>OY728151.1:565044211-575044211 GCA_963277665.1 Viscum album
CGTGAGACAATGTATTTTATTTTTCATCACCAGATCTTATGGATAGTTATAATAATTGATAAAAATAAAATAATAGTATATATATGATATAAATTTTATTTTTTAATTTTAAATAAATATTTAACTTCATTCATTAGAATCTAATGGAAAATAAAAACATCGCTCGTGTGTATGTGGAAACTACTTCCACATGAACCGATGTATTATTTTTCATCATCACTTCACATGGATTGTATATATAGGTGGATTTAAATAAATAATATTATATTTATGATATAATTATCATTATGTAAATATAAAATAATACTTATAATTTTTTCCTCATGTTTGTTAAAAAAATGGAAGTGTTACTTATGCATGCATATGAATTGTCGTCTTTATGTTGTAACATAATTAATTTTTCATAATCATCTTACATGGTTGGATATAAAAGTATAAATAATGTATAAAAATGTTATAAAATTATAAATATTATTTAAATTATATAATCATGATCCATTTTACCATATTCAACCTACCCGAGTCATTTCTGACTTGTAAGTTAAATGTTCTTAAAACGTCTGACGTGAACTTAATCAATTAAGTAATTAAGTAAAACATTCATATAATTGAAACAAAATGAGTAATAAACATGAAAATTTTCATTAAGTAAATAAATAATTAACATAAGTTTATTATTCAAGAAGATAAAGAATGTATGTGACAAGTCAGGCTCGAGGTAAGAGACACTTTACCTTAAAACCTTATTATAAATGTTTTAAAGATTTATTTTATAAATCTTTTTTCTCTATCTCTATATTATTAAAATTGTTTTTTTATGTATTTATATTTACATAAATAAATTATAAAGTACATTTTATGTCTCTTTTTAATTTCTTTAAAAGGGTTTTAAAATAAATCTTTTAATGTATTTTATACGAAACTTTTGGAATTTATTTACAAAAGGAAAAAAGGAATGTTCTATTTTAATGTATAAGACATCAGAATATTTTCCCATAGATGAAACCATTTTTTATTTTTAGATTATTTTATAATATTCCATTTTTTATTCAAAGAAAAACCCATATTCCCTTTTTTCTAGACATTTCAGTATTGAAAATGAAGTTTTTAAGGAAAAGGGATACATCAATATTCAAAAATGTTTTACTTATGGGTTTAAAAGTATATTTTTATGAGTTTGATGATGGAAATGAAATATTTTATGTGTTTAATGTATGTTATATTCCTTGTAAATTGTTTATTATGATGGTTGAGCCAGATATAGAACTCCAATGAATTGGGTAATGAACATGTTCTCTAAACAATATGTTAGAATTAACCAAGTAGGTTGTTCCATTTGAAAGGGTTCTTGTAAGGGTTCTATAAAGATGATTTTACAAGGAATAAACATGAATTTTCTATGATTTATATTGAATTTTCATGTAGATATTTTTATTTCATATAGAAGTCTAATGATATTTTATTTAAAGGGTTTATTATGCCCTCTAAGGGTAAAAAATGTATGTTTTTTAGAAAATGTTTTCATGGGTTCTCATGTTTTCTAAGAAACCATCGTGATTATGATTATATCTTTATATTTTCTTAAAAATATTTTCATGAAAAACTCTGTGTGTTAAAGCTGATTTCATGTGTGATTAAATGATTATTTTTGCTCAAAGTTTATTTTGTTAAAAGTAAAACTCTTGTATATGATATTATGGTTTTTAAATGAACTAATAGGTTTATTTTATTCTTTTGTATATATCCCTTATTGAGATTTGTTATGCTCATCCAACTTTTTCAAATTATTTTCATAGGATTTTAAGTATTATTAGAAAAAATGATGAATTCAATTTTAAAATAATTAAAAAAAAATCATGAAAAGAAAATATGTTTCATTTTAAAACTACTATACTATTGAAAAAATTAATTCAAAGTAGAGGTGCCCACTTTGTAATGTATGGGTTTATTATGTAAGAGTTATGACTTAATTATATAAATATATAAACCTAAAAAGGTCATTGGGAATTCAATAAAATAAATTCTTGATTTAAAACTCAAGATTATGGGTTTAATAAGGATAAAGTCCTTATATTTTCCATCTTATGGAAAATGAACACTTTACTCATGTGTACATATAGGCAACCACCTCCACAAAGTGATGTGATTCATTTTTAATTACCATCTCCCAGGTATGGTTATAAGGATATAACTAATTAATGAATATTAGATTTTTAACAAAATTATAATTTTTTAAATTAAAATATTATCTACTTTATTTATTTTCCACCCAGTAGAAAAATGAAAATGTTGTTCATGAGTACATACGGACTGCCATCTCTATAAAACAATATGCTTCATTTTTCATGAATTTCATACATGGATGGTTATAAAATTGTATTTAATGTATAAAAATGTTAATCATGTCATGATTAATATTTTATATATAATGGAATAATGAGCCCTTTGACCATGGTCAACCTACCAAATCTTTTTTGGGATTACAAACCAAATATCTTTAAAATGGATGACATGAAATTAACTGGTTTTGTAACTATATAAGATATGGTAATAAATTAAATAAAAGGAATAATAATAATTTAATAAACCTGAAAATTTTCTCAATAAAGTAAATAATTAATATAATTTTATTATACTATATTTACATACATGGAAAGTCCAACTCGAGGTAAGGGATTTTATTTTAAAAATATTGTTATCAATTTTTTATTCCAACTCTATTTATTCTATAAAAAAGGTATTTTAAATGTTTCAAGAATGTTCTTATTTATGCTTCAAAGGTTTCTAAATTATGTTTTTGACTATTTTTTACTTTCTTTACAAATTATTAAAAAGGAATCTTTTCAATATTTTTCGTATGGGTATTTTTCAACTTATTAAAAAGTGAAAAAAGAATGTTTTATTAATTTATATGGATTAACCACCCTTTCCCACTGTTATAGTAATTATTTATTATCTATATTCCTCTATAAGTTAAAATATTTTTTCAAAGAATATTTTATTCCTTCTCTTTTAAAAATTTTTAGTTTTAAAAAAATTAAGAAAATGGAAATTTCTTCTCATTTTTATGAGATAATTGAAAGTGTTATTGATTATGGACTTGAATGATAATTCAAATGAGTTTTATCATTAAATTTAAATCTATATATTTTTTATTCATGTTATGGTTCTTGTAAATTTTATATGAATTATGGGTTAGCCTAAAATAGCTCTGATGATGGGTGATCATGACATATATCTCCATGTACCTATATGATATGCTTTAAATTATTTTTAAAGGAAATATTTTATTTTAAAAACATAATCAAGTGAGATTTTGTTTTTTAAGGAATTTTTATAACTTTTAAAAAGGGTAAAATGATTGTTTTCAAGGAAATTTATTCTTGAGTCTTTATTTTTTCAAATAAACCCTAATGATTATGATTTTTCCTTTAATATTTCTTATGATATGTTTTATAAAAATATTTGGGAAGTGGATTTGATTTCTTGAGTAAGTAAATTATTATTTTGAGTTCAAGGTTAATTATATAAAAATAAAAAATTTGGATGGGATTTCATGATTTTCAAAAATTAACTAACGGGCTCATTTTTTATCTTTTACTAGGATTTCTGTGATCATCCCTATTTTTCAAAAAACAATTATAAGGATTAAGGATGGGTATTAACTATATCAATGTCTATCTTTACACTTTGTGGATTCGTCTTAAAAGAAGAGAACATGTTTTTAATAAAATAGGAGTTTAAATTTAAGAATCCTACTTTTATGGAAAATTTATATATTGAGTGGAAGTGTCCGCTTTTTATTTTAAGGGTTTGATATGTATAAGTTTTTCCTGATTTTCTAAAACTATAAACCTAAAATATCATGGGAATTTAAAAAAATCAAGCTTTTTTATTAAACTAATAATTATGGGTTGATTAAGGTATGGGTCATTATACTTAATATCACATAATAGTTTTGGATATCTTTAGAGGTTATGTTGTTTTTTTATGAGAAAAAATTAAGGTTTCATATGTTATTTTTGGATTATAAGTTGAAATTATTATATAAATATAAATATTGGTATTTTAAGGATAATTATGGTTATTTTTGACTGAATTGAAAGAGTTAAAAACAGATGGCAGGATGTCTTATTATATATCCTTTTTATAAGATGGTTTATTATGATTTTATTTGATATAATCACACCAACTATTTTATTTTAGTAAATTAGTAAAACCTATAGAAATCAAGTTAATAATATATATGAAGGACAATGTGGTGTTTATTTGAACAAGCAACCAAATGGGGTAGTAGATGGAGAAAAAACTCTTATGGTTATTCCTAACTGGATATTTTGATATATGATTAACAACTTAAACCTAGGTGGGTTTCCTGACACACCAAAAAAAATAAAAATGGATTTTCATGAAAGTTAAAGTGATAAAGATCATAAAGGTAAAAATATTCAACTTTCTACATGATAAGAATATGGGAAGAAGCACCCAAAGAAATATCTTAAAGTAATATGAATATGTTTCAAATATGAGAAGTATGAGAATTATGTAAATCAATTTCTTGGTAGGAAATCTTATGAAGGAAATGAACAATGTCATATGAATAAAGTTTTAGCATGGTTATATGTTGAAGATGAAGAAACTATGAATAACATATAAAAGTTATGTGTTATTTTAACATTTTTTCTTATGTTAGTAAAAAACATGATTTGATTGAGACTGGTGAATCTTGGTACATGATTCATATTTTTTATTATATGAAGGAATTATTCAAAAATATGATGAAAAATCTTTGTTAAAGGTATATAAATGATGGTTGAAGTGTCTATATATAGGGTTTCCAGTGTTATGATGTATTGATATTTTATTTAAGGATTTATAATCTTTAAGTATGATCATAAGTTTAAATTCATCGATACCCTTTTAAAGTTTTATATTATGGGATAGATCTATTGAGTTTTAATATATGTTTGAGTTATATGTAACCCTTAAGTTTAACATGTTTTTTAGTGAAAATATTATTTGAGGAAGAATGATTTTATATTTTATGGACATAATTTGAAAGGTATTAATATCCTTTAGGGTGAATATGATCTTTGATGTTGATTTAATTATATTTAATTATGGAAAAGGGTTATTGTATTTAGAAAAAATTAAATGAATAAAGTAAATGGAAATATTTTTATCAAAGATGGTATTTTATTTAATGAATAAAAGTTGAGTTATCTTTTGGAGATGTGTGTGTGTGTGTGTGTGTATGATTTTATTGTGGTTTTTTGGGTATTTGGGTTATTTATGGTAAAGATTGGAATATTTTAAAGAATAAATGATTAGGGAATATATTTTTTTATAAGAGAATTTATGAGCAATTGAAGTTATTTAGAGATACATGTTAAGTTTATCATGGAATAATATGTGATAAACCTTTCTATATTAGGGTTTTAATTTTGTTCTGGAATATTTTGAAGAGTTTTTTGGTAAAGAATTTATAGAATGATTTAAGTTCAACTTCGAGTGTTACTGTTGAGGTTTTAGAGATAGGTGTAATATTTTTTTATTTGGATATTATCATAACTTTTTCTAACTATTTTTAGTTTTTGTTAATGTCTAAAGATAGGATAAATAACTTGTTATACTTTTGTGGATCATGTGATCTAATAAAAGTTGATTTTAGTTCTTTAGGAATGAAAAATTCATCTTGAATATTCATTACTTATAGTAAGAGATTATATTGAAATTTAAACTTATCAAATCACAAGAAAATTATGAAATTACACTTATGAAGTGGAAATAAATCAAGTACATATATTTCCTTAAAATATATATCTTGGTGGTAAATAATTTCTTAAATATATCAAGTCTTATGTGGAAAGTAACACTCAATTATCAAGGTAATCTTTTTAAAACTCATCTGCAAGTATGAGTCTTATAGAGGTACATGTATTTATGAAATAATAAGTTTCATGGTCTTTAACTAGAAATTAAAGTTCATGATAAAATTCATATCTGATTTTAATGTTATGTTATGAAAAATTCAGTTTGATGGAATTAAATTAAAATTGTGAGGACGCAATTTATTTAAGCATGAGAGAATATAACACCCCAAGATTTTAGTTTGATTGTGTGTACCACACGCAATACCTATCTTGAAATGAACTATGATATACTATTAAAATATAATTATTTAAATATGATTGTTATAACCTAGACATTGTATTTGTGAGTATAAATAGTAGTTACTTCATTATGAAATATATTTAGAGAAGTTTTCATTAATAAAAATGTACTAAATAATTAAGTCAATCACTATAGGTGAATATATTTAATGAAATGTGTATATCATATATTTAATAAAATAAATTAAAATTCATTTAATTGTGGTTATTAGATAAGTAATAAGTATAAATTCATTTTATAATTCAAAAATACACTTCTTTCAAAATGGTTATTATTTAATTTTGTGTGTGAATATTATGACTAATTTCTAAAACTTTTAGAAATTGTATTTAATAAAATGGAAATTGTTTTTGAAATTATCATTTTAAAATAATCTTAAGATAAATTTTTAGTATTTTTCTGAAAAGATTGATTTCTAAGTGTATAATGAAAAATACATTTTAATTCAAAAAAAAATACTATCAAATAAACCACTATTAAGGGTTTTCTAGGAATCCGCACATCAGTCATTATACATGAGACAAATAAAACTATTTCAAAAAAAATTAAAAAACAACAAAATCAAAAAAAAATTATAAATCTAGGAAAGGGTCAGGCATCAAACATCCAAACATACACTTAGTGCTCTCTGGTGAATTATTGTTGATTTTTCCATTATCCCAACCTCTTTATGGGGAGCAGTCATTACCAGTGACTATTCCTAGGATGTAATGATACTTCCATGATATATCTTTAATGTCAAGAGTAAGATGTATGTGTATAAGACTTCTATATACCTAAATAATAATTGAAAGACTATAAAAAATCACCAATATTAAATGTGTTACTATACACCTATAGAAAGTTTCAGTCCAGATAGGAGAGCATAAAAAGTTTGTTGGTTTCATCCAGGCCCTCAGGGGACACCATCTCCTTTAACTTGTATTTCTCTTTCAATGACATCTCGACTTCCATAGGCTTTATTTCCTTGATTTATTTTTTTGATTCCTTACCAAAACTACTATAAACAACCTTCATTTTCTATGAGAAATATGATGGAAGAAACTCCCCTTTTAGTTGGTCTTCCAAAGGCCCTCCCAGCACCTTAGAGCTATTAGCTTTCCCAAATTCCTCAGAGGTTGAAATCTTGAGCTCAATAGAACTAGGGTCCCTCCCATATAATCTTGTCAACATGAGTTCTGGAAGAGAGGGGTATTCATTTCAACACCTAGGATTTTTCCCCTTATAGATAGAATGAACCCCCTTGATTGTATCTACCTTAGAAACTATGATATTACCAAATAAATATTCTTTTTTCTTCCCTTTGTTTTTTATGATACCTTGATATACTGGTCCTTTATCAAAAGACTCCTCTTCATATTCACTTGAATCCTATGACCACTTCATGAGCCTAGAATCTAGGGATATATCACTAGTTTTATCATTCTTCTTATTCCAAATGGTTTCCTAGCCCTCACTGTCACTGGTACCCACGTCATCTCCCTCCAAAATGATGAATTTGTTTTATAACTTAAACATTGGGGTGGTTTTATGAATGATTTCATTTGTATCTACCTATAAGGGAGAAGCGATCTCCTATATTAGATCCATAACCCATGATCCATATTCCACCCCTGATCCCTCTCAAATATAATCTTGGGATATGTACTTCCTATTTGCAACTTGCATGGCTTGGTGTCTTGAAAATGTTTCAGGAGGAACCTGGGGAAATCCCAAATCCTCACGAAGTGAGAAAAAAAGTTTGATATAATAGAATTAGGAAGTCTTTGGTTTATCTTCCTTCCTCGTGTGTGTGAATTTTGGATGTTCATCACCTCTTAATAATAAATAATTCCCTGAGATTCAAGAATCATAGGGGAACAAACACCTTCGGTGGACTTTTCACTAGACTGGATCTTTATCTTTTCCTTACTGGAGCTACATTCAATAGTTTTAGTAGGACCCTACCTTATTCCAAAAATGATTATCAATATATATGCATAAGACCAAACCTAATGTTGGGAAAAAATCCCTCAAGGTATCATTGAATCATTTTTGAGTTGATTGTGTTTGTTGACAAAGTGGGCCTCCATGTTGTGTTTGTTGACAAAGCAAACCATGACGTACAAATTTGTTGAAAAGGGGGATTTCATGGTGGCATGTAGTGTTTAAGGGATGTTGTTAACAATTCACGATTGATTCAAGAACTTCAAAAAAGTAATGGTCGATCTGGAGGCATTTCAAAAAGAGAAGATACAAGGTGGCGCTGTTTTCTAGTGTTTTCCAAATTTTTGGACCTCAAAATCGACAAATAGAGAAATGTATGTTTGGAAAATGGACTTGCACGCCGGTGTCTTGAAGGCTTGGAAACTTGCGCTCCATATGTTTTTTAAGATCAAAACATCAAAATATGGCAAAGGAAAAAGGGGCGCTCAAGTTTTGGGTTTGGTCGCGGAAGTGACTAGCGCGGCAGAGACTAAGGCAGCTGTACTTGCGCGCCGAGAGGAGACTTGCACACCGGCGCTTAGGGTTTCCAAATGCCTATAAATAGAGGTTGACCCCTCCTAATTCAGTATGATTTCAACACTTCGAGAAAATCATATCTCCCGCCATGCAGGGGCTGTGGTCACGCAAGTGGTGGTGTGGTCATGCAGGTATAAAGATATTTAGAAGTTGCACGCTAGTTGAAAGTTACGCACCCAAAGTGGTTTGGGAAATAAAGGGTGTGAGTCTCCCAAGTTTAGAGTTGAATAGGGGGGTTTCGCGTAGGTGTTTTGGTGACACATGTGCATCAGTCTTTGAATAAACGTGACAGTTGATAGTTGTGCGCCAAAATTGGTTTGGGCATAAAAGGGTGTGAGTCACGCAAGTTTGGAGTTGAGGAAGCGAGTGTCGCGCAAGTGGTTGAGGTGAACTTGTGCTCCAGTTTGAACTTGCACGCCGAAACTTGCGCTCCGCCTTGGAGAAGCACGCTAGGTATGGTTAAATCATGCCAGTTATTTTAGGGATGTGCAAAAGCTATAAGATTTCCTGATACCTTTGGTGCAAAGTGAGATTCATCTATAGGTGAAAGTTGGACTTCAATAGATCATATACATACAATCAAGGATGTATTCATTAGTGATAATGAATAGACTTATAGGTCTATAAACTATGAGTGTATCCTTTATAGAGTAGTGAGCAAATGAAGAGGAAAAAGTTGATCCTCTCCACCAGCAGTGAGCCATAGAAATAGAAACAGGGAGTGACCCTTGGGAAAGCAGTGAGTTGACCTTAAACTTTGTAAAGGCAGTGAGCCTGGGAATAGAATTGATCTATCCCGAACTTTGTAAATAGAAGTGTGCTTTTAGTGTATTTGGTACATCATCACATTATCGGTGTATGCTCCTTGGACATATCCCAGTGAGGATGAACCAAGTAAAAATCATTGTGTCCTGTGCATGATTTAGTTTTTGTTTATACTTTGCTATAGGAAAGAGAGAGAAGAGAGTCTTTCTTAACAGCGAGACAAGATCAATAGGGGCAGTTGTTTTAATCTGTCATACCCCAATTCACCCCCCCCCCCCCCTCTCAGGGTATCTAACCTAGTGGTCCTAACACCTAATATGAAGAGGGAATTCTAGAATGCACTCCAAGACAGTTATTATTCCTTGAATACACCAATAATATAGAAGTTTTATGAGTAGGATCTGTTCCACTAGATTCAACATGATTATTAACTTCAAAAACTGAAGCATGCACTAATCTAAGGATACAAATTTATTGACCTTAACCAAGTTGGTTGCAAATGGAACAAAAATCCACCCAATATTCGAAGTTCACAACTTTTTTTGGTTTTAATTCTTAATCTCAATCCTAAAAAAATGCACAGGGGTTAGATTACATCAATTTAAACACATAAACTATGAGAAATGGGAAGGAAAAGAGCTTGACACTTACTATTAAAGCACAAAAAACATCCAAACATGTTTCCTAACATCCCCAAAATTGAGGAATTCTAAAAATATAGTGGTAACCCATGGAAACTTACCCAATTGGGAAATTTTTTTAAATCTTATTTCAATTGAAAATTATAGGACCATCATAAGAGTGAGAAGCAAAAGTCATTGAAGAATTGTGGGGAGGAGGAACTGGTTATAACGACCCATACATTACATAAATTGTTAGTGCTTCAAAATTGAAGTACACTTATTACAACATATAACAAAACCATGAAAGTGCCGTATAGGTATAGTGTCTTTAGAAACTGGGAAACATAAAAAACTAGTTCATAAAGCATCTACATTGTCTCCCATTTATTTCATCATATCTATAGTCCTTTTTGGCATATCTTACTTAATAACCTTCTTCCTGACCTGGGGAAAGAAAACATACAAAAGGGTGAGATCAAATTCTCAGAAAGGGTAAAAAAAAGAAATATCAATCACATCATATTCATAAGAACATAACATTTTAGAAATATTACCCTGCAAAAGAGATCATAATTTCATAACATGGTAAAAATCATGGTAGTGAAATGTAATCACAATAATAATAACTTAAAACATGAAGATTTGTGTCATACACACATAATCATAGAGAATCATTTCTTATTAGTCAAGACTCATTGCCAAGACTATCTTAGTGGACAAAGTCCATTTCTGAACCAAGTTCATTCCTCGTTTCAGTCCTGTTTCACTGAACTGGTTTAACCTGCCGTTCTAGCCATGTCTATATCATGAGATATAAAATCTTTACCAAATGCATTGGAGGGATATATAGGTCCCACCCATATCATAATGATACTATTCTTATGTGTGCTACAAAATCAAAAATCATACATCATTGCATAACCCATGTAATAAAAATGGGATTCTTAAACATCGTGACATCATAAAACAATTCATATATGATAAAGGAATTTATAAAAATAATTTCATCACAACATAATCAAATCAATGTAATAATAGGGATAGAAATAGAACCCTTCATTATCTTAGATGGAAAATAATTTTGATAAAACACTTGAACTCCATTCTTGAGGAAAATATCCTTTCTACTTCAAAAACAATTTTCCATTCTTAACATGTTATACAGTTTTAAACTAAAATAAGTTGATTAAAATTAAACTTGAAAACATGTAAATGAAGCTTCTTGGAAATAATGTTTTAAAAATCCATTCATGCCATATAAGTTAAAAAATAACATTTTTCTCGTACTTTTTTCGGAAAAGTCAAAAAGTACCTCGTACGAAAAACGACAAAATATTCATTTCATATCTTTTACTAAAAACTCACTGAAGGGTAAAATTGGATTTAAACAATTGTATGTGGATGGAAATAATATTACATATTGAGGAAACATGTATGTGGATGATAAAATACTCCCCAAAAAATTCCAAAGTATAAACAATCTCGGATAAAAATGAGATTGTGATATTTCCATTACCTTAGGTCTGATTTGCTTCGTAAGTGTCTGAACCTCCTGTATAATGATTTAAATAATATCATTGACTTATTCCATAATCATACTCATTGTTATGATATCATATATGGTCATATTCTTAGCTTATTATTAGTAATATTTCATTGCTACTTGTTATTCGGGTGTTTATTACTTTTTGTTCTTATGCGTGTTTTGCCGAATAAATTATTATTCTTATTTTTAGGTTATAGATACCTCATTTCAAGAATGGTATTAGTGTAATATATATCATATTTATTCACTCAATTCATTTATGTAATCATTATTCAATGAAAATCATGTAGAACGAGTCGCATCACATCGTGGAGATGGTATTCCGTACGTACGCACGAGCGATGATATTGTTCCCATGATTGTGGAATTGTATTGGAGTGTATGTATACTATTTCAGAATCAATATCACTTTACAATAATCATATATATTCATTATTTACACCATTATACCCATCCAAGTAAGGTGGTGGTGGAAAATAGATTACACCACGGCATGGAGACGGTATTCCGTACGTACGCACGCGCGGTGATTTCGTTTTCCGTAGGATGGATAGATGGTGAAATAGGGTTGTTTCATAATTATAATAACATATCAGTATATGATTGATACTGATGTTATTAATTCATAATGAAAAAACTAAATAATAAGAAGTGGAAGAAGAAATAAAGTTGAAAGAATTGGTAACGGACATTACCTCTTCTTTGAAGCGCTTCTTTGAGACCTCCTTTTAGGGCACTAAAATTGGTCTTTGAAGAAGACCAAGACCTCTAGGATGTTTATAGAGAAGTGGAGAGGAGAAATTTTCAGGGTTTGGCCGAGATTTAAGGCTCAAAGTGGTGTGAGGAAGAGAGGGAGGAGGTGCCCTTTTATAAGGGAGGAGAGGGGCACCTTTGGAAAAACTAAAAATATTATTTTATTATAAAGCCATATTCGGTTTTAAATAGCTCAAAATTGATTTATTTTGAAGATAAGGTGGGTATGGGTCGAAATAATCTCATAAAATAGAATTTGGACAAGTTTAGTTTACTATTTTAACCTTATCATTTAGATTTAACTTTAAGTTAGATAATTTTACTTTTACCATGTCTTTTTGTGTTCTTACACTATAAGGTTAATAAACTTACTATAACAATCCAAACGAACCCCAAGTTGTTTATTATTAATATATATAACCATATCTAAGTCATTTGGCCGAACCTTAGATTTTTAAGAATAAAATAACAATTAATAATATAATATTTGTTTTAAAAACTATTTTATGTCAATTTTAACACTATTTAGTAATTGATTTTTTTAAAAATCATAACAGAATTATTAGTTCAAAAAAGTTAATTAAATAAATAATAACATGTCATATTAACCTATAAAATTAGTGGAATTCATAAAAAGTCTCATATTACATTTATTTGGGTATTTATAACATCAATTATGTCAATATTTCATTAATAAGATAATTACTGCATCATCTTTGTGTCATAAATAAATTAAATTATTTAATGTCTAAAAATTACAAATAAAATACCATTATATAGGAAATATTTTTATATTTCTAATTAATATTTATAGTCGAATTTATCTTATGTATAACCCTATATTAAAAATTATTTACTTATTAAACTTTGATTTTAACTATTTTAACCCTTCTTTAAATAAATTAATAATAAATGTCCTAATCTAATCCAAGTGGGCCTAAATGGTCATATTTTATTCCTAATGTTGTTTTTTGGTCGAATTATACTTATCCAATAGAATTAGGACATGTGTTAGGGTAATAATAATATCATTTTTACCCTTAACTACCCTATTTACTTTTAATTGTGGTAAATAAAAGTAAAAAAGTTATTATTCACCAAAAATTATTTTCATCTCATTGAACCACATTTTACTTACTGACATAAACTATGTCTCTTGGATTTTTGAAATTCCACTCACAGAAGTGGTAAAATTAAGTTTTATGTAAATTTGAAAATTCTCCTAGGAGGTGGGTAAAAGACAGTGAAAAGTTCAATAAAATTTTTATATATCTAAAATTATTATAAAATTACTCCAATGAATTAAATTGAACTTATATAGGTATTATGTATCAATTTTGACCTAAAATAAATTTAAATAAAATAAATAATTATTTAAATAAAACGTCGGTTTTTAAATAGTAACCCAGTGTTTTCACTATTCATCAAAAATTGAAAGTTTCCAGAAAAATACCAAAATTTCTCCCTAGACTAATTTCAATATTCCGAATCCAAAAACGAAGTCCATTTTGAAAAATAAAATTTACAAAATTTCAAAAAGTGGTTATTACTATTCATAATGGCTAGTTTTAATAATATTTTAATAGCATATCGTTGTTTAGTGAAACTCGGTATTACGTACGACGCAAGATATCAAGGAAGGTCATGATTGCGTGTAAAGCAAGACAAGATAGTGTTGTGTGTAGTGAAATATTCCTTTGATGATTTATATAAAATAAAAACAAAATATTTCTTATAAAAGTCTCGGGTGTTACATTCTACCCCCCTTAAAATGAATTTCGCCCTCAAAATTCGTCACTTGTAACAAACAGATGAGGATACATCTCCCTCATCATATCCTTAAGCTCCCATGTAGATTCTTCTAATTGGTGGTTACTCCATAAAACTTTCACCAAGCAAGTGGTCTTGTTCCGTTGGACTTTTTCACTACGATCGAGAATCTCTATCGGCTGTTCTTCATAAGAAAGATCTTGTTCCAGCGGTACAACTTCTGAGATGAGTACGTTTGAAGGATCAGGTATGTACTTTATCAGGAGAGATATATGGAACACATCGTGAACTTGAGAGAGATTCGGTGGAAGCGCCAATCAGTAAGCTACCTTCCCAACACGATCCAGTATTTCGAAAGGACCGATATACCTAGGGCTCAGCTTTCCCTTCTTTCCAAATCTCATTACTCTCTTCCAAGGAGATATTCGTAAGAACGCTTTATCACCCACTTCAAACTCTAAGTCTTTTCTTCGGTTGTCGGCATAACTTTTTGGTCGACTCTGAGCTGCTCTTATGTGTTGTTGAATAGATCGTACCTTTTCTGCCATCTCATCAACAAGATCAGGTCCTAATGGATTTCTTTCCCCAACTTCATCCCAGCAAGTTGGAGTCTTGCATTTCTTTCCATAGAGAGATTCATAAGGAGCCATCTGAATACTGGAGTGAAAGATATTATTATAAGAAACTCCACCAAAGTTAGGTGTTGATCCCAACCACCTTTGAAATCCATAGAGAAAGCTCTCAACATATCTTCTAGAGTTTGAATTTTCCTCTCAGACTGACCGTCTGTCTAAGGATAATAAGAAGTGCTGAAACTCAACTCTGTATCTAGAGTATGCTGAAGACTTCGCCAGAACTTTGAGGTAAACCTCATATCCCGATCAGATATAATAGAAAGTGGTACTCCATGAAATATTACCACTTCCTTTACATATATCCTGGAAAGCTGATCCAGAGAGAAATCCTCTCTAATAGCAATGAAGTGTGCAGACTTTATAAGATAATCAACTATAACCCAGATAACATTATTGCCTTTGGATGTTTTAGGAAGTCCTGTGACAAATTCCATAGTGATGTTTTCCCATTTCCATTCGGGTATGGGTAATGGTTGTAACATCCCCTTAGACTTCTGTCTCTCAGCTTTAACTTGCTGACAAACCAAGAATCGAGAGACATATTCATCAATATCTCTTTTCATGCCATCCCACCAGAAGTACTCTTTTAGGTCCCTATATATCTTCGTGCTTCCAGGATGAATAGAGAATGAAGAACTATGAGCCTCATCCAGCAGCTCCTTCTTTAATTCAGGGATGGGAGGAACACAAACCTGATTCCTGAACTTTATTATCCCATCACAATCAAGGTTGAATTTAGGAACATTTCTCACCTTCTTTTGTAACTCTACATCTTCTTTTTGTGCCTATTTAATCTTTACATGTAAAGATGGTTGAACATTCATTTGAGAAAGATACGATTTTTACCCTTTCATTATAATTCCAAGATCCATCCTTTGTAAATCCATAAATATTGGATCTTTTGTGATCCTCATCATGGATAAACTGGCATGGTCTTGTCGACTTAATGCATCTTCCACCTTGTTTTCTTTCCCAGGGTGGTAATGAATTGATCAGTCGTAATCCTTAATCAGCTCCAACCATCTTCTTTGGCGCATATTCAGCTCCTTTTGTGTGAAAATATACTTTAAACTTTTATGATCAGTATAAATGTCACTCCTTTCTCCATAAAGATAATGCCTCCAAATCTTTAATGCAAAGATTACCGTAGCTAACTCCAAATCATGAGTTGGGTAATTTTGATCATGGATTTTCAACTGCCTTGAGGAATAAGCTATCACCATATCATTTTGCATAAGAAAACACCCCAATCCCTTCTTGGATGAATCACTGTAGATCACAAACCTTTCTCCACTACAAGGCAGTGTGAGCACAGGTGCACTAGATAACCTTCTTTTCAACTCCTTGAAATTCTATTCACATTCCTCTGTCCAAACAAACTTAACTCCTTTCCGAGTCAACCTGGTGAGTGGATTAGATAATCGTGAAAAATCTTTCACAAAACGTCGATAATATCCATCCAAACCAAGAAAACTTCGGATCTCAGTTACTGTTGTTGGTCTCGACCATCTTTCGATAACCTCTGTTTTTGATGGATCCACATATATCCCCTCTTTTGAGATTATGTGACCCAAAAATGAAACTTTTTGAAGCCAAAATTCACACTTGGTAAATTTGGCATAATGCTTCTCCTTTCTCAGGGTCTTCAATATAATTCTCAAGTGATATTCATGTTCCTCCTTTATCTTTGAATATACAAGAATATCGTCTATAAATACTACCACAAACTGATCAAGATAGTCTCTAAAGACTCTATTCATCAGATCCATGAAGATAGCAGGGGCATTAGTAAGACCAAATGGCATAACTATAAATTCATAGTTTCCATACCATGTACGGAAAGTCGTCTTTGGTATATCCTCCCTTTTGACCCTTAATTGATGATACCCTGAACGAAGATCAATCTTGGAAAGTATTGAGCTCCGCGTAGTTGGTCAAATAAGTCATCAATGCCCGGGAGAGGATATTTGTTCTTGATAGTGATCTTGTTAAGTTCTCGATAATCAATGTAGAGTCTCATTGATCCATCTTTCTTCTTAACAAACAGAACAGGTGCTCCCAAAGGTGATGCACTAGGGCGTATGAACCCCTTATCAAGATTCTCTTGGAGTTTCTTCTTCAATTCATGCAACTCAATTGGGGCCATTCTATAAGGTGTCTTTGAAATAGGTAAATCACCCGGTACGAGTTCTATTAAAAACTCAACTTCACGATTTGGTGGAAGAACCGGCAATTCCTCTGGAAAGACATCATCAAACTTCCGTACAATGGGAATATTCTTAATCATGAGTTTCTCACCAACCATTTGAGATAAATAACCTTCATTTAGTGGAATCAAGACCCATAAGATGGAAGAAATTTCCACTGGAATGTTATGTTCATCCTTGCATCGATAGACGATCAAATATTGATCTGGAATATGAAATGTGACTTCCCTTCTTTGGCAACTGATATGAGCTCCATATTGAGAAAGACAATCCATGCCAATAATCACATCAAATTCCACTATAGGGAGGATCACAAGATTTGCAGGAAGCACTTTCCCACAAACTTCAATCAGAGAATAATTATAAACTTTTGATGTGACTGTTGTGCCATTAGGGGTTGTCACAGCTAACTCAACATCTAATTGTTGAGGTAATATGGTGATACCCTTAGAAAATTCTTCAGAAATAAATAAGTGGGTGGATACAGAATCAAATAAAACATTTTCTACTTTAGATTGGATGGTAAGTGTACCTTTCACCACATCGTTATCGTACTCCACATCACTGATAGAAATTGCATGTGACTTTCCTTTGTCTTTATCCTTAAGAGTTTGTTGATGTCGACCATCATCATCAACCCTTGGATTTGGGCATTGATTGGCATAATTCCCCATTTCCTTTCACTTGTAACATTAAAGTGTAGGAGGTGCACTCTGTGTAGCCTTTTCATTGTTCACATCACTAGACATCTTCTTCCCATCATTGTGGCATTCAAATGTCCGATGACCTTCCTTTCCACATTTGAAACATTTACTTATCCCTTTAAGACAACTCCCTCCATGTTTCTTTCCACACTTTGAGCATAAGGGAAAACTCATCTTCTTTTCAGTGTGCTCGTTAGATTTTCCTTTGAATTCCATTTTCCTTTTCTTATCAAACCCATATGACTGATGGGTTACTCCAATCTCCATCTCAACTTTGAGAGCACATCGAACGATTTCCTCATAGCTATTGAAGTCCCTTATGGATAATTCCCTTCAAAGACTTTGTTTTAAGCCACTAAAGAATCGATCGATCTTACTCTCGGGTTGGATAATAATACCAGAAGTGTACCATGCAAGTCTTGTAAAATTTTCTTCATAGGTACCAACAGATTCATCATCCTTTTGCTTTAGTTCAAGAAACTCCTTCTCCATCTTTGTTCAGAGAATACGAGGGAAGTACTTATTGAAAAATAAGTTCTTGAACTCGTCCCATTCCATGGACTCAATTTCATCTCTTGGCCTCGTATTCTTGATAAGATTCCACCATTGATCAGCATCACCTTCAAAATGATACACTGCTAAGATGACTTTATCATGTTCAGAACATTGAAGAACTAAAAATATCTTTTCAGTATTATTGATCCATTGTTCAGCAACTAATGGATCAGTAGACCTGCTGAATGAAGGTGGATGCTGCATCATGAAGGATTCAACAGAATGTTGCTCCTTCATTTGCTCGTTTGGAAGTCCTACATGATTCATAGCTTGAGAAAGTTGTGTGAGCATGGCTACAAGATTTTTCATTCCAGCTCCCATAAATTTTGGTTTCTCAGGGGGACAATAATTGCATTGCCCATCGCATTCCGCATTAACACGGTTCCTTCGGGTTCCAGCCATTGACTAAAACCAAGAAGCATAGTGTGAGAAACACTAATTATAATAGGAAAACCACATAATCAAGAATAAAATTTCACACTTAAGTTCTTATCCTAGGTTATTCATATCCATTTCTAAAACACTAAGATTGTGTTCTATGCTTAGACTTATCCTTAGGATTCTTACTAAGGCTTTAACATCCTAGTTTCCAAAGGTTGACTATACCTTTCCTCTGATACCAACTATAACGACCCATACTTTACATACATTGTTAGTACTTCAAAATTGAAGTACACTTATTACAACATATAAAAAAACCATGAAAGGATCGTATAGGTATAGTGTCTTTAGAAACTGGGAAACATAAACAACTGGTTCATAAAGCGTCTACACTGTCTCCCATTTATTTCATCATATCTATAGTCCCTTTTGGCATATCTTACTTAATAACCTTCTTCCTGACCAGGAGAAAGAAAACATACAAAAGGGTAAGCTCAAATTATCAGTAAGGGTAAACAAAAGAAATATCAATCACATCATATTCATAAGAAAATAACATTTTGGAAATATTACCCTGCAAAAGAGATCATAATTTCATAACATGGGATAAATCATGGTAGTGAAATGTAATCACAATAATCATAACTTAAAACATTAAGCTTTGTGGAATACACACATAATCATAGATAATCATTTCTTATTAGTCAATACTCATTGCCAAGACTATCTTAGTGGACAAAATCCATTTCTGAACCGAGTTCATTCCTCGTTTCTGTCCTGTTTCACTGAACCGGTTTAACCTGTCGTTCCATCCATGTCTATCTCATGAGATATAAAATCTTTACCCAATTCATTTGAGGGATATATAGGTCCCACCCATCTCATAATGATACCATTCTTATGTGTGCCAAAAAATCAAAAATCATACATCATTGCATAACCCATGTAATAAAAATGGGATTCTTAAACATCGTGACATCATAAAACAATTCATATAAGATAAAGGAATTCATAAAAATAATTCCATCACAACATAATCAAATCAATGTAATAATAGGGATATAAACAGAACCCTTTATTATCTTAGATGGAAAATAATTTTGATAAAACACTTGAACTCCATTCTTGAGGAAAATATCCTTTCTACTTCAAAAACATTTTTCCTTTCTTAACATGTCATACTATTTTAAACTAAAAGAAGTTGATTAAAAATAAAATTGAAAACATGTAAAGTAAGCTTCTTGGAAATAATGTTTTAAAAATCCATTCATGTCGTATAAGTTAAAAAATAAAATTTTTCTCGTACTTTTGTCGGAAAAGTCAAAAAGTACCTCGTACAAAAAACGACAAAATATTCCTTTCATATCTTTTACTAAAAACTCACCAAAGGGTAAAATTGGATTTAAACAATTTTAGGTGGATGGAAATAATATTACATATTGAGGAAACATGGATTTGGATGATAAAATACTCCCCAGTAAATTCCAAAGTATAAACAATCTCGGATAAAAATGAGATTGTGATATTTCTCTTACCTTAGGTCCGATTTGCTTCGTAAGTGTCTGAACCTCCTGTATAATGATTTAAATAATGTCATTTAATTACTACAGAATCATACTCATTGTTATGATATCATATATGGTCATATTCTTAGCTTATTATTAGTAATGTTTCATTGCTACTTGTTATTCGGGTGTTTATTACTTTTTGTTCTTATGCGTGTTTTGTCGAATAAATTCTTATTCTTCTTTTTAGGTTATAGATACATAATTTCCAGAATGGTATTAGTGTAATATATATCATATTTATTCACTCAATTCATTTATGTAATCATTATGCAATGAAAATCATGTAGAACGAGTCGCATCACATCGTGGAGACGGTATTCCGTACGTACGCACGAGCGATGATATCGTTCCCATGATCGTGGAATTGTATTAGAGTGTATGTATACTATTTCAGAATCAATATTACTTTACAATAATCATATATATTCATTCTTTACACCATTATACCCATCCAAGTAAGGTGGTGGTGGAAAATAGATTACACCACGGCGTGGAGACGGTATTCCGTACGTACGCACGCGCGGTGATTTCGTTTTCCGTAGGATGGATAGATGGTGAAATAGGGTTGTTTCATACTTATAATAACATATAATTATATGAGTGATACTGATTTTATTAATTCATAATGAAACAATTAAAGAAGAAGAAGTGGAAGAAAAGTAAAGTTGAAATAATCGGTAACGGACATTACCTCTTCTTTGAAGCGCTTCTTTGATACCTCCTTTTAGGGCACTAAAATTGGTCTTTGAAGAAGACCAGGACCTCTAGGATGTTTCTAGGAAAGTGGAGAGGAGAAATTGTCAGGGGTTTGCCGAGATTGAAGGCTCAAAGTGGTGTGAGGAAGAGAGGGAGGAGGTGCCCTTTTATAAGGGAAGAGAGGGCCACCTTTGGAAAAACAAAAAATATTATTTTATTATAAAGCCATATTCGGTTTTAAATAGCTCCAAATGGATTTATTTCGAATCTAAGGTAGGGATGGGTCGAAATCCTCTCATCCAATATAATTTGGACAAGTTTAGTTTACTATTTTAACCTTATCATTTAGATTTAACTTTAAGTTAGATACTTTTACTTTTACCGTGTCTTTTTGTGTTCTTACACTATAAGGTTAATAAACTTACTATAACAAGCCAAATGAATCCCAAGTTGTTTATTATTAATATATATATAACCTTATATAAGTTATTTATCTGAACCTCAGATTTTTAGGAATAAAATAACAATTAATAATATAATATTTTTTTAAAAACTATTTTATGTCAATTTTGACACTATTTAGTAATTAATTTTTGTAAAAATCATAACAGAATGATTAGTTCGAAAAAAGTTAATTAAATCAATACTAACATGTCATATTAACCTAGAAAATTATTTTAATTCATAAAAAGTCTCAAATTACATTTATTTGGATATTTATAACATCAATTATGTCAATATTTCATTAATAAGATAATTACTGCATCATCTTTGTGTCATAAATAAATTAAATTATTTAATGTCTAAAAATTACAAATAAAATACCATTATGTAGGAAATATTTTTATATTTCTAATGAATATTTATAGTCTAATTTATCTTATGTATATCCCTATATTAAAATTTTTTTACTTATTAAACTTTGATTTTAACTATTTTAACCCTTCTTTAAATAAATTAATAATAAATGTCCTAATCTAATCCAAGTGGGCCTAAATGGTCATATTTTATTCCTAAGGTTGTTTTTGGTCGAATTACACTTATACAATAGAATTAGGACATGTGTTAGGGTAATAATAATATCATTTTTACCCTTAATTACCCTATTTACTTTTAACCGTGGTAAATAAAAGTAAAAAAGTTACTATTCACCAAAAATTATTTTCATCTCATTGAACCACATTTTACTTACTGAAATCAACCGTGTCTCTCAGATTTTTGAAATTCCACTCACAGAAGTGGTAAAATTAAGTTTTATGTAAATTTGAAAATTCTCCTAGGTGGTGGGTAAAAGACGGTGAAAAGTTCAATAAAATTTTTATATATCTAAAATTATTATAAAATTACTCCAATGAATTACATTGAACTTATATAGGTATTATGTATCAATTTTGACCTAAAATAAATTTAAATAAAATAAATAATTATTTAAATAAAAAGTTGGTTTTTAAATAGTAACCCAGTGTTTTCACAATTCATCAAAAATTGAAAGTTTCCAGAAAAATACCAAAATTTCACCCTAGGCTAATTTTGATATTCTGAATCCAAAAATGAAGTCCATTTTGAAAAATAAAATTTACAAAATTTCAAAAATTTGTTATTACTATTCATAACGGCAAGTTTTAATAATATTTTAATAGCATGTCGTTGTTTAGTGAAACTCGGTATTGCGTACGACGCAAGCTATCAAGTAAGGTCGCGATTGTGTGTAAAGCAAGTCAAGCTAGTGTTGTGTGTAGTGAAAGATTACTTTGATGATTTATATAAAATAAAAACAAAATATTTCTTATAAAAGTATCGGGTGTTACACCGGTAGAGACAAGTTCTTTTTCATTAAAAAAATGAATGAGGATATTTAGGGGATCTAGAAGATCTATGACCTAATGTTACTATATATCCCATAAATAGGATAAGAATTGATCAAAAGCATCGACCAAGGGGTCATTTCGGTCAAAGTGAGCCACCAAGGAGTGGTTAAGAAAGGTTGAAGCCTCTGTGAACTCCAGAATCCTAAGGGGGTATTGCGAAATACCTGTTCAAATGATGGAACATTGGGATAGAGCTTAATGGGAGGTAAAGGTGTGAGCATAGTCAGAATCAACATTTTTCTATAAAATCATTTTTATGCTTAAAATAGGTATTTTTAAAAAAAAATCATTATGTTTTACGAACTTATACTAAAAGTAATTTCTACCAATTATGGAAATTGAATCTTGAATAATGGATTTCATATTCAGAATCTATAAGTTAAAATTAGGTAATATGGTTCATTTCAATTTTAGTCATAATAAATAGTAACCATGGTAAAAGTTTATCACCATGGTAAAGGGTAAAATTGGTTAAACGGGGTTAAAACTATGGGATAAGGTCCCAAAATCAATCCCAAACATTCCTTTATTTCATTTAATGATTTTATTTTGATGATAATCATCTTATATTTGAAAATATGGCATTTTTGTTCCACCTTTGATTACAACCTTTATATTATTTTAAGTTAAGATTAATTACAAAATGTTACTCTCTCTCACTTATTATGTTGTCATAATATAGACATAGATAAAAATTATATATGAATGAATCTAGATGATAAAATTTATTAATAATAAACTATATCTATTATAGTAATTTAATTTTAATTGTTAGATATGGTTTAATTGCCTTGAATTTTTACACAACGCCGACACGGTGCTTATGCAAGTAGTAAAAATCAAGTAATTTATTTTAAAATCATTAAAAGTAATATTATTTGGATGAATTATTATTTTTCATGAATTTCATGGATAATTATAAATTATTATTGTTGGTGAAAGTATTCTTATTCAAATTACATTATTATCTTCATGCCCTTAAATTCAAATGTTTTGAATAGTCTTGAAATGACCTTAAATGGTATTTAATGTTTAAAAATTATTTTAAAATCATTATAAAATCATAAAAATACTATAATTACTCAATTGTATGGGAAAATTTTGATCTTATAATGCATGTTCCATTTAGGTGTCACTTTGAATTTTTTAAATTGCTTTCATAACCATTAAAGATTGAAAAATTATGAAAATGCCATTGATTTTTGCCTATATAATGGACTCACTTAAACATTTTTAAAACACAACTCAAGTTCATTTTTATCTCAAAACTATCGATAAATGCCTCTATAAACTAAATTTCCCGCATCCTAAAGCCCTATAGTGATCATAAAACTCTCCTTAAAATTCCTTAATCTCAATTGTTGGACTCCTATTATTTTAATGCTCACAAATCATGTTTAACTCTTTTAAATCATGTTCAATATTGTTCTATTATGTTCCATTATGGTTATGTTTAATCTTAATCCATTTTGTGAGTATTACTTCTTAAGATAGATTGTATATATTTGGTAAAGTATGATTCATCGTTAAGGTGAACTCACAGTCACCATTACTATGACCAAACTATCTCACCGTTTAGTATGAAAATTGATAAAGTATGAGTCATTGTTACAATGACACCATTGTATCATGATACCGGTTCCAGAACTCACAAATTACCAAACACCATTGTATCATGTTACCGGTTCTAGAACTCGTAAAGTACCAAACACCATTATATCAATTCACCAGTTCAGAATTTTTGCAAAGTACCAGACACTGTTTCAATGACACCATTGCTAGTGACACCATTTCTCACAAAGGACCTAACACTGTTTCCACAACACCATTGCATCGCTTAACCAATTCATAATATTTACAAAGTATGAGACATCAGTCTAAAGACACCACTTAGAACAAATGGACGAGTCACCACTAACATTGGCACGGCTCCTGACTCACCGTTCCTATGACACTATTCTTATTTCACTGCTGATTGTGAAACAGTTCCATACTTAGCCATTTCTACCTTATTTAAATTAAATTCAAAATTATTTCTAATGGTCATATTTGATTTATTTAATGATTTTGATATTATTAATGATTCTTGTAGACATGTCAGTAGATAATATGAGGTATGAGGTGTGGAAATCATGCTTCTTGTCGACCAAAACACAAACATCTGAGGATTAATATATTATGATTCATGAGATGAAGAATAAGAGAGAGAGACACACACCAGACCACG
This sequence comes from Viscum album, assembly GCA_963277665.1. Classification (NCBI taxonomy): domain Eukaryota; kingdom Viridiplantae; phylum Streptophyta; class Magnoliopsida; order Santalales; family Viscaceae; genus Viscum; species Viscum album. The sequence goes on from OY728151.1 coordinate 565,069,186, forward strand.
TAGAAGAGCCACGATAATCCATCTTTCTTGTTGTGAGATAAAGAAGAACTCATTGTGAACCATCCTACGAAAATCCTTGCAATAGCAACAACTCAAAGAAGAAGTGTTGTGAAGAACATCTCATTGAACTAGAAACCAGAACACATAACTCACGACACTCTATTTCTGAGTATATTTCCATAAGTGGACTGAAGATTCAAATATGCTACATTCAAAGAGTCCAGAATTGCATTGAACAACACTCATAGCATTTCTAATCCCTTCATATTATATTATGCTCCATTGTGTACTATTTTATTATTCCTTTGAGCAGTGTGTGTGTCTGTATTAAAAACACATACTGTATCCTATATTAAACTGGAGGATACAATATATCCTCTCACTACTACTCTCTTACATCATTTTAATCTCACATATAACTGTGTAAGAGGTCACTGTGTGACCTGGTTATATTTTTTTCCCACAAAAAAATTATGTTAGAGGTATAGTTGACCTGGATAGCTTGTATGCTGTTGTAAACCCCAATCCAGGGTGTGGATCAATATTGTTTATATATATTTTTCTTGGTGGTAGGTGATCACCAAGTGGAGAAGACGAAGTTTCTACATGATATTGAATCTATTTTTTTTATTTACTATGTTCAAGTTCTGTTTTCCTATCTATATTTTTTATTCAAACTAGAAAACATTACTTTTCTTTGATAGTTATTCTTAGATAATGTTTGTTCTAGAATTTGTTTTAGTATATAGATTTCAAAAGTTAAAGTAACTTCATAAATTTCTTTAACTGAGAATTAATTGATCTTTGATTAATCTTTAAAACTCTCAAATCTTTTACAAATATGATACTTTGGTTAACTGTCATGCTTGATTTTAAATTGGGGGACTTTCAAATAAATAATTTTTAACATAAATTTTTATAGGAACTCAATTCACCCCCCCCCCCCCTCTTGGGTGTACTACTCCGACCAACATTTGGTATTAGAGGATTTTTTAATCTTCTAGTTTCAAATATTTTTAAATCTTTTCAACTATGATTTTAGTTGTGTTTTAAAGATCTCTAAATTTTTGTTAGCTATAAATTTTTAGCTCTTTAAAATATTATCTTTATTATTTATTGTGGATAATTGACAGGAAGGTGTTGTTACCAATATACCTCCCTACTTTAATGGTAAAAATTATTTCCAAAGGAAAATAAATATGAAAATTCACTTAGAAAGAATGGGGTTTGATATTTGAACTATAATAGAAGATAAATATGATATAACAGACACTCCAAGAACTACATTGAGTAAATCCACAAAAACTGCTTACAATAATAATTGTAAATCTATGAATGCCTTGTTTTGTGCTTTAGGGGGTGAAGAATTTAATAGAATTTATGCATGTAAATCTGCCTATGGAATTTGGGATACATTAGTTATTTCACACGAAGTAACCACTAATGCTAAAGAAATGAGACTGAATACTTATACTATTAAATATGATAACTTTAAGATTACGCCTAATGAACCCATTTCTGATATGTATCTCAGGTTCAATGAGATATCCAATACAATGAGCACTCTTGGGAAACCAGTGGATGAAAAGGAATAAATCATGTGGCTACTTATATGTCTACCTAAAAGGTGGAGAGGAACCTCAGCATCTATTATAGAATCCTATGATATCAGTAATTTGTCAGTCAAGGAGATAATAGGAAAGCTGATGATGTGTGAGGAAGAATTAAAGGTCAACAAAGAAGAAGAGCATGAACCAAAGAGAAAGTTAGTGGATTTCAAAACCACTACATCCAAAAATAAAGAAAAGGAAAGGCCACAAACTCATTTTGAAAGTATAATTAATGAAGATTCACCATCAGATAGTGATGAAGAAATGGCTCAAATAGTCAGAAGGTTTAAAAAATTCTATAGGAAGAAGAAGTTTTTTAGGAATCCTAGCTACAAAGGAAAATATGAATATAAGGAAAACTAAAAAAAGGTATGAAAAAGAGGTGACAATTCAAATGAGATAGTCTGATATGAATGTAAAAGAATAGGACATGTAAAGGATGATTATCCTAAGTTAAAGTATAAGAAGAAATATGAGGATAAAAATAAAAGGTACAAAAAAAATGAAGGCCACCTAGAGTGCTTCAAATTATTTCCCAAGTTAGTCAGAATCATCACATAATGAAAATTCCAATAAAGAAAATATGTGTTTTATGAAAAACACATCTAAGGTAACACTAGAATCTCCTTCACATAATTCTTAATTTTCTAGAGATGACTCTGATTTTGATAATTTGTCTAATGAAGAATTGTTTGAATACTACAACATTATTGAAGATATATGCAATGAGTTAAAAGATAAATATAAGGTTTTAAATAAAAATCATACTCTTACCTCTACTGTTAAATCCAAACTTACTGTGGAAAAAGAGAAAAATGCTCAATTTCTTAAAGAGAATAATGAACTTAAACTGTCTAATGAGAAATTGAAAAATGATTTAGAAAAGTTTATCAATGGAAAGAATACTCTTACAAAAATTCTTGGTAAACTAGTTTTATCAAAATACACAACTGGTATAGGATACCAACCAGAACAAATAAATCTGGTCAAAAACAATTTTGTGTCAAAATCTATAAAATCTGTTTTCATGGCAAGAATTGAAAAATCTATTGCAAGTTCCAGTAGTGGATAGTTATTTACTGTCTCTAGTTTTTCTAGACCAATTAGAATTTATTTTTCCAATACTTTATAAACTATTTATAGTAAAACCATGAAACAAATATGGGTTCCCAGAGTTTTTATTACTAATATTACTGGACCCAAGCAAGTCTGGGTACTAAAGTCTTTTCTTTTTTAAATTAATTTTGTAGGTAAGCTTCTTGAAGATCTCCTGTAAGAGCCTACAGTACTTGGACAATGGATGTTCAAGACACATGAAAGGGGACTACTCAAGTTTCAAAAATCTGATAAAGATAGATGGTGAGCATGTCACCTTTGGTAACTATGAAAAAGGAAAAATAATTGGCCTCATCCAAGTTGGTAACTCTAATTCAATTTTAATTTACAAAGTTATTTTTGTTGATGGATTAAAATATAATCTTCTTAGAATCCCTCAGTTGTGTGATGATAGTTTCATTGTTAAATTTAAAAATGATGCATTTAATGTGTTAAATTCTAAAAAGTATTTAGTTTTTACTACTTTTAGAAATGAAAATGTTTATGCTGTTAATTTAGATTCCTTAATTTCTCAAAATATTTCTCATTTGAGTGCTTTTTACAAAGATTCTTGGCTCTGGTATAGGAGATTAGAACATTTTAATATTCATTCACTTTGAAAGCTTACTAGGAAAGGACTAGTCGAGGATCTTTTGAAAATAGAATTTCCAAATGAAAAAGTCTGTAATCCTTGTCCAAAAGGTAAACAGCACAAAATCTCTTTCAAACCAAAGAAAGAGGTCTCAACTTCTCAACCTCTTTAGTTGGTTCACATATATTTGTTTGGACCATCTAGGGTTTAAAATCTTAATGGGAATCACTATGTTTATGTTCTAGTAAATGACTAGTCTAGATATACTTGTACTTTCTTTCTTACTCACAAAAGTGAATCTTGCTCTCATTTCATTAAGTATTCCAGAATAGTAGAAAACATAAGTGGTCTTAGGATTAAAATCTTAAGGAGGGACCATGGCCATGAGTTTGAAAACCAAGAGTTTGAATATTTTTTATCACAAAATGGCTATAGTCATAACTTCTCTACTCCTAGGACACCCTAGCAGAATGGTGTTGTAGAAAGAAGAAACAGAACCTTACAAGAGATATCCCAAACTATGCTTAATGAATATGACTTACCTATTTATTTTTGGGTTGAATCTATCAATACAGCTTGTTGCATAATTAACAGAGTCTTAATTAGACCTATTCTTAAGAAAATTACTTATGAGTTATGGAACAATAGGAAACCTAAAGTTAGATACTTTAAAGTTTTTAGTTAAAAAGTTTATATTCTTAACACTAAGGATAATCTTGACAGGTTTACCTACAAAAGTGATGAAGGAATATTTCTAGGCTACTCAATCTCTATCAAAGATTATAAAGTCTTTAATAAAATAACTAAGTGTGTGGAAGAATCTGTACATGTCAAATTTGATGAAACAGATCCACTTGAACCCAATACCTCCCAAAAAAATATTGAGGATGATCTGTCCAATCTGGACATAACTACCAAATCTTCTGATCCAACTGTTAAGAAACCTGTTAAATCATCCAGTTCTGGAAATTCTCTAGACTCTAGTCATGATGAACCTGAACCTGTTGAAGAAGCTAAAATTACCAGCCCTTCTTTTTCTAAACCTACAAGAACTCTTAAGAACCATCCTTTAGATTTTGTAGTTGGAGACTTAGAAAAAAGAACTCAAACTAGAGATTCTATTAGAAACCAGATTGAACATCAAGCCATTTTCTCACAGCTTGAACCTAAGAACATCAATGATGCAATCAATGATGAATTTTTGATAATGGATATGTAATAAGAACTGAATCAATTTGGAAGAAATAAAGTTTGAAAATTTGTGGATGGACTTAAAGACACCTTGACTATAGGCACTAAGTGGGTGTTTAGAAATAAAGTAGATTAAGCCAGTACTATTGTAAGAAATAAATCTAGATTGGTTACACAAGGATATAGTTAAGAAGAAGACATTGAATGTGAAGAAAATTTTTCACTAGTTTCTAGACTTGAAGCCATTAGAATCCTTCTAGCATATATAGCACATCTAAATTTCAAGTTTTATCAAATGGATTTCAAGAGTTCATTCCTAAATGGGTATATAGTTGAGGATGTTTTTTTTTTTGAACAACCCCCTAGTTTTAAAAACATACATTTTCTGAATCATGTTTTTAAATCAACAAAACTTTGTATGGTTTAAAGAAAGCTCTAAGATCTTGGTATGATATACTCAGTACTTTTCTTATTTCTAAAGGTTTTACAAAAGGCATAGCTGATCCTACCCTTTTTATAAAAATAATTTCTAAATATGTTTTAGTTGTTCAAATCTATGTTGATGATATTATTTTTGGATCTTCGAAAAATTATTTTTGTTGATTTTTCAGAAATGATGCAAAATGAATTTCAAATGAGTTTGATGGGTGAACTAAAATTCTTTCTTAGATTTCAAATATTTCAAAATAAAGAAGGTATTTTTTTGAATCAAAGTAAATATACTAAATAACTTCTAAAAAATTTTGGTTTGGATAGCATTAAAATTAGTGATACTCCTATAAGTACCACCTGTAAATTGGATCTTGATGAAAAAAGGAAAATTTGTTGATCAAACCAATTATAGAGGTATGATTGGAAGTCTTCTCAACTTGATTGCTATCCAACTTGATATTATGTTTAGTGTGTGTATGTGTTCCCATTTTCAAGCAAATTATAAAGAGTCAAATCTTCTTAATGTTAAAAGAATTTTCAAATACCTCAAACATACTACCAACTTAGGATTGTTTTATCCTAGAGGAAAATCATTTGACTTGGTTAGTTATTCTGATGTTGATTTCGGTGGTTGCAGGTTAGATAGATAAAGAACCTCTGGAACATGTCACTTTTTGGGAAAGTCGCTAGTATGATGGTGTAGTAAAAATAAAAATTCTATTACTGCTGAAGCTGAATACATAACTACTGGTAGTTTTTGTGCTAAGATTTTGTGTATGAAACACACTTTGCTAGATTATGGATATCAATTTAGAAATGTACCTATAAACTGTGATAACACAAGTGCTATTAAAATCTCTAATAATCTAGTTTCTCATTTAATAACAAAACATATTGATGTAAGACATCACTTTTTGAGAGATCATTATTAAAAAGGTGATATTACATTACAATTCATTAGAAAAGAACATCAGTTTGCTGATATTTTTACTAAGACATTAAATTCTGAAAGAATGATATACATCATACATGAATTAGGAATGATCAACCTTGAGTGATCATCTATTTTTTCACATTTTACTATCTCACCATTTACTATCTCAATAATTGTTGTCACACTGATCAGAGTCACACCGTTGTGATTCCACCGTGACTACACATTTTGGTCTCACTGTTATGACTCAGCTTTCTATATTTAGTAATCTTTTCCCAAATATCTATTTTAATTGTGTTATTTAAATTTTATATTAAATTTTTTTAATTAATTTATGAATTTTGAAATCCCTAAATGATAAAAACTCATCACTCCACTTCTCTCCTCACTCGTGATCTCTAATCATAAAACCAAAACTCTTCTCTCTCAAAATCATTGCACTCCTTTAAATCCTCTATTCATGTTAGAAATTCCAAGGATTAAGCATCCATCTTCCTCAACTCTTGATAAGCGCAAGTCATCAAAGAAAATGAAATGATCTCTGATCACAAAGCCTGAGGAACCGCTGAACCCCAATCTTGCAGATCGTATAGTCGTTCCAGAAAAGGAAGTGCGTGAAAAATGGTTTCTCTCGAGTAAGTATCTTGTTATAAAAGTTTTGGAAGAACAAGGATGGTTAGAATGTTTTACAAAATATAATATACCCATATACCTCAAACAATTTGTTGAGTTCTATCAGTATGTCCAGTTTGCGTTCAATTCTAAGGATGAATTTGTGGTTATAAGTTGAGTAAATGAACAAAGGTGTTATTTTTATTCAAGGTTGTGGGCTGTTTGTTTAGGAGTACCTCATGAAGGTATCTTCGGGGATAATCAAAGAGGCCCTCCACCTCCAAGTGACATATTTATCCTAGAAGAGGCTTTGGGTGACTTGACTGGAGATAGAAAAAGGAGAAGGCCTATAGCTACTGAATTAGATAAAGAGACTAGACTAATGTTCAAATTTATTAAACACTTGATATGTCCAAGAAAAGGTGACTTTTCTACTCTAAAATATCAATATATATTCTTGTTACATCTCTTGAAGAATGGTCACAAGATAAATATGGGAAAGTACCTTATCCTTCACATGTGTGATATGATCAAGACAACTTCAAATTCAACCTTCTTATTCTATTCAATATTCATTTCTATTATGCTTCAAGCTAAGGGTTTGGTAGGGAAGGATGAAGAATTTGTTTAGGATTATGAGTTTTGTTTATCTAAGTATATATGAAAACGAATGAAAATCAATTGGAATCCATGGAAGAAGTCATGGGTTGTAGACAATGAAAAGTTGTGTGAGGATTATAATCTTGTTGAGCACCCTTTAAGACCTAAGGATATCACTGATCCTGGTTTGGAACCAGATGATTTTGTGGAATATTCAGATGAAGGAATGAAAGTTTATGTTCCTAGAGCTGAAGCTGGAGTTTTTTCAAAAATCAGTGATTCAGATATTTCTGAAAGGACTAAAGAGCCTCCTCATGCATCTCCTGAACCATCTTAGGATGTTCCCTCTAGAGATTCTCTTCTCTATAAAGGTGGTAAAGGTAAAAGTGAATAAAATACAGATAAGGATAAAGATGTTGATAAAGGTGAAGCAACTATGGAAGCACATGTTTCTAATAAACAATGGATAAAAGAAGAATTTGCAGAAATAGAAGTCATTTTACCTGTTGAAGTAAGGATGGAACAAGATTTTCAGTTAGAAAGAAGTATGGTTGAGTCTGTTAGAACAAAATATGTGGAAAGAGTTCAATAAATTGAGTCTCTTAGAAATCAAGGGGTAGCATTGGTTGAGGGGGAGCAGAACCCCAGTTTGGAATGGATTGAAGTATATAATCATAAGGATTCAAATTCATTGGATGTCTGGTACAGGTTTCCCAACTACTTTGATGTTAATGATTCTTGGAAGTACTTAGTGAAAGAAATGGACCTATTAAATGAGTTTCAACTCAAACCAATCATATCTAAAGAAATTATATCTAATAAGGAGCTAGAACTTTTCTCTGTTCTTGAACCTACTCAAGAAACCCCTAGTTATGTAAGCCATGATGATCTAAAAGTTTTTAGAGAAAATATCTTGTTTAGATTTGGAAAGATTATGAAGTCACATCCTGCTCCTATGACTAACCTTATTAAAAGGGATGCTGGAATGCTTCTAAAGAAGTTAATCTAGAAAACTCAACCCAAAATGCTTCATGAGATTCAGGAAGCAAGGATTGAAAATAAACTGCAAAGTAATGAAGTGAAATCCTTAAGATCTTTGGTTGTAAAGATGAAGAAAGATTTTTAAGATGCTCTTATTGTAGTTTATGTTTCTAGTCTAAGTGAGGATGATGCTATTATGCTCTCAGACAAGGTTGTATCTCAGATTCAACCTAATTTGATTTCATTGGTTGAATAATTGGTCAAGAGGAACACCAAAGTAGAAAATGAAATACGTGGACTTGTGGCTACAATCAATCGTCTAACTGATGAGTATAAAGGATCTTTAGAAATTTTTCTTAAAAGGCTTAATGCTCTCTCATCAGCTACTTCAGTTCCATCTACTTCTATTCAAACCTCTCAACCTTTGGACAATGACTTGATCAGATTAGTACTTAGAGAGGAGCTTCAGACTTTGGTTGGTGGTCCAAGTCAGTAAATCCTGAATAAGATTGAAAAGTATAATGAGCATGTGCATGATATGGTCATATTGTACTCCAAGACTTCCATCGATGCTCAAGAAAATATTTAAAAGAAGGTAGATTCATATTTTTCAAATATTTATACCAAGCACCAGCTGACAAGTCATTTTAAATATCTGGTGGAGAATTTGAGACTCCCTCCAGTTACTCAAACTTCTAAGGAGAAAGTCAAACAGTTGAAGGATTTTACTCCTACTCTTGAGAAGTTTCTGGAAAATAAGGATGACTTTGAGAAAGTTATGAAGTATGGTGGTGAAATCATCAAGGATTTCATCAACCTGTTGAAGCCTTATTTTCATGTTCAAAGAACAGCCATAGTTGCTCCTACAGCTGCTCCACTTAGACCTGACCTTCTTTCTTGTACCACTCCTTCCTCTACCTCCTTTTCTCCAGTTACCATGACCCCTGCTTAGGCTCTGAGCTAGATCAAACTTGTCATCACTAAGCAACCCTTACCTTATTCTTCATCTAGACCGAGCATTTCCCCTTCTATTACTGAAGGAGTGCCTCTATCTTCTAGATATATGCCAACCACATCTACTACATCTGCACATGATGATCCTCCTCCTGTTGTCTCTGAAAAGGATAAAGTTAAGGCTTCCAAATCTGAAGAGAAGTGAATGATGGTTTTTTATAGGGCTATGATGTATTTTCTTTTTGTGATTGTATTGTACTCTATCAATATATTCAATGACATGTGTTGTCTCTTTTATTAAATTTTTTATTTCATTTACTGCTTGTTTTTCTTTTTCTTACTTTCTTTTTGATAATCCCAAAAGGGAGGAGAAGAACTAACATTTATGATATTTTTACATATATGATCAAATACTATAATGGACTACCTTGATTTTATGTCTTAATCTCATATAATCTATTTGATATGTTAAGAAAATGGTTTATTCCTTTCTAAAGTGTATGGCTTGTAAATGTCATGATTTTTGATCATCAAAATGGGGGAGATTGTTGGACTCCTCTTGTTTTAATGATCAAAAATAATGTTTAACTATTTTAAATCATGTTCAATATTGTTCTATTATGTTTCATTATGGTTATGTTTAATCTTAATCCATTCTATGAGTATTACTTCTTAAGATAGATTGCAGATATTTGGTAAAGTATGAGTCACCATTAAGGTGAACTCACAGTCACCGTTACTATAACCAAATTGTCTCACCCTTTAGTCTGAAAATTGGTAAAGTATGAGTCACTATTATAGTAACACCATTTTATCATGCTACTGGTTCCAAAACTCGCAAAGTACTAGACACCATTGTATCATGCTACTAGTTCCAAAACTCGCAAAGTACCAAACATTGTTGTATCATGCTACCGGTTCCAGAACTCACAAGTACCAGACATCATTGTATCAAGTCACCAGTTCATAATTTTCACAAAGTACCAGACACCATTTCAATGACACTATTGCCAGTGACACCATTTCTCACAAAGGACCCGACACCGTTGCCGCAAAACTGTTGCTGCAACACCATTGAATCACCTAACTGATTAAGAATTTTCGCAAAGTATGAGACACTGGTCTGAAGACACCGCTTAGAAGCAAAGGACGGGTCACTACTGACTGTGGCACCACTCCTGACTCACTGTTCCTATGACATTGTTCCTATGTCATCGTTGACTATGACATTGTTCCATACTTATCCATTTCTACCTTATTTCAATTAAATTCAAAATTATTTCTAACAGTTATATTTGAGCTTTTTAATGATGCTGATATTATTAATGATTCTTGCATACATGTTAGCAGACAGTACGAGGTACGAGGTGAGGAAATCGTGCTTCTTGTCGGCCAAAACACAAACACCTGAGGATTAATATATTATGGCGCACGAGTTGAAGAAGAAGAGAGAGACACACCACCAAACCATGAAGAAGAGCCACAATAATCCATCTTGCTTCCTGCGAGCTAAAGAAGAACTCACTGTGAACCATCCTGTGAACATCCTTGTAGTAGCAACAACTCAAATAAGAAGAAAAGATATGAAGAACATCTCATTGAACTAGAAACCAAAACACATAACTCACGACACTCTGTTTCTGAGTCTATTTATAGAAGAGGACCCATGTTTTAAATCTTCTACATTCAGAGAGTCCAGAACTACATAGAACAACACTCAGGGAATTTCTAATCCCTTATTATATTTTTCTCTTTTCTGTACTGTTTTTTATTCATTTGAGCAGTGTGTGTTTCTGTATTAAAAACACACACTGTATCCTGTTCTAAACTGGAGGATACAAAATATCCTCTCACTACTACTCTCTTACACCATTTTACCCCCACGTATAATTGTGTAAGAGGTCTCTATGTGACCTGGTTATATTTTGTTCCCACGAAAAATTATGGTAGAGGTCTAGGTGACCTGGATAGCTTGTATATTGTTGTAAACCCCAATCCAGGGTGTGGATCAATCTTGTTTATATATATTTTTCTTAGTGTTAGGTGATCACCAAGTGGAGAGAACTAAGTCTTTGTTTGAGACTGAACCTCTTATTTTTATCTTTTGTGTTCAAGTTCTGTTTTATTGTCTGTATTTGTTTATTCAAACCATAAAACATTGCTTTGCTTTGATAGTTAATCTTAGATTGTGTTTGTTCTAGAATTTGTTTTAGTATACTGATTTCAAGAGTTTAAGTAACTTTATAAATTATTTTAACTGAGAATTAATCAATCTTTGAGGAATATTTCAAACTCTCAAATCTTTTACAAATCTACAACTTTTGTTATCTAGCCTATTTGATTTTAAATTGAGGGAATTTTAAATAAATAATTTTTAACAGAAATTTTTATAGGAACTCAATTCACTCCCCCACCCTCTTGAGTGTCCTACTTCGACCAACATCAATCAAAAGGAGAATATCAAAAGAGGATGTATAAGTCTTAACTGATTTCTTCTAAGATTATTTCTTCTTTTACCACCTCCAAACCTATCATAACCATTCTTATATAATAACTTAAGTATTTTAAATATACTAAAATGTTATTATATTAATGTTAAAACCATTTTCCATCACCTTTTCTATCTGATGTAAAATGAACACTTCGCTCATGCGTACATGTAGACTACCATCTCCATGAAGCGATGTAATTTTCTTTTCATTATCATCTCTCATGGTTGGTCATAAGGATGTAAATAATGAATAAATATTACATTTATAACATATTTATGATTATATAAAAGTAAAATATTATCTACTTTATTTCTTTTATATCCAATAGGAAAATGAAAACATTATTCATACATATGTATGCACTACTGTCTCTATGAAATGATGGGATTCATTTTTTATGACCACCTTACATGAACGGTTATAAAATTATAACTAATTTATAAATATGATAACTATTTCATGATTAATATTCTTCATTTTATAGAACAATGAATCCTTTTCCCATGGTCAGCCTACCAAAGTTGTTTTAGGATTATGAACTGAACATCCTCAAAACATCTGACATGAACTTAACTAATTTAGTAACTATATGAGACATGGTAATAAATGAAATAAAATGGATAATAATGAGTAAATAAACCTAAAAATTTTTATTAAGTAATTAAATAATTAATATAATTTTATAATACAATAATTAAAGTACATACGTGGTGATTCGGACTCAGGGTAAGGAAATTTTAAAAATATTGGTTTAAAGTTTTCCTTCCAACTCTTTTTCTTCGATATTGAAGTTCTTTTAAATGTTTCAAGAATGTTCTTATTTATGCTTCAAAGGTTCCTAAATTTCATTTTTGAATATTTTTTAGTTTCTTTAAAAATTATTAAAATGTAATATTTTCATCATTTTTTGTATGGATTATTTTTGACTTTTTACAAAAGTGAAAAAAGGATGATTTTTTAACATATATGGCTTGATCACCCTTTCCTTGTATAATAGTAATTATTTTTTATCAAGTTTCTACTACAATTTAACATGGTTTTTCAAAGAAGATTCTATTATCACTCTTCAGTTAATTGTTAGTTTTAAAAATTATTTATAAGGAAATGGAAATATCTTCTCATTTTTATGAGATAATTGAAATTGTTATTGATTATGGGCTTGAATGACAATTCAAAGGATTTTTATGGTTAAATTTCATGTTATATGTGTTTTATTTATGATATAGTTCTTGAAAACTTTATATGAATGATGGGTGATCCTAAAATAGATCTGATGATGGATTGGCCCGATATAGCTCTCTAATGCATTGGGTAAAGTGACATAGTTTATCAGTGATAGATTACTCTTAAGAAATATGAAAATTATTTGGTTGGGTGATTCTATTGTAACGGTGAATGTAAGTATAATGTCCCAAGGTACCTAAATGATATGCTTGTAATGATTTTTAAAGTAAATATTTGGTTTTAAAAAGGTAATCAAGTGATCTTATACTTTTAAGGAAAGCTTGTGACCTTTAAAAAAAGTTTCAAGGAAAGGTATTCATGAGTTTTTATTTTTTTCAAAAAACCCTCATGATTATGATTTTTTCCTAGATTTATTACAATGTGTTTTATAAAAATATTTGGGAAGTGATGTTGAATTATCAAGTAAAAGATTATTTTGAGCTCAAGGTAAATTATATAAATAGTAAATTTTCTATGGGATTTCATGATTTTCAAAAATAAAATAATGGGTATTTTTGTATCCCTTATTGAGATTGTTATGTTCTTCCATCATTTTCAATTGTTTTTTATAGGGCTTAAGAATTAGTAATAAATATAGAAAGGTATATCTTTATGCTATGGGGATTCCTCTTAAAACAGGTGAATATGTATTGAATGAAACTGGAGTTTAAATTTAAAAATCCTACTTTTGTGGGGGGGGGGATGGGTATTGAGGGGAAGTGTTCACTTTTTATTTTAAGGGTTTTATATGTAAGAGTATTTCCTAATTCTGTAAAACAATAAACATAAAAGATCAAGAGAATGTAATAAAATTCAATCCTTGAAATTAAACTCATAATTATGGGTTGATTAAGGTATGGGTCATTATACTCCAGTAACCCAGATCTGGTGTTTACTTTATTAAATTGGTACATGATACAAGGGATCACAACATGAAGGATCGATCAGTTTAACATTATTACATTGGTACATGATACAAGGGATCACAACATGAAGGATCGATCAGTTTAGCAGTCTTGAAAGACTATATACATTCTTGATTTCCATATTACATTGAAAAAATAAAACATAACATGAAGACTTTCTTGAATCCTTGAAAATCGTTCAAAGGTTCCTTCTTCATATCATGAGGAAATAAAAAAACAAAATAAAGGGTGATATCAAATTCTTAGTGTGGGAAAGCCTACAGTGGAAGATATCATGAATAGATAAGGCATTAACAATATAGAAGAGTGGATAATTAATTAATATGTCATTTAATCAATAAATTGAGCTTTAAAATATATCCATGGAAAATATCAACATAACAATCACAGGGATAAAAATAACTGAAATCTTAATAAAGGAAATGCATAATACTGAACATCATGATCTCACTATAAATGCCTCATGCTAAAACTTCATGAACCTCGTCGTGAATGCCTTATGCCATGACATTTTAAATGATTAGGAAGGTATAAAACAAATACCCAAATAATTTGGTCATATATTTTTCTTGTAAGACCTATTGATGCATCGAGAGGCCACTAAAAAAAACACCAAATTAGAGGGGGTTATGCACAACCCCCTCTAAATTCATTTTCTATCTAATTAGAGGGGAATATGCACAACCTCCTATAATCATCGAATTTAGAAGGGGTTATGAACCCCCTCTAAATTCATTTTCTATAAAAATGAGAGGGGAGTTATGTACAACCCTTGCTAATCGTCGAATTTAGAGGGGGTTATAGACTCCCTCTAATTTCTTAAATTATATGGGGTTTTAAACCCTGACTAAATTATTTAGATTTATTTTTTTAATATTTAGTTGGATTTTAGAGGGGGTTCAAAACCCCCTCTAATATCTTAAATTCAAGGGGGTTGAAAACTCCTCTAATATCTTAAATTAAATAGGGTTCAAAACCCTCTCTAATGTCTTTAAATTATAGGTGGTTCAAAACACCCTCTAAATTAAGAGGTTAAAGGGGGTTGTGAGCCCCCACTATTTAAAAAAAGTAACTTCCATAATATGTGTGTGTGTGTGTGATTAAAACAAAATATATAAATGTATTTAAATACATTATATGGTCATATTATATGCAATATTTATACCATTGTATTTAATTGTATTTATATGTATACATAAACATAATTGTATAATATTATGTTCATTAATATATATTTATTTGTATAAATTGTATTTCATATAATATTAATTATTAATAATATAAAATCATAAACATATTATATAAATATATACATAAATATAATTTATTTTAAAAATATATCATATAAAAACCCAAGATTGTAGTTTTTATATTTTATATTATAATAATAATAAATATATTTTAAAATAATATGTTTATTCTTTTATATTATATATAATTAATATTATATGATATAGAATTTATACAAATAAATATATATTAAGGTACACAATATTATACAATTATATTTATTAAAATACATATATATTAATGTACATAATAATAATTATATGTATTGAAATACATCATATAAATATTTTTATAAATTGTATTTCATATAATATTAATTATATAAAATATAAAATTATATTTCATATAATATTAAGTATATATTTGTATAAATTGTATTTCATATAATATTGATTATATATAATGTAAATATTTTTATAAAATGTATTTCATATAATATTAATTATATATTAAATATATATAATATTATACAATTTAAACAAATATATATATATATATTAATGTACATCATAATAAATATATATACTGAAATAAATTATATAAATATATTTTTGAAGACATTATATAAATATATTCAGTAAATACTTTTATATATATATATATATATATTATTTAAATAAACATGTATATAATATATAAATATGTTTTTAAATATATAAATAATTTACATAAATATATAATATAAATGTATTTATTATAATATATGTGTGGTATAAATCATAAAATAAATATATAGTATTTATAAAACCAACATATAATTTTTATAGTTTAAAAAACTTGTGTAATAACAATAATAATAATTAATAATATTATTGTCATCATACACACATGCGCACATATATATATATATAAGTATATAAAAATAATTAAATATATATATTATAATTATATTGTATCTATAAAAATTATATAAGTACATAAACACACACAAATATAAATATATTTATAAATATATATTTTTATATGTAAATATAATTATTTATATTATATATATATATATATTATATATTATATAAATAAACATTTATATAATATATAAATATGTATTGAAGTATATAAATAATTTATATGAATATATTTAAAAATATATAAACATGTGTATAACATAACATAAATAGAATTATAATTATATGTAAAAAGATACTTACTCAAATGTATGTAAATACACATATAAATATATAGTTTATATAAATTTGTGTGTGTATATATATATTATATATATTTTAATGAATTTCAATATATTATATAAGTAATATTTATTTAATAAAGGATGAAAAGTATATAAATAGAATGATGTGTAAATAAACACCAGATATTAAATTGGTATAGTGGTAGGAAATGAGAGTTAGGAGGAGCTCGGTTGAGACCTGATCCATAGTTCGAATCCCATTGAAATGGATTTTAAAATTCTCAAATGGGATTAAAATGGTGTGTCGGCAGGTTAGGTGTGCAAGAAAGGGAGGGTTCCTCCAGGGGAAGGCACTCAAGCAGGGGGGAGAACTGGAGGGATGCCTGGGAACAGGAGGATGGGGTGGGGCGCATAAAGGAGGATGTTTCTGTCCGGTGGGACGGTGGTCATGTTGGGAGGAGAAAACAGAGGGGTACAGGGTGCAGTAATTGTGACAATGTGTTTAATAGGAAAATAAAAAATAAGATGATTTTAAGAGTGACTTTAACCGCCCCTAAAATTTGATGTAATTAGAAGCAGTTACAAAACTACTTCTAAATGTCACCTCCAAAAACAATTAAAGGTGGTTTTACCCACCACTAATTTACAAATAATTTAGAAGGGGTTTAAACCCCTTCTAAATTTCAAATCTTTGGTAAATTTACGTCAAAATTGGATTGGGTTTAAACCCCTTCTAAATCGGTCGCCACTAATTCTCCTCTCACTTTATCAGCAGTTCACGAAAACTGCCTCTAACGACATACTACGGCCACTTTAGAGGCAATTGACCATAACCACCGCTAAAGCATTTAGAAGGGGTTATAACCCCTTCTAAATACAAAATCAACCCCTCTAACAGCATCATTTTTTTGTAGTGGGTTATGTATATCTAGGCCCCACCTATCACTTACATATGTCTGATGCATTCCCCATATATTAAATCAAAAATATAATACATAATCAATATGTATTATCAATTAATAAATATTTGTATTGAATCAAAAATATGAAACATCAATATTTCCCCAATAAAAGAAATAATTTTCTTAATAAGGTTCCTTCAATTAACGTTGTATATTGAAATGGTATACAGTTAAGATAATATCAAAGTAATATAAATGAAATTTAATATATCGATAATACTGAAAATATGGACATAAAGAAGAAAAATAATGTCCAATGAATAATGAAAAGTTATAGAGAACATGATCATAAGAAAATGAATGATCTCAAATAAGGTATAATCCATAATTCAGTAAAGAAAGATAAAAGATCATCCATTCATCAGAAATAAAGATTGAAATAAAGGAATGTCTTTTGATAATTAGAGAAGAAAATGGAAGCCAAAATTTAAAAAAATATTCCTTAAATCTTTTGTATCTTTTTTATAAAAACAAAGTTATAAACCATTTCCAAAATTCTATTCAACATTTTAGAAAATAAAGAATTTTATTTTAATATAAAAACAAAATAATCAAAAAATAATAGAATATGGATTTTCTTTGAAAAAACATGGAAACTTGTAGAGGATGCTAGATAACGAATTTTATGATGGCTGGAAAAGTCGTTCATGCCTTATATGTTAAAAAGAACATTTTTTTTCATACTTTTGTAAAAAAAATAAAAAACATCCCATTCAAAAAACTTTATAAAGATTCCTTTATAAAAAAATTGAAAATAAAGTCAAGTATGGTTGAAAATGATTTTACACAATCATTAAAGAATAGAAAATAACATTTTTGAAACATTTTATAAAATCTCAACATGGAAGAAAAATATTCTCAACCCAAAAGGAGAAATAATGTCGATTTTTCCTATAAAACATTCTTTCAGAATTTGAGTACCAAATAGGGGAAAAGTTAGAAGAAAACATGAAAACCCCATAAATAACCAAAGTAGAAGAAAATATATGTGGTTTAATATGAGAAAGTGCAAATAATTCTTCCAATTTGAATTTAAATAAGAACAATCTCGGATAAGAATTAGATTGTAAAATAAATTGAGAAAAAAAACTCTTACATTGGATTCCTTCTTGGTCGAACGCATTATATCCTCCTAAATAATCGATTTAAACTTATTAAAAACTTTTTTAAGAGCCTATTTCATCTATATTCCATTTTTTAAGGTCCTTTTATAATCATTCGGCATCCATTCATTAAATAGTTCTTGCTTATGTCAGTCACTTAAGGTTGTTCAGTCAATTTCTCTAAAAAAATTAGTACATTGAGCATGGTTAAAGGTGTTGTGAAATGGTTTCATCATCTCTAGAATGTTAATAATGTCATGAATATAATTTTTATTCATTATATACAATTTTAGAATCATTCATGCAAGATGGTAATATAAAAATGAATCACATCACTTTATTGAGATGGTAGTTCACACGTTTACAAGTGACGTTATCATTTTCCAATGGATGGTAAGAAGGTAGATGATATATTATATTTCCAAAAATCATAATTATATCATAAATATCATATATATTCATTAATTAAATCTTTTTAACCAGACAAGTGATACGGTGATGAAAAATGATACACATTGCTTCGTGAAGATGGTAATCTATACGTACACACGATTTGTCTTACACATTAAGTCTTCTTGAAGTGGTCTTTTGAGAAGACCAAAACCTCTATGTCAAGTAAAAGATAAATTTGGAAAGGTATTTGAATAGGGTTTGATCGAGATAATTAGATCAAAAAGTGTGGAGAATAAAGAAGAGGATGTGCCCTTTTATAAGTGGGGTGGGTGGCAGACTTGTAAATACTTGAAACCTTATTATATAATACATGTATTACTCAAATCAGTTGACTCCAAATTGTCATAGCTTCAAATATGGTAAGGCCAAAATTCAACTAACCAATGAGATTTAATCAAGTGTTTTGTGTTATCTTGAAACTTTATCCCTTTATTTAAACCCTTTTAGCTTATTTTATCCTAAACTAATGTGATAAATATTTATGGTGGTTATTATTCATTTTGACCAAAAAAAAATTTACAAAATTCAAGTGGTAAAATTTACTTTTAATATATGTTCGCAAAACGAAACGAAATTTTCTTTTAGAAAAAATATTTATTTTAAGCACAAAAAATATTTTACATCAAAATCAAGTATAATGTTGATTATAATGGAATTAATTAGATTATTTTAAATCAAATTAAACTTATTTAACTTTCAAACCAAACCAAAATTGAAAGTAACCTAGTGAATACTTGATTATGAGAAAAGAACCAAAAATAATTTTTATTTAAATAAAAACATTATTTAGATTTCTAAAATGTACATAGATTTCTAAGTTCAACATTATATCATTAAAAACATTATATTACTTATTGAATATATATTTGGTCTAGCTAAAATATTTCATAAAATTTCAAGTCATTCTTATATCATTATCACAATGACGGTATTTGTAAAATCAGTATTTTTCACTATCCATCCAAAAAATAAACTATTTCTGAAAAATCTCAAAAAATCATTCTAAACTAATTTTGACATGATAAATTCAAAAATGAAAATCATTTCATCAAATTCAAAAATAAAATTTGAGATTTTAGGTTTTTAGGTTTTAATCAAATTCTTGGATAAAATTATGTGCATTATATTATGTTTTCTTTAGAATTAAAAGTTTACTTATTATAATTGAAGTTTAGATGTTACGACTAACAGAGGGTAATGGGAGTATCCTTAACCCTTTTTGATGTTTTGGTGAAAGATGTAGACAATATGTTTATGATGTGTGGAGTTATGTATTCTCATTATTATCATCATTGTGAGATGCAACATCTCGTTACCTTAATCGGGTAAGTTTTCTACCTTTTCTAAGTTCCCTTTCAGTTAAAAATCCTTTTATGTGTTTTTTCTGGGTTTACTGCAGACTGCAGAACAAGTACACGTCGTGTAATGAAGTACATGTCATGTACTTGGTGTGGGTTGCATTTTGTGGACTAGGAGATCATGTCATGAATTGGAAGATCATACCGTGAGCTGGTACACACCGTGTACCTGAGGTACGCGTCGTGTAGGGGTTAAATATCAGTTTTTCAACCCGAGGCGATGGGGTTTTCGGCGTACTTATCCAGTGTGGACTAGACGTCGTGGCCCTTGGGTACACGTCGTGACCCGGCCCGCGCCCAAGTTTAAATAATGCATTTGGCAGTACCGCTCAGTCTATTATTCTCAGACCTATTGGATCTCAACCCTAGACTCTCCCTAGTTGAATTTTAGAGGCACCCCACCTTTCAGATCGATATGATCAGCTTTTGATTGTCCTTTTGTTTGTAGTGCGATTTCCAGGTAAGTTCTCTCCCTTATTCTTCACGTTTCTCTCCTTCTCTCCTCTTGGGATTTCAATGAATCATCTTGGAATTGATGGATCTATGCCACGTGGTGTTGGATCTTGCTTCTAGATTAAGTTTCAAGATCTCCTTCACTTTCGTTCTCGTTGACAGGTGTCATTGCGAGTGTCATTCTTCGGGAAAGAGGTAGGTGGTTTTGTCTCGATTTTCCAAATTGATTACCATCACATTACTTGACTTATTTCAATTGCTGATTTAAATTAAAATGCTTGATCTTGCTTTCAATTTCTTTAATGAAACCCAATTCTAATGAATTGGAGTATTTGAAATGGTTTTGGCACAGAAATTTAAAAAACACCTCAATTCCATTGAATTGGGATGGGTTTATGAAAATTGTCTGATTAATTGTTGAATTTAAATTGTGGATTTGATGGAAATGTTTTCAATTGAATGGTTGAATTTAATTGGGAAAAAGAATGGTGAAAAGGATGGAATTGGTTTTGAATGAATTCCAAACTTGCAAATGGATTAAAATGGTTTGATAGAAACTCAGTGGTTTTATCTTGTGAAAAAAGCATGTTTTTGAATAAAACCTATTTTGGTTTTAAATGGACAGAAATTGGAAATTTTGAAATGGAAGAATGGGATTGATCATATTTTAAGCTGTATTAAAATAGTTCACCCATCATGTAAGAGCGCATACAAGCCTTAGGTAGTTAGCAAGTTATTTGGATACACTCTACGCTACGACAACGTTTTAAAACATACATGAAACGGTTCACATCCCCGACGGGTTGGTGACGAGTCTCCTTTGACCAATGTCATAGGGACGTGTGTATACACATTTTTCTGAGTTCACATAGAGAGTGTGGAATCCTATAGCTAGTTAATACTATCGTACCTTTTGGAAAATGACCATGTTGCTCACTTGTTTATTTATATTTGAGATATAAATGTATGTCAATGTTGTTTGAACTGCTTTACATATCTACTGAATTTATATAAACTGTTTTATATAAATGTTTTACTTAAGCCATTATTTTAGAAATATTTCATTGTTTATAAAGTAAAGCATGTGCTTTAAAGGAATTTTCCATCATTTTGAAACTATTTAGCATATTTTTCTTAAATATGCTTTTGAATTGACAAACCTATTTACTTTAAAAATTGAAAGTTTTTCTTTGAATAATCTATATTTGATATCTGTTATGAAATATTTGTTGGTATCCTGCTGGGCTTAGGCTCGCACCCTACTTTTGTCTTTGGGTGTTTGTAGACTTTCTTCTTTCAGACTTGAGTAAAGGGAATGGATCTCTTAGAGGTGGATCCAGCTGTTGAGCTTTGGACATGGTGAGTTGTGTCCTTTGGGACCTTGGGATTATTTTCATATCTATTACTTTGGGCTATAGTACTTTGGCTTTTATGCCTCATTGTATTTTGGTACTTTTACTCCCAGTGGAGTTTTCCTATTGATATGTTTATTGTCTTTTATCTTTTGCTTCCACATTCTTGTGGAAAATCGTTCCCACTTGTATGTCATATGATGCTAGGTGATAGTCGTCAACCCGTGGGGATTGGGAACGCCCTTCGAGTCATGTCAGGGTCGGCTCAGTTATCGGATTACCAGGGTACCCAGGCTGGTTCATGATAAATTGGTTTCAGAGGAGGTCGTTGATCCTCTTTCTTGAAGTCAGTGTGCATTTTTGAAATCTTATCGGGACTTAGGAGGTAGTTGTGATTGAGTGTCTGGTCAGTTCACTGCAATGAACCTTAAGTCACCAAGGGTGGTTAGGGAAAGACTTCTGGTAGATTATTTCTAGTCTTTTCCCTATAGAGATTTGAATAGGTTGAAATCCAAATCTTGTTTATCCCTTCTGTTGAGAATATTTTCTCTTTTTACTTAGTTTGAGTGTTAATCTAATGTTATCCTTTTATCTTCTGATGTTATATAGCATCATGCCTCCAAGAAGACGTGTGAATCAGATACAGGAAAAGCCTACTACTGAACCTCAGCAAGTAAATCATGTTGTTGATCTAAATCTGGTTGAAGTGATTGTGTGCACTATCCAAGCTATGGGACAGGCACCACCTCCATTTCTCGCTCAAGCTCCAGTTGTGGATCCTCAGGGGGATGTTCTTTGGAATCATTCTCAAGAGTTCCTTCGCCAGAAGCCACCAGTCTTCAAAGGCTCCATTGATCCTCGACATGATGAGGAATAGTTGGGAAATATAGAACATTTGTTTGAGTTCTTGGAGACGCCGGAAGTGATCAAGGTGAAGTGTGTCACCTTCGTGCTGGAGGGACCGAGCAGGAGATGGTGGGACATGATGGTGATAGTAGGGAAACATGAGGGATTACAGTGGAAATACTTCAAGGTTCTTTTCATCAATCAGTTCTATCTAGAGTTGATGGTTTTGGCTAAGGCTGTGGAGTTCTTCAAGCTTGAGAAGACTGACAAAACTGTGACTGAGTATTCAAATCCCTTTTCTGAACTGGTGCAGTTTTCTCTTGAGATTGTATCTAACGAGATGATGAAGGCTCGACGGTTCAAGTTGGGACTTCGATCAGATATTTGTTCTCAGGTTTTCTTGCTGAATCTTCCCACTTATGCCGATGTGCTGGACAGGGAGATGATGGTTGAGATGGACTTGGCTGGCAAGTCAGGGTTGACGGGAGTCTCTTTTTCTCCCAATGGCGGCATTGGTTCCTTCAAAGGAAAAAATGAAGCATGATGATCCTCACGGTAGTTCTTGATGATATAGTCATTCTAGACCTCCTACAGGTCCAGGAGGAAGTTATTTGACTTGCTACCAGTGTGGAAAGTTAGGACATTCTAGGAGGGTTTTCACTGAAGAACCTAAGAACTGTAGTTCCTGTAGACGTTCATGGAACTTGCAAAGGTTTTTCCATCACTTCTCTACTCCGCGTAATGGGACAGGATCATCAGCTCCTCCCAAAACTGCGGGGCAATCAAATGTTTCACTGGCAAAAGGGTATCAGCCACAGGCATCCAGAATAAAGCTTCTTTACACAGTGGAAGAGTCTCCAGAGGAATCAAACACGGGTCCAGCGACTGTGAGAGGTACAATTACCATTTTCTCATCTTTATTGACTGCTCTTTTTGATACTGGTGCATCTCACTCTTTTATTTAAACCTGTATTGTTAATCTGGTAAATCTTCCTATGGAGTAACTATCTTGTGCAATGGATATTACTACACCCCTTGGTACGAAGAGATAGTAGGGGATCTGTAATCCTCCCTGTGTCTTCTCTATATTATATGTCGAGCTAGCTTGAAGTTTTTTGGTTCTTGATATGAAATATCTTGACGTCATATTCAGGATGGATTGGCTCATTGCCAGCAAAGCTCGAATTGATTGTTATCTTCAACGGGTCTACTTTACTACACTCAGTGGTGTGCCTCTTGTTTTTCAAGGAGAATGGGACCCAAGGTCGAGCAGAGCCAGACCTTTTTATCCAGAGATATGGAAAGTTATATCAGTGTTTTCTTTTGACCTGGAGCGAGATTCAATGGGTGGTGATCTTCCTCCAGTTTTTGCCGAGTTTTCCGACATGTTCCCTTCAAATTTCTCTAGTCTGCCACTGATGAGAGGGGTTGAGTTTTCTATTGACTTAATGTTCGGTACTCAACTGGTCTTTATCCCCTCTTACCACATGAAACCAGCTGAGTTGAAAGAGCTGAAGTCTCAGTTGTATGATCTTCTTGAGAAAGGCTTTATTCATCCAAGTGTGTCACTTTGGGCAGCACCGGTTCTCTTTGCTAAGAAGGTTGATGGTTCTCTTCGCTTATGTGTTGATTATCGAAAGCTCAATCGAGTTATGATAAAGAACAAATATCCATTTCCACAGATTGATGATTTGTTTGATCAGCTAAAAGGGGTGAAGTGGTTTTCAAATATCGACATTCGATCTGGTTACCATCAGTTGAGGATAAAAAATCTGACATTCAGAAAACCGCCTTTCAGAGCGGGTATGGGAACTTTGAGTACCTTGTTATGCCCTTTGGTTTGAAAAATGATCCTGATGTTTTTATGGATTTAATAAACAATATTTTCCATGAGTATCTGGATACCATTGTGGTCGTCTTTGTGGATGACATTTTTGTTTACTCTAAGTCTGAGGAGGATCGTGTGTAACATCTGAGAATAGTTCTGAATCTGCTAAGAACTCATCGCCTTTATTCCAAGCTTTCAAAGTGTGATTTCTAGATTTGGAAGTGAAATTATTGTGACATGTGGTGTCTGAACATGGTGTATCAGTTGATCCTGAAAAGGTGAAGGCTGTTATGACGTGGGAGCAACCACGAAATGTCTTCAAGATCTGGAGCTTCTTAGGCTTAGCCGGATATTACCGCAGGTTTGTGAAGGACTTCTCGAAGTTGGTTTCTCAAATGACTACTCTGACTCAGAAGGGGGTGAAGTTTGTGTGGGATGATAAATGTCAGAGTTCTTTTGTTGAGCTGAAGCATCTGTTGACTATTGCGCCAGTGTTGACTCTTCCAGAAGGCGGGCAGGGTTATGTGGTCTTTTGTGATGCATCGGGTTCTGGCTGGGGTTGCGTTCTTATGCAGGGTGATCATGTAGTAGCATATGGATCTCATTAGCTTATGTCACACGAGAAGAATTATCTTACCCATGATCTGGAACTTTCAGTTGTGATGCATGCGATTAAAAGTTGGTGGAACTACCTTTTTGGAGAAAGGTTTATGGTGTATTCAGACCACAAAAGCCTAAGTTATATCTTCTCTCAAAAAGATTTGAATCTTCAGCAGAGGTGTTGGTGTTGGAACCATGGTCGTTCTATGCATGAATTGGAGTATGGTTTGTATTTGTTTTCAATCCTCCGTGGAAGTTCAGAATGTATTTCAGCAAAGTGATCATACAGAACAAGCAGATAACAGTATTTCTATGCATGAATTAGAGTATGGTTTGTGTTTGTTGTCAATCCTCAGTGGAAGTTCAGAATGTGTTCCAGCAAAGTGATCATACAGAACAAGCAGATAACAGTATTGAAGGTGGAACCGTTTTTCAGTGTTTGTCAATTTTTTGGGCCTGAAAATCGACAAATGGAGAAAAGTGGTTTTGAAAAAGAGACTTGCGCGTCGTTGTCTTGAAGGAGAATAAACTTGCGCGCCATATGTTTTTCAAGATCACAACGTCAAAATATGGCAAAGGGAAAAGGGGCGCCCAAGTTTAGGGTTGGTCACGCAAGTGACTTGGGCGCTGAAAGTTGCGTGCCGAGGGGAGACTTGTGCGTCATCGCGCAGAGTGTCCAAATGCCTATAAATAGAGGTCGACCCCTCCTCATTCAGCATGAAGTTCAGACTTAGAGAAAATCAGAACTCTCGTCGTGCAGGAGTTGTGGTCGCGTAAGTGGTGGTGGGTCGTACAAGTTGAAGTTGCGCGATAGTTGTTTGTTGCGCGGCCAAGGTGTTTTGGGCGAGAAAGGGATTGAGTCGCCCAAGTTTAAAGTTGGTGAAGGAGGTGTCACGTAGGTGGTTTAGTGACACTTTCGCGCCAGGATTTGAAGAAGCGCAACAGTTCATAGTTGCGCGCCAAAATCGGTTTGGGAGTAAAAGGATGTGAGTCGCGCAAGTTTGAAGTTAAAGAAGTGTGTGTCGCGCAAGTGGGAGAGGTGAAATTGCGCGCCATCTTGAAACTTGCGCGTTGGGCTTGGAGAAGCATTCCAGGTGTGGTTGAAGTATGTCAGTCTTTCTAGGGCTGTGCGAAAGCTGAAAGTTTGTCTGATACCGTTGGTGCAAAGTGAGATTAGTCTACGGGTGGAAGTTGGACTTCAACAGAGCATCTACATACAACAGAGGATGTATTCATTAGCGATGACGGAGAGACCTTCACGTCTATAAACTGAGTGGGACTTCACCAAAGGCAGTGAGCCAGGGGGAGTCAACGGAAGTGACCCGATGGACGCAGTAGGCTATCCCTGAACAGTTGTAAAGGTAGTGAGCCTGTGACAGAGTGATTGTTCCCAAACCTTTGTAATCCACAACAAGTGAAGAATAGTGGAATTTGGTACGACCGACAACCTGTCGGCGTATGCTCCTTAGACGTAGCCCTTAGTGGTGAACCAAGTAAAAAGTGTTGTGTCATCTCTTTGCATGTGAATGTTTTATTTGTTCTCATATCCATCATACAGGTTAAACTAGTTTCTACCAACATGGGAACAAGATCTGCCAGTTTAAAAGAAAAATTTGACACTCTGATTCACTCCTCCCCTCTCAGGGTGTTCCAGGGTCCTTCAAGTGGTATCAGAGGGAGGTTACGGGTGTTTGATCTGTTTTATACCGCCATGGAAAATTCATCCAGTGTTAGGGGAGTTCCCCTCTTTGATGGAAGTAATTTTCATATTTGGAAGAATAGAATGAGATCTCATCTAAGATCCCTTGGAATAGATGTTCTGTTTTCCACTATGCAAGGTATACATGTTACTAATCCAACAGGGCTGGCTATGACTGATGCAGATGGGAAAATTCTTGATGTTGATGCTAAAGCGCAGAATGATCTCACATCAGCCCTTTCTGATCAGATCTATCTAAAGGTGATGAGTTGCACCTCAGCAAAGTCCATGTGGGATAAACTTGAAAACATTTATGAATGAGATAGCAAAGTGAAGGAGGAAAAACTACAAGTCCTACACAATAGGTTTGATGATCTGAAGATGCATCCTGATGAGAATGCAGACTCCTTCAATCGAATTACTGAAGAGGTTGGAACAATTCGGGGTCTAGGTGAAGAAATCAAAGACATTGACATTGTAAAGAAAATATTAAGAAGACTTCCACCCCTGTACAATGCAAAGGTGTCATCCCTTAGAAAAGAGATCTTTCCAAACTTTATTTGGATGATCTGTTGAGCAGCCTAGTGGCATATGAAATGAGAGTCAAACCAGAAGATGCTACTACACGAGTAAGCAAGGAAATGGCATTCAAATCCATGGAGAAACTGAAAATTTCAAAAGATAGTAGTGGTGAAGACGGTGAGGAAAAAGAAATTCTTTCTCTCATTACCGAGAATTTCCAGAAGGGAAAAGGGAAATTCAAAGGGAAGTTACCTCTAGCTTGCTTTCGTTGTGGCAAAGTCAGGCACATTGCTTCTCAGTGCTTAAGGAAGATCGATGATGATGATGATGGCGATGCTGAAAACATTGAGAAGCCTCAGAAAATTTTTTTCAAGAAAGGAGACTTCAAATCCAGAAATAAAGTTCTGAAGAAGAGTTTTTTCTGTGATGAGGAAGATGATAATAATGAATTCTGTGAAGAAGAACCAGAGTTTAAAACTGGAAATCATGCTTCCATGATGGCCACTGTTGAAAAATCATAAGATAATGGTGGAGACAATCAGTTAAAAACTAGTGGCAATCCCGAGTTGCAACTTAAGGATGTTGTTAGCAATCTTAAGATGAAATGTAAGAGTTGCAATAAGTGAAAATCAATTGTAGAGGAATCAACTGAATATGTTGATCAGCTTGAAGCTGAAATTGAACGACTGGAAGAATTTGTGAAAGTATAGTTTAAAATCCTTGAAAGCAATGATGATGTAGTGGATCTGAAGCTGAGAATTGAAGAGCAAGGAAAGGTCATCAATGACCTCACATCCAGACTGGAAGAAAAGAACAAGGCTGTTGAGGGTCTTGAGGAGGAAGTTGTTACTCTTAGGAGTAAACTTGAGACTGAATCAATTTCAAAAGAATCAAGGAAGAAAATACAGTTTGGAAGGTTCTCAGACGCTCTGTTGTTGGAGAGAGAAAAACGTGGCTCTAATGGAGTTGAAAAGATTTTAAATGATCAAAGACCTACCTGCATGGGAAATAGTGGAATTGGTTGTGCGGCAGAATTGTCAAATGCTGCAAATAAAGGTGACCAAAATAAAGGCAAGCTGAAAGTGGGTGATGTGGGAAAGTCTTTTGAAGTGATGAAACAGAAACCCCCAATTCAATCTGAAAGAAGAAGAAAAAATATCCTCGAGCCTCGTGGAAAAAGGAGCCCTCTTACTATTATCCCACATAAGAAGAAATGAGGATAAATAGAAGTGAGAAGACATTTTCTCTCACGAAGTGTCAGTTCTGTGGATATTTGGGTCACACCATGTCTTATTGCGAAGAGGCAAGAAGCTATCTGAATGGAGAAGATATAGGAGTTCAACAGAGGAGAACAAATTCATATCCTAATTCTTATAGAAGAAACAATTTCTATGGATATTTTTTTCGTTGTTCTAACTTTGGTCATAAGGCTGTTAATTACAGGCAGAGAAGGGACATGGAAACCTCATACCGAAGTTCTAGACAAGTCAAGTCTCGTCAGCAAGACAATGTTGCTCTTTCAAACAGGTTTTCTCCTCTCAAAGAAGATTTCGACTATAAAGAACCTAGGTACACGGAAGAAATAATTGAAAGGTCATCAGTGCTCTATACTCAATCCAATGTCTCATAGAAAGAAAGAAAGAAAATTGAGAAATCCAACCTTGCAGAGGTGGCCCTCAAAGCTAAAAAAAGAAACAGTACCTGGATTCTGGATAGCGATTGTTCATCTCATATGACAGGTAATGCTGGCATGTTAACAGATATCAAAAGGAAGGTTGGTGGCAGTGTATGATTTGGTAATGATGGAGCTCTGAAAATCAAAGGCAGTGGAAGTACTAAATTAGCTAATGGAGAGCTAAAGAAGACTAAAGTACTTTATGTAGATGGCCTACGTCATAATCTACTCAACGTGAGTCAACTCTGTGACTTGGGACTTATAGTTACTTTTAATCAGAAAGGTTGCACTATCAAGGGAAAGACAGGCAATTCACTTATGAAGGGGTGCAGAAAAAAAGGCAACTTGTATCAGGTTGATAGTAAAGAAAATGTTTGTTACATGACTGTTGAAGAAGAAAACAATTTGTGGCATCGGAGACTGGGACACATCAATCAACAAGACATGGAGAAAATATTAAAATTGAGGATTGTCATGGACATTCCCAACCTGAAGCGTGAGCGTGAAAAGTCTTGTGATGCTTGCATTCGTGGGAAGCTGATCTGCAGTTCATATCGGCCAAAGAAGAAAAGGGCATCCCACCTTCTTGATTTAATTCATACAGATGTATACGAGCCGATAAATGTTGCTGGAACTCATGGAGAAAGGTACTTTGTCCTTTTCATAGATGATTACAGTAGAATGACATGTATAATGGTCATTCACAGGAAACAACAAGTGCTTGACTGCATGAAAATGTATCGGCGAATCGCTGAGAATGATATTGGACGAACAATCAAAGTGTTGTGATCTGACAATGGAGGGGAATACATGTCCATTGAATTTGAAAATTACCTGGAGAAGCATGGGATACAACATTAGGTAGCTGTTGTGAGAACTCCACAACAAAATGGAGTTTTTGAACGTAGGAATCGACAGGTGAACAACATAGCACGAACTATACTGATTGAGAGTCGTATTCCACGACATTACTGGAAAGAGGTTGTTCAAGCTGCAATATATATTCAAAATCGAACATAACTTTATATGGGTGAGACGAAGACACCATATGGATTGTGGCATGGAAGGAAACCATCTTTGAAATACTTTGGTGTTTTGGGAAGTAAATGCTTCATTAGGAACAAAGAAAGAAATCAAGGGAAGTATGGTGATAATGCAGATGAATGAATTTTCCTTGGATACTCAATGAACAGCAAAGCCTACAAGTGTTTCAACAAGCAATTAGGAAGGATTGTGGAAAGCAGTGATGTTAAGATAATTGAAGAGAAACCCAAAAATGATTCAAGGACGTCATATGTTAATGTGATAGAAAGTGAGGAAGAAAGTGAACGTGGAGAAAATAAAAATACAGAAATAGAGGAAGTTGTACAAAACACTCAGCAGTCACATCATGATGTTGACTCAGAAGAAGAATCTGAAGAAGAAACTGTGGCTGGAGAGAATGCAACTGAACTGCATAGGAGAAATCGTAGAGCTGAGATTGATCCATTTAACATAATTAGGGATAGAATTGCACTCACTCAAACAAGGAGGATGAGGAATAACACGCAATCTGCATTTCTGTCAGTTGTGGAGCCATCCTCATTTGAAGAAGTTGCAAAGGATGAATCATGGGTGAAAGCCATGAATGAAGAGTTAGATCAGATTGACAAGAATCGGACATGGGATCTTGTCCAGAGACCCGAAGGTCACAATGTGATTGGTACAAAATGGATCTTGAAGAACAAGTTTGATGAGCATGACTAGTATGTAAAGGATACTCTCAGATTGAAGACGTTGATGTTGAAGAAACATTTGCTCCAGTGGCTAGACTGAAGTCAATCAGGATTTTCCTTGCCATGGCACTCCAAAGAGGATATAAAGTATATCAAATGGATGTCAAGATAGCATTCTTGAATGGTGTACTCAAAG
This sequence comes from Viscum album, assembly GCA_963277665.1. Taxonomy (NCBI): domain Eukaryota; kingdom Viridiplantae; phylum Streptophyta; class Magnoliopsida; order Santalales; family Viscaceae; genus Viscum; species Viscum album. Next base: position 565,100,010 of record OY728151.1, read on the forward strand.
AAGAAGTCTACATTGAACAACCAGTGGGTTTTTCTCTTGGTAATGATGAAACAAAGGTCTGCAAACTGAAAAAATCTCTATATGGTTTGAAGCAGACACCACGAGCATGGTATTCCCGGCTGGACTCATATCTCAAGAAGCTGGAATTCAAAAGAGGAGTAGACCACAATCTATATGTGAAGAATTCTCCAAAAGATCAATTCATTGTTCTAGTCTACGTTGATGACATTATATTTGGTGGAAGCAGGCAGAAATCAGTGGATGAATTTTCCAATCACATGAAATCAAAATTTGAAATGTCCATGATTGGGGAGCTCACATATTTCTTGGGGCTGCAGGTGATTCAAAGGCAGGATTACACTTTCATTTCTCAAGAAAAGTATGCAAGAGAGCTGCTGAAAAAGTTTAATATGCAAGACTTCAAACCAATATCAACTCCAATTGCAGTTGGAACCAAACTTGGAAAGTATGAGGATGGGGCATCTGTAGACCCCACTATGTACAGGAGGATAATTGGGAGCCTATTGTACCTGACAGCGACACGGCCACATATTGTCTTTGCAACCTGTCTAGCGGCCCGCAGGAACATATGACAGCAGTAAAAAGAATCATGAGTTATATTCAAGATACTCACAATTGTAGCTTATACTTTGTTGTAGGAAGAGACGGTGAATTATCAGCATTTTCTGATGCTGACTGGGCTGGTGATGTAGTGGACAGAAAGTCCACCAGTGGTGGAGCATTCTATATTGGGAATAAATGTGTTGGCTGGTTGAGCAAGAAACAAGAAAGTATTTCTCTTAGTACTGCTGAAGCTGAGTATACCTCTGCCACAAAGGCATGCACTCAACTGCTATGGATGAAGCAACAACTAACAGATATTGGTGATGAGGTGAAGCAACCAATGGTAATTTACTGTGATAACAAGAGCGCAATTAATCTTACGAAGAATCATGTTCAGCATTCTTGTACAAAACATATTGAAATCAGGTATCACTTTATCAAAGAAAAAGTTGGGCAAGTCGTGATTAGAACGGATCATGTGGGAACTAATGAGTAAGTGGTTCATATCCTGACCAAGCCACTGTCAGCGGCTGTGTTTGAGAAGCATCGGTTGAACCTCGGTGTTCAGCCACCTCCCAGTGCATAAGGAGGTTATGCAATTCCCCTCTCCCCAGTTATGTTAATTGTTTTTAATCTGTTTGTGGATGCGATGCAAGTTTGTGGGGGAGATACTATCCAGGGGGAGTGTGGTTTGAACTGAACAATCAATGTCACGACCCGCCCTCGGGGTCCGTGCCGTGACTACCCCAAGCCCGCCTTCCATAGGCCAGGGGCTGGCGACTAGCACCAAGGCGTAAATCCCGGTAAAAAGGGAAGGCATTGCCTTTGTAAAGTAAACAAACACCACAGAGTAAGCAAGCGGAAAGAAAACACTAAGTAAAAACAGAGTACAACTGAAAGTGCGGAAAAGTAAATGGGCCAGTATACAAACCCAAACTGAAAGTAAAGTACAACTCGAAAGGGAAAACAGCAACTGAAAAGTAAGATCCGCTACACCGAGCTGTCCACTGGAGATCCCACCTGAAGGGTGGGTACAGATAGCTCCACTGCTCCACGGGTCCCGCCGTCCGCTCCGAGCACGTCCTGCCCAGTGGTCCACCTCCAGGTACCGTCCTGCTCTGCAAGCCTCAGCTAAGATCAACGTTGTCCGTCGTCTGCAACCAACACAACGTAGTGCGGGCAAAGCCCGTGCAGGGGTGAGTATAAGCTACTCAGTAGGGACCCCGAGACCCCTGAAGGTCTCTCAAATCCACAAAGGATAAACCACGAAGAAAGGTACAATCACGAAGTAACAACCGACACTGCTTAGGTATATGCCCATGCATATACCTAAGTCATCAAATTCAAATACGCTCCAACCTCCGAGCCCAAGTACAACTCAGTCCACACAGGAAAATAAACGTATTCCACACAGGAAAGCAAAACGAATCCACACAGGATAGCACAACACAATCCACTCAGGAAAGCAACAGAATTCAGCTCACACAGGTATACTTCTTCAAAAGACGATAAAGATGATCTCTGATCCATCTAAGTCGTCGGACCCACGAAGGATCGATAGGTAACTAACCCCCGCAAAAGACCCACACAGGATCGGGCCCACGTAGGACCTGTAGGCGTTGGTTCACACAGGACCGCTGAGCGCAAAGACCCACACAGGATCGGACCCACACAGGATCGGGCCCACACAGGACCTGTAGCACTGATCCACGTAGGATCGCTGAGTGCTGAAGTCGTCGTCGTCGAATCCACACAGGATCTCTGTACTGTCGTCGTCGCAGTCACAGTAGCAGTAGCAGTAGCAGTCACAGTAACAGTCGCAACCAGCACTAGGGTTCCCGCACACAGCAAGCTCGTACAGGAGGGTCCGCTCCACGAGCCGAGAGGGTGATACATCAACTGTCACAAAGACCAGAGTTGATGTATCCAAAAGTTCCGTATCGTCAACAGGAACTCAACGCAACAGACGGCGCGTCGATCGGACGCCCGGTCTGAGAGTTATTGGAATTTTCGTCCCAGGGGCCCGGTTGGTTTTTAAGGCAAAACCAACCCGACCGTACTCCACCTACGTCCAAACCTCGGGCGGAGTATGCAAAAAGATCCGTCTCACTAAGAGGAACACAACAAAGCTGACGGCACGTCAATCGGACGTCCGTAGCTCAAGATATGAGCGTTTCCGCTCCGAAGGCCCGGTTGGTTTCGTGAACGAACCAACCCGGCCGAACTCAAAGTATTCCGAAACTTTGAGTGCGATATACCGAAACGACCGTCTCGATCCAAGGATCGCGTTTCCGCAGACGGTTCGTCAATCGGAGGTCCGTGGCTCAAGTTATGGCCAAAAGACCGAATCTGTCTCGAAAATGGGGGGTCCGGGTCCGGGCCGACCCGGCCCGACCCCCCTGGGTCGGCCCGAACCGGGTCGACCCGGGTCCGACCCGGCCCGGCCGGCCGGCGGCGCGGCGGCCTGGCACCGCACGGAGGCAGCGCGCGGGGGGGGCAAAGCCCCCCGCTTCTTCAAATTGGCGGCGTGGCATAGCCGCGCCTTTTTGCCAATCAACGGCCCCCCTCCTGGGGGCCCGCTTTGAGGAGGAACCGGGGGGCCGCCTGCCCCCCTTCAAGGAAACCCCCCCCCCCCCCCCCTCAATTAAATGGGGGGGGGGTTTAGAGCTGGCCGGGGGAATTAAATTCCCCCGGCCTTTGACCTTCCGTCCGGCCATCTGCCGGCCGGTTTTTCTTCAACGGGACCGGAAAACCGGTCCCCTTTCCGGCTTCCGACGCCGGCGGCCTGGCCGCCGGTCTTCTCATCCCGCCGCGGCCCGGAACCGGCCGCGGTGTTCGTCGTCCGGCGCGGTGCGACGGCACCGCGCCCCTCTGCCGCGCCTTCGATTCTCTTCGACGCGGCGCGACGGCGTCGCGTTCTTGATGATTCTTCCATGGCGCGGCGCGACGGCGCCGCGCAATATATTCGGGCGAATAACCGCGTGGTGCGACGGCACCACGCCACCTTGTTTCATCCGCAATATAAAACATCAAGAACGAAGGAGGGGGTTCGGCCGTGTTCATGCGGTCTGCCCCCCCTCACGTTAAACAAGAACACATATTTAAAATCCTCACGTTAGTCATGCTAGAACCACGAACAAGGATAAATAAATAAACAGTTAACAACAACCCCTACCTTGGGTTCCATCTCGAAGATTGTCAACGACCCGCGGAAGACAACGTCGCGGAGGTCGGGCGTCGCGGTAGTCGTTCGTCAAATCCGATGACGAAGAGGTACGTCCGAAGAGGTACGTCGTTGGCGAATCTTCGTATGCCGACGAAGGAAATCCGAGGAGGAAGCGGCGTTCCCTTTCGTTGACACGGAAGACGAAGAAGAGAGGAGCGGCGTTCTTCGTCGGAGCTTGAGCGTTCTTCGTCAAGCTTGAGCGTTCTTCGTCAAAGTTTGAAGAAGAAAGAAAAGCTCTCAATCCTCTCAAGATGGCAAAACAAAACTAACCAAATAAAATAAGATAGAGACTTATTTTATTCACAAACTTAACAAAATGAATTTCAAAGGTTTGAAATTCAAAAAGGATAACTCCAAAATTAAATAACAATTTGTCATGTCATTTAAAGAGGGGTTAAGGGAGTTTGAGAGAAGATGAAAAGTTTAGGGTTCGTGTGGGCCCCACCACACTTAATCCTCTCAAGGGAGGTTAAGTGGGTGTGGGTCCCACCCCTAACTTCCTTTGAGAGAAGTTAACCAACAAGTTTAATTAAAAATTTGTAATCCACAATTTTTATTTAACTTATTCTAAACTCCCAAAAACTAACTCTCAACCCGAAATAAACGCAACCTCGGAAAAGGTCTCCTTAAGCGAATATCGGCGCTGCGAGTTCATCGGTGCCCTCGGATTTCAATTCCGAGCACCGGATCAAAAGTTAGGAATTCCCGCTCGTTCGTTCACTGAACGTACCCGAGCTAAACTTCGGAAATTGATTCCGGGCACACCGGGCCTCGGAATCAGGTGCCGTCTGAAACCGCGCTCTTGTAAAATTCCAAAGAAAATTAAGAAAAAAATTCCCTTAAATTTTACGGGTCTTTACATTACTCCCACCTCAGGGATTTACGTCCCCGTAAAGATACATCAAAAACTAGGGAAACAAATGAGGGTACTGAGCACGCATCTAAGCCTCCCGCTCCCATGTGCTCTCCTGGAGATTCCTGTGCTGCCATCTGATGCGCACAAGAGGAATCGATCGCCCACGCAGGACCCGCTCCTGTCGATCCTCTATCTCCACCGGGACCTCCGTAAAAGACGCCCCATCGTCAACGTCAAGCTCCCCATGGTCAATGATGTGCGTCGGGTCGTGCACGTATCTCCTCAGCTAAGACACGTGGAAGACGTCGTGCACCCGGTGCAACTGAGGTGGTAGAGCCAGGCGATAAGCCACCTCACCAATCCTACTGAGGACCTGGAAGGGTCTGATGAAGCGCGGAGATAACTTACCGCCTCGTCCAAATCTCCGAATACCACGTCGAGGTGAGACCCGCAAGAAGACGTGGTCGCCATCCTCGAACTCCAGTGGCCTCCGCCTCCTGTCAGCGTATGACTTCTGCCGGCTCTGTGCTGTCCTCATCCGCTCCTGGATGACCTGGACCTTCTCTGTCGTGGCCTGGACCATCTCTGGTCCCACCAGTGATGACTCCCCAGGGTCTGTCCAGCACAAAGGAGATCTACAAGGTCGGTCGTACAACGCCTCATACGGTGTCATCCCAATGGTGGAGTGGTAGCTGTTGTTGTACGCAAACTCCACCAAGGGTAGGTGGTCCTCCCAGCTACGACCAAAGTCGAGGACACATGCGCGGAGCATGTCCTCGAGAGTCTGAATGGTCCTCTCCGTCTGACCATCCGTCTGAGGGTGAAAGGCTGTGCTCAGACGTAGCTGCGTCCCGAACGCCTCCTGTAACCCCTTCCAAAGCCGGGAAGTAAAGCGAGCATCTCGATCGGAGACGATAGATGATGGCACGCCGTGGAGCCGCACAATCTCCTGAACGTAGAGACGTCCCAAGCTCTCCACTGAGCCCTGCTCTCTGATGGGTAAGAAGTGTGCCGACTTGGTGAGTCGGTCAACAATCACCCAGATGGAGTCGTGACCTCTGGAAGTGCGTGGAAGTCCAGTCACGAAGTCCATAGATATGTCGTCCCACTTCCACTCCGGAACCTCCAAGGGTTGTACCAAGCCTGCTGGTACCTGATGCTCTGCCTTCACCTGCTGGCAGGTGAGGCATCGAGAAACGAACTCTGCTACTGCCTTCTTCATGCCCGGCCACCAGTGCTGTCGTCTGAGGTCCTGGTACATCTTCGCCACTCCAGGATGTACCGCCAAAGGAGAAGTGTGAAACTCTCTCATCACTTCCTCTCGCAAAGCGACTGGTACCATGGTACGTCCTCTGAAAAGGATGTCGTGCTCTGCTCCAAGGGAGAAACCATCAGGTGCCTGTCCCGAGGATATCTGTGCACGTCGTGTCTCACAGTCAGCGTCCCCACGCTGTGCCTCCCTGACTCGCTGCAGTAGTGGAGGAGTGACTGTGAGAGACTGAAGGAAGGCTGCTCCATCTCTATCCACGAAGGATATCTGCAAAGAGGCTAACTGCTCTGTCGCCTCCTCAAGTAGCTGAATGCCCGTCCTCCTGCTGAGGGCATCGGCTACTACGTTCCCCTTCCCAGGAGTATAGACTATCTCAAAGTCATAGTCCTGGAGGAACTCGAGTCATCGCCGCTGTCTCAGGTTCAGGTCCTTCTGCGAGAAGATATACCTGAGACTCTGATGATCGGAAAAGACTGTAAAGCGCTCGCCCATCAGATAGTGTCGCCATGTCTTCAGAGCGAAGACCACTGCTGCTAACTCCAGGTCATGGGTAGCGTAGTTCTTCTCATGCGGCCTCAACTGACGTGATCCATAGGCGATCACTGCCCGCTCCTGCATCAGAACACATCCGAGTCCGGTCCCTGAAGCATCGCAGTAGACTACGTACCCTACTCCCTCCTCAGGCAACCTCAAGATAGGTGCGCTAGTCAATCTCTGTCTCATCTCCTGGAAGCTCTGCTGACATCTGTCTGACCACACGAAGGGTTTCCCCTTCTTCGTCAAAGCTGTGAGTGGTGCCGCAACTCTAGAGAATTCTGGCACGAATCTCCGATAGTATCCAGCTAGTCCCAAGAAACTCTGAACCTCAGTCACGCTCCTGGGTGGCTCCCATACTAACACAGCCTCGATCTTCGCAGGATCCACTGCAACTCCCGCCTCAGAGATAACGTGTCCCAAGAAGTGGACCTCACGTATCCAGAACTGGCACTTCGAGAGCTTACCATAAAGCTGGTGCTCTCGGAGTGTGTCTAGTATAACTCGCAAGTGATAGGCGTGCTCCTCCTCAGTCGTAGAGTAAATCAGAATGTCGCCGATGAAGACCACGACAAACCGATCGAGGTATGGCTGAAAGATCATGTTCATGAAAGCCATGAACACTGCTGGAGCATTGGTCACACCGAAAGGCATAACCAAGAACTCATAGTGGCCATACCGACATCTGAAGGTCGTCTTCTGCACATCCTCGTCTCTGACTCTGAGCTGATGATAGTCTGACCTGAGGTCTATCTTCGAGAACCACCGTGCTCCCTTGAGCTGATCAAAGAGGTCATCAATCCTCGGTAACGGATACTTGTTCCTCACTGTCACCTGGTTCAGGCGATGATAGTCAACACAAAGCCGCAGGCTCCCGTCCGCTTTCTTGGCGAACAAAATCGGGGAAGCCCAGGGTGAAACACTGGGTCGGATGAACCCCTTGCCCTGCAAGTCCTCCAACTGTACCTGTAGCTCTCGAAGCTCGGTGGGGGCCATCCGATATGCTGGAGTGGATATCGGGGTTGTCCCGGGGTACAAGTCAATATAAAAGTCTACCTCTCTACGAGAAGGTAGCCCTGGAACGTCGTCAGGAAAAACGTCCGCAAACTGATCCACCACTGCAGGAAAACCAGGACTCTGCAAGTCAACTGCTCCAAGGATGAGGCTAGCCAACTGATGAGTGATGGGTTGTCCTCTCCTCCGCGGAAGTCCATCCTGTGCTGCTAAGGCTCCCTTCTCGCCGGTGAAGGTGAACCTACTCCCGTCGGTGCGTACACATCGCACCTTGCGCCTAAAACATTCAATCTGCGCATGGACCGTAGATAGTCAATCCATGCCCAAGATGACGTCGTAAGGCCTCGATGCTGCTACAAGGAGATCACAGCCGAAGCTCTCGCCTCCTAGAGTAAGCTCACACTGCCGACACCAGTGCGTAATCGTCGAGTCTGCTCCCGTAGGAGTCTCTAGCCTTAAGGATCGAGCCAACGGCTCTGTCGGAATCTCCGAGCTCCGAACAAGGGCAGCGGCTATGAAAGAGTGACTCGCTCCTGTGTCTATAAGTACTGCAGCAAGGGTGGAATAGACACAGATAGTACCTCGAATCATCTCGGGTGCGCCGTGGTCGTAGGCCTCTGCTGCCTGGAGCTGTACCTGTCTCTGCCCGCCAGCTCCCTCAACTGTCTGCTGCTCCTCGGCACGACGGGTCGGGCAGTCACGAGCCATGTGGCCTTGCCCGCCGCACGAGTAGCATTGTCTGCCTCTCGAAAGACTGGCTCCTCGCTGTGTGCCCTGCACTGCTGAGCCAGTGCCCTGAGGTCGTCTGCTCGAAGGTCTGGTCTGTCTGGACCCCTGAGTCATCCGTCGACTGCCTGCTGCAGATGACTCTGCCACGTGTCGCCCTGCGGTGGGTCGCTACGCTGGTGTAGACTCAGCAAGGAAGCTCTCGATCAGAAGGGTCCGCTCCAGTACTCCTGTCTGAGTCGGTATGCTGAGGGAGATCAGTGATGCCCTGATCTCGTGTCTCAAACCCTGCTCGAAGGTCCGGGCCCGGAAGAATGGGTCCCGTACCATGTCGGTCGAGTAGCGCGAGAGATCGGTAAATCTCGCCGAGTACTGAGTGACCGTCATGCTGCCCTGCCGCAGCTGAAGAAGCTCCTGGATACGCACCGCACGAAGGGTGGTTGGGACGAACTCCGAGCGGAAAAGGCTCTCAAAGTCCGTCCAAAGTAGAGATGCCTCATCGTGCACCTGGAGCATCAAGCTCTACCATCGTCCTGCTGCTGCGTGTAGTAGGCTCGCAGCGAGGATCACCATGAGGTCTGCTGGTGTCCTCACTAGCCTAAACACACGTACCACTGCCTCCAGCCAGTCCTCGGCTGCCTGGGGATTCGTCTCCCCGCGAAACCTGGGTGGTCGCTGGCGCTGAAACTCATGCAGTGCGCTGAGGAGACGTGCATCGTCAGCGGCTGGCGCTGGAAGCATCGGGGGCTCGGCGGGTAGTGCTACCGCCGGTGCCACTGCTGACAAAGGGCCCTGCACCGAGGCCTCGTCGCTCGGTGGGCTGTCGTCACGCTCGACTCTCGGAACCCTAGCTGGCTGCCGTCGTGGGGCCATCCTGAAAAGGAAACAGGTGCGCCACGGTCAGAACAGTATACCTGGTGAGCTGATATAAGTAATCACAAAGAAAACTTGAAACACACACGCAATCAATGTTTTCGTGCATTAAGTCGGAAATCAGAAGTCAGCGTCCTGGTGTACGGATACGTCGGCCGCCGCACCAACACTGGACTCCCTGGACTGATAACCACACTCAATACGCTAAACATTATTGTTTCACATAGAAAAGATCAGAGTTCGCGGTAGAACCGAACTCCTCTGATACCAATTTGTCACGACCCGCCCTCGGGGTCTGTGCCGTGACTACCCCAAGCCCGCCTTCCATAGGCCAGGGGCTGGCGACTAGCACCAAGGCGTAAATCCTGGTAAAAAGGGAAGGCATTGCCTTTGTAAAGTAAACAAACACCACAGAGTAAGCAAGCGGAAAGAAAATACTAAGTAAAAACAGAGTACAACTGAAAGTGTGGAAAAGTAAATGGGCCAGTATACAAACCCAAACTGAAAGTAAAGTACAACTCGAAAGGGAAAACAGCAACTGAAAAGTAAGATCCGCTACACCGAGTTGTCCACTGGAGATCCCACCTGAAGGGTGGGTACAGATAGCTCCACTGCTCCACGGGTCCCGCCGTCCGCTCCGAGCACGTCCCGCCCAGTGGTCCACCTCCAGGTATCGTCCTGCTCTGCAAGCCTCAGCTAAGATCAACGTTGTCCGTCGTCTGCAACCAACACAACGTAGTGCGGGAAAAGCCCGTGCAGGGGTGAGTATAAGCTACTCAGTAGGGACCCCGAGACCCCTGAAGGTCTCTCAAATCCACAAAGGATAAACCACGAAGAAAGGTACAATCACGAAGTAACAACCGACACTGCTTAGGTATATGCCCATACATATACCTAAGTCATCAAATTCAAATACGCTCCAACCTCCGAGCCCAAGTACAACTCAGTCCACACAGGAAAGTAAACGTATTCCACACAGGAAAGCAAAACGAATCCACACAGGATAGCACAACACAATCCACTCAGGAAAGCAACAGAATTCAGCCCACACAGGTATACTTCTTCAAAAGACGATAAAGATGATCTCTGATCCATCTAAGTCGTCGGACCCACGAAGGATCGATAGGTAACTAACCCCCGCAAAAGACCCACACAGGATCGGGCCCACGTAGGACCTGTAGGCGCTGGTTCACACAGGACCGCTGAGCGCAAAGACCCACACAGGATCGGACCCACACAGGATCGGGCCCACACAGGACCTGTAGCACTGATCCACGTAGGATCGTTGAGTGCTGAAGTCGTCGTCGTCGAATCCACACAGGATCTCTGTACTTTCGTCGTCGCAGTCACAGTAGCAGTAGCAGTAGCAGTCACAGTAACAGTCGCAGCCAGCACTAGGGTTCCCGCACACAGCAAGCTCGTACAGGAGGGTCCGCTCCACGAGCCGAGAGGGTGATACATCAACTGTCACAAAGACCAGAGTTGATGTATCCAAAAGTTCCGTATCGTCAACAGGAACTCAACGCAACAGACGGCGCGTCGATCGGACGCCCGGTCTGAGAGTTATTGGCATTTTCGTCCCCGGGGCCCGGTTGGTTTTTAAGGCAAAACCAACCCGACCGTACTCCACCTGCATCCAAACCTCGGGCGGAGTATGCCAAAAGATTCGTCTCACTAAGAGGAACACAACAAAGCTGACGGCACGTCAATCGGACGTCCGTAGCTCAAGATATGAGCGTTTCCGCTCCGAAGGCCCGGTTGGTTTCGTGAACGAACCAACCCGGCCGAACTCAAAGTATTCCGAAACTTTGAGTGCGATATACCGAAACGACCGTCTCGATCCAAGGATCGCGTTGCCGTAGACGGTTCGTCAATCGGAGGTCTGTGGCTCAAGTTATGGCCAAAAGACCGAATCCGTCTCAAAAATGTGGGGTCCGGGTCCGGGCCGACCCAGCCCGACCCCCCCCCGGGTCGGCCCGAACCGTGTCGACCCGACCCGTCCGGCCGGCGGCGCGGCGGCCTGGCGCCGCACGGAGGCAGCGCGCGGGGGGGGGGGGGGGGGCAAAGCCCCCCGCTTCTTCAAATTGGCGGCGCGGCATAGCCGCGCCTTTTTGCCAATCAACGGCCCCCCTCCTGGGGGCCCGCTTTGAGGAGGAACCGGGGGGCCGCCTGCCCCCCTTCAAGGAAACCCCCCCCCCCCCTCAATTAAATGGGGGGGGGGTTTAGAGCTGGTCGGGGGAATTAAATTCCCCCAGCCTTTGACCTTCCGGCCGGCCATCTGTCGGCCGGTTTTTCTTCAACGGGACTGGAAAACCGGTCCCCTTTCCGGCTTCCGACGCGGGCGGCCCGGCCGCCGGTCTTCTCATCCCGCCGCGGCCCAGAACCGGCCGCGGTGTTCGTCGTCCGTCGCGATGCGACGGCACCGCGCCCCTCTGCCGCGCCTTCGATTCTCTTCGACGCTGCGCGACGGCGTCGCGTTCTTGATGATTCTTCCATGGCGCGGCGCGACGGCGCCGCGCAATATATTCGGGCGAATAACCGCGTGGTGCGACGGCACCACGCCACCTTGTTTCATCCGCAATATAAAACATCAAGAACGAAGGAGAGGGTTCGGCCGTGTTCATGCGGTCCGGCCCCCCTCACGTTAAACAAGAACACATATTTAAAATCCTCACGTTAGTCATGCTAGAACCACGAACAAGGATAAATAAATAAACAGTTAACAACAACCCCTACCTTGGGTTCAAGCTCGAAGATTGTCAACGACCCGCGGAAGACAACGTCGCAGAGGTCGGGCGTCGCGGTAGTCGTTCGTCAAATCCGATGACGAAGAGGTACGTCCGAAGAGGTACGTCGTTGGCGAATCTTCGTATGCCGACGAAGGAAATCCGAGGAGGAAGCGGCGTTCCCTTTCGTTGACACGGAAGACAAAGAAGAGAGGAGCGGCGTTCTTCGTCGGAGCTTGAGCGTTCTTCGTCAAGCTTGAGCGTTCTTCATCAAAGTTTGAAGAAGAAAGAAAAGCTCTCAATCCTCTCAAGATGGCAAAACAAAACTAACCAAATAAAATAAGATAGAGACTTATTTTATTCACAAACTTAACAAAATGAATTTCAAAGGTTTGAAATTCAAAAATGATAACTCCAAAATTAAATAACAATTTGTCATGTCATTTAAAGAGGGGTTAAGGGAGTTTGAGAGAAGATGAAAAGTTTAGGGTTCGTGTGGGCCCCACCACACTTAATTCTCTCGAGGGAGGTTAAGTGGGTGTGGGTCCCACCCCTAACTTCCTTTGAGAGAAGTTAACCAACAAGTTTAATTAAAAATTTGTAATCCACAATTTTTATTTAACTTATTCTAAACTCCCAAAAACTAACTCTCAACCCGAAATAAACGCAACCTCAGAAAAGGTCTCCTTAAGCGAATATCGGCGCTGCGAGTTCATCAGTGCCCTCGGATTTCAATTCCGAGCACCGGATCAAAAGTTAGGAATTCTCACTCGTTCGTTCACTGAACGTACCCGAGCTAAACTTCGGAAATTGATTCCGGGCACACCGGGCCTCGGAATCAGGTGCCGTCTGAAACCGCGCTCTTGTAAAATTCCAAAGAAAATTAAGAAAAAATTCCCCTTAAATTTTACGGGTCTTTACAATCAACAATTACCGGTCTTTGGGTTTATTGTCAATGGGGGAGAAATGAATAAATTCAGGCATATAATGCTTTTTTGACACGTTGAGAATACAGTGTCGGTGATAGGATGCGAAGGAATACATTGGACATGTAATGCTTCTATCACACTGTAAGAGAATTTCTTGGGCGTCATTGAGAATTCCAAAACATGGAAACCCAATTCAAGCTTCCTCTCTTGTTTTATACATCGAGCATTGCTCATGTAGACTTAGAGTATTGGCTGAGTTGATTCTTGTGTTTCTGGTTTGCCTATGGCTGGTGCTTTATTGAATTTATTTACTGATTGCCAACAAACCCAAAGGGGGAGATTGTTGGAACCATGGTCGTTCTGTGCATGAATTGGAGTATGGTTTGTGTTTGTTGTCAATCCTTCGTGGAAGTTCAGAATGTATTTCAGCAAAGTGATCATACAGAACAAGCAGATAACAGTATTTCTATGCATGAATTAGAGTATGGTTTGTGTTTGTTGTCAATCCTCAGTGGAAGTTCAGAATGTGTTCCAGCAAAGTGATCATACAGAACAAGAAGATAACAGTATTAAAGGTAGCACTGTTTTCCAGTGTTTGCCAAATTTTTTGTCCTGAAAATTGACAAATGGAGAAAAGTGGTTTTGGCAAAGAGACTTGCGCGTCGTTGTCTTGAAGAAGAAGAAGAAACTTGCGCGCCATATGTTTTTCAAGATCACAACATCAAAATATGGCAAAGGGAAAAGGGGCGCCCAAATTTAGGGTTGGTCGCGCAAGTGACTTGCGCACCGAAAGATGTGTGCCGAGGGGAGACTTGCGCGCCGTTGCGCAGGGTGTCCAAATGCCTATAAATAGAGGTCGACCCCTCCTCATTCAGCACGAAGTTCAGACTTAGAGAAAATTAGAGCTCTCGTCGCGTAGGTGTTGTGGTCGCGCAAGTGGTGGTGGGTCGTGCAAATTGAAGTTGTGCGATAGTTGTTTGTTGGGCGTCCAAGGTGTTTTGGGCGAGAAAGGGGTTGAGTCGCCCAAGTTTGGAGTTGGTGAAGGAGGTGTCGCGCAGGTGGTTTGGTGACACTTGCGTGCCAGGATTTGAAGAAGCGCGACAGTTCATAGTTGCGTGCCAAAATCGATTTGGGAGTAAAAGGATGTGAGTCCCGCAAGTTTGAAGTTGAAGAAGTGTGTGTCGCACAAGTGGGAGAGGTGAACTTGCGCGCCAGGATTGGAGAAGCGCGCTAGGTGTGGTTGAAGTATGTCAGTCTTTCTGGGGCTGTGTGAAAGCTGAAAGTTTGCCTGATACCGTTGGTGCAAAGTGAGATTAGTCTGCGAGTGGAAGTTGGACTTCAACAGAGCATCTACATACAACAAAGGATGTATTCATTAGCGATGATGAAGAGGCTTTCACGTCTATAAACTGAGTGAGACTTCACCAAAGGCAGTGAGTCAAGGGGAGTCAACGGGAGTGACCCGAGGTATGCAGTAGGCTATCCCTGAACAGTTGTAAAGGCAGTGATCCTGGGACAGAGTGACTGTTCTCAAACCTTTGTAATCCACAACGAGTGAAGAATAGTGGAATTTGGTACGACCGACAACCTGTCGGCGTATGCTCCTTGGACGTAGCCCTTAGTAGTGAACCAAGTAAAAAGTGTTGTGTCATCTCTTTGCATGTGAATGTTTTATTTGTTATCATATCCATTATATAGGTTAAACTAGTTTCTACCAACGTGGGAACAAGATCCGTCAGTTTAAAAGAAAAAGTTGACACCCTGATTCACCCCTCCCCTCTCAGAGTGTCCCAGGGTCCTTCAGTTGGGTGGAGTACCCGCAGTCTTTCGAATTTAACATCGCATATACCCCAAAGAAAGGGAATGTCGTTACTGATGCTTTGAGCAGGAAACTCCCAACCCAAGCAGTGAAAGAATCTTCAAAATAGTGGAATTTGATGGCTCTTTTTTGCACAGTTGCATATAGGAGTTCAGGAAGAAGGGGCTGAGGTTTCTTTAGCCAGTGTTCAATTAACATCTTCTCTACTCGAGATGATTCTCCAAGACCAATATCCTGATGATGAGTTTCATTGCATTAGAGAATTCCTTTATGGTGGGGAGACAGTTTCCCTTTGGTCGTTCTCCAAAGAGGTTATTCTATGTTATCAGAACTATTTCGTTGTGTCGTTATCAGCAAGGAAGGCTGTGATGGGAGATTGTCATAGCTCTTAGTGGGTTGTGCACCCGGGAACCACAAAAATGTTCTACGACATGAGGCAGCAGTTCTGAGGGTCGGGAATGAGAAGAGACATTGCTGAGTTTGTCTCTCACTGCTATACATGCCAGCAAGTGAAAGTCGAGCACCAAAAACCTTCGAGTTTGCTTCAACCGCTTTCAGTCCCTACTTGGAAGTGGGATGAGATCTCTATGGACTTTGTGATTAGGTTGCCTCGTACTTAGAGGAATAAGAATGTGATATGGGTTGTGATCGACAGGCTGACCAAGTCGGCTCACTTTATACACATTCATGATACGGCCAAAGTTGAGGAGTTGGGAAATCTTTACATGAAAGAGATTGTTCGCTTGCACGGAGTTCCATCTGCTATAGTATCTGATAAGGATCTTCGGTTCACTTATCTCTTTTGGAGAGGCCTTCAAGAGGCATTGGGATCTCAGATTTGTTTGAGCACGACCTATCATCCGCAGTCGGATGGCCATACAGAAAGAGCTATACAGATTCTTGAGGATATGCTCTATGCATGTGTTCTCGACTTTGGCGGGGCTTGGGATGATCACTTGGGGCTGGTTGAGTTCTCTTATTACAACATTTACCAATCCGCTATCAAAATGGCACCTTTTGAGGCCTTGTATGGCTGGCCTTGTAAATCTCTGTTGTGTTGGTCAAAGGTCGGTGAAAGTTCTTTGGTCGGACCAAGCTTGGTGCAGGAGACGACATCAAAGATTCAGTTGATTCATCAGAGGATTTTGACAGCACAAAGCCGATATAAGTCTTATGTTGATTGATGTCGTAGACCTTTGGAGTTTTCAATTGGTGATCAGGTGTTCTTAAAAGTTTCATCCCGATTGGGTCATCGACGGCTTGGGAGGCAAGGGAAGCTTGCTCCTCGCTTTGTGGGGCCTTTCGAGGTAGTTGAGAAGGTGGGGAAAGTTGTGTATCATTTGGCACTTCCACTGCAGCTAACGTTGATACATAATGTATTCCATGTATCGCAGCTGAGAAAGTATCTATCTGATCCATCTCACATTTTGAGCTGGAGTGATCTTGAGATCGAGTCTGATTTATCTTTGACTGAGCAACCAGTCAGGATTGTTGATTCTGAGACCAAGGTGCTTCGTGGGAGGATGATACATTTGGTTCGTGTGCTATGGCAGCATAGTGTTGATAGTCATGAGACGTGGGAACATGAGGCACTGATGAGAGAGCAGTGGCTTCATCTTTTTGGCATGGAAGCTTCTTCTTATGCTTTTGGGGGCTGAAAGTTTTTATGATGGAGAGGTTGTAACATCCAGTTACCTTGATTGGGTAAGTTTTCTACCGTTTCTAAATTCCCTTTCGGTTAAAAAACATTTTATGTGTTTTTTCTGGGCTTACTGCAAACTGTGAAACAAATACACGTCGTGTACATAAAGCACACGTCGTGTACTTGGTGCTGGTTGCATGTCGTGGACTGGGAAATCATGTCGTGAACTGGAAGATCACGTTGTGAGCTAGTACATGTCGTGTACCTGAGGTACATGTCGTGTAGGGGTTAAATAGAGGTTTTTCAACCCGAGGCGACAGGTTCTTCAGTGTACTTATCCAACGTGGACTATACGTCGTGACCCGGCTCGCGCTCAGGTTTAAGTAGTGTGTTTGGCAGTACCGCTTGGTCTATTATTCTCAGACCTCTTAGCTCTCAACCCTAGACTCTGCCTAGGCGATTTTTAAAGGCACCCCACCTTTTGCATCGGTCTGATCGTCTTTCAATCTTCTGTTTGCTTGCGGTGCGATTCTCGGGTAAGTTCTCTCTCTTGTTCTTCAAGTTTCTCTCCTTCTCTCCTCTTGGGATTTCAATGGATCATCTTGGGATTGATGGGTCTATGACATGTGGTGTTGGATCTTACTTCTAGGTTAAGTTTTAAGATCCCCTTCACCTTAGTTCTCATTGGCGGGTGTCGTTGCAAGTGTCGTTCTTCGGGAAAGAGGTAGGTGGTTCCATCCCGATTTGCCAAATTGATTATCATCGTATTGCTTGATTTATTTCAATTGTTGATTTAAATTCAAATGCTCGATCTTGCTTTCAGTTGCTTTGATAAAACTCAATTCCAATGAATTGGATGATTTGAAATGGTTTTAGCACAAAATTTTAGAAAACCTCAATTCTATTGAATTGGGGTGGGTTTATGGAAATTGTCAGATTTAAATTGTTGAATTTAAATTGTGGATTTGATGGAAATGTTTCCAATTAAATGGTTGAATTTAATTGGGAAAAAATGGTGAAAATGATGGAATTGATTTTAAATGAATTTCAAACTTGTAAATGTCTTAAAATGGTTTGATAGAAACCCTGTGGTTTTATCTTGTGAAAAAAAGACATGTTTTTGAATAAAACATGTTTCAGTTTTAAATAGACAGAAATTGACATTTTTGAAATGAAAGAATGGGACTGAACATATTTTAAGACTAGTTTGTCCATCATGTAAAAGTGTATGCAAGTCTTAGGTAGTTAGTGAGTTATTTGGATACACTCAACACTACAACAACATTATAAAACATACATGCAGTGATTCACATTCCTGACGGGTTGGTGACGAGTCTCCTTTGGCCAGTGGCATAGGGACGTGTGTATACACATTTTGCTGAGTTCACATAAAGTGTGAAATCCTATAACTAGTTAATACTATAGTACCTTTTGGCAGATAACCATATTGCTCACATGTTTATTTATATTTGAGATATAAATGTATGTCAATGTTGTTTGAACTGCTTTACATGTATGCTAAATTTATATAAACTATTTTATATAAATGTTTTACTTAAGCCATTGTTTTAGAAATATTTCATCTCTTATAAAGTTAAAGTCTATGCTTTAAAGGAATTTTCCATCATTTTGAAATTGTTTAGCATGTTTTGTTTAAATATGCTTTTGAATTGTCAACCTTTTTACTTTAAAAATTGAAAGTTTTTTTTGGATAATCTATATTTCTGTTATGGAATCTTTGGTGGTATCATGTTGGGATTAGGCTCACACTCTACTTTAAGTGTTTGTAGACTTTCTTCTTCTAGGCTCAAGCAAAGGAAAAGGATCTATTGAAGGTGGATCCAGTTGTTGAGTTTTGGACTTGGTGAGTTATGTCCTTAAGGACCTTAGGGTTGTTTTCCTATCTAATACTTTGTATTCTAGTACTTTTACTCCCAGTGGAGTTTTTTTTATTGATATGCATACTGTCTTCTATCTTTTATTTCCGCATTCTTGTGGCAAAATCGTTCTCACTTGTATGTTGTATGATGTCGGGTACTAATCGTCAACTCATAGGGATCGGGAACGTCTTTCAAATCATGTCAGGGTCAGCTTAGTTATCAGGTTACCAGAGTACCCGAACTGGTTCGTGACATGAGATCATTTAATTTTATTCATGTGGGTATTTATTTCCTTTATCATTCATGGATTATGTTGTGCTTATGTATTCATTGATATAACATCATTTGTTTATCTATTCTCGCTATATTATTTTTATCATCATTATGTTGTGTATGATTATGTTGTATGTTTGTGTGTGGGTTCACCTTTTTCTTTTATTTCTCATTTTATTTTGTTAATGTGTGATGATGTGATGCAATGTTATGCATCTATTCTCTTGAGGGCTATAAAATTTTGATCTTGGGAGTGTAATCTAATTACCATGTAATAAATAACTCATTGACTTCAAGCGACCAAGGTAAGAAGCGTTACGTATTGAATATAAAAAAAAAAGTTTTGTATTGATTTGATAGTATAAAAAATCATCGCCCTTAAGGGTGGTCCAATGGTTAGGGTGGTTAATGCTTTGTTTCATGTAGTCAGAGATTCAATCATCGTTGGTTATGGATTTCCATCCTGATTTACCCTTGTGATAACACAGGACAACCTAGGGCAAGTAGTTTTATCCGATCGGCCCACGATTTGCATTGGAAACCAATGGTGTGAGCTCGATTTATCTGAAGGAAAGCTATATCCAAGAAAAACATGAATTGTATGGGTAGGATGGGGGGTTGTGTACCAAAAAAATTGTATAAAAAACCATTTTATGCACTACATTTGAAAGAATTTATTAAAAACTACTTTGTGATTTGGATCTGTATGATGTTATTTTATTAAAATGAAAGTAATTGTTTTTTTAGTCATAAATTCAACTAAAAATAACAAGTTCTAAAAAGAAATTAGTGGACACGACAAATCTAAAAACATTCATTGCAAAATATTAATATAAAAATCTAACTCGCAAAATTATACGAAAATTCCACTAAAAAAATCAACAAAATATTAAGAGGTGAAATTCAAAAGAAAATTTTCAACTAAAAATTCAATAAAACACTATTATTTGTCAAGTTTTTATGAAAAATCAACTAGAAAACCATATTGAAAAAATTTTAGTTAGAATCTTTATTGAAAATTTAAACTATAAAATTTCATTGGAAACTTTTTTTATGAAATGTGAACAAAAAAAATGCACTGAAAATTTTTAATGAAAATTTTAACATAAAAAATCAACTAAAATTTTTCAGAGGATAATTTGCGTCGCTCTGGCTGCTTCCCTATGGTTACCCTTACCCTCTCTCTCTCTGATAAAGTAAAGGGTAACAAAAAACAAGTTAGCCAAGGAATTACAAACCGAAGCAGCTACAGATCAAGTTTTAATAAACTGAAATAACTCAGAAGATCATTTGACATGGAAATAAATAAGGGAGAAAACAAGACAAACGCGCCACCATCAATCAAGAACCCAATTCTGCAAGCACTCACACAACCACTTCAAAAACAAGCAACGACACCAATGATAGATTACCTAGGTTCCAACGCAGACACTAACAGCAGCAAAAACCATGCCCCTGAACGTAGACACCTACACCACAAAGGTTCATTTTCTACTCTTCTTCACAACAGCCTTGGTAACCTTTCTAGTCGTATCCTTCTTGTCCACAGTCAGCCTCATATCCCTCAAAGAAAAACACCCCAGAGGTGGGTAGGTGGAATACATCTCCACCATCATGGGCTTTGTCGAGATCATCTTTGTTGGGGGAGAATCCAGATCTCAGGATGAAAATCACTTGTGAAATATTTGTGAGCAACCTGACGAAATATGAAAACGATATAAAGCAAAATAAATAAACCATCTCGCGGGATTTTTAATGTGAAAAAACTCCTCAGTGCAAAAGATTAAAAAACCACGGGAAAATTCTGAAATATCCACTATAAATCATAGAATACAAAACTCAAGTAATACCCAAACTTGAGTGCCAATGACAATTTAGAAAAAACGTGTAAAAACCACACAATGATACGTCTCTGTCTCCTCCTTGAAAAACATCTCACCAATGTCATGCTCGAAAGGTGCATATGCAACAAAACGTCACCCTTCTGTTGACGAAACATCACTATCTCAGAGATCTTCATTTGAAGATGCATCAGCTTCGCACCATCTTACGACACCCGAATGATCTTTTTCTCTCTCATGATTTCACCATCATGATGTATGGCGATCGTTAACCAAAACACATCACCTGATCATCGCTATCAATAATACTTTCGATACATGACCCAATCGTTGACTTTGTTGTCGCTGCTTCACACCTATTAAATGCGGTGTCGATATTTAATAAATGTGAAGCAGCACCAACACAATCGATGGTTGAGGACATCATTGGGGGATGAGGTAGTGACATTTCGAAAACAAAATGGTGATGTTTTGTCACAGATAAATATTTTGAGCATGGCATTTACAAAACATTTTTCAAAGATAAAACGAAGGGGCATCAATATGTTGTTTTCGCACAAATTTTTTCTACGTCAATGACATTCAAGTTCAAGTATTACTTGGATTTTGTGTTCTTTAATTCATAGTGGATATTTTGGAATTGACCCGTGGCTTTTTAATCCTCCGCATCAAAGGATTTTTCCACATTAAAAATCATGCATGGTGATTTATTTATTCTGCTTTATAACGCTTTCTTATTTCTTTGGGTTCCTCACAAATATTTTACAAGCGATTGTCATCCCGAGACCGAGATTCTCCCCAAACAATCTTCACCGTTCTTGAAAAACTCCAGTTCCTTCACCAATTCCTTCCCAAACCGACGATTGATCTTCGTCAAGAGCTCCGAAAACTTGGTTGCAATGTAAGAAGTGTGGTGGTCCATAAACATTTCCTATCTGGCCAAAATGGTTCATTATGATGACCTTCGTGATGGCCTGCGAGGTGAAGAAGTTCATCCCCTTCGGTGTTCAAATCTTGAGACAACATGGCCACACTTCATATCCTTGACCGACACATTTTTTACCATTGAAGCTTACATTGTCGACCAGAAAGGCTTCCCGGAGAGCCTCGTGATGCATCTCAACATACTTCACCTTAGTGGTCAGACCAATGGGGCCAAATGTGACCCACCATACCGAGCTTGATTTTGCGAGTTTCCACATGTCCAACAGAAACAGTTTCGATGCCTCTAATCTTATACACGTCCTGGAGTGGCAGACGAAGGGGCTTGTCAAAAGGTCTCTTCGACTCCTGGATCTAATTGAGGGCTTCGAGAAGGGTCGGGCCCTTGTACCAATCAAAGTTTGAGGGCCTCTCAATCATGTTATCCACTTCAAAACCAAAAATGGGGACAAAGGGAATCGTGTTCGGCTAATATCTCACCTCTCCAGATGGGATTGAACTTTTTTCACAATTTCATTATACCTTGCTTTTTGAGTATCTAGGGGATGTGGAATCCATCTATTCATAATCAAAACAAATCAAACAATAAAAAAGTATACAAATAAAAGATTAAAGAAAACATTGATATCAAAACTACACCTTGTTGCAGCACCATATCATCTGTTTAACATCAAGGGTAAAGGCAATGAGAGCATGTTCTCTCATCTAGCCATCCTTGGAAATACCACTCTCAAAGCCTCTAGCCGTCGAGTCAATGATAAGAACCGCACAGTCAACCTGTGAAGTTCCAATAATCATGTTCACAATAAAGTCACGGTGTCCAAGAGCATCAATGACTGTGCAATAATACTTATTTGTTTCGAACTTCCGTAACTCAAAAGCACCCAAGCCTACTTGAATGACCTCGTGTTCATCTCACCAGCCTCCTCAAACCTCACAATGACCCTATTGTCAATTCCACCCAGCTTATAGATCAAATGTCCAGTGGTGGTGGACTTCCCAAGAGTCCACGATATTGGTGTGAACCTTCTCCTTACCCATTGTGAATCACCAACAGTTACTGAAATATAACAAATTATAATTACAAACTGAATCTGCCGGTAAAAATGCAAAAGGTAACAAAGAATACTAAGAATGGATTGCCTTGTGGAACTAAGGGTATTTTATCATTTAACATTTAGAACAGCGTCAATTTGTGCAATAAAAAGGCAGTAACTATATTTGAGAGAGAAAATTTCAATTAACAGCGTAAAAAAAAACTTCTTCTTTACGACAAATAAGAGAGATCAATCAAAAGTCACAAAAAATGAATCGTAAACGTTAATATTGAATTGGAAGAGGGATGTGGCGGGATGAGTGGGGTCAAAGCAGGAGGGGAAAAAGAAAACATTTTGATCTAATATAGAGCAATCTTAAACAATGGCCTGAGAAAGGATATGGTGACCCAGTAACAAGACAACGTGTTTTCAGAACAGGAAAACAATGAGCTGTTTAAAAAAAACCAATACACAGAATCAGCAGGATAAAATAAAAGATTACCCTCGAGGATATACAATACTAGGACACAGTCATAACCAAACATGCGTCAATTAAAAAGGATAATAAAATCAACCGTACTGGATGCTGCAAAATCAAAAGGATATTAGACGACGGGAGAAAAAGAACCTTCACTGTAATCAGATAAAATTAACATAATCAGTGAAACAAAGTAGAGTATTTAAAAAACACGAAATACTTGATCAAAGATGGGCAAAATTGAAGGGGCTACAATCCATAATTGTGAAAAATCGGAGCCACTCCAAGTATTCTTTTAGAAACAATCGCAGACGAAACAAAGAAGATGGATTAAGTCAAAATTCATAATTACTTAAAATATCGAGAGATGACAAGCTTAGGTCAAAACTAGGCAAAACAAAACAAAACAATTTGAAAATAGAGAGGCATCTGTAGAGGTTGAGTAAGCAGTCTAACGAAATATATAGCAAAGTGTGAAACGTAGCTAATAATTTCAGATCTACTGGAAACAGAACAAAACGAGTGTACGGTAGCACGATTAAAGATCGAGAGCAGGAACAAGACCTTTAAAAAAGACCCTACCTGGAGGAGAGGACGAAATGAACAGCGACGAAAGCCAAATATAGGGTTCATGGATCGTTTGTCCGTTTTATCTATAAACGTTCACTTTTACGATGTGACTGAAAAACCCCTATAGTGGCTAAGAATGACCGTGATACCCTAAGTTGACTTGATGAGCACGAGAGGTCCAAGAGATTTTCATGGCGATCCATAAACGTGAGCAAATTAAAACAATTATAGATTCTTAAATAATTAATTGTAATTAACACTCTTAAATACTTGATTTTACAAGAAATATGTTTTATTTTTAAAATTTACAAGTCACTGTAAGATAAAATGAATGCATGCACTTTCCACCAGTATCATCCACCATGATATTCTAATTTTATTTGTCACAAACAACCTTATTTGATTAAGTTGAGGTACCATTATTATTGGGGGTTACGTTGATAAGCTAGTATTTATGCGACAACCAAAATCCAATAATTTAGGTACTGGTTCGCGATTTGATGTATACAATTCGATTAACAATTAAACAAAAGGGGAAACAATTGATACCAGGTGAATGCATTGCAAAAAAAATAAAGAATGCAGATATATTACGTTCTCCAGTCCACTATGAACCTACGTGCACAGCGAGAACACTACCTGACAACTTTCATTACTAAAAAAGAAACTACATTTCAATAAATAAAAGCAAAACGCAAACAGGGGAAAATATGTGAGGATCTTCCCAGACAAAACTCATGCTACGTGCATGCATAGAATGATACAACACCATACATGGCAGCAAGATCTCAAACAACAAAGCGGAATACACTTCTTACAAAACCAAGTTCAAATACTAGAACATGAACAAAAAAAGCTCAAATGGAACTCTCGATGTTGATGTCTTCCTTCACGTGAGAACGTCCCGCGATGAAGGCTGGGGATCTCCTCTGGACTAATTAATATATTTTATTTTAATTTTATAAGTATTTAAATAAATAAATAAATATTTATATTTATATTTATCACTACGAATAAATATATATTTATTTATAATTATAATTATAAATATAATAAATATATTTATTATAATTTTATAATTATAAATAATTTACTAACATTAAGCCTTTATCAGTGTTTTTTAGCACTGATAAAGACAACCCTTTATCGGCGCTAAAAAAGTCAGTGATAAAAGTCTGTTTTATCGATGCTTTATATTTTAACACTGATAAAAACATCTTTTATGAGTGCTTTTCAAAAAGCGCAGATAAAAGCCTTTCACGTTTTTATAAATGGAATCCTAGTGGATCCACTTGCCGCTCGAGCCTCAAACTTTTGCGGAAGTCGAGCTATGCCTCTATCGCCGCCGCCCTCGCCGCCACCCCTGCCTCCGCCGCCGCCCCCACCTCCACCTCCGCTACCCCGCCCCCACCTTCGCCACCTCCGCCCCCCACTCTGCCTCCGCCTCTGTTGCCCCCGCCTCCGCTACCCCCGCCTTCGTCTCCACTGTCTCCGCTAACCCACCATCGTCGTCGTCGTCGCCGCCTCCGCTGCCCCCACCATCCCTGTCACCAGACCATAAGTTCCAAACGGTTTAAATTATTTGTGCATATAGATATTATTTCTGCATATAGATTTATATTATTCTTGGAAGCACTGAGATTGAGAGAGAAATAATGCATGGTTTATAGGAATATAGAGACATTTGATCTAGATTTTAGGTTGACATTGCAATATTGATTAATTCCCTTTTTTCCTAGACTTAGAATTGTCTCATATATGATTAGTGGTTAATTAAATACTCATCGCTATGATTTATGGCAGTGTGGACTTTTTAACTAGAAGAAAATTCTATGTGGTCATATGATTAGATCCTTTAAAATTTTATATCCAAATGTGTAGGAGGGTGAAAAAAATAGACATTTGGAGGATCATAGATTATGAATGAAAGGGGGATAGATTATATCTATCTCTTATGGTTGTTGATTTTTATGGATGTAAACATTGTGAAACAAATCCAATTGGAGAAATTTATTTTTCTACTGGGTTGTATATGGTATTTGTTGACAATCATTGATGATGTTTGATAGTATTGAACGTTGTTGAAGAATAATCAATGATGACTGATTTTATTGGATACCAAATGATTTATGCGAAGATATCTATTCATTGAAAGGGGATTCATGTCAATGATAATGCTTCCCAGAGGTTTCTATATTTTTTGTCGTGATTTGGTTTTTAAAGAGTTGGAGCGGTTTTAGAATGAGTTGGAGATTTCTAAGAAGCACAATAGTCATCTCCATATCATGGTGGATTTAAACACCCTATATAACTCCCAATGAAGTGTGATTACTTGTGTATTCAGATCATCCTTGATAAGATTTTTGAAATAATTGGTCATCATGTGAACTTGAACTATTATATTTCCCTTGTGTATGATCTCAATCTATGTATGTGTTCAATTTCTTAGAACTATATGTGGCCAGATTCATGTTCCCATGGGATATATATTGATTCCTTGATTTATTATCTTTGGTCTGACCTTAAATTTTACTTTTGCACTGTTTTCCCCAATCATTTAAACTTTAATAGTGCATTATATACCAATTCATGTAAGTCTTTCTATAATATCCTATTTTAGTATGTAAGAACCCGGATCTCCGTTTCAGGTATGTCTTTCCTTTTCGGGAGTTTTTGAGAAAAATGGAGTTTCTAGAAATTTTTGAAGTACACGTCGTGTACTTTCTGAGTACACGCCGTGTGCTCTTTTCCGGCTCGAAGCCGTGTGCTAGCCGTGCCCAGGCCACACACACGGGGTGTAGGGGTGACGTGGAGGCCGCTTAAAGCGGAGTACGGAAAAACCCAGTACACGCCGTGTACTCTAAAAGTACATGCCGTGTACTTTCTTTTTTTTCATTAAATGGACCAGGGTCGCGCATAATCGACGAAAAGCTCTTCTTCTCCAGCTTCCTCGTCCGAGAGCGCCGAGAATCCGCGGATCTTCGACGAGCTTCTGTTCCTCCATCCATTCCTCCGAATCGATCGTCGTTGATTGCGTTGGAAACGCAGCAGTGAGTTCTCTCTTCTGCTTTAGCCTTGTTCTATGTTTCCTCCTCGTTTCCAAGTTATCGTGGGTTGAGCGTTTTTGGCGTTTTCTGAGATATTCGACGTTCCAAGGGGAATCAATCGTCGTGGTTCACGTATATCGATCTCCTAGCACCAAGGTAGGTGGTTTGTGCCTTTCCATCGGAAGTCTGTGAATATTCTGTGCAAATTCCACCAATTCCCTTGAACAGGGAATTGTGGGTTTCCTGTTTTGCCCCTGTTGTTTGTCTGCTTTGCTTGATTGCTTGAGTAGAGATCATTACTTGAAAAATTGGATAATCTATACTATATTCTTGTGCTTCTCCTTGCATGTTTTGCTAATTAGGCATTTTGCCAGTTGTCATGCCTAGTTGTAGGATAGTGGAACTGTTGTACTGTTATGCTGTTGTGTCTTAGATTGATAGCCAAGTAGTTCTTGAGGTTTACTTGGGCCGATACGCGCGCTATGCATGTTTATTTCACACTGGACTGTGAGAACCTAGTGTAGTAGACCATAGGAAGAATGAACGTAAGGGCTTCTCCATAGTGTCTTTTAATACGATGCGAGACCACAGGGGGAATTGACGATAAGTGCTTCCTCGGAGAGTTTGTAGTTCCTCAACGCGAGCCACAGGGGAAATGAAACGTTGAATGCTTCCCCAGAGAGCCTTTAGTACGATACGAGACTATAGAGGGAATTGACGGTGAGTGCTTCCTCAGAAAGTCTACTCTTAGCTGAACCAGAGGGGTGAGACTATGTGTGACTCCTAGAGAGTTGCTAGTACTTTTAGGTTGAACCATAGGGGTTAGGCTGTGAGAGCTACCCAGAGGATTACCTGTATTCTACTTGTTGTTGGTTGTTTACTTGTGTACTTTATATGCTAGAACTGTGGATTGTAGTTGTTGTGTGCTTCTCTGTTTACTGCTTCCTGCACTTTTACTTGCCTTGTATTCATTAACTGTTAGACACATATCTTTGGGTGATTGCTTACTGGGATTGTATCTCACACCCTGTTTGGGCCATGTTTTTGAGCCCAAGCAGACTTTGTTGGTGCATGTATAGATAAGGGCAAGCGCGCTTCGACTTCCGGTACTTGATTGCTTAGAGCTGGAGAGCAAGGGACCAAGCTTAGGCTTGCGATGCTGTAGGAGTTGCTGTTATTTTAGTACTTTGTTTTTTTACTTGTATTTCAGCATGTTGTTGTGTTTGCTGCGTTCCTTAGATACTTATACCTGCTGCATCATTATCATCATTACTATATATTCATTGCTTCCGTTGTTTGGTTTCAGTTGTTGCGTATTGTTTACTGCTTTCGCTATTTACTGTTAATTTATTTTCTTTGTATACCTTACCAAATGAGGGCACAGTTTCCCCAATAACTTACCAAGGCTCTCGCTGCTAGACGGCAGCCTCTGGCGTTTGGGGAAATGCGCTTGAGGTCATGTGGAGAACCGGGCACGGGGCACCTCTGGGTGGCTTCCGGAACCGGGACGTTACAAAGTGGTATCAGAGGAGTTCTTTTCTCTTGATTTACTGTTTGGAGTCTTTATCCAGGGATAAGAAAAATTTGGTACTTGGTGTTAAGCTGTGCTCGGAAGTAGCTAACTCGTGTACAGGGAAAAGCCATACTACCTCAATTATTGTAGTTTTCTAGTTTTAAGATTTTACGGTTGATATGATTTCACCTATAGAGTGATTCACATGATTGTGTTGTCATTGTTGTTACTATTCTGGTTCTATTTCTGTCGCAATCCGATGAGATGAGGGTATGTCATCTCATGCATCATATAGGCACTTGTTAGAAATCACACGTCATGCATTCTTGTCATGTCATCTAGGGTGCATTAGCAATTGCATGTTGTTGTGATAGACCTTGTGTAGATTATGCATGTTGTTGTGATAAATGCTTTGTTAGAATCTTTGCTGATTGTTAGGGGATTGTTTGTATCATACTTTGCTTAAATGGACGTCATGATTTGATTTGTGGGGAGTATGGGCCCTCACAAATCGGAATTTGGAACCTTCTTTCTTGTTTTTCAGTGTTTTCTGGGCTTCAGTGCAGTTTCAGAGCTACTGCCCAAAAAAACCCAGAATACACGGCGTGTACTTTGTATATACACGCCGTGTAGTTTTAAACCGTGTCATTGACTGTGTGAGCAGAAACACGGGTTGTGAAAAATCTCCAGAAACACATTGTGTACAGTAGATACACGTTGTGTAGTAGTGAGCGTGTACCCGGCCGTGTAACGAACAATATGGGTCGGGGAAGCGCGTGTCCTACACGCCGTGTTATGTATAAACACGTCGTGTATCCTTGTTCTCAGTACCCAAACGTGTCACGAACAACGCAGGACGGTGTCCTCGTCTCTTATACACGTCGTGTTTGTTCGGAACACACCGTGTACTGGCCGTGTCGCCAACAACACAGGTCGGGAAAATCTTCAAGTACACGCCGTGTTTGTTCAGAACACGCCGTGTAGTCTCAGCCGTGTGGCCGACCGTGTAACTAACAACACGGGTCGTTGAAACTGTGCCTACTACACGCCATGTACACTTGGAACACGCCGCATAGTCTCATTTTAAGAAGACCATGTGGGTTAGCCGTGCAAGGAGACACAGGCAGGGGAGTGGAGTTAAGTACACGTCGTGTAGAGTTTATACACGCCGTGTAGTCTTGTTTTGTAAATCTTGAGTGTTTCTTTCTCCTATTTCCTTTTGTACTCCTTTGTTCTCTATCCTAGTTTTTCTAATCTAAGGCATGCTTTTGACCTTTCAGGGCTATGCCTCTGAGACGTCCTCCGGTTGTACGTCAGTTGTCAGGCAGCGATCAGACGTTAGGAATGGCTGATTAGGGACTTCCTACCGATCCTCCAGTCGGGCCAGCCTTGGCACCGGCTGTCATACCAGTTGCAGGTGCTGATGCGCAGTTCGGGGAAGGTTTTATGAGGATGATGCAGACCTTTCAGGGAGCACCGCCTCCTGCCACGTCTATGGAAGACTTGACGCAGGTTTTCCAGCAGCAGCATCCTCCTACTTTCTCGGGGGAAGGAGGACCACAGGCTACAGAGTCATGGCCAGAAGCCATGCTGACTATCTTCGATCATCTGAAGACACCTCCAGAGAGGCGAGTCAAGCTCGCTACCTACATGCTCCAAGACTCCTCCAAGAGGTGGTGAGACGTGATGTCACAGGCGGGTCATTAGCAGGTTATGGCTTGGGAGGAGTTCCAGCGCGTGTTCTACGACTACTTCTATCCGGAGACCCTGAGGGTCGATCGAGCTTGGAATCTCATGAGTCTGGAGCAGGGTAATCTTTCCATCATGGAGTATTCCTCTCATTTCACCGAGCTGCAGCGTTTCACACCCCTCCGGGGTGGGGATAGGATGTTCTTAGCGAGGAAGTTTGAGGATGGTCTCAGGCGGGAGATCCGCTCGCAGGTGAATCTCTTTCAGTTGACTTCAATCACTTCCATCGTCAACCAGACACTGATTGTAGAGCGCAATCTGAGATACTCTGGAGCTACGAGCCAGGGCGGTTCTGCTTCCATAGCTAGTTTTCCTCCAGATGACAGCAAGAAGCACCGTAGGGAGTCCACGCGCGGTGATCCTAGGAAGTGAGATGCATTGTCAGGCAGCCAGGTGATATGCTACCAGTGTGGCCGGTTAGGGCACACGAGACCGCAGTGCCAGAGAGACCCCGTGGAGTACCGATCTTGTGGTAATATGGGTCACCTTCAGCATTTCTGCCAGGTTTTCTCACCAGCAGCTGGCTAAGAGAGTTCTTCTATGACTCCTTGTTCAGGAGAAGCACCACCAGTTTCTCACCAGTCGGGGAACTTGAGTTCTTCTGTCCGTTCGGGCCGAGGTGGAGGTTGAGGCCGTGGCGGTCAGCCACCAGTCTTTCAGCGTCAGCAGGGTAGATCAGCTCAGAGTGGTTAGGCAGGGTCGCAGGGCCGTGGTGCAGGCCAGTGTTTTGTCGTGGAACAGACCTATCAGGAGCAGGATCCCGGACCTTCTACCATTCGAGGTACGATTTTAGTAGCATCGGTTTTATCTTCAGCTCTTTTCGATACTGGTGCTACGCATAACTTTATCTCTGTTGCTGTCGTGGAGAGCCTTGAGCTCTGTATCTTTTCTTCTGCCTACTCGTTGACACTAGACACATCTTTGGGGACAAGGACATCTAGTGTACGTCAGTGTAGAGAGTTCCCTCTCGAGGTTGCAGGGTATCGTTTCTTATAGGATCTCTACATCCTAGAGATGACAGGCTATGATGTCATTCTCAGGATGGACTGGTTGGTTTCCTTCCAGGCAGTCGTCGACTGTTATCGCCGCAGGGTGAGTTTCATTTCACCAGAGGGGGAATCTTTTCTTCATAGAGGCGAATGAGATGTTCAGGCGAGTCGAGCAGGACTCGAGTATCATGGGCTAGGAAGGGTGACGACCCAGATTGCTAGTCTTTATCTAGATAACCAGGGGACTTCACAGTTGGACTTTCTCCCAGTGGTGGATCGTTTTAGGGATTTCTTCCCAGAGGACTTTTCAGGTTTGCCTCCAGAGCGTGAGGTGGAATTCTCTATTGAGCTCGTGCCAGGAGCAGCACCAGTGTCCATTCCTCCCTATAGGATGGCTACACCTGAGTTGCAGGAGCTCAAGAAGTAGTTGGAGGAGTTTCAGGCAAAGTGTTTGATTCGACCCAGTACTTCTCCTTGGGGTTCTCCTGTCCAGTTTGCGAAGAAGGCAGATAGTACCCTTAGGCTCTGTGTGAATTATCGGAAGTTGAACCAGTTGACGGTCAAGAACCAGTATCCCTTGTCTAGGATTGATGGCCTTTTCGATCAGCTTCAAGGAGCCCGGGTGTTCTCGAAAACATTTTGAGAACATTTTGATCTAATATTAATCGTAAACGTTAATATTTAATTGGAAGAGGGATGTGGTGGGATGAGTGGGGTCAAAGAAGGAGGGGAAGCAGAAAACATTTTGATCTAATATAGAGCAATCTTAAACAATGGCCTGAGAAAGGATATGGTGACCCAGTAACAAAGAACAGGAAAATAATGAGCTGTTAAAAAAAACAATACACAGAATCAGTAGGATAAAATAAAAGATTACCCTCAAGGATATACAATAGTAGAACACAATCATAACCAAACATGTATCAATTAAAAAGAATAATAAAATAAAACGTACTGGATGTTGCAAAATCAAAAGGATATTAGACGATGGGAGAAAAGAACCTTCACTGTGATCAGATAAAATTAACATAATCAGTGAAACAAAGTAGAGTATTTAAAAAACACGAAATACTTGATAAAAGATGGGCAAAATTGAAGGGGCTACAATCCATAATTGTGAAAAATATGAGCCACTCCAAGGATTCTTTTAGAAACAATTGCAAAGGAAACAAAGAAGATAGATGAAGTCAAAATTCATAGGTAATTAAAATATCGAGAGATGAAAATCTTAGGTCAAAACTAGGCAAAACAAAACAATTTGAAAACAGAGGGATCTGTAGAGGTTGAGTAAGCAGTCTAACGAAATATATAGCAAAGAGTGAAACGTAGATAATAATTTCATATCTACTGGAAATAGAACAAAATGAGTGTATGGTAGCACGATAATAGAATGAGAGAAGGAACAAGACCTTTAAAAAAGACCCTACCTGGAGGAGAGGACAAAATGAACAACGACGAAAGCCAAATATAGGGTTCACAGATCGTTTTTCCATTTTATGTATAAATGTTCACTTTTATGATGTGACTGAAAATCCCCTATAGTGTCCAAGAATGACCATGATACCCTAAGTTGACTTGATGATCATGGGAGGTCCAAGAGATTTTCATGGCGATCGATAAACTTGAGCAAATTAGAACAATTATAGAATCTTAGATAATTAATTGTAATTAACCCTCTTAAATACTTGATTTCACAAGAAATATGTATTATTTTTAAAATTTACAAGTCACTGTAAGATAAAATGATATTCTAATTTTATTTTTCACAAACTACCTTATTTGATTAAGTTGAGGTGCCATTATTATTAGGGTCTACGTTGATGATCTAGTCTCTATGCAACAACCTAAATCAAATAATCTAGGTATTGGTTCGTGATTTGATGCATACAATTCGAATAACAATTAAGAAAAATGGTAAACAAATGATACCAGGTGAATGAATTGCAAGAAAAAAATAAAGAATGCAGGTATATTACATGCTTCGGTCCACTATGAACCTATGTTCACGACGAGAACACTATCTGACAACTTTCATTACTAAAAAAGAAACAACTAGATTTCAAGAAATAAAAGAAAAACGCGAACAGAGGGAAATATGTGAGGATCTTCCTAGACGAAACTCGCGCTACACGTAAGCATAGAATGATACAACACCATACATGGCAGCAAGATCTCAAACAACAAAGTGGAATTAACTTCTTACAAAACCAAGTTCAAATACTAGAACCTGAAAAAAAAGCTCGAATGGAACACTGGATGTTGATGTCTTCCTTCACGTGAGAACGTCCCGCAATGAAGGCTAGGGATCTCCTCTGGACTAATTAATATATTTTATTTTAATTTTATAAGTATTTAAATAAATAAATAAATTTATATTTATCACTAAAAATAAATATATATTTATTTATAATTATAATTATAAACATAATAAATATATTTATTATAATTTTATAATTATAAATAATTTATTAACATCAGGTCTTTATCAGCGTTTTTTAGCACTGATAAAGACAACCCTTTACCAGCACTAAAAAAGACGCTGATAAAAGTCTGTTTTATCAGTGCTTTATATTTTAGTGCCGATAAAAACACCTTTTATGATCACTTTCCAAAAAGTTCTAATAAAAGTATTTCACGTTTTTATAAATGGAACCCTAGCAGATCCACTTACCGCTCGAGCCTCAAGCTTTTGTGGAAGTCGCGCTCTGCCTCTGTCGCCACCGCCCCCGCCTCCGCCTCCTCTGTCGTCGCCTCCCCCCCCGCCACCCCCGCCGCCCCCGCCTCTGCCTCTACCTCTACTGCCCCCACCTCCACTGCCTCACCCCCGCCTTCGCCACCTCCGTCCCCCACT
This sequence comes from Viscum album, assembly GCA_963277665.1. NCBI lineage: Eukaryota > Viridiplantae > Streptophyta > Magnoliopsida > Santalales > Viscaceae > Viscum > Viscum album. Next base: position 565,133,359 of record OY728151.1, read on the forward strand.
CTGCCTCCGCCTCTGTTGCCCCTGCCTCCGCTGCCCCCACCTTCATCTCCACTGTCCCTGCTAACCCACCCTCGCCGTCGTCGTCGCCACCTCTGCTGCCCCCACCATCCCTATCGCCGGACTGTAAGTTCCAAACGATTTAAATTATTTGTGCATATAGATATTATTTGTGCATATAGATTTATATTATTCTTGGAATCGCTCAGATTGAGAGAGAGATAATGCATGGTTTCTAGGAATATAGAGGTATTTGATCTAGATTTTAGGTTAACATTGCAATATTGATTAATTCCATTTTTCCTAGAATTATAATTGTCTCATATATGATTAGTGGTTAATTAAATACTCATCGCTATGATTTATGGCAGTATTGATTTTTTAACTAGAAGAAGATTCTATGTGGTCATATGATTGGATCCTTTAAAATTTTACATCCAAATGTGTAGGAGGGTGAAAAAAAATCTAGAGATTTGGAGGATCGTAGATTATGAATGAAAGTGGGATAGATTATATCTATCTCTTATGGTTGTTTATTTTTATGGATGTAAACATTGTGAAAAAATCCAATTGGAGAAATTTATTTTTCTACCGGGTTGTATATGGTATTTGTTGACAATCATTGATGATGTTTGATATTATTGAACGTTGTTGAAGAATAATCAATGATGACTGATTTTATTGGATACCGAATGATTTATGCAAAGATATCTTTTCATTGAAAGGGGATTCCTGTCAATGATAATGTTTCCCAGAGGTTTCTATATTTTTTGTCGTGATTTGGTTTTTAAAGAGTTGGAGCAGTTTTAGAATGAGTTAGAGATTTCTAAGAAGCACAATAGTCATCTCCATATCATGGTAGATTTAAACACCCTATATAGCTCCCAATGAAGTGCGATTACCTGTGTATTAGGATCATCCTTGATAATATTTTTGAAATAATTGGTCATTATGTGAACTTGAACTATTATATTTCCCTTGTGTATGATCTCAATCTATGTATGTGTTCTATTTCTTAGAACTATATGTGGAAAAATTCATGTTCCCATGGGATATATATTGATTCCTTGATTTATTATCTTTGGTCTGACCTTAAATTTCACTTTTGTACTGTTTTCCCCAATCATTTAAACTTTAATAGTTCATTATATACCAATTCATGTAAGTATTTCTATAATATCCTATTTTAGTACTTAAAATAATGTTTTGTGTTTGGAAAATAATATTTTTGATTGGAAAAGAAGATTTTATTGAGTGAGTTGATTTTAAAACCAAATTTTTGAGGGGATGAAATGTATTTTAATGGTTGTGAAATGTTTTAAATATGGTTTTTCTTCTCTTTTAATTTTTACATGGAATTTTTGGTATTGAAATTAAAAGGGGATTTTGAGAAATACATTAATTTTTGAAACCACGTGTGAAGATTTCCTTATAAGAAGGAATTTATTTAATTTGAAATGTTTGAGACGTGGTTGATTTAATTATGAAAAATTAGAGAACTTTTTTGGAATTTGTGGAAATGATTTAACATGAAAAAGCTATATTTCATTTTTAATATTTTGGATTGTTTTCAAAGTGTGCATATATTTGTGAAAGAGTGTTTGGAAATGATTGGATTATTTTAAAAAGGATGTGTTATTTTAAAGAGGAGTTTATGTAAATGGTTGTTTTTTTAATGGGATTTCAAGTGTGATTTTATGTAGTTTTTCCATAATATTTTAAGTTTATATTTTTATAGAATTAGGAAAACCATTAAATTATATAAGGAAGAAAAGTATATTGATAATAACACCATGGTAAGGAAATTTCACTAACTATATCCAACCCATATGATATCTATCACGACCTCACTCTTCTAAAAGGTGAATTAATGTTTAACCCCATTGCAAATCCTAAACCTATTTTGCATCCAACATCACCTGCATGGTTTAAATTAGGAGAGTCCTCTACAATTACATCTTCTTTCTGGTTTGGTGTTAGCTTCTAAGGGGATGACTCTTAGGCAAAAAAATGCAATAATAGCTATCATTCAAATGTTGAGTGCCCCTTATTTGAAAGGCCCCATTTGTGTATTTATTTTGTTAAATATTAATATTACCAAATCAAATAGGATGAATATGAATAAAGAATGGATAAATGTCAATCATCAGACAAAAGAGTATGAAGATGGAGTGAAAGAGTATATCAAGTTTGCAAAAGACCATGCATATTACCATTCTCAAATCATTTGTCTGTGTTTATGTTGTTGTTATTCAAGACTAATTAGTCCGGAGGAGTTGGAAGAAAACTTGATCTATCACAGAATAGATCGAAGTTATAAATGATGGAATAAACATAGGGAAAAAGTGAATGTAGCTAGTGGCTGGGATAACACTATGTTTTATGGATCATCTGATATGATTACAATTGTGAACAATGAAGAAGATCACATCGATGATGTGATTACAGATATGAATGATGATTAAGATTGTATTGAGGAAATGACAAGGATAGTTGAAGATGAAATTCGTGATTTCCCAAAATTATTTGAGAAGTTAAAGAGTCGTGCAAAGATTACACTGTTTGTTGGTTGCACTAAATATACAACATTGTCAGCCGTACTGAAGCTGTATAATTTGAAAGAAGGTAAAAGATAGAGTGACTCCAGTTTTACAGAACTACTTTCACTCCTGAATAACATGCTCTCATAAGATAATGAGCTATCGAGCTGAACATACGACGCCAAATGAATACTATGCTCGATGGGTATGATCTTTGAAAGAATACACGTCTGCCCGAATGATTGTATACTATTTCACAAGGACCAAAAATCACTTACAGAATGACCAAAGTGTGGTGCTTCTCAACACAAGAAAAATGAATTTGGTCCTACAAAAGTTGTATGGTACTTTCTAATCATTCCAAGGTTTATGCACCTATATGGAAGTGAGGATACTGTAGAGAAATTGACATGACACATAAATACAAGAATTAAAGCTAGGAAACTACACCACCCGACAGACTCTCCTCAGTGGAAAATAATTGATCATGAGTATTTTGAATTTAGAAATGAGTCGAGGAACCTTCGTCTTACGTTATCTACAGATGGAGTGAGACCTTTTGTTTTTCAAAGAAACACTCACATTACATGGATGGTTATGTTGGTAAATTATAACTTACCACCACCATGAAATGAAAATACATCATGATATCTATGCTTATATCAGAATAAAAACAACCAGGTAATGATATTGATGTTTATTTGGATCTATTGATCAAGGATTTGAGATTATTGTGGGATTTAGGTGTTATGTTGTACGATGCTTACAGAAATGAAGATTCCACATTGAGATCCATGTTGTACATGATGATAAATTACTTTCCTGTTTATGTAAAATTTTCAGGATATAACATTAAAGGAACTCAAGTGTAATGACCAAAAATTATATCAAGGAAATTTACCTTTTTATGTTTATTTTATATAGTACGAATCATATAAAACCACATAGATAACACAATACAATCTTTATAAATGAATAATAAAAGAAATAATATGTATTTCTATACGTTAAGGAACCTATACTTATAAAATAGTAACTTGCCCTTAGGAATAATAATATGAACCTTATGAATAGTAAACTGACCTAGTGAATAGTAACCTCACCCATGAAAGTATAAATAAAATTTAGTCATCTCATAAGTGAAAGTATGGTATAATTATATCATAGTAAAAGTAAGTGAATATTTTTAAAATTAATATTTAAGTGTTGGTATTTTTATAAGTCATAAATATTTAATTACAATTTTATAATTAATAAAATCATTTAAAAGAAAAATAATTTTCATAAAATAGATTCATAAATCAATATTTTGTTGTCTTATGATTTTAGGATAATTTTATAAGACCTTATTTAATTTTTGAAAGTGTTATAAAATCAGTTTTAAATTTAAAATTTGTATTTTTCAAGTAAATAATGATTTTATTTAAAAATTAAATTTCACATATTTAGAAAATTATTTTGATAAAATTAATTCCATTTTTCAATTATATAAATCAAAAAATGGTTATGGTTATTTTTTTGGGATTTTTCTAAAATACTTGAATTTTTGGTGAATAATAAAATACGATAATTTACAGTATAAATACATTAGAAGCTAAATACACTATTACTTGAGTCATCACTGATTTAAGAACTATAATCTTGAAATTTTATTCATAATTTTAATATATTTTATGATAATTATTAAACTATCCATACTCTTTATCCAAAATAATAAACAAATGAATAAGATATTCAAAAATCACCCCTCTCCTCCACTATAAAAACCACCCTCACCCCCTCTTCTCTTCACTCTTCTAAGCCTTGAATCTTTTAAAAGTTCATCAAAAATACTATTATCTAGTCTCTCCCTATGTATAGGGGCTCTTGGTCTTACCAAAATACTAAAACCCATTTCCCTAAGGAGGTTCTCAAGGAGGTTAATTCAAGAGGTAAACCCTCTTCCTTTTTCTTTTAATTTCATTTTCAATTTACTTTATTTTCTTATCTTATCCTCACCTCCTATGTCCAAATGATCATGATAACTACATTATCATCTATATAATTTAATTATATCATGTTAATTGAACATCCATTACCAATATTCTTACTCCCTCTATTTTATTTTAAAAAAATGAAATCATCGTCCGGGAGGTGCCGATTTACAACCTTTGTGGATGAAAAGATTTTGTTCATTAATTTATCCTTCAATATTGATCATGAAACCATTTTTATGGTTTAAATAGATTATAAAATATGTATTATGTCTTATTTTATATTCTGAAACCATTATATATACATAATACTAATTCATACGATAAAACAAGTTTGAGATGATCGAAATACCGCCGTAATAATCTAAATGATTATCAATAATATTTTATCTAAAAAATCATATTCATACCATATAAAAAAATCAATTATATAACCATTTAATATTATAAATTTTAATTATTATTATATAAATCCAATTCTATATAATTATATCCATTCCACATGAACTTCTATACTCATATACAAGTATACCGATCATGAAAACCAAGGAAATAAACGCTTCTAAGCGATATATTTGTATCTTATAACTCATCAAAAAGATCATAAATGAATGTAATAAAATTATAATAAATAAAATACATATATAAATGTTTCTTAATTAGTTAATTAATGTATTTAATTTGATTATCTAGGAAATTAAGGTCAAGTGCAGTATACATTCAGACATAAGGTAAGAGTTTTATACCCAAACCTCCAATTTCTTTTGGGTTACTATTTTTTCTCTCTTTACCCCAATTAAATTATTAATTATTCTTATGTACTCCTAAAAAATTATGTTGTAATTTTCTACATATATTTACCAATAATAATCCTTCTTTATTTTATGGGGAGTTACATGTTTTAAAAGGGTCTTTCTCAAATTCTTCCCGATAAAAATGCTCGATTTAAGGGAACTTCTCGAATTCTTACCTATTTTCAAGTGAACTATATAATATATTTTAATCCACCATTATTTTTCTAGAATAACTCATTTTATTATGAAAAAAACTTTCTTAGTTCACTTATGTTTTTATACAAATATTTTTCCAAAATAACTCTTCTGTGAAAAGTAAAAGAGTATTTCTCTCAAGAATTACTCGATGATTTTATAAGAGTATTTTCATATATTTCAAAACTCTTGTTGATTATTATGTTTAATTGGGATTAATATTTTATCATATCATCTACCATATTTTATTGAATGGTTTATGATTATTTTGATTGTGGATGTTCTATCTTGATACCTTTCACCATATTACTTTGAATGGTTAGTGTTTATGTGTAATGATTAGGGAAAGTTATTTACATTTCATATGTTAGTTTAAATATGAATGTATATGTTTATTATGTTTCACCATTTTCATATGAGGAATTCATTGGAATTAGTAAGTGTCGGGTGGGGCCCTCTATAGCCCCTCGGTGCATCGGTAGGTCTCATGAGACAAACTAGTTTGGGTTTTTACCCATTTATATATGGTCTTGGCATGATGCCTTGATAATATGGTTATAATATCCCACATTATTCATTCCATCATTATGAAACTAGTAATTTATAGTCTATGCGATTATTTGAATAGTAGAATATCCATGGTTATATTTTATTATGACATTATTTATTCATCTTGTATTCCTGCCATATTATGCTCAAGATTATATTTTAATGGGATGTGAACTTTTATTTATTCAAAATGCCTTATTACTTATGCTTCTGGTGTATTACTTACAATTACTGTGCATCTAAACTCACCCCTTTCTTATATTTTATTTTTCCCTAGGATGTGAAGAAGTGTATTTTTAATGACTTATAGGGATAATCTAGGATTTATGAATGTTTACAATGGAATTTACATATTGTATTTCCTTTCAAGTTGTAATGTTGAACTTATGTATGTATCTTGTTTTCCAAATCTATTAAACTTTTCAGTCCTTTGGGATACAACTTCCTTGTAATCATACCAATTTATTGAATTAAGGCACTAACTATGGGAAACTGGGGTCAGGGTCCTTACATCAAGGGTATCCCATTTGAGAATAAGGTACACTATCAATTAGGTTTAAACATTCATCAAAAACCATGTTTCTAGCACATCACATATTTCTACCCCGACGATATAAGTACTGATCTTGTATGACATCATTCTATTAAAGTTCAGAAGAACATACAACACCATCTCTACTAACAGGTGATCAATTTTTTGAGAAAGTAAAATATATGGACACTACTTTTGGTAAATCGTTTTTGAAAAACATTACAAAAACCAGTTGAAAAAAGTGATATTTTTTTTGAATTACCATATTGGAATTTTCTTTAGGTCATACATTTTCTTGATGTTATGCATGTTGAAAAAAATACATGTGATAGTTTCATTGATATGTTTCTAAATTCACTCATCAAAAAAAAGTATGGAATTAAGGCTAGGTTGGACATGATTGGAATGAGAATACGAGAAGAGTTGGCGCCGATGAAGGGTGAAAAACAAAATTTTCTTCCTCCAATTACTTACACTCTTTTCAGGTAGGAGAGATATTAGTTTTGAAAATTTTTGAATAACGTAAAGGTTATAGAGGGGTATTCATCGAATATCAAGAATATCGTGTCAATAAAATATTTAAAGTTAAAGGGCCTGAAATCACATTATTTCCATGTTTTGAAGCAAGATCTAGTTCTTATAGCTTTACGTTTCAGTTTTCCCAATAATGCTTATCATACATTAACCAAGCTCTGTTTCTTCTTAAAATCTATATGCAGCAATGTTATAGACCTAATAGAATTGCTGAATATGGAAAGAGTAATTTCCATCATATTATGTGAATTTGAAATATTCTCCCCACATTTTTTTTGATATAATGGTTCATTTTATAGTTCACTTGATGAGAGAGATTCGGCTATGTGATCATGTACACTATAGATATATGTACCCCATTTAATGGTAAATGAAGTTTTTGAAAGAGTATGTCAAAAATCAAAGTCACCCATAGGGTTGTATTGTGGGGTGATATATTGTTGAGGAATCTGTTGAATTCTGTACCAAATACTTGTCTGGTGTGAAAATCATTGGTCTACTGAAATCTCGTCACATCGGGCAGTTTGCAGGTGAAGGAATTTCTAGAAGAAATGTTTCCAAAATAAATATTACAAATCAGGAGCAAACCCACCTTTATGTTTTGCATAACAGTTTGGAGGTTTCCCCATTTTTTTAAACCCACAAAGAAATTATTAGGCATTTTAGTCCATCAAGGGATGAAAGATGGATATCAAATACACATAATCAATAGTTTATAGGATGGTTTTGTGACCATATTTTTATGGAGTCATATGAAAATCCAAATTCAATTTTAGAATGACTTCGATGGATATTCGGAGGAATAAGTGTATATGTATTATCTTACAATGGTTTTGTAATTAATGGTTACATGTTCTATACAAATGAACATGATGAAGACAGTACCCTGAAAAATAGCAGAGTTACACTTGTGGGTAATTTGATGCATGTTTATAGTACTAAGAAAAAAAATCCAATTTACACGAATATGTCATACTTTAGCATCATCAAACAAATATGGGAGTTGTATTATACAACATTCCAAGTGCCAATTTTTCAATTGAAGTGGGTTGATAACAGGAGTGTTGTTAAAATAGATGAATTGGGATTTGTGAATGTTTATTTTAGTAAGGAAGGGTACAAATACAAACCGTTTATAATTGCATCATAGGCAGTACAAGTATTTTACGTTCTAGATCCCACAAACTAAAAGTGGTCAATTGTCCTGTTATCGACCAAAACCACTGAAGGGTGAGATGAAAATTCAACTGAGGATGACCCTTTTATTGGGACGTTGCAATCATTTCACAATGGTCCCAACGTAGACAAAAATTTGTATGTTATAGGAGAGCACAATGAAGGTATTTGGATATTTGATAGAGGGGTCAAATCCCTTTAGCCTTTAAAAAAAGATAGTTTAATAATCAGGTTATATTTTTTTGTAATATACATCGCGTTACCTCATGTTATCATCTATTCACTACTGCATTTATGTAATCTAAATTAAATGTTAAGACACTTCTGTAGATAATGAATTCTATATGTGCCGGTGATCCCAATCCTAAAGAACAATAAGTCTCTCGACCTATTTCTACTCACAATTCAGAGGAACAACGACCTTTTGCATGTGTTGGTGCTCCCAATCATTAGGAACAACAATTTTATCAACCTGTTGCTGCTCCCAGTGTAGAGGTACAATGACCATCTGCACATATCGATGCTACTACTCCAGAGGAACAATATATTGATGATGCTGAATCTGAGGAAATGGTAGGTGACGAAGGACCGACAACACAGAAAAAATAGAAGCATTGTGGTTTAACAGTGTTTTCAAAAATCATTAAGGCAAAAATCAAAGGTATAAAATACAAGGTCAGATAGAATATGTGGGTTTATTACGTTAACCCCATCAAGGCCATATTTAGTAGTTGCATTGAAATCGTCACTCGACAATGCATGCCGATTTATGTAGATTCGTGGCACCATGTTTTGTTCGAGCTTAAAACACTGACGTGGGAAGAAATTACAGTAACATTATGATATCATTTTTTTATTTTACTAAAAGATAAAATAACGAAACATTTACTTACTCTTCATCATCCATTATAGAGTGCATTTATAGTAGATAAATCCCATAAGAAATATGTATTAAATCTCACTGGAAGGAATTAGATAGGCTTTCACACAATTCTAACAAGACATCATCTTAAATACATTTAAGGAAAAATAAACCCACACCCACCACTAATATATGCACACCTAATAACCCAAGAAGCATGGGTTGTGTTTATTAGTCATTGTACGAATGTGTCTTTTTAGGTTCATTGTGGCTAGTTTTATGTTGTTTGATGATACGTGTATTCATCACTTTGATTGAATTTTTTTATGAAAGATCAACTGAGTATTGAAAATATAGAACAGGAAATAAAACCAACGTTCCCCAACCATAAATCAAGGATAGGGTACATTTCACTTGAAAAAAAAATTGGTACGTATTTTAAATCTACCGTAATAATTTTATGTGACATGAAACAACAACATAATTATATTACTCTATTTATATTTAGATTGATGACTCCAAATAAAAAGGCACTTCTATCCCACGCTATGTTCTATGGAATGAGGAACATGTAAATAAATATGACATACTAATAGATGAAACCACACAAAAAGTGTGGGAAACATGTGTAATTATGACATAATAAAAATTCCTTTTTCTTTAAATGACTATTACATAACAATGATTACTTATTTTCCTATATTTTCTATTCGACATAGTCATAGGAATCAACAACACCTATACCAAATGAGCACCTACTATCAGTGGATTTGAAGTGGCCAGAAAAGTATGACCACATAAAAGGTGCGGGTTTTGGGGTGACACCCCGAACATATTTTGAGAAAAAAACAAGACGAGGATCAAGGTGAAGAAATGAAACAGATGAGAGAAATACTAGATATCCTTGAAGAAAAATTCCAATAGCAGAGAGAGATGCTAGAAACTTTTATGGGGGTAAGCAAAGAGAAGAAACAACTTAAGAAAAACCATTTCCTGATGATCCCTTCCCACCCCCATCAGTTTTGAGGTGAGCCATTACCCTCAAAGAGTTGTCTTTGCTGAGGTAATCAATGTTCTAATAATTATGTCTATGAAATGTGAATAATATATAAACTAATACCTTTCTTGTATTGATATTCTACAATGTGATAATGACTGTGATTTATATCTATCAACACCCACCCATAGCCTTGTATAGAGGGATATGGTGTTCAATATCCAAAATGACATACTACACAACAAAAAACTTCCAACATGTCATGTGATAGTGTTGATTCGTATAGCCCATGAGCCAAGCGTCGAGCTACCGATTCCAATTGATGAGGAATATGTTCATAAGGTCGAACAAGCTATTGGAACATTCATCACATGGATTTCACACCTTGTAAAAAAATATTTCAACAATGAGGTATTCATTTACAATTTATTTTTCAAGATAAACCTTTAATAATTAACGAAAGAAGGTTTAAACAGATGAATGTTATTACAGACGGATAAAGGGAAGATGGTGAAATTAAAGGCTGACTCAAAAACATCTAAAGGATCGACCAACTGATCAAAAAGATCTACCAAAAACACCTTTACCCTACCCATTCTATATTCACATTTATTATCATTGAAGGTTCATGTGGATACAAGGTTAAAAAACGGTTGTAGTCACATAGTTGATTTTTAAGAAAATATATACGGAGAAGAAGTTCAATACTTAATTGGTGTTGAGAATGTAATTGAAATCCTATACTATGATTGGCTAGGAGGATCAGTTGTAAATGTATACACGAGGTATGTTTTTAATATTTTATTTTCCAAAAGTTGATATACTAAGTTAATTATGACTAAATACATTTCATATTTTTGGAAGGAGTATACATCAAAAAACAATTAAAAGGATTTTCTCATGATTTTTTTTGGAATCATTAGTCCTCAAATCACCTCTATAGAATAACCAAAAATGGAATCCAAAAAAAGGATGAAATAGTGAAAGGCTTAGTGAAATCATTTGAAAGAAAAATTTCAGATGACAGACTCTTCTTAATACTAACAATGCAGGGGTAAAACTCTATAATTTAATCATATCAAATATATTTTAATGTATTTCATTACTTATTCCTTTTTGTGTTTTTAGAAAACAATGTATGCTCATTGTGATCAATTTGGACACTCCAAAGATTTATTTATGGGTTCAATGCATGGATATCCAACAAACCAACCACACATGATATCATTTTTCAATTTTTAATACACTACATCCTACATTTTAGAACTAAAATTCAAGTTACATAATTTAGATTATGTTTTAATGAGGATTCTGTTATGATAGGGTGATGCATCAATATTGTAAAAAATAAGGAATGAGGTCAAGGTCTAAGCATGAGGACCATGACAACTTCTAAGACTAGACAAGTATCAGGGTATATATAATAAGATATCACTATCTGAAAACACATCAAAACAAATTACTTATTCTTTTCAATGTTTCTTCAGTGTCCAAAACAAATAAATGGAAAATATTGTGGTTATTATTTTTCTAAATTTATGAGAGAGATAATATTACATCAATAAACTAGCATCCCTGAAGAGGTGTTTTTGAATATAATTACTATTTCATTTAAAAAATTTATTAATCCTTTATGAATTTATATTTTTCCATTACTACTATGACTGTCGAAAAGACTCATATTCACAAGATGATATAGATTTTCTTAGAAAAAAATGTGTATCATACCTGATGGAAGAATGTACACAAATATCATGATGACTCTACTTCCATAGAAGTAGTGGATTGTTTCATATTTATGTTTAATTTACTTATTTTTAGTATTACTTGCATAAGAATTGTTTTCTTATACAGGTGGATTCCTTTGTTAGATCCAGAGAGGTTTGTTCAAAGTTGCTCATGCTCATGAGAGACAAGACTTAGAGGCTGTAACTCGGAATTCAATGTGAAGGTAAAGTTTTTTTAATATACTATATTTTTCATCATAATATTATATGTTATCTACTGCATTAACATAATCTAAATTAAATGTTTGACTACTTAATTTAAAGTGTCACTCACTGAAAATCAAGAAAACATGCTCTGATTGTCTTGATAATTTAGTAAAGCGATTCATAAGTCATTTGTGATGTGTAGAAATTATTCTCATTTAAAAATGATACACAATGTTACCGGTATGCATCAAAATGCATGTTTCTAGTTTGAAATGACATTTTAGTAAAAAACAAAACTAGTATACTAAAAAATGAGAAAACATATTCATATTGTTCTGATACTTTAGGAAAATGATCTATAATTAATTTGTGACTTTTAGTAATCAAACTCACCTCAATATCATGCATGGTGTGACTGGTAACACTCAAAGTGCCTCTTTTTATTTAAACTTGACATTAATTTTAGTAAAAAGAAAAAGCGACATACTGAAAACTGAGAAAACACATTAATATTGTTTTGATACTTTAGAAAAATGATCCATGAGTCGTTTTTTATGTATAGTAATCAACCACACTCCAATCCGATGCATAGTGTGACCGGTATGACTAAAAGTATTTGTTATCAGTTTAAAATTGACATCTTAGTTCAAAATGTTTCACTCACTGAAAACCAATCAAACACACTCCGATTGTATTGATAATTTAGTAGAGCAATTCATAATTCATTTTTGACATATATGAAGTATCCTCATATAAAACTGATGCACGATGTGACTGGTATGACTCAAAATGCATGTTTCCAGTTTGAAATGACATTTTAGTAAAAAAACACAATTAGTATAATGAAAACCAAGAAAACACATTCAGATTGTTTTTATACTTTAGTAAAAGGATCTATAAGTTATTTTTTACATGTAGGATTCAACATCACCTCAATTTGATGCACAGTGTAACCGATATAACTCAAAGTGTATCTTTTTTTTTAAAATTGACATTAATTTTAGTAAAAAGAAGAAGTGACATACTGAAAACTGAGAAAAATATTTCAGATTGTTTTGATATTTTAGGAAAATGATACATGAGTCCTTTTTGACATGTAGGATTCAACCTCACCTCAATAAAAATCATAATGTGACCAGTATGACTCAAAGTGTGTCTTTTTATTTAAAACTGACATTAATTTAAGTAAAAAGAACAAGTGGCGTAATGAAAACTGAGAAAAAAAAATTGGATTATTTTGATACTTTATGAAAATGATCCATGATTCATTTTTGATGTGTATAAATCAATTACACCTCAATACAACACATGGTATGTCTGGTATGAATAAAAGTGTTTGTTATCAGTTTAAAATCGACATGTTAGTTTAAAACGTGTCACTCACTAAAAACCAAGAAAATGAGATCCTATCGTCTTGATAATTTAGGAAAGTGACTCGTAATTAATTTTTAATGTGTATGAAGTATTATAACATTAAAACGACACACTATGTGACCAATATGACTCAAAATGTGTGTTTCCAGTTTGAAATGACATTTTAGTAAAAAAACACAACTGACATACTGAAAACCAAGAAAACACATTTAGATTGTTTTGATACTTTATAAAAAATATCTATAAGTCATTTTTGACATGTAAGAATCAACTAAACCTCAATACAGCACATGGTGTGACCGGTATAACTCAAAGTGTCTCTTTTTATTTAAAATTGACATTAGTTTTAATAAAATGAACAAGTGACATACTGAAAACTTAGCTGACACATTAAAATTGTTTTTATATTTTATGAAAATTATCCATGAGTCATTTTTGACAAGTAGGATTCAACCACACCATAATATGATGCATGGTGTGTCTGGTATGACTCTATATTTTTATTTAAAATTTACATTAATTTATATAAAAAGTACAAGTGACATACTGAAAACCAAGAAAATGAATTTGTATTGTTTTAATACTTTAGAAAAATGATCCATGAGTCATTTTTGATTTTTAGGAATCATCAAAACTTAAATCCGACGCACGGTGTGACCGGTATGACTAAAAGTGCCCATTATCAGTTTAAAATTGATATTTTAGTTCAAAACATGTCACTCACTAAAAACCAAGAAAACATAATCCGATTGTCTTGATAATTTAGTAAAGAGATTCATAAGACTTTTTTGATGTGTATTAAGTATTCTCACATCAAACCGATGTATGATATGACCGGTATGACTCAAAATGCGTGTTTCCATTTTGAAATAACATTTTAGTAAAAAAACACAAATGACATACTGAAAACCAAGAAAACACATTTGGATTATTTTGATAATTTATGAAAATGATATATAAGTCATTTTTTATGTGTAAGAATCAACCTCACCTCAATATGACGCATGATGTGACCATTATAACTCAAAGTGTCTCTTTTATTTAAAATTGACATTGATTTTAGTAAAATGAACAAGTGACATAATAAAAATCGAGTAAAAACTTTCAAATTATTTTGAAATTTTAAAAAAATGATCCAAAAGTCATTTGTGATGTGTAAGAGTCAACCTCACCTCAATACAATGCACAGTGTGATCGGTATGACTCCAAGTGTGTATTTTTATTTAAAATTGACATTAATTTAAGTAAAAAAGAACAAGTGACATATTTAAAACTAATAAAAAACATTCAAATTGTTTTTATATTTTAGGAAAATGATCCATGAGTTATTTGTGAAATGTATAAATCAACCACACCTTAATCTGACACATGGTGTGGCTGGTATGACTAAAAGTGTCCGTTCTCAGTTTAAAATTGTTATTTTAGTTCAAAATGTTTCACTCAGTGAAAACCAAGAAAACATGCTACAATTGTCTTGATAATTTAGGTCAAAAATTAATAAGTCATTTGTGATGTGTATAAATCAATATCACATCAAAATGACGCACGATGTGATCAAAATGACTCAAAATGTATGTTTCTAGTTTGAAATTACATTATAGTAAAAAACCACAACTAGCATACTGAAAACCAAGAAAACACATTCAGATTGTTTTAATACTTTATAAAAACAATCCATCAGTAATTTTTGATAGTTTGGAATCAATAATATTTGATATTTTAGGAAATTATCTATAACTCATATGTGACATGTAGAAATCAACCCCACCTTGATATAATGCATGGTGTGACCGTTATAACTCCAAATGTGTATTTTTTTATTAAATATTGACATTTTATTAATATATTGTTTCATATTAATGTTTAATTTATTTCTTTATAGCATTAATAACATAATATTTTTTTTATATAGGCAAAATATTTTATTGGGTTGAGATGATTTGTTTGGAAACTGATACCATGGGAGGTCATTTTTGAGAGGGGATCACGAATGTCAAAATATGAAATATTAATGTTCTTAAATGTTTTTTGGATAATTGTAAATATAATTATATAAAACATTGTTTGAAATGTACATAATAGTGTTTTTTCATATATACCATGGCTGTACATTTTTTGTATTCATGATGTCAATTAAATGTATATAACATTTTTTGAAATTAAATGATTTTTTCTGGGTGTGATGTTATATTAACAATAAATTTCAGCTAGCTAGGCCTTTATCAGTGCTTTTTTTTATTTTAGATAAAAGATCCCTTTTATCAATGCTGCAATTAACAACACTTTTTTAGCACTGTTAAAAGCTTTTTTGAGCACTATTAAAGGGAATACGTGTAATAGTGTCTGGATGTTTATGTCTTCCTTCACATGAGAATTTCCTAGGATAAAGGTTATGGATCTCCTTTTATCTCCACCAAAACCCTAGACCAGGTCAGTGGTGATGAAGATGATATGCTTTAGCAGACATCAGGAACCTAGGACAAGATCTCTATTCAATTTCTCTCGATCTTTCTCTCTACAGGAATCAGAAAAATTCCCTAAAAAATGTACCAAATTTTAATCAATTTCTGACGAAGATACCTAACGAAAAATTACAATGGAAGTCGATGGCGGGTTAGGTGATGAATGTAGGATGTGGTCTATAAGGACAACCCAGAAGTGAGAGGTAGTTCATTTATTAAAATATATTTCCAAACCCTTACGCGATATTACCTTTACATGAGATATGTATAAACTTTACAAGAGTTGGGGTTACCCTTACACAAGACAACTAAAAACCCTTACATGAGAAGGTGCACCCTTATGCAAGCTTGATTACCATTATGCGACATAGGTAGTAATCTTACGTGACTAGGCATTTTCTTTATTCAACCAGGCATTATCCTCATGCAAGTAGAGATTACCCTTACGCGAGCAGGTTTACCTTTAGTGACATAGGTAGTACTCTTATGTGACTGTGCATTACCTTTATGCAATAGGGCATTACCCTCATGAAAATAGGGATAACTCTTATGTGAGAGGGTTAACCCTTACACAAGTCGGGCATTCCCCTTATGTAGATAGGGATGACCCTTCCATTTCCAGATATTACCCTTATGCATGTAAGGAGTACCCTTACACATCATTCAATGTACCTTTATACAAGTCAGGGGGTTAACCTTACATGGATAAGAGAACCCTTACATAGCCAGAGGCTTACCCTTATATAACGACTTATGACCCTTACACGGGTTAAGAAATACCCTTACATGGAAAGAGGCTTACCCTCACATAGCTGGGTATTACCCTTATTCATACCAGGGTACCTTTATATAAGAGGTAAGTTACCCTTGTATAATTGGGGATTAACTTTATGAAAAGGGTATGATACCTTTATGCAATATCCAACTATAGGGTAAGTAAATTTTTTTATTCAAAAGTAATAAGAAAGACAAAATATTTAAAATAAGAAATAAAAAAAAAATTCATGGAAATTCAATTTGATTGCAAATAAAGAAATACATGCATGAAAATTTCACAAATATCCACCTTTGTAATAAAAATAATTTAAATAGGATTTTATTCTCTCAAACTATTTCATTGAAAAGGGACTACATTCATAAGTCCTAAACAATGTCTAAACTTGGACAACTGAACAAACTTATCCAAACCATCTGTTGGATTGTCCAAAGTATGTATCTTAATAACACATATTTTTCTATTTTCAATTTCATCCTTAACAAAATGAAATCTTATGTCAATGTGTTTAGATCTTCCATGGATAACATGATTTTTAAAAATATGTGAAGCTGACTAACTACCATAGAACAAATCTATATTTCCAGAAGATAAATACAGTTTATTAACCAATCCTTTAAGCCAAATTGATTCTTTGATTTCTTCATTTAATGATATGTATTAAGAATCAGTGGTGGAAAGGAAAACAATGTATTTTATATTAAATTTCCATGAAACAAGATCACCAAAAGTTAAGAATATATAACTAGTAATAGAATTTCTTGTATATATATTTGTAGTATAGTCAAAATCAACAAAACCAACAACATCTTGACTACAAGAATAATTTTTGACAAAAAAATACACAAATCAGATGATATGGACACATACCAGAGTAACCGCTTTAATGCATGCCAATAGGTATTTCCATAACGTCCCATAAACTTTCTCAAGGTGCTAATAACAAAGGCTATATCTGGCCAAAAACATATCACGACATATATGAAGCTACCTACTATGTCATAATAATGGATTTTACTCATCAAATCAATGTCAAAATCATTTTTAGGGGATTGGGATAAGGGAAACTTGAAGTGTTATACTAAAGGCGCATTAACAGGTTTCAAGTTATCCAATAAATACATTTTTAGAACCTTCTTGATATAGGCATATTGGGATAGATAAAACACCCTAAAATTTCTATCCCTAGTGATTTCTATACCAAGAATTTTCTTTTCTTACACCAAATATTTCATTTCAAAGGCATTATGCAATCGGTTTTTCATTTGATTTATTAACTTGTTGTCTTTAAAAATCATAAGAATATCATCAACATATAAGAGTAAATAAAAAACATGCTTGAAATATTTAAAGTAAACAAAAGAATCATATTTATTTCTAGTAAAATCATTTTTCTATATAAAAGAATCAAACTCATTATACAATTGTCTAGATGATTGCTTAAGTCCATACAAGGATTTTCTTAAAAGGCACACTTGATTTATTTTAAAATATTTTAAAAAGACATTAGGTGGTTGGATATAAATCCGTTAATCTAACTTATCATGTAAAAAAAAGTTTTAACATATAATTTCTCAACATGAAATTCATTTCAGGTAGAAAAGGATAACAATAATCTGATAGAGGAATGCTTGTCAATAGGTGAAAAATCCCACTATAATCAATTCCTTCACATTGGATTAATCCCTTGGAAATATTTCTAGATTTTTATTTAATTTTATTTTCAATGATGTTTTCGTATTTCTTCTTAAAAATCCATTTGAAACCTATAATTTTCTCCTTTATGGGTTTTTTACAATTATCCAAGTTTGGTTTCTAAGAAGAGAATCCATATCATCTTTCATAGCATCAACCCACTTCCCAGATTCATTAAATTTAATATCCTTTTTATAGGTTTGGGGTTCATCACTTCCAAGATCAAAGCCTATATTAACAAAAAATGAAGCAACATCAGCCCTGGTAATCCGAGATGGATGCCTTAAGGATCCTCTGATCCTATCACGAGTCAACTGATAATCTCTAAAATCACCATCTATCTCAACCTCAGACTCAAATTCAGAATTACTAATAGGATTTGTTTCAATGCGAGCTGATTGGGATGGAATAGTGGATACAACCTTAGGTTTAGGCTCTATTTTAGGCTCTAAATTAACATCTGCACATTCAGGTTTAGATTATTCATATTTGATAGGATTAGAGGCCTTCTATTTAGTAGCATAAGCCTCATGGAAAACTATATCATGGTTGATTATATAATTATGAAGTCTAGGATTATCAATCTAAATACTATACCCTTTAACACCATGTGGGTATCCAACAAGGACACATTTTATAGCTCTGGGTCTGAGTTTATCAACCCTACTGTGAGCATAGGTAGTAAAACCAAAAAAATCTGAGATGTCCTAAAATGTAGGGGGGTTTTACTTGTCCACATATCTTTAGGGGTTTTAAATTCAATAGAACTAGAGGGAAATCTATTAATCAAATAGACAGTAGTAGTAGTGTCTTCCTCCCAAAAGTAATTAGGAAGAATAGAATATAAGAGCATGATTCACACACTTTCTAAAACAATATTATTCATCTTCTCTATAGGTCATTTTTTTGTGAGGTATCCACAACCTTTCTATGTCTAAGAATAACCTAATAACTACAAAAGTCTAGGAAATAATTTTATAAATACTATAGACCATTGTTTATCCTAAGGATTTTGAGTTTATTTCCAGATTTAGTTTCAACACTAGATTTCCAAATTTTAAAAGTTTTAAAAGTTTCAAATTTGTGATTGAGTATGTAAATCCAAACTTTCCATAAATATCCATCTATAAAGGTCACATAGTAGTTACCCCACCATGGGAAACCATCCTAGATGGACCCCAAAAATCAGAATGCACATATTCTAAAGGGGTTTTAGCATTATAGGTAGACTTCTTAAAACTAACACATTTGGATTTACCAAGAACATGGTCTTCACAATGTAGGTTTTGGGCATAACGGAAGTGTGCGACGAGTCATGCCCAATTTTTCTTTTTGTCATGATCAATGATCAATCCAATATTTACATAATGATAAATGTTGTGATCAACAGAATTGAATCAAATAAAACTAGACAAGGGATATAATTCCATAACCATAGATAGGATCATCACATATTATTTATAATTAATTTAATTAATTAAAGAATTACCTTGTTGGAATTATTTCTTTATTTATGGATCTGATAACGGATTTGTGTTGCACCATTGTTTCATTGTAGGAATCAAGAACAAATTTCCTCTATCAGTGATCCACATGTGTTCCACAAATATCTGAACATCTCCATATGAATCTCTGGGTGCTAGCATGACAGATCCTATCACTTGCATCATCCGCCTTTGATCACTACGGGAATCCCTTCCAAATTATTCTACTTAATCTTTATTGACTTGAGTGTGGTAGGTGGAGGAAGACTGCTCTTTATTCTTGGGAGCATTCTTAGAGAAGGGATCTCTCTAGGGCTTGAGAGGATTCACCAAATCTATTGTACACAACCAAAAAATGAATTGGATCTCTTAGAAAATAATATAATTAGGTTTATATACATCTAGGGTTAAAATAAAATAATTCCAAAAGTGCCATTTATTATTTATTTAACCCCTACAGAACTCCATGTCAAATAATAATAATAATAATAATATTATTTGACATGCGCTTAACTTGAAAATTAAAATAAATATTATTTATTTAAATAATATTCAATATTTATTATTTATCACCGGATCATTAAACTCAGTCCTCTATTCCTTCACAATATTTATCTGACCTTAAATAATGAATATTTATTTTTTAAATAAATATCACTACATTATTTTCTAATAAATATATACTTATTATATTCACTAAATATCAAATAAATATTTATTAAATATTCTTCTCACATTATATTTTCTTGAATAACCAGTGAAAGAATATATACAATCAATCAAACATGAATAATTATTAATCCATGTATGGGGATAATATTTATTCAACTTGTTAAATAATAAAAAATAATATATATTATTTAACCGAGATTTTGGATACACTTAGTGTGTTACCCTCTAGGCCTCTTTCTCAGTGGCATTTGGAAAACCAGCCTAAAGTCCAAGTTTAGAATTTAAAAACACACCAAGGAACTCATAGATAAATAATTTAACACCAAAAAGATATAAAACCTCATACAGATGCTTAATGTGTAATATAATCCCTTTATTATGATATCTCTAATCAAGCAGGTTGTATGTTGGTGCCATCAACCTATGTGCTCTATGTCTCTTTCTTTGACTTCCCAAAAATTGAACTTGACTATTGAACACCATGTACAAGGATTTATTTAGTCTACATCATTTACATTAAAGGGCCTAGGATATAAAATTATATTATAGAACATAAGAGAAAAATCATTTCTTGCATTATTCATTAATTCAATATTACTTGTGATGTACCCAATGTATCCTACCTCGCTACGAACATATGTCGTCATGGTTTTTGTCAATACATCAAAGTAGGTGAATCATAATAATCATTAATAATAATCTTAAAGTATAAGGATAAATATACACATCCAAAGATAGGAACATCCAATGACACATATAAATGTGGATTTCCAACTGGCGGGTCTCGTTCTCATAATACCCTACACTGGATATTACCAAGGGCATACACCATGAAAATGTGCCTCAATGTCCTATGAGTCTACACCCATGATAGCATGTATCATTTGTGTCCCTCAAATGATATCATCTAGATATAGAACATATATTTAAGAATAGTGTCTTATCACTTTCGGGTTCTCATCATAACAAAGAACTGCTATGTCCTTTTAGTGCGACAACTACTCTTATCACAATATCACATACTATGTTACGCAGAAGAACAATCATGGTGTGATAATGCATTTATTAATATTCAAAACTATTAATATAGGTTATCATAAAGTATAAAAAAATTCATTTCGAGGTAACCAACTCCAATAGACTACTATTTTCACTGGAGCCAACTATTAATAACCTTCAGTCTGATAGCTCTCACATGATACTCATGCTTCTGCTGATAAAGGAATTTACTCAAGGGGTATGCCACGTTATCCTATGTGAGTACTCTAATTACTATAGATTCACCCATCTAATAAAAATCCCTCAATAGGTGATACTTATGGAGTATATTCTTTGTCCTTTGGTGAGACCTTATCTCTTTTACAAGAACCACCATTGCAGTATTATCACAATATAATGTGATATGGTATTTAATTCTAGGCACCACATTAAGTTCCTATAAAAAATTTCATATCCAAACAGCTTCCTTAGCTATATCAAAAGCTTCTATGTTCTTGGACTCTACTGTAGAATCAACAAAAACTGGTTTCTTTGAACTCTTTGAGATCACAACTCCTCTGTTAATAGAGAAAACATATCTTGATTATGAATTTAGATCATTCTGACCTATCTAAAAACTAGCATAAGTATAACCCCTGATGAACAACTCCTCGTCTCCTCCATACACCATAAACATATCCTTAATTCTTATCAGATATTTAAGGATATCCTTAACATCAGACCAATGCTATTCTCCTAGATCAACTTGATATCTTCCTACCATTCGCAATGCATAGAAAACATCAAGTCTAGTACATAACATGACATACATTATTGATCCCATCATTAAAGTACATGGGATCTTACTCATTATACCTTTCTCCTGTTGTGTATGAGGACACATTTTCTTAAAAAGATTTAAACCATGTGACACTAGAACCAATCACCTCTTGGATTGTTCCATACTAAATATCTTTAGTATCAGGTCAATATATATACTTTGACTTAGTCTAAAAAGCCTCCGTGGTCTATCACAAATGATCTTGATCCCTAGAATATAAGCTGATTCACCTAATTCCTTCATGGAGATACACTTATTTAACCAGTGCTTAATAGATTATAAGACTGATATGTTGTTTCCAATAAGTAATATGTCATCAACATATAATAATAGGATAATGATTTCATTTCCACTAAGCCTCTTGTAAACACATGTCCCTCATTCATTCTCAATGAAACCAAATTCTTTTATAGCTTCATCGAATCGAATGTTCCATGACTTGGATGCTTACATCAATACATAAATGGATCTCTACAACCTAAAAATACTTTTGGAACCACCTGGAGTCAAAAACCCTTCTAGTTGTTCCATATAGACATCTTCATAAATGTTCCCATTAATAAATTCAGTTTTTACATCCATCTTCCAAATCTCATAGTCATGGTAAGCTTCTATAGAAAGTTGAATTATGATGGATTTAAACATGGAAACTGGTGAAAAGTTTTCATCTTATTCAATTCATTGACATTGTTTAAACCCTTTATCCACTAGCTGTGATTTATAGGTATTTATTTTACCTTAAATGTATATTTTCCTCTTGAATACCAATTTGTATCCTAAGAGATTTACATCAACTAGCACATCAACCAAAACCCAAACTTAGTTATGATATATGGAATCCATTTCAGAATTCTTGGATTCTTTTCATCTTGTAGCTTCTGATATTTCTACTACCTCTTTGCAGGTGAGAGGTCCATCATTATCAACTAATAATGAGTCACCATCTTCAGTGACTAGAAAACCATATCTCTCTGGTTATCTTAACTCTCTTGTGATCTAATGCAGTATTTGTGTTTTAGGAACTACTTCTTCCATGAGGACTTATGGAACATATTCCCATACCAACTATTGTGTATCTTGAGCATCAAATTCATCAAAGTCAATCTAGGTCCCACTATCCTTTTTAAGGATGTTCTCCCTATCAAGAAAGATGACTTGTTTGGTGACAATCACTTTCTTGGCTAAGGGGTTGTATAGGTATTATCCATTTATTTCCTTGGGGTACCCTATAAAGATACACTTTGTTCCCCAGGATGATAGTTTTTTTCCTGAGAAGGCCTTAAAAAATTCCTCACAGCCCCATACGCACATATGTGAAAAATGAGTTTCTTTCAACTCCATAACTTGAAGGTAATTCCATTTTCTACCTTAGTTGGTACTCGATTTAATGTGTATGCTGAAATTTATAATTCATATCCCCAAAAGGATAATAGAAGATCTACATGACTCATTATTAAACTTACCATGTCTAACAAGTTATAGTTCTTCCTTTCACTAACACCATTCCATTATTGTGTATAAGGTGTAGTTATTTGAGATAGAATCCCAAACTCCCATGGAAAGTCTATAAAATATTGGTTAAGATATTAACCAACTCAATCTGATCAAATATTATTTATCTTCTTTCCAATTTTATTATCTATTTTATGCTTTAATTCCTTTAATTTCTCAAAGGAATTAGACTTATACCTCATCAAGTAAATATAACTATATCCACTCAAGTCATCAATAAAAGTTATGAAGTAAGAATACCCACCTCTAGCTTATACTAGAAATGGTTCACACACATCATTGTGTACTAAACCTAGAATCTATGTGGCCCTTTCACCCTATCCACCAAATTTAGGTTTAGTAATTTTTACTTGTAAACAATCATGGCATATTTCAAGTAGTTTTAGCTCATATAATTCTAAATAACCATCTTGATAGATCTTTGTCAAACACTTCTTGTTTACATGACCAAGACAGCGATTCTATAACTGGGTGTTATATGAGTCGTTTGAATATGATTCATTATCAATTTCCAATACTTGGTTTTCATAATTTAATACACAAATACCATTATTTAAATGTTCCATACCATAACATATTCTATATTTATAAAAAAATAAAATTTTATTTCCAAACATGGAAATAAACCCATCTGTATCTAAGCATGATACAAATTTTTTGTTATTGGTAATCGTTGGTACATAATAAAAATATATTAAAACCAAAATCATTATCATTGGAAATTAAAGGTAGTAGAAACCAATGGCCATAGAAGCTAGCCTCACACCATTAACAGCTCTCAGATCCATCTCTCCTCTAGGAATATTTTAGAATCTACTTGGTTCCTACATTTGGATATAGACATGAGAACCATAAGCTTTATCTAATACCTAATGCGTAGATATTGAAATATTACCCTCAATAATGAATACAAATTTATCTTCCCCTTGCTTCTGGGTGCAGTTCTTCTTCTAGTGTCCTTGCTTGCCACATGAAAAACATACTACCTCCTTTTCCTTTCCCTGCCTCTGGATCTTCCTCTTCTTGTAAGGATGATACTTAGGATCTTTAGTCTTGTTATGAGTCTTGGGTCCCTTGGACTTGTTCTTCCTTTTCTTATTCACTATAAGAACTACGAGTTTATCACTCCCCATGTCCTTATCCACTTGGAGAATCAATGTAATAAGTTCTGAAAGAATCTTCTCATTATTACTCATATTGTAATTAATAATAAAACTGGATAAGGTCTTGGGAAGTGATGAAAGTATGGGATCTATATTCAACTAATTCGAGAATTTAATCATTAAGATGTCTAATAATTCAATGTATCCACTAAGATTGACTATACAAGGCCCATATGGTGCAAAATTTCCAATATTAGTTGTAAAAAAATCAATGGAGATCCCATACCTCTCTTGTCTCACCTTCTCTTGATAGAGATCTTGAATGAGAGACATCATGTTATATGAATCCATGTCCTCATGTTTCTTCAAAATCTCACTATACATGGATGATAACATGAAAAATTTAACATCTGTGGAATTGTTCAAATGTTTCTCATGGAGTGATAACTCTTCATCACAAGCCTCATTACTAAGTGTATTAGAAATAGGTTCTTCCAGCACATACAATTTCCTTTCACAGCAAAGGATAACACATAAGTGCCTTTTCCACTCATCGAAATTTGTGCTGTTGAGAAGTTTAACCTTCTCAAGTATGAATCACGGTGATATGTTTGAATTAATTTTAATGTAATTTCTAAAAAATAAGATGATCATAATTTTAGTACTTTATCTGATAAAAGTTAGAAAAATAAATAAATATTATATTCATTAGTCTCCCATTATTTTATCAAAACCCAATATCCCTCACCATTGGATTTAGAGTATCTTGTTTCTTAGACATTATAGTTTCAAGGATACATATTCCTCTTCCCATTAACCAAACTTTGGTTATTCAAGAAACTCGATTGGTTTTAGGTAGGCATTCCAAATGTAAATTGTATTAACTCACAGTTCCTTGATTTTTTGTGTGGATTTACCAATCCTAAAATCCTTAAATTAGATTTCCTCAACCCTTGACTCTTAGTTACACTGAGTCCTATTTTGGTAGTCAACCCTTGATGTGAACTAAGTTAATTCAACCCAAAACCTCAAGTTAGAATTCCCTAATAATTAAAATCACCCCAAATTTGGTTGGTCAAGCACTTTGAACTATGGTTCATTTTTAATTGAAGTAGTGGAAGGCTATACTGACTTAATATATATAATTGAGGTATTTTATCCTTTATGTGTAAATTGATAATTATTATCTTTATCACATTATTGTTAATATTAAATGGATTTAATTAAGTGATTAACCAAGTCTTATATAACATTTACACATAATCCAATTTATTTTAGTTCTATCTTGCATGCCCTTTAATTTCATTAATTCATGTGATTACAACAAAACATCTATAATTAAATAACCATACAACTTTATAGAAATAAAATAATAAATAGGTATGATCATGAGCTTTTACTAAGGGTTAGTTTTTCTAGTGGTTGATAAACTAACCATTGACCTAGGGGTAAAATACCTTGACCCAAATCAGGTTTGTGTTATAACCTTCCACCTATCCACCTATGCATCTCTCTTGGATTGGTTTCTCCTAATCTCCAAACTTGAACCGCCTCCACTAGCACAGAAGATTCATCCATTAAATATGATTTTATTCACACATAGGTGAGGGGAAAATGGTTTACATAAAAGAAACCATGGGCACGTCTACCCTTACATAATAAGAGGAGAGAAGGCATACAAGACAACAATTTAATTTTAACAATAAATTAAATAAAACCAATCACATAAAAAGGTCTGGTCTATGATCATAACCATACACATACATACAATGAATTATGCATTTAATAAAACTAGAATTCAATTCTTAATCATTCTTATTTAAGATCAATCACGCTCGAATCAATTAATTATATTCTTTAATAAATCAATTCTTTTATCTTAATTCTCATCCGAATTTCCTTGACATTCTCATCCATAATAATTTAAAAAAATTAAATAAATTTATTTAAAATTAACTGTGTACATAAATTTACCTTGGAGTAAAATGTTTACCCTCGGTTTGAGGTATATAACCCTTATTTATGTCTTTTTTATGTATTTAAAGTGATTGGGTAATGTTTGAGAGAGTTTGGATGGGTTTTGGGAAGGTTTGTAAGATTTTATAAGGGTTCATAGTTTCCGACGTGTGTAGGGAAGTCATTCAGGGATAACCTACTGAGTATTATTACTCACCCCTTCTTTAGAACTTTGGTGATTTTTTAGATGTTTTATCCCAAGACATAATTAAAGGTAAAGAATATCACTTCTTGAGTGGTGAATTGTGATTATTGGGTGGTCTTGTAGACCCTGGAGTTTGGAATGGAGCTATGGAGTTATGTCGTAGCATCTTTGGATTTTTATCATTTAACATTCCTCTTGGTACTCTGATTTGGTTTTTTTTATGGGTTTGGTTTGGTTTTATTGTTGTCACTTAGTAATGGAGGGAATTGTTTTTCATTGTTAACATGCATCATGTAGTGTGATTGGGTATGGCTTGTTTGGTTGGTTGTTTCTATTCTAAGGGAAAACCGTTTGCCAATTATTCTTGAAGCCCTCAAAATTTATTGCTAGCATTTGGAGCCTTGGGAATTTCAACTAAGTCCAAGTATAACCTCCACATCAACTCAAGACAATGAGGAGGGGTGGGATGTTACAAGCGGTATTATTTTGTTCGGTCCTTTAATTTCAAGTGAAAGCAGTTTGTTCAGTCCTTTTGGCACCAGTTGTCAGTCTTGAAGTTGACATTCGTTCTTGGTTTATTCGTCTAGTTGGGATAGTATCAAGGATTAGGATTGTCGAAACTTGAAATGTACAACATAAATGGACATAGATACCCTATTTATGCTGAACTTCAAGTTAACAGGGAGTTGGGTACATAAGTGTTTTGGATACACTTATAGGAGTGTGATCTCATTATCGTGGGTGTAGCTAATGAGATGAGCATGACATGTATGGTAGAAATGAATTCCCACTAGGATTACATATTTTATTTGGAATAATGATTTATGTGTGGTTTTAATTGTTAATTTTTAAAAAATTTGGAAATTATTTTCAAATGGGAGATTTTGAAAAAGTAATGGTTGCGGTATTTTGAAAATGGGTTGATTTTCAAAACATAGTGGATTTTTCAAAAAAATGGTTCAACATAAAAGAATTGGAATTTTAGGAAGCATGGTCGTGATATCTGAAATGTGGTATAATTTGAAATTGTACGACTTCATTTGCTAGGGAGTGAGAATTATGGTGCTTGTGTTGTATTGATAGAAATGGAACTAGGTAGGAATCATATAGATCAACTGGAGGAAGCTTCTGAAAATGTGGTTGCACCTGAGCTCCAGGTGAACCAGAAGATACTATAGAGCATAGTAAAATCTTCTCAAGCTGTGTAAATTGGGAATAGATGGGATTAATTGAAGAATGTTGATCAATTGGTTCAGTTTCAAAAGAAAAATCCACCCATATTTCAGGGTGATTTGGAACTAGAAAGGGAAGAAGCATGGATAAACAAGATGAATCAAATTTTCGATTTCTTAGGCACACTGACAAAGTTAAAAGTGATGTTGGTGATGTACATGTTGGAAGACATTGCATGTTAGTGGTGGGAGTTGGATGTCCAGGCTGAAAAAAACGAAAGTATAACATGAGAGGGCTTTGAGGAATTTTTTAATAAAAATTTTTACCCTCACACATTCAAGATTCAAGGAATAACATATTTTTTCATCCTGAAAAAATAGAACATGTTGGTAATAGAACATGTGGCTAAATTCATGAATTTATTCTGGTTTGCACTAGAGATTACAGCTAGTGCCTCTTTAAAGGATTGGATTTTTGAATCGGTCTTGAGGCAAGAAATTCATTAAAAAATAGTGGTGTTATGTATAAGTGATTATAGAGAAATGGTGAATAGAGAAATAGTGGCTAAAAGGGACATCTTGGGGGATATGAGTGGGGGAAGCATGTTTATACCCATGGTAAATAGTGGTAACTATAACATAGATAGAAAGAGAAATAGGGGAACTTATTTCCACAGTGGGAGTGTGGATTAGAATCTGACGGCAAGATCGATGAACCTTTCTACAAAGCCTTAGACCAAGGCATGATGTTTCCAGTGCAGCTCTCTAACCCACATGAAGCAGGATTGTACAACACAACATCAAGCATGTCATAACTAAAATCAGATGGGGAATCTCTAGTTATATTGTCATAGTGCTTCGAGGTTGGGTGTTCATGACACTCCTAAGAGGTCGTAGACATCGTATGCCTCAGTGTGACGGGGGAAACAACACACCCCTCGTTAGTATAACACAATTATCCATGGTGATTCTAGGAACATTATGACTCCTCAACAGGGGAAGTTTCAGCATGGGAACGAAGAGTAGAGTGTGGCCAATAAGAAGGTTTTTGGAGTTGAGAAGGCGGTGGTGGATGATCAGTCGGGACCATCCACAATTAGAGGTACAATTATTTTGAATGCTACCATTATGAAAGTATTGTTTGATACGGGTGCGTCTCATTATTTATTGCCTCTTGTGTCATTGATTTGTTGAGTTTAAGTGTGGAAATTATTCCTTCTATTCTAAAACTTTAAACTCCTATGGGTGAAAAAGTGTGTCGAGCCTTCCTATGTAGAGCATGCTATTTAGTTGTGAATGGGATTGAGATGATGTGGGACTTCTTAGTTCTTGAGATGGATGTGTATGATGTAATCCTAGGTATGGATTAATTGACTATATTTAAGGCCCACATTGACTGTTATGCGTAAATGTTGAGTTTCATGATGGAGGATGGCATCGAGTATCTATTTAGAGGAGAAGAGAGTGAAAGGGTGTATGAAAAGGATTTGTTGGAACCAGCATTTGGCATAATCTCATATTAGTTGGAGACTTTGTCATTGGAATCAATTGAAGAGGTTGTAAAAAGTAGTTGTCTGATAGTGGTTGATCAGTTTTTGGATATCTTTCCTGAAGAATTAATAGGGTTTCCACCCATGAGATAAGTGGATTTTATGATTGATCTTCTTTTGGGGACCAATATTATCTCACTTCCATCTTACCGAATAAAACCAGAAGAATTAATAGAATTAAAAGTGCAGTTGGAGGAGTTGGAAAACAAAGGCTTCATCTACCCTAGAACTTCCCCATGGGAGGTGCCATTTTTTTAGTAAAAAAGGTGGATGTAATTCTTTAGTTGTGTATTGAATATAGTAAGCTTATAGAAGTTACGATAAATAATCGATATCCACTCCCATGCATTGATGACCTATTCGATCAGTTGAGGGGGGCTCAGTGGTTCTCAAAAATTGATTTTCAATCAAGATATCATCAGTTGTGGGTGAAGAAGGAGGATATTCTGAAAACATATTTTAGAAGTAGATATGGCCATTATGAGTATGTAGTTATTCCCTTGGTCTTACGAATGCACCAACGATATTTATGGAATTGATGAATTGGATATTTTAGAGATATCTAGATTCTTTTGTAGTGGTGTTCATCGATGATATATTGGTGTATTCTAGGAAAATGGATAATCATGAGCAACACTTGGTGACAATGTTGGGGATCTTGAGAGATCATCGTTTGTATTCCAAACTATCAAAGTGTGACTTCCAGATATAAGAGGTACATTTTCTAGGCCATGTTATTTCTGAAAAGGTATTTTAGTGGATCCAAAGAAAATAGAGGCTTTTATCTCTTGGAAACCACTAAATAATGCCTTTGAGATATAGATATTCCTTGGCCTAGTTGGGTATTATTGATGATTTTTTATGGAATCTCACGATTAGCTTCACCGATGATAGCTTTGATAAGAAATAACATTCCATTTCAATGGAATGAGTAGCTTCAAAAATATTTTGAAGAACTTAAGAATCATCTTACATCAACACCAATATTGATTTTTCTAGAACCAGGGAAAGGGTACATGGTGTATTGTGATGCATTGGGATCAGGGTTGGGATGTGTAAGGCTCACGACAGTTGAGGTTTCATGATAATAACTACCCAACACATGATTTAGAGTTAACGGTGGTGGTTCATGCTTTAAAACATGGTGTCACTATATCTTCAGTGATAAATTCATGGTGTATACTGACCACAATAGATTGAAGCATATTTTATCATAGAGAGATTTGAATTTGAGTTAGAGGAGATGGATGGAGTGTCTTCATATGTTTTACTTCGACTTGATGTACACACCTGGTAAAGGTAATTCAATGGAGGATGCATTAAGTAGAAATTCATATAACCAGGTAGTGAAACAAGCATCAGATTAGTGGCAGTTGATGTTGGCCATAGCTGAAATGTGGTTGGATTATGAAGACTGAGGTGATATAGTGATTTTCTTTCCAATCTCATTGGTTTTTGACTTTTATGGTTTGGTTATAGAGGGACATAGGTCTAATTCAGAGTGTGTCTCTATGAGGTTGAAACTCAATGGTGGGTAGATCATTTAGGGATAGAAACTGGATGGGAATTCAATGTTGTGGTTTCAGAATTGGATGGTTGTACTGGAAGATTTTCAGGAGAAACTCCTCAATTCTAATCATCATTCCAGATGAGCTGTTCATCTTAGAATTTAGAAGATTTATAAGGTGTTGAAAGCACATTTTTGGTGGGATGGTATGAAAAGGAAAGTGGATGAGTTTGTTTCGAGATGCCTTAATTGTCAGCAAGTCAAGGTAGAGTATTAACAGTCGATAGGTATGTTTCATTATTTACCTATCCCTCTGTGGAAATGGGAATAAATAGTGATGTATTTTGTTACAAGTCTCCCAAGAATGGTTAGGAAACATTATTATATATGGGTTATTGTGTATTACCTCACAAAGTCATCTCATTTAATCCCTATTCATGAATCTCATATGGTGGAGGATCTTTCCAAAATCTATATCCATGAGGTGGTAAAGAGGTATGGTGTACTAGTTTTGATTATATCAGATAGAGATACAAGGTTTGCATCTTGTTTCTGGAAATAATTACAATAATCCCTTGGGACTCAATTGACGATGAGTATTATATATCATCCTTAGACAGATGGGAAATCCTATATGAAGATACAAAAGTTGGAATACATGTTATAGGCTTCTGTGATAGATTTTGGTGGCTCATGTGAGGAGAAATTTCCATTGGTGGAGTTATCCTATAAAAACAGTTATTAGGCCTCCATACATATGGCCCCATTTGAAGAATTGTATGGGCATCCATGTAATTCTCTACTTTGTTGGGTAGAAATAGGAGAAAATTTGTTGGTTAGGCTGAGCCTTGTACAAGATACAATGGAGAAGATCAATTTGACCAGGAAGAGAATGGAGATAGATTAAAGTCTTTATAAATCATATAAGGACCATCGTCGATGGCCGTTGTCGTTTGAGGTAGGTGATCATGTGTT
Source organism: Viscum album (assembly GCA_963277665.1). Lineage (NCBI taxonomy): Eukaryota > Viridiplantae > Streptophyta > Magnoliopsida > Santalales > Viscaceae > Viscum > Viscum album. Next base: position 565,165,703 of record OY728151.1, read on the forward strand.
TTTTATAATCTCTCTGAGGTTGGGACATTATCGTTTTGGAAATCATGGAAAGTTATCTCCAAGGTACATTGGTCCTTTAGAGATACTTGAGAAGGTTGGAGAGGTGTAATATCAACTGGCTTTTCCACCATGGTTTAGTATGGTGGAAAATGTGTTTCATGTCTCACAGTTGAAAAAGTATCAATCGGATCATGGCCATGTGATTCATTAGGATCATGTTGAGCTATAGATGGATGCTTTGTTGGTACATGTTACAGTTCAGATCATGGATAGGAAAAATAAATTCTTACATGGGAAACACATCGGTTTAGTTTTGGTGGTGTGGAAACACAGCCAAATTTAGGAGGAGACTTGGGAATGAGAAAAAGAGAAGTTCGATCAATGGCCTGAGCTCTTTCAACAAAATGATAGTTTTTTACTTTCTAAAGATAGAAAGGCTAATGGTGGGGAGAATGTAGTACCACCAGTTTGAGGTATGTAACCCATTTTATGTATTTTTATGTATGTAAAGTGGTTGGGTAATATTTGGGAGAGTTTTGAAGGGTTTTGGGAAGGTTTGAAAGTTTTTCTAAGGGTGCACAGTTTGATCATGATTAGTGGAAACCATGAAACAAACCCAGGTAATCGTGCATAATGAGGTAGAGAAAAAGGGATGGAGCACAGTTAAGGTGTATGGTTTTCTAAACTATGCAACCACCCAGGTAAACTGTGCATCTTGAGATAATGGAATTTTTCACGGTTGGAGTATGGTTTGTCTAATCGCGCGGGCCAACCATGCAAGGAACCCTATTGAGATAGTATTAGGCACACAGTTAATGCACAATTTGTATAACCATGTGGATAAACCATGCACGACATTAAAAAAGGGGTTTTTAAAAAATGAGTTTGCTTAAGATTTACCCTAAACCACCCATTTCTCCTCCCACTCGATCCTCACTCAGTATTTCCTCTCCTTAAGGGTTAAGGAACCACTCCCACTCACCTTGGAGGCATTTTGAAGGGTTTTCTTGGCACTTTGAAGGAAAATCACTCTTGGTAAGTCTCTCTCTTTGGTTGTTTTTTGGTTTTTATTAGATCTACATCTCCCTCTCTCTCTTAGTTTTCTATATCTACATCTATTTCATGTAGATCTAGGGTTTTGGTGTCCTAAAATGACAAGTTTGGGGTTTGTTAATGCTAGGCAAAGGGTTGTAAGGAGATTTTGTGGAAGTTTCACCCTAGTTTGTGGTGTGGTTGTGCGTTGATTGATTTTGCCGAAACCCTAAGGTAGGTGGATTATATATCGACTATATTTAATAAAACTATAAGGATTTAATTTCAAATTAATGATTTTTGCTTGAAATTGATGTTTTTTGTGATTTAAGAAGCTTGTTTGACACCCATTTTGTGATGTTTTGTGGATTTGAAAAAAATGGGTTATTATTGTGTAATGTACTTGATGTTGGATTTTAAAATGATATTTTTAAAATCATTAGCATGGTGGATTTTTTAGAAATGGTTTGCAAAAATGGTTTTCACTAAAAAGGGTTGTTTAATTGAAATGATATTTGGAATGGGTGTGGTTTAAGGGTGTTTTCAATAAATGTTGATTTTATTTAAATGGTTATGGCTTATGTTGGAATTGTTGATTTGATTAAGGTATTTTTTGGTTTGGAAAATGTGATTGGCATGGTTTCTTTCTTAAGTGGTTAAGAAAGGGTTGGATGGGATGGATCATGGTCATGAAGTACCACCATCAAGTGGTCGTGAAGTACCACTATAAAAAGGGGATAAGTTATGAACATAAAGTTTCACCATCAATGAACACCCAACTCATGTGGTTGGGTTGTGGATATGTTTGTGTTGTGTGTGCAACCACACAAGATGATTTTGGTTATGCCCTTGTGTGTTAAGAAATTGGGTAAAGATTTGTTTGGTTGCTTTCCTTGGGACGGTGTTGATTTGGGCACATGTGATTTTATATTGGTGTGTTTGGTTTTCTTGAATTTGTTGTATTTTTTAATGGTTTTATATATTGACTATTTTATATAAATTGTGATAATGTGTTCTATACTATTGGCGTGTATAGGTAATTCATTAGGGGATAACCTAGTGAGTATTATTACTCACCACACTTTGGTGCTTTTGCAGATGTTGTATTCTGAGACATAGGTAAAGGTAAGGCATCTCACTTATCGAGTGGTGCACCATGATGATTGGGCGGTCTTGTGGAACCTGGAGTTTGGAGTGGATTTATGGAGTTATATCATAACGTCTTTGGATTTTTATCATTTAGTCTTTCACTTGGTACTCTGATTTGGTTTTGTTATGGGTTTGGTTTGGTTGTATTATTGTCACTTGGTAATGGATTGAATTGGTTTACATTGTGACATGAATCATGTAGTGTGGTTGGGTATGGATAATTTGGTTGGTTGTTTCTATTCTAAGGGAAAACCATTTTGTAATTATTCTTGAAGACATCAACATTTATTTATAGCCTTTGGCACCTTAGGAACATCGCCTAAGGCCAAGTAGCACCTCCGACTCAACTCAAGATAATGACGAGGGGTGGGATGTTACAATAACATGGTGAATACCCATCAGAATCTACCCAACATGTATTATCCTTGTATACTGATTACTCTTGTGAGATATGGTATACATGACTTATCACATACTTTCATGACATATACTATTAACTTAATGATTACACAAATTGCATAATTTTTCTATAATGTGTCATACTTTAATGCACATATATTAATATTTTTCATATGAATCTTACATGATATACATATCTGAACATTACACAAAAAATTAATTAAACATATATACATACATACATACATATATATATATATATATATATATATTAAAACCTATCACATGGCGTGTCCTATCAACTTAATGACCACACGCAAGAACATGTCGATAAGGTTTACACAGTATAATAAATTAATTTTAATTATATGTAATTTGGTATAAGTACACGGTGTGTACAAGTGAGCTACATGATGTGTACATCTCTCACCATCTATCTGAGGCACATTCCTAGGGACTCGACATGTAAATTGTTCCTCGAAAAAATAGATTACAAAACATGTACAATGTGCTACATGGCATGTGGTATCCAAATTACATGGTCACCAGTCAGGTAGTCCATGTATGGAAATACAAAGCCCATATATGACTTAAAAGGTATACACACCGTGTCCATGGGCTACATGGCATGTACTCCAGCTAACCACGCGCTTGGCTAGCCCGGTCAACATGTAGTGTAAATGCACCACATGTCATCAATGTACACAATTTGAATTAATTCCAAATTAATTCATGGTTCATTTAACACAAGTACGCAATGTATAACTCTAGTTACACAGCTTTTACTCCTATGTTATCTGGCCAGAATCCTCGGCACCCTCAGATGAGTTATTCAGTTTTATTTCATTCATAAAATTAATTGTTTTTATTAGATGTATGAGAAACTAAGGAGGAATAAGTAGATATCGTAATTTAGATTAAAAAATTATTAAAATTTAATAAAAAATATATAAAAAAATTAACAAATCAATCAACGATATTTAAATAATTATAAATAATTATGTAACCTCCCTTTGATACCACTTGTAGTTTTCGGGTGTAGCAGAAGATTACAATGGGTCATGACCAACTTTTATTTTTTGTCATGATCAACAATCAATATTATATTTACATAATGATAAACATCATGATCAATGAAATTAAATAAAAGAAAACCATACAAGGGATAAAATTCTAGAACTAGAGAAAGGGTCATCACATATTATTTGTAATTAATTTAATTAATTAAAGAATTGGTATGTTGTAATTCTTTATTCATTGATGGATTTGACAACAGATCTATGTTGAACCATCATTTCATTATAATAATCAAGAATATATTCCCTATAATGGTGATCCACACGTGTTCCAAAAATCTCCAAACATCACCGTAGGAATCTCTGGGTGCTAGCATGGAAGATCTTATCGCTTGCATCGTCTGCCTTTTTTCACCATGATAATTACTTTCAAATAATTCTTCTTGATCTCTATTGAATTAAGAGTGAGAGGTGGATAAATATCAATCTCCATTCTTGGGAGTGTTCTTGGAGAAGGGATCTCTCTAGGGATTTATAGGATTCTCCAAATCCATTATGCACAACCAAAAAAATGAAGTGGATCTCTTAGAAAATAATATAATTGGGTTTATATACCACTAGGGTTAAAATAAAACATTTGGATAAGTGCCCTTTATTATTTATTTAGTCCATGTAGAACCCCATTTCAAATAATAATAATAATATTATTATATCTCGATATACTCTTAACTTGTGAATTAAATTAAATATTATTTATTCAAATAAAATTCAATATTTATTATTTCTCACCAAACCATTAAACTTGGTCTCCCATTCCTCTAAAATATTTATTGGGCCTTGAAAAATGACTATTTATTTATTAAATAAATATCACTGCATTATTCACCAATAAATAAATATTATATTCACTAAATAGCAAATAAATATTTATTAAATATTCTGCTCACATTATATTCTCTTGAATAACCAGTGATGGGGTATATATGATCAAGTAAACATGAATAATTATTAAATCATGTGTGGAAATAACATTTATTCAAAATTTTAAATGATAAAAAATAATATATATTATTTAACTGAGATTTTGGATACACTTAGTGTGTGACCCTCTAGGCCTCTTTCTTAGTGAAATTAGACAAACAAGCCTAAAGTCCAAGGTTAACATCTAACAACACACCAAGAAACCCATAAATAAATAAGTTAATGTTGAAACAACCTAAAACCTCATACGGATACTTAATGTGTAATATAACCCCTTTATCAAGATATCTCTAATCAAGTAGGTTCCATGCTGGTGCCATCAACCTATGTGCTCAATGTCTCTTTCTTTGACTTCCCAAAATTTGACCTTTACTATTGAACACCATAGCCATGGATTTATTTATGCTATATCATTTCCATCAAAGGGACTAAGATATCAACTTCCATTAAAGAACATAAGGGAAAAATTCTTTCTCACATTGTTCATTAATGTAATATTACTCGTGACACACTCTACCTTGCCGTGAACATATATCACCACTATTTTTGTCAATACATCAAAGTACATGAATCATAATAATCATTATTGATAATATTAAAGTATAAATATCAATACACATGTTCTAAGATAGTAACATCCAATGACACATATAAATGTGGATTTACTACTAGTGGGTCTCATTCTTATAATATCCTACACTGGATATTACTAAGGGTGTACACCATGAGAAGGCACCTCGAAGTCCTATGTGTCTCTAACTATGATAGCCTATATCATTTGTGTCCCTCAAATGATATCATATGGCTATAAAATATATACTTAAGAATAGTGTCTTATCTTTTTTGGGTTCTCATCATAGCGAGGAACTGCTATGACCTTTTAGTGCGATGACTACTCTTATAAAATTATCATATACTATGTTATATAGAAGAAAAATCATGTTGTGATAAGAAGTTTTTTAATATTAAAAAATATGAATAAAGGTTTTCATAAAGTACATAGAAGTTGGTTATAGTGCACCAACTCCAACATACAAAAGGGAAGGTTGTCCAAGTTTACAACATTTAAAATTACTTATTTTCTCAGTTCATTCACCACTTTTAAACTAACATGTCCCAACTGTCTATGCCATAACATAGTTTTATCTATTATGGGGGAAATATTTGAATTAAAATGATTCATATAAGTCCTACCATCTAAGACATAAAGACTATTAGTGAGGGTTCCTCTCATAATAGTGAGTGGCCCCTTAGAGATATAAGACTCCCTAAATCATACCTAAAAGAATACCAATTTTTGTTTGAGACACCTAGGGAAATTATAATCATCTTAAAATTGGGAACCCACCTAACTTACTCCGTGGATTTGACTAAACCATCATTTAACTCTAGATAAACAGTCCCTATACCCATGATTCGACAATTTTTTTTATTTCTTAAGAAAACCTTACTACTCTCAATATTTTATAGATCTATGAATCACTCATGTTTGTGACACGTATGAAATGAACATCCTTAATTAAGGACACATTAAACACTAATAGCATAAAAATAGACATTTAGAACATTAGGGATACCAAAATCTTACTCAACTAGCAAAGAATGGTTGTAATTATTGGTGTTTCTCTTAGAATTGGTCCTTTGGGGACAATTTTTTCATATGTGATTAGGATATTTACAATGTTTTTTACCTCTATACCCTTACTAGATATTGGAATTACTCTTACCTATTATTTTACCTCTCTTCTCAGGCCTAACTCTAACATTCAACCCCTTAGATTCTTGATTAATAGAATTAGTATGCTTCTTTTGGATTTATTTAGACAACAAGGTAGACTCAACTTTTTATAAGATTAAATAATCCCTATTATACAACATTTAATCTTTAATTTAATTATAAGAGTCATATAATGAGGTTAATAATATGATAACCAAATCTTTATCAACCAACTTAACTTTTATAATAGACAAATCAAGAATGATTTTATTAAAATAAAAAATGCAAGTTATGAGTATAGTTTCAAGACACATATAAAAATTATAAAACTATATGTTCTTATGTATTCGGACTACTAAGGTATTTTTCATATATAAAGTTTCAAATTTGGACTAGATCTGGGAAATAGTGGATTCATAAACTACCTTATGACAGAACTTATCACCTAAATATATGAGAATTAGACTTCATGACTTTATAAGCACATCAAAAATGATATCTATTTCAATATTAGTATACTATCCATCTAATAAAAGGGTATAAAATTTTATTTTAGGACCATATAGGGTATTAAGGAGCTTGTTGTGGTCTAATAACACATTCATCTTTATCCACTATAGATTGAAATCATTTCCCCAATTAAAATTTTCTATATCAAATTTAGTTAATCCCATTATTTTAGATTATATGGATATGATACCAATTATAATGGGATATTTTTATGAGTTAGTCCCTATGAAACATCCAGTATCCAATAATCCAAGTATTGGGTTCACAATTTTATGTATAAAATTCAACTAATAATTAAACAGAAGGGGAAACAATGGTTAATATATGAATGTGTTGTAAGAAAAAATAAATAATATAGACATATTATGTGCTTTGGTCCATTGTGAACCAACATTCATGATGAAAACACCACTATAAAACTTTTATTATTAATAAAGAAATAATATCTAGATTATAAGAAATGAAATCAGATAGGAAATATAGAAAAATATATGAGGATCTTCCTGGAAAAAACTCACACTACACGTAAGCATATGAGGATAAAACACCACACATGGTAGAAATAACATAAAAAAATAGGAATTAACTTATTACAAATCCAAGTTCAAATACCAGAACCTAGAAGATGCTTGAATGGATCTTTAGATTCTGATGTCTTCCTTTATGTGAGAAATTCCCACGATGAAGGTTGAGTATTTCCACCTCTTTGCACTGAAACCCTAGACTAGGTCAGTGGTGATGAAGATGATCTTCTTTAGTAGACTTTAAGAACATTGTATGAGATCTCAATAGATTTCAGAAAGATCTTTATCTCCATGGGAATCAGAAAACTTCACCCAAAATCACTACAACAAAAGCAGCCCTTAGCGGCGGTTTAAACCGCCGCTAAATGGGTTGGAGGCGGTTTACAAAAACCGCCGCTAAACTTGGCGTCGGAAATCTTTTAACGGAGGTTTTGTCTATTTCGCGGCAGTTTAAAAAATGTGTCGTAGATGCCTCATTTCCCGGCGGTTTCTCTCCATTTAGCGGCGGTTTTATGGGTCTGCCACACTTTTTTATTCGCGGCGGTTTTAACCGCCGCAAAATTATGCCGTTTGATGCGCCTATTTTGCGGCGGTAAAAACCGCCGCTAAATGCCACCAAGTATGGCATTAGAGGCGATTAAAACCGCCGCTAAATGCTGAACTGGAAAAAAAAAATAATTTTGGTTCTACTACACCACTGCCCTGAAAAATAAATCAAACCAGAATATAAAGATCACCTAGGTTTAAATGGATACTTTCACCTATATACATCTAAGAAGAAGTATAATAATTCAATCCACTTTCAGCTAACCATTCCCAAGATACTCAGCTTAGATGACTCACATATCACAACCTGAACCACAATTCCTTCCTCTATGAAATCCCGTGTTTACCACAAGCACATTCACATAAGCCCATACCTGACTTTCAATGAAATTTCTTAGTCATTCCATCACCTAACCATTTAATACATTGTTCCCCAGCATGAACAAGGGTGGAACCTAGATCCATCCCACTATAATCATTACCATTTAAACATCACCTTTGAGTCCGACGATAAGTTTGGGATAAAATAAGATCATCAAGTTAGAGTCCAAGTAACTATCCCTAGGTAGTCCATACTCCAAGTTTACAAGTGAGATATTGTTAAAAGACCAAAACATCCACATAAGATCATTGACTGAGCCTAGAATGACATTCATCTAGTGATCAAGTCAAAGGAAACGGTTGGTGTCCAAAAGTTTGTCCAAGGAATTCCTAAACAGGAACTCAGGTATCACACAAGAACTAACCATGCCTCAATAAAAACCATGCATCCCGCATGAAACATTGATAAAACCTATTTATTAAAAAAGAATAACACTTGATAGCTTTAGCTCGGTATATAACCGATGCTCTCTTAGTGCATAGAGGATGACGTAAAGATAGGGGACATGCTCGTTGCTAAGCAAGAGTACACTAAGAGAGTATAAATATTATCAGAAGATTGGAGACACTTCCATCACCTCTAAGACACTTCCATCACTTCTACTACCTAGAAGGACATTTTTACTATATCTGACACGATGTTCCCCAAATTAGGAGTGTCCTAGTCATGAAAAGAAGAGATAGACCAACTGCTCATAAGAGAACTAGGTTAGATTCACCTTAATCGCACATGTGACACTTATCTGACTCACACTCACAAACTCCATAACATTTGTCATAAAAGATGAAACCAACCCGACCAGCGTGTCAGAACACCCAATCCATTTATAAATCGATCTTACACAATGGGGCTACCCGAATGATGCTATATAGTAGAAATGGTATTAATATGGGTTACATATATGGAAATGTTTGGTGGAAACTATGTGCCATAAATGTTACATATAAAAACCAACCGTTATCATACTTGTTCAACACATCAACAATACTACTACTCATCATCTGATGCTGCATCGTCACCCTCTCCACCTTCTTCTCCACCACCTGCTACCACCTGTAAGAACATTATATTGAAAATTAAATATTGTTGCATATTTATAATAAAACTTAAAACCAATAAAAGTTTGTAAACTAAATGATTTTGATTTTTTTGTGATTTACCTACTCACCACTACCCGATGCACTACCACCGGGGGCATATCTGTTCATATACTAACGTATTTCAAGCAACTCTTTCTGCAAACCAGATATCTGATCCCCCTACTGGTGAAATATGTTTCGTAGAGAAGACATCTCCCTCTGAGCATCTTCAGGTATGAAATGACTATAATCAGGAGTAGGTGTAGCTGAAATCCCTGATGGCATGCGAAAGACCTCAGATAGTACAGGTCCCAAACCCATCCCGCGCACTCTACCAGGATGCTCCTTCCCAAGGACTTTACCAACCGGGTCATCCTGGGAGACTGAGTAGGATTGCCCAGGATTGGCATCCCATATTTCTTTAATTTTTACCTATAAATCAAATATCAATATATATTAACACAGTAAAAACTGATAATAAGTTATTATAATAAATAATTGACTTCATACCCCAACTTCTCTGGCAGGTTCATTAACAAAACTTCCATCTGTTTTTTTATGAACATCCAGCCACAGTTCTGTTCGGGATGCTTCATGCCCTAAACTCTGTGACTACCTTAAACAAAGATAAATCAACAATTAAATATGTTAAATAGATAATATTATCTTATAAATATTTAAACTAATTAAAAGATTACCAATGACATTCAGCTTCTTGAAAAGCTTTTTGAACCCGCAGTGTGCGGGATGACCTGCTTTGCCCGGTTTGAAGCATTCTGTCTTGAGAGATCCTAAAATAAATAAAATTCAATTTAACAGTATTGTATTCAATGTCTATCTCCTCTTAATGTACATGTATAAATGTAAAATGAGGATAATATAATAATATATATTTCAATACCATCTGCTTCTCATCACGATGTCTATCGACAAAAACCTTCCACTGTTCTTTCGGTACCCCACTGGGTAGCTTCTCATACATCTGCTGCAAGGTCAACGAAGTATCGTTGACATCACACCACAACCTCCATTTGAAATCTTTCCATTTTTTCCAAGATTTTTCAATGTCCACTTCCATGCTATCACATCAGCAACGGTAAAGTGGAAGAACATCTGTATACAGAAATTCATTTTGAATATATTAGTAACATGACATTCAATTAAACCATAAAGTAATAAAATTACCTTTATTTGAGAATCATAAACTTCATTTTTCCAGTTTGGAGGCATATGCCTCCAATCATCATATGAAATAGGCAGGGAAATGGGCTCTGCTGCCAGTTGACCTATAATCTGACCAAGTAAACCTGCGGCGTCATCCGTCGGGACCCCATAAGAATCAAATGGCACCACTATCTTCTCGCCATGCATGTTCCAAACATCAGAACTTTTTATGTGTTTTTCCACGGTTGCATTGTTTTCATCTTCAATGAGAAAACAATTACTATAAACAAAATGCAATAAATTTATTTAATTAAAATTTGTACCTATGACTGTGACCCTCCAGAATGTCTGTGATGAACTGGAAGGGGCGTGTCGCTGCCCCACTACTGAGGCTCCTGTAGGGGGAGGCGATGACTCATCCTCTAATGTGGCATCCACTGATGGTGTCAGAGATGGTGTAGGGGGAGATGATGCAGGGATGTAAGCAGTTGCTGCCTTAGATGTCGTGGGGACAGACGGATCGTCATCTGTCGCAGAAGTAGAAGGAATGGTGTACCGCTTCTTCCTTGGCATTCCTATCATTTAATCAAATAAAATTAAGTTCAGAATATATATTTCAAAAAATTTATGCAGAAAAAAAAAAAATTAAAAATGATAATAGATGCCCAGTACTAACAAACAAAATATATATAACAATGATAATGAATGACTACAGAAATGAAACAAGTGGTTGCTGAATGAATAAATAATTGTACATACAATCATTTTCCCCTTCAATCATGTCGGTTTCCTGCTCCATTGCTTCATCCACTTAATTCATCCTTGCTAGACTAATATTTTCAATATCATGATGGAAAAATAATTCTGCTTCCTATTGTTGATGAAATTCAATTGTAGAGGTCAAATCTTCCACTTCATCACCCATATCATACAAATCTCTTTGTATTACGTGAGTAACTACACTCCACCCTTCATCCACAACATCATTCACATAATATACAATTTTTTCCTGCGATGCTAAGATATATGGATCATGCAATTCACGATCACCAACATCCATCAAGCGAGAGAAGTTTACAGAAGTAAATTGCAAGGAATCTCTTTTAACACCTCTGATAATATCGATCCATTTTCATTTGAATAAAACAACAGAAAAATGCCCGTGGTAGTTTAATTCAATAATATCATGCAGCTTTCCATAGTATTCCACTTCAGCAAATGTAAATATACCACTATTCTGTGTTTTCAAACCCACTTCTCGATCGACTGTACGAAATCTAAAACCATTCACATTATAAGCGCTGAACTTTCTAACTTGTTTTATAGGAACTTTAGCAAGAAACTTCAAATCTTCTGACAAGTCTGGTCGAGTATCAGTATTCATGATTTGAAAAAAAAAATTAATAGATTTTCAAATTGTATGTGTCAAACTAATATTCGTATTTATTGCAATATTTATAAACTTACACGTCGTGCAAACCATTCTACCAGCTCTTTATTCACAGCTTTCGTTATATCTTTTTCATTTCGTGTTCGGCCTCTCATTCGTCTCTTTGTTTGTATCCTCAACTCTTCAATAAATGGATTTTCAATTTCACTATTCAGAATCACATATCTATGTGCCTGTAATAATTCCAATTCTGTTAGTGTCGCGTATGAGGTCCTCCCAACTGATCGGCCAATATCAGGAAATATTTTTGATTTCTGATGCATTTGAGAATGAGTTGATGTGTCGTCAACACGTCCAACTCGATTAAATCTTGTCTCAATATCATCCAAATATCTGGAACAAAAGGTGAGACACTCCTTGGACAAATAGCCTTCAGCAATAGAGCCTTCTGGTTGAGCTTTATTTCTCACGTATGCTTTCAAATGCCCAAGATATCTGTGAAAAAAAATAATAATATTATGCATTTATTTAAATGACAAAAATTGTTTACTTAACTAGAAACATATAAATAAAATACCTCTCAATTGGATACATCCATCGATAATGAATGGGGCCTCCTAATTTAGCTTCGTTAACCAAATTCACAGTTAAATGCATCATGACAGTAAAAAAAGATGGAGGAAAGATCATCTCCATTGCACAAAGGGTCAATACAAACCTCTCCTGTAGGTTGTCAAGCTGAAATGGATGTAGAGATTTCTCACATAATTGCCTGAAAAATGTGCAGAATTGGAGTACAACAGCAGTAACTTTTTCAGGTAATATTGTACGCAATGCCAATGGTAGTAACTATTGTAACAAAATATGTGAATCGTGACTTTTCAATCCATATAACTTATGATTCTTCAAGTCAACACACCTCGAGATGTTACTCGAATACCCATCAGATACCTTCACATTCTTTAAAATTTGAAGGAACGTATCTTTATCCCTATTTTTCATTGAAAAAATGACCGGAGCATACTTTTCATTCTCATCTGGCCAGAGATCACGTTTTATGTTCATTACTTGTAAGTCTTTGCGAGCATTGAGATGATCCTTCGACTTTCCATGCTCATTAAGTAATGTGAAAATCAAATTATCACATACATTCTTCTCAATATTCATCACATCAAGATTTTGGCGCAAAGAATTAAATTCCCAATACGGAAGTTTGAAGAATATAATTTTTTTCTTCCATTGTTGCGTTCTGATTTCACTTGACGATGCACTTCGCACTCGTTTTCCGCTATCATTCAAATGATGAACCTTGCCAAATTCTGTTTTAACATTTTCAAGCTGTGTCAATATTTCAGAACCGGTTAACAACTTTGGAGGTGGTCTACGATCAATGGAACCATTAAATTTTGATTTATTCAGCCGAAATCTATGAGATGCATCAAGAAATCTTCGATGGCACAAGAAGCACCATTTTCTACTGTGAGGTAGCCATTTGGGCTCGAAATCAAAGTTACAAACGGGACAAGACAAACCCGTATAAGTGTTCCAAACAGATAAATTCCCAAGCCCAGGGAAGTCACTAATGGTCCACATTAAAGCAGCATGCATTTTGAACATTGTTTTAGAAGAAACATCAAATGTCTCAACACCGTTGCTCCATAACTCCTGCAATTATTCAATCAAAGGCTGCAGGTATACATCAATATCATTTCCAGGCATTTGTTTTCCAGGAATAATCATCGAAATGATAAAAGATGTTTGTTGCATACACATCCACGGAGGTAGATTATAAGGGATCAAAACAACTGGCCAAATGCTATAACTCGTACTCAAAGTCCCAAATGGGTTGAATCCATCGGTAGCCAATCCCAATCGAACATTCCTAGGATCAGCTGAGAAATCTGTATGTAATGAATCAAATGTCTTCCACGATTGTGAATCTCGTGGATGTCTCATTAACCCATCATTGTTATTATCTACAGCATGCCACTTCACGTGTTCGGCGGTTTTTGATGACATGAATAATCTTTGCAATCGAGGCTTCAAAGGAAAGTAATGCAAAACTTTTGCAGGTGTGTTACTTTTCTTCTTCTCCATGAAATTATGTTCAGTCATACTTCCAACATTACCCTTTTACTACCATCTAGAAGAAGAACATTTCTTACAATTCTGTCTACTTGAATACTCTCCCCAGTAAAGCATACAATCATTGGGACACACATGTATTTTTGTATAATTCAGACCAAGCTTGTTTACAACTTTTTTCATCTCATAAAACGATTCTGGGATTTTTGCTTCAGGAAATGCATCACGAATCAATTCCAATAACATAGACATTGCCTTATTTGTAATTCCACAAAGACATTTGATATGGTACAACTTCAGTAGAAATGAAAGCTTTGAATATTTCAAACACCCACTATACAACTCGTGATTTCCATCGTCAACTAAATCATGAAAAAAATTTTCCTCACTGAAGTTTTCCCTTACATTTGGATCCACATAATCAAGAGGAGGATCCAATGATATGTTACAATCTTGATCTGCTTGTGTTACAGTCTCAAAAACATCACTTGTCACGTTGCAATTTGTAGCATCATCTTCTGGTTGTTCTGATATGTTTTGATGCTCATAGTGGTGTCTTGCAGTGCCGAATGCATCATTTATGAGGTTTTGAATTTCATTTTCCATTGGCGACAAACTTGGGACCTCATTCTATGGATTAACATCAGTCCTCAATCTTTCTGTATTGTTTGATTCTCCATGCCAAATCCAACACAAATATTGATCAGAGAATTGCTTCAGTATTAAATGTTCATAAACTTCATCCCTCTTCAACCATGTTCTAAATTTACATTTAGGACATGGACATATTATTCTCCCTTCAACGGATCGATTAAAAATTGCAAAATCTAAAAACTCATTCAAACCCTTAACATATTGAGGTGTGTTCCTCAGTAATGTGATCCAGCTTTTATCCATGTATATCACAATGTGCCTACACAAAAATATACGATAGTGTAAGATTACAGAAACATAATATAATAAATATGAACCATTGATCATAAAGTATGCATAATATAATAAAGATGATTCATTGATCACATTTACCACTTCAGACCAACAGAACAAGTCTGGTCCATAGGAGACAGCGTCAACACCTCATTGAGGAGCAATAAGAATATCGGGCTACACATTTATCATAACACTATCGATCACACATTTATGTTGCCTCAAACAACACCCCATTGATCTGTGATCGAAACTGATCATAATGAATTTTAAACCCGAGAAATTATGTGATTGTTTAGGCTTGACCTTAGATGTCCTCCAAGAGGAATGATGTTTCTCAATGGTTTCATACACAACCAACTATAAAGAGGGCCACTATGTTCACTTTATTCATCGAAGTGTCACCTCTCTAGGTTTGAGTATTACAAGTCAGACATTTATAATCATGTCTTCAACCATCGACATATAAAGAACCAGTTTTTTATTCAAGGGTTGTCTTAGACATTGAAACATTATTAATCTCATTTATAAGAATTTTATTTTAATAAAAAAATTTAATTTTTTAAAAGGGTTTGATCACTATAGTGGTGAGAATGTAAAACACATACATACATCAAATTCATAAACACATGGGAAATGCAGAAGGACTACTCACATCAATTCTATTTTTTTTCACTTTTTAAGAACAACCCTATAACTCTTGTCTATGATTTTTTAAATCTGAAATCATATCTTTAGTACCTATCTCAAGGCACAACACCAAATACATAATTATATACAATTTATAGTTAATTATATAATTTTATTATAAAAATTATAATTTATTTCAATTAAAACCAACAAGGAATAATTGCCTAAAAATCACCAGCCCACCTCATCACACCTATATAATAACCAACCACTTATGTATTGTTTGTGGTGAACTCCAACCTTTATCCCAAAAAAATTACCTATGAAGTTGAACCAAGTCAATCAACAAATTAACTTAACTTAATCTAATTTTAATTAAAACTATTTAAAAATTATAAATGGTGATGTACCTCTAACCCAATGACATGTTACAGCATGAGATAATAATGTTGGGACATCTCATATCAGTTTTGAGAAAAATAATTATCAGATCAGATGATTTATACAATGATCCAGTGTAAATAATCTCCAAAATCTAACAAAAAAATCCAAAAATAAATGAAGAACAATGTAAAGGTAACATCAAATGTAGTCATACACAATGGAAATAATACTACATGTTTGACCCCAACCATGGCCATGAATGATGTTTTAGAGGAATTTATCCAAGGTTGATGCAAGTAGTTTATAATCAAATGATGTCATATTTGACATTAGCATCACCTTTTTGATGTGTTGGTTATATATACTTCTTCCTAACCATATAATTTATTCCCCTTCCACTTCTCTATCTATATGCCTCTCCTAAAAACAATGTCTACATCATAGGAATATATGTTGGTATTTTGAAATATTTAAGTCATGTAGTTGTTGATAAGGTGGCATGTATATTTGTCATAATTGAAATAATTTTTTAGATATTTCATTATTTTGATGACCCATGTGTTTTTATTTCCCATTATGGTTTTTTGAGACTCGACGCAGTAATGACCTCCTCACGGTGGAAGACTAGGCCACCAAAACCCAATTCTTTCCACCATAGGCCATTTTTTAAAGATAAGTGACGAGAATGAATAATTATAATGGTAGGCCTCTTCATAATGTACATGTAGGCATGCACACAACCATATATATGAATATGTTCATAATAATAAAAATAAGAGAAAATAAACTAAATATTTACATTCTATCATGTTATTTACTTTAGAGAATAAAAAATAGTACAATAGGTAATATGAAAACAAATGGAAAAAATATACACCTAATAGGGAAATATTACATATCCTGACAATAATATGAAACAAATGAATTATAGAGAGATCGAATATTGATCTATAATCACCGACCACCATGTAAGGTCAAATTAACCCAATTATCCCTTTTCCCAACATAATACACAACTAATTTGTACATTATCTATATATACATGACATGTGTGGGAATAACTAAATTAGGTTTGAGCACATATATACCCAACCTTCCGCATCCAAACCCGATATAGGAGGAATAGAATACATGTTAATATTAGACATCTGAGCCTAAAGATTGACGAAAAAATAACCCAACAATAAAGAGATATGTTCTTCAATGAAAACCGAAAAGGAGAGAAAGGTTATATCTATCTAAAATACCAGTCCAAAATAATGGTTTCACAACTTCTCTAATGAAATATCATCAATGCCCAGTATCATGCTAATTTGTTCAGGGAATTATTGAGGAGGACCAACACCTCATCAATTTTCTATAATCTACTATATTTTGGAAAGAGTAGATGTAGGCCATATTTTTCCATCTTGAAGCTCCCCTTGAGAGGTGGGTGAATCTTTTTGCTTATAATATTTCATAAAAATGAAGGATTTTTGGATTTTTGGTCTTTGAAGACCAATATATGGATATTTCATTTACATAATTTAAAAAAAAACTAGCATCAACCCCTGTGTGATTGCACGTGATATAATAACCACCCTAGTCGATGGAACTTCTTAAAAACTGAATAGAATTGAAAAAAATACTAGTAACCCAATTAGATGTCATGAAGTGCTACTAAAAATAACCCTTGATCACACTATAGGTCTTCATAAAGATTCCTCCTTCCTCAATCCTATCTTAAAATTAAACTATAGACGAACAAACAGCCACTCAAGGATAGTAGAAATATTGATATCAAATCCCACCTGATTCACAACATCCACAAAAACATGCAATCATATAAAGTTATAAAAGTTATCAGGCCATTTTTTACAAGAAATTTTTAGACATTTATGAATGAAACCAATTCAATAAAACTACAAAACATTTAATGAAATGTAAAAATATGTATATAAAAGTTCATTAATCTTTGGATGATGTAAATCCAATAGAAATTAAAGTGCAATAAAAAGTTCTAGAGAATGAAGAGGAACCACAAGCCTAAGATGTTGTCTATATTGACTCCCTTGTATTTCTCTTTCCAATGCAGTTTTTTGTGAAAGTCAGCCCCAATTAAGACTCCTCTTCCATATTGTCATCAACGACCATCATTAAATACATTCATTTCCACAACATAAACAATGTATAATCAAAGTATAAAAATACACATAAAAGTGTTCATAAAAATGTCATATAGATAAGAAAAATAAAACTGAGAATCATAATAGTATCTTGTATTATGCAAACAAAACTCATTATAAGAACATAATAAAGAAAAACATGATATATAATTTATCAAAAAAGAAGTGGAAAAATTATCATATGCACGAAAAAAAATTAAAATAAATTACACTGCCCATGTATTAAGGGGGAGGAATATCCTCCAGTTGTTTTGGTGAAGACCTGCATTTATCAAGATTTAGAAGTGCATATTTTTTAGATAAATGTAATTTTCATTCAATTAATTTCAATCACACAAGTATGTTCCACTATATGATAAACAAACCAACCTTCCACCAAGCGTAGTAGGACCTAGATTTTCCAAGGGCGCGGGGGGCGCGGGGGGTGCGGGTTTCTCCGGAGGTCGAGGGGGTCGCCGGTGGTCGAGGGGGGCGCCGGGGGGTGCACGTTTCGCTGGAGAGAGCGGGGGTGAGGAGTCGCCGGCAGCGCGGGGGGTGCGGAGTCGCGAGGGTTAGGGATCACGAAGGGGAAGGGGGAAAGGGTCGGTGTCTGTGTAAAATAATTCGGGTTTCGTGGCGGTTTATTAAAAACCGCCGCGAAACCTTCAATGAAAAAGGTTTAGCGGCGGTTTTCTGAACCGCCGCCACAAAACCGCTACTAAACCATGTTTTTTTGTAGTGAATGTACTAAATTTGAATTAATTTCTAACGATGATCCCCAAAGTATAATCATAATGAAGAAGGACAATGAGTTAGGTGGAGAATGCGGGATATGGGCCATGTGGATAGACCAAAGGTGAGAGGTAGTTTGGCTGTTAAAATATATTTTCAAGCCTTTAAATGACTTTAAACTTATTTGTTATTACCTTTACATGAGATAGGTATAACCTTTACGTGAGCTGGGTTTATCCTTACGCGAATGTAATGACCCAACCCCAATTACCTAGAGTCAGTGCATTATTTTAATACATTGGCATGATTACAAGGAATCAAGTCCCAAAGGACTGATCAATTTAGCAGTCTTGGAAAATAGATTACATACATGAATGTTACATTACACATTCAAACATAAAACACAAAATAAAAAAAAATCCTTTGAGAACGCCATTATTCCCCCAGATTAACCCGACATATCAATCATAATACACTTCTTGGAATCCTGGGAAAACAAAACATAATAAATGGGTGAGCTCAAATGCTCAGTAAGGGTAAATAATTTAGTAGAAGCTATAAACTTTTAAGGAAAGATGTGTAATAAAAACAACAACCTTTTAAACATAAACATGAACATAATATGGAAAAAATAAATCAAACATTTCCATATAAACATGCACATGGATATTATATTAGTCAAATAATCACATGTAATAACTAATTTCATAACGAGGGAATGCATAATGCCAGACATTATAACCACATAGTCAAGGCCTCATGCCAAGGCTACAAATAATTTTTTTTCAAGGCCTTGTTCCAAGACACTAATTTGTCTCATGAGACCTACCGATGCATTGGGGGCCTATAACAAGCCCCGACCATTACTTACTATTTCCAATGCATTCCTCATATGAAAAGGGTGAAACATAACATAAAAATTCATATTAATACTAACATACAAAATGTCAATACTTCAACTGTAAACCATAAATGGTATAAAAACAACACATCCATAGTAAAAAAATATCATAATTCATTCAATACAATATAGAACATTGTATTATAATAAATAAACCGGAATCATGAATAATATCTAATAAAGGATGTTGACATAGTTGAAAATGATTAGTAAAACTCTTTGAGAGAAATATCCATTTTTCATGAAATCATTTAAAAGTCACACAATTTAGAAAGGAAGACATTTAAAAGAAATTTTTGAATCAAAGTGTCCCATACCACTTTGAAATTTTTTAAAGGAATTAACATTTTAAAACATTCATGTCTATATAAATAAATCCTTAAAATCATTTTGAAAACATGGAAATTAATGAGAATAATTTAGAAGAATAAATATTTAAACCATTTAAAATGATGTTTTGGTTAAAGAGTCCCTTAAAAATAATCCTTTTAAAAACTATTTTATGAAACATGTACATGGATAATAAATATTTCCCCATAAAAACTTACACATAAACAATCTCAGATAATAATGAGATTGAGGAATTAACCCTTACCATGTACTTTCCTTTAGCCGGGGGTACGTTTAACCTCCTGTATAATGACCATAATATGTTATTAAATTTTAATAGAACCATATTAGTATTTATGATATCATATATGATTCATTTATGACTTTATACTACCCATTTAATAATAATTTCCATGTTAAAGTAACATTTCGGTTAATAATCACTTTCTTTATCGTACTTGTTTTAACTTGTTATTATTGATTGTATCACTTAGATAATGATTTACATACTTCCAGAATATAAAACATGATTTATATATCATATATATTCATAATATAAATATTTATGATAGATATATATATGAAATGGAAACACCGTTCATGGAGACGGTAGTCCGTACGTACGCATGAACATTATTTATGTTTTCTTATCGTATAGTATGGAAGTAAGTAAATGAAATATATTTATCTACATAAATATATATTATTAAATTAGAAATATTATTTCATATATATAATACTTAATAAATATATATATTTTTATAAAAAATCTTGAATGGTGATCGTTGAAGATGAATCTCATTGCGTCATGGAGACGGTAAGCCGTACGTATGCATGAGCGACAATATCATTCTATCGATGGAAAATAGTGTTTAATTGGATGGTATATTATATATAAATAACCATAACAATGTTATATTTATTATTTAAATTAATTATACTCATTATTATACCCATCCAAATAATGTAATGTTGAATAAGAAACTACACCACGACGTGGAGACGGTAAGCCGTACGTACGCATGTATGGTGACTTTGTCATTCATAGGATGTATAGAATAATGAATATGGTTTTACCATATTTATAGTAACATATAAGTATGTATAAGGTATTGGATTTGTTATTTTAGTATGTAAATAAAAAATAAAGAGGAAGTGGAAGAAGAAGAAAAGAACTTTGAAAGAGGTGATGAAATAATTACCTCTTCTTCGGGTGCTTCCTTTTGATTTGAACAAAAGGCCTCCTTAGGTTGGATTTATGATCAAATTAAGTACTATAGGATGAAGTGATGGTATTTTTAAGGATATTTAAGTAGGGTTTGTCTGAGACAAATGGCTTTGTAGGTGTGAATTTAAGAGAAGGGGAAGTACCCTTTTATAAGAGAGGTGAGGGGCACTTTAGGAAAAGCTTGAAATATTAATTTCTTATAAAATAATTTTCGGTTTCTAATAGCTCAAAATGAATTTATTTAAAGGATAAGGTGGGAATGGGTCGAAATAATCTCAATAAATAGGTTTTAGACAAGTTTAGGTCACCATATTAACCTTATCTTTTAGATTTAACCCATAGTTAAATAGTTTAACTTTTACCATGTCTTCTTGTATTATTATAATACATGGTTAATAAAATTACTATAAAATTCCAAGAGAACTTAAAGTGGTTCATTATGAAATATATAATATTATATAATTCCTTTATCTGAATATTATATTTTTAGGAATATTTTATCATTTAATAATATAGTATTTGTTTTAAAAACCCATTTATGTCAATTTTAACACTATTTAGTATTTGTTTTTTGTGAAAGTCATAAAAAATTTATTACTTTGAACAAAATAAATTGATTCAACCCTAAAATTTCATATTAATCTATAAAATTCTTGGATGTCATCAAAAGTTTCAATTTACATTTATTTTAATATTTATAAAATCAATTATTTTAATTGTTCATTAATAATGTAATTACTACATCATCATTGTGTCATAAATAAATTTAATTATTTAATGTTTAAAAATTATAAATAAAATACCATGATATATGATTTTTTTATATTTATAATTAGTATTTATAGTCTAATTTATCTTATGTGTAACCCTATATTAAAAATGATTTAGTTATTAAACTTCGAATTTAACACTTTTAACTCTTCTTTTAATAAAATATAATAAATGTCCTAATCTAATCCAAATGAATAAAAAGGATCTTATTTTTGTCCTAAGGTTTATTTTGGTCGAAATAAACTTATAAAATAGAATTAGGACATGTGTTAGGGTAATTTTAATGTTATTTTTACCTTTAATTACCCTATTTACTTTTAACAATGGTAAATAAAATTCAGAAGTTACTATTCACCAAAAATTATTTTCATCCTATTGAACCACATTTTAATTAATTATTTCAACTATTTCTCTCAGATTTTTGAAATTTAATTCACAGAAGCAGTAAAATTAAGTTTTATATAGATTTGGAAATGTGCTTAGAAGGTGGGTAAAAGACATTAAAAAGTTCAATAAAATTTTATATATCTAATCTTATTATAAAATGACTCCAATGAATTATATTGGATTAATATAGATATTTTTTATCTATTTTTACTTTAAAATAAATTTAAATTTAAAAATAATTATTTAAATAAAAAGTCAATTTTAATCAATAACGCAATGTTTTTCACTATTCATCAAAATTGAAAGTTTTCAGAAAAATACCAAAAATTCACCCCAAGATAATTTTGATATTCCAAATTCAAAAATTATTTCAATTTTACCAAATTAAAAACATATAATTTAGATTAATTAAATTAAAATTAATTCTCGTTGTCAAAACTAGAAATCAGGTTTTTAAGAAGTAAAAAGTATGAAAAGATTGACATGTGTTTATGTACAATTTAAATGTGAAATTACATGAAATGAACTAAATTATATTAAACGATAAAAATATAATATAATTTTACTTTAAAACCAATCAAATTTATAATTTAACACTATAATTTATTTCGATTAAAAAATTTGTTTTTAATTAAAATTTAGTATTTTTCACTATTTATCAAAATATGAAAGTTATAAGAAAAGTAATTTTTTTTATCCAAACTAAATTTTTATGTCCCTATTATAATTAAGAATTTAATTTCATTAAATTGAATATATAAAAGTGTCATATATTGGATTTAAAAAGGGTTCTCCATTAAAAGGCAGAAAAACTACATTTTTTGAAAAATACTTCTTTTATCTGAAAAATTGAATTTGTCCTTATATTATGTCTAAGAAACACAAAATATGAATGTTAAAATTATATAGGATATATATAAAATTAAAAATGTGGTTAATACTATTCATAACCGCTTTTGAAATGGCGAGTTAGATAGGTCGTGATGCGCTTGAACTCGATGTTGCGTGTAACACAAGCTATTGAATTACTTTAAAGAGATAACGTACTATGAAATATTAGGGTGTTACATGAACCAAGTAAAAAACATACATGATAAGGAGTAACCTTATGTGAGATGGTTTACCTTTATGTGAAATAGGTATCACTCTTATGTGACTGGGAATAACCTTTAAACAATTAGGTTTTACCTTTATGAAAGTAGGGATTACCCTTATACAAACTGATTTACCTTTACATTATATAGGTAGTACTCTTACATTACTAGGTATTACCTTTACAAAATGGTGTATTACCCTCACACAAGTAGGGATTACCCTTATACTATAGGTTTAACAATCACAAAAGTCGGTCATGACACTTAAGTAGGTAGTGATGACCCTTACATAGCTAGGTATTACCCTTACACATGTAAGGAGTTCCCTTACACCCCAAGAAATGTAACCTTATGCAAGTAAGAGGGTTACCCTTACAAAAACAAGAGTACCCTTACGTAGCCAGTGAATTACCCTTACGTATGGAGGTATGAAGCTTACAAGAGTTAGAAAATACCATTAAGTGGCCATGGGCTTACCCTCATGTATCTTGGTATTACCCTTACACATACCGACATACCTTTATGTGAGATGTAAGTTACCCTTATATAATCAGGGATTACCCTTATGTAAAGGGTATGATATCTTTATGCAGGATATAGCTATAGGGTAAGGAAAAACTTTGAATTCAATAGTAATAAAAAAAATTTAATTTTATAAATATGAAATGAAAACAAATTTTTTCATAGAAATTCAATTTTATTACAAATAAAGAAATACATGCATGAAAAATTTCACATTTATTATAATTTTTTTGGCCAAGATCTATATAGTAACTTTATATCCAACCTATCGACATCCCAATCCCCATCATGTAATGCATCTATGTTGAAGTTTATGTATCTAATCCTCTAAAATAATTTATTTGGATTGAGTTTGAATAATAGTTTTGGTGTTTTCAGACGGTAGAGTTTGAGTCTTGCTATTATTATTTTCTATCTTACTTTCAGTCGAGACATCACTAACAAGAATATTTATAAGGGCTTGCAAGGAAGGATTCAGTTGGATTTGTATCCTTCAATGCATTTGAGTATAGTTAATATGGAAAAAAGATCAATATAACTCCCATTGATCTGATTATGAATGAAAATTATCAGGCTATCGATGTGGTCTTGAGACCGACAGTCGGTGTGTCATCCTATGTGAAAGTAGTACTTTTAGGCCCGAACTCATATTGTCTCAAAGAAAGAAAACTTCATTCCATACATGGAGAATAGATTCACCATGAAACAAAGGTTATTAGATAAGAATTAAAATCTAGAGACATCCAAGATACCAGAGGAGGCGATGGAGGAATGGAATGTTGACAGGATCACACATGTCAGGATTATTGGAAATTCAATGAAAGAGTATTCTCCAACTTTTCAAGGTATTCCTAAGGTTATTTTTAAGCTCGAGGTTAGTAATGATAATGGCGCCACAAAAGAGGGTGAGAAGGAGGCATAATTAATACCTAATTCTTTTTCTAGGGTCCTTGTGAATAGATTTAGTGATCCCTCAATTTCGTTAGTGACTTTTATGAAGGTGACATCCCCTAGAGTTCACCTAAAAAACTACTTCATGAATTTAGATGAATATTCTATAGGCAATGTTGAATCATATGGAAGGAATGTATCTTCTCCAAGATATAAAAGTAAGCACATTTTTGTCGAGTTAGTTGAAGCAATGCTTACAAATAACCTCTCATAAGTAGGCCCTTAAGGTTCCTCTAATTAAAATAAAATGGTCAAGGATCCTTCATTGATATCCTTTAACTATGGGGAGGATAAAATGAATACATAGTTCTTTAATTTGAGTAAGAATAATGGGGATAAATAAGGCTTAGAATCTGAAGGGTATTGGGTTGACAAAGGGAAGAAATCCATGAAGCGTAAAGACTATTCCAAACAACTTAAGTCGATGAAAACTAGATTTGTGGGTGAGGCCACTGGCTCCAAGGTGATTGGAAATCATCAAATCATAAAGGGATATAGAGAAAAAAGAGAGGAGGAATTCACAACTGATATGGATTTGAAATCCAATTTGAAGTCCAATCCCAACCATGGAACGATAGATTCTAAAATTGATGTTAATTAGGAACCCCCACATAAAAAAGGATGACTCTGAGGACATAAAAAGATAGGAATTGAGGTACATCTCATCTCCCCCTCATTTCTTTGAAATTATAAATAAAATTTTAAAAAAATGAAAAAGCAACATATAAAGAATATATTAAATTGAGGGATGGGTCTATCATCCCATTACTTTAGGATCAAACTAAAGTGGGCCTACTAACACTACTGGATAACAATGATTTAGCAGTGGGTTTTTCGCGGCAATTTTTAAAACTGTTGTTAAATGTTTTTCAGGATACAATTCAGTGGCAAGTTTTTAATGGTAATTTTAAAAATTTCCATTAAAATTTTTTAAAATATTTTTAATTTTTTTTCAAAAAAAAATTTATATTTATTTTTAGTGGAGGTTCTTTCAAAACCACGGTAAAATTGAAGGGAAAAAAATTTAAAAAATATATTTAATTATTAATTATTAATTATTAATTATTATTTAATATAATATATAGTTTATTATTTATAATTTTAATTAATTTTAATGTATCAATTAATAAATATTTATAATTATTAGTTAATAATAATTTTAAAATGAAAAGAAATCTTCAATAAGTTGAAAATAAGACTTCGGTATCAAATGACCATAACTTTTGATCTGAGAGTCAGTTTTAGCTTCACAACCAGTAAAATAAAATCTTATTAAATGATCTAAAACCAAATTAGATTTAAATTTCATAATAATTAAAAGAATAAAATTTATTATAGTTTCAAGAAAAGTTAGAAATCAAACTCGAACTTCAAACGACCATAACTTTTGATCCGAGTGTTCGTTTGGGCTCTACCACATATAAAATTGAATCTTGTAACAATCTCTATTCTCTTGGTGACACAAGAAAACCTTTGTCACATTTTCAAGGCCCAAAAAGTCCCCAAAGGACTCCAAAACTGAGTTTTTATTTGGGGTACCCAATTTTTTTTACATTCAATGGATTTCCAGCCTCATTTAAGGGGGTCTTTTTTCCCTTTTTCAGTGGGGTATGAATTTATTCCCAAGTATTACATTCATATTGATATTATTTTTTTAAAATTTTATCGGTTTTCACAATTTATTTTTATTTATAACTAAATATTTTCATATTTTATTATATTTATTGATAATAAAAAACTTGCATAAATACATATTTACATATAAATGTATTTTTAAACATATAAAAAATATATAAATAAATATGTATTATTAATTTCATTTAAAATAAATTATTTTTGAATTTACCTACCTTATAAAAATGAATTAATATATATAAATATGTGTAGCTTAATATTTTTTTTCATATTTATGTGTATATTCTAATATATTTAAATAAATACATATATATTTAAATATTTGTGTGTATAAATAATATATAAATGTATTTTTATATAAATATATCACTATCATTAAATATAGTATATAAATGAATTTATAGTAAAATTATATGAATATATATATACACATATATAAATAATGTTTATATATACATATGCATTGTCACACCCTGACCATGGGTTTCTCTTATTTTTAATTTTTTTTCAAAGTGAATCTTTGGTTGAAGTTTGGGTTTGGGTCCCAGTTTAAATTTTTTGAAGTTTGATAATTTTTGTGGGTTTCGGGCCAGTGCACGGGCACCACATGGTTAGCGGTAACTATGTGGTCAACCCACATGACCTTGCGGCTGGCTGCCCAATACTTAAAATAAATAAATTTTATGAAAATAAAATAAAGTAAATTTTTAAACCATAATTATAATAATATTATTATTGTAGATCATAATATTATTATTATTAAAATTGTTGTTAATATCATTATTATTAAATTATTATTAATAATATTATTATTAAAAATGAAATGAATGTTATTAATATTATGATTATGATTATTATTATTATTATTATCAATTTTTTATTAATAATAATATTTTTAATTTATTTAAGTTAGTAGGGTTTAAAAAAAACACAAACCCTAATTTCTACCCCATTCCCCTATGCGGCGTGGCACCACCCTCATTTCCCCTTACCTCACATGGCCACCTAGCTAGCTCCCCCCCATTGCATTGATGACCTCCCCTCCACCGGTGCACGACCCTCCTCCGGACTCCCCTCCACTGGCTCGCGACCCTCCTCTGGTATCCCCTCCATCGGCGTGCGGCCCTCAGACATCCCTTCCTAGTGCACGCAATTCGGAGAGCCAACCCCCTACCTCACCGGTGTCGCCTCCTCTCCAGCCAATGTTTCCCTCGCTGGTTTCCTCCCCGCTCTGACCGTGACTCCCTCACCGGTGCCCACTTCCTATGGTGTGTTTGTTTTATCAATTTTTTTGGTTTTCTTAAATTTAACTGGATCTTAAATCCAAGGTTGATGAATTAATCTTTTGCTTGGGGTTTTAGGGGCTTCATATTGTTTGCGGGGTGTTGTCCTCTCTTCCGTTGAGGCTTCGTTGAATTTTCACTCAACCACTAGGTGTTTCCATGGATTATTTTTTTAGATGTTCTTAATATGATTGTGTGTCTTTATAAATGTGTTTTATGGATTTATTGTGTGGTGAAAAATGTGTTAAAAAAGTATTTTGGAATGATTAAGTGATGAATATGGGTTTCATAAGGGATAATGGCCATGTTTTGATTGTGTTTTATTATGGTTCTTTTTGAAAGTATTTTATGAATTGTTTGGGAAATGTGAAGTGTGTTTTCAAGGGTACATGTACTGTAAATGTATCAAAAATGGGGTTTTCAAATGAAACGAATTATATAGAGAATGTTAGAATTATTGTTCACTTTGGAATATGATTTGAGAATTGAGTAAATAATGAGAAATATGTTGTGAAATAAATATATCTTATGGGTGGATTTAAAACTTGCTTGGCCTATGAAAATATGTTGGATTTAATTGTGTTTTTTTCTTAGGATATTGCTAAACAGGTTCTTTATGAAATGTTCAAGTAATGTTAAAGTGTGTTTTGAAATGGTTTTGGTGTGTGTGAAATATAATTTGCCTTGTTTATGGAAAAGAGTTGGATGCTTGGAAATACTTAGTGAAATGGAGATTTCACATTTTTTGAAAAAATGGTTTTTGAATTGATTTTGGTAAATACATTCGGGGTGTGCAAAACTTAAAGGCCCATTTGGAACTACTTACTTTAAAAATAGTGTTTTATTTTAACATTTCCTTTCTTAAAAGTTTTTTTGGTTTTTGAATCGTATCTGGTTTCCATTGTTTGGATTAATTTTATTTTAGGGTATTATGATGCTTATGGATTCTTGGTTTTTTTATTAAGGTGTGTTGGTCACTGCTTTATGCTTTTAAGTCATTGGGCCTAAGGTGACTCGCCTGCGTATGCATAGGTAAGTATATATATATATATGTAGATTCCCCCGTTATGTGTATATTAATCCATGGAAGTGAGTATACATATATGGGGCTAGGTTTTCCTATGTATATATATGGAAATGCATACGTAGATGAGTGGAGACGGGTATATGCATATAATCATATATGTAGGGATACCCTTGCACACGTTCATGTCCATGAGGGTGTGTGCATAGGGGATAGGTGTCCTTAATGCATGTGAAGATCCATATACTCAGGGGGGGAGCAACAACTCTTAGTTAGAAAGAACCAAGGGCCGAATGTTTAGTTTGGTTCCACTCTAAGATAGGATCTCTATGCACTGACCTTTAAATTTAAGAATCATTTATTTCTTGATTTTTTCACCAAGTTTTTATATTAATTATTGATATAGAACTGTTAGTAAAATTGTCTATCTTGAAATAAAGTGGTTTCTCTCTTATAATGTATTGCAATAAATGAATTAGTTTCATTTCTCACATCAAGTTCTTGATGAAATTTCCCTTTGGCCTTTATAAATGTGTTTTATATTTAAAAGGGTGACTTGGGTTTGTTAAATGAGTGTCTAAGTGGATTTTTATTTTTTAATTGGCATGTTTTGGTTATTTTGGAAATGGTTTAGTGTTAAATGGTTTCTTGAGGCCCGTTTGGTACTTTTGTAAAAATTAATTACTTTAAAAACTCTCTTTAGTATGAACCTTTTTCCTTGTTGGATATTGATGGGAATGGGTGGTACTCGGATGAGACTTCCCTTGTGTGTTGATGGTTGAAGGAAAGAGGGAGAAAATCCATAAGAGTGATTGAGGGGTGATTTTATTGTGTGTGTTGATTGCATAAGATGAAAATGCATGTGTTGGATTTCTTGTTTGACATTGTTCTCTCACCCCCTTATTATTCGTGACATGGGAACCTAGCATAGCAGACAAAATTTTGGTGAATGATTATTGCACTAGTTTAGATAACACACTGGCTAGTGGCCCATAGCAGTGGGATATTTTGTTATTATTTCTATGGGATTGGGCCCCTTGATCAGGCTAGGTAGGGTGAAGATCAGGAGTTTGGGTGTTATGACATCATCAGGTAGGGAATGCCTTCGGGATGGGTCACATGTATAGTATGTTCTCGATTATTCATGAGATCCTAGGTTCTCCTATGTGGTTTGGTACTTAGTATTCTACAGTTGATGATTGAGATGCAGGTGTTGGTTGGTTTCTCTTGTGTGGTGTTTTTCCATTGCCTGTGTTGTATGTTTGTTGATATTATTTCCTTTCATAGTGTAGCTTCTTTCTAAAGGTGATAAAATTGTTTCAAGTGTTTATGGAAAAAGGTTTTTAAAATGTTTTACACATCCTTCCTTTTTTTAGTGTAAACATCACCACCTTTAAAATGCCAATGCCTGCTTCTTAAAAAGGTAATCAGGTTTTTAATTGAAAAAGGGCAATGGACTGTGATTTTTTTTAAGAATAAAATTTGTGAAAACCTAGTTTTATACACTATATTTGAAACTTTAAATTGATGGATCTTTTATTTAAAGGAAATTCATATGAGAATATATTGTTTGGGAATTCCTACTGAGTTTTAATACTCATGCCTATAGTTTTATCTTTGTTTTTAGCTTCGGGTGTTGTGCCTTGATTGGATTCGGTCACCATAGTGTGATGTTGGTTTGATGTTGGTGGTGACCCATAGGGTCACATAGAGGTATGTACAACTTTATTTTCTCAACGTTGATAGTTTTATTTTTTATTTTTCAGTTTTTTTATTTATTTTTCATTCATTTATGGGCCAAATTGTTCCCACCTATTTAATATTGATGCCTAACACTAGTTCCCAATGCTTGGGGATTAAAAATTCCCTTCGAGTCATGTCACGGGAAGGCTCGTGTGACCGGTTCAGGGTTGAACCGGGTTAGTTGATGAAAAAGGTATCAAAGGAGGTCCTTGATATTTGGGGTGTTTGGTAGATGAAAATTAGGACTGTTGGGACTCAGGAGGTTGGTGTAGGAAGAGCTTCGTGAACTATTTATCACACTGATCCTTGAGTTTACATGGGTAGTCTGGGTTTTGAGTCTTCTGCTATTGTTTTGTATTGAGGAATGACAATGGAGGCGAGCTGATGTCACATCATTACCTCACATGGAGTAGTAACCCATGTGGATTCTGGGTACATGGTTTAAGTTCCTCCCAGTTGTTGATGCTTACTTGGGGTGTGGCTCACTACTATGTCATCGGGTTAAGCGTAACTGCTAGTTCCTCATTATATTGGTCCATTTTGAGTTGTGTTCCATTTGGTTCCAGTTTTTGTAAGCGTGCTTTTAAAAATGAATGTGGAATTTGAAATGAATTTTTTTCTCTAAAATAGCCTTTGGTTAAGGGATTTTTGGAATTTAAAAGAAAAATGGTGATCTTGAAAATAAGATTTTGGTTGTGTTAGTATTTTTTTTGGCTTCCAAGCCAGTTGTCTTCGCTCAGGGTTTTCTTTTCGATTGTGTTTTGGCTTGATACTGGTTTCGATTTTTCATTCCTTATGTTTCTCGAAGTATGCCACCCAGAAAGGTCCCTAATGTTGACAATGAGTCATACCCAGTTCCAGTTCTTTTTGGGTGTCTCTTGTTCATTGAATTGATAAAGTATTGTTAGAGGTATTGAATTGGTTTGAAGGAAGTAGAGTGTGTATTTGGGTTGTTGGGAACTCCCAAGGTTGTTAAAGTTCATGCTCGTCATGGGTTTGTTTGAGGGTCTAGTTTTGGACCAGTTGAGGTTGGATGTCTTATATAATTAGAATTTTGGGTGACATGGTAAATTTCCAAGGCCACCTTTATCCAAGGTTTATACCTAAGGAGGTGAAGTTAAGGAAGGTGGTGGAGTTGCGGGATATTCGGTAGGGACAACGGTAAGTAAAAGTCTATGTTGACCACTTTGAAGAGCTGGTTCCTCTTTTTGTTTGGAGTTCTCACCCTTAGATTATGGGAAAGTTGATCCCTCCTAGTGAAACCTATTTTGAGAGGTTGTTGGATGAGGCATTTTTATCGGGGTTGGTTCTTGTGGTGTAGTTAATGGTGGTCTGATTTCTTGAGGGTTCCCCATTTGGTGAGGAGCGCATGCCGGAGGAACCTATCTATAAGAAGCTATCATTGTTGGTTCTGACATCAAGTTCATTAGACCTCTTTATGGCGTGCCATTGGTACCCCTGGTTTGGACATTCCAACCCATCTTTTCGCATCCCTCTAAAGTTATACAATCTTTGTGGCCATTCGGGTCACTAGAGGAAGTTCTGTATGAAGAATCGTTTGAGGAAGGAGTTATGATCGGGGGATGCTAGTGCCTGACTGTGAGGCAGGAGATGCTTCTACCATCCGATCCCCAGCCATA
This sequence comes from Viscum album, assembly GCA_963277665.1. Taxonomy (NCBI): domain Eukaryota; kingdom Viridiplantae; phylum Streptophyta; class Magnoliopsida; order Santalales; family Viscaceae; genus Viscum; species Viscum album. Next base: position 565,198,003 of record OY728151.1, read on the forward strand.
GATCTTGGGGTGAAGCTCACACACAGTTAGAAGTTTTTGAGGATGTGTGAAAACTTGGCCTGAGATATGTTTTCAGCTTTGGGTTAGAAATATCTGAATTTTTCTTATTTTAGTCTTTTTTCCTTTGAAAGTTCATCCTTTGCTATATTGGTGTGATGAACTCTATTTATCACAATCCAAGCGGTTGTGTCTGTTCTAAGTGTGGCATCTCTAAATCATTTGTTTTCCTTAATGGGTGTTTAGACCATGGATAAACTTGTCCTTTTTTGTTTTGGTTTCAGCTATATTCGTTTGGAGATGTTTGGGTGTTGTGAGATGGGTGGATGATGTTTCTAGTCCACTGTCTAGTCTGGATTTCTTTTCGTAGGTTTGGTGGTGTTGTTTTTTTCCCTTATGTGAATGGATTTTGGTTCTTTTAGGAGATCTCCCTTGTTCTGTCATTCTAGTATGGCAGGTTTCCTTATAATAGGCCTCTTGTTTAAACCCTAGTGGTGGAGTTGTTCCATTAGCATTAAGAAAGTTGGTTGAGTTCGAGTTAGGAGTTCCTTAGTTTCTGGTTGTGGTAAGGCTACTGTTTGGGTAGGTTCAGGTTGGGAGTTCCCATGTTAGTCCCTACCTAGGGTGGTGTGCGTGGATTTTAAAGTTTATATGTTAGTGTAATTCTTGTGGTGGGGAGAACCCTCTCTTGTTCTCCCCTTGTTTTGGGTTGTGGTTTTATCTAGATCGGTCAGGTGTGATTTGGGGAATAAATAGTCACCCAAAAATTCCTTATTTCTTTTGGTTGTGTTCGGTTATGGACTCGAGTTTTTGGTTATCCTTTGGCTGTGTGAATTTTTGGGGGAATAAAGTGTCTGTGGTGGGAAGAATTGTCACACCCCGACCATGGGTTTCTCTTATTTTTAGTTATTTTTTTCAAAGTGAATCTTTGGTTGAAGTTCAGGTTTGGGTCCTAGTTTAAATTTTTAGTAGTTTGATAATTTCGGTGGGTTTCATGCTGGTGCACGGGAACCACACAATTAGCGGTAACTGTGTGGTCAACCCAGGTGACCGTGCGACTGGCTACCTAATACTTAAAATAAATAAATTTTATGAAAATAAAATAAAGTAAATGTTTAAACCATAATTATAATAATATTATTGTTGTAGATCATATTATTATTATTATTGTTAAAATTGTTGTTAATATCATTATTATTAAATTGTTATTAATCATATTATTATTAAAAATGAAATTAATGTTATTAATATTAATATTATAATTATTATAATCATAAATTTATTATTATTATTATTATCTATTTATTATTATTATTATTATTATTATTGTTAATTTATTTAAGTTAGTAGGGTTAAAAAAACACAAACCCTAATGGCTACCCCCTTTCCCTGTGTGGTGCAACGCCACCCCCGTTTCCTCTTGCTTCACATGGCTGCCCAGCCAACTCCCCCCCCATTGCACTGGTGACCTCCCCTCCACTGGTGCATGACCCTCCTCCAGCCTCCCCTCCACCGGCTTGTGCCCCTCCTCCAGTCTCCCCTCCATCAGCATGTGGACCTCTGACCCCACTTCCCGGCATGCGCAACTCGGACAGGTGACCCCCTACCTCACCAGCGCCGCCTACTCTTCGGCCAACGTTTCCCTTACTGACATCCTCCATACTCTGGTTGTGCCTCCCTCATTAGTGCCCACTTCCTCCGCTGTGTTAGTTTTATCATTTTTGTGGTTTTCTTTAATTTGACCAGACCCTAAATCCAAGGTTAATGCATGACTCATTTTCTTGGGGTTTTAGGGGTTGCAGATCGTTTGTGGGGTGTTGTCCTCTCTTATGTCGAGGCTTAATTTCATTTTCACTCAACTAGTAGGTGTATCCATGGCTTATTTTTTAGATGTTATTAATATTCCCGTGTTCCTTTATAAATGTGTTCTATGGATTTATTATGTGGTGCGAAATGTGTTATGGAATTATTTTGGCATGCTTAGGTGATGAGAATGGGTTTCATAAGGGATAATGGCTATTTTTTTATTGTGTTTTATTATGGTTCTTTTTGAAAGTATTTTATGAATTGTTTGGGAAATGTGAAGTGTGTTTTCAAGGGAACTTGTGGTGAAAATGTATCAAAAATGGGGTTTTCAAATGAAGTGAATTATATGGGGCTTTTTATCCTTGTTGTGCACTTTGGAATATGATTTGATAATTGAGTAAATAATGCAAAACATGTTGTGATATTAATATGTCTTATGGGTGGATTTTAAACGTGCTTGGCCTATGAAAAGATGTTGGATTTAATTGTGCATTTTTCTTATGATATTTCTAAACGAGTTCTTTATGAAATGTGAAAGTCATGTTAAAGTGTATGTTGAAATGGTTTTGGTGTGTTTAAAATGGAAGGTGCATTGTTTTTGGAAAAGAGTGGGATGCTTGGAATTTCTTAGTGAAAAGAAGATTTCACATTTTCTGGAAAAATGGTTTTTGAATTGATTTTGGTAAATGCATTCAGGGTGTGAAAAACTTAAAGGCATGTTTGGAACTTCTTACTTTAAAAATACTGTTTTATTTTCACATTTTCATTCTTAAAAGTTTCATTGGTTTTTGTATCATATTTGGGTTCCTTTGTTTGGATTAATTTTATTTTAGGGTATTATGATGTTTATGGATTCTTGGTTTTTTTATTAAGGTGCATTGGTAACTTATTTGTGCTTTCGAGTCGCCGGGCCTAAGGCGACTCAACTTCATATGCATAGGTAAGTATATATATATATATATATATATATAGGTTCCCCTGTTATGTGTATATTCATCTATGATAGTGAATATACATGTATGGGGCTAGGTGTGCCTATGTATATATATGGAAATGCATATATAGGTGAGTGGAGATGGGTATATGCATATAATAATATATACAAGGATACCCTTGCACACATTCATGTCCATGCAGGTGTGTGCATAGGTAAAATATATCCTTATATGTATGTAAAGATGCATATGCTCAGTGGGGGAGTAAAAAATCTTAGTTAGAAAGCGCCAAGGGCTGAATGTTTGGTTTGGTTCCACTCTAAGGCAGGATCTCTATGCATTGACATTTAAATTTAAGAATTATTTATTTATTGTTTTTTCACACCTAGTTTTTATATTAATTATTGATATAGAACTGTTAGAAAAATTGTCTGTCTTGAAATGGAGTGGTTTCTCTCTTGTAATATATTGCAATAAATGACTTAGTTGCATTTTTCACATCAAGTGCTTGATGAAATACCCACTTGGCCTTTATAAATGTATTTTAGATTTAAAATTGTGACTTGGGTTTGTTAAATGAGTGCCTAAATGGATTTTGGTTTTTAAAGTGGCATGTGTTGGTTCTTTTGGAAATGGTTTAGTTATAACTGGTTGCTCAAGGCCCATTTGGTACTTCTGTAAAAATTAATTACTTTGAAAACTCTCTTTGGGATGCACCTCTTGCCTTATTGTATATTGATGGGAATGGGTGGTCCTTGGATGGGACTTCCCTCTCGCGTTGATGATTGAAGGAAAGAAGGATAAAATCCCTATGAGTGATTCAGGGGTGATTTTGTTGTGTGTGTTGATTGTGTAAGTTGAAAATGCATGTATTGGATTACTTGTTTGACATTGTTAACTCACCACCTTATTATTTGTGACATGAGAACCTAGAATAGTGAGAGAATTTTCAGTGAATGACTGCTGCACTAGTTTAGATTATGCACTGGCTAGTGGCCCATAGCAGGGGGATATTTTGTTATTATTGCTATGGGATTGGGCCCCTCGATTAGTCCAAGTTGGGCGAAGATTAGGTGTTTGGGAATTATGAAATCATCAAGTAGGGCATTCCATTGGGATGAGTCATATGTATAGTACGTTCTAGATTATTCATGAGCTCCTAGGTTCTACCATGTTGTTTGGTACTTAGTATTCTACGGTAGATGATTGAGATACAGGTGCTGGTTGGTTGCTCTTGTGTGGTGTTTTTCTATTTCCCGTGTTGTATGTTTGTTGATCTTGTTTCCTTTAATAGTGTAGCTTATTGCTAAAGGTAATAAAATTGTTTCAAGTGTTTATGAAAAAATGTTTTAAAAATGTTTTACACTTCCTTACCTTTTTTAGTGTAAACATCACCTCCTTTAAAATGCCAATGTCTGCTTCTTAAAAAGGGAATTGGGTTTTTAATTGAAAAAGGGAAATGGGCTGTGATTTGTTTTAAGAATAAAATGTGTGAAAACCTAGTTTTATACCTTGTATTTCAAACTATAAATTTATAGATCTTTTATTTAAAGGAAATGCATATGAGAATAGATTATTTGGCTACACCTACTAAGTATTAATACTCATGCCTACAGTTTTATCTTTTTTTTAAGTTTCGGGTGTTGTGTCTTGCTTGGATTTGGTCACCATAGTACGTCATTGGTTTAAGGTTAGTGGTAACCCATAGGGTCACATGAAGGTATCTGCAACATTATTTTCTCACTGATGCTAGATTTTGTTTTCATTGTTCAGTTTTTTTTATTTATTTGTCCTTCATTTATGGGCCAAATCATTACCACTTGTTTAATCTTGATGTCCGAAACTAGTTTCCAGCCTGTGAGGATCAGGAACGTCCTTTGGGTTATGTCATGGGCCAGATTGAGTGACCGATTCAGGGTTGACCTGGGTTAGTTCGTGACATGCATATGTATTGATAAACACACACACACACACACACACACATATATTTTAATATATGTAAATGAATATTAATAGATAATATATTTAAATAAATTTAAGTATATATATATATATATATCATGCCCATTTGATGAGATTTCACCTTCGTTTAAGAGTGTCTTCATATGCTTTTTATGTCATTTATAATTTTATTCCATTGATTTACATTCCTATTGATTCGATGGTGTTGTAATTATTATAATTTCTCCTCTTTTGGTAATTTATTATTAATTATAAATATCTATTTATATAAATTTATTAATATTTGTGTAAATATTTATACATATTTATATTTATATATTTTATATCATATATGAGTAAATATATATATAGAGAAATTTATATTTACTTCTATTTATATATATATATTTATATTAATATACAATTATATATCTGAGTGTATTTATATATATTTATGTAACATAAATGTGTCTTTATGTATATCTATGTAAATTTTGTTATATGTATATATATTTATAAATATTTATATCCATTTATTATTTATTATTTATTAGTTATTATTTATTATTTATTTATTTATTTTTCATTATTAGTTTATTATTTAATTTATATATTATTATTTATTATTTATCATTTAATATTTAAAACTTAAAATTTAAAATTTAAAATTTAAAATTTATTATTTATCTGTTATTTATTTATTTTTCGTTATTAGTTTATTATTTTATTATTTTATTATTTGTATGTTATTTATTTTTTTATAATTCATTTATTTTTATTTATAATTTATTTTTATATTATATATTTATTCATTATTTGTTTATTATTTATAAAATAATTATTAATTATTAATTTATTTTTAATTATTAATTATTTTATTTTTATATTGTCAATTTATTATTAATGAATTATTAATTACTTATTTATTATATATTCATTATATATTTATTATTTATTTATTCATAGTTTATTATTTATTATTTATTATCTATTATTTATTAATTTATTATTTATTTGTCATATATTAATTTATTTTTTTAATTGATTTATTTTTTAAATTAATTTATTATTTATACATTACTTATACATTATATATTATATATTATATATTGTATATTATATATTATATATTATATATTGTATATTATATATTAATTATTATTTATTATTTAGTATTTATTATTTAGTATTTAGTATTTAGTATTTAATATTTAGTATTTAGTATTTAGTATTTAGTATTTATTATTTAGTATTTAGTATTTAGTATTTAGTATTTAGCATTTAATATTTAATATTTACTATTTAGTATTTAGTATTTACTATTTATTGTTTACTATTTATTATTTACTATGTACTATTTACCATTTATTACCATATTATTTATTTATTTATTTATTATTTATTTATATTCTATTTATTAATTAGTAATTAGTAATTAATAATTATTAAATATTAATAATTAATAATTAATAATTAATAATTAATAATTAATTATTGTTCATTAATTTTTTATTAATCATTACTGATTAATAATTATTGATTAATACTTATTTAGTTTGTATCTATTTGTTATGTATTATTTGTTTTTTCAATTAATATGTATATTTATATAAGTATATTAAATTTTATTTATTCACCACATGAAGAGTTTGCTGGAGTGGTAAAATATTTGGAGAATAAGCAAGAGGTAATGTAACATCCCTCCATCTCCTCATTGGCTTGTGAAGGTGAGAGGAATGCTACCTGGCCTTAAGTGATATTCCCAAGATGCCAAAGGCTGAAAATAAATACTGAAGGGTTTCAAAACATTGGGGGGGGGGGGATTTACCCTTTAAGAATAAAACAACTAACCAACAATACATAACCAAACATACCACTATATGATGCATGATAACCATAAAAGACAACTCAACATTTCATATATCAAAATCATACTCAAATCAAGTGCCACAATGGAAGACTACAACATCAAAATAAATAATAGAAGATAAACTAATAAAACTCCAAGATGTCCACAAAACTCCATGATCCACAAGCTCCATGCTCCAACATCACTAAATAGCCCAAGTATCATGAAGTAGTGCTAAACATGTGATACTTTACCTTTTCCCATGTCTTGGTAGATGACATTTACAAAAGCACCAAAGTGACCAAGTAGGGGTGAGTATTAAAACTCAGTAGGTTTTCCCAAATGACTTCCCTACTCACGCCACTAGGATAGAAGAGTTATCAACATTTATATAAAAGAGGTTATATATAATATAAAGACCCAAATTTTCCATATAATTTTTTTTAAAAATTATTTAGGATTATTAAGAGTTTGCGAAAATTTACGGCACATGATTCTGAGGCCTGGAGAGCCCAGAATGGAATTTTGATCTTTTTTTAAGGTACGTTCAGTAAATGTATGGGCATAAATTTTCTATCTTTTGAACTGGTGCTCGAATTAAAAATTTGAGGGCACCATTGAATCTTTAGCATCGAGATTCGCTAAAGGGAAGCTTAACTTCAACCGACAAGGGTCCATCAAAAAAGTTAATTTTTGGACTTTACAAAAATAATAATAAAATAACCCAACGAGTTATTTTATTTGTTTCTTTGTAACTGTTGAGTGGTAGTGGTGGGACCACTTGGTTGTCAGACCAATTAATGGACGATTACACTTGGTTGTGTAACTGTACCACTAGGAGAATTAATAGGTTCATTAATTAAATTTATTAATGAACCTCATTAATTGTGCGGTGGGTAGATCTCTTCTTTTCTTCTATTTAAACAAAGCTCAGGCATGGGTTTTTGGGACTAAAGGGAGGAACCAATGACGAAGTGACGACAAAATTTTCCACCAATGTATAATAGAGCTTTGACAACTGTTGGAGGATTCAACGATGAGTACCAAAGGACGTGAACCTCCTCCTTCGTCCGCAACACCCTCGAATGTGGAAACTCCTTCCTCATCCACAGAGAATTCCAATGAACTCAAGGTAGGGGGATTTGTTTAAGAGTTTTTTATGATTATTTTACCTTGATGATGTTAAAAACCTTCCCATGTTATTGTTGGGGAGAATCCTGATTTCGGGCCGAAAAATTTCTTTCCAAAAATATCGTGAGACAGCCGTTAAAATATGGAAGCGATATAAGCAAAATGAAGAAATCAACATGCAGGTTTTTTTAACATGGAAAAACCATCCCATGCGGAGGATTAAAAAACCACGGGGCAATTCCCAATAATATCCATTATGAATCAGAGAATACAAGAATCCAAGTATTGCCCAAACTTGAATTACAAATAAGAGAGCGAATGAAAACCTGTGTGAAAACCACACCCCGATACGCCTCTTCCTTCTCTCTGATAAACATCCCGCTAACGCCATGTATCGGAAGATAAATATGTGACAAAATGTCACCCTTCTATCGACGAAATGTCACTACCTCAGAGATCTTCACCTGAACACGCGTCAACCTCGCACTAGCTTGCGACACCTGAATGATCTCGCTATCATGATGTACTGTCGATCTTCAATCGGGACACGCCACCTGATCACCACTGTCAGGAAGAATTTTGATACGTGGCCATGATCATCAATTCCGTAGTCACTGCTCTGCACCTGTAAAACGCCGACGCTCCATCGTCGTCGTGCCACACGGGCCACCGCAAACGCGGCAACCCCTTCCCGGGTCTCCCTTTCCGGCTACATCTTGCTGGCACATCTTTGTTTTTTCAAAATATGTTTCTGCATCCTCCTTACATAGACACCAAGTCCATAATAATCAATTAATGTAGTCAACATCCATTATTCCATCCATTAATATTGAGAATTAAATATCCATTAATGTTGGGAGAAAAACCTCAATTAATGGTGATATAAATCTCCCCATTAATAATTTTCCTCTCTCATCAATAAATGTGATGAATCCCTCCATTAAGAATTTTCTTCTCTCATCAATAAATGTGATGAATCTCAACAATCTCCCCCTTCATCACATTAATGAATGGAACCATCCAACAAACCTAGTTGGAAAGAAAATATGCTGGTATCACACTAACCATCATCAACTGTAGAAAATATGACGACATCCTTTTTCACTTTTGATAAAAAAAATATCATATCCCCCTGCAAAAAGAAAATCAAACGTCAAAATCTTTGTCACATTTGTATCTGCACCATCCTTCTCATCCTGCTGAACAAGAAAAGAAACAGAAACATCTGGCTCCCCCATAATCGTGATCGCCACATAATCTAGAGCACCTGCAGGAAAACTTTCTCCCCCATACTCAACATCCCCTGAGCCGACATGTGCATCAACTCTCTCAACCTGCTTTAATTTTAAAACTTTATTCTGCTCCACGCACGCATCAACAATCCTCTTCGAATCTTATATAATTCTCACGTTAAACTACAAGCACGAACCAACCTCCTCTGATACCACTTGTTGGGGAGAATCCCTATTCCAGGACGAAAAATTTCCTGCCAAAAATATCGTGAGACATCCGTCGAAATATGGAAGCAATATAAGAAGAATGAAGAAATCAACACACAGTTTTTTTTAACGTGGAAAAGCCCTCCCATTCGGAGGATTAAAAAACCATAGGGAAATTCCCAATAATATCCATTATGAATCAGAGAATACAAGAATCCAAGTAATGCCCGAACTTGAATTACAAATAAGAGATCGTAGAAAACCTGTGTGAAAACCACACCCCGATACGCCTCTTCCTTATCTCTGATAAACATCCCGCTAACTCCATGTATAGTAAGATCAATCTGTGACAAAATGTCACCCTTCTGTCGACGAAAAGTCACTACCTCGGAGATCTTCACCTGAACATGTTTCAACCTCGCACTAGCTTGCAACACCTGACTGATCTCTCCATCATGATGTACCTCCGATCTTCAATCGGGACACCCTGCCTGATCACCACCGTCAGGAAGACTTTCGATACGTGGCCATGATCATCAATTCAGTAGTCGCTGCTTTTCACCTGTCAAACGCCGACGTGCCATCGTCGTCGTGCCACACGGGCCACCGCAAACACGGCAACCCCTTCCCGGGTCTCCCTTGCTGGCTACATCTTGCTGGCACACCTTTGTTTTTTCAAAATATGTTTCTTCATCCTCCTTATATAGACACCAAGTCCATAATAATCAATTAATGCAGTCAACATCCATTATTCCATCCATTAATATTGAGAATTAAATATCCATTAATTTTTGGAGAAAAACCTCAATTAATGGTGATATAAATCTCCCCATTAATAATTTTACTCCCTCATTAATAAATGTGATGAATTCCTCCATTAAGAATTTTTCTCTCTCATCAATAAATGTGATGAATCTCAACAGTTATTATGCTAATGAAGAGGGTGCGGGAAAACGAACAAGGACCGGACCCTCTACCAAAATCGGTTATGGTTGCGTTCTTTGTGCGCAACCAGAGGATATGGTGGCAAGGTGGAACCAAGTGCCGTGAAGCTTATGAATCATCCTGGGAGGCCTGTATATGCGGACGAGAATAAAAAAGGACCACCAAAGCTTCACTGGTGGCCCAAAAAAGCTACGTTGGTGCGGAAGTGCAGATAACTAAGGGAGGCGGGGGCCACCACCCGCCGACCGCAAAGGAACGACGACCCCTGAAGGTGCCGTAGAAGACAAAAAAGCGGCTGCCCAGCTCTGGCCGCACTGAAGCGGGGCGGCATGCCACGAAGGAAGGACATAGAGGAGGGTGGACCTATGCTCGAAGGTCCATTGCAGGCCAGTCCGTGTGGACTAGACAGGTGGTGCGGTGCCATCCAGTGCCGCTACTGAGCCGGGTGGCGCGCCATGGAAGAGGGACACATCTTCGACCCACAGCAGAGGGTGAACCCACACCCACGGGTCCATAACGGGCCGGTCCACACAGACTCTCCAGGAGGTGTGGCGCCAGCTGGAACCACGACTTTGAAGACCCGAACGACCGAATCCGTTCGGGAGGGGAGCAGACCCCCCGTGCTCGGCCAGCGGGCCTAGCCCGCAGCCAGTGGGCCGAGCCCACGAAACAGTGGGCCAAGCCCATGACTCAGCTGGATGGACCAAGCCCAGCCATATTGGGCTGAGCCCAGCCCCCTTTGGGCTGGGTCCAGTGGGCCAGGTCGGGTCAGGTCAGTCCAACCGGGTCAGACTGTACCCATACCCCTTTTTGACTAGTTACGCTTAAAGAGAAGTATCTCCTAAACTGGATGTCTATTTGACAAACCATATGCAGCACTGGAACCCTTAAGGCAAGGAGGTCCTTTTGAGATGCTTCACGAGAGACTCATAGAAAGTTGGAGTTTGGCCAGGTTGGATCGTACCAGAATCCAATTGGGCCCTCAGTAGTAAAATGCCTATAACTTACAGACCAGAAATCCGGTTGATGCACCGTCTGTTGCGATGGAAACCTTATGAAATGGTGGATCATCGGGTTACTTATTAAAGGTACTTCGTTCTAGTTGAAATACAACTGATGTCTTAAGTAGAATTTCTCCCAAGCGTGCTATGTGCGGAACCTTGCGACTGGATGAGACCTAAAGACTACTGTCCTTAAACTCTGTGTGACTTAACAACCCAGTGGGAAGCACCTCTGTGTGACTTTGTAGGCCCACAATGGGGAGATACTCTGTGTGACCCGAAATACCCACGGTACGCGATGGGAAGAAGTACCTAAGCAATTCATGGTTAGTGGGAAGCACCTCTGTGTGACTTGGCAGACCCACTGTACTCGATAGAAGAGGAGTTCTCCAGCAACCGAGGTGTTCGACGATGAGACTAATGATGATACTATTACTATCCTAGAATATACCTGGTGTGAGCTGTCTTTTTCTTGTGATTCATGATTGAGATCATGATTTTTGGTTTTTCCTTTGCAGAATTCTGAGAGACATTTGAGGGTGTCAGGGTCCCTACTGAGTATTGTTATACTCACCCCTGTACAAGCTTCGCCCACACCTTATTGTGTCTTGTGAAGATGATGGGCAGCTTTGACTGAGTCTCAAGGAGCCAGGACTTGATGATGTACGGTGTTAACCGGTGGACATGGAGAGCCGTAGTGATGATATGTACCTACCCTTCAGGTAGGATTCTTAGCGAATGACCTTAGGAGCTATTTTCCATTTCTTCTGTATTTCCATTTCAGTTGGGCCTGTATTCTGGCCGCTTTACTTCAGTACTTACTTTTATACTCTGTGTTGGTTTTTAGTTGTGGTTGTACCTTTCTCCTTCCATTGTGATTTACTTGTGCGCAGTGTTCCTTGTCTGTGTGTGTATAGGTTTTGAGGCAATGCCTGCCCATTTTAGGGAAATTCCTTTCTAGTGCTAGTCTCTAACCCCTGGCCTATAGAAGGCAGGATTGGGGTAGTCACGACACGGGACCTGGGGGGATGGGTCATGAAAAAGTGGTATCAAAGGGTTGTTGGTTCCCTCTCAAAGACCAGGAGTCTGATGTTTTGTTTTGGGGAAAAAGTGTTAAGTGTTGCGAGTCCGAATTTCAGATTCGGGGAGTCCAGTGTTGGTGCGGCGGTCAACGTATCCATACACCAAGACCTTGAATTCTATTTTCGGCTCAATACATGAAAACAATGGTTGCATAAGTACCTCCTTTATTTGAATAAAAGTCAGCTCACCAGGTATAACCTTCTAACTGTGGTACATCTTGATCTATCTTAGGATGCCTCCATGTGGAAAACCATCTAGGATCTTGATACGAGGTCATGAGGATAGCCCACCTAGTGATGAGGCATCCATTTAGGGACCATTTCTTGAGATGGCCCCACAGGGTGGTGCATTAGTGCTACCACCACTCGATGGTCAGCATCTACTACTGGCGGTTCCGAAAGAGGACGTTCATAAGATCAGTGCCCTACATGAGTTGCAGAGATAGAGACCTCCTAAGTTCAGGGGAGAGATGGATCCTTAGGTCGCTGAGGACTGACTAGAGGTTGTGACACGGGTCTTCCACTTAGTAAGGACACTGCTTGATGAGATGGAGATCTTGGCAGTGATCCTTCTCCAGGGCTCAGTAGGGATATAGTGGAGTTTGACCATTCGAACTCATGATGAGGAAACCCTCACTTGGGTTGACTTGGAGAGGCTTCTCTAAGAGGAGTTTTCCCCTGAAATGTTGTGCTTTGTGCGCATTCAGGAGCTGCTCCACCTATAGTAGGCCATCATGACAGTGGTCGAGTACTCAGCGAGGTTCACAGAGATTTCCCGATACTCCACATACATGGTGATAAACCCTTTCTTCAGGGATCGAGCCTTCAAGAAAAGACTATGACAGGAGATCAGGGCTTCAGTGGTGTCTCTCAGAATCCCTACCCATGACAGGGTACTGGAGCGAGCCCTTCTGAGGGAGTGTTTCTTGGCAGAGTAGGCAACCACAGTTAGAGTTTCCAGTAAACCCCAGGCAGCAGAGTCTTCAGTAGGTAGCATACAACAGACACATGGGCCCAAGCATGCCAGGTCTTTCAGAGGATGACCCCAGGTCTCAGGGTCGACAGTGCGAGGCTACCAAGCCATAGAGAGTTAGACCAAGGATAGACTTTTCTTTTCTTATGACGGACAGGGACACATGGCGCATGACTACCTGACCTACCGCACAGATGACCAAAATATGGTTGAGGGGCTGTTGAGATAGAAGAATCAGTTCGAGTGAGGAGGTACCTAGGGAGGCATATGTGGCAGGGGAGATGGCCGAGCGGAAGGCATTAGGTGATGATTCTAGGTGTTACCACCACCACCCCCATGTGGTCCACCCCGACCTCAGGGAGAAGGCAGACATGGGTGAGCTCAGCTCCAGGTAGCAGAGGCTTACGACCATGGTGCTCCAAAGATGATTAGAGGTATGATTTGTGTCTATTCTACCCTAGCTACAGTTCTTATAGACATAGGTTCTAGTCACTCTTTCATTTCCATGACACTCGTTTAGAGCTCAGGGATTCCGATGGATCCTTCGGCTTGATCTTTATGATTAGAAACTCCTACAGGATAGGATTCAACGATTACACATTGGTGTAGATAGTGTGAGATCACTCTTGTAGGAGAGACATTCAGTTGGGATCTCCTAGTAGTAGCGTTGAGGCCTTGCGACGTCATCTTAGGTATGGACTAGCTATCCACAGTCCATGATCATATCGACTATTTTAGGTGAAAAGTGCAGGGTATCCACAGGGGCGGGACCAGGTTTTCCTTCACTAGTGAGACGGAAACCTTTATAGTACATGATGGAATTTCTCGGAGGAGGGTGCAGCCAATCACTCATTAGTTGGATAGACTCACCATCAGTGTAGTAGACTAGAGGAGTTCGAGCTATCCTATAGTGGTGGACCACTATGCTGATGTCTTCTATGATGATGTTCCGGGACTACCCCCTCTTAGAGAAGTAGACTTTTACATAAACTTATACATCGAGACAACACATATATCTACACCATCATATCAGATGGCCCCTGTGGAGCTTCGTGAGTTGAGGTTACAGTTGGAAGACTTGCAGAGGAAGGGGTTCGTAAGGCCCAATGTTTCTCCTTGGGAAGCCCTGATTCTGTTTTCCAAGAAGGCAGATGGGAGTCTGAGGCTTTGTGTGGGATATCGGCACCCGAACTAGGTGACTGTGAAGAACAAGTATCCTCTACCGAGGATTGATGATCTCTTCGACTAACTAAGGGGAGAATAATGGTTTTCAAAGATAGACATCAGTTCAGGCTATAATTATCTCAAGGTACGGGATGAAGACATACCGAAGACAACCTTTAGATGTCAGTATGTCCATTATGAGTTTTTGGTGATGCCCTTCAGCGCGACCAATGCTCTGATAGTGTTCATGGGGCTCATGAATAGGATCTTCCAGCCTTACCTTAATTGCTTCATGGTAGTCTTCATTGATGACATCTTGGTGTACTCAGAGATGGAGGAGGAGCACACCACACACCTGCAGATAGTTCTAGATACACTCCGAGAGCACCAGCTTTATGGAAAGATCTCAAAGTGCCAGTTCTGGATACAGGAAGTCCAATTCCTGGGGAATGTTATCTCAGAGGCTGGAGTTTTAGTGGATCCAGCAAAGATAGAGGCAGTGCTTGCTTGGGAGCCACCCTGGAGTGTGACCAAGGTGCGAAGTTTCTTGGGATTAGCTGGGTACTACCAGAGATTTTTACATGACTTCTCTAGGGTAGTGTCACCCTTGTTAGCTTTGAAAAATAAGGTGAAACATTTCTTGTGGATTTAGAAGTGCCAGAAGAGTTTCCAAGAGCTGAGGTGGAGATTAAAGAGTGCCCCCATATTGAGGCTACCAGAAGAGGGCGTTGGGTATATAGTCTAATGCGATGCATCAAGGACTGGACTAGGTTGTGTAATCATGAAGGAGCAAGTGGTGATCACCTAAGGCTCATAGCAGTTGAGATAGAATGAGAAAAACTATGCTACTCATGACCTAGAGTTAGAAGTAGTGGTCTTTGTGTTGAAGATTTGGAAACACTACTTGATGGGTGAAAGATTTACTGTTTACTCTAATCACAAGAGTATTAGGTATATCTTCTCATATAATGACGTGAACCTGAGACATCGGTGATGGATGGATCTCCTCTAGGAATATGACTTTGAGATAGTCTACACTTCTGGGAAGGGGAATGTAGTAGCAAACGCACTCAGCAGGAGGTCTGGACTGCAGTTACTGAGTGGGTCGACAGAGCAGCTAGCCGCATTACAGATATCCTTCATAGATAGATATGGAGCAGCTTATGTCCAGTCTATGACTATAAGTCCCCCACTCCTTCAATGAGTTCAGGAGGCTCAGCTTGGGGACATTGACTATGAGACCTTATGTGCTCAGATATCCTCATGATAGTCTCATAAAGGATTTTATGAAGGTGGGGAGCATGCCATCCTCTTTAGAGGACGCACCATGGTACCAGTGAAGCTATGAGAGGCGTTTTTGAAGGAGTTCCACACACCCCCTTTGGCAGTACATCCGGGTGTGGTGAAGATGTAACAGGACCTTCAGAGTTAGTACTGGTGGCTAGGGATAAGGAAAGCCATGATAGAGTTAGTATCACAATGCCTCACTTGTCAGCAAGCGAAGGCCGAGAATCAGGTACCAGTAGGCTTAGCTCAGCCACTTGAGGTTCCAGAATGGAAGTGGGATGGTGTCTCCATGGACTTCATAATAGGGCTACCACATATGTCTAGGGGCCACGATTCCATCTGGGTGATGGTTGACCGACTCACTAAGTTGGCCCACTTTATACCCATCCGAGAGTAGGGATTAGTAGAGGGATTGGGACATCTCTACATAAAAAAGATTATACGGATTCACGAGGTTCCATCGACAATCATCTTAGATTACGATGCTTGTTTTACATCCCGCTTGTGGAAGGGATTGAAGGAGGAGTTCGGGACTCAGCTATGCTTGAGCACCGCCTTTCACCCTCAGACATATATTCAGACAGAGTGGACCATAAAGACACCCAAGGACATGATTTGTGCATATTTCCTTGATTTTGGTCACATTTGGGAGGACCAAATTCCACTGGTGGAGTTCGCATACAACAACAGTTATCAATCCACCACCAGCATGACTCCGTTTGAGGCCCAGTACGAGCGACCTTGCAGATCCCCTCTATACTAGACAGACCTATGGGAGTCAGCAGTTATGGGTCTAGAGTTGGTACAAGCTACCATAGAGAAGGTGCAGATCATCCAGGAGTGAATGAAAACTGCACAGAGCTCACAGAAGTCTTATACTAACAGGAGACAGAGACCCTTGGAGTTTGAGGAGGGAGACCATGTTTTCCTACGGTTCTCACCCCGACAAGGATTACAGAGGTTTGGACAGGGAAACAAGCAATCTCCAAGGTTCATAGGATCTTTCCAGATCCTCAGTAAAGTAGAAGAGGTGGTGTACCATCTAGCTCTTCCCCCATAGATGTATCGGGTGCATAATGTTTTCCATGTTTTGCAACTGAGGAGGTACGTGCATGATCCATCACACGTTGTCGACTGGGGCAAGCTAGGCATCAACGATGGGGCGACGTTTGCGGAGTTCCTAATGGAGATAGAGGATCGACAGGAGTAGGTCCTTCATGTGTGTTCGATTACTATAGCGTGAGTTCGGTGGTAGCACAAGAACCTCTAGGAGAGCACATGGGAGTGGGAGACTCAGATACGTGATCAGTACCCCATTTTGTTTTGCTATTTTTTTTATGGATTTTGGGGATGATAACACTAAGGTGGAGATAATGTAAAGACCTTGATTTTCCATATAATTTTTTTTTAAATTATTTGAGATTATTATGAGTCTGTGAAAATTTACGGCATGTGATTCCGAGGCCTGGAGAGCCTGGAACGAAATTTTGAACTTTTTTTAAGGTACGTTCAGTAAATGTGTGGGTAGAAATTTATACCATTTGAACTAGTGCTTGGATTAAAAATACAAGGGCACCGTTGAATCTGAAATGCTAGAATTATCTTAAGGGAAGCTTAACTTTGACCGGTAATGGTCGGATGAAAATGTTAATTTTTGGACTTTACAAACAATAAAATAAAACTACTCAACGAGTTATTTTATTTGTTTCTTTGTAACTGTTGAGTGATGGTGGTGGGACCACTGGGTTGTCATACTATTTAATGGCCAATTACACTTGGTTGTGTAACCAAAATAATGGGAGAATTAATAGGTTCATTAATTAAATTTATTAATGAACCTCATTAATTGTGCAGTGGGTTGATCTCCTCTTTTATTCTATTTAAACGAAGCTCGGACAGGGGTTTTTGGGTCCAAAGGGAGGAACCTATGATGATGTGCCGACGACATCTTTCACCAACGTAGAATGAATATTTGACAACTATTATAGGATTCAACGATGAACGCCAAAGGACATGAACCTTCTCCTTCGTCCGCAACACCCTTGAACGTGGACACTCCTTCCTCGTCTGCAGCGACTTCTAACAAACTCAAGGTAGGGGAATTTGTTTAAGAGTTTTTATGATTATTTTACCTTGATGACGTTGAAAACTTTCCCATGTTATTATGATAATGCGGAGGATACAGTCCAAACAAACAAGGCCCAAACCCTTTGCCGAACACGGTTATGGTTGCGTTCTTCGTGGGCAACAGGAAGATATAGAGGCAAGGTGGAACCAAGGGCCGTGCAATATAGGCACCACCCAGGGAGGCCCATAGGTGAGGATGAGAATAAAAACGGACCACCAAATCTTCACTAGTGTCCCATAGAAACTACACTGGTGTGGCAGCGCCGACGACCGAGGGAGGCAGTGGCCGACACTTGCCGGCCGTGAAGGAACAGCGGCGCCAGAAGGAACTATAGAGGACAAAGGAGCGGCTAGCCAGCGCCGAACTTGTTGAAGCAGGGCGGCGCGCTGCGGTGACACACCACGAAGGAAGGCCACAACTTCGATCCGCGGAGGAGGGCAGACCCGCGCCCATGAGTCTGTTGCGGCGGCGCACCGTGAAGGAGGGTCGTGACTTTGAGCCACAACAGAAGGCAGACCTGCACCCGCCGGTCCGTAACAGGCCAGTCCATGTGGACCAGCCAGGAGGTGTGGCACCAGCTAGCACCACAAATTTGAAGACTTGAACGACCGAAGCCATTCGTGAGGGGAGCAGACCCCCCACGCTCGGCCAACGGGCCTAGCCCATGGCTAGCGGGCCGAGACCATGGCCCAGCATGCCAGACTAGGCCTACCCATACCGAGCTGAGCCCCGCCCCCTTTGGGCAGGGCCCAACGATCCGGGTCGGGTCGGGTCGGCCCAACCGGGTCAGACCATACCTGGAGCCCTTTTTTCCCAATTACACTTAAACAGGCATATCTCCTATACCGGATTTCCATTTGACGAACCATATATGGAATAGAAACCCTTAAGATAAGGTATTACTTTTGAGATGCTTCATGAGATACTTAGAGAAAGTTGGAGTTTGGATAGGTTGGATCATACCAGAATCCCATCGGGCCCTCAGCACTAAAATGCCTATAACTTACAGACTGGGTGTTCAGTTGATGTGCCGTCTGTTGCGATGGATCCATTATGACATGGAGGATCATCGAGTTACTTCTTCAAGGGAATTTGTGCTGGTTGAAATATGACCGATGGCTTGAGGAACAGTTCTCCCAAGCGCGCTATGTGCAGAACCCTACGACTAGATGAGACCTAAAGATTACTGACTTTCGACTCTGTGTGACTCGATGGCCCAGTGGGAAGAAACTATGTGTGACTTTTCAAGGCCACAATGGGGAGCAACTTTGTGTGATTCAGAAGACCCATACTACTCGACAGGAGGAGTACCTCAGCATGCCACGGTGGGGAGTGGCTCTGTGTAACCCAGAAAACCCATAGTACGCAATGGGGAGGAGTCCCTAAGAAGTTCAAGGTTAGTGGGAAGAACCTCTGTGTGATTTAGAAGAACCACTGTACTCGATAAAGGAGGAGTTCTCCAGCAGCCAAGGTGTTCGACAATGAGACTGATGATGCTACTGTTACTACCCTAGAATATACCTGGTGTGAGCTGTCTTTTTCTTGTGCTATTGTGATTGAGATCATGATTTGTGGTTTATCCTTTGTGTAATTCTAAGAGACCTTTGGGGGTATCAAGGTCCCTATTGAGTATTGTTATACTCACCCCTGCATGGGATTCTTCTGCACCTTGTTGTGTCTTGTGCAGATGACGAACAACTTTGACTGAGTCTCGATGAGCCAGGACTTGACAGTGTACGGAGGTGACTGATGGATGTGGAGAGCCGTAGTGACAAGCTATACCTACCCTTAAGGTAGGATCCTTGGCGGATGACCTTAGGAGCTGTTTTCCCTTCCTGTTGTATTTTCATTTCAATTGGGATTGTATTCTAGCCCATTTACTTTAGTACTTACTTTTACACTCTGTGGTGGTTTTTAGTTGTGGTTGTACCCTTCTCCTTAAATTGTGCTTTACTTGTGAGCATTGTGCCCTGTTTGTGTGTGTACAAGTTTTGAGGAAATGCCTTCCCATTTTAGGGAAATTCATTTTTGGTTCTTGTCTCCAACCCCTAACATATGGAAGGCGGGCTTGGGGTAGTGACATCACGGGCCTTGGGGGACAGGTCGTGGCATAAAAAATTTACAAAATAGTTTATAAATAAATATAAACAAGTTCTAAAAATAGTTTATGAATAAATATAAAAAAATTCCATGTCACCCCATTTTCCATCAAAATTTATTTTCATGAAAATAACCAACCAATACTTTGAATCCATTTCTCAAGTTCCAGTTGGAATAACCAATCCGCATCACATATCCAACCATGCATGATTCGTTATGATGGTTCCATACTCATGAGCGGTCTCTTTTCGATCTACCATATCGTCAAATGATAATTATGTACCATGTTCCATTACACTTTTGGCAATGAGCACAAGGTCATATTTCAACCAAGCCTCATAAATGAAATATGAATACACACACAAGTATGCCCAATACCATTGCCAAAACAAACATGCCAAAAATAATTCTAATAAAAAAACCTTTTATTGAAAACCTATTTTAAAACAAACCATTTCACAAATATATCCAAACCATATTTTAAAATAACTATTTTAAAATCAATAAATTAAATCACTTTACACAAAAATTCACCCCAATTTTCACAATTTCACCAAAAACCATAAATCATCACTAAAGAAGATTTATACCATGATTTTTACTACACTTTCATAATCAATTTCATGTAAATCAATTAATTTGAAACAAATACAATAAATTCTAGCAAGATTAGTTGATATTGAATCCACCTACCTCAGGAGTGTTGGTGAAAATGATAAATGGAGGAAGAACTTCATAAAAATGGGTTGAAACTTCCATGAACTCACCATAGATCTCTTCCCCTACTATTAACAAACCCAAATCTATAATTATTTGGGATCCAAAACCTTAGATCTACCCACAAAAGGTGTAGATATGAGAAACAAGAGAAAGAGTGAAGTAGATCTTAGTAAATCATTAAGAATGATAACTTACTGTGAAAAATCAACTTCTAATCACCAAAGGAAGCCTTCATATCACCTCTAGATTGATGGAAGAACCTTAATTGAACTTTGGAGAAGAAAAATCCTGAGTTATGGCCACATAGGAGGAGGAATGGGGAATTAAAATTTAAGACCGACCCAGATCCACTTTTTAAGGAGTTGGTTTTGACCTGCGCGTGGTTTAGTCACACGGTTAGACAAACCGTTTGCTAACTGTGTGTTAGCTACTTCCTTAAAGATGACCCTTTTCATTGTCTCCTTGAATGGTCTCTAAAACCGTGCTCCAACTATGTTGAAGACACTTCCTCAAACTTCCCAAACCACACGGTTTCTCTTAGGCTATTGCACGGTTTGTACAAACTGGTGCGCCGCCCATGCGCCTTCCCTTTAACCCCAAAAACACAAATAACAATATCCAAACTCTCCCAACTTACACCCTTATACTTTATACACATCAAAAGCATAACTAAAGGGTTACATACTAGAAAAGGGGGTGCTATAGGTAAGGGGTTCAAATCTCACCCAACACAGAATTTCTATATATGCAATGGGAATGTGCATGGACATGGGCACATGCATGAGAATGGTAATAATGGCATGGACACGAGCACGAGAAACAATAAATAAAAAATAATAAATAAAAAATAAAAAATAAAAAATAAAAAATAAATAAATTTCAAAAATAAATAAATAAATAAATAAATAAATAAAAAATAATGAATTACAAAAATAAATAAATACTAAATAAATAAAAAATAAATAAAATAAAAAATAAATGAATAAATAAATAAATTAATTACGAAAATAAATAAATAAATAAAGAAATTAATTATGAGAATAAATAAATAAATAAATAAATAAATAAATAAATAAATAAAAATAATTAATTAATTACAAAATAAATAAATAAATAAATAAATTATTTATGAAAATAAAAAAAATTGAAAACTGCCGCTAAATCATTTAGCGATGGTTTAAACCATCACTAAATCGTTCTGTGGCGGTTTTGA
This sequence comes from Viscum album, assembly GCA_963277665.1. Taxonomy (NCBI): domain Eukaryota; kingdom Viridiplantae; phylum Streptophyta; class Magnoliopsida; order Santalales; family Viscaceae; genus Viscum; species Viscum album. The sequence goes on from OY728151.1 coordinate 565,219,714, forward strand.
AAAATTACCACTAATTGATTTCTGACACACGATTTAGTGATGGTTTTCCAAAACTATCGCAGAACGATTTAGCAGCAGTTTAAACTGCCGCCAAACACCAATTTTGACATAATATAAGAACACCCCAGGGCCTTATAGGTAACACTGAGAAATGGTTTATTGTTTATGTTTATTACACTTTTGAGAAACTAGATTCATATATTTTCACTTATGAAGACTATCTGGAGTTCATGGATTTCATCACTACTAATGTCAAAGAGCACATGCAAGCCAACCCCTAGGTTGATATCTGAAAAATGACTTTGAAATATCGGTGAGCTGCATTTTTTATTTCAAGACCGACTGTTTGTTTCCTATCTTATTTTTTTATTAGGTTGTGGATCAACATGCCTTACTTATCTTATATTCAGCTCCCACTTATCCATAAAGTGTCCATTTGAAATTAAAAAGTATAAATTTAAGGAGGGTATCGACAAAGGTTAAAATCAGATGGTAGTTGTAAAAAGAGTCTTTCATGACTACCGATGCCGACTGCAAATAGAAAACCAAAATTAAAATGAAAACACTTCTCTCTTGCCATAACTTTCCAACCTGATTTCCCTCTCACCTTTCCACATTAACTCCCACACCACCCTCCACCCCACACTCACTCCTTACATTATTGTTCACATATCTCACTTTCAATAATCGTCATTACTGCCTCATTCACCCCCATCCATCGATGTTTCTTTACCATCCCTCGTCGTTGTGCTTCATCATCATTGTCGTGCGATCGTCCACTTCTTGATGTTTTGTACCCTTTCACCCATCATTGTTTCATTTTCATTTCTACCTATAGCCTTATTATTGCTACTTATTTTCTATCTTTCCATTCTCTATTTTCATGATGTTTCATCATCGCTACCCAAATTTTCTCCCTAGTTGTCATTGTCTCCTCTCAAAATTAATGTATATAATAGCTTGTCACTCATAAACACATTATTACATCGTTTTTAGAATAAATATAAATATTAAAGTCTAAAAAATCTAGAGATCCAACACATTTTGGGAATTAGGTACATTAAAAAACATCTCTTAAACAATAACATAATATTTTGTTATTATTCTCATACTTTCTCCTAGAGCTCACCATACCCCTAATACGACATGGGATATCTTGGGGATAGATATAAAAGAAAGGGTGAGGCATAAATCCTAGTAAGGGTGTAACTGGTTAACATAGGATGAGATATCACAAGAGTTAATAATCATAATATAGAAACATTAAGAAAATGATCATAAACCCTAAATTAAAAACACGACATATGATTCAAATATCATAAGAATATGGTAAACATGATACAACATAAAGCGTGACACAATTATAAGGAATTTTATTATAAAAATGGGTCAAGGATCACTTTTGTGTCATCATAACATTATGGTCAAAGCACATACATAAGTTGTGAACAATGCTTTCACCATGTCCATACATAACATATGTGCACAAAGATCACAACATAGATTGTGAGAAAAGCTATCATCATGTACAAAGTCCCATGCATAAATCATGAACAAAGATAGCATCAGGTTCACACATAACATACGTGCACAAAGATCATAACATAGGTTGTGAACAAAGTTAGCACCATGTTCACACATAACATTATAGACAAGACTTACTTCACCTGCCCCATGAATAGTGATATCATGAGATATCAAGAATTACCCAATGCATTAGAGGGTTATATTGGTCCCACCCATCATATAATTATAAACCATACATATATGTGTTGTGTGAACATGAAATCATTCATAATATCATCATAACTTAATTAACATGTGATAAATAAGTGATTTTAATAAATATTCCCACAAAACATGATCATAAGTCATCTATAGAATGAAATTGGATGATATAATTAGTGTATATCCCCAATTAATCATAAGAAATGTTAAATGATATTGACATGGATGAAAAAACACTTTATAAGGGAATTAAAAAATTACTTTGAAAAATAAGAAGTGATATCCTTTATATTAGTAATAACTTTTATTTCAAATGTAATAATTTATAAAAAAGTGAGAATAAAAATTACTTTGGAAATCATGAAAACTAGAAAAGGAAGGTTAATGTATAAAACCAAATAAAATGGAGGGAAAATGCGATCACATAGAAAACATTAAAAAAATATTCATTTCATAATTATTTAAATAAATTCAAAGTCAATATAAAATTACCCATGAAGAGAATGTTAAAAAGTGATTCCTTTCACACTTATTTAAAAATAATCAAAGTTGATTTTTTAGGTTGGAGTAGGAAAAAATGACAGGGGGTGTATTTACTTTTAAAAAATAAACCAAGAATTAAATTATTAAAGACTAAAAAAATCTATTTAAACGTTTGATGATAATTAAAACATTTAAAAGACTTTAAAAATAATAATTAATATAAGTAAATAAAAATAGAAATAATAATGTAATAACTATATATTTTTTATAAATAAGAAGCATATAAGAATATGCGAATTGTAAATTGAACAACTAAGAAAATTGATGTATGAAAGTATATGCACAACATTATCAAAAAGATAAAGTAATAAAGCCTAAAATAAAGAACATGATTTGTTAAATAAGTTCAGATAAAGTTCTTTAATGAACCCCTACATCTCCTACCCAAATTTCTTGATGGTTTATTCCACCAGTCTCTTGGCTTTAATGGTAGGCAAGATACTAAAACTCCCTCACTTTTAAATTGGTTATAGAAGGAAACTAGAATACAATTGACCATATAATTTTAACGGTTTTATATTTAAAAATCAAATAGAAGTAATCCCTTTACTTTGGTTTTGGAAAGAAACCCGAGTCCCTCAATTTAAAAGGCAGTGAACACCAAAAGAGAATAAAAAGTGGAAATGAGAGAGGATTTTAGATGCAATCTCATTTAGGATCAGTCTTAATTCTATTAGATGTAAAAAAAGAATCATTAGGATAAAATGGGATAGATATAAAAGAGTGATGAAAATATTTATAAAGTAACAACACTTTTTTAATTGATATCACTTTGGGGATCATGATAAATTTGAATATTGTAACACTTGGACATTGCCAATTGGTTAAGAAGGTAAGTTGCCATGCCTCCCAAGGGGTCCATTTATAGGCTTCATAGAAGATGGAGGAGTCTTAGTGTAATAAACCAAGTAATTTTAATATAAATCATTTTAATTTATTATTAATATTCATTAATTATATTTTATAAATTTGTATTCATTACAAGAATTTTAGGTAATTTTTCAGTCAAAAGGACAATGCTTTCTTTCTAACCAAATTGGGTTTTCATGCTTTATATGGGTTTATTTAAAATATTTATTTATAAATTATATAATTTTAATTTTAAAAAATTAACTTAATTTTTTTAATTCATAATGTAAAAATTATCTTATTTTTATTTTTTTATATTTTTTGGAAAATTTTTATTTTTCGATGAATAGTGAAAAATGTTGTTTTTTATTGAAAACTATCTTTTCTTTTAAAATATTTAAAAAGTTACATTCTATTGTGGATTAATTTTAAAATTTAATTAGTTTATTTTTATTAAAAATAATACAATTAATTTTATTTTAATCAATATTATACTTTAATTTGTTATAAAAACATCTTTATACTTAAAAGACATCTTTCTGAAAAACCATTTTTCATCACATTTTACGGGTTTAATTTTAAATTAAATTCTACCAAATATGTTAATTTAATTTGATATAATTTATTCCATATTTTTAATAATCATAATTAGTATTCACTAATAAGTTTAACTTATTTTTTTGTTATAATTAATAGTAAAAATAGTAAAAATCTATTACAACAGTTGAGGTCAAAACAGGTTTATCAGGGGTTAAATTAAAGAGATAAGGGTTATAAAGACCTATAAACTTGTATAAATTCTATATTATGGACATATTTTAACCCTATATAATATTATATTTTTAAATTTTCCATTCTTGATCCATTTTACTTAATTAAGACATTAATATATTTTAATATTTTTAAAAATCCCTAGTGTGTCCTCTCCCCCACTTATAAAAGGGTACCCATCTCCTCTTTTATCCACAATTAAAAAGCCTTTTATATAAAAAATAACTAACAAAATACCTTACTTGAATCCCTAAAAACATCATAGAGTCCCTTTTTTGATCACAAAGTCAACATAGGAAGGCTTTAGGTATAAACCTAAATAGGTTATCTGAAGAATAAATATAGTTCTTAACTGAGCATTTTTGTTTTATTTATTTTTCTACCTATTTAAAATATTTTTCAAACATGATAAAATAATAAAAACATTATATTACATAAACTTAGTTGTTTTTATTTTAATTTAATAACCTATATACATATCATTTTTCCATTAAATGGGAAATGAAACCAACATCCATGTGTATAATGGACTACCACCTCGTGAACTGATGTAATCTATTTTCCATAACCACCTCTCACAGATAGTTATAATAATATATTTAATTTATATATATGATATTAATTAAATATTTATAATTATTTCAATATAATATATAATCTATTTTCTTACCATTCCATCCATTGAAAAATGATAACACCATCTGTGCGTACGTATGGATTACCACCTCTATAAAGTGATGTGATTCATTTTACATGACCAAATCATATGGATGATATATATATATTTGTGTATTTAAAGAAATAATATTATATTTTTGATATAATAATAATTATATAAATATAAAATGATACTTATATTCTTTTCATCATGCTCTTTGAATAATGAAAATGTTACTCATGCATACATACGGCCTACCCTCTCTATGATTGTAACGTAATTCATTTTTTCATAACCATATTTCATTGTTAATTTTAAAAACATAATTAATGTATAAAAATTATTATTATGTAATTATTATTATTCCAGGGATGATGGAATAATTTACTCTTTGACCATAGTCAACTTACGAAAGTCATTTTGGACATATGAGCCAAAAATCATCAAAACATCTGATGTGAACTTAATTGATTAAGTAATTGTATATAATATGGTAAAAAATAAAATAAAAGGAATAATAAACTTGAAAAATGTTCTTAATAAAATAAATAATTAACATAATTTTATTATTTAGGAAGATAAATAACGTACGTGACGAGTCATACTTGAGGTAAGGGACATGTTACCTTAAAAACCTCATTTTAAATGTTTTAAAGATTTATTTTCTAAATATTTTTCTTCCATATCCATATTCTTAAAATTATTTTATGGATATATTTAAATAGAAATAAATTAGTGATAAAGAACATTTTATGTCACTTTTTTACTTTATTTCAAAGTTTTTTAAAAGGAATATTTTTATGTATTTTATACCGAATGTGTTGAAAAAAAGTAAAAAGGGAATGTTCTATTTTAATGTATACAATATCAATGGTTTTTTACACCATAATGACCATCATTTTATTTTTGAATTACTTTAAAATATTCCATATTTTCTTCAAATAAAAACCCTCCTTCCCTTTGATTTGGGTATTTTCAAAAAGGGTTTTAAATGGAATGGATATTTCAATATCCAGAATTTTTTATGAGTATAATGATGAAAATGCATGATTTAATGTATTATGATTATGTTATGGTTGTTGGGAATTATTTATGATAATGGGTGAGACTGATATATATCATGATGATAGGTGTGTCTACTATAGATCTCCAATGCATTAGGTAAATGAACAGAGTTAACCGGTCAGGTTTCTCTTAAGAGATTATTGAAATTTACTGAGTATTTTATTCCATTTGTAAGAGTGATTATAAGAATAATATAAATATGATGTCCCAATTTACATACATTATTTATCTATAATTTTTATTATTTCTTATGTAAATATTATTATTTCATAAGGGAATCTAATGAGATTATTTTTAAATGAAAGTATATGTTACTTATTAATAGTGAAATGTCTAATTTTGTGTAAAATTTTTTCATGAGTTTTTTATGATAGAAAAGAAGCAGTTATGAGTTTTATTTTTTCCTTTAATATTTATTATGAAATGTTTTATGAAAATATTTGGGAAGAGAATTTTATTTCTTGGGTAAGAAAAAATATTTATTTTGAGTTCAAAATTTATTTTGAAAAAGGAATTTTTTTGAGTATTCATGTACTAATGAGTTTATTTCTTTATTTTTATATGTCCCTTAATGATATTTTTGTGATCATACCATGTTTTAAAATGTTTTTATAGGATTTTAAGGATGAGTGGGGACAATTATGAGGTAAAGATGACAATTTTAAATACATTTCATAAAGAGAAAACTTTTTTGTACTGTAACATTTTTTTATTGTGGGAAAATAGATACTGAGTAAAAGTGTCTCCTTTGTGATGTAATATTTATTTTTTAAGTATGGTGACCTAATTCTCTAAAAATATAAACCTAAAAGATCGTCAGGAATGTAATAAAATTAATTCTTGTCTAAATAATCAGTTTTAATTTTTTTAAGGCTAGGTCCTTATACTTGGTTTGATTCAGAGCTTTAAAGAGCCAAATCAATGATTTTTATCATCATTTAAAGCTCCTAGAAAGGTTTTGGAATGATTCCATCAACTAGCCAGATGATCCCACTAGCTACTTGGTAGGTTTTTTAGGGATCTCCTAGATTTTCCTGCTTATACCATTCAAATGGTGGACTCTTTATACATTAATACTTCTGTACAACATCACCGGAAAGTTGTTGACTTTTCACTTGCTAACCGGTGATACTTGTTGCCTTAAGAATTCCACTATGTCCTATCAACCTTCATGCAATTCCTTTGATAGATCCATTAACTTCACTCCATGATTTTAAAAAGTACATCAATAATTTAACAAGGATTCTTTAAGGTTATTTCAAGATTATAAAAAAGGTCACCATGATCATCTAATAACCAATGAAATCATTAGACACTTTGAAATGTCTTTGTGATCTTTAAAAATTAACAAGGTAAGAATCACAACAATATCACCATTTTTGATGATAAAAAAACTTGAATAAAAAGAGAATATAATAAGTATAATATGATATTTTTAAAAAAAATATTTTCCCCCTTATAGAAAAGAAATCATTTCTCCCCCCCCAAAAAAAATAAATAATATCATTTACTAGAGATTTACATAATACCAAAGATGACCATAATTACACTTCATATAGATTTCTCACCCATAAAAATGAATTCAAGGAAAATGTTAGCATGAATAATAGAAATAAATTATTTAAAACTATATTTATCGTTATTAATAATCTTTAGAGAGTACCTAAAACAAAGTTTAAAAAATTTGAAAAACTGAAATAAAATTTTAAAATAAAAATTTAAAAGAGATATTTTCAATAAAAATCAAGATAAAATAAACTCAAGAGAGAAATAAAATTTTTGAAAAACATTTTTTTTATAAAAAATGTGTCTTCTAGGATCATTTCAATATTAACAAGATTATCACCCCCTCAAATAATACATTATAAATATAAGGAACTATTGAACTAAACTAATAAGAGAATAAAAGATTAATAATTAAATATTTTAAATATGCATTATAAAGTAACATTTTAACATAGAAAATACATTCCATCATTAAGGTTTAACAAATATTATGTTAATAAAAAATAGATAATTCCCCAGGAGTGTCAAAACAAAAGTGAAATATAGGCCCACTACTCAGGCCAAGGGTGGAGTTCGAATTAAAAATCCAACCAGTCCTTCTTGAGGTAATAACCTATGGGTGAATCTATGACAAAACCATATCCACTTGTTTGTATCTAGGCATGGATTTTTTTTCTTGGAGTATCAAATACACTTATCCTTACCAAAATTATAAAATTTTTGAAAAAAATAGTTTTAAAAGAATTTAGGAAATCAGTTTTAAAATATTGTAAAAAATATTGAAGAAATATCTCAAGATTTATAAGGTTAAGATATAAGTATCATAAGCTAACCATACCCAAATCACCTTTGATAAATTCAAAATGATAAAGAGTATGGGTTTTAGTGAAGATATCGATAAGTTGATGGTATTTGAAAACAAAGTCAAGAACAATATCACCATTATGTAAGAATACAATCTAAGTGAGTATGTTTCATCCATATGATTTGAATGTAAAAAATCCTAGCCACTGTGAATTCCACTTTGTCTACAAAAAAATAAATATAGTTTTACTTCTTTCTACCCCATGAGATGAGGGATTTTCCTAGTAGATGGAAAGTCCCACTAGTACTTTTCCTATCTAGTTGGCATCCTCCAAAATCGATATTAGAAAATAATTAAGTTCAAAAGAAGTTTCCTTTGGATGAAATAATACATGGTTTTTAGTTCCTTTAAAACATCTAAACATTATTTTGAGAGATTTAAAATGATATTCCTTTGGATTTTATTGAAAATGATCACAAATTTATACACTAAACATAATTTTTGGATAGGTCGTAATAAGGTAAAGTAGGCTTCCAATCATACTTCTATAAATAATTTTATCAACTGGTTTACCATATAACATTATCTTACAAGTTTTACTCATGTGTGTACTTGTTTTATTACCATTATCTATTCCATAATGTTTTAAAATATCTTTAGAATATTTACATTGGTTTAAAAAAGTTCCATTAGAATTTTGATAAATTTGAGAACCAAGGAATAATTTAAGTTCTTCTATAAAAATAATTTCAAAATATTTATTTATTAAATAAAAAAATTCATTAAATAAATATTCTATAGTTTAACCAAAAACAACATCATCAATATAAATTTAAATAACTAATAAATCATTTTAAAAAGTTTAAAAAAAATTGGAATCATCTTTTTCCATTTTAAAATCATTTGATAAAATAAATTTAGTTAAAATTTCATACCAAGACCAAGGGTAATTTTTTAAACCATAAAGAGCCTTGTTTTACTTGAAAACGTGATTTAAAAAATTTAGGATTTTCAAAACCAGACGATTGATACACACAAACATTTTTATAAATAAAACCATTTATAAAAGAACTTTTGAAATCTATTTGAAAATTTTTAAAATTAAAACGAGTGGAAAATACTAACAATATTCTAATAGATTCTAGTCATGTAATGGGTGAAAAGGTTTTATAATAATCAATAACTTATTTATTATTATATAATTTATCAACAAGTCTATCATTTTTTCAAGTGATATTTACTTATTTGTCAAGTTTGTTTCGAAAGAACCACTTGGTGACAATAATTGGATGATTATAAGGTCATTCCATGAGAGTCAAAAAGTTTTTACTTTAAAATTAGTTCAAATTATCTTGCATGTAAAGTATAAAATTATCATCAATAATATCATCATTTAGGGATTGGGTTCCAATTTTAGAGAAAAAAACTTGATGTTTAACCTCGTTTAAGACCGACCTTCTAGAACGATTTCAAAATTGAAATTCACTGATAAAATTTTCAGGGGGATGGTTTTTGGATTAAATCCACGACTTAGGAACATCTTAGATTTATTTAGAAGATAGAGGTTTATTTAAGGTCAAACTATCTTGGGTAAAATTATCATCAATTTGGGTATAATTTTTAGGAATATTTTGATGTGAATTGAAATTTTAAGGCCATGTTCCTCTTATTAAAGACTCATAAGGATTTACTCAAGTTTAAGAACCCAATAAATATACATTTATTGGATTTAGTGTCAACATTATTATATTATACTTGGTGTTAAGGATAAATAATTTACAACTAAAAACTTTAAAGAATCCAACTTTAAGAATTTTTCAATTCCAATGTTCAGAAGGGGATTTTCTAAAGATGGGTCTTATGGGAACATAGTTAAGGATATAGAAAGAGGTATTGATTTCCTTGAACAAAAAGTATTTATGAAGTTAAAATTCACTTAATAGAGTCCTATAAATTTCTTGGAGGGTCCTATTTCATCTTTTTACAACCCCATTTTGTTTATGTGTTCTAGGAGCAAAAAAGGAATTATTATAACCTTAAGAAGTAAAAAGTTCATCAAATCCTTCATTATAAAATTATCTACCATGGTAACTTATAATGGATAAGAATTTATAGTATTTTTAATATTAAAACTTCTTTTAAAATTTTATAACGACTCTATAATCTACATTTTTTTGAGATAATAGGAATACCTATGCAAATCTAGTATAATAATCGATAATAACCAAGGTATAAGATTCAACTCCTACACTAGAAAATTGAGTTGGTTAAAAAAGGTCAAGGTGAAATAGTTTTAAGAATTTATATTATTAAACTTCTTTTTTATATTTAAAGGAAGAATTTTGTTTATTTCCAAGATATAAAGGTTCATAGACTAAGTTATCTTTGAAAAACGAATTTGGTAAATCTTATACTAGTCGGTTATATTTGATCTTGAAAAGAGAATAAGTGTTACAATAACCTAGGTTCCAATTAAAAATCCATTATTCATTATCTTTTTCACTTAGGAACTTAACATCTTGAATTATACAATATTTTAAATCTCTAATATAAACATTTTGAAAAAGAGATATGGTAAATAGAAGTTTTCCTTTAGAATTAAAAACTTTACAAAACTTATTTTCAAAAGAAATTCTAAAAAAATTATCATATAATTAACTAATACTTAGTGAAATGAATTTTAAGATTCTAATAAATAAAATATATTTAATTAAATTATAGATTTAGAAACCAATCGTACCGATATATATGATTTTAATTTTTAAATTTTATCCAAATGTGACATGTCCGCCATCATTGTTTTTGAGATGATTGAATTCAGAAGGATCACCACACATATTACTCGATCACACACTATCCATATACTAATTAATATTGTTTTTCAATCTATAGACCCTTTTCCTACAAAATATTAAGAGACTTATGTTTTTGGTACCCATATATTGGGTCCACTCAAGTTAGCTAATAAAGTCTTTGTAATCCAAACTTGTTTAGGAAATATTTTTCTATTAGAAAAATGTTGCAGGAGATGAATTATATTTGGTATACCATATCTATAATTTTTTAAGTTTCATTCATAGATAATGTTCCTAAATTTATTACAATAATTACAAAATTTATTTTGGGAAGTTCCCTCTACAAAAGTAGTCCTTTTAGAATTTTTGGGGAAACTACATTGTTTGGAAAACCAATTCTAGAATTACTTTTAACAATATGTCGAGAGACCAAAATTAAATTTATATATTGATCACCATGGGTGAATTAAGAAATAGTATTTTTAAGATCTTTAATTTTATATTCTATATTATCAACTTTTGGTTTCTTTGAAAAGTTGTTTTTTTAAAAACAACTAGATTGTATTTATTTTTATGTTTTTTAATTTTGAAGCAAGTTTACACAAACCAATTTGAATTTGATCACTATCATAAAGAATATTTTATTAACTTAAAGAATAAGTTGAATAAGTATAAGATAAAAAATTAGAACATGAAAAATTTACTTCTTTACATATATCATATCGTCCATGAGGAATTTAACACTTTCATCGCTTAATTTAGATGATGAAAATGAATCCTCTCTAGCACTACAAGTTAAAACTTTTAGGGATTTCTTAATTTTATTCTTATATTTATAATTTTTCTTGTTCAAGGTACAATATGGATTGATGTGACCCATATTTTTTTAACTAAATAAAGTGACTTACATTTCTTGATTTTCCTTTTTGATGCGGTGAAAATATATTTTCCTTTTCATGTACTTATTCATCTTCTTGAAAAGATGAGAAATATCGGTCTTTATTCCAAATTTAATGTTACTGATTGCCTTTAAATTAATTGTCTTTTAGTTACTTTGACTTTTTTTTCATCATTTTTGATTTTTCTTTTCATAGTAATCACATATGTCATGAGATATAAGATGATCTCATAAACTTCTATATTCTTTATATCTTTAGCTTATTAGATTTTGGTGACTTTGGGTGCTTAATTTCTTGGTAAAACCAAGAGTATTTTCTTGAATAGTGTCTTTATATAAATATTATCACCAAGATCCTTTCGACCTTTACAAATTTTAGTGAATCGTGTAAAAATTTTAGTAATTCATTCATTTGGATGCATAGAAAAACTCTCAATGTCTTGTCTAAACATATCTAATCTAATATATTTGACTTTGTTTGTTCCTTCATGAGTTACTTATAGGAGTCTTCATATTTCCTGGTCTATTTTTCTTTTAGAAATTTAATTAAATTTATTTTGGTCTAAGCTACAATGCAACATGTTTACAACTTTACCATCTATTTTAAAAGCAGAACTATCATTACTAATAAATTTTTTCCCTTTAAAAATGCTTGTAAAAGGGCTTTATTAGTGATATAGAAGTGATGATAATGTGAGAGATGTTAAATGGTTAACTTTAACAGTGCTCTCAAGAAGTACTGATCAAGGTGGGAAAAATATTTTTGTTTGGACCTATCCCTTCCCCACCATTTATCAGCACTTCCCACCCTTCGTATCAGTGCTTTTCACCCACTCGCCGGGGCGCTTCCCCCCTTTATCAGTGCTTTACATAATTTCAGCCTCTTGAACATGCCTGGATTGGATCCCTATATCTCTTTTTTGTAACTCAAACGCCTTTACTATTGCACCATGTTGTTTTATTGTCTATTTTACGATATTTCTTTATATATATATATATATATTTACATATATATATTTTATTAATATATTTATATAATTATTTTTAAATACATCTATAAAATATATGTTTGTGTGTGTGTGTGATATATATACTTATATTTATTTAAATATATTATATATTAATATTCATTTACATATACTATACTATAATATAAATATATATTCATTTATTAATACACACATATATGTATATATAAACATCGTATATATATTTGTATAAGTATATATATATTCATATATTATTATAATGTAAAAAATGGTTAGATATTGTTTTAAATACATTTTTAGAATTTGTCTCTCTCTCTATATATATTCTATATTCTATATTTAGATATAAATTTTATACATTAATACATATATATTTATATATTCACATATAATCATACATTTACATATAAATTTTTTATAATGTATTTATAAATATTTAATATAAAATACATTTATATATATATTTAATGTTAATGATAATGATTTATTTATGAAAAATATATTTGTATATGATATATATGCATAATACACACACACACACACACACATAACACACACACGTAAACATTAATATTTCTCACATGCACATACAAATATTTACATAATATGTATTTGTTTACATATATTAGAATATATATATATATATATATTTGTTTATTAACACACACATGTTTATATATAAATATTACTTGTATAGATATATATCTACATATTAATGCATTTTTTATAATTTAAATAAAATGGATAATTTTTTATTTTAAATAAAATTAATAAAAAATATTTATTTTATATATTTAAAAATACATTTTTATGTAAATATGTATTTATAAAATTGATTTATTGTAATTAAATATAAGAAAATATGTATATATTTAATTATAAATAAAACTATATTATAAAAAATGATAAAATTTTAAAACCATAATATCTATATGAATGTAATCCCTAAAAAAAAATTTAGTCCCCATCGAAAAAAGATAATTAGACCCCCTTAAATGAGGCTGAAATTCCACTGAATATTAAATAATTGGGATATATTGACTAAAAACTCAGTTTTGGAGGCCTTATAGGCAGTTTTTTCCTAAAAAATGTGATTGAGGGTTTTTAGGTTCAATAGGGGGTATATATCTTTTGAATATTTGATTTGATATGTGGTAGAGCCCAAAGAGACACCCATATCAAAAGTTATGGCTGTTTGAAGTTGGAGTCATGTTTTTAACTTATCTTATCCCATTCATTAATTCATTTAATTTTTATGTCATCCAATTGTTATTAAATGACTATTAATTGATAATAATTATAAAACTATTAATTAATAATAGTTTTTAATTATTTTATAAGCCATTTTCACTAAGTATCTTATATATTAAGTGTGAATGCATATTTAGCCTGATCTAAATCATATTTTAAAAAATATATTATATTCATATAAATATAAATATATTTATATATAAATATATTATTTTTAATGAATTATAATTTTTTATGAAATATACCCTTTATCAGTGTAAGAAAAAAGTACTGATAAAGGGGTTTCTTTATCGGTTCTAGTAAAAAAGAGTTGGGGGGGGGGCTTTATCAGTGCTGATAAAGGGCCCCCTTTATCAGTGTTTTTTCTTTTAGAACTGATAAATAACCCCCTTTATTAGAAATTTTTTATTATAAATGATAAAGTAAACCCTTTATAAATGATTTTTTTAGTGCTGATAAAGGGAACCGTTTAACAACACTTTTTTAACATTGATAAAAACCCTTTTATCAGTGCTAAAAACAAGCACTGATAAAACCTAGCACTGGATAAACCCAATTTTTGTAGTAGTGCATCATGTGTGAATTTTTCTTCCCTATCAATCAGTAAGAACATAACCATTCATAACTATCTTCCATATAGGTTATCCAATTGATCTAAGAAAGGTATACATACATTTCTTCCAATGACCATAATTTTTACAATAAAAAAGGGAGTACATCCCGTAGAGTTTTCTTCAAGGGAACCATGGGTGTTAGAAAAATTCATTTTGAAAAATAATGAATCTTAAAAAACTGGTTAAGGATTTTGAGAACTAATTAATCTTTTAAGGATTAAAAAAAACAATAAATAAATAATTATTTAATTCAATTCAAGATCCCTTTTATACCAAATGTAGGTCTAAATAGGATAAAATGGAGGGGGGGGGGGTGGATTGTCTTTTAAAAAAATAAATAAAGAATTTAAGTTTTAAAGAATAATAACCTCTTATTAAAATTTTTATGATAATTAAAACTTTTTAAAGAATTTAAAAAGAAAAATTTATATAAGTAAATAAAAATAGAAATCACAGTACAATAACTATATATGCTTATAAAGCAAAAGCATATAAGAATAAAAAAAATTATAAATTGAATGATTATGTGAATTGATGTATGAAAGTATAAGAATAACATTATTAAAAAGATAAAGTGAGAAAGCATAAAATAAAGAACATGATTTGATAAAGGAGTTCAACTAATGTTCTGTTATGAAACCCTTTGTATCCTACCCCAATTTCTTAAGAGTTTATTGTATTAGTCCCTTGTATTTAATAGTATCCAAGATAAAAAAAATATATTTCATTTTAATTGTTTATACCAAGAAACTAGAATACAATTGAACCTAGTTTTTTAGCAGTTATAGATAAAAACTACAAAAGAAGTAAACCGTTGCTTTTAATATTTTTGGAAAGAAACCCAAGTCTATCACTTTAAAAGGTAGTGAGTACTAAAATATAAGAAATATTGGAAGGAGAGGATTTCCAGAAGTAATATCATTCAGGATAGGTCTCAATTCTCTCAAATATATTATAATAATCACTAGGATATAATGAGAGAGATATATAAAGTGATGAATGGATTTACAAAGTAATCACACTTTTGGAATTGAGATCATTTTAGAGATCCAAAGCAATTTGAATATCATATCATTTTGAAATTGTCAATTGGCTGAGAAGGTAAGTTTTTAAGCCTCACAAAGGGTCCATTTATTGCCTTTATTTGATCTGGAGGAGTCTTAGGTTAAGCTGGGGATTTAAAGAACCGAGTCAATGTTTTTTTACCATAATTTAAAGATCCTCGGAAGTTTATGAAAAAAAGATCCTATCTATCCAATATAATCACTGGTTATCTATTAGCCCTACATATTTCTACTAGCTAGTCTATGTATACCTGATACATCAAGCCTTCTATGCAAGGAATAAATAAAATAAAACTGTTCATGCCCTCATGAATGCTCCTGGACCGAGGAATAATTTTGAAGAGGTGCTCAAAGCAGCTGGGAATATTTCTTTCTCAGAAATTGATGTTCCTTCCTCTATTAGGGTTATCAAGAATGGGCATATTTATCATGTATCATCCAACCAATATGTGGTTAAATAAAGAGTGAATTTGTGAAAGTTTCAATCATCTTGCATATTATGGTTTAGAAAGAGGAGAATCCTTGGAAATTCAGTGATCTCACCCGACAGATCATGGAGGTTTGGGGATTTGATGATTAGAGAATGAAAACAATGGGGATGGGATACTACCAAGTTATATCACCCTATAATGATTATAAGAGGATATATTGTAGCTTTTCCTCAGTTTTCTTGAAACTTGGTCTTTTTATAATACAATAATGGGATCCTAACTTTGATCCCATAAATGTTAGGAACTATCATGCACAGATATAGATTTGAATTTTCAAGTTGAATTGGTTGTATTGGAGCCCACATATTCTTTAGGATATTGCATCTTCGGTTGGTAATCCGATCAGAATGGACAAGTAGACTGATAATCTAAGGTTTTGAAATTTTGAAAGGATTCTTTTGGAAGTAGATATGGATTCCACCTTGGTTAAAGAGGTTTTTATAATGACTATATATAATAGTATCAATATTAAAATAAAATACAAAAGGAATCCAAAATTTTGTCTTAATTTTGGTTTTTTTACATTTAAATTCTGAATGTAACATGGATGTGTTATGTTCTTTTTGTATGTTTAATGGTCACATGGAGGCCAATTTCAGGAAGAATAAAGGGAAATTCACTCAGTATGTTCCTAATACCCTCCCTAGGATTGAAACCTCCATATATGGTGGTGGTGGAAATATCATTGAGGTTTTTCATGATATAATAAATTATAGTTAAGGGACTAGTGCTTCTATTTTCCCTGATCTGATACAGGTCCCATATGATGTTATAGTGAAAAGGATAGGTGTCTGTGTCTTGATTGGTGAGACTGGTGTGGTGGGGATCTCACAAAAGGAAATAATTCCTTCTGGTGGTCATTTTTTGATGAGAAATGATCACCTTGCTGAGAGGGAGGATAGTCTGGTGATTCCTATTATCCAACCAAAAAGTTTTATCTTGGATAACGATCCTCTTACAATGGCATCTCAAAATGATGAAGGCTCTTAAGAGTGTAATTATGAGAATTTTGAAATGAAGGATACTCTGATTGATGTTTATGACACTTCTGTGAATCTAGAATAATCATTCATTCTTGTCCCTATCTCCAAGGTTTAAAAAATAATGGAAAATATGGAAAATACCTATGAAATTGTCTAGGTTGTCAATCAGTTCACACCACTACATGGTGATTCATGGGATGATGCTACTAATAAATCTACTAAGGTGTCTCCTGCCACTGATGTGCCTCCATCCACTGGAATGACTCCAAACAAAAAAGTGCCTTCATCTAATGAACTAATTCCATCTGCTGGACCTCAAGGTCAGTTTGAGAAAAAATGATGATAAGGGGAAGTTAGTGGAGGATGTTGTCAACAATGAAAAAATTACCAAAGGAAAAGGGAAGATGAAGAAATATTTTCCACAGTATGAAGGGCCTAAAATAAGAGGCAAAGATTCCAAAAGATGAATATATTATATTGGAACTGTTAAGGGCTAGGGAATTCACCCATGGTAATATCCCTTAGTCATTTTATTGTGACCCATAACCCCCCTTTAATTGGGCTTAAAGATCCTAAAATGGTGTTTGAAAGGTGGAGCTCCTTCAACTAGGCAACACTTGGTTACAACTTTTCTCTCAAAATTCTCATAATATTGATATAAATCATTTATGGGTCTTCAAGCATGATAATGTTAAGCTTCTATCTTATGATAAAGAGCCCTAATGAATAAAAATATCCCTATATTCACAAGGATATAATCTCAAAATTTTGTTTTTTATGCCTTTGCATCTTATATAAACAGAAAAGAGTTATGAAGGGATCTTTATTTAATGTTCAAGAGTATGAGTTACAAGTGGATTCTAATTGGTAACTTTAATACTGTCTTGTGACCTGAGGAGAAAATTGGATCCAACTTTCATAGATTACCCTCTCATGAGTTCTCTATGTGAATTGATCAATGCAATTTTTTTGTGGTCCCATTTTTTTTGTGTGACTTCACTTGAAATAGGTACACTCTTAATGGAATCCAGGAATGCTACTATTATTGATAGATATCTTGTGTAGGTTAATGATGAAAGTGGTTCTGATAGCATCTCTAGTTTCGTTCTTCCTAGACTTTACTTAGATCACAATCCTTTGATTAATTAGGTCTATATAAATATTTAAAGGGAATCACCCTCCCTTTTTGATTTAATAATGGTTGGATGGTTATCCAAAGATGTAGGGAAGTTGTACAGGAGGATTGGGGAATAGTTTATCATGGAATCCCTCTTCATGTCTTGGCATGAAAATTGAAATCCATCAACGGAAACTTATTAGGATGGAGTAAAAAATTATTTTCCAGACTTTATGATGATATTAAGGCTACTGAGAATATGCTTACAAGATGACAAATTACTAATCAATCCTAGGATATTCCTTTAAGGGATGAATTAAATTCCATTTCCAAGATAGTTGATATTATGATAATTAAGGAAAGGATGAGTAAAAATCAATTAAATGTGATATAGTTAAAAATTAGTGACATGAACACCAATATTTTCTAGAGAATTAATATGGAGAAAAGAATCAGGGTGGGGGGTGGGGGTGGGGGTGGGGTCAATGCCCTCAACATCAATGATTGTTTATTCACATATGAAAATGAAGTCTCTAATACAGTGGTTGATTACTTTCAAAACCTCTACTCTGATGATGGATCTAATATCACAAACAAGATTATTGATAACATCATAGCTTCTATTGAAGAGCATGAGAATCAAGGACTCATATCTATTACTTCAGTAGAGGAGGTTAGAACATCTATATTCTCTCTTAACATTGATAGTGTGGAAGGTCCTAATGGGTTTACTATAAATTTCTTCATGTTTTATTGGGATATTATTCATAATGATATAGTGAATGTAGTTAAGGAGTTATTCAATCATACTCACCTCATGGGATAAACTCTAACTTTATTGATCTTATACCCAAAAAAGAGAATGTTGTGGATATCATGGATTTTAAACCAGTAAAAATTGGGAACACAATTCCTAAAATCCTCAGTAATATTATTTCTTTCATATTGGGGAGAGTGGTAAAGGATATAATTACCAAGAATCAATTTGGGTTTGTCCCTGGTAGGAACATTCAAAATTGTCACTTTACTATATCCAAGAGTGTTAATATCATAAAGAGGAAGACCAATGATGGAAATTTTTCATTGAATATTGATATCTTCAAATATTTTAACAATCTAAAATGGATTTTTATTTTTTATGTTCTTAAAAATTATGGTTTCTCTATGGATTTTATTTAGATGATCAATACTATTTAGTGTTCTTTGAGACTCTCCTTCCTCATAAATGTCTCCCCTATAGGTTTCTTCCAATGATATAGATGATTTAGGTAAGTTGATAACTTTTTAGGCCTTCTTTTTTCCCTATTTGAAGACTATTTGAGTAGATGTATGAATGACATGGTCAACATTGTAATTTTTAAACAGATCAAGGCTGGGAGTGGTATGTTTACATCTTAAAATTTTTTCTATGATGATGATATTATCCTCCTTAGGTAAGATTTCAAGAAAACTCTTTCTTCCATCAATGCCATTTTTGATCATTATGAGGAATTGGATGGACAATAAATAAGAAGGAATAAATCTTCTATTGTGTTTGGAAATGGATTTTTGAGGACAAGGAAGAATAGGATTTTCAAAATTTTTGGTGTCAAGAGGGGGGATCTTCTTTTTACCTATCTTGGAGTTCCCATATTTTGGGGTAAGATCCAAAATTGTCATCTTGAATATACCGTTTCTAGAATTATTAATCTACTGGATAAATAGAAAGGTAAATCCATGTCTCAAGTGGAAAGGGTGTGTTTGTTCAACTAGGTGATCACATCCATGTTTGTTTACACTTTTTATCCTTACAGATGGTTCGATAGGCTTATTAAGAAACTCCAAGGTATGATTAGGAACTTCATATGGAATGGGTTGGTTTATTAGAGTAAACTTATTACGGTTTCATGTAAGTATTGTATTAAATCCAAGGATAATGGAGGTATTTTAATAAATGATCTAAATATTTTTAATGATTTTATTCTCACAAAATTCACTTGGAATATCTTCACTTTGAATGATCCTTATCTTGACTTCCTTTCAAAAATATTTAAAGCAAGGCTACTGAATGGTTATTCCTACTACATGCTCTCTTCTTTATGGACTGAAATTTGGAAATGATTCAATAACCTGATGGGTAGTTCTAAATGAAATGTTTCCAAGCAATCCAATCTCAATTGTTGAAAAACTCAGTGGCTTGACAAACCACTTGAGGAAATCATGACTATTCCACCCAATAGAAATAATATTTCTATTATTAATTTCTTTTTTCCATTAGAAAAAGACATGATATGAATGTTCCCATTCACATGTCATCTGAAATTCATAGGTATTCCTTTCTAGATAGGGACATTATTGTTTGGACTCAGAGAAGGAGTGGGCATTTTTATAGTAGGTATTTTTAGAAGATTAATAGAGAGGGAGGTATTAGTACTCCAACTTATCTCACCTCTTTTTGGACATATTTCATTCATGGATATTGATAAATCCTTCTCTATAAAATATGAAAAATGAGATTACTTACTCATGAACAGCTGTAAGGGTTGGAATTTAGACAGCTTCATTCTGTCATCTCTGTATGGGTGCTGTGGAAAATATTCATCATGTATTTGTTGTTTTCCCTTCATTTTCATACTATAGGAGTAAATTTAGGATCCATTTGGTGTGTACATTTATAGGAGTATCCACTTGGAGTATTTTTTTTACAATATTATAGTTTTTGGATGTTTTTTCAGCAAGTATGTGTTCAATATACTATTGGAAGCCAAATCTTATCTGGTTTCCTTTACCTGGATATCCAGAAACTCAGCCTTGGTGCACTAGGCCCATCAGTATGTGAATGGGTCTTTCTTAACCATCATGGTTTTGTGAAAGGATGTTTCTCTCATTATAATAGAAGTGAGACTACATATGAGGATGAGACATGGGATTTGATATGTGCTATCAAATATGATACTCTTCATAATTAGACTCAGTTATGGATTGAATATGACTATTAATTGGCTGTTAATGTTCTTAGATCACGTACTAGGGATGTTCCAGAGAGATTTATACCTCAATGGATTGAATTTATTCATGTCACTTGCCAACTCAAATTGAGGATCTCACATACATATAGGGAAGCTAACTATGTTGTAGATGTTTTTTCAAAGAGGGTGATTATATAGAAAATCTCGATGTGGTCCTTCCAGATTCATGGATACTTCTCATCTCTACTTTATATGAACATACAGGGTGATACCCATTCTTGATTATTTAATAAATCCTTGTAATTTTAGATTCTTTGTTTTTATCCTTTTTAATATAATTTTAAGGACTAGATTCTTCCAGGTCATGATATTTTTTGGTAACTAGAGGAGAATAAAATAGATAGTGTTTTATATTGAAAGAATATATTTTCCCCAAATAGGAATTTAGACATATAAAATATTTATTTCAAAGTGAGATTGGAAAAGAAACTCTTCCCTTGATCTTTAAGTCAAATCCTTCAGATTGAGCTTAAAACCTTTGTAAAAGGGGATTTTGGATAGATAAGAGCCTTATAAACATTGGAAGGGAAGTTTATAGAGGTATTTTTGGAAGAATATGAAGATAAAACCAAAATTTTAATGTGTTTGGGAAGGGTTAGAATGAGTTTCATTTTATATATAAAATTTGATGACATCTTCCCAAATATTCAGTCTTTAAGGGTCAAAAATGTAATTTTTAAGTGTAAAGTGGATCCTAAATTGACAATATATGACATGTTTGACCATCCCCCTACCCATATTAACTAGTTATGAGGTTTTATGATTTTTAATAATTTATAAATAATTTTTAACATTAAATACCATTTAAAGTTATTTTCAGGGTTATTATAGTAGCTTGAAATTAAAAATATATAGATAACTATGGAATTCATATTTAAACATTTAATTCATTTATTACATATCATTTTTATCATAAAAAATTACTCAACACCATAATTAATCTAAATATTATCAATTTAACCATTTAATTTTACTTTTCTTCTACTAGCACAAGCGATGCGTTGACACAACATTGATCCAGGGGTGGTTTGGGTTTGGAGAAAGGGGAATGTCATAAGGTCCAATTCTCAGACATAAATATTTTATTACTTTGACTTGTGTGTGATATGGTCTTTGTAATGTACCCGGATTATTAAATTTAAGAATAAATTATTAATATAAAAATAATTTAATATTCATAAATTTTGTCATTTAAAACCATTCATAATAATTTTTTTCCCATTCATGTCATTATAACATATTTAAGATAAGAATTTCGATTTTTATTACACTGTACAAACATTGGGAAAGTGTTTGAATAATTATCATGTTATATAATTTTCAAAAATCATAAATCTATATCAACATCATGGATTAATACTCATTTTTTATCTCTAAAATTAGGGAAAAAAGTTTCATAAAATTTTAATTCATATTTATATCATGATGATTTTATAAGAGTTGTAGTATTAGTAAATTTCAAAAACATTGGGGAAGAACTCTCAATGCTTTACTTATCAACTCCTAAATGGTTGGTTAGTAAAAATTATATATTATATTTATAAAGTTATTTTAATTTTTTTAATGCTTCTGTAAATAATTTTATAAAAATATAAATTCGAAAGAATCAAAATGATGAAACGAAAATTAAAATGAGATTATTCAAAGAAAACATGACATAAAACAATTTCACCTTTAACATAAATATTAAAAAAATTTGATGATTATAATTGATCAAGAGTGAAAATAATGATTGTAATAAACTCATAGTTTCATATTTTAATACAAATAAGTTTATTATACATGATTCATAAAGGTGAAATAATAAATTAGGACCTAATGTAGGGGAATCTGAAACCCAACTCTTTCCTTTTGGGTTTATCACCTATTTATATTTGTTTTCCACATTAATTCTTCTCAAATATCATCTAAATATCTTTTAAATTTTATTTAACTTTTCTTTCCTGGGGATATTCATTCTTCTACTTCATTGAGATTATTTCCAATCCACTTATAATGTTTTTTTCAGAAAGACTTTATTTTCCAAAACATCTCATTGATTCCTATCAAGTTGTGTTCTCTTCTCACCACGACCCAAGATCTTTTTATGCCAATATTTAATGTCCAAAAATATTTTTCACCTTCTTAATTGGGAATATCCAATGTTATTAATTAGAAGATTATTTATGGAATCTTTATGAAACCTATTCTTTTTTATGGATTTATTTCATGTTTACAATTTTTATATGTTTCCTTTCCATGTGGCATGTATGATTATGAGCATATTATGATGTGATGGGTGATCTAGAAATTATATTTCCTTACAGTGCATTGGGTAATGAGATATATCTCTTGAGATTAGGTGTATTATTCTTGAACATGATGCTATATTTGTTCCCATTTTATTAAATAATGTTTTGTATACATATGTTATGTGTGAACATAATTCTATAGTTGTTCTAAACTTATGTGTAGTATTTGGTCAAAAAGTTATGATGTTTTATTATTATGAATATTCCATATTTCATTTCATTTTCAAATTATTCCCTTGTTCTTTTTTATAATGATATTTTTCTTATTATTTGATGATGATTATTATGCTCACCCTTACACTATATTGTTTTATATACCATGTTTCTTTCCCATTATTACTCCCCTTAATAGGATTTATCTCACCCTTTATTTGATGTATATCTTCAGGTAAATATATATACTAAATATAATATAAAATCTAATAGGATGTATTTTCTAAATTAATTAAACAAATTTTAATGTTTAATGTATGATTATATTGTATGAACCTAATTTTATTAAGATATTAAACCTTTTAATTCCAAACTATATTATTATTACATTTTTTATCTTAAAAATAAAGTAATAATCATGTATTAAAGAGGTAGTTCATTATAGTGTTGGTAAAGATAGATTTAAATACATACATATTGTTCCTAAAAGGATCTCAAGGGAAAAGTTTTAGGGAATAGGTTTCAAGAAATATGATGATGATGATGATGAACATAGAAAGAGTTTTAACAAGAAAAATAAAGTTATTAACATCACAACATTTGATGTTGTGAGGTTAAAAAGTTTTAATACTATTTGCAAAGTGTTGAACATTAGGAATATGATTCCAAAGTATCACCATTATTCAAACTAACTTACTTCACAAATGTTAATCACTAAAGGAGTTTAGTGGAAGTATTTTATTAGGTGGTCACATAGAGATGTGGTAGGAATTACATAGAGATGTAATGATTTTAATGAAACCCTAACAGTGTTGTAAACATAAGGCTAATATGATGGTTTATTATATGATATATGACATGAAAAGTGTCTATGTATAGTCTTGTCAACATTCTTAAAGAAATTTAAGTATATAAAATATATCATGTTAATATAAAAGGTAATCTTAAATTTTAATGTTTGATACAAAAATTACATGAATAAACCTCTCAAAGTATGATTTTGAGTAATCTATAACTGATGTTCAACACGAGGTACTACTGGTTTTTATGAAATGTTATAATTAACATTAGCAATATTTAATATATAGATTTAAAATATACTAATGAGGAAAAAAGGACTTTTGTATGCTTGATTCCCCCCTAAATAATACCACATAGAGTTTCATATAGTATGTATTTGGTATACTAGGGGAATATGGTTCATATTTGGATTTTACCAATTATTGAGGTTGATGAGAAACATAGCACGAGAACTTTCATACTTTGATACCTTTCTTACGTAAGCCATGAAAATTAGCTAATCAGGGGGGGGGGGTTGGGTATGTTACTGATCACACTACAAAAAATAGGAAAAAAATTGTTAAATGAGGTGCGGGTAAATTGTCTATGTTTCAGACCTAAATTACCTGGATTTATTAGAACCGCTAGTAAATGGGAAAATACATACCCATGTTTCTAATAAACATGGGTAGGCATCATTTTCCTTTTTTTTAAATTTTTTTATTGATTCTCTCCTCTCGACATTATCCCATGCAATCATATTCTGCTATGCCCCCAATTGCATCTCACCCCAACACTATCCCCAACTATAATCACCTATACACCCGACACACCTCGACACATGTCTCATTGATTCCACGTTCATCCCACCTCACATGCCAAAAGCCGCTGCCCACCCCTGTCCCCCTTACACACCGACACGTGTCTCCACCAGAATAAGACACTTGATACCCTACCCCTACTTTAAAATAATATGCACATCATGGGGATCTAACCCACAACATGGTAGATTAGAATACACATTCAGACAACTCATCAGGGAAAGTTTTTTTAATAAATAATCATATTACAGTTTATTTATATGCAAGATAATACAAATATAAATAAATAAATAAATATATACACATATTAATATATAAATTAATATATTTAAATATATATACATTAATATATATAATATAGTAATTATACATATAATTATATATGAATTAAAATATTAATACATACGTACATACATACATACATATACACGTTTCTGTGCGTGTGTGTAAAAATATATGTATACTAATATATAGATTGATATATATATGTATATATGTATATATTTATATACTAATATACATATGATTTTTCATAAATTAATGTATTAATATGTATATGTATATATATATATGAATAGATGCATGAATGCATGCATGCATGCATACATACACACACACACACACATACATATATACATACATACATACATACATACATATATAATATATTAATATATATAGGATTATAAATAAATCTATATATTAAGATATATATATACATATGTATAAATGTATACATGAATGCATGCATTCATACATACATATATATCAAATATATATATATAATTATTAATTTATATAATTATTAGATATATATTCACATCTTTATATATATTAGTATATAGATGTGTGTGTGTGTGTATTTGTGTTTGCTTATATGTATACATGCATGCATGTATCCACGTATGTATGTGTGCATGTATTAATTTTATATAAATAACCATTATTTTTATGTTATATTTACTAATATATATGTTATATATATATATAAATTATTCATTTATATTATTTTTAATATCATATAATAACATTATATATATATAATTGTTGAATGATTGATATATTACGCTGACACACACACAAAAACATATATTATTTAAATTAAATTTCAATTAAAATTTAAATTCATTATGATTTTACATATATTAAATTATATATAATGTGTGTGTATTAATTTTTATAATATGAAAAAAATAAAATATATATTAAATAAATGACTTTATATATATATTTTTAATTTATCCATGTTTAAAAGAAATATTGTTAATATGTGGCTAAAAACATAACTAAATTAGTCACATTTTTATAAAAACATGACTAAATTGAAAATTAGACATGTTCTATAAAAATACGACTAAAAAATATGGATAATTGCCTATTTTTTGTAGTGTCATGTCATCAATTGGAGTTTAATCAGGAATAGATTTATCCTCTCTTATGAAGATTATGACATATAGGCCCTCATTTGAGATAGACTAAGGAAGTGTGTGACCTTACCTAGATAAGACATATGATGTGATTATATGTCAGGTGAGGGGAGTGTGATGTGATCATCTATAAAGGTGAATAACACATGGTGTATTCATCGACCTGGTCAATCTATAGTTGGAGAATCGAGAATGTATGAGTAGCTATATGAGATTGACATACTATATGTCTCATGATTACTTGATGTCTTAGACAAAGGGATCATATGAAAATGCATGCTTACCTATGATATAGTTGATGGAAACAAAAATAAAGATACACATGTTTGATGGAGATAATGTTAGATATATTTATTACTTACGTAGCACCGATTATTTTCTAGGGGTCGCTCTTTATTTAAATTAATTAATTCAATAATTCATATTTATTGTCAATGGTACAAAGGCCCATGGGGACACACTTTTTAGTTGACTGAATAAGGATTTAGTTTTACCCAAAGGGATGCTCAAGTGTTTTAGTTTTTATAAAAAGGTAGTTTTTTATGAGTATTCATAAGATATTTCATATGATGTGATACAAGGTAAAGTTAATGATAACTTTCCAAAAGTGTTTTTATGATATCCAAAAGTATTTTTGGATATGATTTCACAAGTTATTATATATAATGAGATATAAGGTGAAATAGTACTTAGTATATGAGGATTTAGTGTGAATTAGAAAAGAGATATTCCTTAAATACCTCATATCATTTTGTATGATATGATCATATCATACAATATGACATGCATGATTTTAAGGCATATTTTATTCCTTTATAAAGGCATATTGTAAAGAATGTATATATATATATATATATATCATTTCACCACCAGTCTAATATTAACAAATTAATATTTTGATCATTCTTCCGTATAAGATATCATTATCACATAGAGAATCAATGTACTTAAGAGTTAGGTTCATGGATGATGGGTTACAAACCATTACAACTGTATTGAATTTATTCATGCATTATGTAACACATGAGTAAATGTATGGGTATCTTGGTAATGTTGTAAGGCCTATATAAAGAGGTCGAACCCATTGTAATGGGTTATTGGAATAAGTTCCTTGCCTATTCAAGTACCCCCTAATATTTTTTCTTCTTGAACTGGGATCTATTCCTCCTTCTCCCTTTGTTTAGTGATAAACTATCATATCTTAGGATATAAGAGTGTTTTTCTAATGTGATGGGTGATTATTTCAATCTATGGATACACCATGGAGGAGGGATGCTGATTGGTTACCTCTTTTTTATCTTCATCAAGATAATATGAATGAAGACATGTGTGGTAACTCATTGGTGTAAGGTACACAATATTCTTCATTTACAATACACTTAGTTTTGATTTCAATGCATGGTGTTCTTGGTTTATGGGTATTTATTTATTTTTCATTGATTAAAAATTAATCTATCATTATAATACTAGCATAATAATTATGGTTTAATTTTATACTTTTTTCATTCAAAAAATCCATCTCAATAATCAACGTGTTCTTGGGTTATTGCGTATGGATTAATTATCATGAAGAGAGACATTGATAACAATAGTTGGTATTAAAGATAATTAAATATTTTTTGGGACTATATGTAGAGATTTCCTAGAGGATTTTTGATAGATTTTTAACATACCTCCCATTAACCACTTGATATGTTCCATGATCATAATATGTGAGTCCCATATTAGGAAATGAGAGGATTTCAATGCACTTGATAATAATGGTGGAAATACTTTTCACAGAAACAAGGCCTTTTCTAATGACGAGTGGAACCCTAGGGAAAAAAATTTGTGCGGTGAGATTCCAAAGAGGAAAATATCTATGAAAAGCTCCAGCATAGTGGGTGTACATGTCCTATTAATGGTATTAGAGCGCATACCCAAAGGATTTGGGAGTGGGGTTTAATAAACCTCCCATGGAAGACCAGGTATATTCCATGCCTATAAGACATGAGTCCCACATTGGGGAATGAGAGTATTTCAATGCACCTAATAATAAGGGAATAAATATTCACCTAGAAATGGGTCCTTTTATAGTGATGGGTGGGAGTTCTAGTAAAACAAAGTTGTGCGGTGGGATTCCATAGTGGAAAATATTTGTAACAACCTTTGAAAAATTTAAAATTGAAAAATTTGATGTTTAAATGATTTGTTTTGTGGTTTTTTGTGAAACATGATTTTTTTTGGTTCATCTAGGTCACCATCTCTCTATTCCTATAATTTAAATTTTGTTTTCTCTATCCACTGATGGATAGAGTTCCTTATCATTCTTTCCATGTTTTTTCTTATATGAGACCTTAGGTAGAGCTGGATGTCTTTTAGTTTTTTTATTAGATTCTAAGAATTAAGGGTTAATGTAATTTTGGTCGGGTCATAATGGTGTGTAATTTGTGTGGTGAGAAATAACAGGATGTGTCCATGTGTTTATTTCTCTTTTCCTACCTTATTTACTCTAAGAGGTGAGGCAACCTCTTAAACTCTGGTTGCTCTGACTATTTTTATATACTTGAAGGGATTGTTGTCTCAGATGTTACCAGATGTGAGATGATGGGAAGAGTAGTGTAATAAGTCATGGATATAGTTTTAGTGGTGATTGAACTCTATGAAGGAAATAATGGTGACTATTTAGTGTTATAGGATACATTATCTAAGAATTAAGAGCCTTATTTCATTAGGAAGCTAGATCATGGAGGGAATTTCTTTAGTCAATATATTTTTTCCCTGGATCACTAGTGTTATATCATGATTACTTGATAGTACTTAGGACCCAGGGCTGTATGTGATTTACATTGGTACCTAGTTGTTTGAGGATGGGGTATTACTGCACTGATTTTGTGTTTGCAGTGATGGGGGGAAATTTCTAGGATACCTTGATGAAAAATATTAGGGAAAAACTCATGTAAGTGAATGTATGTTCAGATTATTCATTTGTTTAGAATTTATTAAATTCTGAGAATGTTTTAGTATCATTATAAGTAATTAATTGAGGGAAGATGTGTGTCTCTTTAATACACATTGGGCATAGGTACTATAGCAGTAGCAGAACTGTAGCAACGACTGACACTATAGCGGCGACAGGTCACTATAGCGGTGGTAGGGCAATGTTGCAGCGGCGGGTACTGTGTGGTAATATAACAGGTGGGTACTATAGCAGTACTATTCACAGAATGGGCCTTGGGAAAAAAATTTGGGCCTACGGGCCATGTAATGGGATAAATTCTCATAGGGCCTTCAGGCTATGTAATGGGTCTCCCTCTACCCAGTTAAAGAGGTGTTTTATTTGCTTTAGTAATATATGAGGCTTTATCCCCAACCTTTTAAAAAAATAATTAATAGGTGAAGAAACATCATAAGTTTAACATTTTAATTTATAATGTGGAGATTCATGAAATTATATTTCAAAACTTTTTATATTAAATATGAATTTAAATTTAATTTAAAAGTTAGAGAATTCTAAATTTTAATTCACTGAAATTATAAATTAATTAAATGATTTATTCCATTCTAATTGTTATTATTTGGATTTGTTCTAGTCCATTCCCTCATTTCCATGTTGGAATCCCTATTGGACCATTTGTCTGGATACATTCTTTCACATGTTTCCTCTGGATCATTGCTTTCATAATCTATGTATTCTCTTGATTTTATTCTTAGTTATTGGTCATTTTGATCATGTGGATCACATGTGAACTGATGTGTTCTTTTGATGATATGTTTGAAAAAAAATTAATAAAATGAGTTTTATTTTTATTTTTTAGGTCTAAGTTTTTAATATTTATGGATATGGGTCTCGAGAGCATAAAATAGTTTGATGTTTGACCATCCCAGAAAAAGCATCAAACCATTTGATACTCTTTCATCCCACAACAAGGGTATCAAATGTTTAGGATACCTTGAAGTTTTTTTAAAAAATATTTTAAATTTAATTTAAATTTGTTTTGTTTTGTTATATATATATAATAATATTTTGAATAGTATTTAAAATACTATTTTTTATTCATAATTATTATAATTAAATTAATAACAAAATAAAACAAAAAAATCCACCCATGACTCCCTTTTATAGGGGAAGGGACTTTGAAATCCTTTATGGATTTTCCATGTGGTATTTAATTTCCCTTTTCTTTCATTACAAGAATAATATATCAATAATAATGATACATAAATATTAATATATAATTATAAATGTAACTAATTAAAATAAAATTTGACCAATATAATTAATAATTAATAATATAAATGACCCAATTAAGACCATGATGACTTGACCTCGACCCCTTTATTAAGAAAGGGAAAGTAAAAAAGCAACAAAATGGATGGGGTCAAATAAAGGGACTTACCCTTAACCAAGAGAAAAGAAAAAAACATGATTCAAAAATCATAATACAAATAATCATTTCTAGAATCACATTCTTCATCAACTGTATCCCAATAATATTTTGAGTAATCTTAGTGAATGATCCTCTAGAGCTTAACATTTTCCCTATCATTATCTATATTAAGTTTATCTTTTAAATCTTTAAAGGGAGATCTAGTTGACATATTCTTTGGAAGAATGGAACAATCCTTGCAAAGTCTCCTTTGGGTGGTACTAAAGTGAATCCTTCATTATCAACCAATTTTTTATTTACTTTTGTTAAATTATCCTTAAATTAGGAGGAAAAACCACTAGAAGACACCATGGGAACAATTTTATCTTTTCCTAGAATAGTTTTTGTACTAAAATCACCACATTTATTGGCATCAAAATAGTCAACTTCAATGGGATGAGAATTAATGACTTGCTCAAATAGAATAACCTACTTCTGCAGATCCAAGTCTTGGTTAGCCTTTCTCTCATAAATAGAATACTTTACAAAACTTGAAGCCCCACCGCCATTACCATCACCCTAACCCTGATCATAATGATAAATTAACTATGGTTCCTACTCATTTATAATATAATTTCCAATAGATGATCTAAGAACCTATCTCGTTTTAAGCCCATATAAAATTGACAAGGTAGATGTTAATCCTGTATGAGCATCCACATACAAATCCTATTGGTCATGATTCATATAATCTAGATCCTGATGAAAACTAGGAAAATGTATTTGATAATTCTAGATCTAGTACTAGAGTCACCCCACCCTCAACCTATTCCCATTCAACTTGTTTTAGATTCTATCTAATTTTCACTGAGAGGTGCTCCTATGAAGGTCAAGAGCTTAGGACCAAGGATCCCATGACCTCTACCCGCTCCTTGGCAAGATTAATATCTCTTTACTATGCATTTCACTCATTTTTCCTAGAGGTATTTTCCCTCATTTATCAATTAGTAATTTTACAAACCCTCAAATGAAAAAATGAACATACAATATCCTATTAGTGTTGAGGTTTTAGAATGATTTAGTAAATTGAGTTTTATTATTTGGATATATTGAAAACCTCCTCTCATTTTATTATGGAAATTGAAAAACTCCTCTCATTTTAATTATATTAAATGTTTAACTATATATAATTTTGTTACATGTTTTAATTTTTGTTTAGAATAATTATTTTAGTGTTTAATATCACTAGTATTAGTTTATTATATGATCATTTTTTAGAAGTTTTTACCACATGTATTATTTTACGAGCACTCTATTAAAATTTGGAAATATTATTACATGTGTTAATTGTTTTATTTTTAAACATATTTTATTGTTTTTTATAATAATAATTTGGTTGAATTTAATTTTTAATCATATATTCTTGTTATTATTTTTATTCTTTATAATTATTTTTGTTTAAATCATGTAAAAAATTAATTTTCTAAGTATTTTATTAACCATTATATAGCATGGAGATTTTTTTATTACCCCTATATATAATTTTCCTTACCCTTACATAGCTTGTTGAAAATAAAACTTACCCTTATAGAGATTTATATCTACCCTTACACAGTGTATGTAAGTTATGTTTACATTTACATAACGTATATAAGTTGAAGCTTACCCTTACATAACTTTCAACTTAACTTTAAGAAACTTCTCTTATACCCTTATCAATAGAGTTTAAATTTCTATTTACCTTTACAAAACACATGACATTTAGTTTTACCTTTATATATGTGCATTTTTACCATTGAACAATTTATATAAATTTCTTGTTACCCTTATACAGTGTGATTAGTTACCTTAACATAGTGTATTTATATACCCTTATGAAATCTGTATAAAATGTTGTTTACCTTTATGCCACTACAGGTTACCTTTAAGAAACCTGTATACTTTAAAGGTTACCTATATAAAGGTTATACAAATTATGTTTTACCCTTACACATGCATGTAAATGACCCTTACATAAGTATAAAATTACTATTTTCTCAAGTTTGTTCTATTTTCATGATTTTCATGGTATTATCAATTGTTTAATGTTTTTTATAGATTATTTAATTATTTTAATGATTATATAAATACTTATTAATGATATAGAACTTATAAAAAGTATTTTTACATTATTTTAAACACATTTATATGAATATTAATTCTGTTCTTCATTCACACATGTATTTAGAACATGAAACTAAAATATTTTAAATGTATTTATTATGAGTTGATTTGTTTTATTTTAATGTTTCTAAATCAATTTATAAGTCTAAAAAAGTTATTCAAACTTGTTTTAACATTTTTTTAATTTTTTTAATTTCTTAAATGAGTATTTATATTATTACATGAATATAGAAAGTATATTTTCAATGTAAAGGAACTTCACAGAAAAATACTACTGAACCATGTATTTACATATTTATTTTCTACAACCATTAAGATGAAAAGTTCCATTGTGTTATGAAATTTGTAAATATCTATGTGAATATTACTATTGATTATAAAGAATTAGGAAACAACCACATAGAGAAGATTCATGGGATTTCATCTGAAGAATAGTGACCATTATAGTTTTATCTATAAATTAATGCCAAGGAAAATAGTGCAAGATGACAATAAAAAATAGAGACTCAATGTTATAAAATTCCATTATATTGATTTTCTAAGGCATTGTTGGTTAACCAATATTTCTTTGTTCTTAATCAATCCTTGAATGACTGAAGATCACTTCTCTACACCATCTTTATTCATTAATATCTTCTAGTTGTCTAGTTTTTTTATTTTTCTATGGAAGTGTATATAATTCATAGTTCACACACAATTATACCTCTATTAAAAAGGTAATTTTTTTGTTATACTCACCTATCCAAAAATTAGGACCACTTAGGTTATGTTTTAACCTTGTTAAAGGTATTGATATGTTTTGGATATCCTTAGAATAGAACAGGTTTTTCCTAATTCTAGAAAAGGTAGGAAGGGTTTGGTTTATCCTATAGTATACTTGGTTGAGTATAAAACTATAAAATACACATTTATTTATCTCAATGAGTACCAATCCTCTTTCTGAGTTAGAGGGGACTTAAGAGTAGATGTAGGTTCTATGTGAATTGAACTATTATAAAAATATGGGTGTTCTTATGCATTATTTTTATTCCACTGCATATTTGTTTGAACACCACAATCACATTCAACTATTATTATGTTTGAATAAATAATACTCTAATAATTTTGTAATAAATTTTAAAAAGTTTTAAATGACTATTCAATCTCCCTCTAGTCCATCTTTCCATTGGTAACTCTAGCCAACAATTGGTATCAGAGGAGATTCCTTAAAGGATAATTTATTCTATTTTGTTCATCCTGACACTAAAATAATAAGTGGGATACCATAAAGGATTATAAAAATATATTTAATTTGGATAGGTTAAGTTATTATTTTATCATTTTTATTGTTCTAACACTATCCTAGACCTAATAATATTAGGAAAGATCATTATTGTTTTTAATGAAAAGTGAAGAAACTGAAGTCATACATCCTCTCAGACCAATTCACTTCAATGAAAGTGATTATGCATATTGGATGGATCATATGGTTTTATTTTTTAAAAAATATTGGTATTGAATATTTAACTATTGTCATTAAACCTTATAAATTACCTGAATTAGTTTTGGATACACTAACTATAAATGATTCTAACAAATATGTGATAAATTATAAAGCCATGAATTTACTTTAATGTTATTTAAGTAGAAACTTGTGTAGTTATATTTCATCATGAAATTTTTTTATGACATTTGGATGGCATTAAAATTAACTCATCACAGTATTGATAAGTTGTAGAGAACTCAATTAGGAATAAATTGTGAAAAATTTTAGGAATTCAAAATGTATGATCATGAGAACATCAACGTGATGTACAAAATATTTACTAAGATTTTGAATGGAATGGTTTCTCTTGGGGGGACTATGAAGAATGAATTACTTATTAAGAGAATAATTTTATAATTACCTAATAATTTCTACTCAAAAAAGTTTACAATTGAATAAATTCATTATTTCACCCAATATACTATGGATGAACTTGTTGGATCTATTCTTAAATATGAGATGGAATAAAAGAGCAATGATAGTGAATTAGTTGACAAAAATAATAGATCTGAATTTAAATATTCTAAGTATATTTTTTATAACTCTTCTTATGAAAGTATAGGATCCTCTTGTAGTAAAAAATGAAA
This sequence comes from Viscum album, assembly GCA_963277665.1. Lineage (NCBI taxonomy): Eukaryota > Viridiplantae > Streptophyta > Magnoliopsida > Santalales > Viscaceae > Viscum > Viscum album. The sequence goes on from OY728151.1 coordinate 565,254,945, forward strand.
TTAGTTAAATCAAAATTTTAAATGTTTGAAATACCTGGTGAAGAAGTAATAAATTTCAAAGGAAGGAAGATAAAAAAGTATAAAAGGGGCTTCAAAAGTAAAGGTAAGTCAAGTAAATACAAAAATGATTCTCAAATAAAATTCTATGGATGTATGAATGAAATACACATCAAATTAGATTGTACAATATTAAATAAAGGTAAAGACAAATAATGTAAGAATGAGATGGAGCAAGAATATCATACTGGTTGGAGTTATATTAAGGATTCAGTTTCAAGAAATGAGGAATAAGAAAATGAGATGAAAACAGGTAATCTTTCTTTGATGGATACACATGTTGAAGTACCCAAATCATTATTTAAACCTTTATAAATTATTGTTTATGTTATAAAAAATTATGATCATGAAATAAATTCTAAGTTGGATTTGAGTTATTATGATGAAATAAACTCAAAAATTATTGTCTATAAGGAATAAAAAGAATATAATGAAAGATTAAAAGAGGGTGATTTTAAATAAATAGAGTTATTTGAAAAAATTAATGAAAAAAAAGTTAATTTGAAAAATTAAAATAAAAATTTGGATAAAGAGAACAATAATTTTAAAAATTATGCTTCATGTTCTAATTTTAAATAGATGTAAAGTATTAAAAAGGAAAATTAGATGTTAATAAATGAGAATACAATAAATAATGATTTTATTTCTAAGAATGATGAAGATTAAAAAAGGATATTTAAATTAGTTTTAGATAAAATATATAAAGTTGAGTAATAATTCAATAAGTTAAATGAGAAAAATAATAAACTAAGGAATCCATATTCATGATATAATGATAAATTTTGGATAGATTTAGAAAATAATCAAAAAGATAATGAAAAAATTAGAAATAAGGTAATTTGTTTTAAAAAAACTTTGTCTACATTTGATAATAGATAAGAAGAATTTGATAAGATACTGTCCAGGAATAGACAAATAAGGACATAACTAGATTAAGTTATAATAAATATATTTTTAAGATGTATGATAATGTGTTTGTTAATATAACTAATAGAAAAGGTTCTAATGTTAGCTCTTTTAAGTATGGAACATTTAGGCACTATGATTCATATTTCTATCTATAACATTCTCAATCATTAGAACACAAGAAGATATTTCTTTCAAAATTTTATTTCAATGTTTAGAGGAGTAAAAATTGTACAACATGGGTTCCAAAAGGATTATATTCATATCCAATAGGTCCTAAGATGGTATATATGCCCCGATAAGTATTTCTTTTATATCCATCATGAATTTTCTATTTTTTTTATAAAAAATGGTATGGTGGAATGATTCAATTAGTTAGTTATATCTTTGTCTAGTAAGAATGTTCAACTTATTTATTTTTGGTTAACTTGGGTATGCTTAATATGTATTTAATTCACTAAAAATATATCGCAAATTCCTTGAATATCTTTTTAAGATATCCATCAATTCAGGGGGATAATATTAAATTGTTTTTTAATATCAAATTTATGGGAAATTGCATCAATTTATGGGTAGTTTTCCATTAAGTGTCAAATTTTAAAACATAATGAATTTATTGAAAAGTCTATTTACAATACATGTGAAATTTTAATTTGGGATTATGAGTTTTATCTCTCTAATTCATTTTTTGTTGAGGGAGTTTTGAATATAGAGGGTTGATCCTCTATTGTTTACCCAATTTTATATATGCATGTTCATGTATAGTAATTGGTCACTACTATTTGTAAATATGAATATAACTTGTGCTTTAATATATTTAGTGTTAATAATGTTCCTGAACATTGAGTATTCAATAATTATTTTTGTTTGTTTTATTAGAAGAGGATTTTAATTCAAAAATAGGTAATATTTTTTTATTAAAATATTTTTTTATTATTTTTGATAAATTTTAAAAGGGGAGAGAATGTTTTGAAGTTTTTGAATTAAAATTTTGGTTTTCAATTTAAAAAATGGAATGTTTATCAGTGTTGTGGTTTAGGTATGATTTAGTAAATTGTGTTTTATTATTTTGATAAATTAAAAACAACCTCTCATTTTAATTCTATTAGAATTTTTTTAAATTTATTATGGTAATTAAAGTTTAATTTTAGTTGAAGAGTCCTAATTTTAATATTTATATCTTTATTACATGAATCCAATGTTAAATTGGGTTTTATTGGATATTTTAATCATATTACATGTATTAACTATTTAATTATCTATAATTGTATTAAATGTTTTAATTTCTATTTAGAATAATTATATTTAGTGTATAATGCCATTGGTATTAGTTTATTACATGACTATTTGATTTAACATTTTTATCACATGTATTATTTTACGAACACTCTATTTATAGGTGGAAATCTTATTACATGTAGTAATTGTTTAATTTTTAAACATGAATAAAGTTGTTGTTACACTTATATATCTTTATCCCCACCCTTAAACTACTTGTTGACAATGCATCTTAACATTATAAATATTTATATATACACTTACATAGCACATGAAAGTTAATTTTTCCTTTACACAACGTATATAAGTTAATTATTACCCTTACATAATCTTTACCTTACCTTTAAACAACCTATCTTATACCATTTCATAGAGAGTTTAATTTTTTTTACATTTAAAAATTGTATGGTAATCAGTTTTACCTTTACATATGTGCATTTTTACCCTTACATAATTTATATAAATTTCTTGTTAGTCTTACACAACGTGCTTAGTTACCTTTATACAGTTTATTTTCTTACCCTTACACGAGCTGTATAAAATGTCGCTTACCTTTACAAAACTACAACTTACCTTTATGGAACCTATATATTTTAAAGTTTACCTTTACACAGGTTATACTAATTTTGTTATATGTTTACGTATTCATATGAATGACCCTTATATAGCTATAAAATCCAGATTTTCTCTAGTTCGCTATGTTTTCACGATTTTCACAATATTCTCATTTGTTGCATATTTTTTAAAAATTATTAAATTGTTTTAATGATTATAGAAATTATTATTAATGATATAGAACCTATATTAATTATTTTTTACATTGTTTTAAACACACTTATTTTAAGTTGAATTATTTTATTCATTCATGTATATATTTATAGTATGAAACAAAAATATTTTTTTATGTATTTATTATGAATAGATTTTTTTGATTTTAATGTTTCAAAATCCTTGTATAATCTAAAAAATTTATTAAAACTTGTTTCAAATATTTTTTAAAACGTTTTTAATGTCTTAAATGAATATTTATATTATTACATGAATACAGAAAGTTTATTTTTGAAGTAAAGGAACTTCACAGGAAAATACTAGTGAACCATGTATTTCCATATTTCTTATTTCTAACCATTAAAATTAAAAGTTTTTTTTTGTGTAAATAAATTCAGAAAAATGTATGTGGAAATTACTGTTGGTCATGAAAAATTAGGAAACACCAGTACAGAGAATATTCACAAAATTTCATTTGAAGAAAAATATCTGTTAGAGTTTTGTCTATAAATAAAGGCCATGGAAAGAAGTGTGATATTATAAAAAAATAGAGACTCAATGTTATACAATTTAATTCTATTGATTTACTGAGGCATTAGTGATTTCCCATGATTTATTTATTCTACATCAATTCATGAAGGGTTGAATATCACTACTCTAAACTATATTTCTTTATTGAAGCATTCCATTTTTCTAGTTAGTTTTTTTGTAGAAGTGTCTATAATTCATAATTCACACACAGTTGTACCTCAATTAAAAAGGTAGTGTTTTGGTTATGATCACTTGAACAAAAATTAGGTTCAATTAGGTTATTATTTCCCCTTATAAAAGTAATTGATAGGTTTGGTTTGTCCTTATAATAGTTTGGGTTCTTCCTGATCCTAGAAAATATATGAAAGGTCCAGTTTATCCTATAGTAGACTAGGTTGAGTCTAAACCTACAAAAGAAATTTTTATTTGTTTTAGTGAGTAACATTACTTTCACTGAGTTAAATGGGATTAAAGAGTAGACATATGTTCTCTATGAACCAAGCTAATATACAGTATTGGGGTTCTTATTATTTATTTTTATTCCACTACTTATCTTTTTGAACACCACAACCACATTACTAAATTATTATGTTTTCCTAAATAATACTATAATAATTTTGTAATGAAGTTTAATAAGTTTAAAAGGAATATTAACCCCCTATAGTTTGTCTTTACATCAATAACTCTAGCCAGTAGATCCTTCCTTCAGTTGGATTGCAAGTGTCCAATAATACCACAAAAAAAGAGGTAACCTTATCATATTCGATCCTTTGACTGACCACATAATTTGGAATTGATAAAATAACTATATCAATATGAGTGTAATTTAGATCCACCTTAACAAGAACCCTAAGATAATGACCAAACTAGCAGTTTTAGTTTCCTTATCTATTTTAATCGGGATTCCAATGAAATAGGAAACAACAATTTTTTTTGGAATGTCATAGAACCCAGTACAAATTATGGATTTTAATCCACATCTATGAATGAGTATCCTAAAAATAAAATATATTAAAATTTAAACTCCACTCATGAATCCTCATGATACAAGGTTTTAGGTTAATCAAGACAAAACCCCATGCTTTCCCTTTCATCTCAGCAAATGAAAAAATAAAATTAAATAAACTATGACCAAGTGAAATGCATTTCAAATATATGAATCCCCTGTTCTAGGATAAATGATAAAATGAATCAATTACCTTCCAAGCATTCATCCATTTCATCGATGAGATTTTTTTGATTTTGGAATGCTTGTAAATATCAAGCCATTCTAAAATCTCATCACTATTGGCTGAGACATGAGAAATTCTCCCCTTCTTGATAATATGCTCAGAGATTATCAACGAGATGGAAGATCCTCTCTTACCATTTGAACATTTGAGATCCTCGACTCTAAACTTCTTCAACACCTAGTTACCAACCAACCTCATAGAATCCTCATCACAAGTAACTCAAGCTGATCTATCAAGAAAAAGACCAAGATTAATATCTACATCCCTTGGAAATGCCATCATGCCCTAAAAACGCCTCTTCAACTACCATCGTTGTGATATATCAAGTCCCAAACCTTATCCATATAATAATTAATAATATAAATAACAATATAATTAATATATTTAATAATATGTAATAATGTAGTTAATAATTAATAATATAAATAATTTAGTTAGTAATTAATAATATAAATTACTAAATAAAAATTAATAATAGAATTATTTATATAATTATTAATTAGTAATATAAATAAGAATAATTAATAATATAATTAATAATTAATAGTATTCTTTATAATCAATAATTATCCCCCAGGGGAAAAACCTAATGGTTGCATCTTTATGGGTAATCGTGGATGTGTCATGGTCGAGTATCCCTGAGCACAATGTAGGAGTTAGTGGATATTTTTTTACTTTGTAATTACCCCTCCTAAGCTATTTTTAATTAATATAATTAATAATTAATAATTAATAATTAATAATTAATAATTAATAATTAATAATTAATAATTAATAATTAATAATTACTAATTAATAATAATGAATAATAATATATTTATTAATTAATAATTAATAATGTAATTAATTATATTCTTAACTATATTATTAATTATAATGATCAATTGTTAATTATATTGGTAATTATTTATCATTAATTACTATTAATTATTTGAAATAGCCTAGGGAAGAGCCCAAAGTCCTTATCCCATTTATTAGAATAAAGGATAAAAGTAAAAATGGGAAGATGGGGTCATACATGGTAGAAAATACCCTCATTAATAAAATAGAAACAATCACATTGTGGTAGAGACACCCACTATAATTAAAGGTCAATAACTCGATATCTATTTTGTCTCCTAGTTGTGAGGGTTGCCATGGGAATGAGGGTTACCTCTACTATGACGGTGTTGGCCTCACCTTTATGTATTTTCTTTATACCAAGGATATTGGTCATCATCTGAAGATGATGCGGTGATGTCTGCTTCCCCCACTTCCTTAGAGTCAACCCCAAGTTTTTGTCCCTCCATGTCAATGTTGAAGTTGGTGCCCCAGAACCAACAACTTTGTACTTTATACTATCTTTACATTAATAGATTTGAATATGAATAAATAAATTATCATATATTTATTATTCTTGGGATTCCTCTCCCTATTATCTACTAAACTGGTGCTCTGTGATAGTGCTCTACATGACCTCAAGTGAACCTCCCCATGCACCAAAGGTTTCTGACTAGTAGTGAGGGATTGTGAGGTTACCATGGGGAGACTATGTCCACATGACCAGATCTTGAAACATATAACAAAACAATAGAGATAACATCTTACCAAACATAAATAAATAAAAGAATAAAGTGGTTAAAAGTTAAATAGATAACCCTTGCTATAACAAAATGCTTAGTATTCCCAAAGACAAGTCCTATATGTCAGAGTCATATATGCAAGTCCAAAAAAAAAGAAGGAAAAACTGCCAAACACCCTAAAATATCCAAGTACTAGCTCAGTCCACCTCACCAAGATCCATCCCATCCCAAATCAAGTGTCTTCCATAAATTACTTTATCTTATCTAATCATGTATTCATGAAGTCTTCTTGGGTACTGATCAGCTTCCCAAACAGGGTGTGGGAACAACCTAGTATTCCACCACTAACAGTGTTTAAAATCATATCCATTTTGAGACAAAATAGTGCATGTAGATGTATGTCATATAATAGTCAAGTAAAATAATTAAATAATTAAAATAAAATAAACTCTATCCATGGGATCTATAATGACACCCAGATCAAACCTATCAGCTTCAGCCAGTGTCATATGCTTCTGAACACATCTTGGTGGATATTCCAACCATAGTCACCATAGAGAATCCAAACACTAATATATACATTACAAATAACATATATCATGTAAAATCCAAATACCCATTCCATCATACTCAATCATCTTGTATCACATGAAATCCAAAAATCTCGTCCTAGCATTCCTAACTCATGTACCAAATGAAATCCAATGATATCATCTAGGTATTCCCACTCATGTAGAATCACCTATCATCTAGAATCCAAGGAGCTCATCCATAAATTACAATTCATTTAATACCATGTATCTCTTAGAATCCAAGGATCTCATCCTTGCATTCCCAGTTATTTAGTATCATGTATCTCTCAGAATCTAAGAAGTTCATCTCAAAATTACCATTTATTTAGTTAGAACAATACATATCCATATATTCTATTTAAAATTATTTTGTCCTATGTCCAAATTTAAGAAAATTTCCATTATTTTTCAAATATAAACACACCATATAATTTTCATTTAGTAAGGGTTACAACCATAACCCATTCTCAAGTATAAGACAACCCTTGGCAGTATCTTTAGTATAAAACAATTAATAAATAAGTCAATCTTACCCTATAGGGGTGGCTAAGTACCCATTTAAATTTAATAAGGGTTGTTTCGTAGTCTTTTAGGTATTCTAGACTCATTTTAGGGAACAAATTAATTAAGTTTAGGTTGAAATAAAAATACACAAAAAATCAACATGGTGACATACATGGAATACAGTCCCAAAATGGAGAAACCATGAGGAATATCTCAAAGACCACCTAAATTATGACATAGGATATTTACTAGTTTAATATTATCCTTCAATTTGAGTGGAAATAAAATTAATATAGAAACAAAACCCTCCTAAAAAAATAGTTCATATAAGCCTTTAATGGAAATAACACAACCGATAGAGAATTTAAAGAAGAAAGGAGGAAGGAATACTCTTAGAATTACCTTGGGGATTCAATTTACTCATAAAAAACTCAAAAAATAGTTAGAACATGGAATATATTCTAATCTTCAAGGTGATGAATAGGAGAGCTCAACATGAGGTTGTTTTCTGATGGTTTCACCCTGACTTAGTGGAAACCTGACCTTAGTAAAACCTTGTAAAATGTCTGGGAAACTCTCAGCTAGTCAAACATGTCATCTATCCTAGGAAGTGGGTATCATTTCTTTACCACCATTTGGTTCATCTTCATATAATAGACACATAACCATAAGTAACTATTATCCTTATTAGAAAAAAGGACTAGAGATCCATATAGTGAGGTTATCATCCTAATAACCCCTTTAAATTCTAAGTCCTCTATCTAAAATTTTGAGTTCTCATAGCTTCACTAGATCTATCCTATAAGATGGAATAGAAAAAGTGTTTGCTCTTGGCATAATCTTGATCATGAACTCAATTCCTATATCAAATGGTAGTCATATGAAACCCTTCAAAAACACATCCTTGAACTAATCCACCAACAAAGGAAAGATGTCCCACTAAAGTACTCTATCATATAACATCATATTATAACCATGTGTGGTAACCTCTCCTAGTTTCTAGAAATCTAGTCCCACATGACCAGTTTGTATATCCCATTATCTGACATGAATATTCTGATGAACATGAAGAGTGTGAACATAACCAACATTTGGTAGTAGTAAATTTGAGATTATTGTGGAACTATCTAGTCTATACTGAGAATCAGGTCAAAATTGGACATCTCTAAGATGAAGATATCCCATAGAAACCAACAACCCCAATATCTAGGGAACACTCCTGACAATGGTGGATTCCCTTGACCACACTCCCTATGGGGCTTTGATAGACATAACTCTATATAGGTACTCCATGGATACGTCTAAGCCTTTAACAAACAGATTTGACATAAAGGAGTGAGAAACCTCGGTATCAAATAAAGCATTGGATAAAGTGGAGGCTACCAAGATCATACCTCAAACTGTAGAGAGCTTAAAATCTTGGTATGTGGGAGTAAGCTATATTGCATGTAATTGGATCGAACCACAACCATGAGATCCTACCCGACTATCCTTCCTAGTACTTCCCTACAAGTGATGTTGCTCTTGACTCTATGCTCTATAGACTCTACCTCACCCTGAACAGCTTGTAGAGCTCCAACTACCCATCAAAAATGGTGCAACCAATCTAAACTTAGAAGCCTTCATTTTTCTAAAACCCCTATCACTCACGTCTATTTATTGTCTAGTATAAACTTTAAAGGTGACCCATTTCTCTACACAATCAACACTCCATTGGTTCTCAATCACACTATGGTCAAATGTGTCCCCATTGACCATACTAGTGACACTACGGTGAACTGCTACCCTGGCTTCCCTATCTACTACTAGAATAGAGAGTACCCTTTTAATGACACTTTCAGCTGAAATATGACCTACTACTATTCCCTAAAGAATCCACCTACCCAAGTCCCTTTCCCTCACTCAGGTTCCACTCTATGATAAGATTCTGGTTCACCACTACTGAAAAGGTGGCTACCCAGAAGAAATTAACCTACACATAGATCACGTACCTCAACCCATCCTCGAACTACCTCAATTGAGATGCCTCATCCTCTTCTATCATAGGAATGAATCATTATAAGTTTTCAAAGTGTATGTAATACTTCATAACAGACATACTAATCTGATTTTGGAATATAAAATCCTAGGCCCTATTGTCCCTTAGGTTCTTTGAGAATAAGTGGTAAAAAAAATGGGTCTCTAAGTCCTTCCAGGTCATTCCCATATACTGCTCAACATATACTAATATGTACCACCATCACCTCACTAATCCCCCACAACATATAAATCACCAGATTCACCCTCCCATCCCGAGGGGTCTTAAGATGCTTAAAGATAGTCCAAATAGACTCAATCTAGAACTCAGCTGTCTGAGGGCCACACTACCCCATGAACACCAGTGTATACTAGATCTAAAACTCCCTAGTGAGATCTAGTATATAAGGAATAGTGTGAGGAGACTCCCTATCTAATTCCCGTACCACTTGCAGTAGACCCGTTCGAAGATGATCATCTTCAACGACACGGGAACCCTCAGGGGAATGCTTATTGCACCCTCCTAGCACTCAAACGGGGGATTATGTGAAGTAATTACACTAAAATTAAAAAAAATGTCTCATATCAAAATATTGTAATATACCTTGGTATCACATATTAGGGAATAAATAGAAAGGAACAATACCTTATGGGTATACACACCACACAAAAAAACATTCAACCCAACTCTCTCCCTATACCCATCTACCCATACCAAGGTCAAGTCACAAAAATTAGGGTTCACAACATTTATCCATTTTATTCTTCCACAATTTTTAAATTATATTTAACATTTTTAAAAGCTTCCCAACCAAGGCATAATTATATAGTGTCAAACGCAATTTATAAAGGAAAACACTTTAATTTTTTTGAATAGAACCTCATTTAACTATCATACTATATTATTTGAAAAATTTAAATACTTTGAGTAAAACTTTTACCCATTTAAAAGATCAGATAAATATAATACCAGCATAAACTTATATTAAACCCCATATAAATTGATGTGAACAATTTAAGTAAATGACCCTAATTCCATTACAGTATAAAAAATTACATGAAAGAATAATAATATCATGAATCCCTACACACTTGAATGATGCATGAACACACACCTCTTTGCATACCGGGCCAAGAGTTAAAACCCTATAAATCCATAACATCACACTCAGGTGCACCGCTCAATGTGGAAATCGGTCAATTGTAAAAATAAAAAGCAAGAAAAATAATCCCATCCCTGGAGATTTGACTTTCCCCCATACATGGGTTAGATAATCCCATGAATTGAATCATTACCAAGCACATACACATCCTATTCTCCTACCTACTAGCCTCTAATAGTAAAAAAAAGAAAAAAAATCTAATACCACTTTGTGATGTCGCGTCCCAATAGCCACTGAACCAGTGCTCCAAAACGATGCACCATAAGGCCTCAATAACATCTCCCTATATTCTAGAGGCTATTGAATAGTTTCAAGGGCCCATGACGGTACTATGAGGAGACTATAACCTCTTGATTAGAGTGTGAAACAATTTTGAAAATAAAGGAGACATCATCCGACTATACATAAAAAAATAAAACATAGCGTAAAGCTGGTAACAGGTAAATAAATAACCCATGCTATAACAAAATGTTCAGTATTCAAAATGATGAGACATACATGTCAGATTCATATATGCTAGTACCAAAATAAACAAAATGAACAAAAAGTGGCAAAAACATCTAAACACCTCAAAAGTTTTTGGTACTAGCTCAGTCACCATATCTAAGATCTATCCCATCCCAAATCAAGAATCTTACATAGGGTTATTTACATTTTCTAATCCTATATCCATGAAGTATTCTTGGGTACCAACTAAAAAACCAAACAGGGTATGAGTATGAATTAGCAGGCCATCACTAATAGTTTCTAAAATAATATCTAGTTTGAGCAAAACTTAGTGCATGTATATGCATTTCATAAAATAGGTAAGTAAAATAATTAGATAAATAAAATAAAATAACCTCGATCCATGGGGTCCACAATGACATTTGGGCCAAACCTACCTACTTTAATTAGTTTTAGATGTCTTTGAGTATGTCTCGATGACCATTCTAACCATATTCACCACAAAAAATCTAGATTCTCATCCCAGTATTCCAAATATTGTATATCAAGTAAGATCCAAATAACCATTCCATTATTCTAAATGATATGGTATCATGTGGAAAACACATAGATCATCCTAGAATTCCTAACTCATGTATTGAAAAAAATCCAAGGAGCTCATCCCTACATTCCCACTTAAATAGGATCATACTTCATTTGGAATCCAAGGAGTTCATCCCAATATTTCCATTCATTTAATATCATGTATCTATTGGTATTCGAGGAGATCATCCTGACATTTCAATTTATTTAGTATTAAGTATCTCTTGGAATCTAAGGAAATCATCCTAGAATTCCCATTTATTTAGTTAGTCCAAAACATAACCATATACTCCATTTGAAAGAATTTGGGACAAAATCCAAATTTAAGAAAATTTACATTATTTTTCTTATCCAAACATACCATTTAATTTTCAATTAACAAGGGTTACACCCATAGTCCATTATTAAGTCCAAGACACCCCTTATACGTCTCTTTGGTATAAAACAATTAATACACAAGCCAAGATCACCCTAAAGGGGTGTCTAAGTCCTAATTTAAATTTACCAATGGGTTGGTTCATAGTTTTTAAGGGATTATAGACTCATTTTTTAGAAAAAATTAATTAAGTTTAGGTTCTAGGGAAACTGAATGAAAAACCAACATGGATACATACATGGAATACACTACCAAAATGGTGAAATATTTAGGTATAGATTGAATACCACCTATATTAGGTTAGAGGAGCTTCATTAGTTGAATATTTTCCTTTGGTTTGAGAAGAAGTGAAAGAAAAAGAGAAACCATACAAAATCCCTAAAATATGTAAAATTATCCTTAAATGGAAAGAACACAACCAACAACAAATGTAATACATAAAAGAGAAAGGATAACTATTAGAATTACCTTGGTATTTAAAAGCCTCAGATGAAACTCAAAATAGAGGTGGAACAAGGGAGATTTTTCAAGATTAGAGGTGACAAAGAGGAAAGATTAATATGGGGTTACTATGAAAATGGAGGGGGAGAAATTCAGTTTAGATTAAGGGGATAAATGTTACAACCCTTACCCCAAGGCCCATGATATGAATACCCCAAGCCTGCCTCCCATAGGCCAGGGGCTGGCGACTAGCACCAAGTAGGTGTAACCCACAAAGGGGAGGTATTTTCCTAAGTACCTACACACACACACGCGCGCCTCTAATAAAGAGTGATCAACTAAAAAGAAAACATGCCAGAATACAAGCCCAACTGAAATAGAAAAGTAAAATATGATGGATCCCATATGTAGGAAAAACCCTACCTAAAGGGTAGGTACAATATGCTATCTGAAAGTCATTGAAGTGTACCACATCTGTCGAGTCGCATTGAAGCACCCCTGTCTCTGACCCACCAAGGACTCTGTCAAAGCTTTCAATCATCTTCACAAGACATGATACATGCGGGCGAATCCCGTGCATGGGTGAGTAAAAAAATAATCATTAGGGACCCCAAACCATAAAGGAATTACACAAAGTAAATCACAATTAATCACACAAAGTATACCACAAAAAAGCGAACTAAGAAACACCATGAAGGAACAACACTAAAGAACACCACGAAGGAGCACCACAAAGGAACACCACGAAGGAACACCATGAGGGAACACCACTAAGGAACACCAAAAAGGAACACCAAGAAGGAACACAACTAAGGAATAACACAAAGGAACACCACTATGGAACACCACTAAAGAATACCACAAAGGAACACCACTACGGAATACCATGAGGAAACACAACAAAGGAAAACCACTAAGTAATACCACAAAGGAACACCACTAAGGAACCCCATGAAGGAACACCATTAAGGAATACCATGATAGAATACCATAAAGGAACACCACTAAGGAACACCACTAAGGAATACCATGAAGGAACACCACTAAGGAACACCATGAAGGAATACCCTAAAGGAACACCACTAAGGAACACCACTAATGAATACCATGAAGGAATACCATGAAGGAACAAAAATAAGGAATACCATGAAGAAATACCAAAAAGGAACACCACTAAGGAATAACATGAAGGAATACCATGAATGAATAACACAAAGGAACCCCACTAAGGAATACCATGAAGGAAGACCACATAGGAACACTACTAAGGAATACTACAAAGGAATACCATGAAGGAATACCATGAAGGCTTATCAACTCACACATGTATAAATATAAAGTATGAAAATAAATACTATCAGAATTAATCATAAAACCCCTAATACTATTGAGTCACTTAGACCTACTGAGTCACGTAGACCCGCTGAGTCACTTAGACCCGATGAGTTACTTAGACCCATAGAGTCACTTAGACCCGCTAAGTCACTTAGAACCACTGAGTCACTTAGACCCACTAAGTCACATAGACCCCATGAGTCACTTAGACCCACTAATTCACTTTGACCCACTAATTCCCTTAGACACGCAGAGTCACTTAGACCCATAGTCATAGTCTTCTCATCATAACCAGCCACAAGATTCCCGATCGTAGCGTGCTTATTCCGGGAGAACTTACTCCTCAAGAAAAAGGTCATATGTCTACTTCCTTGAAAACCAACTTAGATGATCTAAAAAGTACCTCCTTGTATTAAGGGTCATAACACCACAAACAGATCATCAATCAGAAATACGGTTTGAGAGTTATGGGTATTTTAGTGAAAAGGGGCCAGTTGGGTTCGGGTTCGATCTGACCTGACCTAGGTCCCACCTGACCTGACCCGCCGGGTCGACCTAGCCCAATGGTCCCGGCCTATACTGATTCTATCCCACCTGACCAGCCTATAACACTGAATCGGGATAGTTCATCCACCCAAAACGTGGTGGGTGCCACATTCTCACCTGGTTAATATAGTCAGCTACCACGTGAACTGACCCATGGTAGTTACTGTAAGGTCCTACCACGATCCTGTTGGACCTCGGTTTCTTGCTGCGTGACTTTTCCCGATGCCACATCTATTAAGGCCCAATTTTTTGTCTGCTGAGGCCCACTACTGCATCCACTGAGGCCCATTGCCAGCCTCCTACTGGCAGCAGTTTCCGAGGGGGTCTCCGCTACCAACCATCGAGTCGGGGGCTGCTACTGCCGGGTGGCCACACCGCTAGAGACTCTCTTTTCACGGGTCACCACCATCACTTTGGTGACCCTTTTTCCAAACCTTAGGAACCCTTGAGATTCATGGGTCACCTTCTCCACTTCCATGTTCTCTTAATTTTCTTTCCATCGATATGGTGGTCCGTCCACATTCAGAACCTCCTGATAAGAATCTGATGCAACCACAGGGGTCCTTCAGTGAAGAATGAAAGAGAAGGAAAGAGAAATCACCATGAACACCCAAGGAATGAATTTTATCCTTCTTCATTTGGATTTATTTTATCTCTTTAGAAAAATGGGAACTAAAAGATACTATTAACCAAAAAGGTGTAACACTATTTGATCTCATAACAATAGTACCCATCCCGCATAAATGATCAAACCGTGGATCAACCCGTTCATGGGTTGGTCCACATTCGTCATTGGAAACAAGAATGTGGAAATAAAATCACACAAAAAAACCCCTACCTATGTTTTTATCGTTCACTATCGTAGATTCATTTTCATTGACGATCTGATGAAGAACAATCTCGATCCATCATTCATAGATGTTTTGATCCGAGCTTCGATATCTAAACTATCATCACTGGTGAGATATCTTCCCAGTGTTTGAGGGAAAAATTCTCCAGTTTTATGAATTCTAACACTAGACCCTGCCCCTAATTAAAGGATGAAACACGTTAGCGCATTTTAGCATTACTTTTTCACTTTAAAATAGTGTCTCCATGCTGCTTCATTTATGAAAGGAGAATGGTTTGATTCGTCGCTATATTGCTACGTCGCCACACTATGAAACTTTAAAAGGAAATAAAATAAAATTCTTTAAGTTTGTTTTATTCTCCTTTAAAAATGTACAAAAATTAACTTTTACCCTCAAACTGCACCAGTCAAGGTTAGGCTCTACCTATAGAAAGAACACCCTCAAAATCTCAATGATACTCTCAAATTTCTAATCCAAGTTACCGTTTATGAGGTATAAGGATTTGAAAAGTAAAATAATTTTATATAATTATTTTACTTATGGTTATTCTGTTTTTGGTGTTTCTCAATAGAGACCCACACCGACTAATGTTAAGTCACTCCTAGGGTAAACCAGCCATCTTGAATGCAACGGTTCCCTCAAATTTCTAATCGTGCACCCATTTATGAGTTATCCCACCTTTTTATGAAAACCATTCTTACGTTTTATTTAAACACTTTAAATTTTTTGGTGGATCATTCTGGGAACTCCGAGCCTCATAATTTCATGCCATCCCTGTGCCTAGTCTCATAATTTTCCCAATAATTTTATAAAAATAGTATTGGGAAAATATGATTCATTGCATTATCCCAACCTTATGGATTTATGTCCCCGAAATCCAAACCAAGGGATACCCAAATAGATGAGGGTATGAGCACAAACATGAGCCCCCCACTCCCATGTTCTATTATAGAGATTCTTGTGATGCCACCGGGAACACACTAAAAGAATCCACTACCCATAGAGTGTCCTCTAATTCCTATCCTCAATATCCATGACCAAGGTGCAATGAGAGAATCCCAATCATAAACTATCGTCTATGGGATTACATGGATTCAAGATATCTCTTACATGTATAGGCATCCTATGCTCTCTACTAAACTCTGTTCTCGAATCACTAGGAAGTGGGATGACTTGGTGAGTCGGTCAATGATCACCCAGATGGTATCATGTCCCCTGGATGTACGTAATAAACCTATCATGAATTCCATCGATAACCTTTATCACTCCATTCCTAGCACCCCAAGAAAGGAAAGAGAAACCCTTTCCAAGAATAGGGTCTCTACATGGTGAGTTTATAAACCACAAAATTGATTCAAACAAGCACTCAACTTTTATATCAATAGTTAATCCCAGATTCAACCTATTTCGTCATCCCCAGTGTCCACCTCAACACCCACATGCATATCCCAATGCATCTATCCACTATATGAATCCATTGTAACAAACTGAGATTTTATAAGATATATTATTTTTAATTTCTTTCATATATTCTATTTTACTCTACACCAATATTATCTTGCGCTATACGCAACACCGTATTAGCTTGCAGTATACACAACACTAATCTTGGATCGTGTTACACACACTTTCAAGTTTGTTTGATAGTAGTTATTCTACGCAACATTGAGTGTATATATATATATATTCAATGTATAAATGAAATATGGTTGGATTTTGTTATATGAAACAACAAAGGAGTCTTGTACTACACGCAACCCTGACTTAACTTGCATTTCATGCAATCGCAACCCTCGTCGATAGTGTGTGTTGTACGCAATACCGAGTTTCTCTAAACAAATATATATGGTTATAATATTATTATAAAATAGCCGTTATGAATATTAGTAAATAAATTTTTAATTTTATGACATTATAATTCATCTTACATATTTTATTGAACATGGTATGAGAACAAAATAATTTTTTTGGGTAAAATAAGTATTTTTCAAAAAATGCAGTATTGCTGCCTTTTGATGGAACACCCATTTTAAATATAATTTTTGACAAGTTTATTAGTTAAATTTTACAAAATAAACTTCTTATTTTGAATCAGGATATAAAAATTTACACTAGATAAAGTTTTGATATTTTTCTGACAACTTTCAAATTTTAATGAATAGTAAAAACACGCCATATTTTAATTAATTAATTTTTTCATCGTAATAATTTATATGGTTAAATTATAATATTTAATGGTTTTAAAGTATAAATAGAATATATTTTTACCATTTAATATAATGTATGTCATTATCATTGATTTTACATTGAATTCATAGATAAAATCATTTCAATCTTTTGCAATGTTTTAACTTTTAAAACTCGTTTTCTTAACAATGGAATTAATTTTAAATTAATTTATACAACTTTTGTGTATTGAATTTATAAAAATGGATTCCATATTTGTAATTAGTGGGTCCAAATTATTTTAATAGTCTACTTTTTTATTTTTGGGCATTATGAATAGTAACTATGGTAAATTTTATTTACCACAGTAAAAGGTAAATCGGGTAATTAAGGGTAAATATAATATTATAAAATTACCCTAAAACTTGGATTAATATAAATGGATGCTTATATTTTGTCCTAAGTAATATTTGGGTCAAAATGGAATCCATTGGAACCCACTTGGAGGTGATTAAGACCTTTAGTTTATTTTATTTAAAGGAAAGTGAAATATGTCTTACTCAACTTTAATAATTAAAGTATTTTTAATATAAGTTTATACAGAATATAAATTCGGTTATAAATAATCATTTGAAATATAAAATGTTTTTATTTATCATGGAAATTTATTTATAATTTTTAAGAGATATTTAATTACCTTAATAGCTTATACATTAATGATGCAGAAATTATTTATTTAGTGAAAAATAAGTAATATAGTTTTTATTGAAATAATAATATATATTAAAATGCTCAAAAACCTGAACGAAACTTATTGGTAGTGTATATATACACCATAATCATACAATGACCTAATATATGACCGTTTGGAGTCTTATAAAAGTGATTATGACACTTATATTATTTTATTTTAAATGATGTCAAAGTTATCACCTTCATAATTTAATAAATATAACATTTTAAAAGTTGGGTGTTTTAGAATATAAATCTGACTAAAAGTATTATTATAAAATATATAAGATTTATATTCATCATAGTATTTTATTTTTAATTTTTATGCAACAAATAAGTATATTTAATACTTATACAAAAATGTTGTAGAAATTATTTTATTAAGAGAAGTATCAAATAAATGGTTTTAAAAATAGTAAAATAAATATTATATGAACTATTTAATGTTCTGCACTAATTTTACAGATGAATATGACATGTTAGTAACCTATTAAATATTTTATTTTGAATATATCCTATGTGTGGATTTTATTTAAATTCAAATAAATGAATAGTGTCAAAATTGACACTATTGTTATTTTATAAAAATAAAACATTATTAAATTGTTTAAAAATGAAAAAAATATTTAAAAATTATAAATTTAAATTTATAGAGTAAACAATTTCATAAATTATCCAATTATGTAAAATTAACAACACATAAGTGATTATTTATAACCATTTAAAATTTAAAATTTTATTACCACAAATAAAATTAAATAGATTAAATAAGGATAAATCAAAATGATAAGGTTTAAAATAAGATCAAAACATGTATAAATTTAATTGGTTGATGATATTACAACACTATATCATCTAATATTTGAATTGAGTAATTTTTGGAGGTTTTTATGTGGGGTTTTAATTTATATTAAACTAATATTTTTGAGGATTCCAAAGGTGCCCCTCTCATCCCTTATAAAAGGGAACCTCCTCCCTCTCATCTTTACACAACTTTGAGACTTCAAGCTCAGAAAAACCCTGCCCATTTCCCTTCTAAACTTCCCTAGAAATATTCTATAAGTCCTGGTCTTCTTAAAAGGCCAATTTTAGTGCCCTAAGAGGAGGTTTCAAAGAGGCGTTTCGAAGAAGAGGTAATATCTGTTACCGATTCTTTCAAATTTATTTCTTCTTCTACTTCCTCTTATTTAGTTGTTTCATTATAAAGTAATAAAATAAGTATCAATCATACACTAATATGTTATTATAAATATGAAACAATCTTATTCCACCTTCTATCCATCCTACGGAAAATGAAATCACCGCGCGTGTGTACGTACGAAATGCCATCTCCACGCCGTGGTGTAATCTGTTTTCCACCACCAACTTACTTGGATGGGTATAATGGTGTAAATAATAACTATATGTGATTATTGTAAAGTGATATTGATTCTAAAATATTATACATACACTTCAATACAATTCCATGATCATTTGAAAGATATCATCGCTCGTGCATACGTACGGACTACCGTCTCCACGAACGCGATAAGATTCATTCTTCATGTTAACCATTCATGAATTATTATAAAGTATATATATATTGAATAATAATGAAATATATGACATAATAATGATACTTTATTTATGTATATATATATATATGTATGTCATCTATTTAATTCCATTCAATTCAATAAGGAAACGAAAACAACATTCATGCTTACGTACGACCAACTGTTTCCATGAACGGTGTATTTCATTACATTTATCAATCTATAATATATATGTATATGCTGAATATTTATTATATATAAATCATGTTTTACATTCTGAAATTAAGTAAATCAGTATATAAGTAATAATATCAATAACAACAAGTCGAAACACGTATGATAAATTAAACGATTTTACCCAAAACGCTGCTTTAACATGGATTTACAAAAGAACGGGTAATATAAAGTCATAAGTGAACCATATATGATATCATAACAATGAGTATGATTCTGTAATAAGTCAATGAAATTATTTAAATCATTATACAGGAGGTTCGGACACGTACGAAGCATATCAGACCTAAGGTAAGAGATAATGTTGCAATCTCAATTGTTTTCTATCTGAGATTTGTTATACGTAAGTATTTACTGGGGTTATATTTATCATCCATGTCCAAGTTTTATAAAAATGTTTTTATGTATGTTTAAAGTCCTTTTTATCCATTTTTGAATTTTTCTACATGGTATGTAAGGAATATTTTTTTTGTTTACCTTACGAGGTACTTTTTGACTTTTTCGGCAAAAGTACGAGAAAAATGTTTTTTTTAACTTATACGGCAAGAACAGATTTTTACGGTTTCATAACGCCTTATTTTCATGAAGCTTAATCTACAAGATTTCATGACTATTTTCAATAAAATAATTTTCTTTTAAAATTGAATGGCATTTTGTGAAAAGAAAATTATTTTCCAGAAGAAAGGATATTTTTCTCAAGAATTCATTTCAAGTTCTTTATCAAAACCATTTTCCATCTAAGATGACGTTATTTCATATGTGTATGTTTCAAGTATAATGTCTCTATGATTTATATGGTTTCAATTTTCTTATGATGAAATGATATCCATTTGTTTTATATGGATTATGTTATGATGGAATGATGTTTATGAAACCCAATTTATTCTTTGGGTTATGATGAATGATTTATGATTGTTTTGTGGAACACGTAAGAATGATTTCAATATAAGATGGGTGGGACCTATATCTCCCTCAAATTCATTGGGTAATGATTTATATCTCATGAGATAGACATGGATGAAACAGAAAGTAAATTCGGTTCAGTAATACAGGGCTGGAACGGCAAGTAAACACGGTTCAGTAAGGGACTTTGTCCACTAAGATGGTTTTGACAGCAATTCCTTGGCTACTATGGAAATCATATCATGTGATTAATGTTTTTACAAAATTACAAGTTTTATTCCCATGCTATTTTATTATGATTGATGTTCTGTTATGATCTATGCCTTACTTACTTCCATTTTTTATGTCATTTCTCAAGATCTTGATGTTTAAACATTATGTTCATGTTTTTAAGTTCAAATATATATGGTTTGTTTTATTTTCTCCATGATTACCCTAACTGAGCATTTGAGCTCACCCTTTTTATGTTTTCTTTTCCCCTAGGATTAAAATAAAGGTTTTAGGTAAGGAAACAAATAGGGGAAGATCATTATGGGAGATGTTTGAGATCTTTCAACATGATTAGAAGTTTATATTCCAAGTTTCCAAATACATAAAACTATTATGGTCCTTTGGTGTCTATTTTTGTTATGTATTAGATATTCCGCAAAATTAATGTAATGTCCATGTACGTCAAGCTTTGTGTCTCTACATCCATTGATACTACTGTGCGTTCTCTAAAAAGAACAACATGATCCCCACCTTTTGAACATCCATTAGGGTATTCCCTGTGGACAGCTGAGCATGTAAAGCCTCACTATCAGTAACACCAATCCATGCCTCCCTAACTCACTATAAGAGTTTATGGGTAAAAACCACTGAATGGAGGTTGGATGCATCTTCTCTATCTATGAAGGATAATTGTAACGTGGAAAACTGCTTCATTTCCTTTCTCAGTAACTACGAACTCGATCTTCAGTTAAGAGAATCTCCCAGTCCTCCACCTATACCCTCATCTCACAAAGCTCTATGAAAGTCATATAATATACTAATACTGATATTAGTGCCATCTCAGGGTGTAGAAAAATTCAGAAGACTATCTCTCTATTGGGAGGTAAACCTGAAACATCTTCTATAAATACGTCCTTGTACTTTGCCACTACTACTGATAATTGAAAACTCATAACATCCATTGCCCTAAGGGTAAGGCTATATGACTCGAAAGTAATTGGATTTATCCTCTTATTCACGATTCTATCATGTTGCCTGGTTTTCCTTTTTTTGTAGACCAAGGAAAACCTATCTCCATCACTACAAACATACCACACCCGTTTTCCTAAAACAGTCAATCTGAGCATGAACTGTGGATAACCAATCCATACCCAGACTAAAGTCATATGGCCTCAACGCAGACACCAAGAAGTTCCAACCAAAACTCTTTCCTCAAGGGTTCAATAACACTGGAGTCACTTGTGTTATTATTAAGTCTCCTCCCATAGGTATCTCCAGATGTAAGGGTCAAGTCAACAGTTAAACTGGAAACTCTAGGTCTTGAATAAGATTTGTGACAAGAAGGAATGCTTAACACCTATGTCTATTAATACTATAGATAATATCAGACAAAAAATATACCTCGAATCATTCTTGGATACCTTGGGTCATATTCCTTGACAACATGCAACTACCCCTTCCCCTATCCTCAAGCTCCTTGAGCCTAGTGTGGACCACATTTGGGTGGTGGTGGTATCATGTCGAAATGTATACCACCTCCTACTGATCCCCCAACTCCTCTGCCACATCTTCCACCCTACAAATCCATTTGTTCCTATCACTGTATCTACCTTGATGGACCACCCACCATTTACCTCTCATCACCCTAATGGGTTGGACAATCTTTAATGAGATTCCCTTAGCTGTCTCATGAAAATCATCACCTCTCTTTAGGCTGATTGGACTCACCCTATGAGCCCCAAGTTGTAGATCCTCTATCCTGGGACCTCCTATCAGAACGTCTCACACATCCAAGTCTCTAAGACCGAAGTCGGCTTCCTGCTTCCAAGGTCTTTTCTTCTTCTTTCCCACTGTTGACATCCATTGGTTGTATCCACTCATCTAAGGGACTTTCAACCAAAAATGTCCACTCTAGCACCCTAGAATAAGTAAGGGTTCATAGAGTAATAAAGATGGATCATATTTCCCTAAAAACACCTCTCTCGGAGGTCTGAGACCTGAAGCACTGGTCGAATCGTATTCATCGAGTACCTAGAAAGGTTGGTATGCCTCGATGAATACTCATCTACTGACATGTCATCCCACCGAATCTATAGAATCTCCTGGGTATGCATAAAAATTATCTTTTATGGTGAGATTACCTTCTCTAAGAAAGGTACTCAAACTCTATCCATAGAAGTGTCACCTCATCATAAGATAGGGTAATCTAAACTCCTCTATTTCCCTATTGATCTATATAGAAGGATCACCTCTAGGACCACCATATTATCTAATGGTGTCCTGACTGGACATAAAACTTGGTCACCACCTCAAACTAGTCCTCAGCCACCCGAAAGTAGGGATCACCTCAGAATATGAGGGGTCTCTATTGCTGAAACTCATGAACTCTACTTAGTATTTGCATCTCATCCGCTAGTACTACGAGTACCATGTGATACTTTACTCGTGGTGGTATAGATGGTACACCACCCCAAGGTGCTGTCTTTGGTAAAAATCTCTATAACCATCTCGTCACCTCGTGGATCATCCTCATGATCACACTGTATAATCCTGGATGGATGTCTATGTGGCAGAATCTTGAAACAAAACAGGATGTACCAAGATAAATAGAGTTTACCTAGCGAGTTGAGTATGAATCAATAATGACAATAGAACACACTCAATTCTTATATGACACAAGAACCATTAATTTCCCATGAAACTAGTGTCTTCATGTACTAAGTCAAAAAGTATAATTCAAGGTCCTGGTGTATGGATACGTCGAACACCACACCAACACTGGGTTCCCAGGCCTGGAAACCAAACTCTAAACACTTAACACTATTTCCCCAAAGTAAGAGTAAAGCCGAAATAACCTATGATATCACTCTATCATGACCCATCTCTCGGGGCCCATGTCGTGACTACCCCAAGCCTGACTCCCATAGGCTAAGGGCTAGTGACTAATTCCAAGTAGGCGTATCCTATAAAGGGGAGACATTTTCCTAATTACCTATACACACACACATATGTCCAAGAAATAGTGATCAACTAAAAAGTAAACAAGCCAGAATACAATCCCAAATGAAAGTGAAAAGTACAAGCTCCTAGATCTCATCCCTAGAAAAAACCCTACATGATGGGTAGGTACAGTATGCTATCTGAAAGTCGCTGAAGCATACCACTTCTGTTGGGTCTCCCTGAATTACCCCTGTCTCTGGCTCAACAAGGACTCCGTCAAAACTGTCGATCATTTTCAGAAGACACGACACGTGTAGGCGAAGCCCTTGAAGGGGTGAGTAAAAAAATACTCAGTAGGGACCCCAAACCATAAAGGAATTACGTAAAGTAAGCCACAAGGAATCACACAAATTATACCAAAAATAATATCACTAAAAAACATCACTAAAGAACACCATGAAAGAACACCACAAAGGAACACCATGAAGGAACACAACAAAGGAACACCAGGAAAGAAAACCACGAAGGAACTCCACTAAGGAACACCATGAAGGAACACCACAAATGAACACCACTAAGGAATACCATGAAGGAGAACCACTAAGGAACACCAATACTGAATACCACGAAGAAACACCACTAAGGAATATCATAAAAGAACACCATGAAGAAACACCACTAAGGATTAACTCAAATTAAAACCACTAAGGAACACCACGAAGGAACACCACTAAGGAATACCATGAAGGAATACCATGAAGGAACACCATTATGGAATACAACTAAGGAAAACCACTAAAGAATACAACAAAGGAACACCACTAAGGAATACCATGAAAGAATACCACAAAGGAACACCACTAAGGAATACCACTATGGAATAACATGAAGGAATACAAAGAAGGAACACCATTAAGGAATACCATAAAGGAATAACATGAATGAACACAACTAAGGAATACCATGAAGGAATACCATTAAGTAATACCATGAAGGAACTGTTGGGACCAATTTGTGTATAAGGTTGTATTTGTTGTCAATAGGTGTCAATGAAGATAAAAATGAAGGATATCAAGAAGTACTCTAATGAAATGGAGGAATGGAAATTCAGATGATTTTTGTACTGATCATAAGGTATAATCCATTTGAGTATGATTAAAGAAGAATGGGGATTTGATGAAGACCATGCAATTCTTCATGATTTCATGAGAACCATGCAAGAGACTACTTGAAGAATAGAATCGTATGATTTTTATGAAGTAGAGAATGACGGTTGAAAAAGAAGACAATGTGGAAGGGATTGGAATTCTGAGATGGCCATGCACTTCACATTGTATCAAAATATGATGATGCTAAATCTGATCTTTCAAAAGGTATATATCATAATAGTGGAGTTTGTGACGAAAGAAGAAGAGTTTCTGAAGAAGCCAAATCATAGAAAGGAAGCATGAAGGTTATGGCCGAAGCATTTCTTGAAGGTGGAACTGTTTCCCAATGTTGGCCAAATTTTTGGGCCTGAAAATCAGAAAATGAAGACATGAGTTGTTCACAAATGGATGTGCACACAAAGAGGAAGTGGTGCGTGAAATAGGTGGGCTGTGTGCGAAATAGGAGAGTTGTGTGTGAAAAAAGCGTGGTACGTGAAATAGTGGAGTGAAGTTTTTTGCGCAAGCAGTGTTTCAGAATTAGAATGTTGAAAAATGGTAAAGGAATGGGATGCGCGAAAAACCAGAGTTGTGTGCGGAAAAAATGGGAATGTGAATGGAAAAATGTTGTGTTCAAAATAGATGGGTGAGTTTTTCACGCAAGCAGTGTCTTGAATCGGAAATACTGAAAATCGACAAAGGCAAGAGGCACGTGAAAAATCAAAGATGTTCGCGCCATGTGCGCAGAAAATCAAACTTGTGCACGAAAAGATGGTTGTGAGAAAAAATGTGGGTTTGATGTTTTACACGCAAGATAAGCTTCATGTTTAGAATGATGAAAAATGAAAAAGTCATGAGGTACGCAAAAAATACAGGTGGTGCACAAAAATAAAAGGAAGGCGCGTGTAATATAAAGAATTGAGAGACAGTTTTATGCGCATGAAGGGGTTTTACGTGCAAGGTAAAAAATGCCTATAAATACGAGGTGAAACCCTCTTATTTAGAGAAGATCAACTCTTATAAAAATCCTGAGCTCTGGTGCACATAAAAATTGAAGTATAGAGTGGTACACAAAAAGAATAAGTACTGCGTGAAAAAAAAAGTGTTGCACGAAAAAGAGAAGTTTTGCGCGGAATAGAAGGGTTTCGTGAAAAGGATTTTTCGCGCCAAAGGGAATTTTTATGCACAAGGCTTAAATTTTACACACAAGCCATCTAGAAGGGTGCACAAAAAAATTGGGTGTCCCTCAAGCATTTGACAGGTACCTAGAACCCTCGAATCGACTTCACAAAGAAGGAAGTACTGTGAACCATTCTGTTTTATGAAGAAAAGTAGCACTGCACACACACGACTGGTGTTTAACACCCTTGTTGTGCTTTGAGAATAGAAGAACAACAATATGTGCAACTAAACTCAGATCTGCACAGAACGAGGAAAGTATACTGATACACACGGGTGTTGGTATCAGGAATTAAAGGAAGAGAAGAAGAAGATTTAGTGCATTCAGTTATTGCACTAAAGTGAAAGAGTGAACACAAAAGAGCATCAATTCAGTACTCTGATACAAGCAACGTATCATTCTGAATAGGATACAAATACTTCAATGAAAATATATTGAAGAGACCTTCACGTCTATAAACTGAGTGAGACTTCACCAAAGGCAGTGAGCTAGGGGGAGTCAACGGGAGTGACCTGAGGGACACAGTGAGATATCGCTGAACGTTTGTAAAGGTAGCGAGCCTAGAATAGAGTGACTGTTCCTAAACCATTTTAATCTAAAAATAGTGAATAATAGTGGAATTAGGTACGCCTAACAACTTGTCGGCATATGCTCCTTGGACGTAGCCCTTAGTGGTGAACCAAGTAAAAAGTGTTGTGTCATCTATTTGCATGTAAATGTTTGATCACTGATCATATCCATAATACAAGTTTAACTAGTTCCTATCAATGTGGGAACAAGATCCATCAGTTTAAAAGAAAACATTGGCACCCTGATTCACCCATCCACTCTCAGGGTGTCCTGGGGTCCTATAGAAACACCACTAAGGAGCACCATGAAGGAATACCATGAAGGAACACCACTAAGGAATAATACAAAAGAATACTATGAAGGAATAACAGAAAGGATTGTTACCTCACACATGTATAAATATAAAGTATGAAAAGCAATACTATCAGACGTAATCATAGAACACCCAGTATTTTTGAGTAACTTAGACCCATTGAGTCACTTAGACCCGCTGAGCCACTTTGACCCACTGAGTCACTTAGACCAGTTGAGTCACTTAGACCTGCTAAGTCACTTGAACCCATCGAGTCACTTAGACCCTCTAAGTCACTTAGACCCACTGAGTCACTTAGACCTGTATTCATAGTCTTCTCATCACAACCATCCATAATATTCTCACTCGTAACATGATTATTACAGTATAACTTACTTCTTAATCCAAATGTCGTATGTTGACTTCCATTAAAACCCAATTAGATTATCTCAAAATGAACATATTTTCACGAGGGTCACAATTCCACAAACGTCTCATCAATTGGATGTACAGTTTGAGATTTATGGGCATTTTAGTGAAAAGGGGTCAGTTGGGTCTAGGTCCGGTCCAACCCGGGTCCCACCTGACCAGACCTGCTGAAGCGGGACAGTTCATCCACCCAGAATGCGGAGGGTGCCACATGACCTATGCTGGGGTGGTCCCATTGGACTATGGTTTGTCACCATGTGATGCGGCCCACTGCTGCACCTGCTGCGGCCCACTGCCGCATCGTCTAAGGCCCACCACCAGCCTCCTACCGACAGCTCCTGTCCGCTGCCCCACGACGGTTTCTGTGGGGTTCTCTGCCACCGGACATCGAGCCAGCAGCTATTGCTATCGGGTGGCTACACCGTCAGTGACCCTCCTTCCTCAGATCGCCACTGTCACTGTGGTGACCCATTTTTCAAACTGTAGGCACCCTTGCGATCCATGGATTTCCGTGTCCACTGCCATATGATCTTAATTATCTCACCATCGATCCAGGGGTCCATCCATGTTCGGAACCTCTGAGAAAGAGTTCGATGCAACCATGGGGGTTTGTATGCGAAGAAAATTAGAGAAGGAAAGAGATATCACCATGAACACCCATGGAACGAATGTCAACCTTGTTTGTTCAGCCTTCATTCATCCCATTAGAAAAAGGGGAACTAAAAGATACTATTAACCACTAAGTTGTAACCCCATTTGATCTAGCAACAATAGTACCTATCCTGTATAAACGATCGAACCGCGGATCAACCTGCTCGTGGGTTAGTCTGCGATCATCATTGGAAACAAGAACGAGGAAAGGAAATGACACAGAAATAAAACCCCTACCTGGGATTATATCTTTCGCTTCCTTGAATTTTTTTATCATTGACTATCCAATGAAGAACGATCTTGATATGTCATTCGTCAGTGTTCGAGATGAGCTTTGATCTCTAAACTATCATCGCCAATAAGATATATTCCCAGGGTTCCAAATAAAAAATCTCCAGTGTTATGAATTCTAACGCTAAAACCTACCCCTGATTAAAGGAGGAAACATGTTAATGAATTTTAGTGTTACTGTTTCACTTTGAAACAACGTCACCATGGTGCTTCATTTATGAAAGTAGAACAAGTTTCTCCATATTTTCATTGAAACATATCCACGCTGTGAAATTTTCAAAGGAAATAAAATAAAATTCTTTAAGTTTATTTTATTCTCCTTTAAAAATGTCCAAAAACTAACTTTTACCCTCAACCTATTCCGGTCGAGGTTACGCTCCGCCTAAGGAAAGAACACCCTCACGAGTTTAATGATACTCTCAGATTTCCAATCCGAGTTACCATTTATGAGTTATAAGGATTTGAAAAATAAAATAATTTTATTTAATAATTTTATTTACAGTTATTACATTTTTGGGGTTTCTCTCTGGAGACCCTCACCGACTAAATTTAAGTTGCTCCGAGGGTAAACCCGCCATCCAGAACACAATGGTACCCTCATATTTCTGATTTTTGAACCTATTTAATATTTATTCCACATTTTTAGGAAAACCTCTCACTCACACTATTTAAAAAAATAACATTTTTTGACGAATCATTTTGGGCACTCCGGGCTCAGAATCTCACGCCTTCCAAGCACATGGTCTCGTAATTTTCCAAATAATTTTCTAAAAATAGTATCAGAAAAATTCGAGTCATTACAATAAAAAATGGTAAAAAATATTTTTCTCTCCCTATAAGAAACTATTTTCTAGACCCAACAACTGGCCACTGGGTCTCACCAGATAACTGGTGGGCTTCTAGTACCTCTTTCAACCTATAGAAATCCCATCAGCTAGCTAATGGTACTGTAACCCTATGGGTGCATACCACAACCTCCTCCTGAGACTCCCAAAATCTTTCAATTCCTCTCAAAACCCCTTGGTCACTTATAAAAAGAAAAAATTTGGGGGTTTGGAAAAAATTAAAGGAGTTTGTACCTTAAATAAGGGGTTGAGTATTACAGTTCTTCTATATAACATTAATGTGATAATATCCTATTATATCTGTTATATTGAAAAGTTCATATGAAATTTCCCTCTATGATGTGAAACTTGATATGAAATGATGATATTATTAAACTTAGTTCTATAGTGAGATCACATTAATGATGGGATATTTAGTTTGTTGGCTGTCAGGTGAAATTAATTGTAAGCAGATGAGACTTCATCTTATAAACATCACACTTGGTAATCTTTAGGATGAGAGATTATGAGAACAAACCTAAAAATATGAATTCCATATATTTTCTTGTCATTAGATATTATTGTCAGTGAGAATGTGTAATGATCCTTAAATGTTAAGATTATTATTAATTTATGTCACTGCTAAGCACTTTGATGTATTTCCATAAACCATGATGACATATATTCTCAATGAATTTGGGTAGTTGGGTGAACCATGAATGATTTGTTATTAAAGAATAATCTAAGGAAGGATTTATACCTTCCATATTTATAGAAGTTGATATCTTAGACATTTGATTGAACTATTACATTAAATTACTTAGCCTTGGTGTAACGATGAGTTTATTTCATATCATCAGAGAAAGTCATATCAAACATATAAGGTTGATGATATGGGTGTGGAACTTGATTGATGAGATATCATAAAAAAGGGATTATATTATATAGTGAATGTTATATGTGGTTGTTATCATTACAACATATCTTCCTACTCTATGGGTTTTATAACCCATTGCTAGATAGTAATTTTAGAATTTATGAAATCCTACCTAATACCACTAAGTAAGAATCATAGAGGATCACACACAATGTGTTTCCATTGATCTCAGTTAAATATTATTTATATTTAATAGTTGTAATAAATATTATTAACCATCCCAAAAAAGTGATATTTATTGATCTCAAATATTAAATAAATTTTTATTTGAAATGTAATTATTTGAATACATAGATAAATATAATATTTATTTTTCTCTTTTTATTCATAAGGTAATAAATAATTATTAATTAATAAATAATTTATTTAATTATAGTAATATTAAAATAAGTAATTTTATTTCCCATACAGTGAATATAATATTTATTTCGGAATTCAATAAATGTCAAGGAGGATGAGAGGTCCCAATTATTGGTCCAGTGATAATTTTTTTTATCAAACTATAAATAATATTTATTATTTCATGGGTTCATACTTTCCATAGAATAAAATAATAATAATAATATTATTTTACATGACATAGGGTTCATTACAAATTTAACATATTACTAAGGAACTTTGTGTGATTAATTAATATGAAACCCTAAACTTGGGTCTATATTAGAATTGTGAGAGGTTAGTCATTGTGAAAAACATTCTCTACCCTAGAGAATTCTCCCTTGGTAAAGAAAGTATCTAGGGTTTCCTCTCAAGCTCAAGATATTCACACTTACTACCCTTCCCATCAAACCGAAGAGATTAAGAGATGATCCATCTAGACTAAAGAGATCATGGTAGTGATGAAAGATGATCAACATTACTAGGTTAGCACTTGAACTACCATCAGTGCATTCTGAGATCGAAGGAGCATGTGTGGATCACCTCGAGAGGAGCTATGCTTTGGGTCCTCATCATCATAATGAGAGTACAACCAAACCGTGTTCGATAGATCAACACCTTAATCAAAGAAAGAAATAAAGATTGAGTTATTTCTTACTACTATTAAATTTATTGTAAATTAATGTGAAAAATGTCCTCTATCTTGGTTTTGGTGAAAACATTTTTCAATATTCTTCAAAAAAAATTCATTAGTCCTGACATTAATTATCATGTACATTGCAGATTATCCATTGAATCTAAAAAACTTCGAGTTGGAAATTATCCTAGTAGGCGCTTCCACTATGTCTATAACCATCAAGTTGTATCAAATAATAGGTTACATTCAACTTATAATTATTTATTAATTTTTGATTGTTTATGTGTTCAAAATTTTAGTTTTCATTTAAATAAATTCACTCTTATAATTAGATTGCCAAGATATTTTATTCCACTATTTGTTTATTTCCAAAAAAACCCATATAAAATTAATAATTAATGAATAACATACAAAGAAACTATCTAGAGGTGCTATAAATTCTGGTCGTATAGTATAAGAGTACCCAATATGTAAATCAAAGGTACACACCATGTATCCTAGTACATTGAACTAGGATGAACCTTGGTTTCCATGGGTCATTGTGTAATAAATATACATAGGTGTATTTAATAAAATCCATGTTTTTACCATAATAGGCTAACACATGGCATGTTTAAATACACATTGTGTAATTGGGTTATACTCTATATAGTCTACATGTTTTCGTGGTGGGAAATTCATGGTCAAATTTGAATCGTGTATTAATTAAACGATGTGTAAGGATTAAAAACCATGTAAAAAGGAAGTTACATAATTTTTACTAGATATACATTCTATGTACCTTAGAAATTCCTGTTCATAAATACACATATACTCCCTAAACATGTATAACAAACATACACTGAGTAAGATACGTGACATGTAGTTGGATGTACACACCGTATACCTAACCTGCTTACGTAGAAAAATTAAAATTAATTTATTACTTCATTAAACCTCATCATTACATTTTTCATGTTTCATTTATTGATATTAAATTCCATATGATAGGTTTAATATGATATTATATACTTAATTTAATTTTATATAATATATAGGACTACAAGTCATTTATGGTCATTGTATAATGTATACTCTACATGAATTAAATCGGTACATGTTGTATAATATTCATTTATTCTATCGGTCATTTATTAATGGTACACACATAAATTATATCACATGTTATGTACATGATATTTCATGTTAGTACACTCTATACAATAAGAACTATACAACATAGTTTGGATATGGATTCATTATTTTTCTTCCTAGCCAAAGATCTGTATTTATTTTATTAAATTTTAAATAAAATTAATATATTTAATTTATTTAAAATCATAGTATATGAGTATATCCTAAACTGATTGGATGAAAATTAAGATAAAATGAATTAATTGATCAATAAGATAACTAATCATATTTTTTCTCATATGTTCTATATTAATAAAAGATCGAATCAAAATGAATACTAGTTAGTTATTTTAAATGCGTATTCATTTCACAAGTACATGATCATGATATTATATTGATCTATACATGTTTTCAATATCTTTTAATTTAATTATTTCTTTAGTTTTTTCAATGATTATTATTAAATTAAAATGATTTCCTAGGAGTCATCCCTCCATCCTTATTATATACGGGCCTGTGAGTAATAATTTCTTTTATGTAAATTTCCTTTTGGTTCTCTTTATCTATGTGTGATGTAAATGAATTTTAAGGATGAATCTACAAGGTGTAAAAAGTTGGTTCAATACTGAGTTGAGGAAAAACCGAACCAAGAAGATACATATAATAGCAGCAAAATTCTGTAACTCGAGACATGGCTGACTCAAGAATTTTTCCCCTTGGGTCAATGGTTTGTTTATTGTCCACTAAATAAAAAAACCGTTAGTCAATGATCATGA
Organism: Viscum album; assembly: GCA_963277665.1. Taxonomy (NCBI): domain Eukaryota; kingdom Viridiplantae; phylum Streptophyta; class Magnoliopsida; order Santalales; family Viscaceae; genus Viscum; species Viscum album. The sequence goes on from OY728151.1 coordinate 565,288,055, forward strand.
CCATAATTTTTTTTATTTATTTTATTTCTATATGATGCATGATTTATTTTATGGATGTGAGATCATGATCACATAAATAAATTTATTACCATGAAAATATGGAATTAAAATAAAAGAGATTATGCACAAATGTTTTATGAAAAAATGGTTAATTAATTAAGTAAAATACACTTAATATTAAAAATATATTTAAATATATAAAATAATATAATTTACACATAATTAATAGAATCCCTAAATAATATATTATGTCATACAAAGCCTTACATTAGTTTATTAAGAATGAAACTATAGATCTAAGTGTTTACATGGCCATAGTTTGGATGGTTAATTTTATTGGGAAGTTCTTATGATGGTTTTGGGATAACTTAACCAAAAATATATTAAATTTAATGTCCATAGTCTGTTTAATACAAATTTAATGGAAAGTGTTGAGGAAATCTAAGTTAGGATTTCAAGATTAGGGAACCCATTCAATGGATCAAGGAGCTATAGGCTAATAGTTGGCCAGACTACCTACCTAAAAACCTTATTTTGATTTTCATGTCTATAGTCTGGATCATAAGGAGGAAAATATGGATCCTTTCCACTATAATTTCCATATGATAGGATATTTCAAGATCAATGGTGTAGGTTGTTGATACCTGATAAAATAGTGGGAGGCTTAACAAAAAAATGATTTACTTCAATTTACAAATTTTCTAATCAAGTAAAGTACTAATCATATGTTTTTAATTATTATATAAAAATAGAAAGATAAACCACAGAAACACTTCTAACATTCCTTAACTCATGGGATGTCTTCACATGAAAAAAATTTCCTTGAGCAACATAGATGTTCTTACACTATTTTACTATCAGAGTATTTTTACTATGCGTTGGAATCCATATTCCTGGTTTTCTACCTTAGTAATTGTGCGCTGGTGAGATGAATGTATATATGATATTCATTGAGTATTCTTCTTATGTTTGTTGAATAATACTTCTAGTTATGTCTATAGAGCTGATAATTCAACTTAAGGACATGAATTATTACACCATGAAGTCTCATCTCCTTCATCTAAAAAATAAAAGGAGACTTTATATAAATGAGGTTTTCCCCAAACTTCATGAGTATAATTTAGAAGGAGTCCAACTAGATACTTATCATGTTTTCAAAATATTAGAGTATATTAATATGTTAGTAATATTGGGTTTCTATTTGGATAATAAATTATCCATTAATCTTATATTATCATCCTCTCTATTAAGGTTATCCTTATTCATTCAAGAGAAGATTAATAGTATGGATAAATTGATAAAGAATATTTTGACTTTAATTTTACAAATAGATCAGGTTTTTATGGAACATGTTTCATTATCACTTAATAACTAAAGGAAAAGGATTAAAACACCATAATAGTTTTAGTGTCAATGGTTCCTTTACACCATCTTTCAAAGAGATGAAAGATTAAATGGGAAAGAGATGAACATGAGTCTATTGTCTTCTCATGTGGCAAGAAAGGTTATTATAAGAATAATTACGACGAATTAAAGAAGAATAAATCACAATATTACACTTCAAGTATACTCTTCATTAAATGTAATTTTTCAAATATACTTCTTGGGTATATTTTTTCACATATATATGTATTTAAAATAAAAAACCAAGTTAGTATAGAAATATTACAAGAAGTTAGTAGTATTCTTAAAGAAGGTGAATAAGGATGATTACTATATCAGTAATGAGAAGTACACAAATTCTATATTTCATTATGTAATGATTCAAGTTAAAATTTTATTTTTTATTCATTATTACCAAAAACATTTATCTTGGTGTTTATTTTAGAGATAATGATACATTATTTTATATTTTAAATATATGTTGTTGTGGTATTTCATACTAGACTAATATTTTAGAAATTATAGAATCATAAATATCCATCCAGTAATAAATTATTAATATTTATAAGACTTAATTACATGATCATGTAATACAGTACTACATGTCTTACTTTTAACAATGATAAAAATTGGGTTTAACAGTACTATAAAAGCGTTGTTAATCTAGGAACTATTAAATGTATCCCTTTATCAGGGCTAAAAAAATAATTGATAAAGGGGGTATTTATCAGTTTTATAAAAGTGATCATGAAGGCCACCTTTATTATCACTAATCACTAATAATGCGGGACTTTATCAGTGCTTAAAAAAACACTGATAATGAGTATATTTGTTAGAACTTTTTTTAAGCACTGATAAAAGGGTAATTTTTTTTGGAGTTCTCTGCCCCACATTTTTTAGATATTTCCCCCTCTTTATCTATTCTTTTTATCCACTAACTCCCCACCCCACCTATAACCCAGCTTTCCACACCCCCACTTTGTCAGCACTCATAATGAGCTTTTTTAGTTCTTTTTCAATGCCCATCCTCATGTTCACCCCCATGCATACCTAGATTTGATCATTGTACCTCTCTTTTGAAACTAGAATGCCTTTACTATTGCACCAAGATGTTTTATTATCTATTTTATGATAATTATATGTATATATATATATTTACAGATATATTTTTTATTCATATATTTATATAATTATTTCTAAATACATTTATAAAATATATGTTTGTTTGTGTGAGTGTGATATATATTTACTTATATTTATTTAAATACATTATATATTAATATTAATTTGCATGTATTAGAATATGAATATATATCTATTTATTAATACACATATATGTATATATAAACATTATATATATATTTATAAGTATATATATATTCATATATTTTTATAATATAAAATATGGTTAGATATTGTTTTAAATACATTTCTAGAATATGTCTATATATTGTATATTTAGATATAAATTTTACACATTGCATATATATTTGTTTGTCAATATGTTTACACATATATATTTATACATATTCACATATAATTTTATATTTACATATAATTTTTTTATAATTTATTTATAAACATTTACTATAAAATATGTTTATATACTATATTTAAAGATAATAATAACGATTTATTTATAAAAATACATTTATATATGATGTATATACATAATATTAACACACACACATACATATTTGCACAAAAAAGTATACATTTATATTTCTCACATATACGTATAAATATATAAATATATATATGTATTTATTTACATATATTAGAATATACATATAAATATATATTTTTTTATTGATACACACATGTTTATATATCAACATTACTTATATAGGTATATATATACATATCAATACATTTTTATAAGGTAAATAAGATGGATAATTTCTTATTTTAAATAAATTGAATAATAAATATTTATTTCCTTTTGTTTTATATATTTAAAAATAAATTTTTATATAAATATGTTTAAATATGTATTTATATAATTGATTTATTATAAGTAAATATAAGAAAATATGTATATATTTAATTATAAGTAAAACTATAAATGAAAAATGATAAAATTTCAAAACCATAATATCTATATGAATGTAGTCCATGAGAATATATTTATTCTTGACTGAAAAAAGACAATAATAATCTCTTAAACAAAGGTGAAACACTATCTAATATTAAAAAATTATGGTATCCGACTGAAAAATCAGTTTTGGAAGCCTTATGAGCCTTTTTTGACCTCTAAAAAATAGTGTCAAGGGTCCCCATGGGTCAACATGGCATATATCTCTTCTTAGTATTTGTTTTGATATGTGGTAGAGTCAAACAGAGACCCATATCAAAAGTTATGACTATTTGAAGTTCAAGTCATGTTTTATACTTATCTTAGATTGTTCATTATTTTATTTATTGTTTATGTTATACAATTGTTATTAAATTACCATTACTCAATAATAATTATAAAATTATTAATTAATATTTTTTAAGTGTTTTATAGTCCATTTTCCTTGAATATCTTATATATTAAGCGTAAATGCATATTTAGCATTATATAAATAATATTTACTAAAATATATTATATTTATATTAATATAAATATATTTATATATTATTTTTAATGACATATAATTTTTTATGAACTATACTCTTTATCAGTGATAGAAAAAAAGAGTTGATAAAGGGGGAAATTTATCATTGCTAGAAAAAATCACTAATAAAGGGGGGCCTTTATCGGTGATTTTTTATTAGATCTCATAAAGACCTCCCATTTAACAATGCTAGAAAAAAATAACTGATAAATGGGGGTCTTTATTAGTATAAGAAAAATAATTCTAATGAAGGCCCCCCTTTATCAGCACTTTTTTGTTGGCACTGATAAATGCCCCACTTTATGAGTACTTTTTTTCTAACACTGATAAAGGAGTCCTTTATCAATGATTTTTGTTAGTGCTAATAAAGGAAACCTTTATTAGTACTTTTATCTTGTACTGATAAATTCTAGCAGTGGATAAACCCAATTTTTTAGTAGTGTGATAATTCTTTATCAAGAACGATTAATATTAATTGGCTTGTTTATATCTAGAAAAGTTATTTTAGCCTTTATTGAGCTAAGATACTAGGTATAAAAACAAAATAGTTATAATTTTTTATACAAAGAAACCTTTATATATAAAGGTATGCCACAAATATTTTAGATTTAGTTTAGTAAGGGAACCTAAACTATTATAAAGCTATAGGTAAATTCATATACTTCATGGAATTCCTTTAATTTTTTTAGAAATGCTCAAAAAAGTAAATGAGTGCACTTTGGTAAAGATAGAGAACTATCCAAGAAGGATTTTAGAGAATAGTTTATCCAAGTAATCATTGATAATATACATTTGGAGTAAAGGTATTCCCAAACCCAAAATTCCTTATATACATCAATATGATGATGGTAGAAAAAGTAAGATCAATGATGTGTATTATATATTGAAAATGTTCTATAATTTCTTTCAAGCATTTCTTTTAAAATAGAAGTTCAAAAACTAACCATATGACAATTATATTTACTAATAAATATTATATCAATTGTGATATTATAAGAATCTATTATGTCACAATCTAAAGTGTTTATTGAAAACTGTTTGTTAAAATATTGTTTTTAGCTATAAATGAACATGAAACACTTAGTGAATCTCAGTTAATAATACGATAACCACTAAGGATATTAATATCTATTCAAGACCGACTATGTTTCTATAAATAAAACCTATCTCTTTAAGGACAGTGGGATCGTACTTAAATTTTATGGGTTAAGGATCTGAATACGCATTAGTTAGAATAAGAATTATAGACTCCACTAAGATCAGTGAGAAGGGTAGTTCTAGATACACATATCTCATAAGAATTCATAACCAAAGGGTTGTTTTATATTCACCATGGTGGGTGATACATATATTATTCATTCAAAATAATTAATCATACCAATAATTAGTAAATGATAACATGATAAGATTAAAAAGTATATATGAATTCATCACTGGGTTCCTTGTATCAAGATTCAGGGACACTATATTTTAGTTGTTTTTAATACTTGATATTATTAGTCACTATACAAGGGAAATTGAACATGGATGGTATAAGCTGGTACCACTAAAGCATGATTGACTTTTAAAAGGTTTAATCCATGACAAAACTTTTACACCAATTACCATTACTATAATATTTTTGAATTTTATTTATCAAAGAATACTTTTATGATCATCATAGCGGGATATTGATTATCAAGGCCACCATATTTGGAGGAAACCATATGGAGGATGTATATATGATGAGACCAAAAGGATACCCTTTGGTATATTTCTATATAAAATAACTATAAAGGGTCAGTGAAACCAATAAATTATAATAAGATATGTAGATTATATAAATTCATTTATGGATAAATCATGCATAGTGATCATAGAATATTCATTTTGAAATAAATAAGTGTCATGTGTATCTAATAGATTAATAGTAATGATATAATTTTAAAGATAGATATGTTGATAACATATGTGAAAAATGTTATGTCTTACCAGTTTGTTAAGGACAAGGAATGAATTTCTCCAAGAACAAATTAAAGTAGAAACCATGTTCTAAAGAATGGAATATATAAAATAAATACATGGGTTTGATAAATATATTCATAGTATATAAATTTAAAAACTATTAAAAAATATAAGTTGGAAAAAATCAATATTTATTTATTGGTGACTTATAATCATTCCAGTGGAACATGTGTGGGAATAAGAAAAGATTATTGATATAAAAATAATTTCACAATATTAAGTTCTATGAATTTATCTTATATTCCATGATATATACTGACATTTAATATCATTTATGAATGATGCATAGTAGTTTAATATCAAATAGATCCAATATAATTTCACTGAATTATAGTTATAACTATCTGAAAGTAATTAACAAAGAAGAACTAGATGCGTTCCTAGTGTATGGAGAAGTGGTAATACTACTTATCAAGGTAATTAAAAACTTATATTTATTTAGTTCAATTTGATCGAGTATTATAGAAATTCCAAGTTAATATGCAAGACAAAATTATTATAACCAATGGTTTCCATATCTACAATATCTAAGTATGTTGTGTATTCTGATTGAGCTTAAGAATTAGATTAGCAACATTATGTTTCTATTTTTGATTATAAAAAATGTAATAGTTTTATAATTATTATGATAATCTTCGACTATAGAAATAATCAAGATGTCAGGTTTTATAAAAGGGAAAAAGAGGTGGATACTTGGTAATATAACTACTTGAGGGATTTTCTTAAGGAAATGATGTTTTAGTAAGAAGATTCTCCACACAGTCATGTGTCTATACCAACCCTATCCATGGAAGCATGTTAGTCCCAATAGACATAACTATACTTAGTAGAATCATGTTTAAACAAGTGAGAACTAACTAGTTGTTAGAATTTGAATCTAGTAAAAGTGAGATTCTGTTGGATTTAGATCCCTAGAACCAATTAATTTGTACTTTTGATTTCATGTATATTCAAGGATTTAAATATTAATAAATAAATTATCACTTATTGATTATTTTTATACACAAAATTAATTTGATAATATCCTAGAATATCTATCACATAAAAAAGTTAATATATAGTTCCTCACTGTGATGAGAACCTTGATATAGAATTAAGATATTCTTAACTTAGTTATATAGTCAAATAACATTCTATGATAGGACACATAGTATGTTGACTGTCAGGTGATGTTACTAATAAGTATATGCAACTTCAATCATGAAATTGTCCCATGGTAATATTCATGATGGATGATTATGATAACATGCCCGCCATTAGGAATTCCACATTTTTGTGTGTCATCAGATATTCCTATATGTGGGCATGTGTAATGATCCTTATACTTTAATATTATTATAAATGAATTCCATGACTAATGAACTTTTTTGTATTTACATAAACTATGAAAACATATATTCACGATGAAGTTAGGTATATTGAGTATTTCATAAATGATATGTTATTAAAGAATAAGTCAAGGAAATATTTTTCCCTTTTATCTTTATGGAAGTTGATATCTTGACCGTTTGATTGAAATGGGACCATCATATTAAATTTTATGGCTATTATGTAATGATGGGTTTATTTTAGATATTTAAAGAAAGTTATATCAAAACTATAAGTTTGATGACACAGGCATGAAACTTACTTGATGAGATATCATAACGAAGGTATTATATTACACAATGACCATTCATATATGGTTGTTGTATTTGTGATATATCTTTTTTACTTTATGGGTTCCTTTAACAATTACTAGACAATAATCTTGAACTTCAGGCAAGCCTACATAATACCACTGAGAAATAAGCCTAGAGGGTCACAAACAAAATGTTTCCATTGATCTTAGTTAAATATCATTTAAATTTAATAGTTGGAATAAATGTTATTCTCCAGACTGGGAAGTGATATTTATTGATCACAAATATTAAATTAATATTTATTCATATGGTAATTGTTTGATTACATGATTAAATATAATATATATTTATCTTTTATCATTCACATGGTAATAAATAATATATTTAATTATGTGAATATTAAAATAAATTATTTTATTTTCTAGAACGTGAAGATAATATTTATTTATTATATTTATTCATGAATTCAATAAATGTCAATGAGGATGAGTCGAACCAATTATTTCTCTCCTGATAAATATTTATTTATCAGACTGTAAATTATATTTGTCACTATGCGAGTTAGCTCATTACATGAAATAAAATAATAATAATATTATTTTACATGACATGGAATTCATTGCTGGTTTAACATATTATTATAGGCCTTTATGGAATATGAAACCCTTACACTAGGTCTATAAATAATCAATTATGAGAATTCTGAGAGGTCGGTTATTGTGAACAACATTCTCCTTCCTAAAGAATTATCTCTTTGAAAAGTATGTCTCTATGGTTTAATTTTAAGATCTAGAGATTCTCCCTTTCTTATCCCTTTCCCCTTAAGACGAAGAGATCAAGAGATGATCCTTACAAAACTAAGAGATCATGGTAGAGATCAAGGGAGTAGAGAATGGTGATCATTACTATGGAACTAACATTGAGAATACCATCAAATAAATTTTGTGATTAAAGGAAAATATATGGATCACTACATGATGGGATCTGCTCTAGGTCCTCATCAATGTAATGAAAATACCACCAAATGGGGTTCACACAATGAACACCTATATCGAAGAAAGAACTCAAGACTGAAGTATTTATTATTTTTATTAAATTAATTATAAATTAATGTAAAAAATATTCCCTATCCTAGTTATAGTGAATTTTTTTTTCAATAATATTAAAAAAAATTCATTGTTTATGATGTTCATTGTTAGTTACACTATATATTATCCATCAAATCTGATAAAATCTAAGTTGGTCATATGACCAATAGGCACTTCCATTACATCTAGAACTATTAGTTAGAAACAATAATGATAACTACATTCCTTCCACTAACTAGAGTGTCATCTTTCTCAGCCTAAACAACCCTCAATTGGTTCAAATCTTCCCCATGGCGTCAAAGGATGGGTTAATATCAATAAGAGAGAAGACACTGGAAGTATACATAACAGATTATTTAATAATATAAATAATAAATAATATAATTATTACCAATTATTAATTTTATAATTAAGAATATAATTAATTATATTATCACATATTATTATTTATATCACTAGTTAGTAATTATTATTTATAATATTAATTATATTAATAACAATGTAAATTTTATTTTTTTAGTTATTTGTGATTTATCATTAATTATATTATTTTTTATTATTATATATATTATTTATTAGTAATTGTATAAATAATTTTTATTGATCATTAATTAGTAAATTTTATTATTAATTATTATTTATCATATTAATTATATTAACAAAATTGTTAATTATTAATTGTTAATTTTATTTTTGGTCATTCATTATTAATTGTTAATTATATATCATATAATTAATTATTAATTATATTAATAATTTTTATAATCTATATTATTAATAATTAATTATATAAATAACTAGTATTCATCACCTATGCATATGTACGAGATGTAGTAGCTTTTAAAACAAAATAATGTTCTATATATTTGTAAATGAATATTGATATAAATGATTGAGGGAAAAAAGTATAAACTAATTTATAGTTAATATGTATCTAAAAAATGTAAAAATATATATAAATAAAATTTTAAAAGATAAGAACATGTTAAAAGATATATCAAGAATGAATAAAAACTAAACAAACAACTTATTGCATAAAATTGAATAAATATACCAAAACAATCAAGATAATTTATTTGAATTTTAAATGACACACTAAAAGTATTTTGATGTTTTTTATATGAAAAATTAAGAATAAAAACAAGAATTCTGAAATGGGTGGGTCAGGGCAGAGTGGGCCAAGCCTGCATAGGTTTGAGCCCATGTGGGTTTCTCTGCAAAAGTCCACATATAATGCGATTTTTTTCAAGATTTACCCTCTATGAATAATCCCATAGGTAGACCTCAGGCTTTCCCGCATTTAAAAAACATATAATATTTATAATCTTTAAATATCATATTTTTTTATCATTATTAATGGTAGTGTTGGGGTGAAATATGGATTGAAAATAACTAGAGTCTTAATGGATGTGAAAAAACATTTTTTATGGTTTAATGGTGGGATGCGGTGATGGTGATGTAGTGTTAAACTATTACGATGAAAAGTAGGTGAGTGATCGATGCAGGGAAATAAATGATGATGTTAGTTGTATGGTGATGTGAATGGTTGGACCTGTGAATGAACGATGACCCTCTAGGTAACTTCCATTTTCAAAGGAGTCTATTAGGGTTCCCATGAGGCCCTTTCCCATTTTATTAATAAAAGAATAAAATTAAATTATAAAAAAAGTAAATTTAACCCAAAAATACTATGATTGTAATAAATCTTTTATAATTAAAACCATATATAGGGGATATGAGTTCCATTTTTTGAGAGGTGGGATGATAAACCATGAAAATATGGTTAATAATTACTATATAAATATTATAATATCATATTAAAATAATAAATATAGACTCATTTAAAATTCACATGTGAATGAATGGTGAATTAGTATAACCATTATGGTGAGAAATTATATGTCATGGTTTAATCATGATTTTTTTATTAAAAAACTAATATATTAAAGAAGAATATATTGTATTTTTTTTAAATTAGGCCCATAGGTAAGCCCCCTCCCACATGGGCTCAACATTCCTTGGCCCACACCCATAAATTCTCAATCAAAATTGGCCCGTACACTTAACGATCAATTTTTTTGGTCCACCCCGCTCCGCATCCACCCCATACTTGAGAATCCTGTGGCCTACAGGCCCATTTTGGATCACTAATAAAAACTAAACTAAAAACTAAACTGGAATGTTTTTGTAAACTCAATTAATAGATATAATTGGAATGAGGATTAAGTTTCTAAGAGGATATCAAAATCATGTATATTTATCTATAATAAATAAAATAAATAAAATTATAGTATAATGTAAAGGTAAGTGTTGCAAGTCTTCCTGTTGGAGAAAATGCAACACTAAAATTAGGTATTTGAACATTAGAACATGACATTTCACTATAAAAATCATATAAAATTGATAAATTAAACATAAATTTAATGTGATAAAAATCATAATGATGGTGATATTTAGTACTTGAATTAAAATAACACATGATTTTCTTGAACAATAGTAAAAAATTCTTTGATTTGTTTTATATTTTTAGAAATAAAATGTATTTTTTTGGAGGATCGATGACAATTATGAATGTTATATTATGAAATTTTCAAATTGATTACTTTTATTTTTGATTTCAATAGATTAAGTTATATTAATAATTTAAACTCATCATCAAAATTATTATATATTAAAATGATAATATTAAATCAATTAATATTGAATAATAATCATAATCAACATGTCTCTTACTTTTGAGGTAGATTAAATTAAAATATTCATTACTTGTTTATTTGATTAATTATGATATATAACCACACAAGTATTCCAATAATTGGTTAAAAATTCTGACATAATGTAATAGGAAAATCAAGAAAAAACATAACCTATCATTTTTTGTTTTCATGAGACGTGCAAGACTAAATGAAAAAAAGAAGGTTGATAAATAAGGATAAATAACCAAAACGTAATATTCGGTAGCATACACCAATAATAAAACAAAGACAAAAAATATAGCTGTATATAACTAAAGTAGAATAAGGAAAACATGATAACACAATGCATTAACTATACAAAAATATGAGTTTAGGGAAGGATTTTAGTGGTGCATAACACATTAAATTCATAATGAAAATATAAATAATTGGTATGAAGATGAATTATAAATATTTTTCACAAAGATAACCTTTAATCCTTCAAGATATAGTTATTTGACAGAAATAAAAGCATTAAATATTCACGAGGTTAAACTATATTCATAATGATATATGCACACCAAAAAAGAAATAAAAAAAATTCTATTTTCATAATGTTAATTCAGGGAAATATTTCCATAATGAATAAAGTATAATGCTCATGAGGATTGAAATAGAATGAACAATGCATAATGAAAAATATTCATTCTTTATGCATATGGAAAATTAGTTCCAACATCATACAATTATCAAAGATTATTATACAATTATATGAGAATTATAGATATTGAGCATTAAATATAATCATTTTATAAATAAAAAAATTCACTCTAGAGGTAATCAGTTCTAGTAAAACAATTTTAAGAACCAAAAGTGATTCCTTCATCTCTTATTCCATTAAAAAATAGTCTTAGATGATGTAGGCCACCTTGCACTATATATTTAATGAAAACCTTGAAGTTCATCTCTCATATGTCGCAAAATTTAAATTAGAAAATATTTTAGAAAAAATAGAAAGAATTATCAATATAATGTAACCCAAATAGAAAAAACAAACAAATATAAAGAAAAAAAAACAGGAGTATATAAAAATTACTAATGGTGAATAATCTATAAAACTAAATAATGTACATAAATAAAGAAATATATTAAAATAAAATAAAAATAAAATTTATAACACTTTAAAAACAAATATTGAAAGAAAATATATTAAGAAAATATATTAAAATTTTAACACAATTTATAATAGTTTAAAAACAGAAATAAATTTAACACCAAATTAAAAGAAGATTTATTATCAATATCAATCAATAACATATTTTAATACTATATAAGATCATAAAATAATAAATACTTTTAAAATAGTTAATAACTAAATAAATTATTTAACTGTTTTTATATTTATATTTTTTTTATGGTTTATAATATTAGAAATCAATTATTTTTCATATTCTATTTAACACATTTCATATACAATAGATTAAAAGAAAATTCATATTTAAGTTGAATATAAATAACAAAAATGGCATGGTAATAGAAGATTCTATTTTAATTTACATTGTGAATATAAAAAAAATAGAATATACATATATAGAATATGAATTATATGTATACTAAAAAAATCAAGGATATGGGTTGGCTAGAAGATAGAAAATATTCTTATATAGTAGGAGAGAAACTATATTATGGTTTTCATTTTAGTGGGTTGGGGTTATAATGGGATATAAATATAAAATTACTACATCCACCAAATTGATTTTTTGCTTTAATTCATTGAAGGGAAAATGGAATGTCATTTAGAAGTTAGGGTGTGCATATCGTGGAACACCAAAAGAAGTGCTGGAATGAAAATCAAAGTTCCTAATTTTTATTTAGAATTTATTAAAGTAAGGGGAAATTAATTATAGGGATTACCAGTTAGGGGTGAGTGGTGTCATCATTAAAGGAAAAGAAGCCAAACAATAGATGAAGGATAGATTCTTTCATAGAAATATTTGATGGATATAGAAAAAAATAAGGTTTAAAAAAATATTTTTTTGGGTTTCTAGGAATACATAAGATAACCTAATAGAAATCTAAAAAAGTGGATGAAACCCAAAACTATAGAAAGATATTAATAATTCATTATAATAATTTCAAAAAATAGGACAAAAAAACCATTGTTTGTGAAGAGAAACACTAAGAACTTCCACACAAAACTACCCACCTTTTATTCAAAACTAACATATCATTGATTTATAATATATAATGCAATCCCACATAGTGTAGCCAGACATCTGAAGAAGGAACTATTATCTCATTAGGTAGTGGACCAGGGTTGATGGATGACAACATTTCATATTAAATAATGGATTAAAGGCATGCAAATTTGTGTAATGGTATGCAAGAATGCATGATACAAGGCATCATCCAGTGGATGAAGCGGGAACTGATGGAAGAAAGAAGATAATTTGAGAACTGATACTGTGTGGTATTAGGGTATATGGGGGACCGATGGAAGATTCATGGAGCTGAGGAGGGGGAAGTTTCAATGGTAAAAAATGCATGATAACACTAATGGGTGATCAAATATGGGGGGGGGGTGTGGTGTTGATAGAAAGTTATAGAGGCATAAGGGTGAGGAAGCAGTAGTGAAGAAGAGGCTGGGAGGCAGAGGATGTAGAAAGGTAGGGAGGTGGGGAGGGGGGAATGCTAATATCAGGAGGTGAAGGTGGGGATGAGGATGGAAGGTAGATAAGTGGAGGTGGGTACTGGCGGAGGTGTGGTAGAGATGAGAGCTAAGGAGATCAGAGGAGTGAGGGAAGGAATGCTGGATCAGAGTGAACAAAGGCATGAGGGGTGGGAAATTAGAGGGAAATAATGAAATATGAGAGAAACATGTGTATGGTTGACTATAAGGTTTAGTATAGTTATATCTTATATTATTAATTATGAATTTGAAAAAAGAAATGGGGCTCTGGATTGAGAAATTTGAGCATCAAGATCATGGTTTATTGGTTTATTATTATGGTTTCCTTTTCTATGGAATTCATGTCCAATCCAGTGGTGGTTTAGGATCTTCTCTTTGGTGGATGATTGATCATACATGGAATAGTGGTTCTAGAAAACAATAAAGAGCACCTAATTTTACGATATGTTGATGTTATAGATGCTGATGTTCTTTCTTCCAATTTAAGGATGCAATTTCCACATGAATTAATCTTAAATATAATATTTTTTATTTATGAATAATATAGATGCTATATTATAGAGGATCAATTTAGGGAAGCTTTCAGTTATTTCTCATCTAATTTTATTAAGGGGATCGAATCCCTATAGATTGGGGGATCTGGTCAGGTGTCTATCTGCTATATGGAGATTCTATAAATGTAAATGTTTCTCTATGGGATTTGGTTTTTTTCACTTTATCTTACATTTATAGGAACTAAAGATACAATCTTGGGGTTTTGGTTTAATGTCTTTGAAAACTAGTATTATACACATCCATGAATGGTGTTATAAGTTTAATCCCATGGAGTTTAGTCTTTATTCAGTCTAATTCTAGGTTAAGTTTCATGTTTTTAACTAGATTCGTTGGCATACTAGGATTTTGTATGACATTACTATAGTAATTTCTATTCCTATTAAGATAGAAAAGGTTACTGAGAATGCAATTTTTGGTCATTATGATCGATTTATGGTTGAAGAATATTTGTGTTCTCCCTTGGTTGATAAAATATTTATTTCAAATGATCATGGTTATTTTGAATTGTAGATTGAATATGAAAAAATTCCTTGATTTTTCATAAATTTTAAGGTAATTGGTCATGATGAATTGAATTTCAATAGGTCTATTATTTGTTCCTTTTGTTCTTTTCATGGCCATGACAAAAATATGTGTATTAATATGATCGAGGGATTAAGATCAGGCCTAGGAGATTCTAGTAAGTGATAATTCTTAGGGTGTTCCTATTAATGGTAAGAATTATTCATTTAGGAATTCTATGAATAAGATATATCATCCTATAGACGAGGTATCTAAACTATCCTCTAACTTACTGAGATAATAATCCTCTCAGTCTAGGAAGGATTTATCATTTGGTAGAGACAAGTAGGCATAGCGTTCTATTTTTGGTTTGGCTATCCAACCCGATGATAAAAAGAATTATGATGGATTGACTTTGGTTTTAGGTTTTATCAATTCTCAACATGTGGTTTTCTAAGGGAAATTTTATTTGAGTTCAGATGTTTCTCTATTGAAATATCTTATTGATGATAAGTTGGGGTTACAAAGCCTTTCTATTAAGGCTTTGGTTAGTTTGCTAAATTATAGATCATCCTAGGGCCACTTTATTATTCTATATGGTATGTAGTTTCAGGGTGTAGAGGTGGTGAATAAATAGGGTTCATCCATTGGTATTCCAAACACTCCCAATATGGATGATATAATACTTGATCAGGCTGTATTGGGAAATTTTATGTGTCTGATGGAGGGAAAATTCACTGATGTTCAACCTATTGATTTTAATTACTCTAAGTCTTATTTTGAGGGATCTCAAGCTAGAAAAAATGGTTAAGAAGGTTTTTTTGATCCTAAATTACTTAAGACTCAAGGAATAATGAATATAATGGGAAATAAAATGTAGATTCCAAGGTCACTAGAAGTGGTGGCCCTTACTCTTTCAAAGATTCTTTAGATAAAGGTAAGAAAAAGGTGTTTTATAATGAAAGTGTCACTTTAGTACCACCAAAAAAGGATAATTCATAAGGATTAGTCCAATATACCAAGGAATGTGTCTACCAAATCATCCATGAAAACCTCAAAATCTAAGATTACTTTGAAGTAGGAGAGGGATAATATCGAGCTTTAGAGGATCATTTTACAAGGTGGGAAGAAACTATTGAGTATGATTATAGAAATATTTGTTTTGTATTATGATCATCGATTTTATCTCTATCATTCCATTTGGATGAGGAAAATAAAGGTTCTAGGTAAAGTAGAAGAACCTATTGGGCATAGAAAACACATATTTTTATCATATTAAATGAATAATATTAGATATAGATGATGAAGAATATCATTAATAACAAAATTCATTCAATGTTTAATTGACATATGAAAATTGGAACTAAGAAGGTAGGATAATCACATATAATTTGTAATTTATTTATAAATAGATTTAGAATTACCTTGTCTTATAATTATTTATTCATTGACTATGTATTTGACTACTCTCATTGTACCATTATTATGTCATGGGATCTAAGGGTAGAATCCCTCTAGTGGTGTTCCACACTGCTCCAAAATCTCATAATGTCATCATAGAATCATTGGGTGCCAGTATGGTCAATCCTAATCACTTTCATCATTCACCATTGATCACAAAAAGAATCTATTCATGGAAAAAAATATTCTTTAGTTTATCTTGAGGGCCTGAGAGATTGGAGGGGGATTTATTCTCTAGTTCTTAAGTGTGTTCCTAAGATGTTTCTCTCTTAGGGTTTGAGATAATTCTCTCTTAGGTTTTTTGTACACAAGAAGCATCCAATCTAGGAAAGTGATATAACCAGTTATATATAAATCTATTTTAGGGTTGGTAATTTCAAATAATACCTTATCTAATTCCTAATTCATTAGTGAACCCCCTGTCTAATAATAATATAAATAATAATATTATTTTCTTGACATGTGCAATAATTTTAGATAAATAAATATAATTTTATAAATAAAATAATTAATATTTTTAAAAATTTTATTTAATGTATAATTTATATCTGGACCATTAAACTCATTCCATATATCCTTTTGGCATTTATTTAACCTTGAATAATGAGTATTTATTTAATAAATATTACTGCATTATTGACTAATAAATAAAATAAATATTATATTAACTAAATATTACAAGTAAACATTTATTATTATTTAACTCATATATTTATTCTTCTGAATGACTCATGATTAAATCATGATGATCAAATAACCAATAATAATTAATAAACCAAAAAATGAGATTAATATTTATTCTAACTTTTTAAATTAAAAATATAATTTAATTAAGATTACTAATACACTTAGTGTGCGACCCCCTATTATTAGTGGAATTAGTAAGAACCATCTAATGTCCAAGTTTAGCATATAAAAATAATGTAAGTCATCCATAGAGAAAGAATTAAATGTCTAAATGATATAAAACCTCATACAAATGCTCACAGTGTAATATAATCCATTTATCATGATATCTTTAATCAAGAAGGTTGTATGCAAGTTTCATCAACTTATGTGCTCTATGTATTTTTCTTTGAATTTCTAGAAATGAACCTAGCCACAAAAAAATATGGAAATGGATTTAATTCAACTATTCCATTCCCAACAAAGGATTTAGATATCAACATATGTCAAATAATAGAAGGTACAAATATTTTCTCATAGTATTCATCAATATAATATATCTCTTAACATACTTAATATATCATACCTCACTATGAACATATATGATCATTGTTTTCATCAATACATCAAAGTACTAACTCATGATATCCATTAATACCAATATTTAAGTCCAAGGACCAATAAACATGTTCACATATAGGAATATATAATGACACACATAAATGTATATTTCTTACTGGTGGGTCATGATCTCATAATTTCATGCTTTGAAAATTACCAAGGTTTTACACCATGAGAAAGTGTATGAAAGTTCTTTGAGTCTCCAACCTTGACAGCCCGTATCATTTTCATCCTATAAAATGATATCATTTTTCTATAGGACATATATTCAAGAATACTGTCATGACACTTATAGGTTCTCATCATAGAGGGGAACTATTATGACCTTTCAATGATACATTTACTCTTATAAAATTATCACACACTATATCACATAAAATAAAAATCATGATGTGGCAATAAATTTACTAATATTAAAAATAATGAATACAGGTAATCATAAAGTATATAGAAGTTGGTTATTAAGAATGAACTCCAACAGACTCCCACTTTCATTAGAGCTAACTGCTAAAAACACTCAACCTTATAGCTTTCACATGATATTAATGATTCTTCAAAGATAAGAATTTACTTAAGGTGGAGACCATGTTTTCTTCTGTGGAACATATACTAACGTAAAATCCACCCATATGAGAAAAACACTTTAAGAGGCGATACTTATAGATTATTTTATTCATCCATTGGCCTGTCCTCGATCTTTTAAGAGTGTCACCGCTGCATTATTATCACAATATATTGTGATAGATTCTTTACTACTAGGAACCACATCAAGATCTTAGATAAAGTTTCGTATCTAAATAATTTCTTTGGAAAAATTAGAATCCATTACATACTCATACTTCACTATAGAATCGATGAAAACTAGATACTTTGAAGTCTTCCATATTATAACTCCTCTATTGAAACTGAACACATATACTTGCTATAACTTTAGATCATTCTGATCTATTTGAAATCTAGCATTCGTATAACATCTAATGACTAGATCCTCATCTCCTTAATATTCTACGAAGATATCCTTAGTGTGCCTCAGGTACTTATGTATATCCTTAATAATAGATTAATTTAGTTCACCTGGATCATCTTTATATTTAACTACTATATTAAAATCATAGGCAATATCAATCCAAGTACATAATATGACATGCATGATTGATCTTATCATTGAAGTATATGGGATCTTACCTATTCTATTTCTCCTATTGTGTTTGAGGAAAAATTTTCTTAGAGAGATGTATTCCATGTGACACTGGAACCAATCCCCTATTAAATTTTTCTATACTAAATATATTTAATATCTGGTCAATGTATGTTTTATGACTTAGCCCAAGAAGCCTCTTAGATATATCATAAATTATGTCGATGCCAAGGATGTCCAATACTTCACCTAAGTACTTTATGGAGAAGTTCCAGTTAAACCATTCCTTAACTGTAATATTGGTATGTCATTTCCAATAATTAATTTGTAATCAACATATAATACTAGGATAATGACATCACTTCCACTAAAACTATTGTAAACACATGGTTAAAATTTAATCTTATTGAAACCAAATTCTTTTATAGCCTCATCAAACCAAATGTTCTATGACCTGGATACTTTATTCAATCTATAAATGGATCTATACAACTTACATTCCTTTTTTTTCTTTACTTCATAAAACCTTTTGGTTGTGTCATATAGACATATTTAGGAAGGTTTCAATTAAAGAAATCTATTTTGACATCCATATTCCAAATCTCATAGTCATAGAAAGTTTCTATGGAAAATAGATTTTTTATGGATTTAATCATGGATATTGGAGAAAAGTTTTTTTTAATAGTCAATTACTTGAAATTTTTTAAAAAATTTAGCCACTAAACATTATTTATAGCTATTAATTTTACTTTCCATGTATAGTTTTCTCTTGAATACCCATTTTCACCCAACAAGATTTACATCAATTGGTGGATCAACCAGAACCAATTTTTTTTATGATACATGGAATCCATCTTTGAATTTCTAGTATCTTACCATATTGCAGTTTTTGAGATCTATATACCTCATTATAAGAAATAAGATCATTATTTTCCATTAATAATGTGTTACCATCATAAATAAATATAAAACCATATCTTTATAGTTCTCTAATATCTCTGGTACTCATACACAGTACTTTTGTTTTAGGAACAACTTTTTCCATGAGGGCCTGTGGAATCTATTAATCTACAAACTCTTGTGTATCTTGAGTATAAAATTATTTGAAGTAAATCTTTCTCCAACTATCCTTCTTGAGGATGTTCTCCCTTTTAATAAATATAGCCTGTCTTATGAAGATTACCTTATTATTAGAGGGGTTGTATTGATAGTATCCACTTATTTTTTTGGGATACCCTATAAATATACACTCCACGCCTCGAAGTGGTAATTTTTTTATTGATTTGGAATTAACAAAAACCTCATACCCTCATTCCTGAGTATGTGACAAAACAAGTTTCATTATACTTCATAACTCAAAAGGAATGACATTTTCCTATTTAGTTGGTAAATAGTTTAGTGTGTATTTTATAGTGTGTAATGTATATCCCTAAAAGGATAATCAAAGATCATCATGACTCTTCATTAACCTTACTATTTCAAGAAAGTTACAATTACTCCATACAATAACACCATTCTACTATGATATATAAGGTAGAGTGAGTTGAGATAAAATACCATACTCCTATAGAAATTTGATAAAGTATTGGTTAATATATTCACCACCTCGATCAGATCTAAGATGATTTATATTCTTACAAAGTTGATTCTCTACTTTGTTCTCAAAATCTTTGAATTACTAAAAATACCCAAAATTATAACTCATTAAGTAAATATAACCATATCTACGCAAGTTATGAGTAAAAATTATGAAGTAAGAATACCGACCGTTATCCTATACTAGAAAAGGTTCACACACATTCATGTGTACCAATTCTAGAATCTCTATGTCTCTTTAACCCTATCCACTAAATAGTGGCTTGGATTTTTTACTTATAAACATGAATGGCTTTTTTTAAGTTTTTTTAGCTTAAAAGAGTCTAAATAACCATCTTGATAGAGATTTTTTAGACACTTTTTGTTTACAAGACCAAGATGGTGATTCCACAACTAGATGTTAAATGAATTGTGTGAAGTTAATTAATTACCAATTTCCAATACTTGGTTCTCATAATTTAATTCATAAATAAAATTCTTTAAATGTGCCATACCATAACATATACTTTGTTTGTAAAAGAAACAAAAATTATTTCCGAATTTAAAAATAAAACCATTTGTATTTATGTGGGACAATGAAATTATGTTTTTAGTAACTTTTAGAACACAATGAGAATATTTTAAAACCAAAATCACCCCTGTTGATAGTGGAAGGTGATAATATCCTATAGCCAAAGCAATAAGTTATGCACCACTAGATGCTCAAAGAACCACATATCCTCCGGAATTTTTTTCGATTCTTCTTGGATCCTACATTTCGATACATATGTGAGTATCACAAGATGTATCTAATACCCAATGTGTAGATATAGAAAGATATAAAAAATTAACAAATAAACCTTAAGATTCCCCTTACTTCTTTAACCGGGTGTGATTATTCTTCTAGTGACCTAGTTTTCTACATGAAAAGTATACCGCATTTTGTTCCTTTTCTTTCCATTAGTTCTTCTCCTTATTTCAAGGTTATTTATTAGGATACTTATAATTAGAATGAGTCTTGGGGACCTTTTACTTATTCTTCATTTTCTTATTCTCTATAAAGACTATAGATTTTTCACACCCCATGTCCTTGTCAACTTGGTGAATTAGAGTAATATGTTATGAATGAGTCCTCTTACTATTCCTCATATTATAATTTATAGTGAAACTAGAAAATATATTAGGTAATGAATATATAATGATATATATTCACAACTCATATGGGATTTTAAATCTTAAGATATCCAAGAGCTCTATATAGCCAATCATCTTGACTACATGAGGCATAACTGGAGCCAACTATCCAAGATTGTTCATGAATAGTGTGTTAAAGATCTCATATATCTCTTGTATTACCTTATATTGATATAGATCATGAAGGTGATACATAATTCTATAAAGATAAAGATCCTTGTGATACTTAATAATCTCACTAAAAATGGATGACAACACAAAAAATTAGAAATTTGTGGCATCGTCCACATGTTTCAAGTAGAGAGATACTTTTTCCTCACTACCCTCTTTATCAAGCAACCCAAGAAATGGGGTTTTCAATATGTATAAATTTCATTTGATCCAGATAAAAGGTTTTACTTTTCTATTATGGATTACAGTGATATAGTCAAATATGTGTGGATTACTATTTCTATAGTAAATAAGAGCATAATTTTAATTATTTATCTAGATTAAAAAATTAAATTATAAACTATAATTTATTAGTTTATTCATTTAAAACTATTTTACTATAAACTAATAATCCACTACATTAGTTTTTGAATATCTTGTTGCATGTATATTCTAGTATAAAGGTTATATATTCCCCTTATCCTAACCCAAACTTGTAATTAATAGGTTATTTGTAGGATTTTATATAGGGATAACTTTCCAACTACATTAACTCACAAATACCAGATTTTTAGAGAGTAGAATCCCTAATCCTAAAATACTAGATAAGGATTTACTCAACCCTTTCCTCCCATTTACACAAAGTCCTTGTGGGCCAATCTACCCTTAATGTTAATTAAATCTAAGTCATTCCAAAAACCTAAGCTAAAATTCCCCGATAATTGAAAGGACAACAACTTGGACCAATCAATCACTTTAAACCATGGTTTGTTTTTATATTAAGTAGTATAAGGTTATACTAACTTAATATATATTGATTTTAGTGATTTTGTATTTTATACATAAATTACCCCTTTTATCTTATTACACCCTTGTTAATATTAAGTGGATTTTACTTAATTAATTAACCTCAGTTAGATAAAATTTATATAAAATACAATATATTTTAATTTAATATTACATGATTTTTAATTCATTAATTTATGTGATTGTGATAAATAATCCATAAAGAAATTATTCGTGCAACTTTACATAAATAAAATAATAAAAGTGGTGTGGCTATGAACTTTTTAATAGTTACTTTATCTAGAAGATGATAAACTAACCCATAACCCTAAGGAAATAACACCTTGAACCAGAAATTGGTTCAGACTGAAGTATTACACCCATCCTACTATGTATCTTCTAGATTGTTTTTTCCTTGTATTTGAAATTTAACCACCTCTAATCTCCTGAGATATCCATTCATTATATAACATTTACTCACGTACTAGTGGGGGGAACCAAAGGATTGGTTTATGAGTTTTATATAAAAGAAACTACGGGTACACGAGACCTTACATAATGAGAGGATGTGATGACATATATACCATCATTTAATTTAATAATAATAATAAATTAAAAAGAAACCAATTACATTCATAGGTATGGACTAAAAACTTGATCACACACACATGCAAAGAATATAAATTTTCAGTCTATCTAGAATTCAATTAAATTTTTTATTTAATTAAGATATAACTTATCAAATTAATATAATAAATTATTATATTAATTAATTAATTAAATTTATCTTACATATATCCAAAACCCCTTGGAAGTTTCCATCAACCATAATTCTTAAAAAATTAAATGAATTAATTTTATTTAAAATTAATAATGTACACATGGTCACTTAGAGGCAATGAAATATACCCATACAAACTACTTAACATGGTACTTTTAGTATGTATTCACATGGAATATGGTACACATTTTGTGGCATGTAAATATAAGGAATGAATTTTAAATAAATGATGCATGATCATATGTATATTACATGTCATGTGATGCTATTTACATACATTGAGTACACAAAAAGTAATGAACATGCACAACTTGTAGTTATGAATTTATCCTGGGAAATAATTTAATATATAATTAATAATCCTATAACATAGTGCGTAATATCAATAAATTACACAAGAAACACATGAAAATAGGTTTAATTATATAATTAATTTTTATCTCGGTGTTAAATTAATAAATGAGGGTTACATGAAATGTACTTGGGATACACACCATGTAATGTATTATGCCCATATCTGTGAA
Source organism: Viscum album (assembly GCA_963277665.1). NCBI lineage: Eukaryota > Viridiplantae > Streptophyta > Magnoliopsida > Santalales > Viscaceae > Viscum > Viscum album. The sequence continues at coordinate 565,312,068 of OY728151.1, forward strand.
AAACACCCAGGGAATGAGCTTGTATTTTGGATGTGGATGTGTATGATAGCTAAATTTTAATGTTCCCTCAATGTTTCATGGATTTTAAATCCTTATTTCATGAAATAAATTCATGAAACAGATTAGGATCCCCATGTTTCCATTATGGAAACATGTGGACTACATGATGTGTGTACGAGGTACATGAAGTGTAGTCTGGTAAATTGTATACCATCCTATCCTGTTCAATATGTATTCCACATTTAATTCTTACTACATTTATTTATTGCATGATTACCATAATTTATCACAGTTTATTGTAGTGCAATTAAAATGGGTACATGAAGTGTACTAATAGGACACATGCTGCGTAGCCTTATGTTATCTAGCAAGAACCATTATCATCACCTTATAAAGTCTTAAAATTTTCTTTGTATTGATTTAAAATTTTATTGGTTATATATGTTTGAACAAATAAATATAAGATAAGTTTTTTACATTCATATTTAAGAGAAAATAATCCTAAAATGAAAACTGAAGATCCTAGGGAGGTATTTCACCACTGAGAAGGGGGGGGGGAATCTGTGGTGTTTTTTTATAATTTCTATTTCTTTTAAAATTAACTTATATTGACCTATTAGGACACATTACACTCTTATAATTACCCAAAATTACTTGAATAAAGTAAAAATAAATATCACAGGGACACAATATTTTTACAATGTTCGGTCTCAATGTGAACCTACTCTTTGCTATGATTGGTTAGACACACAAATCACAGATTATCCATTATAATCACAAGTGTCTACACTATACAATTTTAAACAATATAGAGTCACAATATGCCTTTTAGATTCCCACTAGAATAATAACATCACACTGACTGATACAAAACGATTTCAAACAAAATGAGAAAGATCACACTTAAATGTTGGTCACACCTATAACTATTGATGAATATATTTCTTTGAGCCTATAAGATGAACCGAATAACAGGTGATCACTTATTCAAGAATCATGGAAATAGATAATCAAAATCAATAATGTTAGTCTTTTTCACTATCAAAAGAACATCATTGAACAAGTTATTACTAAAAGTCTAGAAATTCTTAACTTCTCAACTATATATTTCTTATATAGTACGTAAAATTATCATCATACAGATTATATAATCATCAAATAGAATATGTGTCATGTCGCATACCATTAATTCAATTATTTGATGATTTTTGTACTGTTTATTAACAAATAAATTCAAATAATTTAATTATTATTAATACAACATCGCATATCACTTCACTCACATAACAAAAACATGCAGTATGCACTTTGAATAGAATTAATGCTTTGTGAAGGAATATGGTTTATCAAATTGAATTCTTCACATAGTAATGTAATTACATTGTAGAACTCAATTAGATAAATGAAGGATTTTACTCTTGAAAAAATATTCTCCAAACATAAGCACAAATTAATTGAGTGTTAACCCAGCCTTTATAGGAAACATAACACATGATTGACAAATGATAATCCTAGAAAAAATGTTTAACTAATCACTAGTATGTGACCCAAAAAATAATGTAGCTACTCTGAAAAATGTATTTCCCTTTTCATAATATGCTTCAAATGATGTTTTTTCATGAATAAAAAACTACAACCTCAATGTGTACTACATACATCACATACTTCATGGCTGAAAACTTTTAACATGTAAAATAAATCTCATGGAATTTTATTTCGCAAACTGTAACATCATTCATAAGATTTTTATGAAAAAATTTTCCCTTAAAAAATTTTAGACTATTTTAAGATCATGAATATTTTGCATGTCAGACCAATCACATAGCACATTTTACCATGTGGAATCTTATGTATGTATCATGAACTATTTTCCCACTCATATATCATATACACATTCACCAAATTATTATCATAATATGAGAATATATTTACTTAGTATGTTTTCTTTATTTATTCGAGTTCCCAAACATCTCACATGAAATTAAATAGCGGCTTCAAACATACTTTTACTTCATCACAGACTTATATTTCATAACATATTGCACCAATAAACTCATTATATCCATGAAAATCATCTCAAAATCTTATATTGATGAATATCATTGGCTTTGTGAACATGGTATGATCATAAGAACTATGACTTGGATCGTCACCATATATAGGAAACCCTTGATGTGTATCTAGGAAGTTGAATATTTCTTTTTAGATTGGATTTTATAGATCAACCAAATTGTATGACCTTAGTTATATACATAACTTTTAAAGTCGAGTGAATAATATCCCATAATGCACCTATCCCACATTCAAAGTCACCATGGCTGTCCTCTTATTATAAATCAACCCTTCCCCTTTATTTTCTTTGTTGAGAGTGTCTAGGTATTCTATAGAAATTTTATAGCCCTACCTCATGCCAAAATATCATCCATGAATTTAACATATCAAAACAAAAAAATCCTTTATAATTTTCCATTTTAAATCAACAAAGAGTGATTTTCCCTTTTCAAACTCCTCGTTGGATTTCCAAAAGATTAATTACAACATCAACAATTGCTAATCCATATTCACCCCTTGATTTAATGATTTATATTCACTCCTTAAAATGTTATAAAAAATGTGGACTCCCAATATAATTATCACATGAAGAAATTTAAAACAATCAAAAATAAATGTCTTAACTTCCATATCAGACAAAAATATTCATACAAAATTGGTTGAAAACATGTACAATATCATCAACAAATCCAATGGTTCTTCAATCCCCCCTTTGTATTTATTGTCAACCAATACCTCACTTTAAAAAATTCTCACCAAGATTCATCAAAGCATATCCTTATTTAAAGAGAAATATCCTAACACTACACTACTTGATTAGGTAATGTTTTTGAAATAATTCCATCTCTCAAGGATAATAATGTTTTTTCTAGGTGAATTAGATGACCCCTCAATTCTCATTCAATTTTCTCCCCATTTTTTTACAATAAACAAAAATTTTTTATTTAAAAAAATAGAAAGAACCACTCCCCTTAGATAAATAAGAGTAAACTTCTCCCCCTTTGATAAAAAAATTAAAATCCTAGTGGGGGACTAACCCATTAACCTTTAGGTGAGAGGAGAATGCCCAACATGAAGTTTCAACCAGAATTCCAAAAACATATCTCTTGGAGTAAATTTAGTGAAAATATTTGTAACTTGATATTTTAAATAAATGTATTCCAGATTGAATATCAACATTTCACCTTTTCATTGATGAAATCATATATGATATCAATATTCTTAGATCTTTAACACTGTACCATGATTTTTGAAAACTCAGTATAACTTTTATTATTAATAGAAATTTTAAAAGGTATTTTAGTATTCAGCTTAAAATATACTTGATGTACTTGGATCCATATCATATGTGTACAATAATGTGCAGTCATGACGTATTCTTCCACACCTGTTCTCAGTTTCATTGAAGTCTACTTTTTTTCCCATACTAACTAACAAAACCCAACCCTATAAATAAATTTCCCTCTAAATTCGATATTCTGTTAGTACAATCAGCTGTCCAATTTTTATATATGTATCCCAAAAATTTCAAATCTACACTGTGTCTGTATAGAAGACCATAATTTAGAGTTCCTTTTACATATATCAGGATTCTATTAGCATCCAATAAGTGATATTATTTAGGATCACTCTGAAACCTTGTACACATAGGCACTACACAATTTATATTTAGCCTTAATGTTGTTAGATAAATCATAATTATAGTAAATAATCTAAATTATTTTTGGTTAACACCACTTCCAACTTAATCCTTGCACAATTTGGTTCCAAATTAAATTGGATTTATTTTTTTTTGAATTTTCCATTCTAAACTTTTTCAACAATTATATAGCATAATTTTCTTGAGATAGAAATATGTAATTCAACTTCTAATTAACCTAAAATCCCATAAAGTATGTCATATCACCTAGCATGGACATCTCAAAACTCGTTTTCATCATCTCAGTAGACTCTTATTAGAGACACTCATTATCACAAGAAAATATAATGTCATCCACATAGACAATTACATTAATATTACCTTTATACATCTCTCTCAAATAGTAATTACTATCAACTTTACCTTTTGTAAACTCCATATCCCTTTAGTAACCATCCAATTTAGAATACCAGTATATAGGATACTATTTAAAACCATAAAAATATTTCATTAATATACATACCATGATGTCATAATTGTCTATGATGAAACCCTTAGGTTGTTCAATATGGATTTCTTCATCAAGATAAGTATTTAGAAAGGTATATTTCACATCCAATTGATTAATTTTTTAATGCTTGGGTGATGCCAAATTAAAGAACATTATGAAAGTCTCTAATATCATTATTGGTGTAAGAGTTTCTTTAAAGTACATTCCTTCAATTTGAGAATATCCTTTATATACTAGCCTAGATTTTTCCTTGATACCTCACCTTTATCATTTAGCTTATTTATGAAAAACCCACTTAGTTCCAATTATATTTTTATTTTCACATATTTTAATAAGATACCAAGGGGAGTTAGTCTCAATATAATCAAGTTATTCAATTATATATTATATAAAATCCTCATAATCAACTAATTTTACCATTGCATAAGGTTAAATTTAGGAAATGAGTGAAGTTTGATCTTAAAATTTCAATCACTTTCTAGTTTTTACTATATCTTGTTGATTTCTTTTGATATTTTCAGCTTCAATATGTTTCTTCACTATGCTATACTATTTTCTCTCATTTACAATAGATTTATATTCATCATTAGTTTGTTTTGAAATCAATATATATAGTGATTAGATCCTTCTTAATAATTCTTATATTCTAACATCTTCATACTATTTTCTTAATAATATTCTAAATATGCTTCAAGTTTTATGTATGATTTATTTTTGTTTTCAATAATTTTAACACCATCACAGTCAACTACCTTATACAAACATCTTTTTAAACATTTATATCCAATTCCATTAGATATGTATCCCATGAAAATCCATTCCTCAACATTCTGTTCAGTTTTACAAGATTTCTATTCTTTATTTTTATAATGTACAAAATTCCCAAAAATTGAAAATATTAAACATTTGGATTTCTATTGTAAAAAATTTTATATGGTGTCTTTTGTGTCTACAGACTTTGTAGAAAACAGTTATGTATGTGTACGGTTATACATATAGTTTATATTTAGAAAAAATTTGAGATATTGTGTTCTTCTAACATAGTCCTACCCATCTCAACTATGCTTGTGTTCTGCTAACACAGTCTTTCCCATCTGAACTATTATTTTATTATTCCTATTAGATACTCGATTTTTCTATGGAGTACATGGTGTGATATATTGATGTATTATTCCATGCTTAAAAATATATCTTTCAAAATCATCACATGAAAAATCCTTTCCATTATATAATCTCAATTTCTTGATGTAGAGACCCAACTCCTTATCACCTTGATTTATAAAGATTTTGAACATTTTAATGGCCTCTAAATTGTGTTTTATAAACATGAAAATTAGTCAAATAAGTATAATCATCAATAAATATAATGAAATATATATCATATCTAGTATAATTTTATCTCATTTGACTAAATAAGTGAGTGTGAATAAGCTCAAGTGGTCTGGTGGACAGAATGTCCACTATTTTATGTGAACTTGGTCCATTTTTCCTTTTTGAAAAGTTTCATATATTTCATCCCTATCTATCTTCAACTTGGGTAGATCTATTACAATATAATGATTCAAAATTTTACTCATTATCCTTTGGAAAATATGAGAATACCTTTTATGCCATATTTTTTTTCATCTTTGGAACTCAAGGAACAAGAATTGGTAGAATCACTAATTTGGAATATATTTCCATTGGTTCTTCTCCCCCAAGTTATGATCCTTCCATCCTTCTTGTTTTTTATGATACATGTATATTTATTGAATAAAACCTCATATCCATTATCACAATGTTGACTGATACTATGTAAATTATACTCTATCCATCCAATAAATATTACCTCATTAGACTTCAGATTTTGGGATTCAATCTCTACGGAGCTGATTCCTTTAATTTATAGGGGATATTCATTTACCAAAGTCACTGATCCCTCTTCATAATTGTCAATGTTAATCAAAATTTTTATGTGACTAGTTATATTTTAGGAATATCCACTATCATTTATCCATGCATTGGTTCTCCTACCAGCCTTCAAAGAAACCTCAACAAAACATGTTTTTTTCTTCCTCCATATTCTAAATTCCCTTTCCTTTCTCAACATTGGGTATTTTTTTAGTTATAATGGTCAAGTAAAAATATGGAACTACTGATAAAATATTCCATAAATTTATTCTAAGTAGTTATATTTTTTACGTGTTAATAGATAAGATAAATTCCTAGTAACTTATTTCTTAATTTAAAAATATATTTTCCTTTTCTCATAATATCCTCCATCCTTACTTCATGTATCATCTATGGTAGTGACATGTTATACCAAAATGAGTAGGATTTGTGTCCAAACACTCCATAACACCAGTATTATCCTTTAAAACTTGATCTTCCATAATTATAATAGGAATTTCCTAAAGATTGTTGATGTTGTCTTTCCATACACTATGGTTGTCTCTTCTCTAGGAGAAATGATCTTCTTTAAAAATAAATTTATTCCTTTGATTTATAAGAGGGTTTATCACTAGTATTCATGGTCCAAATTGGTTTGAAATTGATTTTAGAACCTCTATTATTAGATGTAAAATGTTTATTTTGAAATTAATTGGGAGCTAAATTAACCTGCTTCTTTAGACCCCTCTTTTCAATATCTTGTAATGATTATTCATTAACCTCAACAACATTGTTGAAATATTCTCTACTATTATTCAAATAATTTTGATCTTTAATACATTTTGACTATGTCTTAGACTATTATTCTTCTTTTATAGAACATTTTTCTTTAATGTATTTTACTGTCTTCTCCACTTTAGCCACTTCCAGTTTGAATCACTTGATCTCATCTATGTAAAAAACCACCTTATTTTCACATTATTCCTTTCTATCACCTATATTTTCTTTTTTATTTAAATAAAATCCTCTTATCCTTCTTGAGATTTTTTTTCTCAAGAAATTATTTTAATTAATTCTTCAAAATGAACTCTAGCTTTGTTTATTAACTTTTATAATATTCATTGTTATAGGTATCAAACCCATTTTCCATATGAGCCATGAAATTAGTTTCAAATTCTGATTGGATGCCTGATGTGGAGTCAAATTCTTTTTATTTTCTCATTAAACTTATTCTTTTAATTTTAAAGGACTTATTTTGATTCTAAAAAATATTTTTGAATATTTTGATCCTTTTCCATATTTGTTTTTTAAGGATTCTCATCATCTGTCTCAAGTTCAAAACACATATTCTTAGGATAATTTATGGAAAGGTTTTCAATATTACTAAAATTATATCACCTTGGTGAAAGTTTTCATTTAAAATTAATCTTTACCTTATTAAATCTCATTGATATAAGAGAAATTATTATGTTATAATATTCATCTTTATCTTCATCTTTAGATCCACTTGATTTTGTGATTTCATCATCTATGATTTCGATCTTTCTCATAACCTCAAAATCCATCTCATATTTGATATTATTTTTGAAATATTGAATCTTTAACACATAATCAATGAGAATGTTATTAATTTATAGAGAGTAATATATTCTCTATCTTCTAAAGTTAAAAATTTAGGATCAAACCTATCTATAAAGTTTCTCATAAGATTTTTGATAATAATGGAATCATACAGCTTTTCACCAAAACCCTAAATGTTAATGAAATTTTCATTGTATATTTTAAATTAGTCATTAATGTTTTATTATTAATCCATCTTAATATCGTTAAATTTTCTCCTTAAATTTTTTAATTTATCCTCCTTGACTTTTAAATTTTCTTTATAATAGTTTTCCAATTTATTCCAAATTTCCTTAGTATTTTTGAGACCCATAAAGTTTGTATAAATTTTTTATAAAAGAGGAATAAAAATAGAATTTTTAGATTTTATATCAACTTCCATATTTTTTTTATTAGCAAATTTTATAGGAGAATCCACAGTAATAAGTGGGAATCATACTATTGTTGTATCTTTAACTTCAATGCCAATAGATAAGTGATAGGAAAACATCTTATTCTTCTAATTACGATAGTTATTACCATAAAATATAGTGATATCCTTGATTTTAAAAATAATTCAAATTATCCATCTTCATAACTTCATGGATCTTGATAGAGGAAACCTATACTCTGATTCTAATTAAAGAGCCTGGGGAGTTGTTTCACCACTAATGGAGGAGGTGGGGTGGGTGGGGGAAGGGGTAAATTAATGGTGTTTTTTAAAATTTACATTTCTTTTAAAATTAACCTCGATTGACCTGTTAGGATCTGATCCACTGACTAAAAATTACTTTTTTATTATTTAATCACTTTTGAGGAAAAATTGGGAAACCATACAAGAATTCAAAGACTAAAACATTCAGAGCACCACCATACAAAAAATCAAGAGAAAAAAACTCATTAAAACTACATAAAAAAGATTCTACCCAACATCATAAAAATGAAATCAGTTTCTTCTACTCCTTGCTTCACGAAAAGCAGTCCCGTACATGACTGCACGGGCATGGAATCGATGGAAAAGACATACCCTCTCAACATTCAAATCTGAAAGAAAAAAACTAGGAGAAAACATGTGCTCTGAACCCCATCTGAAGAAATTCCATAATGCCAGACGGAAGTCCCACCACCCAGATCCCGTCGCCGCTAACCAATATGCACGCAAAGACCATGAAGAACACCCCCACACACCCCAGATACATAGCAGAGTCCTTAGGATGTGGATCTGGAAACAAGGTAGTGGACCGGCACCACACCGCCATGGGAGACCCTATCCAGCAAGATTGAGTCGGGCAAGAAGAGGGTAGAAATGGCACAAGGGTCAACGCCATCGAGTCCACGAAGCGCCACCACAAGAAGAAACTCCATTAGAACACACCGAACATAGGGAGGTCATTGTGTCAACCTGGGATAAAGAAGGTGGCAACGAGGGGAAAACCCTACCACACTGTGCCTTTTACGGGATCATCCCCCTTCGATCATAGGATCCGATCCACTCTTATGATTACTCATCCTTACCTAAATGTAGTATAAATAAATACCACATGGACACAATTTTTTTATATGGTCTGATCTCAATGTGAGCCTATTACTTGTTGTAATTGGTTTGACAGACCAATGAAAAATTCTACAGTATAATCACAAGTGGTTACACCATACAATATTTAATAACATAGAGTCACATTATTGTTTCTAGAGTCCCACTGGAAAAAAATTCACACTGCCTGATACAAAATGATTTCAAAAAAATGAGAAATATCACTTATGAATTATAGTTTCACCTAAAACTATTGTTGAAGAACTTTATTTTAAATCCTCAAAGATAAACTAAATACCATGTGCTCACTTCATTAAATATCTTGATGGGTGATAATCACAATCAATAATTTCAGTGTTTTTCACTATCTGAAGAACATAATGGAATTGGTTCTACCTCAAAGTGTATAAATTCTTGACAACTAAACTATACACTACTCATATAGTAAAAAAATTATAATTATACACATTATATGATAATCACATATCATATGTTTCTTATCACATACCACTGCTTCAATTTTTTTATGCTTCACATACCGTTAATTCATAAATAAATTCAAAGAATTTAGTTCTTATTAATGAAATATCCCATAAAACTTCACTTTCATAACACCATAATGAAATATGAACCTCACATAAGATTAATTAATTATGAATGAATATGGTTTCTCAAACTAAATTCTTCACATAGATCTCAAATTTATTTTTGGAACTCAACTAGAGAAACAAATGATTTTTATCTTAATAAAATCTTCTCTAGAACTAAGTAAATATTAACTGAGTGTTAACCTTTTATTTATATAAAACATAACATGTGATTAAAAAATGATAATCCTAGATAAAATTATTAACCAATAATATATATGTGACATTGAAAATAATGTCTTCTCTATTTTAAAATAGATTTCTCACCATATAATATGATTTACATGATAATTTTCATGAATCCCAAACCAAAACCTCAATGTGTATTGTAACACCCTAAGATTTTTTGAAACTTTATTTTTTCAAATAAATATAATCTTTTATATGTTTTTCATTTCACACAATATCAATTTTATCTTTCACTACACAAAACACTAAGTTTTGATTGCATTACATGTAACACCAAGTTAATCTTGAACTATATTCAACATTGGGTTATCTTTTATTGCACATGATACTGATTTTTAACAAAACCACAATATATTATAGTAATTTAAAGAATAAAATTATAACATGGACATTAAACATAGTGATATGAATATTAATAAATAATTTTCAAATATTAATTATAATGGTTTTATTTAAATAAAACATATTTATAAAAAAATTACTTAATTTTTAGCAAAGTCTTTATATGTTTTGAAAATACTATTTTCTAAAAAAATATTTTCATGTATTTTTATAAATATTAATAAAATTAAATTCTCAAACTTTTATGAAATTAATTTGATAAATAAATTTTATTTTTAAAATCTGCATATAAAAATTATCTTAGGGTGATTTTTTTTGTTTTTGTGACAAGTTTCATTTTTTTATGAATAGTGAAAAATATCAAATTTTAATTGAAAAATGCCTTTTCATTTAAATTATTTATAAAGTTAAATTATATTTTAAATTGTTTTTAAAGTAAAATTATTGAAATTATATTTCTATTAATAAAAATTAGGTCATTTTAATCAATTTGATATTGATTTTTTTTATAAAAACATTTCAATCTTTCAAACATTTCTCTTTTAAAACCTGCTTTCTCGTTGCGTTTGAAGGATTAATTTTAAATTAAATTCTCCACTTATAATAATGGAATTTTTAAAAATGGATTAAATATTTGAATTAAAATAATTTATATTATCTAATAAGGTTAACTTAGTTTTTGACCAAAATGAATAGTAAAAAAATAAAAATTATTTTCCATGGTTAAAGTAAAAATGGGTTTACTGAAGGTTAAACTAAAATTATATGGGTTAAAATAAACTATAAACTTGTATAAAATATACTTAATGTAATTATTTATACCGTATCATGTATAATATTATAATTTGATCTATTTTTGACCCTTGTGACATGTGAAAAACATGGGTACACTTTTTCTTTTCAAAAAAGCACAAGTGTGCCACTCACCTCACTTATAAAAGGCCACCCCTCTCCTCCCTTCTTCACACCTTCAAAAAATATTTTTTTTCAATAATAACTACCAAAATAATTTCCCAAATTCTATATTCACATCATATAGGCGTTATATATTATATAAATATAACCTAGGAAGGCCTTTGGTGCAAACCTACAGAGGATACCCGAAGAAGAGCTAACATTCACAACTAGCGTTTTTGTTTTATTTATTCATAAACCTCCTTAAATAATTTTTATACTATTATGATATAATAAAATCAGTATATCAAATATAATGATATGTTTTTATGTTAATTTAATTCCCTAAAACCATCTCCTTTTCCATCAAATGGGTTATGAAATCATCGTTTGTGTGTATGTTGTGGTCTACCACCTCACAAACCAATGTCATTTGTTTTTCCATTAACAACTCTCAAGGATGGAAATAATGATGGATTATTATTTATATACATTATATTTATGATATTATTATACTTATATAATTATTACATCACACATACCTTCATACTCTCTATTTTTTGGGAATATGATAACGTTTCTTGTGTGTACGGAGGACTACCAACCTGCGATGCATTGTGATTCATTCACGCTTTACATGGAAGGATATAAGGGTGGGTTTAATGAAAATACATGATATATATGAAATAAAATATATTATTTAATGATAATATATTATTTTACTTTCTTCTTTAAATCTAGTAAGAAAATGTAAACAATGTTCATGTGTACGTACAACCTACCGTGTCTATAAACAATATATTTCATTTTCCATTACTAAATTTTATGGATTACTATAAATACGTATATACTGAATATATATTATATTTTTATCATGTTTAATATTTTTTATATTATTAAATCATGATAAATTTAAGAGGGACAAAAATAAAAAATAAACATATCCGAAAAACAAAGCATCTATTACTCGAAACATGACTTTAACATGGAATTGTTAATAAACAGGTAATAAAAGTGATAAATAATAGTATATGATATGAAGTATATATGTATATATATATATTAATGGTTATATAATATATTTATAATAAACTTATTTTTATTAAATAGGGGGTTTGAATCTATACGAAGGAATTCAAGATTTAAGGTAAGAGATATCTAGTTTCTCTTTTATTTCTAGGTGACATATAAAAATTCACCACTCGTTTATTTTATGTGAATTACATAATTAAATTTTTTTATGTTATATAAATAAACATATAACTTTAATGATATTAAAATTATCATTTTATGGTATTCTTAATTGGCTCTTATGATACCAAATATTAAGTGGTAAGGGATTTTCATCTCACTTTTATTTTCTATGAGAAAAATTTCATTTTCACCACATGTTTCTTTTATGTGGTGTATATAATTCCCAGGAATAAATTTTATGATTATTATTGTAACACCCCAGGTAAATAAAGAATATGAAATTTTCACATTTATCCATATTTGTGAATAAAATATTAATATTACTTTAAAGGGGACGCTATGCTCGATGGCGTACCCAATACGCAACAACGAGTTTCTTGGGAATCTTACGTTGCACTCTAATAATAAAATAATATTATTTTAAATGGTAGTTAATGCCTAGCTGTTGTAATGGAAGGAATGAATAGAACTAATTACAAAATGATTATATATGTTTGTCAAATATTTTTACTTTTTACAATAAATGTTAGAGGATATAAAATGTGAATGATTCCAATTTTAAGCGTAAACATTCTAATATTCTTTAAAAGGTTGATTAACCACCTTTTGATGGAGAACCTATTTTAAATCCACCTTTTGAAAATTTTATGTGTTATATTTGACAAAATAAAATTCTTCTTTATAATCTGGACATCAAAATTTACTTTGTGTAAATTTTTGGTATTTTTCCGATAAAGTTCATTTTTTTAATGAATAGTGAAAAATGTTGTATTTTAATTAAAAACCACTTTTTAATCTAATTTATTTATATGATTAGATTATATTTTGAATTGTTTTTAAAGTTAAATTAGAATATATTTTTACCATTTAATCCAATAGTGGTCATTGTAATTAATTTCACTTTAAAATTGGACTTAAACTAGTGTCACTCTTTTAATAGATATTGTTTCTTAAAAACACGCTATTTGTTTTGACAACGGGAATTAATTATTAAATTAATTAATGCAACTTATATGTTTTAAATTTTTTAAAATAGAAATCATTTTTGAATTCGGAATATCAAATATAGCTTAGGGTGAATTTTTGGAATTTTTCTGAAAAACTTCAATTTTAGATGAATAGTGAAACCACTAAGTGGTAGTTAAAGAAACTGATTTTACATTTAAATGAAACTTTGCCACATCTGTGATTTGATTTTCAAAAATCCGACATACATGGTTGTCATTAAGAAGTAAAATGTGGTTCAATGAGATTAAAATAATTTTTGGTGAATAGTAACTTTTAAGTTTTATTAATCGCGATTAAAGGTAATTAGTGTAATTTAAGGTAAAAATAATATTTTAATAATATGAAATGACCTAGACACATGTACTACACTCATTGGATGTGTCATGTCCGACCAAGACAATCCATGGGTCAACTTTGGGACCCCATGGATCCACTTTGGTAGGAAAATGACATAAATAACTTTTTATTTAAAGTTAAAATAAAAATGTCACAAACATGAGTTGTTTTACTAAAAAAAATTTTAAATGGGGTTACAAAAGTCATATTTTTTACTATAAATATTCATTAGAAATATAAAAAGATTTTCTACATCATGCTATTTTTTTTATAATTTTTAGATATTAAATAAATTAATTTATTTATGACACCATGATGATGCAGCGATTACCTCATTATTTAACGATTTAAATAAAATGAAACGATAATGTAAACTATAAGACCTAAACATGTTAAAAAACTATTGGATGGGTGGATTTAGAACTCTTATTAACTTATCCTAGAAATATATAATTTGGGGACCTTTAACATCCGAAAAGCATTTTATAATAAAGTAACCTTTTATAACTTTCCAAGAGTGCCCCTCCTCCCCTCTTATAAAAGGCCCCCACCTCTACCACCTTAACCACACCTCTCAAGGATTTGGCTCGGACAAAACCTGACCATTTTGTCTCTACACATCCCTCTATTTATCATTGAAGCCTCACTTTGGGAATAATACTTTCCAAGGAAGCCTTTGAGCTCAAATCAAAGAGAGTTACCCGATTTAAAGGTAATATCTTCACTTGTGCTCTTTTGTTTTATTTTGATTCTCCAAACCCCTAAAATCTTTTTATTACTTTTTTTTGTAACAAAACTAGTATATTAAATATACTAGGATGTTTTTATAAGAAGGATTCTAGATACACTTTCACACACCTCCGTCTAATGGTTAAAGAACATACTGTTTCTGTGGATGGCGAATTACTGCCTCACGAAACGATGATTGTTCAATATTCTTTTAACACTTTTAAAGGTGGACATTAAGATTTAAATATATTTATATATGATATATAATATTTTTATGTTTTACTTAATCTTATGTATTTTTCATTTATGGCCTACCTTTATGGTTTCCATTATGGGTAAATGCGATATCTTCATTTTAAGAAGTGCGGACTACCGCCCCATCAAAGTGATTTGATTCGTTAATGCCATATGTGGGATGTATAAAGGATGTAATTAATGGTATTACATATTATATACTACTGGACTTATAATATAACTTTATATCAATATTATTTCATTCCATTGAATACAACAAAAAATAAATGAAAGTAGCGTTCATGCGTACGTACGGCTTACCGTCTCCATGAACGGTACATTTCATTTCTTATCTCCAAATGTTATGTACTATTATGAGTACATATATATAATGAATATATATGTAATATATTACATATAAATGATGGATATCATTCTGTAATTATAATATATATCTCTATAATTTTATTTTAATTCCATTAATATGACAAAAAATGAAAGTAGCGTTCATGCGTACGTACGACCTACCGTCTCCATGAACGATGCTTTTAATTTTTTATCTCCAAATGCTATGTAATAGTATAAAATGAATATATACTGGATATATATGATATTTAAAACATCAATACTATTCTGGATATGATGTAACTATAACTACATGGAAATTTCTCTTCCAACAAGTTCAATTTTTACTCATGTACCGAACATCGACAAAAACGTCTGATATGAACTCACTTTATTAACCAATTATTATAACATTATAATATGTGATAGGAACTGAATAATAATATTTAAAGGAGGTCCTTAAGAAATTATAAATTGACCAAATTTTATTATTCAGGAGATTAAAGAACGATCGAGTCATGTCGTACACGAGGTAAGGGAACCTACCCCTCTCTTTCTTTTAAAGTACACTCTTTTATGTAATTCCTTTTAAGCTCATATTTATTATGATTGGGATGTTATTTTATATTAATATTACTTTAATTTTTATGTTAATATGATTAGAGACCCTATTTTCTCTCATCAATCCATTTTGGAAGTTTTGATTGGCGCCGTTAGGCTGCCGAATTTTCATAAGAGATCCAACCTCTCTCTTTCTTTTTAAGTACTCTCCTTTATGTCACTTCTTTTAAGCTCCTATTTGTTATGTTGGGGGATGTTATTTTATATTCATCTTTATTTAAATTTTATGTTAATATGGTGATGGTGATAGACCCTATTTGTTCTTATCAATCCATTTTTAGAAGTTTTAAGTGGCGCCGTTAGGCTGCCAAGTTTTCGTAAGGGATTTTTCATCTCACTTTTATTCCCGTGAGATTTATGCTACATTTGGCACCATTTCCTTTGATTGGTATATGTACTGCCAATTATTCTACTCTTTGTGTAATATACTTTCGTTTATGAGTATTTACATCAATGTTGTATTGTCCTTCTTTGATGGGGTGTATATTTCGAAAGATACCCAAGTCGGTAAGGGAACTTTTCACCCTCCTCTTTTTAAAAGACTTATTTTGTTGGGTATTTTAATTTACATATTGTAATGTTGAGATATGTTCTTATATATCCTTATTGTTGTAAATTTTATGTCCAAGTGATTAGATACCATTTTCTCTCTCATCAACTAATTTTATTAATTTTAAAGTGACGCCGTTTGGCTGTCGAATTTTACCAAGGGAACTTTTTAACCCAATTTTGATTTCTTTGGGTTCAACATGTAGTTATTGAATATGTCATCCTTTGAATATGTGTGAATTACATTTGATTGTTTTACGCTTAATATCCACTTATATTGGGTGTATTTATATTTTTCACACATAATTTTGAGACTGATTTATCCTTAATTTAAGGATATCTTTTGATAAAGGATTTCATCTCATTTTACATTGAGACTTCATTGTTGTTATGAACCAATTCAATCTTATATGGTGTATATATTTCCCTTTGGAATATTATATCATGAATACATTTATTCTCATGATATTATAAAGTTCTGATTAAATGTTATTCCTCAATTATTGTATTCAAGTGTCTCTCATTTTGTTAAAATCCCTTTAACTAAAATATCGTTTTAAATGTTTTAATGATTTATTCTTATAAATATTTCTCATTAATATCCATGTTTTCAAAATGGTTTTAAGGATTTATTTATATGGATATTAATGGTTTAAAATGTTAAAAGCATCTAAGTGGTATGGGACACTTTGATTCAAAAATCTCTTTATTAAATGTTTTAAATGATTTTGAAAATGGTTTTTAGAATGGATTCGTTATTTAAATATCTTAAAAGGTTATATTGTTATTGAAATGTGGGAATGTTATCTTTCCTTTATGCTTAAGTTATGTGATTTGATTATGTTATGGTTCTTGGGCATTGTTTATGAAGACGGGTGGTTTCGTGATAAACTAAGGGCAGGTGAGCCCGATATAGCTCTCCAATGCATTGGGTAACGCGAAGGAGAAAAACGTTAAGGTTTATCCGAAGATATTTAGGGAATATACAATGATGGGTATTCCAAACATAACCAAGAGGGTTACTCCCTACGTAAGAATTTAATGAATGCCTCAAGTTACCTTTATGCCTTATGATTTCTATGATTTATTCATGATTTGATGAGGTATGTTAAAATGCTTATGTTTTATGAGTAAAGTATGATTTCATCCTTGGACTAATGTTTTCTTTTCATACTTTTATATCACTTAATGAGCTTTTTATGCTCATCCAAAGTTTTTGAAATGTTTTCCACAGGTCAAGGGAAAGGTGCATGATATGATGATAGTGTCAAGGAAGTGTCAAGAAAGAATCCATGTTTTATTTTAAATATGTTTCCGTTGATGGGAAAAAATGAATACTATATTTTATGTAACCACTTTGTTTAAATGTGGAATGTAATTCATGATTTATGATCTAATTCTATAAAACTCTAAACCTGAAAAGATCCTCAATGTGAATTATTAATTTAATTTAATATTAAGTAAGGTTTAAGGCCTGGGCCTTATAGTTGGTATCAAAGGTCAGTTTAGATAAATTTAGAGGTTACGGTATTCTCTAGGAATAAGTAAAATTACCATAATGGTTAGGATTTTATAAAGAGTACTAGTTTTAGATAAAGTGAATGAGTAAGTATATCTTAGTGTTTATCTTCCTCATTAGTACATGATGGTTTTGTTGATATAATCACACTAACATTTCTGTTTTTAGTGAATGGATGGATCTAGCAGGCACTAAAGTGACAATAGGTTTGAAGGAAACTGTGGTGGTTCTCTGATTAAGAGACTGGATGAAATGGGGGATTCAATGAGGAAACTCGTGGTTGTTCTAAACAAACTATCAATGAGTCATGATCAACCACCTGAACCTTGGTATGTTCTGTAATGTATCATGTACGAGATGACCAATTGATGTGGAAGTTCATGTAATAATTATAAAGGTAACCATTAGGGTTTATATGATCCTTACATTTGAGGTAATTATGGTTTATTATATGTTATGATGGAAAATGAAAGGCATGAGATAAACTTGAGGTTAAAATATGTTATGATTATTTTTGAAGATTTTATCTCGTTTTGGGGAATGTTTTAAGATTTATATAGATTTTGAAAAAGGACAACAAGTAGACCATATGATAACCCGCCGCGTCGGACAGAGCTACGAGAATCAAACCCACAACCATAGTGCAACTGGTATTTATCGCCTACCACTAGACTACGTGAAGTCTCTGGTTAGTTTGACTAATTATTTTTAGTTAGATGATTTTAGGAATCAAGAGTAAGTTTATTTTTGGTTATCTATGGAAATGACTAACCTATCATGGAGGATATGTGATTAGGTTAATTACTTTTCAATATGAGAATTTAAGATCAACTGATGTTATTTGGAGATAAAAGTTAATTTGTAACTTGGAAGACTATGTGATTAAATACTTCAAATATTTGGGTTTCAATCTTAGTTTGGTTTACTTTGAAGAATTTTATGGACAATTGTTTATCGAATGGTCTTCGTTGAACTTTGGTTTTTTTTGGACAAATTTTGGAGATTAAGAATATATTTTCTTTTTATAAAGGACTATACTTTTGTGGATTATCTGATCTCATACTAACAATTTTGGTTTTGGTTTTTGTCTAAAGACATGGGAAATATATAGTTCTCTTTTGTGGATTAGTTGATTCTCAAGAAGTTCATTATAGTACTCTTAATACAAAAAAGTCTTCCTAAATACTCATCTTTTGGAGAAAATATGGGTTTGATTAAGGAATCTAGTAAAAGTTGAAAGTCTACGTGACAAGTAATTATGTTTCATTATGATTTAGTTAAGCTCAAAAATAAATTCATCAATGAAGAGTAACTTAAAAAAAATGTTTTCTGTTAACTTTTCCTACTGGGGAATAGAATACCGTTTAACCCATCACAAGTTTGTGATTTTCTTATGGTTAACTTTCTCCTAGACATGTTTACTATCACTCTCCCTCAGAACATGACCCTTTATTTTTTCCTCCATATCCATGTTTTCCTACATGGAATCCTAGTATGGGTTAACTCGGGTGACCTTTGTAATTTTCTTTCTTTATTTTAAAGTGATTGTTTTACTGACTCTTGTTCCGATGTGGGATTTTTAATGAAGTTTCTAAGATCAATTTTAAAATTGCGAGGACGCAATTCCCAAAAGGGGAGAAGGATGTAACACCCCAGGTAAATAAAGAATATGACCTTTTCACATTTATCCATATTTGTGAATAAAATATTAATATTACTTTAAAGGGGACGCTATGCTTGATGGCGTACCCAATACGCAACAATGAGTTTCTTGGGAATCTTACGTTGCACTCTAATAATAAAATAATATTATTTTAAATGGTAGTTAATGCCTAGACATTGTAATGGCTGGAATGAACAGAACTAACTACAAAATGATTATATATGTTTGTCAAATATTTTTACTTTTTACAATAAATGTTAGAGGATATAAAATGCGAATGATTCCAATTTTAAGCGTAAACATTCTAATATTCTTTAAAAGGTCGATTAACCGCCTTTTGATGGCGAACCTATTTTTAATCCACCTTTTGAAAAATTTATGTGTTATATTTGAAAAAATAAAATTCTTCTTTAGAATCGGGACATCAAAATTTACTTTGTGTAAATTTTTGGTATTTTTCTGATAAAGTTCATTTTTTAATGAATATTGAAAAATGTTGTATTTTAATTCAAAACCACTTTTTAATCTAATTTATGTATATGATTAGATTATCTTTTGAATTGTTTTTAAAGTGAAATTAGAATATATTTTTACCATTTAATCCAATAGTGGTCATTGTAATTAATTTCACTTTAAAATTGGACTTAAACTAGTGTCAATCTTTTAATAGATATTGTTTCTTAAAAACACGCTATTTGTTTTGACAGCGGGAATTAATTATTAAATTAATTAATGAAACTTATATGTTTTGAATTTTGTAAAATAGACATCATTTTTGAATTCAGAATATCAAATATAGCTTAGGGTGACTTTTTGGTATTTTTCTGAAAAACTTCAATTTTAGATGAATAGTGAAACCACTAAGTGGTAGTTAAAGTAACTGATTTTTCGTTTAAATGAAACTTTTCCACTTCTGTGATTTGATTTTCAAAAATCTGACATATATGGTTGTCATTAAGAAGTAAAATGTGGTTCAATGAGATTAAAATAATTTTTTGATGAATAGTAACTTTTAAGTTTTATTGATCGCGATTAAAGGTAATTAGTGTAATTTAAGGTAAAAATAATATTTTAATAATATGAAATGACCTAGAAACATGTCCTACCCTCATTGGATGTGTCATGGCCGACCAAGAAAATCCATGGGTCAACTTAGGGACCCCATGGAGCCACTTTGGTTGGAAAATGACATAAATAACTTTGTATTTAAAGTTAAAATAAAAATGTCACAAACATGAGTTGTTTTACTAAAAAAAATTTTAAATGGGGTTATAAACGTCATATTTTTGACTATAAATATTCATTATAAATCTAAAAATATTTCCTACATCATGATATTTTTTTATAATCTTTATAGATTAAATAAATTAATTTATTTATGACACCATGATGATGCAGCGATTACCTCATTATTTCACGATTTAAATAAAATGAAAAGATAATGTAAACTCTAAGACCTACACATGTCAAAAACAAATTGTATGGGTGGATTTAGAACTCTTATTACCTTATCCAAGAAATATATAATTTTGGGACCTTTAAAATCCGAAAAGAATTTTATAATAAAGTAACCTTTTATAACTTTCCAAGAGTGCCCCTCCTCTCCTCTTATAAAAGGCCCCCACCTCTACCACCTTACCCACACCTCTCATGCCTTTGGCTCAGCCAAAACCTGAAAATTTTGTCCCTACACATCCTGTCTTCATCATTGAAGCCTCACTTTGGGCAGAATCCTTTCCAAGGAAGCCTTTGAGCTCAAATCAAAGAGAGTTACCCGATTTAAAGGTAATGTCTTCCCTTGTGCTCTTTTGTTTTATTTTGCTTCTCCAAACCCCTAAACTCTTTTTATTTTTTATTTTTTTGTAACAAAAAGAGTATATTAAATATACTATGATGTGTTTATAAGAAGTATTCTAGCTACATTTTTACACACCTCCATCTAATGGTTAAAGAACATACTATTTTTGTGGATGGCGAATTACTGCCTCACGAAACGATGATTGTTCAATATTCTTTTAACACCTTCAAAAGGTGGCCATTAAGATGTAAATATATTTATATATGATATATAATATGTTTATGTTTTCCTTAATCTTCTGTATTTTTCATTTATGGCCTACCTTTATGGTTTCCATTATGGGTAAACACGATATCTTCATTTTAGGAAGTGCGGACTACCGCCCCCTCAAAGTGATTTGATTCATTAATGCCATATGTGGGATGTATAAAGGATTTAATTAATGGTATTACATATTATATCCTAATGGAATTATAATATACTTTTATATAAATATTATTTCATTCCATTGAATACAAAAAAAAAAAAGAATTGAAAGTAGCGTTCATGCGTACGTGCGACTTACCGTCTCAATGAACGGTACATTTCATTTCTTATCTCCAAATGTTATGTACTATTATAAGTACATATATATAATGGATATATATGTAATATATTACATCTAAATGGTGGATATAATTCTGTAATTATAATATATATCTCTCTCATTTTATTTTAATTCCATTAATATGACAAAAAATGAAAGTAGCATTCATGCGTACGTACGACCTACCGTCTCCATGAACGATGCTTTTAATTTTTTATCTCCAAATGATATGGAATAGTATAAAGTGAATATATACTGGATATATATGATATTTAAAACATAAATACTATTCTTTATATGATGTACCTATAACTACATGGAAAATTCTCTTCCAACAAGTTCAATTTTTACTCATGTACCGAATATCGACAAAAACGTCTGATATGAAATCACTTTATTAACCAATTATTATAACATTATAATATGTGATATGAACTGAATAATAATATTTAAAGTAGGTCCTTAAGAAATTATAAATTGACCAAATTTTATTATTCAGGAGATTAAAGAACGATCGAGTCATGTCGGACACAAGGTAAGGGAACCTACCCCTCTCTTTCTTTTAAAGTACACTCTTTTATCTCATTACTTTTAAGATAATATTTATTATGATTGGGATGTTATTTTATATTAATCTTACTTTAATTTTTATGTTAATATTATTAGATACCCTATTTTCTCTCATCAATCCATTTTGGAAGTTTTGATTGGCACCGTTAGGCTTCCGAATTTTCGTAAGAGATCCAACCTCTCTCTTTCTTTTTAAGCACTCTCCTTTATGTCACTTCTTTTAAGCTCCTCCTTGTTATGTTGGGGGATGTTATTTTATATTACTCTTGCTGTAAATTTTATGTTAATATGTTGAGAGACCCTATTTGATCTCATCAATCCATTTTTATAAGTTTTAAGTGGCGTCGTTAGGCTGCCGAGTTTTCGTAAGGGATTTTTCATCTCACTTTTATTCCTGTGAGATTTATGCTACATTTTCCACCATTTTCTTTGATTGGTATATGTAATGAACATTATTCTACTCTTTGTGTAATATAATTTCGTTTATGATTATTTACATCAATGTTTTATTGTCCTTCTTTCATGGGGTGTATATTTCGAAAGATACCCAAGTCGGTAAGGGAACTTTTAACCCTCCTCTTTTTAAAAGACTTATTTTGTTGGGTCTTTTAATTTACATATTTTAATGTTGAGATATGTTATTATATATAATTATTGTTTTAAATTTTATGTCCAAGTGATGAGATACCATTTTCTCTCTCATCAACTAATTTTATAAATTTTAAAGTGACGCCGTTAGGCTGTCGAATTTTACCAAGGGAACTTTTTAACCCAATTTCGATTTCTTTGGGTTCAACATGTAGTTATTGAATATGTCATCCTTTGAATATGTGTGAATGAAATTTGATTTTTTTACGCTTAATATCCACTTATATTGGGTGTATTTATATTTTTCACACATAATTTTGAGACTGATTTATCCTTAATTTAAGGATACCTTCTTGATAAAGGATTTCATCTCATTTTACATTGAGACTTCATTGTTGTTATGCACCAATTCACTCTTATATGGTGTATATACTTCCATTTGGAATATTATATCATGAATCCATTTATTCTCATGATATTATAAAGTTATGATTAAATGTTATTCCTCAATTATTGTATTCAAGTGTCTCTCATTTTGTTAAAATCCCTTTAACTAAAATATCGTTTTAAATGTTTTATTGATTTATCCTTATAAATATTTCTCATTAATATCCATGTTTTCAAAATGGTTTTATGGATTTATTTATATGGATATTAATGGTTTAAAATGTTAAAAGCATCAAAGTATTATGGGACACTTTGATTTAAAAATCTCTTTATTAAATGTTTTAAATGGTTTTGAAAATGGTTTTTAGAATGGATTCATTATTTAAATATCTTAAAAGGTTATATTGTTATTGCAATGTGGGAATGTTATCTTTCCTTTATGATTAAGTTATGTGATGTGATTATGTTAGGGTTCTTGGGCATTGTTTATGAAGACGGGTGGTTTCGTGATAAACTAAGGGCGGGTGAGCCCGATATAGCTCTCCAATGCATTGGGTAATGAGAAGGAGATAAATGTTAAGGTTTATCCGAAGAGATTAAGGGAATATACTGTGATGGGTATTCCAAACGTAACCAAGAGGATTACTCCCTACGTAAGAATGTTATGAATGCCTCAATTTACCTTTATGCCTTATGATTTCTATGATTTATTCATGATTTGATGAGGTATGTTAAAATGCTTATGTTTTATGAGTAAAGTATGATTTCATCCATGGAGTAATGTTTTCTTTTCGTACTTTTATATCCCTTACTGAGCTTTTTGTGCTCATCCCAAGTTTTTGAAATTTTTTCCACAGGTCAAGGGAAAGGTGCATAATATGATGATAGTGTCAAGGAAGTGTCAAGAAAGAATCCATGTTTTATTTTAAATATGTTTCCGTTGATGGGAAAAAAATGAATACTATCTTTTATGTAACCAGTTTGTTTAAATGTGGAATGTAATTCATGATTTATGATCTAATTCTCTAAAACTCTAAACCTGAAAAGATCCTCAATGTGAATTATTCATTTAATTCAATATTAAGTAAGGTTTAAGGAAAAGGCCATATAGTTGGTATCAAAGGTCGGTTTAGATAACTTTAGAGGTTACAGTATTCTCTAGGCATAAGTGACGTTACCATAATGGTTAGGATTTCAGAAAGAGTCCTAGTTTTAGATAAAGTGAATGAGTAAGTATATCTTAGTGTTCATCTTCCTCATTAGTACATGGTCGTTTTTTTGATATACTCACACTGACATTTCTGTTTTTAGTGAATCGATGGATCTAGCAGGCACCAAAGTGAAAATAGGTTTGAAGGAAACTGTGGTGGTTCTCTGATTAAGAGACTGGATGAAATGGGGGATTCAATGAGGAAACTCGTGGTTGTTCTAAACAAACTATCATGGAGTCATGATCAACCACCTGAACCTTGGTATGCTCTTTAATGCATCATGTACGAGATGACCAATCGATGTGGAAGTTCAGGTAATAATTATAAAGGTAACAATTAGGGTTTATATGATCCTTACATTTGAGGTAATTATGGGTTATTATATGTTATGATGGAAAATGAAAGGAATGAGATAAACTTGAGGTTAAAATATGTTATGATTATTTTTGAAGATTTTATCTCGTTTTTGGGAATGTTTTAAGAATTATATAGTTTCGGAAAAAGGACAACACGCAGACCATGTGACAACCAATCGTGTCGGATAAAGCTGTGGGAATCGAACCCTAAAACCAAAGTGTGAATGGTATTTATCGCCTACCACTGGACTACGTGAAGTCCCTGGTTAGTTTGAATAATTCTTTTTAGTTAGATGATTTTAGGAATCAATAGTATGTTTAATTTTGGTTATCTATGGAAATTATTAACCTATCATGGAGGATATGTGATTAGGTTAATTACTTTTCAATATGAGAATTTAAGAGCAACTGATGTTATATGGAGATAAAAGTTAATTTGTACCTTGGAAGACTATGTGATTAAATCCTTAAAATATTTGGGTTTCAATATTAGTTTGGTTTACTTTGAATAATTTTATGGAAAATTGTTTATCGAATGGTCTTCGTTTAACTTTGGGTTTTTTTGGACAAATTTTAGAGATTAAGAATAGATTTTCTTTTTATAAAGGCCTATACTTTTGTGGATTATCTGATCTCATACTAAAAATTTTGGTTTTGGTTTTTGTCTAAAGACATGGGAAATATATAGTTCTCTTTTGTGGATTAGTTGATTCTCAAGAAGTTGATTATAGTACTCTTAATACAAAAAAGTCTTCCTAAATACTCATCTTTTGGAGAAAATATGAGTTTGATTAAGGAATCTAGTAAAAGTTGAAAGTCTACGTGACAAGTAAGTATGTTTATGATTTAGTTAAGCTCAAAAATAAATTCATCAATGAAGAGTAACTTAAAACAAAAATGTTGTCTATTAACTTTTCCTACTGGGGAATCGAATACCGTTTAACCCATCACAAGTTTGTGATTTTCTTATGGTTAACTTTCTCCTAGACATGTTTACTATCACTCCCCCTCAGAACAAAAACCTTTGTTTTTTCCTCCATATCCATGTTTTCCTACATGGAATCCTAGTATGGGTTAACTCGGTTGACCTTTGTACTTCTCTTTCTTTATTTTAAAGTGATTGTTTTACTGACTCTTGTTCCGATGTG
Source organism: Viscum album (assembly GCA_963277665.1). Classification (NCBI taxonomy): domain Eukaryota; kingdom Viridiplantae; phylum Streptophyta; class Magnoliopsida; order Santalales; family Viscaceae; genus Viscum; species Viscum album. Next base: position 565,338,186 of record OY728151.1, read on the forward strand.
AGATTTTCAATGAAGTTTCCAAGATCAATTTTAAAATTGCAAGGACGAAATTCCAAAAAGGGGGGAAGGATGTAACAACCCAGGTAAATAAAGAATATGAATATTTCACATTTATCCATATTTGTGAATAAACAATTAATATTACTTAAAAGGGGACGCTATGCTCGATGGCGCACCCAATACGCAACAACGAGTTTCTTGGGAATCTTACATGGCACTCTAATAATAAAATAATATTATTTTAAATGGTAGTTAACGCCTAGCCGTTGTAATGGCGGGAATGAACAGAACTAAATACAAAATTATTATATATGTTTGTCAAATATTTTTACTTTTTACAATAAATGTTAGAGGATATAAAATGTGAATGATTCCAATTTTAAGCGTAAACATTCTAATATTCTTTAAAAGGTCGATTAACCGCCTTTTGATGGAGAACCTATTTTAAATCCACCTTTTGAAAATTTTATGTGTTATATTTGAAAAAATAAAATTCTTCTTTAGAATTGGGACATCAAAATTTACTTTGTGTAAATTTTTGGTATTTTTCCGATAAAGTTCATTTTTCAATGAATAGTGAAAAATGTTGTATTTTAATTCAAAACAACTTTTTAATCTAATATATTTATATGATTAGATTATCTTTTGAATTGTTTTTAAAGTTAAACTAGAATATATTTTTACCATTTAATCCAATAGTGGTCATTGGAATTAATTTCACTTTAAAATTGGACTTAAACTAGTGTCAATCTTTTAATAGATATTGTTTCTTAAAAACACGCTATTTGTTTTGACAGAGGGAATTAATTATTAAATTAATTAATGGAACTTATATGTTTTTAATTTTGTAAAATAGACATCATTTTTGAATTTGGAATATCAAATATAGCTTAGGGTTAATTTTTGGTATTTTTTTGAAAAATTTCAATTTTTGATGAATAGTGAAACCACTAAGTGGTAGTTAAAGAAACCGATTTTTCGTTTAAACGAAACTTTGGCACTTCTGTGATTTGATTTTCAAAAATCTGACATACATGGTTTTCATTAAGAAGTAAAATGTGGTTCAATGAGATTAAAATAATTTTTTGATGAATAGTAACTTTTAAGTTTTATTAATCGCGATTAAAGGTAATTAGTGTAATTTAAGGTAAAAATAATATTTCAATAATATGAAATGACCTAGACACATGTACTACCATCATTGGATGTGTCATGGCCGACCAAGACAATCCATGGGTCAACTTGGGGACCCCATGGAGCCACTTTGGTAGGAAAATGACATAAATAACTTTGTATTTAAAGTTAAAATAAAAATGTCACAAACATGAGTTGTTTTACTAAAACAAATTTTAAATGGGGTTATAAAAGTCATATTTTTTACTATAAATATTCATTAGAAAGCTAAAAAGATTTCCTACATCATGATTTTTTTTATAATTTTTAGACATTAAATAAATTAATTTACTTATGACACCATAATGATGCAGCGATTACCTAATTATTTAACGATTTAAATAAAATGAAAAGATAATGTAAACTCTAAGACCTAAACATGTAAAAAACCTATTGGATGGGTGGATTTAGAACTCTTATTACCTTATCCTAGAAATATATAATTTTGGGACCTTTAAAATCCGAAAAGCATTTTATAATAAAGTAACCTTTTATAACTTTCCAAGAGTGCCCCTCCTCTCCTCTTATAAAAGGCCCCCACCTCTACCACCTTACCCACACCTCTCAAGCCTTTGGCTCGGCCAAACCCTGAAAATTTTGTCCCTACACATCCTCTCTTCATCATTGAAGCCTCACTTTGGGTATAATCCTTTCCAAGGAAGCCTTTGAGCTCAAATCAAAGAGAGTTACCCGTTTTAAAGGCAATGTCTTCCCTTGTGCTCGTTTGTTTTATTTTGCTTCTCCAAACCCCTAAACTATTTTTATTACTTTTTTTTGTAACAAAAAGAGTATATTAAATATACTAGGATGTGTTTATAATAAGTATTCGAGCTACACTTTCACACACCTCCGTTTAATGGTTAAAGAACATACTGTTTCTGTGGATGGCGAATTACTGCCTCACGAAACGATGATTGTTCAATATTCTTTTAACACCTTCAAAGGTGGCCATTAAGATGTAAATATATTTATATATGATATATAATATGTTTATGTTTTCCTTAATCTTATGTATTTTTCATTTATGTCCTACCTTTATGGTTTCCATTATGAGTAAACGCGATATCTTCATTTTAGGAAGTGCGGACTACCGCCCCCTCAAAGTGATTTGATTCGTTAATGCCATATGTGGGACTTATAAAGGATTTAATTAATGGTATTACATATTATATCCTTCTGGAATTATAATATACCTTTATATCAATATTATTTCATTCCATTGAATGCAAAAAAAAGAAATGAAAGTAGCGTTCATGCGTACGTACGGCTTACCGTCTCCATGAACGGTACATTTCATTTCTTATCTCCAAATGTTATGTACTATTATAAGTACATATATATATTGGATATATATGTAATATATTACATCTAAATTATGGATATTATTCTAGAATTATAATATATATATCTCTCATTTTATTTTAATTCCATTAATATGAAAAAAATGAAAGTAGCGTTCATGCGTACGTATGGACTACCGTCTCCATGAACGATGCATTTAATTTTTTATCTCCAAATGATATGGAATAGTATAAAATGAATATATACTGGATATATATGATATTTAAAACATCAATACTATTCTGTATATGATGTACTTATAACTACATGGAAAATTCTCTTCCAACAAATTCAATTTTTACTCATGTACCGAACATCGACAAAAACGTCTGATATGAAATCACTTTATTAACCAATTATTATAACATTATAATATGTGATATGAACTGAATAATAATATTTAAAGTAGGTCCTTAAGAAATTATAAATTGACCAAATTTTATTATTCAGGAGATTAAAGAACGATCGAGTCATTTTGGACACGAGGTAAGGGAACCTACCCCTCTCTTTCTTTTAAAGTACACTCTTTTATGTCATTCCTTTTAAGCTCATCTTTCTTATGATTGGTATGTTATTTTATATTAATCTTACTTTAATTTTTATGTTCATATGATGAGAGACCCTATTTTCTCTCATAAATCCATTTTGGAAGTTTTGATTGGCACCGTTAGGCTGCCAAATTTTCATAAGAGATCCAACCTCTCTATTTCTTTTTAAGTACTCTCTTTTATGTCACTTCTTTTAAGCTCCTCTTTGTTATGTTGGGTGATGTTATTTTATATTCCTCTTTCTTTAAATTTTATGTTAATATGGTGAGAGACCCTATTTGATCTCATCAATCCATTTTTAGAAGTTTTAAGTGGCGCCGTTAGGCTGCCGAGTTTTCATAAGGGATTTTCATCCCACTTTTATTCCCGTGAGATTTATGCTACATTTGCCACCATTTCCTTTGATTGGTATATGTACTTCCCATTATTCTACTATTTGTGTAATATAATTTCATTTATGAGTATTTACATCAATGTTGTATTGTCCTTCTTTCATGGGGTGTATATTTCGAAAGATACCCAAGTCGGTAAGGGAACTTTTCACCCTCCTCTTTTTAAAAGACTTCTTTTGTTGGGTCTTTTAATTTAAATATTGTAATGTTGAGATATATTATTATATATCCTTATTTTTTTAAATTTGATGTCCAAGTGATTAGATACCATTTTCTCTCTCATCAACTAATTTTATGAATTTTAAAGTGACACCGTTAGGCTGTCGAATTTTACCAAGGGAACTTTTTAACCCAATTTCGATTTCTTTGGGTTCAACATGTAGTTATTGAATATGTCATCCTTTGAATATATGTGAATGAACTTTTATTGTTTTACACTTAATATCCACTTATATTGGGTGTATTTATATTTTTCACACATAATTTTGAGACTAATTTATCCTTAATTTAAGGATACCTTCTTGATAAAGGATTTCATCTCATTTTACATTGAGACTTCATTGTTGTTATGCACCAATTCACTCTTATATGGTGTATATACTGCCCTTTGGAATATTATATCATGAATCCATTTATTCTCATGATATTATAAAGTTCTGATTAAATGTTATTCCTCAATTATTTTATTCAAGTGCCTCTCATTTTGTTAAAATCCATTTAACTAAAATATCATTTTAAATGTTTTAATGATTTATTCTTATAAATATTTCTCATTAATATCCATGTTTTCAAAATGGGTTTAAGGATTTATTTATATGGATATTAATGGTTTAAAATGTTAAAATCATCAAAGTGGTATGGGACACTTTGATTCAAAAATCTCTTTATTGAATGTTTTAAATGGTTTTGAAAATGGTTTTTAGAATGGATTCATTATTTCAATATCTTAAAAGGTTATATTGTTATTGAAATGTGGGAATGTTATCTTTCCTTTATGCTTAAGTTATCTGATGTGATTATTTTATGGTTCTTGGGCATTGTTTATGAAGACGGGTGGTTCCGTGATAAACTAAGGGCGAGTGATCCCGATATAGCTCTCCAATGCATTGGGTAACACGAAGGAGTTAAACGTTAAGGTTTCTTCAAAGAGATTTAGGGAATATACTGTGATGGGTATTTCAAACATAACCAAGAGGGTTAGTCCCCATGTAAGAATGTTATGAATGCCTTAAGTTACCTTTATGCCTTATGATTTTTATGATTTATTCATGATTTGATGAGGTATGTTAAAATGCTTATGTTTTATGAGTAAAGTATGATTTCATCTATGGGCTAATGTTTTCTTTTCGTACTTTTATATCCCTTACTGAGCTTTTTATGCTCATCCCAAGTTTTTGAAATGTTTTCCACAGGTCAAGGGAAAGGTGCATGATATGATGATAGTGTCAAGGAAGTGTCAAGAAAGAATCCATGTTTTATTTTAAATATGTTTCCATTGATGGGAAAAAAACGAATACTATGTTTTATGTAACCACTTTATTTAAATGTGGAATGTAATTCAGGATTTATGATCTAATTCTATAAAACTCTAAAGCTGAAAAGATCCTCAATGTGAATTATTCATTTAATTCAATATTAAGTAAGGTTTAAGTCTAGGTCCTTATAATTATCCTAATTATCCTTAATTTTTTGGTATTTAAATATTAACTTGAGGATCTATATTTCATTTAGTTTACAGTTTCAATGTTATCAATGTGGTAAGGGATTTTTGTCTCAATTTTACTTATTTGAGAAATATGTTATGTTATGAACTCATAATATTTTAAAAAGTGTATATAAATCCCCTTTGAGATGTAATATCAAGAAATTATTTATCATAATGATATTATAAGTTTCATTTATGTTATTACTTCATGGTTATTTTGATTCAAAGTTACCACGATAGAAAGGATCTTATATTACAGTCTCATCATTTATGAGGATTGTTTATAATTATGTTTCCAATGATAAAATCTTATTTTACATCACTCAAGAAACTAATTATTTTTCTTTTTCTTTAGTAATTAGTTTCATTTTCAAGTAATAGTCTAATTTTCCACTCTTTGGTACTTAAAATAATTGAGATTTTTTTAAGAAAATACTACTCAATTTATCTCTTCTATCTAAAACCAATTTTCTTCCAAAACCATGTTTTCTAAAAGAAATTTAAAAAATTTTTTTATCTTTAAAAATTTTATTTACTACATAAATTCTTTCCCCTATTTTTTGATAATTTTTTAAAAAGGAATCACCATGTCATTTTCAAAAATAATGTCTGTTTTAATTTTATCAAAAATATGAAAGGAATCTTTGTTTTAACCTGCACAACATGAACACAATTTCCCACCATCCTGAAAATTATTTACTTTGAATATTACTTTATAATTTTAAAGTTTATTTTCAAAGAAAATTATTTTAAAAATGTTTTGGGTTATAAAAAGTGTTTTTTTAAATGTAGAAAGGATATTTTCCTCAAGAATTTTTTAAATGATTTTTAAATATTTTTTTAGAAATTTTCAATTTTATTTTCAAAGAAAAGTTTTATGAAAATATTTTATGTTTTAAAAAGTGATTTTAAAAGAAATATTATTTTCCTTATGAAACGTTCCAAGTGATCTTTCTTTAAAAATCCTTCTGCTTATAAGATATAATTCTTTGAGGTTACTTATGTTTTACTGAGGGTATAATATAAGGATAAAATTGTTATTATTTCTCTAAATGGTTTATATTTATGATGATGTAATGTTTATGAAACCCATTTCTCTTCCATAGGTTATACCATGATAAATTTTTTATAAAACTTGATTCTTTTTTCATAGGTTATTCTATGATAAAATGATGAAATCATTTTGAAACCCACCTCTTTTATATAGGTTACGAGAATATAAAATGTTTATGATACCCATTTCATTTCATGGGTTATGATATAATGAATATTTTATAATCCTATATAATACATATGTATGATTTTAATTATGTGATGGGTGGGGTCTATTTCTTTGTCTAATGAATTTGGTAATGATAAATTTTCTATGATCTTAGAGGGTACACATGTGTATATCCCAATCCTAAAAGGGTGGGTGCATAGGTGGTTAGAACAAGCTAAAAAATAGGGTACATGTGTGGTTATCCCAATCCCGAAGTAGGTACATGGGCAGTTATCCCAAGTATAACATTTTATTCATATCTTGGTGGGTATCATTGACATAATATTTTCTATGATTATGTATATTCCACAATTCAATGTCTTATTTCAATGTCATGATCTCATGGATCGTGTTCTTTGATTCCCTTATGATTCATATCGTATGAACTACCAATATTTATTCCATGACTCAAGATTATGATCTTTGAAATTAAGGGTATGGTTTCAAATGTTATTCTCATGTTATCATACCCTTATGATCAATTTATGTTTACATATCTCCCTTTTTTACCCTTAATGAGAATATTATATCACCTTTTTTTAATGTTTCCTTTCCCTAGGTTTTAAATAATTGTTTTTAAGTAGGAAACTAAAGGGTAAGATATATATGGGAGACATAGAAGATCTTTCATGAATTAAGAAGATTAAATGTTAAGTTTCCAAAGGCACTATAATATTATGGTCCTCAGGCACGTGTTTGTGTAATGTAATGAATATTCATCTTAAAATATGTAATATCCATTTATGCGAAGCCTGGGTCGCTAGATTTTTGACATTCATCTCATAATACAAGGCCTCTAATTGTTATCATGTAAAAGACTTTTATTTTCATTTTATTTCACAAACAATAACCTCATACTAAATATTTTTATGAGAAAATTTTATTTTTAATGATTTTTAGACTATTTCAAGCTCATGAATATTTCAATTTTTAGTCTACTCACATATAAATTTTTCTCCCATGGAATCTTTTTCATGTATCATGAATCATATTCTCACTCTCATACGACATTCACCTTCAAAAACTACTTTTCAAGGTATGTGAAGATCTTTACTTAGCATGTTTCCTTCATTTTTACAAGATCCCAAACATCTCACATGGTGTTAACCAGTGGATTCAATAATACTATTACTTTAACATAGAATTATATTTCATAAAATATTCCACCAATAAACTCTATCCTTCCGTGAAAATAATCCCACAATCTCATATTAGTGATTCTCTTTGTCTTTGTGAAACTGGTTTGATCCCATGAACTATGGGATGACTCACCAACATCTACAAGAAACCCTTAACAAGGATTGATGAAGAATTGATATCTCTTTCAATTATATGAAAATATCAATAGAATAATACGGTCTATATTCTATATGTAATTTTTAAAGGTATATGAACAATATCCCACATAACACCCATCCCACATTAAAAGTTACATCATATAGCTTCTTATTAATAAGAAATACCACTCCTTAAGTTGACCAGTCACAAGTATCCAATTCTGCTTTGGGAAACCATTGGAACCACCCCTTACCAACACCTCCTCTTTACTACATACCCATAGTGCAACCCCATGCTCATGTGCTTCTACCTACCAGCCCGTAGGCCTCCTACCTCCATGGACACCCATGCTTGTTCTGGCTCCTATGTGTTCGATCATTCTTCTACATGTGGTTGATATGGATATCCTTGGGTGGATGTGGTTTCTCATATTTTTTAATAAACTCAAAATAATTTACATAGAAATTTTTTAAGAAAAATCTTAATACAATTCTTCATTTCACACCTCAAAACAACATCATCCTTTGATATTTTTCAATTTAAATAATTAAAGAGTGATTTCCTATTTTCAAAATCCTTTTTAGATTTCTAAAATATTAATTAAAACATCAGAAATTGATAATCTATATTGACTCCTTGATTTAATAATTCTTATTCACTACTTTAAATTTAATAAAAAAATTTCACCCCTAACATAATTAGATTATATTATATGCATTATGAAAAACTTTCCAACTGTCACAAATAAATATCCTAAACTTATATATAAAAAATATTCATAAATAATTAATTGAAAAAATTAAAAAATCATCAAAAAATATAATAGTTCTTCAAAATGTTACTACAAATGAATATCATCGATCAATGATTAATAAATATTTATAAATTATTTATGTGACCACTTTGATACAACTTGAAGGATCCAAGCATAAAGGAAGCACCTTGGGCATAATCAACATAAATTTTTGTTATAATCATTGAATAATCTGAGATGTACAAGATGATGAACGTCAAGACAAACAAAATTAATTCAATGTTTAATTTATATATAAACACTAGAACCTAGAAGGCATGACCATGACATATAATTTATAATCAATTTATAGATAGATTTATAATTACCTTATCTTTGAATTATTTCTTCATTGGTGATAAAGTTGAAAATTGTCATTGTACCATTTTTGAGTCATAGGATCCAAGGGTATAATCATTCTAGTGGCAATCCACATATGATCCAAAATCATATAATATCATTGTACGATCATCAGGTGCTAGCATGGTTGATCCTGATTACTTACATTATCCATCATTGATCACAAAAAGAATATCTTCATGGATTAATGATTTTTTAGGTTTTATCAAAGTATCCATAGATTGAAGGAGGATTAATGATCTATTTCTTAATAACATTCTTGTGAGGTTTCTCTATTAGGGATTGATGTAATGTTCTCTTAGATTTGTTGTGAACAAAAACTAGCTAACCCTAGAAAGTGATATAATCAGGTATTTATATCGATAGGTTAGGGTTGGTAATTTCATTTAATCCCTTGTATTATTCCTTAATCCTTTGTGAACCTCATGTCTAATAATAATAAAAATAATATTATTATTTTCATGACATGAAAAATATATGTGGATGAATAAATATCATTTGTAAAATATATAGATTAATATTTACATAAATGATATTTAATATATTATTTCTATCTAGATTATTAAAATAATTCCATACACCCTCCTTAGTATTTACCAAAAATGAAATAGTGACTGTTTTTTAATAAATACAATTACATTATTCACTAAAAAATATAATAAATATTATATCCAATAATATTTTGAATAGATATTTATTATTATTTAAATCCCACATTTATTCTCTTAAATAACTTGTGATTAAATCATGATGATCAACCAACCCTAAATAAATATGAAACCACAAAGCAGGAATAATATTTAATCTAACTTGTTAAATTAAAAATACAATTTTATAGATATTCTAAATACACTTAGCATGTGAATCTTTGGGCCTCATTCTTAGTGGTATTAGGTATAACTTCCTAAAGTACAAGGTTAGAATCAAACAACACACCAAGGAACCCAAAGAGAAATAAGTTAATTTTATAATGACACACAACCTAATATGAATGCTCACTCTATAATATAATAATTTTATCATGATATCTCTAATCAAGTAGGTTACATACTAGGGTCATCAACCTATGTTCTTGATATCTCTTGATTTTAATTTCTTTAAATAAACCTTCCCAAAGAACACCATGGATATGGATTTAATTTGGAAATTCTATTCCCATCAAAGTGCCTAAGATATCAACTTCTATTAAAGAATAGAAGTAAAAAATCCTTTCTCCCATTATTCATTAATACAATATCACTCATGATGCACCAAACGTATCTAATGTCTCCATGAACATATATCATCACTATTTTCATAAATACATCAAAGAACATGACTCGTGATATGGATTAATAATAATCATAATGTTTAAGGACCAATACACACATCCATAGAAAGGAATATCTAATGAGACATATAAATGTGTATTTCCTACTAGAAGTGATTTAGAAGGTGTTAGAAGTGATTTGGTGCTAAATTCTAAAGCCATGAATGTGTTCAATGGTATTATACCTTGGTAGAAACCATTGTGATCATGGAAACACCCATGGTCTGATAGGTAAAAAATGAGGATGATATTGGATTCCATATCTATAGAAATCCAGTAATGGGACAAGACATGATAAAAGAAAGTTATGGGAGATAATTGAATCAAACAGATTGAGTAGTGAAACCACAGCATACATCCAACAATGGTAGAGGAAGACTTTTCATGACTTTTCACCAGAATTGGGTTGACTAGAAAAACATATTGTGGTATGAAGGTATTTTGAAGGAGTTTTTTCTTTCATTCTACTGGGATTAAATGGGGAAGAAATATAACACATAATGGTGGGAGTCATTTACATGGAGTAAAACAATTAGATATGCGAGGTAAGAAAACCATGTTGTAGTAAGATAAACCATGCCTATAGAGAAGTAATAAAGGAAATATAAATTTTATAAAATAACCCAAATATCAGAGATATTGATATCACCCCATGGTTTAAGGACTCAACACAATATCCAAGAACACCATAACATGGAAAAGTAAAACCACACCCATGTTTTAGATGATGATATAAAATATTGGTAATTTATATCTTATTCATATATAGAAACATTTGAGATATCATGGGATCATTGTACTCAAATTTTAATGAAAAATATGAAGGAAATTTCACTACCTTCAAACATTGAATGAACATGATAAAATTATAGAAGATATATTGATATATTTTAATATATACAATGATCATAAATGAAAAAAATAAGGAACACAATAATAAAATTGTGAAAGAGTATGGGAATTATCCAATGGAGAAGGTTGTTTTTGTAGATATTCTCATAAGGGATAAAGTTATTGCACATATATGAAAAATTATTAGCCAATAATAGTGGATAAAGATTATGGAGTTCATCATTTTAACTAATAGTATTGATAATACTTTTCAATTCATTATATCTAACTTATCTGAATGAGTAACTTTGGAACATCACTTCGATCTTGTCAAGGTAGTGAGAAATGATGTCTTCAGCATGCAGGTATATTTACTAGAAGATTATAAAATTATAATGAGTTGATGGTGAATCCTAGTGGAGGTTTACTTAATGCATCAATTGAGGTGGTGGAAGCTACATGGAATCATAGGTTTACTAAATACAATAGTGGGTTAACCAAAATCTTCAGTTAGTGGTGAAAATTATTCCACCAGTTAGGTATATTAATAAAGAATAGTTTGAACCAATTTTTGATATGTATATTACAATAAATTTAAGTGTAACACTATATCCTTATATATAATGCCTATAATCCTTTTTTACTTTTGATAATATAAGAGTTTACAATGTTCTCCCATGGATAATAGATGAAAGTTCAAACCACCTAATCTTGTGAGTCTAAATTTACTTTTCCTATTGATTTATTTACTTAATTTTTTTTGTGAGTTTTTCTGGAGAGTTTTTTAGAAGTGTAACATAGTGTGGTGAGTGGGGTTAAAATTATTCCATCTTCTGGTACACTAATTTTAGGGGTAAATTTTGGTGGTCTGAATTCCATAGTGCATGATCTATAGAGAGTATAATCTTATGATGGTTGCACATGTGTTCCTTCCCCAAAAAGTGTTATTAGAGCTCAGCAGTTCACACTAAACCAATAAATCAGGTAGTATTCACTCTTCCCACAACATTTTATCTATTTTAGTTGGTTATAATATCATCATATGACATGAATATAGAATAAGGAAAAGTTTGAATTGGTTAGTTCGATGAAACTGATTATGGTTTTTTGTGGATACAGATAGAGGATTATATTATAAAAAGGATCTAGAACTTTATTTAGGTGGAGATAATCTAAAAAATATGGAGAAAATTGAATGATAAAATATGTAAAGGAAATAACTAGTTTTAGTTAGAATTTCATTGTAATATAATGTATCCTTTAACATCTAGTAGAACAAGACTACAACTAAACTGATATAAGCCTTGGAAAACATGTATGAGAAATCAATGATATTAAAAAAGGGGTTTCTAATGTGATTCTTGTTTAGTATGAGGTTATCAAAATGAATTTTACAGAAAAATCATGTAAATGACTACAATATGATCAAAAGTATGCTTGAAGTAGTGAAAGTTACTTTCATGGATGATGTGTGGGAAATCCTACTACTTTCATCTTTACCAAAATCTTTGGGATGGTATAGTTACCAGGATTATTAATTTCTATGTAAATAATAATCTAGTATTAGAAGAAGTATTTAGCATTATCCACAATGAAGAACTCCATATAATAGATATCAAAGTACCTTCCAATAATGCACTAAATATTGAGGGTAGGGGATAATCACCTAAAAGAAGGAATCAACAATGACTAAAAGAAAAGTCTAGGTAGAAAAGTAAAAGAAATTAGTCTAGTACAGGCCTCACTTGATTGAATTATGGGAATAATTGATATCTTTATAGGAATTATGGTATTATTGAGGAGTTTACAAAAAATATTATCGTTTGGAATTTCAAAATTTTATAACACAATGAAAGAAGGTAACAACCTGCCGCACAATACCAGTGCCGCAATGGAGTCATGAGTGTTTGATTCTGGTGCATCCTTCCACTCAAAAAAAGATCATAGATTCATGAACAACTATATATCTGAAATATTTGGGAAAATTCCTCTCGAAGATAAGTGAATCTTTGGAAGTGATTAGAAAAATATATGCAAACCTCTAGATGAAGAATGGGTGTTTCCTGGGACTTAAGGGAGTGTGAAAAATTATAGGTCTCAATAATAATATTTTATTTGTGGGGGTAGCTGGATGATGTAGGCAATGAAACTACCTTTTATAACTCGATGGTTTATGGTGGTTGTGTGAGGAGTAAATAATGGTACACTCTACTTGACTAAAAATTTATATGGGAGTGAAATGGATGTAATTTAATCCTCAAAAGATTCTGAGGCATGAAATTATAGGATCAGTCATCTTAGTGAGAAAAACATAAAGGTTTTAGTAGATATTGGAATACTGAAACTTGATCACACAAGTATCAAAAGTTATGAGAGTTGTGTGTTGGGAAATAAAAAATGGGTTTCATTCAACTTGAATGACTAGAAGCCCAAATCCCATAAGAAGAATATTTTTCTTTCAAATTTATGGGACCCTCCCCATTACTATCTCATATAGGATCACTTTAATTCAACACAATTATTAATGACGCAAAAAAAGGTATGAGTGTATTTCAATAAATATAAATCTGACATATTCAATTATTTTTTATAATAGAAAGATATGTATATTAGAGAGATTAGATGAAAGTTAAAGTTCCTATAGTCAAATAATTATAATTAATATAGTGGAAATAACTTTAGGAACTTAGTAATAAGCAAGTGAATTATATTGAAAAAATACTTACCCATAAACCATGGAAAAATGGTGTAATAGAGAGGTTGAACTAGACTTTTAATGAGAAGGAAATATGTATGTTTTCTCACTTTGGAATGTAAAAATACATTTGGGTGGAATAAATTTATAATGAAAAATATTTATCCAACAAAAATCCATCATCTACCTTGGAACAAAGTATACCAGAGGATATATTGTCTAGTAAGTCACTTGAAGTTGGAAACATCAAAATCTTTATAATTTTAGCTTATTCATTCATCGATGATAAATTTAGATTCAAGATGAAGGAAAAGTATCAATCTTATTTTATCATACACTATGGGAATATAAATTTTTATTTTATAATATGGGATGATGATATGTGTCAATTCATCAAAATTTTTAATATTATATTCAATGAGAAGATCCTTTGGAAGGATTAAAATATAGTTGAATTAGAAGTTAAGGGGAAGAAATCAAATACCGAAGTACAAGTTGATTTGGATAAAAACACCAAAATATCAAAAGTCCTGATAACTACAAATATCAACATAGGTTTACTAGAAGTACAACCAACAAAAAAAGTGAAAGAATACTTAAGACCTAATGAAGCCTGGGAGGAAGCACCAGAAGTTGAGAAGTCGACATTTGGTTTACCAAAAATTAGGGCCCATGAAATTTCAAAATAAAAAAGAGTAGAGACTCAAAAATATTTGAGAAGATATTACAGAGTTAGATGACCAGTCTAAAGGTATGTATTTAATAGGAATTTATTACATCTAATGGATTCTAGGGAACCTAGATGCCCAAAATAAGAAGAAGCACTTAGTGACTCAAAACAACGAGGGATATATTTTAAGGAAGAACAAAATTCCATTATATTTAATAAAACTTGGGAGATGAATGAATTAATATAAGAAATAAGAGCACTAAAAAATTAATGGGATTTCCATTTGTAGGAATAATTTGATAGAAGTAGAAGATACATGACATGGTTGGCAGTGAAAGGATTCCAAAAAAAGAAAGGAACCAACTTCTTATAAATTTTTTCATAGGTATTTAAGCAAGCCACCATTCATATAGTGATGAGTATTATATCTTATAGTGATATATTCTTAGATAAAATTTAGTTTAAGAATTCCTTTATTCATAGAGACTTGGAGGACGAGATCTATAAGAAGTAGCCTAAGGGTTTTGATGACCATCAGAATGACGGTATTGTTTGTAAGTTAAAGTGAAGCCTCTATGTCTTGAAACATGAACCTCATTAGTGGAACCAAAAGTTAAAATCTTTTATAATTGAGGAGGGTTTCATGTGATGTGACTATAATAATTTCTATTAATATAATTCATTGAATGATGGGACTTATATCAAAATCTAACTATATTTAGATGATATGTTTTTGGTTGTTCTAGAGAGTTCACATATTAAGGAGTTGAAGAGTATTTTGTCAAGAATATTTCAAATGAAGGATCTTATCAAATCTAAGAAAATATTGGGGATGGGGATAAATAAGTATTTAAAATAAAATAATTTGGTTTTATTCTATAAATATTATGTTAGGAATATTTTTATAGGACTTGACATTAGCTTTATAGTGGGAGTAGTTTTTCAGTTTATGTCAAACCTCATAAGGGAGAATTAGGAAGCCATGAAGTGGATCATTCAATACTTAAAGGGATTAGAAGATACATCAATCTATTTCAGTGAAGATTACCCTTTGAAAGGATTTTTGGATGTGTATTTTTCAAGGAATTTAGATAGTCAAAAGATCATGATGTTATTCACGTTTATGTTTGGAAGAATAACAGTTAGTTAACTGTCACAACTATAATAGAAGGAGAATAAATATAATCTATGGAAGCCAGAATGAGTTATTATGGTTAATGTTCTTGTTAAAGGATCTTGGGAAGTAACTTGAATAAGGAGTATTATTTTTTGATAGTTAGAGTGTAATTAACCTTTCTCATAACCTAGTGTTTCATTAAATAATGAAACACATTGAATTAAAATTATATTTTATCTAGAATCTAATGGAAGATAAAGTGTTAAATCTATAAAAGATA
Organism: Viscum album; assembly: GCA_963277665.1. Lineage (NCBI taxonomy): Eukaryota > Viridiplantae > Streptophyta > Magnoliopsida > Santalales > Viscaceae > Viscum > Viscum album. The sequence continues at coordinate 565,353,939 of OY728151.1, forward strand.
GCTGGGAAGAAAAATAAATTTGATATTTTCATTAATTTTTTAGACCTGGGAAGCTTGAGGAAGCATTATACCTCTATAATACTTAGGAGACTGGAGGATATAAGAGAACACTATATACAAAAATTAAGAGAATGAGTTTTTATTAAGTGTTGAAGAATGTTTAGGATATAATTAAAGAATCCTATAAGTGGAAGATTGTTAGGAGTGTGAATACTTTTCAAGTCACTAGATTCAATTTTTTTAATGTAAAATATTGTCTGAGGTTTATGATAGGGGACTAACTGCCACACTACTTAACTGTAGGGTGATGTGGTGTTACCAATGAGGTTGCATCATAAAACTTAGTGCTTTGACATGGTCAGTGAGGTTGAATTGTGATGCATACACCCAAAGTTTCACATCAGGTACGGGTGAGTTATAGGTGATTATATATATATATACTATATAGTAACTCTCTCATAATAAGAGACCTTTTTAGGTGATGGTTATTGATCCCTGATGGAAGATAAATTCATGAGGTAGTGAGTTAAAGTGAAAAATATCTTTATTGGAGGGGCGTGGTAGGGAGATGAAATTGGTATCATAGATGGGCATAACCTTGAACCACTTGAGTAAAACTTCATAAGATATTATTGGAAAGCATAATTATAATTCTCCCTAAGTTCCTAGCATGGGACTAACCACCCCATTTCACGACTTTAGGGTGTTGTGGCATGACCAATGTGGATGTTCCACAACGTACGATGTCAAGGAATGATCAGTGAGGCTATTCTATGATTCTTACACCTTAAGTACCACATCATATGATTAGGAGTACCATGTGCTCATATATATTTCATATAAGAACTCTCCCCTAGTAAAATTCCATTTCAGTTGATGGGGAGTGAGCCCTAATATAAGGAAAAACCACGAGGTAGTGAGCCAAATAGGACAATATCTTATTTATAGGGGTGTGGAAGGTTCATGAAATTGATGTTTGAAACATTTATTAATAGTGATAAAATCATCTAAAATTTTAGAAAAACCTTGAGGAATATATCATCTAATATAGCTATTGAATATATAATAGTATCAATGAAAAATGAAATCAGATGATTTCAAGAAAACCTGAAGTCCTAGATGACACATAAAAAATTGGGAATGGATCATATGAAGACCTTAGATGACACATAAATATATTTGAAAACACACATATAAAAATTGATGAATCACACATAATGGTCTGATGACTTGTACACTATAGGTGATGACTCATACACAAAGGCATGGATGACCCATATAATGTTGAATGACTCATATATACATACCTAATGAATAATATTCTACTTGATCCCTCATACATAAAAGGTTCATGACTTGTACTAAATTACTATAATGACTCATAAATAGCTAGAAGTTTATTCATACACAAAGTATGAATTATCCAGTTTTCTCAAATGACATATATATAGATTCCTCCATGATTAATATGCACTTTTTGAATGACTTTTATGCAGTCCATATGACTCGTATACACCTCTCTGACTCTTTAGAGGATTATATATGTATATTTTTCCATTGGAAATTTTCCACATTCTTATAAAACTAATTTTATATAATTACTTCCCTAATTAATCCAAAGTACCTACATCCTTCATGGAACATCCCATGAACTCCTCTAAGGATATCACAAGGCTTTCTTTGTAGGTATATAAATCATAATCGCTATTTTGTTGGATTATGTTATAAAAAATATACCTAAGAGGAGGGGGGGTGAATTGTGTCTTTCAAAACTTCTGGATAAAACTTGATGATAATCAATTCTGTCTTTTTATCTTTATCAGATTTTTATGCATTAGAAATAAAAAGATATCAAGACACAAATATTTATAGTGGTTCGGGGAAAAAAAATACCCTAGTTCACTCTACCAATTATCTTCTCCACGAGCTTGGTGATTTTCACTAGTCGTTCCTCTTCTCACAAGACCATTGACAACTGAGTGCTGGCAGTTGACACCTTTCCAGTTTAAGGCTAAAACAAAGCCTTCTGGTTCTAAACACAGAACCCGTAAAAACATCTTATAATGAGAAGCCGGTACTCAAAATAAAAGAGTATTGTTTTGATAAATACTTTTCGATTAATATTCATAGTTTCAGTAGTATGCAATTGATAGTAAATGGATCATTACCTTCAGAATGGTTGTTCTTCAGATAAGATCAGTTTTGAATCGATTCGGTTGCAATTGAGCTTGAAATATATTCAGAAACAAATCTGCAGTAGATTCATGATAGATCTCCAATATAGAACAATTAAATCTTCAAATTTTCTGTTTTTTCTGATATAAAATAGAATCTGGTCGTTCTTTGCAGCAAAAAATCTGTAAAAGATATTTTTAAAGAATCAACCTATCTCTATTTTTTTTAAACTAAAATATCTACGGATTTTAATTTTTTAATCACCACTAATTCAAGAGATATCATGTCACCCATTTATTCTATATAATTCAGATACACAGAATATATAGAATAAAGATGATCACCTTATTCATAACTTTAGATCCACAAAATTCTCCTGACAGATCACAATATCCAAAAATTTTGAATAATAGAGTAGTCGTAACCTCCCTTAATAATCGGCCCGAAATCATCCTCTTAAATCGATCTTGTGAGTTACGTATAAATGGATTTAAATCAATCAAATATTCGATTTAAAAATGAACTTCAAATCGAGCTTGAAATCAACCTGATATTTCACAAAAGATAGTTGCATGATAAAGTTGCAAATACAAATCTCCGAAGTTTGAAGAAGTAAAATGTAGGGTTCCAAATGTAAGGATGATTACAAACATAAGTTTTATGATTCATAATTTCTTCATCGTCTTTAAAACGTATGTTATATGATCCATAATTTTCTTTGCTTCAAAATGTATGGTATATGATCCATACTTTTTGATAAAACGTAAGGTTCATTACAAAAGTAGGGCCGATGATCCATACTTTTGTGAAGAAAACGTAAGGTTCCATACTTATGTAGGGTTATTCATCCATACTTTTCTCATATAACAAACATAAGGTTCCTTCCAAACATAAGGTTATTTTACCATAATTTTCTCTAAATGTAAGGTTGATTAACTATACTTGTCTAAACTCTTGTAAAATAATTATTGGATATAATCCTTATGCTATGCTCTCCATCGTACGATATGAACAGTTATTCTAGAACACACTGAATAACTTTCCGAAAACTTTGAAAAATATTTCATGTGAATCCTATTCTTTAATATTATTACAAAATTGGGAATATAAAGAATATCAATTCCCTGAAATATACTTAATGTAAAATCATTAGAATAACAAATAAGGGTATTTGTGAGCATCAAAATCATTATAAAAAATATAGAGTATTGTTGAAACAATACATGATCAACAATCTCCCCCTTTTTGATGATCACAAAACCCATAAAATTATTTACATATATTTTAGAACTTTTCAAGGATAAAAAAATATTTAATTTTTACTTTAAAATACCTCTTTGAAAATATAAAATACTAGTTTATCCAAATTTCTCATTTAAGGTTCTCTAAAAAAAATTTCCCCAAAAAGTCTATTTAAAAAACAAAGTAAAATATTGTGTTTATCCAAATTTCTCACCCTTTTTGTGATGTCAAAAAGAATGATTGAATAAGGTATATAACACATGTAATGTAGTACTGAACTTTTAAGCAAATGTTATGATAAATTTTGTATCAATAAAGTAATTTGGATTTTTTAGGTAGTCTAACATAGACATAAACAAATTAAAAAAACATAAAATATGATAAACAATAAATTTCATTGATAAAACAATATATAAGTGCATGAATGATTAGGTATCAAGGTTTTTGGGATAATGTTTGGAAAAAGGGTATCTCAGCGATTCTGAATAACATCCTTCAACTCTGCCAACTGTAACCTTAATCTCTTCATTACACCATCTCCTAGATGAATTAACAGATCTATTCATTTTTGATTCAAATGAATATCTTCAATGAGGTTTACTCTAAAAAACTCAAGAAATATCTCTTCCTTCTCCATAAACTGATTGAGCTTCTTAGTGAATCTGATCAGTAATTCTTTAATACCCAGTTCACTTGAGGTAAGCTGATCAACAAGATGTTTCTGATTGTGCAATAGAACAGACAAAGGAGAACTATTCCACTATAAATCCTGCAGCCTTTCATTCATGTTTCTCATTAAAGTTATAATAGATTGGAATTTTTTGATCAAATCAGGTGAAGTAACTAATTTAATTTCTTGAATTCCTGTGACAATTACAAAATTTTTCTCCATAAAAAATTTCAGTTCTGTCAAATATGATTGCAATACAACTTTAGATTTTAATTTTTCAACCTCTTCCAGTAATTCATTTTTAAAAATATCAACCTCTTGCTTTGAAACATAACTATCTTTTGGATTTTGAAATCTCTGTTTCTCCTTTTCTAACTCTCTTCTTAAAGCAACATTTTTTTCTTTATCTCTGTTACATTTTCTAACAAGTTCCTCAACAGGATCAAACATAGAATTAGAGGCACCCTGTGCTAGATTCACAACTGGATTTACCAAAATTAGTGGTAAAGATTGAGAATCTGATTTCTCTTATTCATCATACTACACTAGTTTCTGAACTGATTTTCTCCAGAAATCTCAACTGAGAAAGATTCATTAAGAAATTATTTATGAATTTTAGAGAAATTTTCTTGAATAGGTTGATCTTCATTCTTAAATTCCAAAGATAGGTGCTCTTTTTGAGAAATTTCGTCAAGAATATTTTCTTGAATATGATGTACAGATTCAATATAATCCAAATATTGATCTATATTTTCCATTTCTTGAGATTATTTAATCTGGGGTACCTCCTCAGTTCTTGTCTCTGCCTTAGCCTGAGACCAAACTTCCACTTCTTCTTGAGAAGTATCTTCCTCTTGTCTTTCTTATTAAACAAATTCTCACACAAAATTATAACTTAAAATATTTCTTGTTTCAAAAATTGTCTCTATAGCAGGTTCTTGACCAACTATTCTCTTCATTGAACTAAAAAGTCTTCCCTGACTTTCTTCATCAGTAGGTTCATATTATATTTCAAATATGATTCTTCTTGATGTCTTTGAAACTTCCCCTGTTCTGTATTTAGCCATACCTTCTTTAGATTTTGCAGTTTTCTCCCCCTGAACAGATTCCTGATCCTCTTCAACTCCAACGTGCAAGATTTTATATTTTACAATTCTCCAAAAAAATCCAAGCTTTCTCAAAGTTCCAGTATTCAACACATTACTATGATGACATCTGACTCTCGCATCAATTAGTCTTACCAAATCTTTCTTAAACAACAACTTTAAAATAAATCTTCCATAAGGATAGAAATTTATTAGAGCCTCAGGTTGACATCAATAATTCAAATATCTAATCACGTATCTTGGAAAATTTAGCTTTATGTCACTTAAAAATAGAAACAATATATACATATCTAGAAAAATAATCTTCACCATCTCAAACATCCTTAGGACTATCCCATTCTGAATAAACTTAACCAATTTTTTTTGATCTGGTTCTAAATCTTTTACCAACATTTTTCTTATGTTAGTATAACCAAATATAAAAGACATAATATCCTCAGATTTATTATTTATATCCCTGATTTACTTTAAATCAAAATATAAAACTTCTTCATGAGGGAAGTTCAAGATCCTTGCAATTTCAACAGAAGAGATCGATAACTCCCTGTCGTTGATCTTCACAATAATCAAATCTTCTGTATATCTCAAACTAAATTGTACAGTTTTAAAGAAAATTATTAAATCAAATTCATACATAAATTCATTATAGTCCTCGCTGAATTTCATTTCAATACTATGAAAGGATAATTCTTACTTCAGCATCATATTCATCTGATATAGACATTCTAGATCAATGACTTTTCCTTGAAGGATTTTCCGTCCCATTGAACGCTGACTCTTCGCATCACTGGGTTTTACTTCTTTGATTATCTTTATTTTCCCATTTCCATTGAATCTATCTAAAGTTTTGAGGTTCTAGGGTTTAGAAGGTGCAAGCAAAGGAAGATGAAAGAGGTGAAGTGTTTCATTAGTTCGAATGGTTTTGAGAAAATGAGCGGTTTTAGAATTCGAAACGGGCTCTAATAGAGCCTTGATTTTCATGTCATTACATACATAATAATCATTACATAATTTAAAATAAATTAAACCATATGCGGTATATTTAAAATTTATTACAAAATAAAAATAAAAGCGCAACTTATTTAATAGATAAGTAACTAAATTATTTTAAATAGTGAAAAATTTAAAATAAAAATAATACAATCAAATAAAATTAAGATTAAAATTAAATAAAATTTATTTAAAAATAAATAAAAAATAGAATTAAAAAATAAAATTCATTTAAAATTAAATAAAACTAACCCCCTTAATAAAATCAAAATGTTTAGTGGGAAGTGGTTTAGTAAAAATATCAGCTAATTGTAATTAAGTACTTATAAATTATAAAAATATATCCTTTTTAAGAACATTATCTCTTAGAAAATGATGTCTAATATCAATATGCTTAGTTCTAGAACGAATTATAGGATTTTTGGAAATATTTATAGCACTAGTATTATCACATAAAATAGGTGTATTATCAAAATTTAGTCCAAAGTGTATAAGAATTTTTTTCATCCACAAAACTTGTGCACAACAACTGCCGGTAGATAAATATTATGACTCGACTATTGAAAAAGAAATTGAGTGTTGTTTCTTACTAGTCCATGATACTAAAGACTTTCTTAAACAGTTACAATTTCTTGATGAATTTTTTCTATCTAATATATAACTTCCAAAATCAGAATCCGTGTATGAAAATAAATTAAAATCAGAAGTTTTTGGATAAAGAAGAGATTGAAAAATAGTTCCTTTTAAATATCAAAAAATTATTTTAATGTATGTAAGATGAGATTCATTAGGATTTGATTAAAATATTTCACAAAGACTTAATGAGTACATAATATATGGTCTGATAATAGTAAGATATAATAAACTACTAATCATACCACTATATAACTTGTTGTCTATTGGTTTTCCAGTTTCATCCAAATCAAGTTTTATATTAGTACACATAGGAGTTGTATATGTCTTGTTGTTTTCAAGTCCAAATTTCTTTAGTAAAATATTAATATATTTTATTTGATTCAAAAAATTTCCAAAATCTTTTTGATAGAATTGAAGTCCTAAAAAGAAATTTAGTTCCCCCATCACACTCATTTCAAATTATTTTTGCATTAAGTTTGAAAACTCATGACAAAGTTTTTTAATTGTTGATCCAAAAATTACCTCATCAATATAAAATTGAACCAATAGAATATTAGAATTTATAGTTTTATTAAAAAGTGTTGGATCTACCATATCAACAGTAAAATCATTTTTCAAAATAAAAGAACTTAATCTTTCATACCAAGATCTAGGTGCTTATTTAATGCCATAAAGAGATTTAGTAATTTGAAAAAAATATGGTTTTTGTTAATTTTTAAAACTAAGAGGTTGATCTACATAGACTTCCTCCATTAAATAACCATTTAAAAAGGCATACTTAACATCAATCTGAAATAATTTAAAGTTTGTATGAGATGCATAGGATAAAAAGATTCTAATGGATTATAATCCAGCTACAGGGGAAAAGACCTCATCATAATCTATACCTTTCTGATTATATCCTTTAGCTAATATTATTGCTTTATTTCTAGTTATAACTCCTTGATCATCTTGTTTATTTCTAAAGACCCATTGAGTTCCAATAACAAGATAGTTCTTTGGACTTTCAACTAATTTCCAAACTTCATTTCTTTTGAATTGGTTTATTTCTTCTTGCATTTTTATCATCCAAATTTCATCAACTAAGGCTTCTTCTATTGACATAGGTTCTAATTGGGATAAAAAGGCAGAGAAATCAACTAGATTTTCTATATTTATTCTTGTTTTTATTTTTGTGTCTAGGTATCTTATAATAGTTTCTAAAGGGTGATTTTTTAGAGTTCTTGATTGTCTAGTTAAAACACTATTAGGTTTATTAGTGTCATGTTCTTCTGATCTGGACTGAATTTTGTTTATATCATTTTCAAAATCATCTTTTAGGGTTTCAAGTATCATGTTATCATTAGGGTCAGATTCATAAATTCGATCTTTCCTTTTGTCAAAAGGGTCAGATTCATCAAATTTCATGTGAAATGATTCTTCAACAATCCTTTACTTTTTTATTAAAAACTATATAATATTTGGAGTTAGCAGAATATCCTACGAAAATTCCTTCATCAGATTTTGGATCAAACTTACCAAGATTGTCCTTGGTGTTCAAGATATAAACCTTACATCCAAAAACATTAAAGTATTTTACTTTAGGTTTTTTGTTATTCCATAGTTCATAGGGTGTCTTTTTAAAAATTGGTCTGATTAAAACTCTATTTATTATATAGCAGGTTGTGCTTACAACTTCTGCCCAGAAATAGGTAGGAAGACTGTATTCTTTTAGCATAGTCCTAAACACTTCCAAAATAGTTCCATTTATTCTTTCAACAATTCCTTTCTATTGAGGTTTTCTTGGTGTAGAGAAGGTGTGTTTAATACCTAGATTTAAGCAAAAGAAATTGAATTCATGATTCTAAAATTCTCCATAATGATCACTTTTTAATGAAATTATATTAAAATCTTTTTCATTTTGAACATATTTGCAAAAACTTTCAAATATAGTAAAATCTTCATTTTTATATTTTAGAAAATATATTCAAGTAAATCTATAATATTCATCAACTAAAACATATAAATATAATTTACCAACCAAATTTTCTACTCTTGAAGGTCCAAACTGATCCATATGGATACGTTTTAAAGGTTTAGATGTAGTAATTTTGTTAATTGATTTTAACGATGATTTATGTTGCTTACCAATTTTATATGAATCACATAATCTTTCACAATCAAATTTAAGACTAGGTAAATTAGAAACTAATTGTTTCTTAGACAACTTATGTAAAGTATAAATATTTCAATATCCAAGTATTCTATTTCAGATCCAGGATTCATTTATTTTAGCAGTTAAACAATTTAACTTTTGTTTACACAAAGAATTTAAGTCCAAGGTATAAACATCGTCTGTTCTGGGTGATCTAAATTTAAGTAATAAATATTTAAAAACAGAACAATATTTGTTAGAAGAATTAACAAAATAAACATCATAATAAAGTTTAGAAATACTTATTAGGTTATGTTTCAATCCTTGTACATAAAGTACTTTATTGATTGAGACAACTTCTGGATCTCCAACAGTTCCAATACCAATGATTTTTCCTTTGGAATTGTCACCAAAGGCGACTAAACCACCATCCTTTTGAGTTAAGGTATTAAAGTTCAATGAGTTTCCACTCATATTCCTCGAGAAGACACTATCCATTTACCATATTTCTTTTCTTCTTCTATGACCTACTTCTTATAAAGGTATTTAAACAATGGTTGGTTTTGGTAGCCATATTTTCTTAGGTCCAAGAGTATTATCTAGCAGTGACACGGGAATCCAGATTTTCATTATTTTTCTATAATAATTTGAGTCAAATAAACTATTTGAAATAAATTCCTTTTTAATTCCACTAATTTGGGGAATTATTAAATAAAAGTTTTTAGTTATATTCCCTTTTATTCCACATTAATTGCACATTACACTTTTTGAATTTGGAACAAAATCGTTTTTGTATAGTTTAGGTTTATCACCTTTACTACCTATTCCATATCTTTATTTCTTAACTAAATTCTTACCAAGAATTTCATTTAAATTATTTTCTCCTTTTGTTAAAAAGCGAGATGCATTTTTTTAGATTTCTACTTCATCTTGCAGTGTTTTGATATTAGTTTCATCATCTTCACTATTTGTGTTAGATGAGTTATATTTATTAATTAATTCTTAATGATGTTTGAGAAAAGTGTGTCTTTGTCCTAAAATTTCATTGTAAATATTTTTCAGTGATTTATGCTTCTTAAATTAAGAATAATATTTTTCTTTCTGCATATTATAGTAGGCTGCTAGTTTGTCATTTGAGTTGTTAGGGTCAGAATCAGAATTGGAAGAGTAATAAGATTGTACCTTATTATCTTCAGCCATGAATCACATGTTTTCTTTTTATATTTTATTCTTCCTTTTCTGAGTAAAACTTTGATGAGCTACTGGAGTCTTTAGAAACACTCTTTGTGGATTTTATTGCTCTTTTATCTTTCTACTCATAATCAATATTTTTGAAAAACTTCTTTTTATTTTCTCTTTTTAGCAGAGGACAGTCCGATATTATGTGACCCATTTTCTTGCATTATAGCATCTGACTTCCTTTTTTATCTTTCTCATATTTCTTGAAGGATTCTATGAATCCTTTATTATTCTTATAGAATTTATTAAATTTTCTTGCCATCTATGCCTGTTCCATTTCTGAATCAAATGAGTCATAAATATCTTACTTTTTGATCTATGTTTTCATCTTTCTGCTCTTCTTCTGAGATGTAACATTCAGAACGGTATTTTATCTTTTTATCAATAATTTATTCTCATTATCTTCATCTTCCATATTAGCTTCATAAATCATCAGGTTTACAATCAATTCTCTCATAGTTATATTTTTAATAGGTGATGATTTCCTAATGTCTGCTGATATCCCATTCCATTGGGTTGGTAGTACTCTTAGTACTTTCAAGGCCTGATCTATTTGGGTGATAGGATCTCCCAAGGTAGTAATGTTGATGACTATCTCTATAAACCTTACATTCATCCGAGTGATACTTTCACCATCCATCATTCTAAATGTATCAAATTTCATCTTTGATATAGCATACCTCATTTGTCTGACATTGTCAGTTACTTCATAAGCAACTGTAATTGTCTGCCACATCTCATAAGTGGTTGGGAATTTAGATACTTGATTAAATTCATTTGGTCCTAGACCACATATGATAGAATTCATATATTTTGAATTTATATCATACTCCACTTCAATAGATTCACTCCATGTTTCAGGTTTCTTAGGAATTTTATAAGGAGTAATAATTTTTTAGTAGACTCTGTATCCAAGATTCTTCAGGTAGATGATCATCCTCGATTTTCAATATCCATAGTTTTCACTATTGAAGTAAGAAGGTCGAATCATTGAAATTCCCTCGCATGTATCTACCATTGAGATATCTTTATAATCCTTTACTTTCATATTGCTATATCTTTAACAAAATCCCAACCTCTAATACCAATTGTTGGATTGTGTTATATAAAATGTACACAAGAGCGGGGTGGGGGTGGGGGTGAATTGTGTGTTTCAAAACTTCTCAAGATCCTTTTATCTTTATCGTATTGTTTATACAATGGAAATAAATAGATATTAGGATGAAAAGATTTATAGTGGTTTGGGGCACAAAAATCCCCTAGTCCACTCCACCAACACTCTTCTCCACGATCTTGGTGATTTTCACTAGTCAGTTCTCTTTTCACGAGACCATACACAACTAAGTGAATGCATTGAAACCTTTATAGTTTAAGGCTAAAACAAATCCTTCTGGTTCTAAACACAGAACCTGTCAAAACAGCTTAAAATGAGAAGTCAGTACTCAAAATAAAAGATTATTGTTTTGAAAAATACTTTCCGATTAATATTTATAGTTGTAGTAGTAAAAAACTTATAATAAATGGATCTTCATCTTCAGAAAGGTTGTTATTCAGATAAGAGTAGTTTTGAATCGAACTGGTTGAAATTGATCTTGAAATATTTTCAGCAAAAAATCAACAGTAGATTCACGATATATCTCCAATGTAGAACAAGTAAATATTCAATGTTTCTCTTTTTCTGATATAAAATCGAATCTGTTCATTCTTTTTAGAAATAGATCTATAATATATCTTTTTAAATAATCATCATATATCTGTTTTTGTGAAACTAGAATATATCAGGATTTGAATTTTGTAATCGCCATGAATTCAAGAGATATCGTGTCACCCATGTATTCTATAGAATTCAGATACAATGAATATATAGAATAAAGATGAGAAAATTATTTATAAATTCAGATCCAAAAAAGTATCCTGGTAGATTGCAATATCCAAAAATATTGAATAACAGAGTGGTCATAACTTCCCTTAATAATCGGCACAAAATTCTCCTCTTAAATCGATCCTTTTAATTACGTATAAACGGATTTAAATTAGTCAAATATGCACTTTAAAAATGGAAATTTGAATCAAACTTTAAATCAACCTAATATTCCACAAAATACCATTGCATAATAAATTTTCAAATACAAATATTTGACATTTTAAGAAGTGAAATGTAGGGTTCCAAACGTAAGGTTGATTACAAACATAATGTTGATGATCCATACTTTTTTCAACGTCTTTCAAACATATGATATATTGTCTATAGATTTTTTTCTTCAGAATGTAAGGTATATGTTCCATACTTTTTGATAAAATGTAAGGTTCATTACAAAAGTAGGGTTGATGATCCATACTTTTTTGAAGCAAACGTATGGTTGCATACTTACATAGGGTTCTTCATCCATACTTTTCTCATATAACAAACGTAAGGTTCCTTCCGAACGTAGGGTTATTTTACCATAATTTTTTATCAACGTAAGGTTGATTATCCATACTTTTCTGAACTCTCATAAAATAAACGTAGGATATAATACTTATGTTATGCTCTCCAATGTAGGGTATGAACAATGATTCCAGAACATGCTGAATAGATTTTCGAACACTTTGACAAATATTTCACATGAATCATATGTTTTAATATTATTCCAAAATTGGGAATATAAAGAATATTAATTACCAGAAATATACTTAAAGTAAAATCATTATAATAAGAAATAAGGGTATTTGTGAGCATCAAAATCATCATAAAAAATATAGAGTATTGTTGAAACAATACTTGCTCAATATGTTTCACCATATATTTCATTTATCAATAAATATAGTGATACAAATAATCAAGCTCCATTTTTTTTCAATCCTCAAAGTACCACTTTGGATAACTTCCACTCATATTATCAAAAAATACAATACAAATCCATAGGGTGACCAAAAATTACTAGAAAATGGGACTCTAGAGTTCCACTTTGGTCTTATCATGGTAGACAAATATGATTTATTCAGAATATATGTATGATTTCCATAAGGTGATGAAATTTTGATGAGATTATGGTGACCAGTGAAGGTTTAACAGATATAATGATAGAGATGGTGGAATATTAAAATATTTAGAGGTTGACTAATTCTAATAGTGGGTTGAACACAATATTTGGTTAGTAGTGTAATGTATTCCATTGGTTGAGTACTTCTATAAAGAAGAGGTGGGACCAGTTTCTGATGTGTATCTTATACTAAATCTAAGTATAACACTACATCATTATATAAAGTCTTTATAATAATTTATACTTCTAGTAATAAAAGAGTTTTCAGTGTTCTCCCATGAATATAAGATTATAGTCCAAACCACATAATCCTATGTGTCCAATTTTATAGTCCAAACCACATAATCCTATGTGTCCAATTTTACTTTTCATGTTTCATTCTTTGCTTGAATATTTTGTATGATTATTTTCAAAGAGTACGAGCTCTGAAACTTAGTTTGGTGAGTGAGGTTCCAAGTCTTCCCATCTTCTAGTACACTAAGTTTATGGGGAAATTTTAATGGTCTAAATTTAGCAACACATGATCTATGGTGAGTTATATCTTCTAGTGTATTGAAGTTTCATCTTCTAATGGTTTCATGTTTGGTCCTTCCCAAACAATACCATCATGTAAAAAGTTTTTGTCCTTCTTTATATATTTTCAGTACCATTATAATAGAAATGGGACAAAATATATAGAGGTAAGTGATCTTAAGGAATAACTAATAAACTTAAAACTTTTATAATCAAGTGATTATTATAGAGATTTAGGTTATATGGAATCGATTCATATTTATTCCATGATATTAATTCAACACATCAAGGGAGAACCCAGTAAATTGACATGTGTTCTTTATATTATTTATTTTATTTCATGTTAATGGAGAGGTTGTGTGACACCCACATTTCACTATTTTTTATTACTTGAATTATTTTATCTCATATTTGAGTATTTTAAGTTTATTAGAAGTTTTGGATATAAATCTAGAAAATCTATAGTTTTTACCTTTGTGTAAGGTTTGCACACATGGTTTAGAGAAAATAATTTCACTAACATTATAAATATACTTTTATAGTTTCGTTTTTTTCTTTCATTGTTTAGTATGAATGGGTATTTTATGGTTCAATCTAAACCATGCGAGTCCTAAGAGAAATTATCCAGGTTTCTTTAGGGCATGAAGTTCTTGCAGACAACTTGCACATGGTTAGGTAAACTGTGTGTCAAACATGTAAAGTGGGTGAGAAATTTTATAATTCCATTTATCATTATTAGATAATAATTATGCAAACTATGTGGGGGTTCCTTGGAGAACCATTTTAGGTTGTTTTTTATAGGTAGTTGTAACCATATTGTTAGAGCACGTTTTAGAAAACTATGCGACCAAATTGTGTGGCATATCCAGATTTATTTAAATTGGTAAATTTACCTTTTCCCTACTTTGGATTTTATGTATTATCCCTCCCTTTACTCCCCAATTTCTTGGTTGAACATGGGGTGTTCTTGGAAAAGTTTTCTACCATATTTATCTTTTATTAGATCTTATTATTCATTGTATTTCAAGTGGGTATTCCCTCTTTTCTTATCCTTTTATATTTATAAATTATTCATTTCCATTATCCTTTGTTTTTTCTCAGTCCTGCAAACCCTAACTATTTTTTGGGTTTGGATTAGTGTTCAAGGATATTCTAATGATAGGAATGTGGGTAGTATATGGTTGAGAAGGTCATTTCTTGGTCCGGTTGTGCATTCGAAAATGAAGGAAACATGTTTTAGAAGGTTCTTCAGGAAATTATGTTGGTGTTTATTTGGAATTCCCTTATAGTACATGTTATAATTTTCTTGTATGTTTTTAAAATTTTTCTTATTAATTTTGAAGCATAATGTATGACCCTATTAGGTTTAAAATGGTTTAAATACTTGGCATGAACCTATTTCATATGCCAAGTGTTTGTTAAATGGAAAAAGTGGATCTTTTAACATTGTTTTAATGTTTTAAAATGGTTTATTATGGAATCAACTATGTTTAGAAAACCCTTTTTCAGTTTTAAATGGTTTTAAAATAGTTTAAAAACTTGGAATGGACTTGGTTCACATGCCAAGTGTTTGTTAAAATTCTATAGTGAATTTTGTAAAGGTATTTAAATATTTAAAAGGGGGTGTTTGACCCCTATTTTGTCTTTAAAATGGGTGAGTAATGTTTTAAAGGAATGTTTTATGAAATGAATGGGGTTGAAATTAATTCTTATAAATGGTTTTGAGACTGTGGGATTACATGGTGGTTTTAGAAGATATATTTTAAAAAGGTGGAGTATAGTTTTGTAAAGGGTTCTTAACATCAATTGACTTCTTTTAAAAATGGGTGTGTTTCTTTTAAAAGTGATTTTATAGAAATAATTGTATTTTAAAGTTGCATTTCAAAGTAAAGTTTGATAAATAGTTTTAAAAGGACATTTTAAATGTGGTTTTCAAATGGTGTGAATATGGAATTCCTTGTCGAGTGATTTTGGGAAATACCAGTTAACACATTACGTAAAGTGATTTTATAAATATGTGAGACCCTCTTTGAGCCCCATATGACTATTTTTATTCCCATGGTGGTTGGTGATCTATTGAGGGGATTCTTTATATTGATACATCTTTACATGTTTCTTATGCATATATTTGAATGTGGTTTTCCTTAAGAGGGTATAAGAGGTGAGGTGTGGGTTATTTCAAATGATTTATATTTGTTACATGTGATGGTTTATTTGTGATCACCACCATTTGAATTTTCATGGGATATTAGTATGATATTAGATGGATTGTATGAGTGAAATCCCTTGTGTGTAGTAGAAGGTTTTTTAGGGAATTCTTCTTGAATCAACCTCATCTATTAGACTGAGAGGGTTAGTAGGTCATGTAAGCTAGAAATACTTTGTAGACTATGGTAGTTAAGGAAATCCTGATAAATCTATTTATGGATTTAATGATGGGACTTCTAGGGACGTAGACAGGTTTAGTAGTACTAACCAAGGTTCCTTGTTTCTAGTTTATATCTTTACTACTAGAGCCTTGGTATGATTCCCATGATGATAGGTTCTTCTTAGAACACTTGAGTGGATTTTGTTTCATGACTCAATTATATTACCCAATCTTATTTGTTTATTGGAACCATTATTTGGTTGTTTTTCATAGATTGTTTTTACTTGATGCTTGGGTGATTATATATGATTTATGTATCACCTTGAGTGTGGTGGTTTACATTCAAATGGGTTTTTTAAAATGTTTTGAAAGTGTGATTTAAAAAGTGAAAATGGTTTGGTAATATCTTAAAAGTGTTTTAATATATGGGTTTTCATTGAGGTTATTTATGAAAAAAATAGTTTTTAGGAAATGTTGGGAAAGAGGTATAAATGGTTTATTAGCTTTATTTCTATGCCCTTAAAGACCCTTTTTCCTTGGTGTTAAAATATTTATGAGAAATGTTTAACTACCCTTATTTTTTATAAAGGGAATTATTTGTAAATGCATAAGTGTCATGTTTTTTGGATTTTTTTGATAAAGAATGTGAAAACCCATATTTTATGAATTATATTCAAAATAACAATATATGAACTATATTATGAAGAGAATTTACATAGTATTGGTGGGTGGAAATCTTCTAAATGTTTAGCTCATGCCTAAATAGACCTTCTGTAGGTTTCCAATACCGAAACTTGTTTTTAGTTCATTGGTTCGAGTTGGTCCATAGATGGATGATGGGATGTGAAAAGTGACTGAGGTTCACTAGTGGTGATGTCATATCTTTTCATGTTCCATTTATCATTTTTATTTTGTTTTGGGATTTTTTATCATCTTTATGGCCTATAATTTTTATGTGTCTTCTTTCACTTTATTTAATTTTAGTTTTTATCCTCATAGAGATGTTTTATTATGCCACATTTTTTGGATGGTTTATTTTTCGTTTATGTTATTTTTTTTATATTTATATCATGGGTTAAATAATTCCAAAATATTATTCTTGAGACCCATGCACCAGTTTCCAGCCTGTAAGGATTGGGAACACCCTTTGGGCTCGTAGAGGATCTGTTTGGGTGCTGATTTATGTGGTAGCCTGAGATACTTCCTTAAAAATCGTATTGGAGCCTAGGTTTTTAATGGGGGACAATGTTATTGAGTTTCCATATTATTATTTAGGTCACCTTAGTAATATTGAGTTAGGTTTCTCATTAGGACTCACGTGGTTGGTCATGAGAGTCTGTGTGATCACCACCCTTCATAACAACACTTAAGTTACTGGGGGCAGTGGGGTTTGAATTTTGAATTCAAGATTTCGCTGAATTTAATTTTTTTTTGATCCTGATAAGAATTATGTGAGTTTACTAGGTGTTTTTATTTGATTATTGGATAGGAAATAGAAATTTATTTATGAAATGAGGTTGGTTTGTATAGCCTAATAAACTAGGGTAGCAATCAAACGCTCAATCTTAAAGACATTATAGGAATTGTTTAATTATTGGCCCATGTACTATAAAATTATGTGTCCATGTCATGAATGGTTCCATATCCTATTTTAATTATTGTTTATACAACTATTGAAGAATTTACAATAGTGGTAAATAAATCAAGTGATTGTTTTGATATTCTGATAATGTGGATTTAATTTTTTTGATTTTTCGTTCCTCCTTCATAGTTTTTTATAGCATAAAATTACGTTTTTGTGAAAATGAGGATTTTATGAAATTGATTTTGGTTTGTAAATGAGCCTTGGGGATCATTTATAAAAATTAGTCCAGATTTAATGAAAATGTGTTTCTTTGAATACTAATCTTTTGAGATTATTTGTAAAATGGGATTGATTTTTTGAAAATATTTTGGGAATGTTTTTAACCAAAATGTGTTGACTTTTTTATAAAATTTAAAAACATTTTTGGTTTTAAAATATGTTGGTATTTAATTATAAATGAATTGGGAACCCTATAGGGTGATTTTGAAAAAATAATTGTTTTCATTTACTAAAACGAAGTTTTAATTTTTGTGGTAATGCTTTAAAGAATGAGCTTTGAGAAGCTCAGGTGGATTCCTTGGTTTAGAATGGAATTTATTATTTTTAAAATATAGGTGAAATTTTAGAATTCACTTGGTGAATAGGGATTTAAAGTAAATAGAAATTTATTCAAATGGTAGGGAGATTTTAAAATCATGTGTTTTTTTGGAAAATGGAATTTTATTACTTTGGTAATGTAGTAGTTTTGAAATAAAATGGATTTTTGGTATGTGAGTTTTCATTTTTTCTTTAATTTTTTTAATATTTTTTCCCTTTATGAGGGTTAGAACCATTCGATGTGATTTGGGAAACATGAGTAAGTTGGGTATATGTTTCAGTTTATATAAATTATGCCTCCTAAAAAGGTCTCAAGTAAAAGTAAATTATTTATCCCAAGGGTTGGTTATTCCACTATTTTTTCCCTTTCTAGTATATGAAGGGATAAAAAAGAATAATTGTATCTTTTAGATGGTGTTGTAGTGCTTTACCCATTGGTTTGGATTTAGAGACTAAGCTAGGTGATACTTTTCTAGTTAGTCGGGTGATTTGATGTGGTCTGATTTCCTTAGATTTTTGGGTGATGACCTATTTTAGGATTCATGCTCGATGAGTTTAGAGCCTTATAACATTGAGTTGGATTTTTTTGGTGTGATATTTGGTGGATATTTTTTGAGAGATGGTTTATTTGAGATAAAATGGCCTTGGACATGTGCTTCAAGTGTCTAGGACAAGCATGGAACCAGTTGATATTATTCACTTGCTGGTGTCAATTTAAATCTAGTTGGGTTTACCATGAGATGGTAACCCAGGTATAAATCCCTACTTCACCCTTTATTTAAGTACGTGATCCAAGGTTATATCCCACATTATTTCTTTTCTTAAGGCATATCTTTTGTCACTACATGCTTTGGAGATTTTGAGATGGGATGAGTTTGGTAACCTGATCTTGTGATCTTTGGTTGTTTTCAATTTAATGGTAGTGTATTACTTTGGGGACTTAATATTATGAGCTTGAATGTTCTTTAGATTTAGGGACCATTGGGAGTTTTAGGGGTTATGCTTCCTTTTTTGGAGTTGATCTAGTTTATGGACGTACATGGTTAGTAGAATCCAATTGTTCCTTGTTGGTTTGATGACACTCCCATTGTTGGAGTGGTCATTTGGTGCTTTACTGTTTATATTAATTATAAATAGTTGGGAGACCGCATCTAGTCTCCCTTCATTTAGAGTTTCTTGTGGGTGTTCATGGTTGATTCTTATATAATTTTTCTCTTGTTTTTTGAGTATTTTTAGTTTTTTTGGATAATGGATCATGTTTTTTATTTTATTGGTCTTAGGACATCTTGAGTTTCCTTCGATCCTTCCACATGGTCTGAAGGAGTGCAAGAAATTTTCCCCATTATTTTATTGCCTATGTTTATTCAGGGACCTTCTGGGGACATAAATTCACATGGTAGGAAGAAATGGGACACCCACATGTCACTATTGTGTATTACATGTGCTATTTTACACCATATTTGGGTATTTTAAGTTTATAAGAAGTTTCATTTTGAAACATGGAAGATCTAGAATTTTTGTCTCTATACATGGTTTGCATGCATGATTTATGAGGAACCATATGGATACCTTTACACATAAAATTTTAGAGTTGTTTTTGTTCTTGAATGGTTAATACTACATGGGTATCATATAGTTCTATCCAAACTATGTGAACCCTTGGAGAAACTATACAAGTTTCCTTGAGACTTAGAGTGATATCACATGACTTATACACAGTTAGGTAAACCATATGAAAATCATTTGACGTGGGTATTCAATTTGGAATTTACATTTACATTTTAGTGAATTTTTAATCAAACCATGTGGGGTTCCTAGAAGAATAATGACAATTTGGTTTGTCAAGAACGTGATCACAACATGGTTAGCACATGGTTTGAAAAACCATGCATAAAAACCATACGAACTTCCTAGATTTCATTAAAGTGATAAATTTACCTTTTGTTGTACATGTATTTTCTTGTATTTTTATAATTTTCTAACAAAGTGTTAAATAATTAGTTTAACCATTTTTTATATTTTTAGTTTATATTTTTAGTTTTGTATTAGTTTAGCTATTTTGATAATTTGTAGTTATTTTATATACTAATATTAGTAAATTATTATTTTTATTAGTTATATTAATTTTATATATAATATTTAACTTTATATTATTATTATTAGTTTCGCTTATGTTAGTTTATTTTATTTTATTAATTTTTATTAGTATGTATATTTTAATTTATATTTTATCTTATTTCATTATTTTTGTTGCATTAATAAAATAGTATTTTCTATTATTTTATTAGTATATTTAATAGTAGTATTATATTTAATTACATGTTCATTAATACTTAATTATTATTATTATTATTATTATTATTATTTAGCTTTTAGATTGATAGATTATTTTGAATTTTCAATTTTAAATTTAGATTTAACTTTTTAATTTATTTTTATTTTTATTTTATTATTTTTCCCCTATCTAACCTACCCCCTCTTATTTTTCCTTCAACTTCCCCTATCCACGCACCACTCCCTCCCCTTTGACCCCTTCCCCTTTCCCATGTCACCCCTCCCCATCCCCCGTTTTTCTCTACCCAACCCCACCACCTAACTCTCCATTTATCTCTCTAATCACCCTCCCCCTTATCCCCACACCTCCCATTTCCTCACCCTGGACCCACCGCCCCTACTCTCCCCTACCCTCCCCAACCTGCCTCCCCCACTCTCCAATAACTCTCCCCTCCCCTGGAAATCAGTCGATGCCTCACCCCCTCTATCACGCCTCCCTCCCCATTATCCAAAATTACATGCCCCGTCATACCCACTACTTGCCGCCCCAACCCCACTATCCTCTCCATTTTCCCAGTGCCACCCTACCTCCCCCTCCCTCCTCACACCCCATCTCACCAGCTCTCCCCTTTCTACACAGTGAACCACCGGAGGAGTGCGCCTCCCTCATCTCGCAGCAGAAAAACCCTCATGTGGGTCTCTCTTATTGGGCTATAGCGGACCAACAAAACTACCGTGCATGATATTCTCCATTCCGGGTGCACATCATTGGTTTGGGCATGCCAACGATGTTCGCTTGGATTTTCGAAGATTGAAGCTCCACAACAAGAGTGAGTGAACATCTGATCATTTTTTCGGTGAAGAGATGGTTTGGTTCAATGTTTTGGTGATCGGTAGAGTAATGATTATTATTGCGGGATCTTCGATGGTGGGTTGCGGTGAAAAACTGTGACGACATGAGAATGGTGAAATCTATTTTTTATTTTTTGTGTTGTGTAGTCATTGTGATAGCGGGCTAATTATTTTGTGTCAGAGTTGTGATAAATGTGACAACGAATGCATGTCTTTAATTTATTCATGTTTGATTTCCTTTTGAATTAATTTTAACTGGATGTTTATTTAATTAATTATATATTCATTTAAGTTAATTGTCATTAGGGATATGTACGCATGCTTTAGTGCCCGTTTTTGTGATATCTAATAAGTAATGACTGGCAGGAGTTCATAAGAGAATTTATTTATCTGGAATTCGATCAAGCGTGCGGGAAAATTATAAATAAAATTATATATTAATTGAAAAAAATTAAAATTTGTGTGCAATCTCCTTCAAAATTGAATGAGTGATACTTAATTAGTAATCTTATATGAGCGAACCCAATGCAGGTAGATACTTAGACTTTGTGAGAAACGGGTCGTCATATTTCATCAAGTGATTTAATGCTATAATGACCCGAAAATTATTCATTAGGAAAGAGAATGAAATTACATATAATTTGTGTAAAAATTAGAATACTGTCTAACATCAGAGAACGAGACTAGATATTATTTTGATTAAATTTGGAATTAGTGATAATTGAATAAATAAATATTAAGATGTGGGAATTAAATAATTGACATCGCATGCACTTGAACGGACGTCACAACTCTGACACTTCCATATCCTCCAGTTTACTTGATAGCTTAATTTAGTTCACTTAGATAGTTTTAGTTAATTTAAATAGTTGTTTTTAAATATTCATTTAGTTTTTAGAAATCTTTAGTTTTTAATCACATTAAGAACTCATATGTCTGGACATTCTTCCAAAAGGATATTCGTAGTGTTTACTCACATTCTCTTTGTGGTTCTACCCTACTCACTGCTTCTACAGTAGTTAGTAGGTAAATAAATATTGAAAATTTTCATGTGTTGCGATGCATGTGCCAAATTTATTATTCCATTGATGGGGAGAATAGTAGTATTAGGAATTCCTTTAAAAGAGTTATTTAGGTAAAAAAACTAAACCAACAAAAAACACACATATTACTACTCTAGAAATTTTTCATTGTAGGGATTTTCAAGACATGAAGAAGTTCAAAATGATGTGGACCACACCACAAAATTACAACTAGTAACCGCCCTACGAAGGCCCAACTCAAGGTATGATGTATAATGATTCACCGCACATGAGTTCTCATGGTAACCCTACTCATTTCAATGATTTTTATTCAAGTCCATGTCATGATCCATGCGAGAATGCTTCAACATATTCTACTTCTAATTACTACCCACCATTTGATCATTTTCAAAGTCAATGCATTCATGAAAATTTAGAATTCGATAATTCACGTGAAACTAATGATTGAATAATTGGTATCATGTTGGTTTCTTCTATCACTGAGACAAATAATATGTTCGAACTTCAAGATGAATGTAATGAAAAATTGTTTTCTTAGATGAAATATTTTTAAAATAAAAAGAAAGGTCTAGAAAATAAAATTAAAGATCTTTAAAATCAAATAAATCATCTTGTCCAACTACTCACCCCACTACCACTTGATGATATAATTAAGAATAATTATTTTTAGGAGAGTTCAATAGAGGTTCCATTTTAATGACATCAAATTCTTGATTATAATGATGAGACTCCATTGATCGATCCTTCTTTGTGTCATACCATTGAAGACTCCTCTCCAACACAAATTAATTATTCCAATCTAATAACATTTCAAGAATATGAGAGCTTATTATTCCTCCCTATTGAACATAATGGTCCCTCGAAAATTGTGATTTCATGTCCTTCTATGAGTTCACTACCTAGACATACCAAATTGAAGAAGGACACGCTCAATATCTATCAAATTACATCTTTTGACGATGAAGAAAACATTGAACTGTGACCCTTATTCTCTATGATAGAAACAAAATTGAGTCTAGAAACCATTAACTGCAACACGCAAGAGGACATCACTTCAAATGACATTGGCTTGCCTCTTTCTGAAAATATTTGTGAGTCCAAAACATTTTCTAAAATGGATACATCTAAAACATTTTTGGAGTTAGAGAATCATTCAGCATTGGTGGTAGAGAACACTCATAATTTTGTAGAAATAATGGAAGAATGGGATTTCCTAGAGGATCCTGAGTTTGTGGTGAAACATTTACCAATAGAGAAATATAATGAGGGGGGTATAGAAGAAAATTTCGAAAAGGTTTCATTCTTGACACAGTGGAGTCATATTCTCCAATTGATCATGAGCCACTTTCTCCATTCGTTGAGGTTAAAAACACTTCACTTGAAATACCCAAATATGCTAACAATATTGTTGACCTTGGAATAATCAATGAAACAATCAATCTTGAATTGAGTTGGAAACTAGTAAATTTCATTGTGACAGTGGTTGGGTGTGAAAAAAAATTGGGATAAATCGTCAACCTAGATACTACATTCAAGGATGTTACAGATATAATATGACCATTGAAGGAGTTTGGTAATGGAACTTTTACACCCGTGTATGTTCATGGAGGTAATATTCTTGATCTTTCTGCTGACTGCCTTTTCCCAAAATTCAATTTTTTGATGATTCTTTATTCAGGCGAGGTATATTCATTCCCTTGTGAGTTGGAATATTTTTATTTCATTCCGCACATCCATTTTTCTAACAATCTACTATTGAGATTTTGTGCAGCTTGCAGTATAAATTCATCTTTAATGAATGACTTCCATAATACTACTGAAAAAGAAGCAGATGCATGGTTTACATTTATATTTGATCCTAGTGGAGTTTCAACAATGTCTGGCTGAAGGTGAAGTAAACTTATTGCTCAATGGGAGGCAACCCATCATTTTTTTGTTTTATTTCCACTACATTTAATTTCATTTTATTTAGTTTTCTTTAAAAATAAAATAAAATAAAAAGGAATGAATTTACCGCAATATTTTTTCTCCTAGAACTGAAGTGAATTTGAATTCATCATACATATTTTTATCATCCACATTATTTCGATTATGGTGTGAAATATTTGATATGATGTGAGTATGTCCTGTCAATGTTTATATTTTACAGGTATACCATTTCTGGAGCTTTATCAAATATAAAAAACCTTTCTATGTTTATATTTACTTATAAAGGGAAGTGTTTTATTTTTTCTATATTTTATTCTTCCAAAAAAACCATGTAAACTAACCAAAAAAAAAGAAAATTTTGAAAAAAAACTAACATTCCTATCATTGTTGAACCCACATAAAAGCCACTGCATTTTTTTCATAACACAGTCGGGGGAATACCAATTGTTTCCCTTGGAAGTTTGAGAACCATATTCTTATTTGGAATGCTTTGATCCTTGATCTCATTACTTAGATGATTGCTGATATTATTTCATGCTTCAAAAATTATTTTCACAAACTTGTATATTTTGGAGACACTTATTTGCACGCATGATCATCTGTGCTGTCCAACATTATATTTATATACCTTTGAGGACTCTGACCCATTTTACATCATCTTATATTTCTCTTTTTCTTGAGCGAATCTTGATCATGTTTTTTCTTCTAGAACTTTCCATGTTTTTCCATCAAAACGACACAAATTTTGAAAGTTGCATTGAAATGAATGAGGCATCTGTTTTATTAGTTAGCCCCATTGACCCACTGATCCGCCCATACATTTTCTCCATCGTATAACCCTTATAATCCATAAAGACTCCTATTAGGAGGAGGCCATAGACAATACCCTTCCCTACCCATTTCTTGAATATTTTTATGATAATTTTCTATCTAAGTGTGGGGGAGAGATTTACTCATGGAGAGGGTTTTATGATGGGAAATGAGTCATTTGATACACAAGGATTGAAATTATATCATCCTGATCATATGTGTTATATTTCATAGTATCCACCTTCATTACATGTATTTTTCTATGGGAATATAGAATATTTTTAGTTCCAATAATGAGTACATTGGTGGTCATTATGTGGTAACCCTTTCTTTTAGAGATACCTATAAAAGTGATGATTCATTACTCTAGGATCTAGAGAGTTTTCTATATGACCTACTTTCACTAAGATGTTACAGTGTAATCACTACTTGTACCATTATTTTGGATTTTTTTCTAAAACTTATTTCATGGGGTTTTGGAATTTATACTCACTAGTTTTTCTTACCCATCTTATTTGAGTGTGTTGTGTCTGAAAAAAAGAAGAAAAAGAAGAAAAAAGAGAAACATTGGATTATTATATGCTTGGGGAAAAGAAATGTTTTAAATGTGGGGGATCAAGAGTTTGAGGGATACATTTGGATTGAAATTTATTATGTATTTATTTCAAGATTCAACCATTCTTTTTACCAAAAAAACTGTCACAATTTTTTTTGACCCATCATCCCAAAACCTGGGAGACATTTGAAACACATGTAAAGTCCTCGATATTGGTGCATTATTTTGATTTTCCACTAGTAGAGATGTGAAATTCATGGCAAGACTATGGTAAGTATGCATGTATATGAGAATTGAGCATGACTTTGATAAAATATTTTTGAGAGATGAGAGTGATGGCGAGGTAGGTCACATGATACATGAGTGCGCTTACTTGTTTTGAAAAGAATGCGAGTGGAAGAAAAATAGTTTTTGAAAATTTTATTTTTAAATAAATCATGATATTTTATGGGTAAAAGAGATTGAATTTTTTTTGAAATTTTAATTTTGATGTTTTGATTTTTTTACGACCACTTGTGTTTTCTTTATGATTATTTTGCCCAGGAATGCAAAATTTTAAGTGTGGGGGATTTGGTGTACATAGATTTTTCTTGTATTTTTACAATTTTCTAAAAAGTTTTAATTAATTAGTTTAACCATTTTTTATATTTTTAGTTTATTTTTTTTGTTTTGTAGTAGTTTAGCTATTTTAATATTTTTTAGTTAATTTATATACTAATATTAGTAAATTATTATTTTTAGTTGTTATATTAATTTTATATATTATAATTATAATTATATTATTATTATTATTAGTTTCCATTATGTTAGTTTACTTTATTTTATTAATTTTTATTAGTATGTATATTTTAATTTTAATTTTATTTTATTTCATTATTTTTGTTGCATTAATAAAATAATATTTGTTATTAGTTTGTTAGTATATTTAATAGTATTATTATATTTAATTAAATGTGCATTAATATTTAATTATTATTATTTAACTTTTAGATTGATATATTATTCTGAATTTTAAATTTTAAATTTTGATTTAACTTTTTTATTTTTTTTATTTTTATTTTATTATTTCCCCCTATCTAACCTACCCCTCTCCTATTTTCCCTCAATATCCCCCTATCCATGCAAAACCACCCCCCCTTTAACCCCTTCCCCTTTCCCACATCACCCCTCCCCATCCCCCCTTTTTCTTTACCCAACCCACCCCTAACTCTCCATTTCTCTCTCAAATCACCCTCCCCCTTATCCCCACACCTCCCCTTTCCTCACCCCTTAGACCCGCCACCCCCTAATCTCCCCTCCCCTCCCCAACCCGCCTCCCCTCTCTCTAATCCCACTCCCCTCCCCTATAGATCCACCGATGCCTCGCCCCCTCTATCACGCCGCCCTCCCCATTTACCTCAATTATATGTCCTCTCCTACCCACTACTTGCCGCCCCAACCCCACTCTCATCTCCATTTTCCCAGCGCTGCCATACCTCCCCCTCCCTCCCCACACCCCAGCTCACCAGATCACCCCCTGCTACAAAGTGAACCACTGGACGAGTGCACCTACCTCATCTCGCAGTAGCAAAACCCTCACGCGAGCCTCTCTTCTTGGGCTGTTACGGACCAACATCACCACCGTGCACGATAATCCCCATTCTGGGTGCACAAAAGTGGTTCAGGTGTGTCAACGATGTTCTCTCGGGTTTCCAGAGATTGATGCTCCATGAAGGGAGTGAGTTCACATCCGATAATTTTTTCGGTGATGAGATGGTTTGGTTAAACGTTGCAGCAATCAATGGAGTGATGACTATTATTGCGCAATCTTCGATGGCAAGTTGCTGTGACAATTGTGACAACATGAGAACGATGATATCTATTTTTTATTTTATGTGTTGTATTTTCATTTTGATGGAAGGATAATTATTTTGTGTCGGAGTTGTGATAACTGTGATGGTGAATGCATGTCTTTAATTTAATCTCATGTTTGATTCCATTTTTAATTAATTCTAATTGGATGTTTATTTAATTAATTATATATGTGTTTAAATTAATTGTCATTGGGGATCTGTACATGTGATTTGGTCCCCATTTGTGTGATACCTAATAAGTAATGACAGGAAAGAGTTCATAAGAGAATTTATTTACCCGGAATTCAATCAAGCGTGCGAGAAAATTCTAAATAAATAAATATATTAATTGAAAAAATTAATATTTTGTATGCTCTCTACTTCAAACATGCATGAGTGATAATTAATTAGTAATATCATGTTAGAAAATCCGATACAGGTAGATACTTTGACTTTATGAGAAACAGGTCGTTGTATTTCACCAAGTGATTCAGTGCTATAATGAAACACAAATTATTCGTCAGGATAGAGAACGAAATGATGGATAATTTTTGTAAAAATTAGAATACTTTCTAACATCAGAGAATGAGACCATATAGTATTTTTATTAAATTTGGAATCGGTTATAATTGAATAAATAACTATTCAGATGTGAGAATTAAATAATTGACATCACATGAACTTCAACAGATGTCGCGACTATGACACTTCCATCTCTTCCAGTTTATATCATATCTTAATTTAGTTCACTTAGATAGTTTTAGTTAATTTAAATAGTCATTTTTAAATATTCATTTATTTTTTAGAAGTCTTTAGTTGTGAATCACATTAAGAACTCATATGCTTATAAAATCTTCCAAAAGGATATTCCTAGTGTCTACTCACATTCTCTCCATGGTTCGACCCTGCTCACCGCTTCTACAGTAGTTGGTAGGTAAATAAATATTGAAAATTTTAACGCATTGCAACACACGTGACACCTTTCACCCCTCAATATTTTATGGAGTGTACCTCCATTTAATCCCTTATTTATTTTTCCAATGTGGGGTGTTCTTGGGGGAGTTATCTCCCTTATTTATCTTTTATTTGGAGCTTCTTTTACCTTATATTTCATGGGTGTAAGCCATAATTTTCTTCTCCTTTTTATTTCTTCTATTCTACCATGACCTTCTCCTTTTATTTTAATCAGTATTTCAAACCATAACCACTATTAATGTTATAATAAGGGTCCATGGATGTTCTAATTATAGGTATTTGGGTTTTCTAGTGCTGATAAAGTCATTTATTATATCAGTTGAGCATTCCCCATTGAATGCGATGAGTTTAAAATGGTTCTAATTGAAATGAGGTATATGTATCTTTTTAATTCTCTTATAATGCATGTTATAAATTTATTATATTATTTAAATTATTTCTTATGAATTTATAAGTATAATGTACTCCCCTAGTTGACTTGAAATGGTTTAAATACTTTGAATGGAAATAGGTTGCTTGCTAAGTGTTTGTGAAATGGAATGAGTGACTCTTTTAAAATGGGTTTAATGTTATAAAATGTTTCATTATTTAATAAAATATGTATTACATACCATTTTTGGTTTTTAAATATCTTGAAAATGTTCTAAAGACTTGGAATGGACTTAATATGCATGCCAAGTGTTTTTTAAAATGCCGGAGTGGATTTTATAAAGGAATTTAAATGTTTCAAATGGGTGTTTGACCGAATTTTTATCTTTAAAATTGGAATGTGATTTTTTAAAGGCATTTTTTTTGAAAAAAGGGGTTATAATTCATTCTTATAAATAGTTTTGAGATAGTTAAGTTTCATGGTGGCTTGAAAAGATATGTTTTTAAAAGGGGGAGTGTGTTTTTTTAAAGGTCACTTGACACCATTTAACTTCCTTTTAAAATGGATGTATTTATTTAAAAGGTTATTTTGTGGAAATATTTGAATTTACAAATTTTCTTTCAAAGTTTAGTTTGATACAGGGTCTTCAATTGAAATTTGAAATGTGGTTTTCAAATAGTGGGAAAACGGATTTTATTTTGGAGTGATTTTGTGAAATACCAGTTAGCACTTTATGTAAAGTGGTTTTATAAATATGAAAGATACAATTTGACCACTGTGTCATTATTGTTTTAACAATGTTGTATCAAGATCCCATAAGGAGATGTTTTATATTAATGCATCTTTATATACTGCTTATGAATATATGTGAACGAAGTTGTTTCTTTTGAGTGTGTAATAGGTGTGGCATGAGTTATTTCAAAATGATTTATATTTAATATATGTCATTGTTTATTTTTGATCACCTCTATTTGAATTTACATGGGAGTTATAGGAATATAGTAGGTGGCCTATATGAGATCAATCCCTAGTGTACAACAATAGGCTATCTGGGAAATATTCCTCACTCCATGTCATCAGTTCAACCAAGAGGTGTAATGAGTTGTGTGAGCTTGAAACCATTTTTATCCTATGGCAGTGAAGGATATCCTAGGATGTTTATTTATGAATAGTCTGATAGGATTAACAAGGATGTAGATAGGTTTAGTAGTGTTAACCTAGGTTCTATTTCACTAGTTTATGTCTTTATTACCAATGCCTAGGGTTGATATATGTGATGGTAGGTCAAACTTAATATGATTTAGAGATTTTTTTTCATAACTCAATTTTACTCCCATAGATTATTTGATTATTGGAACTATTTTTTTGTTATTTTACTTGGATAGTGTTTTCTCGATGCTTGGGTTCCTATGTGTGATTTATGTGTCACCTAGAGTGTGTTAGTATACATTCAAATGATCCATTTTTTAATGGTTTGAAAGTGTGATTTAAAAATGGGAAAAATAGTTTTTTTATTTCTTAAAGGAGTTTCAAGAAATGGTTTCCCTTGAAAATTGTTATAAAAGGGAGTTTTTTTGGTAATGTTTGAAAGAGGGATAAATGGTGTCTCAACTTGCTTTATATGATTTTAAAGACAATATTTCCTTGGTGTTGAAATATTTATAAAAAAATAATTAAACATCCTTGTTTTGTTTTATAAAATGGTTTTTATTTGTAAATGTATAAGTAGAATGATTATTAGATTTGTTTTATAAATCATGTTAAAAACCCTATATTCTAACTTATTTTCAAACTATAACTTTATGAACTATATTATGAAGTGTATTTCTATAGTCTTGGTGGGTGGAGATCTAATAGGTTATTTAACTCATGCTGATATAGATATTATATAGGTTTAATTACCTAGACTTGATTTTAGTTCTTTGGTTTGAGTTGTTCTATGGATGGATGGTGGGGTTTGATGAGTGATCATGGGCTACTCGTGGAAATGTTTGAGATTTTCAGATTATGTTTCTCTTTCTAATTTTTTTGGGATGCTATATCAACCTTATGGATTTTGATGCTTATTTATCTGATAATTATTTGTTTCATTTCCATTGTTTATACTTATATGGATGTTTTATAATTCCATGTTGGTTTGTATGGTTTTTTATCATTTCTACAATTTTTTATATTTATATCATGGGTGAAATCATTCCCAAAGAGAATTATTGAGACCCAGGTTCTAGTTTGATGCCTGGGTGCGGTGAACCAAACTTTACAAACATAAATATTAGATCATTATAGATGAATATTTAATATATTTTACAATAATACATGTACGAGGGATGTAAAGGTTTAGTGTTATTAGATACTAGATATATAATCATATTAATAAATGACTTATTCTCAACCTCCCCTATAAAAATCTTATTAAATTGTACACTTATTAAACATAACCTACTTTAAGAATTTCTCCATAACCTAGGAAAAGAAATCATAAGAAAATGAAAGATCAGATGCTCAGTAAGGGTAAACATAAGAGATATTAATCAATGGTCATAAGTGAGAATAATACAAGTATAAGGGTATACGAACATGATCATAACATAAAATAATCTTACCCAATTGGTAAAATATATTTAATTATGAATCATGGAATATAGTTTTTTCAATAAAAATAAATAAAACATAAGAGTTAAGAATCAGAAGTAATCAATCATGATCCATGATAACATATCATAATCTTAAAACATAAGTTTATGGAACATACATTATTATATAAAAATCACTTATCTAGTCAAGGTTCACTCCTAATACTATCATTATGGAAAAAGTACCATAATGGAAATTCCTACCCAATCATTTTTAACATTCTATTAGAAGTAACTTCTATATAGTTAACCCTATAATCTTGTAGGATTTTATTAACTCTGTCATATCTTAGGATATTCACAACTTCATTATCATTACCCAATTCATTGACGAGCTATATAATTCTAGGACCACGGATCACATAATAAAAACTATACATATGTGTGCTATAAGATCATAAAACATTCATCATATCATCATATCATAACCCATATAAAGTAAAAAAACTTCATAAAAATTTCATCATTCCATCATAGTACAACCCATTGAAAAGAAATAGGTTTCTTAAAGGTTTCATCATAACTTAATCAACCCATTAGAAAAAATGAGTTTCATAGAATCATCCTTTAAAAATCATCATAATAAGCCATCTAGATAAAGAAATTAGATATAATCCTAGTATAATATCCCTAATGAATCATAATAATCCATAAATATGTTTACACAGATGGAAAATACCATTAAAATATCATTCAAATATTTCTTTGAAAACATGAGAAAATATATTTTTCTTTTGAAAAACTTTTAACTGAAAATTTACAGAATATTTATAAAATATTTTTCTTTAAAAATGACCAAGTAAACTTTTAAAGGTATCATCAAATAAAATAACATTAATAATAGTGTGAAAATCCATTCATGCTGTATACATTAAAATAAAACATTCCTTTCACACCTTTGTAAAAAGTCAAAAAAAATTTATACAGAATTTTTTTTAAGTATTCCGTTATATAATTTTGTAAATAAAGTAAAAGGTAGTGAACATTACCTTTTTAAATATTTTTAATTATAGGTAATAAATTTCATAAAACAATTCTTAAGAGCATGGATATGGAAGAAAAAGTTCATTGACTAATGAGAAAATAAGACTGACTTTTCTTTAAAAATATTTTCTCAATCATTTGAAGTGACAAAGAGAGGAAAATGGTAATAGATCATAATAACTACATGAATTAAAATATAATAATAAAATATATTGGTTTTAAAGGATAATATACATATAATTTTCATCAATAGAAATTTAGTATAGAAAATCCTGAAAAGAAATGAGATTATAACATAATCCCTCACCTCAAGTCTCATCTTGTTTCATATGCATTCAAATATCCTATATAATAAATATAAATTTATTATAAATATATTCTAGAACCATATTCATACATAAATTACTATTTATTATTCCTTTATTATTTACAATTATCCTTTTATTAAAAAATATTCCTTTAAATGGAAATTTAGGTGAAAAATGGTCTGTTTTCCATGAATGTTTTGGTCTGATGGTTCTAGTAATCATACATTGGTCATGGTTTAATCATATACAAAATATTAATCATGAAATAGACATATTATTTATTCATTATATAAAATTTATAATCATTCTTATAAATAGGATATGAAAAATTAATCACAATACTTCATGGAGATGATAGTTCATACACATGCATGGGTGATGTTTTCACTTTTCGATTGATGAAAAAAAAGGTTAATAATAATTCACATTTACAAAATCATTATTATATCATAAATATCATATAAATTTATTAAATCTATCCTTATTACCATCCATGTAAAGTTTAAATGAAAATTTAATCACATCACTTTGTGGAGATGGTAGTCTATAGATATGCACAAGTGGGGTTATCATTTTCCAATGGATGGAGAGGAAAAAGGTAGATAAGACCATATAATTCAAGAAGAATAGTTATTTAATAAATTAATATAAAAACATTAAATCCATCATAATATTCAAAAATGAATTATGGTTATGGAAAGTGAATCATATCGCTGTGTAGAGGTGTTAGTCCACACATATGCATGAACGATAATTTCATTTACCATTTGATGTAAATGAGGTGGAAAATGGTTGATAAATAATAATAATAATAAAAATAATGTATAATTAATATACTGAATTAATTATTTTATAATGGATAACATATATTTTAATTTTCGATGAGAATAAATAAAATTTAAATTACTCGGTTAAGATTTACACCTCTTCATTGAGAAACCTTCTTTGACTTACACCTTAATCCTTAAAAGGACGGTATTAAGATAAAACAATACCTATAGGATGTGGGTATGGATGTTAATAAGGTATTAGGGAAGCTATTTTTTGATATATAAGTTACATGAAGTGTGATTAAGAGAGGTGAAGTGGTATCCTTTTATAAGGGAGGGATATGACACACTTGGATTTTTTTCATAAGATTAAAATAGATTAATGTATTACTCAAGTCAAGTGGATCCAAAATGAAAAATATTCGAATATAAAATGGATAAGTTATAAATTCTAAAACCAAAAAAATTAATTTTTTTTGATATTTTAGAACTTATATCTTAGGTTAACCCCCTTAGTAAACCCTTTTTAACCCTAGACATGGTAACAAAATTTTAATATTTTTAATATTAATCATGAAAAAAAAATTAAGTTGAACCTATTAAATTATATTAATTATGATTATTAAAAATATTGAATATATTTTATCAGATTTAATTTCTATAATTATAAGAAATTCATTTTAAAATAATCATGAAAAACACAACAAAAACTATTTTTAGAAAAATGAATTTTAAGCATAAAACTGAATTTATTCTTATTCAGTTCTTAGTAAAAAAATTAGATGAATGTTAATTTTTTTTATTGAATATATAATATATAAATTTTATTAAAATCATTTATCAAAATATATTTATCTAATTTATGAAGATAAAAATATTTTATGCAAATAATTTTTTTCTAGAAAAATATCTCTATTTAACTTCAAAATATTTTATTTTCCTTTATAATCAATTGATAACCAATGAATTCATTTTATAAATGTGTAAAAAATATTTTTTTATAATTCTTTTTCAGTACTATTCATATTCAGTAATCTAATGATTTGTATATAACTACCACATTAAATAATAAAATTTTAATAGTATATCATGGTTCATTTAAACCCAGTGTTGCATATAGAGCATCCTATCAAAGAAATTAAATTAATTTAAAAATAAATATATTATAAAATCCCTGGGTGTTTTATCCCATCCCCTTTATAATAATTTCTTTCTCTAAATTCCATTACTCTGATAAAAATAACTAAAGATACTTCTGCCTCATCACATCCTTAGGTTCCCATGCATCTTCCTCTAATTTATGGTTTCACCACAAAACTTTGACTAGGTGAGTGGTCTTGTTTTATAGTACTTTATCTCTAGGATCCAAAATCTACATAAATTTTTTCCTCACAAGATATATCTTTCTCTAGTTGTATGAATTATTAGTTCAATACATGTCAAGGATCATGTATATACTTCCTTAGGAGAGATACATAAAAAAATTGTGAACTTAAGATAGATTTGGAGGAAGCACTAGGAAATAAGATACCATCCCAATATGATCAAATTTTTGAAGGGAATGATATAACATGGGATCAAAATTCCCGTTTTTATAAATATCATAACCTTCTTCTAAGGATATGTTCATAGGAATACCTTGTCACAAACTTCAAACTATAAATCTATTCTACAATTGTTTGCATAAATTTTTTATCAACTATAAGCTTCCCTTTTGTGATGCTGAATGGATATAACATTATCTTAAATTTATTAAGATATATTAAATAAAAATATAACTTTATCCCAACACATTGGAGTTATGAACTTATTTCCATATATGACTTCATAAGGATCAATCTAAATGCTCGAGTGTGTTGTATTTTGGTAATAAAATTATAAAAAATGAAGGTGTTGATCTGAACCACATTTTAAATCAATATAATATGATATAAAAATATCCTATAGGGTTTAAATGGTCCTATCATAAATAATAACTTCCAGAGGTTGATATACAATTCTAAAGTTAAACTCCATATTCAATTCTTGTTGAATAATTCTCTAGAATTTTTAGGTAAACCTCAAATCCCAATTAGATACAAAATAATATGGAAATCCATATAATCTTGCCAATTCCTTAATATATATCTTGTTAATATAATCAAGATACAAATATTCTCTTATGGTAATTAAATATGATAATTTCACAAGACAATAGACTATAACCCAAATAACATAATTCCATTTAGTTTTTCTGGGGAGTCCAACGATGAAATCCATGGTAATGTTTTCCCATTTCCATTTTGGTATGGGTAATGGTTAAAAGATCCCATTAGAATTGTCAATATCAATATTAATTAACTGACATACCAAGAATCAATATATATACCCTAAAATATCCCTTTTTATGTTATCCCACCATAAATACTTTTTTATATATCTATATATCTTCATACATTCAAGATGAATAGTGAATAATGAACTATGAGCTTCATCTAATAGATCCTTCTTCAAGTATAGTATTGATATAACACATACTCAGTTCCTAAACCTTATAATTCTATTATAATCATGGTTGAACTCATGTAAATTTGTTATATTATTTTGTAGTTCTACATTCGTCTTATGCACCTCTTTAATCCTTACATGGATTTATGGTTGAACATTAAATTGAGAAAGATATGATATATCTTCTTTCATCATGATTTCAAGATCCATATTTTACAAATCCATAAATATTGTATCTCTTACAATCTTCATCATGGGAAAACTAGAATAGTCTTTATGACTTAGGGCATCAATCACCTTGTTCGCCTTCCTAAAGAAGTAGAATATTGAGGAGTCATAATATTTAATAAACCCCAAACATATCCTTTGGACCATATTTAAATATTTCTATGTGAATATATACTTCAATATTTTATGATCAGGATATATATAACAATGTTCACCATAACTATAATGCCTCCATATTTTCAATGAAAAAATTGCTGCTTCCAACTCCAAATTATGAGTCAAGAATTTTTTCTCATGATTTTTAAATTGGAGTGAGACATATGCTATCACTATATCATTCTACATGAGGAAGCATCCCGATAACTTCTACAATGAATCACTAAAATTCCAAACTCTTCTCTACTATAGGTTAGTGTAAGCATAGGTTCATTGAACAACTATTTTTTATCACCTTGTAATTTTACTCACATTCATATGTCTAAAGGAACTTGTATCCATTCTAAATAAACTTAGTTATTGGATTAGATATCCTGATAAATCCTTCTCAAAGAATCAGAAGTATCTGAAAAAACCTAAGAAAACTAAAGATCCTAGATTTGATGGTTGATCTGGGCCATTGTTTAATAACTTCCACCCTTTAAGGATCCACCAATATACCCTCACTTAAGGTTATATGACAGAATAATGAATCTTTCTCAAGCCAGAATTTAGACTTGGTAAATTTAGCATACAAATTCTCCTTCCTCAGGGTCTTTAGTATAATCCTCAAATATTCTTCATGAACTTACCTGATCGCTGAATATATAATAATATCATTTATAAATAATTCCAAAAATTGATCAAGATAATATATGAAGAGTATATTCATTAAATCCATGATTATAATATGATCATTGATAAGTCCAAAGGGAATAACTATAAATTCATAATTAACATACGTCGTATGGAAGAATATCTTGGGTATATCCTCATTCTTGAACTTTAATTGATGATATCCATATCAAAGACCAATCTTTTAAAAATATTGAGATCCTTGTAATTTATAAAATAGATCATCAATATGGGGTAGAGGACCACTGATCTTGATAGGGATCTTGTTAAGTTCTTGATAATCAATACAAAGATGCATTAACCCATCTTTCTTCTTTACAAAAAGAATATGTGCACCTCGTAGTGATACACTATGGAATATAAATACCTCATCAATATTCTCCTCGACTTGATTTTTTAATTTCTAAAACTCAATCGAGGCCATTATATATAGAGTCTTTGAAATTGGGGTAGCACCAGGTATGAGTTCTATTGAAAACAGAACTTCAATGTTTGTAGGAAGACTAGGAAAGTCTTTCGGAAATAAATTTTCATAATCAATAAAAACAAGCATATATTTGATGTTAAGTTTCTCCCCAACCATTTGAGATAAATATACCTCATTAATAGGTGATAAGACCCATGTAACATAAGTAAATTCTATTAGAAGTTCATATTCATCCTCACACCGAAAGATGATTATAGGTTGATTCATATTATTAAACATGAATTCCATCACTCAAAAATTGATATTTTTCTATATAGAGAGATCCAATCCATTCAAAAAATCACATCAAATTTGACTAGTGGGATAATCAAAAGATTTTCAAGAATTATATTCTTACAAAATTCTATGAGAGAGAAGCTATAGACTTTAGATACAATCATCATACCATTAGAAGTTTTTACTACTAACTCAACATCTAATCATTGAGATGGTGACATGATACCCTTAGAAAACTTTCCAGACATAAAATTGTGGGTAGATATAGAATAAAATAAAATATTTTCTATTCTATAGTGGATGGTAAGTGTACCTTTAACCACTTTGTTCTTTTAACCCACTTTAGTAGTTGTGATCATATGAGATTTCACTTTATCTCTTGGCTTCAGAGGTTAATGATGCCGGTTATCTTCATTAACCCTCAAATTCTTTCATTTATTGGAATAATGTCCATACTTCTTAAAATTATAGAATTGGAGTGTGGGTGGCCCATTTGGTTGATAATTTTCACCATTAATTTCATTAATTGACACCTTCACTTCACTTACACGTTATTTTTATCGATGAAATTATTTTCTAAACTTAAATCGTTCACCAGAACCCATATGGAAATTTATTCGACATGTCCTTACATACCCATGACATGAAGGAAGATTAATTTTATTTCATCCATGGGTTTTATTATTTGAATTTCCTTAAATTTCATTATTTATCTTTTTTTCCACAAAGCCATATGAACACTTAGACTCTCCAATTTAAATTTCTAGATTTAGATAATTTCAAAAAATTTCTTTATAGATATTAAATTATCTTATAGAAAATTCCTTTTAGTGACTTAGTCTCAATCCACTAAATAATTGGTTAACTTTTATTTCAGGATCAATGATAAAACCTGAAGCATACCTTGAAAGTCTTGTAAAATTTACCTGATAGTTAATACTAGATATATTATATTTTTTTATTTAGTTTCAGGAATTCCATTTCCATTTTCATATGAAGAGTTCTAGGAAAACACTAATAAAAAAATACCATGTTAAACTATTACAATTTCATGAAGTCAATTTCCACCTCTTTCCTTGTATTCTTAATAAGAGTCTACCATTTATCCACTTCACCTTCGAAATGATATACTTACAAGAGAAAATTTTCATGTTCTAAACACCATGGGACAAAAAAATATATTTTTAGTGGTATTGATCCACTAATAAAAAATTAATGGATTATATTAAAAAATAAAGAAATGTGGTTTTTATTGCATAAAATACTCAATTGTGAGTTTTTACTTACTTTTTATATTTGGAAGATCATCATAATTCATGTTACTATTCATAATTTAAGAGTGTTGGGTGAGTATAGTTTCAAGATTTCAAATCCCAACTCCAATTTCATTTAGTTGATCATGAGGATGGTCATTAAATTTCCTATCACATTCAGTGTTAACATAATTCCTTTTGGGTCTATCCATTGATTAAGACTAAAAAGAATAGCATTCGAAATAATAATCAAAGTTAGTAATAATGTAATCATGAAAAAACATTCCTAGGATGTATAAATTACAACAACTTCTATTAATACATGAAACATTAGGTTTATCCTGGGTTATTTATGTTAATAAAATATTCAAATACATCATAATGATTCATAAAGGGAATATGAATTAACCCAACTGGAGGGGGAGGGACCTCTTTCATCCTCTAAAAGAGTGGTGTCCTTTTTCTCTTCCTTTTCCAAACCTGACCTTTTTAAGACTTTCCCGAAAATATTCTTGTGCCTTAAGGTTCTCGAGCTCTAAAAAGGATTCCCTAATTTACCTTTATCGATCGCGGAGTTCAACAAAGCCTCAACGCTCCTCTCCCAGACTTTGGTTTCATGATTTCCATATAGAAGGCCATAGGTGGACACCTTCGATAGGTTTATTTTCATCTCTTGGGATTTAAAAGAGAGGGATACTATAGGTTTTCTCGATAATAGATGAATTTTGATCTGTTTCATGTTAGAGTATGACCTAATCAAATCATGGTCAGGTGCACCTCATAGCTGTAACGAGTCCCATTTCTTTCTCCAAAGATGGAAATATGACATCCATATTAAGCGGGACTCCCCTTCGGTAGAAATCTGGGTGAGTTTCCCTAATCTCCCCCTTCCTTTTCAAAATATATTGATTATTAGTATTCTTGGAAACCTCATAGGAAGGTATTTATCCTCTTATCATTGAACCACTATTTTGTGTCATTATATTAATCCCTGTGTGTGCGTAGAAGTGGATGCCTCAAGGAAGACTCCTGAGTTCGTTTGGATTACCATAGGAGAGGAATACTAGTGTAGACAGAAAGTTGTGTATGAGTCGTGGGTTGAATTATATTCCATATTCATGCATTTGGGACACTTTTCAGTGACATTTAGATGTGTTTCTAGAATATTTATTATTTCTAAAAAGAATATGGTCTTAGGTGAGGTTGAGGTTCGTGACATCCCCTTGGGGGTGTGTTGCAGTGGCCCAAATGTAGACACAGAGTTAGATTTCCCTAATCATTCTCACATCTAGGTTACTGGGAGTATAAGTCTATAGGAGGCAGGTAGGGGGGTGTCCAAACAAGCCAAAGATACACTTACAGATCTGAAAGTGTATGATTTTAATGGTAGGATAAAACACTTTCTAGGAGTGGGGTGCCCTACTGGTACTGAGGAAATTTAGGGTGCTATAGGGGTTTCATGTGATGGAAGTGACTGTAGATATGACATTATTGTAGGTGTGAAGAGTTCGTAATTTCAGTCTCCTTCTCATGGTGGGGATTCCCAACTAGATAAAATTCATAATTCAGGTGTGGAACATATTGACGCTCCTATTTTTGGGCCTCCATGTGCTGAAGTCATGGTTCCAAATCTAGATCTGGTTTCTCAGGTCAATCCCAAAGTCTCTAAAATTTTTCATCGATTGAAAAGTGTTTTGGGTGTGGGATGAGAATCAGAGGATGTTTTTTCACCTCTATGTGGTAAAGATAAGAGGCTCATCTGGACACTACAAGGAAGTTGTAAATGGGTACATCTAATACAGTCAAGGAGTATGCAGTGAATGAGGGAGTCTGTGAGGAGCAATACAATGGTGAGGATTCCTAGTGTCTATTTCTGGAGGAAAAATCAATTCATTTACATTTTATGGGACAAGTTTTTCATCAGGAAGGAGCCTTAGACATACCAAAATAGTTCATACAGGCAATAACTTCTTATGATGAGAAGGTTAAATATGGGGGTTTGAATTTGAACTCCCAAAACTAGTTTGTAGTATTAAGAGAAGAGGACTACCATGCTAGTGGGGAAATAAACGAGGTTTCCCATGGGGAAGAACCCTCAGTGGTTGAAGAAGATTCTCAAGAGGAAAAGGATGATGCTTCAGACTCCCCTACTGAGTCCAAGGAGGTGGTCATTGTCGAGGACTACTTTAGATCATCTTCGTAGAAAGGAAAGAATAATATTAAAGATTCTGATGGATTTATTAAGAAAAATAGGAGTCCATGACATAGGAAGAAGTAATCTAACCTACCAAGACCTCCCGTGACAAGATCTTCAAGTAAGGGAAATCTATCTCCGAAGGTTCCTAGTACTACAGGCAACATCCCACCGAGCAAGTGCAAAAGTTATGACAAGCATGTGGTAGCCAACACCTCCGATATCCTGGCATCCGCAGGATATGAGGATATTTACCTTACCACTCCCTTGAGTGGTGGTAAGGTGAGGATTAATCCTGGGCTACGTGTGAAAGGATCCACTGTTGAACCTCAATGATATATAACCGTAGTTCTAGAGCACATGGATCTACTCATGCAATAGAATGAAGAAATTATTGAGGAAGTTTTGGATATGAATTCATTTAAGAAGATGGGAATATCACTTTGTGTAACCACTACAAAAGAGAAAGGAGATTCAATTGATAAGAAGACCCAAATCTTTCTTAGAGGCTTCAACATGGGGAAGATTATCATGAAGGAATATAGGCAATCTGGGGACAACTTGGCGCATCAA
The DNA here is from genome assembly GCA_963277665.1 of Viscum album. NCBI lineage: Eukaryota > Viridiplantae > Streptophyta > Magnoliopsida > Santalales > Viscaceae > Viscum > Viscum album. Next base: position 565,395,822 of record OY728151.1, read on the forward strand.
TATGAAGGAACCTTAAAGGGCTACCCTGACTCTCAAGTAAATTCTGTTCCCTAGATATTTTTTAGGGAGATTGATTCCAATTGGATCAAACTGTTTTCAACAAATATATAGTATATTTTTCTGTTTAAACTGGTAATTGTGAGGGTTCTCACTTTCCTCTGTAAAAGTGTTTGATAATAAAAAAGTTACATTGGAGTGAGTGGCGATTATGTTAATACCCAATATTCTCCACTCAAATTTTTACCCACAGGTGAATCTGTTCCACAAATTCATCCAATTTCTAATATATATACAGAGATGTATTTATTATAATAGCCACAAAATATATATTTTACTAAATCTTTAGGATGTTTTTCTATACCTAGACTTTTCCCCAGGGTTTTGACTAAAGTTATCTAATTTAAATCTCCATAAATAACTAAACCCTCCTATGATATCAATAGAGGTGACCCAAACTTTATATACATTAATATTACATCAATTTAGATCAATATTCAATACACTTTACAATAGTACACACATAATGACCATAAATTTTTAGTGTTTTTGGAGACTAGATACATAATCACATTATTACATGTAACATCCTCAACATCTACCGCAAAGATCTTATTACATTGTAAAATTATTAGATATACCCTACTTAAAAATTTATTCATAACTAGTGGAAATAAAACATAAGAAAATATGAGCTCAGATGCTCTATAAGGGTAAATATAAGATATATCAATCAATTATCAAACGTGAGCATAATATAAGAATAAGTTTATGATAACATGATCATGAATTACAATAATTATACCCAATCAGTCAAATATCATTAAGCATGTCATAAGGTTTTTTCAGTCAAAAGACATAAGAAATAAGAGTGTAGAATCATCAATAATCTATCACGAGCCATGATATCATATCATAATCATAGTACATAAGTTTTTGGCGTACACAGAAGCATAAAAAATCACTTCCTTATTCTAGGTTCACTCTTAAGACTAGCATTGTGGAAAAAGTCACATAATGGAAATGCTTACCCATTCATTTACAACATTCTATTAGGAGTAAATTTCATCCAGTTAACTCCCTAATCTATTAGGAGTTTATTAACTCCATTTTCTCTTAGTATATTCTTAAATATACCATCAATACCCAATGCATTAGAGGGCAATATAATTCCAATCCCAACCATCACATTATTAAAACCGTACACATGTGTGCTAAAAGATCATAAATCATTCATAATATCATCATATAATAACCCATGGAAAGTAAATGGTAATTATAAAAATTTCATCATTCTATTATAGTATAAAACATAGAAAATAAACGGGTTTCATAAATGTCTTATCACAAGTTAATTAACCCTAGGGAAAGAAACATGTTTTATAGAATCATCCTTAAATCATCATTATCATAAGAATTAAAGATAAATAAATCGTATGTTATCATGAGATTATATCCATATTGAACCATAAAAACACTTAAACGATGTAAACATAGATGAAAAATACCATTAAAAGTCCATTTGAATATTTCATTGAAAACAAGAGAAAATATCATATTTTTTTGATAAACTTTTAAATGAAAATTACCAAAAATATTGAGAAAATAGATTTATTTGAAAACAAACATATAATTTTTAAAGGAATATTCAAAATAAAGAACAATCATGATGTTGGGAAAATCTATTCATGTTGTATAAATTAAAATAAAACATTCCTTTCACACCTTTGAAAAAAGTCAAAATTGACTTGGTTACAAAACATTTATTTAAAAATATTCCTGAATAAAAATGTGTAAATAAATTAAAAGGTAGTGAAATTTAACATTTTAATTTTTTTATTATAGGTAAGAACTTTCATAATTTTTTTAATAGAATGAACATGGTTGAAAGTGTTTGTTGACCAAAGAGGATATAAGGACGACTTTTATTTAAAAAACTTTTCTTGATTATTTTTTATAAAAAAGAGAGGAAAAAACTACTAATGTATAGAAATTATTGAAATAATAAAATCATAAGAAAATATATGGGGTTTAAATAATAAGATCCATATAATTTCCCTTAATGGAAATTTAGTACAGACAATCCCAAAAACAAATGACATTATAACAAAAACCATTACCTCAAGTCCCATATTGCTTTATACACATTCAAATATCCTATATAATAATTTTTTTTATTATAAATATATTCCACAACCATATTAATATATAACATACTATGTATCATTCCTTTAAAATATTTAATTATCATTTTATTTACAATTATTTCTTAAAATGGACATTTGGGTGAAAACTGGTTCGTTTTCCATGCATGTTTCAGTTTTATGGTTCTCTTAATTGAACCTTGGACATAGTTTAATAATATATATAATATTAATTTTGAAATATTTATAATATTTATTAATTATAAAAAATTTTATAATCATTCATATAAAGAGGTGATGAAAAATGAATTACATCACTTCGTGGAGACGGTAGTCCATACGTATACATGAGTGATGTTTTCAATTTTTGATGGAAGGAATGAAATAAAGTGAAATAATAATTCACCTTTATATATTCATTATTATATCATAAATATCATATATATTCATTAAATCTATCCTTATTTCTATCAATGTAAAGAATAAATGAAAAACTAATAACATCTCTTCGTGGAGATGGAAGTCTACACACACACTTGAGGAACATTATTATTTTCTAATAGTTTGAAAGGTAAAAATAAAGATAATATTTTAAAATTATAGAAGAATAATTATTCCATAAATATAATATATAAATATTAAATCCATCATAATAACCATCCGTAGATTAAGGTGATTGAAAATGAATGACATTGCTATGTGGAGGCAGTAGTCCAAGCGTACGCACGAGAAACACTTTCATTTCCCACTTGATTTAAATGTGGTGTAAAATGGTTGATACATCATCATAATAAAAATTTAATATATTTAAGATTCTGAATTAATAATTTTATATTGGATACCATAAATTTACAAAAGGTATAGGATGAAATAAAGTTGAAATTACTCATTTAAGAGTTATACCTCTTCATTGAGAGACCTCCTTTGGATTACACATTAACCTTTAAAAGGATGATATTATGATAATAAAGAAAAAACAAGACATTTTTAGGAACGTTTTTAAGGTATTATTTTATGTCTTTCCCAAGTTATAAGGCTTATGAAGTGTGATAACGGGCGAATAAGTGGTATCCTTTTATAAGGGATAGGGAGGACACCCTTGGAAATTTTCAAAAGATGAAAACATATTAATGTCTTACTCAAGTTAAGTGGATAAAAAATTCCAAATATGATAATATAACAATTATATGGTCAAAATAAGATCAAAAAATAAAATTTAATTGGGTATTTTGTGTTATTTTAAACTTTATCTATTAGGTTAACCCCCCCTCGGTAAACCCATTTCTTCCCCAACTGTGGTAACAAAATTTTACTATTGTTAATATTCATTATGACCAAAAATTAAGTTGAACATTTTAAATTACATTAATTATTATTTTTAAAAACATGTAATACATTTTAAAATATTTAATCTCTAAAATTTCCACAAATTAAATTTAAAATAAGCACACAAATCACAACAAGGACTGTTTTTGGAGAAATGAATTTTTAACCATAAACCCAAATTTATTTTTATTCAATGTCTTATAAAAGATATTATATGAAATTTAAAATATTTTATTGAATATATAATCTATAAATTTCATTAAAATCATAAATAAATATATATTAATCTAATTTATTATGATAAAAGAACATTGTTCACATAAAAAATGTTTTAAAAAAACATATCTATTTACCTTCAAAATATTTTAATTGGATTTATAATAAATTGATAACCAATGAATTAATTTTATACATTTTTTTCATAAAAAATATTTTAAAAAATATCTATTTATCTTAAATATATTTTATTTTCATATCAAATCAATTAATAACCAATTATTTCCTTTTATACATGTGTAAACAACACTTTTTCATAATTTAGTTAGTCTTATTTATACCAACCAGTGCAATGAAAAGATGATAAATACCAAATTAATTAATAAAATTTAAATAATATATCTTGGTTTATTTAAACTCAGTGTTTCATGTGAGTAAATATATTAATTAAATTAAGTTTATTTAAAGATAACTATATCATAAAATCTCAAGGTGTTACACCATGGGGATTCAAAACACCCTTTAGTACAATAAATGTTCAGTTCAGGTTCCAATTTAGGTTGTGGCCTAGTCTAGTTACTTATAGGTTGAGAGGAATCCATATAATCTAACTAATCATATTATAAATATCTAAAATGGAAATAAATCAAGGAATATGAATTGATCAAACACCATAATTCAAACCCCACTTAGGGTATTTCCCTTATGGGCCTAATAAATGGTATCATAGTGCTGGGTTCTATTGTTTATGGATTTTATCTCAAAGTTAAAATAAATATGACTATAGGGAATTATAATTTAGTTATTATTTTATATGAATAAAACATCCAATTATAGAATAATAAAATAAAACACTACTTTTTATATCCCAATATTGATGTTTTTGCTACTGAAACACATGAAATATTCTTTAGAGATATATTAGGTGGAAATATCAAAAAAAAAAAATTTCAACGAGTTGTGTGTAAGTGAAGACGGACTAAATTATCAAAAGGAACCACTATCAAATACCCTATAAACAAAGGTTATTTCTTGAATATCTTTAATGTCTATGTGAGATATGATATTGAACATCTGTAGAGGAGATTCAAAATTAAAATAAGAAAATCTATAAGTTTTAAAAAATAAGTTTGAATAATTGAATATGTTTTTGATAGAATCTATTTATGAATTCTTTAATTGAGTTATTAGAATGATAAGATATATTCCAGGACTTTTAGAATTGATTAATGATGTGGGTATAGTGAAATGAATTCTATAAATATTACCTACCTATTTCAATCCAATGGTTTTAATGATTTAATAAAGTATTCTCATGATAATGTATTTAGATGATTTTAAAATCATACTCATTTTATAAAAGATTAATATTAATTAATACAATATACTAGTGTAAAAAATATAATGGATACTATATTTAAGGGCATGAAATAAATCACTATAGAAGATGATCTAAAAGATAAAGAAGTCGATGAAGATAAATCATTTATCTCCTATAATCACAAAAGTGGAAAAGGGAAATTCAAGTGAAAAATTCCACTCAAATTTCTTCAATGTAAAAAAGTTAGATATATCACTACTTATTATCTAAGAAAGTATCAAGATGAAGAGTATAAAGAATAATATCTAAAGAAATACTTAAAAAAATAAAGATAATGGATGAAATCCATATAAGGGTAAATCTCAAAATAGATTTTTATTCTTCAGATGAAGTATATTCCAATGAGTTATAAGTTAATGAAGTTAAATATTGAATATATAGAGTTATGGTTATTTTAATTGATCAACTAACATAATAATAGGTTATTTAAGATGACCATACTGAATAAGAAAGTGTCGTCAACTTTAAGGTTTAATTAGAATTTTACTTGGATGAGATCACTATATAATGGGATCAAATAAATAAATCCAATGGAATTGTCAAAAAATAGAAATTGTACATGAAACATCAACAATAATGTACTAATATATTGAAGGGGGAAGTGGATTCAGTCAAATATATAATACATGAAAATCCAGAGGAAGTAGTTGAGTTAAAAATTAAGCTAGAAGAACAATCTCAAATATTTGATGGTTTGAACACAACGGCTAAGAAAAGTGTAAAAGGATTAGTGAGAATGAAGAAAACTTTTTTGAGTATCCAAGGAAGTTAAATGATTAAACACTACTTTCCACTCCCGATATGGATTTTGGATTTTTTTAATTAAGAAGTATTACTTATGAGGATGTAAGGGGAAAGGATATAAAATCAAAAATAAAGTTATAATATTGTCTTAATTAAAAATAATCACATATTAAAGGCAAAATAGGCTTAGTTTATAATGCATCCCAAATAAATATTGCTATAAGGATGAGTAAGAATATTGTTTCCAGTGCTGTAAAACATGGCTATAACCAACCTATAGCCACATGTAGAAAATTCGCAAGTCTATAAGTGGGATATAGCTATATTCACTTAAAACCATGGATATATGTAACATTTCCTCCCACAAACACCATGATACATGTTTTTTTTGGGTGGAAACGACATAAGAATGAGCATATATCCAGGATCCTAGATGATTGTGGCCATAGGACTTCAAAAATGTACCTTATAACCATGACCATATATCAATATGGGTGTAAGACTTGGGATAATATCCTATATCCATAATTATCTATTACTATGTTGAGATGTATTAAAAATGTACCATTTCAACATAGTTATAGGTGATCATGGCTATTAGTATTGAACTCACACTGCATATCCATGGTTATCTATACCTATGGTTGTAGGTATTTGAAAATATACCCTACATCAACATTTATAAATGACTATGGCTATAACACTTGAACTGAAACCCTATATCCACGACTATCAATGATGGTGTCTATATGATTTTTAAAATAGAACTTATAGTGATAGACATTGATGACCATGAATATAGGCCTTGAACTTGGACCCTATATTCATAGTCATAAATGATCATGGATATATATTTTATAAATGGGATCAAAAATATAATTCATTAAATAAAGATAATTAAATATTTTTATGAAATATTGCACACACACACATATTTGTATGTGTATATACATAAACTAGTACCCAACCCATGTATTTCCATGACATGACCATTCAATTACATATTTTCATACACACATGCATAATTTGGAGTTATTAAAACTTTTAGAAATATGAAATATAGGATGAGGTAGAAACCTAAGATTAAATAATATTTGATATATAAAAAAATCAAATCACAAAAAACAGTTGAACATAGGAATAGAATTTTGGTCAGTCTATTAAATTTTTATTTTCATCTTGCATTGATGTTATTTGAATTTATTTTTAATATCCTTTGTGGTGATGATCTATGGAATCCATGTCACTCGTTGATAGAGTTGGGGGAAATTGGAAGAATAAATGAATTGATTGGGGTGCTTGTGACACATAGAAATGGAGTGAAGGCTGGTGGTGACAAGTATATGAGAGAATTATATATAACTATATATATTCATTTATGTTCATATGTGTATATAAATTAAATCAATGTATGCATAAAGTATGCATATATTTCAAACATGCATAATACTATATGCAACTTGTTAATGTAAGAGGCACAAAAGGAATAGTAAACTACATGTAGAAGGAATGTGTACTATAATTGCATAGAGTATATAATGTATGAATATATTGTTGAAAAAGTGGTGAATGTTGTATTGTAATGATATAAAATTAATAGTTAGTATTGAAATATAATGATTGATATAATTAAAAGGAATATAGATTTTTAGTAATGTTTTATTATTATGATTGAATATTTCAAATTTTTACTGTGCATATGAAACTAAAGCATATGAATTAATGTTATAATACATATACATCTTATCCTCAATGTACAAGTCAAATATATAATGAAAACATATACTTTTACCATGTGGATCCTATTTATGAAACATCACAATATTCAACCTAATTCTAATCTTTCTTTTGACATCTATCTCTGTATACCAACATACCATAAAATATTACCAAATGTGATGAATAAAGTAAAAATTTAATACTTTATTCAATTCCCTAAATTAAAAAATTCATAATAAACTCTTATAAAATAATAATAAAATCAAACTAGAACTATACATAATTATACACAATTATGAACAAGAACACACCTTGGAATGTATAAAAACTCAAAATGTATTCATGTTTAGCTAGAAGAATAAATATTATATGAAATTATATCTATTAGTTACAAAAGTTATTAAAAGAGTAATTCCATTAAATTTTAGATGGCCTAATTATCAATAGGACCCACTAGTTTTACACTAATCAGTAAACTTAAATACATAGTTTTCTTTATTACAATCAACATAAGTATAAATAAAATAAACATTACTGTATAAAACCAATAATAGATAATTCATAGGTTTCAATCCACACACTTCAATTAAATAAACCCATACCACTATACAAATATCTTTTCATAATGTATATTTCTGGAAAATATAAGGGTGAAAAATATGGAAAACATGGGAAGAATCCTGCTAAATCTCTATCTACAATGACACTTTTTATGCCTCTAAATCTGGTACTCAGGGAGAAATCACACTGGCTGGTTTTAGAGGCTTTTGATATTCTAGTCATATATTCCACCCTTCATTTGATATTTCTACTGAAAAAGAGGTTCAAGTATCCTTTGAGGAATCTTTTGATGTTCTTTATAGAACGAAATAGATTTCAGGTCTATCAGGAGATCATGATTCTCATATTTCTAAGGATCATGCTATTGGAAAAGTCTTGGGGGATAACACCTCAATCACATTCAATTAAAAGTCACCAATATGACTTGAAAAATTAATATAGACATAAGAAAACACCACAAAACATAGTAGAGAAAAATGATACAAAATTATTGATAGAGTTAATAAAGATACAAAATTAAATAGTAATAAGTATCTACCTGAATCAATATAAATGAAAATGATAGAGAAATGAGTACTCCCATGATATGGTAAGAATAATATAATGTAAAGTGAAACACATTATAGAGTAATAAGTAAATAGAATCAATATAGATGAAAAATTTTATACTAATACATTTAATATATATACATAGTTGATAAATTCAATACATAATGTGTTGTAAACATAATATTGATTTTAAATTTTATATAATCAATAAAAATATACATATCATGGACACATAATAATAAAAATTATATAAAAATCACTTACTGATATCTAGAAATCATCTGATGGAGTCTGTCACTACAATAGACAGTTGAACTTTTTCAAGAAAATACTCCAACCCACTTGCATCATCAACAACTATTCTCACCCACTGCATCTAGTCAAGCATAGGTCCAAGATGTTCACCTTAAACCCCCTTCCAACCATGGAGGATGTTATCCAGTAACCCCATGGTTTAAAATTTATAAGGTAACACCCAAAGATTCCCCCTCTACACATGACAGTTGGTTTAAAAAATAATTGAAACAAACCTAAATAAAGGGAATTAAAATTTAATACATAAATTTTAGTAAAAAAATTGTACTATAATAATAGATGGAAAAGATATAGGGTTAATTAAAATTGAAAGGTTTAAACATCCCAAATGAATTAAAGATCATGTTTAAAACTCATGTGTTCTTACAAGGAATATCAACGAAGACAGCATTATGAAAATTAGTGCATGAATATGATTAATTTTAAAGTTATGGTAGAGAAATATGTGAGAAGGTGGAGGTTGTGGTGAAACATTAATGGTATCATCATTAAAACCACTCTAGGTGAGATGGGTAGCTGAATAGACTACTTGAGAACCTCTCTATGAATTTTCTCAAAGAAGTGGAGGAAGATAAGGGACACTTATCAGGATCATCTTGGGTACCAATATTTATTAATAAAACAAAGAAATGAAGTCAAAAGAAATAATATTTAAACCTATATAAAAACTACTAACACATAAAAAGGAAAAAATACAATAATTTAGAAAAGTTTAGAGATAGAATCAAAATATCAGAGCTGAACATAAAAAAATCCAGTTCCCAGGATCCTATTTTTTATAAAACACCAAAAACCTGTAATGTTTACCAAAAAATAATGATCTGCTCAATGATATCAGTCGTGATTTTTTTATTATGATTCCTAAATCAAAACTTTAGCCTATTTAATCTGTGATGATATAGGACTCAACCTCATAGAAACCCATGATAGAGAATCATCCTTAACTATGTGTTAATATCCCATATTATGAGTCTATTCTGAAAGATAATGTGGACTTATACCTTGAATTTGTGGAATAGAAAAAAGTGATAAGGTTGTGGTTAAACATTCTTGCTCTCATCACTCAAACCCCACCAGGTGAGATGGGGAGAAAAACAATATACTTGAGAACCTCTCCATGAATGTGTTAAAAGTAGTGGAGGGAAACAATGGGCACCTGTTAAGATCATCTTTCATACACATATTTATTAATAGAACAAAGAAATCAAGTCAAAAGAACAAATATTTGAAAGGGAAAAAGCCCATAATTTAGTAAAACATACCGATAAAATCAAAATCTCATAACTAAACATGAAAAAATCCAGTGTCCAGGATCCTTTTTTTCATAAAACATAAAAAAATAAAATGGTTACCAACAAATAAAGATCTTATCAATGATATCAGTCATTATTTTTCTTTTATGATTTCTAAATAAACACTTGAGCTAATTTAATCTATGATGATATATGACTCAACCTCATCGGTACCCATGATCGAGAATTTTTTTTAACTGATTGATAGTATCCCATATTATGAGTTTGTTCTAAAAGATAAGGTGGACTTAGACCTAGAAGTTGTTGTAAAGAAATATGTGATAAGGTTCTTGTGAAAAATTAATGCTCTCATCACTCAAACCCCTCTAGGTGAGATGGGAAGATTGACATGCTACTTGAAAACCTTTCTATGAATATTCTCAAAGTAGTGGAGGGTGATAATTTCCACTTTCCTGGACCATTTGGGTACCGATATTTTTTAATAAAACAAATAAATCAGGCCAAAAGGATACATCTTTAAAGCTGGCTAAGAAACTCACTAAAACCTAAAAAGGAAAAAAGACCAGAATTTATCGACACTTACATATAGAATCAACATCTCAGAGATAAACATGATAAAATCCAGTGACTAGGATCCTGTTTTTCATAAAATACCAAAAACCTAAAATGTTTACCAACAAATATAAGCCATCCTAATTTCCAAAATAATTAAGAACTGAAACCATGGTCTCTAATTTTGAACACGAATAAGGAGTTCCTAGCACAACAAAACTACTTAACATCCATAAATTTCAAAATATAACAAAAAAAATCAGACAATTAAACATTATAAAAACAAAAGAAAACAAAAAAGAGAGGGGTGTCACTCAGAGACAACACATCATGATGCATGATCCAGAAGTATTAATCAATTCCTCCTTGGGGTAGGAGGTCCCCTCAGTCCAAAAGTGGGTGGAAAGGATACAATATGAAGGAGATAAAATACCCCTATAATTGTTTGAAGAACGAATTTGGAAGGTAAGTTTAAATAAATATGCCTCTAAGAATTAAAAAATATGTATATAAATACAATATGAAGAAGATGTTCATAAAAAATATTAACAATTTAGAATAAATGAACAATCTATGTTTAATGTAATATCATAACTCATAAAAAATGTGTTTATATATATCAGAATATAAATTTATATCTATCAGAATATATTTTCATAATAGATATCCAAAAAAAATATATAAATATTTTTAACCAATTTAAATTAATTTTCTACAATGCTTAAAAAATTATATATAATTTTATTCATTCATGTTTAGAAGGATATTTAGATATAAAATTAAGACATATCATTAAGAAACATGATGGATCTACAACTATTATTTTACTTCTATAATCGAAAAATAAGTATACTCTTAGGTATAGTTACAACTCTATTATCACGAATGATGATGTGAATGGGGAGGAAATAATTATACAATGATCTCACATCATAGCATGAATACAAGTAAAGAGGGTTCTACAACTTCAGATGATTTGAATGAGAACAAAGAGTAAGACTTTTATCAAGAGTATTTAAATATAACATTTCAATTCATATTATGCGATCTTATTTAGAATCCTTAGATGTAATGTGAGTAAAAATATTAGAATTTTAATGGATATTATTGTTTTGGAAATTCCATAAATCTGAAAGAGAGAAAATAATAAATTTTCAGGGCACTAATATTTCCAAAAGTTATTAAATTAGAGATTATATAGTTGTGTAAAAATGGGGTATAGATTCAAGACCAGATCTTAGTGACAGGTTTTATGAAACACTACTACAAATACGGGCAAGGGAAGTGCCCCCTTATATCAGCGCTAAGAAAAACCGCTAATAAAGGTTACCCTGTATCAACGGTAAAATTTTAGCGTTGATAAAGGAGTTCTTTATGAGCGCTGATAGAGGGCCTCTTTATCAGTCCTGATAAAGAAACCCTGTATCAGGGCTACAATTTTAGCACTGATACATGGATTCTTTATCATCATTTTTCTAGCGCTGATAAACAGGCCCTATATCAGCGCTAGAAAAGTTTTGATAAAGAAATCCTTTATCAGCGCTAAAATTTTAGCGCTGATAAAACCTTAGTGCATTTTTTTTATAAAGTCGTTCGCACAGTGCCCTCATTTTATCGCGACCTAAAGCTCTCGCGGTACTGGAACCCTGCGACTCCCCTCTTCCACCCACTGAGATCACATTTCCGGACCTCCACCACCCTTTCTTCTCGTTGCCGGACCTCTACCACCCGCTGAGTTCACGTTGCCTGACCTCCGCCGCCCTCGAGCTTCAGTTTTCCGGACCTCTGCCGCCCGCAACGCTTTCAAGCATCGGTTTTCCAGACCTCCTTTAAGGCATGTTTTCCAAATCTTTTTTCAATATTGTTTTCCTCTCCCATTTGTATATCATTTTTTAACATGCTTTTTTATTCTATGGGTGAGTATTATGGATTGACCGATTGAAGAAAATGAACCATACTTGATGGAAAATGATGTAAAGGGGATGATTCACATGTGTTTACTAATTTTAATTATATTTCTCAATAACATGGTGCTTGTTTACTTTTATTGTTGAAAATCATCATTGTTTTTTGGTGGGTTTGTTTGAGAAGTTTTTTTTAAGTTTGGTTGTGATAGATTCCATTGGGGGAAAATGTGAGGTGGTTGAGGTGGTAAATCGTGCAGTGGGGAAGCATCAACCTTTCCATTTTTAAAAAGATGTAATGAGTGGGTTATTGTGGGAGATGACATCATTAGTTGATATGGGTATTCCTTTTAGTTTCCCAGTGACATAGAATATAGTTGTTAATGATTAAATTGAAAAGGGTTTGGTGAGAATTGAATAAATTCATGGATAAAAATGAAATGGTGGCTATAAAACTATGCTCACCCCCTATGCGATGAGTGTATCGGGTGGTTCCCTCTTCTAAAATTCAAATATGTGAGTTCCTTTACTGAGATATAAACCTATGACCACTATTAATTCAGGAAACATCCAAATCTAGGCGATAATCCTAGGTTTCCTTAGGTGACGAGAATATGAAGTCCCTATGTTATGGGAATATGAGATCTTCTTTATCTCCCAAATAATGTTCCCTTGATTATACCTCATGAGATTATAAATAGATTAATTAGGGGATATGCCTAAGAATCCCCTAAGTGATGATCATAAGATCTCTTATTCATCTCCTAGGTAATGATCTTAGGATTATACCTCACATGAGGAGCATGGGATTCCTTAGGCGATGTGCCAAAGAATCCCCTATGTGATGAGCATACGATCTCTAAACACTTCCCTTAGTAGATGATCTTATGTTCTTACCTGGTGTGATAAGAACATGATTCATTAGTTGATGAATATAGAAATCCTTATGTGCTATGAATATATTTTATTGTAAAGACCTGTAAATTTCAAGGAAATTTTTTTCTTAATTTTCTTTGGAATTTTACAAGAACGCAGTTTCTGACGGCGCCTGATTCCGAGGCCTGGTGTGCCCGGAATCAATTTCTGAAGTTTGGCTCGGGTACGTTCAGTGAACGAATGAGCGAGTTTTTCTAACTTTTGAACCGGTGCCCGGAATCGAATTCCGAGGGCACTGATGGAACCGCATCGCCGGTAATTGCTTAGGAACTTCTGTTCCGGAGTTTCGTTTACACAAGTGTTGATAATAAAAATTATGGAAGTTTATTTTATAATTACACTACAATTTTTATTATTTTACTCTAAGTGTTAGCTCTTGATGGAAGTTGGGTAACCACCCAACCTCCCTTGGGAGGTTATGAGGGTGGTGGGGCCCACACGAACCCCACCTCTTCATATCCTCTAAAACCCCCCTCAACTCCCACTTAAATTATGTTAACTTAAGTTATAACCTATGACTTAAATGTAATGAGTTTAATGAGGTGAGTTGTGTGTGGTTATTGAATTTCAAACTCTTGAAATTCAAATGTGTTGATGTGTTAATAAAATAAGTAAGAGTCTTATTTTTTTTTGGTTAGAGTTTTGTCACCTTGAGAGAGTTGGGAAGCATCTTCTTCTTCTTCTTCATATTCTTCAACCTCGACGAAGAACACGAAGAACACCATTCTTCAACGAAGAACTTCTCCGCCGAAGAACACGGTTCTTCCGCGACGCCGTATCTGCGACGCGACGTTCTTCTTCCGCGTCGTCTCTTCCGCGACAGATTTCCACGACGAAATCTCCGTCAAAGAACTTAGAATCCTCGCTTCGCGACGTCGACGTTCTTTCCCCGCGATGCCCGACCTCCGCGATGCTCGTCTTCTACGGGTCGTTGACGAACTTCGTTCCTGAACCGAGGTAGGGGATTATTTTTTATTTTATTAAATTATTTCCATTCTTGATTCTAGCCTGTCAAATTTTGTGGTTAATTGACTATTTGTTATCGTTTAACTAGAGGGGGTCCGGACCGCACAAACACGGCCTAACCCCCTCCTATGTTCATGATTGTCTCTTTGTTAATGGAACGGGATGGCGTGGTGCCGTCGCACCACGCGAGAATCGCTCGGCAAGTATTACGCGACGCCGTCGCGCCACGCCGAGAAGTCGTACAAGAACGCGACACTGTCGCACCGCGTTGAAGGAAGTCGAAGGCGCCGCGGCTGGAGCAGAGCCACGACGAAGGGGCACGGCGCCAGCACACTGCGCCGAAGAACCAGGAAGACAGTGCGTTTTGTTTTGACATGCGGATTGACGGGCGACGACGAAGCAGGCCGTTTGGGCGTTTGAGTCCCTTAGTAGTGAAGGTGGGGTCCGGGGGGACTATAGGCGAAGACGGCAGAAGGAACAGACCACCGGAGCGCGTCCGGTGGTCCGCGGAAGGCGGCGGCGGCGCGCCGCCGGAAGGGAGGCGGCCGACGAACCGCCGGCCTCAATTAGCGGCGAAGGGCGGGGGAGCCGCGCACCCCGCCCGCGATTCGGCTCAGCCACGATGCAGCCAGACCGAGCCGGGCCGGGCCGGGCCCAGCCGGGTCAGACCTGGGTTGGGTCGACCCGGTTCGGGTCGAACCGGTTCGGCCGACCCAGGGGGGGGGGGGGGTCGGGCCGGGTCGCCCCGGGCCCAGACCCCCGTTTTCGGACCACTTTAGGTCAAAAGCCCGTAACTTGAGCTATGGGCCTCCAAACGACTCGCCGTCAGCGGAAACACGATCCTTGTATCGAGACAGTCGTTTTGGTATATTACACTCAAGGTTTCGGAGAACTTTGGGTCTAGCCGGGTTGGTTCGTACACGAAACCAACCGGGCCCTCGGAGCGGAAACGCTCGTAACTTGAGTTCCAGACGTCCGAATGACGTGCCGTCGACTTTGTTGATTTTCTATAAGTGAGACGGATCTTTTGGCTTACTCCGCTCGAGGTTTGGATGTCGTCAGAGTGCGGTCGGGTTGGTTCGCTCACGAAACCAACCGGGCCCCTGGAACGAAAAAGCCAATAACTCACAGACCGGGCGTCCGATTGACACGCCGTCTGTTTTGTTGAATTTCTCTTGATGAGACGGAACTTTTGGCGTACTTCGCCCGATTTTTGGATGCAGTTGAGATACGGCCGGGTTGGATTGTACCCGAAATCCAACCGGGCCCCTGGAACGGAAAAGCTGATATCTTTCAGACATGACGTCCGTTTGATGAACCGTCAGCGGCGTTGTTGATCACATTGAGAAACGGTCCCTATGAGTATACCCTATGAGAGTTCAGGGTACAGTTGAGATATGGCCAGGTTGGTTCGCTCACGAAACCAACCGGGCCCTTGGGACGAAAGGGCTAGTAACTCACAGACCGGGCGTCCGATTGACGCGCCATCCGTTGCGTTGAGACCCCTATGACGAGGCGGTCCTTTGAGATAATTCTTCGTGTGAATTTGAGATACATGTAGAAACGACCAGCAGCTCATGGAGCGGACCCTCCTAGAGACGAGCGTGCGGAATACGGAGACCATGTAGCCGACTGAGAGCTGACGACTGCTGATCGAACGACTCAGAGTGTTACAGAAAGCCCAGTGGGGAGCGCTTGGTTGTAGTGGCAGACCCATGACAGAGGTGAGATTGGTTGCAGCGGCAAAGGGGAGCGCTTGGTTATAGCGGCAAACCCACGACAGAGGTGTGCTTGGTTGTAGCGGCACAGGGAAGCGCTTGGTTGTAGCGGCAGACCCATGACAGAGGTGCGCTTGGTTGTAGCGGCACAGGGGAGCGCTTGGTTGTAGCGGCAGACCCACGACGGAAAAGCACTTGGTTGTAGCGGCACGGGAGAGCGCTTGGTTGTAGCGGCACAGGGGAGAGTTTGGTTGTAGCAGCTGGCCCGCAGTACTCGATAGGTGGAGTACTACAACAGTATTAGGTCAGTGAGCAGTACCTCAGAGTCGTGACAGGACCACTGTACAATCTAGAGATGAGGTTCTTCGGCAGTTTCGGTTTCGATAATGAAAATCCTAGTTTGAGCTGAGACTTTGATCTTTGTGTTTCCTCATTATTGAGATGGGTTACTTGGTAACTTAGGTATATGTATGGGCATATACCTAAGTAGAGGTTATCTGTTGAGATCTTCTTTGTGGTTATCCTTGTTGGTTTTAGTGAGACCTTGAGGGTCTCGGGGTCCCCAATGAGTATCTTTATACTCACCCCTGTACGGGCTATGCCCACACTTCATTGTATTGGATGCAGATGACGGACATCGCTGATCGTGGTGGAGGCTTGCGGAGCAGGACGGTACCTGGAGGTGGACCACTGGGCGGGACATACTCGGAGTGGTCAGGTGGACCCGAGGAGCAGTGGTGGAAATCTGTACCCACCCCTCAGGTGGGACTTCCAAAGGACAGCTCGACGCTGCGACATTTCTTTTCAGTTGCTGTTTTCCCCTTTCAGTTTTACTTTACAGTTGGGCTTGTATTTCCGGCCCCTTTTACTTTTAGCACAGCTTGTTACAGTTTTTTCTTAGTGTTTACCTTTCCTCTTTCTTACTCTGTGGTGCTTGTTTACTTTTCAAAGGCAATGCATTCCCTTTTTCCAGGATTTACGCCTTGGTGCTAGTCGCCAACCCCTGTCCTATGGAAGGCGGGTTTGGGGTAGTCACGGCACGGGCCCTGAGGACGGGTCGTGACAAATTGGTATCAGAGGAGTTCGGTTCAACCGCGAACTCTGATCTTTTCTATGTGAAACAATAGTGTTTAGCATATTGAGTGTGGTTATCAGTCCAGGGAGTCCAGTGTTGGTGCGGCGGCCGACGTATCCGTACACCAGGACCCTGACTTCTGATTTCCGACTTAATGCACGAAAACATTGATTGCATGTGTGTTTCAAGTTTTCTTTGTGATTACTTTATGTCAGCTCACCAGGTATACTGTTCTGACCGTGGCGCACCTGTTTCCTTTTCAGGATGGCACCACGACGGCAACCAGCTAGGGTTCCGAGCGATGTGCGTGGCGAGAGCCCACCGAGCGTCGAGGACTCGGTACAGGGCCCTTTGACATCTGAGGTACCGTCGGTACCTATACCCACCGAGCCACCGACGCTACCAGCCCCAGCCGCTGACGATGCACGTCACCTTAGTGCACTGCATGAGTTCCAGCGCCAGCGACCGCCCAGGTTCCATGGGGAGACGGACCCCCAGGCAGCCGAGGACTGGCTGGAGGTGGTCGTACGAGTTTTCAGGCTAGTGAGGACACCATCAGACCTAATGGTGATCCTCGCGGGGAGCCTACTGCACGCAGCAGCGGGCCGATGGTGGAGATTGATTCTCCTGGTGCACGATGAGGCATCTCTTCTCCGGACAGACTTCGAGAGCCTCTTCCGCTCAGAGTTTGTCCCAGCCACCCTCCGAGCGGTATGCATCTAGGAGCTACTACAGCTGCGGTAGGGCAGCATGACAGTGGCCCAGTACTCAGCGAGATTTACTAATCTCTCGCGCTACTCCACAGATATGGTACGAGACCCGTTCTTCTGGGCCCAGACCTTCGAGAAGGGACTGAGGCACGAGATCAGAGATTCGATGATCTCCCTCAACATTTCGACTGAGGCAGGGGTGTTGGAGCGAGCCCTATTAGTGGAGAGTTTCCTTTCTGAGCAGTGTCCAGCAGCCAGACCCACCACTTTCCAGCATGCGGCAGAGTCTTCTGCAGCGGGCAGTAGAAAGGTGACGCAGGGGTCCAAGATGACTAGACCTACAGGTGGTCGACAACATGACTCTGGATCATTTGTGCAAGGCACTCGGGGTGGACAACGACTTTCCATGAGAGGGCAGTGTTACTCCTGCGGCGGGATTGGTCACATGGCTCGTGACTGTCCGACCCGCCATACGGATGTCCAGTAGATGGACGAAGGGCCCCCCAGGCAGAGGCAGAGGTTCTATCAGGGCGGGCCGCAAGGAGCAGGCGGCCATGGTAGGGGAGCTGGCTATGCAGCTGGAGGTGGACGACGCTTCGGGGTGTTGCCACCACCACCACCAGGAGGTCCACCCCGACCGCAGGGGATAGGAGGACATGGGAGAGCTCAGCTTCAGGCAGCTGAGGCCTACGATCATAGAGCTCCGGGAGCAGATGGACAGGAGCGGGACTAGCTCCAGACCTGGAGACTTTTGTTCATGTTGCTTCTAGTTTTGTTGATGTATGTTTGTGGATTCTTTGTGTCTTTGTACTTGAGCTGCATTAGTAAAAGACACCTTTTCTTGTGGCATTTACTTCCCTGTCCTCTCTTGTATTGTTACTAAGAGGTTCCAGTTTAGACTGTTGACTTGACCCTCACTTCTGAGACATCTACTGGGGGAGACCAAGTCACCACACACTGATGCCAACAGTGTGACTCAACCCTTGGAGGCGAGAGTAACGGTTGGATATCTTGGTAGTATGATCGAGGCCTTACAACGTCATCCTTGGTATGGATTAGTATCATCCATGTCGGGATTGACTGTATTAGGCAAAAAAACGTGGTTCATCCAGGGGATGAGACCAGATTTCTCTTATCGGAAAGGAAGAAATCATAACAGCTCTTGTGGGACCAGAGGTGGTCTAGGCCACGATAGAGAAGGTCCAGGTCATTCAGGAGCGGACGAGGACAGCTCAGAGCCGGCAGAAGTCATACGCTAACAGGAGGCGGAGGCCACTAGAGTTCGAGGATGGCGACCACGTCTTCTTGCAGGTCTCACCTTGACGTGGTATATGGAGATTTGGACGAGGCGGAAAGTTATCTTCGCGCTTCATCGGACCCTTCCAGGTCCTCAGAAGGATTGGCGAGGTGGCTTATTGCCTGGCTCTACCACCTCAGTTGCACCGGGTGCACGACGTCTTCCACGTATCTCAGCTGAGGAGATACGTGCACGACCCGACGCACATCATTGACCATGGGGAGCTTGACGTCGATGATAGGGCGACATGCACGGAGGTCCAGTGGGGATCGAGGATCGACAGGAGAAGATCCTACAAGGACGATCGATTCCTCGAGTGCACTTTCTTTGACAGTACGGGAACTTCCATGTGAGCACATGGTAGCGGAAGGCTCAAGATGCGTGCTTTGTACCGTTTTTGTGACCCTAGTTTGTGTTGAAGCTTTATGGGGACGTAAAGCCCTGAGGTGGGAGTAATGTAAAGACCCGGAAATTTCATGGAAATTTTTTTCTTAATTTTCTTTGGAATTTTACAAGAACGCAGTTTCTGACGGCGCCTGATTCCGAGGCCCGGTGTGCCCGGAATCAATTTCCGAAGTTTGGCTCGGGTACGTTCAGTGAACGAACGAGTGGATTTTTCTAACTTTTGAACCGGTGCCCAGAATCGAATTCCGAGGGCACCGATGGAACCGCAGCTCCGGTAATTGCTTAGGAACTCTTGTTCCGGAGTTGCGTTTACACAAGTGTTGATAATAAAAATTGTAGAAGTTTATTTTATAATTACACTACAATTTTTATTATTTTACTCTAAGTGTTAGCTCTTGATGGAAGTTGGGTAACCACCCAACCTCCCTTGGGAGGTTATGAGGGTGGTGGGGCCCACACGAACCCCACCTCTTCATATCCTCTAAAACCCCCCTCAACTCCCACTTAAATTATGTTAACTTAAGTTATAACCTATGACTTAAATGTAATGAGTTTAATGAGGTGAGTTGTGTGTGGTTATTGAATTTCAAACTCTTGAAATTCAAATGTGTTGATGTGTTAATAAAATAAGAAAGAGTCTTATTTTATTTTTGGTTAGAGTTTTTTCACCTTGAGAGAGTTGGGAAGCATCTTCTTCTTCTTCTTCATCTTCTTCAACCTCGACGAAGAACGCGAAGAACACCGTTCTTCAACGAAGAACTTCTCCGCCGAAGAACACGGTTCTTCCGCGACACCGTATCCATGACGCGACGTTCTTCTTCCGCGTCGTCTCTTCCACGACGGATTTCCGCGATGAAATCTCCGTCAAAGAACTTCGAATCCTCGCTTCGTGACGTCGACGTTCTTTCCCCGCGACGCCCGACCTCCGCGACACTCGTCTTCCGCGGGTCGTTGACGAACTCCGTTCCTGAACCGAGGTAGGGGATTATTGTTATTTTATTAAATTATTTCCGCTCTTGATTCTAGCCTATCGAATTTCATGGTTAATCGACTATTTGTTATCGTTTAACGAGAGGGGGGCCGGACCGCACAAACACGGCCTAACCCCCTCCTATGTTCATGATTGTCTCTTTGTGAATGGAACAGGATGGCATGGTTCCGTCGCACCATGCGAGAATCGCTCGACAAGTATTACGTGATGCCGTCATGCCACGCCGAGAAGTCGAACAAGAATGCGATGCCGTCGCGCCGCATCGAAGGAAGTCGAAGGCGCCGCGGCCGGAGCGGAGCCACGGCGAAGGGGCGCGGCGCCAGCACGCCGCGCCGAAGAACCACGAAGATGACACATTTCGTTTTGACATGCGGATTGATGGGCGACGATGAAGCAGGCCGTTTGGGCGTTTGAGTCCCTTCGCAGTGAAGGTGGGGTCCCGGGGGGATCATAGGCGAAGACGGTAGAAGGAACGGACCACCGGAGCGTGTCCGGTGGTCCGTGGAAGGCGGCAGCGGCGCGCCGCCGGAAAGGAGGCGGCCGGCCGGTCGGGCCGGGCCCAGCCGGGTCGGACCCGGGTCGACCCGGTTCGGCCGACCCAGGGGGGGGGGGGTCGGGCTGGGTCGCCCCGGCCCCAGACCCCCGTTTTCGGACCACTTTCAGTCAAAAGCCCGTAACTTGAGATACGGGCCTCCAAACGACTCGCCGTCAGTGGAAACGTGATCCTTGGATCGAGACGGTAGTTTCGGTATATTACACTCAAGGTTTCGAAGAACTTTGGGTTCGGTCGGGTTGGTTCATACACGAAACCAACCGGGCCCTCGGAGCGGAAACGCTCGTAACTTGAGTTCCGGACGTCCGAATGACGTGCCATAGACTTTGTTGATTTTCTCTAAGTGAGACAGATCTTTTGGCTTACTCCGCTCGAGGTTTGGATGCCGTCGGAGTGCCGTCGGGTTGGTTCGCTCACGAAACCAACTGGGCCCCTGGAACGAAAAAATCAATAACTCACAGACCGGGCGTCCAATTGACGCGCCGTCTATTTCGTTGAATTCCTCTTGATGAGACGGAACTTTTGGCGTACTTCGCCCGAGTTTTGGATGCAGTTGAGATACGGCCGTGTTGGATTGTACCCGAAATCCAACCGGGCCCCTGGAACGGAAAAGCTGATATCTTTCAGACAGGACGTCCGTTTGACGAACCGTCAGCGACGTTGTTGATCACGTTGAGAAACGGTCCCTATGAGTATACCCTATGAGAGTTCGGGGTACAGTTGAGATACGGCCGGGTTGGTTCGCTCACGAAACCAACCGGGCCCCTGGGACGAAAGGGCTAGTAACTCACAGACCGGGCGTCCGATTGACGCGCCGTCTGTTGCGTTGAGACTTCTATGACGAGGCGGTCCTTTGAGATACTTCTTCGTGGGACTTTGAGATACTTGTAGAAATGACCAGCAGCTCGTGGAGCGGACCCTCCCGGAGACGAGCGTGCGGAATACGCAGACCATGTAGCCGACTGAGACCTGATGACTACTGATCGAACGACTCAGAGTGTTACAGAAATCCCAGTGGGGAGTGCCTGGTTGTAGCGACAGACCCACAACAGAGGTGCACTTGGTTGTAGCGGCACATTGGAGCACTTGGTTATAGCGGCAAACCCACAACAGAGGTGCGCTTGGTTGTAGCGGCACAGGTAAGCGCTTGGTTGTAGCGGCAGACCCACGACAGAGGTGCGATTGGTTGTAGCGGCACAGGGGAGCTCTTGGTTGTAGCGACAGACCCACGACGGAGGAGCGCTTGGTTGTAGTGGCACGGGAGAGCGCTTGGTTGTAGCGGCACGGGGAAGCGCTTAGTTGTAGTAGCTGGCCCGCAGTACTCGATAGGTGGAGTACTACAGCAGTCTTAGGTCAGTGAGCAGTACCTCGGAGTCGTGACAGGACCACTGTACACTCTAGAGACGAGGTTCTTCGGCTGTTACGGTTTCGATAATGAAAATCATGGTTTGAGCTGAGTCTTTGATCTTTGTGTTTCCTCATGATTGAGATGGGTTACTTGGTAACTTAGGTATATGTATGGGCATATACCTAAGTAGAGGTTATCTGTTGAGATCTACATTGTGGTTATCCTTGTTGGTTTTAGTGAGAACTTGAGGGTCTTTGGGTCCCCACTGAGTATCGTTATACTCACCCCTGCACGGGCTATGCCCGCACTTCGTTGTGTTGGATGCAGACGACGGACATCACTGATCGTGGTGGAGGCTTGCAGAGCAGGACGATACCTGGAGGTGGACCACTGGGTGGGACATACTTGGGGTGGTCAGGTGGACCCGAGGAGCAGTGGTGGCAATCTGTACCCACCCCTCTGGTGGGACTTCCAGAGGACGGCTCGACGCTGCGACTTTTCTTTTCAGTTGCTGTTTTCCCCTTTCAGTTGTACTTTACAGTTGGGCTTGAATTTCCGGCCCCTTTTACTTTTAGCACAGCTTGTTACAGTTTTTGCTTAGTGTTTACCTTTCCGCTTTCTTACTCTGTGGTGCTTGTTTACTTTTCAAAGGCAATGTCTTCCCTTTTTCCGGGATTTACGCATTGGTGCTAGTCGCCAGCCCCTGGCCTATGGAAGGCGGGCTTGGGGTAGTCACAGAACGGGCCCCGAGGACGGGTCGTGACATTTATGAACCAAATTGGTGTAGATTCCTCACATGAAAAATGTGACCCACCTTGTGTAATGAGCATAATATTATAGAGGTTATACGACTTGAATTCCTTCTGCAATAAGAATAAGTTACCAATTATCAATCATGGTATGACTCATGTATTGCAGATAATACACCTCATGTCATGAGCTAATGAAAAATTAATAACCTCAATTTTAGATGAATTTTATAGTTTATCAATACACTCATCACCATTATTATATTCAACTAAAAGTATATTCCCTGTAACTAGAATAATAATTGTAATTAACTAGTGTCCACTAGAGAGTAGAACCAAAAACTAGATTCAGAAACATGTCTTATATCTGGAACAGAGACCCAGAATAGGAATCATACTCCAAGAAGGAAACTATAGAAGGAATATCTAACGTCCCATATTCCCATTCCAATCAAGGGGACAATATTATCAACCATGGAGGTGGACTCTTTCCACCTTTGGAAATAGGTAAGGTAGGTTATGAGGATTGTGGCTAGCCCAAGGAAACAGATTCAAGCCTGAGTGATTTCCCCAGTAGAGGCATCAAAAAATTACCCATGAGCCCAAATATCTAATTCAAATGGGCCTTATTCTTTGGGAACCACACATATTAGGCCATAATCTAAATGAAAACATTCCCACAAATAGAGGACCATATTCACTAAGTGGTCCATACTTCTACTAGTTGAAAAACCCTATAACACATAGAGTTATATTTTTTGTGAATCCAAAATACACTCATTAGGCTATATCCCCTTTTAGTTAGACCAAAAATGTCTTATCACACTTATTTACCATACTAACTTTCACTTGGTATCATTAGAAAAATCATCTATACAACTTGATGTTAAACTATATCAATTATTTATTATTAGAAGTACATTGCACATGGTTAGGATAAATACCCTCGGTGCATTCACTAACCCATGAAATGTTGGAGGATGGTTTTAAGGGGTCACTACACTATAATATACTAACCAATAGAGGGGTCTAAATGGGTATTGGCCATGAAATAGTGTTATCAAAGAATTTTATTAGGAGATATGATGGGGTTTTATGTTAGTAACATTTGAGGATTTCAATGGTTTGGTTTAGAAAGTATTTCATTTGAATTCATTGGTTTGTTTTGGGTGTACATTTCCTTAGGTTTCAAATTATGCTCTTAGTGGTTCTTCATGGTTAGTGGTTGTAGTATCTTATTTGGGTGAAGGGATGTGTTCTTAGTATATTTCCATCTTATGATGTTATTCATGGTTAGTGGTTGTTGTCTCTTATTTGGAGATGTATGATGTTCTTGATGAGGGCCACTATCTAGATAGTGGTGTCGTTGTATATGAGAAAGAATCAATGTAGTTGGAGATGTATGATATTCTTCATTTGAGTAGACTCATTCAGATTCCAAGTGGGTGTTTCTATACTATATCTTATTTTTGGGATTCACGTGTTTCAGGAATTCATATTTTATCCATTTGAAGTTGGTTAGACATGTTTTAATAATTCTGAAGCACAAAATAACCCTATTAATGAAAATAATATATGGAATGGATGGTATCTTGTTGTGAATTAACATTTTTCATTGAAATAAATTAGGTTTCCTTCTACCATTGGTGGATTTGATATTATAAATAAAAATCATGGTTTAAAATAAAGATAAGTTGATTCTTTAAATAAAATTCCAAATGGTTTGGCATGTGTTTGTTTATTGAATTTTTTTGGGAATGATTTCCAAAATAAAATAAAATGTCTTGTTTTTAAATGGTTTATGGTATTGGTATTTTAAAAAATTGAGGGGGATTGATTGTCCTTTTGAACAAAATACCTTCGATCCCGACCAACATCCATTGTTTGTTGGGGGTGACTTTAATGTCATTTCCAACCCAAAGGAAAGGAAAGGTAGAATCCCATTCCAGAGGAAGGCCATCATGGAGTTTGTTCAGTTCATGGCTAGGAAGGGCCTCAATGATATCAGCTTCTCAGGTGACAGTTTCACCTAGTGCAACAATTGTAGGGGCTATCACCGCTTGTGGAGTCTATTGGATAGGTGTCTAGCCAACATGAAAGCCACTAACCTATTCTCAAATACCATGTTTTTCCATCTTGTTTGGGGTATTTTGATTCACTCCCCACTTTTGGTTTCCATTTCTTCTTGGCATGATCATCAGGAATGGTTTCAATTCCACCAGCAGTGAGTATTTAGGCATGATGATGTTGAATGTAGGGCAGAGACCTAGGAGTGGTAGATGTATCATTCTTGATTATTCTTGTGTTTGGTCTGGGGTGATTTGAGGAAACTATAATGAATCTAAAGTAATTATATTTAATGAAGATGAATAAATACTAATGGTTAGGCTCTATTAATCTCCATTTTTATAAGGAAGTGGTTATCTTCTACTGTATTTGGAATTCTTGTTTTGTGTAATTGAACCATAAATACTAATATTTGAGATTCAAATAGGATGGAGATGAATAAATATTGGATGGATGCTAATCGTTTAACAATAGAGTACGAGAACAGAGTGAAAGAGTTCATCAAGTTTGCAAAGGATTAGGAAAAGGATCCTTCTCAAATCCTTTGTCCGTGTTTACATTGTTGTTATTCTAGACTACTTACTCCAGAAGAGTTGGAAGAACATTTGATATGTCATGGAATAGATCGGAGTTATAAATGTTGGAATAAACACGGAGAAAAAGCGAATGTAGCTACTGGCTGGGATAAAACTACGTTTTATGGATCGTAAGATATGAATACAAATATGGATAATGAAGAAGACCATATGGAGGATGTGATTACAGATGTCAATGATGATGATGATAATATTGAGGAAATGACAAAGAAAATTCAAGATGAACTCCGTGATTGCCCAAAATTGTTTGAGAAGTTAAAGAGTTGTGCAAAGACGCCATTGTATGCTGCTTGCACTAAGTATACAACATTTTCAGCTGTACTGAAGTTGTATAAATTGAAAGTAGGAAACAGATGGAGTGATTTCAGTTTTACGGAACTACTTGCTCTCTTGAATGACATGCTCCCGGAAGATAATGAGCTCCCAAGCCGGACATATGAAGCTAGATGAATTCTACGCTCGATGGGAATGATTTCTGAAAGAATACATGCCTGCCCGAAAGACTGTATATTGTTTCGCAAAGAGAAAAAATCACTTACAGAATGCCCAAAGTGTGGTGCTTCTCGATACAAGAAAGATAAATCCAATCCTACGAAAGTTTTATGGTACTTTCCAATCATTCCAAGGTTTAAGCGTCTATATGGAAGTGAAGAAACTGCAAGAAAATTGTCCTGGCATGCAGATAAAAGAAATAAAGACAGGTTATTACGTCATCTGGACGACTCTCCTCAATGGAAGAAAATTTATCATGAGTATCCTAAATTTGGAAAAGAGCCGAGAAACCTTCATCTTGAGTTATCTATAGATGGAGTGAATCCTTTTGGTTTTCAAACCAGCACTCATAGTACATGGCCGGTTATGTTGGTAAATTATAACTTTCCACCCTGGTTATGCATGAAGCAGAAATTAATCATGTTATCTATGCTTATATCAGGACCAAAACAACTAGGTAATGATATTGATGTTTATCTGGCTCCTTTGATCGAGGATTTGAAGTTATTGTCGGAATTAGGTGTAATGTTGTATGATGCTTATAAAAGTGAATACTTCACATTGAGAGCGATGTTGTATGGGACAATAAATGATTTCCCAGCTTATGGAAAATTTTTAGGCTATAGCATTAAAGGAACTCAAGGGTGTCCCGTGTATGAAGAAGATACATAATCAATTAGGTTGAAACATTCATCGAAATATGTGTTTCTAGGACATCGTAGATTTCTACCTCGTCAGCATAAGTACCGATCTTGAACGACATCATTCAATGGAAGTTCAGAAAAACACGCAACACCATCTCCACTAATAGGTGATCAACTGTTTGAGAAAGTAAAAGATCTGAACACTATTTTTGGTAAACCATTTTCAAAAAACCTTACGAAAATTGGTTGGAAAAAGAGATCAGTTTTTTTTGAATTACCATACTGGAATTGTTTGTACGTCAGAAATTTTCTTGATGTGATGCATCTGGAAAAAAATGTATGTGACAGTGTTATCGAAATGTTGCTAAATGCCCCTGGAAAAACAAAATATGGAATTAAGGTAAGGTTGGACATGGTTAACATGGGAATACGAGAAGATTTGGCTCCCGTGAAGGGTGAAAATCAAATGTTTCTTCCTCCAGCTGCTTATACTCTTTCTAGGGCAGAGAGATATCAGTTTTGTAACTTCTTCAATGATGTAAAGGTTCTAGAGGGGTACTCATCAAATATCAAGAACATTGTTTCAATGAATGATTTGAAGTTAAAAGGTTTTAAATCACATGATTTCCATGTTTTGATGCAATATCTAATTACTATAGCTTTACGTTGCATTTTTCCCAAGAATGTTCATCATACGTTAACCAAACTTTGTTTCTTTTTCAAAGCTATATGTAGAAAAGTTTTAGCCCCAGGGAAATTTCCAGTTATGGAAAAAGAAATTTTCATTATATTATGTGAATTATAAATGTTCTTCTCGCCAACATTATTTGATATGATGGTTCATTTGATGATTCACTTGGTGAGAGAGATTCTACTTTGTGGCCCTGTGCACTATAGATGGATGTATCTTGTTGAATGGTATATGAAGATTTTGAAAGGGTATGCCAAAAATCGAAGTCGGCCAGAGGGTTGTATAGTGGAGCGATATATTGTTGAGGAAGCCATTGAATTTTGTACTGAATACCTATCTGATGTAGAAAGCATTGGTCTCCTGAAATGTCGTCACACTGGACAGATTGAAGGTGAGGGAATTTCTGGAAGAGAAGTTCTGACAATCAGTATTACAGATCGGGAGCATGCTCATATTTATGTTTTGCATAACAGTTGGGAGGTTTCTCTATATATTGAAACTCACAAAGAAATTCTTAGGCAGTTGAATCCATCGAGGGATGAAAAATGGTTATCAGATACACATAATCACCAGTTTATAGGATGGTTTTAGTACTATATTTTTTAAGCAGTTGGATGAAAATCTGAATTCAATTTCAGAACATCTTCAATGCCTAGATGCTGGACCAAGTGTGTATGTATTATCTTACAGTGGTTATATAATTAATGGTTATACATTCTATATAGATGAACATGATGAAGATAGTACCATGTAAAATAATGGAGTTACACTAGTGGCTGAAGCGATGCATGTTTCAGGTAGTAAGGACAGAAATCCAATTTATGGAAATATTTCATACTTTGGCATTATCAAACTAATATGGGAGTTAGATTATATGACATTCCAATTGATGATTTTTCAATGCAAATGGATTGATAACAACAGTGGTGTTAAAATAGATGAATGAGGATTTGTGAAAGTTGATTTTAGTAAAGAAGGGTACAAAGACGAACAGTTTATAATGACATCACAAGCGATACAAGTTTTTTATGTTCTAGATCCCGCAAACCGAAAGTGGTTGACTGTTCTGTTATCATCCAAAACTACTGAAGGTTACGATGAAAATTCCGTTGAGAACGATCCTTTTAGTGGTACGTTGCAATCATTTCAGAGCGGTACCAATGAAGATGATGTTTTGTATGTTAGAGGAGACCACAATGAAGGGATTTGGATAATCGATAGAGGTGTCAAATCCCTTAAACCTTTGAAAAAAAGAAAGAGAGTTCAGTAAACAGGTTATATTTTATTTGTAATATAGATCTTGTTATCTCATGTTATTACCTTATCATTACTGAATTTATATAATCTGAATTAAATGTTCAACCACTTTTGCAGATAATGACTTCTGCACATTTTGATGCTCCTAACCTTGAGGCTGAACAAGTCTCTCAAGCAGCAGCTGCTGCGGCTACTGCTGCTCCGGCTGCTCCTGCAGCTCATGCTGCTACTGCTGTTGCTCTTGCTGCTTCTCCTGCTGCTCCTGCAGCTCATGCTGCTGCTGCTGTTGCTCCTACTATGGATCCGGTTGCTCCTGCTGCTCCTCCTGCTATGGCTCCTACTGCTGCTGCTCCTACTACTGCTCCTCCTACTGCTCCTACTACTGCGACTCCTGCTGCTCTTAGTGTTGAGGTCCAACAACCATCAACACATGTCGTTGATACTATTCTAGATGAACATATAGATGATGTTGATATCGATGAAATGTTGGGGAATGAAGGACCGGCGTCACAGAAATCATAGGTGCGTCGTAGTTTGACGGTGTTAGCCAAAATTCTTAAGGCGAAAAGCAAAGGCATCAAATTTGAATTCGGATGGAATGCACGAGGCCAACATGTGAATACCAACAAGGCTATGTTTAGAAGCTACATTGGAGTTTTCACTCGACAACGCGTGCCGGTTGACATATATTCATGGAACCATGTTGTGTCCGGGCTGAAGGCTGTGATCTGGGAAGAAATTACGGTAACATTATGAATTTATTTCTTTAATTTACTAGAAAATAAAATAATGAAACAATGTCTTACTCTTCTCAATCTCTTGCAGAGTACATTTAGAGTAGATGATTCACACAAGGATTATGTACTAAGGCTTACAGTAAATATTCATCAAGGTTTTCACACTATTTTAACAAGATGTCACCTCAAAGATTCTAGAGGTAAAATAAACCCGCACCCACCCATTGTCTACGCTCACCTGATATCCCAAGAAGCATAGGATGCATTTATTGGCCGTCGTGGGGATGTAAAGTTTCAGGTACATTGTGAGTGATAATACATTGTTTGAGTATACCTGTATTCATCACTTTGATTGTCAATATTTCATTTATGAAACAAAAACTCTGTACTGAAAATAAGGAACGTGCTTCAAAACCAACATACCCCTATCGTAAAGTAAGGATGGGGTACGCTTCATTAGAAAAGAAAATGGTACGTATTTTAAATTTACAATAATATTGTTAGGTGCCAATAAACAACATCATAATTATTTTTTTATGTTTATATGCAGATTGATGAGTCTAAAACCAAATGCACTTCCATCCCACGTCATGTACTATGGAAGGAGTCACGTGTGAACAAAGAAGGGAAGTTAGTAGATGATAACACACAGAAAGTGTGGGAAATATGTGTAAGTATGACACGACGATAAAATAATTTGTTTAAAATTTCTATTACATAAAAATAATTAGTTATTTTCCTATATCTGATAGTCACAGGAATCAGCTACTATTGTAGCTGATACAGACTTGTTATCGACGACTTTGAAGCAGCAAGAAAAATAAGGTCGTGTCAAAGGTTCAGGGTTTGGGGTGACACCCCGAGTATATTTTGAGAAGAATGTCACGACCCTTCCTCGAGGCTCGTGCTGTGACTAACCCAATCCCACCTTCTATAGTACAGGGGATGGTGACTAGCACCAAAGGCATAAATACCGATAAAAAGGGAAGGCATTTTCTTTATGAAACGAAAACAAACACACAACCAAAGTGCAAGTGGAAGAAAACACTAAGTAAAGCAATAAGAAAAGTGTGCTGAAAGTACAAAGGGGGCTAAAAATACAAGCCCAACAGCAAAGTACAAGGAAAAGAAAAAATAGTAGGAATGTGTCAAGATGCTTCTGCATCATCCTTAGGAGTTCTTACCTGAATGGTAGGTACATATGGACACCTCATCTCTCCACATCCGTCTGTCACCTCCGGGTACCGTCTCATCATGAATTCCACCTTTGGGTACCGTCTCATTGTGAATTCCACCTCCTGGTATTGTATCGTTGTGAAGTCCACATCCGGGTACCATCAAGTTCTACAAGCCTCAACCTCGATTAGTGCTGTCTGTCGTCTACATCCAACACAACAAGGTGTGGGCATAACCCATGCAGAGGTGAGTATAACGATACTCAGTAGGGACCCCGAGACCCTCAAGGTCTCACTAAATCCAACAAGGATAAACCACAAAGAAAGATCTCAACATATAACATTTACTTAGGTATATGCCTATACATATACCTAAGTTATCAAGTAACCCATCTCAATCATGAAGAAAACACAAAGGTCATTGACTCAGCTCAAACCAGGATTTTTATTCACGATGACGAAAAAAACGGCTACTGGAGAACTCCTCCTCTGTTGAGTGCAGTAGTCCTGTCATGAATCTGAGGTGTCACTAACTAACCTTAGACTGCTGAGGTACTACTTCTGTCGAGTACCGCGGGTCTGCCACCTCACAAAGTCGTTCTCCTCCGCCATGGGTCTGCCACCTCACACAGTAGTGCTCCCCCTCATAGCCTACAGAGGTAATCCTCCTATAGAGTACCGCGAGTCTTCCACCTCACAAAGTAGTGCTCCTCAGCCATGGGTCTGCCACCTCACAAAGTAGTGCTCCCCACTGGGCTATACAAGTCACTCTGAATCAAATCGAACAAGCAGTCATCTGGTCTCAGCCAGCTACAAGGTCACCGTACTCAGTATGCTCGCCTCCGGGAGGATCTGCTCCACGAGCCACTGGTCGATACTCCAAGTATCACAAGGTCCCACGAAGAAGTATCACAAATGACCGCCTTGTCACAGGGTTATTAACACAATAGATGATGCGTCAATCGGACGCCCAGTCTGTGAGTTATTAGCCTCTTTGTTCCGGGGGCCCGGTTGGTTTCGTATGCGAACCAACCCGACCATATCTCAACTGTACCCCGAACTACCATGGGGTATAATCAAAGGGATGACTATGCTCCAAGAGTACCGGCACCGCTGACGGTTTGTCAAACGGACGTCCGGTGCCAAAGATATGGCCCAAGAAGGTAAAGGGCCAGTAATGAGCCCGGGTCCAGTCCGACCCGGTCAGACCAGCTCGGCCTAACCAAATCTGGGCCGACCTGGCCTGGGTTGACCCTTTCAGACTCGCTGGGTCTGAACCGGCCCATTGGGCGAGTCAGCCCGCTAAGTTTTGACCCGGTCCACTGGGCCCGTCCCAGCAGACCGCAAGGGCGGTTCGACCCGATAGTCGCCACATAGGTGGCTCAGTAACTCGACCCGGGAGACCGTGTCAGTTCGACCAGCGACACCGCGGGGGCGTCGCGGTCCGGTTCAGCAGGCCTGTGACCGGGAGGCCAGCGGGCAGCCGCGCGGGACAGGGTGGGCCAGCTGGGCTCCGGCTAGCCGCGGGTGCACCAGGCAGGGCGCAGGTGCACCAGGCAGGGCGCCGAATGCCGGGAAACGCGTGGGGGTGCACCGGGTAGCGAGACAGGGCACCGCGGGGGCACCGGGGTGCGTTTGGCAGGCCGCCGGTAGGGGCACTGGGATGGACGCCGGGAAGGGCGTAGGGCGCCGGGCCGATAGTGCAGCACACCGAGGTTGCCGGGCCGGCAGTGCAACACGCCGGGGGGCATCGGGCTATGCGAGAAGGGCGCAGGGTGCGCCGTCAGGGCTTGGGGGGTGCGCTGGCAGGGCGCCAGGGGTGCGCCCGCAGGGCACCGGGGGTGCGCCGGCAGGGCGCCGCGGGTGCGCCGGCAGGGGCGCGTGGCACCGTGTGCGCGCCAGGGGGCCACGGGGGAGGCATAGTTCATGGAGGTCGTGGGTAGCGCGGCCTTTGTTCGCTGCCTTCATCGTCATCACCTCATTGCCATGCCATCGTTGATTCATTACAAAAAGAACAACGAAGGGGTCGGGCCATGTTGGTTTGGCCCGGACCCTCCGCATTTAGGGTGGAAGAAATAGGTTCTCGCAAGTATGAAGCACAACAACCAACTTCTTCGTTTTGAGAGAAAGGAAGAACATGGTAAAGGTTCATAGTTTAAATAAAAATAAAACCCCTACCTCATGCTCGTCGCTCGTTGGTGGAGTCGCGGAAGGAAGATGATGAAGACCGCCGTTCGTCGCGTCCGCCACACGTCCCCAATTCTGAGCTGCGTCGGTTCGTTGACAATGTTGCGGAGGATAGGTTTCTAGGGAAGGAAGGTCAAAGAAGAATCGCGTGGAAGATCGTCGTTGGCGTTCTTCACGTTCTTCATTGGAGAGGACTTGATTTCCCCAAGTGTTGGGCGTCGCAATACTTTACTAGCGCTTCATTTATTGGTGAAGCCATCCCAAAACCTTCTCCAAAGATCCCAATATATACGAGAGGGGGAGAGGTATGTAACCATCGTGGAATTTATGACAGTTCATTTATTTGGAACCTTCCTAAATTCCAAAGATGCGGTTACTTAATTTAAAAATGGGGTCAGGTGAATTAATTTGTGTTGGCGCAATTTAAGAGGTGCGTTGGCACAACTTAAGAGTGGAGGATGCCAAGAAGTTTCACCCACATAGCCTATGTCAAAACATATGACACAAATTAATTTTATGTTGACACGTAAAATTAATTGACAATAATTAATTTCAAGTCGACACATAAAATTAACTCACAACAATTAATTTTTACGTTGACCCATAAAATTAATTGACAACAATTAATTTTACGTCGACCCATAAAATTAATTGAGTGCAATTAATTTTACGTCAACATTTAAATTTAACTGACAACAATTAATTTTACGTCAACCCGTAAAATTAATTGAGTGCAATTAATTTTACGTCGACATATAAAATTAATTGATGGGGGGGGGGGGGGTTGAGAGGTTTTCTCTCCCTCCCCATTAAATGGGAGGTTAGGGTGTGGTGGTTCCACCACCGACTCCCAAGTGGAGATTCTAACAACTTTATCCGCACTGCATGTGTTTAACAAAATAAAATAAATTATTCACTTATTTTATTTTATTAATGCACGTAAAACCCCAAAAACTAACTTTCATACCCGATCATCCACCGTTGAGGTGAAAGTATTCTTAAGCGAATATCATCACTTTTAGTTCAACGGTGCCCTCCGAATTCGATTCCGAGCAGCGATTCAAAAGTTATAAAACACCGCTCGTATGTTTACTGAACGTACTCGAAAAAAAGTTCATAAAATTATTATCAGTCACACTCGACCCATTGCGGTCAAGGTTAGGCTATGCCTAAGAAAAACACGCCCTAACGAACTCAACGGTACTCTCAGATTTTCAATCTGAGTTACCATTTAGAAGTTTTTAATTTTACAATAAAATAATTGTCACTTAATTATTTTATTTACGGTAAAAAACTAACTTTCTCAGGTGGCTTGCACCGGCCAAAGTTAGAATCTTCTTACAGGAATCATACCCTCATGAGTTCAACGGTGGTCTCAGATTTTTAATCTGAGTTACCGTTTGTGAGTTATAAGCATTTGAAAAATAAAATAACATTATTTAATTATTTTATTTACGGTTATGCCATTTTCAGGTTTTCTCACAGGAGGCCTGCGCCGACTAAACTTAAGTCATGCCTAGGGTAAACCCGCCATCTTGAGAACAACAGTTTCCTCGGATTTCTGATCCGAGTAACCGTTTAAGAGTATTCCACTTTTTTTAGGAAAACTGCTAACGCGCGTTATGTTAAGCTTAATAAAACTTCAGAAAATTATTCCGGACACACCGGGCCTCAGAATCAGGTGCCGTCAGAAACTGTGTACTCGTAAAATTCTAATGAAATCAAGAAAAAAAATTCCCTTGAAATTTATGGGTCTTTACAAAGAAGAAAAAAATTGATGATACAGATGAAAAATTGGAACAAATGAGCGAAAAAATAGCAACCCTTGAAGAACAATTTCAATGGCAGGGAGAGTTTCTAGCAACTTTTATGGGTGGGCCGAAAAGGGAAGCCACAAATCAAGAACAAATGCCGCATGAACATCCCGCCCCACCCCCCACCAGCTTTGAGGCGAGCCATTCTCCTCAAAGAACTGTCTTAGCCGTGGTAATCAATATTCTAATAATTGTTCCCATGAAATATGAATCAGACACACACTGATAATTTTTCTGTACTCATCTTCTATCGGGTGATAATGATTGTGATTTATAACTGTCAACACCCACCTATCACCTTGTAGCGAGGGCTACAATGTTAAATATCCCAAAAGCCACACTGCATAATAGACCACTTCCAAAAGATCATCTAAAAGTTATGATTATTGTAGCTCACGATCCAAAGGAAGAGCTACCTATTCCACTTGATAACGATGATATTCATACGGTCAAAAAGTCTATTGGGACATTCATTGCATGGCCGTCACAAATTGTAAGAGTATATGCGGACAAAGAGGTATTTATTTCCTTTTCTTTTCAAGCTAAACCCTTAACAATTAATGAAAAAATGGTCTGAACAAGTGATTGTTGTTATAGATGGAGAAAGGGAAGGGGGTGACAAACGTCGGCTCAAAATCATCTAAAGGATCGACCAACCGATCCCAAGGATCTACTGAAAGCACAATAACACCACCTGTTCTCTATCCACATTTACTAGCATTGAAGACTCATGCGGATACGAAGATAAAAGATGGTAATAGTCATATAGTGGTTTTCGAAGAGAATATATATGGAGAGGAAAGTCAATATTTCGTTGCTTATGAAAATGTAAATGAAATTATTGAAAATGGTTGGCTAGGCGTCACAGTTGTAAATGTATATATTAGGTATGTTTCCATGAATTGATTTTCCAAAAGCTGATCTAATGTGAAAATTATGACTAAATGCATTTTATATTGTTAACAGATGCATTTATGAAAAAAAATTGAAGGAATTTTACCATGAGCCATGATTTGGACTGGTTAGTCCTCATATCACATCAACACACCTAACAAAAATAGAGCCATAAAAAAGGGATGCAATAGTGAACGTCTTGCTGAAAACATTTGAACGCAGGATTACAGTTACCGAATTTTCCTAATACCAACCATGCAGGGGTAATACTCTATGATTAAAGCATATCAATTATATTTTCACTTCTTTTATTACTTATTCCTTTTTTTGTTTTTAGGCAACATTGGTTGCTAATTGCGGTGAACTTGGATACTCCTAAGATTTATTTTCTAGATTCAAAGCAAGGATATCCATCAAACCAACCACACATGATGGAGTTTGTGAATCTGTAACACACTACATCTTACGTTTTAGGTCTAAACATCAAGTAATATAATTTATATTATCTCTTACTAAGGATTCTGTTCTGATAGGGTGATGTATCATTATCATCTAAAAAAAGGAATGAGGACAGGGGCTAAGCATAGGGAGGTGAGCAAGTACTACTTCTGGACAAATATCTGGGTATATATAATAAAATTTCACTATCCAAACACATCTCAAAACAAGTTACTTATTCTCCTAATGATCAATTTTTTTTGCAATGTACAAAACAAAAAAATGATAATGATTGCGGTTATTATGTTTGTAAATTTATGAAAGAGATCGTTTTTCATCAGCAAACTAGCATCCCTAAAGAGGTATTTTTAAAAACAACTACTAGTTCGTTTAAGTTATTTATTAATTCTTTATTTTTTTTATTTTGCAGTATTACTCTGACTACCAAAAATCCTCATACTCACAAGACGATATAGATGTGTTCAGAAACTAGTGGGCCACATACCTGATGGAAGATTGTACACAAATACAATAAAGATCTGACTTGGGGACATGTACAATTTGTGGTCATTTTTGAGAGGGGTCAAGGGGATTAAAAGATGAAACATTGTTGTATGTAAATGTTCGTAGGAAAATTGTAATTGTTATTAAATAAAACAGAATTTATCCAATGAGTCATTTTCCCATTTTAACTGATGACATGCACCAGCAACATGCAAGAATGCTGAACCACTCAAAGGGTCTCTATTTTGTTTAAAATGGACACAATTTTAAGTGAAAACAAAAACTAACCTATGTACATCCAACCAAACACATTCAGATTTCCTTGATCTTTTATAAGAATAATCCAAGGGTACTTGGTGATGTGTAAGAGTCAACCTCGCCTCAATCCGAGGGACGGTGTGGCCGCTATCACTCAAAGGGTCTCTATTTTGTTTAAAATGGACAAGATTTTAAGTGAAAACAAAAAATGACCTACGTAAATCCAACCAAACGCATTTGGATTGCATTTATCTTTTATAATAACGATCCAAGGGTCCTTGATGACGTGTATGAGTCAACCCCGCCTCAATCTGAGGCACGGTGTGGCCGCTAGCACTCAAAGGGTTTCTATTTTGTTTAAAATGGACACGATTTTAATTGAAAACAACAACTGACCAATGGAAATCCAACCAAACGCATTAGGATTGCATTTATATTTTATAAGAACGATACAAGGGTCCTTAGGGACGTGTACGAGTCAACCCCGCCTCAATCCGAGGCACGGTGTGGCCTCTATCACTCAAAGGGTCTCTATTTTGTTTAAAATGGACAAGATTTTAAGTGAAAAACAACAACTGACCTACGGAAATCTGACAAAATGCATTCAGAATACATTTATATTTTATAAGAACTATCCAAGGGTTCTTGGTGATGTTTAAGAGTCAACCCCGCATCAATCCGAGGCACGGTGTGGCCGCTAGCACTCAAAGGGTCTCTATTTTGTTTAAAATGGACACGATTTTAAGTGAAAACAACAATTGACCTACGAAAATCCAACCAAACAAATTAGGATTGAATTTATATTTTATAAGAACGATACAAGGGTCCTTGGTGACATGTACGAGTCAACCCTGCCTCAATTCGAGGCACAGTGTGGCCGCTATCACTCAAAGGGTCTCTCTTGTTTAAAGTGGACACGATTTTAATTGAAAACAACAACTGACCTATGTAAATCTGACCAAACGCATTTGGATTGAATTGATATTTTATAAGAACGATCCAAGGGTCCTTAGTGATGTGTAAAAGTCAACCCATCCTCAATCCAAGGCACGGTGTGGCCGCTAGCACTCAAAGGGTCTCTATTTTGTTTAAAATGGACACGATTTTAATTGAAAACAACAACTGACCTACGGAAATCTGACCAAACACATTCATATTGCATTTATCTTTTATAATAAAGATCCAAGGGTCCTTGGTGATGTCTACGAGTCAACCTCTCCTCATCTTGAGGCACGGTGTGGCCGTTATCACTCAAAGGGTCTCTATTTTGTTTAAAATGGACAATATTTTAAGTGAAAACAACAACTGACCTACGGAAATCAGACCAAACACATTCGGATTGCATTGATCTTTTATAATAAAGATCCAAGGGTCATTGGTGACATGTACGAGGAAACCCTACCTTAATCCGAGGCATGGTGTGGCTGCTAGCACTCAAAGGGTCTCTCTTGTTTAAAGTGGACAAGATTTTAATTGAAAACAAAAACTGACCTACATAAATCCAACCAAACGCATTCGGACTGCATTGATATTTTATAATAATGATCCAAGGGTCCTTGGTGATGTGTATGAGTCAACCTCGTCTCAATCCTTGGCACGGTGTGGCCGCTAGCAGTCAAAGGGTCTCTCTTGTTTAAAATGGACACGATTTTAATTGAAAACAACAACTGACCTACAGAAATCTAACCAAATGCATTCGGGATGCATTTATATTTATAAGAACGATACAAGGATACTTGGTGACATGTATGAGTCAACCCTACCTCAATTCAAGGAACGGTGTGGCCGCTATCACTCAAAGTTTCTCTATTTTGTTTAAAATGAACAAGATTTTAAGTGAAAACAACAACTGACCTACGGAAATCTAACCAAACGACTTCAGATTGTATTCATATTTTATAAGAATGATACAAGGGTCCTTGGTGATGTGAACGAGTCAACCCCACCTCAATCTGAGGCACGGTGTGGCTGTTATCACTCAAAGGGTCTCTATTTTGTTTAAAATGGACACGATTTTAAGTGAAAACAACAACTGCCCTACGGAAATCCAACCAAACACATTCAGATTGCATTTATCTTTTATAATAATGATCCAAGAGTCCTTGGTGACGTGTAAGAGTCAACCTTGCCTCAATTAGAGTCACGGTGTGGCCATTAGCACTCAAAGGGTCTCTATTTTGTTTAAAATGGACACGATTTTAATTGAAAACAACAACTAGCCTACGGAAATCCGACCAAACGCATTCGGATTGCATTGAACTTTTAAATGGGGGGTCATGGAATGTGATCTATCAGGGGAATCATGTATATCAAGTCATTGTTGGCCTGTTATACTAGGGTGATCATGTGTTTTGGTCTATGATACTTATGGTCTTATATCTGGATGAAAATACTCCCATTTGGGAGGGTGGATATGCTTATGTGGCTTATTCCTTAAATGAGAATACTCTCATAGGTTAGGGATGAGATTTATATAGGTATTATTCCCCAAATGAGAATATAACCATAGGAGTGGGATGAGATTCTTATCGGGAATATTCACTAAATGAAAATAATCCCATAGGGGAGGGCTGATATGATTATATAGATTATGCCTCTAATGAGAATACACCCATATTAGAGGGTTGATATGCTTCTAGGGATTATTATTTGGATGATAATACTCCCATATGGTAAAGAATATATGATTCTTAGTATTATTCCCTAAATAAGGGTACTCCCATA
Source organism: Viscum album (assembly GCA_963277665.1). Classification (NCBI taxonomy): domain Eukaryota; kingdom Viridiplantae; phylum Streptophyta; class Magnoliopsida; order Santalales; family Viscaceae; genus Viscum; species Viscum album. Next base: position 565,435,709 of record OY728151.1, read on the forward strand.
GTATAGGGATGAGAACCTTGTAGGTCTTATGCCTCAGAATTGGAAGAACACATATGGGTGGTCTGAGATACTATTGAGGGTATTCCCTGGATGAGAAAACTCCCATAAGTGTATTTCCATGATGGAGTATAAATAAAACTCACATATTGGAGGTCAATGATAATTATGTATATAGTGGGGAGACCATGGTATATTATATGTTTTGTGTGGTTCCTATGATGTACTAAGAGAAATGCTAACATTGGATGAAGTAGGTATGGTTGATCAAGATTTAATACTTGAGAATCAATGTGTCTTGATGTAGATGGTGTAGGACTTGGTCAAACTATATTTTTATAATGTCGACACGATCCTTGTGAAATGCTTGGTAAAAGTTCATCACTTGGAAAATTAATTTGGGTTTAATCCTGGTCATGGATTTGAAGATCAATGATGATTTTTTATTAGTTTTATTCCAGTTCTTTCTCAACTAGCTTGTGAATATTTCCTGATCGTGCACTTACAATAGCCTATTATAGGTTTAATATTGGGGGTTTATTAATGAGATTCATCCCCCCCCAAGTATGTGCACCTCAGTGTGTGTAAAAACCTTATAACTTCTTTGAGGTTGAGAATATGATGCATTGTGGATAGAGAAAAGTCCAAAGATTTATGTATTGATAAAACACACCCATGTGGAGCCTTAGGATTGAAATGGAAAGCCCCCCGTACACCCCCTACCCCCCCTTGGACAGCCACCCCAAACCCTTGAACAACCCCCAAACCCCCTGAATTCTAAATTTATTTCTTTAAGTACTTGATTAACTTATAAATTATGTGTTAATGGTGTATGGGTATAATTGTTGTATGGTTATACTTGGTCTAATTTGCTTATGATTTATGAGTTAATTTGGTATGGGTATACTTGCTTTAATTGGATTATTGAGATGCTATTTTTTTGCAGGTGTTCGGGTGTGCTGCTGCAGATTTATCGTAGCACCAGAGAGGGCATTTATCTACGTTCTTTTAGCACTGATAAATCGTGATTTTATCAGTGCTAAAAAAGCGCTGATAAACTACACCTTTATCAGCGCTAATAAAGCGCTGATAAAAGATAAGTTTATCAACGCTAAAGGAGCGCTGATAAAACAATCATTTATCAGCGCTCTTGTAGCACTACTAAAGGTTTTTTTTTCAGCGCTCTCTTAGCACTGATAAAGTCTACCTTTATCAGCGCCAAGATTTATAGTGCTTTTTTATCACTGTTATAGCCCGTTTTTAGCGCTGTTAATGCCCATATTTGTAGTAGTGAAACATCAACATTAATTGTTTCTTAATGGGCTATATTGACATGGGGTTATACTAAAATACTAGTATTAGTTACCATGGATGAACCTAGTGGTGGAAACTAATCATACCATTGATGTTGAAAAAATAGAACACATGCACTATAAAATATAGTGAAATTTATAAATAATGATAGGAATCAAGATTGATAAAAAAATTTAAAATATAGGTGTCAAAGGTACCACAATTTAATTTAGGGGTCAAAAATGATGATAGGAATCATGAATAGTAAAAACACACTATCATGGAGTCAAATATTGAAAAAAAACATGGTAATGAGTATAATTTATATTTAAACATACCATGATAAAAAAGATAAAGGTTTCATCGTTCACTTCCCCTAAACCCCAAACTAATACTCACTATCTAGGAGTCAAAGGTTTCAGATTTCAATTTTCCCAGATCTTTAAGGTCATCATTCTTTATGTTCTAATATGAATGATGACCTTTTCGTGAAACAATCATGTTGCATAAAAATACTAAAAAAAAATCAAATCATCAAACCAGTATTTGATAAATGTCATCTGAAGGTGGAGATTCAATGTTTTATTTTAAACCATTTTGTCTTGATGTCTTGAAAACATGAAAAACTGAAAAGAATCAAAGAAGTGAATACAAAAAAATTAAATAAAAATTTTAAAAATAAATAAAGATAGGAAATCTAGGAATATTGTTTTAAACTCTAACTTTATTTTCTAAATAAGTACCTTGTGATTTTATATCTATAATACTTTCTATAACAGTAGGTATGTTAATGAGATAAGATGCTAATTAATGAAAAATGACATGAAAATAAAATAATATGTATCCAATAGAAAGAATGTAGCGGTGTATAATGTACCAAATATAATTTGATGCATCAAACGTGCTTGAAATAATTTTAATGTTAGTTTTTCATTACTGAAGCTAACATATATAATATATCATTAAACTATAAAACATTAATTAAAAAAAAAGAAAATATATATGTACATCGTATAATATAAAAACATTATAAAATTATGAAAAATTCTAATTAATAATATACAGTTGTAGAAAATAATATGATTAAAAGGGTTAAATAAATAAAAATTATGATGATCAAATTAAAATTTGAAACGTATTTGGATGAAGATGAAACAAATAAATAACAAAAAAAGTTTTAAAAAATCTAAAATAATTCAATTAGAATACCTATAATCTTGAAGGTCACTACTACTTGATTTCATTATTATATATTGGTTATTGGGAAACTGAAACTGGAACAAATTACATTGGAAAATTAAAAGAGAAAAATTAAACCAAAAATAACATGCAAGGGAATAATTTCACCACCATATAACTCCAAAAATCAAATTTAATTCATTAAAAGTATCACCTTCATTCCCTAGGAAATTTCATGTATCTAGCCTTCCCTAAGAACATGTTAATTCTCTGAGAGACACCATGATAATTCCAAATTTAAGAATGCATTAAGAAATATTTTTTTTGGAAAAATTATTTTAATATAAGTGAACAAAAAAACATGTAAGAGAAGAATTAAAACATCATTTATCTCCAAACATTTGATATCCTATATAAAAATCCTCTCCTGCATGCGACACAATATTTAAAGATGCTACACTTCCCTAACCACCTCTGAATACCAAGCTGAATATCATAAGTATAAAAATATAAACATGTCATGGGAAAATGATCGTGTGCTTTGAGAGAGTGGACTACTGACCCACTGAATCATTGAAAATAAAATTATAATGGTAGTAATTGATTGCTGAATATATCATCCCTTCCTCCTCCATATATCGTATTAATTTTATATTATTTAAAATTATTAAACTAACCCACAAGAATATATATGTATGCCCACACTATAGAGAATTGAACAATGAATAACTATTGAATATTGAATAACTATATACATTGGAAGAGTTGTACAAATTATTATTTTTTTCAAAAACAAAAAATATTTTTTGAATGAATCAAAAGAATTTAAAAAATTTAAATATATAAAATTGATGAACCAATTTTGAGAAGAATAAAGATGAACTCTGTAATTAAAAATGAATATGAACCTAATTATGTGAATATAAAGAAAAAAATAACAAAATTAGACATTGGTGTAAAAAAAATCCCATGCACTTTAACCACTTTTCAATAAGTATTTTCAAACACAACCTTAATCTTAACGCCATGGAAAAATCACTTATTTGGTAAGGTTTACCTGAATTTATGGGACTTCAATGATATAAATATAGAACTAATGCAGAGTAGGCACTACCACATCCAAAAAATGAGAGAAATGGCCTTCAAATCCGCAACATCCAATTGCTAATAGATGATAACAAGTAGATCAAGACGTGAAATGAAAATAAATAGAACAACAAAAACCATGACTGGGATTATTTTCACTTGGAGCATCTTGTAACAACCAAAATACACTAATCATCAAGGGAATGGATTCTTAGCTTGAAGAAGGGAAACCCCAAGTGTCCAAGTTTTACTTCCCTGAATAATATTGACATTACCATCTATAAATTCCATCCCTTATCTCAGTAACAACATGATATACAGTGCCCTGAAATAGTACTATTATATAAATGGATGTGGAGGGGCACTGATTTTTGCAACTCTCTAAGTTTGATCACAAAATTCTCTACCTCTATCAAATAATTCATCTATCAGTTCATCAAAAGTCAGACTAAAAAACTGATATAGCACATAGAATCCATACATTTCATAGAAATCACCATAAGTACAAGGAAAACCCTCAGAAAGAGAATAAGACTTCCACTCACAATTGATCCTCAGATTCATGTGTGACCATTCTTACAGGTTGACAGTGACCTTTGCAAGAGAACTCCAAAGGTGGAAGAGAGAATCCAATGCGAATCCAAGAAGGTGGAAACATTATAATGAAAAATTTAATATTCAAGGGATATTTTTGTAACCTATCAACTCCAGAGGGAAGGATGAGTGATGTGTGGAAGAGAAAATATAGAGGGATAATAATGATATTTCCAAAACCCTAGGGTATAAGGTCAGTATCCGGAGAAGGTGCATGAGTAGGGTGCCTGGCATGGAGGAGATAGAGGCATAATATCTGTCAATAGAGGTGTTGGAGGCAGAGGATTCATAGGTGGAGTGGCCGTATTTAGAGAACCTATATTTGGAGCAGGCGTAGGCATGCGTAGGGTGTAAGGGGGATGATAATGGAATGAAGAGGAATAGGGATTTGGGGTGGGATTGGGGGGTGGAGGAAGAAGCTTAAGGGGGTGAGATAGGGAGGATGAATAATGATATGGGGGATTGGTTCAGGGATCTAGCGCGGGGAGGATCTGAAACTCAGAAGAAGCTTTTGGGGTGCGAGATAGGGTGGAGAAAGAATGATGCAGAAGATCAGTTCAGGGATCTAGAATGTGGAGGATATGGAACGTGGAAGATGCTTGAGAGGGGTGAGACATGAAGGAGGAAGAATGATGTAGAGGATCGGTTCAGGGATCTAGAATGTGGAGGAAGGGATTTGGGGCAATTTATGGGGCCAATATAACCACAGAGATTGAAACGAAGGAGAAATGGTTTGAGAATAAAGGAGGTGCTGTCACGTAGAGGGAGAGGGGACATTCTATAGTATAGATAATTGAAGTAAGTTAGTTGAGTGGGAGATTATGTTGGATTATATATGGGAGATAGTGTTTCAAAACTCGATGATAACATTTTAAAAAAAAATCCTATATCCATGAGCATGGATCCCATGAATATAGATATCCCATGTTGACTAGGCTATATACATAGGCTCCCTGCCTATGGATATATACAAAATGGTGTAGCCTTTAATTTCATAACCACATATGCCATTCTCATTTCTATAATTCATTTATCTACTTGTGTTTCCTAAGTAAGAAAGTTTATTTTGGAAAATCCCAAATAGAATTTTCATTAATGAATATTAAATTAAGAACACAAATACTAGGTGTATTTTACATGGAAATATAATACATTGAATCAAATTTTGTTCCATTATAATAGGGATGATGATAGTGGAAGTGGGGAAATAATAGAAAAAATATTTAACATTATCCATTCTTAAGGAAACTTTGTATTCAATGGAAATTTATATTATCATGTAGGCTATGGATGAAATTATTTTTACTATACATCATGAATAATAAACAATAAATAAATAGATAGGAAGGTATTTTTATCCGAAGGGGACTCAAAAATGGATTCCAAAAATGAATTTTAAAGTGAATACTTGGTTTTTTATGATCAAGGAAGATGATATCATTTCCTACAATATAGATGATAAATATCTAAAAATAGATTAATGTTTAATATAAATATTATAATCATAAATAATCTATAATTATCAAGAACTCCATACATCTTAAACAAAAATCATATAAAACTAGAAATAATGAACATATACAAATTTCTCTTTCAATTTCAACAACCCATTATGTTTGTTAATGGTCTCCAAAGGAATAACTCAAAGGTTATTCCCTCAGTGGTTCTACCATGGGAAGTATTAAATCACCCAAAAAAACTTTGTGTGGGATCTTAAAAAACCTTCATGTCATTCTAGTAAATATATAATGATAAAGGATAGAAGAGAGATCTTTAGGGAGGGAACAATTTTTTCCAGGATTATTTCATAGAGGATCAAACAATCATTCCAAGGGATTGGACTCCTATATATAAGATATAAGGATGCTCCCTAATCAATTCATGCATATCATGTTATCACTCATGTGTTTCATAAACATACAAGTAATGGATTCATATAAATCACTTTTAAGTTGTAACACCCCAAGCTTCTACGGTACGTTTCTATTTGAATAATGCGATAGCGTGTGTTGTACGCAACATAGAGTTCTAACACACCACAACCAATCAAACTAGCCGTTATGAATAGTAATACCTACTTTTTGAAATTTTATAAATTTTATCTCCCAAAATGGACTTCATTTTTGGATTCGGAGTATCGAATTTAGCCTAAGGTGAAATTTTGGTACTTTTCGGATAACTTTAATATTTTGATGAATAGTGAAAATTACTAAATTTTAATTAATTTTTTTTATAATAAAAATAATTAATATCGATAAATTATGAATTTGATTGGTTTTATAGTATATTTAGAATATATTTTTACCATTTAATACAATGTTGGTCATTGGACATAATTCCACAATTAAACCGAACATAAACAAGTATCAATCTTTTGATAGTTATTATATCTTAAAAACACGCTTTTTTGTTTTGACAGTGGGAATTAATTTTAAATTAATTTCTGCCACTTATGTGTTTTGAATTTGGAAAAATGGATTCCATATTTGTAATCAGGATATTCAAATTGTTTAAATAGTTAACTTTTATTTTTAGACATTTTGAATAATTACTCCGGTAAATATTTTATTTACCATGGTTAAAGGGTAAATCTGGTAAATAAGGGTTAAAAAATAATATTATAATAATAAAAAATTACTATAAAACGTGTCCTAACCATATTGGTTAAAACATGTCAGACCATGGGCATCTTTGAGTCGATTTTGGGACCCCATGGTTCCACTTTTAAGTGATAGGGACACTTTATTTTAATTAAGTTAAAATGAATACAAAAATGACACAAGAATATATCTTCTAGAAGAACAATTTTTACATAGGGTTATATATGTTGGATTTTCGACTATAAATATTAATTATAAATCTAACAAGATTTAATACATAATTGTATTTTATTTATAATTTTTAGACATTAAATAATTTAATTTATTTATGAAACAATGGTGATGCAGTAATTACAATAATAGTGAAAAATTAAATTGATTGATATTGTAGATACCCAAATAAATATAATTTGAGACTTTTTATGAATTAAAGTAATTTTATAGGTTAATATGACATTTTAGGATGGATTTAAATAACTTTTTTCGAATTAATAATTCTGTTATGATTTTTACAAAAATCAATTATGGAATAGTGTCAAAATTGACATAAAAGAGTTTTTTAAAAAAATATTATATTATTAATTGATATTAAATTCCTAAAAATCTAAGGTTTGGCCAAGAGACTTATATCATGATAGGTGTATCACTAATGGACCACTTGGGGGTCTCTTGTATGTTTATAGTAAGTTTATTAACCATATAATATAAAAATACAAAGAGACATTGTAAAAGTGAAACTAATTAACTAAGAGTTAATACTTAATGATAAGGTTAATATAGTAACCCAAACCTGTCTAAATTCTATTGGTTGAGTGTTTTTCGACCTATCCCCACCTTAAAAGTTAAATAATCCACTTTTGAGCCATTAGAAACCGAATATGAATTTATTATAAAATAATATTTCTAGCTTTTTCAAAGGTGCCCCTCACCCCTCTTATAAAAGGGCACTCTCCCTTCTCATTAACTCACACATTCAAAGCCTTTTGGTTCAGCCAAACTCTGACCAAATACTCTCTAAAATTCTCTCACTTCATCCTAGAGGCCTTACTTTAGTCAGAAAGAAAACCTAAGAGCCCTTTTGATCAAATCAAAAGGAAGAACCCAAAGAAGAGGTAATGATTTCACCACCCTTTTTCAAGTTCCTTTCTTCTTCCACTTATTATTTATTTGTTATTAACATTATAAAATAATAAATCTAGTATCTTATACATACTTCGATGTTATTATAAATATGGTACAATCATATTCAGTATTCTATCCATCCTTTGAATAACATGTCACCATACGTGCGTACGTACGACTTACCGTCTCCACGTCATGGTGTAATTGTTATTCAATAAATTATTATTTGGATGGGTATAATAATGATGTGTAATTCATGTAAATAATAAATTTAACATGATAATTATTCTGTATATATGATATACCATCCAATTATATATTATTTTAATATCAAAAGAATGATATTGTCGCTCGTGCGTACGTACGGACTACCGTCTCCACGAACGCGATGAGATTCATTCTCCATCATATCCATTCAAGTATAATTCTCATTTGATGATTAATAATAGTATATAAGGACTTGATATCATTCTGGATATGATTAAGACACAACCTATCCATGACAAACAAGGCTTACGTAACAAAAAATATAAAAGAAAATGAGTAAGTTAACACCCAAAACAACGATAATACTAAGATATTATTAAAAAATCAATGTTAAAAGATCATATATGATATCATATTAATGTATATGATTCTGGTATAATTTAATAACAATTATTTCACCATTATACAAGAGTTTAACATACCCCCAACCAAGGAAAAGTACAAGGTAAGGGTTTATTTCGCAATCTCTTCATTATCCGAGGTTGTTTATACGTAATAATCTACCGGGACTTCTTTATCATCCACATCCATGTTTCTTAAAAATGTATTTCAAAACATTTTTTCTACTTAATAGAATATGGGTTAAAGTCATTTATACCCTTGTTTGACTTTTTATAATAGGTTTATAAAGGAATATTTCCGTCATTTTCCAAACAAGGGGCTTTTTAACCTTTTCGACAAAATTAAGGTAAGAATATTTTTTTTAACTTATACGGCGGGTGCGGCTATTTTCCGTCAAAGCTTCCCTTAAAATCTTATAAGAATATTTTCAAAGAAAATGTCTTATTTTATAAATATATGACTCTTAAATTATTTCAAAATGTAAAGAGATATTTCTTTAAAAAGAGTTTTGATTTCATCTATGTCAACATCCTTTGATGGATTTTACGCTTATTTGAAGTTGATTTATTATGATACAAAACTTATTTATTGTATTGAAGGTTTTGTGATATGTTTGACTGTGGATGTGTTATTTTTATACCATTCATGGTTTATGGATGATGTATTTACATTTCTTATGCTAGTTTTAATATGAATGTTTATGTTATGTTTAATCCTTTTCATATGGGAATGCATTGGACTTAAAATGTGACAGGTGGAGCCCACTATAGCTCCTCGATGCATCGGTAGGTCTCATGAGACAAACTATTGTCTTGACACAAGGCCTTGGAAAAATCTTATTTGTAGTCTTGGCACGAGGCCCTAGCTATGTGGTTATGATAGTCTGGAATTATGCATTCCATCATTATGAAAGTGGTTATTGATATTGCATGTGATTATTTGATTAGTAGAATATCCATGTGAATAAGTAAATGGCATTATTTCATTTTATTTTTTCCATACTATGTTGAAGTTCAAGTTTAAAAGGCTTTTTTTTAGTTATACATTTACTTAAATGTTTATTTTTATTTATGAAATTTTCCACTATATTGTTATCCTTACTGGGCATTTGAGCTCACCCCTTTTCTATGTTTTATTTTTCCCAGGATGTGAAGAAGTAAATTATGAATGACCTGATATTATGAGGGGATAATAGTGTGTACTATGGAGACAATATGTTGTTGTAGTAGTTTTTCACCTTATGATGTAATGTAAAACTTTATGAATATATCCAGTGTTTCCAAGGCTACTAAACCAATCGGTCTTTCGAGATTTGATCTTTCTTGTGATCATGCCAATGTTATGAAATAATGCACCGACTCTGGGTAACTGGGGTCGGGGCGTTACAGTTGGTATCAAAGGAAGTTTAGTACAAACCTTGGAAGCTCGATTTAGATAAACTCTGATTAGAGCACGTAGAACTAAGATGAACTTTGAGGATTAGTATAGAAGAACTTCCTAGAATTTTGGTATTGTAGAGATTTTGTGAGTTTTCCAAGCAATATATCACTGTCTGGATACGAGCAGGTAGAGGCAGCTCTGGCACAGATGTACCTAGGGGTAAAACCTGAAAACACCGCTTTGAGCTAGACTCGAACGGGAACTGGTGCACGACAACGGGCCTTGCTGCACTCTTGGTTACGACAATCTCGGGGGATATGCTTAGGATAACTCTCATTTTCTTTACAAATCATTATGAAGGGTTTATTAGTATATACTTCCTCAAAGAAAACATTTTTTTATGATTATTAATTATATCCATAAATGGTTCAATTTATGTTAAGTGTTTTATAAGTATGGGATTATGTATTTTGATTCATAAACTGATCTGGTTTATGCCATTGTCTAGAAATGGCGCATAGTGGAAGAAATGGAAACCGTATCAATGCACGCACTCCATGTAGGGATTTACCTCCTACTCAAGATAATTATAGTGGAGCTGGTGATGCAATAGGTGCCGATCAGCAAATCACCATACTGGGACAACTCACTCTGGTTATGAATAATAACCTTACTCATATGGAGCACCCTGATCCGCAGTGTGGAGAATCAATGTTAGATCGATTCATGAGGCAACAACCACCAACGTTCAATGGGAGTACAAATCCCTTAGTAGCTGAGAAATGGATAAATTCCCTAGAGAAAATATTTCAGGCTTTGGGGAGTAGTGAAAGGGAAAAAGTTATCATGGCTATTTACTGCCTCACTAGAGATGCTGATCAATGGTGGTCATTGATTCAAAACATTAAGGAAGATGATGAAGTATCAAATATGGAATGGAGGGAGTTCAATGATCTGTTTTTAGAAAAATACTTTCCTCGTGACCATCGAGCGGACATGGAAAGGCAATTTCTGAGTCTGAGACAAAAGGAGGATGAGAATGTCGCAAAGTATGAGGTGAACTTTACAAGGTTATCAAGGTATGATGGAGATTATATAAGTAACCCAAGAAGTAATATTGATCGTTTCTTTGATGGGTTAAAATCATTTCTCTGTCGAGCATTTGTCTCACAATCCTTCTCGTCATACGAAGACATTGTGTCATGTGCTATCAAGACAGAAAAGGAATTCTCTAAGTCTTATGACTTTAAAGCAAAGCAAGAGAAGAAGAGATCTTCTGATCAATCTGGTAATGGAAATAAAGGGAAGAAGGGAAAGGTTTAATATCCATCCTGTGGTAAATGTAGGAAGAAACACCCCGGTACTTGCTTGAAGGGAATGGGTGTCTGTTACAAGTGTGGTGAAAAAGGCCACCAAGCTTGTGATTGCAAAGGGAAGAAGGAAGCTACCAATGTTCAGTTCTACAATTGCAGGGAGATGGGACACTATGAAAATGAATGTCCTAATCTTCAGGGGAACTTACCTCAGAATATGCCAAGGGATCAAGTCCAAGCTTTTGCTATCACTACTGCTGAGGTAGAAGCTCCAAAAGACGTGGTGGCAGGTAATTTAATGGTTTCCTCAAGTTTAGCAAATGCATTATTTAATTCTGGATCATCGCATTGTTTCATATATTCCTAGTTTGCTAAGAAAAGTAGATATTTCCAATTTGATTTAACAAGGGAGTTGTCAGTTAAAACTCCTAAGGGAAATATCACTGCAACAATGTTTTGTGAATCAGTTCCCATTAGAGCACATAAATGTTCTTTATCTACTGATCTCATCGTCATACCTATGATTGAGTTTGATATAATCCTCATTATGGATTGGCTTTCAGACTATGATGCGAATATTTATTGTAAGAAGAAGGAGGTTACGATTTTTGATGATGATGATAAGGAACACCTTATCTTTAGAGCAGAATCGTCACCACCTAATTCTTATCTAGATCCACCCCCAGTAGCTCAACTAAATTCAATTATTGGGGAGGAAGAGAATGAAATGACTATGGGTGAGGAAAATAATGTTCAAATAGAGGATGTACCTATTGTGAAAGAATATGTAGATGTATTTCCGGAAGATTTACCTGGACATCCTCCAAAACTAGAAGTTGAGTTTTCCATTGATTTAATTCCTGGATCAAGGCCTATATCGAAGACCCCTTATAGAATGGACACTGTAGAATTAGTTGAACTAAAGAAACAACTAGAGGAGTTGAGTAATAAAAGATTTATTTTCCCTAGTGTCTCTCCATGGGGAGCCTCTGTTCTTTTTGTTAAAAAGAAAGATAGATCTATGGGGTTATGTATCGACTATAGGGAGATCAATGCTATAACAATAAAGAACAATTATCTCCTACCTCACATTGATGATTTATTTGACCAACTGCATGGAGCTCAATACTTTTCAAATATTGACCTTCGATCTGGATACCATCAGTTTTGTGTAAAGAAGGAAGACATTCTAAAGACATCATTTCGAACCAGGTACCAACATTACGAGTTTATAGCAATGCCTTTTGGATTGACTAATGCACCCTCTGTATTCATGGATCTGATGAATAGAGTTTTCAAGGAATATCTCGATGAATTTTTGGTTGTATTTATTGATGATATCTTGGTATATCCAAAAGCTATGAAGATCATGAAAATCACTTGCGCGTTATCCTGAAGACTCTGAGAAGACATGAATTATATGGAAAGTTTAGCAAGTGTGAATTATGGCTTCATGAGATTTCTTTTCTTGGACATATTGTCTCTAAATATGGAATCTCTGTTGATCCTTCTAAGACCAAGGCAATCCAAGAATGTCCAGCACCTACGAGTATAACTGAGGTACGCAGTTTTATTGGTTTGGCAGGTTATTATCGACGTTTCGTCCAAAATTTTGCCCGATTGGCAAACCCATTAATGAAGCTCACACGTAAAGGGGTTAAATTTGTTTGGACAAAAAAGTGTGGATAATATTTCAAAGAACTAAAGAGAAGATTAGTCAATGCTCCTATATTGACTCTACCATCGGGGAATGATGGGTTCGTTATTTATAGTGATGCATCAAAGAAAGGACTTGGTTGTGTCCTTATGCAGAATGATAGAGTTATTTCCTATGCATCACGACAGTTGAAAATTCATGAGCAAAACTATCCTACTCATGATCTCGAGTTAGAAGCTGTGATCTTTGCTTTGAAGATATGGAGGCACTACCTCTATGGTGAAAAATGTGAGATTTATACTGATCACAAGAGTTTGAAGTATATTTTCTCACAAAAAGAACTCAACATGAGGCAAAGGAGATGGCTTGAATTAATCAAGGATTATGATTGTACGATACACTACCACCCGGGGAAAGAAAACAAGGTGGCAGATGCTTTGAGCAGAAAAGATCATGGAGTTTTGAACAATATGAGAATTGAAAGGGATCCAATTTTCATGGATCTAGTGAAGATGGACATGGGAATAACCAGGGAAGGTGAAAAATCAATGCTTTTTCAAATGGTTGCCAAACCATGTTTACTAGAAAGGATTAAGAGTTCTCAGACCGATGATGAAGAATTTCAAAAGAAGATTAAAGCTGTGAATGATGGGATATTGAGAGACTTTATGTATGAAGATGGAATTTTGAAATTTAGGAAGAGACTTTGTGTTCCCGATATACCTGATCTAAAAAGGGAATTGCTGGATGATGCTCATAGTTCCAATTTCTCTATACACCCTGGGAGCACCAAAATGTGCAGAGATTTGAAGGAACATTTTTGGTGGGACAACATGAAGAGGGAGATCGCTGATTTTGTGTCAAGATGTATGGTTTTTCAACAAGTGAAAGCTGGAAGGCAACAACCTGGAGGAGTCATGCAACCTCTTCCCATACCGGAGTGGAAATGAGACAATATTACGATGGACTTTGTCATGGGGCTACCAAAGACTCCTAGAAGGAACGATGCAATATGGGTTATTGTTGACCGTCTTACCAAGTCAGCACATTTTATTACTATAAGAGAAGATCTACCACTGGAACGTCTAGAAAGACTATATATTAATGAAGTTGTGAGACTTTATGGAGTACCCCTATCGATTGTTTCTGATCGTGATCCCCGTTTTACTTCAAGATTCTGTAAAAGTATTCAGAAATTCCTGGATACTGAACATCATTTGAGCACTGCCTACCACCCTGAAACGGATGGACAATCAAAAAGAACTATTCAAACCTTAGAAGACATGTTGAGATCCTGCTCACTTGACTTTCAGGGTATGTGGGATCAATATTTACCTCTGATATATTTTTCCTACAATAATAGATTCCATTCAAGTAATCAGATGGCACCATATGAAGCATTATACGGAAAGAGATGTCGTACACCAACCTGTTGGGATGAAGTTGGTGAAAGGAAACTTGTAGGCCCAGAAATGGTGGAGGAAACGATGGAGAAGGTGAAGGTAATCCAAAATCACATCAAAGCAGCTCAAAGTAGGCAGAAGAGGTATGCTGATAATCGAAGGAAGGATTTGGAATTTCAAGTCGGTGATCATGTTTTCCTAAAGGTATCTCCATGGAAGGGAGTCATACGTTTTGGTAAGAAAGGTAAATTGAGTCCCAGGTACATCGGACCATTCGAAATTCTAGAATGAATTGGGGCTGTAGCTTACCGATTGGAAATGCCGCCAAGTCTCTCCAAAGTTCACGATGTGTTCCACGTATCTCTATTGAGGAAATACATGCCTGACCCAATGAATGTACTCCACTATGAGGAATTGGAACTGGAACCTGATATATCTTATTGTGAAGATCCCGTCAAGATTCTTGATACGAGAGAACAAGTACTGAGAAACCAAACGACGCGTCTGGTAAAAGTTTTGTGGAGAAACCATAAGATGGAAGAGGCAACATGGGAACCCGAGGAACTTATGATGAAGAACCACCCGAGTCTTTTCATATGATAGTATTCTAGAAATTTCGAGGACGAAATTATTTGAAGGAGGGGGGAATGTAACACCCCAAGCTTCTACGGGACGTTTCTCTTTGAATAATGCGATAGCGTGTGTTGTACGCAACATCGAGTTCTAACACACCACAACCAATCAAACTAGCCGTTATGAATAGTAATACCTACTTTTTGAAATTTTATAAATTTTATATCTCAAAATGGACTTCATTTTTGGATTCTAAGTATCGAATTTAGCCTAAGGTGAAATTTTGGTACTTTTCGGATAACTTTAATATTTTGACGAATAGTGAAAATTACTAAATTTTAATTAAAAACAACTTTTTTAATAAAAATAATTAATAGTGATAAATTATCAATTTGATTGGTTTTAATGTATATTTAGAATATATTTTTACAATTTAATACAATTTTGGTCATTGGAAATAATTCCACAATTAAACCGAACAAAAACAAGTATCAATCTTTTGATAGTTATTATATCTTAAAAACACGCTTTTTGTTTTGACAGTGGGAATTAATTTTAAATTAATTTCGGCCACTTCTGTGTTTTGAATTTGAAAAAATGGATTCCATATTTGGAATCAGGATGTTCAAATTCTGTAAATAGGTAACTTTTATTTTTAGACATTTTGAATAATTACTTCGGTAAATATTTTATTTACCATGGTTAAAGGGTAAATCCGGTAAATAAGGGTTAAAAAATAATATTATAATAATAAACAATTACCCTAAAACATGTCCTAACCTTATTTTTTGATACATGTCCGACCATGGGTATCTTTGGGTCCATTTTCGGACCCCACGGTGCCACTTTTAAGTGATAGGGACACTTTATTTTAATTAAGTTAAAATTAATACAAAAATGACACAAGCATATATCTTTTAGAAAAATAATTTTTATATAAGGTTATATATGTTGTATTTTCTACTATAAATATTCATTAGAAAGTTAAATATATTTCCTACATAATTATATTTTATTTATAATTTTTAGACATTAAATAATTTAATTTATTTATGACACAATGGTGATGCAGTAATTACAATAATAGTGAAACATTAAAATGATTGATATTGTAGATACCCAAATAAATATAATTTGAGACTTTTTATGCATTAAAATAATTTTATAGGTTAATATTACATGTTAGGATTGATTTAATTAACTTTTTTCTAATTAATCATTCTGTTATGATTTTTACAAAAAACAATTATTGAATAGTTTCAAAATTGACAAAAAAGAGTTTTTAAAAAAATATTATATTATTAATTGATATTAAATTCCTAAAAATCTAAGGTTCGTCCAAGATACTTATACCATGATAGGTGTATCATTAATGGACCACTTGGGGGTCTTTTGGATGTTTATAGTAAGTTTATTAACCATATAATATAAAAATACAAAGAGACATTGTAAAAGTGAAACTCATTAACTAAGAGTTAATACTTAAAGATAAGGTTAATATAGTAACCCAAACCTGTCTAAATTATATTGGTTGAGTGGTTTTCGACCTATCCCCACCTTAAAATTTAAATAATCCACTTTTGATCTATTAGAAACCGAATATGAATTTATTATAAAATAATATTTCTAGATTTTCCAAAGGTTCCCCCACCCCTCTTATAAAAGGGCAATCTCCCTTATCATTAAATCACACCTTAAAAGCCTTTTGGTTCGGACAACCTCTGCCCCAATACTCTCTCAACTTCCCTAAATTCATCATAGAGGCCTTACTTTAGTCATAAATCCAACCTAATAGCCCTTTTGATCAAATCAAAAGGAAGAACCCAAAGAAGAGGTAATGATTTCACCACCCATTTTCAAGTTCCTTTCTTCTTCCACTTCTTCATTCTTTGTTATTACCATTCTAAAATAATAACTCCATTATATTATATATACTTTTATGTTATTATAAATATGGTACAATCATATTCAGTATTCTATCCATCCTTTGAATAACATGTCACCATACGTGCATACGTACGGCTTACCGTCTCCACGTCGTGGTGTAATTGTTATTCAATAAATTATTATTTGGATGGGTATAATAATGATATGTAATTAATGTAAATAATAAATGTAACATGATAATGATTCCTTATATATGATATACCATCCAATTATATATTATTTTAATATCAAAAGAATGATATTGTCACTCGTGCATACGTACGGACTACCGTCTCCACGAACGCGATGAGATTCATTCTCCATCATATCCATTCAAGTCCAATTCTCATTTGATGATTAATAATATTATATAAGGACTTGATATCATTATGGATATGATTAGGATACAATCTATCCATGAAAAACACGGCTTACGTACAAAACATATAAAAGAAAATGAGTAAGTTAACACCCAAAACAACAATAATACTAAGATATTATTAACAAATCAATGTTAAAAGATCATATATGATATCATATTAATGTATATGATTCTTGTATAATTTATTAACAATTATTTCACCATTATACATGAGGTTAACCTACCCCCAACCAAGGAAAAGTACAAGTTAAGGGTTTATTTCGCAATCTCTTCATTATCCGAGGTTGTTTATACGTAATAATCTACTGGGACTTCTTTATCATCGACATCCATGTTTCTTAAAAATGTATTTCAAAACATTTTTACGATTTACTAGAATATGGGTTAAAGTCATTTATCCCCTTGTTTGACTTTTTATAAGATGTTTATAAAGGAATCTTTCTGTCATTTTTCAAACAAGGGGCTTTTTAACCTTTTCGACAAAATTAAGGTAAGAATGTTTTTTTAACTTATACGGCGGGTGCGGCTATTTTCTGTCAAAGCGTCCCTTACAATCTTATAAGAATATTTTCAAAGAAAATGTTTTATTTTTTAAATATATGACTCTTAAATGATTTCAAAATGGAAAGAGATATTTCTCTAAAAAGAGTTTTGATTTCATCTATGTCAACATCCTTTGATGGATTTTACGCTAATTTGAAGTTGATTTATCATGATACAAAACTTTTATATTGTATTGAAGGTTTTGTGATATGTTTGAATGTGGATGTGTTATTTTTATACCATTCATGGTTTATGGATGATGTATTTACATTTCGTATGCTAGTTTTAATACGAATGTGTATGTTATGTTTAAACCTTTTCATATGGGAATGCATTGGACTTAATATGTGACGGGTGGAGCCCGCTATAGCTCCTCGATGCATTGGTAGGTCTCATGAGACAAACTAGTGTCTTGGCACAAGGCCTTGGAAAAATATTATTTTTAGTCTTGGCACGAGGCCTTGGATATGTGGTTATGATAGTCTAGCATTATGCATTCCATCATCATGAAAGTGGTTATTGATATTGCATGTGATTATTCGATTAGTAGAATATCCATGTGAATAAGTAAATGGAATTATTTCATTTTATTTTTTTCCATACTATGTTGAAGTTCAAGTTTAAAAGGCTTTTGTTTTAGTTATACATTTCCTTAAATGTTTATTCTTATTTATGAATGTTTTCGCTATATTGTTATCCTTACTGGGCATTTGAGATCACCCCTTTTCTATGTTTGATTTTTCCCAGGATGTGAAGAAGTAAATTATGAATGACCTGCAGGGATATTATGAGGGGATAATAGTGTGGACTATGGATACAATATGTTGTTGTAGTAGTTTTTCACCTTATGATGTAATGTAAAACTTTATGAATATATCTAGTGTTTCCAAGGCTTCTAAACCAATCGGTCTTTCGAGATTTGATCTTTCTTGTGATCATGCCAATGTTATGAAATAATGCACCGAATCTGGGTAACTAGGGTCGGGGAGTTACATAAGTAATGGCCATAAATCCCATTTTTAATGTTAGATGATGTGAAGGAGGATTTAAAAAATGAAAACTTAACATTCATAAGGATGGGTGAGTCTTAAAAGTTCAAAAAGTATTAACCAATCAATACCTTTCAATATGACATGTTTATATCATACGTCATGATAATTTTATGCATCCTTTAATTTGATATTTCTATATAGTATAATACAATATTCCCATAGTGATAAATCTATTAGACTTTAACCACACTTGTATCATACACTAAAATCCATAAAATAATAAAATATGACATCTATGCTTAATGTAATTTTCCTAAAAATAGAAGTTGAAGTAAAGGTTTTTTAATCCCAAAACAAACAACTTGGGTGAAAAGAAGTAATATCCGAAAAGAAAATTTGGTTGATATTTATCTCAAATAAAGTGATGGTGATGGTATGTAGATCATAGATTATGGGTGTTATTCCTAAATGATATAAAGTAAAAAATTTCTCAAAAAAATCAATCATAAAGAATACATCACGGTACGGGTAAAGAATGATGGCTTACTTCAAATAAAAGGAACTGATAAGGATGAAATAAGAGGAAAGGACCCACAAAGGACTAAGGTACTATATAATAAGATCCTAATACATAATTTACTTAATACAAGTCATATTTGGGACTTTGATCATGCTATACATTTTACTTTATAGTCTTTCACTATCAAATAAATAGATGTAGAATTGGTTTTGAAGGAAAAAATAATTAGTAGTATTCTTTATCAAATTAATTATTTATAAAACCATTGATTCCTTTCAAAGGATGAAGAAAATAGACAATGAAATAAAAATCACAACCATATCAATCAATACTTATTAAATTAATTAAAAAATAAAAGGGATGTAAAATATTATCCAATGATAAAGTGATATCGTGAGTATATTTGTGAATATTTCCAATAATTTAGAAGAAAAATAAAGTCTTAAAAGTTTATGAAAAAGTAATCTAAAGAATTATAGGATCCCATACATGTGGATGTGTGTGGTCCCATTCATCTAAAATATTTTCAGGGTTAATGTTCCAATGTATTATTAAATCATATTATTGTTTAATTACTTGTGTTCTTTTGATTAGTAATAAAACTAAAGTATTGGACCATATCAAAAGATACAAAAAGAAAATCAAAAAAATGTTTTGTAAGAAAATCCTTACTTTTGAGATATGAAAATCATAAAAACTTCTAAAATAATTTAGGGGAAGAATTAATTAAAAAACATGAGATATTTCACCAATAATTTCCTATGAGGACACCTCAATATAATGGTTATTTGAGATGAGAAACTGAACAATCAATAACTTGGAAAAACAATGTTAATTACAAAAGGTATCTATAAAAAATGCATAAAGTAAGCATTATTAACTACTATTTTTACATAATACTTGGAATTTATATGCCCTAATGAGAAGAATACTCCCTATGATATGAGTTATAATGAGTAACCATTCCTAAAATAATATTCCTCAATCCCACATTCATAGATCTGGTGCTAAAAACATAATCTTTGGCAGACTAGATTTGATACCAACTGAGATGCTCTAGAACTGCACTCCAAAATCTAGTGCTAAAAACATAATCATAAAAAACAGTTTTGATACCAATTTAAGTGACTCAAAAGAAACTATCCATAAGTTAAATATCAATAAAAAATATTGAGTCACTTATATACCCAAAAACTTTTAGGCTTAGAGGACTAAAAAATTAAAAAAAACCTTTAACTAATACAAACCATATCATTCCAATCAAATGAATTTTTTTACCACTAAATCAAGGATTAATTTATCTACAAAAAGTCTTCCACATTTCTAAAAAAAATATGAAAACATGATACCCATCTTGACATATCATACATAATTCTCTTCTTCATAACCCTGGGATATGGAAACATAAGAAGGGTGAGATCAAATTCCCAATAAGTGGTATCATAACTTGAATGATATCAAATAATAAACAAGGTAGAATAATATGATAAGAATAAAAAATAATAAAATAATTTTATATATCTATTATCATGAGTATATAATATATCCATGGATAACATAACAATATAAAAAATCACATGGAAAATAATAACTGATTTCATAGTGATGGAATGCATAATTCCACACATATTAATCTTGACATCATGATCTCATGATGAGAAATCATAGACAATTCAAACCATAAAGTCCTCATACTAAGAAATTATAAATTAGTGGTCTAACATACACCAAATACCCATACTAGTTCATCTCACGAGACCCACCAATGCATTAAGGGGATAAATAATTCTAGGCCTTAAATTTCACTAAATAAGTCTAATGAATTCATCATATAAAATGAATAAATAAATATCATACATAATAAAAATTTTAAAATAATAAATAAGCTTTCTTAATGAAAAAAAGACCAATTAATAAATAGAATAACACCCTAGTATCATCCATACATTAGAAAAAACTTGCAGAACACAATGATTTTTTAGGTTTAGTGGAAATTTTTTAGAACCATCGTGAATTGGTATGTCATTATATATTTAAGGAAGGTATTATTTTTTACTATGGTCACATTTTTCCCAGATAAAACTTGTATTTTGAAAAAAAATTGTCTTAATTAGTGACATTTTTTGATGTTTAAAATTTTATGGCTCTTTTTCTAATTAGTGGTAGTTTTTATAGAGAAAAAATATTTAGCAAAGGTTTTCTTATTAATAGTTGTTTTCCTGATGAAAAATTATATAATAGTTGTTTAAACCTCCAGTAGATATAGAAAACTACCCATTTTTTTGGTATTTTTAACCACTATAAATTCATTTATGGTGGTTAAAACAACCTCTAGTTATGTAGTTTCATAAATAATAAAATTCATTACTCTTTGATCCGCCAAAAACTAGTACATGAAAAATATACAATAAATTTGAAAAATGTCATAGTTTACAAAACTTCATTATATATAACACAAAAACATTGCATTATATATAATATAATAATATTAAATTATATCATAGTTTATAAAATGTCAATACAAACATCATTCCTGGATACTCTACTAAAATATATGCCCCTCACCCTCCATTACTCAGTCTTGCTATTACCCATAACCTCCTTATCCAATTACTACCTATAGTGATTCCATTTATAGTAATTAATCACACATCAATAATGATCATATTCAATGAATAATAAATTAATTATAATTAAAATCATATATGATTTGATTTAAATTCAATTTTAGTAATGGTACAATAATGAATCAACTTGTTTGGATCTATATAAATTATTTTATCAAAAATAACATGCCTCAAAAACATCACCAATTGATTCCAAAAGTGATATTTATAAAAATTTATATATAAATTATGTTATTGAAATATATTTAAATAAATCATGAAATTATTTCATTGATATGCCTTTTATCTTGATTAAATCAAATTATTATCCAAAAAACTACCATCATGGTATCTATATATTCATGGAAGATATGATTTATCAAATCTAGAAGTACTGTAGGATCATTAGTAAAACTAAATTTTATTATTAGTAATTCATGATGTATATAAGAAATTAAAATATTTATATTTTTAAATTATATGCTTCTCCACACTTGAATGAAGATATCCCCATCTCAAGTTAATCTATGATAAACCTATTTGTTCCATTCTAATGGAAAAAATAATTGATTTGTGGTAAAATGGAATTTATCAATTACTGTCACCTGGTTAATATTTCAATGGTAAATATATATATTTAAACTACCATTAAGATTATTGGAAAATAAGAGTGGAATTTTTCATTGAAAAATACCCATTCAAATGAATCCATTTCTTTCAAGATCATCTAATTTTACCTTAATTATTATAATTACATCAATTACATTCTATAAGAGGGTAAAAAAGTTCAGCTAGTTCAAGGTAAAAGGTTAATTAAAAATTCTTAGTGTCGTTTCAGAGTCAATCCCAAAAAATATTTTGGAAAATAATTAGGTTAATTTCATATAATCCGTAAAATTTTACACTCATAAATTATATCTGAATATTTCTAAACTGGTCTTACTAACTTACTAGTGTTAGAACCAACATCTTAAATAATTGGTAAATTTATAATTAAACTATAATCACACTCACATGGATTCATTCAACCCAAAATGGGAACGATATTTCAAAGAGGTGGTCTCTGAGGAACTAAAATAAAATTCCCTAGATATGAATAGAAACCTACAAAACCCTATATCTAAAAACATGAAATTCCTAGAAACATTACAGGGATCATACCTATGACTAATTCCTCCTCTAAAACTCCCACACTCAAAAGTACTGATTATTGGTAATTTTTATTAGTTTTAGATCCTGATGCTCTTCAACAGAGGCTTGATATGTGAAATTTTTCATTCTCGGGTGTGTGATCTACTCAAAAGGTTATAATCCTTTATCATTTACTGATCTTAAGTCATGAATATCACACCTGTGGGGTTTTTGAAGCTAGGTGTTTATCCCTATTGTGAAATTATTTTTTCACATTTTACTTGTGAACAAGGAAAATTTAAGCACTTCTTGGAGCTTTGGAAATCTTTCCTTGAATATAGGAGTTTTGAGAATCTTAGATTGGGACATCAATTTCAACCCCTTTGTAATGCCCTGGATCTGGAAGCCACGCAACAGGTACCCCAAACCCAGTTGGTCACATGAACTTAAGAGCATTTCCTCAAACGCCAGAGGCTGCCGACTAGCAGCGAGGGACCAGGTCTGATAGTGGGGAAACTATGCCCTCATTTGTCATAGTGTAGAGCAGCGGAAAAGAAATATATCATACAACAGCAGAAACAGTAATGAATATAAACCAGAAATGAAAAACTGCAGTAAAAGATAAGCAGTAGTTATATAGATAATGATTCAACGTGTCACTAATTCTTTGAAAGCATCCAAAACAGGATACAATGCAATACAATACAGTACAACTCAAAGAACAAGTTACAACAAAACAGAACAAAACAGAGTGAATAGAACGCAACAGCATCACAAACCTAAGCTCGGTCCCATGCTCTCCTAATTCTCAGCTATATTCATGTACCTATATAGGGACCCTTTCCCCTATTGACACCTACAACAATATAGTCTGTTTGGGCCGAAGACATGACCCAAACATGGTGTGAGAAATAAATCCCAATAGGCACCCACTAAATGCCCATGCCCAACTTTCAATGAAAATGTACAACAAAAGTGCGCAAAAGTAAATGTAGTAAACTAGTATATACTCAAAAGTAATTATCACTACTAGTTTTATTGCCATTTTAATTATTACTTATCACCTCCAAGCTTGTGATTTAGATTGGTAGGTACAACGTAGTAAATCACCACAGTGAATATTCTAAATAGCTGTGTCCTCAGACATACTATCCTTACCCTCAGGTAACAGAATCAAAACCCGAAGGTGTCTACCCTCAGGCATAACGATCATTTCCCTCAGGCATATGTGACATTTCCCTTAGGCATAGAAATTACTTCCCACATGCATAAATAAAGGTTACCCCCAGGCTAACCAAACACTGCCTACAGGCTAATAGAACACTACCCTCAGGCTAAAGGAACCAGGCCGAGCCCAAAGCATAAACAAGAAATTTATATAAAATTTCTCTCAAGAAAATGCAATGCACAATATAATTATGGAATACCCTCAGGTATCCTGGACAAATGGTTAAACAGAGGAAATCACCCCCAGGGTGGTCCCAGATCCAAGCAGTGATCCCAAACAGTAATTTAAACTTATCATTAGATTATCTATACAATTTTAGATATCTTTTCACCAAAGGCCTCATCCATAAGACACCCCAACCATGGGAGATTAGCACAACGATACACAATTTCAACACAACGGTTGAAAATAAGCATCAGACCACCTACCTCAATCACCTCTGATCGGTATACGTGAAAGACGCCTCCCGAATCGTCCAAAAACGACGTAGATCTAGGATAAAATTCACCCATTCAAACTTAAATAACTTTACCTTGAGAAATAATTGGTAAGAAACACACAAGGAGAGGGAAGAACTCACCCGCCCAGTTCTATTGAGATCGTTAGAGAAGGATTCAGATTCCCGGTGTGAGGTGATCAGCATAAGATTTCTGTCGAGACTGTATAGTAGCCATCTGCTTCAGAATCAACTGGACCTGCTCAGAAGTCTCCTGCATGAGATGTGGTCCCAGTAAAGCTGCCACACCTACCTCCATCCAGCACAAAGGTGATCAACAAGGACTACCATATAATGCCTCGTAAGGTTCCATCTCAATTGTTTCCTGAAAAATGTTATTGTAGGAAAACTCAACCAGGAGTATGGGCTTCTCCAAAGAGTCCCCAAAGTCTAGGACACATGCATGTAGCATGTCCTAAAGCACCTTTATTGTACGCTCTGACTGGACATCGGTCTGAGGGTGGTAATCTGTGCTCAGAATCACCTGTGTACCCAGCGCCCTCTGAAAACTCTGCCAGAAACGAGACGTAAAGAGGGCGTCCCTATCTGAAATGACAGAACAAGGGATCCCATGAAGGCATACCACCTCTCGAATATAAAACCTCCTGAGCTCATCAACAACATAGGTCTCCTTGATCAGAAAAAAGTTAGCTACATTTGTAAGTCTTTCCACAACAACCCACATGGAATCATTGCCTCGAGGTGACCTCGACAACCTAGTCACGAAGTCCATCTCAACATCATCCCATTTCCACTCCAGAATGGGTAACTACTGTAATAGTTCAGCTAGCCTCTAATGCTCCGCCTTCTCCTATTTACAGGTAGAACATCTTGTAACAAAAACAGCTACTTCTCTCTTCATACCCAGCCACCAATACTGATGTCTCAAGTCACGGTACATTTTGGTAACTCTGGGATGCACTGCCCAAGATGAAGCATGAAACTCCCGCATTAGCTCCTCGCATATATCCCCTGGAACCCACACTCATCCATGGACACTCAGTATCTCATCATCGCCTATCGTCTATCTAGAAGGAGGGTCCTCACTTTCCACTGACTCCCATAGAACTAGGCCTTCTAAATCTGATAGCAGTCTCATCCTCACTCTATCCAGGAGGGTAGAAGTCACAAATAAGGATGAAAGATAGTTTTTCCCTTGACTATCATGCACCTCAAAATGCATCTCAGAGAAAAAATCCATAAGCTGCAACTCACCACTATCCTCCTGCACTACCTATGTCTGTGTTTTCCAACTCAGTGCATCAGCTACTGTATTATCCTTTCCAGGTGTATAAGTAAGCTCAAAGTCGAAAGACTTAATGTATTCGACCCACCTTCCATATCTCAGGTTCAAGTCACACTGAGAGATATATTTGAGACTTTTGTGGTCGGTGAAAACCAAAAAATTCTCTCTCAAGAGATAATGTATCCAACAACACAACACATGAACAACTACAACCAACATGAGGTCATGCGTCAGGTAATTCCTCTCATGTGGCCTCAAATACCGAGACTCGTATGCAACTACTCGATCACCCGGCATCAAAACTACACCCAGACCAACACCTGATGCATCACAATAAATTGTATAGCTCTTCCCTTTCTCTGAAAGTATCAAGATTGGTGCTGATGTCAACATTCCCTTTAGCTCCTGAAAGGCTGTCTCACAAGATTTTGACCAAACGAACTTCACACCCTTCTTAGTCAAACCCATCAATAGCACTGCTAAGTGGGAGAATTCATGTATAAAACACCTGTAGTAACCATCCATCCCCAAGAAACTCCGTATTTTAAACACATTCTTAGGCTTCTCCTAGGAAACTACTACTTTCACTTTCTATGGGTCTACCGCAACTCCTGCCTCTGAGATAATATGACCCAAGAAGTGTATCTGGTCCTTCCAGAAGTGGCACTTTGAGAGCTTATCATATAGCTGATTCTCTCTTAGTGTACTCAGTATGATCTCAAGATGGGTGGCATGGTCATGTCGACTATGAGAGTACACCTAGATATCATCCACGAAAGAATCCATATAAGGATGGAACACATGATTCATCAGAGCCATGAAAAATGATGGCACCTTTGTGAGTCCAAACGGCATGGCCAAGTAATAGTATATATTGTATCTTCTCCAAAAATCTGTAAGCTGTATGTCAGATGGTCTAACGCATAACTGATGATATCCGGACCTCAAGTCAATCTTCGAGAACACTTGTGCTCCCAGAAGTTGATAAAAAAGGTCATCAATCCTCATCAAGGGATATCGGTTCTTGACCGTTAACTGGTTCAAATTCCGATAATCCACACAAATTCTGAGGGTACCGTCCACATTCTTAGAAAACAGGGCTGGCGAACCCCAAGGAGAAGTACTGGGTCGGATGAAACCTTTTGCCTGCAACTCCTCCAACTGCCTCTTAAGCTCCTAAAACTCTGGTGTAGCCATACTATAAGAAGGAATGGACACCAGTGCTGCTCTTGGCACTATCTCAATAGATAAATCCACCTATCACTCCGGAGGTAGACCTAAAAATTCGTATGGGAAGACATACCTGAAACGATCAACTACTGGAGGGAAATGCTTCTGACAAATTCCATGGTCATCCAGATATAAGCTCGCAATCTTGGCTGTCACTCCACCTCACCCATGATGCTCAGGTCTAGCTCAGCTCACCTAGACATCCCACTCGCCGTTGTATAGAAACTCTCTGCCCTCTGGTGACATGAAACTCACTCTGTGATGATAGAAATCCACAAAGGCTCAAAAGGGTACCAACCAGTACATTCCAAGAATGACATCATTAGCTGTCATCTCTAAGACATAGAGGTCCCAGAGAATGTGACACCCACCAACCTCAAGGTGACAATCCTTGCACTGACACACACCAGCCGTTCTACCAATGGAGTTTCTAGCATCATAACATCAGAAAAAGAAGAAAAACAGAGCCCAAGTCTCTCCAAAATTGCCATAGATATAAAACTATGTGTAGCACCCGTATCGAAAAGTACTGAATATAAAATAGAAGCTACTCAAATAGTACCTATGATAGTAAAAGGTCTGGGATTCTGCTCCTGTTGGGCCTGTTGCACTGCATATGCCTGCCCAGTGCCGCAGCCCTGTGACACAGCCTAGCTACCCTGAGCTGACTTGCCCAACTGCCTCTGAGATCCTAGTATTTGGATACCATGGCGACGACCACCATCTCTGCCTACATGCTCTGAAGTACCCAAATTTTCTGACTGGTAAGAAGCTGCTGGTCCTGCTCCCGCATGAGAAGTCTACACAGAACACCTCTCACTAGCTACTGGTGGAAACGCCTTGCAAAAATGCTAGAGATGACCCATATTTCCACAAGCTCGACACTCCACTGGGTCTCGTGGACACTGAGGTCTCTTGTGCCCCTCTCTACCACACTGGTAGAAAATGACCTGGACACCTGAAGTATTATTCTGGCTAGTACTACCACTGTGAGAGAAATCCATATGCCTCTTCCTATTACTGGTAGGAATAGTACCAGCAACTAGTGTCGAACCGCCCTAGCCCACACCACTAGCTTCCCGCAGGTTCTGCTCAATAATCAGTGCCTGGTTCACAATAGCATGCACTGTAGGCAACCTGAAAACATTCACCAGTGCTCGGATGTCACACCGAAGACCATCCTCAAAGTGTCTATCTCTCAGCGTCTCATCAACCACCAGAACGGGTGCAAAACGCTGAAGCTCGGTGAAGTGGGTAGAATATTACTTCACTGACATGGTGCCCTACTGCAGATTCATGAACTCTCGAGCTCGATCTTCCCTCAGTGTATCTAGGAAGAAGAAGTCATAGAAGGATACATGAAAATATTCCCACTCCATGTCTCGGTGATGGTCAGTCTGGGTTGTAACATCCCACTATCTTTTGGAAGAATCATGCAGCATGTTTGTAGAGAGATTTCCCCTCCGCCCAGGAGGCATCTCCAGATGATCGAATATCGTCTGCATTGAATCCAGACATGGCTTTGCAGCTTGTGGTCCCCCATCCCCTGAAAATGTTGGTGGATGCTGTTGCCGGAAGATACGGGTCAGTTCTTCCATGGATGTGGCAACCGAAGGTGCTCCCTGGAAGGTCTTCATGAAACGCATGAAGCCTTCACAGAACTGCGCCTCAGTGCTTGTGTCCGGTATAACGGCTGACACCGCATCTAGAACTAATGGAGAATCCAATAGTAGCCCATGGCCTACCATTTCAGAAGTATAATCGTTTCTGATCTCTTGGTGAACAACCAGCGGTCATCTCGGCATCATGACTCTACAAGGTCAAACACACACCTTAGATCAAGATTTATCAGAGTACAAAACTTAAAGACCAAGAAGGGAATAGGAGAAAGAAAGCATTAAATATTCACAAAACTTGACTACACGGAATGTATAAATACCACACTGTGTGTTCTTACAAGCCATCCACATGGGCGTGTACTACAGCTTAAACTAGTCGTGTAACAACTCAAATACACATCGTGTATTTCTAACTACACAACATGTACTTGAATCCACCTTCCCTGCCCGAGTCCTTCTACATGGCTAAGCAACACGGATCACCCAAGACAAAACTACATGGCGTTTCCCATAGGTACACAACATGTAATATACCAGCGTTCATCAGCCCGTGTTGTTAGTGACGTGGCCGGCTACTCGGTAAACTCTACACGGCGTGTTACACCCGCACATGGCGTGTACACCACCCCATTTTTCCCAAACACATGGTCAAGTATACACGGTCTCTCACTAGTCAAGACTACATGGTGTGTCCCTCAGGTAAACGGTGTGTGTATGAAGAGGTAACACCGACCCATGTTTGTTAGTTACATGGCCGGATCCCCAGGTCAAACTACACGGTGTGTTCGTCATTTACACGGCGTGTATATAGTCATATTTCTCCACCTGTGTTGTTAGTTTCATGAAGGAGACAGGTTCAATACCACATGGTGTGTATAATAACTACATGACATCTTCCTTCAAAGTTTCACTATCCCATGTTTCCGCCTACATGGCCTATGACACAAGTAGAAGCTACACGACGTGTACATACAGTACATGGTGTATACTCAGAAATTTTCCTTTTATTTCCAAACAGAAGAGTAAACGGCGTGTGATCATAATTAAATGGTGTTTATTCTGGGTTTATCTGGACAATAAGCCTCAGAAACTACTTCGGAGCCCAAGAAAACACTGAAACCAACACCAAAGTGCCAAATTCCGATCCGTGAGGGCGCATACTCCCAGCTAATCAAAGATTAGCATCTTATACAAGTTATATCAAGTCGATGATCCACCAAATTCCGGTTAATGAGGTCCCATACTCCTCAAGAACCAAAGTTTGGTGTTCATTCAATCAAAATCTCACATAACAATACCCTATCAAATAGAAGGTATTTATCAAAGCAGCTATCACAACATCATTCTTTTCTAGAACATCTCCTATCACAACAACATGAAAATTTTAATGCACCTACATGGCATGGAAGGAATGCATGACATGTGATTTCTAGCATGTTTATAAATGATGCATGAGATGGAACAGACTCATCTCATCAGGTTGAAACTAAATAGAACCCATGTATAACATATAAACCGCACAATCACAAGTGCGTCACCCAATGGTGAAAATCAAATCAACTGTAAAATTGAAAAACCAGTAATAATTGCAATAACAAGGTAGATTAGATTTTCCCTGTACACAGGTTAGCTACTCCCATGCACAACTTATTACCAAATACCATGTCCGTCATATTCTTGAATAAGGCTCCAAACAGTAAGTCAAAGAAAAGAACCCCTCTGATACCAATTTGTAACGCCTCGGATCTGGAAGCCACGGAACAGATGCCCCGAACCCGGTTGGTCACATGAACTCAAGCAAATTTCCCCAAAAACCAAAGGCTGCTGACTAGCAGCGAGGGACGAGGTCTAATAGTGGGGAAACTATGCCCTCATTTTTCAAAGTGTAGCATAATGGAAAAGAAATAAATCATACAACAACGGAAGCGGTAAAGAATATAAACCAGAAATGAACAATTGCAGTAAAAGATAAACAATAGTTATATTGGTAATGATTCAGCATGTCACTAATTATATGAAAGCAACCAAAACAGGATACACTACAATACAATATAATAAAACTTAAAGTACAATGTACAACAAAACGGAACAAAACAGAGTGAACAGAATGCAGCAACATCACAATCTAAGCTCGGTCCCATGCTCTCCTACTCATTATCTACAATAATTTACATGTATAGGGACCCTTTCCCCTGTCAACACCTGTAGAAATATAGTTTGTTTCAGCCGAAGACATGACCAAAACAGGGTGTGAGAAATAAATCCCAATAGGCACCCACCAAAGGCCTATGCCCAACTGTCAGTGAAAATGTGCAACAACAGTGTGAAAAAGTAAATGCTGCAAACTCATAAGTAATCAAAAGTAACTATCACTACCAGTTTCATTACCATTTTAATTATTACTTATCACCTCCAAGCTTGTGCTTTATCTTGGAAGGTACAACGTAGTAAATCATCACAGTGAATATTCTAAATAGTCGTGTCATCATACATACTATCCTTAACCTTAGGTAACATAATAAAAACCCACGGGTGTCTACCCTTATGCATAACGATCATTTCCCTCAGGCATACGTGATATTTCCATCAGGAACATAAACTCTTTCCCACAGACATAAACAAAGGTTACCCTCAGGCTTACCAAACACTGCCCACAGGCTAATAGAACACTGCCCCCAGGCTAAAGGAACTAGGTTGAGCCCAAAGCATAAACAAGAAATTTATATAAACTTTCTCTCAAGAAAATTCAATGCACAATATACTTATGGAATACCCTTAGGTATCTTGGCCAAACGGCTAAACAGAGGAACGCACCCCCAGGGTGGTCCCGGATCCAAGAAGTGATCCCAAAAAATATTTTAAACTTATCATTAGATTATCTATACAATTATAGATATCTTTTCAGAAAAGGCCTCAACCATATGACAACCTAACCATGGGAGCGTAGCACAATGGTACACAATTTCAACACAACAGTTGGAAATAAACATCAGACCACCTAACTCGATCGCCTCCGATTGGTATACATGAACGACGCCTCCCGAATAATACAAGAACGACATAGATATGGGATAAATGTTCACTCATTAAAACATAAAAAAATTTACCTTGATAAAGAATTGGTAAGAAACAAACAAGGATAGGGAAGAAATCACCCGCGCGGTTCTATCGAGACCGTCAGAGAAGGATTCAGATTCCCGGTGTGTGGTCGGGAGATCTCTGAAGCTCCGACCTCCTCTCCTGGCTCCAAAACGAACTCAAAGCCTCCTATGCCGAATGAGGAGGCTACTGCCCATTTTAAGTAAAAAAAAACTACATAGTGTGTACTCTCAAGTACACGGCTTGTACTTTTCATTTTTTAAGTTTTCCCTCTGGCAACTTCTTTCCACCGCAGCACTGTTCATCCATTGACATGAGTACACAACATGTATTCCTGTTTACATAGTGTGTACTGTCGCTCCACTGGAGGATGCATCCACCACCTTACTGTTCACCTACCGACTGATTACACGGTGTGTAAATACAAAGTACACGGTGTGTAGTCAATTTTCACCCCCTTCATTGCCGACAGGCCTACACGCCCTGTTTACTCATCCCAAATGGCCAAAGTACATGGCGTGTACCTAAAACATGTAGGATTTCACTCCATTTTTCTTATTTTCTCAAAAAAACTTAAGGAAAAAGGAAAATAAGAAACTCGTACCTCAAAAATAAGAACCAGGTTGTTACACCGTTTTCTCAAAAAAACTCCTCAACACCTATTTAGATTAGACTCCATGGACTATGTTGGGTTTTATATAATCCCAAAATATTTAATGACATCACCTCCTATATTATAACACCCTTGAAATTGGATCAACCCATACTTAGTGGTGATCTTGGTCTATATTCTAGGATTAAAGTTGAGTATAACATTTAATCCAAGCTTCTAAATACCATAAATTTTATTGATAATGATCTTAAAGTTGAGGTTATGGTAGAATATGAGTACAAAACTCCATTTTGTGATGTCTATAAAATTATGGGACACTCTTTTGAAAACTGTAGGGTCATCCAGAAATAGATGAAGACACCCCCTGATCCAAATGCCTGGAAGGAAGTGTCTAGAAATAAAAAAGGAAAAGATATTTTCATTGAGAAGTGGGAACCTTCAAAGAATATGGATGAACCTATATGTCTAAAGAAGAAATTCCCCCTGCATCTTATGAATCAAATAATTTATGGTCTAATATTATTTAAGAAGATTAAAAATAGGATGAAGAGGACATATTGGTTTCTAAATTTTCATTGGATTTATTGAACTTCATCACTAACATGAAATCTAGAAAAGGCAGTGAAGAGATGACTACTCCTAAGAACATTCTAATTGAGGGACCTCTTGAATCTCATGTTACAGTGACTCCTGAGAATGAAATAGACAACATTAAAACAACTACAACTGAATATGAACACCATCATAGAAAGGATCTTCCAAAGGATAAAGTTTTGGCTACCCAAAACACTAAATCCATAAAACTGGTCTTCTATTATGATAATGAAATTTTTATAGAAACCAAATATGATCTTATGGCCAGCTTTTATGGCCATATGGTCACACCTGAATCACAGACCATCAATGAAAATTATGATTAATCTATAAAACTTTATCTGAGTTCCTAAAAATACACACCAACTACTAGAAGCATCTCAAATGAAAATACTTCCTCTTCTATTAAACACTCTATGAATCTGGGAAGGGAAGAAGATATTTAAATTTCTCAAAATAACTATTGTGTTGAAGACCACACATAACACTGTAAAGATAAAGACCAAAGCAGTATAGATCCTATGACAACTCCTCCCTCTACAGACCATACTAGAACATTGGGAAATGACACCATAAAGGGTTGAACTACCAGATAGTCATATAGGAAGAAGAAGTTAGGAGGAAAGAAAAAAGGGGGTTATACTCCCAAGTATAGATTCAAATGAATCTTTTATTTTGGAACTGTCAAAGAATATAAAAAAATGATACTACCTTTTCCTTACATAGATTCATTCACGTTCATGAACCCAAGTTTTCTAGGCATTGTTAACCCCAAAAAATGCTATTCTTCTTGTTTTTAGAGCACAAAAATAGTGTTTATAGACTGATTGGTAGAAATAATTATTTTTGAAATACAAATATCTTTTGGATATTTTCAGAAAATTATATTTATGAAGACACTACCTTCAACGTTGGTAAACTGATGATAACCTATGAAGATAACATCTCTAATGTCCATTTATACTACTTTGTTGATAATGAAAAAAATACCAAGAAAGGAGAAATCATTGGTAGAATATAGAGTCCATAAATCATAGAATTCATGACTCCTAGATTATTATTGGAGGTTTTAATAACATACTATGTCCTAGTGAAATATTGTGAGGTTCTCTTCACAGTATATCATCAAAGGAATTCAAGGATTTCATGGATGGGAATAATTTGATGGAAATTAATCTTATTGGATCCAACTATACCTGGTATGTAATACACAACAACTGAATGGTTTTTATCAATATTTATCAAGCCTTATCTAATGATCATTCCCTCGAGAAATGAGGCACTATCTCTAGCACTACCCAACCAAGGATTAACTCTGAAAATCATCTAATTTTGGATAGCCCTATTACTAGGAAACTTAAGAAAATATTTCCTTTCAAATACAATAATGCTTGGGCCACACATTCTAATTTTAAAAATCTAGTGACTAATTCTTTAAATTACAATCTCTTTGGAAATGATGATTTTGAATTCATCATGAAGATTAAAATTTTAAAATACAATGTTATTGTTTGATATAAAAAAAATTCAATAAGATAGATAATGATATTTTTATCTTGGAGACAAACTTAACCAGATTCAATAAAATGTCACCAATTCTGAATTATAGGTGAATATTCACCAAGAAATTCATCTCAAATCTAACTTG
This sequence comes from Viscum album, assembly GCA_963277665.1. Classification (NCBI taxonomy): domain Eukaryota; kingdom Viridiplantae; phylum Streptophyta; class Magnoliopsida; order Santalales; family Viscaceae; genus Viscum; species Viscum album. Next base: position 565,470,388 of record OY728151.1, read on the forward strand.
AATTCTCTCATCTCTCTCAAATACAATCTTCAGAAAGAGATCTTCAATGATAAATTTCTTAAGGAAGGGGATAAATACAGTAAACTATATAATTCTCTACAAATATCCAAGAATGCTAGTATATCTCTCATGATTCTAAAATATAAATAAATAATCATTAACAACGAGGAATACCTTACTCATCATATTGGAAAATAATTTTCAAATTTGTTTAATGGTACTAATCTTAATAAAGATCTAGATGAGGGTATAATTCGAAACCTGGTTAGTGATGAGGAAAACATCAGACTTACTAGTATCCCACTGGTCTTCAAGATCAGAGAAGCAGTTTTCATCCTGAAGATTGATAGTTCCCCAAGTCATGATGGCTTTACTAATTCCTTATTCCAAAAGTTTTGGGATGTTATTCATTTTGATGTTTACAGACTAGATAATTTTTTTTTATCTATATGTATATTACCTTATGGTATTAATTAAAAATTCTTTACAGTCATACCCAAGGTTGAAAATTCCTCTAAAATATGTCTTTTTAGACCCATTTTCCTCATCAAAACTAGCTATAAAATTATCACCAGACTCCTAGAAAAAATTCTTACTGATATTGCAAGTAAAATTGTCTCTTGGAACTAGCTTTGTTTTTTAAAAGAAATAACTATCCAAGATATCATTAACATGAACTTTGAATGTGTCAATATATTTAATAAAACAAACAGAGGTGGTTTTAATCCTCTCAAGATGGATATTAGAAAATATTTGGACACTATGGATTGAGGATTTATTTATTAAGTGCTTCCCAAATTTTCCTTTAAGGGTTTTTTTTGAATTAGGTCAAAGTAATTTTTGAGTCTTTCATATTTCTAATCTTATGAATGGTTCTCAAAATAGGAATTTTAAATGTACAAAACGAGTCAATAAATTTTATCCTCTATCTTTTATTATTTTCACCATTACAGAAGATCATCTAAGTAGGGTTCTTATGTAGATGAGGGAGCAAGGAAAGCTTAAACTTATTCAACCTTCAAGGAACATTGCTGCTCCAACTGACCTCTTATATACTAATGAAATGATCATTTTTTTATAAGGATAAAAATGTTATATCCAAAATCTGAATAAGGAACTAACATAATATGATTATGTTTTAGGGTAGGCTATAAATTCGAATAAATCCTTCATTTATTTTAGGAGGAAAATTACAAGAATTAGAAGATCCCATCTCTTATCAGAGTTAGGAATAAAGGAAGGCTTCATGACCATTCAATATCTATGAGTCCCTATTTTCTAGGGACTAACTTGAGATAGTCCTTTTATTAAAATTATTGATCAAATCAAGAATCATATATCTTCCTCGAAAGGGAAGTATCTCTCTCTCTCTATGTCCGGTAGAATTTTTATTATTAAATACATCATTGTCTTCAAACTCGTGCATTATTTTAGGATATATAAATGACCTATTTCTCTAATTAGAAACCTGAATGTATACATCATGAACTTTGTATGGAGTGGTAGCACATTGGAAATAAAATTGGTCACCGTATCTTGGAAAAAATGATGCAAACCCCTTGATAAGGGTGGCATGGGAATAAAAAACATCATGTTATTCAATGAGGTGCCACTAGTCAGATTTAATTGGAATATTCTTAGTAGTGAATCGATAGATTTTGGCTTTCTTATAGACATATTCATTGAAAATTTGAAAAAGTTTAGTAATTATTACATGGGATCTTCAATTTTGTAAGCTGTTAAATCTTCTTTCCACATTATCATGTCTCACTCTAGATGGATTTCTTATAGTGAGTATTCTCTTAACTGTTATCTTGAAAATTGGACGGGCACACCACTGATCTCTTCTATTGATTCTCAACATCAACCTATAGACACTAATGTATCAATTCATGAATTATTAGATATTTAAAATATGGATATGACTGAAAAAATTGACAACATACTGAACAATTATGTATTTTATCCACACAAGGTTACCTTATTATGATAATTGGACAGTAATAGAACTCTTGATTCGAAAAGTTTATATCATTCCATATTTGATTCAGATATTGTTTTCTGTTGGATCAAACATTTGGATAAGGCTTAGATAACATTGTCAATAATGACCCTCATATGTAGTCTTTCTCAAAATAAAATTACTACTGTTAACCACTTTAAACTTGTGGAATTATCTTATGTTCTAGATATAGGTTATTTAACCAAAATAGGAAGGATATTAGACATATTTTTATTTTCATACACCATAAATTTAGAACTTGGGAAATCTCTTCGAGACATTTTTGAAATCCCACTACCTTACATACGCAACATTGCACATATTATGTAACATTTCACAACAATACAGGCTACACCCCAACTCAATCGCATGTTCCTAGCTGCTAATACATAAAACATACACATCATTTGAAGTGGTAGGAATGACATTATGAGTAGACAGAGTAACTCCTCAATACAGTCAGATATGGCCTGACTCATCACTGTAGTAAAGGAATAAAATGATATATAGACCAAACACCACATTAATTTCATGCAGGAATTCATGGTCCTCAAAACAATTAGAGTACCTAGAAACTATATATAGTGAATAAGCCTTTATGAAGTATTCTGGAATACCCCCTTATATAGATGGAATAAAATCAACATTGATTAAGATTAAAAATGTAATGAAGGTACTGTAGGATGTGGTTATATATTTTGGGTCCAAAATGGAAAGAGAATCAGATATTTATTCGGCACCTATGGCATCTACTCCTAATTAGAGGCTAAAATGATCAGTCGGATACATGATGTTCACTATGCTAATATTAAAGGCTTGGATAATCTTTGTATTGAAAGTGATTCTATGATGCTTGTGAAAGCTATTCATAATGGAGTGACACACCTGTCTTGGAAACTCACTACTAGATGGATAAAATGTGTCAAAACTCTTTCAGAGCTCTATTACATTATCAAACATGTGTATTGGGAAACAAACATGGTGGATGGAGAGATTTTAAATAAAGAAATCAATAAATAGCTCGAGTGGGTTGATGATTTACCAACTGATTTGAATTTTCTCTTGGAGAAATATTAAAATAAAATACCTACCTTTCAACTCATGTAACCTTTTTGTCTTTGATAAATTTATCTTGTCCTATTGGTCCAAGACACCCCCTTAAAAAAATTAACCTTTAACTATAATATTTTATATGATATTTATATCTAAAAAACCAATCTTCTATGATGATAAAGATGTATGTTTTCATCTCAAGGATTATAAAATCCAATGAGATTTCAACATATCTATTATAATAGATAATGACGGGAATTTAAACCCTTTGTCATTCCACTCTCCCAAGAGGGTAAAATTCTCCTTGAATAAGGCATAAATTAAATTCACAACCCCAACTGATTTATTACCGAAGAAGATATAAAATAATGTGATAGACCCATATCAAACAATACAATAATCATAATATATTAAATAATAATAACACATAAAACTATAGATAGTCCTATTTTAGCCTAAGACTCACCATTTATATGTTTGATATCAAAAATACCAATTTTATCCTTCTGAGATGGAGGTTTATCTGCTTTTTAAGTCCTAACCATTCTATCTTGAGTTTCTAACTCAAACTTCTTTAGTTTATTCACTAGAATTTTTGATACCTATATAAATTATTATTCTTACCTAGTATCCCCTTAGGATAAAATTTCCTAAAACCTATTTAGTTTATGATTATTTTTTAAACTAATGATAGGTTCTGGGTGAAATTGTGTGATGTGTATTTACATAGTCCATTCCACTAGATATATAATATATGTTTGACTTATTTACTTAAGATAAACATAAATTCATCAATATAGATTTATTTTTTAAGAATTTACATTTCATCTTCTGGACACTTAATGAAACATTTCCCCCAGTAGGTTGTAGATGGAAAATAAGAATGATATAAACTCCTTTCATGTCATCCTCCACCATTGTATATTTCATAATAACATCCACATAAGTATGTAAATTAAAGAGTATAACCCTGTAATGAATCACTAATCAGAGTCTCATATAAAATATATAATCCTTTATACTTTCATTAGTTACCAAATCTGGTTTAAAAATAGTGAGATCTACTAAATAAAAAAATTATTATATGATAGATAAACTTAATTATTGTAAATCAAAAAAGATGAAAGCCTTAATAAAATTTCAAAACCTATGAACAAAAATAATCATTGATAATATTAAAAAAACACACCTAGAAAACACCGTCATGAAACTTATCTTTTTTCTTTATCTTACACCATGTAGATTCCAATTATTCCAGTGCATCTATTGTAAAACCCACCTTATAAGTCTTTTTTTTAAAAAAAATTTAAAAATATAGTTAATTTTTCCTAACTGATCTTCTATATCTTGAATTCCAACATCACACTAAAAATATAGTGCATTAAACCTATAGGATTCCAAAGGTCCCTCCCAGTATCTATATCTATCCTAACATTATTTCTTCATAATCATCTGTATCACTTTCAAAAAGGTGTTAAGAATATGATGATCAATAATTTGATTTTCTATAACACCCCACCTAACTTACATTTTCTATCCATTTTTCAAGTTTTTTTAAAACATTTTCTACACATTTTGGAAATCATAATCCCAAATAACTATAAGAAATATATTATTACACAATAAAACTACTTCAAAACCATGTCCATGTGATTAAATATATACCATGTATAAAATTATTCATGAACACTTAACAATGTCAACATTATGTGGTTAGAAATATATACATGGAACATTGGATAAAATGTAACACAAGATATTCTATAACCTATTATTCTACCTGAACTCCTCAATAATTTATCTTATGATTTCATTATATAGTTTATGATAAGGGTAATGAACTTTCCCAAGATGATAAAATCCTACATGTTATTAGAATTTTCATGAGATTATGATGTGGATTATTCATATAATTGAACACATCTTTTTATAGGAGATACTAAAGAAGTTTTTAAATTATGTTTACTTATAAATATTTATTAAACACAAAAAATAACTACTAAAATGAAGAATATAAGTGTAAATTTATGAAATTTATCACTCCTTCACCCTCGATGGGTGTTACTATTTCATCAAGAATATTTTTAGTCATATTATGAAACAGAATAGCCAATTCACTCTCAAATATCGAGCCCGATCATTATATGTATTAATAAGTTATTCTTGATCTTTAAAAATATTTTTCAATGCCTAAATTTTGTTTTATGCACTAGGATCACTAAAACCAGTAACCCCTCATCATACTAATATCTTCTATGAAGATATATATACCCTACCAAGCACCCTCAATTGATATTTCCCATAACCCACCCCTTGACATAACCAACATATTATTTTCCAATAACTTGATCCTTGATGTCCTTCAAGGATACAAAAACTGACAAGATGGGGTTATAATCCCATAATTATTAGATTTTACACAGTAAATTGAATAATATTATATTATAAAGTAATTTACTAACACAAAATAATAATTAGAATTGTTTACCTTTATGTTTTATATAGGTTTGTTGGCATAAATTTCATATTTTTTTGTGACCATCAATCCATAATTTTATCCTTCTAATAGAATGACCCACCCCATTCATCTATTTTAAAAATTACATTACTAGTATTTATAAAAAATAAATTACTTCAATTATTTTTGATATATTTTGTAATAAATTGAATGGAACATTTCTATGTTGTTTCCTCACAAGACTCATTGAGTTAACAATTTAGGGAATCAGTTTCTTCTTTCGATTCATATAATTTATCATACAAATCATCTAAGGAAATTATATTTCAACAAAATGTGGAATTTAATAAAAAAATTATTATTAATATAGTAATATTTAATAAAATACCTTATGATATTTGACATGATGGTGTTCATTGAATGTTTTCCATTGGTCCCTAGGCACAACTTTTAAGAACTTCCCATAGATTTGTGAAAATGATTGAGATATGTCATCAAATTTATTCCACAATCACAACTTTAAATCATTGCATTTTTTACTAATTTTTAAGGTCTATAGATGTGAAATGGAATCAAGAAATTAAAAATGGATAATCATCTACAAATAAATACAAAAAATGTGTTAAATTATTATCACATTAAGTAACAATATTTAATTTAATCATATATGGGTACATAGTAATGATAGTTCCTTTATTTTAGAATCAAACAACTCATTTTTCTAATATAATGGAATGTGTATCCAATCTAAATAATGAATAGGAAGGGATCTCACTTCATAATCTAAAGACCTTATGAACTACCCAAAAATTCTTACTGTATCCCAAGTGGGTACCCTATATTCATCAAAAGGAAGAAATACCTTTACATTAGTAAAATTCCAAACACATTTAATATTTTTTTTTGTCTCACTACTATTATTATTTTAATATTTTTAATATATAAATTATAAAATTATTATAAATATTTAATAAATTCATATTTTCACCTTGAGTTACATACTAATGATTGTGACCTACCAATAACCTCTTAATAGAAATTAATTATAAACCAGATTACAGGATAGATCTATCATAGGTGTCCTATCTCATTCCTAAAAATCAACATTAAAAGTCATAAATATGGATAAAAATGTATTTGGATAAGATGACATGGTATAAAAAAGTTGAAAATTATGTGATTAATTTTACCTTTTGTTGTAGAGGGAAAATGAGAACCCTGTGACATAGAGTAGGTACTATCATAAACCTATTACAACATGAAAAACCTTTAAAAAACATATGTACTTAACTTACTACACTGTAAAATATAAAATATAATTATATTATTATATAAAAAATTAAAATACATTTAATTTGAAAAAAATAATAAAATTACAATTTCTTAATTAGGATGAACATATTAATACATATAATTTAGTCATTTATATGATATTTTATTTATAAATTTATATTAAAATAATATATAACCAATGAAACAAGAAATAAATATATTTGTAGAATCTATACACACAATTTATACCCAAACAATCATTTCATGATTTATTTCACCATTTATAACAACACGACACACTATAAACTAACCAAATAGAACTAAAAAAAATTTAATCATCTATAAATATTATCATTAATTATTATAATAATGTTAACATTAATTTCATGAATTATTTCACTAAGCTATGAATCAAACACAATTAATTCATAAATATACTAAACTAAAATCATTTAAAGTGAATTAGAATTGGTAAATTACTAAACCAAACTTTATTAGACAACTCTACCCTAAAATATAGCACAAAATTAACTACATGTGATTAGTGAAAAACGAATCCAAGAGAGATCACACCAAATCATGGTGAGGGTTTGGTGGGGTTAGAGTTAAAGAGGGAATCAAAGAGGGGGATATAGCATTGAGGTTGAGAGGTCAGCTATTCAGGAATCAAGTGACATTGAGGGGGAGGTTGAGAGGGGGTTTAGTGTTGATCATCGATAAGGGGGAGTTTGAGAGAATTCCAGTGTTGAGTGGTGAAGAGGGGGAGTTTGAGTTAGGTTTAGTGTCGAGTGGTGGTGAGGGGGAGGCCATGGTTGAGAGGTGCTTTGAGCATTTGAAGGGTTATGGTTATGGTGGTCTCATTAAAAATTATATCCATATTAAAAAAAACACCTTGAAAAACTTTTTAATATTATTTAGATATGGTTTAAAAAAACTAATGTAAAATACCGATGCTTTACAAAATTATTGGTAAAATAGGGTCCGAAATACTATTTTTTCATTTAACGATGGTTTAACAAATTTCCTCTTAAAAACTAACATAATATAATATATTTATTATAGTACCTTCATTATATATAATGACTAATAACCTTATATATATGTGTCACAAAAACATGAAGACATTCATAATCACGGTTTAATTAGCCCATGAGAAATAAATGGGCATCATAAAGATTTACACATACCTTGATGATATGTTATCTAGAGGAGAAATATGGATGGAATAATTAGAGAATTTTCGTTTTGGATATTAGAATATATGAAAAAAATTTAATGGTAAAATGGGTTTCTTAAATAGTTTCGAATGGTATCAATTAAGAAGAGATCTGGAATCGGATCATTTGATATTGTAAGTTCAATATCCCAAAAGAAAAACATCATAAGAGAATTTAGAGAGAAATATATGAAAAATTATGCTAAAGTAGATATATCTATTATAGTTTTAAAGGAAAATAGAAGTGGAATTAAAAAAATAATTTCTTAAAGATTTTGTAGCATGGTTGTAAAAATAAACTTATAAGTCACTTAGAATGTCCATTTCATGGGGATTAAACGAGGAAATTAAAAACTTTAATTTTAAAATAATTCCAAATATTAAAACCTTGAAAATAAATGAATTTAAGGATAAAAATGTATAGTGTAAGATAAAATATATATAAGTGGAATGAATTTCCTTTATAAATTCTAATAAAAACTTAACCTTTATTTTGAAAATAAAAAATTCATAAAAAATGATAATGTAAATAAATTAGGAAAAACATGAAAAAAGGAATATAATTTTTCATTAATAAAAATTGTTATAAAATCGGAAGAATTAACTCATGCTGTAAATGTCAAAAATGTCATTATTTTCACACCTTTCAAAATAAAGTCAAAAATAATATATACGGAAAAATTAAAAATATTGCATTTTAATTTTTTTTAAATAAAATAAAAGATAATGTAAAATCAATATAAAAAATAATTAAAATATAAATAATAACATTATTGAAACAATATAAAGAATATGGGTATGTAAGAGATAGACTCATGATAAAAAAGAAGAGACAAGGATGGTTCAACTTACAGGAAACCTTTTTGTTGAATTTCAAATCAAAGGGAAAGTGAAATAGAAGGAAATCATGAATACCCCAAAAAGAATTATATTATTATAAAATATATGGGAGTTTTGATAGAACAAATAAATAATTTCTCCTAGAAGAAATTTAATGTAAACCACATCAATTTCAAAGTGAGATTGTAAAAAAAGCCTTATGACTTTAATAAATTTTAATTAAAAAGAAATTTTTGAATATATCATAAAATAGAACTTAAAATACCATGAATAAAAATATAATGATTTTATAATATGTCAATAAGGTAGTATATAAACAACATAAACAAAAATAAGTTCATAATATGAAACATGTCTTAAAGGAGGAAATTTGAGATGATAAACCCTTACATATTTGGTATTGTATGAATAGAAAAACACAAAAGGGAGATCATGATATAGAATCTAAAATATCATGAAATAATTTTTTTTATTATACATGAAGATAATAGAATATAATTTATACTATATTAAATAAAACATAGTGCATTATATAAAACATGTCTCAAGGAATTGAAATTGATACAAGGAACCCTTACTTTGGATTCCTGCTTTTTCAAACATACTTTAACTTCATGTATAATAAACAAAGAATCACTAATAATATTTTTATGAAACTTATTCATGTGTATTATCATTTATATTAGTCATTATATTCATTTATTAAATATTTATTACTTATTTTTAGTCAACATTAATCATGAATGTTAGTAGTTTTAACAGTTCATTATATGTTTGGATATATTGATTTCGGCCACCATTCCTTATTCCGGAGTACATAATCTTCAAAATAACAATGTAATTAGAATTAATTGTTCCATAATAAGTTATTAAGTTCTAGTTTTATTCTATGGGAGTTTCATGTATGGTTCTCTAAGATGTATACCGTATTGTTCATATTTTGGTAATTTTTAATGAAAAAAATGCTGTATATTAATAACGAGTTTAATATTAATATTACCATTAAATAACCAAAAATAAAAAATTATTTAGTTATTAATATAATATCATAGTATTAATTATGTTTCCATAACCATATATTATAAACATTTATAGCACCATTCATATAGGTTGGGAAACCAACCTAAACAAGAACATGCTATGATCAATGGATGATTGTGAATGTGAAGTGATGCTAAGAACCTAATTGAAAGATAAAACTCTCTTGAAAACAAGGTATCCGATTTATCACAAGATTTTGTTAAGAAACCAATTTAAGTTAATATTTCTCCTTCTATGGAACAAAAAATTGATTGTGCAACTGTGATACATGATACAGAAGAGACAAAACACCCAGTGATTCTTCCTCAGACCAGATCAATAGATGTAGAGGGGATGATGAATCTAATATAAAGACACCACTCTTGAAAAAAAATCAAAGAGAAGCATGAAGATAGCTCTAAATATGAAGGCACTGATACTGAGAACCTACATGAAAGAATTAAATATCTTCCTTTAAGTATGGGGAGATCTAGAGATCGGGGGTGTAGATACAGAAGAGTTGACTAGAAAAAAATTTTACCTGAAGAAGGAAAACTAAGTGAAAGATTGATGAAAAAGATAGGTAGACATATTTTATTCTTTAAGAATACTACTTTGTTTTCCCAAAGCCTCTTTGGTTCTTTTTTTGTTGGTATATTTCTAATAAAAGAGGCATTGCCTCTATCATTTTAAAAAATAATTATAAAGAAGAAATTATATCCCATCTTGGAAACCTTATTAGTTTTGAAGAAATTTTAGCAATATATAGGGAATATAATCTACAAAATGTGGGATATTATTATTAGGTATGTAAATAATATATAGTATGGAGAGAGATTTTAATTTTATGTGTGCCTTTGAAGGGGTCATTTTATGAGTGAGAGGAATTTTTTTTTCATAAATATTTATCGATTAAATTAAAAATAAATGTCAATTTCAAGGAATATGGATTAAAATTTGAAAAAAAGAATATAATATCTGGTTATGTTGATAAATACCTTATAAAATAATTAAAAAAATAAGTTTTTATGATATTTTGGGTCTTTACTCCTTAATTTAACTCTTTTACCTTATCATAGACTTTACCGCAATGACTAACTTTTACCTTCGCAACTTATTGTTATGACTAAAAATAAAATGGATTTCATTACAAAATTTTAAAAATATGATTAAAAATATTTTTTTTACAAGATTCAATTTTGAAGGTGATAAAAATTAATTTTAATATAAGAATAGATAACACACTATTTTTTAGAAAAATGTATTTTTAATCATAAAAATGAATTTATACTTATTTATGAAATAGTATTGATAAACATGGAATTTAATGGATCATTATTAAAAAAATGATTTTTATTTGACTTTAAAACCAAGTAAAAAATGAATGGAATATTTTTAATATTTAATTAATGGAAAAGGACAAAAAATAGTTTTTATTAGAATAATATATAACTTATGTTCAAAAATTTGAAACATAGGATTTAAAATTCAACATATTAATTTTAAATGATTTATTTTACTGCTTAAATATATATTTGGTTAAGAGAAATGTTTCATAAATTTTTAATTTATTTTTATATCATGATTATTTTTTAAAATTTATGATATCTATAAAAACTATATTTTTTACTATTCACCAAAAAATCAACCTTTTTAGAAAAATCACTAAAATTTACCCTAAACTAAATTTTACATGATGAATATAAAAGATAATCTATTTCATAAAATTTAAATGTTAATATTTTTTAATTTAAATTTAAAATTAAAACATTAAATATAATGAAAACCCATTTTTTAAGAAAATAAATTTCTTAGACATTAAATGTTCTTAATCTTTTTTCATATCAATTAATAATTAAATTAGTGTTAATCTATTTTTTTGAACATTGAAAAAATTATAATAATAATAATTTAAAATATATCAATTTAATTTATGATAAAAACAAAAAAGACTTTAAAAAAAATTATTTTAAAAATATGTATTTTTTAACATTAAATGATTTTAATCACACCCTCGTAAATTTTAGTAGTTATCAATTCATCGATATTACAACATATAAAATCATTCTTTAAAAAAATTAATAATAATATTAAAGGATTCAAAATACACATTTCTGTAATGCATTATTTGAATTAATTATTATCTTTTTTATTTACTTGAGGTTTTACCCTTAATTTAATATTTTTAATAATGTTTCATAATGTATTTTCACAATGAATTAATGTTTATATTTCATTATAATAAAATATATTGAATTTCATTTTAATTCTGGTGTGTGTGATATATAATCTAATCAACCAAGATTTTATTTAAAAGATAATACATACTAAAATCTCATTGTGTTAAATTCTACCCCCTTAAATAAATTTCCACCTCATAATTTTAATTTCACTCACTAATAAGAGTCTCTTAATATAGTCTTATCCCCATATATAATTTATAGTTACTTATATACCTTATTATCTTTGGTAATACTAATAAAAACATTTTTACCTTATAATAAGTATATGTTTAGATTTTTATTTTTCAAAACCATTGGTGCCAAACATGGATCCATAGTTGGTTATGGGAGTTGATGGAGACATTGCTTTTATAGCTTCATTTTCATGATCCTATACTAAAAAAAATACTAAAAACAAACTTATTCTGATAATATACAATAAAATCAGAGTAAATAAACATATTAATATAAAAAATTAATCATAATATGTCTTATCCTATGACACCTTTATTGCAACCCATGATACATTCAGTTAAACTATGATAGTATTAGTTTAGGCACTAAATATTTTAGTTTAACACATGATTACTTAAATTTCATCCTCAGAATACTAATGACCTATTTCCTAAAAATAACTAACCTAAAATTAAAATGAAATTTATTACTATATTCTAAGCCCAAAAATCATTAAAACCTATAATCCTAGAAAATAACTTACCCTTTTATCCCTAAACACCATAAAATCACATATAAATAAATATATATCTTAATCATATATACTCCCATAAATATATTAATATTTTCTCAAAATAACCTAAATTTCACTAACATAAAATTAATTTTCAATCCCTAAAGTTTTCTCATTTCATATTCCCAAAATTAATTATCCCATTGTTCAAATTAACCATAATTACCTTTAAATCAAATCATATACCAAACCTAATTGATATATATATACCTAAATGATGTATTATAAGTGAAACCAAAAAAACATCCCCTAAAATATCATTAATCACCTTCAAATCCAATCACATAAGACCTCAGAAGGGTTATTTATACCTATAAACTTATGATCAACCTTAAAATTATTAATCTAAGATGGTGTCCAAAACTATTAAAATATCCTCAACTGATAACATCCTAACCTTTAAATTTAACTAAACCTTTCTTTGATACTAACTGAGATGCCCCAGACCCACACTCTTAGACCGAGTGCTAAAAAATAATATTTAAAAACTGACTTTTATACCAACCATACACCCATGACCCGTAGTCCTAGATCTGGTAATAAAAATATAATTTTTGTATACTAGCTTTGATAACAACTGAAGAGACCTAAAATTAATCATCATAATTACAAGATCAATAGAAAATATTTATTCACTTATATACATAATACCTTTTAGGTTTAAATTTTTTGGGAATTAGGAAATAACTTTAATAGAAAAAACCCAAATCTTTCCCATTAAATAAAAATCTTCCCAATAAAGAAATAATTATTTAGTTTATAATAATTATTTGATATATCCCATGAAATTATATATGTATAATACCCATCTAGACATATAATAAGTGATACTCTAATTTATAACCTAGGTAAATGAAAACATAAGAAGGGTGAGATCAAATTCTCAGTAAGGGGTAGCGTACCATGAACGTTATCCATGAATAAATAAGGCTTGAATAATATGGTATTAATTAACAATAATTATATAATACCATATAGCTAATGTCATGAGCATGTTATATGTCCATGTATAATATAAATTTTTTAATAATGACATGGGTAATAATAACTTATTTCATAATGATGGAATGCATAATGATGGACATCTTAATATTATCACTAATACTTTGTGCTAAGATATCATAGATAATTCAAACCATAAAGGCCTCATGACAAGAAATTATAAATAATGGGTAGGAATACACCAAATACCCAAACTATTTTTCCTCATGATCCTACTTATATATCATGGGGTTATATAATTTTTGGCCCCATCCATCACTAAACAAGTCCAATGCATGTGTCATATGAAATGAATGAATCAATACCATATATAATCAACATACCTTTGAAATTGATAATTATAAAATTTGAAATAAAAAGTTTATTAAATGTAAATATTTCCCAGTGAATAAATTAAATAACATTTTATTCCCACTAATCATCATATATAAATTCCAATAACCATACTTATGTGTATCAAATAAACCTAAAAAAATTTGTAATCATGCCTTAATTAACCCATGATAAATAAATAGGTTTCATGAATATTTTAACAAATCTTGATCATAAAACATATAGAGAAATAATTTGGATGTTATAATTATATCATATCCTTATGTAATCATATGAACAATAAAATATGTTCATATAGATGAAAAACACTTTTAATAAGAAAATTGGTTACTTAGGACTTTCAAATTATAACATATAATAAGATATCAAGAATTGTATCATTTAATACGGTATGTTAAATATACCAAAATAAGAACATCATAAGATCATTTATAGGGAAATTAATGAAACATAACTCTAATAGGGATATATATTTTATATTTTTAGTGGAAAATGGAGACAGAATTATAAAAATAATTTTCATAAATCTTTTATCACTTGGTTGTAAAAATAAACTTATAAATAACTTAAAATATTTATTTTAAAGTGATGAAAAAGGACATTAAAAACATAATTTTAAAAAAATTATAAATATTTAAACCATTAAAGGAAATTAATTTAAGGATGATAAATGTGGAGTGTCAGAAAAATATATAGATAAGTGTAATGAAGCCTCTTTATTAATTCTTTTAAAACCCTTAACTTTATTTTTTAAATGAAAAATTCAAAAAAGTGAATATAAATTAATTTTTAAAACCATGAATAAATGCTGAAACAGATTCATTGATAAAACATTTATGAAATTAGGAAAATGCACTTATGTGATTAATTTTATAAACGAGGTTTTTTTCACACTTATGTAAAGAAAGTAAAAAAATGACATGTAAAAATATGTTAAAAAAATTCATCTTTAAAATTTGTAAATAAAGTCAAATATATTGTAAAATGACCTTAATAATCCATTAAAATAAATATAATAATATTATTTAAATAATATAAATAACATGGACGTGTAATAGAAATATTCCTAATCAAAAATAAAATATAGGGTCGATTCCACTTATAGACAAAATTTTGATTGAATTGTGAACCAAATGGATTGTGAAATAGTAGCACGACATGTTTAACCCATAAATAATTATAGGATAATAAGATATATGGGTTTTTAGTGAAAAACGTTTTTCTCATAATAAATAAATTGGGCACAAATATGAGTAAAGATGATTATGGAAAGGCTCTCATTGAAAAAGAATCCAAATTGTTTATTTCAAGTATTTTGTACTTGAATGGATCAGGATGATACAATATTTTTATTGTTAATTTTTTTATACATATTAATAAAATAAAAATGAATAAAATATCCTAGAATCCAAGTGAATTATATTAAATGTCAAAAATACTCCCAATTATGGCCTTCTGTATCAAAAAAGGGTGATATTGTCTTATAAGGGTTCAAAGATACTGGTTGGATAGGTCAAGTTAATTATAAAAATTCCACATTAGGTGGATCAATAATTATTGGTGTAATATTCATGGTATATAATTCTGATAAGGAATAATGAGTTACTTTGAGATCCACTAAATTGGAGCATATCGATTTATTCTAAGAAGCTATATAAGGATATGGATTATAAATCAAATTGAGGATATAAATGTGAATAATAAGTGTCCACTAGTCATTGGATATTAAAAATAAATTTATATAAATATATCCAAGAATCTAGTGAAACATTCAAGATCAAAACAAATTTATATCAAGTATCTTTTCTTAAAAGAGAAGGTGGCTAAAGATATAATCATGTGGAATTTTTTTCTATATATGGAGAGGATTACTGATATTCTTACAAAAAAATTTCAACTAAGTATTTTGAGAATATGAGGTTGAATATTTGAGTGCATCACATTTCCCAATATTAAGATACATTTTTTATGACTACTTTCATTTAATACTTTCTTTCTTTAGAAAAATAGTAAGGTTTAATCTGTTGAGATAGAAATCTAATTGTATTTTGATAATTGTATTTTTTTTGTTTAGATAAGTAAAAGAAGTAGGTTGGATATCTATTTATAATTATATATCTATTTTTTTGAGTTTGTATCATATATTGAACTAATTTATGCTTATATTTATGATTTAATTAATATATTTTATTTTCTACACTGAGTTATCTCACACTGATTTAGAGTTGATTGATTCACGACTCATTTTTAAAAAAATAATGATATCACCCCTTTTGAAATACCTTTGCTTATATTTTTATGAAAATGGGTAAAATAAAAATTTATGTTTTAATGAATGAATTTAATGGTATAATTATATATTTTAGAGGAAGGCTTTTAAAATTAATATATAACTAAAATTTATGGTATTAATAACAAATATAAAGGGGTAGATTGTAAAACCCATTGAGGATTATCTTTTTGTTTTTTTTCAATACATGTGAATATGTTTTTTTAATTAATATGAGACTATTTTAAGTGACAGAGGTTGTTTGGAGTTGTGTTGAGAATCATAGAGATGAGTTTTGCAAGTTCTATTTTAATTTTTATAAATATAGAGTTTATAATTAATAGCTTTTAGTTTCTAGAAAATGGTAAATTAATTATTAATATCATACGGATGAAGATTTATAAAAGTAATAGAAATATTACTTTGAGATACATAATATCTATTTGATGATATTTAATATCTACCTAGTAATATTTAAGAAATTTCATGTGATATGTAATATCTTTTTGATGATATATAATATCTACCAAGTGATACATAAGATTTTATAAGTGATATAGAACTCCATTTTAAGATGATACATAAGATCTACTAGGTGATTTGTATTATATTTCTAAGGATACAAAATATTTTCTAAAACTTAGGGAAAATTCCATCAAAGATATATAATAATATCCCTCAAGTTTTAGAGGATATATAGGATCAATTTTGAGGGTATATAAGATTCTATAGATGGTTTCTCAGGTGAAGAGTATGATTAAGTCTTACAATGATTTTATACCATTTCAATGATATAAACAACCCAATTATTCATAATAATTGTTATTAAATATGAGATAAAATTGAGAAATAAGGAAAGAATATGTGCCAGGATGAGATGCATCATACAAAAACTATTCATGCATGAAACATGCACTCACTGAATATTTATTATTGGTTTTTTTGAATTTAAAGGAGATTTGAGGATGAAATTTAAAGATATTCAAATAATTATTAAATAAATAGGTTGTGTGAAAAAATAATATGAGATTAATGGGAATTTAAATTTGGTGTTTTGATCTTAAAGGCTATCAACGATGATTATTTTTCAACCAGTATATTCAATTATTTAATTATCATTTTCCTAGTAAGTATTTTTAGATATATATTATTCTGATACTTATGAATTTAATATTAAAGAATTAGACTTTTTAATTCTCTTGGGTTCCCAACACAAGTGTCACTAATTTTTTGAATAAGAATGCGATTGCTGATTAAAATGGGGTGGTGGGAAAAGTGAGAAAGAGGGACAACCAAGGATTAATATGAGGATAATGAAAATATAAATACCCACAAGTACTACTATACATACAAGGAGAAAGAATATCATCACTATTTAACCCATTGTTGGCTAGTTCTTTCAATCAGTGATCATTCTTTTAATGATTTTCTTTATTATTGTTTTGTACAACGGGTGATTGAATATAATTTTTGGTGAAAAAAATTATAGTATGTTTATGAATAAACACTTTCATGCAGTTTTTTCATTACAATAAAATATTATCTATGTTTTTATAGGGTAATAACCAACATACATTAGGGATGAAATCATCCATCTTAGAGGAAAACAATGTTAATAATTATTTTGCGTTATTGATTTATATTTCTCTATAATGAGAGTTTGAGAGGTATATGTTGAATAAGAAATAGAGAAATTTGAAATGAAAAAAAGTATCAACATTGATTCACCCCTTGTTTTGTTGTTTTTCACATTGTTAAGTGATCTTAATATCCATATATTTTTAATCATTAGGGAATACAAAAACCATGAATCATGAATGTCTATATGTTAATGTCCTGTTAATAAGTGAACATCTTATTTTAGTTCCAAAATCACCAAATAATGAGAAACCAACAAGGATATCACATAAGTACCATCCCAATTTTTATAGGTTTTATCCATGAAAATTAAGAAATATGATCTATACAAAGCTTAAGCATAACACACTCTCTCAAATAAAACTTTCATTATCTGTGAGTTTAAATCTCACATTCATTGCTACAAGATATGTTTCATCCTCTTCCAAAGATGACTTGGTTAGGTTGTAGCTTCTCTTCATAAAGGGGACTATTTATAATTTTAAGAATATTACAAAAATCCCCAAACCACCAAGTAATCAACCCCAATCTCATTAATGAACCATTACACAATAATCCAAAGTGGATGGTCCTTACACATTCAAATGACCATAATTAGTTAGATGTAAAGTCATGAACCAAAACCGTGTCATCTATTTTCTGGACACCTATATTGTCCCATTTTAAGGCCTAAGGCATCTTCCTTATCCTCATAGGATGGAAATAAGAATCACAGAATCAGAAACCACTTTTTGGGAGTTATTTTACCCACAAATAGTGAAAATTTCACAAAATTTACTATATAAAGTGTCCATATGTTGTATTCCAATGTAGTAGAAAATAAATAGGTATAAAGTGATAAAAAAAGAAATAAAACTCACCCTCAAATCCAACTACCTCTTAAGAAACAACCCTCTTTATTCAATATCCATAACACCAAATTATTAAACACCGCCTATAAAAGAGTGGAAGAAAAATAGGGATGTTCTATTTTAATAAGACTTTTATGGAATGAAATCAAAACTAACACACCCAGATCAAGAACTCCATGTGACTTGAGGTCACAAACCAAACTAAAGAAAAACCAACTCTGGGAGTTCCCAAGACTGAATTTGAACCTATAAATTTCACTTGATCTACAAACCCCAAGTGGTGTAAATAGGATGTGAGTAAAAACAGACCAGTTGGGTTTCACTAATGAGTCCATGCCTTTACTTCCAAAAAAAATTCCATAGATTCTAGTTATAATTAAAATATATAAAGTAACATTTTAACTTTTAAAGGAAACAAATAAAATAAAAAACTTTAACAATTTATAAAATAAATAAATCACCAAAAAATAACTATTTTATAAATATGCACCATAGTTTACCCCTAGGTCATCTAATGTTATGGGAACCCTAGATTCTTATATTAGCTAATGATTTAATTGGTCAAAATTCAATGTCTTTGATGACCGCTAAGAAGAAAATTCCCTAGAATTGTGGAATGGTGCCACTCATCCATGACACCACATTCAACTAACCCCTAAGGAGTACCAACCTTGGCCTAGCAATGTGGTGACACCCATCCCCAATACTAAAACCTTCATCCAAGTATAAATGTTTTGTTATTATAGTAAAGTCCAAATGAAATACAAAATCTATTATTTTCATAATATATAAATGTATTCCCATGTGCTTTAACTACTTTAATGATATCACATTACATTTTAAAATGGGTCCTTTCACCAACCCATCACAAGAAATTTAATTTATCAAATACCATATGCCTTTTAAAATAGATTTATTTCTTAAATTATGGTGAAAAAATTGAACAAATATAATATATATAGTTCAACATCCAAAACCACTATAAACTATATATAATTAATTAAAACATCCATTTTAAAACATAATTTTTTTTTATAAAATAAGGGTGTCACATGAAACCACCTACATAGAATGGGTTACTCAACAAACCCTTTATAAAACACAATAAGAAATTTATATCATATAAATCAGGCCTTTTTAATTCATTTTAGATTAAAAAAACTAATTTAACAACTGAATTCAATTAGTAGATTTGATTTTCAAGGATTTTATTTATCGTTACACACACACACATATCCTTCAATCCACATATTTTCATTTTCTTATGTAAATATGTACATATGTACACACACACACACACATATATATATGTGTGTATATATATATATATAACTATATATATGTGTATAGGCAACAAACATCACATGAGTCATTAAATACATTGGGAATAAATGAATAATAGATGGTGTTGATAAGTAAACTTTATAAAATTACACAATAAAGAAATATCAATGAAGTAACCCCTTTTAAAATCATTTTAAATCCCCACAAATATATATACATTTTCAAACAACATTAAATCAAACAAATTTTACACAAAACAACCATAAAAATTATATAAGTAAAAAATATAACTAATCTTTAGGTAAAGACATATAATAGAGGAAAAACCAAAAGAAACCATTTATAAATAAACCATAGTAATTTAGAAACCATGATAAATATATATATCAAAATCCATTTGAACTTAAGGAATATGAATAATTTTTAATAAAACTAATTTGAAACAACTAATCACACATTTCATGTCAAGTGAAAATAAAAGCAAGGAAGCACTTACCTTGATCGAACAAAAACAATGAAACCCTTGATTGTAGAAGGAGAAAGACCCAAAGAACCCATCACAGACCCTGAACATAAGAAATTAGAAGCATTTATAACTAAAACCCCACTTAAGGTTCAACTGGGGTAATTTGTAATGAAGGGAAAGAGGGAAATCAATAAGAGAGAATAAGTAAGAGAAAAATAAACCATAACCTAAACTCATTCAATTCAAAATCATAGGAAAAGGAACCAAGAATAAAAGGATGGGGCAAGTGGGTTCATTCATGGGGGTCTTCCTTGGGTAGAAATCATTTGAGAGTAGTGGGATTGGAGTGACAAAACTTTTGGGAAAAAATAGAGAGGATTTTTTGTAATTTTTTTAATAAACTAGGTACATCACACTTTTTAGTCACACAGTTGGTCAAACTGTATACCAATTGTGTTCCATATACTAGAAACTCATGGAAGCCGAACAGTTTGGCTACACAGTTGGGTAAATCATGAACTAAATATGAAGAATGTATCTACAATGTTTAATAACCCTACCACATGGCTATCACATAGTTAGCCCAAATCGGGCACTAACCATGAGACATGCAGAATTTCATAAAAATTCACAAATTTCAGAAGGAAAAACTCAAAATTTTAGAATAAAAATAATTTTAAATAAATTGTTACCATTATTAAGAAAATAAGGGTCTATGGTTTATAGTTCTCCTAACCATAACCCTTTCCTACTCCCAAAAATCTATCAAGTACCAGAAGAAGGAAATATCAAAAGGATCTAAAGTGGTAAATAAGAAGAACTCCCAAGTCATAGACTCTGATTCCAAATATAATAAGTTAAATATATAAAGCACACAACCATATCCAATTACATCTCACACACCTGACCATCCTATGAAAATTATTTATAAATAAAGCCTCATAGTGGGTCTACCCAACATTTAAATATTTTATATTCATAGTGGATCAATAAGATAAGTCATCCCCATGGAACACCTATTAGGTATGACCCAAATCCCCAATTGAGAATAATAAAATAAGAAATCCCAACCCAAAACAAATCCATAATTACCAAAATCACTAACTGAACCTCTTTAGATAGAAAAGAGACCACAACATTTCCAAATTAGAATCTATAGATCAATGAAAACCAATCAACCAAGAGTGAAAAGAGATAAAAGAAATGAATGGGAGGAAACAAAAAATGCCTTAAAAATTCTATAACATATTCTCAAGAGAAAACGTAATGTAGGGATTCTATAAAAATCTATAAACAAAGAGAACCAAACCACCCACCAATATTCATCTTACCAGGAATAAAACAGGAATGAAGAATAAACTATGAATATGATACATAACAAATTCTGGGGTCTTAACCTTGGATCAAAGAATATGAAATGTAAACTTTGGACCTCACACCAACAACACCATCCATGGAGGTCCTAATAAAAGTTAGTCTAATACTAGCTAGTTCATAATGTCAACTAGTTTAATATTTTTCATAGTTACCAGAGAGATACAAACAAGGTTTTTCCTATTCCCAAAAGACTAAAATAAAATTCCACCATAACAATATCCATAAAAACCCCAAAAGACCCACCCACTACAATAAAGAAATAACGAAACCTAAAAGAATCACATTTCACATGAAATAACGATGTAGGAACCAAAGGAGACACACTTCTAAAAGAATTAATTCAAAAAAACAATTGACTGAAAACCCATATTAGATAATCATCTAGGTCTAATAATGCTCTGGACCTTCCAAGGAAGAGTACCCCAAATAAAAAAAAGAATATAGAAACTTTTCAATACCATAAAAGATAATAATAAATCTAATATAAAAAACCCATCTCAATTAAGAAAAACATTTTAAGAAAATAGATCATAAACCCCATTCATAAGAGTATCAAAAAATCAAACAAAAAAAAGCATCTATTTTTAAATTTTTTAATTCCACATATTTATGCACTGAAATCTTAAATCTCTATGTTCAAACCCATTTTAAATTATACAATTCTATCATCAAAACATTTATAAATCTTGAAACATCATCTTAATCTAAATTTTTATTTATATCCTTTTTAATTGTTTTAAAACCAAATTTTCTATTACTTAAAATGAAGTGCCTCTAGACAAAAAATCATGAAAATCAATTCATAAAACATTTTACAATCACAAATCTATTGTCAATATAGTTTAAATTCCAATTTTAAAATTTCAAAATCACAATAATTTACCAAAAATCATTTTTCAAACTCAAGAGTTCAATATTTAAATCTTTTAATACCCATTAGAAATTACCTTAAAATTAATTTTTAAAATAACATAATGAGTCTCAAATCACTAAATCAATTTACACTTTTTATAATGCATTGAAATTAGTCCAAATCATATCAACACATCACCCAATACTATTAAATCCATTTTCTATAACTTATTTTTGTCTTTTAAATCTATGTATCCTTTAAAAAAATAATTAAAATTAAACAAAATCAAATAAAATAACTTTTAAATAACATCAATAAAAAACTAAGAAGAATTATAAAAAACAAAAGAATGAAAAATGATAATTTTAAAGAGTATAGTAGCCATGTGTGGTTTGGAAACCCAGTTTGATGGACTATGTGCCAACTATGATACTACAATTGATAGTTTCTAGAAACCATGTGTGCAGACTCTAGATGGGTCTTCAGTCTATGTGAGTTATCACCACCTTATGTTCTACTCCTATCATTTACACAAATATGAATTCTAAAAAAAAAATCCTAAAACAATAATAAAATTCAAACACCACCAAATTAAATCAAAATTTCAAAATAATTAATAATTAAAACCCCATAATTAATGTCTTATTTCCAAACATACCATGGTAACTTGAGGATTAGAATAGAAACAATCTAGATAAAACCTTTTGATCCATACCTATAGAGTCTCTACATTCATATATTTGATCTAACATTACTTCCTAAACAACAAAGGGCACTCTAAAACCTTGGTCCTCTTAATAAACAAGGGATCTGATACCATTTAGTCATGAAGTAACATGAGTCTTCCATCCATTGGACAATCGAGTTGTCCCATGGAAAGGATATAGGAAATTCTCAATCCCACAAGTTGGCGGTAAGTGCTATGGTATCAGAAACAACTCAGTTTGAATGATTTTTCTGATAAAATAAACATCCATTGAAAATTTTAATAAAATTCCACCATGATGTATTGATACAGAATAAAATAAATAAGTATAAAGATAAATTAAATCAGAAATAAAAACTCACCCTTAACTATAACTTCATAATAATAATATTAAAACTTATTTAACTTTCACAAAGCCACAAACATAAACACCACCTATAAAATAAATGAATAAAAATATGAATGGAAAATTCATTTGAAGCTTATAAGGTAAAAATATAACATATTTTGATCAAGATCTAAATGTTCCCTGAGGTTATAATCTAACTGTAAAACCAAAATTTTATATGAGTGACAATGAAAGGAATTTGAATTTACACAAGCCATTCAGTCTACTGACACAAAGTGGTGTAAGTATGGTGTGAGAAAAAACAATATATTCAGGTTTTTATAATGAGCCCAAGCATTTCCTTTCCAAAACAATTATCTAAATACTAGCTTCAAATAACCTATATAAACTAATATTTTAAATTTTAAAGTCAAGAAAGAAAATAATATACTCTAATACTTTATAAAATTGATAAAGTACAACCAAATAACCATTTTATAGATATTCACCATAGGGGAGACCTAGGTCATCTAAGGTTATGGGAACCCTAGATCCTTATATCAACTTGCGATCTAATAAATCAAAATCTTTTGTGTGAACTAAACAATAAAGGAGAACATGAATTGGCCTAATAGAATGGTAATGTCTGTCCATGACACCACATATCACTAACCAATAATAAGTACAAGCTTTGGCTTAGTGTTGTGGTGATACCCATTCATGGATCTATTACCTTTATACAAGTCTAAATGTGTTGTTAGTGTGAAAAAATACAAAGGGGATACTTAGTCTATTCCTACCCTCTTAGATATACAACTTCTCATGTGATTCACCCATTTCAAATATATCACATTCCATTTTAAAAATGGTTCTTTCATCAACCCATAACAAGAAATGTAATTAATAAAATACAACATGCTTCTTTAAACCACTTTATTTCTCAACTTAAGGGAAGATACTTAAACAACATAGTGTATATAGTTCAACCTCAAAACCAACATAAACAAGATTTAATTGATTTAAACATCCTTTATAAAACATTATAAGCATATTTATTTCATAAAAAATGGTTTTACATGAAAACACTTGCATAGATTGGGTTTCTCAAAAAAAACATTATAAAAAACAGTATGAAATGTAAATCATCCTAATAAATCCTTTGAAATTCATTTTAAATCACTATTTAAAAACAAATTTGAAAACCAAATTAAAACAATGTTTTTGAGTTTCAAATCTACCCTTTATCATTATACACATATGCATATATATATATATATATATATATATATATATATATATTTGTGTTTGTGTAGATCAATCAATCCCCATATTGACATATTCTAATGTGAATATGTATATATATATATATACACCCCAAAATATTTTTATTATAACACCCAGAGAATATAAAAGAAGAACATTATGTTTGATTGTGTATATGACACAAAGCACTAAGCTTAAATGAACCACAAAATATTATTATTTAAATATTTCCATTAAAACCTAGCCAATTAATTGGAGGTTGTGAACAATAATAACCAAATTATTAAATATATATAAATATCATACTCAATAAAAATTTATTTATTAATTATTAGTAAATAATCATTCATTTTTTTTAGTAAAGTATATTTACGTTTCAAAAATACATTTTATTCAAAAAGCATTTTTGTTGCTTTTTGTGAGAAAATATTATAATTAATTTTTGGAAGTTTTAGAAATTTTATTTGATAAAAAGGATATCATTTTTCAAATAATCATTCCAAAATTAAATTAGAGTGATATTTTTGGGATTTTTTTGAAAATATTGATTTTCCAATGAATAGTGAAAAATACAGATTTTTATTGAAAACTATATTTTTGATTTAATAATTAAAAAAATTTAATTTTTATAAAAACATTTATAACTAAAATTAGTTCAATAATATTATTATTAATATTTAAGTTCATTTGAATCTATTTTATTGTTTAATTTAGTATAAAAAGAGTTTAATACATAAAAATCATTTTTCTGAGAAGATATTTTTTTTTGAATTTTGTGTTTTAATCAAAAATTAATTTCTTCTACTTATAGAAATTGAATCTTAAAAAATGGATTAAATAATTTTAATAATGTGGTAATTTTTTTTAAATAGGCCTTTTTTATTTTTGGTCACTATGAATAGTAACTGTAGTAAAGGTTTTTTACCTTGATAAAGGTAAATTGGGTAATTATATTTTAAAATAATTATATAAGGACTTAAAAATGACCCTAAAACATGAATTTATCTTATTGGATTAGTGTATATCTTCATTTTTCATCTAAATTTTTAAAAATTTGTAACTTTGTCTCACATTTCTTTGATTTTAACCTTTATAATATTTAAGTAAAATATAAAGTCAAAATTTCACTTCCCTCTTTGAGTTTCTGTTATACTTTATGAAAGGGATGAAAGAAACATATGTTTGGTTATAAATTGTTATATAAAATATAATTTATTTTTATTTATCATTAAAATTTATTTATAATCTTTAGTGTTAATATAATTACCTGATATTCTTACGCAACACCTATACATTATTTATTCAATTAATAGAAACATTAAATCAATAATTTAAAAAAACTTAAAAGTAGTAATATTTGAGTGAGTAATACTATACCATGACTTTTTAAGATGATTATAAAATATTTAGGTTTTTTAAAATATTTATTTTATAATTATATATTTTTATTGATGTTTTTAATGTCAAATTAAATAAATAGTGTAAAAAATAACATTAATGATATATTATGTTAAATCATATTTCATTAAATGATTTAAAATTTTAAAAAATACTATATTTTTAAAAGTGAATGGTATATGGTTGAAAATATAAAATATTTTCTATTTATGGGTTAATTGGCATTCTATAGTTACTTTCTGGACCCATAAATAGTAAAACTACTTTTATCATCGTAATTATAAAAAAGGGTTAATAGAAGGTTAAAACTGAAAAATTAGGCTAAAAAAATATTCTAAAAATGTGAAACTTTTATTTTATGATATTATTTAGAACCATACTCATCCTATATTATAAATATTTCATTTTGATCCATTTTTCCATGAACATAATTTTTTATTAATTTAATACTTATGTAATTCCAAGAGTGCCCCTCCCCTCTCTTATAAATGGCCACATCCTGTCCTCTTTTCCTCAAACATAAAAAAGATTTTGGTTTAAAAAATACCTAAACATATCCATTAATTACATCCATAAATAGTTCCTATAGGATTTTGTTTTATCATAAAAAAATCTATGAAGGATTTAGGTGTAAACCTAAAGAGGTTGTTCAAAGAAGAAGTATAATTCTTAACTGATCATTTTCATTTTATCTCTTCTTTTACCTCATAAAAATATTTTTCAACCATGAAAAAATAATAAAATTATATATTAAATTTAATGATATGTTATTATATTAATTTAATATCCTATATCTATATCCTCTTCCATTAAATGGTAAATTTAACTGTCATTCGTTTTTACAGAGGATTACCACCTCACGAACCAATGCAATTTTTTTTCAATCACTGCCTCCCATGGATGTTCATAATGATGTATCTGATGTATATATATGATATTAATATACTATTTATAATTAAATAATATTAATATATTATATACTTTCCTATATTTTTATTCATTGAAAAATGATAATGTTGTTCATGAATACGTGTGGACTACCACCTCCATGATGTGTTATGATTTGTTTTTCATAACCACATAAATAGGATGATATATATAAGTGGATGAAAATAATTAACATTATTTTTATTATATAATCATCATTATTTGAAGATAAAATAATAGTTACCTTCATTTTTTATTGATCGTTCAAAAATGAAAATGTTACTCATGTGTACATACAACCTACTTCTCCATGATTGCAATGTTGTTCATTTTTCATAATCATATTTAATAATTGGTTATAAAAATTTTAATTGATATATATATATATATATAAATGATAATTATATAATTATTATTATTTTTTATATGGTGGAAGAATGAACTCATTGACGATAGTCAACCTACCAAGTCAGTTTGGAGGTATGAGCAAAATATCATCAAAAAATTTGATATGAACTAAAATGATTAAGTAATTGAATATATAATTATAATAAATAAAATAAAATGAATAATAAACTTGAAAAAAGTTATTAATAAATTAAATAATTAACATAATTTTATTATTCATGAAGGTAGAGAATGTAGATGACAAGTCAAACTCAAGGTAAGGGACACCATACTTAAATGTTTTAAGGATTTATTTTCTAAATCTATCTCTTCCATGCAAAAATTCTTAAATTTATTTCATAGATATATTTATATGGACATAAATGAATTATAGATAACATTAAATGTGTATTTTAACATTCATTAATATTATTCAATAAGGAATATTTTTTATTTTTTTATACGGAATGTCTTGAATTTATTTATAAATGAGAAAAATAATGTTTTATTTTAACATATACAACATCAATGGTTTTTATTACTACCATAAAAATTATTTTATGTTTGTATTATATAATAATCTTATATGTTTTATTTAAATAAAAACCATCATTTCATTTGTTTTTGGTATTTTCAAAAAGGGTTTTAAATAGAATTTATATTCCAATATCCAAAAATGTTTTCTTATTGGTGAGAAGAATATTTTTATGTGTATGATTATGGAGATTAAATCTTTCATGATCTATGATTATGTTATGGGTCTTGGGAATTATTTATGATTATAGGTGGTTATTTTATAAACTAATTATGGGTGGTTCTTTTATAAACAAAGTATGTGTGGTTTTGTTATAAACCCAGGATGGGTGGCTACATTATAAAGCATGTTTGGGTGGGCCTGTTATAGACCTCTAATGCATTGGGTAATGATTATAATGGATGTTGAAAATATAGGTTATTACATCTATAAGAGTGATATGGAAATAATTTATAAAGTTACCTATGTAATTTATTTATGATTTTTATGGTTTTTACATGAATCCCATCATTTCATAAGGTAATATAATGATATTATTCTTAAAGGATTGTATTTATTACATCTTAAGGGTTAAAAGTATAACTTTGTGAAAAAAGTTCCATGATTTTATCATATTTTCAAAGAAAAAATATAGATTTTATTTATAATTTAAGATTTATAATGAAATGTTTTATGAAAATATTCTGGAAAATAAGATGATTTATTGAGTAAGAAAATGTTTATTTTGATTCTAGATTTATTTTGAAAAAGGAAACTTTTTATAGGTGTTCATGGACTAAAGAGTTTATTTATTTATTTTTTATGTCCCTTACTGAGTTTTTTTGTGATCATCCCATGTTTTAAAATGCTTTTAATAGGATTTTTAGAATGATTAAGGATAATGATGAGGTCAAGATGAATATTGTGAAGACATGTCATGAAAATAAAAATAGTTATTTCTAAAAAAAATTTTGTGTGTGGGAAAAATGGATACCAAGTAGAAGTGACCAATTTGTGATGTAATATTTATTTATGTAAGTTTGAAGAAATAATTATGTAAAACTATAAATAGTAAAGATCCTCAAATATAAGAGAATTAATTCATGACATAACATTCAAGATTATTTAATGTTTAAGGAAATTTCCTTATAGTCTATATCAGAGTAAAGGATTAGGTAACTTTGCAGATTATGATGTTTTCATGAGAGGTTAACTTAAGTGTTAGGGATACCATCATGGGTTTATAATTTTATTGTTTATCATAAAATCAAAGGCTTAGAAACCCCTTTTAAGGTTTTAAGTAATGAGATTTTAAGGTGGCTAATGATATTTTTGGGAGATATTTTATTAGGTTGAGGTATATCTAACCGTTAGGGTTAATATAAAAGATTATTTCAGAATAATGCTATTACATTTTTGGGGATGTAAGCTGAATGGAATGAAATAACATTTTAGTTTAAAACATTATTTAATGTTTTAGTTACTAATTTTATTTTGAGTATATTATTCATATTTTTAGGAAATTTATAGGAATAATATTAATATAGTATTATTAAAAGGAAAACATGCTAGCCAGGTGACAACCCATCACATCCAATAAGGCTGCATGACTTGAAACCATAACTTAAGGGTGATAAGGGTGAAACACTTTCCACTAGACTACATGATTTCCTTATCTATCTGATATTTTTATTTAAACTATTTAAAATATTAAAATGAAGTTGATTTTGGGAAAAAAGTTATCATATAGATAAGCTTGAGATTGAAAAGTGATTTGGTGATTAAGTGATTAATGTTATTTTTTAGGAATTTCACTATAATTTTGGGAAATTTTATACGATTAATGTTAATAGAATATTATAGGATTTTATTTTAGGAATAAAGGTTTAATTATAATTTAGAACTATATATTATTTTATTGTATCTTTATGGTGTTTTTTATCTATAGAAAATATTAGTATATATTAGAGATTATATGATTAGAGAATATACATTTTTTATGAGCCTTTATGAGTGATTGATGTTATTTGGAGAAAAAGTTAAATTTATCTTGGAAGAATATGAGTTCAAATAATTCTAATCCATGGGTTTTAATCTTAGTCAAAAATATTTTGAATAATTTTAAGTATATTAATTTATAGATTTTTTTTGAACTTTGAGAATCACACTTGAATTTTGGAGATTAATTCATTATTTTGTCTTTTTACAGTTTATTCATTTTAAAAATTATCTTACCTTATGCTAACCATTTTGGTTTTGGATAATGTAAAAAGATAATAGTAATATATTATTATCATATTGTGGAATTATATGATCCATTACAAGTTTATTTTAGTGTTTCTAGCATAAAAATTTTATTTTTAATACTCATCATTTAGTGAAAAATATGAGTTTGGGGTGTAATTTGATGACATGATGAAATATTACTTGTAAATTAAGTATGTTTCATTTTGTTTTTTTAATGGTTGGGATCGAAGCCTCATTTTATTATTAAATAAAAGAAAAGAGCTATTTTTAGTGGGTAGAGGGAGTCTCATTGCATAACCTGAAGACCCAGGGGCTGGAAAGCCCATTTTGGCATAAAGGGCCCACCGATGAATAGTTTTTCTACTGTACCTGGGCTACAACATTAGATGCCACAGTACCGCCACCGCTAAATTTCTTGCTACAGTACCTCCACTGCTATAGTGTCACCGCTTCTACAACTCCTTGACTTCTACAATACTGCTACAATATTGTAATTGTACTGCGATAGTACCTAAGAATTTTGTCCCTACCCAGAATTGATCTTGTGTCTTTTAGATGCCAAACAGAAGCCTTTACCACTTGGGTATATGCTCATTGGTGTATATTTATTTATTTATTTAGTCTATATGGTAAATTATTTCCTAAACTCTAGTAAAGAATATTGAAATAAAAATCTTATCCTATTACCTTTATTTTTGAAGAATCAATTTTCTTTTCCATACCTCTTTGGTTTATGGTTTTTGGTCACTAACTTTCTCATGACAATTCAATTTTTTGTGATCAATATTTTATATAACTCTCCATCATTATTTAGATATTAATTTTTCCTTCATGTATATATTTTTATTTCAAACTAATTTTTTCCAATCTAGAAACTAACTATATGTTATTCCAAATGGTCTCCTTATTTAGTTTTCCCTCTTTTCAATAGGAAGTTTTATTAACCTTTTTTATGATGTGGTATTTCAATAAAAGTATTTTTAAATATAAAAACATTGATAACAAAGAAAAAATTTAAATTTCAGGGATGAAATTTATTGTGGGTGGGGGAGAATGTAATATGTCAAGATTTTAAAAAGACAACATTATGTTCAACATCATATATGATACACAACACCGATCTTAAAAGAATCTTGAAATAATATAATTTAAATAAGACCTTTCTAAACTAGCCATTATATGGTGGGTTTGAATAGTAATAAAAAAATTATGAAATATATATAAATATACTATTCAATAAAAATTTATTTATTAATTCTCATGAAATTAGCATTCAATTTTTTGTAGTCATTTTATGTTTTAGAAATAAATTTTCTTCAAAAAATGAGGTTTTTGAGAAAATATTATAATTAAATTATGGAATTATTAGAAATTTTATTTTATAAAAGTATATCATTTATGAAATAATAATTTAAAAATTATCTTATAGTATTTTTTTTGGATTTTATGAAAGGATTGATTTTCCAGTGAATAGTGAAAAATACTGATTTTTATTAAAATATTTATTTTTGATCCATTAATTTAAAAAGTTACATTTTTAAAATGATTTAAAAGTATAATTTGTTATTTTATATTATTAATAATTCAATTAAGTTAATTGTAATCAATTTTATGGTTGAATATTTATAAATAAATTTTTATACTTAAATGGAAATTTTCTGAAAAATTGTTGTTCGTTGTGTTTTTTATTTTATTATTAAATTAATTTATTCCAATTATTAAAATTGAATCTTAAAAAATGTATTATATATTTTTAATTAGGATTCCTAAATTTGGTAAATAGTCCCCTTTTATTTTGGGTCATTATGAATAGTAACCTTAGTAATTTGTTTTCGCCTCGGTAATTGTAAGTCAACTAATAAAGGTTAAACATCATACGATAAGGACTAAAAATGACCATAAAACATGAATTTATCTAACTTGATAAGTTTGTTTCGACCATTTCCCTCTTTTTTATTTAAAATATATCAACTTTTTGACACATTTCTTTGATATTTACATTTATAATATTTAAGTAAAAGATAAATAAAAAAATGTCACTTTATTGCTTTTAATATCTATAATATTTTATAAAATGGATGAAAACATATGTTTAGTTATAAATGGGTATTTGAAATATAATATTTTTTTATAATTTTAATTTATTTACAATTTTTAATAATTAAATAATTACCTTAAATGATTGCACAACGTTGACACAATATTTATTTAATTAGTTAAAAAAGTTAAATAAATGATTTAAAAAAAATTAAACGTAGTAAAATTTTAGTGAGTTATACCATAATTGTTTTTCCTATATATATAAAATATTTACGGTTCATGAAATGTTTATATTCGAATTAAAACGTTTTATTTATGTTTTTAAAGTCAAATTAAATTAATAGTGTCGAAAATGATATTAATGATATTTTATGTTTACTAATATTTTTTGAAATTATTATTTTTTAAATTAATTTATTTTAAAATCATATATTGTATGAAATATTAAATATTTTCTATTTAATAGCCCATTTTCCTTTTATTTTAATTTTTTGACCCCTATAGAGTAAAAATATTTATCTTTGTAATTGTCAAAAAGTGTTTATGGGAGGTTAAAATGAAAAGATAAGGGTAAAAAAAATCAACTAAACTTATCCAAATTTTATTTTATGAGATTATTTAGACCCATAATGATATTTTAATTTACAAATAACATTTGATACCCATTTTTCCTTGAAAAATAATTTATAGTAATTTAATACTTTAAGTAATTCCAAGAGTTCCCCTCTCCTCTCTTATAAAATGGAATCACCTCTCTCCATTTTTTCACACATGAAAAATATTTTGGTTAATCCAATACCAAACAAAAGAAATTAATTACATCCCTACCCACATCTTAGAGGCCTTATTTTGAATAGAAAACCAATATAGGTTGGCTTTAGGTATAAACCTAAAGAGGTTGTCCAAAGAAGAGGTATAGTTCTTAATGAAGAGTTATCATTTTATTTATTCTTAAACCTCCTAAAAATATTATTCAACCATGATGAAATAATAAAATAATTTTCTTAAATATAATATAATTTTATTATATAAATTTTATAAACTATATCCATATCCTCATCTATCATATGGGAAATGAAATCGTCGTTCGTGTGTACAATGAATTAATGCTTCGCGAACTGATATAATTTGTTTTCTATTAACACGTATCATGAATGATTATAATAATGGATTTAATATATATATATATAGGATATTAATAAAATATTTATCATTAAACAATGATAATATATCATCTAATTTCATACCTTTCCATTTATTAAAAAATGATAACGCCGTTCGTGAATACGTGTGGAATACAACCTCCATGAAGTGATGTGATTCGTTTTTCATCACCCCATACCATTGAAAATATATATAAATGTATGAAAAGAATTAATAGGATATTTATTATATATTAATAATTATTTAAATAGTAAAAAACATTTAACTTGTTTCTATAATGATCATTGAAAAATGGGAATGTTAATCATGAGTACATAGGACGTATTATCTTTGTGATTGTATCATAGTTCATTTTCCCCAAATATAATTCATAGTTAGTTGTGAAATTTTAATTGATATATAAAAATTATAATTATTTCAATATTATTCTTTTTTAGTTTCTTGAATAATTATTACATTGACCAGAGTCAACCTACCAAAGTCATTTTGTACATATTAGATGAATACCATCAAAACATCCGACATGAACATAACTGACTAAGTAATTGAATATAAAATGCTAATAAATAAAATAAAATGAATAATAAATTTGAAAAATGTTCTTAACCAGGTAAATAATTCATATAATTTTTTTATTTAGTAATAAAAATACAAATGTTACAAGTCAAACTGAAGGTAAGGGGCACTTTTCTTTAAAAACCTCTTTTTAAATGTTTTAAAGATTTATTTTCTAAATAATTATCTTAGATGTAAATATTATTGAAATTATTTTATGGTTATATTTATATGGAAATAAATATATTATAAAATAAATTTTATGCCTATTTTTCTTTATTTTAATTTTTTTTTAAAGAAACCTTTTTACATATTTTATACAGAATATTTTGACTTTCTTAATAAATATCAAAACAAATGTCCTATTTAAACATATAATGAATCAAATGTTTTTATCACTTCCATAACCATTATTTTATGTTAGGATTCCATTATAATATTCTATTTTGTCTTCAAATAAAAACATTGTTACCTTTGTTTAGGGTATTTTTGAAATTGGTTTTAAACGGAATGGATAAATCAATTTCTGGAAATGTTTTCTTAAGGGGAAAAATAAAATCTTTGTGTATATGATTATGGAAATTTAAGAATCTACGTTGTAGGATTATATATTGTGGTTTCTAGGAATTGTTTATTATTAGGGGGTTTCATTATAAATATAATTTGGCTGGTTTCGTTATAAACCAAGGATTTTTTGTTACATTATAAACCAAGGATGGGTGGTTTCACTATAACCCTCTAATTAATTAGGTAATAATCATGATATAATTTGACCATATAGATTATTAAATTTTTATGAGTGATATGAAAATTTTATTCCAAGTGACATATATGATTTATTTATCTTTCTATGGGTTTTATAGAAATATCATGATTTTATAATTTAATATAATGAGATAATGGTTGATGGGAAGTATTTTCTACTTCTGAAGGGTAAAAATTATAGTTCTGTGAAAAAGATTTCATGAGTTTATCATGTTTCCAAAGAATTATTTATAGGGTTTATTTTTTTACATTAATATTTCTAACAAAATGTTTTATTAAAATATTTGGGTAAATAAGTTGATTTGTTGAGTAAGAAAAAAAGTATTTTAAGCCCAACATTATTTTAAAAAGGAAAATATTTATGATTATTAATGGAATGACATGTTTTCTTCCTTATTTTTATGTACCTAACAGAGAGTTTTATGATTATCCCACATTTTATAATGTTTTTAATGGGGTTTAAGGATTATTAGGGGGAAATATGTGGTCAATTTGAAAATTATAAAGATATGTCATGAAAAGAAAACTTGTTATATCTTAAATTATTTTTGTCTGGTAAAAATTGATACTAAGTGGAAGTTTCCAGTTTGTGTTGTGATATTTATTTATATAAGGGTGATGGAAAAATTATCTAAAACTATTAATCTTAAAAATCCTCAAATGTAAGAGAATGAATTATTGACTTAAAAATAATGATTATGTAGTATTTAAGACTGGGTCTTTATATGTATAAGAACCAAACATCACAAGAGATATTCATGACATCAGATATAAATAAATAATATAATTTTGGGAAAATTAAAATTAATAAAATTACACAATAAAGAAATCTAAATCAATGAACCCCCCCCACCCCCCCACTAAACTGATTTTTCAATCCATAAAACTTCATAAAAAGTTTCTATAAAAACTAAATCACTCAAATTTCACAAAAAATAGTTTATAAATATTTTATAAGTCGAAAATATAATTATTATTTAGGCATAGACATATTGTATAGAAAAATCCATAATAAACTATTTATAAATAAACCACAATCTCTTATAAATCTTGATCAATATATATATATATGTATTTAAATTCAAATAAAATGAATAATTTTGAATAAAACTTATTTGGAACACCCATGAACATGTGAAAAGTTAAGGAAATAAAGAATATAAGAGTCTACCTAGGTCAAGACTAGATTATGAAACCCCTGATTAAAGAATAATAAATACCTTAAGAACCCATAACACACCCTAAACATAAGTATTCAGAATCATTTTGTTCTGAAACCCAATTAGTGATCAACTGGGGTGATGAGTAGTGAAGGGAATGATGGAAATCAAGAAGGAATATGAAGGAAGAGTAAGAATGATAGGAAGTAACCCTATCCTGGAGTGATTCAATTTTAAATTTTAAGAAGAATAATAATGAATTTTAGGAGGAGGAAAAATGGGTCTCATAGAGGGTCCCCCTTATATGACTGTTGTGAAATAAAAATAAGGGTATGAGAGAGATCTGATTTTTGATAATAATGGTATAGGGTAATTTTTGTAAAAATAAAGTTTTTGAAGAACTAGGTATGTTTCATGGTTTGGAAACATGGTTTGTCGAACCATGCACCAACAATGAAACCTATATTAGAAATTCAAGGTATTCACATGGTTTAGAAACACGGGTAAAAAAAATCATGTGTCAACTATGAAAATCAGCTTAGCTAAGTTGTAAACCCCCAACACATAGAAGTATCATGGTTATCACTAACTAGGAGATATGAAATATTTCTTAAAAACTTTAAAATTACGAAGTGACAGGCCAAGAAATCATAGAAAACTATAAAGGTTAATAAATAGGTACAATTATTAAGAAAAAATTATGCATGGTGTATGATATCCACACCACATAATACACCTATTAGAATAAGAGTGAACCAAAGCCTCAACCCACTGATCATTACCCTTACTATGTAAATGGATTCAACACATTGTAAACACAAATACAGGTCTAAAATTAGACCACTAGATGTCTATAAAATACCAGGGGGACTTTTATCAAAAGCATCCACCACAACAACCATGATTACTATTATAGAAATTTCTTAATCTAACCTTAGATGATAAACTCCCTACCTTTAGTAGAACCCTATAAATGAAATACTCAAGAAGATATGATTAGAAATGATATAATACTTTTACTGTCATGATGGATCTACCTCACTTTGAGAAGAGGTGAAGGCTGGAATATTTTTATCTGAAGGCATATTATGTCACCCTTTCTTATCAAAACCAACCACATCATGGTTGGGTACTCATTAATTAACCCCATATACTGAGCATGGAATTCCTACTAGGGGAATCTGACACCATGATAAAACTATGACACACATACCACATAATCTATCCCAACCTGAAACTCCTTAGACGATAACTACTACTTGAACTTACTATAGAAAATCCCTAGTAATATGGATCACTCCCATTTCAGAACATTCACCTTAGGAGTCTTTAATACCAATGGTTCTCTTGAAGCAATCCAAAAATAGAGATCAAATAATCACCTTCCCTATATTAAATGAGTTTAAAATTCATGAAGAATACCATGAAAGATTCATTGGTCACATTCATGTTGTAGATGTGTTCTCACTTTCCCCTTTTTTCTTGTCAAAGTGGTCACCCAGATCTTCAATATAACTTCCTATAATTGGTTTTCCCAATTTAAACATTAATTACATGAGCTTATCTAGGTTACCTAATAAATTAATAGAGATATAGGAATAACCATATAATTTTTTTTATAAAAATCTAATCCCTCAATAAGAGAAACCATAAAACATCCTTCAAATACACATTCATGCAATAATCTACCACCATGGGACCCCCTTTCCTCATCCATAGCACACACACTAAATGTTTCTGTTGGTATATAATTAGCTGAAACACAGTGGGTTGTCAGCCTTACCTATCCTAATTTAGGGTTATACTCACCATTTTGAGGTGAAACTAAAACATTTTAATCAATTGAATATCAATTCACAACCATAGTAAACTATCTTAATCACACTACAAATGATGTCATAGGACACAACCTAACATAATTGAATCCCCCAAAATATATCTTTATGTTCTAAGAAAAATTACACTATCGACTAATGTGAGTGAAAGGATAATCACTTTTTATAGGATTACATAGCTTAAAAGGTCCTCTTGTATGCCTTACTAGAATTTCCACAACCTCAATATCAATACATATTGAAAAAATAGCTCATTATAGTACTGAATAATATGAGTATCGATAATAAAAAATCAAATTGAACCTCAAACTCTATCGTTATCCACCTTACCAGATCCTATAATTTCATGAAACTATCCATCACCTCATCATGAATATACTAGATTTGATGAGGACCATTGGAAGGTGGAAGTAGAGATGGTATAAAATATTTCCCCCATATAGATTCTCCTACAAAACCAAATCCTTTTATTTATTATTCCTCTAAAAAGGCTATTAATCTTTTAATAATAAACTTTTTGGTCTTGATATAATCTTTAACATAGAGATACATACAGGGAACCACTTTGGTTAACCATAGGGAAACACTATCCCACTACAAAACCTGAGTTCATCACTACTGAAAAACTATCAAATACTAAATATCACTCTCAAATAAGGCCTCAATTTAATTTTTGAGTCCAAAATTACCATTATAAATCATATACAAGAAATACCATTCTTTTAAATCTCATCACATGATTTTCCATGATTTTTCTTCCTTGAATAGGGATTCAAACCATCTTAATTAAATCCATTTTCAACTTCATTTGATAAAAATCCTCTAAAAATTGAAAACTCAAACCATAAATGATCAATACCATTGTGATTTTAAGTAAATTTCATCCAATGTATTGATGCATCATGAAAGGGGAATCAATGAATGAACCACCCTCAAGATAGTGGGTGGACATTACAGTTGGGAAAACATAAGTCTCAAGATCCAAACAATCCTTCGTCACCTTAGGACTAGGTTCAACACAAAAACCCAAGGACCCCCTATATTTATAACAAATGAAACACATATAGACTATACTTAATGCTATTTGAATTACCAAGAACTACCATCCTCTAAATATGAATGTCTTTACAAGGAGTAAATGTGTGAGGATATACCCTTTTCTCATGGGGTAAGGGTAACTCTCAATTAGATCTTTGAATCAATGCCTCATCACTCAACTCACTAGTTCTTAGAGGATCAAAAAATAGCACCAAATTTTCAAAACATTTCCTATAAATTGAAGCTGGTTGTCTATAAGTTTCATACTATATTAAAAAGGATGAAACCACAATTACTAGAATAGATCTAAGTGAGATTATATAGTATGAAAATAAAAAAACACTATATGATAAATGTACCATATAGACTATACTTTACAACTGGTTCTTTAGAGTTTATAGTTGAATTAATTTTTTTTCAAGACCATGTTAATAGATACATCATGTTCTTCACAAACTCTAGTTTTAATAGTTTAAAAACCAAATTAAAATCCCTTAACATAGTCTCCATAACTTCTAAGACTAATCCCCACAAAACTGGTAGCTCCATACTCTGTCCTTAGGACCCAACCTCTCCAATATAACTTTAACATAACCCTATCCACCAAAGAACCACTTAGACTAGCAGTAAAATAAGTTTTCCACACCAATCCCACCTCCAATAGGCTGGTGGTTGGTGATTGACACCAAGAAGGTATAAAATACACTGAATTACTTAACCTATAATAACCTATTAAAACTATAATTCCACCTTGGCATCCACCAAAAGAAAAATAAATATGCATAATAAAACATCATAGGGATAAATAGACTCTAGTTAGAAAGAAAAACCGCATTGAATTAACTTTGGGATTAACCTTTAACAACAACCACCACTATTATATAATATAATATGCCACTAAAAACTAGTAAAAATCTATCTTCTAGCTCTAAAACCACCAAGATCACCACCGAACTATGAATCATCTACAGAGACACAACATATTTGATCAAAAATACTATGTAAGAGTGAGTGTAACATAATGAGGAGAATTCCTCAAGAACACATAGTAATGATAAAATAATAATTTATCTCAACCAAATACTGGGGAAGATTGGAAGAAACCTTTAAATTTTATACATTTTATATAAATAGAAAACTACGGATCAAAAAAGAATGACAGTATTTATGTCTCAGATTGGGGATGGATCATATCTCTAAATAAATATGGGTTTTCTAGAACATTGAGAGAATATTAAGGTTTAAAGTGGATATTTCTACTATAAGTCACATCTCAATAGAAATAAAAAATTCCATATGTTTCATAAGTTTTGAAGTATATGAATAACTAAGCCTTCCTATCATCCTTGTTTACACCCTAAAACATAGTGGTGGATTTTTTCCACATTCAGGTATACATGTCAGTTAAGAGTGTATTAAACCCTATCTTGCATGACTAATAAGCCATATGGAAACCCATATAACCTTATAGAATTTATAGTGTGGAAATACCACCTCATAAAAAATATGTATATTATTTGATGGATTTATAAACCATGATGGAGGACCCATGAATTATTAATAAAATGACATCTAATGAGGGAGTGACTAAATCCTTACACAAAGGACCCATGCATAGTTAGTTGGGGAGTTCCTAACTTTATAAACCATATAGGGGGCCAACAAATTGTTAGTTAAAAGGGAGTACTTGACCCAAGACCAAATGCGGAGGACCCTATTCCATGTATAGGGGGATTACTAAACCTTATGAAGAATATGGGTGACCTATTCCCCATCATCAGCACATCTCTCATGGAGTATCCCACTCCATGTCCACTTTGATCACCTCACCAAAAAACACTCATCTATTCTATATAGATAAGGCCCCCAAACTTACCTAGATGACTTATGAAAGGTTTCAAATGAATAAGAGTATAAATAATCGTTCTATATGTAGAAAATTACTCAAAATATATTATTTTCTTATCTTATTCTGATACTCGAGTGAGAAGAAACTAGTAACATTGAAAATAAAATAATAAATGAAATATGATTTTTTTAGAGATGGAATTTTATTGATGGGAATAGGTTAATCATGTATTTCTTTTTTCCTTACCTTATAGATTCATCCCACATAGTATGTTTTATTATTATACATGACATGTGGGATTTTTTGTCTGCTCAAGCATGTTCTTCCAGTACACCTAAATTTAAGAGTTCATTATATAAATGATGTGTATTAACATAATAAATGTCTTGTGAAGATCAATGGTTAATTGAAATGTACTATTATAATACCCAAGTTATATTCTTGATAAAATATATGAAATCTATCCCACCACACACTATTTTTTTTGTAAGGATATAAAATTAGGGCATATAAACCAGTACACATAGTGTTAAGTGGATCAACATGATATGTGTCCCCAAGGTACATGCAATATAATATTTTACCGAGACATGAAACCCATATCTATTAGTGCTGACCCAACACAAAATGTACTTACACACCATATTAGATGTGATATTTT
Source organism: Viscum album (assembly GCA_963277665.1). Taxonomy (NCBI): domain Eukaryota; kingdom Viridiplantae; phylum Streptophyta; class Magnoliopsida; order Santalales; family Viscaceae; genus Viscum; species Viscum album. Next base: position 565,512,129 of record OY728151.1, read on the forward strand.
TCTCTACATTTGAATCCTATCACTATAAGAGTAATGATACATGGCCTGTATGTATATCACCACACATCGTATTATAGAAAATAGAAGAATTAAAAACTATAACTACTTGAGATTCACACCATGATATCAATTGCGACACCCTCCACCATCCATTCAATTTATTAATCTCGCTCAGTTTCCCTATGTTGTGTGATCTCCTTGTCCAATGGTTATTCTAGACACCACTATCAAAAATTATATTCTAGGATCTTACAACCATGCTCAGAGGTCTACTCGACATGAACCATCAGCCTCAATGTCTCAATATCATCAAACTATTCCCATTTTTCCTAAATCATCTAGTGACATCCATATCCTTTAATAATCCATATTACAACTCATTCCATCATCATCAAACCACCGACTATAGTGAAGGATGAAAACAATTTTTCATAATGATAAATAAAAATAATGGGGAGAGAGAGTCCTTGTTAGAAAAATATTTCTTGCATAGAATTTCATTTTGAAATACATCCATCAATGAAAATTAGGAAAAAAACATGTAGTGAAGTACAAAAATATTATATTCAAATAATAAATCATCAAGTACCACTTGACATTAAGGGGAGTATTTTTATCTCAGAATATTTTTTTCTCTAGAGTTAGAATAGAAAAAATCATATTTACACTCCATGATTTATCATCCAAAAAAATAAAGAACGTGGCTTATTTTTGATGGAATAATCCCTCCCTCTTGGTTAATAAATAGTTATTAATGGATTCAATCATTGATGACACATAAATCCATCCTTGATCAATGACACCAACTTATCCTTGATCCCAAATCCAATGTCAGTTTCATCAAGAAATAATTCCTCTAATTTAAACCTCTCTACTAAGGGTATATTAAAGATATGGAAGACCCTTTATGATTTAAATAATGAATATGTTTTATAATTATGAATTGGGTAAAATAAATAATTTTAATTAAAGACCTAAAATGAGCCCATATCACGGCCCAAAACTCAACTAAATGCTACTAATACCCTTGGAATAAGCCCCCAAAATAGGTAGAACCACAATATCGATATTTTCATCTGTTATTTCTATTTAGGAGATATAAATTTTCAGGCACAGGGGAAAAATATTAATTTATTTTAAAAATATGAAATGTTTAGTAAAATTCATCCAACTTAGAATATATCAGAAATTATTACAAAGGGTAAAAATTAGGTCTTGTGACCAATATAACCCTTATAAAATATTTTCAAACGAATTTAATTGGGTAAACTTAATATTTTACCACTTTAGGGGATGTGATACCTTGAGACTCAAAATGGGTTAAGTCTTTCTTGAGGAAAAATCCTTGTCGCTATAACACTTGTTACTCTTTTTTTTCTAAACTATCTTTCTACTCTAGATATCCATACATAAATCAGTGGATTTATTAAAACTTAAAATCATTTGGGATTATTTTTTCTTATGTTTTTTTGTTTAATTTAACAACTCTTGGAGTTATTTCAATTTTCCAAATTCTCTTCTAGTCTTAACATGAGGCTTTAATGACCCAATTTTTATATACTATTGTATTGGTAATTTTTTAGTGTTATTTTTCGATATGGTTTCAATGCAAGTTTATTTAATATAAATTTTGAAAGATTTTCTAAAATAAATATTATGTTAAATATATTATTTCTAGTCACCAGCATGTGAACTATAAATAACTCTTAAATGGATTCCCAAATCAAAATTCTGACACCAAGGTTGTTTCCAAAACTATGGCATTTTTCTAGGAATGGTGTAATTTTTAGAGAGTATTAGAAACCATTGGTATTATAATTTGAGGTCATAAAAAAAATTAAAAATTAATATTTTTATTATGTTTTTTGAAGTAATGTGGCACTGAAAAATCACATTTTCCTAGAACAAAATTTGTGACATAGTGACATCATTTAAATATAGATATTTTGATAGGAGGTTATCTATTTTCCGGAGTTAAATTTCTATTAACAGAATATTTAATTATGGGATAAATGAGGAGAGCTGATTTGGTGAGTTATGATTGGAATTGAAGAGGGAAATAATTCTTTCCCACCTCCCATGTAATTCTTTCTATTATTTATCTTCTTGTTGTGATATTTCTTGTTATGATATTAAAATATATATTATTTAATATAATTAATTTCATCCAAGAATTTTATGAAATTATTTGACATGTTATTTATTAATTAAAAATAGTTGTTCAAATTTATCTTCTTGTTATGATATTTATAAAAAGTCATATAAGGAAGAGTATCAAAATTGACATTATTTATATTTTAAAATAAATTTTATTTTATTAAATGATAAAAAATTCATAAAAATATCAATTTATGCCAAATAACTCTAAAAATTTCATCAATTACTCATTTATTTTTCGTTTGTCATTTTATAGTAAATTTATTAACCTTTAAAGAGTAAAATCCCATGTGGTCATGGTAAGAGTTAAAGGGTTTGAAAAGGAGTTAAAACCAAAATATAAGGGTATAAAAATGACTTATACTTGTCCCAACTTTATTGGATGATGAGGATTATTCCATTATCACAATAAGATCAAAATGGAATTTTTTAACAGACACTTGTTTATGAAAAAACTTATATATTATTTAATTCAAAGATAATTACAAAATGTCACTCTCTTTATATTTAATATCATTTATGTGTCCAAATAGTGAAAAATTCAAGATATGAATGAAAATAAATGACTATATTGATCATAATGAATTCCTTTTCATTAAATAAATTTATTTTAATTTTTTATAAATTATATAATTACCTTAAATGCTTCATTAATTCTAATACGATATTTATTTAATTAATAGAAAAATAAAATAATTGATTTTAAAAGTATTACTTTTGATATATTTGGGATGATTTAACGTGTATAATAAATTTTATAGATATATAGGATATATTAGAGATGTTTTAAACCATTATATTCTAATTCCCACTCTGTATTGATATATTTGAAGTCAAATTATAGTATCAAATTTTACAATAATGATATTTTATTGAATTAATATTTTATTAAATTAGTTAACAATCACAAAAATGTTACATAATAAGAAAGGGGGACACGATATGGTCTTAAATGTATTCCACTATTCATTTACATAACATTTTTAAGTATTTTTATCTCAAATAAACTAATTTTATTTTAATATTTTAAGGATTTCCAAAAGTACCCCTCGTCTCAATTGTAAAAAGGAACCTCCTCACCCACTTCTTTACACCACTTTAATCCTTCTATATTGAAAAAAACCTGCCAATATAATCTCCCAAATTCTATACCATCATCATAATATCCTCTATTTGGGTTGAAATCATAAGAAATAAGGATTTTGGTATAAACCAAAAGGAGTTACCCAAATAAGTGGTAACATTCTTCAATGATCACTTTTGTTTTATTTATTTTCACACTCCTTAATTTATTATTATTCCATGATTATATAATAACAAAATTATCCTCAATATACTTATATATTTTTATTTTATGGGTTATACCAACACCTACACACACTTCCATCAAATGGGTAATGAGTTTACCATTCATGTACGGTGAATTACCACCTCACGAAACAATGTCATTCTCTTTTCCTTTACCACCTATCATGGTCAATAATTATGATGAACAAAATGTTTTTATATGATATTTATGATATTTATGTTTTCCTTATACCTAATTAATTTTTATATAACATATACCTTCATGCTTTACATTTTTTGTAAATACAATAACATCATTTATGGAAGTGTGGACTACTACCTCCTCAAAAGGTTGTGATTCGTTCACACTATACATGGAACATAAAAACGATGGTTTTAATAAAAAATATGTGATATATATTACATATATATTATATTTAATTATAATATACATATATATCATTTAATTTTCATTATTTTAATATGGAAAAGAAATAAAAGTAGTGTTTATGCGAACGGATGACCTACCATCTCCCTGAATGGTGAATTTCATTTCCTATCTCAAAATTTTGTGGATTATTTTAAATAAATATTGAATATATATAATATTTTCGTCATTTTTTACATTATAGATATTATTAAATAATGATATAATTAATAGGAACAAAAAATTACATGTCAAAATATACTTGAGAAAATAGAAAATTAACACCCAAAAATAGTGAAAATGATGAAGGATTACTAACAAACTAGTGATAAAATAATATAAAAAGACCATATATTATATCCTAAATATGAATAAGGTTATGATATAAGTTAATTACATGATTAACACCATTATAATTGTTGTTAAAGTATGTTTAAAAAAAAGAAACACTAACTTAGGTATTTTCATCTCACTTTTTACATCTGTGAGATAAATTTCATATCCACCACTTAATTATACTGCATGGTGTATATAATACAAATTTTTATATATTAAATATTTAATCCTTTTATAATCACGATATTCACATTTTTCAATGTTTTATGAGACACTTTGATTTAAAAATAACTTTTTAAATCAATTATTTGATATATGAGGAATGATTTGGACATGCACTATAAGAGTTGGGGACTTGTTAATTCATGAAATTTTATGAATCGGTAAAATCATGAGATAAATTAGTTGAAAAAATTGGAATATTTCAAAATTTATTGAGAATAAATAATAAAGGTAAAGGTATTATGTTCATGGGAAACATGGATTTCAATACTTAAGAAATTTCTTTATTGATAATTGTGTTATTATTATTTATCCATGAGATTTTTTATTCAAGATATCTTTGGATGAATTTTATTATCAGTTTATTAATTAAATATCATGTGTTTTAGTTATCTATCACACCTCATTGATTATGCCTTATTAGTAGATTTATATTTCAGATGTTCTCATCTATTTACCTTTCCATGATGATTATGATTTTGATTCATTATTGCTTCCATTATACTCACCCTTATTGAGCATTTGAGATCACCCTTATTTTGTTTTCTTTTCCTAGGATATAAAGATGAATTCTGGGAATGAGTTTCAAGGATGTAATTTATTTTTATATGTTATATATTATGTTTTATTTTCTATCACTCAATGTAATATGCATATCATGTATACAATATAGTTTTTTAAAACTGCTAAACTTATATTTCCTTTGGGATTTTTCCTTGTAATCAAGATAATGTAATAAAATTATGCACCAACTCTGGGATTTTGGGGTTGGGGAATTACAATTATTACACTAAAAGAGTTTCTTTTGTTATAAAATTATTATTATTATTATTTATCATTGATAAATAATTCTTTGATTAATTAAAATTATTACATTGTCACTATCCTTTTGAAGGAATAATACCATGGAAAACAATATTTTTTTTTTCATCTACTCACATTCTTCATCGAAGCTTAATGTGAGCCTATTCCTTTTAGTGTTTGATTTTTCCTCCAACCACTATCATATTATCATTTTTATCTCGATCTTATTAATTGAGTTATAATATAGTTTTATGGTGATTAAATGGAGGATAATTGGGAATCAAGGGTATTTATTCTTAACTAGTATGATGTGAAAGGTTTCTTTGTACTATTTGATAAATAATTGAATGTTAATGGTCCAAAAAATCATGGATGACCTAAAATCACCTCGATGAAGTGTGATATTGATACTAGGTGTATCAAGGCTATGTTCTAGGGAAGTTTTGATCAAAGGTTGTGGTGAAAGTGAAACTGGTGGTGAAATGAATAAGGAATCAATGTTCTTAAAATTTTCCAACTAAAAAAATGTAGTCTTTGTACACACATTGCATATGTCACCAGATTTTATTTCCACGTATCAATTAATTCCACAAGACTTATATCTCTGAGATATATAATGTGCATCACACCATTTGACTTAGACTGAGTAGTCACTATATTTTATTTCTCACATTCCATGTGACTCTGGGTACATTCCATGTACCACATAATCAAGAATCTCAACATGTATTGGTGGTACATGGCTAGAATATATAATAAGACCCACATTCTATGTATATAACTACATATATCATGTATCCTTAGTAAGGTGACTTGATGTGTACATGAAATAAATAGGCAGTGGTCATGTAAGAACTACACACAATGTATTCAATATAGAAATCATATACTATGACTATGTGTTGTGTACTACATACATGACACAACCTCTATCGATAGTGCACACTCTAGTTTCCTAGAAGACCCACATACCATGTACCACTCTAGAAATACTCATTAACTTATTTTCACATGAGTTAAATAAGAGGAGTAATCAACCAACCTTTTTAAGGGTTCCATCATTCCATGTACCCTACTAGGAACATTGTTTACTTGGTAGATTTTTGAAACATTTATATCACCCCTCCTAAGTGTTAGTTCTGGACACATGATGATTCTATTCTGAGTTATTTTATTTATATAATGTGACATTTCAAATATATTCAGTATCTAGGGTGTATATTGATGTAACATGAGTATATTGTGTTTTGTAGCATTATAGGGATTATGATGGGTGTGGGTAGAAATTTAGTGAATCAAAAGGGTTGGTAACCCTCTTAGTGGATATATGTATCTAGGGTATGGGTTCTCCATGTTTATAGTGGAATATGTAACCCTATTATAGGGAAATGGTGAGGGTACTACACTTATGATGTTGGTAACCATATCATACAATGCACATTACACTCCTTAGGGAACATGTCATTCCTAGCAGTTACTGACCCTCTTGACTGACATAATATCTTTAGTGATACACGAGTCCAACCTCAATTTTACCACTGAGGAATGATGTAGAAGATATTGGTTTGATATGGTTCAAGTTTTTTGGGTTTTATAGTGCTATAGGTAATTCATGTCCCTTCTCATTATATACCATAGTGGAGCTAAGCTTTGATTATAGATGACCTTCATGACCTTGGCTATATGATATCTTAAATGAACAGAAGGATTTATTTTACTGAAATTATTTTTTTTCCCACTTCTATCTTTTTATTTTGGGTCATCCTACTAGGTATATTTAAAATCACCATGCATGAATTTTTTTATACAAGTTTCATATATTTATAGATGATGTACATATTTATGATGGATTTGGAGGATGTAGAGTTGATGTTGATTGTGCATATAAGATCTTCATGGAGTTCATTGTTCATGACATTAATGATGGTGTTGACATGATGTTGAATTTATTTTTTGAACCATGATTGAGGTTGGTCATTGTCATTGGATTTTGTGCGTTGTACTTTTACTTTTTTATAACTTGGGGTTGTTTTTCATTGTTTTTGGGTTATTAGTTGGGGTTTCATGATGTAGTCCAGTTGATTTATTTATATATGGGTTTTTACTTTTATATATGTTTTCATAAATATAAGTGGTCATTATAGTTTATTGGGAAACTCCTCCCATATGAGTTGTATTCCTTCTTATTGCTTTCCCCCATCCCTTAGCCGATTGGAGGCAGACTTGAGGTGGCATAGTTGGTATAATATTTTCCCAATTACAGTTCATGTGGGTAAGGTCATATCATAATGGTATTAGAGCAGTTTTATTATTAAGTATAGATATTGAAGTTAGTTGTATTGTGGGGATTAGATTGATATTATTATGATAACTATTTTAAGGGGTGTTTTGTTTGGTTAAAAGACCAGTGAACCTAGTGTTTATTGTGGGAGACTGATGTAACCTTTCACTAGGGCTATGATAATCTAATAGTGGAATCAAAACTCTGAGTAAATATTTATAGGATTTAAAGGGACAATACCTACATCATGTATCATGTCATTAGTGTATATAATAATGCATTATTTGTTTTGAATCATTCAGATATGTTTTAATAATCATTGGTTTATCTTATCTAATATAGGATTCTACCCCATAGATATCTAAATCATATCTAGAGTTAGGGTTATGTTGGGACTATTCTAGTAGTTCAAACTCTAGTCACTAAAAACATGAGTGAAGAGGCATCCATTTAGAGACCCGATAGAAAGTTATTTCTCCCATTAGTGAAGTATAATATTCAACCTCAAATAGTTGAGGAGGGAGTATACCCACCAAAAACCTTGATAGTAGTCCCTATAAAGCATGATGAAACTGAATATAGGCTTAGTGTGCATCACGAGTTCCAATGAAAAATAGCTTCTAAATATCAAGGAAAGTCATATCCCCAAGAATTAAATGACTGGTTGGAGTTAGTTTCTTGAGTCCACTATTTGGTTAGGAAACTATTTAACCAGATGATGGTTATTATTATTAGTCTTATTTATGTTGTAACAAGATACTAGTGGTCATAAATTACATATAATTTCGATGAATATACCCCACCATATGTAAAGTTTAAGAAATTATTCATGGAGGTGTATTTCCCCGTGGCATTGTAGATGATTTGAGTTCAGGATATGATGGATCACCTATAGAGTAGCATGATAGTATCCCAGTATGCTGTGAGGTTCTCTAATATCGAGATGTATTCTTATGAAATGATACATGATAGATGCTTATGATATCATAAGTTTAAGAATGGTCTTTAGAATAACAATTATGCTGGGATTTTACCCATATACATTATGACCTAAATCAGTGTTCTTAAGTGTTATTTGGTGATTGAATGTTTTCAGGCAGAGTTATAGCCATATTCTAGAGAAGTGTCATCAGCTTAATCTAGTTAGAAATAACTGTCAGGATCACATCAATAGAGGTGAAAATATTTAAAAACCTAGTCTTATAGGTCAGTTTATGATGGATCCCAAGTTGGATCTACCCATCTTGGAGACCTAACTTGTTATTATTATAATGGTATAAGAAATTTGTATTCATGTTTCTCTACCAGGTGAGTAGAAATGGTATCTAATGAGATATAGTGTAAATAACTACATGATATAGGAGACACACAGACCAGGGACATTCTCAAGGTGGATATGGTAGAACAACTAGAGGCCACCAAAACAGAGGAGAAACCAGTGTTGGGTGACACTTTGATCTCTCATCATCCCCTTTGTATGGACTGTGACAGTCTTAAGGTGATAAAGGTTATATTATAGGTCAAATGTTGTTGATAAATGGTTTTGAGAGAGGATATACCAAACACAATTCAAGGTAATATGTGAATATTATCTATGTTATCTATTATAATCATAGATACTAGGGTAATTATTTCATTTCATGCTATAATTTTTTTTCATGAACTAGATATTCAAATATAAATTCTTAGACAAATGTTTTTAACTCGATGTTACTACTAGTGATGATCAACCTTTCTCGAATATATATCAATAGTGTGAGATTATACTCGAGGAAGATATTTTTTCTTGGGGTCTTATGATAGTATAGATGATACCTTATAATGTCACACTTAGTATAACCTTGTTATATACAATCCAATCCATTATAGATTTTTATCCACGTAGTGTTATATGTTATCATTTAAATTGATCTATGTTTTCCATTACTAGTGAATATAAACCTTGGGTAGGATGAGTAGGGTTCAAACATAGAATATTGTAACCAATTTTTCATCATATGGGGATTCCAGCACTACGCGAAACGAATATTTATATGTATTTTTTTCAATAGCAGTTGAAAAGTATTTAAACATTTTTCTTAGTGGATGTTCTAGAGCTTCCCACACAAAATGAGGTTGATTTTGGTATCAAATATCACCCAAGGACCACATTTATATCCTTAATGACTTATCATATGACCCTATATAAGCTTAGAGTGATGAAAGTGTAGTTGTTAGAACTTCAAGAGAAAGGATTTTTTATACCTTTTGTGTCCCCCTGGGTAGCTCTCATTCCATCCTCTAAGAAATCAGATGTGATCCTAAAGATTTGTAATGATTATTGTCAATTGAATTATGTTAAAATCAATAATAGATACCCTCTTCCAAGGAACAATGATCACTTTAATCATATGAAAGGATCATGATGGGTTTTAAAGATTAATATCAGGTCTCGATATCACTATCTTCGGGTTTATGATGAGGATGCCATGAAGACAATGTTTAGGTGTCTTTGTGACCACTATATGTTTCTAGTGATGTTTTATAATCTGATAAATTATATTTCAATGTTCACAATACTCAATAACTATATTTTCAATCCATACATGGTGAAGTTCATGGTAGTTTTCACCGATGACATCCTCATTTATTCTCACATAAACAAGGAAAAGGATGAACATTATAGTATTATCCTAGAATTACTCTATGATAATAAGTTTTATTGAAATATCTTGATGCAATGTTTAATATTTAGAGAGTTCATTTATTTGGGAACAACATTTTAGAGGCGGGCGTTGGAGTAGATCCTATGAAGTATGTGGTTGTGATGGTTCTGGATCCACCCAAGTGGCACTTGAGGTGTGTAGTTTCCCTGATCTAGAATTATTACACTAGATATTCATGAAAATAATTCTCCTATAATAGATCCCCTATGAAATACCTTACCCTAATGGGGAAGTGATTCATTTTTTTGAAAATATCAATAAACTAATGAAGATTTGAAGTGTAGGATGACTAGTGCCCCAATATTTTAAAATCTAGAGGGAGGATTGGAGTATGAGGTGTACTTTGATGCATCCAGGCGTAGGATGGGTTGAATGATAATATAGGAATGATATGTGATTACTTATGGGTTATTGAAGCTATGATTGCATGATCATAACTATATGACTGATAACATCGATCTTATGGATATTGTTTTCACTAAACATACACACACACACACACACATATTCTTGGAAATAGATTTATGGTCTACTTAGATCAAAAGAGCATCGAGTATATAATTTTGTAGAGGGACTTAATTTTTATGTATATGAAAAGGATGGTGTTCTTCTAGGACTATGATTTCAAGATAGTATATAATCTCATAAAGATAAATATTATATATGTTTCCCTTAACAATAAATCACATACTCAGAAGTTGGAGGAAGTTTTTAAATAATGGGCTTTGTTATAGTTGTACTTATTAGAGGAAGAAGGAATCTCTTACCTATAATTGACGATGTTAACCTCTATACTTATTCACCTTGTGAGGTAATACAAATGTGAAGATATTTATTATGAGTTTCTTCAATATTATATTCTATTTGGAGATACACTTGAGAGATTTATTGAAGGTGGCGATCATGTTATCCTCTCCTAGTGTTAAAAAGTGGTTCCTACATCAAGACATGAGGAGGTGTCAAGGGATTTCTATACCCAACCTTTAGTATTAAGTCCTAGAATAGTAAATATGTACCATGATCTAACACACTTATTCTGGTGGCCAGGTATGAAGTATAGTGTTATTCAGTTTGTTTTGTAGTGCATCACTTGTTAGTAGGTGGAGGCTGAGAACAATGTTCCCACAGGTTTTATCCAACCCCATGAGGTTCTAGAGTGTAATTGTGAAAGTATATAAATGTATTTTATGATTTAAATTATTTGATTAAAATAGATAATGGAACTTTCTTGTTGATAATTTACTGGATGACCAATTCAATTCACTTATTTTTTATTTAGGGTATGATTTTTCTATAGATCTTGGGAAGCCTATACTCATATGATATTGTGTGATTGAATGAAGTACCCCTGAAAATTTTCTCCAACCATGAAACTAATTTCACATCTTGGTTATGTAGAAGTTTGAAGAAGGATTTAGGGACCCAACAATTCTTGTGTATGGATTTCCACCCCTAGATAAGAAAATAGACCACAAGAACTATCGAGGTTCTTGAAGATATGCTACAATCTTATGTAATATATTTTGGACGGAGTTGGTTTGATCACCTAACCATAACATATTTTTCACACAATAATAAAAATCTCTATACTATTAGTATGAAACCTTTTAATATGTTTTATGGATGAACTTGTTGGTCACAATTTTACTATATATATATTGGTGAGTCATATTATATTAGGCTCAAGCTAGTGTGGTAAATGGAATACAAGTTATAGGTGATCTAGGAGAATATAAGGAGAACTCAGAGTTTCCAAAATTCCTAAAAAGAAAGAAGAAAGACACCTTTTTTATTTGAGGTGGGAGATCATATGTTTATAAAGGTATCATCATGGCATGGTTTAAGGAGTTTGGGGTAGGTTAACAATTTATCATTGAGATTTATTTGACCATTACAGTTTCTGAGCATGGTAGGTGATATAACTTATCACCTAGAGTTACCTCCACATATGTATCATGTACACAATATTTCTTATGTGTCATAACTATGGAGGTATGTGCATAACTTGTCAAACATTATCAACTGGGGTGATCTTGATATCAAGAATGTCACTACTATTGAAGAGTACTTGGTGGTTAATAAGGACCGACAAGAGAAGATAATTTATGGGTTTGTGATTCCCTTGGTTTTTATTTTATGGCATCATGATAACATCCAAGAGATATTATGGGAATATAAGAACTAAATATGATCTTAGTACCCTCACCTCTTTAAAATAGTTCTGGTTTACGAGAAAAAAACCATGAATGTGGGGAGGACATAGTGACCCAGTTCTTATAAAAAAATGCCTTTAAAATTTTTTAATAATAATTTTGGATAAATTGATTAACTTATGGTGACATAGAAAATGATGTTCCACGTGAGGATGTTATAGGAAGATAGATATTTTTATAGGACCATTTTGGTAGTTTTTTTCCATTAATAGAGAATTTAATTCTGAAATAAATGAGGTAAATTAATTTGGTTAGATATGATAAGAATTAATGTGAGAAATAATCCCCCATATCCTCTAATTCTTTCCATGAGATGATAGTTAAATAGAGACACCCCTCTCCCATCCTATTTATTAATAAGAAAATACAATTGAGAAGATTATATCCACCTGAAAAATGGTAGATGATGTTAGTATAGTGGTTGTGTCAATGATGAATATGGAGAAAAGAATGATCATATAGATTTAGATAGTATCCAAAGAGGAAAGAATTTCTCATTAGGTTTTTCATATATCTATAGTTTTTATTCTTCTTATAAACTTGTATGTACTTTCTTGAATAAATTATTTAAGAATTATTTTCCAAATAATATAAAATAGGGTTTTCAAGAAAATATTAATTTTTTTTATTATATTATATTCAAATAATCTAAAATTAATTGAAATAAAAATATTTTTTTTATGATAATGAATTTATTTTTATAATTCAATTTTTATCAATGATGGTTGTGAATTATTTGATAAATGATAATGGATTTTTTTGTTTTAAAGCTAGAATGACATATTTAATAATAAAATTATTTTTTAATAATATGATACTAAATGATAATTTAATGTTAAATTTCTAATAACTTAAAACACACATTCTATGATTATTTTTTTCTTTTTGTTATTATACATGGCAAGATATTATCATGGGGATGAGGCTTCTATGGAAATATTTTTTCTAGACATTTATAATTTTTACTAGGTTATTATACTAACAAGGTTTTTTATTTGAGAAATATTAATATTATTATTTATCAAATATAAATAACACTATTATTAATTAAAATATTTATGTTGTCACTAGATTTTAGAAGAAATATAACCATAGAAAATAATATGTTGTTTTCATCTACTTATGTTTTTTTGTTAAAGATGAATGTGAGATAATTCATTTTAGTGGTTAGGTATTCCACCACACATCATATTATTTATTATTTTAATTATGTTATTATCAATTGAACAATAATATGGTTTCCCAAGGTAGTAATGTTTGAAAACCATAAATCATGGGTTTAGGTGCATAACCATGATGACGTGAAAGGTTTTAGGTATAGTTCAACGAACAGTTGGATGGAAATGGTCTAAATAAAAATTCATGTCCAAAAATGTTCTATGTAGATGGAGATGAAAATATTGGGGTCATTGGGGTGGTCCAATATTGGAGACACGGTTGGAGGTTGATGTGTAACACTCTGAGTTTTTCAAATTTATTTTTCATTAAATAAACACTTTGTTCAATCACTTTCTTCACAAAAAACACTAAACCAAAAAGAGTTTTAAAATATTTGATGAATAATTTTATGAAAATATAAGTTGAAAAAAACCTATAAATAAATATATAACAATTAATTAAAATTTATTATGGTTACATATTAAACAATTAATATGATTTAATATTAGAAAAAGTATTTTTATTCATCAAATAACTGTTTAAAGTGTTAATAAATTAAATTGGGATCTTTTAAATTATTATTATGATTATATATGATATCAAATTATATTAACTAACATATTGACATTTTTTAAATCATAAATTGTTCTGGAATAATATCAAGAACACATAATTTTCAAAAGTGATATTTTTCAATAAAATTAGTTTGATTTATATTTTTCATTTTCATTTAAAAAATAATTTATAATTCATATAATTTGAGATAGATAAATATAATATCATTTTTAAATTTATAATTTAAAAATTATCTTAATATAATTTTATTTAATTTTTCAATAATTAATAATTTTTTGGTGAATAGTGAATTTTGTTTTTTTAAATAATGTTATGAATTTATAAAAACTATGTTTAATAACAGAAGTAATAATTTCCAATAAAAGAAACTATATTTATCTTTTATTTTAATTCTATATTATTTTTAAATAAAAATATATTTTGGCTTGATCTTAAACCCTTATAAAAATTATTTATTTTATAATAATTCAATTTAAATAATTAAAATCCAATACATTAATAATTTTATCCTATACAGAAATTTTAATCTTAAAAATATATCTTTTCTAAAAATAGGTTTTTACACGTTACATGAGTTAATATTAAAATTAAATTTTATTAAAAATAAAAATTATATTTGATAAAATGGATTTAATATTTGTAATCATTATTTTAAAAATTATTTTTTAAGGGAAATTTTAGTTTTAGGCATTAAATGTATATTACTTAGGAAAAAATTTAGTTACCATGATAAAACTAAAAAAAGGAAAAAGTAAAATTTTTAAGAGTAACGAACTTAAAAACATAGATAAAAATGAATTTATGAAGGATTATAGACTATATCTCTTCATTAAATCTATTTATTTATTTATTTTTAGAATCTTGACATTTAAAACATGTGATCTCTTTATATTAATTTGAATTATTTACAAAAATTCCATTCTCACGACTTATAATAGGGGCCTCTCATCACCCCTTCAAGACCACACAATGAATTTATTTTCCTTTTAAAACTATGATATTTTCTTCCCCTATACTATAATATCATTTACATTATCTTATATTCACAATATTTAATCCTAATCCCTCAATTTCTATGAATTTTACAAATGGAAAACTCAAGTCCTTGATGTGAGTACTCATTTTTCTTAAGTTTTTTTCCTTTTCTAGATTACATTTTCAATTATAATGTCCAAATTAATATATAATTAAATTATTATTTTGTGTATAATAGATTTTATTATTCTAATTAAAAAACTATTAACCACCTTTTCCCCTTTCTATTAAAAAAATGTAACTCTCATTAGTGCATTTTGAGGACTACTACCTCCACAAAGCGATGAATTTCTTTTTTCACCACCTACCATATTCATAAATTATAAGGGTGTTATTGAAGAATAAATATTAAATATATTATATAATTATTCTTATGAAGAGGAAAATTCTAACCCCTTCTTTGCCACTTTTTATTTGAGAAATTTAAATTTTACTCATGCATTGTGTGGATTACCGCATCCATGAAGTAAAACATCTAAATTTATATATAGTTTCATTATTATTTATTAAAATATCTTAAAATATAATTCAAAAGAATAAAATAATCTAAATTATATAATTAATCTTTTCTAATAATGATATTATTCCAAAATAAACTACTTTTATAATCATAATCATCCATTAATTATGATGTGTTCATGTTTATGATGGTGTAACCATCCAATTAAACAATGGTATGAAATAATTTCATGGATGACTACAAGAACATAATTTATGTTTATATATGACAAAAATAAGTAAATAAATATTTAATTTAATTTTATTTATTTAAAACTCTAATTGTAGAGACCCGTATCTTGACGTACATGGACATTACATTACATTTGCGGAATACTTAGTACATAACAAAAACACACACTAAAGGATCGTAATAGTTTAGTGTCTTTGGAAACTCGGAACGTAATCTTCTAATCGTGGTGAAAGTTCTTCAATATCTCCCATAAAGGTCATCCCTTTTTTTTACCTAAAACCTTTCTTTATATCCTGGGGAAAAGAAAACATAAAAGGGTGAGCTCAAATGCTCAGTAAGGGTAAACAAAGGAAATATCAATCACATAATTTTCATAAGAACATAACATTTTTGGAAATCTTAACCTGCAAAAGAGAGCATAATTTCATAACATGGGGTAAATCATAGTAGTGAAATGAAATCATAACTTAAAACATTACTCATTGTAGCATACACACATAATCATAGAGAATCATTTCTTGTTAGTCAAGACTCATTGCCAAGACTATCTTAGTGGACAAAGTCCCTTTCTGAATCGAGTAATCCTCATTTCAGTCCTGTTTCACTGAACCGGTATAACCTACCATTCCAGCCATGTCTATCTCATGAGATATAAAATCTTTACCCAATGCATTGGAGGGAGATATAGGTCCCACCCATCTTATAATGAATCCTTTCTTATGTGTGCCACATAATCATAAACCATACATCATAGCGTAACCCATGTAATAAAAATGGGATTCTTAAACAACATGACATCATAAAACAATTCATATAAGGTAAAGGAATTCATAAACATAATTCCATCACAACATAGTCAAATCAATGTAAAAATATGGATAGAAACAGAACCCTTTATTATCTTAGATGGAAAATAATTTTGATAAAACACTTGAAATGAATTCTTGAGGAAAATATCCTTTCTTCTTCAAAATCAATTTCTTTTCACAAAACATCATGCAATTTTAAAAGAAAGAGATTTTATTAAAAATAGTCATGAAATCTTTTGGAGTAAGCTTCATGAAAATAAGGCTTTATAAAACCGTAAAAATCCGTTCATGTCGTTTAAGTTAAAAAAAACATTCTTCGTACTTTTGTCGGAAAAGTCAAAAAGTACCTCGTACGGAAAAACGACAAAAGATTCCTTTCATATTCTTTACTAAAAACTCACCTAAGGGTAAAATTGGATTTAAACTATTTCCAGTGGATGGAAACAATATTACATATTGAGGGAACATGGATGTGGATGATAAAATACACCCCAGTAAATACTTACGAATAAACAATCTCGGATAAAAATGAGATTGTGATATTTCCCTTACCTTAGGTCCAATTTGCTTCGTATGTGTCCGAACCTCCTGTATAATGATTTAAATAATGTCATTGACTTATTACAGAATCATATTCATTGTTATGATATCATATATGGTTCACTTATGACATTATATTACCCGTTCTTTTGTAAATTCCATGTTAAAGAAGCGTTTTGGGTAAAATCGTTTCATTTATCGTAGGTGTTTTGACTTGTTGTTCTTGACATCATTATTACTTATATAATGATTTACTTACTTCCAGAATATAAAATATGATTTATATATCATATATATTCAGTATATATATATATATAATAGATAGATAAATAAAATGAAAAACACCGTTCATGGAGACGGTAGTCCGTACGTACGCATGAACGCTGTTTTTCTTTCCTTATTGTCTTGAAATGGAAGTAAGTAGATGACATACATATGTATATATATATACATAAATCCAGTAGCTTTATAATGTCATGTATTTCATTATTATTTCTTATATATACATTATAATCATTCTTAAATGGTTAACATGGAGAATGAATCTCATCGCGTCGTGGAGACGGTATTCCGTACGTACGCACGAGCGATGATATCATTTCTATAAATATTGAATTGAATTGGAGTGGATTATAAAATATATCAGAATCATTATGATGTTGTAATAACTATGTATAGTTATTCTTTACACCATTATACCCATCCATGTAAGGTGGTGGTGGAAAATAGATTACACCACGGCGTGGAGACGGTATTCCGTACGTACGCACGCGCGGTGATTTCTTTTTCCGTAGGATGGATAGATGGTGAAATAGGGTTGTTTCGTACTTATAATAACATATAAGTATATGAGTGATACTGATGTTATTACTTCATAATGAAACAACCTAAGAAGAAGAAGTGGAAGAAGAAATAAAGATGAAAGAATTGGTAACGGTAATTACCTCTTCTTTGAAGTGCCTCTTTGAGACCTCCTCTTAGGGCACTAGAATTGGTCTTTGAGGAAGACCAGAACCTCTAGGATGTTGCTAGGGAAGTGGAGAAGGGATTTTGGCAGGGGTTGGCCGATCTTGAGTGCTCAAATTGGTGTGAGGAGGAGGGGGAGGAGGTGTCCTTTTATAAGGGAGGAGAGGGGCACCTTAGGAATTCTTAAAAATATTAATTTATAATAAATATAACCCCACTTAAAAACCTCCAAAAATGACTCATATTCGAAGCTTAGATGAGATAGGGTTGTAATCTCATCAACCAATCAAATTTATACATGTTTGGATCTTATTTTAAACCTTATCAATTAGATTTAACTCTAAGTTAAATAATTTAACTTTTACCGTGTCTTTTTGTTTTCTTTCACTATATGGTTAATACACTTACTATAACATGCCAAACGAACCCCAAATTGTATATTATTAATACATATATCCTTATCTAAGTCATTTTGCCGAACCTTAGATTTTTAGGAATAAAATAACAATTAATAATATAATATTTGATTTAAAAACTATTTTGTGTCAATTTTGACAATATTTGATATATGATTTTTTTGAAAGTCATAAAAGAATTATATATTCGAACCAAGTTGATTAAATCAACACTAATATATCAGAGTAGCCTATAAAATTAGTGGAATTCATAAAAAGTCTTAAATTACATTTATTTTGGTATTTATATTATCAATTATGTCAATATTTCATTAATAAGATAATTACTGCATCATCTTTGTGTCATAAATAAATTATATTATATGCTGTCTAAAAATTACAAATAAAATACCATCATGTAGGAAATCTTTTTAGCTTTCTAATGAATATTTATAGTCGAATTTATCTTATGTATAACCCCATATTAAAAATGATTTACTTATTAAACTTTGATTTTAACTATTTTAACCCTTCTTTAAATAAATTAATAATAAATGTCCTAATCTAATCGAAGTGGGCCTAAATGGTCATATTTTATTCCTAAGTTTGTTTTTGGTCGAATTACACTTGTCCAATAGAATTAGGACATGTGTTAGGGTAATATTAATATCATATTTACCCTTAGTTACCCTATTTACTATTAACCGTGGTAAAAAAAGTAAAAAGTTACTATTCACCAAAAAATTATTTTCATCTCATTGAACCACATTTTAGTCCTTGATATTAACCGTGTCTCTCGGATTTTCGAAATTCCATTCACAGAAGCGGTAAAATTAAGTTTTATGCAAAATTCCGTTTTTAACCTACCACTTAGTGGTTTCACTATTCATCAAAAATTGAAAGTTTTCAGAAAAATGCCAAAATTTCATCCTAAGCTATATTTCATATTCCGAATTCAAAAATGAAGTCTATTTTACCAAATTCATAACATAGAAGTTGCATTAATTAATTTTATAATTAAATCCCGCTGTTAAAACAAATAGCGTGTTTTTTTTTTTTAAGAAACAAAATCTATCAAAAGATTGACACTTGATTATGTCTGGTTTAAATGTGAAATTACAAACAATGACCAACATTGTATTAAATTGTAAAAATATATTCTAAATATACTTTAAAACCACTCAAATTAATAATTTATCACTATTAATTATTTCGATTAAAAAAGTTGTTTTTAATTATAATTTAGTAATTTTCACTATTCATTAGAATATGAAAGTTATCCGAAAAGTACCAAAATTTCACCTTAGGCTAAATTCGATACTCCGAATCCAAAAATGAATTCCATTTTGAAAAATAAAATTTACAAAATTTCCAAAAAGTGGTTATTACTATTCATAACGGCTAGTTTTAATAATATTTTAATAGCATATCGTTGTTTCGTGAAACTCAGTATTGCGTACTACACACGCTATCGAGGAAGGTCGCGATTGCGTGTAACGGAAGGAAAGTCAAGGATGCGTATTGTGAAAGCTTCTTTTGTTGTTGCGTACAACACAAGACATTAATGAAATTAAAAAGAATATTTTTCATAAAATCTTGGGGCGTTACATTCTACCCCCCTTAAAATGAATTTCGCCCTCGAAATTCGTCGGGGTTATAAATGGTTTACTATTCAAAATTTTCTTTGATAGAAACCCACATCGTAAAAAGGAATACCAAAACATGGCTTTAAAAACTAAAGTATGAAATGTAACGATTACCCAAATATACTAATCACTGGGTTTCCACATAGGTGAAAATATGGATATGGAAGAAAAATCTAACCATCATGTTCTGATGGAGAGTGGTAGAGAACATGGCTATGGAAAAGCCAGTAATCACAAATCCATAGATTTGTGATGATATAAGGTACCATCTGATTCATCAGGTATAAGATCACTAGGACAACATTTTTGGTTTTCAAGATCATTTCCCTAAAGTTGAAAATTTGCTTAGAATAAATACTTACTTTATTTTGGTAAAATATCACTTTTGTTCGTGCCTTGAACAATTTCTACTTCATCTCTTAAATAAATGAAGTTGAATTTGTTATTCGTGATGTGTTAGCAGATCATGTGATAGAATGACAGGTCATTCCATCTGTCTCAAACAAAAGGTTAGCAAAACTTATATACATAAGTCGATCTATAGTGAGATTAATCATATATGGTTCCTAAAATGGACTTATACTTCATATATCATACTGCTTAATATAATAAAACTAGTTTCTACTAAATAGGGACTTCCTGTAGGTCAGTGGTAGGCGATAAAGGCCAGTCGCACTTCGGTTGTGGGTTCGATTCCCACAGCCTTGTCCGAAGCGATGGGCTGTCGCCCGTCCTGCAGGTTGTCCTTTTTCCAAAACTACTATAACATCCCATCAATAATATCGTCCAACACAATCCATTCCAATCTTTAGGCTTATCCATAATACTGCAGTCCACTCTCATAACATAGTGAAAACAATTACCAGAGATTTAATATCATCGTTGATCCCCATATATCATAAGATATGTTTTTTTTTGGTCACATTCCAAACATTCAAAGTCCTTAATCATGTATACTCTTGAATACCCATTGAACCTTAGTGAAAACTTGAATGCAGTTAAAAGTTAACACTTTACACATACCAAAATCCTCAAAATTATTTATACTCAAACCATGATATCACTTAGTCCTTATATCAATCATGAGCTCATGAATACTATTAAACATTTCATTTTCTCGTCTTCATTATGCGCATATCATCTTATTTCCAAAAAAAATATCTCAATCACTTTGAATACCACATCAATAAATATTGCAATACTCAATGATACAACATTATTTTGGAATCCCATTACATAAACACTTAATCATTCCACCACATCGTTGTCATATTCAACATTGCCAATAGTGATCGCATGTGATTTCCCTTTGTCCTTTGCCTTCAGTGGTTGCTCATGTTGATCATCACTAACCCTTGGATTAGGGCAATTATTAGCATAATGCCCCATTTCCTTGCACTTGAAGCATTGAAGTGTTGGCAGTGCGTTCTCTGCAGTGTTTGCTTTATCATTAGAAACCCTTTTTCCATTACTTCGACACTCAGCTGCTCGATGACCTTCTTTTCCACACTTAAAACATTTTCTAGTCCCTTTTAGACAATCTCCACCATGCTTCTTTCCACACTTTGTGCATAAGGAAACATTCATCTTCTTTTCACCATTATTCTGAGATTTCTCCTTGAACTCCATCTTTCGTTTCTTGTCAAAACCATGAGATGGATATGTAACACCAACTTCCATTTCTACCTTGATAGCACAACGCACAATTTCTTCATAGCTACTGAAGTCTCTTATAGCTAATGCCCTTCGAAGACTTGGTTTTAAGCCACTGAAAAATCGATCAACTTTACTTTCAGGTTGGATGATAATTCCAGAAGCATACCTTGCAAGTCTTGTAAAATTTGCTTCATAGGTACCAACAGATTCATCGTCCCTTTGCTTCAGTTCAAGAAACTCTTTCTCCATCTTTGTTCGAAGAATACGAGGGAAGTACTTATTGAAAAATAAGTTCTTGAACTCGTCCCATTCCATAGACTCAATTTCATCCCTTTGCCTTGTATTATTAATAAGATTCCACCATTGATCAGCATCTCCTTCCAAACGATACACTGCTAGGATGACTTTATCATGTTCAGAACATTGAAGAACTGAAAATATCTTTTCAGTAGTACTAATCCATTGTTCAGCAACTAATGGATCAGTAGACCCACTGAAAGAAGGTGGTCGCTGCCTCATGAAGGATTCAACAGAATGTTGCTCCTTCCTTTGCTCGTTTGGAAGTCCTGCATGATTCATAGCTTGAGAAAGTTGTGTGATCATGGCTACAAGATTTTGCATTCCAGCTCCTATATCGTTTGGTTGCTCAGGGGTACAATCATTGCATTGCCCATCACATTCCGCATTAACACGGTTCCTTCGGGTTCCAGCCATCGTCTAAAACCCCAAAAGAATTGTGTGAGAGGCAAAAATCATGCTAGGGAAAACAACATAATAAAGGGTTAGTACCCTCAATATCTAACATCTTAGGTTAAATTCGAAGATCGTTAGCGTAATTCTAGGACTATAACCTATACGTATACTTAACCTTAGAGACATCCCTAGACATACCTTAGAAATATCTCTAGGGATCTCACTAAAGTTCTCGCATCCTAGTTTCCAAAGGTTGACTAAACCTTTCCTCTGATACCAACTGTAGAGACCCGTATCTTGACGTACATGGACATTACATTACATTTGCGGAATACTTAGTACATAACAAAAACACACACTAAAGGATCGTAATAGTTTAGTGTCTTTGGAAA
Organism: Viscum album; assembly: GCA_963277665.1. NCBI lineage: Eukaryota > Viridiplantae > Streptophyta > Magnoliopsida > Santalales > Viscaceae > Viscum > Viscum album. Next base: position 565,535,118 of record OY728151.1, read on the forward strand.
CTCGGAACGTAATCTTCTAATCGTGGTGAAAGTTCTTCAATATCTCCCATAAAGGTCATCCCTTTTTTTTTACCTAAAACCTTTCTTTATATCCTGGGGAAAAGAAAACATAAAAGGGTGAGCTCAAATGCTCAGTAAGGGTAAACAAAGGAAATATCAATCACATAATTTTCATAAGAACATAAAATTTTTGGAAATCTTAACCTGCAAAAGAGAGCATAATTTCATAACATGGGGTAAATCATAGTAGTGAAATGAAATCATAACTTAAAACATTACTCATTGTGGCATACACACATAATCATAGAGAATCATTTCTTGTTAGTCAAGACTCATTGCCAAGACTATCTTAGTGGACAAAGTCCCTTTCTGAATCGAGTAATCCTCGTTTCAGTCCTGTTTCACTGAACCGGTATAACCTACCATTCCAGCCATGTCTATCTCATGAGATATAAAATCTTTACCCAATGCATTGGAGGGAGATATAGGTCCCACCCATCTTATAATGAATCCTTTCTTATGTGTGCCACATAATCATAAACCATACATCATAGCGTAACCCATGTAATAAAAATGGGATTCTTAAACAACATGACATCATAAAACAATTCATATAAGGTAAAGGAATTCATTAACATAATTCCATCACAACATAGTCAAATCAATGTAAAAATATGGATAGAAACAGAACCCTTTATTATCTTAGATGGAAAATAATTTTGATAAAACACTTGAAATGAATTCTTGAGGAAAATATCCTTTCTTCTTCAAAATCAATTTCTTTTCACAAAACATCATGCAATTTTAAAAGAAAGAGATTTTATTAAAAATAGTCATGAAATCTTTTGGAGTAAGCTTCATGAAAATAAGGCTTTATAAAACCGTAAAAATCCGTTCATGTCGTTTAAGTTAAAAAAAACATTCTTCGTACTTTTGTCGGAAAAGTCAAAAAGTACCTCGTACGGAAAAACGACAAAAGATTCCTTTCATATTCTTTACTAAAAACTCACCTAAGGGTAAAATTGGATTTAAACTATTTCCAGTGGATGGAAACAATATTACATATTGAGGGAACATGGATGTGGATGATAAAATACACCCCAGTAAATACTTACGAATAAACAATCTCGGATAAAAATGAGATTGTGATATTTCCCTTACCTTAGGTCCAATTTGCTTCGTATGTGTCCGAACCTCCTGTATAATGATTTAAATAATGTCATTGACTTATTACAGAATCATATTCATTGTTATGATATCATATATGGTTCACTTATGACATTATATTACCCGTTCTTTTGTAAATTCCATGTTAAAGAAGCGTTTTGGGTAAAATCGTTTCATTTATCGTAGGTGTTTTGACTTGTTGTTCTTGACATCATTATTACTTATATAATGATTTACTTACTTCCAGAATATAAAATATGATTTATATATCATATATATTCAGTATATATATATATATAATAGATAGATAAATAAAATGAAAAACACCGTTCATGGAGACGGTAGTCCGTACGTACGCATGAACGCTGTTTTTCTTTCCTTATTGTCTTGAAATGGAAGTAAGTAGATGACATACATATGTATATATATATACATAAATCCAGTAGCTTTATAATGTCATGTATTTCATTATTATTTCTTATATATACATTATAATCATTCTTAAATGGTTAACATGGAGAATGAATCTCATCGCGTCGTGGAGACGGTATTCCGTACGTACGCACGAGCGATGATATCATTTCTATAAATATTGAATTGAATTGGAGTGGATTATAAAATATATCAGAATCATTATGATGTTGTAATAACTATGTATAGTTATTCTTTACACCATTATACCCATCCATGTAAGGTGGTGGTGGAAAATAGATTACACCACGGCGTGGAGACGGTATTCCGTACGTACGCACGCGCGGTGATTTCTTTTTCCGTAGGATGGATAGATGGTGAAATAGGGTTGTTTCGTACTTATAATAACATATAAGTATATGAGTGATACTGATGTTATTACTTCATAATGAAACAACCTAAGAAGAAGAAGTGGAAGAAGAAATAAAGATGAAAGAATTGGTAACGGTAATTACCTCTTCTTTGAAGTGCCTCTTTGAGACCTCCTCTTAGGGCACTAGAATTGGTCTTTGAGGAAGACCAGAACCTCTAGGATGTTGCTAGGGAAGTGGAGAAGGGATTTTGGCAGGGGTTGGCCGATCTTGAGTGCTCAAATTGGTGTGAGGAGGAGGGGGAGGAGGTGTCCTTTTATAAGGGAGGAGAGGGGCACCTTAGGAATTCTTAAAAATATTAATTTATAATAAATATAACCCCACTTAAAAACCTCCAAAAATGACTCATATTCGAAGCTTAGATGAGATAGGGTTGTAATCTCATCAACCAATCAAATTTATACATGTTTGGATCTTATTTTAAACCTTATCAATTAGATTTAACTCTAAGTTAAATAATTTAACTTTTACCGTGTCTTTTTGTTTTCTTTCACTATATGGTTAATACACTTACTATAACATGCCAAACGAACCCCAAATTGTATATTATTAATACATATATCCTTATCTAAGTCATTTTGCCGAACCTTAGATTTTTAGGAATAAAATAACAATTAATAATATAATATTTGATTTAAAAACTATTTTGTGTCAATTTTGACAATATTTGATATATGATTTTTTTGAAAGTCATAAAAGAATTATATATTCGAACCAAGTTGATTAAATCAACACTAATATATCAGAGTAGCCTATAAAATTAGTGGAATTCATAAAAAGTCTTAAATTACATTTATTTTGGTATTTATATTATCAATTATGTCAATATTTCATTAATAAGATAATTACTGCATCATCTTTGTGTCATAAATAAATTATATTATATGCTGTCTAAAAATTACAAATAAAATACCATCATGTAGGAAATCTTTTTAGCTTTCTAATGAATATTTATAGTCGAATTTATCTTATGTATAACCCCATATTAAAAATGATTTACTTATTAAACTTTGATTTTAACTATTTTAACCCTTCTTTAAATAAATTAATAATAAATGTCCTAATCTAATCCAAGTGGGCCTAAATGGTCATATTTTATTCCTAAGTTTGTTTTTGGTCGAATTACACTTGTCCAATAGAATTAGGACATGTGTTAGGGTAATATTAATATCATATTTACCCTTAGTTACCCTATTTACTATTAACCGTGGTAAAAAAAGTAAAAAGTTACTATTCACCAAAAAATTATTTTCATCTCATTGAACCACATTTTAGTCCTTGATATTAACCGTGTCTCTCGGATTTTCGAAATTCCATTCACAGAAGCGGTAAAATTAAGTTTTATGCAAAATTCCGTTTTTAACCTACCACTTAGTGGTTTCACTATTCATCAAAAATTGAAAGTTTTCAGAAAAATGCCAAAATTTCATCCTAAGCTATATTTCATATTCCGAATTCAAAAATGAAGTCTATTTTACCAAATTCATAACATAGAAGTTGCATTAATTAATTTTATAATTAAATCCCGCTGTTAAAACAAATAGCGTGTTTTTTTTTTTAAGAAACAAAATCTATCAAAAGATTGACACTTGATTATGTCTGGTTTAAATGTGAAATTACAAACAATGACCAACATTGTATTAAATTGTAAAAATATATTCTAAATATACTTTAAAACCACTCAAATTAATAATTTATCACTATTAATTATTTCGATTAAAAAAGTTGTTTTTAATTATAATTTAGTAATTTTCACTATTCATTAGAATATGAAAGTTATCCGAAAAGTACCAAAATTTCACCTTAGGCTAAATTCGATACTCCGAATCCAAAAATGAATTCCATTTTGAAAAATAAAATTTACAAAATTTCCAAAAAGTGGTTATTACTATTCATAACGGCTAGTTTTAATAATATTTTAATAGCATATCGTTGTTTCGTGAAACTCAGTATTGCGTACTACACACGCTATCGAGGAAGGTCGCGATTGCGTGTAACGGAAGGAAAGTCAAGGATGCGTATTGTGAAAGCTTCTTTTGTTGTTGCGTACAACACAAGACATTAATGAAATTAAAAAGAATATTTTTCATAAAATCTTGGGGCGTTACATTCTACCCCCCTTAAAATGAATTTCGCCCTCGAAATTCGTCGGGGTTATAAATGGTTTACTATTCAAAATTTTCTTTGATAGAAACCCACATCGTAAAAAGGAATACCAAAACATGGCTTTAAAAACTAAAGTATGAAATGTAACGATTACCCAAATATACTAATCACTGGGTTTCCACATAGGTGAAAATATGGATATGGAAGAAAAATCTAACCATCATGTTCTGATGGAGAGTGGTAGAGAACATGGCTATGGAAAAGCCAGTAATCACAAATCCATAGATTTGTGATGATATAAGGTACCATCTGATTCATCAGGTATAAGATCACTAGGACAACATTTTTGGTTTTCAAGATCATTTCCCTAAAGTTGAAAATTTGCTTAGAATAAATACTTACTTTATTTTGGTAAAATATCACTTTTGTTCGTGCCTTGAACAATTTCTACTTCATCTCTTAAATAAATGAAGTTGAATTTGTTATTCGTGATGTGTTAGCAGATCATGTGATAGAATGACAGGTCATTCCATCTGTCTCAAACAAAAGGTTAGCAAAACTTATATACATAAGTCGATCTATAGTGAGATTAATCATATATGGTTCCTAAAATGGACTTATACTTCATATATCATACTGCTTAATATAATAAAACTAGTTTCTACTAAATAGGGACTTCCTGTAGGTCAGTGGTAGGCGATAAAGGCCAGTCGCACTTCGGTTGTGGGTTCGATTCCCACAGCCTTGTCCGAAGCGATGGGCTGTCGCCCGTCCTGCAGGTTGTCCTTTTTCCAAAACTACTATAACATCCCATCAATAATATCGTCCAACACAATCCATTCCAATCTTTAGGCTTATCCATAATACTGCAGTCCACTCTCATAACATAGTGAAAACAATTACCAGAGATTTAATATCATCGTTGATCCCCATATATCATAAGATATGTTTTTTTTTGGTCACATTCCAAACATTCAAAGTCCTTAATCATGTATACTCTTGAATACCCATTGAACCTTAGTGAAAACTTGAATGCAGTTAAAAGTTAACACTTTACACATACCAAAATCCTCAAAATTATTTATACTCAAACCATGATATCACTTAGTCCTTATATCAATCATGAGCTCATGAATACTATTAAACATTTCATTTTCTCGTCTTCATTATGCGCATATCATCTTATTTCCAAAAAAAATATCTCAATCACTTTGAATACCACATCAATAAATATTGCAATACTCAATGATACAACATTATTTTGGAATCCCATTACATAAACACTTAATCATTCCACCACATCGTTGTCATATTCAACATTGCCAATAGTGATCGCATGTGATTTCCCTTTGTCCTTTGCCTTCAGTGGTTGCTCATGTTGATCATCACTAACCCTTGGATTAGGGCAATTATTAGCATAATGCCCCATTTCCTTGCACTTGAAGCATTGAAGTGTTGGCAGTGCGTTCTCTGCAGTGTTTGCTTTATCATTAGAAACCCTTTTTCCATTACTTCGACACTCAGCTGCTCGATGACCTTCTTTTCCACACTTAAAACATTTTCTAGTCCCTTTTAGACAATCTCCACCATGCTTCTTTCCACACTTTGTGCATAAGGAAACATTCATCTTCTTTTCACCATTATTCTGAGATTTCTCCTTGAACTCCATCTTTCGTTTCTTGTCAAAACCATGAGATGGATATGTAACACCAACTTCCATTTCTACCTTGATAGCACAACGCACAATTTCTTCATAGCTACTGAAGTCTCTTATAGCTAATGCCCTTCGAAGACTTGGTTTTAAGCCACTGAAAAATCGATCAACTTTACTTTCAGGTTGGATGATAATTCCAGAAGCATACCTTGCAAGTCTTGTAAAATTTGCTTCATAGGTACCAACAGATTCATCGTCCCTTTGCTTCAGTTCAAGAAACTCTTTCTCCATCTTTGTTCGAAGAATACGAGGGAAGTACTTATTGAAAAATAAGTTCTTGAACTCGTCCCATTCCATAGACTCAATTTCATCCCTTTGCCTTGTATTATTAATAAGATTCCACCATTGATCAGCATCTCCTTCCAAACGATACACTGCTAGGATGACTTTATCATGTTCAGAACATTGAAGAACTGAAAATATCTTTTCAGTAGTACTAATCCATTGTTCAGCAACTAATGGATCAGTAGACCCACTGAAAGAAGGTGGTCGCTGCCTCATGAAGGATTCAACAGAATGTTGCTCCTTCCTTTGCTCGTTTGGAAGTCCTGCATGATTCATAGCTTGAGAAAGTTGTGTGATCATGGCTACAAGATTTTGCATTCCAGCTCCTATATCGTTTGGTTGCTCAGGGGTACAATCATTGCATTGCCCATCACATTCCGCATTAACACGGTTCCTTCGGGTTCCAGCCATCGTCTAAAACCCCAAAAGAATTGTGTGAGAGGCAAAAATCATGCTAGGGAAAACAACATAATAAAGGGTTAGTACCCTCAATATCTAACATCTTAGGTTAAATTCGAAGATCGTTAGCGTAATTCTAGGACTATAACCTATACGTATACTTAACCTTAGAGACATCCCTAGACATACCTTAGAAATATCTCTAGGGATCTCACTAAAGTTCTCGCATCCTAGTTTCCAAAGGTTGACTAAACCTTTCCTCTGATACCAACTGTAGAGACCCGTATCTTGACGTACATGGACATTACATTACATTTGCGGAATACTTAGTACATAACAAAAACACACACTAAAGGATCGTAATAGTTTAGTGTCTTTGGAAACTCGGAACGTAATCTTCTAATCGTGGTGAAAGTTCTTCAATATCTCCCATAAAGGTCATCCCTTTTTTTTTACCTAAAACCTTTCTTTATATCCTGGGGAAAAGAAAACATAAAAGGGTGAGCTCAAATGCTCAGTAAGGGTAAACAAAGGAAATATCAATCACATAATTTTCATAAGAACATAAAATTTTTGGAAATCTTAACCTGCAAAAGAGAGCATAATTTCATAACATGGGGTAAATCATAGTAGTGAAATGAAATCATAACTTAAAACATTACTCATTGTGGCATACACACATAATCATAGAGAATCATTTCTTGTTAGTCAAGACTCATTGCCAAGACTATCTTAGTGGACAAAGTCCCTTTCTGAATCGAGTAATCCTCGTTTCAGTCCTGTTTCACTGAACCGGTATAACCTACCATTCCAGCCATGTCTATCTCATGAGATATAAAATCTTTACCCAATGCATTGGAGGGAGATATAGGTCCCACCCATCTTATAATGAATCCTTTCTTATGTGTGCCACATAATCATAAACCATACATCATAGCGTAACCCATGTAATAAAAATGGGATTCTTAAACAACATGACATCATAAAACAATTCATATAAGGTAAAGGAATTCATTAACATAATTCCATCACAACATAGTCAAATCAATGTAAAAATATGGATAGAAACAGAACCCTTTATTATCTTAGATGGAAAATAATTTTGATAAAACACTTGAAATGAATTCTTGAGGAAAATATCCTTTCTTCTTCAAAATCAATTTCTTTTCACAAAACATCATGCAATTTTAAAAGAAAGAGATTTTATTAAAAATAGTCATGAAATCTTTTGGAGTAAGCTTCATGAAAATAAGGCTTTATAAAACCGTAAAAATCCGTTCATGTCGTTTAAGTTAAAAAAAACATTCTTCGTACTTTTGTCGGAAAAGTCAAAAAGTACCTCGTACGGAAAAACGACAAAAGATTCCTTTCATATTCTTTACTAAAAACTCACCTAAGGGTAAAATTGGATTTAAACTATTTCCAGTGGATGGAAACAATATTACATATTGAGGGAACATGGATGTGGATGATAAAATACACCCCAGTAAATACTTACGAATAAACAATCTCGGATAAAAATGAGATTGTGATATTTCCCTTACCTTAGGTCCAATTTGCTTCGTATGTGTCCGAACCTCCTGTATAATGATTTAAATAATGTCATTGACTTATTACAGAATCATATTCATTGTTATGATATCATATATGGTTCACTTATGACATTATATTACCCGTTCTTTTGTAAATTCCATGTTAAAGAAGCGTTTTGGGTAAAATCGTTTCATTTATCGTAGGTGTTTTGACTTGTTGTTCTTGACATCATTATTACTTATATAATGATTTACTTACTTCCAGAATATAAAATATGATTTATATATCATATATATTCAGTATATATATATATATAATAGATAGATAAATAAAATGAAAAACACCGTTCATGGAGACGGTAGTCCGTACGTACGCATGAACGCTGTTTTTCTTTCCTTATTGTCTTGAAATGGAAGTAAGTAGATGACATACATATGTATATATATATAAATAAATCCAGTAGCTTTATAATGTCATGTATTTCATTATTATTTCTTATATATACATTATAATCATTCTTAAATGGTTAACATGGAGAATGAATCTCATCGCGTCGTGGAGACGGTATTCCGTACGTACGCACGAGCGATGATATCATTTCTATAAATATTGAATTGAATTGGAGTGGATTATAAAATATATCAGAATCATTATGATGTTGTAATAACTATGTATAGTTATTCTTTACACCATTATACCCATCCATGTAAGGTGGTGGTGGAAAATAGATTACACCACGGCGTGGAGACGGTATTCCGTACGTACGCACGCGCGGTGATTTCTTTTTCCGTAGGATGGATAGATGGTGAAATAGGGTTGTTTCATACTTATAATAACATATAAGTATATGAGTGATACTGATGTTATTACTTCATAATGAAAAAACCTAAGAAGAAGAAGTGGAAGAAGAAATAAAGATGAAAGAATTGGTAACGGTAATTACCTCTTCTTTGAAGTGCCTCTTTGAGACCTCCTCTTAGGGCACTAGAATTGGTCTTTGAGGAAGACCAGAACCTCTAGGATGTTTCTAGGGAAGTGGATAAGGGATTTTGGCAGGGGTTGGCCGATCTTGAGTGCTCAAATTGGTGTGAGGAGGAGGGGGAGGAGGTGTCCTTTTATAAGGGAGGAGAGGGGCACCTTAGGAATTCTTAAAAATATTAATTTATAATAAATATAACCCCACTTAAAAACCTCCAAAAATGACTCATATTCGAAGCTTAGATGAGATAGGGTTGTAATCTCATCAACCAATCAAATTTATACATGTTTGGATCTTATTTTAAACCTTATCAATTAGATTTAACTCTAAGTTAAATAATTTAACTTTTACCGTGTCTTTTTGTTTTCTTTCACTATATGGTTAATACACTTGCTATAACATGCCAAACGAACCCCAAATTGTATATTATTAATACATATATCCTTATCTAAGTCATTTGGCCGAACCTTAGATTTTTAGGAATAAAATAACAATTAATAATATAATATTTGATTTAAAAACTATTTTGTGTCAATTTTGACAATATTTGATATATGATTTTTTTGAAAGTCATAAAAGAATTATATATTCGAACCAAGTTGATTAAATCAACACTAATATATCATAGTAGCCTAGAAAATTAGTGGAATTCATAAAAAGTCTTAAATTACATTTATTTTGGTATTTATATTATCAATTATGTCAATATTTCATTAATAAGATAATTACTGCATCATCTTTGTGTCATAAATAAATTATATTATATGCTGTCTAAAAATTACAAATAAAATACCATCATGTAGGAAATCGTTTTAGCTTTCTAATGAATATTTATAGTCGAATTTATCTTATGTATAACCCCATATTAAAAATGATTTACTTATTAAACTTTGATTTTAACTATTTTAACCCTTCTTTAAATAAATTAATAATAAATGTCCTAATCTAATCCAAGTGGGACTAAATGGTCATATTTTATTCCTAAGTTTGTTTTTGGTCGAATTACACTTGTCCAATAGAATTAGGACATGTGTTAGGGTAATATTAATATCATATTTACCCTTAGTTACCCTATTTACTATTAACCGTGGTAAAAAAAGTAAAAAGTTACTATTCACCAAGAAATTATTTTCATCTCATTGAACCACATTTTAGTCCTTGATATTAACCGTGTCTCTCGGATTTTCGAAATTCCATTCACAGAAGCGGTAAAATTAAGTTTTATGCAAAATTCCGTTTTTAACCTACCACTTAGTGGTTTCACTATTCATCAAAAATTGAAAGTTTTCAGAAAAATGCCAAAATTTCATCCTAAGCTATATTTCATATTCCGAATTCAAAAATGAAGTCTATTTTACCGAATTCATAACATAGAAGTTGCATTAATTAATTTTATAATTAAATCCCGCTGTTAAAACAAATAGCGTGTTTTTTTTTTAAGAAACAAAATCTATCAAAAGATTGACACTTGATTATGTCTGGTTTAAATGTGAAATTACAAACAATGACCAACATTGTATTAAATTGTAAAAATATATTCTAAATATACTTTAAAACCACTCAAATTAATAATTTATCACTATTAATTATTTCGATTAAAAAAGTTGTTTTTAATTATAATTTAGTAATTTTCACTATTCATTAGAATATGAAAGTTATCCGAAAAGTACCAAAATTTCACCTTAGGCTAAATTCGATACTCCGAATCCAAAAATGAATTCCATTTTGAAAAATAAAATTTACAAAATTTCCAAAAAGTGGTTATTACTATTCATAACGGCTAGTTTTAATAATATTTTAATAGCATATCGTTGTTTCGTGAAACTCAGTATTGCGTACTACACACGCTATCGAGGAAGGTCGCGATTGCGTGTAACGGAAGGAAAGTCAAGGATGCGTATTGTGAAAGCTTCTTTTGTTGTAGCGTACAACACAAGACATTAATGAAATTAAAAAGAATATTTTTCATAAAATCTTGGGGCGTTACACTAATATTAACCTCATTATTTACAATACTATCATTCATTTAATAATAATCACAAAAACATGTTTGTCGCAAATGTCATCCACAAGAATCATGATTAAAACTCTCCTTGAATGAAATTATAACATTAAAAAATATCATGAAACAAAAAATTTTGTACCTTTTATTATCTAGGAATAACTAAATTTTAGAGAAGAAGGAATAACAACACCACTATTACAAAACTAGTTCTAAACGATCAAGAGTACTCACACCAGATATAGAATATCGATAATAACTAAATATTATACATATAGAGAATAATTATAAGTAAATTTTATAAAATTTTATATATATGTAAATATTTCTGAAATAGGTTCTAATATATTTAATATTTTTATAAATTAGATTCAAGTTCTTTAGTGGAAGTTGAGAATTAAGGTAAGAGGTTTTTAGTCTCAAATTTAATTTCTTGAGAAATATTTCATATTATGAAGCATGAAATCCCAAATATGTTTTTATCACTTAATAAGGAATTTATTTTAAAATATTCATGTAATTAATAGGGTTTTAAGATCCATATCATGTTATTTATTTAAATGTACTTTGATTCAAAATATTTCAATATTGTATGGGGTTTTGTTAACTCAACTTCATTCATTGCGTTATAATGATTATTACTGAATTTATTTCTTCTAATATTGGTTTCTTGCACCCTAATATATTATTCAATAACTCTTTATAATTATATATGGGTAAAATTAATCTTTTTATTCAAATATTAATTCTAATGAATTTATTCCACATAAAATGTATATCATTATTGAGAATGGATCTCATCCTCTTTAATGAAAATTTTCCCTCCTTGTCCATATTTTGATTTCTTAATATTGTTATCCAATATATTTATAAATAAAATTAGTTTTTATCTCATGTGACCATTATATTTACCTTACGTTATTTTTAAGAGGAAGTTTTATTACTCTTTTTTTGATTTAGGTTTTCAATAATTTTATTTCAAATAAATTTTATATCTTTTCAAAAGAAAATGTTTTATATTTCACTCCATGTCTATTTTAATAACCTTTATGTTATTTCAAGGTATAGTATGGAATTTATTTTTCAAATTTAATTTATTTAAATATTTTACTACAAAATATTAAAACCTTTATGTCGTTTTCATGTCTCTATTTTAAAGATTATTTTATAAAGTAAAAGTTTTATGAAATGTTTTTTATTCAACTTTTTGAAACTTTTATGTGATTTCAAGGCTTCATTATTGATTTTTTGTTTCTAAATATTTATTTTTAAAATGAATTATTTTCGATTTATAAAATTTTACCATTTCAAAAATGACTTTTAATTTGGATGTAACTTTATCTTTTATGATAAATATAAAATAATTTAAAAATCTATTTTTCAATTTTGTTATCATTTACTAATTATCTATATTGAATTTAGGTTGTTGTAAATTATTTTTCATGAAGCACCCTCAAATTTTTCTTAGGAAATTATTTTTTTAGGTGATTGTGTTGTACGTATCAACCATTTACATTCTTGAGTATAATTTTGGTGATACTATATAGATATATTGTGAAACCCATTTTTCATTCCATGTGTTTCTTATGACTTGATTAATAATTGTTTTCATGTGTCACACATATATATGGATTATGATGGAATGAGTCCTATATTTCTCTCTAATTAAATGGTTAATGATTTATATATCATGAGATTATTATGGGAAATCAATATTGATACTCACTCCACTATGGGAATCAAGAAGTGGTACAAGATCCACTATATTATGGGAATAAAGTAGTGATGATAACTCCACTATGTTTATGGGAATTAGGTAGCGTTTCCTAATCCACTATGGGAATAATGTGATGATGCCTTCTCTCCCATGTAATGGGAAATGCTTAATGATTACCACTCCACAATTTTATGATTTTCACACCTATGTTTGTGTCATAGTTTACTTTTATTCTTAATTTCTATGAGATTAAATACCTTTATTCCTTTTATTATACTAAATGGATACTATTTATTGTCTCTTGTTTTCACACCTTTATATCATGGTATATGTTTTTTATTTTGAGATTACATTTTTTTATCATGTATTATAGAAAAATATTATTTTCCATGTTATTTTAAATATTATATTTATCCATATTCATGTTTTCTCATATGATTATGATCTACCACTTGAGGAAAATTTTATCAGTTTTCCCTTATCAATCACTTGAACTCACCCATTTTTATGTTTCTATCCACCTGGTTATGTAGACGAGTATAAACTATAAGAAATATAGAAGGAATTCTAGTGAGTTCTCATTATAAAAAATGTTCACAAGATTTGTAAAATATGTTGTATATTTATATAATATTATAATACACTAAACTATTAGTTATTTGGGTTGGGGAGACTATTTTTGAATTTAATGATTATTCATGTAAAATAATGATATAAGACTGTTTATTTATATTGGATCACTTAGTTGTTATTAGAGGATGGTATAGTGATTTTGGTGATTAGTTTAGAAAAATATAGTAAAAAACATAGGGATAAGTCTAATGGATAAGTGTAAGTATAGGATAAAATCTTGAAATTTTGGTAAATTTGAGATTGTGTGGTTTTAATAGAAATTAAATTTTAGTTTATATAATAAAAGGGGATGTAGCCTCTATAAAAAATGTACCTTGGGGTAGTAATCTTGAAAAATGATTGGTGGGTATTAAATCAATCATCACCTGGTGAATGAAAAAATAGCCTTACTACACACCTGGTTTGAAACTTCTAATGGATATGCATTGGTTAATAAAATTATCTTAATAAGGAATCATGGAGGATTTTTTATGTTAAGGAATTTTGTTAAGGAATATAAAAGAACTGAACTTAACGAAAACTATATTGAACTGAGAGTGATTTAGGTTAAACTAAATTATAGTGTGATGGTTTCAAAGAGTAATACATTTCAAGGATGATTTTCAATGTGATTTTTTATGATAATTATCTTATGATGTTAATTTTTAATTTCCTATATTGACCACATTTATTTTTTGAAATGGATGGAGCAAGAGAAATTACATTAACAATGTGTGTTATAGTCAATGCAATGATTTCCTTAATAAGAAACTGAATGATATAGGAGCAGGAGTTCAAAACCTGTGGAGATTCTCACTCAACTTTCCTAATCTATGAATTATAACAAATATCATTCTGATATATTGAATTCACTAACGAAGGAGAAACTTTTTATTTATTCTTTCATGCTGTAACATCTATGTATGTTTAGTGGCTATTCTAATCCACTTATTACCAAGAAATGGATAAATGTGATAAAAAATATATTTTCCATTTTTGAGTTCTCAAAACATGAGAATATTATTCTATCCATTTATCATATGTATGGTGAGGTTGACCAATGGAAGAATCTCATTAATAATATAGCTAAAAAATACGTATTATACTCTATAGAATTGTAGGAGTTCAATAAAATATTCTTAACAAAATATTCACCCCAAATTATACACACAAAATTGTGTGAGTATTTATAGAGATGAGACATAATGAGGATGAATCCATTGGAATCTACAAATAAAACTTCACATGACTTACAAGGTACACCTCTTGTTTTTCTACAAACCCTGAGCATATGATTGAAGGATTATTTAGTGGTCTAAATATAGGTGTTTGAAATAAATTGAATATCAAAGATTTTATTATCTATAAATAAATTATTTAATGTTCACTTAAGGTGGAGATGAAAGCTAGAGATTATTATTATTATAGAGACATGAAAATGAAAATGGGATATTATGAAAATCCAGAGGATAAATATCATGGTGGAAAGAAAGTCCAATTACCTACGTTATATGAATGTGGTAAAAAAGAGCTAGGTAGTTCTTTTAAGGGAATGAGATGATATTTCGAATATGTTAGAGATGTAAAGCTTTAACACAATTTACTAATGAATTAAATAAGACTAATTAACACCATAGAGGAATAATAGTTCCCATCAAACACTCCACCCACACTCTAGTGTTTCAATTTCATAGAGTTTTGGAATTATGAAAAATATATGTACTTATATAAGATTTAATGAGAGGAATAGCACTAAAAAACCTACTAATCCATGGTAATAATGGAAACTATATGTTATCACTACCAATGAAGTGGATCATGATAATTATGACATAATTATTCTTTAATTCATGTTGTGAATTTATTATTGGTTTTTGATTTTAAGAACCCTATTATATCTAGATTTTTTTCCAGGATCCCTAAATCACCAATTGAATGATGTTAATATCAAATAAAACATATTTTTGTATAGTTATTGTACTCTAATTTTGTGTTTGTGATAATGTTCCTTGTGAAAATATTATTATACTTCATTTAGATGAATTTAATTTGATTGGTTCTATCTACACAGATGGACAATTTTTTATTTTAAATAAGGATATTGCATTTCATATCAACCTATGTTAGTCTATAAATTTATGTATGATTATAAACACCCTAATATGTAAATTATACAATGTGGGTCTCAATACCAAATAACAACAGACTCTTGGAAGAAATGGTTAGAGAAAAAATCAATGATAGGGATAATCCCATTTTGAGGAAAAAGATATATTTCCAAATCTTATAAGGTTTATATATATATAAAAACTATATCCTGAATCACATATATATTTTAGATACCCTTAAATATCTTAATTATTAAATTATGATTAAAATTGTAAGTATACAATTTATTTAGGAGGGATGTAATTCTATGAGATTTTAGAATTTATTTTTCTTTAAATAAATAATTTGTTCAATATCTTGGTTTACATCCAACACTAAACCAAAATGATTCGTGACATATTATAAGAACATTATTAAGAAATTATAATATGAATAAAACCTATATTAAATAGATACATAGTAATCAATTAAACTTTCTTACTTTTATATGATACATAATTAATATGATTTAAAATTAGGAAGGGATTGTTAATTCTCAAATAACCAATTAAAGTGTTAATAAAATAAATTGATCAAATTTAAATAATAATTATGATAATATAATAAATTAAATTATATGAAAAAATATGTTAACATTCATTAAATTAGAAATTGGTATAGATTAATATTATGAAAAATTAATCATCAAAAATGATATTTTCAAATAAAGGGGTGTTCTTTATATTATATGTTTTCATTGAGAAACTAAATATACAATATTTAAAATTTTAATTATATAAGGATAATTTAATTTTTAAATTTACAATGTCAAATTTAGCTTAATATATTTTTTTTAATTTTTCTAAAATTAATGACTCAAAGGTGAATAATGAAAAATAAAACTTTTACAAAAATCGTATAATTTATAACTATATCAAGAAATTAAAAACTTATAAAACATTTTTAGGTTCAATTATGTATTTTGGAGTAAAAATATACATTTTTAAATACTATTATGAATATATGAGACCTATATTTATTAACATAATTAATATTCTCAAATAAAAGAAACTATTTTTATCTTTTATTTTAAAAAAAGTATTTTTTTTGGAAAAACTTTTCTTTGGATTTATAGAAAATCCAAAAAAAATTATTTTTTATATAAAACAATTCATATAATTAAAATAAAATAGATTTATATTTTTATCCAATACATAAATTTTAATCTTAAAAATACACTTTTTCTAAAAATGAGTTTTTACATATTACATGTGCTAATGTTAAAATTATGTTTTCTTTAACATGGAATTATCACCTAATAAAATTAATTTCATATTTGTAATTAATAGGTCCAAATTATGTAATAAGGATGAATTTTTTTCATTAAAATGAAATTACTGTGGAAAAAATTAGTTACCATTGTAAAATGAAAAACATAAATGTGAAAATACTAAGAGTAATGGACTTAAGAACTTGTTTAAAACGTGTGTGTAAATGATTGGATAAGGTATTATCCACCTTATATCATCCAAAAATGTATTATCATTAATTTTTTATTCCACTTGAAATGTGAATCATGTGCACTCTTTATATTAAGTTGAAATACATTAAAAAAAATATCATTCTCACCACTTATAAAATAAGCCTCTCACCAACCCTTCAATACATCATAAATATTTTGATTTCACCTCAAAACACTGATATTTTTCCTTCCCATGTAATACCCTTTAACATCCTTTAGATTATTATCAAAATATATAATCTTAATCCTTATATTTCTAAGGATTCATCCAAGGTAAAACTCGAGTCCTCAAGGTGAGTTCTCATGTTTCCTAACTTCTTTTACTTTCTATCTTACTAGTTCTATTATAATTTATGAATTACTATATAATGACAAAAATATTGTACCTATTATTAATTTTATTATGATAATGGAATAAATATCAACCAGCTATCCAATTTTCCATTGAAAAAAACAAAACTTCCATTCATTCATTGTGCGGACAACTGACTCCATGAAGTGATGAATTCTATTTTTTATTGACACATATATTCACTGATTATATGGGTAAATTGAAGAATATATAATATAATTTTTATCATGTAGAGGAAAATTGTAAGATCCCAATTTTTGTGGAGGTAATTACTTTTTTAATTTTTTATTTTAATCTCATAAAATTCATTAATTAAATGTTAACTAAGTGTATGAGGAATCTTGGGGGTGTCTCAGGGGTGAAGGAAATGAAAGAAATGAAAATTGGTATATTTTATTCAAGTTTCACTATTTGCACATGGTTAGTGTAAATCGTATGTGGGGGTGGCCAAATCATTCTACCTTAAGAAGAGGCATTATTCATGGTTGAAACATAGTTTTTCAAATAGTGTGGACTCCTCAGGTAACCATGAAACTTATAAATCCCTTAGATAGTGTCTTCTGCACGGTTTTCACATAGTATGGAAAACCATGCGGGTAAACTATGCATCCCATTACATGTTAAAAAATTATAGTTTTTTCATCTTATGATTTTAAAGTATTCACTGGATTTTCATCCCCTTTCTCCTACCCCCATCCATAAAGATGAACCAAAACCCTCAAGAGCTCTAGATGATCGATCTACCTCATTTCTAGGCCATTTGGAGCACTGTTAGTTACAGATCAAAGCTATGGATAATTCTAATGTTCCTCATGCTTCTCTTTTCCGGATTAGGGCTTGTATCTTGAATTATATTATTCCAAATCTATAAAAATATCTTTCTCCAGTGGATTCTAGGTTAAGGTTTCACGGGGTGGTTGAATCCAGATCTAATTCTATGATTAAGAGTGATCTCATCATTAGATTCAACGTTGGTGGTCAAAAAGTTATTTTCCATAGTTTTAAATAGATTTTTGTATATGTGGTGGTGTTCTTGTTTCCCCTGTAACAAACTAAACTTTTTTTAATGAAAATTCCCCTTGATCTGATTAAATGCCTTATTTTGTAAAATGTTTATATAAGACATATGAACTTCTTTGGTTTTATGTTTTTAGATATTAAAACACCGTTATTAATTGTTACCATTTCTAATATTACTTTTTAACAGTGATCACATGGTTAGTATAAACAAAGGGCTTTAACAAATCCAATTTACTCAGACAAAAGAAGAGATGGCCTCATACAGTAGACTTTCTCTATAAAAATCCCATTTTTTGGAGCTTGGAAAGGAGGTAACATCCTTGGGATTTTCTATTGACCAAGACCAAGACAATGTTCAACACGTTAAGCTTGAACGAAACTGCCTACAGGAGAAGTGGAAGTTAATAGAGATTACCACTCGAGAAATGTTATCTGAGCCACCCCAAGAGTCTGTCACCATCACACACCTTACCATTAGGTCATATGTGGGTGTTATAAGGGGATATATAACAATACCCTAGCACTATTATTATGTGCATTATTTTAGTATAGAATAAATAATATACATTCATTTTATTATTATAACTTTGTCAATAGTTTTAAAGCACAAATAGAATTTTTAGTTAACATTCAATTAAGAAATATATTTTGATAAAATAATTTATTTTTTTAATTAAATAGAATTTTAATAAAATATTATTACTACATTAATTTTTATTACATATAAAGGATCATTTAATTTTTTTATGAATATAATTGAAATTTTTATTATGGTTTGAAAGCTATTTTTGTCAAAACCCATGAATTTTTAATAAATGTCAGTTTTTAATTTAAAATATAAAACTCACATATCTATAAAATTATTTATATAAAATTAATATTATTTTTTGATTCATTATGTCGAAATTATCAAACAGTTAATTTTTCATAATTTTCTGAGACATTCGATTTTTTGGGTAAAAATTAAAAACCGTTTAAATATATAATATGTTTTATGACATCATAATGACCCAATAGTTATTTAATAAAATAATATAAAAGGTTTTTTAGTCCAATATATTTTTTAAACTTAAAATAATGTGATTTTAGATTTGTTTGATTAATTTTATGATGCCTTAGTGGACCCACCAAGGATTATAAAATATTTTAACATTTTAAAATGTTTTCATTTAGAGTGTGACTCACCTACACATAATAAAGACTAATATTTTAATAAGTTCGGCCATTGTACATATAAAATAATGTTTTCCACTCCCTTTGGAAAAAATAATGGGCAAAAACCATGGTATGTTTTGTGGTTTGGATTAGTTTCATATGTAGTGTCCAGAACCTAAATAATAAAGAATTCCCTCTCCATTCCTATATAAACCCACTCAATATCCCATTCCTCTTCACTCAAAATCCTTTGAGCTCGACAAACCTCTTCCCTCCTCCCTCTATTATCCTCACAAGGCACCCCAGGCTTCCTATAATCCTCTCTCAAACCTTATCCAAGCCTTTGGGATCATACTTCCAAGTAAGGGATTTTCCTTTCTCATTTTTGTCGAAATTTCTTAATGATGTTATACCATTTTATTTTTTATTAAAAAATAATTGGTATGATTTATAACCTCCCCCATACTTCCCTAATTATTTTTTAATGATGATAGGCCTCTTTATCTTTCATTAATACATCCCATGTACACCCGTTACCATGCCGAAATTTCGTAAGGAAATTTCTCTCTTCCCATTTACATTAAAGAAATTATTTTATATTATGCATCTAAATTTGATTACATATTTTGGGATATTATGTTACAAGACCAAATTACTGTAAATTTCATTTATAAATTATTATAGACCCCTTTATCTCTAATCAAACCATTTTATGATTTCTATTTGATGTCGTTGTGCTGCCGAATTTACACCAAAATTTCCTTTCCAAAATGACCGTGTAAGTGAATACCATACCCATTTCTCTATCAAGGGTATTAAAATTTATGTACATATAATATTGAATTATATTTTCATGTATTTATTCCACATTCCTTTATATTTTAATAAATTATGATGTTTAATTACTCCATGGTATATGATCCATGTGGCACACTTATGCATGAAATGAAATGTTTATAAAGGGTGTTCCATGATAGCACTCTAATGCATTGAGTAATGATAAGTATCCTAATAATCCAATTTAAATGAGGGTTTAATCATGATAATTCAATTTAAATAAGGTTTTAATCATGATAATTCAAGTGTAATGAAGGTTTACTCATGATCAATGTGCAATGAGCCCTGGATCATGCTAATATCATGTTAAATGTTGTTGCCACATTTCCATGTTATGATAATCATGCTATATCATGCCCTTATGTTCATGTTTCTCTTGTGATCCATTGATATTATTATCACCTAACATGTACTATATTCTGCCTGTTATGCCTTTTTTACTCCCTTACTAAGCTTTATAGCTCACCCTTTTCTTCTGTATGTCCTCAGGTTATCCCATGAAATGCTAGGTTCAAAGGATTATTGTGGTAATTTAAATGAATTTTTCAATAAAGTTGTTTTGTTTTATGTTCTAAGTTGTTATGTAATGTTTCTAATTTACCAATACACTAGACCTATGGATCCTCAGAGATGTCTTAAGTGAATTGTTATGTAATAAATCGTGTTTATGTGTGCAATAAAGAGAAGGGTTGTTATAGTAGGAATCAGAGGATATGTTTAGTTATTTTTGGGATTTGGATTAGAAAACCCTAGTGAAATACTTAAATATTAGAGTCATAATAATAAAAACGTCACACAATTTAGTTGAGTATAGAGTAAGTGTTTTATCAAGAAAATACATCCCTGTCTGGATACGAACGATTAGAGGCAGATCTTGCATAGATGTATCTTGGGGTAAAACCTGAAAACACCGCTTTGAGATAGACTTGAATGTGAACTAGTTCATGAAAACGAGCCTTTATGCACTCTTGGTTATGACACTTCTAGGGTACATGCTTTGGTAAATTCATAAGCTTATAACGAACCATTATTAAGGGAATAAAAAATTCCCCCCAAGAATATATGTTGGGAAGTAGATCATTGATAACATAGATTGAAGCCTAAAAATTCATAAGTTAAGTAAATAAATTTAATTTATAAGATATCCCTTTTTTCATTGAATTCCCCTTTATGTGTTACCCATAACCTCCCTTTTATTCCAGCCAATGGATGGTAATAGTAGGAATCAGGCTAACAAATGATGCAAAGAAAAATGTGATGAATGTTCTAATGAGATGCCTAATCCAATGGGAGAGGGAATCAAAACATTATCACAGTAACCTCTTAGTTAACTCAAGTTTGGAATAGAAACATGGGTCCAGAGTAACTTTCAACCCCCCCACCCTAAAGAAAGAACAAGCTGCAATCGAGAGCTTCATGAAACAAAGGCCTCTTACTTTTAATGGATCATCTGATCCATCAATCACCGAACAATTGATCATCTCCATTGAGAAGATCTTATTCATCCTTCAATATTTTGAATAAGAGAAGGTGCTTCTGGATTCTTATACTATGGAGTTTTAAGCTGATCAATGGTGTACATTGATCAAAAATAAGAAGCCTGTGGAGGTGATTTAGGTATTGTAATGGAAGGATTTCCATAATTTTTTTTCGATAAATATTTTCCTTGCACTCTTCGACTTAAGATGGAAAGGGACTTCCTTGATCTCAAGAAAAAAGATGAAAAATGCATCAGAGCATATGAGGAAAAATTCAAAAGGCATGCACGATATGCCTTTGACTTTGTGGTTATCCCCAAATGCATGGTTTACTACTTCTTTTTTGGGATAAAACTTAGCCTTCCGATATCCCTAGCGATCCATGACATCAATAGCTATAAAGAAATTGTACGATGTTCCCTCAAAGTTGAAATGGAGATCAGTGAGTATTAGGGGTATCATGGGGATAACAAGAGTAAGTTGGGATTTAATTCTATCAATCTGATGGATAAATCCAATAGTGCTAAGAAATATAGCACCCCACTTGCCAAAGGTGAAAAAAGAATCACCCCAGAAATTGCTTGAAGGGGATAAGGAAATGCTTTAGGTGTGGAAGAGAAGGGTAGCTAGCCATTTACTGTCAGTAGGAAAAAACCACTACTGTGACAGAGGAGAGGAATTCTCCATTTGACCCTAACACTTTTTTCATTGCTTTAACTGAAAATAAACTGGGCACTTTGTAAACTAGTTCCCTAATCCAAGGGTTTTAGGAGGCAACCAACAACCTCCAAGGTAGCAAGGGAAAGATTTTTTCCATCACTACCACTGAAGCGAACCCCGATAATGAAGTGGTGATAGGTACACTAGTTATTCATTATAGAATATTGAATGTACATTTTGATTTTGGTTCTATGAATTCTTTTATATATCAAAAGATTATTATAACAATCCCAACACCACCACAAATCATGGAAGTAAATATTTTGATGAGAACAAAAAATGGGGAAATCATTGCAACCCATGAATATAACTCCTCCCCTATCACAATTTATGGATTTAACTTCCTTGAGAACCTCATAATACTCCCTCTAGTGGAATTTTATGATATTATTGACATGGATTGGATTTCCCTATATAGAGCCAACATAAATTTCCATGAGAGGGAAATCTTTCTCCATATTTATAATCGACCCCTGATTATATACAAGTGAAAGGAGTAGGATGAATCTTCCTTAACACCATCATCTCAATTTTGGATATTAATACCCTATGAGCATGTGTATCTTGCTAAATTTATTGAGTCTAAGGAAGAAAACATCTTTGAAGACTTGCCTATTGTGAGGGAATTCACTTAAGTGTTTCCTGAGAAATTTCCTGGTCTTCCTCTTAGAAGATATTTTAATTCTCAACTAATCTTATACTTGATGCATTTCCAATATCCAAGACACTGTATAGAATGACTATTGTGGATGTTGAGGATTTAAGGAAACAACTACTAGAGAATCCGGATAAAAGGTTTATATTCCCAAGTTTTTCACCATGGGGTGCACGAGTCCTCTTCGTCATGAAGAGGGACGGGTCAGTGCACCTTTTCATTTATTACCATGAGCTCAACAAAATCATGATAAAGAACAAGTATCCTCTACCTTGAATTGACGACTTGTTTGATCAGATATGTGGAGCACAATAATTCTCCAAGTTGGATCTGCTGTTGGGATATTACCAAGTAAGGGTGAACAGGGAGGATATCCCCAAGGCTGCTTTTTGGACAAGGTACGGGCACTATGGATTCATAGTAATTCCGTTCAGACTCACTAATTCTCCAAAAATATTTATGGACTTGATGAATAGAGTATTTAGAGATTACCTTGTAAAATTTTTGGTAGTATTTATTGATGATATTCTAATATATCCCAAAACCAAGGAGGAGCACAAGGAGCATATAAGCACTGTAAGAGAGACCTTGAAAAATAAAAATCTCTTTGAAAAGTATAGAAAGTGTGAGTTATAGTTAAAGGAGGTATCATTATTGGGTCATATCATCACATGTAATGGGATATCTGTGGATCCATACAAGATATCTTCAATTGAAGGAGGGTCGAGGAAAACATCGGTGACAGATATCCGTAGATTCCTAGGGTTAGCTGGATATTATCGCTTATTTGTGAGAAATTTCTCACGATTATCAAACCATTTTACCAAGATAACTCAGAAGGTAGTCAAGTTTACTTGGAGTGATGAATGTGAAGATAGATTCAAGGATTTGAAAGTGAGGCTTATCACTACACCCGTGCTCACACTACCCACAAGTGGAGAATTTTTCGTGGTATTCAAGGATGCTTCGAAGAAGGTCTTGGGCTTTGTGTTGATGAAAAATGACAAATTCATTGACTATGATTCAAGGAAATTGAAAGTTTATGAGTAAAAATATCCAACACATGATCTGGAGTTGGATGTAGTAATCTTAGTTTTGAAAATTTGGTGGCACTACCTCTTTTGGTGGAAGTGTGAAATATATACGAATCACAAAAGGCTCAAGTATATATTCACACAGAAAGAGTTGAACATGCAAAAATGAAGATGGTTAGAGCTAATCAAAGACTATGACTGTAGAGACCCGAAGCCTGAAGAACATGGACATTATATTACTTTTTCATAATACTTAGTACGTAACAAAAACACACACACAAGGACCGTAATAGTTTAGTGTCTTTGGAAACTCGGAATATAATCTTCTAATCGTGGTGAAAGATCTTCAACATCTCCTATAAATATCTTCTTTTTTACCTAAATCCTTTCTTTATATCCTGGGGAAAATAAAACATAAAAGGGTGATCTAAAATTATCATTAAGGGTAAACAAAAGAAATATCAATCACATCATATACATAAGAACATAACTTTTGTAAATCTTAACCTGCAAAAGAAATCATAATTTCATAACATGGGATAAATCATAATAGTGAAATGTAATCCAAATAATCAAAACATAAAACATGAAAATTTGTGGCATACACACATAATCATAGAGAATCATTTCTTATTAGTCAAGACTCATTGCCAAGACTATCTTAGTGGACAAAGTCCCTTTCTGAACCGAGTTCACTCCTCGTTTCAGTCCTGTTTTACTGAACCGGTATAACCTACCATTCTAGCCATGTCTATCTCATGAGATATAAAATATTTACCCAATGAATTGGAGGGAGATATAGGTCCCAACAATCTCATAATGATACCATTCTTATGTGCACCACAAAATCATAAATCATACATCATTGCATAACCCATGTAATAAAAATGGGAATCTTAAACATCATGACATCATAAAACAATTCATATAAGATAAAGTAATTCATAAAAATAATTCCATCATAACATAGTCAAATCAATGTAATAATAGGGATAGAAATAGGACCCTTTATTATCTTAGATGGAAAAGAATTTTGATAAAACACTTGAACTCCATTCTTTAGAAAAATATCCTTTCTTCTTCAAAAACACTTTTCCTTTCATAACATGTCATACAATTCTAAACTAAAAGAAATTGATTAAAAATAAACTTGAAAACTTATAAAGGAAGATTCTTGGAAATAATGTTTTAAAAATCCATTCATTCCATATAAGTTAAAAAAAACATTCTTCGCGTACTTTTGTCGGAAAAGTCAAAACGTACCTCGTATGAAAAACGACAAAAGATTCCTTTCATATCTTTTACTAAAAACTTACCGAAAGGTAAAATGTGATTTAAACAATTCTAGGTGGATGGAAATAATTTTAAATATTGAGGAAACATGGATGTGGATGATAAAATACACCCCAGTAAATACCAAAGTATAAACAATCTCTGATAAAAATGAGATTTTGATATTTTCCCTTACCTAAGGTCCGATTTGCTTCGTAAGTGTCTGAACCTCCTCTTCTTTGAAGCGCCTCTTTGAGATCTCCTTTTAAGGCACTAAAATTGGTATTTGAGGAAGAATATAACCTCTAGGATGTTTCTAGGGAAGTGGAGAAGAGAATTTTGCAGGGGTTGGTCGAGCTTGAAGGCTCAAAGTGGTGTGAGGAAGAGGGGGAGGAGGTGCCCTTTTATAAGGGAGGAGAGGGGCACCTTTGGAATAACTAAAAATATTATTTTATTATAAAGTAAAATTCGGTTTTTAATAGCTCCAAATTGATATATTTAGAAGATAAGGTGGGTAGGGGTCGAAATACTCTCATCCAATAGAATTTAGACAAGTTTAGGTATCAATTTTAACCTTATAATTTAGATTTAACTTTAAGTTAGATAATTTAACTTTTACCGTGTCTTCTTGTTTTCTTACACTATAAGGTTAATAAACATACTATAACAAGCCAAAAGAACCCCAAGTTGTTTATTATTAATATATATAACCTTATCTAAGTCATTTGGCCGAACCTTATATTTTTAGGAATAAAATTACAATTAGTAATATAATATTTGTTTTAAAAACTATTTTATGTCAATTTTGACACTATTTCATAATTGATTTTTGTGAAAATCATAACAGAATGATTAGTTCAAACGAAGTTACTTAAATCAATACTAAAATGTCATATTAACCTAGAAAATTAGTTTAATTCATAAAAAGTCTCAAATTACATTTATTTGGGTATTTTTAACATCAATTATGTCAATATTTCATTAATAAGATAATTACTGCATCATCATTGTGTCATAAATAAATTAAATTATTTAATGTCTAAAAATTACAAATAAAATACCATTATGTATTAAATATTTTTATCTTTCTAATGAATATTTATATTCGAATTTATCTTATGTATAACCCTATATTAAAAATGATTTACTTATTAAACTTTGATTTTAACTATTTTAACCCTTCTTTAAATAAATTAATAATAAATGTCTTAATCTAATCCAAGTGGGCTTAAATGGTCATATTTTATTCCTAAGGTTATTTTTGGTCGAATTACACTTATCCAATAGAATTAGGAAATGTTTTAGGGTAATAATAATATCATTTTTACCCTTAATTACCCTATTTACTTTTAACCGTGGTAAAAAAAGTAAAAAGTTACTATTCACCAAAAATTATTTTCATCTCATTGAACCACATTTTAGTCCTTGATATTAAATGTGTCTCTCGGATTTTCAAAATTCCACTCACAAAAGTGGTAAAGTTATGTTTTTTTGAAAAATTCAGTTTTTTAACTACCATTTAGTGGTTTCACTATTCATCAAAAAATGAAAGTTTCTCGAAAAATACCAAAAATTAGGCCTAAGCTATATTTGATATTATGAATTCAAAAATGATGTCTATTTTATCAAATTCAAAACATATCAGTTACATTAACTGATTTAAAAATTAATTCCCATCGTCAAAACAAATAGCATGTTTTTAAGAGATAATAACTATCAAAAGATTGACACTTGTTTATAACTGGTTTAAATGTGAAATTACATCCAATGACCAACATTTTAATAAATTGTAAAAATATATTCTAAATATACTTTAAAACCACTCAAATTAACAATTTATCACTATTAATTATTTCTATTAAAAAAGTTGTTTTTAATTAAAATTTAGTAATTTTCACTATTCATCAGAATATGAAAGTTAACCAAAAAGTACCAAAATTTCACCCTAAGATAATTTCGATATTCTGAATCCAAAAATGAAGTCCATTTGAAAAATAAAATTTAAAAAATTTAAAAAAGTGGTCATTACTATTCATAACGGCTAGTTTTAATAATATTTTAATAGCATATCGTTGTTTAGTGAAACTCGGTATTGCGTACTACACACGTTATCGAGGAACGTCATGATTGCGTGTAATGCAAGTAAAGTCAAGGATGCATGTTGTGAAAGCTTCTTTTGGTGTAGCGTACAACACAAGACATTAATGAAATTAAAAAGAATATTTTTCATAAAATCTCAAGGTGTTACATTCTACCCCCTTAAAATAAATTTCGCCCTCGAAATTCGTCGGGGTTATAAATGGTTTACTACTCGAAAGTTTCTTTAATAGAAACCCACATCGTAAAAAGGAATACCAAAACAAATATTTAAAAACAAAAGTATGAAACGTAACGGTTACCCAAATAAACTAATCACTGGGTTTCCACATAGGAGAACATAGGTGAAAATATGGATGTGGAAGAAAAATCTAACCATCAAGTTCTGATAGAGAGTGGTAGAGAACATGGCTATGGAAAAGCCAACAATCACAAAGCCATAAATTTGTGACGATCTAAGGTACCATCTGATTCATCAGATATAAGAGCACTAGGGAAAAATTTTTGGTTTTCAAGATCGTTTCCCTAAAGTTGATGAAATTGGAATTAGAAGAAATACTTTCTTGATTTTGGTATAGTCTCACCGTTGGTCGTTCTTTGGACAATTTCCACTTCATCTCTTAAAGAAATGAAGTTGAATTTGTCATTCATGATGTGTTAGCATATCATGTGATAGAATGATGGGTCATTCCATATGTCTCAAACAAAAGGTTAGAAAAGTTATCAAAAAATACATAAGTCCATCTATTAATGATATATGGTTCCTAAAATGGACTTATACTTCATATATCATACTGATTAATATAATAAAACTAGTTTCTACTAAACAGGGACTTCCTGTAGGCCTGTGGTAGGCGATAAAGGCCAGTCGCACTTCGGTTGTGGGTTCGATTCCCACGGCCTTGTCCGACGCGATGGGCTGTCGCCCGTCCAGCAGGTTGTCCTTTTTCTAAAACTATATAATATCAAAAGTTCTATCCTTAAACAATACGAAATTATTTCCAACATAATCCATTCAAATCTTTAGGCTTATCTAAAATACTTCAGTCTAAGCTCATAATATAAAGAAAATGATTACTTGAAATGTCATCAACCAAGCATGTGAATACTATCATTTATCCCCCATATATCTTGTTGGTCACATTCCAATCATGTGAATACCTTAATCATGTATTCTCTTGAAAAATGAATACCCATTAAACCTTAGTGAAAACATGAATGTTGTCAAAAGTTAAATCTTTCCACATACCAAAATCCAAAAATTCTATATACTCAATCCATTATATAACCTTCTCCTTATATCAGTCATGAGCTCATAAATACTATCAAACATTTAATTTTCTCATTATCCCTTCATTATGCGCATATCATCTATATTCCAAAAATATCTGAATATCCTTTAATGGATACTGGTACCATTAATCATACACTTTCAAAACTCAATGAAAGACAACAGTGTAACAATCCTTAGATGTCTCTTTATTCCATAGTACCATGAGATTACTTATACAACATTACACTTGATAAACATGTAATCATTCCACTACCTTCTTAAACCATTGACTGAGCTTCAACAATTCTTTCAACTCACATATCATTTGTAGTCTCTTCATCATCATCAACATAAATACTACTCATACGACCGTACTGATTCTCTTCATGAGACTTTCCCTTAGGGCATTGGTTTGCAT
The DNA here is from genome assembly GCA_963277665.1 of Viscum album. Lineage (NCBI taxonomy): Eukaryota > Viridiplantae > Streptophyta > Magnoliopsida > Santalales > Viscaceae > Viscum > Viscum album. The sequence continues at coordinate 565,564,395 of OY728151.1, forward strand.
AATACCCGTACATTCCACATTTAAAACATTTAACCATTGTTGATGTAGTAGCAATACCATTATCCTCATCCATAGTGTTAACTGAACCTTTTACTTTGCACTTAATGGCTTTGTGTCCTTGTTTTTTACACCCAAAGCATCTTCCAGTTCCCTTGAAACAATCTCCTCGATTCCTCTTCCCACATGATTTAAATGAGGGAAATTGAACTTTCTTTCCTCTATGATCATCATTAAACTCTATATTTCTCTTATTAGCCGAGTCAGGAAACTTACCGAATTTTAATTTATTAATCATATTATGAGATTTCTGATTTGGAATAATAATGATGTTTGGACTTCCAAATCCCATTTCATTTAGTTTCTTATGAAGAATATCATTCCATTGTCCATAATATCCTCCATTATCGTGAACCATCTTGTTTCCAGCCATTTTCTAAAACCCAAAAAGAATAGTGTGAGAGGCAAAAATCATGCTAGGGAAAATAACATAGTAAAGGGGAAGCACCCTGAATATCTAACATCTTAGGTTAAATTCTAAGATCATTACCGTAGTTCTAGGACCATATCCTATACGTATACTTATCCTTAGGGACATCCCTAGACATACCTTAGAAATATCTCTAGGGATCTCACCAATGTTTTCGCATCCTAGTTTCCAAAGGTTGACTAAACCTTTCCACTGATACCAACTGTAGAGACCCGAAGCCTGACATACATGGAAATTACATTACTTTTGCAGAATACTTAGTACATAACAAAAACACACACATAAGGACCGTAGTAGTTTAGTGTCTTTGGAAACTCAGAATATAATCTTCTAATCGTGGTGAAAGATCTTCAACATCTCCCATAAATATCTTTTTTTTACCTAATTCCTTTGTTTATATCCTGGGGAAAAGAAAACATAAAATGGTGAGATCAAATGCTCAATAAGGGTAAACAAAAGAAATATCAATCATATCATATACATAAGAACATAACTTTTGTAAATCTTAACCTGCAAAAGAAATCATAATTTCATAACATGGGATAAATCATAGTAGTGAAATGTAATCTCAATAATCAAAACATAAAACATGAAACTTTGTTTCATACACACATAATCATAGAGAATCATTTATTATTAGTTAAGACTCATTTCCAAGACTATCTTAGTGGAAAAAGTCCCTTTCTGAACCGAGTTCACTCCTCGTTTCAGTCCTGTTTTACTGAACCGGTATAACCTACCATTCCAGCCATGTCTATCTCATGAGATATAAAATATATACCCAATGCATTGGAGGGATATATAGGTCCCACCCATCTCATAATGATACCATTCTTATGTGTACCACAAAATCATAAATCATACATCATTGCATAACCCATGTAATAAAAATGGGAATCTTAAACATCATGTCATCATAAAAGAATTCATATAAGATAAAGGAATTCATAAAAATAATTCCATCACAACATAGTCAAATCAATGTAATAATAGGGATATAAATAGGAACCTTTATTAACTTAGATGGAAAATAATTTTTATAAAACACTTGAACTCCATTCTTGAGTAAAATATCCTTTCTTCTTCAAAAACACTTTTCCTTTCATAACATGTCATATAATTCTAAACCAAAAGAAGTTGATTAAAAATAAACTTGAAAACTTGTAAAGGAAGTTTCTTGGAAATAATTTTTTAAAAATCCATTCATACCGTATAAGTTAAAAAAACATTCTTCTCTTACTTTTGTCGGAAAAGTCAAAAAGTACCTCGTATGAAAAACGACAAAAGATTCCTTTCATATCTTTTACTAAAAACTTACCGAAGGGTAAAATTGGATTTAAACAATTTTAGGTGGATGGAAATAATATTACATATTGAGGAAACATGGAGGTCGATGATAAAATAAACCATAGTAAATACCAAAGTATAAACAATCTCGTATAAAAATGAGATTGTGATATTTTCCCTTACCTTAGGTCCGATTTGCTTCGTAAGTGTCCGAACCTCCTCTTCTTTGAAGTGCCTCTTTGAGATCTCCTTTTAAGGCACTAAAATTGGTCTTTGAGGAAGACCAGAACCTCTAGGATGTTTCTAGGGAAGTGTAGAAGAGAATTTGGCAAGGCTTGGCCGAGCTTGAAGGCTCAAAGTGGTGTGAGGAAGAGGGGGAGGGGGTGCCCTTTTATAAGGGAGGAGGGGGGCACCTTTGGAATAACTAAAAATATTATTTTATTATAAAGTAAAATTAGGTTTTTAATAGCTCCAAATTGATATATTTCGAAGATAAGGTGGGTATGGGTCTAAATCCTCTCATCCAATAGAATTTAGACAGGTTTAGGTATAAATTTTAACCTTATCATTTAGATTTAACTTTAAGTTAGATAATTTAACTTTTACCGTGTCTTCTTGTTTTCTTACACTATAAGGTTAATAAACTTAATATAACAAGCCAAAAGAACCCCAAGTTGTTTATTATTAATATATATAACCTTATCTAAGTCATTTTCCCGAACCTTATATTTTTATGAATAAAATAACAATTAGTAATATAATATTTGTTTTAAAAACTATTTTCTGTCAATTTTGAAACTATTTCGTAATTGATTTTTGTGAAAATCATAACAGAATGATTATTTCTAACCAAGTTACTTAAATCAATACTAACATGTTATATTGACCTATAAAATTATTTTAATTCATAAAAAGTCTCAAATTACATTTATTTGGTTATTTATAACATCAATTATGTCAATATTTCATTAATAAGATAATTACTGCATCATCTTGTGTAATAAATAAATTAAATTATTTAATGTCTAAAAATTACAAATAAAATACCATTATGTAGGAAATCTTTTTAGCTTTCTAATGAATATTTATAGTCGAATTTATCTTATGTATAACCCTATATTAAAAATGAATTACTTATTAAACTTTGATTTTAACTATTTTAACCCTTCTTTAAATAAATTAATAATAAATGTCATAATCTAATCCAAGTGGGCTTAAATGGTCATATTTTATTCCTAAGGTTGTTTTTGGTCGAATTAAACTTATCCAGTAGAATTAGGACATGTGTTAGGGTAATAATAATATCATTTTTACCCTTAATTACCCTATTTACTTTTAACCGTGGTAAAAAAAAGTAAAAAGTTACTATTCACCAAAAATTATTTTCATCTCATTGAACCAAATTTTAGTCCTTGATATTAACCGTGTCTCTCGGATTTTCTAAATTCCACTCACAGAAGCGGTAAAATTAAGTTTTATGAAAAATTCAGTTTTTTAACTACCACTTTGTGGTTTCACTATTCATCAAAAAATGAAAGTTTCCAGAAAAATACCAAAAATTAGGCCTAATCTATATTTGATATTATGAATTCAAAAATGATGTCTATTTTATAAAATTCAAAACATATCAGTTACATTAACTGATTTAAAAATTAATTCCCGTCGTCAAAACAAATAGCGTGTTTTTAAGAGATAATAACTATCAAAAGATTGACACTTGTTTATAACTGGTTTAAATGTGAAATTACATCCAATGACCAACATTGTATTAAATTGTAAAAATATATTCTAAATATACTTTAAAAACACTAAAATTAACAATTTATCACTATTAATTATTTCTATTAAAAAAGTTGTTTTTAATTAAAATTTAGTAATTTTCACTATTCATCAGAATATGAAATTTATCCAAAAAGTACCAAAATTTCACCCTAAGCTAATTTCGATATTCCGAATCCAAAAATGAAGTCCATTTGAAAAATAAAATTTACAAAATCTCAAAAAGTGGTTATTACTATTCATAACGGCTAGTTTTAATAATATTTTAATAGCATATCGTTGTTTAGTGAAACTCGGTATTGCGTACTACACACGTTATCGAGGAAGGTCGTGATTGCGTGTAATGCAAGGCAAGTCAAGGATGCGTGTTGTGCAAGCCTCTTTTGGTGTAGCGTACAACATAAGACATTAATGAAATTAAAAAGAATACTTTTCATAAAATCTCGGGGTGTTACAATGACTACTCAATCCATTAACCCTTGTGGAAAGAGAACAAGGTGGAAGATTCTCTATGTAGAGAGGACCTAGAGATTCTACCATAGATGAGAATTGAAAAGGATATAATATTCTTATATTTGATGAAGATGGAAATGGGAATCATAAAGAATGAAACATCATCAATCCTTTCACAAATGATTGCTCAAACATCTCTTTTGTAAAGGTTAAAGGATGCTCAAAATCATGATATGGGAATACATAAAAAATCGGAAACTTTCAGAAAAGGGAAATCTATAGAGTTCAATGTTAATGAAGAAGGAATTGTTAGATTTGGGTCATGACTTTGTGTTTCATTGAATCCAGAGTTAAAGAAAGAACTTATGGATGATACACATAGTAAAAATTTCTCCATTCACCCAGGAAACACAAATATGTATCGAGGTCTTTGAGATAATTATTTGTGGGATAAAAGGAAGAGGGAGATCACTGCGTATACATCAAAGTGCCTGGTATGTTAGAAAGTGAAGGATGAGAGGTAGAAGACCAGGGGGATGGTGCAACCATTACCTATACCAACATGGAAATGGGAGAACATCACCATGTAACTTGTCACCAGACTTCCAAATATATTCAGAGGAAAAAATTCTATATAGGTTTCTGTGGATAGTCTTACAAGGACTGAACACTTCATTAAAATTCGAGAGGATTTCTCATTGGATCAACTAGAATGGATATACCTCAGATAATTTTTATGGCTACATGGGGCACTACTATCTATTGTATCTGATCGAGCTCCAAGATTCACCTTTTTGTTTTGGAGGAGTCTCCAACACACTCTGAATACTAATCTGAACTTCAGTACGAATTATCATCCTCAAAATGATTTCCAATCTGAGTGGACTATCCAGACACTTTAGGACATTTTGAGATCATACTCAATGAACTTAAAAGGAGGATGTGATCAATATATTCTCCTCATTATGTTCTATTACAATAATAGTTTCCACTAAAGCATCCAAATGGATCCTTATAAAGCCCTTTATAGGAAGAGGGATAGAACACCAACATGTTAGGATGAAGTTGGGGAGCGAAAAATCCTAGGTCTAGAAAAGGTTGAAGAAATGGTGGAGAAGGTTAAGACCACCCAACAAAACATTAATGCTGATCAGAGTTGACAAAAGAGCTATTTTGATAATCGTCGATGAGACCTAGAGTTTGATGTTGGAGACATGGTATTTCTCTTCATATCACAGTAGAAGGGAGTTATGATATTTGGGAATAATGGAAAGTTTATTCCAAGTTACATCGGCCCTTTTGAGATCCTTGATCGCATTGGAGAAGTGGCCTATCGACTAGAACTCCCACCAAACCTATCTCAAGCACATGATGTATTCCATGTATCACACTTAAGGAAGTACATGCCTAACCCATCACATGCATTAAATCTAGATGTGGTACCAATAGAGAATGACCTCTCTTATGAAGATAATCCAATAGAGAACTCATATAGTACGGAAACATTTCTACAAAATAAGACAATGCCCCTCGTCAAGGTGTTGTAGTGAAACCACTAGTTTGAAGAAGGAACGTGGGAATCAGAGGAAGTGATAAAGTAGAGTTAGCCTCATCTTTTTGCGTGTGGTAAAAGTGAATTTCAAGGGTAAAATTTCTTAAGGGGGAAAATTTAATGACTCAAAATTTTATTAATGATTTTATTAATGAAAATTCCACTTGATGTGATTAAATGTAGTTTTATGTAAAATGGTTATATATAAGATATTCAATTAATTTGTTTTATGTTTTTGGATTTTAAAATACTATTATGAATTTTTACCATTGCTAATACATCCATTGAATAGTAAAAACATGATTAGTATAAATATAGGGCTTTAACAAATCCAATTTACTTAGACAAAGGAAGCGATGACCTCATATATTAGAATCGATCAACACAAATCCCATTTGTCGGAGATCGAAAAGAAGGTAGTGTCACTAGGATTCGCTCTTGACCATGCCCAAGTCAATCTTCAATATGTTAAACTTGAACGAAACCACCTATGGGAGAATTGGAAGTTAATGGAGATTACCACATGAGTGATGTTATCCAACCCACCCCGAGAGTTTATCACCATCACACACCTTACCCTTTGGTCTTATGTAGGTGTTATAAGTGGTTATGTAACAAGACCCCAACACTATGATTATGTGCATTAGTTTTTTATATAATAAATTATATACATTCATTTTATAATTGTTACTTTTTAAATGATTTTTAAAGAACAAATAGTATTTTTAGTTAATATTCAATTAAGAAATCTATTTTGATGAATTAATTGATTTTTTTGAATTAAATAATATTTTAATAAAATATTATTACTAAATTAATTTTCATTAAAGATGTAGGATCTTATAAATTTTTTATGAATACAATTGGAATTTTTATTTTAGGATTGAAAACTATTATTGTCAAAAACCATGAATTTTCAATAATTGTCAGTTTTTATTTTAAAATTAAAAATTCTTATATTTTGAAAATTATTTAGATAAAATGAATATTATTTTTTGATTCAGGATGTCAAAATTATCTAATGGTTATTTTTTCATAATTTTCTGAGACAATCAATTTTTTGGGAAAAAAATTAATACCGTTTAAATATATAATGTGTTTTATGACATCATAATGACCCAATACTAATGAAATAAAATAGTATAAAAGGGTTGTTTGGAAAATATATGTTTTAAACTTATAATAATGTGATTTTATATTTGTTTCATTAATTTTTTGATGCCTCAGTGGACTCTCCAATGCTTATAAAATATGTTAACCTTTTAAAATTTTTTCCTTGAGAGTGTGACTCACCTCCACATAAGAAATCCTAATGTATTAATAAGTTCATAAATTGGACTTATAATTTTTTTTTCCACTCAACTTTTTCAAAAACCATGGGACAGTTTGGGGTTTTGATTAGTTTAATGTGTAGTGTCCAAAACCTAAATAATAAAGAATTACCTCTCTTTTCCTATATAAACCCACTCAATCTCCCATCATTATTCACTAAAAACCTTTTGATATCAAATAAAATCTTCCCTCCTCTCTCTATAATCTTCAAAAGTCTCCCCAAGCTCCCTAGAATCCTCTCTTAATCCTCTCTGAATCTTTTGGGATTACACTTCCAAGTAATGGGTTTCTTCCTTTCTCATTTTTTTCAAATTTATTATGTTGTTATACCCTTTTATTTTCAATTAAAAATGTTGGGGTATGATTTCAAACCTCCCCCATAATTCCATCATTATGTTTGAAATATGGGATACCACTTTCTCTTTCATTAATTACTTCTATGTACACCAGTTACCATGCCGAAATTCCGTAAGGAAATTTCTCTCTCCTCATTGACATTCAAAGAATTATTTTATATTATGCATCTTAATTCAATTAAATATGTTGGAATATTATGTTTCAATACCCCATTACCATACATTTAATGTATAAATGATGATATACCCCTTTCTCTCTCATCAACCCATTTTACGATTTCTATTTGACGTCATTATGCTACCAAAGTTAGACCAAAATTTCTTTGTAAAAATCATCATGTAAGTGGATACCATACCCATTTATCTATTGGGTACTGAGACAGCATAGTAGAAGATGATGGGATGGGAATTTAAAATTTTCTACTCCACCGAAGTGACATAATCCTGTCAACTTTGGTGATCTTGTCCCGGTTTGGTCTAAGGATCTCACATGGTTTAAACAGAGCATGAAAAAATTACACTAAACATTTACCATGTTCAGAATTGACATGTGAAAGTATGTCGTAAGAATCCGGTGATTGTTGTTATAAGAGTCAGACATAGAAGCCCTCTAGATCATTCACACATGCCTCATGAATCTGCTCATGCGCCATTCGTCAAGATCTGGGTGCTAGTGCGGATCTTCGATGCTCACTTCAGCGCAATGACGATCACGGTAAAGGAAGAAGATTTAATCCGAGAAGGATGAACATGAATATCTTCCTTCTCTTGAGAGACTCTCTCTCTAGATTCTAGGAGGATAGATAAGCTCTCAATCTTGAAACATGAATAGTATTACATGAGAGGGCCTCTCTCTCACTTATATAGAGAGTGTTTAAAACACGTGGTATGGATTCCCAGCCCCCCGTGTAATAGATGTCCGCTATATAAGTGATATAAATAATTATTTACGAAAAATAAAATTATTCCACAAATAATATATTTAATTTACCACTTAATTTTAATATATAAATATATTACGTGATAAATTTGAGTCTTTAGCTCGACTCATTCCTCCTGCTAATATTAAACAAACCTAGGATATTAAAATCTATTCAAATGATATTAATACTTGTATTTACTATATAAATTGTAAATACATGTCATAAATAAATTCAAAGAATTATTCTAAACTTGAATAATTAAAGAATTTATTTATTCTTTGGTGATCCATAGAACTTGGATATTACTCAGACCCTTTGGTGGGGCCCACCAAGTTCTATATTCCTATTCCCAGAATAGGGAAAATTCTCAAGGTGCAATCATGTGGGACCCTATGGGCCCTTACCTCAATAGTAGTGAATAATATCCACCAACCTAGAGTGGGGTCTAGCAACCCATCGAGGCCCTTATAGAGATAAGTCAAAGTAATAGCAACGATTGCCTTCCTATGAACACGGTCCGTGTAATATAATCTCTTCGTCATCGATATCTTAATAAAGTAGAATGCATACTAGTGTCATTATTCTTTATTTACTTTATTTTGTTTATTGATTTATCCGGACGGTCTTACCTTCCACTACCATGGACATGGATTTAATGAAGGTGTAACCATCTTAATCAACCAGGACTGAGATATCTCTTCCTGTACTTAGAAGTGACAAATCCTTTCTCGATCATTCAATCAATGCCATGAATTTAATGACATACCCAATACAAAATACCTCTCCATGACTTAGTCTCCATGGATTTCTCCTTGCATCAAATGTACGCAATTAAATGAAATCCATTGACAGTGATCTCAAGTCAAAAGACCATTAAACATGTCCATATATAGGAACTACCAATGACACCTAAAACATGTGGTATTCCTATTATGCGGGTATGTCCTCCTGATCTCAACCACTAGAGATCATCAAGTGCGAACTTAATGAGAAGAAGTCTCAATGCTTATGAGCCCCCAGTACCTGATGGTCACACATCATCTGTGTCCTTTTAGAATGATGTAATTGGACCATAGGAAGTTACTTTAAGATTACTGTCATGGCATCTCAGGGTTCTAATTATAGCCTGGGATCTACTATAACCCTTTGATGCGATAGGTAATCTAAGGAAATTTCCATAAACAGATTGGATTCAGAAGTATCTACACTATTATGGCAAGATAAACACATGTATTTTAACAAATTTAATACATGTAGCGGCAATCAAAGTAAAAAACAATATGGGTTTAGGGAACACACTTTCAACACTCCCACTTGCACTAAAGCCAACTGCTAACAGGTTTCAATCCGCTAGCTCTCACATGTGAATCATGGTTATGTTGAGAAATGGATTTAGTCAGGGGGTTTTCCATGTTGTCCTCTGTGGCTACTCTACTAACTTTCACTTCACCTTTTTGAGTAAAATCCCTCAAGAGATGAAACTTCCGAAGAATATTATTTGTTCTTTGGTGAGACCTAGGCTCCTTGGAAAGCACCACTGCAGTAGTATTATCACAATATACCAATACAGGGTCTGTACTTCTAGGTACAACACCAATGTTTGAGATAAAGTTGTGTATCCAGACTGCTTCCTTTACTAAATCAAAGGCTGCAATATATTCGGAATCTACTATAGAATTAGCAACCACAGCTTGCTTCGATCTTCTCTAGCTCACTGCAACACCATTCAGGAAAAAGATGTAGCCTGACTGCGATTTCATATCATCATGATATTTATAGAAACTAGAATCTGTGTATCCCCTCACAACTAGCTCCTTATCTCCTCCATACACCAGGAACATATCCTTAGTATCCCTAGAGTACTTTAGGATAGTTTTAACAACTATCCAATTCAGCTCTCCTGGATTGGCTTGATATCTACCCACCATGATTAACGAAAAGGTGACATCATACCTAGTACATATCATGGAATACATGATAGAACCCACTGACAAAGCATAAGGGACTCTACTCATTCTGCAAATCTTCTCCTGTGTTTGTGGACACATTTTCTTGGAGAGATTTACACTCTGTGATATAGGTAAAAATCCTCTCTTGGATTGTTCCATACTATACCTTTTGAGTACCTTGTTAATATATGTACTTTGAATTATCCCAAGTAGCCTTTGAGATCTATCTTGATAGATCTTGATCCCTATAATGTAGGATTATTTTACTATATCTTTCATGGAGAAGCATTCATTTAACAAAGTCTTAACTAGCTGTAAGACTTGCACCACATTTCCCATAATTAATATGTCATCAACATATAATACTAGGAAAACGATGGCATTCCCTTCAACCTTTTTATAGACATAAGGCTTGATTTCATTTTTGACAAAACCAAAATATCTTATGGCCTCATCAAAATGAACATCCCATGATCTTGATGCCTGCTTCAATCCATAAATGGATGTATTCAGCTTGCATACTTTATTGGAATTCCTTGACTTGAAAAACACTTTAGGTTGAGTCATATAGACATCTTCAACCAACTACCATTTAGAAAAGTAGTTTTGACATCCATTTTCCAAATTTCATAATCATGAAATGCCACTATTGCAAGCAATATTCTGATCGATTTAAGCATTTCTACCAGTGAGAAGGTTGCATCATAGTCAATTCCTTGATGTTTCCTAAAACCCTTTTCAACCAGTATTGCTTTAAAGGTATTACACTCACCATTCATGTCCATCTTCTTCTTGAATACCCATTTTAATCCAATGAAATTTACATCAACTGGAGGGTCTACCAAAATCCAAACTTGATTTTGTTACATGGACTCCATCTCAGAATTCATGGCTTCTTTCCATTTAGAAGCTTTTTTTCCTTCTGCTGCTTCCTTCTAGGTTAGAGTTTCATCATCCTGAATGACTAATGTGTCACCTGACTCGGTGAAAATAAAACCATAATGCTCTGGTTCTCTAACCTCTCGCATAGACCTATGTAGTATCTGTGTCTCAAGAACAACTTCTTCTTCCACCTACTCTTGTGGAGATTATTCTTCTACCAACTCTTGTGCATCTGGAGAATTAACTTCATCGAAGTCAATCTTGCTGCCACTATTTACAATATAAATGTGTTCCCTTTCTAGAAATGTGGCGTATCTTGCCACAATGACTTTTCTATCTAAAGGGTTATATAGGTAATATACTCTAGTTTCCTTAGGATAATCTATAAAGATTCACTTAGTGCTTATGGATGCTAATTTGTCACTTAGTAATGTCTGGACAAATGCCTCGCACCATCATACACGCATGTGTGTTAGGTTGGGTTTTTTTATACCATAACTGATATGGAATCACTTCTATAGCTTTAGTTGTTACTCAGTTAAGGGTATATGCTGCTTTTTGCAAGGTGTATCCCCAAAAGGATAATGGAAGGGTTTCATGACTCATCATTGATCTGACCATGTCATGCAAGGTCCTATTCCTTATTTCACTAACACCATTCCATTCTGGTGTATAGGAAGTAGTGAGTTGGGATACTATCTTACACCCCTTCAAGTGATCAATGAATGATTGGTTAATATATTCTCCACCTCAGTCTGAGCGAAGTGCTTTTATCTTCTTACCAAGTTGGTTTTCTACTTCATTTTGGTATTCCTTATATATCCAAAAGGAATCTGACTTATAACACATTAAGTATATATTTCCATACCTACTATAGTCATCAATAAAAGTAATGAAATATAGGAAACCACCCTTTTCCCCTACTGGAAATGGACCACATATATCAGTATGTTTTAATTCCAGCACTGCATTGGCTTTTTCTCCCTTTCCTGAGAAAGGTGATTTGGTCATCTTTCCTTGTAAACAAGCTTGACATACATCTAAGGGTTCTAACAGTACCAAGTCTAGATACCCTTCTTGATGCAGTTTTTGTAATCGTTTCTCGTTTACATGACCAAGCCTGAAGTGCCATAGGTGTGTGTTATTTGAGTCATGTTGGTAGTTTTTTTCATTGATTTCCATTAATGATTTTTCTAGTTCCAGCATATATAAACCATTTTTTTGATGTGCCATACCATAACATATGTCATCCTTATAAAAGAGACAGCATTTATTTCCAAACTTGAAATAAAAACCCATAGTGTCTAGAATCGACATAGAGATAATGTTTCTGGTAATAGAAGGTACATAATAGCAATTGTTTAAAACGAGAACAAAACAAGTTGGCAAGGTTAAGTGATAGTCTCCCACTACCAAGGCTGCCAGACTTGCACCATTTGCAGCACAGAGATCCACTTAACCTTTTGAAATCTTCTTGAACCTACTTGGTTCCTGTATATGAATAAAAATGTGTGAGCCACATGTTGTATCCAATACCCAACTTCTAGATAAATATAGATTGCATTCAATGACAAAAATACCTAAAGTAGAAGCATCATCTTGCTTCTTCTTCCCAGCACTGAAATTATTCTTCCAATGGCCCTTTTTCCACATCCAAAGAAGGAAACTTCTAGCTCATTACTTTACCTCTGAATCTTTGTCTTCTTTACAGGATGATGCATTGGTGTCTTTGTCTTTGACATGGCTTTAGACCCCTTTGTCTTGCCCTTGTTTTTCTTGTTCACCATAAGGAAAGATGAATTGGTATTTTTCATATCCTTATCATCCTGGTGATCTAAATACAAAAGGTGCAGGAGTGACTTTGTCATATCATTAATATTATAATTGACAATAAAAGTCAAGAATCTTGACGGTAAAGAGGCAAGAATGAGATCCACTACTAGTTCTTGGTTTATTTTGAACCCAAGGGATTCAAGCCTCTCAATATACCCAATAATATTGATTACAGGAGGACTGGATTAGTTCCCTTCTGCTAGCCTGAACTTATAAAGTGCACTTGGGATCTCATACCTTTCTTTCCCGGCCCTCTCCTCATAAAGTTCTTGGAGATGTGAAATCATCTTGTAGGCATCCTCATCCTCATGCATTTTTTGCAATTGGCTGGACATGGATGACAACATGATGCATTGTACATCAAGTGCATCATCTACATGATTTCTCCTTTTATCTTTTTCTGCCTTTCTTGCTACCTGAGGAGGATTAGCATGAATTGAGGATTCCAAGACATATAACATCATTTCTTGGCATAGTACTATGCACAAGCGCCTGAACCACTCGTGGAAGTTATTGCCAGTCAAGATATTTTCTTTATCCAAGATTGATCATAGTGATAAAGTACTTGTGGTGTTGGTGATTTCCATTTTGAATCTACATTAGATAAACATTTAGCAGTTAGTACTTTGTCTTGATTACCTTTTGACATTTATGATTAATAAATTAGTATATCATTTTAATGTATCCCACGCTTTTAGCGAACCTTAATAGCAATCACTATTAGATTCAAAATACTCTATCGCTTGTGAAATCTAGTGGAAAGGATCCTAGAAACCTCCCTCATAGTCTACAATCTAGGGCTACGCCACTAATTGGAGGGTTTCAAGGTAGGCACTAGAATGTACAACCACTTGTTCTTGTGGTTCCTTGTGTTGTTGAGTAAAGTACCAGATTTTTGGAATGTGAACTTGATTCACTCAAAATCTTGCCTCTAAAGTGATAGAAAGTTAACTAAGGCTAATCCTTGACTACTCACATAAGTTAAGTCAACCCATTTCTCTCATGAAAACGCCCCGGTAGTAAGAGGCATTGTCAACTAAGGCTGAAAAGCACCCAAACAACTGTTTTTGTTTAGATGTGAGAAATGGAAGGGTTTTAGACTTAATATATCTTTGAGGGATTTTTAATATTTATTGACGAATATAATCCTTTTCTATTTATTTTGTTCAAACTGGGATGTCGTGCTCACAACTGAACATGCAATAGAATATAATTCGCCACATCTTTATGCATTTTATCTTGTTTACTATTCTATGTGATCACACAATAATCATGCAGACACCTAAAATAATAAACTATGCATAAAGTAAATCATAAAATTCGACTGGTCTTGAGATTTCTCTAAATATCGATCCATAATGGATCAATATTGACTTAGGGGAATCCATACTTAAGTCCTAACTTGACTCACATCGTAGCTTTCCCAATGAAAAGCGCTTGTCTCCCGTCTGGTTTAACACCTTGTCTTGGCGGGGTCTGCATCTCGGATCATTATTTAATTACAAATGTACTCGCATGCAGGCGAGGGGGTCTAGGGGTCAAAATTATATCTCGTGCAATGGACACGCAAGCCCTTATAAATATTTGAATTAAAAGTGACAAGTCACAGACCATCATTTATCTAATTAATTATTATAATCATCGCACACATTGAATAAATAAATAATTAAATAAATAAATACTATACATACACAGTTCGATCATTTTCTCCAGACTAGTCGAGGTAAAATATTCCCAAGAAAATTAAATTTCAATAAATTTAAATAATGTGAGGGTGTTCTAATAAATTAAATGAATTTGACTAAATTCAAATAATTTATGTTATCAGTTCCATTTGTTTAATTTAATTTTAATTCCAAAAATTAAAATAATCCGTTAATTTAATTCCAAACTTAAATTAAATTAATTTTTCGGATTAAAATAATTTAAAACCTAAATTAAATCTAATTAATTTAATTTCAAAAATAAATAAATTAAAATCAATTTAAAGTTGGGTTACCTCTAGCCGGGGAGTCCGACAGGACTGCGAAACGCCGCGGGGTGTCATCCTGGAGTAGGGCCAATTACGGAATTACCATGGCGTGACCGCGGCGTGACCGCGGTGTGACCGTGTCTTGACCGCAGTATGACCGCGGTGTGACCACTTAGTCTAGCGACTCACATGGTGGCAGAAACTTCCGGCTCAGACCGAAAAAGTGGGAGGAGGCTGGGAATCAAACCGGCCAGCCGCATGGCCGGAAGCCCGCTGATCCAGCGAGCCGGCGAGGCGGCATCCCGGTCTCACACGGTCTAGACCAGTGCAGCCGGGATAGGTGGATACCGGGGCGGTTCGGTCTGGCGTATCCTGGGGCAGCGCAGGCAAGCGGGAAGGGGACCGGTGGGCTCTGTTCGGCTAGGTCTTGGGAGCAGTGCGACCAGGGTTCGGGGCCGGTGCGGCCAGGCAGTCCGGCTCCGGTAGGGGAAATGGTCCGATGCAGTGTGGCGTGAGGCAGGAGGTCCTGCAAGAGGCGGTCCGGCGAGCTCGGGGCGGCTGGGGTTTGGGAGCAGCGCGGTGGTCCGGCGCGGCTCCGGGCAGAGCGAGGAGGGAGCTCGACAGAGCTCGGGGCTATGCGAAGGGGACCAGGAGGCAGTCCGGCAAGAGGCTAGCCCAGTGAGGGGGGATTCCGGCGGTTAGGGTTTCACAGGGGGGTGCCACACCCCATTGTGTGCCACATGAAGAAGGAGACCCCTTTGGGGTCTCCCACTATTTTTTATTTTTTTCTTTAGACCAAAAGGCCACCCCCTTTTCATTTTTTTTAAATAAAGATAAGAAGAACCAATATTGGGGTCTTAGTCTTCCATTAATTTTTTTAAATAAATAAGAACAAAAATTGGGGTCCTGGCCTCCTCTCCTTTCCCCTATTTTTTTAACATAAAAAATATTTTCCACACACCTTTGTGAAAAATATTTTATAATAAAAATTTTTATATAATTTTTTATTATATTTTATAATAATAAAATAATATATTTTATGTTAATTCTCAATTTGAGATAAACATAAAATGAACTAAAACTACGACGTTGATCTGATTAAAAAAATTTAAATGATCATAACTTGATCATTTTAAAATGAAACAACGCGCAGTTGGATCCGAATGAACCATTTTAACTTCCTGCAATTAAATTTAATGCATCTTAATTTTGTTGACTCATAAAAACCTTGAGATTACCTCTGATACCACTATTGGGTACTGGGATGACGCGGTGGAAGGCAGTGGGCCGAGAATTTAAAATCTTCTACTCAACTGGAGTGACATAATCCTATCAACTCTGGTGATCTTGTCCCGGTTTGGTCCGAGGATCTTGCAAGGTTTAAACTGAGCACGAAAAAATTAAACTAAACATTTACCTTGTTCAGAATTGACGTGTGCAAGTCTACCGCAGGACGCCAGTGATTTTTTCTCAAATACACCGACATTGAAGCCCTCTAGATCATCCACACACACCTCACTAATCTTCTTGTGCATCATTCATCAAGATCTGGGGTGCTAGCGTGGATCTTTGACGCCCGCTTCAGCACAATGACGATCACCGCAAAGGAAAAAGCTTCAATCTGAGAAGGATGAACTTGAAGATATTACTTCTCTTGAGAGACTCTCTCTATAGAATCCAGGAGGAGAGAGAAGCTCTAAATCTTGAGACATGAATACTAATAAATGAGAGAGCCTCTCTCTCACTTATATAGGGAGTGTTTAAAACACGTGGTATGGATTCCTGGCCCTCGTGTAATAGACGTCTTCTATATAAGTGATATAAACAGTTTTTTGATGACAAATAAAATTTTTCCACAAATAATATTTATAATTTATCACTTACTTATAATATATAAATATATTAAGTGATAAATTTGAGTCTTTAACTCAACTCATTCCTCCTACTAATATTAAATGAACCTAGGATATTAAAATCCATTGGAATAATATTAATACTTGTATTTACTATATAACTTGTAAATAAATGTCATAAATAAATTCAATTAATTATTCTAAACCTGAATAATTAATGAATTTATTTATTCTTTGGTGATCCATAGAACTTGGATAGTACTCGGACCCTTTGTCGGGCCCCACCAAGTTCTATATTTGAATTCCTAGAATAGGGCATATTCTCAATTCTCTATCGTGTGTGACCCTCTAGGCCCTTACCTCAATAGCACTAAATAATATCCACCGACCTAGATTGGGGTCTAGAAAACCATTGAGGCCCCTATAGAGATAAGGCAAAGTCATAGCAATGACTACATTCCTACGAACACGGTCCGTGTAATATAATCTATTCATCATCGATATATCAATAAAGAATAATTCATACTAGTGTCATCATTCTTTATTTGATTTATTTTGTTTGTTGATTTGTCTAGACGGTCTTACCTTCCACTACCATGGCCATGGATTTAATGAAGGTGCAACCTTCCTAATCAACCAGGACTGAGATACCTCTTCCTAAACTCGAAAGTGAAAAATATTTTCTCGATCATTCAATCAATTCCACACCATTAATGACGTACCCAATACAAACTACCTTGCCACGACTTAGTCACTATGGTTTTCGCCTTGCATCAAATGTACGTAATTAAATGACATCCATTGACAATGATCTCATCTCAAAAGACCATTACACATGTCCGTAGATATAAACAACCAATGACACCTAAAACATGTGGTGTTCCTGTTATGTAGGTATGTCCTCATGATCTCAACTACTAGAGATCCTCAAGTGAGAACTCCATGAGAAGAAGTCTCAATGCTTATAATCCCCCAAAAACTAATGGTCACACATCATCTGTGTCCTTTCAGAATGATATAACTGGACCATAGGATGTTACATTAAGATTACTATCATGGCATCTCAGGGTTCTCATTATATTCTGGGATCTACTATAACCCTTTGATGCGATAGGTAATCTAAGGAAATTACCATAAACAAAGTGAATGCAGAAGTATCTAAACTATTATGGAAATATAAACACATTTATTATAACAAACTGAATACATGTAGATGCAATCAATGTACAAAACAAGTTGGGTCTGGGGCATCCACTTTCAACATTATCTATATTGGTTATTCAATTTTATGAACAAATACATATTTAATTATACTTTCTTTTATGTATTCCACATTCCTTCATCTTGGAATAAACTATGTTGTTGAATGAATCCATGTTATATGCTCCATGTGGCACACTTATGCGTGAAATGAAATGTTTATAAAGGTTACGTCCTGACAACACTCCAATGCATTGGGTAAATATTAGTATCACGATACGTCAAGTGAAATGAGGGTTTACTAATGCAAATTCAAGTGAAATTAGGGTTTAATCATTCTAATTAAAGTATAATGAGGGTTTACTCATGCTCCACATGCAAAGAGCTTTGGATCATGCTAATATCATGTTAAATGTTGTTGCTACATTTCCATGTTATAATTATCATGCTTTATAATTACTTTATGTTCATGTTTCTCTTAAGCTCCATTTATATTCCTATTCACTATCACGTACTATATTCTTCATGTTATTCCTTATTTACTCACTTACTGGGCTTTATGGATCACCCTTTTCTTATGAATGTCCTCAAGTTATCCCATTCAATTATAGGTATGATGGAATGAGGTGTCATGTAAAATAAATTTTCAATAAAGATGTTGTGTTTTATTTTATATGTTCTTATGTAATTTTACTAATTTCCAAAGGCACTATACCTCTAAATCCTTAGAGTTGTCTTAAGTGAAAGTTTATGTAATAAATCATGTTTATGTGTATAATAAAGTGCATGGTTGTTATATCCCCATTATTTTGGTTTTAGTTCCTTCAGTTAGATTTGGTAAAATGGGTGTTTAAATGAAAAATTGAACCCCTCATGATACCTATGGGATGCATTGAGGATGTTTTGACTGATTTAGGGCCACCCATGGGGTGGAACGACATTCCAAAACCTAGAAATTGGCAAGGTTATGTGTAGAGTTGACATGTGGTAACATTGAGCCCATGATGGACATATTAACGTGGTTGGTTGAGTTGAAGTGTAATATTTATATTTGTGACAATGGTCTATAATAGAACAAGGGGTTATTTGGGTACAACATTAAAATGTCATTAATTATTTTTATTGAGATTGTATCAATTGGATTATGAAATATTTTGAAATTCCTAAGAGGGTTAATGCATATGAAATAATGAAAACGGTAAATTGGAAATGGATTATGAATTGAGGAATATGATAAATGGGTTTTGTTAAGGAACATTATGAATATGTTAAATAGGTTAATATAGGGAAATTATTGAATATTCCTAAAGGGATGGGGCATGAGAATGAGAATTAGGCTAAATGGGTAATGTAATGTAATTGGTAAATGTTTTAATGGGTCATGGGATAATATTAAATACCATCTTGATTATAATGGATTTTGATTGTTACATGTATTGTTTTTGTGAATGGATATGATATGTTATGTGTGTGGAAATGGATAAATAAGAATGTGCACATGGCTTGGTGGTGGGATAAAGGACCAAGGATTCTCCCATGGGTTGGGTTGGACTGATGCTCTAACCCCACCAATGAATGTACATGTTAGGGAGTTAGATTGATTCCCTATGACCCTAATGGCTACATTCAATGAAAACACATGGATCGAGGCTCCAAGGTATGTGTGATGTATTGTTATGAAATTCTTATCATTAGTGAGATAGGGAACTAGGCCCATACTATTACTCTTGAAAATTGAACAGATTTGGCAATGATATAAATGAGGTAAATGCTATTCCCATTGAATACATGAAGAAAATGTATTAAGTAATGAAGATTGAATAAATGATAGATATGGTAATAATGATAGAAAGGGGTAAAGTATATATTGTAAATTAATGGACACCAATTTGTTCTTTGTTTAGTTTCCATTTATTTTTTAGTTGTATTCACTATCTAGTCCAACTAGATATTTTGTAGACACCGTTGGTGGTTGCATACTGAGTTGTACTCATACCGTACTTGGGATGATGTTGGGTACCTGAGAAGACTTCATTGTTGTCGGTTTAGATAAGGGAAAATGCCCGATTCTAGAAATATGAGTTGGGAATGGGATATGAATAGATGATGATCCATAATTGGAGTTAGGACCCATTTTGGGATTCAACTATTTTGTATTTATTTTGGATATCCTTCCCTTTGGCACTATTATCAGGACATGACATAGTTGTCGTTGGTTTGTGGTTTGTACCCAGTTTTGGGAGATTCTTTGTTATGCAATTTTATTTGTTATTACATATTATTTCCTATATTTATATTGTCAAATGATGTGGATTAACCAGATTAAAAGAGTATAGTCTCCCCATATGAGTTATTAGACCCCTTATTCTAGTCAAAAAACTTTGGCATACGGGAAGTCGCACTTGAGGTCATTTGGTGACTAAGTTTGGAGCATCAGTTTATTGGATTTCGGGTCGGGGACATTGAAAATTGGTATCAGATGAGGTATTTTATATGGTATTATTATTTTGGATGGTATAAAGATGAATAATATGATCCATTCCTTGGTAATGTTCTTGTTCTTGGGATTATCTAACCCATGTATTAGGGAAAAACCAAGCCACCCAAGGTGGGAATCATTATTCTTGTTGTGTATGGTTATTGTTTAATGATATTTCACCATTTGGTGATGCACTTGTGGCATGATGTTATGGTTTTACGACATTTTACTTTTAGCCAAAATGGAATTCATTTGTACATTAATTCATCATTATAGGATCCAAGGTATATAGGTGGCATGCATCATTTCAGGATCACACGGGATGGGTGTTTGGTATAAGAAAATTGGAATGAATTTTACTTTATTGAGAAAAATTTAATTAAAATGGTGTCTAATAAGACTGATGAAAAGGGGTAAAATGGAAAGAATGTTAGAGAACAGGTAAAGAATTTTTATTAATGAATGGTTGTAAATGTGTAAAAAATGTTTGTTGAAGTAAGTTATGAAATGGTAAATGTTCCTAAGAGGAAGGACTTACATGGAGAGTGTGGTAATAGTTTTAAAAAGGTTTTCAAGTAGAAGTTAGTGGATATGTAAATTAGTTTACCCTATGTTTACCATGACCCATGGTAGTCATGGTAGAGGATAAATTTCTATGTGTGATAATATCCATTCAGATATTGTATGAGAATGGGTTTTTATGAAAAAGTGAAAAGCCTTCTTCCGTGTAGTTTTTGAAAGCTATATGTTATGTGTTCTAATGATCATGTTTGGAATTGTAGGGGAAATGAAACCGTGATGGAATATGCTAGTTGAGAAACAAGAGAATGTCTATAAGAATGATCCTCCATATGTGAATCAAGATAACCTAGTGATTCAAGGTAATAGAGGGGAAGAGAAATTTCATGAGAACTTTTCTTGTTTCAAGAAAATAATGGAACGGGACTCGGGGGGGGGGGGGGGTGCCGAGTATGTTTGAGCTGAACAAAGAGTTTAAGCTATAAAACCCTCCAATTTTTGCTAGATAGGGTGGTCCCAAGGCTGCATAATTTTGGATAGAGAGTATTCATACAATTTTAGATCACATGGAGACTCCTGCAGATAAGTGGGTCAAGATGGAAACTTATATGCTATGAGACTAGATGAAGCGCTGGAGGGATTATCTAGTTCAGTCCCATCAAGATGATTGTATGGATTGGAATGGTTTTCAAGATAAGTTTTAGGAATCCTTCTATAAAAAAACCTTGAGGTAGGAAAAGGCTACAGATTTTATGAGATTGACCCATGGGTCTATGATGGTAATGGAATATGCTAGTCATTTCATCAACTTGAAATGTTTTGTTCTGTACTTGGTGGGTGATGAGAAAACTACAACCAAACCTTTATAATATGAACATAGGTATGATATCAACTCATAGTAAAATATATTTCATTTGAAGAGGGCCGTTGAAGTGGTGGATCAAGCCCTTATATTAGAAGGAAACCTCAAGGAGGATTCTGGTAGTAGACATTCTATTTTAGTGGGGCTAACCAGTGGTGCAACATTCAATAGTTTGAAGAACTACTTCAAGAGTTTTCACTAGGGTGGTGGTGGATAGGGTATCCAGAAAAAATAACCAGTCTCTTAGGTTAATGATCTAGTTTGTTGCTATCAGTGTCATAGGATGGGAAACATGCATAACCAGTGTTGCTAACCACTTGTTGAGTGTTGGGCATGCAGAAGGCTGGGGAATGTGCAGATGTTTTTTAGGAACCCATGATAGTCAGGAAATGATGGAGGGAAAAGTCTAGTGTACATTATAGGCAGGGGGTCGGTTACCACATACTAGGAGGGTAGTTAGAGTTCGACGAGCCGTACCAGTAGAGGTAGTGGATGTGGTAGTCTGGGATGAGGGCGTCCATACCAGTATGGTATTATAGAACTAAGGACTCAGACCAGGGCTCCAAGTAGAGGGGTAGGTCAGCTTCATGTAGTTCAGTCTACACCTGTGGGGGGAGAGGTTCATCGATTGTCTATTTGAGGTATGATCATTATAGATTCAATGCTTCCTAGATCTTTATTTGATATAGGTGCTTCACATTGTTTTATATTTTCTCTGTTGGTAGTTGTTTTGGTCCTATTGGTAGAAATTATTTGTGGGGTTATGTCTATTAATACTCCATTTGGGGTGTGAAATGAGGAAATCATACAATGTAAGGGTTGTGCTCTGAGGTTGGCTGATACCATTTTCTATGGGACTTGTTCATCCTTGAGATGTCATGTTTTGACCTAATTTTTTGAATAGATTATTTGGTTTTGTATGAGTTCTATATTGACCGTTACTATCATCGGTTAATGTTTCCATATCTTTAAAGAGACACTTATATCCATCGCGGTGAGTGGGATGTTCAAGAAGACCATGTAGGGCCAGTTTTCTAACATTTCGGTGAACTCATAGCCCTAGTATCTTTTCTTTTACTTGATGATAGAGGAGTAGAGAAACATTTATTTTCTCTTGTAGTGGATTGGTTATAGGATATGTCTCCTAAATACTTCTTAGGGATTCCACCTGAGTGAGATGTGGAGTTCATGATATAGTTGCAGCAAGGAGCAGAACCAGTTTTCATTCCTCCATATCGAATAGCCTCAGTGAAACTCTAGGAACTTAAAACTAAGTTGGAGGAATTATAGAATAATGGGTTTATTTTTTATACGGTTTCACCTTCAGGATCTTTAGTTTTGTTTTCCAAGAAGGCATATGGGTCATTTCGGTTATATGTCAATTATAAGAAGCTGAATCAGATGACATTTAAGAACGAATACCCTCTTAAAATAATTGATAATCTCTTTGAATAGTTTTGATGTGCTTCCTTGTTTTAAAAAATTGATCTAAGATTGGGGTATCACTAGCTGAGGGTGAGAACTTTTGATGTACCAAAAATTGACTTCCATAGTAGGTATAGGTTTTATGAGTTTTTTCTTATGCTGGTTGGTTGACCAATGCACCAAAAATGTTTATGGCTCTAATAAACCAAATATTTTACCCTTATTGAGACTAATTTTTAGTTTTATTCCTAGTTGAAATCATTGTGTACACTAAGACTCATGAAAATAAATCCAAACACCTTGAAATCATCTTGAGTACACTGATAGAGAACAATTTATACACCAAGTTATCCAAGTGTCACTTCTATATTGATAAGGTGCATTTATTGGGTTACATAATTTTTTAGTAAGGTATGTCTGTAGAATCATAGAAATTATAGGTAGGTTTTTCTTAAGAGTATCGAAAGAATTTCTTTGATATCCAATGTTTTCTGGGATTAACGGGATACCATCAAAGGTATATTAAAGAATTTTCATGTTTGGAAGCACCACTTTCAGGATTAACCAAGAAAGTCATTAGGTCTGAATGGTCATCAGAATTAGGGAATTCATACTAAGAGTTAAATAAGAAGTTTAATACTACACTGATCCCGATCTTACTTGAGCCAAGTAAGAATTATACTTTTTTTGTGAGGTATCTGGTGTTGGGCTGGGAGCATTGTAGATATAGGATGATCAGGTTGTTTCATATGGTTCACAGTTGTAATGTCTCGGATTTTCCATACTTTATTATTAAAAATAAAGTGATTTTTTTGAGACCAGGCTCTGAGACGGCGTGCAATTCTGAGGCCCGGTGAGCCTGAAAAAAATGTTTGAATTTAATTTAATAATTAAATTATGCACACATTAATTTTTCCTGAAAAAGAGGAATAACTATCGAATGGGTGCTCAGATCAAAAATCTGATGGCACCGTTGCGTTCAGAGTAGCGGGTTTACCCTAAAAGGGACCTAACATCGACTGGCACAGGACGGTGGCAAAATCTGGGTTTTGGACGTGACTGTAATAAAATATTTAATTTAAAATATTTTATTAAATCTTTGTTGCAGCGAAATATCTATTTTCATTTTTAAAAAGATATTTTGTAGGGGATCAGGGTTACTTTTCTCATAACCCTGAATCTCCCTGGAGAGCTCTGGAGAAAACCTCCCAACGTGGAGACGATGTTCTTGACGAGCTTCACCGGCGACGACGACGTGATGACCAGATCTTTTCTAGAAAACGCCGCGAATCTAGGTAGGATGTTTATTTTTGATTTACCTTTCCCCGTTCGTGATTCCTACGACGAACGCAGACTAATCTACGAACCGATTAGCCCGCGGATCGATCGTTTTGCAGGCGGGTGTGATTTAGGGTTTTATCAGGAAATCAAATACTAGAGAATTAAAACCCTGTTGATTATTGTGTTTTTGATCTAAAAATGATGAAACCGAATCATCACGAACAACGATCAAGGTTCATCCCTCTTGTTCGATTTATTTGTATTTTTCTCCCGCACATTCTTCGTCGCGTTCTACGCGTTCTTGGAGGAAATTGATTGTTGCGCATTAGTTTATTGGCGCAATGATACGAGATTGTAGATCCAACCTTGGAGCGATGTCACATGGGTGCGACGATGGTTTCGATGGACGATTCAGAGCGGATCAAGAGTTATGAGTTTTCAGGCGTTTTTCTTCGGATGGATTGTTCGAGGATTATGATCCGATTTATGGACCAAAAACACCCGTTACGGTGTTCGTATAATGAAATGAACCAACACATGGAGTATCGGGATGAACGGATGAGAGATGGCGGACCCGGAAGATCGGCCGAAGCACGAGGAAGAAGATGACGTTCTGGAAAAATCCCGACTACATGACATGTAGTATGGGCTACACGGCGTGTGTTCGTCGGCGGGTTTACATGGAGTGTACTTCGGGAGTACACGGACATTGGTTGGGTACACAACCAAGGACACGCCGTGTATACCTCTCACCGGCCAGACTCAGCCAGATACATGGGATACCCCGTTTTCTAGTGCACGGGAAGGCGACATGGGCAGAGACCGTGTACGGGCACATGGCCAGCGTACACAGAGCGATCCCCAGGTGCTCGGACATGACGTGTGATTCTTCTACACACCGTGTAGTTATTTTCTATCCGACAATCCGAATGACATGGGTCGTTTCCACAAGCAGTACCCGGAGGCAAGGAACACATCGTGTGATCATTCTTCACGACGTGTAGTCAGGCTTTACATAGCTTGGACGAATGACACATGCTGTTTACACGGGCAGTACCCAGAGTCAAGGAACATGGTGTGTGATCGTTCTACACGCCATGTAGTCTAGTTTTACACAGACTTGACAGATGAGACAAGCCATTACATGGGTAGTACCGGGGGTCAAGGAACTCAGCGTGTACCCATAATACAGGCCGTGTAACCAATTCTTCAGGACCTGAGCCACTTGTCTTCTGTGACTTGGACTAGTGTTCTTAGGGTTCATCCCCTTGGTCTTTCTCCTAAAGGTTCCCGATATCATTTCTTACATATAGGAGTATGATCCCTTCAGCAGGACTTCCTGAATAGAGTTGTTGGAATCTCCTCTATGAGACTTAGAGTTAGATCCTATATTCATTCCTGGAACCCTAGGTAGAGTTCTTGGTATCGACATGACCAAATTTACCCGGGCGCCGATCCTCTACTTAGCGGATTAGCTCAGACTGAGTTGTTGGAATCACCCCATGTCGATTGGTTGTGATCCTCATCTGAGCATCATGTTCTCAAGTACTTGTGGAGTGTGTTCTCCCGGAACGAGTACTTCGTATCCCTCTTTTCAGAGAAAAGGAGTGTGTTCTACTTATTACGTGCTTAGAGGAATATTCGAGCTGGATCTTAGTGGTGGTTTCACGATAGTATATTGTGTATGAGTATATCTGGATATTCTGTTTATTTGTTCTGTAGAAATATACTATGTGGAGATAACTGTATCATTCCTTTGTGGTATTTCCCTTGTAGTATTTCCTTTGTGGTTTCGGGGTGACCTACTGGGTATTGTTATACTCACCCCTACATGGGCTTTTCCCGCACCTGTCATGTCTTGTGCAGACAAGCGAGCCTTTGACATGATTCTAGGCAGAACAGGATCGGACGGTACTCAGTGAGATCAGACAGGCCGATGTGTGTTCCTACGGCTATAAACTACAGTCCCAACACCTTTCTTTACAAGTTGGACTTTGTTATAGACCCTCTTTTGGTGGGCTTGTACTTTTGACCCAGGGGTTTACTTTCTTGTACTTTACTTTCCTGTCGTACACTGTTGGTTGGGATTTAGTGTATGCATGCGTCTTTTCCATTTTTAGTAGTTTTTACTTTTCAGATTTTTGGGCTTGGAGATGTGTGTGCGTGTGTACTCGTTTATAATAAATGCCTCCCATGTTAGTAGCTTTCCTACCCGATGCTAGTCACTAGCCCCTGTCCTATTGAAGGCGGGCTTGGGGAGTTGCGGCTCTGGCCCCACTGGGAGGGGTCGTGACAGAGTGGTATCAAAGGTGGTCGGTTATACCTTAGGACTGAGAGTCTTTGAGTTGGTTTGGGGCAATAGTGTTAAGTGTTTCAAGTTCGGCTTTCTGGCCAGGGACCCTAGTGTTGGTATGGGCAGCCGACGTATCCATACACCAGGACTCTGATAACTTTCTTTTTGACTCGGAACACGAGAACACTAGTTGTAGGGGAAAATAATTATACATGAATAATATACGAATGGGTTGTGGGTTCTATATCCTTTATGATTTAGCTCTCCAGATATACTCACTGAATGAGATACATCTTGTTTCTTTACAGGATGCCTCCGTGACGCGTACCCGCTAGGATCCAACAGCTCGATCATGAGGATGACCCCCTCCGTGATGAGGCTTAGATTCAGGGACTGGATCCCCCAGTTTTACCATCAGGTGGTGTGCCAGTTATCCCACCACCTGTGGAGCAGTGTTTAGTGTCTACTATACCAGTAGAGAAGGAGAACAGGCTGAGTTCACTCCATGAGTTTCAGAGATAGAGACCCCTCAGGTTTCAAGGAGAGCCTGAACCTTAGGCAACATAGGACTTGCTTGAGGCAGTGACCAGAGTCTTCCGTTTGGTCAGGAAACCAGCAGAGAAAATGGTGATCCTGGAAGCTAGCCTTTTGCAGGGCTCGGTAGGGCGATGGTGGATTTTGGTTATCCAGACTCACGACGAGGAGACTATTTCATGGTCAGAGTTTGAGCATCTCTTCAGAGAATAGTTTTCACCGGTTACCCTGAGAGCAGTACATATACATGAGCTTCTTCAACTCCAGTAAGGAACCATGAAGGTGGTTGACTATTCATTGAGGTTTACCGACCACTCACGGTACTCAATGAATATTGTCAAAGATCAGTACTTCAGAACTCGGACTTTCGAGCAGGGATTGCACAGAGATATCTGAGAAAACATCATCCCTAAGAGTATTCCCGCTTATGCTGGGGTGCTCGAGCAGGATTTGGTGGTCGAGAGGTTCTTGGAAGAGCTGAGACAATTGGCAGTTGTCAGTAGCGAGCGAGCTGGAGCAGAGACCTCGGCAGCAGGGAGCCGACGTCAGGGACCTAGTAATGGGAGACGTTTTCAGAGGAGATACCAGGACAGGAGATCTACCATACTGGTTTCACAGGGTGCATCCATCCATCCTCGAGATAGGCAATGCTACTAATGCGATGGAAGGGGACATCTCGCTCGAGATTTTCCGACCCGCCGTACTACTGACACGGGAGCAGTGGATGGACCACCGAGGCAGAGGCAACGTGTGGAGCAGAGAGATCCGCGGGGTGGTAGATGCGGTAGAGAAGCTGGGAGAGAAGCAGGAGGTGGTCGGTGTTTTGACCCTTTAACACCACTACCCCCAGGAGGTCAACCCCAAGATTGGGGAGCTGGTGGACAGAGGCAGAGACAGCTGCAGGCGGCATAGGCTTATGACCCAGGCCATCTTGGAATGATTATAGGTACAATCTGTGTCTTTTCTACCTTTTCTGCCATACTGATAGACACAGGTGCTAGTCACTCCTTTCTGGATGCTTATCTTGTTCGAGAACTTGAGATTCTAGTTGAGCTGTTGACTTGACCCTTACACTTAGAAACACCGACTGGAGAAGATTCAGAGATCACACACCTCTGTAGACAGTGTGACATGAACCTTGGAGGCGAGAGTTTCGGTTAGAACCTCTTGGTGGTAAGGTCGAGGCCTTATGATGTCATTCTTGGTATGGATTGGCTATACACAGTTCTTGCCCAGATCGACTGTTTTAGGTGAAGGGTGCAGTGTGTCCACAGTGATGGAACGAGGTTCTCTTTTGTCAGTGAAAGAGGGACCCATGCAGTGTAGGATAGACTCATGCGTAGGAGGGTGAAACCGACATCCTATTAGTTGGCTAGCCTAGCCCTTGGTGCAACATATTTTACAAGTTTCCAGTTTCCAGCAGTAGTGGCTGAGTACGAGGACGTATTTCTGGAGGATTTCCCCGGACAACCACCCAGTCGGGAGATAGAATTCTGCATTGAGTTGCAACCCAGGACAACGCTGATATCAGCATCAGCATATCGTATGGTTCCTTAAGATCTTCGTAAGCTGAGGGTGAAGTTGGAAGACTTACAGAAGAAGGGATTTGTAAGACCCAGCGTTTGACCCTGGGCAGCCCCAGTGCTGTTTTCCAAAAAGGCAGACGGGATATTGAGACTATGTGTGGATTACCAGCGCTTGAATCAGGTGACCGTGAAGAACCGGTATCCACTACCAAGGATTTATGAACTCTTCGATCAGTTGTGAGGGGCACGATGGTTCTTGAAGGTTGATCTACGATCAAGCTATCACCAGTTGCGAGTACAGGATGAGGATGTACCGAAGACGGATTTCAGATGTCGCTACAGTCACTATGAGTACATGGTGATTCCCTTCAGTGTGACGAATGCCCCGGCAGTGTTCATGGGACTCATGAACTAGATCTTTCATCCTTATCTAGATTGGTTCATATTAGTCTTCATCGATGATATCATTGTGTACTCTACGTCCGAGGAGGAGCACGCGGGACACCTAAGGATGGTTCTGGACACAGTCCGAGAGCACCAGTTGTATGGAAAACTCTCAAAGTGTCAGTTCTGGATACAGGAGACCCACTTTATGGGACACGTTATCTCAGAAGATGGTGTAGCAGTGGACCCAGCCAAGGTGGAGGCAGTTCTAGCATGGGAGCCACCCAGGAGCGTGATGGAGGTGCGGAGATTCCATGGGTTGGCAGACTACTATCAGAGATTTATTCTTGATTTCTCCAGGATTTCAGCACCCATGACAGCTTTGACCTGAAAGGGGCAGCCTTTCGTGTGGACTGAGAGATTCCAACAGGCTTTCCAGTAGTTGAGATAGAGCCTGACAAGCGCTCTGATCTTGAGATTACCGGAGTAGGGTGTCAAGTATGTAGTGTTCTACGACGCATCAAGAACTGGGCTTGGTTGTGTCCTGATGTAGAGGCAAGTGGTGATTGCCTATGGCTCACGTCAGTTGAGGCCACATGAGCAGAACTACGCGACCCATGTTCTTAAGTTGGAAGCGGTAGTCTTCGTGTTGAAGATGTGGTGGAACTACCTGATGGGTGAGAGTTTTATGGTCTACTATTATTACAATAGTCTCAGATATATCTTTTCTCAGAAGGATCTGAATTTGAGACAAAGACGATGGCTTGAGTTTTTCCAGGATTATGACTTTGAGATCGTTTACACACCTGGGATGGGGAACGTTGTGGCAGATGCTCTCAGCAGGAAATTCAGTTCACAGTTACTGGATGAGGCGATGAGGCAGTTGGCCTCCGTACAATTATTTTTCATGGATGGAGATGAGGGAGTTTACCTTCAATCAATGGTTGTTACCCCTCCACTCTTACAGCGAGTCATAGAAGAACAACGTGAGTAGGCTAGCTGTGAGACTCTACGTAGTCAGATATCCATAGGTGTTGCGACTGAAGGATATTCAGAAGGTGGGGAGCACTTTGTTCTTTTCAGAGGGAATACAGTAGTACCAGTGACATTATGGGAGGCGGTTCTAACGGAGTTCCATACATCCCCTTTGCCGGTGCATCCAGGCATGGGAAAGATGTACCAGGACCTCCGACGTCAGTTTTGGTGGCCAGGAATGAAGAAGAGTGTGGCAGAGTTTGTTTCTTGGTGTCTTACTTGTCAGCAAGTAAAGGCTGAGCACCGGGTGCCAGCAGGTTTGACTTAGTCCCTTGAGGTGCCAGTGTGGAAGTGGGACGGGATATCCATGTACTTCATGACGGGTTTACCACGTACGTCCAGGGGACACGATGCCATATGGGTGATCGTTGATCGACTCACCAAGTCGGCCCACTTCCTAGCCATACAGGAGCAGAGTTCAGTAGAGAGCTTGAGATGCCTCTACATGCAGGAGATAGTTCGACTTCATGAAGTGACATCCATGATCATCTCAGATCGTTATGCTCGTTTCACATCTTGTTTGTGGGATGGATTGTAGGAATCTTTTGGGACTCAGTTACGCTTGAGTACAACGTTTCATCCCTAGACTGATGGTCAGACAGAGCAGACCATCCATGTCTTGGAGGATATGCTTCGATCTTGCATACTTTACTTCGTTCATAGCTGGGATGATCACCTACCACAGGTGGAATTTTATTATAAAAATAGTTATCATTCCACTATTGGTATGGCCCCATTCGAGTCTCTGTATGGGTGACCTTGCAGGTTACCACTTTGATGGACTAACCCTGGAGAGTCAGCACTCGTGGGCCCAGAGATGGTGAGAGCTACTACAGAGAAGGTGCAGGTCATCCAGAAGTGGATGAAGACTGCACAGAGTCAGAAAAAGTCTTATGCCGACAGGAGGTGGAGGCCCTTATATTTCGAGGAGGGAGACCATGTATTCCATCGGGTCTCACCTCAACGGGGATTGCAGATACTTGGCTGAGGCGGAAAGCTATCTCCGAGGTTCATAGGCCCTTTTCATATTTTGAGTAGAGTTGGCAAGGTGGCATATCGCTTGGCTCTACCTCCTCATATGGACTGGGTACACAACGTCATCCATGTGTTGCAACTACAGAGATACGTGCATGATAAATCACACGTCATTGACTAGGGAGAGCAGGACATCGATGATGGAGCGACGTTTGCTGAGTACCTAGTGGATATCGAGGATAGGCAAGAGAAGATCCATCGGGGGTGAGCTATTCCCTTGGTGTGTGTTCGGCGGCAGCACGAGAATCTCCAGGAGAGCACATGGGAGCGGGAGGCTCAGATTCATGTGCAGTGCCCACATCTTTTTGAGTAGCCTTTGTTTTGGCTTTCCGGGGATGTAAAATCCCTAAGGTGGGTGTGA
The DNA here is from genome assembly GCA_963277665.1 of Viscum album. NCBI lineage: Eukaryota > Viridiplantae > Streptophyta > Magnoliopsida > Santalales > Viscaceae > Viscum > Viscum album. The sequence goes on from OY728151.1 coordinate 565,595,987, forward strand.
TGTAATGTCTCAGATTTTCCATACTTTCTTCTTAAAAATAAAGGGAATTGTTTCGAGACCAGGCTCTGAGACGACATACAGTTTCAAGGCCCGACGAGCCCAGAACAAATGTTTGAATTTAATTTAATAATTAAATTATGCACGTGTGAAGTTTTCCTGAAAAAGTGGAATAACTCCTGAACATGTGCTCGGATCAAAAATCCGATGGCACCGTTGCATTCAGAGTAGCGGGTTTACCCTAAAAGGGACCTAACATCGACTTCCACAGGTCGGTGGTGAAATCTGGGTTTTGGACGTGACTGTAATAAAATATTTAATTTAAAATATTTTATTAAATCTTTGTTGTAGAAAAATATCTCATTTCCTTTTTAAAAATAGATTTCACAGGGGATCAGGGTTACTTTACTCATAACCCTGAATCTCCCTGGAGAGCTCTGGAAAAAACCTCCCAACGCGGCGACGGTTTTCTTGACAAGCTTAACCGGCGATGACAATGCGGAGAATGGATCTTCACCAGAAAACACAGCGAATCCAGGTAGGATGTTTTATTTTGATTTAAATTTCCCCGTTCTTTATTCCTACGATGGACACAGACTAATCTACGATTCGTTTATCCCGCAGATCGATCGTTTTGCTGGCGGGTGTGATTTAAGGTTTTATTAAGAAATCAAATACTAGAAAATTAAAACCCTATTGATTATTTTGGTTTTTATATAACAGTGATGAACCCGGATCATCATGAACAACGATCAAGGTTCGACCCTCTTGTTCGATTTCTTTGTATTTTTCTCCCGTGCGTTCTTCATTACGTTTTACACGTTCTTGGAGGAAATTGATCGTTACACATTCGTTTGTTGGCACAACAATCCGAGATTGTAGATCCAACCCCGGAGCGATGTCACGGGGGTGCAACGATGGTTTTGGCAGACGATTCGGAGCGGATCGAGAGTTATGAGATTTTGGGTGTTTTTCTTCGAATGGATTGTTCGAGGATTATGATCCGATTTAAGGAATGAAAAAACCCTTTACGGTGTTCGTATGATGAAATGAACCAACCCCTGGAGTATCGGGATGAAAAGAAGATGGATAGCGGATTCGGAAGATCGGCCGAAGCGTGAGGAAGAAGATGACGTTCTGAAAAAATCACGATTACACGTCATGTAGTATGGGCTACACAACATGTATTCGTCTACGGGTTTACCTAGTGTGCACTCCAGGAGTACACAGACACGGGTTGGGTACATGGCCAAGGACACACCGTGTATACCTCTCCCCCGACAAACCTGGTGAGATACACGGGATACCCTGTGTGCTGGTACACGGGCAGGCGACACAGAAAGAGACCGTGTACGAGAACATGGCCAGCGTACACAGAGCGAGCCCCAGGTGCTCAGACACAACGTGTGATTCTTCTACACGCTGTGTAGTTACTTTCTATCCAACAAGCAGAATGAAACGGTCCGTTTGCACGGGTAGTACCCAGAGTCAAGGAACATGGCGTGTGATCATTTTACACATCATGTAGTTATGTTTTACACAGATTGGACGGATGACATGATATGTTTACACGGGCAGTACATGGAGTCATGGAACACGACGTGTGATCCTTCTACACGTTGTGTAGTCTAGTTTTACATAGACTGGACAGATGACATGGGCCGTTACACAGGCAGTACCCGGGGTCAAGGAACATGACGTATAACCATACTACACGCCGTGTAACCAATTCTTCATGACTTGAGACACTTGTCTTCTATGACTTGGACTAGTTTTCTTAGGATTTGTCCCCTTGGTCTTTCTCCTGAAGGTTCTCGGTATCATTTCCTACATATAAGAGTATGATCCCTTCAGCAAGACTTCCTGAATAAATTTGTTGGAATCCCCTCTATTATACTTAGAGCCGGATCCCTGAATAAATTTGTTGGAATCCCCTCTATTAGACTTAGAGCCGGATCCTCTATTCATTTTTCGAACCCTAGATAGAGTTCTTGGTTTCGACGTGACCAACTTTACCCGGGCTCCGATCCTCTGCTTAGCGGATTAGCTCAGACTGAGTTGTTGGAATCCCCCCATGGCGATTGGTTGTGATCCTCATCTGAGCATCATGTTCTAATGTACTTATTGAGTGTGTTCTCCCAGAACAAGTACTTCGTATCCCTCTTTTCAGACCTATGAGTGTGTTCTCCTTATTAAGTTCTTAGTGTAATCTTTGAGCTGGATCTTAGTGGTTGTTTCGTGATAGTCGATCATGTATGAGTATATCTGGATATTCTTGTCATATGTTCTATAGAAATATACTGTGTGGAGCTGACTGTATCTTTCATTTGCAGTATTTCCCTTGTTTTATTTCCTTTGTGGTTTCAAGGTGTCCTACTGGGTATTGTTATACTCACCCCTGCACGGGCTTTGCCCGCACGTGTCATGTCTTGTGTAGACGAGCGAGCCTTTGATAGGATTCTAGGCGGACTAGGACCGGACAGTACTCAGTGAGATCAGATAGGCCGAGGTGTGTTTCTATGGCTACAGACTGCAGTCCCATCACCTTTCTTTACAGGTTGGACTTTTTTACGGACTCTCTTTTTGTGGGATTTTACTTTTGGCCCAGGGTTTTACTTTATTTTACTTTACTTTCCTGCCGTACTCTGTTGGTTGGGATTTAGTGTATGCATGCATCTTTTCTATTTTTAGTAGTTTTTACTTTTCAGCTTTGTGGGCTTGGAGATGTGTGTTGGTGTGTATAGGTTTATAGGAAATGCCTCCCATGTGAGTAGCATGCCTAATTGGTTCTAGTCACTAGCCCCTGGCCTATTGGAGGCGGTCTTGGGGAGTTGCAGCTCAGACCCCACTAGGACGGATCGTGACAACATTAGTTGAGGCCTCTTGAAAGAAATTATCCTACTCATGTTCTTGAGTTGGATGTGGCATTTCGTGCATTAAAATGTTGTTGTCATTACTTGTTGGGATAGAGGTTCATGGTGTATACCAATCATAAATATCTTAAGTACATTTTCTCTCTGTATGATTTTAATCTTCAACAATGAAGATGGGTTGAGTAATATATAACCAATTATTTTGAGACGATTTATACACTAGGAAAGGGAAATAGTGCGGAAAATGTCTTGAGTTAAAAAACATATAACCATGAAGTTCAACAATATAGTTCCAACTGGAGGATGTTGTATTTGTTTAGTGATATGCATATAAAGGCATAAGATGTCCAAGGGAAGACGACCCTTTCATATATAGTAGTTGAGTCCATGATTTTGGTCTAGGTCAAGTAGTGTCTTCTTGAGGATCCATAATGTTTCTCTATGAGGGAAAGTCTTAATGGTGGGGGTTCACCTTCTGGATGGGCTGTTGGGTAGGGTGGGATTATTTATGCTCATAGTTATGTGGTTGTGCAAACGATTATGAGAGAAGAGTTGATGTGTGAGTTTCATGAATCTAAGTGGGTAGTGTATCCTAGATTAACTAATATGTATCATGATATTCATAGATAGTATTAGTGGCCAATAATGAATAAAAAGGTTTTGGGTTTCGTGGTGTGGTGCCTTACCTATCAATAGGTAATGACTGAGCATCAATTCCCATGTGGTTTATTGTAGCCATTTCCCATTCTGAAATGGAAATGGGTTGATGAAATAATTGATTTCTTTTTTGGTATTCCAAGGGAACCTCAATAGAATGATGCAATATGGATAGTGTTTGATTTTTTGACTAAGGTATCTCATTTCTTTCCAATTTGAGTGAATTTCACCGCTGACAAGTTGGGAGAGTTATATGTTTAGGAGATAGTGAGGATTCAAGGAGTTCTATGGATGATAGTTTAAAATCATGACTTGAGATTTACATCAAACTTTTAGTAGGTATTATTGGAGGAACTTGGTAATTAGGTGTTTTGAGTATGGATTTCCACCCTCAGATGGATGGGCAGTCAGAGCATACAATTCAGGTAGTAGAGGACAAGTTGAGGGCTTGTGTCTTAGATATTAGTGGGTCAAGGGAAATGATTTTCGAACTTGTTGAGTTTTCATAAAAAAATAGTTTAGATGCTACAAATTAGATGAAATCTTTGGAGAAACTCTATCGTAGATCATTTAGATCTCTGTTGTGTTGGATGGAAGTTAGGGAATCAGAATTGTTGGGACTGAGTCCCATGCAAGAGATGTCAGAGAAGGTTTAGATGATTCAAAAATGCATGCCAACAGCTCAGAGTCAGAAAAATTCATATGCATATTGAAATCATAGAACTCTTGATAATATGGTGGGTGATATTTTGTTCCTTCAAGTGTTGCCATGGTTGGGTCATCTTTGAATTTGGAAACAAGGAAAGTTGGCACCCAGTTATGTGGGGCCGTTTGAGATTATAGAGAGGATCAAACTGGTATCATAAAAATTGGATATTCCATAATAGTATAGTGGTATGTATGATTTTTTTCATTCATTACATCTTTGATAGTATCACCATGACCCATCCCACATGATTGATGTGGAGGATGTGATCTTGAGGCAAATGCATCCTTTGAGGAGCATCTGGTTCGTATTGTGGATCGTAGTGAGAATGTCTTGTCATGAAAGAATATTTAGTTGGTTCGAGTTTTATTGAATCATGGTAACATTAAAGAAGAAACATGGGAAAGGGAGTTGGATATGTCAGCTCAGTGGCCTAAATTTTTTACCTTGGAAGCATAGTGATGCTCAAGAGGAGTGGCTTGAGGATGAGTAGTTATAAGGTTGTGGGTGGGGGTTATAAGATCATGGTTTTTGTGGAGGTAAGTACTTGTCTAAATTTTGGTTTTAATCTATTATAATTTATTAAATAAATGTTAATAGAGTGTATGAGGAATCTTGGGCGGTTTCCCAGGGGTGAAGAACACGAAAGAATGGAAAATCAAGCCATTTTGTGCTAGTTGCATGGTTTGCGCATGGTTATTGCAAACCCTGTGAAGGGGGTGGACAAACTGTTCTACCTTGGATAGAGGAATTCCACATGGTTGGCGCATGGTTTGTAAAATTTTGTATACCCCATATGTAAAAGTGTGACTTAGACCTCCCTTAGATAGTGTCTTGTGCATAGTTTGCGCATTGTTTAGAAAAACATGCGGGTAAACTATGCGGCCCATTATAAGTTGAAAAAAATATAGTATTACAATCTTAGGATTTTTAAGTCTCCACCCAATTACCCTCCACTTTATCCTACCTCCAGCCCTAGTTATGAACCAAAACCCTCAATATCTCCCAAGAATTGATCTCCCTAATTTCTAGGCCATTAAGAGAACCGTTAGTTTCCAATCAAAGCTCCAGGAAAGTCTAATATTCCTCTTGCTTCTCTTTTCTAGATTAGGGATTTTATCTTGGGTTATATTATTCTAAATCTCTAAAACCATCTTTATTTGGTGTATTATATGTTATGGATTCATGGTGTACTTTAATACGGATCTAAGTCCACAATTAGGAGTGAGTTCACTATCAGATTCACAGTCGGTGGTCAATAAGTTATATCCCATAGATTTTAAATTGATTTGTTCATATGAGGCTGTGTTCTTGTTTCTCCATTGTGGTGAATTTGGTTCCATTATTGAGATTTGGTAAAATGGGTGTCTAAATGACCAATTGAACCCATTACGATCCCCATGGGATGCATTGAGGATGAGTTGACTGATTTAGGACCACCCATGTGGTTCAGTGACATTCCTGAACCTAGAAATTGGTAAGGTTAACTATAAAGTTGTAATATGATAATGTAGATCCCATGATGAACATGTTAACATGGATGGTTGTGATGAAATAGAATATTGATAGTTTTTCCTTGGGTTGATAACGGAATAAGGTTTTTTGGGCATAACCTGAAAATGGGATTAATTGTGTTAATTGAGATTATATCATTTGGATTATAAAACAACTTGAAATGCCTAAGAGGGTTAGTTCCTATGAAATGATGAATATATTAAATTTGTAATTTCTTATGAATTTTTGAATATGATGTATGGTTTTTATAAAGGTAGATGATGAATATGTTAAATGGGTTGATGTAAGGAAATTATTGAATATTCCTAATGGGATGGGGCATGAGAATGGGAATTGGGATAAATGAGCCATGTAATGTAAATAGTTAGTGTGTTAATGGGTTATGGAATAATATTAATTACCATATTGATTATCATGGACTATGATTGTCATGTGTATTTTTTTGAGTATATTTGTGACATGGTATGTGTGTTGAAATGCATAAATAATCATGTGCACATGGATTGGTGGTGGGATAAATGACTAAGGCTCATACCACAAGCTGGGTTGGACTAATGATCTAACCCCACACAGGAATGCATGGGTTAGGGAGTCAGAATGATTCTCCATGCCCCTATGGTTTCATTTGATGAAACTACCTGGAATAAGGCTCTGAGGTAAGTGTGATATATTATTATGAAATGATTATCCCTAGTGAGATAGAGAACTTGAACCATACTCTTACACCTGATAATTGATCGAATATTGCTGTTGTCTAAATTATGTAAATGCCTAGCCCATGGAACACATGATGAAAATGGATTAAGTAATTAATATGGAATAAATGATGGATATGGTAATAATGATAGAAAGGGTAATGTAAATATTGTTAATTAATGGCACCAAAGTCATTTTTTCTTTACTTTTCATTTATTTATTAGTTGTATTCACTATCATTTTAGGCTATATATTTTGTATACACCATTGGTGGTGACCTACTGAGTTGTACTCACACCCTTATCAGGCCACTATTGGGTAACCAAACAGACTTCATTGTTGCATGTTCAGATAAGGGAAAAGGCCCGATGCTTGAGAGATGAGTAGTGATTGGGATATGCATGGATGATGATCCATGCTTGGAGTCAGGACCCATTTTGTGGATTAATTTATTTGTATTTATTTTGGGTTTCCTTCACTTTGGAACTTTTAGCATGACATGACATTATTGTTGTTGGTTTCTGGTTTGAACCCAGTTTTGGGAGGTTCTTGGTTATACCTGTTTATTTATTATTACATATTTCTTTCACTATTTATATTGTTAAATATTGTGGCTTTCTCTGGTTAAAAGTGTACAATCTCCCCACATGACCTATTAGAACCTTGCTGCTAGTCGACAACCTATGATGTACGGGGAGGTACACTTGATGTCATGTGGAGACCCGAATTGGGGATTTATTTTAGTGGATTCTAGGTCAAGGAAATTACAAGAACTATAATCAAACTTTTTTCCCTCTCTTTCTACAAGCAATGAAAACATTAACCATGTGTTGTGCGGACACCCACAACTACGAAGTAACAAATCTCGATCTTCATCTAGTTTATTTATTATTTATTAAAACATATTCAAATTTGATCCAAAAAATTAAAATAATCTAAATAATATCATTATTATTTTTTAATTATGATATTATTTCAAAATAAACGACTTTTATAAATCATAATCATCCATTAATAATGACATGTTAATGTTTGGATCAGTCTAAACAACTAATTTAAAATTTCTATAAAATAATCTGATGGATGTATATGAGAACATAATTAATGATGATATATGTTGTAAATAAGAAAATATTTTTTTTTCTGGAATGGTAAAATTCATATTTGCCTCATTAATTAAAATAACATCATTTGTTTGTTAAAGATTACCAAAACTTGCTTGTCATAAATTTCGTTTATATGAAACATTATTAAAAATATAATTTAATGAAATTTTAATTTTATAAAAGTTATTAAACATTAATTAAAGTACCTTTTATGGTTAGGGAATGATTAAATTTGGGATAAGAATGTAGAACAACATAGCTATTATGAAATTAGTTCAAAATGATCAAGAATAATCACACTTGAAATTGAAAATTGTTAATAACTAAATAGTATACACATAGAGAAAAAATATAAATAAATATTATAAGAGGTTATATATATGAATAAGTTTATGAAATAGGTGATTAATATTTATATTTTTTATACAATAGATTCAAGTGCTTTAGTGGAATTCAGGAATTAAGGTAAGAGGTTTCTTTGCCCCAGATTTAATTTCTTGATACATATTTATTATTTCACACCATGATATATTTGGAAATGAGTGATTAACTCCTAATGAATTCCTTTTACAATATTCATACAATTCAAGGGGTCTTAATATCCATATAGTTTTTTTTCTTTAGATGGCCTTCCATTCAAAATATACCAATGTTATAATGGTTTTTATTAACTCAACTCCCTTCATTGAGTTATAGTGATTCTTATTGAAATTATTTATTCAAAGATGGGTTTATTACACCATAATATATTATTTCATGGTAATTTATATTTTTATCTTTGTGAAATGAAACTTTTTATTCAAATATTTCTCCTGGTTTAATTTCTTCCACATAAAAAGAATACCAAATTTTATAATAATTCTCATCCTCTAATAACAATTTCTCTTCATTGTCCATATTTTCCATTACCACCAATTTTATCCTTTATATTTTGGAAAAAAATATGTGTTATCTCATGTTACCTTCATATTTCCCTTATCCTATTATAAAAATGATATTATACCACTCTTTTCATGATGCATCTTTTCAACAAAGGTATTTTAAATTATTTTTCCATCCATCAAAATCAAATTTCTTATATTCCACTCTACAATTATTTTAATAACCATTTTTTCATTCAAGGATATAATATTGAATTTATTTTTCAAAATTTTGTGTTTTTAATACCGTTACTACAAGTTTTGAAAAACTTTATGTCTTTTTAAATGCTCCATTATTGATTTTTTTATTAAAATAAATATATTAAAAATGTTTTCAATTCACCATTTTAAAACCTTTATGTTTTTTAAAGGATTTATTATTGAGATATATTTCCAAATATTGATTTTTAAAAATTAATTATTTTCCATTTCTCAAAAGTGACCTTATAAAAAAATACTTTTATTGTTAATGTAACATTATATTTTAAGATAAAAACAATTTTTAAAAATTATTTACAATTAAAATTAAATTTTCTTATTATATATAAAGGATTTATCTTAATAGAAATTATTTTTCATGAACCACCCTCTAAATGTTCTTATGAAATAATTATATGGGGTGATTGAGTTGTGTATATCAACCATTTAAATTATTGAGGTCAATTTTAATGATATAATCTAGAAATGTTTTGAAATCAATTTTTTTCCATAGCTTCTTTATGATGTGATTAATGATTATTTTAAAGTGGCACACATATGTATGGATTATAATGAGAAGAGTTCTATATTTACCTCCAATGAATTGGTAAATGATTTATATATCATGATATAATTATGGGAATTCTATATTGATGCTCACTCCACTATGGGAATCAGGAAGAGATTCTTGCTCTACTATGTTATGGGAATTAGGTAGTGATTCTTATTATAATATGTTTATGGGAATCATGTGGTGATTCCTTATAACATTATATCTTAGGTTCCATAGACCGGTTCCCTGAGCTGGTTTTCTACGTGACCTCAAGCGTGCCTCCCCCTATGCTAAAGGATACCAACTAGCTGAGAGGGTCCAATATTGAGAATGGGGAGACTAAACCCACTTTATTAGTGTAATACCATAGTGTCAATAAAACAAAATAAACAAATGATATAACCATAACCATAATGACACCAATATAACATGATTACCAAAATAAGAAATACAATATCCAAAACTAAATTGTAGATATGTCATGACAAATACATGTCAAGTGTCAATATGAAAAACCCAAAATAAAAAAAGACACTGAAAACTCCCAAGAGGGTCCTGAATCCTTATCTAGTTCCCTCATCTAAGCTCCATACCATATTATCCATCTAACATAGGGACCTTTCCCTTAACCCATCCCGAAACAATGAAATCTATTCAGGTAATGATTAGGAATCCCGAGTAAGGTGTGAGTACAACTTAGTAGGACACCACCAATGACATCTAAAACATTATACATTAAATAATAGTGTTTATAGTTAAAAAAAATAAAATAAAATAAAAAAAGTAAACTGTTAAATTTATTCAATTGTAATTTTTTTAACCACACAAACCACTGAGTTCCCTAGGACACCCAACTATCAATACCAGCTTCAGCCCAAGCTAGAGTCTGAATGATCCTCAAGGGATATCATATGTCAGACTTTCATTATTATCATTCTTAACATCAATTCATGTCATGGACAATTGTAACTATAATCCAATTCCAAATCATGGTTGTTGAACATCGTGTCTAACACCTCATGGGTATTTTAATCCTGCGTCCCTATCCCACACTTCATTAATCACTAAGATCATTTGATGCAGCATACCATGTCCCACACACTTTTATCAATAAATTCATTAGTATGGACTATTGATGAAAAAAACCATGTCCCACACATATTTACCAACTAATTCATCTTTATGGGATTTTGATGCACCAAACCATGTCCCACACATGCATATCACATATATTACAAAATCACCATTATACTTTTTTCCATTATATCACATTTACCAGAACAAATCATTAATCAATTCACCAATTAATTAATCAAATTTAACAACTACATTTTAATATCACTCCATTAATTAATTCAACAATTAATTAATCACATAAATTAAATTAATTAATACAATAATTAATTAATCACATCAATTCCATTAATTAATTAAAAAAATTAATTAATCACAAAAATAACATTAATCAATCCCACAATTAATTAATAAAATCAATCTCATTAATTAATTATATAATCAATTAATGAAATTCAATCAGTTTCATAATCCTAAAAAGCTATATTAATTAATTAAATAATTAATTAATCAAATTAAAAAATCCCATTTTTCTACTAATTAATTCAATATTTAATTATTCTAATTCAATCAATTTCATAATCACAACAATTTCTATTAATTAATTCAAAAATTAGTTAATCTAATTCAATAATCCCAATATCCACATAATTAATTCAATAATTAATGACCCCAATTCAATCAATTTTATAATCACAACAATATACATCAATTAATTAAATAATTAATTAATTCAATTAGACAATCCCAATATTCCTAACTTCACAACCCCTTAATAAATTAATTCAATTAAATAAAATAAATTCTTAATCATCCAATAGAAATTATACAATTATATACATGTAATTGAAATAAATACTTTGGGTTTTGAATAATAGACCACCCACCTCATGATCATTGACAAACAATCGATAACAAGAATCCCCAATTTAAGTGGAACGATCAAGAATGCGATGACGAATGAGATCAATATCCAAATCCTAAATTCAAGATCAAATGAATCAAGATCCAAAAAACCTATATATGGACCATTAAAATACAGAAAAATACCTCCAAAGGATGAGAGAAACATGAGAGAGTGAGAGGAAACCACATGTGATTAGAATCCCTTACTAGGAGGGGTGTATATCTTCAATCTGGGCTTCAAATCACAAATAATGGTGGTCAAGATCCATAAAAATTCATCTGGGCGACTCTAAAAATGGTAGAAATAATTTATATCCAATTTAGGGATGATTTGAGGTTAAAATGAGGGGGGGGGGGGGTTGTGAATTTTAAATCTATTTTTTTGGGTTAATTAAAAACCTGGACACAATTTCCTAGTAATGAGTGCACACTTTTCCAAACTATGTGCCTATTTTGGGGGGGGGGGGTACACATTTTCTCCTAAGTGGGTGCACGATTTGACAAACAGTGCACCAGCCATGAAATCCCACTTTGTATGGGGTTGCATAGTTTTTTGGGCTAGGGTGCATGGTTTGGGAATACCATTTTCCAACCGTGAACTCCACTTATTCATTCCAATTTTCTCTAATTTACACCCAAACACACCCACTATAAAACCCAATTAAAATATACTAAAAAAATGCATGAAAAAACTGAAAACAAGCTTAAGGCACTTAAAAAAGGTTTGGATCTTATAATCTCCTCACCATATAATAGCTCTTCCTTGAGGTGTACTCACAAGGATATCTAAAATTCCGAGTCAAAATATTAGGCCACTACTCCCTCATATCTACATTTATCTTTGAATTTTCTTCCTAAACTTGGCCATGATATCACAATACATGAAATATTGGAACCATATTCCCTAAAAACACTTTATCATTGTGATCCAACACAGGTATCAGATGATCCTCAAAGGAAACATCCATCTCAAGATCAACATCATCCACTTCGATCACATGAGAAAGGTTAGGGTGATACCGTCGAAGTTGTGACACTTGGAAAACATCATGCATAACACTGTAACTCAATGGAAGGGACAATCAGTTTTCCACAAACCCAATTCTCTCCACAACCTCATATGGTCAAACAAACCTGGGTGCCAACTTGACCTGCCTCAGTATCCTCTGGTGACCCAATCCTCGAGACACCCAAAGAAATACATGATCACCCTCTAAAACCTACATGGGTTAAATAAATCTATCAACATATGATATCTATATACTCTGATCTATATCTATACATTTCCAAATTAGCTCCACCTAATCCAACATCTCTTGCATGAGACTCTGTCCCAATAACTATGACTCACCTACCTCTATTCAGCATAGAGGTGATCTGCATGAGCTATTATAAAGATACTAATATAGTTACCTATGAATGGTCTCTTGATAAATATTATAATAGGGGAAATCCACCAAATCTAGGTGATTTTTCAAAGACCCAATTAAGTATAGGACACATGGCCAATGCATATCCTCTAACACTTGTATAGTATATCCTGACTACCCATTTGTCTATGGGTGGAATGACTCAATCAACAAAAACTATGTACCAAGAACCTTTTTCAATCCCTTCTAGAAGCACGAAGTAAAATGTGAGTCATGGTCCGAAACTATAGTCTTTAGAACCCATGAATATTGACAATCTCTTGAATGTATAATTCTCCCAACTGCTCCACTAAGAAAGTCTCCCATATTGGTAATAAATGAGCTTCCTTTGTCAAAAGGTATACAATAACCCAAATGGAATAATTCTTATGGGGATTCCTCTAAAGATCCATCACAAAGTCCATCGTAAGATCATCGCACTTCCATTGTGTAATAGGAAACAACTATTGTAAACCTTCTAGTCGTATATGCTTGGACATCACCTACTGATAGGTGTACGATCATTCATGAAACCGGGTATTTCCTTTTTTAGGCCCCACAAACAAAATAGTCATCATATGTCATGATACATTTTGTTCATGATTAGATGCACCACCCACTTTGGGTCATGAAATTAACGCATCATATCCTATCACATGCTTGTTGGCATAATAACCCAATTCCTAACATAGATGATCTCATCCTCATCTATGAATGAGTTTGAAGGTGTCTCCCCACCTTTAAGGCTTTACCCCAAGGCCTAAAATTATGGAAACTCAAAATTTCTATCTCTAATCCAACCCAAAAATGTATAATACACTAAAATTGATAATAGAGTAATCTAATCCAAACTCCCCTAAACCACAACATGCATCTCAACAAGTAAAGTCATCACCTTCCACTTATTACTACACTCCCGAACTACATGAGTCTGAGTTATTTAACTTAAAGAATTAGCAACACTGTTTTCCTTATTGAAAATATATGCTATCTCAAAATCAAATGATTTCTTATACTCAACCAACCTCCGCTTCCATAGATTCAAATCCTGCTATGAAAATATACATGTGAAGCTCTTGTGATCAGTATTCTCTGTAATTTTTTCCCAACAAATAATCCCACAAAAACATTAAAATATAAAACACTTTAGGAACTCAAGTTCATGTGTAGGGTAATTCCATTTATGTGTCATCAGCTTCTGTGACCCATATTCTACAACTAAATATCCTCGAATCAAAACTTATCCAAAAACTATCCCATAAGCATCAAGAAACATTGTATACTCCTCACATGGATAGGGTAGGATCAATATTGATGCTGATGTCAAGATCTTCTTCAAATATTAGAAGTAATTATCACATAATTCCAACCATTCAAACTTTATTACCTTTTTGGTCAAGACTGAAAGTGAAGCTACCAACCAGTATAAGTCATGGATGAACCTACGATAATATCCCGATAACCTCGGAAACATAAAGATATCAAGAATGTTCTTGGGATTCTCCCAAAATAAAACCACCTAAAACTTTTATGGGTCCACTAAAATAACTTCTTTTGAGATGATTTTACTCAAGAAGTGTACCTGATCAATCAAAAATTGATACTTAGATATCTTGGAGTATATCTAATTCACTCTCATTGTACTCAAGGCAATGTCAAGATATTGCACATGATTGTCATAGGTCTTAGAGTACACCAAGATGTCATCCACAAACACTATAAAAAATTGATCTAGGTATGGATGAATTATTTTTTTCATCAAGGCCTTAAAAATTTCTGGTTCTTTCATTAGCTCGAAATACATCATGAAGAACTCATAAAGGCCACACCAGATCCTAAAAGTAGTCCATGGTATATCATATGGTTGAACTCTAAACTGATGATATAAAAAAATCTGGTCAATATTTAGGAAAACACAAGATCCCCTAAAATATTGAAAAAGATCATCAATATGCAGAAGTGGATATGGAATATTCATAGTAATCTAGTTGAACTTTAAATAATCAACACACAAGAACAGAGTTCTATAAAATTTATTTGCAAAGAATACTGGAGAACCCCAATATTACATACTTGTTCAGATAAAACCCTTATCCTCTAACACCACCAGTTGAGTCTCAATCTATTGAATTTATGTTTGTTCCATTCTGTATGGTGGAATTGGAACTGTCCCAGCCTCCGACATGAGCTCAATTGTAAACTCCACATCTCCAATAGGTGGAAGACCTAATAAGTCTCTAGGAAACACATATTAAAACTTCTATACAATGGGTGAAAATATGTAACACCATTAATCTCTGTCATCTAGTAACAGACTAGAAATAAAGGTACGGAGATCCCCCAATTTCTGATGAATTGGCCCTACACGACCCACCTAGATATCCCTCCCTCCATAGTGAATATAATTTTCATACATAGGAGACTAAAAAGTCACTTTCTCCAATAACAATCTATGTTGGATCAGTATGATACTAACTAGTCCATACCAAAAATGAGCTTGATTCTCAATATATATAGATTCTAAATATCCAAAAGGAAATGATATTCCATGACCTAGAGAGAACACCCTATGAAAAACCATATTTCTCTCGAACATACTCCCAAAGGTTTATCTATCATAATAATTCCTCTCACAAACTCCATTTCCAGGATCAAAAAATAAAAAATTTGGGAAGATATAAAAGAATGAGAAGAAATTGTATCAAATAAGGCCACTTGATAGTGTAGAATCTATATGAATAGTTCCTATCACAATAGATGGTCCAACCTGACTATCCACCATTATAGGCTAAACTACATGTAACTATCCTTACCCTCTTCAATATTATGTAGTCTAAGCTCCCTGAGCTGCACCACTATACTAATATGAGTGTTTTTTCCCAGAATCACCTAATCCAATACCTATACCTCCATGGGCTATAGAACTCCGGCTGCTAGAATGATATGGTGTGGAAGATCCACTTCCTGCACTCTGATTCTGTCTAGATCCTCTATCACTACCAATAAATTGTGGTTTCCTGGAGAACTTATGTAGATGTCCCATACTATGGAAATATTGGCATTCTACTGGTGGTCTAGTATAATGTCTATAATAGTGGCCCAACACACCGCACCGTTGGAAAAGAACTTGGATAAGATATTGGGTAACTGATCCTCCACTATCCAATCATCCTTCTATCCCATTGTCTAACATTCTCATAGCGACACTTATATTTAAATATGTACCTATTGACCTTCCCAAAGTAACCATGTATTGCACTGGAAGCCTCATTCAGGATCCCCTCTTCTTTGAGAGCCTAATCCACCACCTCATCACATTAATTTAATCTAAATATGTTAATCTAGGACTTAATATCACATTTAAGTCTATCTTGGAAATGAGTAACTGTAGCTATCTCATACCCTTCCAATGATAAAGAAAAGTGATGAAAATATTTAAAGCCTCCAACATAGTGCATGACATACACACACCCCTGAGTCAGCCTCTTGAACTCACCTACTATCTCCCGTCTCAACATCCTTGGATAAATGTTTTCCAAGAACATCTCCAAAAATTCTTTCCAATCCATCCGATATACCTCCCCTGTCCATAACTAAACATACCGACATAGTTTTTATAATCCTCTCAAAATGTATGTAGACAACCTGATCCTATTCTCAGTAGGAGTCTCAAATTGCTCAAGTATAGTCTGTATGGACTCAATCCAAAACTCTGCTACCTTAGGTCAACCCTCTCTGGTGATGTCAGAGGGTGATGTAATTGAAACTCTTGATTTATATTGGACACAATTCTATCTACCCAACCTAGGTGTATTTACAAAAACTATATGAAGTGAACAAAGTTCTCTCAGAGATGCTCCCAAACTTCCTCACCATACGCCATCTGTGTCTCGGGTTCCACTAATTGTAGAACATCTCCAACCATATCCTTTTGTCATCCTCTAAACAAGTATCTTCACAAAAACAAATCTTTAAAATTCCAAACACATGTATCAAGACACACAACACCAAATTATCCTATTTACATAATATGAAATCACAATAAGGCACAACAATTGCTTTCCCCAAACCCTGACACACGGTCAAAACTGAGGCGCTATCACTATCATTAATCATCCTACATCTAGCTCATGTTTGAAAAAGTGTATAAACATTCTCAAATTCAGGTTTCTCATAAGACACCCATTTATTCACATTTATCATCATTTTCACTTTTCAATTTATATTGGGCACTTTTTTTCATTTCAATTTCACAAGCAAGGAAAAAAAGTTCAATTTCAACAACTTACCCAGAACCCATTTTCCATATTTTCTTAAAATGATTAATGTAAAAAAATAATCCTGAGTAACTAGAATGATTAATTCATAATAAATTTTCATTCCATTCTGATCCATGATTTAAATCTCAAAAAAAATCTCAAAAACAATAATAACATCACACAACAAGTGTATCACCCAAGGTGAAATAACATCCAAATATAACCAAAAATACCAATAACAACCATCCCAACTGAGGTACATGGCTTCCCCCCCCCCCCCACATGGGCCAACTAATCCCATGCATGAGATCATAACCAAGTATATACTATTCCTAGTCTCCTATCTACCTTTCCCAAATAGATATAGAAACGAAAAGAAAATAAAACTGGCTTCTAATACAACTTTGTAACATCCCGGCCCAGGTGACACACATAGGTGCCCCGATTTGGTCTAGTAGGTGACCTTAGGCATGCCTCCCCATATTCTAGAGGCTTTTTACTAGTAGTGAGGGTCTAATATAAATCATGGAGAGACTATAACCTCTTTATCATAGTAATACCATAGTAGAAATTAAATAGAATAACCAAATGATATAACCCCAACTAGAATAACACTAATATCACACGATGAACAAAATATGAAATGAAATATCTAATGATAAATAATAGATATGTCATGATAAATATGTTCCATGTTTCAATATGGAAAACTCAAAATAAACAAAAGCACTAACTATTCCAAAGCGGGCCCCGAATCCAATTCCAGTCCCCTCATCCAATCTCCATACCATATCATCCATCTAACATAAGGCCCTTGTCCTTAACCTATCCCATAACCATGAAATATATTTGAGTAATAATTAGGAAAATCGAGTAGGGTGTGAGTACAGCACAACATGCCACCACAAATGACTTAGAAAAAAATATCCAATCAATAATAATGTATGCATTTATATAAATAATAAAATACAAGAAATAAAGTAAATGGTTACATTAATTTAATTTCTGTTTATTTATCCATATAAATAACTGGGTTCCCTAGGACACCCAACTCTCAATACCCATTTCAGACCGTACCAGAGTCTAAATGATCTGCAAGGGATATCACAGTTCATAATTACATTATTAACATTATTCACCACAATTCATGTAACGACCATTTGGAACCATAGTCCAATGCCAACTCATGGGCATAAAACATCGTGTCTAACATCTCGTGGGTATTTAGAGTCTCAGTCCCTATCCCACACATCATTTATGTCTATGGGATTTTGATGCAGCATACCATGTCCCACACACATTTATCAATTAATTAATAACTATATTATTTTGTTGAAGCAGACCGTATCCCACACATGTTTATCAATCAATTAATCAATAATGGATTTTTATACTACAAAACGTATCCCACACACGCATATACATATATTTCAATATCACCATTTTGATTTTTTCACCATATCACATGTACCAAAAAACTCTTTAATTAATGCACCATCCAATTAATCTGATTTAACAAATGAATTTTTACATCACTCCATTCATTAATTCAAAAATTAATTTATCACATAAATTCTATTAATTAATTAAAAAATTAATTAATCACATCAATTCAATCAATTAATTCAATAATTAATTAATCACATCAATAATAATAATTAATTAAATAATTAAATAATCACATAAATCATATTAATTAATTCAACAATTCATTAATCTAATTCAATAAATTTCATAATCAAAACAATATCCATTAATCAATTCCAAAATTAATTATTCCAACTAAACAATCCCAATATTTCTATAATTAATTAAATAATTAATTATTCCAAGTCAATCAATTTCATAGTCATAAAAATTTCTATTAATTAATTCAATGAGTAATTAATCCAATTAAAAAATACCAATAACCCCATTATTAATTAAATAAATAATTATTACAATTAAATCAATTTCATAATCAAAAAAATTTCCAATTTTAATTCAATAATTAATTAATCCAATTCAACAATCCCAATATCCTTAATTTCACAATCCATTAATTAATTAATTTACCAGACTAATCAATTCAATTCAATAATATCAATTTATAATCATCCAATATCAATTCTATAATTAAATAAATTTAATTGAAATCAAGACTTTGGTATTTGAATAATATACTACCTACCTCAATATCATTGAAAAATGATCACAAACAGAAATCCCCAATTTATGCAAAATGATGAAGAACAGGATGAGGAACAAGATCTAGATCTGAATCCAAAATCCAAGATTAAATAAATCCTGATCCAACAAACACTGATCCATATCCTTGAAAATATAAGGTAAAATCCCTCCAAATGATGATATAAACAAAGGAGAGTGAGAGGAAACCACACAGGATCATGATCTCTTACTTTAAGGGGTGAATATCTCCAATCCGAGCTTCGAATTGTGATGAATGGAGGTCATATTCCTTAGGAATTCATCCGAGAGGATCTAAAAAATGAGATAAATCATTTACATATGAGTTAGGGGTTAGTTGGGGCTAAAATTGAGGGGGGGGGGGGTTGGTAAATGTAAATCAATTTTTTAGGTTAATTAAAAACCCGTGTATGATTTCCAAAGTAGGGGCACACAATTTTTAAAATAGTGAACGTTAACCACTTACCTATTTTTTTAGGGGGGGGGGTGCATAGTTTCTCTTAAGAGGCTACATGGTTTGAAAAACTATGCTCCATACATGAAATACCCCTATTTCTAGGGTTACACGATCTCCTGTGTCAGGGTGGATGGTTTGGGAAAACCGTATGCCAATCGTGCACCACCATTCTTCCTTCCAATTTTCAACCAAACACATCCAAGGTAAAACAAAACAAAAATATAATTGAAATAAGAAAATAGAACAGCTGAAAAAATGCTCAATACATCTATATCAAAGGTTTCGATCTTACATGCCTAGTTTATTATACTATGGGAAATATGTAACGATTTCTTATTCACTATTTTATGATAATTACACCTATGTTAGCTATATAGTTTTCTTTTATGTGTCATTTACATGAAATTACTTATATTAAAGCCTATTATTATCCCCACAGGTTCATTTTTTATATCATGTTTCCATACCTTTATTCCATGGTATGTGTTTTCTATTTTTTTATTACATGTGTTTTTGTTATTTCTTTTGTGCAACTCTTATTGCTCCATTTTCTTTATAATAAAATATTTCTCTATGCCCATGTTTTATCATATTTTTATGATTTAACACTTGATGAGATGTTTATGAGTTTTTTTCTTTATTGAGAAATTGATCTCATCCATTTCTTAAGTTTCTATTCCCCAGGTTATAAAGACAAGGATAACATATAATAAGTATCTAAGTGAGTATTTTATGGTTTAATTTTGGATAAATGTTTACACTTTTTAAAAAATATGTTGTTTATGTAGATAATGTTCCAGGATACTAAACATTTCGTTCTCTGGTTTGGTATGAATATTCATGAATATAATGATTATTTATTTAAAATAATGAAATAAGTGTGTTTATTTTACTTGGGACACTTTAATAGGTGGTGGTGGCATTCATTGAATAAATTTTATGGCATTAGTATTCTTGAAATTTTCTAACTATATGATATGTAGTCTCTAGTCTCATACAATGCATGTCTCAAGATTTAGTTTTCACATTGCAATAAATTAAAAATAGAATCTATCTTTTTGGTACATTACATGTGACTCATAGGTTAACTTAGATTGATTACATATCATATTATAAATTTGATACACCATGTGACTCCAAGTCACACACCATGTAACACAAAACTGAGCATCTCAACATGTACCCTATGTACATGGCCAATCTACAATGATGAACCTACACACTATTTGCTTAAGCTGAAACAACATGTATCTTAAGAAAGGTGAGTTCTTCTATATAGGTTGTACAAATCCAGTATCCATGTAATACCAAGACACCATGTATTCCGTATAGACATCATCTCTTGTGGGTACATGCTGTGTACCACATACATGAAATATACTCTATTGAACATGAACGAAAAAGTTTTTAAGAGGACCCATATTTCATGTACCACTAGATATAGTCGATAAAACCTTCCTTAATATGAGATTCATCATGAAAATATAGGACCATACTACCTAAGTTTTTTTACACACCATGTACCCTACCATACACATCGTGCACTGGGAAATTTCATAAACCTTCCATATCTTCCTACCTGAGTATTTATTTTACAAGTGTGATGATTCTATTATAAGTTCATTTCCATTTTTTATATTATTTTTTTTATATATTAATCATCCATAGTGTATAATAAATTTGTTTTAGTACATTTTTTTCACATCTTTATAGATATGTTGACATGTGTGGGTGAATCTCTAGAGTTTCCACAAGGTCTCTAACCCTATTAAATGATATTTTCCTTTAGGTTGTGGTCCATAAATGTATATAGTGGATAAATAACCCTATTAAATCCATGATATAAGGCCCCAGCCTTAAAACTTACTTAATCTTGAGTTATTACAAGATTACACATTGAGGATCTTTTCGGGTTTAGAGTTTTAGAGAATCAGATCACAAAACTTGCATTACATTCCACATATAAACAAAGTGGTTACATAAAGATAGTATTCTTCTTTCCAATCAATGGAAACATATTTAAAATAAAACATGGATTCTTTCTTGACACTTCCTTGACACTATCATCATATCATGTGCCTTTCCCTTGACCTGTGAAAAACATTTCAAAAAACTTGGGATGAGCATAAAAAGCTCAGTAAGGGATATAAAAATATGGAAAGGAAACATGGGTACATATATACATAAGAATGAAATCATACTTTACCCATAAAACCTAAGCACTTTAACATACCTCATCAAATCATGAATAAATCATAGAAATCATAAGACATAAAGGTAACTTGAGGCATTCATAACATTCTTACGTAGGGAGTAACCCTCTTGGTTACGTTTGGAATACCCATCACAGTATATTCCCTAAATCTCTTCAGAGAAACCTTAAAGTTTCACTCCTTCGCGTTACCCAATGCATTGGAGAGCTATATCGGGCTCACCCGCCCTTAGTTTATCACGGAACAACCCGTCTTTATAATAATGCCCAAGAACCACAACATAATCGTATCACATAAAACATGCATAAAGGAAACATAACATTTCCACCTTTCAATGAAAATATATCAATACAACACATTGATATAAAAACATTTTGAAAAAAAATTTCAATACCAAAATAAAAGAAAAGTAAAACATGGTATTTATTTTTCTTTAAAAAAAAGGTATGGCTTGTAGAGGAAGCCGAAACTCAAATAATGGTCACGGTGGCGGAGAAGTCGTTGTCGCCGCATACGTAAGACAAAAACATTCCCTTTTGTCGTTTAGTAAAATGCTTCGTATAAAAAAGGTTCCTTTTGGATAAACGTAAAAGTCAAAGGGGTTTATACACCGTATAAAAGAAGGTTGCATATAAAACAAAATATGCCTCAATGAAAGGAGATTGAGACGAAGTCCCATACCTCGGGTCCGACTTGACTCGGTCGTTGTTTAATCTCCTGAATAATAAACTTGAGTTAATTTCTACTTGTTTAATAACCTTTTTCAAGTTCATTATTCCTTTTATATCACTTATTTCCATGTCATGACCACTATGTAATTATTTAAGTTAATAACGGTCATTTTAACGATCATTGGTACTTGAGTTAAAAATAAACCCTTTATAATTACAAGTTTTTCATGTATCCATTATATCCAGAATTATAATCATGATGTATATATCATATATATCCAGTATATACATGCATTTATAATATTACATAATCATTTAGAGGTAAGAAATGAAATTCACCGTTCATGGAGACGGTAAGTCGTACGTACGCATGAACGCTACTTTCATTTCTATTTCGTATTTTATAGAATGGAATCATAATGATATAAAGGTATATTATAATTCCAGTATAATACCATATTTAATATCATAGTTACATCCTTTATACGTTCAACATATGGTATTTAACGATTCAAATCACTTTGAGGGGACGGTAGTCCGCACTTCCTTAAATGAAGATATCGCGTTTACCCATAATGGAAACCATAAAGGTATGCCCAAAATTAAAAATACAGAAGCTTAAAGAAAACATAAACATATTATATATCATATATAAATATAGTGACATCTTAATGGCCACCTTTGATGGTGTTAAAATAATGTTGAACAATCATCATTTCGGGAGGCATAAATTCACCATCCACGGAAACAGTATATGTAAGATACTGGTTTTTTACAAAATAAAATAATAAAAAGAGTTTAAGGGGTTGGATAAGCAAAATAAAACAAAGGAACACAAGTGAAGACATTACCTTAAAATCGGGTAACTCCCTTTGGTTTGAGCTCAAAGGCTTCCTTGGGAAGACTTATGCCCAAAGTGAGGCTTCAAGGAGTAAGAGAGGGAAGTGGAGAGACAAAATGGGCAGGGGTTGGCCGATCCAAAGGCTTTGGAAGTATGGGTAAGGAGGTAGAGGTGAGGGCCTTTTATAAGAGGAGAGGAGGGGCGCTCTTGGAAAGTAAAGAAATGTTACTTTATTTTAAAATGAGTTTCGGTTTCAAAAGGTCCCAAATTGATATAATTCGAGGGTAAGGTGATAAGGGTTCTAAATCCACACATACAATAGGTTTTGGACATGTGTAGGTCATAGATTTTACATTATCATTTCATTTTATTTAAATCCTTTATTAATGAGGTAATCACTACATCATCATGATGTCATAAATAATTTAATTTATTTAAAGTCTAAAAATTATGAAAAAAATACTATGATGTAGGAAATATTTTTAGATTTCCAATGAATGTTTATAGTCTAAAATATCATCTACTTAGGAAAAATTAAAAATGTTTTAATCAGGTGATACATTCTTGTTATATTTACTTTCTATAAAAAAAATAAAAAGATAACAAGTCACTTTCCACAAAAGTGATTCCATGGGGCCCCCATGTTTGGAACAAGGCATACCATGGTCGGCCATGATACAACCAGTAGCCTTAGGACACATTTTGTGGTCTTTTTGTATTATTATGATATCATTTTATTATCCTTAACTACCTGATTACTCATTAATCAAGATAATTAAAGATAATTACCATCGTTACTATTCATAATGTCCAAAAACAAAAGAGTCTTGATTACATAATTTGGACCTTCTGATTACAAATATGTAATCCATTTTACCAAATTCCAAACACAGAAATTTCAATAATTGATTTACAAATAATTCCCGTTGTCAAAACAAATAGCGGGTTTTTTTTGAAACAATATCTATGAAAAGTTTGGCATTAGTTTATGTCCAATTCCAAAGTGAAATTGATCCTAATGACCACCATTGGATTAAATGGTAAAAATATATTCTAATTTAACTTTAAAACCAATTCAAATGATAATCTAGTCATATAAATAAAGTAGATTAAAATGCAGTTTTGATGTAAAATACAGTATTTTTCACTATTCATTAAAAAATGAACATTGTTAGAAAAATACCAAAAATTCACACAAAGTAAATTTTGATGTCCCAATAATAAAGAATAAGTTTATTTTGACAAACATAGCTTATAAAATTGTCAAAAGATATATTTAAAAATGGTTTGCCATCAAAAGGCAGTAAAACACTCCTTTAAAAAATATTAGTGTATTCCATGCTTAATATTGGATTTATTTTCATTTTAAGCCTCTAAAACACTATATAATTGATTAATAGACGTAGATAAAAATATCTATTATTCATTACTTACTTGGGATTTTACATCCTTCCCCCTTTAGAAAATTGCATCCGTGCAATTTATTTACTTATCGAATAAATGGGGGTACTTGTCCCTCATTGCATTTTCAGATTCCCATGTTGCCTCTTCCATCATGTGGTTTTTCCACAAAACCTTTACCTGATTAATCACCTTATTTCGTAACACTTTCTCCCTGTGGTCAAGAATATGGACTGGTTGTTCCTCATAAGATAGGTTCTCTTCCAACTGAACTACCTCTGGACTCAAAACATGAGATGGATCTGGCATATACTTTCTCAACATCGAAACGTGAAAAACATTGTGTACCTGAGATAAACGCGGAGGTAAAGCGACCTGGTATGCAACTGATCCAACTCTCTCCAGAATTTCATATGGTCCAATGAACCTTGGTCTCAGCTTTCCTTTCTTACCAAATCTCATCACACTTTTCCATGGTGAGACTTTGAGAAAAACATGATCACCTACCTCAAAAGTTAGATCCTTCCTCCTGTTGTCTGCATAACTCTTCTGCCTACTCTGAGCTGTTCTCATGTGTTTCTGAATCAGCTGAACTTTTCTGCCATCTCTTTTACCAATTCTGGTCCCATCAACTTCCTTTCACCCACTTCATCCCAGAAAGCTAGAGTTCAACACTGGTTCCCATATAACGCCTCAAATGGTGCCATCTGTATACTGGAATGAAAACTGTTATTATATGAAAATTCAACCAAAGAAAGATGTTGGTCCCAACTTCCCTGATAATCCATCGAACAAGCTCATAGCATATCCTCCAAGGTCTGAATTGTTCATTCTGACTGCCCATCTGATCGAGGATGAAATGCGGTACTAAAATTTAATTCAGTACCCAACGACTTCTGAAGGCCTTTCCAAAAGTTAGAAGTGAACTTGGGATCACGATCAGATACAATGGAGAGGGGAACTCCATGTAACCTGAATATCTCTTTAAGATACAAACTGGAAAGTTGATCTAGGAAAAAAGTATCTCGTATAGCAAGGAAATGAGCACATTTAGTCAAGCGATCAACAATAACCCAGATTGCATTATTACCTCGAGATGTCTTCGGTAATCCCACAAAAAAGTCCATGGATATATTCTCCCATTTCCACTCTGGCACTGGTAAAGGATGAAGCATCCCTTTCGGTAACTGCTACTCTACTTTAACCTGTTGACATGTGAAACACTTTATAGTAAAATTAGCAATATCTCTTTTCATTCCATCCCACCAGTAATACTCCCACAGATCTCTGTACATCTTAGTACTGCCAGGATGAACTGAAAACGGAGAACTATGAGCTTCACATAACAACTCTCTCTTCAATTTTGAATCAAAAGGCACACACAATCTCTTCCCAAATCTCAAAAATCAATCATTATCAATGTTGAATTCAGGCAACTTACCTTTCTGAACCAGCTCTACCTTTTTCTGCAACTCACTGTCCTGCTTCTGTGCTTGCTTGATTCTATCTGATAGAGATGATTTCCCTGATACCTGAAACAAAACAGAAGAAAATCCTGCACAAACAACTTCTATGCCAAATTTCATCAAATCCTTAACCAAAGGATCACATTCCAAACGCAACATTTCTAATGAAGAATTACTTTTTCGACTCAAAGCATCAGCCACTTTATTTTCTTTTCCCGGATGGTAATGAATTGTAGAATCATAATACTTGATTAATTCCAGCCATCTTTTCTGTCTCATGTTTAACTCTTTCTAAGTGAATATATACTTTAAACTTTTGTGAAAAATATATATCAAACTTTACTCCATACAAATGATGCCTCCAAATTTTTAAAGCGAAAACAACATCAGCTAATTCCAAATCATGTGTAGGGTAATTTACCTCATGAGTTTTCAACTGTCATGAAGCATAAGAAATTACCTGATCATTCTGCATTAGGATGCAACCAATTCCTTTTAATGAAGCATCACTGTAGATAACAAACTCACCATTCCTGGAAGGTAGTGCCAAAACTGGAGGATTCACCAATCTTATTTTCAATTCCTGAAAACAATCATCACATTATTTTGTCTAGATAAACATAACACCCTTTCGAGTTAGCTTAGTCATTGGACTAGATAACCATGAAAAATTTATAACAAACCATCAGTAATATCCTGCCAAACCAAGGAAACTACGAATCTCTGTTACATTTGTGGGTCTTGGCCAGTCTTCCACAACTTTCGTTTTTGCAGGATCAACAATTATCCCATCTTTAGAAACAATGTGACCAAGGAAAGAAATTTATTGCAACCAAAACTCACACTTGATGAATTTTCCATATAGTTTTTTTTTTCTTTTAAGGTTTGAATGATAACCCTTAAATGTCTTTCATGCTCCTCTTTACTTTTAGAAAACACCAAAATATCATCAATGAAAACCACCAAAAACTTATCCAAGAACTCATGGAAAATTCTATTCATTAAGTCCATGAATACAGCAGGTGCATTGGTTAGCCCAAAAGGCATTACTAAAAATTCATAATGGCCATATCTTGTACGGAACGTGGTCTTCAGAACATCTGCTTCCTTTACCTTCAGCTGATGGTACCCCGATCTCAAGTCAATCTTTGAAAAATACTGATCTCCCTGGAGCTGATCAAACAAATCATCGATATAAGGCAAAGGATATTTGTTCTTAACAGTGATGTTATTCAAGGCTCTATAATCAATTCAAAGTCTCATTGAACCATCTTTCTTTTTAACAAATAAAACAGGAGCACCCCATGGTGATGTGCTAGGTCGAATGAAACCTTTCTCTAATAAATCATGCAATTGCTCCTTTAACTCTAAAAGTTAAATTTGAGCCATTCGATAAGGGGGTTTTGAAATTGGCTTAGCATCAGGAACTAAGTCAACAGTAAACTCAACTTCCCGATCTGGTATTATTCCAGGAAACTCATCAGGAAAAACATCAGGATACTCATTTACCACTAGCACATCATTAATCTGAACAGTTCCCTTGTTTTCAACAATGTGTGCAAGGTAACATTCATTTCCATCTTTTACAAGTTTCTTGCCCTCTTGATAAGTTATCAACAGTAAGGGTTCATTATTGTACACAAACTGAAAGTCTTTCTGAAAAGAAACTTCTTTAGCTCTACAATCAATGTTAGCATGGTAAATACAGAGCCAATCCATACCCAGGATAACATCAAACTCTACTAGAGGTAGAACAATAAGGTTTGCAAGTAGGTTCTTTCCACAGATAAGGATAGGAAGATTCTTATAAATTCTTTTTGCCTTAACATTTCCCCCAGGTGTTTTTACCAAAAGTTCAGTAGTCATTTCTTGAGATGGTATTCCAATTTTATGAGAAAAGGTTTCAGAGATGAAATAATGTGTGGACCCCGAATCAAACAACACACTGGCATAATCTGAAAAAACAAACAAAGTACCTGATACAACTTCATTTGATGGACCGACATCTGCTGAAGTAGTTGCAAAGGATTTCACCACCCCTTTCTGCTTGTAGTCTAACTGCTTCCCATCACTCAAGCTCTTTGTCGGACACTCGTTTTCATAGTGACCCATCTCATTGCACTTAAAACATTTCACTAACTGTAAATAAAATTTGGTCTTACCTTCACCTTGATCTTTTTCAATGCAATACCGAGCCTTATGTCCCATCTTACCACATCGGCAGCACTTTCCAGAATTCATAAGACATTCCCCAGCATGCCTTTTGCCACATTTATCACAAACTGGAAACTTAGATTTCTTACCATCAGACTTTTTTGAAGAATTCTTCCCTTTCTCCTGCCACCTTGGTCTCTTCTTCTACTGGTTGTTATAGAACACTTGATCATCAGAAAACTCCATTTCCACCTTCTCAGCACATCGAACAAGATTTTCATAACTTTTAAACTCACGAGAAGCTAATTCTCTTTATTATTTTGGTTTTAATCCTGAGTAAAAATGATTGATTTTACTATCAAGGTCTCGGATAAAATTTGGAGCATACCTTGCCAATCGAGTGAACCTTTCTTCATAGGTAGCCAATGAGTCTTCCTCCTGACTCAATTCCAAGAATTGTTTTTCCATCCTAAGACGAACAACCTTAGGAAAATACTTTTCAAGAAACATAACTTTGAATTCATCCCAGTCGAGAGCATCAATCTCATCAGCGTCCCTGATATTTTTAACCATCGACCACCACTAATCTGCTTCACCCTCCAAACGGTAAATAGAAAGACTAACATTTTCATTGTCTGAACTCCCCATGACATCAAAAATATTCTCTAGTGCTTTAATCCACCCTTCAGCTAGCACAGGGTCAGATGATCCTCTAAATGATGGGGGGTGTTGCCTCATGAAATGATCCACCACTGACATGTTCCTCTGCGGTTGATATGGCTGATCTCTTGCATGGATACCACCACCATTTATTGCTTGAGTCAACTGCGCCATTACTGCAACAAACTGTTCAGTTCCAATTTCGACCATCTCAGGATGCTGATTCAGAAGGTTATTTCCTTTTTCATGCCTTCCTAGCACTACTTCCCTGTTTCCTCTGCGAAAAACCATTCTGAACAATCATGTCTTAGATGAAGCAACATGGTAATATTCAAATACTATATCACTTCAATTTGACCATAAAAAAATATTTTTGGATAATCATTTAATAGAATTGTAACTCCTAAAGTTATCTAAACCGACCTCTGATACCAACTATAAGGCCCCAGCCTTAAACCTTACTTAATATTGAGTTATTACAAGATTACACATTGAGGATCTTTTCGGGTTTAGAGTTTTAGAGAATTAGATCATAAAACTTGCATTACATTCCACATATAAACAAAGTGGATACATAAAGATAGTATTCTTCTTTCCCATCAATGGAAAAATATTTAAAATAAAACATGGATTCTTTCATGACACTTCCTTGACACTATCATCATATCATGTGCCTTTCCCTTGACCTGTGAAAAACATTTCAAAAAACTTGGGATGAGCATAAAAATCTCAGTAAGGGATATAAAAATACGGAAAGGAAACATGGGTACATATATACATAAGAATGAAATCATACTTTACCCATAAAACATAATCACTTTTACATACCTCAACAAATCATGAATAAATCATAGAAATCATAAGACATAAAGGTAACTTGAGGCATTTATAAAATTCATACGTAGGGAGTAACCCTTTTGGTTACGTTTGGAATATCCATCATAGTATATTCCCTAAATCTCTTCAGAGAAACCTTAACGTTTCACTCCTTCGCGTTACCCAATGCATTGGAGAGCTATATCGGGCTCACCCACCCTTAGTTTATCATGGAACCACCCGTCTTCATAATAATACCCAAGAACCACAACATAATCGTATCACATAAAACATGCATAAAGGAAACATAACATTTCCACCTTTCAATCACAAGATATCAATACAAAACATTGATATAAAAACATTATGAAAACCATTTTCAATACCAAAATAAAAGAAAAGTAAAACATGGTATTTATTTTTCTTTAAAAAAGGTATGGCTTGGAGAGGAATCTGAAACTCAAATAATGGTCACGTCGGCGGAGAAGTTGTTGTCGCCGCATACGTACGACAAAAACATTCCCTTTTGTTGTTTAGTAAAATGATTCATATAAAAAAGGTTCATTTGGGATAAATGTAAAAGTTAAAGGGGTTTATACACCGTATAAAAGAAGGTTATGTATAAAACAAAATATGCCTCAATGAAAGGAGATTGAGACGAAGTCCCATACCTCGGGTCCGACTTGACTCGGTCGTTGTTTAATCTCCTGAATAATAAACTTGAGTTAATTTCTACTTGTTTAATAACCTTTTTCAAGTTCATTATTCCTTTTATATCACTTATTTCCATGTCATGACCACTATGTAATTATTTAAGTTAATAACGGTCATTTTAACGATCATTGGTACTTGAGTTAAAAATAAACCCTTTATAATTACAAGTTTTTCATGTATCCATTATATCCAGAATTATAATCATGATGTATATATCATATATATCCAGTATATACATGCATTTATAATATTACATAATCATTTAGAGGTAAGAAATGAAATTCACCGTTCATGGAGACGGTAAGTCGTACGTACGCATGAACGCTACTTTCATTTCTATTTCGTATTTTATAGAATGGAATCATAATGATATAAAGGTATATTATAATTCCAGTATAATACCATATTTAATATCATAGTTCCATCCTTTATACGTTCAACATATGGTATTTAACGATTCAAATCACTTTGAGGGGACGGTAGTCCGCACTTCCTTAAATGAAGATATCGCGTTTACCCATAATGGAAACCATAAAGGTATGCCCAAAATTAAAAATACAGAAGCTTAAAGAAAACATAAACATATTATATATCATATATAAATATAGTGACATCTTAATGGCCACCTTTGATGGTGTTAAAATAATGTTGAACAATCATCATTTCGGGAGGCATAAATTCACCATCCACGGAAACAGTATGTCCTTTAACCATTAGATGTAGGTGTGTGTAAGTGTAGCTCGAATCCTTATTATAAAAACATCCTAGTATATGTAAGATACTGGTTTTTTTACAAAATAAAATAATAAAAAGAGTTTAAGGGGTTGGATAAGCAAAATAAAACAAAGGAACACAAGTGAAGACATTACCTTAAAATCGGGTAACTCCCTTTGGTTTGAGCTCAAAGGCTTCCTTGGGAAGACTTATGCCCAAAGTGAGGCTTCAAGGAGTAAGAGAGGGAAGTGGAGAGACAAAATGGGCAGGGGTTGGCCGATCCAAAGGCTTTGGAAGTATGGGTAAGGAGGTAGAGGTGAGGGCCTTTTATAAGAGGAGAGGAGGGGCGCTCTTGGAAAGTAAAGAAATGTTACTTTATTTTAAAATGAGTTTCGGTTTCAAAAGGTCCCAAATTGATATAATTCGAGGGTAAGGTGATAAGGGTTCTAAATCCACACATACAATAGGTTTTGGACATGTGTAGGTCATATATTTTACATTATCATTTCATTTTATTTAAATCCTTTATTAATGAGGTAATCACTACATCATCATGATGTCATAAATAATTTAATTTATTTAAAGTCTAAAAATTATGAAAAAAATACTATGATGTAGGAAATATTTTTAGATTTCAAATGAATGTTTATAGTCTAAAATATCATCTACTTAGGCAAAATTAAAAATGTTTTAATCAGGTGATACATTCTTGTTATATTTACTTTCTATAAGAAAAATAAAAAGATAACAAGTCACTTTCCACAAAAGTGATTTCATGGGGCCCCCAAGTTTGGCACAAGGCATCCCATGGTCGGCCATGATACAACCAATCGCCTTAGGACACATGTTGTGGTCTTTTTGTATTATTCTGATATTATTTTATTATCCTTAACTACCTGATTAATCATTAATTAAGATAATTAAAGATAATTACCGTTGTTACTATTCATAATGTCCAAAAACAAAAGTTTCTTGATTACATAATTTGGACCTTCTGATTACAAATATGTAATCCATTTTACCAAATTACAAACACAGAAATTGCGATAATTTATTTAAAAATAATTCCCGTTGTCAAAACAAATAGCGAGTTTTTTTTTGAAACAATATCTATGAAAAGTTTGGCATTAGTTTATCCCCAATTCCAAAGTGAAATTAATCCTAATGACCACCATTGGATTAAATGGTAAAAATATATTCTAATTTAACATTAAAAAAAATTCAAAAGATAATATAATCATATATATAAAGTATATTAAAAAGCAGTTTTGATGTAAAATACAGTATTTTTCACTATTCATTAAAAAATGAACATTGTCAGAAAAATACCAAAAATTCACAAAAAGTAAATTTTGATGTCCCAATAATAAAGAATAAGTTTATTTTGACAAACATAGATTATAAAATTGTCAAAATATAGATTTAAAAATGGCTTTCCATCAAAAGGCAGTAAAACACTCCTTTAAAAAATATTAGTGTATTCCATGCTTAAGATTGGATTTATTTTCATTTTAAGCCTATAAAACACTATCTAATTCATTAATAGAAATAGATAAAAATATCTATTATTCATTAATTACTTGGGATGTTACACATGATGTATGATTTATCCACTTACAAAGTTGACAACCTTCTTAGATGGTTCAGATTACACACACTACAGTATAGGTCCCACATAGAGATTGACAGTGATGTTGAATAACATGGAATCTTTAGCAAATAATGAGTCCTCAAACACTAATTCTACTGATGGATGATGTGGAATTTATATATGTGAGATGGTTAATGTGTTTTGGGTTCTATAGGGCTTTGGGAATTTAGTTCCCTTATCATGTTATACTTTATTGGATCTATGAAATAATGATCAACACCCATCATGAAATTTTTTACTTGTTATCTGAAATGAATATCTTCATTTATTTTTTTGATTTTCAATTCTATAATACATATTTATTATTAAATTAGGGAGTCTTAATATGTATATTAATACTAACCACTACATGGGCTTCCTTCCCACATGTGTTGTGTCTATGATGATAATAGAAAAATCAATGGTAACTTTAGAGGATGCAGAGTTGGTGCAGTTGGTTCATAGGAAAGATTGTTAGTGTTTTAAGAGGGGTTGTGATTTTTTAACATGAAATGGATTTCATCAATTTAACTTGATCAGGGTTGGTCATTGTTATGGGACATTGGGATTTATATATTTCCATGTTAACAACTTTGGGTTTTTTGTATTGTTGTTAAGATATTAATCTTGGTAACATGAATGATATATTCTAGTTTACTTTTTAACATATGGATTTGCATCGTCATGCATTATTATTTCATGAAGATTTTTAGTTGTTATAGGTTATTGGATAAGGAATCTCATATGAGTGACATTCCATCTTGGTTCTTTCCTCTAGCCCCTGACCTATTGGAGGTAGGTTTAGGGGGAAAAACATGGATTACTACTAGCCAAATTGGGATCCTGGTGGGTTGTTTCATCCTACAAAAAAAATTTAAGGGTGAATTTTTATTTCTTATTAATTATACTTTCAGT
This sequence comes from Viscum album, assembly GCA_963277665.1. Taxonomy (NCBI): domain Eukaryota; kingdom Viridiplantae; phylum Streptophyta; class Magnoliopsida; order Santalales; family Viscaceae; genus Viscum; species Viscum album. Next base: position 565,629,695 of record OY728151.1, read on the forward strand.
TTTATGATTTTCATAAGATATCCTATAAGATCTATTCCACTATAGAGAATATTTACTATTCGATATCTAATTATTATGTTTTTTTCCCAATTAAATTTCCCCTGCAATCTTAATAAAAAATATGGTTAACTTATACATGATTATTTAGATAATACATGTACCTCATTTTTTGTTGATGATAAGATTAAATTGAATGTAATATATCAACATCACCATAAGAAATATATTCCAATTCATTATAATGAAATATATAAACATAACAACGAATTCCATAATAAAATATTATCTCACCATATCATTTAGCATTTATATTGAGTTATTTTTTCATAACTTGTTTGGATATTATTGCATCTGTTGTATTAAAATCCCTATTACAATATTCAGAATCTTGTCTTAGTTCTCTCAGAACTACCCAATGATTTCTTCTTCTTGGATGTTGGTGAGGCCGTATAAAAACAATTATAAGGTTTTATAATGGACTGTGGACCTTATCCCATCACATATTTTTAATTTATAATTTATGATTTAGTATACTTATCATTCATCTCATTATTTAGTATCAAAGGAAAATAAAAAAATAAATGTAAAGAATATTTTGTAATTTGATTACCATTATCTTTTAGTATTTAAACTTTATTCTTAACCAAGATAAAATCCCCTTTAAGATATTTGATCTTTTTTTTCACTCCTTGAGTTAGTAATAATATCTCTTTTTATAATATTACCTTATAAATTTGACACCCAACTCTTGTAAAAGAACTTATAGTGTATCACTTTGTTCCTTCATCTTTGAATTTATATGGGAAATGAAACCATTAAAGGTCATTTAATATTATTTTATCATTTCATTCATATAAAATAATTTTTCTACATATCCCAAAACTTGTCTTTATTTACCTTCAAGAGTTAAATTTAATTATACATCCGTTATTTACCTATTTATGCATCTTTGTGTTTCTATAACATTAATGAAATCTCATCTAATTCTTTGTCTTGTTTATTTTTATTCTATTTAATATTAGTATACATTTCATGTAATATTTTGTTTAGGGATATCAACTTTTTTGTCTCAATAATCATCCTTGCAACAAAAATTATATACGACTCAATCTCATTTCTTAACATCCTGATATCTTCTTATAATATAATTTGTAGTCGCTAAAATATTTAAATAACATCCAACTATGGTTTATAAAACTTCTCATCATCAGTGGATCCATCATCAACTATTAAATCAGGATCTTTAGATATTTCAATAGTATCATTAAATTAATCCAAAATATTTACAATATAAATAATTACTTCTTTCATCTTGGTGTATTTTAAAATCCATTATACTAATCTCAATATCACCTAAAAAATTTACAGAATATAAAGCATTCTTGGATATTTTATTCTCTTTTATATTCTTACTATTATTCTTTATATCAAAAGGATAATATATCCAGAAATAAAAGAATATAAACTTATATACAAGAATCGACTAGATCAGTTAATAGTAAAAAAAATTAACAAATTAAGGCAAAACTCTAATATGAGTTGGTATTCCCACAAGGTTCTAAATAAGGGATACCCTGGGGATAATCAGGTTATGAAAAATAATTCCAAAAAAAATATTTTAATCTTATAAAATCTCACTTCCCTAAATGATCTTGAACTCATGATTATTATGGTCACGATTAACATTTAATTAATATGATGATCTAATTGATATAATATTTTTCTTTTACTTTATGTAATTTATACAATTATTAACTGACCCACAAAAAAACTATACATTACTAGGATTATGTAAAGAATACACAGAATACATAATAATTTTTCTTTGATCACCTACATTGTGATATATCCAAGTAGAATACATTTCTTGTAACACAATGAGATTTCAAAATATCTTTCCCTTAAATAAAATTGTACCGGTAGAGTTTTTCAAAAACTATATCAAACTAAAAAAACCATGATATATTTATGAAATAATAAACATAACCATTAAAAAACTAGGCATTGAATTTAAGGGGAATTAATAGGAATAACCACCTTATGAAATATAGGTATAATGAAAATAAAGTCTACTTTTAATAATAACGAAATTCAACTAGTATAACTAAAACAACAAAGAAAATCATTTTTTTCTTAACTTTTTTTAAAGTGGTGTTTTTTTCAAGAAAATAATTAAATTATGAGGAAGTAATAATAACATATATTGATTATATAAATAATGTATTTTGAATAATTTAATTAGTAATTCATATAAAATAAGAATACAGAATATTTTACATTTTAATATGTTATTATCTAAAATTAACATTTTTACACTATATTTTGGGATTTTATTTAAATATTGAATTCTAAAATTTTATAAATTTTAACTAAAAATGAAATATTTTTGGATTAGAAATAAAAATATAATCCTAAGATTAATTTTTTTGGATTTTTCTAAAAAGATTAATTTTTAGGTGAATATTGCAAAATATTGTTTTTACAAATAACATGTTTTTATGAAATTTTTAGCAAATAATTAAGAATGGATAATTTATGAAACCTTTTTGTAAGACTAAATATTTATTTCATTAGTGAATTTATAAATTTAAAAAATATTTTTTTTTAATTTATAAAACCATATTTGATATTTAAACCATAAATTAATAAAAGAAACATTTATATTACGTTATACAATTATTATTTTAAAATTAAATTTTATCACTTTTAGAAATTTAATCAAGTTAGATAGATTTAAAATTTTTAATCAGTAAGTCCAAATTATATAATAATGATAATTTTATTTTTGGGCATAAATATTATGTTAGCCTAGGTAAAAACTAATCATCGAGGTAAAACAATTATTTTTCAAAGAATGATACTTTTATATATATTGTTTATTTTTAAAATTAAATGAATATATTTTAAATTGATAATCTAATATTTTGTTCTAAAATATAAAAAAAATTAATTAACACTCATTTAATTTTTAATCAAATTCAAATAATTTTAAGAACAATTATTTATTAAAACAACTTTATTCTACAAAAACTATTTTTCTAAACATTATATATTTTTTATTTAAGATTTAATTTATTTCATACTCAAAAACTAAATTATATTAAATTGATCCCAACATTGTATTCATCATGTTTAAATTCTGTAATAATAGTCATGTTATATTTTTTAGCTACAATGTAACAACCAAGTATAAGTTTTAATCAAGATTAATAAGGGTAAAAATGGGTTAAAAAATTATCTCCAATTGTTAAAATAATTAAAATCCACTTAAATTTTATAGAAATATTTCTAAATATTAAATTCATACCCACATTTCTCACTTACCATTTCTTCACCTTGTTCACCTAACTCACCAAACCTACCTAACACCCATGTGATTCCATTCTTACCCCTTACATAACTCTAGTTTTCCATGAAAAGTACCTATTTTCCAATAATAAAAGGTGATCAATCCCAACATTTCTCTCAACCCAATCCACTATAAATAACTTGATAATTAATTTAAATTCCCCATAAATCTATAAATACCGTCTAAATTTTTCCTCCCAATATTTAATAAGGTACATAATAGGGTAAGGGTTGTCACCATTCTTTTTTTGATTCAAGAACTTATTTTGTGATAAGCCCATTATGTTTTAATTTAACATGATTTTATATGTTCATAATCAGAAATTTAATAACCAAATTATTATTTATTTATTATATAATACCCTTCTCTATCATTAATACCATTATATAAAACTTTTTGTGTAGCCCTTATACTGCTGAAATCACTTATTAATTCCCCCTCTCCTTATTTAAATACAAGAAAATCCAATATTATAAGCCTTTAGTTTTATATTTTATTATGTATCCAAATTAAAATAATAAATATGTTATTTTACTAATGATTCCCTATTAATTAGATAATAAATTTCTATTTCATTAATTCATTTCATAATCCCTTTTCTATAGTCGTTAGGCTGTCAAAATCATTCTATGATTTTCTCTATTTATATTGAAAATCCCTAAATCTAAAATAATTAAAGGGTATCAATATAAATTATTTTTTATAAGTTTATAGATATAAAAAAGGTTCTGAAATATGTGTCTGATATAGATATGTTTGATATACATGAGGTTATAGTGTGATAAACTAAGAGAGAATTCAAAGTAAGGGTTCTGTCGAATAAATTTCCTATTAACTCCATTATAATATTTCGTACTTGATTATACTTTTCACGATTTATTTTATCATTACCTTTCCATATTTCAATTGAAATTTTATTTTATTCTCTAGGGAAATTACTTATCATTATCAATATTCAATTGTTTGATAAAATGTTTCCAATATAAAATCACACCATCAGTAAGAATAAATTTCATTATTACTATTGAATCATTTCATCCATAACCATACTTTCCATCCTTAAAATGTTATAATTTATTTTTTGGAAATATAATATGGTTTATTTTATATTATTATCATAATTACATTTACATAGTTTCAAAATTAATGCTTAATACTTATTTTACGCTGTTGGTAATGGTGTTTGAAATTATTAATGAAAATGGGTTTCCATCATTTCAAAATTAAATGTATTATATCACACTCCACAATTTTTGATAAAATTTTAGTCATTTAAAGGATATTTAATTTTTATCTCTTTTTAGTAAGGTTTTGAAAATTCTTCTCTTTCCCTCCTGAATGTTTTTTGAACATAATTTTTATTTTAGTTTTTATACTGATGTTTGAATGGTTTTATGAAATAAATTTGTATTTTCACTTCTATTTTACCTCCAAGGATTATATTCATGAATGTTTTTTAATAATATTATATTTTTTATTATTATATGATTACTTTTATAAAATGATATTTTTAATATTCTATGATCTTTTAAATTTATTTTATGGAATATTTTCTGAATTTTTTAGTAACCCATTCTTTTTCCATGGGTTTATTGAGATATGTTTATGATGGATGTTAAGTGGAACAGATATGTATGGATAATGAGGGGTGGAGTCTTATATCACCCTAAAATTAATTTTTGAACCATATATCTCATTAGATAGTTAGGCATAGACAAAATGAGTTTATTTATACAAGCATTGGAAGGATAGATTTTCTCATATTTTTAGGCATGGATTTACTGAGATTGTTTACATAGGCATGAGAATAAGCGGTTTTATATCACAAAGGTTTCACTATGATTATATAGTTCCACATTCCTGAGTTTTTTTATCATGGTATGCAAAATTTTCAATATGAATTTAATTTCCCTGAAATGACTATTTTCATAATTAAACCTTATTTTTTAAATCATTCCACTCTTTCATGTCATGATCACTTGTTATATGATTATTGAGATGTGTTTTACACCATTTTCTTCTTTTATATTTCCTTAATGATATTTTTATTATATGATGTTTCTGTAAAATGATTTATGATTATCATTTATGAACTTATGATATTTTATTTTTATATTTATATCTCCATCATGTTCTCCTTTATGTGGTTAAATGTTTTCTCTTAATATTCATCTGAGCTCACACCTTTCTTATGTTCACATTCTCTAGGTTATATATATGATTATATCATGTTATAATTCTTAAATAAGGTTAACATGAGAACAATTTTGGAGATATTTTTGAAAGTATTATAAAATAATATTTCTATTTAGGTAATATCAAAGACACAAAACCTTTCATCCTTTGGGTCATGTGACTTCTTATGGGATGTATTATTTAAATCTGGATATTAATGTTTTATTTAAGTCATGTTTATCTTAGGAATATTTGTTTCTGATGTGTCAATGTACCAAAAATGAACTAAATCACATTCATTTTTAGATTTTGGAAAGGTCACTTTAAGCCAAGGGTTACTCCCTTTACAAGTATAAAGATGATACACTACCACCCAAGGCTCACTCCTTAATTTCTCTCCACTTTCTCACTACTCATGAAAATAAAATAACTTTTTATATAAAATAATACAAGGATAGTCTAATATCACCATTATTGATGATTGAACTAATATAAATGGATGCACCTTGATCACCTTGAATTTCACCTCCTTTAAATAAAATGTGTAAAGACACTTGAAAAATAACTTCACCTTATTTGTTAACATCATTAATGTATCCCTATGGAATAACTAACTATTCTTCTTTAAAAATATTTATAAATATAATAAAATTCATATTACATACACATTTTAATAGAATAATATAAAATATCCCTATTTTATTCGTTACCTTTATATATATTCACCATTTTCTTTTATTTATCAATATGGAAGAAACTTTCATATTGATAAATATTTATAACATATTTATATCTTTCAAATTTATATCATCTAATCCAAAACAATTCTCTATGTTTTACTTTATTATATTCTTCTAATGTTCTTTAATTTAATAAGAAAATTAATTCATCAACCTTATCCCAATTATAGTCAAACACAATTAATTTAGACTAAAAGTTTTATCTGAAATGATAGGAAATTTAATACTTAGAAAACTGCCAAGTCACCCAATTCTATGTGTGACACTAATTGTCACAACATAATCCCTTCATCTTATGAAATTTTCAACATCATATGTATCAATATCCATATTTTTTAGTGTAATTACATATTCAAAACATATGATTTTTTAAATACTTAATGGTATGAACAAAATTCCATGGTGTAAAGTCATTGAAATAAAAAACCAAAAAATCACCTTTATTCTTTAATTATAGTGAGAAACACTCCATTATGATGAAACCAATATCACTGCCACATGATTCCTTTCCTGTTATCCAAAAAATACTGAACACATAATGTCAAATAACATTTTTAGTGTGAACTTATTACCATTACAGCAAAATAAATTAACTGAACTTAAACAACCTAGCCCTGACATAACATGGAATGATTGTTAATACATTATGGTATAATTTTGGATATTCATGAAAAAACTACTTCAACCAACAAAAAACATCTCCAAATGCTTCCATATATAATTAAAAAACTTCCAATTACATATTAGTCTATTTAGGTAATATTTACCTCCTCCTGACTTTCATCAAAAATTAAATCTCTTTGACTCTTCATTATCCTTTTCATGATTATGAAACTTTTACTTTTCTTTTATCTATATTCTTTATGTGGATACTATAATAATATTAATACTTTCTCCCATTTTCTTCTATTCATTTCCTCATTCCATCATTCCATAAAATTTTATATATCATTCACCATATAGAGTTTCCTTGCAAGATAAAAATCTTCATCTTAATTCACGCATCACTATTTCTTCATCAATTCATACCTTTTACATTATAAATAATTCTTCATTTTAAAAATGTAACATAATACTTTTCCAACATTTTAATAATGACAATACCATATAATATCCACTCTAAATTCTGCAGCATGAAACTAAATAAAAAATTCTATATCATATCATTAATGGTTGATAACTATTAATGTGGTTAAAAATAGATCCAAAAATATACAAATTCAATTCCTTATTAGATTTTGTCAACAAATATAAAAAATATAACACTGATATCAATGGATATAATAAAGAATTAGAGTAGGGTCACAATTTTAAAATCATCGATGAATATATTGAAAATTCCAAATTCAATACAACCATTATTAAAAAATAATATTAAAACAATCCAAATAGTGATATAAAAAATAATCCTGATATCAAAAATGATAATATTTAATTTTATAATAATAAAAATATTATTTATGATAAAGAAAATTAAAAGAATAAGTATGATATGATGAAAAGTTTATGAATGTTAAAGGCATGATTAATACCAAAATTAATTTTGATTCAAATGAATTAGTCATCAATAGTGTTGGATGGGAAATGATTCATAAGAAAAAACTACTTTTGAAACCAATGCCAATGGAAATTATGATGTTGTTAACACCCATATTGTAGATAGTGTTAATGAAGAAAATGATCTTGCTGAATATTAGTATGATATTTTTAAATAAAAAAATATTGAGGATAATGATGGAAATAATGTGGACTAGGGGGTCGAAAATGTCAACCCTTATTCCATCATTGATACAAAGGGTGATGAAGAAGATTCCAATGACATCTATAGTTAAAATTATGAAAATAAAAAATGATTAGAGACTAAATTCTAAAAATTAAATTAATATTTTTGAAAATTTTGATGCTATATGTTCTGATGTAAATGATTCTTATATTAATACCGATGAGAAGGGATTGGAAAATAATAGTAATTATGTTGATGCTGATACTAAAATTTACACTACTGTTCATATAAATCCATTTTCATGGTCAAAGACAATGATTTATAGATGAAAAAATGAATAAAGTTAATGATTACATTGATTAAGTTGTATTTATTATATATATTATGATGATAATTTTATCAGTGATATTTATAAGGAAATTAATATCGATGGCTACTCAGATGCCAATGAAATAGATAAAGACTAAGAAAATGATTATGTTAAAAAATATAAATATGGTGAATACATTGATGATGATGAGTTTTATATAGGTACCTTTTTTTAACTCTTCTTAAGTTGAAAATGAGATTGAGTATGTCCATCATCACCACCTCTAATGGGAAATGGATTTGAGACTTAAGATGAGGTCATATATATCATAACAGGGAATCATTACACTCAATAAATAGAAATTCCATCAACAAAATAATTGTAAATAATAGGTAAATTTATATAAAATTCAACATAGTTTCATACAACATATAAATCCATTAATAGAACAATAGTAAAACATCAATAAAAAAATTCCCTAAATGAATTCCAAAAATAAGAAATGCAACTAGACTCTTCTAATGCTCCAATGTTCAATAAATATAAGCTAACATCCACCCATGCTTCCAATAAAATTCTATTTGTAATCCAAATAAATTATATATATATAGGGTTGAGAATAAAAATACTCTCTAGGTTCCTATATTTTACCAACATGTGTCAGTTTGTATATAATATATAATGAATTCTATGGTATGATGAGATAGAACATAATAACAATAGATAAAATTTACAATGTCTACCCATGTCTCACTATAAACCCCAGAACTAAAAATGTGTAATATATATATATATAACACTATGAGAAATATAAAATAAAAAATTTATGGGCACACACATATTGATTCCGAACAGATATTCCACTACAACTACAATACTAAATGTCATATGTCTAATGTCAAAATAAGTTTATGTGTATAGGGATCCCAAAAAAATACTAGTTTTCCATAAAATAACCTTTATATCCCACTAGATGTTGGTATTAACTAGCCTTGAATATTAGAGGGTGGCTGTATAATAGATGATGAGTGTGAATCACAGATAAAATAACAAAAAATATTACACACACAATTCCCAATATCTCAATTAACCTCATGTCTCTACAATATAATACTATGAATCATTGGTAGTAAAAAATATATGAAATTATATCCATAGATAATTTATTATTGGAACCATTTAAAATTACCTATAATTTCACCAAAAAAATCATCAATAATTTTCTAAAGGTACCATTATTGATTACTAAGTATTTTAAACTAAGTAATATTTGAAATTAATTATAAAAAAATGAAATGAATCACCCAGTATGTACCTTTTCCATTTACCCAACATGAAACATTGTTTATTACCTTGAAATTCCATTATAAATTAATATATAACACCACTGAAAAAAATCTGGTATATTATTGATAATTATAAAAAAGCACTATAGACAATTATTTGTTATTAGAATCCATCATAGTAACCACATAATAACTTCAATATTATACCCACATCCATTTCTATACCTATATATTATGTATAATAATAATCATATGCACAACCACAAAAATATCATTCCCCATTTATATCCTATCTATAATTATTTTTGTTCTCTATATTAATAATTAAATGGAATTAATGTATAAGTAATAATTATAATCCCCTTATATAAATATGAATCTAAAATTATTCATAATCACCATTAACAATAGTCTAATAGTTTACTAGAAATAAAGTTTATCATGAAACAAAATAACCTCCTATGAACATCCTCATATATAATAAATATTACTACATCAGATAAATGGGAAATCTATAAATAAATAGTTTGTAACACAACACTCATGAGGGTTTTGGCATAGCCTATTCCATTATTTCACAACCCATATAAGTTCTAAAAAATACCTATATATGTGTCTTGATCAATGATATTATTCACTATAAAGTGAAACGAATCCTATGTCAATGTGGAATAACCCACTTTATTACTCCCTATCTCAAACAATGTAACGTATTCTTAAAAATTCAATCCTAGAGTCCATATAATGACCCCTGTTAAGGATGAAATAACCTCAAGTAAAATATATAAATCAATAATAATATTTCTATAATCAATAAGTCAAGAAAATTATAAGTTTATAATTTTTTAATGACTCCTTTTAAGTATAAAATGACTAAAAATATCACATGTTCTTTATAAAGATTATAAAATTTAGTATAATCTTATAATATGAATAAAAAAATATGATTAAAATAAAAACAATTTTGGGTCCATGAAAAACTTTATCTTTATCATTTTGATGAATTAAAAATCATAAGATATAATTTAATGAAGAAAGTCCCTATTTGTATGAAAAATATTTTTCCTTATAATTAATACTATTTCATCATTCAAAATAAAAATTTAATTCATTATTTATAGAGAACCTAAAAATTATTAAAGGGAAAAAATTACCAACTTCACGTGCACAAAGTTGTCTACTATATTCTTATCTTCCATTTTCTTTTCATCAGTTAATTTTCCCCATTCATCACTTATATTACACCCCACCATTAATAACACAAATATAATAAATACTACAAGAAAAAAAAAACTAAATTATGGTATAATATAGAATTACTTAATGGAATTAAAAATACCATGGCTACAATTTCATTTTATTGGATAAATTTTCTCCTATACCATGAATTTTTAATTTCAAAAATAAATAATTTTATTAAAACACCTTCCATGAAATAATAGAAGTTAAATTAATGACTATCCATATTCATCCTCTCCAATTTCATAGTAATTTATCTATTTTCAAGGGTTAATCTCCCAAAACCCATATTTAATTCTCATGACTAGATTTCATGTCTTATTGATGACGAAAAATACCACAATAAAAATATTATTTTCACCAAAATAAATACAATTAAGAAGGTTTATTAATTTATAAAATAACCATGATACAAGAATTATCCAAATCAATAATATAATAAAATATTATTTCTTAAAGATTCAACCATCAATGATTCATAATACTCATATAAAAAATATTCTAAATTAATAAATATTAAATATAGGTCTCCACATTCTACCTACCTTGTAAAAATTTTAACCTAGAAAAAATATGCATAATCATTTCAAGGAGAATGTCTTCAAACAGATTACATAACAATTAAAAAGTCATAATTAGCATACATACTTACATAATAAATAGTCATAAAACTCAGGGTACTAAAGCCTCATATTAGAATACCTATCTAGGGAGCTTTATTCCATTTCCCCATTCTCCTATAGACCCTATTCTAAACTAATAACATGAACATTCATATCTTTACACCTACAATACTTATTCTCAATAAGATGTTAAACACAACTAACATCCAAATACATTCCAACCTATCCACAATCCACACTATTGTATGAATCGTAAACATATTTACTATGATAAGATTCAGGGAATATGTGTTGAATTTGGATCAATTGATAAGAAAAATACACTTAGTAAGAAACTTCATAGATTCATTATTACACTATAAAAATAGTAATTAACCTTAGTGAATGTTTACTTAATTTTTAAAGCATTGTTTCCCATAACAAGGAGATACTATAAAAATATATTATGACAAAAATGGAACTCCAATGGAATTCAACATTGATATACATATGACTCCTATATACTCTGATCAGTTCTCATATAATATAAAATCAACCAAAATTGTTATGTTTTATCTTCTAATAAATATAGTCTAATAATAACTAAATCAAAAATATCAACTCAAAAAATAGAGATTTAAATGATTAACAATAAGGTTTATTGTTGTGTGCAAAAGTTGTAGATGATTGATAACTATTATTATATGAAGGGTTTATGAATGAAAATAATTCACCCAAGGTCTACTAAAATCTATAAAATAATATCTCAATATATTTTTCACTATCTAAATTATTCTATCAGTATAACAATATATCATGTTATAAAATATAGTTATTAGACACAATTGGGTGCTAAATACATGTTACACTTTTCTATATGTATGAGTAGTAAGTCAAACATCATATTTAGATGTTATCATATGAGGAACTACATAGAAATTGACCACTTTAACTATATCATGAACTTCTATAATTTATACTCAACTATTATCATTGGTTTAAAATAAATAAATAATTTAATAATACATAGTAATCTAAATCATATTATAAACTATATGTGAATAAGGTAAACTACTATAAAATCTGTGGAAATATAATAAATTTTACAGTCTAGAATTATTAGTTGTTATAGAAAGATAATCGATACCCAATGGTCATTTTATCCCATTAACATATAAGCACCTCATGCCAATCTTAGATATAGATCTCTTCATTATAGAATAATGAAACTACCTCCTCAGAGTATAATAGATATTACTATTAAAAATATGCACCACCTTATATAAAGTATGTAACACTCACAAAACCTCCTCATACATGCTCTTTGAAATAAATAAGAAACCTTAGAATAATATATTGTGTAAACATCCTTTAAATAAATAATGAAAATAACATTTAAGTAAAATAAAATCCATTTACACACGAATATAATGATCTCTATGAGAGGATCCACCACTAACTACACTAAAGAATAATTAATCACCTCCAGATAATGAAGTTATTTACCACATAATTATCCTATACTAATATATCCATCATCCAATTATTTCTCTATATTCCATTCATCAACCAACTTTAAAATTACATCCCTATGAAATCACTATCTCATATAATTTCATACCATATTCCATTTACCCAGAGTGTAGATATTGTTAAGGTTATAATCCTATAGACACTACACCTATCTTCATCTCCTCAAATTAAAATATTTATATGAAAATATGTACCTAAGTTTTTTTGATCTATATATTCTATAAATTGTTTTTTGGAAGGTATTGTCTCTTAATATTTAGAGTAAATAGCACTATCATAAGCTCTAAATCATGGTTCATAATGTTTCATTCATGATATAAATAATATCTAAACACATATTTTATAACACTTACATTATATATAAGAAATAAAAATAGTTGATGTGATAGATAAAAATATACCTTATATGGAATCCTTTATGTAGGTACCCCAAGAACTAAAAAACTTATAAATATTTTCATTAAACTCACAATTTATTCTTTACATCAATACATATAAATAAAATAATATAATTTCATAGTAATATCCAATAAAGGTTTCACTATAAGAGTTAACTTAGAAACTAATATCCTATAATATCCAACCAAACCAAAGAAAAAATTACTATAGAAATATTTATCAGTTTTATTTATGAATAAATAACATGAATATTTGAGGGTTAAATTTCTACACCTTCTTTAGATACATAATTTTTTAAGGAATGAACATCACATATCCAAAATAAAACCACCAAAAACTTTATTATACAACTTATTGGTTCTTAATAACTCTATAAAAATACTTTCATGCTCCTTTTGATCATACTTTCTACTAAAATAAACATAGATTCCATCTATGAATACCATAAAAAACTTTTATAAATATGGATGGAGACTTAATTTTTTCAATACTTTATATACTGTTATAGAATTCACAACATAATATGGAAACAATAAATATTTGAAGTGTTTATTCATACAACAAATTATATCTTCAATTTTTTTGCATTATCAACAATCATATGATGGAAGAAATATAATAAATCATTCTTGGCGAACTAAATTTAATATTTCAGCTGAACAGATAGATAAAAAATTTATTTTATCATAAATTTTCCCATATTAATTACCAGGTTCAGCCATCAATAGTTTTTACATAAACGCAAACTATTATTTTTCTCTTTAGAAATTAATAATAGTGTTATCCATGGAGACATATTATGCCATATAGATCATTTCTATATGACATGTTTAACTTGAATCCTTAACTTATAAAATATTGTTGGTTCAATTCAATAAGTATGTATATAAATATGTGAAATACCTACTTGAATATCTATCCCAATAACCATAACATTCTATAAAGGTAAACCCAAAAATTTCCCTATAATTATATAGATAAATTGAAAACATACTCTTGGAAGATTAAATTTTTTATCTCATGTGCCTAAAGTATAATTCCCTCTTACTGAGAGGGAATATCATCTAGCTTAATACATTTCTTTCCATACACCCCACCTCAATCTAACAAAACTAACACAACCACTTTCAATTTTACAGAATATAACCCATCAATGATAACAATTCATACAATATCATAAAACAAACACCTAATATATTTTTATAATGATATATTATGATAATATTTATGATAATGTATAGATCGTATGAATATCTATCATCTAACACAACCATGCTCAGAAAAATGACACACCTCCAACAATATCAATTGACCTCTAATTGGAGTGGTCAATTGTAGTGGTCTATATGGTATTTTTATTGAAAGATCCTTCCCTTAAAAAAATGGAAGGTGTTATAAATGAATATGAAACACTGGTATCCATTCAAATATTTGTTATACTAGAAAAATAAAATTCATTCCCCTTATTTTATATAGTCCCTCAATCTCATCAACCTCTATAACATGTAGTTTCCAACAGAATTCACCTACATTGTTCATCATTCTATTTAAAACCTTATTTCTTTAAAAAAATTGTTTCACTTGAGTTCATGGAATATATAGGACAACCACTAATTACTCCAAAATATTATTTAGTAGGTTACCAATCCTCCAATATCATTAAATTATTTAGATATACCAGCTACAGAGGCTTCCAATGAAAATTTCTTGGTGGTTCATCTAGTATCTTACTTTGTAAAAATATCTGATTAGAGGGACATGATATATAGATATATCTCATACTACCATATTGATAATTTAATTGAACCTATATATCTCTATGTTGTTATGAACTACTCATGTATAAACCCATGAGATAACCATAATTGAGATATTTTTAAAAATGGGGGGGGGGGTGAATTAGTGGATGAAGTAAAAAATAAACATTTTCTAAAAAACGATTCAATTAACAATTATTTTATGAATAACCTTTAAATATGCTAATGGAGATGATAATGATTAGAGATAGGTAAAGTAAGATATTAAAGCATACTAATACAATGGAACAAATGTTCACACATACTTGTTATAAAATGGTTTTGAGCATTATGTATAATGGTTGTTTTCCCTCCACCAATATCAAATACTTATTATCATTAAAGAATAAATTTTGGAATGTTTTCATGAGTAAACCTGAGTCATCCAACCATCAAATGCCTAAATCAACCCGTGGAAGAGCCTAAGGGGAATTCCAAATCCCCTAGGATAGACACACACTCTAAGGAATTTTAAAAAACTTATTTAGAATTATTTACCCTATAAAATAAATTAATATTCCCTGGGATCACCTCTTTAAAATATGTCATGACCCCTCTATGCATCACATGTCCATGTATCAAATGAAAATAAAAAATATAATAAAATATAAATGAAAAAAACAAAATATTAAAATAATCCTTTATCTCACATATATATACCTTGTACACAACAACCCATTTTATTGAAAATTAATAACTCCACAAACATAAATGACATTGATAAATGAATAAGAAACAATTAAACTAACAAAATTCTGATCTGGAATGACCGATTTAGCTAAAACTGCAAATGAACTTAAAAGGAATACTAATATAGTTTGATTATGATCCCTATGTGACCCAAGGTCACTCTCCATATAACCTCTTAGGAGTCCACTTTAAGGATGATCTGGAATAAGATCCTAATAAATGACACTCTTCATAATATGAACCTGAACCTTCCATAGAAACAGAATCTACAGATCCCGAGTGGTGTAAGTAGGGTGTGATATAAATATCCCAGTAGTGTCTTAAAAATTGTTACAAGAATTATATTTTAATAAAAAAACATCACAATTCTAGTTTTAAACTCATCAATTTAAAATTATGATTTAATTATCCTTTGGAAAAAATTATTGGACCTTCATTTTTAAAAATCATTTTTAATTAATCAAATTGTTGGAAAATTTGTTTATGGGGAAACCGTTTCAAAATAATTGTTTAATTTATTCTTTAATAATATAAAAGGAAACTTAAAAAACCAAAATAAGTCATTAATCATATAAAAATAACTAAGTACTAGAAGGAGAAAAAAGAATCTAAAGAAAGAAGGCCTAAGATATTTTAAAGTAACGAAAAGGGTAAAACCATGTAATCATTAATTTAAAATAGGAATCCCAGGAAAAACAAAATAAGGTTAATATTATTAGCTTACCTAAAATATATATATCAACCATGAAATGGATTTTGGATTCCTACTACATCATGAGCTAAAGGGGGACTAAATAATTACTTTAGTACCATGGACATTGGTAGAATTTCTTATACTATCTAGGTTAGCCTAACTCATTACCCAATTTTTCCATTGAGTATTGTTTACACCAATCTGATCACTAAACATTCATTTTATTTAAACAACTCATAAAGAGTTTTAATTTCTAGATTAAACATGCACTTCCAGTTTTTTAATTAGGAAGGAACATTTTGAAGATAATTATAACAACAATGACAAAAAAACAAAAAAAGACAACAAAATATTTTTTCATACCTTTATTTTAAAAAACAATAAATTATAATTTAAATTATACTTTAGATATTAAATTAAAAAATTCCCATTGAAAACTTATTTTGGAAACATGATTCAAACATTGAAATTTATTTTAAAAAGATTACTTTTATCATTTTAATTTTAAACATTTAAACACACATATATATAAACCCATTAAAAAATACATCAATATATGTATTTACATATTATCATTTGTATATATACACATATTCATATATATATATATACACGTATATATATATTTTTATAAACACTAAATACATCACGAAAGATTTGAGAAAAATAGAATTTAGAAACCTCCCGAACCTAAGAAGAAAACATCACTTTAAAAACATTAAATTCTATAAACCAGAAATAAATAAGTTAAAAATTACTATATAGTAATTTAAACACAAAATATACTTCATAGAACATTTAATTAATTTGAAAATACCCATAAATATTCAATTATAAAGAAATCACCAACCATTTCTCCTCTAGAAATAAATTTTATGGCTATAAACACCCATCCTAAATACATATCATTTTTAAAAATTACTTTATGTTCTTTAAAGAATATATAGTATAAATAAATCATATAGAAAATTATTTAGAAATCCAAAACCTAATCTTGATTTCAAGGAAGAGATAAGAACATGGAGCACTTACTGAGGCCAAGCGCAGACAATAAAAAATCACCAAGAGAGATAAGAGAAATGATTGAGAGGGACTTCACACACTCTAAAAACCAATGGAACATGAAATAAGACAATAATAAAGAATATAAGATATGAAATATGATATAGTAAAAAACCCCTAACATGGAATGATTCCACTCATAATACCACAGGAGGATAAGAGGAGGGTTACACGAGGGGGTATACTAGATGTTTAATTTGAGATAATGTGGTGGAGATACCCCAAATAGGTTTTAATTTATAAGGGTCATAAATTTAAAGTCCAAATTTTTAATATAGAAGGTAAATCATATTGTTTATCCGCATAATTAGACAAATCGCGTGCCAAGAGTTTTCCCCTTCACTGGACACTTAATAACCCCATGTGAGTTGGATGTATATTGAGAAAACCATGTACCAACCATAATAAAAAGATTTTCTAAATTGAATACCACTATTTCATGGATATCATATGGTTCATCCAATCTTGTGGGTAAACTGTGCAATATAGAGGAACCCTTAAAGTTTCAAAATTTTATGAAAATAAACAACCCAATCCTCAAGAATTATAAATAAAGTAAATACATTAATAAAATATTGAATATAATGGGGATAAAGGTGAAAAATATGGAGTAAGAATATGCTCATTAACTCTTATATGCTTTCTAATGAAATTATAAGAAAAATAGAATTATCAATGAAAGATACTTGGCATATATGATCTTCCTCATACATCCTCCAATGACTTATATCCAATAGATATTTTGTTCAGTATTTATCTAGAATAAATGATATAGATATGTGTGTCTCTATATATTTTTAGGTAATTTTCAATCATATACACATTTAAATAGTTTTACAATAATCCATTTTCATAGATAGTTTATATCTTCATGTCTTCATCAATGGTCATGATCAATCTATGAATTCTAGATTCCCTAATATTTTCTCATGTGTTAAGTTCAATAAATACTAATTTAAAGTTATATTACAGGCTTATAAAAATTCCTCCTAATAATTTATAATATTTAATAAAATGATAGGAAATTTAGTATTTTATTTTGTGAGTACGACCAATACCATAGAATAATGGGGTCTACTACAGTGTGGTTTTGTTTGTTAACTAGAGATCCAAAAACCATGGATAGATTATATCATATTATAAATCGAGAATATGTTTTGTCTTATATTTTAATCTAGGTATTACTATAACCATGACATGATTATTTTATACTATGTCATATTTTATTCTAAATATCTTCTCTAAATCACAATAACCATGATCTTCAAAACTAGGAACATTTTATCTTTTGATAAAAATTTAGGGATGAAAAAACAATTTTTTTTAACTTTTTAGGGATTAGTAATTAATAAATTTATCCTTGTAATATCAAAATTTTATTATTTATCATTTATAAAATTAACCATGGTGTAAGGGTTAAATCCATTCCCAATTTTAGGATTCCCCATGTCATCCAAGTATTTTTATTTCAATAATAATTCATAAAACTCATGTTTTGTATGAACTACTATGTGGTGATAAAATAGTGATGATTTTCAAATCTCATGGATGTTATGTATTCCTTCTTTATCACCCAAATGATGGGACTTATTCTCCCAAGGTTCTTCAAAGGCTATTTTACCACCCCTTCTCGGTTCACTAGGACTATTCTAGAGTGACACATGATGCTAGGCATGAATACCCATAAATAAAAGGCTATCAATGAGTAGTGACAGGTGAACCATATATTAGTGTTATAATAGAATTTATATCAATTCATATAATAAAAAAATAATAAAATTATTAGTAATAATAAATTATTGTAATAGTATGAAATTACTACGATAATCAAACCATATAAATTTTATTACACCAAATAATAAAATGAACCCATATCTTATATATATAGTAAAAAAGTGATCCCAAAATGTTCTAGACAAATACAAGGGATACAAAAGAATAAAAGGAAATTGAGTTTATACCATAAAATAATTCTAGAGTACATCCTAGTATCACATCCATCCATTACCAACTCATCTTTCTCATGTACCTAACATTGGATACCTCCCCTTACCGGGATCATAGATAAAACTTTCATTCACCTGAACAATGGTGTCCGTATAGGTTGTGAGTAGTAAAAAATTGTATTATAACACCAAAACATCCTCAAAGTATGTTTGAAAATATTTATATGAGCTAATGAACTAGTATAAAATATATTTATAACAGACAAGAATTCACCCATTTTAGGTAATCATGCTCTAACCATGCCTTCATGAACCCTGACAAAAAATTAGGACTCAATAATTAAGAAATGCGGTTAACCCATTGAATTAATCCATTATTAACATTATTTAAAGTGATTTGAGTAAGTTTTAATGTACCCAACCTCCCACATGAGAAGAACCATCACGGAAAACTACAAAATTTATAAGGATATTTCTTGGGTACATTGGTTGAAATAGAATATAGTCTGAAGAAAGAGTGAAATAGATATACTTTTGGACAATCCAAACAAATATCTATTAATGTTATGGTCCCTTGGATATCTCAAATGATTTATATAGAGAAAGTGTTACCATGTACGAAATAATTTAGAAAACTTGACATGTGATCCAAACCAACATACTCATAAGAGTTAAGACGCTATGGATAATATCTTTGACATAACATCATAAAACTAGTCAAAGTACCACCAAATATAGTAAAAAATCACTATATTCTAACCACCCATTTAAATACATAAATACAAACCTAATAACATAAGGAGTTTTCCCATTGGAAACTCTTTATACTCAATCTATCATAATAAATCCAAATTAGCATTTCTTAACCATAACCCCAACTCATTTGAAAGAGGTTATAATAAATACCACTGATCGAGGACACATAACTTTAAGTAACCCTAAAATTCAAGGAAACACTCTTATTTATTAACTAAAGTAGTAAAATAACCCATATCTAAATCAGAATTATCACTCAAGATGGAAGATACCCAATATTAAAAACCAATATTTACCCTTAAGGAGGTATAGTCTATTAATTCAAATCCCCCCTAATCAATTAGATTCTTTTAATAGAAGAATAAAAAGTGAACACACAAATACATGAATTGTATCACAAGTCATCCCATACAAATAGGATAACATGGTCTTGAATTCCTACCTCAATCCATAGATATATAACTTACCATACAATTCCCTAAAATTAAATTAAGATAACCTAGAAAAAAAGAAAATGAAAAAATACCTTGAAATTATGGAATTGAGATTGTTATATAATAAATAGGGGTTCCCACCCTAATTAATTATTATACAAGGGTAAATATATAAAAGGGAGAAATACAACTGATGTCCCATCAAATAATAATATTAAAGTTTATGATGAGAATAAGAATCTATTTTGGGATTTAAAATAGATGTCTTATTATGATTGGGTTAGGGAAGGAAAAAAGATGATATTTAAAAGGTATTACAAATGAAATTATGGAATAATATATGAAAAAATTCCCTCACAATCCATTAGGTACCATGTCTATTTTTATATAATGCATGATGCAACTCCTGTCACCTGATTTCACCCCACCAGCCAACTGATGGAGATTTTTTTGGCTACATGGACACTAAATATTACACTAGTTACATTATTCCCCATCACTAGGTACTTAATTCCCTCATACTTTAATTATGGTTTTAGGGACCTGAATACCCCTCTCTGAAATGCCTTCAAAGGCATAACCGCTTCCCAACATATGAAAAATTATCCATTATAAGATGAATTAGGTAAAAAATAATCTTTAAACTATAAATAAAAATTCATGGGTCCTTATGAGCTCTACCCTAAGGTAAAATCATCCCCAAAAAGCCTATATAATGATCCTAATTGAATATATATAGCCATAAGGCTCATACATAAAACCCATTATCCAAATACTCATCCTGGACGTTATCGTAAAACCACTGCACACACATGAGTGATATTGTCTTCCCTTTAAATATATTCTTTCATAAATCCATTATATGAACAAGTATATCCTTGTAGGATTCATCGATCTCTTATTCTGTATCCTTACTTAAAATCACATTTCCTAGGTGTAGAACGTACTTCTATATTTTCAACACATGAAATACTTAATGTATTTCCTAATTTCTCATAGGGAGATCCATCCAATATTATTTAATACCAAACCCATTCAAAATCATGAATAGACCAAAAAAACACTAAGAGATCTTCCACTACTTCCTCAATTGATGATTCCCAAAATGAGGTAATAACCATAATTATACTTAGACACCCATGGTGAACTCCACGATTCATCTAAGTCAGTTAACATATGATTGCTATATTTTTTGATCAGGGAGTGCCTAATTTTTGATAATTTACATTATTTTGGTAGTATCATAACATATACTCAACTTAAGGATCACTAAATATCCAATATCTAACCATCATAGGGTGAGTAACATGGTCAACTATATTAGGCCGCATATGAAACCATCTAGTTATATGAATGATAACTATTATTGTATATAAATTCTTCCAAATCCAGATATTTTTCCAATGTTCCACCAAGGTCAAATAGATAATCCATGATCATATACTTGAGTATCTAAATTTTATTCTCCAACAACCCATATTTACATGGGTTCTATATTTTATTCATCTTTAATTGATTTACAATGGATATTTGTAATCCCACCCAAAATCTACACATGAAATGGTGATCTTGATATGATATGATACTCATAGGTATAAAATAAATATACACAATCTATTGGACTTATAACTCATCTATATCACTTATTGACTAATAATTTATTATAGGAAGAAAGCATGTGTCCTTATTCAATTAGTCTATCATAACCAAAAACACCTATTGACCTCTGTGTTTCCCCATAAGACCATCGAATTGGAATATGATCACCACATCCTACTTCCACATAGGCACTATAAGTGGAGGAAGTAGTCTTCTTGGACAGTAGTGGTCTCCATTTTCCTTATGGAATGTAAAACACCATGTTATATAACATGAGTTTTCCCTCCTCAAACAAGGACATTAGAAAAGGTTCCTTATATCATGGTAAGTGTTCATCAATACTATCCCCATGGCTTATAAATAGGAATACAAGTCCCTCATAAATTAATCCTTCATATAATTTAGGACCACCAGTACATATTCATCTTGAGACCATCCTTCAATAATAGAACCACCAATAAACATTTCCTTCACCACAAAGCACTCATAATCAAACTTTCAGTAAGCCTTAAATTGATCTAATATCATTGACGTAATGGGTAAGGGGGAAATGTTCATAGAATCAAACCCCTCTATAAAATCTGGTATGTAAATCCAAGAAAAACATACAAAAATAAAAAATTGATATAATGATTTAAATAATAAAAATCACAAATAGTTTCACAACCTAAGGACCTAAAGGTTTAGTGTCTTAGAGATTTTCTATGTAAACATATTAATCTACAATAATTCCTTCATAATCGAACTCTTATAGACTCCATTTTAGATTCTAAAAAAGTCATAATTATCTTCATAACATTTGTAAAGGAAAAAAGAATAAAGGGGTGAGTTTACACACTCAGTAATGGGAAAATATAGAATCCCACGACATAATACACTAAGAGTTTATCAAATATGGTTGACCTATCCGTGCACCAACAGGGCGACACCTTCTGGACAAGGATACCCCTCACATAGGCTTGGAGCACATTTTTGCTAATGCTATGCAATCCATGTGAAAAGTATTAGTCAAGAAAGTTTTAAATTACACATTGGTGTGTGGCCTTGCACACTAAGTTGTAGACAAACCTTATAGCCTCAACTATTCACTGGGTGACTAACACAGTTGAGTCACATGGAGCACTAATCATGTGCTAATCATGCAGCTCATTATTCCACCTCAAATTCCATATCTCTAGGCTAATAATGAGCCCCCAACTCTCCCAAACTACTTATTTTCCATTAGAGTACATTAATATATTAAAATTAGAGGTTTTTAATGGTAAATTGATTTTTCTTACCTCTTTAAAAATATAGGAATTTAAAATCTACCCTATTTATAACAAATATTCCCCATGTTTACCTTTTGAGGGTGGTAAGAAATCCTCTAAGAAAAGTTCTAGACACTAAGAATATACATTGGCCTCCCACTCCGAGTTCTCTGCCTAAAAACGACCATACTTTTATAGCACCCAGTCCATTGGAGCTGACCTTCAATGGAAAGACTTCATGATCTGATCAATGAAACATATCAGATTATACTAAAAGGATGCATTAGCCTCCATCTCTATGTCGTCAGGATCAAATGAATGATACAAATCCACATGATATCATCAAAGTAGTGATACATGAAATATTTCATGTTTGGCCCAATACATCTAATGTAACAATAACCGATAGACTACTATCCTCACTCTCTCCATAATTTCGAATGTCCTGATGTAAAGAGGTGATAGATTTCCCTTACTTTGAATCTATCTTTAACCCAGTCTAGGTGATACTAGTAGAAATAACCAATGTCCCACATCAAAATCCATAGTTCAGTGGTGATGATCAATATGGACATCTTTTTAGACTAAGTGGTAACCTTATGTTTCCAAATCAGGCCTACTTGCACGAAAGTATTATAAGTGAGGTGAGGACCCAATAGTGATTCCTCACATAACTCTAATAAGAATAGATGTGTATGAAATGAACTAATATAAAGATACTTAGAGGGATCCATCTGAATCATTTACTGAAATATGTAATTGTGAAAAAACTCAATAAGAGGTATATGTTTCCCCCATGAACCTTCATAATCAAGGACACATGACCAAATAATTCCCTATAATACCTGTATCATCTTTTTGGAATGATCATAAGTCTAAGGATGATAAGATGTACTCATGAGATCCTATGAACACAATTCCTTCTATAACCCAAACCAGATTCATGAAGTAAACCAGACATATCGATCTAATGCGATTGAATGGGGGAACACCATGAAGGATTATAATCTCCTAGATGTATAACCACCCAAACTCATCAACTAATAAGGTCTCCATGATATGTTTAAAGTGTGTGACCTTGGTCAATGTATCAATTATCACCCATGTCACATCACTGCATCAAGGGAATCTTGGAAATCCCATCATGAAATCCATGGTAATGTCATTAAATTTCAACTCACAAATGGATATAGGCTATAAAAGTCCCATTGGTTGTTGGTTTTCTACCTTATCCTACTGATAGGTGGAACACCTCATGAAGAAACCTACAATTTTCCACTTAATACCTGACCACCAATAATGATGATGTATGACCTGGTACACATTGGTAAGTACAGGGTGAGATGAACAAACAAAGGCATGAGATTCCTGCATCAGATCTTCCCATATATTAGTAGGCAACCCCACATGTCCATGGAAGTGTAGGTTATCATTTATGTCAAAAACCCAACCGGGAGACAAGTTGACACTTGAGACACTCTCCCTCAACATGATATACTCAAGATATGATAGTTGTTTCATCATAATATTCTTCAGTAGGGAATACGTCACTACAAGAGATGATAAAATAAGCTTAATTTTCTATTCCTGAACCTACATGTGAATCTCAGAAACAAATCCATCAATTTTCACTCACTACTGGCCTCCTAGATGACTTTTGTTTGAGTTTTCTATCTCATGTACTAGCCACTGTATTATCCTTTCTAGAAATATAATAAATCTCAAAATCAAATGAATACATGTATTATACCCCCATGTGCCATATCACATTCAAGTATCACAATATGAATATGTATTTGATACTTTTGTAATCCATGAAAACAACGAACCACTCACCCAATATATTATGCCTCTAACAACATAAGGCATGAACTAAAAATACAATATCGAGGTCATACGTAGGGTAATACTACTCAGGAGGTCTTAGTTGGCAGGACCTGTATGCTATAACCCAATCACCCAACTTCATTAATACTCTTAGATCAATTCCTAATGCATCACAAAAAACGGTATAGTTTATTCCTGACTCTAGAAGAATTAGGACCAATGATGAAGTTAGTCTCCCATTCAACTGATAAAAGTCTACCTCACTAACATCTGACAATCCAAATTTCACACCCTTTTTATTCAATCTCAAGAGAGGAACTACTGGGCATGAGAATCCCTAAATGAATCACATGTAATAGCTAACTATCCCCAAGAAACATCATATTTCAAACACATTATTGGGGTTCTCCCAGAAAACCACGACACTCACATTCACTAGGTTAATATATACATATGTTTCTACAATGTTATTACCCCAGAATTGAACCATATCGATCAAAAAGTATCATTTTATGAGGTTTTCATATAGATGGTTATCCATCAGTGTATTTAAGAGGATATCAAGATGGTTGGCATGGTCATTTCTGGTACAATAATAAAATAAGAGTTTTTCAATAAAGACAAATGCAAATAAATCGAGGTACGAGTGTATAACCCGATTAATCAAGGCCATAAATACTATGAACACATTCATAAGGACGAACGACATAACCCAATACTTGAACAATATGTACCTACTTCAGAACATTATATGTGGTATATCTGATGGTCTCACACACACTTTATGGTCAGATGACCTTAAATCAATCTTAGAGAATACAAAAATTCCTTAGATATGGTTGAATAGGTTGATTATACAGGTAAATGGATACTGATTCTTTATGATAAGATGATTCAATCATCAGTAATTTACACACAACCTAAGGGTTCCATCCTCCTTCTTGGAAAAAAGGGTAGGTGAACCCCAAATAGATGTACTGGGTCATATAAAACCCTTCACTTACAAGTATTCTGACTACTTTGAGTTCCTGAAACTCTATAGGTGTCACCCTATAGGTTGGATTGGAAATTGATGTGGAACCTAGAACTAGATCAATGGTGAACTCCACCTCTCCAAAATGTGGTAGGCCAGAGAAATCATCAGGAAAAATATCCATGATGTGAACAAAAAAATTAGGGAATTCCACACACTAAATTCCTCAATCAATCATTAAGAGACTAGCCATCAGGGATAACACCCATATTATACCAGTATGATAAAGCGTAGCTCGAATAACCTAGATATCCCATTAACACTTATGAATCTAATAATCTCACTAAAGTTATATAGAAACTCCCTGTGGTGGTCAAAATAAACATGGTTCTAGTAAAGAACTTTCTAGTCCCTACCAAGAATAATGTTAAAACTGACCATCTCGAAGAAAAATAAGTTTCACAGGAGTCAGTAATCACATATATCAATGGGAACTCTTTTCATTGGATTACACTGATTTTTCAAACTCCTAACAGTGTGTTAAGAGTCATCACACTATAAAAGTACTCCATTTCTCAGACCAAAATCTCTATAATTATATAAAATTTAAAGGAGTATGATGAAACTATATCAGATATGGAAAAAATAAAGTAGAGGATACTATAATAGTAACTATAACCATATAATCCCGCAAACATTTCTCATTATTTATAAGATACACTGCATAGATATGTCCAGATATGCGACCATAAGATGTAACATGGATAACCTAGACTAGTTCAACCCACCGACACTGAACCTATGACTTCCAAATACCTTGACCACAACCACCTCCTTGTCCTAATTAGACAGTAGTAGAAAAACTCTTCATTTGACGTGGAGGTACTGATCCTGTATCTGAAAGCAGTGATAGCACTGATCCCTTCTCACTTGAGACTGGAGGGAAAGTTCAAAAAAATGCTTAAGGTGGCCCATCCTACCACAAGATCAACACACAATAAAGTTCCTCATGAACTGGGGATTCTTTGTCATTCACCTACCAAATTTTTGAAACACCACATAACTATCTGTGTGTGTCATTTGACGGGTACTTACCCTATATTCACCCTCAAAATGATGTTTCTTATAACTAGATAAACTATCTCCTTTTTTGGAAGCTAAAAAACCTTGTCTCTCATTTCCAACTTCCCTTAAGTTCTGATTTGTAATGATGCAATGATTTGATATATATGAAATGGTGTTCAAAAATAACACATTCACTTGAAATTGGATAGAATACGCAATTCTATCCTCAAAGTGTGTCACCATCATCATCTTTTCACCGATAAGAGTCAGTGTGAAGTGCTAAAGATTAGTAAAATGGGATGAGTACTCCATTAATTTCATAGTGCCTTGCTGAAGGTGCATAAAATCTATGGCATGGTCTTCTCCCATCATCTACAAAAATAAGTATCCCTAGAAGGATGTTTTGATGTCTACCCAAAACATACCTTGATGGAGATCAACCTAAGTGATAATGCACCACCAACACTTGGTGGAGTCCTAAAGAATATCAGTAGAGATACTGACCCTCATCCCAAAAGGTATCTCAAAATTCTCAAATAAATATAACATGGTGTTGAGAAATTACCTAGAATCTTAAGGAATTCCATCCTCTGAAAAGGTGGGAGGATGCTACTATTGGAACTTCTACATCAGTTCTTCCATAGTTGGTGTTGGGATCAAGCTGATGATGAAGGTGATGGAGGTTTCAAGAGTTGTCTTTTCTTGTCAAGGTTTGTTTTGAAGAACATAAATCACTTCAATTTGTTTTGGAAATAATTGTTTTGAGATTTGTTTTTATAAAATAATTGATCGGTTTTAGGATGAATCGGTTTCACTAGAGAATGTATCATGTTGGAAGTGAATTTTCATCAGTTTCACACTAGAACTGATGTGAAAATCGTGTTTCAACTGTGAAGATGATTTGTGGATTTTTATTTTATATAAATCATGAGTTTTATTGAGAACTTGTTATTCAAGACTGATAGATGGAAATAGGAGTGAAAGAGATGCCTCCAATAAGAAAAGAATCATATTTAGATTGTTTTTCAAAACAATCAAAAAATAATCGTATTCAGATTTATAGTATTCCAGTGGAAGATTGAAAGAATTGGTATTTATTATTTAAAAAAAAATCATATCCTGATTGAAGGGGAAGTGCTGTTTTTTTAAAAAAAATTGTATCCATAATGAAGAAATAATACCAATTGTGTTTCAAAACAATCAAAGTGGTACCGATGAAAAGATGGTGCTGATGGAAATCATACTAATAGAACGGTGGTAACGATGGTAGTGGTAGTGATAGAAAATTCATGTCGATGAAGTAAAGAAATATTTTTCGAGCCAACATGGTATTCACTTTGTTTTTCATCAGACTCAAAGTCATGCCGATGGAATAGTTGTGCCGATATAAAAGTCATTCCGATGAAAGGAGGAAAGGGTTTTCAAGTTGACATGGTATTCACTTTGTTTTTCATCAGACTTAAAGTTGTGCCAATAGAAAATTAATGCTGATGAAATAAGTAAAGGTTTTTCAATCCAACACTATATTCACTTTTTTTTCATCAGACTTAGAGTCTTGCCAATGGAATAGTCACGACAATGGAATAGTCGTGTTGATGGAAAAGTCATGCCGATGAAAGAAGGAAAGGTTTGTCAAGCTGATAGTGTATTCAATTTTTTTTCATTGGACTCAGATTCGTTCTGATGGAATAGTATTTCTAACGGAATAGGTTTTCCTTTTGAATAGTCATGCTAATGGAATAGTCATATCGATGTAATAGTCATGCTGATAGAAATATTCATGCCAATAGAAAGAGTTGTTCCAATATAAGAGGATAGAGTCATGCCGATGGAACAGAGGAAAGAGTCATGCCAATGGAAAATAAGAAAGAGTCATGCTGATGGAAAGAGAAAGTGAAGAGATGATTCCTGTCACGCTGATAGGGTAATGACTTCATTTTACATCAGAATCATAGGTGAAAGTGAAAGAAAAGTGATCGTGCTGATAAAAGGCCATCATAACCAGAAATAATTATACTCAACAATAGTACTCACGTTTTTTATTTTTTAAAAGAAAAATTGTTTTAGATTTCTCGAATAAGAAATGTGTATGGAGATAAAAATGAAAGAGTTGAAGATTGAGATGAAGTTTGGAGAAGATTCAAGAAGCTCCAAAAAACATTGACGAAGTTAAAATGTATCCAATAATTTCAAGGGGAAATTCAAATTTGGAAAAATTTGAGTGAGCAGGGAAAACTTTTGAATTCCCACTATTTATCACCTATAAAACGAAAAGATACTTTGTACTTTCTGACACTTGTACTCTTTATGAAAGAAGAGAGAGAAGCATCAGATTTTTATAGAGAGAAGAAGTGGTTTTGAAGTGGTGCTGTTTCTATTAATCAAAACTATTGCATACATGTTTTGAAGTGGTAGCGAGTCTATTTTTCTTGACTATTTTATGAAAGTATTATAGTGGTGATGATTATATTCTACTGTATTCAATTGAAAATCCAGATCAAGAATAATTGGATTGGGATCATATTACTCAAGGTAATCAGACATGTTTTTCTACATACTCCAAGAGGATATTACCTTTCTTTTGGTAAGGAAAAGAAGAATTGTTATAAAATTGAATACATTAGGGGAATTTAAAATATTTGTAGGTAACATGAGATGTTACAAAACAAATGCTTCACCGTATTATTCTAAGAGGGTGCACATGCACTTTTTTATTGTTTCATAGTGCTACATGAGTGAAAGGGTACATCTTACTCGTTGAAATACAAGGATTTCTTTCTAGTGTATTGTATGGTATTGAATCATTTCCAAACCATAGAAAGGACGTAAATATTCTTATTGAATAGCGAAACTTGTAAATCTTTTTGTTCCTTTTGAATGTGTGTTTATTTGTTTTGTAGTAGGGAATTAAATATTTAACAGGAGGTAATGTTTGTTTCAATTGAAAAGAAACATAAAAGAAAAATATTATCACCAATTCACCCCCTCCCTCTCCCTATGATACAATACTTCGACGGGTCATTTTCAATTGGTATCAGAGGAGGCTTCCTTTGTTATTATTTCTCGATGGAGAATGCGAATTGTGTGAATAGTAAAGTTATTTCGGTCTTCAATGGAAATAACTATCATATATGGATAGATATAATGCTTCCATATCTTATGTCTATCAGTTATGATGTTCTTGAAGCTACAACAATTGGGTTTCATCCCGATGATAGTTCCCGACGTACACCTGTTTAAAAGAAGTTTATTGAGAATTAATGAATTTCCAAGAGTGCTATATTATCATCATTTTATGAATGTGAATTCTTCAGAGTGAATGGTGTTTTAATAGAAAAAGTTATATGGGATAAATTGAAAAATATATATGAAGGAAATACAAAAGTGAATAAGGAAAATTTACAAATATGGATATTAGAGTATAAATATTTGAAGATGGGTGATCATGAATCTATTAGGGAATTATTTACAAGGGTTAATGACTTTGTGAATAATATTAGATGTCTTGGTGAAAATATGGAAGACTCTATAGTTATTGAAAATATCTTGAGAATCCTACTTGATGAATTCAATTAAAAAGTTTCTTCACTAGAAGATAGAGATCCTGAATCATTATCTCTTGATGATCTACATAAAACTCTTATCACTTATGAAATGAGAAGAGAGAATTCTATGAAGATAAAAATAAAGGCTGATATAGAAATGTATTTTAAGGCTATAAAGAAAGAAAATTCAAATAATATTTTTATTGAAGATGAAGATGGTGATTCTGACTCTAAAAATGAGGTATGTAAAAATATTAAAGAAATCCTATCCTTTTTTAACAATGTGAAAATAGGTACAGGTAAATACAAAGGGAAAATTCCCTTGAAATGTTTTGAATGAGGAGGTGTTGGTCACTTTTCAGAAACTTTTCCTCGATGAATGAAAGAAGAGGAAATTTATATTGAAGAAACAGATAAAAGAAGATTTTGGAATAAAATGGGAGACAATAGAAAAGGAAATAAATTCTTCAAATTAAAAAGAAGAAGTTTAATGTCCAATGATGAAAAAGAAGAAGAGAGTGATGGTGAATATAGAAAATTCATTGAGTATGGTAATAAAAATACTTTCATTGAAAAATTGAATGATGAAGAATTCAGAATAAATAGTTTTGAAGAAGAAGAAACTCAGCTTGGAATTCATTTGAAATA
Source organism: Viscum album (assembly GCA_963277665.1). NCBI lineage: Eukaryota > Viridiplantae > Streptophyta > Magnoliopsida > Santalales > Viscaceae > Viscum > Viscum album. Next base: position 565,661,336 of record OY728151.1, read on the forward strand.
AGAGTTGAAGGAATGTATGAGAAAAATTAAAAGTCTTGAAAAGAAAAAGAAAAAGTTGGAAGATAAATGCTCAAGAAACAAAGAATGTTTTTTTAGTGATAATGAAAAGCATGTTAAATAGATTGATGATTTGAATAAGTCTTTTAATGATGAAAAGAATTTAAATGTTCATTTGGAAGTGAAGGCGAAGGAAAAAGAAGAAGAGTTGGATCTTTTCCAACAAAAAATCTTTGATGTTGAAAAGAAAAGTATAAGTTTCCAAAACACTATCACTGAATTTGGTGAATGTTATCATAATGAGAATCTTTAGAAGGTTCAACAAAAGATACCTTCAAAGGGTTAGAAGAACAATAGAACTGTCTTCTGAAAATAAGAACATTAGGAAAGTTATGTATGTGGTCAAAGTGAATAATTCAGAAGTTACAAAACATCCTGAGTCCAAAAAGGTTTTATCTATATCCAAAAAAGTTTCAAATAATTTTGATCCTATTAAGGATGAAAAGAATAAGAAGAATCCAATTTAATGTTAAAATAATATGGTTGAGAAATGTTTCACAATTCTGATCAGTATGGAGGTTTTAGAGGAAAATACTCTTTCTATGGGTATTGTTGGTATTGTGTGGGATTTGGGCACACAAAAAGTATGTGTAGGTTCAATCAACAACCTTACTATTATCCCACAGTTTATGAAAGTTAGAGATTGATGGGGATTCAATCTTCTCAAAGAAAGAAAAATGAGAATGTTGTCTTGAATAAATATGAAAATAATGATGTGTAGATTGAAAGTAGGTTCCAACCCATGGAAACTATTTGTTAAGATGTGAACAACCTAGAAACCTTGCAAAAGGATGTCTTGTTTTTTTACCCGATCAATATAGGATTCTCAATTCTCAAAAGTCGAAGGTGAATAATGAAAATAATAGAGAAAATGCGCTTGTTGTTGAAACTAAATTAAAATATATGTAAGGAGAATGACCCTGGATACTTGGTAGTGGGTGTTCTTCTCATATAACATGAGTCATGAAATTGTTGAAAGATGTGAAAGATTATAAAGAAGGCACGGTGACATTTGGAAATAATGAATTGTTGAAAATCAAAGGTGTTGTGTCAACTATTATTGGAAAAGAAAGATGAAATATATGAAAACATTGTATGTTGATGGGATGAAACAAAACTTGATAAGTGTCTCACAATTGTGTGTTGAGGGTAAAAGGGTTATATTTAAGAAATATGGATTTGATGTAAAAAGTTATGAATATGGAAAGATTGTTACAAGATGAAAATGTACGAAAGAAAATTTGTTTCAGTTTGGTGATTCACAAAAATGTATTTATAGAAGTATGGTGGATGGGAAGTAGTTATGGAAAAAATGGCTTGGAAATATGTTTTAGAGAGACATGAGAAAGTTATCTAAAAGATACAGTGTTCAACACATTACTGATTTTCCAAGAAGAAGAGATTAGTGTTGCACTATCTGTTAGAAAGTAAAAAGTACAAATGTTGTGCTTAAGAAATTTGATATTTGTTCTAAATAACCCCTAGAGATGATCTATTCTGATATTTGTGGGACAATGAGAAAAAAAATCAACACATAGATATAATTACTTCATTATATTCATTGATGATTTTAATCACATTACTTGTGTTATATACATGAAACACAAATAATATACTTTGAAAATGTTTAAAAGTTTCAGAAGAAAAGATGAGGAAGAATGTGAGTATTCTGTGAAGATGTTAAGAACTAATATTGGGGGTGAATACAGAAGTGAAGAGTTTTAATACTATATTGAGATGCATAGAATTTAACCCGAGTATATCCCTCCATACACTGCCCAAAAAAATGGGTTTACTAAAAGAAAGAATAGAAGCATGGTGGAAATGGTAAGAACCATGTTACTTGAGCATGGCCTTTCCCATTACTTTTAATGGAAAGCCATGAGTACTGCTGTTTATATTCAGCACCATTGTTTCTAAAGGGCTCAATCAGGTATGAATCCCTGTGAAATGTTTATGGAAAAAATAAAAATTTGAATCACTTTAGAGTTTTTGGGATTTATTTTATAATAAAGAATAAAGGTAGAAACTATGGTAAGTTTGAGAAAAAAGGTGGGGATGGAATATTTCTTGGCTATTCTCTGGAAGGAATAGGGTAAAAATTATTCAACAAAGAAACAAAAAGAGTTGTTAATTGAATTGATGTAAAATTTGTTGAATTATCTGAGAAAGAGAAACATGTTCAGGGGGAAAATGATGTTAAGAATTTAAAAGAAGATAATTCTGATTAGGATATAAATGATTGTAATCCTAATAAAGGTAAATAATCAGACTCATCTATTTCTAATGATGATAAATACAATCAAAAATATTATCCAAGGCTGAGGAAACATGTATAAGAACAGAATATAATTGGTGATCAACCTCAGAAGGTTCAAACAAGAAGAAAAACAAATTCCATTACATATACATCTTGGTATTCAAAAGTGGATCTGAATGATGTGAAAGAAGATTTCACTACTATATATAAGGCCATTAGCGACCGCCATTGGCGGTCGCTAAAGGGCTTTAGCGGCCGCGCAACGACCGCCAACGGCGGTCGCTATTGCCTCGTCGCTAGAGGCCTTTAGCGACCGCCAATGGCGGTCGCTATAGGTGCCCCGCAGGTCGGCCTTCAGCGACCGATTGGCGGTCGCTATTCTAAAAAAAAAAAATTTTTAAAATTTTTTTTATTGAATTGAATATAAATAAATAAATATATATATATATAATATATTTTAAATGTTTTAATATATATTTAATATATATATAATATCAAATCATTGTGCTATAATATATATATACTATTAAATACAATATTTTAAATACAAATCATTGTGCTATAATATATATATACTATTAAATACAATATTTTAAATACAAATCATTGTGCTATAAATAAATATATATATATACTATTAAATACAATATTTTAAATATATATATATATACTATTAAATACAATATTTTAAATATATATATATATATATATATAATATATTTTAAATGTTTTAATATATATTTAATATATATTTAATATATATATAATATCAAATCATTGTGCTATAATAATTTAAAAACTTCGATTCAAGAAATAATCTCATTTCAGGTCGTTCGGAGCACGTTTGCTCCGAATCGGACCGCCGCACGCCGTTTTGGTGTTTAACGGCGTCGGAAACGCGTTTCCGGCCGCCGCGGTCACACGACACCTCCGAATGAGGTGGCGTCTGGCCGAACATTTCACAATTGACGCCCCGGATGTTGTCGTACGGTTTCGTGGCATTCGGAGGTCGTTCGAGTGGTTTTGACCCCCCAACGCGCCATTTCAGCGCGCGCCGCGCTGCTGAAAACGACACAATCAGGCGTGCCGCGCGCACCGCACGTCCGATGGTCGTGAGGCCTCCTCCGGCATCTCAGGAATAATATTCCTATCGTTCCCGTGCGATTTCAGGTCGTTCGGAGCACGTTTGCTCCGAATCGGACCGCCGCACGCCGTTTTGGTGTTTAACGGCGCCGGAAACGCGTTTCCGGCCGCCGCGGTCACATGACACCTCCGAATGAGGTGCCGTCTGGCCGACCATTTCACAATTGACGCCCCGGATGTTGTCGTACGGTTTCGTGGCATTCGGAGGTCGTTCGGGTGGTTTTGACCCCCCAACGCGCCATTTCAGCGCGCGCCGCGCTGCTGAAAACGACACAATCGGGCGTGCCGCGCGCACCGCACGTCCGATGGACGTGCGGCCTCCTCCTGCATCTCAGGAATAATATTCCTATCGTTCCCTTGCGGTTTCAGGTCGTTCGGAGCACGTTTGCTCCGAATCGGACCGCCGCACGCCGTTTTGGTGTTTAACGGCGCCGGAAACACGTTTCCGGCCGCCGCGGTCACACGGCACCTCCGAATGAGGTGCCGTCTGAGCGAACATTTTACAATTGACGCCTCGGATGTTGTCGTACGGTTTCGTGGCATTCGGAGGTCGTTCGGGTGGTTTTGACCCCCCAACGCGCCATTTCAGCGCGCGCCGCGCTGCTGAAAACGACACAATCGGGCGTGCCGCGCGCACCGCACGTCCGATGGTCGTGCGGCCTCCTCCTGCATCTCAGGAATAATATTCCTATCGTTCCCGTGCGGTTTCAGGTCGTTCGGAGCACGTTTTCTCCGAATCGGACCGCCGCACGCCGTTTTGGTGTTTAACGGCGCCAGAAACGCGTTTCCGGCCGCCGCGGTCACACGGCACCTCCGAATGAGGTGCCGTCTGGCCGACAATTTCACAATTGACGCCCCAGATGTTGTCGTACGGTTTCGTGGCATTCGGAGGTCGTTCGGGTGGTTTTTACCCCCCAACGCGCCATTTCAGCGCGCGCCGCGCTGCTGAAAATGACCCAATCGGGCGTGCCGCGCGCACCGCACGTCCGATGGACGTGAGGCCTCCTCCTGCATCTCAGGAATAATATTCCTATCGTTCCCGTGCGGTTTCAGGTCGTTCGGAGCACGTTTTCTCCGAATCGGACCGCCACACGCCGTTTTGGTGTTTAACGGCGCCGGAAACGCGTTTCCGGCCGCCGCGGTCACACGGCACCTCCGAATGAGGTGCCGTCTGGCTGACCATTTCACAATTGACGCCCCAGATGTTGTCGTACGGTTTCGTGGCATTCGGAGGTCGTTCGGGTGGTTTTGACCCCCCAACGCGCCATTTCAGCGCGCGCCGCACTGCTGAAAACGACACAATCGGGCGTGCAGTGCGCACCGCACGTCCGATGGACGTGCGGCCTCCTCCTGCATCTCAGGAATAATATTCCTATCGTTCCCGTGCGGTTTCAGGTCGTTCGGAGCACGTTTGCTCCGAATCGGACCGCTGCACGCTGTTTTGGTGTTTAACGGCGCCGAAAACGCGTTTCCGGCCGTCGCGGTCACACGGCACCTCCGAATGAGGTGCCGTCTGGCCGACCATTTTACAATTGACGCCCCAGATGTTTTCGTACGGTTTCGTGGCATTCGGAGGTCGTTCGGGTGGTTTTGACCCCCCAACGCGTCATTTCAGCGCGCGCCGCGCTGCTGAAAACGACACAATCGGGCGTGCCGCGCGTACCGCACGTCCGATGGTCGTGCGGCCTCCTCCTGCATCTCAGGAATAATATTCCTATTGTTCCCGTGCGATTTCAGGTCGTTCGGAGCACGTTTGCTCCGAATCGGACCGCCGCACGCCGTTTTGGTGTTTAACGGCGCCGGAAACGCGTTTCCGGCCGCCGAGGTCACACGGCACCTCCGAATGAGGTTCCGTCTGGCCGAACATTTCACAATTGACGCCCCGGATGTTGTCGTACGGTTTCGTGGCATTCGGAGGTCGTTCGGGTGGTTTTGACCCCCCAACGCGCCATTTCAGCGCGCGCCGCGCTGCTGAAAACGACACAATCGGGCGTGCCACGCGCACCGCACGTCCGATGGACGTGCGGCCTCCTCCTGCATCTCAGGAATAATATTCCTATCGTTCCCGTGCGGTTTCAGGTCGTTCGGAGCACGTTTGCTCCGAATCGGACCGCCGCACGCCGTTTTGGTGTTTAACGGCGCCAGAAACGCGTTTCCGGCCGCCGCGGTCACACGGCACCTCCGAATGAGGTGCCGTCTGGCCGACCATTTCACAATTGACGCCCCGGATGTTGTCGTACGGTTTCGTGGCATTCGGAGGTCGTTCGGGTGGTTTTGACCCCCCAACGCGCCATTTCAGCGCACGCCGCGCGGCTGAAAACGACACAATCGGGCGTGCCGCGCGCACCGCACGTCCGATGGTTGTGCGGCCTCCTCCTGCATCTCAGGAATAATATTCCTATCGTTCCCGTGCGGTTTCAGGTCGTTCGGAGCACGTTTGCTCCGAATCGGACCGCCGCACGCCGTTTTGGTGTTTAACGGCGCCGGAAACGCGTTTCCGGCCGTCGCGGTCACACGGCACCTCCGAATGAGGTGCCGTCTGGCCGACCATTTCACAATTGACGCCCCGGATGTTGTCGTACGGTTTCGTGGCATTCGGAGGTCGTTCGGGTGGGTTTGACCCCCCAACGCGCCATTTCAGCGCGCGCCGCGCTGCTGAAAACGACACAATCGGGCGTGCCGCGCGCACCGCACGTCCGATGGACGTGCGGCCTCCTCCTACATCTCAGGAATAATATTCCTATCGTTCCCGTGCGGTTTCAGGTCGTTCGGAGCACGTTTGCTCCGAATCGGACCGCCGCACGCCGTTTTGGTGTTTAACGGCGCCGGAAACGCGTTTCCGGCCGCCGCGGTCACACGGCACCTCCTAATGAGGTGCCGTCTGGCCGACCATTTCAAAATTGACGTCCCGGATGTTGTCGTACGGTTTCGTGGCATTCGGAGGTCGTTCGGGTGGTTTTGACCCCCCAACGCGCCATTTCAGCGCGCGCCGCGCTGCTGAACACGACACAATCGGGCGTGCCGCGCGCACCGCACGTCCGATGGTCGTGCGGCCTCCTCCTGCATCTCAGGAATAATATTCCTATCGTTCCCGTGCGGTTTCAGGTCGTTCGGAGCACGTTTGCTCCGAATCGGACCGCCGCACGCCGTTTTGGTGTTTAACGGCGCCGGAAACGCGTTTCCGGCCGCCGCGGTCACACGGCACCTCCGAATGAGGTGTCGTCTGGCCGACCATTTCACAATTGACGCCCCGGATGTTGTCGTATGGTTTCGTGGCATTCGGAGGTCGTTCGGGTGGTTTTGACCCCCCAACGCGCCATTTCAGCGCGCGCCGCGCTGCTGAAAACGACACAATCGGGCGTGCCGCGCGCACCGCACGTCCGATGGACGTGCGGCCTCCTCCTGCATCTCAGGAATAATATTCCTATCGTTCCCGTGCGGTTTCAGGTCGTTCGGAGCACGTTTGCTCCGAATCGGACCGCCGCACGCCGTTTTGGTGTTTAACGGCGCCGGAAACGCGTTTCCGGCCGCCGCGGTCACACGGCACCTCCGAATGAGGTGCCGTCTGGCCGACCATTTCACAATTGACGCCCCGGATGTTGTCGTACGGTTTCGTGGTATTCGGAGGTCGTTCGGGTGGTTTTGACCCCCCAACGCGCCATTTCAGCGCGCGCCGCGCTGCTGAAAACGACACAATCGGGCGTGCCGCGCGTACCGCACGTCCGATGGACGTGCGGCCTCCTCCTTCACCTCAGGAATAATATTCCTATCGTTCCCGTGCGGTTTCAGGTCGTTCGGAGCACGTTTGCTCCGAATCGGACCGCCGCACGCCGTTTTGGTGTTTAACGGCGCCGGAAACGCGTTTCCGGCCGCCGCGGTCACACGACACCTCCGAATGAGGTGCCGTCTGGCTGACCATTTCACAATTGACGCCCCGGATGTTTTCGTACGGTTTCGTGGCATTCGGAGGTCGTTCGGGTGGTTTTGACCCCCCAACGCGCCATTTCAGCGCGCGCCGCGCTGCTGAAAACGACACAATCGGGCGTGCCGCGCGCACTGCACGTCCGATGGTCGTGCGGCCTCCTCCTGCATCTCAGGAATAATATTCCTATCGTTCTCGTGCGGTTTCAGGTCGTTCGGAGCACGTTTGCTCCGAATCGGACCGCCGCACGCCGTTTTGGTGTTTAACGGCGCCGGAAACGCGTTTCCGGCCGCCGCGGTCACACGGAACCTCCGAATGAGGTGCCGGCTGGCCGACCATTTCACAATTGACGCCCCGGATGTTGTCGTACGGTTTCGTGGCATTCGTAGGTCGTTCGGGTGGTTTTGACCCCCCAACGCGCCATTTCAGCGCGCGCCGCGCTGCTGAAAACGACACAATCGGGCGTGCCGCGCGCACCGCACGTCTGATGGTCGTGCGGCCTCCTCCTGCATCTCAGGAATAATATTCCTATCGTTCCCGTGCGGTTTCAGGTCGTTCGGAGCACGTTTGCTCCGAATCGGACCGCCGCACGCCGTTTTGGTGTTTAACGGCGCCGGAAACGCGTTTCCGGCCGCCGCGGTCACACGGCACCTCCGAATGAGGTGCCGTCTGGCCGACCATTTCACAATTGACGCCCCGGATGTTGTCGTACGGTTTCGTGGCATTCAGAGGTCGTTCGGGTGGTTTTGACACCCCAACGCGCCATTTCAGCGCGCGCCGCGCTGCTGAAAACGACACAATCGGGCGTGCCGCGCACACTGCACGTCCGATGGTCGTGCGGCCTCCTCCTGCATCTCAGGAATAATATTTCTATCGTTCCCGTGCGGTTTCAGGTCGTTCGGAGCACGTTTGCTCCGAATCGGACCGCCGCACGCCGTTTTGGTGTTTAACGGCGCCAGAAACGCGTTTCCGGCCGCCGCGGTCACACGGCACCTCCGAATGAGGTGCCGTCTGGCCGACCATTTCACAATTGACGCCCCGGATGTTGTCGTACGGTTTCGTGGCATTCGGAGGTCGTTCGGGTGGTTTTGACCCCCCAACGCGCCATTTCAGCGCGCGCCGCGCTGCTGAAAACGACACAATCGGGCGTGCCGCGTGCACCGCACGTCTGATGGTCGTGTGGCCTCCTCCTGCATCTCAGGAATAATATTCCTATCGTTCCAGTGCGGTTTCAGGTCGTTCGGAGCACGTTTGCTCCGAATCGGACCGCCGCACGCCGTTTTGGTGTTTAACGGCGCCGGAAACGCGTTTCCGGCCGCCGCGGTCACACGGCACCTCCGAATGAGGTGCCGTCTGGCCGACCATTTCACAATTGACGCCCCAGATGTTGTCGTACGGTTTCGTGGCATTCGGAGGTCGTTCGGGTGGTTTTGACCCCCCAACGCGCCATTTCAGCGCGCGCCGCGCTGCTGAAAACGACACAATCGGGCGTGCCGTGCGGGGGGCTGAACGGGGGTGCGGGGGGTGCGGGGGGGGGGGGGGGGGTGCGGGGGGCTGTACGGGGTGGCGGGGGGCTGTACGGGGGTGGCGGGGGGCTGTACGGGGGTTCGGGGGGCTCTACGGGGGTGCGGGGGGGGGGGGGGGTGTACAGGGGTGCGGGGGGCTGTACGGGGGTGGCGGGGGGCTGTACGGGGGTTCGGGGGGCTGTACGGGGGTGCGGGGGGCAGTACGGGGGTGCGGGGGGGTTGTACGGGGGTGCAGGGGGTTGTACGGGGGTTCGGGGGGTTGTACGGGGGTGCGGGGAGCTCTCCGGGGGTGCAGGGGGCTGTACGGGGGTGCGGGGGGGGGGGGGGGGGCTGTACGGGGGTGCGAGGGGCTGTACGGGGGTGGCGGGGGGCTGTACGGGGGTTCGGGGGGCTGTACGGGGGTGCGGGGGGAAGTACGGGGGTGCGGGAAGGTTGTACGGGGGTGAGGGGGGTTGTACGAGGGTGCGAGGGGATGTACGGGGGTGCGGGGGGCTCTCCGGGGGTGCGGGGGGCTGTACGGGGGTGGCGGGGGGCTGTACGGGGGTTCGGGGGGCTGTAGGGGGGTTCAGGGGGCTGTACGGGGGTGCGGGGGGCTGTACGGGGGGTGCGGGGGGGGGGGGGGATGTACGGGGGTTCGGGGGGCTGTACGGGGGTGTGGGGGGGGGGGGGGGGGTGTACGGGGGGTGGCGGGGGGCTGTACGGGGGTGCGGGGGGCTATACGGGGGTGGCGCGGGGCTGTACGGGGGTTCGGGGGGCTGTAGGGGGGTTCGGGGGGCTGTACGGGGGTGCAGGGGGGGGGGGGGCTGTACGGGGGTGCGGGGGCCTGTACGGGGGTGGCGGGGGGCTGTACGGGGGTTCGAGGGGCTGTACGGGGGTGCGGGGGGGCTGTACGGGGGTGCGGGGGGCTGTATGGGGGTGGCGGGGGCCTGTACGGGGGTGGCGGGGGGCAGTACGGGGGTGCGGGGGGTTGTACGGGGGTGCAGGGGGGCTGTACGGGGGTGCGGGGGGCTGTACGGGGGTGCGGGGGGGGGGGGGGGGGGGCTGTACGGGGGTGCGGGGGGCTGTACGGGGGTGCGGGGGGGGGGGGGGGGGGCTGTACGGGGGTGGCGGGGGGGCAGTACGGGGGTTCGGGGGGTTGTACGGGGGTGCGGGGGGCTGTACGGGGGTGCGGGGGGGCTGTACGGGGGTGCGGGGGGGGGGCTGTACGGGGGTGCGGGGGGGCTGTACGGGGGTGCGGGGGGTGGCTGTACGGGGGTGCGGGGGGCTGTACGGCGGTGCGGGGGGCTCTCCGGGGGTGCAAAGGTCATCCCATTGATTACAAAAGTGAAAAATAAAAGTGATAACATCTAATTAATACATATTTCTTTTATCGATACCATACAAAAATTTATAAAAAATATATTGGATAATACATAATCTATAATATCAGATTTATTGATCTGTTGGAATTAGTTCGACTTTTTCAAATGTAGAATCATTCAAGATTATCTGATCAAAAACTCAATATGTGTATAAAATATTTAAAAGACCACCATGGATGGTAATAATGCATTACTTAAATGAATAAATACAGTACATCAATGTCAACCCTACCAGTAAAAACAAAAAACATATCTCGTGAATATATGGTGCGTCACGCGTTGCCATCACTGTTACCTCCTTCTGGTGGGCCAGGTGCCTACAACAAATAAACATTATAAATATTTTAATAACAAAAATAATTTAAAATAAATAAATAAATACAGTATATACCTGCGTCGTATGATCCCCTATACCATCAGCTCGACGCACATATTCCCGCAGTGCTCTAACCTCAGCTGTCAATTGCGCATTTGTCTCCTCGGAAGCGCGCAGCCGTGCCTCAAAATCTGACATCTGCTGTGTCATATGAGCAACAGCAGGACCGACAACCGCAGCGCGTGACACTACAGAATGAGGAATCCCTGCTCCATAGGTCAAACTATAGCCATGCCCGTCCCGACCAATAATGCGATGAAAGATCTCATCCCGTCGCATGGGAAGCTGTCGCTGGTCCTCTGGCAGATGTTCTAACTCAGCTTCAAATTGATCCTGTGAAATATTTAAATATATATAAATATATATATGTTAATATAAAGATTTATGTAATTATTGGTAAGTACAGACACTTACTATCAATGCTGCAACCTCTGGATCATTGCGATCACGAGTCCTTATCCACACCGACATTTTATCAGTTGCTGCACCTTGCCCTCGCAACTGTATATTAAAAGAATATAAACACAAAACCATATTAATTAATAAATTAAAAAGTGAATAATATATACCTCATGTCGGATCTGAGACACGTGACGAGTCCCGAGCCTGTGAGCTGGTCCCTGCAACGCTCGATTCTCCGAATGGCATGTTGACACCTCCTACATTCAATTCATTCAAATTTCAAACAAATCACATATTCTTGAAAATATATATACAACAAAATAATTAATATACAAACTGCAACACCCTCAGTAGACCAATATGCAACCAAGTCACGCCACTGAGCCGGGAGGACACCTCTCGGGACTTTTTCCAAAATGTCAGGGGCACCCACATTTGGTACCCAGTGGTCCCTCTTCACTTTGCCTTTATAATCTTTCCACAGCTTACGGCATTTGCTCATACACACGGGCCGAAACTCTTCAGGGCATACTTTCAAATTTTGCTATAATGAAAATAATCAAACATATTAGTATTATTTATAAATAGAAAATAAAGTAAAATTATTTTCTTACCTGAACCTCCCTCCATAGACGATCTAATGTGTCCTGAGGGATAGAAGCCCAATCACGCGTGGTCAATGGAAATCGATGTGGGTCACGTATGATATGACCCAGCTGACGAATAAATGCCGGGGCATTCGGTCCCACGGGATGAAATACCTCATCAAATGAAACATCTATCGTCGTGTCGGAATTCCATGCTAATATGCCACGACCAGGGCCTCTCCTGCGAGAGGAAGAAGCAGCCGAGTCTGATCCTGTTGAAAACAATTTTATATATAAATTGACAAATGTTATATATATATATATGTTAATTACATAAATAATATAGATAATGACTGTCAAACATACCTCGACCCTGAGACGTAGATGCCTCAGATGGATGATGTGGATTTTCTGCCTCTTCCCCTGACATGTCTGCAATCATACAAAATATCAGTAATGAGTCCAAAGTGTTTAAAAGATAAATTGGATTGTTCTTAATAAATCAAACTTGTACAACTGTTAATCAAACAAAAAATGGATTGAATAATTAGTTGTGAATGAATTTTAAAAAATCAGAAAGTTAATCAACCTAAATATTTATGACTGAATTAACTTACAAAAGTGAGGATTAAAACTTATAAGGATTTATAAAATGATTAGATAATTTATGATATCCTAGGACATTCTACTGAATAGCGGGAAAACAATTATACCTTTCATTAAGCATGCAAATCGACCGTTTCTCCTTCAACAGCCGCTCTGACCCAATAAATATCTTCTTCACGTTGAACTACGGTATGTTGATCAAGTTGTTGGTAAACAAACGGAACAGTCTCGGGTTCATCTTCTTCAAATAAAAACACTCCTCGCCGAGACATTTTGACAACAACTTGCCAACTTGGATCCGAAGGCAAAGTAACGAAGAATACTTGTTCCGCTTGTGATGTCAAGATGAAAGGTTCATTCTCAACTCGTTCATTATTTCTGTATAACATGTAGTTAAAATTCACCAATGAAAACTGATATTGATCGACTTTACATCCACGCACTGGATCAACCCAATTACACTTTAACAATATGTACTTCAAACCGTGTGTGTATACAACTTCAATGATGTCTATCAATTGACCATAGTAATAACCAGAATCGACAAAGGGACAACCGATTCCACTGTTTTGTGTTGCTCGTTTGTCGTCAACATCTTTAATGCGAAATCGAAAACCATTAGCATCAATAGCTTTATAACGACGAGCGGTTATAGATGGACCCTTAGCCAGTTGGATAAATACTTCAGGTAACGTGGGGTCCCCTAACTCCCTCAGCTTACGAACCTACATAATTTATAAAAATCAATACTGATATATGCAGAAAGAATTAGTTTAATACTTCACTCATAATGAAAATCAATTTATACATACATAATCCTTGAACCAATCATGAAATGCCGCATAATGAGATTGTTGAATTTGCAACTCAGTCGCACGATGCATCTCTTCTTTTATCTCATTAATGTGTTTCCTGCAAATGATTACGCGATGTTTAAAAGATAAACTTATGCAAAGAAAACATGTAAAAGTTATACAAGCACATTCATAAGATACTTACTGCATTAATGGTGCAACTGATGGAGTATTGAACAAGATATATCGATGTGCTTGTATCCACTCGATGTTGTCCATATCAAATGTGGTTCCTTCTCCAACTGGACCATCATGAATCCGAGAGGGCTTATCTAATTTTGTTTCAACATTCGTAAGATATTCTGCACAAAAGGTAGTACACTCGTCCATCAAATAACCATTGGCTATTGATGCCTCTGGACGAGCTCTGTTGCGTACAAATCTTTTCAATGTACTCAAATACCGTTCAATAGGATACATCCACCTGAATTGCACTGGACCAGCAGCCATTACTTCATCAGTTAGGTGCACTGTTAAGTGGACCATAACATCGAAAAATGAGGGGGGGGGGAAAGTTTCTCAAAGTGACAAAGCGTAAGTACAATTCGGTCCTGCAAACTTTTTAAATCACTCATTCGTTGATTTCTTAAACAAAGCTGTCTAAAAAAATTACTCATCTCAATCAAGGGCTGAACAACATTGGGGGATAAACAATCACAAATTGCGATTGGAATCAACTGCTGAAGTAATATGTGATTTTCATGACTTTTCAACCCTTGCAATGTCTTGCTCGTCAGATTCACACACTTTGAAATATTAGAAGAGTAACCATCAGGCACCTTGACCATCTTCAAAATGGAAAGAAATGTCTCTTTCTCCTCTGTAGTCATCGAATACTGTGCAGCAGGCATATATGCCTTGTTTCCCTCAGCTAACTGTAAATGCAACTGTTTCCTTAAACCCATTTCTTCCAAATCACGACGTGCATTAACATGGTCCTTTGACTTTCCACTGACACCTAAAATGGTCCACAATATGTTATCACAAACATTTTTTTCAATGTGCATGACATCCAAATTATGCCTCAACATGTTAGTTTTCCAATACGGAAGACTATAAAAAATACTTTTCTTTTTCCAATTGTGACTGCGCTGCCTACCCGCAGCACGAATATTACGTACTGGAGGAGCCACCAAATCCTGAATTTCATATACCGTGCAGATGTTTTCTTCCTCAATCTGCGATAACATTTCGACTCCTGTCATGATCTTTGGTGCTAGGCTGAACTCTCTAGAACCATCAAATGCCACTCTGTCCTTTCTGAACCTGTGCTGGGGAGGGAGAAAACGCCTGTGACCCATGTATGCCCATTTTTTGGAATGTTTAATCCATATAGATTTTTTACTTTTATTGCAATAAGGGCAAGAAAATTCCCCTTTCGTACTCCAGCCTGATAAATTTGCATAAGCTGGGAAGTCATTGATTGTCCACAATAAAGCTGCATGCAGTTTGAACATTTCATTCGTTTCGCAGTCATAAGTCATCACACCATCGCCCCAAAATTCATTCAACTCATCAATCAATGGCTGAAGGTAAACATCAATCTTATCCCCCGTACTTTTAGGTCCATCAATAAGAGTGGAAAGTAATATAAATTGTTGCTTCATACAAAGCCACAGAGGAAGATTATATGGAACCAACACCACAGGCCATGTGCTATGAGTTGCACCAACCATAGACTTGAATGGATTGAAACCATCTGCTGCCAATCCCAATCGGACATTACGAACATCTTTAGCAAAGTCGGGATGTCTCTTATCAAAATCCTTCCATGCATGAGAGTCTGTCGGGTGGGTTAACATGTCACTTTCATGAACTCTTTCTGCATGCCATCTCATTAAATTAGAAACTTTAGATGACATAAAAAATCTTTTCAACCTCGGTTTAAGGGGAAAGTAACGCATTTGCTTTACGGCAATCGGTTTCCCCTGTATCGCAATCTGACTTTGATGAGTCTTATTTCCCCTGTTCTCTTTCCACCTGGAAGCGCCACAAACCGTACAGATATCCAAATGAGCAGTTTCATTTCTAAACAACATACAGTTGTTTGCACATGCATCTATAGTCTCATATGTAAAACCTAAGTTCTCTGTCAACTTACGAGCATAGTAATACGACTCAGGAATCGTAGCGTCGACAGGAAGAACTTTTTTCAATAAAACCAAAAGCATGTCGAATGATGTGTCTGACCAATTGTTCAAAGTCTTCAAATGCAACAACTCCACGATGAACGACAGTTTATTGTAAGAAGTACATCCAGGATATAATTCTGTTTTCGCATCATCAAGTACTTCATAAAACCTCCTCGAATCACGATCTGCACCAGAGCGAAGATTTATCTCACCGGTCTCAAGATTCTGGATGTCAATGCCTTCAGGATCAAACCCACGTACCATTTCAGTAAGCATTTCATGCATTGGATCAGTCATCCTTGCATCAACATCCATCTGAGCTGCATCTGTATTTTGACAACGAACATATTCTTCTCCATGACGAGTCCAACTCTTATAATTTTTCAGAAATCCATTAAAGAAAAGGTGCTCCCTCACAGTATCTCGTGTGAATTGATATCTGTTAGCACATTTTCTTCATGGACAACTAATATAGTCACTTTAAAATCCTCTTGTGAAGTCAATAAATTGCATAATGCCATTGAAATATTCTCTAGACGTTCGATTTGGAAGATCAATCCAACTCTTATCCATAATAATATCTGTATAACAAACATTTACACAATACTTATTACATTTACATTTTTCAAATCAACTATATTCAAAATAAATATTAACCATTTGTTTATGAACCATTGATAAAATAATAATGTAACTGAAAGCTCATGTTACCTGATTGAGCTACAAACCTGAAAGGGAGGGGAGCCGAAGGCGGTGCTGCGAGGGAGAGGAGGCAGCGAAGGGGAGCCGGAGCCAAAGGCGGTGCGGCAAGGGAGGGGACGGGCGGCGGCGGTGGCGGGGAGCTGGAGGAGAGGAGGCGGTGAGGGGACGGGGGACGGGCAGCGAGGGGGGGGGGGGGGGTGTCCGGGGTCGGGGGGGGGGGGGGGGGCTGTCCGAGGTGCGGGGAGGGGTGTCCGGGGTGTCGGGGGCCTGTCAGGGGTGCGGGCAGGGGTGTTCGGGGTGCGGGGGTGTCCGAGGTGCGGGGGAGGGGGGGAGGGGTTGTCTGGGGTGCAGGGGGGCTGTCGGGGGTGCGGGGTGGGGTGTCCGGGGTGCGGGGGGCCTGTCCGGGGTGCGGGGGGGCTGTCCGGGTTCGGAGGGGGGGTGTCCGAGTGCGGGGGGGGGGGGGGGGGGGGGCTGTCTGGGGTGCGGGGGGGCTGTCCGGGTTCGGAGGGGGGTGTCCGAGTGCAGGGGGGGGGGGGGGGGGGCTGTCCGGGGTGTGGGGAGGCGTCCGGGGTGCGGGGGGCGGTCCGGAGTGCGCGGGGGGGGGGGGGGGGGGGCTGTCCGGGGTGCGGGGAGGCGTCCGGGGTGCGGGGGGCGGTCCGGAGTGCGCGGGGGGGTGCTGTCCGAGGTGCGGGGAGGCGTCCGGGGTGCGGGGGGCGGTCCGGAGTGCGCGGGGGGGTGCTGTCCGAGGTGCGGGGAGGCGTCCGGGGTGCGGGGGGCGGTCCGGAGTGCGCGCCGGGGGCTGTCCGGGGTGCGGGTGCCGTCCGGGGTGGCGGGGGAGGGCCGAGAGGCCGGAGGGCGGCGGCCGGAGGCCCGAGGGCGGAGGGCGGCGGCCGGAGGGCGGATGGCAGGCGGCGGGGGAGGCCGGGCGGCAGGGGAGGGCGGGCGGCGGGGGAGGCCGGGCGGCGGGGGAGGGCGGGCGGCGGGGGAGGCCGGGCGGCGGGGGAGGGCGGGCGGTGGGGGAGGGAAGGCGGCGGGGGAGGCCGGGCGGCGGGGGAGGGGAGGGCGGCGCGAGGGAGGGCGGCGAGGGAGGGTTAGGGCGAGGGAGATCGAGGGAGAGGGCGCGGGGGGGGGGGGGGGGGGGGCGCAGAAACCCCCCGAAATTTTTTAGGCAGCTTAGCGACCGCCATTGGCGGTCGCTAATGGTGATCAATAGCGACCGCCAATGGCGGTCGCCCGAGTCTGGGGGGCTCCAATGCCCCCTTTTCTAGTAGTGTTTTGAGCATCCAGAATGGGTTCAATACATGAATGAAGAAATGGATCAGATTTAAATGAATAACATATAGGAACACGTACCCAAGCCTGAAAACAAAAATATCATTGGCACAAAATGGGTTTTCCAGAACAAGAATAATGAAAAAGGTGAAGTTAAAAGAAATAAAGAAATATTGGTTTTCAAAGGAAATTCACATATTTAGGGTATTGATTTTGATGAAACCTTTTATCTAGTGGAATGACTTGAAATAATTAGAATCATTCTTGATATTACCGCACAACGAGGCTATAAGATCTTTTAAATGGATGATAAATCCACATTTATAAATTTTTATCTTGAAGGAGTGGTTTATACTGAACAACCATGCAGTTTTTTATTGGAAATAATGATAATTATGTATGCATATTGAAGAAAGCCTTGTATGGGATTGAATAATTTATGAGGGAATGTTATTCCAAATTGGATATGTTCTTAAGAAAGATGAATTTTAACAAAGGAAGAGTGGATAAAGTTTTTTACATCTAATAAATTCAAGAGTATTACCTTGTTGTAGTTGTTTATATTGATGATATTATCATTATTGGGAATGATGAATAATGTTGTGAAAGATTTTTTGATGAAATGAAGAATGTATTTGAAATTTCCATGCTGGGAGAAATGAAATACTTTCCTGGGTTACAAATCCCGCACAATAAAGAATACATTTTTATCTCCCAATAAAACTATGAAAAAGAACATCTCAAGAGGTTTGGAATGGAAAATTCAAAACTAGTTTCCACCCAAATTTCAGTGGGAACAAAGACAAGTAAATATGTAGAAGGAAAAGAAGATGATCAAAAAGAGTATTGAAATATGAATTAAAGGTTACTATATTTGACTGCCTCAAGTCCAGACATTGTGTATGCTGTTACCTTATATGAAATATTTCAATGTGCTCCAAAATAATCACATTTACTTATAGGAAAAATAATTATCAGATAAATCAAGGGCACAACAGACTTTGAAATCAAATATGATAGCTCAAATTGTATTGAATTGTTTGGGTATTCAGATGTAGATTGAATAGGTAATATTGATGATAGAAGATACACATCTGGTGAGGTATTATTTCTGGGAAAGAATTGTGTTAGTTAGAATTCAATGAAACAAAATTCAGTAATCTGAGTATGGATGAATCTGAGTATTTTGATGCTACTCAATCCCCTACTCAAGTTATGTGGATAGAAACACAATTGGACGATTTACTTGTTAAAGTGAAGTTACCCTTGCTATTTGGTCATGAAAATCAAAGTATAATCAATATTACAAATAATCTTATGAAAAATTCTCATTTGAAACATATTGATATCAAATATCATTTCAACAAAGATCATATAGAGAATAATAAGTTGTAGCTGGAGTATGTTCCATCATCAGAACAATTTGCTGATATTTTCACAAAACCTTTATTGAAGTAATCATTTTCAAAAAATGAGGTTGAAAAATGGTTTCCAACCTCTTTCTCCTCAAGGTTGAGGTATGTGTATCTTTACACTCTCTCATATTACCTTTGGATTGTTTTTTCAAGGGGGATAATTGTTTTGTTTCATAAATTTATTGTACAAAAGAGAGTGTTTTAGGTAAGCTGTGAATTCAACATTGTTTTGTGTGAGAACTATTCTAACTATTTGTTGGAGTGGTTGTAAGAAAAGTAATTGAATTTTATTCCTGGGAGAATGAAGAAAATAAAGTGAAAAGAAATATGTTGTCATGGTTGGTTTTGAAGAAAATAAACCACTTCACTTTGTTTGGGATTTTTTTTGAGATTTTGATTTATAAAAGAATTGGTCAGTTTCAGGAAGAATTGGTTTCACAAGAGAATGTATCATGTTGGAAGTGATTTGTCATCGGTTTCCCACTAGAATCAATGTAAAACATTTTTATCAATTGTTACTATGCTTTTTGGATTTGTATTTCATATAAATCATTAGTTTAATTGAGACCATGTGATTCATGCATGATAAAAGAAACGATGAGTGAAAGAGATTCTTCCAATTAGGAAAGAGTCGTATTCATATGGTTTTCAAAACAATTCAAAAATAATCGTATTCAAATTTATCATATCCAGATAGAAGAGAGAAAGAAGTGGTACTGATTGTTTCTCAAAAAAAGTGTATCCAGATTGAAGAGGTGGTGCTAATTGTTTTTCAAAACAATTGTATCCAGATTAATGAAACAATATTGATTGGGATTAAAAACAATTGAAGTGGTACAAATGGAATGGTGGTGCTGATAGAAGTGGTAATGATGAAAAGGTGGTGCCGATGGAAGTGGTACCGATAGAAAAGTCATGCCAATGAAATAAGGAAAGGTTTTTAAAGCTGACACGATATTCACTTTTTTTGCATCAAGCTCAGAGTCATGCCGATGGAATAGTCATGCCGATAGAAAAGAAATTCCAATAAAAGAAGGAAATGTTTGTCGATTTGAAACGGTATTCACTTTGTTTTTCATTGGCCTCAGAGTCCTGCTGATCAAAAATTGATACTAATGTAAGAAGGAAAGGTTTGTCGAGAGTAATCAATATTCACTTTGTTTTGCATCAGACATAGAGACATGCTGGTGGAATAGTCCCACTGATGGAATAGTTGTGTCGATGTAATAGTCCCACCAAAGAAAAATTCATGCCGATAAAAGAAGGAGTGTTTTTTTGAACCGACATGGTATTCACTTTGTTTTGCATTAGACTTAGAGTCATGCCGATAGAATAGTTGTGATGATGGAATAGTCATGCCGATAGAATAGTCATGCTGATGGAATAATCGTACTGATGGAATAGTCTTACCAATAGAAATAGTTATATTGATGGAAAGAGTTCTGCTGATAGAAGTGGAAAGAGTCGTGCTGATGGAACAGAGGGAGGAGTCCTGCCAATGAAAAAGAGTAAGGAGTCATACCGATGGAATGATAATGTGAATAGATGATTCTTGTAATGCCGAAAGGGTAATAACTTTTTTTACATCAAACTCACAGGTGAATGATAAAGAAAATAGATGGTTCAAATTAAAGACCAACATACCCAGAAACAATCATACTCAACAATTTTAGCAACATTTTAGGTTTTCTAAAAGAAAAATTATTCTAGATTTCTTGAATAAGAAATGGGTATGAATATACAAATGAAAGAGACAAATATTGAGATGATGTTTGGTGAAGATTCAAGATGCTTTGTGAAAGTTTGATTAATTCAAAATGTATCCCACAATTTCAAGGGGGAATTCAAATTTGGGAAAATTTGAGTGAGCGGAAAAAACTTTTGGATTCCCATAAATTTTCACCTATAAAAGGCGGAGGAAATTTATAGTTTCTAACACTTGTACTATTCATGATATAAGAGAGAAAAGCTCCATATTTTTAAAGAGAGAAGAAGAGGTTTTGAAGTGGTGCCAATTATATTTGTAAAAACTATTGTATACATGTTTTAAGTGGTGTTAATTCCTTTAGTTTTGACTATTGTATGAAAATATTAGAGAGGTGCCTATTCTATTCTATTTTATTTAATTGAAAGATCAGACCTAGAAGAATCGGACTTGGAGCATCGTACTCATGGTAATTGGATATATTGTTTTACATATTCCAAGAGGTTCTTACCTTTCTTCTAGAAAAAGAAAATAATATTTTTTTTACAATTGAATACATTTGGTGAATTGAAGGGAATAAAAAGTAACATGAGATATTTCAAAACAAATGTATTACCCTATTGTGCTAAGTTGGTGCACAAGCACTAGTTGTATTGTTTCATAGTTCTACATGAGTGAATGGGTACACCCTGCTTGTTGTAATCCAAGGATTGATTTCTAGTGGATTGTATGGTATTAGATCATTTCCATACCATACCCAGGACAAAACTATTATTATTGAATATTTAACCTTGTAAATATTTGTGTTCCTTTTATATGTGTGTTGATTTATTTTGCAGTAGGGAATTAAAATCTTTAATAGGAGGTGAAGATTGTTTCAAATGGAAAGAAACATAAAATAAAAAGAGTATCACTGATTCACCTCTACCCTATCAGTGATACAATAGTCTGACTAGGGAATTTCAGTAGGTGAAGTTTGGGGATAACCATGTGAAATATGAATGAAGTGGAATAAACTATAATGAAACTGAGCATCAATGCCTAGTGGAAGATATGTAGGAGGTGCCTCAGGTGGAACTATAATAGAAAAAAATTGGTGGATAAGGAACCACCTCTTCAGGGGAATGGTCTTCACTACCTTCCTAGAATACCACTTGAGGACGTCAAGGTGGAATGGGTCTAAACTTCCAAGTTCACTGCTTAGATAATATTTAATAATATATATGGAAAATTAAAAGCATGATAGGATAGGCAGGCATCCTTCTGATAATGAGCCACACCACTCTACCATCTCCTAAAACCAAGTATAGTTGATAAGTAAGAGTCACATAACCACTAAGGTCAATTCAAGTTAAAGGTCTCATACAACACAAAATAGGTCATGATATAAGGAGTGTCAATTGCAAGGTATAAAGGAAAACACCCTTTAAATTATAATTTTCATCCCATTTACCAGTAACTATTCCATTGTAATGCAATAATTTATCGAAGTTAATTATTATTCATGTGGATACAAATATATCTCAATCTAGTTAAATTCATCACTAGTCCTAACCTATTTATCCCTATACTCTTTATAAATTGGGATTGATATGTCATGTAACTGTGATCTGGCCTTTACATCCAGTATCAAGATGTAATATGTCATGTATACTGATTTTATTGAATGATCTATAATTCATAATTTATAGAAGTAATTAATTTATAAATTACAATTGGAATTCATCAATATAATAAAAAAATATTCCAGTCTATTGAAACATCACTCCAGGGATCAAATGTTGAATAATTGGCTAATTATTATGTCATAATCAATCTATGTTTGAAAAATACCATTTATATTGATTTAGGCACATTAATTAATCAAATTATCTTATCTCCTCAAGAATCATTAGAACATTATAATGCATATAAATCAAGGCACTCACAAAAATCACATTAAATACAAGTAATTCACATAAAAAACTATAAATATAGCATGATAAAATGCATGGAATTTAAGTCCTATGGTTCCAAGTATGATGCATGAATTGATACACCCTCATCTTCGAGATAGGTTAATTAAATTTCATCATAATAATATCAATAATGAAAACATCACAAATCATGCACATCACACAATTGTGAAATAAAAATAACTATAATAGGAAAAAAGAAGAACACCAACAACCCATCCTAAGTAATTTACGTTTCCCCTATACGTGGGTCTGCTAGTCCGATGAACTAGATCATTACCAAATTATGATACATCATAGTATCCTTTTTAAAATCCAAAGAGTAATAAAAAAAAGGAAAAAATGATATAATACCAAATTTTAGTGTCCCACCCTAGAAACCACTAAGAGGTTCCTTGAGATGGTTGGCCACATGACTTCATGCATTACTACCCATATGCCAAAGGCTACCGGATAGAAGCGAGGGCCTTGTGTATGTCAGTGGGGGGACTATTACCTCACGAGTTAGTGTGTAGAAAAATGGTAATCAATGTAGTTAAATAGTGAAACATAATTAATAAAAAATAATTAGTATAATAATAATAAAACATCCATGTAAGTAATCATGTGGGAGCTCAAGAATAAATTGATACAGAAATGATGATGATTATCATGTATTGTAGTTATAAAAAATGAGTACTCAAGATACTAGGTAAATAGGAATGTACCACAATCTAAAAAAAAATACCAGAAACCTCTACTATTGGTATAACAAGTATAGGGTTGGTCTTCTACTCTTGTACTCCAACATAATATTTTGAATCAAGCATCAAAACCTAGATGCATCCCTTTATCAACACTTGAAATCATGAATTATTCTTGAGACCTAAGGGAGGACTAAGTAGGGTGTGAGATATACTCCGCAGGCCACCAAAAACAGTGTCTAGATCAATCCATTCAGTTCATATAAAATGTGCAGTGTTCTAATAATAATGAATGCAAGGTGATAAATAAATTAAACATATCAGACTGGGTTCCTCTTGGGTTAACCGACTAATTCTACCAGGTTTGGCCTAAGCCATATGAATTTTAGCCAACGTAACCTATACGTGTGTGATATAATCAATACATGGATCATCATAAAGAAATTATCAAATGGTGGGTCATACATAAGAATGTGACTTGTCTAGAATGATGCATGGCTAGAGTTTTAGCTACACATTCTCATTATTTAATTTAAGATTAATATTTATAATTAAAGAAGAGGAAACCTAATCCCTTCCAAAGAGATCTATAGGGAGTCCCAAGTATCTCTCTAAAGGAACTATAAATTCCCAATAATGTAAGAATCCACCCAAGGTGATCCATAAATGGAATCTAAAATATCACTCTCGGTATGGTGTGACATTAAAACTCTAAGCCCTTCCCTTGGTATCTTACATAGGGGACTATGTATCACTCATGACCTTATATAACCGTCTTTTCACTAATCCCATCCACAATGTACCCCATTAGTAATTGGTGTTGCTCACATAGAGGTAAGGAAAACACATGGTGTGAACTTCCCAAGAATACATAGTATTGCTCCCAGCGTATATACAAACCATTTTCAAATTCAAATTACAAAGTTTGATGATCCCATAAAAGGAACCATGTATGGATCCATGTATCTCTCTCATCTTGGATATGAGGTATATATTATATATCATGATTTGTAATATCTAGTAAGGAATGTCACTTATAAAAATTTAATTTAAATTGTCCAATTCCATCAAAACAAGAAATTCCACTAGATATAAGACATATGGACTAACCCTTGTCCTCATATTCTTAATTAAATTCATGATACCAATGTATTTATTACATAAAAATAAACACCTAAAGGATGGTTTAAAAATTTAAGATAAGGGTTATATTAGGAAAAAAAGGAAAAGAAAACCCTTAGGGGTGGACTATGTTAACTTGATCAACAAAGGGGTTGATTATCCACTTTCTAGGTTCGCAATGGGTATACAGAACTATACAATTTAATTTATTATTAATTTAAGAGGAATAACTTGAGAGGTCAAGTGTGTGGAATGATAGTGAATGATATAAATGAAACTAAACTTGAGTGACAGCATCAAGAATACATACTATATATTCCTAGGACTCTCCTCAATAATTTTTGGCCGATGAATTGAGCTAGAATGGGAGAAGATAGAATTACAAAGCAATGCCCTGAAAATAGGGCATATAAGATCGCACCAAAATATTAAAAGAGATGGGATGATAAATTACGAGTAGAAATGATTAGATTGTAGAACAAACAGATATGAATCCAATCCACCCTATGGAAAAGGAAACTGAGATCGGATGAGGGAGAAATCAAAACCCCTAGATTGAAGAGGAAGGAGAGATTTGGGCACCAGCTGCTGGGGAAAATGAAGGAGAAATAAAGAATTAATTGTTTGATACATAATAGGGGTAAAAAGGTAAATTTACCTTCAAATTCGGGGTTACATGGATTGGATACACAAATGGAAAAACCATGTTCCAACTACATGATAACCACTTCCCAAAAGGACCCCTCACATGGGATAGGTGCACAATTTGACTAATCATGCGCAAGCTGTAAAAAATGTATCTATTAAAAAAGTCTATGATTCTATATGGGCATGAAGGATAGCTTGCATAGTTGTAGAAAAATAATGTGTCCTCCACTTTTCAATGGGTAACTAACATGGTTGAGCCGTATAATGAGCACTAACCCTATTCTAACCGTGAAACTTAGTCTTCCTTCTCAAATTCCAGAGTTCTGGGCTCCGAACAGGCCTCAGACTCTCCAAAACCACTCCTTAGCCTTTAGAGTACATTATTAGTATAAAATTAGAGGTTTTTAATAGTAACATGAATGTACATACTTCTATATAATAATGGGATGACATAAAAAACTTATCAACATGTTATCAAGGGTTATATCATAAGAATATGATAAAACATGTCCATGATAAGCTTTATTTTTAGAAAGAACATATAATAATAATATTTTTCCATAATTCATAATATAATGACATGTAATCTAGAATTAAAAAACATATAACATGAAAAAGTGTGTAAAATCATGAGATATTAAGTACGATTCAAATATTCTAATCAAAAGCACACGATTATGACATAGTAGTATGCTAGAAACATAACAATAGAAACCATATGTCAAGGCTATGCACCAAGACATTCATCGTGTATTAGGCTTGGGATAACCACATGTATACCTTCTTAGTCATGGGATAATCGTCCCTTGTACCAATTGGTATTGGATAAAACCACTCATGTACCAATATATCTTGAGATAAATATTCTCCTATACCATTTCTATTGGGATAAATGCCATCATGTACCCTTTGGCATGGGATAAATCCTCATGTGTACCCTTTGACTTGGGATAAATCAAACCGTGCTATATTTTGAGCTCAGGAGACATAACTATAAATAAATGAATTGGAGGGAGATATTTGACCCCACAAATCATCATCTATACCTATGGTTATACTTTTAAAAATTCAATAAACAAATAATAAAGAACACATATATGGAAAAAATAGGTTTCATAACACTTTAAGATTGTATCACTAAAATTGAACTCAAGTATGTAATTGGTTGATACCTAAAATTCAATCACACAAATATAGTATTTCATAATAAAAATTAGAAGGTGATTCATCAAAAATAATTTCTAATGAAATAAATTCTTTAGATATATATAGGAAAATTATAGTGAAATAATTATAGAGATTTTAGAAAATTATTTTAGCTTAGGAGTAAATAAGAAGTTATTGTTATATTTTAAAGTCATTTTTTAAAATAGTGAGGTGAAAGCTTTTTAACATGTTTTAATCTTAAAGTATTAACTACCAATAGTGGAGCCCTAAAAATACATAAACGTTTAAAAAATGTAAAGTAACAATACTTTGAAAACATTTAAAAAAAATACTTTCATTAAATGATATTTGAAAAGTTATAGAGGTTATCAAAAAGGAATGTGGAGTGGAAGATACAAACTTTTATTTTCAAAAAATTGACAAATCCTTTTGAAATAACCTTTTTTAAAACCCATAGTGTATAATGGATAGAAAAACCATTATTTTAAAATGAATAAAGGATAACAAAAGTACGATTGGATATAAAATTTGTTCGAGTTTCCACTAGGGAAAAGTGAACATTGGTGGAATTAAAAATCAAATTTATGGAGGAAATTTACATTAAAAATGGGAATTATTATTTAAACAAATACATTTTTTATAAAATGACTGATTCATCAAATAATAATACTTTAGTGTGAAATATGATTTCCCAAGAAATAAAGAATGAAATAAAACATAACATCATAATGGGATAAGATAATTAAATCTAGAATTATTAAAATCTATTTGAAGTTATTATGACTCAAGAAAAAATAATTGAGTTAAAAAAACCTCTTATAACATGAAAACAATACATGGAAAACCAAGGGGTGATTCCTATAGCATGATGATCATAAAAAAGTATTATGAAAATAGTCCAATGAGAGATAATAATAGTATCTCATAAATATGAAATAATTAAAATGTTAAATGATTAATTATGAAAATTTGGAAGAATAATCACATTTAAATCAAAAGGCATGTAAAAATGGAAGTACATTAATTGAAAAAGGTGAGAGAGAATCAAAGAGTAATTTTGGTTGCACGATTACTATATTAAAGGGATTATGAAATAATTTTAATGAGAGAGAATGATAATTTCTCATAAATATGAAATCATTTGGATACTAAGGTATTTATTATGAACACATGGAAGCATAAATATGGAAATAAAAAGGGAATAAAAAAGGTAACTGAATCAAATGAAGGAAGATGATAACCCTTACATTTCTATATAGATTTTTAATATATGGGAGGACTCCATACAACATTAATAAATAATTTATAGGGATTTAGATAGGAATAGGGAAGGGAAATTCATAACTAATGCCTTTTGGGGGATATGGATAAAATAATGGGTGTGAATGAGATCCTTTTATAGGTTAAAAAGTATGTTTTTTTTCACGGGAAACTAGATTTAGGAAAGGGGAAATAATGTAATTTCATGGGTGTTAAGTGGGTTGGGTGAGTTAGGTGAATTTGGTGGAGAAATAGTAAGTGAGACAATTGAGTATGAATTTAATGCCTAAAAATTATTTCTAGAAGGTGTAAGTTACCATTTAATTATTAAAAATTTAAGATACTTTATATACCCATTTTTACGCTTACTAATATTAATTAAAAATTAATCATGGTAGTTATTTTATTATTAAAAATATAATATGAACCTTATTACCCAATTTATACATGATTAATTTAAATCTAGGCTCCATTTAACCAAATAAAATTTCTATATAGGATAAAATTAAATTTTAAATCAAAAAAATATAATGTGTAGAAAATACATTTTTTATAGAAAGACAACATTTTAATTGTCATGAGTTGTTAATATTATTTAGAATTTATTAATAACTAAATTATTTTTTATTAATGTTTCTATATATATAAACATAATATTTGATACCTAATTGAAAATTGATCAAATAAATTTAAAAATATTCAATACTTATAAAATTATTATTCTATGAAAAATAATTGTTTTACTATGATAATTAGTTTTTCAATAAGGTTACTTAATCTTTTTGACTAAAAATAAATTGGCCCCTATTTGATAATTTGGATCCAATTATTCTAATATTTAAATCTATTTCATTTGATTCAATTTATAAAAGGGATAAAAATTAATTTGAAAATACTAATGTATAATATATTAAAAGAAATTTTATTGAAAATATTACTTATGTTATTAAAATTAAAATATAGGTTTGTAATTAAACTATAATATTTTAAAATATAAAATATTACTTATAAGGAATATATTTAGACAAGAAAATATATTCATAAGTTTTAGTATATGCTTATATCCAATGATGTCATAAAAGCCATGATATTTTTCATATTCACCTAAAATTAATTATTTTAGAAAAAGGCCAAAAATTCCTCTTAGGATTATATTATTATTCCTAATTAAAAAATTATTTTCATTTTTTAAAATCAAAATTCTAACATTTTATAATTCAATATTTAATTTAAAAACCAAAATATTATAAAAACTATTAATATTGGAAAATAAAATTTTAAATTGTTAAGTATTTATTATTATTATTTCCTATCAATTAATAATTAATTTATTGGTAATTTTTTATTCATATTATATATATTTTTTATTACTATTTAATCATTATACAATTATTTTTATGAAATAAAATACAATTTTTCGGAAGATTTATTTACAATATTAAAATTATTTTCTTAGTTGTCTTAGCAATTAAAATTGTATTCCATTTTTATTAAAGTCAGTAATTATTTTTATTATAAAAATATTTTATTTTTGGTTACTCCTATTCGTGTCTACTAACTCAATGACTAGTTTTTAATAGTCATATTTAGTATTTATGAATAAGAACATATATCACAGTTTTCATTGTAGTTCAGGATTGATTATGGAGCAAGATATATAAGACAATACTTATTTAAGGAAAATATATATTGAAATATGAAATCTTTATATTCAAACCCTTAAAATAAATTTCATTGTACCAATTTTAATTATCACTTAATAATAAATATTGTTAAGGATATCCATAAGATTTATGTGACATGAGAGTTGATTTCCAACATAGAATCTAAATAACAAATCTAAGTGAGACTATAAAATCTATTTATTCATTTCTAGGAGGCATATAAAAATAATGAGTTTCTTTTTCAAAATTTGAGCTAAACACCCATCATTATTAGTTTCCCTAGATAATTCATCATTATAATTTAAGTGATAGTTGAACATAAGTTGATTTTATATTTGATATAGTATTTCCCAATTTTAGAAATTAAAAGACTCTATATAGGAATTTACAATACTCGATAAGAATATCATCAATTTTATCTACAGGGATAATAAAAAGACTCAAATTCCTATAAAAATCAACTTAGTGTATAAAAATATTAAAACTTGAATTTTTATTTTATTCTCAAATAATTGTGATAGTGATTTCATACTCTTAGAAAAAATCCTAGATATATTATGCTGGATAAAACAGAGTCTAATCACAAATATAGAGTGGAATATTATTATTCCTTAATTATCTGGATCCAATTTAGTATTAATTTCATAGTAATTATATTTCTTCCATTATTGATGAGGTTGATGAGGTCTATTATGCATTCCAAACCTTTGTTTAGGTCATCAACTTGGATAATTCCCAAAATCCTATTTTCTAATGTGTTGTAAATTATTCTCCTTTATTATAATGACCCACTTATTTAACCTGATATATAGCTATGAGATTTATGGGAAATACTTATACAATTAAAACACTTTATTGTTAAAATTAAAAGGGTTATCATAGCTGGATAACAAAAAATATATAGGGGATTTACCATAAGTTACCACTAAAGATTTGACCATAAAATGTCTTACCATCTTGTTAGATAATAATTCATTGGGTTGAAACTATATTACACTTTGTTTAACATATATAATTCCAAATTTAACCTATATAATTATTTATTCAAAATAGTTTATTTTAAGTTGAGTTTTATCATAATTATTAACCATATACTTTAAAGTAAATAGGAAATTAATCCTTCAAAGTGTTTTGAAGAGTGAATATTATCAAC
Source organism: Viscum album (assembly GCA_963277665.1). Taxonomy (NCBI): domain Eukaryota; kingdom Viridiplantae; phylum Streptophyta; class Magnoliopsida; order Santalales; family Viscaceae; genus Viscum; species Viscum album. Next base: position 565,691,308 of record OY728151.1, read on the forward strand.
CAAAAAATATCTCTTACGAGTGTCAAACCAGGTGTGTAGTTAAGAATCTTTATCATGAACTAGATTATGAACACATTAATACCCAATATACCCAATATACCCTCTTTTTTGGGTTATTACCCCTAGGTAAATTTGTTCCATCATCCCACTTACAGTATCAAGATAGGGATGTAATTTCTAGGAAAACCAAAAAATCTACACTTTACTAAATTATTAGGTTGTTATTATATACTTAGAATTATTAATTATACATATCACCCAGGTTTTTCTTAATGTTATATAAAATAATACCCAAAATAAAAAAACATGTTACACTTATCACCATAACCTGGTTAAAAGGAAACATAATAAAGCGGTGATCTCAAAGGCTTGGTAATAGAAAACTTATCAACATGTCACGAAGCGTTACATAATAAGAACATCAGAAAACATTGGTGAGGGGAAACTTTATTATTATAGTGTACATATAATAATAATAGTTATCTATAATTATTGATATAAGGATATGTAAACTCAAATTAACAAACATATAACATAGATAGAGTGTGTGGAATCATTAGATTGTAAACAGGAGTTAAAGAGAATAATCATATGCCCTATATTATAACATAAGAGTAGGGAATAACCATAAGAATAAAAACCACATTTCAAGAATACCCACTATGGTAATCATCATATAATTGTCTTGGTATAACCACCTATGTACCTTATTAGGATTGAGATAATCCTACCATTTACCCTTGAGAATGGGATAAAACCTCCAATATACTCCTTGGTCTTGGAATAAATACTTCTATATTCCCTTTATCTAGGGATAAATCCTCCTGTGTACTCTTTGGCTTGGGATAAATCCTCTCATATACCCTTTTTATTTATGTAAATCCTCTAGTGTACACTTTTGAGGTCATGAGACATAAACATAGAAATTCATTAGATGGTGATATAGTAAAAAATATTTCATCCTATATGCATATGGAACAAATTGAGAAAAATTTAATAAACATATAATAAATAACCCATTTAAATAAAAATAGGTTCAACAACACCTCAAGATGGTATCCCCAAAACATACCTCAAGCCTATAATTGGTTGGTACCAAAAATTCCATCCCCCAAATAGAGTATTTCAAATTAAAAATTTAAAGATGATTTATCAAAAACAATTTCTAAATAATTAAATTATTTAGAGATAAATACAAAAATAGAGGTGAAATAATACAATTGTTTTTAGACAAAAAATTATCTTTGGTTAAAATGAAAAAAGGTATGGTTACTTTGAAAAGTCAATTTATTAAAAGGTGAAGTGAAAACATTTGAAAAATATTTATTATTTAAAAATTAACTCCCAAATATGGATTCTTTAAAATTTAATAACTTTTTAAAAAAATTTAATTTAAATAAATTTTAGAAATTTTATTTTTAAAAAGATTCATCAATTATATAGCTTTGAAATTAACACAAAGTTTTAAAGAAGGTGAAGTAAAAAACTTTAAAAACTAATATATTTTAAAAACATTATCAATAATGGATTTTTGAAAAGATATAAAGGTTAACAAATAGGTATATGCTATAGAAGATAAAACAATTGATTTTGATTGGATGGAAAAATCCTTTTGAACATCTTGAAATTACAATTTTTGGAAACTCACATCGTAAAAAGGATAAAAAATCTTTGTTTTAAAAAGATTAAGGATAATAAAAGTATTATTGTAGATAAAACAATTTGAGTTTACACTGGGTAAAGGGGAATATTGGTGGGTAAAGAAAACATGGATATGAGGAAAAATACATTTAAAGAAATGTTAATTATTCTTAACAAAATTATCATTTTGTATGAAATGATGGACTCATCATGGAAGAATACATTGGTGTGAAACGTGATTTACTAAGAAAAGAATATGGAAATACAAAAAAATATCAACATAGGTTAGGATAATATAATATTGAAATATTTAAATCTATGTGGAATGACTATGACTCAAGAAAAATATATTTATCATGTAAACCCCTTACAATATAAAAATATTACATTTAAAATCAAGGATTTATTGTGATAGAATGATGAATATAAAAAAGTATTACGGAAATAAAATAATGAGAGATAAATAAATTAACTCATCAATTGGGAATCATTAGGATAATAAAGGGTTGATTTTGAATATGTGGAAGACAAATCAGATGGAAATGAAAAGGCTTATAACAAAAGAAGTTCTTGAATTAAAAAAGGGGGAGAGAATAAAGGAGTGATATTGGAAGAATTACTAATATAGAAAGGTAATTTATCATCGTTAGGGAATAATTTATATAGTAAAAATTTAACACCACATGATTTTTGATTACCTTTAAATATGTCAATGTGTTCAATATCTTTCTCTACACACAACATTGAACATAAATGAAACTTCTATATATTTAGATAAAATATAAATATTTATGTATGAATGTGAAAAAATTATTATTGAATTATCTAGGATGAATAATATTAAGCATGTTATGAAATATATTCGACTTTTAATATGAGTGAAATTCAATTATTTTACATAAAATGACTAATATGATTTTTAATTTTTTAGAAAAGTATATTTATAAAATTACCTTTTAAGAGGACATGAATTATATTTCAAGAAACGCATGATTAATTTTAAAAAATTTTGTTCTATATAAATATATTTTTAGCACTAATTTAGTTGGTAAATGGTATAAAATAAGAATAACAACAGTTAATATTTGAAAAAGTCAGGTTCCAATAAAAATAAATTTTCATTATATTTTATGATTTTTTTTCAAAAACTGATGTTATAAATTTTATAATTTTAATTTTAGAAAATCAAGACAAATTTTTATTTAGAATTAAAATATTAACTTAATAGGAATATTTGGAATTTTCAAAAGGAATGGGTTTTTAGGTGAATAGTGAAAAATATATATTTGGTTAAAAATCATCACTTTTTAGAAATTATCATAATAAAAGAATGAATTAAATGTATTTAAAAAACTTTTCTATAATATATATTTATAATTAAAATAAATATTTTAAAATTATAATGTTTTTTATAAAACCTGTGCATATCATTTTGGAAACCTAAATAATATTTTACTCTAAAAAATATTTTTATTTTCTTATATTAAAAATTACATTTCATTAATTGTAGAAATTAAATATATAAAAATGGATTTAATATTTTATTTAAAAATTATCGTATTATTTAATTAGGTTAATTTCAATTTTGGGCATAAAATTATGATTATTAAGATTTAATTTAATGACCGTGATAATTGTAAAATTGTTATTTTCAGAGAAATTATTTTATTAATATTATGATTTTTTATCAAATAAAATAAATTAATATTTTTTAAATGAGTAATATAATATTATTTTTAAATATATATATAATTATATTTACACACATTTTTTAATACCCTGATATTTTCAATGAATACTATATTCAATAACATAGAAGATACAAAACACTGATCTTAAACAAACAATCCAATATTATTATGTGATTGATATAACATAGTTATTAAATTATAAGGAATAAATAGTATTAGCCACATTATGAACTATATTTTTTTTCTAACTCATTTTCTATGTATTAATTAATTCTGTGTGAATAAGAACTTGATTTTTAGAAAAGTCATTTTTATCTTAGAAAATATCATTTCTTTAAAAATGGGTTTCTTTCTTTTGATGATTGGATATTATAATCAATATTTATAAACTATATAAATTTTATTTTATGAAAAAAATATAATTTTTTAAATCATAATATTAAAATTATATATGGGAAAATTTCTGGGATTTTTCTAAAAATATTGTTTTCCACTGAATAGTGAAAATACTGATTTTTTATAAAATTGTCATTTTATTTATATTAAAAAGTAACTTTATTTTAATTTAGTATGAAATAAAATTCTGTACTATTTACTTATATATAATATAATTAATTACATTTTAATGATTCTTATACCTTATTTTGGCATTAGTACATTTTATGGCTTAAAAACACATTTTTCAATGAAACTATTTTTCACTGTGTTTTGCAGGATTAATTTTAAATTTATTTTTAAAACTTCTATGAGTTGAATATTTAAAAATAGATTCCATATATGTAACTAGTGGGTCTAATGTTTTTTAAATATATCCCTTTTATTCTTAATGAATAGTAACTATATTTATTTTATTACCACGATAAGTGTAAATAAAAAAATTTAGGTTAAAAATAAAATTATAAAGACTCAAAAATGAACCTAAAACTTAACTTAATATTATTTTTTGAGTCCATTCCTTCAAAAATCATTCAATATTTTTTTATATTGAATTTTATGACCACCTGGATATGAATATGATCTTTACAATATTTTATTTAATGAAAAGTCAATCATGTCACACTCTTGTATTTAATAAGTGTAATATTTTTAATGTGGTCTTATCGATGGGATATGTTATAATATAAATAGTATTTTTATGAAGATAAAATATTTATATTCATCATGGTAATTTATTTTTAAATTTTAGGGAATAAATAACTAACTTAAATTCTTACACGATGATGATGCAATAATGATTTAATTAATGAAATAATATAATAAATGATATTAAAATATTAAAAGAAACATAATTTGAGATATTTAAGGTTATACATGAATTATATAGTTGATCATGACATTTTTAGGATATAATAAAATATTGGGTTCAATTTAACTTGATGTTTTGATGGTTTTACAATCAAAGTATTGAATAGTATCAAATTTGACAATAATGATATGTTATTAGATTAATATTTTATTAAATTATTTTAAAATAATGAAAATAATTAATAAGAACAGAAAATATAATATTTGTTCAAAAATTTTATACCCTATTAATTTATAGGCTATTTATAATAATTTGGATTTGGAATAGGCTTATTATATTTTAATATTTTGAGAAATTACAAAAGGGTCCATTACACCAATTATAAAAGGGAAACATTTACTTTACATGTTTACACCACTTTGAGCCATATATAATTACAACAACCTAACCATTCCTCTTATAAGAATTATTACTTAAGTTCTATAGGTTCTGGTCCTTCCAAAAGACCAACCCTAGATCCATTAAGAAGAGATCTACAGGAAGTCCACCAGAGAAGAGGTAATCATCTTTACCAACTCTTTCAAGCTTATTTCTTCTTATAATTCCTATTCATGTGTTTTTTACCTAAAAAAGTAATAAAACCAGTATCAAATATATACTAATATTTTATTATGAATATGAGACAATCATATTATAACTTTTATCCATTTCTATTAAAAAATAACCACTTGTGTATTTTTATTGTTTACTGTCTCCACATAGCGGTATAATTTTTTTCATCACCACTTTATATAGAATATTATAATGATTAGAATAATATATATATATATATATATGATAATTATGAGATGATACTGATTTTGAAAAATTAATATATCATCCAATTCAATACCTATTCACCCTTTAGAGAATGATTCCATCACTCATGCTTACGTATGGCATACCAACTCCACAAAGTGATGACCATAATATTATATTTTCATATTTAAATAATGGTTCTAAAAATATATTAAATTATTAAATATGATACTTATATCCTTAATAAAATTATTTATATGATTAATATATATCCCATTCACATGATGCAAAACTTATGTGACAAAACATGCAAGGAAAAATGAAGTACCTAACACTCAAAACAATGGTAATAATGAAATGTTATTAATGAATGTGTGGTAAGATGTTATATAAGGGTTATATATGATTTAATAAATATTAATATGGTTTTGGTATAAATTGTAAGAGTTGGTGTTCTAGAACCAACTAGTTGTACTTTTATTACATGAATATTTAGTTTGTTTAAATATTATATATCTTATTATATATTGTTCATTGCTCTAAATGACTATAGTGGAATAATTTCCTTGAGTATTTTTTAGATTGACATGGTCATATTAGTCCCCTACTATGATGAGAAACTTTAAGTGTTATGACCATATTCTTAAATATAGTTCTGTGGTTGGATACCATACTATAATGGGACACATATATACAGACCGTCTGGTGCGATTACTCATAAGGAGATGAAACTTCTTCTCAGGAAGTTCACACATGGTAATATTGATGATGGGAGATTATAAGAACAAACCAACCAATAGTAATTCTGCATGTTTTAGTGTCATCGAATATTATTATCTGAGAGCATGTGTAATGATCCTTATACTTTAAAATTATCATTAATACATGTCATGACTTGTGCACTTTGATTTGAAGACCAAAACCATCATAAAGACAGTTGACGGGAAGTAGGGTACATTAGGTGTGTCGTGCATGACATTTTATTAATATATAAGCTGGGAAAGTATTTGTCCCTTCCACTTATGAAAGTTTATATCTCTGGCCTTTGATTGAAATAGAACCATATCATAAAATTCCATAGCCATGGTGTAACAATGAGTTTATTTCAGGTAGTCAAAGAATGACATATAAAGAATAAAGGCTGATGACACTATCATGAAACCAGCTTGATGAGATATTGAGATAAACTGATTATATTACGCAGTGAGCATTTGTATGTGTATTTCATTTTTTTAATTTAAGTTATTTCTATTGGGTGCCTTGACCTATTTCTAGAAAGTAATCTTGGACTTTAGGAAATCTCTCCTAATACTAATGAGAAAGAATCCTAGAGGGCCACAAACTAAGCGTTTATGGTGGTCTTAGTTAAATTATATTTGAATTTAATTAATGGAATGAAAATTATTCTCAATACAGAGGAATAATTTAATTCTATTTAAAATGATTTCATAAATTAAATAAATATTTATTAAATATATTGCGGGTAAAATATATTTATTTATTTTATTGAAAATTTAATAAATTATAATTTACTAGTTTATAAATTGAATATTTATTTAAGAGAGTAAATTAAATAATTATTTGGGTGTTAAATAAATAGAAGTAGATTTTGAGCAGACCAAGGTTGGTCCAGTAGTAAAATAATTATTTTCAAGATGGTAAATAATTATTTAACTAGTGGGAACCAGTTAAAATAATAATAATGGTACTATTATTTTGTGACACATAATTTTATTTATAATTCATTTTTGCGCAATTTTATTCACCATAACTAATGACATGGTATTATTATTAAAAGTAAGGGTTTTGTATATTATTATGAATGTATTTAATTAATGTTACACAATTAAATATTGTAACTGAAGCCCCATGTCGATAAATAGAGATGTAAATCTATTGTAACATTTAATGAACTACACACCTGGTGAATTTAGAATTATTGAGCTAAATGATTTCTCTCTCGATTCCTCTTCCTCCCCCTCTTAAAAAAAGAGACGTTCATCAACACTGAAGAAAAATTGATCAAGAATGACTAACATTAGAAACTCGCTTCACCGCGCTAGCACCTGAAGAACGAGTAGTGTCAATCAGAGGCCATCAGAGCACATATGAAGCACCGCTAGAGGGATTCTAGTTTGGATCCTCACTAGTATAATAGGACAATCAGGAAGGGTCATTTTGGACGATCAACATCATCAATGAAGAAGGATCCAAAGATCCAAGTATTGTTTTCATTATGAAATAAATTAAATTAATTATAAAAATGATGTGCAAGATCCTCTAAAGGTTTTGGGCTTATTCCTTCTTTATATAAATCATTGATTCTTTTCTGGGGTGATTGGCGTTCATTATCGTATTGATCCTGGAATAATCATTGACCATGGTAAAAATTAAATTTATGTTCCGACCCAACCACACTTCCATTGCACCTAGAACCTACAAGTGGTATCAGAGAGGTTACATAATAGTTTATAATTATTTAAATTATTTTTTGATAATTTATAGTTTAATAATTTAGTTTGTTAATTCATGTATAATCATTATTTTAAAATGGATTTCGAGATCTTTTTTCTCCCTTTTTTTTTCTTGTTGATTTCACAGAAACAAATGAAATTTAAATAAAATAAAAATGGAGAGCTCATTAGGAGGAACTAATGATTATACCTAGGTGACACAAATGTATACACCATGTGTTAGGAATTACACACCATGTTCTCTACCATAAACACCATGTAATCTAGACTACACATTTTATAGTAGTGTACAACACAGCGGGTGTAATTCTGAAATTACTCAAGATGTGTTCATTTATTACAATGGTGTAGTTAATTTTACAACACAAGTTGACTAGGATAGATAGGCACAAAAATACCAGATTACACACCATGTGGACCAATAGGCACGATATGTAGTCTCTTCGAGTTAGGGGCTAAATCATGTATCCCATACATAGCTAAGCCAACTGGTGACAATGTAACACGAAGAAAACATGACATGTATCCCATTGTACACACTGTGTACTCCAAAATTTCTGAATTATGCCTCACATTCCAAGTCCCAAGGGAGGTACTTTGGGAAATATTGTTACGGTAGTACACACCATATATTCAAAACTATACACTATGTACTTTACCAAATTACACATAGTTAAAACTATAATGTTTGTGTAATGTTCATAACTTCTTATCATATATATATTGTACTACATGTTATTACTCTACGAATTGAAGCATCTTGTATTCCATACTTCAGAAGTGTAAAATAGTATACGAATATAATACATGTTCGGTAGATTTTAACAGGTATTCACCAGCTTACCTCCAAGCTAAATTTATGTACAATGTTGAGAATCTCATGGAAATTTAGAAAAGGATGAATATAAAAGGATTGATTAATTAAAGATAATAATTAATCGATTCAAGTGAAATTAATCTTAATAAGAATGATTAAATAATTGAATACTAGTTTTATTAAATATATAACTCTTTGCATGTATGTGGGTGATCATGAGGTAGGCCAAGGCCTTTTAAAGTGATTGGTTTCCTTTAAATTTATTTATTAAATTAATTATTGGACTGTAATCCATATATCCCCATTAATATATAGAGACTGCATTCCCAATATTTATTTTATTTAAACCCCCCATTTTACCCCTCATCTTTGTGTGAGTTAAAAAAGTATATGTAATTGATAGAACTCCCAAGATAATGGAGTCGGTTCAAGCTGGAGCTGAGATGAAACCAATCACAGGAGATATTGAAGTGGACAGGTGGAAAGCTGTAAATAAAAACCCAAAAGGTTAAAAGTGTTTCTCCCCTAGGCCCGAGTTTGTTTATCAACGTCTAGATAATCTAACCATTAGAGAATTTCATGTTCATTCCTTTTCTTTATTTTATTTCTTCCAGTTGCATGGTTTATCATTATGGATGTGTTGTTGTGATTACATAATTACTGAATTAAACAGGCACGTATGATGGAACTAAAATAATCTAGGGTTATGTGTAAATATCATCAAGACATGGTTAATCACTTAAGTAAGTTCCACTTAATAATAACAAGCATCAGATAATGATAATAAGTAATTAACACATAAGATTCAAAAATCCCTCAAATAAAATATTCATTCAGACCAAGCCTTCTATTACTTGATTAAGGGAAAACAATCAATAAAAGTTTGTGTTCAAACAACCATTTTTGGGACACATAATTTTATACAGTAAGCCCATATGAAAGGTTTTGGGTTGACTTAACCATATTACATGAATAGAAGTATCCCTTTCTTGACGTATTGTAATATTGGAGGCAAGAGTTGGGGAAATCCAAATTCAGGATTTCAGGAATGGGGAGTTCTCTCAACAGATCAAGGAGGTGAAAGCCCATTTTTGGAAAAGACCTACCTACCAAAATACCTTCAAATAGCAGGACCAACCCTTTTGGGGGTTATGTGAAGGGTAATATGGATCCTTTCCTCTAGAATTTTAGGGTAACTGGACATTCAGAGTTCAATGGTGAGGTCCATTAGGACTTGTTAAAATTGTGGGAGACTTAATGAAAATAATTTATTATTTCTCATAAAATGTAATCAATAAAGTTAAAATTATCTACTCTGTTGATTTTAGAATAAAATGAAAAAATCCAACCACACTATCCCTATGATCAATTCAGGATAAAGACAACATCCTCACTGACAGTAACATATAGGAATGGTTTAGACTTCTTCGGGATATTCTACACCCAGAAATGAAGTCCTACATACTGGAGTTAGCATTACCTAATCCACCTTCCCAATAGGTGAGTTAAAAATATTTCTTGGACTATGAGAAACATTTGAACAACAAAGTCGACATTCAATGTTTGATGATATCATGAATGTCTAGTGAGATCATTAAGTCTCATGAAAACAAGGATTCTTATAAGATACTCGAGAACCTACATGGTCTTTACTAGGATAGGGAAAGACAAGAAGAGTATGAGATCTCCAAGGCGCTCTTTCAAAGTAAGCTTGGAGAGTGTGCCCCAGATGGGCCTCATGTAGTCAATTTCATAAGATACATTGAGCACTTAGAGGTTCTAGGGTTTAACCTCCCTAAAGAACTAGGTACCGATCTCATTATTACATCACTTCCACATATCCTTTCTATCTTTGTTGTTAATTCCAATATTAACAACATTGAGAAGTCTCTATCTGATCTTCTTATCCTCATTCACCAAGTGAAAAAATATATGAAGCGCAAAAATCCTTTGGTCCTTATAGTGAATAATAAGAAAGGGAAGGTAAGAAGCTTTATTCCCAAAGCTTCTTCACACCCTTCCATGAAAAGGAAGATGAAAGGGGAGTCAAGGGAACGGGAAGCTGTTTGTTTTTCATGTGGAAAGAAGGGCCATTGGAAGAAGAACTACACCTAACCTAAAAAGAAATGAGAAGCTTTACGTGTGTTATTTTATCGAATGTAATCTATCTAGTTATAAAAATTGGGTATTAGATACAAATTATGGTGATCACATATGTATACAAATATAGGAACCAAGTAGATTTAAGAAGATTTACTAATGGGAGGTAGATCTACGAGAAGCCAAGAGAGCTAGACTTGATACTGTAGCTATCGAGGAATACCACCTAATATTGACAATTAGGATGATATTGGTATTAAAGGTTTATTATTATGTGATGTATGTTTCTAAAAACATTATTCCTGTATCCAAATTAGATACATATGGGTTTGTGTTGAAGTGTGGAAATGAATTTTTCTTCCTTTACAAAGATAGCATTTGTTTTGGAAGGGCACATTTATACAATAGTCTTTACATGTTGGAATACAAAAACCATGTAATGGAAATCGATAACAAAGATACTTTGCATGACTCATATCACACCCAAATTTGGAATCACCGACTATGTCAAGTAAATGAGAAACTCTTGACAAAGTTACATCAAGATATATATTTGGATTCTTTCAAACTAAAACCACATGGAGCATTTCCTGCATGTTTACAAGGCAAAATGACCAAATCCCCATTTAGTGGGAAAGGTGAAAGGGATAAAGATATTTTGGAATTGGTTCAAATCGATGTTTGTGGACCATATCCAGTTGAAACATGGGTATGGTATTCAAAATTTATAACTTTTACTGATGATTTTAGTAGATATGGATATATCTTCTTTATGAGGTAAAGGACAGATAAGTTTGATAAGTTCAACGAATGTAGGAATGAAGCTGAGAACTAGAATGGTAAGAAGATTAAGAAACTCTATTCAGAATGAGGTGGACAATATCTTAATCAAGAATTCATTGATTACTTATGGGAGTTTGGGATCCTATCCCAACTCACTTATCCTTACACACCCTAGTGGAATGGTGTGAGAGAAAGGAGGAAACACTCTTTATTGGACATGGTGAGATCAATGATGAGTCATGTGAGTCATCCATTATCCTTTTGGGGATATTAATCACAAATATGGGAGCACATAATAAACTGAGTACCAACTAAATCTATAAATGGTATTCCACATGAGTTATGGAGTGGAAAGAAAGCTATGTTTTTGAATTTACATTCATGGGGAAGCAATGCATTTGTTAAGGCCTCTTCATGTAACAAACTTTTACCCCGAAGCACAAAGTGTACCTTTATAGGACACCCTAAAAAAGGGGATATTTCCTATAATAAACCTTAGAAAAAATGTTATAGTGGTAAGAAATTCCATATTCCATGAGAGGGAGAATATATCCAAAAGAGATAATGGGGGTGAGATAGACTTAGATGAAGTCGAGGCTTAATGTACACAAGAGTTGGTACATGAACAAATTCCACGAAACCCCATGGAAGAAAAAACTATTCTAGAGACCCAATAATTGTGTAGGAATACAAGATAGGTTAGAGAATCAGAAATGTATGGTTTTCTAGTTACCAAGGAAGGAGACTAATTATTAGTTGATAATAATTAACCTTTAACCTAAAAGGAAACAGTATGTGGCACAGATGTTTCCAAGTGGAAAGAAGCCATGAATGCTGAAATTGATTCCATGTACCAAAACCATGTCTAGATTTTGGTAGATCCTCTAGCTGATGAATTAACTATTGGTTGAAAATGGGTATTCATGAAGAAACTGGACATAGAAGGACAAGTTAGTACCTATAAGGAACTATTTTTTGCAAAATATTTCAAGCAGTATGAAGTAATTGACTACGATGAAACCTTTTCACCAGTTGAAATGTTAAAATCCATCGAAATTCTATTGTCCATTATTTCTTACCATAACTATGATATTTGAAAAATGGATGTAAAAATAGCCTCCTTTTACAGGAAACATCAGGAATATGTCTACATGATACAACCTACAGGTTTTATGACTCTATAAGATTTCAATAAGTTATGGAAGTTTTAGAAATGAATTTATGGATTAAAGAAAGAATCTAGGTCATGGAACATTTATTTTGATGAATCCAAAACAAAATTTGGTTTTATCAATAATGAATATGATAATTGTGTCTACAAATGGTTTAGTGAGAGTGATGTCATTTTCCTAATAGTATATGTTGATGACATATTACTTATTGTAAATGAGATACCAGTATTGTAGTCTATTAAGGCATGGTTGAATCAATGATTATCATTGAAGGACTTGGGTGAGGAAACATATATTCTTGGGATCAGGATCCATTGTGATAGATCCAATAGATTGTTGGGCCTAAGTCAAGGTACATATAATGATAAGATACTAAAGAGATTCAGAATAGAATATTCCAAGAGGATATTGTTTCCAGTGTCACATGGAATTCATCTTTCCAAGAAAATGTGTCCTCAAACACATGAGGAATTAAAGATAATGGAAAATAATCCATACAAATCATCGATTGGGTCAGTCAAGCATGCCATAATATGTACTAGGATTGTTGTTGCATATGCATTGAGTGTGGTAGGTAAATATCAAGCTGACCTAGGTGAAAACCAGTGGATAGAAGTCAAGAATATCATAAATTGTCTGAGGCGTACTACGGATATATTCCTGGTTTATGGAGGAGATAAGGAACTAGTTATCAGAGGAAATGTAGAAACTAGTTTCCATACCAATAAAGATGACATGAAGTTGATAACGGGATACATATTCACTTTGAATGGAGGTGCAGTGAGCTGGAAGAGCTCAAAGCAGAGTGTGGTCAAAAATTATACAGCAGAGTCCACATATATCACTTCTTTTAAGGTATATAAAGAGGTATTTTGGATGATGATCATTATCCAAGAGTTGTATGTGATGCCTAGCATTAAATATCCGATCACACTATACTGTGATACTACTACAGTAGGGTATCTATCAAAATATCCAAGGTCACATCAGCAGATGAAGCACATACTTCGGAAGTATCATCTCTTGAGGGATTTTTTCAAAGAGGTGAAGTTACAGTGAGAATTATTTCCATGGATGAAAATGTGGAAGACCCCTTGAATAAAGCCTTGACTCAGCAGACACATGATAAACATGTGAGGTCTAGCAAACTGAAAGTCAAAAGCAGTTGGCTCTAGTCCAAGTGAGATTTTGTAAGAGTTAGTGTCATAGAACAAACTCGTTGTACTTTGATGACATGACTATTTAATATATTTTAATATTATACATCTTATTACATATTTTTCATTATTCTACATGATTATAGTGTAATAATGTTTTAGAGTATTTGCCTCATTGACAAGGTTATAATATTTCCTTGTTATGATTAGAAACTTGAAGTTCTATGAAAATATTCTTAAATATAGATCTATGGTTGGATGACATACTATAATGGGACACAAAGTATACATACCATCAAATGTGATTACTCGTAAGCATATGAGACTGAATTCTTATCTTCAAGATCACACTTGGTAATCTTCATGATGGGAGATTATGAGAACATACCCGCCAGTAGGAATTATGCATGTTTTGGTGTTATCAGATATTTCTATCTGGGAGCATGTGTAAGGATCCTTAAACGTTAAGATTATCATTAATACATGTCATGAGTTGTGAACTTTAATTTTTTGACAAAAACTGTCACACATATAGTTGGTAGGAAGTAGGGTACATTGGGTGCATCATGCATGACATGTTATTAATGTATAAGTCAAGGAAGGATTTCCCTTCTATTTATGGAAGTTTATATCTTATCCCTATTATTAAAATTGAACTATCAAATGAAATATCATGGCCATGGTGTAACAATGAGTTTATTTCAGGTAGTTAAAGAATGACATATCAAGAATAAAGGTTGATAAAATTATCATGAAACCAGTTTTATGATATATTGAGATAAAGAGATTATATTACACAGGGCACATTCATATGTGGATTTCATTGTTGCTACTTTAAGTTTTTTCTCTTGGATGCCTTGTACCGTTTCGAGACAGTACTCTTGGACATTAGGAAAACCCACCCAATACCAATGAGAAAGAATCCTAGAGGGTCACACACTAAGTGTTTCTAGTGGTCTCGGTTAAATCCTATTTGAATTTAATTAATGAAATAAATATTATTCTCAGGATAGTGGAATAATTTTATTTGAGTTAAAATTATTTCATAAATTAAATAAATATTTATTCACTGGATTGTGGGTAAAATATATATATTAATTTTATTGAACATTTAATAAATATTTTTTTAATAGTTTGTAAATAAAATATTTATTTATGAGAATAAATTAATTATTTATTCAGGTGTTCAATAAATTTAAGTAAAGTTTTAGTAGATCAAGGCCATCTTGGTAGTAAATTAATTATTTGTAGGATGTTAAATAATTATTTAACTAGATGAAACAAGTTAAAATAATAATAACAATGCTATTATTTTATGATGTGGAATTATATTTATAATAAAATTTTGTGAAAGTTGGAACACCATAAATAATGATGCGATATTATTATTAAAATCATGAGTTTTCTCTAAGGTTATGAATGTATTTAATTAGTTTTATCCAATTAAAAAATGTGACCAAATCCCCATGTCGATAAACAAAGATGTATGTCTATTGTTCCATATACCAAACTGCACTTCGAGTGAATTGATAATTATTGAGATAAATGATTTCTCTCTCGAATCCTCCTTCTACCCCTCTCAAGAATGAGAGACGTTCTTAAAGGACAAATAACAAGTGATCAATAATGATCGACACAAGGCACTTACTTCACCGTTCTAGCATCGGGATAACGAGTGGTGCCAATTGGAGGCCATCAGAGCACGTGTGATTCACTTCCAGATGAATTATAGTTTGGATCCTTTCAAGCACAATGATAAAATCTGGAAGGGTCATTCTGGATGATTTAAATAATTTGAAAAGAAATTTCCGAAGATCTATGTATTCTTTTGTTTATGAAATTGATCAAATTAATTATAAACATGATATGCAAGATCCTCTCAAATGGTTTTAGGCCTCTTAATTCTTGATCTAAATCTTTGAATCTATCCCATGGAGACTGTAATTCATCATTTTATTGATCGCATAATAATAATTGATTATGGTAATAATTAATGTTAGGTTCTTTCCCAACCACAAATCAACTATTCCCAGAAGCAACATAAATTAATGACATGATTTAAACAATTATACATTAGTTTAAAGTACATTCAACTAAAGGAAATACAAAGTGTTAAGGGTTTATTATCTCACTTTTAATCTTGTGAGACATATTTCATAATCACCACTTATTTCTTTGGTGTTGTTTATATATTTCCCCATCGATTTTTTATCATGAATCTCTTTATCTTTTTAGTATTTAAATATAAATATAAATTTATTTATTTTATTGGGAGTACGAATTAAATGAAACCCAATTGGTAATGATTTATTTTACAATATATTTATTATTTAGGATTGTTTATTTTTAAGAATCCATTGAAAAATATTTCTCTTCCTCATCCATGTTTTATAAAAAGTTTTAAAAAATGTATTCACTATTCTCCTATAATTTTTGAAATTCATTTTCTATAATGTTTGTGGTTTTATAAAATGTTTTAAATGGAATCCTCCTATTGTTTTCCAAAAGTGTCACTTTTTGACTTTTATTAAAAAATATAGATGGAATATTTTTTATCTTATATGGAATGAGCATATATTTATGCCATTTTAATTCATTAATGATTTGATGCTTACTTTACAAGATTATAAGGTAATTTTCAAAGAAAATATTTTCCTTCTTATTTTTGAATTAAATTTGTAAAAGTGAATTTTAAAGTGAAAAATATATTTTCCTCAATTTTTTAATGTTTATTTTTATGGTACTTTTATTCATATGTGAAAAACCTGTATTTTAAATATTCACCATTGGGTATATGATTTAATGATACCATAATTTAATAATTCTTTTACTTGTGATTGTTGAATATTATATTTCTCTTAAATATCCATATTCTTATTTGATAGATATGATTATTTCCTAAAACGTATACATTTTTTAAATACTATGTTTACATTGAATGTTATTTTATTTACTAGGTAAATATTGAAAAATATGTATCCTTGAATCAATATGAATATTTCATGATAAATAATATTGATTCATTATTTAATTATTTCATTTTGATATATGGGGAATGTGATGGGCATGTAGTGGTAGGTGGGAACTGGAATTATATAGCCCCTTGATACATCGTTAGGTCTCCTCAGACAAATAAATTGACCAAATTAAATGGGGGTTTACCCATAATGACTAACGTAATTTTTGAAAGGTCTTGAAATTATATATACCATGATTTCTGAGATCATGGATCATAATATTAAGCATTTTCCTCATTAAGAATTTAGTTCTTATCATCCATGGGGATTTTACTATGTTATATTCCATGGATTCAGATTGTGCACAAGTTATTGATTAAATTTAATTTCATCCAATTATTTACATTTCCATAATTATTATTCCTTATATTCTCTTGATATACATGTGATTGATTAAATGGAATGTAGGTTCAGTTATTTGACTTTCCATATTCATTATGCATTATTGATTCAAGATAGCTTTCGTTATATGTAACCCTTACTAAGAATTTTAGCTCACCATTATTCTTTATATTTTACATAGGAAATGAATATTTAATTATTTAATCAGTTCACGTATGCAGACATTTTACTCTCACTATGTTTTATCTTATGTATTTTATTATAACTCATGACTTAAATATGTATCTAGTTTTCCAAGACTACTAAACTATTGAGTCTTTTGGGATGCTAATCCTTGTATCTTAGGCTACGTTAATAAAGTAACCAATAACTATAGGATACAATATTTGGTGATGTTATACATTTAATTCTTGTACATTGAGAAATAATATTAAGATACCATCATGGTTAAGACACAATTTTTCAACAAAAAATAGTTTTTCAATAAAAAAATTATTTAATTTAAAAAGTTAATATTATATTATATATATCTTATTTAGATTAAATGGAGTTTAAAATTAGTTTTATGGCAAAAAAAATTATTAATATGGGTTATATTATGTTTTTATGTAAACATAAATTACTTAGTTAAAAGACTTGTTACCAGTTAAAAACAAAAAAATGAAATGTAAAAAAGTAAGAACAATAACTTCCAACACATCTAAAACATGTGTGAAAATAATGTTTTGAAGATTTATAGACACAATATCACCCCAAAATCCATTATTTTAATCCTTTTTAGTCTTTTACCATTTATTAGTGTAATGATATAATTGAAAATTGAAGGGTGTTCTCAAAATTATAATTTATTCACTTATAAATGGGGACAATTTCACCCCTTAATTCCACATTGATTCCTTAGAATTATTTCCAAAAACATTACAATTTATCTCCTATAATACTCTCTTAATTTCAAAATCCTGTGGTCTCAATTTTTTATCCTAATCACTTCATTTCCAGGGGAATATTCATGAGAAATTTCAAGGTACCAATGTGAGTATTACCAACACCTTACCATTCCTTATTAATATTTTTATCTAAACCTACCATAACCACATAAATATGATAAAATAAGTATCATTAATATAATTATTCCTCATTATATCAATGAAAAACATTATTTATTCATTTACATCCACTTATAAAAACCAAAGAACATTAACCACACATTCTGCAGACTACCACCTCCACGAAGTATTGTTTTTCAATTTTCAAATTAATTTTACTTAACCATACCCACCAATTGGGATATAACATGTTCTTTTTTGACTGACTTCTCTGCTTGAAAAATTATATAAAAATAAATCATGGATAACTATGGGAACATAAATAGTAAAATAATAATATGTTAATAGTTAATTAATGCTTGTTTTTTGGTTTTTGAATTGTTATATTTATCATTTATCTTATTTCTAAAATATACTTTTTATTGCTAAAATCACCAAAATAAGATGACACCGATTAAATTTTCAAGAAAACATAATGGAATGATATATATTAAATAAATAAAATAATATTATAAGTTATCTATATTAAATTAAATATAAAATAATAATGATAGTAAGAAGATATATATAGTCATAATGTGATTATTCAGGAAGTTATGTTCATGCACATAATGAATCTAGAACATGGTAAGGGTTTTTTCGTCTCAAATTCCTATCCTTAATACTTTATTTTATTATGGTTCTGAATTATTTTAAGTGGTTTATATAATTAATAATTATGATTTTATATCATTAAATACCATATATTCAGGGCTATTTAATTTATAATTATATCTTTCTCACTTTCAAGTAGTTTTGAGTTAGACGATTCTCAAATTATAAGGGTTTCTTTGTATCATTTTCAAATCCATGAGACATGCTTGATATTTCACACCACAATTTTTTTATATGTTGTATTAACTATTAAATTCAAATAATGTCTAATGAATATATTTAATTTCTAGATTATTGAATTCCAATTTCATTATAACCCTCTAATTCATACAATACCATTACTATAAGTGTTTTTGGAAACTATATCCTCATTCATTGTGTTAGGATTGTTCTTATTAAAGATATTTTATATATTTAGGGTATATACTATAATTTTATTTTATTATGTGGTGTTTTAGATTACTATTTTAAATGGATTTACATTTTTATAATAAAAACCTTTCTAAATTTCCATTAATTCATGAATTATGACATGTATAAGGGATTTGGTTAACTCAAATTTCATTTTTTTGACTTAAAATGTAATTCCATACAGTTCATTCTTCCATGTTTGACAAATTATTCTATTTATTATTTCATAAGATATTTTTTGTTTTATATTTTTTCAAAACAATTGTTATTACCTAAATATTCTTTATCAGTGAATTTATTTCATATAAAAGTGTGACATTTTTAAGCAAAAAATTATATCTCATTTAAATATGGGTTTTCCCTCATTTCCATGTTCATTATTTACAAAAGATGTTTTTAATTTCTTATTTTCAAACAAAAATAAGGGTATAATAATTTGAACATCATATTTCCCTTACCTTATTTTAAATTAAATGTTTTATTACCTCTTCTAAGAAGTGGGTTTTTAATAAATGCATTTTAAGATCTTAAAAATGGTTTCCATGCTTTCAAAATAAAGTATTTTATATTCCAATGCATTTTTTATAACATTTATAACGTGTAAAGTATCTTTTATATAGTACTTTTAGAATTAGTTGTTCAATAATTTTATATTTCCCTTCATAAAAATGTTTCCGAATGAAATTTGAAATTCATTATTTTAATTTTTTTTTGAAAAATTTGTTTTTTCAATTATATTTCCCCTACAAGGTTTATATTTTATGAAGTGATATTATAATCATCCTATATATTTTTATTATGATATTATCCTTTAGGAGAAAGATATTTTTTAAATCCCATGATATCTTATTTTCATTTCATGTGATTTTTTTTGAAAGTTTTAAGAAATACATTATTTTTATAGGGGTTACTTATGATTTGATGATTAATTTTATTCAAGTGGAACTCATATGTAAGGATAATTATGGGGGGGGGGGGGTACTATACCACCCTCTAATGTAGTGGTTAATTTTTTAAATCACATGATATGATAAATGTTTCCATTAATTAGATTCCAGAATGTTTTTTAGATGTTTTTTGTGTGAATGAGATGTAAGATTATTTTATCACATGTTTATTGTATGAATGAGATGTAAGAATATTTATTCACTAGTTTTTCATGTGAATGATATCTGAGAATATTTTTTCACACGTTTTTGTGTGAAAATGTTGTGGGAATATTTGTTCACAATATTTTCTATGCTAATGTTTGTCCCATAATTAATTTTTATACTATAATTCAATGAATATATATATTTATATAAGAATATAATTTATTCCCCTTGAATAATGTTTAATGTACCATGATTTTCCCACTTTTTTTCTTGTTATACATTTTTTACTTTTAGATTTCATGTCCTTATATCGTAAAATCTTGAAAAATAATACTGTTCTATTCTTTTAAAAATAAATTTCTCCCCTTCCCAGGTTTTCTCATATTATTATGGTCTAACCATTTATTTAATCTTGATAAAATAATATAAATAATGGAATTACTAAAACCCATTTGGGGGAGTGGGTGTTGATGATGATATTTGATGAATATTATTAAATGATAACTATATTAAAAGAGAAGATAATTGTTGAGTTTTTGTATCAAGTAAAGGAGAGTTAGAATTATTTTCCTAACAAAGTACTCAATTAAAATATATTGTACCAAATTTTAGAGTGTTATGTGATATTTGATCTATTAATTATTTATAATCAATTTGGATTTTCTCTATTATAACTCCTCTTGAAGAAGAATAAAAATGGTTTCAGTCCATGAAGAATAGTTCTTATTAGAAAAATATAGAGAAATAGTGGAATTAAATAAAGGATATTGTAAAAATGATTCCAACCTATTGAATAACTTGAAAAACTCATATATAATCTCTCATATCGATTTTTATAATTTCTAGATCATTTTTTTCATCAAGGTAGTTTCTGAAACATGAAATAATTTCTAGAGGAAGGACCTATGGTGTTCATCATAGGTTGTGACTTCTCTAGGGTATAGGATATACATCCACTTATTGGATAATTCTTCTTGGGAGAAGGGTAAAACCTTTAAAATGATATGAGCTTATAATAATACTCTAGGTTTTATATTGTTTCAAAAATTTGTAGATTCCATTATTTTCTGATTGGATTCCTCCCATACTAATCCACGAAACCTAATAAATATTTTTACTAGTTTAATTTTGAGTTCAAAGTCATATCAATTATTTGGTTATATTAGTCAATTATTAACTTTAAAATTAGGTGTGTATAGTTTTCTAAGTATTATACTTAGTTTATTAAACTTGTTTTCTATTTTTTCATTTTCATAAACTAGATCCAGATGAATAATAGGTAAAATAATATAGATAACCTATTAATGGGATTTCAAAATATACCTTTCCACTTTATTAGTGATTTTTAAATTAGAAACTCTTATTTATAAAGCTTACTTAACCTATGGATCAAATCCAAAGAGGTGATCTGATCTATAATTAAATATGCAACAAAAATATTTTAATTGAAGGAAAAAATAACAAAAGAAATCAAAAAAATACTAGCATGCCTCCCAGGAAATGATTCTAGGTTGATTTTGGGGGTTGTCATGATTCTCACAATAGAAATTTTAACCAAAATAAAATATAGTGAATAGTGGGTCTTTATTTGTCTCTATATTGGAGAGAGTTTTTATTGTTCTTTTCTTATTTAGTGTGCATTTAATTCGGTAGAAAATAGTTTTCTATTATGTTTGTGTGATTTAAAATAAGGGAAAAGGTGTTGAGGTAGATCTTTATAATTAGTGGTCTAAATTAAGATATTTCATCACATACCATTTTAATATTTATTCAACAATATTTTTCTGTCCTCCTCTCTCAAAAATTGTTCAAGAGATCAACAACTTCCTCTTACTTGATGATTTGTGTTCAAATAAGGGACTTTGAAGACCACAATACTCCCTAATATTTCTACCTAAATGACCAAGTGTCTCAAATCAATCCTGAATTAATATCTACCTCCCCCCCCATCATATGGGTAATGAATAAGGTCTGGTGGGCTAGTGTGTGAAAATAAATGAAGATAGAAATTAAGGAAAATTAAAATCAAATAAACAAAGGAAATATCCTATAATCTATAAAATTCCAACATTTCTGTTAAGATCAAACAAGAGTGAGAGTTTTATCAATTAAACATAAATATTAATTATAGGGGGTGGGGATAATATCCTTGGACTGAAAACTATGGGTCTAGTGTGGTACCAATATAGAATAAGTAAATAAAATAATTGGAAAATAAAATATCCATCTAATTGTAGAATCTCTCCACAAATCCTCAGAAACTAGCCTCCTTTTATAAGGGAAGATGAACATTCCAGAATATCTACCCCTAACATAAGTGATCCCTATACACCCTTTGGAAGCTCAATATCCTCTATAGGTATCATTAAATAATTCTTCTTCTACACTCTAACTATAATATTACCTTAATAAACTTGTAATCCTCCTTTATTTCTTCGATGACCTCTCAACATCTTTGATAGATTCCATGTGTTGGACTTGATGGTAGAAATTTCTTTATATAGATCCCTTAAGAATATTCCATCTTCACAAACCCTTCACACATATTTTTTATTCTTATTATCATTAGATAATATATAATTATTTGGTTGGAATAAATTTTAGTGATTTTTATGGAAAATAGAAGTATTATTTTATTTTATGTTATTCCCTTTTTTTTGGGAATTTTAGATTTTAATTCCCTTTTACAAATTTTTTGAATTTTGAAAGTTTCACATGATTGAGAACATATAATGAAGCTAAGAAAAGTTTAATGACATCCTATGAAGTCTTATGGGATGAGGAAAACTATGATGAAGCTAATATAAAGACATATGTAGCAACTTATCCAAATTCTTATTGGACAGATTGAGTCTTATGAAGTTGAGATAAATTCTTACAATCTCACTAGGAAGTCTTACAAAAATATATGAAAATTTTATAAAATCTATGAAGATTCTTACAAAGAATTAGGGAATTATAAAACTCTTGAAATTTAATTTATTTAAATAATTCTCATTTCTTAAGAAGTTATATATATCCCTGAGAAGTCTTATAAAGTATTGAAGAAATTTTGTATGGATTGAGAAAAAGTATAACATGTTCACTGATGTTTTAGGCTCAATTCTCCCCTTTTCATTTTAATCCTTAGACCTAAATCCATTGAAAACAAAATATTCATATTGGATTTGATCAATTTATACCATAATTTAATTAAAACAATTAAAAATTAGAATTAAAATACTGTTAATAGTTTAAACACATAAATAAAAAAACAATATAGGGATTATTAAATTAACTAAAAAGATGATTAAAACAACTAAAAATCAAGATTAAATAAGTTTAAAATTTTCATTCAAATTCACTATTATTCGTAATATTTTATCTAATTATTTTTAATTTAAGAGAAATAATTTTTAAAATACTATAAAATCTATTTTTTGGAAATTTATGTCTTGATCGATATGAGAATGAAATCATCATTATTTTGATATGTAATACATCATATTATTTTTTTAAAAATTCTCTATATTAAATTACTCAAAAAATATAAAGGAATTTAGAAAATATAAATTAATTATAGAAATATTTATTAATCACTCTAAACCTATGACATAAAACATTTTTTTGAAAAAATGTTAATCAATCAATAGTTTAATTACCCAAAACCCATTAGGTCAGAGTCAGTTCCTTTCTCTATTACATTTTTATAAGATATAAGTTTTCACATAAAAAAGGATCAAATAGTATAGTAGTATTGGTAAATTATATACATACTTGAAATTCACATTACAATCTAAAACATAAAATATACAAATAATATTCTTCGAGAAAGCCATTAATCCCCTTAGTGTAACCCTACATATGAAACTCAAAGAACTTCTTCATATCCTGGGAAAAAATAAAAAATAATAAAGGAGTGAGATAAAATTCTTAGATAGGGTAAGCATACCACATGATCATTGAGTAAATATGAAATAAACAATATTGAAGGGTAAAAAACTGAAACACACTCTCTTTAAATAATAACATGATCAAGGAAACATTACCATGAATATTCTAATAAGCCCATATCTGGTTTGTCTCATCAGACCTATCGATGAATTAGAGGATATAACAGGCCCCAAAAGTCACTTAATAATCCCAATACATTTCTTATAGGAATTGGGTGAATTGTAAACAACATATACATATGAATTTTAAATAGAATCCCACAAGAAGTAAACAAAATCACAAACCATTATAAGTAATATGGTGAATGGTTTCAAAACACCACATATATAGTGAAACATATCATTAAACATTTAATAAAATATGGTAAATGATGTCATAATAGATCAAACTCAATGAAACATAAGATTAATTTTTTTTGACATAAATAAAAATAATTTAAATTACATCACATAAAAATTATTACTGAAGAACTCTTATTAAACATATATGAAAAACACTTTTGTATAAAAATACCATTTTCATTTAAGAAAACATGTTCAATACAAAAACACATTTTCATTAAGAAATTATTTTACATAATAAAATACACCAAAAAGATAAATTTGGTTTCTTCATTTAAGTAATCATTAAATCTTGAAAAGGAAGATGAAAATAAAATAATGGCCAGAGTGGATAAAAATTCATGATCACCATATATGTTAAGAATAGAACATTAATTTTTTCGTTTGTCAAAATATTCTATATAAAACACGCAAAAATATTAATTTTTGAATACCTTTAATGAAATTTAAAATAAAAAATTAAATTTCCTTTATAATAATTATATATATATATATATAAAATAGTAGCAAGAATATTTACATAAAGAAAAAGACTTTACAATTAAATCAATAAACGTTCAAGGTGTCTCATACCACTTTAAAAATTTAAATACAGAGCCCCATGATAGAATAAAATTTTAAAAAACAGTAAATAAATTGAAAATAAATAAATTAAAGACATTATAAATAATTGGGGTTCTATATACACATCATAAAATAATGTGGATGTATAACATCAAACTGCGCCTTAATGAAAAAGATTAAGATGAAATCCTGTACCTTGAGTATGATTTGTCACATATGTTTCTTATATTACTGAATAATAAACTTAAGTTAATTATTTAATTTATTTATAACCTTTTCAAGTTTATTATTACCTTTTTATCACTTATTACCATGTTAGAATAATATTTAATTATTTAATCTCACAGTGGACATTTTGATAATATTTGGTAAATGAGTCCAAAATTACTTTTGTATTATGTCTATAGTCAAAGTGGTATTAGTCCATAATATAAAAAATTATATCGATGAAATAATAATAAATTTTATTAATAAATTATACTTTTAAATCTATACATTAAATATGGATATGAAAAATGGACTACGTTATAACCAAGGAGATGATAATCTATACATGCACATGAGTAACGTTTCCATTTTTCAATGATCATTATAGAAAGTAGGTAAGTATTATTTTATATTTATATAATTTTAATAGAATAATTAATATCAGATTAATCATTTAATTATACTTACATATATCATCCATATGATATAGTGATGAAAAACAAATCACATCGCTTTATGGAAGTGATAGTTAACACGCACGCAAGAACAACATTATCATTTTAATGTGCATTGAAGGGTAAGAACATAAATTATATATTATTGATTAATAGTGATAAATATTTCATAAATATTATATATATACTTTAATTCCATCATTATAATGAGTCTTGAGATATGGTGATGGAACTAAAATTATATCAGTTCATGAGGCGGTAGTTCTCTTTACACATGGACGATAATTATTTTCCCACTCGATGGAAGTGGAGGTGGATTTAGGTGATTAGATTTACATAATAAATTCTCAGTAGAGTTATGATACTATATTTACTATTTCATCATCTCTTGAATACTATTTTAAGGAATGGGAAGAAGAAATAAAATTGAAACACTTAATTAAAAATGATACCTCTTATTCGAAAAATCTCCTTTGATTAACAACTTAATACCTATAAAGAGGGTGTTCATAATAAAAAATTTAATCTAGAATATTGATATGGATTCTAGGAAAGATTTGGGTAGATCTTGTTTGATCAAAATAATTTTTGAAGTGTGATGAAAGGACAAGAATTATTGTCCTTTTATAGGAGAGGGGCATGGCACTCTTAGAATTATTCAAATTAATTAATTAATATAAATTAT
This sequence comes from Viscum album, assembly GCA_963277665.1. Taxonomy (NCBI): domain Eukaryota; kingdom Viridiplantae; phylum Streptophyta; class Magnoliopsida; order Santalales; family Viscaceae; genus Viscum; species Viscum album. Next base: position 565,717,936 of record OY728151.1, read on the forward strand.
TTTTTTAATCAAAATGAATAAAAGCATATTAATTTATAGTATTGAATGATATTTGGTAAAAACTACTTCATAAAATGAAAATTAGATAATTTTTTTCTATTTTTAGTCCTTATCTTTTAGATTTTAGCCTTATTTCCCCTTTTTAATTCTTATTCTGATATCATGTAATTTACGTTTTAAGGGTAAATATATTTATTGTAAAATTTAAAACAAATAATAAATGAGTCATTAATGATATTTTAAGACTTATATGAATCATAAATCCTAAATTTATATTTTTATAAACTGTATATAATTTAATAAAATATTATTATTTAAAAAAAATTCATAATGTCTATTTTAACACTATTCATCACATGATTTTTTAATAATACCATAAAGACATGATATATTAAAAAAATATTATAATTCATAAATAATATTTCAATGTAATCTAAAAAATTCATGGAGCAAATTTATTATATCAAATTATATTTAATTTAATATTTTTAACATCATTTATTTGATTCTTCCCTTAATTAAACAATTACTGCATTATCATTGTGTCAAAGTTTAAGATAATTATTCTATCATTAAATATTATAAATAATTTACCATGATGAAGATAAAATTTTAAAATTTTAAATGCTATTTATAGGTGAACATACACCATATATAACTTAATTTTAAAAATATTTTTCTAGTTATAAAAAGTATGAAAAAATTTACTTTACTTTGAATATACTATTATAAAGGTTATATTATCATTTAATAGTACATAAATTGTCTCATTACGGATAATTTAACTCTTAAGGAATAATATTAATCATCTAATAATATTAGAAGAAGTGTTAGGGTGATTTTATAATATTTAGAGTATTTTTACCCTTAATTATCTGATTTACCATTTACAATGGTAATAAAAACTACTAATAAAGTTACTATTCATAATTTCCAAAAATAAAATGATTATATTTACTAAATTTTGACTTTATCATTCAAAATATAGAATCCATTTATCAAAATTCATAATATATAATTTTTTTTAATTAATTTAAATTTATCCTCCTTGACAGAATGAGAAAAATGTTTTCAAAATAAAAACATTCCAAAGAATGAAATTATTTTAAATATAAATTTAATTTGAGAATGATTAAAACAAAATAAATTGGAGTAAATGATAAAAAAAATATTTAATTATATTTTAAAACAAATTAAAAATATAATTTAACACTATAAATTATTTAGATGAGAATGCAATTTTCAATTAAAATGAAATATTTTATTAATGTTCATCAAAACATGAAACTTATCCAAAAATACCAAAACATAAACCAAAGTAAATTTTGATACTCCTATTTCATATAATACGCTTATTTTTTCAAATATAATTTATAAAAGTTCCAAAGAACAGGATTTAAAACAAGTGTGCCCTCAACAGGCGACAAAAATGCCTTTAGAAAAATATAGACTTTTTTTGCATAAAATTGGTTTTATACTTATCTTAATCCAATAAAAAATATTTAATAATTTCTTAAATATAAAATATATATATTTAATTAATATCTTTCACGAATATTTAATTATTAATTTATTATGATAAAATACTATTATGGTCATAAAAATAGTTTTTTTAATTAAAACGCATCATTTATATTTAATTGATTTTTATTTTTATTTCAAATGAATTAATTTTATAAACATGTGTAAAATATATTTTAATAATTTATTTAATTCTATTCACAATCTCAAACTTAAAAAATAGTGTTAAAATAATAATATTTAATTATATATCACAATTCGTTTAAGTTAGGTGTTGCGTGAAATGTATACTATCGAAGAAATTGAATTTATTTAAGAGGAGACATACCATAAAATATTAGGGTGTTAAATTTTCCCCTTCTATAATAAATTGTGTCCTATAAATTTAAAATTTAACTTCAAAAATAAAAGGTTGATATTTGAAAATTCATTTATGGGAATCCCACATCGGGAATTGGGTTAATTAAACATCCTATTATTAAGAGGGAAAGGGAAATGCGAAGGTCTTCAAAAAATTAGGTTTTTTGATAAGATAAAATCTATTGGAAGTGAAAACCTGGACATAGAAGAGAAATCTAACCATCAAGTTTTGATGGAGAGTGATAGGGAAGATGGTCATCACAAAACGGTAAATCTGTGGTTGGTTAAACAGACCATTGATTTCATAGTATGAAGAGTAAATGAATAATTATTTTTCCCAAAATTATTTTCCCTATATAAGAGTTATTACATTAACATTAAAAAAAGAACTAGAGAAAATATACTTGATTACTTTCTAGTTCATAAGGACTATCTCATACTTTGGTTGTGCTTCAATCTTTTTTCACTTTATCCCTTACACATGGAAATGAATGTTAAAATGATATTTTCATACTAAAACAATTTTAATGAATAATAGGATCCATGAGTCATTACATTTACATAAAAATGTTTATTGAAACTAAAATGGTTTGAAAATGTTATCCAATATGGTAAATCATACTCTAACATAAAATAATAATATATTCCATAACTTTACTTAATCTATTCCAACCTTAAGACTGATCCAAAATACATTTATCTAAATTCAGAGACCAATTTTTTTAGGAAGGTCAATAAATTTCCAAAATCAACTTAAAATTTGATTCCCCACACAACTTAAAATAGGAATTACTATCACATAACAAATATTTTATCATCTTAAAAACCATAATAAAAAGTTTATGCTTCTAAATCTTAAAAGGATAAGTACTATTGTAAAATAATTATATATATCATGATTCTTATAACTAGAGAACCATTAAATAATTACTTCTTAAACATAAAAACATAGATAATTTACTCAATATACTTCATTTTTAAACCATTAACAATGCCTCATTATCTTATTCCTTAATACCCACTTCCTATGATTTATCTTTTGTAGTCTATTCATCATCTACAGTATAACCATTAATTGTATAATATTTCGGATTCTAACCACTGATCAAAACCTAAAGAACAATGCGAGCAACACTCATCAAAGGGATATAATCACGAGGAATCATTTATAGGATGTCTAAACCATGGAATATTTTTCTCAATATATGATACTATCCATTTAAACCAGTATATCCTTGTTATTACAAAATCTATAAAATGATATCCTATACTTAGACACATCCTCAATGTTATTTGCAGGGTTATATTTTTTTTATCCTTGATTTCCTAAATCTAGTTCCCATGGTTTCTACTAAATTTCTCAGATGCCAGCTGTAATGACCCTGAACCCAGTAGCTTGGAGTTTGTGCTTTATTTATTACATTGGAATAATATAGAAGTGATATTATCCCAAATGACAAAAAAGTGTAGTAGTCTTGGTAAATTTGATACATAATTGAAATTCACATTATAATCTATAACATAAAATACACAAATAATTTTCTTTTTGGATTCCATTAATCCCCTTAGTGTAACCCTTCATATCAAACTCAAAACACTTCTTTATATCATGGGGAAAAATAAAACATAAGAAAGTGGTGAGCTAAAATGGTCAGTAAGGGTAAGATTACAATGAAATCATTGAGTAAATATGTAATACAAAATATTTCAAGCTAGATAACTGAAACACATGGAATTTAAATAATCTCACTATATATGAAACAAAACCATTGATATTATACTAGTTAAATAATCATATAGAAACCAATAACTAATATCACAATGATGGAATGCATAATTTTGTACATCTAAAACATACCATCGAGTCCTCGACCAATAAATTTTAAAATAAATGGTTAAGGCCTCATCCAAATATATATATGAAGATAAATGGGCAAGGCCTCAGCCAAGTCCATATCTGGTATGTTTCTTGAGACCCATCGATGCATCGAGGTGCTATAGTGGCCCCGTACCATCAACTAATAAGTCTAATTTATTCCTCATTTGAATGGGGTAAAACAAAAACAACATATACATATGAATTGTAAATAACATTCCTAATCAGTAAAGATTATCACCAACTATTCTAATTAATATGGTGAATGGTTTCAAAACATCACATCCACAGTCAAATTGATCATAAACCATTTAATAAAATATTATAAATGATATCATAATAGATCAAACATAATGAATAATAAAATTAAATAAAGTATGTTGACATAGATTAAAATAATTTAAATTATATCGCATAAAAATTATTGCCGAAGAACTCTTATTAAACCCATATGAAAACACTTTCATATACAAATACCAATTTTTTACGATCCCATTTTCAATACCAAAACTCCATTATATTTGAGTAACCATTTCAATTCCAAAATACCCAAAAATGATAATGTTTATTTTTCATTTAAGAGAACATGAAATCCTGAAAAGGAATACAAAAATAAAATAATGGCCACAGTGGTGAAAAAGTCATTGTCATCATATACCTTAAGAATATAATATTCCTCTTGTAGTTTGTCAAAATGATTTATATAAAATATGTAAAAAGATTAATTTTTTAAAAACATTTAATATAAATAAATATAGACATAAAATTTACTTTATAATAATTTTTTATAAATAAATATTTAAAATAATATCAAGAATATTGACAAGAATAAAAATACATGATAATTAAATATTTAAACATTCAAGATATCCTATCGCATACCACATTAAACATTAAAACCATAAGACCCATGAAAGAATAAAATTAAAAAAACATTAAATAAAATTTTAATAAATAAATTAATGATATTATAAATCATAGAGGCTGTATATAACCTTTATAAAAGAATGTGGGTGTATAACATCAAAATATGCCTCAATGAATGAATATTGAGACAAAGTCCCGTACCTTGAGTCTGATTCATCACGTATGTTATTTATCATTTTGAAGAAAATTATGTTAATTATTTTATTTATTTATAACATTTTTAAGTTTATTATTCCTTTTATATCACTTATTACCATGTTATAAAAAATAATTAATATTTTAAGCTCATGATGGATGTTTTTGACGATATTCGGTACATGAGTCCAAAATAACTTTGGTATGATGTCTATAATCAAATTGATATTTGTACATCATCTCCAGAATAATATTCATGAAATAATAATCACTTATATAAATCAATTATACTTTTATATCAATACAATAAATATTAATTCAAAAAATTAACTACATTACAATCGCGAAGACTGTAAGCCATACATACACATGTGTAACGTTTCCATTTTTCAATGATCATAATGGGAAAAAGTAAGTATTATTATATCTTTAAAAAATGAACATAATAAAAGTAATATCATATTAATAATATATATATATATATATTATCCAAGTTATGTGGTGATGAAAAGTGAATCATATTACTTCGTGAAGGTGATAGTTCACACTTACGCACGAATGACATTATCATTTTCATATGTATAGAAAGGATAAAACAAAAATGACATTATTTTTTAATAATGGTAAATATGTCATTAATATCATATATAAATTTTAATTCCATCATTACAACTAGTCTTGAGATATGGTTATGGAAAATGAATTATATCGGTTCACGAGGAGATAGTTTTCTATACACATGAACGACAATTATTTTCCCACTTGATTGAAGTGGAAATATATTTATGTGATGATATTAACATAATAAAATAAAAGTATATTTATGATGAAATAGATATAATTTCATCATGGTTGAATGATATTTTAAGGAATCATATGAATAAATAAAAATGAAATACTTAATTAAAAACGATACCCCTTCATCGGACGATCTCCTTTGATTAACACCTCAAAAGCACTTCTGTGGGTGTTATGACTCAAATAATTCCTCTAAGATTTGGGAAGGGATTCATGTAAGGTTTTTTGGAAGATATTCTATGTACTAAATAGTTTTTTATGTGTGATTAAATGAGAACAATAAATTTCCTTTTATAGGAGAGATGATGACCACTCTTGGAAATCTTCAAATAATTAAATTAATATAAATTAATTTTATAATTCAAATGACTCCAAACATATTAATTTGTAGTTTTGGATTTTTTTGGGTTCAAAATACATTAATATAACGAAAATTAGATAATTTTTGACTATTCGTAATCCTTATGTTTTAGCATTAACCCTTATTTATACCTTTTAATTCTTTCCATGATATCAGGTAATTTACATTTTGAGGGTTAATATATTTACCATAAAATTAAAAAATTCCAATAAATGAGTCATTGATTAAATTTTAATATTTATTACAATACTTTTTCCAAAATTTGTATTTTTAGTAAATTTAAATCACTTAATAAAATATTATTTATTTTAAAACATCAATAATGTCAATTTTGACGTTATTCATCACATGCGTTTTTAAAAATATCATAACAATGTGATATATTAGAAAAAAATATTTCAAATAATCACTAATAAGTCAAATTCATAAAATAAAATTGTTTATGACATTAATTATATCAAATTATATTTATCTTAATATTTTTACTATCATTTATTTGATTCTTACATTAATTAAAGAATTAGTGCATCAACGTTTCTTCACCATTTAAGGATATTATTTTATCACTAAAAATTATAAAACAATTACCGTGATTTATATAAACATTTTATATTTCCAAATACTATTTATAGTTGAACATATCCCTTATATAACCCCATTTTAACAATATTTCTCTAATTAAAAACAAAATCATGACAAAATTAACTTTCCTTTTAATATAATGTTATAAATGTTATATTTTCATAAAAAAGGACATATATGTTCCAATAACTGATCATTTAACGATTTTGGATGAAAAATAATCATCTAATAAAATTAGGACATGTGTTAGGGTAATTTAACAATACTTATAATATTTTATTTACCCTTAATTACCCTATTTACCCTTAACTATGGCAATAAAAAATATTATTAAAGTTACTATTCACAATTTCAAAAAATAGAAGGGACCTATTTTATAATTTTTAACTTTTGATTCCAAATATATAACCCATTTATCAAAATTCAGAACAAAAAATTTGTAGTAATTAATTTAAAAATAATCCCCTTGATGGGACGAGAAAACATGTTTTTAGAGTAAAATCGTTCATAAGAATGAAATGTTTTATATCCAATTTCAATGTAAAATTGATTAAAATGACCAATATTAGATTAAATGATTAATACATGACCTAATTATATTTTAAAACTGAATAATATTATAATTTAAAACTATAAATTATTTAGATGAAAAAGTTTTTTCAATTAAAATTCAATATTTTATCATTATTCATCAAAACACGAATCTTATAAAAAAATACCAAAAAATAATACAAAGTAAATTTTTATAATATTATTTGAAATAAGTTTATTTTTTCAAATATAATTAATAAAAGTGTAAAAAAAATTTATTTAAAACTAGTGCACCATTAGAATGTGAAAAAACATCCTTTAGGAATGTATTGCATTTTATACTTAAAATTGGATTTATTCTTATCTTAAGCCTATAAAACTTATTGGATGAATTTTAAAAAAATTTATTTTAATATATAATATTTATAATTAATTAATATATTTCACAAATACAGATTAATTTAATTTATTTAAATAAAACACCACTATGTTCATCAAAATAGTTGTATAAGAAAAACACAACCTTTATATTAATTTTTTTATTTCCAATGAATTAATTTTATAAACATGTGTAAAATAGATTTTCATAATTTATTTAATCATATTAAAAATCATCAACTTAACGACTAGTTTTAAATAATAATATTTAATTCTATATCTTGGTTTTCTTAAGTTTGGTATTTCATGCAACATATATTGTCAAAGAAATTTAATTTATTTAAGAAGATAAACACCATAAGTTATTAGGGTGTTACAAATATATCCATATAATACATAAAATATACTTTTCAAGAAATTATTTGGAAATATATTTTTTAAATTATTGAATCAACATCCCACTTTTATGCAAAAAAATCAGTCAAAATAAAAACATAATTAAGGGAATAGGGTTTGACATATCTTATCTCAAACATTTAGAGTAAAAGGTTTCCTCGATCAGATTATCCTTTAATTATTAATATTTTAAAAATTATCTTCAATCACTTTATTAACCAAATTTTATGCATCAATTTTTTATTTCTCATTATTTTATTTTGTAGCTATATCAATAGCATGTTAATTTCTTTCATTATACATTAACTCCACATCCTTCGTATTCTTAATCCATTTAATCTCTTGAGAGGTTTTAGGAGTTATCTAATTATTTGTAGAAGAATCCACACTTCCTTTGGTATTATAGAAATTAGATTTTATATGAAATTGATTTCAATTTCTTATTCAACATGTTAAATGTTTTTGTAATTGTAAATTTAATTTCAATGGATCCTTTTGTGACCATGATTTTATTTTTAATTTTTTCAACCATTTGTTTGGTACGATATTCTTATTTTTTATTAACCATATTGTAATTGTATATTTATTACTCTGATTATTGTCATAATTTGGATCAATATTTTACATAAATTCTCTGATATCCATGTAAGAAAAGTTTTAGTTTTGTGACCCAATTTTTTTCTCCTCTAATAAGTATCATCAAGTGCCCCAATATTGATATAAAAATTCTCATTTTTTAAAAAAAATGTAGAATTTATTTTTCACCTGGTGATTCATTAATTTAATTTTTTCCCAAAATTTTCTTATTTTGTTATAAAATAAAACATATAAAAAGAAACATCCTTATAACATTAAATTCCTTAAGGATAATGTTTTCCCACATTTTTATAATGTTTGGGACATTAGGTGTTTAATATCATCTTCATAACCTTAGTGAGTTTCCCCATAGATACTTTATCATAATCCATTTTTGTAATGAACCACATTGTTATGAATCAGAAATTCTAGATTGAAATATGAATTTTTTAATTGGTGATGGTTTTGTTTTGAGAACCATATGGATTTATGAGTATATGAACATCACTAAAATGTGTTTTCAAACATCGTTCAAGTCTCAAGAGGCATCCCTAGAATTCTAGAGGACATTAGGGGAGTGTATTGGAACCGAATTGTTAAAAAATAGTAGGAGTAGTATATTCATGGAATAAAGTTGTCATTCCTATTGAGAATAACATTGATGGGGTGAATAAAATCCATGAAAGGGGTTTCCATGTGTAGGGGCCAATACCCTAAAAATTCATGTTGTGATCCAATGGTTCACACCATGAACCATTTTGATTGTTTTTTTAAAATCCTATGGGGGTTGTAAAATAAAAAACCCCATAAGGGGTTTTCTCATGGATGATTGCATGAGTGTGGGAGTCCAAACCCCCATTCCTCCATCCTTATACTTCAATATGAATGGTTTCTTGATAGTTAATTGCATCGAATCGAGGTAGGATATCCTCATTCTTATCCAATGATTCAATTATTTATTCTTTTATATTTTTATTTGTATTTTTTGGTTTTTGAGATGAATGATTTCATTAGGTTATTCTACAATTACTACACTTCATGCGGATTTTGTGTGTAGCTGATTTGGGGGGCCCTTGAAGAAGTTAAGACAACATTTTTTTGTTTATTGTGATGTATATTTTTTTCTTGAATTTATTAATTCATTTAGACAATTTTTTTTTGAAATTGGCCATTGATGTGGGTTAATGATTTGGGGATTCTTTATTTCCTAGGATCAGGAAAGCACTGAGAGTGGATTAAACTCAGTTACGTTCATTTCTAGCATCACATGACTACTGATCGAGTTTGTAACCAATTATTTCATGTTGGGTTTTTTGCATTAAATTTATCATTTCATTAATTTAAGGATGTTCATTATTGATACATTCTTGTTTGAACTCGATGGAAGCTCAAACATGCTTGTAATGATTTATCAGAATATTGGTTTAGGTATAATTCCTTGGAATTACTTGAGTATATTTTTTATTATGTAATTTTATTGTCATCTAACCCATTTGTATGATATGCCAACATTCTTCTTATCTCATGTGAGTGTATCCATAAGTCTAGGATAGGATTATGTTTTACTAATTGTTAACATGGATCATATAGTTTGATAAATAGTTCGATGGTGGTGACTTTGTCAAATGGTCACCGATGTCCCTCCTATTAGATTTTTGGAGGTGTGTGTTGATTTATTAAAAGAAAACTGGACTTAATTTTTAAATTTTTTTTAAAAAGGGGTATGGATAATTGTATATTTTTTGGAAAATGAGTGATTTGATAAATGAGATTTGAAATGGAATTTTAAAATGGTTAAGATGTCTTCGAATAATATTTTTATTTTATTTTGGCTAATTGAATCACAATAGTAAAACAACAAGTGAGGTATTTTTGAAATGTTTAAAAAAGTGGTCTTCAAGTTGGTTTCAAAATAAATCACGAGAGGCTTAAATGACTTGGTTTTGGTCTATTTGATAGTTTTTCAATGATTCTCTTTCATCCAAAGCATGTATACATTATTTGTAGCTTTTTTTGATTTCTATGTGTATTTTTTTATATATGATGATTTGTGTTTATGATTAGAAACCTAATAACTTTCATATGATATGAAAGTGTTAGTTGATATATAAGTATGTAAAAAATGGATTTAAAGGTCAAGAGGGGCTTTGAATATTTTGACACTTAGGGGAGGGTCTTGAGGTACTAGATCCTTTATGGTGAGATAATGAGCTATGAGATAAGCCACCTGCCATATTTTCCATTACCTATATGTACTCATGTGAACTACCTAGAGTCTGTGGGGATGTGTCATAGAGCCTAATTGTGACCTCCTCATTGTGAAAGGGGATGAATCAATGTGATTGATAGAACTAATTAGATTATCTTAGGATGGGATGGTGTGATTGATGTAACCTCATATTTTGAGGTGATAGGTTAGTGTGATTGATAGACAACCCAAGAGAATATGAGAATGGGTTAGTGTGGCTGTTGTTCCTCCAAACATGTAAACATATTTAGGTCAGTGATCATGAATTAGAACATTAATTTACAGGCTTGGGTCAAGGACCTCCCAAGGGGCGGGGTTATGGGATGATGTAACACACATAGATAATCAACCACCCTCAAGTTAAGAGGGATGGTTTGATTCTCGTAGAAGTATGGTCATGCCAAGATCCTTTGGGTAGTGGTATGAGGTTTGGATGATTCCTCAAATTATTCCTTTGGGAGAGGGTTTGTAATTGTCTTTATTTGCACAATAACCCGCATCTTCATGTTGGGTTTTAATTTTTTCATGTGGGGACTTCTTAATTTTGGAATAGATCCAAATACAATATGGTCAAGTGTCATGGTGTGCATGTTAGAACACTATGACCTGAATTGTATGATTATATATGCAATGTGTTCTATTTTTCAAGGTGGGTGTGTTTGACATACACAATTGAACCTATTTATATGCATTTCTTGAAAATCCAATGGATCACAAAAAAACTCAATATTATTAAATCACTATGGATTTCCAGTTGGCCTTTGGATGCATGCCTACTAGTTTATATGGATTGTGGTTCAATTTATGTGGTTATAATTTCTTATTTCATCACAACACATATGTACCACTTAGATTTGTACATTTGGTATTGGTCTAGATGGTTATGGAGGTAAAGGGCTCAACATGATGGTAGTAAGTAGTGCTAGCCAGTATACCATTTGATTCATTTATGGGATTTCTTGTTTATCTTCTATACCGTTATGGTTTAACACATCATATAGACTAGTTTTATAGTGTTTTATTCTAGACTGTGGGGCCCCCATTTTGAACCCTTTTTTATTTTTTCCTAGGTTTTGTGATGTTTTTAATTTAGACGGGTCTTTCCTTTTTATGGTAGATTTGGGAATGATTATTGAGCTTTGTTTTAGATGGAATAATATCCCTATGAATATTTAGGCCCTTAACACTATTTTTTATCCTCTAACTTATGAAGAGGGTTTTCAAATAATTTATAGCTACCCTTTGATTTGATTCCATTTAGGATAGTTGGACCATGGAATTAAAATGTGTTATGAAAACATGTTTTGGGATTTCATATGAAAGATAGAAACTGAGATGGTTTTTTTGGACTCAGGAGGTAGACCAAGCGCATTCTTGACCAACATGACATCAGTTAAAACCCAAGTTTTTAGGGTATGTATTGTTTTTGTATTGGGTACTATAGAATGAGTAAGGTGTTTTATTATACTAAGAATTAAAATGTGGAATGGATGATACATGGGATGAGTCCTACGGATTATTTGGGAGCCCGTGATTTGTTTATACTTCCTGATAGTGGCATGTCAGGGGCATGATAAACATTCCAATGGGTGGTGTTATTTGGAATGATGCATCATCAAAATACATATTAATTGATTAAAATTATAATAGAAATTATGTTTTCTTGAATACATTATAAGTGGGATTAGATTAATATGGATATAAGGGTCTTTATTTATTGATTCTAATTATGTTTTTTATTATGTCCAAATAAATGGGTTTGGGTGTTTTGGATGTTTTATAAAAAAATATTTTTGGAAGAAACTATCATGTTATGGTGTGTATTGGATGTAAAATGGTTTTTAATGTGGATTTTTTATATTATCTCTTGGATTTGTTGATTTTTAAATGGCTTGAGATTTTCATGTTTTTGATAAAATTTGTTGGAAACGGATTTTGAAATTTAATTTTGAAATATTTTTGAAATTCATTTCAAAATTGATTTAGTAAACATGGTTATTTTTTTGGAAAAAAATTTCTAGGTCAAAGATTTAGATGATTTGTTTTTTTAGTGAAAACTCTCAGATTCCAAGTACTATTTTGAAGACTAACATGAGTTTTAGTGTGCATAAAATGTATAGAGTATTTTTAAAATAGGCGACTAGTGCTAGTGTATTATAGTGTACATGGTTTTTGTGAGTTAGTTAGGTGTGTTCCAAATATGTGATCAACTGGTATGCCATGTTTTGTTGGAAATTGTCAATTGAGGTTGGATGTTTTATACAACTTGGTTTGATGTTTTGAATAGATAGAATTCAATTCGTCCATAGACTGGTTTGTTTAGTTTTTTTCATGGTTGATAGAGAGTGACCCCATGTATTGACTTGTGGGTTTAATGGGTATTCCATGATAGTTTTGAAAGAGATTCATGTGAAGGGATTGAGAGGGGTAATTTATAAGAGAAGATTATAGTGAGATCAAAGTTGTATATTTGATGTGTGTCTAGAGTGTATAGATGTAATATTATAAAGTTCAAGGAATAAATCCCTTGAGGTATGTTATAGAGATTTTTAAGGAATGTGATTCTTGATATGTTTTTTTAAGGTTCTACAGTTAGTATCGGTTGAATTATATTTTTTATGGGTGATTCATATGGAAGTGAGAACAATTATCTGGAATAAGCTGTTGATAGAAGATCCTTATGATAGAAGCATAATATGATTATGGATGAGTAATGTGTCAACACTTCACTGTTTTGGAATTGATGGGAGTGGTCAAGAATCTTCTGAATATTGGTGGTATAGATGAGTGAGATCCTTGTGAATTGGTTGACAATGTTGAGACTAGTTGTGGTTGGTTGATTATAGTATGGATACTCATATTCTAAGGAAAATATGATCAATCTTGGGTAAACAAGCTTCATTTTCGGAGGGTTAAGATACTAAAAAACTTATTAGAGGATGTTTTAAGAAAAAAATAAATGAGAGACTGTATACAAACTTGGTTTTAAAATATGGGTGCTATGCCAGTTGGAGTCCATGCATTAATGTCGATCTCGACATTGGTTATAGAATGATCCAATGGAGAGCCATACTGAAAAATTGTTAGTGCTCATTTTATAGGATTTGTACATTATATAATTTCAATTTGTTAGTTTCTATAGCCTATGGTACATGTAGGAATCTTAGAGTAGGTCTAGTAGAGTTTGGGTGATGAAATAAAGAACCAGTGGGAGTTCACGATTTGAATTACAGTTCATGATATGAATGTTTAGTTTGCGGCCTGAATAGGAATTCATATCCTAATAAATAGTGGTCAATACAGTGTAATTCTAGATATGAACCACATGTCCACGATGTAAAATAGTGAAGGACTATATATGATGAATCTTTTCTAAAAAAATCATGATTTAAACATGATGTTTAGAACCATAATTGAAACATTTTTATTAGATCAAGGAGACACATTTTTTTGGAGGACTTAAAACTTGATCCATTCATGATGTGAATTAACCATTTAGGCCATGAACCTAAATTTGGCATTGTTTCTATAAATTATGAAGAACACATATTTCTATAAATCCACTTAATTTTTCCCAAACCTTCGGTAATTAGAGGTTCTCTTATAAAGAGTTTCAAATCACTTTCAATTGGGTTTGATATCTTGATTCTTGTGTTCTATATGCGGTGATGGTAGGTGAGTTTTCTCTATTTATTGTAGTTTTTTCTATAATCAACATAATTTCTGTCCCATATATCATTCTATTCTATAATAGAAGATCTCCTTTTCTAAAATGGTATTATTTTGATATTTTTTCACGCATTTTGGGTACAATATCATTGGAGGATTGTGTTTCCCTTACCAGAGATGTGTTTAGAGATATACAATTATTTTTCCATTTATGTTTAATAACATTTAAATCATATTGGTAGGGGATTCATTACTTCTCCTTAGTTTTATGTGTAATCATAAATTTATCACAATTTTTATATTTTTATAATGACATAATTAACTATAATAAATATTAAAAGATATTTAATGAAAGTAATTTGTTTGGTTGTAGTGATCACATGTGTTTTTACCCTGATAATGGTCTACCTCTTATTTTTATTGATAATGTGCTATGTATTTCCATGATATGTATTAACATGTTTATTTTATTATTCTTTGAAAATTTATAAAGAACATATATTTGCCTTACTTTTTGATAAATAAATAAAGATAAATGATAAATTGTTTAAAGTTGGTAATGATTTTTGTCTAAAGAAAATATAAGTTAGTTACTCTTGATGATTAAATGTATCAAAGAGGCATGCTATTTTATTTTTTAATTCCTTTGATTTTGTTAAAACTACAAGTGATGCTTAAAAAGGTATTTAAAATAATGTATCTATTCATAAACTGCTAAATAGTACAATTACTGTACCGTAAACTGAATGGGAAAAGGAAAAAAATACACGCCCAACCAAAAACGTTCCACAAACTACAATAATTTAAAAAGTAAAATTTCTAAGAGATCCCTTCTTCTGAACCCAATCTTGACCACTATACATGGTCTAATCACCTATATCCCTATGCTCTTCTAAAGTTATGATCAACCTTCCCATCATCTGCATAAGGAACGACACATGTGGGAAAATCCCATATAGGTGTGAGTACAAAAATACTAAGTATGATTACCCGAAAAGGTGAAGGGGGAGACATAAGAGATACTCTAAAAAGGAAAGAAATATATATTACTGGGTATAGTAAAATCAGTGCAGCTGAACCCCAGAAGAGAGTGAAGTTAGCTCATCCAAACCCAAGAAGCTAGAAACCGTGAGAATATGACATTCTTTTCAAGTATTAACTACCTGTAGTAGGAGAGTATACATGTCCAACCATGAGATGATATACACAGAAAGCATGTCGTATACCCCAAGCGTATTCGCCTCTCATGGAAGGAGAGTAACTAAAACCCAAGGATTGGGTACTTGAAATAAAAAATATATATAAAATCAGTCAAAAAAACCAAAAAGAGAGAGATTAAGGGGATGTCCATATCACAGCTAAACCCAAGAAAGTGAGTATGAAAATATCCCATAATTATCTATTATTGATGACCAAAATCCTACATGTCTTCCATGAACTACAATTTAAAGGGACACAATCATCTCACCTTGATAATTTATGGTTTGGGTGGCACTGTCTCACCCTCAAGGTTTTAGGACTTCACAAGGACACGTCTTGGTGGGAAAAGTGTACCTCTTCCGTGTGAGTCCAAATGTATATCAAAGAATAACCTATCATTATTTCACAAAGTCGAGATGCCATTTCAAATTCAAGGATCCATTCCAATCGTAGTTGGAGGATACCACACATCATCAGATATTCATGCCCTTGTATCTCAATGGGGATCATCACCTAGAAGTCGATAGGGGCCAACTACCCAACCCTGCTAGAGGGTACTACCCAAAGAGCATCATCGACAGGACCCACTACCTAACCCCACTAGAGTGAATCCTTGGATTTTTATTAGGGAACAATGCCCAGCCTAATTGTAGGTAAGCCGTGAACTATCACCGAGGACCATTGCCCATCCTAGATAGAGGTAAGCCCGAAACTGCTTTGGCCATCCATGTTAAATGGTACCTCTAAGAAGGTATCGGGGAACCACACTATCCAGCCTTTCTAGATGGTATCTTATCAAAAATCATCAAGGTACCACATTATCCATCCATGATGGATGAAAACCTCTCGAAAATCACAAAGGAACCACACTAGCCATCTCTTTTGGATGGTAACCTCTCGGAAAGCACCAAGGAACCACACTGACCATCCCTGCTAGATGATGCCTCTTGTAAGAACGCCACTGCCGTCATCAGGTGACTCCCCAGGCATGCGTCACACCAAGAACATCTCATATCGTATCTTAAAGTGGTACAATGTTTATATGGGGACGACACAATGTGTGACCCCGCCTCGTATCTTGGATGTGAACCTTTCGTTTCTTGTGTACTAAATTTTGAACAAGCAACCCTAGGAATTTTAAGGTACCCCCCAGAGAACATAGAACACCTAGTAAAAAGGTCGATGAGCACAAAACCCTCATCGTTGATCTAGAGGTTCAAAAATGCAATTTTTCTGAAACACCTACTCAAAAGTCCCCAGATCATTTGACTGAATCTCTTTATACATCTTCTCCATTCTCATGAGAGTAGATACAGATCTAATTTGAGGGTTATATTCCAACACTCCATAAAGATCTTGTATTGAAATCATTTCCTGTTACATAATTAAATATGTCGCTAAAAATGATCCACACATTCAAACAGATCACATCATTGCGATCCTTGTGAAAAAACACACAAGATTGACAACTCATTTTCACCAACCAGACATCCCATGGAAAATTCACATATCACAGTATTGCACTAGAATAACATTTCATGGGGCCCATTACTTGATCCAAACATTTATCACATTGATCACATGATTGTGATCCTCTTGAAAAAGCACACAAAATTGAGTATTTATTTTTCCAAATTAGACGCCCAGTGAAAATGTCACATTTCACCATATGTCGTATGAAAGAGTTACAACATATGCATGATTAAACAATAAAAACAATAATATTGGTTGTTTCATGGATTTGAACCACAAACCTAAATTAAATATCCAACATTAGTCTTGAATTAACAATATTAAGGATAGGGTCACATCTTAGCTAATGTCACATCAATTGGACACCGCTGGTTGAAGTTATGGCAAGTCAATTATTTAATAATGATATTAAATCGAATGTTTCACGAGAATTTCACCGTCCCATATTACGGTTAGAGGTAAATTCTCCAAAATGATCCTAAAATGACCATATTTTAAATAGGATTACCACCGTGGTTGGGAATTCAATCTGATGTCACATGAGGGAGTTACAAGAGTTTTAATAAATAATAATAATAATAAATATATTTTTATTTTTATTTTTTATTTTTATTTATTTTTTTATTTTCTCCTAGGGTTTCCTCTTCCCCCTGGTCTCCATACAGTGTTCCTCCTTCGATCCCCTCTGTGGAAAATGGTTGTCCGACTGTGTCAACGCGGTAACCCGCATCACCCGGCTCCTTCTCTCTGCCTTGGTCACCTAATCTGATGGTGAGCCACCTCCGCCATACTATTTGACCTACTCGCTAACCTCTCCTCTAGCGACGCCCCATGATCCATCATCCCAATCACCCTTGATACCTACCTCCCCAACCCCACTCCAGTCTCACCTTCCTATTGAATTCTCACACCCAATCACCAATGCCGCACCAGCGCTGGACCCCTCTCTAACCTCACCTACCGCACGACCTGCTATGGCCACTCTGCCATGCACGCTCCGCTCGCTGCCATCACCAACCTTTCTCTGGTGGTCCCTTCCGCGGACCACCACGACTTCACTGAGTAACCAAAAATTATACCAAGGATAGTTTTGAAACATTTTGGAGAATATCTTAAAAAAGGGCTTTACTCCACAATCTGTTGGTGTTTTCAAATGTCCAAAATAAGAAGTTGATAAACACAAAGATCAGCAGAAGAACACAATGAACCAAAGTGATTTCAAGCATGGATTGATGGCCTTGTTAGTGAGGCCAATAAAGACGATAATTAAAATTGATAATTTATTGATAGATACAAAATTAACTCAATAATTAGAATTTGAGATGCTGAAAATTAGAAGAATCCAACCTCTATTCATTCATCAGCCATTGGCGACGCATCCACTGCGATCCCCCTTTGATCTTCCAAGGTTTCGATGGAGATTACTCCTTGATCCAACAATGAATGATTGAAAGTGAGAGAGGATCGAGAGAGAGACTTAGTAGAGAGAGAATGGACTTGGGTTAAACCAAATCCCAAATCCTAGAATCCCTATTTATAGGCGTCCTGCTCGGCACAAAAATAAAAAATTCCACACCCCCTCATTTTATGCCATTCCTAGATAAAGCACACCATTCCAAACTAAATGGAAGTCTCTATTTTATAAATCAAGTCTCAATTAAAGAGTTATTTGATTTTGCATCAGTGGTAAAATAAGTAAGTTTAATTTTATTATTTATGGTTTTTCTCTCTGTGAATTTTCTCCCAGAATTCACACGCCAATAAAGGTTATGCCCATCCTAGGGTAAACACGACGCTCTATACTCAATCGTGGCCACATATTTCTGATCCAAGTTTCCATTTTAGATTTATCCTACTAATTTCATGTGAATAGTATAAATTATACTTAATATTTTTTTATAATTTATTACGGGAACACTAAGCCTCGTAATTTGACTTCATATCATCTTCTTGCTTGAGAAATAAATGTAGATATATAAAAAAGTATCACAAGGGAAAAACTGGGTCTCTACATCATTCCCTCCTTCAATATTTTCATCCTTGAAAATAAAAACATGGGAAATGACTCAGGATATTGAGCTCACACCTTCCTCTCCCACTCGCAAGAAAACCTGCATGTTTTCATGATAGCAGAACACACGAACCAAAGGGACGGTCTATCCTGATAAGGTTTTCTTCTGTTGATGATGTTTATAAGAACATTCATGTATCTTCTTATCTATGACATATGGGAGATGTCGTGCACCTAAAATAGATTTTGGGTGTAGGGAAAGGTTATAGGAAGCCTCGCCATCCCATTGCATGGTCCCAAATGACTTGAAGAAACTCAAGGGATAGTTTTCCTCTCCAACTGAAACTCTACATCCCATATCTTGACTGGAATCACTATTTATACCTGAAATAAGGTCACATGATTCCCTCATTCAGAATATCAATCTAGTGAGTCTCTTAAGGATATCTGGTCAAACAATATTTCATAGTCGATTCATCACAATTGAGACTCTAATACACACTTCAGAAGTGAATGAGTCATCACCATCGACTGAAGAAAAACTATACCCTCCTACTCTACCAGGGTTAGCTGTAAGGAAGATAACTACTCCAAAACATCCTACACTAGGTGAGGATGGGTCTTATAGATAAAGTAATCTTCTACAATGTTTCCCTTTCCCAAAGTATACACTATCTCTAAGTCGTAGTCATTTAAGATGTTCAACCAGTGTCACCGCCTCAGGTTGAAGTCGCTATGGGTGAAGATGTACCTGAGACATTGGTGGCCTGAACAAACACAAATAACTCTCCCAGAAGGTAGTGTATCTACATTCTCAGGGCGAATACTACTACTTCCATCACCAAATAGTGGGTCACATAGTTCAATTCATGGGGTTTCCATCACCTCGACCTATACTTGGTAACTATAGTTTCAAGACTTGACATTGAGCATGCAAGGTACTGATGAATGGGGTAGTTGAGTAAACTAGTCCAAAAGTAAGAAATATATATGGAAAGAATGTGGAATACCCCATGTGTATTTTATTTCCTTGAAAGGAGAGTAATCCCTCAACTAGATACTCTGCTACACCCACTAATGACACCCTGAGAAAAATTTTCATGAAGATAAAACTCCACTGACAATGCTTAGAACTGATATGACACTCCATCCCATAACCTCACCCTAAATGCACAAGTCCAAGGGAATCTTCCACCACACCTCAATACTATTCATTTTGGGTTCCACTGACTCGATCTCATGGTTTTTCCCATGTCACAGAAACACATCTTGGTGGGGAAAGGACCCCTCATCATTGGGCATTCATATATATACCGAACAACACCAAGACAGGGTTACACCATCTCCCCATGTCACCATGATGAAACCTCTAGCATGAAATAGGGATATAATTTTACTTAACACATTTTCTAGTTATAATGTAAAAATTATACAAGACAAAAGGTGTACCTCCTATCATCTCATGCTCTGCAAAACCGTAGACATCCAAATTTTATGGCTATCTGTGGTCCTATTTACCAGTTTTTTTGAGCCTAATGTGGGTCTCCTGGTGGTGGTTGAAAGACCTGAAAACAACATCCCCACCTCCAACTACTCATACCCTTATACCAGCTCCACTTACCCATGGACCACCATAATCATAGCATTGTCTCTACTATAGTGGTCGACCTGCTGCCTGCCTGGTGTTCTCACCACATTTGGTCGGGTAGTCTCATTCCATGTTACCTCACCTGTCACAAGTATAACACTGGCCCTACTCAAGATGTCCCTATTCTCTACATTTCTTCTGCCCCATATGACTATATGCCCGATACTGATTATGGGTGGCCTCTTGCATTGAGATCTTATTATTTGTCATCTGCTAGGTTTAGAAAAAGTTTCATCTGTATTTCTCCCATTGCCACAACCAACTATATATCATCCCTCTTAAAAAAATATCTATGTCACCAGTGCCAACTCCATCACCCCGGCATAGGTGGGGATGCACTAGGGTACTATGATAGCACAAATTTCTATGCGGAGTCCCTTCTCAAACTTCTATCCTCAGACGTAGCTGTCCTGGATCATGTCCAAATAGTAGCATGTAAGATCCGTGAACCTAGTCATGTAGTCATCCACCATTATCCCTCCCTAATAAAACTGTAGGAGCTCCTGAATATGAACATAGAATAAGAGGGATGGGTAGTACTCCTCATGAAATAGTTGTTGGATGTCATCCCATGAGAGCTTTGTCTCATCTTGTATCTGAGTAACAAAGATCCACCAATGTCTAGATGATCAGTGGAAAAGGTTTTCTACAAAATCCACCATCTAATATTCCAATGCCTGTAAAATATTGAAGAGGTGGACCACTAACTATAGACAAACATCCTCTTCCTGAGGGTATAGATTACTAATAAACATTAGCGGTCTCGGTCGTTGGAACTCCTAAATTACATTTATCCTATGAACATCCTCATCCCACTCTGTTGGGGATGTCTTCTTCTTAATAGGTGGTGGTGCTGCAAACTTCCCACCTGAAGGAAGTAGATCACATGATGGATCTTGAACTGTGGCATCATCTCTCACTGAGTCATTATCACAAAAAGAAGCTGGTATCCTAGATGGATGTCATTATAGAGACATCCTAAATTTTATCAAGGAGTACCACAATAATAGAAAACTATATATATATATATATATCAACTACAAAGGGGTGTTGACTCAAGAAAGATAGTCAAAGACTAAAACCTATATGATTCATGTACCATTTTTCCCTACAACAAGTGCCTAAGGGTTATGAGTTGATAAGTGGGTAATCATGGTCCTGGTGAATGGATATATTGGCCGTTCGTACCATCAATGGACTCCCAGGACTAAGATCCACTCTCGATATACTTTGAAAAAGTTTCCCTAATACCAACAAATACATTTTTAGGGAAATGTCCAAACAACATCTTAATGGTTGATCCACATTTGATACCACGTTTTCATGACCCAACTCATACTTGGGATTGTGACACAACTACCCTAATCTCACCTCTATAGCCAGGGTGTGGCGATAAGCGTTGAAGGCACAACAAATATGAAGTGTCCTTTTCTCAAGAACCTGTACACACACACAGACATGAAGCGAAATCAATAGAAAAATTCCTAGGTAAAGGAACAAAATATTCAAAACTTCAATAAATAAAACAAGCATGCATGGACCGCTATACACTACAAGTACAGTAAAGTAAACTGAAAGGGAAGAGGGAAAAAATACACACCGAAATAGAAATGTGTCACAACTTGGTAGAAACTGAAAAGTAAAACAACGAAGAGAGTCCTGATATAGGAACCCAGGATGTGACCACCATATGTGGTACACGCACCTATAAACCTATACTCCTCTAAAGTCATGATCAATTAGTCCGTCTTCTCTATAATGCACAACACGTGTAGGAAAATCCCATGCAGGGTTCAGTATAAAAATACTCAGTAGGATGCCTTGAAAAGGTGAAGTTGAATCCATAAGAGATACTCTAAAAAGAAAATTAGCAGATAGGACAAGGTATGATAAAAGGAGTGTAGTTTAACCCAACAAGAGAGTGAAGTACGCACATCCAAACACAAAGAGCTTGAAACGATGAGAAGATAAACTTCTAGTCGAGTCTTTTCTACCTATAGTAAGAGAGTAGACTCATCTAACCATGAGAATCTAGACATAAAAATAACATTGCATACCCCATGCATCATTGCATCTCTTATAAGAAGAGTAACTAAAACACAGGGAGTGGGTACTGGAAATAGAGTATATATATATGCCCAGTCAAATAAATCCAAATGAGAGAGAGTAATAAGATCTATATCTAACAGCTCATCCCATGAAAGTGAGTAGACAAGAGTCCCTAAAGAAACCACCATCGATGACCAATATCCCACATGTCTGATCTGAATTGCAAGTCAAAGGGACTTAATCACCGCACCATGATACTATCCTCTTTGGGTAGAAATGTCTCACCCTCACAGTTTTAGGTCTCTTTACAAGGACGAGTCATGCTGGTAAAAGTGTCCCTCTTCCTTGTGAGTCTAAATTTACGTCAATTAATGACTCATAAATATGTCACACAATTGAGAGGTTATATCAAAGTTGATGATCCATGCCTAGACCAGTTGGAGGTTTCCACTCATCATCAGGTATCCGTGACCTAGTTTGTTAGGGGGAGTCATCACCCGAAAGTCGATGGGGACCCACTACCCAGTCTCTCTAGAGGGTACTACCCAAAAAGTGTCATCAATAGAAACAAATACCTAGTCCTGCTAGATGGAAGTCCAGAACTACCCAACCCAGCTGAAGGTAATCCCAGAACTATCACCAGGGACCACTTCCCAGAACAAATGTAGGTAAGACCAAAACTTCTCTAGACATCCATTCTAGATGGTTCCTCTTGTAAAGAATCTAAGAACCACAGTGGCCATCCCTAATGTATGGTAACCTATCGGAAATCACTGAGAAAACACAATGGCCATGCCTGCTAAATGTTAACCTATCAGAAAAATATGAGGAACCACACCCGCCATTCTTGCTGGATGGTAACCTCTCGAAAAGCACTAAGGAACCACAATGGGCATACCTTCCGGATGGTAGCCTCTTGGAATTCACCGAGGAACCATATTGTCCATACTTACAGGATTATGCTTCTCAAAAGAATGCTGCTATAGTCATCGGGTTCTACCCTGGGTAGGCATCACAATCAGAACATCTTATGTTGTATTGTAAAGTGGTACACGACGTGTGTGGGGCTCACACTATGTGTGACCCTGCCTCATGACCTGACCATGTACCTAACCATTATCCAGTACTAAATTGAATACAAGTACCCCTAGGTGTGCCAAGGTATCCTGAGAATACATAGAACATCATATTTGAAGGACGATGAGTGCTTGATGCTCCTCATTGATCCAAAGGGTTAGAAACGTAATTTTAATAACATGCCTCCCCAAATGGCCCTATAAAATTTGACCACATATCTTAGTACATCTTCTCTACTCTCACAGAAGTGTATACAGATCCAAGTTCAGTGTTATTTTCAAAAATTGAAGAAGGATGTTTCACTGAAATCATTTCATGTTCCACAGTTAAATAGATCACGAAAAGACTCCGCAGGTTCAAATAGATCACACCGTTACGATCCTTGCAGAAAAAACACATGATCAAGTACTCATTTTATCCAATAGTAAATCTATTGTAAATGTATCATATCACCAAATTTTTTTAGAAAGAAATCCCATGGTTCCCCGGCCTCAATCCCGAAATTAATATCATGTATCATGTCATTGCGATCCTTTGAAAAAACACACGGTATTATATATTCATTTGTCTAAATAAAACTCCAATTGAAAATTTCACCTTTCACCGTAAGATTTACAAACTAGAATTCATGGGTCTTGTGCCTTGATTTTTTTTTTAAAATCCCTTGATTGGTCTCAAAACATTCTACCTCAAAGTCAGGATTGCAGCGCCGCTGACAGCTCACAAAACCGATGCCATATGGAAGAGTTACAATAGATTCCAGATTCTACAATAATAATAATAATAATAATAGTAATAATAATATTGGGTGTTTCATGGAACCAAACCATGAACCTGAATTAAATATCCAACATTTGTTCTGAATCGGCTGTCTTAAGATCGGGTCACATCACCGCTAACGGTACATCAATCAAACATCGCACGTATGAGTTATAGCGAGTTAATGATTTATAAATAATATTAAATCTAATGTTTCTTGAGTGTTTCATGGTCCCAAGTCGTGTTTCAGGGTAAATTCTCAGAAATGGACTTAAAATTACTGCATTTTAAATGGGTTTACACCACTGCTGATGACACGTCAATCCGATGTCACCCGAGGGAGTTAAAAAATTTTAAATAAATAATAATAATAATAATAATAATATTTTTATTTATTTTTATTTTTATTTTCTCATAGGTTTTACTCTTCTCCCCTAATCTCCATGTGGTGCACCACCTTTGATCCCTCCCAACCAACTGGTCAGCCAACCGCCTCAATGAAGTGACTCGCGTTGCCTATCTCCTGCTCCCTTCATTGGTTGCCTCGCCTGACCACAAGCCGCCTCCACCCGGCTCATCGGCCTGCTCGCCAGCCTCACCTCCAGCCATGCCCCGTGCTTTTCCATCCTAATCGTCCTTATGAACCACCACTGTGACCCTTATCCAAAACTGCCTTCCTGTCAAAGCCACACACCCAACCACTGACACCGCACCAATGCTGAACCCCACTACGGCCTTGCCTGTCGCGTGACCTTCCATGGAAACTCCGCCATGCTACCCATGAAATCCGCTGCGCGCCACCAATTATTGATGGCCTTGATTTGGTGGTACCTTTTACAGACCACTGCGACTTCACCAAGTACCCAAAAATTATTCTGAGGCTAGTTTTAAAAATGTCAGGATGGGATGATTAGAGACATGGGCTTCGCTTAATAATCTTTTGGAGTTTTGACTTGTCAAAAATTAAACATTGATAAAACCAAATATCGGGAGAAGAACATGATGAAAAAAATTCATTTCAACCATGGATTTATAGTCGGGTTTGTGTATCCATCAACAACGATAATTAAAATAGAGAATTATTCAATGAATCCAAAATTGAATCAAGAATTGGAATTGAAGATGTTGAAAATTAAGAGAATCCTACCTCGATCCATTTTTTGGTCATTGGTGATGTGTCCACTTCAATCCCACTTCGATCCACCAATGTTTATGTGAATATTTCTCTTTGATCAGATGAAAAATGATTGAGAGAGATAAGAGAGAGAGAGCCTTAGTAGATAGGGAAGGGATTAAGGCTAACACTAATCCCAAATCATTTAATCTCTATTTATAGGTGTCACACATGGCACATAAATATGAAATTCATACACCACCTATTTTTTATGTTGTGATGAGCTAAAAAAATTCATTTCAAACTCAAAAGTGGTCTCAATTTTCCAATATGAGTCTTTGTTCAAAATTCATTGGATTTGGAATCAAGGGTAAAATAATTATGTTTAATTATTTTATTTACTATTATCACCCGGGTGACATTTCACATAGATGTACCATGACAAAAAGGTTATGACCCTCCTAGGGTAAACTATAGGCTCCATAGTCAACCATGGCCTCATACTTCTAATCCTAGTTCCCATTTGAGAGTAATCCCGCTTCTTTCATGTTCAGATTATAAAATATATTTAATATTTTTTGTATAATTTGTTCCAGACACACCGGGATTCAGAATTGAACGCCATCTTAATTCTTATCTCTAGAAATATATTTATAAATATTCTAAAGTCTTACAATTCAAAAACTAGGTCTCTACATTTTAATCCTTATTATTTTAATTAACCCTTAGTTATCCTATTTTAATTTTAACCATGATAATAATTTTTTGAATATTAAAATGTTTTAATTTTTACTTATATAGAGTCAAATAGACTATAAATTTCTAATATAATACATTTTATAAAATATCATAATCAACTTTTTTATATAATTTTACTATTTTTAAATAATTTAATTAAACTTCAATCTTGTAAAATATAAATATTTTAAATTTTGATACTATTCTCTACTTGTAATTAAAAAACCATCAATGAAACATGTAAAAGTATAACTGAATATTTTATTAAACTTTTTTACAATCCATGGTGATCTATAGAATTATCATATCACCATTAATATCTCAAATTATATGACTTTTTTTTTATTTTTATTATCATTTATTTGATTTTTTTTGTTAGTTCAATTATTACTATATCAGTGTTGTGAATGAATTTAGGTAAATTATTAAATTCAAAAAAATTATAAATAAATTACCATGATGAAGAAAAATATTTTATATTTTTAATGAATATTTATTTTTGATAATATCTTCTAGTTAACCCCATTTTAAAAATATTATACTTATTAAAAATAAGAGTGTAACATTTTGTCACATTATTTTATTTTAATAATATCTTAGTAATTTTATTGGATATGTTTCCATTAAATAACTCAATTTAAAAAATGTGGTGTCTTGGGTATAATTTTATTCAAAAATTAATAATTTTTTACAAAATATATGTCCTTATCAATTTTTAATCTAGACTCACCTGATTTACCCATTATTGAGATGATACATTCTACCACTTTCACTACTCATATTGAAAAAAAATAAATGGGATTAATTATAAAATTTAAAAATATTTATTATAAATATTACATCATTTTTATATAATTTAATATCTACAAATTTAGGAATTAAATTTTAATGAATGTGCATAAAATGTGATAAAAACTGTTTTTTAGGGAAAATGTTTTAAGCATGAAACTTGATATTTTCTTATCTGAAGTTTATATTTTTTTGTTAAATGTTTTAAAACCTTTTTAAAGAAAATAAAAGATACATTTGATTAAAATAATTCAAAAATAGGTATTAATTTAATATATAGTGAAAAAAAAATAAATTTCACATATAAAACAATCTTTTTGAAAAATAACACTTTTATTTTTAAATAATTTTGTTTTTAATTCTAATAACTTGATAACTAATGAATTCAATTTATAAATGAACATACCATAAATTTTTTATAATATAGTTATTACTAT
Source organism: Viscum album (assembly GCA_963277665.1). NCBI lineage: Eukaryota > Viridiplantae > Streptophyta > Magnoliopsida > Santalales > Viscaceae > Viscum > Viscum album. The sequence continues at coordinate 565,745,589 of OY728151.1, forward strand.
TAATTCATTCCAATTTGACAACTATGATACAACATACACATAATATTTTAACAATGTCACACGGTTCATTTAAACATGATGTTGTGTGAAACACAAGATATTGATGAAAAAAATTATTTTAATAGAAATATTTAATAAAAATATCATGATGTTATCGGAACCATCCCCCTTGATTGTTTCTCATCATCATTTTTTATGATATTTTCCCCACCATTATCTTATTTTGGGGTTATCATATTAGAATCACTTTCTCTCTTTTCAATCCAAATATAATTAAGAATATTTTTAAGGTACCATACACTTTAAATTTTTTTCCATAAATGGTTATTTTTGTATATTAATGGTTTAATTAAAAAATTTATTTTAGGATCATTTATCTACTTCCACTTTCTAGGTATAGTTTTGGTTATAAAAACCAATACAAAGGTATTTTTATTTTTCTTCAACTTATTAACTAATTATTTTGAAAATATGTAAACAAAAAGGTCATGAGATTTGGATGTCACAAAATCCTGAAAATTTATAAAAATATTTTTCAATTTAGATTCCTCATGAATTTTAATTTCTTATCAAGATTTTATTTAACTTTAATTTACCATCCTGAGTTCATTACATAATACTTCAACTATTTCATACTGAGTCATTATATTAAAATTTATAAGAATCTAATCCATTTGTATCTTATGAAACTTATATAATCATTAAATTGTTATATCTATAACCTATTTAAATATTACATTTATGAATTTAAGATTAGATATAATGTTTTACTTTTCCTAGTATAATATCCCTGAAATATTTCATCATTTTAGCAATATAACTTTTAATGCATCGATGAATTTCTTGAATTTCATTTACCATATTTTATTATAATTCCTTAAAGTCTTGTTGTATTTATCCTCCACTTTTCTATTATAAAAATCCTCCAAAAAACATTTAAATAACACGTTATTGTTTCACATCATTGATAAGTGATGAAATTATAAAATCCATGACTATAAGGTGATAAAATTTTAAACCAAAATTTAAGTCTAGTACAATATTATTAAGTAATAACCTATAGATAAATGCATCCACAACTTTGACAATACTTTATGAAATTAATCAATAAGATTATGTAAATTTTTGACTTGATTGGATGAATTCATATATCAATGAATAAATAAAATTAATTAATGAAATAATTTATTAAATATATCGAATTAATATTTTAAAACTAATGATATTTTGTTATATATATGAGAAATTTTTATTTGAAAAAATAAACTTAACCTAGAAAAATAATTAATTGAAAATGTAATATTAGGAACTCGATTGGCTCTTATTACAAATGATAATACTAATTAAAAGATGTCTGAATACTGAGAGGGGGTCAATTAGTCATCAAATTTAAATATCTACATTTTTTTTTTACCTTTTTAAAAAACCTTTATTTTGGTGTCAATTATTATATAATACTCCTTTTGATAAAGGAATAATAAATAAGATGATAATAGATATAAAGAGTATGTAATATTTATGAAAATAAGGGATTATAAGGCTTCACAAATCATTTTATTGATTGTACATATTCAATGGATTAATGAATTTTTATCCTGATTCTCACATTAATGAATTATTATCAATACTGAAGAAGTTGATAATTGAGTAATAAGATGATCCTGAACATATATAATTATAAAAATAACAAATAAATGAAAATAAAATCACAAATGAAATCTTGTTGGTATATATGATCATCCTCAACCTTCATTAAGTTCCTATGATCCCTTAATTTTTGTGTGTACTATTCTTCTATAATGTAAGACCCAGATAATGACCATATCCCTTTATAAGGATTCATCAATCATATTCACTTGGAATAATAGTTAGACGATCAATTAAAAAATAATTTTTATATTTTTAATGTCATATTTAATGGTTATGATAAATATATGAAAACTGTACTGGCTCATCTCATTCTACATGTCTAGTTCTTTATATTATAAGTTAAATAAATTCAATATTACTCCATAAAAGTCATAAAAACATATTTTTAATCAAAATAAAGAGGAATTTTAATTTTCATTAATTTGAGTTTGAACAAAACTACTAATTAATGGGGTATTACTTGATGTAGGTTTATAAGTGACATTTCGATATGAAAATAATTCCCAATTTTTTACACTCCATTTTTTTAAATTTATTTTATCTTCATTCCTTACTGATGTTTGAAGATAACCATGATGTGTTTTTAATCCTTATAGTATTTTCTTATCTAGATATTATATAATTATCTACAACCATAATCACTATAAAATTAAAAATATTATCTTCAAATTATGTTATGGTGTTGATAATATATTACCATTTCATTCTACATATATTGAATAGTTGTTTTAGTTTTCTCCCTCTAGAAAATATGACCAATGTTCATTAAAATATCCAATGGGACCCATAATTTATTTTCTCAAACCATTATAATTTTTGTTTTCCTATTATAATTTATATATTTTCCTTTAAACAATGATAAATAAAATGTATTTTTAATACAAAATATGTATTGGTGATAAAACAATTATATTTTTTACTCCAGTTTGTAGATAATTATTCCTTATTCATTTCTATGTTCACTTTCTATTTTCTTTGAAGATTATTTATTGTACAATTTTTTCCTAACATACCATGGAATTTTTTATAAACACCATGACAAAATCTAGTTTTATTTATTATACATCTTCCTTTTTTAAAGAGTGGAATTTTATACCTTATTTATTAATTTTAAAACATTAATAAGATTCTATAAACTAAATTAATTTTCCACTAGATGAACTCATGATACTCCATTCATCTTGAGACTTATTCTTTATTAATTTTCATTATTATCAAACATATAAATGAATATAATACATGAATCTCCAGATCAATAACATGGATGTCTCCTAAGAAGTGCATGTATGATGAAATTAAAAAACATATGAATAGTATATATGTTACTATGATATATAATCCAAATAATTGGAAAAATATATATCCAACATGTTTTGTAAGTTCATTCCATTATACCCTCAGTTTGGATAGTTTTTCAAGAAATATTCATCCCTATGATATCATGAAATTAATCAATCTAATGAAACTATTTTGACAAACATATATGAAAAAAAAGAATGTGATAATATCCAATAACTTTTCTAACCTCCATATAAAATTTAAGAACTCTATCCATTTCTATATCATATATAATGTGATAACTTTATTAAAATTCATCAAAAGACACTCCTTATCACAATTCTCATCTAATGATGTATTCTCTCTATTCCCAAATCCCACACGGCTATTATCAGAACATTAATCCCCCTTTGGAAAAATAAACTACTAAATTTAAATCAAAACTTCTATGATTATATATTGTTAAAATATCCAAACTTACAAGAATTAAGTTTTTCTTCATATCATGCAGTGTAATACTATCATTATTTCTTTTATAGTTTTTCAATGATTCCCCAATATCAAAAAGATTTATTAGGGGGAAATATTATATCCCTTGAACCAATTATTTAATTTATTCGATTTTCCTGAGTCATGAATGACAAGGAATCCTTCATTTAAACACTATAAATATTTCCACCACCTCTATATAATCCCCCAATCTATTACTATTCATTTGCTAATGAATCTCATGTCACATAGATAGCTTGAAATATATAGCTCTCATATTTTAAATTTGAAATGATGTTTGAAGATTAACTTATAAGATTCATAAATATTATTAAAAGCACTCACACATATAAATCCCTTAATATATTTGATATTTTCACATACTATTGATCATACATTTGAGGTGAAGAGAAAAAATCCATCCAAAATGATTTTTGTAATTTTCTTTATGATATATAATGATTGTATCTATCTCCAACATTAATACTTCCAACAGTATAGAAGTATCTCATAGAAATACCAACTTTTGATCTATATGTTACTTGGCTAGGGTACATATAATAAAATAAAGATACTTGAATAACATCGAACAACTGTTCAATCTAAACACACATGTAGAACACTAAAATTATGGTATCCTCTACTCCTAGACATGTTGTAACATTGAATTGTAGGTATCATAAACAATATATTTTATAGATAGTGTCTAATTCACCTTTTTAATGTTATTACAATAATTATATAATTGTCCTCAACCTTTAGGAATATATATGATGCAAAAAAAGATATGGATATATATGAAATCAAAGTATCAAATGGTCTTATATAATATCCAATACTTTTATATGATAAAATAAAACTATAAATCTTATATAGTTTCATTTATTCCTTATGAACTAGATTATAAATAATCCATATTTACTATAAAATAATGTAAACATCATTTTACTTCACAACATAAAATTATAAATAATGATAATTCATTCCAAATTACCAAAAAATGTATAATAGGATAATAAAAAAATATAAAAAATTAAGTAAAATTTAAAAACCTATGTGTCAGGTCCAAGGTTGGGTTTTCAATCCCCCTATTGAGTTTTGGTGATTCTTTTGAGTTTTTTGTGTTTTTTGAGGTGCTGAAACATTATTCAATTGAGGTGGTTGGTTTTATAGAATGAGAACAAGAATTATGTAGGCATATTTTGAATATAGTTGTGATTGTATGGCCTATTCATGGTCTATTATTACCATGGAGGTCGATTGTGTAGTATTGGGTTGGTGGGAAGGGGCTCCAACTTAGTCATTGCACAGTCTCAGCTTACTAAGACACCCAACCATTCAATCATGTTTCCCAATCAATATTTTACTGTAAAAAATTGTATTATCCTCCATTAGTCCACATTAAACACCCAATATCAACAAATAATGAAACTAGGATACTCTGGGATAGAAATTAAGGATTCCTTATCATCAAATGATTCCATTATCATAAAGATCATCGTAATCAACACCATAATTTAGGTATCATATATGTTTCATCATGTGTTCTTCATTATATATATATATATTTATCTTTCTATTTTATTTTATTTTTGTTATTATATACCATTATATAAATCTATTATTTTTTGATTTTTTATTATAATCATGATTAAAAGAATCATGATCTCACATTATTATTTATTTAGTTTAGATGACTGGATTGTGTCAGAAGATATTGGAACAAGGTTTTCAAGATTGTCAAATGATTTTCATCTATGGTAAGTGGGCCTTATTCACTTATTATAGGATAATGATTCATTAATATTTCATTGGTGTAATTGGACATTTCTTTCTTTCATATGATTTATATCAAATAATTTATATAAATATTATTTTATAAATTAGTATTTATTTGATCTAACATGTTTTTTTTGAATTTTTGTTGGTTTTGAATTAAAAAATGGGAATTAGTTTTCAAGGGATATTAGTTTCAAATGATAATATTTTTATTTAATTGTTCTATTTTTTTGGTTCCTTAATTTGTATATATTTATAACATGACCTTAATGGGTTAATTGGGAAAAAAATTTCAAATGAAAAACTATTTATCATAATTAGAAGTGGTCAATATGGGTAGTTAACATGATGTGTTGATTATGTATAGAATGTCTAAATATTCAGATTGTGTGTATTTTTCTATAATTATATATGATATGAATTATATGGTCAATGAAATTTGAGAGCCACTTAGGGGGTGAGAATCCAAAATAGGGGTACGATATTATCCTATGTAGTAATTTCTGTTATGTATTCATTTATTAGTCAGTGCATATATATATTTCATATGCAATGATCCATTAAAGAGAAAATATATGATATTTTTCAGTGATGGATCTTAATATTTTAGTTTTTGGATGATATAATTGTGTTCATTCATACATTAGAAGTAATGTGGGAATATTTATGCTAAATGGGTGTTATTTTATTTATTTATTTATTTTTGGGATATAAGACTCTTTTATTTTTGAAGGAACTTTATTTATTTGTTTTATTTTAAACTATATTTTAAAGTTGGTTATATTTTTTAAATGAATGTTTTGTATTCACATTTCAAATAGTTGGTTGTTTCCTTGAGAGAAATAATAATATACGATTTTTTATTCTTAATCACTAGTTTCTTTCCACTGGTAATAAGGGAATTCACCTAAGTATATTTGGTGATATAGGCCCAACATTTGGGTTAGAATCTTAAGTTTTTGTCTTCATAAAATAGTTTCAAAATGAGGATTTATGGGACAAGTCTTCCAAAGATGGTAAGAGAAGAGACTTGGGAGGTTGGAAAATAAGTAGTATATATAAAAAGGAACAAATAACTTATTTGGGAAGGGACTTGAGTTTCCAGGGTTTTCAAATAGAATAATCTATTGGGAGGATCCCTTATAGCGTGTTAGTATAATATACCCTATAGGTGTGAACAACCATGGAAGGATTAGATATTCACTAACATCACACACCATGATAGGATTTTATAGGATTTATATACATGTGGATGAATTTTTTGGAGGATGGTTTTATTACCTGAAATTTGTTGTAATTATGATTTAAATATTTATTTTAAAAGTGTTTTTATATTAAAAAAATTTACTGGAAATTATTTATTGCTTCTTGTGTAAGATTTTTCTATAAAGATCAAATTATTGGGTGTGTAGACCTTTATTATTTTTTTGTTATGGGTCTATTAGAATAAATTTATACATTGCACCTTGTGTGATTTTCTATCATTTACAGAGACACCTCCATGCAATGAGATTGTTCCAGATGAAGTGGCTATGAATATGGGAGGCATTCATATTATTGATAAAAGAGATATAAATGTGGAGGGTGTTTATAAACTCTACATTATATTTGTTCAAGAGATATAGGAGCATGGAATGGATGTAGATCAAGAGAATTATAAGTAATTGGATAATGTTTTATATCTATAGAATAATAATCCCTATTTAAAGGTGATTGTATGGTGTATGAACATAAGTATTGGTTATAGAAGATCAACAAAATAATCCAGTTTGTTTATTCCCCTAATATGTTAAGGGTTAATTTTATACTTTTATTTTATAGGGAGAAAATCATGAATGATGGGTGTATATGATTAATTGGATATAGATATTATTTTTTTGGATTACATAAGGCATTGGGTCAGTAGTTTTACTGATAAAAATTAAAGAAAATGAAATATCCATGGTTTGTGCAGCTATAAAATGGGAACATGAAAATATTAGAATATACTTCTCCCCATGTGTAGTTAGTGAAATTTTTATCAGTTTTGAGAAATAATTATAGTCTTAGGTAATAAGTGTTTTAGGTAACTTTTTGACCAGTTATTGGATCGATGGTGATTTTCCATGGTTTACCTACCTATTTGGTTGTGGTAAATAAGGAATATATAGATGAGGTGCATGGAATAAGTAAAAAATTCATTATATTTTGTTGGTATTAAATTAATTTTATTAACTTTAATTTATTAATATATTGAGTTTTATTATTATTTTGAGTTCTAGTTTCATTTAATTATATTTTTTAAATATTTCATAAAATTGAAAAATTGTGGATTTAATTGATTTATTTAAAATATGAAATAAAAAAGATGTCTATATATTTATTATCTTGACTATTTGTTTTATTTTAAAGGTTATAAATCTATTTGAATTAAGTAATGGTTATTTTGAAAAATAACCTCTATACAGAATATATTTTTAGGGAGAGAGTGACAGAAATTGGATAAGTGTTAGGATGTATAATATATTATATTTCATACATAATATATTATATGGTTATGGAAAAAGGGGAAATTACTTATTTTACAAGTGATGTGTAACATATATGGAGGAAACATAACATATTTTCCTTTATGATTGAATATAATAGTTCATTTATAACATTTTTAGAAGGTATGTAATATATTCTTTAAAAAATAAGTATCAGAATTAGAAAAGTATAATTCCACATATTATTGTTTCCACAGACTAGTGATACATAAAATTTTCTAATAAGATGATCAGGAATACATAATATTTTTTTAAATTGGAAAATGAATATATGTAAAATATGTTTCATTGTTGGAGTTGATATTTATAGAGGAGTTTCATAATATATTATAGTGATTTGGGATATACTTCATCTGATATATAAGATAATTTTGAAATATGTAATATATTCTCAATAGGTTCAAGGGATGAAAAATATATTATATAAGTAAATTTTTTATCCAAGTATATGCATAATATTTTTACTTTAAAAGAATTTATATGTGCTTAATATAAGATATTTTCCTTTATAGAAATTGAAATACATAATATTTAATCCATAGAAATTTTTATTACACCATGAAGTGACTTTAGTTATTTTTCATGTGTTACTACCAATGGAGAGAGGTCCATGCCACATTATTTTTTATTTTTCAAGGACCTGAATGCTGATACATTCAAGTATTCTAGTTATATGGGACTATCTTTTAGAATAAAATAATATAGTTTTTTTAGAGTATAATTAACTATATTTTATTCCCAAATATATTTTATGTTTTGAGTTTTAGTGAATTAGGTCATAACTCCTACATAAAAAACCCATATTTTACAATTTGGTAACTTATTATTAGAATCCATTTTTGCACAATATAATTCTCTTAAAAATAAACACATTTTATTATCCTGGAATATATTTATGATTTTTAAGATCAGTTCTTGTTTGTTCCCACTCATTCTAAAAAATATGATTTTTTTGAAACTGTTGGATGGATAAAAAATCATAGTAAGTGTCATAAAAATAAATAAATAATCCCATTAGTTTATTTTAAAACTATGAAATCATGAAATATATTTCCTTTAATAAAATAAAATTTGAGTTCAAAATAACCATTTACATACACATGAAATCATCATTTCTACCAATATTTTTCATTAAAAACTTTACTGGAAAACATAAATTAAAAATCATAATCTTGAGAGTTTCTTAGAAAACTTGACAACACATGGATATCATTTTCTTTAAAAAATAACCATTTATATGAAAGGGGAATAATTATAAACTTAAAATAAAATATCATTAGCAAATCTTGGGAGATCAAATAATTTCTAAGAAAACTCATTAAAAAGCATAGAAAATTCATGAAGGTTCTTTAGGAAATCATCGTTATAGAACTATTACAAGAAAAATTAAAATTGTAATAACCATTAATATAGAGTTACCAAAAAATTATTTAGAGAAAATAATCATTACCCAATGCATTGGTGAGATGTATCAGGCTCACCCATCATCATGAGCTATATCAGGCTCTCCCATTATCATAAAAATTTCTAAGGACCATATCACGAATAGTTTTTTTAATATTTTTTATTTTCATCATAAATCATCCCATATTAAAGAAATATTTGGATATCATAATTATGATTCCTTTTAAAGTCCCATTTTCAAAACTAAAATATCCAGAACAAATGGAATAATAATTTCTTATTAAAGAAACATTAAATGCATATAAAGTAAGAAATAAAATAAAATAATAGTTGAAGGAGTTGGAAAATAAATTAATTATTTATACCTTAAAATATAACACTCCATTTTTATTTTGTAAGGAAATTAAAATAATTCTATTAAAGATTCCTTTGGAATACCCTTAAAATATAGTCAAAAGAGAAAAAAATATCAATTTGAATTCATTTTTTTCCATATAAATTCATCCACAAAACAATTTTAATAATATGTATATATAAAATAATATTTATAAAATAAAATATAAAAATAATTAAAAACAATGGTTTTAAGGTAAATTGTCCCTTACCTAGAGTCTGAATTCTCAAATAGTCTCTTTATCTTCCTCTTCTTCAGAAAACCTCATTCGGTTTCTAAATAAATATTTATTAGGATTGTTTATTGATAAAACCATGATGTGTATGATATGGGTTGGTATATAGGGAATGGATTTGGGTAGGGATTTAATGAACCAAATAGTTTTTTTAAATGTGAATAAAATATGAGAGGATGTTCCATTTTGTAAGTTATGAGAAGGGTATTCTTGCAATTTCTTAAATTATTAAATAAATTGAAATTAATTATCATCTAAGAATGGATCCAAATTAATATAATTTGAATAGTTGATGATTATGAGTTTATATATTCTCATAAATTAAAATTTGGACTTGTTTATTTGATGTTTTAGGCCTTATCCCATTATATTTATCCTTAATTACCTGATTTACCCATACGAGGGTGAAAAATATTTAATATGGTTACTATAAATAATGAAAAAAAATAAAAGGGGAAATATTTACCAAATCTGAAACTCCAATTTAAAAAGAAAGAATATTATTTTTCTATATTTAGTCACTATATGTTGTTGAAATTAATTTAAGATTAAAACACAAAATGTAAGGAAAAATATTTTTTTTTGAAAAATATGTTTTTAACCACAAGATGTAATTATAATAACTTTAGGTATAAAGATAACTCAAATTTAGTTAATTATATTATATCTAAAAAATAATAAGTATTAACTTTAAGATCAAATTAAATTCATAAATATGCCTTTAAATTAATTAATTTAATAAAAATAAATTAATGTTTTACAAAAATAAAAAATTTTCTTCATTCACTGAAAAATAAATATTTTTAGAAAATACAAAATATCAACATTAGTTAATTTTGATAGTATTATTTAAAAAATTAATTTTATTTTTCCAAAATAAAAATAAAAAAATTAGAAATTAATCTTTAAAATAAAACATTTTTTGAAAAAGTTTTCAATAAAACTATTTCCTTTTTTATTTTAAAATTTCTTCATATTTTTATAATGAATATAACTATGAAAAATATAATTCATAAATACTAATAAATATGAAAATTATTTATTCTAAAATTATCTAGGATATTAAATGTTTCCCCTTTAGGTAATTATATCCACATAATTTTATTCATTTCTTAAACAAGTGGGGATATATTTCACTCATTCCATTTTCAAATTCCCATGGTACTTGTTCAACTATAATTTTTTTCCAAAAAACTATAACATGATGAATTACCTTATTCTACAATGATTTATCTCTATGGTCAAGAATCTGAACATGTTTTACCTCTTAATAAGGGTTCTCTTCTAATAATACGAATTTAAGGATCATCACATGAGATGCATCTAACAAGTATTTTCTTAACAATAAAACCATAAATACATCAAGTACCTGAGAGAAAATCAAATGAAAGGACGCATAGTAGGGAATGAATCCAAATTTCTCTAGGATATCACATAGTCCAACAAACTAAGAACATAGCTTCCCATTTTGATCAAAATATAGTAAACTTCTCTGTGGAGATACTTTTAGAAAAATGTGATCAACTACCTCGAATGAAAGATCTTTTCTCTAGTATCTATAAAAAATTTACACCTAAACCGATCCATAGTCATATGTTTCAGAATAATCTCATATTTCTTAACCATTTTTATACCAACTATGGTCCCATACAATTACCTTTTCTTACTTATTCCCAACAAGATAGAGTCCAAAAACTCTTTTCATATAATACCTCAAAAGGTGACATAAATATACTAGAATGTAAACATTTATTATAAGAAATCTTCAATATTGAAAAATATTAATCCCAACATCCCTTTTTCATCTATATAAAAATATTGAAGTAGGTATTATAAGGTTTGAATTGTTCACCTGGACTATCCACCATATTGAAGATGAAAAGCTGTATAATAATTTTATCCAGCACCCAAAAAATTTTTAAGGCCTTTCTAAAAATTAAAAGTAAACACTTGTTCATGGCCAAATATAATGGAGATAATAACTCAATGTAACTTTAGTATCTCTTTGAGGTATAGTTGAGATATATGATCTTAAAACATAGTTTCTCTAATATGAAGAAATGTATAGATTAATTTAGTATAATAATAATAACTCAAATCAAATTATTACTTCAACATTTCAATAGTAATCCCACCAAAACATATGTGAACATATTTTCCCATTTCCACTCTAGAACCAGAAAAGGTGTAATCATACTCTTAGTCATTTTTTGTATAACTGTAACCTATTGACTAATAAAATATTTCATAGTAAAATCAGAAATATCGCTTTCCGTTCCATCCTACCAGTAATAATCCTAATGATTTCGTTAAATATTAGTGGTTTTGGGATGCATTAAATATGGGTAACTATGATCTTTAATCAATTTTTTTTGTCAAACTAGGAAACACATGGCACACAAAATCTTTTTCCAAATCTAATAACACATTCTTCGTCAAAATTAATCTATAGAAGTACACACCTCTTAACAGATCATACATTTTTCTATAAATTGTTATCATATTTGTGAGGTTACTTAATTATTTCTTATAGAGATGATTTTATTTACACCTGAAACAAAACAGAGGAAGTTATTACATGTACAAATTCGAGGAAAAATTTCATTAAATAATTCACTGAATGGTTATGTTCAAAATGTAACATTTATAATATATAATTTTAGTTTTGAATCAAAGAATAAAAAAAATTATTTTATTTTATAGGATGGTAGTTAATCATGAAGTTATAATACTTAATCAATTGAATCCATATTCTACACCTCATGTTCAACACATTCTGAATTAATATATACATCAAACTTTTACAATCATTTCATATTTCACTCTTTACCATTTATAAATGATGCCTCTAACATTTAAAGAAAACCAAAAAATATAATTATTGATCATGAGTAGGATTCTTTATCTTATGATGTTTTAGTGTACATTAAGCCTAAGAAATTAAAAGATTATTTTTCATCAAAACATAAACATGTAACTTAAAATAAGAATCAATTTAGATGAAAAATTCACCATTTATAGAGGGTAGGTCCAAAACTAGTGGAATAAAAAATCTCAATTTCTGTTCATAAAAATAGTCATCAAACTCTTTATTATATATTAATTTAAATATTTTTTGACTTAACGCACCCACTGGGATATATAATAGGGATTTATTTTCAAAAAAACAGAGGTATTAACCTACTAATTAAAGAAAACTAAGAATCTATATGACATTTTTTGGTCTAGGAAAATCATCGAGAACAATATTTTTTAGAGGGTCAATATGTAATCCATAGTTTTAAATAATATTTCCCAGGAAATGAGGTTATTGAAACCAAAATTACCATTTATTAAATTTTTCATATATTTTATTTTATATTATGGTTTTCAAAATAATCCTTTGTTCTCTTTTATGATCATTAAGAATTTTATATTATATAAATATATCATTAATAAAAATAACCAAAAACATATCTAAATAGTTATATAAAACATTATATAGAAGATGCATGAATATAGATTGTGAATTAGAAAACCCAAACGACATAACTACAAACTCATAATTCCTATATCTCGGGTAAAACACTATCTTTAGAATATCTTCCTACTTCACCTTCAACTAATGGTAACCTAATATGAGATAAATCATTGAAAAATACAGTGCTACTTGGATCTAATCAATAAAATAATAGATATGAGGAAAATGATACATGTTATTAGTAGTGATTTTATTCAAGTCTCTATAATCAATGAAATGCCTCATTGAACAATATTTATTTCTTTAAATAAAATTATGTAACCCCATGGTAAATTTTTATAGGTTCAGTAAAACCTCTGTCTAAAAAATCATGTAACTAATTTTTCTATTCTAAAATTTCTACTCAATAGATTATATAATGGGGTTTTGAAATTTTTTAACATCTAGAACTTAGTTAATAGTAAATTTAATATCCCAATTAGATACATCACCAACAACTTCATCAGGAAATACATCCAGATATTCACCCACTATAGGTACATCATTGATATGAACAATATACAACTTCTAAACAATATGTGAAATCCGACTTTCATTTCCATCTTTTAATAGTTTCTCATATTCCTGATATGTTATTAAAGGTATGAATTATTTCCTTTTCAAATACTGAAACTAATTCTAAAAAAGAAATTCTTTGGTTCTACAATCTATATTATCTTGTAAAATAGAAAACCAATTTATACTCAGAATAGCATCAAACTATAAAAGGAGAAAGACAAAAATTTATGTACGTAGTACCATTCCATAGAAAAGGACATGAAAATTATAATAATTTCTTTTTCCTTAATAATTCCCCCATGTAATTTTTCCAAAATTTCTGGAATTATTTATTAAGGTGAAATATCAAATTTATTAGAAAATTTATAAGAAATAAAAGAATATATATGTAAGAACATAGTTTTTTCTATAAAAGACTTTGGAATATTCTTTATGTTATTCCAGAAAATCTCCTTCAGACGACGTACGATTACGAGCCCCGATGTGGCCGAAAGTAAGTTTTCAGTCTGTTCACACTGGGAACGCCAAATAAATGGGATAACTCCTAAATGGAGATCCGGATCATAAATCTGAGTTCCCGGATGGGTCTAAAATTGGGTTTTTACCCTAGGAACGATATAAAGCATGTCAGCGCGGGATGTTGGTACCCCTCGCCCGTTAACGGAACATTAAACGGATAAATAAATAAATTTATTTGTTTAATGGTTATACTCAAGTATCACTTAAAAGGTTGCTCGGATGGGAAATCCAAGGTCATAGTTGAGTCCAGAATGTTCCGTTAACCCTAGGAGGGCTTCAATTTTTGCAGGTGCAACCCTTCTATGGAAAATGGTCCCATGGGTGTTTACGTAATTTAGCATCCATAGAAGTTTAGTTTTATAACTTTTGAACGAGGCCTCGGATTAAAATTCCTAGGCTGCGAATGTGCTCATGAGGTGGTGTTTACCCTAGGGGTGGATTAACCTCAACCCCGTCGAGAGTTTCAGATGCGACTTAAATTGGGGGTTAAAATTAATTAAAATTTTAATTAGTTTTCTTTATTTAAGACATAACCCATCCCTGCTCCTTCATTTACACCTCCAGGCAGAAGAAGTCTCAACCAAGGATCTCATCCAACAAGACCTCCTCTATCCTCTCCTCCCCAAGGTGGTGCACAGCTTCGGCGGATCAACGACGAAGCTTCGGGCTACACCCAAAGAGGTAGAAAATATTCATTTCGTATTTTAATTTCGAACCTCTCCTTTGAACTAAATTTGAAGTGTAAAAATGTTGATTAATTTTTTAGTGTAGCCTATGGTTCCGTATCATATTTTATGATCATTCCAACGCACTTTTCAGAATTGATATCTGAGTCTCGAGGCGATCACAATCGTCGGATGAAGTTTCGAGGTTTTTCTTATTTGGGTGTTTTCTGGCAAGGTTTCGGCCATTGAGGTGGCGTTGGCGTGAGCGGGGAGCGGTAGGTGGTCACGGGTGTCGGTCGGGCGAGGGCGAGCAGAGGCCGGCGGAGGTGCTGGGTCAGCGGGGTCATCGGTGGGCGCCAGCTGGGGCGCGAGATACGGAAGACCCAGGGTCTTCGTGACCCCGGTCGGCGATAGGGACCCACGATACATGGGTCCCGTGGAGGCTAAGCCGGAACTGTTGAGCCGGTCCGGGTGAGATGGGATGGCCTGCACGGTGAAACACATGCTGGTTCAGGCAGGGTGGGTCGGCCGAATCATCCCGACCCACCTCGTTTCGGTCCCATAAAATTTAAAATGCTTCTAAAATACGAACCGTGTGTCGGATTGACGTGTCGTCTGTGGAAACACGATCCTTGGATCAAGACAAATGTGTTGAGATGATCTTGAGGATTTTTAATTCCTGAGACAAAGCGCTCAGTGGCGTGACACGTCTTTAAGTGGATTGGTATTTTTCTGGGGTTTTTTGTTTTGGGCGGCGCAGACACATTCGATGTTTGTTTTGAGTGCCGTCAGCGACATTGCGACCCTGGTGTCGAGGCGGAGTTTTCCAGAGGGTTTTCGGGCATCAAATTTGGTGTTGAAATGTCTCCCCCATGACCCTTATTTTAAGTCGTGAGCCGCGTTTCACAAATTTTTCATCGGATGTCTTTTCGGAGCATGCAAGCAGTCGATTCAGAGTGTTCTTTTGGGGGCATTGCGATGGAGCAATCCGCCCACTCTAATTCTGCATGGTGGTGCGGGCCCCATGGGGGATGTTTTGGGAGTTGGCAGTGAATTCCAAATTCATCACTGGGAGTCTTTTTTGGACAAGTGTTTAGTCAATCTTGTGTACTTTTCCGAGAGGATCGTAATGGTGTGATCCATTTTTAACGCTTTGGGACTGGGATGCGCGTCCAACGAAGCACCGCTCGTGTGCAGTTGGTGGAAAAAATCTTTTTCTCCGGACATTAGTTCAATGCAAGTAAGCAGTCATTTTGACGTGTCTTCTCGAGGGCATCGTAATGGTGCAATGCGCCCGACTGTTTTCAGGACCGAGGCTCGGGACCACAGGAAGACGTTCGGGCGTAAAGTAGTGTTGAACGAATTTTACGTCGGATGTCTGTTGGAGGCGAGTAAATACTCGATCTCGCATGTTTTTCCACGAGGATTACAACGGTATGATCTGTCGGATGTGAGGAGTCTCTTTCTAGATCTCATTAAATGTGGAATCATGAAAGGTGTATCGGTGGTGGTTCTTCCTGCAGTGTTTGTAGAGAGCCCTTGGCATGTGATCAGATTCACTCTTGGGAGAGTGAAGTGAATGCTTAAAGAGATGTGGCTGGCCACGCTAGGGATGTGGAGGAAGCAGGTTGGCGAAGTTATGTTTACGACTTTTTGTGTTGACATTGGGTGTTGTGTGCACGATAGCCCTTGGGCTGGCAATGTGGCATACTCTGGGAGTTTACGGGAATGTTTGGAGGTACTTTTTGTATTTTGTACCTGAGAACATTTGTACGCTTTGTTTGGAGATGAGTTTGGGCCAAACATTGTGTGGGCCCCATGTGTGTGCCATGTACTTATTTTCATACCTTTGACCTCTTAAAACGCAGAGAGACCTTTTGTTAGCACCGTTTTGAACAGTAGGGTTGAGCGGGTCCCCTTGGTCCTGTTCTTGATGGTTTGACAGGCCGAGTTATTTTGGTTAACCTGTTCTTTCAGCTGAGGGGGTTTTCGGTGTTGTGTCCCTTTCACCGGATAGTGACATCATTTACAGCTACGTGCGTTCGTACATTGTGGGTGTGCTCCCAATTTCTAGAGTGAGTTGTCTCAGTCCGCTTCGACATTAGACTCAGCAGATTGGAGCATGTATCACCCCGAGAGGCCCAGGGAGATCCTCACATCCCTTCGTGTTCCCTGGTAGGGTTCTTTGGGTATCAGTGTGACCAACACATTACGCGGGCACCGATCCTCTACCCAGGAGGTTATTTATTGTAGGGTACGGAGCCCCTAGTGAGCCTTGGGTAGAGAATCTGAAGCTGTGAATTGAGATCATATCTTCCTTCAATGATCTATCATGATGTGTTTACCACTACATGTTATAGTTTCCAGTATGGTACCATCCAGCAGGGATGGCCAGTAAGGTATCATCCATCAGGGATGGCCAGTGGTGTACCATGCAGCAGGGATGGACAGTGTGGTACCATCCAGTAGGGATGGCCATTGGGGTACCTTCTCGCATGGATGGCCATAGCAGATCCAGGTTTAACTCCAGTGGGGTTTGGCATTGGGACCCGTCAATGACTTTTGTTGGGTCTCCCTCTAGCGGATTACCCTTTTTCGGGGCTTGGCAGTGGGAAACCGTTGAATTTGAGAGGAACTCTCGACTGTGTTATAGTGATGATGTGTGGTTTCAATTACCCCATAACGCTCAAGTAAAAGGGGTGATATGCCCACCAATACATCCTTTATACGCGACCTTAAACCGTGCTGGCGAGTCAGTGCCGCCCAAAGGGGATAGTGTCAAGGTGCGGTGATTTGAGCCCCTTGACTTTCAGTTCGGGGCAGACATGCGGGATGCTGGGCATCGATGGTATTTACTTCTAGGACTTTTGGCTACTCACTTTCATGGGATGATCTATGAGATGGATATCCCCTTGCGATCTTGTTTGGGGTTCTTTATTGTTCATATGGATATGTATATACCTTGTTCTAGTACCCACTCCTTGAGTTTGGTTACTCTCCTTCCAAGAGAGGTGAAGACGCATGGGGTAGGCCACGTGCTTTCCATGTCTAGCTTCTCGTGGTTGGATGAGTCTACTCTCCTACTATAGGTAGCGAAGAATCTATGAGAAGCTTTATCTTTTCACTGTTTCTAGCTCCTTGTATTTGGACGAGTCTACTTGTTTTCCCTTTTTGGGTTGAGATGACACTCTAATGTACTCTTTAATCTACTCTCAGTTGTACTCCTTTACATTCCCTGTTCGATCTACTACTCACCTCTTCAGTACCACCTTTTTTGCTCCCTCAAGCCTTCATGGAATTCTATTGAGTATTTTTATACTCACCCCTGCTTGGGCTTTGCCCGCACTTGTTGTGCCCTTGCAGACGATATACAGGTTGGTCGCGACTTCAGTGGAGCTTAGGAGTTCGAGAGATTGGACTATGTGTGGTGGTTATAGTCAGGTTCCAGGTGTGGGACTCTCACAGTTATTTACTTTTGTTTACCTATTGCCGGGTTGTGGCACTTTTCTGGTTGGGCGTGTGTTTTTCCGTTTTTCTTTTTAGTTTACCTTCATCTTTTACTTTGTACTATTTATAGGTCGATGCACTTTTGTGGTTGTTTATATAATTTTGTACTTTACCTTTCCTTTTAATCTTCATTTTTACATTTAGTGGTCTGTGTGTGTGTACAGTTACTCAGTCAAAGGACTCCTCACGTTGTTTAGCATTCGGTGCTTGTCGCCATCCCCGGGCCTATGGAGGAGGGCTTGGGGTAGTTGCGGCTCGAGCCCGGGTTGGGTCGGGTCATGAAAAAGTGGTATCAGAGGTGGTTCGTTCCTTGGGACGTTGTTAGTAAGTCCCTAAAAAGGAATTGGTTGGTATTTAGGACAACATTGTTTACATGTCTTGAGAGTGGCTCTCAGGCCAGGGAGTCTAGTGATGGTGCGACGACCGACGTATCCATTCACCAGGACCCTAATAAACTGCTTGTTAACTCAGTATGTTGAGACACTTGTTTCAGGGAAAATTGGTTTGTGTATTGTATAAGATTGAGTCTTGACTGTCCTTCTTGAGTGGGCTCCCCATTGTTGTTACTATTATATACATATACACTCATCTGATCGTGACACTCCCTGATGACATTCTGGATGTCTCCGCAAAGATAGCTAGCTAGGATACCAGCTTTGGTTCGTGACTACGACCCTGTGAGCTATGAGGCCTCAGTCCAAGACCCATCATGCAAGTCCCTTTCTTCGTGTGGGACGGTAGTAGCACCCCCACATGGGGAGGAGCAGATAGCTTCAGTAGAGCAGACTGAGCTTGAGCGCAGGTTGAGCGCGCTCCGTGAGTTCCAGCGACAAAGACCGCTGAGATTCAGTGGTGAGCCAAACACTCAAGCAGCAGAGGTTTGGCACGAGATAGTGGTTTTCCTCTTCAGGCTTTCACAGACACCAGCAGATCATAGGGTGACTTTGGAAGCCAACCTTTTCATCAGAGCAGCTGGGCGTTGGTGGAGTCTGGTGACTTTGTTACTTGATGAGTCGTCACTTTCGTGGGACGAAATTTAGCTACTGTTCCATGAGGAGTTTTACCCATCCTACTTACACTCCATTCGGATATAGGAGCTCTAGTAGTTTTAGCATGGAGGGATAACGGTGACTGAGTACGCGACTAGGTTCACGAACCGTGCACGTTTTTACCCGGACTTGGTCCGTGACGGCAGCTTCTCAGCATGAAAGTTTGAGCAGGGTCTCCATAGACAGATTCATGCTATCATAATACCCTTTGGAATTTCCACATATTTCGGGGTGCTAGAGCAGGCACTGGTGATAGGGAGATTCCTATCACGCTCTACAGTTGGTGGTGGTAGTAGGCTCGATAGATCCGAGACGTCTGCCGCAGCTAGTGGGCGTCGACTGATAGAACCTTGATGCAGGTGGCTTCCCGATAACCGGACTCAGGGGTGTGGTCATTCACCACAGTGGATCCGGAGGGCACCAGTGCATCCCAGAGAGAGTCGGTGTTATTCTTGTGATGGGAGAGGTCACCTGGTGCGAGACTGCCCGACCAGGAATGCTGAGAAAATCAGGCAGGCAGCAGGTGCACCCCCGCGGTAGAGGCAGCGTCGTGATCTGAGTAGCGCCCAGAGAGGTGGTTCTAGCAGAGGAGAAGGGGGATCTGGATGTGGGGGACGACATTACGAGGTCTTCCCATCACCTCTAGTCCATCCACGTCAGGCTCCAGGAGATGACAGTTGGGACCATGGACAACCGTGATCTTTGGATGTCTACGATTCTGCAGAGCATGAGGTGGAAAGAGGTACGGCCTACAGCTCTTCTACTTTTTGTAGTATAATTGTTAGGATTTGTGTATAAAGTTATCTTTTTCTCCATTATCCTTGTTTGAGGTGTTACCAGGGTGATGTGGGGTGTCGGTGTAACCCTATTTTGGAAAGTTAGAAGACGTGGGGCCTTTTTCTTTAGTCGATGGTGGCGACTCCTTCGCCTTTCAAGCGTGTAAGAGAGTCTTGGTTGTGGGACATCTATTGTGTAATATTGCATGACCAGATAACCTTGGGTGTTTCGCCATATGTATATTCTGAAAGAGGGAATCACCGGGCTTTGTCCCATGTCTAAGGGATGATTTCGGTTGTGACGTGCAACATGGGGGTTCGACCGCGGAGGTGACCTACCCTGAGGGCCTTCGGGCTGTTTGAGACCATGCGAAGGGATGGAGAGGTCCCCACCGCCTTTCCCAAAACCCAAAGGCTGGTTTGTGTGTATAACATCTCCCACGTGACTCACCTAAGACGATGTGTGCGTGCACCTATGCACATCATCAGCGAGGGCAGACCCCATGTGAACGGACCAAATACTTTGGTCCTTGTGCAGTGACAAAGAACTATACAAGAGTTCTTCTGGGTATGGGAGAGCTGGGTGTGGGCTTATTACCCTGAGTTGTTTCCCGAGTTTTTCTTTTCGGGGATGAAAATATTGAATTATGGAATGATGTAAGAACTCGGTTTTTCTATAAAAGACTTTGGAAGATTCTTGATGTTATTCCAGAGCAGCGCCTTCAGATGTCGTATGATTCTGAGCCCAGTGTGTCCGAAATTAATTTTTCAGTACGTTCACAATGGGAACCCCAAATAAATGTGATGACTCTTAAACAAAGATCCGGATCAGAAATATGAGTACACAGATGGGTCCAAAATCGGGGTTTTACCCAAGGAATGACATAAAGCATGTCGGCGCGGGATGTTGTGACCCCTCACCCATTAACATAACATTAAATGGATAAATAAAATAATTAATTTTTTTAATGTTTATACTCATTTATCTCTTAAACGGTTGGTCGTATGGGAAAACCGAGGGCACCATTGAGACCGAAACGTGTCGTTTACCCTAGTAGGGGTGCAATTTTCGCGGGCGCGACCCTTCTGTGGAAAATGGTCCCAGGGGCGTTTTCGTAATTTAGCGGCCTCAAACGTTATGTTTTATAACTTTTGAACGAATCCATGGATTAAAATTCTGATACCATCATTGTGCTCGGGAGATGGTTTTTACCTTAGGTTAGGCTTAACTTCGACCGCGTCGAGAGTTTCAGATGCTGGTTAAATTGGGGGTTTAAATTAATTAAAATTTTCATTAGTTTTCTTTATTTAAGCCATAACCCATCCACTATTCTTTATTTTCACCTCCTGGTGGAAGAATTCTCAACCAAGGAGCTCCTCCAACAAGCCCTCCTCCATCCTCTCATCCCCAAGGTGGTGTGCGGCTTCAGCGGATCAACGATGAAGCTTCGGGCTACGCCCAAAGAGGTAGGAAATCTTTGTTTCGTATTTTAATTTTGAACCTCTCCTTTGAAATATATTTGAAGCATAAAAATGCAGTTTAATTTTTAAGTGAAGCCTATGGTTTCATAGCATATTTTCTGAGCTTTCCGACGCACTTTTCGGAATTGAAATCTTAGTCCCGAGGCGATCGCAATCGTCTAGCGAATTTTTAGGGTTTTTCTTTTTTGGGTGTTTTCTGGAGAGGTTCTGACCATCGAGGCAGCATTGAAATGAGTGGGGAGTAGCAAGCGGCCATGGGTGTCGGCCGGGCAAGGGCGACCGGAGGCCGACAGAGGCTCTAGGTCCACAGGTTCTTCAGCGGGCGCCAGTTAAGGCACGTGATGCGGAATACCCGGGGTCTTCGTGACCCCGGTCAGCGACAGGGACCCGCGATATGTGGGTCCTGTGGAGCCTGAGCTAGACCGGGTGAGCCAGTCCTGGGGATATGGGCCAGACCATGTGGTGAACCGCTGGCCGGTTCAGGCATAGTGGGTCGGCCGAATCGGCCCGACCCACCTCGTTTCGGTCTGATAAAATTTAAAACGCTTCTAAAATACGAACCGGGTGTCAGATTCACGTGCCGTCTGCGATAATGTGATCCTCAAATCAAGAAATATTTGTTGAGATGGTCTTGTGGATTTTTAATTCCCGAGACGAAGGGATCAGTGGCGCGACATGCCTTTAAGTGGATTGGCGTTTTTTCGGGGGTTTTTGTTTTGGGTGGCGCGAACACATCCGATGTTCGTTTTGAGCGTTGTCAGCAACGTTGTGACCCTGGGCATCGATGCGTAGTTTTCCAATGGGTTTTCAGGCATCGAAGCCAGAGTTGAGATGTGGGCCCCACAGTCCATCTTTTAAGCTACGAGCCGCGTTTCACAAATTTTTCATCGGACGTCCGTTCGGGGCGTGCGAGCAGTTGATTTTGAGTGTTTTTCCCAGATCATTGCAATGGCGCAATCCGCTCGCTCTAATTCTGCATGTTGGTGCGGGCCCCACAAGGGTCATTTTGGGAGTTGGCGGTGAATTTCAACTTCTTCACCGGGTGTCCACTTTGGACCAGTGTTTAGTCAATCTTGTGTACTTTCCTGAGAGGATCGCAACTGTGTGATCTGTTTGTAGCGTTTTAGGACTGGGATGCAGGTCCCACGAATCACCACTCATGTGTAGTTGGCGAAATGCATCTTTTTCTCCAGACATCAGTTCTATATAAGTAAGTAGTCATTTTGACCAATCTTCCCAAGGGAATCATAATGGTGCGATTCACCCGACTATTTTCAGGACCGAGGCTTGGGACCACGGGATGTCGTTCGGGCGTAAAGTAGTGTTGAATGACTTTTATGTTGGATGTCTGTTGGAGGCGAGTAAATAGTCGATCTCACATGTTTTTCCATGAGGATTGCAACGGTATGATATGTTTGGATGTGTGAAGTCTTTTTCGAGATCTCATTAAATGTGGAAGCATGAAAGGTGTACCGGTGGTGGTTCTTCCAGCGGTGTTTGTAGAGAACCCTAGGCGTGTGATCGCGTTCACTCTTGGGAGAGTGAAGTGAATGCTTAAAGAGATGTGGTTGTCCGTGATAGGTCCGTGGAGGAAGAAGGTTGGCGAAGATATGTTTACACCTTTTTGCATTGACATTGGGTGTCGCGTGCATGATAGCCCTTGGGCTGGCAATGTGGCATACTCTGGGAGTTTATAGGAATGTTTGGAGGTACATGTTGTAGTTTGTACCTGAGAACGTTTGTGCACTTGGTTTGGATATGAGTTTGGGCCACACGTTGTGTGGGCCCCATGTGTGCGCTGTATACTTCTTTGCATACCTTTGACCTCTTACGACGCAGAGATCCCTTCTGTTAGCAGCGTTTAGACCAGCATGGTTGAGTGGGTCCCCCTGGTCCTATTCTAGATGGTTTGATTGGCAGAGTTGTTTTGGTTCCCCTGTTCTTTCAGCTGAGGGGGTTTTCAATGTTGTGCCTCTTTCACTAGACTGCGAAATCATTTACGGCTACATGAATTTGTATAGTGTGGCTGTGCTCCCACTTTCTGGAGTGAGTTGTCTCAGTCCGCTTTGATAGTAGACTCAGCGGATTGGAGCATGTATCACCCCGAGAGGACCGGGGATATCCTTAAGTCCCTTCATGTTCCCTGGTATGGTTCTTTGTGTATCAGTGTGACCGACACATTACGCGGGCACCGATCCTCTACCTAGGAGGTTGTTTCTAGTAGGGTACGGATCCCTTAGTGAGCCCTGGGCACAGACTCCATAGCTGTGTATCGAGATCGTATCTTCCTTCCGTGATCTATCATGACGTGTTTCCCACTACGTGTTTCGGTTACCAATGCGGTACCATCCAGTAGGGATGGCCAGTGAGGTACCATCCAGCTGGGATGGCCAGTAGTCTACCATCCAGCAGGGATGGCCAGTGTGGTACCATCCAACAGGGATGACCAGTGGGGTACCATCCAGCAGGGATGGCCAGAGTAGATTTGGGTTTACCTCCAGCGGGGCTGGGCATTGGGACCCGCCAAAGACTTTTTCTGGGTCTCCGTCTAGCAGATTACCCTTTCGCGAGGCTGGGCAGTGGGAACCCGTCCACTTTGAGAATACCTCTCGAATGTGTGATAGTGACAAGGTGTGGTTTGACTTCCCCTAAAACTCTCAAGTAAGAGGGGCACTTTCCCCAACAAGATGAGTACTTGAGATGTGACCTAAAACCGTGTGGGTGAGCTAGTGCCACCCAAAGTGGATAGTGTCATGGTGTGGTGATTTGAGCACCTTGACTTGCAGTTTAGGGAAGACGTGTGGGATGCTGGGCATCGATGCTGTTTACTTTGGGGACTATTGGCTACTCAATTTCTTGTGCTAAGATACGGGATGGAGATCCCCTTGTGATCTTGTTTGGGTTTCTTGATTGAGAATATGGATATGTATATACCATGTTCCTATACCCACTCCTTGGGTTTGGTTACTCTCCTTCCAAGAGTGGTGAAGACGCGCCAGGTATGCCACATGCTTTCCATGTCTAGCTTTTTGTGGTTGGATGAGTATACTCCCTACTATAGGTATCAAAGACTTGGTGAGAAGCTTTATCTTATCACCGTTTCAAGCTCCTTGTGTTTGGATGAGTCTACTTCTTTTCTCTTGTTGGGTTGAGCTGATACTCTACTGTACTCTTTACTGCACTCTCCATTTTACTCCTTTAATTTTTTCTATTTGATCTACTACTCACCTCTTCAGTTCCTCCTTTTTTATTCCCTCAAGCCTTTAAGGCATCCAACTGAGTATTTTTATACTCACCCATGCTTGGGATTTTCCCACACTTGGTGTGCCCTTGAAGACGACAGATAGGTTGGTCCTGACTTCAGTGGAAGATAGGAGTTCAGGATCTTGGACTGTGTGCGGTGGTCGTAGTCAAGTTCCAGATGTGGGACTCTCCCAGCTGTTTACTTTTGTTTACTTGTATTTGGGTTGTGGCACTTTTCTAGTCGAGTGCGTGTTTTTCCCTTTTTCTTTTCAGTTTACCTTTAGCTTTTACTTTGTACTGTTTAGAGATCGAGGCACTTTTGTTGTTGTTTATAGCAGTTAGTACTTTACTTTTCCTTTTACTCTGCACTTCTGCATTGAGTGGTCTACGTGTGTGTGTACAGGTACTCAGAAAAATGCCTTCCTGAGTTTTTTAGCCTTCAGCGCTTGTCGCCAGCCCCTGGTCTATGGAGGCGGGCTTGGGGTAGTTGCGGCTCTATCCAGGGTAGGGTCGGGACGTGACAATATAGGCTCCATTTTAGACAGGACATTGGAATAATCAGAATAAACAAGTAATGTTCCTAGATCTACATTACTATATGGTCAAAATTCTATATATGTAATTTCAAAGGATTTATCCAAAACTTTTTATTTGTGATCTCCATGATTTCCATCCTTCATTCCTATCTTTGGAAAATTACTCACATAATGACTCATCTAATTACAATTAATGTATCTTACTAATAGCTTTTAGTTATTTTTTCAGATTATTTTCATTATAGTCACAAGAAAAATATCCAAACATTCCAAAATAGAAAAAAATAACATAATTTACAAGACATTCTCCAATGTTCTATTTACAAAAATTATCCCAAGATTTAAATATAGTATTCTTACCTTAAGATTTATTTTATGGATGATTCCCATTTCTTTCAACCTAGAAATTTTCAAATAATTATTTTTATATAATATATTATCAGTGGTAAACATTATTTCTACCTTCTCAACACATCATAATGTTACTCACAACATTAAAATTCACGGAATGACAATTAAACTAAATATATTTTCTATAATCCTGATAAAAAATGACAAATTTTGTTTTTGAGATACCAGATATAATATTGTGTGTACATAGCTATCTAAGTTTCATTTACTTCATATAAAACCAATAAATCTTCCTAATTTTATCTAAATTCCATGAATTTTTCCCTCCAAAGAAGAATATCATTTAGAAAATATTTTTAAAGGAAAATTTTCATAAATTAATCCCATTCTAAGGAATCAATATCTTATACTTATATAATATTCTTAACCATTGACCACTATGGATTGAAATCACCTTAAAAATGGTAAATAAAAAGAGTTTCTTTATGATGATAAAAACAACCCATGGAATAGAATATCTTCTACAATGGTTTAATCCATACCTCAGATTCCACTATGTTCGAAGATCAACTGAATGATGGAGGGTTGTACTTTATGAAATTCTTTACTTCAGACAAATTCTTTTACAATGAATGTGGTTTATCTCTCATATGGATTACACCAATACTTATATCCAATGTCAACTAATCCATCCAAACCAAAAAATAATTTATTATAATTCAACCATTCTAGTTTTTTTATTTCGAAGGATATTATTCTCTTGGTACCTTCCTACTCTAGATTCATTGATTCCTTTGTGGGAAATTTTTTTGAATAGATATAGTATAGATGAAGAAACATGGAAATATTCAAATTCTATATCATGATAACCATATATTATAATCTTTTAATGTTACTTACATACATTATGATAACCTCTAAAACCATCTAAACCTTTAATTTAATACAAACTATAATGATTTATCCTGAAACATTACATAATATAGTGTTTTTATTCTAGAATTAATTTTATTAAATTTATAAAGATATTTTAGGTTTTTGTGTGTTAATGAATTTATTCATAAATCATCCATAACTAGAAAAAATATTAAAATTTGGATACTTATTCTTAGTATAATCTTTTCCCACATTATAATACTTTTAAAATCAAACACATTTGATTTTCATAAAAAATATTTATGATTTTCAACATGACTACTTTTTTTTCATAATCATCCTTAAAACCTATGAAAAACTTTTGAAAATTTAGGATGAGAAAAAAAGGGATATAAAAATAAATATAAGAACTCATTAGGCCATTTCAAACCATGAAATCATAAAAAGAGTTTTCTTTTAAGAAAATAAACCATGAGATCATAATAATCATTTACTAACACCTAAAATAAGCATTTATCCCAAATGTTTTCATTAAAAACTCTAAAAGAAAATAAAAAAGAAATGTTCTAGTCATTTTATTTTCTAATAAAATTCTTGAAACCATGAAAAAATTATTTTCTTAACAAATGTACTTTTTATAAAAAAATGGAATAATCATTACTTTAAAATAAAAGATCATTACCATACCTTTTGATATAAAATGTTCTCAATGAAAACTCATTAGTAATAATAGAATAGTAATTAATATTAACTGGGAAATAAACATTTTCCAAACCTTATAATATCCCTTATATTTGTAATAACCATGATGATTGAATTTTAAAAAAATTCTCTAGAGAGAACAGTCAAGGCCTAATTCTCTGGGGTTTCTCTGACTGGAAGCTTGTTCCCCTAAGAAAGGGTTATTTACATCTTCTTCTGAAATCGCAAGAGGATCTGAACAAAGTTTAGAACTCCAGAAATCTCCAGCTCAAGCCAGGTTCCCTTCGTATCTCGGAATGGGACCTTGCCTTTAACCCTTACAACACCAAGAACTCCTTAGTCCAAATGTGGGTGAATCTTCATGGCTTAAATTGGTATTTATGGCACCCGTAGATCCTCAATGACATCGCACCATGTATTGGTACGCCGTTGAAGATAGATCAGTGAATGATCAACGCTGAGCTTGGTATGTACGCTCGAGACATGGTGGAGGTCGACATGGCAGAAAAAATACCGGATTCCATCATCTTTAATGCTAATGACTATTGTGCTGAAGATTAAATTGAATGTGAGAAGATTCCGCCATACTATGAACTCTACAAAATTGTTGGTCACTTGTTGCAGAAATGTCGGGTTATCAAGAATCAGATTTCTCAACCAGCGGACGATGGGTGGACTGAAGTGGAGAAGAGGAAAATGGTATGTCCATTGTTCCCACTATCCCTGACCCCCCGAAAAAGAAACCCGATGTCTGGGTCAAAAAACCCTCCTCCTGGGTGAGACCTCCGGTGTCTCATGGGAGGAGCAAGTGGAAGCGAAAGAAATTGCTGAAATTGATCATGGCATCTTGGAATAAATCGAACAGCTTGTTATGTTCACCTGCACCACTGATCCCAAATTACATGTGCAGTAGGGATTCGATCCTCGAAACTTACCTGCTTCTACCCCAGTGTCTCCTAAGGATAGAGGCAAGAATGAAGCTCTGGTGGATAAACCTGCCACTACTCGAAACCTCCCACAAGGAAATAGTGATACAAATCATCCATGTGTTCAGGATATGTCTTGGTCTGTAACGCAACATGACATGACTTCTGCAATCGATAAGCCTGGTATTTATTCTACATACCCTCTATTTAATCCTGATGGCAACACTGATGTAAGTGCCTCTATTACCATTGAACACACTCCTGCCTCTACTTTGCAGGATCATGAGTTGTAGCAATCTCCCGTGATGCTTTCATCTCCCGGAGCAGTAGATGCTCTGGCATCTCTAGTGATGTCTACTAGCCCCCAAACTGACTGCATTAAGATTGATACCAAAGATTATTCAGAAATACTGCCTGTTAGAAATAAATTTAACAATTCATCTACTTATCTTTTGAGGAAGTAGGGCATGACTACCCCTTTGGCCTCATCCTACAATCTCAGAAGATCTAGGAGGAACAAGGGATCAAAAGGATCCAAAAAGAAGAAAGGGGCTCGGGATCCAAAAATAGGTCTCAATGAATTATTTTTTTGGAGTTGTCAGGGAGTAGTAAACTCTGACACCATTTTGACCCTCAAAAGACTTTTTACAACTCATAATCCGAAAATATTAGCTCTTGCTGAACCTAAAACCAATTTTTATTTGAATTTTAAAAATCATTTCATTGCTGGTTATAATTTTCTTGGTGCATGCTCTAACAATAGCAATATTGATTCTCTTTGGATTTTTTATCACAATTGATTGACTGATATCCAAATTTGTACTTCTTCCGACCAAATGATTACTTGTTATTTTTCTTATGATAACAAGAATTTATTTTGTACTTTTGTTTATGCCAAAAATAGATATCAGGATCATAGGAGCCTATGGCAAGACCTTTCTTACTTATCTAGCTCCAAGCATGACCCCTGGCTGGTGTTGGGGGATTTTAATGCCATCCTCTCGCCCAGTGAAAAGATGGGACCTTCCCATTCCCACTTTGATACTAGGGAATTTAGAGCCTCTATTGATGATTGTAGCCTGGTGGAAGTAAACCTCATAGGTGCTAAATTCACCTGGTACCATAGGCATTATAACAGGGTAGTTGCTAGAAAACTTGATAGGGAGTTTGTTAATGTCCCGGCTCTTGATGCGTGGGATACCATCTCCAGCACCACCCTAACTAAGATCAATTCTGATCACCATCCTATTCTGGTCTCCTTTATTTTTAAAAAAGAAAAATCTAATCTACCCTTTAAATTCAATAACGCTTGGTCCCCTGACCAATATTGCTCTCATCTCATTCAAATTTTTTGGAATTCTTTGAGTCAGAACTCTGATGTTTTTTCTTGCATCACTAAGCACAAATAGATAACACTTAGCCGGAAAGGTTGGTGAGGTGCTAAATCCAAGCAGACTTGAGACTGACCATAACCAAATTCAAACTTCCTCTACTAATTCTAGATTTACCTCTGACCCTCAATCTGAAATTAAAATTGCTTCCAAGCTCAACTCTCTTCTAGCCCTCAAATATAACCTTAGAAAACAGATCTTCAAAAAGAAGTGGCTCACTGATGGAGACAGAAACACCAAATTTTATAATACACTTCAAAGGATTAGGAAAATCAACCGTCCTCTATCCTCTCTGAAAGATAATGACAACTTTCTTTCCTCTGAATCTGACATCTCCAATCATGTTGTCACTTATTTTGAAAATATTTTCAATGGTCCTCATCTTAACAAGAACATTATCCCTGGGATCATTCCAACTTTTATCAATGAAGTTGACAATCTATTTCTCTTGTCTCCTCCCCTGGATCATGAAATCAAAACCACTGTCTTCAGTCTGAATCCTGACAGTGCCCCTGGTCCTGATGGTTTCAATAATGGTTTCTTTCAACATCACTGGGAGGTTGTCCACTCAGATGTCTGTAAACTTGTTAAATATTTTTTTAAGACTCGTTTCCTCCCTCATGGTATAAACGATCAATTTATCACCCTTATCCCTAAAGTTCCCAATGCCTCTGAAATTCACCTCTTTAGGCCCATTTCTCTAATTAATACCATTTATAAAATTATTACCAAGCTTCTGGCCAAGAGGAATTCTGTTCTATGTAATAAAATCATTTCTTGGAACCAATTCGGCTTCATCAAGGGGAGATCTGTTCAAGATTGCATTTGCCTCGCCTCGGAATGCACCAACTCCTTAAATAAAGTCTCTCAAGGGGGCAACATTGCCATAAAGCTTGATGTTAGAAAGGCTTTTGATACTATTTACTGGACTTTTATCTTCACGGTTCTTCATGCTTTTGGATTTAGTGATGTCTTCAATAGTAGGATTCACTCTCTCTTCAACTCTGCCTCAATAACAATCCTAGTGAATGGCTCTCCTAAGGGTTATTTCAAATGCTCTAAGGGAGTTTGACAAGGTGATCCTCTCTCTTCCATTATCTTTGTTATTGCAGAAGACTACCTCAGTAGATTGATTTCCTCCTTTGTTTCTCAAGGTAAACTGAAACCCATCTCGGCTTCCAGGAATCTATTGGTTTTGACCCATCTTCTCTATGCCGATGACATTATTCTTTTTCTCAATGGAAACAAATATAACATTCTCAATCTTAAAAAAACCCTATCCCACTATAAAGAGGTTTCGGGGAAATCCATCAATTGAAGAAAATCATTTATTTTATTTGGGAAATCATTCCCCTTATCTCAAAAAGGCCACATCATTGATAATATTGGCATCAAGGAAGGTTATCTTCCTTTCACTTATCTTGAGTCACGATTTTCTGGGGCAGGGCAAAAGCTATTTATTTTAATAATGTGGTTGATCAAGTGATTAATCAGCTCACTTCCTGGAGGGGGAAATCGCCGTCCATGGCTGGTAGGATTTTTCTTTGTGAAATCAACCATTACCTATAAGATGGTTTATTCCCTCATGATCTATAAGTGGCCTCTCAGACTTCTCAAAAAAATTAATACATATATTAAAAAAAAATTCTGGTCCGACAACATCATTGAAAGGATACTTTTTACCATTCCCTGGTCCACATGTTGCACCCCTCTTGATAAGGGTGGCCTGGATATTAAAAATATCATGTTGTTCAATGAGGCCCTCCAAGCAAGGGTCACTTGGCGACTGATAAATAACACCTCTGACTCCCTTGATTTTCGTAGAAATAAATTTCTTATAAGATTAAACAATGGGAATTTAAGCTATGTTCAATTTATCTCTGGCCCTCTCTACAAAACTTGTTTTCCCGCATCATGAATAACTCTAGATGGTTGATCATCCTGGACTCCACCATCCATTTTTGGTTGGATAACTGGACATGCTCCCCCCTTATCTCCATGCTTCCTCCTAATTCTTCTCTTGATAGCATTAACTGCACTATTAAGGATGTGATGAATTCCAGAACTTTAGAGCTACCTGACTCTATCATGCAAGTGGTTGATAGCTACACTTTCTCTAGCGATAACGACTTTCTAGTTTGGGAACCGGCTCACAATGGTATGTTTGATTCTAAATTTTTTTATAAACACTATTTCTCTGACTCTGATTCTGATTTATCCTAGCTAATTTTTTTTAAAAAAACCTTGGATTAAACCTTCCAGACTCAACCTTATTTGGCGTCTGGTGCACAAGCGTATCCCCACTGAAACTTGTCTTCAATCCTTTGGCATTCACCTCTGTTCTAAATTCCCCCTCTATCACAAACAAAAAGATGATATCAACCATATCTTTTTATCTTGTGATAATGATTTTTCTATGTGGAATATTATTGCTGACATATTTTATTGCAGATGGCCTCCTTTTGACAATATCCTCTTGCATCTAAAGCACTGCGTAGATCTCATGATCTCTCCTGAAATCAAAAACCTCTTCCTTTCTGCCATGGCAGAGCTCCTTCACATTATCGGGTATGATAGAAATTCCTCTATTCACAATAATCACTCACACAATCTACTTGCAGGTTGCACGAGAATCCTGATTGCTATGAAAGATGCTGCCTCGATCTAGAAATCCAATTGCGACAACACGATTGGTGACTTTGTGACCTTTAGGCATCTGAGGATTGAGGGAATTTTACCTCAGCCAAAGCGACTTCTCGAAGTCTTCTGGTAAGCCCCAATTCCTGGATGGATCAAGATCAATGTTGATGGGGCTTCCAATGGTAATCCTCTCCCTACGTGTTATGGGGATATTTTCAGAGACTCTATAGGTCAATGTCATGGTTGCTTCTATGGTAGCTATGGGATAACTTCCTCCCTTGGGGCTGAAATGATTTCTCTCATCCACGCCATCCAATTTGTCAAAAATAAAGGCTAGAATAATATCTGGATCGAAAGTGACTCCACCACCATTGTCCAAGCCATTTGGAATGGAGTTATCCACCTCTCTTGGCCTCTTACTGCAAGATGGAAGAACTGCCTAAACTCTATTTTAGAGATGAGATATATTTCCACCCATACCTACCATGAAGCAAATATAGTTGTCGATGCACTTTCCAACAAGGGGATCGACCAAGACATTACGTGGTTTGATGAGTTACCTAATAACCTCCTTCCTCTCCATGCAAAGGATTGTAAAAAAATTCCCACCTTCAAACTTTTGTAATCTTATCGCTTTATAATAATATTTTTAGTCTTGGTCGTTGACCAGGACAATGTTTAAAAAAAATCACTTGAAAAACTATTTTGAACCCATATGAAAAATAATTTCAGATATCAAAATATTGTTTCCTTTTAAAAACCCATTTTTAAACTAAAATACCTAGAAAATTGTATTTTTATTGAATATAGCATGGAAAATTAAAAATGAATAAGAACATAAATAAATTTATATGGTGATATAAAATGATAGTGACACCATATACGTTAAAATTGAATATTCAATTTATCTTTTAAAAAAATTCAAAAAATTATATAAGAAATTCCTTTTGAAATCCTTTAGATAAATAAAAAGAGACATAATATTTTTTTTTAAATTAATTTTTTCCACATAAATTCATCCATTAAATAATTATAAGAATACAAACTTAGTATAAAAAGTTATCAAAAATAAAAAATTAATATAATTAAAAATGATGTTTGTATGGTAATATAACTCCTACCTCGAGTCTCACTTGTCCCACAATATCTTTAAGTTCATCTTATTTTGGAAAACCTCTTTATTTTAATAACTAAATCTTTCCTTGGATGGTTTTATAATCAAAAGAGTTACTCAGGAAAGTGGGGAGTGAAGGAAGGAAGCGATTTGGATTGGGATTGGTCAAGTCAAAAGGATTTTTTGTTGTGTGAAGAAAATATGAGCGAATGTTCCCTTTTATAATTGATGGGATGTGAATTCTTGGAATTTATTAAAGTATTAAATTAGTAACAATTAAATCTCATGTAAAAATGGTTCCAAATTGATATAATTTGAAGATTGGATGGGGATGAGTCAAAATATTCTCATCCAATAAAATTTGGACAATTTTAGGTGATGTATTTGGGCATATCAAATTATTTTAAATCTTTATTACTAGAATAACCCTTAGTGAGGTGAGACATATTTAATACAGTTACTATTCATAATGGATGAAAATAAAAGGTGGCTGATTTACCAAATTTTGAATTGTTGATTCTAAATATGGAATCTATTTATTAAGGCACATTTTGTAGAATTGGTAGAAATTAAGTTATGTTTAAAACAAGAAACTCAAAAAAGAATTATATAGAAAAATGTGCTTTTATGCTAAAAATGAACATATAAAAAATATGTATAAATATGATTCAAATGTAATTAACTTGATTATATCTAACCAAATAAAAATTATGTAACTTTTACATCAAATTGAAATCACAATTTGACTTTTAAATTACTTTATTAATGAAAAGTAATTATATTTTTTCCAACATCCGTATTTTTGACTATTCTATGAAATTTCATTTTTTAAAAAAATTTACCAAAACATCACTCTAAGATAACTTTTATATTATTATCTAAAAAATTAAATTCATTATTTAAAATTTAAATTCTAAAATTTAGAAAGTAAACTTTTTATATAAAACCTTATAAGAAATGTAGTTTAATAATACTATTTCATTTTTTATTTTAAAATTTATTAATATTTTTTTAAGGAATATAACTATATAAATTCTAATTCACTAATTATGATAAATAGAAAAGTTATTTATTATAACATTACCTAGGTTGTTTCATAGGTACTTTGAAATATTTTTTACTATGTGTATTATAAGGAGAGTAATGAAAATTAGAGGTAAATATTCTAAAATAAGAAATAATGAATCCATAGTCCCAAATTTTTTAATAAGAAAAGGATAAAATAATTCAATGATTTAGTTTTTTTAGAAATTATAAAAAATTTATGAAATTTATTAAATTCAGAGGAGAAAAATTCTCACGAGTTGTCCTAGTATGATTAAATGATATGATGAATCTACAAGACGGAAAATGTTAGAAATAAATGGAGTGATATTTTTTATGATATTGATTCTAATATATAAGTTTTTATAGTTTTAAATTACATTTTATTATGTGAATATAATTTAATTTTTCTTCAATTTCAATTATTTTTTCCTCTCAAATAGTGTTATGAAAAACCTACATGATTAGAAAGGGGATAGAGAATCTATTTGTAGATATTTGAGCCTATGATATATTGAATAATATTTTTTATTAATTTATTTTGGTAATAAATGGTGGATTATTTCTTTGAATAATGTTATATTTAAATTATTATTTTTATTTATTTTTTTGTCCATATTGATTATTTTTATTATCCACCCACTTAATTTAGAATATATATGATGGAATATGATAGTATTTGTGGGGAGTATCTAGTGATAGTTTATAAGTTCATACAAGGAAATGTATTGTATTAAAATTTCAAAATAGTTCCCTAAATTGAATGGAATTTTCCATTGTGGTTTTAGGATAATTTATTGTTTAAATATAACTCAATATTCAAACACAGAATAATTAAGGTCATTAAATAATGATTAATGAGTAAAAAACCTATCAATTTCATTCAACCAAGGGTTAGGTACTAATGTATTTTCCACTTACTAGTTAATAAAATATAAAACTGGACTTTTGTAATGCTTTGATATTTATACAACTGGTAGTCGAACCATGAATTGGTCACTCTCTCATAATTTTCTAAATTTTATATAGTTAATTTTTTTTCCAAATTTTATCAATCAATAGTCGTATAAAATATAATTTTACTAACTATTTATACTAAATTTCTTAACCCCTATATAGATAGAAACAATAATTTCAATTATACGATATAATTAATAACCTTGGATTTTGAATATTTTTTAAACATACGACAGCCGTGCCAAAAACATGGAATCATTTATAGGGAGGTGGTGGTAAAAATAACTAAAATATAATTTATATGAATAGATATAACAAAAGCAATATTATGGATATATCATAAAATTGAGAGTAATTTAATAAAAAGACTTAGACACATAAATTAATAGACTGATTTTTAGAAAATTACTTTGTAAGACTCTAATAAAACATTAAGTGTTCACTATGAGAATATTATAATGGAAAGAAAACCTAACCAAGATTTGACAGAAATTTTTGATAATCACATTAGTAACTAGAATAAAAATATTTCCATTCCTAAACCCTAAAATGATTTTGAGTTAAAATACCCTAATCTAATTTCTACTAAGATTCCAAGGACTTATAGGTGAATAAATTAACAAGAACTTCAAGGAAAGAACCTTGGTATGCCCCAAATTGAATCTAATAGGAGATATAGAGGAGAAAATAAAGCATGGATACTTAAAATTCACCCTAGAATGAGAAGAAAAATAAGGGTTGTACAATTTGAAATTTAGAGAGGTGAATAAATATGATGATTTATATAAGATCTTAATCTAATGGGGTTTCTTTCCTTTACGGAGTAAAACTATGAGAAACTTACCGAAATCCCCACTTTCAATTAAGTAAAACCATGTGAAAGACTAAAATTATATATGAATATCTATTAATAAACAATAAGGTTTAGTGGTTTTGGTGTTAATGAATTAATTAAATAATCATCTATGTTTTCTTATGGATATAATGACCAAGAATATTAGGAAGCTAATAGATCAAAAAATCCCAAAACCCAAGGGTAATTTGATCATGGTAACAACTATATATTGTAAAGATATTAAAAATCTTTAAAACTCTTACCCCAAAAAACAAGTCTATTCATGGAAATAGGGAAGAAGAAAATTTTGAACATAATGAGAAGGATTATAAAAAGGATGTGATAAAGAAGACCAAGGAGAGAGAGAGAAAAAAGAAGAGGAATAAGAATATAGAAATAAAAAAATAGAGCAGAATAGTTATTTTAAAAATATTATAGATAAAATAATGATATAACACAACCATTCTCCTCTCGAATGATTCAATAAAAGAAACTATAAGAAAAGGAAATTAAAAAGGAAATTATAGAAACCATTCAAAAATTTGAAATCAATATATTATTGACTAAATATTAAATAAAATACCAATGTATGCTATGTTAATTAGGTAACAATAAAAAAGGACACTTCAAGGGAATCATATTGGTAAATTAATGTATTAGCCTTGATCATAGCATAGTTTCCTACTAAATATAAAGATATATGAAAATTTTCTATTCCTTTTACCTTATGAAGTAGGTATTTAAAGACTATTTCTATGATATTAGAGCCTTTATAAATATATTTCCACATGTTTTTTTTCTTCTGTTAATATAAGATAATTAGAGTCCAAAATAGTGTCTGCTCGACTTGAAAAAAGTGAATTTCATTCCCACTAAGAGTCCTTGAGGATGTTACAGTTTGAGTAAAAAACTAGATATTTCTAGATGACTTATATACGGTGAACATGGAGGAATATATAACCCTAGTATAGTAAAATGTCATCTTGGGAAAACCCTTCTTGGGGAAAACATATAACATTACATATGTATACGAGGGAACACTTACTATAAAATTTGGTGAGAACACTGACCATTTAAAAATATTTTATTCCATAATGTACCCATAAAAGTATTATTCACCTTCCACACTATCACACACTGAAGAGGAAAATTCCACTAATTAATCAGGTATGTTTCAAGTATTTTTTAATTTTTAAAATAAATAATATTAGAACATTTTGTGAAAAATTAATAGAAGGAACATGAAAAATCTATACACAACATGGAATAAGAGTTAATCATTGATTTATTTGATTGTTTAAAATAATTATTTAATTATAATTATGTAGATATTTATTTTATTATAGGAATTACAATTTATAAGGGCGAGTAATCCAAATATAATTTTATCCTTAGAACCAACCCAAACCTAGATATTAATCCCTTTCCCACTGACCTAAAATATGTATATCTAATGGAAGTGGAAAAGAATCCAATAATTATTACTATAAATTTGTCTATAGACCAATAAAAAATATTGAAAAATATTTTATGATATAATGTGAAAGTAATAGGATTATTTTATAATATATCATTATGAAAAGATCCAAATTACACATCCATATATTTTTTAGGGAAGAAAATTAAAAACCAGTTAGGTATCCCTAGAGAAAACTCAATTCAAACATGGTGAAGGTAGTTAAGATTGAGATAAAATAATTATTATAATATAGTATAATTTACCTCATTTCTAAATGCAAATGGGGAAGTCCCATTCACATAGTTTCTAAAAAATTGGACTAACTATAGATAAAATGAGTAGAATGAATTAATCCCTATAAGAATCTAAAGTAGTTGGAGAGTTTAAATAAATTAAATAATGTTACTCCCTATC
Organism: Viscum album; assembly: GCA_963277665.1. Lineage (NCBI taxonomy): Eukaryota > Viridiplantae > Streptophyta > Magnoliopsida > Santalales > Viscaceae > Viscum > Viscum album. The sequence continues at coordinate 565,783,850 of OY728151.1, forward strand.
ACTAGGAAAATAATTTTTGAATTTTATTTATTGAATAAATATTAAAAATATTTTAAGTAATAATCATTAATATTTTCTAGATGGGTTATCCAGATACTTCTTGGTTCCCATTTCACCTAATGACTAAGAGAAGACAACATTTACGTATCCCTATGATACTTTTACATACATGAGAATTAAATTTAAAATTTTTAATACAAAATTTATATTATAAGGATTCATGGTAATAATTTTATTTTATCACATTAAATGTATTGGGAATCTCTTTTGATAAATTTTATAGAAATCTATACAATTTTTTGAAAACTTAAATTGAAACAATCCTTGTTTTTAATTTTTCAAAGTTTCATCTCATATTTTAAAGAGGTATAGTTATATAGATTTTAATTTCACAAACATAAATGAGGTGGATAATTATATTATTTAAGTGATAAATTAATTTACCTACCCAATTTATATAAAGAATGATAGATATTTTATAGGACATAAACGGTTCTATAGATGATTTATCTGCAATTTTTTGTAAGAGTTTCATAAATATATGTATATTAAATTTAAATGATATTGAATTTACTTTTGTGATTATTTTAGGAATTATTTTGTTTAAATAATGTGTAAACTGGATATACAAGCAATGATGAATCTAGATAACTAGGAGCACCCCTTTGAGACACTTTATGACTCATCAAACCATTTTATTGGACTAGTTTTTTCATAATGAATTTATGGAAGATCTAAATTCATTTTATATACTGAAAGAAAATTAGTTTTGACAAAATAAATTTATACAATCACTAAAAAAGAATTTTTTTCAATTTTGTTTCCTATAGATAAATTTAGGTCACACATTATTGGTATTATGGTTACTATTTTTTAAGATAATGCATCCCTTTGATATCAGATAAGGGAATAAAAAGATAATAAAAGTATAGTAATGTGGATGATACCACCAAAAGATTTGTATTTGGATATTAAATGATATATAGAACGTGAGAGTCAAGTTTATTAGAACTTGAGTAGGTTACCTAACATAGTTGAAGTTGAAATTCATGAAAATTCTCCATTGAATGTATTTATTCTAGTATAGTAGTTTTATTTTGTCAAAAGAGAGGTACTATGGTATACTAATATGGCTAATTTTTTTGGAAACCTCTCATGTACCACCACACCGGAACCCATGACAAATTATTAGACATAAATTGGAATTGGGGTTTTATATTTTGGAATACCCATACTTTAGTAAATATTTAATAATAAAACAAGTAGCACATGTTTTCCTAGGTATGTGATAGAATATATCCTGGTTTTTTTCCATACTCTATCTTATTGTGAACTTTTTGGTCCTTAATGAACTACATAGAAAGGTTTAGAATTAGTCATACACTAAAAAACAATTTATAAGGATAATAATTACATTTTTAAAAAATATGAGCAGTTCCATTACTCCTAAACATCTACAAATAAAATATATGCATCAAAAACCAAATATATTTTGTGAAATATTTAATGATTGTGAAATAAACATCATGGGACCATTTTCGAATTCCATTGGAAACTATTTCATTCTATTGGTAGTGGACTATGTTTAAAAATGGTTGGAATCTATAGCTACCAAAATTGGTGATACTAATATTATTTGTGATTTTTTAATGACTAATTTGTTTTACCAATTTTATGTCTAAAGTGAAATCATTGATGACTAAGGCACTCTTTCCTTCAGAAGGATCATGGAAGAATTAATGAGAAATCATACACTATATCACAAGATAATAAAACCCTATAACCCACAAACTAAGGGAAAATATGACATTTCAAAAGAGAAATAAATTAAATTTTGGATAAGTTTGTGAAGCCCAATAAGTAGGATGAGAACCAAATAATGAAAGACACATTATGGGATTACATAATATCCTATAAATATCTTTTTGGAATGAATATGTAGTAATTTATATGTGGGAATATTTTTAACTTACATGTAGAGATAGAGAATAAAGTCTTTTTGGAATTTAATAATATAAATATGTATTTGGAGACGTTTTACCTAGATAGAACAATGAATATTCAATAAATGTAAAAAAATTGAACAAAAAGATCGATAATGGATGAATATCCAATGTGAGGACAAGAGTGGACCCTAAAAAGTTAATTCGACAAAAATAAATCTACATGTGGGAATAAATTCTACTATAAAAATCAATATTGAAGATAATTATAGGTATTATTCCTTCAATACGGGACGTTTTATTTATTATCACTAATGTGAACCGGTTTAGTGTTGTACACATCCTTAACAGAGAAAAAAGAACGCATTCATTATTAATTGGAGTAAGCTGAAGATGCACTATAGAATTTTTTCATAAGAACCAGTGGAGGATATCACCTTCTATATTCGTTATATGAATAACACATGTAGGTTGTACATTTTTTTACTCCTGGTGATTATTGTACAAATTTATAATATGATCAAAGTATTTTTTTTCTAGAATTTTTTTTGTGTATTTATTTTTTTATATTATTTGAAACCTATTGAGATCAATTTTTAATATATGTAAATATTATAAACCTTTGTCAATGATACTAATATGATTTGACCAATGAACTCAACATAGTTTAATTTTGAAATTATTTTTCATAAATTTAAAATGTTGGAAATTTATGGTAAGACCACTAATTTTTGCAACCTATAAATTGATATACATAACTAAATTAAAATAACTCACATTATAGGACTATAAATAATTTATTAAAACATGTCCGTAATTCACTATTTTTATGATTGAGCAAATTCATTCTTAAATAAAAATAATATATTTATTATTTTATCTAAAACATCACATCGTTGAGGATATTGTGAATTAAATTATTCAGAAATTATTTTGGTTAAATACACCTTTTACAATTTAATCCTATTTTTGGCATACCCTGACATTTATACCATAGAGACCATAGAATCCATGAATTTCCATATTAAAACCCATTTTCTAAGTCCAAAATTCCAACAAATGTTGATATAGAGGTTAATTAATAATTACCGTTGAACTCAAGTGTGGGGGATGGAGTAATTTGATTACATTGAAGCTTTATAAGAACTATAATCTATTAAGATTGTGTTGATCTAGAAGATTATCTTCAAGGTATCTGAAACTCTTCTCGTAGTGAATTTAAATTAATTAAATTGGAATAAAATGGAGATCGAATATCTTTCAAATTTGGTAAATATTGTTTACATAGTTCTTAAGGATCAATAGTTCCTCTATTATTTATAAAATAAAGTCAAATAATAACAAAAATGTATAGAAAAAAAGCTACTAAATAAAATAAATTTAATACATATCTACTCATATTCAATTTATTAATTTCTGAGATATAATTTTAAATTCAACCTTTCTAGAGCTAAATTAATACAATGGAGAGTGAGTCAGTATACTATTTTTTTGGAAATAATATAACAGGAATTATTCTTTAAATTAGATCCAAACAAGTAATTCTATGTCATAATATTCTCACATTAGAAATTACCTCACTTGAAAAACAATACAGTCCTAAAAATCCATTTTGATAATCATGATTACATGAATCATAGGTAAAGATTTTAAAATTTAACAAACCTTTTGGGAACCCTGCTTTATGTAGTAAAGAGAAAAACTTTTCTAAACTTCATACTTTTTATAGTGTGAAATATTTTGTTGGAAGGTACGTATAGATGATTATGGGTGGTAGGAAGAAGTGGAAATGTTTTGAATTTATTACATAAAGAAATTTTTTATTAATAACATTTAAAAGGCATGATGATTTTATGTTATATGAATATTGAAAAATGATCTCACATCTACTAGTTATTCAAAATTTTATTTGGTATTAAATTTGATTTTAAGTGTCATTTAATTTTATTTTTTGAATAATTTTTAAAATAAAAAATTTATTTATTTAATTGATTAATTTATTTTTGAAATAAAATTGATGGATTTATATTTATTACCCAATATTTTTTATTTAATGGTGATAAATTTATAAAAAGTAGTTTAGGATAATTTTGATTAATTATCTCTATACATAATCTATTTTCATAGAGAAAGTGGATGGAATTTATTATGTGATGGGATACATAATATATTATGTTTCCTATATAATGTATCTGAATATTAGTGGGAAAATTGAAAGGGAACAACTTTATAAGTGATGTACAACATATTTGGATGATACATAACATATATTTCTTCACTAATTAAATATATGAGGTCATACATAATTTTTCTTGGTAATACAGAATATATTTTATAAGGTGGAAGTTTCCAAATCCACAAAGTATATAATTTTATTATATTTTTCCCATTGACCAATGATACATAAAATTTTCCTCTTAGTCGATGGAGTGTACAAAAGATATTTTTTAAGAGGGAGTGGAGTATACATAATATATTTTGTGTATCATGAGTTGATAAATAACATTTTTACCTTTTTTGGGGTAGAGTAGAATAATATATTTTGAATATTTTTAATATATATAATTTTATTTCTATGAAATTTTATTGATATATAATATTTTATTCATAGGATCACGGGATTATAATACCTTTTTCTTTTTTAAATTTTATCCAAGATGATGTATACTATTTTTTATTTGATTATGTTAAGCCGATATCATATATATTATATATTTATTTATTAAAATTAGAAAACCAGAGCCTTTAGTTATATCAGTTTGGATCATATCATGCCGAAATCTTGGGTAGTTTTTAAGTTTTAGATTCTATTGAGAGATGTTCTAATAATAATAATTTTTTCCACTACATGAATATCAATATTTTCATGCACTAATACACTTACAAATATTTTTTTGACTACATGGATGAAAAATAGAATAATAATACTTTGGGAAACTTATTTTGAGATAGGAAATATGATAACCATAAAGTTCACCTATTGACCAAGAATGGAACTGTAAAATTCAAACAAAATTTTTTTAGATGACCTAAAATATATGGGAAGATAATTAAATTTAATGTATAAATAATATCATGGGATTACCAAATAGGAATTATAGAGGATATGAAAAATATATAAGAGGGAAGAAATTACATGAAGTAAAAAAGTTTTGTTCATTCAGCCACTACTTTAGTTATTTGAGTTATCTGTGTTTTATTTTTTTATTATTTTGATAACCACTTTTCTTTTCATAGAACCATAATTAACATTAAAATTTAGTGGTTTAAGCTTGTGTGAATGAGAAAAATAAAAAGAACCTATTGTTTCATGATTTTTCCATAATGTTATTAAATAAAAACTATCTTTTAATGAATGAATTCTATATCGAGTGATAAATTATTACTTTGAACATGATAATTTTTTTAATTATTATTATAATTAATTTTTTAGATATTTGGTTTATGTTTTCGATTGTACCTTCTCTTAGTTTAAATTATATAAAATGGGATTAGAAATACTGAGAGGTATGTCTATAAAAATTATTGATACATGCCAGGGTGGGGGAGTGGGGTTAGACTATTATATTGGAATTACATAACAGTAAATTAACCCAGTTGGGATTATAAAATGTGGGTTTGTGATAATTGATTGTTAAAATATCACTCAATATTCCCACACATATAGGAAGGTCAGTTGTAAAGTAATGATTACTATTGAACAGACCTAACCATTTATTTCAACAAACGTGGAATGAATAGGAAATGGTAGATTATTCAATGTAATGGTTAATAAGAAGAGGGGTAAAATTTATTTGATGATAGGATAGAAATACAACTAGAAGTCTAACCCTAGACCAATCACTCTCACCATTTATTAGATTTCTTCTAGTGAATTGTTTCTCAAAATTTTGCAAATATAAAAATCATTCAAAATCACTTTCTTATTAACTATGAAAACTAAATTAGATTACCCCATCTTTGTAAAAATCATTTCTTTACCTATACTATATATTAAAAAATATAGGTGTTAAATGATATTTTTTCACACCCATGATAGTCTCGATAGTGTACATGATAGATATGAAGGTTGAGAATTCTTTTCTTCCCCTTATTATTGGTGAAAACTATTTTTAGACTTGGGAGAAGTGACTGAAATTAGATTTACTGTCAAAATAATGTTATAATAAATCAATAAGTTTAGGTTCTTATTAAGGGAGGTGGAAGCATTGGTGTTATTAGTGTGTAATCATGAGACACAAGAAGTGAGACTATCTTAATGAGAAAAAAATTCCATCCCCAAGAGAGGCCTATGTTTCAATATATATTCTATAATTTTTTACCATGAGGTTTTATTATTTTATATTCCAAATAGAAATAAGGGTCAAGGGTGACTATAGAGTAGTGAAATTAGGATAGAGAAGATTCATTAGAGGGGAATGTTGGTAATCCTTATCATTGTCATAACTATAAGTGTCAAGGATAGTTTTTTGTTGTGTGGTATGCGCAAGAATATCCTGAGGTATAACCGATCCAAATAATAGGTATTCTTATTATTTATTATAGTATGTAATTTTCTATATTTTACGTGTGAGAATATTTTTCATTCATATCTATCGTGTAGTAGAGTAAGAAAATTTTCATGTGGAGTTAATTTATTGTTCTTTTTAGATTGATACAACTCTTAGGAAATATAATGGAATGAGGTTTTAGGTGAACTTCATGACCCATTATGATCAGAAATGTGGGAATATATTGAGAATTATTGGTTTTGGAGATATAAATGTTAAATTTAATATTTAAGATGGATTGGATAGAAAAGTTCAATGATGTAATTTTAATGAACCTGACCTCAGTAACCCAAATCCAGTATCTACATTAGTACATTCATAAAAGATATAAGTGATTACATGTCAAAGGATCAAGTAGTTTAATAGTCTTGGTAAACTAGATACATACTTAACTCTTTTATTAAAATTGAAAACAAAAATTATAACATTTTTTTGAGAATGTAATTATTCCCCCAATCATATACATTCATACCATTTATATTAAACTTCATGTATTACTTGGAAAGGAAAAAATATAGATGATCATAGAGGATCATTAAAAGGTATATAAATAAGAAACTGTCATAAATCAATAAGAATAATAAACCTAAAATCTAAATAACTACACACACATGTTATTTAAATAATTTATGTATCATAATTAGATACAGAATAATAAATATATCAAGTTAAATAATGGAACACATGACAAATTTAATCAATAACTTTAGAAAATTGATGACATATAGAATAATCAATATGGAAAGATAAATATCAAAGCCCACATTCTAATTAATCAATAACTTAACAATCACTACTAGATAAGGTATAATCAATATGGTAAGTTAAACATTTGAACACACATTCCATTTAATCTATAAACTAAGAATGATATACCTTCAGAAAAAATATCTTTTACAAAATATCATGGATAATACTAAACAAATTTGTGATGAATGAAATTCTTAATTATTGGACATTTTGATCTTAGTTATCATGATACCTCTACTATCAGGACTCTTTACAAGACATTTTGAAATTGTTGGGTTAGTATAGACCAGAAACCCATTTGAATGAGGCCAGATAATAGATTCAGCTCATGAAACTAATAATGCATTTAGGGGAAGACTATAAATTATTCCTACCCATATATTCATGTATAAATTATTATTTATATATTTAATAATCTATATAATTCATGAATTATGTGCGTTATTACCAAATATTCGTTTTGAGTAATGAATAAAAATTTATCAAAATTTCCAAAGATAATTAAATTGATTTAAATGTATATTAATGTATGTATAAATGATATATTGTCTAAAAATAAATATACCCATAACAAAAAAATGGATATTTAGGGGAAATATAATATCTAATGATAATAAGAATGTGAATAATTCAATGTAATGTTAATGAGTACCCATATTAATCAACAATGTAAATTTTCATACCTTTCATGGTTTAAATGATCCTAAACCATCCATAAAAATGATAATTACTATATCAATAAAACATATCCTTTGAGAGGAATAAATAAAATAAAGGGATATTGTCTTTTATGAATATATATCCCATAAAAATTTCATTAAAAACAATCTTAAAGAAAATATCCTTTTTTTACATTGAAAATATATTTAAAAAAATGTTCACAAAATATTTTTAAAATAATTTTTGTTGAAAATATCCTTTGAAACATATTTATGAATCTTTAAATTATTGAGTAGTCATGAAGATAGGAAATTCTGTACATGCTGTACATGTTAAAAAAAATATCCCCATAACATTTTTTATAAAATACAAATGCAGACTGTTTTGAAAAAGACATGAAGATTACTTTAATTTTTTAAAAAAAGAAAAAAAGGAAAAAATTTCTTTGAAAAATTATTTGGATAATTTTAAATATTTTTTCGAAAACATTTATTGAAAACATAATTTCAAAAGATAAATTTTATTCGAACAAAGAGAAAAATGAAACCATATTTTTAAAAGAACATTTACCAGTAATTTTAAATACCAAATAGTAAAAAATATATAATATTAAATTAAAACACCAAAAATAAACATATGAGATGAAAATTAAAGGTCTTTGTTAGAAAATTATCATATAAATTCCTTTAACAAAAATTCAATCATAAATAATCTCGTTCGAAATGTGACTATGAATTAAACCCCCCACAAAGATTGTAACATTTATGTGAGAATAAAAAAAGAATCAATTATGTACATTAAATGTAAATAAATATAAAACAATTGGATAAAATACATAATTTAGTAAAATATATTTATATACATAATCATATAATATCAATGACAATGATGAAGTAATATAACCCAAATACAATAAATTGGGTTTTAAAATTCATTACCACATGGTAATTTCCATGTAAAAATCCCATATATGAAATAATTCAAAATAAAACATAAAAAACCACAAATTATTATTGAATAATTATATTATATTTAAAATATGTAGTATAGAAAACATATAAAATAAATTAGGTGCATAACGTTACAATGTTCCCCAATGAAGGGAACATGAGGTGAAGTCCCTTACCTTATGATTCATTTTTTTGAATGTGATTTAGCCTCATTCATAATGGTTTTAAGAATGTTATTAATTTATAAAAAAATCATATTAATATTTATAATACCATACATGATACTCTTATAACATTTCACCACTTGTTCGTTAATAATATTTCATTATATTCATTATTTTGTGTGTTAATTGCCTTATTTTTTCATGCGTGTTTTATCATGAAAGTAGCAGTTATTGATCATAGGATGTAGATAAATAATATAAAGGCTTATAATAATGTTATAAATATCATATTTACACATTAGATATATTTTTAGAATCATTATTTAAGCCTATACATGGAAAATGAATCACATCGCTTCATGGATACAATATGTCATACGTACGCACTAACGATAATATAATTACCTTAGCGAGTGAAAGGGTAAGTAAGTATATGGTATATTAATTTTTAATAAATTAAATAATATCAAATATGTCACATATATTTATTATATTTATCATTATTACCTTCCATGTAAATGGTAATTGAAAAAACATTCACATTGCTCCATGAGGTGGTAGTCCAATATTCACACGAGTGACCTTATCATATTTTTAAGTGGAATGAAAATTAAGAGGGTATATATGATATTATAATTATATAAGTATATTAATATCATTAACATTATCTAGATAAATAAAATCCATCATTATATAAAATTGTGAGATGTTATTATGGATAAAGAGTTACATCGGTTTGTGACGCTGTTGTCCGCTGTACACACGATTAATGATTTTGTTTCCAATTTGATAGAGGAGAATACTGATAAATATTATTCCATAATAATAATAATAATAATATATTAGTATATGGTAGATAATGTTTTATTATATTGGTAGTGTTAATAAATAATTAATGTTGGAAAAAGATGAAAGAAAACGAAAGAGCTTCGTTAAGACAATCATCTTGTCTTAGAAGATCCTCATTTGGATTTCCTCTTAAGGAAACTATGTTTTTTATTTTGGGAATACTATATTATATATAATGTGGATAATTATTTTTTGAGGATATTTTTCAGGGATTATTTGAGAAATGTTTTTTATATTTGTGAATAAGTGAAGGGAATGAGAGGCCTTTTATAAGGTGGGGAGATCACACACATGGTATTTTTTAAAGGAATTAATAAAACCCAAATTTTAATCATAGAAAAAGAAAACAATTGGATATTCTCACCCATCATAGTTTATTAGTTATATATATGGCTATAAAATGATCTTTGAAAAGTTTTTATATAATTTTTTCCATTATTATTTTAGATTAGTCCTGTAGTAAACCTGTTGTTTCCTTAACCATGATATTTAATTTTTACAACATTTAATATCCATAATGGTCAAAAATTAAGTTGAAGTTATTAGATAGTATAAATTATTATGATTTTAAATATGAATTCAATTTTTCCAAATTTAATTTAGAGATGCTTCCGAATTAAATTTAAAATAATACTTGTAAATGAGATGAAAAAATGAGTTTCCAAAGGGAAAATTATCATATGCATATAGAGTTTTTATATAAAAATTAAATATGAAATTTTATCCAATGAAGTAAATTTGTTAAATTATAATATAAATTAAATTATTTTTATTTAATTAAAATTTAAAATATAATTTATCCTTTTAAAATATTTAAACAAAAAACAATTTTAATTAAAATGTTCATTTTTAACTATTCATGGAAAATGGAAACATATTAGAAAAATCCCCAAAGTTTAACCTAAGATAATTTTTATATATTTATTTTAAACTATTATTTCATTTTAAAAAATATATTTTCTAAAATTGGTAAAAAATAATTTTAAATTTGGTGTGTGAAGCACGACTAAATCGTCTTTTAGAAAAATACATTTTATTTAATGACTTATTATTATTTTAAAGAATTATTATTTTATTTATAATAGAAAAATATCCATAATTTTCATAATTTATCTATTACTATTAATACATACCAATTTAATTACTAGTTTATAATGATATACAATATTACAGTAAATTTAGACTCAGGGTTGCGTGTTTTGTAAGCTATCAAAGATATCTAATTTATTAAAAAATAAATTTATCATAATGTGATGGGGGTGTTGAATTATCATATATGTTCAATATCTTGTGTCACATATAAAATCAAACCCGGCTTTATTATTTTATAAAATTGTGGCATGACATTTTTTCAACTTTAAAAAAATTTCATCCTCATTATTTATAATCAATAACAATAATCAAGGGTTTTCTATTTTGAAATACCATAGTCTAAAAACCCACATTGTAAAAAGGTTTATAAAACTTATTATTGATATTATAGAAAGGTAAATATGAAGGTCATTTGGAAAAAAATATAACTAGGCTTCAATGTAGGAGAACATAGGTTGGAAGTGAATACAAAGACATGAAATAAAAGCATAAATAATATAGAGAGTGATAGAGATAATTAATCAAAGAAATTAAATAATCTATTAAAATATAATTAACTAAAAATAATAAATATATAATTATTTAAAATACCATTTTATTCCCCATATATGAATGAAATAAGAAAAAAGTTTAGTTTCAACATCATTTTTTTAATGTTTTAGAATTATGCTACAATCTGAAAATATAAGGAAACATACTTACTTAATATATTTCTATTTCTTAAACACATATTCATAATTCGGTTATGCTTCGATCAATTTCCACTCAATCTCTTAATCTATGAAATGAATATCCAGAAATATTTTTTTGACTAAATCACTAAAATTTACTTTTGACTGATCATAAAATCTATAAAAGAGTGACAAGTCCTTCAATATATCTATAACTTTTTTCAAAAACTGATTTGTTTAGAACACATTATCAAATATAATACATTAATATTTATCATTAAAATATTTTCATAAAAACGATTTATTAAAAGAAAACATCACATAGTAAAATGGTAAGAAAAACTACCTTGTCACCCTTCAGTTACGGGTTCAATCCCTGGGACCTTCATTAAATGCAACAGAGTTTCACCCATCACATGGGTTGCCATTTTTACAAACTAAATAAATATAATATCTATTAAATTCCCAAATTATGATGAACAATAATTTATACTACATAAAGGACAATAAAATCCTTAAATGATACCAATATCTTTAATCTTATTTCGAAAAAAGTAAAGACATTACTCCTAAAATAAAACCCTTATATACTAATCCCATGGCTTGTGTTACCATAATTTTTTTTTCAAAATATAGCCTTAATCTTGTTATATTCCTACAACAAAAAATTTCAAAAGGGGTGTTTAGTACATTGAACTTATGATCAAACTTAAACTCATTAACCCATGATGGTATCCATAAATATTAAGTTAATGAAAGAAAATATGGTTCTAAAATTGAAAATAATCATTATATGTTTCACAATTCTTATAAAAAAATACCATTTGTAAAAATAACCTCTAAAATTTAATTAGTCAATCCCAGTACATAAATACTTCATCGTTTTTATTTCAACATAATTCATGCCCTGGTTTAGGGGATGATGTTCATAAGGGGGCATTGAATCAACTAATGAGATAGTTCCCCATATTTAAGAAGAAATATTAAATGGATCCCAAGGATGAAATTTACTTCCATCTCTCATACTTGTCATTTTTCCTCAGCAATTCATTGATTTATTCCATTATATTCCACACATAAATCATTTTATTGTCACTTTGAGTAACCTTAATATGTTTATTTTTTCACATATCTAACATGAATGAAATAAATCCTTCTTTCCCCCATGGTCTCTATCTCTCAATCTCGTAGAGAACTCCATCCTTCTCTTATTTGGTGAGTCTCAGATGTTGTTAAGGTATTGGTTATTAATCATAGTTTGGGATAACTGATTATGTGTAATAATGAAATCTTCCACTCCTATCATCATCTCATTTTGTTTCTCATAAACACCACATTGTCTTTTATGTTCAATATTAACATGATTCCTTTGAGTTCCATCCATTAAATAAGAAAAAAAGACCAGTGTGAGAAATAATAATCCTTGAGGGAAACCATTTAATCTTGAAGAATTATTTATAGTATGTCTAAATGATGAAACCTTATTTTCAATCTAAGAACCCATAGGTTTAACCTATTCCATTCATTATCCTTATCTATTTAAATCCACTATAATGGTTAGTAAAAATAATCTGAATTATCCAAATAATATCACTTGGGAGTGTCAAACCAAGTTCAGAGTAAGGCCCATTCTCATGTACCATGTAATGATTGCGTCAAGTCCAATATTGTTTTTAGACTTATAATAATTAGGTACACTATTATGGAACCAAATCCTCTTGCAGTATCCAGGCGTGTATGTATTTCCAAGAAAACTGACACAATATCTACCTTACCAAACTTTTGGATGTTCTTCTATAGTTATCCTCAAATCCTATCATAGTGTTGTGTTCCCTAAACTATGTTTTCAAAAATCTAGTTCCCATGGTATCAATTAAACATTCATTGACACCAAATGTAATGAACCCAACCAAGTAACTCAAATCTAGTGTATATATTAGTAAATTAGAACTCGATACAAGTGATCCTATTGTGAAGGAATGAATTATTATTCTTGGAAAACTAAATACTTACATGATTCATAAATTACATATGAAAAAAAATTAGAACATATCTGTTTTTATGAATATCATAATTTTCTCTAGAATATCCTTGAATATCATTCATAGTACTCTTCTTGGATTATTGGTAAAGGAAAGAAAATAACAGTGAGCTCAAATTCATACTTATATTTATATAATGTGTAATCTATATTGAATAAATAGGAATAAAAAACATGAAAACAATAAATAAATGAACAAACATGCCATTTAAATAATGTGGCTATCATGATTTGATAAGGAATAATAAATACAGAATGGTAATTATATATTTTTTTCTATTTGATAAATTACTTTACAATCATGATGATGTAAGGAATAATTAATATGTAAAGGTAAATATTTTAATATACATTCCATTAAATTCACAACTTGAATATCATTATTAGATAAGACATAATCAATTGGATAATGTAAATATCCGAACATACATTCCATTTAATAAATAAACTAAGAATGAAATGTATGTAGATATAATATCATTGCCAAATTCTCATGAATAATTATAACTAAATTCCTGATGAAGGAAATTACTAATTATTTGATATCATGAGCACATGAAGCATGATATGTATACTATCAAGACCTTTCCCAAAAACAATTTATAACTAATGGGAATGTCTCAACCAGAAACCCATTTAATTAAGTCTATCCAACTGATTCTTCTAATGAGTCTATTGATGCATCATGGGGATATCTATACATGGGCCCTAACCAAATATTTATATCCAAACCATTCCTCATATATCATATAATCGATTTAATTCACATATATTGTGGCTTATCATCAAATATCTATATTGAGAAATGAATATGGATTTATCAACATTTATTTATATAATAAAATAACGACGAATGTAGAATATCATATGTATAATAGATACACATTTTATGAAATAAATATATACATGATAAATAATATGGATATTTTTGGGAAATTTAATGTCCAATGATCCCAAGAATGTGAATATTTTAATGGAAATTTAGTGACTATAAAAAATGAATTAAGAAAGTTAATGTCAATACATTCCTTGGTCAAAATGATCATAAAACATCCATATAAATTATAATTATGGTATAAACACATAATATACCCAATGTAGTGTAACTAAAATAAAAGGTTGTTGTCGTTGCTGAATAAAAATACCATAAAAATGTCATTTAAAACATTTGTGAAAAAAATATCATATTTATATTGAAAGTATTTATAAAAATAAAAGTTTAATAAATATAGGGATTTTTTATGTATTTTAATAACATTTTGAACTTATAAATTATGTTTTAAAACATTTATTCGTCATGTAAATGTTAAATTATATACATTCCATACATGTTAAAATAAATATTCCTTTAATATTTTTGTTAAATGACAAACAAGACTTGTTTGGAAAAAGACATAAATATATATTTCAAAAAAGATTGAAAAAATTTAAAAATGGTTAAAACATTATTTTTCAATTCCTTTTCATAATTTTAAAATCATTTTTGAAAACATTTTTGGAAAAAATGGTTTTGGAAGAAAAATGATTTTTGACCGAAGAGAGAAATAAATTTTGATTTTATTAAAAACCATTTCTGAGTTATTTTATTTAAAAAATAGTGGAAAATGTAATATTACTTGAAAAATACATGAATAACATGATTAGATGAAGATTTAATGGGTTTATTTAACAATGATAAAACAATTTCCCTCAATGAAAATTCAAGAATAAATAATCCTGATTAAAATGATATTGTGAAATAAACCCTTATAAAGACAATAACATTGAAGTCAAAATTAACCAATAAATTGATTAATTGCATCAATTGTAAAAAAACATAAACAAGTGGATATAAAATATAATTTATTCAAAATTATATATAGAAATAATCATATAATATCAATGACATGGAGAAGTAATATAACATAATGAAAAGAAATTGGGTTATGAAATTATTTACCACTATGAAATATTTCATGTAAAATTTCCATGGATGAAATAATTCAAATTAGTACTTAAAAATACTTGAATTATTGACGAATTATAATATTTCATATCAAATAAGAATTATATAAACCATATAAAAATATATTTGGTGCATAACATTATAATGTTACTTAATGAAGGGAATTTTAGATGAAGTCATTCCCCTTATGCTTCATATTTTTGAACATGTTTTAACATAATTTATAATTTTTTTAAGAGTGTTATTAATTTATCCTAAAACAATATAAATATTTATAATATCATATATGATCCTATTTTAATATTTTACAACCTATTTTTTAAAAAATATTTCATTACATTCATTTTTTAGTGTGTTAATTTCCTTGTTTTCTCATGCATGTTTTGTCAAGAAAGTACTCTTTATTATGAATAGGATATAGAGAAATTATATATAAATGACAAGAATGTTATTTATATCATATTTAATATTTAACTATATATTTTTTGAATCATTCTTTAAGGTTGGACATCGAAGATGAATTGCATCGCTTTGTAGAGATGGTGGGCTGTACGTATACATGATCGATGATATCATTTCATTAATGAGTGAATGGGTATGGAAGTAGATGACATATTAATTTCACATTATAGATATAATATTATTTATATCTAATATATTCATTATATTTAATGTTATTAAATTCCATGTAAATCATAATTGAAAGGCAAATCACAATGCTCTACGAGGCGGTAGTCCACTGTACACATGAGCAACAATATCACATTTTAAATGAAATGAATAGTAAAAAGATATATGTGATTTTATAATTAAACAAGTATAATAATATAGTAATATAATAAATATTATATATATATATATATAAATTAAATACATCTTTATATACAATCATGAAATGTGTTGGTGGAAAATGAGTTACATCGGTCTACGAGGAGGTAGTTCGCCGTACACACGATCGATGGTTTTTTTCCATTTTATGGTGGAGGATATGGATATAAATTAGTAAATAAAAATAATAACATATATGTATATTTTAGATACTAATTTATTATATTGCATTTTTTAAGACATAATTGATGTTGTAAAAAGAAGAATGAAAATGAAAGTGATTTGTTAGGACAATTCGCTTCTCTTAGAGGAACCTCCTTTTAATATTCACTAAAGGATGATAGGATTGATATTTTAAAAAGAAAATAGGCTGTAGAATTTGGATAATTAGTTTGGGTATAGGTTTTGGTAGTGTTTATTCAATAAAAATTCAATGAGAAGTGTAAATAACTGAATGTAGAGGGTGACTTTTTATAAGTGGGGGAGAGGACGAACACATAATTTTTTAAAAGAATCAATTACACCCATGTTCGTATCATTACAGAAGCCTAAAAACGATACATTATCAAACTTTAGAAGCTATAAGACCACAATGTTTCCATAAATGTGTGTTTTAAATGTTTTTGGTCATTTTAACCCTTATCTTTTTAGTTAAACCCCCGGATAAACCCACTTTACCTTAACTAGGGTTATTAAATAATAATGATTTTACTATTCATAATGGTAAAAAATTAAGTTTAAAATATTAGATAATATAAAATATGGTGATCAAAAAAATGAAATACATTTTTTCAAATTCAAATTACATAATTGGTATAATCAAATATTATATTATACCCTCATAAGCAACAAAAAACCGAGTTTTCAAATAAAACATTTCTCATAAGTGTAGAAGGTTTTAATATCAAAATTCAATCTAAAATTAATTAAAATTACCATAATTAGTTAAATTTTAATATAATTAAACTAATATTACCTTAAAACCAATTTAAAATTTTGTTTTAAATTGTAAATTAATTAATTAAAATGCACTTTTAAATAAAAATCAGTATTTTCCACTATTCATCAAAAAATGAAACATTTTTGAAAAATAAAAAAAATTCACCCTAAGATAACATTTAAATTATGATTTAAAAAATAAATATCAATTTATCAGATAAGGTTTTTAAAAGTGGTTAAAATTAATTTGAAATGATATGTGTGAAGCGTGACTAAACCATCTTTTAGAAAAATACAATTATTTAAAAAACATTTATTTTTATTTTAAATGATTTTATTTAATTTAGAATCAATAGGTTACCAAATTTTTATAACATAGCTATAATTAGTCATAACCTGTAATTTAATGGATATGTTTTGATGGTATATTATATTACTATTCATTTCGACTCAGGGTTGCATGTTCCTCAAGCTATCAATGAGATTGATTTTTAATAGAAATTTATCATAATGAATTCATTTATCATATTATTTTCTAAGTTTATTACTATGTATCATAATTTATATTAAGCTAGAAATATTTTATTAGAATTATAGGATGTTATAGAATTGAACTAGAAAACAAAAATCTAGTTTGAGTATAAATGTATCTTGTTGTCTAAAGGAGAAGTAAATGGGTTTTAATGAACTAAAATATTGTTCAAACACCAAGGGATTGAGATTAATTATAAAATTATCCATATAAATTGATGTGTTTGTGATAAAATCCCTTTATGAGTAGGTTCTGGATTTCAAAAAATGCTTGAAAAAGGGTTTTTGTTCCTTGAAACCCATTTTGAGGGTCTTTCAAGCACTTTTAATCTTCATAAAATACCTTATTAGTGTGTATACACCATACACAAGGGTGTAGTTAACTTTGTAGGATTTGTTTCACTTATTTTAGAGACTAAATTATCTTATGAATGAAAATTTATAGATTTTAAAATTTGAGATTAAATTCAAGACTCCTTTCCAAGGTGCTTTCTCCCTGTTTACCTCCATTCACTAAACCTACATCACCCAACACTCTTTTGGAAGCCTAAGCTACCTTGCCTACTAGAAATTCTTGTTTCCCATATTTATTGAATCACATAATCACCCAGTTCCTCACCATGACCCATAAAACAAACCCCGCCAATAATTTTCAAGAGGATATAGATATGTGATGATAGATTTTCCAGAGAGGTGAGATCTCCCTTCACCCCACATATTATACACCTTTTATTTAGGTGAGTCACCACCTATACAACTAGTATTATAGATCCCTTCACCTAGGAAACTGATATCATTGAGCTCTTTTCCTAGGTTACCGGCCACCTGGGGCTATTCACCTGGGTTACAAGTTCATCGAGGACTCTAAGCCCTTCACCTAAGCGGTCGGTAACCTAGGGAACTTCAATTGGGTGACTAGTCACCCTCTTCCCAATTACCATCACCCATGAGACGAGTCACCCAAGGTCCTTCACCCAGGAAACCAATCACTTGGGGACCTTTACTTGGGAGAGCCTATTCCCAAGACCCCCTTATGGGGTAATGTAATACCATTTGTTCAGATCTACAAAGGGGGTGAATTGGGGTGAAAAAAACTTCCTCAACCCTCACCAGGGATAAGCACCTTTTTATTCCCTCAAATATCCTAACAACCATTTCACCTATTTCTCAAACATGGTAATAAATTCACACCATACACACATAATGTTTCGATGTATATATTTTTAAGCATCCTATCATGTGTAATCCCAAACAATACCCTCATACAATATAATTCAAGATGCCTCCTTTTGGTTTTATCATATATCCTCATGTCACGATTCTTCTTTATGCATTTTTTATCACATTGACTCATGTAGATATATCCCTATATGGATTCCCTTATATTCCTTATGTTGATATTAATCCTTTTGGATTAACCATATACCAACAGTTGTGATTATTCTATAAGTCTCTCTTATAGGTATTTAACAAGTTGTAAACCCCAAATCTTCTCCAATAGAGACACTAATGTGTATACGCCACACAATATATTAGAGTTGAGAGAATCCTCCACATTATGAAAACATCCTTATTATAATACCCCTATCTGTTTCAGATCATAAGGAAAAATTCTCCTATGAGTGTGATAATCCATCCTCATCCATCAACAGACAAGGAATGGGTCTATATACAGACATCCTCCTTGGTGAAATACTTGATCATTCCTAAACGATCCTTGATATGAGTTAGTTATATTGATTCAAAAATACAGACATCAACCTATGTGAAAGGCCGGAACATTTTTTAATGTACATAATGTTTATTTATTTACCATGCTATCATATATGGTAATCATTTTAGGTGAGAGTCCTAATCATTATTAAATAAACCTCACGTTGAGGTACTCTTCTTTCTTCCCAAAAAACAGGCCTCCTCCTAGGTGAAATACCTATAAAATATCAACACCTGACCTACCTATTAGGTCTGGTATCTCATGGACACTGATCTATATTCCCTTATTTATTTCTAATGATTTCCCCTTTCAGGGAATAAGAACATTCTTAGGGTTTATGTAGTGAATAATACCTCATTTAAAACATAATTTAATGATATCATGAAATATGACTGATATTTTATTATCTCTTATTTCTCAATCCAAAAATTACTCAATTGGGATTACATATCAGAAATAATCATTCCATAATTATCAAAAAAGTGCCTCTATTGTGGTCCTCTTTATCAGGTGTAATAAGTAACCATTTAATTGAACTATGTTTAATAAGACTCATCTTCATAGTAGGATATGTAGGACACATCATTGAGGTTCAAACACATCATTAATCCCCCTTACCAATTAAATCAAATAACATTGGATTTTATTACAATTTTCATAGGATGCATAGGATTCTTCTTTGTGGTTCAATACCAACTTCAAAAAACCAACCACATCCATGGAAAATAATAAACTCTAGAGATCCTAGATAGTCATATTTAAACAAAATCATCAGGAATTAATAAGATAAATATGGGGAAACTCTAATGCATATATGGGTTTACATCAAACACATTGTCTTGATCAGATCATTATTATAGGGTTACAAATTTCTATACTAGTATTTGGGAAGGATTCATGACTATATTTTTAATATATAAGTGATTACTAGAGTAGATAATATTCCCCCCCAAAGGTGACATAATACCGACCTCCCATCCTATCGACCAATATGTTTTATAAAACTATACTGGTAATGTCCCAATGACCAGTTGCCTTTGGAAAGAAGGTCTGAGTTGACTCAAAACGAGTGCATGGATGAAACCCATCAAAATCATCCATTATAAACAAAGTATTACACTTAGTTATTCAAATATGTGTTCCCATAAATATTTAATTTATTCTTATATTGGGAATCATTCTGATATATCATTAGGTTATGATTTCAAAAAATATTATGCAACCCATTTCATTTTCAGAGGGTTTTCATTATACTTATTCCATATGTATTGTTTTCTTATAAAGAACACATATTCATATACACATTATAGTTGATTTAAGGTCCTGTTGTTATATATCCCCCAATTCATTGGCTCATGTTTTTATCTCATGACGTGCCATATATGGTGCATGTGAAATAAGCATAGCACAATATGTTATTTTATCTTAGAGACGATCTTTGACATATACTTATAAAGTAATATTTTATGATGCTGTAACCTTATGATTCTATGGTCTTATGATATCTTATTTTTTATGCCATTATTCCATGTGATTATATATGACACTCTTATTTATGTGTCATTTTTATGCCTCTTGACTTATATATTAAACTTAATTATTATTTTTTCCACTTACATTGATTAATATATAACCATTTTATTTACGTATTTCCCAAATATTTTTATTAAAATAATAAAATAAAAAATTACTTTGAATAAAATTATGAAGAAAAAAATAAATTTTAATAAGTTTATATTTATGTTACTATATTATGTATCTAATTATTTATGTACAGTTATCCTCTAGATTCATAGGTTGTGTTCTGGGACTATTCTATTAAAAATTATATATTAATATGTCTATGATACTATAGTTTCTATAGATATTATTGGATAAAGGTCTAGTTATTTTTGAGTATTAGGTTAGAGATCTTAAGATGAAATAGACCATATAAACCTTGATTTATGTGTATAAATTCATATGTTAGGATACACATGTGATCGATGTGTTATTCATTTGAATGTCATATTTTTTCTTCATATATGATTATTAATTTGATTATTCTCATCAATAAATTTATTATTATTTCATTAATTTATTAGAACTATAATCAAATGGGGAAGTTATTCTTATTATACATTCATGAACATAAAATATATTATTTATTTATATTATTATGAATTATTTTATATCAAACATGTTAATAATAAATATTTTGACACCACCTAAATAAATGGTGGTTAATTTTTTGACAAAAACAAAAAGTGGTGTAATTTTTAAATTTCAAGTATAATTTTTCCCCAACCAACAGTTGTGTGAAAAATCTCTTCGAAAACACTATTACACTCCCTTTAGTGGAATTTAATTCTATACTAAGAATTTATTTGTTATATTTATATAGAATCAATATAAAATTTCAAGAGAGGAATATCAACATCCATATCTGAAATCACCATCTGATTATATTTATGTTTATAGAAAATAATGAATCTACATTCTTAAATAATTTTCTATCATGTATATTATTTCTATATGAGAAATTATATCTAGATAAAATGACTAAAAAATGGGGGTGGATAATATTATATGTCTTTCCCATTTTATGATAATATAAGGATTTATTCTCCATGTAGTTTTCTGGCCTTCCTCCAGAATAAAGGGTTATGTTCTCTAGTGATATTATACTCAAAGATCTACCCATATCTAAGAGTCCCTAAAAAATAACTCCCATCAAAATAAAATATTAAACAACAAAATATATGTAAATATAGACCAGATTTTTATACACCTATGTGAATCACCAAGGGGAGAACTAGTCCTCTTTTTCTAAAATAAGGATAGGATAATTCATTTGTTTCACTGATTATATTAAACTGAATAAGGTTATAAAAAAGAAAAATTACCCCTTCCATAGATTGATGACTTGATTGATCTGCTACATAGGCCCCTGTACTTCTCAAAAGTGGAACTTCACATAGAATACCACTAATTAAGGGTAACAAGAAGGATGTTCACAAGATTTCGACTCATAAAATGTATGGACACTATGAGTTCATAGTGACGCAATTTAGACTCATAAATTCTCCTACAATTTTCATCGACCTAATGAATAATGTCTTCAGAAAATACCTTGAAACATTTCCAGTAGTATTCATAGATGATATTCTAATACACTCCAAAAGAAAGAAATTATTTATGGTTAATTTATTTAACAAAACAAAGACATAAAAAATGATATGTTATATGTAAAGTATAGTAAATTTTAGATTTATATGGAGAGAGTAATATTTTTGGGCAACATTTTTACAAGTAAGGCGATATACGTGGATCCTTAAAATAAAAATGTTATAGAGGAATGACATAGACCAATATCTTTTATAGAGATATATAGTTTACATGGATTTTATGGATACTATTGATAAATTCTTAGGAAATTTTCATGATTATAAAAACTACAAAAAAATTGACATGGAAGAGATTAATGTATTTCTAATCTAATTAATTAAAAGAGATCATCAAAATGTTGGATAAGAATATAATAATTTCACTTGTACTCACACTTCCCTCATGTGGGGAAGTATTTTTGATATAAAACGAGACAGTCAAGAAGGTCCTTGGTTGTTTACTTAAGAAAAACTATAAATTAATAACATATACCTCAAGATACATAATGGTTCCATAGAAAAAAAATATTGAATGCATGATGTAGAGTTTATAGATGAAATCATCAAAATGAATATTTAAAGGAATTATCTATATAGATAAAAGTGTGAAATATATATAGATAATAAAATATTCAAGTATATATCCATATATATTGAGAACATTATGTGCTAATAAATATGGTAATATTTTATCAAGGACTTTAATCCATTACCATATCGGAAAAGAGAATAATGTAGTAGATCATTAAGTAGAAATGATCATTGAACATTATCTTTGATGGATATTTGAAAGTATATAACCCTTATAGAACTATAAAGGATGGAAATATGAATCATAAATACTAAAATACATCCTATCTTGATTAAGTGATTCCTTAACCATCAATTTTGGTGAATCTTAAAGAACATTAGAGGGAGGATTTGGGGATACAAAATAAGGTGGATACAAGATAGAAGGGGAAATCTCTATTGTTAGAATTGGTAAATAAAGAGTTATAAGATTTGGGACATGATAATAAATACCATTAGAGATTTAGATTGAGGATGTTCTATTTAGTGATGCTCATAACTCATCATTTTTATCATCTTATAAGTAAAAAGATGTATAAACATATCTAAAAGAACTTATGGTGGACCGATAAAAAGAAATGTATTCCTGGATATTCAACATTGTTCACGGTATTTCATAAAGTGAGGTTAGATGTAAAGACCTGGAAATTCCATGGAAATTTTTTTCATAAATTAATGGGATTTTTATGAGTCTGAAAAAATTACGGTGCTTGATTCTCACACCCGGTGTGCCTGGAATCAATTTCTGAAGTTTTGTTCAGGTACGTTCAGTAAATGTACGAATGAGATTTTATGACTTTTTAACCGGTAGTCGGAACTAAAATCTGAGGGTACCATTGAACTCGCAGCACCATTATTCGCTTAAGAAGGCTTTCGCCTTGACGTTAGATGGTTGAGAATGGAAGTTAGATTTTGGGGTTTTTAATAAATTTAAATAAAAATAAGTGTTAGCTTATTTTCTATTTTTGAGGTGGTTAAAACCTCCAAGAGGTGGTTAGTGGTGGGGGACACCACATCCTATCCTCTCATGGGAGGTTATGGTGGTGGGGCCTACCAGCACATAACCTCCCTTGGGAGGATATCCTTGGTGGGGACCACACGGGTTTTAAAACCCCTTAACTCCCCATATAGGGGGAGAAAACTCTTCACTTTCCCCACCATTTTTTTGATCCAACTCAAACAATTAATTAAGTGGGTTATCTCTTTTAATTAATTTTGAAATATTTTGAATTCATGCCAACAATTAAATAACAGAATAACCTATTTTTTCATTTTTGTTGGCATCTTTTCATTTGGGGAGCCTTGGAAGAACTTGGGAGATAAAGAATTCTCCCATGAAGAACGCCTCTTCCACCAACGAAGAACATACTTCAACCGGGGAAAGAAAGGGAAGAGTCACCCATAAAGAACGCCGACATCCTCTATGGATTCCTCTTCTTCAAACACTCCTTCCCGCGACTTCGTCAACGATCATTGACAAATGAGGTAGGGGGATTAGAGTTGTTTTGTTCCAGTTCTACATTGTTCAATTTATGGATTGTGAATTGCCGAATGATATCAACATAACATGGAGGGCTCAGACCGCACAAACACAGCCCGGCCCCCCCTTTGTGTTTCGTCCCTTGATCACGATAGAGGTGGTGTAACAATACCACGACTGACGGACAGCGTCAGAGCAATGTGACCAGCGTTGGGCCGGCCGCGAAGAAACTGGTGGTGCAAGGCCACCAGATCGCTGGAAGAGCGCGACACCGTCACGCCCCGTGGAGGAGGGGAGTCATGTCTAGGGCGGGCCGTGGTACTGTCGCGCCGCATGGAGGTAGAGAACTACAATCAGAGTGCGCCACGGCGGAGGGGCACTGCGCCGTTGCGCCGTTGCGCCGCGTCGGTGGTGCGGAGAGGCTGGCCACTCGGCCAGCCGGGAGTAGCGAGACCCCGTTGGGTCCTGTGTGAGGTGGACTGGTGCCACCTAGAGCCGGTTTGGTTCAACCCAAATGGTTAAACCATTCGGGATCTAGGGGCTACGCTCCTCCCCCTCGGCGCTGCTAGGGTAGGCCGCTGGGCCGCCAGCCAGCCGAGCCAGGCGGGCTGCCAGCTAGCCAGGCCACGCGGGCCGCCAGGCTGGGCCGCCCACTCGGGTCAGGCCGCCCCCACATTCTAGGCCGAACCCTCAGGCTGGGTCATTGGTTTGGGTAGGTCCGACTGGGTCGGCTCGGACTCATACCTGTTTGACCTGATTACACTTTTGCGCCCATATCATGGGCTCCGGGTGTGTGATTGATGAACTGCCTATGATGATTGAATTCTTGGAGAGAGATGGTTCTTTTGGAATATCCCACTGAAGGTTTGGACACAGTTGGGATACGGTCGGGTTGGTTTGAACCTAAAATCTAACTGGGCCCCTGGAACTGAAATGCTAATAACTCACAGACCAGGCGTCTGATTGACATGCTGTCTGTTGCGTTGAGACCCCTATGACAAGGAAGACCATTGAGATACTTATATTTGGGACTTCGTGATAGTTGGATCATCGAACAGTAGCTCATGGAGTGGACGCTCTCGAAGTATAGAGAGTGGGGTATGGAGACCTAGTAGTTGGCTGAGAACTGACGACTGTTGTCCTTTCGACTCAGAGTGTTTCGACTAGCCCAGTGGAAAGATCCTATGTGTGACACGACAAAACCAAAGTGGGAAGTGCCTCCGTGTGATGCAGTAGACCCATGGTACTTGACAGGAGGAGTACCTCAGCAGGCTATGAGGGGGAGTGTCTCTATGTGACATGGAATACCCACAGTGGGGAGCGCCTCTGTGTGACACAGCAGACCCACGGTACTCGACATGAGGAGTATCACAACAGTCTAGGATAGTGGGAAGTGTCTCTGTGGGAGGTGGCAGACCCACACTACTCTATAGAGGAGGAGTACACTTGCAGCCGAGGCTTAGATAGTTTGACTAGGAGTGTTACATGTTACCACCCAAGAATAAATCATAGTTTTGAGCCGAGTCAATGACTTTTGAGTTTTCCTCACATTTGAGATGGGTTACTTGATAACTTAGGTATATGTATGGACATATACCTAAGTAATGGTTATCCGTTGTTTTTATTCTTTGTGTATTATCCTTGTTAGATATTGTGAGACCTTAAGGGTATCAGTGTCCCTACTGAGTATCATTATACTCACCCCTACACGGGCTATTCCCGCACCTGGTTGTGTTGGCTGTAGATGACAGACAATGCTGCCTGAGGTAGAGAGTACCAGGACTGGACGGTACCCAGAGGTGGAACACTCAGCGAGATGGTACACGGAGTGGACGGATGAATGTGGAGTGCTGAGGAGGCCATATGTACCTACCTTTTAGGTAGAAACCCTGGAGGATGACCCATTGGATGCTTTACTTTTCTTTTTTCAGAAGTACTTTACTGTTGGGCTTGTATTTCAGGCCCCCTTTACTTTCAGCACTCTCTTTTGTATACAATTTTACTTAGTGTTTTACTTCCAGTTGTGGAATCTGTTGTGTGTGTTTCATTTTATAAAGGATATGCCTTCATATTTTAGGGATTATGCCTTTGGTTCTAGTCACCGGCACCTGGCCAATAGAAGGTGGACTTGGCGTAGTCACGATACGGGCCTCGGGGGACGGGTCGTGACAAATTGGTATCAGAGGTTATCGGTTCTACTGCAGAACTTAGAACTCTGATCTTTCTTTTTTGTGAAGAAATAATGTTAAGGGTACTAAGTGTGGTTTCTAGTTCAGGGAGTCCAATGTTGGTACGGGCGGCCGATATATCCATACACTAGGACCCAAACTTTTGATTTCTGACTTAGTGAACGAAAACACTGATTGCGTGTGTATTTTCAAAAGTTTTCTTAATTTAGCTCAACTAGGTCAGATCACCAGGTATAATCTTTTGACCGTGTCACATCTGTTTCTTTCAGGATGCCTCCCCATGGAGACTCACTGTAAGGATCGCCATTAGGTCTGATGGTGTCCTTACCAGCTTGAAGACTCTCACCACAGCCTCTAGTAAATCCTCAGCCTCTTGTGGGTCTGTATCTCCCTGGAAACTAGGTGACCTCTAGCGCTGGAACTCATGCGACATGCTCAAGTGGGGTGCATCATCTTCTGCTAGGGCTGCTGGAATCGGTGGAACTCATGCGACATGCTCAAGTGGGGTGCATCATCTTCTGCTAGGGCTGCTGGAATCGGTGGCCCAACGGAAAGTGGTACTGCTGGTGAGAGTCTTCAAGCTGGTAAGGACACCATCAGACCTAATGGCGATCCTTACAGTGAGTCTCCATCAGGAAGTAGCAGGTAGATGGTTAAGTCTGATGGTCCAGGTGCACAATGAGGCAAAACTACTCTGGACATACTTCGACAGCCTGTTCCTGGTGGAGATTGTCCCAGCCACCCTTCTTGTGGTGCAGATACTGAAGATAATACATCTACAGTAGGGTAGCATGATGGTAGATCAGTACTTAGTGAGGTTCATCGATCTCTTGTGCTACTCCTCATATATGGTATGAGACCCATTGTTTAGGGCCCATACCTTCGAGGAGGGGCTCAGGAGAGAGATCAGGGCTTTGATGATCTCACTCAGTATCCCGACGTAGGCAGGGGTGTTAGAGAGATCCATCATAGTGGAGAATTTCCTTACTGAGGAGTCTCCGGCAGCGAGACCCACTACTAGTCAACATGCAATGGAGCCTTCTGCAGTTGGTAGTAGACATATGACGCAGAGGTCCAAGAGGACCAAACCCACTAGTGGGTGACCGTAGGACTCAGGATATTTTGTGCGGGGCACCCGAGGCAGTGACTTACCTGCCAGGAGTAGGTAGTGTTTCTCATGCGGCGAGCAGGGTCACATGGCTCTTGACTGTCTGACCCGATGTCCAGATGATCACAAGACAATTGAGGGACAACCTAGGAAGAGGAAGAGGTTCTAGCGAGGTAGTCCGCAAAGAGAAGGTGGACGTGGAAGAGGAGATGTTCGTGAAACTAGGGGTGGATGATGTTACGAGGTGCTACCACCACCACCACCAAGAGGTCCACCCCGACCAGAGAGAGCTGGTGGATAGGGGAGAGCTCAGCATTAGGCAGTTGAGGAAAACAACCACGATTCTCCATAGATGATTCAAGGTACGATATGTGTCTACTCCACCTTAGATGTAGTTCTTATAAACACAGGTACCAGAAAATCATTCATATCCACTACCCTAATTCGGAGCTCGGAGATTTCGACAGATCCATTGGCTCGATCCTTATGGCTAGAGACTCCTATGGGAGCGGACTTAACAATTACACACTAGTTCTGACAGTGTAAGATTACTCTAGGAGGGGAGTGCTTTGGCTAGTATATCCTCGTAGTGGCATTGAGGCCTTATGAGGTCATCTTGGGTATGGACTGGTTATCTACAATTCATGCTCAGATTGACTGTATTAGGTGAAAATTGCTGTGTGTCTGCATGGATGGGACCAGGTTTACCTTCACCGGCGAGAAAGGAACCTTTGCAGCACAAGACAGACTTACTCGAATGAGAGTGCAGCTGATAACTCAAAAGTTGGCTTGTCTTTCCCTCAGAGAAGTTGATTTAGAGGGTCCAACTTATCCTATAGTGGTGGAACAGTACGGGGATGTTCTCCCTGACGATGTTCTAGGACTACCTCCTCACAGAGTGGTGGACTTCTACATAGACATGTACCCCAGGAAGACATTGATATCTACTCCAGCATATCAGATGGCTCCAACTGAGCTTCAAGAGCTGCAAGTACAGATGGAGGACTTGTAGGAAAATGGATTCATCCAGCCCAGTGTTTCTCCCTGGGCTTTCCCAATTCTATTCGCCAAGAAGGCGGATAGAAGCTTTAGGCTCTGTGTCGACTACCGTCACCTGAACCAGGTGACCGTGAAGAACAATTACTCACTCCCGAGGATTAAATACCTCTTTGATATTCTCAAGGGAGCATGATGGTTATCAAAGATAGACCTCAGATCAGGCTATCACCAGCTCAGAGTTCGAGATGGGTAGTGCAGAAGACGATCTTCAGATGTTGGTATGGCCACTACGAGTTCATAGTTATGCCTTTTGGCATGACCAACACTCCAAGAGTGTTCTTGAGTCTATTGAATAGGATCTTCTAGACTTACCTTGATCACTTTGTCATGGTCTTCATCAATGAAATTCTGATCTACTCAAATACTGAGGAGGAGAATGCCTACCATTTTCAGGTAGTACTAGACACACTCCGAGGGCACTAGATTTATGGTATGCTCTCAAATTGCTAGTTTTTGATTCGAGAGGTTCACTTCTTGGGAAACGTCATCTAGGAGGATAGAGTTGCAGTGGATCCAGCGAAGATTGAGGTGGTGCTTTCTTGGGAGCCACCCAAGAGCGTGACAGAGGTATGGAGTTTCCTGGGCTTGGTTGGATACTACCGGAGATTTGTTCCATACTTCTGCAGAGTTGCAGCACCACCATCAGCCTTGAAAAAGAAAGGAAAACCCTTCGTTTGGTCGGAGAGATGCCAGTAGAACTTTCAGGAGCTGAGGAAGCGGATGACTAGTGCCCCCATCTTGAGGCTTCCAAAGGAGGGTGTAGGGTACGTAGTCTACCTCGACGCATCATGGACCGGATTCAGGTGTGTCCTAATGCAGAAGCGAGTTGTGATCACATTTGGTTCTCGGCAGCTGAGACAACACGAGAAAAACTACGCTACCCATGACCTAGAGTTAGTAGCAGTGGTATTAGCCTTGACGATGTGGAGGCACTATATGATGGGAGAGCATTTCACAGTCTAATATGATCACAAGAGTCTCAGGTAAATATTCTCCAAGAAGGACCTGAACCTGAGACAATAGCGTTGGCTTGAGTTCCCCCAGGACAATGAATTTGAGATAGTCTATATTCCTGGGAAGGGGAATGTTGTAGCATATGTGCTCAATAATGGATCTGATATATAGCTACTGGGAGAGGTGATAGAGAATCTGGATACCTTAGAAATATCCTTTGTGGATAGGGATGGAGTGGCCTATCTACAGTCTCTTACAGTCACTCCTCCACTTCTTCAGCGAGTAAGGGAGGCACAGCGTGTGGATACTGACTGTGAGATGTGACGTGCTTGGATATCCATAGGCCAGGCACCTGATGGATTTTTTGAAGGTGGGGAGCACGAAATCCTATTCAGAGGACATACCATGGTGCCAGTTTCACTTCAAGAGGAATTCATGAGGGAGTTCCATACTTCCCCTCTAATGGTACATCAAGTAGTGGAAAGGATGTACCAGGTCCTTCTACGATAACACTGGTGGCCGGGTATGAAGAAGGAAGTAGCAGAGTTTGTCTCGCGGTGCCTCATTTGTCAACAAGTGAAGGAGAAACACCAAGTACCAGTGGGAATGGTATATCCCATAGATGTCCCAGAGTGGAAGTGGGATGGGATATCCCTAGACTTCATGATGAGTGTTACATGTACATCCAGGATTCATGATTCGATATGGGTGATCGTTGACCAACACACTAAGTCATCCCATTTCTTACTGATCAAAGAGAAGGGCTCAGTTGAGAGTCTGGGACGTCTCTATGTGCAAGAGATTGTGCATTTTCATGGAGTGACTTTTTCTATTGTCTCCCACCGCGACACACAGTTTACTTCCCGACTATGGAAGGGGTTGCAGGAGGCTTTCGGGACACAGCTTCGCTTGAGCAGCACCTTCCATCCTCAGATAGATGGTTAGACTGAGAAGACCATTCAGACCCTCGAGGACATGCTAAGTGCATGTGTCCTAGACTTCGGTCGCAATTGGGAGGATCAATTTCCTATGGTGTATTTTTCTTACAACAACAACTATCACTCCACCATAGGGATGGAACCGTTTGAGGCCTTGTATGAGAGACCTTGCAGATCTGCCTTATGCTGGACTGACCCTAGAGAGTCAGCACTGGTGGGACCAGAGATGGTGTGAGCTACCATCAAGAAGGTGCATATCATCTAGGAGTGGATGAATACTGCACAGAGCAGGTAGAAGTCGTATGTTGATAGAAGACAGAGACCTCTAGAGTTCGATGATGTCGACCATGTTTTTCTACGGGTCTCACCTCAATGAGGTCCACAGAGATTTCAGAGAGGTGGAATGTTGTATCTGCGATTCATCAGACCGTTCCATGTCCTCAGCATAGTAAGGGAGGTGGCTTACCACTTAGATCTTACAGCTCAGTTGCATCGGGTGCACGACGTCTTCAACGTATCTCAACTGAGGAGGTACGTTCACGACACTTCTCACGTCATCGACCATGGAGTGCTAGACATCGATAATGGGGTGACTTTCACGGATGTTTAAGTGGAGATCGAGGATCGATAGGAGCGGGTCCTTCGTGGATGGTCAATACCTCTATTGCACATTCTCTGACAACATGAGAATCTCCAAGAGAGCACATGGGAGCGGGAGGCTTATATGCGTGCTCAGTACCCCCATTTGTTCCCTTAGTTCGAATTGTAGCTTACAAGGACGTAAAGCCCTAATTTTGGAGAATTTAATGATCCGAAAATACTATGTAAATTGTTTTTCTTAAATTCAAGTGATTTTTAAGAGTCTGTGAAAATTTACGGCCCTTGATTCTGAGGCCCAGTTTGCCCAGAATCAATTTTTGAGGTTTTGTTCGGGTACGTTCGGTAAATGTACTAGTGGGATTTTATAACTTTTGAACCAGTGCTCAGAACTAAAATCCGAAGGAACCATTGAACTCACAACACTAATATACACTTATGAAGGCTTTCTCCTTGACGACAGATAGTCGAGAATGGATGTGAGATTTTGGGGTTTTTAATAATGTTAAATAAAAATAAGTGTTATCTTATTTTTATTTTTGAGGTGGTTAAAAACTCCAAGAGGTGGTTAGTGGTGGGAACCACCACATCCTAACCTCCCATGAGAGGTTATGGTGGTGGGCCCCACCCGCAGATAAACTCCCTTGGGAGGATATCCTAGGTGGGGACCACACGGGCTTTAAACCACCTTAACTCCCCATAAAGGGGGAGAATACTCTTCACCTTCCCCACCATTTATTTGAGCCAACTCCACCCATTAATTAAGTGGGTTATATCTTTTAATTAATTTTGAAATATTGTGAATTTATTCCAACAATTACATAATTGACAAAACTATTATTTCATTTAGGTTGGAATCTTTTCATTTGGGGAGCCTTGGAAGAGCATGGGAGAGAAAGAATTCACCCACGAAGAACGACTCTTGCACCAACGAAGAACGAACTTCAATTGGGTTAAGAAAGGGAAGCGTCACCCATGAATAACTCCGACGTCCTCTTTGGATTCCTCTTCTTCGAACACTCCTTCCCGCGACTTCGTCAATGATCATCAACAAACAAGGTAAGGGGATTTGAGTTCTTTTGTTCCCGTTCTACGTCATTCAATTTATGTATTGTGAATTGCCGAATGATATCAACATAACGTTGAGGGATCATACCAAATGAACAAGGCCCGACCCTCCCCCTCTATTTTTCTTCCCTTGATCACAATGGAGGTGGCACAACAATACCACAACCGACAGACAGCGGCGGAGCAACGCGATCGACGTCAGGCTGGTCACAAAGAAACTGGCGATGCAAGGCCGCTGGATCACCGGATGATCGCAGAACCGTCGTTCCACGTGGAGGAGGAGTGCTACGGCAGAGGGGAGAGACGCCATCATGCCACAAGTATATGAAGAACCACGAATAGGGAGGGCCGCAGCAGAGGGGCAGAGCGATTCGCTGCTTGGCCAGCCGGGAGGAGCAGGACCCCGCTGGGTCCTGTGTGAGCTGGACCGGTGCCACCTGGCACCGGTTTGGTTCCACTTGAATGTTTCAACCATTCAGGAGCCAGGGGCGCATGCCTCCCCCTAGTCATGGCTAGGGAAGTTCGCTAGGCCGCCAGCAAGCCGGGCTACAGGCCTCCTGCCTGCCGGGCCACGCGGGTAGCCAGGCAGCCGGGCCACGTGGGCCGACAGCCAGCCGGGCCACATGTGACGCCAACTTAGGCCAGGCCACCCCTCGGGCTGGGCCAGACCCTCAGGCTGGGCCGGACTCTCGAGCCGGGTCATCGGGTCAGGTCGGTCCAACGGGGTCGGACCGGACCCGGAACCGTTGGACCCGATTACACTTTTGTGCCCATTACATGTGCTACTGGTGTCCGATTGACGAACTGCCTATGGTAATAGAAATATTTGGTCGAGACGGTTCATTTGGATTATCCCACATAAGGTTTGGACATAGTTTGGATATGGTCGGGTTGTTTTGAACCTAAAAACCAATCGGGCCCCTAGAACAGAAATTCCAATAACTCACAGATCGTGCGTCCGATTGATGCATCGTGTTTTGCATTGAGACCAATATGACGAGGGGGACCATTAAGATACTCTTAGTTGGTACTTCGTGATATCTGGAGTATCAAACAGTAGATCATGGAGTGGATCCTTGTAGAGATAAGCGAGCGAAGAATAGAGAACTAGTAGCTGGCTGAGACCTGACGACTTTTGACCTTTCGACTCAATGTGTTTCGACTAGAGCAGTGGGAAGAACCTCTATGTGATGCAGCTGACCCACAGTGGGGAGCGCCTCTGTGTGAAGAGGCAGACCCATGGTACTTGACATGAGGATTACCTCAGTAGGCTATAAGGGGGTGCCCCTCTGTGTGACATGGCGGACCCATAGTGGGAAGCCCCTCTGTGTGACACAACAGACCCACGATACTCGACAGGAGGAGTAACACATCAGTCCAGGATAGTGGGAAGCGCCATTGTGTGATGCAGTAGGCCCACAATACTCTATAGAGGAGGAGTACACTAGCCTCCAAGGATTCAATAGTTTTACTGGGAGTGTTATATGTTACACTCTATAGTAAAATCCTGGTTTTGAGATGAGTCATTGAATTTTGAATTTTCCTCATGTTTGAGATGGGTTACTAGATAACTTAGGTATATGTATGGGCATATACTTAAGTAATGGTTATCCGTTGTTTTCATTCATTGTAGATTATCCTTGTTGGATATTGTGAGACCTTAAGGGCCTTGGGGTCACTATAGAGTATCGTTATACCCACCCATGCACGGACTATGCCCGCACCTGGTTGTGTTGGTTGCAGACGGTAGACAAAGCTAACTAAGGAAGAGAGTAGCAAGACTATATGGTACCCATAGGTGGACCAGTCAGCAAGATGGTACATGGAGCGGGCAGAAAGATGTGGAGTGCTGAGGAGGCCATCTGTACCTACCCTTCAGGTAGGAACTCCGGAGGATGACCCAGTGGCTACTTTACATGTCTTATTTCAGTAGTAATTTATTATTGGGCTTGTATTTCTAGACCCCTTTACTTTCATCACTCTATTTTGTATACAGTTTTAATTAGTGTTTTACTTCCAATTGCATAGTCTATTATGTGTGTTTCATTTTATAAAGGCTATACCTTCCCAGTTTAGGGATTATGTCTTTGGTGCTAGTCGCCAGCCCCTGGCCTATGGAAGGCGGGCTTGAGGTAGTCACGATATGGGCCCTGAGGGATGAGTCATGACATTAGAAGGGAAATGTCCATGGGGGTGATGAAAACATTACATAAACCAATATGGAATTATTATAATACAATTATCTATTATTTTCAATGGCCTTCAAAATACATCTATAAGAAAAAATTCTATATCGGTTGTAGTGTACCATATTACCAAGACTGATCACTTTATTAAAAGCTAATAGAACTTATAACTAGATATAATTTCAAGGATATACTATAGATAAGTGGAGAGGTTTCATAGAACACTACTATCAATTGTGTCTGATCAATATATTAGGTTTAAATAAAAGCTCTCGAATATAATTCCACATTTCTTAAACAAGATGTTTAACCTTAGGATGGCCTATAACCCCCAGAAAGAAGAAAAATATTAAAGGACGAGATATAAACTTGTGGATATGTTGATATATTTACTTATATACTTCTAAGGATGAATAGATTGAAATATTCCATTGGAAATGTTCTCATATAAAAATTGATTACACTCAGTCATTCAGACGTCTCCTTACAAATCACTCAATGGTAAGAAATATATAACTTCAACGTGTTTTGAAGAATTTGGATAACATAATCTATTTAGACCCGAACTTGTCAACAAAATGAAATGGAAGGTTAGATAATTTAAAAAACACATCATATAAATTCATTGTCGATAGAAGAGCTACATTGGAAATCATCAATAAGACATGGAGTTTGAATTGAGTGTTAAATTTTTCCTTCACATATATCCATAAAAGAGATTCATGAGGTTTGGGATGAAGGGAAGTTCACGTACAAAATACATTTCCATTTTTGAGAATCTTGATCACATTAGAGCTGTGGTATATTGACTACGAGTCCCACCAAACTTGTATTAATGGCATGAAATATTGCACATAACCCTTCCAGGGAATTATATACTATATCCCTCTCATGTACCAATTACAGAGGTGGTACATTTGGAGCATGATCTATCTTATAAGAAGTATTTGATGGAGATATTGGACCATAGATCCAAAGTTCTACACAATAATAAAATTCACCTTTTTAAAGTACTATGTAGAAAACATAAATAGAAATATACAATGTGGGAACCTCAAGAATAAATTAAACATAAGCACCCAAAACTATTTTAAACATAGTGTTTGAAAATAAATTTCGAGGGGAAAAATTCATCAAGGGGAAGATATAATGAACCATACTTTAAAATATTGAATTTTCCTTATAAATTAATGGAAATTTATTAAAGAAAAAAGAAAACAGAACAAGAAAAAAACAAACAAAAAACACCAAAACCATAAAAAATGGTTAAGGTGAAAAAGAAAGAAACCAAAGCCGACAAACACCCAATGGTTAAGGGTGGGATATGGGATGAGGCCACCAATGCCGCCAAAAAAGATCAAAGCCGGATCAAGAAAGATATCTCCAGGACAGAAGAATCTCAATCAGCCCTGGCCTTTATTAGCCAAAAACAGCAACAAAAAATCCATCCTTCCACCAAAAGAAGCCAGCAACTAAGCCTCCAGCCCGCTCCAAACAGCACACTGATTCCCAGAATTTGGGAAACCAAATGAAGCCAGCTACTCTGCAGACTCCAGCCTGCTCCAGATCCGCACACTGAATCCCAGAAATTGGGAAACCACAGCAACTCGACATAGCAAAGCTCTACTGCCAACCTGAAGAAAAAGAAACAAGCCACTCCAAAAACAAACAGGCCCCAAAAGAAACTTACAAAAGTCTAAAAATGGGGGATTTGTCACGGTCCCTATTAATAAAAATAAGGAGATCATCAGGAATTTGATCAAACCAAACAAAATCAACACCATTGACACCTTTATTAGCCAGACCATCAGCAACAGAATTGGCTTCCCTATAAACGTGAGTGATAATATTATTCAAAGAAAAAAGAGTCTCCAAACAATTAATCCAGCGATTAGTAAGCTTCCAGGACAAGTGATAAAAACCCATCCTAATTGCAGAAACAACAACAGAAGAATCACTCTCAAACCATAAATTATCCCAACCACGCTGCACAGCTTGATCAACAGCAACAATAATGCCAAGCATTTCGGCCTCAAGTGAAGAGGCAAAGCCACAAGAACCATGAAAACAACCAAGGACATCCCCTTTATGATTCCTGAAAACAGCACCATAACCAGAATGCCCCGGATTGCCCCTAGAAGCACCATCTGAATTTACTTTTATCCAACCAAAAAAAGGTTCCTTCCATAGAACTTCTAAAGTACCACGCGGAGGCTTGAAATTACCCTTAACACCTATCCTGTTCAGAACGGACAAATCATGAACCGAGTTAAAGAAAAAATGCTTCCTTGGAATAACAACATTACGCATAGCACCAAGAATAGCGGATAAAACCCCACTAACCGAGAAGGAAAATTTATCATGAATCATCTTATTTCGAGCAAACCAAATAAAATGAAGGAGTTCAGAAGCAGCGACTCTAAAAAGATCCAACAATTGGGGAGAGAGCGAAATAGAATTCCAGCTTTGAAGGAAATGATGAATTGAAGACATATTAGGCATGGGAATTTCAAAGATATCAAAAACAGCCTTCCACATTGAAGAGGCATTGACACAACTAATAAACAAATGATCAATATCTTCCCTATGTTGATAACAAAACACACACGAAGAGCAGAGAGAGATGCCACATTTCTGAAGGAAACAATCAGTAGGAAGTTTCCCATGAGCCAATCTCCAGGTAAAAGAAGACCGAGAGGGCCTAATAAAGTTCATATGAAGATCCCTCATCCATTTACACCCTATATTGCAAGATAAAGAATGACAATAAAAATTTTTAGAAGTCAACAGGCCATTAAAAGCAGGTTCCCAAGCCCAAAAATCCTCTCTGTTAGAGAAACAGTAACTATTGATAATAGTAACAATATGATTAGGGAGACCCCCCATATTATCAAGCTGATCCTTAATCGTAGCATCCATATCAACATTAAAATCATCATCCAACAAGGAGTCAGCTAAAGGACATCCGGTCCAATTGGCCTTCCAAAAGGATAAAGACGAGTTCCTTGAAACAAGCCATCTGGCATGAGAGTCAATAGAAGAAAAGATGTATTTAAAAGCAGGTCAAACAGAAGAATCCAGATAATTAAAAACTCCATTCCTGAGCCTATCCCTAAATTTATAGCGGAGAAAGTCCAGAGACTGAGATTTATCATTGACAAGCCTCCAAATGAACGAGGCCAGTAAAGAATCATTAAACACCTCAAGATTTTTAATACCAAGACCCCCAGCATCATAGGGTTTATTTCCTTATAAATAAACATGTTTAATATTTAGTAATGTACTAAAGTATAAATATCAATCCCCCAATAATAAAAAAATGACACATTATTAAATAAAATTACTTTTAATAAGTAAATACTGCTAAAAAATTTACATTAGAATAATGGTAAAATAAAAATAGGAAATTAAATTTAATAGATTTGTTAAATTTAGATCGTATTGATCTCATAGAATTACTAGACACATGAAAAACACTATAAAAAATATTAATTTAATGGAAAATTTTGAAATTAATAACAATGAACCATTTGTGGAATTGAACTAAATTATGAATAAATGAATTGGGAGGTATATATAGGGACCACAAAAACAATATAAATGTTATAAATATTACTAGTAGAAAAATATCATAACCATTAAGAATAGTAACCTGATCATTGAATTAAATTTTAAAATATATTTTTTATATCATATGAAATATAAATTATAAAAGTAAAATTTTAAAATATGATATAATAAATATTGTATAAAATGAAAAGACATTTTTTTTTGAAAAAACTATAAAAATTATATTTTCATAAAAATAAATTTTTATAAAAAATTTGAAAAATTTTAAATAAAGGTTTTTTATAGAATTATTTTAAAAATATTTATTTTTATATAAAAAATACAATATTTTTTGAAATTATATGAAAATTTTCTATTGGGTCAGAAATTTTATCATGTGATAAAAAATTACTATTACTCCATAAATAAGGATTTTATTTTAAAAAATAAATTACACATATTTAATATTTTTTTTGATTAAATAGATTTCATTTTTGGAATCATAATATTGAAATTATCTTAATGTTATTTTTTTGAGAAAATGGTTTTTTGGTGAATAATGGAATACAAAAGAATAAAATATTTTACATTATAAGATTGATAACTGATTAATTTCATGTTGGATGATGTATGAAAACATTATTTTAGCCTCACACAAAACAATTACAGGCAGTTTCCCCAGACACACTACAAAAAAAAGAGCAGTCCCAGAAGAGGATTCAGAGCAGGGGAACTCACCAGAGCAGAACCAAATGGATTTGTCAGAATGAGAGGGTATGACTATGCCATCGGGACCAGACTGTGCTTGCATAGGAATCCTAGTCAGATGGCCATGTGAAGGTAGAAAGATACTATTATGATGCAGATGCTTGGGAGGGACAGTTCCTTGTAGATAGTCTGGTTGAATTCCCTAAGACCTTCAGGTCCTGTAATCTCCTAAGCCTATAAGCCATGTAATCTCTGAGCCTACGGGACTTGTAAGGCTTCCCACTCATCCCTTGAAAGTGGGGTAATCAAAAATCAATAAAAAGTAATGCCTTTGGGCCTTCGGGCATGAATCATCAGTATTTGTAGTATTGAGTAAAAATAAATGAATGGTGAATATTTTATTCAAACCA
The DNA here is from genome assembly GCA_963277665.1 of Viscum album. Classification (NCBI taxonomy): domain Eukaryota; kingdom Viridiplantae; phylum Streptophyta; class Magnoliopsida; order Santalales; family Viscaceae; genus Viscum; species Viscum album. The sequence goes on from OY728151.1 coordinate 565,823,439, forward strand.
CCCCTGCCACTTATAAATTCCACCCTTCACCACTGTACCTCTCATCACACCATATGTAATTTAAGTTTTAAAATACAAATAAAAATAACTCCCCAACATAACTATATATATTTTGGATGTTTGTTTCTTCAATAAGGACAATTCACTTTTTCCAAGTAGTTTGTAAAAGAGGACATCCAAAGGAAGCATGAACTATCTCAACCAAGATCTTTTATGTTATGTTATTCTTATAGATCTTCCAAGTATATTATATCAATAATGATATAATTATATTTATAACCAAATAATACTAAAATGTTATTATATTAATTCAATAACCATTATCCACGTTCCTCTCATTTTTTTGTAAAATGAAAACATTACCCATATTATGATCAGTACAAAACCTTTATAGATAAAATATTTTATTATTAATCACCTCCTTGAGGGACTATTATAATTATAATTTTATTGTTTAATATGAAATAAATAAGTAATTTTGTTTATTTCTTATTCCATAATGGTTAAATAAACATTTAGATTAAACAAAAATGATTATGTTCACGGTGGTTGAAAAAACTTCCCAAAAGAATGAACCATTAGATGACCATAGTTATAATCTATGAATGATGATTATTTTTAACAAAATTTTTTATTTATAAATATTTCAACTTATATAAAGACTTGAAATATACACCATTTCACTTCTGGGTTTATAAACTCATATTATAAAAATATCCATCATAACTAATAAACTAATTAGACATAGAACCTTGAAACCAACTTAATCAGGATGTTGAACATGAAAATAATGTCTTAATAAAATGATAATATTTTTTTTAAATAATTATAATAATTATAATATAAATTTAAATGGTTCCAAATCATTCATTTAATAAACTTAATTTCATTATACATGAGGTTATATGCATGTATCAAGCGAGTTAGTACCCGAGGTAATGGAACTCCCAAACCACCATCTTTTTCATTAGGGTTATGATTCCTCACTCATAATTATATTTTCTATATAATATTTATATATAATATTTATATTTGGTTTCTTTATATTATTATTTTTCCTATCTAATATTTATATTTAATTTCTCTATATTCATTATATTTGTTCTTTACATATATACCTAGTTTATCTCTGCTTTCTTTATTGGGTATATAAAAGTTATTCTATTTAATTTCTCAATTCCTACTTTTAGATAATACCTATCAAAATAAACTTTTATTTTTCTTATTTAATTGTATGTTCCACTAAACTAAATGATTTAATATTATATTATTTATAAAATAATTCATTATTTATGAAAAACTATTCTAGGTTTAATAAAAACAATATGCTCTCACTTTCTTTCATGGTTTTTACACATTTATTAAAAAATTTCATAAGTTGTTTATTTATCTTCCTAGTTATCTACAATATTATTTTGAAAAATTTAACATGAAAACCATATTTAAGGACAATTAATTTTTATTAAAATATAAACAACCCTAAAATTTAATTTATTCTTTTCTGTGTAATCTATATGATATAACATTTGATTTTTTAGTGAGTTAAATTATATAACCCATTTTATTTTCATTGGTTTTTTATTACTATTATTACATATGTTATATTTCCATATATTTAAAACATATTTCTATACATTTTCAATATGTGATAGTTTTTCTTAGAATTGTAAAACCCCATAATCCATTAGATAATGTTTTTATCTCATGAAATACCATGTACGTTTCATACGTAATAAGCCCAGAACACTATGCTATATTTTCTTGATAGTAAACTGAGATTTATTCTTATGATGTCGTATTTTATGTTGTTACCACACTATTATGATTCTGTGATCTTATTATGTCTTCATTTTTGGTCCAGGATTCTATGTAATTAAATATGATCCTTTTGTTTTATGATATCATGTTATGTCTCTTGACTCATATGTTGTAGATAATTATAATTTTTTCCCTTACTAGGATTTATATCACACCCTTTTCTATATGAATTTCTTTGATGTATGATTTTTAGTAATAAAACATGATAGGGAATTGGGATTACATTATAGAGATCAAAATGAAGATAATGAAATCAATATTTATATTGATGTATTTTTTATCCAATATAACAAAACCACAAGAGCTCTAGATTAATGGGTTTATTTTTAACAATATATATAATATAAATCATTTATTAATATGTGTGTGAGACTCATGTTTCTGTCAAGGAATATATAAACTTTTTTGAGTGGATGGTTTTCTTTACTTCACTTGACAGGAGTGTCCATAATTTTCTAGGGTAGTAGTATTTACTTTCGAATTAGGGAAGACCAATTGTTAAAGACTATGTGGATTCATTATTTAAAATATAATGTTTTATTCTTGTATCTATTGAATCCAATGAATCATCTCAATTTATAGAATTGGTGGAAGACTTCTTGGATATTTTTATAGAAGATAACATTGGGCCACTAACAGATATAGACTCAGAGTTCTCCATTGACTTGTTTCTAGGGATGAGCCCGATATTATTTACTTTATTCTACATATAACCTATAGATATTTAATAAATAAATATTTTATAATAGGATTTTAAAGAAAAAGTTTATATTTTATAGAGACCCATATGTTTTGAACAAAGATATTATAAGATCCCAACATTTTTTAATGATATATCGAGCTTGATTTCATGAATTATGTTTTTATTTTCTTGATGATAAATTTATGGGTTTTAATTTGGGGTGAATTTGGGTAAAATTTTTATTTTTTTGAATTAAAGAGGGCGGTGCATAGTTGGCACATGATTTTCACAAACAGTGTGCCCTGGACTAGAAAATTGTGAAACCTTGGACAGAGATGGATTTCACGAAGAGTGCACTATTTTCAATTCATGATACCTGAAAGGAGAAACCGAAACCCCCTCAAGAAGAGGCATATGGTTAAGAAACTCATTTAAAGAAAACTTGGCATGCCAATGCAGAAAACTATGTATGAGTTTATAATTCACCCGGAAATTTAATCTAAAATTTCCCAATCATCCAAATCAATTAAAATTCATCCCCCATTCAACCCTAACCTATTATTAATGATTTTGGAGAATTCTAGATAGATTTGAAGACATTATGACCTCTATTATTTATAATTTTAATCCCATATTGATGATGTGTACCCCTCCTGGTAAGGGGATCTCATCTCATGCACTTTCTGTTCTATATTACGTTATTCTCTAAAATTTTAAACATTAGTTATCCCATATTTTTATTGGATATAGATATAGGATTTTTGGATCTATATCTATATTTATATGATCTTGACTAGTGTGTTCTTGAATTTAGGTTTATGATTCATATCTCATTCTACGTTATTGTTCTGCAGAAATTGGGGATTTTCGTTTGGTGATCGCTCATCAACAAATTGAGGAAGGTGGTCTATTATTAAAATCCTATAAACTTGATATCAATTATGTGTATATAATTGTATAATTGTTAGGTTTTTTTTAGAAATTTTTATTCATAAACTGAATTAATTAACGTGGTTGATTAATTAATTGAGGGATTTGGGATTTGATTGAATAGTTTTATTGTGAAATTGAGATAATATATTTTTTTAAATAATTATGGATATATTTATTTTTTATTAGTTTAAATAATTTTGGAATTAATTATAGAAATATTGAATATTGAATTGAGATAATTAATTATTGAATTAATTATGGAGAGATTTAATTTTGAATTAAGATAATCAATTTTTGAATTAATTATGGAGATATTTAATTGATCGATTAGGATAACTAATTATTGAATTAATTATAGAAATATTAAATTTTGAATTGAGACATTAGTTCTTGAGTTAATTATGGTGATATTAATTTTTTTGATTGATATAATTAATTATATAATTAGTTATAGAGATATTGAGTTGTTTGATTCAGATAATTAATTGTTGGATTAATTATAGAGATATCAAACTATGAATAGAGATAACTCACTACAGAATTAATTATAGGGATATTTAATTTTTTGATTGGTATAATTAATTGTTTAATTAATTATGGTGATATTGAGTGGGTTGATTTCGGATAATTAATTCTTGAATTAATTATTATTATATTTGGATTGTTGAATTGGACTTAATTAATTGATGAATTAACTAACATAGATTATTATGAGTTTGAATTATTTGAAATGATTAATTAATTATTTAATTAATTAACAAGGTGGACATGATTAATTAATATTTGAGTTAATTAATTGATTGAGATAATTAATTAATTATGGAGTTCATTAACGATATTGAGGGGATTAATACATTTCTCAGGTAATTAATATGGTTGATATGATTAATTAATTATTTATATAAATAATAGGATTAAGATCATTAACTAATTGTTGGATTAATTAATTGGGTTGATATGATTAATTTATCATTGAGTTAATTAATAAGGTTGAGATGATTAGTTAATAGTTGAACTATATAATGGAAGACATTTAAATGATGAAGGTAACAATGGAATTCACACGTGATATTGAAATGATGAATGGTAACCATGACATTCATATGTCATATTTAAATAATGAATAGTAACAATGGAATTCATGTGTTATTAGGGTAAATGAATGGTAATAATGGAATTCATATGTTATTTGAGATAAATAATGGTAAAAAAGAAATTTTGAGATATTAATTAAAATGTAGAATGGTAACATTTTAATTATAAGATATTAATTGAGATAAAGAATGGTAAAAATGGAATTATGACATATGAATTGAGATTAGGAATGGTAACAATGAAATTTTTAGGTATGATATACCTTGAGGATGGTTTAAACTTTGGCATGGGCTGAAGCAGAAATTGAGGTTCAGGTGTCCTCATGAACCCGATGATTTATGCAGTTAAATAAAGAATAATTCCTAGTATGATAACTGTTTTCTTATGAAATGTAATTTTTTATACAACTGTATACAATTTTATTGATTGGATTTTGGGTTATACGTCGTTTTTGGTGTCCCACTAATTTATTCTCACACCCTACTCTGGTTCCCTGATTGGTACCCAAATAGATTTCATGGTTGCAGGATGGGACAAGGGCAAGGGACCTATGTTAGATGGTTGTGTTTGGATGGATCAAGGATAGTGTAACCATACAAGGTTTTGGACCTTCTTGGGAGTTTTTAGTGTATTTACTTTTTAGTTTTCATTTTGAAACACGACATATACTTTGTCTTGGTATATTTACTATTCAGTCTTGATATTATATTTCCATATTTAGTCTTGTTATATTGGATTGGTTTTGTTTATATTATTTTTGTTTTTTGTTTATTTCTTATGGTGCATTACTATGATAAAAGAGGGTATAGTATCCCCATGATCAATAACATACACTCTCTGTTAGTCGTTAGCCGTTAGTGTGTGAAGATACATGATTGAGGTCATGAGGAAAACCATATCGGGGCATAGGTGTGTGGAACTCGGGTTGGTACATTACAAATATTACATATTTTTAGATGGATATTCATTTCATTACATTATGATGCACTCAAGAATGATAAAGGTTAGTGGTATTTTGAGACTAGATACACAAACTTATTATTTAATGAAAAATCATAAACATCTCCCTTAGATATATTTCCACATATTTCCCTTTATAGATATACCCTAATTAAAATCATTCTTTCTATCCAGGAAAAAATAAATGGAAGAAAGTGTGTGTTTAGATGCTTAAAAAGGGAAATAGTAAGTGATATTAATTAATGATCATAGGTGAGAATATGATTATAATAATGGTATGAGAACAAGATCATATCTTAAAATAAACATAACCAATCTTTCAAAGATCATAATTATAAAACATGGTATAAGGCTTTTTCATAATAAAAGGAAAATGTCCTAAGTGTGATGAATCATAAATATTCAATTATAAGCCATAAGAACACTTTAAAAGTATAGTACATAAGTTTTTGGCATACATATATGAAAATAAAACCATTTTCCTAATCAATGATCATGGATAAGACTATCATAGTGTATTGGGTTCACTCCCCATTACATCATATCCATAGTTAAGGATCATCCCCAATACTATCATAATAGTCGTAGTCCCTTATAGAACAATGTTCACTACCCATTCCAATTATAATTATCTCATAAGACATCCATCATCACCCAATGTATTGGAGGGATATATAATTATGGGATCACCCATCAAATACTCATTATCTATTCTTATTCATTCAATAAGATGATAAGACATGAATCATATCATCTTATATGAACTCATGGAAAGAAAAATAGTTTCATAAAAATTTAATTATGATTATTATAAACAATACTTAAGAATAATAAAGATGATATAATTGAATAATATCCCCATTTAATCATAATTAATATAAAATTATGTTATCATAGATAAAAAATTTATTCAAAAGATCATTGAAATATTTATTGAGGAATGTTTCATTTTCATTTTTAAATCATTTATTTAAAATAAAAATATATAAAAATAATAAGGAAATAATTTTCATTGAAAAAACTATAGAAAATTTTAATGGAACCTTCAAATAATGGATAATTCAAGAAAGTGGTAAATTCCATTCATGCCATAATTATTAAAATAATGTTTCAGTTCACACCTTCAGAAAAAATTACCTTATTCAGAAAATGAGAATATGATCATTTTTCAACAATTTTATAAAAAATTATAATTGGTTTGAAAATAATTTAAAAAATATTCAAAAATAGTTGGAAATATTATTTATTTTTTAGAGAAGAATGGTATGGAAGTAAAATTGATTCTGACTGAAAGTCATGAAATAAGATCAGCTTTTCTTATAAACATTTTCCGAACCATTTAGAGCACCGACGAGAGGAAACATAGACTAAAAATTCAAAATTATAGAAATAAATAAATTAGAAAAACATTTATAGAGTTTTATAAAGTAAGGGTCATATAAGTTCTTTAATGGAAATCCTAGAATAAAAAATCGTAATTAAAATGGGATTGAAAGATAAATCCCTTACCTGAAGTCTCATCTTTCTTGGTATGTGTTAAAAAATAATTTATAATAAATATATATTTATTATAAATATAATAAAAAATAATAATCATATATATCAAATAATATATTATTTATTTATAACATATTATCATCCATTTAGTATGATAATTGTTCCAAAAATTATGCAATTTTAATCATTATATAAATATAATATATATTTATTATTTGAATATTTACAATCACATGTAAATGGTATAGATAGAAAAATGATTTCCAGCATTCATAAAGATAGTAGTCTGTATGTACGCATGGACACAATTTTGATTTTCTAATGAAAAGAAGAAAATAAAAAAACATATTTTTTCAGTAAATAAAAATAATAATATAGAAAATATCATATATAATCAAATTAATCAAATCATAATAATAAAACACGAGTGATAGGGATGAAAAATGAATTATATCACTATATGGAGGTTATAGTCCACACGTACGCATGAGCGGTATATTAATTTACCATTTAATGGAAAAGAGGGTGGATAATGGTGTATCCATAATCATGATTAAATTTTAGTATATTTAGGTCAGAAATATTTTTATTTTATGATAAATACCATATAGTTTTAAAGGTAGACGATGAAATAAATCTAATTGTACTTGGTTAAGAGTTATACCTCATTGTTGACAAGAATCTTTTTCCGTACACATTAATCTTCGAAAGGATGGTATTTTGTAAACACATGAAGCTCTAGGATACGTATAATATAGATAATAAGTTACTGTGGTTTGTATTGTGAAATATATAAGTCTCATGAAGTGTTTATGAGAGAGGAGAGATGATATTCATTTATAAGGGAGAGAAATGACACACTTGGAATTACATAAAATTGTAATTAATTAATATATATTTCATAATCACGTAAAGTGGAACCATGGAACCTAATATTTTAATATAAAATTTATAAGTTCAAATTAACTCAACCAATAACATTTTAAAATTTTTTGGATACATTTTTACTTTTATCTCTTAATTAAAAAACTTTTTACTCATTTTACCATAAACCTGATTATCCTACTTTCTATCATGATAAAATAATAATATTAAAAAAAATAAAAGGGTAATTATAATTATTTTTACATGATTATTAAAAAAATTGAGACTATTTGTCTATATTTATTTTCAATATGAGGTTGAAATTACTTTTAGTGTAACAATTGAAAAGGCACGAAAAAACTATTTTTAGAAAATTACCCCATATAAGAGTAAAATGATTTTACATTGAAATAAAGTAATAAATTTATTTCCACAATTTTTAGGTTAAATAATAAATCATTTAATAGTTTAATACTTTTTGATAAATTTTAAATCTAATTTCATCTTCATATCAATCCTCTAAATACAAGGACTCAAAAATTCTTTTTAATTTGAGAAAAATATAAATTATCTTTAAAAAGTCAATCTTTGGTTCCCAAATTCAAAAAAAAAATTCTAAAATAAATTATTTAACTCCTTAAAAATTATTTTTTTGTAATACCACAAAAATAGGAAAAAGTAAAGTATTGGAGGTATGTTAATTCTTTATCCCATGGTTTTAACCCAATTTTCCTCTTTTACCGAGGTGAAAATATTTACTATGACTACTTTTCATAATGAACAAAAAAATAAGTTGACACTATAAAATTATATAAATAATTATTATTAAAAATATTGAATCCATTTTATTAATTTCAATTCACATAAGTAGTGGATTTTAAATTAAAATTTAACTAGAAAAATGAGACTAATAGAGATTTTCTTGAAAAAAATGCATCGATAAGTATAAAAATTTCATTACAAAATAATTTAGAAAATTTATTCCAACTACCATAATTGATTTATTAATAATATAAATTAAATAATATTGTTTTAAACTATTTGAAAACAAAAAATAAAATTTTAAATTTTTCAAACAAAAAATATAGTTTTATATAAAAATCATTATTTTTCACTATTCAGTGTAAAATTAATATTTTTAGAAAAATAACAAAATTTTAACTTAAGATAATATTGATATGATTATTTCAAAATTAATTGACTTATCACCAAATAAATTCTCTAAATTTATTAGAAATTAACTATAGCATTTTCTCAAAAAAGGGAATAAAAACTATTTTTGAAGAAAATATAATTTTGATGTATAAAATGATTTTTCTAATAATAGAGTACATATTCATTAGTGAATTTACATTATATAAAAAATTTACACATATTTTCTATAGTATGGTTATTGTATTCATACTGGAAATGTTATTAGTTATGTTACAACTACCATTTTTAAATGACAATTTTTATATCCAGGTTCATTTAAACTCGATGTTGTATGTAAAGAATACTATCAAAGAAATAAAATTTATTTATAGAGAAATATATAATAAAATATCTTATAGTTACATTCTACCCCAAGTAATAATTTCTCTCTAGAAATTCTGTCAATCTGATATAAATATCTAAGAATACATCTTCCACAACACAACTTTAGGTTCATATATAGCTTCTACTAATTTATGGTTTCATCAAAAATTTGACCAAGTGAGTTCCCTGTCTTTTTAGCACTTTCTCTCCACTATCAAGAATCTACAAAAAATTTTCTTTATAAGATATATCTCGTTCTAGTGGTAAAACCTATGAGTTTAGGATAACTAAATGATCACCCATGTACTTAATCAAGAGAGATACATGGAATCTAACATAAACTAGAGAGAGATTCAATGGAATTTCCAACTGATAAGCTACCATCCTGATATGATCAAAAATTTCAAAGTGATTGGTATATCTAGGGATATAGTGGTGCTTATTTCAAAATATTGTAACCTTATTCTAAGTATCTATGTGTAGTAATACCTTTTCACTATCTTTGAACTTTATATCTCATTGAATATTATGTAAATAAATTTTATATAGACTCTGAGCATCCCATATAAACTACTAAATAGATCATTCCATATCTTCCATATCCTTAGCTAGAAAGGATTATCATATAATTATTTCTCTAACTTCATCCTAACATGTTGGAGTTATACACTTCCCCATAATAATGGGATTCATAAGGATCAATTTGAATTCTTGAGTGAAATACATTGTTATAACTATGTTACACCAAAAGAAGGTGTTGATCCTAATAACCATTAAAATCCATAGATCAAGATCTCAATATGTCATATAAATTATTAATAATACTCATATACAAACCATAATTATGAGGATGATATATAGTAATGAATGTCAATTATACATCTAAATATTACTGATGAATTATCCAAAACATTGAGGCAAAACTTGGATCCTGATCAGATACAATAGAATATGGTACTCGAGGCCCCCTTACCACCTCTTTAATTGATATCCTACAAATATGATCCAGAGGGAAATATTTTCTAATGGAAATAATGTGTATCAACTTTATAATATGGTTTACTAAAACCCTAATACATTATGGAATTTAGATGTTTTGGTAATTATGATAATGAAATACATGGCAATGTTTTCTTATTATCATTTTGGTAAGGGTAATGGTTGTAAAATATCCTTAGACTTCTGTCTCATAGCCATACATTTATGATGAAATAAACATTGAGATAAATACTCTAAAATATCACTCTTCATATAATCTCACGAAAATTAATCATTCAAGCCTCTATACATCTTTGTATACCTAGGATGAAAGGATAATTATGAATTATGAGATTCATTCAATAAGTTATTTTTTAGATCCGCTATTTTTGGGACACAAAATTAGTTAATGAACTTTATCATTCCATCAAAATAATTGTTGAATTACAGAAAATTTATCAGTATATTCTTTAGTTCCACTTCATCATTCTGTAGCTATTTAATCCTTACATGGATTGATGACTAAACTTTTATCTATGAAATATGTGATATGTCCCCCTCCAAAATTATTTATTATCCATATTACTTAAATAAATAAATATTGGATCTATTTAAATCTTCACCATGAAAAAAAGATCATGTTATTTTTAACTCTGAGCATCATCCTATTTTTTTGATTTTCTATGGTGGTAATTTTTTAAGCAGTCTTAATATTCAATAAACTCCTATCATATCAATTGAAACATATTGAAATATTTCTAAGTGAATATATATTTTAATATTTTTTAATTATTATATATATCACACCATTCACCCTAAAGATAATTCTTATATATTTTCATTGAAAAAATTAACACTCCCAACTCCAAATCATGAGTCGGGTAATTGTTGTCATGAATTTTTAATTGGTGAGAGGTATAAACTATCATCATATTATTTTTCATGAGGAACATATCAGTCCAATCATGGACTCATGAATAATGATTAAAACCCATTCTTTACTGTAGGGTTGTGTAAGTATAGAGGCGCTGACTGATATTCTATTTAGCTCCTTAAAAATTTTGTCACATTCATCTATCCAAAGGAACTTGGATCCCTTTTGAGTAAACATTATTGATAGATTATATGGAAATGATATGTATCTCACAAATCATCAGAAATATCCTTTAACCTTAATAAAACTATGCATCTAGGTTCTAGTTGTTGGTCTATGCTATTACTTAATAACTTCTATCATAGAAGGATCCATTGATACACCCTCACTTGAAATTATATAACTTAAGAATGAGACTTTATATATTCAAAATTAAAACTTGATAGATTTATCATAAATTTTATCCTTACTTATGGTATTTTTTTGAAATCCGCAAATGTTCTTTATGCTCTTACATACACTTAGAATGTATAAGAATATCATCTATAATACTTCCACATACTGATCAAGGTAGAACCTAAAGACTATATTCATTAAATCCAAGAATATTATATGATAATTGGTAAGTCAAAATGGAATTAATATAAATTCATAATGATCATACCTCATATGAAGGGATATGTTGGTTATATCCTTTTTCTTGAATCCCAATTGATGATATCACGAACAATGGTTAATCTTGGAAAATTATTGAGCTCTTTGTAATTGATCAAACAACTCATCTATATAGGCTGGATGATACTTTTTCTTAATAGTGATCCTATTATGTTCTAAATAATCAATGAAATGTTTCATCAACTAGTTTTATTCTTAAAAATAATAATAGGTGAACCCCATAGTGATGTACTCAGGCATATGAATATTGTATCTAGTTTCTTATAGATTTTCTTCTTGATTTATAAAAACTTAATAGGGTCCATTATATAAGGGATATTTTTTTTAAAAAATAACACCATTTATGAGTCCTATAATAAACTAAACTTCATGATTCATGGAAATACTAGGAAATTATTTAATAAATACCCAAGCATAATCCTTAATAATAGAAATATATTTAATTTTGTGTTTCTCCCCATCCATTTGAGATAAAAATTAATCATGAATAGGCATAATGACTCACACTACATAAGTAAAATCCATTGGAAGTTCGTATTCATCATTACAATGAAATATTATCATAATTTGGTCTATAATATCAAATTTGACCTTAATTTCTCAGAAATTGACATGGGATCTAAAAATAGAAATCCAATCCCTGCCCAAGATCACAAAGAATTAAACTATATGGAGAATCCAAATATTTTCAAAAAGAATATTCCAATAAATTTATATAATGTAAGAGATATAAAAATTATATGTGATCATAATTGTGTTATGATTTTGTACTCGTATCTCAAAATATAATTACCGATGATATAAAAAAACAACCCTAGAGACATTTCATGATATAAAAAAATTTATATGACTTGGTTCTAATAAGATAATTGAAAATCTGAGTATTTATTTCACCATATCAACTTCAACATTCTATATTCATTCATTTATATAAACAAAACTTATTAGAGTGAGAATTATATATCACAATTGGAGATCATGAAAAATCCATCTATGATGTCTAAATGATGAAACATTATTTATAATATGTGAAACATTAAGTCTAACCAATTTCATTCATGGCCATATTATAGTCCAATGCCTTTTAATTGTTTATATGTAAAATGTGATTTAACCCAAATATATTTATTGGAAGTGTCAACTTAGGTTCTTAGTAAGGGCCTTTTCAAATTACACTAGAATGATGGCCGAGATATTCTTCAAGAACTCTTTTCAGGGTTATTAACCTAGGATGCGTCTGTCAAAAAACTTTGTCAACATCATGTATCTATAGAATGATATATTACTAGGAAAACAACATATTTTAAAACAAAACAAAAACATATAATGTTTTTATATACATAGAACTATCCCAAAAGTTTATAACAAATTTCTACAATCCTAATATACAAATATTTTCTGGTTATAGATCTGATACAAACTATAGTGACCCAAATTTTTTGACAAAGATCTTACATTTGATTAGATGAATATTCATTAAATAACATTGTGATCCTTGAAAAAACTATAATGGTTCAGTTTATTTATAAACTATATAAACAAACATTATATTTCATGAAATAATTTCAATATCTTTCCCAAATATATTACCTCATAGTACTCTTCTTAGATCTGTGCTACTTAAATTCATTCTTTATAAACTGGGGAATCTAAACAAAAGAATATGTGATCTTAGATTCTCAGTAGGGATAAAAATAATGGATATCAATCATTGATCCTATGTGATTATAAAATAATAATAAGGGTATGAGAACATGATTATAACTAAAAAATAAGCATAACTAATTAGTCAAAGACCATTAATCATAAATAATAGAATATTTATTTTTCATACAAAAATAAAATAGTCATATGTGTTTGAAATCACCAATATTCAATCATAATCTATGATAACATATCATAACAATGAAAAATAATTTTTTGGAATACACATAATCAGGGAAAATAATTTCCTTAGTCAATATTAATTTTCAATTCTATCATAGTGGATTAGGATCATTCCATAATCAATCGCAACCTTAGTAAAAAAAACTATTCTTTGAAAATAAAAGTTGAAAATTTTAAAGGGTCCCTTAAGGTAAATAATTATTACAAGGGAAGGAAAATAGATTCATGTTGAATCTTCTAAAAATAAAATTCCTTCCAAACTTTTATATGGACAATAAAAAGAGACCCATATGGAGAATGATAAGAAATTTCATTTTAAGACAATTAAAATAAAAATAAATGATTATGTAAAATAACATTATAAAATAGTTTATCTTTAGAAATTAACATTCCTGATATAGTTTTATAAAACAACTTTATGGGATACAATGATTCCAAATCTAGAATAATATGCAATATAAATAAAACTAATAAAAACTATTATTGATTTTTATTTAAATAATAATAATGAAAATGAAAATTAAACTTGAAAAAAATATTCACAACCTTAGGAAAATAAAATATATGTGGTTCAATAAAATAATACAATATCATTTCCTTTAAATTATAACTAAACATAAACAAATGCAAAAAGATATGAGATTGAAACATAAAGCCTTTACCACTTTGGTAATTTTTGAAAAAAAAGTCATTAAAAGAAAAATAATGATATAGATCAGTAAATACTTTTAATTACACATATTAATATATAAAAATTAATTCATGGTATAGTAAGTACCCCAATAAATGAAATCATTTTTCATGAAAATAAGCTCTCACATGCAGGTGAGATTTATACAAAGAAAACCCCTTAAAAAATTCAATACATTTGAAGTGATGATTAATCCGAGAAGTTATTTTGTTAAATTATGTAAATACACATAAAACAAGTGGAAATATATAATAAAATAAGTTATACATCAATTCAAAAATAATAACGGAAAAATGAATAATATGATAGAGAGTTATAACCCAATGAAGGGAAGTTACGTTAAGAATCTCCTAACCATTTGATAAATTTACAGTCAAATCAACTTGGTTGAGAAAATATGAATTGAAATTTAAAATAACATGGTGTAGGAAATATTAAATATATAACTTTTAATAACGAGTAACACATAAACTATATAAAATAAATTATGTGCATAACATTAAAATATTCCACAATATAGGGAAATTGAGTCAAAATCTGTTACCTTAAATTCAAACATTCAATGTATGTATTTTAACGCATGTATAATAAACATATATAAATTATAATTTTTCTTTATAAATTTTTACAATTTTAAACCCTTATCATTCAATTAGAGATTTCATATTTTTAATGACATATTTATTTACTTAATCAGTTATGTCCTTGTTTGGTGTTTTTAGGATCTTCAATTTATAAATTCAAAACAGATTCAATATGTTGGACAAGTAAAAGGGTTAATTATTAAATCATATCCAAAATAATAATTATTATATAATTACAATTTTTATACATTAACAGCACATTTAAACCAAAAAATTAAAGATTTTTTTGAAAAATAATTTACGTTACAGTCATAGAGATGATAGGTCGTATGTACACATGAGTAACATTTCCATTTTTCAAAAAACATGATATAATGAAGGTAAGTATTAATTTATCTATATAGAATTATTATAATATAATAAATATCATATTATTTTTTAAATAGAATTATATTTAATATCCATGTTATGTGGTTAGAAAAATGAATCAGATTGCTTGATCGAGGTGGTAATCCAAACATACACACAAATGACATAAACATTTTTAAATGGATGGAAATGTAAGAAAATATATTTTACAATATATTAAAAGTATTATAATTCTGTCATTAATATTATATATATAAATTAAATCTATAATTATAACCATCAATGATACGTGGTGATAGAAAAAGATCTACATCAGTTCACGGGACAGTAATCCACTGTACACATGAACAACAGTTTCATTTCCCATTTTATAGAAGAGGGTATAGATATAGATTATACCATTAAATTTAAAAAATATCATTATATAGAATATATTTTTGTTATTTTTTAATCATTTCTGAAGAGTATTTTAAGGAGGTAGATTAATAAGTAAAACAAAAAACACTTGGTTAATAACTATACATCTTCTTCATACAACCTCATTATGATTGCACAAAAGCCTTCCTAGGATAGTTTTAGAATAAAACTAGAGCCTTTCAGACATGAGTAGTAAAGTTGGGGATAAAATTTGAAATGGATTTGTAAAATGAGAGTGCTCAAAGGGTATACGTAAGAGAGAATATGGGGTTCCCTTTTTTATGTGAGGGGTGGGACATTCCTGGAATTTCTTAATGAATAAAATTAATATAAATTAAATTTCATGAAAAATTCCCCTAAATTGATATAATTAGAAGATAAGATGATTATATACATTAATAATATCACCCAATAAAACTTTTAAAAACTTATTTAATGTTTATATCCTCATTGATTTGTTTTAACCGCAGTTAACCCACTTGACATTTATTATGATATCAACATTTTTCACATTATAGGAGTCAATAAAGTAATCATAAAAGAAAACATGGACCAGAAATAGACCGAATTTGATATTATAAATCATATCCAACTCACATGGCTAAAGATATTTTTTTTTGTATTTTTATACCATTTAATAAAATATTTTGTATTATAAATTATCTTCAATCTCATTTTCAAAACTATTCATCTATGTTTCCTTTCAAAACAACATAAAAAATATAATTGAAATATAATAAACTAAAACCTAGATAATATTATATTTTGATCAATAAAATTCATAGGATAATAAAAATCACTCAACAATTATTTCTTTTAGTGTTTATATATCATTTAGTTGTTTTTTACACAAGAACTCTATTGGTGTTGGATAATCAATTAAGGTAATTATTATATCATTAAAAATAAAAAATAAATTATCATGAAAAAAATAATTTATATTTCAATTAAATATTTATAACATAACATATTTTTTATCCATATCACATAGATTTATATTTATTAAAATAAGAGAGTGATGTTTTAGACTTTATAATTAAATAAATTAATATAAATGATATAATTGATGGAAAGTGGAAATTAATTTTTCAATTTTAGAGAATTAGATTCTAATGGTAAAATAAAACATATATATTAAAATAAATACAGGTTTTGGACACATTTTAAGCATTATATCATATTTAAACAACATTAATGTCATTTATCATTATCCGTAATAATTAACATTTATAGTATGGTAACTTAAATAAATGAAAAAATAAAAGGTGAAATATATTTTTTTTTTAAAAACTATGATTATAATTTTTAAATACATTTTATTCAGTTTATGTTATACATTTTCAAGAAAGTATTTTTAATATAAGAACCGGAAATTCATAAAAAATAGTTTTTATGAAAATAATAGATTTGAGCATAAAAATAATTTTACTTAGAAATCATGTAATAAATTGGTTTATATGATTTTTTTAGTAAAAAAATTAAAAATTAAGGTTTTTATAATTTTAGATTAAGTTAAAACTAAGTGGAATCTTCCAACCATTCCATTAAATGATAATACCCAAAAATAGTTTTTAATTTCTATGAAATATTACTTATCTTTCTAAAAGATAAACTTTGGAATACAATTTCAAAATAATGGTAAGAATAAATTAATTAAATTATTAAGAATAAATTTGTTCAATAGACACTAATTAATATATGATAAATTAATGTTTTAGGGTTTTTTTAATGTTTTTTCCTAGAGCTTTGACATTGTTTACCCCATCTTACCCCTTAAAATGTGTTAAGTTTTAACACGATTGTTATTCATAAAGTCTAAAAAGAAAAGGGAAATATTTACCAAATTTGGACCTCCTTATTCCAAATATTGGATCCATTTTTTTGATTCAATTCTTAGAAGTGGTATAAACTAATGTAATGTTAAAACTAAAAATTTAATTAAAAAGTGTTTTTAGAAAAAATGTGTTTTTAAGAACATTTATGAACCTATAACATAATAAAGTATAATGCCGATTCAAATATAATTAATTTAAATATATATAATTACAGAATATATATGTAAATATAATATCAAATTAAAATATTAATGGTACTTTTCAATGAAATTAAATGATAATTTTACAGAAATCGACATTTTTCTATATTCATTGAAAAATCAATCCTTTTAGACAAATAAAAAAACTTCACCATATGATATTTTTTATATGTTGATCTAAAAAAAGAAAAAAAATTATAAAATAACATATCTAAATTATGAAGAAATTAATTATTATATTATCTCATATTAATAAATAAAAATTATATTCGAAGAAAACATACTTTGAAAACATAAAATGAATTTACTAGAAAATTGATTTGGTGTTTATTTATAATTAATCCATACATTAGTATTGAGTAGGATATATATATATATATATATATATATATATTTCATTATATAGTTAATACTCTTAATTCCCACAAATTTAATAGATATGATATGTCTATAACATTGAAATATTAATATTTCACAATTCGTTTAATCGTGGTGTTATTTTTCATACATACTATTGACCATAATGATATTTTAAAAATATCTGAATATTATGCCCCCACCTTTAATAAATTTCTACCTAGAAATTTTATATTGGTATCAATAATCATGTTTTGACATTTTAAAATACCTTTTACATCTTACTTTTTAAAAATGGTTAATGAAACTTCATTTTTAATAGAGGGAAAGAGAAGTACGAATGTCATTTAGAATAACACATAAATAGGTTTATAAATATAAGAAAATTTGTGGGAAGTGAAAATATTGACATGAAGGAAAAAAATAATTTATAAATAATGTTGGAGAGTGGTATAAAATGTTGATCATAAGAAATTAACTGATCATGAGAAAGTAATTGTCCACAAAAAGAAAAAACAGAGAGATGTAAAACAGACCATCGATTCATTAGAAATGAAAAAAATTGGAGATTTTTTTGTTCCAAGAACATTTTCATATATTTCAAGAATAAATTTACCATGAAAACTTATAACATAAATAAATATACTTACTTTACATGTATAATTTTATCCTTTAATCAATTACCTCTATATTTCATAATTTTTTTCAAATGATGAGTATTCAAGATGATTATTTTATACATGAAGCACTAAAATAATATTCTAATGGACCATACGATACCAAAGAGGATAACAAGATATTCCTAATGTATTTTTATATTATCCAAATACGAAAAATATTAGATTAAGATATGATAATTCATAAATTGAATAAACCATCATATGAAAAAATAATATATTTTACACTAAAATTTAAATAATAACACAAAAGGATAAAATTAAATAATTCCATAAATAAACAAATATATATCCCAAATAACATAAATATACTCAATAATAGAGAATATTTTAACCTCAAAGGATAATTAAAATCTATCAACATAGTACTATAAAATCATAATATTACTCTTACAAAATAATCCATCATGAAAAACATAAGTGATATCTTTAACTCAACCTAATATAAAATTTCCATATGTATCAATAGTTACCTAAAATACCATAACATAAAACCTGAAAAGTGGTGTCTATGATTTGGAAATTTTGAATAAACATAAAATTATAAACCCATAATAGTATCCGTAACACTTAATATACCCTCACATTAAATGATTATAATATCTAAATTAATCTAAACCATAATCTGATACTTACAATGATATCCCCATACGTGATCTTCTGAATTTGATCATTAAAATAATTTTTTTACATTTATAGTTTGATACTGATAAATTTGAACAAATTATATCCATCCAAATTATACTAAATCCAAAGGAAACAATATATCACTTACTTACACAAGGATCTGTTAGGTTCAGAGTATTAGAGAATAAGGAAACCATTTTATAAAAAAAACACCCATAACTTCACATGAGTATTTTTTACACTATACTAATGTTTTCATATTATATATTATTCCTTAAATATCTCCCATGAAATTTTTTTCAAACAAAACTTTTCTAGAAAAAAATAATTTAACCTTATTATTCATAACCTAGGGATGAAGAAAACATAATAATAGTAAGCTCAAAAGATCATAAAGCTTAAACATATGAATTAATAGTTGAATGTAATCCATATGTATAATATTAGTATTATTGTATGAATACATTTTAAAATTTCATTAGAATAACATAAGAGATTTCATACCAATCAATACTCGGTTCATGAGTCATGAATCAGGCTACAATGCAACTTACTCATTGTATAAGCTATATCAGACTCTCCCATTTTTATAATTTATAATGCGATCACCCATAATTATCTATAATTTAAATATAACATTTATTAATAAAATAATTACAATATTTCAGTTTTTGATATAACACCTATAAAAACAGCCAACATTCTTTTATAGATTGGTTAACCCATTGAAAAGAAATTGGTTTTCCTGAAAATATCTTTTAAAAAATCATCATAATACATAGAGATAAAGAATATGTTTGATATAATAGGATAAAATTTCTAATTAATAAGGGGGGAACATTAAATTATGTTGACATAGGTGAAAATACCTTTAAACGATATTTTTCTTTCTAATCTTGATGTACCACTGGAAAAGAAATGGTTTCCAATAAAATGTCATTGAAAAAATCATAATCTGTCCAGATATTAGATAAGTATAATATCATTAAAAATTATCCTTAGTGAGTAATAATTTGCATCAAGGGTACTTAATGATAATAAATAGAAGTAAAATAAAAATATCTGTAAAACATTCTGGAGTGAAATACCCTTGACACTTTGAAAATAATTTTTTTAAAAAAATTATAAAATATTCTGAAAAACAATTTCTATGAAAATATGATTTAAATATCATAAATAATACTTTAAGAAAAATTATGGTCATGATGGTGGAAAAATTAGTTCATTTAATAACCATTAAAAATAAAAAATATCTTCAAACTTTTATAAACATAGTGCAAGGAGACCGTTGTTGAGAAAATTAGGAAACTTACTTTAATTTTTTTTAAAAGATTGTAAAATAACATGTAAAATAACTATAGAAACTAATTTATGTTAATAAATTAAAATTCTTTACAATATAAATACAACATCTAAAAAAAATTCTTGAGGTTTCTTTAACCAATAATAGAGAAAATAGGTAATTAAACATTTAACAAACATTGATAAACAGAGTAGACAAAAATATATGTGTTTCAAGGAAATAATAATATATGGTTTCTTCCAAAGGAACCCTGAACATGAAAAATATAGAAACCCTTCTCTTTATATCACATTAATACAAGATTTATTACACAGGGTTACTCTTAATACAACCTGGATGATCGGGAAATATAGTGTCTTTAGGAATTATGTACGTTACATAGAAACATAAAACAAGGAATACATCAACATTATTTACAATTTATTTTAAATGATCACACTTCAAACTGCAAGGGATAACCTGGGGACATAAATACGAATGGGGGGGGGAGCGAGAAAGGCCACTAAGGGAATAAACATGGCATAACCTGAGGAGAATAATCCATGTTTCACAATAGGCTTATAAAAAATGGGTAAGTGTAACCAACATGGGAAAAGATACCTGATATAACATTATAATCGTAACAAAAACATGATAAATTCGGTAGAAAATTTAAATAGTGAATCATAAACATAGGTCAAGGCTAACTTCTAATAAATCATGTTGGAAAATGTCCCACAACGGATTCTTGTTCACTCCACATCCTAACATGACGTCTCATGAGACGAAACATTACCCAATGTATTACAACAATATATAGTTTTGGGATCGCCCATCAATTTCATTTCTTTATCATTATTATGTTTTCCACATATATCATATAACAAGGACACATTCATTATCACTTTTGGTACATTATGTTTTCATAATACACAAATTATATTTATACGGTATATAATTTATACCAAAAAATTCGACTGTCTCAAAAAATCATAAAAAAACCACCTTTGGATAATTTCTATATTTTGATTCCAATAATAATAATATATTTTTAAATAATTTTGTAATATTTTAATATTCATCTTTAAAATAAAATCAATATTTATTATGAAATGTTGGTTATTTCAACAATAATTTTTTTTAAACCCTTATAAAAATTACATTGGATTTTATTAGAATAATATGACCATTTATATTTCACAATTTTTTTTAATAAAAATATATTTATAAAATAGTATTTATTTAAGAAATCATTTAATTCATAAAAAAATTAATTAATTGATTTTGAATATTACCCAGAAATACATTTTGTTTTTTATTGTATCAAAATAGAAATATTTTATAAAGTAAAAAATTATAGGTTGGAAATATATTCATTATTCTATATAAAATAATGCACATAAAAGTATTTATAGGTTCTTGATTCATATACCTTAATACACTATCAAACTCCCTAAGAGGAAGGTGTGTGACAATGATAATTTGATGAGGTTGTTCAACATACATGGTTTGGGCCATGATCTTGATGTGCTTGAACTTATCCCATAAATGGTTTATCTTAAGCTTATGTTTTTGGATCTTAGCTTTGGAATGATCAAGAGAAAAGCCCAGTGATTCTATCTCCCCCAGAAGATCTGATAAATGGGATTCAAAGTGTACGATCCTACTGTTTGAGGCCATCAGTTCCTTTGTATGTGCCATTTGAATTTTTTAATACCGTATATTTATACTAATCATGTGATCATAATTCAGTGACTATATTTTCCAGGTAATGATTCTTAACATTCATTTAAATCTGATAACATATAATAAAACTATATAAGTTAATGTATTTTTGATTACCATATTATATTATAAGACATTTAGATAAATAAAAATGGTAATTTTTTATAATAGTTCATATCATTACAATCTCCCCACTTACAAAATTTAATCCTTGAAATTTTCATTTCCCAAATTTATAAAAATGAGGGTAACTCTATTTCATCACCACCTCCCATTCCCATATTGTTTCTTAAAACTTTTGGTTTTTACACATCAATTTTATAAGGTGTATTTTCTTATTTAATATAACATTGTCTCTTTGATATATGATCATCACCGACTACTCCTCATAAGAAATGTAATTCTCCAATGAAACCACCAATATATTGAGTACATTAGAGTGGTTTGGTATGTCTTTTCTTAAGAGGGAAACATGGTATAAATCATGCACTTGAGATATGTTAGGTGGTAGTTCTAAGATATTGGTCAATACTATGATATGATCATGGATCTCAAAGGGACCAAGGTATCTTGGAATAAGATTTCCCTTCATCCCAAATATTATTACTTTATTCCATAGAGATCTGTGTAGGAATACCATGTCTCTTTCATCAAACTCAAGGCCTCATCGGTGATTGTGAACAAAAATATTTTTTCAATTCTGAGATGCGTTTATGTGATACTAAATGGTCTTAACATTTTCCACCATTTCCTAAAACATTTTAATACCTAGTAGTTTTTGTTCCCCAACATAGTCGTAGCATGAATGTGTTCTAAACCTCTTCCAATAAAGTGCTTCATAGGGATCCATTTCGATTCTTGAGTGGAAACTATTTTTGTAAGAGATCTCGACCAGAGGTAGATGTTAGTACAATTATTCCTTGAATTCCATAGAACTTGCTAACAACATGTATTCCAGTATTGGAATAGTTCACTCAGATTGTCCATTTGTTTGAGAATGAAAGGATGTACTGCATTTCATCTTAGTTTTTAAAGCATGTTGGAGAATTTTCTAGAACATGGTGGTGAATCTAGGATCTCTGTAAGATATAATTGATAGTGGTACTCCATGAAACCTTACCACTTCTATGATGTATATACATGAAAGTTGATCTAGTGAGAAGTCCTCGAGAATAGAAGTAATTATGCATTATATATAGGATGATACAACATAACCAAGATGGTAATGTTTTCTTTTTGATGTCTTCAGAAGTCTGGGGACAAAGTACATTGGGTTGTTTACCCATTTTCTTATAGATATGGGTAATGGTTTCCCCATCCACATGGATGTTTTCATTTTTTTCCTTCACTTTATGACATACAATACATATTGATGTATACTCCATGATCTCCTTCAAAATATTGTCCCAAAAATAATGTTCTCGAAGATCTAAATAAATATTTGTGCTTTCGAGATGGATAGGGAAGGTTGAACTATTTTCATCATCCAACAAATCGTTTTTTAAATCAGGATTTGATGGTATATATAGTCTTGACCCCAATATTACAACTCCTTAATTAAAATTAACATCCAAGTACTTCCCTTTCTTTATAGTTTCCACTTTCTTCTGAATTCTCACATAATTTCTTTGAGCACCCATTATCTTCTTGTGAAGGGATGGTTGATCAATAATTATTGAAAGGATTGATGATGTTCATTCTTGTATGATTCCCATGTCCATCATGTCCGAATCAATGAATAATAAATCCCTCTCAATTATCATCAATTATTAAAAGGCTGGAACCTTTAAACTCAGAGCATCCTCAACTTTATTCTCCTTCCAAGGATGGTAGAGTATTGAGAAAAAATAGTACATTATTATCCCTAACCATATTCATTAGTGCATATTCAGATATTTATGTGTTAATATATACATTAGTATTTTGTGATCAGTATATATTTCACAATTCTATCAAAAAATATAATGTCACTATATTTTCAAAGTCAATATCAGTGCATCTAACTCTAGATCATGCATTGGGTAGTTCTGTTCATTAACTTTCAACTTCCTTGAAGCATATGCTATGACTTTGTCATTTTTTATTAACACACAACCCATTCCCTTATTAAAAGTATTCCTGAAAAATACAAAAATTTCTCTACTAGTGGGTAGTGTAAGAACAAGTTTAGTGATGAGCCTCATTTTTGGTTCTTTATGCTCTCTTTACATTCACAATTCCTTGAAAACTTGATTCGCTTACAAGATATTGTGGTTTGGGGGTTTAAAATGGGGAGAAGTTTATCATAAATCGATGATAATACCCAACTAATCCCAAAAAACTAATTATATCTGTCACAAATGTTATCTTTGACCATCCTTTAATTGATAACATTTTTTAAGTGTCCAAATATATACCATTATTTGTGATTATATTCCTCAATAATGAGACTTCCTTCAATCCGAACTCATATATGAAATGATATTCGTAAAGCTTATCCTTTCAAAATATTTTTAACATAGTTCTTAGATGCTCCTTATGCCCCCCTTTATTGTGAATATTAGAATATCATCAATAAATACTACCAAAAAGTTGTTAAGGTAATATCTAAAGATTCTATCCATCAATTCCATAAATATTTCCAGAGAATTAGTATGTTCAAATTGAATTATAATGACTAAATTGTGCTCGTGCCTTGCATGAAAATTAGTATTGGGGATATCCTCCTTATTCAACGTAACATTGTAATATCCCACGAAATGATCCACATTAGAGATGTATTATTCTCCACATATCTGATTTAACAAGTCATAAATATGTGGCATAATATACTTTTTCTTTATCATGATCTTATTGAGCTCATGATAATCAATGAAAAAGCAAATTGACCCATCATTTTTCTTGTTGAAGAGGACTGGTGCA
Organism: Viscum album; assembly: GCA_963277665.1. Classification (NCBI taxonomy): domain Eukaryota; kingdom Viridiplantae; phylum Streptophyta; class Magnoliopsida; order Santalales; family Viscaceae; genus Viscum; species Viscum album. The sequence goes on from OY728151.1 coordinate 565,848,885, forward strand.
GCCCATGGTGAAGTACTCTGGAATATGAAACCTTTATCTAGATTCTTCTATAGTTGTTTCTTCATCACCTCAAGTTACACAACAACCATTCTATGTGGAGTCTTGGATAATGGAAATGTCCCAGGGATAAGCTCAATTGAAAATACAACATCCCAGCTAGGATGAAGACTATGAAATTCCTCAGAAAACACATCAGTGTATTCTATCACAATAGTCATGAATTAGAGGATGGTTCTCTCCATAGACTCAATAATTTGAGATAGTTACACTTTATCATATGGAAATAATATCCTTGATTGAGATGTTGGTGCTAAAGAATATTATTCCTCCTCCTTGAACTTATAAAAAATTGTTGGTTGATTTATAATATGGATAGTGATTTCATTATCATGAAATTTATGTTGTTCTTATATAGGGAAATCCAATCAATTCCTATAATTACATCAAATGAGACTGAAATAAGTATAAAAAGGTTTCCTGGAAAGTTTATCCCACAAATTGTGACACAGGAGGAGTTATATACCTGAGATAGAATAAATGCACCATTTTTTTGTTTTAAAAAATAAATCCACTTCAATTATTTTTGGTGGTGTGTGAATAGTTCTTCTAAACTTTTATGGCATGAATGAATGTGTAGAACTATAATTAAAAAGTATGTTCACTATCCTTGAAAAAATAATTAGTTCACCTATCACCACTTCATTTTCAGGATCCACCTCATCTGTTGTGATGGAAAATGATCTCCCTTTCCACCTTAGAGGTTTTTGTTTATCTCTGAAAAACATTGAATAAGGGAATTGATTTTCAAAGTTCAGTGGTTACTTGTATTTTATGTAATGAATAATGAAATGAGGGATGACCGAAGCATTATTTTCCTTGAAATCATCAGTGGGTTTCTATTTTCAGTAATATTTATCTAGGTTTTCTTCCTTTTCTACTCCTAAATCATTTCGTTTCCCCCTAGACAATTTCTTGGGTGTTTATTTCCCCACCTTTGAAAAGTAGGATGGTGTAATTTATTATCACTGTTAGATTTCACTATTAGACCATCAGAATTAAAATCCACTTTACTCTTCATATTACCATTTTTCTCTTGGGATTTACTGATAACCATTCTAACATTGAGGGAACATTTGATAATTTACACAAAACTATCAATGTCACAAATAACTATGGTTATTCATATACTTGGTTTTATCTCACCGAATAAGTGACCAACCTTGCATTGGGGGTAACAAAAAATCTAGATAAATATGATGAAAGTATTCTAATGTTTTCGTATAATTCCCTTATAAATTAACTGGCTTTTTTCCTTAATTGAAAAAAACTCCTTTTCTATTTTATGATGGAGAGTGAGACAAAATTATTTATCTTTTTTTTTTCATAATTCATTTCTCCCCATCACTTTGATCTATTACTCAAGCTTCAGATTCATTATAAATGTCCACCACTGATTATCTTTTCCTTTTATATGAAAAAAATATATTAGAAACTTCTCTTATTAATAACATTAATGAATAGAAATATATTCTAATTGAAGTTGATTTATTGTTTGGAAATTAATGGATTGGATGATCTATTGAAATTAGGAGGTAATTTTTGCAAAACTATCTCAATTATAGTTTGTTATTTCTTAGGTAGATTTGGGTGATCCTCCTAATACAAGTTTCTATTCATAACCCAAGTCAAAAAAGAGAGTATTATCACAATGTTTTTGATTACCACTCCCATTGGGTTGGGAATCTCATTGGGGCAGTTATCACAGTGCCCATCACATTGATTATTTACCTAATTCTTCCTATAATTGGCCACTGGATAGAATAAATGCAAAATTTGGGATGATTATTTTTAAATAATTAATCACATAAATATGAATTAAATGATATTAAAGTGATAACTTATAAATTACATTTATTTCCTTAACCTATGAATATGTAGGCTTTAATCTATATTATCCATGATCGATTTCCTAACATATACTATTATGGGTATTTTTTGTTCCCTCAATAATGATTTGTAATGATCTTATGAATTTAATAAAGAATATCCCCAAATAGTGTCAAAAAAGGGGCATAGTAAGGCCCATTGTCATGTACTAGGTCACACCGAGCCAGACCCAACACACCTTGTCAGAGATATTACCCATAGTTAAACTCTTCCAAATCCACATCCACTTATAGTATTCACATGGGGATGTATTTTATTAATAAACCACATAATATATACATACCAAAATTTAGGTATGTTTTCTTATACTTAGTGTTATCCCCAAGGGATACACTATATTTTTCAAATCATAGTCCCAAAAATAACTAAACTTTTCCTTTGATACCAACAATAACAACCCTTGTCTTTATTTCACCTTAATACATGATTTATTACATAATAATACAATAAACAAAACATATAAGATTAGGAATTATAGTTTACTTTATAATTTGGTACATTACATAACAAATTTTAATAAGGAAAACATAAAATTTATTGAAATATTATTTAACATGCTTGCACTTAAAACGACATGGGATAACTTGGGGACATACAAAAGAAAGGGGTGAGGTAAAATGACTAGTAAGGTAATAAACATGGAATAAAATTAAGATAATAATACGTGTAAGAAAATAAGAATATCAAGAAGGGGTAAGAATCATAAACATGAACAATGAGACATGACATAACATGAAAATAATAAAGGAAACATCGGTAATGTGGAAACAAATTAAAACACTATATCATAAACATAAGTCAAGGATAACAACCAAGATATCAAGATGGAAAAACCCAAAAAAGAATAAGGTTCACTCACTATCCCATCATGATTTATAATGATACTAATCATTATCCAATGCATTGAAGAGCTATATGATTTTTGGTGAGACCATCACATTAATTTAATTCTCATGCTTAATTGTGCCATAAATATAATATAACATATATATATTCATCATCATATTTTATTCGATGATCAAGGAGTATGGAATAAATACATGTAAGTCCCATGTAAAATTGATATAAGTATATAAAGGTGAACACCCTTGATAAAAAATAGGAATGATGAGAGTTAAATGGTAACTTAATACTTGTAAAAAAATTACATAATATAGAAATGAAAATATATATCCCAACATTAGGAATTGGAAATTGAAGGCTTAGGATAAACAAGGAAACACGAATAGATAAGACAAGGTGAGGATCCAATACATGAGTTCATGACTCCAAATGTTTATGAAGATGTTCTTGAGAGTTTGGGGGAGTCTTAAGAGGAATATATAGATGGTAAGGAAGAATTATGTTGTTCTACAAGAAGTTTTAGTGAAGATAAATTGGAGCTTGTTTGGGTATATATAGTAAAAGAGTTTCAATTTCTTTAATATTTCCCAAACATATATTTTGGACTCTATATAATAAAAGATTTAAAACCACAATGCATCCCATGATCTTTCCATTGATTTATTCTAAATTGTAGTAGTTTCCAATATTTTATATAGGAAATGTCTAAACATAATTAAATAATTCCCTTTCTTGTGTGGAGGTTAGTCGTAAACCTAAAGAAATCATTTTAAAACATAAAATATATTAATGGTATTAGAATATTAGTAAAGGATTTAAAAAATTTTCCAAATAAAAATAAAAGCCACATTATTTTAATGTTAAAGAATATATATTTCTATGGATTCTATTTATAGTATATTTTACATCACTTTTGGGTTATTATGATGTTATAATACACAATGCATATTTATACTATATGTATTTTTTATCTGAATGTTTGACTATCCTTGAAAATTATGAAAAAATACTCATTGGATAATTTTTATTTTCTGATTCAAAAAATAATATTGATTTTATATAAATAATTTTTAAAAAATGTTAATTTTAAATTTTAAAATAAAATCCACATTTAATAAGAAATGATGGATTTTTTTAGAATAAAATATTTCGAACCCTTATAAAAATTACATTTGACTTAATAAAATAATATGATTATTTATATTATATAAATATTATATAATAAAAATATTTTAATAAAATATAATTTATTTAGAAATCATTTAATTAATGAATATAAATTCGTAATTGAATTGGAATATTACCCAAAAAACACTTTGGGTATCAAAATCAAAAGCGTTTATTAAGTGAAAATAATAATACAAAAATATATTCATTATTATATAAAAATTAAAAGACATAATAATATTGATAGGGTATTCATACATACCCCTTTAATAAACTGGTTAACTCCCAAAGAGTAAGGTGTGAGGTGGTGAGACTTTCATGGGGTGGTTTGGAATAAATTACTTGGGTCATGGTCTCGATGATCTTGAACTTCTCCCATAAATGGGTTTTCTCAAGTTAATGTTGTTGGTTCCTAGGTTGCACTTGATCAAAATAAAATAACAGTGACTATATCTCCTTTAGAAGCTCCGATAAGTAGTCTTAATAGGGTAAGATTCTACTAGTTGAGGCTATTACTTCATTTTTCTATTCCAATTGGATTTTTGAAAACCATATATTTATACTAATCATGTGATCACTATTCGACAACTACATTATCTATGAAAATGACTCATAATGGTCATTTAAATATTTTATGGTATAATAAAAACAAATAAGTAAAAACAAATTCTATAACCATATTACATAATAATAAATTTAGTGAAATCAAAACGTAAATTTTATTTATAATAGTTTGGGTCATTATAAACAATCCTGCAATGAACAGAGATTGAAACATAAATCCTTTACCACTTCGGTAAATTTTGAATGAAATTTCATTGAATGAAATATTAAGATATGGATATATAAATTCTAGAAATTAAATTATTTTCTTAGTCAAAATAAACTAATAGTTAATTAAGTACACCATTAAAATAAATCATAATGTATTACAAGAATCATTTCTCAATAAAATGAGTTGGGTATGAAGAATAACAGTTATGAAATTCATAACTTTTGATGTGAAAATTAATCACTTAAGTGGTTATCTACACATATGTAAAATCACATAAAATAATTTTAAATATATAATAAAAATATATATATATCAAGTCAAATATTATCCTGTCATAACAAAGATATTGAATAAAGGTTATAACCCAAAGAATGAAAATTGACTTAAGAAACACTTTACCACTTGGCATCCTTCACGCCAAATTCCATTGGTTGAAATAATTTGGATTAAAACATAAAATACCCTGATTTAGGAAATATTCATGATATAAAATATAAAAATTGGACACATATACACCATATAAAATAAATTAGGTAAATAACATTAAATTACGCCTCAATGAAGGTAAATTGAGTGAAACCCCTTAACTCAAATATAGATTTGATAGGTATGACCTTGTTTTTTTGTATAATAGAATTATATAAATAATTTTATTTATTAAGAAAATTTAAATTGTTTTATTCCTTATACTTAAAACATTTATGTCTTTTATTTTAATTTTATATTTAATTACTTAAAAAGTTAAGTTCATGTTGGGTGCCTTGAGGACGTTCAGTTCATAAATTCAAAAAGACTTTGATGTGTTGAAAGTAGTCCAAGGGGTAATTTTTCCATAATATATATAACAATAATAAAACAACAATTATAATCATTAAATATTAATAATAATTTTAAAACAAACTAGAATGATGGTGATAAAAAATGAATTATGTTTTAGTCCTTGAAATGATAGGTCATACATATGTGTGAGTAACATTTTTATTTTTAAACGAACATGATGGAAAGAAGAGAGAATTATTATTTTTATATATTTTTATTGTTATTATATCAAAAATATAATACTATCTCTTTAAATATGATTATATATAACAATTTTGTGATGTTTTTATAAAAAAGAATCACATCGCTTCATGGAGGTGGTGATCCACACAAACCCACAAAAGACACCATAATTTTTTAATGGATGGAAAGAAAAAAATGATAAAATATATTTTATGAATGATAATTATGTCATGAATTTAATATATATACATTAAATCGAACATTATAACTTTCTATGAGAGGTGGTGAAGGAAAACGAATTACGTCAGTTCATGAGTTAGTATTCGGTCGTACACACAAAAGACAGTTTATTTTCCCATTTGACGGAATAGAAGATGAATATATATTTTTCAATTTACATATAAAATCTTCATATATGATCTATATAGGTGTTATTATTTAATCATGTTTTAGGATTATTTGAAGTAGGTATAAGAGGAAATAAAAAAATATTTCTGGGTTACGGACAATACCACTTCTTCAGGATATATCATTAGGTTTACCCCTAAAACCTTCACAGGATGATGTTATAATCAAATAAGGGGATATAAGTTGTGGTGAGAGAATTTGGGAGAGAATTTTGTTGGAATTTACTAAAATAAAGTTCTCAAAAGGTGTGAGCCATGGAGGGAAGGTGGTTCACCATTATAAGTGATGGGAGGGGCATTCTTGAAATTTCATAAAGAATTAAATTAATATAGATTAATTTCCCCATAAAAATAAATATAAATTAATATAATTAAATTATAATATGATTATGGGTAGAAATACTCTCATCCAATAAATATTATACTCATTTAGATAATGTCTTTATCCTTGTATTTTGGTTTCAACCCCCCATTAACCATTTTGACACTTACTATGATATCAATTTTTTTACATTATAGGTGTTAAGAAAGATGCCATAAAAATTAATACTACCCAATAAATGGACCATGTAAGATATTATAAACCATATCACATTCACATGGACATATTAAAGATTTTTAGGTATTCAAATAATTTCATAATTCTTTTTAAAAAATTCCATTAAAGTCATTTTTTGAACTATTTAGTTAATTTGACTGTGAAAACAACATAAAAAAATGAAATTTGAATATAATAAATTAAATAATCCCTAATATTTTATGTTTATTTAAAAAAGATAAGGGAAACTATAACTCACTCAAAAAAATATTACTTTTATTGTATTTAAAACCATTTATTTTATTTTTCTACTACTTTCAGAAGTGATGCATCAGTGCTGTGTAAAACTTTAAGGTAGTTATTTTATCTTTAAAAATTAAAAATAACATCACATAACCAAAAAATAATTTATATTTCAAATAACCATTTACAATTGACCATAATTTTTTATACCAGTCACTAAATATTATATTTCTTATAGCTAAGAGAGAGAAATTTTTTTCTTCAGATTTACATAAAATAATATACATTTTACAATTGAAGGAAATTAGAAAGAAATATATAAATTTTCAAAAATTTCAATATTATGTTAAAAAACATATTATCCAACAAAATAAAAGAAATTGGATACATTTCAAACCTTTTATTCAATTCAATCATCTTTAAATCAATTTTAATCATAACAATGACAACTTAAATTTTTGTCATGATAAATTAATTAATTAAGAAAAATAGAAGGTATATTCTCAAAAAATTTTAACATGATGATTAAAATTTTAAAATCCAATTTATTATGTCTAAATTATAAATATTTAATAAATTAAATTTAATATAAGAACACAAAATTCATGTCAAAAAATGAATTTGGTCACCACTAATACTGAAACTAAATCCCTCCCATGAAAAGTCTAGAAGGGAATTCCCTACCCCTTCGGGCAAACAAAAGTTTCCAGGTATCATTAAATTTGGTTTAAGAATGATATAACCGAGTATGAAAGCATAAAACCTTAAAAACAAACACTAATATGAATTTGAAATTTCAATGCCAAACAAGACATAAGAAAAATATAGAAATAAATAAATGGTTTAAAAAAATGTAAAAGAGGTCCAAACATATATAAAAATAGAAGAATGTAAGCCAAAATTACTCCACACAACAAGGGGACATCACCCCCAAGTCACCTCCACAACATCACACCACAGGAGGGGTCTAACAACCCAAATCGCCTTTACCCAAGGCCTTGACATTACCCGAGTCAAATATAATCAAGTCTACTTACACCAAAGGTGTGTAAGTAGGGTGTGAGCCTAATCCCAATATTATATCACCCAATTATTCCCATGAGTATGCAATACAATATGAAAAATTAGTTAGTTTTAATATGTAAAGAGAAGATATGATAAATTCTAAGAAATATAACATTCAATTGAAAACCATTTTCAAAATAAAAATTTTAGAATGTTATCACATTTAAATAATATAAGTTATTTACTGAAATGTACATACAAAAACACTCTCAAAAAAGGTAAAATACAATAAATCCAATGAGCACCAAAATCGGGAACACCCCTATGAAACTAGATATTCTGCAACCCTATGTACCTCTTACCTCGGTGTAAAGTAACCATGTCACAAATCTTTTCCCGTCCAAGATTCACTAGTAAGGAACATACCCATAAACTAATTTTCCACAAACATTATCCATATAGTTTATTTAGAGTTTTCGTTATCCATATTCTTAGTGAAATCGGGACAAAACCCATCTGAATCACTAGCTGTACTAGTACATATCCACCAACCTAGGTACCTGAGCTTCCCCATTTGTGCTCAGACAATTTCAGCAAGAAACACATATCCCTTTGCATATAAAAACACCAATATGGGTGACATACTAACAATATAGTATCTACACACACTTTATACTACTTAAAACACACAAGAGAGAATTTTGATATTTAATAAACAACTTCTCAAAATCATGTCTTGTTTTGTACACAAAACTCAATTTTATTACATCTCCATTTGATTTACAAAGTGATATCATTGTATAACCATCATCATCACACAAATATGGGACTTAAAGTTCATATTCCTCACAAACACCATTAAAACATATTTTTAGCAGCAACAATAAAAAGATATAAACATTAAAAAAAGTATTTTTATCCCTAATACATCCCAATAAAATCAAAAAGGAAGTTATAGGGCAGCCCCAAATGGACCAAAAAAAGGTTTCTAGGAAAAACCCCAAATTTCACTTAAAAATGACACTTAAAATTTATTTTCATTACAAATAGCACTAAAACCAAATTTTGCAGCAACATTAAAATGCAATAAACATTAAAATATCACTATACGATAAGATAAGTCACAAAATTTCTTACATAATGGAATCACCTACCAAATTGGTTAAAAACTTGAATCCTTTGTAAAAAAACACAATCGCACCACCGCCGCACCTCAATGACTATAGATCAAGCCTAAAAACTAAATATTGGACCAAGAAAACACATGTTTAAACCCTAGGTTATAAACCCTACCCTCTGGTCTTTTGGGACTTCAATGACATTGAAATAGACTTCAACAAAAGGGGTGCAACTAAGAGGGAGAAACACTTACATGAGATTGTTTGAAGTTCCTACACCAAACCCCCCCTTCAAAATGAAGATCCAAGGAAGTTTTCAGGTTCTTGGGAGGCTAAAATGGATGTAAGTGTAGAACGGGGGAAGAAAGGGATGAGTTAGGATGAATCATGGGAGAAAAAATAAGTAATTTATCACATCTTTTTATGACCTAGAAAAGGTTGCACGGTTTCGCAAACAGTGCAGCCAAACCGTGAACCCCCTTTTGTCCTCTAAAAAAGTGTCAAAAACCATGAAATTCAAGGAGGGACAAGGAGAACCTTGGGGGAAAGTTAGGATATGGATAAAATGGAATCAATTACCTAAAATGAAGAACTTGGGTGTGACAATTCTCCTCACCAAGAAAACTTTCCATCCCAGAAAGTTGACTGGAGTCTTGATCAGAAAACAAGAATGGGTACTCAGCCTCAACCCATGACTTTCGCTCATAGGTCTCATGTGTGTCACAACCATTATTCTAATGAACCTGGACAAGTGTAATACACTTCCCTCGAAGCACCTTCTCTTAGGGGTCCACTATTTGCACTGGCCACTCAAAAACATACAAGTCAGGCTTTATCTCCAGTTCATCCCAGCTTAACACATGGGACAAATTTGGGATGTAGTTATTTAACTAGGATACCTAGAAGACATCATGGATGGATGTAAACTGAGAAGGTAAATCCAACTTGTATGCCAGCATTCCATAACGTTCGGGGAACTCAAAAGGCCTGACATACTGCAACCTTATCTTCCCTTATTTTCCCAATCAACGATGGCCCAAACAAGGGGCCACTTTTAAGAATACCCTATCACCCACAGAAAACATTAAGCCTCGATGCCTCCAGTTAGAAAATGATATTTGGAGACTCTGAGCTATCAATAAGAGATTTCTTATCCATTTGACCTTCTCAGAAGGCTCCTTCACAAGGCTCAACCCCATTAGTGAAGTCTCACCAACCTCAACCCAACATAGGGGGGACCGACAAGGCCGACCATAGAGAAACTCATAAGGATCCATTAAAATTGAGGATTGGTAACTATTATTATAAAAAACTCAACCAATCTCAAATGAATATCCCAAGAACCTCCAAAGACCAGAACACATGCACTAAGCATGTCCTCCTAAATCTGATTCCCGAGCTATGTCTGACCATCCATTTTAGGATGGGATTCCATGATCATCTTAATCTGAGACCCCAAGGCATTCTAAAGGCCTTCCAAAAATTGATAATTGATGCGGGGGTCTCTATCTATGGAAACTGCTGATGACACACCATAGAGTCTCACCACCTCCTAAATATACAAACAACCCAACTCATCCAATTTAGTAGTATATTTGATTTTAATGATGTGGGATGATTGGGTAAGATGATCAATCCCCACAAAAATAAAATTATTACTCTGAGGAGTACGGGGAAAGCCAATAATGAATTCCATGGAAACCTCATCCCACTTCCATATAGGAATGGGTAATGGAAGGAGAAAACAGGAGGACCTCTGATGCTCTTCTTTCACCTGCTGACATGTGTAGCATCTTGACACAAATTCCACTATGTCTCTTCATATACCTAGCCACCAGAACTATCATATCACATCATAAAAAATCTTGGTGGCACTTGGCTGGAAAGAACACTAAGACTGATGTCTATTCTGCATCACCACCTTCTATAGAGATAACAGCACTACTGAACAACCCTTGAAGCATAATATTCCATCAGGGGACAACGAACAATCAAAGGACGTCTCCCCACCATGAAGAAATTGTCTTGACCACTAAAAAATCTCATCACGAGTTTGTCCCTACTGAATCATCTCCAAGAGATAAGGAGTCAACTGAACGCTTTCCAAGAACACACCCCCATTTTTCTCATTAGTCGCCCCATGCATTTGAGAAAAGAGTCCCATAAGAGTTTACTCCTCACTTCAGTTACCCATAGATTGCACTAGAACTCTTATACTCATGGAATTGAACACCACATTACCCTTTTCTAGGGTATATACAATGTCAATTTTGAACCACTACAAGCACCTGATCCAGCGACGATGACTCAAGTTAAGGTCCTTATGTTAGAAAATATAGGCCAATATTTTGTGATCAGAGTAGACTACAAACATCTCCCCAAAGAGATAGTGACTCCAAGTCTTCAAAGCATTCATCACCAGTAAAAACACCACGTTGTAGTTCAGGTAATTATTTTCATGTGGTTGGTTTGGAAAGATCCATATTCCACTATGTGATCATCTGGTATAAGCATGCACCCAAGACCCACACCAAATGCATCTTAATACACAACATATCCATTTCTAGCCTCTGAAAAAATTAGAATGGGGGCGGTAGTCAGTCACCAATTCAGCTCCTCGAAGGATCCCTGACACTCTGGGCCCCATAAAAATTTCACCCCTTTTCGGGTGAGTGCGGTGATCAGTGAAGAAAGCCGAGAGAAATTTAGAAGTAATCGCCTGTAATAACTATCTAGGACAAGGAAACTCTTGATCTCAGACACATTCTTTAGTTGCTCCCAAGACCTGACCACACTGGTATTCAAGGGGTCCAATGAAACCGCCTTCTCTGAGACCACATGCCCCTGGAATTTCACCCCCCTAATCCAGAAAGTGAACTTTGACAACTTTTCCTAGAGGTGGTGATCCCAAAAAATTCCCATGATAGTCCTCAAGTTATGTTCTTGTTACTCTTCAGAGTCAGAGTAAACTATAATTTCATCCAAAAACACCACAATGAAGGAATCAATATACTTATAGAAAAACCTATCCATGAGTGCCATAGAGATATTATGAGCATTGGTCAATCCAAAGGGCATATATAAATATTGAAAGTGGTCATACCTACTTCATAAGGCTATCTTCCGGATATCTTCCTCTCTCACCCTGAGTTTATGGTATCCTGAATGAAAGTCTATTTTAGATAACCAACATTAACCAATAAAATGATCAAAAAAATCATCTATTATAGGAAAAAGGTATTCATTCTTAATTGTCACCTTATTCAGCTTTCGGAAGACAATGAACAACCAGTGGGGTCTACCATCCTTCTTCATGAAAAACATAGTAGCATCCCAAGGATAGACGTTTGGGTGAATGAATCCATTGTATTCCAAGTCATCCAGATGTATATATTAATTCCCTTAGCTTGATATGGGACATGATATATGAGGGAAGAGATATATGTTGTGTTCCTGGTGCCAGTACAATTGAGAACCCCACATCCCGCTCTCGGGGAAAACCTGAAAAAATCATTCAGGAATACCTCTGGAAACACATTCACTACATGAGTTAGATAATATTCAAAGGAAATAACATGGTCCTCTATCATGAGTGAAGATAACTCGAAGATAAGTATTTCCATCTTTGGGATTGGAGGTCCTGCGTGACCCAACCGAGAATTCCATTCTCCACAAAAAACCTATCGACTCCCATCAAGTGCAAAGAAACTCACTCACTTCCTGTTGCAATCGATGTGTTCCTGGAAGTGTAACAAACAATCCATGACAAGTATCACATCAAAAATATCTATATTTAAGACCAAGAGGTCCCACTCCATCTCAATCCCTATCATGGATAGCGCACATGATGAGCACCTAAGACCCTGCTCCTTCTTCTTTCCCAGCGGCATCACCAACTCCATCAAAAAAGACAACAACTTGATGGGTAAATTCAGAGTGTCCACAAAACAAGAATAAATGAATGAAATAGAGGAAACAATTTCAAAAAGAGTAGAAGCTATAGAATATTTGATCAAAACATACCTCGAACTGTCGATGGTCCTACCTCTGATCTTTCTGGTTCCTGATCCACCGCATGGAGATGTCCAATATCTGCCTGAGGATGGCCTCTAGTTTGTGTATGTTCCATGAATTGGCTTTGACCAGAAATAAACCCAACCCTACCACCCTAACCACCAAATTGATATCCCCCCATCCTCGACAGCTCTGATGATGCTGGCACTCCTCTTAAATCCACTGACCCTGCCCCACTCGGAAGTGGATGTACCACCCCGAAAAACCGCTGCAAATTCCCCATACCTCCACACTCATAACAAGTCTTGGAGGAGGAGGGAATTATGGTCATATGTTCCCCATCTTCCCACACTGGGGGTATATGACTGATCAAGGATCAGAAGTCATAGAAGAAAACTACCTGGAGGAGTGTTCTGAACTATAACCTCCCTTCTTCACATGTTCCTCCCACTTCCTTTCCTTTTCTAAAGAGCTTACACTACCCAAAATTAATATTGATCCAGAGAAAAAATACCTACCTCTTCGGTCAAAATCTACCGTGCAATCTCGGTCAACAACCTTAGAATTGGTCCTCATCTTAAAGAAGAACTCCTGGGAGTAAATCTCTGGTCGCAAGATTTTATCAATCCTCTGGGCCTTCGCTTGACCATTTGAGAAAATTTCAGTAGAATACAGAACCAATTTAGTTAAATGTTTGGGGTACTCCATCACATATTGATTCCCCTAAACAAGATCCATGAACGCTCAAGAGCTGGCATTTTCCCATACCTCAGGGAAGCACTGATCATTGAAGACATCCTTGAAATCCCACTAGTGCATCTACTCATTCTACACAGTCCGAAGTACCAATTCCAACCACCTATAGTGGGACCCTCCAACATAATGGTGGGACATTTCACCCTGATATCCTTGGATGTATCCAGGAATTTGAACATACACTCGATATTCTCGAGCCATTCCTCTACTTAATAAGGTTCTATGCTACCTCAGAAGGTGGGAGGTTTATTTTTCAGGAACTCATCGGCCTTTTCCCTCCTAGGACCAGTATCATCCTCTCTAATAAGAGTTGGAATAGGATCCAGTCCCTTTCTAAGATCCTAGATAGCCTAGAAAATTTCCTTGACTGGACTCTAATCAATTAGTGTGGGAGAACTCTCTCTGGATTCCTCCCATGGGCACATGGGAGCTTTCGGGGGAGGCATGTTGCAAAAAAATGAAACAGTCCAAAAAAAAATATATTCAATACAAAAATTTGGAAATTTTTTAATCAATTACATAAAATATAAATAATATAAACACATCACAATTATAAAATAAATAACTACTCCACCCCCACCAAATGTCCATGTTTGGTCTGTAGCCCACACGTCTCACCTGGAAGTGAAGTCAATTAGTCAATTCCAACATCCCCTGGTGACTCAAGGTCTTCCATGAGAAGTGTGGGTTAGGAACCCTACTCATGATCAAAACCCCAATCCCCAACAGTTGTAGGTCTTATCTATCCCGAAACTTCCCATGATAATAATATAAACCAAAAACATTTTCCTCCTTTGATACCATTTTTTCACGAATCGAATATAGTCGCCACTAATACCATCACAAAATCCAACCCATGAAATGTATTGAAAAGTTCTTCCTATCCCCAAAAGCTAGAACAAGTACCCCGATAACAATAAATTATATTTGGGAATGATTTAACCGAGTATGAATCCATAAAACCTTAAAAAACTAATATGAATATGAAATTTCAATGCCAAACAATGATTAAGAGAAATACATAACTGAATAGATGGTTTTAAATAAGGTACATGTGGTCCAAATATAAATTAAATCAGAATAAATTCTGCCACTATGACTCCACACAACAAGGGTTCATCACCCTCGATCTGCCTCCACAACACCGCAACAAAGGAGGGGTCTAACAACCCGAACCACCTTCACCCGAGGGATTTCCTTTACCTGACTCAAACATAATCAAGTCTACATACACCCAAGGGTTTTAAGTAGTTTTTAATCCCAATCCCAATAGAATAACACCCAAATATTCCAAAGAGTATGGAAAATAAGGTGAAAAAGCAAGCAGTTTTAATATGTATAGAATAGTGGTGATAAATTCCTAGAAATGAAAATTTCAATTGAAAACCATTTTAAAACTAAAACATTTAAAATGTAATCACAATTAAATAAGAGAAGTTAGATACTAAAATGTACATCCAAACACACCTTAATACATTAGTAAATATGACATGTCCAATGGCCACTAAAATCGGGAACACCCCTAGGCAACTAGATAGTCTCGGGCCCTATGTACCTCATACATCGATGTAAATTAACCATGTCACAGATCCTTCCCCTTACAAAATCCACTAGTATAGAACATATAAATAACCTAGTGGTCCTGAAACATCATCCATATAGTTTAGTTAGAGTGGTATTTATCAATTTTCTCTGTGAAATAGGGACAAAACCCAAATGAATCACTTGCCATACCAGTACATATCCGCCCACCTAGGTACCCAGGCATCCCCCTTTGTGATCAAACAATTTCTGCAAGAAAAAAAATTACTTTGAATATAAAAACAACAATACTGGTCACCTAAAAGAATAAATTATCTAAACACATAAAGTTCATAATCCTCAAAAACACCATTAAAAAAGATTTTTGTTGCAACAATCAAAAGAGATAATTAGTAAAAAATAGTATTTTCAGCCCTAATATAACCCAATAAAATCAAATAGGTAGTTATATTGTAGCCCCAAATGAACCAATAAGGAAATTTCTATGAAAACCTCTCAATTTCACCTAAAAATGACACATGAAATTAATTTTCTTAATAAATACCACTAAAACCAATTTTTGCATCAAATTTCAAATTAAATAAACATGAAAATACCATAATATTTAAATTTAAGTAACAAAAAATTCATACACAATGGAATCACCTACCAAATTGGTTAAAAACTTGAATCATTTGTGGAAAAACTCAATCGCACCACCGCTGCACCTCAAGGAGTGTTGATCAAACCTAAAAATAGAATATTTGACCATAAAAACCCAAGATTAAACCCTAGTTTTGAAACCCTAACCTATTTTCATTTGGTAATTCAATTAAATTTGAGTAAGATTCAAGAAAAGGGAGGAAGTAAGAGGGAAAGACACTTACTTGAGATTTTTTGAAGTTCCTCCACCAAATCCCCCTTCAAAATGAAGTTCCCAGGATGTTTTTAAGTGCTTGGGAGGCTGCAATGGCTGTAAGGTTTGAACGGGGGAAGAAAGGTCTAAGTTAGATAAATTACGAGAGGGAAAATAAGTAATTTGTCACATTTTTTTATGACCTGGACAAGGCCGCATGGGTTTCTTACACATTTTATAAAATCATGCTTGCCATTTTGGCCTCTCAAAAAGTGTCCAAAAACCATAAAATTAAAGGGGGGATGAGGGTAACCTATGAGGAATGTTATGAAAATAATAAAATAGGAAAAATTACCTTAAATTAAGTACTTGTGTGTGACAATTCATAAAAAATAATTTTTTTTGGAAAATACCCGATTTAACCCTAAATTAATTTTAACCTTGAAATCAAGTAGTAAATTGGTTTCCATGAATTTTTTATGCTAAATAATAAAGAAATAATTTTTTATATTTATTGAAATATATAAATTAATTTAATCATCCAATAATTAAATTAATTGAAACTTCCAAATAAATAGTTTTTTATTTTAATAAAATATAACTTATTTTTATAAAAGTCAATATTAGGTTCCCAATTTCAAAATAATGACTTTAAATTAATTAATAAAACATTTAATAATAAATTTCTTTATAAAACACTCATTAAATAGAATATATTAATGTTTTAGGGTTACTTTATTGTTTTACCCTTTAATTTTAACATTGTTTACCCCATTTACCCTTAACCAATGTGATATGTTTTACTAAAATTACAATTAATAATGCCTAAAAATGAATAGGATCTATTTAAAAAATTTGGACCTCCTAATTCAAAATATTAGAACCATTTTTAATTATTAAATTAATATAATCATAATATCCAAATTTAATGTTACAGTAGAAAATGCAATGAAAAACCATTTTTAGAAAAATAAAATGCATTTTTATTCCCAAAAGAGAACTTATACCAAAATCAACTATAATACTAATTAAAATGTAAATAATTTAATTATATATAATTAAATAATACATGTTTCATTTTTATATCAAATTAAAAAATGGGACTTATTAATCAAAATAAATAATTATTTTACAAAAATAAATATATTTCACTATTTAATGAAAAATCAATATTTTTAGAAAAGATTTAAAATTTTACCCGACATTAATTTTTATATGCTAATTTATATTTTTTTAAATACTATTTATAATTTTTTCATAAATTAATTATAATATTTGTTTAAAAATATTAATAAAAACCATTTTTGAAGAAACATATTTTTAAAACATAAAATAAATTTACTAGAGAATTTAGAGATTATTTCCTATGAATTAATAAATTAATTTGAATTGAGTATGATATTTATATATATATTTCATATTCGTGTTAATCTTATTCATTATCTCCAATTTAACGAATATGTTACAACAATAAAATTTAAATATCCAAATTTCATGATTCATTTAATCTTGGTGGTTCATGTCAAATATGTTATGAAACATAGTGTTATTTTAAAAATATAGGGATATTAAATTGACCCATAGTTTGAACCCAATTTTCCCTCTTTAATAAAGGTGAGAAATATTTACTGTAGTTACTCTTCATTAAGACAAAAAAAATTACCTCATTAAATTTTATTAATTTTGATGATTCCAAATATTTACTCTATTTTATTATATTCAATTCAAATAAGTGATAGAGTTTATTTTAAAATTAAACCAGCAAAATGTGATAAAAAGTGGTTTTCCAGAAAAAATATTTTCTTATGTAAAAAAATTTAATACCAAAATAAGGCATAAAATTGATTCCAATGAACATAATTTTTTCATTCATAACATAAATGAACTAATGTAACTCTGAAAGCTCTTTTTTCAAAAAATGTTACTTTGAAATACTTTGAAAAAAATGGAATTTTTTAATAAAAAATATAAACATTCCCTATTCAATGTAAATTTAATCTTTTCTGAAAAATCGAAAATTTCACGCTTGGATAATTTTGACATGTTGATTTAAAAAATTATATGCTTATTATAAAATAAACTCTCCAAAAGTTGAAGAAATTATTTGTAATGTTTTATCAAAAAAATTAATAGAACCCCGTTTTGAGTCATAAAATGATTTTACTGAAAAATGAGTCCTTATTTATTAATTCATTTAAATTATATATAAAATATATATATATTTTTTATAATTTGGTTATTTTTATCTGTACATACAATGTAAATAGATATGTTATCATGATCACTTTTAAATAATAATATTTATATGATGGTTTTTTTAAACATGCTGTTGTGTGTAAAGAAATATTTCAATGATATAAAATTTATTTAATGAGAAATATATCTAAAAATATTAGGTTGTTATATATCAATAATTTTACAATGTGAAGAACTAGTTCAATATTTTATGAAGGATTATTATATCATGTGGTTGAGAATTGAATATTACAAGTTTAATTAGTTAACTATTGAGAATAAATACAATTTACCTCGTATTGATGAGATCATTGATTAGTTTAAGGGAGTTATGTGGGTTTAGAATAATTATTTTTTATTTGGATACCAATAGTTATGGTTGATGGAGATGAATGTTATGAATATATACATTAAGAGTTTTCATAATTTTTGTTGGGTTCTTCAATATTCTGTTTAGTTTTACAAATACTCTAGGTTTTTTTAGTCATTAATAAATGGGGCCATCCATAAATACCTTACGTCATTAATCCTGGTATTTTTGGATGAAATTTTGATTTATATTAGATTATATAAGTATTAGTGGAAGCATTTTATGACTATCATTATGATGTTATGAAAGTACAAGACGTATGAAAATATATACAGATAAATGTTTTAGATGTGAGATATGATGTTCATAGGGTATATGATTTAAGATAAGGCTGTTTTAGTGGATCTGAATATAGTCTTGGTGATGATGTATTTGAAATGAAGGAATAGTGTCATTGAGATTCAAGGATTCCTCAAATTTTCAGGATATTTTTTATGGTTTAGTCAAAAGATGTTGATTTTTGTGTCTCTAATACCAATATTAACTATGAAAAGAATAAATTTTAAATGGTAAGAGAAGTGATATGGAGAATTTGATATGAGCTCATGTAGAGGGTAAAAGGTATTCCAATATTGATCTTTTCTGGTTTTAGTGAAGGTTTCCCTATGTATTGTGATGTATATAGAGATAGATCGGGGCTTGTTCTTATAAAATATGATAAGGTTTATATTTATGGGTCAAGGTAGTTGTGACTACATGAGATGTATAACCCATTCAATATCTGAAGTTAGTGCCAATTATTTATTCCTTGAAGAGTTAGATATATTAACCATTTAATGAGAGTCTTATGGTGCATTCATATCCTAAGAGTCTAAGGTATATATAATCATAGTGGGGTTTTAACCCTATAGAAAATATATGGGTAATTAATCGTTATAATTTCCATTTTTAGTTATCAGATACACTGTGGAAGGCTAATTCTGTAGCAGATGTCTTGTATGAAAAATATGATGCAGTGACTTAATTAGAAGGGCACTGATAACTGATGATCATAATGGAATGTTACCATGTATGATATCATGCAGAGGTAAGATACATGATATTACATTGAATCAATGTTTGTTTTGTGATTTTAGACAATATAGATGAAGTAAGAAAGGCTAATTTTGAATATTAGAAGACGAGTGATGCCTTATATGGTGGGGACGCCAAGGAAGGGTGGTCTCTCACAGTGATCTTGATGCTCTATTTGTGGGATAATTTGGATGTTCCATCGAGTCAATGGAAATATATTATGGGTGTATTCCATAAATTGATTTTTTATTTTCATCATACATTGGTCATTTTTTTATGAAATTAGATATATTTTCTATTGTGAAAGGTTATAGAGTTATATAAGTAATCTTTCATCTTAGTTATTGGGATTTCAATAGATAAAGTGGGATAATTATATATTTTTAAAGATTTATAGAATTTTTCTATTCCAATGTATTAGTTGGAAGATATCTCAATATATTCTATGATAGGTACCCTAAAATCACTATAGAAGAATGTAGTGATTTGTGTGATTTCATATCAACATATATAGTCATCCCATTTCCTTTTTATTTGAGGTGCATTATTAGTTTATAAATATGTCATGTTTTATTCGAAATAGGTGGTTTAGATTTATGTAGTTCATTTATCAATTGTTTAAAATAGATATCATTGATTGATATTGAGATTTTGGAGAGGTTTGTATAATGAGATGTTTAATCTATATAAGATAAGTACATCTTATCACCCACAAATGAACGACCATGTGGAACAAACTATAAAAACATTAGATGGAATTATTTGGGATTATATTATACAGTTTGGGAGATAATGGGAGGATCATGTGTTTTTGGTATTGTTTTTGTTAGGAACAAAATGGTCTTAGATACCTTCAGTGGGGGGGGGGGAATAGTTTTATAGTTATTTTTTTAAAAATTCTTTTTACCCCAATAGATCATGAATTCTTTGTTGTGAGGATAAATTATTTCTATCAATAGTGTTTATATTGATCTTATAATTTCCAAATTTATCTGATGATGATGCATATAAATTAAATTATGAATGAATGAATATGGAAAAATAGATTTTTACTGCATTCACCCACACAGGGCTACATAAAAGGAGTATAAAAAAGAAAATTTTCCAACGTACCAAATCCACTAAAACACACTTCTATTGGTTTAGGCTAGGTAACTTATTACTATGCTCACTACACTTAATATTTTGTGGGTAGATGAACTATCCCCACTTGAGATCACTTACCTCACACTCCCCTCTTATGATCACTAATTTAGGAGGAAACAAATTAGCATGTAGTCATAATAATATTATATTCTATTATTGAGATTTTAATTGAATGTAAGTCAAGTGACTTTCAACATCAGATGATCCTTCATATTAACGATGTGAAAATATCATTGATAATAACCTTTTTATGAAATCTCATATAAACTTCACCTAACTTTTTCTAGATCTGTAAGAGATAAAATGTGTTTCATTAAATACCTTGGATATAGTAGTGAATAAAATCATTTTGAGAATATAGAAAAATGAAGCAGATCCTATATCATATTATTATTCTAATTATTTTGAATTCACATTTTAAAATTGTAACATCCCGACCTGAATCACTAGGTTCAAGATGAAATATTACATGGAATCATGCACACCTTCCCATACACAAGAGGTTTCTGACAAGCAGTGAGGATCTCAAGTGGAACCTTGGGGATACTATACTCTATGTAGCATGTCATAGGATCAGATAATTATAATATTGTAAATTAGAATAAAAAGGTTGGAAGTAAAAAAGGAATACATGTAACGTAATGACTCCCAAAGTTGGAAGTAAACCATGTATTTAATAAAAGGAAAATAATAATGTAAATAAAAAATCATTTGAAGAGTGCCCTAGTGCCAGTCCTAGTCCACTCCCGATCAATGCTCTAAGGTCCAACCATATTCCATAGGTCTCCTTTCTTTCATCGGATCTCTGGTCATGAAATCTACAAGTGCACTGAAATTCCCAAGTATGGTGTGAGTGAAAGACTCAGTAGGACACCACCAGTGCACCCTAAACCTTATGTACTCAAAATAAAAGTGTATTCCAAAAAAAATAACCTGATATAAACAAAAATAAATAAAAAAACAATAAATTTTTGAACTAACCAAGCATCCCCAACCACCAACCATACATGTTTTGACTCTATACCGGATGGATAACCATAGTGTCTGATGAATCAATGATTAACCACTAGGCCAATGAATCATGTTTCATGGTGTCATCATGTGACACAGTATCAATGCTCTACAACATGATATATACTCTATGTGTTCAATGGAAATGAGAGCTAATATGATTCCCTTAATCATCTAGTTGACATACTGAGAACCAATAGCTAGTCAACATCCTTTATACATCAAAGCACACCCTCGAGTAACATAATATGGACCAAGATATAATCAATGTCCCCTCTTCATTAAGTGTATTACAAGAAATCATAATGGGACATCATCATGAATTCAACCTTCATTGTCAGTCATGTATATCCCTTATCCAAAGGATAACACAATTCATACTGGTCCACTACAAGGAATCCCCTAGGCATCATCATGTGCCTACCCCATGCATCAGACCCTCATTGTTAGTCATGCACATCCCTCCTCCAAAGGATTGCTCAAGTTGACGGTCCACCAGTCATGGATCAAAAAAATCACATGGTATACATTGAATGAAAGGATATATATATATATATATATATGAAAGAATAACACATCATTATGAGTAAAGTAGCACAAAATTTATACTTACTCACACATTAATAAGAATTAACAACTACAAGTACTCATGGTATCAAGTGTAATATAGTGTTTCATGGCTACACACATACTAACATGCATTCACTATCTAGAATGGTCATTAAATATGTCTCTGCATAATTATATTAATGGATATAACTTCTAAACAAGCCCAAAAGGTTATGGAACTTCCTACCTTATCATTTGGAAAACCTCTCATAGTTTTTCTGATGTCAGGGTGATACATCAAGTTTTGGAGCTATTGGAACACCAGTTCTTATGGTATGTCCAAGGTTTTCCTAGATTCATAACATCTATTTCTGTTTTAATGTAATAAAACATCACATGTGATAAATCATTCTCTCTCTTGAAAAATTATCAAATTATCATTAATTTTTTTGCACACACTGTTAATTTTTAATTATCACTTTATCCTCTAAAAACATCACATAAAATGATAAACATATTTTTGAATGAATTGATACTTTATTTTATCATTTTATCATTTTTAAAACATATGCGATGATAATTATCTTCATTATATAATTAAAATGTGATGATAATAATTATTTCAGAAATTTAAATTGATCGCTTACATTGATAAAATTATTTCCCATTAAATCTTTTAAATTTTCCTTCATAAATCAATGTTATTATCACTAGATTATTTCATTTTAATTGTCATTAATAATTTCATGTAATTATGTTCAATAATTGTTATGTCATAATATTATAAAATTAATCATTGGAAAAAACATTATACACATCTCGAAATAATTCAATGCTTTATCCCTTTAATAATTTTGATAAATTATTCTTCTATAAAACATTTAAATTATCATTTAAGGAGTTTATCATTAAACATTGAAAAATCATGATTTTATTCATAGATTATCATTTGATAATTTATTTATTATCAAATTATAAATCTTATAATAATAATCATTATTATTATTTATAATAGATAAATTCATAATAATTGTATTTTGATATTTGAAATGAAAAATAATTTGGTTTAATTTCACACAATTTTTCCAGTAATTTATAATGTGATAATAAAACTATATGTATATAAACACAAACACACACACACATATATATATCTTTATTATAAATTAATATAATATTCCATGTTGAACGACAAGTGATTTTACAAACTTCTAAATATATATAAATGTATAAATATTATGATAGCTGATATAAATTCTTCTCAAAATGATTTTGTGTGTGTGTATATATACATATTCATATCTATAATTTTATTTATTTTGATAATCCAAAATTATGATTTTTTATTATAATTTTTTTCAACAATATTCCCCTTTTTAACATATAACTTATATAATGATGAAATAAAATAAATAAAAACAAATTTGAAACCAAAAAACAAACCAAAGGGATGGCACTTTGCAAGGGAAAAAACTTTTTAAATATTCTAATGACTTTAAGAAATCCCTTCACTCATAACCTAACATCATTATGGGTGTTGATTGGTGTGACTCTAATGAGTATAGAATAGCTGGTATTTGTCAAGTTTTAAAAAACATGTTCCTCATTTTGGTATTTTTTTTACCCAATTTTCAATCTGTTTTTCAATAAATAAATTCTTTCAAAGTCATTAGTTTCTTGGTAGGAAATAATTAATATCTATTTTGGGCCAAACCGTGTGAAAATGAATTTTTTTAAAACTTCAATCGATGTTAATGGTGGTCCGCATGAGGGTGAAGGTGTTTTGGGTGTGGGGAAGATTAAAGCCACATTTTAGCTTAATTTAATTATTTATATTACTTAATCATTTAACTTTATTATCAATGATACTTAATTTTAAATTGTTGTCACATCTTAATTCCTATTGTAGATAAAAAAAATACCCTACCTTTGGTAAACACCCCATTTTGGACCCAACGATGCTCTCAGTTATATCATATGAGACACTATTTTGGAGTTATTCAAATATTTTGAATAAATTTAAAAATTTTAAAATAAAATATTTAATATTTTTATTCTATCTTCACTGAGGCTTTGGGGGACTTGGAAACTCACACTAACTCAGTGACTAACTCTGAAAATATTCGATTGAATATTCAATAATGATAACTAGGTTTTCTTACCCTTCTACGATAAGTTTATCATATTTGAAGATTTTCCATTAATAAATCATTTCTTCCACTAAAGTTATTAATTATTTATCAAAATAGGGCTTCGATATTATTATAAGAAAAACACGATGTTACAATTCTCCACCTCTATCAACTTCTAATCCTCGAGAAGCATCTCTAGTGGTCTTTCTCAAACAACTCATGCCACTGAGCTTGAACATCAGAATCCTATTCCCACATCTCTTCTAGGATATATCCATGCTACCACTGAACTTAGAATAGTGGAACCATCTTTCCTCATAACGCCTTCTCGCTTTAGTCTATGATACATATCACACGCTCTTCGTAAGATGTGTTAGTCTCCATTTCAATTTCATCATAATCAATACCATTATTAGGATCAGGTACATACTTCTGAAGCTATGACATAAGTAAAACATCGTGCAAACCATGATATCGTGAAGGGAAATCTATATAATATGACACTGCCACTATCCACTCGATGACATCAAAGTTTCTAACAAAACATGTTGATAGCTTTCTATACATCGTCAGAAGTTTGTTCCCTAACTGTGGAGTCACTCTTAAGAGAACTTAATATCCAATTGCAAACTCTAAGGGTCTCCTCCTATGGTCATCATAAGATCTTTGTCCACTCTGATAGTGATCAATCTCTTTCGTATTAGCTGCACCCTCTCTGAGGTCTCCTAAACCATTCCAGTGCCAACAACTGCTGCCTCTCCCACTTCATTACAAGAGAGAGGTGAGCGGAACGACCTCTCATAAAGAGCCTCTTAAGGTTCCATATCAATTGAAACCTAATAACTATTATTATATGAAAACTCAATCAAGTCAAGTTGATCCTCCCAGGCTCTTCCAAGGTCTAGTATACAAGCTCTTAGCATATCATTCCATATGTGTATAGTCCTATCAGACTGTCTATCAGTTTGAGGGTGGTACACCATTATAAATCTTAGTTGATTCCTTAGGTCTTTATGAAATACCTTCCAAAATATTGATGTGAAACAAGCATCCATTTTTGAATAAAATATCAATGGAAGTCCATGTAAGCACACAATATCTCAGATATAATGTTTTCCACACTGCTCCACAAAGTTAGTCTCTCTCATCAGTAAGAAGTGGGATTACTTCATTAACTGATCAACGATCCCAAAAATTGTGCCAGGACTCCATGGGGTCCTAAGTAATCATATAAAAAAAATTCTATTTTAATATCCTCTCTCTTAAAAAAAAGGTTTCAGGAGTGGCTGCAACAACCCTAAAAAACACTGGTCTTTAGCCTTCACCCTATGACAAATGAGGCATCACGAGACAAAACCTACTATGTCCCTCTTTATCTATGGACACAAGAACTATTGTATGAATTCATAGAATATCATTGTCACACTAGGATGTACTTTCAACCTAGTGGTATGGTAATCCCCTATTAGTTACTCTCTAGAGGAAGTAGGAACTACTAGTCTTCTATGGACCAAGATCATGTCATTATTTTCCATCGACCATACGAGTGTCGGGTAACCTCCAACGAGCTATTCTCTCATCATAGTACACTTTGTGTTTGATTAATGACTAGTTTTCATCCATTCTATGAGGTAATATGTAATCATTAAGGGAGAGAAAATCATATATCCTTTATCCTTCGAATAATCAACCCTCCAGTCATCCAATAAGAACATCAAATTCCACTACTTCTCTTAGGACTTATCACCAAGTTCCTATTCATATTGGTTCCTATGGATAATGAAATTTTCTAAGAAATTTAACTTTCAAGGGGTATATTGAATTTAAAAGTATAATTTCAATAGATACTTGACCTAATATCTCTCTCTCAAATTCATATACCTATGAGTGAAGATACTGATAAGGCACTTGTGATTTATGTAAACAATAAATATCTCACCAAAGATATAATGTCTGTAGCATTTTAGTGTGTGGACCATTACTACCTAATCTAGGTCATTCATAGGACAGTTAATATCATGGGTTCATATCTAATGAGACCCATATGATACTGTGACTTCTCCATACATTAGTACGGCTCCCAGGCCGACTCCTGAGGCATCAAAATACTCTGCGTATCCAAAATGAGGCTCCAGAACTGTTAGTATTGGAGTTGTCGTCAGCCTTTTCTTTAGCTAAAGGAAGGACTCATAACACTGGTATGACCAGAGGAACTTTAATCCCTTCTTCTTAAAACTGTCATGGTTTCCAATAATCAGGAGAAGTCCAGGATAATCTATTGATAATATCAGCCTAATCCTAGGAAGATCCTGATCTCAAACAGGTTTCAGGGATGTTTCCATGACATGACATCTTCGATGTCCTCTGGGATTACTAATTTACTAGTTTTCGACACCACATTTCCATGGAAGATCACGTCTTTAATTGAGAAGTCATATTTTGATATCTTATCATAAAGTATGTGAGTTCAGAGCGTACTCAAGACATATCATGGTTCCTATCAAGCTGTTCAGATGTTGGGGAGTAGATAAGGACATTATAAAAAACATGATGAAAGAGTCTAAGTATAGATGATATATTTTGTTCATGAGGTCCATGAACACAAATGGTGCATTTTTCAGTCCAAATGGAATTATGAAATACTCATACAACCCATGTCCACTGAAAAAATTTGTCTTTAGAATATCCTACTCCATATCCCACAACTAGTGGTGGCCTGTTCGAATATAAATCTTTGAGAAACACCGGGCTCCTTGCAACTTCTAAAATAGATCATTGATCCTTGTAAAAGGATATCAGTTCTTCACCATCACCTGGATTAGCTTCCGATAATCAACACATTGTCAAAGACTACAATCCACGTTTTTTTGTGAAAAAATACACGCACCCCATTGTGAAGTACTAGGTCTCATAAATCCATTTTATCCAAGTCTTCTAGTTGAAATTTGAGATCCTTCAGTTTGGTTGGATCCATGCGATATGGGGGTATCCAAATTGCTTGCTCACTAGGTATGATATATATCTCAAAGAAAACTTCTCTTTTAGGATGGATTCTAGTGAATTCATCAGGAAATGAATCCTAAAAGGGATCTAAAATAGGAAGAAAATATGAGGTGGTTGCCACTAATTCTTTTTAAAGAGCCATGGCTTCCAATTGTGTTGTGATTGACCCAGGTTGGATCAATTATGGTCCAAATATAACTTTTCCTAGATCCCAATCCCCAATAATTTGGAACTTCTCTCCCTTTGGTGAAGAAAAAGATACCCACCTTTAAAAGAAATCATGGTGAGATCAGAAACAAGTTATCCATTCCATGCTGAGAGTCACTTCAAAGGTCTGCATTCCTGGAATCAGAATTTACCATAAAAATCCCTAGTTTAAAAAAACTAGTGGACACTCTGGGAATTGATAAATACATTCTATTTTCATAAACGATGTTGTATCAAGGGAGACTAACTTAGATGATAATTTGATTGGTAATTCAAGTTCAAAAACAATTTGTGCAGATATAAATGAATATGATGTACTAGTGTAAAATAAGGTAGTGGACTAAGTAGAGGTGAACAAAATCACACCTCTAAAAGTGGATAGTCCCTCTCCACCATTAGTTGGTGTTTTTTTCCACAACATACATGTGACTTTCCTTAGCTCCTCTTTTCTATCCATAAGGTACATGACTAGTCTCAGTCTACTGCTGGAAACCCCAACCAGTCCCCCCTTTCTGAACATTTCCCTTATAGAAATCCGGATTCGACTTTCTGTACTAAAACTATTGAAGATGTACATTCTTATATCAAAACTGAGACATACTAGTTAGTACTATATAGAACCTATTAAAGTGTCTAGAATTTCCACTATTGAAACACTAGGAATTACTGCTGAAGGTACTGATTGAAACACACTCTACTCCACCTACATGTTGGTACTCTTATTCATGTATATAGTCTTTCTTTTCTAATTACTAGAAGAAAATAACATAGAGGCGAGAGAAAACAAGGTCACTGGATCATCATGAGTTTAGTGTATTCCTGATACTTTGTCTTCCTCTCTTTACTTTTCATTGGTTAGGGCCTTTCATAAGACCTTTGTGTATGTCCTCAGGTAAAATCCCCAAAACTGATGTCGGAGCTCAGATCGATGGCATATCGTGAACTTATGAGCCTTTTGTGCCACATTTACACTATCAATGATGTAAAGAAAAGAACTATAAAATGGTAATAATAATAATAAGTAGTCATGGAACCCTATCTTAACTCCATGTATTTCTAGGAATGGTCCACCTTCATCGTTTCTAGAAAATACTTCTCAAGAAACATCTTCTTAAAGGTAATCCAAATAGTATGATCTCGTCTCCTAGACTCACTCATAGCAGTCCACCATCTCCCAGAGGGTCCCTATAATATAAAGGTTTCTAGGATCACGTTCCCTTCCTCATGAATCTAGAATAGTGGAAAGAATCTCCCAATAATGTCTAGCCAATCCTCTGTATCTTGCGGCCCACCAGTGACCTAGAATGGTCAAGGGTACTGAAGCTGAAAATCCCTAGCATGGCTATTCATGGCCCTCTATGTTGGTCCACCCTAGAACTGAACTATCTAAAAAGGTCCTTACTGGATAGGCCCTACAACCTAAATCTTTTGTGCCTGTATAGGTGCATTCAAGGGAACATCCCCCTATACTACTGGTGGTGGTACGAGAGCATCTTGGGAGGCCATAGCTGGTGGTCCCATCTCACGTATCTAATGTGGTATCTATGAAAAAAAAGGAACATTAGGGATATGAACATATATTAACCAGTCTATGGGATAAGAAACTTTTCTCTGAAATAGTATATGGGAATAAACCTTTTATCCCAAGGTGTACCCCTCTATCACTATCCCTCATCTCCATCCATGCATGTTAGTTACAATCATATATATATATATATATGTATATATATATAATAACACAAAAAATTATTTATTCAACTAATTAATTACCAAAAAATATACATAACAACTATCCCAAACAGATAGCATAATCAAGTCATTTAATTAATGAACTGCTATTAAAAAAACAATAGGTATACATATGACGTATGATGATATATGCCTATTCAAGTTGTATGAAAATACATGAAATCTTATAAATCATATATATCATAAAGTTCATCACCCACGGTGAATTTATTCAACTGTAAATAATTTTTTTCACATTTAGTGGAAACTTGAAGGTCCATTATATAGTGATGGCTAAAAACTAACAAGTTTCCCCCACCAGAGTCCCAACCATCCTTGCTCTTGTCTAACCTGTCCCAACCCCAAGAAAAGAGAAGAAACAAGTTAGTAAAAACCCGACCCTATGATACCATTTTTAACATCCCAACCTAAATCACTAAGGTCGATACGAAAAACTACATGTACCCATTCATGCCTCTCTGTATACAAGAGGTTTTAGATTATACGTGAGGGTCTCAAGTGGAACCTTGAGGAGATTGTACCCTCTATACCATGTTATATGATCATATCATAAAAATAGAATAAATCAAAATAAAAATTTGGAATGTAATGATGCCATAAATGTAATGTAACATCTCTCAATGGGTAAAGAATACCAATTAAGCTATAGAAAACAAATTGGAAAGTAAATAAAAAATCATCCATAGAGTGCTATGATGTCTTTCCCAGTCTACTCGTTCTTCATGATCCACCGCTCAACTTTTAGCCATAGGGACCTTTACATTCATTGAATATCTTATCACAAAATATACAAACACACAGGAATTCCCTATTAGTGTGTTAGTACAAGACTCAGTAAGACACCGCGAATGCATCCTAGACCTAATGTTCTCAAAATACATATTTATTCCATAAAAAATAATTCGAATTAAACACAAAATCCCAAACTGAGAAAGTGTGAACTAACAAATTCTACACAAACCCCGACCATATCAGTTTCAGATTATTTCTGGATGAATAACCAAGGCATCAAATGAAATAAAAATTAACCACTAGGGTAATGAATCGTGTTTCTCAAAGTCATCATGCGACAGAGTATCAATGCACTACAAGAAGATATGAAATTTTTATGTGACTAAGGTAAACGAGATCTAATTAGCTTTACTTAATCGTTGAGTTGACAGACTGAGGACATAGAGGTAATCAGAATTCTTTTTTCATCAAATCACACTGTCGAGTAACATACTTGGAAAAAAGAGCTAATCAATATACCCTCTTAATTGAGTGCATCCTAAGGTATCATCATGTTCCTTCCTCATTTATTGGACCCTCATCATCAGACATGTGCATCCCTCCTCCAATGGATAACACAAGTCGTTGTGGTCTACTACATGACATCCCCTAGGCATCATCATGTTCCTACCCCATTCATCAAACCCTCATCATTTGTCATGAACATCCCTTATCCAAATGAAAATGCGAGTTGATGGTTCCCCTGTCTTGGCTACACGAAAAAAACAAAATGGTATACATGGAATGGAGGGATATATATATATGAAAGAATAACACATCATCCTGAGTAAATTAGCTCACAATATACACATAATCACATCGTAATGGGAATAAATACCTACAATTACTCATGGAATCAAGTGTAATATAGTGTTTTTGGGGATACACACATACCCACATGAACTCACTATCAATAATGGTCATTAAACATTTCTACACAAAATCATATTAATGAAAAGCATTTGTAAACAAGACCAAAAGGATAAGGAACTTCCTACCTTAATTTTTTTCATAACATCTCATAGATTTTATGATGTCACAATGATAATCCATGGTCTCGAGGTGTTTTCATGTCAGTGCTTGAGGTATTTCAAAGAATTTCCTAGACTACTAAAATGTATTTTTATTTCAATTAAATAAAACATCACATGTGATAATTATTTCTTCCACTTGAAAAAATAAAAAATTATCAGTATATTTATCAGATGCAGTAATAAATTTTAATTATCACTTTAACCATGTAAAACATCACATAAAATGCTAATCACTTTTCGTATGCATTGATAATTAAAATTAACATTTTATCATTTTTAAAACATATATGATAATAGTTATTTTATTAGATTTTTAAAATGTTCTGATAATAATGATTCCAAAAATTTAAATTTATCACTTAGAAAAATTTAATTTCCATTAAATGGTTTAAATTATCCTTGATAAATCGATTTAATTATCTCTAGAGGATTTATTTTTTATTATAATTGATAATTTCATGCAATTAACTTCAATAATTTTCAGGTCATAATTTTTTAAAATTTATCAATGGAAGAATCTTTATACATTGCTCGAAATAATTCAATTTTTTCTCACCTTAATAATTTTGATAATTTATTATTCTATAAAAAATTGAAATTATCATATTATTTTTATATTGTTAACCTTCAATAAATTTTGTTTTTATTCCCAAATTATCATTTTATTAATAATTTATTGTCAAATTATAAAGATTATAATAATAATGAATGTTATTATTTATACTAGACAATTTCATAACAATTATCTCTTGGATGGCAAGTGATTCTTCATGTTTGTATATATACATGAATAAATATGGTGATATCTGAGATAAAATCATCGCAAAAATATTATATTTATACACACACATATTCATATCTATAATTTGATTTATTTTGATAATTCAAAATTCATATTTTGGATTATCATTTTTTAAAGAACATTCACTTTTATTACACATAACACATATAATGAAGAAATAAAGTAAATTAATACAAAATAAAAAAATGTACATGAAACCGAGGGGGGGAGCTATTTTGGGGAAGAAAAACATTAAAGATATACAAGAGACTTCGGGAAATCCCTTCACTCATCACTGAATATTGTTTTGGGCATTGATTGGTGTGATTATAAGAATTATAGAACTCCCAGTATTTATACATTTTCAAAAAATGTGTTCTCATTTTATAAATTTGTTACCCAATTTTTAATATGTTTTTAAACAAATAAATTTACCAAGATTAATTAGTTTCCCATTAGGAAACCATTGCTATCAATTTCGGGTCCAATTTTTTGAAATAAAGGTTTAAAAAACTCCCATTTCCATTAATGGTGGTCCATGTGATATAGAAGGTGTTTTTGGCATGGGGAAGATGAAAGCCACATTTTCCCTAAATTTAATTAATTTAACAAATTAATTATTTAATTTTATTATCATGGATGAATTATTTTAAATTATTCAAATATCATAATTCATATTGCAGATAAAAATATATACCTTACCTAGTGTCAAAACCTTATTCCAGACCCAATAGAAGAATCAATTTTTTCATTAGATGAACTATTTCAGAGTTATTCAATTATTTTTCATAAATTTTCTACGCTTAAAATAATATATTTTATACTTTTATTCTGTCTTCCCTGAGGATTTAAGTGCCTCAAAGACTCATACCAACTCAGTGTCTAACTTTGAAAATATTCAATTGAATATTCTAGAGTGTTAACTGGGTTTTCTTTCCCTTCCACAATTCATTTAACATATTTCAAGATTTTTGACTAATAAATAATTTTTTAGAGATAGAGTTTTAATAATTAATCAAATAATGGATTTATTTCTATTGTATGAAAAATAATATGCTACAATAAATTAAATTTTTCATAGGTTATTGCTCGAAAGTATCTTCTTGAATATGATTCTAGTGTGTAACTCCTTTGATAAGGTCTTGGCATGTAAACCCCTGCACGAGTTCTTTTATATAACACATTATGTGATATTCTTGCACATAACTATTTCATGGGATTCTCGTGTGAGACCCAAAGGAATAGATCCTTTCACGTAAGCCTGTTGTGATATCTTGACACTAGACCCCTATTGTGAGATACTACTAAGAGACCCATTTCATAAGACCCTATCATGTGACCCCTCCACAAGATCATATTCTACTCTTGTGAATCACAAGACTATGTTATGTTCTCCTGGATCACGTTACCCAAGTGCAGGAACTTATTAATGTTATGCATATAATGTGAGATGAACTAGATATCGTTTTCATGAAAACTACATGCACATACTTCTCTTCACAAGATACCATAATGAGACCCATTTTGAAGAATTTGTTCTAATTCCACAGATCACAAAATTCCAATGCAAGCCTTTCTTCTGAGGTGGTGATAAATTATTTCTTTAACACGTACTCTAATACCACATGAGTCGAGCTTAGTTGGAGAAATAATTGTATCATGAAATGGTCATAGATGAACCACTTCATTCTCAAAACCATTGTATGAAATCTTCTCAATAACAAATTATTGAACAATATCATCCATAGAGACGACTTCTTAACCTGAAAATTTATATTTCATGAATCGTGAACCAAAATTCCAATCCTTTTCATGATTCTTCTACATTGATATACTTGTTTTATCAACATAAAATTTAAAACTTCCCCTTTTTTACTACTCAACCTATATTTTTCTCCCCTATCTTGAATAAGAAATTATCTCCCCCATTTTTAATGAACCCAAAGCTCACTTGTTTTTGGTCTATAATATACTAAATAACACATATCAGCACATAGGAGAAAACAAACCATACATCGGGGAGAGGAGGTTCCACATCCACACAGTTAACATGTTGGGTGTTGAATGAACTCCAAGAGAAAGTCCATGCTACTTAAACACTTATTTGTGTAAGGAATTCGTTAGAATTTCTATAACATATATGTTAATGAAATCAAACCTAAACATCTCAAGACCATGCATCACTTTCTTCTTGATAAGGTTATATTGGATATCATTGTTTTTTTCCATAAAATGTTTTCAAGATTGTTTATCTAATTTACAATACATGAATTATACCTATAGATACTAGTCAAAGTCCTCACTTGAATTTCAAACTTTATCATAAAATTGAATAGGGGATTCATTCAATTATGAATTTAACACCCGTTATGTAATGATCTCTTTGCATCAAATTTTGGATAATCTACAAAATCATGAGGATACACAAATTAATATTTAATCTCATGAAATCCAAATAAAGAGAAATTACTTTCCACATTCTTGGGGTACTACTTATTAGACCTTGTGACACTATAGGTTGACATCCTACAACCACCAGACTTTTTCAACTATTTAAAATTTCACTTTTTAATCTATTTATCAATATCAAATGGAAACACAGATTATATTATAACATTTGAAGATAAGATTCATATTCTTAATTATAGATACAAACTAATGAAATGTTTTTTGAAATTGAAAATACCACATAAAATTGAGTCATTGATTGATCTTCTAATCCAAGTGAGTCATAACAACTTGTAAGAAACCAGATTTTAATACAGTAAAAACCAATTCTATCCATGTCACTCACTTACTTCCATGGATTATAGCAGCATGACTTGCCTAAATTCTTTAGAGGGATCTCTTTTCAGATAGGTTGTATCACCTAGTGTACTTATCACCATATCTCCCTAAAAATATCCATCTTTATAATAATATAGATCATTAATACTGATTATTTTGGTGAATTTATATGTTAAATTACTCTTTATAATTAAGAGACCACTTGTTTAAAATGTTATTGAATCTCACTCATTGCTGTTTGATATCCTAAAAATATTTAGCTGATTCCACATTGTTACTAAAAAAATAAAGAATCATAAAATAAAACAATATAGCTATTTTTTCTAAAATTGATCTTCTATCAGTGGAAAAATAACAATTGAAATAAGGAAATATAACAATAGTTTAATATTCATTATGGATTGAAACCATTGGATAATTAAATTATATATTTGACATTTCTTTAGTTTCAAAATGATCTATTCATTGTATAATTCCCCTATTTCCATATCACACAACCTATATATATAGATTTGAAAAATAGAGTTTTTAATTAACACCACTTGTTGAATAGGATATCAAATGTGTATTTCGTGATCAGATTTCATATTATTATAGTAACATGTATCTCTATTCCAATTATAAAACTGTTCCCTTTTAGAAAATACACCACCCATGTATTTTATCTACCCATTAGTCTGGAAAAAAATCAAATAGATATTAAAAACGTTTTATACATAGGGAGAGGGTAACCTATAGAACCTTCAAAGAGAGGACTATGGTTGATCTTGATAGATAAAGACTTTATATTTTCTTTTAAAGAGTTTTATTATTTATGTGATAATGTAAACAACCAAACCAAATTCATTTGATCTAACCATTTAACCATAAATTCATTAACCACTTGCATAGTCTTCTTCTAATGTGTTGGTTTTGTAGGTGTTTAATTTTTCACAATTTGTGGTTTAAACCCACTAGGACAACATTTCATTCTTTGATGATCCACTAAAATACCAATTTCATGATTCTTTATTTATGAATGAACCTTTCCATTGATCATCTGATCTTTCTTTCCTCAATGACAGGGGTATTTCTATTGCCTTTACTTATCCTCTTGTGGTATGAAACATGAATATTTTGATGCATTATTTGTTTAGTTTTCTTTTATAAGTTATTCAAGTCATGTCACCCTAATTTTCTACTTGTGAGTCATTAAATAAATTTATATTCTTATTAATCACAAAATGGAGTAGATCCCCCCTTTTTATTATATATTTTTTTCAAATTCTGTCAAAGATATCTATTGTGAGTGTAATATTGGGGGTTCTTGGTTCACTTTTTATTAAGGTCCTTGTGATTTCTCTAAATCTATAAACCTATTTTTTTAACTTATCATGTTTTATTTTAATATATTAATTTTTATTATGAACCACTAGAGTTGGGGATCTCCATTCAGGTTCCTTTTCCATCCCATATTTATTCTAATAGTAATATGTTTTCGAAATCCCATTATTAGAACAAATAAAACATCTCTTGTTAAGAACGTAGCTCACATCACAATTTCTCGATTGACATGTTTATATTGATATAGTTATTCTTCAAACATTTATCCTCATGTTAATATGAAACATACATATTGTGTGTCTTATTATTCCATAATATTTTCATTTCATGGAAATTTTTATCTAAGAGAATCTTCTTTTATATTTTTCAAGAATCTTCTTCTTAAAATTAGATTTCTAAATAATTTTATCTTTACAAAATAAAATATATTCCAAATACTAAAAAACATAAAATATAACCATGAATACCATCGAAATATCACATGTTATCATCACATATTGTAAATGTCTTCTTAAATATAATTCTACACCCACAAGATTTTTCCTATTACTGGAACTGTTCAAGGCGTTTCTCCTCTCATGCATGGGAGATGGTTTATCATATTTTGTTCCAAATTTTCCCAAACTAAATGGCCTTTGATATGAGAAAATAATTTCATGGTTTTACTCTAAAATATAATATTTTTTATTTTATTTTCACTTACTTAAGGATAATTTTTTTTAAATGAATAGAATTGTTCAATTTCTGCTTGCCTTGAGCATTTCATTTCTCCACTTCTTTCTTGATTTATTCTAGATATTCTCTTGATAGTTGAGTATTCTTACACAAATATTCAGGTTCAATACTAATTTATCTCAAGATATTATTCCCACTAATCATGTCATCTTCCAATGCCTGTGAGATCATATCCACCATGTCACTTTTCAACTATATTTTCAAAATCATCAGATCAATAAATTCTTTTAGGAACACATTATTTGGTTGTATCCTTTAATTATAATATAATAGTTATGATAGTTTTATAGTAAGAATATAACTTCTATATTCAAAATTATAAATTTATTATGTGATTATATTATATCCCTAGTCACCATTTTTGTTTTTTCTCATTACATTATCTTGGGAATCATTCCTATCCCATTGATTTGTGGCCACTTTAAAAATTATTTTATTTAAATGTTTTTCCTTGTTAAAATCAATTTCATAAACATGGATCTAGATATCTTAAGACATATTGGATTATTTTAATTTCTAATCAAATTCATTTTCTACAAGGATAACTTTAACTTTTGGGCTTCTTGTAAAATTAGAATCATCAGTAGTTTCTGTATCACATGTAATATTTAGTTTTTCACTCATTAATGTAGCATATTTAAATGAGTAAATAGTTTCATTTTATCATTATCCCAAAACCTTGTTGAGTAAATTTTTTCTTTCCTTCAATAATATCACAAACATTACATATACACTTCCACAATAAATAAATATTATTGACTTCCGCCTCTTCTTTGAAGTTATTCCATTTTCCATGACTCAAAAAAACAAGGGCACAATAAAATTTAAATTTAAAAAATAGAATAAACAATTTCTATGAAATCAAATCAAAAAAATTGAATCCTTTCATATGATACCAATTTTTAGTAAAAAATGGGCTTAGTTGACCTGATAGTGGAGTGAATCAGGGAATAGATATTCTTTTCAAACTTCTTTTTTCCCCACTAGATCTTGTGGTCTCTATTACAAGGGTCACTTATTTTTCTCCTAAGTATTTATATTGAACTTATCATTTCTAAAATAGTCTAAAGATGATGCATAAAAAGTTAAGCAT
Source organism: Viscum album (assembly GCA_963277665.1). Lineage (NCBI taxonomy): Eukaryota > Viridiplantae > Streptophyta > Magnoliopsida > Santalales > Viscaceae > Viscum > Viscum album. Next base: position 565,887,017 of record OY728151.1, read on the forward strand.
GAATGTAAGCAAAAGAAAATTTATATATTTTTCTTGGTTCACCCTCATGAGGCTATGTCTAAGGAGAATACAAAGGCAATGTTACAATGTTCCAAATCCTCTAAAGTGAAATGTTTTTGGTTTATTCTTTGTCACTAATTCCTAGGATAAAAACAATTAAAAAATTTTGGGTACATGAACCATCTATATTAGATCAATTTCCTCACACTTCCCACTATGAAAACTATTTGAGAAGGAAAAACTATTGGAACATGCTTATGAAAGAAAAATAATTGGAATATAAGACAAAGAACAATATCTTATATAGATGAGAGTTTCCCTGAATGTGTGATTGTTTCCTCTAAAATTCATTTTCTCCTTCATAGTATTAATGTGAATATCCCCGTTATAATCACTTTACCATGATATTTCATGTAGCTTCTTCTTTAATTTTGATAGATCTACAAGATATTATAAGTATTCCTTCAGCTACCATGGATATATAGATGAATACAATCCTTCTGTGAATATAGAGGAATGATTCAAATCATATATCTTATTCTTATTTAGAATAAACTTATGATAATGATACTTCTAATAGGGCAATGCTGGTTTGTATATCCTTGTACAAGATCTCATCACACAAACCCTTGAACGAGATCCTGTCATGATACCCCTTGCATGATATGTTATTTCCTAACCCTTGGGAGAGATCATAGCATGAGACCCCTTGTGCAAGATCCTATTCAACTATTGAGAATTTGAAGACTCTATTATATTCTTTTAGATTTCTTGACCCTGGTTTAAGGTGTTTTTCAAGTAATGTGTATCATGTAATATAAATGGGTCTACCTATGCATGAAACCCCCCTAAAAAAACATATCTTCACATGATACCATTCCTTGAACCCATCATATGACTTTAATCTAATTTTGAAAATCTTGTGATTCCAGCACATTACTTAATCATCTAATGGGAAACAGTTACATGATTTCAATCACATATACTCTTTGACTTCACACGAAACCCCTTCTCAAGAATTTTATTTTGAAAATAATTTTATAAAAATCGTTATCCCGTATTATGGATGGTTTATTGGGTATTTATAGAGAATATTGAACCATGTTAACTCAAAAAATCATGGAAAATAATCTCTTCCACCTCCTCAAGAATCAACATCATGCACTTTATGTGATCACTTCACACTATCACCAATTGCATGTGGAAAGTGCTTCATATGATCATTGTCACTATCTTTGAGTGTATCATTAGATACCATCAATAATATACAGTGAAAATTAGGTTTTTTTAGAATTTTTCATCGAATGATTCGTGATATCCCATTGCAAGATCCACTAAAAATCATGTGCTTCACATGACACCATCAAAAGATCCAATAAAAATCATGTGCCCTATGCCATTGTCATCTAGATATTTGTGTGGACTCATTAATATATCCAAAGACAACCATATAGTTTCATTATTTCATGTATGAAAACCATATCCCTTTCATTAAGACCTATTTTTATTTCAGGGATTTCACATTATCCCACTGCAGATCCCTTGACAATCCTGTGGGGATTTGTGAGATTCACATAAAATCATGTGTTGTCTTCGAGTGCTTTTCTTGATCATATTGAGATATCTTATGCCAATCAAGAAATAGATTAATGTTCCCCACATGATCTATTTGTGAGATCCTATGAAAATTATTTCATTTATTCAGGTGCCTCCCATGGTATTAATGTGATATATTCTTACCATTATGTGACATTTAGTAAGATCATTTCATAAATGTGATCTTCACAAGATCATATATTCTCACTTTACATGATCATAAATTAGTGCTTTGTGATATCATACATTTATTACATCCAATATATCTGAAATCCCACACTTCCATGAGATCAAATGCTTCACATTTCATGATACTAGACATTAATGCTTTGTGAGATTAGATATTTATTGTTATTACGTGATCATACATTTCACACTACTTTGATATAATACATTTCACATTTCCTTCAGATCAGAAATTTATTTCTCACTATTTACGCATCCTTTAAAATCCATCCATCACCAACATCCTCAAACCTTGTCAAAAAACACAATAAACCTAAATAATTCTCTAGGATGGACGTTTCCAATTGTTTATATGTAATAATAGTTATGAGTAATCATTTTAGATGGATCAGTACAATGTGTTTTATTAAAGACCACTCTGATTCCTAATTTTTTTGAGTGGTCTTAAGAGTGATATTTATTTTTTTCCAATATTAGGGTAGGAGATAGTGGACCAGGTTGACTTAATCAAGGATTAACTAACTATAGATCAGAATTAGTAGAATACAAATAAGATTAATTATGGTTTTAACATAGATTAATTTAGAAGAATATAATGTTATAAATTATATATGGGAGTCTATTAAAGGTTGTGTTATGATTAGAAAATGTTTCTTTTCAGTTTAAGTTTTTATCAATGTATGGTGTAGTGATTGACAAGTTTTATATATATCAACAAAGGATATACCAACTATACATATCTTATGATATTTATTATGATATAGTGGATATAGATTTGAATACAGCATTTATATAATTGATGTTGATGATTTATGATAGGTATAAAATGATTCTATGAGGATGAAGTCTTCCACTATTGAGGGGTTGCAGTAACATGGATCAATTCGAGAAGAGAGGCTAGAAAAAATCATATATGGTCTTAAATGTTAATTTTATTTTTGGATAATGATTCCTTATGAATTTCCATGTGTGAAAATTCCTATTATGGGGATAATTTTAACATCATAATATTGGTGGGTAAGTCTCTTTTTGAGTTATGGTTATATTTAATGTATTTTGAGTTTTTAGTCGTGTATTGTAAATTTTACAGTCAAGGTTCATGGTCATAAGGGATATGTTTAAGGAATACATAATAATCATATGGAGTAATTTTTTATGCATAGTTGAACATTGATTTTTAATTTTATAGGATGATTTTTTATTGTCGGGTTGGTGGACATGAACAGTTTAACTATTATTGAATGATATTTTGTGATCGAAAAAACCAACAATATAATTTGGTTAGGATTTCACTATTGGGATTTTAAAGAATTTATTAGACTCTTATTATACCAATTAAAATCCATAAATGGACCTAGGATGACCCCAGCCTTGGGATCAAAACAAGAGATTTATCATCGTTATATGTTCTTTGTTTTGGAGGAATGATTGGAACATGATCCAAATCACAGTTTGATATTAATTATTTTTCATTACTGTAAATCTATTTTTTTACCTACCTTTTTTCATATAGCTATGTTTACATCCCTTTGGGTTAGATATAGGGTTTTGTATTATGGATTTGAATCGTTAATAGTACAATCACGATCCCATGATCATACTTTTAGTGTTTGGAGTATTGTATTGGGACAATAGATGTTAAATTTTGGATTTCAATATCAACACATTATTTTCATCTAAGGTAGGTAGATCTTATTCACTATTTTTATGTTATGTTTCCTTGTTGTGTGATTTGTGTGATTTTAGGCTGATTTCTTACACACAAGACTTATCAAATAGATAACTTGAATTTATTTGATAAATTAAAATTATATAGTTTTATTAAGATTTGTGAATTTTTTTTGTTACTAAACCATGGAAGTTGGTTGATAATGTGTTTAATATAAATAAATAGGATTCATTTTTTTTGTAAAAATGGACTTTAGGTGTCTTAAATTGTCTATATTTAATTCATTTATTTAATGGTTTGACTGGATAAACTATTTTATAAGGAAATTGTTTTTTGGGGTCAGTTGGATGTGTTGGGTATGATAATCGATCATAAAATATTTATTATGGACAAAGGGGATGAATATTCGAAATGTATGGGAAGTTACATAATTTGTTGTGATACAAATGGGACGAGTAATTAAATTTGGAAACCACTCTAGTGGGTGACGGTCAACAACAAGTGTATTCTTTGATCATAGGTTGGAAGTTATATTATGTATATATATTTTTCTCATGTGTTCACTAGTTATATTAGTTATTATTTGGATATATAATGGGGTTGAAATAATAAGGGATTCCTTGTTTGGAAAATTAAGTAGTTATATTATTTTTTTTAACATTGATTATTATAGACTACTATAAATTTTTTTTAATTTTGGTAACATATTTTTATTTCATTGGTAACATGGCATGGAATAGGTCCACATGGTATTTCATAAGAGTGATTTAGGTAAATACTACTATGTATTCTTACTTGAACCTATGCATATATCTCAGTGAACATGAATATGTCTTATGTAATTATATAGTTAAAACTTAATGAAGTAATGTATTTTGCAAATGGATCATAAGAAAAGAGTTTATGGTAGATGTGGTGGTGTGTGACCAAAATTTAGAGGATGATTTGGGATAGTTATTTATGATGGTAATTTTATTATAGGTTATCAGGTATTATCTTGTTAGGTGACAATTTAATTTCATGACATTAAATAGTATTTTAATGTTTGTCTTTGGTTTTTAAATGAATGTTTTCTATTCATATTCAAATTGGTTTGTCGTATCTTTAAGGGAAATCATTAAAAAATGATATTTTTTCTATTTGATAATAGTTTCCATCCACTAGTAGTTAGGTAACATTACTATGTTCATATGGTGGTTTAGGCCCATCCCTGTAGTTTGGAATCCTTGGATGGGGTTGTAACATTATGGGTCTTGGTCACATTGATATACCATCATCTGAAATAATATTATAAAAAGAAAAAAAATAATAAGAAATAAAATTTGAATATTTTTAATAAATTATATATAATATTGAGAGATAATTTATTGAATGAATAATCTTGTAAAATGGACTTATTTATAGGATCTTAAAAAATTTCACAATAATTTGAAGAGAAAACAGACTCTTAAAAAATTAACTTTTTTGTTATAATTGTGACATGACAGTTGAAATAGTAAAATTAAAATTAGGTTGAAGTAAACTTATATTAAATGTATATTTTGAATATATATTTATAAAAAAAGTTCCAAAATAATATATAATAATTATAAAATCCATTTAACATAATAAAAGTATATGTACTGATTTCTTAACAAAATATATTTTATATTATTTAATAAAACATTAATTTTTATACAGTAATTTAAAATTAGAATTAATTAATATATAAATATATTTGGGTAAAATGGATTTCATTTTTTAATCAATAAAACTAAATTATACAAACGTGAGGTTTTCCAATTTTCATATATTGTGAAATACATTGATGAATAGTGAAAATTTGTAAAATAATGTATTTTATATAATAGTAATTATATGAAAAAATCACTCAGGACACATAAATGGGGTAGGAAACCATTGGTTTAGCTTCAATTAAATTAATTTTAATGCTTAGTCATAATAATAACAACTATTCATACTATTTATAAATAATAATTAATTAATTCATATTTTAATCAAAAAATATCTCCACTTTTAATATCAATACACCCTCCACCACTTATTCAAAAATATTTCCAAAAAAATAGTTTTCTAAATATCTACCAAATTCTTTCTATAACATTCTAAACCATGTTTAGGTACACCTATTCTAAGAAAAATATCATTCCAAGAACCTTCTCTATATAACCCAAGGGGATTATCGCAAAGAACAAGAGTAAGTTATCGAACAAAAACTCTTTAAATTATTTAATTAATTTTTTCTTCCTCTGTATAAATTCCATAAAATAGTGTATAAAAAATAAATGAAATAATTTTACACTTCATTAAAATGATTATTTACATATTTCAAAATATTAAATCCATTCCATATTTTTTATTAATAATTTATAGATATTGACTGAGTTAAAAAACATATAAAGATGATGTTATAAATCAACTATTATTTCCTTACATAGATTTCCATAAAATGGTATTCCATATATAATTATCATATTTTTAATAGGTTTATCATTTTTTAGTAATAAAAAGTTCATATTATTATAATAATAATAAAAATAATATTAATAATAATTAATAATCAAACATATTTATTTTACCTACAAAAATGAGTGTACTGAGACACGTTTTATGATTTGAAAACATTTTTTTACTGTGCATTAGAATATTAAGTATTTATGATACAATAATGATAAAGAATCTAAACCCTGATTTTCACCAAACAAAGAACCCTCTTTATTAATTTTTTAGAAATATCCATTAAATAATTTCAATGAACACTAATAGGTGAATATTATACCATTTTTCATTCAAAAGTATGAGTCACTGGTTAAAAATATTTAAGAAGTTAATCAATCAATTTTGAAGAGTTTTGAATATATCCACTCACCTCAAATGCTATGTCAAAAACTAATCCCATGATCCTAAAAATCTTATTTGTGTCCACAAGAGCCTAACATAATCACAAACATCACAAAATTTATGAAAAAAAAATTCAAAACCAAAAATCCATAATGGAATAATAAGCACCAAACTCAAGAGAAGACATAATGCTGTTAAAGAATGATAAAAAGGGTTCTGTTCCACTCCTAGCATTCTCATTGACCTAATAAAATTTAACTAACCCATTAATTCACACATGTTAATGGTTATGAAAATCCAAATTCACTCAAAAACCCTAAATAAAGAATGGAACAACATACCTCAATATGAACAATGAATGGTGGCATAAACCTCCCATCCTAGGGGATATTTTATAAGATGAACATGAAATACCATCAAGGTGGGATGATTCAACCATGATGTGGTGGATACCTTTCCCCAAAACCCTAATTGAGTAAGAAAAAATTTGAAAAAAATAAGGGAGGTGAATAAGGAAAAAATGGGAAACACATAACCTAGAATTGAAAAGAAAAAACTATCTCAACCCACCTATATTGAAGGGTTAAATGGGTGGAATGGGATATTCAAAGATATATGTACCTAACCATCCAATTTAATGGAATTAGGGGGTACTAGGGGTTCTAAATATGATTCACTCGTAAATAATTAAAAGTCCATTAAAAAAAATAGACAAGTAGTATGGACATAGTGCATCAACTGAAACAATGATGTATAGATGCCAAGAAAACAGTATCTTTCTCATAGCTCATTTAAAATAATGCATGTTTCAAAAAAACTATAGGAAAAAACCCTCATCAAAACTAAATTATGTTTTAATTCTTCAGTTCCAGGATGTATCATCCTTCCCCCATGACTTGTTGTGTAGTGACCCCAATGTTGTGGTGTAACAGGTTCCTAAAGGGTAATAGTCGATCCCAATAAAGGAACCATCACAAATTTACCCCCAATTATAATTCATTGACTCCCTTTTTTAGAATACAATTTCCTCTTAAACACCATATTAATCACATTATATGTATTTAAATTGGAATTCCACCCATTGAAACATTTCAACAACTACTCAAAACATTACCAAGACTCCTGCTACCTGATATGAATGAAAAAATTTCAAATTTATTTAGTCTCACACCAAAATATATTTATGTGGATCGTTAAAAAATAACCACCATATAAATTTTCCACGCCTATAATTTTATATAATTACTTTTTTTGAAATAACCTACATGTCTAGTTGTAGTTCATATACTAAAAAGGATCACATCAATCATCACAAAACCATTACTTAGAAATTTATACATAGGTGGGGAACTCCCCATAATACAAAAAACATATTACCTTACTATAAAAACAAAATACCATTATAATGATAATGAAAACCCATATATAAATAATTAACTCATAAAAATTATAACCAACCCAATGAAATATCATCAATAAGAAGGTTCTATTTATAAAATAATCAATTCAAACACCCAAATATTTTCATGCATGTACCATCAGAAATGTAACATACTCTTGAAATAACAAACCATCCCTAACATATAAAATACTCGCAACACAAATGAGAACTAAAATAACATACAATATAAATCATATAATTCTAAATGAAATATTTTATTATTTTTAAAATCATGGAAGTAATAAACTAGAAAACCCACTTAAAAATACAACTTTCTATATCCACCATTAACTACTAAAATATAACGTTTCTTGCATATAAGCCACAACAAATTTAAAATATCCAAAATATGATTTATTTAGATTGATAAATTAAAAGAAATATTTTTTAAGTCACATGGTTATTTACCACTAACATATACAAATATATTTTTTAAAAACATAACTTTTCAAAAGATAAAATCCCCCAATTAAAATTATATAAATCCTTACATATTTATAAGAAAATATGAATACAGAAACATAAAAATTATTAAATTAAATATCATGAAACATTATGACATTAGACCATTATGATTAAAATAAACTAGTCATTAAAATAGTTTAGTATCCCCTTAAAAATTTGGTTTACCCTAAAATAATACATTTATCCTAGGTTATGAAATTTATTTTCTGATAGTGAAACTGACATAAGTCCCACTCCATTTTATATCATCCTAACTCCAACTGATATATTGATTTTAAAAACCAAAAATTTAATTCAATTCATTTAAATTAATAATCCTTTCAAGTAAACCCCCATTTTTTAAACAAAACACATTTTCTATATTTTCAAAATATTTTACACAAGTTTAAAAACATTTCAACATTTAGAAAAATGCCATCCCAAAAAATAAACTTTTCAAATATTACAAAATTTTATTCCTCACAATATAAAATTTTCATTAAATCATTTTTTATATTATAAAAAAATTTATGTTATAGAAACTATATTTTTTAGAAGTGATATATAATATAAAATAACACTCTTTTTTCTCTAAAAATACTCATACTTTTGAAATGTAACTATATTTTATGTAAGCTTTAATATAGAATTAATGGAGCCATTATAAAATAACATTTGGATAAAATGTTTAGATTTTAAAAATTGATAAAAAAGTCACAAAAGAAGGTGTGAAAATAAATTTAATTATTAAAAAAATACCTCATGGAAATCATCCCAATGAATATCAAATTTAAGGTAAACAAAGGAAAAAGTAAATTGAGATCATTAAAAAATAATTAATAACAATCCTAATATATACAAAATTTCATTAAAAACATTAATAAAACTTTGAAAAATGAAAAAAATAAAACCTCTCCCTTCCTAGATACATGGTCCATGTGCACAGTCTACAACACATACACACTGCCAAAATGACTCATTGATTCCTCTTCCATCCTCATTCGAAGGTGTAATTGTAACCATACAATGGGTAAAAAAACTAAAATATAAAATTACACATTCATTAATTATTTTTTAAACTTATTATTTAGTATTGAAAATACTTATTAAACCATCCTTCTTACCTACCTCACAAGTTCCGATAATCATATTTCTTATATATCATGTCTCCCAAAATAACATAAAAAATAGGCATTGATACTATTTTTTTTAAAACACCTTATTTAATTTTACATATCCCTTAATGAATTAAAAAAATAAAAGGTGTTCATTATACCATTTTTATTTAAAATGTTTAATTCATGGGTTAAAAATAGAAAATAAATCAATGTATTAAATTTAATAAATTATTCATGGATCCACCAACAACATATTATGACCCATAAATTGATCAAAATAATGTAGAGACCTGTAAATGGTCAACATTTATATAACATATCCCCAAACACCACAAAAATAACAAACAAAAAAAATTAAACCCAAAACCTATAATAGAATATTCAATTCAAAACTCACTAGATGAAAAAAAAAGTTCAAAGTAAATATGGTGTGTTATAATATTGACATGAAATTAGACATAAGAAACATGAGAGTCCTAATAATTTCACCAGATTCAATGGAAAAAAATTAAAAATTCTCCAAAAACCATAAATGAAAATCTGAAACAAAAAACCTCAAGATAAATGACAAATGTTGTCAAGAACATCCTCTTCTGATACGTCATATATTAACAACATAATAAATTCCCAATAGGTGGGACGATCCCCCTATAAAATGGTGTATTTCTCTCCTAAAACCCTAAAAAATCAATAAAAAATTATAATTCAACATAGGAGGGTAAAAAAGGGAAAATAGGTAATACATTACCTATAATTCATGCTAGAAAATCCTCTAAAACATCTTCATCACTAGGGTACCATAGGAATGAAAAAAAATCCAAATAAATATCTATATACCATTATATAAGAATACAATTATGGTAGTTTTAAGGTCAACCAAATAGGATTCCCTCTTAAATTACTAAAGGGCCCCTAAAAAAATATAAGAATGTAGCATGGATATGGTGTGGGAACCATGGTCACCCCGGGAAGAACTAAGGAGGGACCTTCCTATAGCATGGCCCGTCTATCATGGTTAAATTCCCCTCAAGAAGTAATCGAGACCTCTCCATAGGAAAACAACTCTTTGACATTTCCCTCTCAGGTTGTAGTGTAACTACATACCCCTAGTACACACTATTATGTGGCACTTGGGCTATAGTGTAATCAATCCCCAAAAGATAGGGACCGATCCTAGGTGAGTAATCATCATGGTTTAATATGTATTTTTCATACAATGCTCTACTAATAAAAAATAATTTTTCTAATATCACCTTAGTGATCACTTTAGGTATCCCATCACTGAACCACTACCATCAAAACATCCCAAATACCAATCAAAACACAACCAGTACTATCCTATCCTAATCACAATTAAAAAAAATTCCATAGACTCCCATGAAACCATAATGAAATGGTTCATTACATTGATAATTTTGGATATTATAGAACAATTTGGAAATAGCTTAAAATATTATGGTTATTACCAAAGAAGCATTGGGTAAGGGGTCAAGACAACCCCAAATGATCAAAACAATAAAATTAATAAAATAAACTAATAATATATAGAAATAAATATATTATAATGTATGAAAAAATAATTTATATGGTTATACTGTACTCAGTTAACATAATTAAATCAATAATATATCAGGTTACATGAGCTTCTATATGAGTCAGACACTATGTAAAGGGACTCCCACACATTCAATCATAATTTCAATTTATATTTTCGATTTATATAAATTCCACTTTATTCATATATTATTCGTATCTATTCCCTAAATTTATTTCCTTCATACATATATTACATTTTTCAGTTTAACACATAGACATTTGAATTCATTTTTAGTTCCCTTTCCAAACTCTTCTAAAATTAAAACCTGATAAAAGTGAATTTTTATAATTCATTTGTTTTTAAACATATAAAAAATAAAGAGTTTATTATCTCACATGAATCTTAAAAAAATATTTTTTAAATATATAATATTCTATCACTTTTATAGTTTTTAGATACTCCTAATTTATTATCTTTTAATAGTTTTATCCATTTTTTATAAGTTTGAAAATTGTTTGAATTTTCATAACTTCTTCTTCATCATTTTATATAATATTATATACTTTTAGATATATTTCAATGAGTTATGATTATTGTTTATTCTAATTATTCATAAATTCTTATAAGGGATAGGTTTTGATGTGACATATGTTTTTTTTTAACATGTTAGAACTTCTAGAACATGACTTCATAAATTACACTTACTAAACAAGATTTAACAAACTCACCTATAACTTGTAAACTAAAAAATGTATAGAAAATGTTGAAAGGAAAAAAATACAAATTATAATTTTGTATCTTAGGTGGATAGTTTGAATGAATCATTGGTTTCCAAGGGATATAGTAGAGTCAATAAAGAAACTAATTCTAGTTTATGATGTGATGAAGGAGTAGAGTATAACTTATTATGATATCATGGGAGCTAGGAAGCTAGAGGATGTGTTTTAGAGTACACACAAGATTATGTAAACGTATTATAGAATCCAGGATGTCACTATTCAATATATGTATAAGTTGATGTGGGGGAACTCATTCGATTGCCTTGATCGATTGTAGATAATTCCTTAAGGATCAAAAGGTAGTGTTAATAGAAGGTCCAACTGGGCACTATGGAGTACCATCATAAATAAAGGGTGAACATGACTTGTTCAATGTACATGAACCAAGATGAAATAGCTATGATATAAAATGTTGGTGAAACAATAAATCCAAGAGAGGCTTATTTCTTACTATGGGGATTCCTTAGTGGATGTAGTTGAATAATTAGTTTTCAATTGGAGGTGTTTATAGAGAAATTATTTTATTATTAGTCAGGGTTTTAGATAGATCCCCTTTAAACTCAATATAGGAATGTTTTTCAATAGTCCAATCCTCCTGTATCTCATGTTATATCTTTTTTCCATTTATATAAATGTATGTTTTTAGGGTTACATTAGGAATTAAGGCTTTTCAGAAACATATAATTCCAATTTTTTTTTCTAATTCCATTTATTTTTTCATGTGTTTATTCTACCTACAATTTTATTTTTAATTTTATTTATAGAAAAAATAAAATTTCTAATTGGGTTGTGAGGAAACCATTATATAGTCCAAAGTATCAGAATGCATGGACTGATGGCTTAAAGGAACACATTACTGGGATTGGTGGACTAATTGTATGACCTTGAAATCACCACCACCGTATTTATATCCATTTGAACTATCTATTTTACTCAAACATCATTTTAATGGATTGATATCTACAGACTTTATAGAGGTGTATAAGACCTTTATTCTGGATCATTCTTACTACTTTATAAATATATTTCTCTATTCCCAACATAATTTATATAGTGACCACTATCAATCTATCTTAAACTCCACTAGTCTAATTCCTATCCAGTATAGAGCCATGAAGGACAAACCATGGTGGATTGATAACCTAGTTTCTAGAAGGCCAAATAGATAGCCAGAAATCCATAATTCGGTAAATAAAATAACTCATATAACACCTTTACCTCAATCCCAACTATAGTAACAACTCTTCTGTAGTTCTATAAATATTCTAGAAATATGGGAGGATGCATGTGCCTATTATGCTGAGAATTATTCCTAGTTTAGAATGGTGATTCAACAATCATATCATTTAATTTTAACCACCCTAATAGCTTATTCCACACTTGAGAATTCAAAGGGGGTCAAATGAAAAGAGATATTTTTCTAAAATAATTGATATAAAATTTGGTTACCGATAACTAGTGAATGGTATATTATGTTTTATAAGAACTGCAAAGACCCGTAAAATCCAAGGAAATTTATTTCTTAATTTTATTTGGAATTATACAAGAATTAAGTTTCTAACGACGCCTGATTCCGAGGCCTGGTGTGCCCGGAATCAATTTCCGAAGTTTGGCTCAGGTACGTTTAGTGAACGGACAGGTGGGTTTTTCTAACTTTTGAACCGGTGCTCGGAATCGAATTCTGAGGGCACCGATGGAATCGCAGCGCCGGTAATTGCTTAGAAATGCCTATTCCGGAGTTGTGTTTTCTCTGGTGTGGTTTTTAATTTTCGGGCTTAAAGTTAAGAAATAAAATAATTTTGCGACAACTTTATTTTATTTCACTTAAGCCACTTGGAAGCCAATTGAAGCCACTTAGAAGTGCCTTAATCTGAGTTGAATCGGATAGGGTACTATCCAGAAATATCCTACCCTCTTGGTAGGATATTTTTGAGGTGGGGCCCGCACGAGCACCGCCGTTTCTTTCCGCTAAGTAACGCACCCGCGAAAACCCTTCTTTATGAAAGTCAACTGACGCATTTTCTTAAATTCTTAACAGACCATTTAATTGGGCGGTTTTTTTTCGTAAATTAAATGAGTTGTTTCTTTCATTGAATTAATTCAACGAATTAATGGTTCGTTTCTTATCTTTTGAAATTAAAATGTTTAGTTGTGTAAATAAAATAAGGCTTAAGATTATTTTATTTTGGGTTGGTCTCCTTTGCCACCTTGAGAGATTTTGAGAAGCTCTCTCCATCTTCTTCAACCTTGACGAAGAACACGAAGAACACTTAAGCTCCGACGAATAACGCCAATTCTCTTCTTCATAGCCGGTGTGTTTCCGAAGATCGACGACGCCGCTTCTTCGATCTTCTTCCCATGTCAACGAAAGGAGACACCGTTTCCTCCTCGGACTATCTTCGCCAGCTTACGAAGCTTCTCCAGCGACGTACCTCTTCGGACGCACCTCGACGTCAACGGAAACGACGTTCGATTTCCGCGACGCCCGACCTCCACGACGCTAGTCTTCTGCGGCTTGATTGGCGTGCTCCGCACTTGAATCCGAGGTAGGGGATTGCTAATATTTTATTTATTTAATTTCCATTCTTGATTCTAGAATGTCGAACTTCGAGGATAAAGGATTAAATGTTATTGTCTAACGAGAGGGGGGCCCGGACCGCACCAACACGGCCGAACCCCCCCTCCTATATTCATAATTGTTTCCTTGCGGATTGAACGGGATGACGTGGTGTCGTCACACCACGCGGGAATCACACGACAATTATTGTGCGGCGCCGTCGCGCCGCGCCGTGGAAAGAAATCCAAGAACGCGACGCCATCGCGTCGCGTCGAAGAAAGTCAAAGGCGTTGCGGCCGGAGCGGGGTCGCGGCGGAGGGAAGCGATGCCATCGCATCGCGCCGGACGGCATAGGCCGCGGCCGGTTCCGGGCCACGGCGGAGCAAGATGACCGGCGGCCAGCACCGGGCCGCCGGTGTCGGCGAAAGAAGGACCGGCCGTCGCCGGTCCTTGCTGGCGAAACCGGCCGGACAATGGAGACCGGGGGAATTAATTTCCCCCGGCCGGTTCTCAAAAGCGGCCCCAATTAAGGGGCTGCGGTTCTCAAGGGGGGGGGGGGGGGGGGCTTTGCCCCCCGCGCGTGGCACCCGAACGGCGCCCAGGCCGCGCCGCCGTGCCGGTCTGCGCCGCCGCGCCGGACCGCGCTGCCACGCCGGACCGCGCCGCCGCACCGGCCCGTGCCGCCGCGCCGCCGGCCGGGCCGAGTTTTCCGAGTCGGGCCGGGTCGTCGGGACGGGTCGCCGCCCGGGGCGGGTCGACCCGGTTCGCCCGATCCAGGGGTGGGGGGGTCGGGCCGGGTCGGCCTGGGCCCAGACCCCCAGTTTCGGACCACTTTCAGTCAAATGCATGTATCTTGGGCTACGGGCCTCCAAACGACTCGCCGTCATTGGCAACGCGATCCTTGGATCGAGACGGTCGTTTCAGTATACTATACTCAAGGTGCACCTTCCTTTTCGAGAGCCTACATGGTTAAAACTCCATAGTTAAACGTACTTGGCCTAGAGTAGGGATCAGGATGAGTGACCTCCTGGGAAGTTTCCCAGGGTGGGTGTGAGACAGAAAGGCCAATAAATAACAGACCGGGCGTCCGATTGATGCGCCGTCGGTTTCATTGAATTCCTCTAAGTGAGACGGATCTTTTGGCTTACTCCACTCGAGGTTTGGATGCCGACGGAGTGCGGTCGGGTTGGATCGCACCGAAATCCAACCGGGCCCCTGGAATGAAAAGGCCAATAACTATCAGACTGGGCGTCCGATTGACGCGCCGTCTGTTGCGTTGAGTTCCTGTTGATGATACAGAACTTTTGACATCCTTCGCCAAGATTTGGATGCAGTTGGATAGTGGCCGGGTTGGATCGCACCGAAATCCAACCGGGCCCCTGGAACGGAAAAGCTGATACCTTTCTGACAGAACGTTCATTTGAGGAACCGTCAGCGGCATTGGTGATCTCGTTGAGAATCGGTCCCTATGAGTATACCTTATGAGTGTTCGGGGTATAGTTGAGTTACGGCCGGATTGGTTCGCACACGAAACCAACTGGGCCCCTGGGACGAAAAGGCTAATAACTCACAGACCGGGCGTCCGATTGACGCGCCGTCTGTTGTGTTGAGACCCCTATGACGAGGTGGTCCTTTGAGATACTTCTTTGTAGGACTTTGTGATACTTGTACTATCGACCAGTAGCTCGTGGAGCGGACTCTCCCGGAGACGGGCGTGCGGAGTACGGAGACCGTGTAGCTGGCTGAGACCTGACGACTGCTTGACCGACTCGACTTGGAGTGAGTCGACTAGCCCAGTGGACGGAGCGCCCGGTATTTGGCGACAGACCCACGGCGGACGGAGAGCCTGGTAGTTAGTTGCAAACTCGCGGTACTCGACAGGAGGAGTACCTCTGTAGGCTATTAGTGGGAGCGCCCGGTATTTGGCGACAGACCCTCAGTGGACGGAGCGCCCGATAGTTGGCCGCAAACCCACAGTACTCGACAGGAGGAGTACTTAAGCAGTCTTAGGTTAGTGAGCAGTACCTCGGAGTCGTGACAGGACCACTGTACACTCCAGAGACGGAGCTGTTCAGGAGTTACGGTTTCTATAATGAAAATCCTGGTTTGAGCTGAGACTTTTGACCTTTGTGTTTACCTCATGATTGTGATGGGTCACTTGATAACTTAGGTATATGTATGGGCATTTACCTGGGTAGTGGTTATCCGTTGATTTCACAATCCTTGTGTTTCCTCATGATTGAGATGGGTTACTTGATAACTTAGGTATATGTATGGGCATATATCTAAGTAGAGGTTATCTGTTGAGATCTTCTTGTGGTTATCCTTGTTGGTTTAGTGAGACCTTGAGGGTCTCCGGGTCCGTACTGAGTATCGTTATACTCACCCCTGCAAGGGCTATGCCCGCACCTCGTTGTGTTGGTTGCAGACGACGGGCAGTGCTGACGGAGGCCGAGTGTTCGAGGACTGGACGGTACCTGGAGGTGGACTACACGATGAGTCGGTACCCGGAGGTGGACTACAGGACGAGTCGATACCCGGAGGTGGACTACACGACGAGTCAGTACCCGGAGGTGGACTACGTGACGAGACGACTCACAGAGGAGGTTGACGGACGAGAGTGTGGAGGAGGCTATCTGTACCTACCCTTCAGGTAGGATCCGTGGTGGACGACCAGGAGCTGCGCTATCTATACCAACCCTTCAGGTAGGACCCGAGGAGGACGACACAGGAGCTGATTCCCTCTTCCAGCTATTTGTCTTTTTGCTGTTGTACCTTGTTCAGTTGTAATTGTACTTTGTTTTGGGTTTGTATTCTGGCCAATTTACTTTTCATCTTTTCTTTTGTACTTAGTGTTTTGTTTCCTCTTGTACTCTGTGGTGCTTGTTTTATTTTATAAAGGCAATGCCTTCCCAGTTATCGGGATTTTACGCCTTTGGTTCTAGTCGCCGGCCCTTGGATTATGGAAGGCGGGATTGGGGTAGTCACGGCATGGGCCCCGAGGACGGGTCGTGAAAAAGTGGTATCAGAGGAGTTCGGTTCTACCGCAGAATTTATAACTTTGATGTTTCCTTCTGTGAAGCAATAGTGTTAAGAGTACCGAGTGTGGTTTTCAGTTCAGGGAGTCCAGTGTTGGTGCGGGCGGCCGACATATCCATACACCAGGACCCTGACAACTGGTTTCTGACTTTGTGCACGAAAACACTGATTGCGTGTGTGTTTTCCAGAAGTTTTATTTAAATGTCAGCTCAAACCAGGTCAGCTCACCAGGTACAATATTTTGACAGTGTCACGTTGTTTCTTTCAGGATGCCTCCCTGTGGACGACCAGCTAGAGCCCCGATAGTGGTACGTACTGACAGCCCGTTGAGCGACGAGGCCTCAGTATAGGGACCAATCCTAGTTGAGGCACCAGCGGAGGCACCAGCGGTACTACTACCCGTTGGGCCACCGATGCCACCAGCCCCAGCAGTAGAGGATGCACGTCGCTTGAGCACACTGCATGAGTTCCAGCGCCAGAGGCCACCCAGGTTCTAGGGTGGGATGGACCCGCAGGCGGCTGAGGATTGGATGGAGGCTGTGGTGAGAGTCTTCAGGCTAGTGGGGACGCCGACAGATTTCATGGTGATCCTAGCTGCCAGCCTTCTTCAGGCAGCAGCAGGCAGATGGTGGAGCCTGATGCTTTAGATGCATGACGAGGCGACACTTCTATGGGCAGACTTTGAGAGCCTGTTCCAGGAAGAGTTTGTACCATCCACCCTTCGAGCGGTGCGTATACAGGAGCTACTTCAGCTACGGCAGGGTAGCATGTCAGTGGCGTAATACTTAGCGAGATTCACAGACCTCTCGCGCTACTCCATAGATATGGTACGGGACCCGTTCTTCAGGGCCCGAACCTTCGAGCAGGGGCTCAGGCGAGAGATTAGAGCTTCTGTTGTTTCTCACAGCTTTCTGACACAGACAGGGGTGTTGGAGAGAGCCCTCTTAGTAGAGAGTTTCCTTGCTGAGCAGTCTCCAGCAGCAGGACCCACCACTATCCGGCTTGCGGCAGAGTCTTCTGCAGCAGGCAGTAGACAGATGACACAGAGGTCCAAGAGGACCAGACCTACCGGTGGCCGACTGCACGACTCAGGTTCAGTTGTGCAGGGAATCCGGGGTGGAGTCAGAGCAAGACGTGCCGAGAGTGGACAATGTTACTCTTGCGGCGGAATTGGTCACATGGAACGTGACTGTCCGACCCGCCATGCAGATGACCAGCAGTTAAATGAAGAACCTCCGAGGCAAAGGCAAAGGTTCGATCAGGGCGGACCGCAAGGAGTAGGCGGCCATGGCAGATGAGCTGGCCGTGCAGTTGGAGGTGGACGACACTTCGGGATATTGCCACCACCACCAGGAGGCCCACCCCGACCGCAGGGGACATGAGGACATGGGAGAGCTTAGCTTTAAGCAGCTAAGGCCTATGGTCATGGAGCTCCGAGAGAAGGTGGACAGGAGAGGAACTAGTGGATACGTCCTTTGTACATCTAGTTCCATGATGCTTTTGTATTCGTGTCTTTGTACTATGAGCTGCAATAATAAAAAGACACTTATCTTTGATTGATTTCCTGTCCTTTTTGTTTGGTTGATACTGAGTGGTCCCGGTTAAACTGTTGACTTGACCCTCACTTTTGAGATTCCTACTGGAGGAGACCTAGTGACCTCACACTGATGCCGACAGTGTGACTCGACCCTTGGAGGCGAGAGTGACAGTTGGATCTCTTAGTAGTTGTGTCGAGGCCTTACGACGTCATCCATGGCATGAATGCATCATTTATGTCAGGATTGACTTTATTAGGCAACGAATGTGGTTCATCCAGGGGATGAGACCAGATTTCTCTTATCGGCAAAGAAGAAATCATAGCAGCTCTTGTGAGACTAAAGGAGGTGGAGTTCATCCAGGAGCGGATGAAGACTGCACAGTGTAGTAAGAAACAAGGAACTGGTGCTAACCATAGAGACTCGGGCGTGTTAAATGTTTCAAGAAGAGGTATCTTTAAATAGATACGATTCTACCAAGCGGCAGACGTAGAGGAAGAGCTAGGAGAGTAGCATGAGGTGGTGTACATCTTAACATGGTACAACTACCCGCCTTAGTTATTCCCGCCAGGCTCAGGGAGCTGGAGGGCGGAGGAAGAGTGCGGCTGCATGCGGTCAAGGAGTGTGACCCAATGGCTCTAGAAATGATTCAAGGGACAGTCTGTGTCCACTACTAGCTGCTGTAGTAACAGAAATCGATATGAATCATTCCTCACTTTCACAAATCTTGTTCCAGAACTAGAGTTTCCGGTAAGCCGTGGACTTGACCCTCACGTCTGGAGATATCTTGGGAGGAGACTCAATAATCACACTTACGCCGACGTTGTGGTCAGACCCTCGAGGCGAGAGTTCTGGTTGGAATTTCTTGGTGGCAGCGTCGAGGCCTTACGACGTTAGTTTGAGTATGGAATGGGCAATAACTGTTCATACTCAAATTGAAGGTTTTAGGAAAATGACGGGATGGGTTTTCCTTGGTCGGCGGAAAACGAAACCCCAGGCAGTGCAGGGTAACTCTCGCACAGGAGGGTGCGACTGATCACTCTTGAGTTGGTTAACCTTACCCTCGTAGCAGCAGTCTTTTGAGTTTTAGTTCTAATAGAAATGGAGACCTCTGGAGTTGGAGGATGATGACCACGTCTTCTTACGGGTCTCACCTCGACAAGGTTTACGAAGATGTGGCCAGGGAGGCAAGTTATCTCCGAGGTTCAACGGACCTTTCTAGGTCCTCAGCTGGGTAGGCGAGGTGGTTTACCGCTTGGCCCATCCACTTCAGTTGCACTAGGTGCACGACGTTTTCCACGTATCCCAACTGAGGAGATACGTGCTCGACCCCTTCGCATATCATCGACCATGAGGAGCTGGACGGTGGCAATGAGTGTCTTCTACGGAGGTTCCTGTGGGGATTGAGGATCGACATGAGCAGATCCTAGGAGGACGGTCGATTCCTCTTGTTCACTTTCTTTGGCAGCGCGGGAACCTCCAGGTGAGCACATGGGAGCGGAAGGCTCAGATGCGTGCTCAGTACCGCTTTGTTTCCCTAATTTTGTGGTGAAGCTTTACGGGGACGTAAATCCCTATGGTGGGAGTAATGTAAAGACCCGTAAATTCCAAGGAATTTTTTTTCTTAATTTTATTTGGAATTTTACAAGAACACAGTTTCTGACAGCGCCTGATTCCGAGGCCCGGTTTGCCCGGAATCAATTTCCGAAGTTTGGCTCAGGTACGTTCAGTGAACGGACGCGTGGGTTTTTCTAACTTTTGAACCGGTTCTCGGAATCGAATTCGGAGGGCATCGATGGAATCACAGCGCCAGTAATTGCTTAGAAATGCCTCTTCTTGAGTTGCGTTTGCTCGAGTGTGGTTTTTAATTTTCGGGCTTAAAGTTAAGAAATAAAATAATTTTGCGACAACTTTATTTTATTTCACTTAAGCCACTTGGAAGCCACTTGAAGCCACTTAAAAGTGGCTTAATCTGAGTTGAATCAGATAGGGTACTATCCAGAAATATCCTACCCTCTTGGTAGGATATTTTTGAGGTGGGGCCCGCACGAGCCCCGCTGTTTCTTTCCGCTAAGTAACGCACCCGCGAAAACCCGTCTTTATGAAAGTCAACTGGCGCGTTTTCTTAAATTCTTAACAGACCATTTAATTGGGCGTTTTTTTTCGTAAATTAAATGAGCTGTTTCTTTCATTGAATTAATTCTACAAATTAAAGGTTCGTTTCTTATCTTTTGAAATTCAAATGTTTAGTTGTGTAAATAAAATAAGGCTTAAGCTTATTTTATTTTGGGTTGGTCTCCTTTGCCACCTTGAGAGATTTTGAGAAGCTCTCTCCATCTTCTTCAACCTTAACGAAGAACATGAAGAACACTTAAGCTCCAACGAAGAACTCCGCTTCTCTTCTTCGTAGCCGGTGTGTTTCCGAAGATCGACAATGCCGCTTCTTCGATCTTCTTCCCGTGTCAACAAAAGGAGACGTTGTTTCCTCCTCGGACTATCTCTGTCAGCTTACGAAGCTTCTCCAGCGACGTACCTCTTCGGACGCACCTCAACGTCAACGGAAACGACGTTCGATTTCCGCAACGCCCGACCTCCGTGATGCTTGTCTTCCGCGGCTTGATTGGCGTGCTCCGCACTTGAATCTGAGGTAGGGGATTTTTGATATTTTATTTATTTATTTTCCATTCTTGATTCTAGAATGTCAAACTTCGAGGATAAAGGAGTAAATATTATTGTCTAACGAGAGGGGGGCCCGAACCGCACCAACACGGCCGAACCCCCCTCCTATATTCATAATTGTTTCCTTGCGGATGGAACGGGATGGCGTGGTGCCGTCGCACCACGCGGGAATCGCACGGCAATTATTGCGCGGCGCCATCACGCCGCGCCGTGGAAAGAAATCCAAGAACGTGACGCCGTCACGTCGCGTCGAAGAAAGTCAAAGGCGCCGCGGCCGGAGCGGGGTCGCGGCGGAGGGAAGCGATGCCGTCGCATCGCGCCAGACGGCATAGGCTGCGGCCGGTTCCGGGCCGCGGCGGAGCAAAATGACCGGCGGCCGGCACCGGGCCGCCGGTGTCGGCGAAGGAAGGACCGGCCGTCGCCGGTCCTTGCTAGCGAAACCGGCCGGTCCGTGCGGGCCGGCCGGACAGTGGAGACTGGGGGAATTAATTTCCCCCGGTCAGGTCTCAAAAGCGGCCCCAATTAAGGGGCCGCAGTTCTCAAAGGGGGGGGGGGATTTGCCCCCCGCGCGCGTCACCCGAACGGCGCCCAGGCCGCGCCGTCGTGCCGGACCGCGCTGCCGCGCCGGACCGCGCCGCCGCGCCAGACCCCACCGCCGCACCTGCTCGCGCCGCCGAGCCGCCGGCCGGGCCGAGTTTTCCGAGCTGGGCCGGGTCGTCGGGCCGGGTCGCCGCCCGGGGCGGGTCGACCCGGTTCGGCCGACCCAGGTGGGGGGGGGGGGGGGTCGGCCCGGGTCGGCTCGGGCCCAGACCCCCAGTTTCGGACCACTTTCGGTAAAATTCCTGTATCTTGGGCTACGGGCCTCCAAAAGACTTGTCGTCAGTGGCAACGCGATCCTTGGATCGAGACGGTCGTTTCGGTATACTATACTCAAGGTGCACCTTCTTTTTCGGGAGCCTACGTGGTCAAAACACCATAGTTAAACGTGCTTGGCCTAGAGTAGTGATCAGGATGGGTGACCTCCTGGGAAGTTTTTCAGGGTGGGTGTGTGACGGAAAGGCCAATAAATAACAGACCGGGTTTCCGATTGATGCGCCGTCTATTTATTTGAATTCCTCCAAGTGAGACGGATCTTTTGGCTTACTCCGCTCGAGGTTTGGATGCCGACGGAGTGCGGTCGGGTTGGATCGCACCGAAATCCAACCGGGCCCTTGGAACGAAAAAGCCAATAACTCTCAGACCGGGCGTCCGATTGACAAGCCGTCTATTGCGTTGAGTTCCTGTTGATGATACGGAACTTTTGGAATCCTTCGCCGAGATTTGGATGCAGTTGGATAGTGGCCGGGTTGGATCTCACTGAAATCCAACCGGGCTCCTAGAACGGAAATGCTGATACCTTTCTGACAGAACGATCGTTTGACGAACCGTCAGTAGCGTTGGTGATATCGTTGAGAATCGGTCCCTATGAGTATACCCTATGAGTGTTCGGGGTATAGTTGAGTTACGGTCGGATTGGTTCGCACAAGAAACCAACTGGGCCTCTGGGACGAAAAGGCTAATAACTCACAGACCGGGTGTCCGATTGACGCGCCGTCTATTGCGTTGAGACCCCAATGACGAGGTGGTCCTTTGAGATACTTCTTTGCGGGACATTGTGATACTTGGATTATCGACCAGTAGCTCGTGGAGCGGACCCTCCCGGAGACCAGCGTGCGGAGTACAGAGACCGTGTAGCCGGCTGAGACCTGACGACTGCTTGACCGACTCGACTTGGAGTGAGTTGACTAGCCCAGTGGACGGAGCACTCGGTATTTGGCGACATACCCACGACAGACGGAGCACCTGGTAGTTGGCTGCAAACCCGCGGTACTCGACAGGAGGAGTACCTCTGTAGGCTATTAGTGGGAGCGCCCGGTATTTGGCGACAGACCCTCAGCGGACGGAGCGCCCGGTAGTTGGCCGCAAACCCGCAGTACTCGATAAGAGGAGTACCTCAGCAGTCTTAGGTTAGTGAGCAGTACCTCGGAGTCGTGACAGGACCACTGTACACTCCAGAGATGGAGCTCTTCAGTAGTTATGGTTTCGATAATGCAAATCCTGGTTTGAGCTGAGACTTTTGACCTTTGTGTTTACCTCATGATTGCGATGGGTCACTTGATAACTTAGGTATATGTATGGGCATATACCTAGGTAGTGGTTATCCGTTGATTTCACAATCCTTGTGTTTCCTCATGATTGAGATGGGTTACTTGATAACTTAGGTATATGTATGGGAATATATCTAAGTAGAGGTTATCTGTTGAGATCTTCTTGTGGTTATTCTTGTTGGTTTAGTGAGACCTTGAGGGTATTGGGGTCCCTACCGAGTATCGTTATACTCACCCCTACACGGGCTATGCCCGCACCTCATTGTGTTGGTTGCAGACGACGGGCAGTGCTGACGGAGGCCGAGTGTTCGAGGACTGGATGGTACCCGGAGGTGGACTACACGACGAGTCGGTACCCGGAGGTGGACTACACGACGAGTCGGTACCCAGAGTTGGAATACATGATGAGTCAGTACCCGGAGGTGGACTACGCGATGAGACGACTCACAGAGGAGGTTGACGGACGAGAGCGTGGAGGAGGCTATCTGTACCTACCCTTTAGGTAGGATCCGTGGTGGACGACCAGGAGCTGCGCTATCTGTACCTACCCTTCAGGTAGGACCCAAGGAGGACGACTCAGGAGATGCTTCCCTCTTCCAGCTGTTTGCCTTTTTGCTGTTGTACCTTGTTCAGTTGTAGTTGTAATTTCTTTTGGGTTTGTATTCTGGCCCATTTACATTTCAGCTTTTCTTTTGTACTTAGTGTTTTGTTTTCGCTTGTACTCTGTGGTGCTTGTTTTCTTTTATAAAGGCAATGCCTTCCCAGTTATCGGGATTTTACGCCTTTGGTGCTAGTCGCCAGCCCCTGGCCTATGGAAGGCGGGCTTGGGGTAGTCACGGCCCGGGCCTCGAGGATGGGTCGTGACAAGAACCGTAATGATGTAGTGTCAAGCTTAGATAGAATAATTCATGGTATATTTGATGATTAAAAATCAAACCTTTGAAGAATTTTGTAGGTGAGATAGTTTTGGGGATACATACTTTTATTGAAATAGAGATTGTATATATTACAACATACTTGACAGTATGTTCCATTATTAACGTTTTTCTTATATCCTTGTTACATGTAGTTAATTTCTTATAGATAACCATCTTGGTCTCTTTATTTTTTTTGGAATTAGTAGGAGTTCTAAATTTTTATTAGATGAAGTAACATGAGGTTAAGGTATGGATTAAAGAAAATGGTTTTTTATTTTTCATGTGTATAGTTATGATACTTCTGTAAAATATAATTTTTTATGCGAGTTTTCTAGAAATGAGTTATTGGATTAATCAAGATCCTTCAAAAGAAATAAAAAATGAATTTTATAGATGGTATTGGACCAAAATGTGGATGCATGGAACAAAAGTAGAATTTGAACGCCATTTTACAAGTCTTAAGAAATGATGTTAGAAATAATTTTTTTATTATTTTGTAACAAATGAAATTATCTGAACGATTGTTGAGAAGATCAAAAAGGTATGTTTTAGAAGTTGTTGCCTAGACAGTCTGTGAATCTGATAACTGAATGGAAGTGGCTTTCCTATCAATTTTTGTTCTATTACTCAAGGTTTTTAAAAATTATAGAGGAAAATCCCATGTTATAGATTGTATTTTTTTAGTCATATAAAGTGTTATTTTTAATACTAAATTTAATAGATAATGTGTCAAAAACTTAAGCAGGGAGTTAGATGGTTTTCGAAAAATGTGATACAACATTTTATCTAACCATTATTTTGGAAGGAGTAGTGTTATTAAATATATAATCTTATAAGTAATGAGAGTTCTGGCATGGGAATCCTAGACACATGAGTGAGAAGAGGATGATAATACTAAATGAAGGTATGGGAGATCTCTATCACATGATATATGTAATACGTGTGAGTTAAACCCTTAAGAGTATAAATAGTTATATTCATAGAATATAGAGACAGCTAGGATCTAAAATTGGATGATTAATTATCTCATAATTTAATTTTACCTTTATAACATAAATTTATACAATATTTGTTTATATTATTGTAAGAGGGGGGATAAATATATTACAAAATTAAGAATTAATGTTATAATTATCATACCCAAAATTATATTTGAAAACATGTTGTGTTTTAATACATATAGATTTTTTTCATTCATAAAAAATATACATATATTTGAAATGAAATTTGAAAAACTAAATAAAAAACTTGTGTTTTTACAAGGTTTTTTCCCTCTAAATAAACCTACTCCTTTTTGTGATTGGGTTTTATGAGTCACAAATTTTAAAATTTGAAATTATGATCAATTAAAAGTGCATTTATGAAGGGATTATCATAAAAAAAAATTATCACTAGATTACATGAGTGAGTGAGCATAGAATCATAGTTATTTTTTTCATTATTAACATCCCATTGGACATCAGTCTCGTGACTAGTTTAAAAAACATCTTATCTCTTAAGTGAATATTCATTAATCACATAATTTTATGTCATCAACAAAATTAGATATGATTTTTCTCTTAAAAAATCATTAAATACCTTTGGTTGTTTAAGAATAATAGCATGAATGTCTATATATTCTAGTAATCCTTACTCCCATTTATTATTGTATTATATTAACTCAAATATCATAGTGTCCAAAAATCCAACAAATATTCTGTAGTTCTTCCTATACATTAGCCTCTATCAGTCCTACATATTCTACAACTTATATCTAATATAATTCATATTTTAGGAAATGGAATAAGATCAAGTATCTTGTTCTTCTAATTCATTATCATTGATACATTATATTTTATCTAGACGAAACATATTAACTTCATATTTTTCTTCAACACATAAAAATATATTATTCAAAAAGAAATATCAATTTATTATTCTTCTTCTATTTGATATTTTTTGTTATATCGAGAGATCATCCTAGTCAACCAGTGTATATACATTTAACTCAATACAAATTTTACATTTTTATATAGGTCACTTGGATATTTTAATATATTAAAAATATAAAATATTTGTAAAATATTAGTACTGTGGTCTAATTCTCATTTCCTCAATGGAGTCACACCAGTTTGTATCCATGATTAAGGAATATATTCTTTTTAAATGTTCTTATCTCTAGTGAAATTTTAGGAAAAACATTTTATTTTTATTTCTCAATTTTATTTTCACCCAAATAAATCTTCAAGATATTTATATATAGGGTTTAATCTCTTCTATTCAAAATAAATCTATTAAATATTCAAATAAAAGGCATTATAGAAATACAAAAATCATACAAGAAATTATATTTTTGGCTGGGAACATTCATTACTGCATGAGTAAATTTATAACTCCATAATCAGTACCATTTTAGATTTTTAATTCATATATTCTTCTCAGATAATCCTTATTATCAATAATTCTCAATAATAAAAAATTGTTTTTTTTGAGATTTAAATTCTTTGATGAATAGTTCATGCATCTTTAAATTTAATTTCTAGATTTATGAAATAGGGAATTTCAATATTTCATATATTATTTATTTTCTAAAAAATTAATCCATCAATGATTTTTTTGTTCTTAACAATAGAGAACCCATTTTCAATCAATGATATTGAATCAAAACACATTGTGACAATTTAGACTATAAATAATAGTTCCAGTGTAATATTGTTTTATTTGATCTTTTGATCACTAATATTTATTGTAAAGACCCTGAAATTTCAAGGAAATTGTTTTTTTCTTAAATTCTTTGGAATTTTACAAGTCCGCAGTTTTTGATAGCACCTGATTATGAGGCCCGGTGTGCTCGGAATCAATTTCTGAAGTTTTGTTCGGGTACTTTTAGTAAATTTACGTGCATATTTTTCTATCTTTTAAACCAGTGCTCAGAATTGAAATCTGAGGGCACCGATGAACTCATAGCGCCAGTATTCGCCTAAGGGGACCTTTTCTATAGTTGCGTTTTCTCGGGAGGAGAAGTTAATTTTTGAAGATTCTTAAAAAAAATTATGTGTACATACTTTTTTTATTTGATGGTGGTTAATTCCTCCCAAGAAGAGTTGGAGGTGGGTCCCACACCCCACATATCCTCCCATGGAAGGATAATGGTGGTGGGGCCTATACGAGCCCCTAACCCTTCAACTACCATCTTTAACTCCCTTTAACCCCCTCTCTCAACTCTCCACCTCCCTCCATTAAGTGTGCCAACTTCATGTTTTTAATTAATTGATCACCCTTAATTAATTGGTTTATTTCAAATTAACTTGAAGTGATTGGAATTATTAAGTTGGGTGGATTTTATTATATTTGCATTGGAAAATATTCGATGGAGGAGGCTCTGGAGAATTAGAATAATGGTGTTCCTCTCCAACTAAGAACACCGTTCTTCAACGAAGAAAAAATCAGACGAAGAATGTGAAAGACTTCTCCAATGATGCTTCCCTTCAGATGCACCCTGTTGTCAAAGAATCTGTGTCATCTTTGGATTCTCTTTCCCCATCACAACAACAAATCTTCCTCCAACGTTGATGGAACGACACCGGTCTTCTGCGATGCCCGGCTACCGCGACGCTTATCTTCCATGGCTCATCGACGTGCGACTTCAATTACGAGGTAGGGGGTTTTTGTTTAATCTTATATATGTGTATTGTACCTTCATACTTGGGCGTTTTTATGAAAAACTATGGTTTGAGCCTCTAACGCGGAGGGCATGGGATAACAAACAAGTCCGGTACCTCTGCCTTATCGTTTATGATGTGTGGTTTGTTGGGTGACAGATGAACGAAAGGGAAACGTTGATTTGAGGCCGTCGTAGTGAAGAGTGGGACCCGAGGAGGCCATAGGCGTAGACATGAGCTAAAACGGACCACTGGAATGACTCTGGTCTCCCATAGAAGATCGCAGCGGTGCGGGTCACCGGTGCGGGGGCACGGGCGACCGGAGGCGCCGATCGACACCGGCCGACCACCTGGGGGCAGCGACGCCCTAGTGTGCTATCGGTGGAAGACCTCTAGGGCACCGGCCACGGCGGAAGTGGAGCAGAACATGTGTTGCATGGGTTCCAGGAAGGCTGGGTGGCGCCAGCCAAGCGCCACCATTATGAAGAACCAGGGGAGGCCGCATCCTCCCCCAGCTCGGCCAGCCTGGCCGAGCCACGGCCGGCCACCGGGCTGGACCGCTTGCGCACGGGCTAGGCCGGCTGTGTGCGGGCCGAGATGCCTACGCGCGGCCCAGGTTGCTATCACGCAGGCCGGGCCAGGCAGCGCCCTACTAGGCTGGATCCAGACCTGGGTCGGGTTGACCCGGTTCGGGCTAACCCATGGAGGGTTGGTCCAGGTCAAATGGGGCCCAGACCCCTCCCCCCCTCTTCAAACTATTTTAGGTTAATCACCCATAACTTTAGCTATGGACCTCAAATTGACACACCATCAGTTGCATAGTATTTCATGGATCGAGACGGTCGTTTCGGTATATTACACTCAAGGTTTTGGCGAAGTTTGGGTACAGCAGGGTTGGTTCGAACCCGAAACCAACCGGTCCCTCGGAGCGGAAACACTTATACCATAAGGACCAGAAATCCAATTGACATGCCATAATATACATTGGATACCTTTTGGTGAGATGGTTCTTTTGGCATACTCCACTTGAGGTTTGGACGTAGTTGGAGTACGGTTAGGTTGGTTTTAGCTTAAAATCCAACCAGGCCGCTGGAATAGAAAAGACAATAACTCACAGACCGGATGTTCGTTTGACGAACCATCAGAGGGTTTGGTAAGTTCATTGAGAATCGGTCCCTTTGAGTATACCCCATGGGATTTTGGCGTATAGTTGAGATACGGTCGGTTTGGTTCGTACACAAAACTAACCGGGCCCCCGGGACAAAAAGTCTAATAACTCACAGACCGGACGTTCGATTGACGCGCCTTCTATTGCGTTGAAATGCCTATGATGTGGAAGACCTTTGAGATACTTCTTCATGGGACTTCATGACACTTGGAGTATCGAACAATAGCTCATGGAGTGGATCCTCTCAGAGATGAGCATATAGAGTACGAAGACCTAGTAGCTGGTTGAGACCTACTGACTGCTTGTCTGATTCATTTAGAAGTGACTTGACTAGCCCAGTGGGGAGAACTACTGTGTGAGGTGATAGACCCATGGAAGAGGAGTGCTACTATGTGAGTCGGCAGACCCGCGGTACTCGACAGGATGCGTACCTCTATAGGCTATCAAGGGGAGCGCTACTGTGTGAGGTGGCAGACCCATGGCGGGGAGCGCTAATGTGTGAGGCGGCAGACCCGTAGTACTCGACAAGAGGAGTACCTCAGCAGTCGAAGGTTAGTGAGTATCACCTCAGAGTCGCGACAGGACTACTGTGCTCGATATAGGAGGATTTCTCCAGCAGTCGTGGTTTCAACATCATGAATAAAATCCTTTTTTGAGCTGAGTCAACGACCTTTGTGTTTTCCTCATGATTGAGATGGGTTACTTGATAACATAGGTATATGTATGGGAATATAACTAAGTAATGGCTATCCGTTGAAATCATACTTTGTGGTTATCCTTTCTGGTTTTTGTGAGACCTAGAGGGTCTCGAGGTCCTTACCGAGTATTGTTATACCACCCCTACACGGGCAATGCCCGCACCACATTGTGTTGGATGTAGACGACGGACAGCGCTGACGGAGTCCGAGAGTGCCAGGACTAGATGGTACCCAGAGGAGGACCTTACGACGTGTCATTACACGATGGAGTTTGATGGATTTGGAGTGCTAAGGAGGCCATCTGTACCTACCCTTCAGTTAGGAACCCCGGAGGACAATCCCAAAGCTGCTTCTACCTTTCAGTTGTTTGTCCCTTTTATTTGTACTTGTTTTCAGTCGTATTTTTATTTAACAGTTTGGCTTGTATTCTGGCCCCATTACTTTCATTACATTTTTTATATAGATTTTACTAAGTGTTTTCTTCCGCTTATACTCTGGTTGTGTGTGTTTCATTTTATAAAGGCAATGCCTTCCCAGTTTTTAGGGAATTACGCCTTTGGTGCTAGTTTCCAGCCCCTGGTCTATGGAAGGTGGTCTTGTTGGAGTCAAGATGCAGGCCCCGGGGGATGGGTTGTGACAAATTGGTATCATAGGTTTTCAGTTCTACCAGAGAGCTAGGACTCTGATATTTTATTTCTATGAAGAAACAGTGTTAAGGGTACAAGGGTGGTTTTCAGTTCAGGGAGTCCAGTGTTAGTGCGGGTGGTCGATGTATCCTTACACCAGGACCGTGACATCTGATTTCCAACATAGCACACAAAAACACTGATTGCGTGTGTGTTTTGAAAGTTTTCTTTAAGTATTATCAAACCAGGTCATCTCACCAAGTATAATCTTTGACCATGTCATATCTATTTCTTTAAGGATGCCTTTCTACAGACGACCAGCTAGGGCCCCGAGAGTTGTACGTACTGACAAACCACCGAGCGAAGAGGACTTATTATAGGTCCCTCTTCCTGTTGAGGTACCAGTGGAGGCACCAAGGGTACTATCACCCGTTGGGCCACCAATGCCACCAGCCCTAGTAGCAGGCGATGCATGCCGCTTGACCGCGCTGCACGAGTTCTAGTGCCAGAGGCCACCCAGGTTCCGGGGAGAGACAGACCCAAAAGCAGCTAAGGATTATCTAGAGGGTGTGGTGAGAGTTTTCAGGATAGTAGGGACACTAATAGACT
Organism: Viscum album; assembly: GCA_963277665.1. Classification (NCBI taxonomy): domain Eukaryota; kingdom Viridiplantae; phylum Streptophyta; class Magnoliopsida; order Santalales; family Viscaceae; genus Viscum; species Viscum album. The sequence continues at coordinate 565,918,244 of OY728151.1, forward strand.
TTATGGTGATCCTTACTGCCAGCCTCTTTCAAGAAGCACCAGGCAGATGGGGGAGCCTGATGCTCCAGATGCATGATAAGGCGAAACTTCTATAGGCAGACTTCAAGAGCCTGTTCCTGGTGGAGTTTGTACTAGCCACCCTTCAAGAAGTGAAGATACAGGAGCTACTACATATACAATAGGGTAGAATGATGGTGGTGTAGTACTCAGTGAAGTTCACTGACCTCTCGCGCTACTCCACTGATATGGTACAAGACCCGTTATTCAGGGCCCGAACCATTGAGCAGGGACTCGGGCGAGAGATCAGAGCTTCAATTATCTATCATTGCATCTCGACGCAGACAAGGGTTTTATAGCGATCCCTCTTAGTGGAGATTTTCCTTGCTGAGCAGTCTCCAGCAGCGGGACCCACCACTAGCCGACATGCAGTGGAGTCTTCTATAGCTGGTAGTAGACAGATGACGCAGAGGTCCAAGAGAACCAGACCTATAGGTGGTCTACCGCATGACCCATGGTCGGTAGTGCAGGGCACCCAGGGTGGAGACAGAGCTAGACCTACTAGGTAGTGTTACTCATGCGGCGGACCGGGTCACATGGCTCTTGACTATCTGACCCACCGCTTAGACGATCAACAGATAGATGAAGGACCTCCTAGGAAGAGGTAGAGGTTCGATCGTGACTGACCGCAAGGAGAAGGAGACCGTGGCAGAGGAGCTGGCCGTGAAGCTGGTGGTGGACTAATCATAGAGGTGTTGTCACCACCACCACCAGGAGGTCCATCCCGACTGCAGGGAACGAGTGGACAGGGGAGAGCACAGCTTTATGGGCTGAAGCATACGACTATGGAGCTCCAGAAGTAGGTGGATAGGAGCGGGACAAGTTCCAGGCATATAGGCCTTTGTTCATGATGCATCTAGATTTGTTAATGTTGTTTGTGGTTGCTTTGTGTCTTTTTACCTTGATCTGTGGTAATAAAAGACACTTGTCCTTGTGGTGTTTGCTTTCCTTCTTTTTTGTGTGGTTAATAATAAGAGGTTCTGGTTTAAACTGTTGACTTGACCCTCAATATTGAGATTTCTAATGGAGGAGACCCAGTAACCACACTCTGATTCTGACAGTGTGACTCAACCCTTGGAGGCGAGAGTAACTCTTGGATCTCTTGGTAGTAGCGTCAAGGACTTACGACGTCGTCCATGACATGAATTAGTATCATTCATGTCAGGATTGACTGTATTAGGAAAATGTCGTAGTTCATCCAAAGTATGAGACCATATTTCCCTTTTTCGGCTAAGGATAACTCTTAGCAGCTCTTGTAGAACGTAGGTGAAGAAGTGTGAAGTCAAGTTCTTACAATTGGCTAGTCTCACCAATTTATCATTGAGCAAACTTTTTCCTCCAATCTCAATAGTCTTAGGTGATTCTTCTTTCAGAATAATATGAACCTGAGACAGTGGGGATGACTTGAGTTCCTCTGGGATTATAACATTGAGATAGTCTATACTCATGGGAAGGGGAACTTTGTTGTGGATGCGCTCAGCAGGAAGACTGGTATTCAGCTGTTAGGAGAGGCGACATAGCAGCTGGCTACCTTACATATATCCTTTGTGGATAGAGATGGTGATGCCTATCTAAAACCTCTTACAGTCACTCCTCCACTTATACAGCAGAGTAGGCGAGGTGGCTTACCACTGGGCCCTTCCACCTCAGTTTCACTGGGTGTACGACGTCTTCCACATTTCTCAGCTGAGGAGATTCGTGCACGATCAGTCCCACAACATCGACCATAGGTATCTGGACATCGATGACAAGGAGACTTTCATAGAGGTTCCAGTGGAGATTGAGCATCGACAGGAGCATGTCCTGTGTGGATGGTTGATTTATCTGGGGCGCATTCGTTGGTAGCACAGGAACCTCCAGGAGAGCTCATGGGAGTGGGAGGCTCAGATGCATGCTCTGTACCTCTTTTTTTCCCCTAGTGTGTGTCATAGCTTTACAGGGATGTAAAGCCCTGAGGTGGAGGTAATGTAATGAACTAGATATTTCAAGGAATTTTTTTCCTTAAATTATCTGGAATTTTACGAGTCCGCAATTTCTGACGGCACCTGATTCCGAGGCCCGGTGTGCCCGAAATCAATTTTTGATGTTTTGTTCGGGTACGTTCAGTAAACATACGTGCAGGTTTTTCTATCTTTTAAACCAGTTCTTGGAATTGAAATCTGAGGGCACAGATGAACTCATAGCGCCAATATTTGCCTATGGGGACCTTTTTCGCAGTTTCATTTACTCGGGAGGAGAAGTTATTTTTTGGAGATTCTTAAAAAAACATTTGTGTACATAATTTTCTTTATTTGATGGTGGTTAATTCCTCCAAAGAGGAGTTGGAGGTGGGGCCCACACCCCACATAACCTCCCATGGAAGGATAATGGTGGCGGGGCCACACGATCCCCTAACCCTTCAACTTCCCTCTTTAAATCCCTTTAACCCCCTCTATTAACTCTCCACCTCCCTCCATTAAGTGTGCCAACTTCATATTTTTAGTTAATTGAGCACCCTTAATTAATTGGTTCATTTAAAATTAATTTGAAGTGATTGGGATTATTAATTTGGGTGGATTTTATTATATTTTCACTGGAAAATATTCAATGGAGGAGGTTCTGAAGAATTAGATGAAAGGTGTTCCTCTCCAATGAAGAACACCGTTCTTCAACCAAGAACACCGTCCATCAACCAAGAACAACTACGAAAAGGAACACGAAAGACTTCTCCAACGACGCGTCCCTTCGGACGAACCCCAACATCAAGGAATCTAAGTCATCTTCGGATTCTCTTTCTTCATCTTGATAACGACTCTTCCTCCAACGTTGATGGGATGACACCAGTCTTCCGCGACGCCAGACTACCGCAACGCTCGTTTTCCGCGGCTCGTCGACGTGCGACGTCAATTACGAGGTAGGGGTTTTTTTATAATCTTATATATGTGTATTGTACCTTATAACTTGGGAGTTTTTATGATGAATTATGGTTTGAGCTTCTAACGCAGGGGGAACGGGCTAACGAACAATTCTGGTCCCTCCGCCTTATCGTTCTTGATGCGCAGTTTGTTGGGTGATGGATGAACGGAAGGGGAACGTTGATTTGGGGCCGTCGTAGTGAAGAGCGGGACTTGAGGAGGTCATAGGCATAGACATGAGCTAAAATAGACCACCGAAATGACTTCGGTAGCTCGCGGAAGATTGTGTAGGCACGGGTCGCTGGCGCGGCGGCACCGACGACTGGAGGCGGCGGGCCGCACCGGCCGGCCGCCTAGGGATGGCGGGGCCTTGGCGCGCAGCCGGCGAAAGACTATCGCGGTACCGACCGCGGCGGCGGTGGAGATGAACCCGCGCCACGTGGGTTCCTGGAAGTCTGGGCGGTGCCAGATAGGTGCTTCCATTACGAAGAACTGGGGGAGGCCGCGTCCCCCCCCCCCCCCCGCTTGGCCAGCCTGGCCGAGCCGTGACCGGTCACCGAGATGGACCACTTGTGTACAAGCCGTGTCGCTTGCGTGCGGGCCGAGCCTGCTGCCATGCGGACCAGGCTGCCCTCGCACGGGCTGGGCCGCAACCGTTGGGCCAGGCTTCACCCACCGGGCTGGACCCAGTTCGGTCCGACCTAGGTTGGGTTGGGTCGGGTCGGGCTGGGCCCAGACCCCCCCTCTTCACACCATTTTCGTTTAATCGTGCAAAACTTGAGCTAAAGACCTCTGATCGATACACCGTCAGTTATGTAGGATTCCTCAGATAGAGATAGTCATTTCGGTAGATTACACTCATGGTTTTGGCAAAGTTTGAGTATGACCGGGTTGGTTCGTACCCGAAACCAACTGGGCCCTCGGAGCGGAAATGCTTATAACATAAGGACCGGAAGTCTGATTGACGTCCCGTCAAATACGTTGGATACCTTATGAGGTGATGGTTTATTTGAAACACTACACTTGAGGTTTGGATGCATTTGATGTATTGTGGGGTTGGTTTTAGCTTAAAAACCAACCGGGCTTCTAGAACGGAAAAGCTAATAACTCTCAGACCAGACGTTCGTTTGACGAACCATCGGCGGCATTGGTATGTTCTTTGAGAATCAGTCCCTTTTAGTAAACCCTATGGGAGTTCGGGGTATAGTTTAGATATGGTCGGGTTGGTTCAATATGTGTCAGTAATCCATGAAATATTATTGATCCCCATTATTAACAATACCTAAAAATCAGAAAGGCATTCCCTCCAGTATTGATACCACGTGTTTAAATGGAATTAATTGTTATTTAAATTAGTTTCCCTTACTCTTATTCATTTTAAAATAAACATATTATCCCCTTATGGTTTCCTCCATTATATGTTCTTCCCCTTATTGTGATAGTCATTAAATTCCTATAACAGAATGGTGGAACCACATTATTCTGAGAAATGTTACAAACAATAATAAACTCCAAGTCCACTTGGGTAAACCCAAGGTAGAAAAAAACAATGTTTATTTTATAAAATAATGTACACTGTGAATTCATCTCTCTCATCACTTATAGGATAATCAAATTTATTTTCAAGAAAATATTTAAAACAAAACTAAAATTGAAAAAACACATTAAAATAAGCATGAAAAATATTTTTCCTTAATTATAATAATTACAAGTGACTCATAATAATTAAAATTTAACAAAATAAAAAATAGAAATTGGAATGTTTCCATCAAAACTAAACTCTCCATTTTACTAGATATGTTTAAACAAAAATATTTAACAATAATAACAAACCTTTGGAAGAGTTCTATTCCTAATATTCCATCAAGGGATGTAATTAAATGGTATTAATTAGTGATAATTTTCTTCAGAAAAAATTATTTGACATTGTCCCTAATTATTACTATTTTTTTGTATAAAAATATCAACATCCACCATTTTCTCTTTATTAACGCTTCTCCTCCAATTACCTCTTATAATATGCATAAACTCGCAATATTTTTGAATATGGTATATCTTTATCATTAAAAATGATTTTTTTTGTAGTTATAAAATCCACCTTTAGGTTGAGAAGTAACCTTACAATCATCTATATATTTAATCCAAATGAAACAACAAAAAATCCAAACAATTCAGAGCACCAATTTATCAATATAAACATTAAAAAAAGATTTTGGGATGAGTTGGTAAGAAAGGAGGCCTTGAGATGAGAGTCTATTATCCTGATTTAGACTTCATACTTATACTTGAACCCAACACTCCATCATCATTTGAATTATAAATGCCAGAAGAAACGATTATCACCTTAAACCCCATGAAATACAATCACCATTCACTATCCATGACCTGAATAATATTGAACCCCAATGATGGAACTATCATAACTATTTTGGGAGAATAACATAGAACCATTACTAAATAGATAATTCCAAACATAAAATCATAAAAGAACCATATTCACCGTCACCGATAACCACACTAGATATAAAATAATACAAGCCATCAAAAATAGAACAAGCACCGATAACAGCACTAGACGAAAAATAATACCAGTCATCTCAAACAGAACCAACAATGGGCTGACTCATCATCACTGGACACTGAGGCCATACATAATTTGACACTGAATAGTAAAGATAATTTAATCCAAAAATAGAGACACCTTTCTTTATAGCTTGTAAATTTCTCAAAATCTTTATGCTTACTTCATCTATCTTAGTTGGAAAATTTTGGGTAGCCATTTTTTATTTCACCTTTTAGATTAATTTCATTATAAAATATGATTCCTTATTCTAGAAAAAAAATCAATTTATTTATTTTACTTTTACTTAACGTTCTTATCCATTTTAAACTAGGTTGTTCATATTGTCAAAAATTATTTCCTCACATACTAAGAATCATTTGTGTGTGTAGACTCCTTTTTTATAGAAATAGTTTTACTAGAAGTCACTAGTTCATTACACATAATATTAAATAGATACTCTTGTTGTGGAAGCCATGACATGAACTTATTATCTATATTCCTTGAAATTTTTCTTCATCCACACATCTTCTTAGATGATTCGACGTTACCTTCTTGGGAAGCTTCTCATATGCTTCATTAGTAATATTAATAACTGAACTAATCATACCATTGATTTCATTGATTAGATTCTTTAATAATTCTTTATTTCCCGCATATTTATTAATATTCATGGATATATTTAATTGTTATATAATGTTTCCTTTCATACCACAACAAACGGATCACCGATTTGTTTTGACACATACAATAGAATTATTCTTTGACTTCTTGGGAGTAGATACCTTAATATCGTTATTTTGTGTACTCCTCAAGGTTAAATTTTCTTCTTTCAACACTAAATTATTTTTCCATTGTGATTTTTTCTCTTATTAGTTTAATAAATTTACTACATTTTTAAATTTGATAATTATTCATATTACAAATACTTCTTTTTCAATCTTCATAGTTGTTTTCGAAATATTAAAATATATTTTTCAATTATAGATTACTATTTTTATATAAATTCTATATCTGTCTAGAATGTATCCTCTTAGAATTTTTATCCTATAATTATTATTTATATTAATTTAATTTACTGAAAAATTATTCCAGAAATCAATGGCCCAATGCCCAAACCTCCAATATCCCCAGAATCAGCAAAAAATATTTTTATTTTACTTATTGACAAAATCTGATTAGATTTTTTTTCTTCTATTTTTTTGGTTTTAATCACCATTGTTATAAGAATACACTGGGTAGTTTCTATTATTCTATATCCTTACTTCCACCTTTAATGATGTAGTGTGTTTCAAAAAAAAATTCTCCTTTTATATTGCTATAAATATTGATTTGTATCCTTCATTATCCATTTTAAATACATTAGAAAAAGTAATATAAATTAGAGGAGAAGATTTATTTCTCCCTGATGTGGTTATTTTTTGATCAAGAGATGATTTATAGATCATCTTTCCACTATTTTTGTTCTTATTACATGTAATAACCCCTTAATTTTTTTTATTTTAATACATCTCTTAAAAGTATATTTTAATGATTCAACTTGGATTTTTTATAGATTTATGAATTTCATATTAAAATCCATACACATAAAATTATTAATTAACTTGAGGTATTCAAGTTGTATCACCCTTTAATCACATTATTTCTTAAACTTCTTTAACTTTTCCTTGGGATATTGAATTATATCTAATAAATATTGATCCATCACCCTTATTCTCCATACATTAACCTCTATTTAAGAATCGTTAACATTATTTGATAGTAGATGAAAAGTTTAAAATTAAGGAATTATATTTGTAATATAATCCTAAAATTTTTTTCTCACAAATACACCTATGTGATTCTTCAGTGAAAGAATAAATACATTAATTGAAATGTTATATAGATTCAACCTTATATGCAACATACTTTTTGAGAGTGTTACATATTCTAAAATTTTGGAATAATGTATATTTAATTGCATCAGTCTCCAAATATTGATATGAATTTTCACCAATAATTAATTTGATGCAATAAAATATATGAGTGAAAACCTCAATATGAAAATTATTCCAGTAATCATTGACTTCATAATAAAAAACACCAAGTGATTCATCAAACATGTCTTTATCACATATTGTACTTAATTCATATAATAAATCATAACAAGATTTATTAATACTATTAATACTTATATTACCTTCAACTAGTGGTTAATCCACCTTTTTTTAAAATATTTTATATATTTTTTGGACTATCTTGTCTTATGCTATTTTAGATTATTGGATAAATTATTTTATTATACACTGATTTGGTTAGAAAAAAATATCCTTTTGAGGTAATTCTGAAAATTTTTGACATATGTACATCAAATAATCATATGAGAAGCACAATATGTAGAATGTTTTAAAATCTAATCACATGGAAATTTAGCACAAATTCCCCATGAAATTCCAATAAGATTCATACAATGGCACACAAGAGTAGGGGTAGGGGTCAATCTAGCATAGATAAATCTTTTAAAATATTTTAAATTAAAAATTTAATCTTTTTAAACACTTTGGTATTTAAAACTATATTACTATTTTATATATATGGATCTATTTTCTTTAACCAATTATAAACAAGAAAATACAACACTGTATGAAATGTAATGTGAAACACACCATGTTATTACACGGTTTCACCCTTCTCAGGAAAACTTACCCTAACTGTGATCAACAAATTGGAGAAAAAAATTCATCAATAATATTATGATGGGATGGGTTTATCCTAAACACATTTTCTTTATATTACATAGGTGAGTAAGCATGGTATCCTATTTAATTTTTAATTTTCTTGCATCCCAGTAGACATCTGTATTTTGATTGGTATAAAAAACCTCATCCTAATAATGTATATATTATTTCAAAATGAGATATTACATAATCAAGATAACCCTATATATTTTTATTCACAACACATAATATTCGAATGCATTTTTTTCATTTGAAATAACATCATACAACTCAGTCTCTTTTGGTCGACCATGGTTATAGTTTATATTCAAAATCATCTCACCAGATTCTTTGAACTCAGAAATAAAGGTTATTGAAAACAAAATAATATTATATAGAACTTCTTCTAGTTCATCAATCACAAATCCTTCTCTTTACCAATTTTATTATATCTAACATCACAGAAACTAATATTTGATATTTTTTCATCATCTCAATCTTCTCTAGATTTAACACACTTGATTTGATCTAGAATAAATAAGTCGTATTTTTATTCTTCTTCACCTCATAAATATATTCTTTATCAAGGAGTATCAGTTTCTTCATGTTATACTAGCTAAGAGTGTCTTTTCTTATCTCTATAAGATATCCATTTTATTTTTCGATTGTAAATTTATATCTATTAAACTCTTGTTTCTATAGCTGGTAAAAAATATATGTTTCTTATATTTTAGATATATAAAATAATAATGAAAATACTTTTCTCTTTTCTCAAAGGAGTCACATGGGTGTGCACCTATAATCAAGGAATGTATATTTTTATTTTCCTTTCACCATTTAAATTCTAGGAACACCCTTTATGGTTTTTAATTCATTGAAAAATAAATATTCTAGATATTTCTACGATAGTCTTGTGACTAATCTCCTAAAAATATATCTCCGGATTTTTCATATATAATAATCTAGATATCTATATATAAAATATCAAAAAATGATTTGGGTATTGACACATTCATCATAGTATTATTATATCTTTAACTCCATGATGAGATGCATTTACCATTTTAATTCATAGATTTTTCATATCAAGATATTATTCTCAATATTGAGTAAGAATCAAAAATTATTTTGTGATATTTAAATCCATTGATTAACAATAGATTAATCATCTGTTTAAATTCCATAATTTTGTAGTATATAATTTCTTAATTTTAGAAAATAATTATTTTCTCATAAATTCATTGTTCTATTATATTTACTTTTTTTTCTTCTTTATGATCACATTTTAAATAAACCATCATAAATCATAACACTCTATAATGTTTTATACTATAAATAATAGTTTTGGAATTATATAGATTTATTGAAAGTTTTGATCACTAATTTTGATTTTCAAATATTCTAAATTTAAAATCATAGATTATTGTGAACGATGATCTTCTCATTTTATTCTCCTTCAATATTCCTCAAATAAATCTTGAATTATTGCTTAAAATAACATCATGTTGTTTTGGTCAATAAAAAATAACATTACAATCATCTGATTTAAATTATTATTTAGAATATTAACTATAGAAATAAAATATTTTAAAAAATGTAAAATACCATCCACTAATATAAAATATCATACATGGTATAAATATATTACGAGTACTAAATATTATAAATGCATGTTATATCTTATATAGATTAAATATATTACAAGAATCAAAAGTTATTATATGGATTAGATATCTTAAAATACTAAAAGGTTCTTACATTTCAAAATATCTTATGAGAACATCTTCCATGTTACACACTTACTCTATCATTAAATATCACATATCTTATAAAATGGCTATATATTAGGAGTGATTGGTATATAAAAAAAATATAAATCTTATGTGATAATTGGGTACCTTATAAATCATATCTGTCACATGATATTGGTCAACATATATTACAAACCAGGTATCTTACAAGCATTGTAAGATGCTTTCCATTAATATATTTTATCTTCCACTAGAATATGTCTTATAATCTCTCTATATACTATATTATATCTCAAATCCGTGTTCATTTTTTGAAATGTCATATGATTATTATGATATCATATGTAATTCTTGAAATATCTCAAGAGATGATAAATATGTCTTACCTATATGATATATAAATTATAATTTTTTTTAAACAAACTCCATAAATTAGAATTCTTTCATAATAGATTAATGTCACATAAATTATCCTCATAAAATTCTCAAACACATCAATTGAACTTTTTTCACTTCAAATAAATTTTGGAATTATAATAATAATTTGTTGGACACTTAAGAATAACTCTAAATTATTTTATAGTATTTACACATTATCAATTTCAACATAACTTTAATCTTCCTATGTGATAATACAAGAGAAGGTCATCATTTTGTACAAAAAAGTTTAACCTCAACAATTCTTGAAAGGATTCTCAACATTATATCCACATTGCTCTTCTTAAAACATATCTATCAAGACATTTAAAATTTATAGATTATCCAAATACTCTTTTAATATGTTATAAATCAGGGTACCATACTCCGTCAAAACTAGTATTCAATTTCGATGACTTTCAGATCAAATATCATCTGATGTTTGGGAATACTATAAAGAAGACACTCCAAAATAATCTTTTTCCGAAAAAATATGTGATTTGTCCTAAAAATTTCAATAGTAACTTATATATCTCATATCTTTAAATATGTGGGAAAATTTTAATTTATCTTTATTAAGTATATTATTACTCCATCACCCAACCCCAACACACACACACACACATATATTTACATTCTCAATGAAAAAAATAAACCAATAACTAAATTAGATGTTTTAGTATTTTCATCAGTTATTTATTGGAGATATGTTTAACTATTTTTCTGAAGAATAATGTCTAAGGGTTTAAAGCATTCATCAAATGGGGAATCATAGGGGAAATTGGCCTAGATTTATATCTAGTTGCAGAGACTTTAGATCTAGTAGATGATTAGAATTTTATAATAGGTGGGAATTATAGGATCACATTGGGATATATACAACACTAAGAAGGGAGAGGAGAATTAGGGGTTGTTTTTAAATTAATTTACATTTATTATTTGACCACTTTAACTTATTAAAATATTAACTTCCTTATTATTGGTTATATCACTATTTTCATATGTAAGAAAATATAATCATGAATATAATGAAACATGTCATTTTTACAAGTTTCACTACATAGAAGAGTTGATAGTATTTTCTTTGTGTATGAGTATCTGATACACATATATTGACAATAGTAAAGTACCAGTGAAAATGGTTTATCTAGGGAGTGTCTTGAATTTAAATTTTGGTTCCCTAAAAATAATTACATGGGAAAGAAAAATATCTTTATTACATAAGTGGGTAATAAACTAAACAGAGCTATGCATCCCATTATACTTTTTAAGTTTTTCTTGATAGCGTTTCCATCAATGAATGGTTAAAAAAATGACGCGTTTTCTTCTATTTGAGACTTCACTTTAAAATGGTGTTTCTTTAATCTTCACATTTTTCTCCCTATTATATTAATTTCAGAGTAACTAAACATTCTTCTCCTTGTACATATATGTGTGATAAAAACTCATTAATCTTATTCATAGAAGAAAACATAGTGTTTTACCTTCATTTCTTTTATAAATTAAATATCATTATTTATATTTTGATAAACGTACAAAACATCCTTATTATTTTATACCTACAAATTGAATTTTACAACACCTCATTCTCATATTTTTCAAGTGTAGATTGAATTTCACAAAACCTTCTTTCTTATTATTTCCTTCACTTGTTATTCTTCTATTCGAATAAGAGTGAATAAAAGAATTTTTCTCTCCTATTTTTCTATATGTTTTCTTCTGGTATTTATGATATTATAATTTTGCTTGTATTCTCCCTTTATCAGTGTGTATAAAATCACACAATATCATTATCCTAATTTTTTCTTCTTCAATTCATGATAGTAGCACTGACTTCTTTCCCCTTCAACACATAGAGTTTATCGAATGAGTATAATCCTAGATATCCTCTTCATTACAAAACAACTATATATTTTAGAATAATTGTAGCGATGATTTTTCTCTATTTTTTTCTTCAACATGTATTATATGTATAAAAATATATATATTAGAAATAAAACATCCATAATTATTTACAGCCATATAAATATTATTTTTATAATATTTAATCTTTATGTCTATATAAATCTTGGTATTTTAGCCTCTATGAATATCACATATAGACTCATTTGATAATTCTAAATTACATGTGATATTCAGAAAAACTGAAATCCTTGTTTCACATGTATTTACATTTTAAATTATGAAAGAAACAACATTTAAAAGCCTTGACAATACTTTTTTCAATATCAATGAGTTCATGCATATATAAATAAACAACTCATGGTGGTATCTCCTTTTATAGTTGTATAAAACTCATGGATCTTTATAATATCAAAATTTAACTTCCTGAGTTTTTAGGATGAATATTCTTTCTTTTAACTATACGTTTCTAATTAAACGATTATTTTTCTATCTATTCAAAGGATTTGAAATAGATTAATAAACTATTCATACAAGATAAGAATTAAACTAACACACCATTAATCAGTAATATTAAATACAATACAATAAAATAACATGGAATGATATATTAAAAACCCTAAATTATTACTCTCCATGGGTTTTACAAAAATTAAAAGATTATAAATTAAAAGTGGATTGTAAATAAGAAATAATAAAATCATCAACATTAGTTATATCTACTTGATAATATTAACCCTTGAAGATCTCTAATAGTAAAAGATGATATATAATGAAGAATAACATAATTAATGAAGAAATCATATTGTGAGATCAAAAATAAGAACTATGAAAATGATATGTTTAACTTAAGAAGTGTGATTAGAAAGAATGTGGTTAGTATGACAATATATAAAAATGAAATCATGCCACTAAAAATATAGTCATTGGAAATATAGTCGTTGGATATATGTATACATAATAGGTATATTGAATTTTTGTCTTATTATTCATAAATTTAAAATAATATAATTCATGAATAATAAATATTGAAATAAAAATATATTACTAAATTATTATAAATAAATATATATATATATATATATTTATGCATTTAATTTTATTATTAATATTATTAATATAAAATGATGATATGATATATTTATAAAAATTAAGGAAAAATTCTAATATCAATAGATTAGTAAAATTAAATTATTAAAATATAAATAATTAATTTTAATTATATTTGGTGAAGATTAATTAATATACAAGCAATATATATTAAATAATAGTTTTTGAAAAGTGTTCTGTATTTTTAACTAATCTTTACTTAATAATGATTTTATAAAATTTATTTATAATATTTAAAAACAAATTATTGACATCTATCCAAATTGTATTACTATTTATATAATACTAATGAATTCATATTATAATTTAAAATGTATTTTTCATTAAACATACCCTTGTAGGCGCTGTGAATTATTATTTTAATAATATAAAAATATAATATTTTAATGATAAAATATAACATAAGAGGGATTGATATATTAATTGTTATTTAACCAATGATTTATAATAAATTATAAAAAGAATAAAAAATATTTATAATCCAGTTTATTATTAAAAACCATCTTTTAATATATATTATATTTACTTTTAAAAGTAATTTTCCAAATTTTTTGAATTTTAATTTGAAAAATTGTGATTTATTTTCAGTTTAATTATGAAAATATTATCTTTTGTGGATTTTTATTATATATTTTAGAGAATATTTATGTTTCGGCGAATAGTGAAAAACCAATTCTACAAATATGAGGACTTTTATAAAATATTTAGGATATAAAAAAACATTAATATTTATGAAACATTTTTTCTAAAAAATATTCATTTAATAAATTGAAATTTAAAATTTAATATACTACATTTAATTTAGAAAACCTATGTATAACATTTTCAAAATCAAGTAATAATTTTTTTCCAATAAAAACATTTTTAAATTTTTTTTAAATAAATATTCACATTATGGATTTTGGTTTCGGATTTCATTGAGATGCAAAAAATTAATTTGGTTAACAATTTACTAATTAATATCATGAAAATCAAGATCATCAATAATAGAATCACAATAAAAAATTCATACTAAAAAATTAACTTTCCCTTAAATTGGGTTTTACTTGTTATGTGAATTAAAATTTAAATTATTTTTCACAACATTAGAAATTTTATTTGATAAAATTATTTTTTAATTTTGAATCTTTGTGTCCAAACCAACTTTGATAATTTAATTTCTTGTTATAAAAAAATTACATAGGTGAAAATTTAATTACCATGGTATAAAATAAAATGGTAAAAGTAAGAAATATCGGAATAAAAATAATATAAAATGTTTAAAAAATATGTATAAATGAATGGTTGAGAAAAATTGACTATTAACCTGTTCTATTATTGTCTATTGTTGGATCCTTTTGACCCTTGAATGGAGATTCTCTAGTATATTATTACAAAATTAATAATCTCCTCACATATTAAATAGTACTTTTAAAACCATTTTTTGGGAAATTTAAATTTAGAATTATTATTTAAAAAAATAATATTTTTATGTTATATAGATCCCTATAACACGTCTTTAATCCCCTCAACCCATATAAAATCCCTAATTCCACTATTTCTAAGAAGTCATCCAAGGGAAATCTCTAGTTCTCAATGTGTGTATTAATCACACCACAACCATTCTTATTTTTTTATCATTCATTTCAAAATAAAATTTTATCATTCATATATAATTAAATAAGTATTCTTTATATGTGAATTTATTATATTATTTAATAGTCATTATAATCATTTCTTATTCCCAAAAGAAAAATTTGAATGTCATTCATGCATATGTGTAGAACATCATCTCAAAGAAGAAACATATTTCATTTTCATAACTAAATTACATTTATGGATTGATAAGTTAATTTAAAAAAATGATATTAACAACATGTTTTTTTATGAAAATGAATTTTTTTTCTATCTTCCTCCCAATAATGTGGAATATGAAAATTCTGATAATGTATTTTCTGTACTACCACCTCCAAAAAGTAACATGGTTAGTTTTCTTAGACCCCTAAAATTTTTAGATAAAAAATGTATTTAATGAACTAATATTTTATTTATTTCATTACATATATCTTGGTAAATATATACAATTTCCTAAAATTATCTCATTATATGAAAAATGAAAAGTTCATCTACTTGTACATGAAAAATACCGCCTCTATAGAGAACTATAGATCATTTTTTATCAACACCCTACATAGATGGTTTTAAGAATATAATCAATGAATAAATATTATATTATTATTTATATAATGTATTTATTGTAATTAGTGTTTAATATATTAATCAATAATTAGTAAACCACTTTTTTTGTAAAAATTTATTGAAATAAAATTAACAAGTATTTCATCCTCAAAAGATATAACTAACAATATATTGAGAAGAATTTATGTATTTTCAAACAATAATTTACCATACCTTAATATAACTTAAATAGTATATTATTTATTAAAAATGAATCAATAAATGGAGTTCAATATCTTCCTTACAAATCATGTTCATAGAAATTAATTTTAATAACAACCGTTGATGGAAGAAAACAATAACTAAGTAGTGAATATATAATAAATAGTTACAAATTATGAGTATAAAAGGTAATATATTTGAATAATGTTTTTAAATATGTTAATAATGCTGTTATTTTTGTTATGAAAGTTATAAATGATTTTTTATGGATGTTCTTAATAAATGGTAAGGATTTTCTGGGCTCAACTCACTTTATTGAGTTATAATTATTAATATTTGACTATAATTTTATAGTATGGTTCTATTATGTTATATTATTTTATTATAATGAATTTCATCCTTATTTTATGGGGAATTACATTGATGGATTTATTTCCTTATAAAATTTTATTATTTTAAGGATAAATATCTTTCCCTATAAATGAGCTATTTTTCTTCCTTGAACATTTTCACTATTCCAACTACTATTCAGAATTATTATTTTCCAATCAAAATATATTTTATTTTTGGATATTTTAAAATTTCTGTTTACCTATATTCAAAAGGATTCTTTGAAATTCTTTTTATTATTTGGGTTTCAATAATAGAATTTATTAAATATAAAATAACATTTCCCTTTCATGTTTTTAATTTTTTATGTTCCACTCCACATTTCATATGTAAAACCTTATGGTCTTTGGATCTAATATTTATATTTTTTAATTTGGTTTTATATTTATTTTATTTTTCCGTATTATAAAATATTTTTGAATGTAATTTTTAATTTATTCTTATTATGATGTTATTAGGAATTTTTTTACAAAATATAATTTTCTTGGTTTAAATTCAATTTTCTCCTTTAAAATATATATATCTTAGAGATTTATTTCTTATGAATCACCTTCTAAACACATTAATAAAATATTCATTTCTGGTGATTGAAATATTGGTATCAACTAATCATATTTTTAAGACATGTAATGTGATACCAATTGGAAAGGATATGGAAACCATATTCTTTCCAATTGGTTTTACAAATATATTTAATGATTGATATATTATGGAACCCATATGTATGAATGATGATGGGTGCGGTATTATTTTAAGGACTTGACCTCAAACGTTACAAAATATAGTAAATTTATCTAGAATTTAATTTTATTGATTATAAAATATCATTTATGTTTAGAGTTTTATATAATTAGTTAAGAACATCATACATGGAAACCCATGTATTATAGTGCATACAATTCTACTTGATATCCATTTTTTCACAATATAAAACATTTAAAATAAAACATGATTCTTTCTTGTAAAAAAACATCATGAATCTAAACTTTTTTTATTCCTTTACATTACTCCACGCATATGACCTTTGATTTTTTTTTAAATTTGGGATGAAAAATAAATCTAATAAAGTGACATTGAATGGGAGAATGAAATCATTTGTCCAGGAATTCAATTTTTTTACAGAACGTTATAACTTTTACACATAAATAATAACCTCTTTATATGAGATTATGAAATCACAAGTTTCCTATAAAACTATATCAAGCATACATAAATAATAAAATATTACTTTGGTCGTCATGTTCATATCAATTTTACATACAACGTAGCTCTCATATATACATAAGGAGTAACCATTATTTTTAATCTTGGAATAATAATCATAGTATTGTCCAATAATCTCATTGGATAAACCGAATCGGTAAACGATGTCCATTTAAAAAATTACTTAGAGAATTATAACATGACAACTTACCCTCATTTTATCACGGAACCATGTGTACTCCTAAAAAATACCCAATAACCCTAACATAAGGATAATACATAATGATTCCATAAAAGAAAAATTTTTAGGAATATATTTTTTCTATTTTGAAATCAATTTTGGTTTTTAAAAACCTGCGCACTCATAAAATAAATTTTTGAATATAAAATTTTAATCATGTAAAGGATGATTCAAAACATTAATACATCCTAAATGAGTTAAATTCCATTAATTTTTTATATGTAATTTATTTTATAAAAATATATTATAAAGTGTAATTTTAATGGGAATTCCCTTATATTTATCATATCATTGAAGTGAGAATTAATACAACGAATGGAATATATATATTCAATACACATAAAAATAACAAAACATAATATAATAAAAATTCATTTTATAAATAAAACTTTTATTAAAAAATAAATGATGTAAAATGTTAAACCAATGAATGGAAATTTGGTTATGAATTCCCATGCATGATATATGAAAGCATTCTTCACTTGTAATAAATGTAATGGATAATCAAATTAAATTCATTAATTTCTTAATTTAGAACATATTCTTAATTTAATTTATTTATTATTATTTTATAAGGTTCTATTTAGTTCATTTGGATGAGTTATATAGGTCAATCAGATTATTCTATGGTTTTTCACTTCATGTGTTTAGGGCCAGTTTGCCTGAGTATAATTATGAGAGTTCTTGTAAAATGGAAAAAATAATCCATAAGTTGAATAAAATTGTATTACTATAATTATATAATTTTAAATAACTCCATATATCATTATTTTTATGATATATGGATGACTTATTAGATAAAACATTAATGATAATTGTTTCATTTATTTATTGTGGTTTTTCTGACCATCACAAACTAGTTTGGTTTTATTTAGTATTATGTATATATAACAGTTATAGAACATTTATAAAGATATAATATTCATATTAAAATATTTTTTATCCATAATAATGGTTTTATTAGGAAACTATTATTCTTTAAAAGAAAATTAAAACCCATCATCCACGAAGGCTGTGAATCGACACGTGACAAACGATGGTTTCATTTTTTCTCGAATAAGAGGAGAAGATAAGAGGTATGATGATAGATATTAAATTTTAAATTTTAAATTACAGTATATTTATGATAATGTAATTATTATTACACATTATATAGAGGAGGTTAGAATACGATATATATAAAAAATAAATAAATAAATAATTTAAAAGAGAAAGAATTATGATTTTACCTCTTGAATAACGTATCCTTGAGAACCTATTTAATACATTTGTTTTTGGTCTTTTGGTAAAAAAATAGGCATTGTAAATAGGTAAGAGGATTTAGAATTTAATTGGGAATAATTAAGACATGATTCAAGGCTATGGAGGTGTGGGGGGAAGGGGTAGTGAGTGGTGGTATTTTTAAGGAGAGGAGAGGGGTGTTTTTGATTATTTTATTTTTTTCACTATTTTAGCCCTTGACTATCAATAGTGTAGATTATAATTAATGAATAAAGTAAATAGATAATATATTTTCTAAAAAATAACTTATTACCTAATCCATAAATTATTTATGACTCAAAAATTCATTTATTTACTTATAATGTTAAATACCGTAAATTACTGTATTTTACTATTCACAAAAATTTCAACTATTTGAGGAAAATCAAAAAATATGAACCCTAAGATTTTTTTGATTTTTAGATTTAAAAAATGGAATTAATTTTCTAAACCTATATTTCTTAATATGTGGAATTTATGTTTTAATTAAAATCATCATTTATTTGAAAAATATCGATTTTAATTTTATAACAGACTTTATAACACTTTAAAAAATTATATAAATTTTCATGAAAATATCTTATAAATATAATAAACCAAAATATTAATTTATGAATCTATTTTATGATATTAATATTTATTTTAAATATTTATATAAATTATAAAATTTTGAATAAAAATTTATGTTTCACAAAAATACCAACATTAAATTTATCATTTTTAAAACATTTATTAAATTATTATATGAAATAAATATATCATTCTTATAGTTTTTGTTATAAATTTTTTTTATTTATAATATAATAGGTTAGGTTATTATTATAATATCCAAATTACTATTCTTAATCATCACATTACTATTAAAATGGTTTAGTTAATATTTCATTAGTACATATTCCTTAATTTATATAAATACCTTTTATTTCATTATACATTTTTAGTGAATTTAACTATTTAATTCCAAAATGAAAATAAATTATTAAATAAGTACCTGGGTGGTTACGTTATCCCTAAATTTTTGAAATTTCATCAATATGATTTTTTTTATTTAATAAAAAATTGAGGAAACCATTCCCTCATAACATTTTCAGATTTCAATGTTACTTTTTCAACCATGTGGATTCTCTACAAAACCATAACCTAGTAAATTAACTTATTTCACAATAGTTGTTCTCTTAAATCAAGAATATGAATATATATTTTCTCATATGAATAGATATCTTCCAATTAAATAACCTCATGGATTATAACATGACATACTCTTTTAACATAAAACCATGAAAAAAATTGTGTACATAGGAAAAAATCGAAAGAAATGTCAATCGGTAAGAAACTAAACCAACTTTATCTATTAATTTATAGATTACAATGATCTATAGACTCAACTTAACATTATTTACAAAACACATCATATTTTTCCATGAAGAAACATTGATAAATATACGATCACCTAACTCAAAATAAATATCCTTCCTCTAATTATCCTAATAAAATTTCTGCCTGCTCTGAGCTATCCTCAAATGTCATTGAATCAACCAAACTTTCTCAACCATTTCCTCTAAACATTATTTTTTCCATCAAATTTATTTCACTTAATTCATCCCAAAATGTTGTATTTCGACACCTTTTTCAATATAACACTTCAAAATGCACCATTCATATACTAGAATAAAAAATATTATTATAAGAAAACTTAACCAAAGAATGATATTGATCCCAACATCATTGGTAATCCATTGAATAAGCTCAAATAATATCCTACAATGTATGAACTGTTCACTTTGTCTATCTATCATATTGTGGATGAAAATTAAAGCTGAAATTTAATTCATTTCCCAATGAATTATAAATGAGAAGATAAAAGTTATAAGTGAAACTAGGATCATGATTAAATAAAATGTTGAAAGGATCTCTGGGCACCCATAAATTCTCTATAATATACTACTAAAAATATGATCTAAATATAGAGTGTCTTGAATATGAGAAAAATGTGCAGATATAGTCAGTCAATCAACAATAAACCAAATCAATTTTTACCTTGAGTTTTTTTGGTAATCCCACTAAAAAATCCATGGATTTATTTTTCGCATTTCTAACCTATAATTGGGAAGGGATGAATCATTCCCTTTTGAAATTTTCATTATACTTTTAACTATTGAAAATTCAACAATCATATGGTAAAGTCAAAAATATATCTTTTAATTCCATCCCACATGTAATAGTACTGAACGTCCCCAAACATCTTAGTTCTTCCAGGATGAATTGAAAATGGAGAACTATAAGCTTTAGTTAATAAATCTTTCTTCAAATGTGAATTACACGACACACATAATATCTTCCAAAATCACAAAACCACATCTTTATGAAAGTTAAAATTTGGAATCTTACAATTTTTCGTATTCAAACTCTTTTTGTATATCATGGCCTTCATTCTATGATTTATTAAATTTTTTTGATAGAGATGATTTTAATAAAATATGAAAAAATAGTAGTATTTTCTACACCGACAACTTCCAATCCAAAATTAATCGAATCATCAACCATGTTTTCATTTTCTAAATGTAACATTATTAATATAGAAATATTTTTATATCTCAAATTATTACCCACTTTATTTTCTTTTCTAGTATAGTAATGAATCATGAAATCACAATCCCTTATAACTTCTAGAAATATTCTTTTCTTCATGTGCAATTAATTTTGAGTAATTATATATTTCAAAACTTTCTAATCAGTATATATTTGACATTTAGTTTCATATAATGGATGTCTGAATAATTATTAAGTGAATACAACATATGTTGATTCCAAATAATGTTCTGGATAACATAACTCAGGATGAATTCATTTTAATTGAAGTGTTAGAATATACCTAATCATTATTAATTCGAATAAAACCAAGTCCCTTTAAAGAAGAATCACCATAGCTGAATAACTCTCCATTTTTGGAAGGCAGTTTCAAAACTAGATCATTCACAAATCTCCTTTTCATTTACTAAAAAACATCAGATTGTTCTATCTTTATAAATTTAACCCCATTTTTATGTTAACTTACCTAGTGGGGTAGACTACCATGAAATATTTCTAACAAACCATCAGCAGTAACATGCTATTCCATGAAAACAATGAATCTTAGTAAAATATATATGTCTTGTTAATTCATTTTCCAGTTTTGTTTTGCCAGCATCGACAATTTTTCCATACTTATATACATTGTTACAAGTAAAAGAAATCAATTGTAACCAAAAATCAAATTTGATAAATTTATATTATAACATATATCCTTTAAGGGTTTTCAAAACAATACTTAGATGTTTTTCATGATCCTCATTACATTTTAATAAACCAAAATATCTTTAATAAAAACAATAAAAACCATATCCAAATATTCTTGTAAGATCCAATTCATAATATCTATAAATATAGAAGTATAATTTTTCAAACCTAAAGGAATAAATGCAAACTCATAAGGACCATATATATTCCAAAATGATGTTTATATAATGTCATCATCCTTTACATTCAACTAATGGTACCCAAAGTAGAGATCAATCATTGAAAATTTTTGCACCCCTTTGATCTGATCAAACAAATCATCAATATTGGGAAATGGATACTTATTTTTAATAATAATGTTATTAAATTATCTATAATCAATTAAAGTCCTTATAGAACCATCTTTATTTTTTTTAAAAAAATTGAGTCACCGTACGGTGAAATGTTGGGTTGAATAAAACATTTATATAGTAGTTATATTAACTACATATTCAATTATAGAAGTTATAATTATTCTATTTGATATGGTGGATTTGAAATTTGTTTATAATTTTGGACTAAATCTATAGTAAACTGAACCTCCTTATTAGTTATAATACAAGAAAACTCATTTTAAAGAACCTAAAAATACTCATTTACCACCAAAAAATCATTAATCTAAACAGTTCAATTTTTTTAAACAATATATATATATAAGAAAACATTAATTTCTATATATTAATACTTTATTTACTTACTAAATATTTTTAAATGATGTGGATTTATTCTTGTATAAAAATAGAAAATATTTCAGAAAAATAACTTCATTAGCTATACAATCAATATTGGCATGGTAAACAGAAATCCAATCTGTATATAGATTAAAATAAAATTATTCAAGGGGTGGGACAATATGGTTTACAAGAGAAATATTTCCACATACAACAACATTAATATTATTATAATTTCTTTTTTTCATTAATATTTCCCCCTATGTTTTTACTATAAGTTATGGATTTATTTCTTGAGGTGTAATTTTTTATTTACCATAATATTAAACAAAAATTAGTGAATGTGTCAAAATTTTATAAAAAAATAAATTATCATAATATGGATAAAAATATATACCTGATTCCATTTTGATTGATGGCACAAAAACTGCAGAAGTAGTTGCAATGGATTTCACAACACCATTATACTTATAGTTGGTATGATTATAATCATTTAAGTTCTTCTTTAGACACTCAATTATATAATTACCAATGTCACTATATTTTAAAAAAAATTACTATTGGTATTTCAAAAAATTTCAAACAACTAAAATGATATTTTTCATTTCAATCACATTCCATATTCCCATACTTACCACATTAGAAAAACTTACCAGACTTTAAAAGGAATTCACTTGTGTTTTTACCACAATTCTACAAAATTGAAAACATAATTTTCTTATGAAAAAAAATTATTTGATGAATTATTTATTTTTCAAGCCACCTCAACCTAATTTTTTTATAGTTTTCAAATAAAACATGATTATCTAAACAATCTATCTTCACATTTTATGCCCATCACACAAGTTTCTAATAACTTTTGAATTCATGACCCTTCAATATTTTGGTTTCAATCCTAAATAAAAATTATTGATTTTACTATAAATATGCTAGATAAAATTTTGAGTATACCTTTCCAATATAGTGAATTATATATTATATGCATCCACTGAATCTTAATCCTATATCAATTATAATAATTTTTTCCCATCCTATGTTGAATCTACTTATGAAAATATATCTCAAGGAAAATATTTTTTAATTCATCCCATTCCAAAAATTCAATCTTCCAACTATCCCTAATATTCCTGACCATCAGACACCACTGGACAACTTCAACTTCAAAATTGAAAATACCATGATATCCTTTTGATTGTATGAACATCCTATGACATTGAAAAGATTTTATAGGGCATTAATCCACCCTTCAAATAACTTTATCTCATAATATCTACTAAATTATGGAGGGTGTTTCCACATAAAATGTTCCACCATAGACATATTCCTCTATGGTTGATCTAAAAGATCCCATGCATTGATTTTTCTTATATTTAAAACCTACTTCAATTGATCTATTAATTTTAGAAACTTATTGGTTCCAATTCCATCCATTCTAGGTAGTAAATTCATAAGGATATAATCGTATTAGTGCCTTCTTACTTCTACTTCCCCATTTCATCAAAGGAAAACCATTATAAAAATAAATATCTTGGATGAAGTATCTTGGTGATATTTAAATTCTGTATCATTTAAACATAACCATAAATTAAAAATCATTTATGGGTATTCTATTGAAATTTTAGTAACCCCTAATGTTATCCAAGCCTTTCTTTAATACCCACTATAAGTACCCAATATTAAACCTTACATAATCTAGTTATTTCAAATATAATTCAGTTAAATACATTCAAAAATATCATTTAAGCTTCATGTTTTAGATAATTATTTTATAACATCATAAATATACACTCATATATTATCACGTAGACACTTTTTCTCTATATCCATTTTTTACAACATAAAACATTTATATAAAACACAATTACTTTCTGAAAAAAATTATCACGATATTAAACTTGAATTCTTACATTCCTTTACCCGTCCTTAAATTCAAGGACTTTTTTTAAAATCATTGTATGATATAGAAAACATACTTAAGGCACATATAAATGAAGAAATAAATTGTTAGTTCATGAATGGAAACATTTTCACGAAGTAATAACCTTTACACATAAACATAATCTCTTTATATTACCTTATGAAATCATAAGTTTACTATAAAACCAAAGAAAGAATAAATAGATAATAAAAGGTAACTTGTGGAAAACAAATTATATCCCTCTTATATATAATGTAGATCTCCCAACTATATAGGGTGTAACCATAATGGTTAAACTTTGA
This sequence comes from Viscum album, assembly GCA_963277665.1. NCBI lineage: Eukaryota > Viridiplantae > Streptophyta > Magnoliopsida > Santalales > Viscaceae > Viscum > Viscum album. Next base: position 565,943,310 of record OY728151.1, read on the forward strand.
ACAACCCTCATAGCATATTCCCATAATATCATAGGAGACACATAACTAGTTAACTTCTTCCCTTTACCCAATTAATTGGAGAGCTATAAAGGGTTCACCCACCCCTGGGTTATCAATAAACCACCCATCCTCATAAAAAATTCACAGGAACCATAACTTAATAACAAGAGATAAATGTTTCATAGAATAATCATTTTTGTAGACTATACAATTTCTATACTGAAATCACATTTCATTTTACAAATTCATGCACTATTAAATGAAAATATTTTATTTGAAAATAAATTTTAATAATTTAATGGAAGAATAAAAACATTAAAACATCTTGAATGTGGTAAATTATACTCATGTCGTATATATAATAAAATTCTTGTAAAAAGAGATGTTAAAGAGGATTTTTAGGGAAATACACTTATAAATATAATATAATTAACCCAAGAATTATTCTAATGAATGAAATATTTATATTCTATGTAAATAAAAAAATATAACATAGTATAGTAAATAGTAATTTCACAAATAATTTTATCAAAATAGAATCAATAAAGTAAAAGGTTAGCACAATGAATGGAAATTGGGTTATGAATTCCATTAAGTTATGTCTGAAAGCATTCTAAACATTTATTTAATGTGATGGATAATCAGATTAGACTCATTAATTACATAATTAAAAACATATTATTCTTTTATTTGATCCATTATATTTTATTATGTTCTTTTATGGCAATTTTTATGAGTTAGAGAGTCTAATTGCATCGTTTTAAGAGTGTTCATTTCATGGATTTATGGTTCGTTCCCTTGAGTATAATTATGGGAGTTCTTATAAGAAGGAATAAAAACGCAAAAAGTAGAATGAAATAGTATTAATATAATTTAATATTTTTATATGATCCAATATATCATTTTTGTTTTGATATGAGGCTGATTAATTAGATAAAAACATTAATGTAAAATGTTGGGTTTATTTTTGGCAATTTTTTGGACCATCACAAACTAATTTTGTTTTATTTTATATTATGTCAATAAATTAGGTCCATAATATTTAAAAAGTTATAATATATATATATATTATAATCTTTTTTACCATAATAATGGTTTTATGACTAACCTTGGTTGTGGTAAATGAAAATGAAAACTCATCATCATGAAGGCGGTGGATTGACATGTCATGGATGGTGTTTTATTTTTTTTAGAATAAGAGGATAAGTGAAAGTGTTTGATGATTAATATTACAATAAATAAAAATTAATGTATATATATGATACTATAGTTTTCATTTCTATTTTGATGGGTGAGGTGAGGATAACGTAGAAATAATTAGATAAAGAAAGAATTTACAAGAGAAAGAATGTTGATTTTACCTTTTGAACACCAGCTCCTAGAGAGCCTACATAAGGCACTTGGTTTTGGTCTCTTGGGGAGTAAATAATATATTTTAAGTGAGGAATAGGGTTTTGAAGGGAATTGGGAATAATTTTAACAAGAAAAAAGGCTTTGGAGGTTTGAAGAGAAGGGATGGTAATTGTAAAGATAAGAGAGGGGTGTTTTTGATTATTTTATCTACTTTTTTATTATTTTAGCTCAAGACTATCAATAATGAAGATTACCATGATTAAATATAGTAATTAGATAATGAAAGTTCTAAATAATTATTTCTTACCTCAACCATACATCATCCATGACTCAAAAATATATATTTTTTCATATAATGTCTAATAATGTAAATTATCGTATTTCACTATTTACCTAAATTTCAACTATTTTATAAACATCCAAAAAATTCACCCTAACTATTTTTATGTATAGATTTTAAAATTGGACCGAATTTTAGGAAATAATTTTTCAAAATATTACAAATTTAATTTTGAATTAAAATTACCATTTATTAAAAATGTAAATTTTCTTTTAAATAATTATATTAATAATAAAATAGTAAATAAACATGTAAGTTTCAAAAAAATACTAACACTTAATTTATAATTTTAAATCATTTATTTACTTTTTCTTCGATATAAATATATCATATTTTACCTTATAAGAAAAATAAATATATAATTATACTTTTTTAAGTGGAATAATTATTTTAAAGACTATATTTCTATTTTAACGGCCACATTACTATTCCAAAGATCACAATACTATTCCATTAGTATTGATTTCAAAATTTCTATAAACACCACTTATTTCATTATACATTTATAATGAATTTATCTATTTAATACCATAATGAAAATAGATTATTCTATATATACCTAGGTTATTACATATATACCAACCTCTAATGCATTGTTTAAGGATTTATATCTCACGAGATAAGAATTTCGTATGTGGAAATAGTCCCATTATTCTTTATTCACATCGTTGAGCATTAACTTGATCACGCTATGATTTTTTCAAATTATGGTGTATGGAAATGATCAAATATATATTTTTTAATATGATGGTGAATGTAAATGATCATATATATATTTTTTCACATGGAGGTTCATGGAAATGATCACATATATATTTTTTCACATGATAGTGGGTGGACATGGTCACATATAGAATTTCTCAGATGATGGTGGATTGAAATAATATCATATATATTTTTTCAAATGATTATATGTGGATATGGTCATGTTTTTCATTATTCAAAATATTTTTCCATGACATGTTTTATTATTACTTCCTTATTAATTTTATAATTTCATATTCCCATGCTTATTCCATATTTTTTTATCATATTCCTATAAATAATGCCCATGACTCATGTTTATTATCTAAAACTCTTATGTAATGGTATAATCTTTTCAAATTGAGAAAAAATTTCTTGAAATTATGACTTATGGAAAAAGAATTATTATAATGCTTTCTGTTTAAAAAGATATTTATACCATGGTAATGTTTTCTTATATATTTATAATCTAAATAATGATATAATGTTCATAAGCTTTTTACTTATATATAATTTGAGCTCACATATATCTAATTATTACATTAGTCAATTTATAAACAAGATTATAACCTTTAAGAGGTATCTTATGGGGTTTAATTATGTTTGATGATGGAAAAGTGTTCACAATTATCATAATATATTTTGCTTATATATCTAATACTGAAATATAATAATCTTTTTTTCATGGGATTTCATGATTATTTTGTGATGTAATTTTGAATTTATTGAATTAATCTAATATATATATATATATATATATGTTTTTCTTGGTATTTAACAATGGACATGTGACACGGTATCAAATATATTGTTCAAATAAATTAATTTTAGAAGTAGATTCTGAAGTGTGGTTTTGGGGAAACTAAATTCATATTAGAGTAACGTTTAGTTATTTTTGATGAGTAATATTATTATTTTTATGATTAGGTTGAGTGAAAATTAGTGAAAATCATAAGGATAATTTTATGAATATAATAGGATCTGGGATTATTTTTAAATATTTGAGAATGTCGTTTTCCTAGAAATTATGTATATGTCATGATACTAGAAAGTGGGTACAACTATAGAGAAAATAAACCTTTTATTAATCACTCAAAAGATATTGATTGCATATCAATTCAATCATCACAAAATACATAATGAGTGGAATGAAGAATACAAACATGGTTGGACCCTCCTGGATGATTTACTTCTGTAAATTCAAATTTTATTTATGAAATAATTATGAAGGATTTAATTTAATTTTTAGGATTTAATATACACCTAGTAAGGTCATAGAAACTAATAGTAAAATAATAAAGAATAACATTTGATAAACAAGGATTGTTACTTCATTAACAGTGTGTAACATATCTGAAATAAGATATCATATTTTGAAATGATGGTTTCATAAGAGAATACATGTTAGGATTGAGTGTTCATATTTATGCTACCATTTATAATGATTTTGTTGGATATTATAATAATAATTTTTTTAATATTTTGTGGGAAACATGATCTTTAAAATGAATCTGTTGATGGTATATTTCTAGAAACTCATAATAAATAACTATAAGGGAATATTTGGAATAAATTGGTTATAATATTAACATATTCCTATTACGGGGGAAACTATATTTAACCTAGTATTCTTCATGATACAATGTTTTGTATCTCTTTAGAAGATATATCTTGAGGAAATATTATATTTCATCCACCATTATTTAATATTATTAGTTAGTGATAATAAAAATTGTATGAACTAAATTTATTTAAGGGGGAAGAATGTTATTCCTCTTGTTTTTATAAAGCATATCATTTCCATAAACTATATTTTTATAATTGCAAACGTTTTTTGGCTATTTATTTGAGTGAAATGAAATAGATTACAAAATAGTACATATAATATAATAGTTAAACAAATAATTTAATTATTCAAAGTAATACATTACAAAAAATCTCATAAAACCAAGTATTACACACCATAAATTATTATTCACCATTTATGGTTACATTCATTAAAAATGAATTAATTAAAAGTGGAGAATATATATAGAGGAATTAAACATTCAACACTATAATATATCAAGGATCATATTCACCCTTGAGGATCAAAAATAACAAAATCAAAACTATAATAAGGAAGAAAATAATGAAAGGTGAAAGAATATTATGAGGTCTAGAATGAAAAATATGGAAATGAGAAGTGTTACCTAATAATTTGGAATGAAATGAATGAGTTTAGTAACGTTATGTATAGTAATAGAATTTAGAAATTATAAGTACGGTTGTTGGAAATATAGTAATTTGAAATATTTTAATTAGAAATATATGTATCCAAAAGGTTTAATAATGTTGTGTATTGTTAGTAGTAATTTTTAAAATAATATAATTGATAAATAATAAAAAATGAAATAAATAAATAATATTAAATTATTTTAAAAATATCAATATATTTGTTTATTATGTAATAATAATAATAATAATATTTTTTAAAATAAAATTATGTATTTATAATATTGAAGTCAATATATTAACATGAATGGATTAAGGTAATTTAATTTTTATGATTATAAATAATTAATTTTAATGGTATTTGGTGAAGACAGTATAATATAAAAGTAATATTTATCCTGATTTTTATTTAAAATGTGTTCTATATTTTAAAATACTCTTCACTTAGGAATGATTTTTATTAAATTTATTTGTAATATTCACAAAAAATAAATTAATATTATTTGAACAATTATTAATAGCCACTTAATACTGAAAAATTAATTTTATTCTTAAAAATATATTTTTCTAATAAAGATCCCTTTTATAAATAATTTATTTTTATTTTAATAATATAAATATATTATTTCATAATTATAAAACATATTTGTTATATTAATACTAAATTAATAATAATTTAATTACAAGTGATAGAAAAAAAGAATAATAATAATAGTTAATATAATTTTTTTTATTAAGAACTGTTTTTCATTATCTGTTATATTTCCATTTAATAGTTGAATGAATAAATTTATGAATTTTAATTTGAATAAATTGTCTCTATTTTCTAATTCATTATAAAAATATTATATTTGGACTCATTTTTTGTGATTTTTCTGAAAGGTTTTATTTTTATGTGAATAGTGAAAAATACTGTTTGTAAAAATACTGAGTATTTTGTGATATAATTAGGAAATAATAAAAAATTAAAAAATTTTTAAAACCATTTTACAAATAAAATATGTATTTTATAAGTAAAATTATAAATTTAAAATAGTATTCTTATTTTAGAAAACATTTTTTATGATTTTAGTACTAAAGTAATATGTTTTTTAGAGTTTCCTATCAATTAAATATGCATATGGTCGATTTTTTTCGGATTTATATAAATACTTATAACTCTTATTGGTTAATAATATAAAAATTAATTTCAAGAAAATAACTAATATTTATAATTATTTCTAATCATATTTTTTTACACCAAAAAATAAACTTTCACCTAAATTGGTTTTTAAGTGTTATATGCGCTAAAGATAAAAATTACTTTTTTACAAACATTATAAATTTTCTTTAATTAAATTGTTTCAAATTTTTGAATCATTATGTATAAATTATGTATCAATTCCTATTTTATTTCTATGAATAAAAATAAATTTATTATGGGATAAGTTAATACCATTGTAAAAATAAAATTTTAAAAGTGAACTCTCTAGTAGTAAAAGGCACAAAACATTTTTGAAAATGAATGGTTGATGGATGATCTTACTTAACCATTACCCACTCAATTTTTTCCCATTATTTTATCCTTTTGGCCCATGAATAGTTATATTCCCTTAATATTTTTACCAAAATACCACTCTCCTCACTTATAATGGGTCCTCCCACCACCCATTTAGGGGCACTGTAAAATTATAATTCTGATTGAAACTCTACCATTTTATATATTATAATTAAATATTACATGTTTTTCAACACCTTAAACAGATGTGAATCCCTATGTCATCAAATTCAAATAAACTCTCCATAGGAATGTTTGAGTTCTCAACATAAGTACTTATATTTCCCTAACATTTTTTCTATCCTTCACGTCCAAATATAATTTTCACATAAATATATAATGACATAATCATTTTTTTATAATATTTTTTTTATGTTGGGGGAAAAATACTTTTTAATGTTTCCCAATTTCCTTTAGAAAATGAAAACATCATTTACATATACGTGTGAAATACTGCCTCTATGATGAAACATATTTTATTTTTATAACTACCTTACTTGAATGGTTCTAAAATGGAATTTAATTAACAAATAGTATATTTAGAAAATGTTAATAATTTTAAATTAGTAAAAAAAATTATACCTTCCCCCCAAACATGAAAAAACATAAAATATTGATTATGTTATGCATTGACTACTTCCCCCATAAAGACACATGTTTTATTTTCATTAACCAACCTAAACGGTTGGTTAAACAAGGGTATATAAATACATAAAATGTTATTTTTAGCATGATATTAGTTTGGGATAATATATACCATTTCCTCCTTTATATATTTATAATAAATATGAAAAATCCATTTATGTGTATGTGTAGACTACTGCCTCTTTAGAGCGACATAGTTAATTTTTTATCACCACCCTATGTGGATAGTTCTAAGAATATAATTAATGAATAAATATTATATTTTTATATAAATAATTTATTTTTTGTTATGTTAATGAATTATTAATATTTAACCCATTAGTTAATGTAAATATTTTGTTTGTAGAAAATTACCAAAACAAGTTCATTAAAAATTTCACCCTCATAAGTTATAACTAAAAAATTAAATTGAATAATATAGGAATTTATAAACTTGTATGGAAAATACATTTAAGTAAAATTAATAATATATAAATGATTAAATTTGTAACAAATAATAGGGATTGTCATCTACATTACAAATCATGTAAGGATAAAAAAATTACAAATATATAATAATGAAGAGAAACTATAACTAATTGGAGAATTTATTGTAAATAATTCTCATTTAACAATTCAACATATAGTATATAAGAATAATTTTCTTAAATAGGTTATTAAGAGAGATATTTTGATTATAAATTAGGTTAAATAGATTTTATGGATGTTGGGATTGAAAGTTAAGGGGTTTTCTTAATTCAACATCCTTTTTTTACTCATCATTATTTCTATTTTACTATAGTTTAAGAATATAGTCTGAATATATTATTTTATTTTATTATGAAAACATTAATACTTTATTTCTAGTTAATTATCTTGATGGATTTATTTCAATATAAAATTTTATAATTCTATGATTAAATAGCATTCTTTCAATATGATCTCTTTTTCTTTGGTGTCCAAATTAATTCTTCCTTTTTATATGATCCTTTATTATTTTTAATTCTAAATATGTTTATTTTTGGAGATATAAGAAATTAACTTTACCAATTTTCATAATTATGACTATCACTTTTTTACTATATCGCTTTCAGTGATTGAATTTGTGACATATCAAAAAGTATTTCCACTTTTTTGTATTTTTTTCCTTCCACGCCCTATTTACTCAGAAAAAATTAATATATTTTCCCAGGATCCATTATTTGAATTTATTTTAGAGTTGTGTTATAAATAGTTTTCATTTTACCTTCTCTAAAATGATTTTTAAAGTGTTTTTTTTAATTTCATCTCTTTTATAATGGTTTTAATATTTTTTTTTATAAAATCCTTTTTTCAATGTTTAAATCCGATTATCATCTTTAAAATTTTTAGATGCCATGTAGTTATGTTTTATGAATCGTCTTCAAAATTCAGGGATGAAATGCGCCTTTTGAGTCATTGGTATTTTTGTATAATTTAAAGGACATTTATGTCATCTTATATGATATCATTCTGAAATGATAAAATATTCATTTATTACCTAGGGTTTTAATGGTATGTTGAATTATTTATATATTATAAAACAAATATATATGAATTATGATGTGTGGAGTCCAATATTTATCTCCAATACATTCCCTATGGTTTTATATCTCATGAGAAAAGAATGTTTTGTGTGGACATGATTTCATTATTATTTGTTCACATGGTTATGTTTTGTCATGATCACATTATTTTTTAACATGATGGTTAATGGATATTATCATGTATATTTTTTAACATGATGGTTCATGAACATGATCACATAAAGATTTTTTTACATGATGGTTCATAGACATGATCACATATTTCTTTGTTTCTATGATGGTGTATATAAATTATATCATATAACATTGCTCACAAGATGTTACAAGTTAAATATCACATATATCATTGTTCACCTGATAATATATGGACATGATCCGGTTTGTTATTTACTTGACTGTGTACGGATATTATTTCTCTTAAATTTGTACACAATATTTTGATTTCTAATTTTAATCGTGTTACCAAATTATTATGGAATATACCTATGATTGTGCTTCATAAATCATGATTATAATGTCACAATATTATTCCATGTTACAAATTTTTTAGTTAATATATAATTTCTTAGTAATATAACTTTGGGATAATCTTATTGTTCCATATTCTTTTTATGTGATATTTTTCAGATCATCATGTTTTCTCATGTTATTATGATTTAACCATTGATGAAATGTTGTTGAGTTTTTACCTAAGGAATAATTTGATCTCACACCTTTCTTATGTTTCTATTCCCAAGGTTATAAATATGAAAAAACCTATGGTGAGTAAATAATATAGTCTAAGTCGTTCGATTATGGAGAAATTTTTACAATTACCACAATTTATGTTTCTTATACAATTGATCCTCAAAGAAACAAAACCTTCCTTAGTTATTATTGTGTGATTATTATGAGTTTCAATGCTTAATTCATGGAAATGATTTTAAATAAAGATATGATAGTCTTGGTGTTTATATTTGGGTATCTCACATTATATTTAATTTAGTGTGTAAAGGAAGCATTTTTATCACCAGATTTGGGAGTGGTGGTTTAGGAAATATCGAAAAATATACTAGAATTACAATATATGAATTGTTATATTAGAGGGTTTGAGATAAATTTAATTTGGAATCATCATATTCAATAATTTTGTAACAAAATAATTTATTAATCTAAAATATTAATAAAGCTATCAGAAGTCTTGTAATTTATTAAGAATAACCCATCTCTAAAGCCGTACGACTCCAAATTAATATACCACCAGAAAAAGTATTAACATAATCCAGTGACATATGATTTCATTGAATTCATATGAAACACACAATTCATATGATCAAATTCATACACTCATGTTGTATGATCAAATATTTTTGATCAAGTCTAATTGTAAAAAACATAACAATCAAATTAATATTGAGAATAATTATATTTTGGATTTCCATCCAATGATTCTTAACTTCACTATATAAAAATTATAAATGATGAATGATATTTTTTAGTCACACAAGGTGGATAACTAATATATTTATTTTGAGGCACCATTGTATGAATTACCCATGTATATAGAAAATTCAAGGTGCCTGAGGTAAGAGATGATAAAAACAATGGGATCGTGTCACTAAAATATTTCATGTGTTTGCATACTTTAAGTTAATTAATAGTACATCAAATAAGGGTCCCATATTGATTTAATCCATGTTCTTCTATGTTTGTCATTAGACACACTATTCTATTCCACTACCTATCAAGTCAATTGGTTCTTCTTCACTCTAGTGGGGCATAATGCCCCCCATATAGTGTTTCCATGCATTATTTTCCAACACAGAGGATCCTTTGCTCCTTAATATAGGATTCCCTAACTATTATAGTTTCTTGACTTTGATATTGAATATTTTATTTGATATACACATTTAATTTTACATTTTCAATTATACAAATTATCATATTACTCAAGAAAATCATCTAGTACCCAACCACATTTCTTCTTCTTCTTCAGTATTCAAAAACATTATCAGTATCATTTATTATTTTCATAAATAGGGACATATAACACTCTTCTTAATACATGGAGATTCTTGTCTTTCAAACTCATCTTAACTCATGGAGGCACAAAATGTGTCTTAGAAACAATGGTGTAAGAGTTTTGGGGATCATTAAAAATTTGAAATATCATTAGGATCATAGTTATTCCATTTCATATTGGTAAATATCTTTTAACGATATTGTACTATAGTAGGGAAAATTTTATTTTTATATCACATGTATTGTCTTCAAATGAATTTGACCATGACCTCTTCATGATCAAAATAAATATGGACATATAAAAGTTCAAAACATGATTATTTTTTGAGGAGTGGAAATAAATAATCTTATTCCAATTTTTTTCAATATGTTATGGAGTTTTAAGATTTCTAAAATGTATTATATGATGGGGAGTGATCTTTATAATGATTTAATCAAAATTGATATAGGGTGGGAGTAAATGACTAATAATTTACATAGTTTCACTAAGAAATACTTACAAAATATATTTTTGGTATTTTAATGGGAGTATGATAATTTGATAATACTAGAATTTATGTTTGAAGATTTAGATAGAGCTTTTACCCATTGTTATCACAAAATTAAGATGTCTAAGAGTCTCTTAAATAAAGGATGCATAGTATAATGGTTTTGAAATTTCAGGTCTAGAATAATATTTTACACAGAAATATCACATGATGTAGTGTGATGATGGTTCTTTAAAAAAATTTATGGTTATTGAGGCTATTTACATCATTGGAATCTTAAAAGAGGTGTTTAAAAGTTTTCATGGATTTAAAAATGACAGATCACTCTCTGTAAAATCTAGGGTATAAATAGTTAGTGGGGCTTGGATGATCATATGAACTATAACATACCTGACCCCAATAGCCTAGATATGGTGTATTAATTTATTACCTTGGCACCTGATACAACTGGTCGCATCTCAAAGGACCAAATAGTGTAATAGTCTTACTAAACTAGATAGATATTAGAGTCTTGAGTTATACTTGAAAACAAAAAATATTAACTAATTTTTTAGGATATGAATATTCTATCTTGAATATCGTCACATGTCATTCATATCACACTTCTTGTATTTTTAGGAAAGGAAACAAAACAAGGGTGATCTGAGATGAACATTAAGAGTTACATAATGTGGAAGATACCATTAGTATATAAAAAATAATCAATAAGAAATAATCAATATGGAATGGTAAATATCTAAACATACATGAAATTTAATCAATAACTTGACCATCAGGACTAAATTGGGAATTGTAATTATAGAAAGATAAATAAAAAACACATCCCATTTAAATAACTTGACTATCATGAATATAGAAAGAATAATGAATATGGAGATGTAAATAAATAAATCACACATAGAATATAAATAACACTACTATCATGAATATATAGGGAATAATCAATATAGAAAGGTAAATAACTAAAAAACATTTCATTTAAATAACATGACTATCATTAATATATAAGGTTTAATCAGTATGACCTGGTAAATAACTAAAACTAATTCCATTTAATCAATAAATTGAGAATGGAAATGCATCTTGAGGTAATATCATTGAAGAAATATCATGGATAATAATAAATGGATTATTAATAAAGAAAATGAATAATTATTTGGTTTTCTGATCTTAGGAATCATTATACCTTTACTGTCAAGACATTTTATAAGACAATTTAAAACTAATGGGTACATATACACTAGAAACCCATTTAACTAAGGCAGTGCAACTGATTCATCTCATGATACCACCATTGAATTAATGGAGATATCTATAATGGGGACCCAATTGAATCATCATATACAATTTATTCCTAAAAATTGAATAATTTAGTTAATATATGAGAAATATTCCATATCATCAAATATCCATATCGAGTAAAGGATATATATTTTTTCATATTTCCCTAGTAAATAAAGTATATATCAAATTAGACACCATATGTTAAAATGATATAAGGTTTAAGAAATATTCATTTCCATATTAATATAATATCTATATTTAATATAAATTTAATTTTCGAAGAAAAATTATCACAATATTGGGATTGTTTCAAGATAAATTAAACAATCACTAAATAAAGTGAGGTTGTACAATAATTTTTACCTCTTTGGTATCTTTTAAATTGCAGCCTCTTGAAGAATAAACCTGATAAAAAAATTAATCATCATTAATATATTCATATTCATGTTAAATACAATAAATATGTTTTATATACACCACATAAAAGTAAAGAGTTTTATATTTTAAAATATGTCTATTTAAAATCAAAATTGAGATAAATACCTTCCCAATTAAAAACGTTCAATAAAAATCCACATGGATGAAATAATTAAAATTTTAATTCAAATACCATGAATTATGTAGGATTAATGATAATTAATGTAAAATGGAAAGTATGTACATGACGTAAAAGAAATTTTGTGAAAAATAAAAAATATTCCCCAATAAAAGAAAATTGGGACAAAGTCTCTTATAAAGATCATAACATATTAGTGAGAATTAATGAAGTAACTATGTATATAAAATTTAATTATAAATAAAACAAGTGTAAATACAACAAAAGATAGTAAAAATTCTTTACACACAATTAATTTGAATGAAAATCATAGTAAAGATGTAATATAACCCAATGAAAATAAATTGAGTTATAAAATTCTTCACCACTTGGTAAATTTATAGTTGAATCACCATAGATGAAATAATTAAAATTAATACATAAAATGACATTAATTTTGAATTATTTATCGTATCACATTGAAAGTGGAAATATATATACCATATAAAAGGAATTAGGTGCATAACATTATAATATGCCTTAATGAATAGAAATTGGGATGATATCCCTTACACCACACTTCCTTTTTGGTGGAATGTGCTTTACAATTTTGTATATTGGTTTTAATCATGTTGTTAATTTATACCAGAATCATATCCATATATATAAAATAAAACATGATCCTATATAACATATTATAAACCATTAATTAATAATAATTTTTATTTCTGTTGTTTTAGGTGTTAATTTCTTTATTTTCACATGCACATTTGGTCATGAAATGTAAAATTTGAGTGCATAATATATATCTAAATCTTTACTAAAATGATATTAATTTTATAAATATCATTACTTTCATTAGAAACATTTTTTAAATTTGAAAATGAGGAATGTATCACAACACTTCATAGAGACGGTATATCGTACGTACACACAAGTGATATTATCATTACCTTAATGGGTGATAGGGTAAGATAGTGGATGATATATTAGTTTCACAGAATCAATATAATTTCAAATATAACACATATATTCATTAAATTTATCTTTATTACATTCAATGTAAAGTGTTAGTGAAAAATGAATCACATCGCTTTGTGAGGTAGTTGTCCTCCGTACACACATGTATCTTTATAATAATTAAAGGACATGGAAAGTAAGAATTTATATGTGATATTATATTTATTGAAGTAATAATATATCATAAATATTATATATAAAATTTAAATTCACTACTAAATACAATCTTTAGATGTGTTGATGGAAAAAAAGATACATCGGTTAGTGAGGTGGTTGTCCTCCATAAAAAAATCAAAGATTTTATTTCCCATTTGACAGAGGAGGAATGGATAAATGTTATTTCATCAACAAAATAAAATCTCAATATATGGTAGATATTGGTGTTGTTATACTAGTATGATTGAATAATATATTATGGAGGTGGATGAAGAAATAAAATAAAAATGATCGTTTAGGAACGTCACCTCTTTTGTGGATGGCCTCTTTAGGTTTACACCAAAATTATTCTTAGCATGAATTTATGATAAAAAAGGGATATATGATGTATAAATTGGAGTGATTAAGTGATGTGGGTTGATATATTTTTTTAAAAATGGTTTTGGATGTGTGAATAGAGGAGGGGATGGGGGTGTAATGTCCCAAAACCTGTTACCACTCAACAGTTCCCTGAGCCTAGTTGTCCACATGTCCTCAAGCACATTAACCCAAACACCAAAGGATTCCAAATACTAGAGATGGAATAGGTAGTGTCCAGGGGGTGACTATGATGATGATACATGTAATTTTTCTACAAATAATCAAAAAAAATTTAAAAAGGTAAAAACAATACATTTATCAAAAAACCAAAATGCTAAAAAATATTTATCTCCAAATAGCACCACGAGCCCCAACTCAGTCCAATGCTCCCCCTTCTCTAAAGCATGGAATAATGTGAAGCATCAAACTATGGGTGATTTACCCATTCTTAACCTGCATCTGTAAAGTCTATCTAGGTACCCAACTATATCCCAAACATTGTGTGAGATAAAATCATTGTAGGTAACCACCCAAAGGTCTATAAAAAGTCATAGTTGAGCTATATAACAAGCTAAAATAGCATGTGATATATATCATAGGTAAATAGTAATAAAAGTTATGCACCAATGGAAAATATAACATACAACATTTGACTCTTTATAACTATACTTGGTTCCTTGGAAAAAATTGTCATGCTTCTATAATGAGGAAGCTACCAAAAATATAGAAATAAAAAACATGGCCTTTCCGTACATCCATACATACAATTTCAACCATGTAAATGATGTTTAATCTACATATCAAACAACGACAACCACAACATACAACCATATGTTTCAGAACAAGCATGGAAGTGTTGTATAACCACGCATATTACATTTACCATGGTTGTTCCATAAAATCATGTTTTAGACCCATTAGGGTCAGATCCAATGTAAATTGGACCAAGGAATCCTCATCTAGTCTTAGAATTATCTAGATGGAAACTATGTTAAACTATAATTGGGATCCAAGAATATATCTACCAACCATTTTCAATACAACTCCAAACAAACCAGATCCAAGGGGGTAGAAAGGCCCAAAAAATCCCACATAATCCAGACCCAAGGGGAAATCTCCATCCAAGGTGTCCACTAACATCTTCAAGAGTTAGGGGAGAAATATCCATGGCATTTAATGGAATCAAAACCCAAGGTATTATAACCAAGTAATCCACTACCATTACATTCATCACATTTTATTCATTGATATCATTAAATTTCACTTGCGTTCCAACTCATATCACAATTCATATTAAAAAAATAATCAATGAGAATAACCACTCATATAACATATATATATAAGAAATTTAATAAAAATCACCAATATGAAAATCATGAAAAACATCTGCTAGTAAAAATAATCAATTTAATTTAATACATATACTTATTAACAGGCTTTCTCTAACTAGGGAGGACTAAATCATTCCATGGGTGGTCTGATAATGGAATAGGCAATTCATTTCACATGGCACACCCCATGGGTGGTATTTTGTTGGGGGAAAAACATCTACCACATATAAATGGAACTAAAGGAATCTCTAATAGGTTCCATTATATTCAATTAAAATTTCAATATATTTTCAAGGCCCCACCAAAATGTATGACAGGTGACACTACAATAACAAATTTCTTAATAAATCACTGAACCCCAATGGAAAACTATATAACACATACTGTAGGTCCTTAGTAGAGTTCCCTTCTAGTTAATACTTCAAGTGTGACTTAGATTAAGTGAAAAAAGAATGAGAAAAAAAACATAAAATATGGAATATTAGATTTCATATAAGTAGAGAATCTGATACTATGAAGAATGAAGAATGGATAAGAAAAAATTTAGTGCTCACCAATGTGGATCCATCAATATGATCAATGCTCGATAGCATGATTGGATGGAGTAATGTTATAAAGCGATAAAATTTGTCTCCTAAGGGATCTAAAATTCTTTCTATCCAATATAAGAAGAAATGGAGAAAGAAAATTTGGTTGTAATACAACTTATGGAAAAATGTTAATTTCAAAGAAAAAAAACGGTTCACTTGGTTTGGACGCATTGTTGGCCAAACTGTGTGCCATCTAAGTGCCCAATACTATTTACAGGGGTATTTCACATAGTATGAATGCACTATTTGACTAACCATGTGCCATACATATCTCTATCCACTATAAAAAACTATAGATTCACACACACAGGTGTGCGACTCCATCTGCATAGTTTGAAAAACCATGTTGGCTCTTTCTATCCCACTTTGCACCCTCACATGGTTCGTAATAACCATGTGACCTGACCCACATGGTTACTTACAACTGTGTGACTTAACTATTTTCTCCAAAAAGATTGTAACCTGGATCCAAAAAGACACCAAAAAATCTTGATACACTTGTGACCTCAAAATTTATTCAAGTGAGGTAGTAATTAAACATTCAAATAGAAAAATACTTGTATGTCATATGAAAATTCAGGTTCTTAAAATATTCCACTTAAAAAAAATCATCCTCAAATTTCTATCTCAATGGTGGTTAAGATTTTTATACTGAAAACTCCTTCCAGTTATCATGTACCAGGGTCTCTAACTCCCAAGTCGCATTCTATAAATGACCCAGAGGCAATATCAGCTGTACTAGAGGAACTAACAGGCCATGTTACTCATCCTCCTTGGGATGAAAATCATGACATAATTAGGAATGATACTGATGAAACTGAGATACATGGAAGTTGTTGTGCAAGAATAGGTACCTCTGACTTAACTGCAACTGATAGGATACCATCCAGACATTGCCCAGAATTTCAAATGGACCCACATATCGTAGTAAAATCTCACCCTATTACATAATCCATCTGTTTCCCTGCCTTAGTGAAACTCTTAGAAAGACTTAATCACTAACCCCAAACTCTATAGATCTTCTATAGTGATTATTGTAATATTTCTGTTGATACTATGTCATATCCATCAAATTTTTAATCAATTTACCCTTCATAGAAGTCTCATGCATGAGACGTGGTCCAAGGAAAGGTTCCTCAACTTCATCAATCCAACACATGGGTAATCAGTATGACCTACCATATAATTCATCATAAGGTATCATCTATATAGACATGTGATAGATATTCTTAATGTTGAACTTAATAAGGGGTATATTCCTATCCCAAGAGCCTCTAAAATATTGGACACATGCCCGCAACATGTCCTATAGCACCAGAATCATACGCACTGACTGGCTATCAGTATTAGGTTGGTATATTGTGCTAAGAAGCACCTATCTACCCAGAACCCTAAAAAATATCTGCACCAAACAAGGCATACACTTGGTGTCTCTATATAAAATGGTAGTGCATGTGACCCCTTGAAGTCGTACAATATCTCTAATATAAAACCTCACAAGATCATCAACAATAAAGTTATCCATGAATGTTAGAAAATTAGAAACCTTTATAAACATATCAATAACAACCAAAATGACATCACTACCTCAAGGTGACCTTAGTTAAATGATTAAGAAATACATTACCACGTCATCCCATTTCCACTAAAGAATAGTTAACTAATGTTAAAGTCCAGATGGATTATGGTATTCCATGTTCACCAACTGATAGGTGGAACGACTCTTAAAAACCCATCTACCTTGGGATTCATACCCAACCACTAGTACTAATGGAAAGAGTTACAGTATATCTTGGTGACAATAGGATACATTTCAAGAAATGAGGAATGAAACTCCTGTATCATCTCTTCACATATGTCCACAAGAACTCAAATGTGACCATGGATAGGTAGGATATCATCCTTCCCTACGATCAGATAAGGATATGGGTCCTCATGTTCTACACTACACAAAAGGACTAAGCCCTTACAATTTGATTGCTCTTCATCCTCACTCTATCCACTATAATTGAGGTCAAAACTAAGTAAGAATGAAAATTATGTCATTGATCATCATACACCTTCATTTACATATCAGAGAACAAAACCATATGATACTACTCACTACTAGTATGCTGAAATTCCTATTTCTAAGTCCCCATGCGCAGTGCATCGTCCAAAAAAATTATTTTAATAGGAGTGTAGGTAATATTGAAGTCAAAACACTGTAGGCACACAACCCACCTTTGATGCATCAAATTTATATTACACAATAAATATATACACGCACCTTTTTTTCTCCATGTAGACCACACAACACTATCATACTAATTAGTTTCCATAATAATTCAAAGTATAAACAATATAAGGTAACTTAAGATGATGCGTTTGGTAATTCCTCTCGTGTGTCCTCTGTTACCGATACCCGTACTCAAAAACTCTATCAACTTGCATCAACACTCCTCCAGGACTAATTCATGATGCATAAAAATAGGAAGTGTAGCTTCTGTTATTCTATAGTTGTATCAATAATTGTGTTGTAGGAATTCTATCTTTCAGCTCCTGAAACTGATGTCTCATAAAAAACTGTCAATACAAACATTACAACCTTCTTAGTCATTGCCATGAGCGGCACTAATAATCATGAAAAGTACTGATTGAGATGAATACAATATCTAACTAACCCAAAGAAAATCCATAATTTAAATAATTCCTTGAGACTCTCCAAAGAAAACTAAATATCTCACCTTATCAAGGCCTACTGATACTTTTATCTCTAAGATAATATGACCCCAGAGGTGAATATTATCCATACAGAAGTTGAACATTGTGATCATAGCATATAACTGATTCTCACTCAGTGTATCCAAAAATATCTCAAGAAGTATGGAACAATGAATTAGATTGTGAGAATACAAAAAGGTACCATACCCACAATCAACCATAATAAATCTAGATAAGGATGGAAGACTCGATTAATCAGTGCAACAAAAACTACAATCACACTTGGAAGACTGAAAGGAATAACTAGATACTCGTATAGGCCATAACATCTAAAAAAGGTTGTATGATGTATGTATTTAGGTCAATAATGTACCAAATGAAATTCAGATCTTAGATAAATTTTGGAGAACACCTTAGTTCCTCAAAGTTGGTAAAAATGACTATCTATCCAGGGTGGAGGATATCAGTTCATAACCATTAGATGATTCAATTTCTATTAATCCATGCATAGACTAAGGGTACCATCCATATTTTTCAGCAAAAAATAATGTTAAAAACCAAGTATATTTACTATTTTAATTAAACCCCTTTTACTTTGGATCCTCTAGAAACGTAATAAGCTCCAAAAACTCCATCTTAGACATCTTGTAAGGTGGAATGGATACTGGTGTAGCTCCTAGAACAAGAGCGATGGATAACTCATCCACTCTCTCAGGTGGTAAACCATAAATGTATTCTAGGAAAACATCCCTAAAATCATAAACCAATGGATAAAATTCCTCCTGTGCACTCCCTGATAATCCAAATACAAACTAGAAATCTAGGATATCATTCCACCCATCACACATTGTTTTGGTCTTTCTTGGAACACATGAACAATCCATTCAAATTACGAGTATAAAATTAAAAATCTAGTGATGTCAATGTCACTATCTGATGAAATTAGTCAACCTAGGATTGATAATTCACTAGCCAGTCTATCTCATGTGTGATGTCAAACCCAGTCATGTTGAGCGAAAAAATATTCCAGATGAAGTGACACCGACCAACCTTAACAGTGAACTCTCAACACTAGCGTGCATCCTCTGTTCTAATCCCCAACGGTGTGTCAAGAGTCATAATTCTATTAGATAACTATCTCACAAGCCCTATTATTTCAACCATATGTGTAGATATAAAACTATACGATGAAATTTTATCAAGGAAAGAAGGTACACGAGTAGAGTATCATAAGATCATACCTCTCACCATAGATGGTTCCACGCCCTTTTGCTTCACGTATGATATATAGAATATATATGGCCTAAACCAAAACTCTATGACACAACCTCTCTACCTAGAGTAGTCCCACTCTTCTATCTCGTACCTAATGGTGCCTTTATGCCTCAACCACATCCATGGCCACCTCATCCTTACCAACCGATATTTCTCAAGCACCCTAATTGACAAAAATATGTAAAACCTTCTCCAAAAACTGGTGTCATAGATAACCCCCTACAACTCACTTTTGGGGAAAAGTTGCTACAGAAACGTTGCACATGACCCATCCTTCCTCAATATCGGCACTTGACTAGGTTAAAATAAAATTGATTCCTCATGTGGCCATATCATCCACACTGAGGATAGAAACCCTCCATACAATTAATCACAACATGATTGGTACTTGTATCATGGGAATCCTCAAAATGATGCTTCCTTCCAGAAGATGGTGTACAACTGGGTTGAGAGACTATACTCATACACTCTACACCACAAGATTCCTTCTGGTTCCACTATGTAATCAGGGCTCGATTCACAACATCTGTAATATTGTTCAATCTAAATACATTGACTTGATATCTAACAAAATTTTGGAGACCTTCCATGAAGCATATCACCAACAATAACTCATTAGTAAGGTAATTTGACACAAAACGATGAAACTCAATAAAGTGTACCAAGTACTCCATAACCTTAATCATGCCCTACTCCAGATTCATGAACTCACTATCCTAATGTGACCTCAATGTCTCAAGGTAAAATTAGTAGAAGAATATTATTTGAGAAATCATCCCAAACCATTGCTCTCGTCCTTCCAACTAGGTTTAGAACATCCCATCAACAATTTTTTGTTCCTCGATGCATATAAGTTGTGAGTTTCACTCTCCTCATAAGAGGTGTCTTCAAATGATAAAATATCGATTGCGTAGTCTCAAGACACATCTCAACACCTATGGAACAACAACCCCCAAAAAATTGGGGAATGATTCTTCTGGAACACATGCATTGACTCAACCATAGACATGGCAGGCTATAGTGCTCCATGAAAGGTCTGTATAAAGAGGAAAAACCCCTCATAGAAATGCTCCTCAAAACATATTTCTGGAACAATAGTTTGTGTCATATATTTCTCTAATAGAGGATCCACTGATAGGTGATGTACCACCACATATGGAGTGTGGTTTTCACAACCCTCTTGCATTCTAATAGAGGTCATTATGGTTTCTTTTCTATACAATTCCAAACACGTGCCTAAGAAAGATTTGATATAAACATTTTTCAGCTCAAAATCATAGGATATGTCCATAAATTTATCTAAATAAGACATACTATATATAATTCCCTAAAACCAAGAATGTACCAAATAATAGTCAGAAAAGTCAGTAGAGACATTATCTCTTTCCCATTCAAATTCCATGTTTAGGTCAAGTCTCTCGTTCAACTTTCAGTTTTGATTTCAATTTCACATTAATTTCATATTTATTTCACAGTTAATTTTCAATAGTTAAACCAAATGTTTCATTTCTTCCAATCAATAAGGGCTGATAATAATTATGAACTAAAATATTGTTTCCACATAATCCTCACCATAACATGTTCCAATCGATGTATCTCATGGACCATGAATCAACATGACACAATTGGACTTTTAGGGTGTCTTCTATATCCAAATCATAAAAACACTTCTTATTTTATAGAAAACAATTTGTGTACCAACAATTTTTCTTAGTATAATTCACACAATATCTATCACAAAAATAAATATATCTATCAAGGCACACAATACATTGTCATATAGTTAAAGAATGAAACCTACATGGAATGAAATAATGCATGGCATGTGAATTCTGTAAAGTTTATAAAAATGATTCCTAAGTTAGAAACCCCTCATATCATCAGTCTTAGAAAATAGAACACCCAATAATATCAATGATAACATCACAATTCAAGTTTTCCACCCAACAGTGGAATAAAATCAGTTGTAATTTCACCAATCCAAAAAACAACAATTTTCATTTGATGAAATGTAGATTTTTACTATATTTGGGTTAGATATATCCATCCAAATCTCATTGAACAATTCCAATACCATTTTATCCCAATCTATTATCACCAAATAATATATCTTAAAAAGAAAACTAATCTGACATTACTTTGTAATGTGTTGAAGTCAGATTCATGTCAACAATACCCTGATCCTGGTTGGACACATAGCCTCTAGCACATCACTATGAATTCTAGAGGCTTTCGACAAATTTTTTGGGCCTAGGGTGTGTCTATGGGGAGACTATTCCCTCATAGTCAGAGTGTATCACAACATAATAACAATGAAAATCAATAGAGGAAGAAGATATAAACCCAGAATGGTGATAAATAAACAAAACATGAATATATAACCAATGAAAGAATTAATCTCATATAATGATGATGATGATACATTTCATGTGTCAACAAAGCATCCAAAACATGAAGACAATAGTACCATACAATACACATATCAAAATACAAAAAATAGAAAAAAGTTATTTATTTAAATAACATCACAATACTTAGCTCAGTCTTGTGCTCCCTTGATCCTAAGCCTGGAACAAAGGCAAGCATAAAATTATGGGTTCTTTCCATGTTCCTTTAATGCATCCATAAATTCCATACAGGTGCCAAATGTGGTTCAAAATAGGGTTTGAGATTCAATCCTAGTAGGTGTCCCCCAACGGTCTACAATAAGTACTGGTTGTTCAATATAATAAGCTAAAGTAATGAGAAATTTATATCATAGGTAAATAGTAATATAATAAATTTCCCATGATGTATATACAGTAAAACATGTTATCCTGTATAGACGTACCAAGATCCTTACAAAATAAGTTTCAAGCTATAATAACAATCCAACTACCGACAATATAGAAATAAATAACCCAAGCTCACTATATATCCATATATATCATGTCACCCACAAACGTTTTGTATAATCTGTATATCAAATGACCATGAATATTCCGTACAACTAGAAGTGTAAGGAAAACCACATCCAAGCCGAAAAACCAACAATATCACATTGACCATGGTTGTGACTTTTAATCAAGTGCCAGACCACTCTGGGCCAGATCCAAGGTATAATGGACAAAGGTACCCTTGTTGAGTACTAGGAGAATCTCAATGGAAACTCTATTAGGATTGAATTGGGCCAAAGTATCATGTATATATACCATTTTTACTATTGTCCCAAACAAACTAGATTGAATGGGAAGCATGTCCTAAGGAATCCCATGGAATCCAGACCCAAGGGAAAATCTCCATCCATGGCATCCATTAATGCGTTTAGGACCCATATGGGAAACATACATCGCATCTAATGGAATCAATACATAAATAATAAAAACGAATGCATTAACTACCATTTAATTCATCACATTTCATTAATCAATTTCATTCAATTGCATGAGTATATGAATTCATATCACAATTCACAATAAAATAAAATCAAGGAATATACCCACTCATATAAAATTTCTATATAAGCTATTTAAACAAAAGAATCAGCATGAAAAGGTGTAAAAACATATTATTTTCAAGAAATTCTACTCAATCCAATTAATTTCATTTCATAGCAAGCTTACTCTTACTACGAAATCACTAACTCAACACATGGGTGGTTTGACAAAGGCATAAGAAGTTCAATTCACATGGAACACCCAATGGGTGGCCTTTGGTTTGGGAAACAACCTCAAACACATCTTCAATAAGTTAAGGTAACCCTTAATAAGTTCCATTAAATTAAATTAAATTATTTAATTAATTTTTATGGCCACTCCAGAAAGATTGGTAGGAGGAAAAATAACGACTAGCTTAATAAAGCCCCCAATATTAATGAAAAAGTATAGACAACATACTTTAGGTATATTATAGATTTATCTCCTATTATAAACTTCTGATTAGACTCATATTGAGAGAAAAACTAAGGAACTATTAATAACATGAAAATAGGGAATATTGTCTTGCAGCTAAATAGCATAGTTGATACCCAGAAGAACATAGAACGTCAAAAAAATTGAGTACTGACTGATGTGAATGAAACAAGATGATCGACCCTCAATTACATTATTAGATCAAGAAATGGGCTCAAATTATTCAATTTGGATCAAAAGGGATCTCAAATTGATGATTAAAAACATGGGAGGAATTTTTCACCAAAATAGAGTAGCTGATACCACGAAGAACAGAGAATGAAAAAAGGAATTGAGTACTCCCCGAGGTGGACCCAACAAAGCGATTTACGCTCGATTACATAATCAGATGGAGGAATGGGATCATATTCTATAATTTGACTTGAAATGGATCTCAAATAGCTGATGTACAATGTAGGAGGGAAGGGAGAAAGAAAATTAGGTTATACAATAACTTAAGGGAAAAAATGGTAATTTCACCAAAAATCCATTGGTCGCACGATTTGGATACAAAATTGGAAAAACTATTCAAAAATAATGTTCCTACTACTATAAGGAGGGTAACTTCATAGTTTTTTCACATACAAGTTTAATAACCATGGGAAAAAGGTGTCTCAGCCCACTAAAAAAACTACATATTCACCCACATGATTGTGGACCTCCATCTGTACCATTTTCAAAACCATGTGGGCTCCTCCAGCCCACTTTCTAGCATTTCACAATTAGTTGTAACCATGTGACCCACTACACATGGTTTCTACTAATAGCAATCCATGCCTAATTTTTCCCAAAAGGCAGGTTATGGGTGCCTAAAAATCCTTAAACATCCTGATACACTTGTGACATCAAAAGGTATTCAAATTATACCATAACTAATCATTTTAACAAAAAATATATCTATTCCACATATAGAAATTAGGGTTCTAACAATACGTGACCTTATATATGTGTGGGAGAGGAAACACATGAAATTTCTGAAAGGAATTAATTACACCCTTGTTTTTATGCTGAAAAATCATAAAAAATGGGTCATTATCAAACCGTAGAGGTTATAAAGTTAAAATATGTTCATAAAATCTGTTAAAGATAAGTTTTATTTCACATTAAACTATATCTTCTTAGTTTAACCATAGATAAACCCGTTTTCACCTTAACCACAATAATTTATTTTTAATTCTTTTAATATTCAAATGGAAAAAATTACTGTGAAATTATTATATATTATAATTTTTTTGATTCCAAATATATAATCTATTTTTCCATATTGAACTAAGATAATTTGATTTATTTAGTTTAAAATGAAACCCAAATACAAGCCGAAAAAATGGGTTTTCCAAAGAAAAACATTCAAAATATAAAAAAGATTTTATAAAAAAATTAAACATGAAATTTATTCCAAAGACAAAAATTATTTATATTTTAAAATTATTTAACTAATATTACTTCAATACCAATATAAAATATAATTTAACTTTGTAAATAATTTCAATGAAAATGTATTTTTCATTAAAAATAGTATTTTTCACCATTCAACAAAAATTAATATTTTCATAAAATTATCAAAATTTAACCCAAAGATAATTTAGACATGATTCTATTAACTAATGAGTTATATTTGAAAAATAAATTTTCTAAAATCAGTAAATATTAATTTTATTTTATGTGCGCATTGGGAAACTAGACCAGCTTTGTGAAAGAAGTTGGTTTTTAGAAAAAAGGTATTTTTCATTCAAATGATTGTAATTTTATTTATAATAAATAAATAACCAATGAATTTTATTATACATGTGTAACAAATGTCATTTTCCTAATTTAGATAGTAATATTCATACCCAAAAACATAATGGCTAGGTTATAACGTGCATGCTATAAATAATGATATTTCAGTAGAGTATTATATATTCAAAAGATCATTGTTGTATGAATCATAAGTTATTTTCAGGATTGTATTAACCAAATAATAAATATACAATTAAGTCTCAATGTGTTTAATTATCATCTTATATTGGTGTTTCATTTCATATATGTCATCAAACAAGACATTCCTCATTAATAATATTGGGGTGTGATATTATTCCCCCCATCAATAAAATGCATCCTAATAATTTGATGTTAAACTCAGATGTCAAGGGATTTTTATTTTAAAATTATTTTTTAAAAAACCATCATCCTAAAATGGTTAAAAATATAATCTTTAAATAAAAAATGAGAATTAAAAATGATTATCTAGAATTTAAAATAAATGAGTTTCCATGTAGGAGAACATTGTTGGGGTGTGAATATATAGAAATAGATGTAAATAAAAGTGCTCAAATAATGATGGAGGGTGATAGGGTTCATTGATCACAATAATGTGAAAGAATAAGATAAAGTCAACATTAAACATTAATCTATGATTACTAAAATGTCCATTGATTCATCAGAGATAAAGGTAATGTAATAATATTTTTTTGAAAACCCTCTTTAAAAAAATTGAGAAATTCCTTTAAAATATTGACCATGAACATAATGAAATATACATACATTATATCTTTCTATTTCAGAAACATAATATCAACCTTTGGGTTTTCTACTATCAATTTGAACTTTATCTCTTACACCAATAAATTAATATCTAAAAATTATTTTTTTTATTCTTGATGCACTAAAATTTAATTTCAATAGATAATAGAAAACAAGAATAGAGTAAAAAGCCTTTTTTCTGTAAATTTTTTTCAAATTTTTTTGATAACACAATTTATTCAACATAATACAAAAATCTCTAAAATTCTATAGTAACACCATTAGATCATAATTAATATTTATCCCTATAATAGTTTTTGTAAACCCAATGATACATTATGAAAAAATCTAAAGAGCTCAGTAGTTGGTGTTAAACCCTTTTCATCCATTAGTTGTATGTTCAAGCCCTGTGTACTTCACAAAATGTAACAGGTTGTCACCCGGTACGTAGTTGGAATTTTTTATAACCATATTAATATAATTCAAATAATATTCCAAAATTCTATAGAACCACAAATACTAAACATCAATGATACAAAAAACCATATGGTCTACCAATATTTTTATTATTATGTCCAAAAATAAAAATTAATTCTTCAATAATTAAATTTCTTATATACTAAACCAATGGGTTGTATTACCATAAATTTCTCCAAAAATATCCTTAATCGTAGAATACCCCCATCACATAGAAACTAAAATGGGGCATTTAAGGCTTTAAACTTATGATAAATTATTAAATCATAAACCCTTGATGGTATCCATAACTCGTAATTTAATGAAGACATATATGCTTTAAAATTTAACATAATCCTTATATTTTTCATGATTCTTATAATTAAAATGCCATTGGGAATAACACTTTTAAAATATAGTTTTGGAATATTAATACATAAATACTTCAACCATTTTATATAGACATAGTTCCTTCTTAGGTCTATGGGATGACCATTAAAGGAGGGAATTAACTCTAATATTTACCAGGTTCCCAAAATTAAATACAATGAACTATAAATGAATATTTAGGATGAATTTTTTATTCTTCCATCATAATTTTCATTTTTTCTTCATAAATTAATAACTTTATTTTCGTATTTTCCACAAATAAAATTTTTTCTCAATAATTTGAAACAAAATAATTATAACACCCTTAGATTCTGTGAAATATATTTTTTAATTAATTTAATCATTTTGATATTTTTTTCTCACAACACTAGATATTGTTTTTATACATAAAATAAAAAGGTTTGGACTACTATATAGAGAAAACCGTGTTATTATCTAATTATAAGAAACAATTAGATTATATTTTAGCACACACAACCCTATGTTTGTATTGTGTTACACAAAATACGGATTTCCTTCAATATCTTTCATAACATTCAAGGCTATGTTTTACCAAATTACAATATACTATTAATATTTTTATTAAAATATTATTTTAGCTACCACATAGAGGGTGGGATGGAAGTTACAAATAAGATTAACTAAATTGTAAAAATATTAATTACACATGTTTATAACATGAGATATTTTTTTATCAATTATTATAATTGAATCAAATAACTATGTGAAAATTGATAAATTACTTTCCAAAGAAAACTATTTTTCTTTGTGAAAACTCAAATTTTTATCATTAAATTTAAGAAACAATTTTTTATTAATGTTTTAAAAAAATTATATATTATACATTCAATAAATATTATTTATACTCATAAAAATGATTTTATTTTAATAATATATGAATAAATCTAATTTTATGTATAAAAAGTTGTATTTTTCTAAAAGGTATTTTCCCCCATTTACTACGGACGTCATTTTAATCCCAAATTTGGTAAGTTATGTAACTTTTTTTGAAAAAATAAACAACATATTCGGAAGATGTATAGAATAATTTACAATGGTTTTATTTTTAGTATTGTTATGAGAAGATTCAATTTTTGATGAATAGTGAAAACAATTTGTATTAATTTAGAACTACTTTTTCATCTAATTTATTTATTGTCAAATTATGTTTTAATTTTTTGAAAAGTATAATTATATCAATTATACATCAATTAATATAATTTATTTAATTTAAACCATATTCATGATTAAATTGGATATAAAAAAATTTCAAACTTTTAGATATTTTATCTTTAAACACCGTCATTGTTATCCCGTATGTGGGATTAATTTTAAATTAATTTCTACCTTTTATTTGATTTTAATTTGAAAAAATTTATTATATATTCTTAATAATAATTTAAAGTGTTTAATATATTGAAAAATATTTTAACCAAAAAATATTAGTGAATGTGATTAAAATTAATAACAGTGATTAAAGGAAAAATTAGACTAACAAAGGACTAAGCCTTAATGTTAAGGCCCAAAATAACCTATAAACTTGTCCAAAATCAATTTTATGTTCATATTTTTACTATAAAGTAACAAGGGTGAAATTGGGACCAATATTATATAAACATTTCTTGAGAAATACAAATGTGGAATTCACTTTTTAAAGATTTACAAGAATTCCACTCCTCCGCTGTAAAAAAAACACTCTCCCTCTAACTCATTCACACATATAAATCCATTTTCATCACCGAAAATTTTATCAAATAATCTCCCAAAACCCCTAAACTCATCATATATTTATCCTTTTTAGAATAAATAAATTCTAGGAAAACATTTGCTGAAAATCAAGATGAGTTAGCCAAAGAAGAGGTAACATCCTTCCTCAAGGTCCTTTGTTTTATTTTCATTACCAATCTGATAATATAATATTTTAAAGTGATTATATAATAAAATTATTATCCTAAATGTATTGAAATTTATTTATTTTAATTTTTTCACTTATACATAAATACACTTCAATCAAATGAGTAATGAACTTACATTTTGTGTGTACGACAGACTACCGTCTCACGAAACGATGTGGTTCATTTTTTATTATTCCACATATCCTGGGAGAGAATTATGGTTGAAAATTTATTTTTATATAATATTTATGATATTTATTATGTTGTTATTATTCTTGAATTATTATATAAAATTTACTTTCATGATTACCAATTTGTGAAACTTCAATAACTTCGTTTGTGGATGTGTGGACTTCCACCTCCTCAAAGTGATGTGATTCATTCACTCTTTAAAAGGAATGTATTATGGATGGTTATAAAAAACATATATGATATATATGAAATAATAGTTATAATATAATTGTAATATTTATATATATACATATATGTTATTTAATTCCTTTCTTTCAATACAATAACAAATCAAAAGCAATGTTCATGCGTATGTACGCCATACCGTCTCCATAAATAGTGAATTCCATTTAATATTTCTATATTTTATTGAATAATATAAATATTCAAATACTTAATATATATGATATTTAAAATATTTTTGACATTCATTAATCAATTAAATAATTACCAATATACGAGGATCAATAATAAAATGTCAAAACTTATATTAAAAACAAAGAGAATATTACCCGAAATATAAGATTAACACATAGTTGTTAATAATTGGGAAATATAAAGGAATAAACAAATTATATATGGATTTATATATAATAGTATGGTTCATTTTAATATTTATATTAATTTTATATTTATTATACATTTTTTTAACATGTACGAAGAAAGTCATGAATTAAGGTAAGGTGATTTCTCATCTCACTATTATTTCAATAACATTTATGCCTTCTTCACAAATCATTTATTTTGTGTGATGTATATAATGCCTATAAATATATTAAATTATTATTATAATTAAATTTGTATTTTTTTTAAATATCATATTTATGATCTCTATTTCACGGGGTTTATTGTCCCAATGTTACTATAACGGTAAAGTAATTGTGTCTGAATTTTCTTTCTTTGAGACACTTTCCATGTTATACACCTAAATTCTTCTAAAAGGTATATATAATACCCCATGACATGTTATTTCATGAATCTATATATTTTAATGATAATTTATGCTTTATAAAAGTCAATTTTATAAAATGGGGAGTATGATTAAAGTTACCAAGTAGTAAAAGTTGAAAGCAACAATCTCATCATTTATTAGGATTGTTTGTGATTATAATTTCATTCATGAAATATTATAATCCATATTTCAATAAAACTAATAAATTTTGTATCCTATTATTAGAAATGATATATTTAATTATTAGTAAAATTTTAAAAGTCTTTGTCAAATAATATAATTAAGAATTTGATTTTATGAAAATCTGACTTTATATACCTCTTTGATCAAGATTTTGTGTTCCTTAAAAACTTCATATTATAAAAATATTTTCAGAATTTTTTACTATTATCCTATGATATTTAAAAAAAATTTACCCTTATTTTACCTTTTCTAATAAATAGGGCTTTTAAAGAAATCTTATTGCTGTTTTCCAATCAAAAATATTTTCTAAACCTCTTGTGGCACATAAGGAATATTTGGCACGAATGGATTTATTATCTAGCATGACAGTCCTCCCTTTGATTCTTCTATGAAAATTTTAAAAGATTAATTAGAATTTTTTTTCATATTACACGGTAAATTCATTATTTGTAATGTTATTTAAAAGAAAAAGGATTTCAAAAATCATTTTATGTTTAAATAGTGTTTCAAATTATTGTTAATATTATTTTTTATGTCTTCAACAATATTTTTTCAATGAATATGATTTCAATGACTTAAAATATTATTTTATCTTTTTTAGAAGTATTTTCATAGAAATGGTTTTTAAAAAATGTTTTAAATATTTCTTTATAAGTTTTCAAATAAATCATTTTCAAAATGGATTCAATAGTATTTTATATATTTTCAGAGAAAAATGTTTTCAAAATGTTTTCAAGGTTATTTCTTTTTTTTACATAGAAAATTATTTTTTAAATTTTTTGAAACTTATTTAATATGTTTTTATGGAAAATGGTTTTCTATCTTTATTTATAAGTCTCCATGTTTATTTTTTAAGAAAATGGTTTTAAAAGTGTTTTTTATTTTAAAAAATCAATTTTTCGAAGATGAAAGGATATTTTCTTAATGAAATAAATTTAAAATATATTTTAGTTTTTTTTCAATATGTGGTGACATATGATTTTGTTATTCGTGACTTCTTAGGTAAATTATCCAAAGGATCCATTCACATTTTTTCTTTGAATGGATTATGTTATGATGGAATATTGTTTATGAAACTAGTTTCTTTTTTGCAGCATATATGTATATAAAACTATTCTTATTTAATGGTAGATAGGTTTTTGAAAGTCATATCTTATTAATTGGATACATGATTATTAAACCCACATATTTTCATGGGTTATTCATTGATTAAATAATTATGAAATCATTCTATTATCCAGAGCTTATGATATGATGACATGTTTATGATACCCATTTTTTTTCATGGGTTCTGATATGATTGTTTTTGATATTTTGGTAAACATATGTATGAATTAATTTTGAATTGGGTGTGAAATATATCTCTCTAAAATTCATTAGGTAATGATTTATATCTCATGAGATAGGCATGGATGGAATGGGGAGTGAACTAGGTTTGGTAAAGGATTTGGTCTGTTAAGATGGTCTAGGGAGTGAACCTAGAACACTAAGATAGTCATGGGAGTGAATTGTGACTATAAATATGGTATAGAGAGTAAATTCATAGTAATATTATGTCCTTGGAAGAAATTACTTGACTACTATGGAAATTATTTTATATGCTTATGTGTTTACAAAAAATTATATGTCTTATTCCTAGGTTATGATTTCATGGCTTATGCTACTGATTCTCTTATGATTAATGTCTTATGAACTATCAATATTTATTCCATGACTCATTGATATTATCTTTGATATATAGGGAATAATATTGAAATGCTATTCTCATGTTCTCACACCTTTATTCTCATGTTATACTTATGCATCTCTTTTGTTTACCATTACTTAGCATCTGAGCTCATTGATTTCTTATGTTTCTATTCCATAGGTTATGAAGAATGGTTTTATATATAAGTACTAATGGTGGAGATATTGTTTTTGGAAAAAATTAAATATTTTTCACCAAATAAGAATATTTTTTCCATCTTTAAAAAGATAATAAACTATTATGGTCCTTAGGAATTTATTTTTGAAATGTTCTGAATATTCATATAAAATGATGTATTATCCATGTATGTTAATCCTAGGTCATTATATTTTTGGATGTATCATTTTACATTTCTGAAATGATGGAAGTTAATACTTCTTTCATCAATGGTCTCAACCAATATATCTCTTAGATAACTCCATAATTATCCTCTTTAATGAGTATTAGAGTTGTTTAAATTCTAGTTTAATAATCATATTTATGAATAAATTATTATGAATAATTATGATATTATTCATTCTAGTAATAATTAAATTTTATCTCATATTCACCACATTTTACTACATGTTCAATGTTAACACTATTTATTTTCATTATATAAATTGACTAAAATCAAAATTAATAGTGTGAGCAACCATAATCATAGTGGTAAAACAATATAATAATTTATAGATATTTATATCATGAATCCTTTTTTTAATAAAATAAAACATAGGTTTAACCTAGGCCATTCATTATTATAATCTATTTAAATTCTCAATAATGGTTTGTAAAGAAAATTTGAATTATCCAAAGCATATCCCCATGGAGTGTCAAACCATGGGTGCATTAAGGCTCCTTGTTGTGTACCTGATAATTCTTGAGTCATGGATGACACACCTTTTCAAGAGTTATTACCGCTATGTATATATGTTTTAGAACCACATCCTCTTGAATTTTCAATTAATAGACTTCTTCATAAGAAACACCACAAAATCTACAACTTACAAAAAAACTTTAGAAAGTTATAACATACTTATCCTTAAAGGTTATCAAATGGTTATGTTCCCTAATATGTATTTTCCTTAATCTAGTTCATAAAGTTGTAGATAAACTTCATCAGATACCAAATATAATTACCCTGACACTAGTATCCTGGACCCGATGTATTATTTATTAAATTGGCACTAGATACTAGTGATCAATTCTTAATGGACCGAAGAGCTTAGTAGTCTTGGTAATATAGATGAAAACATGAGGATTTCATTACATTTGAAAAAAAAAATAAAAAATAATTTTCTTTTGAAAATATTATTATTATCTCAAGAATAACATTTTATGTAATTTTTGTACACTTCCAGATATATAGGAAATTTATAAAAATTATGGTGATATCAATTACTCACTAAGAGTTACCGAAAGATGAATTTATCATGAGTAAACCACCGTATTTAGTAACTCACAATTAATATGGGTATGTAAATATCTTAACACACATTACATTTAATTAATATCTTTACTATAATTAATAAAAATGAAGTAATCAATATGGAAAATTAAATAAATGAACAAAAATGACATTTAAATTGAATGATAGGAAGTAATAGATAAATAATAATCAATATGAAAAAAAACTAAAAAAAGGATTCTATTTAAATAACATGATTATCATGAATAAATAATGAAAAATCAATATGGAAAGGTAATCAAATGAACTAAAATGATATTTGAATAAATTTAACATCATGAATAGATAAATAATATTCAATATGGCATGGTAAATAACTTAAAACACCTATGATGTAATCAAAAAATGATAATGGAAAATTTTCTAGAGATAATATCAATGAGAAAATATCATGTATAATAATAAATAAATTATTAATGAAGGAAACCCATAATTATTATATGCCATGATATTATGAATCAAGATAATTATACTTTAAAGACCTTTCACAATAAATATTAAAAAAATTATGGGTAGGTATACACTGAAAACCCATTTAGCTAAGGCGAGACAACTAGTTTGTCTCATGAGACTATCAAAGCATAAAGTGGTTATATATAACTTATCACCTCGCATATATTATTATCTATTTAATTTCTCATATATCAAATATTCAATTTAATTCACGAACAATGTTACTTATATTCAAATTCCCTTACTAAGTAAAGGATATAGATTTATCAATATTTCTCCACTTAATCAAATAGTATTCAATGTAAAAATCATATGTAAAAATGGTAGTTGGATTATATAATAATAATATAAATCATAAAAAATCTTTATATCTTGGGGAAATATAATATATAATAAAAAAATATCAAAAGAAATTGATGTTTCAATAGAAATTAACAAATCATTAAATAAAGAGAAATTGTAAAATATTTTTTACTTCTTTGGTAACATTTAAATTGTAACCCGTTAAATAATTAAATTGATAAAATCAATTAATTATCATTAGTAAATATTTATTCATTATAAATACAAAAAAGGCATTATATACACTACATAAAAGTGAATAATAGCATATTAACTGGTATGTCTCAATGAAATAGAATATGAGGTGAAATCCCTTACCACTTGGTAACATTCATGTAAAATATACTTGGTTGATATAATAAAAATTGAACATAAAATACCATGAATTAGTAAGGATTCATGTGGAATGGGTAGTATCAACACAATATAAAAAATAAATAGGTACACAATATTAAAATATGTGTCAATGATGGGAAATTGAGACTAAGTCCCTTAGAATGATAATAACATTTAAGTGGTAATAAATGAATAGACTATGTGTATAAAATGTAATTAAAAATAAAAATCCAAAAATAAATCACAATATTTTAAAAAATACTTACGCAGATAATCTTATAATGTTAAATACAATAAAAATGTAATATAACCCATTGAAAAAAGATTGAGCAATAAAAGTATCTACAACCTGGTAATTTTCATATCAAATACCCATAGATGATATAAATAAAATTAATACATAAAATTCTATGAATTTTGATTTATTGATGATATTACATATAAAAGTGGTTTTATATTAACCATACAAAAGAAATTAGGTGCATAAAATTATAACGTGTCTCAATGAAGAGAAATTTAGATGAAGTCCCTTACCTCATGATTCATTTTCATTGAATCCTTATTTAAACATCATTATAATGGTTTGAAACATATTATAAATTCATTAAATAATAATATTAACATTTATAATATCTTATATGATCCACTTATATAATTTTATAACCTGTTATTTAAACATATGTCATAATTGTCATTAATTTTTTGTGTTAATTAACATTTTTAAATGAATCTTTTCTCATGAAAGTTATGATTCATGATCTTAATAGGTAGTTAAACCATATATAAAATTATATTAGTGTCATTAAAATCATTTTTTTCATTAGTTACATTATTTAAATTTTATCATCGAGAGTGGATCAAATTTCTTTGTGAAGAAGATAGGCCTTAAATACACACGAGCAACGCTATAATTTTCTTAATGGGTGAAAGGGTATAGAATTGGATGAGATATTAATTTTCAAGAGTCAATAAATTTTAATATATATCCCATATATTCATTTATGTAATCTTCATTACTTTCCAATTAAAGATAAGTGAAAAACAAATCACATCACTTCGTAAGGTTGTAGTCCACCTTGCACAAAAGCGTTGTAATCGTAATTTAAATGGAATACAAATTAAGAATGTATATGTGATATTATAATTCAAAAATTAAAATATTATAATAAATATTATGTATATATACATTAAACATATCATTATATATCATGGTTATATGCGTTGATGGAAAATGAGTTACATCAATTCACAAGGAAATCGTTTGTCGTAAACATGATATATAATTTTGTTTACCATTTGATGGAGGATGATATTTATTATGGTTATGAATTAAAAGAAATTATATGGTATATAATTTTTTTATTTTACTGTCACGATAGAAAAATATTGGAGTTCTTTGGAGTAATAAATAAAATAAAAGTGATCGTTTATAAACGTTACTTATTCTTTAGATGACCTCTTTTGGCTTGTTCCAAAAGAAATCCTAGGATACTTTATTATAAAACCAATACCTATATGATATTTTTAAGGGATTAATTATTATATTTTGGTAGGTATTTATAGATCCAAAAATTTTTTGGTGTGTAAAGAGGGGATGAGTTGGGGTGTCCTTCTATAAGTGGGGGAGAGGAAAAACATGAAATTTTTGAAAGGAATAAATTAAATCCAAGTTTCTATCATTCCAAAATCCTCAAAAATGGATCATTCTAGAATATTATATATTATGAGACATAAATATGTCCATAACATGGGTTTTAGACATGTTTTAGGTCATTTGTAAACCATATCTTCTTAATGTGTCTCCCTAATAAACCTGTTTTAACTTTAATCATAATAAATACATTATACTACTTTTACTATTCTTAATGGTAAAAAATTAAGTCAAACCTTTTGGATAATATAAATTATGATAATTTAAATATGTAATCCATTTTTTAAAATTTAATTCATATAAATGGCATAATTTCGTTGGAAATTAAACCCACAAATGCGAAAAAATGGTTTTTACAAAGAAAAACATTCAAAAGATTTAAATGTTTTAATATTAGAAATAAATATTAAATTGATTCCATTGAAAAAAAATTAGTGAAAATTTTAATATTAGTTTAATTATATTACATTAAAACTAATGTAAAATATAATTAAACATTGTAAATAAATTGAACAAAAATATAGATTTCTTTAAAAATCATATTTTTCACCATTCATCCAAAAATTAACCATTTTAGAAAATTTGAAACAATTCTCCCAAGGATAAATTTGGAATCAAATTTTACAAAATTAATTTTATTTTATATAATAAATTATCTAAAAGTGGTAAAAATTAATATTTAATTATGTAAACCTAGAAATACAAAATAATTGTTTAGAAAAATATATTTTTTCCAAAAACATTTCTTTTTCTTTCAAATGATTCTAATTTTTTTAAAATCAAAAAATAAACAATGAATTCTTATATACATGGTTAAAAAAAATAATCTTCACAATTAAGTTATTAATATTCATACCTTCCAACTTATTGAATAGTTTATAATGGTCACATTTTAAATAATATTATTTTTATAGAATATTATATTTGGTTTAAACAATGTGTTTTTTGAATTGAAAGCTATCGAAGAGTTTGAGTTCATCAATAAAGACATAAATAATAATGCCTTGGGGTGTTAAAACTTAATATAATGTTGTTGTTTTATGTCATATATGCTATCAAACATTGTGTTCTTATTTTAAAACATCAGGGTGTTACAACCATGGGGGATGTTTTGGTGAAATCAGAAATAAAGAGGGAATGGAAGATGATGCTCAAAATGAGGCTTAAAGAACTTGGTTGATTCCTTGAAGTTGTTTATATTATGATATATTTCTAGTACTAACATGAAGAAATAATTATTAATTGATATATTGTTTTATTTTGGTGTGATATTTTTTTGTCAATGTTTTATAACTTTTAGAACATGAATTTTGAATGTACACTTTCGTAACCTCATGAAAGAAACTCAACTGAAAAATAGAAATATAGGATACTGAATTATAATATGGAAGAATAAACAACCCACTATAGAAGAAGTGAAAAAATAGGGTATTTATAATGCCATATGGGTTATTACTGTATGTTGTTGAGTATTAAAATCAATTTATCATGGATAACTAAGATCAAAAGGCGTGTAAGATGAATATATAATCTATAATAGAACTATAAAAGATAAAGGAAATTTATTGGAACCTTTAATGTTATTTAGGAAGGGATATTTATAATTAAAATCATTACCTATTAAACACATGGATTAGTTGAGGC
Organism: Viscum album; assembly: GCA_963277665.1. NCBI lineage: Eukaryota > Viridiplantae > Streptophyta > Magnoliopsida > Santalales > Viscaceae > Viscum > Viscum album. The sequence goes on from OY728151.1 coordinate 565,981,588, forward strand.
AGAAGTGCTCCACCAATCACCTTTCTCAAGTGGAGGGATGTTTGTAAAGATTGAATGGTGGTGCGTTGGGAAGGACCAGCTGGATACTATAGATGATCTCTATATATAAAGGGAACAATTCATTAGTTTTTTGTAATGAATATAAGTATCAAATTTATAATTATCATTTCTAGTAAAAATAGATAATCATGTGGGAAGGGTTCTCACAGTGGACACTCCCAATTGAATCACTTAATGAATTAAATTATCATTAGATTTTTTCATGAGATTCTTCAGTTATTAGGTAGGGTTACATATAAATTCCATTATTACCCAACATATTTAGTGTTTCTTGATGGATTCTTCCCTTATCACCCAAGTACTGTCTTATTTTTATATTGTTAATTTTATGTTTATGGTGTTCCCTATAGATAGATATTTTTTTCTGAACCATGTAAATAATTTTTTTATTGTTATATTGTTTTTTCATATGTCTTCTATTTTAATATAATGTTTGTGAAAAATATTTTTATGGATGTAAAATTAAAAGAATATAATAAGGGAAAACCAATGTAGTGAATATAATTAGAAGTATTTAATGTTTTATATGTTTCTCCTGCAAGGTTGTCATGGAATTCAGAAAATCGATATGGATTGTTCCCCAAATGAGTATTCATAAGAGGTCATTTGGAAATGATAGTTATGAAACATTTATGTGTTACATGATGCTTGGTTTTTTGATACAAAGATGATTTTACCCAATAATGACCTATAAATATTTTGTATTTACATTATAAAACATTCTAGGAATGATAATGTGATCTTAACCATTTATATCATAAATGGATAATACTATCAGTATTTCACACCAATAAGGAATAACAATACCAAAAAACACATTTTCAAAATTATATGGTATAAATAAAATAAAATAAAATATTTTTCTCTTAATTTTCATACTATTATGAGGATAAAATTTCTAAAACTTATGAAAATTTTAGATGAACTAATTGGAAAATATGAATCAAGTATCATAAGGTTTTAAAGATTGAAATTTAGGATTATTATAGAGACCCATGATTCTCATACATGGATGTTAAATCATTCTATATGAATAATCATTACATTACACAAAAACACAATTTTGGACTATAATAGTTTAGTTTCTATGAAAAATGAAATATAATATTTAAATTTGGTAAATAAATATTCATTTTATCCCATAAATATCCTTCCTTTTGATACACATCAAAGATATACCCTACCTAAAACCATTATTCATAACCTAGGGTAATAAAATGTAGATATGTTGATACTAGATGCTCAATAAGGGTAATTATAAGAGATATAAATATATAAAAAGATGAAATAATAAGATAAGAATAAGGGTATGTTATTATGAACATAACATAAAAATTTCATACATAAACACTCATGGATCATAAACATGAGTCATGACATAAAAAGTTATCATTTCTAAAAATGTGGGAAACAAGAGTGAGAAATCATCATAAATAAATAACGAACTATTAGATAAAATCATAATATTATAAAACCATCATAAATATAGGAAAATATTTGATGTGTTAAGGATAACTACTAATACCATCAAAATAATAGATATGGACCGATCACCTATTTCTCATAGTGGATTAGGACACACATGTATCCCATAGTGGATCAGGGCTTATCACATATTTCTTACAATGGATCAGAATGCACATGTTTCCAATTGTGGATTAGGACACACCTATTTCCCATAGTGTATCAACACACAACTATTTCACATGTTGGATTAGGAAAGACATGTTTCCCATAGTGGATCAGGACACACCTATTTCTCATAGTCAATCAAGCCCATCAACTTATTTACCAATATTATCTAATTAGATATAAATTTTAACCAATGTAGTGGATGGAGATATAGGTCCAATCCATAAAATAATAAAAATCAAAAACAGTTTTTCCAGACAATCACAAAATATTCATCATATTATTACCCATGAAATGAAATTGTTTTCATAATCATTTCATCATATTTCAATCTGTATATAATATAAAGGCTAAAAATTAATTAAAAAAAATAATCATAGTATAACCAGTGAAAAGAATGAGTTTTAATAATTATTTTAACATGCTATATCAAAGGTAAAAATGACTGGGTTTTATAAGCATCATGTCATCCTAAATATAGACTATTTATTGAAAAAAAGAATGGTATCCTTAGATCATTTTCCCAGTAAGGAAAAAGTAACTTGAAAAGATGTCATATTAGATGTAAAATGATTTTAAAATATCATTTAAAATATTTATTTAGGAAAATAGAACATTCTTTAGAATCATTTTTAAAATATATTTTTTTTAATATCCTTTTCTTTTCATATAATATATAAATATTTTAAAAGATGCTTTAAAAATAATTTAAAATATTTATAAAGGAAGATTATTATACTTTGAAAATAGTATTTAAAACATACAAACTTTTTGAAAATTAATGTCTTTTAAAATAGACTTTAAATCTTATAAAGGATGCCTAAAAAATTAATCGTCATTGAAACATGAGGTTTCGTTGATGCGGTATAGGATAAAATAATAAACCCTTCAACATTTTTGATAAAAAAACAAGTAAAAATTAATTAGAAAATTGGAATAATGATTTTTTTATTTTTCTAATGCCAAACCTGGGTAAATATTTAAAAAAAATTATATGTTTCCAAATATATATTTTTTTATTTTTTTGAAAACTTGATTTTATAAGAAAATATATTTCTAGCTGAAGAGAAAAGTAATGTCATGATTTTTTATAAAATTGCCCAATTAATTTGAGTAATAAATGGATGGAAAATGGTATTACTGCTCTTTAATATCATGAATAACCCTAAGATAAGATATTTCAAGAGTTTCTTGTGAGATAGATCATAATATTTCGTCATTAAAAGCATAATCATAAAAAACTAATATAAAAGATGATATTATAATTTAAAAACATTATCAATTGGGTAACTATTAATCAAAATCCCCATGACGGAATAACATATAATGGAATATAAAATAAAATAATAATAAATTAATTCCTAATATTAGATTTAAATTGGGTTCTATATACACCTCGAAAAGAAGTATAGGTGCATAACATTACATTTGTCTCAAAGAACAAAAAATTGAGACAAAAATATCTTATTGATTTAGTAGATATTTAAATTAGAATTCCATGAAATATATAACCTCAATTAAATATTTTAATCAAAATAATTTTAAGTATAATAATTATAAAATACAATTATAGGTAATATATACACCACATTGATGAAAATTTTGATGGATATGGAATTTATCTCATAGAAAATAAAATTGAGATGAAAATCTGTTACCAAAAGTCTCAATTTACGTCGCTATCTTCCTAAAATAATGTATAATAAATATAAAATTATTATAAAATTATTATAAAACCAAAATTATATATACCATACCATATATGATTTAATTACGTATTTTTATTACCCTTTTTTAACAATTCAATGTTAAACTCAAGGTTCATGTAATAACCGCTTTGTTTTTTATATATGTTTCGATTTGTTATTTTTTTGGTCCCCCTAATTTGATAATGGATTCATAATATTCATAGTTTAAAATATTATATAATTATCATATATATTTAGTATATATGTATTTAACCAAATCCATAAAATTTAGTAACTGGAAATGCAATATACCGGTCATGGAGATAGTAGGCCATACGAATGCATGAACAATGTTTCCATTTTCGACTGTGATTGAAATAAATAATGGAAAATGATATATATTATCATTATTTATTCATTTTTATGTCATATATAACTAATATTTTCTTCAAAAAAAACTTAATACCTTCCATGTAAAGTGTGAAAAAAAACACATCCCTTGGAGAGGTGGAAGTCCATTATGTTGAGTCAATAAGGATATCTTATGACTTCTTCATTCCTTATGGTTTTATGTTTTGAAAATCACAAACACATTTTCTAAGTTCTGAATTTTTCTATGTTCTGTATTTTTCTTAAGATCTAGAATTGTCATTCTATTATTCTTATAGATATATCATTGAGTTTTTTCATTCTGATAGACTTAATGATCTGTCATTCTGATTTACCATTCTGTTATACTTACAGATCAGTCATTACAATTTTTCATTCAGTTATATTATTCCTAATTTGATGTATATATGATTAAGTTTTATGATTCTGAATATGATGTATATATGATTCAATTTTATGATTCAGAATCCGGTGTATATATGATTCAGTTTTATGATTCCGAATTTAGTGTATATATGATTTCATTTATAATTCTGAATATGGTGTATATATGATTCAGTTTTATGATTCCGAATCCGATGTATTTGTGATTTGGTATTTATAATTCTGAATCCAGTGTATATGTGATTCAGTTTTTATGATTCCAAATCTAGTGTATATGTGATTATGATTTTATGATTCCAATTCGAGAACAAAAGAGATAACTATTTCAATACGATTTAATTTTCCATATGAATATGTTTTCTTGATAATTTTATTCTTAAGAATCTATTTTCTTGATTTCTTATGATTATGTTTTCTTGATAATGTAATATTTGTTTAAATGTATCGTTCCAATAATATCAGATTCTAAGTTTTCTTACACTTAACATTTATCTTTAACATAACATCGTTTCTATTACTTGAAATGATGTCGTAAAATCTGTTATAAAATAACATATGTATGTTTGAAATGTGTCAAGGTCCCTTCGAAATTGAATGAAAATATGACTGTTGGAGGGGAGCTGACCGTTGGGATGTTTTCCCTCTAAATACAAGCCCATTTGAACGAGAAAAGTACTAAAACTTCGACAAATGACTATGAAAAAATAAATACATGAAGTGATTTATAGATAGATAGGGTCTTAAACTCTTAGTGCTTCATACAGATTTCATGAACAACTTGTTCAGTTGTGAACAACTTGTTTAGACTTTCTTTGTGCAGGCTCCGATCGTGCTGATCGTGGGCTTTCGGGTTTGGAAGTTGTAGGTTCTGATTTCCTTCTAAATCGAGGTCTTGTAGGGATAGCAAGATAGATACTAATCTTCGCATTGAGGGGTTACCTGGGTTTGGGTAAGATAAAATTTCATGAAATTATAAATCAAGGAACCTTTATCCATGGTTTTTGGATACCCTTCTCTTTGGGTTAAAATAATCTTATTGTTACTTGTTTACTATTACAAGTTGTTTTAATTCGACTATTGTATGTTAACATTAAAAGTATAACCTTATTATACTTTGTAATTCTATTACTCTGATTATATTATAGATTCTATACACTTTTATGTAGAATCATTATTTTAAGAAAATAGAAAAGGTTTCTTTAAGAAGTCTCGGGAATGTTTGTTTAACCTAGTTAAACTTAACTTTAATGGTTCCAAAGAAATTTTAAAGTATACAATTCACCCCCCCCCTCTTGTATTTGAGCATCTCATTTTTACATATTCGATCTCACAATTAAGATCAGAGGTGTTTTTTGAAATACTTATATCCACATATAAGTTTTCTTGCTCAAGTTGTCCTTTTCTTAATATCTTCATATTTGTTTTTAAACATTTACTACTAATAATTTTTGGGGAAAGAAATATTTTTTAGTATGGAAGACATTCATGTTGCATCCTTAGATAATCTCAATCCTACTAGAACACTGATCTTAGATGGAAATGAATATGAGTACTGTAGTGATAGAATGAAGACCTTTGGGATAAACATAGGTGTAGACAACTACATTATGTCAACTAGAGATTATAAGATTATTTATAAGGAACTTAGAACCTTTACTAATCTGGAAAAGGTAGAATATCAGCTGAACTTTAATGTATGTAATACTCTGCTATGTTCCATGACTACAAACATATATAGCCAAATTTCATCCTGTGAAGTTGCAAATATTATTTGGAAGAAGCTTGAAGTAAATCACATTGTAACTTCCAAAGTTATTAAAATAAGAAGACCAATGCTCAGGGATGAGTATCATGGTTCCTGCTTCCCTTATGGAGAATCCGTATGTAAGGAACAAAAAAGATTTATGATTATTGTCAACAACTTACAATCAATGTGTGATAAAGGTTCAGATGATGAATCTCTTGTAGACAAGATTATTGACATCATGACTAATGAATGAGAATCCAATAGAACTTCTATAGATGAGAATATAAAAGTTACTCAGATTTCTGTTGATGAACTGTTTGGAACTCTTCTTCAACATGAAACCAGAATGATGAGAGATTCTAATAATATTAAGATTAATAATGGAAATGGATGTGTTTCTTTTACAACTACATCAAATCATATGAAATCCAATACTCTCGAGAGAATTACAAGATCTAAAGCTAAGAAGTTTGTTGTTCAATATGAATCTCGTGAAAGTGAAACTTCAAAAAATGAGTTATCCAATCTTACTCAGAGGATGAACAATATTTTTGGTCAAACGAACTTTCAATATATATACAATAATAAAGGTAGAAAAGATAAGAAAGATAGAGAAGTGACATGCTATGAATTTATAAGAACTAGTAATATTAGACATGATTGTACCTTGCTTAAGAAGAGAGACAATAAGGACATGAATTCTGAAAGGAACAAGAATAAGTTCTACAGATCAAAGCATAAGAAATTCTTGAAATCCAATGACTCGGGGAGTTCCATTGGTAGAGATTATTCTGATGAAGCTTCCGAATATGAATCTTCTGGTAAAAAAATATTGTTCTAATAACCAGAGCTCCATTTCAAAATCATTGACTTATGGCTAAGGTATGAACTACTGAATCCTTAACCAATACGTCTTTAAGTGAAAATTTTCTAGATTGAGATTTTTCTTCAGATAAAGAATCTTCTTCATCTGATAATGATAATGATTTTCCTTCCTATGAGGTAGTTTTGAGATTTGCTAAATTTTTAGAAAAGAGAAATTTTATAGGTTTTAAGAAACATGATAAAGCAAACACTAGAGAAACAATTTTAACAGATGAAATATTAAATCTTTCCAAAGATCTTGATGAGAAAAATGATGTTTTAAAAATTATTTCCAAGAAACATGAGGGAGTTAATTCTAAGAAGGATAAATTTTATGAGGATCTTAAAAATATGTTTTTAGAAAAAGATGCTTTAAACGATGAAATTAACTCTAAATATATATTTCTTAAGGATAAGGATTTAGTCATGAGAGTAAAATATGAAATATTTTCCTTGAATAAACTTCTTGAAAATATTACTAATGGTAAGGACAATTTTGACAAAATTTATTCTCATATTCAACCTCATGGTAATAATCAGGGATTAGGTTATTCTCATGAAAATCCTATTTTTAAAATTCATTATTTTGTTCCTTCTAGAGCCATTTTTTGTACCAAATGGAAATGTGGTGGGCATTTGAAGAAAAAAATTTCTTTAAATAAAGCAAAATACCTTGGGTTTCATGAAAGTTATTTTTCTAAACAAATATGGTTACCCAAGATTTTATTATCTAAGAGTTACGGATCCATCCATGTTTGGATTCTGAAAGCCTAACTATTATTTTAGGAAAAAAGGAAGTACCAACAACCTATGTCACATGGATAGTGGATGTTCCCGACACATGACTCATAATGAAGACTATTTCAAAAAGATTTTAAAAACAAAATGTGGAAAGATAAATTTTTGTGATAACTCTCAAGGAGAAATTGTTGGTATAGGTAACATTATTCTTCTTGATAAAGCTATTATTTAAAATGTTCTTTTTGTAAAAGGAAATAGGGACAAATTCATAAGCATAATCTAATTATGTGATGAAGGTTACCTTGTGAATTATTGAAATGATAAATGTTTAGTTCACAATTCCAAGGATGAGTTTATTTTCTCTGCCCTTCGGTATGAGAATGTGTACACATAAAACCTAGAATACCTTAGAAGTCAAGATCTACATTTCCTTAGTACATTTGAAGATCAATCATGGCTTTGGCATAGGTGTCTAGGACACTGTAACTTAAGGAATCTTAGTGTGATTTCTAAGAAAGAACTTGTCCAGGATCTATCAGAAATTAAGTTTGATTCTTTGAAAGTCTATGATCCTTCTCAATATGGAAAGAAACATAAATATAGCTTTAAATCTATAAGTGAAGTTACAAATTCTAATGACTTACAGTTAGTGCACATGGATTTATTTATTTCAACACAAACAAGATGTATTGGAGGAAAATACTATGTTTTTTTCTTAGTTGATGACTACACTTGATTTACTTGGGTCGATTTTCTCGCAATGAAGTCTAAAGCTTTTTCTTATTTCAAAATATTTAGAGCTCAAGTTAAAAATGAGAAAAACCTATCATTGATAACTATTCATAGTGATCATGGTGGAGATTTTGAAAACTCTAATTTCGAAACTTTTTGTAGAAAAAAAGGTATTACTCACATCTTCTCAACTCTAAGAACTCCTCAACAAAATGGTGTTGTCGAATGAAGAAATCACATTTTTCAAGAGATGACAAGAATCATGTTGAGTGAATTTTCTTATAGGTAAAAAGTTTTGTGCTGAATCTGTAAGTGATACTTGTTATACTATAAATATAGTTTTAATAAGACCATTTCTTAATAAAACACCTTATGAGTTATGGACTGGCCGAAAACCAAAAGTTTCTTACTTCAAAGTTTTTGGTTGAGAAGTATTTATCTTGAATACCTAGGATTACTTACATATATTTTCACCCAAATCTGATGATGTAATTTTTTTTAGGTTACTATACTAACTCTAAGGCATATAGAATTTTTAATTAAAACTCATACACTTTGGAAGAAACAATACATGTTAATTTTGATGAAAATGATCCTTTATTTTTCAAACAACCTGAATCTTTTCATGATAAATCTTCTGAAACATATCACCATCCTTTGATAGAAGATCTTTCAGACAAGGATAATGTTCAAGAAAATGTTTCTAAAACATTTACACATGAAGATTTTCTACCTTATGTTGATGAACTAGTTTTTCAAAATCCATGTCAGTTGCTACATAGTAATTATCCCAATGATAACATCATTGGAAATGTTAATCAACCTGTATGAACTAAAATTTCTTTATAAAATGAAGTTGAACATATTTCATTTCTTTCTCAATTTGAACCAATGAATCCTGAATAAGCCTTGGGTGATTAATATTTGATGAAGGCTATGAAATATGAAATCAATTAATTCGTAAGAAATCATTTTTGGAAATTGGTTGAGAAACCTAAGAGAACTTCTGTTATTGGAGTAAAATGGGATTTTAGAAAAAAAATGCGATGAAAATGGTGTTATTGTTAAAAATAAAGCAAGATTGGTTGCAAAAGGCTATAACCAACAAGAAGGCATAAACAATGAAAAAACATATTCTCCTGTAGTAAGACTTGAAGCTATTCATATTCTTCTATCCTCTACAGCATTGTTTAATTTTAAACTCTATCAAATGGATGTTAAGTGTGATTTTTTAACAGTTATGTACAGGAGGACGTCTATGTAGATCAAACACCCAAATTTGAAGAGAAAAAATATCCTAATAATGTTTATAAAATTACCAAATCATTATATGGACTTAAATAAGCCCCTAGAGCTTTTTATGATAGATTTTCAGGATTTTTTCTTCAAACTAACTATGTTAAAGGAACTGATGATCCAACCCTTTTCATTAAGAAAAATGATAAAGATATTTTTATTGTTCAAATTTATATTGATGACATCATCTTCATATCAACTCAATAATCCTTATCTGATTCCTTTGTGAATCTTATGAAATCTAAGTTTGAAATTAGTATGATGGGTGAGTTAATATTTTTTCTTAGTTTTCAAATTTCAAAAAAACTAGAGGGAAATTACATATCTCAACAAAAGTATATCAAATATCTTCTAAAAAAGTTCGGGTATGACAAAACTAAGAGTATAAGTACTCATATTGGATACTCTAATACTCTTGATATTGATGAATCATGGAAACTGTAGATCAAACATCTTATAGAGGGATGATAGGAAGCTTAAATTACATAACAGCTAGTCGACTTGACTTAATGTTCTCAGTATGCTTATATGCACGATTTCAAGAAAATCCTAATGAATCCCATTTAAAAGCCACAGAATGGATTTTTTTTGGTATCTAAAGGGAAATTTAGATTTGGGACTGTTTTATTCCTCTAGAAATGATTTTGAACTTAAGAGTTTTTTGGCTACTGACTTTGGTGGTTGTAAAATGGATAGAAAAAGTACATCTGGAAATTTTTATTTCTTAATAGATTCCTTAGTTTCTTGGTCTTGCAAGAAACAAAATTCTATAGCACTTTCCACTGTTGAAGCTGAATATGTAGTAGCTGGATGTTTGTGTGGTTAAGTGTGGTGGATGCAACACACACTCATAGACTATGGTATGAGTTTTACTAAGACTGGAATTATGTGTGATAAGACAAGTGTCATTGCCCTAATTAAAAACCATTCACATCACTCTCATTCAAAATCACATGGATATTATACATAACTTTCTTAGGGATCACACACTTAAAAGAGATATCATTCATCAATTCATCAGAATGCAAGAGAAACTTGATGATATTTTTACAAAACCACTACCTTCTGATAGATTTGAATACAACAAACAGAAGATAAGAATGATTTATGTTAAGTAATCATTCATATCTACTTCTTGTTTAAACCATTTACTAATATTAAACTACTCTTTATTTTAGGGGGAGTATATATGTTTGTTTATTTTATTTCTTAAATTTTTTTTCTTTCCATTGAAAATTTATGATTTGAAAATTTCATATTTGAATAAATTTTAATGTGAAAATTTCGGATTTGAAAATATTGGATTGGAAACCTCCAAGAAAAATTATTATAATATTGATAAATATCTCAGAGTACCCCAAAAGGCAATCTTTCTTACTCTTTATATTATGTTTTAGTTGTTGGTATTTCAAAATTTCTGAAATTCTGGTTTACTATAATTCAAAAGATCAGAATTCATATTTTCTATATCCATTCTCAACCGTCAGATTAGATTTTGTTTTTATCATCTGTTTTATTATATTATGGAAGTTGAAAAGTTTTAGCTATGTCTATATTATGGGTGCCTCATTTTCAAGTTTCGCTCCATCCATACTGATCTTAGTGCCGAAGTTCTTTTGAATCAAAGCTTTCGTTTCGAAGTTCTCTATCACCCTGAATGACTCCGGAATCCTCAGAAGATTAGATGTAGGTTATCAAGGAGATTAATGACTCGTCATTCTTTTGGTAAAGGTTAGTGTGCCATAAGTTCTTTGAAAAATATGACTCCCTTATTTCTATGGTGATAAGATATAATGGATGGGAAAGTGTCTGTTTGTCTAAGGAGAAATCTCAGGATCCGGTTTATCCTGACCTCTTTATTCAATTCTATGAATCTGTTACGTTCTTTAAAAAGAACGGTAAGGATTTATTTAAGTTCAAATGCTATGATAAATCATATACAGTCCCCTACAAGAAGACATCAAATGTTCTTAACATACCATACAAAGGGGAGGCTATTATTTTCTCTCAGGAACTCCCTGAGAAGGAAGGATCTTTTTGAAAAAGTCAAGGCTTTGGATTATCCCAGTCTTAATTATGTTAAGAATCCGATGATTATGAATCTTTCAATGAACCACAAGATGGTGGCTCTCTGGATGCATGGATTTCTTATTCCAAGAAAGGGAGATAAATATTTTCTAAAGATATGTGATATCTTTCCTTTAGATTTTCTTGTCAACAGAAGGAAGATCAACTTGGTGAAGTACATCTTTCTCACCATTAAGGAAATAAGAGGTGGAACCATCAGATATTATATTCTTATGTATCCAACAACTATTTCTAAGATAATTTTTATGTGTCTTCAAGAGTTGAATGTTCCATGTCGACTAGTCCCGAAGCCCTTCAATATTTTGTTGCTAAGTGACGACAATCTAAGGATGATGAAAGTATATTTTATTCTAGAATTGAAAAACATTGAAGAAATGGTTGTACATAACAAGGGTGATGTTTCAGAATCTTCAAACTCAGTTACTATGAAAAGGAAGCATGATGAACCTAGGTTGCCAATACTAGTTCTTGTTATTCCTATTTCAGCACCTCCTCATGCAAACAAACCGAAATCTTATTCAGACACAATAGTTGAAAAGTGGAGGGAAATGGAATCTACTAAAAAGTAATGATAACCTTCTTTTGGTCTAAATCATGCAGAGGCTAAGGTCTTAATAATGAAGCAAGTTTAAAATCTTGAGAAAGAACAGAAGGAGAAAAATTTAATGAAGAAATCATTATAATAGAAAGTTTGTCAGTCTCTTCTAAAAGCTGTAGAAAAGAAATCTCAGGAAGTACCCGAATCTCAGGTTATTCATAAGAAACCAGTGGCCACTCTAGAAATATAGAAAACTAATAAAGTGTTAGTCTTATCAAAAACAATTCATGAAATGGAAGATCAGATAATAAAAGATGATGATGATGATGGTGTTTTAAGGGAAGTGGAAGATTATGTTGGAACTCCTTCGAGTTCATGTTCCAAATATGTTTCAGTAGGACAAGGTGACGAACAAGGTGAAGAAGAACATGAGAAAGAAATTGAAGTTGAGGAGGAGGTTGAAGTTGAAGATGAAGAAGATGTTGAATTTGAACTAGAAGAATAAGTAAAGAAAGAACATGTTCAAAAATAAGGTGGATAAGAGGATTAATTTCAAGAAGAATATGGACAAGGAAGATATCAACATCGTAAGTTTGAAAAAGAAGAAGATGAACATGGAGATCTAAATGATTTTCAAGTTTCGGATGAAAAATCTCCAGCTCGAGACCCTCTTAAAGGCAATAATGTATTTGTTGCTCCATCTGATACGGAAACGACTCAGATTTCCTCTAAGAGAATAGAGAGACATGCTTCTTTAACTTCAACAGGAGTTGATAAAGGAAAATATTTTTCAGGATCCGAGTCCTCTTCATCTGTCGAAAATGATTTTATCAATCTATCTTTAAGAAAGTTGGTTAGCACCATTCTGGTTCTTGCAAAAATAGATTCCTGGAGTTTAATGATTCATGAAACCCTGAATCAAAAGACGAAATAAACTAATATTCATATGGATATGGTTTTCAAGTAAGAGGAAGACTTTAGTAATCATTTTATTGATTATAAAGCTCAAAAGGTGACTTATAAGAAAGTATTTAACCATACCAAAACTATCAATGAAGAGATAAGATAGTTTAGTGACTTCATGGATTTAGAAAAAGATGCTTTTAATACTTGTGAAACTGAGTTCAAAAAGGTCAATTCATCAATCTCTGAGAAAGCTAATCAACTCAATTCTGTTGCTCGATCTGTTAGCAGTGAGAAGGAATTCAGAGATGAAATAGAAAGAAAGGTGGATTCTCAAGAATAAAGGATCTTTTCCTCAGAGAAGAAGAATCAATATCATGAGATCATGTTGAAATATTTTGTAGATGATCATAAGGAAGTTAATAAACACAAATCCTTGATAAAGAATATGTTGTCTGAGCAAAAGAAGAATGGATGAATTATCTTTACATTCCGATGTTTTGTTGTATTGTAAACCTTATTTCTAAATTTTTTTTAAGAAGTTTCTTTCATAAATTTCTTTTGTTTTTGAATGTATGCTTGCTTAACCTTATAGGTACATCTTATACTTCTCTATTTCTTTCCCTCTTTTTGAAAATAAAAAATGGATAGAATTTATTTAAAGGAAGAATTTAATCTATGAGAAAAAGAATCTAGTAAGGGGGAGTATGGCAGTAAAGAACAATTTCTATGTAAGAGAGAGATTTCTTTTAATAAGAAATGTATGCCTTATAGGGAGACATTCCCTTAAGAAAACGTGACATCAAAGATCAAGAATACGATCCTTGGGAAACATAACCTAAAGGGGAGTTAGTCATATTCATCCAAAATCTTATTCAAAAATTGGAGATAAGTTTTTTTCATTACTTTTTTATCTAAGTCAATATATTCTTCCTTAGAAAAGTTTTTTGTGCTTTCCAAAAAGGGGGAGATTGTTGAGTTAATAAGGATATCTTATGACATCTTCATTCCTTATGGTTTTAGGTTTTTAAAATTGCAAACAGTTTTTCTAGGTTCTAAATTTTTTTTAAGTTCTATATTTTTCTTAAGATCAAGAATTGTCATTCCGTTATGCTTACAGATATATCATTACATTTTTCCATTTTGTTAGACTTATATATCTGTCATTCCGATTTACCATTCTGTTATACTTACAGATCTGTCATTACAATTTGTCATTTAGTTATATGATTTTCAATCCGATGTATATATGATTCAGTTTTATGATTCTGAATCCGGTGTATATATGATTAAGTTTTATGATTCCAAATCCGGTGTATGTATGATTCAGTTTTTTGATTCCCAATCCAGTGTACTTATGATTCAGTTTTATGATTTCGAATCCAGTGTATATGTGATTCAGTTTTATGATTTTGAATCCATTGTATATGTGATTCAGTTTTTATGATTCTGAATCTAGTGTATATGTGATTCATTTTTTATGATTCTGAATCCGGTGTATATGTGATTGCGATTTTATGATTCCAATTTCGGAACAAATGAGATACCTATTTCAATATGATTTACTTTTCCTTATGAATTCGTTTTCTTGATAATGTTATTATTAAGAATCTGTTTTTTTGATTTCTTATGATTACATTTTCTTGATAATGTTAGAGTTGTTTAAATGTATCATTCCAATAATATCAGATTCTAGGTTTTCTTATACTTAATATCTTTCTTTAAATTAACATCATTTCGGTTACTTGAAACGATGCCGTAAAATCTATTATAAACTAATGGTTGTATGTTTGACACGTGTCCAGGTCCCTCTGAAATTTAATGGAAATATGACCGTTGGAGAGGAGATGACCGTTGGGATGTTATTCCTATAAATACATGCCCATTTGAATGATCAAATAACTTCAACTTCGACAACTGACTTTGACAAAATAAATCTATGATATTATTTTTAAAGAGAGAGGATCTTACAACTCTCAGTGCCTTATGAAGATTTCATGAACAACTTGTTTAGGTGTTAATAACTTGTAAAGACTTTCTCTGTGCAGACTCTGATCATGCTGATCGTGGGCTTCCGGGTTTGGAAGATAGAAGTTCTGATTTCCTTCTAAATCAAGGGCTTGCAAGGATAGTAAGACAAATACCGATCTTCGGATTGAGGGATTACATGTGTTTGGGTAAGATAGACTTTCATAAAAGTATAAATCAAGGAACCTTTATCCAAGGTTGTTGGATAGCCTTCTCATTGGGTTAAAAGAATCTTATTGTTACTTTTCTACTATTAAAAGTTGTTTTAATTTCATTGTTGTATGGTAACTTTGAATGTAAAACCATCTTATACATTGTAATTCCATTACTCTGATTATATTACAGATTCTATACGCTTTCAGGCAGAATCTTTCTTTAAGAAAATAGAAAAGGTTTCTTTAAGAGGTCTTGTGAAGGTTTGTTTAACCTTGTTAAACTTAACTTTAAAGGTTACAAATGAATTTTTAATGTATACAATTCACCCCACTCTTGTATTTAAGTATCTCATTTTTATATATTCGATCTCACACACCAGATACATGAATGACATTATCATATCACCACAAAATGGAAATAAATAGAATTATATGTGATATAATAATTTAAAAAGAATATTAATATCATAGATAACATATATAAATAAAAAATCCATCATTATGAAAATCATTAAGAGTTGGTAATTAATAAACAAATGAGATCAATTTGCGAGGCAGTAGTCCCCACTAAGACAAATATGGATTTTATCAGCATTAGAAAAGTGAATTAACAGTGCTAAAAAAGTGCTATTAATTGAGACAAAGATAGGGGGTCCCTTTTATCAGGGCTAAAAAAATCACTGATAAAGGACCCTTTTATCAGTTCTAAAAAAAGTTTTGATAAAAGTTAAATATAGAGAGAATATCTAATATATGGTGAGGAGATTTTAACAATGCTTGACCCCCCTTTATCAGTGCTAGGCATACCCCTCCCACTCTCCCACACGCTGCCCTTGCCCGCGCATCTCCCATCATGCCCGCGTGAACCTCCTTGCTTCCACCAAAACTCGAACCTACGATCTCCCCCTTTGTAAGATCCCGGATTTTGGAAAGGTATGTTTTTGTTGTGTTTTGGTTAAATCCCTTGTTTTTGGGTTTCTAAAATGTTTCCCAAAGGTATGAGAGGCCTTGGGGGTCTTCCATGGGCTCGGGCCACGAAAGAAGGGAAGTCTGGCCAAGACAGGGTTGGGTGCACGACTTGCACATGATTTGGAAAACCGTTCGACCTACCCAAGAAAAACCATGTGACCCCTCCTCCTCCGGACAGTAGCTTGCGCACATTTTTCGCACCATTTTCTAAACCGTGAATCTAAACTATACAGCCCCTTAAAGATGGAAAAATTATATGTTTTCCACTCCGGGATTTATAACCCCAACTTAGTATTTTCCTACCATCTTTTCCTCTTCACTCTAGGTGCGAATCAGACCTCCCAAGGGCTCCAAGATATCAATCTCCTTCGATCTTAAGGAATTTTTCATGTCGTTGGTTGTGGATTGAATCTCCGGATAAAGCTAATCTCTTCCTTGGTTCTTTTCATGGTTTAGGGTTTGTGTCTTCTCTTCCTATTCTTCTGAAACCCTAAAACCCTATCTTTTGGGTGATTCCTAGGTTGAAGCTCCAAGGGTTTGTCGAATCAAGGTCTCAGGACTCGATTGAGGGTGCGTTAAACCGCAGAATCTTGGTAGGTGGTCTAAAAGTTTTATCCAATGGTTAATTAGGGTTTTGTGCATTTTACTTGTGTTCTTGTTTTCACTTGGTTATGTTCTGATGGCCTTGGCATGATTGGTAATAATGGTGGTTAAAATGGCATAATAGGAACCATCACGATCCCTGTGGGATGTGTTGGGAATGACTTGACTTAATTTAGGGCCATCTATGGGATGTGTCTGTTTGTCTGGGGTTTGGAGATTGTTATTAAACAAGTGACCTTGTTGTAATGAATTGTATAGCCTTGATGAACATGTTGCATGTTTTGTTGAAGTTGGACTATAAGTTAGGTGATGCACCTAGACTTGGAAACAACCCAAGGGGTTGTTGGAATGGGATGAATGGTTGATTCATGGGAATGATAAACAGGTTAAATGGGTTAATGTGTAAAATGATTCAAAGACCATAATGGGGTGGATTATGGGTCAGGTATTGAATGCTTAGTGAGATAAGCATAACACATGGGAATTCGGTGAATGGTTAAATGAAGTGAAATGGTAATGTGTTAATGGGTTAAGGCATGATGTGGTTTCCCATGTGGGTTGTTGTGAACGATGTTTGCCAACAGGAAATGGTTGGAACGTTGATGGTTATATATATATATATATATAAGCATGTGCACATGGCTTGGTAGTGTGGGGTATGACTTGAGGATCTACGCCCATGGGTCGAGTGAAGACTGAAGCTCTAAACTCCACCCTAAATGCACGGGTTAAGAATGAGGACGGATGCTCTATTCTCCTAACGGTTTCATCCACCCGGACTGATGCTTCGTGGTGAGGGTATGGTTATCCACCAGGACTGAGGCTTTGAGGTGAGGTATAGTTTCTATGAGGGAGTGAATCATAGTGAGATGGATAACGATTTTTTTACCCTCTTGTATATGATTTTTGGCCTTAAACCCATGTAACATGATGAATGTGATTATCCCATGGAAGTGTGATGAAATGGTAAGTAATGTTGATTGGTGCGAAATGGATGGTAATGAGGGTGGTAATGGCTTGTCTTTGAACTAGTTAATGGAACCTCAAATAAATACTTGGCATTTACCATTCATTTTCCTTTTGCATGAACTTTTTGTTTATACTGAATATTTTGTAGACACCATTGGTGGTGGCCTACTGAGTTGTACTCACACCTTGCTTGGGCTGCAGTTGGGTACCCGAGAAGACTTCATGTTTGCCGGTCAGGACAAGGGAAAAGGTCCTTGCTATATAGCTAAGTGGACATGGGTATCAGTTGGTGGAGGATCCAGACATGTATTCGGGACTATTTTGGGGATTTTGGTCGTTTCTGTTAATTTGGGTTTTCGTTCACATTGCACTTGTAGTATGGCATGGCATATTTATTGTTATTGGAATTGGTTGTAGTACATGTTCCACATTTTTTGTTATTGTTTCCGCTATTTGGTTTATCTCTACTGTGTCTTACTCTGATAAAAAGGGGGTATATTCTACCCACTTGACAACATCGACCCCCACTGCTAGTCGACACCCTTTGGCGTACGGGGAGGCGCACTTAAGGTCATGTAACCACCCGGCTCGAACCACCGGTTTAGTGGCTTCCGGGTCGGGGACTTTATAAAGTGGTATCATAGGAGATCTTTCTTCTCCTTCTCTGAGGTCTTGTTATTTGGGATTGGTAGCCAAGGGTTAATATGTCTCGGACCTTGGTAATGAGCTCGTGCTTGGGAGTATCTAACCCATGTATGAGGGAAAACCCAAGTCACCCTAGGTGGGAAATGTTGTTGTTGGTTGTGTGTTGTTACAGTTTATGATATTTCACCGTTGGGTGATGCACATGTTGTTTAATGTGACTGTTTTATGATACATGGGTGTGTGGCCTTAAAGACACGATGATTTTCATTCATGCATCTGTGTAGGAACCTAGGGAGATAGGTGACATGAATTGTGTTAGTCACACACATGGGATGGGCGTGTGAAGCAGCAAAGTAGGGTGCATCATGAATTTCATGAAACTAAGAAATAATGAGAAGAACAAAATGAAAATAAGTGGGTAAATGATGATTAAATAAATATAAGGGTTTGAAATGAAGTGGAAATGTTTGGTAAAAATGTTTTGTGAGTTGGTGGTAGTGCAAGATTGTTTACCCCATGTGGACCATGGCCTGCAATAGGGATGGTCGGGATGGTAAATTGAGGTGATAATGTTGTTAAATTAGCATATTAAAATGGGTTGTTGTAGCTAGAAAATAGAATTCTAAGGAAGTCATGAAAGTTTTATGGTATGCATTCTAAATCGTGTGCTTTGCATTGTAGAGAGATGCCACCACGACGTCGGTTGCCAGTTGGGAAACGAGAGGGTGTTGTTGAGAACACTCCTCCGATAGAAGAGCAAGAGAATGAGGTGATCAATGAAGGTAGAGAAGACCAGTTTCGGGAGAACTTGGCTCGCCTTGTGCAGATGATGGATCGAGAACCAGGGCGGGTTACACCGAGTATGTTTGAGCTGACCAGGGAGTTCTAGCTACAGCACCCTCCGACTTTCACCAGAGAGGGTGGGCCAGAGGAAACAGAGTTCTGGTTAAAGTCTGTCCAGAAAATACTGGATCATCTGGAAATCCCTGTAGAAAAGAGGGTAAAGTTTCCCGTTTATATGTTGCAGGGCCAAACAAGGCATTGGTGGGACATTCAGGCTCAGACCGAGCAGGCTGAGGGGATGTCCGGGAAGGTTTTTTAGGAAACGTTTCTGGAGCATTTCTACTGAGAGACTTTGAGGCAGGAGCAGGCTACAGAGTTTATGACCCAGACTCAGGGATTACTATCATTGATGGACTATGCTAGTCGTTTCACTGATTTGAGACACTTCGTCCCAGTGTTAGCCGGGGATGAGACAACAATAGCAAGGTGTTTCCAAGATGGGTTAAGACATGAGATCAGGTCTCAAGTGAATATATTCCACTTGAAATGGTTTTCCGAGGTGATGGATTAGGCACTCATCTCTAAAGGGAACTTGAAGGGAGCTTCAGGTGGTGGGCTTGTCGTGCCATCTGGGTGGAAAAGCGGTGCATCTTCCGAAAGTCAGAAGCATCATTTAGAAGGTTTTCAGCGTGGTGGCCAGAAGAGAGGATCAGCCTATCAGAGTGGGAATCAGGTGTTCTGCTATCAGTGCGGTAGACTGGGGCATGTGCGTGGTCAGTGTCCTCGACCTCCAGTTGAGTGCCGTTCGTGTGGTAGGATGGGGCATGTGAAGAGGTTCTGCAGGAACCCACGGTAGGTGGGCGAGTATGACGGTGGGAAGCAGGTACCAAATACGAGAAGGGGATCAGTTTCCCCGTATCAGGCTTGAAGTTAGAGCTCCATAGGTCGTACTGGAAGGGGTGGTGGACGTGGAACTCAAGGGCACGATCACTCATGCCAGCAGGGCCGTGCAGCGCGGGGCATTCAGGCTGGAGCCCAGGATAGAGGGGCAAGTCAGCTCCAAGTAGTTCAGTTTGCGCCAGGTGATGAAGAGTCCGGACCATCGACTGTTCGAGGTACGATCCTTGTAGCTTCTACATTTTCTAGTGCATTGCTCGTCACAAGTTCCACACACTCTTTTATCTCTGCTCAACTTGTGGTAGTGTTGGGTTTACCTGTGGAGATATTATGTGGAGTTATGTCGATTGACACTCCGTTGGGAGTGCGGAATGAGGATATCAAGCAGTGCAAGGGATGTGCCTTGGAAGTTGGTGTGTATCGTTTTCTATGGAACTTGTTCATTCTCGAGATGTCAGGTTTTGAACTAATCCTGTGAATTGATTGGTTGGTGTTGTATTGGGCGCATATAGACTGTTATCATCACAGAGTATTGTTCAGGTCGCTTGAGGGTGACACTTATGTCCATCGTGGCGAGTGGGATGTTCGAGCAGGGCATGCAGGGCCATTTTGTCAACAGATTAGTGGACTTACGACTCATGTGGCATTTCTCATACTTGATTATGGTGAAAGATGGGGACATACTATTTTTCCTCCTGTGGTGGATCGGTTTCAGGATGTGTTTCCTGAGGATTTATCGGGGTTGACACCTGAGAGGGATGTAGAGTTCACGATCGAGTTGCTACCAGGAGCGGAGCCAATTTCTATTCGTTCATACCGAATGGCCCCAGAAGAACTGCAGGAACTAATGGTTCAGCTTGAGGAGTTGGAGCGTAAGGGGTTTATCCGTCTTAGTACGTCTCCCTGGGGATCTCTTGTGCTTTTTTCAAAGAAGGTTGATGGGTCGTTGAGGCTGTGTGTTGACTATCGAAAGTTGATCCAAATGAAAGTGAAGAACCGGTACCCTCTTCCTAAAATTGATGACCTATTTGATCAGTTGAGGTATGCATCAGTGTTTTCTAAGATTGATCTGAGGTCGGGTTATCACCAGTTGAGGGTGAGGTCTTCCGACATACAGCAGACAGCTTTCTGAAGTCGGTACGGGTCGTTTGAGTTTGTTGTAATGCCTTTCGGATTTACCAATGCACCGGCAGTGTTTATGGCTTTGATGAACCTGATATTTCACCTCTATCTAGATGAGTTTTTGGTTGTTTTTTTATGACATATTAGTGTTCTTGAAAACTCACGACGATCATGCCCAACATCTTGACATCGTCTTGGGTATGCTAAGAGAGCACCGGCTATACGCCAAGCTATCAAAGTGACAATTATGGATAGGTGAGGTGCATTTTCTAGGTCACATCATCTCGGAGGCAGGTGTGTCAGTGGATCCAGGGAAGGTGCAAGAAATTTTATCCTGGGAGTACCCCAAGAGTGTTTCTGATGTTCGGAGTTTCTTGGGTTTGGCCAGGTATTACCGAAGGATCATTCAGGATTTCTCTCGCTTGGAAGCACCACTCTCGGGCTTGACCGAGAAGGGAATCAGGTTTGAGTGGTCTAGGGCTTGTGATAATGCTTTCCAAGAGTTGAAGAAGAAGTTGACGACCTCAACTATCTTGACCTTACCTGAGCCAGGTAAGAAGTACATCGTGTTTTGTGATGCGTCCGGAATCGGACTTGGGGCTGTGTTGATGCAAGGTGAGAAGGTTGTGGCTTATGGGTCAAGGCAGTTGAGGCCCCATGAGTGGAATTATCCCACTCATGACCTTGAGTTGGCTGCAGTGGTGTGCGCCTTGAAGTGCTAGATGGACTATCTATTGGGGGAACATTTTATTGTGTTTACCGACCATAAGAGTTTAAATTACATCTTCTCACAGCGAGATCTGAATCTTCAGAAACGAAGATGGGTTGAATATCTCTAGTATTTTGAATTTGAGTTGGGGTACATGCCGGTAAAGGGAAACAATGTTGCTGATGCTCTGAGCAGGAAGGTTCAGAATCAGGCGGTTCAGGAGTCCAGCACCGAATGGAAGGTGATGGCCTTGTTTTCAGAGATGCACCTGGAGGTGCAAGAGGAGAGTGGTTAGGTCACTCTTTCTTCCTTAACAATGGATTCGATGCTTTTGAGTTGAGTTAAGGAGAGTCATCTTGGTGATCCTGAGTGATTTATCATGAAGGAAAAGCTTAAAGGTGGGGAGTTACCTTCTGGTTGGGCCGTCAGCGTGGATGATGTTGTTCGTGTTCATGATCGTGTGGTTGTGCCAATGTGTGTTCTGGAAGAGTTGATGCGTGAGTTCCATGAATCATAGTGGGCAGTGCATCCTTGTTTGACCAAGATGTACCGCGATATCTGAAGGCATTTTTGGTGGTCTATAATGAAAAAGGAAGTGGCGGGATTTGTGGCACGGTGCCTTACTTGTCAGTAGGTGAAGGCCGAGCATCAACGCCCAGGTGGTTTGTTGCATCCATTGCCCATTCCGGAATGGAAGTGGGATGATGTAACAATGGATTTTTTCATAGGTTTTCTGATGACTCCATAGAAGAATGATTCAATTTGGGTGGTCGTGGATTGGTTAACGAAAGTGGCTCATTTCTTACCGATTCATGAGACCTATACAGTCGACCGGTTGGTTGAGTTATACGTTCGAGAGATAGTGAGGTTGCATGGTGTTCCGAGAACCATAGTTTCGGACCGAGATCCGCATTTCACATCGCTTTTTTGTCAAGGGTTGCAGAAGGTGCTTGGTACGTAGGTGTTTTTCAGTATGTCTTTCCACCTGCAGACGGATGGGCAGTCAGAACATTCAATCCAAGTGTTGGAATACATGTTGAGAGCTTGTGTCTTGGACTTTGGTGGTTCTTGGGAGAGGCACCTATCGTTGGTTGAGTTTTCCTACAACAATAGTTTTCAGGCTACAATTCAGATGGTACCATTTGAGGATCTCCACGGGAGGCTGTGTAAGTCTCCATTTTATTGGCTGGAGGCCGGTGAATCTGAGTTGTTGGGGCCAAGTCTCATGTAGGAGACTTCAGAGAGAGTTTAGTTGATCAGGAAGTGGATGGATACAGCTCAGAGTATACAAAATTCATATGTAGATTGGAGGCGTAGACCTCTTGAGTTTTCGGTGGGTGATAATGTGTTCCTTCATGTGCTGCCAAGGTTGGGTCACCATAGGATTCGGAAGTAGGGTATGTTGGTGCCCAGGTAAGTGGGACCTTTTGAGATTGTGGAGTGGATCGGACCAGTGGCTTACCTATTGGCTCTTCCACAGTGGTATGGTGGGATGCACGATGTGTTTCATGTGTCATAGCTTCGACGGTGTCACCCTGACCCATCTCATGTTGTTGATGTTGAGGATGTGGAGCTTGAGGTTGATGCGTCTTTTGAGGAGTATCTGGTTCGTGTGGTGGATCGTAGTGAAAAGTTCTTGTGAGGCAAGGTTGTTCCATTAGTGTGAGTACTATGGCAGCATGGGAAGGTTCAGGAAGAAACTTGGGAGAGGGAATCGGATGTGAGGGCTCAGTGGCCCGAACTCTTCTCTTCGGTGGAGTAATGAGGCTTGGGACCTCAGCTTGAGGACATGCCATTATAAGGTGGGGAGGTTGTAAGATCCCGGTTTTTGGAAAGGTATGTTTTTTTGTGTTTTGGTTAAATCCCTTGTTTTTGGGTTGTTAAAATGTTTCCCGAAGGTATGAGAGGCCTTAGGGGTGTTCTGGGGGCTCGGGGCATGAAAGAAGGGAAATCTAGCCAAGACAGGGTTGGGTGCATGACTTGCGCATGATTTGGAAAACCGTGTGACCTGCCCAAGAAAAAGCCGTGCGACCCCTCCTCCTCCGAACAGTAGCTTGCCCATGTTTTGCGCACTATTTTCTAAACCGTGCAGCTAAACCATGCAACCACTTAAAGTTGAAAAAATTACAAGTTTTCTAATCCGTTATTTATAACCCCAACTCAGAATTTTACTCCCATCTTATCCTCTTCACCCTAGGTGCAAATCAGACCTCCCCGGGGATCCAAGAGACCAATCTCCTTCGATCCTATGGTGTTTTTGGTGCCGTTGGTTGCTGATTGAAGCTCTGGGTAAGGCTAATCTCCTCCTTGTAAATTTTCATGGTTTAGGGTTTGTGTCTTCTCTTCCTCTTGTTCCGAAACCCTAAAACCCTATCTTTTGGGGGAGTTCTAGGTTGAAGCTTCAAGGGTTGGTCGAATCGAGTTCTAAGGACTCGATTGAGGGTGTGTTCAACCGCAGATTCAAGGTAGGTGGTCTACATATTATATCCCATGGTTAATTTGGGTTTTGTGAATGTTTACTTGTGTTCTTTTTTCCCTTGGTTATGTTTTGATGGCCTTGGAATGATTGGTAATAATGGTGGTTAAAATGGCATAATGGGAACCCTCACGATCCCTGTGGGATGTGTTGGGAATGACTTGACTTAATTTAGGGCCATCTATGGGATGTGCCGGTTTGTCCTGGGTTTGGAGATTGTTATTAAACAAGTAACCTTGATATAATGAATTGTACAGCCTTGATGAACATGTTGACATGTTTGGTTCATGTTGGACTAGAAATTAGGTGATTCACCTTGACTTGGTGACAACCCAAGGGGTTGTTGGAATGGGATGAATGGTTGATTCATGGGAACGATAAAAGGGTTAAATGGGTTAATGTGTAAACTGATTCAAAGACCATAATGGGGTGGATTATGGGTCAAGTATTGAATGCTTAGTGAGATAAGAATAACACATGGGAATTGGGTGAATGGTTAAATGATGTGAAATGGTAATGTGTTAATGGGTTATGGAATGATGTGGTTTCCCATATGGGTTGTTGTGAACGATGTTTTCCTACGGGAAATGGTTGGAAGGTTGATGGTTACATATATATATAAGCATGTGCACATGCCTTGGTAGTGTGGGGTATGACTTGAGGATCTACGTCCACGGGTCGAGTGAAGACTGAGGCTCCGAACTCCACCCTAAATGCAAGGGTTAGGAATGAGGACTTATGCTCTATTCTCCTAACGGTTGCATCCACCCGGACTAATGTTTCAAGGTGATGGAATGGTTATCCACCCGGACTGAGGCTTCAAGTTGAGGAATGGTTTCTATGAGAGAGTTTATCCAAGTGAGATAGGATAACAATGTGTTTACCCTCTTTCATATGATTGTTGGACTCAGACTCATCTAACATGATGAATGTGATTAACCCATGGAAGTGTGATGAAATGGTAAGTGATGTTGATTGGTGTGAAATGGATGGTAATGAGGGTGGAAATGTCTTGGCTTTGAACTAGTTAATGGAACCTCAAATAATTATTGGCATTTATCATTCATTTTCCTTTGCATGCACTTCCTGTTTATACTGGATATTTTGTAGACACTGTTGGTGGTGGCCTACTGAGTTATACTCACACCCTGGTCGGGCCGCCGTTGGGTACCCAAGAAGACTTCATGTTTGCAGGTCAGGACAAGGGAAAGGGTCCTTGATAGAGAGCTGAGTGGACATGGGTAGCACTTGGTGGAGGATCCAGACTTGGAGTCGGGAGCATTTTGGGGATTTTGGTCGTTGCCTTTAATTTGGGCTTTCTTTGACATTGCACTTGTAGTATGGCATGACATATTTATTGTTATTGGAATTGGTTATAGTACATGTTCCTTATTGTTGGTTATTGTTTCCGCTATTTGGTTTATCTTTGTTGTGGCTTACTCTGATAAAAAGGGGGTATAGTCTCCCCACTTGACTACATCGACCCCCGCTGCTAGTCGGCAGCCTTTGGCATACGGGGAGGCGGACTTAAGGTCATGTAACCACCCAGCTCGGAGCACTAGTTTAGTGGCTTTCGGGTCCGAGACGTTACACCCTTACGGACCTCCACCTTTACAACTAATCCATTTTTTTCTTTATTTAATGATATATATATATAGTTTTATTTATTCGTATATTAATATAGATTCATATTAATACAAATATATTTAGTTATATTAATACATATATATTTATTCATTTATTAATATATATATTTATATTAATATATATTTATATTTAATCATATATTAATATAGATTCATATTAATATAAATTAATTTAGTCATATTAATACATAT
Source organism: Viscum album (assembly GCA_963277665.1). Classification (NCBI taxonomy): domain Eukaryota; kingdom Viridiplantae; phylum Streptophyta; class Magnoliopsida; order Santalales; family Viscaceae; genus Viscum; species Viscum album. The sequence goes on from OY728151.1 coordinate 566,007,845, forward strand.
ATATTTATTCATATATTAATTTATAAATATATTTATTCATATATATAATTTTGGTTATAATTTTTTATCCATTCATTAATTTGTATATTAATATATATTAATAAGATTAGTCTTAAATACATTTATAAAATATGTTTTTTATGTGTGTTTATAAAAAAAATACATACATACATATAGACAACACACACACACACCAATAGATATACACAAACACACAGATATATATATATACACGAATAAATACATATTTATATGTGTATTTGAAAAGCCATAGAATGTAAAAATGACCATAAAATCTAATCCAGAAGTCCGTTTCAATAATACAACTAGTAAAATCGATGAAAATGAAACAATATTCGATATGATATGTGATAAAGGCCTAGAGGACATCCGGATTAGAAGTTATACCAGTTTGAATATTAATAAAATCGGGGTATCCCGATTAAAAACTAATTTTTGGTGGCCTTATGGGCCTTTGTGGGCCTCAAAAAATGTGACCGAAGGTTTCTTTTGAATTAACAGCACATAGAGCTCATTACAAGATTCGATTTGATATGCTCTAGAGCTCAAACAGACACCCAGATCAAAATTTATTGTTTTTTCAAGTTTGAGTGACATTTTTAACTTATTTTGGATCTTTTATTCATTTTTTTGAATTTTTGTGTCTTCAAATTGTTATTAAATGATTACTAATCGATGATAAATACGAAATTTTTAATTAATAATATTTTTTAAAATATTTTAAATCCATTTTCACTAAATTTCTTATATGTTAAATTTAATAGTCTATTTATACTTATCTAAAATATATTTAAAAAATATATATTATATTTATATCAATATAAATGTACTTATATAACAATATATTATTTTTCATGATTTTTTTAAATATGAATTTTATCAGTACTAAGAAAAAGCACTGATAAAGCCCCTCATTATCAGCGCTAATAAAAAATCACTGAGAAAGGGGTCCTCTTTATCAACGCCTTTTAGCACTGATAAAGGGTGGGGCTTCCCCTGCCCATTTTTGTTGTAGTTCCCCCATACACAAAAATGATTATTTCTTAACACATTTTATTGGAGTATAGATAATTTTCAGTAATTACCTTTACATAAAAATATATATGTTTATTTTAGATACTTTGGCTATTATATAATCATTTAATAATATAAATTTAATGGAGTTGAGGAATAAATAATACAAAAAAACTCTTAGATAAACGTTACCTCTTCGTCCAGTTTCCACCTTAGATTTCAAAAAAATCCTTACAGTTTTGATTTTAACAAAAATCATTATTATAGAGTGTGGAGAGATAATTTTTTCGGTATTTTTTGAACCAAATATGCTTTATGGTGTGAGGAAGAGAGGAGATGGGATGGCCATGGATAAGTGGGGGAGAGGAAATTCATGGTATATTTTAATAGGAAAGAGTGCCCCCATAGTTTTTATAGTTCACAAGGGTTAAAAATAGACCCTTATAAAACTATATAGTTAATATTTTCAAAATAATTTCATAAAATATATTTTATACAAGTTTATATGTAATTTTTACCCTTATCATTTTTCATTAACTCTTAATAAATTCATTTTTACTTTAACCATGATAAATAAGGGTTAATATTTTCCCTAATAATTATTTTATAAAAATTAATTTGAATTTATTATAAATTTTAAAAAACCATATTATTAATAATATAGATTCTATTTTCTCCAAATTCAATTAAAATATGTGGAATAACGTAATTTAAAACTGTTCGCACTAACCTGATGAGAAAACAGGTATTTAATGCAAAAATGTTGAAAAGTTTACAAAGTATTTATACCCAGTTTCTATATAAATTGGAATTAAGTTATTGATATTGGATTAGTATATGTATAATTTAACTAAATTAACATTAAAACGTATTGAAATTTTAATTTAATATTATAAATTATTTAAATGAAAAGAGAGTTTTCAATTAAAATATAGTATTTTCACTATTAATATAAAATGATTCTTTTTTAAAAAAATATATAAAAATTCACCCTAAGAAAATTCTTGTATTCTTATTTTAATAATAATAATTTTATTTCAAATAAATTTTATAAAATTATAAAAAATCATTTTTAAAATAAGTTCTCTATAAAAAGGAGACAAAAGTATTTTTTAAAATAACATTTTAAGCATAAAAAATATTTATTTACATCACTTGTATATAAAAAAAATATGTTTAATGTAAGAAATTAAATCTAATATATAATATATAATTTTAATTAATAAAATTAATAGGATTAATTTTTTAATTTATTTTTATAGAACATACTTTTCTGCTTAAAATAGTTTTCTAGAAAAGGTTTTCTATTTTAAATATTATTTATTTTTTTCACAATTAATTTGTCTAAAAATAATTGATTATGTATGTGTAAACAATATTTTTTAATTTTTTAAACCTATTCAAATATTCCATAATGATGTCTAGGTGATAATAATCATATGAAATAATAATATTTTAATTATTTGGCATGTTTCTTTTAAACTCTTTGTTTCATATAATTAATGTTAAAATTGGTATTATGTGTAAAAAAATCAAAACATAATATTATGTGCAAAACAAGCTAAAAACTGTGTTAATTGTAAATTAACTCAAAATCAGTGTTTCATGTCACTGATGATATAGAAAAGAAAATGTTTATTTTAAAAATTAATTTCACAGAATCTCATGGTGTTAGATTTTATACCCCTTAAAATTAATTTCACCCTCATAATTAGTCTCAGTCAACAAAGTATTAACATTTTTTAATTGTTTCATAAAAAACCACATCCTACTAATGAATAGTAAAATTTACCTAAAAAATGAAAATTTAGAAACATAAAGGTTGCCTAATATAACTCATAAAAAGATTTCTGCATAGGAGATCATAGGTGGGAAGTGAATATTTGAACAGTGATGATAAGAATAAATAATTATGGGGTGTGATAGATATAACTGATAATAAGAAATTGGGTGATTTGGAAAAGCATAGTTACACAAAAATCATAACAAAATGGTTGTGGAATTGTTCGTTGATATCCTAAAAATTATGACAAGAATATAATAATATATTTCAAAATCTTTTTCCAAATACTAAATAATTTTCATGATAATATATACTTAATTGATTTCATTAAATTTCATGTTATCAATCTCACCCTTTGGCTGTTTCTTATTCAACTTACATATAATCTCTTCCTTTAAAAAATTAAGGGGAATTATTATGTATGAAGCACTAACGAATCTTAATATCCATAAATATAATGATATTTTATTTTGTATTTATTTATTTTTCATCATGTATTCTCTTAAAACATAGTAATAACATGAATTACCATAAAAACTTATCAAAAACATTTATGCTTCATTAATTCTTTTATAAAAAAGAGTTTTTTGAGATATTCCTTAAATCCAAAAATGATTTAAAATGCACCAATGATAGAGTAAACCACTTTTTCCATAAATTATAAGTATGTTCCAAGTTCATTAATAATATCCAATTTACATTTTTCATATCCAAAATATCTTTATCTCAACATCAATATCTTGATATGTCGAACATTTTATGGTTTATCTTCCATTTATCAACAAAATCACATTGGTAATAAATCTACTTTCATAAGTCATTATAACTGATCAATATAATCCTAAAAATTATTAAAAAAATTATATAGAACAATACTTATATATTTAATGTTCATTATTCTTGAATTCTAATAGATATGCACATCAATAATCCCATTTCATTCTTAGATATCATCATCTAATTACATAATTTGTTTTCTCATAATATGAAATATGAATTGTGTCTTAACATTCCCCAAACTCAATTTAATCATGCTATAAAAATACTATTAGAACAACTCATACATTTATATAACATTCATAGTCTCTTTCACATTAGGTACATAATCAACACTCATTCCACCTTATTTTTTATATTCACGATGTTTCTCCTTTGGACATCAGTTTTAATAATGACCATTATTTCCTAATTTAAATAATTCAATAGTCAAGTATATCACAGATAGAACAACATTACCATCAATTTACGTGACTAAACATTTCATTTTCTATTTTATGTTACTTTCTTTTTGTTCATCTTTTACTAAGTCAAAATATATTCCAGTTCATATGGTATATTCCCATGGGTGTTTTTCCACATTATTGACATATAGGAAACTAAATATTCTTTCATCCATGGTTATCATCACCTAAACTCTAAGAAAACAGTTTCCTTATATGCATTGGTGAGGCTATGAGTTGGTTAAGGTACATATTGTTAATCTTGTTCCATGAAAAAAGAATAGGCATAATCAAAATATCATTTACTCCATTTATCATCGAATACTTCTTCTCAATATCCAATCATCCAACACATTCAATGTTAATATAGATCATTATAATTCACACTATTATCTAAGATGATAATTAATATTGTGTGCATAGATAATAATAATGGAAAATAGACTAGTATAGAATATCATTTGTGAGGATTAAAACAAGGAACCTTTTATTTATTGTATGACACCTTGGGTTTATCCTATTCCATTCATAGTAACAATCAATTTAAATCCTTTATGATGTCTATTAAAGATATTATTAATTTAAAAACCATATCCCCAAAGCGTTTCAAACTAGATGTGAAACATGACCTATTTATGTGCACCAATTTCTAGAGGAGGCTAACTCAATACGATGTTTTCAGGGTTGTTATTCGTTGGTAAATCCATTAAAGATATACATACCCTTTCAGTATTCATATAGGGATGTAATTTCTTGGAAACCAATTATCCTATACTTTAGAAAAATTACAAAAAAATTACTATAATTTAACCAATCCTAATACTTATCCTTAGAGACATCAATATACATATTATTAGAAAAATTCCTTAGGATCTCACTAAATTTTTCACATTCTTTCTTCCAAAGGCTAACTAATCATTTCCTCTGATATCAACTATAGTGAACCATGGTTATCATAAATGGATATTAATTATTTTATTTTAATATTCATTATATTAGATAGACACTGTCTTGAAAACAATAATAGGTTAGTGTCATTGGAGTCATAGAATATAATCTTAAAATTTAGTAATTGTTCTTCAATATCTCCCATAAAGATCATCCATTTTAGTAATATTCAAAAACATACCCCACATAAAACCATTCATTGTAACATGGGGAAATGAAACATAAGAAACGATAATATTAGAATCTCAGTAAGGGTAAGAATAAGATATATCACTTTAAGATCATATGGAGGAATAAGATAAGAATAAGGGTATATAATCCTGAAAATAACAAAAAAAGTTCATATCCAACAAGTCAGGGATCATAAAATTGAGTCTTGGAATAAATATTTATCATTTCAGAAAACATGTTCCATAAGAGTGATAAATAATCATAAATAAATAATGAACAATAATTTCATGTAAAAAAATTATGGAACCATCATAAATATCAAAAATATTTTCATGTGTAATGTATAATTACCAAGGCTATAAAAAAGTGGTATATGACAGATCACCTATTTACAATTTTTGATTAGAAAATACATGTTTCCCATTGTGTATATGAATGCACCTATATCCCATTATGGATCAATAGAAACTCATTTCCCAGATTGGATAAGGGAACACCACTTTCTTATAGTGGATCAGGACACCCCCATTCCCATAGTCTACCAATCCCATCAACTTGTATCCCATTATTATCTCATGAGATAAAAAGCTTTACCTAATGCAATAGAGGGATATATTGGTCCCAACCATCAAATAATGAAAATCATACACATGTGTTCGATAATAGCATAAAATATTCATTATATAATAAGCTTTTAAATTAAATGGGTTTTGAAAAAATTTATCATATCATAACATGTGAAAAAATACACTTTTCATAACAATTTCAACATTTCATCATAGCATGAACCATTAAAAGAAATGGGTTTCATAATCATTTTGTCATGTTAAAACCCATTGAAATAGGAGGGGGCTTTGTTAGAATCATTTTATCATGAACATAAACCATTCATATAAATATTAAGAATGATATCCTTTTATCATATCACTAGTAAGGCATAAGTACCATAAAAAATTTAATTTTTGATAGAAAATGATTTCGAAATATAATTTGAAAAAATTATTGATGAAAATACATATTCATTTGAAATAATATTTTTAAAAATAAAACCTTTTTTAAAATCCATTTCATTTAAAAAAAAATTTATTTCTTATAAATAAACATCTAAAAATAATTTTTGTTTTCAGGAAAATAACTCTTATTTGAAAATAATATTGAAACCAAAAAACCTTTTTGAAAATACATTTCATTAAAAATGAACTTGAGATACAATAAATTATTATTAAATTAAAATAATGTTCATGATGATATGAATATTTATTCATGACATATATGTCAAAACAAATATCACTTTCACATTTTCGATAAAATATAAAGGATAATTATTCATAAAATAACATGAATATTACATTAATTTTTTTAATTCAAATGTGGGTAAAAAATTAAAAAAAAATAATTCTAGACTAAATAAAACATTTATGATAATATTTTTAGAAAACATTCTTTTTGATGAAAATTTATTTTTGACTTATGAGAGAATTAATGTCAGATATTATTAAAAAAACATTTTCTGAAATATTATATTTAATAGAGTAGAAAAATGGTTCTTATACTTGAAAATATCCCAAATAAATATAGGATAATAAAAAATATCTTTTTATCAAGATATAGATCATGATAATTTTTCATTGGAGGCATAATCGTAAACAATTCCTACAAATGATGTGATTGTAACGTAAAAACATTACCACTTTGGTATATTGAAATCACAATCCCAATAAAAAATAACATATAATGGACCACAAAATAACATGATCATAAATAAATTCATGTTATTACCTAAAATATGGGATGTATATACACCTATCAAAAGAGTTTAGGTGCATAATATAACCATTGTCACAAAGAAGGTGAATTGAGACAAAAATTCCTTACCAATTAGGTACATTTTAAACAATGAACCCCAGGAATGAGAGATCCTAAAATTATTATTAAAAAAATAATAAGTTTAATTATATGAGTCATAAAATAAATTTACATAAATTATATTCACCACATAAAAGAAATATATGGTGAATATAGTGTTTCTCTCATAGAAAATAAAATCTTGACAAAAAATCTCATACGAAAATTCATGAATTCATTCACATTCATTTAAAACTAATATAAAATAAATATTAGTTAATTATAAATATATTATATAACAATTATTATATATATTATAAAATATATTATTCTCAATTGTCCCTTTATTACCTTCTTATTAACAATTCCATGTAAAAGTCTCATTCTGGGCAGTAAGTGGTTTGTTTTTTATATATTTTTTTCTTGGTTATTTTTTTTGCTACTATTAATTTTATCATGGTTTCAAAATATAAAGAATTTAATCCATGATATACATATCATATATATCCATTATATCTTTATTTAGAGTAATCTATAAAATTTACTGATAAGAAATGAAATACACTATTCATGGAGACAATATGCCATACATATGCTTAAATATTATATACATTTTATTATCGGATTGATAGAAATAAATTTAAATGATATATATCATCATTTAAGAATTAGTTTTATATTATATATATCACATATTTTCATTAAATCAACCATAATATATTATATGTTAAGTGGAAATGGATCACATCGTTTCGCGAGATGGTAGTCCACCATACAAATGAGTGTCATTATCGTATTCAAAAAAATAAAAAAAATTAAGTTATGTGTGATAAAATAATCACATATTAAATAAAATATCCTAAATAAAATATAAAAAAAATTATTTTTTCATTATTACCAACCTTGAGATTTTTAATTAAAAAAGGGATGGCATCAATTCGTGAGGAGGTAATCCTCTGTACACAAGAATAATGATTTCATAATCTATTTGATAGAAGTGGACATGTTTGTAGGCCATGAACATTACATAAAAAATATATGTACATGAAATATAATGAGTTTATTATATAATCATGGTTTAATAATAACTGAATGGGTTAGAGGAAGAAACAAAACAAAAATGATCATTTATAGAAATTATATCCTCTTCAGGTATCCTCCACAAGTTTTCAAAAAAACCCATCTTGTTTGGTTTTATATAAAAAATATTAATATAGGATCAGGGTATGGAATTTTGGAAGTTATTTAAGTAGGTATTGGTCACACAAAATAGGTTTCATGGTGTGAGGAAGGGAGGATTGGGGGAGGCATTTTATATGTGGGGGTGATGATAGAGTTGGTATTTTTGAAAAGAAAAGAGTTGTCTGACATTATCATATTTAATAGGGGTAAAATATTGTACATTACTAAACCATAGTGGTGTAATAGTCTAAATATATCAATAAAATAGTTTTTATACACGTTTATGGGTTATTTTAACCCTTATCTTCTTAATTTAACCCCTAGTAACTACTTATTTACCTTAACCACAATATTTTTTTACTACTTTCAATATTCATATTAGTAAAAATATTATGATTACCTTAATATAATTTTTAAATAATACTGATAAAAAATAGGTAATCCATTCTTCTTTGTTTCATTCATATTAGTGAAAAAAAATGATTTAAAATTAACCCCGCCGACGTGATGAGTAAGCGGGATTTGAAAGAGAAAAGGTTCAATAGTTTACAATGATTTTATATCCAATTTTAATATGAAAATTTTTCCAATGGAATAAATTAGATTAATAGATTTATAATTAAGATAATTTTACTTTGAATCTAATTTAATATTTAATTTAACCTTAAAAATTATTTAAATGAAATGGAACATTTCAATTAAAATTCATTATTTTCACAATTTTTAAATATGAAACTGTTCAATAATATCAAAGAAAATCTCTATAATATATTTTTTCATTATGATTTCAATTTTTTTTAATTAAATTTTATAAAATTTCAAAAATTGGTTTAAAAATAAGTGTGCCATGAAAGGCGAAAAAACTGCTTAAAACACAATTATATGTGTTAGAATAAATTTATTTTTATCTCTTATCTGGAAAACACATAGAATGGTTGATAAAAATGTTATTTGATAAATAATATATAAATTTAATTAATATTATTCACCAAGAGTCATTTTCTTAATTTATTTTTATAAAACTAACATGTGCGAATAAAATAGTTTTTTAGAAAAGGATTTCCTTTTAATTCCAAATATTTATTATTTTTATTTGTAATTAATTTATCATCAAAAAATCTATTATATATTTGTAAACAATATTTTCATATATTTGTTAATAATATTTATACCCACAATTATATAGATTACCTAATAACTATAATATTAAATAATAAAAGTTTGATTGTATTCCATGTTTCATTTAAACTTGGTGTTGTGTGTAATGAAAGAAAAACATGATATTATGTGTAACAAAGGAAAAATGTAGTGTTTCATTTTTCAGAAGATAAAATTAGTGTTAATAGTAAATAAATAAAAATCAGTGATTTATTTCACACAAGACTTATAAAAGATCGAATTTATTAAAAATATAATTTCACAACATCTCAGTGTGTTATAATTTTCATTAGTCCTAAAATAAAGTTTGATAGATTTTTTGGTAACATAAAAACATGCCTTTAATAGGTAAAAAAAATTTAGACTTTTATAGGATTGATTAAATATTTTAATGTTTCCATAATGATACAATGGATATTAGTGAATCTAAATGGTCTTTTGTGGTTTAAATCAAGCATACCCGAATTGAGTTTAATTTGGGAGGTTCAATTAATTAACCTCATGGTAGGAAAAAGATTTAATCACCTAAATTATAGATGTTTGTGGGTGGGAAAATCCTAAAAAATTACCTAAAATGAATAGGGATATGTTTTAACTCTCTAAAAGAATGATATATGGCTCATTATTTTTAAATTGATATGGAGAAACGAATCATAATTTTCTCTAGAAATAGTGAAATTCTACATCATGGCATGGAGGTAGAATTATCGGTGATTTTTTTTTAAAATAAATCTATGCATATAATGTATTCAGCTATTATTTCAATACCATGCGAAAGAAGAATGTTCTATAAATAAAGCTATTATACATTTGATATATATTGATGATACAAGTGGAAAGGATTGATTTTCCTTATATAGACACAATATCCCATTTTGGATAGGGAAATACCTTTTACATGTCTCACACATTCAACCATATATATACATGGGAAAGGATAATTATGATTCTCATTTAATATCATGTTCTTAAAATTGGATATTATTTATGTATGATAATCAATATTTATCATATATAATTAAGACAAAGTAAGGGATAAAACATGAAGAAATTTTCATCTTATGGTAATATACAATTGTATTTCATGAAGTGTTTTCAGAGTTTCCTCTTGAATGATAGGTACAATATTCTATATAGTATATTCCTAAATATCATCCCATATCATAGATTATCTATATTATATCCCCAATTAAGAGTAAAAAATTAATGAATTAATAACATGATAATTTAGATAAGGGTTATCTATATCTTAATCCTTGACCACCAAGTTCCCAAATTCTACTTATCAAAAAAAATATTGGCTAATGTGTCTCTATATTGATTATTATAAACATATAAATATATCAAGAAAGAAATATCATCCTATTCCCCAAATTAATGATGTTTTTTATGAGGTAGTTGGAATAAGTTTTTCTAAAATGTGTATCTTCTATTATCATAACATTAATTGAATTATAAAATAGATAATGTTATATAAACTAGATTTTATACATTATTTTTACCTTATGAGTTCACAATGATTCATTTTGGAATCCTTAATCCCATAATAGTTTTCATAGACTCTTGGAATGGATTCATTTGGGATTAATTAGATAAATATCTAGTGTTATTTATTGTTGATTTTATATATATTATAAAAATAATAATTATCATGAAGATTTTTCATGAAATAATTTAAATACATTATTAGAAGAGACGATATATTTAAAGTAAAGAAAATATGACTTCTAAATAATATAAGTAACATTATTAAAAAAATGTTATCATAATAAAAGTGATATATATAGACTCTTTAATGGAAAAGGTGATAGATAAATTTTTTATACAAAAAATTAAAATGTATATTAACTTTTTTCTTAGTTGAATGGGTACTGTTGATTGATTATGAGGAAAAATTCAAAAATTCAAAGTCCAAAAATCATGATAACACTAAAATCAGTAGTATTACATAGCAAAGTGAATGTGTGTATAGTTTCATGGAGTTGAAGAAGAGTAAATTCACTAATGTAGTTCTACTAATACACTCATATGGGGAAATATTTGTGCTACAACATGATGTATTAATGAATGGATTTTGTAGTTTAATCATTCCCAATGATGTGGTGATAAACTATTTGAAATAACTGGTATGTAATGGGTTCTACACTACATGAGAAGAAGGGGTAAAGTAGTGTTTGTTATTTTTTAATCGAATTAATATTTTCATCTCTTTACCATTTTACATATATTACTTTTTAAGGTGAATGGTTATCCCTTTCTCTTTTACCCACATTTTGTTCTCAACCAAACACGCAACCAAGGGTGGAAGTAATTTATTAGATTCATTTTTCAATAAGAAAATACAATCCATGGTGAGAATAGGAATAAACCCATGATTTCACAATCAAATAATAATAATGTTTTTAGAATAAAATGGGATGTGAATATCCATGAAATCCATGTTTTTTTATATAGTTTCTTAGGTGTTCTATTGGGATTCCTATAAAAAGGTATCCCCCAAAAATTAAAATGACTGTTTCTGTCCCAATTGTGTCTTCCTACATTTATTCTCTATTGTCACTACAGTAAGGAAGAAATATATTTTCATTTTTTTCTATAAGAATGGATTTTAATTCAAACACTCTTCTTATAATTATTCCTGAAATATCAATGATTTGATTCTTTTTATATGAAAAGATATGTACACATATATCTTATTCTTCAAGTGAACTTCATATGTAACTCGACTATTTTATCTTCCACCACTTATGCCTCTTTATTTATTCAGTTCATGATAATTTTACTAGTTCTCTTCATTATTATTTTATTCTTCTTATATTAATATAAAATGAAGAACCTGTACTATCCTTCTATCCTATATTAGATACTCTATTTTATTAAATTTGGATGTAGTATCAACTATGATTCTTAATAAAAATACATTATTTCTTTGAATATTAGTGTCCAACCTCATGTATCTATCTACATTTCTTCTTGACCTGTAACATATTTAAATATATATAATATTGAAAAATAAAGTTTTTCCATAATTTCATATAATTATTTGAATATTATTTTCATAATATTCAAACATTATATCTCTATAAATTTTAAAATTTCATAAAAAAACTAAAATAACATTATTTAATACTTCATATATTTAGTATATTAAAATACTAGTGTTTTCTTTTAACTTCTTGAATTACCTAAAGAATAATATTTCCTTTAAATATCTATAAAAACAATTATTTAAAAATAGTCAAAAACATCACGTTAATGGAATCACCATTTTTTAATTTGGGCCTCCAACTTGTAACTTGGTAAACATCTAATCCTCCTTTGCATCCATAGGATAACTCTTGTATGACATTTTTTAGTGGATATTTTACTGTTGGATATTTATCCATAGGATATTTTATATTATGGATTCTAAATTATCCTAAGCATCCTTAATTTTCTCATTTTCTCTTAATTATATTACATTCTGTTAATTATATTATGCATGAAATACAAATTCCATTTATGAATACAAAACTTTATCTCCTGGTGTTCATACAAATTTTATTTAATTTTATTTATTTCTTTAGAAAATTTCCTTCGATTCAGATGCTTTGAATATTAAAAGTTATTATTATAATCATCTCATGTGGTCATGATTTTTAACCCAATAATAATACCATCGATATCATATAATTTTATTTATCTATATTGATTTTCAAAAATTAATTATTTCATTTAAATATACATGCATGCACTAATACATACCACATAAGCTTTATACTCTAGATCTTCGTAAATCTAATTCCACAAGTGCATCATGATATTTTTCTCTCCTTAATGATTATAATACCTAGAACTATATTAATTAAAAATTTATATATAAAGGTAACCCATATATTTATTAATTTTATCAATTTAATTTTACATTATATAGACTTAATTAATCAAAAACATTCTTCACATAGCCTAAATTTTACAAACACGCATCAGTACGATAAAAATTATTTAGATGGGTAAACAATTAATTACATTTGGATTCAACAATGTCATCTTTTCTTAGTATTTTTTTTACCTTTATATTGTATTTATAAATCATACATCACCCTTAAAAGTTTCGGTAATAAACTTATCATTTAATTTATATTCCCACATCATGGTATTAATGATTATATGTTTTCCAGTAAATCTTTTATGTGGTTTTTTAGGCAGTCAATCAACCTATTTTGATGTTCCTAATTGATCATCAACATATTCTAACGGTCGACCGGAATTTCATCATTTAGTCGATTGATCATGGTAGTATCTCACATGTCATTGTGGAAGATCAATATACTGTTCTAGGAAAATAATATGGTTACTATTTTCTACCAAAATAGATTGATAACTTTAGTATCTATTCAATTTAAATTTCATAACTTAGGAAAGGATTGATATCTATGTTCACACATGGTAAAGGATCTCATTCAGTTTGACGTTGTTTAAATCCTTAATCAATACACTATTAAAGTGAATAGTGAGAACATATGGTTGAGGCCCACACTAATGTTGGATTCAGATCCATTATTCTTTTTAATATATCTTATTACATTATAAGAAATTAAATATTTTTAGGGCATCAATGTCCAACCTCAGATTATCATATCTCCCAACACATGAGAGGCTAAATTCCACACAATCTTGTACACTTACTCCCGTGTTCATTACAAACACCATGCCTAACCTGTGTCTACCGCTTTGTGATATCTTCCTCCACTATTCTCCACATAGTAAATAGGTCTAGGTAGGTGTGGTTGAGCTGTTTTTTATGCACACCTCACTTATTATGTTTTAAATGGATTCTGTAATAAGCCACATTTTTCATATTTTTATATAAAGTCATGAAAAATACATAATCAAAAAATTCAATCTTCCACCATATAATTACTTAAGGATCAAATTCTAAAATATTCAAAATAATTTTCCCTAAAATAAATCCTCCATAAACTAGTTATGGAAATAACTATTTCAAACCAACATTCAATCAAAACATCCATGATATTTTTGAAATCATTACTTAATGTTATATCAAAAACACTAGAGAAATGGTTCCCAAACATCAGGATATTCTTTTTTTACTTCAATGTTTTTCTAATTATTTGAAATAAAATAAAACTTACTATAACGTGGTCTCAAAAAAACCCCTATATATTTATTTTATATAATTACATAAAATTATATATTAATATATACACTTCCTTTTATTACTTCTCTCCAATTTTTTTATCAAACATTCATTTCACTTGGTCCCCCCTTATTAATAAAAAATAAAAAGAAATTTAAAAATATGTATCAATTATTACAAAAGAAAATTCCCCAAGCGATTCCAATTTAATTATATATGATGAATTCCTTCTATAGAAGACAAGAGGATTTTATTTAGTCCAATAAGCGGTCTTGTATAAAATAAAATGATACCAAATGATATGAGAAAAATCAAAACTATTTTCAAAGATGGTATATCTATTTTGATACCATGAAGGGTGATGGTATCAATTATTATACTTAAATTTCATAAAATATATCAGCAGGAATTTCCTATAGCTAACTGAGTATAGAGATTATAAAATTAAAGCAATACAAGATTAGAAATAGTCGTGAAACTTCATTAATATTATCCTCAATTATCATTGATTAATTAAATTTTCCTCCATTTATATTTTATTTTTTTTTCTTTTACAATGTATTATAGATTAAAAAACATTCCTTTTCCATCAACAATTATTAATAAACATTCCTCAATATTCAGATTTTGATGAAGAAATAATTCCAGTGAACCAATCAAGTTCTTCTTGAATTTTCTCCCCCTAAATGCGATGCTCTAAATAGTATTCACAATGACAGAGCTCTTCTAAATATGTATGAAATAATGTTTACTTTTGAGAAAAAACTAAAATGGATATTTATTTTGATTATATATAGATTTTTTAATATTTACTTATTCTGAGGTTCTCCCCTTGTGAACTTGCATCACCTTCAATTTCCAACATTTTAAGAATATAAATACCATAAAAAATATAAGGGAATAAGATATAACATAAAATTTATTAATATGAATAACATGGATAAGGGGAATTTATATCAACCTTACTCCAATAACCCATATCCCCTATTTAAATTATGAAATTAGTAAAAAGTACAAGGGATCCCACTACTAAGGATTGATTAGTTAATCGGTTTTTAAATCTTGAAGCATAAATGATTCATATATTACATTGGAAATACAAAAAAAATATCCTAATAAAAAATCCATAATTCTTGAGATCATTCATTAGATTCTTCTTCATATACCAGGGAAAGTAAAATAGATAAATAGTGAGACTAAATTCCAAGTAAGGGTTACGTATAACAAAATCTATCATGAGTAAATAAAGTATAATCAATATGGTAGAGTGGATAATAAAATAATATTACATTACATAAAAAACAAGAGTTCAATGAAAATCATGGATAATATCAAAATAGAAATCACACGGATAATTTAAATTGAATTCTTAATAAAGGAAATTCATAATTATAGGTAGTGATGATCAAGCAATCTAATCAAAGATATCACTAATCTTACTATCACAATATCTTAGCCAATATATCAACCTTGATAAATGGGCCAGTGAAAACCGACTACAAATCTAATATAGAATGATTTATATTTTGTCCAATGAGATCAGTCAATTAATCAAGGGATATATATAATTGGTACCCACCCATCACTTTCACATCTTATACATTATCAATATTTCAAATATTCAATACAATTCATATTCAAAATTCCTTAAATGTCCATAATTAATTGTATTGAACCAAGAATAGATAATATCAACATTTCATTAGTAAATTAAATAACTTAATATTCATCCTTCAAATAAAAACTTATATATATAAATGGTATATGGTCAAAACACAATCAATGTAATATAAATTATTTTGAATTCATCCATGAAATTAAAAATAAAGACTTCAAGGAGACAAATAATCTCCAAATAATAATATATATTTATAAAGAACAAGGTCAAAAAAATTTATTGATCTCAAAATGAGGTATAATTAATTATCCATAAACTAAGATAATAAATTCAATTGAAATTATGTTTTTTAGTAAAACCAATCCTCAATGTATTAAAATAAGTTCTATATAACTTTTTAGAAGAAATGAGTTATAAATAAATTTCTAAAATTCATTGCATTCCCTTAATAAAATAATACTAGTTCTTTTGATATCATTTACAATTTGAATTTCAAAACTATTTAGAAGAAATATTTTCTTACAAAATAACAATAGAAAAAATTTAGTGGAATATTGATAATATATAACAACTATGACAATAGGAAGGTGTATTCAATTCGTATATGTTAAAAAACATTCATTATGTTCTTTTGTAAACAGTTGAAAATAACACTTACATGTAACTTACAGAAATATTACTGATCCAAGAAGAGAATAAATGTCATAGAAATTGGTAAAACCAAAACATAATATAATGGTAACAAAATAAATGGTGTTTAAGATAATTAAATCTAATAATATTTTCAAATGATACCTGATCATAAATATCTCAAAATAAAATAAGATTGTAAATGAAATCACATACTAAGTGTTTAATTACCTCATATATGATTTAACCCTCTTATATAATAAATATGAAATTATTATATTTATATCAAGAACATAAAAATATTGAAAATATCTATATGTTCCATTTATAACAGTCCAATTCTTTTTTACTGATAATTCATTAATAAAATTATCATTTCTAAGTGTTAAATGTTTTGTTTTTCCTGTAAATATTCATTTTGTAGATCAGATCCTTGAGAAATTTTTATGGTTTCATATTCTATATAATTTAAATAAATTTAAAAATATAATATATATTTATTATATAAATATTTATAATAATTCAAGATATATTGACATAAAAAATGAATCATGTTGCTTCGTAGAGCTGGTAGACCACAAGTACGCAGGAGAGGTGCTATCCTCTCTTAAAAGAAGAAAATGTAATATTTTAAATGAAATATTATATTTATGGATTTTTATATATATCATTAATATGATTATAAATATTATGTATATCATAACAATAATCCAAGGACAGCAGTGATGAAAAACGAAACACGCCGTTTTGTGAGGCAGTAGTCCAGACGTACGCATGAATGATCCTTTAATTTAATATTTGAATGACAAGGAGAATAATAAAGGTTCAGACATTAATTTAATAAAATCTTAGTATATTAAGGATACTCTTGATAATATATCATAATGGTTAGAATATTACTTAACAAGATATATGAATTAATAAAATGAAAACACTCAATTATGTGTTATAACTCTTCTTTAGAAAACCACATTTCGTTTACACCTTAAGTCTTATATTTTTTATATTTTTAACAAAATTGGACCATTATATCATAGGTAGGGTTGTTATGAATTAATTTGGGTAGATATTTCTATATACAAGAGGTTATTTATGTTTGGGTAAGAGAGGAGAGGTGGTTTCCTTTTATTGTTGAGGGGGAAGATACACATGGAAATTTTAAAAATGTTAATATATATTAATTTTTTTTCAATAAATAAGGATCTTAAATTACAACTATTATAATAGGATATGATATAGGTTCTAAATATGACCAACTAAAAGTATTTATATTTTTTTTAAGACATTTTATGTAACAACCCATCCTTTCAATAAATGTACTGATCATTAGTTTTTAAATTTAAATTCATTAAATGAACCTAATAAATATGTATAATAAAGTCAAGAAGGTTCTCAGAGGGAATGGGGATCATTTAGAGCCTGTAGTCCACAAATCATAAGAAGGAACTAGGATACATGGTTTTTTTACAACTATGCAACCTAGGGCACAAAATCATGTGGCCGGTTGTAGGAATGAGACTAGCCATTCTTCATGGATTGCACACAGTTATTCAAACCATAAACCTAACTAGGAGAGACACACTAACTAGTATTGAACTGATCATGATTTTTGAAAACCAAGGGGCCAAACTTTGTGACTCTGTATTTTTGGGTGGAATGACTATTTTCTCCCTTACTTGGATTTTAAGCTAATGTTTTCTTTCCCCTTGCTCCTCTAAAGGACAAAATCCTCCATTCCTCCTCTTTTGAGATTAAAATTACTATAATATAGGCGTTGATAAAGATCACCAATCTAGTTTCTATAATTCTATCCTTCAAAATCATTAGATTCATCTTGGTAATCTCTTCTAGTCTCCCACCTCCAATCTATGTTTATTTCAGAGTCCACCATGCTATTTAGCTGTAAGCTAATTTTCCCTATTTTCAGCATGTTAGAATTTTTCTTAGATATCTTTCAACTTAATATGAATATAAGGTCGATATCAAGTGATAATTCATCTATGGACTTGAGGAAGGTGTTCATGTAGTTTTTTTTTATTTTCATTGTTTTGTAGCTACATCGTTGTGTCGCATGCCATATTATGGTGAGCATCTCTGGTTAACTGAATTATTCTTTTCAAAATGACCATATCATATTATTATGCATATATTGACCATATTTTGGAAGTTTCTAGGTTGAATTCACTTACATGGTCACCCATGGACGTGCCATGTGAAAATGGCCATTATGGCCAGTGGGTCAAAATGTATGAAACCCTTAATTAGATTATGACTTAGCCATTAAATTATATTCCCCTTAAGACATGATTATCACATGAATACCAAGGAATCTCTTAAGTGTTTGGAACTATTTTATTTTGAATTTTCCAATTAGTAAACTCCCATTAAAACCATTTGAACGTCTCGGTGAATCCCTTAATCTTATAAATGTGTTTACATGTTTTAGTCAATCAAATGTTTTAAACAAAATTGATCACATGGGATGGATTATTCAAGATGGTATGTTGTTCCATAATTATAGTGAAACCATTGGTTTTAAATGGAATGGACCTAATGGATGGTATGGTTATTACTAATTTTATTCCTCATTAAGTGATTATATAAATATAATGTTTTAAATGGTCTCTTTAAATTGTTTAAGGGTGGAAATTCCATTCCCATTGTTTGATCACATATAAAATTAACTTCTTGAATTTTGTTGTCATAAATAGTTTATATTTAATAATGGGACCTACGATAGGTTCAACCTAATGTGTTATTTTATGAATATGAATATCACATATCTACATGTAAAGGCTTGGTAATGATATAGCATGAGAGTTAATGAGTGATGACAATAATAGTTATGAATATGCCTCTGTATGGGATATTATGTAATGATATAAGGTGTTGATCCTGATAGATAATGACACTCCCTTATATCATGCTTTGAGTATTACATCTCACTCCCATGATAATATATTATTTTAGGGATTTATGTGCCATGATCTATGATTAGAGTGATTACATAATAGATAACTCACAATCTGAGAATTTTGTTATGATGTCTCACGCTCTTCCTAGGATATAGTAAATGTACCATATTGGTAGAGCTTATAGATACTTTATAACGGTCTTGGATGTATGAATTAAGCCCAGTCCATTTAGCAGTATTATTCTAGTATAAGGACACATATGTCTGCACGTACTTAGTTCATATAGGTGGGTGAAATATATATATATATATATATATATAATTATACTATATGAATATATTACTAATATATATAGTGACAATTCCGACATTCCTTCTAGAAATGAGCTGAAGTAGGTAGACACTCCAAGTGTCATTTAGGAACCTGAGTGAGGGTTTAGTTATTTGTTAAACATTGTTAATGAATGAATATTTCATGAAAACTATGTAGATATGAGCACTATATGGATTACATATAGACACCTTTTTTGGTGGCCCACTATGATTTATATCACACACCCAACTCAGACTGACTTTGGAACCCGATAATATTATCTTTCTATTAGTATTGATAAGGTAAAGATCTATTCTATGAGTTATTGATATGTTTTATTATAGTTAGATATTTGGAGAAGATGGCTGCGAAATCATTCGAGATTCTTGTGGAGAATATTTTGTTCTTTTTAAACATTTTGAATAACATGATTGTATTCTTGTCCCCTATTCCCTCTTTATATCATCATGCCATGTATCCATGTTTCAGACACTTCCTTATAGGCTTTTTATTATATTATCAGTTGTGTAATAATTATCTTCTACTTAATATTTATTTAATCTAATTTTTTTCTTCCACAGTTGTATGACACTATCTAGTTATTTTATTGTTCCATAATTGGTTATTGTTGATACTATCCATTGTTCGATTATAATAAGAGGGTATAGTCTCCCCACATTACTTCATTTACCTCCATGATGATATTTGGAAGCCTCTAACACATGGGGAGTCACACTTACGGCAATATGACCCACTGACTAGAAGAACATGTTATGTGGACACCAGGTCGAGATATTATAAAGTGGTATCAAAGCCTTTGTTTTTCCTTTTTCTTCTCATTTTGGTATTAGAGAAGAGACTAAGAGTTTAATGGATTTGGAATTGAACATTTTCTTGGATATAGCTAACACATGAACTGGGGATGCCTAAATTATCTGGGATGAGAATTTAAATTAATAGTTAGTCCATTTATAGTTTATATGACTATACTATTGGGAGAAGAACATGATTTATGATGTTATTGACATTGGTATGATTGAAAAAATGATTTCTCTCTAATTTACCAAACAAAAATAGGTATTTTAATTATAACATGCATCATCATAGAAAAAGTATGATTAATATTTCATGCATCTAACCATTCCATGTTTAATTTTTAGGATGCATTACCTGTGCATATTTTTAATTCCTAGAGTATGTATTAAATTATGGTGACACTTCTTACAGGTATTGGAAACCATAATTGATACTTAATGATTCTCCCTTATCCTAATGATTTTTTCTGGAATATTTTAAAGAAGGTAAATTAAGTAGTATATTGTGGAACATTGATCCATGGACCACTGGTCTTATGGGATGAAAAGTGTTATGGTTCGGGTGATGTGGATTCCATGTTTTGGTTTATAAGGAGTATGAGTCCTTATGGATCGAAAATGGAAAACCATCTGATTCAATAATTTTTAGTTATTTCAATATTTAAACATGGATTAATTTAAATTGAATATGAATTAAAAAGGATGTAAAACCATAATATATATGACATAGATAATTGGACCCGAGCCCAATCTTAGTAGTGGTGAGTGGGTATCTCTTACATTATTCCGGCCTTTATAGGTCTCTTTCTACCACCCAGTCATAGCTTTTGGATTAGGAATAGAGGCATGTTCTTTTCATTGGGAATGATTTATATCTTTTATAATTTCTAATATGAAACATTCTAAATTGAATAAATATATTATAATTATTGTGTTGGAATTGTATTATCTTGCCTCAATGACGTCCTCTAGTCATACACCCTGAAGGCAGTGCCGACCATTATCCAGAGGTTGTGGTCCATGAGCATCCAGTGATTCCTCTAACAGTGCCGCCAATAAAACCTGCTCTAGTACCTAATATGGGAACTGATACCCAATTATAAGGAGGAGTTTCTATGTATTATTCAAAATATGAAAGGTGTATTTTGAACTAACCCTAGTATAGAAGCGTTGACTTGAGAGTTTCAGCAGCAACACCATCCCACCATTACTAGTGAGGACAATCCTCATACTGGAGAGTCTTGGATTGAATAAATACATTCCATATTCATGCATATTGAGATCCATCTAGAGTGGAGGTTCAATCTTACTGCATATATGTTTTGCGATTCATCCAAGCGGTGGTGGGATGTTATCTCCCAAGACGATCAACATCATGATTTGTTATGGGAAGATATTTAGACTATATTCTATAACTATTTCTTTCCCCTCACAATGAGGGATTCTAGAGCTAGAGAATTAATGAACCTATAGTAGGGGAGTATGTTAGTTATGGAATACTCTTCCCATTACACTGATCTATAATGGATATATCTTACTCTATATATATATTATCTTATGAAACTAGGATATTCGAGGATGGGTTGGTATATGTTATCTTATCAGAGGTTAATGTTTCCAGGATGACTGTTGTTTTTGAAATCATTAACCAGACCTATATTATAGAAAATAATTTGATAGATGTTTAAGGTGCGAGTCGGGGTGGCATAACACCTAGAGCAAGCAGTGGTTCTTCTTCATGGTGAAAGATGTTTTTGAGAATTCTCATAGAGGTAGTAGTAGTCAGGATCTTGGCAGTAATTGTTTTATGATATTTCATCAGTGTGAGAAGACATGACATGAAAAGCCCTAGTGCCTTCAGGATCTAGACATGGGCAGAGGCAATAGAAGGATGGGGAATATCTAGAACTTATTTTTTAATTTGCTTCTAGTTCTTAGTGACTGGGGATATGAACCAAATCCTCAAGCCATAGATGGGATAACAAGATCACATCTGTTAGAAAACTATAATACCATTATCTAATTAGGCTAAAGTGGTTGATGTGGCTAAGGAAGTCATGCTTATTATTCTTATAACTAATTGAGTGGGCTTGCTCAAGGAATTCAAGATGTTACTCAGGGCTATAGTATATTCCAGTTACATGAAGTATAGGCTACGCTAGATGAGCAGAGTGTCATAATTACCACTATATGAGGTACAATACTAGTATCCCCCACATTAGATTCTACATTATTTAACACAAGATCATATCACTCATTTATATATGAGGAAATAACAGAGATTTTGGGTCATGAGATCAAGCATTTTTATGGAATTACAATTCTAGAAACCCCATTATGTATACGACCAGAGGGCGTCTGCTGTTGTAACGGATTTCCTCTTGCAATAGGTTATTTCCTTTTCATGTGGAATCTATTCTTTATCAACATGATGGGATTTGATGTAATCATCCGAATAAACTAGTTTGCTCCCTATCAAGACCATATTTACTTCAACCATTAAAGGATAATGTTTTCATCATTAGAGGGTGTTAAGAATGTGTGTAAGGGAGAATGGGATTTTCAAGCTAGGAAGTTAGGAATAGAACATAAGATGATAGGTAGTGTCACAACACAGATCGATAGTATTTTTGTATATGATTAGGAGTTATGACCTAATGTTTTTTCTTCATGTATTTCACTATTTAAAAAAAACTTTCTCGATGACTTATCTTTTCTACCTATGATACAAGTGGTACAGTTTCCTATTGAGTCAGTTCCATGAGCAGCACCAGTTACCATTCTTGCATATGGTATGGAACCTAAGGAGATTATGGAGCCAAGAAACAGTTGGAGGATCTAGAGGCTCAAGGAATTTTACACCCCAATACTTCTCCTTGGGGTTCACTGGTCCTCTATTACAAGATGGAGGATGGTAAAATCCATCTCTACATGTATTACCATAATTTAAATCGGTATACAATAATGAACTAATACCAAATTCATAAAATAGATGACTTATTTAATGATACTTGTGGAGAGAAAAGGTTTTTTATAAGATAAATATGATGTTGATATATCATCAGGTGTGTTTTATGACTCCATACATACCTCGCACAACATCCAAGAGAATGTATGGTCTCTATGTGTATGTGGTTATGTTGTTCGGACACACAAAAATACATGGTGTCTTCATGGATATTATGTAATTGGTTTTCCACCTATATCTGGATTCATTTGTGGTAGTATTTTTCTAAGATATATTAGTGTATTCATGATCTAAAAACAAACATTCAAACCATCTTGAGATATTTATAAATATACTAAGAGATAATCAACTCTATGCTAAGCTCATGAAAATCCCATTTTGGATTGACCAAGTCATGTTCGTGGGTTATATCATATTGGAGTAAATAGTTTCAGTAGACCCATAGAACGTGAAAGATATAGTTTCATGGGAGTTGTCCAATAAAGTATTTGAAATTAAATGTTTCTTGGGGATAGATATATATTAAAGATTATTCATCCATGATTTATCACACCTCATAACACCACTTACAAACATGACCAATAAGGGTGTGAAATTAATTTGGTATGAATCTTGTGGAGAATCATTTTGGGAGTTGAATATCCTATTACTTCAGCATGGATACTAAATATTCCAGATACAGGAAAGATATATACTATTTAGAATGATGTATTAGGTATCATGCTCATATATCTTCTAATAAAATATGATTTATTCATCATGTACGAGTCTCATCAGTTGAGGCCTCATGAGGGAATTTATCTGATGCATGATCTTCATCTCACTATTGGTGTTCACACAATATGATGTTGGAGAAACTATCTACTGGAAGACCATTTTTTGTTATTCACAGATCACAAATGTCTCGTGTACATCTTTACAAAGTGGGATCCAAATATTAAGAAGTGTTGGGGGGGTGAGTACCTACGATCATTTGATTTTGAGCTAGCCTACATGCATGTTAAAGTCAATGTAGTTGTCGATGATCTAAGACGAAATACTTAGACTCATGCATTTTAGGAATCCATTGGTTAAAAGAATCTTATTGACTTATTCTCAGAGATAAACATTGAGGTTTAAGAGGACTGGGGTTAGACTGTCATCTCTACCTTACTAGTGACCTATACTTTTCTAAAATGGGTGTGGTCTATATAGTTATTTGATACTAAAGGGATTTTACTTAGGGAAAGAGTTTCAAATGATGATAGATATTCTGGTTGGATGGTGGGTTAAGATGCCACATTATTGTTCTATGTGAATTTATTGATCCCAGTATATATAAGAGAGGAGATGAGGTGGGAATTCCACAACTTAGCATGGGTGATTAACCCTGGTGTCACCAAAATTTATTGAGATCAACAACACCTATTGTGGTGGCATGGTATGAAACATGATATTTTTGGCTTCATCACATGATGTTCCACCTGCCAAGAGGTGAAGGCAGAACATCAGTGACCGAATGAGTTTTTACAGTTGTTGGCTATTCCTAGGGTAAAATGGGATGATATTTTTATGGGTTTCATGACTTGTCTACACAAATCACATCCTATCAATAATGCAATGTGGGTTGAAATTGATTATTTGACTAAGGTAGTAAAGTTCCTACATATCCAAGAGACAGTCTCAATTGACATGATAAGAAGTGTGTTGGATAGAGGGATTTCACATCTTCATGGAGCTCCTCATTCTATCATTTTTAAAGGAGAATTTAATTTTATGTCAAGGTTTTTCTAGGTGTTGGAGAAGGCCTCGGGTATATAGGTTATTCTGATCATCTCCTATCACTCATAGAACAATACATAGATGGATCATATGATTCATATGATAGAGTAAATTATCCGTGAATATATACTGGATTATGTAGGTTCCTAGGAAAAAAACATTACCCTCGTCAAATTTAATTATAATAACATATTTCAGGCTACCATCGATATGGATCATTATAAATACCAATATGGTATGCCACACCACTCACCTCTATGTTATCTAGAGGAAGATGAGGAATCTATGATTGTACCACATATCATTCATAAGACTACATTACTGGTCCATCTAATCAGAACGTGTATGTTGACAGCTCAGTCTACACAAGAGTCATATGCGAACAAGCACTAATGACCCCTCGAATTCAAGGTCGAAGACCAGGTTTTCTTGCAAGCCTCACCTAGTTTTGTCCATAGACGTATTCATAAGTAGGTTAAGCTCTCACCAAGGTTCATTGGACCCATAATGGTTATGAAATAGATCTAACCATTATCATAATAGTTATTGCATCCTCAGATATTCCATTATATGTATTATGTCATTCTTGTATATCTGTTTCATCGATACAATCCAGACCCATTGCATGTCTTCCATCATGAAGAGGTTGAATTGGATATGGTTTCCTCCTCAGAAGAGATCCCATTTGGATTTTGGATTAGAGTGTGTTGACACTCCCAGGAATGTATGTTCCTTTGGTATGGGTGCTATGGTATAATGACTGGGAACTAGATGAGACCTAGGAGGGGGAAGGTGACATATGATCTCAATGGATGGAACTATTTGCTAACAGTACCCATTTACCCTCAAAGGCTAAACTCATGAACAATTTCATTTATGGAGGGGAGTTTGTAATGACCCATACTTTCAAAAAATTAAAAGATCGTTATTTTTTCAATTTTTATTCCTTAAATTGGCCTAATAATGATTTATAATAAAATAAAGAACAGTCTAGGGGCATCCGATACTCATTTGGATTCTGGAGCCCTGAAATGGGAAGAAAGAACTAGGTTGTATAGCTAATCAGCAACCGTGTGACCCAAGGTGCACAACTATGAGGCCATTTTCAATTATGGTTCAGATCCATTCATCATGGTTTGTGAATGTTTACCCAAATCATGTGCTTAACCATGTGGGTCACCCCAACTAGCAGTGAATTGAGCATGGGTTTTACATAGTCTTTCCAAACCATGAACCTATGTATTTGGTGTGAAATTACATTTTAACACTCAATTGACTTGTAAAATTATTTATTATTTCTTCTTGTTCTTCTAGTGGAACAACACCCACATTCCTCTTTATTGATCTTAGGAACACCTTGATCTGGGAATTGTGATAGATGTTATGTCTTGTGTCTGTTCTTTAATCATTTAGAAGCATTGGATATGTCTAAGTAATATCCCATATTCGTTCACCTATTATATATGTTTATAACTAAATAAATCATCCTATTTTGGTTCAGGGTTCTTTTCTCTATTTTCAAGGTGTTGGGCCGTTTCTCAAATCTTATACAATCTACACCGAATCCGAGGTCGGTATCAAGTGACGAGTCGAATATGGCCTTGAGGTATGTGGTCACATCATTTTAAATTTTGTTTAATTATTTCATATCTATTATATTGCTCCACACACCATTTTTTTTGAGTTTCTCCTTTTAATTGATTTCTTCATATCAAATTCACCATTGCATCTTATTATGCATAAGTTGACACTTGTTTGGTAGTTCATAAGTTGTATTCACCTTATATGGTCCTGCCCATGGGGTTTCTTAGTAGAATTGGCAATTATGGACAATGGGTCTGAATTGAAAGAACACTTAATTTTCTTCCGACATAGCCTATAAATGAAATTTCACTTGAGACATGAGTATCACATGAAACTCAAGGGACCTATTAGGTGTTTGGAACTCTTATAATTATAATTTCCCAAGTAAGAAATTTCCTTGATGACCATATAACCCTCTATGTGAATCACTTGATCTTATAAATAGTTTTACATATTTTAGTAATTTGAATGAGTTGAATGGAATTTATTATATGAGTTGGATTATGGAAGATGCTACAATCTTCCATAAGTAAAGTTAATCTATTTGTTTTAAATGGAATGGCCATAATGGATGGTATGGATATTCCCTTTGTTTATGCTCCATTAAATACCTAAATGAAATGAATGTCTTAAATGGACTATTTAAATGGTTTATGGATGTAAAGGCCATGGATTTTGATTTATAACTAAAAATTTTACCTTTTGAATATTATTTACTTAAATAGATTGAGCTTCACTAGTGGGACATATGATAGGTTCTTCATCATGTGTTATTTTTGAACCTGAATATCCCTTATCTATATATAAAGTATTGAATAAAATTTTGCATGGGAGTTAATGCCTCATGGAAATTATAGTTATTAATACCCCTTTATGTAGGATGTGATACGATGGTAATGGTTGTTGAACAAGATAGATAATCACACTACCTTACATAGGGTGTTGAGTATGAAATATCACACCAATTATATTATATAGGTGTTGGGATTTACGCGCCATGTCTCCTGATTTGAATGATGAAATGATGGATTACAAAACATCCTGAGCATTTTTTAGGACGTCTTACACTCTTCAGGGGATATTGGGCATGTACTCTATTGGTACAACTTATAGGCTCATTGGACTGATCATGGTTGTCTGAGTTACACCTTTTCCAAACAATACTAGTATTCCAGGTATACGTCCACTTACATATTCACATACTTTTCTTATATAGGTTTATTAATATATATATATATATATATATAATTATACTATATATATTACTATATAAAAATATATTACTACTTATATATATATACTGGTTATTAATACATTCCTTCTGGAAATGAGCCGAATATGGTAGACCTTCCAGGTATCCTTTAAGAACCTCAATGTGTGATTATTTATTTTATCAACATTTTTAAATAATTAATACCTACAAAACACTGATTATTTACATTTAATTCTTGGATTACACGTAGACACCTTTGGTGGTGACATACTGATATTTATATCTCACACTCTAATCGAGAAACCTTTGGTACATGAGAAGGTTATTTTTCTATAGGAATTAACAATGGAAAGAACCCTTCTATATGTGGTTGATATGATTGCTTATAGTTAGAGCTTAGAATCCAAATACTGCGAATTGGAGATAAATTCTTGTGGACTAGATTTTGTTCTTTTTTTCATTTTGTATATCAAGTTTCTATTCCTTTCACCATTTTATTTTTTGTATTAGCATTCCATGCATCCATGTAACATACACCACTTTAGAAGCTTTTTTTTATATTATTAATTGTTTAGTTATTATCTTTTCTGGCATACTTATTTTTATAATATTTTTATGCTTTCATAGCTGTTTGATTCCACATGTTTATTTCTTGACTATGCAATTGGTTATTATTGATTTTATCTACTGTTCCATTTTGATAGCGGGTATAGTATCCCCACTATACTAGCTTTACACACTTGCTACTAGTCGACAACCTCAGGAATATATGGAGGAATTCTTGAGGCCATGTGACCCACCAACTCAAGGCATAGGTTTGGTGGACCCCATTCCGGTACAATACATTTTATGTCGCATCATTTTACTTTCAACCCTTTAAAGCCATTTTAATTGATATCGTGTTAACCATTTTTTTTACCAAAGATACATTTCATAATGAAGACAATAATATTGGACTCATTAGAAATTAGAAATTTTTATTTTTCAATATATGGAAAAAATATTCCTTGGTTCAACTCTTAGGAGAGGTATAAATTAATTTTAATATAAGTCCACAAAACACAATAGAAACCCATTTTATAAAAATATTTTATTATCCTAAAAATGATTCAGAGAAAAATAATGTATAGTCATGACTATACAATTATTAATTAGAGTATCTTAATTTAATTGAGACTTATTTTTATTTCTAATGAATCCAAAATAGAAATGTACATTAGAAATACCTTATTCAATCAAAATAACTAATAATAATTTTTTATTTTAAAAAAATCAACACTTATTATTTAAAAATGTTAAGAATATATTTCCAAGTTAAATTTTATATTTTTATATAAATTATACTACTTATTTAATATATATATATATATGTGGTCTATTAAAAAAATTCATCAACTTTCATGTTGTTCTTATATAATTAAAATCTGATAAAAGTAATTTTTTTAAATTAGTATTTTTCATTATTCACTGTAGAATAAATTATTTATGAAAATACCCTATATTAATATTTAAATTGTTTTGTTATGATAAATTACAAAAAGAAAATAATTTATTTAAAAAAACTAAATTTTTTTTAGTTTAGATTTTAATCACATTTTGGACTAAATATTTGTGTAATATATTATTATTTTTTTAGAAATAAAAGAATATTAACTATAATTAAATCCTAGGCGTTACATTTTATTCCCAAAATATTTTATCATAAAAACTTATATAATGTCACCTCATGAATAGATATGGTTAGTTCTTCAACATAAATTATTTCTAACTCCAATATTACCTCTTTTATTTTATGAGTTTTCTAATGTACCATCACTAATCGATTCATCTAATTTGGAAAAAAATTGTTCTTCAGTTTCATGAATATTGATAGGCTCTACATAGTAGAAATAGTCATTTTGACATAATATTTCATTATAGGTGGGAAAAGTTGATAGATATGGCTTGTAATCCATTAATAAATATATGCAAAACACATCCTAAACTTTTGATAGGCTATATGGAATTGACAAATGGCAATCCAAAACTATAATTATTTCTATAATTTTAAAAGGCCCAATAAACCTGGGAAAAAATTTACATTTCTTATGAAACCATATAACACCTCTCTAAAAATATACCTACATGAAAACAATATATCCCACTTGATGTTGCAAATACTTTCTTGTGTTATCTTCATAGCTATTTTTCCAACATTGAGATACCCTAATATGACATTGTATTATTCTTAATTTTAACATTGTTTCCTAAAAACCATCAATCCTAAAAGATTCCATTCATCGAAATCAACCCAAAATATTTTTTATTAAATATTTCCCCATACAATTATTCATAAGATTACTTTTTCATTATTGAATGTATGCAATTATTATTATTAAAATCTACAAAAGGTAAATAATAATATAAAATACCTTGAAAGTCATGTGAGAATGATCTGAAAATGTATTATTATGTCTATGTAGTCCATTTATAATATTTATATATCAGATGATGATAATTAATGCTCTAATGTATATCGATGTCGATATCCTTCATGTAATAATTCTCTTTTTAACATAGTTACAAATGGAACGGAGAGACTCTTCCCAAATTTTAATATAAAAAAATCACACATGAAGTCTACAAACTTCCCATCATTCATGTATTTTATTTTATTATTAATTTTACTACTATAAAGATGAGAAGTTTTATTTTTTCTAATAATTATGGATTGGATATCATTTGGAAGAGATTTCTTTTAACCCTTCCTTAATGATTCCCAATCTAACATTAATAAATCAATCAATATAGGTTATGTTTCAATACTCATTCTAGTCAAAACTCCTTGATATTTCCTAATCAACGTATTAATCACCTTAGTTTGTTTTATAGCATTAAAGTGTATTGAGAAATCATAATCATTGAATAATTATATCCTTCTTTTTTTCATCATGTTGAGTTCTTTTTTTTGTGAAGCTGTATTTCAAGCTATTCTGATCACTATATATATCATATTTTTTCCATAAAGTTAATTCCTCAATATCTTCAATGGAAATATTATCGCTTACAACTATAGATCATGGGTTGGATAATTCTATTCATTAATTATTAAATTCCTTTATTCTTAGTAAATAACACTATTCTTAACCATGAGGAAACATCCATGTCCCTTCTTTAATCCACCATTTTCTATGAAAAATACATACCTTCATGATTAGGAGTTAAATATAAATGAATTGACCAAGATCAGATTTAATTATATAAAAATTTATTCATATTCTTCTAAAGATATTATCTTAACACCATTACTTGTCAACATGATTAATGATCTAGATATGAATTTTTTTTAAACAAATCATTGTTAGTAACTTGTTAATCCATTTAAATTACATAGCTAGGTTATATTCATTGGATATGGAAATTATAAAACTACCTTTGACTTTTAATGATAAACTACTATTCTATAGTTAGAAACAATATATCAAATAAAAGGAAACTTATAAACCAAAAATTATTATTTGATAAATATTACATAAATTTTTTCACTTAAGAGTCTTAAAAAATATTTAAAAAGGAATCTTTTTTCATCAATGAGTTTAACGTATATCACGAAATCATAAAGGAATAATATAAACAAATTATAGAGATAATCCTTGAATACCCTATTCACCATAAACAAAAAACATAGGCTCCATTCTCTAATCCAATGGACATTTCTATAAATACATATTTTTCGTATTGAATTTTATATTTAATATTTGGAATATAATCCTTGTTTATACAAATTTTACCATACCTAAAATGAAGGAACATCTTTTGAAAATATTAACCACCATGTAGTTGATAAATTAAGACATAAATTTATGGAAAATGATAATTTTTCTTTACTGTAAATCAATTAATTACTCTGTAATCAATGAAAAAACTCATAGACCCCTTGTTATTATAAAAAAAGAACATTGTCACCCCATGGTGAAACTATATAGATTATAAATACCTTATAAAAAAAGTCCAATAATGGTTTCTTATATTCTTCTAATTTCCTTGTGGTCATAATGTAGAAATAATTTTGATATAAATTTCTTATAAGGGATGAGAAATATATAAAAATAAAATTTACAAGTAGGTATATTTCTAGGTTGTTATTTATAATCACATCAATGTATTTATACATGGTAGGTATATAATCTCTTGTAGGGATACATCTCCAATTAATTGTTTTAATTGTCTCTTTTTCTCAAATAATTTAAATAAAAAAACTAATAGATGTGGATCCAGACATGATTAAGATGATATAGTCTAATATCTAATGATAATGGATTCCAAATCTCCATCAAAAATTATAATCTCCTTCTCTTGGAAATAATTTTTTTCATTGTAATTTATAATACAATAAAATTAAAATATTATATAAATTTAAACCATAATAGTAATAATCATGTTTTTAAATAGGGTATGTCTATATTTTAAAACAAGAAAAGACTGACACGTCATTGTTGAAATATGATTTCCACTAGGAGGTTTTATTGATAACTCGATTCTTAAGGATCTAGGGAAATATTAGTATTTTGTATCCAACATGGAAGATATAAAAGTGTGTGATGATATAGAATAAAATAATATATTAGCTAAATTTTATGTAATAATCAATGTACATGCCACTATATCTTTTAAAACATTAACTTTAGATATTTGAATCACATAATCCTGGCATTCTTCCCTTGGAATCTTCTATGTAAGGTTCTCATGAAGCTTGATACATTGGTTTGAAAAATTATCCATCTACTTATAGACAATGAAAATGATAACAATGGTTTCCTTGTTTTCCTTACTTTCAATATCCTTATGAACCCTTTCTCCACATTTGAAATAGATTCATGTCTATTTTAAATAAGTACCCGGGTGTTTATTTCTATAATTATAAAAGGTTGTAAATCCAATCATCTATTTCTTCTTCATTGAAACATTTTTTTCTTGGTACTCATCTAAACTATTCGTTTCTTGATATTCCATAAATATATATGAACTATTAAATTTATTCTCTCTCTTGATGGAACATGATAACATATCATCATATGATAAAAAAAATCATAAAACTAGGTCCCTTCAGATAAATGGCATGAAACTATTAATGAAAAAGTATATATTTATTTTTAAATTATGTAGGTGGTCTGCAACATACATGGATAATATATTAATGTTATCATTATACTCTCTAGTAATTTTTATATCCTTCTTCTTTTAAGAGATAAAATTCTTCTCTATTTTATATCTATATTTTCGAGGAAAGCATTTCTAGAAGAATATCACATTGAAATTTACCCATTTTATACATTCCCTTTAATTGAAATCCTTAGTGTTCTAGATCAATTACCACCAATGATTATAATTACCTTTTCCCTTTCATTACTTCCCAAGTCAAAAAATATATTTTCAAGCGACTTAATCAATAGTTAAGATAACAGTGGTTTAATTGTTCTATTAAGAGATGGAGTCTTATATAATATGAAGTGATTCAACATAGTTGAATTGTTATTTATAATAATAGTATAAACTATACGGGAAAGGTTATATATCATAACCTAAGTTATCTTCCCTAATATGGACACGGCCAATTTAGTTCCAACAACAACTATATTTTATTTATCATTAGGGAAATCCCAACAATTCATATGGGTGTTGAATCACATTATTCTGTAAGGATCCATCTCTTAATAAGGGAACATACAAATACATATCATAATAATCATTTATATATATCAATAAAATAAAAATACTGATAATAGAAATGATTATCAAATACCCTATGTGATTATCATAATTATCACGTTAGTTATATTCAATTAAATTATAATCCACAAGCATCATAGAAAACATTTTCTACAACCAAATATATCACCCCAAATATATAAAAATATATCTAGTGTTTAATTTTCTATAATTTTACAAAATAAAAGGGATTCAATATACGGGATCAGTCAGTTTAGCTATCTTAAAAAAATAGATTCATATATGATTCCTATATTTTTTTAATTTGAGAAAATAATAATAAAAATTATTTCATCCATGAAATGATTCTTAATATATTAATTCATATCTTGGGGAAAAAATAGATAATGTGTGAGCTCAGATGCCCAATTAGGGTTATATATAATAGAATATATCATGTGTAAATAAGGGAAAAAATATGGAAGTGAGGATAATCAAAACACATGTCCTTAAATAAATATCTGGATAAAAATGAACACACAAAGATAATATCAGCATTGAAAAAAATGGATAAAGAAAATTTAATTCTTAATAATGAAAATGCAAAATTATGGGAATTAACAATAAATTTATCTCAACCAAGATATCAGGAATCTACCCATTATGGCTTAGCAACCAAGACATCATTATCAATAAATGGAGTGGTGTAAACTATATACCCATCTAATATGGAATGACTATTGTTTTGTCTCATGATACCTATCAATGGATCAATGGGAAATATGTAATCATCCTTAAACATCATGTTCATATCCCATGGATTAATCATTTTTTAATGATCAATACCATTCATTCTAAAAATTTATTTTAACTCAACAATTATTAATATTGAATCTGGAAAAAAGAATGTAAATACATCCCAAATAAATTATATAACTTACTCAATAAGATTAATTTAAATGAAACCATATATATAAATTTTATATAGTTGAAACATTAGTAAAGCGATAGAAATGATATGTAATTAATCAATGATATTAACAATATGGACATAAAATATAAAAAATAATGTTTAATTAATAATTGAGATTGATAGATGACATGATCACAATAAAGTGATTGTTATCAAAAAAATTTATAATCAATTATCAGTAAATGATGGTCTTAGAGTCATCAGAGATGAAGGTTTTTAAAGTAACACCAATCCTTTTGGTAAGAAATTATCTTTATTTTAGCATTGTGTAAGAACTGCGTTATAAATAAGTTTTCATAATTCTTTTCATTCCATTAAGAAAAATAAACCATTTATTTTTATATAGTTTTAAATAAAAATTCCCAAAAAATATATAATATTTTTTAAAAAACATACATGAAATCAATTAATGGAATATTGGAAATGTATTATGTCTATGATATTAGGGAAGGGTGGTCAATCCCTATATTTTTAAAAAATATTCTTTTTATACTTTTGTAAAAACTATAATGTAACCCTTACATGTGAATTACTTGTTAGTTAATTATCCAACAATAGATAAAATTGAATATAATCTTATAAAAAATAACTATAGGAGAAGAAAACGTATAAGATTAAATATATTAGGATCATATAATTTTCCCAATAGAAATCTAAATATAAACAATTTTGAAATAAAATGAATTTGTAAAAGATATCCCTTAACTTATATTTAACATTCCTCCTAAGTGATTTAAACCTCATAAATTTAAAAAAAATTATTATAATTATATATCATTACAATAAAAATACTTATAATATTATATATGATCCAAAAATAAAATTCTAAGCTCTGTTTATCAATCAATATTCATCATAATCATTATTTTTAAAGGGTTAATTGATTCATTTTTATGTACATTTCGGTTTAGTACTTTTGATCCTTGTATATTTATCATGGTTTTATAATAAAAAGAAAATTAAAAATTATATTAATATCATATGTATTCACTATATAAATATTTAGAGTATTCTATGAACAAAATACAATAAAAGTGAATCACATTGCTTTGTAGTGGTGTAATCCACATGAATCTAAGAGAAACATAATCATTTATAACGGGTGAAAGTACAAGAATGTAAATAATATATTATATTTAAAAAATAATGATTTTTCATAAATATCATATATAAATAGTTTATCCATCATAAATACCATTAATGAATGGTCTTGATAAAAAATAAATACATGAATTCACGAGGCGGTAGTCTAAACAATCGCGCAAATGATGATCTCATTTAACATTTGATGGAGATGGAGGTGAATAAAGGCTGAAAATTAAACATAATAAAATATATATATATGGTTAACTCTTATTTTTTTATATAAACATGGTTATAAAATAATATAATTAGGTATTATAATAAATAAAATGTAAAAACTCGATTAATAACTATAGATATTCTTTAAACAAACTTCTTTGGCATACCCTTTAAGCCTTTTAATGTTGGTATTCTGATAAACAAATACTACTAGATCATGGGTAGGGATGTTATAAATGTATTTGGGTTGGTAATGGAAGTATAAGAGTTTTTTTTAATTCTATATAATAGAGCACATGTGGCATCCTTTTGTAAGTGAGGGAGAGGGAACACTTTGAATATTGTTTAAAAGATTGAAATATATTAATGTATTACTCAACCCAAATGGCTCCAGAATGACTAATATTATAATGATTTATGATATTGGGTATAAATATGAAGCTAAAATAATATTGAGATATGTTTTATGTTCATTTTAACCCTTATCATTTTAGTTTTAACCCATTTAACTCTTTTAATCTCTTATCGTTGCCACAATCTTTTTTAACCAAGTTACTATTCATAATTACAAAGAAGGTTTTTTTAATTGTTAAAAATTATTAATTACTATGATTTGAAATATATATCACATATTTCAAGTTTCATCTCTTAGAAATTAAATAAATTTCTTTTAATATGAGTTCATAAAATTCAATTAGAAATGTTTTTAGAAAATGATAGTTTTATTAAAAAATGATTTTGCAACCAAATAAAGTATAATGTTGATTAAAATTCAATTAATTTTATTATATTAAAATATATGTGGATATTTTTTCTTTGAAACCAAAAAAATTAAATTCAATTATTAAATACTGGATTAAAA
Organism: Viscum album; assembly: GCA_963277665.1. Classification (NCBI taxonomy): domain Eukaryota; kingdom Viridiplantae; phylum Streptophyta; class Magnoliopsida; order Santalales; family Viscaceae; genus Viscum; species Viscum album. The sequence goes on from OY728151.1 coordinate 566,044,968, forward strand.
TAATATCACTAAAAATATTTTTTATTCGAACAAAAAATTTCTTTGATTTAAAAAATGATAAATTTATATTTATAAGTTTTGAATTATATGTTTATATGAATTATATGAATTATTTAATTTTTAATTTTTATTTTAAAAATTTATCGAAATATTTCATGTTATTCTTCTTGGATTATAAAATCATAAGCATTACAGTTTTGTAAAATATAGATTTTTCATTATTCACCAAAAAATATATTAATTTTTAAAAATCACAAAACATAAACTATTATAATTTTTATATAATGAATTAAAAAATAAAATTAATTTATTCAAATTCAATTTATATTTTTTTTGAATTTAGTTATTAATATAATTCTTTAATACAATCATTTTCATTATGTCGTTATATCTATAGATAGAGAAAAACATACCTAGTGTAATTTAATCTTGGGTGTCACTAATTGTTTTTATTAAAGTAGCTATATTATCTATAGTAATCCGGATTTTACAATGGGTATTAAAATATGGTTTCTATTTGTATAGTATGGTATTATATTCATCTTGAATTTTATTATATGGGGTAATTGTTATTTTCATAGGGTATTATGCATATGACACACTTAATTACATTTAAGAAAGCCTCTTATCTTGGTTGTCTAGTTACATATGGTTTTTCATTATGACCATATTTATTATATCTATCAAAAATATCATTTTTAACATTTTTTCTGTATATTTTTTAAAATATCTCAAAAAATTAATCTTTTTCTAGTGAATTATCCACTTCTTCTTTAACAATATCTTTTTCATAGGTCTCTTCCAGCTTCCTCACTCTCCCCAAATCACATAGCAAATTGACTAAAATATCAATTAGTATATTGGATGATTTTTTGGATTAATCCCATTTAATATTGTGAGATTATTTATTCTTATAATAACTATTTTATGATGTAATCCTTCTCATATACTTGGGGTTATTACCCAAGGATAAGCCATTATGAATATTTTCAACCAGTTGGATACTATACAAATTTACATCCCCCTTCAAATTATTTTACTTGGATAGAACATTTTTCTCCACCATTTTATAAGGATTTATTTTTCATATTTATTTTAAATACACATTGAGATGAGAATTAATTACTTATGTGACTACATTAAAACAAAATATCACAAATTTCATGAATATTTACAAATTTATTGATGTAGAATAATTTATTTAAATATGTAGATATTTCTTCATCTTTCGTTATTTCTATTTCAAAATGGGTTTTAATTGAACATAAAAACATAAAGGATTATATTAAAAATCTAATACAGAGTTCCCAAACTTGGTACAATACCAATAATGACATAGAAACATGGATCTTATTTTATTCCTAGCATGCTATTTTGAATTTCCAGCATAATGAACTCTCTATTATTGGGTCTTCTCAACCACATGTTAAATTAATCATAGGGAGTCATATTTTATTAGTATTATTATATCCATCCTCGATATAGTTTAATGATTCTTATCTTGTATCATTCCAATTTTTTTATACATTTATGTTTGATTTTTCCTCTTTTTTTTTGTGAAATAGATTTAGCATGAAAAATGTAATTTTAAATGAACTGTACATATTAGGATTATTTTTGGGGATTTGTTATGAAATGAAACCAATTTATTATTACCACATAATAGAGGTGTTTCTGAATATTACCTTCACTCTGAACATTGTGGGGTAGCATCATGTTTTCCCTCAACCGTATGGGAGATCATTTATTGGGTGTTATCTGATTTTCTATTATAAACTCAAGAAAATTATTTTTCACATTTAAAATATTATTCTTTTATTCAATCACCCATAATATATGTTATAAATATATTTTAATTATATTAAATTATCCATTATTAATTTTTTCCTTTTCTTGATATAATGTTCCAAGTTCTTTTATTTTTTTACCTTTAACCTCTAACATAACATTTTTAACATCATTGATGTTTGTCAATTTTTTTTCTAATTCAGGGATCTTCTAATCATATTCATAACATCATTCATCTTTTTCATGTCTGTTTTTAATAAAATTTATTTAAAATATGAATAAACTCTCTATAACATTTTCACTCATCTCTTCTACGAAATTAACTTATATATATTCTCCTGATATAACTATTTCAATTTAATATTTATCCAAGATATCTACTTGGCCTTCAAGAAACTCATAAATATGATTTTAAAAAATATAATATATGAAAAAAACAAATAATTTTTCAAAAGAATATAATATATCATTTAATATTTCATGAAATATATCTTTTGAACACATAAATGTATGCCCTCTACCACTTAAAAAAAGACTCTTATTCAGAACAATTTTGGAAATAATTAACAAATACATCATGATAACTTGAATTCCATAAATAATTTTAGGTATAGATTATATACATAATATTGGATAATGAATCAACTAACTATTCTTCTCCACTAATTTCATATATATCTTCTTCAGTACTACTTCTTGAAAGAATAAAGCCTTATTAAAATTTACATAGGAATGATATATTTACCATGACCTTGTTCTCTTTATTTATAAAAACCCTAATATTTTTAAAGAATAAAATTGGATTATATAGAATAAATTACATGAGACACTAAGATAAGATGATAATTTAACGCCCTGAGACTTAATGATATATTCTATTTTAAATAAATTTGATCTCTTCGATAGCCTGTGGAATATGAAACACCGAGTCAAAATAAACTTTAATGTAGTATGATGGAAAAACCTAGGAATTAAATTGGTGGGTATGAATATTAGTAACTAAATTATAAAAGACACTATTATAGATTAATTTTAAATAAAATAAGATTCACTTACAATAAAATAAATGCTTTCTGAAAAATATTATTTGTGTAAAAGTTTGTTAATTCGCCTTTGAACACATAATTTAAAATGAATTTATAAAATTTTTCAATATTTATTTGATAAAATAAAAGTTGTTTCTTGAATAATAATATCAAAATTATATTATGTTTATTTATTTTTTTGAAAAAATGCTTCATTTTTTTCGATAAATATTTAAAATAAATGTTTTTATAGAAAATTTCCTTTTTAGTTAAATAATTTTCAGGGATACATTATAATTTAAATTGGTTATTATGTAAAATTAGATCAATTATATTACAATATAACAAATTAAGGACGTTTCAATAATTTTTTTTGAATTTTAACTTTAAAAACTTCTATACATATGAAAATCTTCTCTTTGGAAACCATCTTTTTCATCACGTGTGCGAGTATAATATTAAATTGGATTCCACCACATAAGTGAATTGAATTGGGAAAATTGAATTTATTATTTATAATAATAATAATATATATCATTTAATAATGTAAAATTAACTCTTTACCGTTATGAATATTAAAATAAGAAAACATTAATTAGCGTTTTCATGGTGAAGACGAGTTAACTTGGGGTTAAAAATGATACGGGTTAAAATGACCCACCAACTACTCTAAATCCAATTTCATAGACATATTTGGACCTTAATAATTCTAAGGGAAAAATAAATACAGATTTTATATTCTTTTTTTCAGGATAAAAACTTGGTTTTAATTGATATTTTTAAAAATTCTATGTGTGTGATATCCCCAACTTATAAAAAAACCACCCTAAATCCTCCTCACTTTACACATAAAAATAAATTTGGATCAGTCCATACATACCCAATTAAATTCCTTAATCACCTAGAAACACCCAAGATCCCTTGGGGTTATCATAAATTTATCCTAGTAATTATTTAGGTGCAAACCTAATGAGGTTATCCAAAAAGAGGAAACTTTTTCTATGATCATTTAAATATTATTTTTCTTACACCTTCTTAAAATATTATTTAATAATTATTTTATAATAAAAAAAATATATCCCATATAATGATATTTTATTAAGTTAATTTAATAATCATTACCCATATCCCCCTTCAATTAAATGGGAAACAAAATCATCGATCATATGTACGACCTACTGCCGCCTTGTGAACTGATGAAAGTCATTTTCCATCAATCCAACTCACAATTTTATATAATGGCTGAATTAATATATATATATATATAATATTTGTGATATTATTATAATTATATAATTATAATATTATACATACCTTATTATTATTTTTCTTCTTAAATTACAACAATGTTGCATATATTTACGACGGGCGACTGCTTTTCTAAAGCGATGGGATTAATTTTTCACATACACATTAAATAGAATATATAAAGGGTAAATTTAATGAATATATGTGATATATATGAAATGATATTGAATATTTAAAATTAATATAAACTTTCTTCCTTACCATTTCACCAATTAAGGAAATGATAATGTTGCTTAGGCGTACATGCAACCAAATATCTTAACGAAGCGATCTGAACCATTCTCCATATCCCGATTTATATAATTATTCTATAATTTTATTTGATTAAAAAATATATATTTATAACATTAATATATTTATTTATATTATAGAACTATAATATATTATTTGAAATCAGAAAATTCACATTAAAATATTCTTGAGAAAACAAGGAAGTTATCACTAAGATCAATAAAAATAATGAATTATTGTCAACAGACATGTACTAAGATGTTATAAAAGGATCATATATGATATTAAAAATCTTATTATTGTTTCATATAATTTAATAACATGTTTAAAATCACTATATATGAGGTTTAATCAGGTTCATCTAAATTGAAGTGCACGGTAACATACACCGATTTAATTTCCCTTTATTGAGGAATATCTTATTATTGTGAACATAATTTATTTTCTATGGTGTAAATACATACCATTATACATGTAATATCATTAATAACTCATTATTAATGGAATTTTAAGTAGAATTTGAATTATTTGAACCAAATATATTTTACATTGATGTTACCATATGGTATAAGACTTCGTCCCAATTTTCCATCATTGTGGAATTTTTATTATTATGCCCTTAAATTATTTTACATGGTATATATAATAATATGTTTTAAAAATAATAACATTAATCCTTTATAATTCATAGTATTTGATTTCATATTTTAATTATTTCATCCAAGTGGATTTTTCTTGAATTTTTCCAAGTGGTATGGGACTTCGTCTCAATTTCCCTTCATTAAGACATATTTAATTATTATGCACATAATTTATTTTATAAAGTGTACATACTTCCCATTTTATATAGAATATCCTGAATCCATCATTATTTAACTTATTTTATGTTCAATTCAAATTATTTTATTTAATTGTATTTTACTTGTACATTACCAAGTAGAAATTGATTTTATTTAAATTTTCCTTTAAAAAGGTATATTTTAATATGGATCATATAGTTTATTCTTTATGGTGTATATACTGACTCATTGAAATATAATATCATAAATATTTAATAATTCAAGGAATTTTATGTTAAATTTCCATTATTTGATCTTATGTTCATTTAGTTGATCGTTACCAAGTAATAAGGGATTTCGTCTCAATTTTCATTTTGTTGGGACATATTTGTTAATATGTAGTTATTTATTATTATGGGGTTTATATAATTCCAATTTAATGTATTTAACATGAATAATAATTTATTGATTATTATTGATTATTTTTTTAACATTATTATTTAGGTTTTTATTATTTAAATGTTACCAAATAGGTAAAAATTAGTGTACAATCCCATTTTCTTTAGTAATTGTATACTTTCTCTTGAAAAAAATATATTTCTTAAGACAATTTTTCACTGGAAATTAGATTTATCTTAAATATCTATATTATTTTATGATATACATTACTATTTCCTAAACTATATACCATTTTTACAAACAATTTTTACATTCAAAAGTGATGTTATTAACTAAAAAAATATAGATAAATCTACACCGTTTACTCAATACAGGTATTTTATGATAAGGAATATAGATTAATGAATTAAATATATTATTAAATATGTGAGTAATTCATTCAAAATGATGTTATTTGTAATTACTTGTTATATATACCCCCTCAATACATTAGTAGTCTGATAATATGAATCAGTTGGAAAGCCTTAGTTAAATGGTTTTTTAGTGTATTCCTACCCATCAATTTTAAATTTTATTGTGAATGGTCTTTATAGTAGAGGTATCATGATTATTGAGGCCATGAAAACCAATAAGTTATCATTTCCTTCATCATTAATTTAGTTATTATTATCCATGATAGTTTCACAATTATATTATATCAATATGAATTTAATTCTAAATTTATCAATTAAATGACATGTGTGTTCAGTTTTTTAGCTTTCCATATTGATTATGCCTTATCTCACCATGTTTTCTAGTTATTGATTAAATTTAAAATGTGTTCAGTTATTTACCTTGCTATATTGACTATTCTTTATCTATTAATTATAGAAAACTTATTTAAATGGAATGTGTTTTTAGTTATTTACCTTTCCATGTTGATTATTTTTATTTATTCATTATATATACCTCTTTACATAACTCTTAAAAAAATCTAATATCACACTTCTTTTTTCCTTTCTTAAGAACATGATATGTGTAATAAAATTTATATGAATGTATATTCTAGAGGGAATAATGATATTAAAAAAAATCATGTCATAATTTCTGTTTCAAATGTAATATGTGAACCTTGTATGTATTTAGTATACAAGGACTAATATATTTTCATTCATTCATGATGTGTTTCCTTTTATATTATGAAAATTTAATAAAGAAAATAGAAGCTCTGAGTTACCTAGGCTGGGGACATTACAATTTGTATCATAGGATGTTTTGTGCAAACTGTTGTAACTAGATTTAGGAAAACATAGATTTGGAAACATAACCCAATGATAGACATTGAAGATAATTATAGAAGAATATAATAACGTTTTAGAAAGGTGTAATGTATGTGGTTTTCTTGGAAATATTATTTTTATAGATTATATATGTAGATTCAGTTCTGGTATAGATGTTCCAAGCTGAAATAACATTGAAAAGTGTATGTCGTGGTTGACTTGAATGTTACCTGGTACATGAAAAATGGGCCTTACTATGGACCATCAATGAAAGATATGGGGGATATGTTTCGAATAATCTAAATTTTCATTACAAACCCAATATGATTTTTTGGAATATATAATGACAATGAATGAACTAAGATAAATCAAAGTTGTCTTATATTGAGAAGAATGTTTCATTATTTTGAAATTCTATAAATGATTATATAGATTATATATATTATTCATTGTTTATCACACTAAGTTTTTTATTTTTATTCAATGGATGGAACCTAATGTCATCATCTTATTATTTAACAGGAAGAAAAATGTGGTGACTAGGGGAAACCAAATGGGATGATGACTGGAGTGAAATATATCATTATTATGAATAATAATTTTTCCCAAAACATGATTAACAAGATACACCATAACCAACTCTTAGACTCATTGGATAAGAGAAGGGTGTGGTTCTATAAGAGATAAATTATTAAATAACACTGAGGAAGCATGGATCAATTTTTTTCATGTTAGAAATGTGGAAGGATACACCTAGGAATGTTTCTCAAAGGAATGTGAAAATGTTTTATGTGGTGAAAAGAAGGGTATAAAGCAATGAATTACTGAGGAAAAATGAAAAGAAATATGGATGTAAAAAAATTTCATACTGGGGATCCCTTTCTAAATCATTATCTTAAATTTGAGGAACCTAGAAATTATCCAAGTCAATTACATGGTTCAAAGGATAACACATCGATTAAGGAGGGACATATTTTGAAATAAAATATATTAATTATTTATTTATTTGGATTCATGTAATAATATTTAATTCATTTTTTCCAACGGTATTTTGGTTATAATAATCATAAAACATCATAAGATTTTATAAAATTTTAAAATAATATATTTCATTGTTAATATAGGAGTTATTAACACCATCATGGTATCATGAGTTTTAGGTTGATATGAAGTTCATAGTCATAAACACACCTTATGAAAATTTGTGTGGATGGAATGCAACATGAGTAAGGATATTTTTTGAAACATTTTTCGGAATATAACCTATTGGTTTAGTATATGAAAAAATAATTTGTGGAAGAATGACCTTACATTTTTTGGACTTAAGATTAAGGGTATTGGTAACCTTAATATTAATGTTATATTATTTGTTTTAATATTTTCGGGTACTTATCATTTGGTAAAGTTATAGGAATTATATTAATATGGGTTTATAAAAATGGAAACTAGAATACTAAGTGGAAACCTATTGCATCTGGCGATGTCTACAGGGCTTGAACCCATTACCAAAGGTATATAAGGGTTCTGCTTCAACCACTAGACTATATGATGGTATTGTATACATTTAATTGGATTTTACATAAATGTTTTTATGGTTATATATTAATTTTGAACCAGTGGTGTTATTGTATAGTTTTAGATATTAATGTATTATATTGTATAACATGTGTTAGCCATTTCTATTTTCGAAAATATTTAGAGACATACCGAAGTAAATGTCAATCTTTTATGGATTTAATGATCCTTTAAAAGTTAATTTTAGTTTTTTAGGAAAAAAAATATTTTTCAATACTCATTTCTTAAAATAAGAGATCAATTGATATTTATAGACCCAATCCCATGGGATAAAATTGTCCTTATGAAATAGATATATATTAAATAAGTATATTTCCTTCTATTCATAGAAAGTAAAATAATTCATAAACCATTAGAAAAGTATCTTGAAAAAAAAATGTGATCATATTTTTTAAATATATGATGAAACAAATAGTATTTTAAATCATCAATGTTTTATTTTTTTTGTAACACGCATTTTTTTTGAAATATATATTTTTGAATTAATTTAATCTTTTTGATATTTTTCATTTCATAAAACCTTGAATATATTTTTATATAAAAGAACTATGTTTGGTTGGAATTATATATAATTAAAAGTTAATATTTCACTTCATGTAACACTTATATTATCTTTTGTAACACACCAAACTATTTTTGGCTTGTATCACACACAATACTGAGTCCCTTTGATAGCTTATGTTACATCCAAGACTGAGTATTTACTGAACTGTAATGTAACACCAACGTAATTATAGAATATGACTTTTTAATGTCAATTAATATTTATAAATTAGATATTAAATTTAGTTTAAAGGGGATAATATGTGAGATTTTGTACCCATCATGCAATAATGGGTTTCTCTGAAATCCAAGGTTTCACTCAAGACTGAGTTATACTAAAAAATAATACACTATTATTATTATTATTATTATTATTTTAAATGGTAGTTGACGCCTAGGAAAATTATTAGAGTTAATTAATATAAATAACTTTATTATATATATATATATGTTTGTTAAATTTTTCTATAATAATCAAAAAAATAGAGCCTTAAAATGAGAATGAATCCTATTTTAACCAAAAAATATTCTAATATTTTTATAAGATCATTTTACCACATTTTGATGGTAAACCATTTTTAAATATAGTTTGGAAACTTTTATTTGTTATATTTTAAAAACCTAAACTTATTATTTGGAATTAGGATAATAAAATTTATGTTGGTTGATGTTTTGTTATCTTTATGATGAAATTCATATTTAAATGAATAGTAAAAATTACTGCATTTTAATTCAAACCTACATTTTCATCTAATTTACTAATATATTTAGACTATAATTTTAATTTGTTTTATTATATACATAGATTATTTTTTATCATTTAATCCAATTTTGGTAATTGGATGTAATTTAACATTGAAATTTTATATAAACACATGTCAATCTTTTGATGGTTGTTACTTTTAAAAAGCCTATTTTCTCATTATGACGATAGGGATATATTTTAAATTAATTACTGAATCTTCTTTTTTTGGAATTTTGAAAAATGGATTCCATATTTTTAATCATAGGGTCTAAATTATTTAAATTGGTCCCTTTTATTTTTGGACATGATAAATAGGAAATTTGTTAATTTTTTTCCCACGCTCAAAGGTATACAAAGTTAATTAGGGTAACAAAAAATATGATAAGGACAAAAAATTACCATAAAACCTAAAAAATCATATTATATGAATAAAAGTCATCACATAAAACCTATGGATAAAAATAGATTCTTTTAATATAATTTTTTTCATGAATGAAATACAATTGATATTAAAACAAAAGAGACTGACAACATGTATCACTATTATCTCTTTTATGTATAATAATTTTAATGTAGTGAGAAAAATTATAAAACATTGAACATAAATAGTCTTCATAATTATAATAAAATTATCTACTTAATAATGATTTATTATAATTTTTAGATATTAAATAATTACCATAAATATTTACACAATAGTGATACATTAATTATTTTATTAATAGAAATATCAAATAAATGATATTATAAATATTAAAATAAATATTATTTTAAATAATTTATATCATAAATAATTTTTCTCCGTCAATATAATATGTTAAAAGAATATTATTTTATTTTATTCTATGTTATATCTTTTTTTTATTAAAATTAAATGAAATGAAACGTGTAAAAATTGGAAAAATTAATGTTTTATAAAAACAATAAATTATTAAATTACATAAAAATATTAAAAACCATTTAAAATAAAAAAGTCTACATGATAAGGTCAAAAATTTCATTAAGTATCCAATTGTTAGAGAATTTACCCCATATAAGTTAAATTAATATCCTCTAAATTATTATATAATTGATACCATAATTAAATTTAAAAGAGAATAAATACGGGTAAACCAAAAAGATAAGGTCTAAAATAGAATGAATACATTTATAAAAATCATTGGATTATAGGATTTTGAAGTATCCTCATATTCTATTATATAAATTTAAATCTAGAACCATTTTATATAAAAAGTTAATTTATATTAACTTAATAATTTAAGAGTTTCCAAGGGTTCCCCTTCTCTCTCTTATAAAATAGTACCCCCTATTTTTCAATACTCACAATTCAAGAAACCTTTAGTTTGGCCAATACCTACCCAAAAATCATTATATAATACTTACCTCCTCCTAAAATCCTACCTTAGGGAAGAATGCCTCCCAGTAATCCTTTTGTTATAAACTAAAAGAAGTTACCCGATTAAGAGGAATATAAAGAATGTACAAGACAAGTCAAACTCAAGGTAAATGAAATATTAAGCCAATCTCCATTAATTGAGTTAAATATCCATGACATTGGTCTTTTTTCTAGGAATATATTTGAATATCCTTTGATTTTTTTACACTGAATATCCACTTATATTGGGTGTATTTATATTTTCGCATATAATTATGTCATTGATTTATCCTAAATCTAATTATACGATATTTCTATGGGATTTCGTCTCAATCTTCTTTCATTAGTGAATATTTGGATTTTAGGCAGATTTACTATCCTATAAGGTGTATATAAAACCCTTTTGACATGTTATATCATGAATTAGTATATAATCATGATATATGATGTTTTCTAATGTTATTCTATAATGATTTTTATTCAAGTGTTTCTAATGTGGAAACAACATTTTCAAATAAAACATCATTTTAAATGTTTAGAATATTTATTCTTCTAATACCATAGATTTCATGTCAATTTTATAAAAACGGTTTTGATGAATTTATTGATATGTACATGGACATTTTAAAATGTTAAAAGCTTCAAAGTGGTATGGAACAGTTTAATAAAAAAGTCTTTTTATTAAATATTTTAAATTGTTTCTGAAATAGATTTAATATTTCAATATCATAAAAAATTTTCTTATGATTGGAAATGAAATTTTATGAGTTAAATGTTTATAATTGGAATATTTTATGTTTAATAATTATATAATCACACTTGGACATTTGACGGGTGGTTACGTGATAAACCAATGATAGTTGGTTACATGAAAAACCAATAATGGGTGGTTACATGATAAAAAAAATGATGGGTGTTTCCATGATAAAACCGGGATGGGTGGTTATGTTATAACCTCCAATTAATTAGTTATGGATGTTATATGTATGGAAATTCCATTTGTGATGCGTGTGGAAGTAGACCATATAGTTATTCCAATTTAGTATGTTTATCTCCCATGTTACCTTTCTATTATATATATTGGTTTTTATTGGTTTTAAGGTTATATTATGATTCCAAGATTTTAAATCAATGATATTATATTCAGTGAAGTTTACTTACTACTTCTTCAATGTAAAATATATTACTTTATGATAAATTATTCATGATTTACATGTTTTATCAAGACTTTACAATTTTCCTTCTTTGTGTATCCCTTACTGAGCGTTTTATGCCCATCTCAAGTTTGAAATGTTTTTCCTATGTTTTAAAGAATGATAGAGTTATGTATGGGATCAAGAAAAATTTATAATGTTCAAACATGAAACAAAACCATGTTTCTTTTTAAAAGTTATTATTTTCTGAAAAAATGTATAATGAGTAGAAGTGTCTACTTTTTAATATTTGGGTTTTTATGTATGATTTATGGAAAATTTTTCTAAATCTATAAACATGAAAATATCTTAAATGTGAAATAAAGTGAAATTAATGACTTAATTGAAGATTAAGTATTTTTTAAGGAATGGTCCTTATTATTCGTATCAGTGGGTGGTTTAGACAACTCTAGAGATTATGATGTTTTCATAAGTGTCAGGGATATCATCATGAGTTCATAATTTTATGGTTGATAAAAAGTTCACTAAATTGGAATTCCCTTTTTAGGATTTATGTTCTAAAATATAAGATGAATAATGGTATCACTACAGGAATGTTTCTCTAAGCCATCGGATTTATACCCTTGTTTTAGAGGAACCATTGGTATATATAATTTAATCAAAGCAATAAAAAGAGTTATTTAATAAATTGTGGGTTTATCCTCTTTAATATCCACCCCCACTCAGGCTCCTCATCCCCCTCCCACTTCGACGTGCATTAATATCCATTCCTACAAGCATTGGACTAACCACCTCTCCCAAACTTCTCCTCAACCTCAAAATCCTGGCCTTCGCCTTGACCTCCCAGCCTTCACCTTGACCTCTCGGTATCTACCACTGCATCAACCTCCCGACCTCCACATCCACCACGACCTCCTAGATTCCATATCTACATTGATCTCCCCGCCTCCACCTCCTACCCCCACCTCCATCCCACAACCTTCTTGCCTCCACATATGAGTCTGCCTCCACTTCCAAGCCTCCGCCTCCCTGCCTCCACGTACCAGCATCCGAATTCACCTCCCATCTTCCATATACACCTCCACCACTTCCGTAGCTCCATCAAAATCCTGACTTCTAACTCAGATAATACACCTCCCTATCTCTTGATCTCCGTATTTGATTCTTGTTTTTTGATGTTTCATTTATTATGGATGTTTCCTATGGTGAGTCTAATTCTATCTGTTGCCTATTTCCATTCTCATTTTTGTGTTTCCTTGATTTCCATCTCAAATAAATTATTTTTATTGTCTAGGGAAGATTTTGGTTTTTTGAACAAGAAGGAATTAAATATACTAGATTATAATTTATTATTCATAATTGTTGATATTGGAATTACTTCTGATGTTACAAAATTTATATGTGATTATATGTTTTTGAAATTTTACAGGTTCATAAGGTTTTCCATGTGAAGTTCTAAATTTAAAATCGAAGTAGGTTGGCATGTTTTGAATGATTTAACCAACAAATTAGTGGGTATATTGTTATGTAACAAAATTGGTATGAAATATCCAATCTTTTATTATAGGATATATGTAGGGATATCCATTTTTATTGGGCCTAGTGTGGTATATATTTGACCAATAAGGGATTTAAAGACCCTAATTCATTTTATAAGATAGGATGGTGCATTCTCTATATGTTAATGGTCATTTGTTAGAATGAGTTTATAGTGTGGGAATATATACGGACTTCTGTACGGAATGGTCATAGGTTCTTTTCATAGGTTTGTAATAGAGTATAATTTTCCCAATATCAAGTGACCCATGTGAGTTAGGTTTGATATTGATGACTTGTTACCATTTTTTTGGGAAGATTTGTATGTGTGATAGACATAGGGTTGTTAGTGTTTCAATGTTTTGTTGTTTTATTGTAAATTATTGAATTTTTAGGGATGGATGGTATATTAGTTTTTTAGATTTTGTAATTAACTTTAGTAACATTTATTTAATCCCTTGACATAAAATATACAATTCATGTAATGTTTGAATTTTAACTCTAATATGACCACATTATGTCCTCATTGACCTTACCCAGAGTAAATAAGGTTTATGGATACCCATTTTCACATTTTTTTAAAACTAATATAAATTTTAATTGTGCCTCATATTTTCTTAGTATCTTTGTGTTTCTTTTTATTCTTTTGAATACCTTTACATAGTGAAATATATTCATCATAAACCATTACATGATATTCAATACACCTTTAAATAGCTCATAGATTTATGTCTTACTTTTACATGAATAATAATTTTCCTTCATGTTAACCATGTCCATCTATTACATAGTTAATAAAAACTATAGTTTATGTTTACATGTTGTTGATAATTTTGTACTTACATTTATGTACTGTGTCAAACTTACTAATTATATGTTACTACATAGTAAGTAATATTTATCATTTTCATGAAAATTATACAAGAACCACCATGAATAATTCAACAATATGAATGTCATGGAAACTGAAAATACATTCGCATGACCTGGTAATTTATCTCTTCCCCATAGACATTGGAAATTTTCAAATACAAAAAATTATATGTTATGGTTTATATCCAAAACTCCTTGGTCTATCCCTGAATTTTATATTAATTTTTGATTTTGGAAATGTGTATTGGGTTTTTGATTTATGTTATTATTATAAAACTAAATGACATATTCTTAATATATAAGGCTTATGAATCAATCAACAGATTATGACACAATCACCAAATTAAAAAACTATGAAATTATTTGGGAAACTATTTTTAAAGATTAATACACAAAATACATTTGATCCTTTCAAAAATGAATATTAATTTAGATTATATAGACAGATCACCCATAATTTTTCAATTAAAAATCATAGTTAAAAAACACTCTAATGAAAATTCAAAAAGAAATAACACATATTAAAATAACACATATTTAAATTTTCCATTTTATATTTTAATGGAATTTGATACACTATTTCCTTATAAACATAACATTTCAAATTACTATAGGTTTACTATATTTTTTATAAGTTTTTATAAATTATAATATATGTCTAATTTATAATTATTATTATTATTATTTAAATAAAGGATTTTGCACTGGAAAATTATTCATATGGGTAAATTATACTATTGATGATGTTAATATTTATATCCTGTGGATTAATTTTATTATTTTTTATAATATATTTGCATTCTATTATGTTCATTTATGTTTTTGGCTTGCTTTATTTGTACAGTTTTCATAAGATCTAGAAAATGTATTTTTTAGTCTCTGTTCACCTTGCATTTTCCTGACATCAATGTAATCAATCTTCCCATCAATGTTTTCATCATGAATGAGAATATTTAGGTAATTTTATATATTTATAAGCCATTAATAATTTTGTAAAAATAATTTATTTTTGTATCTTGTATTCAAGGGTGGTGTTATTCTACTTTTGTCAAATTTTGTTCATTTTTTCATGTTGTGGTAATAGGTTGAAATAATTGGTCAGTTTTTATTTATTTATTTAGATCTTTTCATAGATTTTCTCTAGCTTATTGTTTGTTTAATTTTGTTTTAGTTATTCAATGTGTATTAATTCATAATCGAGTTTTAATTTTTTCAACTAATTTGTCTAATTTTCATGTGATGCTTGTGTCTAGTCTTGTTATATCTAATTTTCAGTGATTGTTTATGTGTTCTTTGGTTAAACTATTATGAATTTCACCTGTTTTATTCTAGTTCCATTTTTCTATTTACACTTTCTTGAAACAACACTATTGGTCACTGATTAACTGATATGCTACCTTGTTGAATCAAAATCCATCATTTTTTCCAAATTTAATGATACTAAACATTGATGTAACTAAATATTGTGAAAACATAATGAGTAGTGATTGGATTATTTAGGATATGATTCATTTTTGGGGGTTTAAGTAGCGTTGAATGAAACATTTTATGATTCTTGAAAATTATTAAGGTGAATTAATCATACTCTATATAATTTGGTAGATTCTTTAGCAAGTTTCTCTTAGATTATAGGTTATCATTTATTTGAATTAGAGAAAATGTTTCATTATTAATTCTTGGTTTAAAGAATTAATTACGGGGAATTTTTATCTAAATTTTGAATGGGAGGTGTTAGGTTCATTTTATGATGATGTATCTTCTCAAATGTGATACTCCTTAATACTTAAAAATGAATCAACCCTTCTTTATGAAGAGAAACCCACCAATTGTTGCCACTTCAGATCCGATTTTTAGTTCTATACACACCAAACATGACTAATGTTATAGGATTCCCACTTTACATGTAACGCCCCGACCCCAGCTACCCAGAGTCGGTGCATTACTACATAACATTGGCATGATCACAAGAAAGATCAAATCTCGAAAGACCGATTGGTTTAGTAGCCTTGGAAACACTAGATATATTCATAAGTTTTACATTACATCATAAAATGAAAAACTACTACAATAACATAATGTCTCCATAATCCACACTCATATCCCCACATAATATCCCTGCAGGTCATTCATAATTTACTTCTTCACTTCCTGGGAAAAATAAAACATAGAAAAGGGGTGAGCTCAAATGCCCAGTAAGGATAACAATATAGCGGAAACTTTCATAAATAAGAATAAACATTTAAGGCAATGCATTACTAAAACAAAATCCTTTTAAACTTGAACTTCAACATAGTATGGAAAAAGTAAAATGAAATAATGCCATTTACTTATTCACATGGATATTCTACTAATCGAATAATCACATGAAAAAATCAATAACCACTTTCATAATGTTGGAATGCATAATGCCAGACTATCATAACCACATAGCCAAGGCCTTGTGCCAAGACTACAAATAAGATTTTGTCCAGGCCTTGTGCCAAGACACTAGTTTGTCTCATGAGACCTACCGATTCATCGAGGAGCTATAGCGGGCTCCACCCGTCACTTATTAAGTCCAATGCATTCCCATATGAAAAGGTTTAAACATAACATAAACATTCGTATTAAAACTAGCATACGAAATGTCAATAATTTCACCATAAACTATGAATGGTATAAAAATAGCACATCCACAGTCAAACATATCACAAAACCTTCAATACAATATAGAATTTTTGTATCACAATAGATCAAATTCAAATAAGCGTAAAATCCATCAAAGGATGTTGACATAGATGAAATCAAAATTCTTTTTAAAGAAATATCTCTTTTTATTTTGAAATCATTTAAGATCCGTATAAAATAACACATTTTCTTTTAAAATATTTTTATAAGCTTGTAAGGGAAGTTTTGAAGATTTTATAACGGTGGAAATTAGCCGCACCCGCCGTATAAGTTTAAAAAAACGTTCTTACCTTAATTCTGTCGAAAAGGTTAAAAATGACCTTGTTTTGAAAACGACGGAAATATTCCTTTATAAACCTCTTATAAAAAGTCAAACAAGGGTATAAATGACTTTAACCCATATTCTTGTAAATAATAAAAATGTTTTGAAATACATTTTGAAGAAACATGGATGTGGATGATAAAGAGATCCCAGTAGATTATTACAAATAAAAAACCTCGGATAATGAAGAGATTGTGAAATAACCCTTACCTTGTACTTTTCCTTGGTTGGGGTAGGTTAACCTCCTGCATAATGGTGAAATAATTGTTATTAAATTATACAAGAATCATATATATTAATATGATATCATATATGATCTTTTAACATTGATTTGTTAATAATATCTTATAATTATCGTCGTTTCGGGTGTTAACTTACTTGTTTTATTTTATATGTTTTGTTACGTAATACATGTTTGTAAAGGATAGGTTGTATATTATTCATATCCAGAATGATATCAAGTCCTTAAAAATCATTTTTAAATCATCAAATGATAATTATACTTGAATGGATACGATGGAGAATGAATCTCATCGCGTTCGTGGAGACGGTAGTCCGTACGTACGCACGAGCGACAATATCATTCTTTTGATATTAAAATAATATATAAATGGATGGTATATCATATATACAGAATCATTAACATTTTATATTTATTATTTACATGAGTTACACATCATTATTATACCCATCCAAATAATAATATATTGAATAACAATTACACCACGACGTGGAGACGGTAAGCCGTACGTACGCACGTATGGTGACATGTTATTCAAAGGGTGGATAGAATACTGAATATGGTTGTACCATATTTATAATAACATCAAAGTATATGTAAGATACTGGAGTTATTATTTTAGAATGGTAAGAACAAAGAAAGAGGAAGTGGAAGAAGAAAGGAACTTGGAAAAGGGTGGTGAAATCATTACCTCTTCTTCGGGTTCTTCCTTTTGATTTGATCAAAAGGGATCCTTAGGTTGGCTTTATGATCAAACTAATGCCTCTAGATTGTATTGAGGGATGTTGGGAGAGTATTTGGGCAGAGTTTGGCCGAACCAAAAGGCTTTAGAGTTGTAAATAAATGAGAAGGAGGAGGGCCCTTTTATAAGAGGGGTGAGGGGCACCTTTGGAAAAGCTAGAAATATTAATTTATAATAAATTCATATTCGGTTTCTAATGGCTCCAAAGTTGATTATTAAAAGGTTAAGGTGGGGATAGGTCGAAAACCACTCAACCAATAGAATTTAGACAGGTTTGGGTACTTATATTAACCTTATCTTTAAGTATTAACTCTAAGTTAATTAGTTTCACTTTTACAATGTCTCTTTGTATTTTTATATAATATGGTTAATAATCTTACTATATACATCCAAGAGACCCCCAAGTGGTACATTAATGATGAACCTATCATGATATAAGTCTCTTGGCCGAACCTTAGATTTTTAGGAATTTAATATCAATTAATAATATAATATTTGTTTTAAGAACTCTTTTTTGTCAATTTTGACACTATTCAATAGTTGATTTTTGTGAAACTCATAACAGATTGATTACTTCGACCAAGTCAATTAAATCAATCCTAATATATCATATTATCCTAGAAAATTAGTTTAATTCATTAAAAGTTTCATATTATATTTATTTGGGTATTTATAATATCAATTATTTTAATTTTTCACTATTATAGTAATTACTGCATCATCATTGTGTCATAAATAAAAAAAATTATTTAATGTCTAAAAATTATAAATAAAATATCATTATGTAGGAAATACTTTTAGCTTTCTAATGAATATTTATAATCTAAAATCCAACTTATATAACCCTATGTAACAATTGTTTTTCTAAAAGATATATGCTTGTGTCATTTTTGTATTCATTTTGACTTAATTAAAATAAAGTGTCATTATCACTTACAAGTGGATCCATGGGGTCCCAAAATCGACCCAAAGATGAACATGGTCGACCATGTAACAACCAATAGGGTTAAGAAACGTGTTAGGATAATTTAGTATTATTATAATATTATTTTTTTAACCCTTATTTACCGGATTTACCCTTAACCATGGTAAATAAAATATTTACCGCAGTAATTATTCAAAATGTCTAAAAATAAAAGTTACCTATTTACACAATTTGAACATCCTGATTCCAAATATGGAATCCATTTTCCTAAATTCTAAACACAGAAGTGGCAGAAATTAATTTAAAATTAATTCCCGCTGTCAAAACAAAAAGCGTGTTTTTAAGAGATAATAACTATCAAAAGATTGACACTTGTTTATGTTCGGTTTAATTGTAAAATTATGTCCAATGACCAACATTATATTAAATGGTAAAAATATATTCTAAATATACTTTAAAACCACTCAAATTCATAATTTATCACTATTAATTATTTTGATTAAAAAAGTTGTTTTTAATTAAAATTTAGTAATTTTCACTATTCATCAAAATATGAAAGTTATCTGAAATGTACCAAAATTTCACCTTAGGCTAAATTCGATATTCCGAATCCAAAAATGAAGTCCATTTTCAAATATAAAATATATATAATTTCAAAAAGTAGGTATTACTATTCATAACGGCTAGTTTGATTAGTTATGGTGTGTTAGAACTCGGTGTTGCGTACAACACACGCTATCACATTATTCAAAGAGAAGTGTACCGTAGAAGCCTGAGATGTTTCATTTTAAATTTTTGATGTCCCCATTTAGTCAAAAAGTTTAAAATATAGTATTTAAAAAGGGTTCACTATTAAAGTTGATAAAAGTGCAATACTGAAAATGAATTTGTTCTTGCATTATATCTAAGAAACTCATAATATGGATTCTAAAATTATAAGGATTATATAAACATTAAAATTTATCTAATACTATTCATAACCTCTTTTGAACGGCTTGTTTGGTAAGTCATGGTGTGCTTGAACTTGGTGTTGCATGTAGTGAAATTTATTGAATTATTTTGAAGAAGTAACACACTATGAAATCTTGGGGTGTTACATTCTCCCCTCCTTCAATAAATTGCGTCCTCGCAATTTGAAATTGTTCTTCGAAAATAAAAGTTTGAAAATAGATAATATATTTGTGGGAAAACCCACATCAGAAATTGGTTTACTAAAATTTAGTCTTAATATGAGGAAAAGAGAAATGAAAGGGTCACCACCAAATTACGATCTCGATTAGGAGAACATTGGTGGCAATTTGAGACATATAATTGGAGGAAAAACGTAAATATTTATAGGTAGTGATTGAGGTCATCAATCACAAACAAGTATAAAATTGAGGTCCTTAAATTCATCAATCTATGATGATTTGAAATACCATCGGTTCAACAAAACATAGGATATTAGGATAACACATTTTTGATGTTTCAAAATATCTTAGTTGAAATCCCACATCGAAAAATGAATTAATGAGGCCTCTATTTAAAATAAAGAGTCGAAAGTATGAAGATTACCGAAAATAACTCATACTAGGGTTCCATGTAGAAAAATATGGATATGGAAGAAAAATCTAACCATCAATTATCTGATGGAGAGTGGTAGAGAACATGGCTATGAAAAGGCCAACAATCCCAAATCCAAAAATTAGTGATGATTTAAGGTACCATCTAGGAAAACATTTTTGTTCTAAGTTGCTTTTCATAATATTGAGGAATTTATTTATGAGATTGGCTAAGATCATAAGGAGATATACTTACTTTATAATTAGAGTTTTATCCATTAATAAATTTCTACCACAAACTCATCTTTCACTCTAAAATATAATAGAATGTAAAAAAAAATTCTATTTACACTATTCGTATAGGGTTCCAAAATAAACGAATTTATAATTCATCTACAAGATCTTTTAATAAAAACTACATTATTTAATCTAGGACATCTCGTGGGCCAGTGGTAGGTGATACACCCTTGTCGCCCTTCGGTTGCGGGTTCAAGTCTCGCAGCCTTGCCGGACGCGACGGGTTGCCGCCCGACTTCCGGGTTGTCCTTTTATGGCAATCCAAAATAATCCAAACTAGAACTATCCAAAATACTTCTATCCATACTCACATTCCAACATTTATAAGTAAGGTAAACATAATGTAGAACCTTTTTACCCCGTAATAGCATATGAATACCTTCATCATGTATTCTTTTAATACACCGAAACATCCTGAATTAACATATTCCTTATTGATTACATTCATGCTCCCTTATTCCATATAGAAAGTTGGATATACTTCATTAATCCAAAAAATGTTTTAAACCCCAACAATGATGGAATATACAAATCATTAATCAGTTCCAGGGTAGTCAAGAATATCCAATATAATTTATCCAAAACAATCACATATTATTCCAAAATCACTACCTCAGTATCAGAACTATATTATGATTTATCATTCTCTCAACCATATATTTTCCAAAAATTTATCCTGCTATTGAGTCACTTTTTTTTGTTCCACACAATCTCAAGTCCTTAATGAAATAGTACTGCAGTACAATCCTTATATACTCCATGATTATTGTAACAAGTACATTGTTGATACAACACTCAATTGACATAATCAACATAAGAACTCTAATCATTCCTCTTCATCTGTGGTAGTATCATAACATGATTATTATCCAATAACATCATTTGCGGCATAGTCTGATGACTGGGACATAGGTTCGCGTAGTGTCCAAACTCCTTGCAAATGAAGCATTGTACATTGGAAACCATTTTCTTACCCTTGCAGTCACGTACTTTGTGCCCTTTTCCTCCACACTTATAACAAACTCCCATTCCTTTCAGGCAAGTTCCAGGGTGTTTCTTTCCACAGTTACCACATATGGGAAAATTCTTCTTTTCCCTCTTCCCTTTATCCATCTTTCTCTCTTCCATCCTTTTCTTCTCTTGCTTCCCTTCAAAGCCATAGGACTCAGTAAACTCTTTACTTATCTTATCAACACATGATATTATTTCTTCATATGATGATAATACATGGGAGATCATTTCTCTTATAAATTCTAGCTTAAGACCATGAAAGATATGATCCTTCCTTCTCTTTGGATCATGTACATTTCTGGAGTTCTCATTCCTTCTACTGGGCACCATTTCTAAACAATGGCATACACTAGATTAGTTTATGAATCAAAATACATAATCCCATACTTATAAAACACTTAACATAAATTGAACTATTTATGGATATAATCCATAATCATAAAAATTTATCCTTTGAGGATGTATATACTCATAAACCCTTCATAATGATTTGTAAAGAAAATGAGAGTTATCCTAAGCATATCCCCCGGGAGTGTCGTAACCGAGAGTGCAGCAAGGCCCGTTGTCGTGCACCAGTTCCCGTTCGAGTCTAGCTCAAAGCGGTGTTTTCGGGTTTTACCCCTAGGTACATCTGTGCCAGAGCCGCCTCTACCTGCTCGTATCCAGACAGGGATGTATTTCTCGGAAAACTCACAAAATCTCTACAATACCAAAATTCTAGGAAGTTCTTCTATACTAATCCTCAAAGTTCATCTTAGGTCTACGTGCTCTAATCAGAGTTTATCTAAATCTAGCTTCCAAGGTTTGTACTAAACTTCCTTTGATACCAACTGTAACGCCCCGACCCCAGCTACCCAGAGTCGGTACATTACTACATAACATTGGCATGATCACAAGAAAGATCAAATCTCGAAAGACCGATTGGTTTAGTAGCCTTGGAAACACTAGATATATTCATAAGTTTTACATTACATCATAAAATGAAAAACTACTACAATAACATAATGTCTCCATAATCCACACTCATATCCCCACATAATATCCCTGCAGGTCATTCATAATTTACTTCTTCACTTCCTGGGAAAAATAAAACATAGAAAAGGGGTGAGCTCAAATGCCCAGCAAGGATAACAATATAGCGGAAACTTTCATAAATAAGAATAAACATTTAAGGCAATGCATTACTAAAACAAAATCCTTTTAAACTTGAACTTCAACATAGTATGGCAAAAGTAAAATGAAATAATTCCATTTACTTATTCACATGGATATTCTACTAATCGAATAATCACATGCAAAAATCAATAACCACTTTCATAATGTTGGAATGCATAATTCCAGACTATCATAACCACATAGCCAAGGCCTCGTGCCAAGACTACAAATAACATTTTGTCAAGGTCTTGTGCCAAGACACTAGTTTGTCTCATGAGACCTACCGATGCATCGAGGAGCTATAGCGGGCTCCACCCGTCACTTATTAAGTCCAATGCATTCCCATATGAAAAGGTTTAAACATAACATAAACATTCGTATTAAAACTAGCATACGAAATGTCAATAATTTCACCATAAACTATGAATGGTATAAAAATAGCACATCCACAGTCAAACATATCACAAAACCTTCAATACAATATAGAATTTTTGTATCACAATAGATCAAATTCAAATAAGCGTAAAATCCATCAAAGGATGTTGACATAGATGAAATCAAAATTATTTTTAAAGAAATATCTCTTTTTATTTTGAAATCATTTAAGATCCGTATAAAATAACACATTTTCTTTTAAAATATTTTTATAAGCTTGTAAGGGAAGTTTTGAAGATTTTATAACGGTGGAAATTAGCCGCACCCGCCGTATAAGTTTAAAAAAACGTTCTTACCTTAATTCTGTCGAAAAGGTTAAAAATGACCTTGTTTTGAAAACGACGGAAATATTCCTTTATAAACCTCTTATAAAAAGTCAAACAAGGGTATAAATGACTTTAACCCATATTCTTGTAAATAATAAAAATGTTTTGAAATACATTTTGAAGAAACATGGATGTGGATGATAAAGAGATCCCAGTAGATTATTACAAATAAACAACCTCGGATAATGAAGAGATTGTGAAATAACCCTTACCTTGTACTTTTCCTTGGTTGGGGTAGGTTAACCTCCTGTATAATGGTGAAATAATTGTTATTAAATTATACAAGAATCATATATATTAATATGATATCATATATGATCTTTTAGCATTGATTTGTTAATAATATCTTAGAATTATCGTCGTTTCGGGTGTTAACTTACTTGTTTTCTTTTATATGTTTTGTTACGTAAGACATGTTTGTAAAGGATAGGTTGTATATTATTCATATCCAGAATGATTTCAAGTCCTTAAAAATCATTTTTAAATCATCAAATGATAATTATACTTGAATGGATACGATGGAGAATGGATCTCATCGCGTTCGTGGAGACGGTAGTCCGTACGTACGCACGAGCGACAATATCATTCTTTTGATATTAAAATAATATATAAATGGATGGTATATCATATATAAAGAATCATTAACATGTTATATTTATTATTTACATGAGTTACACATCATTATTATACCCATCCCAATAATAATATATTGAATAACAATTACACCACGACGTGGAGACGGTAAGCCGCACGTACGCACGTATGGTGACATGTTATTCAAAGGGTGGATAGAATAATGAATATGGTTGTACCATATTTATAATAACATCACAGTATATGTAAGATACTGGAGTTATTATTTTAGAATGTTAAGAACAAAGAAAGAGGAAGTGGAAGAAGAAAGGAACTTGGAAAAGGGTGGTGAAATCATTACCTCTTCTTCGGGTTCTTCCTTTTGATTTGATCAAAAGGGATCCTTAGGTTGGCTTTCTGATCAAACTAAGGGCTCTAGGTTGTAGTGAGGGATGTTGGGAGAGTATTTGGGCAGAGTTTGGCCGAACCAAAAGGCTTTAGAGTTGTGAAGAAATGAGAAGGAGGAGTGCCCTTTTATAAGAGGGGTGAGGGGCACCTTTGGAAAAGCTAGAAATAGTAATTTATAATAAATTAATATTCGGTTTCTAATGGCTCCAAAGTTGATTATTCAAAGGTTAAGGTGGGGATAGGTCGAAAACCACTCAACCAATAGAATTTAGACAGGTTTGGGTACTTATATTAACCTTATCTTGAAGTATTAACTCTAAGTTAATTAGTTTCACTTTTACAATGTCTCTTTGTATTTTTATATAATATGGTTAATAAACTTACTATATACATCCAAGAGACCCCCAAGTGGTACATTAATGATGAACCTATCATGATATAAGTCTCTTGGCCGAACCTTAGATTTTTAGGAATTTAATATCAATTAATAATATAATATTTTTTTTAAGAACTCTTTTATATCAATTTTGACACTATTCAATAGTTGATTTTTGTGAAACTCATAACAGATTGATTACTTCGAAAAAAGTCAATTAAATCAATTATAATATATCATATTATCCTAGAAAATTAGTTTAATTCATTAAAAGTTTCATATTATATTTATTTGGGTATTTATAATATCAATTATTTTAATTTTTCACTATTATAGTAATTACTGCATCATCATTGTGTCATAAATAAAATAAATTATTTAATGTCTAAAAATTATAAATAAAATATAATTATGTAGGAAATAGTTTTAGCTTTCTAATTAATATTTATAATCTAAAATCCAACTTATATAACCCTATGTAACAATTGTTTTGCTAAAAGATATATGCTTGTGTCATTTTTGTATTCATTTTGACTTAATTAAAATAAAGTGTCATTATCACTTACAAGTGGATCCATGGGGTCCCAAAATCGACCCAAAGATGCCCATGGTCGACCATGTAACAACCAATAGGGTTAAGACACGTTTTAGGGTAATTTAGTATTATTATAATATTATTTTTTTAACCCTCATTTACCGGAATTACCCTTAACCATGGTAAATAAAATATTTACCGCAGTAATTATTCAAAATGTCTAAAAATAAAAGTTACCTATTTACACAATTTGAACATCCTGATTCCAAATATGGAATCCATTTTCCTAAATTCTAAACACAGAAGTGGCAGAAATTAATTTAAAATTAATTCCCACTGTCAAAACAAAAAGCGTGTTTTTAAGAGATAATAACTATCAAAAGATTGACACTTGTTTATGTTCGGTTTAATTGTAAAATTATGTCCAATGAACAAAATTATATTAAATGGTAAAAATATATTCTAAATATACTTTAAAACCACTCAAATTAATAATTTATCACTATTAATTATTTTGATTAAAAAAGTTGTTTTTAATTAAAATTTAGTAATTTTCACTATTCATCAAAATATGAAAGTTATCCGAAATGTACCAAAATTTCACCTTAGGCTAAATTCGATATTCCGAATCCAAAAATGAAGTCCATTTTCAAATATAAAATATATATAATTTCAAAAAGTAGGTATTACTATTCATAACGACTAGTTTGATTAGTTATGGTGTGTTAGAACTCGGTGTTGCGTACAACACACGCTATCACATTATTCAAAGAGAAGCGTACCGTAGAAGCTTGGGATGTTTCATTTTAAATTTTTGATGTCCCCACTTAGTCAAAAAGTTTAAAATATAGTATTTAAAAAGGGTTCACTATTAAAGTTGATAAAAGTGCAATACTGAAAATGAATTTGTTCTTGCATTATATCTAAGAAACTCATAATATGGATTCTAAAATTATAAGGATTATTTAAACATTAAAATTTATCTAATACTATTCATAACCTCTTTTGAACGGCTTGTTTGGTAAGTCATGGTGTGCTTGAACTTGGTTTTGCATGTAGTGAAAGTTATTGAATTATTTTGAAGAAGTAACACACTATGAAATCGTGGGGTGTTACATTACATGATAGATTTTTACCAAAAAAACAATAATATTACATTATTAGATCCTTAAGTAAACTTTTTCAGTGCATGAAACGCCAATGAAAATTTTTAACACAAATTTTTTTGAAAAAAGTTTCCAAAACATAACAGGTAAAATCGATCCTAGTTAAACCAAACATAATAAATAGATGGAACCACATCTTCTTATACAAATATAATCTGTTTCATATTTTATTACATGAATATGTTTTGACCAATGGGGAGTTGTAGTTCCTATATAAGATATTTTAATTGTAAAGTTACAAGAGAACTGTATGTTATAGTTTAGTTTTTATATTATTTTTTTTATCACATTGGCCACTTAGGAATTTTACTAAAATTGATGGATGGAGGGTAGTTATGTTTATGAAGGGGTCTAGAAGAGAACTGAAGGTGGATATACTGTTTTCATTGCATGTGAGGGAGATCAGGGTAGTGGAGGTATTAATTAGTGTGTTTTATTTTGTTTCTAGAATTGGACTACGTAGTTTGGATATATTTTATTTTCCTTAAGTGTGGATGTCTGATGTACGGGTGAGCCATGAAAATATTTTATTTATTTTCTATTAATATTTTAATTAATTGTTTGTGGGTGAAATTATTCCTGGGTGGTGATTCCTTGATGCCCAGACACTTGTTCCAAACTGTGGACATAGACCATCCACCGTATTTCATCATAGTATTCCTATATTAGATTCTATGTATGAACCCTGGGAAGGCCTAAGAAACATGGATAATAAGGGAGGGATTGGGGATGTCTAGAAATAAATTGTATTTTCCCATGAATAAGGATTGAGGACAATGGAATATATAATGATAAGATATGGGATAATATTGATGTTATTAATATTTTCATGACTTATTATATACTCCCTTGACTTTTTTTATATGAAATGTGCATAATTTGGGTGACGTATTGATGTTTAAATATAAAATGTAATTTTTGAGAATTTTTAGAAGTAGTCTATTTGAGTCAGTTTACTATTTTATTTCTAACTATCACCCTACTGATCCAAATTGTGTGGTTTTTGTTTTTTAGGATTTCTAATTCAATATAAATTATTTCATTATATGGTATCATTAGAAAATTCTATCATTTGAAGGCTCTTAAGGACCACCCAAGTGGGCCTAAAAAATCTATGAAGAAACTGGACCAGCCTTGAAGATTTAATTTATGGGCTCAATCAAGAATTCAAAATTCTATTATTCTCCTCCAAACTTCTGGGTACATTGTATTAAGTGCTGGGAAAAAAATTTCAACGCCCAAATATAAATATAAGGGGCCCAAATGATTCATTTAAACTCAACGCACCATTTTGGCTGGGAAATAAAACCAGGAAAGTATTCATAAAACATATCCTGATCTATTAATCAAATAAATATGATATTTTTCATTGTGAAAGAGGAGATATAGGTGACCGGCTTTGTTGAAGAAATATTTAGAATTTTAAGTCATTATCTTATTTAAAAACCCATTCAAATTTTGGCCATTGAAATGTTGGTATTGAAATAGACAGATTAAAATTATTTAATCCAACCGCCATAACTTTGGATCATTAAGTCCAATGGACATAAAATATTCATAGTATATATAGGAGATACTTATATACAATGTTTAAGAAGATAATATCTCAAGATTCAGCTGTATGATTTGTCAAAGTGGCAATGAAAGTGGAGGGGCTGTTTTAGAATGCAAACAACCCACAACATTGAGCTATAAATACATCACATCCTATCCTTTCAAAACGGTTGGCATTTCAGAGCAAAGTAAGATATATTGGAATGACAATGTCTTGGAAAATGTCTTGGGAGGATCTTACATACTCATGTTTTTACTTGAGAAACCATTCCTGCATGCTTCCTTTCATTTGCATTGGTGTTGTTCTTCGTTTCTAATACTGTAAGTGTTTGTGTTTTGTAATTCTGTTTTAATGAAAGTTTATTATTAAATATCTCTTATTATCATACACCTTCTGTAGTTTAATATTAATGTTATTAAAATAGTTTAAATACAGTTGTATCCCCTTCCCTTCATTTCCTTTCTCATTCAATCTAATGTTCATTATTTGTCATCATTGTTTGTGTGTATGTTTGTCACACCAATCTTTTCGTATCCCTTTCTTTTTCTCATCTTATTAATTTATCCTCATAATAATTATAATCAGATTACTAATTATTTCAATTGCTAAGTAAATATCCCATTGGGGTGAGTCATTATTTAGAGAGGTTAAGTGATTGAGAGATTTTTCTCAATGAGTATTATTTAATTTAACATTGTGTATGTTGAACTTAACATGCCGTGAATTAATGAATTGTTTTTTTTAACATGTGGTTTTCATGGATTATTGGAACCATAAATACACTACCATAAACAAACTCTAATTGAGATTAGAACCCTAAGATATGTTAAGGCTTGGATTAAAGCTTTGACACTTAGGAATTCTAATTGGTCGCCCTTTCAAATGGCACCATTTCCAGGGATGGTGCAATTATATAGTCATTAGTTTCTAGTAATTTTAAAAAAATAAAAAAAAACAAAATTAATTTTTTTTTGAAAAAAACACAATGAAAACCCTACGTTCCTCATAAAAATCATAAATGGAAATCACAATGAAAAAAATTGTCTTCATATTTCTTCCAAATCTCTCGGATCGCCCCCTAGCCTCCCAAACAATCCCACAGATTTGTTTCACCCTGAAATTGAGAGAACTCTTGGCCAACTTAGGATGAACTTAAGTGATAATAAAATCATTCAAGAACCAGTCCTTGTCTAACCAGTTGAATTAGATATGGATAATCCTAGGGAAAAAACATTTAAAGAACTTGCTTCCCCAGATATGAATTAACAACCAATTGGTATTCAATATCCAAACATAGAGGCTGGACCTGAACTCAAATCGGGTTTGAGGTATCTTCTTCCTCATTTACATGGGCTAGACAGTGAGGAGCCACATATCTACCATAAATAGTTCCATGTGGTGTGTTGTACCATGAAGCCTCAAGGGGTTTCTATAGATCAAAGCAAACTCGGAGCATTACCTTTCTTCATAGCTGACTCCTCCAAGTCATGGCTCCACTACCTCCCTCTAGGTTCCATAACCACATGGAATGACATGAAGCAAATTATATTTGAAAAATTCTTTCCTGCTTCTCATACTGCTTCTATTCGAA
This sequence comes from Viscum album, assembly GCA_963277665.1. Taxonomy (NCBI): domain Eukaryota; kingdom Viridiplantae; phylum Streptophyta; class Magnoliopsida; order Santalales; family Viscaceae; genus Viscum; species Viscum album. The sequence goes on from OY728151.1 coordinate 566,075,424, forward strand.
ATGAAATAAGTGGTATCTATAAATTCTAAAATGAATCACTCCATGAGTACTGGGCGAGGTTCAAAAATCTTTTGGCAACCTATCCACATCACTAAATTCCTGACCAACTCTGGATCCAATAATTCTATGAGGGGTTATTGGCTATGGAGATAACTCTCATTGATGTAGAATGTGGTAGTGCTATTATTGATAAAACACATGCCACTATAAGAGATCTCATAAGAAACATGGCTACGAACAGACAAAAATTCCATACTTGAGCACATTATAAAGTAAAAAAAATCCAACACAATCAATCCGTAGAGATGAACAAGATGATAGAGTGGATGAGTGAACATACAGGTCTTGTGAAACAATTATCTATGGCTACAGAATCTCCAACCTCATCTTCTCCGTAATCAATGTTTCTTGGACCTGTCAAAAACTATGGAATCTGCAATTCACCAAATCATCCAACAAGCAGTTGTCCACAACTTTAGGAGAATCAATCTGATTAATCTGGACCAATGGAGCTCGATGCAGCCTATGCTCAGCAGAAAAACCACCCTCAACTATTAGGTCAGTTCATTAGAACCTAAAACCAACCTCACATTGACACCTTCTCTACTTCTTATAACCAAGGCTTATGGTATGGTAATCCCTCTCTCATCCCCCCTCAATTCCATTGTAAAAACCCAAACCAGTTTCAATATGGTCAAGGTGTTGGTAACTTCAACCAACCTTATCCTTTTGTTCCTCAAAAACAAAGGACCAATCCTCCTCCAGGATTCCACTGCCCTAGTGATCCTTCTCAATTCCAAAACCAATACCATCGCCTTCCCAATAACCGAAATCAAGACAATCCCAATTTGGGATAGGCCTCTTCTTCCATGAAATCATTGGAAAGTGAAGTTTATGATCATTCCTCCTTCACCCGTTCCAGCCTAAAAAACATTGAAACCCATATTGGTCAAAATGCATCCCACCTAAGCCAGCAACAACAATCAAACTCACCCTAACACCCAGCTTCAACATTAACCAACCCCAACGATAATGTAAGTGCAATTGCACTTAGATCGGGAAAGAAAATTGCTATGCATCATGTTGAGTACTCAAACCCACCATTGAATGTTGACCTAAAAATGAAAAGAAAAAGAAATATTAAAAGGAACCTGAAGCCATTCCCTCACTTTCTTCCATTCCACTTAAGAATCCAATTCTTTTTCCTCAAGTCGTTGTTATGCCAAATATGTCCTTTGAACCCGATCCTGAAATGCTTGACATGATTAGACGTGTTGAATTCAACACTCCCCTATTAGGTTCCATAAAAAAAATTCCGAAGTATGCCACGTTTCTTATGGAATTTTGATCCCATAAGAGGCAACTTAGGACCTTTGAAAATGGTTCCACGTAGCAGTCTAGTTCTATAAAGTGAAAAGATCTAGGGACCCTTACAGTTCCATGCCAAATTTGATGTTCCAGCTTCAATGATGCACTCGTAGACCTAGGAGCCTCAATTAATGTCATGCCCAAATCTATCTTCTCTAACCTTGGTCTAGGTCCCTTATATACAACAGGTGTTTTCATTTAGTTAGCCAATTGAAGAACAACCAGTCTTAAGGGAATAATTGATGATTTCCTTATTTGGGCCAATGATATTATCTTCCTAGATAACTTCTATGTCCTTGACATGGAAGGTGAGACAAATTCATACAAATCTCCTCTGATTTTAGGAAGACCTTTCCACATGACATCTAAAACACAAATTGATGTCCATGGTGGCATCTTTTCCATGAAATTTGGTGACCAACTAGTCAAGTTCAATAATTTTAAATCTATGTGATACCCATCAGAGAATGAATCTTCATTATCTATCCTTTTTTATTAAACTCTAAGAGAGTGTGTTGAATCCCAATCTATCAGGTCTTTATTCTTTTGATAAAAGAGTTTTTGAATATTGCATCCTCATTAACCAAGTCATAAATGGAGAAGTTGATGTTGAAATTACAAATGCAAACTCCATTGATCTAATGGATCTTGAAAAATCATTAGAATCTCATCTTTCCTATGACCTCAATTTATCTAGCATGGATGATAATGAGGAAAATTAACCAGAATGCTCATTAGTTGATTTAGATCAATTTATCCAATATTTATCATTTCATATATGTGATTCTAAAAATTATGTTATATGTGGGGTTAACCTTAAACAAACGTGTTTATCTTGTCCCAATGAGAGTAAAGGTTGTGTGATTTGTTCCTAAATTAATAAAGTGATCACTGCTGAGGTTGAAATTTACCATTATTTGGTGAACAACATTGACATAAATGATATTGAAAATTTTATTCAGTCTTATGACTCCATTGATCCTCGGTACTCTACATCAGTAAGTGATGAAATAACTAAGTAAAAAACAATTGGGATCTCATACTATGGTTTCATATTATCTGAACCTTACATAAATCAACCATCAGAATTGAGACATCTTCATGATTTAATAAGCATAGAAAACCATCACTTGGTGGATAAAATAATTCCTAATATTGAAGACTGAAAGGAGGATAGTCATATGGTCTTTCCACCCTCATTGAAATGCATTAAAAACAACAAGAAAGGGACAAAATTATCCATTGAATCATAAGGTCTTCCAAAGGAAAAGTATTTCAAGAATCAAACTGAATTTGAGAAAATATGATGTCCACCATCAGACTATGGGTAGTCCACTGTAATTTTCTAGCTATAGACAAATAAATGTAGCGATTCTTGGTAGGCAATACGTTTTTTCATTTAATTATTTGAAATTTTAGTTTATTTTTAGTTTTTAATTAGATTAATAATGATTTTCCTTTTTCAGGTAACATCCCAGAATCCTAGAACCACATCAACTTCCATTAGAACCCAAACTTCTGCAGTTGACCCACCACTAGATGGATACGACGACCCGCCAAATCCAAAAAGGGGGCATCACATTCCCTTTAACTATCTCTATCTCTCTTCCTCCCTCTACCTCTTTCTCATTCTTCCTATATCTTTCATTTTCTTACCACTTGATTTATTAAACCCTTTCTTTTTCTCATTCTCTTTTGTGTGGGATTTTCTTTATTAAAAAATAAAAAAACCTACAAAAAATGAATCATAAAAAAAATAAAAAAATCAAGAGTCATGATTAATCAATATTGAGTTTTTAAATTTTGTCCAAACATTTTGGGGAGTCAACAGACATGTTTTAATCTCAAAAATTTGGAATTATTATAGTGACTTTGGATAAAGAATTTTGTGTCAAAACCAACAAATTTTGAATTCTCAATTTTTGATTTGAAAAATAATTTTCCCCAATCATGAGAACCAAAATTAGATTCCATGCCAAGGCTACCAATGGCCATCTTTTTAAAATGAGTGTTTTTCACCCCGATTTGTGAATCTTGATTTTGTCGACCTTCGAGCTGAATTTCCTACTTTAGTGTGCATTAAAATGATAGAGTCATTTTCTGAGTCACATTAGACTTATAATAACCAAATAGCCCTGATTAACTATACATTAATCCTCCTTTTAAAAGACCCTTTGATCCTATGAAAAACTTTTCATTGATAGCCACATTTAAATCCCAATTCCTTTTCTCACCCAATATAAACATGGATTTTCATTTCATAATTTTATGAAATTTAAGTATGGGGGAATGGATTTCATTTTTGGTACCCTTTTTTTATTTAACCATGTTATCATATGTTTGAGGGAAATAATCCAATTTAGTGTGTGGGAGAGGATTTGATTTAGTGGGTTTTAGTAATTTATATATTCTTATAACCTATTGTTTAAATTTTATTGACAAGTGTTCAAGAAAAAAAATTAATAAAAAATAAAAAAAATAATAAAAAAACTGGGTTGTGTCTTGGGTAGTTCAAAAATCACTATTTCATAACCATTGATCTTATTATAACTATTACAATTAGTGTTGCGAGGAGATCAATCATGGGTTGGGATATGAGTGTGGGATATATTTCAAGTTTAAAATTTGGAAAAAAGAGAAAAAAAAGAACACTTATGTCATTGGGAGAAGTTTTGTGTTTTTTAAATATTTAATCTTATAATTCCCTTCAAATTTTATTCATCTCTTGTGTGTTTCTTCACACAATAATTCCCCTGTAAATATGTGTTTTCATTTCCTTAAATGTTTCAATTCAAAAAAATATGCATTGTTTTTCCATGTTTTTATTATACACCCTTTTTTCAATCATTTGGATATCATCTTCCTATCATCCTATAGCCACAAAAACCCCTAGAAGACCTCTTGATTTTTGAGAACTTTGGATAACGAGTGGAAGCTGAGAGCTCTTTCAAACTCTAATATTTTAACATTGGTTGGTGAATGAGTGAAGCTCCATAAATTAATTTTATCATCTTGAGAGGATTATGTTTTGTGTGTCACTGTTTTCTACTTCTAAATTTGAGAATGAAAACAATGAAATGTTTTTGGAACATTGTTTCTGTAACAAATTGTGGTGGAATCTAATATGGATGAGTGATATTTTCTAAACCTCCCTAATTGGGGAAAACAAAATTTTAAGATTTGATGGTGAGTGAAAATGATTTTTGTCATGTTTTTATATTTGTTGCACATGAGGACATGCACAAGATTATGTGTGGGGGAGTTGATGTTATTAATATTTTAATGACTTATTATATACTCCCTCTATAGATTTTATATGAAATATGCATAACTTTTGTGAAATATTGATGTTTAAATATAAAATTTAATTTTTGAGCATTTTTAGAAGTAGTATAGTTGAGTCAGTTTACTATGTTATTTATAACTATATCCATTCTGATCCAACTAGTGTGGTTATTATTTTTTAGGATTCCTAATTCAATATAAAAAATCTTATTAGATGGGATCATGGGATAATTAAACTATTTTGGAGGCTCATATGGACCACACAAGAGGGCCTACATAATCTGTGAAGAAACTGGACTAGACATGAAGATTTAATTGCTGGGATCAATCAGGAGGTAAAAATTCGCTTATTCTTCTCTAATGTTCTGGGTATAATATTATATATGATGGATAAATGTTTCAAGGCGCAAATCTGAAGATAAGGGTCCCAAATGATTCATTTAAACTCAGCCCACCATTCTGGACGGGAAATAAAATCAGTATAGTATCCATGACTTGTCTCATGATCTATTCATTAAATCAAGATGATATTTTTCAGTGTGAAAGACAAGATATACTCAGACTACTTTGTTGAAAATATAATTGAGATTTGACAGCATCTTACTATTCAGAAACCCATTCACATTTTGGCCTTCAAAACATTTGTATTGAAATGGAAAGATTAAAATTATTCAATCCATCTACCATACCATTGGCACCATAAGTCCAATGGCTTCCAAATATTAAAATTCGACCGAGGGGATTTTTATCTACAACTTTTAAGAAGAAAATATCTCGATATTCTAATTTTTAGGTTGTCAAAGTGGTCATGCAAGTGGAGGGTCAGTTTTGGAATTCAAACAACCCACAAGATTTAGCCACAAATACATCCCCTAATCTCCTTTAAAAAGGGTTGGAATTTCATAGCAAAGTATGATTGGTTGGAATAAACAAGGATCTACCAAAGGCATGGGAGGATCTTCTATACTCGAGTTTTTACTTGAGAAACCATTCCTCTTTTCTTTATTTCATTTACTTTGGTGTTGTTCTTCATTTGTAATTGTGTCAGTGTTTGCCTTTTGTAATTCTATTTTAATGAAATTTTATTCTTCAATAACTCTTATTGTCTTCCAAATTATATAGTTTAATATTAATGTTCTTTATATATTTTAAATACAGTTAAATCCCTTCCCTTATTTTCCTTTCTCATTCAATCTAAATTGTATTTTTTATCATCATCATTTGTCTGTGTGTTTGTCGCACCAATCATTTCTTATCCGGTTATTTTTATTATCTTCTAATTTATCAACATAATAATTATAACTAGATTAATAATTATTTCAATGGCTGAGTAAATCCCCAACTGGGGTGAGTCATTATTTAGATATGTTAAGTGATTGAGAAATTTTGCTTGTTGAGTATTATTTAATTTACCATTGTGTATGTTGGACTTAACATGTCATGGATTAATGACTTGTTTTGTATAACGTGTGGTTTTCATGGATTATTGGAACCATAAATACACTACCATAAAAAAATCTATAATTGAGATTAGAACCCTAAGATATGTTAAGGCTAGGATTAAATCCTTAACACTTAGAAATTCAATCAGTGTTATCTTGTGAAGTGGGTGTTAATTTAAATGAAATATAAATCAAAGCACAAGTAAATCACAAGCTTAAATCCTAATAATGAACTCACCACAATTGTTTTCAATTTGTTAAATCAATATTAATCAATCAATAATTTCATATACTCTGCAACCCCCCCCCCCCCAATATAAATAAAATCAACTAAAAACATTCGACTATTAAAAAAGTATCATCACCGAGGATTCGACCTGATTGCTGCTATACACATTACCAGATAATCGAAACACTGAGCAGTAGATAGGTGACAATCAGTCACGATTTCAACTATGCAATATACAATGATTTTGGAAATGTTATATGTATAAAATTTGGTGAAACGGTAAGGCACTGGGAGTCAGTAATGGAAAGTCACATTCATAACCAAATTGAAAATGTAATATCAGATCATGAGCTGTATTACATTGTTGGAGTTGATGATTAGAATATATCCTAATGAAACTATATAAATACCTTGGTTATAATAATAATCTATCATACACTAGATAGTTTTGTTAAAAATTCACAATAATACCTTCATTGACATCATGGTAGGACTCATGACTTGTTAGCATATCAAAAGAAGTGGAAAGAAATTTATTCTCATATCACATACACTGAGTGGAGTGCTACACAAAACTAACTACAATAATATCCCAAAAATAAATACCTAAGGTTGTATGAAGCTAACTTCATTATATGATACAATGTCAGGAACATAGTGAATCTTCCGTCCAGTTCTTTTATGAATATTATATTCATTATTAGATCCACCCCACACAATATTGTTTTTCTATGGATTCCCACTCATTTAGAAAAGGACTGGTAGATGCCTCATGATAGTTGTAATCTACGAATTTAGTTGTCAATATCTGTATGGAAAAACTAAATGCCCCTTTTAAGAATTTAAACTTTCAAACATATCATTCCTAAGAGCAAGGTGATTAATACCATATTCAAGACACTAGAGGGAGTTCCACATAATATATATAAATGACAGTTTCCTTTTTTTCTTCTTCTTCATACTCCGGTATTACAAGAGTAAAAAACATGACCATGGTAAAATAAGTGATCTACATAAATCTATGAATATAACAATTCAGAGACTCATTTTGAAGTCTTGAGAATCTTGGCATTTTAATATTTATTTTAAAATATAATTTTAAGAACCATGTCTACTAAGTCTTCATTAAAATCTTTTTTTAAAAGAAAATATCTAATCTTAAATCTCAAATATTCCAACACTATATTCTTCATTTATTAATCCGAATACTACAGAATCTCTATTACGAAAAATCTTTATTCATAAAATCACTTGTATGAGACACAAAAAAAAATTCATGCAAACTTTTGATCCATGCAAGAGTGGTATTCACATGTTGCAAGTTTTCCTTCATGAACACTGCTTGATAGCTGGATTTTCCACACATATAACGATAGTTCCTATTCTATAATAGCTTCATGGAATCTTCTCACTCGATGTGAAAAAATATTTATGAAGTCCAGTGAAACATTGTGTATCCTTATCCTATTAAACTAGTCAAAATTTTCTCAAGAATTATTGTATTTTAAATCTGTTATAAAATTTAGATATTAAGATCAATTCCAAACTTAATATATCAACCACCACTTCAATTCAACCAGTGAACATGATCCGAATCCAATTTCTAACTTGTATCAACTTCAATCCATGATCCCAATATATATCAATATATCCAAATCAAGAATGTCATTTCATTATGAAATTCTCCCATGCATACCTTCACTATTAGTCCTCTTCCAAGGCTTCTTCATTATGTTAACACAACAAATTCACCCTATATATATATATATTATCAACACATCTTCATCAAATATATCTTTTTTCCATTATTATTAATAAATACCATACCTCTTCAATCCAATATACCTCATTTATACCTCATATATTTTCAACAATTCCAACCCACGAAGCATTGGTTGGAACAATCTCCCCCATTTGATTTTGTCAATAGTATTGAAGAACTATCAAAGCATATAATCCACAACATCATTCCTATCTAATACTTTGTAAATAAAATAAAAATGGTCTTTTTCCCTTTAGGAAATTTCATGTCCATTTTATAACTCACCTTCCTCAACATACACCATTCACTAAATATGTCCAGATAAATTTTTCACTTTTGAAACCACTTCATAAATACCATATTAATAGATATGTTGACACTCATGAATTCTTGAACATCTAGGGACCGTTAAAAAGAAATTATAGATTATATTTGAAACCAAGAAAACCTCATAAACAGAACATGAAACATAATCCACTCTATAACAAGCAAGATATCCACAAATATTCAAAAATCCAACATCTTCAGACTAAATCCAGTATATACAATTAGATCTAGATTTGAATTTGTTTAGTTGATAGATTCAATAATATTGGTTCATAGACTCATTCAAGGCAATGTATTCATTATCTCTTTTTTAGGCTTACCAAATTTCAACTTTTATTGAAAAACAATAGCTTTGAAACTGCCCTCATTTTCAAAATGCATATCCATATTTGGCATTGGTATCCACTGAACATCAAATGTACATCATTTGGACACTGATTTTCATGATTCCAATATATTGTTAATAATACCACTATAATGTTTCTTGAAACCCATATCACAAGGAATATAATTTCTTCCAAATTATGCTAAACAACCTATATGAGAAATGTTTTCAACTTCCCCATAATGTCTTCATTTCTTTCCACCACATGGTTGATTGATTTTACCATGAGAGGAAATTGATAATATTGTCTTATTCATGATTATTCATGGTTATTTTGGAGAAAAAACTCACCTAATACCATTATGTTAGTGAAAATTAAATTTACATGAAATATTATGAAATACTAATACCTTATAAAATGGTCCAATCACTTCACCAAGGTCTTCCATCATCAGATAGTGCCTGATCTCACATTTGGAGTCTTCCAAGAGTTATTAATAACCATTGGGGTGTCAAGTTAATTGAATTTCACACCTATGTCACATCAAATAAGACATGATATTTTCTTTTTTATAATATTTCAGCTTGCAAAAAATATTCTAGAGTGTTTGAACAGATTCATCATAGTTTTCTCCTAGGAAATAGATGAGATAATATTATTTCACAGATTTTCTTTTCCACTTCATTCATAATATCCTTTCACTTTCAATATTTATATACTGATTTCAGCATTGAAAATAGAAATTCTAGAAAATACAATCCGATTTTAGCATTAAATCCCAAGATAACAGATTTAGAAATATGGCTGGACATCATCCATATTGTGTCCTTCATTATGATATATTTAAACACCACATTAAATTAAATTATTCCTCAAATCCCTAGTGGTTATTATTTTGATGCACACATAATGAAACTCTCATTTGGGTTGAATCTACCCTAAATCAATGCACACACCAGTTAAAAAAATATAGAGAAATGGGAGGGGGGATATCCAATATCTCCATTATGTGAAATGTGGATAATACTTGTGAAGCATCCCATTCAATTATTATTCCATGTTTTTGTTTGATGTGAAACAATTGAAATAACCTCCTCATTACATAAATAATAATTAACAACTTTTGTAATGAGAAGATCACTGGTAAACAGTTATTCCTTTGAAGAATGATATTTTGAGTTATTTCATCCCCCTATCTCCTTGTATGAGATTCTACCTCATTCTTCCTACTAGCTTTATAGTGGTATGGTTGAAATGGCATAGACATGTCACTATGGTAACATATTTCTATATCGACTTCTTAAATTACCCATAGATTTGTATGTCATACTTCATGAAGTTAGAAAAAATTATTCTTGTTATTTTCAATTATTTTAGGCTTCTCCCTCGCTACCTAGAGGTCTTCAACCATCTTAGCGACCCTAAAGTCCTTCCATTTATTATTTTTTCTAGATGACCAATGAGATAATTATTTTCATCATTAACTGTCATAAAATTATCTTCATGCTATATTCTTAAGGACATCAATGGCGACTTCATGTTGTTTCTTAAATTTCATTCTTACATTAAATTCATGTTTCAGTTATTCAATTGCATCGTTTTTATCCTTCTTCGTACTTATCTTAGAGATAAGTTTCCTCCAAATCTTCTATGAGGACACAATTACTTTTGTTTATTGCTCCCACTTATTCAAGGTGTATCACATAAGTTTGTGATTTTAACTTCCATATCACCACAAGATACAAAATATATATATTTTTATTTATAATAAGAACATGAAAAATAATTATGTATATGTTTACATAATGTATTTTTAATGTTTACAACTTCAGGAGTATATGAGATGTTGGTTTCCATATTGAGCTTAGTTCTTTATATTTTGGTTAAATTACAATATTCTTCAAAAGGATTCAACTATAGACCATCCAATTATTTTTGCACATCATTTAGAAAAACATGATGTTCCTTATTCACCATAGATGTTTTCCATACATATCCTCAATTTCTACACACATATCTTTAGAAAATCATTAGTGAGAAAAACACTACTTTTGTGCCATATTTGAAATGCCTTTTCCATATTACATGTTTAAAAATGATGTATTAGTGTAATCTGCATCATCTTCTGTAGATACAGATATATTACCACATTTTAAATAAAACCATAGGTATTATGGAAATATATAGGGATATAACCACGATTATTATAAAATCGTGGGTATAGCTCTATACTGACGCAATGGTATCCCACAGTTTATGGAACCATGGAAATATCTTATACCCATTGTTTTAATGGCTATACCCATGGTTCTAAAATGTGGGTATATGTGATTTTTATAGTAGTGTATTTTGGGACAGATTCAAATTTGAGGAAATTATGTGTTATTAGTTTCTGGGATGAAAAATGAATGGTATGAAATAACCTTTGAGGTTAAAAACTGTTAGGGATATTTTTTAGGTCTTTATAATATTTTCTGTAATATTATAATAATTTCATATTTTAAGAAAAATGAAAAACCCCATAATGGGTGAAAACCCGTCGCATCTGGTAAGGTCGTGTGAATTGAACCCACAACTAAAGTGAGGCATGGATTTATCCCATTCCACTATCCTATGTGATGTCCCTGGTTCGCATGATATTTTTTTCTTAGTTAAATGAGTTTATGGAATAATAATAAGTTTATTTATGGAACTTATGTTTTATCACATGGATATCCTTGATATTGGAAAATTATTTGGTGGATTAAGTGATATATGTTATTTTGGATGAGATTCACTATTTTGGAAACATTATATGATTAAGAAAAATAGAATACAATAGGATTTTATATGAGGAGAAAGGGTTCAATTATATTTTTAAATAACATTTGATTTTATTGGGACTTATGGAAATTTTGTTTATTTATGGAAGTGATTAACCTATCTTGAAAAAAATGTGATTAGGTTAATTACTTTTTATGTATGATATATTAATATTTTTTATGTCATTTAGAGATAAATGTTAAAATTTAATTTTGAATACAATGTTACCAAATCATTAAAAAATTTGGGTTTTAATATTAGTTTATATTATTTTGACGAATTATAAGGATGATTATTTATCAAATGGTATTTATTAAACTTTGGATATTATTGTTGAATTTTTTAGATTAAAAGAAGTTTTTCTTCATACAATAGTTTATTATTTTCGGTGAATTATATGATTTTATCCTAACCTTTTCGATTTTGGTTAATGTTTCAAGATAGTATAAATATATAGTTAATAACTTTTGGATTATTTGTTTCAATAGAAGTTGATTACATCGCTTTACGTGTGACCAAATCATCATGAACACAGATCTCTTGGAGAAAATATGAGTTTGGGGTAAAAATTAATTAATGTTTGAAACTATAATGGACAAGTAATTATGTTGCAATATTTTATTATTCAATCTCAAAAATAAATCCATAGTCTTTATGAAAAGGTTCGTAAAACAAAAAAAAAATCTTTTAGTTTTCCTATTATGAAATAAATGAACAATTAATCATAACAAGTTTATGGTTATTTTGATTGTTAACATTCTCCTAATCATTTTTTCTATCACTCTCCATAAAAACAATATTTTAAGGTTTTCATCCATATCCATGTTTTCATACATGGAATCCTAATATGTTTTATCTCAGGTGACCTTTTAAGTTTTACTACATTCTTTTAAAGTGATAGTTTTGTGATAATAATTTCGGATATGGGTTTTTAATAAAGGTATTTTTAATACTGAAACCCTTGTTACCAAGCCCAAATTTAAAATTGCAGGGTCAGAATTTCCAGGGGGGAGAATGTAAGATCCCAGGTAATTATTTAATATGATTTTTTCATATCTGTAAATATTTATGAATTAGATATTAATTTTAGTTTAAAGGGAAAATTATATGTGATAGCGTACCTGAAAAGAGTCAATGTTTTTCCCTTAAATCTTACGTTGCACACTAGACTAAGTTATAATGAAAATAATACAATAATATTATTATTATTTTAAATGATAGTTAAGGCCTAGCTGCTTTATTTAAGTTAATAAATTAAACTAACTATATTATTTTTACGTATGATTATTAAACGTTTTATATTAATATAATAAATTTTAGAGCCTTAAATTGAGAATAAATCCAAATTTTAGCATAAAATACTCTATTTTTTTAAAAGGTAGTGTTACTGCCTTTTGATGGTAAACACTTTTTAAATATAGTTTTTTCATTTTTATATGTTCTCTTGCACAAAATTAAATTTTTATTTGGAATTAGGATAACAAATTTTACTTTGGATTATGTTTTGGTATTTTAAGGAAAAAATCATATTTTAATGAATTGTGAAATATACTACATTCTAATTCAAAACTGTATTTTCATCTTTTTTATTTATACAATTATATTTTACCTTTAATTGGTTTTAAAGTATAATTGGATAAATGTTTATAATTTAATCCAATTTGGGTAATTTAATGTAATTTCACAATGAAATTTTATATAAAAAATGTAAATCTTTTGATAGTTTTTACATTTAAAAACCTTGTTTTTTCATTTCGACAATAAGGATTAATTTTTAATTAATTACCATGACTTATATATTTGGAATTTTGAAAAATGGATTCCATATTTTGAATTTGACGTTTCAAATTGTGTAAATTGGTCTCTTTTATATTTAGACATTATGAATAGTAACATTGGTAAATTTTATTTACCACTGTTAAAGGTAAATTAGGTAAATTAATGTAATAAATAAATATGATAAGGAAACCAAAATTTCACTAAAACCTTAAAAAAACTATTTGATGAATAAAATTCCAGCCCTTCACACCTATGGATCACAATTTATTCTTTTAATAAGAATTTTTTCCTTGAATGTGATATAATTATTATTAAAACAAAAAAACTGAAAAAAGGTCACCCTCTTATCGCTCAAAAGTATAGTATTTTTAATGTGGTGATAAACATGATGAAACTTTAAAAATAAATAGTCTTCGGAAAAATAATGAACTTATATAATTAAAGTAAATTTAGTTATAATTTTTAAATATTATATAATTACCATAAATATTGACACAATAGTGATACAATGATTATTTTATTAAGAGAAATATCAAATAAATGACATTATAAATATTAAAAAAATAATATTTTACAGAATTTATGTCATAATCGATTTTTATAGGTGAAATGACATTTTAAAAGACTATTAAATGAGTTTTTTCAAAGTTATATCTATATTTGGATTTTATTTAAATTCAATGTAATGAATAGTGTAAAAATTAACATAATTGATGTTTTATAAAAATAATAATTTATTATGTTATTTTAAAATCCTAAAAAATAATATAAAATTAAACTGTTTCTATTACAAGGTCTAAAGGCTTATGAAGTATCTAATTATGAGAACTTGAATCCATATATGTAAAATTAATAGTCTATTAATAATTAAAGTGTTGTTACCACAATTAAATTTAAAATAGAATAAATAAGGGTAAACCAAAAAGACAAGGTTTAAAATAAAACCAATAAATGTATAAAATTATTAGATGAGTGGATTTAGTAGTATAATCATATTATTTTCTAATTATCTAAATTTTGATCCTTTTTATTTTAAAAAACTAATTTATATTAATTTAATAATTTAAGAGTTTCCAAGGGTGCCCCTTCACTCTCCTATAAAAGGTACCCTATCTTCTCTAACACTCACATTAAAGAACCCTTTTTTGGCCAATAACTACCGTAACATCATTATATAATCCCTCCCATCATCCTAGAATCCTTACTTATGGAATAAATCCCTTTAAAGAATAATTTTGGTATAAAAATGAGAAGTTACCCGATTAAGAGGAAAACATATAATATACGAGACAAGTCGGAATCAAGGTAAAGTAAATCATAACTCAATATCAATTAATTTAGTTAATTATCCATGTCATTGGTTTTGCTTTTCCAAGAATATTTTTCAATTACCTAAGATTATTTTACACTGAATATCTGCTTCTATTGGGAGTATGTATATTTTTTACACACAATTATGTCATTGATTTACCCTTAATCTAATGATATGATCTTTGAATGGGATTGCATCTCAATCTCTTTTCATTGAGGCATAAGTTGATGTTATAAACATTTATTATCATATAAGCTATATATTAAACCTTTTTTTCATTAATGTTATTCCTTAATGAGTTTTATTCAAGTGTTTCTCAAGTGGTAAGGGTCTCTTTACATAAAACATTTCTACAAATTTTAGCATATTTATTCTTATAAAACCATCAATTTCATGTCCATTTTTAAAAAATGGTTTTATGAGTTTATTTATACATATATGAACATTTTTAAATGTTTAAATTTTTTATGTGGTATGGAACACTTGGATTCAAATGGTTTTTTATTAAATGTTTTTAACAGTTTGTATAATGTATTTAATATTTCAATATCTTAAAATTATTTCTTGTGATTGAAAATGAAATTTTATGAGTGAAATGTTTATAATTGAAATATTTTATGTGTTATGATTATATAATGTAACATGGAAATTTTATGGGTGGTCACATGATAAACCAATAACCTGTGATTACACGATAAACTAATGACTTGTGGTTATGTGATAAAGAACATGAGCCTTAGCCCGGTTTGTAAGGCCTCCGTAAGTGCATCTGGGAGACTCGGGATCAAATTCAGGTGAAGAAATTATTTCTAGGTTACTGAAACAGTACTGTAGCTGATACTGTAGTGGTAACTGTAGCAGGTATTTTTTGGCGTTGTAGCAGCCGAGAATATGCCCCCATTTGGGCCTTTGGGCCACAGATTTGGTCCTCAGGTCCTTTTAGGCCTTCGGGCAACCCAAGATTCGAGTTAGTAAGGCCATCATGCCACCTTAAGTGCAGATGCAAACATGACGTCCCACAAAGAACAAGATCTACAAGGAGGATGAGCAAGGAGCTTTCACCATAGCAGAAGCTAAACAGATTTCAAGAATGAGAGGGTATGGTACCTACCATCAGGACAAACCTATGAATGCACGAGAATGCCTAGCCGAACAGCCATGCGATGGTGGAGAGATGATTCCATGATGAGGTTGGTGGGGAGGACTAGTTCTAAGTAGTTAGTCTGGGTGGTATGTAATTTTTGAAGCATACGGGAAAATGAATTTTTCTAAGTCCTACGAGCCATGGAATACTTATGCCTACGGGCTTTGTAAGGGTTCCACCTCACCCCTTGAAAGTTGTATTATTAAAATCAATGAAAATGAAGGCCTTCAGGCCATTGGATGGATGGTTATGTGATAGAACAAAGATTAGTGGTTCTGTGATAAACTAAGGATGGGTGGTTACATTATAACTTTTAATGCATGTGGTATGAAAGTCATACGTATGGTTATTCTATTTTTGATATTTGTGGAATTAGAACATATGTTTATTCCATTTAAGTATGTTTATGTCCCATGTTACCTTTTTATGTTATATGTTCTGTTCTAGGTGTTTGGAGCTGTTATTTTGATTATAATAAATCAAAGAAAATATCTTATATTTAGTGAAGTGTATTTACTACTTCTTAAAGGTGAAAAGTATTAATCTTTGATAAAGTATTCACGGTTTATATGTTTTTACATGACTAAATGTTTTCCTTGTTTCTATATCCCTTACTGATATTTTTATTCTCAACCTAAGTTTGAAATATTTTTCACAGGTTTTAAATAAGAATAGATTCAAGGAAGAGATCAGGGAAAATCTATGGTGTGTAAATATGAAAGTAAAACATGTTTCTTTTAAAAAGTTATTTTTTTATTAAAGTAATAGACAGTGAGTATTAGTGTGTTATTTTTAATATTTGAGTTTTTATGTATGATTTATGGCCTAATTATCTAAATTAATAAACATTAAGAGATCCCCAATGTGAAATAAAGTCAAATTATTGACATAACAGAGGATTTAGTATTGTTGAAGGCATGGTCCTTAGATATAATATAGAATTAATATGATTATTCAAATATTATTATAGGTACCACCTCTCTATTATAATGGATATTATGAAAAAGATTAACTGAATTATGAAAATATGATTTATACATTTATGTAAAATTAATCCTTTTATTATCAATATGCACAAGTTAATGAAAAACTGTTTAAAAATAAAAAAAATTACTTTTCTAAGAAATCTATTTTTCTATGTAGAAACACATCTTTATATCAATAAATTTTAAAAATAATTTTTGTTAATGGTTTCCAAAAAATTAAAATATTATATGTTATATTAATATTTTTTATATTAATAAAATATATTTCAAAGGTATAATACAATAATGAATCCAATTTCATAAATAAATAAATTTATTTTTTATAAAAACTATTTATACCATTATTTAATGGAGAAACCAGTTTAAATATGACTTTGAAAAATTTATTAATTTTATTTGATAAAATAGGCTTCATAATCAATTATAAATATAAAAACATACTATGGTGTGAATTATCAGAATTTTTTATAAGAACATTCATTTTTTGATGAATAGTGTTAACACTGAATTTTAATTAAAACATCTTCTTCATATAATTTATTTATATAGATAAATTATATTTTAATTTTTATTAATTATATTAATATCCAAAATACATTACTTAATCCAATTTATGTCATTTGAACAAATTTGAAAATGAAATCAGATATAAAAATAATTCATACTTTTTGACATCATCGCTCTAAAAATCTACATTATTGTCCTGTATATGAGATTAATTTTCAATTAATTTCTATCCCTTATGTGATTGGGATTTGGAAACATATATTACATATTTTAAATCAACAATATTTTTAATTTCTAATATATCTAACATAGTTTTTCACCCAAAGGAATAGTGAAATTGATTAAAATTAGTTATAGTGATTAACAAAAAACTATCTTAACAAAGGACTAAGTCTTAAATTTAAGGCCCAAAATGACATAAAAAGTTTTAAAGAATATATTTTATGTTTAAAATTTCTACCCTACCCTACATTGCATTGAATTTTTACCATTATTAAATCCACTTGACCTGGGGAATTGTGTGGGGAATTCCATTTTAAAAAAATTACAAGAATTCCATTCATCCTCCACAATAAAAAATCACTCATCACTCCCACTTATTAAAAAATAAAAAAAATTGGATCACAAAAAATATGCTAAAATAATATCTAAAAATCCCTACTTTATTTCTATAATCCTCCCTTTTAGTATAAATATTACCAAGAAAGCCCTCTCGTTCACACCAAGAGAAGATAACCAATAAAGAGGTAACATCTTTCCTAAAGATATTTTATTTTGATTTAATTATCCACCCCTCAACTCTTATTATTCTATTATTATATAAAAAAATTATTATCCTAAATATTATAAGATTTTTTTATTCTATGGGTTTGACCTACATTTACCCATACTTCCATTTGATGTGTAAGGAACATACTCTTCATGAGTATGAAAGACAACAGCGTCACAAAACAATGTTGTTCATTTTTTCCTTTACCACATATCATAGGTGAGAAATATGATAGAAAATATATTTTTAAATTATAGAAAATATATTTATTATATAAATATGATTATGTAATTTTTATATAAAAAAAATACCTTAATTATTTATATTTTCTATAAATATGACAACATTGTTTTTGGATTTGTTGACGACAGCCTTTTCAAAGAGATGTTATTCGTTCACACATTACATGGAATGTATTATAGGGTGATATGGTGAAATTATATGATATATATAAAATAATAATAATAGTTTAATTATATATATATATATATATTCTATTACTTTCTTTCATTCAATACGACAATAAAACACAAAAACCGTTCATGCGTATGTACGACCTACTGATCTAAGAATGGTGAGTTGAATTTCATATTTATATATTTTGTAGATTTGAAAAACTACATAATTAATGAATATATATGTTTTAATTTCTTGATTTACATTTTGTAAAAAAATTAATTCTTGATCTATGTAAGAGGATCCAAAACACCAAGAAAAATCATATATGATAAAGAAATCAGATATGACCCAAAAGGTAATGTTTACATGGAGTTGTTCATAAAAGGGTAATATAAATTCAAAAAAATAATATATTTTATTAGATATAATAATATGGTAATTTTTTGTATTTTTAATTATCTTATATTTACTATACATGATGTTTGAATGTGTACAAAGAATGTAACTACTAAAGGTAAGGGTTTTCTCATATCCCTTATGTTATCAGTGAGATACATGCATTATTAAACACCTTTTTATTTTCTGTGGTATATATCATAATGATGAATAGATTATATGATTTTTATAAATATATTTATGGGAATTCAATTATCCTTTTCATGATCTTTATTCATGGGGTTTGTGATTCCAAAGTTACCAAATCAGTAAAGTAATTTTGAATGGATTTTCCTTCATTGAGATACATACTGTTTTGTGCACCTATATTTTTTTATGAGGTGTATATAGTACCTTTGAAATGTTATATCATGAATATTATTATTTTACTAATTTTTTAATATTAATTTAATGTTATTCTCTTATGGGGGTTATGATTTAATGTTACCAAGGTTGTAACAGTTTACTACTATAATATCATCATTTTTTAGGATTTTTTATTATTATGATACCATTGATGAAATTTTATAATACATATATTAAGAAAAGAAATTAATTTTCTTCATATATGGTTATTAATGTTATATGAATTTAATGGTACCATTTTTAAACTATTTGGTACATGAGATAAATAAGAAAATGTTTTTAATAAAGTCCGCCATTATTTTTTTATTAGGTCAGAAATTTAATTTATTCGCAAACCATATTCTCTAAAACTATTTTCAAAAAATGTTTTGAAATGATAAATAGATTTCATTTTCAAGGAAAAGAATTTTTAATAATTTTTTTATGATTTAATGTGTTCATTATGGTTTTTAAATCTTCCAATGTATGTTTTCATAGTTATTTTTCAATGAAAAATATTTTCAAAATGATTTATGATATGATAAATTTTAAGAGCGGAAATATAATTTCATAAAAGTGTTTTAAATTATATTTTAAATATTTCATTATATAAAAAGTATTTTTGAAATGGTTTAATAAAAGGAATTTATTAAAAAGGCTTTTTTCATTAAGGAATTTCCCATATGATCCTTCAAAATCCTTATCAATATAAGATGAAATACACTGTTATATTTTATTCATTAGTAGGTATATTATCCAAGAATTCCATTCAAAGTATTTTGTTATTGTATTATGTTTTGATTGAATGATGTTTATGACTCCCATTTCCCTTTCACAAGATATATTCATTTGAAACCCACTTTTTTCCACAAGTTATGCATCAATGAAAATGAGACCTATCTCTTATTCATTTATAGTTATTTGATGAATGTTTATGATACCAATTTAACTTCAAGGGATAGGATTTAATATTTATGAAACCTGTATCTTTTTATTGGTGATGTTATGATACAAGTTTTATTATCTTCTAGAACATATATATATCATTTTATTAAGGGAAATGTGTGACCAATATCTCCCTCCAATGCATTGAGTAAATATTTATATCTATTTTGATATAAATTGCTATAATGGGGAGTGAAATCATTTCTTAAATATAGGACTAGAATGAGAACTGACCTCAGTTTAGTAATATACGGTTGGAATGGGAAGGGAACCCAGTTTACTAGTACATGGATGGAATGAGGAGTGAACTGAGTTCAATAATAAAGGGATAAAAAGAGAACTGATATCGATTCATTAATACAGAGGTGGAATGGGATATGAGCCCAGTTTATTAATACATGGCTAGAATGAATAGTGAACTAGGTTCCATAATATAGGGTTGAATCATGAGGTAAACCCATTTTATTAATACTGGTCTTGAATGGGGAGTGAACCTATTTTCGTAAAGGACCTTATCCACTATGATTTTCTTGGTAGTGAACCTTGACTACTAATATGCGTTTGGGGAGTGAACTCATTCCATTAAAATTGCATTGATATTAATCCTTGACTACCATTGAAATATTTATTTTATTCTTATGTGTGTACCATAAATTATATGTCTGATTACAATTTTATTTTCTCATGGTAAGTTATATATATTTTATGATGATTTATGTCTTATGAACAACCAATATTTATTCCATGTTTTGTGATTATGTTCTTTTAAATACGTGGTATGATTTTTCAATGTTATACACATGTTCTCATACCCATATTATTATGTGACACTTAATTATCTCCATTATTTACCCTTACTGATCATCCAAGATCACCCCTTATTATCTTCCCTTTCCCTAGGTTATAAAGAACATATTTAAGTTGGAATAATAAATAGGATGATCATTAAGGGAGACATTGAAGATCCTTAACCAAGTTATAAGATTATGTTTCCATGTTTCCCACAAAAATGAATTATCTCAGTACGGAGGAATTTATTTTTGTAATGTGATGAATATTCATCTAAAATGATGTAATATCCATATATGTTAATCCTGGGTCTTTATATTTTTTATTAAAGGAAATGTTTATTCAACCTTTATGAACTAGGATGAAGCAAATTTAGTGATATCCCTAAGGATATTTATTCGGACATGTCGAGGGATGTCTCTAGGAATAAGTTTAAGGATGAGTTGAAGTTTAGGAAAATGTCCTAGAGTTTTGTTAAAAGATAGAGCGAGTATTTTACTTATAATAAATCTATATCTTGATACTACAAGTAGATGTGGCTATTTTAATAATATACATAGGGGTAACAACCATGAAAAATCCGATTTTTGGAAGAGTCAATTGGGAACTAGAATAAAATAATGAGCCTTACTGCACAACTTGTCTGGCCCTCTTAAGGGATAGGATTTTGGAATTCAAAAACCCATTATGAACCAACATGAATTATTTAAATAGAAAATTACTATGAATGACCTCAAATAAACATGAGGTGTCATATATTAATAAGGAATGTGTCATGATTTGGACATAATACATGTATTTTTCCATTATTATGTTTTTCCACAATATGATTATTGTTTTTACTCTCAGTTTTCGGTTTTAGAAAATGGATGAAACCCAAAAGAACTATGTTAATAGGGAAATGTAGTGTATAATGAAATTATTTTAATTTTGAGAAACTAAATGTTATGGGATATTGAATGAGAAACCATGTGATATGGTCACATAAATTTCTCAATCTATGAATCATGGTGAACATCAAAATAATAAGAGGAGGGAATAATGATCTATTGGTTCCTTCATTAGGAAACATCCACCTTATTTTAGTTGTTCTTCAGAATCATTAGTTGCAGAGCAATGAATTAGTAAAAATGAAAATATATTTTCAAATATCCATTGTTTAGAGAATGAAAACGTCACTCTATCTATCTACCAACAAGATGGTAAGGAATGTCAATGGTTGAATCTTATTAATAATACAAGGAAATATATTGAAATTGACTCTATAGATTGGGATGATTTTAAGAACATATTTTTCAATAATTATTTTCATCATATTATTTATATAAAGATGGTAATGAAATTCATAGAGTTTAAGCATAAGGATGGTGAATATCTTCAATCATATGAAGTAATTTTTAGAAGGCTCGATTGGTACTATTTGGGTATTATCATATTACTGAAAGAAAAATTGATCAGTTCTTTGGTATCCTAAAACCTATACATTGAAAATTATTTTGATATTTGTGAAAGTAAATGATATGAAGAAGTTGTTCGATGCACTTTCATGGTGGAAATGGAGGTTGTAGTTTCATATCAATCTCATGGTGTCGATAATGACAGGAAAACAAAGTCCAAATGGGAAAATAAATACCATGGAGATAAAATGACAATATTTTTTTATGATCAATGTGTTTGATGAAGACACAAGGAAATTGTCTTATGGGGATCCTTAAATGTTTTATGTGTTGAAGGGAAGGTCATCAGGCAACTAATTTACAATTTTTAAAGAAAATGTTAGAAAAAAATGTGAATAGAGAGGATGAAAAAAATAAACATCCCACATTGTACTCTTTAAATTTTAAGGAATTTGAAAAATATGAAATTTAATTCACAAATATAAGGGAAAACATGGATGATAATACAAAACAAACACTATTGAAAAAGGAAAAAGTTAAATCTTATGAATTTCCATTGGCTGAAGAAAATAACGATATAGAGGGCACACTAATCCATATCTAGTTATGAATTTCATGGTTCAATTTGTATGAATAATCTCTTTGAAAATATTATTTTTCATCCTTTTATGAAATTCCTAGTGATTGTCTCTAACTGAATGGATACTAGTATAATAAAACCGTGTTTTATGTTGTATTGTAAAAGAGAAAAACCCAAGTTATCCAATGATAATGTTTTCAGTATAACATAAGATCATATTTAAGGAATAAAGGGAAAATTATATTCTTGGAAAGGATAAAAGGTTCAAAATTTATGAAATGGAACAAGTTATACTTCATATGAGGTGTTATAGATTAATGTGTAACTTCAACTTATGAATATTTATTAATATTTGATAACTTGTGCTAACCATTTTGTGGTGATAGGATAAATGAGATGACATATCATTCTATGTACAGATCTCATGATCTATTATAACTTTAGGAATGTAAAATTCACCTTCGTAACACAGATATTATCTTGTCGTATAAGAATGACTACGGTTGGATTTTATAACACATAATACCATGTCCATTTGATAGATTTATTTATATGAAAAGTCTAGTTTTTACCAAACTACAATATATGATGAATATTATTATTTATACATCTTTATAGCTAGAAACTATATTTTGAATATAATTTAAAAATAATATTAACTAAAATTTTAAAATATTATTTACACACGTAAATAAAATTAATCCTTTGTATATTAATTAGTATACCTTAATTAAAAAACTATATGAAAATAAAGATATTACATTTATAATAAAAATATTTTACTCTCTAAAAGAAAACATTTATCTAAAAAAATTAGACAACCCACATTTGATTAATGTTTTCAATAAAATTTATATATTTTATATTCAACCAAAATTGTTGATACTAATCTAACATATTTCATAGTTATAAGATAAGAATAAATCTAATTTTATGAATAAAAAATGTATTTTTCTTAAAAGTAATTTTACCAAATTTTAATAGTGAACCCATTAAAAAATGAATTTTGAAACATTAATAAATTTTATGGGAAAAAATAAAATTCATTTTTGAAAGCATAATATAAAAATTTAATTTGGGTTACGTTTTGGTATTCTTCTAAGAAGTTTCATTTTTTAAAAAATAATGAAAACACTAAATTTAAATTCAAAACTTCATTTCATCTAATTTATTTATATAGTAAAAATATGTTTTAATTTTATTTTAATGAATAATTATATCAAATATAATTAACTTAATCTAATTTAGGTCATTTTAAACAATTTTTCAATGAAATTTAATATTGAAACATTTCAAAATTCTGATCTTCCACTTCCAAAACACTCATTATTATCCCGTTTGGTGATTAATTTTAAATTAATTTATTACACTTCATTGAATTGAATTGGGAAAAATTGATTCAATATTTGAAATCAGAATAATTTATAATGTCTAATAATAGGAAATTAGTTTTTTTACCAAAAATAATTAGTGATGGTAATTAAAATTAATTATAGAAATTAATAAAAAAATTTAGCCTGATAATGGGATAATACATAAGCTTAAGGAACAAAAATTCATAGACACTTGTAAAAAATTTATTATATATTGTTTTTTTACCTCTTCCCATATTTTATATATTTTGGATCATTATTAGAGGCACATAGAATAGAAAAATGTTGGTGGAATTCAATTTTAAAAAATTTACAAGTAAAATATTTTTCTCGGTACAAGAAAAAATTTATCTAATTTATCTAAATAAATCAAACAACATACATTTAACATAATTTTGACCATTATTGGAGTCACCCAAAGAAGTTTTAACATTATTCCTTAAACTTATTTGTTTTTTTTTCATTCTCCACCCCCTTAAATATTATTATTACATGACTTAATATTATCCATAATATAATAAATGTACTGATATTTTTTATTATAAGTGTTTTACCTATACATACCCACACATCCATCTAATGGGTAACGAACTTTCAGTTCATTTGTACCACGAACATTCCATTCATTTGAACGGAGAACTACTACCTCACGAAATGATGTTTTTTTCCTTTACCACCTCAAATGGGTGAGAATTATGATGGGAACTATGTTTTTATATGATATATATGATATATATAACATATATGATTTCTTTATTCTTCTATAATTATTATATAAAACATACCTATATTCTTACCATTTTTCTTAAATAGAATTACTTCATTTTTAGATGTGTGGACTACAACATCCTCAGAGTAGTGTGATTCATTCACACCTTACATAAAATTTAAAAAGCATGGGATTAGTGAAATTATTTGATTTATATTAAATATTAATTCTAATTTAATGATAATAAATATATAAATATTTTCATTTTACATTATTTCTTTTAAATTGAAAATAAATTAGAAACAACAGTCAAGTATACATACGACCAACCGTCTCCAAGAACAGTGTATTGCAGTTCATTTTTATATATATTTTTAGATTATTAAAAATAAATATATAATTAATATATTTGGTATTTATATCATTTTTTACATTTTTGAAATATGTAAAATAAGATCTAATTAATAGAATCAAAAATAACAAGCCAAATCATATATGGAAATGAATGCAGATATTATCCAAAACCTAACATTTACATGAGGTTGTTCAATAATGGTTAATATAGAGTGATAAAAATATAATATATGGTTTTAGATATAATAATATGGGTTTTTGGTATATTTTTATTAAACATATATTCATTAGATAAGAGTTTTTAATGTGTAAGAAGAAAGTTAGAGTCATGGTAAGGGGTTTCTCATATCAATTCCCATATCATTGAGATACATGCCTTATTCAAAACTAGTATCTTTTGTGTGATGTATAAACTTCCCATGAATGTATTCTATTATTATTATAAATAAATTTATGGGTATTTAAATATCCATTTTATTAATATTTTTGCAATGGTTATATGGTTAAAATGTTATCAAATCAGTAATATAATTTTGCCTCAATTTTCCTTTATTGAGATACATGATGTGTTGTGCCCCTATTTTTTATGAGGATTATATAATACGTTTGACATGTTTATAATTAATTATATTATTTTAATTATTAAAATATTCATGGAATTATATTATCTTATGGAGTTCATGATTAAAAATTACCAAAGTTGTAATAGTTTATGGCTAAAATCTCATCATTTAACAGGATTGTTTATGGTTATGCTACAATTAATGAAATATTACAATCTATGTCTTAAAAACACTCGTGATATTTTTATCCTCTTAAAATTCATGTTATATCAAATTAATGTTACCATTTTCTAATCATTGGTACTATATTTAATTAAGAATTTTATTTCTATGAATGTCCGAAGTGATTTCAATCTTTGGTTGGAAATGTGATATTTTAACGAACCATATTTTCTAAAAATGTTTTTAAAATATCTTTTAAGATAATTTTAAAGTAATTGGATTTTAATGATTTTTTAAAGGTTTTTAATATTTTTTCAGTGATTACTTTACAAGATTTCAAATATATTTTGAAATAAAAATGTTTTCAAAATACATTATGTATTAAAGACATTGTTTCAAAGTGGAAAATATATATTCATAAAGAAATGTTTAATGTTAAATTTAAAGTCTTACTTTATAAGAAATATATATTAGTAATGGTTTTAAGAGAGGTATTTTTAATGAATTTTGTTTTTATTAAGAATTGATCCAAGTGATCCTTCAAAATATTTATCGATATAAGATGACATACTTTGTTATAGTTTATGATTCACTGGTTTTATGATCCAATAAACCCATTCATAATATTTCATGAAGGGTTCATCTTTTGATGGAATGATGTTTATAGAACCCATTTTTCTTCTATAGGATATTTTCTTTTGAAACATTCATCCTCTAATGAGATATGATTTTTAGAAAATGTGACCTATATATTTTACATTGTCACTGATATGTTGAATATTTAATAAACCAATCTCATTTCATATATTTTTATATAATATCTATGAAATCAACTTCTTTTTACATGTCATTTTATAATGCATGTTTTATTATCTTGTTGCATATGTATATATGATTATATAATGTCATGAGTGGAACCTATATCTCTATATAATAAGTGTATTTCATGAAAACAAAATTTGTGATATGTTTTTGGAGAAGATGAACTGAGATTCACGATTCTTGAAAATTGAATGTTTACACGTCTTATAAGTCCATTATAGATCATGATGAAAATGAGATATAGAAAAATAAGTGCGGATGTGGAAAAGTTGCTGACCTATTTTCTTATTAATACACACATTGGCCGCCTTTCCAATAAATTCTAGACCAGTAGAAGTTGGAGTGACACCGACAGAGCTGTACACACAGAGATTGGCACTGCCAAGCTCAACATCACCATAATTATTCTCCTCCATTATTCTTTATATACCCATGCGGCTCATTGTCATCAAGAACAATAAGAGTGAGTTGTTTTATTTGTTTCTTCTGATGTGATAGTAAGGGTATGTGATTCTTAAATATTATTTCTATTTTCTATTATTGTTTTGGATTGTTGCAGATTGTTATATCAATTACAATTCATTCAATTTCTACAATTTCATAAATATTGATTGCGTTTTGAGGAATATTATTTTAATTTCACCAATTTATTAATATATTTTTTATATGATCATTAAAAAACTTAGGATATTTTTGTTAAAATATGGTTTTGGGATGCCTATTTTTATATTTGAACCTAGTAGATGACTATTCCAATGGATCAGTCACATGAATAGGGCATGGTACCTAGATCAAGAATCACTACCAATCCATTATGAATATATACTGGCATAAATTCATTATTAATTTAATCCCAAGCATAGAATCTAGAAATCAATGAACTTGGAATACCACTATCTTTAATTTTAACCCAATCATTATTGCTATTATTTCACTTTCTCCAATGAATTCAATCAATTTAAATTTTAGTTTCTTTAATTAATTTAGAACAAATGATTTGTCTCAATGGGTTTGACACTCATACATTCTAGATACAACAATTTTATTTAGATTATCGGAGTTTAATAAATAATTAAATTTGTATAGCCCCGTGGGAATTAATGATACCCTACTGGATGTCACCCTCCAATGAAATGTGTGATGATTTGCATCTCATGAGATAGAAATGGATATAAATTAGAACGATCTCATTTCAAAAATAAAAATATGTAACAAGGAGAGAACATGGTATAGAATTAAATGGATAAAACAAGATATGAACCATGTCCAGGAATACATGGATGGATTGAGAAATGTACTGATTTCAAGAATACAAGGCTAGAATGAGAAGTGAACATGATTAACTATTACAGAGCTGGAATGATATGTTCACCGAGTTCAGTATTATATGGATGGAATTAGGACCGAACTTAATTTATTAATATAGGGATGTAATGAGAGGTTAACCCGATTTAGTAATACATAGATAGAACAATGAGTGAACCGTGATCAACATAGAACCTTTTCTACTAACATGGTCTTGGGAGTGAACCTAGATTACTAAGATGGCTGGGGGAGTGAACCCATTCCACTAATATGGCATTGGAATTAAGCCTTAAATACCATGGAAATCATTATTATATGCTTAAATGTTTACCAAAAATTCTATATCTTATTCCTATGATATGTTCTCATGGATAATTCTCTTGATTCCCTAATGATTCATGACTTAAAAACCTCTAATATTTATTCCATGATTCATGTTTATGTTGTTTGATATTAAAGGGTTTTATTTTACAATGTTACTCGCATGTTCTCATACCCCTTTTCTTATATTAGGATTATATATATCCTTTGTTTACCCTAACTTAGAATCTTAGATAACACTTTTATTATATTTCATTTCCATATGTTATGAAGAAATGCTTTAAGTAGAAGTATTAATGGGTAATATCTTTAAGGGATATATTGAATATATTTCACAATGTTAGAAAACTATGTTTCCCATTTCCAAATAAACTAAAAAAGTTATTGTAATTAGGAATTTATTTTTGTAGTTTTAAGAATATTAATGAAAAATGATATAATATCCATGTATGTGAATCTTGGGTCGCTATATTTCTGAGTTCCATAAATTTACCTTTATCATTCACATTATTATGATCAATGACATCTATCACTCTCTATAAATATTTATACATTTCACCCTGTCCATATCATAATTTCCTCTAATGTTCATCTATTTGGAATCCTTGTAGGTGTTATTCCAAATGACCTTTTTTACTTCTCTTTCCCTCTTATTAAGAGGGTGTTTTATTTACCATTTTTATAGTATGGGTTTACAAAAATGGTATTTTGAAATTTCAAACCCTTAATTACTGAGATCATGATTAAAATGATATTATTTAAATTATTTAAGGGGGTATAATTTAAAATCATGATATTTTAATAAAAGGGAATTTTCTTTGATAGTTTATATGAAATGAAACACGGATCATAGAAGTTAATTTAACACCATGAGACATTATGATATATTTCTTTTAAAAAAATCTGATCTCTTCAATAGTTTTTGGAAGAAAAAACCTCATGTACAAATGAAGCATAATATAATATACCATAATAACGTAAGAGTTAAATTGGACGGTATGAATAATGATAAATACGTTATGAAAATTATGTTATTATATTGATTATAAATATAATAATAATCATTGAAAAGAAAAAGAAGGATGTTTTAAAAAAAATAGTATTTTTCTAAAAGTCAGTTTAGTCGTTCTTTGTGAACATAATTTGATATTAATTTTTAAATTTTTTTTCAAATTGTTTTTGAAGAAATTATTTTCATCTTCAAAATGAATATATCAAAATTATCTTCGAGTGATGTTTTGGGATATTTCATAATTGCTTCATTTGTGTGGCATAGTGAAAATATTGATTACTATTGAAACTTGTCTTTTCATTTTAAACATTTACAAGGTTAAAATATATTTTAATTTTTTTTAAAATAATATTAGTTTTATTACATTAAAATTTAACTAATTTAGTTTCTCATAATGAATTTTATATTTAATATTAATATTAAAACCTTCCATTAATATGATAATTTTCGCTTCGAAAACCTTCTTTTTAGTTGCGTTTATGGTATAATTTTAAATTCGATTCTAACACTTCTATGAATTAAATTTGGAAAAATGGATTTCATATTTTGAATCAAAATAATTTATATTATTTAATAAGTTTAACATAATTCTTGACCATTTTAAATAGTAAATGCAGTAAAAATTAATTATTGTAGTTATGGTAAAAACAAGTTTACTTGGGATTGAACTAGAAAGATAAGATTTGAAATGACTTGAAAACATATTCAACACCAATAGGCTTGCAATATCTCAACCTTATCACCTATATGGGTAAATATTTACCCATTTTTTGGGTTTTTACCTGTTAAATATGTGAGTGTAATTGATTAATTTAATAAATTCCATGTGTATCCTTTCCCGCGCTTATAAAAGGACACCCCACTCTCCAATGATCGCACTTCCAAAGCCATTTGGTTTAGATTGTTACTTCCAAAACTACTTCATTAATCTCATAAAAACATCCTATAGTAGTTGGTTTTATTATAAATACATCCTATAGATGATTTTTAAAGAAACCTAAAGAGGTCATCCAATAAAGTGATGATGTTATTAATTGATCATTTTTATTTAATTTCTTCTTCCATGACCTCAAAATCATATTAAAAGTGATATTTTTATAATATTATCTTCCATGTAATAATATGTTATTATGTTAATGCTATAAAATTTATTTCTTTCCCCCTCTATCAATTAAGAAATTAAATCATCAATCGTGAGTATGTCAGACTACCGACTCACGAACCGATGTAACTCATTTCCCATCAACAGAAATAACAATTATAGATAATGATTTATTTAATATATATATATATATATATATATAATATTTTGGATAATATTATCCATATGTAAATATCATATAACATATACTTTATTAGTTTTCATGTCGTTTAAATTGCGATAATGCCACTCATGTGTAGAGAGGACTACCGCATCACAAAAGTGATGTGTTTTGTTGTTCACTTACACATTATATAGAATGTAATGATGATAAATTTAATTAATATATGTGATATAAATGAAAATTTATAGATTTTGGGAAATTAATATTTCACCTACTTGCTTACCCTATCACCTGTTAAGGAAATGATAATGTCTCTTATGCATACATACTGTCTACTATCTTTTTGTAGATATGTGATCTATTCTCCTTGTTAAAATAGAATTAAGGATTATTAAATTATAACTAATTAAAATAATGATATTTAAAAAATTAATATCATTCAAGAGATTTTATTACTATAAAATATTCTCAAGAACTATAACTTTCACATTAAAACAACATGAGAAAACTAGGAAGTTATCGCATGATACAATAGTAATAATGAAAAATTGTTAATGAACAAGTGAAAAGATTTTATAAAAGAATAATTTAAAAAATTATAAATATTAACATACTTATGGTATAATTTTATAAAATATTTAAAACTACTAAATAAGAGGTTATATTCCATTCATTTAAAGGGATGCTTGTTGTAATGGTCTTTATCTCAATTTCTATTCAATGAGGTATATTTTATTTTTGTGTACCTTATTTATTTTATATAGTTTAAATAATACCCATTTTAAATTAAATATATATAATATTTCAGAATTGATGGTATTTTAAGTTCAATTTTTGTTATTTCATTCAATCGGTTTTTTACTTGAACATTTACAATTGGTATGTTACTTCGTCTCAATTTCCCCTCATTGTGGCATATTTTATTGTTCTGAATCTAATTTATTTTATTTTTTATAAATGGTACCCATAGTACAAGTAATATCTGGATCCTTTATAAATAAATGTATTTTATATTTAGTTTTAATTATTTCAACCATTATGATATTACTTTAATGTCACCAAATGAGAAGTGACTTATCCTCAATTTCTATCCATTAACACATATTTTATTATTGTGCACCTAACTTATTATAAATGGTGTAAATAGTTCACATTTTACATGTAATAACTTGAATAATTTATACATTATGGAATTAAAGTAAAAATTGAATTATTTTATCAAAGGGGATTTTACATGAATGCTACAAAGTAGTAGGGGACTTTATCTCAATTTCCCTTTATTAAGGAATATTTTATATCTAGGCATGTAATTTATTTTATATGGTGTACATACTACCTATTTTAAATATAATATTATGAATCATTTATAAATAATGGTATTTTAAGATCAATTTTAATTATTTTATCCAAGGGGATTTTACTTGGACGTTAACAAGTGGTAAGGGATTTCATCTCAATTTCCATTTCAATGAGACAAATAGGATAATATAAACCAATTAAATTTTATGTTGTTATTATAATGACCATTTTATTTAATTAATTTGAATAGAAATTTATTCATTTTTTGTTATTATTTTTTCTCATTTATTAAATATGGGGTTATTATTTAAAAAGTTACAAAAGAGTTAGAAATTATTGCATAATACCATTTTATTTTGCGATTCGTTACTTTTTCTTCAAAAAATAACCTTCTTGAGGTCATCTTTCCTTGTAATTCACATTAAAATTATATATTATTTTTTTTGTGTTATGGATATGATTTTTTTCTAAAAAATATTTCATTTTTATAATCAATGTTTACTTTGATTTTTATTTTATTAACAGTCAAAATATTGTTAAACTAATATCCTTTACTCGATACATATATTTGATTGTAAGAAATATTTATTCTTGAATATAATATATTTTCAAATATATAAGGAATTTTTGGAAATGTATTTATCGGTGGGGTGTGGTTATTGATATCCCATCGATGCATCAATAACCTCATGAAATGAATGAGTTAGCTAGACTCAGTTAAATGGGTTTCTAGTGCATACCTACCCACCCATTTTAATTTATCTTGTGAAATCTATTAATAGTTGAGGTATCATGATTCCAAAGATAATGATGTATAATTATTAAGCATTTATTTAATCCTGAATTTAATTATAATTATCCATGATATTTTTACAATGATATTATCTATGGATGCATTTCATTCTAATTTTATTGATTAAATAACATGTGTGTTCCTATATTTACCTCTTAGTTTTTATTATGCCTTATTTAATCATGATAGTCAAGTTATTGATCAAATAAGATGTGTATTTATATATTTACATTTCCATATTTAGTATCTGTTATCTCATCATTTTTTTCATGTTATTGATTAAATGGAACAAGTGTTCAATTATTTTTTCCCGTATTTATTATCCCTTATCTAACCATGACAGAAACATTATATAAATGTCATGATTATTCAGTTTTTTAACTTCCCATATTGATTATCATTATTTATTCATGATAACTTCCACATTTTGTAAATATTACCGAGCATCTAATATCACCTTTATTTTATTTCCATTACCATGAGTGTAGGGATTTTAATATGAATGATATGAAAGGTTATTCTTGAGAGAAAAATTATATGATTAAAAATTTGTGTTATAGTTTGTGTTTTTAATTGTAATATGTTAATAATTTATTTATATAATTTACCAAGACTAATAAACTATTTGTTCCTTTTGGACATGATCCTTTGTATATTATGCCAATGTAATAAAGAATAATCTTACTTCAGGTTTCTATGGATGGGTTCATTGCATTTTCCTTATTTTTAAAGGTCTTGGTAGATATTTAATTTTCATTAGAAATTAATAATTCATGTCCAATGATAAACAGCATTATATATCATGAAATAAATATTAAATATTCAAAACAAAACATCATAAAATACTTAGAAACCAATCATCGGTTAACCCTCATATATACAATTTCTATTTTTATCAACTTCCTCTTTTACTTCTATGTCTTGTTAATGTTATTTGTACTCTCATTCTATTTTCCTCACATTCATTTTCTCTTCTAAATATACTCAAACAATGTGATAGTGATTAAAAAATTGCATTTAAAAAAGATGTGATCATCATTGGTTATTATAAGAAAACACTAGGATCACACAAGACAATATAATATATAATATTAGATATAAATATAGGGGTTATATCCTTGAAACCCATGTTTCGACTCTATTGTCTCAAAAATGGTATAATGTTTCATATAAAAAAGTTTCTCTCACACCTTACAATTATATATTATGTACTACTTAGGACTTCATACTCTTATATTATACTTTTAAAAAATCATGAAAGAAAATTACTCTTTATAATATATATGATTGTGCACGAAAACACTATTTTTATTCTTTATAGAAATAAATTAGATAGAATATTTTCCTTAATCATATAATTGTTCTATGAAAATATAATTTCACATACATATTTATATTCTTATGAACATCAAAACCAACTCATTCTTTTCTTATTCTATCACTTATTTCATTTTATTTATTATTTCTCATGTGCGTAATGATTTAATTAGTTTTCTTACCTCTTCTTCTTTTATAGTTCAATAAATAACATCACCGGTATTCTCCAATCCTTTACTTAATACTCTCTGTTATCTAATTAAGATGAAGTATCATGTCATTAAAGATACCCAAGATAAAAATACCATAAATAATACATTAATTTCATGATTTAAAAAATTAATCTCACAAATAGTCAGGTAATCCTAGGACTGAATGTTTTAGTGTCTTAGAGATTAGCAATATAACATCTTATTTTAAAACACATGAAAATAATAATCTAAAATTATTCTTCTCTTGAACTGTTTTTAGACCTATCACATGATATAATACTATTAATATATTATTAATAGAAATTTGAATGAGGTTATCCCAAATACACAGAAAGGGAAATCATATCATATTTTATTAGATTATAAACAGAAAAGAAAACATGTTAGTGATAATAAATATATTATTAAAAGACTATAATAATATAGATGATAATTACAAAACAATATATACCAATATAAGATCATATAAATATTTCTAATAAATCATAAATGTGTTTACATGACTCAAAATACATCCCAATAATCATAAAACATATGATCATGTCATAAGATAAAGGAATAAATTATAAATAATTTCATATATAAAAACTAAGAGTATCATGACAATAAAATGCATCATTGAAATATAGAAAAACAATATAAAAAACATGGTAATTCGAAACTATATAAATTATAGGGAAACATTTATGAGAATTATCATTATTCCTACACCAATGTGAACAAAATCGTTATGTCTAAACATGAAAATGCGACCACTCCAATTATGCAAATGCCTACATGAAAAAATCTCATTTGGTCAACTTGTTACTATATCAGGATAGATAAACAAAAAATATTTACTTTTAGGCAAATAAAATACCCAAATCATCATAATACATATATATGTGTTTCATATAAAATCAATTATAATTATATCCTAATGAATCCTATGCAAAAGAAAGGGTTTCATAAAATTTTAAAAACATCACACAACATGAAAAGAAGAAATAATTGGGTATAAAATGTATCATTTTAAATATTGAATTATATAATAATGAAATATAAATGTAGATCAAAACATCACTTCATAAGATATAAAACGTTTTGAAAAAATAAAAGTGAAAATACAAATGTTTTCAGAAAATAATTCAAAAATTGTTATAAAATAGAAGGTGAAAATAGAAAAAAAATATTGATAATGGAAGTATGTTTAATTTAAAAGAAATATTTTAAATAGATAATAAAATAATTCTGGAAAATAGTGAAAATAATCAAGATAATATATCTGAAGTGACAAATAAAAAAAGAAACTCCTTTATTAGGTTATTTACTTTATTTTAATGAAAAAAACTATAGATAAATATGGAAATAATTTCATTTTATAAAATATTTAGAATAAAAAATGAATAATATAAAATATATAACAAAAAATTATCTTATTATTGGAAAAAAATTATAGGAGAAACATATACACGAAAGAGAAATTTTATTTGTAATAACGAGGGCCATTCTTACTAATTTTATACTTTTAATTTGAAAATTGTTTCATTAAAAAGGTATTTATTTTTTGTTACATTTAATATTAATAATTAAAAAAGAGTATATACCATATAAAATAAATAAATTTAAGCATCAAATAACAATTTAAAATCATATTCAATGAATAATGACTATGACCCAATGAATTAGAAATTGATTCGAAAAAACCCTTAAAATACTATTACCACGAAAATCAAAGGATCCAGAGTGGAAGATACTAAAAATTCAATATCATGAAATAGAAGATAATATTTTCTTTGAAATAAATAGGGTATTTAATACAAAATATAAAATAAATGATGGTGCATAATTTCAAGAATGTCCCATGGATTTAAAAATTAGACTATGAAATGCTTCAGATGTTAGAAAATTTTGAATAAAAAACCCTTGATTGATGTTGATTCAAAATAAACAATAAATTTATTGAATAATGAGGGGATCATGATAAATAATATTAGAGTGGAATTAGATACACCCTTAAACAAAACATGGTGTATAATAAAAATATGACTCAATGAGTGAAAATTTTATACTTACAACCCCTTCCATAAATTCCCCCTTATTTGATCGCACACTAATCTCTAAAAGAAAAATAACTATATTAATAACCTAAAAAAGAACTATATTAATACTCATAAATTTTTTTATACTTAAATTTTAAGTATTAAGTTCATTTATAGTAGTCAGTTATTATCTATTTTTAATATTTTCAATGAGGAGTCGAGATTGTTTTGAACTTACTTCAAAATAGCAGTGTTTTTCTTCATTATTGTTCAATTTTTCATAAATCATTGATAATATAATGTACCTGGAAATATTATAAGTCATTTTATAATATCATTCTATGGGATTTGTGGTTAAAATCCTTAATCATGATTTTGGTGATGAGCGTGTCCATTGATTTTTAATGAAAAAATATTGATATCTCAATTAATGGGTTAATATTAATGTTTCCATTATAAATCAAAAATAAAATAACTATTTACTTATTTATATCATATATAATTCGTGATTATTTTTCCAAAGTTAACCATGATATTATTTTATATCACTATTCAAGTAGATGGTTAGTCAGATAATAACATGATCATACCATTATTAATGGATAATTATGTTTAAAAAAGTGGTTTATTTCGGATTAATATAATTTTTAGAAAAGAATAATTAAATTATTTTTTAAATTTAAATATAGTGATTCATATTTGATGTGGGATAAATAAATTATAATGAAACTAGGTGAAAAATGACATATGTTACTTCATAGAGGTAATAGTATGAACTATGTATGTTTAACATATACATTTATTGAATAATGAGAGGGAAAATAGGTGTTTTATATTTTATATTTATATAAATATAATTATTTTAAATATGTAATTTTTTTATTTCAAAATTTTTAATCATTAAAGAGAGGAAGTGTAAAAAAATGGATGTTTTCACTTAGTGGTGGTGGTAGTCAGTTCAATGCATGAATGTTGATTTCAATTTACTTAATAGATATTGGGAAATGTGGTGAATATATATTAACATAGAATAATAAAATTATGTTTTGAAACCATAATGATGTTATTATATATGAATTATAAAATTATATTTGGAAAATTAATATTGAAAAGAAAATATGTTATGAGAAAGGAGTACTCATATTGAAATCATTACATTTTATATAGAGGACTCCGTAAACCTAAAGGTTTTAAGAAAATATATTATGAATATAAGCTGATATAAAATGTATAGGATTATAGAGGAAGGGTAATTGGTATATTTTTATGTGGGAACTTTATTTTTGGAGTGGGTTCAAGGGCTAGTGACATTCCCCATTAATAAGTGTCTAGAAAGGCAGTTTTGTAATTACAATCACATAATATGAAGGGAGAGCACATTACAAATGTGAAGTGTCTCTCAAAATGAAAAATAATTCAATGGGGGTATTATTTAATTTCTATAATATTTCAATAATTCACATTCAAACTTTTTTAAACAATTTTTATGTCCCTATTCTTAGAATTTTCTCTTCTACCAGGTTTGGTGTTATATTGGTAACTGTTATTTACATATGTAATTTCCTTTTAATTAATAAAAATTAAATCTCCCTTATAAAATAATTTTTACCATGTTATTCAAAAAAATCCATTTTATCATATAATATTTCTATGGGAACGAAATATCAAATTTAACATTAACGATTGTAATGCTTAATAACCCATTTATGAAAAAGTTTATTTAAAGAATAAATTCTATGAATTGGGTAAAAGCATTTAAGTATATCATTTTAATCATATAAATTAGATTATTATAAAAGATTATGTGGATTTTAAATAAATCTATAATATAATTTAAAAAATATATTATTTAATTA
Source organism: Viscum album (assembly GCA_963277665.1). Taxonomy (NCBI): domain Eukaryota; kingdom Viridiplantae; phylum Streptophyta; class Magnoliopsida; order Santalales; family Viscaceae; genus Viscum; species Viscum album. The sequence continues at coordinate 566,113,736 of OY728151.1, forward strand.
AAAGAAAGATGAAAAAACATTTTTATTAGAAAAAATTACTTAAGATCCAAAAACGATAATCATAAGTTTTTGTAAATTTAGACATTATAAAATGTATATATTTACCTATTAAAAACATATTTGGGGAATAAAATTGATTTTAGAACTTATAGGTCTCTCTTTTAAATAAATTATATTGACAATTTTGGTAGAAAAATATATTTTTCACTATTCATAGAAAAATTCAATTTTTAATTTTTTTAAAAAATCTATCTTAGGATTATTTTTGAATTTTATGTCCAAAAATATTATTGATTTTTTTATACTTAAATCATAATATTTTAAGATTTATCTTTTAAATATATGTGATGTTAATATAATTTCACATCAAATTCTTATAAAATTAATATTTTTATATATATAATAATATTTTAAATGTGATCAATTTATTTTATCAGTATAAAATACACATCACCTAAAAATATATTATTGAAAAACATAAATTTAAACTAACTATGCTTTAACAAAATACCATTGATATTAATTATAAATATTTTAAAATTTATTTGTACTAATCTTTTTTTATTAAAATATTTATATGAATTTTATAAATAAATCACATCATTTTTTACAATAATAATGTTTGTATTAATACGTAACACACATACACACATATATATGTATATATATATATTATTTTATTGTGATTTTACTTATTAAAAATTTACTATTGAAAATACATAACTTTAGTATAGCCACATGATACATGTATATCTGATGACCAAATTTTCAATGACTATATTTCCAACAACCATGTTCTAAATATACATATTTAAAACAATCAGATTTTATTCCTATATATAGACATGGTCGAATCATGTATTCTATTCTTTTTTTATATTCCATAATAATCATTTTCATAGTTTTCACTTAGATATAGAAATATAATATATTATTTAATGATTTTATTCTTTATTATAAGTTTTCAATGGATATTCGTGTTCACAAAGTATGAAAATGATCTGAGTGATCTCCAAGTGTTGTATATTTTTTTATTTTCATTGTGTTATACCCTTTTAATTTATTAATCTTAAATGGATGTTATAATCCATTTCATGTAATAATCCATGATGGGTAATACTTACTTTCATGTGATTAGTTTGTAATGTTTTCATTGGATATTAGTGATCCTCAAGTTTGAAAATGACCATAGTGATCTCCAAGGGTTGAATATTTTCCCCTTTTTAATTCATTATCCCACTTTAATTTTTGGAAATTAAATTTATTAAATAATCAACTATGTGTACTAATTTATGGAATTTAATACCAAGTTATATGTGATTTTATTGTAATGTTTTATTATGAAAAAATAAAGTGTTGCTAGATTAATTCCATTATTTTATGACTTAATTTATAATCTATTTCAATTCCCTTTCACAAATAAAATATAGTTTATAATAATAAAAATAAAGATTATGGAAATAATGACCCTTATAAAAACTATGGGGTTATATTCTCTAAAAATTAAATAAAGTAAATTATCATAATTTTAATAATTACCTAATAATGGAAATAATTATAGGTTTAAAAATGATAATGGTGAATCGAGAAATAATAACTAGTGATTTATAAACAATTAAATTTTTTGAAACATATATTTTCCCCCTTATAATTCGATTCTCTAAAATATTTAGTTTTTTCATTATCTTTTTTAGCAATGCCACTCCAGTATTATGTATAAAGATAATAACTATACAATTTTCTTATAAAGGGTGTTCATAATCACCCATTCATAGAATATCATATATTGACATGAAATGTGATATTTTTACTCAAAATAATTTTTTATTAAACTAGGGAGACTTATCTATTCCAAATATCATATTAAATTTATCTATTGAAAAATAATAATATTTTCATGAAGAAAATTTCCACAAACATTGACTTCAGATACAATATTCATAAAACTATGAGCTTTCTTCAATATTAAAATAATTAGGTTGATGATTTAAAAGCCTTATAAATATTTTTAGTATTACTTGGGTTGAAAGAACATATTCAAATACCCATAAACTTGAAGTGGATGGTGAGTTGAAATTCTACCCCTTCCACTTTAACGTACATTTTGTAATTGAGTTTCTCCATTGGTTGAGGAGCTTTTTGAATCCTATTATCCTCCGTAGTTGAGGGTTAATAAATAAATTTAATAATTCCTAAAACTAAATTCCTTTGAATCATTTAAATGTAGATGGTGTATTATTTTATCATTTTTAACTTCAACTATATTGTAGAACCTATTTATATACTTATTGATTTCAAAATCATGATAAAAAATACAACAATACTTGTAATATTTTAAAGTGCCTTTGAGTCATTCCATAAGGTGGGTTTTCAAATATTTTTGACACATAGGAAGTCAAATATTATTTTCATCATAGTCATAATTACATGAACCTATATGATAACACATCATTATCTACTTTAATGTGATTGGGAATTCCATTATGTTCACACTATACATCATAATTTTTGATAACTGGTTTGAATTTATCACATGGTTTCTCACTACAACTCTTATCCTATTAGATTATTCCTGGGGACAATCTATACATTGTCCATTGCACTCATAGTCAATTAAGTTATTTTGGATCCTCACCATTAACATCGGTAATGGGAAATGGGAATGAGTATACTTAAATTAATTAATCTAAACAAAATAAATCTATAATCATATATAGAGGATTTCATAAATGACATGCATATATTAAAATTTGAATATCTAGGTTTGAGTGTTGGTTATTCATGAACTATTTTTTAAAAACCCTAGTATATATCCAAATATTTAAAAATAGTGAATAAAGGTAATGTGAATCAACTAATGCATATACCATGGGATTTTCAAGCCTAGTGTGTAGTAATTCAACTTTTTCATGCACCAGGTGATGATTGTGGTAATACCCAATTTACCATTTTTAGGGTCACCATCCAATGGTAAATCAATTTGATCACCTATATTTAATTTTTCATCTAAACTAGGAGCTTATTTCTAGGAAAACCACACAATATCAACTTTATCAAAATCATAGGTTGTTATCCCAATATTATATTTCTCTCCTAGACTTATCCATATGGGATTTTACTAATGTTATATAAAATAATCCCCAAAATAAATAAAATATTCTATAACAAAACTAAACAATACTCTAATACGAAATTTGGACACCCATGATAAACATAACTAAAATAAATTTTATTTTTCATGATTTTGATAATATATATCATAAATATTCTAAAAACATATAGATATACATTTTTAATGTCTTAGATATTATCTATATAAACAAATTATTTTACAACACTTGAAATCATTAATCTATAATCATGCTCCTCAATGCCCTTTCCTAAAATCTCACATGATATAATCATATTAAAACCCTAGGGGAAGGAAATATTAGAAGAGGGTTAGCTGAGATGCTTAGAATGGGAAAAATACATCTTAATGCATCAGATAATTCACATGAAGGATAACATGAGGGTGATGATAAATATTTTATTAAAATTTCATATGACCAAAGAAAATAATCATAAAACATGATAGTTTAATACAACATCATAAAAATATCATTATGGAATCATTGAAGTAAATAAATGACCTAAAATATATCATAATAAAAAAAACACATGAGCACTACATAAGAATGGGTAATATATTAAAAATAAGGGATAACATGAACAAACTACATATAATGAAAATGAAATGAATCTTATAAATTTTGAATAACATGATAATGAACATTGATATATTTAAGAACCATATATTTATGATAAACTTTGTGAGTAAACTAATCATGCCTTTGTTTATGTGAAAAAAATCATTATATCTACACCTAAAAATTTGATCAAACTCATTATTCCTATTCCAATGTGAAAAAACATTATGTCCATACCAAACCATATAATGAGATATTAATTTAAACTAATGCATTATAGGGTGATTTAGTCGTCAACCCATCATCATCCATAACTATGTGTTCCATGTAAAATCAATCATCACAATTTCTTAAACAACTCATAGAAAAAATAGATTTCTTAATGTTTTTAAAAAACACATAAAATGAAATTAAGAAGTCATAAAATATTATAAAATTTATTCTGAAAAATTAATCATATCATTATAAAATATAGATGGTGATAAAAAATTCATATCATGAGAGATAAAATTGGAGAAAATATATATGTTAAAATAATAAATTTATCCAAAAAACATTTAAATATTTTTATAAAAGATGAAGTGTAAATTATAGAAAATAGAATTTTATAAATTATGTAGATTAATTTTAGAAACCATATTATAAATAATTCCAAATAGATTATCCTTTAAAATAAATATGAAAATCATGATAAAAAATCTAGAGTGGTAAATTATAAAAATAAATGAATTTATAATTATTTTTAGGCCTTTTTAAAGAAAAATCACATCGAAGAAGCATTGAAATAATTTAATTTCATAAAATATATAGATAAAAACATGAAGTATATAAATTTAAAAACATTAATGAATTTTATTAATGAGAAAAATTTATTAGAAAAACATATACATGGAAGAGAATATACATTGTTAAGAATTTTAGTTATTCTTAACAATGTTATACTTGTAAATTATATGTTTTTTTATTAAAGAAGTGGGTATTGATGATGAAAATTCATTTCCATGAATAAAATTAATAAATAGAATACAATATATTTATATTAATTGGTCAATGAAATCATGATATTTATATTTAATTAATAAAATCTATGACCCAATAAATTATAAATTTAGTCGATGAAACAAATATGAGATTATTAATTTTAGAATCAAAGGGGCCTGATAGGAAGTTCTAAAAATAGACAATAAATTCTCATTAAAAAGAATATATTTTAATAATTAAGATCAATAATTTAGTTAAAAAACCACAAAATATAAAATATTGGGCATAATAACAAACATATCCTTTAGAGTAACGAATGGGACAAAGACAACATTACGATGTCTGAAATGTTCGAATAAAAAACCCTTGAAGGATTGGTTTTCAATTGAAACCTTAAATACATTTAATAATCATAATATAATGATAAAAAATATATTAACGGGGTATTAGATTCACCATTATAAATAAAACATTATGTATAATAAGAAATATTTCTCAAGGAGTGAAAATATGAGACAATAAACCCTTACCTTTAATTCATGCATAGTTTATCTCAATATAAAATCTTAATATATATACAAACAAACACAGACACACACACAAATATATATATATATATATATATATCCTAGTAACCTATTTCAAAAACCATATTCATAACCATACAATTTTATAAAAATATTTTTCATCTAATCTCTACATGAATATTTGTTAGTTATCATATCTTTTCAATATCAAGTTGGTGTATTCCTAATTATGTTTAACTAGTCTCAAAAGAGTAGTGTTGTTCATCACTATTATATCAAATTAAATCATTACAAGACTATATAATATTCTTTAATTTATTATTTATAATTATTTAAAATTTAATAATTTAATTTTATGGGAGTTTTTGTCATGATCCTTGAAGTTGTAATTGAAGATGAACAAGATTCAATGATTTTTAATGAATAGACCTAGGTATTCTAATTAATGATTTTGTTATTAAATTTCCCACTATAAAACCAAAATAAAACTATTATTTAATTATTTTTTATCAAATCTCATAAAAATTATATAACACATAGATATTTCAAGAAATAAATTCATTTAAATTAATTAAAATTGTTTGATATCTTATATTAAATGTAATTCACAGGTTAGATTGAGTTGTACACAACAATAATTTTATCTTTCATTGCACACAACATAATGTTCCTTTAATGACTTGCGTTACATGCAATTTCATGTATTGACGAACAATAATATAATATTGATATTATAATTTAATATGGAATATATTTCCAAGTCATTATATTGGTAGATGTGAATAAGAGTATCTATATTATACATGTTTAGACAATGTTTTTACATTCATCCAATATGTTTGATTGGATTAATATAAGAATAAATCCAATTTTAGGAATAAAAGCTATATATTTTTAAAGAGTAGTTTTACTATCGTTCAATAGAGAATTTATTTTAAATATATATTTTTTTACACTTTTATTAATTATATTAGAATAATGCATCATTTTAGATATAGAAATATCAAAACATACTTTGGGTAAATCTTTGTTATTAGTCATAGAAGTTTTATTTTTTGATGAATAATGAAAAATTATTCATTTCCTTTAAAATGTTTCTTTTAATTTAAATAATTATTAATATTATATTATATTTTAAATTGGGTTTAAAGTCACAATTGATCAATTATACATGTATTAATCTAATTATTCCTATTATAATTTGTTTTTATTTTGAATATAGATACAAAATATTGACAAATCTTTCAATATTTTAACTTTAAAAACCATCTTTGTCACCACATCTACAAGACTAAAATAGAATTTAATTTTTCCACTTCTATGAATTGAATTTGGAAAAACTGATATAATTTTTGATAATGAGTATAATATTTATTGTATAATAATATCAACTTAAATTTTTTGAACAAAATAATGAGTGAATGTAATAAAAATTAATTACAATGATTAACATAAAAATAAGTTTACATTGTTGTTTAACTTTAATATGAAGAGGGAAATGACAAGGAAACTTATAAAAAAATCTATTAGATTCCCATATTTCAACCATATCCCCCCATTTATTTTAATATTTCTAGTTATTGGGACACATTTTCGAGAAAGTGACCAATATAATAAGGAATGTACATAAAAAGAATAAAATGAACCATGATTTCTTTTAAGTGCTATAAATCTATTGTGTTTGGAAGAAGATACATAGTTTTTTTATAAAAATTATTTTTAATGTTAAATAAGTTTTTTTATCATAATTATTTATCATTAATTTTTAGAGATTAATTAGTTACATAAAATTCATAAGAAACACAAACAAAGTTATTATTTATTTAATAATTGAACTAAATAAATGATCTAGAAATTATTACAAGTAATGTAAATTAATTGAATTTGGGTGTTAATTTTTTATATAATAATATGCCATTTTAAATATATTTTAACTTTATATATTTTAATTTCACCCTTGAATTGATAGTTTAAGATTTAAATTAATTAAATAATGTCAAAATTAAAATTAAAGTTAATATATAATAAATGATACATTATTAGAATAATTAAAATTACTAAAAAATATATATTATGTAAATTTATTTTTAAATTTTAATAAATATAAAATATTTTATTTTTATCAAATATTTTATTTTTTATTATGATCATATAGACCACTAAATGGCGATCACATTTCTAGCACAGTATACATTAATGTAGTATTTTTGCACAATATATGAGTTTTTGTTATAATTAATTTAGAAGAAAATGGGTTTTTCATTTTTTAAATTAGATATCATATTTATTATTAAATGGGTCAATATTTTTCTAATAAGTATTAATTTAATTTACTCTTATTGGTAAAATCACTAAGGATAGAAAAATAGTTACCTAAATGAAAAACTAAAATGAAAACTATATAGAACCTTAACAATAAAGGAATAAACTATAAAAATACACATACATTTTTGTGGTGGATATTCTTATCGACCATACATTCCATTTAATCCATTATTTTTCTATTTTTCAATCAAATGTGTTAATATAGACCTCTAAATAGTGTTCACTTTTTTTGTATTTACACGAATGTCGCTCCCCCTCTATTATAAAAATAACTCACCCACCCCCATTTATTCACACATATAAAGAAAATTGGATATTACAAACCATGAGAAAATAAACTCCCAACATCACTACTAGATCCCTATAATCCTAATGTTTTTAGTAAATCCATCCAAGGATGCCCTTTGGTGAAAACCAAAGGGAGTAAACTGAAAAAGAGGTAACATTCTTAAATGTCCTTTTATGTTTTATTTATTTATACACACTTTAAGAAATTATTCTTCCAAACTTATATAGTATGTTTAGTTTCTTAAATATTTGGATATTTTTTATGTTATGGTTTTACCCTACACCTACATACACTTCCATCAAATGGGTAATGAAATTACCTTTCGTGTATAGTGAACTACTGCGTCATTAAATGATGTCCTTCATTTTTCTATTACCACCTCGCATGGTTGAGAATTATGACGGAAATCCTATTTTTATATGATATATATGATATATTTTTTTTCTTAAAACTAATTTAATTATTATATAGCACATAACATAATAATTTTTTTTTGAAATATGGTAACGTCGTTTGTGGACATGTGGACTACCGCCCCCTCAAAGCAATGTGATATGTTCCAAGACTACATGGAATATTTTAAGAATGGGTTTAATTAAAAAATGTCACATAAATAAAATATATACGAAATTTTTGAAATAATTACCTTTCTATATATATAATATATCATTTTATTTTTCACCCTTCACACGCTAAAAAAGTGATGACGTCGTCTGTGGACGTGTAGAATACCACCTCCTCGATGTGATGTGATTCTTTTACCAAAAAATAATTTTATATATAAGTATATATGATTAAATAATATTTAATTTATGATAAAATTATCATTCTAGAAATATAAATTTTACTTTAATTCATTCCATAATTATTAATGAAAATTAATAATTTTACTTATGCATATGTACAACCTACCGTCTCCATGATCGTAACATTGGATCATTTTTTAGAACCATCATTCATGATTGGTTTTAAATGTATAATTACTGTATAAATATGATAAATATTTCATTATTATTATTATATATATGTTTTAATAGTGATCCCTTTTACCATAGTTAACCTATTGGAGTCATTTTTAACACACAAACTAATTATGGTCAAAACATCTCATTTGAACATTATTGAATATGAAATTGTAAAGAACATATTTATAAGTGAAATAAAAGAAATAATAAACAAGGAAAATCTTATAAAGTAAGTATATAATTATTATATGATTATTATTTTGGAATATAAGGAATAATAATGAATAATCAAACTCTAGGTTAGGGGTTCTGTCTCAATTTACATTTCTTTGAGATTAATTTATTTTATGAACCAATTTTATCATATAAAATGCATATAATACCTATTTTACACGTTATATCTTGAATATAATTATTTATAATGATATTATATGATTAATTTTATGGTTATTATTTCATGAGTTTTATTTTTTTCATGTTACAAAAGCAGTAATGGACATTTGTCACAATTTTCCTTTTTGAGACTTTGGATATTCTATACACATATCTTATTTTATGAGGTTTACATACATATCATTTCACATGATATATAATGAATATATTTTTTATAATTATATTATATGTTATATTTAATTTTATTTATTTTGGAGGCTGATAATTCAAAAGCTTCAATGTTGCATGGGACACTTTGTAAAGATTCATGATTATTTTCCTCACAAATGTTTTAAATGAACTTTTGAGGACATTACCATTCATCAATATTAACAAACCTTGTTTTTGCATTCCCTTAAATGGCTATATATTTTATTTATACCATCCTCATTAATTCCTTGGAGGGTTTTTTTTCAAATATATACTAATTTAAATCTTTTCTTTTACATAGGTTACATAAGTTTCAACGATATTGTTATGAAACACATTTCTTTTAAATGGGATATTCATGTTTCCAAGATATTTGTATAAAATAAATTTCATTTCCATGGGTTTATCATGGGGTTATTTATAATTAAATTTATTTTATGAAATATTTTATTTGTGATTATGTTTCAAGGGTACTTGCAAAATTTATGGTGGTTCTATGATAGACCAAGGACATGGGGTTTATGATAGCCCTCCAATGAATTGGCTATGGATGTCAGCCATATGGATGTTATATTTATAAAAGTCTATGTATGGAAGTTGAACACATGGTTATTCCATTTTTAAGAGTAAAAAGTATAATAATGTTGTTGGATAACTTTATGTGTTTATTTTCTAGAAATGTGTTTTTAATGTATCTAATGTTCATGATTTATATAACATGGATTTTGATTATTGATTCTGATGAATATTTCCTCATCCATGTTTTTATATTTTTTCTTCTAGGCATTTAAGGGTATCATTTATTTTATTACCAACTCTTTCACTTGGATTATTTCATTAAACCCTTATGCACTATTATGATCACAGATGAAATTTGATTGTTAATGCTTATTATTAACCTTAATGAGAATTTGAGCTCACCCTTCTTATATTTTCATTACTTTTGATTTTAAATAATTATGTTGAATTATTTTCTATTATTCAAGAATTCAAAACAATGATGTTGATAACCTAATGTGAAATACGAAAAATAGTTTAAATGGGAGAAATATTCTAATGATGACTTATGAGTAAACATTGATATGAGTTTTTTTATGTATTATGTTGTTATAATTCTCTGAAAAACTAATCCTAAAAAGAACTCAAGGTTTTAAGTGATCCATGTTTAAATTTTTATTTTGTATGGTTTTGATGAAAAAATTTTGGTCCGAATTATCGGCATCATTTCCAAAAATATAATGTAATGGATTTCAGCACTGGATTTGGGAGTGTGGTCCCTATGATGTTATAGTTGGTATCATATTTTGGTTTACATAACATTTGATTTCAGGATGTGTTCATATGATGTTATATTAAGAGTTATGGATACCTTTATAGGTATATAATCTTATGGATGTTCTTATGTTAAATGTATTATACATCCCATTGAGGTTTTAAGAGATGGAATCTTAATTTGATTTTTGGAGATGATTTTTGGGATATGATATTTGTAACCCCAAGGATAAAAATTATGTTTTTTATGGAGGAATTAGTATTCATGTTTAATGAAAAATGGATAAACCATGTTCCTGGAGACAATTCATTATATTCATTAAGGTAGAGAGGCTTGAACCCATGACCGAAGGATAATAAGAGTTTCTCACACTACCAATGTCTAGAAGATGTCTCGGTTAACATGAAATTTATTTACATGTAAATATTATGTTATAAATACATGGGGTTTTATTTAATGAATACTAGTTTATTTTCCATGGATGAATATTTGATGAAACCCTTCCAATATTTAGTTCTAAAATCTTTTTAGAAAATGTTTAAATAATTTTAAGGATAGTTATTTATGGAATAATTTGTATAAACCATGGGTATTATAATTTAATTTTTATGATTAGTGTATCATTTGAGGTTTTACTCATTTTTTGGAATTATCCAACCATGTTATAACCATTTTGGATTTGGTTCATGTCTAAAGGTAGGTGTAATAGCTTTGAAATCTATTTTATGATTTTTTTGTCTTTATAATTTGTCTTTAATTCTTTATGAGTGAAAAATTCACCTAGAATTATCATCATTTGGAGAAAAGATGAGATTATGGTGGAAATTTGATAAATTATGAATCATTACTCATTATGTAAGTATCTTTCTTTATTCTCATAGTATGCATGTTGAATTAATCCATGAACACTAAGAAAATGATCTTGAAATAAAATATTATACTTTTTCTACAATTTATGATGATATCTATGACTTATTCCACACCTATTAGGGTTTTGTTTATTTATTAATTAACATATTTTAGGACATATTATATATCACTCTCTATTATTCCGTGGGAATTAGTATTTAATTCCTAATCAATTTTTTAATTGCCAACTTAACTTTTCCATATATTGAATAACAGTTATGATTAACCTCTGGTGACTTTTATGTTTACCACAAGGTAGGATGTGACATCATTGTATTTTAAGAAATACCTTCTCTTAAATTAATTTAATTTCATTGATATCTTTTTTACTTGAAATTAATATTTTCAATTTCATTTTATAAAAAAACAAGTCTATCTGGTGTTGCACACAACATCATGTAAAATAGATGACTTCTGTTACATGCACGGTCGAGTCTTATCGAACAATAATATAATATTTATATTATAATTTAATATATAAGTTATCACCTAGATATTATAATTGTAAGTGTGAAAATAATATAAATATATTAAACATGTTTAAATTTTTTTTGACCTACATCTCATATGTTTTATAGGCTTATGATAAGAGTGAATCCAATTTTAAGCATGCAACCTATATATTTTTAAGGGGAACTTTTTCCTTCATTTAATGGAGAAACTATTTTAAATGTTATTTTTGAAACATTTAATAATATTATATGAAAAAAAAATCTTCAATTTTTAAATCCTAATACAAATTTTAATGAGGGTATATTTTTGTAATTTTTGTGAGGTGTTTAATTTGTTGATGAGTAATGAAAAATACTATATTTTTATTGAAAACATATTTTTTATTTAAATATTTATTATTTTTAAATTATATTTTAAATTGGATTTAAAGAAAAAATAGATCAATTATACATATATTAATCCATTTTTTGTTTTTTTAAATTTTTCATATTTAATTTAGATATAAAATATTAATGACCTTTTGAACATTTTCACATTAAAAACCTACTTTCTCACCACATTTTTAGAATAGATTTAAATTTAAATTTTCCACAAATGAGAACTGAATTTTTAAAATTTATATTCATGGTTATAATAATTTTAATATATATAATATAAAAATATGAAATTTGTTTTTTACCTAAAAGATTAGTGAAATTAATTAAAATTAATTAGAGAAATTGAGGTAAAATTATGTTTAATTAGTGGGTTAAATTACATATAATGGGGAAAAATGAACAAGAAACTTGTAAAAAATTCATTTTATGCCCATATTTTGACCATATACCCCATTGTTTCTACTTTTATGAGTTATTGAGACACATTTTGTTGGTGTTGACCAATATAATATGTCAAGAAAAAATGAAAAAAATGTACCTTCATTTCTTTTATGTTCTATAAAGCATTGAAGTATGGAAGAAAATATATAGTTTTAGTTAATATTTTTTTTATCGTTAAATGATTTTATTGTAATAATTATTTATTAATAATTTTTATAGATAAATAGGTAACTTACAATGCTTAAGAAATACCAATGTACTTATTATTTAGTTAATAATAAAACAAAACAAATGATACTAAGAATTCTAAAAGTTAATAAAATAAAATGAATTATGATGTTACATTATTTTTTAAGAATATGATATCATTTTAAACAACATTGAACTTAATGTATTTTAATTACATAACTTCGTTTATATTTTAAATTTTAAATTAAGTAAATAATTTCAAAATTAAAATTAATGTTATTTTACAATAAATGATATTTTATTAAAATAATTAAAATTACAAAAATTCCCATGTTCTCCTAATTGATTTTTAAATTATAATAAATATAAAATATTTGCTACTTCTGGATCAATTTGTCTTTTATAATAGACATATTGACCCTTAAATAATAGAATCATTGTATGTAGGGTTTGGGTCAATGTTGTGTTTTTGCGCGTTTTATGTGCTTTTGTTATAATTGATTTCCAAAAAATATTGTTTTTTTATTTTAAAAATTACATAAAATATTTATAATTCAGTGGGTAAATATTTTCCAAAAAATATTAATATATTTAATTTTATTGGTAAAATTACATAGGTTGGAGAAAATTTTACCTAAATGAAAAACAAAAATGAAAAATAAAAGGAAACATAATGATTAAGGACAAAAATTATGAAAATTCACCTATATTTTTTTATGGTAGATAATTGGATAGTCAAAAAACTAACTTCATTATTTTTTCATTTCTAAATCACATTAAGTAAGATATACCTCTCATTAGTGTTTAACAATTTTTATTTATAAGAGTGTCACCCTTGTACACTATAAAAAATAACTCACACTACCCCATTGATTGACACATATAAATCCATTTGGATCATACAATACCTTCCCAAATAAGCTTCCTAAATACATCCCCTCACCCTAGAGTCTTTAATTTGAGCATAAATACATCCAATGATTCCCTTGGGTGAAAACCAAAAGAAGTTACCTAAAAAGGAGGTGAAATTCTTCTATATGCATTTATTATTTCATTTCATTCTACACTAATTAAATTATTCTTATTAAATGATTTTATAATGAAATAAGTTTTCATAATATATTTTGATGTTTTTATATTAATTTATTGACATAAACCTTCACACACATACATAAAAAGGGTAAGAAAATTACTGTTTGTGTTTGGAGAAATGACGCCTTAAGAAACGATGTCGTTCAGTTTTCTATTACAACCTATAATGGATGAGAATTATAATGGGAAACATATTTTCATATGATATATATGACATTTAAATTTTATTAATAATTCTATAATTTTTATATATTAAATATTTTTATTCTTTCTATTTTGTGTAATTATGATAAAATTGTTTGTGGAAATATGGACCACTATCTCCTCAATGTGATGTGATACATTTAGAAATTACATAGTATGTATTAAGGATGAGTTTAATTAAAAACATGTGACAAAAAATACATATAAATTACATTAATTACAAAATTTAATTTACTGTAATACAATATATACGGTTCTTTATTACCCTTTCACAAACTGAAAATGTGATAACGTTGTTCGTGGACGTGTGGACGACCTCCTCCTTGACGTTGTGTGATTCCTTTTACATCAATTAATTATATATATAAGTCTATATAATTTAATAAGATGGTATTTTTAATATAATTTTCCTTATCTAATGAAAAAATACTACCTCCCATATTTCTATAATGACCATTGAAAAATGAGAACGTTGCTCATGTGTATCTACGACCTACCTCTCCATGATTGTAACACTAGTTTGTTTTTAATAATAGTAATTCATGATTTATTTTAAAAGAGTAACTAATGTATTAATATGATAATTATGTCATTAAAATTATTTTGGATAAGATTTAATAATTACTTCATTAACTATATTAGATCTATCACAGTTGTCTTCGACACACGAACACATTATGGTCAAAACATCTGGATTAAACATCATTGATTAAGAAATAGTATATAACTTTCTTATAAGTCAAATAAATGTAATAATTAAAATGAATTTTTTTTATCCATGTAGGTAATTATCACATATTTATTATTCTAGAATATGAAAACATGCATGACAAATCAGACTTGAGGTAAAGGGTTTCATCTCAATTTACAATTGTTTGAGAATTAAGGGTTATTACTCCCGAAGTTGTTTTTATATGGTGTATATACAACCACATTGACATGTTATGTCAAGATTAAAATTTTTAATCATTATATTTTATGTTTTATTTAAAGGATTATTATTTCATGAGTTTTTTAGTTTTCATGTTACCAAAGCGGTAATAGACTTTTGTCACAATATTCCTTCTCTGAGATGTTTTTTAAGATATACACCAATATAATTTTATGAGGTGTCTATAATTTCCCTGTAACATTATATATCATAAAAAACATTATTTTCAATATATTCAATGTTTCATTTAATGTTATTCAATCATGGGAATTGTGATTCCCATGTTTTAAAGTTGAATGATATGATTTGGAAAGCATAAAGATTATTTTCTACATGATTTTTTAGTAACCTTTTAAGTAAATTTCCATTCATAAACATTTACAACCCTTGTTGTTACTTATCTTTAATTGAGGAAATTTTTTTTTGATTCCATTCTCTTTTATTATTTGAATGGATTGGGTTTCTTTCAAAGATAGTATTGTTTAACCCATTTCTCTTACATGGGTTACACATGTTTCAAAGAGATTGTCATGGAAACCAATTCCTTTGCATGGGATAATCATGTTTTAAATAGATTGGTGTAAAACCCTTTTGTTTTACATGGGATAATCATGGGGTTATTGTTTCCTCCAATGAGTTTATGAATTCTTTCAGGTGTGATGCCTTTTCAATGTGAGTTGGACATTTTATAAATGGTTTCATTATAAACCGTGGATGAGTGGGTTCGTGATAAACCTTCATTCATTTGTTATGAATGATGGAAGTATGACCATTCCATTGGTAAGAGTTATATGTATGGATTTAAAACATATTGTTATTCCATTTATAAAAGTGGAAGTTATAATGATTTCCAATGAATTTTTTTTCTAGTCTTGTTATGAGTTTATAATGTTTCAAATGATCAAGATTGATATCACAAGGATTTTTATTATTAATTCCATTGAATCTTGACTTTTCCATGTTTTCATATGTGATATTATGGATATTGATAGGTATGGGTTATGTTATGATTCATTCATATGGTTTTATTATGTCATTATACCCTTATGCACTATTATTATCATTCATGACATTTCATTCTTAATGATAATGCTTACAGTTACTAAGATTTTGAGATTACCCTTCATATGTTTCCTCTTCCATGGGTTTGTAATCATGATGTTCAATGATATTTGTCTTTAAAGGATTTCACAAGGATGATTTTTTTGATCTATTATGAAATAATAAAAGCTCAAATAAATGGGAGAAATGTTTGTTTGATGACTTACGGGTCAAAGTTGATATGATTTGTGTATGTAATATTTTATTAAATATCAATAACTCTAAACCCAAAATATCTTTAAGGTTTTAAATTATCACGGTTTTCCATTTTATGTTTTAAGGATTTTATGGAACCATATGGGTAAAAATTATTTTAATCACAACCATAAAGGTAAAATAAGGCCCCAACCTTAAATTTTTCATAATCTTGAGATATGTCAAGAACTCAAATTGAGGATATTTTCAGGTTTAGGGAATTAAATAATTATTCCATAACTATTACATAACAAAAATGTAGAAATGAAAAGTTGAAACCTCTAATGGTATTCATTTCTTCCATAACATAAAAACTTTTAAAAAGAAACATGGTTTTATTTCATGTTTAATCATCATAACTCTTCCTTTATTCCATCAGTAGCTCTATTCTCCCATAAAATCCTATAAAAACATTTAAAAACATGGGATGAGTAAAAAAACCTCATTAAGGGACATAAAAAATAAAACACCCAATATTCTAGTTAAAACATGATATCACATTCAATGTTATTTTAGCAGATGAAACAAGACATTTCACATGAATAACAATCAGACTTTTTTCTCAATGAAAAAACACTACAACCAATAGAATTAAATTAAAAATACTTTTGGTTACATAGAGAATCATGTATAAAAAAACCCTTCACACTTATTACAATTGTAATAACCATATGGTTGACTTCCATATTGGAGATCTATAATGAGGATCACCCTTCGTACAAGCTATATTAAGGTCACCCATGTGCTATAATGGGGATCATCCCTTCATATTAGTTGTGTCAGGATCACCTGTGAGCTATAATGGGGCTCAACCCTTCGTAAAAGCTATTTCAGGCTCACCATTAAGCTATAATAGCGATCAACCATTCATATATAATATATTGGGCTCACCCATTTCATATAATTCACATGTACCATTTCATGAATAAAACACATTCCTTATAAAACCCCTTTTTGGAAATCTTTTTCTATTCCTATATTAAAAACATTTCAGTATAAAAAAACCATATTCATTTAAGAACCGATTTTCAATACCAAGATACCCAAATAATAGAATAAAGTATTTATTTTCATTGTAAAAGATATTAATTCTTATAGAGGAATCCAAATATCAAATAAAAGTTACAATGGAAGAGAATTCATTGTGGCCATATACGTTAAAAAACATTCATTTTGACATTTTGTAATGAAAGTAAAAAACTTCGTATAAAAATCTTTCTTTTTAAAAAATTTAATGAAATTCATGATTGACATAAAATTTCTTGTATATTTCTTATATACCCATATAAATAAATATGCAATTTAATAAAATGATGGAAAATATTTTATAATTAAATATTAAAATTTTCAAGGTGTCCCATAAAACATTGAATATTTAAATATTAATCTCTATTATTTAATAAAAAACATTAGTATAGATAAAATATGGATATAAAATGCCATAGCGGCTGTATATACACCGTATAAAATATTGAAGGTGTATATTAACAATAAATTATTCAATGAAAGTAGATTGAGACGAAGTCCCTTACCTTGTGTCTGACTTGTCTCATTTATTCATTAATTTTTTGAATTTTAATCTTATGTTAATTTATACTTTCTTTATAATCTTTTAAGCTTTATTATTCATTTTATATCACCTATTACCATGTTAGTTATTTATTTGAGTTCATATCAGAAGTATTGTCGATGTTTGGTATTTGAGTCAAAATGAACTTGTTTTGATGAAAATTATCCATATGATCATAAGTCCATTATCTTAAAAATATAATCAATGAAACAAATATAATATATATCCATTATGTATATATTTATAATAGTCCCTAACATTTGGATATAATAAATGAAATGCACCGTTCATGGAGACTATAGACCGTACGTACGCATGAGCGCTACTTTTATATATTTTTCATATTAAAGGAGTGAAAAATAAATGATGCATAGGTATATAATAATTATAATATAATAACTTTGTTATATATGGTACATATGTTCATTAACTTCATCTTTTATATGTTCCATGTATGGCATGAATGAGTCATATTACTTTGATGGGGCGGTAGTCCATATTTCTTCAAATGAAATTATCGTATTTACACATTAGAGAAATTATAAAGATATATTGAAAATAAAAAATTAAAAAAGAATAAAGATATTATAAATATAATATATATTATATATAAATATAGTTCCATAATAATCTCCACCATGAGTGTTGGTAGAAGAAAATTGAACAACCATCATTTCGTGACGTAGTGGTTCACCGTACAGAGAAACAATATGTTTTATATCCATTAAATGGAGGTGTGAGTATGTGTAGGTAAAAAAACAGAAAAACATGATATTATATATATTATACTGGTTTTGTTATAGAATAATGGAGTAAATATTGGCTTTAGGGATCAATGAGGAAAATAAATCAAAGGAGTTTGATAAAAAATGTTACCTCTAAATCAGTTAACTCTTTTTAATTTTAGCCAAAATAGATTTTTGGAATTTATTTCTGCCCAAGGTAAATCTTCTAGGGGAAAGGACGAAATTTTAGATCTTATTTGAATATAATTTTGATGACACAAGGTACTTGAGAGGTGTTAGTTTGCGAGAAGTGGTGTTTTCCTTTTATAAGAGGGAGGATGGGCACTTTAGGAAAGTCGTGAAATATTTTAATTTTATAAATTTATTTTGGAATTATAATAGTTCAAAATTAATAAATATAGAGTTTAATATGATGATGGGTATAAATCCTTAAATACAAAAGGTTATATTCTTGTTTATGTCAACAAATTAGCCATATATTTTAGATTTAACCCTTAGTTAGAAACCATGGCTCTTACCATGTCTTCATTTATTTTCATAATATATGGTTACTATAGTTACAATGAAATTCCCATAATATCCAAAAAAGGATCCTTAATGAAAATTTTGAAATTATATTAGTCATTTTCTCTAATAATATATTTTTAGGACTTTTATATAATTTAATAAAATTTTATTTGTTTTAAAAACCCATTTGTGCCAATTTTGATACTTTTTACAAATTTATTTTTGTTAAAAGTCACAAAAAATTGTTTACTTCAACAAAAATGAATTAACTCATCCCTAATATATTAATTCCATCTGTAAAATTTTTTTATGGCATCAAAATGTACAAATTACATTTATTTTAATATTTATAACATCATTTATTCAAATATTTCATTAATAACGTAATTAATCCATCATCATTATGTCAGAAATATATTTCTGTATTTATAGTAAAACAATTATTAATAAAACCCCATAACATAGAAAATATTTTTATCTTTATAAATACTATTTATATTCTAATATATCATCTATATAAACCAAATTAATATTTTTTAAGTGAAAAGATACCTATTTATTCTATATTTCCATTTTCTTTAAAATAAATATTATAAAAGGTCATTATCACACAGAAGTGGCTCCATAGGGTCCTAAATTCTACCTAAGGAATCCAATGGTAAGAAATATCTCATCAAATAGAATTATTACACTTTTTGTGGTAGTTTTATATTATTAAGATATTATTTTGTACCGAATTTACCAAACATAACCTTTAACCATGGTAAATAAAAACAATTACTGATGTTACTATTCATAATGTCAAAAAAGGTACATATTTACAAAATTGGGGCCTTTTGGTTCCAAATATGGATTCCATTTTCCCAAATTCAAAACATAGAAGTTTCATTAATTAATTTAAAATTAATTCATCTTGTAATAACCAAAAAGAGGGTTTTTGAAATGTATAACCTCTCAAAATATTAACATGTCTTTATGTAAAATTTAAAAGTGAAATGAATTAAAATGAAAATAATTGGATTAAATCATATAAAATAATCCAAATACACTTTAATCCCAATAAAATGGACAATTTATCTTTATAAAAAAATTATATGAAAACGTAGTTTTGAATTAAAATTCAGAATACTTCCCAATTCAAAAAAATATTGATTTTATCAAAAAAATACCAAAATTACAACCAAAGTAAATTTTGATGCCCTTTGTCTAAAGAATAACTTTATTTTATCAATTATAACATATAAATGTGATAAAAAATGTTTTTAAAAAGGGTTTTTCATAAAATGATGATAAAATGACATTATAAAAATATTAATGTATTTTATGCTTAAAATTAGATTCATTCTCATTTGAAGCCTATAAAATTAATTGGTTAATTGTAAAAAAATTTAAAAAATAATTAGAATCATAATATAGTTTATTTTTTTCCTTACTTCCCTTACAATGGCGAGGCATTGACTACTCTTTAAAATAATAATAATATTATTGTATTATTTTTCGGTATAACTAAGTTTTGTGTGCAATGCAAGAATTCAGAGAAACCCTTTGTTTCATGTCGAGTATGCTATCTTACATATTGTAACCTTTAAAAAATTAATATCAAATTCAAAAAATTTAATAGATATTAAAATATATTATTCTAAATATTCTTGAAATGTTACATCATTTCCCCCTTTTGGATATTGTGTCCTTGAAATTTTAAAATTGGTATTTGAAACTTGACTGAAAATCCCACATCCGAAAAAGAGTCAATAAAATTATAACATTAAAATAAATAATGAAAAGTAAAATGGTCACCCTAGATAACACATACTAGAATTCCATTTAAGAAAACAAGGATATGGAAGGAAAACTAAACATCTTGTTTTGATAGATCGTGATAGAAAACATTATTAAAAGAATGTTAACAACAAGAAAACCGTAAACATGTGATGGGTTAAACGGAATTTTATTTCTTAGAAGGAAAATTAAATGGATAACCTTTTTTTAAAATATCATTTTTATAAAGTTGATTAATTGATTTATGATATTGATTAAGAACGTAAGGAAACTTACGTACTTCTTATATAGCGTTTCATCCTTTAATAAATATCTACCAAAAAATCATATTTTCTTCAATTAATGAGTATCCAATATGAATTGGTAACACTTGGTATTCTAGAATCAATATCTAGTGAATCAAATAATCCTCAAAATATGAACTATATATTTCCCTTATCATTAGATATTCACTACAACCCAAAAGGTTAGTAAAAGACTATATAACCCCCAAAAAGAACAATCCTTTATAAAAATTAAAACTACTATTAATCTCAATAATTCAATAGACCATACCCAAATATCAACAATAATAATTCAATAAACAATTATCCTTAAAATTCATCCAAATAATCCAAACTAATATTGAAACCCAAAATTCAGAAGTATTTGAGCACATTGTCTTCCATGATAAATCATATCATTTATCTCAGAATAACATGATATTTTCTTAAAGTCTCATACTTAAAATTAATTAACCTAATAACATTTTTTCCATGATAGGCTATTTTTTTACATAAATAACCCAAATTTACATATGTCCGTAATAAAAAAATAAAATATTCCTAAAAAAATTCAACCATTAATCCTTAATTTAAATCCCATAGTATTTTATTTTCCTTCAAAACATAGTCTTCCCAAAAGAGTGAATGTCTTCCAAAAGAAACTTTTTATCTGAATCACCAAATCATTTTCTTATAATAAGGATATACATTTGATAAAACATAAGTTTCAAAAGTCAACATATTCATGATCCATAAAATATCTTAACTAAAATGAATATTTCATACTAACTAGGGAATCGACAGAGTCTAGTTGTAGGTGAAAACTCCCAGTCACACATCGGTTGTGGGTTCGATTCCTGCAACTTTTTTCAATGTGATGGTTTTTCACATGGTTTTCATGTCATTCTTTTTCAAAAACTATATAATTTTATAAAATTCCAAAAAATTGATATAAAATCCTAAAAAATAACCATAACATATTTTATCCTCAATGGTTATCTCACACATCATATTTTTCATTCCATAAATTAATAACACCTAATTTCCTCAAAGTAGAATTTCTACAAAAAAACCATTAGTCGCCTTAATATTTTAGATCATAAAGCCTAAAAAGGGTTTCTAGGATATTGATCTGAAGATCAACCTTAAAATTATAAATCCATGATGATATCCCTAACTCTTAAGAAAACATCCAAATCTCTACAGTTTTCTAAACTAACCTCTGATACAAACTATAATTCCCCATTATAAAATGTTTCATAATCATGAGTTAAGTCAAGAATTCACAATGACGACCATTTAGGGGTTAGAGATTTAGAGAATTAGGCCATAACTATTACATAAAAAATTAAATACCAGTCAATACAGGGAGCATAATCAATAAGAGGATGTCCAGCTTCATTCCTCAGTGGATAGCTTTGTAGAAACATGGCTTTGTCAATGACCAGTTGATACAGGGAGTCGTGACAATTTCAGAGGAGATGTTGAGATACTTGAACACTCCAACCCATGGTTCTAACATGGCAATTATGATGGACACGAATAAATAATACGACAAGTTGAAATGGGGATTCATGAACAGAGTCCTAGTGAAGATGGGAGTTTCTAGATGGGACTACGATATTATTTTCAGGTGTGTGTGTTTTCCATGGATGTCTGTGTCCTTTATGGGGAAAACTTATTGTTTCTTCAAAACTATTCATGGCCTTAGCCAAGGTGATATACTTTCTCCGAGTTTATTCAAAATCATGCAAGACACTCTGAGTAGGATGATCAACAAGGGAGTCTGCGAAGGGGCCAATCTACCTTATCGGAGGTAGCTCTACCTCCCCCTAGTGTCGCATTTGATGTTCGCTGACGACTCGATTATTTTCATCAATGGTGGGCGGAATTCCCTTCAGGAACTGAACAAGATCGTCGTGGAGTACTACTTTTGGAGTGGAAAAATCATCAACAGGGAGAAGAGTAGCTTCAATGTCCCTATATTGTGAAACCCAAGAAGGGTGGCCAGGATGGGCAACATGCTAGGAATGTGGAGAGGATCCTTTCCCATGGAGTACCTCGGTACCCCTATCTCTACAGGATGGTTGAGGATTAGGGACTTCTATAGGGTGGTGAATAGGATCTCGGAACACATTTGGAATTGGAAAAACCACTTTCTCTCCTTCAGAGGTCGGATCACATTGGTGAATAGTGTGCTATCAGCGATCCCTGTGCACGCTCTAGGCTCTTCGTGCATACCAAATGGGATTATTAGGTTAAATTATAGGATGCATGCATGATTCAACTAGGACACGTTAGGTGAGGGGAAGAGACAGTGGGTGTCATGGGACAGGATGGCCCGACCTATTAGTGAAGGGGGAATTAATGTCAGAAGTATGGGGGACACAATCCACTTCATGCATGAAAAACTTTCATGGGAGGCCAGTGAGGAACGATCCTTGTGGGGAACACAAATGTCTCAAAGATATAAGGCTGACACTGTTTATGGTAATGAAAGGGGGTCGGCATTATGGACTTCAGTGTTTAACATTATACCGACTCTTATACCATCCACTCAATGGATTATCTGGGAAGGGAGCATCCTTTTCCGGCACCACAATTGGGCGGGCAAATTGTTGGGCTACCCAGGATGTCTGGCCCCAACTATCTCCTTTAGGGAGGCAAGTATGTATACCCTGTTCTTCAGATCAGTCCTTGACTGTCCAAAGTAAAATTTTTTCGACTCCATGTTTTTGAATACAGAGCACGACGGATGCGTTTACACTTATTCCACCTCAGGAGGGTTCAACTCAAAATATTTCCGCAGAAGGAACACCCTACAGGGGAAACATGATAGGTGGTATAGTATGGAATGGTTTAAAAAGATCCCGGATAAACTCAATTTCCTAACTCGGAGGATCCACAAGAAATCCATCCCCTCCGATGACCACATTAAACAGATTGGTATCAGTCTTGTGTCCTATATCCAGTGCTGCGAGAATAAAAGAGAAGAGAGCATGAACCATATTTTCATTGAGGGAGAATGGGCTCGACACGTTTGGAGGTTCTTCAGCACTCAAACAGGCTTCATACTTCAAGAGGGAAATGCTAATATATTTATGAAGCACTTGTTCCAGGAGGACAGTAGGTCAAAGGAGGAGTCGAAGGTACTACCCGTCATCTTCAATGTGGCCTGTTGGTGCCTTTGGCAAGCCAGGAACTATGTCAAATATGAGGGGAGCAGCTTCACTGGATGATCTATGGTGGCGAATACCTGTTTCATGTTGATTGACTTTTTTCGCACCATGGGCTTTGGAAGGGGGCGATTTCTCTTGAGGTGCTGCAGGATACCCTCAGGAGGGTCACATGGAACAGTGAGAAGGAGCAGGGTAGGTGGATTCTGTGGACTCCTCTTCACGTCAGACTTAAACTCATTTCTGATGGATCCTGTGTACTCGGTGACATGCGAGGAGGAGGTGTCATTCGGGACTCCAAAGGAAGCGTGGTCTTGGCCTTCATAGTGCATTATGGCAGCAGATCCTCGCTTCGGGCGAAAGCAATGGCGGTCCTGACCAGAAAGTTCAAGGCTCTTCTCAAGGATAACGTTAGAATATTGCATATGTGGCATATGGGGAACCAAGTGGCAGATTATATGGCCTCTATTACGGTCCCAGGATCTTAGATGTGGTGTTTTACTAATGTGACCTAGCTTAAACCAGAGGGGGTGAATCTTATCCGGGGTGATGCCCTTGGGCTGTATTACTTCAGGCCCCCATAATATAGGTTTTCATTTCAATGTATGGTCCTCTGGGGCCTCCTCTTTTCTATGAAAAAAAATTATATTGTTGGATGGACACCTCCAATAGTATCTAGTTTTTTTCATAACATAAAAACATTTAAAAAGAAACATTGTTTCTTTTTATATTTAATCATCACAAAATTTCCTTGATTCAATACAAGACTCTATTATATCTTAAATCATGTGAAAATATTCTAAAAAATGGGATGAGCTCAAAAATATTACTATGGGAAATAAAAATAAAGAAAAAATTAGTCCAGTTAAATCCTGATAACCCATTCAATGTTCTTTAAGAGAATTAAATAAAACATTTTCACATAAATAACAAGCATCCTTTTTTCTAAATGAAAAAACATTAAAAAAAGAAATTAAAAATAAATTAGGTGAATTAGATCATCATATATATAAAAAAATTTCAATCATATTCCTATTGGAATAAGCATATGATTTTCTTCCAAATTTTTGATCTATAACATGAATCACTCTTCATATAAGCTATATCAGGCTCACCCATGAGCTATAATGGGGATCAACCCTTCATATAAGCTATATTGGGGTCACTTGTAAGCTATAATCAGGCCCAACCCTTTGCATAATATATTTTGAGCTCACTTGTGCGATAAAATGGGGCTCAACCCTTGTTATATGCTATATGAGGCTCAACTATTTCATATAATGCTCATGTAGCATTTCATGAAAAAACAATTCATCATAAAACCCATTTTTGAAAAAATCTTATAATACCATATGAAAAAAAATCAAAATAAAAATTTCATTTTTTTATGTACAAATTTTCAATAACAGGATTCCAAAATCAAGGAAAAAGGAATTTATTTAAATTTTATGAGACATTAAGGCTTATATAAGAATCCAAAGATCATATAACCATTATGGCGGTAGAGAAGTCATTATTGTCGTATATGTTAAAAATTACTTTTATCATTTTGTAAAGAATGTAAAATGATTCATATAAAATTATTCCTTTTCATAAATTTGAATGAAATTCATGTTTTACATAAAATTTCTTATATATTACTTCTATTCCCATATAAATAAATATGCAATTTAATATCATGATGAAGAAAATTTGATTATTAAATAATTAAATATTCGAGGTGTCACATACTAATTAGAACATATAAATATTAATATATATATTTAATAAATAATATTATTCTAGATAAAATATTGATATTAAATTTCATAGTGTCTATATATACACCTTAAAAATAATAAAGGTGTATATTATCAAAAAAGTCCTTAATGAAAGGAGATTGAGAAGAAGTCCCTTATCATGAGTCTAAAATGTCTCGTTCATCCATTAATTTCAATAATAATAAATTTTTTTATAAATGATTTATAAGATTTTTAAATTTTATTATTCATTTTATATCACTTATTAAATGTTTGTAAAAAATATTTATTTTTTGAGTTCAATTGAATGTTTTGTTGATGTTCGGTATTTGAGTAAAAAATGAACTTATTTTGATGAAAATAATCCATGTAGTCATAATTAAATTATCTGATGAATATTTTTCTTGACTTAAATATCATATATATCCAGTATATATGTATTTATAATAGTCAATAGAATTCATAGATATGAAATGAAATTCACCCTTCATTGAGACGGTAGGCTATACATACGCATGATTGGTAATTTCATTTCATTGTAATATTATTGAAATACAAAATTAATTATACATTCGTATATTATAATTAAAGTATAATACCATTGTTATATATGTTTAATATTTTTATTAACACCATCATTTATATGTTCCATGTATTGCAAGAACAATTCAATATCACTTTGATGGGGTGGTAGTCCACATTTCCTCAAAAGATATTATTGTATTTACACATTATGGGAAGTATAATGATATATTGTGAATAAAAATTACATAAGCATAGAGATAATATAAATATAATATATATCATATATAAATAAATTTACATAATAATGTCACCATGAGAGGTGGTAGGAGAAAATTGAACAATCATCGTTTTGTGAGGTAGTAGTTCACCATACACCGAAACAATATGCTATATATCCCTTAAATGGAGGTTTGTTTAAGTGTAGATAGAACCCATAGGATAAAAAATCCTATTATATTGAGGATAAGGGTGTTTTATAGATGAATTGAATAAATATAGGTTTTGGTGTTCGATGAGAAAATAAATTAAAATAGATTGAGAGAAGTCATTACCTCTTAATCCAGAAACACTTTTTGATTTTATCCAAAACGGCCTTCTTGAATTGCCTTATTTTCTAGATAAGGATTCTTGGAGGAATATAGGGATGTGAGGAGATTATTTTATCAGAAGTAGGGTGATCTGAAGGGATTGATATTTGTCAGTTTGTGGGTAGAGGTGGTGGCCTTTTATAAAAGGGAGGAGGGGCACTTTTGGAACGTTTTGAAATATTATATTATTATAAATTGATTTTTGAATTATAATACTATCAAAGAAATAAATTTAGAGGATAAGATGAGGATGGATCTAAATCCTCTTATATAATATGTTTTAGATAATTTTAGGTCACAAAATTAACCTTTTATTCTATCATTAAATCTTACTTAAAATCATTTACTCTTACCATGTCTTCTTGTATTTACATAATATATGGTTAATATAGTAACAATAAAAAAAATAGAACCAAAATTAGATCATTAATTACATTTTTACTAGTATATTATTCATCTAGCTGAATATTTTATTTTTAATACTAATATATTATTTAATAAAATAGAATTTTTCTAAAAACTCATTTATGTCAATTTTGACACTATTTAGTAATTGATTTCTGTTAAAGTTGTAACAACTTGATTACTTCAATCCAAAGAAACTAACACATACCTAATATTTATATTTCATCCATAAAATTATTTTATTGAATAAAAATGTTTATATTACCTTTATTTTAAAATTTATAATATCATTTTTTCTTAATATTTCATTAATACGGTAAAAAATGCATCAGCATTATGTCATAAATATATTTATTTATTTAATGTATAAATATTAAAAAATAATATGATATATTAAATGTTTTTATATATATAATAACAATTTATAGACTAATATATCATATATATACTAAATTAAAATTGTTTTAGATAGGAGGTACATGTTTATGTTATATTTCCATTTTATTTTAAATAAATGCTAAAAAGGTCATTATCACACCCCAATGGATCCATGGGTTCCTAAATACGACACAATGATTCCCATGGTCGGCCATATCTCATCCAATTGGATTAGGACATGTGTTAGGGTAGTTTTGTATTATTATAATATTATTTTTCCTTTATTTACCTGACTTACCAATTGACCATGGAAAATAAAAATAACTACTAAAGGTATTATTCATAATGTACAAAAATAAAAGGTACCTACTTACACAATTTGGACCTTCTGATTATAAATATTGAATCCATTTTTAATAATTCATGACATAAAATTAGAAGTAATTAATTTAAAATTAATTACCATTGTCATAATAAGAATGTGGGGATTTAAGTAGTAAGAAATTTAAAAATATTGATATGTTTTTAGGCCAAATTTAAATGTGAAATTAATTCAATGACTATAATGGGATTGAATGGGAAAAAATAATATAATTACACTTAAAAAACTTGTATGGACAATCTAATGATATAAATAAATTAAATGAAAAGGTAGTTTTGAATTAAAATGCAGTATTTTCCAGTATTCATAAAAATACCAAAATTTCAACTAAAGTAAATTTTGACGTCCCTATTATAAATAAGGTATTTATTTTATCAAATATGACATATAAAAGTTACAAAAAATATTTTTATAAATTTTTTTCATCAAAAGGTAGCATAATAACTTTTTAAAAATAGTAGAGTATTTATGCTTAAAATTGGATTCATTCTCATTTTAAGCCTCTAAAACTATTTGGATAAATGTAAAAAAAATTAGACAATATAGAAAATCATTATATTTTAAATTCAATTCATTACCAATAATACAACGACTATTCTACAACTACTATTAAATATAATAATCATATAATTGTATTATATTTTAGTATATATCAGAGTTTTGGGAAAAGTAAGATTTCGGAAAAACCATTGTTTCGTGTTAGAGATGTTATCATACATAGTTTCCCCTTTAAATAAAATTATAATTAAATGTATAATTATTAATAGATATGAAAATTTATTATTCAATAAATTCCTATGATATTACATGTAATGTTATATATTTCAATATATGATTAGGGAGTGCGGGTCATGTGTTATTATTAATTATGTTCTCAAAGGCATTCATGATATCACTACTAGAAATAAAATATATACCAATGGTTTTGGGAAAACTGTTCGTATAGTTCACATATATGGACCTATAGCAACGGTTTGGCAAAAACCATTGGTATAGGCCACTAATTTGGACCTATACCAATAGTTTGGGGAAAACCCTTGGTATAGGTCACATATAAGGACCTATACCAATGGTTTTGGAAAGCCCGTTGGTATAGGTCCATAATAGAGACCATATACCAACAGTTTCCCCCCAACTATTGGTTTAGACCCCCCCTATACCAACGGTTTTTACAAAAATGTTGGTATAGGTCCCAAAATCAAAGAATCTATACCAACAGTACTCAAAACTGTTGGTATAGTTACAAGTATTTTTTATGTAATCTTCTTACAGAGGACATTAAATTAATTAAAATTTAAAATATTTATGATTATAAATATATATATATATATATATGAAATTATGTTCAAAAAAGTCATGTTTGCTTTGTGGTTAGGTCATTAAATCATAAAATGGAGGTAATGGGATCAAAAATAGCTGAATGGTTCTTTTTTTAAAGAAATATTCCAATTGTTTTATGGAACCATTGGTATAGATTTTACAAATTTCATATACCAACAGTTTTTAAAACCATTGGTATAGGTCTATACCAATGGTTTTTCCAAAACAATTGGTAAATTTCTATCCCCACAACCTACTAGCCAATGGTTCTCTAAACCATTGGTACCGAATATACCAACACTTTGGAGGCATATATCAACGGTTTAAAACCATTGGTATAAGTTATTTTTTTAGTACTGTATTATTTTATTTCCATTTTCACGTATGTAGTGGGAATGAAAAAAACATGAACACAAAATAATTAATAGATGACTATGGTTATGAAAGTGGATTTTTTAGAATAATATCATTTTCACATAAAAATAATGATTTCATTTTGATATGATTTTGTTTTTTAATCAAATTTTAATATTATTTTATAAATAGGAGAAAAATTAAATAAAAAATTGGATATGTTACTTCAATATGGAATTATCTCGCACAACGCACACTTAATGTTTTAATTTCCTGATAAATAAGATAAAAATAAGGAAACATATTGTTTATATCATTATAATAATAATACATATGTAAAATTTATTCTTTAGTTTATATTTAATAATTAGTTAAGAGAGGGCGTTATGAAAAATGGTAGCCGATGCTTAATAGAGGTTGTAGTTCTCACAACACATGAACGATGATATCATTTTTCTTAATAGGAAAGGGGAAAGGTTGTTTATAGTTATTAACATTGAATAATAACATTAATTATAAAATAATAATAATGTTATTATATATAAATTAGAAAATTATGATTGGGAATGTAAGATAGAATAGAAAATTAGTTAAGAAAATATTGAGTACTCATGTTGAAATCATTCAATTTTCCTTAGTGGTTTCCTACATTATGGAGGTATAAAGAAATTTCATGTTATTATATATTTAAGGAAAATAAAATGTATTCTATGAACATGGTAATGGGAAATTGTTTTGGTGGTAACCTTATTGTTTGACCGCTCTTGAAGGGGTGGTGATATGCCCATTAAATAATTGGTGAGAACGGTTTTTTGAAATTATAACCAATTTATATAATGATATCATGTGTTAAAAAAATATTATGCCTCAAAAACTATACAAAAATGGAGGCGGGAATGAGATATGTTCTACAATATATCATAAATTTATTTTAACACTTGTTTTAAATATGATTTTTATGTTCTTTAGTCATAGAATTTTCACTTTTACCATTTTCAATTTTATGATAGAAACGAATTCTTACCTATGTAATTTGATTTTAATGACTAAAAATAGGTATTATTACATGATTTGAACCTCAAAATTACAAATAAAAAAATTCAAATTTTTTAGTTAAGAATATCCAAGTTTAACATAAGCGATTACAATGTATAGAATCCAATTTTTAGAGAAAGTGTATTTTTAAGTATAAAATTGTTATATAAAATAAAATTATCAATTTATAATATTTTATAAATATAAATTTTTTTATTATAAAATAAAAAAATTAAATATTCTTTAAAGGAAATATAAATCTCAATTTTTTAAAAAATATTATTTAATTAAAATAAAACACTAATAATAGTTTTTAGTGGAAAATATTACTTATGTTCCTAGATATTTAATCCTAGGTTCTCAAAAATAAAAATATTATTTTTAAAATTTATATATTCACATAATAAATACATAATTAAAATTTAAAAAAAAATTTATACAATTCTAGATCATCCTTATAAATCCATCAAATATACAGTTGTGGAAGAAACTATATTTTTCAATATCCACCTAAAATATTTAATTTTTTATGAAAATACAAATTCATCATCCAATGATTATTTTATTATTCTATATCCATTTTTATAATTTTCTAAAATTTAAATTATAAAATTTATAATGTTATATGTTAAATTAAAATACAAAAGATAAAGACAAAATTATTTTATTGAAAAATGATTTTTAACACTTTTATTATTGTTAATCTTATTTCATATCAATTTAAAAACATATTAGCATAATAGTTCATATATAATTATATTTTATAGATTTTTAATAGACTTTATTTGGATAAAATATATAACACTCAATAAAATAGTTCTTTGAAAAAAATATTAGTTTTACACATAATATGATTTATCAAAATGGAATAAAAATTAATTTTTTTATATTATAAAATATAATTTTACTAATTTGTTGATATTAAAATAATTATTTGAATTTTCAAAAAACATAATATCATATTTTAAAAATGATATTATGAATATTAATACATAAAAAATAAAACATAAATAAATATATAATGTTTTAATGTAATAATTTATTTTATTTTGAGTTATGTTATTGTAATTTTACTACTAACCGTACGCAAAATCTGTATACCTATTGAATATATTTATATCCAAAGACCACATTCGCAATGAATGTATTTTCAATAACCATATTTCAAACAACCATATATATAAAGGAATGATTCTGCTCCAATATATAGATATACTAGAATCTTTCTATCCATTCTCACATATTAAGTCACACTTATTGTTTTTATAGTTATAATTTCAATTTCACAAAATTCTTCTTCATTTCATGTTGTTATCCCATAGTATAGGTTTTATTTTTCTATTGGTGATCCTCATGGTAGATGATGATCTTGGAGATTTTTTACTGTTGAATATTTTTTTCTGTTTTATTTATTGTGCCCTATAAATTTATGAACTTTTAATGGATGTAATAATCCATGGAGAATAGTAATATATTTTTAGTAAAAATTTGTTCAATGTGTGTTTTTTTAATGTTTTAGTATAAATTAATAATGTTTTCTAGTTTAATTCATATCATTTATGACTTATCTCCTAATTTATATCAATTATTTTGAGAAAATAGAAAAATATTTTTGAATTATAAATATATTGATTATAGATTGATTATGCTTTCTCTAATATAGGGTGTTAACCACTTATTCCTAATATTGGGAATTTTCATCTCATATTATTAGTTCTGAACCATACATCTCTCTCTAATCTTCTCCTTGATATAAAATATATATATAGAAATAATACAAAAACATCAGTTTTCTCCATAAATATTCATCATTTTTGTATATTATTTTCATAATATTCAGACATTATATTCTTAGAAATCATTGAATTTCATAAAACCAAAAAATATCATGATATAAATATTAAGATCATTTAAAATTTTAAATAAAAGTGTTTCCTTATAACCTTATGATGACATTAAAAAATCTATTTCCTTTAAATCTTCTAAAAACTAGTTATTTGGAATTATTCGAACACTTTGTGCACATAGAATAACATTTTTTCAATGTAGACATCAATCTTACATAATTGAACACATCCCATCCTCCATTTTCTCCATTAGATAATTCCAAAAGATATTTATATATATGATGTTTCCCCATATGAAATTTCTATATATGTTATTTTATCTTATGACACCCTAATTACTTTATGCGACCTTAATTTTTTTATTCTCTTATAATTATCTTATATATCCTAAAAAATCTTTTTCACATAAAATAAATTCATTTTTTGAAATATTAATGTTTTGATCTAGGTACACCTACCATTCACCTTTTTTAGAACCACTCAAAACAAAAAAATTAACATTCTGTTTGATTATTAGTTTTATATAATATTGGACGAAAATCTTCGCATTTGATCATAATCAGCACCATATAGTTTTTTACTCTTTTATGATTTCCATATATGAATGATTGAATTTATATAGTCATGAATGAACTGATCTTAGTCATGAATACCTTATACTCAATTTGTGACCAAATCACAATATTCAAGAGAATAATTATATTCGTTTATCATTAAAAATCACATTACCTATCACATATTGAATTGATATGAAATAAATATCAAAAACAAATATCCTTGTTCATTTTCATTTTTCATTTAGCATAACATAGCCTTCATGAGTCAATAATTACATTTACATATCTATTTGGTTGTAAGATTACCTTGATGTAGCTTTAATACCATTTCATTGTTTTGGATTCCTCAATATTCTCTTGATATGGGATATCAGTTTACCATTATATATGTTGTGTGAATATCACATTACCATTAAATGAGTTGATCCTAAACTACTAATAGACTATATATGTTTCTCAAAATAAACATCATTGATGAACCCTATCCTGTGAATCCTCATTTCACGTATCTTGGTCTATCATCAACATGTTTGATTAAGTAGTGGATTAATCTAACATTAAGTCAATGGTCTATCACTTATTTATTCATACAGGTATTTGGTCATTCTTAATGAAGTTGATTCCCATGGTAGCTTCTTGTTTTAATGGAGGTTGATATATCTAAAATTCCAGGATAATCATGTAGTCTATGTAGTCTTCCATAGTTATTCATGAGCATTAACTTGATGAAAATCGAACTCTAGAAAACATAGATGATTCTCAAGATTGAATATGACGTATATAAATGGATATACATTGTCTCTACATCATTTAAATTATGTTTGCACCACTTCATGAACATATTTAGTAATTTAATATAAGTGGGTCTCACAACAATGTTAGCTATAACAACATGCTTTTAAATGTTAAAAACCATTCTATTGAATTAAATTCAATGTTAAAAGGGTTCCATAGTTTACCCTTAACCTCTTGTACCTTCCATCCCGTTTGAGGATAAATTTTACATGTTCTTCTATGATTACCCAAGTGTGCATCACATATTACATGTATGAAAATTGCACACCTCTATACATGATCCTCCTTTACTATTTGTATACTAACCATTTTGGCTATCTATTTATGGTTGCGATGGTATCTATGGGTACCTTAATGTCATTGGTTGAATTGAACCCCTGACTAGCATGAGTTAGTATATCATTTATATAATCTCCTTAAAAATAATTAATCTAAAATCTCACGCCTCATCTATATAATTCTCAAGTTTTATCTTCTAAAATTATCAAACACTATTTTCTAATCATAAATCTTATAGAAAATAGTTATGAAATTAAATCCTTCTAGAAAACATGAAGCCAAAAATCTTGTATTTGTTTTGTAATCATTATATAATTTTAAGTCCCGCAACACTTGGGAACTTATTTGGATCCCTTGAGATCTTATTTTTCCCATCTCATATATTGATATTATTTAAAAAATAATACAACTTACCAAAATGTTGTCTTGATACTATTCCTTATGTTAGTTGTGGGTAAAAAATAAAAATTACCTGACGCATGTTATCGAGATATAAATAACATATCACTATTCAAAAGATTCTAAAGTATATATCCATACTAAAAGTTTTTAATTGGTGATAATGTTTTTTTAGAGATGGTCAAAGACTTTTACTCGTAAGTCCATCAACATCTTAAAAAGCATAAAAATTTAAAGCTATTAAATATTAAAATTATCTTAAAACATTATTAGTGAGGAATATTTAATGTGATCCAATCATCTTAGATGTGTAATGAATAGACATCTGAATTATAACAGAATTGATGAAATAATACATTTTTAATATAATTTCTCAAAATATATCCTAAATAATACTATAGTGACACATGGAGATGTTGTAGAGATAAAAAATAAGGTGAGTTAAACAATTAAAATGTAAATCTCAAATGTTGACATTAATTAAAATGGATTTTTATAATTTGAGAGATGATCATGTGGATTATAACAGTTTGAGATAATAAAGGATCTGTAAGATGATGCATAATACTCAATATTTTCTATCTACATTGAGAGTTTGGAAATCTGTATAGATCTATATATGTACTATTAGTGGGATAAATGAATAATATGGTTAAATAATATACTTCAATAATCATGGAATTTCAATACGAAAAGTTATAATTATAGATTTATAAAGAGATTATATAATTATTATCCATACCAATATAAAATTTAGAGAAAATCTATATAACTTTTTTCACTGATCATCTAAAGGAATCCAATGTAAAAAAATTCTATATAGTTTTTAATAGATCATCTTATAAAGGCTTCTCAATTCATTTAATTTTTTGAATATTTATCCATCGATCAAACTAAATATATATACATCATATAAGTTGTGAGTCATCATGGAAAACTGTTATCTATTCCATCAGATTGAAATCAGAGGTTCACTCTAAGGTTTGAGATGATTTATAAAAAGGATATGAACATAATTTTAACAATTTGTAAAAATTTCCATCTATATACATATTTTTAATCTAAAAGAACCATCCAAACTCTATATGTAATGCTCAAATCAATATTTATATAATCTAACGTAATTTGTGGTCTATATCATTTTTTTGATTGGGTCCTCATAAAAAATATATTCCACTTAAGAATTAATATATCTCAATATGAATATATAATAAACTCTAATATACTAGAATGAAGTTGTACACCATAATATATTAGGAATAAAACTAGTCATTTAGGTATTAGAGGAGGTCCAAGATATCTGACTACACATGAGAAGAGTATACTGTCAATAGAATAAGAACATTAAAAATCCTTAATGAGTATTGTATTTTGTAGTTGGAGTTTAATTAATTATTTATATATCCCCAAATTAGTGATTCATGAGGGCTGGGATGAAGTGAAACCCACATCTTAGATGAATTTCCCTCCTTCATAATAATTATTGAATTGTAGTTATGTCCAATAAATTAACATTCCCACCAAACATGTGTCAAGCTTATAACATGTTCCATGTCACCCTATCAAGGAAGTTTGTACAAAATATATTATATGTACTCATTCTATAAGAGGATTATTTTGATAATAGTCCCTATAATGGGGAGCATGTAATGATGATTGTTGACTTTAGTGATGATATTCTATGAAACAAGACTACTCGCCTTGTTAATGTACTATTGAAAATTCATATATATGAAAGGGAAACAAGGTAATTTAAGGATGTAATGCTAATCATAATTGTAATTAATATTATTTTTTGACTTTGTCTTATGTGTTCAATGTTTAAAAATTTATTAGGGGTAAGACTGCAACATCACAAAATTTTTAATGATAAAATCCATCATCAAAACTTATATTGTAAAATTCCATCCATAAGTACAATATTATAAATGATTCATTTTAAACATGTAATAAATAATAGATAATTTCATTTACTAATATTATATTACGAATATAGTATTATTACAATCCATATAAACAAAAAATGTACAAATTTTTAATAAAAACATCTTAAAATTATAAAAAAATAAAAAATAAAGAGATATAATCATCAAGAAAGAGTGAAATAAAAAACAATTTTTTAAAAAGAAAGAAATTTTTTTATATGATTAAAATAATATAAAATAATCCTATATTAAATTTATAGATAGTTGAATAAATTATTTTCGATGGAAATAAGCGTTATTTATAAAATGAGTAAATAATATATGATCATTGAAATAATAACATTAAAATTATAATAGTAATCTAACAATTAGAAAAGTAATTCAATAGTTGTAATAATAACGTTAAAACTATGTTTATTTAAAATTATAAATAAAGATTAGCATGAACAATTATGTAAATATAAGCATAAAAATACTACTAAATGTTTATTTAGTCTTTGTGTGATAATGTAATTATAAGCATGCATTTTTTAGGAATACTAATTTTACATTACGTAATAAAAAATATATTTTCTATTATAACATATTATAAATTATCAAATTTTGAAATGAATTTTCATAAAATTTATGTCATTTTTAGGAATAAAAATTTCATAAATGGTTATTAGTGAAATATTTGGTAATTTTGAAAAATAGTGACATAAATTTTTGAATAGTGAAATATAATAAAAAATAGTATATTATAAATTGGTGAATAAAAGAAAGAAAATAATCCATGATGTATGGATGAAGTAGGAAATCAATTGTTTATCTTCACATGAATAAATTACTAGACCCAGTTAAAAGAATCTATAAAATTAAATGTTTTCATATAAAAATAATAAATTATTCCAAATTTTATTAAGAAATCAAACATTTTTTCTATAAATTCACTCATTTTCTACCCATTCCTCTTCACATACATAAATTATTCATCTTTTAGTGAATTACCAAATTCCCACAGTAGATATCATAAACATGTCTTGGAAGCCTTGGTCTACCCAAATGAAAATCCCATGAATCCTTTTTGTGTTGTCCATATGATTCCTCTCAATGAAAAACAATATAATCTCCATTGAAAAATAATTAAATTAAATTATTCATGTTTATTATTCTCCATCGTACTAAATTTTTTAAACTACTATATAATTCTAAAATAAATGTTTTCATTATTATCTAAAATTATTTTTTATATCATATATTAAATTTAATATGTTTCATAGTTCATTATAATAGGTGTATAATCCTAGATGGGTTAAAATCACCGATATAGATGATGTCATAAATCATTCATCACCACTTTAAATGAATTTAAATAAAGAGGTATTTTATTAATTGTTATATTAATTTGTATATGATTGAGATTGTAGATTAAAAAATTGGTATATTATTAACATTAAAGAAAAATAATAAGCCGTCATGGTCATTTTTTTAGCCTAATTTGAGTGTACCGAGGAGAATTTTATTATTCAAATAAATTCAATTATATCTATTAGAATGAGAAAATTCTATGAAATTTGAATGAAAATTATTCCAAACAATGATAATTTTTAGATTATAAAAAATGATGACAAAAAAATTGACAATTACAATTATTATCAAAGATGCTTTAGAGATGTGGGATGGACATCCCCAAATAATCGACATGAGAAAATTAATATAATAAATATTTAATAAATGATAATAAATTGATTCTAAAATATTAAAAAATTAATATTTTTTGTATGTAATTAATATATTTTATTGAACTATTTCTATTGTTAGAAGAGAATCCATGCAAGTCAGACTCAAGCTAAAGAGACCCTCCCAATTTCACTCTTAATATTAGTTTACATTCTCTATTTCTATATTCCTCTTTACCTTATTATTATTATATAATTATCTTTTATTTATCATTTTTTGGTTACATTAATTATTTTTATATGCTTTATTTCAATCTATATGATTTAGCATTCTTTTAATTTTTCAATATCTTCTTAAAATCATTACATATAAATGAGATCATCTCTATTTTTCTTCAATATCTTATATCAATCATAGGGAGGAAATTAGATTCAAAAATTTATAAAAAAAATTTAAATATATATTTATTTTACTATTTTTGGAAAATTCTTTGATCATACCTTCTTTAAATATTTTTAAACGCATTTCATAAAAGTTGGTAAAATGGGTCAGTTTCCATAAATTATTCCCCATTTTCTATTTTTATTTTCTTTTACATTATGATATTTTTACATGACCTATACATATTAACTCCATTATAAATATCCAATATTCTTTTATCCATTTTTTTCTATTGATCCTATTTGATACCATAATATTTTATGAATTTAGACATTATTATGAAACATATTTATTTCTTATGGATGAATTTCATGTTGATTCTTCATGTATGACTTATCTTCTTTTTGGAATTCATAGTCAAGAAAATTTATTAAGAGACAGTTTGGATTAAAATTATATATCCCTCTAATTAATTAGGTAGAACCTTGAATATCTAAATATCATTATTTGTGGAATTTATATGATTATAATTGACCTAATACAATTATCTTTTTATGTTATGTTTCACATGGGCTTAATTCCATTTTTTTAATTAAGTTATTATGTATTAGTGGTGAGCCTCAAACTATGTAAATGGTGATATATTTTAATTTTTTCCAAATTTTTATGATTATAATTATTAATAGTATCTTATTTTATTTTATTTATTATTACATGCATCCATGGGATGGTTTATTATTATGTTGTTTTTGGATTTCATGATATAATGATCGAATCTTATGATATCTCACTCTATGCTTGTTTCGATTTATTTCCATACTTGGATATTTAACTATAAACTTATTTTATGAATATCTCTCGGATATCCCATTCTGTTATAGGAGTATAATGTGCTGTAAGAACATATTATGAAGGCTAAAATAATAGATTACATAATTAATTTTAAAAAGGGTTCTTATCTATGTAGTGTTTGAAAGTCACCATTACTATAGGTTCATTGGTTTTGTATATACATTATCATGTTAAAAATTATTTTATATCATCATTAAGTTGAAATTTTCATTATATAAACCCCATAAATACCATTATTAAATTCATAACAAAAATATTGTTTATTATGTATAAAAAAATTTTGTGATTCCACCCCAAATATATTTCCCTTATTAGATTAAGGAATTTAATTGGAATAATCCATAGAAAATCAAAGACCTTATAAAAGAATAGTTTGGTTGCCCATATACATTATTTTTATTATTATTGTTTCATCTATCTTAATATCAAATATATTATTTCATTTACAAGATAATATAAATCCCCACTATTTCATACAGTAAACACTACTAATATACTCTTACTTATATACATATTTATTAGATCTTGATCCCCTTGGCTGTCCTTCAGAGCATGTAAAAACTAAAATTACTCCCTTTCATTCCCACCTCCAGCAAGTGGGGTGATGGAAAACATGAAATTCTGTATAAATGTAAAAAAATAGAAGAATTACTCTCTATAAAATAGTTCCTTCTGGTAACTATATTCACACTATAATAAAATTAATAAAAAATAAATTTTAATTTGATATGATATGAAAATATTATAAATTAGTGGTGGTGAGGTTACTATAAAACATATAAAAAGACATCCTGATGATGTAAAATGCAACTAAACTCCCAAAATAATCCAAATTTCTAAACACTAGTTCTATTGGACTCCATGTTTTCCTCCAACACACTCCTGTAATCCAAATAATAGTATTTATTGAGTTTTAGTGACAATAAAAATAGACAATAGGTTTATCATGTAGACGAAATAATGTAATTTTGAATGGATAATTATAATTCATCAGTGATATAATGGGATTAAATAGAAATATATCCTGATAGGATTCTCATGTTCCTATTGTATCTCACTATAAATACAATCATCGAAAAATTATATATTATATATTTATAACCACTATGGTTAAGCTCAGTGGCATCGAACGTAATTGGTGTCAAGGAGGTCTTGAGGTTTATTCTCCTTGGCATACTATATATATGCATCATTTATTTTATTTATAGGTTTATAATTCATCCCTCATTGATTGTTTTTTATTTATCTATATATAACACATATAATGAGATACCTTTTATAACAAGAAACTTTTTACCACACATAAAAATACCACAAACTATCTCATGGTAGCTGAAGGTATAAGACATTATATTATCAAATCTAAAATATGGAATGTGAAAGAGGAAGTATGAAATACAATAGGTAGTCATATGATCATGAAAATATCACACTAAATATTCATTATGATGGGCCTTGAATTTTATGTGATGTTAAAGTGTTTGTTTATGAGTACACATCAACACTAAAATGAAATAAATATTTAATTATACGTATGATTTAAAATAAATATTTTGACATGTAGTCTTTAATTATCATTTCCAATAACTATGAATTACAAAAAAAGCATAAAAATTTACCATATATGATAATTTTTTATAATAACTATTGTTAATTATACAAAATATGACAATTTTGAACTATATATTATGACCTATAGGAAAAATTGTTTTCTAACCAAAATTAATTGCAAATAAAACTTTTAATATTTCATAAAAGATACATAATTAATTACCCATTATGAAAAAATATTTATCAACCAACATGATACATTACATATTAATCTAAAATACCACCATAAATCATGTAAAACCAAAAAAAAATTATTAAACCTAAAAAAATTCAAAATGTTATTAAATAATTATCCTTTATAATATGGTATTAGAGGCTATCACACAACCCTTATAATATCCTCTAACTTATATCCACATATATATCCATGTCGGTATAATTACTTATAAATAACAATATCAATAACCATAATTGTATAATTTCCAATTACTGTTCCATACAAAGGAACCGTTATTAACTCTATTACAAATAGACAAGAATTAAGGCTCAATAAAAAAATATAAACCCTGTATATACTATTGAAATTTCCCCATAGCATTTATAACTATGCCATTTTAGTGAATACATATAAAATATATTCATTCATCATAATAAACTCCTCTAAAATCATATATTCTAATTGATACAAATATATCAAATCTATTGGATTTTTATATGGAATGAGTAGCAAGAAGACCCATGTGAGGAATTTGGAAGGGATAATAAGAGTGTGGTATAATGCCATGTAAATTATAAAAAAACCTTATGTAAGTCTCCATATAAAAAATAAACTTACTCTATATGTTTCACATACATTGTGAAAACGTTTCATGACCCATGTAACACACTACTTAATCTCATTGAACATCCTTCCACAAATTCAAATCTCATTTTAATGGAATGACCCTTCTTAAAAAGATCATAACCTTCAGAATAATAATATATATTTTTACTATCATCATTATGACATGAAGATTCTATAAAAAGACTTCTATTTTATTTTATAGTACTAATTTAAAAGTATGGAACACCTATTTGACTATAACAATTTACCAAAAAAACATAAAAAAATCCAATACACTAAAAATATATTAAAATTTTGAATTCAAAATTAAAAATAAACCATCGATCCATGAAAATTTCATTCATTATAATTATATAAAATCTACACTCCTAACCCATAATTTATCATCTAATTTCATATTCATATTAAAAAATTATTTCTCTTTATGTTATATACATTTTCTTATATAAAAATATCAAAATTAATTTTCATCCATTGAGATCCTAATAATGATTAATATGATCTTTTGTGTTGTTTCACTAAGCCCGTAATTGGTTTAAGAAAATAAAAAAACTCACACATGATAAAATAAGAAAATAAAATAATAATATGGGATACAAAATATAGAATGTATTAAAGTCATTTATTTTTG
Organism: Viscum album; assembly: GCA_963277665.1. Taxonomy (NCBI): domain Eukaryota; kingdom Viridiplantae; phylum Streptophyta; class Magnoliopsida; order Santalales; family Viscaceae; genus Viscum; species Viscum album. Next base: position 566,156,748 of record OY728151.1, read on the forward strand.
AAATATATATTTTTAGAAGTGATGGTGAATAGTACAACAAAACCATTTTTTTGGAGGTTCAGGGTTCGAATGATGGGAGTTGGCTTTCGGGACAAGCCTCTCCCATAGGAACCACCCGTCATGCTGGGTTTCCCAATCTTGACTATGAAGAAAAAAAGAGGTGTGTCCCACTCTGCTGATGTATTTCTTTGACAAACCATTTTTGACTGGGTTATCACCCTCTGGGACACTATGCCATCTCAGTTGGTAATAAATCCTTTCCTGGTTGGGGCTCTACCTCATAGCTGTGACCTCCTCATAGGGAAGGTAGGTTGCCTTGGGTGGAGGGATTGAAAATTCCACACATGAGTATTCCCTTTTTAATGAAAGGAAAATAATATTTATAGCAATGATTGATGATGTTCACATAGAGATAATAAATGGTTTCTTACCTATGAAGGTATCTAGAAATCAGTTGAACCATGGAGCCTAATCCTATAATCCCTTATCAACTAAGGTGTTCTAGTCCCTCCTCCTCGATGGTTAATTAAGAACATATAAGTAGTGATGTCTTTGAAATATAGGAAATAAAAACTAATGATATTTAATTATGATAATGAAATCCAATCCATAGGCATCCTTTATTGAATGAAGGAGCCTATTGAAATTAATGAGGTTTAATTTTTTTTAAATAACCAACCTTTATAATTATATATTATAACAATAAAAAATTTCATCAAATTGATTTTTTGGTTGTAAAATACCTCAAATAAAAATTAATATTCCAATATATCATCATATTATGTGTCAATAAACAACCTTACAATGATAATCATATTTTAATATTTTCATTATTATATTCCATATCATTCATAAAATGACGTATGATGTAGGTTTAATAACAGTGGCCTAAAAATACTATTACATTGTGACCATCAAATTTCTATTGAATATGAATTAGCATATATTTCCCTTAATATTTTATAGGCACTAAATAATCACATACATTATTATAGTTTTTGAAAATCTTTGTGAATCAATAAAAAATAAAAGGAAACGAAATTAAGGGGTATATATTCTAGACAATTTATACAACAATTATATTTCATAAAATCCTAAGGATGTTTTCGGTTTATGGTTGTAGAGAAATAGGTTATAAGGCATATATAAAAACTCATATATTACAAAGTATACATTTCCACACAATGCCAATTTCTTCACAACATTAAAATTTTAAAACAAAGCATGATTTATTTTCAAGAAAAATCATAAAAAATGGAATATTCTATTCCATTTCCCATCCTTAAACCCCAAGGAAAACATTGAAAAAATGATGGATGATCTCAAAAATATTAGTAAGGTACATTAAAGAATAAATATCTTAGTCTAGTTTAAAACATTAAAACCCTTTAAAAACCCTTTTCTTAAAAAAATTATCCCGAATGAAGAATCATTTTTTCATTAAAATGATCATTATACATTATTTTGAGATAGAAAAAATTCTATGAAAAATTATTAGAATTAATATAAAATTTATATCGGTGTATTAGCACATCACTATCATAGAACCCTTAAAGTAACCCTCACAAATTGGAAAAAATATATGTTCGAATTACAAAATAATTATTCAGTGAAACAATTATTACCCAATGCATTAGATAACTATTTAGCTGCAACCATCTTATAATCTATAATGGGATCACCCATAATTATCTAGGTTCACCCAACATATATATTATAATGGGATCACCCAGTGTTATCTGTGAAAACCAATCATGACAACATCCAAGTACCATATCCTGAATAAAGACCATGAATAACTATATTAAACCCATAATAAAAACATCAGGGTATAAAAATTCCCTTTTAATAGAAACAAAATTTTAAATTCCTTGAACTATACAATTAATAAAGAAATAATTTCATTTTAATATAACAATGAAAACCTTAAAAAGAAACATAGATTTGTTGAGGTGTCAGGATGGCAAGAAAATAATATCATTCAATATAATATTAAAAATATTTCCATTATAATTTTGTAAAAATAGAACTAATAAAAATTTTAAGTGAATTTTGAACAATAAAATCCCGTTACCTTGAGTCCGACTATCCAAAAACATTCTTTATCTTTCAATTCTTTTAACTATCTCATTTTATTAACACCTTAATACCATTAATTATGATGTTTTACATAAAAATAGAAACTAAAATTTGGGAAGGGACTTTAGGAAGAGATTTGGATAGGTAATGGATAAAACAAAAGGGTTTTTAAGTGTGAATAAATTATAAGATTTTACAATTTAAAGAGAATGAATGGGAACTCATGGAATTCATTAAAATATTAAATTAAAATAACTAAATCTTCAATTCCAAATATATGAAAAATAATATACATCAAATATAATTGATGATTGGTCATAATCCTCTCATATAATAATTTTCTGAAAATTTTTATCTATATTTATACCATAATCTTTTGGTTTTAACCCATCTTTAATCCCTTTAATTCTTACCATGAGAACATGAATATTTAGTCTATGATATTGAATATTGTTAGTATAAAAAATACTCATAAATGAACCATGGTTGAAATTTCAAAAATTTGTCCCTTTAAATTTGGTGAACCTATTTGATTTAGAAATTTTATATTATTTTATAAAACTTTGTTTACTATAAAATATTCATAATGTCAATTTTAAGAACTATTTTTACTGTCACATTAAATATATCTTGGTGACTAACATAATTTGAAAAATATATTTCATTATATATACAATATTTCAAGGTAATATATAAATGAAATTTATTATATTAATTACTTGAAATTATATATATTATTATGTTTTTAATAACATATATTTTGTTTTTTCCATTAATTAAATAATTAATCCATCAGCATTACTAAAGAATTTAAGGAAGTTATTTAATCACTAAAAATAAAAAATCATCCATAATGAAGATAAATATTTTATCTTTCAAAATATTATTTATATTTTAATAGATATTCTGAATAAAACAATAAAAATAGTAAAATTATTAAAAACATATATCTAAGAAGTTTGACTAATCATTATCTAAAATAAAATAAAGGACAAAATTGTGTCCGTTTTGAAAAAATGTCATAAATTCTACCTTTGGTAGATTATTGTTGAGGAATAATCAATAAATAAAACTTATTCATGTTTTGGGGTTATTTAATGGTTCTTATCATTTTAATTTTATAATTTTTGAAACTATTTTTTTATTCTGCTCGTACAAGTTCTATGTTTGTGTTTCATAAGAATTTGCGTCAATTATTTAATATACAAATATGAATAACAAATTATATATTTTAAAAAATAAATTCATCTTAATATAATCATTTATATTATTTTATTAAGAATATTAAGTCATATCCATGTCAAAATAAATTATTTAATTCATTAAGTTTACTTGTCTTACCTACCAAAAGTGTTGCACAATCATCTTGATAAGATTCATGTTATATGAATAAAAATTATAAATTATCTATATAAATCATAATTTAATGATTATAATTAATTTATTTATGAAAATACTTTATACCTCTAAATTATTTTCTATAATACATTGAATTTGACTTTTCTATTGCTATTAAAGCACAACATCAAAACTGAAAATGATTTTTATATTTTTCATGGAATAAATTATAATTTATATGTCCAAAAATAATTTTTCATGATATTTATAGTATTATATCAAAAAATGTGACAATAATTTAATAAATTTTTATATCATAATATTTTCCTAATGGTATAAAAAACATAATGTGTTTTATAAAAAATAGTTTTATAAATATTCACCAAAAAATTATGTTTTTCAATAAAATATAAAAATCTCACCACATAATAGATTTGATATGAAGATTTCAAAAATAAATTTCAAATTTAAAAATATAATTTATAAAACATTGTAAAATTAATTATAATATTCACTCATAAAAAATAATTAAACCCATATTTGACGAATTTAATTTCTCAGAAATAAAATAACCTCACTAAAAATTTTGTTTATATTACATAATATTTTACTAATATACTTATATTTATTAAGAAATAAATATTTAATTCACAAAAAAAATATTATTTATTCATATATTCCAAATTAACTACTAGTTTACAACTGTTACATTTATATAATAATATTTTATTCATTGATTAATCTTAGTTTTTCGAATCCTGTAGACTATCAAACATAATATTTTCTTTTAAAATCATGGGAAATTAAATTCTCCCTATTTTTGTAAATTGAGTCTACACATTTTTTATCTTGGTGTCAGAAATAAGGGTTTGAGTTTTTTAAATTTTTTCATTGAAATCCCACATCATAAGAATGGTCAAAGAAGATTATTCTTAGAATGAATGAAAGGTAAGTACAAAAAATTATAGGAATAAGGAATAATTGGTTTCTATATAAAATAACATGGAAATTAAAAATAAAATATAATTCTGAAGTACTTATAGGGAGTGATAGGGAACATGGTCATGGGAAAGTTAACCATCATAAAACTATAAATCAATGGTTGGTTAAAATAGAATTTATTTCTTGGAAGGAAATGTGAACATATAAAAGTGTTTTTCCAAAATAAATTTTTTAAAGATAATATATTATTTTAGTCCCAAGACTGGAAATATAATGATATATACAAACATGAAAAGTAATGTTTTATCCATGAGTAAATTTCTAGTAGAAACACATCATTTTATTCAAATAATGAGTGTAAAAATTTCATGATTCAGGAACTAAAATTGGATTTTATGAACAAAAAATACAAAAAATAATAAAAATATATTCTTACAATCTTTTGGAATTAACAAAAAACAATATAGTTAGGATAAGAAAAATCAAAAAATTAATAAACCTTCAAATGATTCAAAGCTACTTTTAATATCCATAATTCAAAAGTAATTCTTTATTATCAACATGGACCAATCACAAAATAACAATCCATAAATTAATCAATAAATATACCAAACTAATATTGAAACACACAAATTATAAGGATTTTATCACATAGTCCCCATGATAAATTTAATATTTCCCCCCGTATAATAACAATCACTTTCAGTGACTCATACCAAAAAATATAATTCCCCAATTCATAGAATCTCCAAAATATTCAAACCATTTCCATAAATAACATAAATAACTATAAATCTGAAACAAAATAAAATATACTAATGAATAATTGAACATTATTTCCTCAAATAAAATCCCACAATATTATATTTAACCTAATCATATAATTTTACCAAATAATATTGAACGTGTTCTGTAATAACATTATCACTAAACACCCAATAAACACTAAATTTCCTAGTTATCAATTCAATAAAACATATATTTTCAAAAATAAGAAATATATTTATCTTTAAAATATATTTAACACATACAAACAATTACATTAAAACTAGGATATCACAAAGGATAGTGGTAGGCGGTACACCCTTGTCACCCTTTGGTTTTGTGTCAAGGCCTCATTTCCTTGGGGATATTATGGGTTCTTCCTAGACCTATAGGTTTTTATTTTTCTAAAATATAAATTCATATAAAATTATAATAAATTGGTGAAAAAACCACAAAATAACTTTAATATATTAATTACATTATTTCACCTCAATGGTTATCTCATACCTTTCATTTTTCATTTCATAATGAAATAACCCTCGATTACCTAAAATATAAATGTATCCAAGAATATCATTAGTCACCTTAAAATTTCATAACATAAATCATTAAAATGGGGTTTTAATATATTAAACATATCATTAAACATTAAATTATAAAACTACATCAATTTTCATAACTATTTTAAAACCTGAAAAAACAACTTAACCCTTAATGCTTCTAACCCTCATATAGTACCAACTATAAGGAAAAATCCTTATACCTGACATATTCTAGTATCATTAGACTAGATTTATATTTATTACATTCAAAATTACCTTTTTGATAATTAGGTCATAACTCATACATAAAAACTCATGTTTTAAAAATTAGGCACTTCTACGCAATATCCATTTTTTCACAATATTAAACTTTGAAAAAATAAAGATTAAATTTCTTGAAAAAAATCCCCATATTAATGTTTGAATATTATATTGCATTACCTATCATTTACTCAGATGAAAAATATTTTAATGATGTGGGATATGAAAAAAAATATCTATAAAGGATATACATAAAAAAATATATTAGTCCAGTGAAGACATGAAAAACCGTTAAAAACCCTTTCTTAAAAAACATATTTCTCTAAAAAGGAAACATTCTTTCATAAAAAATAATCATTATCATATCCTTTTAGATCAAACTAATTCCATGAAAACTAATTATCAAAAAAAGAAAATCCATGTGGGTGCCTTAGGACATCATCATCATAAAACCATTACAGAACCCTTACAAGAAACCATAAAAAATAAAAAACTCTTTTAATGACTTCAAATATAAGTAATTTTTGAAACAATCATGACCTGATTCATTGGAGTTCTATAAAAAACACCCATTTTATTGTCTATATCAATACCACCCAATGCTATTTGGGCACACCTAACATATAAGTTATAACAGGCTCACTGAATACTATATAGGCGAACCCATCATAGTAATGTCAAAGGATAATATAATTAATAAAAACATTGAAAATGATATCAGGCTTAGTTTAAAAATAACATTAATTTATCAAAATGAAATTATTCTTTAAATCAATTATAATATCCATAAATTGTTTATTATATAATGAAACCACTTTATTTGAAAATAAAAATTAAAACGTATAATGGAAACATAAAATATTTGAGGTTTTATAATAGAATGATAATCCAATCATTCCGTATAAGTTCAAAAAATATTCATTTATAATTTTTAAAAATATATTAATGAATAACATTAAAGGATATTTTTCTAAAATAACTTTCCTTACATTAAGCTTGTCACATCATGTAAATTCATTATCATCATCTTATTTGAACAATAATATTTTTCTTAGGAAATTAAAACAACTAAAGTTGGTGTTCCATAGAAAATAAGATAAATATAATGAGGTTAGGGACCATAAGAAAGGAATTTTTGGTATTGGTAAAACAATAATTATTTTTCAAGCAGAATAACTGAGAATAAGAGGTTCCCTTTTATAAGAGAGTGAAGGGGCACTCTTGGAATACCATAAAATATAAATTAATATAACATAATTTTCAATTATGAATGGAAAAAAATATCCTTTCAGAATTAATATAATTATAGGTCTATAAATTCATATGCAATAAATTTAGGGAAATCATATCACTATATCTCCACCATAATTTTTTTTAAACATTATTTAACCCTAATAACTTTTACGATAGCAATATGAATTTTTAAATTTTGAGGGTCAATATAATTATCATAAATCAGAAAACTACCCAAAAAAGGACCATTGTAAATATTGTCAACATTATTCTTATAAATTCATCAATTTTTTTTATAAATTTTATATCATTTAATAAAAGAGATTTACTGTAAAACATCCATAATTTCAATTTTAATAACTAGTTATTTGACTCACTTTAATAATATTAACATAAAACTTATAATTTCAAGAAGATATTTTAGTATATCCCTAAAACATAAATTTATCCTATAATATGAATGAATTATATTAATTATCTCAAATATTATTTATATTAATATTGTTAGTTTTGTTTATTTTATTTTTCCATCAATTAAATAATGACACCATTAATGTTGTGAAAGAATTTATGGTACTTTTAATATCACTAAATATTAAATATAAACTAAAATGATTAATATATATCATTTAAAATTAATAATAATTTATAATTTAAAACATATATTTAGAATAACGCCATATTAAAGATGATATACGTGTCAAAAACAATTTTGTGACATGTTTGACAGTTATATAAATAAAATATTATAGATTCCATAATCTCATCCATGTGGATCGAAAAGGTGAAATATTCGATGAATGAATGATTAATAAAGACATATTCTGAACCAAGAAAATTTAGTGATGTTTTTTTTCATTTAAGGATCATTATAATTTGAATTTTTGAGTTTTTAAAAACATTTTATTTATTTTTCTCATGTTTGCACAAGCACTGTGTCGGAATTTCCTCATAATTTTAGGTAATTAGTTTCTTTTTTAAAATTAAAAATAAATTAATATGATAAAACTAATTTAATTAGTCTTAATATAATCCTTTATATTCATTGACTCTTTATATTAAATCATATCCATGTCAAGAGAACTAATTTATTTTTTTAAACTTGGATTTTCATTCTTTATGTAAGCATTGCAGAATAATTTAGATAAATATATTGGTATATAACTTAAAAATGATAAATTATCATTCAAAATCATCATTTATGGTTTATAATAAATAAAAAGTCTAGGAAAAGACATGATGACTATCAATTATTAGTTATAAGACACTAAATTTGACATTTCCAGTGGCACGCAAGCACTCTTCCAACATTGAAAATGATTTTCATATTTATCATAAAATAAATTATAAATTATATGTTATGAATTATTTTTGTGTTATATTTTTATTATAATATCATATAATATTTCTAACTTTAATATTATTTTATATCATACATATTTCATGATGATATCAAAAAATACATTATTTTATGAAGAAACTATATTTTTTACTATTTAACAAACCATTATCTTTTTCAAAAAAATCTCAAAATTTCACAACAGACTAATTATTATATGATGATTTCAGAAATGATATTAATTTTTTCAGATAAAATTTGTAATACATAAAAAATTGAATTATATTATTAACCCACATCAATAATAAGAATTCCCATTTTGTGATGAAAATTTTTATATGAAGAATAAAATGAGTTTACTAAAAATTATGTTAGTATTTTTTAATAACATAAAAATAAATTTATATTGAGTAAGAAATATATATTTATTTATTAAAATAGTTATTCAAATTCGTACCCCTCAAATTAAAGTATAGGTTAAAAAAATAACATTTAAATTATAATATTTCACTACATGTTTAAGCTTAGTGTTCTATATCATGAATGTTATCGAACAAAGTATTTATTTTAAAAAACATATGATATTAAAAAAATTTGACATTGTACTATTTATTAACTCCCAAAATTATGACAAACTATTTTGACCCCAACCATAATAGTTTGGATCTGGTGCCTAGATTATTAAATTGATTTAATATATAGGGAATCACATCCCAAAAGACTAAATATTTTAGTAGTCTTGGTAAACTAGATACAAACATGGTTCCCATATTAAATTTTAATTCACAATTTAATGAATATTTATTTTTGAGAATATCATTTTTCCCTCTAGCATATTTTTTAATATCATTCGCAGCGCACTTCATAGATTCTTGGGAAAGAAAAAAATAATAGTGACCTTAAATGATAAGTAAGGGCTATTTGTAGTGGAATATATAATGAATCAGTATGAATAATCAATATATAAAGGTAAATAAATTAACAAACATTCTATTTTATCAATAAAAGTGAAAAGGAAGTGCACCCATAGATAATATTAATGTGAAAATATTATGGATCATTAATATGGAATGGTAAAAAACTGAAAACACATTCCATTTAATCCATAACATGAATATCATAAAAAGATATGGCATAATTAATATAGAAAGGAAAATAACTAAAAAAATACATTTAATCAAGAGTTTTGAATGAAAAGCATCAAGAGATAATATCATTGTGAAAATATAATGGATAATAAGATAAGAAATAATCAATATAGCAATGCAAATTATGAAACACACATTCTATTTAATATGATATCATAGAATTAAATGAATCCAACGATAATATCATTATAAAACTATTATGGATAATAATAACTCAAAATTAAGGAAATAATTATTTTTTGGATGAAATATACCATGTACATTATACATCTACACTCAAAACCATTCACAACACGTTTTAAAAGTATAGGTAAAAACCCATATAATGATATCTTAATAATTTTTCTAATAATGCCAACTGATACATCGATGAGATATATAATACTGAGCCCCACATATAACTATAGGTTCAAATAATTCCTCATATTTTTAATAACCCATTTAATTTAAGATTCAAAATGCCTTAATAATATCCATATTTAGGAAAGGATAAAAATTTATTAATATTTCCATAGTTAATGAACTAAATTTTAAAGTAAAAGAATATTTAAAAATAATATATGGTTCAAAAAATAATAAGATCCATGATATATAATGTAGTTATTTAAAGAAAATTTAATGTGTAATGATCACACGAAATTTTATATTTCTAGGGGAGTTAATGACTATATTAATTAAAAAAAAGAAGAGAATTTCAATAATATAATTTGTCAAATATAATCATAATATAAATATATATATAATAATAATAAAAATTATATAAATAAAACAAATCCCAATTTTAGTGTTTTTGAAATAAATGTTTTTTTCCATTGATGAATGTAATGCCCAAAAATTATAAATTAAGAACATTGTATTAGATTGCATGTATGGTGAAAAACACCAAGAGCGTAAGGGAATATAATACCTCAAGGAATTACAATGTAATTGATATTTTAAATAAATTAAATCTTTGATATATATTTCAATGAATGTAATACTGAGTTATCTTGCATTACATGTAACAAATACTTTCATTGATAGCTTGTCTTGCACGTAAGACAATGTTTTATCGAGAAATAATAAATTTTAAAAATATTATTTTTTAATTTGATAAGATATAACCATTATTTAATTTTGTTAGTTGTGGACATTACTGACTTACTTATATAAATATAGGTTCTATACAAAAATAAGATTAATTATTGGGTTACTAATTAATTATAAACAAATATAAAAACCAATTGAATATAAAGAAAATGTTTTTATGACTGAAAAGGTGTTTAATATAAATAAATTAAATAAATTAAATTTATTTAGTGATATTATTAAAATATATAATTTAAATATTCAATAATTATTTTTTAAATTAATCTATTATATTGCATAGACATAAAATGAGAACGGCCCCAATTTTACACACAAAAAACAATATTTTTCTAAACAAAATTTTATCACCTTTTAATAAAAAAATATATTTTAAATATAATTAATGGTACTATTTTAAATATTATATGTCAAGATAAAATTCATTTTTAAAATGGGAACAAAAAATTTCTTTAAGGTGAATTTTTTGTACTTTTAGGTGACGTTTCATTTTTTTATGAATTGTTGAAAATACTGTTTTTTAAATAAAAAATACATTTTTTTTCTTACATATTTTCAAAGTTAAATGGTATTTTTAATTTATTTTAAACATTAATTAGATAAATATTATTTCTATAAATCCAACTTATGTAATTTTAATCAACTTCACTACGAAATTGGATATAAAAAAGTAGCAATATTTTTAACATTTTTACTTCAAAAACCAACATTGTCGTCCCATATATGATATTAATTTTAAATTAATTTCTACCACATATGTGATTTAACATTGAAAAATGGATTCCATATTTGGAATCATAATAGTTTATAATTCATAACAATATTACCTTACTTTTTTATCAAAAATATTAGTTAATATAATTAAAATTAATTACACTGATTAAGAGAAAAAATAGCTTAAGAAGGGACTAATACTGAAACAAAAAGACCAAAATTACCTATACACATGTATAAAAGCCATTTTATTTTAATATTTAATATATTTTCTGTTGTATCAAATTTTGTTCATTATTGAATCCAATTGACATGGGAAAAACTTTGGTGGATTTACCTTTCGAAAACAATTACAAGAATTCCACTCATCTTCTATTATTAAAAAATGCCAAACACTCCCACTTATTCACACCTATAAATCCCCATGTATCACCCAAACTATACATAAATAACCTATAAACATCCCTAACCTAAACCTAGATCTATAAAAATAGGCCACAATTCGCCCAAAGAAGTATTTTGGTATAACACAATATGATTTACCTGAAAATGAGGTGACATTCATCAACGATCACTTAGACTTTATTTCCATCTCCACACCCTAAATTCATATTATTCAATTATTAAATAATAAAATCAGTATCATAAAAATTCTTATAGGTTGTTAATATATGAATTTTACCTACACTAACAAACACTTCCATCTAATGGGTAACAAACTTACCATTCGTGTGTTTAAAGGACTACTTCCTTATGAAATGATTATTTTTTGTTTTTCCTTTACCACCTCTAATGGTTGACAATTATGATGTAAATTTTTATATATATGTTATATATTATATTTATAATGTATTTTTTCTTATGTATTTTTTATACAATACACCCATTCATGCATTTCATTTTGTGGTAATATGATAACATCGTTTTTGGACATGTGAACTACCTCTTCCTCAAAGAGATATTATTCATTAATGTTATACATGGAATGTATAAAGAATGGTTTTAAAATACCTAAAGGAATTAAATGAAATAGATATTATAATATAATTATAATATTCATATATATCACTTATTTTTCATTCTTTTAAATATGATAATCAAAAAGATGTCGTGTTGATGCATATATATGACCTACCATCTCCATGAACAGTGAATTTCATTTTAAATCTCCAAATATTATGTTATATTATAAATAAATCCTTATTTAATATATATGGTATATAAATCTTGGATAATATTCTATATTTGATTAAACCATTATCTAATTAATATCACAATAATTAAGAGGTCAAAACAATCTTGAAAAACTAGTCAATTAACACCTGAAACAGTGGAAACAATTAATGATTGTTAATAAATGATATATAAGATAAAATAAGAAGATAGAATATGATATTATAATTTTTTAGGGTTTTTTATAAGTTATTTACTTTTTTAAAACTATTATATAGGAATTTAAAATATGTTCACTTGAAGGAAACAAAAGTTAAGGGATTCTCATATTACTTTTTACATCAATGAGATAAATGTAAAATTCATCAGATAATTCTTTTTGAGTTGTATCTACTATATATGTTTATATATTATATCATTAATTAATCTATCATAGTCTATCTTTTTGTCCAATTTGAAATATTTCTTTTATGGGGATTTGAATTAAAAGTTACCATGAGCTAGTGAATTATATAACTTGATTCATTTTCATTGGGTCATATTACATGCTAACATTAATAAATATTCTATGATTATGTTTGAAATCAATTATTAATTTCCATAATTTTATTTCGACCTGTTTTATTTGAATTTTAATTTGAAACAAATAATCTATTCATTGACTAATTATCACATCACTAATATGGTCATTTCAAGGGTTTACTTCACAATATCATTTTTTAGGGATTGTTTACACATGAATTTTCATTAAATGATTTGATAATTATTTAATAAAACCTTTTAATTTTCCACTCCTAAGTTTATTCATAACCATTTTCAAGTAAAAATACCATTTATTCACTCATTGGTACTAGAAATATTTTTGAAATATTGTTTAGGGAACCCAAATTAATTCATCTATTTAGTTGAAGATCTTGTTTTATTATACAAATAATGTTTTCTAAATAGGTTTTAAAAAATGTTTTATCCTTTGAAAAATGATTTATTAAAAAAATATTGACCCTCTTTTGGATTTTACAAAAAAATTCAAGGGAATATTATTGTCTCTTTCTGAACAATTCATTTTTCCAGCATTTCTACCATGAAAAAGGGATGTTATTTTTACCATATATGACATGTATGATTTTACCCACCACAATTTCTTCAAATATTAATATTAATGTTTAAAATGAAAATTCATAATTTTTTTTAACAAGTTATCTTCAATTAAAATTATTTCCTAAATTATTTTAAAATTGAAAAGGATTTTTTTCTCAATTTTTTTAAAAGATAAATTTATAGAGTTTTTGTTCATCAATGACCATAATCCTTAATTTTACTCTAATTGGGAAATGTTGTATTGATATTATACATATTCTATCTTTGGGTGATTATTGATTACTTTGACCAAGGATAGTATTGAAATTCACTACCTTGATTCCATTGTTTTTCCCCACGAAATATTCAATTTCTTACGATCATTGAAAATTAAATTTCCTTTAATTGTCCATATCATTTATCATGGATATGTTCATTTCCTAGACCATATATCATTTTTACATACGATGTTTACTTTGACAATTATTTTATTTACATAGAAAATATTGATAAATATGCATGCTTTACGCAATACAGATATTTGATAAGGTAGATTGTTTTTTAATTAAACTAATTATTTTATATATGAGAAGTTATTTAAGAAATAAAGACATGGGTTATTGTCTATTTAAATTAAGACCCTTGATGGATCAATAGTCTCAATGTTGAAAATAGTTGGTAAAAACCCTTTATGAATGTTTCCAAGGAGAATAGAAGTGTTTCTACAAAAAGATTTAAACATTATTATGAAAATTTGATGTAGTGTTATATTAAATCATATTTTGAATGATCATGTCAGTAATGTTATCCTATTCCTAGGAAACATGACATCTGATAATTAATCATTTCTTTCATTAATATTAAGTATTTGTTATCCATGATCATTTCACTATGACAAAGTCTGTGGATGAATTTTATTGTCATTTTTTTGATTAAATAGAACTTGATTTTGGTTTATTAATTTCCATATATATTAATCCTTATGAAATTTTTTAAATTGATTATGTTTACATTTATATACCTTTCCATATTTTTATGCACTTCTTTATTTTTTTTATTGATTACATGGAATGCATGTTCAGTTATTTAACATTCTATAATGAATATTATTTTGGATTTCATTATTTCTTCTGTTTTACTTACCATTACTAAGAGTTGGAGCTCACCGTTATTTTATTTCCTTTCCACGGGATACCCTAATGTGAACTAAGAATGATATTCAAGGATATTCTAGAATGAATAATTTTATTATCTGAGCCACAAGAAAAATTTGTGATTTTAGTATTAATTTATGATAAAAGACTCATGAATGTATCTAGTTCAGTAAGAACACTAAATTGTTTGGTTATTTGGTATGTGATTTAATTTTATCTTATGCCAACATTATAAAGAACAAAAAATTCCATGTAATTTTTTTAATTAAATGGAATTGTTACAAGTCATCAAAAATTGATGGCACATCATTCTGAGGCCCAAAGAGCCCAGAACAGATTATGAACTTTTTTTAATGAACGTTCAAAAAATGTGCGGGCGATGAATTGCATCTTTTGAACTGGTGCTCAGATTAAAATCTAAGGCTATTTTTGAATCCACATAGCTGAGACTCTCTTAAGTGAAGTTTAACATCGACTAGTAAGGGTCAGACAAAAATGTTAATTTTTTGACATTACAAAAAAATAATAGAATAGATTATAGAGTAATTTTATATAGATCTTATAACTGTTGAGTGGCTGTGGTGGAATATCTAGGCCATAAAAAAATTAAATGGCCGGTTAAACTTGGTCGTGAAATCACCCCATTGAGAGAATTAATAGGTTCAGTAACTTAATTCATTAATAAAACTAATTAATGTGTAGTGTGTTGATCCTCCCTATATTCTATTTATAAAAATATCAAGCACGGGTTTTTGGCACTCTAGAGAGGAACCTCTAATGAAGTGCCATAGTGTCTTCCACCAATATTTAACAAGGCTTTGAAGACCGTTGGAGGATTCAAAAATGAGTGCCAAATAACATGAACATTCTCCTTTATCTAAAACTCCCTCATATTTGGACACTTTTTCCTCGTCCTCAGTGACTTCTAACGAGATCTAGTTAGGGGGTATTGTTGTTTAATTAATAATTTTAAATTATTGTATTATATCCCATGTAATATTGCTAGAGCGGAGGGTGCGAGACAAAAGAATAAGGCCTAAACACTCCATTGTATGTGGTTTGGTTTTGTTTCTTCATTGGAGACCGAGATACAACATGGAAAGCCAAACTAGGAGCCATGCAGTGATGGATTCTTCCTAGGTGGCCTGTATGCATAATCAGTAGAGGAAAGAGACAACCGAAGCTTCACTAGAGGCCTACGAAAGCATCGCCAATGCAGTGGGGCCGATGACCGGAGAAGGCAGCGGCCTACACCCACCGTCCACCAAAATGAGGTGGCTCCTGATGGCTCTATGGTGGAAAAGGGAAACCGATCAACGCCACGTAGATAACGATGGAGCGCCGTGATATCATGTTGTGGAGGAGGTCTTCTACTCCGAGCCGCAGTGGACGAACGAGGTGGCACACCATCATTGTCCATGTTGTCACCAGGAGGCGCGCAGTGGTAGGGCGTTGCGGAATAAGTCCATGACTTCGATCTATAGTGGGGGAAGACTCGTGCCCTGCAGGTGACCAGTTATAGTTGAACATCCAGGTTTTACGGTGCCATTTGGTGCCCCCAAATTAAAAACCAGAATGCCTTGGTCGTTCGAGAAGGAGAGCAGACCCCCGCGCTCGGACAGCCGGCCACATGGTTTGGCAGCCCAGCATGATGCGCCCAACCAGGTGGGTCAGGCCGCACTTACGACCAGTGGGCCAAGTACATGGCCCTGCAGGCCGGACCATGACAAGTTAAACTAAGTCAAACCTAGCGGTTCAGGTCGGGTCAGACCAAAAGTAGACCCTTTTCAACCTAGTTATGCTTAAATGGGAGTATTTACTAAACTGAACATTCATTTGATGAACCATATGTTTCTCAGGAACCATTAGGATGAGGTGGTCCTTTTGAGATAATCCACATGCATTTTAGATAAAGTTGGAGTTTGTCCGGGTTGTATCATACCCAAATCCAATCGGGCCCTTGACACTAAAATGATTATTAAATACAGACCATGCGTTTGGATGAAACGCTATATGTTTCCTTGGAACCCTTATGACACGGTGGTTCATTGAGTTATTTCTTCATGGGACCTCAATCCGGTTGAAATATGACTGATGACTTGAGAGGTGGATCCTGCCAAAATCATGCGTTCTTTGTGCGGGAATCTATTGGCGGGCTGAGGCGTGAAGAATTAATATTGATTATGTGTGGATCGACACCAAATGTTTTTTTCTGAATCATCACCGAGAGATCCTATGTGGATCAGTACTGAGTGATCCTATATTAATAAAAAAACAAACTATCCTAGGTGGGTCAGCAGTAAAGCCTCGTGATAGAATAAGATGATCTATCTTTATGAGTAAATATCTATACTTCTATACTTAAGTTAAACCTGGTGTGAGCTGTATTTTTTTGTGCTTTTTGATTGAAATCATGCTTATTTGTTTTTCCTTTATGGAATTATGAGAGACCTTCGGGGGTCTTGGGGTCCCTACATGGTATTTTTATACTCACCCATGCATAGTCTTATCATGTACCATGTTTTGCATTGTGCAGACGACGAGGAGCTTTGACTGAGTATCGAGGAGCTCAGACTAGGAAGTATAAAGAGGTGACTTATTTATGTGGAGATCCACAATGATGAGCTGTACCAACCCTTCCAGTAGGATCCTTGGCGGATGACCTCAAGATATATTTTCCCTTTTTTCTATATTTTTATTTCAGTTGGGCTTGTATCCTGCCCCCTTTACTTCAGTACATACGTTTTCCACTCAATGGTGATTTTTAGTTGTGGTTGCACCTTTCTTCTTCCAATATGTTTTAATTATGCACAGAGTACCCTATTTGTGTGTGTATATATTTTGAGGAAATGCCTTCCCATTTTATAGAAATTCCATTCCAGTGCTAGTCGCCAAACCTTGTCCTATGGAAGGCGGGATTGGGGTAGTCACGGCATGGGCCCCAGGGGACGGGTCATGAAAAAGTGGTATTAAAGGATGGTCAGTTCTACTAGATGAACTAAGAGAATATTTTTTAAATAAAGAAATAGTGTTATGTGTCTTGAGTTTGGGATTCAGTTTGAGGAGTCCATTGTTGGTGCGATGACCAAATAATCCATACACAAAGACCCTAAATTATGATTTCTGACTCAGTACACAAAAATACTTTTTGAGAATGCTTTGAAAATTTTGTTTTTATTTTGATCTCTTTGAGTTAGCTCACCAGTTATAACTTATTAACCATGGGGAACCTGTTTTCATTTAGGATTTGTCCACATAGATAGCTAGCCAAGATTAGAGAGAGAGATCATGAGGAAGACCCACTGAGAAATGATGCATCGATGGAGGGCCCTCTTACAATGATGGAACCTTTGAGTGGTGTAACAGAAGAAAACCCACTCATATGGTAGAAGTTTCCACAATACCCACTAACCAAACATGCAGGTCGATTGAGCGCATTTCACGAGATCCCGAGACAGATGCCTTTGAGGTTTCAAGGTAATATAGATCCCCAGGAAGCTAAGGAGTGGTTAGAGGCTATGGCATGAGTTTTTCGCTTAGTTGAGACATCATCAGATCAAATGGTGATCCTAATTTCTATAATCTCTAATGGCACAATAGAATGATAGTGGATTATGATGCTTCAGACACCTAAGGAGGTGGTACTCTCTTGTTTGGACCTTGAGACCCTCTTTAGGGCATAGTTTGTACCAGAAACTTTACGCTCATTTCATATCTTGGGGCTACTACAATTACAGTAGGGAAGCCCAATGGTGGCTTAGTACTCAGCGAGATTCACTAGCATCTCATGACAATACAAGGACATGGTACAAGACCCATTATTTAAGGACCATACTTTTGATAAAGGTCTCCAGTAAGAGATCAAAACATCAATTATAATGCTCAATATCCCAATGCAAGTTGGAGTACACTAGAAGGAATTATTGGTGGATATATTCATAGATGAGAAGGCACAAAAAGTGATATACACCAGTGGATGACAGGTAGTTGAGTCATCTGTATCAGTTATTAGGAACATGACACCAAGGTCTAAGAATGCCTGACCTTACGAAGGATGACTACATGACGCATGGTCGGAGGTGCGGAGCTCGTGAGGCAGAGGATTTTTTCTGAGGACTAATGTCTGTTACTCTTATAGCGGACATGGTAACATGGATCGTGACTGTCTGACTCCCCTATGGAAAATCAACAGATGATCGAGGGACCACTGAGGTAGTGGCCGAGGTTTGAGCGAGGAGGTCCACTGGGTAGCAGACATGCAAGAGGAGGAGGGCTTTCAATAAGTGGTGGGTGAATTTTTGAGTTTCTACCACCACCACCCCTAGGTGGTCCACCACGACCATTTTGAATAGGTGGACATGGGTGAGATCATCTTCAAGCGGTATATTCCTACAACCATGACACTCTAGATATAATTAGAGGTACAATCCGTGTCTATTTCACCCTACCTTCAGTTATTATAGACATAGGTTTCTTTCACTCATTCATTTCCATGGCACTCGTTCATAGCTCAGGGATTCTGATGGAGCCGTTGGATCGATCCTTACGATTAGAGACTCCTACGGGAGAGGATTTGAAAATTACTCACTGGTGTGGGTTGTTTGAGCTTAGTCTAAGAGTTGAGAGCTTCGGTTGGGATCTTATAGTAGTAGCATCGAGGCCTTACGATGTCGTCTTGAATATGGACTGGTTATCCCCATTCCATGCTCAGATTGACTGTTTTAGGTGTAAAGTGTCATGTGACTATAATAATAAGACTGTGTTCACATTCACTATAATAAAGAGATCCTTTTCATCCCAAGATGGACTTTATTGAAAGTGGTTGCAACCGATCACTCATCAGTTTTCTATAATTACCCTCAAAGAGGTTAACGTGAGGTGTCCGAGTTATCTTATAGTGGTGGACCAATATATTGATGTCTTTCATGATGATGTTTTGGGGATACCTCATCATAGAGAGGTACAATTATACATCGACATGTACCCCAAGAAGACACTAATATCTATTCCATCATATTGGTTGAAACCCACATAGCTTCATAATTTGAGGGTATAGATGGAGGAATTTTTGGGTAAGGGGTTTATAAGGACCAGTGTTTCTCTATGGGCAGCCTCAATTTTATTATCCAAGAATGCATACAGGAGTTTGAGGCTTTGTGTGGACTATCAGTGCCTGTACTAGGTGACCGTTAAGAACAAGTATCATCTTTTGTGGATTGATGGCCTCTTCGATAAGATGAAGGGATATCGGTGGTTTTTGAAGATAGGCCTCGGATCAATCTATCATGACCTCAAGGTACAAGATGAGGATGTATCTAAGATAAAATTATGATGAAAATATGCCCACACAGATTTCTTGGTAATGAATTTTGGCTTGTCCAACGCTCTAGAAGTGTTCAAGGGGCTCATGAATAGAATCTTCTATCCCTACATCGATCGTTTCATAGTGGTTTTCATTGATAAAATCTTGGTATATTCGGTGTCGGAGGAGGAGAACACTACTCATATACATATATTTTTGGATACACTTCGAGAGAACATGATTTATGGTAAGCTCTGGAAGTTCCAATTTTGGATATGGGTGGTCCACATTTTGGGACATATTATCTAAAAGGCTCGAGATATAGTGGATCCAGTAATGATAAAGGCAGTGCTTTCTTGGGAGCCACCCAAGAGTGTGACTGAGTTGCAAATTTTCCAGGGATTGGCAGGGTACAACAAAAAATTCAAACATGACTTTTCCAGAGTAGTAGCACCTTTTCAACTTTGATAATGATGGGACAACTATTTTTTTGGAAATAGAGATGCCATTAGAGTTTCCAGGAGTAGAGGCGAAGAATAACGAGTGCCCCCATCTTGAGGATACCAGAAGAGGTAGTTGGGTATGTATTCTATTGTGATGCATTAGGGAATGGAATGGGATGTGTCCTGATGCAAGAGTGAGTGGTGATTGCCTACGGCTCATGGAAGATGAGGCAGCATGATCAGAACTTCACTACTCATGACCAGGAGTTAGCATCAGTGTACTTTCCAAGAAGATTTGGTGGAACTACTTTATGGGAAAATGGTTTACCATCAAATACGATTACAAGAGTATCAAATATATCTTCTCATAGAAGGACCTAAGCCGAAGACAATAACGATGGCTGGAGTTCCTCTAGGATAATAACATTTAGATAATCTACACTCTTGGAAAGAAGAACATAGTTTCAAAAACACTCCGTAGGAGGTCTGGTCTACAGTTACTGAGTGAGGAGATAGATAAGCTGGATTCATTGCAGATATCCTTCATGGATAGAGATGGCACAAATTACCTCTTTTATATGACTCTCACTCCCCCACTCCTTCAGCGAGATCAGAAGTCATAACTTGGGTATGTCGAATCAAGGCCCGATGTTCTTAGATATCCTCAACATAGTCTTCTGATGAATTTTCTAAAGGTGGGGGGCACGTTGTTCTCTACAGAGGACACACTATGGTACAATTGATACTACGAGATGAGGTATTTAGGGAGTTCCACACATCCCCTTTGGAAGAATATCCTATAGTGGATAAGATGTACCAGGACCTCTAACATCCATATTTGTCGCCAGGGATAAAGAAACTCATGGCAGAGTTCATATCACGATGCTTCACTTGTTTCCAAGTAATGGTTGACCATCAGTATACACCAAGGTTATCTTAGATGCATGAGGTGACATAATGAAAGTGGGATGGTGTCTCCATAGACTTCGTGACTGAGAAATCATGAATGTCCAGAGGACACGATTCCATCTGGGTGATTGTTGACTGACTCACCATGTTATCCCACTTCCTACCAATCCGAGAGTAAGGATCAATAGACGGCTTGGGATGCCATCATTTACAAGAGATTATACGACTTCACAGGGTTCCATCGACAATCTTCTCAGATCACAACGCTCATTTTACATCCCGCTAGGGGAAGGAATTAGAGGTGGTGTTTTGGAATCATCTATGCTTGAGAACTGCCTATCATCCTTAAAAAGATGGTATGATGGAGTGGAACATACAAACAATAGAGGACATGATTCATGCTTGTGTCCTAGATTTTGGTCATAGTTAGGAGGACCACCTACTATTGGTGGAGTTTTCAAACAATAATATTTATCACTCCACCATTGGCATGGCTCCATTTGAGGCCTTGTATGGGTGACTAAGAAGATCACCTCTATGCTAGACAGAGCTAGGGGAGTAAGCACTTATGGGTCCAAAGTAGGTACGGGATACAACTGAGAAGTTGCATATCATCCAAGAGAAGATGAAGACTGCACAGAGCTAGTAGAATACTTATTCTAATAGCAGAAATAGACCCTTGGAGTTCAAGGAGGGAAATCATGTCTTCCTACAGGTCTCACCCCAACGTGGATTGCAGAGATCTGGCCAGGTTAACAAGTTATCTCAGAGGTTCATCGGACCTTTCCAGATCCTTATTAGAGTAGTAGAGGTGGTGTACTTTCTAGATCTTCCCCCACTAATACACGAGGTGCATAGTTTTTTCCATGTGTCACGGATGAGGGGGTACCTGCATGATCCATCACACGTTATCGACTAGGGCGATCTGAACACCGACAATGGGGATACATTTGCGGAGTTCGAGGTAGATATAGAGGAATGACAAGATTGCGTCCTTCGTGGGTTATTGATTCGACTAGTGTGAGTTCGGTGGTAACACGGGAACCTATAGGATAGAACATGGGAGTGGGAGGTTCAGATACGTGCTCAGTACCTCCCATTTGTTTCCCAATATTTTTTTTTAACTTTTTGGGGACAAAAAGCCCTAAGGTGGGGAGAATGTAATGACCTAGAAATTCAATATAATTTTTATAATTAAATGAAATTATTGAGAGTCTGTGAATATTGATATCATGTAAATCTAAGGCATAGAATGATAGGAATGTATTTTTCATCTTTTTTTAAGGTACGTTTAGTAAACGTGCGGGCAGTGAATTCTATCGTTTGAATCGGTGCTCGGATTAAAAGTTTTAGGGCACCATTCAATCCATTGTGCTGGGATTTTCTTAAGGGAAGCTTAACTTTGACTGAAAAGGGTCAGATAAAAAAGATACTCTTTGAAATTTACAAAAAATAATAATAAAATATATCAACATGTTATTTTATTTTTATTTTTTGTAACTGTTGAGAAGTGGTGGTGGTACCACTGGTTTGTCAGCCCATTAAATGGTCGGTTACACTTGGTTGTGTAACCACACCATTTTGAGAATTAATAGGTTCATTAATACAATTCATTAATGAACCTCCTTAATTATTAGGTGTATTGATTCTCTCTTACATATATTTAAATTAACCTTGGGCTTCTGTTTTTGGAACTCAATAAAGAAACCTCTGATCAAGTGTCACAGCATCTTTCACCAACCTAAAATGAGGCATCAACGACTCTTGGAGGATTTGACGATGAGCACAAAATGATGGGAACCTTTTACTTCATTCGAAATACCCTTAAACTAGGATACTCTTTCCTTGTATGCAGTGACATATAACAAGATTGTGGTATGGGGTTTCATTGTTTAATTAAGAATTGTAAATTCATTTATTTCTTCCCATGTTATAATGATAATGCAGATGTCCCTGACCAAATGAACAAGGCTGTGGACCTCCTCCGTTCTTTGTTTTTATGTGTTTATTCCTTGGAGACTGAGAAACAATGATGAAATGACAAAATGGGAGCCACAAAGTGATGTAAGCATTTAGGGTGGCCCATAGGTGCATTCGGGAGTCGAAATAGACCTCTGAAGATTCACTGGAGGCCGACAGAAGATTCATCGACGCAGTAGTGTCGATGACTAGATAAGGTGAAGGCCAACACCTTCTAGCCATGAAGAAGAGGCAGTGCATGAAGGCACCATGACAGACAAGGGCGGCTGGGCAATGGTGGCCGCATTGAAAATGGTGGCATGCCATGGAAGCATGTTGGGGAGGAGGGACGTTTCTCCCGGCCGCGATGGATAGAAGGGGAGTTCGACCATCGACTGTCACATTGTCACCAAGAGGAACACTGTAGTTGGGAAGCACGGGGGAAGGCCACACCTTCGAGCTGTGGTAAAGGGTGGACCCGAGCCACGCAGGTCCCATGGGTGACTGGTCTGAGTGGACTGGCCAAGTGGTATGGTAACATCTGGTGCTGCCACATTAAAAACCCAAATGGCTTTGCTGTTATGGAAGGGGATCGAAACCCCATGCCAGGAAAGTGTGCCAGGTAGTTTTGCAGCCCACCGGGCTACGCCCAACCGGGTGGGTGGGGCTGAACCTGCGACCAGCGGGCCAGACCAGGCCCCGCCGAACGGGACCCTTTTCAGCCCAGTTACACTTACATGGGTGAATCTACTAAAGAAAATATTGGTTTCATGAACCGTCTATGGCGTCCTAACCCTTAAGATGAGGTGTCACTTTTGAGATACTCCACACGAGTTTTGGAGAAATTTGGTGTTTGGATAGGTTGTATTGTACCTGAATCAAAGAGGGCCCTCGACACTAAAATGCTTATAACTAATTGATCGGGCATTTGGATGACGCTTCATCTATTGCATTGTAACCCTTTATGAAATGATAGATCATCTAGTCCCTTCTTTGTGGGACTTTGTGCCAGTTGAAATACGACAGATGGCTTGAGGAGAGAATCCAATTGGAATCATGTGCACCTTTTTTGGGAATCTAGTGGCTAGCTGAGAAGTGAAAAATTAATTGAGATCCTGTGTGATTCAGCACCGATCAATACTGTGCGGATCAGCACCGAGCAATAACGTTTTGATCATCACTGAGTGATCCTATGTGGATTAGAACTGAGCGATCCTATATAGACCAACACTGAGGGATCCTATGTGGATCAACACTGAGCGATCCAATGTGAATCACCAGCAAAGCCTCATGACAGAATAAGATGATCTAGCTTCGTGACTAAACATATGTACTTTTGTACATAAGATAAAGCTGGCGTGAGCATTATTTTTCTTTTTTTCTTAGTGATTGAGATCAACATTTGTGGTTTTTTCTTTTTGGAATTCCGAGAGACCTTTGGGGGTCTCAGGGTCCATACTAGAAATTATTATTCTCACCCTTGTTAAGGATTCTCCCGCACCTTATTGTGTCTTGTGTAGATGACGGGATGCTCTGACAGAGTCTTGAGGAGCCATGACATGGCGGTGTACAGTGGTGACCGATTTTCATGGATAGCCGCAGTTACGAGTTGTACCCAGGCTTCAGGTAGGATCCATGGTGGATGACCTAATGTGATTTTTTTTCTTTTTACTGTATTTCTATTTTACTTGGTCTTGTATTCTTTCCCCTTGACTTCAGTACTTACTTTTTACACTCTATTGGGGTTTTTATTTATGGTTTCACCTTTCTAATTTAGTTGTTTTTTACATGCCCATAGTACCCTATCTGTGTGTCTATATTTTTCGAGGTAGTTCCTTTACATTTTAGCGAAATGTCTTTTTGATGCTAGTCTCCAACCCATGTCCTATGGAAAGAGGGATTGGGGTAGTCACTTTAGGGCCCCCGGGGGAAGTTTCATCAAAATTTAATGGTATAATGGCACTAGGTATGGGATTTCAGGGGTGGTTTTATACAACTGATGTCAGAGAAAGTTTAGTAGCAACATTGTGAAGTATATTTTGGAAAACATAGAGTAGAGAAAATAAACATATAGTAAAATTTGAGGATAAGTGTAGATTAACATCCAAAAATTTTTGGTTGATTGGGATTATTTGGTTTTACAAGAAATATATCTAGGTCTATAAACTACAAGAGGATGTGGTTTTGGAATATATGTTCCTAGGGGTAACAACTTTGAAATGGTTTGTCAGGCCTAACTCGAGCGTAACTTGTTACATGACAACATGCCTTACCACACACATGGTTTGATACTCATGGGTGATACAATTAGGATAATTCTCATTTTATTTAAAAACCATTAAGAAGGAATCAGATAAATTATAAAAATTAATTACAAAATATAAACCTTAAAATAATGAACAAATTTTGTTGAAATAAAATTGTTGATGTATTTAGGTATTAAGATTATATTGAAAAACTTTTTTAAAATTCGATTTAGCAGTTAATATTATTTCAATTATTTCTATAAAATTATTGGGAAGGTCATAGGAATTATATTAATACTGTTTAGAAAAAAGACAATCCACATGCAGAGTTATAACCTGTTGTGCCTGGTGAGGTAGTGGGGCTTAAACCCATGATTTAAGGATGATATGGGATTTGTGCCTACCACTAGAAAACATGATGACCAGATTAATGTATAATTATTTTTAGTTAAAAAATTTCACGAATAAATATTAATAATTAACCAATAGTGTAACTTTTTAGGTTTATATACTAATTTACTAACCATATTGGTTATGAAAAATACTTAGAGACTAATTTAGTGACTTGTTTTATGGTTATTATGGTCCATTAAATGAATAATTTAGTTCTAAAAAATGGGGTTCATTTATGGATATCTATTACTGGGATTAAGTGATGAATTAGGATATGATTGAAGAATAAAAAACATGGAATTGTTCAAATAAAATTGAAACCAATCAAGTTAGTTTATTTGATTTTCATCATAGGAAGTTAACTAATTACTCAACATTAAGAAAATGATAAATAAAATTTTTCATAATACCTTAATTTTTTGTTGAACCGATGGTCTTATAAATTGTCACAAATTTATGTCTTTGAGTCCCTCACCATTCCATAGATCACTCACTAGTTTATGATTGATGAACTCAAACATTTCTTACATATTGTTACACATTTCGTCCATGTTTGTATCTCCACTTAACACTAAGTTTCTACTACATAGACACTTAGTCATATGTTAGTCCACGTGACCTCTGTAATTTCCATTATAAATTTTATAGAGGTTTATTAACAAACAATTCCCACAATGATAGATTTAAACATAATAAATATCAAACAATTTACTACAAAGTTCTTGTTTAAATTGTTGGGGTATAATTTAACCAAGGTGGCAAGAATTCGATGCCCTAAAATTTTAAAATAAGTAAATTATATTCGAAAGCATGTATGACATTAAATTGTAATTGAATAAGGGAATATAAT
The DNA here is from genome assembly GCA_963277665.1 of Viscum album. Classification (NCBI taxonomy): domain Eukaryota; kingdom Viridiplantae; phylum Streptophyta; class Magnoliopsida; order Santalales; family Viscaceae; genus Viscum; species Viscum album. The sequence goes on from OY728151.1 coordinate 566,183,701, forward strand.
TTCATTAGACTAAACGAAATTAAAATTTTAAATAAATTAAATATTTGATACAGCTACAAAATGAGGAAACAATTAGTTATCTTTTGTTATAGAAAATAAATAACTTTTCAATAGCTTGCTTACACATAAGATCGTGGTTTACAAAGAAACATTATATTATTATTTAATATAATAAGATATATAATAACCATTAAATTGGAGGTCACAAATATTATTAAGTAAATTATGAAAATATTTTCTTTACATAAATATTATATGAATTTCGAGGTTACCAATTAATAAAAATTAATATAAAAACAAATTGAATATAAAGAAACTATTTTTTTTCTCACATAGGTGTTTTATCATAATAAATTATATTAATTATTATTAGTGTAGGATATTAAAGAGATATATATCATATATATTCATATAAATATTTTTTACATTCATTCAAAATATTTCATAGGAATATAATATGAACAAACCCAATTTTAAGCATATAAATCCAAAATTTTCAAATAAAAATTTTACTGCCTTAAAATGGGTACCCTATTTTAAATATAATTAACTAAATATTTATAATTTTTCTACATATAAAAAAAATTTACATAGGAACATAAAAATTTTCTTAGTTTTCATTTTTTATATTTTCCCTCTGATGTTTCATTTAACAATGAATTGTAAGAAAATATGATGTTTAATTCAAAAATGATTTTTCATCTAATATATATTTAACATAAAATTATATAAATTTTATTAGTTTTAAAGCTCAATTATATAAATTTTATATAAAATAATCCAATTTTTTTTATTGGAATCAATTTTATTTTGAAATAGAAAATAAAAAAATAGCTAAACTTTAAACATTTTTACATTAAAAGCTGTATTTTCATCCATTCTATTGGATTAATTTTAAATTAATTTCATTAACTTATGTAATTTTATTTCGAAAAAAGCTATTAAAAATTTAGAATCATAATAATTTATAATGTATAATGAGGTCATAATAATTTTTGGCCAATTTTTTCGAATGTGATTAGATTTAATTACCACAATTAAGAGAAGAATTAACATAATAAATGACTCAATGTGAATATTAAATGCAAAAATGATCTATATAATATTTGAAAAGACATTTTATAATTATATATAGACTCTATAAATTATTTTATAAAACAATTTTCAATATTGGTTCCAAATTAAATGGGAAAATGTTTGGTGGAATTCCTTTTATGTGTTTATCAAAAATGTCGCTCCTCCTTAACTATAAAAAGTCACTCACCCATTACACTTATTCACACCTCTAAATCTCGTTTAATAAAACAATATCTTATAAAATAATCTCCCAAAATACCTCCACTCAACCTAGAATCCTTTTTTAAGAATAAATCCATCCAACAAAGTCTTTTGGTATAAACCAAAAGGATTTACCCAAAATCAAGGAAACATTCTTTAACAATCACATTCATTTTGTATCCTTATAAACTCACTAAAAAATTAATATTAAATTATTATAGGGAAATATTAGTATCATAAATATAGATATCTTTTTCAAAATATAATGATTCATCCAATATTTACACACTCTTTCATGTAATGGGTAATGAACTTACCGATTGTGTGTATGACAGACTACTGCCTCGTGAAATGATGATTGTTTGTTTTTTCATTAACACATATCGTTGTTGGGAATTATTATGGAAACAATATATATATATATCATATTTGTAATTTTTTATGGTACCTTAATTTATATACTACATGAACATTCATGCATTCCATTTCATGGTAATACGATAACATGGTTTGTGGATATGTGGACTACCACCTCTTTACAGCAATGTGATTTGTTCACACCATAAATGGAATGTATAAATGATGGTTTTAATAACCTTATATATAATATAAGACATTATTATTATAGTATAATTATTATATAAACATATATCATTTAATTTTCATTCTTTTAAATATGATAATGAAATTGAAGTAGAGTTCATGGGTACGTACGACCTACCATCTCCACAAATGGTTCATTTCATTATTCTATCTCTAAATAATATAGATTATTATAAATACATATATATTGAGTATATATGATATTTAAATATTAGTTTAAATTATTCATGTGATTAAATAATGATTTAGTTAATATGAACAATAAATAACATGTCAAAAATAAACTTGAAAAACTTTGAAATTAACACCTGAAATATTGAAAATATTGAAAGATTGTTAGAAAAAGGTAATATGATATTATAGAAGGAAAATATATGATTTTATAAATATGATAATATTTATACTATTAGTTATTGATTGGATTAAAACCATTATATATAATGTTAAAGGATTTTCATCTGAATGGAAATACAGGGTAATGGATTCTCTTATAACTTTTTTAAATCTATGAGATAAATTTTGTATTCACAACTTAATTCTTTGTTTGGTGTATTTACTATAAATTTTGATATATTGTATGATGAATAAATTTATATTCAGGGAAATTTAAGTTTCAATTTGAAATATTTCTAATTTTTTTATTTTAATTAAAATTTACCATGTGGTAAATAATATCATAATTTGATTCCTTTTAATTAGGTTATATTACTTCTTTATTGTCACAAAAAAACCTATATTATATGTCTAATTACGTAATATTATTTATATTTTTATTTCCAAAAGTTTCATGTTGATTTACAGTTGAAACAAATAATATATTCATTGATTGATTCTCACATCAATGTTATAATCTTTAGTAGGGTTTACATCATAATATCATTTTGTTCAGGATTTTTTATAGTTGAATATCCAATAAAGGAAATTATTTGATAATTATTTAATAAACCCTTTAATTTTATCCTCATATGGTTATTCATGGTCTTTTTAACGTAACTGTATAGTTTTTACACTATTTGGTACTCAAAATGATTTACAAATTTTTATTAATGAAAACCTAATTTCATATATCTCTTTAGTTACAGAACCTATTTTCTTCTAAAAACAATTTTTTATAAAAAGAATTCCAAAAAAGTTTTTAACACTTAAAAAATGATTTATTGAAGGTATTTTAACAGTTTTTCATTAAATAATTTTTTCTAATGAATCTTATTTGTCTTTTTCTAAACATGGAATTTTCCCAACCTTTTTATTGTAAAAAATATTCCTTTTAACCTTATACGACATGTTAGGATTTAACCCCATAATTTCATCAAAGCATCATTTTCATGGTTAAAAGGTTACTTGTTAGGAATTTTTATCAAAATAGCGAGTTTCAAGATATTGAATTCATAATTTTTTTCAAAATGTTATGGTCATTTTCAACATTTTTTTAAAATATATTTTTATTTTATTTGAAATCATCAAAAAACCATTAATTTTACTCCACTTATGATATATTTTTAGTACTATCCATGTTATTACTCTTGATTATTTCTTATTCCATTGACCAAGGATAGTATTGACATTCACTACTTTGATTCCATCGTTATTTCAACGGAAATATTCAATTTTCAATGATCATTAAACATTAAATATACCCTAATTATAAATATCATTTATCATGGATATTTTAATTTCATAATCCATGTGTCATTTTTACAAATGATGTTTACATTGAAATGGATTTTATTTACCTGGGACAAATTGATAAATTTGCATCCTTTAATTTTTATGGATATTAGTTATGGCACATTTTTATTGAATCAAATACATTATTAAATTTATATGGAATTCTTTGGAAATGCTAGACATGGGATGGTGGCCATTTAAATTAAGACCCTAAATGCATCTTTAATATCATGGGATAAAATTGGTTGTCAAAAACCCAAAGAGTTTATTTCCATGAATAATATATGGGTATCTACACATATATTAAAACTATATTTTGAAAGGTCGTAACCGTATTATGCTAAACCGTCTTATGCAGGGCTTAATGGAAAATAAATCATGTGTCTTTAAGACATGACAACAGATAGTTTATAATTTACTTCATTAATATTCAGTATTTATTATCCTTGATAATTTCACTATGAAAAAATCAATGGAAAAATTTATTTTTCAGTTTATTGATTATATTGAATGTGATTTCGGTTTGTTAACTCTAAATATTGATTATTCCCTTTGAAATTATCTAAACGGAAGTTGTTTTAAGTTTTTTAAATTTCAATATTTTTTGTACACTTCGTTCTTAATTCATTAATGTCATGGAATGTGTGTATAGTTATTTACCATTACATAATGGTTAGTCTCCTTTATTTCATTATTGATTCTATTTTACATACCCTTATAGAGCATTTGAGATCCCTCTATTTTTATTACCTTTCCCAAGGATTACCTGATGTGTACTAATAATGATATTAAAGGATACATTGGTTGAAATGATGTTATCTTCTTAGAATGAAACAATTTTATTTTGTAGGATGTGTATTAATTTATAATGAAATAATGATATATGTATCTAGTTTACTAACACAACTAAACTTTTCAAAACTTTGGGATATGATTTAACTATATCTTATTAATATTTATTTGTTGAATGACACTAAATCCAGGCGTTCTGGGGTCAGGTCTATATAGTTGGTATTAGATTATGATTAATAGAAACCTTGGTATGTATATTTAGGAAAACATATTTTAGAGAACATAACCTTAAGGTAAAACTTGAGGAAAATAATATATGAATGACCTAATGTTTTGTTTAAATAAATATTATATGGTTTTATTATCAATACATTCTTTTATGGCTAATTCCAATGTATGTGGTTATGGACTATATGTAACTAGGGGTAACAACATTGAAAAAAATCATTAGGCATGACTTGTGCATGACTTGGTAAATTAAAACATTCCATACTATGCACCTGGTTTGACACTCCCATCTAATAAGCATTGGATAATTACTATTTTCATTGAAAACCATTATGAAGGATTTTAATTGATAATAAAAATTAATTACCTAAGATAAACCATAGAACAAGTAATGATTTATGATAAAATAAATTGAGTGAAGTATTTATGTATTGAGTTTTTATGGAAACCCTTAGTTAGATGGCTATTTATTAATTAACATTATTTCAAGTATGTCTATAACATTTTTGGGATGTTCATAGAAATTATATTAATGTAGTTTAGGAAAATGATTGCTTGAATTAATTGTGAGAACCTGTTGCATCTGTTGAGTAATTAGGGAATGAACCCTGACTGAAGAAGAATAATGGTTTCTCACCTACTACTAAAATATATGATGTCATGGTTAAGGTGAAATTATTTTTTGATAAATTTTTTTATTAATAAATACAAATAATGAACCATTATTATAAAATTTTAGGTTTTGATATTAATTTACTAAACATATTATAATTGAAAAATAGAGAGTGAATATCATACTGATTTTTTAGGTATTAAGATCTGTTAAGAGAATAATTTAGTGCTTTAAAAAAGGGTTAATTCTAGTATATCCACTTCATGGAGTACGTGATGAATTAGAACTTTATTGAAGATCAACCAAAATTTTGAATTATTCAAATAAAATTGAAATGTATCAAGTATGTATATTTCTTTATATTCATAAGTATTAAAATAATTACTCAATATTATTTAAATGATCGAAAAAATGTTGTCTTAATACATTAATTTTTTTAACTGATGGTATTTTAAATCATTGTAGATTTATGTCTTTAATACCCTTTACATTCTATTGATCATTACCATATTTTTGATTGATGACCAAAATCACTCCCTATAAATATCTATTTTTATTCTCAATATACTTATCTCTAAATTATACTAACATTCTCTTACTTAGAGACCATGTTATATGTTAATACACGCGACCTTTCTAATTCCTATTATCTCATTAATAGATGATGTTTTATGAACCATTCTAATGATTTGGGATTCCCAAATATAAAATAGTAATCAATTGATCCCAATGTAGATTTTAAATTTCTAGGATTCAATTTTTTTAAGGTGGGGGCAGTGCAACACCCAAAAATTTGAAAATAAGAACAATGTATTCAATAGTGTATATGATATTAAACAAAAATTGAGTTAGGGAATATAATATCATGTGACTTTACAATATAATTAATATTTTAAATAAATTCACTATATTATATTTCATGAAATTAACACAATAATTAGTTATATTGTATTGAAATAAATAAATACTTTCTTCGACAACTTACGTTACATGCAAGACCATGTTTTACCGAGAAACATTATATTATTAAAATATTATAATTTAATATAATAATATATAACCAAGACATTAAATTAGTTGTTATTAATAGTATTAACTAACATATTTAAATATATGGTTTACACAAATATATTATGAATTCATAGGTTACCCATTAATTAAAAAATGATATAAAAGTAGTTTAATATAGAGGAAATATATTTATCCATAAATAGTGTTTTATACTAATAAATTAAAATTAATTACTATAATTTAACTATATTTATGAAATATATATGTTTTATATTTAGTAAAAGGTTTTTTATACATAAATCCGATAAATTTTATTTGCATAAAATAAGAACAAACATAATTATACGCATAAAAAGAAACATTTTTCGAAAGGAAATTTTCTGACCTTTTAATGGTGAACCTTATTTAAATCCAATTATTGGAAATTTTATGAATTTTATGAATTTTATATGTCAATATAAACAGAATATTTTAAATAGTAACATCAAAATTATCTTATGGTGATTTTTTTGGAATTTATTTGTGATGTTTCATTTTTTTATGACTATTGAAAAAATACTGATTTTTAATTCAAAAAACATTTTCTTCTAATTTATTTATAAGGATAAATAATATTTATGGTTTATTTTAAATTATAATTATATTAATTTTCTATAATTCAATCCAATTTAGTTCATTTAAATTAATTTCACATTGAAAATGGATAAAAAAACACATATGTTTTTAATGTTTTTATATTAAAAAATAGAATTGTTTCCCTATTTGAGGGATTAATTTTAAATTAACTTTTTATAATTTTAATATTTGAATTTGTAAAAATGGAATCCAAATTTAGAATTATAATAATTTATAATATCTAACATGGTCAATTTATTTTTTTACCGAAAATATTAGTGTGTGTCATTAAAATTAATTATAACGTTTAAGAAAACAATTAACACAACATGGGATTAACCTTAAACATAAAAACCCAAATTAACTATAAAAATTTTCAAAAATCCATTATAAGTTCATATGAATAAAATATACTCCATTTTATATTGTTTTTAATTCAATCTAGTAGAAATGGAAAAAATTTGGGTGGAATTTCCTTTTAATGAAATTATAAGAATGCCCCTCCTCTACTATAAAAAATAACTCACCCCTCCCACTTATTCAAACCCATCAAGACATTCAGATCACAAAATTTTTTCTATAATAATATCCCCAAATTGATACCATCAATCTAGTAGCATCACATTGGGGTGAAATCCATCCAGCAAATTCTTTTTGTATAAACCAAAAGGAGTTACCCGAGAATGGGGTAACATTCCTCAATGATCATTTTAATTTTATTTTCTTATCCACCCCCTAAACACTTATTATTATATTTTATTTAATCAAAAAATTATCATAAATATATTGATATATTTTTATTCTAATAGTCATACCAAATCATTCACACACTTCTATCTATTGGGAAACAAACATACTGTTCATGTGTATGACAGACTGCCGCCTCGGAAAACAACGATTGATTGTTTTTTTCATTACCACCTATAATGGTTGGAAATTAGGATGTAAAAATATTTATATAGGATATATATGATATTTTTAATGAATATATGATTCTTGAATTGTTATATAAAACTCACCACCATTAATTTCCATTTTATGGGAATACAATAACATCATTTGCGGACGTGTAGACTACAACCACATCAAAGCGATACGATTCATTCCTAAAATACATGGAATGAATAAAGGATGGTTTTAAAAAAGATATGTGATATATATATCATAGATATTATACCAAAATTAATATATATAAATATATTACTTTTTAGTCTTTTAAATATGATAGTGAACTCATGCATACCTACGACCAACCATGTCCATGAACGGTGCATTTTATTTTCCATCTCCAAATATTATGGATTATTATAAATAAATATATAATTAATATAAATTATATTTAATTAATTTTTAACATTCTATATTTTATTGAATCATGATAAAATTAATATGGAAAATATGTAACAAGTCCAAACATACTAAAAAACTAGGTAATTAACACATGAAAGAGGGAAAGTAATGAATGATTGTCAAAAACTCAAAAAAGGTATTATAAAAATATAATATATGATATAATATAGATGATTATTTTTCACTTATAACTATTTGACTTGTTTAAGTCCATTAAAAATTAAGTTAAATAAAATTCACTAGAAAGGAAACATATGTTGAGGGATTTTCATCTCACATTTTACATTTGTGAGATAAATATGATATTTATGATTTACTAATTAAATTTGTGTGTATACTATTCATAATGATATAATATATAATAAATTAGTTTTTCTTCATGGTATTTTTATTTTTAGTTTGAAATATTTCTTTTGAGGGGATTTCAATTAAAAGGCACCATGTGGTAGTGAATTTCATAACTCGTTTCCTTTTCATTGGGATATAATAATGCCTCATTATCAATAGTATTATAAGATTGTGTGGGTAATCAATTAATACTATCTATTTTTCTATTTGAAATTTTTTATGTGAATTTAAATTTGACATAACTAATCTATTCATTGATCAATCATCAAATCTATGTTATGATATTTTCTAGGGTTTATATCACAATCTCATTTTGTTCAGGATTTGTTTTCACTGAAAATTACATTAAAAGAAAATTATTTGATAAATATTTAATATAACCTTTAATTTTATCCTCATATAGTTATCCATGAAACTTTTCAAGTAATATTTTCATTTTACCACTCTTTCATACTGAAAATGATTAAGAATTGTTTTTATGAAAACCCGACTTCACTTATCTATTTAGTTAGAGAAACTATTTTCTTTTTAAAAAACACCTTTATAAAAAGGTTTGAAAAAATTATTTTGACATTTTATAAATGATTTATTAATGAAAGTTTTAATGTTTTTTCTTTTACAAATTTATATAAAAAAAATATTATTGTTTCCTTCCAAATACAGAATTTTTATAAACTTTTTACCCTGAAAAAGAAGTGTTTTTTTTCTTTATATGACATCTATAAATTTACACCCAATGAATTCTTAGATGATTACATTGAATGTTTATAAGGATAATTTTTAATTATTATTCATTCAAAAAGATATTTTCAAGTAAAAGTATTTTCAAAATGTTTTTCAAAACATAATGGATATTTTCATCAAGAATTTTTTTAATAGATATTTTTATAATATTTACATTAATAAATGAGAAAACCATTGATATTACTCCACATAGGATATTTTTTATTCATACCACCCTAATTCATATTATGGATGGCTTAATATTCCTTTGACCAATGATAATATTAATATTCCTTACCTTATTTCATTTGTTAGTCCACATGAAATATTAAATTTACTATGACCATTGAATAATTAATTTTCCCAAATTATTTGTATCATTTATCTTTGATATGTTCATTTACTTAACCATATATCATTTTTACATATGTTTTTTACTTTAAATGTTATTTGATTTACATGAGAAGTATTAATAAAACTGTATCCTTTACTCGATATAAATATCTTTAAAGGAACATAATTTTTTTAATTAAATAAATTATTCAATATATGAGGAAAGATTTTGAAATTAAAGATAGAGGGTGGGGGAAATTTAAAGTTAGACCCCTGATGCAACAATAGTCTCATGAGATGAAATTTTTAGGGTATTACCCCTTCGAGTTTGTTTCTGTGATGAATAGATCGGTTTCTACCCATAAATTTAAATTGTTTTGTGAAAGGTCTGGAGAGATGTTTTCTAGATTATCATGTGTTATGTATTGATGGTAACCATTTCATATTCCTGGGAAACATAATTCTATACAATTAATCATTTCCTTCATTAAAATCCAATATTTATTATTGATGATATTTTGATTATGATAAATTATATAGATTGATTTTATTACCATTTTACTGAATTATTGGCATGCATTTTTTATTTCTTACCATTCCATATTTTTAATTGTAATATGATCACCCTTCCAAAAAAATAGTACTCTTTTATTTAGAAAATTATCCAGGTCAACATGAGTTTAAATGAAGGGAAATTACATTTTTCACTTTGAATAAGGGAAAATAAATCCAAATGAATAAGATCAGACAAAATGAAATCCTTTCGATCCTCAACTTTGTCGGAAGACCATCAGCAATAGTATTGGCCTTAATATAGATATGAGTGGGGATGTTTTTAATGTAGGATAGAAACTCAAAATAATTGATACATATATTAGTAATACTCTAATATAAATAGGAATATACTATTTTGATAGCATGGACAACAGTAGTGGGGTCACATTACATGAAATGATTATTCCAACCCATATTCTTGGCTTACTCAACTGCAAAAAAATGAAAATTATCTCAACATCAAGTGAAGATGAAATTACACATGATCTATGAATACACCCTAAGACAAACCTTGATTTTTCAGGAAGACATCCCATAGATCAAGGGGCTTGTTTTTCCCCTTTACAATCCATATATGTTAATATTAATCTAATATACAAAAAAAACATTGATAGGAATCATCCATTGTACCAAAAGGATGATAAAAACCCATAATGCCAATTCTATTATGAATAGATATATCACGAATTTTACTATCTCAATAAGCCTTTATAGGGGACATTAAAACATTTGATAATATCCAAATATTGAGATGAATAATCATAAAGGTTGAAAGGAGTTCCATCATGAATCCACTTCTTCTGTGACTACGAATGAATACAAACTAGTTCATCTGTAGTGACCTGGAAGAGAATTAAAATTTGGGGGAAATTGATAGATCAAGGAACTCCTTAATAATGTCTTGAATAGAGAAGTTACAAGGAATCCCTAATTTAAAAATATCATCAACCACCTTCCATATGGATTATGTAGTAACCAAAATAAGAAAAATGTTCCATAACCTCTCTATATTGATTAAAAAGGACACAAACCAATCATAAATAAATACCTCAAACCAGAAAATATTATCAGTTGGAATCCTTTGATGATCCATCATCTATAAAATAATGAATTGTTAAAGGGAAATCACATCCCTTCTGAAATTTCTGATCAAATTCATGCCCACCGGTGTACCTATTACATAGCGGTAGAATAGTTTCTATGTAAGAATTACACTCACATAAAGTTCCAAATTCATGAAATATCCACATGAAAATAAGATGTATACATGTATACATCCTTTATATGGATCAGAAATGTATTCATGTAATATGTTTGGTCTTTGATCGAATTGTCAAAGTAAAAATTTGAATCCTCATGAGTGAGGTAGTCAAAAAAAAGAACATCATTCTAATTAGCAGTCATAATATTAAGAGAATAATATCTGGAGACACTAACCATCTGGATTGAGAATCAATTAAATAGAAAATGGACTTGAAGGAAGACCAAACCATAGAATTAATGTTTTTAATATTTCAAGACAAGATTATTCATAAGAACCTTGCACAGAAAATCCATGTTCTACTAACTTAACATTAACAAGATTCCATAAAAAATATCTTGAAAGGAATGGTTATAATACCTAATATTCGAGATTCACATACCCCCTCCTCAAATAGCTTATAATAGATATTTCAAGGAAAAATTGGTAATATCCTCTCAAAATGTTTAAAATACTAATTAAATTATTGATATAAAAATTAATGCATTTAATTAGAGACACATTCCACTCATGCGCAATAAAAGAATAGATAAATTTAGAAATGATGACATATTTAGGCAACAAAAAAACATCCAATGAGAGATATTTTTTTTCTAAGAGGAGTATTATCATGTGATCTGGCTAATAATTCCAAAAAAGTGACAAGATTTTGGCAATAATCAAATAATAAGGAAACCAAGATAGATAAAAGAGAAAATTATTTCTCTGATGCCCTAATCTATAATGATATAAAATTTCATGATAAAAATTATATTCCTACTGAAAAAAATAATTCAATTTAACCTACTAACCTGAAACCTCATCATAATGTAAGAGATATGACATAATATTTATAACGTTTATATTATCCCCCAGGGTGATGATAATACTAACATCATCATAAAGAAGACTAGTAAGAGACAAAAACACTATACCAATACATATATGATTAAATTTCCCATTTATAGCCATGATATACTAAACCCAACTGAGATAATAATCAAAAATATAGAAAGTAATCTAAGATTGTTAGTTACCCTACCTGACATCAATTAAACATGTAATGAATCCCCCAGGTGATCAAATGATAAGCAAAAAGATATGTGAAAAAACTGAAAATGACCTTAATCCAACTAATGAAATCACCTTCAATACCAAAGATAGCATGAACCTTTCAAATTAACTTTTAATCTATTGTATCAATAAAAAATTTAATATCCTGTTCTATATAAAGTTTTCCACCGCTAACTATCTTTTTGATAAGATTGAAACATTACGAATTAGTGACTCAACAATCCAAAATGGTCCCCCCACCAATGAAACCAAATTTAATGAAAGATATAGTTTTTCTCCACATAGGAGCCAATATGTTAGCAAGAATCTAGATAATGAACCTATAAATTTTATTAAAAAAATAATCAAGCCTAAATATGGGGACTTCATTGGCATTGTCAACTAATGGAAAAAGATAAAAAAAAGTAAACATTCAACCCTTGAGGTAAAGAACCACCTTTAAATAAATGGTGAAAGTGTCTGCAAACTTCATATTGAATGATGTTCAAATTATAATGAAAAACAATGTTTCCCAAACAATATTAGCCTACAGAGCTATCAATATTAAGGGTAAAGATAGCCTTCCCCTCATTTGTTCAAACAGAATATATGTAAATATTAAATTTTCCACTTTATTACCAATTATTAAAAAAAACCATCCATTAGAAAAGAGATAGTGCATGAGAAATTAAAAATACTCATTTATAATGAGAAAATTTTATTCTAGAGGTAACTTAGGATGTACAAGATTATATTCCTACTTTTGAGCAATGACAACATCATCAAGACCTATATAGCACTTTAATGAGAGTTAAAAATATTATAATTTACATAACATTAGCAGTTTCTGGTAAGTAACCCTTTATTTATGATTTTTAGCTATATAATGTATAAGGGTGAGGTTTGGGAGAGTTGTAGAACTTTTAATGTTTTTTGTGGATTTCATATAGGTGAAAAGGTGGTGCATAGTTTTTTTAAAATCATGAAACACATGCAGGAAACTGTGGACAATGAGATAGGGGAAAAAGAGAAGGTGCATAGGCTAGACATGGGTTGTCCAAACCATGAGGCTACCTAGTAGAAACTGTGATATTTTTATATTGTATTTGGTCCTTTTGAGGAAGGGACTTTCATATGGTTGGATCAAAAATTAGAGACCGTGTGATATGCCCATGAAAGGGTCATCCCTAAGGTAGTGTCTAATGTATGGTTAAAAAATTGGTTTCCTAAATGTGTGACTAAACCATGCTAATTTAAAACCAATGTCATTAAAAATTGGATGTAGGTTGGATTAAACTTTTGAACCATTATTTTTCCACATATGAAGCCCTAAATTTGGCCTTTTTTCTTCCAAATGTATACGAGGGGTCTTCCATCAACCAAGAGGAAATCCAAAGTTTTTCTCTAGTGATTAAAAGATGATTCCTCACTGTACATTATTTTCTCTATCTTTCTTGATGTTTCTCTTAGATCTACATCACCCCTCTCTCTTTTTCTTTGATCTATGCCCACTGTGGGAAGATCTAAGGTAGTGGATGACAAATTTGTTTATATATGGCCTTTTTTGTCAGGGGAACAGATCTAAGGCAGGATCAAAACGAATCAAACTGATATTGGGACATTTATTTCCATTAATATTTTTCACCAAAACTCTTGAGGTAGGTGGCTTTAGTCTCGACTCCAATATTCTAGAAAATGAAGTCTTAGTTTCAAATTTCATGTTTTTTTTAAATTGATTGTTTATTTTTTGTGAAATAATTTTTAAAACCCTATTTAGTGACGATTTGTGGAAATTGATGTGTTATTTGAAATTATTTTGATAACATAGTTTTAAAATGTTCATTTAAAAATTAATATTGGTTTTTCTGCATGAAAAAATGGGGTTTAATAAAAAATGATTTTTAATCGAAATGGTTTGAACATACTTTATTTTCCACGAGTTTGGAATGGTTGTGTGGCATGTGTTCATATGAATTGGGATGGTGAAGGGTGTGAATTACCACCATCAAAAGTATTGGAGAGATATGGGCGTGAAGTACCACCGTCAATGTGGTCCACTGTATGAAAACATAGAGAATATATACCTCACCACTCACGAGTATAGGGAGTTACATTGTTTTCATGGATATTTGGATGTATGGTTGTGTAGAAAGAAAGGGGTTATTCCAAAATGGAACATTAAATGATTTGAAGAATTATTTATCGGATTTCCTTGGAAAACTTTTTATATTTTCTTTAGTTTAAAATTTGATATAAAATCATTAGAAATTGTTTTATGTAAATATTTTTTATAACTATTCCTAACATGTTCTATTCTAGTCGCTTGTGTATGGAAGTCATTCAGAGAAACCTAATGATTTTTAGTACTCACCCTTACTTTGGCACATTGGTGATTTTTTAGATGTCATTTACCTAGACATGGGAAAAGGTAATATATCCCATGTATTTATAACTACCTCATGATACATGGGATATTTGGTGATGTTGGAACATGGATCTTGTTGATCATAGATTTTGGTGGTGATTATGATGTTTTGTTACTTTTTATTCTACAAGTTACTTTTATATTGTAGTCTAATATTATGGAACTCAATTATAGTATGATTTTGATAAATGTAATTTTGAGATGTCATGAATTATTATCATTCATCACATAGTGATTGCTTGGATAAAGATTGTTTTCTTTGTCATGGTTATTATTAAAGGGATGATCTTCCACCACATGTATTTCATCTCTTAGACATTTATTTCTAGCCACCAGTTCCCAGAGGATGTTGCTTGAGGCCATGTATCTCCCTTCCACCATCTCAAGCTAATGAGAAGGTATGGGACATTACAAATGGTATTAGTTTTGTTCGGCCCAATTGTTTTTAGAAAAGTGTTATCGTCTTGGTCTTTCCTTTGTGAAACTTGTATTCTATGTGTTGGTTAGTAATTGAAATGGTATTTCTTGTCGGGTTTGGAGTGGAATCCATTCTTTTATATTCACAGAGTTGGTATCTTATAAAGGAGTAGTATTTTTATAAAATTTAATATAGAGCATAAAAATATATAGCCAACCATTTTATACTAACCATAAAGTTACTAGGGAGTTGGGTACATAAGTGTTATAGAGACACTTATAGGATTTGGATATATCATTGTCATGGGTTTATCCATTACGATGAGTATTCCATGCCTTAAAAGAATGACTTCACACTAGTATTGCATAGATTTTTTGAGTAATGATTTATGATCTTGTACAATGGTGATGATATTTGATAATTTTGAAAGTGTTTTCAAATAAAACATTTTGAAAAAGTGCAATGTTGTGGTATTTTTGAAATGGTATGATTTTCCGAAATAATGTTAATGTTTTTAAAAAAAATTGATCATGGAAAAGATTGATTTTGGAAGGAATTAGTGTGATGGATGATGTGACAGATTTGATATTTTTATGCCTTCAGTTAATAGAGAATGAGACTAATAGAGTTTTATGTTCTTTATGAAATGGAACCTGGTAAGAATTATAGAAACCAATCAGTAGAATCTATAGAGAATGTGGTTCCACCTAAACCACAGGTTACCCAATAGCTAGTTCAGAGTATCTTCCTTTTGCATCAAACTATGGAACCGAGAAATTGGAGAAATGATCCATGGAAAATGGATTATTTAGTCCAGTTCTAGATGAAGAATCCAACAATCTTCTAGGGTGATTCTAAACGAGAAAAGGATGAGGTACGACTGAATATGATGAATCATATCATCGATTTCATTAGCACACTAATGGAGTTAAAAGTAAAAATTGAAACATATATGCTCAATGATCTTGCACGCCAATGGTAGGATCTATCAATGGAGGATAAAGATTATCAAGGCCTTATTTGAGATTATTTCAGGAAATTAGTCAATAAATAATTCTATCCTGACATTTTAAAGATTTAAATAACGACACTCCTTTTCAGAATGATCTAGGAAATCTCTCTATCACTGAGTATGCCGCTAAATTCATTAATTTAGTAATGTTTTCACCTGAGGTAGAGGATATTATGTCCTTGAATTCAAAAATATTTGAATCGGGGCTATGGAAAGAGATTAACTCAAATATTGTTGTGTTGATTATCAATGACTATACAGATATGGTTAATAGAGTGACAATGGATGGAACAGACACTTCCGGGGACATGGGAGGAAGAAGTATGTTGATTACCATGGGAAATGGTAGGAACTTTAATGATGGAAGAAAGAGTAAGAAGGACACATACTTCCAAGTTTGTAGTGTGAGTCAGAATCAGAAAGAAAAATTAGTTTACCATTCTCCTTAACCTAAGAGAAAATAATGATTTTTCTGATGTGGTTTGCATGACCACATAAAGAGATAATTTATGACACAACATAGGGCATGCCACGACTACAACCATATGTAGCATCTTCAGTTATATAGTCACATATATCCATGGTTTGTTTTTTGGGAAACTTCTAAAGTGTTGTATACATCATATGCTTTCATGAGATGAGTTCAGTAGAACCAATCTCGTCTAAAGAATAGAGCTATCCATGGTGATTCTTGCAATACAATGACACCTTAGGCAGTGTAATCTCAATAGGGAAGCCGAGAACAAAGTGCAATGATGGAGAAATTATATGGAGTTGAGTAGGTGATTGTGATTGATCAGGTTGAACCATATACAGTTAAAGGTATGACTCTTTTTTAATTCTACCATTGTAAAAGTGTTGTTTGGTACTCGTGAATCACATTTCATTATTTCTTCTCATTTTTTTATGCTGTATGTTTAAAACATTAGATGATTCCCTCTATTGTAAAACTACAAACTCTTCTTGAGTAAAAAAAATATTTAACCTTTCGTGTATAGCATGTTCTATAACTATTAATGGAGCTGAGCTGAAATGGGACTTTTATATACTAGATATGGATGTATACGATGTAATACCTAGAATGGATTGGTGGAAAACAATCAAGGATCACATATATTTTTATAAAAGAATAGTTGGTTTCAGGATTGGGAATGGTGTCTAACATCTCTACAAATAAGAAAGGGATGTAGATACATGTGTAAAATGCTTGTTGGAACCATTTTTGGGAACAATCTCTTAGCAGTTAGAGGAAATTTCCTTGGCATAAATGGAATAGGTTATCAGAATTTATTTTAAGAATGTTGTTGATTAGTTTGTGGATGTGTTTCCCAAAGAATTCCAAGGGTTTCATCCCATGAGATAAGTGGAGTTTGTGATTGATCTCCTTTAGGGGACCCGTCCTACCTCACTTCCATATTGTAGAATAGATCAAAATGAAATACGGAATTTGAAATTGTAGTTGAAAGAGATGGAACTGAAGGATTCAATCGGCCGAGCACGTCTCTGTGGGTAGACCCAATTTTGTTCTTGAAGAAAGAAGATAGAACATTACAGTTGTGTATGGATTACTGTAAACATAAGAAATATATGATAAAGAATTTGTATCAAATTATAATCATTTATGATCTATTAAATAAATTGAGGGGATCTCATTGGTTCTCTAAAATTGAATTGAAATCAAGGTATCACCAATTTTGAGTTTGGAAGGAGGACATTATGATGATAACTTTCAAAATCATATATAAACATTATGAACACTTGGTAATACATTTAGGTCTTAATAATTCACTAGTTTTCTTTATATAATTGATGAATCGTATATTTCAATGATATATATATTCTTTTGTTTTGGATTTTTTGGATTCAATTATTTTGTATTCATGGGCCTGGGATGAGCATGAGAAACACATGGAAATAGTGATAGAAATCTTGAGAGACCATCATTTGTATTCCAAATTATAAAATTTTGTTTTTTAGATACTAGAGGTACACATTCTCGGACATGTAATTTCTAAAAGGGGTTTTCTAATGGATCTATAAAATATAGAATAATTTATCTCTTAGCATCCTCCAAATATTGTCTTTTACATATGTAGATTTCTTGGTTTAGCTAGTTATTACTGTCACTTTGTGTGAAAATTTTAATAGAAAACCTCACCAATGATAGCTTTTAAAAATATTAATATTCCATTACAATGGATTTAGGAATTCTAGAAATACTTTCAAGAGATTAAGGTTCACTTTAAATCCATACTGATCTTTATTTTTTCAAAAACAGGACAAGAGTATGGGGTGTATTACGAAACTTCACGATCTCTGTCGGTGTGTGTTATCATCCAAAGAGATGAAGTTATTTCTTATAGATCACAGAAGATAATTGTGCATCTGAATAAATAACAAACACATGATTTTGAGTTTTCAGAAGTCATCCATGCTTTAAAGACATGGAGTCACTATCTATTTGGTGAGAAGTTTACTGTGTTCACAGATCATATGAGATTGAAGCATATTTTTTCCCAGAGATTTAAATATAAGGAAAATAATATTGTTGTGGTAACATTAAATGTTTACATTGACTTGATTTATACACTGTGTAATGGATATTCATTTGTCAATGCATTAAGTAGAAATTCATATGCTTAGTTGGAAAAAGGAGCTTTAGATGAGTGGCAGCTGATGCCGGCCTTGTTAGACATGCATATAGAATTTGAATACCCAGGTGATGTTGTGGTTTTATTTTCATATGTGGTGATTACTAATTTTGTAATTGTGGAAAATTAGTCACATACATCTGATGTAGAATGTGTTTTTATGAGGTCAAAACTGAATGGTGGAGAAATAATTGAGGCCTAGAGTATGGATAGGAGTTTTGTTTTGTGGATTCGATATTGGAGGGTTTTACCTATGAATTATCAATAGATGAAACTTCATAATTACCACTATTCGATATGGGCTATCAATCCTAGAATACAAAATATATATATAAGGAATTGAAGGTGTAGTTGTAAAGGATCAGCATGAAAAGGAAGGTGGCCAAGTTTATCTTTAGATTCCTAGTTTTTTAGTAAGTTGATGAAGAGAATCAATGACCAGTTGGTATGTTATGGTCATTAACTATTCTAGTGTGTTAATAAAAGTAGATTGTAATGAATTTTGTTATAGTTATCTCAAGAACGTTTTGGACCCACAATTATACATCTGTGTTTGTGTATGAGCTCTGCAATTCAACCCATTTTATCCCTATTCATAAAACTCTTACAGTGGAGGATCTGCCCAGAATCTATTTCCAAGAATTGGAAAAGATACCTGGAATACTAGTTTAGATTTAATTATTCATAGATCCATGGTTTTCCTCTTTTCTTTTGAAATACATACAAAAATCTAATCGGAATCAGTTGAATATGAGTATGGAGTATCATGCTTAGATGGACAGGAAATTCAAAAGAACCATACAAACATTAAGAAATATGTTACGGGCTTGCATAATGGATTTTGGTGGATCTGGGAAAGAGCATGTGACATTGTATTAGTTCACATATAAAAAATATATTAGGCATTAATCCATACAGATCCTTTTTAAGAATTGTATGGGAGCCACTACCTTCCTCCACTTTGTTCGGTGCAAATAGGCGAGAAATTTCTATTTGGTCCTAGCCTTTTTCAAGAGACATCAAAGAAGATTCATTTGATCAAAATAAGGATGGAGATCGTACATAGTCACAATTAATCATATAAGGATCATCATTGATGTATGTTTTAGTTTATAGTGAATCATCATGTGTTCTTGTGGATCTCTCCACCGTTTGGACATCAATGTCTTAAGGGGTCGGTAAAGTTATATCCAAGATACAAAATCCATTTTGAGATACCAGAACAGGTGGGGATGTGGTATATTGGTTAGAATTACCACCATGGTTCTGTGTAGTACAAAATTTGTTCCATCTATCATCGTTTAAAAAGAAACATCCTAAACATAACCATGTTATCAGATGGGATCATGTTGACCTAGAGATAAATGCTTCATTGGTACATATCTAGGTGCATATTATTGATAAGAAAGAAATATTCTTGCATGGGAAAAGCATTTTCCTAGTGTGGTTTTTGGGAAACATGGTCAAGTTCAGGATGAGACTTGTTAAGTTTAGAAGGAAATGAAAGGAAACTGATCAAAACTCTTTTCGGACTTTGGTGGTTTTCTACATTCTATGGAGGTAATGAACAATGGTGGGGAGAATGTTGCAACCCCAGTTTATTGTATGTAACCCTTTCTTAATGATTTTTAATTATATAATGTATATGGGTGATGTTTGGGAGAGTTTGGAGATCTTTTAAAGTGTTCTTGGGGATCTTATAAAGGAACATGAGTGGCACACGATTTTTAGAAACCGTAAAACACTACAAGAAATCATACACAATGACATATGCTGAAAAATAAGGAACATTGGATTCATATGATCCTTCCAAATTGTGGGGATACATAGTAGAAACTGTGATCTTTAAAAAATGTATTTAGACAATTTGAGGTGGGGATTTTGGTATGGTATTATCATGGTTTGGAGATAGTGTGATATAACCATGCAAGGATCATACATAAAAAAGTGGATAACACATAGTTAGCACCTAGTTTGCCTAACTGTGTGACTAAACCATGTGAATTTAAAATCAAGATCCATAAAAATTGAATTCAGGTCACCCTAAGAATTTAACTCATCATTTTTCCTCTTATGCAACCCTAACTCGGAATTTTCTATCTCAATGGTCAAGAAGAATTCTACCATCGATTTAGAGGCATTTTGAAGGCTTCCCTCTATGATTATAAGTTTATTCATTGCGATATGTGATTATTCTTTTTCATTATTGATGTTTATCTATGATCTATATCACTCTCTATCTTGTTTTCTTAGATATATGCCCTCTGTGGGTATCTCTATGAAATGAATGCCAAATAGGTTAGATTAGGTCATTATGTTGATATTTTAAGAGATCTAAAGTGGAATCATAAATATTCAACTTTGTTTTCTGATCCTTTTCATACTGTATATCATTTAAAAAAATTCTATAGGTAGGTGGCTTCACTGTCGAGTCCTCTATTTTAGAACATGAAGTCTTAGTTTCAAGTAATTTTAATTAATTTAAATGGTTAGTTTATTGGATGTGAAATAATTGTTAAAACCCACTTTAGTGAATATTTTTAGAAGTTGGTGTGGTATTGGAATGTGTTTAGATAATATGATATTAAAATGTATATTTTAAAATAAATGTTGGGATTTATGTATAGAAAAATGGGTCTCAATAAAAATAATTATATTTTATTGGAATGGTTTCAAGAAACATGGTATTTCAAGATTTTGGCATGGTTGTATAGAGTGTGTTCATATGAAATGGGATTAAAAGAGTGTGAAGTACCCCATAAAAAGGTTAGAATGGATATGGATGTGATGTACCCGCATCAAAGTGGTCCACTAAGGGGAAAATTAGTGTATGGATATCCCACCACTCACATGTATTGGGAGGTCCATTTATTTCATGCCGGGTTGGATGTATGGTTGTGTTGAATGGAAGGGGTTATGAAAAAATGGAATGCTAAGTGATTTGAATAATTATTTATGTTTTTTCCTTAGATAACTATTTACAATAGATTTATTATATATTTTTATATAAACTATTTTATTAATTGTTTTTTTAAATTGTTTTAAACAATTGTTACTAAAATATTAAATCATAGTGGTCTATGTAGGGAATTCATCGGGGGAAACTTACTTAGTTTTAGTATTCACTCCTACTATATAACTTTGGTGCTTTTACAGATGACATTTAATAGGACATAGGAAAAGGTAAAGTATCATATATCTTTATCACTACCTTGTGATAATTGGGGTGCTCTGTGAAGTTGGAATATTGAGATTTTGAATCATAGAGTCTTATTGTGGTCTTAGAGTATTATTTTTCAACCTTCTTCAATTTACATTGGTATTGTAGTATTTCATTATGGAACATGATTTTAGTACGATTTTGTTAAATGAAATGTTTAGTTTCCTTTAATTCATATAATGAATTTTATAGTAGTTGTTTTTCTATGGATTTTTTTAGTTAGTGGTTTTATTCTTGTTGGAAAATTCGTCCCCCATATGTATTGAAGTCGTTCAACATTTATTTCCATCCCTTGGCGCCTTGGGGATGTCAGTTAAGGCTGAGTAACACCCTTATCCCCTCTCAAGACAATGAGATTAGATGGGAATTTACAATTTATATCCAAATATCTATGAAACATATCCTTGAAAATAGTACACTTCATGGAATATCTATAATTAATAAGATTATTAAGCATTTAAGTATACTCATTTATCTCAATTTCGCGTTAGAAATGTAATTGTTAGTATAATGCTGTAATAATGTTATAAAGAGTGACAAGAAGAATTGATATTTCATGCTAAAAGTCTCTAAATCTATCCTTAATCCAATTATCAAGACTCCCTTTAAAGAATTTATGTTTGAGGATGCCGGGAAAATAATCATTATTTAAATTCATAGAGCCCAAAATATCCAATAAATGTTTCCCACATTATAGATGGTTCATCCCAGATGTAATAAATCAAAAAGTAAAGGGATCATTATAGTCCTGACAAACAAGCTCCACCAAGATTAGATGATGATTTTAATTGATCCAAGATAATGTAATGACAAATATATAATTACAAGAATTTATAGAAAAATAATTATGAAAAGACCTAGAAAATTAGCTTGACACCATATCTCTGAGACACGTCATATAGTAGGTGTACTTGAAAACAACCAGATTAACCTCAATTATGTCATTATATTCTACACAGGCTCTGAACTCCCTAGAAGATATTAAATTAGTCACTACCCCCATTTTTTATCTGACTTCAAAAACTAGTTAATTTTTCCAAGAACAATCGATATACCATCAACAATATTCGTAATGGAATAAATATCAAACCAAATAATACTATGATCTCGATGTATGATATGATCAAAAATGAAGGAAAAAATGTTTATTTCCCAATATATTAAAGCACATGTGGCATGTTGACCACTTTATCTAACCAAGGAAGTATCATTCAAAGAACAGTCTTTTGTTACCCACAGATTCTTCACAACTACAAAAAAAGTGTTACAAACTTGGATATGATTGCCCAGATTTTCCATGATAGCAACTATTGGGGAAAACATACTATTGGGTTTACTAAACCCAACTAGAAAAGGTTTATTCTTCTGAATATGAATCCTATGAGAATAGAAATTTTAGATATTGTCCATCCCCTGGTAATTTAAAAAGAGTAACCATGTTTTTATTTTGATATAGTGTTAAATACCCATTTACATTCCTCTCATACCTTATATTTACTAGAAAGTTTAGGTTTACCACCATTCATCTTGGTAGATGTAGTGATATGGATGAGTATTCTGATGTTAGTGATATCATCTTTTTTATTTTCATCTTATTATTTTAAGGTTCCCCTGCTAGAAATAACCTATTGATTATCACCTATATAAGAATAAATAATTTTAATCATAGAAATTCCCTGATTTAAAATAGTTTAATTAAAAGTCTTGATGTTGTCATGAAAGGATTCAATGCCCACTCCATTGAAATCAAGTGAAAAAGGGTCATCCCCAACATAATCATTAATAAATTCTGATGGGCCATCCCATTCCTGCATAGTAGATAACAAAGCCATAATGTACTGTGAAATTTTTATGACAATTTAATCTTTATCTACTTTATTTTTCATCACAGAAACCTATAAATTAATGTATTTTGTAATTTACCTTGAAATATTAGGATTAATACAATCAATTCACCCCTTCTTATGCACCTTATATTCCACATTATTTCTAAAAAAGTGCAATGTGTGGACCAGAATCTTTTCCCACCTCTTACTCTTATTCTAAAATATTAGACCATGATTGTCACAAATTTTCCCTTGATAAATATTACCCTTCCAGATTCGAATTCTACTTCAAAAAATTCTTCAAGACCCTTTTAATTTCAATAAAAACATTCCTTACTATTATGGACTTTGTTATCCTTCTCCCAATCCTTTCCATTGTGATTTCCTTTTTAATGTCTTTTAATCAACCACGAATTTAAAACTGATTTCCCTACAATTTTAGAATCCTCATAGAAGGGAAAATCTTTTATAAAAAAATATGAAATCAATCTTGATGTAATTGGAAATCAAATTTATAACCTATGGATACTTGTGAACCATGTTAATTTCCAATATAATTTGAGAAAACAAACCATGTTCCCACCTTTAGGTTATGTTGATCTAATCTGATTGGAGTACCCTGGAATGATACCAGATCATTCAAAATCAATAGATGCCAATACATCCAACACAAAACATTAATTTATTCTCAAAATTTGGAATCAGTTTTATTTTTGTTATGTGAATTGATATTGTAATATCATTCTTATATTTTATGATATTTTAGATGATGTTGCAAATCCCAGAATTCCAAGAAGCACTAAAATCCTCCTTGAAATGAAAGATGATATGGAAATAACTTCTTATAATTTCAATAAACTCCCAATTATGATTACTCTAGCAATTAGAGACTCTTTTTTGATATCATCATTTGACAAGGGTTGGTATCCCTTAGAGTAAATTATTCCACCCAAAAGAGAAATATTACATAGATTGAACCATTGATGAAGAGCCTCTTGATCCGTTACCACTATGAATCCACCATCATCAGTCCTAATAATGTCAGATGATCCGATAACATCCTCTATAACCAAAATAGGGAAACCATACAAGGATTCCATAATGGATACAATTTTTTTTATTTTTTGAGAAGAGTCCTTCAAATCCATAGGATTGATCTTTCATTAGAAATTGGATTCATACTTAAAATAAAATTCCCAGTCAATATTGAACAAAACAATGAATAAAAATTATTCATAGATCCAAAATCTAATATTATCATCATTTACAAATTAAATGTCGGTAGCTCCCGTTATCTCCATCATTTAATTGAGAATCTCATACCTTTAATTACTGATTATTACTTATCCAGTAATTTAATTTGATTGTGTTTTCATTTATTATATCAAAATATTATTTTTTTCACTTCTTTATAATTTTTTTGATTTGATTAAAAGAGTTTTCAGTTATTTACCATTCCATAATGATTGTTATCATTTATTTATTTATTACTTTTTTGTACTTACCATTACTGAGAATTTGAGATCACCCTTATTTTATTCCATATCTCTATTATTCCTTGAATTTTACTATGAAATATAATCAAGGATATATTACATGGAATAATTTTATTATCTAATAAATAAAAAAATATTTTAATTTTTGTATTCATTTTTAATACAAGACTCATTTACGTATCTAGTTTACCAAAATAACTGAATTGTTTAGTCCATTGGGACATGATTTACTTGTATCTTATTCCATTGTAATGGTAGAAAAAAATAGTCACAGAGATTTTTGGGTTTGGGTCTCTATAATTAATAAAAAAATCCATTAAAGACATTCTTTATGAAATTATCCATTTTATTTTGGAAAACTATTTTTAAAACAAGTAACAGATTTAAAATCTTTTTCTTTGAAAATGATTTTAGAAAAAAATTAATTTTTAAAAAATTTGGAAATATTTTTCATTAAAATAACTTTTTAAACATGTAGTGGATGACTCAATGAAATTATGTTCATGATGGAGGGTAATCTATACATGCCAAACAAGTTAGAAAAAGACATTTTTCGCTTAAAAATGATCAAAATGTTCCTTGTTTAGAAAACTAAAGAAGTATTAATTTCCATAAAAAAATTTACAAAGAAAAAACGGGTAGAAATATATTTAGTAAATATTATTTAAAATGATAAAAATAATATTAAACGCATTTTCTTATAACATGTTATTAGAAGAAAATAGTTTACTGACTAAAGAGAGAAATGATGTTGGATTTTGTTAAAAACATTTTCTAAAATATTTTAAGAACCAAAAATATTTAAAATGATAATATTAATTTAAAATATAATAAATAAAAATAGGATATGAAAATTAAAGGGTTTATTAAAAAATAATCAAATTATTTCCTTCAAATAAAATTCAAGAATTAACGATCTTGATTAGAATGAGATTATGAAACAGACTTTTACAATGATCCTAATATTGAAGTGAGAATTAGTCAATGAACTAATTTTTTGTATTAATATTAAATAAAAAATTGTATATATAATATAGTATTATTAAAATTCATTACACACAAAATATTAGAATACAAATTATGATAAAGAAGTAATACAATCCAATGAAATGAAATTATTTTATTAAATTCTATATCAGTATATAACCCTAATGTAAAATCCTATTAGATTATATAACATAAATTAAAACATAAAATACCCTGAATAATTATTTATTAATGATATTACATTTAATAGTGGAAGTATATACACCATATAAAAGAAATTAGGTTCATAACATTACAATATACCTCAATGAAGGGAAATTGAAACAATGTCCCTTACCATACACTTACTTTTGGTTGAACATGATTTAATATGATATATAATGTATTATAAAATGTTATTAACTTGTACTAAAACCATATAATATTTATAATATCTAATATTATCCTTTTATAACAACATATCACCTGTATTTTAGTAATTTTCATTATTTTTGTTGTTTTGGGTGTAAATATACTTGTTTTCTCATGCATGTATTTTAATGAAATATCAACTTCTTGTTCATATTATATAGTTTCATAATATAAAAAATAATAATCAGGAAATAAATAACATATTTATTCATCAATTATACTTTTAATACCAACCATGAAGAATGTTTTTGAGAAATAATGTATATTACGATTTTGGAGACACTATACCATACATACACCTGAGTAAAATTTTTATTTTCAATGATACATATTTAAAGTAAATAAGTAATATTTTAAAATTAAATAATGATAATAATATCATATATACACTTATATTTATTTAAATAAAATTATATATATCATTCATGTGGTGTGGTGATGAAGAGAAAGTCATATTGTTTCATAAAGGTAGTAGTCCACACGTACACAAATGATGTTATCATTTTACATTGAGTGAAAAGGTAATTAATTAAATGATATAGTTTCTTTAGGTAATGAGAAATATGTAATTAATATTATAATTATGTAATGTATATCATATATAACCATTAAATTTATCATTATTTCCTTCCATTTGAAGCGTTATTGAAAAGGAATAACATTTCTTCTTCTGGGAGTTGTTCACCGTACACAGAAGCATTACCATCATGAATACAACAGAATGATAATAATATATATATATATGATATAATTAATAAATAGGAATAATTATTTCACAAAATCACATATATACATTATATAAATCATAAAGTACCGTGATATGTGGTGACATAATAAAAATGACTTTGGTTTGTGAGGTAGTAGTTCACCGTGCACAAGAATGATGACTTTGTAACCCATTTGATGGAAGTAGAGGTTATTTTTACGAAATTAAATTACCATAAAATCTCATATATAAAGATATATATTTATTATACTTATATTATAATATAATTAATTTTTAATAAGAATTTAATAATGTGTATGAACAATAAAATAAACAAGCTTGTTGAAATCATTAACTCTTCTCGAGGAATCTTCTTTAGGTTTTCAAAAAAGTGTCATGAGGTTGTATTTTTGTTAAAAATAAGGCATCTAGGATGATATGTGTGATTTTTATGACTAATTTGTCAAGGTATTTCTTGATCCAATTTGGTTTGAAGGTGTTGTGTGGAGAGGATAATGGTGGCCTTTCTAAGTAAGGTGAGTGGCACAGTTGTAAATATTTTTGAAAATATTCAATCATATAAACATTTTTATCATGATAGAATCCCAAATAATGGGTCATTATATAAAATATAAGAAAAAGGTCAATATATGGCTAGTAATTTTGTGTTTTAAATATTACTAGGTAATTTTTAACCCTTATCTTTTTAGTTTAAACCCAGGTAAATTAAATTTTACCTTAATCACAGTAATTAATTTTTATTGTTTTCACTATTAATATTAGTCAAATATTTATTTGGTTATATTATAAATTATAAATAATAATGATATGAAATATGAAATCTGACATTTGAAATTCAATTTATAGAATTTTGAAATTTTAATTTAAAAATAATCTTGTAGACCCGATGAGAAAACGAGTGTCTAAAGTGAAAATGTTAAAAAGTATAAAAGGTTTTTATATCAAAATTCGATATGAAAATGAATCCAGTGACCCAGATTGGATTAATTGATATAAAATTTATCTAATATTTCTTTTCCATAAATTCCATCTATATTTTATGAAATTTTAGTTTTCAATTAAAATATTGTATTTTTCAATATTCACCAAAAAACATTTCAGAAAAATAAAGAAAATTGATCATTAGATTACATTGAAATTCAAATTTTAAAACTGTAGATTATATTTTCCACTAAATTTTCTAAAATTTTAAATAATTATTTTTCAATTATGTGTGGAAGGAGTGACTAATTGGTCTCTTAAAAAAATAATGATTTTTAGAAAACAATTATTTTTTTAAATGAATCATATTTTATTTATAATCAATAGATGACCATAATTTTAATTTTTTTAGTTTTTATTATTAGTATAATTTAGTTTAATAGCTATTTTATGATGGTATAGTACATTATGATTCATTTCTATTCAATGATCCATGTCCTATAAGAAATCAAAAAAACATGTTATTGCATGTAACGTAAGCTAAGCTCAGTATTTATCACATTTCTTACCATCAAAGAGATTTAATTTATTTAAACATAAATATATAATAATTTAATTGGTTTTTATATTCTCTTATAAGATTGGGTTTTTTGTCTCACATTATATCAAACATTATGTTCCAATTTTAGAATTTTGGGTTGTTACATTCTCTAGATATTAAATAAATTGCATCCTGACAATTTAAACATGATCTCGATAATCGAAGGTTTAGAATTTTGAAATAATATTGTCGAAAAAATATCACATCAAAAAAGGGTTAATAAAATGTCCACTTAATAATAAATAATGTAATTATAAAGTGAATTTTTAATAACACATATCTTGGTTTCTATATAGGGGACCATTGGTAGCTTGTGAAGATATAGATATGGAAAAAAAGAGTAAATAATTATAGAGAGTGATATAGGTAAATGATCATAAGAATGTGAGTAATAAATGGAATGATAATGGTCCCAAAGCAATAAATTTGTGAATATTTAAACGTCTATTTGATTCATCAAATTTGAATGAAATTTGATAACATTTTTGTTACAAGATCATTTTTATAAAGACGAGTAATCTTTTTACTATATATGATTATAAAGAATTATAATGAATGAATAAGATTATATTTCCTAAGAAATTTTTTTTCCTTTTACTATGCTTTGATTAATTTCCAATTTATCCATTTTTTTTGAAATGAATATAAAAAACAATTTGTATGAAGAACTAAAATTCACTATTAATATTTTGTAAGATCTATAAAATAGTAAAAAGTATTTCAATTTACCTCTAACTATTTTAAAAAACCAATATTTTAAGAACAAGTTATCCAATATAATACATTAATATCTAAACATCAATAGTAACAACATGGTTTCATCAATAATAGTTATTTATCAAATCGCTTAACTTAAAAAAATGAAATATTAACCAAGACATACCTTTTACCAATGGTAGGTGATAAACCCTTTTCATAATTTGGTTGTGGGTTCAATCCCTCGCTCGGAATTTGGGTAATCCTTTTTCAAAACCATATTTATATAATTCCTATAATCTTCCTAAAACTTATAATCGAAATCCTTGAAAATAAATTAATTATTAAATAGAAATTTTACTATAGTTTTCAATAAAACAGATTACAATTTTTTACAAAATCTAATAATATTATATAACTGTAATTATAGTTTCATTAGTGATCATATTAATCATAAAGGAAAAGAATAATTTTAAACTTCTTTCTATAAAATTTAATGGAATTATTACCCAAATATAATTTTAACTAAAACATATTGTTTCCATAAATTTCTCCCCAAGTATCATTTGTCTTTGTAGAATCCCATAATATAAAACCTAAAAAGAGGTGTTTAAGGATTCAACCATATGATCAATCATAAAATCCTAAACCCATGATAGTATAAATAACTCTCACTTAAATGAAGATCTATATTATTATATAATTGTACACAATCATTATAGGTTTCATGATAATTTTACAAAAAGTAGCATTAAAATAATACAAAAAAAATTAAATTACTAAATCCCAAAACAAAAAAATACATCCTATTTATTTTATTAAAGGTCCCCCATGGTCTTGGGGTTTCCATTTAGATGAAGGAATTGATTTAGATAATTCAAATATTCTCTATATTTGATACATAAATCTATAATTGGATCCTTATGATGGGATTTATTACCTCCCATCATACTCGTCATTTTTTCTCAAAAATTATTTTTTTATGTCATACCTTCAAACAAATAAAACAATATTATGGTCCACTAGGATGACTTAATTTAAATCTAATACATTTTAGGTTAAAACTAGGTCATTTATTTTCATAATATATTCAAATTATTCTTAATGGTTAATAAAGAAAAATGTAAATGATCTTAAGAATATCCCCCATGACTATAAATCTTGGAGTACAATATTGCATGTTTTCATATACCGTGTCATGATTAGGTCAATCACAAATGTGCCGTTTTTAGAGTTATTATCCCAATCTACATCTATTCCAAATCAATTTCCACATGTAGTTTCTATAAAAGGATGTATTTCTAGGAAAAAACATGATAATATATTCCATACCAATCTTTAATTTAATCTTCTATAATTATCCTAAGTGTTTATCATAGGTTAACATCCATATTCTATGTTTCACTGAATCTAGTTATCATGGTCACTACATTACTTCCTCTAATACAAAATGTAATAATCTTTACCCCGGTATCCTGTTGATGGTGCTTGATTTATTCCATTATCCAATGATATATAGAATTTCATACAAAAGGGATAAATAATTTAGTAATCTAAGTAAACTAGATACATATACGATTCTAATATTACATTTATATAAAATATCACACCCATGTATTTCATTTAAAGAATTTTTTTCTATAATTTATTTTCATAAACTTCCCCCTATGTTTCGCCTTGCCCCCCTTAATTTTAATGAGTTTGGACACTTTTTTAGATGACAAAACAGGGGGGGAAGGTTTGGGGGCACGGTTTGTTAAATCGTGCGGCCTTCTCCAAATCATTAAAATAACTTTCTGGAATTCTATTTTTTCCCTCTGGGGATTTATACAAACTCTCCCCTTTCTTCTCCCATTCAACCCTTATAGCCATTTTATCCTCCCAAGCACCACAAACCCTCATTGGAACTTTATTTTGAAGGGGTATTTGGAGGAGGAACTTTAGATAATATTAAGTAAGTGTTTCTCCATCTTAGTTACTCACCTTTTCATGAAGTTTTATCCAATTTCCATGAAGTCAAAAATGAATATAGTTTAGGGTTTCTAACCTAGGGTTTGACTTTTGGTTTTTTCGAATCTTTTTATTTTAGGCTCGATCTACCTTCCTTGAGGTGTGGTGATGGTGTGATTAAATTTTCCCACAAAGGATTAAAATTTTTAACAATTTTGGTAGGCGATTCCATGTGTATGAAATCTTTTTTCCTTATCTTTATGTGTTTATAAAATTTTCATGTTTATATCATTTTATTATTGGTGCATAAATTTTTTTACTGGTATTTGTAAAGAAAATGAAGTATAAGTTCCATTTTTACTTGAAATTGG
Source organism: Viscum album (assembly GCA_963277665.1). NCBI lineage: Eukaryota > Viridiplantae > Streptophyta > Magnoliopsida > Santalales > Viscaceae > Viscum > Viscum album. The sequence goes on from OY728151.1 coordinate 566,215,823, forward strand.
GGGGTTTTCCTAGAAATATTTTATTAGTTCATTTGGGGATGACCTATACCTACTTAGTTGATTCTATTGAAACGAATTATGGCTGAAAATCATGTTTTTAATTTTTATTTCCCTTGCTTGTTGCTGCGAAAATTTATTTTAATCATGTTTTTGTAGCATATGAAACTTTAAGTGTCATGTTTGTGTGAAAATGAAGGTTTAACAAATATTTAACTTTGTGGTTCATATGGGGAGTTACTATAACAGATTTTTTGTTTTCATTGAATGGTATTGGGATTACATTACTGTTTGTGTGATGTATAATTGTGCAGATGGTGTGAAATGTTTGGATTTTAAGGAGTTTTTGGTGCAATACAATGCGAGATTTGAGAAGTTGTTTTATTGAAAATCAAAATGTTTAATGTGTCTTTTAAGTGGTATACAGTGTGGAAAGATACTTTATTTTTTGTATGTGTCATGTAGTGGTGTTTTTATATGAAAAATTATATATGAATCATTTTAAAATTGTTCGATAATGAAGGAGGAATCTAAGCCACCTAGGTGGGAGGATATGTACTAGTACGCTAGTGATACGAATGGGTTTTGTCCCTATTTCACATTGAATTTTGGATAACAGAAAATATAAATAAACTATATATATGATATTTTGGGACCACTATGTTATCATTGATCTCCCTACCAGTGGATCATGAATGGGAAAAGATTGTGACACGGATATTTTACACTGACGTATGAGGTAAATAGGGCCTGAGACTATCTGTTCATAGGGGTGTTGCTAGTTTTTATTCTCATTGGATTTGTGGTATTTACCATTTCCATACGGTGTTTTTAGATGTAAATTAAAATATCTGACATTTCTTATTCAAATTTTTTATCATTCTGAATGTTTTTTTTGAAAACTATTTACAAGTTAAAGTTACATTTGTTATAATTTATCGCCGTTTTTCCACACTTATTAAAACTTAATTCTTTTTCAACTTGTATTGTATAATATTTAGAATTTTGGGTCCTATTATATTGGTATTAGGCTTAAAACCAACTTACACCCCTTGGGTGTATGTATACTTGATTATGTTTTACATTGGTAAGTGAAAAGCCTCATGTGAATGTGGTTTGGGTTGTTAGTCCCCTCCTATGGTGTGGTGTTTTGGAGATGGCTCAAGGGTGATGACACATTATTGTTTGGAGTCTTTGTGGATGATTTTATAATGTTTTTAAATATGTATGGACCCATTTTAATTTATTTAAAACCACATATTCATATCCGGTTTCCGTTAAGGCTTGTTTGGCATGAAAATTTCAGAGTCATATTATTGACTGTTTTTAATGTTTTATTCTTTCATAGTTAGGTAAATAATATCCAAATCAAATTTATTGATACATGGGAAAGTTTTACAGAGTGTGGGGATTGGGAATGCCATTCGGGTATTATCATGGCTGGATTTGCTGCCAGTATTAGTGGCAACCAGATTTGGTTCGTGACAAAATGGTATCAATGAAGGGAAATTTTTTTGAGTTGTATTATTATTTTGGGATGTTTCCGGATGGAGAGAGGTAAAGACTGTGAGGAATTATGTTTTTTTTCATGGGTAGGATTCCTAGACTACACCTCTCATGGCAGACCGTGATTCACCATGGGATTTTATAATTTTCTGATTGACTTCACTTCCAGGTGAGACATGTGGGATACAGACCACATGTGGACATCGGGTGGGGGTGGAGTGGTTATTTATATTATCGTTGTAATGTGTTTGGATTATTTAAATTTGATGTTATTGATGATATTTTTATTATTATTATACTGATTTTTCTTTTATGATTTTTTCCTTTTTTAGTAACATGCCTCCCCAGAAAGCCCTCATGCACCCACGGGAGGAAGCCAGAGAGATTTCTCCCTTGCTGCATGATCACAAGATTGTAGAGGTTGTGGTTGGGGATATCCAAGCTCTAGGACTTGGATTGGATCTTGTTCTAACTCCAGTTAGAGAATATTAGACTATTCCTAGGAAGGACAAGGCCCATGAGTTACTGAAAATAAGCCTCATACTTTCCAAGGCATCACAAAACCCTAGGAAGTAGAGGTATGGCTCAAGAAAATTGATAAAATGTTCGAGTTTCAAGATAAACCCAAGAACATTAGGGTGAAATGACCCCTTTTTTGTTTGAGGATCCCAACCACATATGGTGAGAATGAGTAATTCAAACTAGGAAGAATGAGAAGATGTGATGTGGAGATTTTAAGGATTTCTTGAATGAACAGTACTGCCATGAGGACTAAGTGGTTCCTAGGTCCCGAGAGTTCATGGATCTTGTTCAAGGGAATCTTTCTCTCATGAATTATGCCATCCATTACACTGAGCTGGTTCGGTATTCCCCTGAAATCATCTAAAATGAACAAGTAATGGCCCAGAGGTTTGATAAAGGCTTGCAACTAGAGATATACTCCCAGGTTTTCATGTTCAAGATGAGGACCTATGATAAGGTAATTAACTATGTGTGTATGGTTAAGATTAACCATATATGAATGGATGTTTTCTCTGGGTCAGTATTCGTAGTGGGTAGTGGCATCTCTTCACCAAAGAAAAGGATGTGAGAGGAACAAGTGAAGAAGGGAGGTGGTAGTTCAAGCCACTATTCAAGGAGGGTTTCATATGTGGCTTCTAATGTGAGATCAGTAATGTGACACCAGTGTGGGTGACCAGGAAATTTCTGATAAGAATGACCACTTCCTCTAAATCCCTGTTACCAAAGTTGATGTATGGGTTAATTACAACTCTTTTGAGAGGTGTAATGCCCACTTTAGAGTGGGGTAGGGTTAGTGGGATCAATATGAGTTCTAGCAGAGTAAGAGCCATTGTGGATGGGGGGACCATTATTCGGTGGCCATGGTGGTAGGGTTGGGTCATCTTCTAGGGAGATCCAATTTAGGGCATAGCCATAGACTGCCAATCGTCATCAGTTAAGGACCAAACCACTTCATGCGGTGGATCAGGCACCAATAGGATCAGAGGAGGAACCTTCAACAGTTCAATGTACCATTTTGATTACATCTTCTCTAGATACTGCTCTTTTTGTTACTAGTGCATTTGTTTCATTATTTTATACCTATTTTGTGTACATGATGAAATTGATGACCGATTTTTTGTCTTTAGTGATATAGTCGGTGACGTCACTGGGAAAGAAGAAGGAGAAGGGTCTCAGGCTCCCATCGTGTGTGGTTTCTATGTTAGGGGTTGAGATGGAGTGGGCCCTCTAGGTCTTTGATATGGATTAGATTGACATAATATTTGGCATGGATTAGCTAGGACACTTAGAGGCACACATGTATTTCTCTAGGAGGTAGGTTATTTTCACAACACATGATCTGATTTGTTAGGTTTTTTATAGGGAATGGGATCCTTGGTCAAGTCGTACGGGACATCCACTACCAAATTTGGGAGATGTTATTTTTTTAGTTATCATTTCTCACGAGAAAGGATGAATTTCATTATCCTGATAGTCGAATACCTCACGTAGAGGATAATATTCCATAGGTATTTCTAGATGATTTTTCAGGTCATCCCCCGGAGCGGGATGTGGAGTTTTCGATTGAACTAGCACCAGGAACACAACTGATATCTCTTCCCTCAAATCGTATGCCCCCACCAAGTTAAGGGAATTAAATATAGACCATGAAGACATAGAATTCAAAGGATTCAATCACCCAAGAATATCTTATTGGGCTACGCTTGTGTTGTTCGTGAAAAAGGCTGACGGATCTCTCCGGTTGGGCATTGACTACCGGAAGCCGAATAAGATAACAATTAATAACAAATACCCTTTTCATAGAATATATGATTTGTTTGATCATTTGAAGGGGGAAAACAAGTTCTCAAAAATAGACTTATGTTCAGGATACCATCAACTCAGGGGGAAAGAGTCAGATATCCCAGAGATAGCCTTTTGAAGTATGTATGACCACTTTTAGTATTCGGTAATTCCATTCGAATTGACCAATGATCCAGTGGTATTTATGGAACTCATGAACAAGGAATTTCATCAATATCTCAATTATTTTTTTCGTTGTATTTTTAAATGACATCATAGTTTATTTGGGATTTGAGGAGGAACATGAGAATACCATATTGATCATTCTTGGAGTCTTCTGAGAGGATCGCCTCTACACAGTGTTGTAAAAGTGAACATTCTAGATTAGGGAGGTAAAATTTTTGGGGCATGTGATTTGTATCACAGGGTTTCAGTTGAACATGATAAGATCGGTGTTGTAATTACATGGGGAAAACCAAAGACTATGTTTGAGATTAAGAGTTTCTCTGGCCTGGATGGTTATTACAGGCGATTCATTTGGGATTTTTCTTGAGTTTCTTCACCGAAGATCGTGCACACTTGGAAAGGGGTGAAGTTTTCATGGGCCCTAGAATTCCAGGCATCATTTGATGTGCTGAAGGGGAGGTTGACTACCACTCCCTTTTAAATTTTCTAGAGTCTAGAAATGGGTTTGTTGTGTATTACTATTCTTGAAGTATGGGTATTGGGTGCATAATTATACATAATGATCACGTGGTGGCGTATGACCCTAAAAAACTATGACCAAAAAAAAATATTTACCCAACCCATGACCTGGAGTCAGTTGTTGTGATGAATGATTTTGAAGAATTGGCATCACAATCTTTTTGGGGAGTGGTTTGTGGTCAGCTCTGTTCACTAAATCTTGGCCTATATCTTCTCGCAGAATGACCTGAACTTGAGGCTGTGTCATTGGATCGAGTACCTGTAGGGGTTCGACTTTGAAATTGTATATACCCCACGAAAGGGTGATGTGGTGTCTGAAGATTTGAGCAGAAGAGTTCCAGTGTAGGATTTGAGGAACTCCAGTGATGAGTAGACATTTATGGGGATCTTTTCTCTAATTCATGTGGAGAACAAAGAGAAAAATGGGTGTGTGTTCTTGGAAAGAATCCAGTTGACTCCTTTGCTAGTATAGCTAATTATGTGGGATAATCCTAGTGATGAGATTTGTTAGCGGTCGAAGTAGTTTCTGTATAGTGGGGAGACCTCCTCTGATTGGTCTTCATCTCCCAATGACATCTTGTACTTCATGGGCCATTAAGTAGTGTCTCTATATCTGTGGAAGGTGGTGATGGATGGTAGCGACCATTCATAGTTGGCCATCCATTCGGGTGCCACCAAGATGAACTGTGATGTTTGTTAGCATTTCTAGTGGCCTGGTTTGAGAAAAGACATCATAGAATTTTTGTCAAGATGCTACACATGCTAGAAGGTTAAAGAAGTGCATCAAAGGCCCTCCGGTTTTCTCTTACCACTACCCATTCCTACAAGGAAGTGGGTGGAGGTTTCCATGTAATTCATTTTCCATTTCCCTCATACACAGTGGGGTAAGAATTCGATTTGGGTTCTGATCAATCATCTAACCAAATCAGCCCACATCATCCCAATCAATGATACAAGTAAAGTGGATGAGTTAGGATATTTATATATTCAAAAGGTGGTGAGACTACATGGTGTTCAATCAGAAGTGGTCCCAGATTGAGACCCCTATTTTACTTCTCAGTTGTGGGAAGTCCCTGGGGTCTCAGATTAAGACGAGAATGACATACCATCATCAAACAGATAGTCAAAAAGCGTGAGCAAATCAGATTTTGGAGGAAATGCTCCAGGCATGTATTCTGGTATTTGAAGGTTTTTGGTATAGCCATTTGAGATTGGATGAGTTTGATTATAATAATAGTTACCAATCCTCAATTCAAATGGTTTTTTAGGTGCTCTATGGTAAAACTTTTGGGTCCCCCCTATGTTGGGATGAGGTAGGTGATACATCACTGTTGTGGCCGAGTCTTGTGCAAGAGATTTCTGAGAAGGTCATGTTGGTCATATAGAACTTTTTGATAGATAAGAGTCTCCATAAATCATATGCATGATAGAGGTGTTGATACCTAGATTTTTCTATGGGTGATAGGTCACTCTTGAAATTGTCCCCACGTCTTGGCCATCATCAATTGCGAAAGGAAGGGAAGCTGACATCGTGGTATGTCAGACCTTTTGAGGTCACTTAGCATATTGGAAATGTGGAATATAAGATGGACTTACCTTCCCAGTTTAAATCCATATATGGCATCTTCCATGACATTTAGTTGAATAAATAAAACCCAGATCCATCCAATTAACAGAATTTTGAGGAGTTGGATATAGAGCATGATTTATCTGTTGTTGAGCGGCCAGTGGAAATAGGGCACTTCCAGGAAAGGTGATTTGGGTAAATTATATTCCACTGGTCTAGGTTCATTCACAGTATGTGAATGATACACATGACACATGGGAGTGGAATTCATGGGTCGAGGAAGAGTACTCATTCTTGTTTTCCGATCAAGCTTTAGGTTGACTTTCCAGGACGAAATGTTTTCATGGTGGGGGAGAATATTGACACTAATGTCAATAATTTATGGTTATTGATTCTATTTTATTCTTGTTCTAACCTCCCCCCTATTATTCCCCTATCCCCCTTTAATTTTAAGTATTTTGGACACTTTGAGAGGACAAAAGGGGGTGCACGGTTTGGGTGCACGATTTTCTAACCCGTGCAAGAAAACCGTGAAGCCTTGTCTAGGTGATTAAAAAAACATTGTTGAATTCAATTTTTTCCTTCCCAACATTTATCCAAAATCTTTTATTTCCTTTCCCATTCTACCCGTAGAGCCATTTCAACCTTCCAAGAAACAAAAACCCACATTGTAACTTCATTTTGAAGGAGATTTGGTTGAGGAACTTCACACAACCTCAAGTAAGTGTTGCTCCTTATTATTTCATCCCCTTTTCACGAATTTTCTTCCAATTTAAATGAATTAAAAAAATTATAGGGTAGGGTATTGAACTTAGGGTTTATCTTTTGATTATTTTGGTCCAGTCATATGATTTTAGGCTCGATCTACCTTTCCTGAGGTGTTGTGGTGGTACGATTGAATTTTCGCACAAAGGAAACGAAGTTTTAACAATTTTTGTAGGTGATTACACGTGTTTAAATTATTTGTGACATATATTTGTGTGTTTATGACATTTTCAGGTCTATCTTATTTGATAATTCGTGAAAAAATTAGTTTTATTGGTATTTTTAAATAAAATGAAGTTTACATTCCTTTTTTATGTGAAATTGGGGTGTTTTCATAGAAATACTTTATTAGTTCATTTGGGGATACCCCATAACTACTTAGTTGATTTTATTGAAATATATTAGGGAATAAAATAATTATTTAATAGTTTATCTCACATGGTTGTTACTACAAAAATTTATTTTAATGGTGTTTAGGAAGCATATGAACATTAAGTGCTATGTTTGTGTGAAAATGGACGTTTTACAATGATATCATTTCTTGGTTCATATAGAGATTCCCTATAACTTATTTTTTAGTTTCATTTATAGGTTTTGGGCTTCAATTTTTGTTTTTGTGACTTATAAGTGTGTACATGGTGTGTAATGTGGGGATTTAATGTAGTTTTGGGTGAAAAACAATGCGAGTTTGGAGAGGTTGTTATATTGAAAATCAAAATGTTTTGTAGTGTGTTTTTATTTGTATACTATGTGTATAGCTACAGTATTGTTTGTATGTGACAATTATTGGTGTTTTTTTTTTAAAATAGATCAATTTATCATGATAAAATTGTTTTAGCACAAAGGGAGAATCTCAGGTACCAATGTTGGTGGTATGTACTAATACGTAAGTGATCCGGATGGGTTTTGTCCCTATTTCACTTAGCATTATCATTAATGAAAACTCTAACTAAACTATATGGATGATGTTTTAGGACCAATAGGTTATGGTTAAGATATATACTAGTGTTTCTTTCATGGGAAAGAATTGTGACATAGATATTTTACACCGAGGTATAAGGTATATAGGACCCGAGACTATCTAGGGCCTAAGGGTGTTCTCGGTTTTTATGATCTTTGGATTTGTATTATTTAAACTTTCATTAGGGTGTGTTCAGATGTATGTTGAAGTAGATAAAACGTCTTATTAAAATGTGTTTACATTATGATTGTTTTTTTGGAAAAAAATTTATAATTGAATGTTGCCTTTCATGGAATTTATCGATGCTTTTCCTGGAATATTAAAACTGTGTTATTTTCACCCTGCATTGCATAGTATTTGTAATAATGGGGTGGTATCCTATTTGGCTTAGGATCACACCCTACTTACACACCTTGGGTGTATATAGACTTGATTATTTTTGACACAGGTAAAGCCAAAGCCTTAGTTGAAGGCAGTTCAAGTTTTTAGTCCCCTTATATGCTGCAGTGTTGTGGAGACGGCTCGGGGGTGATGACCCCATGTCGTGTGGAGTCTTTGTGGATGATTTTAATCTATTTTTACTTATTTTTGGACATCTTGTACTTTATTTAAATCCACATATCTATATTTGGTTTATCTTAAGGCTTTTATGGCATGAAAATTTCATATTCATATGATTGATTGTTTTTAATGTTTTATGATTTCATACATTGGTAAATCTTTCCAAAACCAAATTTATTGATAACTGGGCACATTTTACAGCCTATGGGGATAGGGAATTCACTTTAGGCATTTTCATGGGTGGGATTTTCTGCCAGTATTAGTGGCTATCATATTCGGTTTGTGACATAAAAATATCACAACATAATTTTTTTTCAAGAATATCAGTGTCCCCTCAAGCATATTATTTAATATATTTCATTGTAAACTTAATATATTCTTAGAAAATGAATAAAAATAAAGGTCTTCTCAAATGGAAAATAATATTTCTTTATACAGAAGAATATCATAAATCAATAATCATAATATTTTTAAAAAAAATAAATAACTATATAACCATTCCATATAATCAACAAACCGAGAATGAAGTGAATCGACAGACAATATCAATGAGAAATATATAATGGATAATAAATATGGAAATGTAAATAATTGAATACCCATTCTATTTAATCAATAACATGACTATCATAACTGGATAAGGACAATCAATAAAGAAATATAATCAACTGAAAATACATTCCATTTAATCAATAATTGAGAATGAAATACATCCAGATATAATATCATTGTTAAGATATAATGGATAATAAGTTAAGGAATAATCCATATAGAATGATAAATAACTAAACACCCATGATATTTACTAAAAAATATGTGAATGAAAGGAATCCAAAGATAATTTCATGTAAAAATCTCTTGGCTAACAATAATAACTGAAATGAGGATAATACATAATTATCGAAGGTCATGTATCATTCACATGATACATCAACTATAAATATGTTTTACAAGATGGTTTAAAACTAATATAAAAAACTTGTTACATGCTAGTCTAATAATTTGAATCATGAGACCTATCAATGTATTGAGATGGAATATAACACTGGTACCCACCCATCAACAGAGGTCCTATGAATTCCTAATATATCAAATAATTGATTTAATTCATGAAACAATTTTCCATAAAATAAAATATCCAAATTAAGTAATGCATAATGATTTATCAACATTTCCCAAGTCAATCAATCAAATTTCAAAGTAGAATACCATATTTCAAAAGTAGATTCCATATAAAAAATAATTATATCCATGGTAAATAATATAGATATCTAGGGGAATTTTTTTCAAATGATCATAAGAAAGTTAATAATTCAAGGGGATGTTAATGAATAAGAAATGAATTTAGTATGTTAATTTAAATAGACAATCTTTTTAAAAATGATCATATACCATCTTGAGGAATAATAAGTATTATATCAATAAAACATATTCAAAATGAAGTATATATATTATAAATAGTATTTATCATTTATGAATAAAAATTAATTTAAAAACATACTTGAGGAAAACATTCTTTTTTATATAGGAAATCAATATCTAAAACATTAAAAAAAATTAAAATCATTTTCTTTATAAAAATATTCTAAAAATAATAATTTCTAGAATATTCAAAAAAAATCATTATAAATAAGTTTGTAAAACTGTATTGATGTTTCAAATAAATTAATGTCATGGAGGTGAGAAATCTTTACAAGATGTACATGTTTAAAATAACATTCCATCTCCATTTTAAAAAAGGCAAGAAAAGATCCTTGTTTAGATAAAGAAAATAATATTACATTAAAAAACTTTTTTACAAAAGTTAAAATGGGTAAAAAAATTTAAAACATAGTTTATAAAAGTTTCAAAGAATTTTTAAAACATTTTCAGAGAAAATTGTTTTGGAAGAAAATAGATTTATGACTAATGAGAGAAATTAGGTTGGATTTTCATTATACAATTTTCTAAAAAAAATTAGTACCCAAGATTGGGAAAATGGTACTGCTGCTTAAATATAAAATTAATAACAATATGATAATAAAATAAAATGGTTTATCAAACAAGTATTAAATAATTTCCTTTAATATAATATCCATGAAAAGACAATCTCAGTTCGAATGGGATTATGAAATAAACCCTTGAAAAGATTGCAACATTGAAGTAAGAATTACTTATTGAATAAATTATGTGTATAAACTTTAATTACAAACAAAAAAAGTTTAAATAAAAATATATAACAAAAATTTATTAAAAAAATAATTTTAAAATACCAAAGATGATTAATATATAATATAACCTAATGAAATGAAATTGAGTTATGAAATTAATTACCACTTGGTATCTGTAATGTCAAATCCCAATAGATAAAATAAATAAAATCTAAAGCATAAAATACAAATAATTATTATTTATTAGTTATATTACAAGTCTAAGATGAATTATATACACCATATAAGAGAAATTAGGTGCATAACATTACAATATTTCTCAATGAAGAGAAATTATAATGATGTCTCTTACTTGACTCTTCCTTTTGGTTGAACAAATTTATGCACCTGTATATTGTTTTAAAACATGTTATAAACCGATGAAAGAAATAATATTTATAATATCATATATGATCAGTTAATAACATCTTATCAACCATTCTTTAGTAATATTTCAATATTTTGGGGGTTAATTGCACTGTTTTCTCATCCATGTTTTTTCATTAAAGATATGGATGTTGTGTATATTATATGGATTTATAATATACATAATAATAATCATGACATAATTATCATGTTTATTAAAAAATTATATCTTTAATACCGATCATGAACGATGCTATTATTAAATTAAGTATGTTATGATCACGGAGACGGTATGTTGTACGTACGTATGAATAACATTTCCAATTATCATCAATTATTATAGAAAGTATGTAAGAAATATATTAAATTTATATTATGAAAAATTTTCATATCTACCATATTATTTCTATTAATAAAACATATATATATTATTCATGTGGTTTGTTTATTAAAATAGAGTCACATCGTTTCATAAGGGTATTAAAACATACATGAATAAAGTTATCACTTTTCATTGAGTGAAAAGGTAAGATAAAGAATGATATTTTACCATTATAGAATGATAAATATGTAATTAATACCACATCTAATTCATTTATATCACATATAACCATTAAAAATATCCTTATCAACCCTAAAAATTATTAAATTGAAAGAGTAGTTTTGAAAAAAAAATCTCTACATTGTTGGATCTGAATCTACGGATTACACACAAGAGGGGGGGGGGTGAATTGTGTCTTTTCAAAATTATTATAATCTCTTCATTTTAGACAAATTCTGTCCACTATGCTTTTGCTCGATTAAATATGCAGCGGAAAAAGTTAAAGCATGAACACACGGATGTATAGTGGTTCGGGGAACAGAAGGCCCCTAGTCCACTCCACCAATGCTCAAATCCACGAGCTTGGCGATTTTCACTATCTGGTCCTCGTTTCCACAGACCTGTTCACAACTGAGTACAGGCAGTTGACACCTTTACAAGTTTCAGGCAAACACAGCCTTCCTGGTTCAAACACGAACCCACACAGCTTAGAACGGGAAGCTGATCACTCAAAAATAAAAAGGGGTTTTGATAAAGAAAACACTTCTCCAGTTGTTCTTCACAATTGCAACAGAAAGCAATTGACAGTAGATAGATCGTTGTCTTCAGAAAATAAAGATCTGTAATCAAAACAGTTCTGAGTCGATCCAGTTGCAATAGATATTACCAGAAACTTCACAACTTCAGCAGCAGTAGATTCACAACAGATAGTCGATGTAGAACACGTGAATCTGCTATCAAGATCTTCCTTCGGTAATAAAGGTTTTACACTTCTTCTCGATCACCAGAAAAGAACGCCTTTTCACAGTCTCTGTTTCTTGCTCGTTAAAAGATCAATCTATATCTTTTCACACACTTTTCTGTGTATATATAAAATATCCGAAGTTTCCAAGATAGAACATATATATTCAAATCTGAGAAATTATTCCGCATAAATAGATCCATAAAAATCTCCTTTAGATTCGCGATATTAAATAACAATAGAGCCGTTGTAACTCCCCTGAAGAATCGGCACAAAAAGCTCCGTTTAAATCAATCATTAATCCGTTGTAAATCGTCTTTGATTCAGTCAAAGTCGTACATAAGAATCAGCTCGAAATCCGCCTAATAATCCGCTTGTTTGACCAATGCAAAAGGAAACATCGTCTGTCAAAAATATCCCGACGCCAAACATAGGGTTGATGACGTGGCTCCAAACGTAGGGTTCACAAACATAAGGTTCACAAACGTAAGGTTCACAAACGTAAGGTTGAACATACATACTTTCTCTTCAGCATTCAAACGTAGGGTTGATCATCCATACTTTGTCTTGCTTCAACTCTCCAAAGAACGTACGGTTGATTATAAAAGTAAGGTTGATGATCCATACTTTTGAGAAACAAACTCAACACTGAAAACTAACATACGGTTTCTCTTCCTTACTTGTCCAACAACAAAAACGTAAGGTTCCTTCCAAACGTAATGTTCTTCTTCAATAATTTTCAACAACGTAAGGTTCATTAACCATACGTTTCAAAATAACATAAAAGGTAAACTTTTCATCCATACGTTACGTTCATCAACGTAGGGTATGAACAGTGATTCCAGTACGCGCTAAAATTGATCTCGCGCTACAGTGATTTCAGAACACGCTAAAATTGATCTCGGAATAAATGAAGTATGAAATCTCGTTGTATGAAATAAATAAATAAAATAAATTCCTGCAAAATACTCAACGAAATAATTAGTAAATAATTAAGGTTATTTGTGAGCATCAAAATCATCATAAAGAGACAGAGTATTATTTAAAATAATCTCCCCCTTTAAAAAATATTATTTTGAATTGTTTGAAAACAATACATTGCTCAACAATCTCCCCCTTTTTGATGATCACAAAACCCATAAAATAATAGAACTAATTTAATTGCAATCTTTAAAATTTTAGAATTCTGAAAGGATTAAAACAATATTTAACTATAATAAAATTTCTCCCCCATAAAAATAAACTTTCAGCTAAAAAATAGATAAAAGATAAATGTCGTATATATCCAAATTCCTTCATAGGAAACAAATGAATTTAAATGTTGTGTTTATCCAAATTCTCCCCCTTTTTGTGATATCAAAAAGAATGAAAAATTACGGATTTGAACACATTCAATATTGCACTGAACTATAAGTAAATGCTATAATTAACTGTGTATGAATAAGTGAATTTGTTATACTGGCTAACTTAGTCATAAATCAATAAACAACAAAACAAAAAAGAAGTAAGAAAATAATTTTCATTCACAAGCTGTTATATATATAAATGATTGTGATATACAGAGGAATCAAGGTTCATGGATAAGACAGGGAGAAAAAAAGGTGTCTATCTCCTTTGAATCACGGTCTTGATCTCTGTAAACTGTTCTCTGAGCCTCTTCATCATCCCATCTCCTAACTTGATGATAAGATCTCTGTTCTCTTGAGTCATATGAATATCTTCAATCAAATTAACTCTGAAAAACTCATGCATTCTTTCTTCTTTTTCAACAAAAAGAGCCAGCTTTTCTGATAACTGATTCAAAAGAATCCTAATCGGTTGCTCTCCAGATGTCAACTGATCCACTAAAAATTTCTGATTATCTAGCAAAACTGACAAAGGGGAACTATTACACTGAAGATCGTGTAATCTGTCACTCATATTTCTTAGTGCTCCTGTAATTGCTTGAAATCTCCGAATCAAATCAGGTGAAGAGCCTGATCCACTCACAGCACTGTTTGCAACAGACTCAAATTTATTCTCCATATAAATCTTCAACTCAGACATATCATCTTTCTTTACCATCTCTGATTTTAACTAATCAACAGCATGCAACATATCAGTCTTAAACAAATCTACTTCCTGTCTTGAAACAGTACATTCTTTCAGCTTATGAAACTTCAACTGCTCTAAGTTCAGAGAATTTCTGAGACTAACATTCTCAGATTCTAACTGAGAGATACGCTTGTACAGCTCAACAACTTCTTCTTTTCTCGAATCAGGGGCACCCTGTGCTCTATTCTCATGTCCAGAAATAGGTTGATGAGGCAGGGCAAGTGGTAAAGAATCTGCATCTGACTGTTCTTTGTCCTTGTCCTGACAAGGTTGATCCACTGAACTAGCTTTTGAAGCCTGAAACTCTTCCACTGAAAAATCTTCCTGAAGTACTTCTGTATTAGCTTCAGATGTATGTTCATCACAAACAGTAGTCTCTCTGACTTCTACTGATTGGTCAAGAACAATATTTTCATGTAAATCTTGAGGTCGGGCCACTTCTTCACCAAGCACTGCCTCCATAGGTTGTTCTTGTTGTATTACATTTTCAACAGCCACAGCAGCAGATTGAGGTTCTTTTTGGATTTCTGGTTGAGCTGTTGGTTCCTCTATCGGTGAAGTCTGCTCCACAACAGCTTCTCTCACAAATGAATAAGAAATTACCGGTTCAGAGGATTTCAAGGCAGGAGAGATAATTTCTTCATCAATTGACCTCTTCCTTTTAGATTGAAGTCCTTCTTGACTTCTCTCTTCCTCAACTTCCTCCATCTCAAAATGAATTCTCCTTGCCACTGTACTAACCCTTGATTCTGCTTGTCCCTCCTTGGACTTAGCCGGTTGAGCCTGAGCACTCTCCGAGTCTTCCTCATCTCCAACGGGTAAGAGTTTTCCTTTAATTGTGCTCCAGAAGTATCCTACTTTCCTCAAAGTTCCAGCATTAAAAACATTACTGTGGTGAAATTTCACCCCAGCATCAACCAATCTGATCATTCCTCTTTTAAACAAAAACAAAGAAATGAACCTTCCATAAGGGAAAAAGGTCATTCTTGCTTCACTCTGACATCAGTAATTCAAATATCTTATCATAAACCGAGGAAAATTAAACTTAATATCACACATCAGAAGATACATTATGTACATGTCATGGTATAGGATTTTCTCCATCTCAGCCATCCTTGGTGCTAAACCAGTCTGAACAAATTTTACCAAGATTTTCTGATCGGGCTCCAAATCTTTAATAAACATTTTCTTTATCACTCTGGTTCCAAACAGAAAAGGCATAATGTCTTCAGACTTATGTACAGAATCTCCAATATTCCGTAAATCGAAATGAAAAACTCCTTCATGAGGGCAGTTAAGAATTTGACTTATCTCTACAGATGATATGGAAAAATCCTTATCCTCTATTTGAGCCAATAAACTATCCTCCGTATCTCCAAGGCTAAACTGAACAGTTCTAAAGAAATGTCTCATTTCTGCCTCATAAAGAAACTCAGAATTTTCACTATTAAAAGCTTGCTCAAGGCTTTGAAACGACAACGCTTGCTTCAACAGTAAATTAGTTTCAAACATCCATTCTAAATCGATGACTTTACCTTGCAGTATTTTCCGACCAACTACTTTAGGTTTCTTTGCAGCACTGCCCTCAGCTTCATCTGGATGCTTAGTCTTTGCCATTTCAACAACGATTTCTGAAGGTTCGTAAGTTTAGGGTTTGAAGATTCAGAAAAGGGTTTTGGAGCAGATGTGCGGTTCTAGGTTTTCGAAAGGGTTTCCGAAAAAGGTGAAACAGTTTAGAAGGTGAAACGGTTCTGACAGCCTTGATTCCCGTGTAATCACTAATCATTACTTTTATTTAAAACAAAATAAAATTACTTTATAGCGGGAAACAAAAATTAAGCAGAATTCGAAAACAGAATAAGATTTAAAAAAAACTATTTAAAATTAAATAAACCTAACTCCCCCTTAATAAATTCAAACCTTGCCATGGGAAGTGGTTTAGTAAAAATATCTGCTAATTGATTTTCTGTATTTAAAAATTCTAAAAATATATCCTTTTTAAACACATGATCTCTTAAAAAGTGATGTCTTATATCAATGTGCTTAGTTCTAGAATGACTAATAGGATTTTTTGAAATATTAATTGCACTAGTATTATCACATAAAATAGGTGTATTATTGAAATTTAATCCAAAGTCCATAAGAGTGTTTTTCATCCACAACACCTGTGCACAGCAACTACCTGCAGACACATATTCTGCCTCGGCTGTTGACAGGGCAACTGAGTGTTGTTTCTTACTAGACCATGATACTAAAGACTTTCCTAAAAAGTGACATGTTCCTGAAGTACTCTTCCTATCTAATCTACAGCTTCCAAAGTCAGCATCTGAATATGAAATTAAATTAAAATCAGAGGTTTTTGGATAAAGCAGAGATTGATAAATAGTACCTTTTAAATATCTAAAAATTCTTTTAACAGCAGTTAAATGGGATTCTTTGGGATTTGATTGAAATCGAGCACAAAGACATACTGAATACATTATATCTGGTCTACTAGCAGTAAGATATAACAAACTACCAATCATACCTCTATATAACTTGTTGTCCACTGATTTTCCAGTTTCATCCAAATCAAGTTTTATATTAGTACACATAGGAGTTGTAAATGTCTTGCTGTTTTCAAGTCCAAATTTCTTAAGTAAATCAGTAATGTATTTGCATTGATTTAAAACATTTCCAAAATCTTTTTGAAATATTTGAAGACCCAAAAAGAAATTTAATTCTCCCATCATACTCATTTCAAATTCTTTTTGCATTAATTCTGAAAATTCATGACAAAGAATTTTATTGGTCGATCCAAAAATTACATCATCAACATAAATTTGAACCAACAAAACATTATTTTTCACAGTTTTCTTAAAGAGTGTTGGATCTGCTAGTCCAACAGTAAAATCATTTTTCAAAAGAAAAGAACTTAGTCTTTCATACCAAGCTCTAGGTGCTTGTTTAAGGCCATAAAGAGCTTTAGTAAGTTTGAAAACAGAATCTGGTTTTTGAGAATTTTCAAAACCAGGAGGTTGCTCAACATAAACTTCCTACATTAAATAACCATTTAAAAAGGCAGATTTAACATCCATCTGAAATAATTTAAAATTCATATAAGATGCATAGGCTAAAAGAATTCTAATGGCTTCTAACCTGGCTACAGGTGCAAAGGTCTCATCATAATCTATTCCTTCTTCTTGATTATATCCTTTAGCTACTAATCTTGCTTTATTTCTAGTTATTATCCCTTGATCATCCTGTTTATTCCTAAAGACCCATTTAGTTCTTATTACTGGATAATCATGTGGTCTTTCAACTAATTCCCAAACCTTATTTCTCTTGAACTGGTTCAATTCATCCTGCATTGCTATTACCCAGCTCTCATCATCTAAGGCTTCTTCTATGGTCTTAGGTTCTTGTTGGGATAGGAAAGCAGAGAATTCAACTATGTTTCCAAAGTTTCATCTTGTTTGAATACCATTCTCTAAGTCACCTATCACAGATTCTAAAGGGTGATTCTTTAAGGTTCTAGACTATCTAGGCATTACATTCAAAGGTTCTTCAGTATCATGTTCTTCTGAACTGGACTGAATTTCTTTTATATCATTTTCAAAATCATTCTTTAAATTCTCAGGTCTCATGTTTTCATTAGAATCAGGTTCATCTATTTGTTCTATCCTTTTCTCAAAAGGATCAGATTCATCAAATTTCACATGAACTGATTCTTCAACAATCCTTGACTTTTATTATAGACTCTATAAGCTTTGGAGGTTGCAGAATATCCTACGAAAATACCTTTATCAGATTTTGGATCAAATTTACCAAGATTATCTTTGGTATTCAAGATGTAAACCTTGAATCCAAAAACTTTAAAGTAATTTACTTTAGGTTTTCTGTTATTCCATAGTTTATAGGGTGTCTTTTTCAAAATAGGTCTTATTAAAATTCTATTCATTATATAACAAGCTGTATTAACAGCTTCTGCCCAGAAATATATAGGTAGGCTATATTCATTTAACATAGTTCTAGCCATTTCTTGAATAGTTCTATTTCTTCTTTCTACAATCCCATTTTGTTGAGGTGTTCTTGGAGCAGAGAAGGTGTGTTTAATACCCATGTTTGAGCAAAAGGAATTAAATTCCTGGTTCTCAAATTCTCCACCATGATCACTTCTCAATGAGATTATATTAAAACCTTTTTCATTTTGAATAGATTTACGAAAACCTTCAAATAAACTAAAAGCTTCACTTTTATATTTCAAAAAGAAAATCCAAGTAAATATAGAATAATCATCAACTAATACATAAACATACAATTTACCAGCTAAACTTGCTACTCTTGAAGGTCCAAACAAATCCATATGGATAAGTTCTAGAGGCTTAGTTGTAGCAACTTTATTAACAGATTTGAATGATGATTTGTGTTGCTTGCCAAGCTGACATGCATCACAGAATCTGTCATTGTCAAATTTGAGACTAGGCAAATCAGAAACTAGATGTTTCTTAGATAATTTATGTAAAGCATATATATTGCAATGACCAAGTCTTCTATGCCAGATCCAGGATTCACTTATATTAGCAGTTAAGCAGTTTACTTGTTGTTTACACAAGGAATACAAATCCAAAGTATAAACATTATCAGTTCTGGGTGCTCTAAACTTAAACAGTTTATCTTTAGAAACAGTACAACTATTGTTAGTAAAATCAACAGTGTATCCATCATCACAGAGTTGAGAGATACTTATCAGATTGTGTTTTAACCCTTGTACATAAAGTACTTTGTTGATTGAGACTTTCTCTGGATCTCCAACTGTTCCAATACCAATAATCTTTCCTTTGGCATTGTCACCAAAGGTGACAAGTCCTCCTTCCTTTCGAGTAAGAGAAGAGAAATTAGCTGAAGTTCCACTCATGTGTCTTGAGCAGCCACTGTCCATATACCATATTTCTTTCTTTCTTTGGTGACCTGCTACCTGCAAAGACATTTAAACAAATTGCTTTGGTACCCATATTTTGTTGGGTCCAGGAGTGTTAGCAAGCAGTGATCTGGGTATCCAGATTTGCTTTGTTTTCTTAAAATTGATTGAATCATATAGATCATTGGAAATATAAGCTTTCTTAATTCCACATATTTGAGGTTTTCTTAGAAAACAGTTTTTAGCTATATGACCTTTTGTTCCACAGTAGTTACAAATAACCTGTTTAGTGCTAGGAACAAAATAATTTTTGTATAACTTAGGTTTTTCTCCTTTACTTCCAATTCCAAACCTTTCCTTTTTAATTACAGTTTTTCCAAGTATCTCATTTAAGACGTTTTCTCCTTTCGTAAAAACTAAAGCAGCCTTTTTATAAGATTCTACTTCATCCTGTAGAGTTTTCATTTTTGATTCAAAATTAATTTTATTTGAGTCAGCAGAGTTGTATTTGTCAATTAATTCATTATGTTGCTTTAGCAAAGTATTTCTCTCATCTGAAATAGCTTTATGCAAGTTCTTTATAGATTTATATTTTTTAAATAATGAGTCATACCTTTCTTCAAGCATATTGCAGTAAGCGGCAAGTTTTTTATTTGAGAAGCTTGTTTCAGAGTTTGATTCATTATTTGAGTCAGAGGAGTAGTATGAGTGTACCTCATCAGTTTCAGCCATGAAACACATATTTGCTTTTAAATTGGCTTCCTCCTTCTCTGAGCTTGATTCAGAAGAATTACTTGAGTCTTCAGAAACACTCCAAGTAGCTTTCATAGCTTTCTTGTCTTTCTGCTCATAATCATCTCTTTTGAAGAATTTATTCTTCTTTGCATCTTTCAATTTTGGGCAATCCGGTCTGATATGTCCCATCTTTTTGCATTCATAACATCTCACTTCCTTGCTATCCTTTTTGAAGGATTTCTTGAAGTCTTTCTTCTTACTATAGAACTTTCTGAATTTTCTGGCTAGCTGAGCCAGTTCTTCATCCGAATTTGAAGAATCAGAGCTTTCTGATTTAGCACTTACTTCTCTGTTCTTCATCTTTCTATCCTTTTGTTGAGAAGTCACTTTCAAAGCAGTATTTTCCCTTTTTATGTAGACTTTATGCTCATTTACCTCATCTTGCATTTCAGCTTCGTACATAATCAATGTACCAATCAGTTCTCTCATAGTTAGATATTTAATAGAAGTTGATTGTCTGATTGCTGCAGAGATTCCATTCCATCGAGTAGGAAGTACTCTCAGTACCTTCAACGCTTGATCAGCCTGCTTGATTGGTTCTCCTAGAGCTGTTATATTATTGACAATTTCTGTCAATCTTCCATTCATCTGAGTGATGCTCTCTCCTTCAATCATTCTGAAAGTATCGAATTTTAACTTAGCAGTTGCGTATCTCATCTGTCTTACATTATCTGTTCCTTCATAAGCAACAGCTGTTGTTTGCCACATTTCATATGCAGTCGGGCATTGAGATACTCTGTTAAATTCATCTGGTCCTAGACCACAGATGATTGCATTCATAGCTTTTGAATTTATGTCATACTCAGCCTCTGTAGCAGCACTCCATGTATCGGGATTTTCAGGAATTTCATAGGGAGTCAGAATCTTTGAATAGACTTTGTAACCAAGATTTTTCAGATAAATAATCATACGTGATTTCCAGCAGCCATAATTATCTCCATTAAAGTAAGGTGCTCTGACCATTGACATTTCCTCTCTCATATCATCCATGATACACTATGTATAATCTTTAAATACTTCTAGCTTGATAAGACTTTAAAAATAAGAAGCTCCTCCTCTGATACCAATTGTTGGATCTGAATCTACGGATTACACACAAGAGGGGGGGGTGAATTGTGTCTTTTCAAAATTATTATAATCTCTTCAATTTAGACAAATTCTGTCCACTATGCTTTTGCTCGATTAAATATGCAGCGGAAAAAGTAAAAGCATGAACACACGGATGTATAGTGGTTCGGGGAACAGAAGGCCCCTAGTCCACTCCACCAACGCTCAAATCCACGAGCTTGGCGATTTTAACTATCTGGTCCTCGTTTCCACAGACCTGTTCACAACTGAGTACAGGCAGTTGACACCTTTACAAGTTTCAGGCAAACACAGCCTTCTTGGTTCAAACACGAACCCACACAGCTTAGAACGAGAAGCTGATCACTCAAAAATAAAAAGGGGTTTCGATAAAGAAAACACTTCTCCAGTTGTTCTTCACAATTGCAACAGAAAGAAATTGACAGTAGATAGATCGTTGTCTTCAGAAAATAAAGATCTGTAATCAAAACAGTTCTGAGTCGATCCAGTTGCAATAGATATTACCAGAAACTTCACAACTTCAGCAGCAGTAGATTCACAACAGATAGTCGATGTAGAACACGTGAATCTGCTATCAAGATCTTCCTTCGGTAATAAAGGTTTTACACTTCTTCTCAATCACCAGAAAAGAACGCCTTTTCACAGTCTCTGTTTCTTGCTCGTTAAAAGATCAATCTATATCTTTTCACACACTTTTCTGTGTATATATAAAATATCCGAAGTTTCCAAGATAGAACATATATATTCAAATCTGAGAAATTCATCCTCATAAATAGATCCATAAAAATCTCCTTTAGATTCGCGATATTAAATAACAATAGAGCCGTTGTAACTCCCCTGAAGAATCGGCACAAAAAGCTCCGTTTAAATCAATCATTAATCCGTTGTAAATCGTCTTTGATTCAGTCAAAGTCGTACTTAAGAATCAGCTCGAAATCCGCCTAATAATCCGCTTGTTTGACCAATGCAAAAGGAAACATCGTCTGTCAAAAATATCCCGATGCCAAACGTAGGGTTGATGACGTGGCTCCAAACGTAGGGTTCACAAACGTAAGTTTCACAAACGTAAGGTTCACAAACGTAAGGTTGAACATACATACTTTCTCTTCAGCATTCAAACGTAGGGTTGATCATCCATACTTTGTCTTGCTTCAACTCTCTAAAGAACGTACGGTTGATTATAAAAGTAAGGTTGATGATCCATACTTTTGAGAAACAAACTCAACACTGAAAACTAACGTACGGTTTCTCTTCCATACTTGTCCAACAACGAAAACGTAAGGTTCCTTCCAAACGTAATGTTCTTCTTCAATACTTTTCAACAACGTAAGGTTCATTAACCATACGTTTCAAAATAACATAAAAGGTAAACTTTTCATCCATACGTTACGTTCATCAACGTAGGGTATGAACAGTGATTCCAGTACGCGCTAAAATTGATCTCGCGCTACAGTGATTTCAGAACACGCTAAAATTGATCTCGGAATAAATGAAGTATGAAATCTCGTTGTATGAAATAAATAAATAAAATAAATTCCTGAAAAATACTCAACGAAATAATTAGTAAATAATTAAGGGTATTTGTGAGCATCAAAATCATCATAAAGAGACAGAGTATTATTTAAAATAATCTCCCCCTTTAAAAAACATTATTTTTAATTGTTTGAAAACAATACATTGCTCAACATACATTTCAATATTCATAAAATATTACACCTTTCAAAAACGCCAAATAATCATTCTATGGTAATTTTGGAAATATAATTTTAAAAATGTATTGTATTTTAGAAAATTTGTTTCCTAAATATGGTAAAAAGTAATTTTAATCTATGTACGGAATGAGTGACTAATATATCTCTTTGAAAAAAAAATTAATTTTAAATGATTCTAATTTTATTTATAAAATATAGATAACCATAAGTTTCATAATTTTTCTAGTAGTATTAATACACATAAATCTAATGGATAGTATAGTATATTATACTATATTATAGTCCATTTATAATTGAGGTTTCCTGCTCTAAAATATATATAAGAAACTAATTATTTCATATAGAGAAAAATAAACTCAGTGTTTCATGAATTGAAATCTATAAAAGAGATAGAATTTATTTAGAGATAAATAAAATATAAAGTCTTAGAGTGTTATGTTCACTTATAATCATTGTTTTGTGTGACATACATCCTATCAAACATTATGTTCCTATTTTATAATTTCAGGGAATTTTAAAAACACTTTGGAACAAATATAATACTTATTATAAGACCTAATATGTGATCCTATAGATAATTTTAACAATAAAAATGAAAAATATATTCCCATATCCATAATTGTAAATAAAGTTTAATCTATAGAAAAAATATATTATTATATTATCTATAAAGGGGTATATTATGGTCTCTATCAAACAAATTTGTGTCTCCATATAAACAATTCACAAGAAAGATATATCTATTTAAATTGTATAAGATCTTATATAATCCTTATTTCTAATATATCATGTGAACAGAATATATATAACTTATCTGTATTGTATAGGTCTTACCATTATAAAACAATTCTCTAAAATAGATTATTTTGTTTGAATGAGTACATAACATATTATTCATAAAATTATTTAGGAAAATGACAAGTCACTAAACAAATCATAGAAATAAATGTACTCATTATAATTTACTATATTTAAAAATGTTTAATTAATATACAATATAGAAAATCACATCATTATTACACATAGTTGATAATAATATTATTAAAATAGAAAACAAATATATGAGTTACTCTTACTTAATTATGGGATAATAATAATATCAATGTTTAGACATTCACTAGAAAATAATCTTATCAACATTTTGTAATAAGGATTCATAAGATAAATATCTCTAGGTAAATCAATGTCTATGTAGATTTAAAGTGGTAATATTTTATTGGTCTATTCGGATATTAATTCCCCATTTATTATCTTCTAAGGATGCACTATATCACCTAAATTATTTTAAATTTTTTTATATAATCCTAAATAATAGAACACTATGATAATCATAAAGTAGGAAAAATTAGAGTCATTTTCTGATAATATTATTTAAATATATAGTTCATATAATATATAGAGTTTATAAAAATGAATGATAAATGGAGTATTCCCCTGTAACATCCAATTAAATGTATTCAGGTATTTCTTTGATACCTGTGTACGACTAACACAAGGTTAGGGAAAACAATGTACCCTACTATAAGACACTATAAGGGGTTGCAGGGTTTGGACACATAGTTTTTCTGACTATTTAACCACTCCTATAAACCATGAACCCCATGGATAATAAGGAATGAATATTTGGTTCATGCTTAGTTTAGCTATGTGGCTAAAATGTTCTCCCCATGTAGAGAACCAGCAATGAAGCATAGTTATGGAGCACAATTTTTCTAACAGTGCATCCCTCTTGAGGGAACCGTGCATGTAGTTTCAAAATGGTTGAATTAAATATTAAAACTTGAACAAAAAGATTAAAAATCTAATCACAACCATTATTCCCTAATATATTTAATTTGTCTAGGATCTCATGAAGAAATTTGGGATCCTCCAAAATCTTCTATCATCATATCAATGTGATGGTGGAAGATCTGATCACTCTCAAGTAAGTGGATATACTCTTTTATTATGTATTTCTATAATCAATTTTTTCCACCGTATATAGTGTTAAATCATCATGTCATTGACTTGTCTAAAATCTTATTCAATGTATATAATCCATTTCTTTATAGATTTTGATTCTAGATTCAATTATTAGAGCTTCTTAAACTTGTTTAGTCATTGGAATTCCTATTCTGGGTATAGATCGTTTGATTTCTATTATTAATAGTATATGTTTCAATTTCATATTTTATAAGTAATTAAAACAATGATTTTATTTAGTCGATTGTATTGGACATCAATTAATTTATAAAACATCAATTTTCAATGATTTGATTATGATATTCGAAATGAAATGGTTTTCGAAAAAACCCCAATTCCAATAGAACTGGAATTGAAAGAAGAATTCTGATAATAATGATGGATTGATTTTTATGATAATTATTTGATGAAAGAATTGATGAAATTATTTTATATTTGTTTTAATTAAATTTCTTAAATTTATATAATGAAAATCCTTAATTGGTTTTGGATTAAAGAAGCATGAAATGACTATAAAATGGGAAATTTAATTCTAAATGATAATTTATTAGAAATGAGATGATTGACCTACATTGATTGATTTATTAGGAACATGAAATACTCAGTCGTTAGTAGTTTATATGGGTCATGAAATTTAGGATAATGGTCACCTAGAAATGGATTTATGATCACAACTCTAAAAAAAACATTGTTTGGAATTATTATCCCCAATGTGATGTTCAGGAGTATAATTTATCCCATGCTTGAGGGATATATGGAGACATGTTTATATATGATCACAAATTTGAGAAGTTCGAGGATCATATAGATAGAAAATAATGTACATCGGGTATGTTTACCATGGTATTTATTATGTTTTAGTTTATTATATCTACCATTAGTTGTTGAACTTTTTTACTCATGCCAACTGATTTATGTAAATTTTTTCATATAAAAATGCTTATTTAAGACACATTCTAAATTTATTCCATCTAGGTAAAAGAAATAATGTTATATTTTAATTTGTAAATAATTTAATATTCCCTGTATTTTTATTGAAATTTAAAAAATTATTGGTTTATTATTATAGAATATTTGATGAATAACTTAGTGCGATAAAACTGGGAATTATAGATCACACCATACAATTAACATAAAGTGTTTTTAGAACTCATTATAGTATGTATGATAAAAGGAAAAGTTCCACTAGGAGGTGTTGGATTTTTAGGATACTCTTGATAATAGGGTGATGATGGTGACAGGGGATCTGTTGTCAACGTGTTACATATGTGATTTTAGAATTTTGATGGTTTTCTATTTCAGTTTGGGTTTATTTATCATTGAGTTTTTCATATATCTTCAAGGGTATTGTTTTACCTATTTTAATTCTGGTAATTATCCTTGACGAATTTTTATATGCCAACATATGTGTCACATATCATTTACTATTATGTGTAAAAATCATTCTTTCCGTATTCTTGTGTGATGTTAGGTGCTAATGGAAAACTCTTGGGGAACAAAAATCCCCTTCAGCCCATGTCAGTGCCTGATCGAGTATTAGGGTACCGATTTTTACAGTGTAGATCATGAAAATTTTTATTAAAGGGGAATGATAGGAATATTTTTTTTGAATTCTGTAAGTTATTGGGGTGACTTTGTAGATATGAGTTAGGGTTGATGGGTTATCAGAGGAAGTTATGAGCAAGTGTATATCCAGATCTTGTCATAACTAGCCTTAAATATCCATAGGTGGTGGGCCAACAAGGTCATTGTTTTGTATTTTAAAATGATTCAAGTATTTTACTCGTTTTATTTTATTTCTCTAATAAATCTGAGAATTTTGAATTCTAATATATGGAATTAAAAAATTTTACTCCCATCTATGTTATTGATATGAGTTTCCATGTTTAACTATTTTCTTATTGTTTTTTTGATGTTTTGTAGAAACATACCATCAAGAAAAAGTGTGAAATGGATTTTGGAGAGAGATGTCAATGAATCATAGAAGGTCAGCCATCTATTGGACCATAATCTCATTGAGATAGTGGTGGTGCAATCCAAGCTCTGGGATAGGCAGCCACACCCATACCCAATAAATATCCAGCTGTGGTCCTTAAAGGGAAGACTCTAGAGATCATATACATTAGTTTCTAATAAAAAATACACTAGATTTACATTTATCTAATGATCACCAAGAGGTTGATGATTTGTTGAAATTAGTTATTTTGATTTTTTAGTTCTTGAAAATTCCCGAATAAACTAATGTAATGTGTTATACCTTCATATTAAAAAGTTCTAGTAGAAGGTGGTTGCATTATATATTTGTAGTGAAAAAGCATGAAATATAGGACTGGGAATAATTCAAGTTACTTTTTACCTATCAATAAAATCTATTATTCATTAGTAATCATAGTTAATTGTGTTTATTAATCAACAAAAAAGATACAATACAATTAATCGGTATGAAAACTTCCTTGTTCAGATAGTGTAATTTTCTCTTGATGTTATTACTAATTAGTGGATGAAAGAATGAATAATTGAGATGGTACATTGAGTTCATATTTTATCCTATGTTAAAAAATTTAATATGAACTCTTATGAGGACGTACATGATAGAGTAATGATGGATGAGATTGACCTCACTGGTATGTCGAGTTTGATGGGAGTTCATTTCTCTTCCAATGGATGATCAATGAGTTCCTTTATATGTAAGTGTAATTGTGATGATTCCCATGGTGGATCTCGATAGCATGGTTCTTCCAGAGCTTCTATTGTTCCTAGTAAAGGATAATTGACATTCATCCATTGTGGAAAATATGAGAAATCGGAAATGGTTTTCACTGAGGCACCCAAAATATGTAGTTTATACATAAGATTAGGTCACTTTTATAAATTATGTTATATTCTTTCACCTCCATTAATGGAATGGGAACATCATCACCCAAAAGTACCATATTATAATCCAATTTGTCATTAAAGTATGGATTCTATCCAGAGGTATCCAAAATGAAGCATCTTCACATTGTATATTAGTATCTAGTGGATGTTGATACAGGTATATAGACAAGGAGAGGTACTACCACCATAAAATCATCTTTAGTTATTACATTATCTAATACCAGTGCACTTGACTCATTAATATTGACTACAATTTTTTATTTTATAACATTTGGTTCATAAATTTTGTCTTATGTGTTGGATAGTATTACACCCCTGAAAATTAAGAGAAAGTATGGAATTTCGTGTCCTACTTGTGTCTTCTCTTTATCATAGATTTATCTTAAGTTGAAATTCTTGGACCTCAATATAATGTCTCTAGATGTTATTCATAGGACATATTGGCTGATCGATCATCAAGCCCATATTTACTTTTATCTATGGTGGTTCTCTTTTACAATGCCTGATGGGGTGATCAATGTCATTCAGGTAGAATGGGACATGAGATTGGGTAGAGTATGAAATTTAACATGGATATGGGGAATGTAATATCATTATTTTCTTTAAACATTGAGAGAGAACTGTTGAGTGATGATCTACCTACATTAATCCTTGAGTTTCCCAATTAGCATCCAACTAATTTATCAGGTCTTCAACTAGTAAGAGAATTTAAATTATCTATTTATTTTGTTCCATGTACTTGACCAGCGTCTATTCTCTCTTTCCATATGGAACCATCTAAACGAAATAGTTTAATACTCAATTGGATTATTTTCATAAGAAAGAATATATACACATGAGTTTTTGACCTTATGAATCTCTTATTCCCATTTTAAACAATGATGATGGTTATATTAACCAATATGTTTATTATATGAAGATAAATCAATTTATGATGAAAAAAAGTATCCATATAACTGGATAGATAATCTATTTGACGAATTTAAAGGGGTGGTGTGGTTCTAAAATATTTATCTTCAATATGGTTATCACCAGTTGATATTAAAATAATATGACTTTCATATAGCTGCTTTCTGAAGAAGGTGTAACCATTATGATTATATATTCATTCCATTTTTCCGAACTAATGGTATTATAGTATTTATGAAGTTTTTGGCCATGATATTGAATAAGTATCTTGATTCGTCTGTGGTGGTGTTTGTGGATAAAATCTTTGTTTATTATAAAATTCATGGGGATCATGTGCATAATCTAAGTGAAGTTATGCAAATATTTAGATTTCATTATCTCTATATCAAGAAAAATAAATTGTATTTCTTCCTTATGTAAGTGATGTTCATGGGTCATTTATTCTCTAAAACTAGTATTTCAGTTGATCTCAAAAAGGTAATAGATATTATGAAATGGTAACAGTCATGGATTATTTTTCGATATATGTAGATTCTTAGGTTTAAGGAGGTATTACAATAAATAATTTATCAATGTCAACTTCTATAACGATGACTCTCACCTAAAAGGGGGTGGAGTTATATTTCGATGACAAATGATAGAGTTATTTTGTTGAGCTAAATAGTCATTTGACTTATGCACTATTGTTGCCTCTTCCAGAGGCTAACCAATGATATGTAGTCTTCTATGATGGAATAATTTTGGGGTTAGGATGTTTTCTCATATAGGGTGATCAAATCATTTACTTTAGATCAAGACAACTTAGGCTACAAGAGAGTAATTATCCATCACATAATCTCTAACTCGCCATCATGATCCATTATCTTAAGGTATGGTAGCATTACCAATTAAGAGAAAGGATTATCACTTTTTATGATCATAAAATCATGAGATATATCATCTACAAAAAATTTAAATATATATTAGATTCCTTGGGAAGATTAACTATAGTCATTTTATTTGGACGTTTATTATACCCAAAATAAGGGGAATGTATTCCCCAATGATTTTTTATTGAATCTTTAGACCCAATCCATGTAAGAATCATCATAATAGTGGAATTTGATAGAACTCACTGCTTATTTGTACATGGAATTCTAGGGAATGAGTCTGAGGCTATTTTTATTTATGTTTAGTTGACCTCCTATACCAATGATATGATTCTTCAAGATAAAAAACACGATGAACTATTTTTTAGTCTTAAAGAATCTATTTATAGTGGGGAGACCATCGTGATGTGGTCAATTTCCATAGAGGGTATTTTATGTTTCCAAAACTGTTACATTGTTCCTTCTTCCTCAAGAATGGTTGTGTTGGAATTTGGTCAAAATTATTACTTGGAGCTTTACTAAGGTTCTATGTAGATGTTCTATAATATTAAATGATGATTTAGGTGCCTTGGTATGAGATGAGTCATCACTAACATTTTATCATGTTATTATACATTCTAACAGGTCATGGATACGCACCATAAACCATTGGGGTCTCTATACCCCCCATCTAGTTCCATCTTCGATGTGGGATAAAATTTGTATGTAATTCATGTTTTGTTCACCTTGTACCCATTAGAAGAAGAAAATGACATGGGTTTTGATTGATCAGCTAACAAAATTGGATCACTTTACACCCATGTGTGATACAAATAAAGTTAAGGACATGGGAAGACTTAATGTAAAGTAAGTTGAAAAGTTACATGGTATTAAATTTGTAAAAGTCTCTAATAGTGATCTTTGACTAAATATTAATTTTTGGAGAGGTATTTTTGAGGCACTGAGATCTTAGGTGAGTTTGAGAACCATATGTCATCTATAGAAAAATGGCCAAACAGAATTGAATATACTGATTTTTGAATACATGCTCAGTACTTTCATATTTTATTTTAGTGGAGCTTGGGATAGAGGCATGAGACAGGTTATTTTTCTTATAATATTATGTACTAGTAATCCATTTGTATGGATACAATTTAGTACTTTTATGGAAGGCGTTGAGAATATCTATTGTGTCAGACAAAGATGGGTGAATGTTCTTTAGTTGGATCGATCTTTGTCTAAAAGATGACAAACATATTCAATTTATTCTTCAAATAATATTGATTGAAAAAAGTTTATATTAATATTATGTTGATCTTCATCGATGACCATTTTATATATTGATTGGTGAACAGGATTTCTCGATATTGTTGCCTCAGTTTGGTCGTCAAAATCTTGGGAGGAAAGGGAATATTTCTCCCCAGTTTGTGGTATCTTATGAGTTTGTTGAGAAGGTGGGGAAAGTGGTTTAAAATTTAGCACTTATACCCTGATTTACATTGATACCTAATGTGTTAAACGTATTGTAGCTTCATAATGATATTTCATCCACATTTCATGTGTTGAGTTGGGAGGATCTTAATGTTGTGTCTAATTTATCTATGACTTAGAACATAGTTTGGAATGTTGATTCTTTGACTAAGGTACTTCATGGGAAGATGATATATTTGGTCTATGTGGTATGGAATCGTGGTTATGAATCGCATGAGACATTGGAGTGTGAGTAACTAATGATAGATAAGTGGACTCACCTCTTCAAAATAAAAAACGTCTTATCATGATTTAGTTTGAAAAAAAAATTATGGCAGGGTGGTTGTAACATCATGTTACTTGTTTTCAAGTATTTCAGGACCCTAATTTTTATCTCTTTTTGGTTAGGTCTCATTTTGGGATTTTTTGGGTGAAGATTTGAGATCTTTGGAGGTCCTTTAGGTTGTGAATGTTTGCTTCATGGTTAGGGAGAATCTTATAATTTATCCAAGAAATCCATGGACCATGTTATAATCATCTAGAAGTGGGTACACATTTAGGGAACATGGTTTGTCTAAAGTTGTGAAAAATGTTCCAAAAAATTAATGAAATGGAGTGTAGGGAATGAAAATTTAGTTTAACCTTGTGGCAAAACCATTCTACTTAAGTATAGGACTAGCAGGGGAACATGGTTAGGGTACACAGTTTTTCTAACAATGTTGTCTTCTCTTGGAAACTATGAATGCGGGTTTTAAATTCTCTAAATTTAATATTAAAAATCCAAATCCCTTGGTTTATAATTATAAAAAAACATATTCATCCCAAATTTATTTATTTCATCTATTATGGCTCTAAAGAAGCGATTTTAGATCCTCTAACCTCTTCATTTGGTGAGTTATAGTGCCAATGGAAGATCTAATCCTTCTCGAGTAATTGGATATCCTCTTTAATGATCTTTTATGATCTCCTTTTTCCCACATAGAGTGATTTCGATCATTATGTTCTCAATGGATATAACCACCATTTCATTTTTATCTAATCCTTATCTTTATATTTTTATATTATAGATTTGATTCAAATATATTCTTTTCCTTTTATCTTCAAAGGTGTTCCCGTTATAGGTGTTGATCATTTGATTTACATGATTAATGATTGGTGGGTCAATTTGATATTTTTCATTGTAATTGAAACATTTTTTGGATTATCTACTTGAAATATATTTCAATAAACTTGTAAAAACATATTTAATAATTATTTTATTTTTAAATTCAAAATTTCATAGTTTCTGTAACACCCTAAAATTTTACCAAACAATTTTATTTCAAATATATTCACCCTTCTCAATATTTTCTGTAACATAGTGGTTATCTTGTATTTGAAACAATTTTTTCTTTTCTTAAACACAACCCCGAGCTTATCATGAATTAAACCCAACCCTATGTTTGGTTTTAATTACATGAAATATCATGTTTCACATGAATTTAACACAATCATGGAGTTTAAACAATACATGACATATTATTAAAAATAATTTTTAAATATTATAGTTAGCACCATGAAATTGCAATGGATGGTATGAAAAATATTAAATAAATTATAAATGTATGATTTATTCATGTATATATAATTAATTCATTATTAAGAAATTATTTATAAATGAAAATAAAACCTTTTGAAAATAAAAGTAAATAATTTTCTAAAAAACTATTTTTATACGCACAAGTGAGTTGTATACCATCAAATAAAATAAATAAACCATGGTGAATGATTTTTACTAAAAATAGATTGTATATATTTAATAAAATATTTATTTTTCACCTTAAGTATTTTCTAGATAGGAGATAAAAATTAACCAATTTTGTCTTCTTGAAGTTTTGTTTTTCTAAAATACAGTTTTGTTACCTTTTTATTCAAAACATACATTAATTTTATATTATGATTTTATAAAATTTATTTTAAAAAAATTAATTTTGATATTATAATATCTATAATATCTAAAGGTGATTTTTTGGGATTTTTCGGAACTGATATATATTTTTTATGAATAGTAAAATATTGTGAATTTTAATTGAAAACTACATTTTTGATTATATAATTTATAAATTTAAATTATATTTTGAATTTTTTTAATATAAAATTAATTCAATTATCAAAATATATATCCAATTTAGGTAATTGGAATCATTTTTATATTGATATTTGGTATAAAATCTTTATAATCTTGTGATCATTTGTAAAAAAATCCTTATTCTTATCACACGTTCGGGCTTAATATTAAATTAATTATTTACACTTATGTTTATTAAATTTTTAAAAAATGGATTCAATTTTTTAATGAGAATAATTTTTTAATTTATAATAAGGTATATTTATTTATGACCAAAATATACATTGAAAAAATAGTCAAAATTATTTACTACGGTTAAGGTAAAAACTTATTTACTAGGTTTTAATGTAAAAATATATTGGTAAAATTTTATCCAAGCCTGTACTAAACAATTTTTTTTTCCATATATTGAATTTATTCATTCTAGGATCGTTTTTGGTATTTTATGGGATCCCTGTGTGAGGTAAAAATGTGGGTACACATATCTACTTTAATGTATTTACAAGTATGCCATTCACCTCACATATAGAAGGCCACCCCTTATTCTCTCATCTTCACACAATACAACATATTTGGTTCATCCATGAAATTCCAAAATCACTTCAAAAAATCCATATTCTCATCATTAAAGCCTTATTTTGGGTCAAAATCTCATGTAGAAGGCTTTTGATTCCATCTTTGGGAGGATACCCGAAGAAGAGGTAGCGTTCAACGTGTGTTTTTTTTATTTTTTATTACACATACATAAATTATTAATATAATATTATTATAAAACAAATTAATTTTTTCCATATACTTATATATTTTTATGATATGAGAATGAAATATATCCATGTTCACATCTATAAAATGGTTTACTAAATCATCATTCGTGTGTATGGTATGATACCCCCTCATGAACAGATGTATTTACTTTTTACATTAACATGTATAATGGTATGAGATAATGATATATTTATAGTTTAATAATGATATTTATTATATTTATGATGTTGTTATAATTATATAATTATTATATCAAACATTCTTTTATACTGTTCATTTTGTGGAATATGATAACATCATTCGTGTTTACAGTAGACTATCATCTCACAAGGCGATGTGATTCATTCATAATTTATATGGAATGTATTATGATTTATTTTAATTAATTTATTTTATATTTTTTTCGTAAAATTTATTCATTAATTATAATATGTCATTTAATTTGTTCCATTCAATCCAATAATAAAATAGAATGAACGTTCATGCATACATACGACCTAGTGTTTTTATGAAAGGATTATATCATTAGTTCTCACTAAATTTTATGGATTGTATTAAATAAAAATAAAAATAAAATAATATGATATTTATAGAATGGTTTACATTATGAATATGACGAAATTTTGATTTAAGTATCAGGACAAAAAATAAAAGGTCAAAGCATATATGAAAAACAAAGTGGTTATTTCTCAAAATAGAAATTTGAAATGGAATTGTCAATTAATTGTTAATGATATATATATATGTATGTATGTACCATTATAAAATGGATTTATAATAAACTTATTTTTATTATATATTATTTTTTAAAGATTATGATAGAATTCAAGAGTTAAGGTAAGGGTATTTCTAGTCTCACTTTTATTTACAAGAGACTAATACTATAATAAAAAATTATTATTGTGTGTGTATATAGTTACCTATGGCATGAAATTTCATTAATTTTCCAAATTTAAATATAATTAATGCTTTTATTGATATTATTCATTCTCTAGGATCACAATTTAAAATTTACTCAAGTAGTAAGAGGTTTTTGTCACAATTTTCCTTCTTTGACCATACGTTATGTTATACACCTATGTTCTATAACATGAAATTTATAGAGACCATTTTCATGTAATATAAAGAATTTATTTTTACACATGATATTATAAGATCAATTTATGTTATTATTTTTTGGGTCTTACAAAACAGGGATTTTGAAGTGGTAATATTTTATGTTACAACTACATCATTTATCATGATTGTTTATTATTATGTTTTTGATGATAAAATCCTATGATCCATCCCTCATGGAAATAATGAAATTTATTCTCCTTTTATCATTGATGATATTTTCAAGTAACATTACAATTTCAAAAAAAAAATTACTTATTATAATTGATATTTTTTACAAAAACAAGACACTATTGCTCTCTTTGGTCAGAAATACAATTTTTTAAGACCACGTTTTCTAGAAATATTTTTAATTTTTTTTTATTATAATAAGATGTTCAACATTATTTTTTATCAATGTTTTACGTTTAAAATTTTAGAGGATTCTTCATGTCGTTTTCCAAAAAAAATCATGTTAAACTATTACTAAATATATTAAAAGAATCTCTATTTATAACATGGAGAACATGAATAGTATTTCCCAATTTCATGACCACTCAATGATTTCATGATTCCCCTACCATTTTTCTTTTTTTTCATATAATAGTTTTTTATTAATATTTGGAAATTCATAGACTCTAAATAAATAACTTCAAAATGAAATGATTATGAAATTCATTATGTATTACAATATAAAATGGTTATATTCCTCAATATTTTTTAAAATGATTTTTAAAGAATTAATTACATGTTTTCATGTTTATTTTCATAGAAAATTATTTGAAAAAAATTATAAAAAGTAGTTTTTCAATGGAAGGTTTTTTTTTAAAAAAATTCTAAATGATCGATCAAAATTAATTTCTACATAAGATGACATCCACTAATTCTACCTATTCATTACTAGGTATAAGATGCTTGTATAATAATATTATTATTATATTTTATGGTTTATTTTTATTATTGAATGTTGTATATGAAACAAATTTATCTTCCAATAGTTAAATCACAATGATATTCTTATGAATCTAATTTATCTCAATGGGTTTTTGATGATAAAATTATTAACAAACGTGTCTCCTTTCCACAAGTTAATATATAATGAAATGTTTATGATACACATATTATTTCATGTTTTATTATATGATGAATGTTTTATGAATTGTAGAACAAATATTTGTGATTTTAATTATGGTAAGGGTTTTCCCTAATCTCCCTCCAGTGAATGGGATACTGATAAATTCTCTATCAGCATAGTGGGTACATAGGTGGTCAGCCTCAGCCTGAAAAGGAGGCTACACAGGTGTTCAGCCCATTTCCAAAGTAGGAACATTGGTGGTTAGCCTAAGAATAACATTTTTTGAAAGTCTTGGTGGCTATACTTGACATATGATTTTCTATTATTATTTTTATACCACAAATATATGTTTTATTCCAATTTTATTTTATAAAGAATCATGTTCATGATTACATTATGATTAATGAATTATAAATTCCAATAATTATTTTGTGAGTTATAACTATGTTCATTATCCTTAAGCGTATGATATTTTAATATTATGATCATTCCATCATACTCTCATGTTAATGTTATGATTATGTACCTCCATTTTTACCATTAACGAGCATATGAGATAACCCTTTTATATGTATCCTTTTTTGAAGTTATGATTAATTAATTTATGAATTTTTTACTTATAGAGATTAAAAATGGGAGAAGATCATTAAGTGGGATGTTGATGTTCTTTAAAAAAATTAAATGATTATGTTTCCATGTTTCCAACAGCATAAAAATATTATTTTTATCAAGTGTGTGTTTGTTTAATTTAATGTATATTAAAAAATAAAATTAATATCCATTTCTGGGAATCCTATTTCACTATAATTGGTAGCATAAGAAATTTTTGTTAACCTTTGGAAACTATGATGTGGAATCACAACTGAGGTCACAAGGGATATCTATGTGGACATGACAAGATATATCTCCAAGGTTAATTTAAAGGATATGTTTAATCATATGAAAAATTTCTTGTGATATTTCTAAATGATTTGAAGATGTGTTTCTATGAAATTACATCCATGTCTAGATATAACAAGAGTTCGTGCCTCTGGCATAGATGTACATAGGGTTAATAACGCAAAACACCAAATTGAGCTAGTATCAATTAGAAACTTTTCATGATAATGTGGCATGAAACAAACATGCTTTGACACTCCTTAGGAATATGTATTGAAAATTCATAATCACTTTAAGAACCCTCATGAAGGATTTAAAAAGATTATAACTATAAATTCCCTAGGATAATTCTCAGGTGTCATTTATTAAAAGGGTGTTATAAAATAAAAACCCTATGAATGTTTTAAAATGATTATGTGGTTCTTAATAATGATTATTGTTTCTTATGCTACACCATTGGGTTTATTCAATAGTTGAAATCAGAAGGAACCATGTTAAGGCTGAGTACAATGTATAATGAATTTATTATCACCCTGATAATCTAAATGTTATTGAATCTGAAATGAAAAAATATTTTATTTTATCACACTAAATTCTCAAGCTATGAATAATGATGAAGATAAAAATGAAAAGAAAGGAACAAAATTATTTTTATACCTTCATAAAATAAAATTTAACTCCCTTTGGTGGATCCACTGATCCACTAGTCTCTGAGAAATGGAACAACACCACAGAAAAAATATAATCTGGTCTATAATTTTTAATGTAAGAAAAAGTAATTTTTTCTATCTATCATTTGTATGGTGAATCAAGTCAATTTTTGTCACAAATCAAGAATATGAGACAATAAGATAAAATTGACTCTATGGATTTGGATGGGTTTATGAGA
Source organism: Viscum album (assembly GCA_963277665.1). Taxonomy (NCBI): domain Eukaryota; kingdom Viridiplantae; phylum Streptophyta; class Magnoliopsida; order Santalales; family Viscaceae; genus Viscum; species Viscum album. The sequence goes on from OY728151.1 coordinate 566,253,490, forward strand.
TTAATTTTGATAATTACTCTCCTTATATTCATTGTATAAAGATGGATAATTAGTTCCTTCAGCTAAAGAAAAAGGATTATAAATCTATTGGCATGTAGAAGTAAAATTTAACAAGACATGTGAGGTATGATTTTGGTATTATCATCTAACCTGAAAGTAAGTTTGATCAATTCATCAATAACATAAGATTAATTCTTCAAAGGTTGTTATCCATAAGATACTTCATTTTCTATGAGGAAATTGTGAATTTTTAAATCATTTTTTAAAAGATGGTTTGTGTTACTTATCTGTATCATGAGTATGAAAAGAAAATGATGATGAAGTACAACATAAAATCTAATAACTATATAGTAAATAATATAATCATTTATTTTTTGATCAATGTGTGGGAAGAAACCTAGAGGTAATGTTCTTAATGGGACTATTAAATGTTTTTAGTATAGAATGGATGGCCATCGATTGGTTGAATAATTAAGTGATGGAAAGAAGTTATCCAATGATGTGAATAATTAATAATTAGTAAAATATTTACCTTGAACACTTTACTGTATCAATTGTATGTAATTCGGAAATTTTGATAACAAGTTCCCCAATAAAAGGACTAATGTGCAAAATAAAGCCACACCAACCTCTGGATACAATGTACACTATGGAAAACTTATTCAATCATAATTGATGAATTAACCAATGAGAATTTGGGAAGACTTATCCTCCCCTTGTTAGATGGGAATATCATGATTGATTGTTTCATGAATAAGACCTATGAAAATATTATTATTCTTCCTTTATTTAACTTTCATGTGATTATCTACATGGATTATGGAATAATGAAATCCCTTATTCTATCTGTATAAGGATGAATCAAAGATTCTAATTAATTTTTTTTCAAAATCTATGATCTTATATAACGAATATAGGTAGAATTAACATTTTGATATTTATATGTCTCTATTTAAGATTAAAAAATGAGTCATATATTCCCCCATGGGTTTATAATTCTAAGGTTGATAATAAGTTCAATGTATTAGACATTCCTCTTGAGGTCTTATATGATGGGATATTATCCATACTAAGGATATTTTAAATGATATTTAAGCTCATTCACAACTTTGGTTTTTTCTTTATTTTAGTGAACAATTTATTTACTAAAAAGTTACTTTACACTATATGGACATATAATTAAAGGATACAGTTATATATTGACCTATATGTTTTAATGATGATTGGGATCATTACCTACCCAAATTTGAGTTTCATAAAAAAATAAATTTCATTCATGGATTTTTATGGTTCCTTATAAATCCCTTTATGGAAAGATATGTAGAAATCCAACATAATTTAATGAAGTTTCAGAAGGAATTCTATTGGAACTTGATCAAGTTGATGAGATTGAATAGAAGGTTAGAATCATTCAAAAACACACGAGGACATCAAAAAGTTGATATAATTGTAGTGATCCTAATCACTTACACACAATACAATTTAATGATGGAGAGAACATATTTCTATGAATATTTAATGACTCAGATTTTCTAGATTTCACTTTTAGATTTTCTTTGGGAAAATAATAAGACCAAGCACTGAGACAACATGCGATTATGAGGCCCGGTGTTCATGAAACAATTCAATGAAAATGTTTTGTTTTTAATAGAATGTGTGTATATATTTCTCGAAAAATTGAATATCTTTTACACACATTCCCAAATTATAAATACAGGGGCACCATTGACCTCAGAATGTTAGCTTTACCCTAAGAACATACTGACTTTGGCCAACACAAGTCAATTGAAGAAAAAGTCACCAAGGACGTAACGATAAATAAAATTATTAAATGAAATTATTTTATTTTAAAATAAAAATAACTAATGAACAATGACTCAAATATTAAATCTAATACCACCATTGAATTCATAATATTGAGTCTCCCTAGGCATTACATACCTCTAGTTAGCTTAGGTATTCTATGGGAAACCTTGAAAATGATGTAATCATCATTATATAATTTAAAGATAAATTATTTTATTGACGTAGTGAATTTATATTTATTACACCATTTTTAGGAATTTTGGGTTATCACTATAACCATTTAATTCCACTAAGATGTGGTGAATAACTCTATCAATAATTGGTGATGGATTGTGGACCGATGATCGATGCATAACCGATTCGATTGAATCTTGAAAACGATGATAAGGACGAAATGATCCTTCATCAATGATGGATCTGAATCTTGGTAGGGTGGTTGTTTCATTGATATTTTTCCCATTCATGGTTTTCATGATGAATACGGGTTAATCCATGAACATATTAATTTTTGGTTCGATCCTTGTGGGATGGTTAAAATTGTAGGGTTAATTAACAAGAGTTTGTTTTAGATTATTCTATGTTTTTAATTCTAATAACAATGAATTTATGCTGACATAAAACAAGGATGATGTTTGTTCCTTGGGAATTATTTGTACTTCCCTTATCCCACATTCTTTGTGTTCACCATCGTTGGACCCCCGTGGCCATGGTTCGACATTCCGAGTCGATCCGATCATGATAAAACCCCGTGATTGGGGGCAAATGCATAGTGGATTCTGGATCTATGGTGACCATGACCCAAAGAGTGCATATCTATGATAGTTATGACATTCGAGAATCAAAGGTGGCTTGGTGTGCCAAAGAATTGACCAAAAGTGTGGGTTCAGAGTGGTGGTTCGGTGAGGTAACGTGAGGTGGTGTGGAGGCCGCAGAGGATAAAGACTGTGACATACAAGGATGCATGGGAGTGACAGTGTAGATTCACATGATGTGAAGGATATGGAGATGGTGATTCAAAGAGGCCATATGATATAGTGAGGTACCCACATAACACAGAATGGGGGTTTCATGGAGCAACATAGGTCTTCATGGGCAACTGTGTTGAGCTGAGGAAGCAGACAGGAGGGCTGTGAGTGATGTACTGGATGGCCAGTTCTCAAGTGAACTATGATAGAGGAGATGGGAATGGCCCAGGTGGAGGGTATTAGGCCCAAGCGCAATAGGCCGAGTTGGTCCAGTAGACCAGACCATATCTAGGTCGGACTCATGTCAGATGTTGGATGGACCTAGGGCGGTCGTACAATAAACCATGTCATAGTTGAATGGATAGATAATGGGGTGGTTGAATATGGGTAAGATCGACTGTGAGTCACTCCATGTGCCTAGTGAGCCACCCGTCTTCAAAAATTTCCTAGCCCAATAAATTTCATGAGGTGTGACCGTTTGACAAGCCATCTGTAATATTTGTACCCTTACCTTGAGATGGTTATTTTGATATTTCCTAAGTGGGGGTTTTCGGAAGTTTACATACCCCCTAATGTCTTGAGAAGTGAGTTCTCCTGAAATGATCACGTTTCATGCAATCCTTTTTGTAGCATGGTGTGACCTAGAGATTGTGTGTCTTATCGAGACTGTGTGTCTTATGGAGACTGTATGTATTATGAAAAAAATGTATGTTTTGGACAATATGTGTGTATGGAAACTTTGTGTATAATTAATACTATGTGCTGCATTGTCACATCCATGACTTATTTTAATTGAATTTTTCATTTAATTTCCATCCTTACTTTGTTATGGGGGGTTTTCCATGCATTTTGGTGGAAATAGTGGGTTTTCAAAATTTGCGCAACACTATGCACTCTTTTCCAGATTTATAAAATAATTTTTTTTTATAACTCAGTCATTTTTAAACAATTTACACTCATTCCCAATCCCTATTGGAATATCATGGTATATTAAAACCAACATACCCATTTGGACGTCATATAAATCAATAAAAATGATGGATTTGGGTTTCCTATTAAGGTGTTAGGCCTGCCCGAAATCTAATTTCCTTCTATAAATATATATTTTTAATTCTTTAATATTTCATTCAATTTTTATGTTTTTCAAATGATTACAACTCTCACCTGATCCCACATACACAAGTAGCTCCCCCAGTCTCTCCTCCCCCAATTTGAAGCCCAATTGATTCACGAATTTGGGTGAAACATCTCTGGATTTTTTATATCATCCAGATTTGAAGAGGTAAATTGAAACTTTCATAACTCCTTCTATTTTTACTCTTGTTATCCCATTTCAGTTCCTACATGTCCTCCACAACCTTATTCTATCCTCACATTCATTTATGGTTGTTTTTAAATTTGGATACTAGGTTATTTTGGTCATTTTGTCAATATTTATTTTGGTAAGCGTTTTTCTCTTCATTTCCTTCATTCTCCTTATTGTTTCATCCCTCTTTCATGAATTTATAGAGTGTCAAGAAGTTATTTTCACACCTAGGGTTTTTTGGGGGAATTTTAGGTTAAATATTATGTTTTAGGGTTCATTTTATCTTCCTTGTAGTGAAATAGAGGTGCGGTTGAGGTTTCGAACCAAGATTCAAGGGTTTTTACTCAAAAGGTAGCTGGTTCCATGTGTTAGAAATTTTTGATGAGTTTTTATTATTTATATACTGGTTTTAATTTTCCTCATATGCTTATTTTTTCTTGAAACCCGTTTTTGATGGATTTTATTAAGCGTTTAATTCTATAGTTTCATTATGGCTTAGAATTGGGTGCTTTTCATGGGTAACTCTTGGGGTAATGTTTGGGTATATTTTATAACACATGAAAGTAGCTTATTAGTGTTTAAATGGGATGTAAATTAAATAAATTTTGTTAGGGATGCCAATTATGTTATTGATTGGTATTGGTATGATTTTTTAATTGAATGAGTAATTTGAAATGTGTTTTGTGTTCGAAGCATAGTTATACCCCTTGAGATTGTTTTATGAAAATTGTGAATGTTTTGTTTTGTTAAAAATAGTTGTAAGAATAGTGTATATGTACTATTTGGTGGTTTTGTTCAACTAATATAGGTTTTAAATGGTAATATGGCTATTTAAATGTCAAATATATTTTTTAGAATGTTTTATAAAGTGATGAAATATTTTAGAAAATGGAAAGAGAGTTGAGAAATATTGGTGTGGGCTAGATTGTGTGGGTGTGTTGTAAAAATGAATTTTGATGATGAAATAAGTTTTATATTATATTTGTGTGGGAATATATATGAGTTAGAATGTCTTGTAATGGTTTTGTAAAATTGTTTATTGGATTTGTGGAAGTGTTAAAGAAATGTGAAAAGTGTTTTGGGGTATTTTTTTTGTGAGTATGATTTCAAAATGCATTTGAATGAAAAAGTGGATTTTGTGACATCTGTGATGTACATGTTGGATTTTTTGTGATCTTATGAGGTGGAAATTATATTTTCTTGTGTAATGTATATTTCTTAACTTGTTGAACTTGTTTGAGCATAGGGGGAAACCCAAGTATCAAGGTGGGGGGGACGTGTACTAGTATGCTTGTGAATCCGTGGGGTTTGGCCTCAATTTCACATAGCAAGATTGTTACTTACAACACTAAATAAAATATGATGATGATGATTGGGTACCAATAGGTTATGGTTATGTTCCCAACTAGTGGATTTTTCACGAGAACAGATTTTGTGATGGTTACTCTCACCGAGATACGAGGTACCTGGGACCCACAACGATCAAGTGCTTATGCGTTATTTCTAATTACTTGTGCTCATTAGGTACTTTTTGCCTACCATCAGCATACAGTATGGTTAGATGGAAAATTCAGTACTGTAGAAGTTATTTTTAAATGTGTTGATTCTTAATGATATACTACTTGTAAAGGGTTTTAATTTTTAGGTTTCATCTTTTAAAAATTGTAACTAGTATTTCCTGTTTATAAAAACATGTAGGATTTTTAACTTTGAATGTTTATCACATGGAATATCATAGTGGTGGTATCCCATTGAGAATTGTATCACACCGTACTTACCCCCTTGCGTGTATGTATACTTTGTTATTTTTGTTGTCGTAGGTTGGGTAAAGTTTTTAGTGCTAGTGGTTCAGGTTTATAGTAGGTCCTTACTATTGAAGTCTTGTGGAGATGGCTAGAGGTCCATGCCCCTTTCCATGATTGTTCTTGGGTTGTTCTTGTTTGGTTTTTTCCCTTTTTTATAGTCATGGTGAGTTGTTTTAAACTATGTAATTGAGTTATGAATTTTTTGTAAAATATTGTTTGGTTTGATAAATCCAGATTCTTTTTATTGGATTCATCGGATGTTTTAAGTTTATAAACATGGGTAAATAATTCTCAATTATCATTGTATGATACCAGAGAACTTGTACTAGATTGGGGGGATCAGGAACACCATTTTGGCCTTGTCATGGGATAGGAATGGCACTAGTGTCGGTGGCCACTAGATTTGGTTCGTGAAAAAATGGTATTAGATGAGGTTCAGGTTAAGTCATTGGGTCATGTTATTTAGAGAAGAGTTAGGATAGTCTTAAGTTATGATTGTTGGGATTTGGTATTCCTATAATGGGTAGTGTGGCTGATCACCAAACCTCATGATGGGATTCAAATTTCAAGGTGATGTTGGGATTTATCTAAGTCCTTTGGTTTTCTTGGATTGATGATTATTAGGGGAAATGAAAAGATAGTTGGGCTAATGGTCTTAGTGAGCTCGCAGGGCCTGGAAAGCCATGTTGATCTAGGGATATTCCCTAGAACACACTCTATTATGGAGAAGTGATTGGAATATGGAAACCAAGCATATTTCCAAGTCACCCACATAATCTAGTTTCCTCTCGCATTGTCTCGTGTTCTTTAGTTTTGAAATCTTGGAACTTTGGTTTTAAAGTGACTTGGTTTCAAGAAGCGTGATGTTTTTATAAAATTAATTCCAAATTAAGAGGGAATGGTTTGATTTATGAAATGGTGGAAATTAATTTTTAGAATTGTTTTGAAATGGAAATTGGTGTGCTTACACCTCTTTTGAAATCAGAAACTATATTGAAGTTGATTTTGAAAAAGTGTTTCTAATAGACTTTTCTAAACTATAAAGGATGTTTTAATGGTATGATATGTGTATAAATTGATGTGAATAGTGTTAAAGTGAGTACTTATCTAAATGGTTGTGTCTTTCTAAAATTTTCTGTAAGATGTGAATTGGGATTTTGATCTTCTAGTAAGCAGTTCTGAGAAAAAGGATGAGTTGGTTGACCATTTTGGTTTTGAAAAGTGGAATGAATTTTTGTTTTATCCTTTGGTATTTATGTGAGAGACCACATGCATGGGGTTATATGGGATGAAAAATGGTTGATGGCATGACTAGATGCATTCTAGGATGGATATGAGGAGGGTACCCGGTGTGGCACAAAAACATGCATGTGTGAGGCCCATGGGGTACCATTGTTGTATATGCTAACTGATAAACCGTTTGTTTTCTAAGAAACTTTTTTAACGAAAATTAAGATGTCTTGATGAATTGTTTGGATGGTTTATACTTTTTTTTGGAAAATTTTTATGTTGTGGGTTGTTTTGAGTCCAAGAACCCCTCCTATTCGAAATGTGTTTTGGGTTTGTGTTTGGTTGTTATGCTGGGTAGAAGGACTGGTTAGTAGTCTCCTCTAAGATATGATTTGGGACACCTTTAGAGTGGTTCACTTTATGTGTTTGGATCTATTTTGTGGCATGTTTTGACCGATGGACCAGCTTGGATGGGTCCTTGGGTTTTGTCATCAGATATGGTACACCCCCATTAAGGTTTAATTTGTTTCATCATTGGAAAATCATCTAGTTAATAAATATTAGGAATATTTTTTCGATATTTATTGATTGAGTCTACACCAATTACCTTCTTTAATTTATTTTCCTCTTTTAGTGGGATAGTTCTTGTGAAAGGTTGAAAGAGACCTTAGTTTCTTATGTTTCTTGATTTTTCAAATGTGAAGTGGTCTGGGGTTGTTGGTGTGGATGAGTGTCTCGATGGGGGTCTAAGAGGGCCTCTAGGTTCATCATAGATTCATTGAAGTGGGAGATATTGTTAAACCACCTGTTTTGGGAATCTGGTCATGATAGGACATTGTGGCCACTTTTTTGGAGATATGTGTTGTTTAATGACCTGGAATAATTTCTTGTTCCATGTATTGTTTCTATTAGTAGCAATGGTCATGTTCGGTGACACCTTGTTATGTCATGTGCTCATTTGACTGTAAAGGTGAAGGTTGTGAAATTCCTTGACAGTCTTTATTTTGTTTGGATTATGTCTCCCATGGAAAAACGTCAAAATCATCTGTTTGAGAAGAAGTGTTTATATGCATCTTTTTTTTCTGTTGTTTCTCATACGAAGAAACAAGGTGTGATGTGTGTGCATCTTCTAAGACCTTGTTTTAGTGAAATATTGGTTTAGGGTAAATTGTGTTTGGAATGTGTAATGTCTTGGTAAACTTATCATGGATTGCGGTGTAGTTGTTTGTACCACTGTAAGAAGAATTTCTGTTCAGGTGGTTTCCAAAGCCAAACTATGAGGCTGCAGATTCTTCAATCATTAGAGCTCCAGCCATAGGTCCTAGAGAGATGTTGGCATATTGTAAGGGGAAATACCAGGATTGTTCAAACCCTTGTACAAATTCCTATACTTAGTATGAATGATAGGAAGAGTTTAAACCTCTAGTTTCATCATCTTGTTTCAGTTATTTTTATTTAGTGGTAGAGGTGGAAGGACCTCGTTTCCATGTTGTAGCATGAGTTCATACATTCCCACATTGGTTTTGACTGGGTATTTGGATAAATGATTGATATTTGGATACACAGGTTGAGCAAACAGTTTACGCATGGTTAGTAGTGATTATTCCCTAAAAAACCATGTAGATAGAAGAATCCCCACAGTTATCACACAGTTTCCCAAACCATGCAGACTAACCGTGCGACCGTCTGTACTCTTTAAATTTTGGGGTCTTTTTGTACTGGACCATGCTGGTCGGTTAATATGGTTGGTTCTTATTGTTGGGAGATCAACTTTGATTCTTATACAAGTTATTTTTGAAAGGCCTGAAGTAAATATACCCCTTGATCCTGGGAGTCCATTCAGACCTCCCCCTGTTAGTGTCATGAATCTGTCTCAGGAAAATTTAAGTTGTCTCTTATGGTGGGGATCCCATTTGTGTCTCCATATACTAGTAACTCAGATTGTCCTTGGTCTTGTCCAAGTGGGAGGAAGTCTTGTTCAGATCTATCTAAATACAAACATCTTTATGGGGTAAGATTTGGGATTGGAGAGTACCCAATGATTTAGTTAAAGCAAATAAAGTGTAACCTTATTCGTTGTTATTGTTCGTCTGGGTAGATTACTTGAGTCTTGTTCATATATTGTGTTAGGAGTTTCCTTTTGGGGATAATGTCTGAATGTTCTTGATCATTTCAGGGATTTGATTTATGTTTTGGTTTGTGAGAGTATTTCTTCTTTAATTGATCACTTGAGGTGTTTTGGCCTTTCAGGGGCGGACTATACTTCGTGAAAGAGTACATTTCTGGCCTTTCAATTGGGTTTGGTTTTTTATTTTTTCCTTATTGTGGATTTATAAGGGAGGAATGTTTTATTCTAGGGAGAATTTTCATATCCATTTATTCTTTTAAGGTAATTTCTTATTCAATTTCCATCCTTTCTTTGTTATGGGCGTTTTCCATGCATATTTGTGGAAATGGTGGGTTTTCAAAATTAGGGACAAACCATGAGCCAATTTCCATATTTAAAAATAACTTTTTTCTTTTATAACTCCTTCATTTTTCAACATTTTCCACCCATTCAACTTCCCAATTGGAATACACTAGTAAATTAAATCCACCATATCTATTTGGACCTCATATGAATTCATAATAATGAATGATATGTGTTTTTTATTAAGATGTTAGGCCAACCCGAGAGCTCAATTCATGCTTTAAATATTTGTTTTAATTCATTAATATATAATTCATTTTTTATGTTTTTTTGTTGATTCCAACTCTCACCTGAGCCCACATACCCAAGGCGCCCCCCCCCCCCCATTTTCTACTCTCCAAATTTCAAGCCCAATTGAATCACAAATTTTGGAGAAACATCACTAGATTGTACAGGTCTCCTAGATTTGAAGAGGTAAACTGATCCATTCATAACTCCATCTATTTTTAGTATATTGCTCCCATTATAGTTCCTTCATGACCTCCTAAACCTTATTCGATCCTCACTTTAATTTATGGTTGATTTTAACTTCAGATACTAGTGTATTTGGGTCCTTTTTTTCATTATTTATTTGGTTTTGTGTTTATATCTTCATTTCCTTCATTTTACTTAGGGTTTTATCCAACATTCATGAATTTATAGAGTGTCAAGAAGTTAGGGTTCATATGAAGGGTTTTATTTTGGGTCTTTTAGGTGGAAATTACAGTTTAGGGTTTGTTTTCACTTCTTTGTGGTGCGGCGGAGGTGCAGTTGAGGTTTCACAGCAAGATTCAAGTGTTTTGACTCAAAAGGTTGCTGGTTCCATGTGTAAGAAATTTTATATGAGTTAGATTACTTTATGTAATGGTTTTAATATTCCTTATATTATTATTGTGGTGTGAAAAAAAAACGTGATGAATTTTTTTAAGTGTTTAGTTTTATAGTTGCATTATGGCTTAAAATTGGTTGCTTTTCATGGGTGACTCGTGGTGTAATGTTTGGTTGTATTTTATAACACATGAAAGGTACTAATTTGGGTTTAAAGGGGATTAAAATTATGGTTTTTTAATGCCTTAGTGTCATGTGGTCCTCGAAATTTGGTTTTAGAATGGGTTCAAGGTTTAAAACCTTGTTGTTCTTCTTTGAAGTGATTTATGGAAACATGTTTTTTTCATGTGTGTCTTTGTGGTGTTAATTTAGGTATTTTTATAACTCTTGGTGGTATATTAATTAATGTTGTTTGGGATAAAAATTATGTTTTGTATTGTTATTGGTATGATTTTAGAATTGAATTAGTCATTTGAAATGGGTTTTGTTTGCGAATAATAGTTACACCCCTTGGGTTTGTTTTATAAAAAAATGTCAATGTTTTGTTTGGTTGGACAAAGGGGGGAAATGGGTTTAAGATTACTATTTTTTGGTTGTGTTCAACTAATATGGTGTTTTTAAAGAGAATTTTGTTATTTAAGACGTAAAATATTTTTTATAATATTTTATAAAGTGCCGAAATATTTTTGAAAATGGAAAGAGAGCTGCAAAACCTAGGTGTCGGCTCTTTGGGGTGAGTGTGTTGTGAAAAATAAATTTATTTTGATGAAAGAAGTATTATGTGATATTTGAGTGGGATTTTATATGCGTTATAATTTATTTTAATGGTTTTATAAAAAAATTTAAAGGATTTTTTGAAGTGTTAATGAAATGTGAAAAGTGTTGCGGGCTATTTTGGTTGTCAGTAAGATTTGAAAATACAATAGAATGAAAAAGTGATTTTTGTGACTTGTGTGTTGTACATATTGGATATTTGGTGAAATTTTGATGTGGAAAAGATATTTTCATGTGAAAATTATATTTCATAATTTTTTAAACTTCTTTATGCCCAAGGGGAAACCCGAGTATCTAGGTGGGTGGACGTGTACTAGAATGCTAGTAAATCTGTGGGGTTTCGCCTCAGTTTCACATAGCAAGATTAACACTTACAACACTAACTATACTATTCTGATGATGATTGGGGACCACTATGTTATGTGTATGTTCCCTACTAGTGGATCATGCACGAGAATAGATATTGTGATGGTTACCCTCACCGAGATACGGGGTACTTGGGACCCACAATGAGCTAGTTCCTACTGGTTATTTCTTATTTCTTGTGCTCATGAGGTACTTTGTTCTTACCAGTGGAATATAGTATAGTTGGTTGGAAAATTAAGTAGTTTTGAAATTATTTTTAAAAGTGATGATTCTTAATGATATCCCACTTGAAAACTATTTGAATTTTTAAGTTGCATCTTTTAAAAATTGTAACCATAATTTTATATTTATAAAAACATTTATGATTTTCAACTTTTAATATTTATCACATAGAATATATTAGTGGTGGAATCCAACTAGGAATTGGATCACACCCTACATACACACAAGGGTGTATGTAGACTTTGTTATTTTTGTGTTCAAAGGTTGGGTAGTGTTTTTAGTTTAAGTAGTCCGGGTTCTAGCAGGTCCTTAGTGGTGAAGTATTGTGGAGATATATTGAGGGAGATTCCTCTAGCCGTGAGGGTTCTTGGTCTATTTCCTTTTGGTTTTTAACCTTTGTTATAGTCTTGGAGATTTTTTTTAAACTATGTAACTGAGTTCTGGTTTTTTTAAAAGATTATTTTGTTTGAAAAATACAGATTATTTTTATTGGATTAATTTGTTTTTTAAGTTTAAAAACCCTGGTAAATTGTTCCCAATTATCATTTTATGATACCTGGGCACTTGTCCCAGCCCGTGGGGATCGGGAACGCCCTTCTGGCCTTGTTACGGGCTAGGTTTGGTGCCGTTTTTTGTGGCGACTAGATTTGGTTCTTGAGAATTATTATATTGAGTATATCTAGATGTTCTTGATATATTTTTTGTATGAATATACCATGGTGGATATAAATATGATATTCTATTGCGGTGTTCATTCATGGTTTTCCTTCGTGTAATTTCCTTGGTGGCATTCCTTTGTAGAATTCCTTTATGGAATTCCTTCATGGTATTTCCTTTTATGGTATTCATGTGTAGTTATAGGGTATCCTACTGAGGGTCATTTTACTTACCCCAACATAGAAATTTAACAAATGTGTCAGGTATTATGCATAAAATCGACTCTTTGATAGGATTCCGAGTAGAACCAGAATAGGAAGTGCCATGTGATACTGTACAGGACGAGGTACGTTTTTTCATCTTTTCAGATGACAGTCCCAGTACATCTTACATTATGGGTTTGGATTGTGTTTATATACTCTTTTATTTTCGTTTGATTGTTTTCCCAATTTAATTTCCAATAAATTCATTGGTGTACTCTAGTTATGGGTTATAGTAGTTTGTGTTCATTTTTTATATAATGTTTTTATAATTCAGAATTCGTGACATGGAGATGTCTGAGTGTGTGTCTGTGTGTGTGTGTTCAGGTACATGCAAATACCTCCCATTTATGGGATATTCCTACTCGGTGATGGTCTCCTTCCCTTAGCCTATTGGAGGCAAGATTGGGGTAGTCATGGCATGGGCCCCTATGGGAAACGTCATCACAGAGTGGTATTAGTGGGGTTCTGTTCTACTTTAGGACTCTTATTCTTTGAGGTTGGTTTGGGGAAGTAGTGTTATTTGTTTTGAGTTTGGATTTTTTTTCAAATAAACTAGTGTTGATGTGGTCGATGAAAGAACCATACAATAGGTGTCAGGGTAACTTATTTCTACTTGGTACATAAAAACATATGTTGTTGAAAAAATAATAGTACATGAAAAATATAGAAATGGTATGCTTATTCAATGGACTTCTTGAGTCAAATCTCTATATATACTCTATTGAATATGGTATATAATTAGTTATAATAGGATGCCTCCATGAAGGAAACTATCTTGGATTTTGTGGTGTGATCACGAGGATGATCTGTCAATTGATGAGGCATCGGTACAAGGGCATGTACCAGAGATATCACTTCTATGTGGTTTACCAACTATACCACCCCCCTTCTAGTAATAGCTACTACCAGCACTACAATTTGAGGATGAAAGAAATACTAAGGACATTTCATGAGTTTTATAGGTAGATACATCCAATGTTTTAGGGATAACCAGACCTCTAGACAGCTGTGGATTGGATGGAGGCAGTTACCAGTGTCTTCCACCTTGCAAGGATTTCTTCTGACCTTATGTTAGTACTTTATTTGAGTCTTTTTTAGGGCTATGTGGGGAGATAGTTGAGCTTAGTGACCCAGAAACATGATTTGATGACTATATTTTGGGAAGAAATTGAGAATCACTTCATAGAGGTGTTCTTTCCAGTAATTTTGTGGTCGGTGCGCATAAAAAATGTTGCATATATATATTAGGGATGTGAGACTTTGGAGGAGTATTTAGTGATATTTATTGATCATTCGTGCTACTCCATGGATATAGTATGAGAAACATTCAATAGGTCTAGGACCATCAAGTAAGGATTATTCTTGGAGATTAGGGAATCCATGATATCTGTTAGCATTCCTACTTATGAAAGGGGTAATTAAGAGTGACTTGCTAGTGGAAATAATTATATAAGAGCAGGAACCGGTAGTGGCATGTATCGGAAGGCACCACGTACTTGAGACCTTGGAAAAAGGTTGCTGACAACAGTCACCGAGACCCAATTGGGTCTGGCGTTTCGGGAGACAATACCAAGAAAAATGAATAGTGGTGTGGGGATGATAGGATAGCTCGAGACAACTTAGGGATAAGTTGTGTTACTCATTCAGTTTTCATGGAAATTAGGCATGAGATTTACTAACCCTTCGTATGTCTTATCAGGTGATGTTTTTTTATCCACCAAGGCATATGCGATGGATCGGATCCCTCGGCCCAGCAATATTGTCCGCTCTGGCCCAGTTGCTATCCCAGGCCTCACGGCTTTAAAACGCGTTGCTGAGGGGAAGGTAGGAACGGGAATTTCAAGCACCCACCAATCTCCCTCCACAACCGATGTGGGATTGGTTACCGGGGCACAGGCGCCAACAATCCTGGCGGGGGCCCAACAATCCTGGGCCCAGGACACAACATCCCCCCCCAAGCCCACACCGGTCCTGAGACCAACCACCCTTTGATACCAATTGATGGATCGGATCCCTCGGCCCAGCAATATTTGTCCGCTCTGGCCCAGTTGCTATCCCAGGCCTCACGGATTTAAAACGCGTTGCTGAGGGGAAGGTAGGCACGGGAATTTCAAGCACCCACCAATCTCCCTCCACAACCGATGTGGGATTGGTTACCGGGGCACAGGCGCCAACAATCCTGGCGGGGGCCCAACAATCCTGGGCCCAGGACACAACATCCCCCCCCCCCAAGCCCACACTGGTCCCGAGACCAACCACCCTCTAATACCAATTGATGGATCGGATCCCTCGGCCCAACAATATTGTCCGCTCTGGCCCAGTTGCTATCCCAGGCCTCACGGCTTTAAAACGCGTTTGCTGAGGGGAAGGTAGGCACGGGAATTTCAAGCACCCACCAATCTCCCTCCACAACCGATGTGGGATTGGTTACCGGGGCACAGGCGCCAACAATCCTGGCGGGGGCCCAACAATCCTGGGCCCAGGAAACAACAATATGAAGAGGTAGGAGCATGATGGTACGTAGTTTGAATGACATGGAAGTGGAGTAGGCTAGGAATCATGAGGTGGTTGGAGGTTCGAGCAATTACCACCAACATGCTCAAGTGGTCCAGGATAGGCTTATGCAGCTGGTGAATAGGGATGAGGCCATCTATAGGTGATGAAATCTTATGACCCCAAGGCTCATGGGATGATTATAGGTATGATATGTGTCTTTTCCACCATAGTTGCAGTTTTTAATGACACTGGTGCAAGACAATCCATTCTTTCCATGAACCCTATTACGGACACTTAGATTCCCATTAAACTGTTGGCTCGACTATTACACTTAGAGACTCCAAAGAGATAAGATTTGATGATCACACAGTAGTGCCGACAGTGTGAACATTACTCTTGGAGGTGAAATATTTAGTTGGTATATCATTGTTCTAGAGTCGATTCCTTATGATGTCATTATTGGTGTGGACTATTTATCCATAGTTCATTCTCAGATTAACAATGTTTGGCATAGAGTTCTTTGTTTCCATGGGGACAGGACCAGGATTTCCTTTGTTGGTGAAAAGGAAACACATGTAGTGTAGGATGGACTCATACATATGAGGGTGCATCCGATCACTAGTCAGGTCGCTAGACCGACCGTCGGTGTAGTGGATTATTTGAGTCCATAATTTTCTATAGTGGTGGAAGATTATGAAGACATACACCTTGAGAATGTTCTATGATTAACTCCCCACATAGAGGTAGAATTATGCATTCATCTATACCTCATAATGGCGCTGATATCTACACCAAGATATTCGATGGACCCCACAAAGATTCATGAGTTGAGGGTACAGTTGGAGGACTTGCAGATGAATGGTTTTGTGAGATGTAGTGTTTCACCTTGGGAAGCCACATTTTTATTTTCCACAAAGGAATAAGGGTGCTGGAACTTATGTGTGGACATTCGATCACTAAAACAGGTGACCATGAAGAATAAGTATCCACTACTGAGGATTGGTGACTTCTTCGATTAGTTGAAAGGGGCACAGTGGTTCTTAAAGATTGACTTCTAATCTATATTTCACCAGTTATGAGTACATGATGAGGATATACTGATGATGACCATAAGATGACATTATATACACTTTGATTACATGGTGATTCCAATTTTCTTGAAAACATCTTAGTAGAGTTCATGGAACTCATTAATTGAATATTTCATCCTTATATAGACTGATTCCTGGTGGCCTTCTTTTATGACATCCTAGTGTACTCAGAGTCTGAATATGATCCTTCGGGACACATAAAAACAGTTCTGGAAACACTCTGAGATCAAAATCTTTACCTGAAGCTCTTAAAGTGTTAGTTCTAGATTATGAAGGACCTTTTGTGGGACACATAATTTTAGAAGTTGGAGTTTCAGTGGTTTCGACGAAGAGTGTGGCAGTGCTTTCTTGGCATCCTCCCATGAGTGTTAGTGAGGTGTGGAGTTTATTTTTCCTTGATGAGTACTATCAGAGGATTGTAATAAATTTTCCAGAGTGGAAAATTCCTTGTCATATTTCTCATGAAAGGGGAAACCATTTGTGTGGATAGCGAAGTTGTGGGATAGTTTTCAGTAGTTGAGGTAGAGATTCATGAGTGCACTCGTCTTGAGATTTCAAGATGAGGGTACCGAGTACGTAGTGTTCTTCTATGCATTAAGAAATATGATTATGCAGGGAAAATCGATGATTGACTATGGTTCATGATTGTTGAAACCACCGGATCATAACTACATGACCCATGATCTTGAGTTTGTTGCATTAGTCTTTGCTTTGAAGATGTAGAGACATACCTATTGGGTGAGAGATTTATCGTCTTCTCTGACCACAAGAGTCTCATGTATTTCTTATATTAAAATGATCTAAACATGTGAGAGTGGATATTCCCAGAGTTACTATAGGACTATGACTTGGAGATTTTCTATACTTCTGGGAAGGGGAACATGGTGGAATATGCTCTTAGTAGGAGATCCGATTCACAATTTCTAAATGAGGTATCATAGAAGTTGTCCTCATTGTAGATATCCCTTGTGGATTTGGATATATCAGCTTACCTCATGATGATAGTTGTCACCACTAATCTCTTAAAATGAGTCAAGGGGCACAACTTGGGGAAAACAACTACGCGATGTTATGTGTTCAAATGTCCATATTATAACAGCAGAGACTTTTATAAGAAATATTTTGTTTTTATTTTATATAAATCATAAAAGAAATCTATCACTACACACAACACTATCTTGGATTGCTTTACACGCAATCACGACCTTCCTCGATAGCTTGCGTTGTACGCAATACCGAGTTTCACTAAACAATGATATGCTATTAAAATATTATTAAAACTAGCCGTTATGAATAGTAATAACCACTTTTTAAATTTTGTAAATTTAATTTTTCAAAATGGACTTCATTTTTGGATTCGGAATATCGAAATTAGCCTAGGGTGAAATTTTGGTATTTTTCTGGAAACTTTCAATTTTTTGATGAATAGTGAAAACACTCGGTTACTATTTAAAAACCAATGTTTTATTTAAATAATTATTTATTTTATTTAAATTTATTTTAGGTCAAAATTGATACATAATACCTATATAAGTTCAATGTAATTCACTAGAGTAATTTTATAAAAACTTTAGATATATAAAAATTTTATTGAACTTTTCACCGTCTTTTACACAACTCCTAGGAGAATTTGAAAATTTATATAAAACATAATTTTACCGCTTCTGTGAGTGGAATTACAAAAATCCGAGAGACACGATGGATGTCATTGAGTAAAATGTGGTTCAATAAGATGAAAATAATTTTTGGTGAATAGTAACTTTTTACTTTTATATACCACGGTTCAAAGTAAATAGGGTAATTAAGGGTAAAAATGATATTATTATTACCGTAACACATGTCCTAATTCTATTGGATAAGTATAATTAGACCACAAATAACCTTATTAATAAAATATGACCATTTAGGCCCAATTGGATTAGATTAGGACATTTATTATTAATTTATTTTAAGAAGGTTTTAAATAGTTAAAATCAAATTTTAATAAGTAAATAATTTTTAATATATGGTTATACATAATATAAATTCGACTATAAAAATTCATTAGAAAGATAGAAATATTTACTACATAATGGTATTTTATTTTTAATTTTTAGACAATAAATAATTTAATTTATTTATGACACAATGATGATGCAATAATTATCTTATTAATGGAATATTGACATAATTGATGTTAGAAATACCCAAATAAATGTAATTTGAGACTTTTTATGAATTCCACTAATTTTCTAGGTTAATATGACATGTTAGTATTGATTTAATTAACTTTTTTCGAACTAATATATCTGTTATTATTTTCACAAAAATAAATTACTAAATAGTGTCAAAATTGACATAAAATAGTTTTTAAAACAAATATTATATTATTAATTGTTATTTTATTCCTAAAAATCTAATGTTCGTCCAAATGACTTAGATAAGGTTATATATATTAATAATAATCAACTTGGGGTTCTTTTGGCTTGTTATTGTAAGTTTATTAACCTTATAGTGTAAGAACACAAAAAGACACGGTAGAAGTAAAATTATCTAACTTAAAGTTAAATCTAAATGATAAGGTTAAAATAGTAAACTAAACTTTTCCAAATTCTATTGGATGAGAGGATTTCGACCCATCCCTACCTTATATATAAAATAAATCAATTTGTAGGTATTTAAAACTGAATATGTCTTTATAATAAAATAATATTTTTAGCTTTTCCAAAGGAGCCCCTCTCCTCCTGTAACGCCCCGACCCCAGCTACCCAGAGCCGGTGCATTACTTCGTAACATTGGCATGATCACAAAATATCAAGTCTCGAAAGACCGATTAGTTTAGTAGCCTTGGAAACACTAGATACATTCATAAACGTTACATTACATCATAAAGTGAAAAACTACAATAACATAGTCTCCATAGTCCACACTTCTATCCTCTTCGGACTATCCCTGCAGGTCATTCATAAAATACTTCTTCACATCCTGGAAAATATTAAAACATTGGAAGGGGTGATCTCAGATGCTCAGTAAGGTTAACAATATTGCGGAAGCTTTCATAAATAAACATAAACATTTAAGGCAATTTATGACTAAAACAAAAGCCTTTTAAACTTGAACATCAACATAATATGGCAAAAGTAAAATGAGATAATGCCATTTACATCTTCACATGGATATTCTACTGGTCGAATAATCACATGCAATATCAAAAACCACTTTCATAATGATGGAATTCATAATGCCAGACTATCATAACCACGTAGTCAAGGCCTCGTGCCAAGACCACAAACAAGCTTTTGTCAAGGCCTCGTGCCAAGACACTAGTTTGTCTCATGAGACCTGCCGATGCATCGAGGAGCTATAGCGGGCTCCACCCATCACTTATTAAGTCCAATGCATTCCTCATATGAATAGGTTTAAACATATCATAAACCATAACATAATCATATCACATAAAACATGCGTAAAGGAAACATAAAATTTCCACATTTCAATCACAAGATTGTCAATACAACACATTGATATAATAAAAGTTCTTTCAAAACCATTTTCAATACCAAAATAAAAGCAGGTTAAAAATTTGTATTTATTTTTCATTAAAAAAAAGTGTTGTCTTGTAGAGGAAGCCGAAACTCAAATAATGGTCACGGCGGCGGAGAAGTCGTTGTCACCGCATAAGTACGGAAAAGAAAACATTCCCTTTTTGTCATTTAGTAAAATGCTTCATATAAAAAATATTCCTTTTGAATAAACGTAAAAGTCAAAGGGGTTTATACACCGTATAAAAGAAAGTTGTGTATAAAATAAAATATGCCTCAATGAAAGGAGATTGAGATGAAGTCCCATACAAAGATCATTTTTAAAAATTAAATAGATATACTATGTGTATTCACTATAAGTACACATAAATAAAGTACAGATACAAGATATGGCATAATAATATAATTAAATAATTTGAAAGTAGGAGATTAACCCAAAGAATGGAAATTGGGTTAAGAAATTCCCTTACAAATAATATAGATCTATTAGGTGTATTCTCTATAGATACACATAAAGAAAGTAAAAATACAAGATAGGACATAATAATATCATGAAGTAATTTGAAAGTAGGAGATTAACCCAAAGAATGGAAATTGGGTTAAGAAGTTCCCTTACCTCGTGTCTGACTTGACTCAACCGTTCTTTAACCTCCTGAATAATAAACTAGAGTTAATATATACCTTATTAAGAACCATTTTCAATTTCATTATCCTTATTATATCACTTATTACAATGATATGAAAATTATGTAATTATTTAAGTTAATAACAGTCGTTTTGTCGATCATTGGTACTTCAGTCAAAAATAAACTTCTTATAATTACAAGTTGTTCATGTGGTAAAATATCCATTATATCCAGAATTATATTCATGATTTAGATGTCATATATATCATATATAACCAGTATATACATTCATTTATAATATTACGTAACATTTAGAGGTAAGAAATGAAATGCACCGTTCATGGAGACGGTAAGCCGTACGTACGCATGAACGCTACTTTCATTTCTATTTCGTATTTAATGTAATGAAATCATAATGATATAAATGTATAATATAATTCCAGTATCATATAGCATATAATACCATTTACTCCATCCTTTATACATCCCACATATGGTATTAACGATTCAAATCACTTTTAGGGGGCGGTAGTCCGCACTTCCTAAAATGAAATTATCGCGTTTACCCATAATGGAAATCATAAAGTATTCCATAAATGAGAAATACAGAAGAATAATGAAAACATAAACATAATATATATATCATATATGAAAATAGTGTCATCAAAATGGCCACCATTATAGGTGTTAAAAGAATTTGAACAATCATCGTTTCGTGAGGCAGTATTTCGCCACCCACAGAAACAGTATGTTCTTTAACCATTAGACAAAGGTGTGTGTAAGTGTATCTCGAATAATTATTATAACAACATCCTAGTATATTGAGGATACTTGTTTTTTTACAAAAGAAATGAATAAAAAGAGTTTAGGGGGTTGGAGAAGAAAAATAAAACAAAACAACATTAGAAAAGACATTACCTCAAAATCGGGTAACTCTTTTTGATTTGAGCCAAAGGCTTCCTTGGGAAGAGTTCTGCCCAAAGTAAGGCTTCTAGGAGTAATAGGGGGAAGTTGGGAGAGTATTTGGGTAGAGTTTTTCTGAGCCAAATGGCTTGAAAGTGTAAATGAGGTGGGAGAGGTGGGGGCCTTTTATAAGTGGAGAGGAGGGGAACTTTTGGAAAGATTGAAATGTTACATTATTACACAATTCTTTTCGGATTAAAAAGGTCCCACACTTATATAATTCGAGGCTAAGGTGATACGGTTTCGAAATATCTTCATCCAATAGGCTTTGGACAAGTGTAAGCCTTGGATTTTGCATTATCTTCTCATTTTATTTAAATCGTTAAATAATGAGGTCATCGCTGCATCATAATGATGTCATAAATAATTTAATTTATTTAATGTCTAAAAATTATAATAAAAATAATATGATGTAGGAAATATTTTTAGCTTTCTAATGAATATTTATAATCAAAATTTGGACTTGTGTAACCCCACGTAAAAATTGTTTTAGTAAAACATTTTATGTTTGTGTCATTTTTTACTTTAACATTAAATAAAAGGTGTTTATGTCATTTTCTAACTAAAGTAGCTCCATGGGGTCCCCAAGTTGACCCATGGGTTTTCTTGGTCGTCCATGACTCATCCAATAGGAGTAGGACAAGTTTCAAGCTCATCTCATATTATTAAAACATTATTTTTACCTTAAACTACACTAATTACCTCTAATCGCGATTAAGAACTTAAAAGTTACTATTCACCAAAAAATTATTTTAATCTCATTGAACCACATTTTACTTCTTAATGACAACCATGTATGTCGGATTTTTGAAAATCAAATCACAGAAGTGGTAATATTTCATTTAAACGAAAAATCAGTTATTTAACTACCACTTAGTGGTTTCACTATTCATCAAAAATTGAAGTTCTTCAGAACAAAGCCAAAATTTCACCCTAAGCTATAATTGATATTCCGAATTCAAAAATGATGTATATTTTACAAAATTCCAAACATATAAGTTTCATTAATTAATTTTATAATTAATTCCCGCTGTCACAACAAATAGCGTGTTTTTAAGAAACAATTTATATCAAAAGATTGGCAATTGTTTATGTCCAATTTCAATGTTAAATTAATTCTAATGACCACCATTGGACAAAATGGTAAAAATATATTGTAATTATACTTTAAAACAAATAAATAGTATAATTTATCACTATAAATTATTTTGATTAAAAAAGTTGTTTTTAAGTATTTTTCACTATTCATAAAAAATAGAAGTTCTCAGAAAAATACCAAAAATTCAACATAGGCTAATTTCGATATTACGAATACAAAAATGAAGTCCATTTTGAAATATAAAATTTCTATAATTTTAAAAATTGGTTATTACTATTCATAACGGCTACATTGATTAGTCGCGGTGTTTTAGAGCTCGAAGTTGCGTACAATGCAAGCTATTGCATTATTGAAAGAGAGGCGTATCGTGGAAGCTCTGGGTGTTACATTCTCCCCTCCTTCAATAAATTGCGTCCTCGCAATTTGATATTTTTCTTTGAAAATAAAAGGTTGAAAATAGAAAATACCTTTGTAGAAAACCCACATCGGAAATAAGGTTAATAAAAATATAACTTTAAAAGAAAGAAAGATAAGTACAAAGGTCACCCAAGATAGCCCATACTAGGATTCTATGAAAATATGGATATGGAAGAAAAACAAACCATCAAGGTCTGATGGAGAGTTGTAGAAAACTTGATTAGGAGAATGTTTAACCACAAGAAAATCACAAACTTGTGATTGGTTAAATGGTCATTGAATCCCCAGTTGGAAAAGTTAACCGACAACATTTTTGTTTTAAGTTACCTTTTATAATGTTGAGGAATTTATTTGGGAGATTTACTAAGAACGTAAGGGAATATACGTACTTGTTATGTATACTTTCATTCGTTAATAAATTTTTACCACAAACCCAACTTTTACTCCAAATGGTAACAGAACTAAAAAATATTCTATTTATCCTAATTGTGTAAGGTTCCAAATATTAACACATGCCATTTAGATTAGTAAAATTATTTTTTAATAGCCAGAGACTTCCTGTAGGCTAGTGGTAGGAAATAAAGGTCTGTCGCACTATGGTTGTGGGTTCGATTCCTGCAGCTTTGTCCGACGTGACGGGTTATGCCCCACCCTGCAGGTTGTCCTTTTCCTAAAACTATAGTATTATAATATTCCAATAATCTTCATAAATTTTTTAAACTTAAACAATACTATCCAAAGATCAACTTAATCCACTCCAACCTTTATAGTTATCCAAAATACCTCCGTCCAGACTTTCTCTAAAAGGTCTCTAAATTCCAAAATCAATTGTAACATCAGATTCCCCAAACAAAGAAAAGTTTCTCTTATTGTCACATACTAAAAATATGATTACCTTAATCATATTAAAACCTTACTGAAATCAACAAGTACTGCATTACAATCCATATATATATATCACATTATTCTTATAACCAGAATATAATCATTGAGTCCAAAAGCACCAATACCTTAATCATTCCGCTTCAACTGTAGTCACAGCATAAGATTGGCCTTGATCCCTTGGCCTTTTCTGAGGTAAGTTTCCTTGACGCTTAGGACATTCATTTGCATAATGCCCTGTTTCCCTACAATTGTAGCATTCAACTTTGACAGCCTCTTTCTTTCCCTTGCAATCACGAGCCTGGTGACCCTTTTCTCCACATTTATAACAAACTCCCATTCCTTTTAGGCAAGTACCAGGGTGATTCTTCCCACAATTATCACATAATGGAAAATCCTTCTTTCCCTTTTTCCCTTTATCTCTCTCTTGTTCCACCGTTCTCTTCTTCTCTTGCTTTACTTTGTTGTCATAAGACTTAGAGAATTCCTTTTCTCTCTTGATAGCACACGAGACAATATCTTCGTATGATGAGAAGGATTGTGATACTAAAGCTCGACGGAGAAATGGTTTTAACCCATCAAAGAAACGATCAATCTTACTCCTTGGGTTACGTATATAATCGGCAGCATGCCTCGCTAACCTTGTAAAGTTATCCTCATACTTTGCAACATTCTCATCCTCCTTCTGCCTCAGACTCAAAAATTGCCTTTCCATATCCGCTCGATGGTCACAAGGAAAGTATTTTTCTAATAAAATCTCTTTGAACTCCCTCCATTCCATATTCGATACGTCATCATCTTCCTTTGTGTTTCGAATCAGCGACCACCACTGATCGGCATCTCTAGTGAGGCGGTAAACTGCCATGACAACCTTCTCCCTTTCACTACTCCCCAAGGTATGGAATATTTTCTCTAAGGAATTTATCCATTGCTCAGCTTCTATAGGATTTGTACTCCCATTGAAGGTTGGTGGTTGTTGCCTCATGAATCGATCTAGCATTAATCCTCCACGTTGCGGATCAGGGTGCTCCATACGAGTAAGGTTATTATTCATAACCTGAGTGAGTTGTCCCAATATGGTAATAAGTTGATCAGCACCAGTTGTATCTCCAGATCCACAATAATTATCTTGAGAAGGAGGGCAATCCCTACACGGAGTTCGTGCATTGATACGGTTTCCATTCCTTCCACTAGGCGCCATTTCTAAACAATGGCATAAACTATATTAGTTTATGAATAAAAATACATAATTCCATACTTGTAAAATACTTAACATAAATTGAACTATTTATGGATATAATCCATAATCATAAAAAGGTTTTATTCGAGGAAGTATATACTCATAACCGTTCATAGTGGTTTGTAAAGAAAATGAGAATTATCCTAAGCATATCCCCCAGGAGTGTCGTAACCAAGAGTGCAGCAAGGCCCGTTGTCGTGCACCAGTTCCCGTTCGAGTCTAGCTCAAAGCGGTGTTTTCGGATTTTACCCCTAGGTACATCTGTGCCAGAGCCGCCTCTACCTGCTCGTATCTAGATAGGGATGTATTGCTCGAAAAACTCACAAAATCTCTACAATAACAAAATTCTAGGAAGTTCTTCTATACTAATCCTCAAAGTCTATCTTTGGACTATGTGCTCTAATCAGAGTTTATCTAAATCTAGTTTCCAAGGTTAGTACTAAACTGCCTCTGATACCAACTGTAACGCCCCGACCCCAGCTACCCGGAGCCGGTGCATTACTTCGTAACATTGGCATGATCACAAAAGATCAAGTCTCGAAAGACCGATTAGTTTAGTAGCCTTGGAAACACTAGATACATTCATAAACGTTACATTACATCATAAAGTGAAAAACTACAATAACATAGTCTCCATAGTCCACACTTCTATCCTCTTCGGACTATCCCTACAGGTCATTCATAAAATACTTCTTCACATCCTGGAAAATATTAAAACATTGGAAGGGGTGAGCTCAGATGCTCAGTAAGGTTAACAATATTGCAGAAGCTTTCATAAATAAACATAAACATTTAAGGCAATGTATGACTAAAACAAAAGCCTTTTAAACTTGAACATCAACATAATATGGCAAAAGTAAAATGAGATAATGCCATTTACATCTTCACATGGATATTCTACTGGTCGAATAATCACATGCAATATCAAAAACCACTTTCATAATGATGGAATGCATAATGCCAGACTATCATAACCACGTAGTCAAGGCCTCGTGCCAAGACCACAAATAAGCTTTTGTCAAGGCCTCGTGCCAAGACACTAGTTTGTCTCATGAGACCTGCCGATGCATCGAGGAGCTATAGCGGGCTCCACCCGTCACTTATTAAGTCCAATGCATTCCTCATATGAATAGGTTTAAACATATCATAAACCATAACATAATCATATCACATAAAACATGCGTAAAGGAAACATAAAATTTCCACATTTCAATCACAAGATTTTCAATACAACACATTGATATAATAAAAATGCTTTCAAAACCATTTTCAATACCAAAATAAAAGCAGGTTAAAAATTTGTATTTATTTTTCATTAAACAAAAGTGATGGCTTGTAGAGGAAGCCGAAACTCAAATAATGGTCACGGCGGCGGAGAAGTCGTTGTCACCGCATAAGTACGGAAACGAAAACATTCCCTTTTTGTCGTTTAGTAAAATGCTTCATATAAAAAATATTCCTTTGGAATAAACGTAAAAGTCAAAGGGGTTTATACACCGTATAAAAGAAAGTTATGTATAAAATAAAATATGCCTCAATGAAAGGAGATTGAGACGAAGTCCCATACAAAGATCATTTTTAAAAATAAAATAGATATACTATGTGTATTCACTATAAGTACACATAAATAAAGTACAGATACAAGATATGACATAATAATATAATTAAATAATTTGAAAGTAGGAGATTAACCCAAAGAATGGAAATTGGGTTAAGAAATTCCCTTACAAATAAAATAGATCTATTAGGTGTATTCTCTATAGATACACATAAAGAAAGTAAACATACAAGATAGGACATAATAATATCATGAAGTAATTTGAAAGTAGGAGATTAACCCAAAGAATGGAAATTGGGTTAAGAAGTTCCCTTACCTCGTGTCTGACATGACTCAACCGTTCTTTAACCTCCTGAATAATAAACTAGAGTTAATATATACATTATTAAGAACCATTTTCAATTTCATTATCCTTATTATATCACTTATTACAATGATATGAACATTATGTAATTATTTAAGTTAATAACAGTCGTTTTGTCGATCTTTGGTACTTCAGTCAAAAATAAACTTCTTATAATTACAAGTTGTTCATGTGGTAAAATATCCATTATATACAGAATTATATTCATGATTTAGATGTCATATATATCATATATAACCATTATATACATTCATTTATAATATTACGTAACATTTAGAGGTAAGAAATGAAATGCACCGGTCATGGAGACAGTAAGCCGTACGTACGCATGAACGCTACTTTCATTTCTATTTCGTATTTAATGTAATGAAATCATAATGATATAAATGTATAATATAATTCCAGTATCATATAGAATATAATACCATTTACTCCATCCTTTATACATCCCACATATGGTATTAACGATTCAAATCACTTTTAGGGGGCGGTAGTCCGCACTTCCTAAAATGAAATTATCGCGTTTACCCATAATGGAAATCATAAAGTATTCCATAAATGAGAAATACAGAAGAATAAGGAAAACATAAACATAATATATATATCATATATGAAAATAGTGTCATCAAAATGGCCACCATTATAGGTGTTAAAAGAATTTGAACAATCATCGTTTCGTGAGGCAGTATTTCGCCACCCACAGAAACAGTATGTTCTTTAACCATTAGACGAAGGTGTGTGTAAGTGTTGCTCGAATACTTCTTATAACAACATACTAGTATATTGAGGATACTGGTGTTGTTACAAAAGAAATGAATAAAAAGAGTTTAGGGGGTTGGAGAATAAAAATAAAACAAAACAACATTAGAAAAGACATTACCTCAAAATCGGGTAACTCTTTTTGATTTGAGCCAAAGGCTTCCTTGGGAAGAGTTCTGCCCAAAGTAAGGCTTCTAGAAGTAAGAGGGGGAAGTTGGGAGATTTTTTGGGCAGAGTTTGGCTAAGCCAAATGGCTTGAAAGTGTAAATGAGGTGGGAGAGGTGGGGGCCTTTTATAAGTGGAGAGGAGGGGCACTTTTGGAAAGATTGAAATGTTACATTATTACACAATGATTTTCGGATTCTAAAGGTCCCACACTTATATAATTCGAGGCTAAGGTGATAAGGTTTCGAAATATATTCATCCAATAGTCTTTGGACAAGTGTAAGCCTTGGATTTTTCATTATCTTCTCATTTTATTTAAATCGTTAAATAATGAGGTCATCGCTGCATCATAATGATGTCATAAATAATTTAATTTATTTAATGTCTAAAAATTATAATAAAAATACTATGATGTAGGAAATCTTTTTAGATTTCTAATGAATATTTATAATCAAAATTTGGACTTGTGTAACCCCACGTAAAAATTGTTTTAGTAAAACATTTTATGTTTGTGTCATTTTTTACTTTAACATTAAATAAAAGGTGTTTATGTCATTTTCTAACTAAAGTGGCTCCATGGGGTCCCCAAGTTGACCCATGGGTTTTCTTGGTCGGCCATGACTCATCCAATAGGAGTAGGACAAGTGTCAAGCTAATCTCATATTATTAAAACATTATTTTTACCTTAAACTACACTAATTACCTCTAATCGCGATTAAGAACTTAAAAGTTACTATTCACCAAAAAATTATTTTAATCTCATTGAACCACATTTTACTTCTTAATGACAACCATGTATGTCGGATTTTTGAAAATCAAATCACAGAAGTGGTAATATTTCATTTAAACGAAAAATCAGTTATTTAACTACCACTTAGTGGTTTCACTATTCATCAAAAATTGACGTTTTTCAGAACAAAGCCAAAATTTCACCCTAAGCTATAATTGATATTCCGAATTAAAAAATAGTGTATATTTTAAAAAATTCCAAACATATAAGTTTCATTAATTAATTTTATAATTAATTCCTACTGTCACAACAAATAGCGTGTTTTTAAGAAACAATTTATATCAAAAGATTGGCAATTGTTTATGTCCAATTTCAATGTTAAATTAATTCTAATGACCACCATTGGACAAAATGGTAAAAATATATTCTAATTATACTTTAAAACCAATAAATAGTATAATTTATCACTATAAATTATTTTGATTAAAAAAGTTTTTTTTAAGTATTTTTCACTATTCATAAAAAATAGAAGTTCTCAGAAAAATACCAAAAATTCAACATAGGCTAATTTCGATATTACGAATACAAAAATGAAGTCAATTTTGAATTATAAAATATCTATAATTTTAAAAAGTGGTTATTACTATTCATAACGGCTAATTTGATTAGTCGCGGTGTTTTAGTGCTCGAAGTTGCGTACAATGCAAGCTATTGCATTATTGAAAGAGAGGCGTATCGTGGAAGCTCGGGGTGTTACACCTCCCTTATAAAAGGGCACCTCCTCCCTCTCTTCCTCACACCACATTGAGCCTTCATGCTCATCCAACCCCTGCCAATTTATCCTCTACACTTCCCTAGAAACATCCTAGAGGTCCTGGTATTCTTCAAAGACCAATTTTAGTGCATAAAAAGAGGTCTCAAAGAAGCGCTTCAAAGAAGAGGTAATGTCTGTTACCAATTCTTTCAACTTTATTTCTTCTTCCACTTATTCTTATTTAGTTGTTTCATTATGAAGTAATAACATCAGTGTCACTGATATACTGATATGTTATTATAAGTATGAAACAACCCTATTTCACCATCTATCTATCCTACGGAAAATGAAATCATCGTGTGTGCGTACGTACGGAATACCGTCTCCACATCGTGGTGTAATCTATTTTCCACCACCACCTTACTTGGATTGGTATAATGGTGTAAAGAATGAACATATATGATAATTATAAAGTCATTTTAATTATGAAATAGTATACATACACTCCAATACAATTCCAAAATCAGGGGAACGATATCATCGCTCGTGCGTACGTACGGAATACCGTCTCCACGATGTGATGTGACTCGTTCTACATGATTTTCATTGCATAATGATTACATAAATGAATTAAGGGAATAAATATGATATATATTACACTAATACCATTTTGTAAATGAGGTATCCATAACATAAAAAGAATAATAAGAATTTATTCGACAAAACACGCATAAGAACAAAAAGTAATAATCACCCGAATAACAAGTAGCAATGAAATATTACTAATAATAAGCTAAGAATATGACCATATGTGATATCATAACAATGAGTATGATTCTTTAATAAGTCAATTACATTATTTAAATCATTATACAGGAGGTTTGGACACTTACGAAGCAAATCAGACCTAAGGTAAGGGAAATATCACAATCTCATTTTTATCCGAGATTGTTTATAGTTTGGAATTTACTAGGGTGTATTTTATCATCCAAATCCATGTTTCCTCAATATGTAATATTATTTCCATCCACATACAATTTTTTAATTCCAATTTTACCCTTCGGTGAGTTTTTAGTAAAATATATGAAAGGAATCTTTTGTCATTTTTCATATGAGGTACTTTTTGGCTTTTCCGAAAAAAGTACGAGAAGAATGTTTTTTTAACTTATACGGCATGAATGGATTTTTAAAAAATTATTTACAAGAATATTCCTTTACATGTTTTCAAGTTTATTTTTAATCAACTTCTTTTAGTTTAGAATTTTATGACATGTTAAGAAATGAAAAGTGTTTTTGAAGTAGAAAGGATATTTTCCTCAAGAATGGAGTTCAAGTGTTTTATCAAAATTATTTTCCATCTAAGATAATAAAGGGTTATGTTTATATCCCTATTATTAAATTTATTTGATTATGTTGTGATGGAATTATTTTTATGAATTCCTTTATCTTATATGAATTGTTTTATGATCTCACGATGTTTAAGAATCCCATTTTTATTACATTGGTTATGCTATGATGTATGGTTTATGATTTTGTGGCACACATAAGAATGGTATCATTATGAGATGGGTGGGACCTATATCTCCCTCCAATGCATTGGGTAAAGATTTTATATCTCATGAGATAGACATGGCTGGAACGACAGGTTAAACTGGTTTAGTGAAACAGGACTGAAACGAGGAATGAACTCGGTTCAGAAATGGACATTTTCCATGAAGACAGTCTTGGCAATGAGTCTTGACTAATAAGAAATGACTCTCTATGATTATGTGTGTATTCCACAAAGATTCATGTTTTAAGCTATGATTATTGTGATTATATTTCACTACCATGATTTATCCCATGTTATGAAATTATGATCTCTTTTACAGGGTAAGATTTCCAAAATGTTATGTTCTTATGAATATGATGTGATTGATATTTCTTTTGTTTACGCTTACTGAGAATTTGAGCTCACCCTTTTGTATGTTTTCTTTCCCCAGGTCAGGAAGAATGTTATTAAGTAAGATATTCCAAAAGGGACTATAGATATGATGAAATAAAATGGAGACAATGTAGACGCTTTATGAACCAGTTGTTTATGTTTCCCAGTTTCTAAAGACACTATACCTATACGGTCCTTTAATGGTTTTGTTATATGTTGTAATAATTGTACTTCAATTTTGAAGTACTAACAATGTATGTAAAGTATGGGTCGTTATAGTTGGTATCAGAGGAAAGGTATAGTCAACCTTTGGAGACTAGGATGTGAAAGCCTTAGTAAGAACCCTAAGGATAAGTCTAAGAATAGAACACAATATTAGTGTTTTAGAAATGGCCATGAATAACCTATGATAAGACCTTAAGTGTGAAGTTTTATTCTTGATTATGTGGTTTTCCTATTATAATTAGTGTTTCTCACACTATTCTTCTTGTTTTTAGTTAATGGATGGAACCCGAAGGAACTGTGTTAATGCGGAATGCGACGGGCAATTCAATGATTGTTCCCCTGAGTAACCAAATGTTATGGGAGCTGGAATACAAAATCTTGTAGCCATGGTCACACGACTTTCTCAAGCTATGAATCATGCAGGACTTCCAAATGAGCAAAGGAATGAGCAAAATTCTGTTGAATCCTTCATGAGACAGTGTCCACCTTAATTCAGCAGGTCTACATATCCATTAGTTGCTGAACAATGGATCAGTACTACTGAAAAGATATTTTCAGTTCTTCAATGCTCTGAACATGATAAAGTCATCTTAGTAGTGTATTGTTTTGAAGGTGATTCTAATCAATGGTGGAATCTTATCAAGAATATGATGCCAAGAGATGAAATTGAGTCCATAGAATGGGACGAGTTCAAGAACTTATTTTTCAATAAGTAATTCCCTCGTATTATCCGAACAAATATGGAGAAGGAGTTTCTTGAACTAAATCAAAAGGATAATGAATCTGTTGGTACCTATAGAGCAAATTTTACAAGACTTTCAAGGTACACTTTTGGTATTATTATCCAACCTGAGAGTAAGATCGATCGATTCTTTAGTGGCTTAAAACCAAGTCCTCGAAGGGCGTTAGCCATAAGGGACTTCAATAGCTATGAGGAAATCGTTCTATGTGCTCTCAAAGTTGAGATGGAGATTTGAGTAACCCATCAGTCATATGGGTTTGATAAGAACAGGAAAATGGAATTCAAAGGAAAATATAAAGAGCACACTGAAAAAAAGATGAGTTTTACCTTATGCTCAAAGTGTGGAAAGAAACATGGATAGAGTTTTCTTAAAAGGACAAGTAAATGTTTAAAATGTGGAAAGGAATTTCATCGGGCATTTGAATGCCACAATGATGGGAAGAAGATGTCTAGTGATGCGAACAATGAAAAGGCTACACAGAGTGAACCTCCTACACTTCAATGTTTCAAGTGCAAGGAGATGGGGCATTATGCCAATAAATTCCCTAATCCAATGGTAGTTTATGATGATCGACGTCAAGAAACTCTTAAGGCTAAAGACAACGGAAAGTCACATGCAATTTCTATCAGTGATGTGGAGTACGATAACGAGGTGGTGAAAGGTACTCTTATCATCCACTCTAAAGTAGAAAATGTTTTATTTGATTCTAGATCCACCCACTCTTTTATTTCTGAATAATTTTTTAAGGGTATCACTGTATTACCTCAACAATTAGATGTTGAGTTAGCTGTGAAAACCCCTAATGGAACAACAGTCGCATCAAAAGTATATAATTCTTCTCCGATTGAAGTTTGTGGGAAAGTGCTTCCTGCAAATCTTGTGATCCTTCCTATAGTGAAATTTTATGTGATTCTTGGCATGGATTGGCTTTCTCTATATGGAGCTCATATCAATTTCCAAAGAAGGGAAGTCACATTTCATATTCCAGATCAATCTTGGATCGTCTATCGATGCAAGGATGAACATAACCTTCCAGTGGAAATTTCTTCCGTCTTAGGGGTCTTGATTCCACTAAATGAAGGTTATTTATCTCAAATGGTTGGTGAGAAACTCACGTTTAAGAATATGCCCATTGTACGGGATTTTGATTATGTCTTTCCCGAGGAATTTCCGGGTCTTCCACCAAATCGTGAAGTTGAGTTTTCAATAGAACTCATACCAGGTACTTTACCTATTTCAAAGACACCTTATAGAATGGCCCCAGTTGAGTTGCATGAATTGAAGAAGAAACTACAAGAGAATATTGATAAGGGGTTCATATGCCCTAGTGCGTCACCTTGGGGAGCACCTATTCTATTTGTTAAGAAGAAAGATGGATCAATGAGACTCTACATTGATTATCGAGAACTTAAAAAGATCACTATCAAGGACAAATATCCTCTCATGTGCATTGATGACTTATTTGACCAACTACGCAGAGCTCAATACTTTTCCAAGATTGATCTTCATTCAGGGTATCATCAATTAAGGGTCAAAAGGGAGGATATACCAAAGACGGCTTTCCGTACAAGTTATGGACACTATGAATTTATAGTGATGCCATTTGGTCTTACTAATGCCCCTGCTATCTTCATGGATCTGATGAATAGAGTCTTTAGAGACTATCTTGATCAGTTTGTGGTAGTCTTTATAGATGATATTCTTGAATATTCAAAGAGAAAGGAAGAACATGAAGATCACTTGATAATTATATTGAAGACCCAGAGAAGGGAGAAGCTTTATGCCAAATTTACCAAGTGTGAATTTTGGCTTCAAAAAGTTTCATTTTTGGGTCACATAATCTCAAAATAGGGGATATTTGTGGATCCAGCAAAAATAGAGGTTATCGAAAGATGGTCGAGACCAACAATAGTAACTGAGATCCGAAGTTTTCTTGGTTTGGCTGGATATTATTGACATTTTGTGAAATATTTTTCATGATTATCTAATCCACTCACCAGGTTGACTCGGAAAGGAGTTTTGTTTTTTTGGACGGAGGAATGTGAAGATAATTTCAAGGAGTTGAAAAGAAGGTTATCAAGTGCACATGTGCTCACACTACCTTGTAGTGGAGAAAGGTTTTTGATCTACAGTGATGCATCCAAGAAGGGATTGGGGTGTGTTCTTATGCAAAATTATATGGTGATAGCTTATGCCTCATGAAAGTTGAAAATCCATGAGAAAAATTACCCAACTCATGATTTGGAGTTAGCTGCAGTAATCTTTGTATTAAATATTTGGAGGCATTATATTTATGGAGAAAGGTGTGACATTTATACTGATCATAAAACTTTAAAGTATATTTTCACACAAAAGGAGCTGAATATGCGACAAAGAAGATGGTTGAAGCTGATTAAGGATTATGACTGCTCAATTCATTACCACCCTGGGAAAGAAAACAAGGCGGTAGATGCATTAAGTCGACAAGACCATGCTAGCTTATCCATGATGAGGATCACAAAAGATCCAATATTTATGGATTTACAAAGAAAGGATCTTGGAATTTTAATGGAAGGGGAGAAATCATATCTTTATAAAATGAATTTTCAACCATCTATACATGTGATGATTAAATTGGCACAAAAAGAAGATGTTGAGTTACAAAAGAAGGTGAGAAATATTCCTGAATTCAACCTTGATTGTGATGGGATAATAAAGTTTAGGAATCAGGTTTGTGTTCCTCCCATCCCCGAATTAAAGAAGGAGCTGCTGGATGAGGCTCATAGTTCTTTATTCTCTATTCATCCTGGAAACTCGAAGATGTATAGGGACCTGAAAGAGTACTTCTGGTGGGATGTCATGAAAAGAGATGTTGCTGAATATGTCTCTCGATGCTTGGTTTGTCAGCAAGTTAAAGCTGAGAGACATTAGTCTAAGGGGATGTTACAACCATTACCCATACCCGAATGGAAATGAGAAAACATCACTATGGACTTTGTCACAGGACTTCCAAAAACATCCAAAGGCAATAATGCTATCTGGGTCATAGTTGATCGTCATACAAAGTCTGCACACTTCATTTCTATTAGAGAGGATTTCTCTCTGGATCATCTTGCCAGGATATATGTAAAGGAAGTGGTATAATTACACGGAGTACCACTTTCTATTATATCTAATCGGGATCCAAGGTTTACCTCAATGTTCTGGTGAAGTCTTTAGCATACTCTGGACACAGAGTTTAGTTTCAGCACTGCTTATCATCCTCAGACAAACGGTCAGTCTGAGAGGAAAATTCAAACTCTATAAGATATGTGGAGAGCTTGCTCTATGAATTTCAAAGGTGGTTGGGATCAACACCTTACTTTGGTGTAATTTTCTTATAATAATAGCTTTCACTCCAGTATTCAGATGGCTCCATATGAAGCTCTCTATGGAAATAAATGTAGGACTCCAACTTGGTGGGATGAAGTTGGGGAATGAAAGCTATTAGGACCTGATCTTGTTGATGAGATGGTAGAAAAGGTCTGATCTATTCAACAACACATAAGAGAAGCTCAGAGTCAACAAAAAAGTTATGCCGACAACCGAATAAAAGACTTAGAGTTTGAGGTGGATGATAAAGTGTTCTTGCGAATATCTCCTTGGAAGAGAGTAATGATATTTGGAAAGAAGGGAAAGCTGAGCCCTAGGTATATTGGTCCTTTCGAAATACTGGATCGTGTTGGGAAGGTAGCTTACCGATTGGCACTTCCACCAAATCTCTCTCAAGTTCACGATGTGTTCCATGTATCTCTCCTGAGAAAGTACATACCTGATCCTTCACATGTACTCAGCTCAGAAGTTGTACCGCTGGAACAAGATCTTTCTTATGAAGAACAGCCGATAGAGATT
Source organism: Viscum album (assembly GCA_963277665.1). Classification (NCBI taxonomy): domain Eukaryota; kingdom Viridiplantae; phylum Streptophyta; class Magnoliopsida; order Santalales; family Viscaceae; genus Viscum; species Viscum album. The sequence continues at coordinate 566,289,588 of OY728151.1, forward strand.
CTCGATCGTAGTGAAAAAGTCCAATGGAACAAGACCACTCGCTTGGTGAAAGTTTTATGGAGGAACCACCAATTAGAAGAACCTACATGGGAGCTTGAGGATATGATGAGGGAGAGGTATCCTCATCTGTTTGTTACAAGTGACGAATTTCGAGGGCAAAATTCATTTTAAGGGGGGTAGAATGTAACACCCTAGACTTTTATAAGAAATATTTTGTTTTTATTTTATATAAATCATCAAATGAATCTTTCACTACACACAACACTAGCTTGTCTTTCTTTACATGTAATCCCGGCCTTCCTCGATAGTTTGCGTCGTACGCAATACTGAGTTTCATAAAACAATGATATGCTATTAAAATATTATTAAAACTAGCCGTTATGAATAGTAAAAACCACTTTTAGGAATTTTATTAATTTTATTTTTCAAAATGGACTTCATTTTTTGATTCGGAATATCGAAATTAGCCTAGGGTGAAATTTTGGTATTTTTCTGGAAACTTTCAATTTTTGATGAATAGTGAAAACACTGGGTTACTATTTAAAACCGACTTTATATTTAAATAATTATATATTTTATTTAATTTTATTTTAGGTCAAAATTGATACATAATACCTATATAAGTTCAATGTAATTCATTGGAGTAATTTTATAATAATTTTAGATATATAAAAATTTTATTGAACTTTTCACCGTCTTTCACCCACCTCCTAGGAGAATTTGCAAATTTACATAAAACTTAATTTTACCGCTTATGTGAGTGGAATTTCAAAAATCCGAGAGACACAGTTGATTTCAGTAAGTAAAATGTGGTTCAATAAGATGAAAATAATTTTTGGTGAATAGTAACTTTTTACTTTTATTTACCACGGTTAAAAGTAAATAGGGTAATTAAGGGTAAAAATGATATTATTATTACCCTAACACATTTCCTAATTCTATTGGATAAGTGTAATTAGACCAAAAACAACCTTAGGAATAAAATATGACCATTTAGGCCCACTTTGATTAGATTATGACATTTATTATTAATTTATTTAAAGAAGGGTTAAAATAGTTAAAATCAAAGTTTAATAAATAAATAATTTTTTATATAGAGTTATACATAAGATAAATTCGACTATAAATATTAATTAAAAATATAAAAATATTTCCTACATAATGATATTTTATTTTTAATTTTTAGACAATAAATAATTTAATTTATTTATGAAACAATGATGATGCATTATTTATCTTATTAATGAAATATTGACATAATTGATGTTAGAAATACCCAAATAAATGTAATTTGAGACTTTTTCTTAATTCCGCTAATTTTATAGGTTAATATGACATGTTAGTATTGATTTAATTAACTTTTTTCGAACTAATATTTCTGTTATGATTTTCACAAAAATCAATTACTAAATAGTGTCAAAATTGACATAAAATAGTTTTTAAAAAAAATATTATATTACTAATTGTTATTTTATTCATAAAAATATAAGGTTTGGCCAAATGACTTATATAAGGTTATATATATTAATAGTAAACAACTTGGGGTTCTTTTGGATTTTTATATTAAATTTATTAACCTTATAGTGTAAGAGTACTAAAAGACACGGTAAAAGTAAAATTATATAACTTAAAGTTAAATCTAAATGATAAGGTTAAAATAGTAAACTAAACTTGTCCAAATTATATTGGATGAGAGGATTTCGACCCATCCCTACCTTATATTCGAAATAAATCAATTTGGAGCAAGTTAAAACCAAATATGGCTTTATAATAAAATAATATTTTTATGTTTTCCAAAGGAGCCCCTCTCCTCCCTTATAAAAGCGCACCTCCTCCATCTCTTCCTCACACCACTTTGAGCCTTCAATCTCAGCCAACCCCTGCAAATTTCTCCTCTCCACTTCCCTAGAAACATCCTAGAGGTCTTGGTCTTCTTCAAAGACCAATTGTAGTGCCCTAAAAGGAGGTCTCAAAGAAGCGCTTCAAAGAAGAGGTAATGTCAGTTACCGATTCTTTCTACTTTATTTCTTCTTCCACATCTTCTTATTTAGTTATTTCATTATGAATTAATAACATAAGTATCACTCATATATTTATATGTTATTATAAGTATGAAACAACCCTATTTCACTATCTATCCATCCCACGGAAAATGAAATCACCGCGCGTGTGTACGTACGGAATACCGTCTCCATGTCGTGGTGTAATCTATTTTCCACCACCACCTTACTTGGATGGGTATAATGGTGTAAATAATAAATATATATATATATGATTATTGTAAAGTTATATTGATTCTGAAATAGTATACATACACTCCAAAAAAATTCCACGATCATGGGAACGATATCATCGCTCGTGCGTACGTACAGAATACCGTCTCCACGATGTGATGCGACTCGTTCTACATGATTTTCATTGCATAATGATTAAATAAATGAATTGAGTGAATAAATAGTATATATATTACACTAATACCAATCTGGAAATGAGGTATCTATAGCCTAAAAATGAGAATAATAATTTATTCGACAAAACACGCATAAGAACAAACAGTAATAAACACCCGAATAACAAGTAGAAATGAAATATTACTAATAATAAGCTAAGAATATGACTATATATGATATCATAAAAATGATTATGATTATGGAATAAGTCAATGACATTATTTAAATCATTATACAAGAGTTTCGGACACTTACGAAGCAAATCAAACCAAAGGTAAGGGAAATATCACAATCTCATTTTTATCCGAGATTGATTACACTTCGGAATTTACTGGGGTGTATTTTATCATCCACATCCATGTTTCCGCAATATGTAATATTATTTCCATCCACCTACAATTGTTTAAATCCAATTTTACCCTTCAGTGAGTTTTTAGTAAAAGATATGAAAGGAATCTTTTGTCGTTTTTCGTACGAGATACTTTTTGACTTTTCTGACAAAAGTATGAGAAGAATGTTTATTTAACTTATACGGAATGAATGTATTTTTAAAACATTATTTACAAGAAGCTTCCTTTAAAAGTTTTCATGTTTATTTTTAATAAACTTCTTTTATTTTAGAATTGTATGACATGTTAAGAAAGGAAAAGTGCTTTTGAAGTAGAAAGGATATTTTCCTCAAGAATGGAGTTCAAGTGTTTTATCAAAATTATTTTCCATCTAAGATAATAAAGGGTTATGTTTATATCCCTATTATTAAATTGATTTGATTATGTTGTGATGGAATTATTTTTATGAATTCCTTTATCTTATATGAATTGTTTTATGTTGTCACGATGTTTAAGAATCCCATTTTTATTACATGGGTTATGCTATGATGTATGGTTTATGATTTTGTGGAACACATAAGAATGATATCATAATGAGATGGGTGGGACCTATATCTACATAAAATGCATTGGGTAAAGATTTTATATCTCATGAGATAGACATGGCTGGAACGGCAGGTTAAACCGGTTTAGTGAAATAGGACTTAAACGAGGAATGAACTCGGTTCAGAAATGGACTTTGTCCACTAAGATAGTCTTGGAAATGAGTCTTGACTAATAAGAAATGATTCTATATGATTATGTGTGTATTACACAAAGATTTATGTTTTACGTTATGATTATTGTGATTACATTTCACTGCCATGATTTATCCCATGTTATGAAATTATGATCTCTTTTGCATGGTAAGATTTCCAAAATGTTATGTTCTTAAGAATATGATGTGATTGATATTTCTTTTGTTTACCCTTACTGAGAATTTAAGCTCACCCTTTTGTATGTTTTCTTTCCCCAAGTCAGGAAGAAGGTTATTAAGTAAGATATTCCAAAAGGGATATAGATATGATGAAATAAATGGGAGACAATGTAGACGCTTTATGAACCAGTTGTTTTTGTTTCCCAGATTCTAAAGACACTATACCTAGACGGTCCTTTCATGGTTTTGTTATATTTTGTAATAAGTGTACTTCAATTTTGAAGTACTAACAATGTATGTAAAGTATGGGTCGTTATACATATGGCATGCCCCTGATGGATATTCGAATGGTGGGGAGCACATTGATCTTTTATAAGGATGTATAGTATTACCGGTGGTGTTTTAGGAGAAGATTTTGAGGGAGATCCATTGATCAAATATGGTAGTATATTCATGTGAATAAAATATGTAACATGATCTACAAAAGCAGTTTTGGGGGCCAGGGATGAAGAAGAGGGTTGTAGAGTTTGTTTCTCGAGGCCTCATTTGTCAGCAGGTGAATGCTGAGCTCCTGGTTCTAGCAGGCCTGACACAACCCATTGAGGTTCTATAATGGATATGGGATTGGATATTGATATACATAACAATATTTTTACCATGTATGTCCAAGGGACATGATACCATCTAGGTTATCATTGATTGACTCAAACATTTGTCCCACATCGTTGCAATTCAAAAGTAGAGATCAGTAGAGAGATTGGTACACCTCAACGCGTAGGAGACAGTTTGAATCCATTGAGTTCCATCAATGATTGTATTAGATCTTGATTCTTACTTTACATCCTGTTTATGGAAGGGATTATATGAGAAATTTGGGACTCAGTTACGCTTGAGCGCAATGTTTCACCAACAGATGGACAACCCGAAAATGCAGACCATACATGTTCTGGTGGACATAATATGGTCCTGCATGTTAGATTTTTTCCATAGTTGGGAGTATCACCTACCCCTAGTGGATTTTTCATACAAAAACATATACCATTCCATCATTGGTATGACACCATTTGATACATGGTACAAACGAGCCTATAGTTGACCACATTTCTAAAAAAACCAATGATATTTAGCACTCATGGTCCTGGAGTTGTTGAAGGTGACAATAAAGAAGGTTCTAATAATCTAGAAACAGATGAAGAAAAAACATATATTTCATGTGACTTATACTTATTGACTAAGGAGGAAATTATAGTTTTGAGGATGGATACCACCAGTTCCTTCATGTGTCCCCTTGAATCATAGTGTAGATATTTGGAGAAGGAGAAAATATATCTATTAGGTTCATCATAAAATTGCACATACTAAGTAGAGTTGGAGAGGTGGTGTATCGCTTTCCCCTACCTCCACAGTTAGAGAGGCTACATGACACCTCCCATTTGTTTCTACTAAGGATGTACATGCATGAACCATCACATGTCATTGATTGGGGTGAGGTAGACATCAAAGATGGGGAAATATTTGTTGGGAACCAAGTGGATATCGATGAATGATTAGAGAGGATATTTTGTGGGCGTTCGAGTACTCTGGTGAGTTTTTGGTGGAATCACGAGAATCTTCAAGAGAGAAAATGGGATTGGGAGGCTTAGATTCCTGCTCTGTACCGTCATCTATTTGGGTATCCCTTCTTTCGGATTTTCAAGGACATAAAGGCATAATGTGGGGAGATTGTGATGAATCATATTATACAAAATTTTATATTAGAAATTATTTGGGAAAATTCAAAGAGAATTCACTATGATGGCGTAAAATTCTGAGGCACGATGTTCCTGGAATAATTCATTGAAAATACATTTTTTTAAATAGCATGGGTGCATGAAATTCCTAAAAAATGATATTATCATTTAAATGGGCTCCCAAGTAAAAAATATGAGGGCACCATTTAGATTAGAATTTTTTATTTACATAATCCACGACATAACGTTGGTTGGCATAGTTCATCTAATGAAAAGTCACCAAGTAAGTAATGGAAAATAAAATAATTAGGTAAAATTAACTTATTTTAAAACTATAATAACTCATGAATGGTAACTTCAATTGAAATTCTGCGACCACCATTTAGTTTATAATGTAGTGTTTTCCTACGGTGTGTCTTAACTTTTGTTGGCGTGAGCCTTCTGTGAAAAAACCTGAAAAGGACATAATCGTTATTAAATTATATAATGTTAAATTGTATTATTGACCCAACTAATTTATTTTTATTACACCATTATTAAGAATTCAGGTTTATTACCATAACTGTGGAATTTATCTAATACATGTAAGAGAACTCTCTCAACAAACAACGATGGATCATGGACCGATGATCGACGCGTAACCGATTTGAAGGAATCTCATTGATGATGACAAAGATGAAATGATCCTTCATCGGTGAATAATCAAAATCTTGGTAGGGAATTCATATCTTTGTAATTTTACCCATTCTTGGTTTTCATAAGGAATTAGATCCAATCCATGAACATAGTGAACCATAGTTTGATCGTTTTAGGATGGTAATAATTATAGGGTTAATTAACAAGAGTTGTTTTACATTCTTCTTTGTTATTCATTCCAACAATAATGAATTGAGACATCCATGAAAAATTACCAAAGCTAATTCCTTGGTTGATATTTGTGCTTTCCTCATCCCCTGTTCTTTGAATTCATCACCGTTGGGACCCCCAAGGACATGGTTCTTCATTCTGGGTGGATCTGAATGTGGTCGGACACCCAGATCGGAAGAAAATCGACAATGGAGGCTAGGTAGGTGTAGAATGTGACTCATGGAGTAGAGAGCAATTTCCATTTTGAAATACTGGCATTAGATGTGGCGTGTTGGTCTGCGGAAGAGACCATTGGAATGGGTACTACCTGGAGCTCTAGGGAGGCATCACAAGGTAGTGAGGTAACCAGAAGGGGAGACCGCATCATCGGCAATAGAGGGAAGCTACAGAGGAGAAGTAGGATGTGTGTAAAGTGGAGGATCCAAGCCATTGGACATGAAGGAAATGAATTAGGTGACATGATAAGGCCATTAGATGAAGGGAGGTATGCGCTTGATGCACTAGGGTGGCCAGATAGAGTGGTGACATTTGCCTCAAGTGACTTCGTGGAGTAGAATACGCGACTAGGCGGGCCCGGATTGATGACCCAGATGAACCATGCTCAAGCGGGATGGGCCATGGGAGATGGGCTGATTTGAGGTGGAGTAGGCTGGGTCCAGGTAGAGTGGGCTGGGTCAGCCCAGACAGAGTGGGCTGAGTCGGCCCACCAGACTTAACCATATCTAGGTTGGACCCCAGAACAACCTAGGGTGGTCACACAATCGACTATGGCATGATCAAAAATATTGACCATGAGTCAGCCCATGGTCCTAGTGACCCCCTCATGTTCTAAATCATCAGACCCCTTAACATTTAAATGGTGTGTTTATTAGATGAGATATTTGTAGAATTTCAACCCTTAAAATGAGAAGGTAATTTCAAAATATCCTAAGTGTATTTTTTTGGGAGTGTGAATATGTACTAATGGATTGAGTAGTGAGTTCTCTCAGAATAAGAACACTTTGAGTGAACATTTCTACTGCAGGATATGACCTAGAGACTATGTGTATTATCGAGATTGTGTGTCTTATAGAGACTGTGTGTCTCATGGAGACATTGTGTCTTGTGGAGACTAGATGTCTTATGGAGACTATGCATCTTGATGATTTTGTGTGTCTTATTGGATTGATTATATTTCAATATTCTTGATATATATTGTGTAGACATATATCTATTTGGATCTAACTATTGTATTCCTTTGGGGTATTCCTTAGTGGTATTTCTTATTGGTATTTCATTTATTGAATCCTGTAATGATATTTTCTTTTATGTTATTCCATTATGTTATTCCAATATGGTGTTTCCTTTGTGGTAATCCATTTTGGTTTCGATGTTTCCTACCGAGTATTGTTTTACACACCCCTACAGAAGCTTATCTTGCACGTGTCATATCTTATGTAGACGTTTGACTATTTGAAAGAATTATACATAGTCATGTACTAGAAGGTTCTCTATGATAGCATAGAAACCGAGGTGTGTTTTTATAACTTTTCAGATGACATGCCAAGTACCTATTATATTATAGGTTGGACTTGTGGCCGGAGAATCTTTCCTTTTTTTGGGATTATTTTAGCCCAATTTAATTTCTTATACCTTTACTAATGTACTCTGGTAATGGGAAATAATTGTTTTCAAGAATTTTTTAGTTAGTGATTTCACATTACATCATTTGTGGCTCGGAGATTTTTTTGTGAGTACAGGTACATAGAAAAATTCATCTCATTTTTGGGATATTCCTACTCGGTGCTAGTCACCATCCACTAGCCTTTTGGAGGCGGGATTTGGGTAGTCACAACATGGGCCCCTCTGGGATGGGATGTGACAAAATATATCTACGGATGAAAAATGGAAAACATAGCCCTAGGAATATTGGCCCCATTAAAATAATTGATTGTATCAGGATAGTATCTTGTCATTTGGAACCTCAACCAGACTGCTACCAGGTTCATGATGTGTTCCATTTATCACTTTTGAGGAAGTAAATACATTATCAATTTTTTTGTACAGAAATCATAGATCATACCACTATATAATTATATTTCATTTGAGGAATTAATGCAATGGATTCTTGATTGAAAACAGAAGGATTGACTAAACACGGCCACTCACCCGGTCAATGTTTTATAGAAAAACAACAAGTTTGAGGAATGAAAATGGAACATGAGGATTTAATGAGGTATATTTATAATCTGTTTTTGATACAAAAGTAATGAATTTGGAGATAGAATTTAATTTTATCATGGTTAGAATGTAACACCTTAATATTTTGTGAAATAATTTTTTTAAATATATTTAATCTTAATGATATTTTACACAGCACAAAGTTTAACTTCCATTACATGAAACAATGGAATTGTATTTTTTTAAACCCAATCCTAATATTAGAGTGCATTACAACCAACACTAATTTCATGAAACGACCCATCCTCGGGGCCTGTGTCGTGACTACCCTAAGCCTGCCTTCCATAGACCAGGGGATGGAGACTAGCACCAAAGGTGTAAATCCCAATAACTGGGAAGGGATTGCATTTATAAAACACAAACACATCCAATCGGAGTACAAGCGGAAGTAATACACTAAGTACAAAAGAAATTTCTAAAAAGTATATGGGCCAGAATACAAACCCAACTCAAAAGTACAGATCCAACAGAATGAATGTACAAAAGAAATGACAAACAACAGGAGGATAGGAGCAGATCCTGGGTCGTCCACCTCATATCCTACCTGAAGGGTATGTAAAAATAGCCTCCTCAACTCTCTCACCCACAAACCTCCTCCATGTACCGTCTCGTCACGAAGTCCACCTCTAGGTATTGTCTCGTCGTGAGGTACACCTCCGGGCACCATCCCGTCCTCGTACACTCGGTCTCTGTCAGCATTGTCTGTCGTCTTCATCCAACACAATGAGGTGCGTGCATAGCCCGTGCAGGGGTGAGTATAACAATACTCAATAGGGACCCCGAAACCCTCATGGTCTCACTAAATCCAACAATGATAACCACAAAGAAAAGATACAAACACGATGTATCAACCAACTATAATAATGTATATGCCCATACATATTCCTAAGTCATCAATTCCAGTTCAGCTTCAATTCACGAGACCAAGTACAACCCAGTCCACATAGGAATGCAAAACTAGTCCACACTGGAAATCACAACCCATTCCACATAGGAAATCATAACCAGTCCACACAAGAAATCATAAGCCAGTCCACACTAGGAAAACACAATCATTCCACAAAGGAAAACAAGTCAATCGCATCGATGATAAAGATTGAAAGTCAAGACTCATCTCACACAGGTATACTACTCACGAAGAGAGGTGGAGATGATTAGATGTAGACTCTGAATCATCTCCTCTATCGAACCCACATAGGATCCAAGTACAGAAGTCGTCACTGCCAAACCCACGAAGGATCCAAGTACAATAACCATCACTGTCGAACGCACGTAGGATTTAAGTACAATAACCATCACTATCGAACCCACGTAGGATTCAAGTATAGTCTTCATCACTGCCGAACCCACGGAGGATCCATGTATGGTTGTCCTCGCTAGCGAACCCACGTAGGATCCCAGTTCAGTCATCATCGTCGTCACATTAGCAACCAGCTCTAGGGTTCCCGCACACAGCACACTCGATTTTGGGAGGGTCCACTCCACGAGCCAAGGGGTTGATATATCAACTATCACGAAGTCCCATGAAGAAGTATCTCAAAGGACCACCTTGTCAAAGGGGTCTCAATGCAACATACGACACGTCTATCGGAAGTCCGGTCTGTGTGTTATTAGCCTTTTAGTCCCGGGGGCCTGGTTAGTTTCTTGTATGAACCAACCCAACCGTATCTCAACTGTAACCTGAACAATCATAAGGTATACACAAAGGTACTATTTCTCAATGATATTACCAACGCCGCTGACGGTTCGTCAAACACACGTCCGGTCTGAAAGTTATCAGCTTTCCAATTTCTAGGGGCCCAGTTGGTTTCTAAGATAAAACCAACCAGACCATACTCCAACTACGTCTAAACCTCAGGTGAAGTATTCAAAAAGATCCATCTCATCAAAATGAATCCAAAATAGTTGACATTAGATCAATCGGACATCCGATCCTTATGTTATGAGCGTTTCCGCTCTGAGGGCCCGGTTGGTTTCGTGTTTGATCAAACCCAGCCATACCCAAAATTTTCTGAAAGATTTAGTGTAATATTCCAAAACGACCGACTCGATCCAAGGATTACTAAGTAACTGATGATGCATCGATCGGAGGTCCATAGCCCATGATATGAGCATTTAACTAAAGAGGGTCTGAAAATAGGGGGTTTGGGCCCGGTCCAACCCGGCCCAACACCCCATGGGTCAGCCCGAACCGGGTCGACCCAACTTGGTTCTGGGTCTGGCCTGGCTAGCACGGCCCAGCCCGGCGCTGGCGACCCAGCCTGGCGCTGGCGGCCTGACCGGCGCTGGCGGCACAACCAGGCGCGGGCTGTGCCCAGTGGGGCCCGCCTTAGCCGTAAATTGGGGGGGTGTTACACCCCCCGGTTTCTATGAACAGCCGGCCTTAATGTCCAGCCCCTTCGATGACTGCGGGGCCCCCCTTGGGTCCCGCCTTTTGATGGTGTCAGCGGCCGGCACGTCCGGGCACCCTTCCGGATCTACCGCGGCCATAGGCTGCGACTTTCTTCCACCGGCGCGGCGTGACGGCACCACGCCCCTCCGCCGTGGCCCGCCCCGGCCGTGGCTGTTGTAGCTCCTTCTCTAATCTGTGTAGCACGACGGTTCCACGCCTTTGTGGTGACCCGAAAATCATGCGCGGATGAACCATTAGTGGTCGGCCCATCGCCAGACCGTTCTTCGCAAACGCCTCCATCGTCCACAAACAACGAATGAGAGGGGAAGGGTCGGACCGTGTTCATGTGGTCTGAGCCCTTCCTCGTCAAGATGATAATAAATGGCCAAACGAAACTAAATAATCGGAGAACCATGAAGAACAGTATTAAAACATGAACATAACAACCCCTACCTGGTGACGTGATCACTCGACGGATCTGCGGAGAGGTAGCGTCGTTAGTAGACGTCGGAAGATGACGTCTTCGTATGGGAGGAGATAAAGGTGACGAAGATCATTGGAACTCGTCTCTTCCGCAATCCTTCGATCTCGGCTCGTGTGTCATTCATTGGAGATCCGGAGGAAGAAGAACTATTCTTTGTGAAGAGAACATCGGAGTTGTTCTTCAATGGTGAGGGATGAAGCTCTCCATCCAAAATCTCCAAAGGCTCCCCACAATGTAATTGCCAACCCCCCAATATAAAATTAAGACTCTCCCATATATTATCCTTTCCAAGAAAATCAAAACAATTCAAACCAATTGCTGACACCACACATTAATTAATGAAGTAATAAATTAATAGTGTTGGCCTCTCTAATGAGAGGGAGGTGGAGAGACTCAACATAATTAATTAGAGGTGTGGTCAAAATATTAAATGCAGGGGAAGACCAAATAGGTTTAGGGGAGTTATGGGGGGTGAGGAGTTAGGTGTCTGTGTGGGCCCCACCACACTAAACCCTCCCTTTGTAGGATAAAAACCACCATGGTGTATAAAATTGTTTTAAACAATATTATTTTACTTTTTAACTAATCCACAATTTTTAACTTTCAACCCGCATAAAATGAAATTGTGGTAAAGGCCCCCTTAAGCATTTACAGGTGATGGAAGTTCATCGGTGCCCTCAGATTTCAATTCCAAGCACCGGTTCAAATGATAGAAAAACCTGCCCGTTTGTTCACTAAACTTACCCGAGCGAAACTTCAGAAATTGATTCTGGGCACACCGGGCCTCGGAATCATGTGTCGTCAGAAACTGCAGACATGTAAAATTACAAAGAAATTAAGACAAAATTTTCCTTGAAATTTCTGGGTCTTTACAGTTCAATTTTTGTTAAATGAAATATTAGTTTCACTTATGTTATACAGAAACATTATCTCTAAACATATCATGACATATTTTTAAGTATTATTATTTAATATGATAGTTGTCAATAATACATTGAAATGGATTGCATGAATATGATTAGAAAAATTAATAAAATTTAGTTTAAATATATATATATATATATATATAATTAATTATTCGGTTACTGGTTAATTAAAAAAGAAACTAAAGACCTTTTGAAAAAAAAAGAAATATTTTTTTTAAAAACCATTTTTATGCACAAAAGTGTGTTTTACCAATAAATTCTAAAATAATTCATATTTAATTATTTTAATTAAATTTAAAACTATTATTTTTAATAAAAGATTTAACTTTCTTCTAATGTATTTTTTTTTATAAAAGATAAAAATAAATCCAATTTTATGCCTAAAAATTAGTGTTGTTGCCTCTATAAGGAAGACATATTTAGAAAATAAATTTAAAAAAATTTATAAATAATATTTTTTTAAAAATAGATTTTGGAAATCGTAATATAAAAATTTTCTTTTGGTTAATATTTTTAATATATTTTTGATTAGTTTAAGCTTTTTTGAATAGTGAAAAATACTGTATTTTAATTAAAAATTGATTTTTATTTAAATAATTTATAAAGATAAATGATAGTTCGATTTGTTTATAAATTATAATTAGATAAATTATATATATCTTCACCCATTTTAGATCATTATAATCATCTTTATATAGAAATTAGATAAAAAAACATTATAAACATTCAAACATTTTCTATTTAGAACCTTCTTTCTCATCACGTCGCTGAGATTAATTTTGATTTTTTAAAAAACATTTTTTGAATTAAATTTAGTAAAATGGATTAATTATTTTGTATCATAATAATTTATATTTACTAATAATCCCAACATAATATTTTGTCATATTGAATAGTGAAAACAGAAAAAAAATTATTTATCACGGTTATGTAAAAAATTGATTTATCCGGGGTTAAAAATGATTAGGGCACAAAATTCCCCAAAACGTGTCTAAAACAATTTGTGGGAAATATTTTATCATTATCCATTCAATTTTTTAGTTAGGTCCATTATAGGTTCTTGGTGTTAGGTAGAAACAGTGGTATACCTAACACATATAAAAAATTTACAAGTATTATACTCACTTCACATATAAAAGGTCATCCATGTCCTCTCTTATTAACATATTAAACCTATTTGGTCGAGCCGATATATGTCCAAATCAACTAAAATTTTCAATACTCACATATAAAAATAATTTTTTTACCGAGATCCAACATAGTAGGCTTTTAGTAGAATCTTAAAGAGGATACCAGAAGAAGCGATAATGTTCAACAACAAATGTTTTGGTTCTATTTTTTCCTCCACCTCCATATATTCTTATTATATCAGGTTTATATAGTAAAATAAATATCTTTAATATTATAATATTTTGTTATGAGATATTTATTTCACACAACCATATCCACATCCATTTAATGGGTTACAAAATCATCATTTGTGTGTACGAAGAACTACTACCTCATGAACTGATGTTGTTATTTTTTCGATTAACGCCTATCTTGGTTAGAATAATTATTGATTTATAGGTTAAAATTTATATTTATGATATTGATGAAATTATTATGATTACATAATTATTATATCACACATACCTTCATAATATCCATTTTTGTGGGAATACGATAACATAATTTGTGTGTACGGAGGACTACCACCTCATTAAGTGATGTGATTCATTCACATTTTACATAGAATGTTTTAATGATAGATTTTTTAGATCATGGAATAGTTGAAGCATACATTGGTGGGTAATAAACTAATATTTATTTTAATTATCATTACATGAAAACATGAGTGAGGATCTTGTATGTCAACTTTATAATTAATTTGTGTAGTATTAGATGAAATAAATACACGGGATTTAGAAATTTCATCATTATTGAATGTTGATAATTTGAAAATACAAATTCGGATTACATTTGTTTCACCATGATGATGATTGGAAATAATCCCCTTAGTTGTAAGCTACACATGATACTATGATCTCTGAGAAACATCACTCGGTCTCTGAGTTCTAGCGTGGAAAATTGACTGTCTTATGTTGTTCAATATTGAGTCCTCATTCGTTGGCCATAATGAAATATGTTTTTTTATTCTTGTTCTTGATAGGGATATAGATTTCAGATTTGAGATATAATTCATTGGGCTCAAATGTTCTCTATTCTCAATTTTGGCTACACTATACAATATTCATAACCATCTATTTAGAGAGATAAGATTTGTATTATAATATTATTTAATTTAATGAAGGAAATTAATTAAAACTTATTACCTTTAATAAAACCCATGCCACATAATAATAATACTATTATAATTATTTTTAATATTTATCATGTGAAAACTTGTGTGATATCAAATATTATTTACCCATCTTGTTAATTATTAATTTTAACTAGACACTATCTTGGTCCATTAAAACTCCACTTACAATAATTCAACACCGGAATAAATTTTTTTAATTATAAATAAATATTTCATTGACATACAATTGAAAAATATTTGTTAAATATTCAATAAAATAAATAAATATTTTTTATTCACTTGTTGGTGAATAAATTTTCATTTTGTTTATACAGTCAATATAACTGGAATAAAATTATTCCTAGTACATGGGAATAATATTTATTCCATTAATAAAATTCAAAGAGATTTTAGTGGAGTTAATAGACAAACTTATTTCGTGACACTCTAGGATTCATTCTCTTTTTCATTATGTGGGATTGTCTAATGTACAAAACTATTATCTAAGAATGGGTCAAGGAACACAAGAGAAAGAACTTAACATCACAACATTGATAACAACATATGAACAATCAATGTGTTATATAATTCATTTTTTTACAATATCTCATCATGTAGGTTACATAATAGTGTTATCAACCTATTTTCACAATAATGCATTCTTGGACAATCTAAAATAAACATGTCATCACACCATGTATATGTTATTTGATGTGATAGTTCTATTCCAATAAAAATGATGAGATGTCTACTTCTAGAAAGATAAAAGTGAATATTTCTTCATTGACTTATCCATCAACGACATGTCAATCACGATTCACACAATGTACCTGAATACCCTCTCACATATGGTTTGATGGTTTCAGTTAGTAAATCTATGTATGTGAGTCATCACATAAACTAATGATAATTTTAACATCTAAGGACCATGAAACACACCTACAAATAGAAATATCTGATTACACAAAAACATGATGAATTCCTAATGGTGGGTATGTTCTCAAAATCTTATATCATGAAGATTACCATGTGAGAGCTTCAAGAGAATAATCCTCACCCGCATATGTGAAAATTACCCTAATATTGAAAATAATGTGTTTCCAATCATAGTATGTTATACAAGAACCAAATTATATTTAGAATACACTCATATCACTTCATGGTTCTCATCATCATGGGGCACTCCTATGAACATGTCAAGGCGACAATACTCAATGAAATTATTACATTAAATCCACGTAGAAACAATGAACTATATGTTATAAGATGTCAAATTAATATTCAATACATTGAATATACATGTAATCAAATTAAAATAAATTAGGCATTAGCCTATAAATATTCAACTTGGACTAGATCTAATTTCCTAAAACATTCAATCTGCTAGATCTCACATGAAAATGTTGTTTCTACAGAGTCAAGGCATTGGTCAAGTGTCCCACCATATTTTCTTCCTGAAAATTTTTTCTCTCTACAACCTCACCACTATAAAAAAAATATTTAATGAGATGATACGTCCAAAGTACATGCTTCATCCATTGATGTGACCATGGATATTTTGTGATATCCACCACTACAGTATTATAAAAAAAGTGCGACATGATCTTTACTCATCAGTACCACATCATGCTCTTAGATAGAGTTGAACATCCACACTTCTTCCTTAGATACCTTATAAGACATAATATACTCAATCTCTACTATAGAATATATAATAGCATCCATCTTTGAGCTCTTGTAGCTCGCCTCATCTCCATTCAATGTGATGATGTATCATGTTTGTGACTTAATGTCAGATTGATCATTATTGAACAAGAATCTTTATATTCACTAATGAATAGTTACTCTTATCCACTATAGACAAGGAAAATATCCTTAGCATGTTTCTTATAATTAATGATAGTGTTGACTACCATCCAAGGATGATCACCTAGATGATCTTGATATCTTCCTCCCACACTAAATAAAGATGCAACATCTATCGTGATATATATCTTCTTATATAATAATAACCCAAATTATAACACATCTAGAATCTTTACCATTATATTTCTTTCCTCATGTGCATGGGGATACTTTTTCATGGAATGAATAATTCCATGTCATATTGGAAATAATCTCCTTTTGGATTATCCTATACAGAGTATATTTAGTGTATTTTCAATGTACATACCTTGAAATAAGTCGACTGATCTATTGGAACAATCATTGTGGATGATGATACCAATAACATATTTTTCTTCACCCATGACATTCATAAAGAAGCTTTTATTCAATCACATCTTAACAGACTATATGATTGGTAATTCATTTCATATGAGAAACATGTCATCAAAATATACTGTTAAGAAAATGACATCACTCCCCCTAAAACATTTGTATACACAAGCCTCACACTCATTCTTTAAGAAACCAAATTCCATTATAGATTCATCGCAATGAATGTTCCATGAACATGATTCTTCCTTTAATCCATAAATGGATTTATTTCAATTTTCATATTTTATTTTCCTCCATTAAAGACATAAAAACATTTGGTTGTGTCATATAGACATCTTCCTTAAGTTTCTCATTATAGAAGGCTATTTTTACATCTCTTTTCCAAATATCACAGTCATGGTATGCCACAATGGACTGTATAGTTCTGATGGATTTTTTCATTACAAATGGTGAAAATGTTTCATCGTAGTCAATTCCTTGATGTGATTGAAGCCCCTTTTCCACCAGTCATACCTTATGGGTACTGAATTATTCTTCCACATCCATTTTCATCTAGAATACCAAATTTCATCCTAATGTCCATACATCCACTAGAGGATGTACCAAAATCTAGAAATGGATTTTGTACATTGAATCTTTTTCATTATTCTTG
This sequence comes from Viscum album, assembly GCA_963277665.1. Taxonomy (NCBI): domain Eukaryota; kingdom Viridiplantae; phylum Streptophyta; class Magnoliopsida; order Santalales; family Viscaceae; genus Viscum; species Viscum album. The sequence goes on from OY728151.1 coordinate 566,307,058, forward strand.
TCTTCTTTCCACAAGGTAACATTTTTTCCACTAATTTCTTACCTATTGTTTTGAGGATGATTATTATCATCTAATAATGAGTCACCTACTTTAGTGACTAAAAAAACATAATATTATGATCTTTTAATATCTCTTTTTCCCCTAGGAAATAATTTATTCTCTAGAAAAAATTAATATTCCATGAGGATTTGTTGGATATATTCTTAGATGAACTCCTGTGTTTGTTGACTCTTAACTTTATAAAGACTTTCCTGTTCCCACCATATCTTTTATAGAAGTGATCCCTCTAAAGTAATATTGTCTGTCTTTCCACTATAAGTTTTTTAAAGGGATGTTACAGGTAATTTCCCCTTATTCCATTGGGGTATCCTATAATGGTTAACATTGTTCAACAGGGTACAAGTTTGTTACCTAAATAATACTTCAAAAATATTTCTCTTTTCAACTCATGTAAATTGGATAACATGGTATTTCTTACACTACAAAATTAATATATATTTAAAGCTATCAATTTAGTTTGTACTTGTTTTATAATATGTGATTTTGTTTGTAATGCATATCCAATAAGTGATAATAAATGATTCACATGACTCATAATTGAGCATCCCATGTCTGACAAGGTGTGTCTCCTCCTTTCTCTTACATTGTTTCATTGATGTGTGTATAGAGGAGTGATGTGTGATAGGATACCAAAATCTCATAAAAATCAATAATTTCCTGATTAATTTATTCTCACTCATGGTCTAAGGGTAGTTTCATAATCTTTATACAAACACAGTTTTCAAATTCATTCATGTATTCCTTGAATTTATCAAATGAAATTGACTTATACCTCATTAAATAGTAATTTAAATATCTGCTAAAATAAATAGTAAAAGTAACTATGTATGGGAACCCACCCTTTCTTTAATATGAAATCAACAACATATATCATTATGAACTAATTCAGGAAGATCATTATCCCATTAATTCAGTTATCCCTCAAAATGGGTCATTGGCCATTTTTGTTTGAAACATACGCGACATGAACAAAGTTTTATTAGTTCAAAAGAATTCAAATATCCATCTTGATGCAATTTATTCCATGGAATTTCATTCACAACACATATCTGGTGATTCCAACATTGGGTTTTAAATGATTCTTGGGATGTAAATTCATTATCGATTTCTATTAATTAGTTAATGTAATAAACACATAAAGGAGTTTATTCAAAATATCCTAAATAAAAAAATCTATATTTATTAATGAAGGAAAAGTAATTCCCACAATTGAATAAAAATACATCTGTATCATATGTGGTTACATAAATACTATTTTTGGTAATATATGGTATACAATAACATCATTTCAAAAGCATGATCATTCTAGTTAGGAATGTGAGTTAGTAGTCCCTAATACCTACAATAGAAAGGGTATCTCTGTTGGTTACTCATAGATCTATCTATCCTCAGTTAATATTTACGAATCTACATTGTTTATGTATTTGAATAAATATATGAGAAAAAAATGTGTATCTAATACCCAATTTATATAAATAGGTAAATTGAATTTGATGATAAATTCACATGAATATTCCCATTGATTCTTTGGCTGGACATTATTTTTATTAGAGTGGCATTTATTTCTGCATGTGAGATATAAAACATCTTATTACTCTATTCCCCCTAGGATCATCATCTTCTTAGAAGGTCGTGAAATATATTTGGGCTTACAGCTCTTTCATAGCACTTTCAATTTGTTCACCATAAGGTCAAAATAATTTTAATGATTTGTATCCTTATATCCATGGGGAAAAGTGTGAGAGGATATGGCCAATATATCTCATGGTTTATGATATTAAAATTCACATCATTTCTAGAGAAGATATGAGGGAGTGATTCTATAATGACATTAGTGCCTAGTTCTTCATGGTGTTTAATCCCTTAGACGTATAGGTTCTAAATTTATCTGACGAGTTTGAATACATTAGGCCCATCCGAAGCACCCTCCACAAACTTACTCTGAAGGGGTTCTTTGGAAATACCAAACATCGCATGTCAAGCTCTCCCTTAGTAAATTCCAAGGAGGTTATCAATCATTTTATTTGAATCAAGTTTTGTTAAGGGAAATCATAAGTTCTATATAAATTGAATAAAGTATCAAACATTGAATGTAGATAGTATCATTCATATGTTTCTCATAGACAAGGAACAATTAAGTACTCTCCTCCATTAGAGGAGGATCTTGCATTAAGGATTCTAGCACGTAATATTTATATTCATGGTGTAAATAAACAAGATATAATTAATACCATTTTAGATGTAACATCTAGTGTAAAGGTTTTATTTATCAAATTTTTATCTTAGGGATAATATAGATGATGATATTTCCATTTTATTCTATAATTAGAAAGAGAATATTTCTCTTACTTTTCTTGAACACAAATTATGTGAGAAATAATAAAAATAATTTCTTTTATTAGATATTCCACTATTTAATCAGTATCAATATCCCTCACCATTCAAATCAAGATGTATAGTTTCTATGAAATTCTAGTGGAAAGGATAATAAATTCCATTTTCATAACCCCATCAAGGGTTGGGAAATCTAATTGAAGCTACATAGGTATGTGTGATTTTGATAATTGTAGGATAGTAGCTTCTATATGCGTTGAGTGGATTCCCCAATCCCAAAATTAGGACTTGTATTTCCCAAACACTTGCCTCCAAATCACGCCAAGTATTTCAATGGATACTACTCTTGATGTAAAATGGTTATGTTTACCCAAAACCATTATAATATATCCTATTACAAAAGTCTGTGTCCCAAAATGGTCATGTCAAACAATTATTTCTATTGATTTTTATTCCAAATCAGTTAATGGAAGGATACATCTGACATAAAAATATGGTTTGGGTGATTTTAATTGATAATGAATTTATTTTATCATGTTTTATCTATTTCATTTACTTTTAATATTAATAACATGTTAATTAATTAACCATGTTGAATAAAACATAAATTCCTAAAACATTTATTTAATTTATTATTTGTGATGTTTATGATGTTTTTATCCTTTACATTTATTGTTTATAAATTGTGGATGTTGCTTAGTTAATTAACCATGATAGATAAATGAATTACCCATAATTAATTTATTTAAATTACATATTTTTACATTAATTAATTTATTTATGTGATCGCATTCTTGTATCCATAAAATAAATAATTTAATAGAAAGAAATTAATAAAAAAATAAATTACCCATTCATGAGCTTTATCAAACAATTGATTTAATGATAAGACATTAAATCAACCAATGACCTAGGTGAAATAACTTCATTTTCTGATCTTGGACTGAGTTAAAACATTACACCCTTACAACTATGTATCACCTATGTTTTCATCATTATTATTCCAACCTAATCTGCCACCATATATATTTGAATTGTCCATTACTTAGATGTATTAATGATTCAAACACATATGATGGGAAACGAATGATTGGTTAAAATGGAATTACATAAATATAATTGAACACATAGGTCCTCTATAATAATGGAGGTAGGGATGAAACCCATTCCATCAAATTTAATTTAATAATAAATAGTTGAAAAATCATGAAATAAATTATATTAAAACATCCAACGCATAAATATTTCCTAGTCAAGAACATGAATGGTAAAACATACAATAAAAATGAAAACGTAACTAGCTAGAATTTATTTTTTATTTTTTATTTAAGTGGAAATAAATTTTAATAATTAATTACTTAATTAATTTCCTTTAATTTTAACTTTCATCCTAACATATTTAGAGATAAAAACAATTTATTTCATTCATGGAAAATAAATAGAAGAACCAATAATGAAATATTAATAAAAATTAATAATGTAATGACTTAATACTTTTAAAAAAATTATTAAATTTTTTAACACACATTAGTGTGATAACAAATAAAATAATTTTTAATTCCTCAATTTTCAGTACAATGTAATATTTAATTATTTCATTTAATAACAGACTACAAGTGTTGTATAGTCTTGCTACACGTCATGTACCTCTATTTCTATGTATCTGAGACTCACGCCTGGGGAATTGGTTTGTTAACTTGGTTAGAATTCATAGAATGAATAGTCTAGCTACATGCCATGTATCTATGTTCCATGTGAAAGGGTGGCCCTTTCAACAAGTAGTATAAATTTAATCCACTTCAGGTAATTAATTTCTCAGTGCATCTAATTACAATGCACTAGGGTACAAAACATGTTCTCCAACTACCAGTAGTGTAACCCAATTTTACTAGTAAAAGATTTAAAACTGCCTGATGGAATCTTCGACCATTCTTTATCAGTTCTTAAACCATTAGTAAAATTAAACACTGAACATACATGATTAACATGCTGATAACATGTTAATAAAAATCGAATTGAAGAATGAATAAAATGAAATGAGAATCTTACCCCAATTGTTCATAGATCAAAAATAAAAAAATAAATAATTTTAAATTTAGTCATGCTTGATATTATTACATTTATTGGTTTTGATAACATGATATGAATGTGGTAGTGGGAAATATATTAAATTTTATTTTCATAAATGTTTTCTAAAACCAATATCTAGGATCCTGATCCTTAAATTTATAATTAATTTATTTAATATTTTTATGAAAAAAATATTTTCATTGGAACTTTCTTCTTTGGTGAATTTGGATCCTTTAAAAAGAATCATTCATATTACCATATTAAAACATTCAGGATCCAGGGATAGAATCACTCTAGCAGTGATCTACTTGTGCTCCAATGATTTTCGACCAACAATACTCAATCTCCATGAGCTAGCACATCGAGTCAAATGAATTTCATTTTTCTTTACTAATTATTCATTATTAAAACATAAAGAAATATGTTATATGATTCTCATTATTGAGAGTGGGAGATATTGAAGATTTGAGAAATAATTCACTGTGTGTAACAATTATCTATTTAGAATTTAGGATTCTCTACAGAATAGAAATGACCATTAATTTATAGAGATAACATGTATGTTAAAATATTATTTAATTTAATTTTGACCTGTAATTAACATTTATTACCTCTAATTATCCCCATTCCATATAATTATAATTATACTATTTTTATTTTTTGGCATGATCTATCTTACGCAATAACAAATATTATTTAACCAGCTTTTAAATTAATATTTTCCACTAGATATGATCTTGGTCCTTTTGAAATCCTGTTGATTTTATTGACCACTGGAATACAAATATCAATTCATAAATAAATTTTTGATTCATATATTGGTGAATAAATAATTAATATAAATTCAATAAAATTAAAAAAATTATTCACTTAATGTGTAATAAATATTTATTTAAGTTATACGATCAAAATAATTTAAATAAAATTGTTTCTCAAAAGTGAGGATAATATTAATACTATTAATTAAACACAAATTAAATTCAATCAATATCATTAGAAACACATAGTTTTTCGTCCTCTAGGATTATTACATATTGGCATTAGGTTAGTTTAATTTTTTTCAAAATTATTTTCTAGTAATGGGTTAGTGAACTGAAGACAAATAACATAATATAAAATTGTCGACAAACACATATGAGAAATAAATATTCAATATATTCTATTTGTCACTATATATAATATATTAGGTTGCACAATGACATAATAAAACTTTTTACTTGATACTTTTTCCTTTTACAGTCTAAAATATGCATGTCGTTACACCATGTCCATTAATGTTATTATGATAGTTATATTCCCATAAATTTGATAAGATATCTTCTTCCATAACTATTGAAGGGAAAAATACAACATTGACTTATCCATTAATGACATTTAAATCATGACATAACCAATATACCCTACTTCCCACAAACATATGTCATAACCATTTAGGTAATTGAATCTATATGTGTGAGTCATGACATACATTAATGGTAATATTAAATTATATAAACCAATACACATGATCACAATTAAGAATATCTGATGACACCAAACAAAGTAAAATCTCTACTAGTGGGTATGTTCTCAGAATCTCCCATCGGGAAGATTACCATGTGAAAACTTCCTGAGAATTAGCATCATTCTCTTATGAGGATTCACACTTGATGGTCTAACTATTATATGTCCCATCATAGTACATTATCTAATCATTAAGCTATATTATGAATATTGTCATAGAAATTCATGTTTCTCATCATATCATGGAATTTTAATGAACATTCCTTGATAAAATACTATATGTAATTATTACATTAATTATACATAGAATCATTGAACACTATGTAGAAATATGTTTAATTAATATGTTATACATCAAATATTCCTGTAATAAAATTACAATCATTTGGTCCAAGGACACAAAAACTAAAAGCATTAATGTGCATATATTATACATCTATCATAAAAATTATTATATAATGATAAAATACTATTCATTTATCATTCTTAAAATTCAATAGGAAAATAGAAACATCGTTCATGTGTACGTACAACCTATCATCTCTATGAACCATGTATTTCATTTCTATCACTATTTTTTCAGGTTAAAATTAAATCATATAAAATGAAAATATATCATATTTAAAATATGTTTTACATTATAGATATTATGAAATAATGATCAATTTAAGAGTAAAAAAAATAATAATTCATTGTATATACAAAAACAAGGCAGTAATTATCGAAAATGTATTTTTTACATGAAATTGTTGATAAATTAGTAACAAATGGTCATATGTAAATCATATATAGTATGATATATATGTGTATTATGATTTAAAAAATAATATAATAAATAATATATATTATATAATCTGTGTTAATGAGTACAATTTAAGTTATTACTTAAGTTAATTGGATTTTTAGTCTCACATTTATTTCTAAGATACTTATATCATATTCACCACTCGTTTCATTTATCTGGTGTATATACTTCTTTATGACATTATATTTCATTAATATAACCAAATTAAAGATAATTAATGTCTATATTAATGTTTTTAGTTCTTGGGGATTATGATTCAATAGATAATCAAGCAGTAAGGGATTTTTGTCTCAGTTTACCTTTTTCGAAATATAAATTATATTATACACCAATATTCTTTCATGAGGTGTATCTATATATAATTTAAATATAATATCATGAATATATTTATACTAATTATAAGTTATGATTTATTATATTTTATTCGTTAATGGGTATTTCAATTTAAGGTTATGAATGTGGTCATATATTGTGTTACAATCTCTTCGTTTACCAAGATTGTTTATAGTTATGTTACTATAGATAAAATATCATGATCCATAACTCAAAAAAACAATTAATTTTATTATTCTATGGTTATTCATTAAATTTTGAAGTAAAAGTTCAATTTTAAACTATTTGGTACTTATGAGAATTGATAAATTGTTTATAAGAAATATGACTTCATTTATCTCTTCAAACAGAAATATATTTTCTTGTAAAACCATGTTTTCTATAATTTTTCTTCCAAAATGTTTTATTATTCTCTTACGATCTTTAAAATAATTTATTAACCACGATTAAATTTTATATTTTTTTTAAAGGATTATTCATTTTTTTCCAAAAAAAATCCCCTTTAGCTATTACCAAAATTGTGAAAATAATATTTTTTATCATGAACGACATGAATAGTAATTAACACTATCATGACCACTATATTATTTCAAGATTTCATTATATTTATCAATGTTATTTTTAAAGAATTTTTTCCTTAATAGTTGGAATTATTTTATTTTAAATAAATGATTTCAAATGGAAATTACTTTTAAAATTTGGTTTATTTTTCAAAGTGGAAAAATATTTTACTCAATAATTGTTTAAAAAGTATTGAAGTTTACTTTAATTTAATATAATATTAATATTTTTAAGAAAGTTATTTTTTCAATGAAATGTTATTTTCCTGAATATATGTTCCAAATGATCTAACAAAATTATTCTCTATCGAAGATGACAATAATTGATGTTACCTATGCCTTACTAGGGATAATATACAAGGATACCTTTCATATTATTTATCAGAATGGTTTATATTTCTAATGGAATGATTTTTATGAAACCTATTTCTCTTATACGGGCTATATCAGGAAGAATATATTATGGAAATCATTTCTTTTCATGGATAATTTTATAATGAAATGATTATGAAATGTTAATCTTTTCCAAATGTTATGATATGATTAAATCTTTTTGATACACATTTCATTTCATGTGCTAGGATTTGATGATTTTTATGACATTTTTGAAGACAAATATATGATTTTCATTATGTGATTGGTGGTACCTATATATCTATACAATTAATTTGGTAATGATAAATGATCTAAAATCATAGTGGGTACAAATGTGGTCTACCCAAGACCAAATAATAAAGAAAAATAGGTGGTCATCACATGCCCAAAGTTGGTACATGGGTTTTCATCAATATCATAACATGTTTTGAATTTCTAAGTGGAGATCTATAAAGTATGATTTTCTATGCTTATGTGTATTACACAAATCCATGTTTTATGGAAACATTATTCTCTAATTGATAATTTTCATGATTTATTTATAATTTATGTGTTACAAACTACTAATATTTATTCAATAAAATATTATAAGGATAATTAATATGTAGGAAATATTTTCCAAATATAATACTCATTTCCTCATAACCTTATATTAATATAAGGCTAATTTATCTCCCCAGTTTACCTATTCCGAGCATTTGAGTTCAACCATTCATATAGTTCCTTTCCCTAGGTAATGATGAATGATTCTATGTAGTGTATTTTTGTGAAAAGTACCAACTAGTAAGATCATTAAGGGTGATTTTTATTATATTTCACCAACTTAGAATATCATTTTTCATGTTTTCAAATGAACAAAAATATTACACTCCTCAGGTGTGTGTTTGTGTAAATTATGGAATATTTATAAAAATGATGTCATATCCATGTATGAGAATCCTGGGTTGCTACTGTTTTGGAGGAATACTAAAATTACAATGGAATTTTAATTGAAGGATAAATTTCAGTAATGATGGATTTATTTTTATGGAAATGTTTTTATGATAGTGTAACACCCCAAGATTTCATAGTATGTTATTTAGTAATGCAATAACATGCACTACATGCAACACTGAGTTCAAGCGCACCACGACATACCAAACAAGCCGATAAAACGCTGTTATGAATAGTATTAACTGAATTTTGAATTTATGTAATCCTTCTAATTTTAGAATCCATATTATGAGTTTCATATATATAATGTAAGAACAAATTCATTTTTTTCCGATAAAATAATTATTTTTCAAAAAAATGCAATTTTAAAGCCTTTTAATGATGAATCTTTTTTAAATCCAATATTTGAAACTTTTATATATTCAATTTGTCAAAATTAACTCATTCTTTAGAATCATGACATAATAATTAGTTTCAATAGATTTTTGGTGTTTTTCTGATAACTTTCATATTTGGGTAAATAGTGAAAAATACTATATTTTAACTAAAAACATCTTTTATAATCAAAATAATTTGTATAATTAAATTATACATTTTAATGATTTGGAATTATAAATAGATTATATTTTTACCATTTAATCCAATGTTATTCATTGAAAATAATTTCACATTGAAATGGAATAAAAACAAGTATCAATATTTTGTAAGTTATTATTTCTTATAAACACGCTTTTTTGGTTTTGACAACAGTAATTAATTTCAAATTAATAAATTAAACTTCTATGTTTTTAATTTGGTAAAATAGAATCAATTTTTTAATTCATAATATCAAAATTAGCTCAGGGTGAAATTTTGGTATTTTTCAGAAAACATGCAATTTTTTATGAATAGTGAAAAACTCTAAGTTATTAGTTAAAACCAACCTTTTATTTAAATAATTATTTATTTTATATAAATTTATTTTAGGTAAAAATAGTTACATAATACATATATATGTTCAAAATAATTCATTGGAGTAATTTTAAAATAAGTTTATATATAAAAACATTTTATTAAACTTTTTACCATCTTTTACCCACCTCTTAGGAGTATTTGCAAATTTGCATAAAACATAATTTCACTACTTCTGTGAGTTGAATTTAAAAAATATGAGATAGACTGTTAACCTCATTATGTAAAATTTGGTTAAATAAAATGAAAATAATTTTTGGTGAAGTGTAACTTTTGAATTTTATTTACCACGATTAAAGTTAAATTGGGTAATTCAAGGTAAAAAAGAATATTTTAATAATTAAAATTTACCTTAAGACATGTTCTAACCTTATTTTATGAGTAATTTCAGACCATGGGCATCCTTGGGTCGATTTTATGACCCCATGGATCCACTTATGAATGACAATGACACTTTAGATTAATTAATTTAAAGTAAAGGAAAAATTCACATAAAAAAAACTCTTTTAGTAATTAATTTTTATAGGGTGTTATATAGGTAATATTTTTGACTATAAATATTAATTAGAAATATAAAAAATTTTCCTACATTATTTAATTTTTTATAATTTTTATACATCTAAAAAATTAAATTATTTGTGACACAATAATGATGCAGTATTTACATCATTAATAAATGATTAAAATAAATTATATTATAAATTTTATAATAATAACCAAACATGTACAATTCTTATTGGATGATTTTATTTCGATTGTGAGTCATATTAAATTTGAAACTAATGATTTTGGGACCTTCAGAAACCAAATATCATTATATAATAAAATAATATTTTCACACATTCCTAAAGAGCCCTTCCTCCCCCTTATAAAAGTATACCACTTCTAACCAATTACTGACACCTCTAAAGCCTTTAGGCTCGTCCAAACTCTACCATAATAATCTACCTACATACCTATCCTCCTCCTAGAATCCTTACCATAGGCATAAGGCCATTCAAGAAGTCCTTTTGGTTCAAACCAAAGGAAGTTACCCAAATTAAATCTAACAATTTTTTTTACTTCTTTTCTTTTCTTTTACTTCTCCAACCCCCTAACACTTTTTATTACTTTATTTTATAACAAAATAAGTATCCTAAATATACTTTTATTTTTTATTTGAAGGAATCTAACTACACTTAGACACACCTCCATCTAATGGATGAAGATTATATAATGTTTTTGTGGGTGGAAAACTAACGCCTCACGAAACGATGATTGTACAATTACCTCCTACTACATCTCATGGAGTATATTACGATGGAACTGTATTTAAATATGATATATATTATGTTTATGTTTTCTTCATACTTTTATTTTTTTCTTTTATAGCATGCCTTAATGGTTTCCATTATGGGTAAGCGCGATAATTTCACTTGAGAAAGTGCGGACTACCGCCCCCTCAAAGTGATATGACTCATTACTACCACATGTGTGAAGTATAAAGGATGGATTTAATGATATTATATATGATATTATATTGTAATTATAATATACCTATGTAATTCTTTTTAATTCCTTTATGATAATAAATATAAATTAAAGTAGCATTTATGTGTACGTACGACTTACCGTCTCCATGAACAGTGTATTTCATTTCTTACCCCAAAATGATATTTACTGTAATAAATACCAATATATAGTGGATATATATGATATATATGTTATCTAAATCATTAATATCATTTTTAATATAGTGAAATTTTGACCATGTGATCAACTTGTAACTATAAGTTGTTCATTTTTTACTCAAGTGCCAAATATCGACAAGACGAACGTTATTAACTTAAATGATTAAATAATGTTTATAAAATGGTAATAGGTGATATAAAAGGAGTAATAAACTTGAAAAGGGGTTTTAAGCAAGTAAAAATTTACTTTAGTTTATTATTCAGGATATTAAAGAACGAACGGGTCAAGTCAGACACGAGGTAAGTGGTTTTCATCTCACCCTTTATTTCTGTGAGATTCATGATATATTTCCACTAGTACCTTTTGTGTGGTGTTTGTACTTCCCATAATTGTATTATTTATGTAATACACTTTAATTTACGTATATTTACATATTCATTATATGATACTTCTTTCATGGGGTGTATGATTCGTAAGTAACCAAAATTGGTAAGGGTTAATTTCATAATCTCTTTACTATTTGAGGTTGGTTTACATAAGTATCTACTGGGACCTCATTATCATCCACATCAATGTTTCTTAAAAATTTATTTCAAAACATTTTTACTATTTACGAGACAATATGGTAAAATTTATTTTTACCCTTATATGTTTTGAAAGGAATGTTTCCTTCTTTTTCCAAACAAGTTACTTTTTGACCATTTCGACAAATTTAACGTAATAATGTTTTCTTTAACTTATACGGTGGGTGAGGCTATTTTCTACCATTATAACATCATCAAATCTTTCCTTAAAATCTTATAAAAATATTTTCAAAATAAATGATTTATTTATAATTATGTGACTTTTAAATGATTTCAAAATAGAAAGAGATATTTCTCTATAAAATGTTTTTATTTCATCTATGTCAACATCCTTTGATGGATATTAAGTTTATTTGAAATTGATTTATTATGATAAAAAACTTCCATATTGTATTGAATGTTTTGTGATATGTTTGACTATAGATGTGATATTTTTATACCATTAATGGATTACGGTTAAAGTATTGACATTTCGTATGCTAGTTTTAATACGAATGTTTTTTTTTATATTTCATCCTTTTTATATGTGGAATGTATTGGACTTAGTAAGTGACTGATGGGGCCCCCTATAGATCCTTGATGAATCGGTAGGTCTCATGAGACAACTAGACGTTGAATTGGCAGAGGCCTTTCCCAATTTGATATATGGTTTTGGCCGAGGCCTTAATCATTTTTAGACGTCTTGTCCATGGCCTTGAAAAAATGTTTTAGAATGACCGGAATTAAACGTTCCCTCATTATGAAAATAATATTGATGGTTCGTATGGTAATTCGACTAGTATAATACCTATGATTATGTTTTATTATGGCATTATTTACTCATCTCATATTCCTGACATAAAAGTATTCAAGTTTATTATTGGTAAAGGAATCTAGTTTCAATTATTCACCATGCTTAATATTTATGTTATCTTCTTCTGTATTGTTTTCCCTTACTAATTTTTTGAACTCACCCATTTCTATGATTTATTTTTCCCAGTATTCTAAGAAGTGTATTGTGATTGATATGTAGGGTTAATCTAAGGGAATAATGGCATTAAAAAGGATTATTTATGTTGTGTTGTATGATATAAAGTGTAATGTAACATTCATGTATGTAATCTATTTTCCAAGACTACTAAACCGGTCGATCTTTCGAGACTTGATTCCTTGTAATCATGCCAATGTATTAAAATAATTCACCGACTCCGGGTAACTAGGTTCGGGGCGTTACAGTTGGAATCAGAGAATGTTTAGCAATAACCTTGGAAACTAGATTTAGATAAACTATGATTAGATCACATATCCCTAAGAGAGAGTTTGAGGATTAGTATAGAAGAACTTCCTAGAATTTTAGTAATGTAAGGATTTTGTGACTTTTCTAAGAAAATACATCCCTGTCTAGATAGATGCAGGTAGAGGCAGCTCTAGCACAGATGTACCTGGGGGTAAAACCTGAAAACACTGCTTTGATCTTGACTCGAACGGGAACTGGTGCACGATAACGGGCCTTACTGCACTCTTGGTTACAACACTCCCAGGGGATATTCTTAAGATAATTCTTATTTTCTTTACAAATCATTATGAAGGATTTACGAGTATATAACTCCTCAAAAAATATATATGTGTGTTATTATGGATTATATCTATAATCTTTTCAATTTACCTTAGGTATTTTACAAGTTTGGAATTATTCATTGCAATTCATAAACTGACCTAGTGTATGCCATTTTTTAGTAATGGTGCCCAGTAGAAGGAATGTGAACTCCAGCAATACGTATGATCCCAAGAGTAAGAAGGATCATATATTTCATGGTTGTAATCCAACATTTAAAAGGGAAATAGTCTCCCGTGTATTCTCAACATATAAAGAAATAGTATCATGTGTTAAAAATATAAGTGATGAATTTCTCAGTTCTATGGCATTTAAGGGAAGCATGGGAAGAAAATGATAGAAGAAGGAAATATGGATAAAGGGAAGAGGGAAAAGAAGGATTTTCCCATATGTGATAACTGTGGAAAGAATCACCTTGGTAATTTCTTGAAGGGAATGGGAGTTTGTTATAAATGTGGTGAAAATGGACACCAAGTACGTGATTTCAAGGGTAGGAAAAAAGTTTCTAATGTATAATGCTTCGTATGCAAGGAGTTGGAAAACTACGTGAATCAATGTCTAAATCATAAGAGTATACCTCAAATGATGCTATTAGAGAATAATAATGTTATGATACTACCGAAGATGAAGTGGAATGACTAGATTTCTTACGTTGTTATTAAAATATTGTATCATTTGAGTATTGAATTAATTATGTAGATGTTAAAAGAATTATAGAATATATAAGGATTGTACTGCAGTGCAATTTCATTATGGATTTGAGATTCTGTGGAACCAAGAAAAGTCACTCAATTGCAGTTTCAATTTTTGGAAAATATATGGTTGAGAGAAAGATAAACCATAATATGGTTATGATACCAAGGTAGTGATTTTGGAATAACTGATTGTTGATTTGGATAAATTATATTGGATATTCCTGACTTCTTGGAATTGATTAATAGTTTGTTTATTTCATCATTGTTGGAATATTCAATATTTTTTGATATATCGAATATATCCATTATTATATAAAAAATAAGGGAGCATTAATTTAATCAATAAGGTTTTAAGGTAATTTAGGGTGTTACCAAGTTTTAAAATAATACATGATGAAGGTTCCCACATGTGATTACATGGAAAAAAGGATCTTCATTGTGCTTAAATTCATTATAAATATTGTACTGTGAGTTTGGATAGATTTATTTTGGATAATTATAAAGGTTGGAATGGATTATGATACTATTGTTAAGGTTATTTTTGGATATTTATAAAAAGTACAACACACAGACCGTTTGACAACCCGTCGCGTCGGAAAAAGTTGTGGGAATCGAACCCACAAACACAGTGCGATTGGGATTTATCGCCTACCATTGGACTAAGTGAAGTCCCTGGATTTTATAATGTAGTCTCTTTTTTTGAAGGTTTTGATAGGTGAATTATAAATTAATTTTTTTGAACCCTATATGAATAGGATAAATAGAATAATTTTTTATGTTCTGTTATCTTTTAGAGTGAAAGATGAGTTTGGGGTATAAATTAGCTAAAGGATGGAACTCTACTTGTCAAGTATATATATATATATAATTCTCTTATTCTATGAAGAAATTAATTCTTAAAATTTAGGTTAGGGATCTTAAAACTAAAAATGTGATATCCTAATTGGTTCACGCCCAAATTTACCCAAGAGAAGAAGGGTAGAACGGTCCTTGTAGTGTAGCTTGGGTTGTCGATTCCACAGAGACCTAAGAAGATACCTAAGATACACAACCTAAGGGATGGATTTTTGGCTATGAAGTGGCCAACTTGGATTGATTTTGGATGGGTTTTAAATATATCTAATAGATTTAAGTGGATTCAATTTAAAAGAATGAGTTGATCCTAGGTTATCGCTCGGGGTGGATTGGACGTATTTTCTTTTTAATGATTTCAATTTCTTAAATTTGAGATGGGTTCATTTAAGGAGATAAAACAACATCATAACTTACTAGTTTAATTCCTACACCCTCTAATACTAATCACCTATACACTTGAAGGATCAACGTTTTGAGCACTTCAAGGTAAAGGAACGTATTAGTACTTGATGTGTGTGGCCTTAAATTCAACAAGGACGACGAAGTTTAAAAATCATCAAATAAAAATCCCAATTAAAGAAGGGATTATACATTAATTAGGTGATAAATAACATCCAATGCATCCCCTTTCTACTCCCTTGGATCAACCCATAAGTGGGTTAGCCCTCCATTGATCCCATGGTTTCAATGGAAGCGGAAAGTGGACTCATGAGGGAGGAAATGGAGAAGTAAAGAAACCAAAAAAAATAAAATGATCACTCCACCGTTGTGTGAATAATTTCACAAGGGTTGGTGTGAATAAATTCACACCTTGATCCAACGGTATCAAAGTGATATTAAGAACAACAGAATAAGAGTACAAGAAGAACTTTTATTAAGAAACTAAAGTGAATTGAACAACTTACATGTGAAAGACAAAATTGAGGCAACAAAAATGCAGCATAACATTACAATTGAACAAAGCATCCAAGATCCTAAACTCCTTCACCACCACTGCCTTAAATAGGCATTTTTGGAGCCTTGGGTCGAGACACCAACAGTAAAAAGCATATTAATTAATTTTGGTAGGCTATAGGTGGTGGAAAGCTTGTGGAATTTGGACTTTTCCACGTTTGACCCGAGGTGGCAGCCAGTTTTCATCCACCGCACAGACGCATCTGGAAGACCTTCTATAAATCCTAATCAGAGTGGGACATATAATAAGGAAATGTGTATCCTGATGTCTTCTAATCGGCAGTAAAATTTGGGCCCATTTGGAGTTGTTTATTCCGAGATATTATCAAATTAGTGGGCTGTTTTTCTGGGCCACAGAATCTGGCCCAGAATTGTATCTCTAACTTGGGCCGCCTAAATGACATCCATGGAGGCCTAATTGGCATTAATTAATGAAGTGTGATTTGTTCCTATACATGTATTCTAGCATCCCAAGACATTTGGGATTAATTGGGGCTGTATGTTGGGCCCCACAGTCTCATCAGTGGGCTGATGTCCAATCTGCCTTTTCCAGAATTGCTTCCTTTCATTGCCAAATATCTCCATCATCCTCCATGAATTCTCCATTGATCCCTGAATAAAACATGTTCATATTGGAGTTTAGATCAATTATCAAATTAAAATATGTATAATCAGATGAATCATTTGTTACTTTAAATGATGTTCAAAAATGTACCACATAATAGTGCATTTTAAGAAGGTATTACAATCATAATGTTAAATGATGTTCAAAGTGTAAAATGCACTAAAATGGTGTTTATAAATAATAAAGAACATGAATATTATATATATTAACAATGAATATTAGCCTCATTTAGTGGCTAATCACACCCCCCAACTTGAGTTTTTCTAGTCCCGAGCAAAATATATCTCATCAAAAATGAAATTCGAATTCCCTTTTTCCAAAAACATTTTAATACACAATGATCACCAAAAAACCTTATACCAAACAATCATGAAACCCATAAAAATATTTTAATACGAGATAGTTTCATAAGAAGATCCCAATCCCAAGCCCATTCCATTGATCAAATCCATCATCATTCTTCATCCAACTCAATTAGGTGTAATGATGTGTTGTGAATCACAATAGATATGGGGGTTCATTTTCTTTCAAGGGGAAAATCATGGAAGCGCTAGGTGGAATCACATTTAATCCTAATATGAGTATTCTTCATCCCTATTTTTTTTTGATTTTTTTTGCAATATTTCTATAGTAATTGAGATTGAAATTAATCAAATTAACCCATGTAGCAAGACTTTGCCGATGACTCCCAGACTCAAAGGTCTTAGGGCACCAAGTGAAACCCACATACTCGGGCATCGTCTCGAGTTAACTTAATCAAAAACAAAGTCATATTACCATAAATAGAGATAGATTGAAAAACTCAGGGCTAGACAACTCTGGAGTCACGATCCCCAAGTGCCGAAAGCCTCGCATTTTATCAATCCATTGCTCTACACGCAAATTTTTATTTTTATTTTTTTATTTTATATTTTTAAATTTTTTTTTTGAATATTCATATTATTCATGAAAATAAAACCATCATATGCTATTTATTATGGGACCCCAAAAATTCAAATTAGTACCCCACAGTCTAGAGGACGTGCATTATGGCATTTTTTTTATTTGGATGAAAATATAAACGATGAAATATCACATTGGACAGCCACAATTTCCAAAATCTATGCTCATGAAATTATACAAGGATTAAAATCAGAATTAGGGCATTCTAAATTATTTGATATTCAGTTTCAAAGTGTGAAATGTGTATTACGATGTTCAAAGTTAAAGTAATTTTTTCTTCCATTTACTTTTTTTTTCAAATCATTCAATTTTTGTTTTTGACACAAAAACATTTTTTTTTATTTTATCTCCCCCCCAACTTAAAACAACATTGTCCCCAGTGTTTGAAGAAATGAAAAATTAGGAGTAGAGGCAGGGAATAAAAATTTAAAAATGAAATTGAAAATGAGGATTATGGAATAAAGTCACCTGGTGGTTGAAGTTTGAATTTCTTGCCGCTCGAATTTATTCCTTTGATATCCATGTAGCTTGCAAAGTTCCCTAGTGGAAAAAGGAAAAAACAAAACAAACAAAACAAAAAAAACCAACAAAAACAAACAATATATATATATATTTATATAATAAAGGAAGTAAAATATAAAAATATATATAAAAATTATAGAATAAGGTATCACCAGAAGCCACAGGTCAGTGGTAAGCGCGCGCCCCTGTCTCCCTTCGGTCCCGGGTTCGAGTCCCCGCGGCTTCGCCGGTTGTGACGGGGTTTGCCCCATGGCCTATGGCGTGGAATTTTTTTTTTGTATTATTATTTTTTTTTCTTAACCTATTGAATAATAAAAACAAAATAAACTGATGATACATTGTCTTCTTTTTAAATTTCTGGGTAAGGTATTACTCAAGGATCACACCACGTGACACGGATGAATATGGTGCTCCTCTTTCGTACCCATCCATACTCATAATAGAAGAACAGGTCAAAAGTCTATTTTTTTATTTTTAAATATAAAAATGATTAAGTAATCTTATTTGAAAAATAAAGATGATTCAGAAAGATTAGAAACATAAAAACCACGGGTTGCCTCCCGTGCAGCGCTTTGTTTAACGTCGTTAGCCCGACATAGATCCCAAATTTATCAATTTTTTCCTGGTTCATAGATTGGATCAATTAACTCAACATCTATTTCATGTTTATTGAATGATTCAACGAATGTTTTTAACCTTTGACCATTGACCTTGAAAATGTGACCACTTGTGAGATCTTGAATCTCTACTGCCCCATGGGGGAATACATGATGCACTATGAAAGGTCCTGACCATCTAGACCTTAACTTTCCCGGATGTAAATGAAGTTTTGAACTATAAAAGAGCACAAGTTTTCCCGGTTCAAAATGTTTGACCTTGATATTCCTAGATTGGTAGGCATGAACTCTAGCTTTATTGATCCTTGAATTTTCATAAGCCTCCATCCTTAGTTCCTCTAGTTCATTGAGATCTAATTTCCTTTTTGTTCCGGCCAATGAGAGGTCATAATCCATTTTCTTAATTGCCCAAAAGGCCTTATGTTCAATCTCCACTGGAAAATGGCATGCTTTACCATAAACCAACCTATATGGGGACATTCCTAAAATGGTTTTATATGCAGTTCTATAGGCCTAAAGAGAATCTAAGAGTTTCTCAGACCAATCTTTCCTAGAGGGGTTGACAGTTTTTTCAAGAATTTGCTTAATTTCACGATTAGCTAACTCAGCTTGACCATTGGTCTGTGGGTGGTAAGCAGTGGACACTTTGTGAGAAATTCCATATTTTTCCATGAGTGATGAGAATGGACGATTGCAAAAATGAGTTCCATGATCACTTATGATAGCCCTAGGAATTCCAAATCTAGAGAATATGTTTTCTTTTAGGAATCTAATCACAGTTTGATGATCATTGGATTTTGTGGGAATGGCCTCAACCCATTTTGAGACATAATCAACAGCTAAGAGTATGTAGAGGTATCCCCGAGAGTTTGGTAAGGGACCCATGAAATCAATTCCCCAACAGTCAAAGATTTCAACCACTAAGATGAGAGTGAGTGGCATTTGATTCCTTTTTGTGATGGACCCTACTTTTTGACACCTAGGACAGCTTTGAAAAAATGTGTAGGAGTCCCTTGAAAGGGTGGGCCAGAAAAGACCACATTGAAGAATCTTAGCAGATGTTTTCTTAGAGGAAAAGTGACCTCCACATGCCTCACTATGACAAAATTTAAGGATGGACTCTTGTTCAGATTCTGGAACACACCTCCTAATGACTTGGTCAGGGCAGAACTTATAGAGGTATGGATCATCAAACACATAGTGTCTAACATCAGAAAGGAATTTCCTTCGAGCTTGAGTCCCTAAGAATTTTGGAATGACTCCTATCACTAAGAAATTTGCTATGTCAGCATACCAAGGGCAGTCACTCACAGAGTATAAGTGTTCATCAGGAAACGAATCAGAAACAGAAATGTGATTTGAGTTGTCTTTGAATTCCATCCTAGAGAGGTGATCAGCTACAACATTTTCAACTCCCTTTTTATCCTTGATTGTGAGGTCAAATTCTTGTAAGACAAGGACCCACCTAATCAGTCTAGCCATAGCATCTTGTTTTTGGAAGAGGTATTTTAGTGCAGAATGGTCAGTGAACACAGTGATGGGTGATCCTAAGAGGTAGGACCTAAACTTCTCTAAGGCAAACACAATAGCAAGTAACTCCTTTTCAGTGGTGGTGTAGTTGATTTTGGCATCATTTAAGGATTTTCTTGCCTAAGCAATGACATAAGGAGTTTTATCACAACGTTGTCCTAACACATCTCCAATAGAAAAGTCACTGGCATCACACATAAGTTCAAAAGGAAGGTTCCAATTTGGAGATTTCATAATGGGGGGAGAGGTGAGAGAGGATTTGAGGGTTGAGAATGAACCCTCAAAGCTTTCTGTCCAAACAAATGGAGCATCCTTTACTAAGAGAGCACAAAGGGAACAGGATATTGAACTAAAGTCCTTGATGAATCTTCTATAGAAACCAGCATGTCCTAAGAAAGACCTCACTTCCTTGACAGTTTTGGGTGATGGAAGGTGACGAATGATGTCAACCTTTGCTTTATCAACTTCAATCCCCCTACTCGAGACCAGATGGCCTAGAACAAGTCCCTCTTTAACCATGAAATGGCATTTTTCCCAGTTTAGGACCAGATTTTTTTCTTCACATCTTGACAAGACTCTCTCCACATTCTAAAGACATCCCTCAAAAGTATCCCCAAACACAGATAAGTCATCCATTAAGACCTCAAGAAAATCCCCTACCATGTCTGAGAAGATTCCCATCATGCACCGCTGGAAGGTTCCAGGGGCATTGCATAACCCGAAGGGCATGCGTTTGAAGGCAAAGGTTCCGAAAGGACATGTGAATGTAGTCTTCCCTTGATCCTCTAGGGAGACCTCAATTTGATTGTACCCCGAGTACCCATCTAAGAAACAGTAGAAGGCATGACCTGCCACTCTCTCAAGGACTTGGTCAATGAATGGTAAGGGTAAACGGTCCTTCTTTGTGAATGAGTTTAGTTTCCTATAGTCAATGCAGACCCTCCATCCACTACTCACCCTTGTTGAAAGAATCTCTCCATCCTCATTGGTTATCACTATGATTCCAGCCTTTTTTGGAACCACTTGGATTGGGCTCACCCATTCACTCTCAACTATGGGATATATGATACCAGCTTTCAACAATTTCAGAAGTTCCTTCCTTACTACCTCCATGAGATTAAGATTGAGTCTCTGTTGAGGTTGACGACATGGCTTTGAATCTGATTCCAGAACAATCCTATGAGTCCCGATAAGTGGGCTAATCCCAGGAATATCAGAAAGGGTCCAACCAATGGCTTTCTTATGCTTCCTAATGACATCTATAAGCATCCTCTCATGATTGGCTTCAAGAGAAGAAGAAATTACAATAGGATGTGTTTGATTTTCCCCTAGGAAGGCATACTTTAGTGCAGCAGGAAGTTCCTTCAATTCAAGATCAGGTTGGTTCAGAATTTTAGCAGAAGTTTGGGACATTGGATCAAGATCAATTTATTTTTTAAGAGGTTCAGATAGGATTGATTCCTCACATGTAGAAGTTTCATCTACTAGATTGGCTTGATCAGATTTAGGGAAGGAATTTAGAGGGGTCTCTATGAAATTGGTTTCTTGAAAGGTTTCACTGATTGTTGGACCTAAGACTTCATCATAAGAGCAATTTGAAAATGATTCAAGCCAAGGAGATGAACTTCCTTCATATGAACAAAGGAAATCAATCTCATCCTGACTTAAACATCCATCAAATATTCCTTGATGTTCCATGGATTCATTATCAATGCTTCCTATCATGTTTACTTCATGAATATCCTCGTCATCCCCTATTTGTGAGCTTGCATTATAGATGTTCAAGTCTAGACTCATGTTCCCAAAGGTGATGGTCATGTTCCCATTTCGGACTCGGATAACAGAGTTGATTGTTGAAAGGAAAGGACGACCAAGGATGATTGGGGTTTGTTCCTTATTTCCTAAATTTGGATGGTTGTCAAGGACAATGAAATCAGAAGGGTAGATGAAGTTTTCAACCTTTACCAGAACGTCCTTTAAAATCCCCTTTGGAACCCTAATGCTACGATCAGTAAGCTGAAGTGTGACAGATGTGGATTGGAATTCTTCTAGGCCTAACTAGCAGTACACAACATATGGGATGAGATTGACACTAGCACCTAGGTCACACAAGGCCTTGACAACTTTTCTTTCTCCTAGTACAACATTGATGTAAGGGCAACCTGGGTCTTTCAACTTAGGAGGAATGGTCCCTTGAATGGTGGTACTCACATTAGCAGCCAAAAGGACTTGGTTTTTATGTGAAAATTTTCTTTTAAAAGTGCACAAGTCCTTAAGGTACTTTGAGTATGAAGGTATGGTTTGGATTGCATCGAGAAGAGGAATGTTCAACTTGACTTGTGAAAATATTTCCCTCAACGTTTCACTCAGTTCAGGCTTGGATTTCCCCCTCATGCGTTGGGGAAATGGTGCAGGTTGTGGGGTTGTTTGTTGAAGAGTTGTTTCTTTCACATTGTTATCAGTTTCCTCAGTTTGATCTTGTGGTTCATTTGAATTTTCATCCATGTTTGAATCTTCAAGTGGGTTCTGAATTAGTTGTTCAGGTTTCTCAATTGATTTCCCACTTCTTAAAACAGTCACAGCCTTTAGTTGTTCATGAGTTGTTTGAGCACAACTTGACTCTCCCCTTGAAGTTGAGGACGGCACCGCCTGAGTAGGCATGGGTGCCTTTCTAGTTTTGATGGTTTGAAGTTCTTGTTTTAGGGAAGATACTTCTGAGTTCATCCTCTCCATTTGTTTGCACAGTTGTTCTAGTAGGCTTTGTGGAACAGTTTGGGTTGGTGCTTGAGTAGGTTGGTTTATCCCAGGGAGATATTTTGGAGGTGGGATGGTTTGTTGAAAATGGATCGGTGGTTGTTGGTATTGGATAGGTTGGGTTTGGAACTGGTTATGGGTTTGGTAGTTCTGTTGAGGGTAAGGATTTTTCCCTTGTGGTTGGCTATGTTGTTGGTTATCCTTCCATCGGAAGCCTGGGTGGTCATTGTACCTTGGATTGAAGGTGTTTTGGTATTGGGGCTTTTGAAAGTTTAGGGCATTGACTTCCGCTGGGGGTCCTCCTAGAAGAACATCCTTGATGGATGGAATGGTTGGGCAGTTGTCTATTTCATGGTCATGTTTGTCACAAATTGTGCAAACAAGGTCTACATTTTGGATTTCATGGTCTTTCCTAAGGTCTATCTCTTAAACCTTCCTAGAGAGTGCTGCGAGTTTAGCCCTAAAGCTTTCCTCTTCTCTAAGTGTGTGAATTCCGGTGGTTCTTTGTGGCTTTTCAGAATAAGGTGATGTTCCCCAAGTTTGGTTTTGTTCAGCCAGACTTTCTAGATACTCGTAAGCATCATTTGGGGCCTTATTTTTAAAGGTTCCATTACACATCATGTCAATGAACTGTTTGTTCCCCGGACCCAACCCTTCATAGAAAATTCTCACTTGTTCAGGTATGGAAAACCCATGGTGAGGAACCATGTTTAGGGTGTCTTTGAACCTCTCCCACGTTTCATAAAATGACTCTCCCTCTTTTTCAAAAAAGAGGTGGATTCTCTTTTTAAGTGCAATTGTTTTGTGATGAGGGAAGTATTTTTTGTAGAATTCTCTTTGTAGTTGGTCCCAAGAGTGGATTGATGCAGGTCTCAAGTTGTTTACCCAATTTTTAGCTCGATCCTTTAATGAAAAAGGAAATAGCCTCATCTTAGCTGATTCTAGTTGATGTGGGGGACACATGGTTTCAACAATGTCGTTGAACTCTTTGACATGAAGGTACGGCATTTCTGACTCCATCCCATGAAAGGTTGGAAGGTGGTTTAGGACATGGGGTTTGAATATGTAGTTTGTGTCTCCTATGTAATTGTGTCTAATTCATGAGGGGGCATTGGTCCAAGCTGGAGTGAGGTAGTCGTTCATAGTTTGATCAACTACATTCCCTAGGTTTGGAGCTTCTTGGTTTTGGTTTCCCATTTGATTCCCCCCAGGGTTTACAATTTGATTTTGTGGATGACCTTCCATTGGACTTGTTTCAAGTTCTGACTTTGGGGTTTCAAGAATATTTGAATCTTATTTAAACAATCCCCTAGGTGCACTTGAGTCCCCTATCCTAGGACTTTCCACCCTAACTAGTCTGTTTGAGAAATCGCGGGTGTAGGCGGACATGCGCCAAAAAAAAGCGAGAAAGGGACAAGATAAGAGATCTTGGGTGAGAGTAGAAGAATGGAGGTGAGGAAAGAAGGTTTTTTTGGATCTAAGGTACATAATTGGTCCCCGGAATCGGCGCCAAAATTTGGTTCACGCCCAAATTTACCCAAGAGAAGAAGGGTAGAACGGTCCTTGTAGTGTAGCTTGGGTTGTCGATTCCATAGAGACCTAAGAAGATACCTAAGATACACAACCTAAGGGATGGATTTTTGGATATGAAGTGGCCAACTTGGATTGATTTTGGATGGGTTTTAAATATATCTAATAGATTTAAGTGGATTCAATCTAAAAGAATGAGTTGATCCTAGGTTATCGCTCGGGGTGGATTGGACGTATTTTCTTTTTAATGATTTCAATTTCTTAAATTTGAGATGGGTTCATTTAAGGAGATAAAACAACATCATAACTTACTAGTTTAATTCCTACACCCTCTAATACTAATCACCTATACACTTGAAGGATCAACGTTTTGAGCACTTCAAGGTAAAGGATCGTATTAGTACTTGATGTGTGTGGCCTTAAATTCAACAAGGACGACGAAGTTTAAAAATCATCAAATAAAAATCCCAATTAAAGAAGTGATTATACATTAATTAGGTGATAAATAACATCCAATGCATCCACTTGCTACTCCCTTGGATCAACCCATAAGTGGGTTAGCCCTCCATTGATCCCATGGTTTCAATGGAAGCGGAAAGTGGACTCATGAGGGAGGAAATGGAGAAGTAAAGAAACCAAAAAAAATAAAATGATCACTCCACCGTTGTGTGAATAATTTCACAAGGGTTGGTGTGAATAAATTCACACCTTGATCCAAAGGTATCAAAGTGATATTAAGAACAACAGAATAAGAGTAGAAGAAGAACTTTTATTAAGAAACTAAAGTGAATTGAACAACTTACATGTGAAAGACAAAATTGAGGCAACAAAAATGCAGCATAACATTACAATTGAACAAAGCATCCAAGATCCTCAACTACTTCACCACCACTGCCTTAAATAGGCATTTTTGGAGCCTTGGGTAGAGACACCAACAGTAAAAAGCATATTAATTAATTTTGGTAGGCTATAGGTGGTGGAAAGCTTGTGGAATTTGGACTTTTCCACGTTTGACCCGAGGTGGCAGCCAGTTTTCATCCACCGCACAGACGCATCTGGAAGACCTTCTATAAGTCCTAATCAGAGTGGGACATATAAGAAGGAAATGTGGATCCTGATGTCTTCTAATCGGCAGTAAAATTTGGGCCCATTTGGAGTTGTTTATTCCGAGATATTATCAAATTAGTGGGCTGTTTTTCTGGGCCACAGAATCTGGCCCAGAATTGTATCTCTAACTTGGGCCGCCTAAATGACCACCATGGAGGCCTAATTGGCATTAATTCCTGAAAAGGGATTTGTTCCTATACAGGTCTTCTAGCATCTAAAGAAATTTGGGATTAATTGGGACTGTATGTTGGGCCCCAAAGTCTCATCAGTGGGCTGATGTCCAATCTGCCTTTTCCTGAATTGCTTCCTTTCATTGCCAAATATCTCCATCATCCTCCATGAAATCTCCATTGATCCCTGAATGAAACATGTTCATATTGGAGTGTAGATCAATTATCAAATTAAAATATGTATAATCAGATGAATCATTTTTTACTTTAAATGATGTTCAAAAATGTACCACATAATAGTGCATTTTAAGAAGGTATTACAATCATAATGTTAAATGATGTTCAAAGTGTAAAATGCACTAAAATGGTGTTTATGAATAATAAAGAACATGAATATTATATATATTACCAATGAATATTAGCCTCATTTAGTGGCTAATCACTAATACATTATGTTTTGTTGAACATAAAATATATTTTAAATCATCATAGATTGATGGCTTTGAGACCTTCAATTCTACAATTGTTTGTTACAAATGACCTCAATCACTTCCTATAAATATTTACATTTGTCCTCTAAATTATGTGTCTATAATTCCCACCATTTTTCTCCTAATCGAGATCATAATTTGGTTGTGACTTTTTCATTCCCCTTTCCATCTTATTAATACTAAATTTTTTTAACCCTATTTTCGATGGGGGTTTTCACACAAAAGGTATTTTTTATTTTCAACCTTTAATTTTCAAAAAAAAAATTCAAATTGTGAGGATGAAATTTATTGAAGGATGCAATAATTAAATACCCCATGATTTCGTATTACATTATTTAGTAATGCAATAACATGCATTACATGAAACACTATGTTCAAGCGCCCCACGAAATACCAAACTAGCCATTCAAGAGCAGTTATGAATAATATTAACATAATTTTGAACTTTATAAAATCTTTATATTTTTAGAATCCATATTATGAGTTTCTTAGTCACAATGTAACAACAAATTCATTTTTTTTAGATAAATGAATTATTTTTCAAAAAATGCAATTTTACCACCTTTTAATGGTTAACCTTTATTAAATCCAATATATGAAACTTTTATATATTCAATTTGACAAAATAAACTTCATCTTTATATTCATGACATAATAATTTAGTTTCAATAAATTTTTGCAGTTTATCTGATAACTTTTATATATGGGTGAATAGTGAAAAATACTATATTTTAACTGAAAACAACTTTTATAATCAAAATAATTTGTAGTATTAAATAATACATTTTAATGGTTTAGTAGTATAAATAGAATATATTTTTACCATTTAATCCAATTTTATTCTTTGAAAAAAATTTCACATTGAAATTGGACAAAAAAAACTATCAATCTTTTGTTAGTTATTATTTCTTAAAACCATGATTTTTTGGTTTTGAAAATCGGAATTAATTTTAAAATAATAAATTAACCTTCTATGTTTTTAATTTGTTAAAATATACTTAATTTATTATTTCATAATATCAAAATTATCATCGGGTGAAATTTTGGTATTTTTCTGAAAACATTCAATTTTTGATGAATAGTTAAAAACACCGAGTTATTTGTTAAAACTGAATTTTTAATTAAATAATGATTTATTTTATTTAAATTTATTTTAGGTCAAAATAGATACATAATACCTCTATATGTTCAAAATAATTCATTGGAGTCATTTTATAATAAGTTTAGATATATAAACATTTTATTGAACTTTTTACCGTCTTATACCCACCTCTTAGGAGTATTTTCAAATTTTCATAAAACATAATTTTACGGCTCCTGTGAGTTGAATTTCAAAAATCCAAGAGACCTAGTTAACCTCAGTAATTAAAATTTGGTTCAACGAAATGAAAATAGTTTTTGGTGAATAGTAACTTTTTGACTTTTATTTACCACGATAAAAGGTAAATAGGGTAATTCAAGGTAAAAAGAATATTGTAATAATTCAAAATTACCTTAACACATGTCCTAACCTTATTTGATGAGTAATTTCCAACAATGGGCATCATGGGGTCGATTTTGTGACCCCATGGTGACACTTATGAATGATAATGACATTTTGGATTAATTAATTTTAAGTAAAGGAAAAATTGACATAAACAATTTCTTTTAGTAATTAATTTTTTTATAGTGTTATATAAGTCATATTTTGACACTAAATATTAATTGGAAAGATAAAATTATTTCCTACATCATGGTATTTGTTTTATAATTTTTAGAAATCGAATTAATTAAAATATTTATAACACAATAATGAAGCGGTATTTACCTCATTAATATATGATTAAAATAAATTAGATTATAAATATTAAAATAATATCAAAAACATGTCCAATTCTTATTGGATTATTTTCATTCGACCATGATACATCTTATCTTCTACCCTAAAGATTTTTGGACATTTAGAAACCAAATATCATTATATAATAAAAATATATTTTCACACTTTCCTCAAGAGCCCCACCTCCCCCTTAAAAAATGAGACCACTGCTATCCAATTCCTCACACCTATCAAGCCATTAGGATCGTCCAATCTCTATAAAATTAATCTCCCTACATCCCTCTCCTACTTCTAGAAGCCTTACCTTAGGCATAAGGAACTTCAAGAAGTCCATTTGGTTCAAACCAAAGGAAGTTACCCAAATTAAAGGTAACAATTTCTCTTAACTTCTTTTCATTTGTTTTATTTCTCAAACCCCTAAACTCTTTTTATTCCTTTATTTTATAACAACAACAGTATCCTAAATATACTAGGATGTTTTTATGATAATGATTTTAACTACACATACACACACATTTATCTAATGATTGAAGAACATATTGTTTCTTGTGGATGGAAAACTAACGCCTCACGAAATGATGATTGTTCAATTACCTCCTACCGCCTCTCATGGTGTCCATCATGATATCACTGTATTTATTTATGATATATATTATGTTTATGTTTTCTTTATTATTCTGTATTTGTCTTTTATATCATACCTTAATGGTTTCCATTACGGTTAAACGCAATAATTTCATTTGAGGATGTGCGAACTACCACCCCCTCAAAGTGATATGACTCATTAATACCATATGTGGGACATATAAAGGATGGTATTAATGATATTATATATGATATTATAATGGAAATATAATATTCCTGTATATAATAATGTTTTAATTCCATTCAAATAAGAAATAAAAATGAAAGTAGCGTTCATGCATACGTACGGCTTACCGTCTCCATGAACAGTGCATTTCATTTCTTACCCAAAAATGACATGTACTGTTATAAATAAAAGTATATACTGGATATATATGATATATATGATATATAAATCATGAATATAATTCTGAATATAATTAAAATTTGACCATGTGAACAACTTGTAACCATAAGGTGATCATTTTTTACTCAAGTTCCAAATATCGACAAAATGAATGTTATTAACTAAAATGATTACATAATGTTTGTAACATGACAATAAGTGATATAAAAGGAATAATAAACTTGAAAAATGTTCTTAAGAAATTATAAATAATCATTAGTTTATTATTCAAGATATTAAAGAACGAACTGGTCAAGTTGGACACGAGGTAAGGGGTTTTCATCTCACTCTTTATTCTCGTGAGATTCATGCTATATTGCCACTATTAACTTTTGTGTGGTGTATGTATTGCCCATAGTCGTATTCTTTGTGTAATAAACATAAATTTCTGTGTATTTACATATTCATTTTATGATGTTTCTTTCATGGGGTGTAAGTTTCGTAAGTTACCAAATTGGTAAGGGTTAATTTCACAATCTCATTCCTATCTGAGATTCTTTTACATAAGTATCTACTGAGACCGCTTTATCATCCACATCCATGATTCTTAAAAATTTATTTCAAAACATTTTTACTATTTTATAGACAATGGGTTAAATTAATTTATACGCTTATATGTTTTGAAAGGAATCATTTCATCGTTTTCCAAACAAGGTACTTTTTGACCATTTCGATAAATTTAAGGTAAGAATGTCTTTTTAACTTATACGGAGGGTGTGGCTATTTTCTGCCGCTATAACATCATCAATGCTTCCCTTACAAGCTTATAAAAATATTTTCAAAATATATGTTTTCTTTATAATTATGTGACTCTTAAATTGTTTTAAAATAGAAAGACACATTTCTCTAAAAAAAGTTTTGATTTCAACTATGTCAACATCCTTTGAAAGATTTTAAGTTTATTTGAAGTTGATTTATTATGATACAAAACTTCCATATTGTATTGATGGTTTTGTGATATGTTTGAATGAGGATGTGCTATTTTTATACCATTCATGGTTTATGGTAAAAGTATTGTCACTTCGTATGCTATTTTTAAAATAAATGTTTATGTTATATTTCAACCTATTCATATGAGGAATATATTAGACTTATTAAGTGACTGGTGGAGCCCGATATAGCTCCTCGATGCATCGGTAGGTCTAATGAGACAACTAGACGTGGAATTGGATGAGGCTTTTCCCAATTTGATATATAGTTTTGGCCGAGGCCTTAATCACTTTTAGAAGTCTTGGCTGAGGCCTTGAAAAAATGTTTCAGAATGACTGACATTATACATTACCTCATTATGAAAATAATATTGATGTTTCATATTGTCATTCGACTAGTAGAATACCCATGATTATGTTTTGTTGTGGAATTATTTACTCAGCTCACATTCCTGCCATAAAAGTATTCATGTTTATTATTAGTAAAGGCATGTGGTTTCAATTATTCACCATGCTTAATATTTATGTTATCTTCCGCTATATTGATTACCCTTACTGAGCATTTCATCTCACCCTTTTCTATGATTTATTTTCCCTAGTATTCCAAGAAGTGTATTGTGATTGATATGCAGGGTTAAGAGATGGAAATAATGGCGTTCATGAAAGATTATTTATGTTGTTTTGTATGTTATAAAGTGTAATGTAACATTCATGTATATAATTTATTTTCCAAGACTATTAAACTAATCAGTCCTTCAGGACATGATTCCTTGTAATCATGCCAATGTATTAAAATAATGCACCGACTCTGGGTAACTGGGGTCAGAGAATTACCGTTGGTATCAGAGGATGTTTAGAAATAACCATGGAAACTAGATTTAGATAAACTCTGATTAGAACACATATCCCTATGAGATACTTTGACGATTATTATAGAAGAACTTCCTAAAATTTTCGTAATGTAGAGATTTTGTGAGTTTTCCAAGAAAATGCATCCCTCTCTAGATAGATGTAGGTAGACGCGGCTCTGGAACAGATGTACGTAGGGTTAAAACCTAAAAACATCGCTTTGATCTAGACTTGAACCGGAACCGGTGCATGACAACCGGCTTTACTACACTATTGGTTACGACACTCCTGGGGGATAAGCTTAGGATAATTCTCATTTTCTTTACAAATCATTATAAAGGATTTATGAGTATATAAATTCTCAAATAAAATATATTTGTGATTTTAGATTATATCCATAAACTGTTCGATTTACATTTGGTATTTTACATGTTTTGAATTATTCATTGCAATACATAAACTAACCTAGTATATGCCATTATTTAGAAATGGTTCCCAATAGAAGGAATGTGAACTCCAGCAATACGTATGATCCAAAGAGTAAGAAGGATAATATCTTTCATGGTGTTAAGGCAATACTTAGAAGGTAAATAGTCTCCCATGTATTCTCAACATATGAAGAAACAATATCATGTGTTAATAAGATAATAAAGAATTTTCTGTGTTCTATGTCTTTGAAGGGAAACAAGAGATTAAAATGATGAAAGAGAGAAAGATGGATGAAGGGAAGAGGGAACATAAGTATTTTCTCATATGGGATAACTGTAGAAAGTATCACCTTGGTAATTTCTTGAATGAAATGGGAGTTTTTTATAAATGTGGAGAAAATGGACACCAGGTACGTGATTACAAAGGTAAGAAAAAAAGTTTCCAATGTACAATGCTTCATCTACAAGGAGTTGGGACACTACGCGAATCAATGCCCAAATCATTAGAGTATACCTCAAATGATGCAATTGGATAAAAATTATGTTATGATACTACCGAAGATGAAAAGGAATTAATATATTTCTAACATTGTTTTTAACGTATTGTGTCATTTGAGTATTTTTTAATGATGTATATGTTATAAGAATTATAGTGTATATTAGGATTGTACTGCAGTACTATTTCATTAAGGACTTGAGATTCTATGGAACCAAGAAAAGTGACTCAATTTTAGGTTATATTTTTGGAAGATATATGGTTGAGAGAAAGATAAACCGTAATATGGTTTTCATACTGAGGTAGTGATTTTGGAATAAGAGATGGCTATTTTGGATAAATTATATTGGATATTCTTGACTTCCATGTAACTGATTAATGGTTTGTTTATTTCATCATTGTTGGAATATACAATATTTTTTGATATAAGGAATATATCTAGAATTATATAAAGGATAATGGATCATGAATGTATTCAATAAGGTTTTATGGTAATTCAGGGTGTTATCATGTTTTAAAATAAAACAAGATAAAGGTGTTCACATGTTATTGCGTTGAAAAAAGGATCTTCATTGTGTTTATCTTCCTTAAAAATTTTGCATTGTGAGTTTTTATAGATTTATTTTGGATTAGTCTAAAGGTTAGAATAGATTAAGATACTATTGTTATGGTTATTTTTGGATTTTTATAAAAAGGACAACACACAGCCTGTGTGACAACCTATCTCATCGGAAAAAGCTACTAGAATTGAACCCACAACCATAGTGTGATTGGGATTTATTTCCTACCACTAGACTACGTGAAGTCCCTGGATAGTATAATTTAGTTTCTTTTTTAATAGTTCTGATAGGTGAATTATAAATTATTATTTTTTAAACCCTATACAAATAGGATAAATAGAATTATTTTATGTTCTATTACCTTTTAGAGTGAAAGATGAGTTTTTGGTAGAAATTAATTAAAGGGTGGAACTATACTTGTCAAGTATATATATATATATATATATATATAATTTCTTATCGTATTCTGTGAAGAAATTTTTTCTTAAAATTTTGGTAAGGGATCTTAAAACTAAAATTGTGTTATCCTAATATCTTATGTTTTTTTGAACCGATGATATTTTAAATCATCATATATTGATGGCTTTGAGGCCCTCAAATCTACAATTGATTGTGACTAATGACCTAAATCACTCCCTATAAATATTTATGTTTTCTCTCCAAATATGCATCTCTAATTTCCACCAATTTTCTCTTAATCGTGATCATAATTTGGTAGTGACTTTTTGATTCCCCTTTCCCTCTTATTAAGACTAAATTTTCTTAACCCAATTTCCGAGGTGGGTTTTCCCAAAAAGGTATTTTATATTTTCAACCATTTATTTTTGAAGAACAATTTCAAATTGTGAGGAGGCAATTTATTGAAGGAGGGATGAATTTAACACCCCAAGATTTCATTGTACGTTATTTAGTAATGCAATAACAGGAACTACATGCAACACTAAGTTCAAGCGCACCACGACATAACAAACTAGTCGTTCAAAAGAGGTTATGAATAGTATTAACTTAATTTTGAAAATTATACCATCCTTATAATTTTAGAATCCATATTATGTGTTTCTTAGACATAATGTAGGAACAAATTCATTTTTTAGATAAATGAATTATTTTTCCAAAAATGCAATTTTACCCCCTTTTAATGGAGAACCTTTTTTAAATCAAATATTTGAAACTTTTATATATAAAATTTGACAAATAAACTTCCTATGTAGAATCAGGACATAATAATTTAGTTTCAATGAATTTATGGTGTTTTTCGGATAACATTCATATTTGGGTGAATAGTGAAAAGTACTATATTTTAACTGAAAACAACTTTTATAATCAAAATAATTTGTAGTATTAAATTATACATTTTAATGGTTTTGAGGTATGAATAGATTATATTTTTACCATTTAATCCAATTTTATCGATTGAAAATAATTTCACTTTGAAATTGAACAAAAACAAGTATCAATCTTTTGTTTGTTATTATTTCTTAAAAAGACGATTTTTTTGTTTTGACAACGGTAATTAATTTGAAAATAATAAATGAAACTTATATGTTTTGAATTTGTTAAAATATACTCAATTGTTAATTTCATAATATCAAAATTATTTTCGGGTAAAATTTTTGTATTTTTCTGAAAACTTTCATTTTTTGATGAATAATGAAAAACACTAAGTTATTGGTTAAAACTGACTTTTTATTTAAATAAATATTTATTTTATATTATTTTATTTTAGGTCAAAATATATACACAATACCTATATCTGTTCAAAATAATTCATTAGCTTCATTTTTTAATAAGTTTATATATATATAAATTTTATTGAACTTTTTACCGTATTTTACCCACCTCCTAGGAGTATTTGCAAATTTTCATAAAACATAATATTACCACTTCAATGAGTTGATTTCCAAAACACCGAGAGACACAGTTAACCTCAGTATGTAAAATGTGGTTCTATAAAATTAAAATAATTTTTTTGTGAATAGTAAATGTTGACTTTTATTTACCACAGATAATGGTAAATAGGGTAATTCAAGGTAAAAAGAATATTTTAATAATTAAAAATTACCTTAACACATGTCCTAACATTATTTTATAAGTAATGGTCGACCATGGGCATCTTTGGGGCGATTTTGGGACCCCAGGGAGCCACTTATGAATAATAATGACACTTTAGATTAATTAATTTAAAGTGAAGGAAAAATTAAACAAAAATATTTTAGTAATTAATTTTTATATTGTGTTATATAAGTAAGAGTTTTGACAATAAATATTCATTGGAAAGATAAAAATATTTCCTACATCATGGTATTTTTTTATAATTTTTAGATATCGAATAAAATTAATTATTTATGACATAATAATGATGCAGTATTTACCTCATTAATAAATGATTTAAATAAATTAGATTATAAATATTAAAATAATATCCAAAATATGTACAATTATTATTGGATGATTTTATTTCGACCATGAGTCATCTTATATTCTACCCTAATGATTTTGGGACCTTTAGAAAATGAATATCATTATATAATAAAATAATATTTTCACACTTTCCTAAAGTGCCCCCCCCCCTTATAAAAGGAGACCACTTGTATCCAATTCCTCACTCCTCTAAAGATTTTAGGCTGGTCCAAACTCTCAAAAATTAATCTCCATACATCTCTCTCCTCCTCCTAGAAGCCTTACCTTAGGCATAAGGCACCTCAAGAAGTCTTTTTGGTTCAATCTAAAGGATGTTACCCAAATTAAAGATAATAGTTTCTCTTTACTTCTTTTCTTTTATTTTACTTCTCCAAACCCTAAACCCTATTTATTCCTTTCTTTTTTAACAAAACCAGTATCCTAAACATACTTGGATGTTGTTAAGAGAAGGATTCAAACTACACTTACACACACCTCTATCTAATGGGTGAAGACCAAAATGTTTCTGTGGATGGAAAACTAACGCCTCACAAAACGATGATTGTTCAATTACCTCCTACAGCCTCTCATGGTGGACATTATGATGGCAATATATTTATATATGATATATATTATGTTTATGTTTTCTTCATGTTTATTTATTTTTATTTTATTAAATACCTTAATGGTTTCCATTATGGGTAAACGTGATAATTTCATTTGACGAAGTGCGGACTACCGCCCCCTCGATGTGATATGACTCGTTAATACCATATGTGGGACATATAAAGGATTGTTTTAATGATAATATATATGATATTATACTGTAATTATAATATTCCTATGTATAGTTATGTTTTAACTCCATTAAAATAAGAAATAGAAATGAAAGTAGTGTTCATGCGTACGTACGACTTACCGTCTCCATGAATGGTGCATTTCATTTCATACCCCAAAATGATATTTAATGTTATAAATACATTTTTATACTAGATATATATGATATATATGATATCTAAATAATGAATATCATTCTAAATATAATGAACTTTTGACCATTTGAATAACTTGTAACTATAAGGTGTTCATTTTTTACTCAAGTTCCAAATATCAACAAAAAGAACGTTATTAACTTAAATGATTACACAATGTTTGTAACATGGTAATAAGTGATATTAAAGGAATAATATACTTGAAAATGGTTCTTAAGAAAGTAAAAATTAACATTAGTTTATTATTCATGATATTAAAGAACAAACAGATCAAGTTAGACACGAGGTAAGGGGTTTTCATATCACTCTTTATTCCCGTGAGATCCATGCTATATTCCCACTATTACCTTTTCTGTGGTGTATGTACTGCCCATAATTGTATTCTTTGTGTAATAAATGTTAATTTATGTGTATTTACAAATTAATTGTTTGATACTTCATTAATAGAGTGTATATTTCCTATGTTACCAAATTATTAATGGTTATTTTCACAATCTCATTACTACCCGAGGTTGTTTTACTTAAGTATCTATTGGGACCACTTTATCATCCACATCCATGTTTCTTAAAAATGTATTTCAAAGAATTTTTACTATTTATTAAACAATGGGTTAATTTAATTTATACCCTTATATGATTTTAAATGAATATTTCTATCATTTTCTAAACAAGGTACTTTTTGACTACGTCAACAAATTTAATGTAAGAATGTTTTTTTAACTTATACAGCGGGTGCGGCTATTTTCTTCCATTATAACATCATCAAAGCTCCCCTTACAAGCTTATAATAATATTTTCAAAATAAATTTTTTCTTTATAATTATGTGACTCTTAAATGATTTCAAAATAAAAAGAGATATTTATCTTAAAAAGGTTTTGATTTCATCTATGTCAACATCCTTTGATTGATTTTAAGTTTATTTGAAGTTGATTTATTATGATACAAAACTTCCATATCGTATTGAAGGTTTTGTGATATGTTTGAATTTAGATGTGCTATTTTTATACCAATCATGGTTTATGGTTAATGTATTTACATTTCATATGCTATTTTTAATACGAATATTTATGTTATATTTCAACCTTTTCATATGAGTAATGTATTGGACTTAGTAAGTGGTGGGTGGATCCCTCTATAGCTCCTCGATGAATCGGTAGGTCTCATGAGACTATTGAGTCAATAAGGTTTTCCTTATGACTTTTCCATTCATTCATTAATGGGGGGAGATTGTTGAGTCCTTAAGGTTTCATTATGACTTTACAATTTCTCTTGTTTTGAAAATCACAAACACCTTATCTCAAGGAAAAACTATTTTTACCATGTGTTTTACTTCTATAAGGAATAATTTCCTTCCCCAAGGAAATTTATCTATACCATGTTTTATTGTCCATATCATAATATTTCTAAGTGTAAAATTCGGTTTGAATCTAAAACCTCGGATCTATATAAATACCTAGATAAGAAGAATTCTGTTTTAGGATTGGATTTCTAATTACAAATTCTGGATACGAACTCATATGAGTTCTGAATCTGAATTCAAATTACAAATTCTAGATACAAAATCTTTTGATTTCTGACTCCAAATTCTGAATACGGATTCTATTTATGAACTTTTCTATGTTTTGACTCCAAATTCTGAATACAAATTCTTTTTACGAACATTCTGAGTTCTGACTCCGAATTCCAAATACGAATTCTGGTTACAAAATTTTCTAAGTTTTGACTCTGATTTCTTTAAATTCAAACTCCAAACTCTTATGAGTTCTGACTCCAAATTCTCATGAACTCTGACTCCGAACATTGTATGTTCTAGAACCGAATTCTTATGAATTCATATTCCAAATTTCCTTGAAATTTAGACTCTGGAATTCTATAGAATTTAGGTTCCAAATTCCTTGAAAACATAATACAAATATCCTTGTATTGTAGACTCCAAATTCATTTTTGGTAGACTCCGAAATTTCATATTTTCTTACACTCCGAATATTGGTTTTTAGTTATGTAACTATATTTTTCTTACACTTGTTTTGTTATAAAACGATGTTGTGATTTCAGTTACTAATTAACCATTGTTTGAGTGACATGTGTATAGGACCCTCTGAAATTAAAGGAAAGATATGAACGTTGGAGGAGGGAGCCGACAGTTGAAGTCGTTCCTATAAATAGGAGCTTATATAAAAGAGTTCCATAATGTTCTACGATTCTAGAGATTACATGTTGTTGAAGTGATTTCTAGAGAGAGACTCTCACTACATTGTTCATACTAAACATCTTGTTTAGTTTTGCTTTGTGCGACTTCGATTGTTTCTGTGTACAATCGAGGGCTTTTGGGGATTGGAAGATAGAGGTTCCGTCTATATTGAAGTTGAGGACTTCCTTGGTAATGATGATAGAGGTTCCAAATACCTTGAAGTTGACGGCTTGTGGGGATATCAAGATAGACTCCGATCTTCATATCGAGCGATTACCCTGGTGTGGGTAAGATAGAATTTCATGAAAGTATAAATCAAGGGCCCTTTATCCAAGGTTGATGGATACCATTATCTTTGAGTTAAAAGATTTACTACTTTTTACTTATTTTGGTACATGTTTTCCACTGCATTTGTATTGTTGAGGAAAGTATAACTATCTTATACTTCCATATATTTGTACTCTAATTTAGTTAGATTCTATACGCTTTAAGGTAGAATCTTCATCTTTGTAAAAATTCATTAAGTTTAATTCTCTAAATCACTTTTCAGGAATTTATTTATCAGAATCATATTTCCTGATTCAAGAATGTTAATAGATCTAGAGGTTTTCTTAAATTACCTTTTTTAACCACGTTAAACATAACCGTCTTTAAAAGTTCCATAGGAATTGTTAAAAGTATACAATTCACCCCCTCTTGTATTTTTAGCATTATTAGATTCTCCAAACAGTATCTCTAATATTTCGATCCTACATTTGGTATTATTGAGAATATCATACTCAGACATAACATCTCAACAATCGGTATCAGAGGAAGGTTACCTTCAATCCTGAACAAATCTAACAATTGGCTTTATAATTTTGGTTCAATATAAATTAATATCACGATTAGATTCTGAATATAATTCATGTTATTCTTATATTTTTTTGAATCATATTTTCTAGAATTAGTTTTTAGGATTCATATATGGTCGGATTCATTTTTTCTTAGAGATACTCTGGTTCTTTATTATCCGTTCTTTTGAATGTTTTCCTTGTTTACAAAATTTCTCTATTAACATGTTTTGTGTTGAAAGAAATTTTTCATTAAGATGGAAAGAATCAATGTTGGTTCTGTAGGAAATCTCAATCCAACTAGACCACCTATCTTTTATTGAAATGATTATGAATATTGGAGAGATCATATGAAGTCTTTCATTATTAATACTGGTGTTGAAAATTTTGTTATGCTTACTGAAAGAAATATAAAATCCCTGACAAGGATGTTAGTACCTTTAGTAATCTTGAAAATAATTAATATCAACTAAATTATAAGGAACACAATTCTTTGCTTTATTCTACGACTAGAAATTTATATAGCCAAATTGCATCCTGTGAAGAAGAAAATTCTATATGGAAGAAACTAGAAGTTACCCACTTTGGAACTTTCAATTTAATTGATACAAGAAGATCCATGCTCAGAGCAAAATATCATGGTTTTTTCTTGCTTTATAGAGAACCCATATGTATGGTACAAAAATGATTCATGACTATTGTGAATAGTTTACAATCCATGGGTGAGAAAGGATTAGATGATGATTCTCTTCTTGATAAGATCAAAGACATCATTCCCAATGAGTGGGATTCTAAGAGAAATGTTATTGATGAGAACAGAAAGGTTACTCATATTACTCATGATGAACTCTTTGGTACTCTTCTTCAACATGAAACTAGAATGAAGAATGATGCTGATAATGTAAAGAAGAAGAATTTAAATTGAAGTGTTGCTTTTACTATAACTTCTAATCAAAAAAAAGCCAAGACTCCTGAGAGAATTACCAGAACCAAATCTAAGAAAGTTGTTATCCAATCTGAATCTAGTGGAAGTGAATCCTGAAAAAATGAATTAGAAAATTTTTCTCAAAGGATGAACAAGATATCTTGATAGAATAACTTTCAATCTAGATATAAGAAAAAGGAAAGGAAAGACAATAATTATTCTGAATTCATGTGTTACGAATGCAAGAAAGATGGACACATAAGATCTGATTGTACTACACTTAAGAGAAAATAAAAAAAGGAAAAACATTCAGAGATAAACAGAAAAAAAGTATTACAATGATAAATCTATGAAAGTCTTGAAAGAAAATGACACCTGGAGTGCCAGTGGTGGAGACTCCTCAGATAAATCGTCAGATTATGAATCTTCTGGACAGAAGAATCTTGGTCTAATAGCCAGACTACCTATTGAAAATGATTGCTTAATGGCTAAGGTACATAATGCTGAATCATTGACCAATGTTTTTTTTAATACTAATGATTGTAAATATTATAACTCTTTGGATGAAGAATCTTCTTCTAATGAAGACAATACTTTACCTTCCTATGTAGAATTTTCTAGGTTTTCTAAACATATTGAGATTGAGAATTCAAAACTCATGAAAAAAAAATGATAAGGAAAATTATAGGAATACTATTCTTATGAAGGAAATATCATATCCCCTTAAATATCTTGATATGAAAAATTATGATTTTGAAAGTATTTCAAAAAATCTTAAGGAAGTAAATTATGAGAAGAATATTCATTCTAAAGATCTAGAAAACATAATTTTAAAGAATTTTTTTTTGAGCCTATATCTAGTTCAAAATCAAATGTTTTAGAAGGCATGAACCTGGTTACCAAAATCAAATCCGAAATATTTTCCTTGAGGAAATGTTTGTCAACCTTTACCATAGGTAAGGATAATTTTGATAAAATGTATTCCCAAATCCGACCTCTAAGTAATAGTTTTGGTTTTGGTTATACTGCTTCTAAACCAATTTTTAGTAACAATTAATTTGTTCCTCAAAGTGCATCATTCTGTACTAAGTGTAAATGTGGTGGACATTTGGAAAATAATTGTACTCTAAACAAAACCCAATTTTTAGGATTTCATAAAGCCTATTTTTCTAAGAAGATGTGGGTGCCTAAAATTTTTCTTTCTGAAATTTATGGATCCAAGAAAGTTTGGATTCCGAATGCCTAACACTTTTATTTTTAGGGAAATAGTGAATGTATCAACATAAATACGTAGTAAATAGATATTGGGTGTTCCCAGCATATGACTGGTAACAAAAACTATTTTGAAAATATTATGAAGGAAAAAAAAGGAAAAGTAACTTTTAGAGATAATGCTCAAGGAGAAATTATTGGTAGAGGTAATTTCATTCTTCTTAGAAAAACATTGGTTTAAAATGGTTTATTTGTTAAGGGTCTTAAGAAAAACCTCATTTGTATAAGATAATTATGTGATGAAAGATTCCTTGTGAATTGTAGGAATGACAAGTGCTTAGTACACAATTCCAAGGAAGAGTTTATTCTTTCTGCCCATAGGCAAGAGAATGTTTACACTGTAAACATATAAGACCTTAAGAGCCAAGATCTACCTTGCTTTAGTGTAATGAAAGATCATTTTTAGTTATGGAATAGAATGTTAGGACCCTGTAACCTTATGAATATATGAAAACATTCTAAGAAAATATTAGGTAAGGATCTACCGCAGCTTAGATTTGATTCTTATAAAGTTTGTGACCCTTATTAATATGAAAAGCAATATAAATCATGTTTTAAATTAGTCGGTGAAGTCACAACTAATGATGAATTATAGTTATTACATATGGATATTTTGGGTCCTATACAAACTAGAAGCATTGGGGGAAGGTATTATGTTTTTGTCTTGGTTGATGATTACACTAGATTTATGTGGGCCTATTTTCTAGAAAAGAAGTCTAAAGAATTTTATTATTTCAAAATTTTAAGATCCCAAGTTAAAAAATTTAAAAACCCTTCCCTTGAAAACTTTTCATAGTGATCACGTAGGAGAATTTTAAAATTCGGATTTGGAAAATATTTGTTGTAGAAAAGGCATTACTCATAACTTTTCAGCACCCAAAACACCTCAACAGAATGGTGTTGTTGAAAGAAGTAATAGAATTATTCAAGAGATATCTAGAACCATGTTGAGTGTGTATTTTTTAGCCAAAAATTTTTGAGTCGAAGTTGTAAGTACATTTTTTATACTATAAATCATGTTTTGATTAGAACTTTTCATTATAAAACTCATTATGAGTTATGGAATAGTGGAAAACCTAGGATTTCCTACTTTAATGTTTTTGGTTGCAAAGTTTCATTATGAATACTAAAGATAATCTACGTAAATTTGCACCAAAGTCTGATGAAGGAATTTTCATAGGCTACCCCACAACCTCTAAGGCATATAGAGTTTTCAACAAAAACACTTGTATTGTTGAAGAGACAATACATGTTAAATTTGATGAAACTGATCCTTTTGTTTTTAAACAACCCCATCCTACATCATTGGATGTGTTTTCAAAAACTTATTATCATTATTTTTTAGAAGAACCTTATGACAAGGAAAATGTTCAAGGAGATACTTCTAAAACATTTACTCTAGAAGATTTTCTACCCTATGTTGATGAACAG
Source organism: Viscum album (assembly GCA_963277665.1). Taxonomy (NCBI): domain Eukaryota; kingdom Viridiplantae; phylum Streptophyta; class Magnoliopsida; order Santalales; family Viscaceae; genus Viscum; species Viscum album. The sequence continues at coordinate 566,349,779 of OY728151.1, forward strand.
GTTTTACAAAACATAAATCAATCATTTCTAAAGAATCATCCTAGTGATGACATCATTAGAGATGTAAATAAACCTGTAAGGACTAGATGATCCTTAAGAAATTAAGTAGATCATCTAGCATTCCTTTCCCAATTAGTACCAAAAAGCACTGATGAAGCTTTAGGTGATGATTATTGGATTAATGACATGCAAGATGAACTAAATGAATTCGAAAGGAATAATGTCTGGACCTTGGTTGAAAGACCTAAGGAAACTTCTGTTATTGGTGTAAAATGGGTCTTCAGAAACAAGTGTTATGAAAATGGAATCATTGTATGAAATAAATCTAGATTAGTTGCTAAAGGCTATAATCAACAATAAGGAATAGACTATGAATAAACATATGCTCCAGTAGCTAGACTTGAATCTATTCGTATTTTACTTTCCTTTGTAACATTTTTAAATTTCAAACTTTTTCAAATGCATGTGAAAAGTACTTTCGTAAATTTTTATGTTTACGAGGAAGTTTTTGTTGAACAACATCATGGTTTTGAAGATACCAAACATCTTGATCATTTTTTTAGACATACCAAATCTTTGTATGGCCTTTAACAATCCCCTTGATCTTGGTATGGTAGACTTACAATATTTTTTCTACGAAATAACTATGTTAAGGGAAATGCATATCAAACCCTTTTTATAAAGAAATATTAGAAATTTTTTTTGATTGTTCAAATTTATGTTGTCGATATTTTCTATTTGGTTCAACTTATAAATCTTTAACTGATTCCTTTTTGGATCTAATGAAATCTGAGTCTGAAATGAGTATGATGGGTGAGTTAAAATTTTTCCTTGGTTTTCAAATTTCTCAAAAACCATAATTAATCTATATATCCCAACATAAGTATATTAAATATATTCTTAAAAAGTAGGGATATGAAAACACTAAGAGTATAAGTACTCCCATTGGTACCAAAAACATTCTTTATCTTGATGAAGCTAGGAAACCAGTAGATCAAAAAACTTTTAGTGGTAAGATATGATGTTTACTTTACATGACAGCTAGTCATCCATACTTAATTTTTTTAGCATTCTTATGAGCATGATATCAATACAATCCTAAGGAATATCATTTAAAGGCAGTTAAAATAATTTTTCGCTACTTAAAGGGAACCATGGATTTAGAACTGTTTAATTCTTCTAGAAATGATTTTGTTTTGAAATGTTTTTTAGATAAGGACTTTGGTGGATGTAGAATGGATAGAAAGAGTACATCCAGAACTTGTCATTTATTAGAAGAATCATTGGTTTCTTAGTCATGAGAGAAGCAACACTCAGTATCACTTTTCACTGCTGATGCTGAATATGAAGCAGTTGGAAGTTTTTGTGCTCAAGTGTTTTGGATGCAACACACACTCACAGACTATGGTATGATTTTTACAAAAACAAAAATTTTGTGTGATAATACAAGTGCCATTTCCCTTAGTAAAAACCCTACGAATCACTCTCGTGAAAATCACATACATATTAGGCATCACTTTCTTAGGGATCACACACAAAAAAGAGATATCATTCTTCAATCCATCCGAATGCAAGACCAACTTGCTGATATTTTCACAAAATATTTACCCTCCGATAGATTTGAATACATTAAACAGAAGTTAGGAATGATAACCATAAGGTAACCATACTTGTTAACATTCTGTTGAAATCAAACTCCTTACAATAATAAACTTTTTCTTCATAGGGGGTTTATATTTGTAATGAAGTTGTTTTTTCTTTTTTTTTTGTAATGAAGTTCTTTTTTTTCATATTTTCATAATGAAGTTTTTCATATTTTTGGTAATGAACTTTTTCATGTTTTTTGTAATGATGTTTTTCATATTTTTCATAATAAATTTATTCATATTTTTTCTAATGTAGTTTTTCATATTCTTTGTAATGGAAATTCTTGTACTTGAAATTTTCGTAATGGAGATTTTCGTACTTGAAACTTTCATAATAGAATTTTCATACGTGAATTTTTCGTAGTGAATTTTTTCATACTAAATATTTTCGTAATGAAGATTTTTGTAATGAAAATTTTCGTAATGAAGATATGTGTACTCAATTTCTTTTTCGTACTCAAGCTTTTTTTGGAATCTAATGTCCTTCAAGAATAATTTTCCTCAATACGAATAATTCTCCTTACAATCCGAATGGTATGATTCTTTCTTGAGTTTTCATAATCACCATTCTCTTGTTTTTAGTTTCTTTTTTTTTAAATTTCTCAGATTCTACTTTCCTTAAATCTGAATAGTTTCCTTTAAAAACCTCAAAATATCCTATTCAACCAAATTTTCCTTGCGGCTATTATTTCAACCGTCAGATTAGATTAGAAGGATTCTCAGCCATTGGATTCAGATGGGAGGCTGAATCGTCACTTCAGTGCCTATATAATGGAGACCCCCGATGGTTTTCCCACATTGGTTCTCATGCTTTTTCATGTCGAAGATCTGCCCCTCTACAAAAGCCCATTCTATATTTTCAGAAGTGGTCAATTCCGAATGTCTGGTGAAGTACCTTCTCATGAAATATCTACTATCAAGACAATTGTGGAGTGGCAGATATACAGGGAGATGTTGGTACATCCTAAACTTTTCAATAAGTATGACTCTATTATCTCCAAGAATATCATTCTTAATGGATGGGAAAGTGTATCCATTTCAAAGACATGAGCTCAGGATGTTGTCTATCCAAATTTGTTGATAGAATTTTATGAATCAGTTTTTTTATTTATGGAAGAAGGTAGAGAAAAATTTTCCTTCAATAGTTATGGAAAGAGATATAAACACTCTTAATCCAAGGCTTCTATCTTGGTGGGGCTTCCATATAAAGGGGAATCCAAGTTTTTCTCTGACAAGGTGTCGGATGTTCAAGGTTGTTTCACAAAGGGGAAGTCTATGGAATGACTTGGACTTACTGATGTCAAGACCACAAAGATTACCCATAGGTATACCAACAATAAGATCCTATAGTTATGGGTTCAGGGTTTTATCATGCCGAGAAATGGTGACAAGGACACTCTTAAGAAAAGTGATATGTCTATCTTAGATTTTTTGGTAAATATAAGGTAAATCAATCTGATGAAACATATTATCATTATGATTGACAATATCAGGAATGTGAATCTGAGAGCACAGATAATAATGTATCCTGCCCCACTCTCCAAGTTGATAGTTTGGTGTCTTGAATCATTCAAGATCTCTTACAGTTCCAAGCCGAGGAATTTCAATGTAATGATGATTAGTGGTGATACCCTCAAGAGGATGAAGGTTGGTTTCTCCAAGGAGTCAGGTGAATTCTATGATCTACCAGAGGATAAGGCAGAAGCCATTACGAAGATTTCTGAAGAGGCTGAACCATCGAAGAAAGATGGAAAGAAGAGGAAATTAAAGGAAGTGGAAGAAACAGAGAAAACCCCTCAGGCCAAAGAAACTGAATCCGCACCTCCAAAGCCCAAGATATAGAAAGCGTATACAGATGAGTTAGTTTCCAAATTGAGTGAGGATAAGAAGAACTGAAAGGAAGGGGAGCCACAGTTTGCACTATATCCTGCAGATGCCAAAGCATTAAAAGAGAAAGCAGCTGATGAGCTTGAGAAGCAGGACAAAGAGAAAAATCTTAAGAAAAATATGTCAGAGGCAGAGATTGTGCAATCTCTTTTAAAGGAAACTGAAGTTTCATTCGAGAACAATTTCTTACTGAAAACCTTATTAGTTGAACTATTACCTAAGACACCAGAGAAAAAATTTCATGAATCTGCAAAAATCTCAAGAGAAGGATGTTGAAAAGGACATTATGGAAGAAGTTCTGGAATCTCAATGTACTGAAGAGAAAGGTGATCTGATAAATCAAGTAGAAGACTTTCATGAAAAGGAACGTGCTTCTGAGAAGTTGTAAATCCGGACTTCTCAAGTCGGATCTTCAAAAATTGATACTCTTGGAATAGATGAGAAGGGTGAAGAGGAAGTAAACATGTTATTTGAGGAAGAGAGTCATAATCATGACTTCATTATTCTTGAAGACATTGAGGAAAAAGCTGAAAAAGATAAAATTGATGAAGATAAGATTGCACAATTGTCTGGAAGTGAGCATGAATCTCCCGATGAAGAACCTATTCCGAGAACCAATAAGGGTAATAAGTGGTTATTGATACCCCAAACAAAGATATTTTGAGGAAGAAAGAAGTTGGAGGATCCTCTAAGAGGAAGAAGGTAGAGATAGAGGAAGAACCATCTCCAAGAAAAATGTCAGATTAAGAGTCATCTGCTTTAGAACATGATTTTGTAGTTCATTCCATGAAGAAGCTAGTGGACACCATTATGATCTTTCCAACAATTGATTCCAGAAGCCAGATGCTCTAGCATAGCATGAATCAGAAATTAGATTTCGTATCCATGGTGATGGATAGGTGTGTAAAGGTTAAGGCCGAATGCAATAATTTCCTTATCAACTATGAAGCCCACAAAAAATCCTGCAACAAAATGACCAACTGGTCGAAGAAAATCGTTGAAGATCTGAGAGAGATAGATCAATTTCAAGAAGATGTCAAGGAAGATTATGATACTGAAGACACCAAAATCAAGGATCATACAAACATATTTTAGGAAATGATATCCCATGAACAAAATTCTCATATTCAGGATGTCAAAGATCTGAATTGGATGTGGAATTTTGTTGTCCAACGTTGGAAAATAGAGAGGGATCTTTGGACCGAGATGGAAGAAAAGCTAGTGAAGCAAGATTACTTGTTGAAAGCTCAGCTAGATGCCCTGAAGGCACAAGATGATAGGATCACGGTCCTATAAAATCAAACAGAGGTGGATCACAAAGAACTAAATAACCTTAAAACCATTGTGAAGAAGCTGATACCGAAGGAAAAAAGAACCAAAACGGATCCAAATCTGATCTTCTGTTGTATCTGTTTTTCCTTGTATAAATACTTCCAATCATAATGAAATTGTGGATGAATGTTTTGTTCGGATGTTTGTATTAATATTTTAGGTACCATATTTTTTCGATTATCTCAAACTCTTTTTAAAGATCCCGAAGGGGTAGAAGGAAAAAATAATTATAATTAATATAAGAAATATCCCTAAGTGGGATTTTATCTAAGGGGGAGTTCTCATTACGAAGATTTCCATTCTCAAGATAATAAAAATTATAATTCCTGAAATCTATAATATGATCCTTAGAGTTCAAAAGCCTAACGGGGGGTTAGTCATGTTCATATTTACCAATGAGGAAAGGGAGATAAGCTTTATTTCAAAGTCTATATTTTTTAAGTCCTTATATTTTTTTCATAAGGATGTTTTTTCTTTGCAAAAAGGGGGATATTTTTGAGTCAATAATTTTTCCTTATAGATTTTCCATTCCTTCATTCAAGGGGGATATTTTTGAGTTATTAAGTATTCCTTATGACTATACCATTTCTCTTGTTTTTAAAATCACAAACACCTTATCTCAAGGAAAATCTATTTTTACCATGTGTTTTACTTTTATAAGGAAGAATTTCCTTCCCCAAGGAAATTTATCATTTCCATGTTTTATTGTGCATATCATAATTTTTCTAAGTTTTAAATTCAGTTTTAAACCAAAACCTCATATCTATATAAATTCCTAGATATGAAGAATTCTATTTTAGGGTCCTAATTCAAATTATGAATTCTGGATACGACCTACTCTAAGTTCTGAATCCAAATTCTAATTACGAATTCTAGATACGAAATTTTCTGAGTTCTGACTCGGAATTCTCAATACGAATTCTTGTTACGAATGCTTCTGATTTTTAACTCCTAATTCTAAATATGAATTCTGGTTACGAACTTTCTGAGTTCTGACTCTGAATTCTGAATACGAATTCTAGTTACAAACATTTCTAAGTTATGACTCCGAGTTCTCTGAATTCAGACTCTGAACTCTTATGAGTTCTGACTCCAAATTCTCATGATCTCTGACTCCAAACATTTTATGTTCTGGTTATGAATTCTTATGAATTTAGATTCCAAATTTCCTTGAAATTCAGACTCTGGGATTCTATAGAATTCCGGTTCCAAATTTGTTGAAAATAGAATCTTAATATCCTTGTATTACAGAATCCAAATTCATTTTTGGTTATAATTCAAACATTCATATTTTCTTACACTCTGAATATTTGTTTTTAGTTATGTAAACATATTTTTCTTAAACTTTTTTTGTTATAAAACTATGGCGTGCTTTTAGTTACTAATTAACCGTTGTTTGAGTGACACATGTATAGGTTCCTCTAAAATTTGAGGAAAAATATGACCGTTGGAGAAGGGAACCGACCATTGAAGCCGTGCCGATAAATTGGAGTTCATTTGAAAGAGTTCCATACTGTTCTACGATTCTAGAGATTACATGTTGTTGACGTGATTTCAAGAGAGAGACTATCATTGCTTTTTGTGTACTGAACTTATTGTTCAGTTTTTCTTTGTGTGACTCCGATTGTTTCTTTGTACAATCAAGGGCTTCCAGGGATAGGAAGACCGAGGTTCCAACTACCTTGAAGTTGAGGACTTCCTTGTTGAGGAAGAGAGAGGTTCCAACTACCTTGAAGTTGAGGGCTTATAGGGATATCTAGACAGACTCTGATCTTCGTATCGAGGGCTTACCCATGTGTGGGTAAGACAGAATTTCTTGAAAGTATAAATCCAGGTGCCTTTATCCAAGGATGTTGGATACCCTTCTTTTTGGGTTAAATAATTTACTACTTGTTACTTGTTTTGTTACAGGTTTTTTACTACATTTTTATTGTTGAGAAAAGAAAACTATCTTATACTTCCTTATATTTGTACTCTGATTTAGTTAGATTCTATACGCTATAAGGTAGAATCTTCATCTTTGTAAAAATTCCTTAAGATTCATTTTCGGAATCACTTTTATTGAATTTATTTCTCGGAATCATATTTCCTGATTCAATAATGTTTATAGATCTAGAGGTTTTGTGAATTACCTTGTTTAACCTTGTTAAACATAACCATCTTTAAATGTACCAATGGAATTTTTTTAAATTATACAATTCAACCTCCCTCTTGTATTTTGAGCATCATTAGATACTCCATATAGTATCTCTATTATTTTGATCCTACATTTGGTATTATAGAGTATATCATACTCAGAAATACCATCTCAACAGAGACAACTAGATGTGGAATTGGATGAGGCCTTTCCCAATTTGATATATGGTTTTGGCCGAGGCCTTAATCATTTTTATATTTCTTAGTCGAGGCCTTGACAAAATGTTTCAAAATGACCGGCATTATACATTCCCTCATTATAAAAATAATATTGATGCTTCACATGGCCATTTGACTAGTAGATTACCCATGATTATGTTTTATTATGGAATTATTTACTCTGCTCATATTCCTTCCATAAAAGTATTCATGTTTATTATTCTTAAAGGCATGTGGTTTCAATTATTCACCATGCTTAATATTTTTGTTATCTTCCACTACATTGCTTACCCATACTGAGTGTTTTAGATCACCCCTACTGTGATTTATTTTTTCCCAGGATTCAAAGAAGTTTATTGTGATTGATATGCAGGGTTAAGATAATGGAATAATGGAATTCATAAAGTATTATTTATGTTGTGTTGTATGTTAGAAAGTGTAATGTAACACTTGTGTATGTAATCTATTTTCCAAGACTACTAAACTGATCGGTCCTTTGGAAATTTATTCTTTCTAATCATGCGAATGTATTAAAATAATCCACTAACTCTGGGTAACTGGGGCCTGAGCATTACAGTTTGTATCAGAGGAAGTTTATAAATAACCTTGGAAACTAGATTTAGATAAACTTTGATTAGAATACATATCCCGAAGAGAAACATTGAGGATTAGTATAGAAGAACATCCTTGAATTTTTGTAATGTAGATATTTTTTGAGTTTTATAAGAAAATACATCCCTGTCTGGATAGATGCAGGTTTAGGTGGATCTGGAACAGATGTACCTAGGGGTAAAACATGAAAACTCTGCTTTGAGCTAGACTTGAACGGGAACTGATGAATGACAAAGAGCCTTGTTTCACTCTTGGTTACGATACTCCCAGGGGATATTCTTAGGATAATTCTCATTTTCATTACAAATCATTATGAAGGATTTACAAGTATATACCTCCTCAAAGAAAATATATTTTGATTATGTATTATATCCATAATCTATTCAATTTATATTAGAAATTTTACATGTTTGGAATTATTCATTGTAATAGATAAATTGACCTAGTGTATTCCATTGTTTAGAAATGGCGCCCAGTAGATGGAATGTGAACACTAGTAATACATATGATCCAAAGAGTAATAAGGACCGTATCTTTCATGGTGTTAAGACAAAATATAGAAGGGAAATAGTCTCCCATGTATTCTAAACATATGCAAGAATAATATCATGTATTAATATGATAAGAAAAGAATTCCTTGAGTTCTATGGCTTTGAAGAGAAGCAAGAAAAGAAAATTATGGAAGAGAGAAAGATGTATAAAGAGAAGATGGAAAAGAAAGATTTTTTCATATGTGATTACTGTGAAATGAAACACCTTGGTAATTTCTTGAAAGGAATGATAGTTTCTCATAAGTGTGGTGAAACTGGAAACTAGGTATGTGATTGAAAAGGGTAAGAAAAAAGTTTCCAATGTACAATGCTTCATCTGTAAGGAGTTGGGACACTACGCGAATCAATTTCCAAATCATTATAGTATACCCCAAATGATGCTATTTGATAATAATAAAGTTATGATACTACCGAAGATGAAGAGGAATTATTAGATTTCTTAAATTTTTATTAATGTATTGTGTCATTTGAGTATTGTATTAATGATGTATATGTTATAAAAATTATAGAGTATATGAGGATTGTACTATAGTACAATTTCATTTTGGACTTGAGATTCTGTGGAACAAAGAAAGTTACTAAATTGCAGGTTAAATTTTTGGAAAATTTATGGTTGAGAGAAAGATAAACAATAACATGGTTCTGATACCGATTTAGTGATTTGGGAATAATATATTGTTGATTTGGATAAATTATATTGGATATTCTTGAATTCCATGGAACTGAATAATAGTTTGTTTTTTCATCATTGTTGGAATATTCAATACTTTTGGATATAAGGAATATATCTAGTATTATGTAAAGGATAAGGGAGCATAGATGTAATCAATAAGGTTTTATGGTAATTTAGAGTGTTACCATGTTTTAAAATAATACACGATGAATGTGTTTACATGTTATTACGTGGAAAAAAAGAGCTTCATTGTGTTTATATTCCTTAAAAATTTTGAACTGTGAGTTTGGATAGATTTTTTTTTGGATAAGTCTAAAGGTTGGAATGGATTAAGATACTATTGTTAAGTTTATTTTTGGATTTTTATAAAAAAAATACAATGTGCAGACCATGTGACAACCTATCACGTTGGACAAAGCTGCGGGAACCGAACCCACAACTGTAGTGTGAATGGGATTTATTGCCTACCACTGGACTACGTGAAGTCCCTGGATTATATAATGTAGTGTCTTTTTTTAAAGGTTATGATAGGTGAATTATAAATTAATTTTTTTTGAACCCTATACAAATAGGTTAAATAGAATATTTTTTTAAGTTATATTATCTTTTAGAGTGAAGGATGAGTTTGTTGTCGAAATTTGTTAAAGGATGGAACTTTACTTGTCAAGTATATATATATATTCTTCTCTTATTCCATGATGAAATTAATTCTTAAACTTTAGGTAGGGGTTCTTAAAACATAAAATGTGTTGTCCTAATACCTAATGTTTTGTTGAACCGATGATATTTTAAATCATCATAGATTGATGGCTTTGAGGCCCACATTTCTAAAATTGTTTGTGACTGATGACATCAATCAATACCTATTAATATTTAAGTTTTCCCTATAATTATGTGTATTTAATTTCCACCAATGATATCTTAATCGATATTATAATCTGGTGGTGACTTTTTCATTCTCTTTTCCCTCTTATTAAGACTAAATTTTATTAACCCAATTTCCTATGTGGGTTTTCCCATAAAGGTATTTTCTATTTTCAACCTTTTATTTTCAAAGAAAAATTTCAAATTTTTAGGACTCAATTTATTGATGGAGGGAAGAATGTAACACCCCAAGATTTCATAGTATGTTCTTTAGTAATGCAATAACATGCACTACATGCAACACTAAGTTCAAGTGCACCACGACATACCAAACTAGTCGTTCAAAAGTGGTTCTTAATAGTATTAACTGAATTTTGAACATTATATAGTTATTAAAATTTTAGAATCCATATTATGAGTTTCGTAGACATAATGTAAGAACAAATTAATTGTTTTCATATAAAACAATTATTTTTAAAAAAATGCAATTTTACCACCTTTTAATGGAGAAACATTTTTAAATCCTATATTTAAAACTTTTATATATTCAATTTGAAAAAATAAACTTCTTCTATAGAATCAGACATAATTATTTAGTTTAAATTTTTTTTGGTGTTTTCTGATAACCTTCATATTTGGGTGAATATTGAAAAATACTCTATTTTAACTGAAAGCAACTTTTATAATCAAATTAATTTGTAGTATTAAAATTATACATTTAAATGGTTTGGAAGTATAAATAGATTATATTTTCACTATTTAATCTATTTTTATTTATTGAAAATAAATTTACTTTGAAATTGAACAAAAACAAGAATCAATCTTTTGTAAGTTATTATTTCTTAAATATATATTTTTTTGGTTTTGACAACGGGAATTAATTTTAAATTAAAAAATTAACTTCTATGTTTTTAATTTGTTAAAATAGACTTAATTTTTGTATTCATAGTATCAAAATTATCTTAGGGTGAAATTTTGGAATTTTTTTGAAACTTTCAATTTTTGATGAATAGTGAAAACACTAAGTTATTGGTTAAAATTGAATTTTTATTTAAATAATTATTTATTTTATTTAAATTTATTTTAGGTCAAAATAGATACATAATACCTATATATGTTCAAAATAATTCATTGGATTCATTTGATAATATGTTTAGATATATAAAAATATTATTGAACTTTTTACCGCCTTTTACCCACCTCCTAGGAGTCTTTGCAAATTTGAGTAAAACATAATTTTACCACTTATGTTAGTTAAATTTTAAAAATTTGAGAGACACGGTTAACCTCAGTAATTAAAATGTGATTCAATAAAATTAAATGAATTTTTGATGAATAGTAACTTTTGACTTTTATTTACCACGACTAAAGGAAAATTGGGTAATTCAAGGTAAAAATAAAATTGTAATAATTCAAAATTACCTTAACATATGTTATAACCTTATTTTATGAGTAATGGATGACCATGGTCATCCTTGGGTCGATTTTGGGACCCCATGGAGCCACTTATGAATGATAATGACACTTTAGATTAATTAATTTAAAGTAAAGGAAAATTCGACATCAAGAAAAATATTTTAGTAACTAATTTTTATATGGTTTTATATAAGTCATCTTTTTGAAAATAAATATTCATTGGAAATCTAAAAATATTTCCAATATAATGGTAGTTTTTTATAATTTTTAGACATTGAATTAATTAAATTATTTATGACACAATAATGGTGCAGTATTTACCTCGTTAATAAATGATTTAAATAAATTTGATTATAAATATTAAAATAATATCCAAAACATGTTCAATTATTATTGGATGATTTTATTTCAACCATGAGTCTTCATATATTCTACCCTAATGATTTTTGGACCTTTAGAAACTGAATATTATTATATAATAAAATAATAGTTTCACACTTTCCTAAAGAGCCCCTCCTTCCCCTTATAAAAGAACACCACTTCTATCCAATTCCTCACACCTCTCAAGAATTTTGGCTCGTCCAAACTCTACCAATTTAATCTCCTTACATCCCTCTACTCCTCTTAGAAGCCTTAACTTATTCATAAGAAACTTCAAGAATCCCTTTTGGTTCAAACCAAAGGAAGTTACCCAAATTAAAGGTAATAGTTTCTCTTAAATTATTTTCTTTTATTTTACTTCTCAAACCGCTAAAATAATTGTGTTCCTTCCTTTATAACAACACCAGTATACTCAATATACTAGGATGTTGATATGGGAAGGATTATAACTACACTTACACACACCTCCATCTACTGGGTGAGAACAAAATGTTTCAATGGATGGAAAAGTAACGCCTCACGAAATGATGATGGTTCAATTTCCTCTTACCGCATCTCATGGTGTCCATTATGATGTAACTGTATTTATATGCGATATATATTATGTTTATTTTTTCTTAATTCTTCTCTATTTTTCTTTTATAGCATACCTTAATTGTTACCATTATGGGTAAATGTGATAATTTTATTTGAGGAAGTGCGGACTACCGCCCCCTCAAAGTTATATGACTCATTAATACCATATGTGGGGCATATAAATGATGGATTTAATGATATTAAATAATATTATACTATAATTATAATATAACTATTTATCTTTATGTTTTAATTCTGTTAAAATAAAAGTATAAATGAAATTAGCGTTCATGCGTACGTACATCTTACGGTTTCCATGAACGGTGCATTTCATTTCTTACCCCAAAATGATATGTACTGTTAGAAATACATGTATATAATGGATATATATGATATATATAAGATCTAAATCATGAATATAATTCTTAAAATAATGAACTTTTGACCATATGAACAACTTGTAACTATAAGGTGTTCATCTTTGACTAAAGTGGCAAATACCGACAAAATGAACATTATTAATATAAATGATTACATATTGTTTATAACATGTTAATAAGTGATATAAAAGGTATAATAAACTTGAAAAAGGTTCTTAAGAAAGTATAATTTAACTTCAGTTTATTATTTAGGACATTAAATAAATAAAAGTTCAAGTTGGGCATGAGGTAAGGGGTTTTCATCTCACTCTTTATTCCCGTGAGATTTATGATATGCTGCCACAATTACCTTTTGTGTGGTGTATGTACTACCCATAATTAGATTTTTTTTGTAATACACTTTAATTTTTGTATAGTTACATATTCATTGTATGGTACTTCTTTCATGGGGTGTATGTTTCATTAGTTACCAAATTTTTAAGGGTTAATTTCACAATCTCTTTACTATCCGAGGTTGTTTTACATAAGTATCTACTGAGACCTCTTTATCATCAACATCCATGTTTCATAAAAATGTATTTCAAAAAATCTTTAATATTTACTAGACAATGTTTTAAATTCATTTACACCAGTATATGTTTTTAAAGGAATCTTTCCTTCGTTTTCCAAACAAGGTACTTTTTGACCTTTTTGACAGATTTAACGTAAGCATGTTTTTAACTTATACGAAAGGTGCGGCTATTTTCTTCCATTATAACATCATCAAAGCTTCACTTAAAAACTTGTAAGAATATTTTCAAAATAAATTTTTTCTTTATAATTATTCTATTCTTAAATGATTTCAAAATAAAAAGAGATATTTCTAAAAAAAAGGTTTTGATTTCATCTATGTCAACATCCTTTGATGGATTTTATGTTTATTTGAAGTAGATTTATTATGATACAAAACATTGATATTTTATTTAAGTTTTTGTGATATGGTTGACTATGGATGTTCTATTTTTATACCATTCATGTTTTATTATTAAAGTATTGACATTTCGTATGGTAGTTTTAATACGAATGTTTATGTTATATTTCATCCTTTTCATATGAGGAATGCATTGGACATAGTAAATGACGGGTGGAGCCTTCTATAGATCCTCGATGCATTGGTGGGTCTCATGAGACAACTAAACATGGGATTGGCCGAAGCCTTTTCCAATTTGATATATGATTTTGGCTGAGGCCTTAATCATTTTTAGACATCTTAGCCGAGGCCTTGACAAAATGTTTCAGAATGTCTGACATTATACATTCCCTCATTATAAAAATAATATGGATGGTTCATATGGTCCTTTGTCTAGTAGAATACCCATGATTATGTTTTATTATGTTATTATTTACTCAGATCATATTCCTTCCATAAAATTATTCATGTTTATTATTGGTAAAGTCATGTGGTTTCAATTATTCACCATTCATAATATTTATGTTATCTTCTTCTATATTTCTTACCCTTACTCAATTTATGATCTCACCCCTTTATATGTTATATTTTTTCCAGGATTCCAAGAAGTGCATTGTGATTGATATACAGGGTTAACCTATGGTAATAATGGTGTTCATAAAGGAATATTTATGTTGTGTCATATGTTATAAAGTGAAATGCAACCTTCATGTATGTAATCTATTTTCCAAGACTGCTAAACTGATCGTTCCATCGGGACTTGATTCCTTTTAATCATGCCAATGTATTAAAATAATGCACAGACTCTGGGTAACTGTGGTCGGGGAGTTACAAATAGATTTGATTAGTTGATTAAATGATCTATTTTGAGAAAGTAAATTAAATTTAAATGATGGAAAACCATGATTAGGGTTATATTAAAAATTCATGAAATGATGAAAATTATATGGTTGGTTTTGAAATTGAATTAACATATTGAAATAAAAAATTATGCTAAAGAATTTTAAATTATGAATGATTTTAAATGAGATAATTTTCCATTATTTTTTGATTGATTGAGATCATAATAAAATGGGTAGTTAGTAAGTTATTTGGGATAATGACACTAAGATATTGATCCTCGATTAATGGATTGATGAAGAAAAATCTAGAAACTTCCTCTTTTAGTGTGATTATAAATAATGAGATGTTGATGAGTCCTATTTGGGCTAATCTAGAGGTATGTGTTCTATTATATCTAGATGTGATCACTAGTTTGAAATGTGTGACGATACAATAAATGGAAACTAATATATGTTAGAGAAGATGACCATGGTTCTCATTAGGTTTGATTTTATTTCATATTCCATTGGTTATAAAACTTTTTTTAAGAGGTAATTCTTTGGTCAAAGACAAAAGCACAATTTATTGATAAGAAAAAGATTACAAAATTCGGAAGGATGGGATTTTTTTACAATCTCTATCAAACAGATATAATAAGTCAGCTGGCAGAGTGTCCAGCCAAGTCATGCTATGATGTACTCCTTTGTTAGAAAGATCATCTACAACAGCATTCGCTTCACGGTAGGCATGAGTCGCTGTGTAATCAATCCCATTGGTTATAGAACTATTTTACTCAGGAAACCATATTTATGTAAATTATTTTACATAAAAAATTAAATAAAGTCGTGTTTTAAATGTTTTTCCATATAATTAAAAGAAATCATGTTTTTTTAATTTGAAAATGTTATGATATTCCATCACCCTACTTTATTTAAATTTAAATCATTATTATTTCACTATTACGGAATATTTTTTGGGGAAATGGTGAGACCCTGCTAGGATTTATTTCTCACTCCCTACCTCAGACTTCAGGAATTTTTATACATTCTTGTTTGAGGTTTTATAAAAGGAAGGTTTCTACTTATAGGTGGTGGATTTTTATAATACATAGGACCATAGAGTGAGGATGGAGACCAATGGAGCTGTTGTCTGCTTATTACACCAACGCTTCTAGTAATTTTGATGATTTTTTATGGTAGTTTGCGTTGATGTTTTTTTCGAGTTTTTTATTTATATTCTTGGGTACTATTTCACATATTTTATCTGTGGTACATTTTCCTTGAGTAGTGTGAATATACATAATTTTTTTCTTACTTAAATTCTACTATTTAGTGGAAAATCATTACTCCTTATTCATGAATGATTCTAAGTGGTAGTTTCCATCCTATGTGGATCAGGATTTCCCTTTGGGCATTGTCAATTTTGACTTAGTTATTAGTGTGTTAGAGCATGCTGGTTGTTTTTTTCTTATTTTAATAACATGATAAATTACTTCATAAAAACCTTTAAATTCAATCCCCTGTTTTTATAATACAAACATACCATACCTAAACCTCATGAATCAGTTCAATTAATGTAATTGAAAATATATCTACTATATTATCCTTTATATTCACCCAATATAAATTTGAATCATCACATTAAATGAATTTTATACTGATATGGTGTTTTAAAATGTTTTCTTGTCCATATGTAAAAAATGGGTTCATTTCATTAAGAAGTAGCTCATTTTTTATCATAAAAATTTGTAATTTTTCTATCATGTAACGACCCGAATATGGAGTCAGTCAACTGGTGCCCCATACTCGGTTCTCTACATGACCTAAAGCACATTTCCCCAAACACTAGAGGCTACCGACTAGCATCAAGGGCCTTGGTGAGTAAGTGGGGAAACTATTCCCTCATTTGGTAAAGTATGCAGTGGATGGAAAATAATAAACAATAACAGAAGCAGTAAACAGTATACAACAACTGAAACCAAATGGTAGATGAAATGTATAATTTAAAAATGATTCAACATGGTACATGAATTTGTGGAAGTAGTAAACAAAGAAACAATATAGAATACAAATAATACCCAAGTACTAAAAGTAAAAAATAAACTCCAGCAGCATCGCAAGCATAAGCTCGGTCACATGCTCTCCATCTCTAACCAACAATCAAGCACCAGAGGTAGAAGGGACACAATATCTATCCAAACGTACATCTATATAACCTATTTGGGCCAAAAATAAGGACACAAACAGGGTGTGAGACTAATCTCAGTAGGAAACCACCACAAGATCTATGCCCTACTGTCAGTGAGAAATATAGAAAAAGTAAATGAAATAAATGTAGTAGAGAAACAGGAGTACACTGAGAAAGAAATATTACAATACTCCATTCACATTTATTCATTAATTTAATTAAATAATTTAATCATCAACCAAAGAATCTAGCAAAAAGATCTATAATCCAAAGGCATAACAAGTAACACAATAGGTATCTCAACAGACTACCTAACAACAAGCAGTACAAATCCAAGATTGTTCTTTGGCCTGGTGGACTCATCACAACCAACCAACATTAATTTATCACACTGACTCTCTGGGTAGCTCACGTGGACAGACCCATATGGTCAAGTATTCAACAAAGGGAAAGACACTCAGAGGGAGCACTCATCATAAATTCCCCTTATGGTCTTGCAACGATACTATAAACTCTATGAGGAAGAACATACATCTAATTCCCCCTTTAGTCTCGATTCGATAATTATCAGACCCTTTGAGAGAGCACAAAGTCAATATCCCTTATGGTTTTGTAGTGGTAATAATTAAAAAGGCCCTCTGAATAAGCACTGAATGTCAATTCACCTTATGGTCATGCTACACTAGGTTCCGGAAGCCCTGAGTAAAAGTAATCGTACATAACCGATTCTTAGAATCCCTACGTATGTTGAAAAAACTACTTGGATAATAGCTACAATTCATTAAAAACATTTAAACTGTAGGCCACACATCCAATTATTCATATCAAGGCAGTAAATCAATGTAACAAGATTTTCTTCAAAGGCAACCTATGCCAAACGGTGATAAACAACCAAAATAAGGAAAACACCCACAGTGTGATCCTCAAACATGCAAACAAGAAATCATTAATCATCTAACAACCTCAAGAACACAAGCAATCTAAGAAAGATAATATTACATGTTCAAAACCCTAACCCGCGATACCTGATACATGGGTATCCAACACTTTTTCACAAAAACTCAAAGACATTTAACATAAGGCATCAAACCAACTACCTCTAAGGTTTTGACGAAAACCCCATCAATGAAGAATTCACAAGAAACTCGGGTTGATTCTCCAAGAACCCACCTTAGATTCCTTCTCTTAACAAGATCAAGACCCAAACTCATCAAATTTGGAATCCACGCACTTAGATATACCCATAACTGTCGTATATATAAGAAACTAAGGGAAAAGGAGAAGTAGATCTAAGTAGATCAAAGAAAACAATCAAGAATGAAGGAGAACGATCACATACCTCAAGAATTCGGCTTCAATTTTCCAAGAGAAGCCTTCAGATCGACTCTGGAACACTTGAGAGAAGTTTTCCAACCTTCAAGGGAGAGTATTCGCAAGTTATGGCCACTTAGGAGCTTAAACGAGGCAATTTGAGGCAAAAAGAGTTAGATCCACAATTTAAGGATCTAATTTAAGTGCCTGCATGGTTTTCCTGCATGGTTAGACAAATCGTGTGCTAACCGTGCAGTCTGTACTACCTTGCCAACACTCCTCGCACAGTCTTTTCACACGGTTTCCTATAACCATGCGACAACCATGCAGTCGCCACGACCTTGAGTGTCAACTATGCACGGTCTGGACGCACGGTTAGGCAAACCATGATCCACCCGTGCATCTCCCCATTTTTTCTCAAAACTTCATTTCATGATTCCCTAACACTCCAAAGATTCACCCTTAACTTTAAAACCAAGAAAAACATCAACCAAGGGGTCACATTCCTGAAAAAAAAGATATGGGTTCTTACAAACTTTCCCCCTTAAATAAATTCATCCCCAAATTTTCTAATTCGGTGCAGAAGAAGAAACCTTCAACAACTCTGGCCACTAAGATCTTACATCGGCCTCCCTCTCACAACTCTCATCCTATACTCTCCCATTCTTCAATAGCACCCATACCAGAGGAACAGACCTGCCACAGAGAAACTTGGCACTATGATCAACAATTCTGATAGGATGCTTCTTGAAAGATGCATCATGATCCAACTCAACCTCCTCAGGTTGAAAAAAATTAGGCGGGTCTGGGAAATACCATCGAAGCTGAGAAATATGGAAGACGTCATGCATAGCCTGGTACCTCTGAGGTAACCGAAACCTGTAAGCAACCAATCTGACTCTCTATAAAACCTCAAACGGCCTGACGTATCTCGGTGAAAGCTTTCCCTATCTCCTAATCCTCTTATGAGCCAACTCGGGGTAACACGCAGGAAAACCTCATCTCTGACCTTGAACTCCAAAGGTCATCTACGCTTATCAACATAAGATTTCTCCCGATATTGTGTGTTGGCCATCCTCTCCTGAAGCAACTCCACCTGCTCTATGGTATCCTGAACAAGACGAGGTCCCAACATAGCTGCCTCTCCTGCCTCGAGCAAACCCAATGGTGATTGGCATGACCAACCGTACAAAGCCTTATAAGTTACGATATGAATAGTTTCATGAAAACTATTATTATAGGAAAAATCCAATATAGGTATATGTTTCTCTCAAGAACCTCCAAAATCAAGGACGCATTCTCACAGCATGTCCTCCAGCACCTAAATCGTGCGCTCTGACTGGCCATCTGTCTGGGGATGGTAAGCTATACTCAGATGTACCTGTGTACCCAAAGACCTCTATAGCCCCTACCAGAAATGCAAAGTAAAGTGGGCATCCCCATCTGAAACAATAGTGTTCGGAACCCCATGAAGTCATACCACCTCACGAATGTACAAACTCCCAAGCTCATCCACACCGAAGGTCTCCTTGTTCGATAAGAAATGAAAAACCTTCGTGAGCTGGTCAACAACAACCCAAACCGCATCATTCCCTCGAGGAAACCACGGTAATCCTGTCATGAGGTCCATCGTGAAATCATTCTATTTCCACTCAGGAATGGTTAACTGGTGAAAAAGCCCTGCTGGTCGCTGATGCTCTGACTTCACCTGCTGACAAGTGGAACACCGCATAACAAAACTAGCCACATCTCTCTTCATACCTTGCCACCAATATTGACAACGTAATTCTTGATACATATTTGTTACACTAGGATGAACTGCCCAAGCTGAAGCATGAAACTCCCACATAATCTCGTCATGTATGTCTGCTGAAACCCATACGCGGCCACAAAAACGTAACGCCTCATCATTGCCCACTGTCCACCCCGGAGTAGGGTCTTCACCTGACACACACTCTGGTAGGACTGGGCCTTCTGAGTTTGATAGCTTCCTCATTCGAACTCTATCTAGAAGATTAGAGGTAACAACTATAGGAGAAGTAACCATCTGTCCCTATTTGTCATGCACCTCCAAATGCATCTCAAAGAATAGCACCATAAGCAACCACTCACTATTGGCCTCCTGAACTGCCTGTAACTAAGTCCTCCTGCTCAGTGTGTCTGCTACAGCATTGCCTCTTCCAGGTGTATAAGCAAGCTCAATGTCGAATGACTGTAGGTACTCGACCCACCTCCGCTCTCTCAGATTTATGTCACGCTGCGTGAAGATATACTTCAGGCTCTTGTGGTCAGTATATACCACAAAATGATATCCCAGAAGAAAATGTCTCCAAAAGGCAAGGCATGAACAACTACAGCCAACTCCAGGTCAAGAGTAGGATAGTTCTTATCATGTGGCCTCAACTTCCGAGATCCATGTACAACAAAACGATCCTTCTGCATAAGCACTACTCCAATCCCGATGCCAAATGCATCACAGAATATTGTATAACTCTTGCCCGGATCTGGCAGAACTAGAATTGGTGTTGAATTCAATCTCCCCTTCAGCTCCTGAAAGGCTGAATCATAGGATTCTAACCAAAGGTACATCACCACCTTCTTGGTCAAGCCCGTCAATGCGCTACTAAGTGTGAGAAGTCTGGTATAAACCGCCTGTAGTAACCAGCCAGTCCCATGAAACTCGATACCTTGGAGACATTCTTCAGATGCTCCCAGGTAAATACTGCTCTCACCTTATCTAGGTCTACTGATACTCATATATCTAAGATTACATGACACATGAAGTGAATATCGCCCATCCAAATGTGGAACTTTGAGAGCTTAGCATATAACTGATGCTCTCTCAGTGTACTCAATATGATCTCAAGATGGGCAGCATGGTCGTGTCGAGTGTGAGAGTACACCAAGTTATCGTCTACGAAAACCACCACAATGGAATCCAAGTAAGGATTGAAAACTCTATTCATCAGCACCATGAAAACTGTTGGAGCATTAGTGAGACCGAACGATATCACCAAATACACGTACATACCATACCTGCTCCAGAAGGTTGTAAGAGGTATATCCGATGGTCTGACGCGCAACTGTTGATTACTGGATCTCACGAAGATCTTTGAGAACACCCTAGCTCTTCAAAATTGATCAAAAATATCATCAATCCATGGCAAGGGATATCATTTCATGACCGTCAACTGGTTTAGCTTCTCATAATCCACTCAAAGCTGTAAAGTACCATCCTCCTTATTTTCAAATAAAATAGGAAAACCCCAAGGAGAAGTACTGGGTCGGAAAAACCCTTTTGCATGAAACACCTCCAACTGCTTCTTAAGATCTTTTAACTCTAGAATAGCCATTCTATAAGGAGGTATGGATACCGGTGCTTCTCTCGACACAAGCTCAGTAGAGAAGTCTACCTCACGCTCCGGAGGCAACCCTGAAAAGTCTTCTAGATAGACGTCAGGAAAACGATCATCCACTGGAGGATAATCAATCTGAGAAGTCCCCTGATCGTCCAGATATAAACTAGAAATATGGGTTGTAACACCGCCCAACCCATGATTCTCTGGTCTAGCTCTGCTCACCTGGACATCCCATTCTCCCTTGTGAAGAAAAGTTCTGCCATCGGGTGACGTAAAACTCACCCTACGACGATAGCAATCGAAAAAGGCCTTAAAAGGAACTAGAAAGTCCATCTTGAGAATGACATCGTAACCTATCATCTCTAGGAAATAAAGACCCTTCAAGAAGTGACACCCAAAAACCTCAAGTGGGAACTCCTTGCACTGACTCACACTAGCAGTTCTAAGTCCCAAGGGTATGACTAGTGTCATCATAATCTCGGAAGTGATGATAGTAAGTCTAAGGATCTCCACAAAGTGCACAGAAATAAATCTATGAGAATATCATGTATCAAAAAAGTGCAGAAGATAATACTAAGGCTACAAAGATCATATCTCGAACTGTAGAAGGTCCTGGATCTTGCTCCTGATGAGTCTACTCTACCACAAATGTCTGGTCTGTACTGCGGGCCTGTGTAGTAGCATGAGACCCCTGAGCTAATCTTCACTGAGCCTGACCACCGTGTCCACAACCTCTACCCTGGACTGAATGACCCGAATAACTCCATCCCCCAGTCTGTTATGGAACTGGTAATCCTGCACCTGTATGTGGAGTCGAAATAGATCCACCTTCACTAGCTGCTGGAAGAAGAATATTGCAAAACCGCTGCAGGTGACCCATCTTGCCACAAGCTCGTCACTCCACTGGGTCTCTTTGGCACTATTTCTTCTTATGACCATCCTTCCCACACTGGTAGCACACAACCTTGATACCTGAAGCAACATCTTGCTTCCTTGAGTCACCTCGTATAGACTCTCGGTGGTGCTTCTTGATGTCAGTAGAAAGAGTACTAACTCTGGATGCTGAACCGCCCTGGCTCACTGCTCCAGTATCCCTCAGATTCCTCTCCACGATCAATGCCTGGTTGACTATCAATGAAATATAAGTCAACTAGAAGACTTTCACCTATGATCTGATCTCTGGTCTGAGGCCCTCCTCAAAACTCCTCGCTAAAAAACAGCTCATCATTCCCCAGAACGAGAGTGAAATGCTGTAACTCAGTAAAACGGGAGGAATACTCCATAACTGATAGAGTACCCGACTTCAGGTTCATGAAATCTCTAGATCTGTCAGCCCTCAGCATCGCCAGGTAGAAGTTTTCGAAGAACGTATGCTAAAACTCGTCCCAAGAAAATACTTGCTGACGCCCAGCCTGAGAAACTACGTCCCACCATCTCTTGGAGGAATCTTGCAAAATGTAATTTGCGGGCTTCACCATTATGTCTGGGGGTGTCTCAAGATGGTCGAAGATAGAAAGCATATATTTGAACCAAGATTCAGAAGCCTATGGTCCTCCATCCCCAGAGAACGTGGGAGGATGCTGCTGCTGTAAGACTCACATAAGCACTTCCATAGACTGGGCAGGTTGCTGATCTCCCTGAAAGGTATGTATGAAACTCATGAATAACTCACGGAACTGTGTGTCCACACCAGTATCCGTGGTAACTGCCGGTTCCATATCTGGTGTACGATCATTGTCATACCCTTGACGTGAAACGGGAGGATATCTTGGCGGCATGATTCTGTAGGGTCAAGCACACCATTATCAATGATGATCACAATTGAAAACTTAAAAGAGTGAAAACAGAATAGATGTGGAAAACTCTTATGTCTGAAAAAACATGGTTACACAGAGTGTAGTATCTATAAACGGTGTGTTCCAGAAAGATTTTACAAGGGTCTGTACATAGTCAAAATTGGCTATGTAAACCCAAACTACATGGTGTGTTCTTAACAGTACATGGCATTTACCGTCCTTTTTCCTCATACCCGGTTACTCCTACATGACTAAATCACATGGACTGTCCTAGCCGAAGACTACACGGTGTGTTTTTTCCACTACACGACGTGTCCGTGAAGATTTTTCTTGTCTATGTAGTTAGTCACACGGGCTGGTACATGGGCCACAACTACACGGCGTGTCAACAATGTACACGTTGTGATGTCCCTAAGATTTTCCAACCCATGTATTCAATTATACAGTTGGATCACCCAGAAGGAAAGTACATGGTGTGTACTTCAAAGTACACAGTGTGTAACAGTAAAAAGTAGTTATTCCCAAAAAGATGAACACATGGCGTGGGTTCATAAAGCCACACTCCATGTTATCTGGGTTTTTGGGAAGTAGGCATAAAAACACACCAAAACCACTGAAAAACACTAAAAACCAGCACTTATGTGTCAAATTTCAATCCATGGGGTCCCAAACTCTCTGTGAATCAAATCTTGACATCATAACAATGAATATAAAAAGTAAACAGTATGATAATCCCATGATCCGCCAAATTATGATCCTCGAGGGCCCATAACACCTCTATGACCAAAGTTTGGTGTCCATGATAAATAAGTTGTAAGATAAACAACACTCTATCATCATACCAAGTATCTCTATCACAACAATTATCACAACATCATGCATAATCATTCACGACATCTATCACAATAGCATGAAATTTCAAATGCACCCTAGATGGCATGGTAAAATGCATGATATGTGATTTTCTAACTAGTTCCTATATGATGCATGATATGGCATAACCTCATCTCATCGGGTTGCAAAAAAATAGAACCACAATCATATAAACTGTAACATAAATAAACAAGTGCATCACCCAATGGTGAAATATTATCAAATATAACACTTGCAAAAACAAAAAAATTGAAATGACAAGATAATATATCTTTTCCATGTACAGGGGTTAATTACTCCCAGGCATATTTAAGTACCTACTACCCATTCCTTCCTATCTCTATATATTATCGCCCAACAGTAAGTAAATAGAAATGAAACAAAACCCCTATGATACCACTTTGTAAGGACTCGAATCTGGATCCAATCAACTGGTGCCCCGTACCTGGTTCACCACATGACCTCAAGCACGTTTCCCCAAATGCCAGAGGCTACCGACTAGCAGCGAGGGCCTTGGTGAGTTAGTGGGGAAACTATTCCCACATTTGGTAAAGTCTGCAGCGGAAGGAAAATAATAAACAATAGAGGAAGCAGTAAATATTTACAATAACTGAAACAAAAAAGTAGAAGCAATGTATAATATAAAAATGATGCAGCATAGTACATGTATCTGTGGAAGTATTAAACAAATTAACATGCTGAAATACAACAAAAACCAAAGTACTAAAAGTAAATAGTAATCTCCAACAGCATCGCAATCCTAAGCTTGGTCCCATGGTCTCCAACTCTTACCAGCAATCAAGCACCTGAGGTAGAAGGGCCACAATCCCTATCCACACCTGCAACAATATAACTTGTTTGGGCCGAAAATCAGGACCCAAACAGGGTGTGAGACTAATCCCAGTAGGAAACCACCACAAGATCTGTTCCCTACTATCGGTGAGTAATATAGAAAAAGTAAATGAAATAAATGCAGTAGAGAAATAGGAGTACACTGAGTAAACAATCCTACAAGACTCCATTCACATTTATTCATTAATTTAATTCAATCATTTTATCATCAACCAATGAATCGAGAAAAAATATCTATAATCCAAAGTCATAGTAGGTAACACAACAGGTATCTCAATAGACTAACTAACAACAAGCAGTACAAACCCAAGATTGTTCTTTGTCTTGGTGGACTCATCACAACCAACCAACATTAATTTATCACACTGACCCTCTGGGTAGCTCATGTGGGAAGACCCCTGTGTTCAAGTATTCAACAAAGGAAAAGTCACTATGAGGAATCACTCATCGTCTATTCCCTATATGGTCTTGCAGCGATACTACAGACTCTATGAGGAAGCACTTACGACTAATTCCACCTTTAGTCTTGATTTGATAATTATCAGACCCTCTAAGAGAGAACAAAGTCAATCTCCCTTATGATCTCGTAGTGGTAATAATTAAATAGGCCCTCTGAGAAAGCACCCAACGTCAATTCCCCTAATGGTCTTGCTACACCATGTTCCCGTAGCCCCGAGTAAAAGTAATCCTACGTAATCGATTTGTATAAGCACTAAGTATGTTCAACAAACTACTAGGATAATTCCTAAAATGCATCAAAAACATTTAAACTACAGGCCACACATGCAATTATTCATATCCAAGCAGGCAATCATTGTAACAAGGTTTGCCTCACAGGAAACCTAAGCTAAACGACGATAAACAACCAAAACAAGGAAAACACCCATGGTGTGATCCTCAGGCATGAAAACAAGCAATCATTATTCATCTAATAGCCTCAAGAAAACAAGCAATCTAAGGAAGATAATATTAAAAGATCAAAACCCTAACCTGCGATACCCGATACATGGGTATCTGAAACTTTTTCAAAAAAACTAAAATCCATTTTATTTAAGCCATCAAACCACCAACCATGAAGGTTTTGACAAAAACCCCAACAACGAAGAATGCACAAGAAACTTGGGTAGATTATCCAAGAACCCACCTTAGATTCCTTATCCTAATAAGATCAAGACCCAAACTCATAAAATTTGGAATCCACACACATAGATCTACATATAACAGGCATAGATATAAGAGACTGATGGAAGTGGAGAAGTAGATCTAAGTAGATATATGAAAACAATCAAGAAAGAAGGATAACGATCACATACCTGATGAATTCAACTTCGATTTTCCAAGAGAAGCCTTTGGATCACCTCCGGAACACTTGGGAGATGTTTTCCAACCTTCAAGGGAGCGTAATCCCATGTTATGGCCACTTAGGAGCTTAAACGAGGAAATTAGAGGAAAAAAGAGTTAGATCCACAATTTAAGGATATAATTTAAGTGCCCACACAGTTTTCTAGCACAGTTAGACAAAGCGTGCGCTAACTGTGTGGTCTGTATTACCTTTCCAACAATCCTCGAATGGTCTCTTCACACAGTTTCCCTTAACTGTGCGACAACCATGTGGTCGCCACTACCTTGAGTTCTAGTTATGCATGGTCTGGCCGCACAGTTAGGAAAACTGTGCGCCGCCCATGCAGCTCCCAATTTTGCCTCAAAACATAATTCTAAGTTTCTCGGAATCTCTCAAACATCACCCTCAACTTTAAAACCAATAAAAACATCAACCAATGGGTCATATACCATAAAAGAAGATCCAGGTTCTTACACATCAATTATATATAAAAACAAATTGGTGAACTTCTTCAGTTGTAAATCTTACCTTCCAATAATTGATGTAGAAATATACATCACCTCTATTTTTGAGTCATCCATGATGGATTTCTTAAAACTCTTCCTACTGGAAACATCACTATTGTAGGGAAATTAGAATCCTTATTGAGAAATCATATAATACTCATCAGTTTTGATATTAGAATCATTTTAACACTTAATGATTATCTCTTCATCAAATAAATTAATTAAAGAAAATATCATATATTATTCTCAATAACCTAAGAATAAAATTCATATAAAACATGTAATATTACTAAGGATTAGATTAATATCAACTAGGTATTCTCAATGTTTAAGATATGTCATATTGATAACATAACGTTTTATAGATGTTAGGTCTAATGGAATATTTATAATGAATATTATTCCAGATTTTTATTTTTAACTCTTTAAATGGTCATTGAGTCGCTGTAAGAATCATTCTATGAATAAATTATAAAAACCACCTTTAATTTACTATTTTAAGACATTGTACCACAATAGTAATATTTGTTTTTTCAATTAGTCTAAAAAACTGTTTAATCTATCTATATAGGTCTTGATACCAATTATATAGAATGATTTGATTATTTTGTCATCAATACTCACCTTGTAAAGCATTATTATAGCATATGTAATTGTCAGATATTATTTATAATGAGTTGTGATATTATTTCCAATGAGTATCATGTCAACAAAATATTGAACTAGGAATTACACGACACTCTCATTAGCTATTTTTTAAGATCTATAACCACCAACTTTATATGAAACAATACTCTTTTATTATTTTGTGGAACTATATATTCCTATGATTAGATGTTTTTATCAATACATTAATAGATCATTGTTACTTGGAAATTATTAAAGCATTATTTGACAGATAAATACCATATATATATATATATATTTCATATACAGATCATCCACTAAATTAAATTTGAATGAGGTGGTTTTTATATTTAATTAAAAAATATAATATTTATAATTTCTTTAAGTTATGAAATATCTAAATTCATGATATCCCAAAATCATGTGAAAATATATCTTTATATTCAACGTAATGAGTTGTTTATAACCCTTTTCCATAATTAAATATTTCTCTTTAGGTACTCTCTAATATTTTATAACATGGATAATTTTTTATATTTGAGGCAACATTGTAATTGTTTTCCAAAGGGGGGATTATTATATGAGAAAGTAAAGTTGATGTGTCTGTGATGAATGTGTTATATTTTTTTCAAGATATATTTTAAAACATAATAAAAAATAAACCATATTAAATATTAGGTGAATATTATTATTCTATTTCAGTAAATTATCTTTCATAACTTTAAAATGAATTAGAATAGGATTTGATGAAAAAAAACTTGGTGTTTGAATATGATTAATGTTGATGGTATAAAAATTATATCATTTTTATCACCAAAATTTCTATGGTGTTTTGTAGGAAGTCTCAACGTTTTAATGGTGACACATTTAAATGTAATGGTACACATTATATGATGAAAATAGGAGTTCAGAAAACAAATTGGAGTTCCCAATGTTATGTTTCTTCGAAAAATTCATGAACACAATAAGGAGACTAAATATGACATGTTAATTTGATCCATGACTATATAAAAATTATATCCACTTTATAATAGTGCATTGGGGATTTTTATGGTATAAATTAAAAAATACTAAATATTTGTATTAAGATATGAAAATACTAACTGAAAAGGGTTGTTGGTCATAAATCATGGATGTATGTTAATATTATGATGATTATGTAGTGTTTTATTTGTGATTAATATGATATTATTATATGAAACATCAATGGAGACGAATCTACGATGATAGGAATCGGTAAAGAAGTTATGGTGATTGTCTCATAACTAGAACATGAGGGACTATGTCATCATCTTACCTAAAAACATATAGATAAAAAAGAATTTGACATCCACAATGATGAGGAGGTCTTATCCATGATTCTTTATATTTAATGATAAAACGTTTTGAATGAATAAAATATAATGTAAATGAGTAAGTTCTTATTTTATAAGTGGAATTGAATTCTTCATCAAAGAGAAAATTTGGAATCTAAAATTTAGATGTTTAACATAAATGATAGGTGATATGAATAATATCATGGAATTTTTAGTGTCATTTTGAATTATTAGTTCACTCAATATTGTAGTATTTATATCCACAAATATTAGTGATAATATTATAATATCAAAGAACACATATTATCATGATGGTTAGAAGTATAAATTTCTATGTTATTGACACATATGTGATGATGGTAAATAAGTAATCTTATAAAAGGATAGATTATTAGAGAATAGGTTAAGGGATTTCATGTTTTTAATAGAGTAAAATACCCCTAGTTTAATATATTTCATGTTGGTAATTTTAAAAATTCATGGTACATGAGAATAATGGAAAATGAATTGTAGAATTAAGGACTTGTCCACCATGGACAAAATAACCTGAAAAAGACTACGTGTAGTGAAAATTTTAAAGATACTGCTATGTTTATTAGGTGACAATAAGGGATTTTTCCCATTTAAAATGAAAAATATTTTAAATTATTTCCACAAAATGGTAGATATTCAAAAATCACCCCCACTAGAGTTTATTTTTCATTTTAATGTTTTTAGGCCTATGAGGGAGAAATTTATAAATAAATATAATTATATTAACTCATTCATTGATTAATTCTTATATATTGGACTTAGTATGATCTTGAATCCTAAATCAGAGACCTTAATGTTTATTTAATGATTTATGTGGGGTGGAAAAATAGTATTTGTTTTATCACGAAAGATAATTGAAATGCTTAATGAATCAAAGTATTAAATTTTTACATTATAAGATTATTTTGAAAATCATTGTATCTGACATGAGTTTAGGGAACCATTAAATCTATATAAGAAGGGTGATTCTATAAAAATATGTTCTTCTGGTTTTGATGGATCAAACAATATTTTTGAATTATTATACATCACGATTATTTTTTAGACAAGAAATTGTGGTAGTAGTTTCAATCAGAATTGATTCCCATAGAAATAAAAATATTTTTTACTCTATATGAGATGTATAGTATAAAGGATAGTATTTCAATGTACTTTGGGGTTATTTTATTCCCTTTTATTGATAATTTGAAATGAAAAAAATTATAAGTTAGAACAAAGAGGATTTTATTGATTTCTACTAACTTATCCTCACACTGGAATGGGATATCATTTTTTTTAAGGGAATATTGATAATATTTGTCAGTTATGATGTGAATGTGTTATAATAGTTATTAATTGAGTTTTAATACTGATGAAATAGTAATAGAACCAACTAATAATATATAACAATAATTTGGATTCATAATGAAAATTATATAAATGATGAATATTGTAATGATGTTTAAATGTAATATAATGATCTGTCCTTGCCATGTGATAATGAGAAAAAACTTTTATCTCATCCAAGTTTTATAAAGAATGTGGGTGTTCAAAATATAATTAGTAATAACGATCAAGTTATTCAAAGATTGAATAATTTTAAGATATAAATCAAAAACTCAATTTTTGTTAGTTCAAACTATGATAAGTGAATTAAATAATAAATAGTTATTGGATTATATGAATGAATAATTATATTATATTTATAATAAAAACCATTTTGAGTTGGTACCCTATAAAATTAATAATAATACCTTATGAAAAATGTGTTCATTCTGTTATAAGTTTAATAAAATAGGATAAGTGATGTGGGAAAACATCATGACTCATCTATTAATATTATTATTTTCTTAATAGAATTAATAATAATTAGTCATTTACCCCAGTTTCAAGGATTGACATAATAATTATTTTATTATAATTTATTCTCAAAGGAGATACAAAATTTTAAAAGTATATTTCAATTCTCCTATATGAAAAAGTAAACACAAAGAAGATTTTTACATAAATAAAATAGATGTATTCGTGATTGGTTAAGATAAAGGATGAATTTTTTTATTCAAAAAGTAATTTTATGGGTTAAAATAGTCTCTAACAACATGGTTTTAAAAACATGATTCATTCCAAAAACAGATAAATTTTTGAAAAGGATGGGTGGAATACAAATTCTAAATAAAAAAAATTATATGTATCTCTCATTGATATTTTATGCATTGATTATATTTTACTATTTAGAATTATAGGAGTAGTTTGAAATGAATTTTATACTTATCTGTATAATTATATTGAGATTTTTATGTTGGAAGATATATTTTTTTCTTTAGAATGAAAATTTCTTATGATATAGGTCATATATATCTACCATAAAAGAATTATACATAGTATTTTTTGAGAAATAATGGTTTTAATAACCCAAGGATCTTTCTATAAAAAACTTTTGGGAAAAATATTCAAATGATAATGATTGTAGTTTTGTAGATCTAATATATTTTTTAATACATATTTGGATTTTAGTCAAATTGACTACATCATGACAATGTATCTTATAATTGATGACAATGTATATATGGTATCCAAGGGAACCAAAGGAATCCAAAATAATTTTTGAAATTATTATTCTTTTGTATATCAAAGATACTTTCTTATTTAGTCATATATATAAATGAAAATAAAATTTATACCTCTATGGTTTTGCTAATAAGGATTGGGAAAGTTGTATTCATGAAATGATGTCTGTATTAGATGAAATATTGTTAATGGAAGATATATGTATAGATAATAAAATAAATTAGTAATATTAAAATGAAATAAATAAATTATAATCGTGGTAAAATGATTCAACTCAAGAAACAAATCAATTTATTTGGATGAGATTATGCTTAGTGAACTTAAATTGGAAGTGATGTTTCCATTTCTTATGGTCTATGATAATCAGACTTAAATTGCAACACCACATGTTTTTATGAACCATTTTTGAATAAATTAAATTTAATATATAGATTTAATTTCATGATTCACCATGTTATGATTTATTTATATGCTACACTACATTATGTTTTTTCTACACAAAACACCAACTTTCGTTGCATTACACGCAACAATGTGTTTCTAAGATAAATTATTTTCTTATTATAATTAATATAAAAGAGATATTTATAACCTATACATTAGAAATAGAAAAATTAATAGTAATAAATAATGTTTAAATATTAATTATAATTATATTATATAAAAGAAACATATTTATTATAAAATATATAATTTTTGGTAAAGTATTTTTATGTTTGAAAATACTATTTTCTCAATAGAAATGCTTATCATGTCCATATGTGAACATTAATAAAATTAATTTCAAATAGTCTTATAAATTTAATTTGATAATATAAACTTAATTTTTTTTCATAATTTCAAAATTATCTTAGGTTTTACTTTTCTGATTTTTTTGAATAACATCTTTTTTTGGATGAATAGTGAGAAATGCTGAATTCTAATTAAAAAATATTTTTTAATATAATTTATTTATATTATTAAATTATATTTTATTATTTTTAATTGTAATATTGGTCCAAATATACATTTTTTAATCCAATTTTTTTAATTTTAATTAATTTCACATTGAATGTTTTTTATAAAACATTGAAAACATGTGAAACACTTCCCATTAAAACCCCACTTTTCTGACACATTTATTGGATTAATATTAAATTAATTTCTAAGAATAATGTGATTATAATATGTCAAAATGGATTAAAATTTTTTAATATTTATAATTTATAATTTCTATGAAGGTAAAATTTAATTTTCACCAAAAATATCATGGAATATAATTAAAATTAATTACATCAATTAAGGTTAAAATGAGTTTACTTAGTGGTAAAACATTCAAATTAAGGGAAACAATGTCCAAGAAATTTATCCAAAATCCAATTTATTAAAATATTTGAAAATAATAACTTGTATTATCAATAATGGATCATTATTTTAGGCACTTCATTTAAGAGATACCTCTTAATAGTGTTGACCTTTTTGGTATTTACATATTTTCCAATAACCTCCCTTATAAAAGGACACCAAGTCTCCCCCTCTCCCCAAACATCTCAAACCATTTTTATCATAAAAACCCTAAAAAATAAGCTCTAAAATTCCATAGAATAATACATTAATAGAAAAAATTTCCATTAATCTAAAAAATGATGTTATGCAGTTCAAAGAAAAAGGAGTTACCAGAAGAAGATGCAACAATCTCAATTGAGAACTTTTGATTTATTTGTTCTTCCACCACCTATAATTTTTAATATATCAAAATTATAGAACTATAAGTATCCTAAATATACTATGATTTTTTTAATTTATTTTTTTTACAACCACATGCACTAAATTACTTCAAATGGGACACACAATCATCGTTTGTGTGTACAATGGACTACTAGTTAGCGAGTTGATATCAGTCATTTTTCAATTACCACCACTCATGGTTGGGAATAATGATGGAATTAATGACTTTATAATATATATATATATATATATGATATGATATTTAATATTTTTTTATGCTAACATAATTATTATACAACACATACCTTCATTCTTTCGATTTTTTTGAAATACAATAACATTGTTTGTTGATGTGTGGAGTACCGCCTCCACAAAGCGATCTAATTCCTGCATGCATTACATGTAGTTTTTTAATGATGTGTTAATTAACATATTTGATATATATGAATTATTATTTATTATAAAATTAATATATATATATATATACATATAATTTACTTTTATTTTGTTCAATATAACATGACAATGAAAACAACATTCATGGGTACGTAGAGCCAAATATTTCCACGAATAACAGAACTCATTTTATATTTATTTCTATTATAAAATATTATGAATACATATATAATGAATATATAATATATTTATATAATTTTTTATAGTCTTTATTTTTTTAAATCATTGTATAAACAATAGGACAGAAAATATAACAAATCAAAACACATGCTAAAAATAATGTGGTTATTACCCAAAACCTAATATTACATTGAATTCTTAATAAATAAGTAAAATAATTTTATAATGAAATATTGAGTGATGTTATAAATATTTTAATATTTTTCTGTGATAGATTTATTATAAACCAATATTTATTATACATGTGGTATGAGCAAGTACACTAAGAGTGAATACATAAGCTATAGGGGTTCCCTATGTAACATTTATTTCTTCGAGTCTTATTTCGTATTCATTACTCATTTATTTTGTGTTTTATATATAGATCCTATGAATTTATTATATTAAAATAATACTTAAATTTATTTTTATTTACATATAAATTCTATGATCTCTATTTAATGGGGTTTTTGGTTCGAATGTTACCAAATCGGTAATGTTATTGTTTTCACAATTTTCCTTCTCTAAGACCCATGTTATGTTATTAACCTTTATTATTTTATGAGGTGTATACAATTATCATTGACATGTAATATAATGAATTTATTTATTTTAATGATATTTAATTCTTCATAAAAAAAATTAGGTCATGGGGATTTTTATTCAATGTTACCAATGTGGTATGAGTTTATTTCTATAATCTTATAATTTATTATAATTTTCTATTATTATGTTTCCATTGATCAAATATTATGATCCATATATCAATAATAATCATGAACTTTATTCTCATATATTTATTCATAATTATAGATTCTTAGTATTAAAAAACATTGAAATTACATCAATTTATATAAATATTCATCATAGTACAAAAGAAAATTCTCAATGATTTATAATAGTTTACTCTCAATAGAAACATGGAACACATTATTCTAATTTTTTTTAAATATACCCAAAATCTCCCAAAAAGATACCCCCATTAGTACTTAGAAATAAAACCTTTCCAAATAAACTAGGGAATGGAAATATAAGAAAGGGTGTGATTAGATGCTCAGAAAGGGTAAATAAATTTGATACATGAGCATAACATGATCATAAGGGTAACAGAACACATGAATAACATTTCATGATCATAGCCAAAATATAAAATATCATAACATGAGTCATGGAATAAATTTCTTATGTTCATAATACATGAATCTTATGGGTGACAGACTATCATAAATCAATCATGAACCATAATCTCATGTCATATAAGTGTGGGTATATTATAAATATAGAAAACCATTTAATGTATCTAGGTTAAATTCAAAGATCATCAACAGAGTGGATCATAACACACATGTTTCCCAAAGTTTATTTGGACACAACAGTTTCCCTTTGTGGATCAGTACACACCTATATCCCATTGTGGATCCGGACACACCTGTTTCACATTGTGGACAAGGACACACCTATTTCCCATTTTGAATCAGAAAACACATGATTCACATTATGGATCAAGCCCATAAAATTATTTCACATAATTATACAATAAGAGATAATATTCACCCATTTCATTAGAGGGTGATATAGGTCCCCCATCACAAAATTAAATCATACATACATATTCCCCAATATATTGAAACATTCATCATATCGTCGCTCATAAAAAGATATGGGTTTTATAAAAATCATATCATAATATATGAAATTAAATGGGTAACATAAAAATTTCTTTAATTGAAAAACTATGGAAGATGTAAAATTTTAATAACCATTTGATTAATGCATTATTTGTGAAAATAATTTGATATCAAATTCCCATAACTTGTGGAATATAATCATGTGTCATAAACATCAAGCCATGAAAACATAAAACATTCATGAAATAATATCAATTGTATTATTGGATCTTGTATCTAATAATGTTTAAACTATATCAAATGCATCCATATTTGATTGAGAAGGAAATTGAAATATAACTTTAATCATTTCTTATAGAAAATGAATTTTCTTTGAAAATAAAATTTTTAAATAATAGAAATTCATTGAAAATAATTTTCTCATAATAAGGAATTTGAAAACATATAATGTAAGGTTTAAAATAATTTAATACATTTCATTTGGAAAATATCCTTTCTCATGTGGTTTTTTTGATAAATAAAAACTTTTAAAATAAATTTTCACTGAAAATAACATTGATGAAATTATGAAAAACATTTTCCTTTAAAACTGATAATGGAATCATGAAAGTAATTTAAAACCCATTTTTAAAAAAACTATTTTTAATACCTTTTCCTTTGAAAAAAATTCAAAAATAATGGATTTAAGAAATATTAAGAACAGAAACTTTTTATGGAAAAATAAGCTTCTAAAATTCCAAAGAGATCATAAAATAAGTAACTGTCATGATGATTGGTAAATCCAAACATAACATACATTTATTTGGAATAATAAAAAGTATTGAAAACAGGCTTGTCTAGAGAATGACAACGTTATCCCTTTTAAAAAAACATTTATTGAAAAGGAAAAACATGGGAAAATATTATTTTCAAATTCATAGTAAAATATTTTTGAAAATATTTTTAGAAACTATGGTTTTGTAGGAAACATATATTTTCAACTGAGAAAAATAAAGTCAAATTTTCTTAAAAATATGATTTTATTATATTATGTAAAATTTTTGTAAAAAATATAAAAAAAATATGAATATATAATTAATAACCATAGGTTAATAAATTACATGATATTTATTGATATATGGATCATAATATTTCATTAATGGAAGTATAATCACTAATAATCCTGATAAATAATGAGATTGTAGAAAGAATCTGTTACCACTTTGGATAAATTGAATCTTAAACCCCATGAAAAAAATTAAATTTAATAAATGATAAAAAATTATTTAAAGAAATATATTCATGACATAACAATGAAAATTTCAGTATATAATTATAATAGATGAAAAAATCTGTATAACATGACATGTGTCTCAATGAAGGAAAATTGAGAAAAATTTAAATTACCAATTTTGTGAAATTTGAACTATAAACCCCATGAAAGAGAGATCATAAAATAGATTTTAAAAAACACATAAAATTATGTATATAAATAATATAATACATTCATGGTTAGTATATTCCCTAGAAAAAATAAATGAGTTGTGAATATGGCATTCATGTCACAAAATAAAAAGTGAGAGTCGAAGTCCACTTACTAAATGATTAACGATTGAATCATGATCCCCATGAAATAAAAACCT
Source organism: Viscum album (assembly GCA_963277665.1). Classification (NCBI taxonomy): domain Eukaryota; kingdom Viridiplantae; phylum Streptophyta; class Magnoliopsida; order Santalales; family Viscaceae; genus Viscum; species Viscum album. Next base: position 566,386,544 of record OY728151.1, read on the forward strand.
CAATAAAGGAATTCAGTGTCATGAAATAAATTAAATTCAAGATATAACATTTAATAGGGAATTATATACCCCCATAAAATATGAATAAGTGATGAATAAGAATAAATCTCGCATTAATAAAAGTGAGAGGTGGAAAACCCTTTGTGTATGTCTAGACTTTCTTTACACACGTTAATCCTTATGTATAATATATTTAAATTTATTATAAATTTAACATAGAACAATAATGTTATATTTCAAACATATATGATTTTATTATGACCTTATATTACTAATTTAGTAGCAATTCCATGTTTTGGTTATGTTTTAGGTAATAACCCAATTTTTTTCATATATGATTTGACATTTTTTATTAGTTCTATAATCGAGTTGATGATCTTATTATTTATATAATGTAAAAAATGATATACATATTATATATACTCCATATATATGTATATATAATAATCTATAAAATATATAATTATGAAATGGAAAACAATGATTGTGGATATGGTAGACCGTACGTACGCATGAATGTTGTTTCAATTTTCTAATCGCATTTAAAGAAAGAAATTAAATTAAATATATATATATTATAATTCTAGAAGAATTATTATTTCATAGATATCATATAATTATAGTTATATCATATTTAATACAATCCATGTAATGTGTCTCAAATCACATCGCTTTGAAGAAGCTGTAGTCCACATGTCCACAAACGAAGTTGTCGTATTCCCCAGAAAAGTAAACAATGAATGTATGTGTTATATAATAATTAAATAATTATAAATACAACATAAATATCATATACATCAAATAAAAACATTATGTATTTCATTATTTCCAACCATCAGAGGTGGTAATCAAAAAACAGATGACATCGGTTTGCAAGGCGGTAGTCCACCGTACACAGAAATAATAATTGCATATCCCATTTGACAGAACTGTGTTTGAGTGTATGTATAACCCATAATAGAAAAAAATAATAGTATATTCAGGATACTATGGTTATTATATAATCATTGAAAATTATATTTTATGTGTGGATAATTAATAAAATGAATGTTCTTGTTAAAGGATGTTACCTCTTATTTGGGTAATTATTTTTTATTTTCACCAAAGAACTAACTTAAATTTATTTATTCTAAATGTAAGGATTATATGATGAAGGTATGGATGTTTAGAGATAAAATATATAGGTAATTTATGATAAAAATGGCTTCAGATGTGTGATGAAGTGATAGGGAGGGTGGTGGCGGGGTGCAAGTACCCTTTTATTTTGGAGTTGGAGTGACATTATTGTAAATATAAAAATTTAAAAACTATTGAGAGTTATCCCTTAAATAATGTTCCACCAATCATTGAAAATTTTAGATATAAAGGGTGATATGTTAGAAATATTTCTATACAATTTCTTTTGGACATGTTCCAAGGTTATTTGGCCACATAAGTTAAAGTTTAACCACTATTGAAACTCTTGAAAACCATAATCGAGGTATTTAAATTTCATTATATTCATTTTTTTAAATATGACATCAATATAAATTATAAATAATTTTGATTCAAAATGTTGAATTCATTTTTCTATTTTTAAAACATATTAGTGCCAATAATTATTTTAAGATTAATCATGTAGACGTGACAAGAAAGTATGTTTTTAAAGCAAAAATTTCAAATGTTTGGAATGTTTTTATATTCAATATAAATTTAAAATTGAATACAATGAAATAAATTGTATTTTTTTTAATTTAACTAATTATTCTTTAAATCCCATATAATATATAATTTAACTATTTAACAAAATTAGATGGAAATGCAACTTTCAATTAAAATTTTTCATTTCTCAATATTCATTTAAAATCGAGACATCTCATAAATATACTAAAAATTCACAAAAATAATTTTTTTATGAATATTTCAAAAAGTAATTTTATTTTTTGACAAAATAAAAATACATGTGTCAAAAATTATATTTAAAATTGGTTCCCCATTAAAAGAATGTAAAATTACCTTTCAGAATCAAATATCTTTATGCATAAAATTGGATTTATTCTTATTGCTTGTCTAGAAAAAAATAAGATGAACATAAAATATTTGAATTTATATTGTAAATGAATGTTTATTTTTTGAACAATCCATAAAATTTTTTTTAATTAATTTTTTATGGTAAAAGTGTTTTATTGCATAAATAATGTTCTCCAGTAAGAGATTTTCTTTATTTCCAAAAGGGGTTTACATTAATTTCTAGTTAACTGGTCAATAAATAACTATTCATATATACATTTTTAAACCATATTTTCACAATTTAATTAATTTTATTCATAACCAACATTCCAACAGCTAAATGAAAACTATAAAAATATTTTTATAGAAATATTATTATTTTTTGTAGTTTGCTTAAACTAGGTCTTGCATGTAACATAATGTATCAAAGGTATTCAATATTTTTGTTGAAAAAAAAACCCATAAATTGGTTTCTATATACCACAAGATAATATAATTTCATCATGTATCCCAATCTTAACAAGGTTTTTCATATAGATAAATATATGCTTGATAATTTTGTATGACAAAAAATATATTTAGTGTTGTGTGAAATAATGAATATTGAAAGGATTAAATTAATTCAATGAAATATTTCACAAAAAATTGGAGTGTTCTTTTCTACCACCCTTAAACTAAATTTCTCACTCAAAATATATTTATGTTATCAACTATTTAATACTTGAAATATCCTTATATTGAAACCAACATCAAAAAAATCAACTATGAAATTTTATTTAAAAGGGATAGTTTTAACCATTGGCGTTACCCGAAGTAACTTATAACTAGGTTTCCACATAAGATAACATATGTGAATAGTTGGTCATGGAGGATAAGAATATAAAATTATAGAGAGTGATAAATATCACTGATCCCAAAAAAATTTGTGATCTATATAAAGTCAATTTTCATGAAACCATTAACCAAAGAGGCGTGAAAGATGTTATCTATATCATCAGAAATGATGATAATAGGTGGGAATTTTATTTTCTGACCCTTTTCCAAAAGATGAAAATTTTTAAGAATAAGATATAATTACTTGATTTTATTATAACATCACACTTTTTTTTCAGATCAATTTACACTTAATCCCATATTCAATGAAATGAAGGAAAAAATTTCAATCCAAAAGCTGTAACAGATCTTGAGATCCATAAAAAAATGATGGGTCATTCCATATATATTTATCAAAACAATTTTCTTATTAGAAGTTATCAAATATACATTAGTACTAATGTGTTGAGATAATAATTTATTCTCTAAATCCATATAATAAGTTTAACATAAAAAATTCCTTATACAGTTAACCTTGTAACCATTCAGAAAGATGATTGTCCAAAACATTAAAAATAAGGTCACTAAATTTATTCATACTATATTATCATTGATATCAAATATATCATAAAGTATATCTTATTATCACATACTCAAAATGTGAATAACTTGACTATCTATTCTCTTGATATATATTAATAACTGAAATTAGAGTAAATCCTTATTGAAAAAATTCAAAAAATTTATTCCAATGATTATTGAATATATTCCTTAAATAAAAAATTGTTGTAAACTCCATCCATGAAATAATAAACCACTTTTTCATCTTCTCAATAATTAGTTACATGGAATCCAGTACTATCCAATTTAAATTTACCATAATCATCTCATTATACCTGAATACATAATTTTCTAAACATCAGGAACACATTAAGGGTTACCTTTCCTTAATCGAATTATCATATTTCCATTAAATTACTTTACTAGTTAATAAAAACCATTAAATATGTTTTCTTAAATCCTTAATCAATAACATATAATTAATTATCTGTATTACAAAATTTCTAAATACCAAAAAATATAAACTTCAACCATAAAACATAATTACTAAACCATTACTTAGGCTTCGTCATCTTATTTCATAACACCCCGTTCCTAGAATTGGAAATATGTATCAAATATTAAGGTTCCTCAGACTCAATTTAATCTTGAAAAAAAATTGTTGTATACCATCATATACCTTTCACATGTCTTTTTTTGACTCTTTATCTTCAGCAGTATAACTAATGCCTATGTTACATTCCGAATTCTCTTCATTGTATTTCCAAAAAGGGTATCAGTTTTCATAATTTCCATACTTTAAACTACATAAAAATTAATTTTAACCCATATTATTATAGTTAACAATTTTTACTAAGGCCAAAAAACATAGTTTTTGAATCACTTATCATTGAAAAAAACACATAATAATGAAAATATACTTATTAGATTGGTAAATCATGAAACCTTATTTTAAATACATGACACCATAGGATTATACTTGTTCAAATCCATAGAAATATACTTATAAATACACCTATGGAACTCCATAATTTTTTCTCATCCCATTTCTCAAAGGTTGATAAATCCTTTCCTTTAATACCAACTATATCAACCCACGCTTGACATAAATGGATATTAAATCATTTTAGATGAATATCCATCACATTTTAAAAGTATATGACTGAGAACCAGAATAGTTTTGTGTATTTAGAGACATGGAACAAATTACTTTAATTTGGTAAATTATCTTCAACATAAACCATTGTGATATTATCCTTTAATACACCAACTTGAAACTGTTCTTCATAACTTGTGAATGAAAACTATAGCATCCCGCCTTTTTATCACATAAACTTTCATTACATTTTACAAAACCGAGGATCTTTAAGGTTTAATGTCTTGGAAACCAGGAACATAAAACATGAAAACATAAAACATTCTTCTTAAACACTTGAAAGGCTTCTCCTCATGTTCATCCTAGGTTCATTACTGCATCTCATAACCTGGGAAAATACATAAAAAGAAAGTGTGAGCAGAAGGCCCAGTAAGGGAAACAAGAGAAACATTTTACATGTGAACTTGAGATACTTCAATAAGGTCATGAAAAGAACTTTAAGGCATGAGAAAGAAATTATAAGGAATATCATAATAAAAATAATGTTTTTGATAACTTGAAGATGTGGCTACAACATTTAATATAGACAATCATGAACATATCACCAAGGTCCATCCCCAAGGTGTCATTTGAAAATTACTAAGGTTATTCACCAAGATATCGTGAAAATTGCAATCTCTAGTGGTTACATCATTACCCAATGCATTGGAGCGCTATCAGGGAGAACCATTAAATTTGCCTTTATTATCATGTGAGACACATATATCATCATCAAACATTTCATAAATAACCCATATAGAATAAAATAAATGGGTTTCATTTCATAATCATAACGTTTTAAAAACTGCTTTAAAGACATGATCTTTACATCACTTTAAACCCACAGAAAAGGAAAGCGGGTTTCATGTATGTAAATACCAGAATTTAAAATAAAACATTTTGGTATATATGTGAATACCCTTGTAGAAATATGAACTTTGAGTATTCACTTTATAACATAAAATAATATTGAGAAAAGAGAGAGGTATTTTGAGACTAAAATTCTGCAACATAACGGTTATGTTACAGGGTTTTAGAATACTTTGAAAAGAGAGGGGACATGGGTCAAACATTCATAAATGACCCATAAAACAGTAGAGGGACAGAATATAAGGGATTTAAGAACATGGTAATGAAATTTGAAAATATACCATATGAAATGAAGAACATAAAAGGAAGAAAAAAAAAGATTTCTCTTATGAAAATTCGGCAGCCTAACGGCATCACATAAACTTCAACAAAAAATTAATTGATGAGATCAAATAGGGTCTCTCAACATATGAAAATAAAATATAAGTATGATAGATATAGAGATCATACCCCCAACATAATAAAAAGGAACTTGAAAGACTTGACATGAAAATAGATCTTGAAAACGAGAAGGGTGAAAGAATCCCTTAAAACTTCGGCAGCCTAACGGCGCCACTTAAAACTTCAAAATACTGAATTGAAGAGATAAAATGGGGTCTCTCATCATATGATCATAAAATATCAGTATGATAAATATAGAGATCATACCCCAACATAACAAAAAGTAACTTTAAAGACTTGACAATGAAGTAGAACTTTGAAAAATGAGAAGGGTGAAAGAATCCCTTAAAAATTCGGCATCCTAATGGCGTCACTTAAACTTCAGAAAAAAATGAATTGACAAGATCAAATAGGGTCTCTCATCATATGAACATAAAAGATAAGTATGATAGATATAGATATCATACCCCAACATAATAAAAAGGAACATGAAAGACTTGACATGAAAATAGATCTTGAAAATGAGAAGGGTGAAAGAACCCCTTAAAAATTCGGCAGCCTAACGGCGCCACTTAAACTTCCGAGAAAAAATGAATTGACAAGATAAAATAGGTTCTCTCATAATATGAACATAAAATATCAGTATTATAGATATAGAGATCATACCCCAACATAATAAAAAAGAACATGAAGGACTTGACATGAAAATAGATCTTGAAAACGAGAAGGGTGAAAGAACCCCTTAAAAATTCTACAGCCTAACGGCGCCACTTAAACTTTCTTAAAATGAAATGATGAGAGCAAGAGGAGGTCTCTCATCATATGAAAATTAATAGGTCAGTAAGATGAATATAATAGAACATCCTTCAACATAACAGCATGGAGAATAAAAGAAATGACAGAAAAGAGATTACTTGAAAAGAAAGAGAGAGGTCGGATCCCTTACCTTAAAATGTAACTCTTAAAACTCAAAGGTTTGGACCTTGAGGGATTGGGGGCACCTTTGGAGGACTCCTTGGGAGGTAATGAGACCGGAAATTCGTTGGAGGGTAGTGGGGAGTCTAAATGGATGATAGGATGGCTTTGTATTTATAGGGAAAGTGAGGGGACAAGGCATTAATGGCCAAGGGACACCTCAAAAGTGGTTTTCTCAAAAGAATGGGCCCTCCCATGGTATTTCCCATGGAGTTAGGCCACATGGGTCCCCCCATACAATAATTAATCACCTTTGGTCGAACATCCCTTAAAATATCTCATGACATCATCATGACACAGTTATGATGTCATTAAACATACTGAAACCCTAAAAATGCATTTTTACTATTCACTGAAAATTCAATTTTCTCAGAAAATCCCAAAATTTCACCTTAACCAAATATCGATGCTCTGATTTAAAAAATGAACTCCATTTTATAAAAATATTTTTCTAAATATTTTTAATTTATTTTTTAAATAAATAAAATATTCACCGAAAATTCATTTTTTTCAGAAAAATCCCCAAAAATTACCTTAACATAATATCGGTGCTCTGAGTTCAAAAATGAAATCCATTTTATAAAAATAATTTTATAAATATTTTTAATTAAATTTTTAATTAAAAAACACTATTCACCTGAAAAAACTAATACTTGAATAATAATTTATGAAACCGTTATTTAACCATTTTATTGAATGACATTACTTAATCAAGGTGCCTAGATTATATTAATAATTTCTTTAAGTGAGATTACTAATCCATTTGGACACATTACTAATCCTAATCATAAAATCACTATTCATAATTTACTATTCATCAAAAATCAAGTTGATATTATTAGACTCTAAATTTCGTACTGAACATAATTGTAGAAGGCCATTTTTTGAAAATCATTACACATTTTTATTTATTTAAGGTTTACATAAACATTTTTAAAATATCTTTTCTCTAAAATTCATCAAAAATATGCATACTATATTTATCCGGAAATTTGAAAATTCATAAACTTTATCATAAGAAGAAATCCCAAATTTTATTTAAAACAAAGGATTACACAAGGCAGTTATGGTCTCCTTACATAACCCCTTATCACACCAGCATAGGACCTAAGTGTAAGGTGTGCTAAGGTGAGAGAATCTGAGGGAGGCTCGGCCAACATCGCACGAGTAGTAATTTCTATCAGTTCAACTTCTCGCAAAGGCGATTCCGTTCTAGCTTCACACGATGAAGTTCATCTTGGGTTTGGTCTAGAGCAAAGCCCAGTGGTGATACCTCCTTCCTAAGTTCTGTTAGATAGGCTTTGATCGGTCCAAGACTAATGGGTGAGGCCATTGAATCTTCTTTCTATATTAATTAACCAAGATTACTTTTATTTAGAAACAATAATCAAAATGTTTAGTTTCCAGCGATCATATTGACCAATGGTCATATAACAGTCAAAACCCAACGGTCTCATTTTAATTATACTCATGTTATCAAATGAAACATTTTTGTTGAGTATAAAAATAAAATAAAAAAACACACAAAATTAGGAAACAAGATTTATTCAAAATTTCGGGTCGTTACAATCTTCCCCCCTTAAGAAATTGCGTCCTCGCAATTTTTAAAAATTGGTTTTTGAAATTTCATTGAAAGTCCCACATCAGAAAAGGAGTCAGTAACACTATTACTTTAAAAGAAAGAAAGGTAAGTACAAAGGTAACCCGAGTTAACCCATACTAGGATTCCATGGAAGAAAACATGGATATGGAAGAAAAAAAATGTTCAAGTTCTGGGGGAGGGTGATAGAAAACATGATTAGGAGAAAGTTAACCATAATAAAATCCCAAACTTACGATGTGTGTAAACGGTCTTTGATTACCTAGTAGGAAACGTAAACCAACAACGTTTTTGTTTTACATTCCTTTTCATAATTTTGAGGAATTCGTTTACTACATAGAACAAAAATATAAGAAAATATACCTACCTTCATGTAGAGTTTCATCCTTTAATAAGTTTCTACCAAAACTAATATTTTCTCCAAACGATGAGCATTCAAAACTACTTGGTCTCATCAAAACACAAGGATCATCTTCTAGAGAATCACATAATCAACAAAAGATTAACTATCTATTTCCTCTATCTTTAAACATTATCCCAAAAACAGAAAGGGTAAGGTAAAATAACTCTTCAAAAAGAAAGAATCCCATAGGAATGGAAACTACTTTTAAATATTCAACGTTCCATGGTACTACCCAAAGTTCATCATAGACCATTCCATAAAAAACGGTTCTTAAGATTCCTCAAAATAAACCAAACTAAGATTGAAACCCAAATACAAGAAGGATTTGATAACATAGTCTTCCAAAATAAACTTCATTGTTCATCTCCAAACAACATCAACTACCCCTAACATATTATTACAAAAGAATCTAACCTAAACATATTTTTCCCAAGATAGGTTAATCATTACCATAAGTAACCTAAATTACTATAAGTCCACCTTAAATTCATCGATTCTTCAAAATATAAGTCAACCTTACTCCTCAATGAAAATACCATAGTAATATATTTACCTCGATCATATAGGGTATCCAAAATAGTGAACGTCTTCCAAAATAATAATCATCTTTTAATCCCCTAATCATCTCTGTCATATTAATACGGAAATCATCGCATTTCCTATCACATTGGTTTTTGGGACATGATCTTCCATTTCCCACCATTAACTAAGAAGAGAAAGTATAATTAGGGGCTTAAATACTTAGCCAATAATCATGAAAAGTAACTTAAATCACCTAAGGATAACTTGTAGAAGAAAATTATACCCTAACTTGTGATCCCCTAGGTTCCCATCTAGGTTATCCATGATCATATATTCTTATGTGAATCTTTATTTTATTTTATCTTTTTTCCTTTAACAATGGTTCATACTAAGCTTTTGAATTTACCAAAGCATATCCCCCGGGAGTGTCGTAACCAAGAGTACAGCAAGGCCCGTTGTCATGTACCAGTTCCCATTCGAGTCTAGCTCAAAGTGGTGTTTCTGGGTTTTACCCCTATGTACATCTGTGCCAGAACCACCTCTACCTGCTCGTATCCAGACAGGGATGTATTTGCTTGGCAACCCATTACTCAATACTCACCAAAATACCAGGAATATTTCCTATATATAAACTTTTATATAGGATTCTTCCTAAAGTTTTCATATCCTAATTTCCACAAATAACTAAACCATCCTTTGATACCAACTATAGCATCCCGCCTTTTTATCACATAAACTTTCATTACATTTTACAAAACCGAGGATCTTTAAGGTTTAGTGTCTTGGAAACCAGGAACATAAAACATGAAAACATAAAACAATCTTCTTAAACACTTGAAAGGCTTCTCCTCATGTTCAATCTAGGTTCATTACTGCATCTCATAACCTAGGGACATACATCAAAAGAAAGGGTGAGCAGAAGGCCCAGTAAGGGAAATAAGAAAAACATTTTACATGTGAACTTGAGATACTTCAATAAGGTCATGAAAAGAACTTTAAGGCATGAGAAAGAAATTATGAGGCATATCATAATAAAAATAATGTTTTTCATAACTTTAAGATTTGGCTACAACATTTAATATAGACAATCATGAACATATCACTAAGGTCCATCCCCAAGGTTTCATTTGAAAATTACCAAGGTTATTCACCAAGATATCGTGAAAATTGTAATCTCTAGTGGTTACATCATTACCCAATGCATTGGAGCACTATCAGGGAGAACCCTTAAATTTGCCTTTATTATCAAGTGATACACATATATCATCATCAAACATTTCATAAATAACCCATATAGTATAAAATAAATGGGTTTCATTTCATAATCATAACGTTTTAAAAACTGCTTTAAAGACATGATCTTTACGTCACTTTAAACCCACGGAAAGGGAAAGCGGGTTTCATGTATGTAAATCCCAGAATTTAAAATAGAACATTTTGGAATATATGTGAATACCCCTGTAGAAATAACAGCTTTGAGTATTCACTTTATAACATAAAATAATTTTGAGAAAAGAGAGGCATTTTGAGACGAAAATTCTGCAGCATAACGGCTATGTTATAGGGTTTTAGAAAACATTGAAAAGAGAGGGGGCATGGGTCAAACATTCATAAATGACCCATAAAAAAGTAGAGGGACAGAATATAAGGGATTTAAGAACATGGTAATGAAATTTGAAAATATACCATTTGAAATGAAGAACATGAAAGGAAGACAAAAAAAATGATTTCTCTTATAAAAATTCAGCAGCCTAACGGCGTCACATAAACTTCAACCAAAAATGAATTGATGAGATAAAATAGGGTCTCTCATCATATGAACATAAAAGATCAGTATAATATATATAGAGATCATACCCCAACATAATAAAAAGGAACTTGAAATACTTGACATGAAAATAGATCTTGAAAACAAGAAGGGTGAAAGAATCCCTTAAAAATTCGCAGCCTAACGGCGCCACTTAAAACATCAAAATACTGAATTGAAGAGATCAAATGGGGTCTCTCATCATATGATCATAAAATATCATTATGATAAATATAGATATCATACCCCAACATAACAAAAAGGAACCTTAAAGACTTTACATGAAAGTAGAACTTTGAAAAATGAGAAGGGTGAAAGAATCCCTTAAAAATTCGGCAGCCGAACAGCATCACTTAAACTTCAGAAAAAAAAATGAATTGACAAGATCAAATAGGTTCTCTCTTCATATGAACATAAAATATCAGTATGATATATATATAGATCATACCCCAACATAATAAAGAGGGAAATGAAATACTTGACATGAAAATAGATCTTGAAAATGAGAAGGGTGAAAGAACCCCTTAAAAATTCGGCAGCCTAACGACGTCATTTAAACTTCAGAAAAAAATGAATTGACAAGATCAAATAGGGTCTCACATCATATGAACATAAAAGATCAGTATGATAGATATAGAGATCATACCCCAACATAATAAAAAGGAACATGAAGGACTTGACATGAAAATAGATCTTGAAAACGAGAAGGGTGAAAGAACCCCTTAAAAATTCTACAGCTTAACGGCGCCACTTAAACTTTCTTAAAATGAAATGATGAGAGCAAGAGGAGGTATCTCATCATATGAAAATGAATAGGTCAGTAAGATGAATATAAGATAACATCCTTCAACATAAGAGCATGGAGCATAAAAGAAATGACATAAAAGAGATTACTTGAAAAGAAAGAGAGAGGTCGGATCCCTTACCTTAAAATGTAACTCTTAAAACTCAAAGGTTTGGACCTTGAGGGATTGGGGGCACCTTTGGAGGACTCCTTGGGAGATAATGAGACCGGAAATTAGTTGGAGGATAGTGGGGAGTCTAAATGAATGATAGGATGGCTTGGTATTTATAGGGAAAGTGAGGGGACAAGGCATTAATGGCCAAGGGACACCTCAAAAGTGGTTTTCTCAAAAGCATGGGCCCTCCCATGGTATTTCCCATGGAGTTAGGCCACATGGGTCCCCCCATACAATAATTAATCACCTTTGGTCGACCATCCCTTAAAATATCTCATGACACCATCATGACACAGTTATGATGTCATTAAACATACTGAAACCCTAAAACTGCATTTTTACTATTCACTGAAAATTCAATTTTCTCAGAAAAATCCCAAAATTTCACCTTAACCAAATATCAATGCTCTGATTTCAAAAATGAACTCCATTTTATAAAAATATTTTTCTAAATATTTTTAATTTATTTTTTAAATAAATAAACTATTCAACGAAAATTCATTTTTTTCAGAAAAATCCCCAAAAATTACCTTAACATAATATCGATGCTCTGAGTTCAAAAATGAAATCCATTTTATAAAAATATTTTTATAAATATTTTTAATTAAATTTTAAATTAAAAAACACTATTCACCTGAAAAAACTAATACTTGAATAATAATTTATGAAACCGTTATTTAACCATTTTATTGAATGACATTACTTAATCAAGGTGCCTAGATTATATTAATAATTTCTTTAAGTGAGATTACTAATCTATTTGGACACATTACTAATCCTAATCATAAAATCACTATTCATAATTTACTATTCATCAAAAATCAAGTTGATATTATTAGACTCTAAATTTCGTACTGAACATAATTGTAGAAGGCCATTTTTTGAAAATCATTACACATTTTTATTTATTTAAGGTTTACATAAACATTTTTAAAATATCCTTTCTCTAAAATTCATCAAAAATATGCATACTATATTTATCCGGAAATTTGAAAATTCATAAACTTTATCATAAGAAGAAATCCCAATTTTTATTTAAAACAAAGGATTACACAAGGCAGTTATGGTCTCCTTACATAACCCCTTATCACACCAGCATAGGACCTAAGTGTAAGGTGTGCTAAGGTGAGAGAATCTGAGGGAGGCTCGGCCAACATCGCACGAGTAGTAATTTCTATCAGTTCAACTTCTCGCAAAGGCAATTTCGTTCTAGCTTCACACGATGAAGTTCAGCTTGGGTTTGGTCTAGAGCAAAGCCCAGTGGTGATACCTCCTTCCCAAGTTCTGTTAGATAGGCTTCGATCGGTCCAAGACTACTGGGTGAGGCCATCAAATCTTCTTTCTATATTAATTAACCAAGATTACTTTTATTTAGAGACAATAATCAAAATGTTTAGTTTCCAGCGATCATATTGACCAATGGTCATATAACAGTCAAAACCCAACGGTCTCATTTTAATTATACTCATGTTATCAAATGAAACATTTTTATTGAGTATAAAAATAAAATAAAAAAAACACACAAAATTAGGAAACAAGATTTATTCAAAATTTTGGGTCGTTACAATATTCCCCCCTTAAGAAATTGCGTCCTCACAATTTTTAAAAATTGGTTTTTGAAATTTCATTGAAAGTCCCACATCAGAAAAGGAGTCAGTAACACTATTACTTTAAAAGAAAGAAAGGGAAGTACAAAGGTCACCCGAGTTAAAATAGAAAATTTTGGTATATATTTGAATACCCATATAGAAGAGATAGCTTCGAGTATCCACTTAATAACATAAAATATCTTTAGAAAAAGAGAGAGACATTTTGAGACGAAAATTCTGCAGCATACCGGCTATGTTACAATGTTTTTAGAAGACATTGAAAAGATAGGGGACATGGGTCAAACATTCATAAATGACCCATAAAACAGTAGAGGGACAAAATATAAGGGATTTAAGAACATGGTAATGAAATTTGAAAATATACCATATGAAATGAAGAACATGAAAGGAAGACAAAAATAATATTTCTCTTATGAAAATTCGGCAGCCTAACGGCGTCACATAAACTTCAACCAAAAATGAATTGATGAGATCAAATAGGGTCTCTCATCATATGAACATAAAATATCAGTATGATAGATTTAGAGATCATACCCCAACATAAGAAAGATTAACTTGAAAGACTTGACATGAAAATAGATCTTGAAAACGAGAAGGGTGAAAGAATCCCTTAAAAATTCGGCAGCCTAACGGCGCCACTTAAAACTTCAAAATACTGAATTGAAGAGATAAAATGGGGTCTCTCGTCATATGATCATAAACGATCAGTATGATAAATATAGGGATCATACCCCAACATAACAAAAAGGAACTTTAAAGACTTGACATGAAAGTAGAACTTTGAAAAATGAGAAGGGTGAAAGAATCCCTTAAAAATTCGGCAGCCTAATGGCGTCACTTAAACTTCAGAAAAAAATGAATTGACAAGATCAAATAGGGTATCTCATCATATGAACATAAAAGATCAGTATGATAGATGTATATATCATACCCCAACATAATAAAAAGTAACATGAAAGACTTGACATGAAAATAGATCTTGAAAAGGAGAAGGGTGAAAGAACCCCTTAAAAATTCGGCAGCCTAACGGCGTCACTTAAACATCCGAGAAAAAATGAATTGACAAGATCAAATAGTTTCTCTCATAATATGAACATAAAATATCAGTATGATAGATATAGAGATCATACCCCAACATAATATAAAGGAACATGAAAGACTTCACATGAAAATAGATCTTGAAAATGAGAAGGGTGAAAGAACCCCTTAAAAATTCGGCAGCCTAACGGCACCACTTAAACTTTCTTAAAATGAAATGATGAGAGAAAGAGGGGGTCTATCATCATATGAAAATGAAAATTTCAGTAAGATGAATATAAAAGAACATCCTTCAACATAAGATCATGGAGCATAAAAGAAATGAAATAAAAGAGATTACTTGAAAAGAAAGAGAGAGGTCGGATCCCTTACCTTAAAATGTAACTCTTAAAACTCAAAGGTTTGGACCTTGAGGGCTTGGGGGAACCTTTGGAGGACTCCTTGGGAGGTAATGAGACCATAAATTCGTTGGGGGAGAGTGGGGAGTCTAAATGGATGAGAGGATGGCTTGGTATTTATAGGGAAAGTGAGGGGACAAGGCATTAATGGGCAAGGGACACCTCAAAAGTGGTTTTCTCAAAAGCATGGGCCCTCCCATGGTATTTCCCATGGATTTAGGCCACATGGGTCCCCCCATACAATACTTCATCACCTTTGGTCGACCATCCCTTAAAATATTTCATGACATCATCATGACATAGTTATGATGTCATTAAACATACCGAAACCCTAAAACTGCATTTTTACTATTCACTGAATATTCAATTTTCTCAGAAAAATACCAAACTTTCACCTTAACCAAATATCAATGCTCTGATTTCAAAAATGAACTCCATTTTATAAAAATATTTTTCTAAATATTTTTAATTTATTTTTTAAATAAATACACTATTCACCAAAAATTCCTTTTTTTCAGAAAAATCCCCAAAAATTACCTTAACATAATATCGATGCTCTGAGTTCAAAAATGAAATCCATTTTATAAAAATAATTTTCCAAATATTTATAATTAAATTTTTAATTAAAAAACACTATTCACCCGAAAAAACTAATACTTGAATAATAATTTATAAAACCGTTATTTAACCATTTTATTAAATCGCATTACTTAATCAAGGTTCCTAGATTATATTAATACTTTCTTTAAGTGAGATTAATAATCCATTTGGACACATTACTAATCCTAATCATAAAATCACTATTCACAATTTACTATTCATCAAAAATCAAGTTGATCTTATTAGACTCTAAATTTCGTACTGAACATAATTGTAGAAGACCATTTTTTGAAAATCATTACACATTTTTATTTATTTAAGGTTTACATAAACATTTTTAAAATATCCTTTCTCTAAAATTCATCAAAAATATGCATATTATATTTATCCGGACATTTGAAAATTCATAAACTTCATCATAAGAAGAAATCCCGATTTTTATTTAAAAAAAAGGATTACACAAGGCAGTTATGGTCTCCTTACATAGCCTCTTATCACACCAGCATAGGACCTAAGTGTAAGGTGTACTAAGGTGAGAGAATCTGAGGGAGGCTCGGCCAACATCGCACAAGTAGTAATTTCTATCAGTTTGAACTTCTCGCGAAGGAGATTCTGTTATAGCTTCACACGATGAAGTTTGGCTTGGGTTTAGTCCAGAGCAAAGCCCAGTGGTGCTACCTCATTCCCAATTTCTGTTAGATGGGCTTTGATCGGTCCAAGACTACTCGGTGAGGCCATCGAATCTTCTTTCTATATTAATTAACCAAGATTACTTGTATTTAGAGACAATAATCAAAACGTTCAGTTTCCAGCTGTCATATTGACCAATGGTCATATAACAATCAAAACCCAACGGTCCCATTTTAATTATACTCATGTTATCAAATGAAACATTTTTGTTGAGTATAAAAATAAAATAAAAAAACACACAAAATTAGGAAACAAGATTTATTCAAAATTTCGGGTCGTTACAGAAACATACAGAAGGGTGAGATCATATGGTCAATAGTGGTAAATAAAGGCGATACATAATAATCAAATGAGCATAAGGGTATGATAATTGGAGAATATAATTTTATTATCATAACATACATATCAATAATCATATACCTGAGTCATCAAATAATGGTTTTCATTTAATTCATCATGAAACATAAGGGTGATAAATCATCTTAATTCCATTACGAACAATAATCTCATGTCATATAACTATGGCGCCATAAAAAATTTATAAAAAATATTCATCTTTCAAGGATAACTACCTAGACCATCAATATAGTGGGTCACGACAAACTAATTTCCCGAAATAGATCATGATGCACCTATTTCCCTTTGTGGATCAAGATGCAATTGTTTCCTATTATGGATTAGGACACACCTGTTTCTCATTATGAGTCAAGACAAACCTATGAACCACTATTCATGAATCCCATAAACATGTTTTTCATCATTATATTATAATATATAAATATTTACCCTATTAATTAGATGTAGATATATGTCCCACCTATCACATAATAAAATCATATATACATGTACTACAAAATAATAAAACATTCATCATATAACGACCCATAAAAAGCAATGGGTTTAATAATCATCATATCATACACCATGAAATTAAATGGGTGTCACAGATATTTCACCACATCATAATATTTGGATAATAGGTTGGTTTCATAATAATTTCATCAACGTATAAACCATGAATAGAAGTGGATTTCAAAAGAATATAACTTTTGGATGTGAAACATGTGTCATAAATAATATGTCATCAAAACATTAACCATTAAATAAGGAATATGAATGGTATAATTAGATCATGCTCCCAATAAAGCAGAAACTAAATTATAATATTCTATCTTAGATGGAGAGGTATCCTGGATGAACATCAAGATCATTTCATAAGGTAAAATACCATTCTTTAATATTGATTTTTTAAATCATAGAACATATTCAAAAATAATTTTATTTAAAAATACACATTGAAAACTTCTAAAAATTATTTAAAATATTATACACAATTTCTTGAAGAAAATATCTTTTCTTCTTTGAAAAATTTATTTTTAAAACATAAAACCTATTCCAAACCTTTTTATTTGAAAATAACCTTGACGAAATTTTGATAAAGTTTTTCCGTAGAAACATATAAATTAATCTTGAAAATCAATTAAAATACTATTTAAATAAAATATATTTATGAAAAAAATTTCCTTTGAAAACTAATATAAAACAATGAATGTACATGAATATTTGGAAGAAAACTTTTTTAATGAATATTATCCTTATAAACTTGAAAAGTAAGCTTCAATGAAATGACAGTCATAACAGTGGTAAAATCTGCTCATGCTGAACATTTATTTTGCAACATAAAAAGATTAAAAAAGTGACTTCATTTTTAAAATGAAAAGGATAGTCATTTTAGAAACAAATTTTATAAAAAAATAAAACATGGGGATTTTATTTTAAAAAATACTAAAATATTTTTTAAATCAATTTTACAAAACATGGTTATGGAGGAAAAGTTATTTTTTGATTGAAAAGAGAAATAAAGCTAGATTATCTTAATGAAATTCTTAAATATATTAAGTACCAAATAGTTGAAAAATGGTACCATTATATGAAGATATAATTAATAACATAGGATAAAAAAATACATGAGTTTTCTTCAGAGATGTATCATAATATTTCATCAATGGAAACATAGTCATAAACATTCCTGATAAATGTTGAGATTGTAGAAAAAACTTTCACTACATAGGTAACAGTGAATGAAACCCATAATGAAATAATAATATTACGTGAATCATAAAATATCATTAAATATAATATAATAATGATATAATTTCACACTAGGGTTTTCAATTTTCTTTGGTTCCATCTCGGGTTGGGTTTTCAGTTGTTTTTCTCAGGATACGTGTGTTATGATTTTGATGTTTTGGATATTCTTGTCGAGGTTCTGGATGAGTATTGGTTTAAAATTTTCAGTTTATTTGAAAAATGTCTGTATTGGGCTAGGTAGTATCTGTTGAATTAGAAGAGCATGGTTTAGAAACTGTGTGGCTTCCCCCATGTCACTGTGCAACATGCTGGTATTTTAAATAAATAATACAATAATAGAATAATATTATAGAATTAAAATTAAAAAAAATATTAAATAATGAAATGAAAAATAAAATTAAAATAATTTTTTTAATGATAATAATAATAATAATGTTATTAATAATAATAATATTTTTATTAATAATATTATTACTAAAATTACTATAATACGTATTATAATAAACTTGTCATTTATATGGGATATGGTTTCTTGTATTAACAATTATCACTGACGCTACCGCCTTTTCCCCTTCCCTCACCCATCGCGTAATCCCCTACTAGAAAGACCCCCCTATGTGCGACCCTTCGACAACCTCACTCTGGCGGCCACCCTCCCCCCTCCTCTACTCTTTCTGATGAGTTCCCCATCAATAACTAGTGCCTATAAGATTTTCTTATTACCAGTTCTCATTTATTTTTTTACACTTACCCTTGGAATATGATATATTGGGTTGGTCATTTCAAAATAAAGTGAATTTTTCTTAAAGATACACCCTTTAAAACTATTTTTCATTTAATATTATTTTTAGTAAATTTTGTTATTCATAAAAAAATTTCCAAAAAATTATCCCTTGATTCATTTTATTTATAAAACCATGCAAGTTATTTTTAATTTCATTCTTATAGCATGGAATCATGTTTTGGGGGGAATCCCACTGGTATTAGGCTCACACCCTGTATACAACCTTAGGTGTATGTATATATTTTTTTATGTTTTTTCCCATTAAAGGTAAGGTGAATTGTAGTGGTGGAATGTGGATGTTTTTCCTCACATTTCATGGAGGTTTGGGTGGTATTTTTAGTTTCATTTTATTTTAGTCCTTTTGGGATTTTTTTCATATAGTTATAAACATTATAATTGGAAATTGGTCCTTCCACGTTTTGTTGTGTATTTTTAGATTTGTTTTATTTAGATCATTGGTGTTTTATGTCATGTAAATGTAGAAATAATTCTAACATGTTTCTTTTGATACTTGGGAAAAAAAATTGTCTGTGGGGGTTGGGAACACCCTTCGAGCCTTGCCGTAGATAGATTCAGTACCGAGTCGGATGGCCACCCAGTTTGATTCATGATAGAATGGTATTAGAGGATGTTTTGAATTATTGGGTCTCGTTCTTTTGGGTAGAGTCTTGGTATAATGATGCAATTATTATTGGAACTTAATGTTCTGGTTAAGAGTAAGGTGCATGTCTAGTACACCTCATGATAGCATTGAAGTCGCCAGGGGAAGTTAGGTTTTATATGAGTTATTTTGGTCTTGTGGTTTAATGATGACTGTGGGAATGAAATGGGAGTTAGGCCAATGGTCTCAGTGATCTAGTAGGTCCTAGAAATCCATGTAGAGCTGGATACATGGTCCTGGAACACTCTAATTGATGTTGGTGTGACTGGCGTATGACCTACAACCATATGTCAGGGTCACCCATCGACACTAGTTTCCACTTAATTAGTTCGGTATCTTTTTGGGTCTTGAAAATTAATCCATATACCCTTGTTTTAAAATTTTAGAAATATGTATTTTTAAAGAATAATGGGGTTATTATTTGAAGGTGTAAAATGGGATGTTCCAAATATATTGAATGATGTTTTGGAATGGTATATTTTTTAATGAAATGCATTTATGTGATCAAGGATGAGATTTTTGGGTTCATAATTTCATTATTTAAACTTATGGTTTGTCGAAATTTATTGTTTTTAAAGAATTAAGTATATTAAATTGGGTTTTTGGAAAGTGTTTTTTACGTGGGATTTTCAAAACTATTGAATTTTTTTAAGGGAATGAAAGGTTTTGGAAATTAGTTGTGGAGTTTCTTGTGAAATAGGGAGTTTTTTAAAGTGAAGTGAAATGTTTTGATATTGATGTTTAAGGATTGAAAATGAATATTTGTTTGAATGATCGGTGTTCTCTATAATAGTTTAGTGAGAATAAAAATTGGTTTAGTTTGGATGCTAGTCCTTTTAAGAAGATAAGGTGTAAGTTAATGATTTCTTTGAGAAATGGAATCATTTTTGTTTTAATAATTTTTATTTTCATGTGTGACCTCATGCATGGGTTATATATGGAAGGTGAATTTGTTCCCAATGGGTAGGAGGAAATACATGTGTGGGACATCATGAGATACAAATGGTATATGTGCAAATCAATATTCTTACATTATTTCCATGATTGTTTTACTAATAAAATTTTGGTGTGTATTTTGTATTTTTTAAATGATTCTATGAGGTATTTTGAGTTTGAAAACTCCTATTATCCTGAAAATTTTCCAAATTGAATTTTTTTGGTGAGATTTTTTGAAATATTGTTTAGTGGGTTTATTTTGGAAAATATTTTTGTGATAACTTTGATTAGGTTCCATTTTATAGGTTTGGTGTTTTTTATCATATGTTTTTTACAAAGATATAGTTTGAATGGGTCCTTGTCTTTCCCTTTTTATCCAGTGAACATCCCCCATAAATAATTAATGCACATTTGAAATACATTTACATGTATCCATCATTGGAAAGTCCTACACTAGATCAATGTACATACTTCCTTATAGTGTTTCTCGGTTGGTTTTATATCTCTTCTATTTAGGGATTAAGAGAACCCCCTCACAGCTTGTGATTGGATGTGTAAAGTAGAAGGAGATATTGATTTATTTATTATCCTGAGTTATTGATAGTGATGCCTAATAGTGGTGTGTCTGGTGGTCCTATCTAAATGCGGTGGAAATAATTATAGGGAGTAAAGGTTGATGCAGTCCAAAGTTGTATGTTCCAACTATTTTTTTAAAGGTCTTTTGGGTATTTCATTAGTTTCTTCTTAGAAATTTATTATACAAGGCCACCAGTGTGGAAGGTCTAGTCATAAGAGGTCGTTATGGTATTTTTTAGGAATCATTTTTTGGTGGGGACTCAATTGATGGCCCCTCTCCTAGTAATGATTCTATCATTGTAAAGGGTCATGTTTAGTGACATATTGTATATTTATGTTTCCTATTAAATTTGAACATGGCTATGATGGTCTTTTCAAGAGCCTCTAATTTAATGGAATAATGTATTCCTTTTTTGTAATTTTGAATTTATCTATTCTGAGTGAATGTGACTCCCATGGGTTCTATATTATTTTGTTTATTGTTTGGAGTGAAATGGATAATTCATATACATCATTTATGATCCTATTTTGGTGAAAGTACCATTTGAGAGTAAGTGGGTATCATGTTTTTCTATGTTTTGTTGGTTTTTTCGGGGACGTGGTGTGGTTTCTTGGGGAACTAGTAGGAGAAGCCTCGTCTGGGGTATTTCGCTACATTACTATGAGGTAGAAGATTATTAAATCACCAGAGATCCAGCCTTAGGTCCCAGAATGAAGCTCGTGCAGATATATGAACCCTAGGGGTGTTAGGAATCTTATTCGAATGTTTTTCTTCTATATGGGAAATAAAAGCAATTTATTCCCAATGTTGTTGTTCGTTTTAATGGTCTTGTTTGGTAGGAAGAGGCTTGGGGACCTCGCTTCCATGTTGGGAGCCATGTTGGCGGAATATTTTCTCTTTGGTTATAAAGAGGCGTGGCCATCCTATTTTCTTAAAACATTAGTGTTTGTGTCTCACTGGATATGAGTCTCAGTTTGGTGGTCGTCGTATGAGAATACTTGATAATTGACCTTAGTTTTGGGTTTTTCTCATCTGTGGATGGTGATTCCCTTTGGAAATAGAGAAATGTATTGTGTGTTTCTATTAGTCCTAGATACTTATTTTTTCAATTCCATTGTTATAGTGGATTTAGTTATTATGGTAATCATCGATGTTATCCAATTAAATGTTTGTTTTTTGGTATGTTCTAGTAAGATAAATTAGTTATTCCTCATGGTTGGGAGTTCGTTCAACCCCTATGTTGGTCCTCCAGTTTCTTCTTGGGGGTTGGTTTTTTGTTATGGTTGGGATTCCATTATTCCCTCCTCATGTAAGAAATTCGATTATGTTCTTGGCGTGGGCATTGAAATAGGTGGTCTTGTTTGGATCTCTCTAAAACCAAGGGCCTTTGTTGAATAAAACTCTGGGGTTGAAGCGTGCCCAACAGTGTTGTGAAGAATGGTTGTGGTAGCCTCATTCAATTTCATCTCTTATTTCTTATAAAAAGCATGAGTCTCTTTGGGAATGTTTAAGGAGTTTTATCTCGGGATGTTGAATGATGCATTGTGAGAGTTCCTATGATTTTATTATCAATTGGAGGGGTCATAGCTTTTGAGGGTGGGTGACACAAAGCAGGGATTCCATTTTGGATCCCTTAAGATTAATTTTTATGTCTTTTTAAATGTGGATTGTGTTCTTACCTATTATCATTTGGCATACTTTGTAAATATCATTGAAATGTAACAGAGTATAAGTTTTGGCATTGGGGTACAGTTTTGTTTTATCTTTATAGGGGTGGAAAGAATTATGGTGTGGAGAATTGTCACAATCATGTTTTATTTTTTTTATGGTTCCAGCTAGGATTAGGTTTTCAGTTTTTTTCATGGGAAACTGGTGTGAAGGGTTTAATGTTTTTGGATATTATTTTCATGGATTGGCATAAATCCCAGTTTAAATTTTTTATTTTTTTTAATATTAGTGTTTTAGGTTAGAAATCATATGGATCACGAGAAGATCACAGTTTGTAAACCGTATGACTTTACCCTGGTCACTGTGTGACACTCCTATTATTCAAAATAAATATGAAATTAAATGAATAATAAAATGAAGTTAAAATTAATATAAAATAAAATAAGAAGTAGGTAAAATAAAATTAATTTTTTAATGATTATAATAATGTTAACAATAAGAATAATAAGAATAAAATTATTATTATTATTTTTGTTTTTAGGAATATTTTTATTAACATTTTAATGATAATTTGTACAATTAATTTGTTATTTTTTGGGGTTTGGGTTTTTTTATTTTTGCCTTTCCCCACAACTACATTCCCTCTTCCCCTTTACTACCCTCATCACTTTATCCCCTGCTGGTGGGACCCCAGGCGCACAAGCCTCTAGTGACTTACCTCTAACAGCCTCAATCCCTTCTTCTCTCCCAGTTCCGGTGAGCGCTTCTATAACAGCCTTTTCCTCATGCTACCTGACCAGTTCCCCTCTATCCCTTGTGAAACACCCACTAGCCGGTAACCCCCACCATTGCATGACCTGGTCCAGTATCCTTCTCCAGCATGCGACCCCACAAGCGCCCTTCCCTCCAGTGGGCACCGCTCTGGGTAAATCTCTCCTCCATTTCATTATGGTTTTTATTCCTTTATTTGGGTATTTGGTTTCTCGTGTGGGTGGGGTTGAATTCTTAAGGTGAGACCTTGATATGATTGGTTTGATCTTGTAGATTAGGTTTTAATGTTGGTTTCTTGAACTTCGACAGGGGTTCAGTAGTAGATTCACACCAAATTTGAGGGTTTTCCCCACCCGAGGTAGGTGATCCCATTATTAACCATTAATTGATGAGTTTTTATGATTTTTTTATTGTTTTTTCATGATTTCCAATTAATTAATGTTTTGAGAAAATGGATTTTGAATGGAATTGAGATTTTTTCGGATTTATTGTGGTATTTACACAATGAAAATGGGTGTACTTGTAGGGTAAAATTTTATGCTGCACCTTCCAAATGTTTTATTAAGTACGTTAATGATTTATTAAATTGTGTAAGTGATTTGTAAAATTGTATATGTAATGACCTGACCCTAGTTACCCAGAGGCGGTGCATTATTATAGAACATTGACATGATCATAAGAGATCATTTCCCGAAAGACTGATCAGTTTAGTAGCCTCGGAAGTACTAGATACATACATAGGTTTTACATTACATCATGAAATGAAAAACAAATACATTTTGTCTCCTATAGACACAGTAATATCCCTTATCCTATCCCAGAAGTTCAATAATAATATACTTATTTACATCCTGGGAAAAATAAAAGATAAGAAAGCACTGATCTCAGAAGCTTAGTAAGGATGACAACATTGAGGAAACAATCATAAATAAGAACAAAAATTTAAGGTGATGTATAAGACTAAAAAAAGCATTTTAAACATAAAATTCACCATACTATGGAAAAGATAAATCAAATAATTCCATTTACTTATTCACATGGATATTCTAATAGTTGAATAATAACTTGTAATACCAATAGCTAATTTCATAATGATGGAATGCGTAATTCCAAACATCATAATAACATAGTCAAGTCCTCATGCCAAATCTACAAATAAATTTTTTTTTTCATGGCCTTGTGCCAAGAAATTAATTTTCTCATGCGACCTACCGATGCATCAAGAGGCTATAGAGGGCTCCGCCCATCACTTACTACATCCAATGCATTCCTCATATGAAGAGGTTGAAACAAAACATAAACATTCATATTAAAACTAGCATATGAAATGTTAATATTTTTACCATAAACCATGAATGGTATAAAAATAGAACATCCATATTCAAACACATCATAATAACTTCAACACGATATGTAAGATTATATCATAATAAATATACTTTAAACAAGCATAAAATCCAACAAACGATGTTGGAATAGATGACATCAATCCAAAATCCATTTGAGTGAAATATATCTTTCCACATTAAAATCATTTAAATATAAAAATTATCATTATTTGGAAAATATTATTATAATATTTTAAGGGAATATTCAAAGGTGTTATAATGGAATAAAATAGTAGCTCCAACCGTACAAGTTAAAAAAACATTCTTTCATTAATTTTTTGAAAAGCACATTAAGTACCTTATTTGGAAACTGAAGGAAAAATTCTTTTCAAAAAATATCATAAAAACATAAAAAAGGGTACCAATGTCTTAAAACCATAGTTTAGGAAATATTAATAATACTTTTATTTTTTTAAGAAACAAAAATGTGTATGATATAGAAGTCCTGGTGGATACTTACGTATAAACAACCTCAGATACTAAAGATGTCGTGAAATTTAACACTTACCTTATACTTTCCCTAATTTGAGGTAAGGTAAACCTCATGTATGAGGGTTAAATAATTTTTAATAAATTATACCAGAACCAAATACATAAATATGATATCGTATATGTTCCTTTAATATTACATTGTTTGTAATATTTCAGTAGTATCATTATTTTAGGTGTTAACAGATTCATTTTCCATTATGTGTTTTGCTATGTAAGTCATGTTTCCTACGGATATGATGTATTTATTCATATCCAAAATGATAAGATGTTATTAAAAAATATTTTTAGTCATCAAATAGAATTTATTCTTTAATGGTTACGATGGGGAATGGAATATTCTCACGTCGTGGAGAAGGTAAGCCGTACATATGCACGAGCGACAATATCTTTCTATTGATGGTGAAATCAGATGTATTTGGATGGTATATTATATATAAATAATAATTAACAAGTTATATTTATTATTTACATCAATTATAGTCATTATTATACCCATCGAAATAATAAAGTGTGGAATAAAAAACTACACCATGACATGGTGGCGATAATATGTACGTTCGCATGTATGGTGACTTTGTCATTCCTAGGATGGATAAATAATGATTATGGTTTTACCATATTTATAGTAACATCACATTATATAGAATGTATTGGAGTTATTATTTTGTTATGGAAACATAAAAGATAGAGGAAGTGGAAGAAGAAAAGACCTTTAAAAGAGGTGATGAAATAATTACCTATTCTATGAGTGCTTCATTTTGATTTGAAAAAAAGGGATCCTTAAGTAGGATATCTTATCAATGTAAATCCATTAGGATGAATTGAGGGTAGTTAGGAGGATATTTGAGCAGGGATTGGATTAACCAAATGGCATTGGAGGTGTGAATTTGTGAGAAGGGGAAGTACCCTTTTATAAGAGAGGTGTGGGGTACTTTACGAAAATTTTGGAATATTAATATATTATATAATAATGTTCAGTTTATAATAGGTAAAACGGGATTTATTTCGAGGATAAGGTGGGGAAGGGTCTAATTACTCTCAACCAATATGTTTTTGACAAATTTAGGTCACCATATTAACCTTATCTTTTAGATTTAATTTGTGGTAAAATAGTTTAAAATTTACCATGTCTCCTTGTATTTTTATATTACAATGTTAATAAAATTACTATAAAATGTCAAGAGAACCTCAAGTGGTAAATTAATGACATATAAAACCTTATCAATCTTATTTGGAAAGAAATTTGATTTTTATGAGTATTATATCATTTAATAAAATAGTATTTGTTTTAAAAACTCATTTATGTCAATTTTGACATTATTTAGTATTTGTTTTTTGTGAATTTCATAACAACTTTATTAAATTGAAAAAATATATTTAATAAACTCTAAAATTTCATATTCTACTATAAAATTCGTGTATGGAATCACATGTTTCAATTTACTTTTATGTTAATATTTATAACATCAATTATTTTAAACTTTCATTAATAAGGTAATTACTGCATCATCATTGTGTCATAAAATAATTTAATTATATAATGTCCAAAAATTATAAATAAAATACCATAATGTAGGAAAT
This sequence comes from Viscum album, assembly GCA_963277665.1. Taxonomy (NCBI): domain Eukaryota; kingdom Viridiplantae; phylum Streptophyta; class Magnoliopsida; order Santalales; family Viscaceae; genus Viscum; species Viscum album. The sequence continues at coordinate 566,413,844 of OY728151.1, forward strand.
ATTTTTAACTTTTTAATTAATATTTATAGTTCAATTTATATTATGTGTATTCTTATATTAAGATTGTTTTAGTTATTAAACATTGAATTTACCGCTTCTAACTCTACTTTAAATAAAATATAATAAATGTCCTAATACAATCCAACTGAATAAAAAGGATAATATTTTATTCATAAGGTTGATTTTAGTCTAAATACACTTATCCAATATAATTATGACATGTGTTGGGATAATTATAATATCAATTTTACCTTTAATTACCCTATATACTTTTAACCATGGAAAATAATATTCATAAGTTACTATTCATAGAAAAAATATTTTCTTCCTATTGAAACACATTTTACTTACTAATGTAAACAATTTATCTGGGGTTTTTGAAATTAAATTCACAGAAGCTGTGAAATTACATTTTCTGTAGATTTTTAAATGTGCCAAGAAGGTTAGTAAAAGACGTTAAAATGATCAATAAAATTGTATATATCTAATATTATTATAAAATGACTTAAATGAATTAAATTGGATTAATATTGGTATTATGTATCTATTTTTACATTAAAATAAATATTTATTTAAAAAAATATTTAAGTAATATTTTTGGTTTTAAACAATAACGTAGTGTTTTTCACTATTCATCAAAAATTAAATGTTTTCAGAAAAATACCAAAAATTCACCCAAAGATAATTTTGACATTCCAACCCCAAAAATGATGTCCATTTCGAAAAATGAAATTAATAAAATTTCTTAAATTAGGTATCACTATTCATAACTGCTTTTTAAATGGCTTGATTGACTTGTCATGGTGTGCTAAAACTAGAAGTTGCGTACAATTCAAGAAATTGTATTATTCAAAGAGAAGCATACAATGGAAGCTTGGGGTGTTACAATTTTTCTAGCTTCAAATAATTTTGTCCTCAGAATTTATAGAATATTACTTTATATAAAGATTCATGTGGTTCTTTCTCATAAGTCCCTCATGTTCCTACGTTGCCTCTTCCATTTTATGGTTTCTCCAAAGAAATTTTACCTGACAAGTTTTCCAATTTCTCAACACTTGTTCTCTAGTATCAAGAATCCAAATAGGATCTTCATAATAAGACAGATCAGGGTCCAATTCTAGTTCTTCAAAGGTGAGTACATGTGTTGGGTTAGGAATGTATTTTCTAAAAAGTGATATGTGGAACACATCATTATATTTGGAGAGACTTGGAGGTATTTTCAAATGGTAAGCTACAACTCCAATTAGTTCTAGAATTTCGAACGGTCTTATGTAACTGGAATGTAATTTACCCTTCTTATCGAAACCTATAACACCCTTTCATGGAGATACCTTAATGAAAACATGATCCCCTACTTGAAAATTCAAATCCTTCCTTCGGTTAGTTGTATAAATATTTTTCCTACATTGATATGCTTTGATGTGTGTTTGGATAATCTTCACCTTTTTAATTGTTTCCTCGACAATTTCTAGGCCTACAAGTTTTCTTTCACAAACATTGTCCCAAAAATTTGGTGTGTGAAATCTCTTCCATATAACGCTTCATAAGGTTCCATATGAATACATGAATGAAAACTATTGTTATAGGAAAATTATACCATAGGTAAATATTAATCCCAGATTTTTTGAAAGTCAAGTAATCAATATGTCAACATGTCTACTAAGGTGTGAATAGTTTATTCAGATTGTCCATCAGTTTTAGTGAGGTAGATAGTGCTCAAACATAGTTCAGTATCATGGGGTTTCTAAAGACATTTCCAGAATCTTGATGTAAAATATGGATCATGATCAGAAACAATCGATAGGGGTACACCATGAATCCTTAAAACTTTATTAATATATAGTCTTGCTCAATGTTCAAGTTATAAATCTTCTCTTATAGCATGAAAATGTGTTGACGTGGTAAGAGTATCAACAATGTCCCATATTTCATCATTCCTTATTAAAGTCTTTGGTATCCCTATGATAATGTCCATCATTATATCATCCCATTTCCACTCAGGTATGGGAAGTGGTTGCATGACTCCTCCAGGATGTTGTTTTCTAGCCTTATCTTCTTGAAAACCCATACATCTTGACACATAATCTTGAATCTACCCCTTCATGTTGTCTGAAAAAAATTGTTTGTTAAAATATCTATACATATTAGTGCTACTTAGGTATGCTGATAAATTGAATACATGAGCATCATCCAACAATTCCTTTTTAGATCTAGTATTTCGGGAACACAAACCATTTTCCCAAATTTCAGAATTACATCTTCATATAAAAACTTAATCAATCTCCCATCATTTATAGATTTAATTTTCTTTTGAAACTCCTCATCACCAGTCTGTGAACATTTTATCCTTTCTAGTAAAGACAGTTTGGCACTATTTGGATTAGTATTCATGTTTCACTATCCATGATTATTCCCATATCCATCTTTACTAGATCCATGAACATAGTATCCCTTTTAACACTCATCTTGTTCATAAATCCCTGACCCTTTATTCTTAAATCATTTTCCTCATTATTTTAGATCCTCGAGTGTTATTGTATTGTGATATCATAATCCTTGAGTAGATCGATCCATCTCTTTTTCCTCATGTTGAGTTCATTCTGAGATAAAATATACTTTAAACTCTTGTGATCAATATATATTTCACATTTCTTAACATAGAGATAGTGTCTCTATATCTTCAGAGAAAAGAGTACAGATGCTAACACAAGATCATGAGTGGGATTATTTTGTTCATGAATTTTATGTTTTCATGAAAAATAGTCAATAAATCTATCATTCTGAAAAATTAAACAACCAAGTCCTTTAATTGAAGAATCACTATAAATAACAAACCCATCTTCTCCTGATGGTAGATTCAAGATAAAAGCATTAAAAAATCTTATCTTCAATAATTCAAGACATTTTCGCACTCTTTTTTCTGAACAAATTTAACCCCTTTATGTGTGAGCTTAGATAATGGGATAGCCACCGGGGAAAAATTCTGGATGAAATGCTAATAACAACCTGCTAAACCAATAAACCTATGTATATCAGTTATACTCGTTCATTATGGAAATTCTTGGATTTTCCTTTTTTGAAAGATCAACATAGATTTCATCCTTAGAGAAATTATGACCAAGAAAATTAATCTCCTGATTCCAGAATTCACAAATGCTAATCTTCTCATATAATTCATTTCTTCTAAGGGACTCTAGAATAGTGCACAATTGATTTTCATGATCTTCATATATTTTGGATTTAACCAAGATACCATAAATAAATACGACTACAAATTAATCACGATATTCCATTAATACACTATTCATTAGATCCATGAAGACAAAGGGTGCATTAGTCTGTCCAAAAGGCATTGATGTAAACTCAGAATTCCTATAACGGGTATAATATCTTGACATTGGAATGTCTTCCATAATTACATAGAATAGATGATATATTGATTGATGTTCAATCTTTGAAAAATATTGAACTCAATGAAGATGATCAAATAAATCATTAATGCATGGTAGGGGATACTTGATATGTATTGTTATAACATTAATCTCACCATAGTCAATGAACAACCTCATAGATCCACATTTCTTCTTAACAAAAAATAATGGGGGATCCCCATATAGAAACACTTGGTATAATAAATACTTTATTACTATATTACTCTAGTTTTTCCTTAATTCCACTAATTCCACAGTGGACATTCTATAAATGGTTTTTTATAGGGGCCTTGAAATAATAATTAAGTAAATGAAAAACTCAATTTCTCATTATGGAGTATGTCCAGGTAGATATGATGGAAACACATCAATATATTATTGCACAATAGTTACATCCTCTATTATAATTCCTTTCCTCACCCAGAGTTATTCCACTCCCTTCCTCCCCAATAATAGAATTTATTAGAGCTTTAGTGGGTGGATCTATATGAGAATAAGATAGTGATGATTATTCTCTAAATATAAGGTATTCCTTATCATTATCAAAAAATTTAAACTCCTTCTTCTTACAATAAATATTCATATAATGTTTTGTAAGACTATAATTACCAAGGATTATATCAAATTAAATCACGGGTATGACAATAAGATCAGCAGATAAAGGATGTTTATATTCCATAATGGAAACCGATTGAAAAAACATTATTGCAATGATACGTCCCTTATGATTTTTGACTAAAAATTCAATTTATATATAAAATTAGAAATATCTAATTGTCTTAACAAATTATAAATATATGAAAGAATGTGATGATCCAGAATCAAATAAAGCATTTACTACTTTTTAAGAAACAATTAATGTACTTTCCACCACATCATTAGATACTTCAACCTCAGTAGTAGTGATCTCATAAGCTTGGGCTTTCTCCCTTGGACTCTTTTGAGGTATGTTTCCCTGATTCTTAGGATATTCATTTGCATACTTCCCCATTTCTCTACAATTGTAGCATTCATCATTGATAACATATTTCTTTCCCTTGCAATCATGATCTTGGTGGCCTTGTTATCCAAACATGTAACAAAATATTATCCCCTTCATGAAAGTAATGCAGTGTTTCTTACAACATTTACTACATGATAGAAAGTAAAATTTTCCAATTTCCCCTTATTTCCTTTTTTATAGTGTTTAATAGCCTTCTTCTTCTTTTTCATCGCTTTAAAGTCATAGAACATAGAGTATTCCTTTTCTATCTTGATAGAACATGAGACTATATATTCATATGAGGAGAAGGATTGAGAGACTAATGATTTAAGTAGAAATGGTTTTAACCCATCAATTAATTCATAAATATTACTTTTTGGTTTACATATATATTCTGAAAAATCCCTTTCCTTCCTTGTAAAGTTAGCCTCATATTTGTGACATTCTCATCCTTCTTTTACCTTAGACTGATGAATTTCTTTTCAATATCTGCTCAATGTTATTGAGGTATTTATTTTTCTAAGAAGATATATTTAAACTCCATCCATTCTATATTTTATTCTTCTCTATCATCGTTTGTGTTTTGAACTAATGACCACCATTGATCTGCATCTCTTGTTTGGTGATAAAATGTCATGAAAACTGTTTCCCTTTCTCTACTTCCCAAAGCATGAAATATGTTTTCTAAAAAACATATCCATTGCTCAGCAACAAATGTATTTGTAGTCCCATTGAATGTCGGTTATTTATTATTTAGGAATCATTCAACCATTGTTACCCCACGTTGTGGATCATGGTGCTCCATACATGTAAGGTTATTATTCATTATCTGAGTGAGTTGTCCCAGTATGGTTATAATCAGTTTAGCACTAGTTGAATCACCATCTCTACAATAATTATCACGAGTAGGAGGGAAATCCCCACATGGATTACATGTGTTGATACAGTTTCCTTTCCTTACACTAGGTTCCATTTCTAAAAAATGTCATACACAACATTAGATTATGAATCGAGATGCACAGTTCCAAAACATGTAAAATAATTAACATTAATTAAATAATTTATGCATATAATTCATAATCATAATAATGTTTTCTTTGGGAAACTATTTACTCATAAATACTTTAAAATAATTTTTAAATAAAATGTGGATTTTCAAAGTAATATCTCCCGGGATTGTCAAAACAAGTGTGCAGTAAGGCCCATTATCGTGTACCAAGATCTCCTAGGTTATGCCCGAAATTTCTTATCAGAGTATTCACTCCTAGTTACATATGTGATATAACCAAATCCACTTGTAGTATCCATATTGGGATTTATTTCTTGGAAAACTCACATAATATCCACTTTACCAATTTTTTTGGATGTTCTTCAATACTAATTTTCAATGTCTATCTTGGGTTAATGTTCTCCAATTAGAGTTTTTATAAATATATTATCAATGGTTTGTACTAAACTTCCCCTGATACAAACTATAACACCCTGAAACTACTTACCTAGAGTTGGTGTATTATTACATAACATTGGCATGATAAAAATGGATCATGTCCTAGAAGACCGATCCGTTTAGTAGACTTGGAAGTACTAGATACATACTTAAGTTTTACATTACATTATGAAATGAAAAAACAACATTTTTACCCATTTGAAACACTAATATTCCTTTGCCTATCCCTATAGGTAAATAATAATATAATTCTCCACATACTGTAAATAATAGAACATAAGAAAGGGGTGAGATCAGATGTTCAGTAAGGATAACATTATAGTAGAAACAATCATAAATAAGCATAAACATTTAAGGCGATGAAAAAGACTAAAACACAATCCATTTTAAATTAAACTTTATCATTATAAAGAAAATATATATAAAATAATTCCATTTACTTATTAACATGAATGTCATTATAGTTGAATAATCACAAGCAATACTAATAGCTAATTTCATAATGGTGGAACGCATAATACTGGACATCATAACCACAAAGTCAAGGCCCCATACCAATACTAAAAATAATTTTATATTAAAATCCTTGTTACAAGACACTAATTTGTCTCATAAGACCTACTGATGCATCGAGGGGCTATAGTAGGCCATGCCCGTCACTTACTAGGTCCAATGAATTCCATATATGAAAATGTTGATATATAATATAAACATTTGTATTAAAACTAGAATAAGAAATGTTAATACTTGAAGCATAAACCCTGAATGGTATAAAAATTTCACACCCACAATCAAACATATCACAAAAACTTCAATACAATATGGAATATATAATCATAATAAATCAACTTTAAACAAGCATAAAATCCAATAATGGATGTTTGCAAAGATGAAATCAATCCAAAAACGATTTGAGAGAAATATCTATTTCCAATTTTAAATAATTTCAATGTAAAGAAATAATTAATTTTAAAAATGTTATTATAATATTTTAAGGGATGCTATGAAGGTGTTATAAAGGAAAAAATAGTTTCACCCACGTTATATGTTAAAAAAATTATTTCTATAATTTGTCAAAAAGGTCATAATGTACCATGTTTGAAAAATGAGAGAGATTACATTAAAAAATTTTATAAAAATTCAAACAAGGGTTTAAATGAATTTAACCCATAGACTAAGAAAAAGTAAAAATTCATTGAAATATATTTTTAAGAAACACGGATGTGGATGATAAATAATTCCCAATAGATAATTACGTATAAACGACCTCGAATAATAAAAAGGATCTAGAATTTAGCCCTTTCATTGTAATTATTATTTAGTAGAGGGTTAATAAATCTCTTTTATGATTGTTAAATCATTTTTATTAAATTATAAAAGAACCACATACATAAATATGATATCAAATATGATCCTCTAATATAACATTGTTAATAATATTTCAGTAGTATCATTGTTTCGGGTGGTAACAGATTTTTTTTCCTTTATATATTTTGTAATGTAAGTCATGTTAGTTATAGATAGGATGTATTTGATTCATATACAGAATTATATAATGTTATTAAACATTGTTTTTAATCATCAAATAAAAATTATTCTTTAATGGTTATGATCGTGAATGAAATCTTATCGCGTCGTGGAGACAGTAAGTCGTACATACAGATGAGCAACAATATCATTCTGTTAATGGTGAAATCATATTTAGTTGGATGGTATATTATATATAAATAATTATTAGAATGATATATGTATTATTTACATCAATTATACTCATTATTATACCCATCCAAATAAAGAAGTTTTGAATAACAGTGTACACTTTGATGTGGAGACGGTAATCTGTATATACGTATGTTTGGTGACTTAGTCATTAATTTGATTGATAGAATAATGAATATGGTTGCACTATATTTATAATAACATACCAGTATGTAGAAGGAAATGGATTTATTATTTTGGTATTGAATCAACAAATATAATAGAAGTGGAAGAAGAAAACAACATTGAAAGAGGGGATGAAATAATTACATCTTCTTGGGGTTCTTCCTTTTTATTTCAACAAAAGGGCACAATAGTATGTATTTATGAGAAAATTTAGACCTATAAGATGAAGTGAGGGTAGTTGAGAGGGGATTTGGGTAGTAGTTGGATGATCCAAATGGATTTTGAGGTGTGAATGTGAGAGAAGAGGAAGTACCATTTTATAAGAGAGGTGAGGATCACTTTTGGAAATCTTTAAGTATTAATTTATTATAACATCATTTTCGATTTCTAATAAATACAATTGGATTTATTTTGATGATAAGGTTGGGAGGGGTAGAAATACTTTCAAAAACTAGGATTTCCGACATGTTTATGTCACCATATTGACTTTTTATTTTAGATTTAATTCTTGGTTGAATAGTTTTACATTTACCATGTATCCATGTATTTTTATATTATATGGTTAAAATATTACAATAAATGCCAAGAGAAATTCAAGTGGTTCATTAATGACATATATAACCTTATATATGTCATTTGGAATAATATTATATTTTTTAAAGTATTATATCATTTAATAAAATAGTATTTCTTTTAAAAACTCATTTATGTCAAATTTGACACAATTTAGTATTTGGTTTTTCTGAAAGTGATAAAACATTATTACTTTGAAAAAAAAAATTAATCAAAAATAAAAAGTCATATTCAACTATAAATTTTTTGGATGGATGAAAATGTTTAAATATACATTTTTTTAATATTTATAACATCAATTATTTTAATCATTCATTAATAAGGTAATTACTACGTCATCATTGTCTCAAAAATAAATTTAATTATTTAATGTAAAAAAATTATAAATAAGATACCATGATATAGAAATCACTTTTAGATTTATAATGAATATTTATAGCCGAATTTATATTATGTGTAAACCTATATTAAAAATGTTTTAGTTATTAAATATTGAATTTAACACTATTAACTGTGCTTTAAATAAATTATAATAAATATTCCAATCTAATACAAGAGGATCAAAAGGATCATATTTTATTCCTAACGTTGATTTAAGTCGAAATATATTTATACAATATAATTGGGACATGTGTTAGGTTAATTATAATATCATTTTTACCTTTATTTACCCTATTAACTATTAACCATGGGAAATATTATTCAAAAGCCCCCATTCACCAAAACATATTTTCATCCTATTTAATGACATTTTACTTTCTGATGTAAACCATCTCTCTTAGATTTTCAAAATTCAATTCATTGAATCGGTAAAATTACGTTTTATTTAGATTTGGAAATATGCTGAGACGATTGGTAAAAGACTTTTAAAGGTGTAATAAAATTATATATATATATATAATCTTATTATAAAATGATTATAATGAATTAAATTATATTAATATAGGAATTATGTATCTATTTCAACTTTAAAATATATTTAAATTTAAAAATAATTATTTAAATAAATTTGTCAGTTTTAAACAATAATGTAGTGTTTTTCACTATTCATCAAAAATTGAATGTTTTCAAAAAAAATACCAAAAATTAACCCTAATATAATTTTGAAATTCCAAACCAAAAAATGAAGTCCTTTTTTAAAATTAAAATTACTAAAATTTTAAAAATTGGGTATCACTATTCATAACTTTTTTTAATTGGCTAGTTTTATTGGTCATTGTGTGCTAGTACTCGAAGTTGCATACAACACATGCAATTGTATTATTCAATGTGAATCATACCATGGAAGCTTGGGTTGTTATAGTATAAATTATTTGAATGATGTTTGGAAATTTTTTTAGTGTTCATTTGATTTTAATGGAAATAATTTTAGTGCGCTTTTGGGGTAATGTTTTGTTTTTCATCTTGGAAATGTTTTTTTAAGTGTTCAATTGATTTATTAAACTATATGTGTTGTGTGAAAGTGGTAAATTATTGTATTAAAAATGCATTTAATTTAGTGTGTAAATTTTATGTGAAATTGGTTTTTTTTCATGTGGTACCCTTGTTGTGTCACTTCTTATGATTTTTCAATTCTTACAAGTGGTTTATTAAATTTTGTTTTGGATGAAAATTATTTTTTTATAAGGAGTTGATATGTGGATTATTTTAAAAGGTAAATTTGGGAGCATTTTAGGTTCAGAAGTCTCAAGGTGTTTATTAAAATTGTTTTACAAATTGTTTAAATGGTTTATTAAATTATATAAAAATAATCAAATCATATTGAGATGATTTTTTGTGTGTTTATGATTTTATAATTTGTGCATGTGGTGACATATAAGGTGTAACAACTTCTTTGGTTAATTAAATGTGTAATTAGTGTTATGTGTTATGTGGAAGTTGTTTTAGCACAAAAATGAAAGCATGTGTATCTTGGTGGGTGGATGAGACTAGTATGTTAGTGATTTAAAAGTGGCTACGAACTAGTTTCACTTAGTTGTGTTGAAGATGAAAAATATAACTAAACATGATTGATTATTAGAGACCTGTAGGTTATGGGTGAATTCCCAATAAGTGGATAGAGCCTGAAAAAATTGTTGGTCATGGTTTCTATAAGACATTTTCACCGAGATACGAGGTTTGTAGGATATTATTAGTAGCAAGTTTCTGCGGAACATTACTATGACTCTTTCTAATTGGTTATTTTTTACTTACCATTGACATATTTTATATTGAATTGGTAATTTAAAAACTAAGTGAATTTTCATTAAAGCTTCACCCATTAACACTATTTTTCATTTAATGTTGTTTTCATTCAATGTTGTTCAGAATAAAAGTTTTTTTCCTAAAAAATTGCCCCTTGAATTTATTTTATTTATAAAACCTTGAATTTTATTTGTAATTTAATGTTTATATCGTAGAATCTAGTTTTTGGTGGAATACTATCGGGCTTCAGCTCAAAAACTACATAAAGCCTTGGTTGTGTGTAGATCTTGTTGAATGTTTGTTACAGGTAATGGAAAGGTGTGTCATGTGGATGGTTCGGGTTCCTAGTGGTATCATCATTATAGACCTTCATGGAGGAGTCTTGAGGATATTTCTCCTCCCATTACATGGAGGTTCGGGATGGATTTTTAGATTGATTATGTTGTAGTCATTCTCGGGAGATTTCTTGGAGTTGTAAACATCATATTTTGAAATTTTTCATGCCATGTGTGTTTGTGTAAAGTCGTGTTTGATTTACTTATCTCAATTTTTTTTATTTCATGAAAATGGATAAATTATTCCCAGCTATATTATTTGATTCCCGAGAACCTATGGCAGCCTATGGGGATCAAGAATGTCTTTCAGGCCTTGCCACAGACCAGGTCAGGAGCAAGGTTGGATGTCGACCTTGCTTGTTTTGGGACATAAATCCTGTAAAACAGAATTTTATATACATCATAGAATATGATATGTGAATAACAAGGATGTGTCTTAGAGAAGAAAAATTGATACAAAATTACTTTCCGGATTTGGTAACTTTTGAACCATATGCAACTTGAAATAGATATCATAATTTTACTTTGTAGATACCACAAACATGATGTAAAAGACTCAATGAATACATTCATGGTCATTATATAAACAACAATAATAAACTAGTGGTTAATACTGCATAAGTCTCAAAAAAATAAAAGTGAGACTAGAATTCCCCTTACTAGATGATTAACATTATAATCGAGATCCCCATTAAATAATAACATAAATAAAAACTAATAATATCATGAAAAAAAATAAAATTAATGATTTAAAATTTCATAGTTTAGTATATTCACCACAGAACATATGTAATTGGTGAATATAACATATATATAATAGAAAGAAAAGAGAGATGAGGAAATATTTTACCTAAGTCTTGACTTTCTATATACATGTTCACATTTCTATATAATAAGTAAAAATTTTCTATAAATCGACCACAAATAGTATTGTTTTATTTTACACCAATTTTTTTATTATGACCTTATATAACATTTTCTTTATGAATTCCATGTTAAAGTTATGTTTTTAATAATAACCGCTTTGTTTTTCGTATATTATTCAATTTTTTATTCTTTGTAATCTAACATAGATCATGATTTACATATTTAAATAATTCAAAAAATGATAAAAATATAATATATATTAAGTTAAATAGTTTTTATAATAATATATAAAAGATTAAAATATTTATTGGAATACACCATTCATGCAGCCTATATACTATATGTACAAGTGAATCATGTTTCCATTTTCTAACTATATTGAAATAATGAATATAAATGAAATATATTTATATATAAATAAATAATAATTTTAGTAGAACATATTTTTTCATAATTATCATATATTTATAATAAATAACTATTTAATACATTCCATGTAATATGTAAATGAATCACATTGTTTTGAGGAGGTGGTTGTCCACACATCCACACACAATGTTGTTATATTTGCAAAAAATGGAAAGCAGTATGGTATGTGTTATACAATAATTATAGAAGTTTAAATACATCATAAATGTCTTATATATCATAATAGATATAAATTACATTATTATTTCCAAACATGATAGGTGTTAATGGAAAAACGTATGACATGGGTTCACAATGTGGTAGTTCTCCATACACACGAATAACGATTGCATAATCCATTTGAAGAAGTGTGTGTGATTTTTGGTCGAAACGATAACATAAAAAAATATCCATATATTTATTATATAGATTTATTTATATAATAATTTAATATGAATAATATTTGGGGTGGATAAAGAAACAAAACAAAAGTTCTTGTTGAAGGTTGTTACCTATTCTTTAGGTAATTAATTTGGATTTTCAATAGATAACTAAATGTTATAGCTTTCAGCCAAAACTAAGGATTCAAGGGTCAAGGAATGGGTTATGGGAGCTCATTAGATATATTATTGTATTACATAAATGTATTTAGATGTATGAACTAGTGAATGGGATGAGTACACATTTATAATGGAGGAGGAGTGGCATTCTTATAAATAAATAAAGGTAAAAACTATTGTGAGAACTCCCTTACATAATTTTCCAAAATAATATTTAATTTTTGATAGAATGGAAAATAATTTTTAAATATGTAGATCCAATTCCTTTTGGACATGTGTTTAGGTTATTTTCCCACTTAAGTTTAATTTTAACCACTAAGAAAACATGTTTTTACCTTAATCATTGTAATTGATTATTATTAATTTCACTAATATTTTTGTTCATAAACTATGTATACATTTATATAAATTAGAAATGATTCTGATTAAAAACATGGATCCCATTTTTTAAAATTCAAATAATATAGGTGGCTGAAATTAATTTAAAATTAATCTGGCAGACGTGGTGAGAATGTAGGATTTTAAATTAAAAATTTCAAATGTTTGAAATGTTTTTATATCCAATTACAAAATGAAATTTATTAAAATAACCAAAATTGAATTTATAGTTTCATAATTTAATTATATTATTAAAATAAATAAAATATAATTTAACAATATAAATAAAATATATTAAAAAAAGAAATTTAATTAAAATTCAATGTTTTCACAATTCATAAAAAAATGGAACATATCATAAAAAATATATTTTAAGAAAAATTAAAATTTTATATTAAAATTCAAAAATTGATATTTATTTTTTGAAATAAATAATTTAAATGTGTAAAAAATTATATAAAAATTAGGTTTACCATTAAAAAGAGATATAAATACCTTTTAAAAACATATATATTTTTGTGTGAATTTATTTTATTATTATCTGTTGTCGAGAAAATAATAAGATAAAAATCAAATGGTTGAGTATATATAATATATATAAGTTTATTTTAAATCAATAATAAAAATTGGATTAGATAATTTTTTATGGTTAAATTTGGTTTATTTCATAAATATTATTTTCCCATAAAAGATATTATATATTTTCAAAAGAGTTATATTTTCATTTCTAGTTAAATAGTCACTAAATAATTATTTTTATATATATGTTTAATGTTATGTTCATAACCTAATTAATATTATTCATAACCACCATTCCCATGGATAGGTGAGTACTGTAATAATATTCTATTATTAATATGAATAGTACATTGTAATTTTTTAATACTAGGACACGTGTGTAATGAAGGCTATCGAAGGGATTGAAATTGTGTGTAACAAAATCCAACCTTAGTGTTTAGTATACTGAATGATAACATAACAATTTCTTGTATAACCACATTTAATTTGTGTTTCATAATACAAAATCGAAATGTAGTTCTTTTGTATCAAAAAATATCTATTCAGTGTTATGTGAAAAAAAAAATTAATTAAATTAATTTTTTTTAAATATTTCTCAAAATATAAGGGTAATTAATTTATATACTCATGTAATGGTACTATTGTCCACTCTATGGTAATTATGATAATTAATATACTATTTTTTATGATAACATTAATTTATTTCTCTATTCATTAAAAAAAATTCTATGAAAACCATGTTTTTTATAAATGTTATCAGAAATTTTTTTAAATGATACTTTATAATTAATTTAAAAAATATTATTTCAATAAATTTCAAATATGCAATGATATATTTTCAATTTTATTCTCAAATATTATTGTTTTCAAAAGGTTTTATGTTTTAAAAATTATTTTTCAAATAAGAATATATATTTTTATCCAGAAATGTTTTTATAAGTTTATTAAAAATTATTTTCAATATAAGATAACATATGATGGTGTTATTAATGAAGTTATTGGGATATAATCTAAAAAAACCATTCATATTTTTTCTTTCAATGGTTTCTGTTTTGATGGGATGATGCATAGGAAAACTGTTTCACTTTCAAGGGTTATATGCTTATGCAACCCACTAATTTTCATGGGTTATGCTTTGATGAAATGATTATGAAACTTTTCAATTTCCCATAGTTTATGATATGATGAAAAAATTATGATACACATTTAATTTCATGGATTATGATATGATGAATGTTTATGATATGGTGGCACAAATATATAATATTTCTTTATGGGATATGTGTGACCTATGTATAACTCCAATTATTTAGTTAAAAATTTATATCTTATGAAATAGACGTGGATGGAATGGGGAGTGTAATCAATTCAATAAAAGACTCTATCTGCAAAGATGGTCTTCGGAGTGAACCTTGACAACTGAAATGTGATTGGGAGTGAACCTTGAATACTAATATGTTCTTGGGATTGAACCATGACCACTATGATGATTATGGGAGTAAAATTTGAATACTAAGATTGTTTGAAGAGTAATCCAATTACACTTAGACAAACTTCAAAGTATTATTTGACTACATTTTAAATCATTTTATATGCTTATGTGTCAAGAAAAATCAATTTATTATTCATATTTTATGATTTCATGGATTATTATATTGATTAACAAGTGATTAATGTCTTATGAAAATAAAATATTTAAGTCATGAATATTTTTTATGATCATGAATATACAGGTTATGGTTTTATAATGTCATGAACATGTTCTCATACCATTTTTCTTGTGATTATGCGTACACATCTCCCATTTTTTCCCTTACTAAGCATCTGAGCTCACCCATTTATATGTTTCCTTTGCATAGGTTATGATTATTTTTACTATGTATAATGTTTCTAATTAGGGTAATATTCATGGATAACGTAGTGGTATATTATATAGATCACTTATATACTACTATTTATGTTTCCATGTTTATAATAGAACTAAATTAACATGGGATTTGGGTGTGTGTTTTTGTAATTTCTTAAATGGTCTAAAAAGTGAATGAAATTTATATGTACGATAAGAGATTGTCTATATAGTTAGGAGAAGAGTTATTTTTAGTCATAAATTGGAAATTACAATGGGAAAAACTTTGTGAGATACATAAGAACACGTCACTAAGGATAAGACCAAGGATGACTCAATTTATAGGAAAATTTCCTATAATTTTAGAAAGGACAGAGTGACCAGATTCCTAGAAATAAAACCCTGTCTTGATACTACAAGTGGTTGTGGCTCTAGAATAAATTTTTATAGTGGTGAAATCACCAAAAATAGCATATCAAGCTAGACTCAATTGCGTACTGGTGGGTGCCAACATTCCTTTCTTCACAACATATTTTATAGTCTTCGGGGACATGCTTTGGAAAAAAACTATTCATGAAACATGATGAAATATTTTAATAGAAGATTACTATGAATATCCAAGGATTAAATTCAGTTATCCTAGATTAATAAAGATTTTATAATTAATATATCCTTTATGTGAGTTTTTTATGACTATGTGGTTTCCCACTTTTATTATTATTACTTACTCAATTATTTTTGGTTTTAGTCAATGGATGATGCTTGAAGGAACTATATTAATACTGATTGTGTTTTAAAATAAAAAGATTTTCCTCTGGAAAAGGCAAATTATATGGGAGGTGGAATGAAACGTATAATTTCTATTTTCACCAAACTATCTCATGTTATGAATTATTTTAGACTTTTGAATGAGAAAAGAATAGAACAATGTTCTATTGAGTCCTTCAATTGGAAACATCCAAATTATTTCAGTAGGTCTTCTGAACCGGTATTTGATGAAAAGAGGATTAGTAACATTGAAATGATATTTCCCATCATCCAGTGTTTAGAACATGAAAAATATATTGGGGTTTTTTATCATTTAGAAGAAAAAACTGACAAACATTAGATTCTAATAAATTATGTGAGGAAATAAGATAAAATTGGATCGAGGTATTTTGATGAGTTTATGAACTAATTTTTAATAGTTAAGTTCCTCAAATTCTTTGTACAAAGATGGAGAGATTGTTTCTCGAGTTTAAGAAAAGTGATAATGAATCTGTTGGTACCTAAGAGGAAAATATTGTAAGACAAGCATGGTAAATGTAAAGAAGACAACTAAATATGTGAATGGGGATAAATCTATATAGAATTAACATCCCCTACTTCAGTGAAACAAGTGTAAAGGGAATGGGAATTATGGTAACCAGTACCCAAACCCATGGTTTAATGATGATAATAGATTTCAGCTGACCTTTAAGCCAAGTTACAAGAATAATTCTCATGAGATCATATTTTTGGTTGAGGTGTGTGATAATGACTTAGTGAAAGGTACACATAAAATCCCTTCTAGAAATACTAATGTCTTAATTCATTTGTAATCTACTCACTAATTAATATATAACAGATTTTCTAATTAAATTAAGATTCCACCAAAATTAGTAGATGTGTAATTAGTATTGAAAACCATTAATGGTACGATGATCACATTTCAAGTGTATGATTCCTATCTAGTTGAATTTTTTTGGTAATTTGGTTTCTATAAATATTTTTATTCTTTTTATAGTTGAATTTTATGTCATAATAGTTATGGATTGGATGTTTATGCATAAATTCCACATCAATTGTCAAGGAATGGAAGTAACATTTTACATTTGAAAAAAAAATGATTATCATATATCAATGTAAAGATATGTATGAAGTCTGTATGGAGATTAAATCTAGTGTATGGGTATTAATTCCCACAAAAATGAATTATTGACCTCCAATGGTTATAGTTTTATTTAACATCAATGATATGCCTATTGTTCAATAATATATTGATATCTTTTCTAAATAATTTCCTTCCCTTACAACAAAACATGAAGTTGATTTCATAATTGAAATCATACATAGTGCCACACCAATTTCAATGAATCCCAATATAATGAACATTATTGAGTTCTAATAATTAAAGACGAAACTATATGAAATCCTGGAAAATGGATTCCTTAAGAAAGTGTTTCACCTTTGGGTAAAAATGTTTTTTTTTAAAAAAATGGATTGATGGGACTATGTGTCGATTATCGAGAGTTGAACAAGATCATGATCAATAAAAAGCAACCTCTTCACCATATTAATGAAATCATTGATTAAATACATTTAGATTAATACTTTTCCATAATTGAACTTCATTCATGATATCATCAATCGAGGTCAAGAACGAGAATATTTCCAAGATGGCCTTCCATACAAGGTATGGAAACTATGAATATATGGTGATGCCTTTTGGATTTACTAATTCTCCTTCCATATTCAAGGATTTTATGAATAAAGTCTTTACACATTACCGTGAATTGATTTTTTAAGTCCTTATAGATGACATTATTATCTACTCAAAGAGAGAGGAATATAATGAATACCACTTGATAACTTTACAGAAAACCATAATGAAGGAGAAATAGTTTGAAGAATTTAAAAAGTTTTAATTTTGGTTACAAAATGTTTCATTTTTTGGATCATTTAATCTCAAGGGATTTTATAGTAGTAGATCCATCAAAGAAGGTGGTTGTTGAATGCTAGATCCGGCCAACAATGGTGACTGAGATTCGTAGTTTTCATGTTTTAGTGTATATTATAAATTATTTGTGGATAATTTTTCTAACAATAAAATAATTTGAACAAGTTAACTCAAAATGGTGCCTTTTGTCTCTAGAAGGATGAATGTGATGAATATTTCAAGGAATTGAAGAGAAGGTTTGTTAGTATATCGATGGTTACATAACCCAATAGTGGAGATGGAATTTTAATATATAATTATGCATCCAATAAGGTATTGAGATGTTTTCTTATGCAAAATAAGATGGTTATTTCCTATTCCCCACGACAGTTGAAGATTCACATGAAAGATAACATAACTCGTGATTTTTGAGTTAGATGTAGTATTTTTTTCATTGTAGATTTGGGGAATTTATCTTTATAGAGAAAAATTTGATATATACACTGATCATAATATTTTGAATTATATATTCAAATATAAGGAGTTGAACATGAAAAATAGTAGATGGTTAGAGAATGTAATGTATTATGGGTTCCCAATACATTACCACCAAGTGGAAGTGAACAAGGTGGTCAATGCTTTGAGTTTAAAGGATATTAATAGATTATCCATTATGAGGATCATAAAAATTCCAATATTTCATTATTTGAAAAGGATGGATCGATAAATCCCAATGGAAGGGGAAAATATTATTTTTCTCAATAGAATGTTTAATCATCTTACCATGTGAATACTAAATTTACATAAAAGGAATATGTAGATCAATAATATAAGCTTGTAAATGTTCCCATGTTTTACCGTGATCATTATGGAATGATAATGTTAAATAACCGTGTATTTAAACCTTCTATGCCAGATTTGAGGAAGGCTTTGTTAGTGGAAGATCATATTTCATCATTCCCTATTCATCCTAGAAGTACATAGATGTATAAAGATTTGAAATAATATTTCTAGTGAGTTGGAATAAATATTGATATCATGTATTTTATATCTTAGTTCTTAGTATGCTATAAATTCAATGAAAATTGAAAGAAGTATATGGGGATGCGATATCCGCTACCCATATAAGAATTGAGATGGGAGAACATTTCCATGGATTTTTTTAGACTCCCCAAATCCAATAAATTGCATAATTCTATATGGATGGTAGTCAATCATCTTACTATGCCAACACACTTTATCTCTATCAAAGAATACTTCTATTTCGATCAACATTATAGAATATACATTAAAAAAGCTGTAAGATTTCATTGAGTATCACATTCATTTGTTTCTGATCAGTATCCATGGTTTACCTCAGTTATTTAGAAAAGTATTTTGTAAGACCTTGATACAGAATTGATTTTCATTTATTATAATCATCCCCATATGGATGGTCAGTCTGAAATAAAAATTCAAACTCTATAAGATTTTTTGTGATCATGTTCATCAAATTTCAAAGGTTGTTGGGATCTTAACCTTCATCTAGTTTAGATTTCATACAAAAATATATTTGACATAATCATTCACGTTACTCATTATGAAGTCATCAATGGGCCGAAATACAAATCTATAATGTGTTGGAATGATGTTGGATAATGAATTTTATTTAGACCTGAGTGATGAAATGGATAAGGTTAGACCCATTAAACAACATATCTGAGCATCTCAGAGTCTATAGAAAGGTAATTGTGATAATAACCATAATGATATAGATTTTTAAGAAGATAAAAATATCTTTCTAAGAGTTTCTCCATGGAATACGTTTATTAGATGGGGAAAGAAGGCAAATGTATGCTCTAGGTATATCGTTCCCTTTTAAATTCATGATCATATCGGGATGGTGGCCTATCGCTTGGATCATCCACCAAACATTGAAGAAGTCCATGATGTGTTCCATGTATCACTCATAAGAATTAAAATACTATACTACTTACATGTACTAAACTCAAATTTATTCTTCTAGAGAATGATATTTCTTATGAGGAATAGTGAGTTGAAATTCTAGAATGTGCATGGAATGTTGTAGAAAAATAGACCAATCACCTTTTAATGTTTTGGTGAAACCACCAGTTTGATGAATCTGTGTGGGAAATTTGGTTAGGAAGAGGTAGAACTATTGTCATTTCATTTTATCTGAATTTTGAATTTTGAGATAAGAATTCAATTTAAGGGGAGTAGAATGTAACAAAATGAGTTTTTATGAACTTTTTTTCAAAATAAATTTAATTTATTTGATATATTTTGTTTTTTGATACACCATGTCAATAATTTATTATATTTAACCCCATGTCAATCATGAGCTATATGGAACCTCGACATTTTATTCGTTACACCCAACACTACGTTTTTATGAAACTCATTTTATTATTATAGTTATTTAAAAAATATAGTTATAATGTAGTTATTAGACTTATGAAATAAATAGTAACATCAATTTTTAAATTTTAATAATTATTTTTTTTAAATAATGAAACCATATTTATTATAAAATATATAATTTTTATAAAAGATTTTATATGTTTGAAAACACTATTTTCTCGAAAGAACATATTTTTATGTACTTTTGGGAGTAATAAAAAAATTAAATATTGAAACATTTAGATATATAATGTTCAAAAAAAATATTTTTGAATTTATAATGTAAAAAATATCTTTGTTTGATTTGTTTTGTTTCTTATGAATAAATCATTTTTTCGATGAAAAATGAAAAATACAGATTTTTAATTGAAAATTTCATGTTAATATAATTTATTTATATAAATAAATTATAAATTAAATTGGATTTTAGTGTATAAATAGTTCTCTTATCAATATATTAATCTATTTTTATTAATTGGAAAAAATTTTAAATTTAAATTAGATATATAAACTTTTCAATCTTTTAAAAAATTTCTCTTGTAAAACCAAATTTCCCAACACATCTATGAGATTAATTTTATATATATTACTACCACTTATGTGATTATAATTTTGAAAAATTGATTAAATATATTTAATTATAATAATATAAAATCTATATTATTATCAACATATTTTTTACCAAAAATATTTGTTGGAGTAATTAAAATTAATTACAGCCATTAAAGAAAAAAGGAGTTTACATAGTTGTTAAACATTAAAAATAAAAGGAAACATTCTTAGAATTTTTTTTAAAAATATGTTGAATGACCATATTTATACCATATAACCTAATTTATACAGTTTTGTTTGGAATCATATGTGGATGACGTAAGGGAGATCCCTCAATATTTTTTACCTTCTTGGTATTTAAATTTTTTTCACTCGCATCCCTTATAAAAGGCCACCACATATTCCAATCCCTTCACGTCTCTAAATCCCTACTACTCTTATAAAAAATTCCATACTAAGCTCCAAAATTACATCTTTCATTCTAGTTTCATCAAATCGAGATGAAATCCAACCAATTATTTCTTTTGGTGCAAACCAAAATGAGTTACCCAGTGAAGTGGTAGCATTCTTCATTGAGCACCTTTATTTTATTTATTTCTCCACCAACATAAATTTATATTATATGAATATTATATAATAAAATCAGTATAATTAATATAATTATATTTTTAATGATAATGTTAGAACCTACACATTTACACAAATCCCTCAAATGGGATACACAAACATCATTTGTGTGTATGGCAGAATACCTCTTCGTGAACTGATGTCACTTGTTCTTCCATTACCAAATCTAATGGTTGGTAATAATGAAAAATTACTCTTATTATACTAATTAGATTAAAGTTTTTATTTCATTATGTTTTTGGTATTGTTTTATAACACATTCCTTAATTCATTCCATTTTGTGGGAATATGATAACATCGTTTGTGGACATGTTGGCCACCACCTCTTTAAAGTGATATGACATCTTAATACATTACATGGAATTAATTAAGTATGGTTTAATAATAATATGAGTTTTATATGAAATAATAATTATAATGAAATTATAATATAAATATATATATCATTTACTTTTCATTTATCAATATGGAAAGAAAACGAAATCAGCATTCATGCGTACATTTGGCCAACCATCTCCATGAATGGAATATCTCATTTTATATTATTATACTTTATATATTATTATAAATAAATATATACTAAATATATTTTATATTTATATCATGGAATAATTTTTTATGATGAAATCATGAAAAATGTAATATGGAAGAAAATAAAAAATAAATAACACATGTAATAAACATAGCAATTATTACCCAAAATGTAATTTTAACATAAATTTTTTAATAAACAAGTAATATACAGTCACAATAAAATAATATATAGAATAATATATATATGTATATTTATATTTTTCTTTAATATATGAACAATAAAATTATATTTATTATAAACTAGGTTTGAATAAGTATGCTAAGATTCATGATATAAGATAAGCGGATTTCATGTGCCACTTTTATTTTTGTGAGACTTATGCATTTTTTACCACTCATTTTGTTTATTTGGTATAATTACAATTATTGTGTTATATTATTATTATCATTGAAATTATGTTTATTTACCTATCCATTTTATCATCTCTATTTCATTAGTATTATAGTTAAAACGATTTATAATCAGAAATGTAATTTTTTCACAATTTTGTCTATCTAAGACAGATGTTAGTTATGAACCTATATTACTTTAAGAGGTTTATATAATTTTATTTTCAATGTTATATCATGAATATAATTATTTTAATTATATTTGACTCTTAATATAATATTTTTCTCTCAATTATTTTTTGATTCAATGTTACTAATGTGTTTAGAGTTTACTAATACAAACTCATCATTTATCATGATAGCTAACGATTATGCTTCCATTAAAGAAATATTTTAATCTATATCATAATAATTATCATTAATTTTATTCTCCTTATATTATTCATTTTATACTCTTGTAATTTTATAGTTTTTCCATTCTTTTGTTCTTAAGAATATTAAGAAAATTATTTTAATTAAATTATACATTATTTCTGTCTTCGACCAGAAATATGTTTTCTCCCAATTTTTTTATAAAAATTATTATAGATATGTTTATAAATAAACTTTTAATGTTATTTTAAAATAAAAATTATTTCATAAATTTGATAATCATCCTTTATATGTCTTCATTTTTATTTAAAATGAAAAAGGTTTTTAAAAAGGTAAATGTTTTAAAAAGTGATTTTCAAAGAAGAAAGGATATTTTCCATATAAAATGTTTTTAAAAGACCATTAGAAATTATTTTCCTTATAAGATGACATCTATTTCTGTTAATCATGAATTTATGAGGATATGATTAAAGGTTACCATTCAAATTCTCTCTCCCAGTTGATTATATTTTGATGGAATGATGTCGATTACACCAATTTCTCACCCATGAGTAATATTCTTAAGAAACATTCTTATTTTCATGTGTTATGATTTGATGAAATTATTATGAATCCTTTTTATTTTCCAAAGGTTATGGTATAATGACATGTTTATGATACCCATTTAGATTTATGGTTTATGATATGACAAATGTCTTTGATATTTTGGCACACATATGTATGATTTCATTATGAGTTAGGTGGGAACTTTATTTACTTACAATGAATTGGATAAATATTTATATCCCATGAGATTATAATGGATGAAATATGGAGTGAACTCAATTCATTATTGGATTTTTTTTCTCCTAAGATGTTCTTGAGAGTGAACCTTGACTACTATGATGGAATTGTGTGCAATCCTTGATGACTAAGATGGTCTTCGGAGTGACCTATGACTAATAATATTGTAGTGGGAGTCAAACATGACTAATAATATGTTTTAGGGAGAGAATGTATTCTACTATAATGGCATTGGAATTACTCACCGACTACTATAGAAGTAATTTTATATACTTATATTCCTTCCACAATACCATGTATTATTTCTATGTTATTATTTTATAGATTATTCTCTTTATTCCATTATGATTCATATGTTTTGAAAATCTAATATTTATGAAACGACTCTTGATTATGATCTTTGATATGAAGTGTATGATATTATAATGTTATTATCATGTTATCATACCCTTTTGCTGATGATTATGGTTAAATATATCCCTTATTTACCCCCAATATGCATATGAGATCACCCAATCTTATGTTTCCTTTCCCCAAGTTATAAAAATATGTATCATGTATGATGTTTCTAAAATGGTTTCTATTCCTGAATAACATACATTTAAATGTTTTATATCATGTTATTACTAGTTTTTTTTTCATGTTTCAAATGGAATAAACTAATACAATCTTTTGGCATCTTTTTGTGTAACGTATTAAATTTTCAGAAAACATGAATGTAATGTCTACAAAAAGGAAGCGAGGGTATCTATAAAAATAGATATTTCAATTGAAATGGTTCAAAATTATTACATAATCAATTGAAGCACCAAGAAATTAATTTATCCAACATATATGGAATGGTTTAGATAAAATAATCAATGATATATTTTTTTCATAATAATTAGATAGTTGCATTCCTATTTACAAATCCATTAATAAAATAATCATTTAAAAGGATGGGGTTTTTATATGTGAGTACATCTTTATTCATCTCAAGGCCTAGATATTATAAAATATACCTTATTTTCTAGTATTTATATTTCTATTACAAAATTTGTAATTATAAAAATATATATAGGGAATATATTTTTTGTAACTGTTGGGGGTGGGTATAATTGAGTTTTCGAAAAGGGTAAAACTATGAATTCAACATTGTGTGTGTCTATCAAACAATTCATGAATGTTTCTTAAAATTGTATTAATTATTAATTTAATAATGGTTTTTTGGAACATTTACATGAATAGTTTTCAATAATGTTTTTTGTAAAGAATTTGAAGATCACTAGTTGGCTTAGATATAGGGAATTCTCACAAAATAGTCAAAATGTATTCATAGTTCATGTTTTCTATTTACTGATCACTCATATAGGCCTGGAGTGGAGGAAATTATTTTTAACTACTAAGATAAAAGACGATATATGTTTAATGTTTGAGAAAAAAAATCGTATGAGAGGTTATTATGAACATGATGTTTGATGACAATTAAGGTGACTCACAATTTTTTTGTCAATGTGGAATATTCTTATTGGACAATGTAATGATGATGTGATGTGTAATAATGATGTAAGATTTTATTATCAAAATATTTTTCCACTCTTGATCAAAAAAGTATTACAATTAAATAATATGATAATATTAATTTTTTCTTTTAGATGAATATATTATTGGAATTTTTTAAATGATTTGAAGAGTTTTGTGCCAAAAAATGGTGTTTTAGATGTGTTTTAAGAGGTTGTTAATATAATTACTCTATTTTCAATGATAATAATGTCATTATCTGTCTCAAGATGTCTTGACTATATAATTGTGTTGTGATGAATACAACATAATGAATTTATCAAGAGGAAACAAGGAATTTAAACTCTGAAATAGGTTTTTCAAATGATTTGGTATATTGAAAACATCATACACCACCTCTAGGAGAATCCCTATGTAATTTTTATTTTATTATAGAACATGGATAAATTTTTTAATATGATATAGTCTACTTGATTTACTAATGGTATTATTTAAAAATGATTTTTATTTTTATTAGGATAATGAAATGGTGTGTGAAATAACAAGTTAGTCCTAGTTCTTGAGTGAATATTAAAATAAGGAGGTCTATACCATAGTGTATTTTTAATGACGATGTTATAAAGAAATTAGATATAATAGAACATAACTCTAGGATGTTCAAAACTAAAAATTTGAAGATTTTTCTTTTTTGGGATATAGAATATGGTGGACTTTATAATTTTCACACCTTAATAAGATGTGGTTTACATAGAAAATTCATACCCACAATGAAGAGGAGGACCAGGTCATGATATTAATGTTATTTTTCATTTTTTAAGAAAAGAATATAATTCTTATAACATGGTGATAAAAGTGTTTTCATTTTGATAATTAATTTTTAAAATCTTTTTAATGATGTTAAATCATTATATAATGTGGTGATGACTCTCAAACATCATAGTCTAATAAATATTACAAAAATTATGTTTTTACCTATTTGACTCAATTGATGGTTCTAAGGGCACTCAATAATGATACCATTCAAATATAATGTATTTCTAGAGAGAATAAATAAATTTTATTGATCTAATGGGTAAAAATTAGTAAAGGTATATTATAAGGATGTTTTCTCTAGAAATAGGAATTTGATAATTATAATTTCCAAAAAAGAGAACTTGATGATACTATGAAATAGTATAATAGAATACATATCAATTGAGTGTATAACTTATAAGTGTTTCATGAATTTGGATTTTATGATTAATTAAACATATAGAGATGTCAACCAAGAGATATGATAAGTATAGAGAATCATTATCCAAGTAATATCTTTATGTAAAAACAATTGATTGTGATGATTGAGGATTATATTGACAAGGATGAAGTATAATTTGAAATATTTAGTGATGTTTAGTGATTATTCTTGTTTATTAATGATCATTGGGTTATATTTCATCAATTTATATGGGAATATTTTTTTGAAAATATTCTATTATTGAATAATATAATCACTAATTAGTTGAAAACCCAATCTATAATGCTCCCATCCTTGGTGATCTAAATATGGTGATTTATTTATTATATTTTACATAGATTAAATGAGATTTAATGCAAATAGGATTTTTAATTAGTCCTCAATATACTAGATTCATAAAAATTAAATATAAAAATAATTTTTAAAACATTGATTAAAAGTATTTAATTCTTATTATTATCTTTAGAGTAAATCATATATATTATTCAACATCATTACTTGAGAAAATTGGGAATAAAGAAACGGGTGAACTCAAATACAGAGTAAGGGATAGAATAAAACTAAAACTATGATGACATAATAATGATATAATAAGAGTGGATAAAAAACTGATGATTACAAAATGATAACATAATCCATTGATTAAAATATAAGTAAATAAGAACATATATTGATGTAAATTAGTAAATAATTATTTAAATAATGGGAATGAATAATTTTTGGAATAATAAACATATCATTGGGGAATTTATCTAATATTTCATACATAAAAGGGTAAGGATGCTTCCATTAACCAATTTAATTTGTCTCATGAGACATACCAGTCTATTGAGGGGATATAAAATTTCAAGCCCCACCCATCGCATAAAATTTAAATTAATTTGATCAAATTATAAATGATAATAGTCTGTACATGGACTAATGATCAAAAATGAAAAATGAAAAAAATATGTTGGATAATTTATAAATCAATATTTTACTATAATATTTCTTTATATAGAATAAATGATTATACAACATTGTAGTATATTTCCATAATCATTGATTTAATAATGATAACATAGTGAACATACTTGATTATATAAGTTATTACATGGGATTTATAATTTTCTAATAAGTACGGTTATCAAGTGATAAATATTTAATTTCAATTATTGGTTATTTGAAA
Organism: Viscum album; assembly: GCA_963277665.1. Classification (NCBI taxonomy): domain Eukaryota; kingdom Viridiplantae; phylum Streptophyta; class Magnoliopsida; order Santalales; family Viscaceae; genus Viscum; species Viscum album. The sequence goes on from OY728151.1 coordinate 566,441,495, forward strand.
ATATTAATATAATCAAGGTGTTTTGGTAATAAAAAACATTCATTTAGAATGTTATGAGACCAATGCAATGATAATAGAATCACCACCAAACTGACAGTAGAAGATAGTAAAGAAAAATTACATAAATTATAAATATAAATTGAAAACACCAAAATTATATATTCAAATAATTTATAATGCTTCATATAGATAATTTTAATCCTCTAATGAATATTCCTTATGATTGGGAAACCAATTGTGTTGTTAGTCCAAATTGTTGTGCACCAAATGAAGAACATATTAAAAATAAACCGAACATTATTTCAAGTTATTACCCAAAGGACATCTAAGATAGATCATCTCCCTACTCATAGTGTCTTAGGAACGATTTAATTGCTTGTAAACCACACACACATTACAATACAAAAATTTTAGTATTTCTTATTTAATATATATTTATCCCTTGGGTTTCCACTAATACTAGATAATTGCAATGGATTATGTATATACTATAAGGATAAGAAGTGAAGATCTATCAATTATAATATTATTAGTAATTTATAACAATACATCATAAGAACTAATTATATTAAAATAAAAAAATGAAAAATAAATTAAAAAATAATGGATAATATTATTGTGGGAACACTTACATTAGTATCATATTGAAAATATAAAATAATATAGGATATGGATTAATGAATTTTAAAAATAATAATAGATCAGTTGGGTGATAATAAAAAGGAGATAAAATCCTAGAATCATATATATTGGATGTTAATACGAGAGAATATAAAAAAAATATAAATTGGAAATATTGAAGGTGAAATATAAATTCTTACCTCTCTTGAACTAATTCTCCTAGAGATGACCCATAGAACCAACCAAACAATTCCAGATTGAATAGTTATCTATTGGATAGCCTCCTTGAGAGATATATGTAGAGAAAAATTAAAATTTGGATTGATAGAAATTTGAATATGTGGTGGGTATGTATAGGTTTGGTGAGTTGGATTTTAAGGAATAAGTAATTGATTACTTTATATCTCCCCTATTTTTTATAATCCACTACTTCCCATAGTTCTCCATTTCATTCTTTAGTGGTACAATATTTTGCTCCAAATTTAGTCAAATAGAGAAACTTAGGTAATCTTTTTTTATGATTATATAAAAATTTTCTTATATTTACCGTATTTTAGTTTATTTGAACAATTTATTACCATATATTACAATTTCATACAAAAAATAAAAAAAATATAACTCATTAAAAATTTAGATATATATTTCCAAATACACACCACATGTTATTGAATTCATCCTATAAATAGGGACATTTGAAATTTTTTATTGATATGTAAGTTTTGATAAATTAAATGTAATGTAAAAAAACACTATTTCATTTCTAAATGAATTTAATCATTAGTAATAATTAATCCATAGATATATGACCCTCTATCACACCAAATACTACCTAAGTGTAATGATTAAATGGTTGTAAATACCCAAAACCTAGTATCATATAGGTCGGGGTTAAATTATTACATTAGAACTAGATATATGTAATTTCATCCCAATAGATATAATAGTTTAATAGTATTGGTAAACTAGATACATAAATTAATCTCAGAATAAATTTGAATACATAATACAAAAAATATAATTTTCTTTGAGAAAATTATTGTTATCTTTAAAACATTCTTTTATATCATTCCTAGTACACATCCTGACATCTTGTAAAAAAGGGACATAAAAAAGGGGTGAGATCACATGCTTCATAAGGTATATATGCAAAGGAATCTATCAATATTAAATGAGGTATAATCAATATGGAAATGTAGACTACTGAAAAATATTATATTTAATAAATAAATTTTCCACACTGAATAATAATTAAGGAATAAATGATGATCAAATAATTCATTACAAATAATAACATAATCATGATACTCTTCCAAGGAAGACATAATTATTCGAATAATCATATTGATATGTACAATTGATTTTTAATAATGTAAAACACAATAATAGACATCTTAAAGATACAATTATGGAATCATTCAATGACATCTAATATAAATGGTTACGAACATTTCCAAAACCAAATCATCTTTGTCTTATAATAACAATTGATGCTTCAAGGGAATATATAATTCATGTCCCCATCCATAACATAATAGTTATAATGGATTAATCATAAGAAGAATATATAAAAATTAATCATTATTCCTTAATAATCTATTATTGTCATTATCAGATGAACTAGAACACATAATTTTAATAATTCCCCCAATCAAATGGATCATAATACACCAATTGAAAAAATATGGAATATATCATTACAAAATATCCCCAACAGAGAATATGTAAAATATTTTATTTTTTCATTGATGAATAGAAATACAATAGAAATATCGATAAAAACGTATTGAGGAAAAACAATTTTCAATTATATAATTACATAAAATATTAATATTTCTTAAATATTATTAAAACCCCTTTCTTAGAAAAGAACTATTGAATTTTTTAAAGGTAGTTTTAAATATTTGAGTGGTTATGATGGTGTAAAATTATGTATATGATATAATTATAAAAAAAAATTCATACATTCATTTATTGTAACTAGTTTTGAAAATGAAAACAAAATTATTATGATTTTATTTATAAAATTAAAACTTTTTCATGAATGAATTTATTCAATAACTATATAATATATAAAAAATAATTTTTTTAAAGAAAATATGGTTATAGGAGAAAAAGATTCTATACAGAATAGAAAACAAAATCAGTTTTTTGTAAAAGCATTATTACAGGGTATTGAGTACAAAAAGAGAGTAAAAATGGATGGAAAAAAATTTATTTTGAAAAATAAGTAGTGGGGAATAAAATAGTGTGGGTTTAAGATAGAGAAATAAAATAATTCCCCATGTAAAAAAAAGACAAGCCATTCCGAATAATTATTAAATTATAAAATAAACCCCTACCAATTCTTTAACATTCAAATAAAATATATTTGAAACATAGAAACGTGGATGGATATGTAAATCACCATAATTTTTATGATTATCATCATAAAAATAACGGCATGGTGTGTATAAACACAACATGAAAGAATCAAGTGGGGAATATGAAATGTGTCACACATAAATTAAATTGAGTCATGGAACCCATTCATTTGGGCTGACATTCTTTATAAGTTCCATTAATGAAACATCCCAAGAATTTATGCTTTTAATAAATGTTTATTATATTATTTTATTACTAATTAAAACAACCCAAATTAATATTTAAGATAAAAATAAATGTTTTCAATAAATAAATTTGGTTTTGTTAATTAAGATAATATAACACATTTATTCATTTATAAGAGAGAGGGATGTAGAGCTTTTATCTCAAGGATGGAGAGTTTATCTCTCTTCAATATAGTGGGGAGATTCAGGCACCAATCTCAGATAAGATTGTTGTCCTTTATCAAATGTTTTCCTCTTGTGGAAAATCACTTTTTCAGTTCTTTTGTGGTGGAAACTGATGTTATCCCTCATGGTAGGATGGGTCTGAAGGAATCTACGTTGAATAGGGGGTGGCGTGGGTGTGCACTTCTTAAGTTCAAGGTAAATCTGGGCATATACATTGAGATCTGTGGTGATGTGGGAATTTTTGGATTCATTGACCGATGGACAGGAAAAAATAGGTGATGGAATGATGCGGTCTCACAATGTCAAGATAAAGAGGCAAGGCTTGAAAGAGATGTGATGGTTTGTGATGGCCGACAAAGTGGTAAGGAAGAGTGATAGAGAGGTGAGGCTCGACAGAGCCTCAATGGAGCGACAAGGCCTCGCATAGTGGGGGTTCAGAGGTGTGGCTGCCGATGGGGAGCAAGAGGATCTGGTCATGCCCTGAGTGGCGGTACCCCTAGAAGGGGAGAAGGATGTAGCTGCAGTCACGTTGTCATGGTGGTGCAAGCGGGTGAATGGCTGGGGATTGTCTGGGATCCTGGTTTTGGTGCTAGTTGTGGACGGTGCAGTCGATATGGCATTTCCCATTTAGTTGGTAGGATGACCTTGCTCTGACAAGGATTTTGTGACGGCGGTGACTTGACGGGAGGTAGTGACTTGACGGGAGGCATCGACGTTGGATGCTACGAACCTTGCTTCACTCGGAACACGGGAAAGCTAATCAGACATGCTATATGTGGAATTTTGGTGCTTCTAGGTAGCGGCACATGGCTATGTTCCAGTGAGAATTTTTCTACCCTTGGTATGAGGGCTTTGGTTTATGTGGGAGAAGTGGCGTTTTCATAGATGGCTGGTTGACTTGCAATGCCTTTAAGATGTCCTAGCGGTTTCATCGGGCCGGTTCTGATGGATACTGGGTATGGCCATTGTTTGAGGCTATTTGGGTCTGGTTTTGTGTGAGTCATTAGACTTTTGGTGTGTTGGGGTTGCACTATCTGCATGTGTGCTAGTTTGGAAGTGCTTTTGTGCTGCACGTTTGGTGTGTTCTATTGTACTTTAATTTTCTTAAATAAATTTTTATGACTGAGTTCGCTCGAGTCCTGACCTTTCCTGGTATAACACCTTTATTTTATTAATGAAAATTTAAGTATATTAATAAATTTATATTTTAAATAAATGTATTTTCTTAAAAAAAACTCAAATATGTGAATCTTTACGAAAAATTTACTTTTTTCCAAGCGCCATGTTTTAAAACTATATGTGATTAATATATATTATTATAAATTTTGAAAAAAATAAATTTTTAAATAAATTCAACATAAATATATTTTACATGTTTTATCAAATCCATATATAAATTTATAGTTTTAAGTAGATGTGATAAAACAAATATACTGTATTTATGGTTAGAACTTGCTATGTATAATACATACAAGTACTCATTTAGAAAAACATTTATTTTCATTAAAATCAGATTACTTTAAATAAAATATTTTATTTTGAATAATAGGATGATATATTTTTCAATAACATATTTTATTATTATAATTTTTTATTTATAAATATTTATTATTACTTTTAGTAACACAATTTTATACTCAAATAAAATATATAATTTTAAAAATAATTTTTAATAAATTTGTAGACTATATTAAACCTTTTTAAATGAAAATACGGACATATTTTTTAATAATTTATGAATCTATGTGTCATAAGTGTAAAATAATATATCATTTTATAGCTTAGTGTCCTTATCAAGGTGAACCAATGTTGGAGAACACCAGAGCATGTTTGAAAGTAATGGGAACCAGATCTAGCCACAAGCTAGGAGGCAGATAGCGCATAGCTTGGGAAAAGATCCCACATGGCCCTTATGTAAAGTCATAGACGAGTGGTAGTTAGGTGATATCGCTTATGTTGACCCATGTATAAGGCCCATTATAAATTTTCCAGTTTGAATTTCACAACGTAGTTTACAAGTGAGAGACCTTCATTTTATCATTTTGATGTGTGATTGTTTAGCAGTAACTATTCACCATATTAAATCAATCAATTAAATCATAGTCATGGGATGAAATTATTATAGTTATCCGATCAGAATAATCACTTCATATTCTTACCTAAAACGAATACCTAAACTATTCATCAGCTTCACTCACAAGAAATAAATAAGCATAAATCACAACCTTCATCTTCTTCACAAATCCCCTTCCAGTTGATGGTATCAACTACCCCACGACCAACAAATAGTGTTCTATTATATTAACTATCTATTTTATCCAATGATATAAACATAAATAATTCAATTTAACATAATTATATATATACATTTTATATCTATAAAACAATATATTTCCCACAATTTGACCGAAATCCATTTTTTCAGTAACACTTAGGTTTGAAGCCTCATGTTAGCCTTCTGTTCCTTCATTAATTGGGTGCACGCTATCATTTATTTCCAACTTCATATCAAAAACTCCATGTATATATATATGTTTGTGTGTGTGTGTCTATGTGTTTTTGTGTCTATATGTGTATTATTCAAGTCACCGAGAAGAACCCCTCAACCCATAATTGGATGAAGCAAATATGATTATGTCCATCTTATCCCATTTTCAATTACTTTATCTGGTTCAAGTTCCACCAAATAGGCTGAGGCCCCTCTTTATAGATTTACAAAAATATAAAGGGATTCAATTTATTTTCCATATAATTAATATATTTATTTTTAAACATATATTAATATAAGACAACACATACATAAATATACAATTTATAAATTTCATGTTTATATATGTATTACAATCATTTTTACGTATTATAAATTTGAATGATTTTTTTTAACACTTATGCAATATTAAATTTATTATATTTATATATAAATATTTTTAAATATGAAATATTATGTATTTCATTGAGGTAAATTCATATTTTATGTGAGAATGAAAATATTCTTTTCGTTATTAGTGTATTTTAATTTTTATATGTTTATATATATACATTTACATTTATACATTATTTACTATAATTGAATTATTTTAAATGAGAAATATTTCTATGTTAGAATATTACTCAATTTAATTTTCCCAATCTCTGAAAGGATGTAATAATATATTTTAAAATGTTACTATTTATAATTTTATCTTTGAAATATAATTTTTTTAAAAAAATTATATCTTATGAATATATTTTATGTGTGCCTATGATGTTTTTTAGAAGTAAAACTCTATATATTTTTAAAGGTATTATTTTATATTAATAGTGATTTTTCAAGTACAATTATTTTCGTTGTGAAGGGTTAATACCTTTACACCATTGATATATGTATAAAAAATTTGATTATATAAATGGTTAACTAATTTTATTAATCAAGGATGAGTTTTATAGAACAAATGTTATAATTTTATGTCCTTTCTCAATAAAATTAATTTATTGATTTTATAAAAGTATTTTCAAATAAATAGATGTTAATTAAAATTCAATCCATTTAGAAAAATTCTAAATATCATGAGATTTTATTTTTCCATATTTAATAAGATATTTCTTATGATTGTATATATATATATATGTGTGTGTGTGTGTGGGTGGGTGTTTGTGAAATAATGAGTTTTTATATTTTTAAAGAAAAAAATTTAGTGAAAATTTATGTTTGTAAGGAAGGCTCAAAATGATTTTATTGAAAAATTAGAATAATGGATTTTTAAACTTGAAAGGAATATGGGGAGTGAATCAATCCATAAGGAAAGTAGGTAGGAAAAGATATCCTTGAAAATATGAAGTAGCCCCATGAATTTGTTTTTCAAATTATGCTTAATATTTTTTAAATAATCATGGGATAATTTTAAATATTTTCCAAAGTATAATAATTTTCATAAAGTATTATAAATTTTTTAAAAATTTAATTATTTTCCAATGTATTATAATGTTTTCATATTAGTTAAGTATTTTCCAAGGAATTTTAATGCTTTCAAATTCTTCATTTTTTCCAAATATATTATCCAAAAGTGGTTTTAGAAAATGATGTTACGAAATTATAAGTATTTTTTATGGATTTTTAATTTTTTTCCATATATATATATATATTCAAATGTGTTTTGAAAATGAATTTTTAAAAGTATATTCCAAATAATTTTTTAATTTTTTTTAACTTGATTTTTAGAAACCCCTTACTATAAAATGAAGAAAACCCTCAGATGCAATTGACTTCATATTTTTCAGTTACTTTTTATAAAAAAATATACATCCTTAGTTTTGTACCAGATCTGGAAGCACAGATTCATGGCCTCCCAATTGGTATGAAAATAATTATATCTTATAAAAATGGATATTTTGATTTTTTTTTTTTAAATAATATTATATGAATCTATGTATATTTGTTTAGAAAAACCCCAATTTTACAACCATTAAATTTAAGTAAAATTCCAAGGGTTAGAAATGTTATTTTTAACTCCTAGGTAATTATGTTTCTTTTAAGAAAATTAAATTATTGTAATTTGAGTTTTCTATATTCTGAAAAAGGAATCATAAATTTTCCCTTAAGTATTAAAAATGAATTTTGAAGATCAAATTTTGTTTAGGGAGGTAGAATATAACATCCCCAGATTTTAAAATTTTAATATAAATTTATTAAATTATTATTATAATAATTAAAATAGATTAATTTATCATTTATATTAAACATAAATGTTTTACTCAATCAAATCTAGTTTTTAGTTAATATTAATTATTAAATTAATTATATTAAGGAACAGTTATGTATATTAATAAATTTATATTCTTAAATAAATTTATTTTCATAAAACATCCTCAAATATGAGATTCTTTACATAAAAATTTATTTTTCCAACCATCATGTTTTGATATTATGTTTAATTAATATATTATTATCTTTTTTGAATAATATTTTTTATAAAAATTCAATATAAATATATTTTACAAGTTTCTCCAAGTCCTTTCACAAATTAGTGATACATGTAGATGTAATAAATGTTATTTAAAGCTATTTGTGGTTAGAAAATAATTTTTATAATAAATAAATGTGTTCATATATAGATACATATATGGATATCAAAATGTGATTACTTTAAATAAATTATTATTATTTTAAATTATAATATTTTTTATTTGAAATGAAGAATAAAAACATTTCAAATGTTTTTATGTAACATGAAATTAAATAAAAAATATTTGTTATATGATTACTAATAATTGTTTAAAAATTTATTGGTTGTTGTTTAGATTTTATTAGACCATTATAAATGAAAATGTTGATTAGTGTTTTAATAATCGATGAATTTATAAGTCCTTAATATAAAAATATATTTTCTTCAAAGTTTATGTGGGTATAGCGAGCTGAACCATAGGGGAAGCACACCTATGCATGTCCAACCACAATGCGAACTGACACTGGAAACATGCTATTAGGAAAGGAGTGCAATGCTTGGGAAAAGAGCCCACATGTCCCATGGGTAAGGCTCTAGTTGATCAAAAATTAGGTAATGTCACCGACATATGCCAATGTATAAGGTAAATTATATATTTTTTAGTTGAAAAGACACAAAATAGTTTACAAGTGAGAATTCAGCCTTTCATTGTTTCGATACCGGATCATTTTGCGGGAACTGTTCATTGTGTTTAACTATTCTGGTTAAACACAGCTATTGGATCAAATTATTCAAGCCGTGTGATAATCCTTCTGCCTTAACCATATTCCACAAATCTAATTCCTCCACAATTATTAGGATTCACCTACAAACCATGGATAAGATGATATCTCCCCCACCATCTTTTGAATTCTTTTTTCATTTCATACAATCAACAATATGAATACTGATAAACAATGTTCTATTCTATCAACAATAAATTATCCCCCACCACATAAACAAAAATAAATGAATTCAAAATAAATTTATATATATTTATAAATCTATCAAAAAAATTCCTTATCTTTCAATACAATCCATGGATGTGAGAATCAGTGGCTTCTTAGCCTTATTGTAGGCTTCTATTCTATTATGAATTGTGTATAAAAAATTATTTTTCCTTCCACTTTCATATTAAAAATTCCATGTATATATATATATATATAATATTTAGGTAATAAGGAAGGACCCCTATCTCAATCACTAGAAGAATACAATCCAAATCTCTCCCTCTTCTCTAACATTCTATGTCGTAACCAGTTTCGAATTCCACCAAGGAGACATAAGCCCCTCTCTTCGATTTTCAACAATGTGAGGGGATCCAATTTATTTTTCAATAAAAATTATATTTATTGTCAAATATATATTTCTTAAATGGACCCTATGTATTCATATACTATTTCAAAATTTCATGTTTATATATGTATTAAAATTATTTTCATGTATTCTAATTTTGTAAGAAATCATTTCTAAAATTATGTACTATTTCATTAATTATATGTATGTATAATAATTTTTTTTTTTGAAATTATAAATACGGATGGATTTCATTGAAAGCATTATATAATTTATTTGAAAAACAATTATCAATATTTTAAGGGTTTGTTTACTTTTCTTATGTTTATACACACACAGTCACACATATATCCAAAATTATATATCTTTGCATTATATGAAATGATTAATATTTCAATGTTATTATCTTACTCAATAAAATATTTCCAATCTCTAAAAGGATTTAATAATATATTTAAAAATTATTGTGTTTATAATTTTATGTATGATATGAAAATTTGTTTTCAAAATTATATGTTTGGAAAATAATTGATTTTTTCCTATAATTATATTATGTAATTAAAATAATACATATTTTTTATTTTATTATTTTATCTAACCTGTGATTTTCCATGTGCTATTATTTTAAGTGTGAAAGGTTCATACTATTATTATATCTATAATATCAAATTTTAAATTAAGTAAATGGGTATCAAAGTTTATTATTCATGGTTTAGTTTTAAAGGATAAATATCATAATTTTATGTCCTCTTTCATTAAATTGTAATTCTTGAGTTTAAGACAAAAGTTATAAATATATCGATGTTATTTAACATTATATACATATATGAAAAGTATAAATACAATGAAATTTTGTTATACTATATTTAACAAGTGATTTCCAAGGAATTATAATTTATATATATATATGTGTTTAAATGAAATAATGAAATATTTGTTTTTTACAAAATAAACTCAAGAGAAAAAATTATATATTAAAGATTCTCAAAATGTGTGGAAAAAACATTTGGAACTCGGACATTATAAACAGGAAAGGGAAATGGGGAGTGAACTCTTTCCTAAGGAAGGTGGGTAGTTCCATACAACCTTTAATGCATTATGTGTCCCCATGGTTTTATTTTCTAATGCCCTATTAATATTTTGTGAAGAATCACTAGACTTTTTTTAAGTATTTTTAATGAATAAGTATTTTCAAAATTTATTATATAATTTTCAGAGAGTATGTATCTTTAAAATGTTTTATTGAATTTTCAAAATAATAAGTATTTACAAAGGTATTATAATTTTTTTCAAATTTCGTAAGTTTTTGGCAATGATTATAATGTTTTCAAATGCAAAAGTATTTTCAAAGTTATTTTTTAAAAGTGATTTTAAAATGATGTTTTTCACTATTATAAGTATTTTCAAATTATTTTTAATGTGTTTTCCAGAAAAGTATATTATAAAAAGTATATAGAAATGGTATTTTAATATTTATTTTGAAAATATATTTTCCAAATGGTTTTAATTGGAATTTTAAAAACCCATCAATGGAAAATTTCCCCCATATTTTTTATAAAATATTCTGAGGATCATTTAGCGGTTACTTGGTGTTTAGTATTGTTAAAGTGGTATCACAAGAAAAGATAAATTACTACCTTTTAATATTTGTTTAAATCTAGAAAATACATAATAATGGTCTCTTTAATCCAAATCCATGTTTGGAAAATATCCTCAGATTTAAATGATCGTATATTTTTTAGGTAATTTTTTTAAAATATATAACACATTGTTTTTGTACCGGATCAGATGTCCTGCTGTGGGGCCTCACATTTAAACCCTATTATTATAAATTCACATTTGATATATATTGATACGTACATCATATTAATACTTATAATATAATATATTACACATTATTTCATTACAATTAATGTTCATTAATGATTCTTTGTTAAAATCGACATTTATAAGTATTAACTGTCTCATTTTTCATTTATGTTTTCATTCGATTATTTTTATCGTTTTATATTTATTATAGTTTCATATAAAAAAATTATAATCATGATATAATTATCATATATATTCATTATATAAATATTTAATATCGTCCATTTAGCATAGACAAAGGAAAATTAATTACACTATTCATGGGTACAATATGTCGTACGTACCAATCAATGTAGTATTCAATTATCGACATATGGAACAAAAGATAGGTAAATAAAAATTTATCTATAATTAATATGTTATATATAATATATATCATATATATATATAGTAAATAATTATATATTACAATAAATGTAAATAAAAAATTATAAAGGAATCACATAATGTCGTGGAGGATGTTTCCCACACGTATGCACGAGTGAGATTATCATTTTCAAAATAATGAAAAGAAATTAAGGAATATGTGATATTATAATTCATAGAATAATTATATCTTAAATATTATATATATATATATACTAAAAACTATCATAATAACCATCCATTAATTATGGTCATGGAAAATTTATTGTATCGTTATGTGGGGGAAACAGTGCACACGTACGCATGAGAAATAATTCCACAACACATATAATGTAAAAGAAGTTGAATAATGGTTTTTAGATGATAATAATAACATTTAATTATATTTATTATTTACAATATATTACTTTATATGTAATAAAATATATCTGGATTAGGTATAAGAAGAAATAAATTTTAAGTGGTTGGGTTTGATAATTACCCTTTCCTTAGATCAACTTCCTTTTGATCTATTATTAATGACACTAGAAATGATATTTTATGAAAATAAGAAACTATAATATTTATATTGGGAAGTTTATACTATAACATGGTTTTTTTTGTTTATCTAGAATGACCAATGTGGTGTGAAATAGTGAATGTAGTTGTGTCATTTTGTATGTGAAGAGAGGGACAAACTTGTAATTTTTTCAAGTATTAAAAAATTATTATGTTACATTCATAGAAAAATGGGTCCAAAATGAGTCATTTTAGAATTTGATAAGGGTAAGGTAAAAATAAAACCATCCAATTAGGTTTAAATAAATTTTAGTTTATTTTAACCCTTCTCATTGAGTTTAACACTATCATAAACAATTTTTGACCATAACTACACTAATAACTTTTGAAATATTATACCATTATATATTTAAATATAAGGTAAAAATTTGATCCTAAATGTTAAAGTGATTTTATTTTTGACGGTTTAATGTAATATTTTACCTTTAATGAATTTAATGATTTGAAAACAATTTATTAATATATTAATTTTCATAAAATACCATTAATGTCATTTTTGACTGAGTTCACAAATTCGACTTTAAAAACTTCAATATAAATAATAAATTTGAATAAAAAATATTTTTACATAAATTTTAAATTATTATTGATCAAAAAATCCATGCGAAACTATATGAAATTCAATATTTTTTATTTTTGAAATTTTTTAAATAATTTACATTTATTTTTCAACTACATTCACTAGGAGTGTGCCAACAATGTATAAGAGTTTCATATAATTATTTAATAATTATAGTTATAAATATATTACCATCATAAATAAATTTTCATTATTCAAAATAAAACCTTTTGTATTCATTCAGAAATTATTTTTATCCCTATCTGGACATATAAAAAAATTTAAAAGTAAGATAGTGACATTTTGTATTTTTATTTATTTAAAATATTATAAATGAAATTATCAAAGTAAAATGGAACTAAAATTCTATAAATAAAAAATTAAAATATATATTGTGTAATTACTATTATAAAATTAAATAAGGGAAAGTATATTCTTGATTTTGTGACCTTATCTCATAGTTTTATCCTTATTTCCCCATTTACCCTTATAGGGGTGAATAATATTTACCATTATTACTATTCCTAATGAGAAATAATAAAAGAGAAATATTTAAAAAAAATCAACATTCTGATTCCAATTATGGTATCCATTTTTCAATATTCAATCTATAAAATTATAATAAATTTTTTAGTATAAATGCATAAAATCCAATGAAAAAAAGCTTTAAAAATAATGCAATTTTAGGAATATAATTAAACTTATATAAAAATCATGAATATTTTTAATTTAAATGGAATTAAGTAGACTTTTATAAATATAAAGGATTATATTTGACATTAATAATAAATCCAAAATTCAAAGATATTTTAAAACTGGTTTATTTAAGGATGTTATTTTGAGTAATTGAAAACTCAATATTTTTCACAATTTACTAAAAAATCAATCATTTCACAAAAATCAAAAAATATCACCCTATATAAAATTTGATATTATTATTTAGAAAATTATGTAATATTTATAGAATAAAATTTCAAAATTTTTATTAAATTAATTATATTTTTTTTACATAAAATTAATGAAAATAGTTTCTAGAAAAAAAATTGAAACCTAAAATGACTTCTCTAAAAACTGAGTACATATTCATTTATAAATAATCAATAAAATTATATTGAGTTTGACCACTATAAATATATTTAAGAATGTATTACTTATATTCATCTCAGATAATTTAATGACTAGGTCACATTCAAATAATAATAAACTCATATTATATATCAATTATCCTAATCATTGGTGTTGTGCGTTAAGAAATCAATCAATATTGATAATATTTTAAAAATAATTATTCAGGGTTTTACCTCCCCCCACCTTTAAATAAATTTTACCCCCAAATTTTATCAAAGCTTCAATACCATTTTTTAAAACTAATATCTCATAGAGGGATGATTAAACTTATTTCTGTAAGGGAAAGTGTGAATGAAAAATGTGATATTAAATAACTCAAAATCTGGTTCCAAGATATGAAGAACATCAGTTTGAAGTTAAATTTTATATATGGAGTAGAAAACTGACAAACATAGACAAATAGGGAGTGATCGATAACATGTTAATGAAAAAGATAATGACCTTAAAACCAAAAATTCGGGAGGGTTGAAAAAATCGTCGATTAATAAAAAATGACGAAAAAAATAATAACATATTTAATTCATGATCCTTTTCAAAAAGTTGAGGGATTATTTTATTTAAAATATTTTAAAGGCTTGATAATGTTGAAAATTTATTTATTTTCATTTCATAGTGTCAAATTCATCCTCTAGTTTTTCTATAAAGAATATTCTGTTTATATCTTATTCATTAAAATAATCATTGAAGAAGAATTTTCTTTCTTGAAGGAAGAGAAATATGTTTTAATTGATCATATCATCCATAAAATAATTAAATTAATTCCTTCTATTTCAATATATTTACTAAAATAAAAAAGGATAGAACATTCTATCCAATATATTACAATAACATCTAAAACCTCAACATGAATGCCAAAATATTAACTTATTCTATTTAGTATATAGTTAACATTATAAATCCTCTAAAAATATGTATAAAAAATTTAAGAACTTAAAGATATGATATATTTAATAACATATTATTTTATGATCAAACAAAGTGTTATATATAAATAATATCAATCGCAAATCAGTTCAAATAATTAAAATTTATATACCCTAATGATAGACTCACCTATATATTCAAATCATTTAAATAAATATCCCTAATCACCATAAATACATAATAAAGTAATATATACTTCCAAAAAATAAATAAATCTTTTTTAGTCAAATTATTTTTACCTTCATCATATAATATTTCTAATATAGTGAAATTCATCAAAAATATCAACAATTAGTTGGTTAACAAATCAATTTTCAATTAATTGGTTATATATACGATAAATACATTTTCCCAAAATATGATTAGTATTTTCTCCCAATCAACTATAATTATGTCAACAACCATGATCAAATTAAACCTAAATATTATAAATATCTATAAAACTATGGTCAAAAAATATAAATACATTAATCCAAAAATATCATATACTTTAACAAAGGGTTTTATTCAAATAAATACTTCCCAAAATATACTTAATCATCTTAAACAAACATCCCACAAAACCTAAAAAAAATATATTTATTCCATTAAATATATGATTAACCTCAGTATTATCACCCCGTGAAAATTTTGTTTTATACCATATAACTATGGAAGATTAGTGGTTTCCAAATATTTTTTCCATTAATTGGTCATATGGTTTCAAAAATAATTTGTGAATTAACCTAAAAATATTCCCAAGAGTGTACAAATAAATTCTCAGTATAGGAATACTCATATTGAGCTAGAATGATGGTTGAGATATATTCATACAATTCTTTTCATTGTTATTACCCCTAAATGCATATATTTCAAAACAATGTCAGTTGTAGTATCCATGTATTGACATGTTTTATAGAAAATCCACATAATATCTACCATAACATACCTTTTATTATTTTTCCTACAATTTGACATATCTTAATTTTTTTATTATGGTTATGTTCTATATTTTTTTTACTAAATATAACTCCCAATGGTTTTATTAAACATTTAATAATACCAACAACAATGACCAAAACCCAATTATCAAAGATTCAGTGGTTACTTTTTTACATTGGAGCTTGATATAGGAAATAAAATACCAAAGTATTGAATAGTTATGTAGTATTTTTAAATTAGATATGTACATGAACATCATATAAAATTTGAAAACAAAATAGTATTTTCTTTGATCATATCAATATTAAATATAGATTTTCCTTTCATATAATTCATAGTGAGATTCCATGTATCTCAAGGAAAATAATCATTAGTAAGATTCCAACATAGATTCTCAAAAAAATTTACACACATTTTAATATATATTGAGTCTATAAAGCATAATTAGTATATAATGGTAAATAATTGAAAAAAACCAATTTAATCAATAACTTGTGTATGGATAATTATATGACATGAATAAATGTTGTTCAGATAATTCCATATAAATAATCACATGAGCTTGAAACTTAATCGTGGTTGAAATAAGTATTTGAATAATCACACGAACATCAATAAATGATTTCATAATAATGTAATAAATATTATAGGCAACTTAAAAGTATTGTCACAGACTCATGCCATTAAATATTTTGTAAATTTTTAGGGCCTCATTAAAATACCAAAAATGATTTCTCTCATGAGACCTTTTAATAGTTCAAGGGTCTATGAAAATTATAGACCCACCCATAAATTAAGAATTATAATACAGTTGTTATATAAGTAAACTATGAATCTTAATCAATATAACAAAATAATCAATAATTGTCTATATTGTAATAACTAATATAATGAATATCACTACTTTACCCAATAAAACTGATCATATACCATCGATAGAAATAATTATATAGTTTCATTTTAATTTATCCTCAATTGACCATATAACAATAAATTGTTTTTTACTAATGAATACAAATTCGACAAAAGGATTTATTAAAATCATTCTTAAGTAAAATACTCGTTTCACTTTGAAAATTAAATTTTAAAACATAAACCTATCCAAAATATTATGTAATTTATTTTTTCAAATAAAATTTGAAACATATACTGTAATCATCAATTAATTGAGTGGATATAATAGAGGGATATTACTTTCACGGCGTAATTGTAAAAACCATCTCTTTATACATTTTGTAAAAGTGCATTTTATATGAAATTAAAAGAATATATTTTTGAAATATTTTTTATTGAATGTAAAACATTTCTAAAACAGTCTTTATTAAATATTTTAAAAATATAATTTTTTTATTTTTTAATGAAAAAAGTCGATGAATAAAATGTTTATTGACCACATTAAAAAATGATCAGTTTCCATAAAAACATTCACTCTGTCTGTTATGAATAAAAACAGAAGAAACATGAAAGAAAGAATTTTATATTTAAAAAATAACTAGAGAAGATTAGAGCATATTTTTTTAATACATAATGATCAATTAATTCTCCTTGTGATGTCAAAAACAAAAAATACCCCAAATAATGATGAGATTGTTAGATAAGCCCTGACTACTCTGGTAACATTAGAATCAAAACCACAGAAAATAGATAAACATAGATGGATAATTAAATACAAATTATTTTCATGAGTAGTATTATAAAATACATTCAAGGTTATTATATAGACCACATAAATAAAATGTGTGGTGAATATGGTTTTTGTCTCAAAGAAATAAAAGTATGAGAAACCCGAACATCAATCCTGACCTGTTTGGAAAGTTCATTTAACCTCCTGAATAATTAAATAAATTTTATTATAATTATATAAAAACCATATATATACTTATAATATCATAAATTATCCACATGTACAATTTAGATACCTATTTATTAATAATTCATTAATAAAATTTCCATTTTTCAATTGTTAAATGTCTTGTTTTTCATGAATGATTAAATATGATAGTTTCATTTATTTGATATTTATTAGGGTTACAAGATATCCAAAAATTTCATAAATATATAAATATAATAAGTATTATTTATATACCTATATATTATCATCCATGAAATATGGAGAAAGAATAATGAATTACCCAATTCATGGACACGGTAGGTCATACGTATGCAAGAAATCATTTTTTAATTTTCAATGTATGGAATAAAATAAAGGTAAAAAATCAACATTAAAAATAAAAATTATAACATATATATGTATCATATATATTAATTTAATCAATGTTTTTTACATCCATATAAATATAATTTGAAAAATGATTCATATCTTTTTATGGGGGTGGTTCTCCAAATGTATGAAATAATAATGTTATCATTTTTCAAAAGATTGAATGGTAAAAATGATAATATGATATTATAATTATAAGATTATATTTATAAAATTATAATTCATTTAAAAATATTATAAATTAATTAGAAACATATCAGGAAAAGAATCCAGGAAATATGATGATAGAAAATTAATTGTATCAGTATGTGGAGGTCGTAGTCCACATAAGCACACAAGTTATACATACACTCCCCATTTGATGTAGAAGAGATTAAATAATTGTGCACACATAATCATCATAATATTTTATTATAATTATGATACTAAATTTATTAATTTATCTTGAATATCATATATTTAATTATGGAAGAAGAATATATAATATGAAAGAGGCCACGTTTAATGATTACAATTCTTTTTGGTGGCCTCCATTAGTCATTTCTCAAGGACCCATGTAATGATATTCAAAAGTAAAAGAACCACTAACTTTTAGATATTAATATTTATAAAATAGTTGTGTATGTATTGGTAAATATATATAACTCAATTTGGATTAACTATGTTAAAGGTTGGGTGTCCTTTTATAAGTGAGGTGAGTGTAACACTTTAAAATTTTCAATGTTTAAATGTATTATTAAGTTGGATTGATGAAAAAATGGATTAAAAACAATTCATATTTCAATTTGATATGTCTTTTTGAAATAAGACCAACCAATGTGATTTAGTTAAATATTTAGGTCATTTGATCCCTTATTGTTTTTGTTTAACGCCTTCGTGAACTATTTTTAAAATTAACCAAGGTAACAACTTACTCAAAATGAAATGGATATTATTTTCATTATATGGTGAAAATTGCCTGATAAATGTAAAGGGGGTGAACATTTTGACATTTTATGATCATTAATGTCCCATTTAGTTATTTTAATTATTTTTAATTAATTTGATATAAAATTATTTATCCTAAAATATCATTGATTTAATTTTTGAAACATTTAATTTACTAAGAATTTAATGTCTTCAAGACAAAATAATTAATTTGAATATAAAGTCATTAAAAAAGTATACACTTTTAATGATAAAATACTTTATTTTAAACCACTATTTACAAAAAATTATTAATTTTCATGTTTTAAAAATAATTTACTTATATTTTCTACTACATTCACTAACATTGTATAATTGCTATATTATTGTTTGAGGTTATTGTACATTAAATAAAAAATAAAAATATATTACCATAATAATTTTTAAATTAAATATTCATAAAATAAAACAATTATATTCATTTAAAACATAATGTCATCCTTGTTTAAACGTATAAAATAAATTTAAAATCAAGTGGGTGCCATTTTGCATTTGTCATTAATTAAAATATTACAAATATTGTTATAAATGAAAACATGGAAAGAAAATGAATGATATTAGAATTTATGATGTATATGGTCAATTTTATCTTATCCAATGAAATGAGATATAGTCTTGGATGGATTTTTACAACTTATGTCTCAGTTTCAACCTTGTTTTACCCATTTTACCTTTTTCATGTGACAAGTATTTATTAGGGTTACTATACACAATGAAAAAACAAAGTATTCATATATATAGAATTTAATCAAACTAATTCCAAATATGTTATTAATTCATCAATATTCAATCTGTAGAATTTTAAAAAATCAATATTAATATAAATGCGTAAAATGAAGAAAAAACGTTCTTTTTAAAAAAAAAATTAATCTAAAAAATATAACGTTCATCCAAAAAATAAATGTTACTAATTAAGATGGAATTAATTAGGCTATTATAAATAAAATTGATCATATTTAACTTTAAGGAAAAAAACAAAATAGAAATATATTTTCAAATTTAATTATATAAAGACAATAAATGAGAGTATTGGTAAAATAAATATTTTTAACTATTGACTGATAGATTAATCATTTCAGAAAAAACATAATTTTTACATATAGTTAATTTAGATATTTTAAATTCAAAATTTATTTAAATTTATTATATATATTTTCTATGTGTGGTAAAAAATAATTACAATTTCCATGCATAAAATGTAATAAAATCATTTTTGGATCGAAAATATATTTTTGAATCATAAAATGACATCAATAAAAACCGAGTTCTTATTTCCTTCCCATAAATCGATAAATTTTAATTATTAAGACCATTAGATAAATAGTTCATAATTTGTCTATTCATATTTATACCCTCCAATTCAGCATCCAAGTCATATTTAAATATAATTTATTTTATATTATATATGAATTCACATAATGCTTGGTGTTTCATGTAATAAAAGAAATTGATATTATTATTATTTTACATTTATTTTTACTGGTGTTGTAATGGTGTTACTTTCATGTAGCGGTTCATCCAATATTGATATGGAAGTCATTTCCATAATCCTAATATTCTACCATAGAAAATTTAACTCCAACATCAATTTGATGATGTTTTTCTTGTTTTTTGTCAAGTTAGAACCCTAATAGTGCAACCACCTACCAAAGATCTGACAAATGAACTTCATAAGGGATATTCCTTATAACTCTTCTATATTTTACTATATAAAATTTCATTTTAGTAAACAATGTGATGTTATATTTTATCACACAAAAAACAAGACTAAAATGTTTTATTCCATTTTAGATTAATTTTATTGAGGATATTAAAAGATTAATAATACCTCTAGATAGAAAATAGATATCAATAAACTAAAATTATGGCATTTAGAGGGTAAAAAACAAATATTAAACATTGTTCCTCATAAAATAAAAGATTTTTTTAAAAGTATGGTAAATTTTACACTAAAAATAAATTTAACACTTTTAAAATATGGTATATGTATAAGTATATTAATATTATCTGAATTATAAATTGATATAAAATAAAGTTTTTATAATTAAAAAATATTATTTTTCACAAAATTGTGTTTTTTTATATTTATAATTTTAATTCAAAATCTAAAAGTATAAATTTTAGATTATTAATTTAATATAAGGAAATTAATTTTTCCATCCATTTTTTTAAAATTATCTTAGGATTTTTTTTTGAATATTTTTCAAATAATTGATATTTATGATAATAGTGAAAAATATTGTTTTTTTCAAAACTATAATATCTATGAAATTTTCAATACGTTAATTGAGACTAAAAATTTATATTATAATATTAAAAAAATATGTATTTAAGGAGTAATATTATGAATTTTGATGTTTTACATTGATTACATAAAATCTATGTCTAATATTTTTGAACTTAATTAATATGTTTTATCAAATAAAAAATTTATTAACCTTATATTTTAATTATGTATTATAATAGTGAAATTGGATTTTATAATGATTTGAAAGAAAAAAATTTGTTCTCTATTTCCCAATAAAACATTTACATCACAAAACTCAACAACATTGATAATTTTATGCCACACCCATATTCTAATCTTAAAACTCAACTTTTTTAAAAAAAGTTATACATTATGTGAATCAAAATTAAAAATAAAGTTTATTAATGGAATTTTTTTTTATTAAAATGAATTTAAAAATATAAATCATAATTTTTAAATGAAATAATAATATAAATTTAATTTTTGGTTATTAATATTAATTAAAAATGTTAAAAAAATTAGTTACAGATTTATTATAAAAAAACTAAAAAGAGTTTTACTATATTTTAGAGGAAAAAACATTCAAAATATGATCCTCCAAGTGATTGGAAGGGAGGTGGCTCAAAAATTATGTCCTCTATTATTTTATACTTTTGGATCATTTGACCCCTGAATAATGGTATGATATTAATGAAATTTTTTGAGTACATCCCAATTAACAGTTCTCTCAACATATAAAAGTGGATCACTACTTCATGATATTCACATTCCAAAAAAATTCATATTGATTATAATTAATTTTGATCATCCTAGAATCATATCTCTATATTTCAATCCACTATTCAAAATTAGTTAGCATAGGATCCCCCTTTATAATGATATTTCCAAGTGAAATCACAAGTAATTAACATTATATTGTCTTAATCCTAAGTGTTTTCTATAGAATATTTCAATTATTATAATTTTATAACCATAGTAATATAATTACATAAATATTATTAATATAATATAATATAATATAATATAATATAATTAATTGAGATTCCATTATTCAATGTTTTGAATCAACTTATAAAAACAAAAAAAACATATATTGTGTATTTGTACTGGGTAACGTCTCTACAAAATGATGTGTTTAAATTTTCATCCCCTCCTCTAATGGATTATAACAAGGAAATATTTTATAAATTAAAATGATATCTATTAAAAAAATTAATCCTAAAATTTAAATTTATCATATACTATCATCCCATCCCATTCGTTGAGAAATGTAATCATTAATTGGGAGTACATGTATACTATAGCTCTATAAATAAAAAACATCATTTTTCACCACAAAAAAAAACATTTTTGGTTCTAAGAATAAATTTAAATATGTTAAATTATATTTATGACATTATAAGGATTATGTAAAATTGATATTATCATTATATAATTTTTTCTCTAACTATTGAAATCATTATAACACACTCTCGTTTGGGCCAATTTTAAAACCTATGTGAATGATGGTATAAAGTTTATATCATGAATTATTAGGGAATATTACATAATATTAATATCATTTATTGATAATTTATTTAATATTTTTTAACAATTCTTACTAGGTATATTTATATTTAATATATTTATTAATATGTCACCTTTCGATTACTAAACACGTCAAAACTTGTACTACACAATTTTAATTTTCACAAAGCATAACTATATCAGCCTCAAAATAAAAATGGGATATGAATAATGTCTAGTGGAGACTTACTCTAGTATATTGGATATATTTTAATGATACTTTTTTAAAATAAAAAAATAATAAACAACTCCATTAAAAACTTTTTTAAAATAAGCAATTAGATTTTATAGTACCTGATGTTGAAAATAACTTTAGCTAAATAATTTATTTTTAATAAATTATTTTAAATAATAATTTTAAATATAATTTTATATGAATAAGGTTTATATAATGTTAATTAAAACAGAAATATTTTTAAAAAGTATTTGATGTCAGGATTAATTGAGACAGATTAATGATAATGGTGTTTTGTCTCATTTTTTTCATTGTGGCATGTTTTTGTTCTTACGCCTTTTTTTAAATGGTGTGTATACTATGAATTGTATACATCAAATCATGAATTAAATTTTATTCCTAGTATTTTGTTTTCAATTTTAAGCCTTCCCTCTTAATTGGGTTTAACTAAAAAGTTTCCTAATCTACATTGGATATCGTTAACTTATATAAATTTCTTCAAGTTATGTTGTTTCACATAAACTAATTTCTTCCATTTTTGAATTAATCTAAAATAATATTATATTATCATTTATTTAATGTTTCTAATTTTTCAAAAAATCAACATAAAATTTAAATATCTTTCCATGATAATGTTATTCCTCATAAAATTAAGACATTGTTTAGAATAGTTTACATTATATTTTACTGTGATGTTTCATCCATTGTAGTATTTTCAATTCCCACTGATATTCCAATTTATATTTCGAATCCTAATTATATGTTATCTCATGTGACCTTCAGACTCCCCTTATAATATTTTTGAATGTATTTTCCAATTACCCTTTTTATGAGAGGTTTTCTGTAATGGTACTATTAAATAACAAAAACATTACAATTCATGACTGTTTCATTTATCTTTCACATCAAATTTCCTTTAAAAACATCATTTACTATTTAGGGATCAACTATAAATTTAAAATTTAATTTTTTTAGGGAAAACTCACTTCACATTTTTTTAAAGGACTTGTGAATTTGACCCATTTCTTCAACATTTATAATAATTGAAAAAATGTTTTTAAAACCTCTTTTATAGGTTTTCTCACCATATGATAATTCTTATTCATAGTTAATCTATTCCATTTTATTATAATGTTTCATTAAATAATTAAAACATTTTATGATTTTGAAAAGAAAATCATCTATTTTTTTAATTTCAAAAAGTAGAAGTGATATTTTTAAAATAATTTCTGAACTGAAAAATGATTTTTAAATCTTGTTTTTTTAATAATGAATTATTTAATGCTTTTGAAATCAATGTTATTTTAAAAAAAAGTCTCTTTTAAAAACCATTTTTTGTTTCATAGGTTAATATTTAAATTTTAATGTGAGTCTCAGTGTATTTCAATTTAATGGAAATATTTTTAGGTGTTCTAATTTTTTTTTAAAAATTGATTTTTAGTCATGTATTAAAATTTTCTTTATAAAATATTATCAATAGAGTGTTTTTAATCTACAAAAACATCAATTGAAGTTTCATATATTACTATGGGATTTGTTTTTATACCCACATCCATCTTATTTATCTAGATGGATTCTAAAATGTTCAAATAATGTTTTTCCTGATATCTATCTATTTTTCAAGGGATTATTAAGTTATATAGAATTTATGATTATTTTGAAGGGAAAATATTAATGGTGGATTATTATTATTATTTTTGGGCTAATATATAATCCCCATAATGTGTTGGTAATGTTTATATCATCATAACTCAAAAGGATACATAAGAGGATTATCCCATGACAAAGAGTAAAAAATGATGATTATCCAAGGCTAAAGGTAAAAAGAGATTATTATCCCATGTCTGAAAATAATTTATAAGAGATAAGACTTCCAAAGGGTACACATGTGGTATTCTCAATCCTATGAATGTACATGTGTGGTTATCCCTAGCCTACTATCTGATGAATATCATGGTGGTTATCTTTGACATATGTTTTCAATGATTACCTTTATGGAACAAAATTATATCATAATATTATACCTATGTTATGATTCATGGATATTGATTATTATCTCGCAATTTTATACACTTTTACCTGGTATGTGTTTTTTTAGTTGAGATTTTATATACTTCTATCATAACTTATGAAAAAAAAATCTTAATATCCCATATTATTTTTAATAATATATTTCTATCTTGGTCAAATTTTCTAATATTACTTTGATATAATCTTTGATGATATATAGATAATTTTTTCCCTTACTCAACATTTTAGATATTTAATTTCTTATGTTTATATTACACATGTTATAAAGGTGATTAAAAACTATAATTATTATAGAATAGAGGATTGTTTAGTTCAATTATGGATAAATGATCTCAACTATTGTTAAATACATAGATTATGAAGACTGTCCTTGTAATGACCCCAAATTTTATCCCTGAAAATTCATTTTAATCCAATTAAATGTCTTCTTATGAAAAATGGTTAAATAAAATGTGAAATTCCTTGGTTTTATGATTTTGGAATTTAAAATACAGTTAAGAATCGTGAATGTTTCTAATATATCTGTTGAATAGTGATAACATGATTATTATAAATATATGCATGTAACAAATACTATTTAATTAGAAAAAAAAAGACGGATGACCTCATCCAGTAAACTTTACCCATACGAAGCCAATTTTTCAGAGCACAGAAATAAGGTGGTGTCATGGGGCTTCGTTCATGACCAAGCCCAAGCTGAGGTTCAACATGTTAAGCTCGAGCAGAACCTCCTAAGGGAGAATTGTAAGTTGATAAAGATTATCACCCGAGCGATGTTATCAGACCCACCCCAAGATTCTTTCACCATCACACATCTTACCCTTTGGTCTTTTTTGGGTTTTATTAGGGTTTATGTAACATGACCTTAGAACTATTACTATGTTCATTATTTTTTTATAGAATAATGAGTATAAATTAATAGTTTTTAAATCACAAAAATAATTTTTAGTTAATATTCAATTAAGAAATATATTTTGATGAGTTAATGGATTTTTTAAGTAAAATAATATTTTAATAAAATATTATTACTAAATTAATTTTATTAAATACAAATGATTATATAATGTATAAAATTATAATTTTTATTATGATTTGAAATCTATTTTTTTTCAAAACCCATGAATTTTTGAGAAATCTTGGTTTTTATTTTATAAGTAAAAATTCACTTATTTAGAAAATTATTTAGATAAAACGAATATTATTTTTGGAATCAGGGCACGAAAATTGTCCAATGGTGAATGTTTCCTAATTTTTTGTGACAATCAAATTTTGGGCTAAAAATTAAATACTGTTTAAATATATAATGTATTTAATGAGATCATAATGATCCATTAGTTATGTAATAAAATAATATAAACATTATTTTATTCCAATATATGTTTCAACATTAAAATAATGTGATTTTAGTTTTATTTTACAGAGCTATAGTGGACCCTCCATGACATAGAAAACTTTTTATCTTTTTAAATCAATTTCTTTGAGAATGTGACTCACCACTACATAAGTAAGCCTAATATATTAAAAATTTCCACCAAATGGACTTATAAAATATTTTTTTAAATACCCTTTGGAAAAAAACCATGGGAAAAACCATGGTTTGGTTTTTTGTTTAGATTAGTTTAATTTTTGGTGACCCAAACCTAAATAATAAATAATTTTCTCTCTTTTCATATATAAAGCCACCTAATCTCCAACTTAATCATCACTAAAATCTTTTTGATTTCTTCCTTCCAATACTATCCTATCTCTAGGATCCTGCAAAGGTTCCCCAAGATTCAATGAATCCTTACTAAAGCCTCTCCCAACCCTTTGGGATCACATTTCCAAGTAAGGGATTCCTTCCATTCAAATTTTTAGCCATTTTCATTAATGTTGTAATACCATTTTACATTAAATTAAAAATGTGAGGGTATGATTTATCACCTCTATTATTTTACCCTCCTTATGTTTGAAATGATGAGATACCTTTTTATCTATCATTAATTCATCACATGTACACCCGTTACCATGTACAAATTCCAAAAAGAATTTCTCTCCTCTCATTCACATTCTTGAAATTGTTAGGTATTATGAGTCTAAATTACATTAAATTTACTGGGAAATGTATCTATATGACTCCCTTACTATATATTGATTCTAAATATGATGTGACACCCCTTTCTCCCTCATCAACTATTTTTATGAATTCTTAGGTCATGTCGTTATGCTGCTGAAATTGAACTACATTTTTTCATGCCAAAGTCATTGTGTAGTGGATCCATTCTCATTTATCTATAATGGGTATTAAACATTATGTAAATTTACTTATTGATTATGGATTTTCAATTAAGAATTCCTCATTCTTTTAATGTGGAATAAATTATGAAGTTTGACAAATCCATGTTGTATGATCTATGTGGCACACTTACACATGAAATGAAATGTTTAAGAAGGGTGGACCCGGATTGTGCTTCAATTTATTGGGTAAAGATTAGTATCATGATACGTCAAGTGAAATGGGGGTTTTATCATGCTGATTCATGTGCATTGAGGGTTGACTCATGATCCATGTGCAATTATTCTTTCCTCATGCAAAAACCATGTTATGTTTTGTAGCCACATTTCTATGTTATGATAATCATGCTATTTCATGCCTTTATGTTCATGTTTATTTTATGCTCCCTTAATAAGCATATTGCCTAAAATGTATTTTATTCTTCATATAATCACTTTTTTACTCCCTTACTGGGATTTTTAGCTCACCCTTTTCTTATGCATGTCCTTAGGTTATCCCATGAAATGCTAAGTACGAAGGAATGTAGTGGTCATGTAAAGGACGTTTTCAAGAAAGATGTTATGTTTCATGTTTTAAGTCATTATGTAATGTTATGAATCCCTAGAGACCCTAGAAATCTCAATCTTATATATTGTATCAAGTGAATATTTTATATAATAAATCATGTTAAGTGTGTAATTAATTGAAGGGTTATTATAGTTGGTATTAGAGGATCAGATTATTTATTTTTGGGATTATGATTAGAAAACCCTAGTGAAAGCTTTAGGTATAAGACTACGTATAATAAAAACCACCCTAAGTTTTTTTGAGTACTGATTAAGTTTTTTATCATGAAAATACATCCATTTCTGGATATGATTAAGTAGAGTTGGCTCTAGCACAGATATACCATGGAGTGAAAACTCTGACAACGAGTTCTGGGAATGACCTGAGGATTCCTAGTACACAACAATGAGCCTTGTTGCACTCTTGGTTATGAAACTATGATGATATATGCTTTGGTAAATTCACAAGATTAGTATAAACCATTGTTAAGGGAATAAAACAAAATTCCGCTATGAATAAATGCTGGGAAATAGATCATGGATAACACAGATGGAAGCCTATAGATTCATAAGTGAAGGAAATAAAAGTTTTTTATTAGTCATCTATTTTTTTCTCTGGATTACCCTTTATGTGTTACCCCTAAAATTCCTTTTATTCTAACCAATGGTTAGAAATAAGAGGACTCAGGTTAACAACCAATGCGTTGATGAATGCGATGACTATTTTAATGAGATGTGAAATCCAATGTGAGTAGGAATTGCAAACTTTTTCATGATACTCTCTCATTTAACTAAAAAATTGAATAGAAACATGAGTCAATAAGAATTTTCAACCCCCCTAAGAATGAACAAGTTATAATCGAGTAATTCATGAGACAAGTAACTCCTACTTTTAATGGGTCGTCTGATCCCTCAATCACTAGGAAATGGATCAAATCAATTGAAAGGATATTCTCCATCCTTCAATGTTCCGAACAAGAGAAGGTTATTTTGGTTGATTATCAAATGGAGGGTGAATCTGCTCAAAGGTGGGCATTGATAAAAAATATGAAGCCCGAGGAGAAGATTGAGGCATTGAAAAGGAAGGATTTTTAGAAAAAAAAATCGATATGTATTTTCCAAGCACCCTCTTACTTAATATGGAAAGGGACTTCCTTTCCCTCAAGTAAAAAAGACGACAAATCCATCCTTGAAAACTAGGAAAAAATCACATGGCTTGCACGATATGCCTATGTCTTTGTCATTACCCCTGAATGCAATGTTGAGCGCGTCTTTGGTGGGCTGAAACCTCACATACATAAATCTCTGGAAATTCGTCACTTCGATAGCTATGAATAAATTTTCCGATTTTCCCTCAATGTCAAAAGATAATTGGAGAATATCTAGGGTATCATGGGGATAAGAAGCATAAGGTGGACATCAATTCTAGAAATATGATGGATAAATAAAATGGTGCTAAGAAAACCCAGCACCCCACATGCCAATGGTGTGGAAAGAAGCATCTCGAAAATTGCCTGAAGGGGATGAAGAAATGCTTTAGGTGTGGAAGATAAGAGCACCTAGCCATTAACTACTGACAATAAAAACTCAAGGTTGGGATAGAGGATGGAAACACTCTATTTGAGACTAAGTTCATTGTTCATTGCTTCAACTGAAACCACTATTAGAAAAATACCCTATACCCATGGTTCAAAACCGCGTGTTTGGCCCCCAAAACCATGGGTATAGCATATAACCATGGTTTTGGGAACCTTGGGGGTGAGAGGCATCGGTATTGGTCCTCAACCTTTACCCACGGTTTACAAACCGTGTGTAAAGCTTTATTTCCATGTTTTCAAAGCCACATTTTAACTTGCTATGTTGTCAAAGCCCTATTCCCACGGTTTTAAAACTGTGGGTATAAACTGTACAAAAAAAAGAGCCACCGGATTAGATCACGCGACCTGCATCTCATATTGAAGGCACCCCACCACTCAAGATACGCCACTTCTGTTTACATATATCTATATTTCTATTAAAATAATAATCCAATCACGAATTAGAAAAAAAAGAACCCCATGGGTTTCGATACCGTGACCGACCCTTCAAAGTACCAAAGACAAAAAAACCCAAAAATCATTGTTATATTATTATATATCCATATTTTGATTAATACATTAATATTACTCCTGGTTTTAGATAAAAATGAAGCTGTAAGGAATCGATCCCCCGGCCACGCAGAACTCTAATTGGCGCCTCACCACCTCATCTACGGAACTTTGGTTATTTTTTATTTGTATATATCAATATATATCAATCTGAACCTTGGGTATTGGAGAGAAAAACATTGGAATAAGTTAATGAACCATGGAATTTTTTTACCCGCCATAACCTAGGAAAGCTATACCCATGGTTTAAAAAACCATGGGTATAGTTCTTTGAAAAAAATTCCTATGCCCACGGTTTTGGAAAAACCCTAGGTATAGACCTTAAAAAAAACTCTTATTCCCCCGGTTTTGACCAAAACCCTGAGCATAGCTATTTTTTCCCCATGATTTTCCAAAAACATGGGAATAGGTAGTAAAGAAAAAACTATACCCATAGATTTTTCCAAAACTGTGGGTATAGGTAACCTATACACACGGTTTTCCAAAACGATGGGTATAGGTGACCATACTACCCCTATACCCACGGTTTTCAAAAATTATGGGTATATAACTCCCATATACCCTTGGTTTATTTCAAAACAGTGGGTATAGGGCTATTTTTTAGTATTGAATGAATGAGGGAACCTTAAAAATAAATTCCCTAAGCCAAGGGTTTTTTAAGGCAACCAACAACCTCCAAAGAAGCAAGGGTGAGATTTTTCCATCACTACCTCTGAAGTGAACCCAAAAAACAAAGTGATGGTATGTACAATATTTATTCATTCATAAATAGAGAACATACTTTTTTATTCTGGTTCAACACATTCTTTTATATCTTGAATTCTTAGTAGAACAATCCCAACACCACAACAAATCATGGAAGTGAAGATGTCGGTGGGTATGGAAAATGGATAAATCATTGCATCCCTTGAATATAACTCCTCCCCTGTAATAATTTGGGTATTTAACTTCCCGGTGAACCTCATCAAACTCTCTCTGCAGTAATTTGATGAAATTCTTGGCATGGATTGGAATTCCTTATATTGAGACAACATAAATTGTCTTGAGAGGGAAATCACACTCCATGTTAAGAACTGACCCCCGATTCTATACAAGTGCAAGGATGAAGATGAATTTTCTTTATCACCATCATCTCAAGTGTCAATATTACTTCTCTATGAGAACACATATTTGCCTCAGATGATTGAGTTCAAGGGGGAAACCATCCTCGAACACAAGCATATTGTGAGGGAATTCACTGAAATTTTTCTTGAGGAAATGCATGGCCTTTTTTTAGAAGAGTTGCAGAATTCTCAATTGACTTTATATCTGGGGGATTTCCAATATCCAAAACTCAATATAGAATGGCTATTGTGGAGCTTGAGGATCTGAAGAAACTACTATAGGAGTGTCACAACCCTCATTCACCAAAAAAAGGGAAGGGTCAGAAGATTGCCAGGCCCTTCCTTCTTTAAGATGAAGGAGAGATAATGACCCCTGAAACCCACCTTTAATAGGTCCCGGAGTGGCGACTATAACCAAGGGCATGAAATCACACACTAAATACAAGGTATTACCCTTTTCTATTATTTTAATAGGATCTGTAGATAAGATAGTGAATCACACAACACCAAAACTGAAAGTAAAAGTAAATCCATGAACCATTCCCAATGCATGTTACAAAAGTAAAACCCACAATGTATAAGGAGACTACAAAGAAAAATACCAAAATAAAGAACAATAGAAACTGCAATGATCTATCACAAGGTCTGAGGTAGTACGGTCCAGCACGATCCTCGAAGTCCTCTTGGAAACCTGAAAGCAGTTTTATATAGGTAGGGTGAGCATATAGGTATACTCAGTAGAGAAAAACAAAGACTCTAGTGCACAAGTGGGGAGGCATACTAATGCCCTATAAGAAAAGTGATAACCAAGCACCTAGTAAGGAAACTAACCACCCAAGTCTCACCAAGGCACACTCCCCAAATAATGCAAGTCATGTAAAGTATAGTAATAGCACATCGATGTTTGGGTACCTCGTGCCACGTTCTCACTGGTTATTGAAGACATCCTATGCATCGAACCAATCCCACCATTCTCACTGCAGTCCCACTGCCACACCCGCCTACACACACCTAGGCCACAACCACACATCCCTCCCACAAACACCTAGGCCATAACTGTTATCCCACTCGCAGACACCTGGGCCACAACAACCTCACATAACCATGCCTGCAAACACCTAGGCCAGAACAACCACTACAACGCCCGAAGTCACCTGGGTCAGAAAGCTATCGTCACGCCCGAAGACACCTGGGCCTCATCCCAAAGATTCTTGGGAAACAACCTACCCATAAACACTTGGGACAACCATCACAACTACCCCACCCAAAGATTCTTGGGATAATAATGGACCTTAAGCCATCACAGCCTGTCTGAAGATACTTGGGCTATCTGGGAAGGGATCAGAAAGGAGCTAATAACTAGCCACTAACAGAAGTGTTGGAAAAAAGACCCCCCCATGAAATGGGGGTTTTTGGAACTAAGTGCTCAACTCAGGTGGGGCGTGAATAATAAACATAAAAACTACAAATATATGTATAAGTAACAAATATTCAACCCAACCTAGGGTTTCCAAAGCCAATCCAAGAACAAGCACACTTGTCCCTATTCATAAGAAGCACACTGCTCACATCCGAGTCACAACTCATCCCCAGAACCAATTCCCATTTAAACTATTCTTGCTTACATGTTTGATTAATCTCATTTAAATAAAGTTCTGCACCATTGGGAAACTAAAAACATAAGCACAAACCAAGGGAAAAAGTTACAGCCAACAACAATTTAAACATTCACACCCGATTCTATTGAAAAGTCACAACAACAAAGGGATAAGTGATATCCCTCGAAGTACTGGAACCAGAAAAACCCCGAGATACAGCCCCATGTTTAATAAATCCAAGAGCCAACGGTTTCTCAACAACAGAGGATTCCACCCCAATTCGTGATATAAGATAAAAACTCAACCCATCCTAGGGTTTCTAATGCCAATCCAAGAACAAGCACACTCATCCCTATTCATAGGAAGCACACTGCTCATAGCCGAGTCACAACTCATCCCCAGAACCATTTCACATTTAAGCTATTATTGCTTCCATGTTCAATTAATCTCATTTTAATAAATTTCTGCACCACTGGGCAACTAACAACATAATCACAAACCGAGGGAAAAAGTTACATCCAACAGAAATTTAAGCATTCACACCCGGTTCTCTTGAAAAGTAACAACAAGAAAGGGATAAGTGAGATCCCTTAAAGTACTGGAACCAAAGAAAACCCGACGATATAGCCCCATGTCTCTGAAATCCAGGAGCCAACGGTTTCTCAGCAACAGAAAATTCCACCCCAATTCATGATATAAGCAGAGTAATCAAACAACCTCAAATTCAAAACCATAAAATTACAACAACAGGGGATCCCATCCACACCCGTATCACCCCAGAAAACGGCCCGTGAAAGACACAACCAAACCACTACCACCAACACAAGGTGGGCCCATACATGTATTTTCATATTTATAATATTTAACGCACTCCATGGTTTCAATTCTACTATGCTTTAACCGGGGTTATCACAGAAAAGGGTTGATCATGGTGCTTTCAATTTATTTAACTGATTATACGTAATTATCCAATTCTATGTTATGGTAATTTACACATCTAGGAGCACCGAGGTTCAATAGAGCACAGAGAAAGACCACCAATGACCAAGATTTTCAGTGAGCATAGACACGTATATTTCACACTACATAACAACATAAGGAGTATAGCAGAATATCGATCAAACCCCCCCATTCATTCTCTAAAGTCCATTCATTATCTTCATTAAGTTTGGTTTCATCAGTTTCCACAAAGGAAGAAGCATTCCCACCCCGCACGATACATAGAAAGGAGAGATGAAGGAGAAAATCCCGAGTTGATTGATCAACGATCGAAGTTTTTTTCCACACACTAGGAATAGGTGATGCATGATTTGCAGGTGAGGGACGTCGGGAACTCCAAGGAAGAGAAGAAGACTTCAGCCTAGGCACGCCACATGTCTCGAGAATCAGGGACTTCAATCGCACCAGGGATAAGAGAGAAATCAGCCAAAAAATGAAGAAGGGGGAACAAGAACTTCTTCTACGAGATATAGATAAAATACCGTTGTTACGGGATAAGAAATTTGAATTCCTTGGAATTCGGATCGTGGTTCTTCCAAATGGTTGGGTGGTTGCACATGATCGAATTAATTGTTATTTAGTAGGGAGGTTTCATTGATTTTTAGATATCAATTATGGGCTTAATAATGGCCCAGAAATGCATCAAAAAGTTAAAAAGGAATAAAAGTGGGGTTACGGGGGAGGCTGTAGAAGAAAATCCCGCCAAGGCTGGGTGACATCGATCAGTCTCACCGATCGGTCCCACCGATCGGTCGTGCTGATCAGTCCTAATCAGTCCCACCGATCGGTCCAGCCGATCAGTCCCACCGATCGGTCACGCCGAAATTTTTCAAAGGGAGGGGTCATGAGGGTCTGGGCCATTACAAGGAGAATCTGGATAAAGGGTTTATATACACCAGTGCTTCACCATGGTTTGTTCTACTCCTCTTCATCAAGAAAAAGGATGGGTAAATAATCCTTTGCATTGATCATCGTGAGCTCAATATAATTACGATAAAGAACAAGTATCCTCTACCTTGAATTTTTGACTTGTTCAATCAGATATGTGGAGAAAAATACTTCTCCAAGGTGGATATATGGTCAGGATATTACCAAGTAAGGGTGAAGAAGAAGGATATCCCCCAGACTACTTTTCATACAAGGTACAAGCTCTATTAATTCATCGTAATGACTTTCAGAATCACCAATGCTCTAGAAATCCGCATGGACTTGATTAATAGAGTATTTAGAGATTGGATTGACCAATTTTTGGTAGTATTTATAGATGATATTCTTATATACTCAAAAACGAAGGAGGAGCCTAAGGTGCATCTAAGCAATTTACTAGAGACGTAGATAAAGGAGACGATCTATGCGATGTACAATAAGTGAGAGTTCTGGTTGAATGATGTATTATTAATGGGCCATATATTCACAAGCAATGGGATATATGTAGATCCCTCCAAGAATATTTCAATTGAGTCATGGATGTGGAAAACATCAGTAACAGATATCCATATATTCCTGGGGTAAGCTGGATATTATCGCGAAATTGTGAGGAATATTTATCGGAATTTTCCAACCCTCTTACCAAGCTATCTCGGAAGGGAGTAATGTTTTCTTGGAGTGATGAATGAGAAGAGAGCTTCATTGATTTTAAAAGGAAACTTATTATTATGCTCGTTCTCACATTACCTATATGTGGAGAACTTTTTGGGGTATTTAGTGATGTTTCAAAGAAGGGCATGTGTTGTGTGTTGATGTAGAATGACAATGTCATTTCCAATGCTTCAACACAATTTAATGTTAATGAGAAAAACTATCCAACCCCTGACCTGGAGTTTTCTACAGTGATCTTCACATTATAAATTGGGCGGAATTACCTCTTTGGGGAGAAGTGTGAAATATATACGAACCTCAAAAGACTCAAGTATATATTCACAAAGAATGAGCTTAACATGCACCAACAAAGATGGTTATAGGTGATCCAATAATATGACTACAAAATCCATTAACACCCTGGGAAACTGAACATAGTGGTGTATGCTCTATGTAGAAAGGATAATACATCTTTATCAATGAATAGAATTGAAAAGGATCCAATCAACTTAGATTTGTAGAAGATGGACATGGGAATCATTAAGGGTGGAACTTCATTAATCCTTTCTCAAATGATTTATCAACTTTAACTCATAGAGATATTAATAGATGTTCAAAGAAAGGATGTTGAAATTCTAAAAATGGTGGAAGCTATAAAAAAAATAGGATATTATCAGTGTTTGTGGTTGATAAGGATGTAATTGTGAGATTTGGGTCACAATTATATGTAATATCTAATACATGGATAAAGAAGGATATTCTGAATGATGCTCATAGATAATCCTTCTATATTCACCCAAGGATCACAAAAATGTATCTAGATCTCTGAGAAATCTTTTGGTGGGACAATATGAAATTGGAAATTTCTGAATATACATCAAAGTGCCTAGTTTTTCAGCAAGTGAAGGATGAGAGAAAAAATACTAAAGGGATGATGCAACCACTACCCATACCAATATGGAAGTGGGTGAAAATTACCATGGACATTGTAATTGGACATCCAAGGACATCCATAGGAAACAATTCTATATGGATCTTTTTGGATCGTCTTACAAAGACAACTCACTTTATCCCTATTTGAGAGAAATTATCATAGGATCAACTTGCACAGATTTACATAAAATTAGTGGTAAGGAAGCATGGAGTACCACATTCAATTGTATCTGATCGTTATATGAGATTCACCTAAAATTCTAGAAAAGTCTCCAATATTCTCTAAATAATGAAATGAAATTCAGTACAACCTATCATCCTCAAACCGATGGCCAATCTGAGAGAACTACTCAATCATTATAAGATATGTTAAGATCATATTCTATAGTCTTTAAAGTAGTATGAGACCAACATCTTCCACTGGTCGAATTCTCCAAACATTATTGTTTCCAATCAAGCATCAAAATGGAACCATATGAATCCCTTTATTGGAAAAGGTGCAGAACACTAGCGTGTTGGAACAAATTCAGTGATTGTAAGCTGTTAAGACCTGAAATGGTCGATGAAATGGTGGAGAAGGTTAAAACCATTCAGGTGCATATCAAGGTAGTACAATGTCGATAGAAGAGTTATGCAGATAAATATAGATGATACCTTGAGTTCCATGTTGAATACATGGTATTTCTACACATGTCTCTGAGGAATAAGGCTATGAGGTTTGGCAAGAGTGGTATGTTAACTCTTTTGTACATCATCCCCTTTGAGATTCCTGATCATGTTAGGGATGTGTCCTATTGAGTAGCACTTCCACCTACCATGGCCAGAGTACATGATGTCTTTCACGTATCCCTATTAAGAAAGAACATACTGAACCCTTCACATATACTATCTTCAGTGGTAGAATAATTAACAGATGATCTTTCTTACAAGGAGCATCCAGTGAAGATCATAGATCGAACGTAAAAAGAAATACTAAATAAGACAATGCCCATCTTGAATTTATTGTGGAGAAAAAAAAATTATGAAGCAGCATGGGATTCGGAGGAAGTGATGACGCTGAGTTACCCACATCTGTTTTATAGTGGCAAAAGGAAATTTCATGGGAAATATTTCTTAAGGTGGGGTGATTGTAACGACCCAAACTATTATCAATGAAAATTCCACTTGATTCATTTAAATGTCTTGTTATATATAAAGGTTATATAAAATGTAAACTTCCATTGTTTTATGTATTTGTATTTTAAAATACCATTAAAAATCGTGACTATTTCTAATATAGACATTGAATAGTGATCACATGACTAGTATTAATATTTGGCTTTATAAAATCATATTTACTTAGAAAAAGGAAGTGAAAGCCTCATATAGTATTCTTGCACCGTATGAATCCCATTTGTTAGATCCTGAAAAGGAGGTTGCGTCGTTGGGATTCACTCTTGACCAAGCCCAAGCCAATCTTCCACACGTTAAACTCGAGTTGAATCTCTTATGTGACAAGTGGAATTTGATTGAGATTACCACCCGAGCAATGTTATCTTAGCAAACCCAAGAGCGTGTCACCATCTCACACCTTGCCCTTTGGTCTTATGTGGGTGTTATAAGGGGTTATTTAAGAAGACCTAAACACTATGATTATGTGTATTATTTTTTTATATAATAAAGAGTATACATACATAGTTTTTAAATCACTGAAATAATCTTTAGTTAATATTAAATTAAGAAATCTATTTTCATGAGTTTATGGATTTTGGAATTATATAATATTTTTAAAAAATATTATAATTAAATTATTTTTATTAAATATAAATGATTGTATATTGAATACAATTGTAATTTTTATTAATTTTTGAAAGCTATTTTTGTCAAAACCCATTAATTTTTTATAAATGTGGGTTTTTATTTTAAAAGTAAAAATTAACATATTTAGAAAATTATTTAGTTAAAATAAATATTATTTTTCAAATCAGGATGTAATACTTTTCCAATAGTGAATTTTTAATAATTTTCCGAGACAATTGAATTTTTGAAAAAAAATTAGATACTATTTAAATATATGATGTGTTTTATGACATCATAATGAACCAATAGTGATGTAATAAAATACTACAAAAATTATGTTTGACCAATATATGTTTTAAAAATAAAATAATGTGATTTTAGTTTTATTTTACAAAGTCTTAGTGGACCCTTAATGACTTACATAACATTTTATCTTTTTAAAATGATTTCCTTGAAGGTGTGACTCACCAACACATAAGTAAGCCTAATATTTTAAGAATATCGGCCATTGTCCTTATAAAATATTTTTTAAAACTACCATTTGGTAAAAACTATGGAAAAAAGAAGGGGCAAGTTTTTTGGTTGGATTTGTTTAATGTGTGGGGACCCAAAACTAAATAATAATTTATTTCCTCCCGTTTCATATATAAACCCTCCCAATACCCCACTTAATCATCACTCAAAGCCTTTATATTTCATCCAACCTCTACCTTCCTCTCTCTAGGATTCTCTCAATGTTCCCCAAGCTCCCATGAACCCTCTATCCAGCCTCTCCCAAGCCATTGGGAACACACTTCCAAGTAAGGGATTCCTTCCTGTCATATTTTTATCCATGGTTCTTTATGTTGTAATACCCTTTTACTATAATTTAAAAATGATGGGGTATGATTTCTCACCTCACTTATTTTCCCCTACATATAATTTAATTGAGAATAGACATTTTTCTCTCTCATTAATGCCTCCCATATACACATGTTTTCATGCCGAAATTCCATAAGGAATTTCTCTCTTCTCATTCGCATTTAAGCAATTGTTTTGTATTATGAGCCTAAATTCCATTAAATTTGTTCGTACATGTATCTATATGATCCCATTAATTTACATATCATGTAAATATAATGAGACACCCCTTTCTATCTCATAAACCATTTTTATGAATTCTTATGTCACATCGTTATGTTTTCGAAATTGCACTGCGATTTTCAAGACAAAGTCATCGTGCTTTGAATTCCTTTCCCATTTCTCTATCAAAGATATTCACCTTTTTGAAAATTTAATTTTTTTATTTTGGATTTTCAGGTATGAATTCCACATTCTTTTATCTTGTAATAAATGATGATGTTTGATGAATCCATTTTGTATGATCTATGTGTCACACATACGTAGAAATGAAATTTCTAAAAAGGGTGCACCCTGATAGCCCTCCAATGAATTGGGTAAAGATTTGTATCATGATACCCCATATGAAATGGGGTGTTTACTCATGCTAATTCAAGTAAAATTAGGGTTTACTCATGAAACATGTGAAATGAGAATTTCTTCATGATAAAACCATGTTATGTTTGATTACCACATCTCAATGTTATGATAATCATGCTATATCATGTCGTTATGTTCATTTTTATTTTATTATCCATTGATATGCCTATTTCCAAACATGTATTGTAATCCTCATGTTATGCCTTCTATACTCCCTTACTGAGATTTATAGCTCACCATTTTCATATGGATGTCCTCAGGTTATCCCATGTAAGGGTAAGTATGAGGGAATGTATTGGTCATGTAAAGGATGTTGTCAATAAAGATATTGTGTTTCATTTTTAAAGTCGTTATGTAATGTTACTATGCCCCAAAGAAACTAGAAATTTCTATATTTTATGTTGAATAATGTGAATATCTTATGTACTAAATCATGTGTATGTTTGTAATAAAGATCAGGGTTATTTAGACCACATGTACTCAAAACCATCAAATCTTGGGATTATTTGATTATTTTCAGTTTTAATACATAAATTATTTCACAGTTTTATAGTTAATATATTTTATCACTTTATATCTAAGGTAATGGATAAATAATGTGTTATTATAATGAGACCCAAGAGTTATGGTCTAGGGCACCATTGTTTGTATTAGAGTAGGGTTTGTATATTATTTGGAATTAGTGTA
This sequence comes from Viscum album, assembly GCA_963277665.1. Classification (NCBI taxonomy): domain Eukaryota; kingdom Viridiplantae; phylum Streptophyta; class Magnoliopsida; order Santalales; family Viscaceae; genus Viscum; species Viscum album. Next base: position 566,481,799 of record OY728151.1, read on the forward strand.
GTTATTTTGGGAAATGAGATGAGATACGATCAGTAAAAACCCTATGAATAAGTCTATGAATATAATATAATACAAAAGTATTTGAAAATTATAATTTTTATGGTTTCCTAGAATATAAATCCCTATATAGACATTGGAATGTGGATGTGGATATGGAATAGTTACACTTAATGGTTGTATATAATGGAGTGAATCCATATATCCTAACCCATTGTGAGCTTTCAAATCCCAATGATGTTGGACAAAGCATAGTGGTTGTTTGGCAGATTTTGGATTCTAAAAAATAAAATTTTTGGGGAATTTATAGTGTAATAGTGAGGATTAAGACCCAAGTGAGTTTTACTGCCTAAAAGGGGTTTTGTGGATTATATAGGGAGACTCACAGAATAAATATTTTTCATGTAAAGTGGATTTTTACCTCATTAATAGGCCATTCATTTGACCTAGAAAATATGGTTTTGAAAAAATCATAGTAGATACAATCCTTTAGTTTTGAGGTGATGCATATTTCAACGGTACAAAATTTTTAATGCATTTATGACAAAAATAAGAGGTTTTCGACTGTAATCATCACCTATGTGGTGCGATAGAAAATCTAAATCACCCTCCACCCAAATCAAACCCTCTGTTTTCTCTCCCAAACCACTAACAAGCCATTGATACTCTTTCAATGAATCTTGGGATCCTTTTAAAGTGGATCAATCACATACTACCATTATTGTTCTATGTCAATCCAAGGTATGATCTACCACCTCTTTTATGGGTTTTCATTCATGTTACTCCCACCATTATATTTACATGTGATGGTGGTTTTTCTTAGGTTTATTATAGATTTTATTTTGTTATATATTTTGTTTCTATGGCATGGTTTCCTTGGATGGATACAATCTTCTTGTGGAAAAGGATACATGGATCTGTGCTATTTTTCCAATATCATGTGAAAAACGAATTGTTCATTCATTACTTATAGGATTTAATTATATTAACCCATATAGTTTGCATGGTTTTTTCATTTTCATAGTAATATAATGAACCTAATAAATATTAAACCAGATTAAAAAATAATTAGATTTGAAAACACATAGTGTTTCTTCCTACCATGATAATTATTTGACTCTTGATTTTATAGAAAATTTTCTATCTAAGATACGCATGTGTATCATGTTTTTGTGATTTATATTGAATTTTAAAATTTATGGAAATGGTAAAGAACTAATAGACATTATTATTTGATAAATGTTCTTTAAAATTAATGAAGAAGCATGATTGAAATCATGTACATATTGTAATTTTAATTTAATACAAATTGATTCTATTTTAATTTTTAATTGTGGTTTATTATTTTACAAGATAATGTAATTGGTCAATTAACTTGAAGCGTGTAAATTATTTTAAACGATGAATGAATTAAAAGGAATTCTAAATGAGAAAAGTTATTCTGTAGGGTTTTTGAAACAATAATTAATAATAAAATAATGTTAAAATTATTGATATCTTGATATAACTGATGTGTTAGGTTTCCCATATTTTGAATCGATGAATAATGAGTTAGTTGATTTAAGATGGGTGAAGATCTAGATGTTTGATAAAGATAAATCCTTAATGTTATGGGTTACTATTTTCTTATAATGCCTGGATACCTTGACTTGGGAGCCATGGGAGCACATTTTTAAAAAATTTCTGAATGAATTGATTTTAATTACTTGATTACCCTTATGATTATAGTTTATCTATTGCATTCTTGTTATGTTATTTGGATGTGAGGCTTATTTTTATATATTATCCTATTATTTCTGAGCCTAGGATTAATGGTGAGATGGGTGGGGAGTCCCAATGTTATAACAGTAATTGAAACCTCTGATAGAGGGATGCATTTAAATTTTTCTGTAGGTGTTAGGGATGTCACTGGAGATGATAGATGATTTTAAATATGGTCTTACCCTTTGTGGTGATGAAGTTGAATTATTTCTTGATATTATTTTAATGATCTATGTTATTACACAATCCACACCATAGTCAATCATGTCATCGTGACTAAACATGACATCTATACGCCTCTCCACTATAAAATAATGTTGAAGGAACTATCCCCTACCATCTGGGGTTTTATTTGGCCTCCCCTGTAATACGATCTTTGGATCTCTTTTATAATAACCTACCATGAAGAATTATGAGTACTGAAAAATCCAGAGGTTTTTATGAACCTCAAAATTACATTTATTAACCTACACTATCACAGTGGTGCAAGGTCGATCCATAGAGAAGGCAGATGAGAGTTCTATGTTTTATTCAAAAGTAACTCCACTATTGTCAGTAGTGAAGTGAGTGCACATTTTTTTAGTTGTTTTTACTTTACAATTTTTTTGTACTTTTCTTTTAGCAAGAAGTAAGATAAAATATGATGACAAGAGACTAAATAACATACTATTATACTAATAAACTAATATCTACAGTAAAACTAATATAAGTAAACAAAATACTAAAATAAAGGAGCAGGGTCAAAGAAGCAGATCAAAAGTAATACTCGAGAATCCGAACCTACTAGTTTAATGGATATCTTCTCCACTGCACTTTATTGAGTCACACCTCAAGAAATAAGGTGAAAAGTATCCCTCTCTAGGAAACTCAACACACAGTGAACTGATTTTAGGAGTTCGCCACTCCAAAATTAGTCACACTACTTGACTGTTATAAAATTACAACATTTGAAAATAAACTCGCCGTGAATTTCTTGATGTAAAGACCTTAACGCTTTGAAAAATTATTCAATAACTACCTCACCAGTTGATCTTGAATTGATGAATTAAGAAAACAATTTAGGCATGAAGCAACTAAACAAATAATCATTAATTAATCTCACCAATTCATTACGATTCTAAAAAAATGTAGTGTAAATGAAGAAGAGTAAAAGATTAAGTAATAGAATTTAATTCTATATCTAGAAAATTCATCATTTGATCATTTTGATTAAATAAATGAAAAACATCCATGAATAGAGTACAAAATATAAGGATGAAGGGAAGAAGTACTCCCCAAATACAACTCTGCTCTCGAGCTCCTCGGTCCCTTGCTCATCTCCAGTGCTGCTCCCGGGAGTCTTCACTCTCGTCTGACGTGTTCGTGGAATGGAAAAACGAGAGTCTCTAAAATTTATGCTACTTTCTCTGCTTAAAATATAATGTGTCATCTTCTACACGTCATTTCATGCTTCCACTGACTTCAATGTCTCCTTCAAAAACACAGAGCAAAATGTGCGTTTTTTCGCGACAAGCATGTCGCGCTAATTCTTCTCACATATCTAACTCCAGGTGAGTAAGTTAAGTGAATCTAGATGTAAATTTGAATCTTAAATGAACATTCACATGCTATAAACAAAATGAAATAATTAAAACTCAAATAATTTTAATTAATATTTTATAGTTATTATTTTAATTTTATTGTTGTCACAGTTATTAAGAAGTAGTTAATTAATGAATAACTTAACCGAAAATTATAATTTTCATTTAAATTATTTATAAAATAATTCACATAATATTACTATGGTAATACATAAATTTATCAAGAAGTAATTAATTAAATCATGTTAAAATATAGTTACTTTGTTATTAATGTTTAACATTATAAGTAAATAAATAATTAAAATAAAAACTTTGTAGGTATTATTTAATAATTTTATTAGCATTATTTTTATTACATTTAATGAAACTAAATTGTTAGGTTAATTTATTAATTAGTTTATTTTAATTCAGTAATTATAATTAATACTTAAGAGCTAAATATTATTAATTTAATAAGTATATTTTTCAGTTTACTTATAATTATTATTAATTATATATTCATACTATAAATCGTATATTAATTAATTATTAACTTTTATTATTAATTTAGATTTATATTTTAATTTATGATTTATCTATTTTTTAATATTATAATAGTTTAAAATTATAACTTTTATAAATTAATTTATATATATTTGACTTAGTAAAGTTAGGTTTTATGTAAAGTTAACATAACTTTAACATATGTTACATTTATATTTTATATTCTTCTTTATGTTTTACTTTACTTTTATTATTATCATTATTATTTATGATTATTATTTATGTCATTTATCATTTTTTTTATTTACTGCCCCCCAAATTCAATGGCGCATCAAGGGGGAGGGTTTCATCTTCTTCTTCCATTGGTGGGCAGCGTCTTCCTCTTCTCCTACGACAGCGCAATAGGGTTTCGGCTGTACAACAGATGAAACTAAGCCTCAACAGCAGGTCTGGATTCATCTCAAACTGGTTGTCGTGCGAAGCGAGGTGAATCCAGTGGCAGATAATGGTGGTGGGTTCCGAGAAGCAAGCCCAGCGCCTGGTCTCTTCCTTAGCAAACCAGCGGCGCATAACAGAAGTCTTCTCCTACGGCAGTGAATAGTGATGCTCTGAATTGGCGACAACACCTGTAGCAGCTCAAACCTCTTCGGTTATGACGTGTCCCAACAGTCTCCTCAGGCGCATCTTCACCCAGTCCGGCAAAAGCACGCTCCAGCAAGTGGCACAACTCAACAGCGGCGACATTGGCATCACAGAGAAGTCATCACAGCTCAAATTGAACTTAGAAAATTAAAACTTAATTTATCTAAAACAAGGATTGAAAATAATTAATTACAAATTTGAAAAAAAACATTAATTAAAACCCGATTTTCATTAAACTTTAGAATAACAAAACCAAAAATAAGAATATTAATTACAAATACATAAATTAAAAACTAGATGATAAATAATCTATGATTATAAAAGACTTCAATTAAAATAACTATAAATGTTAATTACCGAAAATCAGCGAATAAAAATAAAAAAACACTGATGACCCGATAAGTCATTGAAACCACTTATCAACCTCCCCGATAGACAAAAATAATCAAACTGAATACATAATATAATATAGTTAATGTTTAAAACCTCTTAATTAATTAATTAATTATCTATTTGGACTAATAAAACTAAAAGAGAACTATTTTATTTAATTTAGAACATAAATTATTTACTTAAATAATAAGCAGGATGGCAACACACATTACAAATATTGTTAAACTATTATAATGTAACTAAATTAAAAGATAAAACATTAAAATAAATAATAACTAAATTAAATAGAATTACAATAATTAAATAATTGTTTAAAATAGATATTAACTTATTAAAAAATTCAATCAAATTCGAATTAACCAAACTAAATAAGACATAATTAAATAAGAAATGTAAAGTAATATTAAAATTGTTACTTTGAAGACTACAAATACATAATTAATTATTAAAATTTATTAATTAAGAAAATTAATTATAAAAATACAAAAGTACAATTATTTAGTATAAAGTGATTAAATAATTAATTAAATCATAATAAATTATGTAAAAAGTTGTGGCAAAACTATGTAAAAATAGAGCCACATCAAATACCACTAGGACATTGTCCTTTTGGTATTCGTGGTGCTCCATGGTGGGATAATTTTCCATAGGTATCAAGTTGGTCATATGATAGAGGAAAAGTAAAACCCGAGATGATAGGGCATAGTTCATTCCATATGGTTGTATAATGGAGAGTCACTTGTTTTCCATGTATAATCCATATGATGTGGGAAATTATGGTCTTGGGTATGACCTACCAAGGATTGTTTCTTAAAAAGGATCCATTTATGTAATGATCATCTACATTCCATACTCTAAACCACAATTATCCACATAATCAGGATTACATTTGGTTGAAAACACCCCTTCACTATAATCCCACATGGAAATTTTTTTCCCATGCCATCCATTCTTTTATTCCCCTCCCCGATAAATCAAACTCATGAACTCTACAATAATGTACATCCAACAAGTATTAGTATTATCAATGGGCCATTGACATAGAGGTATTCGTAATTCTCCTTGTTGGGATATTATGTTTGAGGTCTCGGGTTCATGTTATAGGGGAAGAGGAATAAAACCCTGGATGGAAGGGGAATGTTCATGCCACATGGATATACAATGGAGAGGCATTTCACCACCACACTTAGGCATGATGAAATGTCTAATTTCATTGTGGCATTTGAACTACAATAGATCATTACATAAAAACATACCCACATGTTATCATAATCAATCATGGTCAAGCACCAATAGATTTTGACATGGAACTTGTTACTGTATTAGGTTTGATCATGAACATTTATTTTTTATCTTCTACCTTATTTAATATCTGTTATTTTCCTTATATCTATGAGCTATTTCTCTATATGACTTACCGGTGGAGTTATTGTTTCCCTTACATATAAATCATTGAATAAACTATTAATCAATTATGAGAAACCCTAAGGTATGAGAGTATGATATTTAGTTCATATATTAGGGAGAGACAGATGAGGGACATTCATATCACTAGGTTGGAGGATTTCATAGTGGAATTTGTGATGGGGATACCTGGGACCTTGAGGAGTCTTGACATAATCAAGGTGGTTATCTATCACTTGAAAAAAATTATTCACATTGTACTAAACTGAGTGTTACCTAGTATTCAAACATGAAGAGATTTAAATTCACAAGATTGTGTAATGACAAGGAAATATAATTATTATTTTTTTAATATAAATTTATGATTTATGTTTCATTTTTGGTAGGTCTTGCAGGAGGACCTTAAAATTCAGTTAACATTGAGTACAACAAAAAAATCCCTTAAAAGATTCACGATATGAGTGGACAATACAAAGACTATAGGAAATTTATTGATCTTGTTTGTTGACTTTAGTGGAGAATGTTATGATCACCTAGCCTTAGAACCCTAAGGAGATATTTATGGGAGGTAGTGTTGTTCCCCACCTTGATGGAATTAGGTGAATGTGATAGTAATTATATGAACTAGTTTGGTTTATGATACCACTTAGATGGTGCAACTGATTCAGAAAAGGTTGATCACAACCCAAAAAAGATAGATATCATATAATGAATATAAGATGTGTGATTTTTGAATTCATTTGGGTTATCATGTCTTTCTTATGAGTGAATCCTTTGATGGGGAAGTGATATTTGAAGAAGTAATAAATTATTAAACAATATTTTTTGACACATTTAGATCACTGAATGGGTGGGGATGGTGCCATATCATATTGAATTTAGAATTTCTTTCTGAGTCATGCATGATGTGTTCAATATTTCATAGCTTCAGAGGTACATGCCAGATCCTACACAAGTTATATATTATGAAGACATTGATTTGGAACCAGATGCATAATATGAGTGGAATTTGATATGGATATTAGTATAAAGTGAGAAAGTCAACTCAGGGAAGATGAAACCACTCATCAGAATTTATTGGTATCATGGATGTATCAAGGTGGAGACATGGGAGAAAAAGTTTGTTGTTTGAGGTTAGTAGATAATGTGTTTTGAGAAATACCAGTAGAGTTAATTCATGGAGATCATACATCAATAGAGAGGTAGAAAGGTAACATCCAATTTTTTTTACGAAAAATAAAACCATTTTTAATAATTTATATATATATTTATGTGAACATTTTATTTTTCAAAAAAAAATCACATAATTGATGATTTAACGGATTTGAGAAAGATTTAATGACCAGTAAACACCTTCGAATATTATATTTAATACTTTTGGTGTCAAGAAACGAGTTAGTGTGAGATTCTGAGGCAAATAGAGTCTTAACACAAATAGAATAAAAATAATAAAAATATTATATTATGTGCATTTCATATTGTAATAAATAATTTAATATCTCCCAAATGATGAATATTTTAGAAAAATTAGACCACTGTTAGGTTTTTAATGAAGTGTTTACCATAAAAACAACACAACTTTTTTCTACATTAGGAGTTGGTAGTATATCATGTACGAATAACATATTAGATATTTTTATTAAATATTCTTTTAAAAGTAATTGAATATCTACCAAACAGTGTGTTGTTTGAGAAATCTGAGATAACCGTTAGGTCTCAAATAAAGGGTTTTCCCTATATGTGATATAACTATTGTGAACATCAAATATTTGGAAATATCACACATGAAGATAACATATATAACATTTTTACAAAAATAATTGAATACATCCCAAACCATTCATCATATGATGACTCTAAGGAAACTGTTAGGTATGAGAGTCGTGGTTTTCCCTAGTCAAGACATATGTTTTGTGTGCATCGAGTGTTTGGTTACATCACACATATACGTAATAATAAATACATTACATTTATTACTTTTGGTGAATAAATAGTATGAAAAAATACATGAGTAATTAAATAATTTTATTTTCACTTGATTGATGAGTGACATTTTTCCATGGGTCAAATTTTATTGAGAGTTTATGTAATAATGATTATATTTTTACTTGATACAAATTAAATGAAAATGTTTAGACAATATGAATTTATTAACTATTTTGGGAATTTAATAAATGTTTTTGTAATTCTAAATTTGGGAAATGATGTGGGATATATAACAATATTAATTTTTGTTGATATTATTATTATTGTTAAATTTGTAAAATAATATTTTCTGGAGGAAAATTAATTGTTGCATATATATATATATATTGGTGGGATAAATATTTATGTAGATATATACATGTGAGGGTGTATATATATATGTATGTATATATATAATATATATATATAATGGTTATATATATATGTGTGTGTGTGTGTGAATGTTTGTTTATACAGATGTTTGTATATATATGGGTTAATTATTTGTATATATACATATATGTGTGCATTCCAGTATATATATGTATATACAGGTGTGCATAAATATATAATTCATATAAATAAATAAATAAATTTATATATGACATTTAATATACCTATTTAATGGATGAATAAATGTTTTTAAAACATGGATTTATAAATAAATAGATGATGATAGCCATGGGTGACACAAATATTAAGGGAGAAGAATAAAATAAGTTTTAGAAATAAAATAATGAATAAAATTCATGATGTGAAAAAAGAAATTAAATGATAATTGAAGTAAGACAACATTATAGCTATGCATAGTAAATTTTGGGAGAAAGTTTTTTATATGTTTACAATGATTGAGGTGATAGAAAATTAATATAATTGAGGCTTTGAATAGTAAATAAATATATATATAATTTCAATTAGAATGTATGTTCTGCATAGGAGATGATAAATCCCTCCCACACAACCCTCTTTTTCTACCTCCCTTTCTTTCCATTCTTCCAACTTCTATACTTTTTTATTTTATTTATCATTTTTTAGACTTGTTTCCTCAAAATATTCTTTTATGTTGAGTAGATTGATGAATCTCCAGAGCCATTGGATTCATCTAGATGAGTATAATTTTAATATAAAATATATTGTTGATGGTACTGAGGTAATTTTTTCACTTTTAATTTAATATTTTTAATTATCAAAGACATCGATAATTATAAATATTGATTAAAGGAGGATGGTTCATGTTGGCCTTGAATTTTGATCATCATCTGGTTGGGAGAAATATTTCTTTGGGTGACAAAAGCCTTTTTAAAATTCAACATCGAATTGGAAAACCATGATTTTGGAGTTTAGTTTACATTATATGACTCGTGTATTTATTATGAAAATGTGATTTTATTTTATAATAGAGTAACCCATTCTTATTCTATGATTCATTTGGGTATGTCAGTAGTCAAGGGTGTTCTTTTTTATGTGTAATTATCCTAACATTGATCATATTGTTGCTTATAAGTCTTTTCTATGAATTTAAATTTTTATCAATTTTAGAGCCTATAAAATTATGTTTCATTTATGAATATACATAGGTGATGCATTAAAGATAGGTGTATGAATTTACCCAACCCGATGTAGTGAAAATTTACTCAAATGTGGTCATTGATACCCCTGTTTAAGGGAAAACAGTGGCTATTGAGATATGAAGATAAACCGTTGAGGTTGGGTGTATGAGGTAACCCAAATTGACATGGTCCTAACATCCCTTAATGTTGGCATGGATACACCTATACATGGGAAAGAATAATGTAAATCTAGTAGATATTGACATACATTGGTGGATCCTTGAGGATGGGAGTTATGTACTATAGTGGCTGGTTACCCATCATTCCCAATCCTAACATCCTTAAAGGATGACATAGTTTTCCCAGTAGATTAGAAAGCATAGTGTATTGCTGGAATATATGAGTCATGAATTATTATGGACTCGGTACATGGGTGATTAAAATTTATAATATGACTGGTTATTAACCTGACAGAATGTGCATGATTCTTGGAACAACCAGTAGATGGTTTGGGTGAGCTATTAGACCCTGATACAGGTATGCATGTTCTATACATTGTTACAAACAGTGATATAATGTAGTTGGGGCCATGGATCATGTTTATTTGTTAGTGCATTATGACTCAACACATGTACATTTATTTAGAATTTACATATGTCGTGATATATAAAATAATATATATTGTTTGAATATGTCCAGGATGCATTGGTGGTGTCCGACTGAATCTTGTACTCATAGCCTATATGGGAATTTATTTTTTTCATGTAAAATTCATGACCAGAGATCCAATGATGGAAAATTTCCCTTTTGTGGATGGTTGAGCGGTGGACCATAGAGCTGTAGCAGACCGATAATGAAATTAGAGAACCCCTTGATTGTTTTTTAATTATTTGTCTTGTATTTACTCACTTCTTATATCCTGGATATGCTTTCCACATTGGGATATTTGTTTATATATATGAAAACTATTCATTTTCCATATTTTTACTCTAATTATTTATTCATTGTTTTTATTATCGTTCATTAACATCATGGTTGATGACATGATACATAGGGTATAGTTTCCCCACTATCATATCATGACCCTCACTACTAGTCAGAAGCCTCTTGAGTATGATAAGTTATTCATGAGGGAATGTTCCATTCCGGCTCAGACCTAGTAGTTCCGGTCATGATGTGCAATAAATCCATGTAATGGTGGTTGATTAAGGTTCTTGTCTCAACTGCATTACATTCCCCACTACATGAGGAAGCTAGATGTTGTTGATTTCATGTTTCCTCTTAGTGGTACCATTATATGGTTTTCCAAGAGTTTCTAGATTATAAATAATTTTAATAAATTGTATGAAATTTATACACATTGTGGGTGGTTCGTATAATAATTAAAATATTATTTTAATCTTCAGAAATTTTAGACTCTTTTTGGATTATTCCTATAGGGCATGAAATATTCATTGGTTGATAATAATGGTTAATGTGAAATAATACTTATTATAAATTAATTTCCAAAAAATTTATTACTGTAAAGTGATTTGATCCTTGAAAATAAAGAAACATAATGTAACTCTTTAAAAACATTTATATTCTTATGGGATATCAGTTATTAAGTGTTGAATATGGGATTCTAAGAAATTTTTTCTTATGTTGATTATATGATTAAGTCCTGCCAATAGTGTGGATGTGAGCTATAATATATCCAATATATTAATTTATTTTATTCACTACCCCAACTCATGTCAGTTAGGATGAATTACCCCTAGTGGACTTTGAGAGGGTGTTTTCACAAATATTTCTATGGCATGATGGATCGATGAAAATTCCATTCAGACTCGTTATCATTTCATTTCCATATTATGAGATGGTATGCATGTTCATTAGTTTCCTCGTATACTGGTTTGGAGGGGTGTGATGGATTGTGGTTATTTCACACACATGTATATCATGAATTTTTTTTTCTAAATCGTTATTTTAGGTATGACATGTATATAATTTGATATATTGAGGTACATTAAATTTTTTATGGGTTATTAAGGATTGAGAGATTAATCCATATGTATGATACACATCATATTGGATCTGGGAAATCCCATGAACTACATGGATACTATATTGGGATATGGTAAAAGATGACATGATAATGTGACTCACATTGTGAATATTGTGACAAAAATACTAGGTGTCTCTTGGATGAATTATTTATGAGAGAGATAGCTTAGTATATATGATGTTCAGGAAGAGTGGAATACCAATGGGGAAGCGGTATCAAGGTACCCATAATGTTTTATAATTATAATATATGATATCTTATATGTGATCCTTGAAGAGGGAAATACATGGTGGGGCTAGAAAATTATTATACATGTTTTTTGATGAGTTATTATAACATTTTGTTCACTATTATTTTAATATTATTTATTTATCATTTGTTCAAGAGGGGCATTGGTGTATCCTAATGAGTGTAATGTTATTATCACCCCAAGTACATATAAACTATTTTTAGGTTAGCTGGATAAGGTTAGTGATCTGGATGGATATTACAAGCTTGTGGTGTGGAAAAACTTGTTTGGGATTATTATTAGTGTCATCTTCACCGATTTGGAACTTCTAACTTCTAGTTCAATATTTTTAGCAGTGTATGAAATTTGACGTATTTACACGAGATCTCATTTTTACATAATTGAGTAGTTTTTTTAATTCTATATCCTTCACATCACACAATTCCTCATGTTTTATTATAGTGTAATTCCACCGATTTGTATTATTACTATTCCATCAGTACTAGAAGAGAATGTAGGACTTATTGGGGGTGGGACTTGGGCAGTCACCATCTCTAATCTCTCAAATTTTTCCCACGAGGGGTTTTTGTGTTGAGGGTTTGTGATATGGTGTTATCAATGGTTTAGGCTGTGGTATAAGATGTGGTTTGGAGTTAGGAAGATTATAAATTATATGATATGGTAGGGAAATAGAGTCATCTATATTAAATAAGAAATATAGAAATTTGAGATAGGCTTAAACATGAGAATTTAGGTCTCCCAATGATTTTATTCATAAACCATTAGGTTGATTGTATCTTAAATAACGTTACATTAGTTACATTGTAGAGAACTATGAAGGATCAAGAATCATTCTTCATTTAACCTATTTTTGAAATTGGTAGACACTGGGAAAGGTTGAAAATTAAAGACTGTAACAAAAAATATTAATTAATGTTATGTATTCCATATTCCTGGCTTAGGATATCTAACCACGTATTATTCATAAAATTATACCTCTAGGTCAATATCCAAATTTGGTTCAAACCAAATATGTTAATCAGTATGCACCATAAAATCATAGTAGTGTAGATGAAGATGATAATTACACATAGTAGAGGACACATAGATATTTATAGTGACGCAGTCTATAGAAGTATGAGGTATCAATTTCAAAATTTCTAAAAAAATGGTTATATGTGGTTGAGATTTATTTCAATTCGATTCTTGTTTTGATGAAGCATTATGTTTCTTTGGTCATGTCAATACATTGTAGATTAGTGAGGTAGTGGTGTATCTTGTTCCTTAGGGATTTAGAGGAGTATATAATCTTATGAGATAAGTTCAAGGACCATTTCCAAGTTCAGTTTATTTGTTTGACCATGAAGTAGGGTAGTCCCAAGGTGCTTCTTACCCTTCCCCTAGATATTTCCATTGTGCAGTGTTTTGGATCCATTTCAATACCCTTATACATTATGCATACGACTTATTACCAAATGAGGAGGCCTGAAAAAACATAAAAGAATATTTTCATCTAATGATCTAGATACATGTCACCCCATTAACGTGTAAAACATATCTTGAGGGGTTGAAATGTTTTTAGGTCATTAAGAGGATGTTTTAAAGACAAGATTATCATGGGAGATGATTCATTCTGATTCCTTATGAATTATTCATGTGTTCTAGGGTTTCCAATAACCTATACATAAGTGATTTCAGTTATCCAGGTGTAGTTCCAACCCTCATCATCTTGTTTCTCTAGTTGAGAGGGATCTCAGACCTACAAACTGGGGTCAATGTTGTTTTTTTGTTATAGATACTGAGGTGATCAGTGGTGAGATCACATAGTCCTTCCGAGTAGTCAGTGTGGGCTAGGTGTTCCACTTTATGTTTCTTTTGTTGAGGTAGTTTCAACCAAGGAAATAGTAGTAGTGTGTCCCACTTTGTGGATAATTGTGTATAGATGGTTAAAGAATATATTAACCCCAAGATGATCTTCATCCCTAGAGGGTATTTCCTGACATTAAGGATATCATAAATATGGTCATAAAGGGATTTGAGTAGGTCATCGTAACTTTGTACTTTAATTTTTTGCATGAAAGAGATACATTAATTGTATGAGGTACCATTTAACAGTTTTCAAAATGGGTAAATGATTTTTATGACTCAAGAGATACACAATCCTTCATATATCCTTCACTTTTCCAGGCTTTTGGACTTGAGGTGGTGAGGTTTCCTATTCCCTTGGAATTTAATATGCAATTTATAGGCTGCTCTAACATTAATAATTTTTGTATAGACTTTGATCTAGTGCTGGAGAAGCATCTGTTTTTTGGTATACATACAATATTTATATATGCCTCCATATATCATTATCCTCATCATGGGTATATTTTATTCTCTATAGGATATCATGTATTTATTTAGGAGAATTTTTTTGTTTTTTGATGCTAATGGAGTGCTAGTGGTGTTCATTAAAATGTGAAACCAATAGATGGGTTAGAGGAATGTTTTGACCTTATCACCCTTTAATGGTCGATATGATGCATAGTTGGATGGGGGTTTAGTCGATATTGTTTCAAAGGTTTATGGAAGAGTAAAATGATGTTTTTATAGATGAGGTTTTATAGTTATGCCTTGATGATAGACCATGTTTTTAATCTAGATACATACATGACTGTATACTATCTTGTTGTTTCTGTATTAGATAAAGCCTTCTATGTTGAAAGTGCTATGAGTAAAACTCAATGATTTATTGATGTCTGTTTCTATTCAGCCATGTGTGTCACAATGTGGTTCACCAGATTTATTCATTAAGGAGGATGGTGGTAGTTTATATATTTGTATCAATTTACATAACTTGAATCATTTGATATTGAGGAAACAATATAATCTTCAATGGATTGAAGATTTATTAGATCTATTAAAAGGAACAATTTGGTTCTCAATGGTCGATTTTTTATGAATATCATCATATACATGTGATCAATGAGGATATTCCAATGAATAATGTTTTTTCATCATGGAAATTATTATTTCAATTTGATTCCATTTGGTGTGATGAACAATCTATCCATTTTCAACAGTATAATGAAAAAATGTTTGGAGTGTTCCTAGATATGTTCATGGTGGTTTTCATCAATGGAATCCTTATGTACTATAAATATGATAATGTGCATAAAAATAATCAATGTGCTATTTTGAGAGTTAATTGGAATATGCTATTGTTTGTTATGGTTTTTAAGTTTGAGTTATAGGATCAAGATGTTTGTTTTATAGGGAATATGGTATGCCAATGAGGTGTAGTAGTGGATCCTATGTCAATATAAGAGGTTGTTTTTTGGGAATCCCCTATGAATGTGGTATAGGTTCATAGCTTCCTTGGTATTGTAGGATATTATAGAAGGGTTAGAGGAAATTTACCTTAGGTTGTGACTCCTCTGAAAACATTATCCACGATGGATCATCCATTCTTGTGGACCGACCAGTGTGACACTATTATTAAATACCTTAAATATAAATTGGAAAGTGAAAAATTCATTTGTTTTCTAGTATATGGAGTTTGGTTTTAGGTAATATGTGACGATTAATGTCCTTACTTGGGATGCGATCTTGTGTAGTGAAGATAAGTGGTATCTTTTGTGCCTCAGAAGTTATATTCCCATGAGTGTAATTAGGAAACATGTGAACTTATGTTGTTAGGAGTTGTGTTTTCCTTGATTTTGTTTCATCATTTTCGCACCAGTTACTATTTTTTGGTTTTTACCAACCATAAGATACTAAAGTATGTCTTCCCTAAATAGGTCAAAAAAATTAAATAATGGAAGTGGATAGAATTCTTCTAGGACTATGAATTTTATATTTCATATACACTAGGAAAAAGAATTGTTGTTGAAAATTCACTATGTAGTAAGCCACATAGTAATGTTGTGCATAAATCTAGAGATTCTTGGAAAGTAATGGAAGAAATATCAGTGATTAATCTATATAATAGATTGGATGGAGGTAGAGGTTTTGTTTTTAGATTTAAGGCTAGTCTTCTTTTGTGCATCATGTGGAGGTGTCCCAACAAGGGTATTCAGGTCTGGGTAGACTTGGTTGTTTTTTGTGATTCCCCAATAGTTGGTCTGAGGATGACTAACAATAGGTGTGATTTCATGTAAGGATTTTCATCCCTTTGGAAGTTCTTAGTGTGTTAAAATTTTCAGAATCAGTATTAAATCTCAGCGTGACAAATAATTACTCATATATTAGTGGTCAGTTTAGGTGGTGTAGGTTAAATTATTTTGTTGCATAGTTCATGTCTTAATTTTAGTTCTTCCAGAAGCTGAGGCCCAAATACTATGTTCTTGGTGGTTTTCTTCATCCATTAGTTGTTCCATAGTGTAAGCGGGAAGAAAGATTAATCGAATTCATTCCCAATTTACATATAGTCCATAGAAGTTATGATACTATATGGATAATAGTGGATTACTTAATGAAATAATCCTACTTTATAATTGTAACACCCCAAGCCTCCACGGTACGCTTCTCATTGATTAATACAGTAGCGTGTGTTGTACGCAACTTCGAGTTCTAACACACCTCGACCAATCAAAGTAGCGGTTATGAATAGTAATACCAACTTTTTGAAATTTTATAAATTTTATCTCTCAAAATGGACTTACTTTTTGGATTCGGAATATCGAAATTATCCTAGGAAGAAATTTTGGTACTTTTCGGATAAATTTATATTTTGATGAATAGCGAAAATTACTAAATTTAAATTAAAAACAATTTTTTAAATCAAAATAATAAATAGTGATAAATTATGAATTTGAGTGGCTTTAAAGTATATTTAGAATATATTTTTACCACTTAATACAGTTTTGTCCATTGGACATAATTTCACAATTAAACCGGACATAAACAATTATCAATCTTTTGATAGTTATTATATCTTAAAAACACATTTTTTGTTTTGACAGCGGGAATTAATTTTAAATTAATTTCTGTCATTTCAGTGTTTTGAATTTGGTAAAAAGGATTTCCTAATTGTGTATATAGGTAACTTTTATTTCTAGACATTTTGAATAATTACTTCGGCAATATTTTAGTTACCATGGTTAAAGGGTAAATCCGGTAAATAAGGGTTAAACAATAATATTATAATAATACTAAATAACCCTAAAACGTGTACTAACATTATTGGTGGATTCATGTCCGACCATGGACTTCTTTTGGTCGATTTTTGGACCCCATGGAGTCACTTTCAGGTGATAGGGACACTTTATTTTAATTAAGTTAAAATAAATACAAAAATGACATAAGCATATATCTTTTAAAAAAACATATTTTACATAAAGTTATATATGTTATATTTTCTACTATGAATAGTCATTAGAAATTTAATAAGATTTCATACATAATGGTATTTTATTTATAATTTTTAGACATTAAATATTTTAATTTATTTCTGACACAATGGTGATGCAGTAATTACATAATTAATGAAAAATTAGAATAATTGATATTATAAATACCAAAATAATTGTAATTTGCGACTTTTTATAAATAAAAATAATTTTATAGGTTAATATGACATGTTAGGATTTATTTAAATAACTTTTATTGAAGTAATCATTATGTTATATTTTTTACAAAAATCAATTATTGAATAGTGTCAAAATTGACAAAAAAGATTTTTTAAAAAAAATATTATATTATTAATTGATATTAAATTCTTAAAAATATAAGGTTCAGAAGAGAGACTTATATAATGATAGGTTTATTATTAATGGTCCACTTTGGGGTCTCTTGGATGTATATAGTATGTTAATAACCATATAATATAAAAATAAAAAGAGACATTGTAAAAGTGAAACTAATTAACTAAGAGTTAATACTTAAAGATAAGGTTAATATAGTAACCGAAACCTGTATAAATCCTATTGGTTGAGTAGTTTTCGACCTATCCCCACCTTAACCTTTAAATAATCTAATTTTGAGCCATTATTAACCGAATATGAATTTATTATAAAATAATATTTCTTGCGTTTTCAAAGGTGCCCCTCACCCCTCTTATAAAAGGGAACTCCCCCTTCTCATTAATTTACACCTTAAAAGCCTTTTGGTTCGGCCAAACCCTGCCCAAATACTCCCCCAACTTTCCTCACTTCATCCTAGAGGCCTTCCTTTAGTCATAAAGGCAACCTATGAAGCCCTTTTAATCAAATCAAAAAAAAAATAACCCGAAGAAGAGGTAATGATTTCACCACCTTTTTTTCAAGTTCCTTCTTCTTCCACTTATTCTTTATTTGTTATTACCATTATAAAATACTAACTCAGTATATTATATATACTTTGATGTTATTATAACCATGGTACAACCATATTTCAGTATTCTATCCATCCTTTGAATGACATGTCCCCATACGTGCGTACGTACGACTTACCATCTCCACGTCGTGGTGTAATTGTTATTCAAAACATTATTATTTTGATGGGTATAATAATGATTTGTAATGAATGTAAATAATAAATATAACATGATAATGATTCTGTATATATGAGATACCATCCAATTAAATATTATTTTAATATCAAAATAATGATATTGTTGCTCGTGCGTACGTACGGACTACCGTCTCCACGAACGTGATGAGATTCGATCTCCATCGTATCCATTCAAGACTAATTCTCATTTAATGATTAAAAATAATGTTTAAGGACTTTATATAATTCTGGATTTGAATAATATCCATTCCATCCCTAAAAAACATGGCTCACGTAAGAAATATTATAAAGGAAAATGAATCTGTTAACACCCAAAATGACGATAACACTAAGATATTATTAACAAATCAACGTTAAAAGATCATATATGATATCATATTAATGTATATGATTATTTTATACTTTAATAAAAATTATTTCACCATTATACAAGAGGTTAACCTACCCCCAACCAAGGAAAAGTACACGGTAAGGGGTTTCTTATATCACTATAAATACTGTGAGATTTCCATTATTCACCACTTATTTATTGCAGGTGGTGTGTGTGCTACCCATGTTTGTATTCATTGTGTAATATAATTTAATTCAAGTATATTTAAATCATCATTGTATTATACTTCTTTCATGTGTGTATGTTTAGTTAGTTACCAAATCAATAAGGTAATTTGAAATTTCAATTTCCACTCATTCGGCTTTACGCATACATCATTGACTATTTTACTCCAAGATTATGCATGGAATCACTATTCATTTTATTATGTCATAAATTCCACTCCACTTTCTGGGGATATAATTTAGATACACATAATCAATCCATTTATAAATTCTCAAGTCATCGATATGAGCGTGATACGAGTAATTTTAACTCAATCTCCATTTGTTGAGTTAAACATCTAATTCACTGTTGTTGTTTTTATAAGAATTTGTGTGAATGTCCTTTGATTGTTTTACACTGAAAATCCAATCATATTGAGTGTATTTATATTTGTCACACATAATTATGTCATTGATTTATCCTTAATCTATTGATACGACTTTTATGAGAGATTTCATCCCAATTTACATTCCATTGAGACCCCTTTGTTATTATACACCGAATCACTTTTATATGGTGTATATAATGTACTTTGACATAGTATATCATGAATCCCTTTATTCTTATGATATTAAAAAGTTTTGATTACCTAAATTATTTGTATTCAAGTGTCTCTCTTTTGGTTAGGAACTCTAACGAAAATATCATTTTTAAATGTTTTAAAGATTTATTCTTCTAAATCTTTCTCATTAATGTCCATATTTTAAAAAAGGTTTTAAGGATTTATTAATATGGA
The DNA here is from genome assembly GCA_963277665.1 of Viscum album. Classification (NCBI taxonomy): domain Eukaryota; kingdom Viridiplantae; phylum Streptophyta; class Magnoliopsida; order Santalales; family Viscaceae; genus Viscum; species Viscum album. The sequence goes on from OY728151.1 coordinate 566,501,655, forward strand.
CAATAAAGTTTTGAAATTAAAATTACTTTTCAAAGTTTCAAAGTTGTATGGGACACTTTGATTAAAAAATCTATTTTTAAATGTCTTCTTGACAAATAGTGTGACTTTTAAAAGATTTCAAGAAAAAGGGGGATATTTCTCTCTAATAGTTTTGATGATTATTTTCACCTATGTCAATATACTTCATTATTCTTGATTCAGGTTAATCTGATACAATAATATCTTCTATATTGTATCGAATGTGTTATGTTTGACTGTGGATGTGCTATTTTTTATACCATTCATTGTTTGTGGTTAAAGTATTGACATTTCGTATGCTAGTTTTAATAAGAATGTTTATGTTATGTTTAAACCTATTCATATGAGGAATAAATTAGACTTAGTAAGTGGAAGGTGGATCCCGTTATAGCTCCTCGATGCATCGGTAGGTCTCATGAGACAAACTAGTGTCTTGGGACAAGGCCTTGACAAAATCTTATTTGTAGTCTTGGCACGAGGCCTTGGCTATGTGGTTATGATAGTCTGGCATTATGCATTCCATCATTATGAAAGTGATTATTGATATTTTATCTGACTATTAAACTAGTAGAACATCTATGTGAATAAGTAAATGGAATTATTTCATTTTTTCTTTTCCATATAATGCTAAAGTTCATGTTTATAAGGCTTTTGTTTTAGCTTTACATTGCTTCAAATGTTTATGCTTATTTAGGAATGTTTCCGCTAGATTTTTATCCTTACTGGGCATCTGAGATCACCCCTTTCAATGTTTTATTTTTCCTAGGATGTGAAGAAGTAATTTATGAATGACCTATAGGGATAATATGAGGGGATATTAAGACAATATGTTGTTGTAGTAGTTTTTCACTTTATAATGTAATGAAAACATTATGAATATATCTAGTTATTCCAATGATACTAAACTAATCGGTCTTTCGAGACTTGATCCTTCTTGTGATCATGCCAATGTTATGTAATAATGTACCGACTCTAGGTAACTAGGGTCGGGGTGTTATAGTTGGTATCAGAGGAAGTTTAGTACAAACCTTGGAAGCTAGATTTAGATAAACTCTTATTAGATCACATAGCCCTAAGATAGACTTTGAGGATTAGTATAGAAGAACATACTAGAATTTTGGTATTATAGATATTTTGTGAGTTTTCTGAGAAATAAATCTCTGTCTGGATATGAGCAGGCAGAGGCGGCTCTGGCACAGATGTACCTAGAGGTAAAACCCAAAAAAACCACTTTGAGCTAGACTCAAACTGGAACTGGTGCATGACAATGGGCCTTACTGCACTCTTGGTTATGACACTCCCGTGGGATATGCTTTGGTAAATTAACAAGATTAGTGTGAACCATTATAAGGGGAATAAAAAATGACCCTAATAATATATGTCGGGAAATAGATAGTGGATAACCAAGATTTTAACATAGGGTACCCCAAGTTAAGGTATATTGTTCAATTACAATATTATCCTATTATGTAATTTTTTTTACATTCATATTAGATAAGTATTCAAAAACCCTAATTGTATTTTCTTTTTGTTAGTTAAAACATGGAGGGAGCAAGATCACAAACAACTCTTCTCTCTCTTCCTGAATAACTACTTACAATTATTTTCCAGAAGTCATGCGCAGATGATGTTGAAACTTTTTCAAATGTCCAAGTTACATGCAAACAACTTTATGAGACATCCAATACCTATAGCATTGCAAGATTCCTTCAAGGATCAAGAACCGACTATGGGATAATATTGCGCTCTCAACTTTCTTACCACGCTAAGTGTGGGAAGTACCATCAGGGTCTTTTCAAATTCTTCACTTTATCTCGAAATTACGATGCACTAAATGATTATCTAGATGCTGAAGAAGAGGGAGACCTTCGATCCGCCTATATGTATCAAATTATATATTTATGTCTTTTGGGACATACAGAAACTAATTTACCAATGCCTTATTTTGAAATATTTGAAGATGAATCAGTAATAATTTTTCTAAATAAACATGTTAAAGACGATGTCTCAAAATTATATTTAAGAAATACCTATTTTTTCTTGATGCATAGATGTTTCCATCGATATAATCCAAGATGGATGAGGTGTTTTTGGGTAAAGGAAATAGATGATTTTGAAAAATTCTTGAGGTAGCATTATAACACATGAACACATTCTACCAAAAAGAAATTCCGCCTAGTCTCTCCAGAGTTCATGATGTGTTCCACATATCAATAGTGAAAAAATACATGCCTGACCCAACGCATGTACTCACCTATGAAGAATTAGAACTGAAACCCGATCTATTTTATTGTGAAGAGCCTATCAGAATTATTCATACCAAAGATCAAGTTTTGAGAAACTGGATTACTCGTCTGGTAAATGGTATATGGAGAAATCATAAGATATAAGAGGCAATGTGGGAACCCGAGGAACATACGATGAATAACCTATGTAGAAATAAATGGATGGTGAAATGTTAAAAAGGGTTAGTGCTCATTATTGATGGGATTACATTGGAAGAATTTTCTCTTGTATGTGTAACCCTGCAATTTATCATGTGAAAATGATATTTGAGGAAGAATTATCTTTTCTCTTGCAGATATAATTATAAATAACCATTTGGTCTTATATGATCATTGGGTTTGAGGAAATTACAAGTTATTGTATTTTGGGATGAAAATGAACGGTTTGAGATAACATTTGTGGTTAAATTATGATATGGTTATTTTGAGGAATTTATCACATTTTGGTAATACTATAAAATATAATTTTTGAAAAAGGACAACACGTAGACCGTGTGACAGCCTGTCACGTCGTACAAAGCTGTGGGAATCGAACCCCCAACCAAAGTGAGATTGGGATTTATCGCCTTCCACTGGACTACGTGAAGTCCCTGGTAAATGTGACTAATTATTTTTAGTTAAATTATTTTATTAATCAATAATATTTTTATTTGGGTTTTTATGTCTTATCAAATTAATACCCTTAGTATATGAAAATGATTTGGTGATTAAGTGACAAATTTTATTTTGGAATATGTTAATTTTTTTTGTAACACTATATGCCTAAGGAAAATAGAATACTATGGGATTTCATTTGAGGAGTAATGGTGGATTTTTATCTATGTTTCTATTGTGGATTTATAGTAATTTGGGTTATTTATGGAAATTATTAACCTATAATAGAGAATATGTGATTAGGTTAATCACTTTTAAGTATGTGAATTTAAGAGTAGTTGCTGTCCTTTGGAGATACAATTTAACATGGAAGACTAAATAACAAAATTATTATAATCATTGGGTTTCAATATTAATTTGGATTAAATTGAAGTATTTTAAGGACAATTGTTTATTGAATGGTATTTATTTAAATTTGGGGTATTGATTTTAGAAATTAAGATTAATGTTTATTTCTCTAAAGGAATATCCTTTTTGGGGATCATCAGATCTTGTAATAACCATTTTGGTTTTGATTAATCTCTAAAGACAATGTTAATATATACTTTATCTTTCATGGATCATGTGATTCTATAGAATTTTCTTCTAGATCTTCCAGTGTGACCAAGTCTTCTTGAATACTCATCATTTAAAAAAATGAGTTAGTGGTGGAAATTTATTAAATAATGAAACTCTACATAAAAAGTAAATATATCTCTTTATTTTCTTAGTCAATCTCCGAAATTAATTTCTAATATTTATGTAATGTAACTTAAAACAAAAAAAAAGTTGTTCGTTTACTTTTCCTACTGGGAAAATAATGACCGTTTCTCCCATCACAAGTTTGGGGTTTTCTTGTTGTTAACTTTCTCCTGATCATGTTTTCTATCCCTCTCTATCAGAACATGAAATTTATTTTATCATCCATATCCATGTTTTTATACATGGAATCCTAGTATAGTTTATCTCAGGTGACCTTTGTACTTCTCTTTCTTTCTTTTAAAGTGATAGTTTTATTGAATCTTTTTCTGATGTGGGACTTTCCATTATATTCCAAAGAAAAATTTTAAAAATTTCGAGGATGCAATTTATTGAAGTAGGGGATAATGTAACACCCCAAACTTCCACAGTATGCTTCTCTTTGATTAATATAGTAGCGTGTGTTGTACGCAATTTCGAGTTCTAACACACCTCGACCAATCAAAGTAGCGATTATGAATAGTAATACCAACTTTTTGAAATTTTATACATTTTATCTCTCAAAATGGACTTCATTTTTGGATTCGGAATATCGAAATTATCCTATGGTGAAATTTTGGTACTTTTCGGATAACTTTTATATTTTGATGAATAGTGAAAATTACTAAATTTTAAATAAAAACAACTTTTTTAATCAAAATAATTAATAGTGATAAATTATGAATTTGAGTGGTTTTAAATTAGATTTTCAATATATTTTTACAATTTAATACAATTTTGGTCATTGTACATAATTTCACAATTAAACCGAACATAAACAAGTATCAATCTTTTGATAGTTATTATATCTTAAAAACACGCTTTTTTGTTTTGACAGCGGGAATTAATTTTAAATCAATTTCTGCCACTTATTTATTTTGAATTTGGAAAAATGGATTATATATTTAGAATCCGGATGTCCATATTGTGTAAATAGGTAACTTTTATTTTTATAAATTTTGAATAATTACTTCGGTAAATATTTTATTTACCATGGTTAAAGGGTAAATCTGGTAAATAAGGGTTAAAAAATAATATTATAATAATACTAAATTACCCTAAAACGTGTCCAAAACTTATTTGTGGATACATGTCTGACCATGGACATATTTGGGTCGATTTTGGGACCCCATGGAGCCACTTGTAGGTGATAGGGACACTTTATTTTAATTATGTTAAAATAAATACAAAAATGACATAAGCTTATATCTTTTAGAAAAACACTTTTTACATTGGGTTATATATGTTGGATTTTTGACTATAAATATTCATTATAAAGATACAATGATTTCTTACATAATGGGTTTTTGTTTATAATTTTTAGACATTAAATAATTTAATTTAATTATGACACAATGGTGATGCAGTAATTACCTAATTAATGAATTATTAGAATAATTGATATTATAAATACCCTAATAAATGTAATTTGAGACTTTTTAAAAATACCAATAATTTTTTAGGTTAATATGACATTTTAGGATTTATTTAATTAACGTTTTTTTAAGTAATCATTCTGTTATGATTTTTTAAAAAATCAATTATTGAATAGTGTCAAAATTGACATAAAAGAGTTTAAAAAAAATATTATATTATTAATTGATATTAAATTTTTAAAAATCTAAGGTTCGGCTAAGAGACTTATATAATGATAGGTGTATCATTAATGGACCACTTGGGGGTGTCTTTGATGTATATAGTAAGTTTATTAACCATATAATATAAAAATACAAAGAGACATTGCAAAAGTGAAACTAATTAACTAAGAGTTAATACTTAAAGATAAAGTTAATATAGATACCCAAACCTGTCTAAATCCTATTGGTTTAGTGGTTTTTGACCTATCCCCTCCTTATCCTTTAAATAATCCACTTTGGATCAATTAGAACTCGAATATGAATTTATTATAAAATAACATTTCTAGATTTTCCAAAGGTGCCCCTCACCCCTCTTATAAAAGGGAACTCCCCCTTCTCATTAATTCACACCTTCAAAGCCTTTTGGATCGGCCAAACCCTGCCCAAATACTATCTCAACTTCCCTCACTTTATCCTAGAGATCTTCCTTTAGGCATAAAGGCAACCTATGGAGCCCTTTTGATCAAATGAAAAGGAAGAACCCGGAGAAGAGGTAATGATTTCACCACCCTTTTTCAAGTTCCTTTCTTCATCCACTTCTTCTTTCTTTGTTATTAAAATTATAAAATAATAATTCCAGTATATTATATATAATTTTATGTTATTATAAACATTTTATAACCATATTTCAGATTCTATCCATCCTTTGAATGACATGTCACCATACGTGCGTACGTATGGCTTACCGTCTCCACGTCGTGGTGTCATTGTTATTCAAAACATTATTATGTGGTTGGGTGTAAAAATTATGTGTAATTCATGTAAATAATAAATATAACATGGTAATAATTCTGTATATATGATATACCATCAAATTAAATATTATTTTAATATCAAAATAATGATATTTTCCCTCGTGCATATGTACGGACTACCGTCTCCACGAACGCGATGAGATTCATTCTCCATCGTATCCATTCAAGACTAATTCTCATTTAATGATTAAAAATAATGTTTAAGGACTTTATATCATTCTGGAGATGAATAATATAAATTCCATCCATAAAAAATATGGATCACGTAACAAATAATATAAAGTAAAATGAATCCGTTAAAACCTGAAATGATGATAATACTAAGATATTATTAACAAATCAATGTTAAAAGATCATATATGATATCATATTAATGTATATGATTATTATATAATTTAATAAAAATTATTTCACCATTATACAGGATGTTAACCTACCCCCAACCAAAGAAAAGTACAAGGTAAGGGGTTTCTTATCTCACTTTAAATTCCGTGAGATTTCCATTATTCACCACTTATTTATTACATGTGGTGTGTGTACTTCCCATGTTTGTATTCATAGTGTAATATACATTAATTCATGTATATTTACATCATCATTGTATTATCCTTCTTTCATGGTTGTGTGTTTAGTATGTTACCAAATCAATAAGATAATTTGAAATTTCAATTTCCACTCATTCGGCTTTACGCATACATCATTGATTATTTTACCCCAAGATTATCTGTGGAATCACTATTCACTTGATTATGTCATAAATTCCAATCCCCTTTTTGTGGATATACTTTTGATACACATAATCACTCCATTTATAAATTCTCAAGTCATAGATATGAACTTGATAAGAGTAATTTTAACTCAATCTCTATTTATTGAGTTAAACTTCTAATTCATTGTTGTTGTTTTGATAAGAATATGTGTGAATGTCCTTTGATTGTTTTACACTGAATATCCAATCATATTGAGTGTATTTATATTTTTTCACACATAATTATGTCATTGATTTATCTTTAACCTAAGGATATAGCTTTTATGATAGATTTCATCTCAATTTACATTCCATTGAGACTCCTATTTTATTATACCCCAAATCACCTTTATATGGTTTATATAATGTACTTTGACATAGTATATAATAAATCCCTTTATTCTCATGATATTACAAAGTTTTGATTACCTCAATTATTTATATTCAAGTGTCTCTCTTTTGGTTAGGAACTCCAACTAAAATATCATTTTTAAATGTTTTAAAGATTTATTCTTCTAAATAATTCTCATTAATGTCCATGTTTTAAAAATGGTTTTAAGGATTTATTTATATGGACATTAAAGTTTTGCAATTAAAATTACTTTTCAAAGTTTCAAAGTGGTTTGGGACAATTTTATTCAAAAGTCTATTTTTAAATGTCATCTTAACAAATAGTGTTAATTTTAAATGATTTCAAGAAAAAGGGGGATATTTATCTATAATAGTTTTGATGATTATTTTCACCTATATAAATATCCTTCATTATTCTTGATTGAGGTTAATCTGATACAATAAAATCTTCCATATTGTATCGATTGAGTTATGTTTGACTGTGGATGTGCTATTTTTATACCATTCATGGTTTTTGGTAAGTATTGACATTTTTTATGCTAGTTTTAATATGAATGTTTATGTTATGTTTAAACCTGTTCATATGATGAATGCATTGGACTTAGTAAGTGATGGGTGGAGCCCGCAAGAGCTCCTCGATGCATCGGTAGGTCTCATGAGACAAACTAGTGTCTTTCCACAAGGCCTTGCCAAAATCTTATTTGTAGTCTTGGAAAGAGGCCTTGGCTATGTGTTTATGATAGTCTGGCATTATGCCTTCCATCATTATGAAATTGATTATTGATATTTCATGTGATTATTCGACTAGTATAATATCCATGTGAATAAGTAAATGGCATTATTTCATTTTATCTTTGCCATATTATGCTGAAGTTCATGTTTTTAAGGCTTTTGTTTTAGCTATACATTGCCTTAAATGTTTATGCTTATTTATGAATGTTTCTGCTATATTGTTATCCTTACTGAGCATCTGAGCTCACCCCTTTAAATGTTTTATTTTTTCCAGGATGTGAAGAAGTAATTTATGAATGACCTACAGGGATAATATGAGGGGATATGAAGACAATGTGTTGTTGTAGTAGTTGTTCACTTTATAATGTAATGTAAACTTTATGAATGTATCTAGTTATTCCAAGGCTACTAAACTAATCGGTCATTCAAGACTTGATCATTCTTGTGATCATGCCAATGTTATGTAATAATTCACTGACTCTGGATAACTGGGGTCGGGGCATTTCAATAATTAGAAGGGATTTGATCTCTATGAAGGGTTTATCAAGGAATTATTTAGAGGAGGTTGTGTGACTCCATAGAGTTATAAGGATGATCATCTATAATGGTGATTGTATTTTTACCTTTATTGTGTAGAGAGGAATTTATTTTGATAATGGTTCTATATTTTTTCATACCATAGATTTTCATTAGAAAAATAATTATCAGATAAAGGATATTATCTAGACTATAGAAAAAATTCAATGTTTTGGTCTAGGATTATGGTGGATCTTGGTTGAGGATCCAACCCCTGGTTTTGTTTTCATAAAAAAATATTATCCACTCCACCATTGGTATGCCACCATTTGATTCTTTATACGGATGACTATTTCATTCTCCATTGTGATGAACTAGGGTAAGACAATCCACAATTATAGGGACGGAGCTAGTGTAGAACATGATTGACATGGTTATGGGTGTCCAATAAAAGATGAAAGCATCACATTATTGTCAGAAATAATATACTAATCATATGATGGTACTTATATAATTCATCATGGAAGATCATTCGATTCTGATGGTGACTAATAATCATGGTAAACAAACATTTTTAATTGGAGTAGCATTTATCCTAGGTTTATTGGAACTTTCAAGGTGGTGGATCTTGTTTGATCTTTGGCATATAGGATAAAACTTCCCACCCATAGATATAAAAATGCAGTATATTGTTTTCATTTCACTGCATCATGATTTTCTTCATTATGACTCTCACATAATAAATTGTGTTTAAATCAATGTGGATGATGATTCGACCTCCGAGGAGTAGAATGTGATGGTACAGGGCCACCAGGAGAAGGATTTTTTTAGGTATACTATTCCCTTGGTTAATGACTTATGAATTCATGGTGTCATAGAGGAGAGTACCTACGAAATATGGGTTGTTGGTACACACATAGTATCCTAACCCATTTGACGAATTTCTTTTTTATTTTTATTTTATTCATTTTATGGATGTTTTCCTTTTTAGTTTATTATAAAATTCCATCTTCATTCCTTAGTATGTATTTCTAGTCATATGAGAGTTATATTCCCCAAGAGAGTGTTTGAGATCTAGTTGTTCTCTTTTGTATGTTTGAAATTGTTTTTTCTAGATCAGGTAGTTATGATCAAGTGATGGTGGGATCCTTAAGAGCTATATCATGGGGAGACTATTCATACAACACTTTTTATATTTCATTCCTTCAAGGTTTGGTTTTGGATTCTCAAGGATAATAATTGTTTAAAAGGTATCTAATTTCACGGGTTGTCTCTATATATCCTGATACTTTTCATATTTCAAATTCCCATGGTCCATGGAATAGGGTTAGTGGAGGTAATGTGTTGTTCAAAGGATAAAAGATAAAAGTATAATGAAGGGGTTCTCAGTGTAATTGATTTTTATGGATTAAAAATGATTTGCGGATTATGTAGGGCGATTCAAAAAATGAAAATTTATGACCTTACATAAATAAATATGGCCAAAATAGGTAGAATATCACACCTGAAAAATATGGTCATGAAAAACTCATGGAACAAGAATAAAATTTACAAAATTATTTAAATACATATCATGTGGTTTGATACAATCTTTTTTTGATAGAAATTATTGTTCGACATGTTTTAATATTAAAAGGGTGATTTGGACCATAAAAATCCCTTATAAAGTGCAATATAGAACTAATAGTTACCACCACTCAATCAAAACCCTGGTTCAACTCTTTCTAATATATAGGTTGTTGTCGATGATTTTTCATTTTGTTTCTCAAGCCCTTATAATGGGATTGATCTCAACCTTCCATATTTGATTCTCTCTGATTGGTGGTACATTCTAATACTTCTTTTGTTGTTTTTTAGTAATTCTTCCTTCCACCATTTTCATTCCATGTGATGGTGGTTTCTCCACAAGTTTATTTTAGTTTTTGATATTTTATTTATAGAACAATTTTGGTCCTACATTCTCAGAGGGATTTAGTATTATTGTTAGATAGGTGACCTTGATCAGTGACATTGGATCATTATCATGTGAATAACATTGATTCAATTGAGGTGTGGGATTAATATAATTACCAATATAATTAAATTCTACCTTAATGTTAATTTTATTTCCCATTTTGAATGAAATGTAATTAACCTAATTAATATTGATCTGGACTAATAATGAATTTGATTGGAAATCACTTGTTGTTTCTTTCCTCATACATAACAGTTTTCCTTTGTATTTTCTAGATAGGATTCTATAAATTATATGGTTGTGTAGCATGCTATTATGCTTGATATATAATATTGAAATTGATATAAATGGTAAAGAACATAATTTTCAAACAAATTCACTAATAGGATTAAGTATTAATTAATAGGAATTTTAAAAATATGCTATTTTTTTTAATATTATGGTAATTCAAATGTATGATAATATATTATATAATTTATGTTTGTTATTCCATGAGATAATCTACTTGGTTTAAGAAACAAAATAATGTTATTGTGTTTAATTGATGAAATAATGGAAAGGAATGCAAAATGAGATTGGTACTTCTTTAGGGTTCTAGAAACCATAACTAAAAATTAGGTCATGTAGTAGATTTTGATAGATTACTATTGGTTATACCATAGGATTCCCATTGTTGGAACCTATGAATAATGAACTTATTATTTCAATATGGAATAAGAATCTTTTTTTGATATTGATAAATCTTCATGGTTGAAATTTCCCATTTTATTAGAAAGGTTCAATTCATTATGTTGGGTGTTTTTATAGATCATTAATATGAGAATGATAAATGAATTTATCTAAAGGCCTGGAATTTCTAGTTAATTTTTCATATTTTTTTTTTCTGTGAAGTGTACCCTAGATGTGGTCATTACTAGGAGATACAAAAATGGTATGTCTGAGATTTTGATGACTAATGTTACGGGTGGGGAGCCATAAAAATGTGTTAGCAGATGAAGCATGTTATGTTATGATACACTGGCATATGCATGTGGGTGTTAGGGATGGAACAAGAGATGATTTAATGGCTTAAAGATAATCTTTCCTTTTTTTATTGTAAGGAAAAATGATTTCATAATATGAATTTATTTGATGATCGATGGTTGGGATAATAGTTTTATCTACATCCCATTCCCTTCAACATGTTGTAGCTAGATGTGATTGATTTTATGTTTCCACATGGCGTTATTGTGGGATGGTTTTCATATAACATTTAGATTATGGATTAATGATTATAATGAATAAAAAACATTTAACCCATGTGGTTGGTTCTTTTTGGAATAAAAATTACATGTTACTTTTGAGAAACCGTGGAATATGTTTGAATTATTCATGGAGGGAATGGACTTCAATTTGACTGTAATAATGTTTTATGTGGAATAGTTTTAATTTTTTATTAATGGATAATGAAATAATTAGGGAAATGTGAATTTTTAAAGAAAAAAAATTTATTTTCAGTTTTTATTCAATAAAATTACATTCTTATAGTATATATAGTATTGTTAGTTGTATCCAGGAGTTCGAGTGAAGCTATCTATAGTTAATTCTGATACAAGGTTACAACCATGGTGTGAATATAAGATATATTATAATATATATTCTTTGATTTTATATGCTACCACACCCTTATCGATTTTGGAAAATGACTCCTAGTGGACCCTAAGAGGCTGTTTCCCCCAGCATAGTAATGGGTGTATGGATGGATGACTCCCCATGTAAACTCACCCTCTTCTCTAATTAGTATTAAATATGGGTATACGCAAATATTAGTTTCACTATATATGTTAATTAAGGTATGCGATGGATTTTTGTTAATTAACACATATATATCGCTATATATATTATCCAATTTATTCTTATAGGTGTTAACTGTATATGTTTTGATGTATTGAACTACCATATATGGTGTATTGGCTATGATGGATTGAGGTAAAATATCAAATGTATGATATAAGTCCTATGGTATGTGGTAGGTCCTAAAAAATTATTTTATTACTATATGTAGATGTGATATGGGATGATTTGATGATGTGATGAATATGGTTCAGGTTTCCATACTTATCCCATGTATTTTTGTTCTGGATTATTTTGGAGAGAGATGGTTCAAGACATACATGTTTGGGGAAGATCAACAAAAAGAAAAAAAGAATTAGTGGGGAACCCATAATGATGTATCTTTATAATTTATGATCACATATATGTGACACTTGGTGAAATATATCCACATTTTGGTTGGGAACATAGTTTACCTCCATATGTGATGAGTTAGTTTCACTTGTTGTTCACTATTATTTAATATGAATTCTATATCTTCTTCAGAGAGGCACTGAAGAGGATCCTAAAAAGTGTACTGTTATCCCCACACTAAAAATATAAATATATTTTTTATATTAAAATAATAAGGTTGATTATTGGGATATATATTAATAACTTGTGGTTCTGCATCAGCTATTTGGGTATCATGGTCACTATCACCATTACTTTTTTAGTACATTTTTCTTTTCCTTAAATTGTTTTAGAACTTGTTTTCAATAAATGTTTATACTTGGGATATTTTATCAACATATATGAGTAAGTATAGTTTGGTTTATATATATTATCTTTCTATTATGCATTTTCTCTTAGAGCATAATGCATCACATATATAGGCTGATTGTACTATCGATGCTAATCACCACGCTAGTGACTACTATAGGTGGGACTCAAGAAGTCACTATCTCCCTTCTCACATTTTTAGCCCGGGAGTGAAAATAATTAGGGGATTCGGGTCACGATATAATCACCCTAAAATGTGTGGTTTATAATTGGCATGATCTTTACTCTATATTAGATAATTGGGAACAAGACTTCACACCTAGCAAGACACTACTTAGGGATATTATTGGATAATTCACACTCCCATTATGAATCAATATAATGGATTTGAGAATATATTTATGGTTGGATAGAGAAACGAATTAGAATATGAGCATATAAAACCTATGATAAACTAATGGAGTCATAGTTTGAAACATATTGTCATATATTGAAGTAGAGGTTTCATTTGGGAAGACATATTATATTTACATTTTTATTGATATGACCATTTAATTTGATTCTATTATATATTATCACAGTCATGTTGGTATGAATGTTTATTTATAAACATGAAATTGAATATTATTTTGAGGATATTATGTCTCTATAATGTTATAATAATTGTCTATAGAACCAAATTACAAAAATTTATAATGAGAATCATAATACATTCATAGTATGAGGAAAATGATATGTCTTCCATTCTTGAAAATGATATTAAGCTATGTATGAATTTATAATCTATATCATGATTCAAGATTAGATTTTAGAGACCAATTGATATTGTTTTCTAAGTGATGATTAAAATATGATATGATTATATTTATTTAATGGGATAATGTATCACATAAGTATTTTTCTATATAAAGTTTCCTTTAAATAATCATTGTTACTTTTGATTATTTCACATGAAATATTGATCGAAAATGATTTTTGATATACAATATAAATATTATAAAAAAATTTAGAATAATAATGTATTCTATTGAAAATAAAATGATATTAACAAACTAAAATTGCTTCATTTAGAGGATAAACAATTAATATTAAATAATATTATTTCTAAAAGCTCAATTTTTTTATGTGTGGAATAATGTATCCAAAAAAATTAAGTTTTCCATTTTTAATATATTATATATGATATAATATATTATAATTTTTTAAATTTGAAATTTATATGAATTAATATAAGGAAAAATTCATCCGAAAATTTTCAAAAAAGGATGGTATTCATTATATTGTGAATTTTTAATATAATATATGAATTTATAATTTTTTTATTTTAAATATTTATAATCAAATATTGTTTTGAATTCATAAGGTCAATAATAGGTAAATATAATTTTATGCAATTTTCCCTAAATAATTTTTCATTTGAATAGTTAAAATATATTTTTTATGAAAACAATATCATTTATCACTTCATCGATATATAATATTGAAATAAAAATGTATAGAACGATTTAGTTGATCAAGTATTTCTTTAAAAACTAAAATTATTAATTTTAAAACATTATTATTAACCAATAAAACATATGTAAATGTTTTTGGAGATTCATAAATATTTTTAATCTATTAAAAAATGTTTTTTGTTTGTGTTTTAATTAAGTATTATCATGGTTAAATTAATATTTGAATTGATTTTAAAGTGAAAAAACCATTAATTTTTTAAAAATAATCAAATATATGCAATATAATTCAATTAAAATAATTAGATTATGCTAAAAATATTCTAATATTAAAAACAATGTTTTCAATAAAAATATATATTTCACATTATGTGATCTGATCTTAAAATTATATTTTTCGAACCTTTAAGGATTTTATTTGATAAAATTATTTTCATATTCTAAATATGAATTTTTAATATATATATGAAAATAAATTTCAATTTTAGTTTATAATATTAATATACATCGTTATGAAAAATCAGTTACCACGATAAAGGTAAAAAAAGGTAGGAAGAGTTTTACTAAGTGTAAAATACCAAAAACATAATTTTTTGCTAGTAATTGTGGATATAATAGAAGGGTTAGTAAACAGTCACCTACATTATTATAAACATTTGGATCCTTTGACCCTTTAATGGTGACATACAATTATAAAAATGTAATGGGTATTTCCAATATTACACTTCTCTTCACTTTTGAAAGGGTGTCACTTCCACCACCTCATGTAAAACACATCCCTTCAAATTTTATCATGAAACAATGAATGGTTTATACTAATATTATATTATCTAAATTTAATAAAACTATAGTATGATTTTTTTTCCTAAGGCCTCTATTTCCATGGATATTTCTTAGATAAATATTATTTTCTAAACATTGAAATTTCTTACTCCTAAGCCCTTTCATTGGAATATTCTACATAAAAACATCTTATAGACACCATAAAATAATGAAATCATTATTATTAATATAATTTAATTAATGGATCAAATATTATTCAATCTATTATATCCATTGAGAAAAAACAACAACATCGATCATGGATATGTGAAGACTACCCCCACCATAATGTGATGTTGTTCATTTTTCATTACTTCCATCCATGGATGATAACGAGTATGGGTTTAATGAATAAACATATTGATATTTTAGAATTAAAATTAATACTTTAGAATTTATCATACACTTTAAATTTTTCTCATTTATTTTGATATCACATTGTTATTCATTTGTATCTGCAGATTAATATGTCTGCAAAAGATGAATTTTATTTTTGAACACGATGATAAATGGAAGGTTATAATAGTTAATTTAATTATTTAAATCTTTATTTATTACAATTTTAATATTGTTTTTAATTTATATTTTCATTATATAAAAAATTTCTTTACTAATTAAATCACTATAATATGATATCGTTTGATTCTGTTTTACCTACATTGTGAATGATGTTATATTAATTATATCATGAAAGAATAATGAATTTTATATAATGGTAAAATCATATAATAATAATTTATTTAATAAATATTAATAATTTTTGAAATATAGTATTTATATTTTATATAATTACTAATATTTAACATTTTGGATGTTAGACATGTCGAAACTAGTACTTCATATTTTCCATTTTCACAAACCATACCTTTATCATTCACCAAATTGAAATGGTATATGATATATAATATAAACACCAAGATTATTGAATATTTTGTAATCTTTAAATGAATAATTTCATTAATAAATAATTGTCAATAATCTATTAGAATACTTTTATGAAATAAAAAATTCATGTTTCTACCACTATATGATGAATTTAAACTAAAAAACATATATATATATATATATAATAAATTGATACAAGTGAAGTGTATAAAGGTAGATAAATTTGAATTGGATTCTGAAATTTGTGATTGAGGTGGATTTTTTTATACATGAGGTTATATCAAACCTAGATAACACCAATTAACTTTAAAGGTGTTTCTTCTCAATTTCGATTCATTGAGACATGTTTTCTTATCTACATAATTTCATTTAAACTATTTTTATACATATAATTAGATACAAAAAATTGGGAATTATGTATTATTCATCGTATCTAAATTTTTATACCAGTACCTCTATTTAAAAGGTTAATTATTATATTGATTCTTAATATATAAAAGGATATTGATCACAAGAACACATGTTTTTCAAGATGGAAATGTAAGGAAGGAATTTTATATTTCAATTATAGGAATGGCCAGTTGTTGATCGTAGATTTAGAATGGAAATTAAATTTTTGGAATACCTGTAAATAGTTTTTTAGATGTTAAATGATGATGGAATAGAATATTTGTGGTTTCGAGGACATCCTGAGGGATGAAGACCTAAAATTTGAGTTTTGAAAATAATTCATCATAGAGCGCCCAATTGGATCACAATCAGTACATATTGTGTGACCAAACCATGCATCCTAGTTTTTAAAGGAAAACTATTATTAACCATTAGAGAGGGAACAAATTACCATGTAGTTTTGTGGAGTGGTATAGATGGTCTCGAACATTTGGATCATGATTTTCCTAACCATGAACTACAACCATGTGTACTGTGGTTGTTTAGATTGGGGAGTCGTAACAGTTGACACACTATTTATCTCACCGTGCAACCTAAAATTTCACATCATTAAAAGTTAAACTATTATGATTTCCCCCTTATTCAATAATAATGCTTTACCACACACTTACCTCTCATTTCACCCAGTATGTCCCATTCATGGTCCATCCTCTTTCCCCATTCCTCGATGGGAGATCTCTCTAATTATTGGATTTAATCGAACACAGTCAGATCTATTTGAATCTTAGAGGCATGTCATAGACTCCATTAGAATCTTTTGAATTCTTCTCCATTTTCCTATATGGTCATATTATCTATTTAGTGTTTTTCATTTTGATTATAATGTTTCTTTGTATAATCACATATATGTGACAGTTATTTTACACTTCATAGGAATAGGGTAACTCAAGAGGCCATTTAAACATTCTTACATGCCATTTCATTTAGGATTTTATCAATTCTGAATTACTAAAGCATTATTCATTTAATTAAATTATTATTTTTTGTTATTGCATAGTTTTTTAGGGATTATGCTCGGTTTGAGGTATATTTTTTAAGAAGGTTGAGGTGCAAAGGCCCCTATTATTAATAAAGAAAGTCACACAAGGAGAAAAGACAGGAGTAAAAATAGAAAAACATGTCCATAAAAAAGTCATCAGCGCACTCACGAGTGAGTGATCCTACTGTGAAGAGATGTTTGAGAACCCCTTCCACTTGGTTTTCTCCCCCTCCGCCCAGCCTTTGCCTATATCCAGGGATCTCCACCATCATCCGGGATCTCAGACGTTACGTCCGTGTTCAGACACTTAACTCCATCCCGATCTTCCATCGGTTTCCTGTCATCATCACTACTAGCAGATTCAAGTAATTCAAATGAATTATAGGTACTCACATGTTTTATAACATTATGAATTTGATATTGAGGGGTTCCACAACGTGGTGAAGGATGGTATGATCTCGAAATTATGTCATTTTTTTCCCTCCAGACTGGGAAGGACCGCATGTAGTTCGAGGGAGTCTTGGACAGATTCCTTCAGAGGACCTGTCTACTTATACTGCCCAGTTGGAGTGGGTTTATGGTACATTATATGGGTGTACTTGGCATTCTAAGAAGAAGATACCAAGTCTGTAACAGGAGCTGTATTCCGACCTTCTTTAGCATGGAAAGGTGAAGAATCACTAGCACTAGACTTTTCATGAAAACCATGGAATAAAGAGGTCTTAACTTGGGCTCTAGGAGTACCTTCCAGAGGGGAGAATCCCATATTAGAGGCATGAGGAACTGTATAAATAGTGTCTATTTCTCTATCTGCTGTAAACAGAGACTGACCAGAGGGTTTTACCTTTTTATTGTCCTTTGTCGAAGTATAATTACATACATCAGTCACCTCTTTCCTTTATTTAGATTTCATGGAGATATGAAGGTCCATCTTTTAGTTTCCTCTTCTACTTTTTTCATTGACCAAGATCTGTTCTTGTATTAGGTAGGAGTCTGCATCTTCTTGAGAAGAATTTTCCAAAGCATCAAGGCTATCAATTGATTCATCATATTCATCATCTGTGAGACCTCTTGTCAATATTTCTTTGAATGAGGCTCCATTAATATCATCCATGCCAGAATTTTCATTAACATGTAGCTAGATATCATCAGCAAGATCTTCCCAGGATAAGAGAACTCTCTTTATTTTCTTGTGAAGAAGTGCTGGTCTTGATATGTTCATCAGAACATACCTTTTGGGCTCTTCATCAAGAGACCTTAGAGACTTTTCAGTAAACACAACAGTCTCTTTATCAGATTTCTTTAGCAGATCATGACCAATAACAAAAGCCATCTTATTCCGCTCAATCCGTTTTTCCATACCTTGTTTGGGTGTCTTCCTACTGTTTTCTAGGTCATGCCCTTTAATTTGACAGTTGTCACAACTAACATTTCTTCTTCATGAAGATTCATCATGCCCAATATTTTGACAAGAAACATAGAAAGGAGTAGTGCTTTCATATTCAATCCGAAGACAAATATCATCCTGTTGAGTTGATAAAATCACCTTATCTATTATAGTAGAACTATGGTCAATCTCTACTAGGACCCGAGAAAAATGACCATAGCATACTGATTCTGTAACATGATCCTTTCTAATCGGAATCCCAATATCAGATGCAATATCGAACAAAATCTCAGCATGCCATAATACGTTGTTGAGAGCGTGTATTTTTATACATACATGCGCACATGTATCCTTAAAATCAAGAAAATTGAAGTTAAATTTCCATTCATGAAGTCTAAGTGTACGTGGCCTGAGATTGATGGAGCTGATACTCTAAGCACTACTTTTGAGCTCCACCGAAGGA
This sequence comes from Viscum album, assembly GCA_963277665.1. Taxonomy (NCBI): domain Eukaryota; kingdom Viridiplantae; phylum Streptophyta; class Magnoliopsida; order Santalales; family Viscaceae; genus Viscum; species Viscum album. Next base: position 566,521,033 of record OY728151.1, read on the forward strand.
AACAGGATGTGAAAGAGTCCGCGACTGAGGGACACGCATTTGAAATCATTGAATCCCCAAATATCAGCTAACCGAGAGATGAGATCTGAAGTCCGCCAGGGTTTCATAACATTCATTAAAGAGATGCGAGTGATAAATGAATGCTTGCATAGATCAATCCTAGCCTCTATTGCATCTTCCGAGGCTAAAACATGTGTTGTTGAACCTTTCCGAATGATTCTATGGGGCGCGTGATTTGCAAGAGGAATGAATGATACCCCTGAGAAACCTTTGAAAGATGATAGGTTATTCAGCGCATCACGATCCTTCTTCTTTTCCTCTGGATCCGGAAAAAATGGATTTGCGAGTCGAAACGCATCAAACGAGTGAAGATTGACGTTGCGTGGGTAAGATAGGGCAGCCAAAGCTATGGGGTGTGGCGATGAGGGTTTCCTCTCCTATTTTTCTATCTCCCTTTCCCCTCAGTTTGAGGTATATGTAGTTTCATGAGTTATTGTAATGTTTTAACTCATCTTTCAAGCCTAAATTAATCATTTAAGGAGTTTTAGGTTTTATTTCCTATTAATATTTTTAATTATTTATCTCAATGTGTTTTAAATAAGTAATTATATTTTATATTAATTAATTGACTTCTGATTCTTTTTTTGCAAGACAATTCATTACATATTGGTTGAGTTTGGATAAGAATTGGTTGTAGTTTTCATCTCGTGTAATATAAAATGAATGCTTCTTAATGGTAGGTGGATTGCCATACCATCCCATTAGTGTTGATTAATGTTTATGGTTTTATGTGGATTATAAGGCTCTCTAATGATAGAGATACCCCCTATTTCCTAATTAAATTAACTCTTATAAAATTTCTAATTTAAATAAATCAATTAATTAACAAGCATGAATGACATAGGTCACCAAAAACCCCAATGCATTAGAATTATTTCTTAGACCTGATGTTTGAGTCTAAGATTCCTTGGGATATAATGTGGCCTCTATATATCTTGGAAGTTGGTACTATGCATGGTAAGACATTTTTTCCCTTTTATGGACATAGGTTTATAAAATATATGTAGACAAGACTAGATTTGGAGTGTGGACCATTTGAGAAAAACCATGGCACTGAGATTGGGTAACGAACCATCTCTTAACCGTTACCTTAAATATATGACTCCTTATAGCTAGAAATTTCATTGAACCCTTATTACAATGCCTGGGGACCGGATATCCTAGTGATTTTTCCATTGACCCGAGACACTGACTATATCCAATATGATCCCAAGATGGATTCCTTTTCTCAAATACAATTTATCAATGTCTTAAGAGGGATGTAACATCCGAGGTAAATAAAGAATACGACAATTTCATATTTATTAATATTTGTGAATAAAATATTAATATTATTTTAAATGGAATTCTATGTTCAATGGTGTACCCAATACGCAATAATGAGTTTCGTTGAAATCTTACGTTGCACACTAATAATATAACAATATTATTTTAAATGGTAGTTAATTCCTAACCATTGTAATGGTAGGAATGAAAAAAACTAACTTCCAAATGATTATATATCCTTAAAAATATTTTTTCACTTATCCAAATAAATGTTAGAGGCTTAAAATGCAAATGAATCCAATTTTAAGCATAAATCGTCTAATATTCTTTAAAATGTCGATTAAACGTCTTTTGATGGGGAACCCTTTTTAAATATATTTTTTAAAATATTATATGTTATATTTGAAAAAATAAAATCATTCTTTAGAATCAATACATCAAAATTTACTTAGTGTAAATTTTGGTTATTTTACCAATATTGTTTATTTTTTTAATGAATAGTGAAAATGGTGTATTTTAATTCAAAACCTTCTTTTAGACTAATATATTTACATGGTCATGTTATATTTTTAATTGGTTTTAAAGTTTAATTTAAATATAATTTTACCATTTAATCCAATCGTGGTAATTTGAATTAATTTCACATTGAAATTGGACATAAACAAGTGTCAATCTTTTAATAGATATTGTTTCTTAAAAACACGCTATTTATTTTGAAAGCATGAATTGATTATAAAATTAATTAATGCAAATTATATGTTTTTAATTTTGTAAAATTGATATCATTTTTGAATTTGGAATATCAAATAAATATTAGGGTGATTTTTTTGGTATTTTTCTGACAAATGTTCTTTTCAATGAATAGTGAAAAATACTGCATTTTAAGTCAAAAATACTTTTTCATCCAATTTATTTATATAGTTAGATTGAAATTTTAACTGGTTTTAAGGTTTAGTTTTATTTTATTTTTATCATTTAATACAATTTTGGTCATTGTATGTAATTTCACTTTTAAATTGGATGTAAAAACAAATCATTATTTTGATAATTTTTACTTCATAATAACACTTCTCTGGTTTTCACAATGGGAATTATTTTAAATTAATTACTGCAATTTCTGTGTTTGGAATTTGGTTAAATGGATTCCATATTTGGAATTAGAAGGTCCAAATTATTTAATTAATACTCTATTGTTTTTGGACATTTTGAATAGTAACGACATTAATTATCTTTAATTATCATGTTCAATTTGTAATCTTGTAGTTAAGTGTAATAAAATAACATCATAAAAATATAAAACGACACCAACATGTGTCTTAATTCTATTTGTGGTGTCATGGACGACCATGGGATGCCTTTTTCCATCCTTGGAACCCCATGGAATCACTTTAGTGTGATAGTGACCTTTTATCATATTTTATTTAAAGAAAGGAAAATGTAACCAAAGTATGTATCATCTAAGTAAAACAATTTTAATTTTGTTTACATAAATTATCTCTTAGACTATAAATATTATTTGGAAATATAAAAATATTTCCAACAGGATGGTAATTTTTTTATAATTTTTAGACATTAAATAAATAAATTTATTTATGACATCGTGATGATGCAATAATTACGTCATTAATAAACGATTTAAATAAAATGAGAAGATATGGTAAAATCTATTACTTACACTTGTCAAAAACCTATTGGATGGGTGGATTTATAACCCTTATCACCTTATCCTAGAAATATATAATTTTGGGACCTTTAATATCCAAAAATCATTTTATAATAAAGTAACTTTTTAAGACTTTCGAAGAGTGCCCCTCCTCCCTCTTATAAAAGGTCACCACCTCTACCCCCTTACCCACACCTCTCAAGCCTTGGGCTCGACCAAACTCTTCTCATTTTATTTCTCCAAATCCCTCTATTCATCCTAGAATCCTTAACATAGGCAGAATGCTCTTCAAGAAACCCTTTTGGTTCAAACCAAAGGGAGTTACCCAATTTAAAGGCAATGGCTTTTCTTAGGTTCTTTTATTTTATTTTTCTTCTCCAACTCCATAAACTCTTTTTATTACATTATTTTGTAACAACACTAGTATCTTCATTATAGTAGGATGTTTTTATGAGAAGTATTCGAGCTAAACTTACACACACCTTCGTGTAACGGTTAAAGAACATACTATTTCCGTGGATGGTGAATTACTCACTCACGAAATGATGATTGTTCTATCTTCTCCTAACACATCTTACGGTGGACATTATGATAGAAATATCTTTATTTATGATATATATTATATTTATTTGATCCTTATGTTTCTGTATTTTACATTTAAATCATACCTTTATGCTCTGCATGTTGTGCAAATGCGATAACTTCATTTGAGCAAGTGTGGACTACCGCCCCCTCAAGTGATGTGACTCGTTCATGCAATACATGGAATGTATAAAGAATGAAATTAATGAACTTATGTGACATATATAATGTATATATTATACTGGAATTATAAAATATATATATATATATCATTTAGTTTTAATACCATTAATGTGACCAAGAAATGAAAGTAGAGTTCATGCGTACGTACGACCTACCATCTCCATGAACAATGCATTTTATTTTTATCTCCAAATGTTATGAAATACTATAAAATGAATATATACTGGATATATATTATATTAAAATCATTAATTCCATTCTGGAGATGATGTACTTATTACTACATAGGCAATTATTTTCAAACAAGTTTATTTTTGACTCATATACCGAACATCGACAAAAACGTCTGATATGAACTCACATAATTAATAATTATTATAACATTATAATATGTTATATGAATTGTATAATATGTTGAGCAATATATTGTTTTCAAACAATTCAAAATAATGTTTTTTAAAGGGGGAGATTATTTTAAATAATACTCTTTCTCTTTATGATGATTTTGATGCTCACAAATACCCTTAATTATTTACTAATTATTTCGTTGAGTATTTTGCAGGAATTTATTTTATTTATTTATTTCATATAACGAGATTTCATACTTCATTTATTTCGAGATCAATTTTAGCGCGTTCTGGAATCACTGTAGCGCGAGATCAATTTTAGCGCGTTCTGAAATCACTGTAGTGCGAGATCAGTTTTAGCGCGTACTGGAATCACTGTTCATACCCTACGTTGATGAACGTAACGTATGGATGAAAAGTTTACTTTTTATGTTAAAAGAAACGTATGGTTAAGGAACCTTACGTTATTTTGAAACGTATGGTTAATGAACCTTACGTTGTTGAAAAGTATGGAAGAAGAACATTACGTTTGGAAGGAACCTTACGTTTTTGTTGTTGGACAAGTATGGAAGAGAAATCGTACGTTAGTTTTCAGTGTTGAGTTTGTTTCTCAAAAGTATGGATCATCAACCTTACTTTTATAATCAACCGTACGTTCTTTGGAGAGTTGAAGCAAGACAAAGTATGGATGATCAACCCTACGTTTGAATGCTGAAGAGAAAATATGTATGTTCAACCTTACGTTTGTGAACCTTACGTTTGTGAACCTTACGTTTGTAAACCTTACGTTTGTGAACCCTACGTTTGTAGCCACGTCATCAACCCTACGTTTGGCGTCGGGATATTTTTGACAGACGATATTTCCTTTTGCATTGGTCAAACAGGCGGATTGTTAAGCGGATTTCGAGCCGATTCTTAAGTACGACTTTGACGGAATTAAAGATGATTTTTAACGGATTAATGATTGATTTAAAACGGAGCTTTTTATGCCGATTCTTCAGGGGAGTTACAACGGCTCTGTTATTTAATATCGCGAATCTAAAGGAGATTTTCATGGATCTATTTATGCGGAAGATTTTCTCAGATTTGAATATATATGTTCTATCTTGGAAACTTCGGATATATATATATACACAGGAAAGTGTATGAAATATATAGATTGATCTTTTAACGAGCAAGAAACAGAGACTGTGTGAAGGCATTCTTTTCTGGTGATCGAGAAGAAGTGTAAAACCTTTATTACCGAAGGAAGATCTTGATAGCAGATTCACGTGTTCTACATCGACTATCTGTTGTGAATCTACTGCTGCTGAAGTTGTGAAGTTTCTTGTAATATCTATTGCAACTGGATCGACTCAGAACTGTTTTGATTACAAATCTTTATTTTCTGAAGACGACGATCTATCTACTGTCAATTGCATTCTGTTTCAATTGTAAAGAACAACTGGAGAAGTATTTTCTTTATCGAAACCCTTTTTATTTTTGAGTGATCAGCTTCTCGTTCTAAGCTGTGTGGGTTCGTGTTTGAACCAGGAAGGCTGTGTTTGCCTGAAACTTGTAAAGGTGTCAACTGCCTGTACTCAGTTGTGAACAGGTCTGTGGAAACGAGGACCAGATAGTGAAAATCGCCAAGCTCGTGGATTTGAGCGTTGGTGGAGTGGACTAGGGGCCTTCTGTTCCCCGAACCACTATACATCCGTGTGTTCATGCTTTTACTTTTTCCGCTGCATATTTAATCGTGCTAAAGCATAGTGGACAGAATTTGTCTAAATTGAAGAGATTGTAATAATTTTGAAAAGACACAATTCACCCCCCCTCTTGTGTGTAATCCGTAGATTCAAATCCAACAATTGGTATCAAAGGAGGAGCTTCTTATTTTTAAAGTCTTATCAAGCTAGAAGTATTTAAAGATTATACATAGTGTATCATGGCTGATACGAGAGATGGAATGTCAATGGTAAGATCACCTTACTTTAATGGAGATAATTATGGCTGCTGGAAATCACGTATGATTATTTATCTGAAAAATCTTGGTTACAAAGTCTATTCAAAGATTCTGACTCCCTATGAAATTTCCTGAAAATCCCGATACATGGAGTGCTGCTACAGAGGATGAGTATGACATGAATTCAAAAGCTATGAATGCAATCATCTGTGGTCTAGGACCGGATGAATTTAACAGAGTATCTCAATGCCCGACTGCATATGAAATGTGGCAAACAATAGCTGTTGCTTATGAAGGAACAGATAATGTAAGACAGATGAGATATGCAACTGCTAAATTAAAATTCGATACTTTCAGAATGATTGAAGGAGAGAGCATCACTCAGATGAATGGAAGATTGACAGAAATTGTCAATAATATAACAGCTCTAGGAGAACCAATCAAGCAGGCTGATCAAGCGTTAAAGGTACTGAGAGTACTTCCTACTCGATGGAATGGAATCTCTGCAGCAATCAGACAATCAACTTCTGTTAAAGATCTAACTATGAGAGAGCTGATTGGTACATTGATGATGTACGAGGCTGAAATGCAAGATGAGGTAAATGAGCATAAAGTCTACATAAAAAGGGAAAATACTGCTTTGAAAGTGACTTCTCAACAAAAGGATAGAAAGATGAAGAACAGAGAAGTAAGTGCTAAATCAGAAAGCTCTGATTCTTCAAATTCGGATGAAGAACTGGCTCAGCTAGCCAGAAAATTCAGAAAGTTCTACAGTAAGAAGAAAGACTTCAAGAAATCCTTCAAGAAGGATAGCAAGGAAGTGAGATGTTATGAATGCAAAAAGATGAGACATATCAGACCGGATTGCCCAAAATTGAAAGATGCAAAGAAGAAGAAATTCTTCAAAAGAGATGATTATGAGCAGAAAGACAAGAAAGCTATGAAAGCTACTTGGAGTGTTTCTGAAGACTCAAGTAATTCTTCTGAATCAAGCTCAGAGAAGGAGGAAGCCAATTTAAAAGCAAATATGTGTTTCATGGCTGAAACTGATGAGGTACAATCATACTACTCCTATGACTCAAATAATGAATCAAACTCTGAAACAGGTTTCTCAAATAAAAAACTTGCAGCTTACTGCAATATGCTTGAAGAAAGGTATGACTCATTATTTAAAAAATATAAATCTATAAAGAACATGCATAAAGCTATTTCATATGAGAGAAATACTTTGCTAAAACAACATAAGGAATTAATTGACAAATACAACTCTGCTGACTCAAATAAAATTAATTTTGAATCAAAAATAAAAACTCTACAGGATGAAGTAGAATCTTATAAAAAGGCTGCATTAGTTTTTACAAAAGGAGAAAATGCCTTAAATGAGATACTTGGAAAAACTGTAATTAAAAAGGAAAGGTTTGGAATTGTAAGTAAAGGAGAAAAACCTAGGTTATACAAAAATTATTTTGTTCCTAGCACTAAACAAGTTATTTGTAACTTCTGTGGAACAAAAGGTCATATAGCTAAAAACTGTTTTCTAAGACAACCTCAAATATGTGGAATTAAGAAAGCTTATATTTCCAATGATCTATATGATTCAATCAATTTTAAGAAAACAAAGCAAATCTGGATACCCAGATCACTGCTTGCTAACACTCCTGGACCCAACAAAATATGGGTACCAAAGAAATTTGTTTGAATGTCTTTGCAGGTAACAGGTCATCAAAGAAAGAAAGAAATATGGTATATGGACAGTGGCTGCTCAAGACACATGAGTGGAACTTCAGCTAATTTCTCTTCTCTTACTCGAAAGGAAGGAGGACTTGTCACCTTTGGTGACAATGCCAAAGGAAAGATTATTGGTATTGGAACAGTTGGAGATCCAGAGACAGTCTCAATCAACAAAGTACTTTATGTACAAGGGTTAAAACACAATCTGATAAGTATCTCTCAACTCTGTGATGATGGATACACTGTTGATTTTACTAACAATAGTTGTACTGTTTCTAAAGATAAACTGTTTAAGTTTAGAGCACCCAGAACTGATAATGTTTATACTTTGGATTTGTATTCCTTGTGTAAACAACAAGTAAACTGCTTAACTGCTAATATAAGTGAATCCTGGATCTGGCATAGAAGACTTGGTCACTGCAATATATATTCTTTACATAAATTATCTAAGAAACATCTAGTTTCTGATTTGCCTAGTCTCAAATTTGAAAATGACAGATTCTGTGATGCATGTCAGCTTGGCAAGAAACACAAATCATCATTCAAATATGTTAATAAAGTTGCTACAACTAAACCTCTAGAACTTATCCATATGGATTTGTTTGGTCCTTCAAGAGTAGCAAGTTTAGCTGGTAAATTATATGTTTATGTATTAGTTGATGATTATTCTAGATTTACTTGGATTTTCTTTTTGAAATTTAAAAGTGAAGCTTTTAGTTTATTTAAAGGTTTTTGTAAATCTATTCAAAATGAAAAAGGTTTTAATATAATCTCATTGAGAAGTGATCATGGTGGAGAATTTGAGAACCAGGAATTTAATTCCTTTTGCTCAAACATGGGTATTAAACACACATTCTCTGCTCCAAGAACACCTCAACAGAATGGGATTGTAGAAAGAAGAAATAGAACTATTCAAGAAATGGCTAGAACTATGTTAAATGAATATAGTCTACCTATATATTTCTGGACAGAAGCTGTTAATACAGCTTGTGATATAATGAATAGAATTTTAATAAGACCTATTTTGAAAAAGACACCCTATGAACTATGGAATAACAGAAAACCTAAAGTAAATTACTTTAAAGTTTTTGGATGCAAGGTTTACATCTTGAATACCAAAGATAATCTTGGTAAATTTGATCCAAAATCTGATAAAGGTATGTTCTTAGGATATTCTGCAACCTCCAAAGCTTATAGAGTCTATAATAAAAAGTCAAGGATTGTTGAAGAATCAGTTCATGTGAAATTTGATGAATCTGATCCTTTTGAGAAAAGGATAGAACAAATAGATGAACCTGATTCTAATGAAAACATGAGACTTGAGAATTTAAAGAATGATTTTGAAAATGATATAAAAGAAATTCAGTCCAGTTCAGAAGAACATGACACTGAAGAACCCTTGAATGTAATGCCTAGACAGTCTAGAACCTTAAAGAATCACCCTTTAGAATCTGTGATAGGTGACTTAGAGACTGGTATTCAAACTAGAAGAAACCTTGGAAACATAGTTGAATTCTCTGCTTTCCTATCCCAACAAGAACCTAAGACCATAGAAGAAGCCTTAGATGATGAGAGCTGGGTAATAGCAATGCTGGATGAATTGAACCAGTTCAAGAGAAATAAGGTTTGGGAATTAGTTGAAAGACCACATGATTATCCAGTAATAGGAACTAAATGGGTCTTTAGGAATAAACAGGATGATCAAGGGATAATAACTAGAAATAAAGCAAGATTAGTAGCTAAAGGATATAATCAAGAAGAAGGAATAGATTATGATGATACCTTTGCACCTGTAGCCAGGTTAGAAGCCATTAGAATCCTTTTAGCCTATGCATCTTATATGAATTTTAAATTATTTCAGATGGATTTTAAATCTGCCTTTTTAATTTGTTATTTAATGGAGGAAGTTTATGTTGAGCAACCTCCTGGTTTTGAAAATTCTAAAAAACCATATTCTGTTTTCAAACTTACTAAAGCTCTTTATGGCATTAAACAAGCACCTAGAGCTTGGTATGAAAGACTAAGTTCTTTTCTTTTGAAAAATGATTTTACTGTTGGACTGGCAGATCCAACACTCTTTAAGAAAACTGTGAAAAATAATGTTTTGTTGGTACAAATTTATGTTGATGATGTAATTTTTGGATCAACCAATAAAATTATTTATCATGAATTTTCAGAATTAATGCAAAAAGAATTTGAAATGAGTATGATGGGAGAATTAAATTTCTTTTTGGGTCTTCAAATATTTCAAAAAGATTTTGGAAATGTTTTAAATCAATGCAAATACATTACTGATTTACTTAAGAAATTTGGACTTGAAAACAGCAAGCCATTTACAACTCCTATGTGTACTAATATAAAACTTGATTTAGATGAAACTGGAAAATCAGTGGACAACAGGTTATATAGAGGTATGATTGGTAGTTTGTTATATCTTACTGCTAGTAGACCAGATATAATGTATTCAGTATGTCTTTGTGCTCGATTTCAATCAAATCCCAAAGAATCCCATTTAACTGCTGTTAAAAGAATTTTTAGATATTTAAAAGGTACTATTTATCAATCTATGCTTTATCCAAAAACCTCTGATTTTAATTTAATTTCATATTCAGATGCTGACTTTGGAAGCTGTAGATTAGATAGGAAGAGTACTTCAGGAACATGTCACTTTTTAGGGAAGTCTTTAGTATCATGGTCTAGTAAGAAACAACACTCAGTTGCCCTGTTAACAGCCGAGGCAGAATATGTGTCTGCAGGTAGTTGCTGTGCACAAGTGTTGTGGATGAAAAACACTCTTATGGACTTTGGATTAAATTTCAATAATACACCTATTTTATGTGATAATACTAGTGCAATTAATATTTCAAAAAATCCTATTAGTCATTCTAGAACTAAGCACATTGATATAAGACATCACTTTTTAAGAGATCATGTGTTTAAAAAGGATATATTTTTAGAATTTGTAAATACAGAAAATCAATTAGCAGATATTTTTACTAAACCACTTCCCACGGAAAGGTTTGAATTTATTAAGGGGGAGTTAGGTTTATTTAATTTTAAATAGTTTTTTTTAAATCTTATTCTATTTTTGAATTCTGCTTAATTTCTGTTTTCCGCTATAAGTAATTTTATTTTGTTTTAAATAAAAGTAATGATTAGTGATTACACGGGAATCAAGGCTCTCAGAACCGTTTCACCTTCTAAACTGCTTCACCTTTTTCGGAAACCCTTTCGAAAACCTAAAACCGCACATCTGATCCAAAACCCTTTTCTGAATCTTCAAACCCTAAACTTACAAACCTTCAGAAATCGTTGTTGGAATGGCAAAGACTAAGTGTCCAGATGAAGCCGAGAGCAGTGCTGCAAAGAAACCTAAGGTAGTAGGTCGGAAAATACTGCAAGGTAAAGTCATATATTTAGAGTGGCTGTTTGAAACTAATTTACTGTTGAAGCAAGTGTTGTCGTTTCAAAGCCTTGAGCAAGCTTTTAATAGTGAAAATTCTGAGTTTCTATATGAGGCAGAAATGAGACATTTCTTTAGAACTGTTCAGTTTAGCCTTGGAGATACAGAGGATAGTTTATTGGCTCAAATAGAGGATAAGGACTTTTCAATATCATCTGTAGAGATAAGTCAAATTCTTAACTGCCCTCATGAAGGAGTTTTTCATTTCGATTTACGGAATATTGGAGATTCTGTACATAAGTATGAAGACATTATGTCTTTTCTGTTTGGAACCAGAATGATAAAGAAGATGTTTATTAAGGATTTGGAGCCCGATCAGAAAATTTTGGTAAAATTTGTTCAGACTGGTTTAGCACCAAGAATGGCTGAGATGGAGAAAATCCTATACCCGGACATGTACATAATGTATCTTCTGATGTGTGATATTAAGTTTAATTTTCCTCGGTTTATGATAAGATATCTGAGTTACTGCTGTCAGAGTGAAGCAAGAATGACCTTTTTCCCTTATGGAAGGTTCATTTCTTTGTTTTTGTTTAAAAGAGGAATGATCAGATTGGTAGATGCTGGGGTGAAATGTCACCACAGTAATGTTTTTAATGCTGGAACTTTGAGGAAATTAGGATACTTCTGGAGCACAATTAAAGGAAAACTCTTACCTGTTGGAGCTGAGGAAAACTCGGAGAGTGCTCAGGCTCAACCGGCTAAGTCCAAGGAGGGACAAGCAGAATCAAGAGTTAGTACAGTGGCAAGGAGAATTCGTTTTGAGATGGAGGAAGTTGAGGAAGAGAGAAGTCAAGAAGGACTTCAATCTAGAAGGAAGAGGTCAATTGATGAAGAAGTTATCTCTCCTGCCTTGAAATCCTCTGAACCGGTAATTTCTTATTCATTTGTGAGAGAAGCTGTTGTGGAGCAGACTGCACCGATAGAGGAACCAGCAGCTCAAACAGAAACTCAAGAAGAACCTCAATCTGCTGCTGTGGCTGTTGAAAAAGTAATTCAACAAGAACAACTTATGGAGGCAGTGCCTGGTGAAGAAGTGGCTGGACCTCAAGATTTACATGAAAATATTGTTCTTGACCAATCAGTAGAAGTCAGAGAGACTACTGTTTGTGATGAACATACTTCTGAAGCTCATACAGAGGTACTTCAGGAAGATTTTTCAGTGGAAGAGTTACAGGCTTCAAAAGATAGTTCAGTGGATCAACCTTGTCAGGACAAGGACAAAGAACAGTCGGATGCAGATTCCTTACCACTTGCCCTGCTTCATCAACCTAATTCTGGACATGAGAATCGAGCACAGGGTGCCCCTGATTCGAGAAAAGAAAAAGTTGTTGAGTTGTACAAGCGTATCTCACAGTTAGAATCTGATAATGTTAGTCTCAGAAATTCTCTGAACTTAGAGCAGTTGAAGTTTCAGAAGCTGAAAGAATGTACTGTTTCAAGACAGGAAGTAGATTTGTTTAAGACTGATATTCTGCATGCTGTTGATCAGTTAAAATCAGAGATGGTAAAGAAAGATGATTTGTCTGAGTTGAAGATTTACATGGAAAATAAATTTGAATCTGTTGCAAACAGTGCTGTGAGTGGATCAGGCTCTTCACCTAATTTGATTCGGAGATTTCAAGCAATTACTGTAGCAATGAGCAATATGAGTGACAAATTACAGGATCTTCAGTGTAATAGTGCCCCTTTGTCAGTTTTGCTAGATAATCAGAGATTTTTAGTGGATCAGTTGACATCTGGAGAGCAACCGATTAGGATTCTTTTGAATCAGTTATCAGAAAAACTGGCTCTTTTTGTTGAAAAAGAAGAAAGAATGCATGAGTTTTTCAGAGTTAATTTGATTGAAGATATTCATATGACTCAAGAGAACAGAGATCTTATCATCAAGTTAGGAGATGGGATGATGAAGAGGCTCAGAGAACAGTTTACAGAGATAAAGACCGCGATTCAAAGGAAATAGACACCTTTTTCCCTGTCTTATCTATGAACCTTGATTCCTCTGTATATCAAAATCATTTATATATAACAGCTTGTGAATGATTTTTTTTTGTTTTGTTGTTTATTGATTTATGATTGAGTTAGCCAGTATAACAAATTCACTTATTCATACACAGTTAACTATATCATTTACTTATAGTTCAGTGCAATATTGAATGTGTTCAAATCCGTTTTTTTTTCATTCTTTTTGATATCACAAAAAGGGGGAGAATTTGGATAAACACAACATTTAAATTCATTTGTTTCCTATGAAGAAATTTGGATATATGGGAGAATTTGGATATATACGATATTTATCTTTTATCTATTTTTAGCTGAAAATTTATTTTTATGGGGGAGAAATTTTATTATAGATAAATATTGTTTTAATCCTTTCAAAATTCAAAAATTTTATAAAACTAATTTTTCAATAAAGATTGAAATTAAATTAGTTCTATTATATTTATGGGTTTTGTGATCATCAAAAAGGGGGAGATTGTTGAGCAATATATTGTTTTCAAACAATTCAAAATAATGTTTTTAAAGGGGGAGATTATTTTAAATAATACTCTATCTCTTTATGATGATTTTGATGCTCACAAATACCATTAATTATTTACTAATTATTTCGTTGAGTAATTTTCAGGAATTTATTTTATTTATTTATTTCATATAACGATATTTCATACTTCATTTATTCCGAGATCAATTTTAGCGCGTTCTGGAATCACTGTAGTGCGAGATCAGTTTTAGCGCGTACTGGAATCACTGTTCATACCCTACGTTGATGAACGTAACGTATGGATGAAAAGTTTACTTTTTATGTTAAAAGAAACGTATGGTTAAGGAACCTTACGTTATTTTGAAACGTATGGTTAATGAACCTTACGTTGTTGAAAAGTATGGAAGAAGAACATTACGTTTGGAAGGAACCTTACGTTTTTGTTGTTGGACAAGTATGGAAGAGAAATCGTACGTTAGTTTTCAGTGTTGAGTTTGTTTCTCAAAAGTATGGATCATCAACCTTACTTTTATAATCAACCGTACGTTCTTTGGAGAGTTGAAGCAAGACAAAGTATGGATGATCAACCCTACGTTTGAATGATGAAGAGAAAATATGTATGTTCAACCTTACGTTTGTGAACCTTACGTTTGTGAACCTTACGTTTGTAAACCTTACGTTTGTGAACCCTACGTTTGGAGCCACGTCATCAACCCTACGTTTGGCGTCGGGATATTTTTGACAGACGATATTTCCTTTTGCATTGGTCAAACAGGCGGATTGTTAAGCGGATTTCGAGCCGATTCTTAAGTACGACTTTGACGGAATTAAAGACGATTTTTAACGGATTAATGATTGATTTAAAACGGAGCTTTTTATGCCGATTCTTCAGGGGAGTTACAACGGCTCTGTTATTTAATATCGCGAATCTAAAGGAGATTTTCATGGATCTATTTATGCGGAAGATTTTCTCAGATTTGAATATATATGTTCTATCTTGGAAACTTCGGATATATATATATACACAGGAAGGTGTATGAAATATATAGATTGATCTTTTAACGAGCAAGAAACAGAGACTGTGTGAAGGCATTCTTTTCTGGTGATCGAGAAGAAGTGTAAAACCTTTATTACCGAAGGAAGATCTTGATAGCAGATTCACGTGTTCTACATCGACTATCTGTTGTGAATCTACTACTGCTGAAGTTGTGAAGTTTCTTGTAATATCTATTGCAACTGGATCGACTCAGAACTGTTTTGATTACAAATCTTTATTTTCTGAAGACGACGATCTATCTACTGTCAAGTGCATTCTGTTGCAATTGTAAAGAACAACTGGAGAAGTGTTTTCTTTATCGAAACCCTTTTTATTTTTGAGTGATCAGCTTCTCGTTCTAAGCTGTGTGGGTTCGTGTTTGAACCAGGAAGGCTGTGTTTGCCTGAAACTTGTAAAGGTGTCAACTGCCTGTACTCAGTTGTGAACAGGTCTGTGGAAACGAGGACCAGATAGTGAAATTCGCCAAGCTCGTGGATTTGAGCGTTGGTGGAGTGGACTAGGGGCCTTCTGTTCCCCGAACCACTATACATCCGTGTGTTCATGCTTTTACTTTTTCCGCTGCATATTTAATCGTGCTAAAGCATAGTGGAAAGAATTTGTCTAAATTGAAGAGATTGTAATAATTTTGAAAAGACACAATTCACCCCCCCTCTTGTGTGTAATCCGTAGATTCAGATCCAACATAATAAACTTCAAATTAGGTCCTTAAGAAATTATTAATAGACCAATGATTATTATTCAGGAATATAAATAAACGAACAAGACAAGTCGGACATGAAGTAAGGGATCCGACCTCTCCCTTTCTTTTTAAGTACTCTATTTTATGTCACTTATTTTAAGCTCCAATTTATTATGTGTGGGGATGTTATTATATATTCCGCTTAATTTAATTTTTATGTTCATATGATAAGATACCATAATTTATAACTTCATTCCATTTTTGGAAGTCTTAAGTGGCGTCGTTAGACTACCGAATTTTCATAAGGGATTTCTTAGCTCACTTTTAATTCCATGATATTTCTACTGTTCGACACTTATTTATTGCATGTGGTGTATTGTGTACTGATATTTGATATATATTATCATTATTCTCTTTATATTCATGGTATTATGTGATTCAATTGGTGTATATTATCTTTTGGTCATACAACTCGATTGATCACAACGAGATAAGGGGTTTTTATCTCACTTTTTGTTCCCGTGAGATTCATGCTACATTTGACACTATTTCTTTTTGTGTGATGTATGTAATGACCATGATAGTATTCTCTGTGTAATATAATTTAATTTATGGGTAATTACATCTTCATTTTATGTCCCTTCTTTCATGGTGTGTACGTTTCGAAAGTTACCCAAATCAGTAAGGAAACCTTTCACCCTACTCTTTTTAAAAGACTTCTTTTGATATGTATTTTAATTTACATCTTATTATATTAAGATATGTTATTATATATCCTTATTGATGTAAATTTTATGTCTAAGTTTTGATATACCATTTTCTCTCTCATCAATTTTTTTTGAATTTTAAAGTGACAACGTTAGGCTCTCAAAATCCTGCAAGGGAACTTCTTAACACAATTTCAATCATTGGGGTTAAACTTGTACTCCTTGAATATGACATTAAATGAATATGTGTGAATGAATCTGATTGTTTTACACTTAATATCCACATATATTGTGTGTATTTATATTTTTCACACATAAATTATGTAATTGATTTATACTTAAACTAAGGATACCGTCTTTGTACGGGACATCGTATTAATCTCGTTTCATTGAGGTATATATTTTTTTTATACACAACATTATTTTATATGGTTTATAAACCTCTCTGAATTTTAATTTTATTCAAAAGGAATATTTTCTCTATAAAGAGTTTTACTAAATGACAAAAATTATGTTTCTTTTTGACGTACGCGGTGACACTGACCTTTCCGCCTCCACTAGTATTATATGATCATTGGATTCTTTAACAAGATGTAATGTTTTTAAATGGAAAATAAATACCACATACTCTTTTATGTATTTTGTTATTGAAAATGGGTGTTAAATTTTTTTGATTATATCAATGTTTTGTATTGATATCTTGTGATGTTTCCTTTATGCATGTTTTATGATATTCGATTATGTAATGGTTCTGGGGAAATTTTTATTGAATTGTGTGTTTCAATGATAAACTAAGGGAGGTTGAGCCTGAGATAGCTCTCCAATGCATTGGGTAATGCAAAGGAGTTAAATGCTAAGGTTTCTACAAAGAGGTTTAGGGAATATACTCTGGTGGGTATTCCAAATGTAACCATGAGGGTTACCCCCTACGTAAGAATGTTATGAATTCCTCAAGTTACCTTTACGTCTTATGATTTCATTGAGTTATTAATAAATCTAATGATTTCATAAGGTATGATAAAGTGAAAATGTTTTAAGAGTAAATTATGATTTCATTGATTCTTATGTATACATGGACTAATTTTTTCTTTCCGTATTTTTATATCCCTTACGGAGATTTTTATTCTCACCCCAAGTTTTTGAAATGTGTTCCACATGAATTAAAGGTGAATAGGGTCAAGGATGGGATCAAGGAAACACATGCTATCTAAAACATGGAACTAGACATGTTTTTTTAAGTGTTTTTATTTTATAAAAAAATGGAAACTGAGTAGAAGTCCCTACTTTTTAATCTTGTGAGATGTAATAGTTATGGCCTAATTCTCTAAAACTCTAAACCTGAAAAGATTCTAAATGTGAATTATTCATTAAATTCAAGATTATGTAATGTTTTATGTCTTGGTCATTACAGTTGGTATCAAAGGTCGGTTAAGATAATTTTAGAGGTTAGAGTGTTATTTAAGATTAAGTGACAAGTTGTAGATAACCACAATGGTATGTATATTGGATGGAGTCATTGTTTTTTTAAAATTAGGAATGAGTTTCAGATAACTTGGATAAGTATATCTTAGTGTCTATCTGCCTAATTATTATATGATGATTCTAATGATAAACTCGCACTAACATTTTTGGTTTTAGTAAATTGTTGGATCTAGCATGCACCAATGTAACAGTGGATGTGAAGAAAATTGTGATAGTTTTATGAAAGAACAACTGAATGATATGGGAGATGCAATGAGAACTCTTTTGGTTTTTCTCAACCAAATATCAGGATTAATGATTAACCACATGAACCTGGGTGAGTTATCTAATGAATCATGTAAGATATAACCAACTCGATGTGGAATTTCAGGTAATAATTATAAAGGTAACCATTAGGGTTTATATGATCCTTACTTTTGAGGTAATTATGGGTTACTATATGTTATGATGGAAAATGAAAGGCATGAGATAAACTTGAGGTTAAATTATGTTATGGTTATTTTTGATTATTTTATCTCTCTTTGGGAAATGTTTTAAGAATTATATAGTTTTGGAAAAAGGACAACATGTAGACCGTGTGACAACCCGTCACGTCGGACAATGCTGTGGGAATCAAACCCACAAACAAAGTGCGACTGGTATTTATCGCCTACCACTGGACTATGTGAAGTCCCTGATTAGTATGACAAATTCATTTTAGTTAGATGATATTATGAATTAGGAATAAGTTGAATTTGGGTTCTCAATGGAAATGATTAGCCTATCGTGGAGTATATTTGATTTGGTAAGTTACTTTTTAGTATGAGACTTTAAGAGTAACTACTATTATTTGGAGATAAATTTTAAAATTTATCTTGGAAGACTATGTGATTAGATCCTTCAGAGATTTGGGTTTAATTCTTAGTTTGGATTACTTTGAAAATTTTTATGGATAACTATTTATTGAGTGTTCTTTGATGAACTTTGGGTTTTGTTGGACAAATTTTGGAGATTAAGAGTAGTATTTCTTTTTAAAAAGGATTATCCTTTTTGGGTATTATCTGATCTTGTACTTGTAATTTTTGGTTTTGGTTAAGGTCTTAAGACATGGGAAATATATAGTTCGTATTTTGTGGGTTATTTGATTCTCTAGAAGTTGATTATAGCAGTCCTAATATGAACAAGTCATCCTGAAATACTCAACATTTGGAGAAAATTTAATTTTGTGTTAGAAATCTAGTAAAATATGAAAGTCTACATGACAGGTGAGTATGTTTCCTTATGATTTAGTTAAGATAATAAATAAATTACTCTATGAACATTAACATAAATTTTTTTTGTCTGTTAACTTTTCCTACTGGGGAATCAAATATCGTTTAACCGATTATAAGTTTGTGATTTTTTGGGGGTTAACTTTTCCACATCATGTTTTCTATCAGTCTCCATCAGAACATGACCCTTTGTTTTCTCCTCCATATCTATGTTTTCATGGAATCCTAGTATGGGTTAAGTCGGGTGACCTTTGTACTTCTCTTTCTTTCTTTTAATGTGATAGTTTAATTGACTCATTTTCTGATGTGGGTTTTGCAATGGAATTTCCAAGCCCAATTTTAAAATTGCGAGGATGAAATTTACAAAGGGGGGGGGGGGAGGATGTAACATCCCAGGTAAATAAAGAATATGAAATATTAATATTTATTAATATTTGTGAATAAAATATTAATATTACTATAAAGGTAATTCTATGTTCAATGGATTACCCAATAAGTAACAATGAGTTTCTTTGAAATCTTACGTTGTACACTAATAATATAATAATATTATTTTAAATGGTAGTTAAATCCTAGCCATTTTATTGGTAGGAATGAATAGAACTAACTACCAAATGATTATATATTCTTGTGAAATATTTTTTCATTTGTCCAAATAAATGTTAGAGGCTTAAAATGAAAATGAATCCAATTTTAAGCATAAATCTTCTAATATTCTTTAAAAGGTCAATTAACCGCCTTTCGATAGTGAAACATTTTTAAATTTATTTTTGACAATTTTATATGTTATATTATAAAAAATAAAATCTTTCTTTAGAATAAGGGCATCAAAATTTTCTTTGGGTAAATTTCTGTTATTTTGCCGATAATGTTCATTTTTTTAACGAATAATGAAAATGATGTATTTTATTTCAAAACTTCCTTTTAGTCTAATTTATTTATATGGCCAGATTATATTTTTAATTTTTTTAAAGTGTAATTAAAATATATTTTAACCATTTAATCTAATGGTGGTCATTTTAATTAATTTCACTTTGAAATTGGATATAAACAAGTGTCTATCTTTTAAAAGATATTGTTTCTTAAAAACATGCTATTTGTTTTGACAGCAGGAATTGATTATAAAATTAATTACTCCAACATATATGTTTTGAATTTGTTAATTTGATATCATTTTTGAATTTTCAATATCATATATAGATCAGGGTAAAATTTTTGGTATTTTTCTGACAAATGTTCATTTTCAATATATAGTGAAAAATTATGCATTTTAAGTCAAGACTACATTTTCATCCAATTTATTTATATAGTTAGATTGTCATTTTAATTGGTTTTAAGGTGTAATTGAATTATGTTTTTATAATTTAATACATTTTTGGTCATTTTATGTAATTTCTCTTTTAAATTAGATGTAAAAACAAATCCATCTTTTGATTGATTTTACTTCTTAAAAACCCGTCTTTGGTTTTGAAAACGGGAATTATTTTAAATTAATTACTATAATTTCTATGTTTTTAATTTGATAAAATGGATTCCATATTTGGAATCAGAAGGTCCAAATTATGTAATTAAGACTCTTTTGGTTTTTGACATTATGAATAGTAATGACGGTAATTATCTTTATTTATCGTGTTTAATTAGTAATCAGGTAGTTAAGGGTAATAAAATAATATGATAAAAATATAAAATGACCCCGACATGTGTCCTAATTATATTGGTGGTGTCATGGATGACCATGGGATGCCTTTTTCCAACCATGGGACCCCATGTAATCACTTTATTTTGATAGTGACGTTTTATCATATTTTTTTAAATAAAAGAAAATGTAACCAAAGTATGTATCACCTAAGTAAAACAATTTTAATTTTGTTTACATAAAAGATATATTTGACTATAAATATTCTTTAGAAAGATAAAAAGATTTCCTACATGATGGTAATTTTATTTATAATTTTTAGACATTATATAAATAAATTTATTTATGACACCGTGGTGATGTAGTGATTACCTCATTAACAAACGATTTAAATAAAATGAGAACATAATGTAAAATATAATACTTACACTTGTCAAAAACCAATTGTATTAGTGGATTTAGAACCAATAACACCATATCCTATAAATATATAATTTTGGGTCCTTTAATATCCTAAAATCATTTTATAATAAAGTAACTTTTCATGACTTTCCAAGAGTACCCCTCCTCCCTCTTATAAAAGGCCTCCACCTCTATCCACTTACCCACACCTCTCAAGGCTTTGGATCGCCCAAACTCGGATCATTTTATCTCTCCACATCCATATCTTCATCATAGATGAATTTACCTAGGCATAAAGCTCCTCAATAGACCCTTTTGGTTCAAACCAAAGGGAGTTACCAGATTTTAGGGTAATGTCTTTTCTTAGGTTCTTTTGGTTTATTTTGCTTATCTAACTCCTTAAACTCTAATTATTCATTTATTTTGTAAAAAAACCAGTATATTAAATATAGTAGGATGAATTTATGAGAATCATTAGATTTAAACATACCCACACCTCCATCTAATGGTTAAAGAACATACTGTTTCTGTGGATGACGAATTACTCTCTCACGAAACGATGATTGTTCTATCTTCTCCAAACACCTCTAATGGTGGCCATTATGATGGAACTATATTTATTTAAGATATATATTATATTTATTTCTTCTCTATTCTTCTGTATTTTACATTTAAAACATAACTTTATGCTTTTCATGGTGTGAAAATGTGATAATTTCATTTGAGGAAGTGTGGGCTACAACCCCCTCAAATGATATGACCCATTCATGAAATACATGGAATGTATAAATAATGAAATTAAGGAAATTATTTTACCTAAATAACATATATATTATTCTGGAATTATAATATATATATATCTCATTTATTTTTAATTCCATTAATGTGACCAAGAAATGAAAGTAGCGTTCATGCGTACGTACGGCCTACCGTCTCTATGAACAATGAATTTCATTTTTATCTCCAAATGTTATGGAATAGTATAAAATGAATATATACTAAATATATATGATATTTAAATAATTAATTCCATTTTTGAGATGATGTACTTATAACTACATAGGAAATTATTTTCAATCAAGCTTATTTTTTACTCAAATACCGAACATCGACAAAAACGTCTAATATGAACTCACATAATAAACTAATTATTATAACATTATAATATGTCATATTAATTTAATAATAAAATTTAAATTAGGTGATTGAGAAATTATTAATTGACCAAAGTTTATTATTCAAGAATATAAAAAAACTAACAAAACAAGTAAGACTTGAGGTAAGAGATCCAACCTCTCTCTTTCTTTTTAAGTACTCTCTTTTATGTCACTTCTTTTAAGATCGTATTTATTATGTTTGGGGATTTTCTTATATATTCCTCTTAATTTAATTTTTATTTTAATACGATGTGAGACCCTAATTTATATCTTCAATCCATTTTTGGATGTTTTAAGTGGCTCCGTTTGGCTACCGAATTTTCTTAAGGGATTTCTTATCTCACTTTTAATTCAGTTAGATTTCTTTTGTTCGCCAATTATTTATTTCATGTGGTGTATTATATACTTCCATTTGATATATATTACCATGACTCTATTTATATTCATTGTATTATGTGATTCAATTGGTGTATATTATCTTTTGGTTATACGACTCGATTTATCACGATGAGGTAAGAAGTTTTTATCTCACTTTTTGTTCCCGTGAGATTCATGCTACATTTGCCACTATTTCCTTTTGTGTGATTTATGTACTGCCCATGATAGTATTATTTGTGTAATAAAATTTAATATATGGGTAATTACATCTTTATTGTATGACCATTCTTTAATGGGGTGTACGTTTCGAAAGTTACCCAAATCAGTAAGGGAACCTTTCACCCTCCTCTTTTTAAAAGACTTATTTTGTTTTGTCTTTTAATTTACATCTTATTATGTTGAGATATGTTATTATATATCCTTATTGATGTAAATTTTATGTCCAAATTATGAGATACAATTTTCTCTCTTATCAATTTTTTTTTGAATTTTAAAGTGACGACGCTAGGCTGTCAAATTTTGCAAGGGAACATCTTAACTAAATTTCAATCCTTGGAGTTAAACTTGTACTCCTTGAATATGTCATTATATGAATATGTGTGAATGAATCTGATTGTTTTACATATAATATAAACTTATATTGGGTGTATTTATATTTGTCACACATAAATTATGTAATTGATTTATCCTTAATCTAAGGATACCGTATTTTTACGGGACATCGTCTCAATCTCCTTTCATTGAAGTATATTTTGTTTTATACACAACTTTCTTTTATACGGTGTATAAACCCCTATGAATATTACTTTTATTCAAAATGAATCTTTTCCCTACGAAGCATTTTACTAAACGACAAAAATATGTTTCTTTTTGACGTACGCGGTGACAAAGACCATTCCGCCACCGCGAGTATCATTTGATCATTGGCTTCCATAACAAGCCATAGTGTTTTTAAATGGAAAATAAATACCATATACTCTTGTATGTATATTGGCATTGAAAGTGGTTTTTAATATGTTTTTATTATATCAATGTGTTGTATTGATATCTTGTGATGTTTCCTTTATGCATGTTTTATGTGATATGATTAAGTTATGGTTCTGGGGAAATGTTTATGAAATCAGGTGGTTCCGTGATAAACTAAGGGTGTGTGAGCCCGAGATAGCTCTCTAATACATTGGGTAATGTTAAACAGTTGAATTCTAAGGTTTTTTCGAAGAGATTTAGGGAATATACTGTGGTGGGTATTCCAAACGTAACCATGAGGGTTACTGCCTATGTAATAATTCTAGGAATGCCTCAATTTACCTTTACATCTTATGATTTCTATGAGTTATTCATAAATCTTATGATTTCATAAGGTATGTTAAAGTGCTTATGTTTTAAGAGTAAAGTATGATTTCATTGATTCTTATGTATGAATGGACTAACTTTTTCTTTCCGTATTTCTATATCCCTTACTATACTTTTTATGCTCACCCCAAGTTTTTGAAATGTTTTCCACATGACTTAAAGGTGAATAGGGTCGAGGATGGGATCAAGGAAAGACATGATATCTAAAACACGAAACTAGACATGTCTATTTTTAAGAGAATTTATTTCATGAAAAATGGAAAATGAGTAGATGTGAATACATGTTAATCTTGTGAGATGTAATATTTATGTCCTCATTCACTAAAACTATAAAATTGAAAAGACACTCAATGTTAATTATTCAATTAATTCAGTATTATGTAATGTTTTAAGGCTGGGTCCCTATAAGGGATGCCTATTTTTTTCTATCCCTGAATATCCTTCATAGGATACATCTCTATTAATTGATATATGGATTTTAGAGGGTTCCCTAGTATTTGACTTACCATAAGTGATTAACTCATGATTTGGGTAGATATGGATGTGGGAGACACCTTAAATCCCACACTAAAAATTTAATACTGAGAGGTTGTGTAAATATTATAGGGTTTAGTCATTAAACCTACCTCACTCATTATATTATTCTTTCACTTGGTTAATTTTTATGAGACTACAGATTATAGAGTGATTCCTAGATATTGGGATTCTGAGACTGATGTGATGTAATATAAGAATAATAATGTTGAGAATAAATTTCTAGAATATGGATTTTGAACCTAATTATAAATGTTATCTATTGGGATGGTCAGTGGTAATTTATGATATCAGGTTTATTATTCTTTAATGAATGGTGTATATAAAAAATTCTCCTCATCAATAATTTTGAATTTTTTTTACATGGAATTCCATATTTATGATTAAAATTACTAAATATGGAATTCCACAATTATGAGTGAGATCACTGGACATTGAATTCCATGGTGGAAAATGAATTCTAAAAAATATGATTGAGATAGTAGACATGGAGTACCATAGTTGAAATAGAGATCCATGGTAATGATGAATTATATTAATTATTAAGAAATAAATGGATTATTGATAAGTAATTCCTTACATTGGCTCATAATATTAATGGATTTTTTTATTTATTTCATGACCAATAGTCTTCTTACATGAATGGAATGGTTATTTACCTTTAGTATTTGTTTTATTTTTTTAATGTATGATGCTGGATGGAATTAAAATGTTTTTTAAAGTAGGTATAATCTATAGTGTTCATTGTATCAAGGATCATTTAATGTTTTATATTACACTTTTATCCCCATTTTTATTTTAGATAAGATGAGAAACTTTCATGATCTTAAACTTGAGAAAATATGCCTTGGTATGAATTTTTTCTTCTATTTTATCTATAACTGTTGGACACATTTATTGGTACTGTTATTCTAATGAGTGGTTCACATAAACATAAAAATAATTTATTTCTTATTAATGGGGCAAAATTGGTGGTTCCTTACTCAGTTTTTTACTCACTCCTTGCTCATGCCAACATTATACTAGGTACCCGAGAAGTAGTTCACATAGTTATAAGAACAATATGGGATGATGTTCAGGAATGAACAAGTTGGATAGCTCAAATACCTGTATTTATATCAGGTATATGTTTCCACTCAGAGTTAGTTTTAGGGCCTTATACTTTTGTTATTTTCTTTACTCGTGTATATTGGACCTACATAGTATAAACATTGTGTTTTATTCATGACATGATCATTTTGGATTTTACTACATCCCATTAATTATTATATCATTATTTATTTATTCTACAACACACCTCAAATATTTTGAGATGGATGTGGTTTGGTTATTTCTATTTGTTTCATTCATTCATATAAGGTTATAATATACCCATATACTAACCCTATGATTCCACTACTAGTCAGTATCAATTGAAATATAGGGAGGCATGCTTGAAGCATTCTCACCAACCAGTTTGGCTACATTTCATATAAGGAACCATGATGGGATCTGAAGAAGTTGTATTAAAGGCGTTCCTTTAAATTTTACATAGTATTTATGTCGTGGTATAAAAGACTATTAGGAATTTCTGAGAACCTGTGATGGATAAAGGCTGGTGCATCGAGAGTACTTCATCTGTAAGATGTCATAGTTACCAAGGACATAAAATTACTATTATTTATATGAAATGTTAATGGTTTATATGAGATTATTTTTCAGAGATTCACATGTTTTGTGGATTTTGTTTTTAGTTTTTTAGATTTTGACACATTAGTGAGAGGAAAATAACTAATTTTGACTCTTGTATTGAAAAGGAAAGAGACATCTCATGCATTAAATTTGGAAGATAGGTCCATTATATTATAATTATAATAGTTTTTCATTTTTGATTGATGAGATAGGATAATTATTTAATGTTTCAAGAACAACTAATTGTTGTTTCCCCATCTTGGTTATTGGTGGATATATACTCAATAGATGCAACTTTTAAATATATTTATCTTCTAAGGAAGTCCTTGTAGATCTACATTAAGATGTTTGATAGTGAGAATGAGGACTTAATCTTCTTGAACAATAGTACAATGCTCCTAGTTATTTGATAATTCACTCGGTTCCTAAGTGTTTAACTCCTTGGGGAATCTTTGTAAACATGGTTTGGGTATTTATAGATTAAGTAACAACCTGTTCAGTTTTTTATCACACATAATGTAATGAAATTATACTTAATTGAACCGTGTGTCTGTTTGTATGATAGAGATCATTTGAGACAATTTTTTATGTATAAAATTAACTAACATAGGTCAGAATTTACAGTTTATTTCATTATATTATACCATTTTAGGGTGTTTATGTATTTTGTATGGTTAACTGACGGATCATAACAACCTAAAATGAGTTTTCCCAACTACCTTCCTAGGAACTTTTATATAAAAAACTTTATTTTTTAGTTGTCTAGTATGATAATTGAGTATGATTACAATAGGTACTAAAGTGATTTTCCTGAACTAAAACTATTTGGGGGTATTGTTATATAAATATTTATAGGGAGGATCAGTCATTATCTTTCTTCAACGTGATATATGAAACTCTTGGGGAAGTATCTTAATATGATGTTAAGTGAGTATCCATGCCAAGAATACCAATTATTTTTCATTTATACCCTTGTATTTTGATGTTTTTTACATCCATTAGAAAGGTTTGACAGGTTTATTGGATGAAATATATTGGGACAGGTATGTTGAAGATTCCTGGTGTGATGTGTCCTTAGATAAATGTTTTCCCATCTGCTGGTTGGTAAAAATGAGTGTCCCATCTTGTTACATGAAAGGAAGGGATTTTTTTGAGACCTAAAGGCCCCTAATTTTGACTCATACACTTATAGGTTGATTTTTTTATCAATGAAAACATGTTATAGGGGGTTTCCTTGGTTTATATATTCCTTTTATAATAGTGATATTGGTTGTACACACATTTTCAGAATGATTCATAGTAGGTGATTGAGTTTTTTGATATAGGTAGGATGAATACATTAGTTTATGATAAATCACCTATGGTTCTTAGAATCGAGATTGGCTACAATGGTTTGGACTATATCGGAGTTTTTCAATATTGATCTGTGGATCTATTTTTTATGATTTAATATTTGTAAAATTTACTCGCACGATGGGCTGTCATGGAATAATCTGTGATAGTAGTGGAATGATTTATTTTGAAGAATATTTATAAAATATCACATGGATTAATGGGAATGGAATGATATGTAACACAATAATCCTTAACATTTGATAGATGAATCATGAGTGTATGGTTTGGGTATTCAATTGGGTTTTATGAGATTTCACATCCATTTTTCATTGCAATTCGTTAATAATAGATAACAATAGAATGTGGTACCATTTAAAACATAAATCGGTGAACAATCATGTGCGATCTAATGACCAATGGTTTTAAACAAATTTTGTGGTAATGTTTTCTCATGATTTTTTAAATAATGAATAATATACATATATTGTAGGGGAGGCATCAAATATGGAATTACTATGGTGGGATGACTGATTGAGCTTGATCCTT
Source organism: Viscum album (assembly GCA_963277665.1). Classification (NCBI taxonomy): domain Eukaryota; kingdom Viridiplantae; phylum Streptophyta; class Magnoliopsida; order Santalales; family Viscaceae; genus Viscum; species Viscum album. The sequence continues at coordinate 566,548,942 of OY728151.1, forward strand.
ATAAAGTCTCCAACATAGTTTACTAGATATGGTGGTTATTTATTTACATTCAAAGTAAATACACCAAAAAACATAATAAAGTGAAAAATAATTTATGAATATTTGTAAAATAAATACAGAATTTAAATTCACATTAAAATTAGAAATAATATATGATGTTTTTCATTAGATAATTACATTATTACTTATTATGTATCTTATCTTATAAATCAGAAAACACTTCCTAGTATCTTGAGGAAAATAAAACAAAATAAAGATAAAATATTAGATTCACATTAAGGGAATGTTTAAAATATAATCAATCATTAAAAAATAAGGATAATCAATAAGGAATGGTAAATAATTGAAACACCTAGCGCATAATCAATAAACTTATAATAATATGGAATACATAAATGATAATCAAATAATTTGAATAAATAATCACATATGAATAATATTATACATGGATATTAATAGTAATAAAACAATCACATATATATCATTTATTGATTAGATAATGAGGGAATTCATAATAATTTACATATGAAACTATCATGACCAGGTCCATTTTTTTTAAATCCATGGGTGGAAAACCATCTATTTTTGATGGATGCTTTGTCTCATGAGACATGTCAATGTATTGATGGGCTATCGGTAAATAGGCCGGAGCCATCAAATACTATGTCTAATTAGTTACACATTTAAAATTTTTGAAACATAATAAACATAGAAAATTTTAATGTAAAAATGACACAAAAAATGTTAATAGTTACCCCAATCAAATTAACATAATCCTAAACCATCCGAGTAATATGGTGAATGGTAAATCAATTTTACATTATCAATCAAACTAATCATTAAAAATAAATATAAAGAAAAAGGATGATACCAACACAGAAAATCCCTAGTGGATCATATGTACAACAAATTGTTGATGTCATTAGTCAATAGTAATACCATAATATTTATATTGAATATATTTTTTTTGGAAAATAACATTTTATGATTAATAAAAGATTTCATACGAAATTCATAAGATTTTTTAAAATTATTCTTACTTAAAAATATACTTTGAAAACATATAAGATAATATTTAATACAATTATTATTCAAGATGGATGAAAATTATCTTCGAGCTATACATGTTAAAATAATGATTCCTTATATGTTTTTGAAAAAAGACAAACATGCCTTATTTTGAAAACGGCCGGAAGATTCCTTTAAAAACATTATGTAAAAAATATTAAGGGCTAAAAATGTATTCAATAATAATTTATATATGTTTAAGAACATTTTAAAAACATTTTAATTAATCATTGTTTTGATAGAAATGATTTTTGACAAAAGAAAGAAGTGATGTTGAATTTTCAGAAAAAAAAATTCTCATTCATTTTAAGTACTAAAAATGGAAAAATGGAACTATAAGGTGAAAAAGTACATTAATAATACTATTATATGAAAATTTATTCTGTATAAAATGTAAATATAAATTAATTCTTAAAGGGAAACTTAGCAAAATCCAAAACAATGTTTTGATTGTGTAATGATCATTACCAATTTTGTAACTTTTGAAAGGTTTCATAAAAGAAACAACATCATATTAAATTTTAAATACCATGAAGTAAAATATTTTCATGATATAACATATAAAAGGGGGTATTATATACCCCACACAAAAGAATACATGGTTAATGTGGATTATGTAACACATATGTTATTCTGAGATGAGAAACCCTTACCAAATGTACTACATACTTCATATGTAGTTAAAACTCATATATTATAAAAATAGGTTTATTATAAATATATTATAGAACTATTACTATGTATCTCATTCCATATATGATTTAATTAATGTATTTAATCATAAATTTATTATCAAATATGTTAAAATAACTGTGTTAGGTGATAATTGTTTCGTTTTTCAAGAATGTTTTAGTTCGATTGTTTTGGTACATTTAATTTGATAATAGTTACATAATATCCAAAATTTTAAACATTATATAAATTTAATATATATTCATTATATTTTTATTTATATTATAATTTAATAGGTAGAGAGAAAAATAGAATACACTATTCATTGAGACGGTAGGTTGTAAGTAAATACGAACGTAGTTTCAATTATTCCCGATGGATGGAAAAATTAAAAATAAATATTAAATAACCATTTAATTATCATTAATAGGCTATATATATAATTTTTATTAATTAGATTCACCCATAAAACCTTCAATGTAAAAACTAAATAAAAACATTTCACAAGGCTATGTGGAGGTGGTTGTCCACATGTACACATAAGAGAAATTATTATCTTCCAATGGATGTGAATGTTTGAATTTAGATTTGATATCATATCTCCATAAATATTTTTATATCATTAATATTTTATATATTAAATAACATTAAGATTAATATATTTCATGTGAATCATAAGAAAAAAACTAATCGTATCACTTGAATGGTGGTAGTTAGTCATACACATGACCGATGTTACAGTATCCCCCATGGAATAGAAGGTAAGAAATTAAGTGTGATATCATAATTAAAAAAGAATTATAATTTAATAAATATAATATATATATTTTAAATCCTTTATTATATAAATCATTGAAATGTGGTGAGGGAAAACAAAGTACATCAGTTTTCCAGGCGTTACTACACCATTCACACAATCGACTATTTCTTTTCCCAATTTATATAATTGGATATTGATTGGGGTCATGAAACTAAAAAAAATAAAAAAAATTATATTATATACATGTCTTATTATATTATCAAATTTGAATATTGTTTTAAGGATGTGGAAGATGAAATATAATTACCATCAAAAATAATAATTTTAACACTTTTTCAATGGAACACTATTTTTTTATACATAAATCCATGATAGGGGTTCTTCCTAATAAAAATAAAGACTATAGGATGTGGGGAAGGAAGTATGAAATGGTTTTGGGTAGGTATATGTTGATCCAAATGGTATTGGAAGTGGTGATAGGGGAGGAAATATAGTGACCTTTTATAAGTTGGCAAGATATCATACATGGAATTATTGAAATAATAATGTGATAGCCTTATTTTGTTCATTCCAAAAGCCTCAAAAATGGTCTACTATAAAAAATTATAAGTGATAAGGATTAAATATTGTCTTGAAATGGGATTCATACATGTTTTAAGTCATTTGTAACCCTAATATTCTTAGTATAAACCCTAGCTAACCCATTTTTAACATATCCAAAATTATTAATTATTACTATTTAACAATAAAATTTATTTTAAATATAATTTATATTTATAAATAATTTAACTAAAAATTTAGTTTTCAATAAAAATATTAATTTTTCATTATTCATCAAAAAATATCATTTTTAAAAAAAATTCAATAATCCACCAATGATTATTTGTAAATTTATATTAAAAACTTATGTTTATCATGAATAATAAATTTTATAAAATTGACAATAAAATTGTTTTTTCACTAAGCATGAACCAGTAACCTTTTATAATTTTTTTTGAAAACATTTCTTTTTTTAAATGATTCATATTTTACTTCTAATACATATACAACTATTGAAATTACAAAATATATGTGTAAAAATAATAATTTTCATAATTTAATAATTACTATTCATACCATCTATCATAACAGATAGGTTGTAATGTGCATGTTTAAATATAAATATTTTAATAGAGTGTCACATTTTTTGCGAACATAGTGATGATTGAATTTATAGTCATTAATGAGATTTAATTTATATAAAAAATAATATATCATAAGTAATTTAAGTGATACATTCACTTCGAATCATGGTGCTGCATGAAAAAGCATCTATTCAACATGACATTACTCTTTTAAATTCTCAGGGTGTTATATTCTAGCATCATAAATAAATTGTGTCCTTGTAATCTAATATTTATCTTGATAATATGGGGTTTAACATTTGAAAATACATTTTTTGGAAATAGAAAAAATTAAAGGGGTTAATAAAACATCATATTTATAAGGGATAAAGGTATGTATAAAGGACATTCATAATAACACATTGTTGGGTTTCCATGTTTGAGAAAATTGGTGGGAACATAAATGATGGACTTAGAAGAGAATAGTTAGTCCCAAGGATAAATAGAGATTAATATATAACAAGGTAAAGATATAGTTAACCACCAATAAATCATAATTATATAATGATTTGAAATGACATTTATTCAAAATAAGAAAAATTAATAAGAGGCCATTTTTTTCTAAATATCATTTTTCCTAAACATGGGGTATTTTTTGATATTATGAAATACAACAGAAAATAAATATACATCAAATTTTAATGAGTTTTATGTGCCAAACTCTATTTTTACGTCATCACATACTCCATAAAATCAACATCTAATTGGATTTTTATGCAAAAAGCACAAAAATTAACATTTAAATCATCATTTGAATGATAATTCATTCCTCCATCTCTAGATATTTTAATATAAAATGGATAGAATAAGTTATCCAATAACAACCAAAGTTCAACATAATCCATTCCATATTTAATTAACCGTATGACTAACAAAAAAATGACTATTTAAATTAAAAGATCAATTTTTTAATGAAGGTAACTAAATCAATATAATTTTATGCAGAAATTATAAAGTGGGTCTTAATGTTACATTCCAAAAATGTGAATTCCATGATCACTGTAAAAATGTAATGAAAAAAATAATCTTCCAAAAAATAAAATCTCAATTTGTGGAAATTATTCCGTAAATAAATACTTGTAGTAACCTCTAGAAATGACGATGTAGACAAAAAATCCTCTAAAAAATTTAATGGTCACCAATACAATATTATAATTAAATCATTATTATCTCATCATCGAAAACATATTAATGATTATGCTTCTTAATCATGTGATTTCTAATAGTTTCAACTTATCACAAAATCCCTTTTCACAATAGTTGGATCCGTTGAATATATTATCAAAAATCCCGTAAGAAATAGAATTTTAGAATGATCCTTGAACATTTAATGATCCATTGATAAAATAATTTTATAAAATAATTCTTGAATCCATATTCTAACTCTTAAACCATTAAACTATGTATGTATCAATATCATAATTGTAGCCATTATCCCTTAGATTATATATGGTTATTTTACCTTGATACTTGAGAAATTAATTTTTCTAGTGACCCATTTCAAAAAAAAATTAGTCTTTGAATATTGGAATCTTATTTATTACACATTATGTCAAGATAATCATATAATTTCTCTCTATACTAAGAGAAAACTATCATTTCCATTATGGAAGTACCTTGGTGATTATTTCCACAATTAAAACATGTAGAAAATTATTTGTTCCCATCATCCCATTACTTATCATTTTCCCTACTCTCATATTCGTTAATTTATTTATATGGAAAATAAAACACATACATAATTATTTTATTTATGTTTGGTATCAATGACCACCATTGATCCGTATCTCCCGAGAGTTGATAAAGATCCATTAAAACCACTTCCCTTTCATGATAGCACTAAATCATGAAATATATTCTCGAATAGAATAAAAAATTAATCTAGTAAAAATGTATTTTTACTCCCAATGAATGATACCAGTTGTTTTTTGTTTAATGACCTAGCCTTACAAATAAAATAAATTATTTTTTAAATCAATTTTAAGGGAATTCGAGTACCCAAAAAGATTACATGTTGCCCAAAATTTAAAACAACATAGTAAATTAGAAATCTCTTCAAGAAAATAATTAAAAGGTTTGAATTAATAATATTCTACATGATCTATGTAATAGGAGATACCTTCATGTCTATTTAATATTTGATGAGATACTAAAAGTTGTTGGCCAACCTGTCTCAGGATTGATTATATTCATCACGATTTATTCCCCTATGCATGTTAATTTTACTAGACGATATTTAACCTTGTTTATTGATCCAATCAATTTGTTTATAATTAAGATCAACTTGAATTGATCTATAATTAATTATATTATAATCATTTATTTAATTTTTGATATCAAAATCTTCCTCGAATATCTCTTTCTTAGAATTTAAGAGATGCTTCAGTTTGACATCATCCTTCATTCATTATTCTAGATACCATCAAATGCCTCCAGTTCCAAAAGAAGGTTAGGTTATTCTAACATTCCAAATATATCCTCATCGAAATTATCAATTGATACCTCAACCTTATCATCAATGGGTGATGATGGCTCCCCTATAATTTTACATTCATAAAATAATTTTGGATACGACCTTGCCTCTACCTTATCATTCCTTAGTTTTCAAGATGATCCAGTGACCATGGCCTTTGGATGGGTGGATTATTATATGCGTTAATTAGTTTCATCCATTGGTTGGTTGTAAAATTTACATAAACAATATTTATTTGTTGCCCCATCCTCATGCTGAACCCAAAAACCATTATTGTATGATGATGTTGCTCACACTCTAAAGAGGATAAAAATAATGGTTCTTTGTTGCTCTATTGAAGGTCCCCCTATGTCATAGTACATGATTTCTTTCTCTACTATCATATAATTATAGACTTCAAACCCTTTCAGATCAATATCCTCTTCATACATTCTATCCTGGTAGGAACCTATAAAATCCCACATTTTAAACTAATTTCATAGATTAAGAGTCTAAGGGGGACTTATAGGAAATGGCATATTCACTACATTCACCAATCCTTTAAATAATTCCAAGGTGACATAATTTGGCCCTTCATGATGAATTCATTCCACTAAATCATTATAATGAACTCAGCTAGCCACTACATTCCTAAAACCTGAACCATTGATCAGATGTAGAACTCTAGAGAACATATTATTTATAACATCATTAATATTGTGATTCAATATTCATGTTAAAGAAGAATTGTATACGTAAGCACTATAATTAATATCACTAAAATCATATGTTTACAGAATGAACCAGTAGAGACCCAAAGCTTAATGTACATGGACATTACATTACTTTTGTGGAGTACTTTATACATGAAAAAAATAGATGCCCAATGACCGTATTAGTTTAGTTTTCTTGGAAAGTCAGAACATAAACTTCTAATCATGGGAAAAGGTCTTCAACATCTCCCATAAAGATCTTACACTTTTGTTTTCCTACATAAACCTTTTTTATATCATGGGAAAATAACCTAGAAAAGATTGAGCTCAAATTCTCAGTAAGGGTAAACATGGTGAACATAAAACAATCCATAAAAATTTGAACATAAAAACATGAACTTGACATAAATCATAGGAGTACATAAGGAATAAATCATAAAGGAACATTAATCATGATAAAATGGAATGGGAATAAAACATGGAATTGGGGAAAACCATAAAGCACATGATATGATTTCCATAGTAGCCAATGCATTGCTATGACGACCATCATACTGAAAAAAGTCCATTACTAAACTGGGTTTACTTGTCATTCCAGCCCTATATTACTGAACTATATTTATGTTCCGTTCCAGCCATGTTTATCTCATGAGATATAAATCTTTACCCAATGCATTGGAGGGAGATATAGGTCCCACCCATCTCATAATGAAACCATTCTTATGTGTGCCACAAAATCAAAAATCATACATCATATCATAACCCATGTATATTATGAGATTCTAAAACATCATGCCATCATAACATATATAAGATAAAAGGAATTAATAAAAATAATTCCATCATAACATAATCAAATCAATGTAATAATAGGAATGGAAACATAACCATATATCATCTTAGATGGAAAATAATTTTGTTAAAACACTTGAACATAGTTCTTGTGGAAAGTATCCTTTCTTCTTCAAAAACATTTTCTGTTCTCAACATGTCATGCAATTTTAAACTAAAAGAAGTTAATTGAAAATAAACATGAAAACACACAATGTAATCTTCATGGAAATAATGTTCTCTGAAAGCATAAAAATATGTTCATGCCGTATAAGGTAAAAAACATTCTCCTCTAACTTTTAATGGAAAAATCAGAAAGTACGATATATGGTAAACAAAAGTAAGATTCCTTCCATAACACAATGAAAAATTCAAAAAGGGTTAACATGAATTTAATCATACATGGAATAATATTAAGAACATTGTGAAAATAGTTTTATAAAAAATGGACATGGATGATAAATAGAACCCCCCCATATGTACGTATGTACAAGAAATCCCAGATAAGAACGAGATTGTAATATTTATCCCATATCAATTATAATCAGTGGAATAATACATTCCATAAAATAAATAAAATTACATAAATATAAAAATATAATTTCCTTCATAAAAAAAATCTTAAAACATTCATGGTAATCATAAACACCATACAAAAGAAATAGTCAGGGATTAAGGCATATGTCTCACAGAAATAAAATTTAGGCGAAATAATACATTACCTTGTGTCTAATGTGCTTCATATATATCCGAATCTCCTGTATAGTTAGTTAAAATATATTATTAACTTTTAGAAGAACCATAATAATATTTATGATATCATATATGATTCACTTATGTCTTTATATTAGTCATTCATTTGTCAATCCCATGTTAAAGCAACGTTTTGGGTAAAATCGTTTCATTTATCGTACTTGTATTAACTTTTAATTATTCATATGATTACTTAGATCATCATTAATTACATCTAGAATGTAAAACATGATTTATATATAATATATATTCAGAATATATTTTATATATAATAGATCGATAAATGTAATGAAATACACCATTCATGGAGACGGTAGGTCTTACGTACGCATGAACGCTGTTTTCGGTTCCATATTAAATTTAATGGAAGTATGTAAATAACATAAAAATAAATCCAGTATCATTATTATGTAATATAATTCATGATTATTTATTATATATACTTTATAATCATTCTTTAATGGTTAACATGGAGAATTAATCTGATCGTGTCGTGGAGATGGTAATCCGTACGTACGCACGAGTGATGATATCATTCCCATAATTATTGAATGGAATTATAGTGGATGATATAATATCTCAGAATAAGTATTAAGTAATAATAATCATATATTTTTATTCTCTACACCATTATACCCATCCAGGTAAGGTGGTGGTGGAAAACAGATTACACCACAACATGGAGACAATATTCCGTACGTACGCATGCGTGGTGATTTCATTTTCCATTGGATGGATAGATAGTGAAATAGGATTGTTTCATATTTATAATAACATATCAGTATATGAGTGATACTGATGTTATTATTTTATAATTAAACAAATAAATAATAGGATGTAGAATAAGAAATAAATTTGAAAGAATCGTTTAAGGATATTACCTCTTCTTCGGCACGCCTATTCTAACCCTCCTCTTAGGGAACTAAAAATGGTATTTGATGAAGACCAACACCTCTATTATGTTTCTATGAAAGTGTGTAAGATGTATGGATAGGGTTTTACAAAGCTTGAACACTCAAAATTTTTTGAATAAGAGAGGGAGGAGGTTCCCTTTTATAAGGGATAAGAGGGAACTTTTTGAAACCTAAAAAATATTAATTTATAAAACATTCAAAACCCACCTAAAAAACTCAAAAAATGAGTCAAATTAGAATATTATATGAGATAGGGTTGTAGTATCATAATCCAATAAAATTTATACAAGTTGGGAATTTATTTAAACCTTATCAATTTGATTTATCCTTATTTAATATATTTACTTTTATTTTGTTAATAATATTCCAAATTTGAAACTGTTATTAATACTTACTTATGTTTGGTGATTTTTCCATAATTGGATATTTTCTCAAATTTTCGAACACATATATTAAATTTATAATTTTTAAATATTTTTGTGATTTTTAAACTATTTAATAATATGTTATTTTTATAAAATATCAACAATGTCAATTTTGACACAATTCATTTATTTGAATTTAAATAAAATCCACACAGAAGATATATTCGAACAAAAATATTTAATAGATTTATAACATGTCACATTCATGAATAAAATTTGTGGAGAACAATAATTAGTTCATATAAAATTTATTTTAATATTTTTAATACCATTTATTTGATATTTCTCTTAATAAAATAATTACTACAAAATTTTTGTATAATTATTAAATATATTTATTTGTTGCATAAAAATTAAAACTAAAATCTTATGATTAATATTAATATAATACCTTTCCTACTAAAACTTTTACTCAAATTTATCATCTTAAAATCACAACATTTAAATTCTTATATTTATTAACTTATGTAGGTGACAAATTTGACATCATTTAAAATAATATAATATAAGTGTCATAATCACGTTAATAAGGCACCAAATGGTCACCAATTTGGCAATTGAATAATTATAGTTTATATATACACTAAAAATAAGTTTTTTTAGGTATTTTGGCCTTTTTTGTGTATTATTTTTTTAATAAAAACTATATTGTTTATTTTTCACTAAATAAATAATTTCTACATCATTAATGTATAAGATATTAAAGTAATTAAATATTTATTAAAAATTAAAAATAAATTAAAATTATAAAGGAATAAAATTTAGCTTTCAAATGAGTATTTATAATCGAATTTATATTCTGTATAACCTTATATTAAATATAATCTAATTATTAAAGTTTGAGTGAGATATATATCAATTTCCTTGAAATAAAATAAATAAAAGATTTAATCACATAAAAGTGGGTTCCAATAGATACCTTTTCGACCCAAGTATAGTTTAGGACAAAATATAATCATCCAATTATATTAAGACAAGTTTGAGGGTAATTTTATAATATTAAATTTACCCTTAATTACTCGATTTACCTTAAACTATGGTAAATAAAATTTACCGTGGTTACTATTCAAAATGAGCAAAATTAAAAGTATCCTATTGAAATAATTTGGAAATACTCATTCCATATATGGAATCCATTTTTTCATATTCAGGAAATAGAATTTGAAGAAATTAATTTAAAATTAATCTCATTGTCGAAAAAATGGGTTTTTGTTTAAAACAATGCAAAATATTGAAATGATTTTACCTATGAATTCAATGTAAAATTAATGAAAATGACATCAATTATATTAAATGGTGAAAATATATTATATTTATATTTTAAATCCATTAAATATTTTTATTTAACTATATTAATTATCTTGATGAAAAAAGCTGTGTTTAATTAAAATTTAGTGTATTTCTTACTATTAATCAAAATATGATGGTTAACAGGAAAAATATAAAAACATTATCCAAAGATAATTTTTATATTCTTATTGAAATAAATAAGTTTATTTTGTCAAATTAAACTTATAACTCTATAAAAAACTAGATTTAATGTGGGTACTCCATCAAAAGGCGACAAACTGCATTTTTTTAAAAGGGCTTATTTTACCCGTAAAGTTTTTTGTTCCCATACCATGTTATAGAATATGTTTTAGATGAATGATAATGTTATAAAATTTAAAATTTGGTTAATACTATTAATAATGGATAGTTAATAATAATATTATAACAATATATTTTTGTTTAGTGAAACACGGTATTGTGTACAACACACACTATCGAGGAAGGTCACTATTGCGTGTAATGCTTGCCAAGTTAGGGTTGAGTGTAGTACAAACTTCCTTTGGTGTTGAGTATAACATAATAAAAATATAGTTCATTTATAAATTAATCAAAATCTATACTTGGTGTTGTGTAATAATGAATTTTAATCAAAATTACATGAAATTGTGTGCAACACTCGCCAAGAATAGTGTTGTGTATTCTACTATATAATACGGTGTTGCATGTAGCACAAGATAATACTGGTTAAGCATATAACACAAGACATCAAAGAAATTAAAAGGAATATTTGTTATAAAATCTTGGGGTGTCACATTTTACCCCCCTTAAAATGAATTTCTCCCTCAAAATTCATCAGTGTTATGAATGGTTTTCTACATGAATGTTTATTTCAGGGAAACCCACATCATAAAAAGGATTAATAAAAAATAATTTTAAAATGTAATGTATGAAATGTAATGGTTACATAGATTAACTCATCAATGGGTTTCCACGTAGGATAACTTAGGTAAAAACATGGATATGGAGGAGAAATCTAACCATCAACTTTTGATGAAGAGTTGTAGAGGACATGGCTATGGAAAATCCAACAATCACAAAGCCAGAAATGTGTGACTATCTAAGGTACCATCTAATTCATTAGATAAGAGGGCACTAGGATAGCATTTTTCATTTTCAAGATCATTTCCCTATAGTGATGAGTTTTTGAATTGAAATAAATACTTACTTGATTTTGGTACAATCACACCGTTGTTCGTGCCTTGAACCATTTCCACATCATCTCTTAAAGAAAGGAAGTTTAATTTTTCATTAGTGATTATTTAGCAGATCATGCAATAAAATGATAGGTCATTCCATCTGTCTCAATCATCAGGTTAGGAAAAGTTATCAAATATACATACATCTATATATGGTGAGATTAATCATATTTGGTTCCAAAAATGGACATATACTTCATCTCTCATACTGCTAAATAAAATAAAAATAGTTTCTACTAACCAAGGACTTCATTTAGGCCAGTGGTAGGTGATAAAGGCCTGTTATACTTCAATTGTTGGTCTGATTCTCGCATCCTTGTCCAACGTGACTGGTTGTCGCCCATCTTGTAGGTTGTCCTTTTTCTAAAACTATAATATTATAATATTACAGAAGTAAAATCGAAAAAAAAATATAGACATAAAAACACTATCTGATGTCCAACATAATCCATTCCAATCATTAGGCTTATCCAAAATACTTCTGTAAAATTTCATAGTATAAAGAAAATTATTACTAGAAAGGTCACCTACCAAGAATTTGAATACCTTTATTTATCTCCCATATACCATAATATATATCTTTTTGGTCACATTCCCAATATGTGAATACCTTAATCATGTATTCTCTTCAAATATGTATTACCAGTGAACTATAGTGAAAACAAGAATACTGTCAAACGTAAATTATTTCCACTTACCAAAATTAAAAATTTTCTATATACTCAGACCATGATATCACTTTGTCCTTATATCAGTCCTGAGATTATTTATACTATCAAATATATTATTTTTTTCTTTATCCCTTAATTTTTCACATATCATCTACTTTCCAAAAATATTTCAATCAATTTTCATAGATACCAGTACCATATATTTATTGAAAACCACAATAAACCAATAAATATATATCCCAATATTCCATAATACTATAAATTAGATTCCATGACACTATTTTGAAAGCCCATTACATAAACACTTAATCATTCCACCACTTCTTTGTCATACTCAACATCGCCAACAGTGATCGAATGTGACTTCCCCTTATCCTTTTCCTTAAGAGGTTGTTGGTGTCGATCATCAATAACCTATGGATTAGAGAATTGATTAACATAATGCCCATTTCCTTTCCCCTATATCATTAAATTGATAGTAGTACATTATCTGTAGTCTTTTCTTTATGCAAGTCATTAGAAACCACTTTTCCATTATTTCGGCACTCATCTGCTCGATGACCTTCTTTTCCACACCTGAAACATTTCCTAATACCTTTAAGAAAATCTCCACCAAGATTCTTTCCACACATTGAGAAAAATGAAACATTCATTTTCATTTCACCATTGTTCTGAAATTTTTCCTTGAACTCAATCTTTCATTTCTTCTCAAAAACTTGAGATGGATATGTAGCACCAACTTCCAGTTCAACCTTGATAGAACAACCCACAATTTATTCATAGCTACTGAAGTCACTTATATCTAATGCCCTCTAAGACTTGGTTTTAAGACACTGAAGAATCTATCAACTTTACTTTTAGGTTGGATGATAAATCCAGATGCATACCTTTCAAGCCTTGTAAAATTCACTTCGTATATGCCAACAGATTCACAATCATTTATCTTAAGCTCAAGGAAATCCTTTTCCATCTTCCTTTGATGAATATGAGGAAATTACTTATTGAGAAATATGTTCTAGAACTCATCCCATTCCATGGATTCAATTTCATATTGGGGACTTGTATTCTTAATTAGAGTCCACCACTGGTCTTCTTCACCTTCTAAACAGAAAACACCCAAAATGACATTTTTATGTTCTGAATAGAGAATTATGGAAAATATCTTTTCAATGGAACAGATCCATTGTTCAGCAATAAGTGGATCAGAATAACCATTAAATGATGATGGATGTTGCCTCATGAAGTAATCAATAGAATATTGTCCCCTTATCTTCTCATTTGGAAGTCCAGAATGATACATAGCTTCTATAAGTATAGCAATATGATTTTTCAATCCATCTCTCAAAAAATTGGTTTGTTCAAGTGGAAAATCATTTCATTCTCATTACATTGATCAACATGGTTCTTTCTGGTTCCAACCATTTTCTAAAACCAAAAAAGAATAGAGTGAGAGGAAAAAATCATGCTAGGAAAACAATATAATAAAGTGGGAGTAATTTCAATCTCTAATATCTTAGGATTTATCCCATGATATTCATGATCATCATCATAATTCTATGAATGTAACCTATAGTTATACTTAACCTTATGGAAATACCTAGACATACCTTAGAAATATCTGTAGGGATCTCTAGTGGAGTAGAATTGATACCTATCATAGCACTCCATGGGCAGCTACACCCCCTGGGTGGGACATACCACCATCACTTGTGGCAGCCATTTCCTTATGAATCCCTTGGGCAAAGAGCCATGCTTCGTCCAATGGTCGTATTAGGTTAGTGTCTTTGGAAACTCGGAACATAAACTTTTAATCATGGTGAAAGATTGTCAACTTCTCCCATAAAGATCGCAACCTTTTGTTTTCCTACCTAAAACATTTCTCTATATCATGGGAAAAGAAAACATAGAAAAGTGTGAGCTCAAATGCTCAGTAAGGGTAAACATGGAGAACATAAAACAATCCATAAACATTTGGATGTAAAACCATGAACATGACATAAATCTTAGCAGTACACAAGGAATAGATCATAAAGGAACAACAATCATTATAAAATGGCATGTGAATAAAAAATGGAATTGTGTCAAACCATAAAGTACATTATATGATTTCCATACTAGCGAGGGAAAAACTACCAAGACCATCATAGTGGACAAAGTCCATTACTGAACCGGGTTTACCAGCCATTCTAGCCCTGTATTACTGAACCAGATTTTACTTGATGATCCAGCCATGTCTATATCAAGTGATATAAATCATTACCCACTGCATTGGAGGGAGATATATGTCCCACCAATCTTGTAAGGAAACCATTCTTATGTGTGCCACAAAATCATAAATCACACATCATAGCATAACCCATGTAATAATATGGGATTCTTAAACATCTTACCATCATAACATAATACTTATAAGATAAAAGGACTTAATAAAAATAATTCCATCATAACATAATAAAATCAATGTAATAATAGGGATATAAACATAACCAAATATCATCTTATATGGAAAATAATTTTGATAAAACACTTGAACTTAATTCTTGAGAAAAATATCCTTTCTTCTTCAAAAACATTTTATGTTTTCAACATCTCATGCAATTTGAAAATAAAAGAAGTTAATTGAAAATAATCATGAAAACTTGTAAAGTATTATTCATGGAAATAATGTTCTCTGAAAGCATAAAAATCCGTTCTTGCCGTATAAGGTAAAAAAACATTCATATCGTTCTATGACCGGAAAAGTCAAAAAGTATCTTGTCCTGAAAATAAAAAAATGACTCCTTTCATATATTTTACTAAAAATTCACCACTTGGTAAAATAGGATTTAAAAAATTGTAGTAGGATATACATATTATTACATATTGATGAAACATGAATGTGGATGATAAATATTCCCAGTAAATACTTATGTATAAACAATCTTGAATAAAAATGAGATTGCGAGATTTTCCATTACCAATTATAATAAGTGGAATCATACATGTCATAAAATAAATAAAATTACAAAAATATGTAAATATAATATCATTAAGAATAAAAATATTAAAAAATTCATGGTAATCATAAACACCGTACAAAATAAATACTTTTTGATTAAGGCATATGTCTCAAAGAAATAAAAGTGAGACAAAATAATCCCTTACCTTAAGTCTGATATGCTTCGTATGTATCCAAAACTCTTATATATTGGGTTTAAACATATTATTAACTTGTATTAGAACCATAATAATATTTATGATATCATATATTATTCACTTAGGTCATTATATTATTCGTTTATTTTTCAATCCCTTGTTAAAGCAACGTTTTGGGTAAAATCGTTTCATTTATCGTACGTGTTTTAATTTGTAATTATTCATATGATTACTTAGATCATGATTACTTATTTATAGAATGTAAAACCTGATTTATATCTAATATATATTCAGAATATATAATATATATAATAGATCGATAAATGGAATGAAATACACCGTTCATGGAGACGGTAGACCGTGCGTATACATGAACACTGTTTTCGTTTCCTTATTAAATTGAATAGAAGTAAGTAAATAAAATATACATAAATCCCATATCATTAATATTTAATATATTTCATGATTATTCATTATATATACTTTATAATCATTCTTGAATGGTTAACATGGAAAATGAATCTCATCACATTATGGAGACGGTAATTTGTATGCACGCACGAGCGATGATATCATTCCCATAATTATTGAATGGAATTGGACTGGATGATATAATATCTCAGAATTAGTATGATGTCATAATAATAATATATAGTTATTATTGACGCCATTATACCAATCCTAGTATGTGGGTGGTGGAAAACAGATTACACCACGACGTGGAGACGGTATTTCATACGTACGTACACACAGTGATTTCGTTTTCGGTAGGATGGATAGATGGTGAAATAGGTCTGTTTCATATTTATTATAAAATATTAGTATATGATTGATACTGATGTTATTACATTATAATGACACAAATAATGAAGAGGAAGTAGAATAAGAAATAAATTTTAATGAATCAGTAAAGGAAATTACCTTCTCTTCGATGCGCCTCTTCTAAACCTCCTCTTGTGGCACTAATGTTGGTATTTGAAGAAGTACAGGACCACTAGTATGTTTCTATGGACATGGAAAAGAGAAATGGATAGGTTTTGGCTGAGATTTAAGGATCAAAAATTTATGAAGAGGAGAAGGAGTAGGTGCCCTTTTATAATGTAGGTGAGGGGCACTTTTGGAAACCTCAAAAATATTAATTTATAATAAATTCAAACCCCACCTAAAAACCTCCAAAATGACTAAAATTCGAAGATGATAGGATATAGGGTTTTAATCACATCATCCAATAAAATTTAGACATGTTGGGAATTTATTTTAAACCTTATCAATTTGATTTTTCCTTATTTAGTCTATTTAATTTTACTTTTGGTAATAATATTCTAAATTTAAATCATTATAAATACTTACTTATTTGTTGTGAATTTTCCATGATTAGATATTTAATGACATTTTAGACCATATTAATTTAAATTTATAATTTTCAAATATTTATGTGATTTTTAAACAATTTAATAATATGTTCTTTTTATAAAATATCAATAGTCTCAATTTTGACACTATTCATTTATTTGAATTTATATAAAATATAAACAGAAGATATATTAAAACTAATATATTTAATCGATTCCTAACATGTTATATTCATCTATAAAATTCGTGGAGAATATTTATTAGTTCATATAATATTTATTTTAATATTTTTAACACCATTCATTTGATATTTGTTTTAATAAAATAATTACTTCAACATTTTTGTATAATAATTTAATATACTTATTTGTTGCATAAAAATTAAAAATAAAATCCTACGACGAATATAAATATGTTTTCAATTCATAATAATAATTTTAATCGAATTAATCATCTTAAAATCACAACATTGAAATTTTTAAATTTAATATATTATGATAGTGACCACTTTGAAATCATTTAAAATAAAATAATATAAGTGTTATAATCGCTTTTATAAGGATTCAAATGGTCACCAATTCAACCATTGGATGATTATGGTTTAGATATACATGACCAATATGTTTTGGTTAGGTGTTTTGGCCTTTTTATGTGTATTATTATTTTAATAAAAACTGTATTTTGATTATATTATATGCAACACCAAAGAAAACTTTCACTACATGCAACCTTGACTAGGCTTGCATTACACGGAATAACGACCTTCCTCGATGGTGTGCATTGTACGCAATACCGTGTTTCACTAAACAATGATATATTATAATATTATTATTAACTAGACGTAATGAATATTATTACCCGCATTTTGAATTTTAAAAATTTATAATTCATTATACACATTTTCTAGATCATGGTATGAGAACAAAATAAATTTATCGGGTAAAATAATTATTTAAAAAAAAATACAGTTTTGCCACCTTTTGATGGCGCACCAATTTTAAATCTGGTTTTTGATATGTTTATAAGTTCAGTTTTACAAAATAAAATTCTTCTTTAGAATCTGTATATAAAAATTTACTTAGGATACATTTTTTATATTTTTCTGATAAGTTTCGTATTTTGATGAATAGTAAAAAATGAGCTAAATTTTAATTAAAAAAAACTTTTTTCATCAAGATAATATATATTTTTAAATTATAATATTGAATCATTAAAAAGTATAAATAGAATACATATTTACCATTTAATATAATGTATGTCATTAGCATTAATTTTACATTGAATTTATAGGTAAAATCAATTCAATCTTTTACAATGTTTTTTCGACAACGAGATTAATTTTAAATTAATTTATGCAACTTATATGTCTTGAATTTGGAAAAATGGATTCCATTATAGAATCAGTAAGTCCAAATTATGTTAATTGGACACTTTTATTTTTAGGCATTATGAATAGTAACTGTGGTAAATTTTATTTACCATTATTAAAGGTAAATCGGGTAATTAAGGGTAAAGCATAACCCATATAATAGTATGGGATTCTTAAACATCATGCCATAATAAAATATAAAAGGGAAAAATAATTAATAAAAATAATTCCATAGTAACATAATCAAATCAATTTAATAATAAGAATAGAAACACAACCCTACATCATCTTAGATGGAAAATAATTTTGTTAAAACACTTGATCTTAGTTCTTGAGAAAAATATTATTTCTTCTTCAAAAAAAATTATGTTCTCATCATGTCATGATATTTTAAAATAAAAGATTTAGTTGAAAATAAACTTGAAAACTTGTATAAGAAGCTTCATGGAAATACTATTCTCTGAAAGTATAAAAATCCGTTCATGATATATAAGGTAAAAAACATTTTCCTCATACTTTTAATAGAAAAGTAAAAAAGTACCATGTATGGTACTAAAAAAATGGTACCTTCCATAACAGAAGGTAAAATCCAAAAATTTGTAATATTAATTTAAACATACATGGGAGAATATCAAGATCTTTATGAATACATTTTTATAAAACACGACATGGATGACAAATAAAACCCCAATAAATACTGATGTATAAACTATCTCGGATAAAAATGAGATTGGAATAATTATCCCTTACCAATTATAATCAGTGGAATAATACATGTCATAAAATGAAGAAAAATAAATAAACAAGTAAATATAATATCCTTCATAATAAAAATCTCAAAACATGCATGATAATCATAAACACCATACAAGAGAAATAGTTTGTGATTAAGGCATATGTCTCACAGAAATAAATGTTAGATGAAATAATCCCTTACCGTAGGTCTGATGTGCTTCGTATATATCCGAACCTACTATATAAAAGGTTTAAACATATTATTAACATGTATCAGAACCATAATAATATATATGATATCATATATGATTCACTTAGGTCTTTATATTATTCGTTCATTTGTCAATCCCATGTTAAAGCATCATTTTGGGTAAAATGATTTCATTTTTCATACGTGTTTCAACTTGTAATTTTTCATATGATTACATAGATCATGATTACATACTTAAATAATGTAAAAAATTATTTATATTTAATATATATTCAGAATATATAATATATATAATAGGTCGATAAAAGGAATGAAAGACATCGTTCTTTGAGACGGTAGGACCTACGTACGCATGAATGATGTTTTCGTTTCCTTATTAAATTTAATGGTAGTGAGTAAATAAAATATAGATAAATCTAGTATTGTTACTATTTTATATATTTCATGATTATTTATTATTTATACTTTATAATCATTTTTAAATGGTTAACATGGAAAATGAATCTCATCACGTTGTGCAGATGGTAATCTGTATGTACGCACAAGCGATGATATTGTTCACATAATTATTGAATGGAATTGGAGTGGATTATATAATATCTCAGAATTTGTATGATGTTATAATAATTATATATAGTTATTCTTTACACCATTATACCCTTCCAAGTAAGGTGGTGGTGGAAAACAGATTACACCACGACGTGGAGAGGGTATTCCGTATGTACGCACGCATGGTGATTTCCTTTTCCATTTGATGGATATATGGTAAAATATGGATGTTTCATATTTATTATAACATATATGTATATAACTAATACTGATGTTATTAATTTATAACGAAACAAATATTGAATAGGACGTTGAAGATGAAATAAATTTGAATGAATCGATAAATGATATTAACTCTACTTCGAAACGCCTCTTCTAAACCACCTCTAAGGGCACAAAAGTTGGTCTATGAAGAAGACCAGGACCTCTATTATTTTTATATGGATGTGGAGATGATAAATGGATAGGGTTTGGACTTACTTGATAGCTCAAAATATTGTGAAGAGGAGATGGAGGAGGTTCCCTTTTATAAGGGACGTGAGGGGAACTTTTGGAAACCTAAAAAATATTAATTTATAATAAATTCAAACCCCACCTTAAAATCTCAAAAATGCCTCATATTCAAAGATCATATGAGAAAGGGTTGTAATATCATCATTCAATATCATTTAAGAATTTTGGGAATTTATTATAATCATTATCAATTTGATTTATCCTTATTTTATCTATTTAATTTTATTCGTGGTAATAATATTCCTAATTTTAAATCATTATAAATACTTACTTATGTGATGTGAATTTTCCATAATTTTATTTTTATTAAATTTTAGACCATATAAATTTTAATTTATAATTTTTAAATATTTTTTTGAGTTTTAAACAATTTAAAAATATGTTCTTTTTATAAAATATCAATAGTGTCAATTTTGACACTATTAATTTATTTGAATTTAAATAAAATCCATAAAAAAGATATATTCAAACCAAAATATTTAATAGTTTCCAAGAATGTCATATTATTCTAGAAAATTCTTGGAGAGCATTAATTATTCCATATAATATTTATTTTAATATTTTTAAAACCATTTATTTGATGTCTCTTAATAAGATAATTGCTACATCATTTTTGTATAATTATTTAATATACATATTTTTTTCATAAAAATTAAAAATAAAATCCTATGGTAAATATAATTATAATAACGTTAATAATAATACGTGTACTCTAATTTATCATTTTAAAATCACAAAATTGAAATTTTTATTTTTATTAAATTATGAAGGTGACAACTTTGACATCATTTAAAATAAAATAATATAAGTGTCATAATCGCTTTTATAATTCCCAAAATGGTCACTAATTAGACCATTAGATGATTATGGTTTAGATATAAAAAAACAATAAGTTTTGGTTTGGTGTTTTGTCCTTTTGATGTGTATTATTATTTTAAGAAAAGCTATATTTTGATTATGTTATATGCAACATCAAAGGAATATTACACTACACGCAACCCGGACTTGGCTTGCATTACACGCAATAGCGACCTTCCTCGATAGTGTGTATTGTACACAATAATGTGTTTCACTAAACAATGATATATTATAATATTATTATGAACTAGATTTTATGAATATTATTAACCTCATTTTGAATTTTATAACATTATAATTCATCATAACCATTTTCTAGATCATAGAATGAGAACAAAATAATTTTTTTGGGTAAAATAAGTATTGTTCAAAAAAATGTAGTTTTTCCACCTTTTGATGGAGAACCATTTTCAATATATTTATTGACATGTTTATAAAATTAATTTGAGAAAATAAAATTCTTTTTTGGAATCAGGATACAAAAATTTACTTTGGATAAATGTTTGTTATTTTTCTGATAAGATTCTTATATTGATGAATAGTAAATATTCTAAATTATAATTAAAAAACATCTTTTTTCATCAACATAATTTATATGGTTAAATTATAATATTGAATGGTTTTAAATTATAAATAGAATATATATTTACCATTTATTATAATGTATGTCCTTAGCATTAATTTTGTATTTAATTCATAGGTAAAATCCTTTAAATATTTTGCAATGTTTTTTTTCGACAGTGGGATTAATTTTAAATTAATTTATACAAATTATATGTCTTGAATTTGAAAAAATGGATTCCATATTCGGAATCATTAGGTCCAAATTATGTTAATAGGCTACATTTATTTTTGGGCATTATGAATAGTAACTACGGTAAATTTTATTACCTCAGTTAAAGGTAAATCAGGTAATTAAGGGTAAAGCATAACCCAAGTAATAGTATGAGATTCTAAAACATCATGCCATCATAACATATATAAGATAAAATGACAACATTAAAATAATTACATCGTAACATAATCAAATCAATGTAGTAATAGGGATAGAAAGAGAACCCTATATCATCTTAGATGGAAAATAATTTTGTAAAAGTACTTGAACTTAGTTCTTGAGGAAAATACCCTTTCTTCTTCAAAAACATTTTCTGTTCTCAACATGTCCTGAAATTTTAAAACCAAATAATCTAATTGAAAATTATCCTGAATACTTGTAAAGTAAGTTTCATGAAAACAATGTTATCTGAAAGCATAAAAATCCGTTCATGCCGTATAAGGTAAAAAACTTTCTCCTCGTACTTTTAACAGAAAAGTAAAAAAGTAACACATATGGTAAAAAAAAATATTCCTTCCATAACACAAGGTAAAATACAAAAAGGTGTAACATGAATTTAAACATACATGGAAGAATATTAAAAACATTATGAATTTTTTATAAAACATGGACATGGATGATAAATAAAACCCTCGTAAATACGTACGTATAAGAAATCCCGGATAAGAATGAGATTGGAATAATTATCCCTTACCAATTATAATCAGTGGAATCATACATGTAATAAAATAAAAAAAATTACATAAATATGTAAATATAAGATCATTTATAAAAAAAATCAAAAAACATGCCTGGTATTTATAAACACCATACAAAATAAATAGTGGGTGATTAAGGCATATGTCTCACAAAAATAAATGTGAGAAGAAATAATCCATTACCTATGGTCAGATATTCCTCATATGTATCTGAATATGATGTATAGTGGTTTTAAACATATTATTAACATCTAGATGAACTGTAATAATATTTATGATATCATATATGATTCACTTAGGTATTTATATTATTCGTTCATTTGTCAATCCCGTGTTAAAGAAACATTTTGGGTAAAATCGTTTCATTTATCGCACATGTTTTAACTTGTAATTATTTATATGATTACTTAGATAATGATTACTTAATTCCAGAATTAAAAATAGGATTTATATATAATATATATTTAAAATATATAATATATATAATATATAGATAAATGGAATGAAATACACCATCTTTGGAGATGGTAGGCTGTACGTACACATGAACACTGTTTTCGTTTTATTATTAAATTGAATGGAAGTAAGTAAATAAAATATACATAAATCCAGTATCATTATTATTTCATATATTTCAATATTATTTGTTGTATATACTTTATAATGATTTTTAAATGGTTAACATGAAGAATGAATCTCAGCCCGCTGTGGAGATGGTAATTCGAACGTACGCACAAGTGATGATATCGTACCCATAATTATTTAATGGAATTGGAGTGGATGATATAATATCCCAGAATTAGTATAATGTTGTAATAATCATATATATTTATAATTTACACCATTTTACCCATCCAAGTAAGGTGGTGGTGGAAAATAGATTACACCACGACGTGGAGAGGGTATTCCGTACGAATACACGCACAATGATTTCATTTTCCATAGGATGGATAGATTGTTAAATAAGGCTATTTTATATTTATTATAACATATCAGTATATAATTGATACTGATGTTAATAATTTATAATGAAACAAATAAATAAGATGAAGTTGAAGAGGAATTAAATTTGAAATAATCAGTAAAGGATATCAACTCTTCTTCGACGCGCCTCTTCTAAACCACCTCTTAGGGCACTAAAGTTGGTCATTAATGAAGAAAACGACCTCTAGTATGTTTCAATAGAAGTGGAGAAGAGAAATGGATAGGGTTTTTCCGAGCATGAAGGCTCAAAATATTCTGAATAGGAGAGGGAGTAGGTTCCCTTTTATAAGGGATGTGAGGGGCACTTTTGGAAACCTCAAAAATATTAATCTATAATAAATTAAAACCCCACCTAAAAACCACCAAAATGACTGAAATTCAAATATTATATGTTATAGGATTGTAATCTCATCATCCAATAAAATTTAGACATGTTGGGATTTTATTTTAAACCTTATCAATTTGATTTATATTTATTTAGTTTATTTAATTTTATTTTTGATAATTATATTCTAATTTTTAAATTGATATAAATACATCTTTATGTGTTGTGAATTTTCTAAAATTAGATATTTAATGACATTTTTGACCATACACATTTAAATTTCTAATTTTTAAATATTTTTGTGATTTTGAAACAATTTAGTAATATGTCCTGTTTATAAAATATCAATAGTTTCAATTTTGATACTATTCATTTATTTAAATTTAGATAAAATCCACACAGAAGATATTATCAAACCAAAATATTTAATAGATTTCTAACATGTTATATTAATCTAGAAAATTCTTGTAGAACATTAATTAGTTCATATAAAATTTATTTTAATATTTTTGAAACCATTTATTTGATATTTCTCTTTATTAAATAATTGATACAATTTTTTTTATAATTATTTAATATACATATTTGTTGCATAAAAATTAAAAATAAAATGCAATGATAAAGATAAATATAATTCATTTAATAATAATACTTTTACTCGAATTTATCATCTTAAATTCACAAAATTGAAATTGTTATATTTATTAAATTATGAAGGTGACAACTTTGACATCATTTAAAATAAAATAATATAAGCGTCATAATTGCTTTTATAAGGCTCTAAATGGTCCCCAATTCGACTATTGGATGATTTTGGTTTAGATATACACGAAAAATATGTTTTGGTCAGGTGTTTGGGCCTTTTTATGTGTATTATTATTTAAATAAAAACTTTATTTCGATTATGTTATACGCAACACCAATGGAAGCTTGCACTACATGCAACCCTGACATTATTTGCATTACACGCAATAACGACCTTCCTCGATAATGTGTGTTGTATGCAATACCGTGTTTCACTAAAAAATAATATATTATAATATTATTATTAACCAGCTATTATGAATAGTTTTAACCACATTCTGATTTTTATAACATTAAATTTATCTTACACATTTTCTAGATCATGATATGAGTTCAAAATAAATTTATCGGGTAAAATAAGTATTTTTGAAAAAAAAAACCAGTTTTGCTGCCTTTTGATGGAGCACCAATTTCAAATCTAGTTTTTGACATTTTTATAAGTTCAATTTGACAAAATAAAATTTTTCTTTGGAATCTGGATATAAAAATTTACTTTGGATAAATTTTTGTTATTTTTCTAATAGGATTCTTATATTGATGAATAGTAAATAACCTAAATTTTAATTTTAATTTTTTTTTCATCAACATAATTTATATGGTTAAATTATAATATTTAATGGGTTTAAATTATTTATATAATTTATTTTTACCATTTAATATAATGTATGTCATTAGAATTAATTTTACATTTAATTCATAGGTAAAATCATTTCAATCTTTTGCAATGTTTTTTTTTCAACAACATGATGGATTTTAAATTAATTTATGAAAATTTTGTGTCTTGAATTTGAAAAAATGGATTCCATATTTGGAATCAGTAGGTCCATGTTTTGTTAATATCATACTTTTATTTTTTTGACATTATGAATAGTAACAAAGATTAATTTTATTTACCATAGTTAAAGGTAAATCGGTTAATTAAGGGTAAATCATAACCCATGTAATAGTATGAGATTCTTAAACACCATGCCATCATATCATATATAAGATAAAAGGACTTCATAAAAATAATTGAATCGTAGCATAATCAAATCAATGTAGTAATAAGGTTTGAAACATAACCCTATATCATCTTAGATGGAAAATAATTTTGTTAAAACACGTGAACTTAGCTCTTGGGGAAAATATCCTTTCTTATTCAAAATCATTTTCTGTTATCAATATGTCATGCAATTTTAAAATAAAAAAAGTTAATTGAAAATAAACTTCATAAATTTTAAAGGAAGTTTCATGAAAATAATGTTCTCTGAAAGAATAAAAATATGTTCATGTCGTATAAGGTAAGAAAACATTCTCCTCATACTTTTAACAGAAAAGTCAAAAAGTACCACATATGATAAACAAAAGAATGATTCCTTCCATAAGAAAAGGTAAACGTAAAAAATGTATAACATGTATTTAAAGATACATTGAGTTATAGTAATAACATTATGAAAGCATTTTTATAAAACATGGACATGGATGGTAAATAAAACCCCAATAAATACGTACGTATAAGTAATCCTGGATAAGAATGAGATTGGAATAATTAACCCTTACCAATTATAATCAGTGGAATCATACATGTAATAAAATAAATAAAGTTACATAAATATTTAAATATAATATCCTTTATAATAAAAATCATAAATAATGCATGGTAATCATAAACACCATACAAAATAAATAGTTGGTGATTAAGGTATATGTATCACAGAAATAAAAGTGAGACCAAATAATCCCTTACCTTTGGTCTGATATGCTTCAAATGAATATTAACCTCGTATATAGTGGGTTCCAACATATTTTTAACATGAATAAAAACCATAATAATATTTATGATATCATATATTATTCAATTAGGTCTTTATATTATTCGTTCATTTGTCAATCCCCTGTTAAAGCAACATTTTAGGTAATATCGTTCCATTTATCCCACAAGTTTTAACTTGTAATTACTGATCTGATTACATAGATCATTATTACTTACTTCTAGATTTTAAAACATTATTTATATATAATATATATTCAGAATATATAATATATATAATTTATCGATAAGTGGAATGAAATACACAGTTATTGGAGACAGTAAGCCGTACGTACGCATGAATGTTGTTTTCGTTTCCTTATTAATTTGAATTGAAGTATGTAAATAACATATACATAAATCTTGTATCATTATTATGGCATATATTTCTGATTACTTATTATATATACATTATAATCATTCTTGAATGGTTAACATGGAGAATGAATCTCAACGCGTCGTGGAGACGGTAATCTGTACGTATGCACGAGCGATGATATCGTTCCCATAATTTTCGAATGGAATTGGGGTGGATGATATAATATATCCGAATTAGTATGATGTTATAATAATAATATATTGTTATTATTTACAACATTATACCCATCCATGTATGGTGGTTCTAGAAAATAGATTACACCACGACGTGGAGACGGTATTCCGTACGTACACACGTGCGATGATTTCGTTTTCTATAGGATGGATTGATGGTGAAATAAGGTTGAATAAAATTTATAATAACATATCATTATATCAGTGATACATATGTTATTACTTTATAATGAAACCAATAAATAAGAGGATGTAGAAGAAGAAATAAATTTGAAAGAATCGGTAAAAGATATTACCTCTTCTCCGACGCACCTCTTCTAAACCTCCTCTTATGACACTAATGTTGGTCTTTGATGAAGGCCAGAACCTCTATTATGTTTCTATGAAAGTGTAGAAGAGAAATGGATAAGGTTTTTATGAGCTTTAAAGCTCAATATGTTGTGAATAGGAGATGGATGAGGTTCCCTTTTATAAGGGAGGTGAGGGGCACTTTTGGAAACCTCAAAAATATTAATTTATAATAAATTCAAACCCCACCTAAAATCTTCCAAAATGAATCAAATTAGAAGAAGAGATGATATAGGGTTGTAATATCATCAGCCAATAAAATTTATTCATTTTGGGAATTTATTTTTAACCATATCAATTTGATTTATCCTTATTTAATTTATTTAATTTTATTTGTTGTAATAATATTTGAAATTTTAAATCGTTATAAATACTTACTTATGTGTTGAGAATATTCCATGATTGGATATTTTATGACATTTTAGAACATATAAATTTCAATTTATATTTTTTTAATATTTTTGGGATTTTTAAAAAATTTAATAATATAATTATTTTATAAAATATCAATAGTGTCAATTTTGACACTATTCATTTATTTGAATTTAAATAAAATCAACACAGAAGATATATTCAAACCAAATATATTTATTATATTCCTAACATGTCATATTAATGTAGAAAATTTGTGGAGAAAATTAATAATTTCATATAATATTTATTTTTATTATTTTTAAAACCACTTATTTTTTATTTATCTTAATAAAATAATTACAACAACATTTTTGTATAATTATTTAATATACATATTTGTTGCATAAAAATTACAAATAAAATCCTATGATTATAATAAATATAATAACATTCATAATAATACTTTTACTCAAATATATCTTCCTAAAATCACAACATTGAATTTTATATATTTTTTAAATTATGAAGGTGACAACTTTGACATCATTTAAAATAAAATAATATAACTGTCATAATAGATTTTATAAGGCTTCAAATGATCACCAATTCGATCATTGGATGATTATAGTCTATATATACATGACCAATAAGTTTGGGTCATGTGTATGGGCCTTTTGATGTGTATTATTATTTTAATAAAAACTATATTTTGATTATGTTATATGCAACACCAAAGTAAGCTTACACTACACGCAACCCTGACTTGGATTTCATTACATGCAATAACGACCTTCCTCGATAGTGTGTGTTGTAAGCAACACCATGTTTCAATAAACTATGATATAATATAATAATATTATGAGGTAGTAGTGAGGAATAGTATAAACTTCATTTTGAATTTTATAACATTATAATTCATCTTACAAATTTTCTAGATCATGGAACGAGAAAAAAATAAATGTTTTGGGTGAAATAATTATTTTTTAAAAAAATACAGTTTTGAAACCTTTTGATTGCACACCAATTCTAAATCTAGTTTTTTATATGATTATAAGTTATATTTGACAAAATAAAATTCTTCTTTGAAATAAGGATATAAAAATTTTCTTTTGATAAATTTTTGAGATTTTTTTGATAGGTTTCTTATTTTGATGAATAGGAAAAATACGCTAAATTTTAATTATAAAATAATTTTTTTGATCAATCTAATTTAAATTGTTAAATTATAATATTAAATGGTTTTTATGTATAAATAGAATATATTTTTACCATTTAATATAATCTATGTCATTGGCTTTAATTTTGTATTGAATTCATATGTAAAATCATTTCAATCTTTTGCAATGTTTTTTTCATCATTGGGATTAATTTTAAATTAATTTTCGTAAGGTCTGTGTCTTGAATTTGGAAAAATTGATTCCATATTTAGAATAATTAGGTAAAAATTATGTTAACAGGCTGCTTTTATTTTTGGGCATTATGAATATTAACTATGGTAAATTTTATTTACCATAGTTAAAGGAAAATCTGGTAATTAAGGGTAAAGCATAACACATGTATTAGTATGAGATTCTTAAACATCATGCCATCATAACATATATAATATAAAAGGACTTAATAAAAATAATTCCACCATAACATAATCAAATAAATGTAATAATAGGGATAAAAACATAACCCTATATCATCTTAAATGGAAAATAATTTTGTTAAAACACTTGAACTATGTTCATGAGGAAAATATCCTTTCTTCTTCGAAAACATTTTTTGTACTAACATGTCATGAAATTTTAAAATAAAAGATGTTAATTGAAAATAAAATTGAAAAGTTTTAAAGGAAGATTCATGGAAATAATATTCTCTAAAAGCATAAAAATATGTTCATGCCGTATAAGGTAAAAAAACATTCTCCGTGTACTTTTAACGGAAAAGTAATAAAGTACCACATATGGTAAAAAAGATTTCTTCCATAACACAAGGTAAAATTCAAAAATGTAAAACATGATTTTAAACATAAATGGAAGAATAGTAATAACTTTATGAATTTTTTTTATAAAACATGAAAATGGATGATAAATAAAATCCAAGTAAATACGTACGTATTATAAATCCCGGATAAGAACGAGACTAGAATAATTATCCCTTACCAATTATAATCTATGAAATAATACATGTTATAAAATAAAGAAAATTACAAAAATATGTAAATATAATATCCTTAATAATAAAAATCATAAAACATGCATGGTAATCATAAACACCATGCAATAGAAAAATATGGTGATTAAGGCATATGTCTCATAGAAATAAAAGTGAGATGAAATAATCCCTTACCTTAGGTTCGATATGCTTCATATGTATCCAAACCTCCTATATATTGGGTTTAAATATAATATTAACTTTTAGTAGAATCATAATAATATTTATGATATCATATATGATTCACTTAGGTCTTTATATTATTCGTTTGTTTGTCAATCCCATGTTAAAGCAACATTTGGGGTAAAATCGTTTCATTTATCGTACGTGTTTTATCTTTTAATTATTAATATGATTAATATGATCATTATTAATTACATAAAGAATGTAAAACATGATTTATATATAATATATATTCAGAATATATAATATATATAATATATCAATAAATGGAATGAAATTCACTATTCATGGAGACGATTGGTCGTACGTACGTATGAACGCGGTTTTCGTATCCTTATTAAATTGAATGGAAGAAAGTAAATAACATATACATAAATACAGTATCATTATTATGTCATATATTTTTTGATTATTTATTATATATACATTATAATCATTCTTGAATGGTTAACATGGAGAATGAATCTCATCGTGTTGTGGAGACGGTAATCCGTACTTTGAAAGAACGATGATATCATTACCATAATTATTGAATAGAATTGGATTGGATGATATAATATCTAAATATTAGTATGATTTTATAATAATCAAATATATTTATTCTTTACATCATTATACCCATCCAAGTAAGATGGTGGTGGAAAACAGATTACACCACGAGATGGAGAAAGTATTCTGTAAGTACGCACGTGCGGTGATTTCATTTTATGTAGGATGGATAGATGGTGAAATATGGTTGTTTAATATTAATAATAACATATCTGTATATGAGTGATACTGATGTTATTACATTATAGTGAAACAAATCAAGAAGTGCAAGTAGAAGAAGAAAGAAATTTGAAAGAATAGATAAAGGATATTACCTATTCTTCGACATGCCTCTTCTAAACATCTTATTAGGGCACTGAAGATGACCTTCGAAGAAGACACGGACCTCGTTCATGTTCCTATGGAAGTGGATAAGAGAAATGGATAGGGTTTGGCCGAGATTGAAGGCTCAAAATGATTTGAAGAGGAGAGGGAGGAGGTGCCCTTTTTAAGGGATAAGAGGGGGACTTTTGGAAACCTCAAAAATATTAATTTATAATAAATTCAAGCCCGACCTAAAAACCTCCTAAATGACTCAAATTATAGGATGATATGAGATAGGGTTGTAATCTCCTCATCCAATAAAATTTATACATGTTGAAAATTTATTTTAATCCTTATCAATTTTATTTATCCTTATTTAATCTATTGAATTTTATTTGTGGTAATAAAATTCTAAATTTTAAATTATTATAAATATATAATTATGTATTGTGAATTTTCTATAATTGGATAATTAATGACATTTTCGACCATATAACTTTAAATTTAAATTTATTAAATATTTTTGTGATATTTATACAATTTATTAATATGTTAATTTTATAAAATATAAATAGTGTCAATTTGGAAAGTATTCATTTATTTGAATTTAAATAAAATCCATACAGAAGATATATTCGAACCAAAATATTAAAGATATTCCTAACAGGTCATATTCTTCTAGAAAATTCCTGGAGAACATTAATTAATTCATATATTATTCATTTTAATATTTTTATGACTATTTATTTGATATTTCTCTTAATAAAATAATTACTACAAAATTTTAGTATAATTATTTAATATACTTATTTGTTGAGTAAAAAATGAAAATAAAATCTTATCATGAAGATAAATATTATAACATTAATAATAATAATTTGATTCGATTTTTTTATCTTAAAATTACAACATTTAAATTGATATATTTATTAAATTATGAAGGTGAAAACTTTGAAATCATTTAAAATAAAATAATATAAGTGTCATAATCGCAGTTATAAGGCTTCAAATGGTCACCAATTCGACCATTGAATTATTATGGTTTAGATATACACGACAAATTTGATTTTAGTAGGTGTTTGGGCCTTTTTATGTGTATTATTATTTTAATAAAAACTATATTTTGATTATTTTATACGCAACACCAAAAGAAGATTTCAATACAC
This sequence comes from Viscum album, assembly GCA_963277665.1. Taxonomy (NCBI): domain Eukaryota; kingdom Viridiplantae; phylum Streptophyta; class Magnoliopsida; order Santalales; family Viscaceae; genus Viscum; species Viscum album. The sequence continues at coordinate 566,581,704 of OY728151.1, forward strand.
CCAACTGTGACTTGGCTTGCATTACACGCAATAGCGACCATCCTCGATAGTGTTTCTTATACCCAATACCATTTTCACTATACAAAGATATATTATAATATTATTATTAACTAGATTTTATTAATATTATTAACCACATTTTTAATTTTATAATAATATAATTCATCTTAAACATTTTATAGATCATGGTTTGAGAACAAAATAAAATTTTCAGGTAAAATATGTATTTTTAAAAAAATGCAGTTTTGCCACCTTTTGATGGCGCACCCATTTTAAATCTATTTTTTGACATATTTATAAGTAAAATTTGACAAAATAAAATTCTTCGTTTTAATCAGGATATAATAATTTCCTTTGGATAATTTTTTTATATTTTTCCAATATGTTTATTATTTTGATAAATAGAAAATATACGATGAAATTTAATTAAAAAAAACTTTTTTCATCAAAATAATTTTTATATTTAAATTATAATATTGAATGTTTTTAAAGTATGAATAGAATATATTTTATCTATATAATATAAATTTATTCATTAGCATTAATTTTACATAGAATTCATAGTTAAAATCATTTCAATCATTTGAATTTTTTTTTCGACAACGGGTTAAATTTTAAATTAATTTCTCCAACTTTCGTGTCTTGATTTTGGAAAAATGGATTCCATATTTGGAATCTGTAGGTAAAAATTACTTTAATAGGCTACTTTTATTTTTGAGCATTATGAATAGTGACTACGGTAAGTTTTATTTAACATAGTTAAAGGTATATCAGGTAATTAAGGGTGAAGAATAATCAATGTAATAGTATCAGATTCTTAAAAATCATTCCATCATAACATATATAAGATAACATGACTTCATAAAAATAATTCAATCGTAACATAATCAATTCAATGTAATAATAGCGGTAGAAACATAACCCTATATCATATAAGATGGAAAATAATATTGATAAAACAGTTGAACTTAGTTCTTGAAAAAAATATCCTTTCTTCTTCAAATTTGTTTTCTGTTCTCATCATGTCATTCATTTTTAAAATGAAATATGTTAATTGAAAATAAACTTGAATAATTTTAAAGTAAGCTTCAGGGAAATAATGTTCTCTAAAAGCATAAAAATCTGTTCATTCCTTATAAGGAAAAAAACATTCTCCTCGTACTTCTAATGGAAAAGACAAAAAGTACCATGTATGGTAAAAAAAGAATGATTCCTTCCATAACACAAGGTAAAAGTAAAAAAGGGGTAACATGAATTTAAACATACATGGAAGAACAGTAAGAACATTATGAAAACATTTTTATAAAACATGGACATGGATGATAAATAAAACCCCAGTTAATACGTACGTATAAGGCATCCGGGATAAGAATGAGATTGAAATAATTATCCCATACTAATTATAATCAGTGGAATCATAAATGTCATAAATTAAATAAAATTAAAAAAATATTTAAATATAATATACTTCATAATAAATAACTTAAAACATGCATGGTAATCATAAACACCATACAAAAGAAATACTTGGTGATTAAGGCATATGTCTCACAGAAATAAAAGTGAGATGAAATAATCCCTTAACTTAGGTCTGATATGCTTTGTATGTATCTGAACATCCTGTATAGTGGGTTTAAACATATTATTAACTTTTAGCAGTACCATAATAATATTTATGATATCATATATGATTCACTAAGGTCTTTATATTATTTTTTCATTTTCCAATCCCATGTTAAATCAATGTTTTGTGTAAAATTATTTCATTTATCATACGTGTTTTAACTTGTAATTATTCATATGATTACATAGATCATGACTACTTACATCCATGAATGTAAAAAATTATTTATATATAATATAAATTAAGAATATATAATATATATAATAGATCGATAAATGTAATGAAATACACCATTCATGGGGATAGTAGGTCGTACGTGCGCATGAACACTATTTTCATTTCCGTATTAAATTGAATGGAATTAAGTAAATAACAAATTCATAAATCCAATATAATTATTATGTCATATATTTCATTATTATTTATTATATATACTTTATAATCATTCTTGAATGGTTAACATGGAGAATGAATCTCATCGTGTCGTGGAGACGGTAATCCGTACGTACGACGAGCGATGATATCATTTCCATAATTATTGAATAGAATTGGGGTGAATGATATAATATCACAGAATTAGTATGATGTTATAATAATCATATATAGTTATTCTTTACACCATTATACCCATCAAAGTAAGGTGGTGGTGGAAAATAGATTATACCACGACGTGTAGATGATATTCTGTACATACGCACGCGCGATGATTTCTTTTTCCATAGGATGGATAGATGGTGAAATTGGGTTGTTTAATATTTAAATTAACATATCAGTATATGAGTGATACTTATTTCATTACTTTATTATTTAAAAAATAATGAAGAGGAAGTAGAAGAAGAAATAAATTTGAAAGAATCAGTAAAGGATATTACCTCTTCTTCGACGGCCTCTTCTAAACCACCTCTTTGGGCACTAAAGTTTGTCTTTGAAGAAGGCCAGGACCTCTAGAATGTTACTATGGAAGTGGAGATAAGAAATGGACAGGTTTTGGCCGAGAATAAAGGTTCAAAATATTTTGATGAGAACAGGGAGGAGGTGCCGTTTTATAAGGGGGGATAGGGTCACTTTTGGAAACCTCAAAAATATTAATTTATAATAAATTAAAAATACACCTAAAAACCTCCAAAATGACTCAAATTAAAATATGAGATGATATAATGTTGTATTCTCATTGTAAAATAAAATTTATATGTTTTAGTAATTTATTTTAATCCTTATCAAATTGATTTGTCGTTATTTAATCTATTTAATTTTATTTGTGGTAATAATATTCTAAATTCTAAATCCTTATAAATAATTAATTTTGGGTTTTTTAATTTTCCATAATTTGATATTTTAAAAAACTTTCGACAATATAAATTTCAATTTATAATTTGTAAATATTTTTGTGATTTTTAAACAATTTAATAATATGTTCTTTTTATAAAATATCCATAGTTTCAATTTTGAAACTACTCATTTATTTGAATTTAAATATAATACACACATAAGATATATATTAGAACAAAAATATTTAATATATTGCTAACATGTCATATAAATCTATAAAATTTGTGGATGACATTAATTAGTTAATATAGTATATATTTTAATATTTTTCAACAATTTATTTGATATTTCTCTTAATAAAATAATTACTAAAACATTTTTGTATAATTATTTAAAATACTTATTTTTTGTCATGAAAATTAAAAATAAAATTCTATGATTATAATAAATATAATATATTTCCTAATAATAATTGTACTCGAATTTATCATCTTATAATCACAACATTTAAATTGCTATATTAATTAAATTATGAAGGTGACAACTTTGACATCATTTAAAATTAAATAATATAAGTGTCATAATCACCTTTATAAGGTTCCAAATGGTCCCCAATTAGGACAATGGATGATTATGGTTTATATATACACGAAGAATAAGTTTTAGTCCGTTGTTGGGGCCTTTTTATTTGTATTATTGTTTTAGTAAAAACCATATTCTTAATTTATCACTAAATAAATAATTTCTACATCATTAATGTATAAGCTATTAAGGTAATTAAATATTTATTAAAAATTACAAATAAATTATGATGATAAAGAAAAACATTATCAATTTCAAATGATTATTCATAATAAAATTTATATTCTGTATAACCTTATATTAAAAATAAACTAATTATTAATGTTTGAGTGAGATATATTTCACTTTCCTTTAAATATAATAAATAAAAGGTGTTAATCGCATACAAGTGGGATCCAATAGATACCATTTAGACCCAAGTATAATTTAGGACTAAATATAATCATCAAATTATTTTAATACAAGTATTGTGGTAATTTTATAGTATTATATTTACCCATAATTACTAGATTTACCGTTAACTATGGTAAATAAAATTTACCGTAATTACTATTCATAATGCCCAAAAATAAAAGTAGCATATTAACATAATTTGAACATATTGATTCCAAATATGAAATACATTTTTCAAAATTCAAGACATAGATGTTATATAAATGAATTTAAAATGGATCCTGCTGTTGAAAAAAATGGTTTTTGTTTAAAACATTGCAAAAGATTGAAATGATTTTACCTATGAATTAAATGTAAAATTAATGCTAATTACATATATTATATTAAATTTTAGAAATATATTATATTTATACTTAAAATCATGTAATATTATAATTTAACCATATAAATTATCTTGTTGAAAAATGTTGTTTTAATTAAAATTTTGCGTATTTTTACTCTTCATCAATATATGAAAGCTAATAGAAAAATATTAGAAAATTATCCAAAGTTAATGTTAATATAATTATTGAAATAAATAAGTATATTTTGTCAAATTGAACTTATAAGTGTGTCAAAAACTAGATTTAATGTGAGTGTTCCCTCAAAAGTCGGAAAAACTGCATTTTTTTTATAAAATACTTATTTTACCCAAAAAATTACTTTGTTCCCATACAATGTTCTAGAATTTGTTTGAGATGAATCATAATGTTATAAAATTAAAAATGAGGTTAATAATATTTCTAATGACTAGTTCATAATAATATTATATTATATCATTGTTTATTGAAACATGGTATTGCGTACAACACAGACTATAGAGGAAGGACGTTGTTGCATGTAATGCAAGCCAAGTCAGGGTTGCATGTAGTGAATGCTTCCATTGGTACTGCGTATAACATAATAACAATATATTTAATTTATAAATTGATCAAAATATATACTTGATGTTGTGTGAAAATGAATTTTATTCGAAAGAACTTGAAATTGAGTGAAACACAAGCCAAGAAGAATGTTGCGTATACTACTAGCTAATATAGTGTTGAATATAGCGCAAGTTAATCTTGGTGAAGCATACAAAAAAAGACATCAAAGAAATTAAAAATAATATTTCTCATAAAATCTCAGGGTGTTACAGAACACTTCCTTGGTAGAAACTTTAGGTGGAAAACCCCCACCCAATGGTTTGGGAGCTATCGAGCTGTTACCATTACTACAATTTCCTTATGCAATGTGGAATGGAAGAATTGTTTGTGCATATGAGATGACTACATTATAAGAATTAAAACCAGGATGTGTATGATTGGAATTAAAAAGTGGAGAAGCATTAGAGTGAAATATATATTTCCCTTACAATTTACCTCTGAATTAAGAGATCCCAACACCTCATTAATCAAACGAAGATGACACCTAAGCTACAAGTGTACAAAATGTTAACATGACTAGAAAAGGTTAAAACATGTTTCAAACAAAACAAAATATTGGTAGATGAGTTATTTATCAACCACAATCCACACAGATTGATTTGTAGGATAAAAAACATCAACATACCCGAAAAATTAAAGAGAAATGTGTTGACAGCAACATCGAAAGAAATTTTCAAAAGTGAAAAATCTTCATGATGAGGCTACCCAAAATTTTGTGGATAGAAAGATTTTGGAAAAGATGGGGTAAGATGAGAAAACATACCTAGTAGGCTATGGTCAGTGGGTCACAATTCTAGTAAAAGTTTAGCCCTATATGATAATGAAGAAATTATATCTCTTTAAAGATAATTTCCCTTATAAAAATAACTGATGAGATCATCATCACAATCCAAATAATGAAGAATTTATTTAGAATCCTGCAAATCGATGGTAACATACATTTTCAGAGATCATGTGTCATTGATGAATCTTCCAAATTAGAAATACAATGGATTTATTAGATCAAAAAATGCCACCAGGGAGATCACATGAAGGGATGATGCCTTAGGAAATTCTTATAAGTAAAGGGGAAGAATTTGGGGATCTAGGTGAAGAGAATGAACCTTTTATCTAAGGTGAATATTGGGAAAATTTGGAACAAGGGAAGGGTTAGTAAAGGGATGAACGATTCCTGAAGAGTTCCCCTTCTATAAAGAAGGGATATTTGACAAAGCATCGATTTCCACCACAACTTATAGGATGACCATAAATTTATAGGGTTCCATAATCATAAGTATAACTCGATCCATTTTGGGGGAGTACTCGAACCCTAAATGTTCCATTCATGCAGAAAGTGGTCTAACAAGTTTACAATTCATGGTGGATAAGTTGGATCCTCTATAAGACGAATTTTATTACTCATAACTTGAGATCGATCTCCCAATATGGTTATAATTTATTTAGAAATATATACATCACCTACTATTGATTTATTATCATTCCAAATATAGAAATACCTACATGGGGTATGTGTATTGATATAGTCCCCATTCTATCCAATGTGAATAATTTCTATTAAATTTCTTAAAATATATTATATCCTAACATTATGAAACATAATTTATATTCCCAATACTAGAGAAATACATAAAATAAATTGATGAATTTATGCATGGATAACTTCATAATCAGAAATATTTTTTCTTTTGGAAGGTTACTAAATCAGAAAATATATTCTTATATCCTTCAAAAAGGTTTGTAAAGGGAATATTAATTTGTCTAAAAATGTCTCTAGGAGTGTAAAACATAGTTTAAAATAAGGCTCATAATCATGTACCATTTATCAATTAGGTCTCTATAGAGTTTCCAATTTCATTGTTATTACACATAGGTATATTTATACCATAACCAAGTCCACTTATAGTTTCTAAGGATGGATTTATTTCTAGAAAAAACCACATAATATCATCCATACAAAAACTTTAGGATGTTATTATATAATTTTCATAAATAATTATCAAAATGTTATATTCCTTAATATATGTTTTTATAAATCTAGTTCCCATGATTTCTAGTAAATATAATAATATACCAATTTTAAATACCGGAACCACACTACCAAAAATCAATTGGATAGTTTATTTCATTGTATCTATATTTATGGAATCACATCCCCATAGACCAAATATATTAAGAGTGTTGGTAAACTAGATATATACATGAAATTAAAAATACAACTACAAAGATAAAATGCATAATATTTTTTCATTGTGAACACCATATTTATTCATATTATATCCTTAGATATCATCCAAAGAACACTTCCATTAATCAGAAAGAAAATAAACCATAAAAAATGGGTGATCATAGATACATATTAATGGTAAGATTATAAGGGATAAAATAATTAATAAATAGGAATAATAAATATGGTATGGTGAATAACTAAAACACATGTCATTTAATCAATAAACTGAGCATAATATGGTATAAATAAATGATAATGAAATAAATAAATATAAATAATCCTATAAGATTGAAACCTATCTATGGATATTATAACTAATATAATAATCACATGAAAACCAATAAATTATCTTATCATGAGGGAATTATTAACTATGGGAACCTAAAATAGGCACGAACTTTCCCATGATAGTATAAATTTTTCATTAGAAACCATTTGAATTTTTCCAACTAATTTGTCTTAGAAGACTATCAATGAATCCATATGCCACATATAATCAAGATACAACCATAAAATACTATTCCAAATTCATTACTAAAATTAATGGGGTTATATTTAGTCATCCTAACCATTTGTAATGAAAAATAAAATACCAAATGTTAATACATACCTTATTTATATGAACATAATCATAATCCATCCATAGTAATATAGTGAATGGTAAAAAAATTTTACATCATTAGTAAATCTAATCACAATCCTTCCAAAAAATAAAAAGGATGACATAAACAATACTTGTTCCTAGTGTATCATAAATAAAATATTCGGTAGATGTTACAGAGTAATATAAATATCATAAAAATGTCATTAAAAACATTAAATGAAAAATAAATTTTTTATTTAGAAATATTTTTTCAAAAAAAGTTCACAAAATGTTATGAGAATATTTTTTACATGAAAATATCCCTTGAAAACATATGAAATATTATTTAAAACATTTATTTTTAATGATATAAGAAATTTAATTCCATGCTATACACATTAAAATAATGATCCCACTCATATTTATTTTATAAATTCCAAACATGAACTATTTTGAAAAAGAAACGACAATTACATTACAAACCATATTTAAAATAATCCAATCGGTTAAATTGTATTTAATATATATTTTTTAAAATGATAAAGTTTCTTAAAAAATATTTATTGAAAACATGGATTTTAATGAAAAATGATTTTCGACTAAAGATAGAATTAAAGTCAGATCTTATAAAAATATTTTATCAATCATTTTAATTGCTAAAGAGTGTGAAAATTTACACTTATTTTAAAAGGCTCATAAATAACCTGAATAAACTAAAATATATTTTATTTAAGGTGTAAATATAAAATAATTCCCCCAGTGGAAACTTAATGAAAAAATCATGAATAATGATGATATCGTTCAATAAACTCATACCAATTTGGTAACTTTTGAATTATAAGACTCAATAAAGAATTAAAAAAATTAAAATATTAAATTCCATTATTATAAATAGTTTTGTGATATGTTATACCAAAAGGTTTAGTATATACCATACATAAAGGAACAAGTGTTGGAGGTGGTGTATATCTCATAGAATTAAAACTAAGATGAGAAACCCTTACCTCTAGATAGGCATACTTCATATGTGTATGAAAATATTATATAATAAATATATGTATATTATTAATATATTATATAAAAATATTCATATATCTTAATCCATATATTGTTTACTTATAGTCTCTTATCACATTTTTTAACAAATCATTGTTAAAATCACTTTTCAGGTTATACTTTCATTGTTTTTCATGTATTTTTTAGATCATTACTTTTGGCCATTTTAATTGGACCATGATTACATGATATAAATTATTTTTATCCCGATATAGATATAATATATAATTATTATATGTTTATTTAGAGTAATCTATAAGAGTAAGAGACTAAAAATTGATTATACTGACCAGGAATACATTTGGTCGTATGTTTGCAAGAATATTATTTCTATTTTCTAGATGGATAGAACCAAATAAAAATAAATACTAATTTTCCTTTATATAATATATATATATCATTTATATTAATAAACTACATCCTTATTACCATCCATGTAAAAGTTAAATGGAAAACAGTCCACATCACGGTGTGAAGGAGCTCGTCCACATGTACTGTAACACCCCAGGTAAATAATGAATATGACATTTTCACATTTATCCACATTTTTGAATAAAATATTAATATTACTTTAAAGGGGACGCTATGATCGACAGCGTACCCAATACGCAACAACGAGTTTCTTTGGAATCTTACGTTGCACTCTAATAATAAAATAATATTATTTTAAATGGTAGTTAACACCTAGCCATTGTAATGGCGAGAATGAACAGAAATAACTATAAAATGATTATATATGTTTTAAAAATATTTTTACTTTTTACAATAAATGTTAGAGGATTAAAAATGTGAATGAATCCAATTTTAAGCGTAAACATTATAATATTCCTTAAAAGGGTCGATTAACCGCCTTTTGATGGCGGACCTCTTTTAAATACACTTTATGATAATTTTATGTGTTATATTTGACAAAATAAAATTCTTCTTTAAAATCGAGATATCAAAATTTACTTTGTGTAAATTTTTGGTATATTTCCGATAAAGTTCATTTTTTAATGAATAGTGAAAAATGTTGTATTTTAATTCCAAACCACTTTTTAATATAATTTATTTATATGATTATATTATCTTTTTAATTGTTTTTAAAGTGAAATTGGACTATATTTTACCATTTAATCCAATAGTGGTCATTGAAATTAATTTCACTTTGAAATTGGACTTAAACTAGTGTCAATCTCTTAATAGATATTGTTTCTAAAAAACACGCTATTTGTCATGACAATAGGAATTAATTATTAAATTAATTAATGCAACTTATATGTTTTGAATTTTGTAAAATAGACATAATTTTTGAATTCGGAATATCAAATATAGCTTAGGGTGAATTTTTGGTATTTTTCTGAAAAACTTCAATTTTTGATGAATAGTGAAACCACGAAGTGGTAGTTTAAAAACTATTTTTTCGTTTAAATGAAACATTACCACTTCTGTGGTTTGAATTTCAAAAATCCGACATACATGGTTGTCATTATGATGTAAAATTTGGCTCAATGGGATTAAAATAAAATTTTGGTGAATAGTAACTCTTAAGTTTGTAATCGCGATTAGAGGTAATTAGTGTAATTTAAGGTAAAGATAATGTTATAATAATATGAAATGACCTTGACACATGTTCTACACTTATTTTATGAGTCATGGTCGACCAAGACAATCCGTGGGACAACTTGGGGACCCCATGGAGCCACTTTGGATGGAAAATGACATTAATACCTTTTTATTTAAAGTTAAAATTAAAATGTCACAGACATGTGTTGTTTTACTAAAACAATTTTTACATGGGGTTATATAAGTCATATTTATTTATATAAATATTCATTAGAAATATAAAAGGATTTCCAACATCATGATATTTTTGTTATAATTTTTCGACATTAAATAAATTAATTTATTTATGACACTGTGATGATGCAGTGATTACCTTATAAATGAACGATTTAAATAAAATGAGAATATAGGGTGAAATATATGTCTTACACTTGTCAAAAACCTATTGTATGGTTTTATTTAGAAACCTTATCACATTATTCTCGAAATATAACCTTTTGGGACCTTTAAAATCCGAAAATCATTTTATAATAAAGTAATATTTTATAACTTTCCAAGAGTGCCCCTCCTCTCCTCTTATAAAAGTCCCCCACCTCTACAACCTTACACCCACCTCTCAAGCCTTTGGCTCGGAAAACCCCTGACCATTTCATCTCTCCACATACCTCTCTTCATCATTGAAGTCTCACTTTGGGAAGAATCATTTCCAAGAAAGCCTTTGAGCTCAAATCAAAGAGAGTTACCCGATTTAATGGTAATGACTTCCATTGTGTTCTTTTGTTTTATTTTGCTTCTACAAACCCCTAAACTATTTTTATTAATTTTCTTTTGTAACAACACCAGTATCTTAAATATACTAGGATGTTTTTATAAGAAGGATTCGAGCTACACTTTCACACTCCTCCGTCTAATGGTTAAAGAACATACTGTTTTTGTGGGTGGAAAATTACTGCCTCACGAAACGATGATTGTTCAATATTATTTTAACACCTTAAAAGGTGGCCATTAATATGTCATTGTATTTATATATGATATATAATATATTTATGTTTTCCTTAATATTCTGTATTTTTCATTTATGTCATACCTTTATGGTTTCCATTATGGGTAAACGCGATAACTTCATTTTAGGAAGTGCGGACTACCAGCCCCTCAAAGTGATTTGATTCGTTAATGCCATATGAGGGACGTATAAAGGATGGAATTAATGGTATTACATATTATATCCTACTAGAATTAAAATATACCTTTATATCATTATTATTTCATTCCATTTAATTCAAAAAAATGAATGTAGCGTTCAAGCGTACGTACGGATTGTCGTCTCCATAAACGATACATTTCATTTCTTATCTCCAAATGTTATGTACTATTATAAGTACATATATATAATGGATATATTTGTAATATATTACATATAAATTATGGATATCATTCTGAAATTATAATATATATATCTCTCAATTTGTTTTAATTCCATTAATATGACAAAAAATGAATGTAGCTTTCATGCGTACGTACGGTCTACCGTCTCCATGAACGGTGCTTTTAATTTTTTATCTCCAAATTATATGGAATAGTATAAAATTAATATATACTGTATATATATGATATTTAAAACATAAATACTATTCTGGATATGATTTACCTATAAATACATGGAAAATTATTTTCCAACAAGTTCAATTTTTATTCATGTACCGAACATCGACAAAAACATCTAATATGAAATCACATTATTAACCAATTATTATAACATTATAATACTTGAAATTAACTGAATAATAATCATTAAATAATGTCCTTAATAAATTATAAATTGACCAAATTTAATTATTCATGAGATTAAAGAACAATCGAGTCATGTCAGACACGAGGTAAGGGATCTTACCACTATCTTTCTTTTTTATGTACTCTCTTTTATGTCGTTTCTTTTAAGCTCCTCTTTCATAGTTGGGGATGTTCTTTTATATTACTATTACTGTAATTTTTGTGTTCATATGATTATAGAACTTATTTGATTTCATCAATCCATTTTTTTGGAAGTTTTAAGTCGTGTCGTTAGGCTGCCGAGTTTTCGTAAGGGGTTTTTCATCTCACTTTTATTCCTGTGAGATTTATACTACATTTGACACCATTTCCTTTGAGTGGTATATGTAATTCCAATTATTTTACTTTTTATGTAATATACTTTCATTTATGAGTATTTACATCAATGTTTTATTGTCCTTCTTTCATGGGGTGTATGTTTCGAAAGATACCCAAGTCGGTAAGGTAACCTTTCACCCTCCTCTTTTTAAAAGACTTCTTTTGTTGGGTCTTTTAATTTACATATTGTGATGTTTGGATATGTTCTTCTATATCCTTATTGATGTAAATTTTATGTCCAAGTGATGAGTAATTATTTTTATCTCTCATCAACTCATTTTCTGAATTTTGAAGTGATGCTGTTAGGCTATCAAATTTTACCAACGGAACTTCTTAACCCAATTTCGATTTCTTTGGGTTCAACATGTAGTTATTGAATATTTCATCCTTTGAATATGTGTGGATGACCTTTGATTGTTTTAAACTTAATATCCACTTATATTGGGTGTATTTATATTTGTCACACATTATTATGAGATTTATTTATCCTTAATTTAAGGATACCTTCTTTATAATGGATTTCATGTCATTTTACATTTCTAATGAGACTTCATTGTTTTTGTGCACCAATTCACTCTTATATGGTGTATGTACTGTCCCTTGGAATATTATATCATGAATCCATTTATTCTCATGATATTATAAAGTTTTGATTAAATGTTATTCCTCAATTATGGTATTCAAGTGTCTCTCATTTTGTTAAAAACCCCCTTAACTAAAATATCGTTTTAAATGTTTTAATGATTTATTCTTATAAATATTTCTCATTAATATACGTGTTTTAAAAATGGTTTTAATGATTTAATTATATGGATATTAATTGTTTAAAATGTTAAAAACATCAAAGTGGTATGGGACACCTTGATTCAAAAATCACTTTATTAAATGTTTTAAATGGTTTTGAAAATGGTTTTTTAGAATGGATTCATTATCTTAAAATTTTATATTGTTATTGCAATGTGGGAATGTTATCTTTCCTTTATGCTTAGGTTATGTGCTATGATTATGTTATGGCTCTTCGGAATTGTTTATGAAGACGGGTGGTTCCGTGATAAACTAAGGGCGGGTGAGCCCGATATAGCTCTCCAATGCATTGGGTAACGCGAAGGAGTTAAACGTTAAGGTTTCTCCGGAGATATTTAGGGAATATACTGTGATGGGTATTCCAAATGTAACCAAGAGGGTTACAACCTATGTAAGAATGTTATGAATACCTCAAGTTACCTTTATGCCTTAAGATTTCTATGATTTATTCATTATTTGATGAGGTATGTTAAAATGCTTATGTTTTATGAGTAAACTATGATTTTATACATGGACTAATGTTTTCTTTTCGTACTTTTATATCCCTTACTGAGATTTTTATGCTCATCCCAAGGATTTGAAATTATTTTCACAGGTCAAGGGAAAGGTGCATGATATGATGATATTGTCAAGGAAGTGTCAAGGAAGAATCCATGTTTTATTTTAAATATATTTCCATTGATGGGAAAAAGAGAATACTATATTTTATGTAACCACTTTGTTTAAATGTGGAATGTAATTCATGATTTATGATCTAATTATCTAAAACTCTAAACCTGAAATGATCCTCAAGGTTAACTATTCATTTAATTCAATATTAAGTAAGGTTTAAGGTCGGGGCCTTATAGTTGGTATTAGAGATCGGTTTCGATAACTGTATAGGTTAGGGTATTCTCTATGTATAAGTGACATTACCATAATGTTTAGGATTTCAGAAATAATCCTTGTTTAAATAAAGTGAATGAGTAAGTATATCTTAGTGTTTATCTTCCTCATTAGTACTTGATGGTTTTTTTGATATACTCACACCGAAATTTCTGTTTTTAGTGAATGGATGGATCTAGAAGGCACCAAAGTGACAATAGGTTTTAAGGACACTTTGGTGGTTATCTGATTAAGATACTGGATGAAATGGGGGCTTCAATGAGGAATCTTGTGGTTGTTCTAAACCAACTACCAAGGACTCATGATCAACCACTTGAACCTTAGTATGTTCGGTAATGCATCATGTACGAGATGACGAGTCAATGTGGAAATTTAGGTAATAATTATAAAGGTATCAATTAGAGTTTATATGATCCTTACTTTTGAGGTAATTATGGGTTATTATATGTTTTGATGGAAAATGAAAGGCATGACATAAACTTGAGGTTAAAATATTTTATGATTATTTTTGAAGATTTTATATCGTTTTAGGGAATTTTTTAAGAATTATATAGTTTTGGAAAAAGGACAACACTCAAACTGTGTGACAACCCGTCACGTCAGACAAAACTGCGGGAACGAACCCACAACCAAAGTGCGACTGGTATTTATCTCCTACCATTGGACTACATGAAGTCCCTGGTTAGTTTGACTAATTCTTTTTAACTAGATGATTTTAGGAATCAAGATTAAGTTCATTTTGGGTTATCTATGGAAATGATTAACCTATCATGGAGGATATGTTATTAGGTTAATTACTTTTCAATATGAGAATTTAAGAGCAACTGATGTTATTTGGAGATAAAAGTTAATTTTTACCTTGGAAGACTACGTGATTAAATCCTTAAAATATTTGGGTTTCAATCTTAGTTTGGTTTACTTTGAAGAATTTTATGGAAAATTGTTTATCGAATGGTCTTTGCTAAACTTTGGTTTTTTTTGATCAAATTTTGGAGATTAAGAATAGATTTTCTTTTTATAAAGGATTGTACTTTTGTGGATTATCTGATCTCATACTAAAAATTTTTGTTTTGGTTTTTTTCTAAAGACATGGGAAATATATAGTTCTATTTTGTGGATTAGGTGATTCTCAAGAAGTTGATTATAGTACTATTAATGCAAACAAGTCTTCCTAAATACTCGTCTTTTATAGAAAATATGAGTTTGATTAAGGAATCTAGTAAAAGTTGAAAGTCTATGTGACAAGTAAATATGTTTCATTTTGATTTAGTTAATCTCAAAAATAAATTCCTCAATGAAGAGTAACTTAAAACAAAAATGTTGTCTGTTAACTTTTCCTACAGGGGAATCGAATAACGTTTAACCCATCACAAGTTTGTGATTTTCTTATGGTTAACTTTCTCCTAGACATGTTTACTATCACTCTCCCTCAAAAAATAACCCTTTGTTTTTTCCTCCATATCCATGT
This sequence comes from Viscum album, assembly GCA_963277665.1. NCBI lineage: Eukaryota > Viridiplantae > Streptophyta > Magnoliopsida > Santalales > Viscaceae > Viscum > Viscum album. The sequence continues at coordinate 566,597,253 of OY728151.1, forward strand.
TTTCCTACATGGAACACTAGTATGGGTTAACTTGGGTGACCTTTTTAATTATCTTTCTTTATTTTAAAGTGATTGTTTTACTGACTCTTGTTCCGATGTGGGATTTTCAATGAAGTTTCCAAGCCCAATTTTAAAATTGGGAGGACGCAATTCCCAAAAGGGGGGAAGGATGTAACACCCCAGGTAAATAAAGAATATGACATTTTCACATTTATCCATATTTGTGAATAAAATATTAATATTACTTTAAAGGGGACGCTATGTTCGATGGCGTACCCAATACGCAACGACGAGTTTCTTGGTAATATTATGTTGCTCTCTAATAATAAAATAATATTATTTTAAATAGTAGTTAACAGCTAGCCATTGTAATTGAAAGAATGAACAGAACTAACTACACAATGATTATATATGTTTGTCAAATATTTTTACTTTTTACAATAAATGATAGAGGATTAAAAATGTGAATGAATCCAATTTTAAGCGTAAACATTCTAATATTCTTTAAAAGGGTCGATTAACCACCTTTTTGATGGAAAACCTCTTTTAAATCCACTTTTTTACAATTTAATGTGTTATATTTGACAAAATAAAATTCTTATTTAGAATCGAGACATCAAAATTTACTTTGTGTAAATTTTTGGTATTTTTCCGATAAAGTTCATTTTTTAATGAATATGGAAAAATGTTGTATTTAAATTCAAAACCACTTTTTAATCTAATATATTTTTATGATTATATTATCTATTGAATTGTTTTTAAAGTGAAATTAGAATATATTTTTACCATTTTATCCAATAGTGGTCATTGAAATTAATTTCACTTTGAAACTGGACTTAAACTAGTGTCAATCTTTTAATAGATATTGTTTCTTAAAAACACGCCATTTGTTTTGACAGCGGGAATTAATTATTAAATTAATTAATGAAACTTATATGTTATGAATTTTGTAAAATAGACATCATTTTTTAATTCGGAATATCAAATATAACTTAGGGTGAAGTTTTGGTATTTTTCTGAGAACATCAATTTTTGATGAATAGTGAAACCACTAAGTGGTAGTTTAAAAACTTTTTTTTCGTTTAAATGAAACTTTACCACTTCTGTGGTTTGAATTTCAAAAATCTGACATACATGGTTGTCATTAGGATGTAAAATCTGGTTCATTGGGAATAAAATAATTTTTTGGTGAATAGTAACTCTTATGTTTTTAATCACGATTAGAGGTAATTAGTGTAATTTAAGGTAAAGATAATGTTATAATAATATGAAATGACCTTGGCACATGTTATACACTTATTGGATGAGTCATGGCCGACCAAGAAAATCCATGGTTCAACTTGGGGACCCAATGGAGCCACTTTGGTTGAAAAATGACATTAATACCTTTTTATTTAAAGTTAAAATTAAAATGTCATAGACATGTGTTGTTTTACTAAAACAATTTTTACATGGAGTTATATAAGTCATATTTTTGGCTATAAAAATTCATTAGAAATATAAAAAGATTTCCTACATCATGATATATTTTTTGTAATTTTTAGACATTAAATATATTAATTTATTTATGACACCGTGATGATGCAGTGATGACCTTATAAATGAACGATTTAAATAAAATGAGAAGATAGGGTGAAATATAAGCCTTACACTTGTCACAAACCTATTCTATGGGTGGATTTAAAAACCTTATCACCTTATCTTCGAAATTTATCCTTTTGGGACCTTTAAAATCCGAAAATCATTTTATAATAATGTTATATTTTATAACTTTCCAAGAGTGCCCCTCCTCTCCTCTTTTAAAAGGCCCCCAACCCTATAACCTTACACCCACCTCTGAAGCCTTTGAATCAGCCAAAACCTTCCCATTTCATCTCTCCAAATCCCTCTCTTCATCATTGAATCCTCACTTTGGGAAGAATTCATTACAAGGAAGCCTTTGAGCTCAAATCAAAGAGAGTTACCCAATTTAAAGTTAATGTCTTCCATTGTGTTCTTTTATTTATTTTGATTCTCCAAACCCCTAAACTCTTTTTATTACTTTTTTTTGTAACAAATCCAGTATCATAAATATATTAGGATGTTTATATAAGAAGTATTCGAGATACAATTTCACACTCCTCCTTATAATGGTTAAAGAACATACTGTTTCTGTGGATGGCGAATTACTGCCTCACGAAACGATGATTGTTCAACATTATTTTAACACCTTCAAAGGTGGCCATTAAGATGTCACTATATTTATATATGATATATAATATGCTTATGTTTTCTTTAATCTTCTGTATTTTTTATTTATGTCATACCTTTATGGTTTCCATTATGGGTAAACACGATATCTTCATTTTAGGAAGTGCGGACTACCGCCCCTCAAAGTGATTTGATTCGTTAATGCCATATGTGGGACGTATTAAGGATTTAATTAATGGTATTACATATTATATCCTACTGGAATTAATATATACATTTACATAATTATTATTTCATTCCATTTAATACAAAAAAAATGAAAGTAGCATTCATGCGTACGTACGGATTACCGTCTCCATGAACGGTACATTTCATTTCTTATCTTCAAATGTTATATACTATTATAAGTACATATATATAATGGATATATATGTAATATATTACATATAAATTATGGTTATCATTCTGGAATTATAATATATATATATCTCTCAATTTATTTTAATTCAATTAATATGAAAAAAATGAAAGTAGTGTTCATGCGTACGTACGGCTTACCGTCTCCATAGACGGTGCTTTTAATTTTTTAACTCCAAATGCTATGGAATAGAATAAAATGAATATATAATGGATATATATGATATTTAAAACATCAATACTATTCTTGATATTATGTAATTATAACTACATGGAAAATTATTTTCCAACATGTTCAATTTTTACTCATATACCGAACATCGACAAAAACATCTGATATGAACTCACTTTATTAACCAATTATTATAACATTATAATATGTGTTATGAACAGAATAATAATATTTAAAGTAGGTACTTAATAAATTATAAATTGACCAAATTTTATTATTCAGGAGATTAAAGAACGATCGAGTCATGTCGGACATGAGGTAAGGGATCTTACCACTCTCTTTCTTTTTATGTACTCTCTTTTATGTCGTTTCTTATAAGATCCTCTTTATTAGTTGGGGGATGTTCTTTTATATTCTTATTAATGTAATTTCTATGTTCATATGATGATATAACCAATTTTATTTCATCAATCCATTTTTTTTGATGTTTTAAGTGGTGCCGTTAGGCTTCCGAGTTTTTGTAAGGGGTTTTTCATCTCACTTTTTTCCCGTGAGATTTATACTACATTTTCCACCATTTCCTTTGAGTGGTATATGTACTGCCCATTATTTTACTTTTTGTGTAATATACTTTAATTTATGAGTATTTACATCAATTTTATATTGTCCTTCTTTCATGTGGTGTATGTTTCGAAAGACACGCATGTCGGTAAGGGAACCTTTCACCCTCCTCTTTTTAAACGACTTCTTTTGTTGGGTCATTTAATTTACACAATGTGATGTTGGGATATGTTATTCTATATCCTCATTGATGTAAAATTTATGTCCAAGTGATGAGTTACCCTTTTTATCACTAATCAACTCATTTTCTGAATTTTAAAGTGATGCCGTTAGGCTGTCGAATTTTACCAAGGCAACTTCTTAACCCAATTTTGATTTCTTTGGGTTCAACATGTATTTATTGAATATGTCATCCTTTGAATATGTGTGGATGACCTTTGATTGTTTTACACTTAATATCCACTTATATTAGGTGTATTGATATTTTTCACTCATAATTATGAGATTTATTTATCTTCAATTTAAGGATACCTTCTTTATAAGGGATTTCATCTCATTTTACATTTCTAATGAGACTTCATTGTTCTTGTGCACAAATTCACTCTTATATGGTGTATATAATGTCCCTTGGAATATTATATCATTAATCCATTTATTCTGATGATATTATAAAGTTTTCAGTAAATGTTATTCCTCAATTATGGTATTCAAGTGTCTCTCATTTTGTTAAAACCCCCTTAACTAAAATATTGTTTTAATTGTTTTAGGTATTTATTATTATAGATATTTCTCATTAATATCCATGTTTTAAAAATGGTTTTAAGGATTTAATTATATGTATATTAATGGTTTAAAATGTTAAAAACTTCAAAGTGGTATGGGACACTTTTATTCAAAAATCTCTTTATTATATGTTTTAAATGATTTTGAAAATGGTTTTTTTAGAATGGATTCATTATCGTAAAATGGTATATTGTTATTGCAATGTGGGAATGTTATATTTCCTTTATGATTAAGCTTTGTGATATGATTAGGTTATAGTTCTTGGGCATTGTTTATGAAGACGGTTGGTTACGTGATAAACTAAGGGCGAGTGAGCCCGATATAGCTTTCCAATGCATTGGGTAACGCGAAGGAGTTAAATGTTAAGGTTTCTCCAAAGAGATTTAGGGAATATACTGTGATGGGTATTCCAAACGTAACCAAGAGGGTTACTCCCTACATAAGAATGTTATGAATGCCTCAAGATACCTTTATGACTTATGATTTCTATGATTTATTCATGATTTGATGAGGTATGTTAAAATGATTAATTTTTATGAGTAAACTATGATTTCATACATGGACTAATGTTTTCTTTTCTTACTTTTATATCCCTTACTGATCTTTTTATGCTCATCCCATGTTTTTGAAATTTTTTTCACAGGTCAAGGGAAAAGTTGCATGATATGATGATATTGTCAAGGAGGTGTCAAGGAAGAATCCATGTTTTATTTTAAATATGTTTCTGTTGATGGGAAAAAGAGAATACTATCTTTTATGTAACCACTTTGTTTAAATGTGGAATATAATTCATGATTTATGATCTAATTCTCTAAAACTCTAAACTTGAAAAGATCCTCAAGGTGAATAATTTATTTAATTCAATATTAAGTAAGGTTTAAGGTTGGGGCCTTATATGTACGCATGAGAGAAGTTATTTTTTCCAATGGATTGGAAGTTAAGAATTAAGATGTGATTATATATTTCCAGAAGTGTGGTTAGATAATAGATATAAATTATATTCATTAACATTGAAATTATGAGGTGGTAGTCCGGCGTACACACGAGCGATGTTGTTGTATCCCCTAGTCAATATAACGAAAAAATGTATATGTGATATCATTATAAAATAAGTATATTAATTTCATAAATATAAAATACATATTTTAAATACATCATTATAATGATCATTTAAATGTGGTGACTGAAAACATATTACATCGATTCTTGAGGTGGTAGTATGCCACACATGTGATCAATGGTTTTGTTTTCAAATTCATTGAAATGGAGATGGATATGGGTTATTAAATTAACATAATAACATATTATTATATATTATTCATTGGTAATATTATATAATAATTATATACTAAGGGTTTATGGAGGGGTAATAAGAAATTAATTAAATAGACATGTTTTGGAATTTTTCTCTTCTTCAGAGAGTCTATTTAGGTGTATCACTAATGAATTAGTACGAGGCCGTTGTAATGAAAATATGTTCTATAGGTTATAGATGTAAAGTTAATGAAGGAATTTTATGTATATTTTATAATAAAAATGTTGTTTTATATGTAAGTAGCAGAGTGGAGAAGTGGTTGTTTATATGAGGGGGAGAGTACACAATAAGAATGTTTGAAAAAATAAAGTGATACCTATTTATTTCCCATTAAAAATGACTTTAAAATGATCTATTAAAAACCTTATATGTTATATATTTTAAATAAGGCTATAAAATAATTTTTTTGATATTTTTAGTTCACTTTAAACCCTTAACTTTTTAGTTTACCCCCGGTAGACCAAATTTTACCTTAATATTAAAAATTGATTTATTTATGTTTCACTATTAATTGTGGAATAAAATATCGTCGACCATATTACATAATATAAATTATTATTTTTCCAAATTTGAAACCCATTATTATAAATTATATACCAATAAGTTTCATAATTAAATTTAAATTAAACCACAGACGCGATGAAAGAGCAATTTTCGAGAGTGAAAATCCTGATATATATAGAATGTTTTAATATCAAAATTAAAATATAAAATTGAATAAAGTGGAATAACTTATATAAATTGTGACATAATTTAACTAATTTTACATTAAATGAAATTTTAAATAAAACATATCAATTTATATAATTTGAATTAAAAGGTTTTCTTAAATAAAAATGTAAATGTTTCATTATTGATCAAAAAAATTAATCTATATTTAAAATTTTAAAATATTGAACTAATGATAATGTTTAAATGTTCATTTAAACAATACTTATATTAGTTCAAATAAATTTTCATAACATTATATGAATATATTTTATATTATGTGCTCTAGGGGTGGATGAATTTCCTTTTAAAAAATAGAGTTCTCCAAAAACATTTCATTTTTCATTCAAATGATTCATATTTAATTTATAATAAATTGATATCCATTGAATTTAATTTATATATTTTTATACCATATAATTTTCATAAATTATTTATTATTATTCATACTATCCATATTATCATCTATATTAAAATGTTTGTGATTAAATAATAATATTTTAATTTAATATTTTGTTTCATTATAATATAGTGTTTTATGAATTGAAATCTATTGAAGATGTTGAATTTATCTAAATATATATATATCAAATTGTCTCACGATGTTTCATTTTCTTCAAATCATGTTCTTTTGTGTCATACAATCTATTGATCATTATGTCCATATTTTAAAATATCAGTGTTTTATAATCTTGGTTAGGTATTGATAGGATGGTGAGTGTGGTTTAGATATAGAGACGCATACCAATCAATGGAATCATAGTGTACTACTGGTTTGGGTATGATCTTTCCCATATCATGAAAAAAATTAGTGTGATGTGATAGTATAAGATATATACTGATATATATATATATATTATCATTACATATATGGATTCCTTTGTATTTGTCTTCGAGAATCATTTTAAGGCAAAACATATGGTTGGGGTGCACCATTATCTGTATTATGGTGGTAACCCGAACTATGAGTTAAAATTTTGTGTCTTCCAAGAAAACAATTCTTATGAAGTAGAAATGGATGATGTTGTGTGTTGTAAATCAGGAGTGAGTGATTTTATAACCATGAATGTATTTATGTTCTAAAATATATGATGCATTTTCTACAATAATCAATAATTTATTTCAAAAATTTGAGAATAAGGATTATCTTAAGGTGGGGAGTGAATTTTTTTCCTATATTGCATGACCCTTAGGGGAATTGACTAATTATGGGATAAGACCATTAATTATATGTTTTATTTTGAATTTAAATTCTATGGGAGATATGGTAGTTCAAGTAGAATATGTCACTTGAATCATGGTATGGGATTCAGTGAGAATACTCAGAAGGATCTCAATCTGGCTTAAGGTAAACACATTTAAAATGCGTTTTGGATACAAGATAGTAGTAGAATCCATTTATTCTTGAAATTACACTTCTAGATGTGATTCTACATGAGTATCATTAAGTGGTTGTATGTGGGTATCTCGGAACCATGTAAGCCAACCCAATTATATGAATTGGGTGTATTCTAAGTGTCGAATGAGGCTTTTCAAGGAAAAAACGACATGACAAGGCTAAGATGGGTCAATTGGAATTCAATGTTTTTTATTTAATTGAGGATAAAAAGATTTTTAAAAATCCGGATTAGGAATAGGGATCTAAAAACATACCAAAACATCAATAGTATGTTTGATATGTGTTTTTATAAGAAAATTGGATTATGGGAGTAATGTAGATCAGAATCATTTATTTTAAAGGAAGAACCTATAGTGGGGAGAACCCTAGAATGGGTAATAAATAGTTATTTACATGATCATTTATTAAGAAGGATGGTATTTATTAAGACTTATGTTGGTGTTTTATTGATTAATAATAATATTTTCCACATTTTTCTATGGTTAGGAATTGTATTTCTAATTAGCTCTAGGATGGCCATTTGGTATTTAAAAATGAAACACAAAAATTTATCAGGAATTCACAATTAATGTATGTTGTGTTGTTAATTTTAATAAAAACCCAAGTTTCTCAAGGATAATAAGTAATAAGGTATGGATTTTGTAAAATCACATTTTTTAGATGGAAAATTCCATATGGAATTTGAATTTTCCATTACTAGATTGTCCAAATTTTGATTTGAGATTTAGAAAATCAATTTGAAGGTTCGATTGACTCTAAATTAGTTCATAGATGTGGAATAAGGATTTTATTTTTGTTCATATTTTTAGGGATCATCTTGTGGTCCACGACCTAAAATATGAGTTTTTGGAAAAAACATTTATAGGGAACACAATTTGAACACTACTAGTACAAACTTTGGGACCATAATTTGTGACCAAATTCTTAATTAAAATTGTTTTTATCCATGTTATAGGATACCAGATAAGATTTATATTTTGTAAAAAGGTGTATATAGACTCCCATAATTTATTTACGGTTTTCCTAACCATGTGATGCAATCATCTGTTGTTTTGGAGTTTTTATAGTGAACTCATCATGGTTGGAAAATGGTTCTCTTAACCATGTGGCATAACCACCCACCTTATTAAAATCGGTAAATAATATTTTCCCATGTAACCCTTATTGGGTATTACCCCTCAATTATCCCTAATTTTGGGTATAATATCCCCCACACACGACCTCCTCTTTATCCCTCCCTCCATGCTATATCCCTCTTATTATTGTTTAGAATTAATTGTCGTCAAATGCATTGGAATCTTAGAGGTATTTCATAAACTCGGTTAACCTCTATTTTTATATTCTCTTTATTATTATATGATTTGATTTTTATGGTTTGTGGTTTCCTTTATAATTGAACCAATACATAGTGTTATTAGATATCGGTTGTGGGGTTTTTACTCTTCCAATGAGGTGGGCATCACAAGGGGTTTTTTGCACTTCGTTTCATATCATTTCATAAAGGTACATAGTCATTGTGAATTTAAGTATATTTAATATTTGTATTAAATTATTTAGGGTGTTAGTTTCCATTTAATTTCAATGGTATTTAGATAGGTTTGAGGTTGTGGATGTTTAGTGAGTTATTAGAAAGAATTAGGTAATGGTTTCAGCAAAACAAGACCATCCCATTACGTTTTAAGTATGAAACATTATTAAAAAAATTAATTGTATTATCATGCATATTTTTAATTAATTTAATATAATTAATTATAATTAATTAACATCTACTGGTTTTGATTGATATTGTACCTTGTATGTCTTAGTTTAGCTTGGAAATGACTTAGAATTTTTTGGCCATTGTTATATAAATAGAATGCTTCGAAAAGGTATGTGGTCTATTGTACAAGACTATTAGTATTTAAGAATTTCTATGGTGGTATGTGGATTCTTAGGCTCACCATTGAGGGTGAATACCCATGTTTTAATTAATTCCATTAAAATATTTAAATGAATTTAATTGGTTAATTAACATGGATGGATAATAGTGGTTACAAAAACCCATGTGCACTATATTCATGAATTGACCAGAATGGATGAAACTAATTATCCATGGGATACCAAGTGTCCCATATACCTATTGGGATGTGTGTATATTATTATTAATATATGTTATACCTTTTATATTTCTAGATGGATAATATTTTTGGAGATTATGATAGGGTTGGGTTTTTGAACTTTCATAGAGAGACATTGTCACCGAGATTGGGTCATGAACCATCTCCTTGGAGTTTTGATAATGGTAAGACACCATGCAGTTGGAAAGGTAACATTATCCTTATTATGATGAAATGTGGTGTAATTTCCTAGTGAATCAGATACTAACTAAACACTATTACTCTTCCTTAAGGGTTTCAAGGAGTTATAAATCAACTCTTATATTGTTTCTAAGGGTTCCAAGAGGGATTGAAATATTTTTATTTTGAACATAGGTATATTTCATGGGATACCTCTCCATGTATCAACATAAGGTACCCCATTGTGTTCTCTAGGAGTTGATAGACCCAGACTGACTGTGTCATGGGTTCTGGTAGAGATGGTAATGAGTGTCATCATAGAACTTATATCGAATATGTAACCCCAATAGGTTATTAAAGTGGAGATGGGTCTATGAATTTGAGAAACCTTACTCTTTTTTTTATTCATTCCATTATTTACTATTTATGTACTTGTAATTCTAATATGTTTTTCCTTGTATTTGGATGTTGAGACTGAGGTGACATAATGTTATTATAGTGATGACTATAAGTGTCTCATTGTATCTCGCAACTTAGCCTCATTATTAGATGTTATCTATCGAGATAAGTGGAGGTAATTTATAGGATCTGACTTGTGGTATTTAAAATATTGGATGCTAGAAACAATTCTATTCATGATCAAGTTTGGATTAATAGACTTGGCATTCCAGGGATATAACTAAACTTAGTGGAAATGGCATTCTTCATTTTCTATAAAGATAATTGGACACAGAATTACACTGTGGTTATGGAATACTACAATTATTATTGAGATAATGGACATTGAATTACATAATGGAAATGGTGTTACATGGTGGTAATTAATTATATTATACCTTGAGTGATACACTGATTTTGGGTAAAAATTTCATAGACGATCTTATAGTTTTAACAGAATAATTTTATATATTTTATTCCAGATTTTCATATTCTATGGAAACATTATTTATATACCGTAGGACATGATTTTATTTATATAATGTTTAATGGTCAATGATATTCAAGATATGGATAATGTGGGTGTCACTAATCAAATCAAAGGATGAATCATTAATTATGTTTTTATTTTTATCTTTTATACGCTGTTTTGTCTTGGATTGTATAAGCACTTTTCGTGAGCATACAATTAAGAACCATGCATTAATGTGACTTTTTCCATCTATCTTATCTATGGTAGTTGGTTATCATTATTATTATTTTAATTTTAATGAATGGTTCATGTATATAGGAACCTATTTTACTAGATATATGCAAGACCACATTCGTGTTTCCCTAATGATCTTTGTATTCACACCCATATTGAGTCTCCATTGCACTAGGTCACTCGTGTAGACGTTCACTTGGTTATAGTCATATAAAGGGCTGAAGACTATGATTGGATGGGTAGGATTGTTCAGATACATATAGAGATATCATATATATGGATTGACCTATAGTTAGTAGTATTCCATTGATATATTATTCATTTCTTTTATTATTTTATATGTTATAGAACCTTGGGTGATCAGTGTTGTATGTAAGACTTGTTTATTTGGTATTTTCTTTCTTACCATTTATTATTACATCCTTGTTATATTTATTCCTTTTTCCTCTATTTATCCTCTATAATGTTTTCATGATATTTCAAATGGTTTCTTACTCTAATATGATGGAATAGTCTCCCCATATACACTTCTAATACACTCACATGTAGTTATATTCCATTGATCTATAAAGAGGTATCCTTGAGGTCTTATCGCCAACCCGATCAGTTACAATTCATAGAGTGAACCTACTCACGATATGATATTGGTAAATCTAAAATTATTTCATTGAATAATAATAATTCTTCATGATATTATTTCTTACATTCCATAGTTATACCATATTAAAATTTTATTATATTTTGTTTTCTATTTCACATTGGTAAATAATTATTTTTAATTAAAATATCCTTCTGTGATGAAATTTTTCCACTAAAAAATATGACATTGTTAAAAATATTTCCCATTCTTTTGTCATCCATTCCATATTTACCCTTACAACTGTTGTCATCCATTATATTTGGGAACCTAATTATATGTTTTATCACATGACCTTGACCATTTCCATCTTACAATTTTCAAAAGTATGTTTTATGAAGAATTTTTTATGATTTGAGTTTTTAATAAATTAATTTGCAATATTCAAAATATTTTTATTCATGATTTTTTTTTCTAACACTCCACATTTACTGTAAAAACATATATATATTATTCAATGATCTATTTTTATTTTTAAAAGTAAAATGTTTCAAAAAATTTTAAATAACATTTTTCAAAATGAAAATTTTATGTGACCCATAACATTTTCATTTATGAGTTTGGTAAAAATAGTTTCTAAAAAATATATTTATTACTTTTATCAATACATAAGAACTCATATTTTTGTTATGTTCCTTTAAATATTTTTAAATGGGTTCTCTAAATTACTTTCACTGATGATGATTTTGAATAGAAACAACAATATTCTTATATTTTTCAAAAGTAAATGTTTATTTTTTATAGAATTATTGAATTTAATTATGGATTTTAAGGGTTTTATTTTATAAAAAATATTTATTTATTTTATTTGAATGTTTATTTTAACAATATAATTTATCTTTTGAACGATATTTCGTAAAAAAAATAATCCTTTAATTTTTTTAAATAAATAAACATATTAAATTTTAAATAAAAAATCTATAAGGTATTAAAGTATTTAAAAAATGGGTATTTATTTGTGTTTTTAAAAGGAAGTTATCAAATAAAATCAAATGTGTGTTTTTATATAAGTGCACATCCTTTTAAATTCCATATGATGTTCTAGGGATATTTTTCCCCATTATAATTATTCTTTCTCTAAATGATTTATTGAATGTTCTAGGAACGTTTTCCCCGAAACCTGACTAATTCTATAGGTAAATGAACTGATTTTTGAAGTATTAATGATTTCATGGAACACATATTTATGAATGATAATTATTATTAAGGTATAGTTCCTATATATCAAACAATTACATAAGTAAATTTTGTATCTAATGGGATCAACAAGGATACACTAGATTATTATCATACGCCAAAGTGTACATGTGAGTATTATCCCAAAAAACAATACATGATAGGATTATACAAAGGATAAGGGTACATTGGAAGATTATACTATGACCAAGGTTATATGTGAGGATTATCCCATGCCCAAAAATGACACACCTATTGTAATTTTATGTTTATGGTAACATGGGTAGTATGTCCAAGACAAAGAAGGTACACAAATGGATATTCCAAGACTAATTTGCGATGAATGTACTCATGGGAAGCCTTAACATATGGTTTACAATATTATTCTTATTCAAAAATTATACAACATAATATTTTCACGATGTTATTCTCAAATTATAATTTTTATTATATCATTATTATTTTTTCTTTCACAATGAAAATTTTATTCATTTGAGATTATATGTAATTAAATCATTACTTATGGAATACTCTTAATGTTATATATTCTTTTTAATAAGATATTTCTCTATTGATCATGTTTATTTTTTATATTCTTATGATATAAACCTTGATGATATAAAAATAATTTATCCCTAACTAATTATTTGAGCTTACCCCTTTCTTATGTTTTTATTCCCCTTATTATAAAGGTGAATACAATATATAATAATAATACAAAGGAGTCTAGTGTCACAAAATTATTAATAAATGTTAAAAAATTTAATAAAATAATTTTCTTATGTATCTAGGCCTAAAATACACTAAACCATCAATTATTTATATTTTACGATTACAGAGAGATTTAATGATCAACTTATAGTGATGTTTTTTTAAAATAAATGTTGGATCATATATCTAGGTTTCAAATATAGTGATTAAACAATGTTTTATTATAATTCCATCTAAGAGAGTGGGTTTATGGCACCAAATTCTTATTGGTTGAATCTATGGTTCCTCTATCTAGTAATAATTGATAATCATAATTACCATTAATATAAAAAAATAATAATTGTTACATTTTAGTGGTTATACCACTATTAGTTATAATTCCAAATGACCATAATACCCAATGATTAAAATTTCTATTTGTTTTATTTATACTAAATTCTTATATATTCATTTGATCCAATACCTAAATAACATATCTCGTTTTAACTCAACTTTTATATTCTTGGTGTGGTATTATTTTTATTTGTACCATTATTATTATATATATTTATATTAGAGAATATGATCCCAAAGACATCTAAATTTTCCTTACATCACAAATCATTATTATTATTTTCCATTATTTGTTGTAGAGAAATTAGTAAAATTATTCCATTGATTGGTAGTTAATATTATTTTTGTAAAAATAAGATTATTTATTATTATAATTTCTATGGTATTTTAATTTTACTTGTTATTATAATTTCATCCTTGAAATTATATATAATTCCATGAAGAAATTCATGTGTGCATTTATCAAATCATCCTCAAGATCCCATGTTTCCTCCTCTGGTTAGTGCCTCCTCTAATGAAAATTATATAATTGAGTAGTATAACTTCCTCGAGTCCACTATATCATATCAAAAATCTAAATCTATTCTTAATTATATGATAAATTAGGGTCCAATTGTACTTGAACCACCTTTAAATCATGGTAATGGTGAGGTCTATAAATCCTTAAATGTGATTTGTGGAATATTTCATGCACTTGAGAATGTTTTTATGTAACATATATACTATATTCCATAGATGAAATCATTTATAATATATCAAATTCCCCAATGAACATGGAATTAGTTTATTATTCATTCCAAAACTCATTAAATTTTTTCATGGAGGTATATTTTATAAGACATATTCTCCCACTTGTAATTCAACATCCCTCATTTGGTGTGTTGCATTCAATTTATGTCTACCTCTAAATACCTAAATATTACTCTTAATAGATCTTACATTGTTTTGTGTTTATTCAATTAATTCTATACCCATTAACTTTATTTCCCCAAATTCATAAAAACATGGAAGAGTTCAACATTTCTTACCAGAAAACTCATCAAATAGTGCCATTTGTACTGTAGGATGTTAATAGATATTGTATAAAACCTTTATTATAGTTAAATACTTATTCCAAAATCATTGGAAATTCATTTCATATAAAATTATTTTACAATCATATGTTTCCATAGTCTATTAAGCATGTTCAACTAGTTCAGGTTGATAGGTTATACTATGATAACAAATTATATATAATAACTCTAGAAAAACCACTATAATTGTAATGCGAACTTTAGGTCATGATTATAAAATATTGATAAGGGTGTCACATAAATTTTCACAATTTAATTAATATAAAAAATATAAATAAAATTTAGGAGAGGGATTTATTAATTTGAAGGAAGCGATTTTACATTATAAAATTGTTTATAATGTCCCGCATTATATTAGTTTCCGAAGATGTATTAGGTGAAATGTGATGAAATCCATAGTAATATTATTATAATTATAATCAGTTATATGTAAATGAATCATAAACCCTTTTATGAGTTATATTTTAGAATTCCAATGTCTGTATACTGAGCATCCTTCAACATAATCCAAAATATCCCACATCATATTTCCCCTTCATAAACTCTCTAAGATATATTTATACAACTTTTTGTGTCAATGATGGATATATAATTTTGGGATATTATCCTCATCCAATAAATATACATTCATATATATTATTAATGAAATACATAAACTCATACCAAACTATGGACCTCTATAATTACTAATTTAAAACTCTAGTAATTTCATATTCTGACATTTTCCATATTCTCTTCTAAGGGATTATCATCATGTTGATCATTCATATCCCTCTTCAAATGAATATTTTTGGGGAATTGTGTGTAGTAAAAATTAATTTTTTCCATTAAATTATAATACCAAAGTCATCAATTATTAAATCCTTTATAATTTCATCAATCCCCACCATCATCATAGATAAGATATTTAAAGTTTTATATTCAATTAATGTTCCACCTTTTTTGATTTTTCAGGATTATAATATATATATGAAACATAATCCTTGGGTAGTTCCAATGATATATTTTTCCTCATATTGAGTTCATAATATGAAATGATATATTCAGACTTGTATAGTTTTTTTATATTTCACATTTCACTCTATAGAGATATTTATTTCATATCTTCAGTGCATTGATCACCACTAGTAACTCTAAATAATTTCATATAATTTATATCTTGGGGTATCAAATATCTTTATAAATGAGACACAAACTTATAAATTTTTGTTAGAACATATATAATATATTTCTGTGAAACATGAATTTAAATAAAAAACCCATCATTATGAGATGGTTGTGTCAATATAAGTGCATTAATTTTTTTATTCAATTCCCTGATGTTATATTCACACTTCTTAATACATTTGAATTTGTCTCCTCGAATGTGTATGCATGGTGAAAAAATTAGCTACTGGAATTAATTTTCCTAAATATCACTAATATTATCCATTTATTTCAAGGAAACTATATAATGTATTTATGATAGAGGGTTTCTTCCATTTCTTGAAAACTGCTATTTTTAAAGGGTTTATAAATATACCATCATTGGAAAAAATATGGCCAAGTAAATCATCTTGTTGAAACCAAAATTCAAATTTACAATATTTTTTATATTTGTGATATATCCTCAAAATCTTAAGAATAATTTCAAAATGAGGCCATGCTCATCATATCTCTTACATTAAATAATAATTCCATTAATAAATATGATAAAAACTAAAAAATATAATACATAAATACTATATTAATCAGATATACAAACAAAGAAGGTGTATTTTTCATTCCAAAAGGAAATAATTCAAACATATAATAACCACAGATGATATGATATGAAATATTTAGGACATACATTTTCTTATCTTCTAAAATATGATTACTAAATAAATATCATTTGTAAAGAAGTATTTTAGCCCATGAAGTTGACCAAAGAGACTATCAACGCCTACCAATGAGTACTTATTTTTCAAAGTGAATCCATTTATTTCCTTATAATAAATCCATAAACGCATTGAAACATCCATATTCATTACAAATAAAAATTGTTCTCCCCACGCTCAAACACATTGATGATTATAACCATTTTCACACTTGTGTTATAATTATTTTTTACTGAACTAAATATAAATTATATATTAAACATTATGTCTTATATTTGGGTTTCTAGTTTAGGATAAGATCTAGAGTGACTTTAATTTATTGATCTGAGTGAAATACCAGTAGATCATCAGGAAATAAAATAATATATTATTTTATAATGTTTACATATTCTATTCTCAAAACCTATATTTCCTTTGTTAGGTAAATTATATTTATTTATTCCCCCATGTATTTAATTAACCTAAGTCATAAAGTGTGATTCTTAAAGAAATTTAGGTAATGAAATCCCCCCATTAGGAAAAAAATAATTTCCATACTTACTTCACCAATTTGAGTTTCCTACCCCTATTATAAACTATATCGTTATAATTAGAGATCCAGTACATCCCCATGAATACATGAAAATCAATAAAAGTCATGATGATTATATTTTTAACTAAACAAAAACCATTTATTCTAATTTGAGCAACATAATATATCTTTCTCTTAATCACGGAACAAATACATTTTACAACTAATTAAAAATTTCATGAGGTGTCATTGGAGATTGAAAATTCATTGCAGGCATGTATGATATAAAATAGTTTTCTTATAAAGAATAAAATAATGTATTATCTATCATTAAAATTATTATAAAATTATTGGATATAATATAATTTAGAGATTCAAATTCAGTAATTTGTTTTGAACAAGTTCATTATTGGTCCTTAACCCTGTTATAGGTTATGATTTATTGTTTTTTAGAAAATTGATTAGTGTAATGTTTATGAAATTGTAATTGAAACATTCTACAATGATTTATATACTTTTTATTTTTCAATTATGGGCCACAAGACATTATATCTATAATTAAATAATACACCAAAACCCTTACTAACCCCTCGCTGTTTCTTCCCAAAATCATTATATCTAGGATAATCCATTCATCTAATAATTTCATTTTTGGTAATTCTCTCCACATATAGATCAACCACAATATTTTTCTCATGATTCCCTTAGAAAATAAAAGATATATAAACCACTTTCTCAATATTGATAGTAATCATTAAAATATTATCATGTGTCGAAATGTTTTATAAGACTAAGGATATTTAGAGAATATTCTTTACACCGTCAGTGATGCGATCAATTACTAATTTTTTGTTTCATAGATAATTCTATATGGTTATTGATTATCTAATGAAATTAGAATCATTCTCAAACAATAGATCTTCATTAGTTTTTTTAAAATTTTATAATTTATTTCCAATTTTCATGTTTATAAATTGGAAAAAAATATATTAAAATCATCATAAATAGATTTAACTCACTATGTTATATCTGATATTGATATAAATTATTTGGAATCAACTGCCACCATGTGTTAATATCTCCCCATAAATATAATACTCCCATGATAAAATTTTTCCATTCTAGATCATCGAAATGATATATATATATTCTCTAATTTATTTATGAATTTTTATGCCAATATTTGATTACTAGAGTCATCTTATATTAGTGGTTTATTCATAATCAAATAATATAAATAGTTTGATCATTTTTACTAGGTAACTAGTTATTCCATGAGGGAACAATTATTTTTCATTACTTGATTCAATTTTCCAAGGATATTGATCATTTTTTCAAAAATAAATTAACTCCATTATCAAAATTATAAATATAATCCATAAAATTTACATAGGTTATTCCTTCATATTCATTTCATCTAGTAAGTATAGTTATCTAGCAAATTACATATCATCAATTTTAAAATTATAAATATTTTATTGAAAAAAGCATGAATTATATATCATATATTCGAATTTTTTTTATTATTCATAGTATATCTATTAAAATTTTATAGAATAATATATAAAATATTAAATACGTAAACACAATGGTTTTTTAATACATTCTTAAAAATATAGTTCCTATTTTTTCTTTTATCCCATATTATAAAAGGAATTGTAACAAATAAGAATTAATAACTCAAATTGATGGGTTGTTAATTACATGGAAATAAAATTACATGATATTACATTCATATGATCAAGGTTTAGAATCGTTTAGAAGATAAGATTCAGAAACATCTAAATATAATTTTTTTACAACATTGAGTTTGAGTTGATATGCATTAGTGTTATCTATAAAGGTTATAAATTATAGTATTTAAATTAATTAAATTTATTAATCAGATAAATAGGTAATGGGTGTCCTCAAATCCCTAGTAAGACAGAAAATACACCATATTTTATCATGACATAGTAATGAAATAGTCAAAGTAGACAAAAAATGATGAGTACATAAGAATAACATAATTATTAAATGATAAAAGAAGTAAATAATCACATGGATATAAGATAATATACACATCATGATGGGAATGTTATGAATGAAATATTTCAGATTTTATAAACATATCCTTAAGGCCTTGTTCCAACAAATCATACATGAATGGGAAAGAACAATCCCATTAGCCAGTATAAATTGTCTCATGGGACCTGTTAATAAATTGATGGGATATATAATTTCAGCCACACTGGTCACATAAATGTCCAATATAGTTTTTCATTTTTTAAATGATCATAATATATGCATTGTATAATTTTTAAGAGTTAACAAGAATATAAAAATATAATAATTTCTCAGTGTGAATTATCTTATAAGATTTTCTTATAGAGAACAATGGAATATATACCATTCCAACAGTTTTCCCAAGTCAAGGAATTAAACGATAACTTAGAAAATTACATTAAATGATATAAACAATATATTTGTATTAATTTTTTTTAATTAAGTATACATGTCTAGTGAAGAATAAATAATTGTCGTTATTTTGTAAATAGAAATACTAAGATAATCAAGGTTCTTAGGAAATTGAATATATGTATTTGAAATTGTAAGAGGCCAATTATATAATAGAAAAAGCATATTCAAACCAAAACTACTAGATATTATGCAATACACATATAGTTTAGATTTATAAAATAAGAAATAAATGATGAAATAATAAAATCATCCATTAAGGTTCATTAAGAACATGTGAATCACTCAGTAAATATCTCACTAGAGCGTCAAAATAGGATTGTTGTTTGGCCCATTTTTTGTTCACTAAGTGAATATTGAGTATCTAATCAACTAATAATTTTCTAGGTTATTACCAATTGGTGAATTTAATATAGATCATGCATCCAATTGTAGTATCCAGGTAGGTATTTTATTACTATGAAATGACAACATCTTTACATTACCAAAATTCATATATGTTTTCATATATTTAGATTTATCAATTGGGATTAAATGAAAGGTTAAGCATTATAAATGCTTCTGTAAGTAGTTTAAAGAATGTTACTAATGATATATCATTGATAGTATTATAAATAAATCATAACAATGATTCATAACAGCATTTCACAATGAAATAAAAGTAAATTAGAAAATATTTCATAAAAAAAGGAAAAATATGGAATAAGAACCATTACTTTGACATGGTAACATACAAATAAAGGGATATATAAAAGAAATTAAGGTATTATATCATTTTTAATAGATCAAAATATCTAAAAATAATATTTAGATATAACTATCTAATAATATTATGTATAGTTTTAAATGATACAAATAGAAAAAAAATTAAATAAAGAGGTTAAAATATGAATCCCTACCTATATTAAGCATCTATGTCTAGATGTTACCATTAAAACTACCCAAAATCTCCATGATAGATGAGAGATCATTGGAATACACTCTTTTAGAATAATATAAATACAGAACATGTAAATTTGTGTTAGAGAAATGAGAATAAGGGTTGGGTATTTGTGGGTTTTGTAAGATGAATATCATCGAATAAAGTATTTATTTTTTATTTAACCCCTATCATTAGTGAACCAATACACCTATAGTGATTTATTACCTCTATTAGATCTCCACTATAATTATTTGTTTATAAAAAATCAAAAAGAACTACATAGGTTGAGTTGGGTCATTCTTAAAAATATATAATGTCATATTTATCATAATTTATCATATTTCACCATTTTTACTATATTTTTTTAATTCTAAATGAAATTAACAAATTTATCCTATTCGCTAATTTATATATCATAATTTCAAATATTCAATCCAATTAGGAAAATTTTCTTTTAATTATATGCATTTTACATTTTATATAGGGATGAATCATACAACATAAAATATATTATTGATGTAAACACCATTTTATTTCAAAAAGAATTTTTACATCAATACATCATAACCCATAGATACATAACCCATTCTCAAACCAGTATGTAAATTATTAATAAGGTGTGATATTGTGGTATATTATAGGGGTGGTTTAGTCAATATGGATCTTATAGTGAATTCAACCATCATAAACATCTCCCATCAATGATTTTTCTACAACATCAGCAATGGGAGTTCTACTTAAAATTAGTTAATAGTGAACCCCAGTGATCCTAACACCTCCACAATATATGATAAATAAACTTCAAATGGTATATTCATACTCTTTGAAGATATCATTCACCCAATTTATGATAATAATCCTTTATTATTACCCCTATCATATACTAATCCTAAAAATAAATTTTTAATATTTATACCTCCAATGGTTATCATGCACAAAAATCATAATTCCCAATAGTCATAATGTTTAAAATTAATATTTAATAATAATTATTATATATTCATCTGAATTAATTAATTAAATAATACCACCAATTTTTAGGTTATTCAATATGTTGATCTAAGGACATGTTTTAATTTTATTTACTGTCCTTCTTATTATAGATATGAAAAACATGAGAGGATATGATATAGGAGACATCTAAATTACACATAAAACAATTTTTTTTTCAATTGTTCTATTTTAGTGAAAATATAATTATTATATTGTTGTCTTTAATTTTCAGTAAAATATATTTCAAAAAAATATGATTATTTATTTGTAGAATTTATTAGGAATTACAAGACCAATGTAAGAATAATAGAACACCGGTTTTTCCTCATTTTTTGTAATGCAGAGTCATTTATTAATGGGTTAAAGATTCTTATCGATTTATTATTGACCATGAATAGTATTATTCTATGGAACTATGCTAACTTTGTTAGGATTTATTTTTCATGTAATGCGAGTTTATGGAGAATAGTTTCTAGATTGTATTTATGATTCTTAGTGAAATTTTTTTCTCAGTTTTTTGGTCAACATTACCATTTACTAATATTTTTCAGTAGTGATACTTTTAAATTCAGTGTTATTAGTGCGTTTTTTGTTTTCTTTTGTGTTGTGAATGTGATAAAATAATACTATTCAATCTCTTTAACATTTGATGATGGTTGATTTATGGAATAATTTTAAAGATGATGATTAACTGATTCACCACACCTATTAGTGAGTTCAAGATAATTCTCATACAAATTGGTATCTAGGTATGTTCAATGAATTAAATTATATTATTTTTATAGAAATCCATAATATTATCAATGGTTCTTAGACATTTAGATAAATCCACCATGTTTGAAACAAGGATAGTATACCAGGATTCTATCTCAAATATCCAGGACTCCATCCAAGTCATGGAATCCTATATCTCAATTTCTGCTTAGTTGGAAATCGTTAAATCATTTATAAAAATATTTTCATCAATATAATTTATATGAAATTAATATTTATTGGATCCTCATGAATCCTAAAATAATTTCATGGAACTTTTATCACCAATGATGGTAATGTTTTCATAACCCCTTATAGAACTGCATTATATTTTATCCCAAAAAAAATCTATTTTTGGGACTTGAACTTCTATAATATCAACTTCCCACCACATACATCTCAATTTCAATTTTACTTCGCTGAGAATACAAAAAATTAGAAAAAAACACATTGTATTTAATACGATCATTATTAGAATTTCCCATTTACCCTTTGGGATAGATAATAAAAAGGATTTTATTCTAATTTATTCCTATTATTACAACATTTTTCATGTCATACATATAATTTACAACACCAAATAATCGAAAAAAAATTCAAAGGCCCCAAATCTACATCTCATTTATTTTCATTAAATGGAATATTGTTTAATATGAATTAATATACTAATAAGGAATATCCATAGAATTATTAAGACAAGGTTTCTGATATAGTTTATCAGTTGTGTAAACTAGGGTAACTAATATTTGTTTTAGGATAGATACAAACCATGTTAGGTGACATTTTAAGGAATTAAAACTAGAGTATCACTACACAATGACAAGTGTATAAACTAGTCCATGAGGGAAGATGATTTAAATATACTGGAGAAATAAAGGTATTAATCATAACAAAATAATATAGGAAATAAAAACTATAAAAATAATTACATTTTTTAGGAATAAAATTATTTTAATTAATTGAGAACATTTTTTTAGTCAATAGGTGGACTCCAGGAGACTATGGATAACATTCCCTTAGAAAATATTATTAATATAAAATTTCATGCATTTAATTTCACTTTTATTTAAAAAAAACACCACTATTTATTTATTTTGATATAATAAACAAAAAATATGTAATTTAGTTCTAATAAGGATCACTACATGAATTGCATCATCCGTAAGAGGTTTAATTAACGATAGTAATATTTTAGTATTCATAGGAGATTATAAATTTTATGTTTTCACATGGAACCCATAAACAAGGCCCATATCTCATGAATCCGCATCATTCAATAAATACTCACAGATGTTATTGGAAAAATTATAACTCTTATAAAAACCATTAAAATTACTATATAAAGGATAATCCATTAAACTCACCGAAATTTTAGATGTCCATTTTCTCGAAAAGTCTCTTGAATATTTTATTTTATACTATATAAAATTTTATGATTGTTTATAATTGAAAATAGTTTTTAAATATATAATCCATGATTTTAATAAATTAGTGGCCTCTAGTAAGATTTAACTATAATATATCTATAAATTGGCCTTTTATGATCTCTATCAAACTCATTCTTGTCGCTAAAAGAACATTTCCACCGCAAAATATATCTTGAACAATCATGTGCCTTTTTATACATTGAATTTAATAATGTCATTGAGTGACCACAAGACATTAGACATGTTAATATAATTGACTTCACAACAAGTATTCATTATAATCTATTAAATAATAATATCGTTGACTAAAAGAAACATTTACCATTCATATAAATATTGGATAACTACACATTTCACTCAATATACTATGCCCATGAATTTCCATAGCGCAATTCCATCCTAATTTTGTTTTGGATTAAATGGTTGTCTATGAAAAAACACACAGTCATTTTTTGACTCAACTATTGACATGGTGAAAACAATCCCCAATTTTGAAACTCAAATAAATTTTGGAATGAATTTTTTAATAAGTGGGTTAGTTGAAATTATTTTTTCATTTAGTAGAATTATGAAATTTTATAACTATTCTTACTAGTGGTGTTTTTCTACATGGGGAAACTTGATATGTGAGAAAATTGGGAATTTGGATGGAAAGACTATAGGATAAAATCGTATTTGGGTCCAAAATAGAAATGTAAGAAAATTTGGAATATTTTAAGAATAAAAACATAAGAAAATAAGGTACATGGAAAATATTTTTTCATAATTAGACTATGTAAAAAAACCAACTACATGATAAACATGTATATGTGAACATACTTCATAATTGCCTTTATTGAAAATAATGAATGTTGATTTTTGTGATTAGGGTGTTTGGATTCTTTATCTTGGCTATGTTGACCATGACTGAGTATATGGGGTGTTTGGAAGATACCTTGTTACTAGTAAATGCTTAAACATCATTAGTTATTCATAATTAGATGGTAAATGAAATTATATATAGGTATTTATTATCATGGGTCATTAAATAATTCAAAACTATTAACCATTATCATTGTGTTGTTAAGATAAAATTTTCTTTATTTTAAAAAAGTTCTAGCTTATAGATGGATAGATTGTCCGAGTCATATTTCAGTAAATAACTTCCATATAGTTAGTACTTGAATATGTGGAGGAATTTAAGGAGTATTTAATTTTTCATAAAATATTTGTTCTATTGGACATAATAATTATGGAATAAGATTATATGATCCACATCCCATAAGATAACTGTCAAAAGAAAACGTAAATATCATATGGGATCATTTTAAAATATTTTCCAAAATCTCATTTGGATTGTAGGTGGTTGAGTAATGTGTTATTAAAGATGTAAAATTATCTTTTTTAGTACTAAACCATGAAATTCAGTGGGTTAAAAAACTGTTCATAGTAGTTAAACATGAGGATGAGTGAGAATTATCCAGAATTGTACGTAAAAAATAAGTGAGTAATAATGTTTTTGGTGAAAAGGTTCATTGTGATGAGATAACATTAGGCTAGTCAAGTGTGGGTAAACAATGTAAAAAATCTCTTATCATTTACAACATTCATCTCTCTTTAATATGAACATTTGATATAAATTTATGTTTTTATCAAGGTGATATTAAAATGCCAACATAAAAAGAATAACTGTTTTTAATCTACATTAACATGAATCAATTCCCCTATCAATGTGTAATCCACTTTAAGGGTTTAATTAAATGTTTCAAAATGAAGGTTTATTCATCCTGTCTAATAGAAGAATTTAAATGGTTGTATACCATAATGGTATCCTATATACGATGTTAACAATTTAAAACTATAGAAATTTTGTATTCAACACTATTTCAAATTAAATAGAATATATTTTTATACAATTTCCATAAATGGAATCACTGATAAAATTAAAATAGGATCGTTGACATGTAAATGTCACCATGAATTTGATATAGATTCAATATCCATAAATTTATTTGCATGTCCTCCTTTTAATACCATATTTACAAGTGAAATGTAATATAAAACCTATCATATACTATGGAACAATATTTTGAATATTAATAATGGGGGATCATTATTTTGGTAGGTGAGGATGTAGGTTTTGTTGATCAAATAGTAAGTTACTATAACGAACTAAAATGACATTTGATTCATTTTAGGAATGTATAAATTTTCTTGTTGAAGATACATGAGGCCTTGGGGAATATCTCAATGGTTAGAAGATCGTAAATAGGATAATGAGAGGACTCCCTCCATTTTTAAAGAAATATAATTGGTTCATGATTGAAAATATCTGAAATTTATTTAACTTTAGATTTTTCATTGTACTCATGTGGACACTAAAATGTAAAATTAAGAGACTAAGCAAATAAATAAGGAAATTCATTATGAGGTACCCGTTATTCTATAAAGAAACTCAAAACAATGGATAATATAAATATTTATGAAGTTGATTATTCAATGTCATTTCTAAAACCTAATATTTTGTGTATAATATGGATATTTAAGGGTAATATTCATCTATCCTTATTGAAATGTAGAATGGTGGGACATATTTTAGAGAAATATAAAAAAAGTAACATGTTATTGAATAAAAGCATACAAATAATATAATAATTAAAAGAGAAAATAAATATCAATGGTGGGTTTCAAAAATATAAATTTCATTTCTAATAAATAATACACCTCCAATGAATATTAATTTGAAGAAGTTGATAATTGAAAGGATGTAGGTATCTTGACCAAAATTGATAATATTCCAAGTAATAATTATTATGAGGATTAAAATAAATGTATTATTATGATGGTTTTTTATGAAGAACATGAGGTAGAACATGAATAAAATAATGTTTATAGGGAATATACTAACAAATTCAGTATAGTGGTGCATGATTTTTTTTTTATATTAAAAAATAATAAGTTTCAAATTTGGAGTGGAAGCATGAGATTGAAAAACTCAAATTTGGAACTCTTTTAATATTGGTGAAAGAAGTGGAATTAAAAATAAAGATTAAATTATAAGCCCAAATCACTAAAAGATACGATTAAATAATCAATAAAATAGTTTTGAGAATTGGGGATCTGGAAGAATAAGTTATGAATTGGTTGTGGGGTTTTGATGATCTAGTACGATTATTGACAACGGGAATGAGAACATTGAGAAAAAATGAATCATCATCAAATCAATAAAAATTAATATCAATGAAGGAACACAAACACATTGTTCAAGTTCATTAGTTCAAATATAAAAGGAAAATATGTTGTTGTTTCAATTATAAATGGGACAACTCCCAAAATTATTGAATAACATTATTATTGTAGAAATATACATAATAATGTGGATAAGGAAAATTATAATTCTTCAAGAGTAAGTTGTTTTTACTATATAATGTAGGTAAACATATTTAATGCAATACCTTTTTTTATTAGGTCATTCAAGGAGTTAGTCCAATCCAAAAAATAATGTTTTCCTTGTAACAATAATTTCATTATTACATGATTTTTTTATTATGAAAGATTCATGCCTCATCCAATCTACTACCCATAAATAATTAGATAAAATGGAAAAATAATAAGATAAAATACTCATTCAAAATAAAATAGAATAAAAATATTTTTTATGTTCTACACGAGGATGAAAATCTCATAGATCCAACTATTGAAGATGCACATTTACCACCAACATGGGTAATAAAGGGTAGTTCAGAACATGATAATGTTGTTGAGATTTCCTTAAGGGAAATTAACAAGTCAATATTGTGGATAATGTATTTACATATCATATTTCATGAAACAAAATATTCAATATAAATCTCATGTAAAATAATGATATCTTCATTGATTTTAGGACTAATTAGGGTCCTATTATTTTTGTTCCTACAAAATCCAATGTTGATGGAAAAGAACACAAGCAGATTGATGTTTTTTGGTTGATTAGATGAGACATAATATTCATAGTTCCTTTAAAATATTTTACCTTTTATATGTTTTGTAGTTTAATGAAAAGGTATATATTATCATATACAAATATGGTTCAACTTACCTATATAGAAAATTAATGAAAGAAATTAGTATATTTTTTCAGTAAAAATTTTAAGGACACTATAAAAAATGATAAAAAACTATGAAATTTGAGGTATCAACATTTTATCTAAACATATTTAATGATATTGGTAAATAGAAATGGAGCACAATATATTTTAATATGAAATGGGAAAAAAGTATAAAATATTTAATTTGATGAATACTTAGAGGATAATGGGAGTAAACAATATATTTTAGCAGTTAAAACTCCCTAGTAAAATGGATTAATTAAAATGAGAAACTTAATTATAAAAAATACATCCTAAATAATGCTGATTGAAAAGTCTATTCAATAAAGTCACTGAAATGAATATATCCTTTCAGTAGTGTAACCTATATTATAGATTTTTTATTTAAAAATAATTTGTTGACTCTATAAGAAATTTAACATGGAATGAAACATATACTAATATAAATCTAAGAATCTATAAGTAATTTTTTTATCCTAAATAAGGAGATGATAATAATGTCAAATGTTTAGAGAGATGGATGTATAATTCTCGGATACACATCAATGATTAAAATGTACAATAATGAAATAAATAAACATTTAAATTTTTTTGTATTATATATCTAGAATCAAAACTATAATAATAGAGGCACAACAAAACATATATTTATTATAATTGGAGAAAAAAATATACTAAATAAAAGAAAAATTAAATGTGTTATTTTATTCTAAATGAAAGTGACAATAATATCATAATTCCCAAGTTATTGTTCCAAAGAAAAATTAATGAATAAGGCCAGGTAATATGGAACAAGGTATGCTTTTTGAAAGGGGTATTCCCAAATTTAAGGAATTAATGAGGATAAGACCTATGCATATATGCCTCACCTGAAACTGTCTGATTATTCCTATCCATGATGATTAAAAGGAGATTAATCTTATATATATTGGATATAAAATATATCTTGTTTAATTGTTTCAATGAAGAGGAATTTTTCTTGAAGAAACTATATGGGTTTGATGTAGATGAAGATAATGGTAATGTCTGTCGGCTGAATAAGTTTTTTTACGACCTCAAACAGGCACCAAGATGTTGGTATTTCTAGTTAATCAATGGATAAAGAAGGTCATTTTCAATATTGGAGGAATTCATTGCAAACATTATATAATAAAAAATATTGAGAAATGATTAATACTACCTATCTATGTTGATGATATAATTTTTAGTGGATAAAATGAAAACCCATTAAATTAATTTTCAAAACTAATGTGGTGTAAGTTCATGATGTCTATAATTTATGAAATGTTATTTTTCATTATCGAGTAGGTTATTAAAATATGGTATCAAATAAGTATCTAAAAAATTAAATATGATAAAGAAATTTTAGTCAGATTTATGAAGAAGGATTCATGGACCATTGAAACACCAATATGGATTAGATCAATATTTTCAAAAGATGAGTAAAGAAAATGATTTATGTTACCAAATTTCAAAAAATAATTTCACTTTTCCACTAGTTGACTACCATTCATCTAGATTTTCTTGTTTACAAATTTAAATATTGCAGTTTTCATAGTGATTACTAAAAAATAAACATGAATTATTTGAAAAAAGTCTTTAAAAAATCCTTCACATGGTAAACATTGGGTTATTCTAATAAAATGATTCACTATAGAATTTTATGGGTTTTTGATGAAGATTGGTATGGTTTTTTTATCAAAAAACAATTTTATTTAGTTATTTTTGTATTACGAGATCATGTATATAATGAAAAATAAATACATAGGATCAATATAATTGAGCACCATAGAGGATGTGTAAATTATTTCCAAAAAATAATTCACCCAATTGGAATGGATTAAATGATAACATTTTGATGTGAGTGGTGAGGTCATCTATAATATTCCAATTATATATGAAAACTATAGTGTTACAATATTAGAAAAACTCTTCTCCAACATTCATGGGACGGGAACATTGTAAAAATATAACACTTTATAAAGGACCAGGTGGAGAAATAAATTATGTTTTTGAAATATAAGTCAACACAAGACCAAGTTACAAATATATTTTTAAAGAACTGACAAATTTGTGTTTAAATATCATTAGTTGGATCACAGTTTCCAACCATTTATATCAACATTATTGCATCTAGTACTGACCCCCACTCCCCATAGTTTATTCATGTGGATGAAATGTTTTCTAGCCCTAGGGAGAAATGTATAAGTGTGATATATATGGTGAGATGTTATTTATAATTATAGTGTACATAAAATGTATATCTGGGGGAAATGTGTATTTCCTGGAAAATTATATTCGAACTTACTAAGTATATTGTTTCCAAAAATTACCAAAAACTAAATTGGAATAGAGAATTAGTTAGAATCTCATGTGTTATGTAGTGACCTTTCCTTACTGGAATTATTTGATTGTGTAAAAAATTACTATAGTATTTATGCTATATGACTAAAGTGGATACATGAGAAAATTTTATATGTTTTCAGAACAACTATGTGGGAAAGTCTTGTATGGGGCTAGGATGGATATATAAGAAGATAAGGTACATGGAAAAAAATTCTTAGGTGAATAAGTTTTACTGAAACATAAGATTCAAGATCATAATGGATACATGAATATCTTTAAAATTGGTTATGTCAACATTAAATAACATTTATTTTGGATATACGGATGTTTGGATTTGTGATTTATTCTATTTAGACCTACCGAAGTGAAGGAGTGTTTATGTGATCCCTTACTATTAGATTATGTGTGAACATGTGTACTTATCCATAAATTAATGGTAAACCACATTCAATATATTTTTTTATCATCATGGGTCATTAAATAATTCCAAACTATTGACCATGAACATGGTTCTATGAAGATATAATGTTTCCTCTTTTAAATATTTTCCTACTACTCGAGGGACAGATCATTGATGTGTTATTTCAGTAAAACTTTCCATATAATAACAACCTCAGATATATGGAGGTATTTTTGGAGTCTTTTATGTGTCTTTATATTTTATTTTTATCATATTTAATAATCATGGTCTAATATTTGATGATATGAATCCCATGATATAATTCTTTATATAAAAATGAAATAATATATATGATTATTAAAGGGTGATTTCTACAATATCACCCAGAATGTTGAAGGTCGAAAAATGAATTATTCTAGATTTACAATTATCTAAATAAGGATACTATATTTTTTTCAAATAGAAACACCACCTTTTTTATAAGTCTGTATTTTATTCATGTGAAGATGGAAGTATTCAATACATTGAGTTGTGATTTCCTTGTTAAAATAGATTAGAGATTTCCCCAAATATTTTAAGTAGTGAACTTGGAGGGTCAGTGATACCAATAAAAAATTATACACATAAAAGAAGTGAGATTTAATGAATTTGGTGCATAGCACCACTGTCTTACATTTCCCTTAGACTATACCAATGTGGGTGAACCAAGTAAAATTTTACATGTTATTTACTACGTTACTTTCAATTTTGGAGGTATAATATTGAGAAATTGAGGTGTTCTCAAGGTGAAGGAACACAAAAATAATAAAATAGGGAATTAACATTAACTAAATTACCTTGATTCATTCCACAAACTATAAGGGTGTAATCCATTTTAAGTGTCCAAAAAACAACAAAATCGTAAATAGAACAACTTCATTGATCAAAGATTAATATAATCAAACTTTGATGGTTTACATGTTATGTATCATGGAAGCTTTAGGTAATGGGGATACATATGAATAATACACCCCTATGTATATCAATGAATATATAAACTTATAGATTATTCACTTTGATAGGTCAATCTAGATAACAAGTCTCCACATATTTTCTTTCGACCCTATGATCTATATAATATATATGATGAGATTTATACTGATCTTAAACTATCCCCAAAACCTATAATACCCTATGGTGATTATTAACGAGTAAGAACTTAATGTTATTCATTTATGGGTTTTATAATTAAACTATTCAAGTAAAATACATAGAATACAATAATGAAATGTGAATGGAGAATTCCTTTATTATAAAACAATGATATATTTACACATAACCATTCATTACATAAAATTTATTTTTCATCTAATACCCAAATAAATTACATTTCCAACATGGTATTTATATGTTAATATTTTTATAAATTGATATACAAAATTATTCTCTATTTCCACCCAATATATCATTACATCCCCCAAAATAATTTCTCAACAAATATAATTGTTGCAATGGATGTGTTTTTTATTTTTTTGAGTAAAGGTTTTGTTGTCCTAAGAAATAGTTCCATTATTTTCTTAGGGTAAATCATTTTCTCCAAAATTCAAGAAAACACACCTTGTTAAATAATGAAAATTATAATAATAATAATAACATTTTTAGCATTTGATATAGACAAGTGTTCTTCCACTATTGTCGACTCATCATGATGGGTTGTTTGGAACTCTTCCAAATAATTAACGGATCATTATAGAAAAAATCTATATTAAGATTCCATATAATTATTGTTAGTTTTGAAACATTATTATGTTTAACTTCATATAATTTACACTTCTTTAACTCCAAAATACAATGATATATTCTTAGTTATTCTAAATTACATAAGGATTTAATTAAAAACAATATATTGAATCTCATAAGAATAGGATTTGTATATTATTTTTATTCTCTAATAATATTACTCATTAGTCCATGTCAAAAAAATGGAGTATATGATCATTCTTTTAAAATATACATAAAAAATATGATCCATGATTTTCGTTTTTAAACATTCAGAAACTAATTGATTCATTATAATACTCATGACATGAAATATAATAAAATTTCCCTAAATGGAGGTTTATATAGTTAAAATCATTTACAATTTAGTTATATTTATGTTCTTTGTTATTTTAATAGTCCCTTAAGATAATTCTTTATAGACTATTATGAAAAATCCATAAGAAAATTTACCCAGACATTTTATTGGGAATCACTTTCCAAACCTCACGTTTACCTATTGTAATATTTATATATTAGTTTAGATATGTAGTATTCCATAAAACTTTAACACAAGAATTACCAAAACAATCCCACTAGTCTATTTTTATACATTATAATGATCCACATTATTGATATAATTGAACCCTTTTATTTAATAATAAAATTTAATATTCTTAATCCTATAATATTTTTTAAATATATAAATGGTTCATTTCTAATTTTAAACTACAATAACATAATTTGAAATATTAACTATCTATATTGTATCACATAAATATCTCTCACTAATTTCACATTATGTAAAATGGTTTTAATAATTTTTTTTATTTGTATAATTTTTATAATGATCTATTGTTTCATCAAATATTTGAATGAACTTTATCATCAAAATTGTTGTAAATGAGTATTTATTTTTATTTCAATGAACTTTTTTATAACTAATTTCAATCAAATGATCTTATTATGAAAACAATCTACCATATATATAAGAATTCATATGAATGTCTCACTAGAATTATATGGATATAACCTTCTAATGATAATCAGAAATGATTAGGAAATAATTATATTAAAATTGGTACTTCATATATCTTATTGGAATCTAGTATATTTGGAATTAGAACCCACAATGGAATCTTGGTAAGGAGTGGGTTATTTATCTAAGAACATCACTTTATCATCAATTTCTCTAAGAGAAACATGGATATATATTGGAGTCTTAATGAATCCAATAGAATAATAGAAGTTAGTGTGTAATTTTAATTGTCTTTCATTCCATAACACCTTTTGAAACCAACTCACATTAAATTTCAGATCAGAATAATTTTTATTAATTTTAAAATTTTTAAATTTCAATTCCATCCTATTGATTTTTTTGATTCATGTGATACTTCTTAAGGAATACAAAAAAATTATAAAATGAAGGAGTATTGTTTTGTATAATTATATAAATCATATACTTTAGTTTCATTAGGATAAATAATTAAATATTTATAATTTTAAAAATTAGACTTTTAGAATAAAACATTGAATAATTATATTAAAATCCAAAATCCTCAAAAAATTTAAATTGGGATACAAATATTATAAATCTAATATGATATAATTATTAAAATTTTAGATAAAAATGGTTATATTTAAATATTATTGTTTTTATAAAATGCCAAAATAATCATATATGAAGGTTATAATAAATCATCATCAATCAAATAATATCCAACATGTTACCACTCCACCTCTTATATGAATAATTCCACTATAGTTTCCAAGGAGTATTGATATTTGAATCAATTATTCAATATCATAGATTATACATTGTTTAATTAACTAATTAATCATGACCACGATCTGATAAAATAATCCGAATACCATTTTATTATAAATTCTATTATTTGTTTCTAAAATCATTGAAATTATTAGTAGTTTTATGAATGTGACTCATAAGAAACATATGAATATAAAAATGAAATATTTATTAAATTTGATGATGTACCTGTATAAAAAAACTTCATGAGAACTCACTTATCCCCCAACATAACTATATAGAAGAAAAATATTTAACTATCATTTTTACCTTCATCAAAAAATGGAGAATAATTATCTTTCCGAATAAATTAGATTCAAAATTTTCAAATGATTTATAGTCAAATGAGTATATATATATATATAATATTTGGATGGTTATAAAATTTATATTCCCAATGAAAAAATTAATAATATAATTAGTTATTGAAAAAAAATTACCTTCTTAACCTGATCATTTTATAATATTTATGATGAAAATATAAAATCATGTCCACCATTACCCTCACTATTGAAATTTCACTAATATATTTGTAATCTATTATTCATTATAATAAATAAAAAACATATATTTCCCAAATATTATATGTAAGTAAAATTTATAATTCTAGATGGAACATTGTTTTTTACAACTATATAACTAATCCACATTGTAAACATAGATCATAACTAACAACCTATAATGAAAAAACTCTTACATATTTTTCAATATATAAATCAACGTAACCTTTTATCAATTATGTCATATTTCATAGTCTATGATTATAAATATAAATGTGTGTTTCACACAACATATCAAATACCCATGATTTATAATAAGATAAATTGATTTCTATATTAGTCACATAAATATACTCATTATTATTTTCCTCGAGAACACTTTTCAACCTAATATTCTGATGTGTTAAATAATTTGTCCAAATTATAGGTGATTAAAAAATGATTTTAGTGATATGTTATATAATCAAATAAAATATATATCTTTGTGTCAGTATCACATTTTATATCTTTTTAATATGAAATCGAATTGAAATTAATACAACTAACAATGATGATCCCCAAATTATTTTAATTTATTAAGCCAATATTTATTTTTGAAAATGTTTTAGTTTATCTGTATTTTTTATTTAATTAAATAAATATTTATTGAGTCTTGGAATAAATGAAATGCATTTCATAGGATCAAACGTTTCAATATGTAGATTGTTGTGAATGGAAAATGGTGGTCACATCATAATGCATACATCCTGGTCTCACATTATTATTGGAGTGTGCAGGTCATGGAATAGAAGCCCAATAGATTTCTCTCACTATCGAAAGGCATTCTCAGAGAGGAGTCAGAAGTGAACCGACAGAGTGGGTTGTGATTCTTTCAGTTGGAAAAATATTTAATTCAGTAAGTGAAATTAGATAATATAGTGATGGAGAGTTATGTAGGCCAATATAGATCCTAAAGATTTATAATATCAAAAAACTAATATCCCTATATTAATGAGTAGTACATGATAAATACTAAACACCAAATTTTCATATATGGATCACAAATATCTGTTCTAATATGAATAAACAACCTAATCCTCTCTATAAATTGGTCAATAAATAATATATACCTTAATATCAATGTAACTCTAAAACCTATTATACCTAAATCTTATGATATTATTATAGATGAATTAAAAACTATAATAGAAAATTATAATTATTGTTCATAGAAAACTAAATTTCTTATTTAATATCTACATGTAACTCTTATATTTTTATAATTAGAATTATAAGTAGTTTAAAAATTTTAAACCAAATCATAAAACATTGATAATATCTCTGATGAAGGTTTTAAGTATATTATTTTGATTCTAAATACAATGACCTCGAATAATTTTGGGTTCCTATATTGATGTTTTTTGTGATATAGAAATATTATAGGAAAACTCATTGAATAATATCTTAGTATATAACTAATATCTATTTCTTTTTTAATATTTATTCCAAAACCACAACATCTTGACATTTAACAGGACATGGGTTTTCCTTATTGAAACCTTATTTATATAAACTATGATATGGTGATTAATAAACCATGATATGATTATGGTAAAAATGATTCTCTTTTTCTATATGAATACCAAAGATATTTCAATAAAACAAATAGTTTTATATACAAAATTTATAAGAACTAAAAATTTAATTCTATAAAAAATATTATATTTCAATAAATCATTTTAAACCCCAATTTTGTTTTGTATCCATTATTTAGTTTCTCAAAAAATGAAACACTGGATTTTTTTCCATATTAATCAAATTAATTTACTAATGATAGTGGTAAAAATACCAATAATGTATTTTTTTTCTATGTCTCTATACCCATACGATGTGGATGAAATCAACCATTACCATGAGATTATCTATTATATGAAATGAAAAGATAAAATTAAAAAATATAAAATAGATATAAATAGCCATCTATTTCCATTCACTGTGAACAAAGAGTTTGAGAATTTTTACTTACTAGTAACAACCATATTCATAATTTTGAAAGTTTATTTATATCACTAGAACCACAAAATATACTGGAAAATTACCTTCTCAAAACATTTATGATAAAACCTCAACCCAAAAGAATTTTAAGTGAATAAAAATGTATATAGATTTTAATTAGAGAGAATAAACTGAAGTCAACTTGAATGAGGTCAATGTCCCAAATATCTAGTCTTTCATCATTTAAAAAATATTATTATTGGGCTTATGGTATTTAATACATTGTTTAAGGACCTTCCTTTCCCATTAATTATTATATACTTTATAATACCCCTCTTATTGACTATGTGATTTATAAACTCTTTTAACAAATCAATAATCATACTACATGTAATTATATAATATTTATAAAATATAAATAACATAATAATTATTATTTTAATAAGGATTGAATGATATCCTATATAATTACAATCATAAACCATGATGTTGGAGTCTATTCAGCGATTCATGATGATGATATAGTGTCAATGAAGGGTTTTGTCTCACCGAATATTGGTTTTCACTAGAGAAGACATTGTGGATGGGATTTTGATTGTCTCAATGGGTTTGTATGGCTATGGTGATGAAGGTAAAGTGATTTGATAGAGGTTTCAACATTAATATTTTCACAGTGATTGATGCACCCAATATTTAGTGGGTGATGGTGATGCCTTACTGCTGTATTATGAATGTTTGAATTTTGAAACTAGGATCATGGGGACCATTGATGTTTTCTATTTTTTGGTGTTTTATATTCTATGTGAAATGTATATCGGTTCCGACATTAGCAGCATGATGGTGGTTTATTCTAAAGAACTCCCAAAAAAAATTCGGAGGTTGTAACATACTACATGACAAGTCATTATGAACAATGAGATATCCAAAAGAACAATTTGGTGCCCCTCAAAATGATTTGATTTATGAATTCATCCACATATTAACTATAAAGGTATAGAGTGATCTATATAAACATCTTTTAATCTAACATTACTTTCTCACCATTCACTCTACATTCATATCTCTCTTTTCCTCATTCTTAGTTCTTACTCAACCACACCATGGAGAAAATATAATGTGAAGAATTCTAGAAAAATCATGATGATGAGGGAAAATAGATCAAATAATTTTAATGGAAAATTTCATTGAATATATATCATTTTATGGTATAATTTTATTCCTCTACCATGTATTATATGTTTCTATAATAATTCATCGTATATAAAATCACTCCTAGAATCCATTGATTTTTCATTGTTGACTATAGAAAACCATGATATAAAATTAACTAGTAAGCACTTTGATTTAGGTATGAAAACATGAGAATCCTATTATTAAATATTTGTGATTAGATTCAATATAATAATAATAATAATTAAAATTACATCTATAAAATCATCATTTCCACTAGAAATATTTTTATTTTATTTAACTTTATTAATTAACA
The DNA here is from genome assembly GCA_963277665.1 of Viscum album. NCBI lineage: Eukaryota > Viridiplantae > Streptophyta > Magnoliopsida > Santalales > Viscaceae > Viscum > Viscum album. The sequence continues at coordinate 566,635,390 of OY728151.1, forward strand.
ATATAATAAAAAATATATAAAAAATAAATTATTATTATATGAAACCCCGTTTAACATCTATTCATAAATATCTTTTAAAAAATACTCATAAATCCAAAAAAAAAGTCTCTATAAACCTAAAATATATGTAACAAATTTAGAGATGATATAAATGTGAAATCAAAAAACATAATGTATTTTTTATCTTAAATGGTAACATAATTTTTCCATGGGGAAAAAATTTTCATCACATCCTCCAAAAAAAATTATTATGATGAAATCACAGATGATATGGACTCCCCAATTTTCATGAACGGACCTCCACATACCATGAACCTATTCTTATGACCCCATGGATCTCTTGAAATATATTTGTTTCCATCCCAATACATCCAAATTTGTTACCCATCATAGTGACTTATATGAATAATAATTATCCCCATATCCCAACACATATTCATTCTCTATGTTTTGTTATTACTCATACATACCCTATGAAGCTGCCCAACAGTTTTCCCATTTTGAGACTACTCCAAGCCCAGAATTATTAACTATAGATTGTTGATAATGTGTTATCCAAAAAATAGAACCTTGTTGACATGGTTAGTAACATATTGCCTTTTGAGTCTCTCTTTTCTTGGGGTGTTATATATTTACCCCTATTTTCCAAAAATGCCTCTATTTTATTCACTAAATGTTATTACTAGGTAATGACTCTACACTTTCTGGTGGGTGTTAGCTCTGATACAATTTAAAGCTACCCAACATAGACTGTTATTCTAACCATGACACCTCACACTCCAATATATCTTTTATTATATCAACCGAGTCTTAACATATACACTACATAATTTTTGTGAAATATTTATAACATTACATACCTATATGAAAAGGGTGATAATAGTTTAGTGTCTTTGAAAATTTGGAAACATAAACATTGGTAGACATGTTAGATACTCAATCTCCCACTATAATTTTCACAACTAGAACCTTGTATATATTTAATATATATAATACATATCTTCATAACCTGGAGAATGAACAAAAATAAAGGTTGATTTGAAATTCTCTGTAAGGGTATAAAAGGGAGATAGATTAGCATTACATGAGATTAGAGAATAAGAACATGAACGGAAAAACATAAAATCATACCATATATATCAAATATCCTAACCATAAATGATGTCATAAATGTCTGAAATTCAAAAGACAATATTCTTATGGAAGTAAAATAAAATTTTCCATCAGAGAATAAAAATGTCATAAGACATGGAATTTCATGAGTATATATAATTATAAATAAATAATTTTGGTTTTTCTAAACTCTCAGTACCAAGGCCGTCATAATTGGTAAAGTCCTTTACAATACAAATTTTACTCCTCATTCAATCCGTGTGTTACTATATCAGGTTCACTCCTCGTTCTATCCGTATATTAATATACTATGTTCACACCCCATTCTAGCCATGTATTAATAAACCAGGTTAAGTATCCATTCCATATATGTATATCTAATGAAATATATAAATATTTACTCAATTCATTATAGGGATATAGATATCCAATCCAACACATAATGAAATCATAAATTTGTGTGCCAAAACATCATAAATATTATCCATATCATAACCCCTGAGTAAAATAATAATCATAATAATATCCCAGTATCAAAACATATGTTAATGGGATATGATTCATAACTATTTAATCACACAATAACCTATGAAAATAATCGGGTTTAATATTCATTTTATCATTGTTTATCCCATGGAAGAGAAATGGGTTTCATAAAAAAATATGTCATCAAAACAAAAACCATTCATAGAATTATTAAAAAGCTTATCATGGGATCATATCCCCTGTAAAGAATGAGTGAAATTGAAAAATGAAATCATAGATGAAAAATAATTTTAAAAGGACATTTAAAACATTGAATCGGGAAATTAACATTTCCTCTTTGAAAAAATTATTTTAAAAACATTTTTTATATAAACACTTTTCATTAATTAAAACTATGTAAAATTATAAAGGAATAATTCAAAAAGGAATGTTCATGGCAGAAAATAATTCCATTCATGTTGTATATTTAAAAAGAATAATTCTTTCACATTATAGTAAAATCCAAAAGGGAACTGTCTTGGAAAATGATATTCTGATTCATTTCAAAAATTCATTGTAAAAATCCATGCTTGGCTAAAAATTAATTTTAAAAAATAACTATGAGTTTTTTTAAAAAATTTATAATATTTTTAGAAAACATGGTATAGGATGAAAATTGATTTCTGACTGAAGATAGATGTGCTGTCTTGTTTTAATCAATTTTTTCATAATTTTCTAATGTATGAAAAAGTGGGAATATGTTACCCTTAACTGGAGATATATTTACTAACCATAGGAGAAGAAAATTTATTATAATTATTGAGATTTGGATTAGAATATATCATCAATGGAAGCATAGTAATAAAAAAATACATTTAATTGATGTGATTATAGAAATAAACTCTTAACTACTTTGGTTATATTGAGTCATAATCCCCATGATAGAATAACATTACATAAATCATAAAATATCATGAAAATAAATATAATTAGTTATGTGGAATGAAAATAAAGAAGTATATACCTCTTATAAATTTAAATATTTTCATAACATAATATGTTTCTTAAAGAAGGAAAATGGAGAAAAATTTCCCATACTTATTTGGAAATTTGTGAATAGTAAACCATATGAAGGAATGATACTCAAATGGATACATAAATAAAAATAATTATTAGTAAATGAATCATAAAATAAATTAATTCTAAGTAGACACACTAAATAAAATAAATATGTGTTGAAAAAGGATTTTGTATCATAGAAAATAATAGTGATATGCAAAATTCCCTTATGATAAGTCTTGAGTTCTGTAGTACTCAATTAGACATCAACTTATTAGGGTATCCCATTTTGGTTTTCTCCAAAGGAAATTCATAGAATGATTTATGCCCGAAGAGATGATTATATGATGAGATTAGAGAAGTGGATATGTGATTTTGGTTGGTATTGGATAAACCAATTAGTTTTTTATGTGTTAAGATATAGGTAGAGTGGGTGTCCTTTTATAAGGGAGTTCAGTGACACACGTATTTGTTTTAAAGATATAATTCCACCAACATTGTTTCCATGTAAAGTTTCACCATTAATGTAATTATATCAATAATATAAGGTATATGTTTGAAATATGTCCATTAAATGGATTTCAAACATGTTTTAATTCTTATTATCATAATGTTTAAGGTTTCGTCCCTTGGTTAAATCATTTGAATCATAATTGCCATGATTAATTTTAAATAATATCACTAATAATGTTTTTTATAAATAAAGATAATATATTATATATTTTGAATTATTTTTCCCAAAAATATTTAATTTATGTTTCAAAATTAATTATACATAAAAAGAAAAAAAATAATTTAAAATTAATCACGTAGATGCATAAAGAATGCAGGCTTTTAAAGAGAAAATGTTTAAACGATTAAACAATTTCTATATTCAATTTAAATATGAAAAAATATTCCAATTACCAAAATTAAATTAATACATTTATAATTTATCTAATTATTATTTAAAACCAACTTAAAATAAAATTCAACTTTATAAATAAATTATACAAAAATGTAATATAAAATTAAAATTCTGTATTTTCTCTATTCATCCAATAATGAATATTTTTAGAATAATAAATAAAATTAGACCTAATATAATTTTATCATTATCAATGAACTATTTAATTTTATTTTATCAAATAAAATTTATAATAGTTTCAAAATAAATTTTTATTTTTTTTCACTAAAAGACATAAAAAGAATATTTTTGAGAAAATGATTTTTTAAAAATATAAGAAGATATTACCAAACGTCAATTCCATTTAATTTAAATTTGTTTTACTCAATATAAAACAATTATATATAATATTGAAAAATTGGTTAATACTATTAAAATTTCTATGTTTAATGGATGGTTTTATAATGACCATGTTTGAATAATGTTAATAATATATTGTGGTTTTGATAAAATTGATTATCATTTATCATGAATGATAACAATGTGTTTAATGATTTTAAATAAAACATAGGGTTTCATATAATGAAATGTTGAATTTCTATCAAGTGTATTGAATTCAAAAAAAAAAATTAATTCTTTCGAAACAAATTAATTCATAAAACAATTTGGGTGTTGCATTATACACCCATAAAAGTTAATGTATCTCTTGAAATTAAGCACTCTGATATAAGTAAATGAATATAATTATTATACATAATGTCCTAATGTTATCATATATCTTTTTATAATGTGATGTTTCTCCACAAATATTTTTCCAGGTGGCTGGTCTTCTTTTGTTGAAATCCTTATTTATGATCTGGAATCTCTAATAGTTGTTCCTTATAGGAATTGTCATTATCTAGAGCTACGAAATCTATGTTTAGTACATGATAATGGTTTGGTTTTTACTTACTTGTGATAGATACATGGAACATGTCATGTACTTGAGAGAGGATAAGTGGGAGTGAAAATCTATAAGATATTCTCCAGATATAATCAATAATATAAAAGGGTATGATATACCTAGGACCTAGTTTCCCTTTCTCACTAAATCTCATAACCTTCTCCCATATATAAATTCCTATAAAAGAATTTACCCAACTAAATAATTTTAGATCACATTAGTGATTATCAGTATAACCATTCTTGTAACACTGAGTTTCATTAATATGCTGATGAATGGCTCTAATATCTCTAATACTATTTCAACTATATGTGGTACCAATAGATTTATTTATCCCACATCATTCCGTCATTTAAGAGATTTACATTTAATTCCATATATTTATTTATAAGGATCCATCAAAATTCTTGATTGACATCTATTTTTATTTGAAATTTCAACAAGACTTGGTTTCCTATCCCGACATCAATTTGAATCCAATGAACAATAAATCAAAATACCCCTTAGGGATTGAATTGTTATTTCATACTTATAATCGATCAAAGGAGGAAATATAATATTGAAAATTGAATATATGAAAAAATAATAATGAACACTTCACCTTAATTTTGAAGTAATCCTTGGTTCCAGCTCATATATAATTAAATGTGGTATACCTTTAATCATTACCACATCCTTAATGAATATAATGGAAATGTGATCTTGATTGAATTATTTTATGATTGGGATGAAATTCAATAACACAATAGGGTTATTGAATAAAACCCATATATCATTATTATAGTTTGATGTTTTGGGAGATGAATGAAAAAATACATGGGGTTATTTTCCCATTACCATTATTGTAAGGGAAATTAAAGTAAAATCTCATTAGAAATATAAGTTTTAGGCTTAAAATGCTGAAAAATCAAGCCCTAAGCTAAAAAATCATTGATATATCTCTTCACACATTCCAACTAGAAACAAAAGTTTAAATATATATACATATATGTACGTCGAGGATGAATAGAAAATAAATATCTACGATCATATTCAAATAACTCCTTCAAATTTGTTATGGAATGAAGACATACTCAGTTCATGAACCTAATCATTCCATACTGATCATGGTTAAATTGAGGAACAATTATAACCATCTATTTCAACTTTAAATCTTCCTTATATGCCTCTATAATATTCACTTTGATAGATTAGTGAAAAATCAATTGAAATTGATAATATTTTCCCCCTTCCTTCAATATTTTTATATCAATCCTTAGAAAATCTATAAATATTGGATATTTTGTAATCCTAATTATAAATAAGATAGTATAATCCATTCAACTCAAAGAATTGACCACCTTGTTCACATTCCCATTGTGGTAATGTATTGAGCAATAATAATCTTTAATTATCTCTAATCATTATCTCTGGTTCTTGTTCAACTCAATCTATGTTAATTTATACTTTACAATTTTGTAATCAATATATATATTAAACGTTTCTCAATATAGATAATGACTCTATATCATTAATATAAAAATTACTGAAGCTAACTCAAAATCATGAGTTGGGTAATTTTACTCCTAAATATTTAGTTTTATTGATAAATATGATAAATGTATACATATTTTCGTAATAAAAAATCCTAATCTCTTATGGATGTGTGAAAATATTTTTGTAACATTTCTCTAATTCAGGGTATTGTATGAATAGGTGCACTGATTAATATTATCATTACTTGCTTGAAGTTTTCCTCCCATTCATTTATCAATAGTAACTTGGATCCCTTCTGATTTAACATTATTAATAGATTAGATAGTCATTATAAATGTTCAAAAAACATCGATAATATCCAAATAAACTATGAAATTAAGGGATCTCATTCACCATGGTTTGCCTGCATAGCCATTCAATAGCCTCAGTCTTTGATGGACCTACTGATATACCCACCACTGAGATTATATGATCCAAAAATGAATCCTTTGGTATCAATAATTAACAATTTATAAATGTTTCATATAATTTTCCTTCTTTAAGGTCCTAATCACAATTCTCAAGTGGTCTCAATTCTATTTTTTTCATTTATAAAAAATTATAATTTCATCTATAAAGACTATGATTTTTTTTAAAGGAAATATCAAAATACTCTATTCATTAAATCTATAATGATATTAGTGGAATTTGTAAGACCAAAATACATCACTATATATTCATAATGTACATAAAATGTATGGAATGTCGTTTTGTGTATATACGTCTTATTAAACCTCTACTAATGATATCTAGAATAAAGTAATGTCTTGAAAAAGTATTGATATATGTACGTTTGATAAAAAAAATCATCAATAAAAGGAAAAACCTACTTATTCTTGATCATGATATTGTTTATCTCTAAATAATCTATGTAGAGTCTCATCAATTAATATTTATATTTGAATAAAACTAAAGGATCATCAGAATGTGACATCCTTTTTAAAATGAATCCCTTGTCAAGATTTTCCTCAATTTGATTAATCAATTAATGCAACTAAAAGGGGGAAATCATATATGGTGTCTTTGAAAATGGTCTAGGATCCATTATGTGCTATATTTATAAATAGACTTCAGATTTTGGTGGAATACTAGGATAATGTTATGTAAACAAATAAACAAAATCTGAGAAAATTGGGAATATTGTCGATATCATGTTTATCTATAACGATTTTAGATAACAACCCCTTCCAAATGAGAATTAAGAACCATACATAGGATGTAATCCCTATAAGAAGTTTGTATTTTCCAAAAAATTGATCAAAAAACCTAGGTTGGGTTTAAATATCAAACATTTCAGCCCTTATTCGAAAATTGATTGGGGATTTCTGTATAGAATGTTATTACATGCCTAACATGACATCAAGATAACTAGATGAAGAATTAATTGTTTTTTAGGATAAAAATTCCCACAATCATCAAGCAGAGAGGAATCATAAATATTAGATGGGTCCATATTACCATTAGTTTTTTTCATTGAAAATTCTTTATCTAATCATTGGGAAGCATCTTCGTACCCTTAAAAAATTATTTATATTTGAAAGAGTTGATTGATCTAGAATCAAATAATATATTAAAGGTTATATATTAGATTTTCATTGTACCTTCCATCATGTTATTATCTCACCCCTCATTAAAAAAGGTGATCACATTAGATTTCCCCTTTCCCCTTGACTTACAAATCTGCTGACATCAACAATTATCATTAACCCTCTAGTTTGGGAACTGCTTAGCATAATTCCAAATGTCTATACACTTGATGAACTGATGTGTGGTTGGTAAATTATATGTAGTTCTCACTACATTTACATCATCATCCATCTTCTTCCAATAACATTTCAATCCATTCCCTGATTAATTCCCTTTCACTAATAAAAAATTTATTCATCCAGTTATATAAATTTCCACCATATTAATTCCAATTATTTTAGAATAACAGAAATCTCAAAATATTCTATCCACTTTTTTTAGATTTTACATTGTAATAAAATATAGTTTATAAACTAGAGAATAATAATTACTTATGATAGAATGTAGAAACATTCTCATAAAATAAGCAATGTAATATTTTTCCCTAAATTTAATATTTGGATGTTTAGCCTGATTCAATGCTTGAGAAATTTTTTTGATCACAAAAAAAAGGATTTTCATTCTAGATCCTATTAAATTTGGATTATTGGGAATAAATTCTTTGAATTTTCTAGCACACTAATCATTAATGTGGTTCCTTTGTGTTACATCCATTGAATGAAACCAAAAAACATAGTTTCAGAAACAATAATCATTGATGGGAACCACATGAACCTGAAAAAACACTTGTTGAATTTTCAAATCCTGATACCTTCTATAATCAATGAAACCATATGTTTATCATAGGTTATTATTATTCATATTATACTTAATTAATTCATGATTTTTCATAAAGGGTTTTTTTGAATATGTCATGATTATCCACTAGGAGTGTGAAACCAAGTGTGCAGTAAGCCCCATTGTCTTGCACCAGTTCCCAACTAAGTATAGCTCAATAAAATATTTTTGTGGTTCTTACCCATATGTAAATCCATACCTGATCCACATCCACTTGTAGTATCCATACACGAGAGTAATTTATTGAAAACCACACACACTATCCTTTACCAATATTCCAGGACAATTTCCTATTGTTTAAATAATACTAAGAATTTTCTTTAGAGACATATCCTTAAGGATACCACTATCGATTCCAAATTATATATTTTAGATGATAACTAAAGAAATCCTTTTATACCAAACATAGTTACCTAAAATTGGCATATATAGACATTACATAATTTTTATGAAATATTTATTACACTACACATGCACACTCCAGATGATAGTAATAGATTAGTGTCGTTGGAATCATGGAAATATAAAATCTTGTCCATAAGTGAGATATGTTATTTTCCACTACATTTATCATAGATATAACCTTATTATAATTTTCATTCATAATTAATATCATCAAAACATTGAGAAGGGAAATATAAGAATGGTTGAGGTCATATGATTAGTAAGGGTAAACAAGGGGCACATAATTATAACACGAGAATAATCATATTAGATCATGAACATAACAACCACAAAGAATACCCTATATATCAAAGATCACAATCAAGAATCATGAAACAAAGGTTTTTAGATCATAATACATGACTCATAAGGAAAATAAAGAACAATATCCATGGTAGAATAAGGTTGACATAAGAAACATATTTTTTCATACACATAAGAATATAAAATCATTTCCCTTTTGGTCAAAGAAAACTTCCATGAAAATTCTAGCACAAAAAGCCTTTACTATACATAGTTCACTCCTCCTTCTAGCCATGTGTTACTATACCAGGTTCAATCCCCATGCTTTCCCAATATTATTATATTAGATTCACTCAATATTATAGCCACGAATTACATTACTAGGTTCATTCCTTATTTCGGTTACGTCTATCGTCTGAGATATATTAATATTTACCCAATTAAATAATGGGGGATATAGGTCCCACCAACCACATAATGAATTCAATAAAATTTGTTCCACAAGATCATAAAAATAAATTATATAATAAACCTTGAAATGAAATATGTATAATTAAAATTTCATTATATCATAACAAATGTAAAATGGACAGGTTTCTTCCTCATTTAATCATAGCATAACCCGTGAAAAGAAGTAATTTTCATATGCATTTAATAATTCTATTAACCGTATAAGAGAAACATGCTTTATAAAAGTCATTTTATCAAAACACAAACCATTCAGAAGAAGAAAAATAATGTTATTGTTATATCATAACCCATGTAAAGAAAGAGTAACATCAACACATGTCATCTTAGATGGAAATTTTCTTTCAAAGTAATTTTAAAGCATTTCTTGAGGAAAATATCCATCCCTCTTTGAAAAATTATTTTTAAAATGTATAAAAATTTGGATACCATTTTCTTTGTAAATAAAATTGAGAAAATATATTGGAAGTATAGAATAAATGACCATTAATGGAGGTGGATAATTTTTTATAACATACACTTAAACTAAAGATTCCTATCCAATTTTGGAAAAAGGAAAATGGGAATTGTTTTGGGAAAGTAAATCAATATTCTAGTCAATTGTTTTAAATGAAAACATAAGAATAATTTTATTTTGAAAAATAAATAGAATATAGTGAAAAAAAATTAATGCATTCTTATAAATCTTGGTTTTGATAGATAATTAATTTCTTATTGAATTGTTCAATTAAGATGGATTTTACTTAAAAAATACCATAATTATATTATGTACTAAAAAGTGGACAAATAGTACTATTAATTAAGGATATAATGAATAACCAGAGGAGAATAAAAGTGATTTCAATTATTGATATATTAATCAAAATATTTAATTAATGGAAGAATAATCATAATAAATCTTGAAATATGTTCATATTGTAACAATAAACCCTTACCACATTTGTAACATTGAATCACAATATTCATGAAAGGATAAATTTACATGAAGCCTAAAATATCATTAAAAGATTTTTTCCATGATATAACATTCAAATGGTTAATTATATACACCTCATAAAATATGTAGGTTCAAAACATATCATGTTTCAGCATGATGGGAAATTAAGACAATATTCCCTTACCTATTTTGAAATTATTGAACCCTAGACCCCATGAAATAGAGTTCCTCAAATGGATATGTAATTCCAAATAATTATTAGTAAATCAATCATAATGTATATTAATTGGAAGTATAAGTACCACAAATTAATAATTATTTGGTGAAAATGCATTTCCCCTCATATAAAATAAAATTGACATGTAAATTCTTTCACCTTAGGTCTTGACATCCATTTTATTCGTTCAAACATACTAATCTTTGGAAATCCCCTTTTATTTTTCACTAAATTACTTCCTTGGTAATATTTATACACACATTTAGGCTACTAGGATGACAAGAGGGATGTGAAGATGTTATACAGATAGGTATTTTATGACATGATTTCTTTTGATGGGGTGAAGATAAGGGGATATGGGGTGACGTTTTATAAGGGAGATGAGTGCCACATATTTAGTTTTTTTAATAGAAATGAATAAACCCATGTTTTTTCAATATCTAGTTACTCAAATAATGAAACAAATATCAATCCAAGAATAGGTAGTTTTTATATATAGTCAGTTAATGGGTTATATAAATTTTTATAGGTCATTTATTTCATATGTTTAATGTTTATTTTCCTGGTCAATTCATTTTTTCTCTTAATCATCGTGATAAATTTTCACTACATTCACTAATCATTTTCAGAAAAAAAATTGAGATATTATTTATTATAAATTATCAATTATTATGATTATAAATATGAAATTAAAGTTTCTAAATTAAATTAAAAGTTGGAAAAAACAATTTAAATTTAATTTTGTAGACGTGCCGAGAAGGAGGGGTTTTAATGAGAAACTATTCAAAAGTTTACAATGATTTTATATTCAATTTAAATTTTATATATATTAAAATGAACTAAATTGTATTAATAGATATATATTTTTACTAATTATACTTTAATACCAATTTAAAATATTTTTAATTTTTATAATGAAGTTAAAAAAAATATAATATTTCAATTAAAATTTAGTATTTTTCACTATTCATCAAAAAATGAATATTTTTAGAAAAATACTAAAATTCCACCCTAAGATAGTTTTTTAATTCATAATTCCAAAATAAAAATTATTATTTAAAATTAAATTTCTAAAAGTTACCAAAATTAATTTTATTATTTTTTACAAAAATTCAAAAAATCAAATTTTTTTGAAAATGGTATTTTTGAATCATAAAATGAATTTACCTAAAATTAAATTCCAATATTATTTATATTATTTACATTATATAAAAATGTTGTACAAATTATTTTATATGTATTTATTACTCTTAATATTTTTATGTTTAATAGATACTTTTTTAATAGCCATGTTTGAATAATATTAGCAATATATCTTGGTTTTGTTAAATACTAGTGTTTTGTATCATGAAATCCAACCAAGTGTTGTGTATAGAGTAATTTATATGGATTTTTTAATTTATTTCAAAATGTTTTTTAGGATCTATTTCAAGAAGAAATTAAAATACCAATAATGAATAAAATATTTAGAGATTTAGTTTGAACAATTTCGGTGGCTTATTTTTTTTACCTCACATATGTTATTTGGAAAATTTGTGGAAAATAATTGAAGATAAAGAATATGTTTAATTAAAGTGGGGAAAGTTGGAAATTTTTTCAAAATAGAGACTCTTAAAATTTCATGTTTTAAAGAATTTATTATAAATTTTTAAAATGTGAAAATATAATAATAATTCCTTGTCTAGTTTGTTTAAAAGGTTGTCTTGGTACATTAACACAGATTCATTATTTCTAGTGACACCCATTTATTAACGGTTGTATTTATTGCACCCATTTATGGATAATTATTATTTTCATGATTAAACAATCTGTTTTGGTGACATTTCTCTAGGAGAGTGTTAGATGTTGGGTTGAGACATATTTTGGGACATTCATTCTTATTACAATATTTCATTCCCCATCATGTTATTATTTTTATTTTTCATAGGTGGTATAGTTTTCTATATAGACTTCTATATTTGCGAAAACCACCTATTTATTTGGTCAAGTCATTAAGGGGTTCATGGGTTTATGAGGCTCTCATATTTTCTCCCTTGAGCTTCACCCTCATTTTATAATGTTACAACTCACCAAATTTTGTGGGACTATATAGAATTTTACATTTTTATTGGCTCTCCTAGGATTCATGACACCCATTAAAGATAATATTACTTGAGTGTTTATACTAGACCACAAGAAACATACTTTATTTATTTGTGCATGATATATTTGATCCTTCTCTTATGATTTATTATATCCCCTGGTACATTGATTTTTCGGGGACCACTGTATTTTTAATGTTTTCTTTTTCATACTATATTTGACTTATGGTACCAATTTTAGGATGCTTGAATTGGGATATTTTCTTAAATTTTAGTTAAATAGTTTTAAAAATATGTTTCAAAATTTCTTTTAATGTAAATTATTTTGATGAATTTTTATAAAGATTTATAAATATGTATTTTGTTTTTAAAATTCTACTTTGACCCTGAAAAGATTATTTAAGTGATTGTTTTTTTATACGGAAATTAAAATAGAAAAACTATTTTTGATTTGCATTTCAAAATATAAGGAAAATATTTTTTTAATTAATGGTTCTGTATGTTGAAATGTAGGTAGTGTATTACATAGTATTTTTATGCTAACAAAAATATTATTTATGTTTTAGGATTGTACTCAACTCGAGAATTATTTTAGTTCACTGATTGACTTTAGGGACTTCAGGTTAGTTCTATATTATTATATTCATATTTTGGTTCTTACTACATGATTCAATATGACCTACTTCTACTTTAAAATAATTCCAGGTGTGTGTCCATTAAAATGATTTATGTTTTCCATGTAATATTTTAACTAAAATATATGGATCAAGGAGTAGTAATATTTGTGGTCGCGAAAGATAGAAAATATTGGAGGATTTTCTATTAGGTTGGTAGTTTTTAGTGTGGTCTGGGAGTTCATTTACAAAACTATTATATTTAGTGTGGGTATTTATTTATATATGTTTAAATAGGGATTCCCTTCATATAGATATTCTGCATTTGATTTTTGGATTAAATTTGTTATAAATTAACGATGATTTATGGATGAAACCATTCTAATTATTTTCATCAGAATCCCTATAGCTTATCACTAGCTTATTGGGAATAGGTTGGTCCCTTGTATTTTTTATGGTTCAGTTTGGGAGAGTGTTTCGATGGGGGCCTAGGCCAGGTCATTACAAACACCACTAATTTAGGTATAAATTCTATCAACATCAATTATACTATAATTTAGAATGATATTTTAGTTGATGAAATGGGTTTTTGTGGATACCACCCCTAATAAGGTAAAATCATTGGGGATGATATTAACATTTATGTCATCCTTGCTACCCCAATCGATGATGATTAAGAAAATATAAAAAAGATAAACACTAAAATGGACATTAACACCAACAAAATTCATCCACTACGAACAATATTATTAATGATGTAAATTATGATAATATTGATGATGTGTCTGAAAAAACAATGAATATGATGTTATCCCAAAAAAACTAGGTGCAACATTTTTGTTACAATGAAATAAAATAAGGATTAATATAAAAACGAAGTCTTTTCCACCATTATCACCACTAATGGGATTAGAGCTAATTAGAAGGAGGAAGTCCTCATCACTTCTTCTAGTTAGGATAGTTTTAACAATGATTATATTTCTCATAGAGACAAAAACATTAAAAAAATAAAATGATTTATTTTTTTACTTAATTTTTTTTAATTTCTTTATAAGTTATTTGATGGAAAAATAAATATACATCTTAAAAAACTAAATTCATATAAAATTATATTATTTTAAAAGGTAAATATTTTATTTTTTTAAATTTATAAAATTTTACAATTAATTTTTTTTAAAAATATATTTTAAATAAAATGAAAAATTTATTTGAATTATTATCATAATTATTAAATCAAAAAGATTTTTTATAAAAAATATCATATTTTTTGAAATGTTTTAGTATTTTATTTTAAAATTAATTTTTTTAATTTATTTTAAAGAAGTGTTTATGTTTTTTTAATATTTATTTTGGAACGTATACTGTTATTTAAATAGGAAATAAAAATTTCTTATTTTATGTTTTCAAACGAAGTGGAATTTTAGTTACATTTATTATCATTCAATTTTCGGTAATTTTATAATAAAAATAAATTATTTTAAAATGTATATATATATGATTAAAATGTTTTTATATTTAAAAAGAAAAATGGGTTCCTATAAAATAATTAGAAAATTATAATTATATATATTATAATATTTAAAATGTAAATTGATTTTCTATTTTTCATAAATATTAAATGAAATGGAGAGATTAGATTATAAAGAAGATATTATTAGTTTATAATGAAAAATAGAATCCATATTGAATTTATTTTAAATTTATTAATAAATAGTTTATATATTTTTTGGGGAGGAAAAATAGTTTTTAAATTTTTTATTTATAATATTGTTTTTCAATTTTATTTAAAACATGGATTTCTTGTACTTTTGAATATTAATAAAGAAAATTTCTATATTTAAATTTGAAATTGGGTTTCATTATAAGTAATAAATAGTTCAATTCTTGAATTTTTTTACTTAATTTTAAAAACACTAAAATATTATTTCAATATAATTTTTTCTAAATTCTCATAAAATTAAATGAACGATTCCTTACCATTAAAAAAAATATTATTTTCTTTTATGTGGTCAATAATATATTATAAATTATTTAACTACTCTGGTTTTGTCCTAAATGATATTACAATATTTATAATAATACTTATGATCATGGTCACTGAGTCGGTGCAAGATTCAGAGGCCTACATAGACAAAATAGTTGATATTAAACATATTTAATAAAATTTTTCATCCTTACACAGATTATCTGTTAAAATAGAATATATATTTAGAAGTGTCCTAGATTAGAAATTATAGACTATGGTTGATTTCCAAACATAGTTTTTACCCTTGACATGAAATAATGTATATTCGAGTCGGCTACTTTGTTGATGGCATGCTAGAAAGCTTACTGATAACATTATATTATTAAAAAAAATTTTCATTTCCCCATATTATCAAGTGGAGGAGAGGAAAGGAGGATCGAAACACCCCTTTCATAATGGATGACTCAAGGATGAACTAAAGAGTGGAGGCACAACCCATCCATTTTCTTCACACATATCATTTATAAATCTATCTCCTATGATTTCCGGGCATCATTTTGTACTGAAAACTTCATTATTTCCCCATGATGTAGGTAGTTTTATGTGATTTATTACTTGATCCCCCATGATTCAGTTATTATGTTTTTACAGCAGGATTACAACTGTTATAGATCCCATCGGGGGAAGATTCATGGTTTTAGGTGGAAATTTTGAATTTTCTTGTCATGACTTTACCCGTAATTGGGCCAAGACATGCCTACCCTAAGCCCACCTCTATAGGCTAGGGTCAGGCGACTAGTTCCGAAGGCATAAAAAACTAGGGGAGGACATTCCCTAAGAACCTGTTCACACACACACATCCAACTAAAAGAAAATAGTGAAGAGGGAAAATAAAACAATATAAAACATTGTTATATATAAACCAAAAACAATAATCAACATCTAAATTGTACATGTATGGAAAGATAACAGAATTTTGAAGTAGAAATGTACATGACCGACCAGAAAAGTACCCAAACCCTCAAACAAGTGGAAATGTAAAACATTTCGGAGAGCCCCAATCCTAAATCCAATGTCATTACCACTGCACATTGTCTAAGCACAATATTTACCTAGCTCTGCTAAATTTACGATGAACCTCTGTGTCATCTTTAAGGGAACACCAAGTTTGAACAAATCCCAAGTAAGGGTGAGTATAAATAATAAATATTATAAATCCTTGAGGGCTTAAAGGAGAAGGAAGATAGACAAAAAATAGGGTATTAATAAGAGATATAATTGAATGGGAAAGATGTAGATAGAATAAGTTATACTAAAAGAATACAGTAAAGGAGTGTAGCCGAAACAACTATGATAGAGTATTAAGCTCATCCAAACACAGGGTGCTAGAAATAGTGATAATTTAAACTTTTTGTCGACTCTTCACAAGCTATACTAGGAGAGTAAACTCACCCAACCATAATAATATAGACACATAAATAACATGGAATAACCCATTCATATTCACCTATCCAAGAAGTAGAGAAACCAAAACCCAACGACTATGTATTGAAAGAGAACATATATATATATATATTCTGATAAAAAGAAACCCAAACAAAAGAGTTAGGTTATCTCCATCTTAGAAGGTCATCCCAGGAAAAGTGAGTGGCCAACAGTCCCAGATGTATTCTTTAGTGCCTAACAACCCCAACATCTTCCCTGAAATTCATGTCAAAGGGGATCAATCACCACACATTGAAACTATCCACTTTGTGTGGGTTTTTCACTCTTGAATGGTTTTAGGTATCATCACAAGGATGTTTCTTGGTAGAAAAATCACCACACTATCTTTAGATTCCGAAGTCACATAAAATAACATCTCGTAACTATGATTCATAGTAGATAGATTATTTCAAATAGTTGAGGATCCATGCTTTGACCAGTTGTAGTATTCCACTCCGCAACTAGTGTTTGTGCCCTAGTATACCAAGGGGGATCATCACCCGAAATTTTATGGGGGGGGGGGTCCCACTTCCATTCATATATGAGGGTAATTCCTTGAAATAGTCATCTATGGGTCCCTGTACCCATCCCTAATCTAGGGAAGCCCAAAACAACCATCAAGTACCAATTCACAGCCCAGAAAAAGGGTAACCTAGAACTGCAATTTGGGACCACTTCCAAACCTTACTAGAGGTAAAACCATAACTACAATGGTCATCCCTGTTGGATGGTACCTCCTAGAAAATCATGAAGGAACATTGGCCATCCTTTTTGGATGTAATCTATTAGAAGAACATGGATGAACACTAGAAAACCCTACTAGATGGTACATCTGCATAGAACACTAGAGAATACTAGATATCCCTGCTAGATGGTACCACTCAAAAAGCATTATTCTTCAAAAGTTTATCACTACTGTCATCAGGAATCACCTTAATATGCATCACATCTGGAACATCTCTCACATAATCTCAAAAGTCTTCATATTGGGAACCTCAAATCCTATAAAGAAAAACACTCAGGATAGGCTACATGCATGATAGAATCCAAGTCCTAAATAATGATATGTGAGACAGATAATAAAACATAATGTAGTACAAGTGCATGTGGGGACCACACATCCTATGGAATCTCGTCTCCATAGGGATGTATACCTAGAAATTATAATGTATTAAACTGTTTACAAATACCCCTAGGCGTGGAGACATACTCGCAAAGTACATAACACACCTAGTCTAATGGAAAACGATCACATGACAATTTTTGTTGATCTAAAGGTAAAAAAGTGTAACTATTCTATCACACCTACTCCAATGGACCATGAACATTTTTCCTGATCTCTTCATAAATCATCCCCACTCTCACAAGATTCAAAGCTGAACCAAGCCGTGGGTTCTCTTCAAACACACCAAAAGGATGCTCTATAGATATTCCTTTCATTTTTCATCATTTAATAAGATCTAAAATAAGTCTTTGCACATCCATATGGTTCAATCCATTGCGATCCATGTTGAAAAACATGCTAGACAGACTATTTAATCCCCACAAAAAAACATCTGATTGAAAAGTCATAAGTCACCGCACTACTCTTGAAGGACATCTGGTGGGGCCTGTGATTCAGTCCTAAAAGAAATTATTCAGATCACCCCACTGTTATCCTCTTGAAAAAACATGTGTTAAAGGCTAATCATTCATCCAAAATGGATAACCAGTGAAAAGATGCATTTCACTACCACACGTGTGAACTATCCCTCATGGGGCCCGTACCTCAACTTTTTCATAAGAAGATGAATGTTTTCTTGAATAATCTGAAAATAACTAATTTTTTTTCCACTGTGGATGGTGAATCAAACAAACCTACCGTTTAGAAGGTAGGTTCGAAACAAATTTTCTGAAATAATATTAAATATTTTATTATTAATAAAATTAGGGTTTTCATGCACCCAAACCCCAATACCAATAATTCAAAGTCATGAACTGGTCCAAAATGGCTCATCTCAAGGAAAGGGATCAATGGTTATAAATGACACGTGAAACAGACAAGCAGATTAAGAAATACGACATTTTAAAGCAGTATTAGCCTGATCTAATAAGTCCGGCCCAAACTGACTAGAACACTCAGCCTGGGCCAGACATTTCTTTTTGGATCAACACACTGCATCTGCCCACCTATCGAGATCCAGGCCCATATTCTTCTTGACCCGGTCCATGATGACGCCTTAGATCCGTTCCTCAAACCCTCCATAGATCCAGTATGTGCTCCCTCCGCCTTTGGACCCTGCTGGTCCCCTCGACAAAATGGGCACCGTCGGGTCACATGGAATCCAACCACTCTCATCTCTGGCTAACTTTCATGACCTCGTACCGACCCCACCGTCCCGGGGTTCCCCACCGTAACCACTGCACCCCGACCTTCTCACCTCAGTGCACCTCCTAACCAATATTGGAAAACACTCATCAGTCATGTTGATCTCCTCTCCATCATAGTCATGTCTTCCACTAGATTCTGCCCAATAGGCTACCCCCATGCCACATCGCACGCTGTCCACATTGGGCCTCCACTGAATACTGTCACCACCTCTTCACCCGACCTCCATCCATGAAGCTTCGGTCTCCCATCGACATCACCTTCTAATGTCGGCTAGGACACCTATGGTGGTCGAAATCAAAAAATAAGGATGTTTTTGGGATCCTTGGGTCGACGGATTAATAGCGTAATCTACCACTTGGTGATTCAGTGTTATTTTGACATAATGATAAATTAAGGTGAAGAATGTTGAAGAATTAAAAAAAACATTGAATTCAAACAGGGGTCGGGTGATAACCAATTTCATTTTCCCATCACCTTAACATTGAGAAAAATATATTTTATGATGAAATTGAGAAATAAATAAGAATTGGAAATGGGGTGTCAAAATTTAACAAGAATTATACCACGAGAATGAGATGATCATCATTCATTCTAGGGGATGTGTCTTTTGCGATACAACTTTGAAGTGTGAGGTTTTTGTGGAGATCGATCCTTGATCCAGAAAAGAATGTTCTTGATAGGAGAGATTGAGAGAGATAATCAAGAGAGATAATGTGTTAGGTCAAGACTAATCCCAAACTCTATATTTTCTATTTATAAGAGATCGGCTCAGCGCAGAATTCCAATAACCTGCACCCCATCATTTAATGTCGCTCATTGGCAAAACACCCCATGCCAAACAGAATTAAGGTCTCAGGTTTCCAATCCAAACTTCTATTTGAATGTTATGTGATTCAACGTTTGTGATTAAATAATTAATTTTAATTATTTTAATTATCATTTTTCTCATGTGTGGTGTTTTTTACGTAAGCCATATTCCAGTAAAGGTTATGCACCACATATGGTGGATGAATCTTTCCAAAATCAACCATGCCTCATATTTCTGATTTGAGATACGAGTTTAGATATATCCTATTTCCAAAATGTTCATAGTACAAAAAACATAATGTTTTTTTATATTTTATTCTAGGAACACATGGCTTCGGAATTGCATATCGTCTCAATTCCTTGATCTAGAAATAAATGTAGAAATATTCCAAATTATTACAAGGAAATAATTGAGGCTTTATATTTAATATGCATTAGGATATATTCCTATTTAAAATTAGTGATAACACCATACATAGGGTAGGAGAACATTCTATGTGTTATTCCTATTTGGGAAGATATTATTCTTGGAAACAGACTCCATGTATTGAGTTGAGTTCATGCAGCCAAAAACATGGGAAAACATGTTGTGTCATGGGACATGATCGTGTGGTAGTACAAAACTAAATACATGGACACAGAATGACATACAAGAGAAAGAGATGAGGACATGGCCAAGCTGATCAGTGTCCATGACATTCCATGTACTCGGGTACAATTATATGTTTTGGAGTGATGAATTCCCAAATCTTGTGGGGAAGGACATGGTCAGGTCCAGGGAGAGGTAATACACACCATTTAAACAATGTACAATCCTTGTAAGTTCAAAAGGCTAGACCTTCATGTGTGGGATGTTACACAGTCAGGTGTCCAGGCAAGGTCACACACCTTGATAACCGTAGTACATGACTTGAACTTTTCTTGGGGATTTACACCTATCATATATCCTTTATTGTGACATGTATTCCTACATACCACTGGCCTCTCTAGAGTATTTTTACATATATAATTCAATGTTCTCTATCATGGTGGATTGTGTGATACTACATCGTATGACTCAAGCATGAAATTGATCTAGCGATTCGTGTCCATGTGTAGTGATTAGAGTGGATTAATGTGGAGATTTCAGGTTTAGTAACTTTCCATACTAATTAGATGTAGGTCCCCTAAACTCTTTTGGATGGTTGAGTGTTTATCCCTAGAAAAATAGTTATGGGTTTTCAATACCCAATATTCTTATCAAATAAGTAATGATGAGTGTGATGCTTCTTTCATCAATTCATGAAGGACAATGGGTATCACAGTAGTTTGTTGGATAAATTCTAGGAATAATACTACCCAATCATGACTGGCAGAATGTTTCTCGTACCTCACAAACTATTAGAGATGGAAATACCTAACAATGGGTTGGGATTTCTAACCATGAATTTGTTTTTCCATTGTAATAATTCCCCAATCATGGTAGAGTATGTTCTCCATATCATTCATGCTGATGGAGATGGAGGCACGAAGTCATATTAGGGTACATTCCCTCCATATGATTTGTGTAGAAAGAGTCATTACATCACCCTGGTATAGGGGTGTGGGACCTCTGTCCATGGATATGGTACACCCCTATTGCACCAAGGTAAGTTTCTATATCCTAGGGTTAGTAATCCCCTATTTTTTGGGTTATGGGTCCCCCATTATAATTATATAGGTAGATATTAACCTCACCTATACATAAGGTGAGGTACTTATATCTACAGATTTCTACTCCACCATATTTGATTTCTTGTGGGGAGTTGGTCCTCTATGAGAGTAGGATCTCCATTGGATGTAGTTTTTAGTTCTCAAGAGAGTGACCTCCAATTACTATTAATGACACGTAGTTAAGAGTTAGTGATCCCTCAAAATAGTGAGGTGTGTACCCTTCTATACAGGTACATCAGAGGTTTCATGCGATGATTCGATTTTAGTACTCCCATAACAATGTTGTGGAAATAAGGTATAATTCCCTCCTCTTTCACTATATTGAAAGGTGGTGAATGTTGAAATTCATGGAGTAGTTATACATCAAATGTGTATTGATAAAAGGAGAAGGCCTCTCTAATTTTTTTCATATGAGATTTTTTAGGGTGCAAGACAACTGTAATATGACCCTTGGTTTTGGAAACTAAAATATTACATAAAGATATGTTTTAAGTGGATTGTATCTCTTAGATAAGTGATATCTTGAATGATAGGGATTGTGGAGTGAGTTCTCTTTGAGGAGAAGTACCTTTGTTCCCATTGTAATTTTTTTTGGTTGGATGAAAGGTTGAGAAATCATAAAATATAGAGTCTGAAATGAGTATATATAGGATTGTTCTAGGATTCATTGTTGTGATTTCACACTCTTTATTGATGCACCATGTGGATAGATTTGAATAGTTATGTATAGCTGTTGAGGGGTCCAGATAGATTTTTTGACTCACTCATTGATTTCTCTATAGGAAATTTGGTTGTGGGAAATTTTTTCTTTTATTTGATCCCATTATTTTTCGTTTTTAGAGTACACACTGGTTATATTTATAGTAACATCATCAAATTATTTTCCAACATGTATCATGTCCTATTTATATGAGAGGCCCGTCAATGGAGTCCTTAGATAACATGGAGTGGATGAATCCTAATGAGCTAGATATACCCGGGTGTATATCGGTTCATGAACAAGGTGTGTTCTGATGGTTTCATTAGACAATGGTGCAATATTTATGAGTATATTGGATATGTTTTATGTTAGAAGGACTTTAATTTTTAAATTTTTATGATTCCCATCTTTTTTTGTACTCTTATTGTAGGATATATTCATGCATACATTTTTTATTAGTATATCATTATCAATACACTATTTTTTGGAGATGTATATGGTTTCATTTTTAAATGTATAATAAGATATAGCCTACCATGTGTGTGATATGAATACTCAGTAATTATTTACACTCCCTAGCCTATTGAAGTAGGATTAGGGTATTCGTGGCTTGAGAATCGATGGGTGAAGTCATAAAATAGTGGAATCATAGAAGTTAGTTATACCTTAGGTAAAATGATTTTGTGATTCAGTTTAGAGTTATAATGGCAGTGTCAATTTTTATTTAGATTTTATTTTAGATACGGGACTCCAGTGTTGGTGTGGTGTCTGGAGAATCTATTAATCAGGACTCTCATTACTTTATTTTTTAATAGGTATGTCTATGTTTGAGTGGTAGGGGACTTCGGTAGAAGCATCTTATATGAATGGGTTTTGGTTTCTTTTTCCATCTTGAGTAAGATCCCTTGATATTCATTTGGTTCTTTGTGTGTCGTGATTTAATTTCATGATGCCACTACGATGATAGTTAGTCAGGGTTCCATGGTAGGATTTTGATAATGATACACCTGGTGATGATACTTAGATGCAGGTAATTGGGAAAAAGGTTTTACATCCAACTAATAATCTAGCCAAACCACCACCCACTGTGCAATTTGATTTACTAGAATTTATGGCTGATGATGTGAAATGATGATTGTGATGGTTGAGTTTTACAGGCGGAGACATCTTAGGTAATGTGGTGAGCTAGAACCCTAGGATGTTGAGGATTGGCTTGATTTAGTCACAATCATTTTCCACCATGTGAGAAAAAATACCAATTAGATGGTGGTCCTAGAAGCGAATCCTCTGTAGGGATCATACAAGCGGTGTAGACCATAAATAATATGATTCTCTCATTGAAAGTTTTTGATAGGCTCTTTAAAAAAATTTATTTCCATGTTCAGATCACTGCACTTCTAGGAGCTTCTTCAGATTTGGAAGGATAGCGTGGACCTGGAATATTACTCAACGACATTCACAATCCATTTTTTATACACCATAGTTATAGTAAGAGATCTATTATGAGACCACTAACATTTTAATAGGTCCTCCAAAAAGACACCCATGCATGGGTGGTCTCCTTGTCCCATTTCTATTAAATGATATTTCTTGAGTGACCACTAGTGATAGAGAGATTCTTTGTGTACATTCCTTGAAGAATAATAATTTCTAGACTCATACAAGTGAGACTAAAATTCATGAGTCAGATCGATTATCTAGTCAACTTTAGTAGATTCATTGATACTCCAGTGAAAAACTAGGAAATATCACATGAAATTGTATGAGAAAATTTACTGTTTAGAGGGATTTGGTTTATGTACATTCCTTGAAGAGTGATGGACTAGATCATGGAGTTTAACATGATGGAAGATGTTGTAAGGGAGTGGGGAGAGCTATAGGAGGAGGACCATGGTTTAATAGGTTGAAAAAAACCCCTAGGTTGTCTGGACCAGGCTCAAGGTTCATCTATGGTGACATGAAATATTAGTAGAGCCCTTTTATGGTGATGTTTGATGTATATTCAGACTCATGAGTAGGATTAATGATTCCACCACAAATTTTAGTTCTTATGGTATGATACAATTCTATATGGGTGAGTCTGAAAGCTGGTATTGTTGAGGTGTTACAGAAGAGTTCCTATAAATTGTTTTTTGATGAATTGGTTTTACACTAAAGTGTTAGATCATACCCTAGTGATAACAGAAGATCAATATTATTGACTCATATTCTTGGTGACACCACTATAGAGGATCAAAGACATTTCACTCCTATATGTATCATGACCTTACTTTGGTGGAGTGAGTTCCTCAAATAGAACCTCTACATAGTCTAAGAGAGAGGACCTTGGATTCTTTCCATAGTGTGGATTTTTTTTCTATAATCCATGCTCAGATTGTGCTCCTCTTATAGAAATGACATTGTTTTTGTATTTATGGTCCGATTTCTTCATTTTTCTACAGTGATCCAAGGCATGGTTGGACAACCTCGTATGTGGGATGATACAAACACCTTTTCATCAGATGACTACAATAACCCTTGGAGAAGTGGTTCTATGATATTTCTTTTGTTGTAGCGGTGGAGAGGAGGACATATAACTAAGGAATCTTTGGGGTTACTTCCACACTGAGAGTTTTATTCTATATATATTGAGAACTAAGGTATGCCCTGATATATATATCAGCATATCGTTTGACTCCCATAGAGCTTCCAGAGATATGGTTAATCTGGAGATTTGCAGATGGAGGTCCGAGTATGACCCAATGAATACACTTGGGAATCCCTGGGTTGTCTGTTGGTTCCCTCGTGTGCTCAGATTCTTATTTTTACATAGGGTACATGACGATAAAATACTGTAGTTGTTGCTCCACCATCATTAGAGCACTATTTGAGTCCTTGTTCGGGAGGTCGTGTATGGTTTCCATTTCAATAGTTAAAGCCTATGTGGGAAAAACTTTTTGGACTAGAGTTGGTACATGTAATGGTTATTTTGGGTAATACTCATCAAGGGGTGGATAAAAACTGTTAGGTCATTTTATAATTTTTTTTGAGTTAGAGTGGTGGTGTATCATTGGAAATAAAGACCATAAATGGACCAGGTGATTGGTTTTTTGAACTAGTCATAGCTGAGAAATCATCTACACACCATGTTCCTTGATTTTTAACAAGTTTGTGAAGGGTTTTATAGGTTGAGTGAACTTTTTGGTTCCCTATATTGTGTGTTTGTAGACATGATGGTAACCCTTTGGCAATATCACTAGCATGCAAGTCTCATTTGAGAGCTAAGTTTCCAATATACACCTAGGGTTTTTCTTTTTAGGGATAAAATATTGATGATGGGGATACTTTATCAACTATGGTATTGTATTGTAAGACATTTGAATTTTTAAAAGGAGAGGAATTCGGTTAGCATATGATTTGTAGGTCCTAGTGAGACTCAGTAATGAGATATTGAAAATAATAAATAGATTTTATCAAGTTCAAGCACATCCTCTCTAGAAATTTAATTACTCCTTTGAGGTTCTTCAGAATAAAAATCTATAATAGTGATGGAGTTCAAAATGTAGTACTTACCCTAGATGTTATATAAATTCATTGTTTTTTGGGTGACCAGTTTAGAGAACACTAGAAATAATTTTGATGATATTGTGTTACTAGAATAAGCTAATATCCTCTCCACCCTCACATTGTTCTCATCTGTAGAAAGGGATATTATGACACCTCAAATGACAAATGAAACAAGGTTTAACCTAGGAGTGGAGGAATTGGAAATCTCCATTCATGACAAAAATATTCCTTGAATCAATCAATATAGGTTTTTGAGTGTCATTTTGGACATGATTGTTCTTCATTTCCCATTGAAAAAGGTGATTTTACAATATTTATATCAAAACAACCATTGATGTAGTATAAAGGTTTTAGAGCCATATTACAACATCTAGGGGTCACATGGTGGATGATATGTGGTTTCAAGTGGAAATAACAGAATTTGAGGTGGTTAGAAAGATATTAACATTTATAATTCCAATCATATAGAATGTAGTGTAGGATCATAAAAGTTTGTTCTTCCTAATCAGGGAAGAAAGAATTTTTGGGATTACACCTCATGTAGTGATCCTAGTTCATGCTGCCAATGACATGGAAAATCATTTCATTTCAATGGACATGGTCCAGTGGTAGTACATGGATAAAAACATTGACACGGTGGACCATACATGTGATGGGGCTGAAGAGATGGCCAAGTGTCCAGTTATCTATGAAACACAATATACTAGGGGTACACACAATGTTTGGGGACACAACTATCCATTACTTGCGGGGAAGGACTCTACCATGGATAGAGTGTGGCCAGGAACAATGTTTACACCATTTTCACACCCCATATGCCAACGTGGACTAAAAATTCTTGTTGCATATAAAACATTCAGTTGTCAAGGCAGAGTCACATTCTATGTGATCTCTGGTACACATCATATGCATATCATATTTATTTACACCTAGTGTATACCCTTCTCCAAGAATCATATTTAGGACCATGAGTAGCCTATCCTAAATATATTTCCATGAAGAATAAATGTGAATCTTACATAGTGGATTTTGAGATATTATGTGGAATGAATAAATCATCAAACCGCACTAGTAGTTCATGTCCATCAGTAGTGATCAGATGGGATCTATAAAGAGATTTCAGTTTTGGTATATTTTCTGGCAACCAAGATGCAAGTTCCCTGTAATATTTTGGTTGTTAGATTATTGATCTCTTGATAACAGGTTGTATGACCTCTATCTATGGTAGTGTTATGATGTGAGGCATGATGATCATGATGCTCCTTTCAATGACATATGTTCAATGCTGGGGATCATGCCGGTTTTTCTAAGAGATGATAGGACTCCTAATCCCCTTCCATATATTGTTTTTTATTACCTTATCTATGTAACTAATAAAGATGGATCTCCCCCACAATGAGAGTAGGCCCTATACCCATTGATTAGTTCTCCCAAGGTAAGAACTAACCTATTGCTTTAGGGTGCACGATTCCCATATTGTTTGGGAAGATGGAGACACAAACCCCCAATCATATCCAGGTTAGGGCCCCAAATAATAATTATATACGTAGAGTCAAAAATCCCTTTCCAAAATTGGGCAAGGCTACATTATAAATGGATATGTTAATACTAAATTAAATGAGGTCATAAGTCCACTATATATGATGCTTATGTAGAATCGGTACTCCCCTATCCCACCATGGTGAAATCTTCTAATACTGCATTCAATACTCCCCTGTTGTGGTAGGGTTTAGGTCCCCCTTTTCGATTATATAGGTAGATATGGAAATTACCAATGAAAAGGTTAGAAAATTTCTACATAAGGATGACTACTCACCCATTATTGTGTTCTGATGGGGAGAAGGACCTCCACAAGAGTAGGATCTCCCTCGGTTGGTGAGTTCAGCTGTGAGGAGAAATCCATTCAACTTATCATGCATAATATCATGTTAGGAGGTATTGGTCACTCAATGTGGTGAGGTGTGGGACTCTCCATATGGGTTCTTTATGGGTTTTTGGGATGATAATGAGCTGGTACTCACACGATTGTGGGGTAGTAGTAGGTTTATGGTCCCTCATTTGTCTCTAACTAGAGGGGCATCACATGGTGCATGGTTTGGATAATTTTTCCCTTATCTATCTACAATGGAGGGGATTGGGCTCCTCCACTTGGGTTATTATGAACATACATAGGGTTTAGGATAGGTTTAATAAGAAATAAAGTTTTGGGAACTACATTTTTATCTTCATATTGTTTCCCCAAAAGAGTTTCTACCTCAATTGACTTACATCTTGAATGGTAGGGATCACAGAGTTGGTTCTCCAAGATGAGAGATATCTTTGAGGCTAGAGATTAATTTATTGGGTGGGTGTGGGGATCAGACCTCATGAGACTTTGAGTTTGAGATGATTATATCTAGGTTTGTTCTTGGTTTCCTTATGGTGATGTAAAATTATGAATTAAAACAAAATGTGGATTTATCTGGATATTCTCGTATAAATGTGAAGCAAACAAGATGGGGTTGTCCTTTATCGCTTGGGTTTTCCCCTCTAATTTTGGCTAAGAGAACTATTTCCATTCATTTTCCCCATTACTTTTAGATTTTGGGGTTCCTATTGGGTATTTTTATACTAACCCATGTACTAGATGCCCCCACATGTTGTATTTTTGTGTAGATGATGGGTATTTCAATAGAGTTCTTAGTGGACATGGAGATGATAGATCTAAGCGAGCTAGAAAGACCATGGTGTAAAAAAGTTATTGAAAGAGGCGTGATCTAATTTTTTCAATTAGAAGTGTTCCCATCATTATTAGTTATTTTTTATATTTTTTAGTTTTTTATGGGCCTATTTGTTTCCCTTTTACACTGCAAATTCTTATGTTGTCCTCTGATAGTAGGATATATTCATGCATGAATTGTTTCATCAGTTTCTCATTATATCTACACTCTTTCATGGATATATATGTGGGTGTGTGTGTATAATAACCATTGGCTAAGGTCTACCATGTTTGTGACATGCTATCTCAATATTGGTCACCATTCCCTAAGCTATTGGAGGTCTCCTTAGGGTAGTTGTGGCTCCGGCCCTACTGGGTCATGTTGTGCAAAATAAATTATAATTTTAATAAATTAAATTTTATAATATATATAATTAATTTTAAAAAAGAAAATATTATTTCATAGAAATGGATTTATATTTTAAATTCATATAAATTGAAATAAATAATTTTTTTGATTTCACATCTTAATAAAATAAATATATTTTTCTTAATTAATGGGTCATATTATTCATTATTATATAAATATAATTGGGTTGCCAAAGAAAAATAATGGGTATTAGTATTAAAATATATAAATTCTTTAATTTTAATATTTTAATCTAACTCGATACTTTTTTAAAATATTAAATAAATTAATGAGTGAGTTTTTAATATATAGAGATGATTTTTTTTTAAATTTATGATGTTTAAAAAAAATGTGTTTCTTATAGGAATCATTTTTTGATTTTTTTTTAAAATTTAAAATATTTAGTTTTATTTTAAAAACCACTAACTTTTAATGTTCTGTTATTTTATTTAAATAGTTTTAAAAAAATATTTACCTAGATATTAATTATCTTTTATTGGAAAAGAGATAATATTACATTTATAGATATAAATATAAAATTTTTCCCAAATATTATTTAAAATATTGGATTGTGTTAACTAACAATGGCACACTAAAACCATGTAATAAAATATATACTAATTATATTTAATATTTTTAATTTTGTTAATAATAAAAAAAGTTTATGTCTAAAAATTATTATTATTTTTTTTTAAAAAATAATTTTTTCAAAAAATAGATTTGTTATGTTAAAATTTTAATAGTCTTTTTAAAAATTAATAATATAGTATATAAATTATTTTTTAGATCCTCAAATTAATAAAATAAAATTTAAATATAAATTTAATATTAAAATGTTATTATAATTTAATATAATATTATAAAGAAATATTGATATTTTCAAGGGAAGAATTTTTTTTATAAATTTTCATGAGGGTGAAATATTTTTTGACAAATTTTTATTAGTTAGATAATTTAATAAAATATTTATATTCATCCAAATATAGATGAAGTGACAAGGTCTTTATGTGAACTCCTCATGATAGTACATTAAAGATGAGAGTGACCCCTATGGACCTCCCCCATCATTCTATAGGCTTATAGCTATCATGAATGGTATAACACATGGAAATTTTTGGAATTTATCTCTTAAATACTATGATCATAATTATATAATTTCCAATAATAACGATAATATAAATAAAAACAATATATATCAATAAACCAAAATTCTTTGAAATGTAATAAAAATAAACGTCTCCATGACAAAATAAAAAATGAACTTCAAAGAAGAAAATATAGAAACAACCCCATGAAATATACTAGTACATTCAGACTCACTGAAAAAATACCTCCTTGAATCGCATAAAAATGATTTATGTATTTTGGGGTAATCATATGTTAATACTAAATAGGTTCTTCTCCATGATCTCTCATGAAAATCCAGAAGAATCATACTAATTCTCAAGTGATAAAATAGCTGGTATAACACAAAATTATACTAGTTCTACTAAAAACAAATCTCAACAAGGATTCTATTCCAATCATAGTTTCTATGAATAAAAAAATTACATAAAATAATATATCAAAAAGGTATATTTCACCACTTCTCCATTGGTTTGTTTCAGCGATGTAATTGTGGAAGTATTCTTGATTTTCACTTCCTTTACACTTCGTTATAACCACATCCACATTTTCACATTTTAATTATCTACCTAAAACTACCTAAAAACATATCCACGACCATGTTCCCCTTATCCAAACATCAATTGAACATCTCTATTTTATCATAGATGAGAATTATAAGCATGAAGGTCACTAACTTCGTTATATCATCCTACCATAATTGAAATACACTATATTTAACATAATAATATTATCAAAATCCCAATGATATAACTTTTAGACATATTGAAAATAGAAACCATGAAAAACAACCATATGGAACAATGGGCAATGAAAAATAAATTGATAGTTTTTCATTCCATAAAAATCTAGGTATTAGAAAAGAAACCCCGACCCCAAAACATTTTAGCATTAGTATGGTGATCCAACTCTGGTGGGGTGAATATAAAATAAAAAGAATATAAAAGAATAAAAAACCACAAATAATCACAACATAATGGTCTTAACCAAGAAGACCTACAACTTTCTATAATCATCAACAAATCTCCGACATCATCTTTAACCACAACAGGAAAATTCTAAGGTGGTAGGTATCTGGTGGGATTCATATAGAATCATAATACATATGTATAATATAGCCATGTCTAATTCAGACTAAAATAGACCATTATCATCACAACATATCCATCGTAATCCAAAAAACTGCATCAACATTAGTAAAGTGATATACTCAGGTGAGGTGTATATAAAATAATAATAAAATATATGTATGTAAAAACCACATTGAATCTCAAATTATGGTTCCCTATTGATTGGACCTATACTAACTCATAATCATCACCATATATCTAATATAATACATGGAAATAATTATTACCTTTAAAGACATACATGCCCGACAAGTCCACAAAAAATAGCCACAATAATAACCATAAATTCATCCGAATTTAATTAATCATCAAATTATGGTTTTAAAATTTACTAGCCACATTATATTGATTATAAAAATCCATTTTTCCTGTTTAATGAAAAAAATTAATAATAGAGAAGCCAAATTCATTCCATCTTTTACGACACCATTTGAAATCTCATTAATTCTTTTGCAGCTATTACTTAGTAAATTATTTCCCACTACCGAACATTTTATCTAGTTATTAACATCATATTTATTTTAATTATATTCTTTCATGGCTTCAAATAATAATTCCCCGTATCACACAACCATCACCACAAAAATAGACATATTATATTTTTCAATGACAACCACTACTACCCTAAAAACTGTCCCTCCATCAAAACAAGCCTTTACACAATAGACATGACATTTGATACATAATCTAATGCCAAAGAATACCCATTAATAGTATTTAAAACTAACCCATCACACTACCATTACAAATTAACAAAATAAATATCATTGAAACATATTTCTAGTAATTATTTATATATTTACTAAAACTGATTAGGGAAATTCTAAAAACGATAATATTAGATTTTTCAAATACCGCATTTGTGATAATATATAAATATTTATCCTCCTCTGGGTGGTGTTTATAATAATAAATATCAAGCTAAATTATATTTTTCATGATAAATACAACTCAAAATAGTGATTAATTCCTAGAATTAAGTAAAATGTATAGAAATTATTTATAAAAGAATTGTAAAAAATAATAAAAACATAAAATGAAGCCTAAGTGATACTTTATTTATATTAATTTTAGTATTCTAGTTTTTCAATCCTTTCAAATGTTGGTTCAAATAATCTAATAATATGTAACATATGTATGAAATTCCAGGATTTATATAGAAAAATATATATCTCTTGAAAACCATACATTGACTGGGACTTTGAAAAAATCTTTTGTTTGAATAGAAAAAAGGTAATGTAGACCGAATGAATAGAACTACATAGGGGAAATTCCAAATCAAATTAAACAGTCTCTTTGAACTCAAAGGGTGGTTCTCCAGAATTTTATATTTAAGAAGAAAATGATAAAAATGGGAGGGACTTCAAATATTATTAAAATAACAGAACCCACACCACATGGTGATCTTTCATACACTTTTATTTAAGTCTCTGTCAACATCACTTAATCACACTTAAATATAGGTATATTAATTATGTGTATTTTACCAACATTAAAACTCTTTAAATTATTGACTATAAATATCCTCAGGTGT
Organism: Viscum album; assembly: GCA_963277665.1. NCBI lineage: Eukaryota > Viridiplantae > Streptophyta > Magnoliopsida > Santalales > Viscaceae > Viscum > Viscum album. Next base: position 566,668,202 of record OY728151.1, read on the forward strand.
CGAAAATTTATTTACATATAAAAAATGATATCTTCTAAAGGATATAAAATTTAAAATAAAATATAATATATTTAAATAGGATTTTGGTAGAAACTAGTATGAAGATAAATATATATATATAAATGAACATGAAATTAAATAAATAACTCTGATAGAAATCAGAAATTAAATATTAATCATATGGAAAACCAATGTCATTTATAGATATATGGAATTACTATTAGAAAAATAATGACTCTTATTGAATAATAATGAATATTTTAGAAATCCTAAATGAATCTTATGAAAACCCATGATTTTTATGGAATTAAAATGACACTTTTAATAATTAAAAAACGAATCTTATAGGAATAGTGAATATTACAAATCATAATTCTCATTATGAGAATCCAACCTTTAATTATAATTACTCTTATAGAATAAAAACAAATCTTATATAATTATATAAAAAAGAATGTGTCATATGGGATATAACCATAATCATGAAATGGATTTTAATTTTAAAGAAATGTAATGAACAAAAGAGAATAGAATGTTGAAAAAGTGATACAATATAGATTCAATGTAATAATGTAAAATATTCTTAGAAAAATATGAAGAAATATCTTGTGCACATAATTTTACCACCTCCCATGCTACTCGGGTGTCATATTCTCTTACAAGTTTTAGGTTTTATTCCTCAAGTTTTTATCATATACATGATAATAAAAGGTTATATCATGTGGGATTTTATCCTTAATAGTTTGATGATATTTTTCACTAGCCAGATCACATCCCTCTGATAATATATTTATATTAGAACTGCTCTGATCATTCACAAAATCCATAATGAACACCACACACCTATTGTATGTTTTTAATATATCAATGATACTAAGAGAATGATCCCTTATAATCAGTTATAAATCATCCAATCAGTAAATTTCTACCACATGTTTATCAGTGGAGCCTTTTTTATTAGGAACAATGATACTAGCACCTTCACCAACCTGTTGAATAGCTTCTAAAGTAAAATAATTAAATATAATTATTGGTTTATTTATCCCTTCATGACTTTTTAGAGGACTCTCCTATAAATTCTTAAATTATTTGAGGTTGTATCTTACATCAATACTATTTTTTGAATAGAGGTAATGTCAGGTGACATTATAGCTAAAAATGAACGCATACCACTACACAAAATATCCTTTTTAGAAGATAATACTTACCTATCGTATAATCTTTGGGATAAGTGTAATTTTATATAATACTTTCTTTTATGATTATAAGGAATATTACATGTTTGGAATAGTTGTTTATCAACCCCAGACTGAGTAGTGAGTTCCCTTCCAAACTCATTGTTTTCATATCTTTCATAACAATTTATAATTTCATATTGGCTTATAGTAGCATAATTTAATGATGTTCTCAATTTTTTTATTTGATCTCATGAAACAATTCTTTATAATGAACTTGAATTGATCATGAGGCCCTTTTTGAGAAATTAAATCTCTATTAAAACAAATTGATTATTTTGAAATAATTGGATTAATGTTTTCTTTAGTTAAGGTCATAACCTTATTCTTTGATCTCCTTCTACAATTGTGATGAGGATTTCCAAAGATAATAAAACTGGATTATACCTCTCGTTTTTGAAAATAATCTTTCTAATTTAAAATGATAAAACAATTTAAATTGATATCAGGTATCCTCTCACAATCAAAAAAAATATAAAAACATTGATCATCAGTATAATGAAAAATTTAAGGTATTAATAAATAATTGATATCATCCTCAACAAAAAACTGATAAATATGGCCATACCGAGAACTTCTAGTTTCATTTTCAATCTAAATCGGAACCCCAACTATAGAGATGATGTCTTAAAAAAATTAGCATGGAAAACCATCTCAAAAATAAATTCATTATCAAGACTTGGGAAATCGAATTATTGAGATATTATGGGTTGAATTCAAGATCCCACTCTTTAATTGAATATATTAAAACTTAAATTGATGGAAACAAGATTATATGCTTTGGATTTGAGATCCAGATATAGAAAAACACATGAAAATTCCCTTTACCATGGGAGGGGATTCTGTAACCATCAAATCCCCAATAATCCATTAAAAACATCAATTCTAGTATCCCTAGGAGGTTTTACCTATTCAAAGTAGATAGATGAAAAATAATTGACTGTCTATATTCTTGTGTCATTACCAACAAAAGATTTTGATTATCTTCTATGTAATTAGTGCTTCCTATTCCCTGATTATTAGGTTGGAAGTGATAAATTCAGAAAATCTAATTTTGCAATCAACTTCATTTCACAAACACTTAAAAGATGTTTTCCCGCTGATCCTTTTTCCTCGGGGTGATGAATCTGGGAGACCCAAGACATCTTGAACATATGAATGATTATCGAAAGCATTGACTCTAGAATACTTCAAAGGTGATGAATGATCAAAATTCTATGTACATAATTAAAGAGAAAAGACGATAAAATAATAATAACCCTTATCGTTTAATAATTTGAGCAACCTTGAAATCATGGAGGTCATTTTCTACCATATAAAAAATGAATACAAAACCCAAAAATAAATGATCCCTTTAAAACATATAGATTCACATCCAAATTTAAATGGTAACTGTTGAAATCCTATAATAACATTATAATTAGATTTTAATATAATATGATATTTATCAAAACTCGAATTCACTATGAATATCATCAGATAAGAAAACTCAACAGAAAGGTATCAAGTAAACTGAGGCCCATATGATAAAAATATTGAATTTTGTAATTCATTAATTGTGACTTAAAAAAAGATATTTTTTTCCAAAAAAAATGTGATCACATTATAACATTTCTAAATATAAATAAATATTAATTATCATTTTTTAGTCAAGAATATTACTATTTTTAAACAAATTTCAAATGAATTTTGTTATATATATTTTTATTTGTCTCTGATTTCTTGATGAAAAAACAAAAAATTGAATATACTTAAAATATGAAAAAAACACAAACACACACACATTCCATGTTTCTAAAAAAATGTTGTTATATTTTTTATATTTGATGGAAATAAATTTTTAGTGACTTATAAAGAATATAGTTATATTAAAAAATATTTGTAATGAAATATTTTCTATTAATATTTTATAGGTAAATTAAAATTTTTTATAATTTTAATATATTAAAAGTGAGATGATTAAATTAAAATAATCTATGATAATACAAATTATTGTATTTTTAATGAAGGTAAAAATGTAGTTTTTATTATTAATTTAATAATTTTTTTAAATAACATTAATATTCTAAAACAAATCATTAGTATATTTTTATCTGAGATGATTTTATTATAATAATCATACCTAAAAATATTATGAATATATTTTTTATTTTTTAAATTTTTTATTGAAAAAAATTTCCATTTAGGAGGTAGTTTTTATATTTTGTAATAATTTTAGAATTAATTTTTTTTACAATAACTACAAAATTTATTATTTTTATCAAATGAATTAAAAAAATTATTAGAAATGTTAATTTATCATTTATTATTGGAATAATGAATTTCAAGATTTATATGAATGTCAATTTGAATTCATTTCAATAATTTTCAATACAAATAAAGATATTTGGAATATTGTATTTGCTAAAAATAATAAATTTGTAATATGAAATGTATTTTTTCGATTCATTAAAATTAAAATTTATTCATGAATTAGAAACTTTATTATATTTTATAAAGTAGAATATTATATATTATTATATGTTTTCATTTTTTTAGATGAAATGTAGAAATTTATTATTTTAAAATACAAAATAATATTTTATTTTATTGTTTGAAAATAATAATTTATAGTTTTTTCTTCAGAATATTATATTTTTTATATTAATGTTTTTTAGAATATTATATTTAGTGTTCTAATAAAAACGTACTCTATAATATTTTTCTGAAAATATATATTATTTTGAATTTTTTTTATTTAAATTAACAATTTGAATATTAACAGGAAATATCTTTTTAATTATTACAAAACAAATTTAAGGAAAAAGTTTTAAACAATAAGTTTAAGCACAAATGGAAGTTACCAAGCCATTAAAATAAATGTGTAGCTTACTAGTTTTAGAATCAAAAGATATTTTCCATGAGATAGTGTTTACCTGAGTGTGTGGTTCCATCATTAGGAGATTTTCGAACTGAAAAGTTAACTTGTCTTAAGAAAAAATGTACTCGACTATGATGATTTTCTTATTGTTTAATCCTCGTATTAGAATATTGTCTTTTTTATCAACGTAGTTGCACTGATCCTTATTTCCAAGCACCCTTATAACCCTTTTTATCATTATTTTAGCCTCTTCAATAGTAGCATTAATGTGTAGAACAGATTCAGCCACAACCTCTTCCAATCTTATAAGCAGTTCTAAAGGGTGTTCAATCATATCATCAGACCTCCAAAGCCTGAAATCCGGCTTGGAGTGGTCAGGGACATTTTACTTCTTCTTGGAATTTATCTTCTTCGTAGATACGGTCCCCATTGGTAAAGGTAAATGCGAGTAGTAGTTTCTTACGTTAATGTTTCCCCTCTTGCTTTAATATCAACATGGGATTTAATTCTAACTTCCCGGAGCCTCATACTCTCTATCACATACATAGTGGATATAAGATTTATCACTGGACCCATTCACCTCCTACTCATCACTGGAGATTCAGACCCGATCTGTAGAAACTAGTTCCAGATCTTCAAAGGATAGAAGCTCAAAACGGTTACCCATTATAGGAGCTTCCACCTGATTGGTCCATAATAAGGTCTCACCCGTGCAACTTATTCTAGGGCCGTTCAACCTACAGTAGAATTCTTATGAGTATCATCCTGTCCACTGTCACTGATATAATTCTTTAAGCACACCACCTTAGCATATGAATGACCTCTGGGAGTTTTATGACCCTCCTCATCCACTATTACAAGTTCCCCATCTGGGTTATTCCCACTAACCCCATGGGTGACCTCAAGCAGAGGGTCCATACCACTCTTAGTTATCTCCACCTCTGACCCCACTTACAGTAGTGTAAATTTCAGAGGAATCCAACTGTCACTCATATCATTTCTCAATCGACTGAAGATATCTACAACTGGTGTAATGTCTTTTCACAATCTACCACGCACAACCTGGTTCGAGTTCAAATTAGACTCGATACTGACATTCCCCTATCCAGATGATCCATCCACCATGATCTTCTCTGTATTTCCACTACTACCCATTCTCATACCCTTCAGTTTAACAGTCTTTCAAGAACAATGCCTACAGAACTCCATCGAGTTTCCCATTAACTTGATGGAAGAACAATATTCTAACCACGATTCATAAACAACTCCCTTTATACATTGAAATTCTTTGCCAACTGTTAACCAATATAAATCAATAGGAACTTTTGAATCATCATCCCTCACACAAATGTGAGGATTAACAAGATGAAATATGTCTTTGGTTCGGCTGTCATAACACAAGTACCATATCACGAGGTTTCCAAGCATACTAATAATCAAAGGGTTATGAAATAGAATAGGAAGATTATGAAAGCTTACCCAAATCACTGTTGATGGCGATTCTTGCTTCACATAAAAGTCATAAGTCCATCTAAATAGGTTGAAACAAGATCTGTTCTAGTAGAAGGGAGCACTAGACTAGGCTTTAATAATTCTTCCTTAGAGGGGAATCAAATCATAATGTTTTTGGAGTCGAGAAAACCTAATGTTTCCACCTCCTCCAATTCCCAATAACCGAAAAAAACATATCAATGGAGTCGACTGAAGGCATTCTTTACGATAAGAGAGTGATAAAAGTCGGGATGAGGTAGTCCAATGCCACATTGAACTTCGCAACCAAAATCTAGAGATTAGGGAATCCCTCATGCGTATCTAGCACATTCAGGATCAACGAACTTCAAGGAAACATTGGGAAAAGATTCACTATTGGGAAGGGTGAGAAGGATTCCTCCCCCTTAAAGGATGTTATATGTCCCTCCCTCGAAGGGGGATTAATCATCTAGTAAGGAACCATCATCATGGAATGAGATTCCAAGCTATAAGGTCAATAACTATAAATTTGAATTACATTGGTGTAATATTAAAATGTTAATTATTTATTAAGTACTAAGCAAATTTTTTAAAAAAATATGGCAGCGACTTTTTTTTGATATTTTTAAATATCAAACATGGTTTTTTACGATTTATTTTACAGTAGAAAATATTTTATAGTGGAAATATGATAAATATCCATTATTTTGCAAATTTATTTTTTAATATAAATAAAATCATAAAAAAATTTATATTAATTGTTTATTTAAAATTTTTAAACATGTTTAGGTTATATATTTTCTTTAAATAAATTCAATGAAAATAGTGTATTTTTAATGCTCTGGATATTTTTGGAATAATTTTTTTTTGTAAAAAATTATGTTTCCTTATAATTCTCAATGTTGAATTGAATAAATTCTTTTAGGTGATTTTCAATATTATTTTTATAAATAATGAAATTTTAAATTAAAAAAATTAAATCATTTTTAAAATAAATATGATTTTTTTGAAAAAAAATTGTCAAATTTGTCATATAGTTTTTCAAAATAAAGCTTGGTAGTAATATTTTTAATTTAGGAAATGTTTTCAAAGATAAATTGTAACATTTTCAAGAATTTTATAATTAATATTGAAAAAGTGGAATGGTTTTGATCTACTATTGATTTTTTATTCTTGAATGAATTCATATTTCTTAATTAATTTTTGAAATCATAGAAATTATTTTTTTAATGTTTTTTATATAAAAATTAGAATATATTTATTTTCAAAATTATTATGTTGAAGAATTTATTGTTTTATAAATAAATAATTGTGTTGTATCAATAATTATGAATTTTAATAATTGGAAAAAATTTAAAAAATAAATTTGTATTTTATATGTTAAATGGACCTATTTAAATTAAGTAAATCAAAATCTTGATTTTTTAATGTGGGTAGGCATTTATAATATTTAAAATGAATATGAAAAAATATAAATTAATTTAGTATCAATTGGAAATTTTTATTAATAATTGAAAAAAAGTTAATCTTTTTTCCCAAATTTTTTTTTTCTAAATTCATTAAATATTTTGAAAAAATATATATATATTTTATTTAATTGGAAAATAAGATAAAATTAAAATTTTATTTTATTTTTTTGTAATGTTATTTTTAAATAAAAAATACTATCTATCAAAAAAAAAAATATTTTTTTTTATTTTTATGAAAAAATTATTTGAGTTTTAATATTTATTAAATAAGTGTGTAAATTAGTTTATAAAAATTAAAATGGTTTTGGATTTTTATAATGGACAAAATGAACAATTTATGGGAATTTCTTTAGATTCCAATGAAATAAATTTTTTTATTTTTTATCTTCCAAATATATATGTTTTTTTAGAAACAAAATAAGTTTTATATTTTTTAAATGAATATATTATTTATTAATTTAAAATTTAAATTATTCAAAAAAATGGAATATTATTTATTTATATAATTAATTTTGAGCTAAAAATTAATTTTTATTGAATAGTAGATCATAAATATATAACGAAAAATAATTTCATATGTTAATTTTTTTTTAAAAGCATACAATTTTTTATTCTTTTTATTTAAAACTATTAATGTCTTTTGAAGATATTTCAATTAAAAATTTAATATAATGAATTTCAAATTTATATTTTTAAGGTAAAATATTACATTTTATTTCTTAAGGAGGTTCAGATTCATTTTTTAATATTCTTTTAATGGATTGTTTAATTTTATTTTCAGAATAGAAAATAATATTTATTAATATGTTTTAAATTTTAATGGAGAAATATTTCTTTATTTTTTTATTCAATGAATAATTTATATACTTATTTTTGATAAATGAAAAAATAGAATTCTTTTATTGGTTTGGGTATTTTTTAAATACAAAAACTTTTTTTCTTAAATAGATATATTTTAGTTTCTTACTATAACATGATAAAAATTTATTTATTTATTAACATTATTTCATTATTTTTTTATGTAATATTTTTATTTTTTTAAAAGAAAACAATTATTTAAAAATAAAAAAAACCGAAATACAAATTATTTATTTTTACTTTTTTATTTTTCTATATGAAATAAAATATTTTACAAATTTAAAATAATTATTTATTCAATCAAAAATGATATTTATTCAAGTGAAAATGTTATTTTTTATCATAATAATAGAAAAGAAGGTATCATCCAAAGAGAAAAAGTTAATTTTTTTTAAAAGGATCAATGACAGATTTAATAATAATAATAAATCATTTTATAATTTATTAATGAAGTAAAATTTTTTATATCCTATAATGAGTAATTTTTATTTATTACTTTTATTTAATAAATAATGAAAAATATAATTTTATCCAATGGTATTTTGAAATGAGAATTAAAATATTTCCAAAAAATATTTTTTATGAAATAAAAATACGTATTAGGTAAATGGTATATTTTTCTTACATAGAATTGGAAATTAAAGATCATTTTTGACTAAATAATATTTGTTTTTAAAATTAGGGGAAAATATAATTTTATATAAACTAATACTTAGTGGTTCTTTTAAGATTAAATGTGATTTATTTATACCTTATTTAATAAAAAAATAATTTATTTATTATTTTAATTGCATTCATGAAATTATGTTATTGGTCTATAGGAATATTTGGTTTTTTTATAAAAAAATAGTTTTTAATATTATTTAAAAAATATATATTTCATATGAGAAATTGAATGTTTCTTTAACATGGTCTTTAGTTTTATTTTCAATGTTCAATTTATAATTTTGTAATGAAAATGATAATTTCGTAAATATTTTTCTAATTGATATATATTCAGACACACAAAAAATCTTTTTTCCTAATTGTGATAACAATAGTTATAATTATACCACTAATGAATGAAAGGATGAAACTAATGCCATTGAAAAAACATCAATGAAATTTTCACCATTGATTATGTGGTGGCTGAAACTGATACGGTTATGATTTTGACCATTATTATTGTTATCAATGTAAATTATGATAATAATGTAGAAGACAATGTTATCACTAAACCCAAAAACTCCAAGAACAATGAATATTTTGAATATTTTGAATCTAAAAAGGAAACTGAAGATGATATCAATGATGATGATGGGGATAACGATAAATGGGAAAAAATGCCAATGTCAACAATGTTTTTGTTGACATGTAGAATGGGGAGAATTTCTTCATTTGTTATAATGTCTTCAATGATAAATGTTAAAATTAAAATGTTGATGGGAATTCATAGGGAATTGAAATCAATGATTCTGATAAAGGTTATAATTATCCACTAATAGGACAGAATAGTACAATGATATCATAGAAAATTAGTTTTTATTAATATATATGAGAATAAAAATAGCCATCATATATTAAGGTAAAATATTTCCAAATTTTAGTCAACCCATGTAAAAATTTGTGGTTCTACACAATTGAAGTTGAATGTTAGGGGTTTGAAATTGAGGATATTTCATGATAAGGGAAAATTCATCTTTTAAGAAAAATAGCACTAGGAATCCAATCACATAGTACTAGGAACCTGGTGTCTGAAAATAGAGATTTAATCCCCAAGGGATAACCAACTCGATAGTGGCTTGAGGTGTTTTCATTCTTTTGATATTATCTACCTTATTGGAAATATCTTTTTACTCTATTTTATGTAGTTTTATTTATTATAATTTTCTTTAAAAAATAATTTCCTTAATTGTTTTATAAATATGATTCCTCTACTCTTATAGAAACCATACAAAATAAACTATTTCCTCATCCTTATTTCACTATTATATGTTTGGTTGATCACTAATATAAGGTATAATTTAGGAATCATATATCTAATTAGATTACAGTGGTTAACATTAATCTCCTTATATTATTCATTAAGGGTTTTCTTTATTAAATTTTCATTCATCAATTATAATCCCTATATTAGGGATTCATGTGGGCGTTTCCAATTACATTAAATTAAAACAATTAATCTGGTGATACTCAATCATAATGCATTTATGACTATGAGGTATGTGATTCTTGAATTATACCCTAATTCTATATGTTTCTCATTTTTCATATGATATAAGTGTGCATGCGAGTAAGTAAAAATTCCCAATAATGAAACAATGCTGGATTTCTTCAATTATTGAGTGATGAGTATGAGCTATGTATATTATGACACACACTACGATCATTATAAATTAAAATCACGGTAATTGAGGAAAATGATTCATTAGTAAACATGTGGGATACATAGAGAATGGAACTTATGAGGGGTGTTGTTCCTTATAACATGAGTCCATGATCCTCATAAGTAATATTTAATAATTAATTTTACATTGGAACATTTATTATATTTTTAGGTTATATTTATATACCGAATTTACCTGACTTTAAGATTGTTATTTTTCAATGCTATATTACCCTTAGACATGGGTGGTTAAATGGGTTCCTATAACCTTCCAAGATAGGGTTGGGAAGATTTAATGAGGCTAGAGGAATAATATATTTTCCATGGTTATCATAGTAATTTTTTATTCTAATTAGATAGGGGATACCATTTTTGGTTCCTCTATAAAAATTGAGGCGATGAGTTATTCACGAATATTTTTCCTATATGGTGATAAATCCATCACATATATGGTTCTTATTACGGTGATGAGCCATTTACCATTTTATTTTGTTGGTGACATATTATTATCCACAAATGTGTTATATATTGAGGATATATTCTCCTTACTTATTGTTGGTGGTAAATATAACATAAACATTAATAATTATGATTATCCATGGTTCATCCATTCCTGATATGTTTTGGAGATAAAACATTTACTGTTTAAATTATATTACTGATGTTTTATTCACCTTATGTATTTTACTAATTTAATATATATTACCTTGGTTAGTGTATAAATGATGTATAATTTATCTTGTATATTTATCTCAATAATATATATTTCACCCTTGAGTATTATATCAATGATGTATCATTGAACCTATGCATTTATGTATTGATGTATCATTCCCCTTTCTATTGTGATGTGGAGATATACAATTCTCGCCGCTCTTGTGGAATGGTGATAAATCATTATCAGTGAGAACTACTATGGTGATACCATTTTCACCCTCATAGTTTTTATATATTGACACATTTTTCTCCAATGTCAGTTAGATAGTTATATATCAATTAGCCTTGTTTTTTAGAATGTGATGTACCGCTCACCTGAGCATAGTTTTTAGTGATAAATTATTTACCCATTTAAGAAACTATAGTGATGAATTATTATTTATGGTTATCATTATGGGAGGTGATGACACTTTCACAACATATATTTGATAAAACTATGCATCAATCATCATTTTCTAGAACTAGAAAAAGAAACTATTGTCATTCATTCAATAAATTGTCTAGCGAACAATTATATATTAATATTTTCTCACAATATTATTCATTTTATAAACATAAATACTCTAGATTTATTTAGGAAAACTATTGGTGGTGAAAAACAAAGTACATATATATCAAACCCTATACATGAAACTTTATTGTAGGTGACCACATGTTTATTATAATGGATGGTTCTTGCAGAAATGTCCATGTGATTGATAGTTGAGATAGATAAAGAGTGATGATTTGAGTAAGGTACTAGAAATACCCTCAAAGCCATGTTTTGTTTTATATATAAATTATTCTAAATATAATTGAAAATAATTTCTATATGATAGACCCATCACGCAGTATTGTATTTTATTATATAAATGTGTGACAATATATTGGGGTCATTATCTATTACATATATCATGTCTAATTATTATAATATAATACCTATAATGATGATATGTTTTTTATAGATGATGGTTCATTATTATGTGAGAATGATTTATAGTTAACTTATATAGGTTATAGTGTCCTAGGATATAGATATAACATCATCACTAGTTATGTGCTCTTGAAAAATGGGGAGGTGTGATTGAGGTGAAGTGTAATTCCATTGTTAGAGTTGATTGGGTTGGTATTGATGGGGATGGTGTAAGGATAATGAAATACAAATGGAAAATACAATTTTAATTCTAAGATTGAGGTCTCCCGGTTATTGAGGTAGAAGCTGCAACATCTAATGAAGAGGAAACAAATAAAATGATAAATAACATTACAAGAGAGGCAGGTGTTACGAAGGCTAATTACACCACCATTAAATATTATTATATCATAGAAAATAATTTATATAAAAATAATGACATAAAAAAATTATCCTATAATACATTTTTTTTAGTTTTTATCAAAATTAATTTATATTATTTAGTGGGAACCTTTATAGGTCAGATACAACACTACTAAACCTTATAAATCATATTACTCAATGTTATAATAAATATACCACTATAACAATCTCATGAGAAATAGGGGAAAACGCCCCCAAAAATTACTTTCCCATGACCATTCAGTAATTCCTTGAAAATGGTTTATTTCAATCAAGAACATATGAACATGAAATTCTATATTTTCAAATCCTATAAATACCACTGAACCTCATTTATAATGAAATAAGAAAAAATTCTTATTCATTTGACATCCCCTCATTGTATAAGAAGTGACCCTAGTAGGTTCTAATACCAAAAATAAAATCACCTCAATAGTTGTCAATTATTCTCCAGTATATCCTATGTTAGTAATTGATACAGGTTTTTTCATGCTTGTAAATAATTAGTCACCGATAAGTGAAATAAGTACAATCTATAGAAAAAGAATTTCTCTTGAGATCTTATAATTGAAGACTTTTCTCTCTCTTCTAGAATTGATCAAATATAGTGATCATACACTATCTAATAACACTACTAATGTTTAATATTTAGTCATGTTTTAACTTAAAACAATAAAAAGGGTTGAATACATTAACAACCACCCCCACCACAAATCCTATTACATAACCAGAGTTCTGATTTATTTAATCACTATCTACTAGAATATCATTTTCAACACACAAAAATTTTCCAATATCATCTCTTTGATATATCACCCTTGGGGGGATAAGGGACTATAACACAAGGTTGGGTATTTCCATATTTCATTGTCTATGACACATAGTCGTGATCCATTTAGGTTACATATCATGATGGGTCTCTAGAAGATTCACAACTATTATCAATATATTCAGTTAATTTTGAAATTTCAACCTAAATTATAAGTAATTTATACTTACCAAATCCCATGATATGGCCCATAGATTTTTGGTACCACTATTTTATGAGTATGAGAAATGTAGATTGTTTATATATTATCTTGATGTGATAAATTTACCATAATATTCACATGATAAATACATCCTCCCATATTGGAAACTGATTATTTTCAGTAGATTTGAGTGATTTATAGTTAAATCATATTAATATTGAATCCACCACTATTTAAGTATGGTCCTTTATGGGACTAGATCCATTTTTTGATCCAAGAGAATGAATTATAGTTCAGTCTAATGTTAAACATCAATTTATTTATCCAAACTATGATAATGCAGATATCATTTATAAATTTAGAGGATACTGCATTCAATCAAAATATGATAGATAAATCAATTTCAATCCCCAATACTAAACAGTATTAAATGCATTATAGATAGATAATGATCTATTTAATCAGATAATCTATCCCAAACATGGTTCTTACCCTCAACCATCGTCCAAAAAATTAGTTAAAAAATCCCATAAGCATTACCAAGACACATTTGAATCGTGACATTCTCAAAATGATGTGGGTGGACTAGAAAATAAATAGATACCATCACTGATGGAGAATGATTATTTGTAAAATTAATAAATTTCTAATGAATCAAATAATAATTAGTGGACTAATAAGTACAAGATATATGAGACTAATAAATCTTAATTTACTATTGATTTTCAAATTTTAAATAAATTTAAACAGGGTTAAGATTCCCCACCAGTACCTTGTTCTTCATGTATGGAATACGTATCATTTTTTCAACAAGTAGATATGTGTTCTAGGTTAAAGGGGTGATTCCTAGATAATTTTTCTAGATTTATTTAATGGAATTAGATTCCAAACATTCAAAATTCATTATATATGTTTAATGTTGATGATTTTTTATGCAGAAAATAATGTTAGAGTCATGTGTCAACGGGCAAGAAAATTGTTTCAACATGTTGAATAAGAAATAAGACCATGAAAATAATTGTTTTTATGTTGATTTTTATGATCATAAAAAGATTATTCAATTGATGGTTATGTGAATTTAAGTGAAGGCCATGAAAATGGAAGTATTATTGCATGATTATTTAATGATGATATCTATGAGATACTATGAAAATGGATGTAATTACATGATGGTTTTGAGGTTATTTGGATAATATTATTTCAATATATTCTATACATAGAAAATTATTATGTCATATTTTCATTAATTAATGATATTCAACCCACTATTCAAACAAAGATAGCTTAACCTTGATCACATGTGGGACCAATAGGTTTACCATACCCAAGGGAGTAATCTCTATCCATGCTAGTGGGTAATAGAGTTTTGAGGTCCCATGTGTAAATATAGAAGAGTTAAAAAATGGAGGGGAAAGGAACGGGGATAGAATAGCCATGTTGGGAGACATAGTGGAGAAAGGACATGCATGTGGTAGTTCCAGTTGCGGTTCATGATTTCTAATGAGATGTTTGAACATAATGTGTAACAAACCACAAATCTAATAGCAGGTGTTGTTTGTGTGGGATATGGGTGAGGTGTGAACTATACACTAGCTTTATAATGTTACACATATTTACACCATCACACAATTTATTCAAAACAAGGTTCCATTTTGAAGTGGCGATGTATTTTCTCACTGTTATGATTTTAATCCATCCAAAGTGTTTCTTCATCCTTTGATGAACCAGAAGATCTCATGGATGAGAATACTCAGATCAGACCATGCATTTTTTTTATTTATAAGGGAGTGTTAAACATCTATTATTCATACAAAAAACATGGTTATGATTTAGACATGTTCCATTCTTTATTATTTAAAGAATAAATTTTCATGATCTGCCTAATGAATAAAATTATTATGATGAATATAGAATAATGATAATCATACAAGGTCTATCCAAACATATTTTACATGAATTTATATACACGTTCATTCATTAGAAAAAATTAAAAGGGACGGAAATAGAAAATATATAAAAACAAGTTGTATTTGATATTTTAAAGAACCTGAGTCTTCATGCATTTGATGTTTCAAGTGAAAATAAAAACAAGAGAAATTTTAGTTTTTATAATTTGGTAACTATGTGAATAATAAATCCAAATCCTTCATGTGTATCATGAGGAGTGTTAATTTCTATTCAACGCTTGATGAAAGAGGAATGACCCATGGAATTTTTTACATCACATGAATGAATGAAGAAGCATGAGTCATAGGGACTCTAATTTCAATGCATGATTGGAAATTAATGCATGCACAAAGAAGAGGTGATCTATATATATATATATCAATTCCACAAGAAGAATCATAATAGACTTTAGTTATTTGATATAAATTTCATGTTTGGTGATAAACGAAGGCTAATTTCATGGGATCAGGAAGGAAGACATGAGTTGTATAAAAAAACGATACCCATGATTTATGGGGTATTCATATTTAGATGAAGAAATAAATACCCATTTTTAATATGGTGTTTAATATTTGTAAATAAATATAATACCCATATATGGGTATTATTATTTTATTATTAAAATTTAATGTGTTTAACTATTACACATTTAATTGAGGATTTAACTGGGAGATTTGATGTCATGGAATTTATAAGGATTTCCATAAAATAGTTTTTTTATAAATATTTACATGTAGGTGATGATATAATTAATAGAAATAATATTGCAATATCTTTGTTAGATGAAAATCCTGATATATTCTTATATTGAAGGTAAATGAATCCAAAAATGTTTTAATTATTTAAGAAGATTATCACATGAACCCAAAGAATTTGAGGAGAACTCTCAAGACCAACACTATTGATGATCATGAGAAAGTTGACATGCATGTTTGATCTATCATGATTTTTAAAGAAGATCAGAGAATCATTGTATAGTGGATCAAATCTTTAATATCATTGATGAACTAGTGGTTCCAATATAAACAACACCATTGAAGACTAGGGGTACTAGTATAAACAATTAAAATCAATAATTTAAAAGGATTGGATTGACCTATAAAAAAATTTATGTTAGTTATAGTAATTTTTAATCACTAAAATTCATTGTGACAATAACATCCATTAAACATCCACATGGTGATCATGAGAAGGAAGTCATCTTAGTTCAAAACAATTTAAAAATACCTGTGTATTTTCAGGGCATTTTTTTGTTTTGTTACGAGAAAATTGGGACATCAAAGAATGATTTATTTAGGTCATTACATTCCATATAGGTTGAATAAAAAGGGAGGAATTCTAAATAATAACCATTTATTCAGCCCCTTTTTTGGATTCATCCACTACTAAAAAAATACCCTATACCAATGGTTTGGATCCATTGGTATAGGCCTCCAAACCATTGGTATAGGCTATACCAATGGTTTGGATCACCGTTTCCAAGTAAACCGTGGGGATAGGTCTATACCAATGGTTTTGGGAAAACCATTGGTATATACCGATACCAACGGTATTGAAAACTGTTGGTATAAGTAATATGAAAATCTATACCAACGGTTCCATAAACCGTTGGTATATGTAATTCAAAAAATAATCATCCTGTTGGTTTTGATCCCAGCACCTCCCATTGGTGATTGAATGACCTAACCACTAACCTAACTTAATTTTGTAAACATAATTTCATAAATATATATATGTATTATCATAAGTATTTTAAATTTTTATTTATTCAATGTCCTCTGTCAGACGATTCCATTAAAAATACATGTACCTATACCAACGATTCTAAAAACCGTTGGTATAGGTTCTCTGATTTTGGGACCTATACCAACGGTTTTGGACAAACCGTTGTTATAGGTCCTTATAAGTGACCTATACCAATTTTTTTTGACCAAACTGTTGGTATAGGTTCAAATTAGTGAACTATACCATTTGTTTTCCCAAAACCGTTGGTAAAGATAATATTTCTAATAGTGATCTTGAATATCTAAAAGTTCTATCACGATGCATGGTTCCCTATAATGGATTCCCTACATTAGAATTTATTATTTTGAATATTAAAATATCCTTATTGAACTTGTAATGAATTTAATATATATATATATATATATCTTTTTTTTAATTCAAAACGTTATTTCTAAATAGAAATTGATGAATATGATAACGAAATAGAAGAAAATGAAGAATATGATATTCCTATTTTAATGATTATAATAAAAATATTTATCTACTCCATGAAATAATGAATTTAGATGGGAAATTATTATAGGTATAAATATATGTTTAAACAACTAAGAATGTTGTAAATATAATTACATTATTAATATTAAATAATTCAATTAAAAATTAGGTATATCCCAAAATTATTCCCAATGATGAACCTTTCACAATTTAAAATTACAATATAAAGGTTCAAATTTTATTTTCTTGCTTAAATAAAATGATGCATTTTTTTAAAAAAATTATAGGATCTATAATATTTTTTAAAACAAGAGAAATGAAATCACTTTTCTTTAGGATGGGTTTGAATTAATGGATAAGATCATGAAAAAAAAGTTAACAGTGGTGAAATCGTTCAACAGAGGATAGAGTTTGTAAAATATAGTATTAGAATCTTAGAGAAACATACTTCAAACATGAATAAGAGTGGATCAACATAATATAAGAGAGATTTGAGGCCACTAAAGTACATGAGAATAATAACCATTAATTTTAAGAAAATATAAAAAATAATTGTGATGCCAAGAATGATTAGTAAGAAATCCAATCTATGATAATTTTAGAGCATGACTCGCTATTAAGAAAAAAATCTTATTTTCAAGAACTGGTTTTTGAAACTATGAAAAATGTATATGAAAAATAAAATAATAATTACAAAATATCATAATATTTTCCTTAGAATGAGATTTCTTTCATTATAAATTAATATAAAAAAATATTCAAAAGTCTTGTTATGAGACTCCACAATCAATGAATTGTTTTAATACATAAACACAAAGTTCCATAGAGGACTATAATAAAACAAATTCCTCCAACATATAGAAATAATACAATTACATCTTCTAGTTATCTATCTCAACCAGGCATGAATAAAAATGTATCATCCTTATATCAACGTAATAATTTTTATTAAAATGTTTCTTCAAATAGTTATGGCTTAAAAAATATTTTTAGAAATATGGATTCTGATAAATGAATAAGACCCATCAACCATTCCAATGATGGGATGAAGATATTTTGAAGGTAGTTCCCTAATAAGAGCACAATTGGTGGTAATGATGACCCAAAAAAGTATGTCTATTAGACTAGAAATTATAAATGACAAATAAAAGATAAAATAATATCATTATTTCTGGGTTAATGTTTGTTTTTAAATATATACATGCATTTTTAACTAAATTAATTTTAGAATCCCTCAATTCCTAAATCTCAATGATTTCCTATTATAAGGGGGACAAAGTTAATGAAGATGAAACATTAACATTGAAAAAATAATTTTTCAACATCAAATAGATTTTCTACACTAAAAGAAAACTATAATTTTGGAAGAATTGGTGGTCACAAAACTAAATGATTTATATCTCAACATGTATCGAAAATGAATGATATGAAAATAACACAAATAGAGACTACACTTCCTTCATAAAAAATATAAATAATGTTACAAAATATTTTACAACCAATATTTTTCATAATAATTATTCCATGGATAAAACGATGAATAAAACATTGACTCAATATAACTCCAAAATAAATCCAAAATTATTATTAGGAAGAGTTCAAAAAATGATAGGAACACATACAAAGAAAGGAACTCATGTGAATTCAAGTGGAAACTCCACAATGGCTTAAAATAACCCAAAATATATATTATTTATTTTTCTTATAGATTTGGAGGGAAAAATAAGGTTGTAATAATTACAAAAAAAGGTTTTTTAAGAAGGAAAAAAGAATATTCATGTTTAGGAATATGAATTTCATGAGAAGTTATCAACAAAGGATACCTCATGTATTAAAGAAGTTCTATATGATTGGTAACATTAATATGGACACAATGCAAGAAGATGTTTAATCATATTAACTATAAAAGAAAAATACATAGAGAGAAATATGTATGAATCAAAATATACATATGATTTTATGAATAAAAAAACAAAAACAATCTCAAAAAAATATGTTGTAGGATTATTAATATTTAGGTTTGAAAAAGGAAAAACAAATTTTAAAATCAGATTTGGAAGAATTTAGATTGAATAATTTAGAGAAACATGGTTGAGAAAACAATCTCAACCATACTGTTCACATTGAGGAAGCAACATGTCCCTCCTTATTCTCCAATATATGATATTTTTTCTAAAAATATGAATGAAAATGAATGATATAGTTACATTCAATGATAGAGAACATTGGAAAGAAAAATCTACTAAATTTTAAATATATAGTTAATGTGTAACTTCTAAATAGATTTTCAATATTGGAAGATGAGGTATGCTGATAACACATTTATCATTCATTATTAATTGTTTTAAAAATTTCTATTTATAGAGAGAGATTAGTTGATGAAATTTTTTGATAAAAGTGGAGATTTATCTTTTTCACTAGAAATTTATATTGTGTTTGTTGATGTATGTGTTGGACATAGAATTATAATGTTACATCTGGTTTCCTACAACCCCTATTATCAGAAATGTAGATTTCAGAGAAAGATTTTTTGTGCATGGTAATTTATGGATTGATTAGACAAACATGGTTATATATGTTATGTTTTATACTCTATATTATCCCAAATAGTCTTATATTTTTCTAAACATAGGCATTATTCAAAGAGAATCATATGAGATCATTCCACTCTTATAATTGATGAGGAATGTTTCTTTTAAGGGAGAAGATCATGTTTTATAATCAAGATAATAAGATCCCAATTATCATTTTAATTTAAATCTTAAAAATGGATAAAAGGATATGACTACATATTTAATTTAATAATATGTTTTTATATTGAAAATACAATTCAATGTGAGATAATTTTTATCATGAGTTTATTTTTTTTGTCAATAATTATATATGTTTTGGTTGATGAAGTGGTGATTCTTGGATAATTTTTATTGATTGATTTAATGGATTTTGATGTCATAAATAAATAACTCTATTTGTTGTTTAATTGGGATGGTATATTATTCGTTCCATAAATATAATAACATGTGTGAAAGGAAGAACTTTTTTTGTATCATGTTTTAGAAGAATGAAGACCATGGAATCAAATGGTTACATGAGGAATTTGATGATCATAAAAATATGATCCATTTGAAGATTAAGTGTATTTAATTGAATCCCATGAAAAACTAAAATATTATTTCATGATATAATGATGATGGTGTGTTTAATATTCCAGGAAAATGGAGGTCATTGAATGAAGTTTTTTGAGGTGGTTAGGAAACTGTTTTCTCAACATATTATATACATAGGAACTTTCTATGTAAATTTGGATTTACTAAAGAATAATCAATGGATTGATTAGTGAAGGACAACTCAATAATTAGAACATATGGGACCCAGAGGTTTACCATAACCATGAGATCCTTCCTAGGCCATGAAAATTGGAGGCATAGTGGGAAAAACATGTGTGTAAGGCCATCATAATGCCATTAAAGGGAAATAAGAACTGGGTGGTGCCACCATGTAGTGAACATGAAAAAGTGAGAGCTGGTATAGGTTTGTTCTAGTGGGGTTTTGGTATATATAATGAGTTGTTATAATGAAAAGAGTAATAATTCATATCCCTAACCATTCCTAAAATCTACGAGGGAAAATGGTATAGAAAGAACAATTCACCACTTTAATTTCATTCTCATATATACAATGATTCACCATCTATTTAATCAATGCTATTTATTTCAAGAGACTGTTTTTTGTTTTTCAATTCATTATTTGAATCCATCTATAGTGTGTCTTCATCCATTGATAATGTCATAGATCTCATTGGTCAACATCCTCGAATTAAACCAAGGAATTTTTTATAGAGGAAGCCTAGAATCTTCATGATCCATCCAAGATCTATGCAAAAATATTAGACATCGTTCATGCATCTTCTGTGAATGAAAAATATGTTATCATGTTTATTTATATACAAGACTTCAAAAGAAAAGAAATGTGTGATCATTGTGTCATTTAAATTGTGTCATGTGAATCTTTTGTTTCTATTTAGGAATTATTATTTTTTGTTAAACCTATATGGCCAGATAAGGCCTCCATCTCTTATTAATTGATGTACCAGTTCTCTCATTCTTCATTAGGGAAGTCTTTGTTTCTTCAGAATCAATTCCATTAAATATTGGTAGTAATATTTTGAACAATTCCACTCTATCCATTCTAATGTGTATATTTACATATCTATCATTTAATTTTAGTTAATGTAATTTCTAATGAGTAAAATTCCTAGTAATAAGAAAATATGTGAAATGATAAGAGGTTGATCCTGATAAGGAGTTGATCATAGAACCAAACAATTTAACATCCCTATTTACATAAAAATTCATTAATTTTAGTTGCATAAAAGAGAAGTGGTTCTTCCAAAAATGAGATATCTAGGCCTTAACTAGACATAGAGTTTTGATGAAAAAAATTCAGAAAGATAAACGACTAATTACCCCCCCAATTATTGGATATGACCTGAATCTCTACACTTTAGGTCCAATTTTAGGATAATATTTTGATCAAAATTTTATGTTAAAGGTCAAAATGGACTAAATCTTATAACCATTATGAAATCAATGGATGCTATTGAAGAATCATACTTGAAAGAAGAGATCTTCATAACTAGTAATCCATTCATCTACCAGAAAACCCAAGAGTTAAATTTTATTCGAGGGATATAAGTGATAAAATTTGTTTCAGTGAATGAGGTAAAAAATATCCCACAAAAGAAACTCTTATTAGGATTCCAATCCCACCTAAGATATCGATGGCCCACCATAATTGATACCATGATAAAATAACCACAGTAGTTTCTATAATTTAGTGTTCCATACTGTAGAGTATGATGAAAAAATAGATGATAATGTAAACATAAAAATCAATGACACTAATAATAAAATTGATTATCAGAAAATCTAAAAATATAATGATGGAAATGAATGTTACGATTACAAATCATAAGGGGTTGATTCCAATAAATAATCATAGCAATACAGGGAGGTCTATATTGTTTAAACAGCAAGGATATTAATGAGAACAATTATTTATATACAAATAAAAATTCAAATGTGTAATGCATTTATGAAATTTACATTGATGTTATCAATGATGATTATATTAATAAATATTAAGAGATGATTTAGTGTATATATAAAACCATTTATGTTCAATAAAAGAAATAAGGAAACAATTATGATAATGTTTAAAATGGTATTAATGATAATTATGATAAGGTTCATGTCATAAATGGAATGGATGATAGAAAGAAAGATTTTGATATTTACATTAATGAATATTTTGAAAAATAAATTTATTTGAAAGTGAATATGCAAAAAAATAATATCATAAATGGTGATTAGGATTATGGAAATAAGGATAATTTAAAAAAACTTAAAGGTAATGGCCCTTATAATTTGTAGTTACTGATCCTGGAGTAAATTTGATATCTTTTTCTAAGAGGGGGTTATTTATTGATTATATATAATTAGATTTAATTTTTGGGTTTTGGATTATCCATTATAGGGGTAATTGAAAATGATATATTGTTTTGAAGGAGTCTAAGAATTAGTTTTGGGAATTTATCCTAACTATGGGAGTTGGGAGGGTAGTTTTCATCATGGATCGGTGGACCAAGGCACGGTCTTATATTATCCAGGAGGTGGGTTTTGAATTAGTTAAAAACATATGTCATAGTGAGTTTATTGTGAAAGAGAAAATAAGTTACCTATGATAAAATTATGAAAATAGGTAAAGACACTCTGTAGACCATGGACGATTTCCTGATATTTATTATAGGGATATTTTTAATTTCTATACCACAAGGTCATGATTTGATGTGTTATCAAGAAGCATCAATATTGAAATTTCCCATAGTTTATGGCTATGTCAGGAAACACAAGGTCCCACAAAACCCAAGGATATTGATTTTCATGTAGTTTTGGAAGGTGGAATTTCACTGTGGCCCATTATTGTATGTCATAACTAAACCTTAGTTTATGTAATTTCACGATAACACTTATGTTGTTGTCACAAAGTTCATGTTATCTATTTTTTCTTTTGAATAGGGAAAAACCTTAATTTCTAGGTAGGTATTTTCTTATTCCTTGTCCATAAGGGAATAAGTGAAAGACCATTGGACAATTCCTCTCACATAGCTTCATCCCTTTTTGTCCCCTTGGCCTCCCCTTTTAATTGTGTTCAATTGAGTGTCAATGCATCACGCTAGATCTTGATAGTTCATCTTTTATTACTTTATTTTGGTTATTTATTGGGTTAAGTGTAATTTCTATCTACCTAGGTCATGATTCATGTTATATTTCACCATGTAATTTTGAAATATTTAATATATTATGGGATGCATGTTTTATGGTGTTGAGGAAAAAGAAAAATTATTAATGTCTCGTATTTCTTGTATATTCATTATAGACACACCTACAGATGGATTTTAAATGGTTTCCCACTAAATTGGATTTTAATTTGAAATCAGTTGAGTATTTAGTGATGGGAGTTTTGTTTATTAAAATATATGGGGTATTCCATATTCCTTTAGAATACCATTGTTCAATATTCTATAAATGGATAGTCACCTAGTGAGATTTAGGGGGTTTGACCTCATTGAATTAAGTAGATAAATTATTTATAAATACTTATAAATAATCATCATATCCTTCCAATATATGATAATATATTTAAATCACGGTAATTATTAGTTCAATCTAGGAAGGCAATAGTGATAATGTCATATAAATTGAAACTGTAATAAAAAAATTGTTGTTAGATATAATACATAACCATATGAAATGGATTTTATGGATTGAATATGTGTTAAATCTGGTCTAGGTTTGAAACTTTTTCACTGGGGAATGGTAAGTGTTGAATTGATATATAAAATAGGGTAAATCCTTCTTGGAGTGTTATTATTAAGCTATGCATGGTTATTGAAAATTGATAGGTTAGTTGTAATCCTTCAAGGGGAACAATTTACAAGGGTGTTTAATGTGACCAAGGTGATCACATCATGTTAGATATATCATGGTGTTATTGGTATCAATCCTGATAGACTCGTAAGATGAATATAATACTGTAAAGAAAATGTTTATATATCTATGTCAATGTCCTTACATTAAAATTATTTGAAAAATATTTGGAATGTTTCCTTGAAATCCTTATGACTCCATGAGTGAAGATGTATATTATTGGAAATGGTTTTGAGGACTATAGTATTAAAATTGGATTGAGGTAACGATGCGGTTGAGTTCTAGGATAGGTTATTTTTTTTTATTTTTCTGGATATTGGAACATAGTTATAGTTAAGGGGGTATAAGGTTTTCTCATGCTTGGGGATCATGAGGGAGTGTGGTAAGAATTTTAGATGAAAGTGGATCAGAAATGGGAAGACTTGTGAAACATAGATATCATTGACAGGTTCTTGAGTTTAAGGGTTTGGATTATGAGATATTTATGGAATATAAATTTGAGATCTTCTAGGATGATGTGTAGAAACATTTTATATTCATGACGATTATGTGTGATGAAGATAATTGAGCTGGAAAATGATATATTTTATATGTTAATCTCTTTAAGCGGTATATATTGGCATGTGTTTATTATTAGTTGAGTTATAGAAAGGGGCCATTTATATATTGTTTTATTTTTCATAAAATTTTATAATTTACCAAAAAATGGAAGGTACCTTGCACAACTTGATAAGGTGTTGCAATGGGACTGTTGATTTTTCATCACACAGACTGATCATGAAAATTTATAAGATGTGATATGGATGGAGACCTCATCATGACTGAGTAGGTGGTGTTTTGAGATTTTGTTTGTGGCGTGATACATAACCTCATCCTAAGTGACATGTTGGTGGTATGTGATGTGAAATTTTAGGTGGTACGAGACTTCAACCTATGTGAGAGTGTGGGAGTTTGATACAAGTAATAAGAGGTGGTATTAGACATAACCATAAGATAATGGATGGAGGTATGAGATATAATATGATTTCTATAAATTGTACAAGAACATATCATGTGTGAGATGGTAGTTTATGAGATTATGTGTATTCAATTCCATAATAAATGGGTAATTAGAAAATGTTACATTATGAGATGAATATTACATCTATAATGGACAAAGTAAATGGGGATATGTATTATGGTTTCTTGGTTAATATGTGTTGGGATACCTGGATTTTTTTTTTGTGAATCATATTTATTTTAGCATATATTTATATATATTCATGATGGTATATATATGGGACATGTTATTAGATAACTACTGAGTGTTATACTAAAATCCTTCATAGGAATCTCAGTGCACATATAGACCATATGTTTAGATATCAGGTGATAGGTTATTTGAAGGATATTAATGAAGTAATTGGATGGATTTTGGGAGACATATATAATGAGGGACATACATATTATAGTTTATTATCACTAATAAAAAAATTTATTTTATTAATAATCTTTTTCTTCTTAGGTGAATCATGATGTATATACATGTGTTGTTCTTTGGTATCATTTCTCTAATAGATTTTTGATGTTTATATATCATTGATGGTTGGATCTTATAAATTATTGTGTGTATTAAATATGATGTTATATGATTTTCGTATTATTAAATTTTTATTACAGTTGTTGTTACAGGAGTTTAGACTCCCTATTTTATCTCTAAGTACAAGTTGGTTAGCTTTGTATGATGGGAAGGTGTGTATATGATATCGTGACACTTCAAATAGGGTATCATTCAATAAACTATAGTCAATAAATTTCAAAATAAAATCAACGAATTCTTTTTTATTGACTTAATATTTGATTATAGTAGTTAGAGGAAGGATATATTGAAAGCCTTATAGAGATAATTTTCATAAGAATTGGTAAAAAATGTAAAAATTACGTTCTTTTTAATATTCATGGGATTTTTATTCATTTATTTTTTCTCTTATAATTGCAACATTGATTCACATATAATGTTTTTTGGTGATATTATTATTAGGGATTCAACCATTTCCTATGGTGGTAAAAGAATGTTTGATCACACAACACAATAGAAATGTATATATATTTATAAATATTCATGACTTTTCATGGATAAAATATGGGTTTAAAGTATATCAGAAGTGTTAAAAATCTATTAGAAAAAAATAAGAACCTCTTATAAAATGTTTTCAAAATGTTGGTCCAATTATTTGATGAATAAAAAATAGCATATTTTGTGGTTACCAAATAATTTATTATTAACCTATTGATTAATTAACCCTTAATGTGGGATTTTCTGTGTTTCTAATGTGATATGAATGAAAATATTATCATGGATGATGATCAAACTATACATTTTATGTTTAAGAATTTAGATACCTTATGTTTGGATTAGGAATGATTTAAATATATGGACAAAAGTCATTGTTTGATTAGCAACCATTCCATTGTTCAAGTTAGTTAGATTTGTTATGTTGACTAGTTGAGGAGTGATTCTCGATTAGGTAAGGTCGTGGATTTCTTCAGTTAGGTGGCTAGTGGGTTGGATGATTCTCATTTTTCAAACATGAAGTTTGGTGAATTTTCATGTATTAACTAGCTGCATGGTAAGAATTAAAATATGATGATATAGTCATGGTATGATGAATAGATGTTGAACAAGTTCTGGTGAAAAATGAAATAATGTGTTTGGTTTTGCTTAGGAATTTCTTTGGTTATGTTAGAATGAATTTTCCATGGGTTATTTGTAAGAGAATTGTTCGACTTATAGGATTTGAAATATGATAGTTAGCTTATTGTTTTATTTTAGAAACTACAGTTGTGTTCTATATTTGTTTTTGGTCCTATTGTTATGGATCTAGATTATAAAATCCATGTGAGGCATTGCTACTAGAGTATTAATGAGACACAACTTTCTTAGAAAATAATATTTTTAAATTCCAATGGCTTCTAGATATTGGCGGATCATGGAATGTTGTGATTTTATATAGATAATAATATCATATAAATGGATCGATTATTTCAAAATTATAAATAATTGAGTTTAATAGAATTGATGAGTAATTATAAGAGGTAATTTTCTCCAATAATAGAAATCGTGATTGTGAAACTTCTTCAATGGGTAGTTACTAGGGAAAATAAATTATTATCAAGTGTGGTATGAATATTTTATGAAAATTATAGCTGAAAACAAATATTTAGTGATGGTATTTGAAAATAAATCATAAAATAAAACCATGGATTTCATGACTAAAATAAAATTAGTCAGGGATAGATTAAATGGATGCAATTAATTGAGTGGATTAGATCATGTAAAGTTAATATGAGATATTTGTGAATAAATGTACTAATCTGTTGTGCTGGATTTGTAAATTTGCTAATATTCCAAGACAAGATTGGTTCTGATTGTGTTTTTGAATTTCTTTTGGATGATATTGAATATAATTTATTCTAGGTGTAAAATGAGTGTGATCTAGATCATAAGAGAGTATTTTTGCGATAATCTGAGTCTCTTTTACATTAATGTGTAACCCATGGGGTGAGGTTATTCTGTTTGTTTGAGTAAGCCTCACATGAGGACACACTAATGAATTTTTTTGGTTTTGAAAACAAAATTATTAGTGGGATTATTGTATGAATAAAACTATTTTGGGGGGTGTCCTACTGATCTATTAGGAATTTCCCATGTATCATGTGACTGATAATTGATGATGAAGTTATGAATTGTTGGAAGTAGATGATAGGATGATGAATTTGATGATATTGGGATAGAGGTATGATGGGTCATATCTATTATCAAGGTGATAACATATTTGAGAGATCTATATAAATTGGCGAGAACTATTATTGTTTTTTGTAAATATTTAAGTGGGAGGTTCATTGTGAACTTGATGGGTTGATCCTATGCATTCGATGATGTTGTCTAAGTTGTGATATCACATGTTATACTTAGGGTTTGTATCATGGAGTTCTCGTTTGGAGATTTTTTTTTGTATGGGGGATCAAACATGAAATTATTTTATTTGTTTAATAATTAGAAAATAGTGTTGGAAATATATATATTATTCATACAATGATTAATATATGATTTACAACATATAAGATTCAATGAAATGAATTTTGAGAATGATGGGGTAAATTTATTGTTGATTCATGACTACCGATAATTAATATTGGGTAGTGAAATTTGATTATGAAGGTAAAATTGAGAATCCAAGGATCATTCAAAATGACTCATGGGGATAAAAATATATATAGTGGGGAGTTGTTACTGACCTGAATCATTATGAATTTTTTTTTCTTGTGGAAATTTAAATTTTTTTTATCATAGAATGGGGTTTAGATAATCCAAATTCATTTTTATATTTTAGTGGTTGGTCCAACCCTTAGATGTGATTTTGTTCTTTTTCAAACGATCTGGTGGAGTTTTGGAATTTTTATTGGGGAGTTGTCTATTAGGAAAATCCTAGAAAACCATTTCTCCCAAAATATTTATATAAAAAATAAGGATAAATTCTATTGGTCTAATTTTTTAGGGTCTGGAAGGTGGTGGTGGAGGATAAGAGACCTTAGTTTGGGTGTTTATGTTACACCCTTAGTTTTTATGGACCTTCATGTTCTATTTAGTAGAATAAATTTTCATTGATATATTTCATTTCACTAATTCAAATATTCCTCTCACACATAACTAACATGGAATACGTTACACACAACACCGACTTGGCATACATTACAAGCAACACTAAGTCTCTACAAAACAAATTTTCCTTATAATAATTATTAAAAAGATATAATAATAATTAAGAGGTTAAACATAATAATATGAATAGTTATTTATATTTTTAAAAATACTTTCTATAATTTTTTTTATATAATTAAAACATATTGATAATGAAATATATATATTTTTTCTTAACATCCTTATAAGATTAGAAAGAATACATTCCAAAATGATACGATTTTCATATCATTCTATGAAAAATAATATAATTAATTTTAGACACATTTAAAATTTTAATTTGATAATATAAATTTATTTTTATTAATTTTGAATGTTTAAATTATCTTAATTTGAATTTCTGGGTTCTTTAAAACAAAAAATAGTTTTGGATAAAGATTTAAAAATACCAGATTTTAATTTTATAGGGCCATTTCATCAAATTTATTTTCATGATTATATTATATATTAAATTTGTATAAATGTTAAATTTTATTATATTTTTATCAATCATCACAATTTGGTTCATTTTAATCATTTGTACATTGGAATTGTGTATAAAATCATAGAAATATTTTGAAAGTTTTTACGTTAAATCCAACAGTGCCATCCCAACAATGGGATTCAATTTAAATTAATTTCTTCCACATATATAATTGGATGCTAGAAAAAAATTATTCAATATTTTAAATCATAATAATTAATAATTTCTAATTAGGAAAATTATTTTTTTAACAAAAATTTTATTGAATGTAATTTAAATTAATTACAATTATTAAGGTAAAATAATGTTTAATAAGGGACGAAACATTAATATTAAGGGCCTAAATGACCTATAAACTTGTCCAATATCAATTGGATAGAAATATTTATTACATATATTCCCTTGGAACGATGTTTATTTTTATTGAATCTCTTTAACAGGGGAATAATGTGGTTGGAGTTTTGTTTCCCAAAATTTACAAGGGTATGACTCCTCCTCCACTATAAAATGCCAAATATCTTCCCACTTCCTCACATATTTCAAGAAAAATTTTCTAAGTAAATATGATGAAAAAATAACTCTTAATTATCCCTATCATCATCTTATAATAATCCCCTTGAGAATTAAAAAATCAAATAAATCCGTTTTGTGAAAACCAAAAAAAGTTACCTGAATAAGAGGTAATATTCTTCCCTATGTTATTAAATTTCATTTTCATTATACAACCCATAAAATCATCTTATTACATGATTTTATAAAAAAAAATTATCATTAATATACAACTATGTTTTTATGGTAAGGTTTTTACCTACACTTACACACACTTGCATATAAAGCATAAAAACATATTGTTTACATGGACGACAGACTACGACCTCACGAAAAAATGATCGTTCATTTTTCCTTTACCACTTCACATGGTGGAAATTATTATGAAAAATCTCTTTAAATATGTTATATTTTATATTAATTAGGAAATTAATCTTATTTAATCCTTTTATATCATTAATCTTTATAATTTCTATCATCTTTAAATGAGATAATTTTGTTTGAGGAATTGTGGAATAATGCCCACCTCAAAGAATGTGATTCATTAAAACACTAAATAAAATGTATTAAAAATGTGTTTTGTTAAATTATATTATATATATGAAATAATAATTCTATATTAATGATATTATATTTACATATATTATATTTATTTTATTTTAAAAAATAGAAACTACATGTAAGTGTATGTGCGACCAGCCATTTCTATGAAGGGTGTATTCCATTTACTACTTCTATATACTAGAGATTATTATAAAAAATATATACTAAATATAAATTATATTTATATTTTTTTTTCATTTTGGTAATCATTATATAATTATAAGGACAAATTATAGAACTAATTAAGAAATAAGTGAAGAAAAAAGTAGATATAACCTGACGTGAAACATTAACATATAAGTGTAAACAACTGGGAAGTATAAGGTTATAATTAAACAATATATGGTATTAATTATAATTATATTCTTATATAAATTATTTATATTAAAATTGAATTTATTACACATGAATCTTGTAATAGTACGAAGTGATTCAACACACAAGTTTCGAGAAATATAATATCACTTTTTATCTCTGTGAGACACATGCCTTAAACACCGGTATTTTATTTTGTATGGTTTATATCATACCCATGAATTTATTACATGATTATTATTATTAAATTTATTGGTATTTACATATCCACTATATAATCTCTCTTTGATGGGGTTATCTTTTTAAAAGATACCAAATTGATAATTCATTTTTTCTTCAATTTTCCTTTTTTGAGACATATGTTTTTTATGTACATTCATTATTTTTTGAACTGTATATTCATCCATTTGAAATATTTTATAATTATTGATATTTTTCATGATTGTTTTAGATTTATGTAATTTAATTAATTTATATGGAGAGTATGATCAAAATTTACCGAATGGTAAGAGTTTATTGAAGCAATCTCATCATTTATCAAGATTGTTTATAATAATGCTTAATTAATGAAATATTATAATTCATCTCTAAAGAATAGTCATTAGTGTCCTTATACTCTATTTATTCAAGTAATCTCTTTGTATTATTACCATTTTCTACTATTTGGTACATAAAATAATTAATAATTTGTTTTATGAACAATCAGACCAAATTGTCCTCTTCTGTCAGAAATATGTTTTATTGCAATAACCATGTAATCAAAAAATGTTCTCAATCTTTTATTCAAGTGATATTTGAACTTAATTTTAAGGTAAAATTGATTTTAAATTTTTTTATTATTTTTGACGTTTCATTTATATGTTTTCAAATCTATTTAAAAATAAAAACATTTTAAAAAAAATATGTTTTAAAATGAGTTTTTATTGTATAATGTATATTTTAATCAATAAATATTCTTAATGTCAGTCTCAAAATTATTTCCTATCTATGATGAAATAATTTGTTATTACACATGCCTTTATGAGAAAATTATTCAATTTTTCCATACTTATTATTTCAATAAATGGTTTTTGTTTTGATGGGATTAGGTTTATGAACCAAGTTTCTCTTTCAAAGGTAATATGGTTTTGAAACCCACTACTTTTCCCATGTAATTATTTTCTTAAATGATAATGAAACTAGTATCCTTTTCTACATGTTGTGATATAATATCATGTTTAAGATACCCATTTCATTTCATGCATTAGGATATGATTTTTAATGATTTTTTGAAACATCTATATATTTTTTAATTATGATATGGGTGGTCGATATATCTTCATTCCATGCATTGATTAAATATTTATATCTCAAAAGATATACTAATATGGTATAGGAAGTGAACATTTACAACTAAAATGACCATGACAGTGAACCATGGCTACCCAAATGGTATGAGGAGTGAACTCATGTACTATAATGGGAATGGGAGTGAATCATCACTACCTTGATGGCACTAGGAGTGAACCCAATGTACCGATATTGTGTTGGAAGCGATGTCCTGACTACTATAGAGATCATATTATATTTAATGTGTTTTCCATAATTCCATGTTTTAATCATATTTTTTGATTTCATAAATTAGGTAATTTATTTCGTTATGATTCATATTTTATGAACTTCCATGATTTATACCATGATTCATGAATATTATCTTTTATATGAATTGTATGATCTTATGTTTTCATGATCAGGTTCTCATACCCTTATGCAAATGATTATGCTTACATATCTCCCATGTTTACATTTACTGAGAATCTGAATTCATTCATTTTTATATTTCCTTCCCCAGGATATGAAGATATGTATTATATTTGATGTGTCTAATAAGGTTTCTAGTCAAGATGCATGTAGTGGTAGTTAATTTATCTCACTTATGTACCAGTTTTTATGAATCCATGTTTCCAGAGGCATGATATTAGTATAATATTTGGTTTTCTATTTTTCTATTATTTTAAGTATTACTGAAAATCAATGTAATGAATTTTTATGAAAATAGATGGTTACTATTTTTTATATGATGAAAAACTATAAGGTATAGAGTAGAATATCAAATATTAAAACAAACAAGTGGGATTATTTATTTATTCTGAGACTCAGTCGATTCGAGTGTCACACGAATAATAATGTACATGAAAAAGTGTACATATTAGAAATAATTATAGTACATTAGAATGATTCCCTAGGATTAATTTAATTAAAAGGAAAAACTTAATAGAAATTTAGATGGAGTGTATGGGAAAACACATTAGATTTTGGTATGTTTTAAAATATACATGTTTAAGGACATATGGTGAAGATACCCTTTAAAAAATGATGACATAGAAGTTAAAATATTTGTTAGGAGAAATAACTCTCCATAGGGATCAGAATCACTTTATAACCATATAAATTGTTTTATTATTTTTTATTAATTTTTGTAAAACTTTTCTTAGAATAATATATTTTCCTATTATTATTATGTGGTTTGATAAATATTTTATAGCGACTTAGGTGCATAATATTCTATGTTTGGATATCATAGTGTGGGATCAACTATTGATATTTTTTGTATTTTTTATGTTCTATGTTTAAATTATTGTGTTTTATCAAGATAAATCTATGATGATAACTAGTGGTATATAATCCTTTGTTAGAGTATCTTCAAATATTAAGACCCCATTGAAGGTGATTACGAGCTTGGAATGGTATCATCATTCTTCCCTCTTTATTATAAGCGTGTTTCTGATAAGTAGTTCCTAATATCTATTTTATTTTTTTGAAATTTCTTGGGTGTTAATTAACATATAAATAAATATAATATCATAATTTCATGGTCTGAGTGGAGATGTTTGATGAAATGGATATTGGGTTTCTGATAACGAAGATAGAGTATTTTTTACTATTGAAGAATCATAATCTTATATTGATGAGTACTATAATGGAAGTAACGAAGAATGAAGAATGTGAGGTGGTATATAATAAATAAGTGGGGGATTAAATGGATGTCATCAGTACACCACATTGATTATTTTATTCATGTTGTTGAAATATCTTACGAACATACAAATAACATCACTAAAATTTATGAGAGTATAAAAAAATTAAAATGGTTTTAATTTTGAAAATATTTCCTGACATGATATTGTAGGATGTTAAACTACTAGATTATCACATAAAAAAATTAAACATGATAAAGAGTTAGTTGGATTCAATTATTAGTAATATTATAGATTTGGTGCATGAATTGTTAATTTTTTCATTCCACAATAAGTCCTCAAATGTGCTAGTTAACACTACAATAAACTCATGTAGGAAGATAAAATTGGTGTTTATGGATGTTAGAAAACTAATTGTCAATGATGATCATAACATTAAGGATATTTAGGAATCATTTATAAATTTCTATATCATGGAAGAATGTTTATATTACACCATATGTAAAGGTTATTGAAAATGGAAGGGAATAATAATTTAGAGAAGAAGTGGAATGGTAGAAGGTGGTCCCATGTTTTGAAATTTGGGAATGAAATATCAACAGAATATGGATTTTAATGACTGAAGAGTTAATTCTTGAATATAATCTTATATAAGTAGGTATGAAAATATTTTATTTGAATAAAAAAGTTCCTAACTATTGAATACTGTTAGTTCTCTCAATTCATGAATTATAGACTTTGTGAAATCATTTACCTCAACACCAAATAAGATAATCATGAAGAATCGTATTTTTAGATGTTACAATTTTTTTTGTATTTTTTATTATAAGGCTATGAAGATTATAGGAATGTTTTATACCTTAATTCAAAGAAGGAACTGAATCAATCAGGAGTTGAGGGATGTGGGATACATTTTGGGAATAAGGAAGAACTAAATTTCCATTGGATAGTCAGTTAACGTTGGATTATTTACAAAATTTGGGAATAAATGGGTGATTTCATGTAGTAACATTTCAATGTTATGGTATCATGATCTGGGTCACATGAATGAGAAGTGTAAAAATTTCCAATATACAATTAATATGATAAATATTATATGTGTTCAATATTAACCATGTGAATATAGTATATTTGGAATGAAATGAAATTTTCCCTTCTAAAAAATATGTAATTCACAAGAAATACAGAAGGTAAATAATTTTCATACAGATATATGGTGCTTACATATAGTTTGATCAAGTATAGGGTCATTTTTATATATAATGTTCAATGATGATGAAACGCTAATGTGTCTATTTTTTCCCTTAAGAAACTGTAATGTGGTAATTGGAATATTTGTTTTGTGTATTTCAGTGGTAGAAAAAGGTAACTATTTCATGGATAAGCACACACACCCAAATATTAGTTTAATTTATATATGACTAGAGTTTATAGAATGTTGTAATAGATTGGTATAAGGTTTGAGAAGACCATACAAGGTACAAAGGAATATAAAAGTTTCAATATGATTAATAATAAAAAATTAGTTGATAACTAAATGACATTGAGAATCTATATGGGATTCCCTTATATTTGTTTTGTAAGAACTAGTGAATTACATAATATACATGACCAACAAGAGTGTTTCACATCATATATATTAGGAACATAAAGAAGTATATTAATTTGAAAGTAAGGTACATTTCATTGATCTAAAAGTTTGAAACCTGTCACCTATATCCACATCAATTCCAAGGAGAGGGAAAGTCTTGATGTTAAGGCTACATTATTTTACATTATGAGATATAGAGATAATGAGGTTGGTTTTCAACACTTGTACAATAACCCCTGGAATGGGTTTAGACCTAGAAATTTAATCTCAAAGGACGATATCCTATGGAAATGGTAAAAATCAATTGAGGTTAATGATATGATAAAAATTCCATAGTTGCAAAAGTTTCAAATAAATGACTCTATTTAATTTAATGATGTTCTAAAGAGTTTTTTAATTATATCATTACTCGGATAACAAGAAAACTGGAATATTATAATGAATGATATTAATGTTTTCCTAGTGTGTTGAAAGAAACAATTACTATAAATATCCAAGGTTATGGATTATTTGGTATGATTACTAGAAGAATGAAATAGAAAGGATACATGTCTATATTTTTTAACTCCCAAAATAGATGATACATAGAGGTATTTGTAGAAATATATCATAATTAGGATTCAATTGAAATTTTATTGATATTATCTATACTAAATTCTTCTCATGTATTATGGAGAGCTTGATATCCTTGAACATGATATAAATACAAAACATTGTTGTTTGTGAGAGTTACCTCTGGGGGATGAAATTAACTCCATACATGTGTTTTGATCATGGGAAATAATATATAGACTTATTAAGAGGGAATTTATTCAAAACAAATAATTACATCAAATGAACGAGTAAGAGGCGTATATTAAGGTAGATGGCATTTCTAATTGTGGATTGGATTGAAAAAAATAAAAGGTGTAAATTTATTAGTGACATTATCATAGGTTGTTAAGAATATGACGATCAAGATGATACATTGAAATATTTATATATAATTATTATATCTATATTATTTTAAGGTAAATAAAAATTTTATTTTGGAGGAAATGAATGTGTTTATGCAAATCGAATAACAACTTGTGTCATGAAGGATCCGAACCATGACATTCTGATCGAAATAAATTATATACATCATGGTTTAAAGTTGGTTACAAGGATATTGAATAATAATCATAATTAATACATTGTGTAATGAATTTTCATCAACAGAAATGATGGCCATTTGGTATGTTTGTCATGGTGGGACTCCCATAATCCTAGATCTCTATATAAATGTTATACATTTTGTTGGTCGAATAATAGGAAATATAGAGGAGATTAAAATTTAATATTAAAGAAAATTAAAGATGGATACTATTTTAGAGACTAATATGTGTTAGGGAAGATTATTTTTGTGAAGATAGTTCAAATAATTTCTACTTATAGAAGCTGTATTACATATAAATGTTGTTTGAGTACCACATTAGGTATGAGGAGAAACCTATAACCACTCCATTAGTAAAAAATTTCAATCTAAGAAAGGAAAAGGAAGTATAATTATAATCTGAAGTGGACTATATGGTAATTATTTCCCCTAAATAGATATTTTGATGACTAAAGAATTCCATGTTTTGTACTCAATTGAACATTACACAAGCAGTGTGAGTTTTTAGATTGTATATGTCAATTTATGGATGGGAACACTGGGAGGATTTGAAGTAGTTTTTTTAGTAATTAAATGGTTCTGAATATTTTTTATCATTTACTTCGAGTATATGAGTCATTATTTAGGTTTTTTGATGTTTTAAATTGTGGATTCTTTAAGACTCAGATGTGTACCACTACTTATATATTCAATTTCGTAGGGATATATATAAATATATATAAATTAATTACTTTATTTAATTGATTTTCCTGGTCTCATCAATGTTAGTGGAGTAGAATTCCCTAGGAAAATCTAGATAAGATTTTATTTGATTGAACAGACTATTAGAAGATCTCTTCAGTATGAAATAAAATGACACTATTTTTTTATTAAAAAATTGTGTTCAGATATAAAAAAATTATGGTATTTCATTATAGGATAAATAATGTTCCAATAAATTATCACTTCATGTAGATGTTTTCCGTTGATGGTGTGTTGAATATATATATGATATAAGGGGATTAGAATTGAATTAATATGAAGACAATGAACACAGTTTGAGAAATGACGTGGTGGTGTTGTGACTCAATTGTTATGGAATAACTAGAAGATAGGGGGGAATGCTATCACATGGAATAATTGAGGAACTGAAAAATGTATGAGGGATATAATAGAGGACTTGGTATTGAATCATGGAAAATTATTCTAAATTACTATATGATTCAACACTCTAGTGAAAACAATTTTCCTACTAAATAATTAGATCCATGAGAAAGAGTCTTTCATATGGGTTATTTTTTTATAGTTTGGATGAATGTCGTGGAGATAAATAATCTATGGTTTTGTTTTCTAAATAATGAACCACCCAAAGGTGAAAACCATATGATTTTAAGGTTTATCTTCTAGGTTTGATCCGTTATTACCATAGTTATTTAATCAATCAGTACAATTTCTAATGAATAATGTAATTTTGTATGGGTAAATATATGAAAATATAGTTGTCTTTCATAATTAATCCCTTGGTGTTTTTTATCCAAATGTAAAATATATGGAGAAATTTCTTATATAATAATGGTAAACATAGAAATGTTTTTGAAGATGCATATTGTACTAAATAGTAGAGTTTTGGTTGTGGGATAACTAGAAATAATAGAGAGATATTCATAGAGATTCAATATAAATAGAAGCACTCTTTATGGGATTCAAAAGGCATTGTAATTGGAATCACTATATAATATTAACTATATTTAGTTTGGTGGTTGTTTTGATAAATAATATATAATGTAATTATAATGATATTCATGTCCTATTATCAATTTGATGTAGTTCCCCCCATTTAGTATGACTCACATTGGAACCAGTTGAATTATGTTTTTATTTTAAATTAGATTTCTTCCATAATTATATTATAACCATTCTTTTATGTTATTATAAATTTGATAGTGCATAATATTGTGGTGATTAATTTTGATAGTCTTTGAAATTCTAGATGTCATATCATGGGATCATCTATTTTTACATTTTTATGTGTTTTGTATATTTTGTTGCGAATAATACTATGGTTGAATTAAAGATAACTATGATCCCAACATTGTTCTCAATAAAATATTATGTCTTAATTTATTATGAAGATCATTCCATAATAGTAGGATTTTGATGTTGCAAGGGAAATCTATGTAAAAAAGGGCCAATCAGGACATGAATTAGTGTAATTTGGCATTTGGGTTTAGTATTAAATGGTGAATCGTACAAAAATAAATGTGTTCTTGTTTGGTGATGTTTTTAAATATGATTAAATTTTCATGGTTTTTAAAGTTACACCATTCTCTAGGTATTTAACTGTGATGGATATTAAAGGGTGATATGTTAGGCCACAA
The DNA here is from genome assembly GCA_963277665.1 of Viscum album. Classification (NCBI taxonomy): domain Eukaryota; kingdom Viridiplantae; phylum Streptophyta; class Magnoliopsida; order Santalales; family Viscaceae; genus Viscum; species Viscum album. Next base: position 566,707,308 of record OY728151.1, read on the forward strand.
TTAAAGGGCTGTTCCCTGATGGGTGATTATGATCTATAAGTACCGGTATTCCCCAATGTAGTTGGTTTCACTATGAATAAATGTATAAAAACATTTAGGGGTGAAAATGATTTCTAGAAATAATTTTTAGGGGTTCATTTCATTTTGACTCATTCCACTAATTTCAACATATCCTTGTATTGGTGTGTAGTATCATGAAAGTTTAGGTTATGATCTAATGTATTCCTTTTCATGTTATTTTAAAATTATTGTTAAATCAATAATCTCAAGGATATCTATTTATTTTTCATTATATTAATGTTCATTGAAAACCATCCCATGTCTAGTCCATCTCACATTAATTCTTACTTTTGTATCAAATATGGTTCCCCAAGGATTTTTGATCAATCGAGTGTTGTTTCACAACACAAGAGATAAGTAAATCCTCTCTTCATTCAATGTTCTAATTCTTCCCATAGTTTCCTATGATATCTATTTACCTCTGTAACAGCCCAAGATTTTATAAAAAAATATATTCTTTTTAATTTTATTAATGTCTTGTGTTGTACGCTACACCAAAAGGAGCTTGCACAACACACATCCTTGACTTGCCTTGCATTACACGCAATCACGACCTTCCTCGATAGCGTGTGTAGTACGCAATACCGAGTTTCACTAAACAACGATATGCTATAAAAATATTATTAAAACTAGCCGTTATGAATAGTAATAACCACTTTTTGAAATCCAGTAAATCATATTTTTCAAAATGAACTTTATTTTTGGATTCGGAGTATCGAATTTAGCCTAAGGTGAAATTTTGGTACTTTTCGGATAACTTTCATATTCTGATGAATAGTGAAAATTACTAAATTATAATTAAAAACAACTTTTTTAATCGAAATAATTAATAGTGATAAATCATTAATTTGAGTGGTTTTAAAGTATATTTAGAATATATTTTTACAATTTAATACAATGTTGGTCATTGGATGTAATTTCACATTTAAACTAGACATAACCAAGTGTCAATCTTTTGATAGATATTGTTTCTTAAAAACACGCTATTTGTTTTAACAGCGGGATTTAATTATAAAATTAATTAATGCAACTTTTATGTTATGAATTTGGTAAAATAGACTTCATTTTTGAATTTGGAATATGAAATATAGCTTGGGATGAAATTTTGGCATTGTTCTGAAAAACATCAATTTTTGATGAATAATGAAACTACTAAGTGGTAGGTTAAAAACTGAATTTTCCATAAAACTTAATTTTACCGCTTCTGTGAATGGAATATCGAAAATCCGAGAGACACAGTTAATATCAAGGACTAAAATGTGGTTCAATGAGATGAAAATAATTTTTTGGTGAATAGTAACTTTTTACTTTTTTTACCACGGTTAATAGTAAATAGGGTAACTAAGGGTAAATATGATATTAACATTACCCTAACACATGTCCTAATTCTATTGGACAAGTTTAATTCGACCAAAAACAAACTTAGGAATAAAATATGACCATTTAGGCCCACTTGGATTAGATTAGGACATTTATTATTAATTTATTTAAAGAAGGGTTAAAATAGTTAAAATCAATGTTTAATAAGTAAATCATTTTTAATATGGGGTTATACATAAGATAAATTCGACTATAAATATTCATTAGAAAGATAAAGAGATTTCCTACATAATGGTATTTAATTTATAATTTTTAGACATTAAATAATTTAATTTATTTATGACACAATGATGATGCAGTAATTATCTTATTAATGAAATATTGACATAATTGATGTTATAAACACCAAAATAAATGTAATTTGAGACTTTTTATGAATTCAACTAATTTTCTAGGTTACTATGATATATTAGTGTTGATTTAATCAACTTGTTTTGAACATATAATTCTGTTATTACTTTCACAAAAATCATATATCAAATAGTGTCAAAATTGACACAAAATAGTTTTTAAATCAAATATTATATTATTAATTGTTATTTTATTCCTAAAAATCTAAGGTTCGGCCAAATGACTTAGATAAGGATATATGTATTAATAATATACAATTTGGGGTTCTTTTGGCATTTTATAGTAAGTTTATTAACCATATAGTGAAATAAAACAAAAAGACACGGTAAAAGTTAAATTATTTAACTTAGAGTTAAATCTAATTGATAAGGTTAAAATAATACCCCAAACTTGTCTAAATCCTATTGGATGATAGGATTTCGACCCATCCCCACTTTATCTTCGAAATAAGACCCTTTGGAACCATTATAAACCGATTTTGACTTTAATATAAAATAATATTTTGAGATATTCCTAAGGTGCCCCTCTCCTCCCCTATAAAAGGACACCTCCTCCCCCTCCTCCTCACACCAATTTGAGCACTAAAGCTCGGAAAACCCCTGCCAATTTCTCCTCTCCACTTTCATATCAACATCCTAGAGGTTCGGGTCTTCCTCAAAGACCAATTTTAGTGCCCTAAGAGGAGGTCTCAAAGAGGCACTTCAAAGAAGAGGTAATTACCGTTACCAATTCTTTCATCTTTATTTCTTCTTCCACTTCTTCTTCTTAGGTTGTTTCATTATGAAATAATAACATCAGTATCACTCATATACTGATATGTTATTATAAGTATGAAACAAACCTATTTCACCATCTATTCATCCTACGGAAAAAGAAATCACCGCGCGTGCGTACGTACGGAATACCGTCTCCACGCCGTGGTGTAATCTATTTTCCACCACCACCTTACATGGATGGGTATAATGGTGTAAAGAATAACTATAAATAGTTATTACAACATCATATTGATTCTGATATATTGTATAATCCACTCCAATTCAATTCAATATTTATAGAAATGATATCATCGCTCGTGCGTACGTACGGAATACCGTCTCCACGACGCGATGAGATTCATTCTACATGTTAACCATTTAAGGATGATTATAATGTATATATAAGAAATAATAATGAAATATATGACATTATAAAGCTACTGGATTTATGTATATATATACATATGTAGGTCATCTACTTACTTCCATTTCAAGACAATAAGGAAAGGAAAACAGCGTTCATGCGTACGTACGGACTACCGTCTCCATGAACGGTGTTTTTCATTTTATTTATCTACCTATTATATATATATATATACTGAATATATATGATATATAAATCATATTTTATATTCTGGAAGTAAGTAAATCATGATATAAGTAATAATGATGTCAAGAACAACAAGTCAAAACACCTACGATAAATGAAACGATTTTACCCAAAACGCTTCTTTAACATGGAATTTACAAAAGAACGGGTAATATAATGTCATAAGTGAACCATATATGATATCATAACAATGAATATGATTCTGTAATAAGTCAATAACATGATTTAAATCATTATACAGGAGGTTCGGACACTTACAAAGCAAGTCGGACCTAAGGTAAGGGAAATATCACAATCTCATTTTTATCCGAGATTGTTTATTCGTAAGTATTTACTGGGGTGTATTTTATCATCCACATCCATGTTCCCTAAATATGTAATATTGTTTCCATCCACTTGCAATAGTTTAAATCCAATTTTACCCTTAGGTGAGTTTTTAGTAAAGAATATGAAAGGAATCTTTTGTCGTTTTTTCCGTACGAGGTACTTTTTGACTTTTCCGACAAAAGTACGAAGAATGTTTTTTTTAACTTATACGGCACGAACGGATTTATACTATTATATAAAGACTTATTTTCATGAAGCTTCCTCTAAAAGATTTCATGACTATTTTCAATAAAATATCTTTCTTTTAAAATTGCATGATGTTTTGTGAAAAGAAATTGATTTTAAAGAAGAAAGGATATTTTCCTCAAGAATTCATTTCAAGTGTTTTATCAAAAGTATTTTCCATCTAAGATAATAAAGGGTTCTGTTTCTATCCATATTTTTACATTGATTTGACTATGTTGTGATGGAATTATGTTTATGAATTCCTTTATCTTATATGAATGGTTTTATGATGTCATGTTGTTTAAGAATCCCATTTTTATTACATGGGTTATGAAATGATGTATGATTTATGATTTTGTGGCACACATAAGAATGGTATCATTAAGAGATGGGTGGGACCTATATCTCCCTCCAATGCATTGGGTAAAGATTTTATATCTCATGAGATAGACATGGCTGGAATGGTAGGTTATACCGGTTCAGTGAAACAGGACTGAAACGAGGATTACTCGATTCAGAAAGGGACTTTGTCCACTAAGAAAGTCTTGGCAATGAGTCTTGACTAAAAAGAAATGATTCTCTATGATTATGTGTGTATGACACAATGAGTAATGTTTTAAGTTATGATTTTATTTTCACTTCTATGATTTATCCCACGTTATGATATTATGAGCTCTTTTGCATGTTAAGATTTCCAAAAGCTATGTTCTTATGTATATGATGTGATTGATATTTCTTTTGTTTACCCTTACTAAGCATTTGAGCTCACCCTTTTATGTTTTCTTTTCCCCAGGATATAAAGAAAGGTTTTAGGTAAAAAAAAGATCTTTATGGGAGATGTTGAAGATCTTTCACCACGTTTAGAAGATTACGTTCCGAGTTTCCAAAGACACTAAACTATTACGATCCTTGTGTGTGTGTTTTTGTTATGTACTAAGTATTCCGCAAAAGTAATTTAATGTCCATGTACGATAAGCTTCGGGTCTCTACAGTTGGTATCAGAGGCAAAGGAGGTAGGAATGTATCCGATCCTTGGGAACTCTCACATGTGAGCGTTGGACGAAGCATGGCTCTCCGCCCAAGGGCTTCATGAGGAAATGGCTACCACTGGGGATGGTGGTGTGTCCCGCCCAGGGGGTGTAGCCGCCCATGGAGTGCCCTGATAGGTATCAATTATAGTCCACTGGAAGTAATTCCAGACCGCTACAGTTGGTATCAGAGGAAAGGTTTAGTCAACCTTTGGAAACTAGGATGCGAAAACGTTAGTGAGATCCCTAGAGATATTTCTAAGGTATGTCTAGGGATGCCCCTAAGGATAAGTATACGTATAGGATATAGTTCTAGAACTATGGTAATGATATTAGATTAAACTAAAGATGATAGATATTTAAGTTACTCCCCCTTTATTACGATTTTTTCATCTAACACTATTCTGTTTGGGTTTTAGAAAATGGCTGGAAACAAGATGATTCACAATAATGGAGGATATGATGGAAAATGGAATGATATTCTTCATGAGCAACCAAATGAAATGGGATTTGGATGTCCAAACATCATTATTATGCCGAATCAGCAATCTCACAACATGATCAATAAAGTAAAATTTGGTAAGTTTCCTGACTCGACTAATAAGAGAAAGATGGAGTTCCATGATGATCATAGAGGAAAGAAAGTTCAATTTCCCCTATGTAAATCATGTGGGAAGAGGCATCAAGGAGAATGTTTCAAGGGAACTGGAAGATGCTTTGGGTGTGGAAAAGAAGGACACAAAGCAAGTAAGTGCAAAGGAAAAGGGTCGGTTAACACCATGGATGAGGATAATGGTATTGCTACGACATCAAAAATGGTTAAGTGTTTTAAATGTGGAATGTATGGGCATTATGCAAACAAATGCCCTAAGGGAAAGACTCATGAAGAGAATCAGTATGGTCATATGGGTAGTATTTATGTGGATGATGATGAAGAGACTACAAATGATATGTGAGATGAAAGAATTTTTGAAGCTCGGTCAATGGTTTGAGAATGTAGTGGAATGATTACATGTTTATCATGTGTAATTTTGGAATAAAGAGACATCTATGGATTGTTACACTGTTGTCTTTCCTTGTGTTTTGAAAGTGTATGATTAATGTTACCAGTATCCATGAAAGGTTATCCAGATAATTTTGGAATGTAGATGATATGCGCATAATGAAGGGATAAGGAGAAAATTAAATGTTTGATAGTATTCATGAGCTCATGATTGATATAAGGACTAAGTGATATCATGGTTTGAGTATATAGAATTTTGAGGATTTTGGTATGTGGAAAGTGTTAACTTTTAACTGCACTCATGTTTTCACTAAGGTATTCAAGAGAATACACGATTAAGGACTTTGAATGTTTGGAATGTGACCAACAAGACATATCTTATGATATGTGGGGATCAACGACAGTATTAAATATCTGGTAATCGATGTCACTATATTATGAGAGTGGACTGCAGTATTATGTATAAGCCTAAAGATTAGACTGGATTATGTTGGACATAAGTTAGTATTGTTTAAGGATAGAAGATTTTCGATATTATTGATGGGATGTTATAGTAACGTAGTTTTAGAAAAAGGGACAACCTACAGGACGGGCGACAGCGCATCGCTTCGGACAAGGCTGTAGGAATCGAACCCACAACCGAAGTGCGACTGGCCTTTATCGCCTGCCACTGACCTACAGGAAGTCCCTGTTTAGTAGAAACTAGTTTTATTATATTAAGCAGTATGATATATGAAGTATAAGTCCATTTTAGAAACCATATGTGATTAATCTCACTATAGATCGACTTATGTATATAATTTTGCTAACCTTTTGTTTGAAACAGATGGAATGAACCGTCATTCTATCACATGATCTGCTAACACTTCACGAATAACAAATTCAACTTCATTTATTTAAGAGATGAAGTGGAAATTGTTAAAGGCACGAACAACAATGAGATTGTACCAAAATAAAGTAAGTATTTATTCTAATTCAAATTCTTTAACTTTAGGGAAATAATCTTGAAAACCAAAAATGTTGTCCTAGTTCTCTTATACCTGATGAATCAGATGGTACCTTAGATCGTCACAAATTTATGGATTTGTGATTACTAGTTTTTCCATAGCCATGTTCTCTACCACTCTCCATCAGAACATGATGGTTAGATTTCTCTTCCATATCCATATTTTCACCTATGCGGAAACCCAGTGATTAGTTTATTTGGGTAATCGTTACATTTCATACTTTAGTTTTTAAAGCCAAGTTTTGGTATTCCCTTTTACAATGTGGGTTTCTATTAAAGAAACTTTCAAATAGTAAATCATTTATAACCCCGCCGAATTTCGAGGGCGAAATTCATTTTAAGGGGGGTAGAATGTAACAGCCCATGATTTTATAAAAAAATATATTCTTTTTAATTTTATTAATGTCTTGTGTTGTACGCTACACCAAAAGGAGCTTGCACAACACACATCCTTGACTTGCCTTGCATTACACGCAATCGCGACCTTCCTCGATAGCGTGTGTAGTACGCAATACCGAGTTTCACTAAACAACGATATGCTATAAAAATGTTATTAAAACTAGCCGTTATGAATAGTAATAACCACTTTTTGAAATCCAGTAAATCATATTTTTCAAAATGAACTTTATTTTTGGATTCGGAGTATCGAATTTAGCCTAAGGTGAAATTTTGGTACTTTTCGGATAACTTTCATATTCTGATGAATAGTGAAAATTACTAAATTATAATTAAAAACAACTTTTTTAATCGAAATAATTAATAGTGATAAATCATTAATTTGAGTGGTTTTAAAGTATATTTAGAATATATTTTTACAATTTAATACAATGTTGGTCATTGGATGTAATTTCACATTTAAACTAGACATAACCAAGTGTCAATCTTTTGATAGATATTGTTTCTTAAAAACACGCTATTTGTTTTAACAGCGGGATTTAATTATAAAATTAATTAATGCAACTTTTATGTTATGAATTTGGTAAAATAGACTTCATTTTTGAACTCGGAATATGAAATATTGCTTGGGATGAAATTTTGGCATTGTTCTGAAAAACATCAATTTTTGATGAATAGTGAAACTACTAAGTGGTAGGTTAAAAACTGAATTTTCCATAAAACTTAATTTTACCGCTTCTGTGAATGGAATTTCGAAAATCCGAGAGACACGGTTAATATCAAGGACTAAAATATGGTTCAATGAGATGAAAATAATTTTTTGGTGAATAGTAACTTTTTACTTTTTTTACCACGGTTAATAGTAAATAGGGTAACTAAGGGTAAATATGATATTAACATTACCCTAACACATGTCCTAATTCTATTGGACAAGTTTAATTCGACCAAAAACAAACTTAGGAATAAAATATGACCATTTAGGCCCACTTGGATTAGATTAGGACATTTATTATTAATTTATTTAAAGAAGGGTTAAAATAGTTAAAATCAAAGTTTAATAAGTAAATCATTTTTAATATGGGGTTATACATAAGATAAATTCGACTATAAATATTCATTAGAAAGATAAAAAGATTTCCTACATAATGGTATTTAATTTATAATTTTTAGACATTAAATAATTTAATTTATTTATGACACAATGATGATACAGTAATTATCTTATTAATGAAATATTGACATAATTGATGTTACAAACACCAAAATAAATGTAATTTGAGACTTTTTATGAATTCAACTAATTTTATAGGTTACTATGATATATTATTGTTGATTTAATCAACTTGTTTCGAACATATAATTCTGTTATGACTTTCACAAAAATCATATATCAAATAGTGTCAAAATTGACACAAAATAGTTTTTAAATCAAATATTATATTATTAATTGTTATTTTATTCCTAAAAATCAAAGGTTCGGCCAAATGACTTAGATAAGGATATATGTATTAATAATATACAATTTGGGGTTCTTTTGGCATTTTATAGTAAGTTTATTAACCATATAGTGAAAGAAAACAAAAAGACACGGTAAAAGTTAAATTATTTAACTTAGAGTTAAATCTAATTGATAAGGTTAAAATAATACCCCAAACTTGTCTAAATCCTATTGGATGATAGGATTTCGACCCATCCCCACTTTATCTTCGAAATAAGACCCTTTGGAACCATTATAAACCGATTTTGACTTTAATATAAAATAATATTTTGAGATATTCCTAAGGTGCCCCTCTCCTCCCCTATAAAAGGACACCTCCTCCCCCTCCTCCTCACACCAATTTGAGCACTCAAGCTCGGAAAACCCCTGCCAATTTATCCTCTCCACTTTCCTAGCAACATCCTAGAGGTTCTGGTCTTCCTCAAAGACCAATTTTAGTGCCCTAAGAGGAGGTCTCAAAGAGGCACTTCAAAGAAGAGGTAATTACCGTTACCAATTCTTTCATCTTTATTTCTTCTTCCACTTCTTCTTCTTAGGTTGTTTCATTATGAAGTAATAACATCAGTATCACTCATATACTGATATGTTATTATAAGTATGAAACAAACCTATTTCACCATCTATTCATCCTACGGAAAAAGAAATCACCGCGCGTGCGTACGTACGGAATGCCGTCTCCACGCCGTGGTGTAATCTATTTTCCACCACCACCTTACATGGATGGGTATAATGGTGTAAAGAATAACTATAAATAGTTATTACAACATCATATTGATTCTGATATATTGTATAATCCACTCCAATTCAATTCAATATTTATAGAAATGATATCATCGCTCGTGCGTACGTACGGAATACCGTCTCCACGACGCGATGAGATTCATTCTACATGTTAACCATTTAAGGATGATTATAATGTATATATAAGAAATAATAATGAAATATATGAAATTATAAAGCTAATGGATTTATGTATATATATACATATGTAGGTCATCTACTTACTTCCATTTCAAGACAATAAGGAAAGGAAAACAGCGTTCATGCGTACGTACGGACTACCGTCTCCATGAACGGTGTTTTTCATTTTATTTATCTACCTATTATATATATATATATACTGAATATATATGATATATAAATCATATTTTATATTCTGGAAGTAAGTAAATCATGATATAAGTAATAATGATGTCAAGAACAACAAGTCAAAACACCTACGATAAATGAAACGATTTTACCCAAAACGCTTCTTTAACATGGAATTTACAAAAGAACGGGTAATATAATGTCCTAAGTGAACCATATATGATATCATAACAATGAATATGATTCTTTAATAAGTCAATAACATGATTTAAATCATTATACAGGAGGTTCGGACACTTACAAAGCAAGTCGGACCTAAGGTAAGGGAAATATCACAATCTCATTTTTATCCGAGATTGTTTATTCGTAAGTATTTACTGGGGTGTATTTTATCATCCACATCCATGTTCCCCAAATATGTAATATTCTTTCCATCCACTTGCAATAGTTTAAATCCAATTTTACCCTTAGGTGAGTTTTTATTAAAGAATATTAAAGGAATCTTTTGTCGTTTTTTCCGTACGAGGTACTTTTTGACTTTTCCGACAAAAGTACGAAGAATGTTTTTTTAACTTATACGGCACGAACGGATTTATACTGTTTTATAAAGACTTATTTTCATGAAGCTTCCTCTAAAATATTTCATGACTATTTTCAATAAAATATCTTTCTTTTAAAATTGCATGATGTTTTGTGAAAAGAAATTGATTTTAAAGATGAAAGGATATTTTCCTCAAGAATTCATTTCAAGTGTTTTATCAAAAGTATTTTCCATCTAAGATAATAAAGGGTTCTATTTCTATCCATATTTTTACATTGATTTGACAATGTTGTGATGGAATTATGTTTATGAATTCCTTTATCTTATATGAATGGTTTTATGATGTCATGTTGTTTAAGAATCCCATTTTTATTACATGGGTTATGAAATGATGTATGATTTATGATTTTGTGGCACACATAAGAATGGTATCATTAAGATATGGGTGGGACCTATATCTCCCTCCAATGCATTGGGTAAAGATTTTATATCTCACGAGATAGACATGGATGGAATGGTAGGTTATACCGGTTCAGTGAAACAGGACTGAAACGAGGATTACTCGATTCAGAAAGGGACTTTGTCCACTAAGATAGTCTTGGCAATGAGTCTTGACTAACAAGAAATGATTCTCTATGATTATGTGTGTATTCCACAATGAGTAATGTTTTAAGTTATGATTTCATTTTCACTTCTATGATTTATCCCACGTTATGATATTATGAGCTCTTTTGCAGGTTAAGATTTCCAAAAGCTATGTTCTTATGTATATGATGTGATTGATATTTCTTTTGTTTACCCTTACTGAGCATTTGAGCTCACCCTTTTATGTTTTCTTTTCCCCAGGATATAAAGAAAGGTTTTAGGTAAAAAAAAGATCTTTATGGGAGATGTTGAAGATCTTTCACCACGTTTAGAAGATTACGTTCCGAGTTTCCAAAGACACTAAACTATTACGATCCTTGTGTGTGTGTTTTTGTTATGTACTAAGTATTCCGCAAAAGTAATGTAATGTCCATCTACGATAAGCTTCGGGTCTCTACAACCTCAGTTGTAGTTCATGTAATATTTTACCAATTAATTGTAAAATAATGTTGTTATATCTGGGAATATTTTTTCGGTGGATTTAGTATCTCGTAAAAGGTTTAATGAAACATATTTCTCTATATTTTTTAGAGTTATTCTACATAAATAATTTTACTATGGGTTCCAAAAAAATCATCCTGAAATTTGAAATTTATTGAGTATCTAATTTTGAGAAGTTTCATCATAAGAGTGTCAATGAAAATCCACAAACCATTGTCATGTTGTAAATGAAGATTCTATCTAGGGAAGGATACTTTATAAAGTTAAATTAATTATGGATAATTGAATTTAACAGTGAAATTAATTATTATTGTTTATAAAGAATTTTTTGGGAATTTTTATATTTGATTGGAGGGAGAATTGAGTAAAAATTTTTACATACATATATGGTGCTACATAAAATGGATTATAGATAGAAACTCTAATAATGGGGTAGGTGGTACCTTTAATACATAACCATATGATATATATATATATATATATCTATGTGTGTGTGTGTACATATGTGTGGGTGTGTGAATTTAATGTATATACCATGGGGTTTGGGTTTAGAATTTACAATTGAAGCTGGTTATGTCTTAAATTATGATATATGATAATGTAGAGTATTGTTAGAGTGTTATGGTAAGGCCATGCATGTTTCTAGAATATTAAATGGTTGGTTCAGATGATACAAAGCGAAACATTTATAGTTTTTTTAGACAAACATAAAGTGATTTTGGGGGCTTGAGATATATTGAGGGTCAACTTGGGATAAAAATATATAAATTTGATGGAGGAATCATATGGGGTTTGGATGATTTTAAAATATCTTTTTTATTATTTTATGCTGACAATTGTGTGACAAATACAAGATAAATTTCATTGGAAGCCTTGTAATTCCTTTGGTGAAGGATTAAAATTCTATAAATGGTCAATTGGATATTGATAAGCAGTTGGGATTAATGTGATAATGTGGTTGATGTAATGACCCAATGTTTTAATAATGGAATTCCCTTCTTATAATTAGACAATATAGTATAATCAAATTAGAAATCAAAATGAAATGTCATGATACTAAATACAATTTCACTATTAAAAATTATTTTTCCACTTATGTATTTTGAATTTCAAAATTCTGATATACACAATTGAGCTTAGGGTGATTTTTCAGGTCTAAAAGAAAAAAAATAATTCTTAGTGAATAGTAATATACCCTTATGAATAGTTATGTTACCATTAAAAATATTGACATACCATTATGAATATTTACATACAATTATGAATAGAATCCTCACCTATGATAGTATATTTATAGGATTTACGTGAATGTTTGATGTACCAATGTTTTGGAATAAGTAAATAAATGTTTAAAAAACTGTATTTTTCTAGTAAATTATGATTTTAAGTAAAAATTAAATTAATCACATTTAAAAAATTAATTTTGAAAAATGGATTTCATTTTTGGATTCTACAATTTGAAAATTGGTTCGGGTGAATCATTGGTATTTTTCCGAAATACTTGAATTTTTAATGAATAATGAAATACGGTAATTTACAGTATATTAAAATTTTATGTTAAATACACTATTCCTGACATCATGGATGATGTATGACCAATTTTTCCTAAATAACGTGGTCTTGTTTCTATATTTGGTCATGTAATTATCATTATTTCTAGTCATTAGGGAAATAAATAAACCAATGAATTAGATATTAAGAAAACCCTCATCCCCTCCATTATAAAAACAACACTTCACAACCTCATTTCCTCACACCTATAAATCTTCAAAACCAATATAAACTATACCTAATCATTTTACATAGCCTCTAACCCACATATATGATTTTCTAGTCTCATTAAAATTCCAATCCAAGGTTCCTTGATGAGGATTGAAGAGGTAATTCCCCCTCTCATTTCCTTTAATTTCCGTTAGATTTATATTTCTTTTCTAAATCTATCCCCAACAATCCTAATATAAATGGTATGTTAACTCTAGTAGAATAAATATAATTTAATTTTATTATACTATTGGTATAATATATCATCCAACCCCCTTTTCCCCTACTTTTTATTTTAGAATTGAAGATGTTGTTTGTGAGGTGTTAATTTATAACCTTCAAGAACGACAAATTTATTTTTTTCCTTTACCGCCTTCAGATATGGAAATAATACCATATTTATGATTGAAACAACTTATTTTATATGTATTATATCCTACATAATGTTCTATAACTAAATTATTTACATATTATGATATTATTAAATAAAAAAAGGTCATTGTGGTTGAAAACCCGCTCGAATGAACCCAAATGATCATCATTAAATTCTTATGTAATGATTCATTCCCATTGTATATAAAAAAATATTTTAATATCATTTGAACTATTTTAAAAACATCGAAAACATAAAATTAAAATTCTGTATTTTTATTAACCTCTTAAAATAACATTCATTCATGAATAAAAGTGAACCAATCAATAAAACTATAAAAATAAACATTTTTGGACAGTGATATTAAAATATATAACACAGACAAAAGAAAATAAATAAACATAATAAAAACATAAGGAATATTAATAATGTATAAAATGTTTTTTAATTGTTTAATTAATAAATTTAATGTTGTTATAATAAAAATTAAAGTGAAGAAAGCGTTCAGATACTAGGTAAGGGGGAATTCTTGAACCCAACTCTCATACTTTAGGTTTTGCCTTTTTCAACCCATTTTCAAAATATATATTCCTCAAGAATCATTTATTCATCCTTAACATACATAATCTGGTATATAAATTTTTTCTAATTGAGTATTTGAAAATTCAAATTTTCTCCCATGAGAACTCTTCATACAAATAAACACCTTCTTTTAACATCTCAATGATTATTTATAGTTCACTCATCATTGATTGTTCTATGTCAAGAATATTATCCCCTCTTTATTTTGGGATCCAAATATTTTTTAATGTATTCAATATTAATTTGAACCCATTCTTTTCCATGTGTTATTTTATGTTTAAATTATACATATGTTCTATATGGCATGCATGATAAAGTAAATGTTATGATGTGACAGGTGCTGCCTGAATTATATAGCGCAATATAAATGTTATAATGTGTCGAGAGTGCCCAGAATTAGATAGTTCTACAAATAATTGGTTAATGTGATGAACCTCCTGAGTTAAAGGTAAATTATTCAGGAACATGATTCTAGTTTTTTTCATAACTACGAGTGTCAATCGACAACTAAGACAAGTTATTTCATTTTGATGTATTGAAACATTCCATTCCTTTATCTAATTATTCATATCAATATTTCTAAGATGATGTTATGATTATTATGACACAATTACCTATTTTTCTTATCTATACACTTACTAGTATTTTATCTCAACAATTTTTGATGTATATCCTCGTGTGAATATGTGTACAAAACATATCTCAAGGGACAATAAAAAGCTGGATAAGAATAAATTAAATTCATGTTTTTGTTTTATGTTATAAATGTCATGTTTCGTCTTAGTTTTACAGACAAATTAAGCCTATATATCCTCACAATTTAAATATATTATTGTTTTAACTTTATAATGATTTTATAGTAATCTAAGAAAAGGCATGGTCTCTGTAGTTGTACCATGGGAAATATAAAATTAATTTGGGGACAATGATTAATGAACCCAATGGAAAACCTCTAGTATGAGACAAAGTACCATAATCACACTAGACGTTATACTTAACATAGAGATCCCATAATATTTTATTTTTGTGTAAATTTAAAAAAATGAATACCTTATATATTCAAGAATAATTTGTTTTTTTTTCTAACCATTTAAATTTTTATAAAATGGTGAGAACCAGGAGAAACCATCTCAATAACATGTGAGAGGTCCAATGTAGTGAATTAAAAAATTCCACCCTATTGCCTTGGGTGGTGACCAAAATAATTCATGGTGATTCTTACCCATATGTTTTTGGTAATTAATAATAAACAGAATAATGGGGAATGTCATCCTCCCTATAAGAGGGAGCATTTAGCTATTGAGTGTTTTATTCGACAATTACCACTGACTTTTAGTGGATCGTCTCATCCACTAGTTATAGAATAGTGGTTCAAGAATATGGAAAAGATGTTTTCTGTGCTTCATTATTATGAGATAGAGAAGGTGACTCTATCCATTTATCATCTAGATGGAGAGGCCGATTATTGGTGGTCTTTGATTAATAACACAATGCCAAGGGGCGAAATTGAAGATTTTGAATGGGAAAAATTTAATATCATGTTTCTTAACAAGTATTTTCCACAAAATCAGTGTACAAAGATGGAGAAATAATTCATATAGCTTGTGAAAAAAGAAAGGAAAATGTGTTACAAACTATGAAGTGAGTTTCACAAGGCATGCAAGGTACGCTTCGAGTTTTTTTATCAACAATAACAGAAATATTATAAGATAATTTAGTGGATTCAAAACACTCCTTTGAAAGGATCTTGATATTCAACACATTGGGAGTTATGATGAAGTTTTTAGAAGTGTTATCAAATTGGATACAGATTTTGGGGAATTTTCCCCTGACTATGTTGATAAAAAAGGAAGAGTTTCATGATGGAGGATCTAATGATAAAGGATGGAAAAATACTCAATGACCCACATGCCAAAAATGTGGGAAGATACATCATGGATACTTCCTCAATAGTTTTATGAAATGCTTCAAGTATTGGAAATATGTCCATAATTATAAAGAATGTTAAAAAGGATAGGATAAGGAAGGATAATGTGGGTGATTAATGGATGGAACCACCCTGGGTCCTATGCTACTACTGTAGGGAGAAAGGGAACTATGAAAGAAAGTGAACTAAACCTCAACTCCTCGAGGGTAATAAACATCATCAGCCACTAATTCCAAAAGAACAGGGGAAGGCTTATGAAATCACTACTGTGGAATTAAAGAAAGATAATGATGTTGTACAAGGAATAATTCCTATTCACTCAAGTATGGAAAATGTTTTATTTGATTTTGGTTCAATGAATTATTTTATATGTTGTATGTTTTCTATAACTATAGAATCGAATCCCTAAAACCATGATGTAGAGATCTATATAAAAACACCAAGTGGTGCAATAATTGCAATGCAAGTGTTTGAAGCTTTTCCTATTGATGTATGTGGGAGGATTCTTCCATTGAATCATATAATAAATAACTTGAGGGAATTCAATGCTATAATTGGAATGTATTGTCTCTCGTTATATAGGGCACAAATCAACTCTAAGAAAAATAATATATCTTTTCATATTACGAACCATCCTTTGGACCTTTACAAATTCAAGGAATATCTTGAATCTCCCTTAAAAAATCCATCAATGGTGTGGGTGTTGATTCCCAATGAAGTATAATACCTCTCTTGATTGGTTGAGTAAATAGAAGGTGACAACCTTGTGTAAATGCACATCATGTGGGAATATAGTGACATATTTCCCAAAGATTTACCATGAAATTTCCAATATTTCAAGTTACTGTTTCCAATAGAACACATAAATGGAGATACTCTTATCCTAATGTGTCGATATATGATGGATCCTATAAAAGTGGAGGAGTTAAAGAAGCAGCTTCAAGAGAATTTGGACAAATGTTTCCTACACCCTGATTCATCACCTTGGTGTGTGCCAATGCTCTTTGTGAAGAAGAATGATTGATCAATGCAGCTCTTTATGGATTATCAGGAACTCATCAAGATCATCATAAAGAAAATGTATTCTCTTCCAAGAGTCGATGTCTTGTTCGATCTATTAAGAAGAGATCAATATTTCTCAATAGTGGATATTTGTTCTAGATATAATCAGATAAAGGTGGATAAGGAATATATTTATAAGGATGCCTTCTAGAAAAGTTATGGGAACAATGAGTTTTGGTGATTCCCTTTAGATATACTAATTACCTAGAAATATTCATTGATTTTAAGGAATAGAGTCTTCAAACACTACTTCAACAAATTTATCGTAGTGTTTTTTTGATATTCTCATAAAATCCAATATCATGGAGGAACACGAATAATATATAATACTTAGGTTGGTGACATTGATAAAGTATATTTCATACACCAAGTTCAACAAGTGGGATTCTTGGAGAATAAGGTCACATTATTAGGACATGTAATCACAAGTGAGGGAATTTTTGGGGACCCTTAAGAAAAGGCGATTCAAGAATGAAAAATACCCTCTTGTGTCATAGAAATCCATAGTTTTCTTTGATTAGGTGGGTAACTATTTTTTTGGAAATTACTCCTGATTGTCATGCCCGGTAACTAAGTTAACATGTAAAGGGGTAATGTATGTCTAGAATAAAGAATATAAGGAAAGCTTCAAGGAGCTATAGAATTGGCTATTCACTGTATATTTAATCACATTACTGAAGAGTGGAGAATGTTTTGTTATATATAGTGATGATTCAAAGAAAGTCTTGGGTGGAATACTAATTCTAGATGATAATGTAATAGCCTATGCCCCCTGAAATTTGATGATCCCTGAGCAGAACTACCTAACACATGATATAAAGCTAATAGCTGTGATTTTTTCCAAGAAAATTTTGTTATACTATCTTTATGGTGAGTAGTGTGGAATATATACTAACCACAAGAGCCTAAATTATATATTCACACAAAATGATCACAACATGAGTCAAAGGAGATGGTTAGATCTAATAAATGATTATAATTTGTCTATTTACTATCATCCCAGCAAGGTGAACAAGGTATCTTATGCTCTACGGAGAAAAAACCTGCTACGCTATACATGATGAGGATTTAGAAATACACTATCTTGATTGATAAGCAAAGGATTGATTTTAAAATCATAAGGGTAGGGAATACATACTAAATTTCCCTAATGTTTTCTCAAACATATATCTATAAGAATATTAAGGTGGTACAAAGGGATGACCTGGAGTTACAAAAGAAAAATAATACAGAAATCAAATGGAAGATGCATGAGTTCTATATTGAAGATGATGGTGTGATTAAATTTGGAATATGGATTTGTGTTCCTTCATCAACAAGGATAATAAAGGGGTTTTTGGATGACCCACGTAGCTCTACATTTTCTCTTCATCCTAGGAGTACAAAAATGTACCGTGACCTCCAAGAACACATCTGGTGGCACTACATGAACAAAGAGATTGATGAGTATATCTCCAGGTAATTTATATGTGAGAAAGATAATGAATAGAGAAATTTTTTTAAAGGGATGATGTATCCATTATCTATATCCATGTGGAAATGTGAAAATTTTACCATAGATAGTGTCATGGTTCCCCCCGAAGACATCCAGTGTAAATAATGTGATATGGGTTGTGGTTGACCGACTAACCAAGACTTCCACTTTATCATTGTTCATAAAGATCCCACAATTGAACAACATTGGAATGATATATATAAAATAAGTGGTGAGACTTCCTGGGGATCTAATTTAAATTTTCTCTAATCATAATCATAGGTTCACATCTATATTTGGGAGGAGACTTTAGCATGCCTAAAGTACTGAATGGAATTTCCCCACAACCTCTCACCCCCAAACCGATGGCCAATCTGAGAAAACTACTTAGATGCATGAAGATATGCTATGATCCTAGTCATTAGAATTCAAATGATTATTTGATCATCATCTACCATTGGTTGAAATATCATTCAAAAAAAGGTTCTACTCGGGTATTCAAATGGCTCCACATAATATTCTATAGGGAAAGAGATGTAGAACTCCATCCTGTTGGGATGAAGTTGGAGAAATAATGTTACTCGAACCTAATCTTGTACATTAGATGATAGAGAAGGTTCAAGCCATCTAGAAACATATCAAAGCATTTCAGAGTCACCAAAAGATCTACGATGACAACCGTATAAGGGAATTGGAGTTTCACGTAGGAGATAAAGTCTTCCTATGAATATCACCGTGGAAGAGAGTCATGCATTAATAAATAAAGGGAATTTAAGCCCAAGGTACATTATCCCCATTTATATCCTTGACCGCATATTATTTGTGGGACATCGGCTTTTAATTCCACCAAATATGGACCATTCCTATGATGTGTTTCACATACCACTCATGAGGAAGTACATACTAGATCCCTCACATGTACTAAATGCATATGTGGTTTAGTTGGATGATGATCTTACTTATGAGAAGCAGCAGTGTGAAGATTCCAAAATTGAGAGATAAGGTTCTATACAACATTACTACCTACCATGTAAATGATTTGTGGAGGAACCATAAGTTTGAAGAAGCAACTTGGGAACCAGAGGAGGAAATGAAGGAGAAGTAACCTCACATGTTTATGGAAAATGTAATTTTGAAGGAAAAATTTCATATGGGGGGGAAATGTAATGACCTAACTTTTTATCAAGGGAATTACTTTATTTTAATTATACCATATAGTATAATCACATATGGGTGAAAAAATAAATATTGTGAAACTAAATACTATGTGACCATTAAACATAATTTTTCCACATCTGTGTTTTGAATTTATAAAATCTCACATACAAGGTTGTGTTTAGGGTGAATTTTGGGGTCTAACAGAACAAAAATAATTATTGGTAAATAGTAACATACCATGATGAATTTTAATGTTTCTCTTAAGAATAGTTACATAGAATTATGAATATTTAACTAACCTATTTTAGTATTTAGATAATATTTAAGTTAATGTATGATGTACTTGTGTTTTGGAAGAAGTAATTAAATGTTTGAAACACTGTATTTTTCAAGTAAATTATGTTTTTAATTAAAAAATAATTTATTCCGATTTAAAAAATTATTCTTGAGAAAATGGAATTCATTTTTTTATTCTATAAATCACAAAATCATTAGGGTGAATGTTTTTTATTTTTCTGAAGTACTTGAATTTTTTATGAATAGTGAAATACAATTATTTATTATATATAGATATTTTATGTCAAAAATACTATTCATAACAGCAAGAATGATTTAAGCCCAATTTTTTTAAACAGACATGCTTAGATTACTATTTTTGGTCATGTAATTATCACTATTTCTGGTCATGATGGAAATTAATAATATAATTAATTAAATATTAATAAAAAC
The DNA here is from genome assembly GCA_963277665.1 of Viscum album. NCBI lineage: Eukaryota > Viridiplantae > Streptophyta > Magnoliopsida > Santalales > Viscaceae > Viscum > Viscum album. The sequence goes on from OY728151.1 coordinate 566,727,729, forward strand.
TCTCCTCCCCTCCTCTATTAAAACCACTCTTCACACCCTAATTTCTCACACATTTCAAGATTTAATCCTTGTATAAAATAACACCAACCATATTCCCTAAACCCTCCACACGTTTGAGAGCTTTTATTTCTGATCAAAAGACCAATCCAAGGTTCCTTAAGGAGGATTCAAGTGGTAATTCCCCCTCTCTCTTTTCCTTTAATTTCCATTCACTTTCAAGTTCTTTTCTTAATATATCCCCACCAATCCTCATCCACATGGTTTGCTAACTCTAGGATCTCACATATAATATAATTTTAGGATACTAATGGGATAATCTATCATCCAACCCCCATCTCCTCTTCTTTTATATTTCATAAAGGAAAACGTTATTCATGAGGTGTTAGTTCATCACCTTCAAGAACGATATGTTACCTTTTTTCCCATACCGCCTTCAGATCGGGTCATGAAACCATTTTTATGGTTGAAAAACAATTTTTTATATTTATTATATTCTATTTAATGTTATATAACTATTTTATTCACATAATACTATATGATTAAATAAAACGTGTCTGTTGTGGTCGAAATACCATCCGAATTAACCCAAACGAACATCAGTAAATTGTTATGTAATGATTCATTATCATGGTACATAAAAAATTTATTTATAAGATCAAATAAATTTCAATATAATCATAAAGAAAATATTATTACAATTCTTTATTTTTATCCACCTTTTAAATGAACTTCTACTCATGAATACGAGTGAACCATTCAAGAAAACTATAAAAATGTAGATTCCCAAAAATTGAATTTAAACTCTTAAAATCATCTGAATGCCCATAACTGAACATAATAAAACCTAAAAAAAATATTATTACCGTATAAAATGTTATTTTATTTTTAATTGGTTAATCTAATGTGGTTATAAAATACATTAATTTGATGAAATCATTCAGATACAAGGTAAGGAGAAATTTTCGATCCCAACTCCCATACTTTAGGGTTTCCCTCTTTCAACCGATTTTCATTATAAATATGCCTTAAGAATAACTTATTCATACACATGTTACCTATATTGGGATATACATGTTTTCTAATTGTGTTTATGATAAACCCAAAATTCTTCCAAAAGAACATGTCCTACAAAAAACACCATATTTTTACTTCTCAATGAATGTTTCTACTTTACTCATTGTTAATTGTTATATGTCAAGAATGTTATCCAATATTTTTTTGGGAGAAAAATGATTTGGAATATATTATTTATGATGATATACCTATAGATTTACATGGTTTTTTTGACATAAGTTATGTGTGGCATTCATGATAATGTAAATGTTATGATGTGACGGGTGCACTGAGAATTATATAGTGAAATAAAAAAGTAATGGTGTGACGAGTTCACCTATAATTATATAAAACTCTAATGCATTGGTTAATGTTATTAGCCTCATTAGTTAATGTTAAATGTTACATCAACATTATTCTAGATTTTTTTCACAACAACAAGTGGTAGGTTACCACTAATAAATGATGTTTCATTTTTATTCTTTTCCACATACCATGCCTCTACCTAGTGATTAATCCCATTATTTTGATGATGAATTTATAATTATGCTCACCCAATTACCTATTTTTCTTATCTATCATATTACTGAGCTTTTATACCATCCATTTTTTATGTATATCCTCAGTAGATTTTGTATACTAAAGAGATTTCGAGGGAAAATAAAAAGCTGGAGAAGAATAAATTAAATAAAATTTATGTTTGATGTTGTAAATGTTATGTATAGTCTTAATTTTCCTAATACAATAAACATATGGATCCTTACAGTTTAATAAAAATATTTTTTTCATCTTTATAATGATTTAATGGTAATGTATGAAAAGGTAAGGTCGCTATAGTTGAGTTGTGAGATAGAGTAATCACTATATTTAGTGTGCCCAATAAAACACACTGATAGTTATGTATTGTCTTGGGTTTCCATTAATGTGGGGATCTTGTGGGAGTGGGATGAGAACATGAAATGAATTTGGATAGATACTAAGAATACCTAAGGGTAAAGAATAATATTTATAGGTTCTTGAACTATAGTTCAACATTATATTTTGAGAATTCACTAATTCCTCACTAAATATTAGGAGGATCCGCAGTTGTATTTAAAATAAAAGAAGATAATGTGTGATGAGGATATTCATGGTGGAAAATTATGAGATATATATTTTATCCTAAACATATGGCTAGGTGTTTGTGATTATATGGATATCAATAGCATAATGTAGAGTGTTTTCTTATCTTTATTTAATATTTTTATTCTATATCTATGTCGTGGTGTAGTGATTAGATATCATCTTGAGTGAGAGGGTTTTTTTGAGACAGGTTATAAGACATTATCTTATATTAGAGGGACTAGTATTGAGATTTGATATAAAATGTGGCTTGAAACCTCACTATGAGTGAGATGGTGGTTATAAGGGAAGTGGTTTGTGACATTGTATGATACACACAAAGAGTTAGAGGGTGGTAGTTTAAGATATATTGTGTTACATAGAATGTGACCTCAAAATAATTGAGAGAGTTTTTTGTGTGATACATGGTATGAGACTTGGAATTATACTAGACCCTAATTTATAGGTTTGATTGTAAACTCTCTAATAGTTCGAGACCTATTAAGATACCCCATGCATTGTGAGAGTTTAGTTTGAAGAATCAATATTGGTTCTTTATCTTAGAAATATCAAATGGGTATGAGTTTCATTTTAATATGAAATTTCAATAAACATTGTTTAATGATGGAATGTTTTGGTAAGATGGTGGAATTATTAATAAGAGATTAATTAATGTGATTACATTTTTACTACTTGTTTTTCTTCTTTTACATGAACATATTATATATTATTGAATATATAAGTGATGTAGAAGTAAAACCCTATAATGTTTTTTTACAAAACATTCATGAGAACATAAGTGAATGTGTAGATCCCTTGTTTTGATTTATGTTTATACATTTTATGAGGGATCTATCTAGAGAAGATATATAGATATTGGGATAATAGTAAATGGTGAGACCTAGGTTTTATAAATTATTATAGAATATATTTAGTTTCAATTTATTTTTAATGGTCGTTATGGAAGGTTCCCATGATATATTTTTATGTGTTGAGCATGTGTATCCTTTATGTTATATAATGTTGATGATTATATATCATTAATGGTTTTATATTAACAATAATTATACAAATTTATTCTGATGTTATTTCAAAATTTTATTTATGATTTTTTACAGTAGTATATGGTTCCAAGATTATAGAATTCCTATATTTTCTATAACCAATTTTCACTAGTTAGTGGAAACTGAAATTTGGGGAGGTACACCAAACATATTGTGTCACTTCAACTAGGGTTCCATGAAAGTTATTTTTAATGTTAATTTACAATAAAACTAATTTCATAAATTATAGTTGAGATTAGTTTATAACACAAATTATTAGAGAGTCATTAATAAAAATAAAGATAATAAAGATGATAATTATAATTATGACGATAGAATGTATAATAAGATCTTACTGATAAATAAAATACCACTAATTTCAATGTTGATATTGATGATTATAATATGTAAAAGGAATACACCTCCAATGTCAACAATTATGATTATAATAATAAATATGTCAATGATGAAGGATTCAATGGCTTTGCTTTAACTAAAAATAATATTGATAAATAGTACTTTAATACTAAAACCAAAATTTTGTATACTGACATTGATGCTGAGAACCTTAATATTGATGATTTAATTGATTACAAAGCCAAAAATAATGTTGTCTCAATGAAATACCACATCACCTCCACTAATTTTGATGTTAATTACATGTAAGGATGTAAATAACACCAAACATAATGGAAATAAAATTAAATATGAGGATGAATAAGATTACAAAATTAACAATGAATAAGAAAATATTGAGAACATAGTCATCATTTTAGATATGGAATATGAATACAAAAAAGATTGTGATGATGTAACATACAATATTGAATAGCAGTAAATGATGGTTTTAATAAAAATAAAATGTGAAAATGATGATGGGTGGATCAAACATTGTTAATTCCAACACATATATTATAATAGGTCATATATGATCATGAGTGTGATTATGATTATGTCAATATAAAAAATGTATATCATATATATAATAAATATAATGATACTGAAAATGATATTGGATAGAATAATATATTTTTGATATATATATTGTAATGATTATATTAGAATCATAAACTTTCATGATCTAGGAATTGATGATGGATTCAGAACCCATGTGGTTGTCCTCAGACCCAATATCTTCCCAATTGATGACTATAGTGGGGTCATTCACATTAAATATGATGTTTTCCTATTCAAAATTACCATTTTCACATATATCCATTATGTATCCATATTCATCATTCCCTTTAAAATCATCAACATTATTTTTAATGTGCTTTATTATCATCATCACATTCTAACATATCATTAAAATTCACCCATGATATTTCAATTTTTGGAATTTCCCCAAGATCAATTATGTTGAGACACTCTTAAATATATAATAGGATAATAAAATATTTTGATCAATGATGATAGTGATTTTTGGGACACATATGATATAAATATTATTATTATTAGGGTTAATATCATCCCCATATGTAAGAGTAGAATCAATGATGGAATCAGATAATTTTTTTACTGTCATTGTTATTGTTATTGTCACTAATAACATCATTAGTTGTTTATTACCTAAATTAATTTAAATATATTGATAATAGAAATATTTAGTATAAATTATTATATATATAAACATAAATATATTAGCATACATATAATATTATTATATGGAACACCAGATAAGAAACTATAATATCAATTTGATTTTTCTGATTTACATGGTTATCAATGATTAATATTTATCATATTAACATTATATATTAATTAAGGATATTAATTTATTTGATATCCATAATAAATATTTAATTGAGAACTCATAAGTAAAATATGGTGACTATTATTCTAGAATGACCATTCAAAATGTGCAAAACATTAATGTCACGACCCGTCCTCGGGGCCCGTGCCGTGACTACCCCAAGCCCGTCTTCTATAGGCCAGGTGCTGGCGACTAGCACCAAAGGCGTAAATCTCGATAACTGGGAATGAATTGCCTTTATAAAAGTAAATGAAACACCACAGAGTACAAGCGGAAGCAAAACACTAAGTACAAAAGAAAGTGCTAAAGAGTAAATGGGCCAGAATAAAATCCCCAGTGAAAGTACAACTACAACTGAACAAGCACAACATAAAAAGACAACAGCTGGAAGAACGGAAGCAGCTCCTGGGTCATCCTCCTTGGATCCTACCTGAAGGGTAGGTACAGATGGCGCTGCTCCTGGATCGTCCACCACAGATCCTACCTGAATGGTAGGGACAGATAGCATCCTCAACGTTCTCGACCGTCAGCCTCCTCCGAGTGTCGTCTCGCTGTGAAGTCCACCTCCAGGTACTGACTCATCATGTCGTCCACCTCCGGGTACCGTCCAGTCCTCGAACACTCGGCCTCCGTCAGCACTGCCCATCGTCTGCAACCAACACAATGAGGTGTGGGCATAGACCGTGAAGGTGTGAGTATAACGATACTCAGTAGGGACCCCGAGACCCTCAAGGTCTCACTAAACCAACATGGATAACCACAAAGAAGATCTCAACAGATAACCTCTACTTAGGTATATTCCATGCATATACCTAAGTTATCAATTAACCCATCTCAATCATGAGGAAAACACCAAGATCATGAAATCAACGGATAACCACTACCCAGGTATATGCCCATACATATTCCTAAGTTATCAAGTGACCCATCTCAATCATGAGGTAAACAAAAAGGTCAAAAGTCTCGGCTCAAACCAGGATTTTTATTATCGAAACCGTAACTACTGAAGAGCTCTGTCTCTGGAGTGTACAGAGGTCCTGTCACAACTCCAAGGTACTGCTCACTAACCTAAGACTGCTGAGGTACTCCTCATTTCGAGTACCGCGGGCCAGCCACCCAAACACAGTAGTGCTTCCCGCTGGGGTATGCCACCCAAACACAATACTGCACACCCCCTAGTAGCCTGCAGAGGTACTCTCCGGACAAGTATCGTGGGTCTGCACTGCCACACATGTAGTGCTCCATTCGCCATGGGTCTGCACCTCACAAAGTAGTGCTCCGTCCACTGGGCTAGTCAACTCACTCCAAGTCGAGTCGGTCAAGCAGTCGTCAGGTCTCAGTCGTCTACACAGTCTCCGTACTCCGCATGCTCATCTCTGGGAGGGTCCGCTCCATGAGCTATAGGTAGATACTCCAAGTATCTCAAAGTCCCATGAAGAAGTATCTCAAAGGACCGCCTCGTCATAGGGGTCTCAACGCAACAGACGGCGCATCCATCGGACGCCCGGTTTATGAGTTATTAGCCTTTTCGTCCCAGGGGCCCGGTTGGTTTCGTGAGCGAACCAACCCGCCCTTATCTCAACTGTACCCCGAACTCTCATAGAGTATACTCATAGGGATTGTTTCTCAACGTGATCACCAACGCTGCTGACGGTTCGTCAAATGGACATCCAGTCTGAATGATATCATCTTTTCCGTTCCAAGGGCCCGGTTGGATTTCAGGTACAATCCAACCCGACCACTATCCAACTGAATCCAAAACTCGGGCGAAGAATGCCAAAAGTTCCGTCTCATCAAGAGGAATTCAACGAGACAGACGGCGCGTCAAACGGACGCCCGGTCTGTGAGTTAATGGTTTTTTCGTTCCAGGGGCCCGGTTGGTTTCGTGAGAGAACCAACTTGACGGCACTCTGAAGACATTAAAACCTCTATCGGAGTAAGCCAAAAGATCCGTCTCACTTAGAGGAATCCATCAAAGTTGACGGCACGTCAATCGGACGTCCGGAGCTCAAGATATAAGTGTTTCCGCTCCGAGGGCCCGGTTGGTTTCGTGTACGAACCATCCTGGAAAAATTCAAAGTAATCCGAAACTTTGAGTGCAATATACCGAAACGACCATTTCGTTCCAAGGATCTCTACACAACTGACGGTGCGTCGATCGGAGGTCCGTAGCCCATGTTATGGGCAAAAGACCGAAAACGGTCTGAAAACGGGGGTTTCGGGCCCGGACCGACCCAGCCCGAGACCCCCCGGTCGGCCCGAACCGGGTCGACCCGCCCCGGGTCCGGCTTGGCCCAGCCCGGCCTAGCGGACCGGCCAGGGCCCAGCGTGCCCAGTGCGCTGGCCAGCTCGGCCGAATGCCGAGCCGTTGGCAAGGGGGGGGGGGCGCCTGCCCCCCCCCTGGTGTAACCGCGACCCCCCAATTAAATGGGCCATTTTTCATAGCCGTTCGGGGGAATTAATTACCCCGGCTCCCCTTTGTCCGGCCGGCCCGCACCGGCCAGCCGGTTATGCCAACGAGGACCAGCGACGACCGGTCCTTCTTCCTTTGCCGACACCGGCGGCCCGGAACCGGCCACCGATCAACCTGCTCCGCCGCGGCCCGGAACCGGCTTCGACTTGGTTCTTCCGACGTGGTGCGACGACACCTCGCCCCTCCGCCGCGGCCCCGCTCCGACGTGGCATCTTTGGTTTTCTTCGACGCGGCGCGACGGCGTCGCGTCCTTGTTCATCTTCACGGCGCGGCGCGACGGCGTGACGTCCTTGTTCAACTTCATGGCGCGGCGCGACGGCGTCGCGTCCTTGTTCATCTTCATGGCGTGGCGCGACAACATCGCGTCCTTGTTCAACCGCGGCGCGACGAAGACGCACATTACTTGCCGTGCGATTATCGCGTAGTGCGACGACACCATGCCATTCCGTTCCATCCACAAAGAATCAAACAAGGATAAAGGAGGGGAGTCAGCCGTGTTTGTGCGGTCCGGACCCCTATCATTAATCGATATCATTTGGTCGTATTTTCACGAAGAATGAAAAGGGGATAAACACGAACAAAATAAATAAACATCCCCTACCTCGAGCGTGGCTTGAATGAGGTTTTCGTCGTGGAGGAATTCGTCGCGGGAAAACGTCGTGGGAAGAGATGTCGCGGAAGAAGTCGTCGTCGGCGTCGCGGTAATCGGTTTCCGAGAACTCGGTGTTCTTCATCGGAGACCGATGTTCTTCGAGTTCTTCCTCAAAGAAGAAGATGTTCTTCCCAAAACCTCTCAACGACAAAACTCTAACAACAAAATAAAATAAGCTCCTTTCTTATTTTATTAACACAATACGCCTTTTTGAAATTCAAGAGTTTGAATTCCACATTAACTCACCTCATTAATTCCATAACGTAATAATCTTAAGTTAATAAAATTAATGGGAGTTGAGGAGGTTAGAGGATATGAAGGGGTGGGGTTCGTGTGGGCCCCACCTCCTTCATAACCTACAAAGGGAAGTTGTGTAGTTACCCAAATTCCTCCCAAAGGATAAAAACACTTAGAGAAAAATAAAAATTGTTGTTAAATTTTATTTTTAACTTCCACAATTCTTATCAACTTCTCTCGAGTAAACAGAACTCCGGAATAGGCATTTATAAGCAAATACCAGCGCTGCGGTTCCTTTGGTGCCCTCAGAATTCGATTCCGAGCACCGGTTCAAAAGTTAGAAAAACCCGCTCGTCCGTTCACTGAACGTACCCGAGCCAAACATCGGAAATTGATTCCGGGCACACCGGGCCTCAGAATCAGGCACCTTCAGAAACTGCATTCTTGTAAAATTCAAAAGAAAATTAAGAAAAAAAATTTCCTTGAAATTTCCGGGTCTTTACATTACTCCCACCTCCGGGCTTTACGTCCTCATAAAGCTTCAACACAAACTAGGGCCACAAAAGTTGAATTGAGCACGCATCTGAGTCTTTCACTCCCATGTGCTTACCTGGAGATTCCCATATTGCCAAAGAATGTGCATCCAAGGAATCGAACTTTCTCAAAGGATCCTCTCCTATCGATCCCCGATCCCCACTGGAACCTCCGTGAAAGTCACCCCATCGCCATCGTCCAGCTCCCCATGGTCGATGGTATGTGAAGGGTCGAGCACATATCTACTCAGTTGAGATACATGGAATTCGTCGTGCACCTGGTGCAATTGAGGTCGATGGGTCAAGCGGTAAACCATCTCGCCTACCCAGCTGAGGACCTAGAAAGGTCCGTTGAACCTCGGAGATAACTTGCCGCCTTGGCCACATCTCCGTAAACCTTGTCGAGGCGAGACCCGTATAAGGACGTGATCGTCATCCTCGAACTCCAGAGGTCTCCAATTCCTATTAGAACTGGAACTCAAAACGACTGCTGCCACGAGAGTAAGGTTGACCGACTCAAGAGTGATTGGTCGCACCCTCCTGTTCATGAGTTACCCTGTGCTTCCTGGGGTTTCCTTTTTCACCGACCAAGGAAAACCCATTCCGACGTCGTAGTTAAACCACAACCTTTTTGCCTAATACTGTCAATTTATGTATGAACTGTGATTGCCCAGTCCATACTCATACCAACATCGTAAGGCATTGACGCTGGCACCGAGAGATTCCAACCGAAACTCTCTCCTCGTGGGTCTGACCACACTGTCAGTGTAAGTGTGATTATTGAGTCTTCTCCCAAGGTATCTACAGACGTGAGGGTCAAGTCCACGCCTTACCAAAAACTCTAGGTCTGGAACAAGATTTTTGAAAGCAAGGAATGATTTATATCATCGTCCGTTACTACAGTAGATAGCAGTGGACACAGACTGTCCCTTGAATCATTTTTAGAGCCATTGGGTCACTCTCCCTGACCGCATGCAGCTACTCTCTTCCTCCGCCCTCCAGCTCCCTGAGCCTGGCAGGGATAACTAAGGCGGGTGGTTGTAGCATGTTAAGATGTACACCACCTCATGCTGCTCTCCTAGATCTGCCTCCACGTCTGTTGCTTTGTAGACTCATCTCTCCTTTAAGATTCCTCTTATGGAAACATTTAACATGCCCGAGTCTCCAAGACTGGTGCCAGTTTCCTATTTCTTACTACACTGTGCAGTCTTCATCCGCTCCTGGATGATCTGCACCTTCTTTGCTTACGATATGAAAGAGCTGCTAAAATTTCTCCTTTGCCGAAAAGAGAAACTCGGTCTCATCCCCAGGATGAACCATTTCCATTGCCTAATACAGTCAATCCTGACATGAATGACGCATTCATGCCATGGATGACGTCGTAAGGCCTCGACGTAACTATTAAGAGATTCAACTGTCACTCTAGCCTCCAAGGGTCGAGTCACACTGTCGGCATTAGTGTGAGGTCACTGGGTATCCTCTAGTAGAAATCTCGAAATTGAGGGTAATGTCAACAGTTTTAACTGGGACCACTCAGTATCAACCAAACAAAAGGACAGGAAATAAGACAAAGATAAGTGTCTTTTTATTATTGGAGTTCATAGTAAAAAGACAAGAATACAACAGCAACATGGAAATAGAAGTACAAGGGACGTATCCACCTGTTCCGCTCCTGTCTACATGCTCCTGGAGCTCTACTGCCTTGTCCACTGCTTGGCTGTTGCTCAAGCACCCACCGTTGCTTCTGCCTTGGTGGCTCCTACAAAGCCTGTGGATCAACTGTACGAGGAGTCGGACAGTCACGTGCCATGTGACCCTTTCTACCGCATTAGTAACACTGTCCGTTTCTGGCATGCCTGGCTCTGACCCCACCTCGGGTGCCCCGCACCACCGGTCGTAAAACCCGAGATCGTCCAACTGCTAGACCGGTCCTCCTGGACCTCTGCATCATCTATCTACTACCCACAGATGACTCGGATACTGATCAAAAAACACGCGGCAAAGGTAGAAGCTCCTGTACACGCTCGGGGTGTAGAGCTACTGGCACAAACTCTACCCTGAATAAGGTCTCGAAGTCTTCCCATGCAAAGGTCATCCCGTCGCAAAACTGAAACAAGTGGATCCACCACCTGCCTTCTGCTTCCTGAAGGAGGCTGGCAGCAAAGATCACCATGAAGTCTACAGGCGTCCCCACTAGCCTGAAGACTCTCACCACAGCCTCCAGCCAAACCTCAGCCGCCTGCGGGTCCGTCTCACCCCAGAACCTGGGTACCCTCTGGCGCTGGAACTCGTGCAGCACACTCAAGTGGCATGAATCGCCTACTGCTGGGGCTGGTGGAATCGGTGGCCAAATATATGGTAGTACCGCTGGTGCCTCAACTGCAAAAGGGCCATGTACTGAAGCCTCGTCGCTCGACAGGCTGTCAGTATGCACATCCCTCTGGGCTCTAGCTAGTCGTCCGTGAAAAGGCATCCTGAAAGAAACAACGTGACATGGTCAAACGATCATACTTGGTGAGCTGACCTGGTTTGAGATGTTTTAAGGGAAGACCTTTAAAATCAAACACGCAATCAGTGTTTTCGTGCACAAAGTCGGAAATCAGTTGTTAGGGTCCTGGTGTATGGATACGTCGGCCGCCCGCACCAACACATGACTCCCTGAACTGAAAACCACACTCGGTACTCTTAACACTATTTCTTCATAGAAAGAAAATATCAGAGTTATAAGTTCTGTGGTAGAACTGAATCCTTTGATACCAATTTTTCATGACCCGTCCTCGGGGCCCGTGTCGCGACTACCCCAAGCCCGCCTTCCATAGGCCAGGGGCTGACGACTAGCACCAAAGGCGTAAATCCCGATAACTGGGAAGGCATTGCCTTTATAAAAGTAAACGAAACACCACAGAGTACAAGCGGATGAAAAACACTAAGTACAAAAGAAAGTGTTGAAGAGTAAATGGGCCAGAATACAAATCCAAATGAAAGTAAAACTACAACTGAACAAGTGCAACAGAAAAAGACAACAGCTGGAAGAACGGAAGCAGCTCCTGGGTCGTCCTCCTCGGATCCTACATGAAGGGTAGGTACAGATGGCGCAACTCCTGGATCATCCACCACGGATCCTACCTGAAGGGTAGGTACAGATAGCCTCCTCAATGCTCTCTCCCGTCAACCTCCTCCGAGTGTCGTCTCGCTGTGAAGTCCACCTCCAGGTACTGACTCGTCGTGTAGTCCACCTCCGGGTACCGTCCAGTCCTCGAACAGTCGTCCTCCGTCCGCACTTCCCGTCGTCTGAAACCAATACAAAGAGGTGCGGGCATAGACCGTGCAGGTGTGAGTATAACGATACACAGTAGGGACCCCGAGACCCTCAAGGTCTCACTAAACCAACATGGATAACCACAAAGAAGATCTCAACAGATAACCTCTAATTAGGTATATGCCATGCATATACCTAAGTTATCAAGTAACACATCTCAATCATGAGGAAAACACCAAGATCATGAAATCAAAGGATAACCAGTACCCAGGTATATGCCCATACATATACCTAAGTTATCAAGTGACCCATCTCAATCATGAGGTAAACACAAAGGTCAAAAGTCTCGTCTCAAACCAGGATTTTTATTATCGAAACCGTAACTGCTGAAGAGATCCATCTCTAGAGTGTACAGTGGTCCTCTCACGACTCCGAGGTACTACTCACTAACCTAAGACTGCTGAGGTACTCCTCCTGTCGAGTACTGTGGGCCAGCCACCCAAACACAGTAGTGCTTCCCGCCGGGGTATGCCACCCAAACACAGTAGTGCACACCCCCTAGTAGCCTGCATAGGTACTCTACGGACGAGTACCGCGGGTCAGCACTGTCACACAGGTAGTGCTCCATCCGCCATGGGTCTGCACCTCACAAAGTAGTGCTCCGTCCACTGCGCTAGTCGACTCACTCCAAGTCGAGTTGGTCAAGAAGTTGTCAGGTGTCAGTCGGCTACACAGTCTCCATACTCTGCACGCTCATCTCTGGGAGGGTCCGCTCCACGAGCAATAGGTCGATACTCCAATTATATCAAAGTCTCACGAAGAATAATCTCAAAGGACTGCCTCGTCATAGGGGTCTCAACGCAACAGACGGCGCGTCCATCGAACGCCCAGTCTGTGAGTTATTAGCATTTTCGTCCCTGGGGCCCGGTTGGTTTCGTGAGCGAACCAACCCGGCCATATCTCAACTATACCCTGAACTCTCATAGTATATACTCATAGGGACATTTTCTCAACGTGACCACCAACGCCGCTGACGGTTCGTCATACGGACGTCCGGTCTGAAAGATATCAGCTTTTCCGTTCGAGGGGCCCGGTTGGATTTCGGGTACAATCCAACCCGACCACTATCCAACTTCATCCAAAACTCGGGCGAAGAATGCCAAAAGTTCTGTCTCATCAAGAGTAATTCAACGAGACAGACGGCGCGTCAAACAGACGCCCGGTCTGTGAGTTATTGGCTTTTTCGTTCCAGGGGCTCGGTTGGTTTCGTGAGCGAACCAACCCGAACGCACTCTGACAACATTCAAACCTCGAACGGAGTAATACAAAAGATCTGTCTCACTTATAGGAATCCATCAAAGTTGAAGGCGCATCAATCGGACGTCCGGAGCTCAGGATATAAGCGTTTCCGCTCCGAGGGCCCGGTTGGTTTCATGTACGAACCATCCCGGCCGAACTCAAAGTAATCCTAAACCTTGATTGAGATATACCGAAACGACCGTTTCGTTCCGTGGATTTCTACGCAACTGACGGTGCGTCAATCGGAGGTCTGTAGCCCATGTTATGGGCAAAAGACCAAAAATGGTCCGAAAACGGGGGTTTCAGGCCCGGACCGACCCGGCCCGAGACCCCCCGGTCGGCCCGAACCTGGTCGACACGCCCCGGGTTTGGCCTGGCCCCAGCGCGCCCAACACGCTGGCCAGCTCAACCAAAGGCCGAGCCGTTGGCAGGGGGGGGGGGGCTGCCCCCCTGGTGTAACAGCGACCCCCCAATTAAGGGGGCCGTTTTGCATAGCTGGTCGGGGGAATTAATTCCCCCAGCTCCCATTTGTCTTGTCGGCCCGCACCGGCTGGCCGGTTCTGCCAATGAGGACCGGAGACGGCCGGTCCTTCTTCCTTCGCCGACACCGGCGGCCCGGAACCGGCCGCCGGTCACCCTGCTCCGCCGCGGCCCGGAACCGGCCGCAGCTTGGTTCGTCCGGCGCGATGCGACAGCACCGCACCCCTCTGTCGCGGCCCTGCTCCGGCCGCGGCGTCTTCGGTTTTCTTCGACGCGGTGCGACGACGTCACGTCCTTGTTCATCTTCACGGCGCGACACGACGACATCACGTCCTTGTTCAACTTCACGGCGCGGCGCGACGGCGTCGCGTCCTTGTTCATCTTCACGGCGCGGCGCGACGACATCGCGTCCTTGTTCAACCGCAGCGCGACGGCGACGCGCATTACTTTCCATGCGATTCCCACGTAGTGCGACGGAACCATTCCATTCCGTTCCATCCACAAATAATCAAACAAGGATAAAGGAGGGGAGTCGGCCGTGTTTGTGCGGTCCGGCCCCCTCTCATTAATCGATATCATTTGGTCGTATTTTCACGAAGAACGACAAGGTGATAAACATGAAAAAAATAAATAAACAACCCCTACCTCGAGCGCGGATTGAATGAGGTTTTCATCGCGGAGGAATTCGTCATGGGAAAACGTCGTGGGAAGAGATGTCGCGGAAGAAGACGTCGGCGGCGTCGCGGTAATCGGTTTCTGAGAACTCGGTGTTCTTCGTCGGAGACTGATGTTCTTAGAGTTCTTCGTCAAAGAAGAAGATGTTATTCCCAAAACCTCTCAACGACAAAACTCTAACAACAAAATAAAATAAGCCCCTTTCTTATTTTATTAACACAATAAGCCTTTTTGAAATTCAAGAGTTTGAATTCCACATCAACTCACCTCATTAATTCCATAACTTAATAATCTTAAGTTAATAAAATTAATGGGAGTTGAGGAGGTTAGAGGATATGAAGGGGTGGGGTTCGTGTGTGACCCACCTACTTCATAACATACAAATGGAAGTTGGGTAGTTACCCAACTTCCTCACAAAGGATAAAAAAACTTAGAGAAAAATAAAAAATGTTGTTAAATTTTATTTTTAACTTCCACAATTTTTATCAACTTCTCTTGAGTAAACACAACTCTAGAATATGCGTTTATAAGCAAATACCTGCACTGCAGTTCCATCGGTACCCTCAGAATTCTATTCTGAGCAACGGTTCAAAAGTTAGAAAAACCCGCTCGTTCGTTCACTGAACGTACCCGAGCCAAACTTCAGAAATTTATTCTGGGCACACCGGGCCTTGGAATTAGGCGCCGTCAGAAACTGCATTCTTGTAAAATTCCAAAGAAAAATAAGAAAAAAATTTTCCTTTAAATTTCCGGGTCTTTACAATTAATCATAATTTCTGTCCATTATGTTACTCAAATAAATATTCAATATGATTTATCAAATATAATTTTTTTTCAAAAGATTCTATATAAAAGAGGTTTAAAAATAATGTTCATATCGAAATTATTTTTTGTTTTTTATTAATAGAATAACATTGGTGATATATTATTAAATTGGTTGAGGTGATTAAAATAGATATCATTTTTCATTTCATATGATATATTTGTGAATCCGTAGACATTAATTGAGTTTAACAATGTTCTTGTCCTCTAAAATATATTTTCATACAATTTATTTAATGAACTAGACCATTCGATATTGAAATTCAATTCTTAATATATATGATTGGTATAGTATAAATAAGTATCACAAATCACTTGAAAAAATTTAGCATTATTTTTTTTACCAACAAAGAACATTAAATATGAAGGATAAATAAATTCCAAGAAATAAAAAATTAGTCAATTTGATATAAAAAATATATCAAAAATAAAAAATAATTTGAAATCCAAGGGTTGTGATCTCTGTAAAATATCAATTTTTAAAAAATAATAAAACAAGAAAAAACATGTTGTATGTTTAATCACTATAAAAGATGTGTGCACTGGATTTTACAATAATAGAAACAATATGAGTCTCACTCGGATTACAATAGTTTCATTTTGAGATGAAATGTTATCACACATGATGGGTAAGATTATAATGGGTCCTCTATATGTTTAATGACTACTCACACACCATGGTGTGGGGACCCATTAATTTTTTTTCAATCTAGAGATGTAGTGTTAAGAACATCCTGATAAAAGTAGTCCATGAATTTTATCCATTATTTATAAAAATTATTATCTAAACGTAAGATCCATCATTAGATCATTTATTTACCATTATTATCTTTTGAGTTTAGTAATAATGGGAATATTTATTTTTTGGGATTCTAGTTTCTTCAGTAATATTTTATTTACAAGCTCTTGAAAAAAACTAATAGATCAAATTATATTATCATTTTAAGTAGAAATATGATTTTATAAATTTCATTCATTTCATGACTTGTAAAGTTATATATTCATGCCCAGTCATATGTGTTTAGTCTTGTTCTATGTTAAACTCTTATCTTTACCACCCTACATCAAGTTTGTGTGAACGTTGACACCATTCTACGCACACCATTCCATGTGCTCCCTAATATAAATCCTTTTGTTCCAATTTAGTAAGTATTTCTTTCCCTGAATAGACACATAGACTCATTCACATCATCAAGAATTCTACACTTTATTCTATATTCCTATTCTCTGACTAATACCATGTTCCCTGATAAACCTGAATGTGTACACATATATTGTAATGCATGATCCAATACATAGTTGTCTATTCCCAGAGATCCATTTATCAGTACTTGATGTGGTTATGAGTGGTTAAAACCCTTATTTAAAGGATATATAATGGATTTCTTATAAATGTACAATCAAATATCAATATTTACATTGATGTTAGACCAAGAGAACATGATAAATAGAATCTTCTTTCTATGCATTTGAGTCTTCTATGGACCTCTAAATGAGATTGCTGAATTGAATCCTGGGGGAAGGGGTGTAAGAAAAGGGTGGAATATATAGGCTACCTATCCTTTTTATTGGTATTTAATCACCAATTTATTCAAGGTACTATCTAGGGTATAATAATATGGAACCCAAGACATTCCAATGTATAGTTATGCCTAGGTCTTATGATAGTGCAACTAGATTAATGACCAGGTCATCCCAATGTGGAGTTATTCCAAATATTACAGGCCATAACTAGGATCCCATTCATCTAGACCTCTATCTTAGTCTCCTACATACATATGTTACCTAGAAATGAAACCCATTTCATAGGCCATATAAATACATTCCCATCCACACATACCTCGATCCTTTGTGACCATCTACCATTCCCCCTTAACAATCCAATAATAATTCTATATCAAATGCTATCTTTCCCCTTACCTCCTGTTGGGATTAATGATGGGATTCAATGTTGAGATATTTACATGATATCTATATTCCTATTACAGGAAAACATAAAATTTCAATGTCACGCCATGAACATTTTGATGGGGATAAAACCTGAATTAGGTAATGATACCTACAACCCCCATGTTGAGCCTGTGAATTACATAACTCAAATTCATAATCCAAGTTACCTACTATACCATGAGTTGAGATACTACTCTTAGTATCCACATATTACTCATGTTAAGATATTACTCTTTGTCTAATTATATTATTGAAATAGAGATTCTCCCAATATTTTTATAAAATATATTGACTCGAAATCATTCTTTTACTTCACAAAGATACCATGAGTGAAGATACCACCTTTTTTCCACATATTACACGAGTTGGATTGATCCTCTTAGTTTTTTAATATAACTTCTATTATGATGCTCATCTTAGATTACAAATTAAGTTAAATTTACATTCATATCTAGGTTTTTCCATAGTAATTTCTTTGAGATACTCATATTGGTTTCTAAATATGCCTTTAGTCATTATGCATCTATTAGTCCCAAAAATACCATCTCATTGGTCATCCGTTAAAATAACCCAAAGAAGGATTATTTGATATATGTCCAAAAAAACCCATTTGTAGATACATTTAATATATTAGTCAAATCCAAATGGCTTCAAATTGAATTTCATATGTCATGGATGCATAAATTTAATTGTCACCACTATTTCCCTTTCTATATGAACATAAAAGTTTTGTTGTTTCTTATTAAATTACACTAACATTTTTGTGTTATGATTCCCTTCATAAATATCCATAAGAATCCCATTTTATGGGCATGACACTAACTCCACAACACATTCACCTTGTTTTTTAATGTTTTTAATTCCACTTGGGAGGGTGGAAAATTATAGGTTCCCAGTTATAAAGACTAAAAAAATATATTAAATATATACTTGGATAAAATAGTATGATATATAATCCACATGTATAGTTTCGTTGTATATTCATTTTTTAATCAACTAATTAATTAATGTTTATATATATATTCTTATATGAATGATTTTTGAATATGTCTTACATCTATAAGAGATTATTGATTTACAGAAATAGATCCCTTAAGGGATGAAATTACAACCCATCCTCTTATCTAATAAATGTTTCTACTACCACCACCCCATGTGATCAAGAGTCCACCTAAATTTGGAAAATATGAGATACTCATATGACCCCAAACAACCTAAATAAGTTTACAAGGAATGAAATCATATACAATATATTAGTGAAATTTTTTATAGACATCATTGATTAAAAATTATAATATATAAATAGAGGATATATATGGTATTTGTATGAATCAGAAGGCTTATATGACCATTAGAAAATAATATGACCAGTTGAATAATAAAATGTCATGTAAGTAATATATTAAATGATTAAAATTATAAAATATATGTATTATAGTTTCAAAAAATAAATATTATTATCTGGTAACTCAAATATAGTTTAAGTGTATATTTATAATTATGCATGTTAGAAATTACTTTATAAAAATAGAATTATTTATGTTAAAAATTAAATATTAAAATTTCCAATGAATGACTATTATATATATAAAACCAATTAAAATTATCAAATTATAACATTGAAATTATCCATGGGGGATTTTTGGGTATTATTTTCGTAAAAATAAATTCTGTGGTTAATAGTGAAAATATATTTTTTAAAATATGTTATTTTCTTGAAATAATATTAATTTTATAATTACCTACTAAAAAGTGTAATTTTTTTCACAACCAAAATAAAATTTAATAAGATATATAATTTATTGGAAAAATAAATAAAATTTAGAAATTTAGAGAATATAATATATAGATTTTTAAAACTATTTTTTAAAATATTGTTGCATTCAATATTATAATTTACTAAAACAAAAAATTTAAATGATTGTAGTGTATAAAGTACATGAAAATTTATATTTTAGTGAAATTAAATACATATTCCCAAAAAGGATCCCCATATGAAGTCTTTGTCTTTAAATGATGTTATATTGATCAATTTACCCAAAAATACCCCTCTCATCTTCGTAAAAATAACCAATATCACCACATAAAAAAAGTAAAATATTTTTCCATATTTCATAAGATATTCTAATATCCCATTTCTTATGTCTCGTAATTTTCTTTGAGATATTCCAGTCCCAAAAGACTCTATTAGTTCATGCATTAGTCTCATAGTGAAGGCATAATTCTCATTCAAAAAGAAACTATCATTTCTTATCCTTTCAATTTAATTCTTCCACTCACCAATTCGATTTGTATTTTAATCCTTTTTGTTATAATTAACTAGTAACTGAACATGTTATATATATTATTATTCTAAAATATAATTCTTATCAAATTATTATAAAATATATATTATCCATGTTTATCATTCAACCCATCATTTTAATTTCCAATTTTACCTCCTATGATGAAATTGTGAAATAAATATTTATCACTACCATTAAAGCTAGTTAGTAGATACTTTTTTACTAAAAAAATACACACAGAAATATATAATTTTTATTTATTTTTAATCTTTCATATATAAGTTAACTAAGGGATACATAATAATAAACATCACCAAAACAACAATATTGAAAAAAATAGAATTCATATAACAATAATGTCATCAAGAATTTTTATATTTAATTTTTTTTATAATTATATTTCTATTTTTTCAAAAAATAATGAATAACACAAATTAAGGCATGATAATCATATAATATTGTTATTTACAATCATATGTTGGTTATTGATGTGGTTTATTCTTGATAAAACAAAACAAGACCTATTGTACAAGGATCCCCCAAAATATTTATTCTTATTGGTATTAAATGATCCCTAATTACCATTCCATGATTAATTTTATTTGTTTACCATATCAACATTTATTTTTTATTTTTCCTTCTATTTTGGGAAATTATTTTTTGAATATCCCATATATGATTATAAGTATTCATTCTAAATACATTATTTTTGCAGCAATTTAAAAACATATTCTCCTAATATTTTAAAAAAATATTTTAGTGAAAGTTTATGTTCCATCTTATTTTTTAATATTATTTTCTGTGGATTTGAAAACCTATTAATTATTAATTCTCATGTGTATTTTTAATTATAACCATTCAATTTTTATAAGGCTGTTATATGCTGACCGTACTGTGTGATTGTTTCTCATTTATTAATCCTATTTAAAAAAAACTATTTATTTATTATGTTAATTTAAATATATTTTTTCATATCAAATTTTTTGGGAAATAAATTATTATTTAGTGTAATCATAAAAATATATTCTGAACCCATCCCTTATAACGATAATAAATATATTCCTTTCCAATTATTGTATCATTTTTCTGAATTATTACTTCTTATCCATTACGCAAATGACACGAAACATGTGCTACAGTCCATGGTATTATAAAATGTATAGTTAAAATAATCTAAAAAGTGAATTGAAATATAGGTTAAAATGAAAAATGTAACACCCGCAATTACACATAACAGGGTCATTCAATAATCATCTTATTTTATGTATTCCACCGTTTCCTCTAGAGCCACCTAGACCCCTCGGGTGCCTACCACTATTCTAATTTTTCGGAGACAACCATGAAACATCCATGTCATCCATGTCTGATGATATATCTTTCCTAGAATGATGCTCAGTACATATAATGATCTCATTATTCAATCCAAATTAATATTCTTTTGAGATGTTCATTTCCATTAAATTCTCAATGTCTAAGAATTGTGACATAAATAAAAAATTTCCATAAACATTTATGAATACCTAAAAGAAAAAATAATTTCTATGTCACGTGTATGAAATATAAATCAATATAAATCTATTGATATTGGAACTATAATTTGATAGGGATGTGAATCCATACTCATATGTCTCTTTCCCATTTAGTCTACCACCTATAGAAATTTCATCAGATATTGGAGGGTAATTTTGTCTATGCATGGGTGGAGGAGCTCGTAACTTCATAGGGGTAACAAACTGAAATCCATATTAATCTATTACATTGGATTTCACTTTACATCAATAAGTGATCTCATCATTCCCTATATCAAAATAAACATCATTTTTAACAATCACCTTGCCGATGGATTTTTCATAGGAGACCAAATAATACACAATTTTGGCCTCCTTGTACACAAACTCTTTAATAGATGAAGTACCATCTTGAGTGGTCCCTCTCATCATTTGATCAACTAGATATAATTTCCTAATATGATAAAACCCATTATAAATGGAAGAATCCTTCTCTTATAGAATTGGATTTCTATCATACTTCTTCGTTAATAAAATAGAAACATCCTCAACTACAGTATGATTTTCATAAAAACCAGCATGGGTGACTAATATACCAACCCCCTGTACCCTTGAGAACTTCCCATCCAAAAAGGTGAAATATAGGTATCATTTTATCAGAATATAGCTCTAGAATATTTTCTAGCTTAAGGCTACAAATACCTTACCTCTAGAAAAACACATTAATGTTACACAGAAATAGTGAAATAAGTATACTTATGTGATGTAGATCTATCATCAATAGATGGAATATCTTCAAATTCATCTTACGATATTATATCACTAGAGAATCCTCCAAAAGTTTATTCCTAGTAACATTATTGAAATAAAATATTATATTCTTCCTAAAAATGTTTCCATCATGTACCATTATAGAAGACAAAGAACAAAAATTGTCTATAAGATAGTTGATCTGAAGATTCCTAGTTGATTAAAACAATGAAAAAAAAGATAAAACCTTCACATATTTTATCTGCAGATCAATATCATCATCATATTTAGATAATATGACCTTGTTTATCCTTTCAGAAATGTGGTCTACTTCGACAAAGACATGAGAGATATTTCCAAAATGTGAAGCTTATATCGACATATTAATCATTATTGGTATTCCAACTACAGATGCAATATCAGAAAAGTTGATTGTATGCTAGAAAATCCAGTGCATTAAAATAAAATCTAGAACCAAATTTAAGATATAGTATTCTTAATTCCAAATAGATTAAATTGATAATCTCAATATTGAATCGTTAGCATTCTAATTTTAATGAAAATTGATCCAAAAACCCAAGTCCAAAACATTAAATCCATATAATAGAAAACAATAGGAAAATTCTCTTTACCAATTAAGATACAATGCCCATAAGAGAAAACACATAAAGAAGAGAGACATTGTGTATGTTTTTCAGTAGTTTGTTCAATTACACATTTATGTAGCACCATTCATATAGTACTCCTATTTCTAGTATGCAACACATTAATTATGATTTTTTTGTCTAATTTATAGGTGTTAATGTTGGGAGAGTGTGGAGATCTTTATTTTATTACTTGGGGAGAAAGAGAAGGAACACGGGAAACACATGATTTTTCCAAACATTGTGACAACCTAGGATAAATTGTGTGGCTTGGGAAGTATAAGGTAGTGTATTTGGAATTTTTGGAGAATTATATCAATGAATATTTAAGAAGAATAAGTGAAGGGTATTCTGAAAGGCAGTATCTAATGAATGGTTTGAAAACATCTTGTCTAACTGTCTGAATAAATTGTGCATGGGTAAAAACCACCTCCTTAAAAAGTGGATCTGGGTAGGTCTTAATGTAAATTCTCCATTCGTACTTTTATTTATCCATAACTCTGGATTTTTTCTCCTAATGTTCAAGGAAGGATTTTCAATCGAAACAGTGGTGATCTGAAAGATTCCCTTGGTGATTAAAAGCCAATTTATGATGGTAAGTTATCATTATTGATCATTCATGAGGGTTTCCTAAGATATACATCAGTTCTACTCTTGTTTTCATAGATCTAAACTCATTGTGGGTTTATATAAGGTTTTTTATCCAATGTTTGTCTATATGTGGGGTTGTTGATGGGAGGGGGAGAGATCTAATGTGAGTTGGTGGATGTTTCAACCCATTTTTGTGACGTTCTTAATCCATCTTACATTTTCTCAGAAACACATGAGATAGGTGGCTTCATCTCGACTCCTATTTCAATAATTTGATTGATTAGGTTGAAATTAATTTAGTTAGTTGATATTGATTATTAATATGTTGTGAAAATCAAGGTATAATTTTTTTAATGATGATTTATGTTATTTTGGTGAAATTGTAAAAGTGTGTTGAATTATTGTGTAATGTAATGTAATTTATTATTTTAAAATGTTTGATTTAGAATATGACAAGAAATCATTTGTGAAATTTTTTGATGGAAAATGGGTTTTCAATAAAATGATATTTTATTTGAATGGTTTTGGAATTTTGGTTTTTGAAATAGTATTGTGCCTAATTGTGTGTGTATTCATATTGGAATTATGAGGCTTAGTTGAAATATGACCATATGGTTGGTGAAAAAACTGTAATGGAAAATCAAACATATTTATCATGTCGAAACATGGTAGATCTATGATAGAACACTCATGAATATTGAACAGTCATAATTAAGCATGGAAGGTTGGATATGTGTAGTGGATTGTTTATGCCATGTGGAACATTATAAATGGATTCAAAGTATTAGTTGGTGGTTTTCATTACAATTATCTTTTTCTATAAAAGGGGGTGACATGGAATTTCATTATATTTCAGTATAAACTATTTTTATAACATCATTATATATAGTTATAAACTATCTTCCAAATTGATTTATATAAACTATTTTATGTAAATTTTTCTTACTCTTATAACCAAGTAGAGTGAGTAAGGAAGTCATTAGGGAAACCTAATGAGTTGTAGTGCTCACCCCTAATTTTTCATAGTGGTTCTTTTTCAAATGTAATATACCAGGATTTTGTAAAAGGTAATGTATCACATGTTTATCACTACATTGTGATACTAGGACTCTTTGGTGATCTTGGATCATGTATATAGTGGAACATATAGTATTCTTGTAATCTTAGAGTTTTATAAGTTTATCTTTCACTATTTACATTGATGTTTTGGTCTTCCATAGTATAATATTATTTGTTAATGATTTCGATATAATAAATGTTGAATTTTCTTCGATGGTTATCCTGGATCATATAGTGGTAATTTTTGTTATGTTTTAAGGTTCATTGTGTTATTCTTAAAGGGTAATCCGTCCCCCATAAGTATTGGAATCCATCATCATTTATTTCCATTTTTGTTATCTTGCGGATGAATTTCGAGGCCATGTATCATTATTCCCATATTCTCAATCTAATGTGGACAAGGAGGGATGTTAAAAATGGTATCATTTATTTTAAGTCCACAAGCATGTTTTAGATAACTTGTATATTCTTTTATCCTTTCTCGGTGGAACATGTAGTCATTAGTTTTCTTGGTCTTGGAGTTGAATTAATTTTGGTCTATTTCTTGGGAAGGAATCATTGAAAGGAGTAGGATTATTAGGGATTGAAATGTAGAGCATAAAAAATGTATCTTACAGTTTTATACAAAACATAATGTATCCATGTATTTGGGTAAATATATGTTTCACATACACTTATTGGATATTGGAATCTCATTTTCATGTGTTTATCAATAGAGAAAATTAGTGAGTGAATTATTGGAAAGAGTTCCCTATAAGACTCCGTATTTTATTTTATGTATTTTTATATGATTTGAAAAACTATGTTTATTTTTTTAAAATGTTTCATTTGTTTTCAAATGAAATACATTGAAAATATTATAATTTATTTATTTTGAAAATGGTTTTCTTTTCAAAAAGAAGTTGAATGTTTTAAAAATTAGTTGAAAGTCAAAAATGGGTAATTTTTTGAAAGAAATGTTATGATTGTTTTTGTGGTATAATTTTAAATGATAAGACTTAAATTTATAAATAGTGAGGCATATAGAGTTTGTGGTATGTTTAGAAAATGGAATACAATAGGCTTCGTCGAAACCGAATAGAAGAACCTACTGAGAATGTGGTTAGACTTGATCTATAGGTGAACCAAGAGCTAGTTTAGAGTAGCGTCTATGAATTTCAAGATATGTAATGATTGAACTAGAGGGATGTTCCAAGATAATTGTATCATTATATACAGTTACAAAAATAGAATCCACTATCCTCCATAGTGATTCAGAACTTGAAAACGACGAGGTCTGGCTGAATAGGATGAATCATATCTTCAATTTCATTAGCACACCATGAGAGATAAAAGTTGTGTTGTAAATTTATATTCTTGATGACATTTAACTCTAGTGGTGGGATCTAGTGGTGAATTACCATATAGATCAATTCCATATATTATAGGATTTTGATGAATTTTTCAACAAACAATTCTATCCTCACATGTTCAAGATTCAATGGACGACAGATTTCTTCATCCTCAAGTAAAAAAATATCTATGTCACAAATTATGATGCTAAATTAATGAGTTTAGTTCTCTTTGAAGCCGAGGATGCATCAAGTGTGTTCATTGAGGCATGAATCATTGAATCAAGTTTGAGGTAAGATATAATTTCAATGATAGTTGTGTTATATATTACATACTATACACAAATGGTGAACACAATGAAAATGGATTAATGTGACATCTTTGGAGCTATGTGAGGAGGAAGTATCCTGATACCCATGGAAAATGATGGAATATCTAATGCTGGGAGTAAGCGAAAGAGGGACACCTAATTCTATGGTGGGATAAAAAATAGAATCATACATCTTTCTCAGAAGATCTTCCTCTGAGACCCAAGACAATGAAGGGATGTTTCAAATGTGGTTCCTTCATCCACAATAATAGAGAGTGTAGAACATCACTAAGAGAATTAAATAATTACAACAATATAGAACATATTAAGAAACATTGTCATAGTTCTCCAAGGTAAGGTACTTCTTACACTTATCTGGTTTCACTATCATCATATACTTCAATGGGGTGAGGGCAACAGAGTCAATCTCATCAGCAGAACATACCTAGCCATGGTTATTAAATAAATAACAAGACTTCTCAGCAAGGGAAATCTCATCGAGGAAACATGGGGTAGAGTGAAATGACAAATAAATTATATGAACTTGATAAGATGATTATGGATGATCAGGAAAAACTATCAATAGGGAGAGGTGAAATTATTTTAAATTCTACTGTTTTTCAAGTGTTGTTTAATTATTGTGAATCAAATTCTTTCATTGATGTTAGTGAGGTTGATTTTCAATGTTTAAAAATTTATTTGATGCCTTATGTGATAATATTTTAAACTCATCTTGGTCAATGAAAATGTTGAGACCTTCTATGTAGTTCATGTTATATTATTGTGGATGGATTTAAATTGAAATGTGTCTTATCATTGTTGGATATAGATTTATATGATGAAATAATGGGTATGGATTGGTTGAATATATTTGAGGCTCATGTAGACTATTATATAAGAATAGCTCGACTCACAACTAAGGATGGAATATGTCATATCATTAGAGGATAATGGTTTGTAATGATAGTTGAAATAGATATGTTGGAACTAGTGGTGGGAACAATCTCATAACATTTGGAAAAGCTATGTTTGGTTTCGATTGAAGATATCTAGGGTAACCATTTTCTAGTAGTCATGGATGAGTTTCCATATATTTTTTCAAATAACCTCTCAGGGTTTCCACCTAAAAGAGAAGTAGAGTTTATGATTGATCTACTTTGTGGGATGATTCATATTTCACTTCTATCTTATATGATGGAACCAAAACAATTATAGGAGTAGAAATTGAAGTGGGTAGAGCTATAAAAAAATTGTTTCATATGACCAAACACATCTCCAAGGGAATCACTTATCCTATTTATAATGAATGAATATAAAACTATATGGAGTTGTGTTTATTAGAGAAATAATATCCAAGTTACGATAAATAATAGCTATCCACATCAATGAATTTATGATTTGGTTGATCACATAAAGGGGTTATTGGTTCTCTAAAATTATATTTCGATCCTGATATCACCAATTACATGTTCAGTATGAGGATATTTGAAAAACAAATTTCAAAATTAGATATGACGATTATTAATATTTGGTATTTCATTTCATTCATACAAATGTACTAGCAGTCATTATTTCATTGACAAATATTATATTTAATATTTTTCTGGATTATTTTTGTGTGGTGTTTGTAGATGACATACTAGTGTACTCAAAGACATGGTATGTACATGAGAAAAACATGGAAGTTTTTTTGGGAATGTTGAATGAGTAATATATGTAATAAAAATATATAAATGTGATTTTTGGATACAAGAAGTGTGATTTCATGGAAAAATAATTTGGAAAAAATGTGTTTCTTTTGATTAAAAAAGATAGAAGCTGTTTTCTCTTAGAAACCGTCAAAGAACGTCATTGAGATAAAACATTTTATTGGTTCAAATAATTATTATAAATTATTTTTTTGGGACTTATTATAACAATAATTTCTTATTGAAGCATTGGAAAAGGTGAAAATATCATTCCAATGGACTAAGTAATTAAATTAAATGTTTCAAGAGATGAAAGGTCACATTATATTAGCAAATATACAAGTTTTTCTGAAAGCTAGATATGTGTACGTGGTGTATTTTGATTCTTTTATATCCATGTTGGGATGGTTTCTCATGATACAAGACTATATATTTTCATATAGATCAATGATGTTGAGAGTTATTGAGAATAATTACCCAACAAATGATTTGGAGTAAGCTGTAGTCATCCATGCCTTGAATACATGGCCTCATTATCCCTTTGGTGATAAATTTACGATGTTCACATATCATAAAATTGTGAAACATATTTTCTCACAATGATATTTCAATATATAGAAATTTATTGGATGTATTATCTCTAAATTTTTCTATTTGAATTGATGTATACACTAGGAAAAGGAAATATTGTGGAAGATCCATTAAGAAGAAATTCATATGTTCAGATAGAAAAATATGATTCATATGAGTGGATGTTGTGGTCGGTACTAGCTGATATTAATG
Organism: Viscum album; assembly: GCA_963277665.1. Classification (NCBI taxonomy): domain Eukaryota; kingdom Viridiplantae; phylum Streptophyta; class Magnoliopsida; order Santalales; family Viscaceae; genus Viscum; species Viscum album. Next base: position 566,756,009 of record OY728151.1, read on the forward strand.
ATGGATTTGAGGACCGAGGTGATGTAATAGTTTTATATTCAATTTCCATGGTTCCTGATTCTATGGTTATTATAAAGTAGGCAAATACATCTGATTCTAAATGTATAAAAATGTGTTCAAAACTCCATTGTGTGAAGATTTAGAGTTGGAAATTGGATGGGAGTTTCGTTTTTTGGTTTAGAATTGTGATGGTTGTATCAATGTATTATTATGAAAAACTTATTATTTCTTTCCACCATTTGATATGGTCCATTCATATAGGAATACAATAATATTTATAATGCTTTTAAAACACAATTCTTGTGAAACTGTATGAAATAAAAGGTGGTTGAGTATATTTAGAAGTTATTAACTTGTCACCAATTTAAGACAGGTCATCAATGAACAGAAATAATGTTGAAGTCATTACTGATCCCTATGTAGAATTCACAGAAGATAGCTATGGATTTGTTACATGTAACCCATGAAGAGTTAAGAAAAAAAATTCCATATGGGTGATAGTGGATCGACTCACCATGTCGGCCCATTTCATCACTATTTGTGAAACTCATATATGGGAGGATGTTTCCAAAATATATATCCAAGATGTGAAAAAAATACATGGAATAAAAGTTTTGATAGTGTCAAAAAGATATCTGATTTCCACATCTCATTTTTGGAAATAATTATAGTAATATCATGGAACTCTGTTGACTATGAGCATGGAATATCATCCTCATATGGATGAGAAACCCAAAATGATGATAGATATGTTAGAATACATGTTGTGGGCCTGATTAATATAGTTTGGTGACTTATAAATAGAGAATATTCCATTGGTGGATTTCTTGTATAATAATAGCTATCAGACATTGATATAGACAGATCCATTTGAAGCAATGTATTGGTTCCCATTTCATTCTCCACTATGTTGGTTGGAAAAATGAGATACATCGATAGTTGTGCTGAGCCTTTTCTAGGAAACGATAGAGAATATTTAGTTGATCAGAAAATGGCTTGAGACAACTCGGAGTTGTTATAAATCATATGTGGATCATCATCGACAATCATTATAATTTTCTATGAGTGTTCATTTATTCTTATGGATATATCTATGGCATGGGAATCATCATTTTGGGAATCATGAAATGTTATCTCTTTGATATATAGGCCATTTCTAGACATTGGAATGGGTTTGAGAACTAGAAGATCATTTCTCATTACCACAATGGTTTAGTGTGGTGAATATTGTCTTCCTTTTATCACAGCTGAAAAATGTATCAACAAGATCATGATTGTAATGGCCCGGACCTCTCCGGTCCATTACTTTGTGAATTTTGGTGTTAGAGGTGTTCCGGGAGGTCAAGGGGACTTATCCCCAACACTTTTTCAATTTTCCAGTTCTGTGAATAGTGTTTCCAGTTTTATGAACAGTAACAGATCGGTCTCACCGATCAGTCTGACAGATCGGTCTCACAGATCAGTTTCACAGATCGGTCTGACGGATCAGTTTCATAGATCGGTGTGACAGATCGGTTTCACAGATCGGTCAGACAGATCGGTTTCACGGATCGGTGTGACAGATCGGTTTCACAGATCGGTGTGACAGATCGGTTTCACAGATCGGTTTCACAGATCAGTTTCACAGATCGGTTTCATGTACAGTAACAGTGGGTGAACAGTGTTTCCAGACTCCTACAGTTTTTCCCCTTTTGACGTTTCCTTTGATGTAAAATACTTTTTAAGCCTTATTTTAAGGGCTTTAAGGCCATTTAAAATGCCATAAATCCTATATTAATTAGTCCTAAGGCTTGGAATGTTTTACTTGGTCAAACCGCGTGGGTTAATGCGATCCGTTTTTAATGGAGAATTAACCGGATCTTAAACTGTCACCCCATTAAATCTTAAAAAAGGGACGAGGTATCATTCTCCCTTGTTCTTCCATTTTTTCTCAGCTAAGAGATTCTATAAACTTTCAATCCTTTCCGTAGGAGTTTCACAATCAATCTTTACTCCTAGGATTGGTTCTGCTCTGTTTTGGATGCAACCGAGCCCTGACGATCAATCTTCGATATAAGGTATGTTGTATCGTCGTTCTTTTGGGGTTTATCTTCTCCTATCCTCTTTTCCATAATTATACCATGTAATTTCCAAGATTCTAATGGGTTTTCTTGGGGTTGGTTGGTACTGTCGTACCACAGCATCCTCCGGTGGATGCAGTTGTCGCGAGGGGAGGATCATGACCTGTTGTGTGGATAAAGAACGCGAGGAACTGTTTGAGGTAGGGGATTCATGGCTTCTCTAATTGTATATGCGCAATAGTAGAATCAGCATGATTTATCCCTTTGGATCACAATGAAATTGACCTAATTAAATACCTGAACCGGATTAAGAGAATTGGTTGATCGCATGTTGTTGCTTTATACCGTGATAATGGTTTGCCTCATGTTTTCCTAGATATAGTGATATCTATGTTTTCTTTGATTTGTTGTTCATTCATGATAAAAATTGATAACGAACGTAAAGACGAAATTAATTGTTAATTAATTGGATAAAGATAAAGAGGCATGTAAATTAATCTGGTTATTTCCGTTGTTGTAGTTGTTCTAATTTGAGGATAATCAAATTAGGGAAGTAAGCATGGTTATTTAATTGTGATAGCTTGCTGATTAGGTATCCATGATTGGAACCTAGGAATAACAAAGCTGCCAATTCAATATGGATTAGAGAACAAATTATGTGGGAATTTCTAAAAGGGTTCTGAGTTACCCTCTTGTTTGTTAAACGGTCAAGAGCCCATGATGTGATGTTTGTTTTCCTGCTGCTTGTGCTGTGATGTGAGCCTGGATGGTTGTTGTGATATGTGGAGGCATGGAGGCCTTGTGGTTATGGCAACAGATGACGCCTAGAGTGGCGAGATGCATCAGTTTATGCATGTGGGTGTCGGGGAGGACACCAGGGGTTATGGAATGGGATGGATGTGGTTGCTGGTTGCTTGCGGGTTTCTTGAATGTTAATCTGCTTTGCTTTTCCCCACTGTTCAAGGCAGCTGGTCTTGCTACCCTTCTTCCGAAGGAGTCGAAGACGCGCGGGGTATGCCACGTGCTTTCTGTGTTTAGACTCTCGAGGGAGGATGGGTATATGCTCTTTATATAGGCGGGAAAGACTCGACGGGTAGTATATCTATTCACCGTGTTGAGCCTCCTTTGTGTTTAGAAGCATAGGATTTTTTTCTAGAATGCCTGGGAATGTGGAAAAGTAATTCTGTAATGAATGTTTGATTAAATGGTGAAAATCCACAGGGATGGAGATGCTGGAATTTAAAGGTGATGTGAATCTTAAAAAGGAGCAGTTGTTTTTCAATGTGATGCCAATTTAGTTTAATGTGGAATTGTTCATTCTTAATTAATGTTTCAAGAATTAATTAACGTATAGTGGAACTGATAAAATTAGAATGGAGTAATCTAATAAATCTCTTCAAATGTTTGTGTGCTTATGATATACCTAGTCTTAGAAGTAGCAGCCTGGAGTCTGAGAGAAGTTAGCTGCAGTTGAATCTAAGACTAGGTAATGCCCATAGTGTGGATGTGAGTTAATTATATATTCTGTACTTTTTGTGTTTCTATACGCTACTCCACCCTGTCGGTAAGGGCAACTGACACCCCAGGGATTCTGAGCCCTGGGGGGTGTTTTCCCCAACATTCTGATGGGAGGTTGAATGGATGACTACCCCCTTTGGCTCCGCTCTCTTCTCTTGGTAGATACTTGTTCCATGAGGCACAGCGGTTAGTTACCCCATATATGTGTGTAGAGGGCTGTAATGGCTTGTGGTTATTCACACACATATATTCAGGATATAGTATCCTACGGAATACTATAGGTGTAACGTGTATAGGCTATGATGGCTTGAGGATCCTTACTCGGAGTATGGGCTGTAATGGCTTGAGGTATTATACCCGACGTATGATACACGTTATGCGAGCTGTGGTGGCTCTCGGAGACTACCTGGTTACTTTTGATTTTGAGGACGGTGTGGTGCTTCGCCCAGGTGTCTGCGGGCAAGCCTATGTGGTGCACGGGGTGCAGATTGTGGAGCTTCGCCCAGGTGTCTGCGGGCAAGCCTTTGGAGAGAGATGCACAGGACGTATGTCGTTGGGGCAAAGAGGAAAACCAGTGGGGAAGTAGTAGCGGGGTACCCTTGATATTCTTTACTATATGCTATATTCTTGTATATGTTACTTGGTGAGAGTATCCATGGTGAGGTTGGGAACATAATATACCTATTTAGGTGACGAGTTAGTTTCACTTGTTGTTCACTGGGATTTAGCATGATTTCTTTACTTTTGCACGAGAGGCTTGGGGAAGATCCTACTGAGTATACTGTTATACTCACCCTATGAACATATAAACTGTTTTCAGGTCACTGGGAGCAGGTTGGAGATCAAGCTGGATACTACTAGCTGGCGGTTGGAGGAGAAGCTGTTCGGGCTTGTGGTCGCTGCCGTTTTACTTTCTTTTGGGTACTTTTAGTTTTCCCTTTCAGTTATAGTACTTTTGAAAGAAATTTCATATATGTACTTGGTTTCATTTTATATCGCAGTTCTAAGTTGGAGTTGATTGGAGTCTATTCTATCTCTCTCTTATGCATGTGTTCTCTTAGAGGGTAATGCCTCCCATTTGTATGTTATTATACCCTCGGTGCTAGTCGCCAACCCGGGGCCTACTGGAGGCGGGACTCGGGGGTCATTATCTCCCTTCTCACATTGCCGGCCCAGGAGGGGTACACTTTGTGGGGAGGGGGTCGTGACAGAGTGGTATCAGAGGTCTGGTTGAGGGATAGGATGGAGTTTGGAGTTAGGCACAGGTGAGGATGCATGGGATGGTAGGGCAATGATGTCATTCACGTTTAGCAAGTGGGGTAAACACTGGAGACCTGTAGAGACATAGGCGTTCAGGCCCCCCTATGATCTATTGCACGGACCTTTAAGTTTGCGATGGCTACTAAACAAAGTGATACTGGTTGCAGGGTAGAGACCTAGGAAAGTATCATGCATCATTATTCTTTGCGCCTGTGTTTGAATGGGTAGACCTTGGGATAGGTAACCTGAAATTAATAAAACAAAACAATTAATTAATTAATGTGAATCTTCCATATTCCAGGCTTAGGAGTTCTAACAGTTGTTATTTTACAGGTATGGCTCCAGGTCGACGTCCTCACCAGTTTTGCGCAGAAGATGCCCAGCAGGCTGTTCCAGCAGATCACCGCCGAGTAGAGGTTGACGAAGATGACACTTGGAGGAAGACACTTCGAGAGTTTCAGCGCCAGAGTCCACAGAAGTACGAGGGCTCTGTTTCAGATGCAGTCACAGAAGACTGGTTGGAGGAGGTCGAGATGGGCTTCAGTTCGATTCGTGCTCAGAAGTAACACTGGGTGTCTTTGGTTGTGACGATGCTGCATGGAGCAGCGAGGCAGTGGTGGTTCTTGTTCCTCGGTGACCGTGAAGAGTCAGTGATCTCGTGGGAGGAGTTTCGAGACAGGTTTAGTGTCGAGTTTCTTTCATCGACTGCGAAGGTGTCCAGTCGCCAGGAGCTTCTCACCCTTCGGTAGGGGAGCTCCAGTGTTCGAGAGTTTGGAATTTGTTTTAGGAACCTTCTACGATATGCTTCAGACCTGTTACCAGATGATGAGGCCAGGGCGAGGCATTTCAAGGAGGCTTTGCGTCCAGAGATCCAGCGCCATGTCACCCCATTTATGCTGAAGACATATCTTGAGGTGCTGGTGAGGGAAGAGGTTGTTGAGAGGACTTTTTCTAGGACCGGATCGTCACGAGAGGAGAATCGTCATGATTCCTCACAAAGTAGAGCTGTGGTCCGGGGTTCCCAGTTTTCAGGACAGAAGAGTTTCCATTCACCTGGGGGTAGGTCCCATCCCTTCCCATCTCGTTTCTCCAGAGGCAGCAACTCTCAGGCCTATGCCAAGGGATCATGTGCTTGTATTTCTTGTGGTGGTCGTGGTCATCAGCAGCGGGAGTGCCCGACTTTTCAGAGCAGTCATTGTGCACCAGGTGCTTCACTCCAGGTTCCTCTGTTGAGGCAGTTCCAGCCGAGGCAGCAGCAGCAGGTTGCACCAGCTTTAGATCACCAGAGGGTAGATGGAGCAGGCAGAGGACAGCCCCATGACGCTCCCCGTCCTCATAGAGCAGAGCGCGACCGTGGTGGTGGTCGTCATCAGGGTCAGAGAGGCCGTGGAGGTGGTCGTGGTCAGCTTCATGCTCTAGCGTTGCCAGCTCCAGGTGAGCCAGACGTCGTCTGAGGTACCCTTTGCTTGTTTTCTACCTTGGTGTATGACTTGTTTGATTCAGGAGAGACACACTCTTTTATATCCTCTACCCTTGTCCATGCTTTGGGACTTGAGGTAGAGAGGCTTCCAGTGCCCTTGGCATTGACTACGCCAGCTGGAGGTCGAGCTAGCTTTTTGAAGTATGTAGAGACTGTGAGCTAGTGTTGGGGAAGCACCGCTCTTGGGGATATTTCCTATGTTTACGAATACAACCATATGATGTCATCCACAGCATAGATTGGTTGTATCCGGTGCAGGCTATTGTGGATTTCTACAGGAAGAAGGTCATTTTCTTTGATGAAGATGGAGAGGAAGTGGTGTTTGTTGGTGAGAGAGATCCTCGAATGAGTCATAGACGAGTTTCATCCTCATCATCCATGATGGCTGGGATGATGCTGAGTTCTTCATAGGTTCAATAGTTGGCGTTTCCTAGGGTCGTAGAGGAGTACCCTGACGTCTTTCCAGAAGAGGTTGTATCCTTACCCCCTCGACGAGAGATCGAGTTTGGGATCAAGCTACAGCCGGGAGAGTCTCCTATCTCTATGTCTCCATATAGGATGGCCCCTTCTGAGTTACGAGAGCTACGTATACAGCTCGATGGTTTGTTGCAGTGTGGTTTTGTTCGGCCAAGTGTGTCACCATGGGGTGCACCAGTTTTGTTTGTGAAAAAGGCTGACGGCAGTTTGCGGTGGTGTGTCGATTATCGTCGATTAAACAATGTGACAATAAAGAATCGCTATCCTCTTCCACGGATTGATGACCTATTCGATCAACTGAAGGGTGCAAGTTGGTTCTCAAAGATCAACTTGCGGTCAGGATATCATCAGATGCGTGTAAAGGATGAGGATATCCCGAAGACTGCTTTCTGTTGTCGTCATGGGCAATATGAGTTTGTTGTAATGCCATTCGGCATGACGAATGCTCCATCTGTTTTCATGGGGTTGATGAATGCTGTGTTCCGTGAATTCCTGGACAAGTATGTTGTGGTTTTCATCGATGACATCCTTGTGTACTCCACATCTGAAGAAGAGCATGCAGAGCATCTACGAGCCGTTTTGGGAGTTCTTCGCCAACATCAGTTGTTTGGGAAGTTTTCCAAGTGTGAGTTCTGGGATCGAGAAGTTCGTTTCTGAGGGCATGTTGTGTCCCAACAGGGATTATCTGTGGATCCATCGAAGATAGTGAAGCAGTAGTGTCTTGGGAAGCCCCCAAGACCATGTTAGAGGTGCGAAGTTTCCTTGGTATCACAGACTATTATAGGAGGTTTGTAGCCAATTTCTCCTGAGTTGCGACTCCTCTGACAGCTTTGACCAAGAAGGATCAAGCGTTCATATGGACTGATCAGTGTCAGGCAGCTTTCGAATATCTAAAGAAGAAGTTGGTAAGTGCTCCAGTCCTTTGTCTTCCAGCGGAGGGAGTCCAGTTTGATGTTTTTTGTGATTCTTCACATCTGGGGATAGGCTGTCTTCTTATGCAACAAAGGTCAGTTGTTTCTTATGGGTCCCGACAATTACGTCCCCATGAACACAATTATGCCACCCATGATCTTGAGTTGGAAGAAGTGGTGTTTGCGCTGAAGTTGTGGAGACATTACCTCATTGGTGAGCACTTTGTGGTTTTCACCGATCATAATAGTTTGAGGTATGTTTTCTCCCAACGTGACTTGAACTTGAGGCAGCGTCGGTGGATGGAGTTCTTGCAGGAATACGACTTTGAAATATCGTATACACCTGGAAAAGGGAATGTTGTAGCTGATGCACTAAGCCGAAAGTCATGTAATGATGTTGTGTGTGAATCTGGTGATTCTTGGAGAGTGATGGAAGAGCTAGCAGCTTTGCATCTTGATATGGGAGAAGTTGGGGGTAGAGGTTGTCTTTTTCAGATGACAGTGCAGTCATCCCTGATGCAGAAGGTGGAAGAGTCTCAGTTGGGTGATCTAGAGGTGGAAGTTTGGAAAGACAGAGTTGTTTGTGGGGATGCCCCTTATGGTTAGTCGGAGGATGAACAACACCGAGTGTTGTATCATGGCAGGCTTTTTATTCCCTTGGCGATGCGCGATACAGTTCTCCAAGAGGTCCATAGTTCACCCTTGGCGGTACATCCTGGTGTGACGAAGGTGTACCGATCCTTGAGGAGTCAGTTTTGGTGGCCTGGGCTGAAGCGTACAGTTGCAGAATGTGTGTCTCGATGTTTAGTCTGCCAGAAGGTGAAGGCCAAACACCGTGTTCCTGGTGTTCTTCTCCAACACATAGAGATTCCTCAGTGGAAGTAGGAGGACATCTCAATGGACTTTGTTACAGGTTTACCTCCAGCTCCGGGAGGACATGATGCTATATGGGTGGTTGTGGATCATTTAACTAAATCGGCCCACTTCATAGAAATCAAGGAGTCGAGCTTAGTGGAGGTTTTGTCGAGGCAGTATCTGGAGGAGGTGGTGAGGCTTCACGGAGTTCCTAAGATGATCATTTATGATCGAGACCCTCGTTTTACCTCTAGGGTGTGGAGAGGTCTCCAACATGATTTTGGCTCTCAACTGTGCCTTATCACTGCTTTTCATCCTCAAACGGATGGTCAGACAGAGCGAACCATCCATACTCTTGAAGACATGCTGCGCTCTTGTGTTCTTGATTTTGGAGGTTCATGGGTGAAGCACTTACCCTTGGTAGAGTTCGGTTACAATAATAGTTTTCACTCTACCATCGGCATGGCGCCGTTTGAAGCCTTGTATGGCCGGCCATGCCGTACTCCGTTGTACTGGACTGGGGTCGGAGAGTCAGCAATTCTCGGACCAGAACTAGTGTATAATACAACAGAGATGGTACAGGTGATTCGTGAGAGGATGAAGACAGCACAAGATCATCAGAAATCATATGCTGATCAAAGAAGGAGACCCTTAGAGTTTAATGTTGAGGATCATGTGTTTCTAAAGGTGACTCCCCGTCGTGGGCAGCGAAGGTTTGGTCGTGGAAGTAAGATTTCTCCCCGGTTTGTTGGGCCTTTCAAGGTGTAAGCTCATGTTGGACCTGTGGCATATCAAGTAGCACTTCCCCCTCAGATGAGTCGGATACATGATGTTTTCCATGTATCACAGCTCCGTCGTTATCTTCATGATGAATCTCATGTTATTGATTGGGGAGAGATTGATATTGACGATGATGCAACCTTCGAGGAACGACCTGTGGAGATCCAAGACCGCAAGGAGAAGGTGTTGCGTGGGCATTCTATCCCCTTAGTTCGTGTCTTGTGGCGACACAGTGGCATGGAGGAGAGTACCTGGGAACATGAGTCACAGATACGTACTCAGTACCCAAATTTTTTTAATGTTTAACTCTTTTTTTTGTAATGATGTTTCATTTATCGTTAGACATTTCATGTTTTATTTATGTACTTTTCATATGATGTTATGAATGAATTGTTTGGGTATGGATTGTTTGTTCCCATACTCCCGGATGTCGTAGTTTTGTTCCAGATTTCGAACAACTCATGGTGGTTTTCCCCTGAGAGGTATCTTATGGGGTGGTTGTTCGGACCCCTCTTTTCTTCTGGGTTGGTTTTTAATTCTTGAGGACGAGAATGTTTTGAGAGGTATCTAATGTAATGGCTCGGACCTCTCCGGTCCATTACTTTGTGAATTTTGGTGTTGGAGGTGTTCCGTGAGGTCAAGGGGACTTATCCCCAACACTTTTCCGATTTTCCAGTTCTGTGAACAATGTTTCCAGTTTTATGAACAATAACAGATCGGTCTCACCGATCGGTCTGACAGATCGATCTCACAGATCAGTTTCACAGATCGGTCTGACGGATCGGTTTCACAGATCGGTGGGACAGATCGGTTTCACAGATCGGTCTGACAGATCGGTTTCACAGATCGGTGTGACAGATCAGTTTTACAGATCGGTGTGACAGATCGGTTTCACAGATCGGTTTCACAGATCGGTTTTACAGATCGGTTTCATGTACAGTAACAGTGGGTGAACAGTGTTTCCAGACTCCTATAGTTTTTCCCCTTTTTACGTTTCCTTTGACATAAAATACTTTTTAAGCCTTATTTTAAGGGATCTTAAGTCCGTTTAAAATTCCATAAATCATATATTAATTATTCCTAAGGATTGGAATGTTTTACTTGGTCAAACCGTGTGGGTTAATGCGATCTGTTTTTAATGGAGAATTAACCGGATCTTAAAACGTCGCCTTATTAAATTTTAAAAAAAAGGGATGAGATATCATTCTCCCTTGTTCTTCCATTTGTTCTCAGCTAAGAGACGCTAGAACCTTTCAATCCTTTCCGTAGGAGTTGCACAATCAATCTTTACTCCAAGGATTGGTTCTGCTCTGTTTTGGATGCAACCGAGCCCTGACGATCAATCTTCGATATAAGGTATGTTGTATCGTCGTTATTTTGGGGTTCATCTTCTCCTATCCTCTTTTCCATAATTATACCATGTAATTTCCAAGATTCTAATGGGTTTTCTTGGGGTTGGTTGGTACTGTCATACCGCAGAATCCTCCGGTGGATGCAGTTGTCGCGAGGGGAGGATCGTGACCTGTTGTGTGGATAAAGAACGTGAGGAACTGTTTGAGGTAGGGGATTCATGGCTTCTCTAATTGTATATGTGCAATCGTAGAATTAGCATGATTTATCCCTTTGGATCACAATTAAATTGACCTAATTAAATACTTGAACCAGATTAAGTGAATTGGTTGATCGCATGTTGTTGCTTTATACCGTGATAACGGTTTGCCTCATGTTTTCCTAGATATAGTGATATCTATGTTTTCTTTGATTTGCTGTTCGTTCATGATAGAAATTGATAACGAACGTAAAGCTGGAGTTAATTGTTAATTAATTGGCTAAAGATAAAGAGGCATGTAAATTAATCTGGTTATTTCCGTTGTTGTAGTTGTTCTAATTTGAGGATAATCAAATTAGGGAAGTAAGCATGGTTATTTAATTGTGATAGCTTGCTGATTAGGTATCCATGATTGGAACCTACGAATAAAAATTCTACCAATTCAATATGGATTAGAGAACAGATTATGTGGAATTTCTAAAAGGGTTCTGAGTTACCCTCTTGTTTGTTAAAGGGTCAAGATCCCATGATGTGATGTTTGTTTTCCTGCTGCTTGTGATGTGATGTGAGCCTGGATGGTTGTTGTGATATGTGGAGGCATGGAGGCCTTGTGGTTATGGCAACATATGACGCCTAGAGTGGAGAGATGCATTAGTTTATGCATGTGGGTGTCGGGGAGGACACCGGGGGTGATGGAATGGGATGGATGTGGTTGCTGGTTGCTTGCAGTTTTCTTGAATGTTAATCTACTTTGCTTTTCCCCACTGCTCAAGGCAGCTGGTCTTGCTACCCTTCTTTCGAAGGTGGCGAAGACGCGCGGGGTATGCCACGTGCTTTCCATGTTTAGCCTCTCAAGGGAGAATGGGTATATGCTCTTTCTATAGGCGGCAAAGACTCGACGGGTAGTATATATATTCACCGTGTTGAGCCTCCTTTGTGTTTAGAAGCATAGGATGTTTTTCTAGAATGCCTGGGAATGTGGAAAAGTAATTCTGTAATGAATGTTTGATTAAATGGTGAAAATCCACGGGGATGGAGATGCTGGAATTTAAAGGTGATGTGAATCTTAAAAAGGAGTAGTTGTTTTTGAATGTGATGCCAATTCAGTTTAATGTGGAATTTTTCATTCTTAATTAATGTTTAAATAATTAATTAACATACAGTGGAACTGATAAAATGAGAATGGAGTAATCTAATAAATCTCTTCAAATGTTTGTGTTCTTATAGTATACCTAGTCTTAGAAGTAGCAGCCTGGAGTCTGAGAGACGTTAGCTGCAGTTGTATCTAAGACTAGGTAATGCCCATAGTGTTGATGTGAGTTACTTATATATTCTGTACTTTTTGTGTTTCTATATGCTACTCCACCCTGTCGGTAAGGGAAACTGACACCCCGGGGATTCTGAGCCCTGGGGGGGTGTTTTCCCCAACATTCTGATGGGAGGTTGAATGGCTGACTACCCCCTTTGGCTCCGCTCTCTTCTCTTGGTAGATACTTGTGCCATGTGGCACAGTGGTTAGTTACCCCATATATGTGTGTAGAGGGCTGTAATGGCTTGTGGTTATTCACACACATATATTCAGGATATAGTATCCTACGGAATACTATAGGTGTAACGTGTATAGGCTATGATGGCTTGATGATCCTTACTCGGAGTATGGTCTGTAATGGCTTGAGGTATTATACCCGACGTATGATACACGTTATGCGAGCTGTGGTGGCTCCCGGAGACTACCTGGTTACTTTTGGTTGTGAGGACGGTGTGGTGCTTCGCCCAGGTGTCTGCGGGCAAGCCTATGTGGTGCACGGGGTGCAGATTGTGGAGCTTCGCCCAGGTGTCTGCGGGAAAGCCTTTGGAGAGAGATGCACATGACGTATGTCGTTGGGGAAAAGCGGAAAACCAGTGGGGAAGTAGTCGTGGGGTAACCTTGATATTCTTTACTATATGCTATATTCTTGTATACGTTACTTGGTGAGAGTAGCCATGGTGAGGTTGGGAACATAGTATACCTGTTTAGGTGACGAGTTAGTTTCACTTGTTGTTCACTGGGATTTAGCATGATTTCTTTACTTTTGCACGAGAGGCTTGGGGAGGATTCTACTGAGTATACTGTTATACTCACCCTATGTACATATAAACTGTTTTTCAGGTCACTGGGAGCAGGTTGGAGATCAAGCTGGATACTACTAGCTGGAGGTTGGAGGAGGAGCTGTTCGGGCTTGTGGTCGCTGCCGTTTTACTTTGTTTTGGGTACTTTTAGTTTTCCCTTTCAGTTGTAGTACTTTTTCATGACATTTCATATATGTACTTGGTTTCCTTTTATATCTCAGTTCTAAGTTGGAGTTGATTGGAGTCTATTCTATCTCTCTCTTCTGCATGTGTTCTCTTAGAGGGTAATGCCTCCCATTTGTATGTTATTATACCCTCGGTGCTAGTCGCCAACCCGGGGCCTACTAGAGGCAAGACTCAGGGGTCATTATCTCCCTTCTCACATTGCCGGCCCAGGAGGGGTACACTTTGTGGGGAGGGGGTCGTGACAATGATCACATGATCTGATGGGATCACATAAACCTAGAGGGGGATGCTTAATTGGTGTATATCCTGATGTGGATTTTTAATAGGCAATTAATTTTTTTTTATGGGAAAATCATTGATCTAGTGTAGGTTTTATGGAAACATGGTTTGATTCAAGACGTGACTTGGTAATGATAGAAGGAAATGAAAGAGAAATTTCCCCAACTCCTTCAGGGAAATCCTTGGTTTTTACATTGTAGGGATGGAAATGCCAATGGTGGGGAAAAATTAGCACCCATGTTTTTGGTATGTAACCCTTTTGTTATCATTTTTATGTATATAAAATATACGGGTGAATGTTGGGAGTGTTTTGAGACAATTGTTGTGTTTTGGGGATAAAGGGAAGGCAACCAAGAAGAGCATGGTTCATCCAAACTATTATAAAACCTAAGAGAAACTGTAATGAACTGCCCATTCACATTTTCTTGAGAATACAAGGAATCATTACTATGCTACAAGTGACGGCCATAAGATTTATAAGGGAGGTAACGATTGTCGAAGGGTTTTATTTAAATGTTTTGGATGATTTGACCTTTAGGATATAAAACCATTAACCAACAACCATGACCATCAAAACACAATATGTTTCTTAAAATAAGAAATAAATACCAACAAATTCATTTACAACCAAAATGAAACAATGTTTACCATAGTAGAAAGAAAACTATTAACATAGAAAACAACATAAGGAAACAAATAAACATTAAATGACAACAAGACTCCATTATCCACATGCTCCATGATCCAATCACTAAACACCCCAAATATCATGGGGTGGTTCTAAATACATCAGAAACATTATGTTTTCACATGTGTCAAAAGATAGAATATGCAAAAAGTAGGATCAAAATAATGAAGTAGATGCTCAATATATAAGAGGCGGGGTGAATTTTACACTTTAAAAATTTCCTTAAACAAGGAAAGATCTATGTTTAACAATGTTAAACTAAGAAAATTCACAACACCTCTAACACCAATGAAATATTGGGACAATGTATGAAGTTAGAAACTCCTAGTTCCATGAACTTGATTATATCTGGAAAGTGATTCTGAAAAATAGGATCCAGAAATATGGATCCCAAAATTGAAACTTAACCAAATTTTACAATATTAGATTTTACCTTATAGTGTATAGAATTAAAATTAGTCAGAGTACAATTGTAAGGAAATATAGGAAGGTTATACTTTCCTTACAATACAATATGCAGCGGAAAAATAAGTAATAAAACTACAAGTAACAAGATATAAATCTTCAAACCCAAATAGAAGGGTATCCAACAACCTTGGATAAATGTCCCTTGATTTATACTTTCAAGAAAGTCTGTCTTACCCGCACCAGGGTAAGACCTCGATACAAAGATCAGAGTCTCTGTCTTGTTATCCCCACAAGCCCTTAACTTCAAGGTAGTTGGAACCTCCATCTTCCTCAGCAAAGAAGTCCTCAACTTCAAGGTGTTGGAACCTCTGTATTCATATCCCCAGAATCCCTTGAATGTAATCACCAACATTCGGAGTCGCATGAAGCAATCTGCACAAGGCAAAGTTTTAACAAGTAGTTCAAACTTTCTGCACGAATCATGAGAGTCAATAATATCCTCTCTCTCTAGAAATCAATTCAACAGTATATAATAAAAAATTGTCAAAGATTAGTGTGATGAGCTCATTTAAATGAGCTTCTATTTATAGGAAACTTTCCAACGGTCGGCTCCCTCATCCAACTGTCATATTTTCCTTGAATTTCAGAGGGACCTGTACACGTGTCCCTAAACCAATAGTTAGTTAGAAACATAATGTATGACATCATTTTTTAATGAAGTAGGTGTAAGCATAAGAAAAACTAATGTTCGGAATGTAAGAAAATAAAAGTTCGGATTCTAACCAAAATAGAATTCGGAGTCATATAATAAAAGGATATTCGATTCTGTATTATAGGAATTCAAAACCTGAATTCTGTAGGAATCCGGAGTCTGAATTCTTAAGGAAATTCGGAGTCTGGTTTCACCAGAATTCATAATCTGTGCTTTCATAGTTCAGAGTCGAACGTGTAAACGTTCGGAGTCGAACTCATAAATGTTCAGAGTCAAACTAGTAAAAGTTCGGAGTCGAACTCATAAATGATCAGAGCTGAACTAGTAAATGTTCGGAGTCAAACTAGTAAAAGTTTGGAGTCGAACTAGTATAAGTTCAGAGTCTAACTCATAAATATTCGGAGTCGAACTCATAAAAGTTCAGAGTCGAACTAGTAATAGTTCAGAGTCGAACATGTAAATGTTCGGAGTCGAACTAGTAAAAGTTCGGAGTCGAACTAGTAAAAGTTAAGAGTCGAACACATAAAATTTCAGAGTCCAGAATTCAGAGTTGAACTTTTTTAGAGTTCATATCCAAAATTTGGATTGGAACATCATTACAATTCAGATCTATATTTAGGAGTGGAACTTTATTAGAGTTCACATCCAGAATTCGGAGTGGAACTTCATTACACTTCACATCCAGAATTCAGATCCTAAAATAGAATGCTTTATATCTTAGCATTATATGATTCTGAGGTTTTGGGTATGAATTCGAATTTTACACTTAAGAAAAATATTGATATGTATAAGGAAATATAGATCAGGGTAAAATTCATTAAGGAGAGAAATTTTCATTATATAAGTAAAACATAGATTTGCTTACGTATAAGGTGGTTGTGATTTTCAAAATAAGTAAGAATGGAAAAGTCATAATGAAAACCTTATTGACTCAAAAATCTTCCCCTTTTTGGAATTCAAAAACATCCTTACGAAAAAAGAATACAAGGGAATTGAAAATTTTCATTAGACTTTGAAATTACAACTTATCTCCCTTTTTTCATGGATGATAGTGAATAAAACTAACCCCCCCTTAGGAATTGAAACTATAATGATGGTATTCTGAATTTCCGAAGTGAAGTTTTCATTATCATGGTAATGAAAAACTTTTTAATGAGAAACTCCCCCTTACTTTAAGGACATTTCACTTAGAAATTTTCCTTCTCCATTTTAAATTTTTCCATATCCTCTTTTAAGTAGTTATTTTTCCTTCTCCCCCTTTGTGATTTTCAAAAAGAATTGAAGGGATGGTAAAAAATAATGTACCTGAAACATTAGTACATAACAAGACAAGATCGAACCAAGAAACAAAAATTCATTGGAGTTATGAAATTTTTTACAAGGAATGAAAAATACAACAAAAGATCGGAGTGAGTTTATTTTCTTTTTTTCCTTCGGGATTAGATTCTTCAACAAGGTTTTCAGTTTCTTCAAATATCTCTGATCCTCCTCAGCTTGCCTCTCCAAAGCATTTATCCTTTCATCATGAGCTTTCAAAGATTCTTCCTGAGCCTTCATGGCCTCTTCCTACATCTTCAGTAACTCATCTTGATTTTACAGCTTCTCTTTGAACACAATCCAGAAATATATTTCCTTGTTCCAGTTCTGTGCGACTGAGTTAAGCTTCCCATTTAGGTCTCTGACCTGTTGATTCTGAGGACTTTGCTCAATGATCAGCTCATCCTGATGATTCTTAATCTTTGCATCCTTGGTTTCAATGGCATCTTTTACCTCACTTTAAAAACGATCAAAGTTAGCCATGTCTTCTTCAATTTTCTTAGACAACAAAGTGATTTTAATGCATGATTTCCTGTGAACATCATAATTGATAAGAAAATTTGTATAGTCGGCCTAAATGTTTATACACTTATCCATCACAACAGATAAGGATTCTGACTTTTGATTCAAATTATGTTGCATCATCTGGCATCTAGAGTCTATAGTGGGAAATATCGGAATGGTGTCCACCAGATTTTTCAAAGATTCAACAACAAAGTCATGACCATGTGCTGATGACTCCGAATCAGAAAATTTTCTTGGTTATTTTTCTTCTTAAATTTGTACCATCTTCCTTTTAGAAGACCGACCAACCTCTTTCTTCCTGAAGATATCTTTTGTTGGTGTATCCATAAGCACTAGCTTACCTTTATCTGTTTTTGGAATGGGTTGTTCATCTGGAGATTCTTCCTCACTTTCCAATAGTTGAACAATTTTGTCTTCATCAATTTTCTCCTTCTCTATAAATTCCTCAAGATAATGCTTCTCATAGGATTCTTCCTCATCATACATAACATTTTCTTCCTCTTCATGTTTCTTATCATCATCCTTCTTACTTTCTTTTTGAACTCCCTTTCCCGGAGTGACTAATTTTGCGGATTCAGGTTTTTCTTGATAATCTTCTAAATTTTTGATCAAGTCATCTAGATTATCACTTCCTTCATCTACTTCTTTTACTTATTCTTGAACAACCTATTCACCCTTAGTCTTTTCCGAAGTGATGTAGTTCTTTTCTGGTGTCTCAGGTAATGGTTCGATAAGATTAGTTTCTGGAACTAGAATCTGTTCAGAAGCTATTTCAGTTGATTTCAAAAGAGATTGAACAACCTCAGCTTCAGATATTTTCTTCTTCAGCTTCATCTCCTTTGCTTGCTTCTCTATCTCATCCGCAGCTCTCTCTTTTAAGGTCTTAGCCTTAGTAGGGTCCAATCTGAACTTCGGATCCACTTCTTTTCTCTTCTCCTTGTCTTCCATCAACTTAGAAGACACTTCATCTGGGTATGCATTTTGTTTATTTGGATTGGGTTGTGCGGATTTAGTTTCCTTACCTTTGTGGGTTTTTTCTTTAGTAACCACATTCTTAAGCTTTCTCTTCTTTGTAACTTTCTTTACTGGTTTAGCCTTCCCTACATTTTCTAGAATGGTCTCAGCCTCTTCTTCTAGTAAAGGATTGAATTATCGAGATTCATCAGAAAAACCCATCTTCATCCTTTTTAGTGTATCATCACTTACTAACATTACTTTGCAATTTATTTTCTTGGAAGTGAAAGCAATGTTGAATGAGCCAAGACATCTGATGATAAGTTTGGAAATCAGAACCGGATACATAATGATCTGAGCTTTTAGATTCCCTTCTTTGATATTCTTAGCTGTAATCAAAATATGCCTCATCAGATTTATCTTCCTTAGATTTACCAAAAAATCTTGGACGTAAATGTCACTCTTCTTTAAATAATCCTTACCACCCCTTCTTGGTATGAGAAAACCCTCTACCCATAGCTATAGAATCCGATTATTTGGAGTGAGATGAGCAATTTTAGATGTCTTTGCATCTTTAAGTCCAATGAATTTCAATGCCTTCACTTTATTGAAACTTCCTTTCTCATTTGGAATCTTATGTGATCATAACTCAAGTTCTCCTTCATAAGTCAAACACACAAAATTTTCAGCCTTGGTGTAAGATAATTTTTATGTCTTCCCATAAGACTTGAAAGAAAAGAAATCTATGCCATCTTCCTCAAGTATGGAAACAGACTCATGGAACTCAACAAGCAACACTGTATAAACTAGATTCTATTTCTATGGCATTTACAAGCACACATCCACCCACCCATTCAATTCGATATTCTTGGTTATAAGAAAATTATACCTGTAGAAACTTGGATTTAGTAACCTCTCCCTATAAACTATCCACATTGAGATCGGATTTGAGGTAGACATATCTTGAGATGTAGCTTCAACAGACATTTGGAATGGAGAGTTCTGCAAGATTTGGAATGGGCTTATGAAATATCAGAACGGTCCTTATGAAAATAGATAGGGCTTCGAGATACGAGAGCTTTGAAAAACCGTTGTGGGATGACCCTCGGGGGTCCCCTTTATATAGGCATTTAGATGACGATTCAGTTTCCACGATTGATCAAACGGTTGAGATACATTGAGATTTGATCTGATGGTTGAGATACAAGCCGAAAGGAAAACTTGACTTCGATATTTTGAGATTTTAAAGAAAAAATTCAGATTTAAGAAAACTAGAATCCGAAATTTTTTAAAACACATAAGAAAATACCAGAAAGAAAAATATGACTACGAAAACTTAAGTAAGGAAATCATACCGTTCGGATTGGCTAGGAAGTTTGTTCGTAATTGGTAATATTCTTCTTGAGGAAAATCTAACAAAGAAAAATGTACTATGAAAAACATCATTATGAAAAAGGTTAGAATGAAAACTTCATTACGGAAATTCTCAGTACGGAAATTTCCACTCCAAAAATTTTAGTTCCATAAATTTTCATTATGAAACATTTCAGTTTCATAAATTTTCATTACAAAATATTTCAGTTCCAGAAATTTTCATTACGAAAATTTGAGTTCCGGAAAATTTCATTACGAAAATTTGAGTTCCGGAAATTTTCATTACGAAAATTTCAGTTCCGGAAATTTTCATTACGAAATTTTCAGTTTTGGATATATTCATTATGAAAATTTCAGTTCCAGAAATTTTCATTATGAAAATTTCACTGCCGGAAATTTTCATTATGAAAATTTCACTTTCGAAAATTTTCATTACGAAATTTTGGTTACAAAATTTTTTAAAAATAAATTTCAACGAAAATTTTGGTTACAAAAGGTTTTTAAAAAAAATGAGTAAGAAAATTTTGTTTATGCTATCATGAAAATATACTCCACCTATGAAAAAGAGTTTATTACTGTAAGGAGAATTGTTCAACAAAAAGATAATGAAGAAGGATTATCTTACAGTTATAATTCCTATCTTCAGTTTAATGTATTCAAATCTATTGGAAGGTAATGATTTTATAAAAATGTCATAAATTTGATCTTCCATTCCGATAAACTGAAAAATGATATCTCCTTTAAGTGTCTGATGCCTAATATCTATGTGCTTTGCACGAGAGTGATGTGCATGGTTTTTACTAAGGGCAACGGTACTTGTTTTATCACAAAAAAATTGATTCTTAGTAAAACTCAAGCCATAATCTTTGACTGTGTGTTGCATCCACAACACTTGATCACAAAAACTTCCAACTGCTACATATTCAGCTTCAGCAGTGGAGAGTGCTACAGAATGTTGCATCTTGCATGACAAAGAAACTAAAAAATCTCCTAAGAAATGACAAGTTCTGGATGCACTTTTTATATCCATTCTACATCCATCAAAGTCAGCATCCAAAATTATTTTTATGATAAAATACTTTCTATAAGTATAAAACAATCCTAGATCTTTGGTTCCCTTTAAGTATTGAAAAATTATTTTCACTACATTTAAATGAGATTCCTTCGGATTGTATTGATATCTAGAACATAAGCAGACGGAAAACATCATGTTTGGCCGACTAGATGTCAGGTAAAGTAGGATTCCTATCATACCTCTAAAAGATGTTTGATCAAATGGTTTCCCAACTTCATCAAGATCATGTTTGTTTGAGGTACCAATAAGACTACTTATACTCTTTTTGTTTTCATAACCATACTTTTTAAGAAGTTCGTTAACATAATTATGTTGGGATATGTAGATTCCTTCTAGTTTTTGAGAAATTTTAAAACCAAGGAAAATTTTTAACTCACCCATCATACTCATTTCAAACTCAGATTTCATTAGATCCGCAAAGGAATCGGTTAAAGATTTCTGAGTTGAACAAAATATAATGCCATCAACATATATTTGAACAATCAAAACATTTGTCTTATCTTAATTTATAAAAAGTGTTGGATTTTCATATTCCTTAACATAGTTATTTTGAAGCAAAAATCCTATTAGTCTATCATACCAAGCTCGCGGAGCTTGTTTAAGGCCAAACAACGCTTTGTTATGTCTAAAAACATGATTAGGATGTTTTGTATCTTCAAATCCCTGAGTTTTTTCAACAAAAACTTCCTCTTGAACACAACCGTTAAGAAAAGCACATTTTACATCCATTTGAAAAAGTTTAAAATTAAAGAATGCTGCATTGGAAAGTAAGATACAAATAGATTCAATTCTAGCTACTAGAGCATAGGTTTCTTCATAATCTATTCCCATTTGCTGATTATAGCCTTTAGAAACTAGTCTAGATTTATTTCTAACAATGACTCCATTTTCATCACACATATTTTTGAAGAACCATTTTACTCTAATAACAGAAGTTTTCTTAGGTCTTTTAACCATGGACCAGACTTTATTCCTATGGAATTCATTTAGTTTATCGTGCATGGCTTCAATCCAATAATCATTACATAGAGCTTCATCAGTGCTTTTTTTGTTCTAATTGGGAAAGAAATTATAGAAATTCTACTTCATTCCTCAAGGAACTTCTAGTCCTTACCTATTGATGTACATCACCAATGATACTATCACTGGGATGATTCTTTAGAAACACTTGACTTGGGTTTTGTAAAACCTGTTCATCAACATAGGGTAGAAAGTCTTCTGGGGTAAATGTTTCAGAAGTATCTTCTTGAACATTTTCCTTGTCAGAAGGATCTTCTATCAAAGGTTGATAATCAGTTTTTAAAAACACATTTGAGTATGTAGGTTGGGATGGTTTAAAAAAAGGATAAGATTCATCAAATTTTACATGTACTCTTTCCTCAATAGTACAAGAGTTTTTATTGAAAACTCTATAAGCCTTAGAATTTGTGGAGTTTCCTATGAAAATTCCTTCATCAGATTTTGGTGAGAATTTGTGTAGATTATATTTAGTATTCAGGAATGTCTAGGTTTTCTACCATTGCATAACTCATAAGGAGTTTTATTATGAAATGTTCTAATCAAAACTCGATTTATAGTATAACAAGTTGTACTTACAGATTCAGCCCAAAAATGTGTAGCTATAAAATATTCACTCAACATGGTTCTAGTTATCTCTTGAAGAATTATATTTCTTCTTTTAACAACACCATTTTTTTGAGGAGTTCTAGGTGCTGAAATGTTGAGAGTAATACCTTTTCTACTACAAAAAGATTCAAAATCATAATTTTGAAATTTACCTCCATGATAACTATGAATAGTTTTCAATGGATGGTTTTTCTCATTTTTTACTTGGGCTCTAAAAATTTTGAAATAAGAAAAAGCATCAGACTTGTTTGCTAGAAAATAGACCCATGTAAATCTAGTGTAATCATCAACTAGAAGAAACACATAGTATTTTCCTCCAATGATTCCAGTCTGTGTTGGTCTGAAAATATCCATATGCACCAAATGTAATGCATCAGTTGTTGAGACTTCACCGATTGATTTAAAACTAGATTTATGTTTTTTTCCATATTGACAAGGATCACAAAATTTAGAAGAATCAAATCTATGATCCGGTAGATCTTTAACTAAACCGTTCTTAGAGAGTTTACATAATTTTCTAAGGTTACAGTGACCTAGTCTTCTATGCCACAACCAAGAATGACCTTCCATTGCACTTAGGCAAGGAAAGTCTTGGCTCCTAAGTTCTTCTATGTTCAAAGTGTAAAAATTCTCTTGCATATGGGATGAAAGAATAAACTATTCCTTGGAATTGTGTACTAATAACTAATCATCATTCCTAAAATTCACAAGGTATCCTTCATCACATAATCGACTTATGCTAATGAGGTTGTGCTTAAGACCTTTAACAAAAGAAACATTTGAAATCAATGTTTTACCAAGAAGAACAATATTACCTATACCAAAAATTTCTCCCTGAGCATTATCTCCGAAAGATACTTTTCCTCCTTTCGTCTTGATAATATTTTCAAAATAGCTTTTGTTACAAGTCATGTGCAGTGAACATCCACTATCCATGTAGCAAGTATTGTTATTGGTACATCCTTTATCTTCTTGAAAATAAGAAAAGAATTAGACTTTCGGAATCCAAACATCATTGGATCTGAGATTTTCAGATAACAAAATTTTTGGTATCCACATTTTTTTAGAGAAATATGCTTTATGAAACCCAATGGATTTAACTCTATTCAAAGAAAATTTTATCTTCCAATTCCCACCACTTTGACACTTAGTGAAAAAAGGGTCTCTATAAGGAATAAAATAGTTTTTTTTGGAAACTGGTTTTTGGTGAGTATAACCTACTCCAGTAGTGTTTCCATGAGGTTTAATTTGAGAATACATCATGTCAAAATTTTCCTTCCCAGAGGTAAATTTTGCAAGGAGCTTCTTCAGAGAAAAAATTTCGGATTTCAGTCTAACAACTAAATTCCTATCCTCAGGTATCATTTCCATAGAGATAGAATTTTCCTCAAAGTTTTTTATTTTTGAAAAAGAATTCTTAAGATCATTAGAATGTTCTTCCTTATCATAATTGGATTTCTCAAGGTCTTTAGAATGTTTTTCAATAAGCACTTCTTTATCATTAAGATCTGATGAGAGATCTGAAATCTCTTTTGTAAGAACTTCTTCCCTAGTATTTTCCTTGTCTAATTTCTTATAAATTTTACAATTTTTTACTTCACGTAACATGGAAGAACTTGATACTTCTTCTTATGAAGGTTCTTCATTTTATGATAATGAAGTGTCTTCATTAGAAGTACTATTGTCAGAATTGTAATTCTTATCAAGGGATAAATTTGTTAAAGCCTCGTTAGAGCATACCTTGGACATAAGACATGTATGTGGAAAAGAAGAATTATAAATGAATCCCATATTCTTCTGAGCTGATGAATCATATTCTGAAGATTCATGTTCTAAAGTGTCTCCACAGCTAGCACTTCAATTAGTATTATCTTTCAGACTTTTCTTATCTTTATCTTTATAAAACTTCTTCCGGTTCCGTTCAGAATTCCTCGTTTTTCATTATTTCTTTTTAAGCATAGGGAAATCAGGTCGTATGTGTCCAATTATCTTGAATTCATAGCATGTGACCTCTGAATCTTTCTTATATTTCCTCTCTTTCTTCTTATACGAGGATTAGAAATTTCATTGTCCATCTATCTTGTTCATTCTTCGAGCAAGATTTGCTAACTCATTCTCTGAGACTTCACTATCAGTAGATTATGATTGGATAATAACTTTCTTATACCTGTATCTAGTTACTCTCTCAGTAGTCTTTGCTTTCTTGTGATTTGATTTCATAGTAAAAGAAACAGTACCATTCCCATTCTTCATTTTGATGTTGTCATCATCTCTATTCATCCTCATTTCATGTTGTAGAAGAGTTACAAATAGTTTATCTATGTAAATTTGGGTTACCTTCATGTTCTAATCAATAGCTGTTCTCTTTGACTTCCACTCATTGGGAATAATATCAATAATCTTGTCAACTAGAGCTTCATCATCGAGACCTTTCTCTCCCATAGACTGTAAGCTGTTCATGATAGTCATAAACCTTTGTTGTACTTTTCTTATAGGTTCTCCATAAGGAAAGTTAAAACCATGATACTTAGCTTTCAACATAGATCTTCTAGTCTCAATCACTTTAGATGTACCGAAATGTGTAATTTCAAGTTTCTTCCATATACAGTTAGCTGTTTCACAAGATGAAATTTGGCTATATATGTTCATAGTCATTGAACATAGTAGAGTATTGCGTACCTTATAGTTTAATTGATAATCAGGATTCTCTTGGTTTGTGAAAGCACTAACTTCCTAATCAAGAATTTTATAAACTCCAGTAAGCATAATAAAGTTATCTACTCCATTATTGATAACGAAAGTTTCCATTCGATATCTCCAATACTCATAATCATTACCATCTATAATTTGTGGTCTTGTAGGATTTAGGTTGTCGATAGAACCAACATTTAAACCTGCCATCTTTAAGAAAATCTTTCTACACAAAGACTAGTTAATAACAAAAGTTAGGATTCAAGGAAAATATTCATAAGTAAGGAAAGATTAGAACAATGAAAAAATGAGCAATAAAAACTTATATGTGAGTATAAGTATTTCAAATACCCGCTCTGATACCAAATGTGATATTGGTATAGATTATGAGGTTTCCAACCTTTGATACAATTGTAGGATCGAAATAACGATATAGAAGCTCAATATACAAGAGGGGTGGGGGTAAATTGTACACTTTAAAAATTTCCTTAAACTAGGAATGATCTAAGTTTAACAAATTTAAACTAAGAAAATTCACAACACCTATAACACCAATGAATGATTGGGAAAAAGTATGAAGATAAAAACTTCTAATTTTATACACTTGCTAATATCTGGAAAGTGATTCCGAAAAAAAGGTTCTGAAAATATGGATCTGGAAATTGAAACATAACCAAATTTTACAATATGAGATTCTACCTTACTGTGTATAGAATCTAAATTAGTCAGAGTACAATTGTAAGGAAATATAAGAATGTTATACTTTGGTTACAATAAAATATGCAGCGGAAAAACAAGTAGTTAAACTACATGTAACAAGATATAAATCTTTTAACCCAAAGAGAAGGGTATCCAACAACCTTGGATAAAGGTCCCTTGATTTATACTTTCAAGAAAGTATGTCTTACTCACACCAGGGTAAGCCCTCGATACAAAGATCGAAGTCTCCATCTTGCTATCCGCACAAGCCCTCAACTTCAAGGTAGTTGGAACCTCTATCTTACTAAGCAAGGAAGCCCTCAACTTCATGCTGTTGGAACCTCTATCTTCCTATCCCCGGAAGTCCTCGAATATAATCACCAATATTCAGAGTCGCACAAAGAAATCTGCACAAGGAAAAGATTGAACAAGTAGTTCAAACTTTCTGCACGAAGCTTGAGAGTTAATAAGATCCTATCTCTCTAGAAATCTATTCAACAGTATATAAGCACAAATTGTCAAAGAGCGGTGTCATGAGCACATTCAAATGAGCTCCTATTTATAAGAAAATTCCCAACAGTTGGCTCCCTCCTCCAACGGTCATATTTTCCATGAATTTCGGAGGGAACTGTACACGTATCACTAAACAAATAGTTAGTCATAAATAGAATGGATGACATCGTTTTATAATAAAGCAGGTGTAAGCATTAGAAAAACTAAAGTTTGGAATATAAGCAAATAAAATTTCGGAATCTAACCAAAATAGAATTCGGAGTCTTATAATCAAAGGATATTCAGATTCTAATTTATAGGAATTAGGAACTTGAATTTTGTAGAAATCCAGAGTCTAAATTCTTAAGGAAATTCGGAGTCTGGTTTCACCATAATTCAGAATCTGATCTTTCAGAGTTCAGAGTCGAACTTGTAAAAGTTCGGAGTCGAGCTCTTAAAAGTTCGGAGTCGAACTAGTAAATGTTCGGAGTCGAACTCATAAAATTATGGAGTCGAACTATTAAAAGTTCAGAGTCGAACTATTAAAAGTTCGGAGTCGAACTAGTAAAAGTTCGGAGTCGAACACGTAAATGTTCAGAGTCGAACTCATAAAATATCTGAGTCGAACTAGTAATAGTTCGAAGTAGAACTTATAAATGTTCATAGTCGAACTAGTAAAAGTTCGGAGTCGAACTAGTAAATGTTCAGAGTCGAACACATAAAAGTTCATAGTCCAGAATTCGGAGTTGAACTTTGTTAGAGTTCGCATCTAGAATTCAGAGTGGAACTTCATTATAGTTCAGACCTAGAATTCGGAGTGTAACTTCATTATAGTTCACATCTAGAATTCGGAGTGGAACTTCATTACAGTTCACATCTAGAATTCGGATCCTAAAACAGAATGCTTCATATCATAGCATTATATGATTATGAGGTTTTGGGTATGAATCCTATTTCTGCACTTCAGAAAAATATTGATATGTATAAGGAAATCTTGATCAGGGAAACTTTTTTTAAGAAGAAAAATTTACCTTATAGAAGGAAAACACATATTTTCTTATGTATAAGGTGTTTGTGATTTTAAAAATAATAAGGAATGGAAAACTCATAAGGAAAACCTTATTGACTCGACACAAAATAATCAAATTTAAAATGTTGTGGTGAGTATAAAATTCATTAGGCTTTACCCAATGACATCCCTACTCAAGCCACTATGATAACAATGTTAGTAACATTTATATAAAATAGTTTATAAAAATAAATTTCCAAAATAGAATTTATAACTAACTATAAACAAGTTCAAAACTATTTGTAACCAAATGAAAAAAAAGTTCCCTTTCAACAAAATTCTACAAAGTAATACATTCAATACAACCAAACAAATATATAAAAAAATTCTAATTTATCGTATTGGAATACCCAACCCATGGTTCACAAAACACACACTCATACATGATTTTGTTGACAGTTCTATACTCATGAGTAGTATCTCGTCCGATTAATGTTTTTCAAAATGACATCCACCCCCTTCATCCAGGGTCACACACCTTGTACCTCAGTGGTCCAAATCTGTTATTTAGGGGAAAGTCAAGAATGAACTCACACAACCCAGTATATATTGAAAAATCATTTCAAATAACCAATTCAAACCATTTCAATAAATCTGTACTTTTATTGAAAACCAATAAAAAATAATGTTTAAAACAACCCTTTAATTTAAATAAAACATTTCCTTTTATTGAGACCATATAATCAAATCCATGTTCTAAAATACTAGAAATCCCCATTTAAAAATCTGTATTTTAAAACCAGGAACAAAAATCAACATATGTAACACCAAATTTTCCAAATATCAACAATTTACCAAACCATAGCAAAAGAAGGCTTCCAAAAATTCATAAACATCCAAATCATGGTCAATTCAATACAAGAAAACATGTTAGAAATAATTACAATCAGTTCTACTAAGTGGTTTGAGAGTGAACCTACATACATCAATGGTTTAGATAAAAATCTACAACGGACAAAGAATGCTAAGGAAACCGGATCAATTCTCCATGACACTGAATTAGATCTCATATCATGTCATGATCAAGACCAAATATCATCTTATTTGGCATCCACATTCATAGACATATCCATTATAGGTGTAGATCTCTAGAACCACGATGGGAGGATATGCATATCAAATTATATCAAATATAACATGATAAGAATGATGAATCACATCACAAACTACAATAATCGGACTGGAAAACGCCATAGGAAGACCCCTGATTGGTTCAAAAAACATGGGAGAGGTTCTCTGACCCTCAATGGAAAAGAATATAGAATAATGGGCACACAGTATAAAAAAATACAAGTTATGTCTAAAATAAGTGAGAACCTATTTTTAAGGATGTAAATTTGACTTGTTTCATATTTAGAATGCATGATTAGACAAACCATGTACCGACCATGCATTAGTTACATCCTTCTGGATCACCCAACGTGGCCTTCTCACATGGTCTCTCTAACAGTATGCATACCATGTCGAAGCTCTTTTTCAAAATAGAAAGCATTATAGTCTTTCTAGTATCCTTTATACACGGTTTTGAAAAATCAGGTGTCCCCCATGCACCTTTAATTTAACAAAAAAACATATTAAAAGTATTCAAAAATCTCACATACCTCACCCATACACATTATGAAAATAAAAATCACAAATTAAGTGTTACATAATAAAAACCTAGGGTACTATATTCTCCCCACCATTGGAAGTTCCATCCATAAAAAGTAGAAAACCCTCACTAACCTAACAGTGTTATAACTATTTCTCATTCATTTTCCTCTCACATTCCCAGGTCTCTCCCTGAATCTTACCATGTTTTCATAAAACACTCACTAGACCAATTCTTTTTCCATTCATGATTTTATCATTACTATCCATAATCTGCACCGGGATATGTGAAAATGAGGTATCCAACTCTTGGTTATTTTTATACCATCTAATCACATATTCATGATCATGCTGATACCTTTTCAACTGAGATATGTGGAACACATTTTTCCCATAATTGAATTGTGGTGGAAATTCCAAAAAATATTCCACCACTCTAACCCGTTCTAGTATCTCCAAAGGGATAATGTTTTGAGGAGATAAATTTCCAAACTTCACTAAACGATATTGTCTAATCCATGGAGAGATCCAAAGGAACACATGATCACTCACCATGAATTAAAATTCTCTTCGATGGTGACCCACATACAATTTCTGATGACTATGAGTTATCTCAATCATTTTTCTGATTAACTAAATCTTCTATATTGTTTCTTTGACAATGTTCGACCTGACTAGTGATGTCTCACCAGTTTCCACCAATCAAAGTGGAGAACTACAAGGTTGACCATAAAATGCTTCAAGAGGATTTATATGTTATGATGGCCTAATAGCTGTTATTATAAGAGAAATCTAAAAATGTTATATGATCTTCCCATGAGCCACAAAAATCCACTACACAAGCTTGTAACATGTATTCCTATTTTTGTATCATCTAATCATATTAATCATCTGTTTTAGGATGATACACGATACTCATAGACAATTGAGTCCAAAGTGCAATCTGTAAGGATTTCTAGAAACAATATGTGAACCTAAAATCTCTTTCTAACAAGATTGAAACTAGTACGCTATGTATCTTTACAACTTCGTGGATATAGATTTTGGATAAGTCCTACACTGTAAGAGTTTCACATATAGGAATGAACTATGCCATCTTGGTGAGATGCTCCACTATCACCCATATAGTATCATGTTTCTGGACTATTCTCGGACATCCTGTAACAAAATCGATCTCTATATACTACCATTTCCTTACTAAGATTGTTAAAGACTGCAACATACCTATTGTTCGTTGATGTTCTACCTTAACATACAGACAAGTTAAACAACTTGAAACGAACTCATGCACTTTTTATTTCATAAAAAATACACAAAAAAGATTATTATAATTCGTTATAAATTTCATGTATTTCTAGATGAAATCACCATCCAGAATGGTCATATACATGAAAAGGTTTCTTCTGAAAGGCCATAGGTATTTCCATATGATTTAAAAAACACATCACATAAATCATTTAATGTTTTCTTCCCTCAATGGTCTCCGGACCATTTTTTTTACTCATAATCAGGCATTCTAGAATTTGATGTTTCTGTCTCTCTAACCATCTTCACCAAATCAAAAACCACAAAAAATGAAATGAAAAATTAAACATCACATCAATCTTCACATTATACATGAAAGTAGTGTAAGACCAACCTCAACTGCCACTCATCAGAAGCTTCTTTTTTCAACTGAGTATATGACATTATATTGAATTCTTCTGCCACTATATTTCCTTTACCTAGTGTATACTTCATGTCAAAGTCAATCTTTTAGAGATACCCAATCTATAACCCTTTCTTCAGATTAAAACCTAGTTGTAAGATAATATTGTTCAATATTTTTTTGTCCATGAACATAGTAAATATCTCACCAAAGTCATAATTATTCCAACTATTCATAGAATGGGCGAACAGAACTTACTCCAAATCATGTGTTGGGTACTTCTTCTCATGAACTATCAAATTTCTTGATCCATATGAAACATCATGGTCTCCTTGCACGAGAACACGCCCCAACCCATATCCTGAAGCATCACAATACACCACATACCCCTATCCCGATTCTAGAAAAATCAAGATTGGTGTTGATGTTAGATCAACATTCAGCTTTGGAAAATACTTCATGAATTCCTCAGTCCATCAGAATGGAATATTCTTACATTTCAAATCTGTCATAGGATGAGGTATTCATGATAATTAAAACACAATGTGTGTCTAATAACTAGATAGAACTAGAAAACAATGTATCTCAAATTTATTTTTCAAGAGTATCTAAGAGATAATAGCTTCTTTTTTTTAGGATCCACTGAAACACCTTTTTCAGAAATTAAATTTCTACGAAAGTGTACCTCTTGTTTCCAAAAATCACACATTGATAATTTTTCATGCAACTAATGATATATCAATATTTCCAACACTATATTTAAGTGTTTCTCAAGTTGAGACATTTTCCTTCAATACACCAATATGTCATCCAAAATCACCACAACAAAAGAATCTAGATATCTATGAAATATCCAATTAATCAGTGCAATAAATACCACTAGTGAATTTATATGACCAAAAAGTGTGATTACATATTAGTCATTTCCATATCTTCTTCTGAAAGAAGTCTTCATAGTATCTTCAATATGAACTCTTAATTGATGATGTCATGATCGCAAGTCAATTTTTGAGAACCACCAAGATACCTTTAATTGATCAAACAGTTCATCAATGCATGGAATTGGATACCAATTCATTATCGCAACATGGTAAAGCTTACGGTAACACACACACACACACACACAATATTATGGTTTTATCTGGATTCTTCATGAACAAGACAAATGCTTCCCAAAGATACATACTTGGCTGAATGAAACCTTGTATTTATGGCTCATCCAACATTACATTTAGTTCCCTCAACTCTTTTGGTTGCATCCAAAAAGATGGTAGATAGCTAAGAATATCCCCTGGAAGGGGATTAATCATAAACTATACTTCCCTTATAGGTGGTAAACCATATATGTTTTTGGGAAAAAAATCATGAAATTGATCCAAAAATACAAAAAAAAAAGTTATCCTCAATCTCTTATATCAATTCCTTTTTTAATTCCCACAACAGTAAGAGATCATTCCCACCACTACTGGCAATATGAATGTTACCTCTATATTTACAACCCTTTGTCCTATAATGGGGTGTTGGACCCCATTATTAGTTGTGAAACTAACCATTATTCTATTATATTCATGTGATCCTTGAATGTTGTTAACAAATCCATACACATGATTTCATCATAGACATCCATCTACAACACTGAGAAGTCCCACATTTGCTCAGACCCTTCATCTATTATAGAACATGATCTATACAAAAAGGATCAACAATCTACTTCACTAAATGAGGTTTGATGTTGTAACATGGGAGGAATAATCTCATGTTTTAAACATAGTAAATCAAAATAATGAGAATTAATTGATGAATGTAACTCACCAGTATAAAAAACACTTGCATAGTAGTAGAATTCCAAATAATTGAACTTCTCACCGTAGATGGTCTAGCCTGGTCATCTACAATCATCTTCTCATCTCCATACAACTATGTTGTCACTCATATATACTACTTATTTACTTTCTAATATTTCCTATTTAAAAAGAGTCATGGTGTTCGGGGAACCACCCTTGAAAGATCATCCTTTCTGATGAGTCTGACTATCATGCCCTCATCCCGTTGAAGCATAAGATTCCTGGGACACCTGAGAGGTATCTCGAGAACCTGAAGGTGGAGCACTAAAACAATAGCACTAAAGATGCCCCATGTTTTTTTCAGTTATGTAATTCTCTAGGTTTTGTGGTACACTCTCACTTTATGTGGCCATAAAAACCACATTAGAAACAACCAACTTTTATCTTGGGTTGCGGACAATGGTTCACCGATCCAACTATCTGATTTTGATTCTTGTTTCCACCTAGGAAATAGTTTTCCCACTTCCACTTGATCTCACTATTAGAGGTCCCACCATTTTCCCTAGGTATCTCCATACTTCCTCCTCCCACATATCTAAATATGTCATGTTCATCCACTTTCACTATGTTCACCATTTTTTTATAAACCGCTATACAGATCCCCAAAATCCTCAAGAGAATATCCAAAATTAAGCATAATTTAAAAATTCATGTTGTCAAGGATGCACTAGCCACAACCTCTGGTGAAAAGTGAACTAAATTAAGGAATTTAGTTTCCTATTTTGTGACAATGATACTTTCATGCTTCAGGCTGATGAAGTATATCATTCTCTAGATCAAGAATGTGTGAGGATATAATTATTTGATAAAAAATTCCTCAAATCCTCCAAACCAAGACTGTGATCTAGTTTAGCCTACCCCATCAAATCCTCCCCCTAGCATGTGAGATCATCGATATTCAAATTTATATATTGATGTTTAGCTTCAATGGTGTGCCGATTAAATTAAATATACGATTCATTATATTCTGCCACACCTCTACCTTTTCAGGGATAGAATCACCCTATAAGATAGGTATATTTTACTTCATGAATGAGATGGAATGTTCCACATGCCTTAGATCAACCCTCTGGTTCCCTGTGTACACAAGTTGAAATTAATAAATAATACTCTAAACTAGATATTGGTTTACCTGTGGCTTAGGTACAACCATAATATCTACAACTTCTACTAATTGTTTTCAATGATGCCTAACAAGATCTATTTTTTAAACAATAAAATACTATATAAGTCTCAGTCTTTAGAAACTGATGTGTTATAATTTCCAATTAAATAAAATCATTTATCACAACATTGCTTCCACAAAAAACCTTTTCCAAATTTAACTACTTTTCGAAAAAACATTAATCATTCCTTTGGAAATATAATAATATTCATAATATAAAAATTATGACCTTATCAAATAATTCATTTGAAAGAAAAAAATTTCTACATTTTTAAAAAATTTATACCATTTCCCCAAATCATAAATCATTAATCCTAATGAAATAAGAAATCATAGATGGAATTCACTACTCTATTATGCAATTCATGTCTATCTTATTGGAAAAACCCATGACAGTGTGATTTCCAACATCTATAAGTGTATCCAAAACACTTATGTACCCAAATCCATTGTAACTTCATGTTTAGTATAAAAAGGATAGCTATGCATTTTTATGCTATACATTTCATGTCATGATAATCCTACACCTTTACCTGATCATAACCAAAGGAATGAAAAAGAACTACATTCAACTTGATGACCAAGACAACTGATGTCTACTTGTTCTGCAAGGACTAAACAAGTTAATAAAATTTTTAGTTACCTACCCATTCCCATTGGATTGAGAACAAAAAGAGTCATTACTAGGCCTTATGCTGCATCCCCAAGAAAATAATGGATTGAAATGAATGACTACAGGTTTAAAATACATGTGGGGGATGGTTTACCGTTTATGAAATAAAACCATTAACCAACAAACATGACCAACCAAACAAAATATGAAGCATGAACTAAGGAAAGAAAATCAATAACTTCTTTTAAAACCAAAACCAGATCAAGTGTACCATAATGGAAGAAAACATAGTATCAAAGAAAACAACTGATGGACATAAATAAACTCTAATACGATAACAACACTCAATGACACCGATGCTCTATGATTCAATCACCAAAGTGTCCGTGTATTAGCTAATGATATGTGAAACTTTACGTTTTCCCATGTCTCAAATGATATAATATGAAAATCACCAAAGTGGAAAAGAAGGGGTGAATATATCACTCACTAGGAATTCAACAATGACTTCCATACTCATGTCACAAGGATAGAAAGGTTTGAATCATTTATATAAAACACTTTATACAAAAAAGTTTCCCAAAATAGTTTATAAATAAATATAATTATGTTCCAAAACAATTTGTAACAAAAAATACAAGTGATCATAAAATAGAATTTAAGTAAGTAGTTATTATATCAAAACAGCCAAACAAAGATTTGAAAACAATTCTCATCTATCATTTTGGAACACCCAACCCATGGTTTACAACACATACACCCTTGCATGCTTGGTTTGACAGTTCCATACACATGAGCGGTCTATCATCCAATTTTTATATGTCTCAATGACATAGGCACCTGATCCTGTGGTACTCACCATATTACCCAATGCTACACATCCCTTATTCAGGGCCTCATAATGCATGAACATACACAAAAAGATATATATTCCAAAATCATCAAAATCACCAATTCAAACCATTTCAGGAAAACTGTACGTCTATTGAAAATCAATGAACAATAAATTTTCAAAAAAAAAGAATTTCCTTTCAATAAAACATTCCCTTTTATGAGATGAATATAATCAAATCCATGATACAAAATTACAAAAAAATCCACATTTTAAAATCCATATTTTTAAACTAAGAACAAAAGAACATCATTCAAAAAAACCAAATTTCTAGATTTAAAAAATTTACCAAAACATCAAAAAAGAATGTTTCAGAAAATTATTAAATATCCCATTAATAATCAATTTATCACAAGGAATTTTTTTAATCATGGCATGTAGTTAGACTAAGTGGTGTCATATCTGAAGCCACCTACCTCAACGGTTTTGAAAAAAAATGACAATGAACAAAGAGTTCTCAAGAAACCAGATCGGTTCTCCAGGGGACTGCATTAAATCACTTATCCTATCATGATCAAGACCAAATGTCAACATTTTTATTATCCACACTCCTAGATATAAACATAACTATTTTAGATATGAATATACAAGAAGAGAGGAGAAGTATATCTTATTATATATAAGATAATGTGACAATAACGATGATGAACACAACTTACCATATGAATTTGGCATGAAAATACCAAAGGAGGGATTCAGAAAGCTTCAATAATTCTTGATAGAGGTTCTCTTATATTTAATGGAGAGGAATAATGACTTAGAGGAACATGGAAGAAAAAATGAGCATGTTATGTAAAAATAAATTGAGATCATATTTTTATGGATCTAGATTTCACTCAGTGCATAGTTATATCACATGGTTAGAAAAAAATGTGCTAACCTTGTGCTAGCTACTACCTTACAGATCACACCGCATATCCTCTTCACATGGTCTCCCTAACTGTGCACATGACCTTTCCAAAGATTCTATCCCAAATCCATAATTATGTATGGTTTCTACTAGGCTTTAGGCATTGTTTGGAAAAATCGTGAACATCCAGTGCGCCTCACTGTTTTCCTCAAAAAATTATTGAAAGTTATCTCAACTCCCCCATCCTTCACACAAATGGTTTATAACCATTTA
Organism: Viscum album; assembly: GCA_963277665.1. Taxonomy (NCBI): domain Eukaryota; kingdom Viridiplantae; phylum Streptophyta; class Magnoliopsida; order Santalales; family Viscaceae; genus Viscum; species Viscum album. The sequence goes on from OY728151.1 coordinate 566,791,978, forward strand.
AATCACAAACAATTGGTTGAAAACTAGAAACGGGGGGTACTAAAGACATCGTGTTGTCTGGGATGTTTGAGGTAGTATCTTAGGAAAGGTTAGAGCATGATTTTAGAGACCATGTGAAGAAAAAATGTGAAGGGTTATCATTAAGGCCATTATTACTACACGGTTAGAACACGGTTTTTCTAAAAGTGTGTCTAAACCATGTACGAGTCAAAACAACATCCCTAAAAATTGGATATGGGTTTGCCTTAATTTCTAATGCCCCATTCCTCCTCTTATACAGCCATAACTATAAATTGTTCTTTTCCAAACGTTATATAAGGTTCTTCCATGAATCATTAATAGATTTTATGGCTTCCCATGGTTACTGAAGGTGATTTCCCATGGTAATCCATTTTTCATCATCAATTTTGATTATTTCTTTAGGTTTACTTCCTTATTTCCCAAATTTTCACACATCTACAACCCCAATGAATAGATCTAACAATGTGGATCCCTAATAAGTATAGAATTGGGATTAATGATGGTAGGTGAAGATATATAAGGTGAGTTCCTGGAATTTTGAACCCATTTCTGTGACATTCTTTGTCTTTCAATCATTTTCGCTAAAACTCTTAAGATAAGTGTCATCACTCTCAACTCTACTAGGGAGAATTGATTGGATTTCTTTCAAATTAATTAACTTGCATGAAATTGTTTATTAATGTGTTATAAAGATAATTGTACATATCTTATCAAGTTAGGATTTATGTTTATTTGGGAAATTGTGTAATTGTGGTGAATTATTGGGTAAAGTGATTATATTTCAGTATTTTTAAAAGGTGAATTTAAAATATGGATTATTTGGATTTCTGAAATGGTTTTTTTGTTAGAATTTTTTTTCATGTTATTCTTGGAAATTGTTTTTGAAATACTTTTTTGTGTATTCATATTTCATTTATGAGGCCTCATTGAAATATGAACTTGTGATCGTTGCCAAATGTGTAATGGCACATGAGACATAATTATCATTCGACAAAATGGTAGATTAATGAGAGACCTCTCATTAGTATGGAACTATCGTAATGAATCATGAATGGTTGAATATGTTATGTGGATTTTTTATTCTGAGTGTAACATCACAAATGGATTAATGTATTTGTTGGTGGTTTCCATGAAAAATATAGTTTGATGTAAAGTGGGGTTACATGGGATTTGATTATATATACTTATAAACATTTTTAAGAAGTATTTTTTTCATTTAGTTATAAAATATTTTAGGAATTTTTTTTATAAAATATTTTATCTGAAATTTTCAAACTCTTCTATCCTAGTGGCATGAGAAGAGAAACCATTATGGAAAACATACTGAATTTTAGTACTCACCCCTACATTGAAACTTTTGTTCTTCAACATATTTAAATAACTGGGACATGCGTAATGGTAAATTATCACATTTTTATCACTACTTCTTAATACATGGGATTATTGGTGATGTTGTAGCATGGAGGTGTTGGATATTGGATTTTTATGGCTATGTTGGAGTTTTATAAGTTTATCTTCCAATATTTTCTTTGACATTGTGGTCTTCCATTATGCACCTTATTTGAGTTTGATTTTTGTATATGAAATTTTGAGTGATATTTCATGGTTATCATGCATCATATACTAGTATGTTTGGTTATGTTTTATGGATCATTGTGTTATTATTATGTGGTAAATTTTCCCCCACATGTATTGAAACCCTTTGACAATTATTTATCGCCTTTGGTGTCTGAGGGACTTCACTAAAATCCAAGTAGAATTCCTCCCACATTCTCATTCCCGTGGGGAAATTTATGGGTACTAAAATTCATGTAATAATTTATAACTTATAGATTTTTAGTTAATCCTTAATTTCTTCCAGAGTAAATAACATGTGATCCATCAAACCATTAGGAATTACTCTTTATAGGGGAGAGAGCATTAGTGCAATAATGTGTATTCTGCTAATTCTATCATCAATGTAAAGATAACCCCAAAATTTTATTTCTCTTCCCTAATATTTTTATTATATATGTTCTACAATATAAATTATTATTTCTAAAGTTTTTCTATATTGTGTGATTTTTTTCCATGTATCTTAAATATTTTTCTATCAAAATTTTAGTGAAAATTATCTCATTCTCTCTTAAATTACACAGTAATTATCTAAATACTCTAACAAAATCATTGAAATAAATTATATATCCCTTATTATTTTAATTATTTTAATTTCCTTGGTATTTACATTTAATTATAATCGTTTCCCTATTTATTTCATTTTACCTCATATTTGACAAAATTTATTTGAATTACTCTTTATAATTACCCTCTTGAATTATTATTATTTTTAATTTTATGTTTCATTATCTTAATAATTTATTTATTCATATATAAATTATAAATCAATATGTCTCTATATTGAATTTCATCTAAGAGTAGTACGTGATAACTTACCTCTATTTTTGATTAATAATTAATATTTGATGATATGTTACGATGTATGAGTTTCAATTGAATCCATCTTCCTTTTAATCTTCTATTATCCATTATTAAATAATGAATTTATATTTGATTATTGTATTACATATTTATTATGTGACTAGTATCAATTTTAATATTATACGGTGTTATGGGAAGGATTTGAATTATACATCCTTCAAATGAATTGGGTAGAGTTTTATATCCTATGAGATAAACATGTATTGACCTAATGTATTAAAATTATTAACTTATGTTATGCATGGGTTAGATATAGATGTCATTTCCCACTATGCTATGATGTCCTCATAGTATTATATGGCTATTATTAATAAAAAAATTTATTAATGTTCCACAGTCCTTATTCCCTTTATATTATTTAATTTTTTTATTTATTATATTAACAATGGTATAATGAGTATTATGATCTCTTGTGTACTTATATTGAGTCATGTATCTCCTTTTATTTATATTATTCTTTTCTTTACTCGATTTTTTCCTCTAATTTTCTTATTTTATATCTCCATATGATCAAATGTATTAAAAATAAAATAATTTTTTATAAGATATCTATGATTAAGGATTTATATATTGTGTCAAATATTTTTTTTTGTAATATTATAGGATCATTATTTTATAAGATATTAAAAAACTATTTCTTGATCTGAATTATTTTCTTGTTTTTCTGTAAAACAAGTTTTTTAAATATGTATATGGCACATAGATATTAATTATTGGATCTAGATTATGGATTCGTTTATATAAGAATTATTTTGAATACAAAAATAAAACCCTAGATTAATTAATTTTTTTTATAATGGAATTATATTTGAATTATGAATTTTTTAACATACATGGATAAGTTTTGCCTCCAGACATTTTACAACTAATGATTAAATTTTTTTTCTATCATTTTATAAAATATAAAATGGTAGGAACCATGAAAAATAAAATATTTTGATAAAAGAAAAAATTATTATTCATTTAGGGATTAATTTTAATTTATTTTATTTAGGTTAAATGAAATACTTCATATATTTATAGTTTTCATGAGATATTGACGATTCTCCCCAAATATTTTATGTTTATACAAATAATAAAATAATTAATGGTGAAATTATTTAATCCCATGAATTTTAATATTCCAATATTAATTTTTACTAGATGATTTCATTTCCACAAATCTTATAGTCCTTCATTTGGTGGATTTTATACAACACAAATATTTCATTTGATCACAAGATAAAGAGATCACATAAACATAAAAAAATGATATCTTCTTCAATATCCCTAACTATCAAATTCTTATATACAAATTAAATGATTATTTTGGATATCCTTTATAAAATTCATCTCATGAATGGGTATTAAAATAATAATAATAAGAACATAACATTATAATGTATGAATGAGAAATGAAATTTTCAACATTAAAAAACATTCATATTATAAAAATATATACTAATGTATTCCCAAAACATTATATTAGTATTACATTTGATCATAATGTATATTTATACCTGAAACATATGTTTATTACCACACCAATACAAAATATATTGTTTTTAAAGTACATGATAAAATTTTCAAATTAAAGAAGCTACTACACCAAAATGAATTTTAATTGATTATATACCATGGTATATTAGCTTGGAGAATACTAGTTATATTTTTTAAGATGAAGGATAAATCAATGATTCTTTTAATAAATTATTGAGAGATCAATAATATCATTGTAATTATTAGGTATCCATTACCAATGGATGAATAATTATTCAATAAAATTCATCGATGTATATATTTATTGAATATAACTCTTCATTTAGGTTGAAATAATTTAATTGAGAAGAAGGAAGATATTAAAAAATAGCTTACATATATGATATATACAATATTAGTTCATACTGATTCTATTTGTGGTAAAAAACCACAATCAATCTTCATATGCATGATGAATATTTAAAGGAAAATTTGATAAATATATAATTTTCTTTATTGATGATATTATTAGAGACACCACGGTTAATGAAAATTATAAATAACATATGATTATTATGATGAAGACTTTATAGAAGGATAATTTTTTATGAAAATTTATCATGTTTTTCTTTTCACGGTTGTAAGTGACATTTTAATGATTTATGATCCCATGTGTCAAAATTTTCATCAATCCTATAAAGATAAAATTTATTAGTTAATATCATAGAAAAAAATATTCATTAGAGACCCATTTTTTATTGATTATCTAAGTATTTTTTAATAATTTGTGGGGAATTTATCATGATTTTCAATCCCACTAATATACGTTTATATGGAATGAAGAATAGTATACCAAGATTCATAAATAAAAAAATTAAGGATCATTATAAAATGAAATTTCCCACACATGTACCCATATAAAACTCATTTGGGGATGGGTTTATGATATTTAAGGACTATTTAAATAATTATATGTTTTTAATATATAGATACCCATTTTCATTATAATGATTAAATATAAATCAATTAATATTTTTTTATCTAACTGTAATGATTATGAATGATTCAGAGGCCCGATGTTCTTGGAATTAATTTTATAAAAACAATAAATATATTTGATACGAAAAAGTAATATTTTTATTAGGTATAATGTAATCACTAATAAAATGATTCTTGAATGAATAATATGATACCATGGGTGACTGCATAATGTGGGATTTACCCTAGGTATTACCTAATGTTGGTTGGAGCAGAACGTTATGATAAAAGGGTCCATTGGAGGGTTCATTTAGTGGATAAATTAAATAGTTTAATTCATTCATTCATTAATTTACCTAAAACTAATTTTATATATAAATAAACTATTATATTAAATCACTAGGGTTAGCAACATTACCATGGGATTGTTGAGTGGATAATTCCACATTATTTATTAGATAATCCATGACGAATGATTGAACGAAATCCAGATCAAGGAGAACTGAATCCCATCAAATGCAACATATCATATTCATCATTAGTCGATGCATTCTTCACCAATGAAAAATCCAATATTGAAGTAAAAAAATTTAATTTTCTTTTTCACCCTTGTTATTAAAATATTGTGCATGATCAAAATTTTATTCCTTGATCTTTATTTGATAAATGACATTGAATGACACCATGTATCATATTTCAATTGTTTTTTCAATATATATCCATATTATAACATTTTTACCACCAAATATATTTGCAATATATATTACATGGACATGAAGTAATGAAAACTGATTTTTTTATATTTATTATTATAATTTTTCCTCAATCGTTCTACCCATTCCTCATCATCAGACCATGGGGTCATGACTTGACAATTTTTGAGTGGGTTTGACCATGATCAAACCCACAGATTCATGGTGGATTCACATGTGAAAAATGGATAAAAAAATTTAATATGTATTGGTATGGTTCATTGGATATGGGTAATTCCACCATTGGTAGATACTTTTATGAGTCTACAAGAGAAGAGTGGAACAGGATAAAGGCATATAGGATTGGCGTGGGAGGATCAGAACACTGATTTCTGACCACAAGATAACCGTAATTGATGGATGAAGAACCTTTTAAATGATTATGGGTGGGTAGATTGTGGTATTTAAAGAGGAGAATACATATCTGAGATTCATGAAGAAGATCAATCTTTTTAGGAAAATCCAAACTACAAGGCATGTATTGAGATGAAGACATACCCTATAGTCCATTTTTCATTGTGGATTTGGTTTAATTTTGGAGCTAAGTACCACATGATATTGGGTGGGACCACATATTATGTGACCCCTATTTGACATACTCAACATGTAAACAGGGTACATTCACAAGATCCCATGTGGACATCCACATTGTGTATGGTCGGAGCATGTTGTGTACATACGATACCACATGGGATTGCTCATATGACACACATTGAGTAGCATCTAGGCCTTAGACACACCATATAGTGTGGGTGACACATCATGTATTGAAACATTTCAATATTACACGGTAATAGACAAGATAACACCACCCAACCCTAGGTGGTTGAATCATGTCGTGTTGTACCTTTACCCACCGTATAATACTACATAGCGAGTAAGTCTTATGCTACAGAGGAGACTACCAGGAAGAGGAGAGGGACCACATAGTGTGTGGAAGCCTTAAATGTCATTTACATTGTAAAGTGAAAAGAATTTATGAATTTTGTTTACTGAATTAATATATAATTTTTAATAGTCTTCAGTTCACACAACGCAGAGTATAGATAATTTTATATGAAAACACTATGATTATATTTTGATACAAGTAAAAGAATTTCTATATTTCTCTAAATTGAACACTTATATTAGCATATCATATGCACAAAATTACGTTTGGATTTTTTACCCAAAATTATGAGTTCCTTGGAGAAATTTCATTACATCAAAGGCCATGTTTTATAGAAATATAATACAGTATTAATTTTAAAATAAAGATATTATTATATTAATAACTTATCCATTAGGATGGAATATACAAATAATATTAAATAAGTTGTAAAAATAGTGTTTAAAATGTATATAAAATTAAATCATTTGGTATCAAATTATTAGAAATGAAAGTAAGAACTATTTAAAAACAAAGAAATTTCTTTTTTAAGAAAAATATATTTTATATTTACCAAAATATTTTGACTTAATAAATTAAAAAAACATTTATTTAATTTTTCTAAACAGTCCCAACCCCTCAACCACATTAATTACAATTTTTTAATATGGAGTTATTTTAATTTTGTTGTTTTTGTTTGTATTTTTATAAGAAATTCATTTTTTGATAATAGTGAAAAACATAATATTTTTAATTAAAACAATGTTTTCGTCTATCTTATTTATATTGGAAATTTTAGTTAATTTTTTAAAAATTTAAATTAGTTAAATACTAAATTAATAAATTCAATTTAGATCATTAGAATAAAATTCACATTGAAATTGGATATAAAATTATATAAATATTATGAACTTTATTACATTAATAACCTTATTTAACGATGCATCAGTGGTATTAAATTTAAATTACTCTCTTCCACTCCAACGTTTATAATTTGAAATAAATTTATTCCATCTTTAGTATCATAAAAATTTATAATTTGTAATAAGGTAAAATTATTTTTTACCAAAATTATTGGGGAAATAAATTAGAATTAATTACAAAAATTTATGTAAAAAAGAGTTAACATAGTGTCAAAACATTAATAATATGTAGATAAATGGGCAATTTTTTTTTCCTAAATCCATTGGATGAACCTATTTTTACCAAAACTCATCTTGATGAAATTAGGTTTATTATTGGTTTCACTTTACATAAGTGAGACATCCCAATAGTGTTTATCTTTTTTTATTTATAACAATTCCACTTGACATACCCATATGGCATTGTTTGTTCCCTAAAATTCTATGAAAAAACAAAATTATAAAAATTAGTCAATACTAACTCAATGTGTAGTAACTAGAAATTGTGAGTGTCAAACCCATAGGTAAAGAGTGTATGTTCTAAATTAATTGAAAAACTGAAATTCCAAGTGATTTGTTTTTTGAAAAAAAATTAATACAATAGAAGGAATTATTGGGTGTTTAATCAATATGGGAGGAATTCTTGGTTTAGTGAATTTCATGTTTGTGTTCTTGGGATTAAATTGATACGGGTATTTTTCATTTTGGTATTGGAAATGGGTCAGCTGGAATCCTTGGTTTGGGTATCCTGCTCTAATAGTGTGTTTTCACATTTGGTATAGCCATCTACATAGTGTGAACAAAATACACGGGGAACCAAAACTGTATTTAAACATAATAAACCCATGTTGGGTAATGATTATACCTAAAATAGATTAATCAATTGATGCAATAGAAACAAAAATCTTCAATTTACATGCAATGGTAATAAGATTTTAAAAGAAATATATTCTGAATTGATATATTGAGTTGCAGGAATCCAAACATGAAAAAAATTATATAATTATCCCTAAGCACACATCCTTTTAATATCACATTACTCAAAAAATGGGAATACTCCCTCATGATTATAGTGATCAACCTGGGTACCCTAGGATTAATGGTGGAAAAGTGAGGCTCTGGATCGTCTGGTGGTTGTTACGTTGTGTCGCAAGGAAATCTTGAGACCCAGAGTGTCTTGGATGTGTGGCTGGTGGCCTCCTTTTATAGAAACAATCATAAAAAATTCACGGTATGTTTCTCCTATTTTTCTCTACATGTTTATGTCTTCATGACATGATCCTAGGCTACATGATAGGTACATCAGATCCGTTTTTTCTTCTACTACGTTGAATTTGTGGAAAATTCGTACATTATTTTGCATATCTTCACATCGTATACTAGTGGTACATGACATTTACTTGGAGTTCATAACTTGTTCCATCATCATGAATTGAACAATGCGGTCTTTTTCTACTGAAATGGTCAAGACATGTACATGTGGTACATGACATATAATCACTTTTCTCTTCAGCTTTGTAGCTCATTATTATATCTATAATCCGATGGTTCACCCAAAGCGAAGAAAAGTGGCATGAAGGGTTGTTCAGCTTGTATTTCTGCACTGTTTTATTCTATTTCTAGAAATCCCTTATTTCCTACCAAAAATAATAAATGTCAAATCATTCCAAACATGAAATGTTTATTCAATTAATTAAAAAATCAACACATAAAAACACCTTAAAATATATACATGAAATAGACGTATCAAATCCCCCTACACTTGAATTCAACCATGTCTTCAAGGATGAAATCTCAACATACTACATAATATTTAACTATAACATGATTTAAATTAAATTTTAATAAAAAAATTGATCAAATGTAAACTTAAATGTTGATGTATCACACAACAAAATTTTTCAACGAATCATTTTCAATGTAACATGCTACCCATGTATATTAATTTTCTCCTTTTAAATATCCAAGTTACTTCATTAATCCATTCACATTTTCAATACATTATTTATATGCATGCCAATTTCAATTTTCCTCACATAAATTTATCCGCTTATCATCAGGGATAAAATGTAAATACAATTCATCACAGGCCTAAAAAACATGTAACTTACCACAGAAATACAAGGCATCGATCATCTCTAAAACGTAATGAAAGAGATCACAATTAATCATTATAGCTTCAACATTAAGGATCAATTGAATCTACAACATCAGGATAGGTAGGGGAATGATAGAAATTTTAAGGCTCAACAAAATAATATTTAATTGTAATTTTCATTGCATGATATTCAAAAATAGCTCAATGAATGTCTTGTTCACAAATTACACTTCTATCTACCCCCAAAAACTCATATTGGGAGAATGATACATGTAATCAAAATGAATGGATAAAAATCACATGATATATTTTTAATATACTTTTATGAAATTTATGATTAGGATATATCTCATATCCATCAACTAAAGGCATACAATAAAAAATCTTCAATCTGGAAAATGGTTTTTTTATCTTCCCAAAACCCAACCCATTTATTCATTTTTTCAATTTTTTTTAGCAGGAGAGGTGAATAATGAAATACAAGGAGTAATTTCATGGACTCCACTTATATTAATATGAATAATCCCCCAATGAATTACCCAGAGTGAAGTACATATCAGTACATCCAATAATGTTCCTCCCACACCCTTGTTCATTTCAATATCATGCAAAACATTTAGAGGAAGATAAGAATGGACAAAAAATGCTTTAACATGTCTGAATTCCTAAAATTATTGTTCATGGAATCTATAGGCTTAAAATGTTAAATGGAAGGTGTGTCTCAGGATAATGGTAAAAAAAATATCTTGAAACATATTAAAAGTTATTATGTATAGTCATTGTTTCGATAAGTTGCAGTTAAAGTTCTAGATAAAAACATGCTCGAGTCTCTAAATAAATATACTATAGATAGACTAGAAAATACTGGCTTAGTAGATATCTCAGGAATGAAAACAATGGTTGGAAAAATATCTCATTAAAAAACATTCGAATAATTAAATAAGTTAATGAACACATCCAAAATTCAAAACGTGGATAAATATCAAAAATATTTCACTTACGATGATTAATCGGCTCCCATTTATCCTGATTTTTCAAATACTAATAAACTTTTTTATCTATACTAATTAATATAACCTCTTATTAATTAAAAATTATTAATAATTAAATCTAAAATTCATGGAATGATAATCATTTGGAGTGGTTTAAGTCTCCCTATTTATATGATTAATAATAATCTTATGTGGAGAAGACAATTTTCAACTAAAGCTCCAAACAATTGAAATTAGTGGAATACATTAGAAAATTACAAAATTAAAACCCCTAACCCCCACCCCCTACAAATTTATTCTTCTAAATTGGGATTTATAGGTTCTACTTAAACTCTACCACAATGTGTATGTGCCCTTAACAACATTTAACTCTTCTGCAGCTTCTTGTCCTGCTTCTCTCTTCTTACTGCCTTGATGTTCCTAAAAAAATAATAATCACAAATGAAATCATAGACCATATCAATTAATTTCAAAAATTATTAGGGGTGAGTTATCTTCCTAAAAAAAATTCATTTTTCCTCCCAGAAGCCCTTTTGTTTACCATAGTTGGCTCGAACTTACCTCTTCATTTTAGGTGATTGATAGTATGAAAGAGGTTACATGATCTGGTCCTTAAAAACATCAAAGACATGATTCCACAGTGTTGATTAGTCCTCTCCCTTTTACTAAAACAAACATAACTCTATCGTTGTTTAGAACATTATCTATCTCCGTAGGCCCAATCCATATGTTCTTGGCCTTTCTTGCATATCCAAATAGAACATCAATAATTTCCAAAAATTGATCTCCTTTTATTAATTCTTATTGTAGGAATCGTCCTTTTATTTTTTTATCTTTTTCCAAAACATTTTTTATTTATTAAATTTACTATTACATCCTTCTCTAGTTTCAACAATAGCTACGTCATATTTCCTTCCATGGGAAACATCATCCTCTTCATTTATCGGTTCATGTCATGAAAAATACTCAATTGGTTCGTCTTGATTTTTCATCACACAATTCAAATTGATTTTTTACCTCTAAACCTTCAACTCGAGAACATAAATCTTAGTTTTTAACATCACGAAGTTCCTTCCTAGTACCTATTAATGGTCCAACCAAAATTTTCTAGAACCATCTCTTCATCTATGTCTATCACCAGAAAAGCATCCAAAAAATAGAACTCATCCATGTTGATGATGATATCTTAAAGTAGTCATTGTGGACGTCTCATTGTTGTAACATCTAGTAGAAGCATAACTTGAATTTTTTGTATCTACTTCAGTCCCAGGATTTTGAATGTTGCGTATGACATTATGTTAACACTAGCACCTAAATAACATAAATATCTAACAATGTCATTAGTGAAAATGGAAATTGTAAAAGAAAAAACTACATAGATCGTGTTTCTTATTCTAAACAATTCTTGAAACAACTACTGAACATTCTCCTTCTAGTGGAATGGTGGCTAAATCTTCATGATTTTTCTTATTCATCACCAAAATCATCATGATCTTTTCATTCAATGTCATTTTTTTAATTTCCTCAGCAAATGGGTTGTTGAGGTGTATCTTATTAAAAAATCAACAAACATTTTATTTTTATCATCTATTTCCCTTAATATTCTAGATATGGATATGGTATTGGTGGTTGGTATGGTGGTGGGAGTTCTTCATCAACATTATCCTCATATTCTCTATTTTTATCTTGACATACTTCACCCTGTTGTTTTTCTTTTCATCCTTTAAATTTTATGCCACTTTATCATGTTGGATTTCTACTTCTAAGTAGTATGGATTTCACATTTGAACAAGGGTGATGTTCTGAGAATCATGTATGAACTCATATCTATCTTTCTCTAAGTGTTTTGATAATCTGAAAAACATGATATTCTATGATCCATAATGATGTTTGTTGGTTTCATGTGTTATTTATCATTTCTTCGATTGCAGTATCATGATCTCTTGATTATGTTGCCAACTCTTTATGTGAAGCTCTATAGGAGTCCATGAATAATACATTGGTCTCCTATTTCAAATCGACCTGACTATTCAGTGTGTGCCCTTGTTTTTTAGGTTTATAGCCTTGTTTCCTTGGAAAAATCCTCGAATTTGATTCTGATTTTTCTACTATTGTTGTTATTGGGGACTCCATCCCTATGTATAAATTTGAGGATTATAATACAAGTAACATGAATCTTCACAATACACACATTAGGGATTTTAGCATCCCATCATTGCATCGTTATTCTTTTTCATCATCATCATTTGAGTAGCCATCCATCTGTTGTCCACCATATTTACTCTTTATACCCTTCTTTCTTTATGATTCCTTTGAAAACATTTTCTGGACATCTCATATTGTAGCTCATAACATTCCTCTAGTGATCTCCCCATTAGTGATCCTCCTGTAGTAGCCTCTAAGATGGAACGATTTCCCTAAAACAATCCTTTATAAAATATTCCAATTAAAAGACACATCTTGATTCCATGAGGAGGGAATCATATTTTTAACCCTTTTAAACAATCCAATAAAATATATAATGATTCTTTATTTAATTTCTCAAAAATTAAAATACCTACCCATAGACCAATAAACATTGAGGGAGGGAAAAACATTGTTAAAAATTTTCTTACAAGATCTTCTCATGATGCAATTGAATGTGGGGGAATACATTAGATCCACTCTTTTTCTTTGACATTCATTGAGAATCTAAGCAATCTCAACCATACAACTTCATTTGTGACATTCATGAAATGTAATGTGTCTCAAATATCCATGAAATTTCCTATGTGTGAGTTTGGGTCATTAAGTGGTAGCCTAATAAATTTTAGTGAATGCATAATCAGTTGGTTGATTTTTGACATGCTTTCGAAGTGTTGTGAAGCAATAGGGGTAATATAATGCTTTGGTTGACTCCCATGTTCGAGGTCTCCCATAGATGATATGTGCTTCCCCCTGGAACTCTTATTTGAATATGTGGTCCCACTAGTTAGCCCATCTCTCCTTCAAATTTCTCACTTAAATATATAGTGTTATATTGTTGGATGGTTTCCCACTTCTACATTATCTTGTGGCATATGGTATCATCCAACTCGGTGTCAAAAGTATGATCTTCTATCATTTCCATCCCATGTGTGGAAAAAATCGTACAATTGATTGCTTCCTGAAACTACTGCACAAGATGAACAAGGAATAAAAAAGAAATAAAATAAAAAAACTATCCAAAATTCCAATATAATTAAAACATTGAAGAATCCATCTAATGAAATGGTGCCAATTTGACAGCCCCACAGGGCGTCGTTAGTTCACTTCGATGCTATAATGTTTTTTACAAAACTCAGACAATCCTAACTCAATGTGTAGTGTCTAGAATATCCTAGTGTCAAAACCACATGGATAGAGCATATGTTCTAAACTAATTAAGAATTTTAAATTTCAATTTATTGGATGTTTGTAAAAAAAGGGAAACAATAGTAGGACAGATTGGGGTTTGATCAAAATGGTAGGCTTGTTAGGTTCAGTCATTTTCATGTTCGTGTGTTGGGGATATAATTGATATGGATTTTCTTAGTTTTGGTGTTGGAATTAGGTCAGTAGGGATCCTTGTTCTGGGTATCACACTCTAATAGTGTGGGTGTACCTTCAGAATGGTAATCTAAATTGTTAAAACACAATACGAGGTGACACAAAACTATATTTAAACATAATCAAACCACATTTCATTATGATCATACACAATATAGATTAATGAATTGATGAAATAGAAATATAACTCCTCAATTCACAAGCAATGGTCATGTTATTGTAAAAGAATTTTTTTTCAAATTGACAGAATGAGTTGCAACAATCCAAACATGAATAAAGAGTTTAGAATAATCCCGAAGCACACATCCCCCTATGATTGCTTCACCCGACATAAATTGTACTACTCACTTATGATGAGAGAGAGTGACATGGGTACCCGAGGAGAAATTTTAGTGAAGAGAGGATATGTATCATTTGATGGTTATCCCTTGGTGTCTCTTGTCCATCTTTGGCCCCAGAGTGTCTTGGAAGGGTGGTTGGAAGCCTCCTTTTATAAGTAAAATCTTTCAAAATCCATGAACCATGTCTCCAGTTTTTCTCTGCATGTCAACAATGTCATTCCATTTAACTAGGCTGCACAACATGCACTTTAGATTAGGTTTTTCCTCCACCATGTTTAATCCATGGAAACTTCATACATTGGGTTGGCAGCTATCACGTTGTGTACTGGTGGTACATGACATGATCCTGAAATTCACATCATGTTCCGTTTTCATGACTTTCTCTATTCTATCTATTTCACTTGAAATGGACACAACATGTACTTGTGGTTTCAGATGTCTAATAACGTTTTTATGAGTTTTCCCACTCCTCTACATCTCCAAAACCCAGTGTCGTGTGGCGAATGAAGTGAAGTGGGGTGAAGGTTTTTGGGTCTCTTATTTCCTCACCTTTCAAGCTTTTTTCACAAATACATTATTTCCATGCACAAAAAATAATACTCAAATCATTCCAAATAAGGAATCTTTATTGAATAAATTACAAAAAACATAAAAAACCCCTTAAAATATATACATGAAATAGACATATCACCCCTCCTCCTCCACTATAATATAGAACCCTCCCCATCAAAATCTTTCACCTCTCAATCCCTTTAATTAATCCAAAAAATACACTAATAAGCTCATTTAATCCGCCATATCAACCAATAATCCTCACATTTGGAATAAATCCATCCAAGGAAGCCCTTTGGTGGAAACCAATATGTGTTAACTGAATAAGATGTTACATTCATCAACACACATTTTTTTATTTCCTTCTACACTCCCATTAAATTATTATTATATCATGATTATATAATATCCAATATATAATCAATACACCGATTTGTTTTATGTTAATATTAATAATTAAACCATCACACAGTTCCATAAAATCTAATACCCAATTATAATTCATTCTTCTATTACCGCCTATCATGTTTGGGAATAATGATAGACATATGATTTTTATAATATTTATATATATGTGATCAATATATGATTATTTAATTATTATATTACACATACAAATCATGATTTCCATTTTTAAAAATTATGATTATATCGTTTGTGGATGTGTGGACTACTACCTCGTCAAAATGATGTGATTGGTTCACGCATTAAATGAGATTTATTTCAGAATGGTACTTTAAAAATATGTAATATTTATGAAATTATATTTATAATATAATGATAATATATATGTGTCATTTACTTTTATTTATATCAATTTTAAAATAAAATGGATACAACATTCATGCATGAGTACAACATATCATTTCATTCAATGGTGTATTTCATTTTCTAATTCTATATTTTACATATTATTATAAATGAATAAATATTGAACAAATATGATATTTAATTTTTTTTAAAATTATTGAATCATGTAAATCATTATTTCTTTAATATGAACATGAAAAAAATTCCAAACATGTACAAAAAACAAAGCAGTTATTACCCGAAACATAATTTTATCCTGGAATTGTTAATCATAATTTAATATAAATGAATCATTAAATAATACATGGTATGATATATAATAATATGTTCCCTTTAAGATTTAAAATAATGTTCTATTTATTATATATGAAATTTGATCATATTGTATGACAATCAGGACTTAAGGTAAGGGAATTCCATCTCCCATTTTATATCCATGATATAAATTCTATATTCACTACACGATTATTAATTGTGGTGTATATACTACCCCATTAAATTTTATATCATGAATTTTATTT
This sequence comes from Viscum album, assembly GCA_963277665.1. NCBI lineage: Eukaryota > Viridiplantae > Streptophyta > Magnoliopsida > Santalales > Viscaceae > Viscum > Viscum album. Next base: position 566,808,316 of record OY728151.1, read on the forward strand.
ATATAATTATTTAAGTTCTTTCAAATGATTCCCTTCTTTAATATAACTAACAATCTAAAAGTTACTTATGCAGTGAGGGGATTTCTAGTCTCACACTTATTTCTATGATATTTATACCATATTCCCCCACTCATTTCATTTGGGTGTTATATATAATTCTGAAGAATATATTATATGAATTTTATTGATTAAATTTTGTTATTTACATATCCATTAGATTATTTATCAATCATGGGGTTTACAGTTCAAAAATTACCAAATCGCTTATGATATTTTGTCTAAAATTTCCTTCATTGATTAAAATTTTATGTTATACACCAAAATTATTCCATGTGTTGCATAAAAATACCATTTAGATGTTATATCATGAATATAATTGTTTTAATGGTATTTAGTGAATCATGTGATGTTATTATTTCATGGGGATTATGAATCAATGAAACCAATGTCGTATGTTTTTATTACCACAATCTCATTAATTGATGGGATTGTTTGTGTTTATTCTTATAGTGATTAAGTAATATGATCCATATCCCTATAAAAATCATTAATTTATTATCCTATTGTAGTAATTTTATCATAATGTAATGGTAATATTTTTCAACACTCTGGTACTTAATATATTTGATGATTTTTTTTTGAAAATCCAACTTTATTTATCTCTTTGATTAGAAATATATTATTCACAAAAACATTATTTTATAGAAATTTTTTCAAAAATATTTGTATAATAAATTTTATCCTCATTTTAATGGAAAAGTATTTTCATAATTTTTTGGGATTGAAATTTTATTTTTTAAAGAGGAAAGAATATTTTCCTCATAAATGATTAAAATGATATTTCGAAATTGTTTGACATCTAAGATATCATCCTTTGATATATTTTATTCTTTAATATGTATATGAAACAAGGAAAACATTATTAATATTTTTGAATGGTTTAAATATAATATGAAAATATTATTATGAACCTCACTTATTTTTATGAGTATTCTATGATAAAATGATTATAAAACCATTAAATTTTCCACATGTTATAATCTGATGGAATCTATACAATAACCATTTAATTTCCTAGGTTATGATATGATGTTGGTGAAGCCATTTCTTATATGGGTCATGTTATGATGAATTATTATTTATATTTTTTCACACATATGTATGATTTTATTTGGTGGATGTTGGTACCGATATATACCTCCAATGCATTGTATAATGGTAAATTATCTATGTGCTCATAGATTATATAAAATGGAATACCAAGCCTATAACATGAGGGTACACATGTGGGACTATAATGAACATAATATAAGGGTACTGGGGGCGACATCTGAATCCTATAATGAAATAACACATTAAAGGAAATCACATTCTCACAATCAAAGGGTAAACCATAGGGAATCCCAAGCAGAAAATGAGAGGATACATAAGAGGACATCCCAAGACCAAACCATTTACATGGGTGATTATCCTAGGCCTAAAATTTTATGATGTTCTTGGATGGTAGACATAAAATTACATTTTATAGGTGTATGTGTATTCTACAAATTCATTTATTACTCATTAATTATAATGTCATGGAGAATTATATTTTTTCTTTATAATTTATATATTATGAACTTCTAATCATTATGTTAAGACTCATTATTGTGATAGTTGATATCTATGGTGTGATATTAAAATTTCCCTGTCATGTTCTGAAACCCTTATTTGCAAGTTATTAATATGTGTCTCTTTAATTTACAACTACTGAGAATATGATATCTCTATTTTTTGTGATTCACTTTCCCATATTGTGAAGAATATATGTAAGATGGAGTAAAAAAGAGGAATATAATACTGGGAGACATTGATGATCAACGACCATGTTAAAAGATTATGACTCAATGATTTCTGAGACAATAAACTATTATAGTCTTCTGGAAATTACATATTTAAATGCAATTAATATTCATGAAAAGCGATTTAATATCCATGTGTGTTATTCCTATGTTACTATAGTTTGTATAAATGAAGGGTTTGGTTATGTTTTGAATACTAGAATCATAAAATCTTAGTTATATCCATACAGATATTTCTAATGATATTTCATGGGAATTCTAGAAGGATACGTATGAGGATGATCATTGTATTGGAAAATTTCATGGGATTTTGGTGAAGTATGGAGAAAGTGGTTTACAATAAAAAAATACATGTATAGTTACAAAATGTGGATGGGGATCAAGGATATATGTACATAGTGGTAACAACCATGAACACAACGTATTTATCTAGACTCGATCAGGATATGGTGCACAACAATAGGCCTTATTTCACAACAACTTTGAAAAACTGGGGGGATATTCTTGGGAAATTAATATACTATTTTTGATCCATCATGAAGGATTTATATAGATGATGACTATTAATGACTTAGGATAAAACTAATATGTCATATATTAAAAACATGTGTGATAATTTAGACATCCTATATGTGTTATCCCAGATAATGGTGTTACCCACTATGATTAATGTTTCTTAAACTGTGCTTTTTTTTTTGTTTTCATCAATGAATGAAACACAATGGAGGATTATAATTGATGAGTATAAGAGAAAATTCCATGATTTTACTCCTAATAATCGGTATATTATGGCAACTAATATGAAAAAACTTATCTCCATTCTCAAAAAGTTTTATCAAGCTTTGAATCTTACTGAACATCTAAAAATGAATAGGATAGAAAAACATTCAATTGAGTTTTCATGAGGTAATTTAAACATTATATTAGTGGGTATTCTGATCCACTAGTTTATGAAAAATGGATTGGAACCACCGAAAATGTATTTTTTATTATCGATGTACTGACCTAACCCATTGCATGGCTCGAGTCAGAACAAACCCATGCCCGCCACTACAGGCCAGAGGTGGCTAGAAGTGCATAAAGCATAACAAATGTTGGAAGGCCACTTCCTAAGAACCTATACACACACACACACATGAAGCTAACTCAGTGAAAATGCCTAGAGGGAATGAAAAATAAAATACCAAACTAATATTAATAAACTACAAAGATGCATTAACCTATAAATAGTACAAGTATTAGGGTTTTAATGTAAATTAAAAGAAAAAGGGAAAAATTACATACCCCACTAGAAAAGTGTTGAAACCTTGAATTAACTAAAAAGTACACCAACCAAGAGATCCCCCATCCGGGATACCAAGGTACAACAACCATACAGGGCCTAAGAACGAGTATCCATAGGCCACAATCATGTTACGATCCATATATATATATCATCTGCATAATGCATGACAGAAATAGAAAAAGACCATGTACGATTGAGTATAAAAATAATTAATAGGATTACCTTAAAAGGTGAAGGGGTAGACGTAAGAGATACTCTAAAAAGGAAAGTAGTAGATAGGATATAAAACAGTAAAAGGATGGAGATTCAAACCAATAAGAGAGTGATGTAAGATCATCCAACTATAAGGCGATGGAAACAGTGATAATATGAACTTATTTTTAAGTATTCTGAATGTATATTCAAAGATTATATTCTTCCAACCATGATAAGCTAGACATAGAAAGCCCAAGGAAAAACCCATGCATCTTCGCCTCTCCTGGAAGGAGGGTAACCAAAAACCAATGAGTGTGTACTGAAAATAGAATATATATGCTAGGTCAATGAAACCCAAATGATAGTAAAGGGGTCTACATCTCATAGCTCATCCTCATAAAGTGAGTATCCAATATTTCTAAAATAAATCATCATTGATGCCTAGATCCCCAGAAGTCTGCCCTGAAGTGCATGTCCAAGGGACTCAATCACTACACCTTTATAATAACCACTTTGTGTGACAATGTATCACCATAAATGATTTAGGTCACCTCACATGGGAACATCAAAGTGGGAAAATCATCCATCATACATTAGAGTACAATGTTATGTCAAAGAACCCCTTTTCACTATATCACAACGTCTAGAGGTCATGTCTCAAGGTTATAGTATCTTGCCCAGCATGGCTGGAGAGTTCCACTCTAGTCATCAATTATTCATGACTTAGTACATTATGGGGGATCATCACATGAATGTTTATGGGGACTCACTACCCATCCCCACTAAAGGGTAATCCCCTGGAGGGTGCTGCTTGGAAAGCATCACTAATAGGACCCACTTCCTAGCCCTGCTGGAGGGAAGCCCAGAACTACCATCAGAGACAATTTTCCATTCTAATTGGTGGTCAACCCAAAACTGCCATTGTGGAAAACTATATAGACTTTCTGGTGGTAAACATAAACTAATATAGTCGTCCATAATAGATAGTACATCTCATAAATCAATGTGGAACACCACTTTCCTTCCCACCTAGATGGTACCTCTCAAAAGCATCGAAGAACTATACTAGCTATCCCTACTAGATGGCACCTATTAAATGAACACCACTGTAGTCATCGAATGAATCCCTAGATAGGTGCCACACCTATAACATCCCACACCATATTATAATTTAGTTCACAGTGTGTGTGGGTACCACATGATGTTTGTCCCCACATCGACATCTAACTATGTACTTAACCATTATTAGGTTGTAAATTATGAACAAGTACCCCAAGGTGGGCTAGTTGACTCCCATATTATATTAAAAATATATTTTGAATTCCTATGAGTGAACAACACACTTTTTTGGTTTGAAGGGCAATGAATGTAATTCACTTACATGCCTCCTAAAACAACCGGAGAACAATCGACCACATCACTTTTTACCTCTTCCCCAATCTCACAGGAGTGGAAGCAGTTCAATGTTGAGAGTTATCTTCAAACACCATTGAAGGATCATCCATTGGTATTTAATTAATGTTTTCAAAGGTAATGAGATCATGAAAAATTATCTTCAAATTCAAATAGATCTCACTATTGCGTTCCATATGAAAAAATGCACTAGATTTATTATTCATTTTCCACAATTAGATATCTGATGGAAAAGTCACATATCACAGAATTGTGCTGGAATGATGTCCATTCATTCCTATTCTTTGATATTGAAATTAATTTTACAGATTGTGTCATTGCGATCATCACAAAAAAGACACGAAAATTACTACTCATCATTCCAAATTGATACTCGGTGAAAATGTTTAATTTTACTGCAACACACATGAACTGGGCCTCATGGTCCCCTCATATAGTATTATTTTAAACAGTCTCAATTATTCTTAAAAAATACCTCTTAAAACAAGGGTTTTACCACCACTGACGGTGCATTAATCGATTGTTGCATGAAGATTCCACGTTCAAAACAAGAACACCAAATAGTAATAATTATATTATTATTATTATTAAAAATATGAAGTTCATGAAACTGAGTTGTGAGAACATGTATTAAAATTCATGAACATGTATAGGAGACCAGTCTCTATGAGAGGAATTCAAGGATTTAGACGACACATCAATCAAACACATGTATTAAAAGATACAACTATTTGAAGACGTATGGCCTGACTGAAATCAGTCTGGACCGTTGTAGCCAAACCGCTCCGCCTGGGCCAACTCGCTCTTTTCAACCATGTTTATTTTTCCGGCCCAAGGCCCAACCATGTGGACTACCCTATCACGCTATAGATTAGTCCACCCCCTCGACCCAGCGGCCCAGTCCCAGTCAACCACTTCATTGGCACTCTGACTTGGTTCCTCCACTATAGTAAACACAACCAATTGCCCCCTTTTCATGGTTCCCTCATCCCCACCTCCTACCTCGGACACTCCACCTTGAGGACCCTTGTGATCCACCTTATCCAAGACACATCCCAATATCTGCTTAATGATCCACTCACTGTAGTCCTTAGGACACCCACCTTCACATTTCTTTCACTATCTGACCGCACCATTGGCCTTGCCTCACACCCAGCTGCCTCACCGCCCACCGTCACCATTCGCACAACTGTTGGCCAACAATCTCACCGGAGATGCCCCACTACCTCTATTCAAAGACCGCTGGGACCACTCTAATGGACATAAACTTGAAATGATAACTCTTTTTTAATCCTTGTGATCAGGGCTTCACAACACCAGCATCTTCTTTATGATTCGTTAGTGTTTTGATGTAAAAAAAATATGGAAAATAACAGCAAAGAATGAGTAAAAATGAGGATTCAAAATGGGGATCCGGTGATTGTAATATTTTTTGGTCACCAACATGAAATTAAAATTAATTTATTTGATGATGGATTCAATAATAAATTAAGTATTCAAATTGGGGTGAGAAAATCAAAAAGAATCCTACCTCGATTGATCTGTTTATCACTAAAAATTTCTTCATCAAATTCTCACATTGATCTGCTGATGTTTCACCATGGATTATCCAAGGTAGTTGGGAGAGTAAATATTTACTGGTGGAGGGAGGATTGGGTTATACCCTATTATAAATCATAACCATGTATTTAAAATTTTTAAAATAGGTTTATGGTTTTATCTAAACTACTCTAGCCAAGGGTCATGAGATCTCAACAACCCACGCCCTATCATTTTATGTCACTCATATGTAAAACATCCCATTATTAACTCAACATAAGAACTTGTATTTGCAATCAAAGCTTCCGATAAAATGTTACTTTATTCTATATTTGAGATAAAACAATAAAGTTTGATTTTTTATTAATGATATCTCCCCTCGGTGACATTTCTCATGGAAGACCCGAACTCACATAATTTATGCCCCATCTAGGGTTAACGCTGCAATATAGACTCAATAGTGTCCTTATATTTCTGATCTGATTTTCCATATTATAGTTATTCTACTGAACTCATGTTCACTATATAAAATATAATTAATATTTTTATTAAATTAAATTTTGTAACATTGGTCCTCAAAATTACATGTTGTCTCAATTCCTAACTGTAGAAATATATGTAGAAATATTTCAAATTATTCCAATGAAAAAATTGGGTCACTTAATTATTCCATCCTCTAAGATTTTCATCTCTGAAAATAAAAAATAGGGAAAATACTTAGGATACCAAGCCCACACTCAGCTCTTCTACCCCCATGAATACCTGTATGCATCTATACAACCATTTCACATGAACCGATCAGTTGGATCATCCTTATAAGGTCTACTCATGTAGATGACATGCGTAGAAAAATGCACATATCCCCTCTACTTCGATGTGTGGGAGGCTTTGTGCGACTAATCTAGCTATTGGGTGTAGGGAAAGGCAGTTGACAACCACTACATTTATTTGCACATTCATGAATAGAATAATAAACTGGTGGGTTTTTTTATCTCCCCTGCTGAATTCTTACACCCCATGTCTTGACCGAAATCTGTATTTTTCCCTAGAATAGGTTATACTGATTCCCTCCTTCAGAATATCCATTTGGTGAAAATACAAATGATATCTCATCACATAGGATTTCACATTCGTTGTCTCACAACCAATACTCTCTTACATGATAAAGAAGAAAATGAGTACACACAATCTACTAAAAAAATATACACTTATGCTCTAAAATGGTTAGCTGCAGGGAAGTTAGTTTATATGAATATTCCCACATCATGTGAGCCGAGGAATTTCTTCTAAGGTGAATCCCTACAAATGTTCCTTTTATTGTGTATATACAATCTCATAGTCACAATACTACTATAATTTCCATCAGTGTACTATCATAGGTTTTAGTCTCTCTGGGTGAAGACGTGCCCAAATATCTGGTGGTTGAAGTAAACCTCATTGAATTCTCCCAAGAGATAGAGTCTCAACATTCTCAGGGAATAGACTACCACTACTAGAAGCTAGTAGTGAGTCATGTAGTTATGTTCATGGGGTCTCCATCGCCTCGACATGTAATTCTTAAATACTTCATCAATATTGATGTTGAGAACCCAAAGTATTGATGAATATGGAAGGTGATTAAACTCGTCCAATCGTTATATTCAATACCCTAATAGAACATGGAATACCTTGCATGTCTTCATCACTCATGGAAGGAGAGTAATCCCAATCTAAACCCTCTTCCACACTAAATAGAAGCATCCCCATAAAAAATTTTCATGTATAAAAACCCCCTCTCAATGTCAGGACTTAATCCATCACTCCATCGCATTACCTCATCATGAACTCACAATTTAGAGGGACACTTCCCCCATACTGTGATAATATCCACTTTGGGTATAATTGACTCACCCTCAAATTTTTTACACATCAAATAAACACATCTCAGCGGGGGAAAAGACCCCTCTTCCACACGCATTCAATGATCCATTGAACAACACTGACCGAAAGTTAAACCAACAACCCCATCACCTTGGTAAAGCCTCAAGAAGATAGTAAGGAGAAAAGGGTACTTTAAAAATTGCGTAAAAAGTTCTACTATAAAAAGTAGAAAAGAAAAAAGGTGTTCCTCTTATCATCTCATGTTGTACAAGATCATAGAAATCCAATGCTTACAGCGATCTGTGGTCATAGATTCCAACTTCTTGAGCCGAAAGTTGGCCACCTAGTGGTGATGGTGTTGAACAGACCTCATAACGTCATCCTGCGCCTCCATATCCACATTATTTTCTGCCATCACCACCTACCTAGTGACCACCCTATCTCTTCCTAGGCGGTTCATTCTTATGAAGCCGTCTCTTTCATTGGGCGTCATCTTCCATCTGCCTAAGATGCTCAACACGCCTGGTTGGGTAGTCCCACAACATGTGACCTCTCTGGTCACTATAATAACACTGACCCTACCCAGCTTGTCCCAAGACTCTATTCTTCCATGGAATCATATGACTACGTTCATGATATTGATGATGTAGAGGCCTCCTACATCAAGATATTGTTGTATGATGCCTACTAGATGTGGAAAATGTCCATGCTCTGTCGTTTCCACTTCCAAAACCAGTTGAATGTCATCCCTATGATATGAATATCTATATAACCAGTGCCATATCCAACACCTGATAGTGGTGGGGATGCATAAGGTCACTATGATAGAACAAATATCTTCACAGAGTCCCTTATCAATCATCGATAATTGGATGTTTCCCTCATTGAGCATGTCTAATGATTTCCGAGTAAGGTATGAGAACCTAATCATGTACTCATACCCCATCAACCCTCATTACTAAAACTAGAGTTTTCTAAAATCATAACAAAACAGAAGGAGGGTGTGTAATCGTCATGAAAAAATTACTGGTTGTCATTCAATGAGGGTGATGACTCGTCAAGTATATGAGTAAACAGGTTGCACCAACCCCCAATTTCTCCATGAAAAATTCTATATTCCAAATATACAATTTGATCTGTCGGTTTCCATACAATCCTGAAGAGGAAGACCAAAAAATATAGAAAAACCTCTACTGCCTGAAGGTCAAGCTCACCAAGAAACCTCAACAGTCTCATGTACTAGAACTTGCATAGTGCGTTCAACCTATGAACATTCTCATCATTATCTGTTTAGGGCTATTTTCTGCTTAATAGGTGGAGGATCTTACAACTATCCATATATAGGTAGGGTATCTCATTATGGATCCTAAACTGAGGCCTCATCTCTTACTAGGTCATCATCATGAACCAGAGCTTTTATCCTGACTGGTTGTCAACCCGGAAGCATCCGGAATGTTATCAAGAAGTACCACTATTAGATGAATATATATATATATATATCATCAAAAATGGTGAGATGACTCTAGAAGTAAAGTCAAAGACTCAATCTTATAGGGTGCATGTACCATTATTCCCTGCAACAATTGTCTTAGGGTTCCGATTCGACAAGTGGGTAATCAGTGTCTTGTTGAATGGATATGTTAGGTGCCCATATCATCACTAGACTGATTTTCTTGTGAGCCACACTCGAGATACATCGATTCTATTACCGTAAATCATCCAAAAGAACATTTTAGGGAAACATATGAACAACATCTTAATGGTCAAACCACCTTTGATACCACATTATCATGACCCGACCCATGTTAGGGATGAGTCGCAACTACCTCTAGCCTGCCTCCATAGTCCAGGGGGTGTCTAAAAGCTATTATGGAATAAATAATAATGGAGGGGTTTTCCAAAGAACCTTCACACACACAAACAACCAACACAATGAAAAAGTGCAGCTGAAAAGGAAAACAAGATACCAACTTCTATAAATAAACCACCAGCAGGCATTGACCTTTAAATGGTACAAATATTGGTGTTGTTTTGTGAACAGAACTGAAAAAAGGCCAAAATACACGCCTAAATATAAAAGTACCATAACATGATAGTAACTGAAATGTAAACCATCTGAGATATCCCAACTCTTAGATCCTAATATATGACCATTGTACGATGTCCATGAACCCGTATCACTAACTCCTATAAATTCATGATCAACCTATATGTCATATACATAAGGAACACCATGTGTGGGAAAATCCCAAGCATTATTGAGTGTAAAAATACATAGTCGGATGCCCTGAAAATAATAAGGGGGAGCCATAAGAGATACTCTGAAAAAGGAAATTAGTAGATAGAAAAAGGTAGAATAAATGGAGTGCATCTCCATCCAACAAGCGAGAGATGTAAGCTCATCCAAACCCAAACTGATGGAAATGGTTAGAAGATGAACCTCTCGCCAAGTCTTAACAACATAAAATAGGATATTTGGATCGTCCAACCATGAGAATCTATACACGAAAAGTAGATGGCATACCATGTGTGTCTTTGCCTCTCCAAGAAGCGGAGTAACCAAAACAGAATGTGTAATTAATGAAAATAAAATATACATGTTCATTCAAAGAATCCCAAATGAGAGATTAAAGAGATATCTATCTCATAGATCAGCCCAAGAATTTTAGTAGCCAAAAGTATGATAAGTAACTACCATCGACACCCAGCATCCCACATGTCTTCCCAAAATTGAAAATCAATGGGACTAAATCATCACATCTAGATAATATCCACATTGGGAAGAACTTTGTCAACTTAACAGTATTTGGATGTGTTATATGGATGTGTATCAGTGGGAAAAGTTTCTATCTTCCATGGAATTCCAATGACATGTCAAAGTATGTCACATCAATATATCACACTATCAAGAGGTCATGTCTCATGGATAAGGTCCCACGTCTAGCCCGAATGGAGGGTTTCATTATAGTCATCGAGTATCAGTACCCTAGTACATCAGTGGGGATCATCACCCAGTTGTCACGACCCTTCCTCGGGGCCAGTGTCGTGACTACCCCAAGCCCGCCTTCCATTGGCCAGGGGCTGGCGACTAGCACCAAAAACATAAATCCCGATAAGTGGGAAGGCATTACCTTTATAAAAGTAAAAAAATGCCACATAGTACAAGCAGATGTAATACAGTAAGTACAAAAGAAGTGCTGAAAAGAAAATGGGCCAGCATACAAACCCGACTGAAAGTACAGCTATAACTAATCGAAAGTACAACAGAAAAGACAAACAATAGGAAGAATAGAAGCAGCTCTTGGGTCATCCACCTCGGATCCTACATGAAGGGTAGGTACAGAAAGCGCAGCTCCTGGGTTCTCATCCTCAGATCCTAACTGAAGTGTAGGTACAGATAGCCTCCACAACGCTCTCGCCCGTCTGCCACCTCCGAGTATCGTCTCGTCATGAAGTCCACCTCCGGATACCGTCCAGTACTCGAACACTCAGCCTCCGACAGCACTGCCCGTCGTCTGCAACCAACAAAAAAAGGTGCGGGCATCGCCCGTGCAGGGGTGAGTATACAATACTCAATAGGGACCCCGAGACCCTCATTGTCTCACTAAATCCAACAAGGATAACCACAAAGAAGGATCTCAACAGATAACCCTTACTTAGGTATAAGCTCATACTTATACCTATGTTATCAAGTAACCCATCTCAATCATGAGGAGACACAAAGGTTGTGAAATCAACAGATAACCACTACCTAGGTATATTCCCATACATATACCTCAGATATCAAGTGACCCATCTCAATCTTGAGGTAAACACAAAGGTCATAGACTCAGCTCAAACCAAGATTTTCATTATCGAAACCATAACTGCTGAAGAGGCCCGTCTCTGACGGGTACCATGATCCTGTCACAACTCCGAGGTAATGCTCACTAACCTAAGACTACTGAGTTAATCCTCCTGTCGAGTACTGCGGATTAGCCACCCAAACACAGTAGTGCTTCACGTCGGGGTCTACCACCCAAACACAGTAGTGCACCCCCCTAATAGCCTGCAGAGGTACTCCTTCTGTTGAGTACCACATGCCTGCACACAAACACAGTAGTGCTCCATATGCCATGGGTCTTCACCCAAACATATTAGTGCTCCTTCCCCTGGGCTAGTCGACTCACTCCAAGTCGAGTCGGTCAAGCAGTCGTCAGGTCTCAGCTAGCTACATGGTCTCCGTACTCCGTACGCTCGTCTCTGGGAGGGTCCGCTCCATGAGCTACAGGTCAATAATCCAAGTATCACAAGTCCCACTAATAAGTATCTCAAAATACCACCTCATCATAGGGGTCTCAACGCAACAGACGGCGCGTCAATCGGGCGCCCGGTCTGTGAGTTATTAGCATTATCATCCCAGGGGCCCGGTTGGTTTCGTGTATGATCCAACCCGGCCGTATCTCAACTGTACCCCGAACTCTCATAGGGTATACTCATAGGAACCATTTCTCAACGTGATCACCAACGCCGCTGACGGGTCGTCAACCGGACTTCCGGTCTGAATGTTATCATCTTTTCCGTTCGAGGGGCCCGGTTGGATTTCGGGTTCAATCCAACCTGGCCACTTTCCAACTGCGTCCAATTCATAGGCGAAACATGCCAAAATTTCCGTCTCATCAAGATTAATCCAACAAAGTCAACGATACATCAATCGGACGTCCGGAGCTCAAGTTATAAGTGTTTCCGCTCCGATGGCCAGGTTGGTTTCGGGTTCGAACCAACCCGGATATACCTAATGTTCTCCAAAACCATGAATGTAATATACCAAAATGGTCTTCTCGATCCAAGGATCCCAATTCAACTGACAGTGCATCGATCAGAGGACCAAATCCCACATTATGGGCGTTTGAACGAAAAATGCCCAAAAATAAGGGGTTCGGGCCCGGTCCGACCCAGCCCGATACTCCCTGGGTCGGCCCGAACCGGGTCGACCCGACCCGGGTCTAGGTCTAGCCCACTAGGGCGCGGCCCGCATGGCCAGACAGCTCGGCTCGACCGAGCTCTCGTGGAAGGGGGGGGGGGCTGCCCCCTGATTGACAACCCCCCCCCCCACGTGGGGGCTGCTCTTCTTTCCAGCCGGGGGTTACGACCCCCTGTCTCCCCGGGTCCCGCGTGGCCACGGGACTGGTGCCTACCGCAGCGGCTTCAGCCGTGGAGGCCCCCCCTGGCGGCTCGCCTGGCGCCCCAGCTGCCTGGCGGCCGGCCGGTGCCGGTCGCCGTGCCGGCGTGGCACGCTATGGTGGTCCGTTTTTCCTGCGGTCTTCGCAAGCGGTCCTCCCGGGATCAGCTCTTCACTGTGAAGTCTTCAAAATGCCCCTGTGGCCCCGTTTGTCATCGCCCGTCAATCCATGCACAACGATCAACCATAGGAGTCTTCGAATTGCCTCCGCGACCCCGACTCCGGTTGCGGTTTCGTTCCGCCTCAACGGCGTAGTGCGACGGCGCCGCCCTTCTTCGTCGTGTTATTTCTTGTTTCTGCGCGGTGTCGTTGCACCACGCCGCCTTTGTTAATGCCACAAGGAACACAACATCAAAGGGGGGAGGAGGATCAGCTGTGTTCGGGCGGTCTGACCACCTCCCATTAAAATGATAACAGGCGGCCCGAATATTAAACGAAGAACGCAATGAATTAATTACGAATAAAACCAAACCCCTACCTTAAAATAGGTTCATTCGTCAAAGAAGTGGGAAGTGATGTCGCTCCTTAAATTATAGAAAAGAACTGTCGGTGTCGTGGTACACAGTGTAGCATCGTCAATCTCTAAGGATTTGGCGTTCTTCGTCTTCCTTCGTCAGAAGCTGGCATTCTTCGTCAGCAACAGTGCGTTCTTTGCATTCTTCAAGGAGGAAGAACGTTCTGCAAGACATAGAGATTTTTTCTTCCAAAGATTCTTGTACAATGAAACCCCTAATAAAATAAGGCTTTGCCTTATTTTATTTCTCATTCCAAACCTTTTGAAATTCAAAATGAATTCCCTCATTAATTACATTGAATAAGTTAAATAATTAATGATTTGACTTTTCATTTAAGGGGGTGGTGCGGGTGAGTTACAAAATAAAATGGGGTTAAGGGGGGTTAGGGAATACGAAGGTGTTGTGTTCGTGTGGGCCCCACCTCACCTTAATTATCCTCATGGTTAGTTAGGAAGTAGTGGGTCCCACCCAAACTCCCTTACATAGGATAACCACTTAGATATAAATAAAATAAAATTGGTTGCACGAATTTTATTTTATTCAAAACATAACCCATTATTTTAATAACCACACCTGAGAAAACGCAACTCCGGAAAGGGTCTTCTTAAGCAATTACCAGGGCTGTGAGTTCATAAGTGCCCTTAGATTTCAATTTGGAGCACCGGTTCAAAAGTTAGAAAAATCCGCTAGTTCATTCACTGAACGTACCCGAGCTAAACTTCGGAAATTGATTCCGGGCACACCGGACCTAGGAATCAGGTGCCGTCAGAAACCATGCACTCGAAAAATTCCAAAGAAAATAAAAATAAATTTCCTTGGAATTTCCGGGTATCTACATTTCTCCCACCTTAGGGATTTACTTCCCCATAAAACATTAACACAAACTAGGGATACAAAAGTGGTACTGAGCACGCATCTGAGACTTCTGCTCCCATGTGCTCACTTGGAGGTTCACATGCGGATAACAAAAGTGCACAAGAGGAATTGACCATCCTCATAGGACCCGCTCCTGTTGATCCTCATCCTCAACTAGAACCCCGAAAAAGTCACCTCATCACCAACGTCCAGGTCCCCATGGTCGATGATATGCGTCGGGTCAAGCACGTATCTACCCAATTGAGATATGTGGAAGTCGTCATGCACCTGGTGCAACAGAGGTGGATGGTTCAACGGTAAGCCACCTCGCCTACCCTGCTGAGGACCTGAAAGGGTCCACTGAACCTCAGATATTACTTGTCGCCTCGGCCACATCTATGTAAACCTCGTCGAGGTGAGACCACTTTAAGGATGTTATCGCCATCCTCGAACTCTAGAGGCCTCCATTTCCTGATTAGATCAGAAACTCAAAACTCCTATTTCCACCAGGGTAATGTTGACTGACTCAAGAGTGATCGACCGCACCCTCCTATGCATGAGTTCATCCTGTGCTGCCTGGGGTTTCTTTTTCCCTGACCATGGAAAAACCATTATGATGTTGTAGTTAGACCACAACCTTTTTACCTAATACAGTCAATCTGAGCATGAACTGTCAATCCAATCCATACCGAGACGAACGTCGTAAGAACTCGACGCTGCCACCAAGATATTCCAACCGAAACTCTCACCTCGTGGGTCAGACCACACTGTCGGCGTAAGTGTGATTATCGAGTATCCTCCAAAGGTATCTCCATACATGAGGGTCAAGTCTACGGCTTACCAGAATCTCTAAGTATTGGACAAGATTCGTGGAAGGAAGGAATGATTCATATCAATTTCTATTACTACGGCAGGTAGTAGTGGACACATACTGTCCCTTGAATCATTTTTAGAGACATTGGGTCACACTCCTTGAATGCAAGCAACGACACTCTTCCCCTTCTCTCCAGCACCTTGAGCCTGGAGGGGACAACTAAGGTGGGTGGTTATAGCATGTTAAAATGTACACCACCTCATGCTTCTCTCCTAACTCTACCTCCACGTCTGCTGCTTTACAGGCTCATCTCTTCTTAAATCATCCTCTTCTTGAAACATTTTACATGCCCAAGTATCAATACTGGCACCAGTTTCCTTTTTCTTACTACACTGTGCAGTCTTCATCTGCTCCTGGATGATCTGCACCTTCTTTGCCTACGATCGGTATGAGCTGCTAAGATTTATCCTTTGCCGAAAAGATAAACTCGGTATCATCCCCTAGATGAACCACACCCATTTCCTAATACAGTCAATCCTGACATGAATGATGCATCATGTCATGGATGACGTCGTAAGGCCTCGACGTTATTACCAAGTGATCCAACCATCACTCTCACCTCCAAGGGTCGAGTCACACTATCGGAATCAGTGTCAGGTCACTAGGTATCCTCCAGTAGAAATCTCGAAAGTGAGGGTCATGTCAACAGTTTTAACCGGGACCTCTCAGTATCAACCAAACAAAAGGACAGGAATGTAAACATCGCGAAGATAAGTGTACTTTATTATTGCATCTCATAGTACAAAGACACAAAAAAAACAACAACAACATGGAACTATAAGTACCATTATCAAAAAGGTATCCACTAGTTCCGCTCCGGTCCACCTGATTTTGGAGCTCTACTGCGTTGTCCACTGCTCGGCTATTTCCCAAGAATCCGCCGCTGCTTCTATCTCGGTGGCTCCTCCAACGTCTGTAGATCAACTGTGCGGGGAGTCGGATAGTCACGTGCCATGTGAACCTTCCTGCTACAAGAGTAACACTGTCCGTTTCTGGAACACTTGGCTCTGACCCCACCCCGAGTGCCCCGCACCACTGATCTTAAAACCCGAGATCGCCCATCTACTGGTCTGGTCCTCGTGGACCTCTGCATCATCTTTCTACTACCTACAGATGACTCAGCTACTGATGAAAAAACACGTGGCAATGGCAGCAGCTCTTGAACATGCTCGGGGTGTAGAGCCACTGGTATAAACACCACCCTGAAGATGGTCTCAAAGTCTCTCCATGTGAAGGACATCCCGTCACAAAACTGGAACAAGTGGATCCACCATCTCTCAGCTAATGCCTGAAGGAGGCTGACAGAAAATATCACCACGAAGTCTGATGGAGTACCCACTATCCTGAAAACTCTCACCACAACCTCCAGCCAATCCTCAGCCGCCTACAGGTCCGTCTCTCCCCTGAACCTGGGTGGCCTTCGGCACTGAAACTCGTGCAGCGTGCTCAAGCGACGTTCATTCTCTGATGCTGGGGCTGGTGGCATAGGTGGCCCAATGTATGGTAGTACCGCTGGTGCCTCTGCTGGTGCCTCAACTGTAAGAGGGCCCTATACTAAAGCCTCGTCGCTCGGGAGGCTGTCAGAATGTACATCCCTCTGGGCTCTAGCTGGTCGTCCATGGAAATGCATCCTGAATGAATCTTACGTGACACGATCAAAAGATTTATACCTGGTGAGCTGACCTGGTTTGAGCTGTTTTAAGGTAAAACCTTTGAAAACACACACGCAATCAGTGTTCCATGCACAAAGTCAGAAATTAGTTGTCAGGGTCCTGGGGTATGGATACGTCGGCCGCCCGCACCAACACTAGACTCTCTGAACTGAAAACCACACTCGGTACCCTTAAAACTATTTTTTCATAGAAAGAAAATATCAGAGTTATAAGTTCTGCGGTAGAACCGACTTCTCTGATACCAATTTTTCACGAACCGTCCTCGAGGCCCATGTCGTGACTACCCAAAGCCCGCCTTCCATAGGCCAGGGGCTAGAGACTACCACCAAAGGTGTAAATCCTGATAATTGGGAAGGCATTGCCTTTATAAAAATAAACAAAACGCCATAGAGTATAAGTATAAGTAATACACTAAGTACAAAAGAAGTTCTGAAAAGTAAATGGGCCAGAATACAAACCCAACTGAAAGTAAAACTACAACTGAATGAAAGTACAACAGAAAAGAAAATAGATGGAAGAATAGATGCAGCTCTTAGGTCGTCTACCTCGGATCCTACCTGAAGGGTAGGTACAGATAGCGCAGCTCCTGGGTCGTCCACCTCGGATCCTACCTGAATGGTAGGTACAGATAGCCTCCACAATGCTCTCACCTGTATGCCTCCTCCGAGTATCGTCTCGCCGTGAAGTCTACCTCCAGATACCGTCCAGTCCTTGAACACTTGGCCTCCGACAGCGCTGCCCGTCATCTGCAACCAAAACAACAAGGTGCTGGCATAGACCATGCAGGGGTGAGTATACGATACTCAATATGGACACCGAGACCGTGAAGGTCTCACTGAATCCAACAAGCATAACCACAAAGAAGGATCTCAATAGATAACCTTTACTTAGGTATAAGCCCATACTTATACCTAAGTTATCAGGTAACTCATCTCAATAATGAGGAAACAAAAAGGTTATGAAATCAACGGATAACCACTACCTAGGTATATACCCATACATATACATAAGTTATCAAGTGACCCATATCAATCATGAGGTAAAGACAAAGGTCATAGACTCAGCTCAAACCAGGATTTTCATTATCGAAACCGTAACTACTGAAGAGCCCCGTCTCTGACGAGTACAGTGATACTGTCATGACTCCGAGGTAATGCTCACTAACATAAGACTGCTGAGGTACTCCTCCTGTCGAGTACCACAGGTTAGCCACCCAAACATAGTAGTGATTCCCACCGGGGTCTGCCACACATACACAGTAGTTCACCCCCCTAATAGCCTGCAGAGGTACTCTTTCTGTTGAGTACCGCGAGTCTGCACCCACACACAGTAGTGCTCCATCCGCCATGGGTCTGCACCCAATCATAGTAGTGCTCCGTCCACTGGGCTAGTCGACTCACTCCAAGTCGAGTTGGTCAAGCAGTCGTCAGGTCTCAGCCAGCTACACGGTCTCCGTACCCCGCACGCTCATCTTTGGGAGGGTCCGATCCACGAGCTACAGGTCGATACACCAAATATCACAATTCCCACAGAGAATAATCTCAAAGGACCACCTCGTCATAGGGGTCTCAATGAAATAGACGGCGCGTCAATCATGCGCCCAATTTGTGAGTTATTAGCCTTTTCGTCCCAAGGGCCCGGTTGGTTTCTTCTACGAACCAACCCGAACGTATCTCAACTGTACCCCGAACATTCATAGGGTATACTTATAGGGACCTTTTATTAACGTTATCACCAACGCCGCTGACGGTTCGTCAACCAGACGTCCAGTCTGAATGTTATCAGCTTTTCCGTTTCAGAGGCCTAGTTGGATTTCGGGTTCAATCCAACCCGGCCACTTTCCAACTGAGTCCAATCCTTAGGAGAAGCATTAAAAAAGTTTCATCTCATCAATAGGAATCCAACAAAGTAAACGACATGTCAATCGGACGTCCGGAGCTCAAGTTATAAGCGTTTCCGCTCCGAGGGCCCGGTTGGTTTCGGGTTCGAACCAAATCGTCCGTTCCAAAAGTTCTATGAAACCATAAATGTAATATACTAAAACGACCCTCTCGATCCAAGGATCCCAACGCAACTGACGGTGCGTCGATCCGAGGTCCGAAGCCCATGTTATGAGCGTTTGAATGAAACTTGCCCGAAAATAGGGGGTTCGGTCCCGGTCCGACCCAGCCCTAGAACCCCTGGGTCGGCCCGAACCGGGTTGACCCGACCCGTGTTCGGGTCCGGGCCATTAGGGCACGGCCTGGCCCGGCCTGGGCGGGTGCGGCCTGCATGGCCGGACAGCTCGGCTTGACCGAGCAGTCGCAGAAGGGGGGGGGGGGGCGCTACCCCCCTGATTGAGAACCCCCCCCCCCCACGTGGGGACGCTCTTCTTTCCAGCCGGGGGTTACGACCCCCGGTCACCCCGGGTCCCATGAGGCCGCGGGACCGGGGCTTTCCGCCACGGCTTCAGCCACGTCAGTCCCTCATGGCGGTTCGCTGGGCATCGCCGCCTCCCGACGGCCGATCGGTGCCTGCAAGCCCTTCCGCGGACCACTGGACGCGATCCAGTGGTCCGTTTTCCCTGCGGTCTTCGCCAGCGGTCCTCCCGGGACCGACTCTTCACTATGAAGTATTCAAAACGCCCCTGCGACCCCATTTTTCATTCCCCGTCAATCCGCCCACAATGATCAACCAGCGAAGTCTTCGAATTGCCTCCGCGACCCCGACTCCGGCCACGGTTTCGTTCGGCCTCAACAGCGTGGCGCGACGGTGCTACGCTTTTTCGTCACATACTTTCTTGTTTCCGCGCGGTGTCATTGCACCGCGCCTCCTTTGTTCATGCTGCAAAGAACACAAACATCAATGGGGGGAGGAGGATAGGCTGTGTTTGGGCAGTCCGACCTCCTCCCGTTAAAATGATAACAGGCGGCACAAATATTAAACAAAGAACGCAATGAATTAATTATGAATAAAACCAAACCCCTACCTTTAAAAATGACCGTTCTTCGAAGTAGAGGGAAGTGATGTCGCTCCGTCAACGCTGGAAAAGAACCATCGACATCCCGGTACACGGTGTCGGGTCATCGATCTACGAGGATTTGTTGTTCTTCGTCGTCCTTCGTCGGAGGCTGGCGTTCTTCGTCGGCGACGGTGCGTTCTTCGCGTTATTCAAAGAGGAAGAACATTCTTCAAGACATAGAGCTTTCTTCTTCCAAAGCTTCTCACACAACAAAACCCCTAATAAAATAAGGCTTTGCCTTATTTAATTTCTCATGCCAAACCTTTTGAAATTCAAAATGAATTCCCTCATTAATTACATTGAATAAGTTAAATAATTAATGATTTGACTTTTCATTTAAGGGGGTGGTGTGGGTGAGTTACAAAATAAATGGGGGTTAAGGGGGGTTAGGGAATATGAAGGGGTGGGGTTTGTGTGGGCCCCACATCACCTTAATACTCCTCTTGGTTAGTTAGGAACTAGTGGGTCCCACCCCAACACCCTTACATAGGATAACCACTTAGATATAAATAAAATAAAATTGGTTGCATGAATTTTATTTTATTCAAAACTTAACCCATTATTTTAATAACCACACCCGAGAAAACACAACTCCAGAAAGGGTCTTCTTAAGAAATTACCGGCGCTGCGAGTTCATCGGAGCCCTCAGATTTCAATTCCGAGCACCGATTCAAAAGTTAGAAAAACCCACTCGTTCGTTCACTGAACGTACCCGAGATAAACTTCGGAAATTGATTTCGGGCACACCGAACCTCGGAATCAGGTGCCGTTAGAAACCGTAAACTCGCAAAATTCCAAAGAAAATAAGAAAAAAATTTACTTGGAATTTTAGGGTCTGTACACCGGTAGTCGATGGAGACCCACTATCTTTCAGAACATAAGAATAATCCATAAGAGAGTACTACAAGGAAAGTATTGTCGATGGGACCCACATCCCATCACAACAATTTGGAAGCAAAGTACTTACATCAGGGACCACTGCCGAACCCAACTGTAGGAAAGCCCGACACTGCCATTGTGGACCACATTCCATCCTAACTGGAGGTAATCCTAAAACTTCTCTATCCATCCCTATTGGATGGTACCTCTATGAATGTCATGAGGAACTCCACTGTTGATCCCTCTTAGATGGTACCTCTAAGAATGTTACGAGGAAATACACTACCCATCATTGTTGGATTTTCCCCTTGGAAATCATCGAGGTACTACACTAGACACTCCTATTAGGTGGTACCTCTTTGAGGAATGTCACTATAGTCATAAAGATCCACTTGAAAGAGTTTTCACAACTAGAACATCATGCATCGTATCATAATCGGGTACCCAGTGAATGTGGGGATTGCCCTGCGTGTGACTACCCCTCGTTTCCTCACCGTGTACTTAACAATTCTCAGGCACTAAATTTTGAACAAGTACGCCTAGGTGTTCCAATATACTCTTAGAGTACATGGAACATCTAGTTTCAAGGACAACTAGTGAATGACACTGGTCGTTGATCTAGTGGGCCAAAACCTAATTCAATGACACACCTCCTCAAACGACCAGAGAACATTTGACTGCATCGCTTCATACATCTTCTCCACTCTCACGGGAGTGGAAGTGGATCTATGTTTAGGGTTCCCTTCAAACTCCATGGAAGGATATTCCAAAAAATATGTGATTCATGTTTCCACAATTAATTTGATCATGAAAAATAGTTTTCACATTAAAATGGATGGAACCACTGGGATTCTTCGAAAAAACACAAAAGTTCAAATATATATTAACCCCAATAAAACATCTGATGGAAAGTCTCATATCGCCACATTGCATTGGAATGAAATCAAATGGGGCCAATTCATCAATGTTTTAATTAATTATATAGATCACAACAATGTGATCCACATAGAAAAATACATGGAATCCACTACTCATTCATCCAATACGAATACATAGTGAAAAAGTATCATTTAACTACAACACACACAAACCATGCCTCATGGAGCACACACTTCATGATTGGTTTAAACACTATAAATTATTCTCGAAAGTCCCTTTGAATTTCTAAGGCCGCGTCGCTACTAAGGGAACCTTAATCAAGCGTCGCATTTAGACGCCACTTCGGAAACAAGAACAGACAATAATAATAATTATATTATTATTTATCTTATAATTTGAGTTTTTATCAACTATCCAATGATACCATGTATTAAAATTCATAAAAAAATATAAAAAGATACATATTAATGAGAGGTATGTGTGGACATAGAAAATGCATAAATAAGATGACTAAATTTGGAGATATAGGTATTTGAAGATGTATGGCCTGACTCAAACTGGTCTGGCCCATTTTTTATGGGATGCTCTACCAGGGAAAACCCACTCCAGCGAGACCATAGCCCCGCCATGTGGCTCAAAACGTCATATTTTAGCACAAACTACTACCTCATCCCATTGTCACCCTTCTAGTCCACCACCTCGTTGTCCCTCCTCCACGGTGCCTTAGCCGTAGTTAACACGGCCAACCTGTAACACCCCAAGATTCTACAATATTCTTCTCTTTGATTAATACAGTAGCGTGTGTTGTACGCAACTTCGAGTTCTAACACACCTCGACCAATCAAAGTAGTCGTTATGAATAGTAATACAAACTTTTTGAAATTTTATAAATTTTATCTCTCAAAAGGGACTTCATTTTTGGATTCGGAATATAGAAATTAGCCTAGGGTAAAATTTTGGTAATTTTCGGATAACTTTTATATTTTGAGGAATAGTGAAAATTACTAAATTTTAATTAAAAACAACTTTTTTAATCAAAATAATTAATAGTGATAAATTAGGAATTTGAGTGGTTTAAAAGTATATTTGGAATATATTTTTACCATTTAATAAAATGTTTGTCATTGGTCATAATTTCACAATTAAACCGGACATAAACAAGTATCAATCTTTTGATTGTTATTATATCTTAAAAACACGTTTTTTGTTTTGACAGTGGGAATTAATTTTAAATTAATTTTTGCCACCTCTGTGTTTTGAATTTGGAAAAATGGATTCAATATTTGGAATCAGGATTTCCAAGTTGTGTAAATAGGTAACTTTTATTTTTAGACATTTTGAATAATTACTTCGGAAAATATTTTATTTACTATGGTTAAAGGGTAAATCCGGTAAATAAGGGTTAAAAATAATATTATAATAATACTAAATTACCCAAAAACATGTCCTAACCTTATTTATGGATACATGCCTGACCATGTACATCTTTGGGTCAATTTTAGGACCGCATGGTGCCACTTGTAGGTGATAGGGACAATTTATTTTAATTAAGATAAAATAAATACAAAAATGACATAAGCATATATTGTTTAGAAATTTTTTTTTACATAGAGTTATATATGTTGGATTTTCGACTATAAATATTGATTATAAATATAATAATATTTCCTACATAAAGGTATTTTATTTTTAATTTTTAGACATTAAATAAGTTAATTTATTTAGGACACAATAGTGATGGAGTAATTACCTAATTAATGAAAAATTAGAATAATTTATATTATAAATACCCAAATAAATGTAATTTGATACTTTTTATAAATACCAATAATTTTATAGGATAACATAACATGTTAGAATTGATTTAATTAACTTTTTTGATGTAATAATTCTGTTATGAGTTTTAAAAAAATCAATTATTGAATAGTGTCAAAATTGAAATAAAAGATTTTTTAAAGAAACTATTATATTATTAATTGATATTAAATTCCTAAAAATATTAGGCTCGGCCAAGAGACTTATTTCCTGATAAGTTTATCATTAATGGACCACATGGGGGTCTCTTGGATATATATAGTAAGTTTATTAACCATATAGTATAAAAATACAAAGAGACATTGCAAAAGTGAAACTAATTAACTAAGAGTTAATACTTAAAGATAAGGTTAATATAGTAACCCAAAACTATCTAAATCATATTAGTTGAGTGGTTTTAAACCTATAACCACCTTAAAATTTAAATAATCCACTTTAGAGCCATTAGAAACCGAATATGAATTTATTATAAAATAATATTTCTAGCATTTCCAAAGGTGCCCCTCACCCCTCTTATAAAAGGGCACTCCCCTTTCTCATTAATTCACACTTTCAAATCCTTTTGGTTCGGAAAAACCCAGCCAAAATACTCTCTCAACTTCCATAAAATCATTATATATGCCTTCCTTTAGTCATAAAGGCATCCTAAGGAGCCCTTTTGATCAAATAAATAAAATGAACCCGAAGAAGAGGTAATGATTTCACCACCGTTTTTCAAGTTCCTTTCATCTTCCTCTTCTTCATTCATTGTTATTACCATTATAAAATAATAACTCCAGTATATTATATTTACATTGATGTAATTATAAACATGTTACAACCATATTTCAGTATTCTATCCATCCTTTGAATGACATGTCACCATACGTGCGTACGTACGGTTTACCGTCTCCACGTCGTGGTGTAATTGTTATTCAAAAAATTGTTATTTGGATGGGTATAATAATTATGTTTAATTCATGTAAATAATAAATACACCATGATAATGATTCTGTATATATGATATACTATCCAATTAAATATTATTTTAATATCAAAATAATGATATTGTCGCTCGTCCGTACTTACGGACTACCGTCTCCTCAAACGTGATGAGATTCATTCTCCATCGTATCCATTCAAGACTAATTCTCATTTAATGATTATAAATAATGTTTAAGGACTTGAGATCATTCTGGATATGAATAATATACATTCCATCCATAATAAATATCGCCCACGTAACAAATAATATAAAGGAAAACGAATCCGTTAACACCTGAAACGATGATAATACTAAGATATTATTAACAAATCAATGTTAAAAGATCATATATGAAATCATATTAATGTATATGATTATTCTATAATTTAATAAAAATTATTTCACCATTATATAGGAGGTTAACCTACCACCATCCAAGGAAATGTATAAGGTAAGGGGTTTTTATCCCACTTCAAATTCCGTGAGATTTCCATTATTCACCAATTATTTATTGCATGTGGTGTATGGGATTCCCATGTTAGTATTCATTGTGTAATATAATTTAATTAATGTATATTTACATAATCATTGTATTATCCTTATCTCTTGGGTGTATTTTTAGTAAGTTACCAAATCAATATGGTAATTTCAAATTTCAATTTCCACTCTTTCGACTTTACGCATACATCATTGATTATTTTACTCCAAGATTATGTGTGGAATCACTATTCATTTGATTATGTCATAAATTCCATTCTCCTTTCTGTGGATATAATTTTTTATACACACAATAACTCCATTTATAATTTATCAAGTCATTGATATGAAATTGATAAGAGTAATTTTCATTCAATCTCCATTTATTGATTTCAAACATCTAATTCATTGTTGTTGTTTTTATAAAAATACATGTGAATGTCCATTGATTGTTTTACACTGAATATCCAAAAATATTGAGTGTATTTATATTTGTCACACATAATTATGTCATTGATTTATCCTTAACCTAACGATACATGTTTTATGAGAGATTTCATCTCAATTTACATTCCATTGAGACTCCTTGGTTATTATACACCAAATCACTTTTATATGGTGTATAAAATGTAATTTGACATAGTATATCATGATTCCCTTTATTCTCATGATATTAAAAAGTTTTTATTACCTCAATTATTTGTATTCACGTGTCTCTCTTTTGGTTATGAACTCTAACTAAAATATCATTTTTAAATGTTTTAAAGAATTATTTTTGTACATATTTCTCATTAATGTCCATGATTTAAAAATGGTTTTAAGGATTTATTTATATGGACATTAAAGTTTTGAAATTAAAATTACTTATCAAAGTTTCAAATTGGTATGGAACACTTTGATTCAAAAATCTGTTTTAAATGTCTTCTTGACAAATAGTGTGACTTTTAAATGATTTCAAGAAAAAGGGGGATATTTCTCTTTAGTAGTTTTGATGATTATTTTCACCTATGTCAATATCCTTCATTATTCTCGATTGAGGTTAATCTGATACAATAAAATCTTCCATATTGTATCGAATGAGTTATTTTTGACTGTGGATGTGCTATTTTTATACCATTCATGGTTAGTGGTTAATGTATTGACATTCCGTATGCTAGTTTTAGTATGAATGTTTGTGTTATGTTTAAACCTATTCATATGAGGAATGCATTGGACTTAGTAAGTGACGGGTGGAGCCCACTATAGCTCCTCGATGCATCGGTAGGTCTCATGAGACAAACTATTGTCTTGGTACAAGGCGTTGACAAAATCTTAATTGTAGTCTTGGCACGAGGCCTTGGCTATGTGGTTATGATATTCTGGCATTACGCATTCCATCATTATGAATGTGATTATTGATATTTCATGTGATTATTTGACTATTAGAATATCAATGTGAATAAGTAAATGGCATTATTTCATTATATATTTTCCATATTATGCTGAAGTTCATGTTTATAAGGCTTTTGTTTTAGATATACATTGCCTTAAATGTTTATGCTTATTTATTAATGTTTCCGCTATATTGTTATCCTTACTGAGAATCTGAGCTCACCCCTTTCAATGTTTTATTTTTCCCAGGATGTGAATAATTAACTTATGAATGACCTACAGGGATAATATGAGGGGATATGAAGACAATATGTTGTAGTAGTAGTTTTTTACTTTATAATGTAATGTAAACATTATGAATGTATCCAGTTATTCCAAGGATACTAAACTAATCGGTCTTTTGAGACTTGATCTTTCTTGTGGTGATGCCAATGTTATGTAATAATGCATCGACTCTGGGTAACGGGGGTCAGGGCGTTATAGTTGGTATCAGAGGGAGGTTTAGTACAAACCTTGGAAGCTAGATTTAGATAATCTCTGATTAGATCACATTGCCCTAAGATAGATTTTGAGGATTAGTATAGAAAAACATACTAGAATTTTTCTATTATAGATATTTTTTGAGATTTCCGAGAAATACATCCCTTTCTAGATACGAGCTGGTAGAGGCGGTTGTGGCACAAATGTACCTAGCGGTAAAACCCTAAAACACAGCTTTGAGCTAGAATCGAACGGGAACTGGTGCACGACAATGGGCCTTGCTACACTCTTGGTTACGACACTCTTGGGGATATGTTTTGGTAAATTCACAATATTAGTACGAACCATTATAAATGTAATAAAAAAAATTCCCCTAATAATATATGTCTAGAAATAGATAGTGGATAACCTAGATTTTAACATAGGGTTCCCCAAGTTAGGATATATTGATCAATTACAATATTATCCTATTATTTATAAATTTTTTTACATTCTTATTAGATAATTATTCAAAAACCCTAATTTTATTTTCATTTTGTTAGTTAAAACATGGAGGGAGCAAGATCATGAACAACTCTTCTCTCTCTTCCTGAAGAAATACTTTCAATTATTATCCAGAAGTCATGCGCAGATGATGTTGTAACTTTTTCAAATGTCCAAGTTACATGCAATGAAGTTTACGAGACATCAAAAACCTCAAGAATTTGACTATTCTTTCAAGGATCAAGAACCAACTATGGGATAATATTGTGCTCTCAACTTTATTACCACGCTAAGCATGGGAAGTACCATCGGGGTCTTTTCAAATTCTTCACTTTATCTCAAAATTACGATGCAATAAATGATTTTCTAGATGCTGCAGAAGACGGAGACCTTCGAGCAGCCTATATGTATCAAATTATATATTTACGTCTTTTGGGATATACAGAAACTGATTTTCCAAATCCTTATTTTGAAATATGTGAAGATGAATTAGTAAGAATTTTTCTAAATAAACATGTTAAAGATGATGTCTCAAAATTATATATAAGAAATACATATTTTTGCATGATGCATCGATGTTTCCATCGATATAATCCAAGATGGATGAGGTGTTTTTGGGTAAAGGAAGTAGATGATTTTGAAAAATTACTGAGGTACCATTGTGACACATGAACACATTATACCAAAATGCAATTCCGCCAAGTCTCTCTAGAGTTCATGATGTGTTCCACATATCAATAGTGACAAAATGCATGCCTGACCCAACGCATGTACTCACCTATGAAGAATTAGAACTGGAACCCGATCTATCTTATTGTGAAGATCCTATCAGAATTCTTCATACCAAAGATCAACTGTTGAGAAGCTGGATTACTCGTCTGGTAAAAGTTATATGGAGAAATCATAAGATGGAAGAGTCAATGTGGGAACCTGAGGAACATATGATGAAGAACCTATGTGGAAATAAATGTATGGTGAAATGTTTAAAAGTGTTAGTGCTCTTTATTAATGGGATTACTTTGGAATATTTTTCTCTGGTATGTGTAACCCTACAATTTATCATGTTAAATTGATATTTTAGGAAAAATTATCTTTTCTCTTGTGGATATAATTATAAATAACCATTTGGTCTTATATGACCATTGGGTTTGAGGAAATTACATTTTATTATATTTTGGGATGAAAATGCAATGTATGAGAAAACATTTGTGGTTAAATTATGTTATGGTTATTTTGAGGAATTTATCTCATTTTGTTTATATTATAAAATATAATTTTTGAAAAAGTAAAACACGTAGACCGTGTGACAACCCGTCGCGTCAGACAATGCTGTGGGAATCAAACCCACAACCAAAGTGCGATTTGGATTTATCGCCTACCACTGGACTACGTGAAGTCCCTGGATAGTGTGACTAATTCTTTTTAGTTAAATTATTTTATTAATCAATAATAAGTTGATTTTGGTTCTTATGTATTATCATATTAATACCCTTAGTATAGGAAAATGATTTGTTGATTAAGTGATAAATGTTATTTTAGAAGATGTTCATTTATTTGGGAACACTATATACCTATGGAAAATAGAATACTATGGGATTTCATTTGAGGAGTAATGGTGGATTTTTATCTATGTTTTTATTGTGGATTTATAGTAATTTGGGTTATTTATGGAAATGATTAACCTATAATAGAGAATATGTGATTAGGTTAATCACTTTTAAGTATGTGACTTTAAGAGTAGTTGTTGTCATTTGGAGATACAATTTAACGTGGAAGACTACATAACCAAATTCTTCTAGGCTTTGGGTTTGAATATTAATTTGGATTATATTGAAGGATGTTAAGGACAATTGTTTAATAAATGGTATTTATTTAACTTTGGGGTATTGATTTTAAAAATTAAGATTAATGTTTATTTATCTAAGGGAATATCATTTTTGGGTATCATCATATCTTGTACTAACCATTTTGGTTTTGATTAATCTCTAAATACAATGTAAATATATTGTTTATCCTTCGTGGATCATGTGATTTTATAGAAGTTTCTTCTAGCTCTTCCAGTGTGACCAAGTCTTCTTTAATACTCATCGTTTAAAAAAATTAGTTAGTGGTGGAAATTTATTAAAAAATGAAACTCTACATAAAAAGTAAATATATCTCTTTATTTTCTTAGTCAATCTCTGAAATGAATTTCTCATCTTTGTGTAATGTAACATAAAACAAAAAAAAATGTTGTCCGTTATTTTTCCTACTGGGAAACTAATGATTGTTTCTCCCATCACAAGTTTGTGGTTTATTATTGTTAACTTTATCCTGATCATGTATTCTATCACTCTCCATCAGAACATGAAACTTATTTTATCATCAATATCAATTTTTTTTCTACATGGAATCCTAGTATAGGTTATCTCAGGTGACCTTTGTACTTCTCTTTCTTTCTTTTAAAATGATAGTTTTATTGAATCTTTTTCCGATGTGGGACTTTAAATTATATTCCAAATCCCAAATTTAAAAATTTTGAGTGTGAAATTTATTGAAGGAGGGGATAATGTAACACCCTAAGCTTCCATGGTACGCTTCTCTTTTATTGACACAATAGCATGTGTTGTACGCAACTTCGAGTTCTAACACACCTCGACCAATCAAAGTAGCCGTTATGAATAGTAATACCAACATTTTGAATTTTTTTAAATATTATCTCTCAAAATGGACTTCATTTTTGGATTAAAAATACTGAAATTATCCTAGGGTGAAATTTTGGTACTTTTCGGATTACTTTTATATTTTGATGAATTGTCAAAATTACTAAATTTTAATTAAAAACAACCTTTTTAATCAAAATAATTAATAGTGATAAATTATGAATTTGAGTGGTTTTAAAATATATTTAGAATATATTTTTACCATTTAATACAATTTTGGACATTGGACATAATTTCACAATTAAACCAGACATAAACAAGTATCAATCTTTTGATAGTTATTATATCTTAAAAACAAGTTTTTTGTTTTGACAGCGGGAATTAATTTTAAATTAATTTCTTCCACTTATATGTTTTGAATTTGGAAAAATGGATTTCATATTTAGAATCAGGATTTTCAAACTGTGTAAATACATAACTTTTATTTTTAGACATTTTGAATAATTACTTTGGTAAATATTTTATTTACCATGGTTAGAGGGTAAATCCGGTAAATAAGGGTTAAAAAATAATATTATAATAATACTATATTACCCTAAAACGTGTCCTAACCTTATTTTTGGATACATGTCTGACCCTGTACATCTTTGGGTCGATTTTGGGACCCCATGGAGCCACCTGAAGGTGATAGGGACACTTTATTTTAATTTAGTAAAAATAAATACAAAAATCAGATAAGCATATATCATTTAGAAAAACAATTTTTTACATAGGGTTATATATAGTGGATTTTAGAATATAAATATTCATTAGAAAGATAAAACGATTTCCTACATAATGGTATTTTATTTATAATTTTTATACATTAAATAATTTTATTTATTTATGACACAATGGTGATGCAGTAATTACCTAATTAATGAACAATTAGAATAAGTGATATTATAAATACCCAAAAAAAATGTAATTTGAGACTTTTTATAAATACCAATAATTTTATAGGTTAATATGACATTTTATATTGATTTAATTAAATTTTTTCGAAGTAATAATTCTGTTATGATTTTTACAAAAATCAATTATTGAATAGTGTCAAAATTGACATAAAAGAGTTTTTAAAAAAAATATTATATTATTTATTGATATTAAATTCCTAAAAATCTAAGGTTTGGAAAAGAGACTTATATAATTATAGGTGTATCATTAATGTACCACTTGGGGGTCTCTTTTATGTATATAGTAAGTTTATTAACCACATAATATAAAAATACAAAGAGACATTGTAAAAGTGAAACTAATTAACTAAGAGTTAATACTTAAATATAAGGTTAATATAGTAACCCAAACCTATCTAAATCATATTGGTTGAGTGGTTTTAGGCATATATCCACCATAAACTTTAAATAATCTACTTTGGAGCTGTTATAAACCGAAAAGGAATTTATTATAAAATAATATTTCTAGCTTTTCCAAAGGTGCCCCTCACCCCTCTTATAAAAGGGAAATCCACCTTCTCAATAATTCACACCTTCAAGGCCTTTTGATTCGGCCAAAACCTACCCATATACTATCTAAAATTCCTTCACTTAATCCTAGAGGCCTTCCTTTAGTCATAAAGGAATCCTAAGGAGCCCTTTTGATCAAATCAAAAGGAAGAACCCGAAGAAGATGTAATGATTTCACCGCCCTTTTTCAAGTTCCTTTCTTTTTCCACTTCGTCTTTATTTGTTATTACCATTGTTAAATAATAAATCCAGTATATTATATATAATTTGATATTATTATAAACATGTTAAAACCATATTTCAATAATCTATCCATCTTTTTAATGACATGTCACCATACGTGCGTACGTACGACTTACCGTCTCCACGTCGTGGTGTAATTGTTATTTAATACATTATTATTTGGATGGGTATAATAATGATGTGTAATTAATGTAAATAAGAAATATAACATGATAATTATTCTTTATATATTATATACCATCCAATTAAATATTATTTTAGTATCAAAATAATGATATTGTCGCTCGTGCGTACGTACGGACTACCGACTCCATGAACACGATGAGATTCATTCTCCATCGTATCCATTCAAGACTAATTCTCATTTAATGATTACAAATAATGTTTAAAGACTTGATATAATTTGGGATATGAATAATATAAATTTCATCCATAACAAATATGGCTCACATAACAAATAATATAAAGGAAAACCAATCCGTTAACACCCGAAACGATGATAATACTAAGATATTATTAACAAATCAATGTTAAAAGATCATATATGATATCATATTAATGTATTTGATTATTTTATAATTTAATAAAAATTATTCCACCATTATACAGGAGGTTAACCTACCCCAAACCATGGAAAAGTACAAGGTAGGGGGTTTCTTATCTCACTTTAAATTCCGTGAGATTTCCATTATTCACCACTTATTTATTGCATGTGGTGTGTTTGCTGCCCATGTTTGTATTCATTGTGTAATATACATTAATTAATGTATATTTACATCATCATTTTATTATCCTTCTTTCATGGGTGTATGTTTAGTAAGTTACTAAATCAATATGGTAATTTGAAATTTCAATTTCCACTAATTCGTCTTTACGCATACATCATTGATTACTATACTTCAAGATTTTGTGTGGAATAAGTATTTATTTGATTATGTCATAAATTCCACTCCCCTTTCTATGTATATACTCTTGATACACATAATCACTCCATTTATAAATTCACAAGTCATCAATATGAACATGATAAGAGAAATTTTAACTCAATCTCCATTTATCGAGTTGAACATCTAATTCATTGTTGTTGTTTTTATAAGAATATATGTGAATGTCCTTTGATTGTTTTACACTGAATATCACATCATATTGAGTGTATTTATATCTGTCACACATAATTATGCCATTGATTTATCCTTAACCTATGGATACAACTTTTATGAGAGATTTCATCTCAATTTACATTCCATTGAGACTCCATTGTTATTATACCCCAAATCACTTTTATATGGTGTATATAATGTACTTTGACAAAATATATCATGAATAAATTTATTCTCATGATATTAAAAAGGTTTTATTACCTCAATTATTTTTATTCAAGTGTCTCTCTTTTGGTTAGGAACTCTAACTAAAATATCATTTTTAAATGTTTTAAAGATTTATTCATCTATATATTTCTCATTAATGCCCATGTTTTAAAAATGGTTTTAAGGATTTATTTATATGGAAATTAATGTTTTGAAATTAAAATTACTTTTCAAAGTTTCAAAGTGTTATGGGAAACTTTGATTCAAAAATCTATTTTTAAATTTATTCTTGAAAAATAGTGCGCCTTTTAAATGATTTCAAGAAAAAGGGGGATATTTCTCTCAAATAGTTTTGATGATTATTTTAACATATGACAATATCCTTCATTATTCTCGATTGAGGTTAATCTGATACAATAAAATCTTCCATATTTTATCGAATGAGTTATGTTTGACTATGGATGTGCTATTTTTATACCATTCATGGTTTGTTGTTAAAGTATTGACATTTAGTTTGCTAGTTTTAATAAGAATGTTTATGTTGTGTTTAAACCTATTCAAATGAGTAATGAATTGTACTTAGTAATTGATAGGTGGATCCCGATATAGCTCCTCGATGTATCGGTAGGTCTCATGAGACAAACTAGTGTCTTGGCATATGGCCTTGACAAAATCTTATTTGTAGTCTTGGCACGAGGCCTTGGCTATGTGGTTATGATAGTTTGGAATTATGCATTCCATCATTATGAAAGTGATTATTGATATTGCATGTGATTATTCGACTAGTGGAATATCCATTTGAACAAGAAAATGGCATTATTTCATTTTATCTTTTCCATATTATGCTGAAGTTCAAGTTTATAAGGCTATTGTTTTAGCTATACATTGCCTTAAATGTTTATGCTTTTTTATGAATGTTTCTACTATATTGTTATCCTTATTGAGCATCTGAGGTCACCCCTTTCAATGTTTTATTTTTACCAGGATGTGAAGAAGTAATTTATGAATGACCTACAGGGATAATATGAGGGGATATGAAGACAATATGTTGTTTTAGTAGTTTGTCACTTTATAATGTAATGTAATCATTATGAATGTATCTAGTTATTCCAAGGCTACTAAAATAATCAGTCTTTAGAGACTTGATCTTTCTTGTGATCATGCCAATGTTATGTAATAAGGCACCGACTCTGGGTAACTGGGGTCGGGGCGTTACACAACCAGCCTACCCCTTTTTGTGGACCCATTCTCCCCGCCACCATTCTCTTTCGCTCTGCCCTGAAGACCCCAGCGGTCCACCTCATCCATGTTTTTTCCTCACTCCACATAATTCCCAATTTGTTGATTGCATCTGCACACCCACCTGTTCCATCTGCTCGACAGCCGAACACGCCACCAACATCGCCTCACACAAAGTTGCCTAATAGCCTGTTGTCGTCATCATGCCACCTCACACGATTTACACCACCGCCTCCTTCTGCATAACACTGGGAACACTATAGTGGTTGTAAAATTAAATGAAGAACTATATTTGGGATCCTCATGTTTAATTATTCCCTACAACAACCTTCTATTGATGATTCTTCGATGTTTGGTCATAATGAAAATTAAAGGCAAAGAACACGACAAAACATGGTTCTATCCAGGGATCAGATTATGGATATGTTTGTATGGACATTTCCTTGATATAAAAAACGTTATTTGATGAATAATTCAATAATAATTCAATAATTTAAGGTGAGGTGTGAAAATAAATAAGAATATTATCTCTATGGTTCTTTTTATTTCTTCAAGCATGTTCGTTACACTCCCACATCGATCTACCGATGTTTCACTTTGGATTCTCCAAGGGAGGAGGGAGAATAACTCCTCACCGGTGGAGGGATTATTAAGGGAAAAACCTAATAAAATTCATTATAATGTATTTATATAATTCGAATTACATTATTTTTTCATCTAAACCACTCTCGCCAACGATCATAGGATCTGAACATCTTGCGCCCACTCATTGTATTTGATTCCTAAAAAAAAAACACTTTATATGATCAACATTATTTTTGGATTTCTAATTTGATATTATAATAAAATGTTATTTTATTTGGAATTATATATAAAATAAATAGTTTTAATTATTTATTTTACGATTCTCCCCTGGGTAACGTTTCTCATAGAAGTTCCTCATTGTAAAAATTTATGCCCCCTTAGTGTAAACATCATGTTTTCAAACTCAACCATGGCCTCTGATTTTTTATCTGAGTTACCTTTAGAGATTTATTAAACATAATTATCAGGCGTAGTATAATACATAATTGATATTTTTTATAAAATTAATTCTGGGAATACTGGGCCCCAAAATTTTATGTTGTCTCTACATATGGCTCTGGAAATATATTTAATAAATATTCAAATTCTTCCAAGGAAAAAACTGGGTCTTTACATTCTATGTTACATAACATGAATAATTAATTTTGCATATTTATCAATTGGAAGGTGAATAATATTAGGGGTAAAATATCATTAAGAACACAAGGGATCAAGAGGAAATTGAATTTGTTGAATGAGAAGAGCTTGCACAGATATTTTTTAGTAATCAGTTCCCTCGTATTCTACATAAAAAATATTTAGAAGGAAGTCCTTGAGCATAAGAAAATAAATTATGAATATATGGGTTCCTATGAAGATAATTTTATAGGATTTTCAATTTTATTCTTCTAGTTTTATAATTGTCCCTAAAAGAATAATCAATTTTTTGTTGGCCTGAAACCTTGTATTTGAATGGCCTTAGAAATAAGAGACATTAGTAGTTATGAGGACATTTCTTGAGGTTTAATCATGGTGGAAATGGTGTATGATTTTTTTATCAATCTAATTGGTTAAAAAATAAATAGACTACAAATATTGAATAAAAATATATAATGTAAGGAAAAAAAGAAGATATTCCTTCTTTTACCAAAATGTTTTATAAGAATCATGGAAGGTATTTTTTTAAGGATACTAATAAGTATATTCAATGTGGAGGTGAAGGACATAAATATAAGAATGAAAAAATTGGAGGACGAAGGTTGATAAAATGTGAATAATGAAAATTCTCCAAAAACATCATCTCACACACATTAGTGATTCAATTAAATAGATTATGGTCATTATGCTAACATGTTCCCTAATATAAAGACTAATGTGGATGACAAGCCACTAAAAACACTAAACATAATGAATAAATAAAAATATTAGTCTCTAAAAAAGTATTAAGTAAATCATTGTATTTATTTAATACTTATCCTCAGATTCATAGTTTGGGAAATTAATGATTTATTTTTTATGAATGAGGCCTATGAAAAAAATTCTTCATCCTTTATTGAAATTTAATTTTATTATCTAATTTAATTCAGAATAA
The DNA here is from genome assembly GCA_963277665.1 of Viscum album. Classification (NCBI taxonomy): domain Eukaryota; kingdom Viridiplantae; phylum Streptophyta; class Magnoliopsida; order Santalales; family Viscaceae; genus Viscum; species Viscum album. The sequence goes on from OY728151.1 coordinate 566,845,027, forward strand.
GGATATTACATATCTTAAAAGTATAAGGATGCACCGGATCTTCCAATTGAAAAATGTTTTTGTATATGTTTTGATCCTATTTTTGGAATGATAATGCGTGTATGTTTTCCATTCGTCTTAATGGTTATTTTGGTTATTACCAAGTCTTTATAGAATAGATGATGATGGTATTCACATGTTTGGTATGTGGGAAAAAAAATTTATTTATGAAATATAGGGTACCAATGTTAATCTAATTTAGATATATATTGTGATCCTTTTTATAATGTATTTTATTTTCATCTATAAAAAGAACTATAAGGGTAACCATTTATTTAATTGTATAACATAAATATAGAATGTTTTTTTAGAGGTTAAATTATTAATTTTCCAGAAAAATATATATTCATATTGGAAAAATTATAGTAAACACCTTGTATTTATGATACATAAACATGTATTAAAATAATTATTCATGTATCTATGGATCTTATGATATATTAGAGCTTTAGTGATAACTAATTAATCTCCATTTTTTGTGTAAGATATGATTCTATAAATTTTCATTACAGAAGAAATGTTTTAGATTGTGATTAATAAAAAAAAATAAAAAATAAATGTATAAATCCTTGTAAAACTTATTTAACATTAGGAGAAGGATATATAAATAATATGTTTTAATTTTATAATTATTTTTTATATCAATGATCTCTACACACCTATTTGAGTTATGATTTTATAGTCAATAACTATACCGAGATAACCAAATTTATTATCATCAATGATCTATATAACCCTCTATAGTTAATCATTTTTTTCATCCATTCCCATGTTTCAACATTCCACAAATGTTATCCTACATGGAAACCAATTTATGAGTTTCTTTCAGAAGCTATTATGGGAACAACATTCCCTTATTAAACAATTTTTTATTATTCATTGTTATGATATGGAATTATATGAATGTTAATTTATAGTATTACAAAGTTGATTAAAAGATATATTTCAAGGGATAAATTAATTTTATGGGTGTATAATTTAACACCAAATAGATTTTGTGAAATAATTTTCCAGAAATAATTTTATATTTTATAAATTTATATTTACCATAACAAGTATTATATCTTGTTTTATATGAATGCATTATGTTTAGTTTTCATTACACACAAAAAATGTTAATATTTCACAATAAAAAATTATAATATTATTAATTATTACACACAAGAATATGTTTTTCTTCTATTATACCTAATTGCACATTCCTTTGATACCTTGTGTTACAGGCAAGATCTTGTTTTACAGAACTACAATATACTATTAATGTCATTATTAAAATATTATCATAGTGACCAGCCATATATTATAATATATGTTTTGACTAATATTAAATAAAAAATAAAAATTGGGTTCACACAGATATATAAAATGAACCATTTTTATCAATTAGATAAAAATAAAAGCAATACGAATTTGAAAATATTGAAATTCCTTTTCTTAGAAAACAATTTTCATTGTCCAAACATGTTTTATCTCATTAAATTTTGAAAAATTATTTTAAGGGATTTTTTAAATGATATTAATTTATTATATATTCAATTAATTTTTTACACTCATAAAATAGTTTTTATAGGTATAAGATCAGAATAACCTCAATTTAATAAATAAAATGATTCACTTTTCTAAAAAGTAATTTTAACTCTTTTAAAAAAAATATTATCAAAATTAATTTCCTTAAATTGATAATTTATATTCCAAAAAATAATCTTGGCTTTTAAAATATTTATATGGAAATTTTTTTTGGGTGAATTTTTCATATTTTTCATTCATGTTTAATTTTGTGATGAAAATAAAATTTAAATTGAAAACTACATTATCATGTATATTATTTATAGAGAAAAATTTAAATTTAAATTGGTTTTAATGTTAAATTAGTATAATTATATATTAATAAATCCAATTTAGGTCATTTGAATAAATTTCATATTGAAATTGAATACAAAAATGTGTCAATATTTTCTACATTTTATATTAATCAGATGATTTGGTGACATGTCTCTGAGATTAATTATAAATTAATTTTTGAAACAGATATGCTTATAATTTGGAAAAATGGATAAAATAATTTAAATAATAATAACATATAATACCTATTAAGTTGAAATTAAAATTTTACGGAAAATTTTATGGAATTAATTTAAAATTAAATACATCGATTAAGGTAAAAACATGTTTATTAAGTAGTTAATCATTAATATCAATTGAATAAATGACCTAAAAAATTGTAAAAACCCCATTTTATAGAAACTTTTATTTCATATACAATCTTTTATAATATTTTTCCCTTATTAGTTCCATATTATTGACGAAATACTCCCAATAGTGTTTAACTTTTTGTATTTACCAGAATGAAACTCATGCACAATAAAAGGTCACTCAACCACAAAAAATATGCACCCCCTCATTGCTTTTTTCTCTTCCAAATCCAGCCCAAATATTATAAAAAATTTCCCCGTAAACAAATAATATCCACATTTTTCATAAATCAAACTGTAGAATACCTTTGGTCAAAACCAAAAAGATTTACCCAAAGAAGATTTAACATTCCTCAACGAGCATTTTTTTTCTTTCCTTCTCCACCCCCTTAAATTATTATTATACCAAGTTTATATAGTTAAATAATTATACTAAATATACTGATATTTTTTTATGTTATTGTTATGACATAAAAATGAAAACCATTCTAACAAATGAGATACGCAATCCATGATCGTGTGTACGTAAGACTACCACCTCACGAACCAACGTCATTCATTCTTACAATATCATTTATCATAGTTGAGAATAATGATGTACATGAAATTTTTATATGATATATATGATATATTTTTATTATTTATTATTATAGAAGTATTATATATCATGTACCTTCTTGATTTTTATTTTTTGGAAGTACGATAATATCGTTTGTGGATGTGTGAACTACATCTTCTTCAAGATGATGTGATTCATTCACACGTTAATTTTTTTTATAAAGGATGTATTTGGATGATATTTTTGATTTTAATGAAATAATTATTCTAATATAATTTTAATATATATAAATATGTCATATAATTTTAGTTCTGTGAATAAAAAAAGAAATTGGAAGCCACGTTCACAGGTATGTACAGACAATCATTTCCATGAATAGTGTTTTTCATTTCCTAATTCTATAATTTATATATTTTTATAAATACTTATATACATAATATATAAGATATTTTTATCATTTTTTATATTATGGATGTAGGTAAAACATGAAATAAGCAAGATGGCCCATAATGAAAACTCAAAACATGTACAAAAAAAGCGATTATTACTAAGATGATATATTTTACCTCGAATTTTAAATAAAATAGTAATATAAATTTATAATAAAATAATTTATGGTATAATATATAATAATATGGTTCTATGGTAGATTTATAATAAACATATATTTATTATGAATTAGGTTTTAATGTGTGTGAATAAATTCGAGACTTGCTATATGTGGATTTCATCTCACATTTTATATCCATGAGATAAATTCCATATTCACTGCTCATTTCATTTTTGTGGTGAATTTACATACCTACGTCATTTTATATCATGAATTTTTTATATTTCATGATATTAAATGTTTCAAATGATTTTATTCTTTTATAGAACTCACGCATTAAAAGTTACTAATGTATTAAGTAGATTTCTAGTTTCACTCTTATTTTTATAAGACCATTTCCATATTCACTTCTCATTTATTTTTAGTGGGTTATATAATTCCAATTAATGAAATATATTATTATTATATTTATATTAATTTTTATTTAAATTTATTTTATATTATCAATCGTTTAGGGGTGTATATGTTACAAAAGTTATAAAATCGGTAATGTAATTTGGTCTAATTTTTTTTTCTTTGTGAATCATGCTATGTTATTCAGATACAATAATTGATGAGGTTATATAATTACCATTAACAAGTTATATCATGAATATTCTTATTTTCATGATATTATATGCATCATTTAATTTTACTTTTTATTGGGGATATTGATTTAATGTTATCTATTTGGTATGATTTCATTGCTCCAATCTCATAACTTATCAGAAGTGTTTATGATTATAAATGCAGTGATGAAATATTATGATCCATCACCTAATAATACTCATGAATTTAATTATAGATGGGTGATTATCACATGCCTAACATGTATTGAATGTATTGGTAGGTATAATTGATATACTATTTTCTATGTTTATTTGAAACCCAAAAATTCATGTATTATGCTTATTTTATGCTCTTATGGCTCATATTATTTGATTCTATTAAGTTTCATACCCTACGAACTACCATTAATTTTTTCCTAAATCATGATTATGATCTTTGATATGTAGGGTACGATCTTTAGATGATATCCTCTTGTTCACATATCATTGTGATCATATTATTCTTATGTATCTTCTATATGTACCATTATTGCGAAAATGATAACACCATTTCTTATGTTTCCTTTCCCTAGGTTATGAAAAAATTATTTAAATAGGAGTAGAAAAATGTTATATCATTATGGGATAATTTGAATAACCTCCCCCATGTTATAAGAATATGTCTCCATGTTTTAAATGACACAAAAATATTATGGCTCTTTGGAATGTAATTTTATAATGTACTGAATATTCAACTAATATATTTTTATATTCATTTATGTTAACATTATATCACAAGAAATAAAAATTGAATAAAACTTTACATATCATGTCTCCTTTTTTTGGACTCAAATTTTGGCTCATGAATAACAAATCATGAGTGGTTTTCCACATAGAATGAAATGGTGTCTTTTTTAGTGGATTTTGAAATGTGATACAAGATTTTCCAAGCGTGGTTATTATTTTGGAGGCACGCGATAATGGTCATGATCATACATAATCATTTACAAAGTGAAACTCTCAAGCTAAGAATTTCTATGGGTCTTTTATTCACAAAGTGAAACCCTCATGCTAGTATAGGGAATGGATCCTATAAATGCAGTGTGAAACCCTTATTCTAGGAAATGAAATTTTCATTTATTCCCATAGTGTAACCCACCTACTTGGAATTGGAATGGGTCCTTTATCCATAGATTGGAACCCTCTTGTGGAATAATGTAATGAGGAATCTATTTATCAATAGATCATTACCTCCATATTGGGACAAGTCATGATTTAACTATCAATCTTTTAAGGGGAACCATCTTTCTGTGAAAGGGCATGGGTCCTCTTTCCATAGAGTGGAACTCTACTGCTAGAGTGTAGTCTGTGTTATCTATTTATATACATAGTGAATCTATCTAGTTGGGATATAGAATGTATCCATTATCTATCTATTTAGTTAAAAAATACAATTATATCATGGAATGGGTCCTCTTCATAGTGATTGTGTCCCCTTGACTTTGTGACCTAGTAGAGTGGTGTGCTTCTACATTGCTACTTATTTATAAAGATACATGAGATGGTGGGAATAATTGATGGACCCTTTTGAACTATTGGTAGAATCTTTTCCTAGTATGGAATATGATATGGGGATCCCTTTTATCTCTTTTATGAATTTACTTTACAATAATATATATATATATATATGTATATTTATTTATGATTTTCAATTATATGATAATAAGTATTAATCTATCTAATTATATCAAATACTTTATTTCACCCCTACCACCTCCAAGGTGTCCAATGTAATATATATATATAATTACCCCATCATGGGATTTTCCCACATATGTAATGTCTTATGAAGATGATGGATAAGTGTATAGTAATTATATAAGTCAATAGGGGTAGCGCAATGCATAGACCTTATATAATGGGTAGACATAAATATCCATAGCTTTCAACTCTGTATATATTTTTATATTCTACTTATTTTTAGTTAGAGACAAAATTCTTATTGGGAGTGTATTTTCTCCATTAATTTTTATATGACATCGGTGTACTTTTGTGTTCCCTATAAGTTGTTTCATGAATTGTATTTACCTTTGATGTTGTAGTATTTAATTTAATCTTCAAAACAATAACTTTGAGATGGTTGGTTTCATGTTTATAGTTATATTAGTCCAATACCTACCATATTAATTATCCATTTCCACAATTTCCTCTAGCCCCAAGACTATGGAGATGGGATTCGCGTAGTAATGTATTTTCCCTTAACATACAAGGTGGGCCTTGATAGGTTCGGTCATGAAAGAATTATGTCAGAGGTGGTTTGACCATGAGATGATGTTTGAAGTTATATCCTCTTACGTGGTGTGGTTTTGAACTTAGGGAAATATTATCATCATGTTTTGATTGTGGCTTTCATTCAAGGGAACCTGGTTTTGATGCAATTCCCAACATATCCATTCACTTAGACAATGAATACTTTCTTCTTGACTTAGCTTAATAATATATTAGTTATAGGGAACATTGGTAAATGCATCATATTGGATTGATTATTTTTTAGTTTTCATCGTGCGTAATCTCTCCATATATATATAATAATTTGACCCCAGAATATATTGATGGAGTTAAAGATACCTCCATGAAGACAACCATCCATACTGTAAATTCTAAATTATTACAAAAAAACTGATGAGTAATGGGGACTTTGTTTAGCAAACATTTTGAGAGATAATTTACCATGTAGTGTAGGTAGTATCCCTTACCTATAAAGCAGAATATTATACCAACAGAGCATGTTGAGGATCGGTGTATGATTATTCAACTCCATTTTCTCCATCACTAGAGGATACTGATGTTGCAAGATGATCCAACCCTAGGAAGGATAGGTTTGGATTTTTTTGGGGACCCATGTTGTCATACATATGCATATCCTAACCAGCCACATGGTTGAACAAGTGATGAGTTCTCTTCATAGAGAAACCGTTGGTTCCACTTTACTATATAAAAATGGACCTATGTCGAGAGGCCATTATGGGTTTATAGAGATAGATATCACAAATGATTTATGTTGATCTATAATCCTTTCTTAATTGGTTGAGTTCATGCTTAATCATGTGGTTTTGATATCCTGCTATGATATGGACCCTTTTTATAGTGGTCCTTTTGATGAGACCAATCCAAGATGATTCTAGGAATAGGTAGAGTCCTATTAGGGAGATTATATTTGTTGCATGCAATTTTTGATGAATATGGATGCTTCCCCGATTAATATGCATTCTAATGACATAACATAAAATCGTGAGGGTGGGTCCATGTCCCCCAATATTCGATAGTGTTCAGGTGTGGTGGACGAGTTCTTTAAAAATGTATGTTTGAGGATGTTTTGATTTAATAAGTGATCATAGCGATCACTGCTATTGTTGAGATAGAAGTTAAGGAAATGGATTTCTCCTGGAGGTAGGATATTGTGTCTTAGTAACTTCAAATGTGGTTTAGTGTATGAAATTTGTCAACAATTATCTATTTGTATTTACAAAACTATTTCATAATCCATATTCTCTTTGACATAACCCATGTCAGAGACCTGGTAATACAGGTGGGTATATTTTTCCCAACCCTTTTGTTGAATTATCCTAAAAGGAGTATTGGTGGTCACATTTTTTTTTCAATATTGTTATCTAACTCTATGAGGATGTAGAGAGATAAATGAAAAAAATATTTAATAGCTACAATGGCACCTAACCATATTTTCATTAGTATGTGATGGTAATTTAGAATTCATTAGAATATGACTATACCCATGACTATAGTAGTTCTCCCAATTTATTAGGAAAATGTTTTATTCCATTGATAAGGATTAATCCCTAGGAAGAGTAGGATTTGGTAATTTGTATGAGGATATATCCCATTAATCAGATGGCTAGTATTACCCATAGAGTAGTGGGTGCATTGAGAATCCATTTTTCTTTGAAGGTGGAGGATGATGTTATTTTATTATATTAGAACATATTTGGTTTTCAACCCCACCATGAGATGGATCTCTGCATACACTTTTACTAGGGAGGAAATGATGTTTGTGCGGATATGTTAGATTAACCCATAGGGTTGTGAGATTTGGTGTTACAGTTGGAGTGTGTATTGATATTGGTATTCCTATGAATCTATTTTTCTACGAGGGAATACATGTGTTTTTCTCCTAGGTGGAGTAATAGAGACTAAGAGTGGTTATGGGTTGATGATGTCCAAACTAGGTGACTATTAGGGAAGAATATCCACCCTCGAGAATAGTGTATTTATTAAACAAGTGGTTTTTTGAGGATTGGTTCTTTTATTTTGACCTCATGATAGGTTATTACTTGCTCATGGTTTGAGGGGAGAATATATCAATCATTGAACTATAGATCCTTTATGGTTGTGTTATGATTATGGTGAAATACTTTAGCGTGTTGGATTCCATTACATTGTAGAGAGACTTGTTTACCGACTACTTCATTCCATTTTGGATCAGTTCATTGTAGTCTTATTCAATGGTACCCTAATGTCTTCAACATTTGAATAGTAACACACGAGACAATTGAGGAAGTATTATAGATATTCTATGAGTGTATCTGTATCTTATAGAACTCTGTTATGATTATTTATGGATTCCAATGTTTTTGGTAGAAAATTCTATGACTGGTCCCTCTATGACCCCCCAGATGTGGAATGACCAACCATTTAACAAGAACAAGAATATATATATAGATCCTTTGAGTATTTGAGGATGATTCTATCTATTTCAATTATTTTGAGAATACTAGAGGATGTTATGAAGTACGTAGTGGATTGAATTTTTTATTGATCTTGGATTAATGGGGTATTGATTCAGAGGTAGGAAGTTTTCGAATATGGGATGAGAGAATTCAAACTCTTGAAAAAATAATGTGACTCGTGAATTATAGTTGGTAGTGGTGCTCTTTTTTTGAGGATGATGAGACACCATCTTCTAAGAGAGTGTTTTTCAATTTACTCAGAACATCAGAGTCTCAGGTATGTCTTCAGGTAGATAGATCTAATACTGAGACAATGTAACTGGTTGGGTTTCAGGCTAGACTAAGACATTGAGAAATTATATAATTCTGGGAAAAAAAATTTAGTGAAATAGTCCATTGGTAGGATGTTTTAGGTTCATTTGGATGAAGAGGTTTTTGAGATATTGAGATCATTGAAACTGACACCAATAGAGGAGGAATAGGGTGAATGTTTTGTTGCAAATGAGGGTGTTGACCCCTTTGAATCTCCAAAATGTGAGGGATTCTATGTTGTGAGATATCTATTTTGCGGTCCTCTATGACTGTATATCCTCATTATATTTTCTAGATGGATATTCTAAATGATGGAATCACTTCATCCTCTTATATGGATGGATGGTTCTCTAGATCATGTTATGAGAGGAGTCTATAAGAGAGAAATAATATTCTCTTGTTATTTTTAATCATGGTGTGAGGAAGATTTATATATACCTTTAGAGACAATATTGGTGGGGTGATATTTGTAAAACTGTGGATGATTGCATCTCTAGTATCCTCAAATGTAAATAGGTGATGTATGATCACTATGTTCTGGCAGGTTTTTTTGTATCCTCTGAATATACTAGATTTGAAATGTTATTGAATATCCTTGGACATCATGATAGGGACTCCATTGACATAGAGTGGCCATGATTTTATATGGAAGATAACTTATTGAAATACAAGTTTAAAAAGAATACTTTTTGTCAATTAGAATAGTTTATTGGAGATTTTGGGGTAGTTTTACATATAGGAGATCATCTATATTTATTGTGTTTCCTTGATTTTTGTATCTCACCATTATTCAAATTTTACATCACAATTATAGAGAAGCATGCCTGAGGATTTTGAAGCCTATATAAGGATAATTATATCATCCTACCTTAAATATATAGGTAGTCTATGAACACTATCAAGGTGTTATAAGGTATTTTGAGAGTTTTCATGTAATAATTTATCCAGATTTGTGAGGATCACATACATTTGATAGAGTTCTATTATCACCTGACATAAACCCCGTAGATGGAGAGTGTTCACGGTGTATTCTATGTTTCCTAGTTGAGGGGACATTTTAATGGTATTACATAAATTATTTACATGGGGAGATGAGAATCAATGAGAGTGACACTATCGTAGATAAAATTATGGAAATTGTATATCGTCAAGAGAACATCCCAAATGGAAAAACCAGTCAATTTGTTTATGTGATGTGTCAACATGGGAGTATGTATGAGAGATCCAAGGTGTGTTAGAACCTGATGTGGGCTCATTATACCTATATTTTTATTTTATTTTATCATTTTTGTTGAATAAAATCTTGAGGGGGGAATAATATGGAGACCCGTTTTCCAAGTAAGACTATAATATATATCAATGATTATTTAGAGAACAATATGATGAGAAGTAACATGATTCTGTTGCCCATTGTACTGGGAATTGTTGTTAAAAAAATATTAAATATATATTATATCAAGAGTGAAAATTCAAAAAAATAGAATAAGTTGTTAATAGAGTCCAAAATAAAATATCTATGACTATGGTTGAATATGAAGGATGAGATTAACATTAGGGATGAAATAAATAATGTTTGGAATGGGATGTTTGGATAAAAGTGGTCATTAGTGGGTACAATATGTGAAGTAATTAATTAAATAATAAATTTATTAACTCCTTAAAAGAACTAAAACTAATTCCATATATAAATATATCATTATTGAAAATATTAAGAGTTATCTACATAACCATGGGATTGTTTAGAGGATAATTCAATGTTCTTCTTTGGAAAATCAGGGATGAATGATTTAACTATAATTGGATCATGGAGAATCAAATTGAATTGAACAAAATATATCTTCTTCATCACTGGATGTTGTGTTCTTCACCAAACCATTTTCTAATCTCAATGTAGGACTCACAATATTTTTTAATTTCCTTATGATTGAAGAATTGATCATGATTATAACTCTATTTATTCATCTACATTTCATTCAATGCTTTTCGTGAGGAACTGTATCATTTATAAATTGATTATTCAATATATATCACTATTTCCCACTATTTCTCACCCCAAATATCCCAAATTTATAATCATTGACAAAGAACACATGGAAAATTATTTTCATACAATTTTTTTATGATTTTCCCACCCATGTTCTTCATGTTCCTAATCGTTGGACCATGATGTCATGGTTCAAAAATTTCCTAGTGGTTTTGAGCATGATCAAACCCCCAGATTCATAGCATATTCTTGTGGCATAGATGTATCAATGATTAGAGGATGGATCAAGATGTTTTTAAATATTATGTTGGTCCCACCATGGATCTAGACTCTGATGACCCATGAGAGATAACTACAATGCGATGTAGGCACACATGATTCCGACAAGGATATCAACACAACAATTTCATGCCATATGAGGTTTGGAATCATTGGAAAAAAGATATTTTCACAGATTATGAGTGGCCAAATGGTTGAATTTATATCAAAGATGCAAGATATAATATTTGTAGGGAAGATCTATGTTTGTGTAAAAATTTCACATATGTGGCATGTGTTGGAAAAAACTCATTCCATGAAGTCCATTTTCAATCGTGGCTAGGGTTTCAAGTTAGATTTTAGTATCACATTACGTGTGGTGGGACTACATGATGGGCGACACCATGTTGACTAAAGTGGGATGTATATAGTGTAAATTATATGATTTCCATGTAGACCAAGTCACCATTTATTGACATATCATACCATGTACTTCAGATATTACAAGGGCTTGGTCAGACCGCACATGCTGAGTACTAGCCAGGCCACTGAAAACATGTGTTGAGTGGGGCACATGTTGTGCAATGGAACATAGAAGGAATAAATGGGAATGGAAAAGATGACATGGATAAACCCTTTGGTGGATGAGACACATCATTTAGTAATCATACAGATTGTGTATTACCAAAAGGGCAACGATCCATGTGCTTGCAAGGACATAACCCGATAGAGAAGAGGGACCTGATTCTATGTGGACCCCTAACATACATAGTACTTAATTTTTTTTGGAAACATCATCAATTCATATATAATTAATTTCTTGTCATATTATTTCTTGTGAATATCCTATCCTGAGTTTTTTTCAATGAAAATTGCGCTTATGGCCTTAACAATGGACTATGAGATGTGATGTGATATGTTTTGAGTGCGAAATTTTTTACCTAGTGCTCAATGACAATAATTATTAGAATAGATCATTAACAATGTTGAACCATGAAAATAAGATATGGTATGGGTTATCTATCCATAGAGTTTAATACTTCTATCTGGAAAGGGAAAAGGTCATATATTAATAGAGTAAAACCATCATTATGGTACAAGGTGTAGGTTTTGAATCCACAAAGTGGAACCCTCATATTGAATCAGGACATGGATCATCTCTTTTTCATTCAAGTATAACCCTCCTAATGGGACATGGCATTTGTACTGTATCGATTTAATTAGGGAAACACTCTAACTAGGATAGGTATTGTGTCCCTTATCCCTAGAGTGTAACAACTTTATAGACTCAAGTGTGGTTCCTCTATCTATCGTCAAAGTGGAACCCTCATGTTGGGATAGGGAGTGGGTCCTTAATATATATATTGAGTGGAACACACATGTTGTATCATGGTATGGGTCATATATGTAGAGATTTTTTACCTCAGCTATAAGGTATTGTAGAGTAGTGTGGATACACATTGTTACTTGTTCTAAAAAACATGTGAGATGTTGGGCGTAATTGATGGGAACATTAAAACTATTGGAAGAATATTTGCCTAGGTTGGGGTGTGAGATATTGATCCCATTTACTCTTATACATGTTTCTTTTATGATCACATATATACATATATTCTTGATACTAGTTTTTATTTCCATCTTTCTATGTATTGTGCTGTCAACTTCTATAGTATTTGTTATTTCTCCCCCCATACACTTTTCAGGGAGTCCTAATGGATATGTATTTACTCTCCTCTATATTGTATTTTCCAAAACATTTCATGTCTTAGAAAGATGATTGAGAGTTTGATAGATATCATATAGGATCCAATGGATACCATGTTGTATAGAGGATGTACGGTGGTCAGGATTATCAATCTAGAGTCATGATCTCTCAGTATTTTTCTATTCAAGTTATTTTCATGTTTGAAGATATATTTGGTTGGATGTGTATTTTACCCATTTACATTTGTGGCTTGTATATTTTTTCTCTTTTATTCCCTAGAGGTTGTTACATGCATAATTTTTACCATAAATGATAATATATTTTTTTATTACTCAGAATTTCTTTATATAATAGTTGCATTCATGTATATAGGTTTATTATCAAGAGGCCATGAATATTAATTATGCCTTTGGGTTCATGATTCCATCCCCTAGATTATGATGATGGTATTGGGTTAGTTTTGTCTCAACTCTCCATGGGCCTAGTGGGCTCTTGAGGGTCGAGTCTTGACTCAATCCTTATGTAAAATGGTACTGTGAGATCCTATGCCTCATTGTAATTGAATACCCATTATATAAATTATTTCAAACTTTATAAATAGTTAGAAATGTTTATATTTTCCTCGATTATTTGGTGAAATATCCTCGATAGGGACAATAATGATATATATACTTATCTTATGAGAAACATTATCTATTCACATATATTAACATAACATGAATCCATAAAGATAGTGGGATCCAATTAATAAATTTTTTAAAATAAATTATTATCCTAGGAAATTAAATAATCTTATTAACACTCCTAGTAGAATGAAATATTATACCCCATCATTGAAAAGGGTTGAAAAATTATTAATCATTATGAATATAAAATATATGGATTTTGAAATCATAAAATATTAGAAGAGATAATTCCACTCCTAAATAGATTCCCATTAACTTATGTAGGATAAAATCTTAGAGGCTCAATGGAATCATTTTTCTAATTAAAATAAGATAAGAAACAATATGGAATGTAATCTTCATGAATTTAAAAATCGAAAATATAAAATCTTTTATTCTATAATTTGAATTAGCATGTCATCAAAATTAATGGTAAATAAATTTTTATTTCTTGTTCCACATATTTTATTATTTTTCCATCCACATAAGAACTATTAATAAATAAATATAGATACTTGATCAATTTAGGTGTGACATAAGAAGTGTTGATATTTTTTATTTTATGTCATAGTTCATGGTATGCCAGTATATTAATGTGTAGTATGTAATGTACAAAGGGAGGAAACAACTATTACACATAAAAACAAGAAAATGGTAGAACGACACTATTTTTTTTATATAACAATATTTAAAAATATCCAAATTAAATAATACTTTATAGGTTATGGTTGATAAATATAATAGTAATACTCAAATCATCATTATTTAGTAATATTTAATACTTAATATACTTCCAAATATATATGATAAAAAATTGTTGAGGATTAAATAAGAATAACTCGGAATCATATTTAATCAAGATCCATGCATTGTCTAAAAAATATACAATAGACTTAAAAACATTGAATATATGTTGGAATATTAATTAAACAAACCATCCCATGAAATATGCCCAATAGGAAAGTAAAAACCAAATATTTTATTTAATAATGACTTATTCTAAATAGATTTAAAATGAGTATGCCATCTATATCTTCCCCTACATGAGTACCTATACACCAAAACTATCTACACAAGTTCATAGATGGACCGTTATGATGTTTAATCATGGAAGATATGAAAAAATATATTATGTGGGGATGAATTTTGACTAAAAATATATTGGAAATTTAATTTTTTTAAGAAATGTAAAAAAGAATCAGTCTATTAGTCAACAAATTATAATTTAAATGAATGTATAAAATAAATATATAGATAATGATAAATTAGTCAGAGAGTAAAAAAAGAGATAAAGTGTTGGTTGAAATATCACTATGTATGATAGTTATGAATCTTCAAAATAAGTGAAATCTAATCACTTGGAATAATACCCCCCTCAAAATTTATGATGAAAAAGAAGTTTTGGTTTATTGACTGTAACATTAACAAGACCTGGATCAAGTTTATAACATTTTATATGTGTCTATCTTAAAGAATAATATACCTAATCTCTATGATATTCAGAATTCATTGGCGTTACATCTACGGAAGAACCTATATTTTAAGAATAAATTTATAATGATTTTCTTTAATGATGTAACACGGGAACTAGGGGATGCCATGAAACAAACACATCCCATATAGTCGTGATTGATGGTCTAAATTAATATATCTTGGAATAAATTTTGATGTCATGTATAAAAATAGTGACCTAGATTATATAAGACGACATTTTTTTCAATATATTTTTTTTATATTATAAACAAATCAAATTCGTTAAAGGTAAAAAACAATATTTAATTTTTTAAATATTTGATATTAAATATGTTGGATAACACTATTAAATAAAATTTAAGACATTATTATGAGAAAACAAAAATAAATATATAACATAAGTATAATTTGGAAATCTATAGGGTCATGTTCACCCAAAAATATTTCAATTATGAACAAAGATATTAAAATAAATAAAACCATTAGAACTAATATTATAATTTTATATAGTGAAAAATTATAGAAAACATACTAAATAATAAATGTAAAAACAGGACATATTTACAACAAGAATATGAGTTGTAAAATCCATGGCCTAGTAAAAAAATGTTTACAATACAACATAATTTTATAATAATAAATTGAATGTAAAATTTGTAATATGAACATTAAAACAGTAAAATATCAAGAAATAAATTTTTACAAAAAAATTAAATAATATATAAAAATTAAATAAATTAAATATTCAGAATAGATAACACAAATTTTGTATATGTGAATATTTTAATATGGAAAATTTTAACATTTTTTGGTGAAATAAATTTTTATGTTTATATTTAAATAATATTTTTATATATTCTTTAAAATGATTTTTATAAAATAAACTTCATATTTTCATCATTTTGAAAAAATTATCCAAGAGTAATTTTTTAGTAATTTTTTTAAAAAATAATAAATTCTCTTATGAATAGTAGGCATACTATTTTCAAATACTCTATGTTTTATTTCATAATATTAATTTAATGAGTACATAATAAATTATAGATTGGTATTGATGATATTGATTATCTTCTGTATGAAAAATAACATAAATTAAAATAATAAATTCAATTTATTGACATAAAAAGTAATTTATAATGTCTAAAAATATGATATAATATATTCATTTATTACTTATGTCCTTTTATTTTATTTTAATTTTTAATGAAATTATTTTATTGGTTAAATTTTTTAAATTACCAAATATATATTTAATTTAATAATATCCAAATCCTCAAATAATATCACTATTTGAGAAACTATTCTTTATATTATTTAATATTGTTTATTTCATCTAAAAATACCCCACCAATCCAATAAATATAATTTCCACTATGATCACCATGACAAGCATGATGACCAAGATTTTATAGAGTTCATCTTCTTAAGCCTCTTAATTGACTTCGAGACATTTATGTATCACCCCAATTCAATACATGATGGAATTAACACCTTAAAAAAATAGAAATCATAACAATACTGAAAATGCTCTTTTCACTTTATTTCCCTTTTCAACATCAATTTTTATACAATAATTGAATTTTTAATTAATCTAAAGTAAATAATTAATAATTGTTTATTATGTAAATATTATAATTATTCATTAATTTTTTTATAATTTTTTTGATATATATTATCATTCTCCTTAAGTTGGTAACATCTTGTTGATGATCAGATTTACGTCCTACATGGAAATTATAAAGTATTCAGTTATCACCTACATTACAAATGGGCAGGGTAACTAATATAAAATATAAATTTTTCCTCGAAGACATGAATCACTTGAAAAGTAACCAATCTTTATTTTCAATAACCTTAGGTTCCCCTCCCCATTAAAAGATCATAACATATATTATCTATGGTCAAAAAAGTAAAATTTGGAAGATAATATCTTGTATATTAATAACCACACTAAATAATTGAAAACAATACCCAAATAGTCAATAGTAATTAATATAAAAACTATAACCATAATATAAGACATGATATGAAAAACTTATATCTAAAATTTCACATGATCCATACAACATTAAAATGGATCACAATTAGTCTAATTGTATAATGGTATTTAAAAATAATAAAAGAAAAATCATTAATGTGACATTTAGGGTACTAATAGTATTGAAATAAAATTTATCAACATTCAACCAAGATATCAAAAAAACCACTCTCAATAAATTCATCTATACTAACACCCTCTCCCTTTATTTTTTTCATGAATCATAATGTCATTACACATATCCCAGGACATATGCATTATGTGTTTAAGAACTCAGTATCTGACAACCAATGGTGTCTTTATATAATATCCTTACATAAATGAGTAAATAAAATTGAAATGTATGGTAACTAATAAAATAAAAAAAACATGCTCTACTCCATTATTGACAAGCTAAAGAGAATCACACTAACTGGTTCAGAAAACTCTAGTGTATGATAATCCACAGAGTTCTTTACACACACTGAGTGAGAGTGACTAATCAACCCCTGTATCTTAAGATATTAATATTTAATCACCATAATTATAGAAAAATAGTTTTGGTGGAATCATTGAACCATCATCCTTAACCATTCTTCCCACATTCCATTTTATCAACTAGGAACAATTCCACAAATAAAGCACATGTTAATAACCCAAAGAGCCTTCATCATTTATCATGTCATACTTATTATCACTCGCAATAATTTTTATTAAATTTGAGTGTTACATACTAATTAGAAATCGAAATCACCCCTCTATTATCCTAAAAACATATGATATATCTCTACTCATATTCAATGGTAAATATCATCACCCTAGTAGACTCATTTAATAAATATACCACTAAAAATCCAGTAGTCAACAACACACCATTGTCCCTTCATTGTTTTCACACAACCCAAGGAATCTCAACCCATAGAATCAAGTGTCATAACATAATTATTACTGCAAATAGAAAAATATTTATCACCAAATCACTTGTAATATTCAACACCCAACATGTTCCCAATGAATCAAATCAATTACATAATTCAATATTATACCAAACTAGTCTTAGCATACATTGATATTACATTATTTCGATGAATATTCCACACATTAAAAAAATATATGTTGGATGACCATAATATACTAGTGTGTTAGGAAGAATGAAAAAATATTGTACCTTGGTGAAATATCAACAATGTTGCCAACAAAATATCATCCACTATATTAATTCTTCCTAAAACCTTTGGTGATAACATGGGGAAAGGACACATAATAAATGGGTGAGCATAGATTCTAAGTAAGGGAAATCCAAAGAGATACAGAAGTATTACATGAGAATAATGTAATGAGAACCTAAAAATAATATTTGATTATCATGCCATACATATCAATTATTATATACCTGAGTCATGGAATAATTATTTGAATTTCATTTGACATGAATATTAAGGTAATCGGAAGCATAAGCAATGAAATAATAACATTGGAATAAGATATTGAATTTTTTATAGACACATGAGCATATAAAATGATTTGTATAGTATGTAAGGAGCCTCTACCAAGGAAATAATAGTCATATGGGTTCACCACAATACCATATTTGTAATCATGGTTCACTCCCATGACCGTAGTAGTATCCAAGGATCACTACTGAGACTATATTAGTTGATAATTACATTTACTAAACTAAGGGAACTCCCCATTCTAGGGATTTCTATCTCATGAGATATAAATATTTATCCAATGCATTGGTGGGAGATATTGGTCCCACCCATATCATAATTATATCATAAAAACATGTTCCACTAGATTTAAATATTCATAATATCATATCTATGAAATGACATGGGTATCATAGACATGTAATTATATCATAACCTATGGAAATGAGATAGTGTCCATAATCATTTCAACCCATTCATTAATCATAAAAATAAGTGGGTTTAATTAAAATTAAATTCATGAATAATAAATGTGGTTTATAAAAATATTACCAATGGAAATGAAAAGGGTTTCATAAACATCATGAAATCAAAACATTAACCATTTAGAGAAATGAAATGAATGAAATCTTTGAATCATTTCTTGAGAGATGCATTAGTAACACTAACAAATATCATCTTAGATGGAAAATAAATTTGAAATATATTTTAAAAATATGTCTTGAGGAAAATATCCTTTTTATTTAAAAGATAATATTTAAAACCTAATACCATATAATGGCAATTTTATTTTGAAATAATTTTGAGAACATATAGAGTCTAGAAAACAATTTTCATTGAAAATATATAAAAATTTCATGAAAAATTTTCAAAATCATTTTCCTGGAAAACATATAAAATAATCAGTATTTTTAAACCTTATATTTTGAAAATATTACAAAATCATATAAAAGAATGTTTTATATCATTGAAATAATTTTATTTTAAAAACATTTTTAAACTATATAAAATGATCTTTTAAAATCATTTAATGCATTCATTTTAATATATAATGATTTATAAAAACAATCATTGAAAATATCTTTAAAAAATTAATGTCTAGAATATTAGGATTAACATTTTTCTAAATTCTAAATCATTTAAACACTAAATAGAATCTATAAATGAAGGAAGATCATGATGGTGGATAAATCCATACATGGAAAACAATTATTTTACATTAAAAATAGTTTTCAATAGTTCATTATTCAGAAAATAAAAAGAATAATGTTTTTAAACAATTTTTTTAAATGATAATACATGGGTAAATTTTTTTCTAATGATCATAGTATAATATATATCATTTTTGAAACCATTTTAAAAAGAATATGGTTTTAAAAGAACATGGATTCCAGACCATGGTGGGAGACAACGTCATATTTTTTTAAAATCACTTTCATAATCATCCTAAGTACCAATGATTAGAGAAACGATACTAATACTTGAATATAACATTACTATATAGAGGATAATAAACTCCATGGGGGTTCTTGAAATATGGATAAAAATGATTCAACAATTAATAAATAATAATAAATAATCTTGATAAGCGATGAGATTGTTGCAAAAAACACTTACCAAAAATGACCTTGGATCACACTCCCCATGTAATAAAATAAAATTAAATGAAGATTAATATATCAGTAAAAAATTAGATTAAATATTTAACTTGTTTAATGTAACTTTATACACATTGATGAATAATATGGGTTCATGACATTGGATGTGCCTCAAAGATGAAAAATTGAGACATAATTACTTTACTATTTTGGTATCTTTTGAAACATAAACAACACAAAATGATGATTCCTAAATGGGTATGTAAATAACCATAAATTTATGTGTTTTAATAATATAATACACCCATGTTAGTTATACATATAACATATTTGAAATAATAGGTGAATATGGCACACGTCTCACAGAAAATTAATGTGAGATGAAAAATCCCTTACATTATGCCATGAATTTTATCATACACACTCAAACATCCTTTAAAATAAATTTATTATTATTATATATATAACAAAAAACCATATATTTATATATAATAAAATATATTTTTTATAACATTACACTAAGTTTTTTATAAAAATCAAGGTTAATTTGACATTTCAGATAATATCCCCTTGGTTTTTAGTATATTTTATGAATTTATATTCTTGATTCTATTACATAAATAATTATTTAATTAATTAAATAATATTATAAATGTTATAAATATCATTTATTTTTATTATGTATGTGGTTATAATATGTTATAAAATATATAAATATGAAATGAAAAACATTGTTCATGGAGACGATGGGTTATACATATGCATGAATGTTGTTTCTGTTTTATTTTCATATTGAAAAAATACTTTAAAGGATATATTAATAAATATTATCATTATAGTTGAACTATTACTTCATATATATCCTATAAAAAAAATAAAAAATTTATAATACATTCCATATAAAGTGTGAATGAATGACAACAATTTTAGGAGTGGGTAGTCCTCACATCCACAAACGATGTTATCGTAGTTATAGAAAATTATTATCATAAATGTATGATAAATATAATAATTAAGTACTTGAAAATAAATCATATATGAATATATGAATATATTTCCCAACCTAACTCCCAAAAATGAGATGTTGTAATAGGAAGACGAACCATATCATTTTATGAGGTGGTAGTCCATCATACACATGAATGATATGTTCGTTACCCATTAGATGTAAGACTGTGTATATTTACGTAAAACCCATAGAATAATAAAATCTATGTATATTTTTTATACATAGGATATTATATTTTCAAGGAACTAGAATATTTTTAGGGGTGGATAATGAAAATAAAACAATGAATCTTGGGGAAGGATGTTTCCTCTTTTTTGGGTAACTCTTCTTGGTTTTCACCAAAGGTCTTACATGTTTGGATTTATTACTAAATAAAATATTCTAGTATAAGGTGAGGAATTTAGATAGATTATTTTATAATATATTTGTGATATGAATGGATTTTTATTTTTTAATAAGTGTGAGGGGAGAGTGTCTTTTTATAGTGGAGGAGGAGTGGTATTCGTGTAATTTTTCGAAAATGGAATTCCTAAAATGTTTTCTATATTTCATATGGATAAAATAGAAGTAAAAGTTATATAGAAGGGGGTATATGGTAAAAATAGTTACAAAATGACTTTTTGGGAAGTGTCTTGGTCATTTTGAGATTCATGTCTATAATATAGTCTAATGTCAAGTTAAATTTTCTATTAATCGCTGTAATTAATTTTAATCAAATTTTCAAATATTTTAGGTCAAAGTAAAAGGTAAAATTATTATAAATTAAGAAACTATTATTAATAAAAATTTGGAATCCTTTTTTATAAATGAAAATGAACTATGTTGATGAAATTTATTTAAAATTAATCCCTTAGAGGGGAGGAAAACTAGGGATAATAATTGGAAATGGCTCAAAATATTGAAATATTTTCATATCCAATATCATGGTGACATTTCTTTAAAGACATAAATTAGATTAAATGTTATATAATTGATCTAATTATAATTTAAAACTATATTATCATGTAATTTAACTCTATAAATGAATTATATTAAATAATAGTTTTTATTAAAATTCAGTGTTTTTCACTATTCATAAAAATTAAAAGTCTCAAAAAATTCCAAGACTCAACCCAAAGTAAATTTTTATATTATGATTTAAAAAGTGTAGTTTATTGTTTTAATTAAAAATTATAAAAGTGTAAAAAATTATGTTTAAAATGTGTTCTCTATTAAAAGGATGTAAAGTTTCTATTTATAAAAATACATTAATTCATTCATAATTTTTTTTTCTTATTTAATATTAATCCAATATTTTTTATGAGTATAAAAATTTTATTGAATATATTATATATAAATTTTATTCAAAATAAAAAAAATCTTTATATAATATTTATTAATATAAAATTGTTTTTGTAAATTGATAAATATTTTTCTTAGAAAATAATTTTTTATTTTCAAGAAGATTGTTTATTAAATTGTACTAATCTACAACCAAAGGAATCATTTTATAATCTTGTTAAAAACATATTTGAAAAATTTATATAATCTTATTTTTTAACTTCCATTTCAACCACTAGGACATAGACATAAAAATAATTTAATGGAAATATTAATAGTATATTATAGTTTGAAATAACTCATCCTTTAATGCAAATCATACTATTGACGGA
The DNA here is from genome assembly GCA_963277665.1 of Viscum album. NCBI lineage: Eukaryota > Viridiplantae > Streptophyta > Magnoliopsida > Santalales > Viscaceae > Viscum > Viscum album. The sequence goes on from OY728151.1 coordinate 566,867,805, forward strand.
ACTAAGATTTTTATATAATATAAGACAATCATATTATAGAATGTACCAAAATATAATCTATTCATTGTTTGTATCAAAATATTAAAATTGTATTCCATATATCATAAGAAATTTGTTTTCTTATATATAAATTATAATCAGTGTTGCATGAAAATTAAAATAAAAAAAAATTAAATTAATTTTAAAAAAATTATATCGCAAAATCCCACTATATTATAATCTACCCCCTTAAAAATAATTTATCCCTAAAAATTCATATGGGTTTTCATATGATTAATAATTTATTGTTACATTTTTAGAATCCCTTGTAATAAAACTATATACCACATCTTCCATTAAAAAGGGAATGGTGGGACCATAATAATTGTCCAAAGTAACTCATAACAATGATTCCACATTGTAGAATAGGGTTGGAAAGTAAAAACATAGAAGTGGAAGAGAAATGTAAGTATCAAGTTCTGATAGAGGGTGATAGATAATATGTTAAAGATAATGTTTATAATCACAAAGCTGTATCCCAAATAATCCTGAAAATGGTCATTGGTGTCATGAAAATTGATGACAACATGATTTTTTATGACCCCATTATCTTGAATTTGTATAATTTTCATGAAAAGAAATACTCACATGACCTTAAGAAAACCATACAAATTCTTGAAACTTGATCAACTTCCACAACACATTTTATTATATGAAATGAAGGTAAATTTTTAATTCTTGAAGAGATAACAGATCATGAGATGCATAAAGATAATGATTTTTCATTCAATATATCTTTATCACAACAAAAAGGTTATCAAAAGTAAAAAAAATATGGATAAATTCATACATTGATATAAAATACCTTAATCTATACAAAAATCATCTTATGGTTTATATAAACGGTTACATAAATATTTAACCGTATAGAATCTCCAAAATATGGAGGTCCAAAACATTAGAATTAAGGTCACTAAATTTTTAAATGACATATTATCATTAATCCATCATATATAATAAATTAGCTCTTAATAGTCACATAATAAAAATTTGAATACATTTATCATTTATTCTAACTACAAATATAATAAACTGTATTAATAGAACCCTTTATTGGAAACATGTATGTTTCCATTTTAAAATGTTTCTTGGATATATTCAATAAATAAAATAATTTTTAAAACTAATTAATGAAAAATATACCACTTTTTGGTAAATCATTAATTTGATCCAATGTAATCAGTACAATCTAATTTAAGTAATAATATGAATAATATCATTATCCAAACCTAATTATCTCAACATCATGATCATTTTAGTCTTAATATTCCCTTATTTGACATGTTACCTTGAAATTAAATCACTATTATAGTACATCAGAATCATTTAACATCATATTATAAATCCATAGTGAAAAACATAAACTAAATAATCACCACACAATTCACGATAAATAATTATTACATCTAAATACATAAATTCATCAATTATTCTATTTTATCCTTAATCCATAATAAGGAATCCTAATCCTACTACTCAATACCAATTTCCATTCACATTTTAAATGTTCTATCATCATCATAATTATCAATATAACCATTACTCGTATAACCTTGCTAATTCACTTTAGTATATTTCCACATCGGACATCAATTTTCATAATGACCAATCATTCTAGACTTATAGAATTTAACCATCCATTATTTTATTGGGGGCCAGTATTCCCATCCATTAGGTTAATTGAACTATTCATTTTTTCCTCTCAGTTACTCTCATTGTTTATATTATTTCTCATGTCAAAACATAACCTTTTTCTTATAATACATAATCATGCATGATTATTTACACATTCTAGAAACAAAGGAATCTGAATATATTTTCTCCATGGTCTTCATTACCTAACCTCAGAGTGAACTCCTTCCTTCTTGTTATTAGTTAATTTTAGTGTTGGTTATTGCACACATTGTCTATCATGATCCCACAAAACAGATTTTTCATGGTGAAAACATAATTCAATCCAATTATCATCCCAGTTAATTGCTCATTGGAATATTTTCCATCACATTCAGTGTTAAACATGTTTCTTATAGTTCCCTTAATTTACTAGAACTATAAAATCATGGAGTGACAACCACTTTATATACAAGAATACCACCTAATAATGGAAAATTACTTATAGGATGTTAAAGTTTTGACAACCTCATAGTAAACCTTTATCTTATCATGAGAAACATTCCAAGATATATATACAGAAATATCCATAATGATGTTACTAATGTTTTATGAATTTATATTAAATATATTGACTAAACCATTCCTTTTATAACCATAATAATGACCCATAATTAACATAAATTGATATTACATAATTTTAGATAAATATTTTGCACAGTACAGAAATACATGTCTCTGGACCATAATATTCTACTGTGTTTGGAAACATTGAACAAAATTTTACAACTTGGTGATTAATCTTCATTGTATTAAAAAAGGACGGTACCCTTTAGTACATCTACAAAAAAAATCATCATAACCTTGGAAAAGGAAAAATAAGAAAGGGGAGAGATCATATTCTTAGTAAGGGTCATGAAAATTGATACATAAGTTTAACATTAACATAATGGTGTGAGAACATGGGTATAAAATTTTAATATCACACCTTATATATCAAAGATTATAAACATGAGTCATTGAAAATAATATTGGATGTTTATTAGACATGAATCCTAAGACAATAAAGAGAATAATCCATGAATTCATAACATAGGAATAAGGCATAAAATTTTTGGAAGACACAAATGAGTATAAAATGATTTCCATAGTAGTCAATGCATCACTAGTGAGACTATATTAGTAGTATTATTTCACTCCGTATATCATCTCAGTAGTCATGGATCACTCTTATGAACATCTTTATAGTCAAGGTTCACTCCAAATAATATCATAGTAGATAAAGTCCTTTAGTAAACTAAGTCCACACCCCTTTCCATCCATGATTATCTCATGAGATATAAATCGTTTCCTAGTTCATTGGAGGGATATAAAGGTGTTACACATCTCATATTGAAATCATTAATTTGTTTTACACTAGATCATAAAAAATCATCATATCAAAAAACATGAAATGAAATCGGTGTCATATACTTGTAATCATATCATAACCTGTGAAAAAAGATAGATTTAATAACAATTCCACCAAAGAATAACCAATTAAAAAAATAGGATATCACAAACATAAAAACAAAGAAAATGAAATAGGTTTAATAAATATATAACCCATGGAAAAGAAACAGGTTTCATAATTAAAATTCTATAAAAACATACCCCAATCATAGAAATAATAAGAATGTAAAATTTGGATCATTTCCTTATAAAGGAATGATTAACTATAATGGAGGTCATCATAGATGAAAAATAAATTTGGAATATCTTTTTAAAAATTTTATTGTGTAAAGTATTCTATATACATTAAAATATTTTTTTTAAAAAAGAAAACCATTTAATTAAAATTTTCATTGAAGATAATATTAATATATTAAAATGGATTATATATAACCATTTTCATTGAAATCAAATAAAAAAATATTAAAAAAATTGAAATCCTTTTTCTTTGAAAACATTTTAAATAATATTGAAAAAATTTTAAAAACTGTTTGTTGAAAATAACCTGAATTCATATAAAAGAATCATTGAAATCATTGGAATCCTTTTCATTGAAAATACCATGTTTAAAAATTTTAATGGGTGACTTTATTATTCATTTGAAAAGCTTTTTTAAAAATAAAAATCAGTTTTTGATATAAATTTGTTTGAAATACAATTAAAAATAATGAATTTTAAGAAAACAATAAAATATTTTGTTGTTAATGATGGATATTTTAAACATGAAAGGGATATTAAATGTAAGCGATGTCATCATAGAAGATAAATCTACAAGTTGAGGATTTTTTTTCGCATCGTAATATGCGTAGAAAACTCTCTCGACTGGAAAATATAAATAAGATTATGTTTGGTTTAAATTATTTTTCAGAAGATAAAAATTCGGTAGTAATGACCTTTGATGCATAGAGGATAATGTTATAAAATTTATGAAAACATTTTTATAAAAAAATGTTCTTTCTAGAGAACATATTTTCAATCAGAGAGGGATATAATGATAGATTTTTGAAAAATCACTTTTTATTTATCATAAGTAAAAATAGTAAAAAAAAATTTCAAACACTTGAAGATATAATGAATAAATAGAGGAGAAGAATATTTTGTGATTTATTTTATTATGTATCAGAAGTTTTCATTAATGATAAAATAGTCATATATAATCTTGATAATGATGAGATTGTTTCAATAAACACTTACCACTAAGTAAATACAAAGTATACTCCCCATGTTTGAAAACCACATTACATAAAGCCTATAAAATATGTTATATAATTATATTTGTGAGATGAAATGTCTAATGGATGTGTATACACCTCACAGAATAATATATTTTCATAACATGTCATGTATCTTAATGAAGAATAATTGAGAAAAAATTATTTTACCGATTTGGTAATGTTTGATATATATTCCCCATTAAAGAAAGATCCCAACTAAGTATCTAAATACACATAAATATAATTATAATAATAATATAAGACATTTATGGGCCGTATAAATATCACATATAAAGAATAAGATGTGAACATTGTATGTGTCTTATTATGTATAATTGTGAGACGAGATATCCCCTCACCCGAAGTCTTAATATTCTTCGAACATGTTCAATCATATTTTATAATAAGCCTAATTTTGTTATAAATATAAAAATTAACCAAATTAGTTTATCTAATGAAATATATTACATGATAATGAATTTATATTACACGTTCAAAAATTACTTTTTGTTATTGTTACGTTTGGGGTAATGACCGCTTGTTTTTGTATAAGTTTTTAACATTTAAGAATGATGCTAATATATAGATAATTGATCTATTATTTATATAATTTAAATATTTAATTTAAGTATAATATATAATTATAAATTAAATTTTTTAAATAATCTATAAAATATGTAAAAAGAAAATGGAATACACAGTTCTTGGAGACAGTAGGTCGTACGTATACATGAATACCGTTTCAGTTTTTTTTCATAGTGAAAGAAATAAAGTAAATGAAACACACTTATATATTATAATTAATTTATAATTATTATTTAATATAAATAATATAATTTCCCTGAATAAGTCTTTAATACATTACATTTAATGTGTAAATGATTCACATTACATTAATAAGGCGGTAGTCGATATGTCCAAAAACGATGTTTTCTTAGTTATAAAATATGGAAATCATGAAGGTATGTTTCATATAATAATTTCAATGAAATAAATAAATCATAAATATCATAAATATCTTATAAAATCATATTTATATTATATTTCCAAACCATAATATGTTGTAATGAAAAAATGAACAACATCGTTTCGAGAGGCGGTAATATGGCTAACACACCAACAATATGATTGTTACCCATTGTATGGAAGTGTGTGAACTTTTCAGTTAAATTATTTTAATGAAACAATATAACTATATTTATGATACATTGTTTGTTATATAATAATTTAATAACAACGTTTTAGGGGGTTTATAATGAAAATAAAACAATGGTTCTCGAGGAATGATGATCCATTTTCTTTAACTAAAGACTCTTGGTTTCCAGTAATGGGAATACTTGATTGGATTTAATAAAAAAAATAGGATTCATGGATGAGAAAAATAAGGTTGTGATATTTTTTTATCAGATTTTTGGAGATACAATGGGTTTTATAGGTGTGAATAATTATGAGTGGTGTGTGCCTTTTCATAGTGGTATAGGAGAGGCATTCTTGTGAATTATTTAAAAGGGAATCCCACAGAAAAATTACCATTTATAGTGGAACCTATAATGGATCATATTTGGTAAAAGAAAATTTCGGTTCAAATTAATAACATCTAATTGATTTAGGAAAGGTTATATGTCATTTGAGCCTTTATTTTAATGATTAGCCATTTGATAAGAAATTTTTTGTCTCAATCATTGTAATTATATTTAAGTAGTGTCACTAATTTTTTTGGTAAAAAAATACTTTTACCTTGATAGATATTAAATATTATAATTATTTGAAATATTGAATCATTTTTTAAATTTCAAATTATATAAGTGGATGAAAATAATTTAAAATTATTCCCACAAACGTTACAACAATTCAGGTTTTTAAAGCGAAAATCTCCAAAAATATTGAAATGTTTTTATATCCAATTTTTTTTGTGAAATTGGTTACAACGAACAATATTATATTATGTGATTTATTATTGATATATTTATATGTAAAAAAATTAAAACCTAATTTAACAATATTAATAAATTATATGAAAAATTATTTTGGCTTAAAATTATGTGTGGATAACTATTAATAAAAAATGTTACATCTCAGAAAAACCCAAAAAAATATTCAAAAGCAATTTATTATATTCAACATAAAAAATGTTAAGCATTAGTAAAAATTATATTTGAATGGTTTTACTATTAAAAGGTTTTAATGTTCCCTTTTATAAGAATACAACTTTTTTATAATAAAATTCTACTTATTCTTACCTTATACAAATAAAATATATTGGATATGTGTAAATTTATTTATTAAATATATAATATTTGAATTTTATTTAGAAAATTAAACAGAAATGTTTTCATAATTTATTGATTTAAATATTGTTTTTACATAGATAAGTAGTTTTATTATAAATGTATTTTCTTAGTTTACAGCTGTTCTTTCACACAATTATAGTCATTGATAACCAAAAAACTCGTTTTATAAAAATGTGAAAATTTTATTTTAATAAGATAGTTAATATTATTTCTAAGTTACATTCCATCTTCTTGGTGGTATCTATAAAAATATTATAATAATAACATTAATAGTATATTTTTGTTTGGTTAAAATCTTGTAATGCGTTTTACACAAGCTATAAATGGAACTCATCATTTTTTGTAACATTATCCAAACATAGTATTGCATGGAAAGACCATATATTGATGTACATGGACATTCTGTTACATTTTTTTGAATAAATAATACATTACACAAAAGTATTCCGAAAGACCATATTAGTATAGGGTATTTGAATAATTGGAAAACATTATACTAATGTGGTGAATGATCTACAACATCACCTATAATGATATTATTTTTTTATTTTTCCTACCAAAAACATTCCTTTATAACATGGGAAAAGGAGTACATATGAAAATGGTGAGCTTAAATTCTCAATAAGGGTGAGAATTGAAAATATCAAACGAAACATAAACATAATAATTCAAAATATTGAACATAACATTTGAAAAGAATATAGTAATCAACCTAAAATAAAATATTTAATCATAAAATAATCATTGGTTGTTTATAAGGAAAAAATCATAATGGAATCATGGACTATGGGGAAATAACACTGGAATAAAACATGGAATTTTGGAATACACCCAATCATAGAAAATCATTTCCATAATATCGAAAGATCATTTCCAAAACCATAATAGTGAAAAAAGTCCATTACATCACTAAGTTTACTCATCGTTCCAACCCTATATTACTGAACCAGGTTTACATACCATTCCATCCCTATAATAATAAAATAACATCATTTATTGTTCCAAACCTATATATCTCATGAGATATAAATCATTACCCAATTAATTAGAGAGAGATATAGTTCCAACCAATATCCTAATAAAATCATTTTTATGTGTTCAATAGAAACATAAAAAATTTATCATAAAATAACCTAGGTAATTAAATGGTTTTCTTAATCATCGTTTCTTAATAACATAATCCATTCATAAGAAATAGTTTTCATAAATAAAATTAGACCATAATAAAGTAAAAATATATTAATAATAGGGAAATTATTATTGAAACATAACCTTATTAATGAATTTCACATTAGATGGAAAATAATTTTTATTGAACAGATTAAATTAATTATTTAGTAAAATATCATTTCTTCATCAAAAATGTATTCTATTCATAATCCACTATGAAATTTTAAATGAAAATAATTTTATTTAATAAAACCTTGAAAAAATTTGGGGGCATCTCCAAGGTAATAAGGCATTAAGAAAAGATAAAAATACAATGATTCGTATAAGTTAAAAATATATTTTCTATTACTTTTTTTGGGAAAAGTAAAAAATTACATTATATCAAAAAAGGAAAAATTCCTTTCATAATATTTAATAAATTATTACTAATTAGAAAAATGACTATAAACATCCATAAGAGAATATTAAAAGATTTTATGAAATTATTTTTAGAAAACATGAAAATAGAAGAAACATTGACCCCATTAAATACAGATATAAAAATAATCTCGGATAATAATGGGATTGAGAAATTATCCGTTTGTAATTTATAATCAGTCAAAACGTATGCCTCATAAAATAATAAAAATTATCTACATATCATATTATTCATAATAAGAATCATAAGAAAATTAATGATATTATAAAGATAACTCAAATTAAATAGGTGGTGTATAATTCATAGGTCGCACAAAAATTAAATTTAAACAAAATAATCCCTTACATTAGGTCTCATATCATTTGAATGTATCGAATCCTCTTATTCTTCATTGTGCACCCTCTAAAAATCCTATAAAATGAACTAGAGGTGCTCTTTTGAGATTAACATAATCTCCAAGAATGTAAAAAGGGAATTTGAGAAGGGAAATTAGTTTAGGATGATCGAGCATGAAGGCATAATGTGAAGTGATTATGTGAGGGAGGAGGTGACCTTTTGTAATTGAGGATAGAGTAACTTTTTGAATCTCCAAAAGTATTAATTTATAAAAAAAATACCAAAGACTCTAAAATTTATAGATTTAGAATATGATATGAGATAAGGATGTAACATCATCAACAATGAAATTTTATAGATGTTTTTATGTCTATTGAAACCTTAAAATTTTAATTCATCACTTGGTTATTTTATTTCATTTTAACTATGGTATGAAATATTTAAATATTAAAATAATTTTTTTTACTTATATGATGTCAATTAAGTTATAAATAAATAATTTTGAATATTTTGGACTGTATTATATTTATTCAATATTTTTTGAAATGTTTTTGGATTTATAAATATTTTAATAATAAATATTTATACAAAACAACAATAGTACCAATTTAGAAAATATTCAATTCTTGAGTTTTTAAAAAATTAAGATAAGCTTTTATCTATGAATAAATATTTTATTATAATTCTATGGTTTCAAGGCAATCTATTAAAACGATTAGATATATTTATAATAACGTTTATTATTATTATAATTTTTTTAATAACATTTAATATATATTTCTATTAATAAAAAAAATGTAACATCAGTTTTGTGTAATTATTTTAAAAAAGTATTTTTTGAATAAGAATTAAATATAAAAATCTATGATGAAGATAAATATAATATATTTAGTAAGAAACCATGTAGTTGAAAATATATTCTGGAAAATATATCATTAAAATGTTTAAATTTTTTAAAATATTAATGTGAGAATATTAACATCACAATAAATAAAATATTATAATTGTCATAATCCATTCCATATGGCTCCAAATAGTCTACAGAATGACCTTTGTATGATTATGGTCGATATATAGTTGACCAATAATATTTGGTCAGGTCTTATAGTATTATAATTAATATTAAAATTTTAATAAAAATTATTTTATTGATTTCTAAACAATTAAATTATTTCGACATCATTAATGTATATAATATTAAAGTAAATATTTATTTCCCCAAAATAAAACATAAATTTTCCTAATAAATTAAAAAAAATGATTTAAAACTAGTATATATAGCTGAATTTTTATTCTATATAACATTGTATAAAAAATGATATAGTTATCAAAATTTGTGTAAGATGTATTTAACTTTTCTTTAAATATAATATATTAAATGTCAAAATCTCATTCAATTACCATTTAATAAGAATTATTTCGACCTAAGGATGGTTTATGTAAAAAATAACTAATTCAATCACATTAGTACTAGTGGTATAGTAATTTTATAATATTATATTTACACATAATTACTTGATTATCCTTTTTACTGTATTAATAGAAATTAATGATGTAACTATTCATAATGGGAAAAAATAAAGTCCAAAAATTTAAATAATTTACGCCTTTCGATTAATAATATGGAATCCATTTTTTAGAAATAAAAAACACATAAGTTGATGTAAATAATTTAAATTAATATAGTTGTTGAAAAAATGGGTTTCCAAATGTTAAAACATTGCAAAATACTGCAATGATTTTACCTCAAAATAAATGGTAAAATTAATCAAAATGACAACAAATATATTACCTGATAATAATATATTCTATTTATAATTGAAATCCATTCAGTAATATAATTTAACAATGTAAATTATTTGGATTAAAAAAGTGGTTTTCAATTAAAATTTACTGTATTTTCACAATTAATAAAAACTTGGAAGTTATACATAAAATATCAAAAATATCTACCAAATTTCTATTATGTCCCTCTCAAAAATATATATTTATAAAATATAATATTTAAAAGTATGAAAATTTTGATTTAAAATTGGTACGCCATCAAAAGAATGCAAAGAAGGATTTTTTTAAAATGACTTTTTTATTCGAAACATTTAATTTCTTCATATATCATGTTTAGAAAATATATAAGATAAATTGAAAACATTATATTGAATATTTTAAACATTTATTTCATTAAAAAATCTATAAAGAGTGATATTAATCTTTTGAAATTCCACTTTTTGGGAATTACATAGTTTTTTTTGAAGAAAAGTAATAATGTTCATACCCACCATTATAATGACTAGGTTATGATGTAACATAATAATATTTAGTTTTTCAATTATTCTCAGTCTTGCATGAAATTAATTATATAAAAATAACAAGATATTGTGTGTAGCCCAAGATGAGAATAGTGCTATATATATCCCAAGCTAATATGGTTTTGTGTATTGAACATGATTATCTTTTCATAGTATAAAACCGAAGAAATAAAAGAAAGTAAAAAATACAATATCTCAGAAAAATATTGGGGTGTTGCAATATACTCCCCCAAAAATGAATATCTCCCTTGAAATTAATTGGGGTTATAAAAGGTTTAATTCTTGAATGATTCTTTCAAAGAAAGACACATTGTAAAAAGGAATACTAAAACATCATTTCCATAAAAGAAAATAGGAATCATAATGGATACAAAAAGTATCCCCCCACTAAATTTCCACAAATAATAACATAGGTGTGGAGAAAAAACATGAATATTGATAATAAATTAAACCATCCTGTTATGATGGTGAGTGATAGCAAACATAGTTAGGAGGAAGCTAAAAATAAGAAAACCATAAATATGTGATGATTTAATGGGACATTAGATTTATCGGAAATGAAGGTAACAGAAAAACATTTTTGTTTTAATATCCTTTCGCTATAGTATAAGAATGAGATGAAATACCTAAATGATTATGTATAATCTCATTATTTGATTTTACCTTTTTTAATTTTCACTACATCTATTATTCCATGATATGATGTTGGATATTTTATCATGCAAGCGTTAGTAGATCATCATATCCATAAATTGAATGATAATTAATTCTATATTTTTTATCATAAGAAAAGTTTAGCACAAGACATAAAATATTTTTATGTCCACATATAGTGAGATAATACTCTAATATAACAAACTTATCATATGTTTAACTTAATCTTTCTATAAAATGGTAATCAAACAATCATTCTGATGGCCAAAACACTAAAAAATTAAAAATAGGTGAACTAAATAAGCTTAACATTTATCTTCCATATATCATAATTTATCTCTTATTGGTCAAATTCCATACACGTGAACACCTTAATCAAGAATTCCCTTGATAATAACATTAATTACCATATATCCATATTGCAAACATGTATGTTTCCTTATTATTAATTCCATAAAATATTTAAACATAAACTATTATAGTATATTCCACATTTCAACAAATATTTAATCAATTATAAAAAAATTATTACCATCCTATTCACTTATTCATAAAAAACAGATCATTATATCATTATTGTTCTCATATTAAGGGTAATCCTTCTCTTAATTATTCCTTTTTCAACTTATGACCCCAATAACTTATCTTTGTTACCAGTACCATCCAATATATACATTAAAATACATAAAGAAAAATAATACTGTTACAATCATTAGAGGGTTCTTTTTTTCATAATACCATAAAAATACTTATACAAAATTATTCTTGGAAAACATGAAATCATTCTAATATCATCTTAAAACATTGATTGAACTGCTTCATTTTATTTCATAACACTTCTTTCATATCATATGTCATTAATTGTCTCTTCATTATCTGAAATAGAAATACTTCCCATATGACCATGATGATTCTCTTCATGAGATTTTCCCCTAGGGAATCTATTTTAATAATGCTCATACATTCCACATTAAAACATTTAACCATCTTTTATGTCATAGTAATACCGTTATCCTTTCATATTTTTTTTATTTGAACCCATTCCTTTATAAGAAATGGCATTATTTTCTTCATTTCTACACCCAAAACAACTTTCAGTTCTTTTGAAACATACTCCTTGATATATCTTCCTACATTATTTATATGAGGAAAATTGAACATTCTTTCTCTGTGATCACCATGGACCTCCCTCATTCTCATATTAGGGGTGTTAGGAAACTCACCAAAGTTGATATTATTAATCATATTATATGATGTCTAATAAGGTATAATAATGATGTTTTTCTTTCCAACATCCATTTAATCTAGTTTCTTATTAGTAATATCATTTCTTTGTCCATTATATTCTCTATTAAAATGAATATTTTTATTTCCATCCATTTTATAAATCCCAAGAAAAATAAAAACGTGAGTAGAAATATTTATACTAGATAAACCATATAATCAAGGGAATGTAATTTCAATATATAACATCATAGGTCAAATTCAATTTTTCTCAATGATTGTTACCAAAAATCATGGATTGAAAACTATAATTAGACATATCCTTAAGACATCCCCATAAAAACCATATTACTATCTATAGGAATATCACTAAACATTCATTATCCTAGTTTCCAAATTATAACTAAACCATATATCTGATACCAAATTTAATGAAACGGTCTTGTTGTACATGGAAATTCAATTACTTTTACGGAATACATAATACATTACACATAAATATGCCCAAATACCAGATTATATTAGTTCCCTTGAAAACAAGGATAATATTCTACTAACATGGTGAATTGTCCTCAACATCCCCCAATAAATATCTTCTCATGTAATTTTCCTATGTAAAACCATTATTTATATCATGGGGGAAGGAATGCACATGAATTTCTGATATCAAATTATTATTAAAGGAAAGAATGGAAAATATCAAATAAAACATAAACATAATAATGTAAAAACATGGAAAAAACACTTTAAACCATAAAAATTTAACATATATTAATATTGTGATTAATGAAAGAATCCATGGAAGTTCATAAGTCATAAATCATAATTGAATAATGAACCATGTAAAAATACCATTGGAATAAAACATAGAATTGTGGAAAACAAAAAAGCATTGAAAATTATTTCTATATTATCCAAGGTTCATTACGAAGACCATCATAGTGGAAAAAGTCCTTTACTGAACTGATTTCACTCCTCATTCCATCCTTGTATTACTAAACCGGTTTTACATACCATTTAATCCATGTAATACTGAACCTTGGTCATTTCACATTCCATCCCTATCTATCTCATGAGATATAATCACTCAATGAAATGGTGGGATATATAGGTCCCAATAATATCATAATAAAATCATTCTTATAAGTGACACAATAACATATAACATTCATCAAAACATAACACAAGGAAAAAAGGTTAATTATCATAATTTCATCATAACATAATCTATATAAAACAAATGGATTTAATAAATTGAATTCCATCATAAAAAAGTAATATAATATGAATAATAGTGATATAATTTTGGAAATATGACCATATTAAATTGTTTCATCTTTTTTGAAAAATATTTTTGATATAACACTTGAAATTTATTCATGAGGAATATATCCTTTCTTCTTCACAAACGATTTCTTTTCATAAAACACCAAAGAATTTAAATAGAAAATAAATTCACTGAAAATAAAAATGGAATATTTTAAGGTAATATTAAATGTTATAAGGCATTATAAGACCATAAAAATCAAGTCATTCCATATAATATAGAAAACATTCTTCTAACAATTTTTCCAAAAATGTAAAAAATTACCCTATGTCAAAAATTATATTATATACCATTCAAACCATTTAATAAAAATATATCAAAGGGTAAAAAATAAATATAAACATCAATAAAATAATAGTAAAAATCTTAATGAAATAATTTTTATAAAACATGGATATGGATGATAAATAAACACCCATATATACTTATTTAAAAAAATATCACATGTTAATGAGATTGAAAAATATAACTTACCAATTTAAAATCAATCAAATTGTATGCCACATTAAATAATGAAATTTATATGAATCTCATAACATTCATAAAAATAATTATAAAAGAATTAATGGAAACATAAAAAAAATCCTAAGATATTAGTGTTTCATAAGGCATATGTACCATAGAAATAAAAATTAGACAAAATAATTTCTTACCTTATATATGATATCCTTTTTATGTTTTAGAACCACCTCTTAATGGCACTATTGAGGGTATTTGGGGAAGGCTGGAACCAATAGAATTTAAATACGGATGTTGAAAATGGAAATGGGAAGGGGATGGTTGATCTTGACGTCTCAAATAGAAGTGAAGAGGTGTGGGTGAAGGTTCCTATTTATAATTGTCATGAGCAACACTTTTGTAATATCCAATAGTATTAATTTATAATAAAACAAATCCAATTCCATAAACCACCAAAATATCTTAATTTATAATATGATAATATATAATGTTGTAATCTCATCCACCAAATTTTTTTAAACAAGTTTGTCTTTCCATTAACACTATATAATATTAATTTATCACCAAGTTATTCTACTTAATTTTAACATGGGTATAAAATATTTTAATATTAAAGGGGGGGGGGAATATTTACTTAATTTATGTCCATTAAATCATAGAAAATTATATGAAAACATTTTGGACCACATTATATTTATTATATATTTTTAATAAAATAAAATAATTTTTATAAAATTTAATAAAACATATTTTTGGAAAACAACAATAGTGTCAATTTTGAGATCATTCAACTTTTGGAATTTTTAACATATCAATATATGATTTTATCCTTGAAAGTAATATATTATTATATTCTTATTGAGTCAATATAATCTATAAAATTCTTTGGATATTTTAATTATCCCAAAAAAATTATTTCAATATTTTTATTAACATTAATTTTTTATTTCTATTAATAAAATAATTTCAACACCAATTTTTTGTATTTTAATAATAAAACTATTTTTTGAATAAAAAATAAAATAAAATATGATAATAATGATAAATATACTATTTCTCAGGATAATACTTTTATTCGAATATATCATCAACAAAATACATTATGAAAAATGTTGTACTTATTAAAACCTTATTGGGACAACAATAACATCACTTTATATAACATATTTTATGTGTAATAATCCCTTCTATATGGCTCCAAATTGTCATGGAATATGATATTGGATGATTATGGTCAATGTATACTCGACCAAAATATTTTTTTTCAAGTGTTATTCTCTTTTAATGATTATTAAAATTTTAGTAAAAATTATTTTCTTGATTTATCTTCAATTAAATAAATTTTTTATAAATAATTTTAAGATATTTAGAGAAAAATTTATTTCCTAAAAAATTAAAAAAATAAATGATAAATAAAAAAATATTATCTTTAAAATGAGTATTTTTAGCCGAATTTACCTTGATTATAACCACATATTAAAAGTGATACAGTTATAAAAATTTGAGTAAGAAATATTTAACAATTCATAAAATAAAATATAGTAAATGACCTAATCTTATCCTAGTTGATTCCAAATGGTATCATTTACACCGAAGGATGGTTTATATATAAAATAACTCATAAAATTTAATTAGGTCATGTTTGAAGTTTATTATATAATATTATATTTACCCATAATTACATGATTTACTTTTTTACAGTACTAATAAAAATTTCAACTGTTACTATTCATAATGACTAAAAACAAAATAAATCAATTTAAATAATTTAAACATTCTCATTCTAAATATGGAAGCAATTTTACATAATTCAAAACATATAAGTCTAATTTATTAATTTAAAATTAATCACATTATCGTAAAAATGGGGTTTAAATGTTAAAACATTGTAAAAGATTGAAATGGGTTTTCATCATAATTAATAGTAAAATTAATTTTAATGACCGAAATTATATTAAATGATAAAAATAAAATCTATTTAAAATTTTAAACCATTAAATTATATAATTTAACAATGTCAATTAATTCTTTGAAGTAAAGTATATTTAAATTAAAATTTAGTGTATTTTTTTTCTATGCATCAAAACATGAAAGTTATTAGAAAAATATCAAAAATGAATCTAAAGTAATTTTTTGAAACCCTATTCAAAAAAACATGTTTATTTTTTAATATAATATATATATATTTGTTAAAAAATAGATTGAAAATGTTTTCACCATCAAAAGGTGTAAAAACGTTATTTTTTGAAAATTAATTCATTTATCAGAAAACATTAATTCATTCTTATATCATGTCTAGATAAAATATATCTTAAATTTTAAACATTATATTGAAAATTTAAACATATAATTCATCAATAAAATCCATCCATAGTGATTTAATTATTTATAAACTCACTTTTTTGCATCAATATAGTTTATTTAGAAGAATGTTAATATCATTCATACTCTCCATTATAATGACTCAGTTATGATGTAACATAATTATATTTATTTTTCATTTATAATCAGTATTGTGTGAAACAGATTTTATCAAATGAACTTGAAATTGTGTGTGACACAAGAAATGTATGGGGTTGCGTATATCACAAGCAAATCTGGAGTTGCGTATTGTGCAAGCTTATCTTAGTGTAGCATAGAACAACATATATCAATGAAGTTACAAAAAACTCTATGTC
Organism: Viscum album; assembly: GCA_963277665.1. NCBI lineage: Eukaryota > Viridiplantae > Streptophyta > Magnoliopsida > Santalales > Viscaceae > Viscum > Viscum album. Next base: position 566,885,023 of record OY728151.1, read on the forward strand.
AAAAAATATCGGTGTTTTACATTCTGTGTACAATATGATAATCTAATGTGTTGCATGAAGTGATATAATAACAATTTTTTTCAAATATCAGAAGCCAAACATTGTGCTTCTTATATATATAAAAACTATATTCATCATTATATGAAATAAAAAATGTCAAAAATATATAATTAATACTAAAAAATATTCCACCAAATATTTGTGTGTTGCAAATAAGAAATATAATAATAATACTCTATGAATTTCTATAGAATTACTAAACCTTAAACCGTGAGTGATCTACATATGTTAAATCCTATCATTACCCATATGAAACAACAGATAGGCATCAGTCATGAAAAATAGATACTGGTAGTGGTTCCATTCCATGAAACATGCACTTTCCAACCCAATATCTAAAATAACATGTTGTAAAAAACCAATATATAATAATGAATATATATTGAAACCTATTACCATGTAGTAGTAGGATCATGAACATAGAATATTATTTACCAATTTAACATTGATCCAATGGAATAAGGAATTTAGATAAAATGTCGTAATATGATATTTTATGAAAAATGGTTTCGATAATGAAAAAATAGAAATAGTTTTCAATGTATATTGATAAATTCCCATGATTATTCCCTATGACATAATACCATAATATTTAACATGAAATAGATCAGGACCACCATGGAGGAATAAATAATGAGAGATAAGTTAGTGTGGTTAATATCATTATAGATAGTTGATAAATTAAGGAACCACATCATTTTAATTAATATAAATATTATTTAAATTAATTGATTTTCTTTAAAAAAGGACTGAGGTACCCAATAGTCACTCGATCAACTTCCACCGGTTACTTAGCACCCATCAAAAAACAATAACACAAAAAGTTCACATTGTATGTCCAAAGAGTTTTCAATTAACCCATAATTACAACACCAATTCATCTAGGATCATTAGATATATGATAACAGTCTCCCAGGTACTCTGTAATGGTCCACTATCTACCCAGTGGTTTGTATATTCAATAAAAAAGTCATAACATGAGGGCCGATTTCATTGAATTTATCCCCATGCCTTCAAAGAGATATCTAAAACCAAAAAACATTCCCAATTAAAAATGATCAAGGAAAACCTAGTATCAAATTACCGAACCTGAATACCTGGCCCATTACCACCATAAAATAACTCATCCTTGATTTATTTTTTTCTATATCAGAAGCTAAACCTGATCAAAACAAAAATAACCCACAAACTAAATTACCAATATATCAATGTTATATTGAAAAAATACAGACACTGTGAATAAATAAAAAAATGAACATAATGAAATCGATTAAAACTATGGGTAGTCCCAAACATAGGAGCCACAAACCATGTAAGATCACAAAGAAGCTACCCGATAAACTAATCATACCATACCCAAACATTATCCTAAATTATTCATTTATAAAAATTACTTTATTTGTCATTATTTATTATACATAATTATTAAACCTCAAAATTCTCAAATTCGATCCACATTCCACTTACACAAACTATTCACCATCTCACATCATAAAAAATAGAATCAACAAAATAATGATGTACCTATAACCATTAGTAAATCATTATCCAACTAAGAAAATTTCATCTCAATAACATGTAATAGTCCCAATCCAAAATATTGCAAATCCTAACTATTTATAGAGTCACACTATATTTTAGATGATTCCTCACTAATGGTCGCACTACCCCCCCCCCCATTGCTTTCCTAAAAATATAACACCAAATAATACATCCTAATAGTTTAAAAAACACCACATCCTATAGTTGAGTCTATGAAAATTATAAGGCCCCATCCTTAAACCTTACTTAAACTTGAGTTATTACAAGATTACATATTGAGGAACATTTCAGGTTTAGAGTTATAGAGAATTAGATCATGAAACTTGCATTACATTCCACATTTAAACAAGGTGGTTACATAAAAGACAATATTCATTATTCCCATCAATGGAAACCTATTTTAAAAAAACACGGATTCTTTCTTGACACATCCTTGACACTATCGTCACATCATGTACCTTTCCCTTGACCTGTGAAAAGCATTTCAAAAACTTGGTATGAGCATAAAAAGATCAGTAAGGGTTATAAAAATATGTAAAGGAAACATGAGTTCATATATACATAAGAATGAAATCATACTTTACCCATAAAACATATGCATATCAAATCAGGAATAAATCATAGAAACCATAAGACATAAAGGTAACTTGAGGCATTCATAACATTCTTACGTAGGGAGTAACCCTCTTGGTTACGTTTGGAATACCCATCAGAGTATATTCCCTAAATCGCTTCGGAGAAACATTAACGTTTCACTCCTTCGCGTTACCCAACGCATTGGAGAGCTATATTGGGCTCACCCGCCCTTAGTTTATCACGGAACCACCAGTTCTTCATAACAATGCCCAAGAACCATAACATAATCGTATCACATAAACATGAATAAAGGAAACATAACATTTCCACATTTCAATCACAATATAACATTTTAGGATATTGAAATAATGAATCCATTCAAAAAGAAACCATTTCCAAAACCATTTAAAACATTTAATAAAGAGATTTTTGAATCAAAGTGTCCCATACCACCTTGAAGATTTTAATATTTTAAACCATTAATATCCATATAAATAAATCCTTAAAACCATTTTGAAAACATGGATATTAATAAGAACAAATAATTAAAACATTTAAAACGATATTTTGGTTAAAGGGGTTTTACCAAAATTAGAGACACTTGAATACAATAATCGAGGAATAACATTTATTCAGAACTTTATAATATCATGAGAATAAAAGGATTCATGATATAATACTCCAAAGGACAGTATATACACCAGATAAGAGTGAATTGGTGCATAACAACAATGAACCCTCAATAGAAATGTCAAATGTGATGAAATACCTTATAAAGAAGGTATCCTTAAATTAATGACAAATAAATCTCAAAAATATGTGTGACAAATATATATACACCCAATATAAGTGTATATTAAGTGTAAAACAATAAAAGTTCATTCACACATATTCAATGGATGACATATTCAATGACTACAAGTTGAACCCAAGAAATCGAAATTGGGTTAAAAGGTTCCCTTGACAGCCTAACGACATCACATCAAAATGAGTTGATGAGAGATAAAAAGTGTATCTCATCACTTGGACATAAAATTTACATCAATAAGGATGTATGAGAACATATCCCGACATAAAAATATGTAAATTAAAAGACCCAATAAAAGATGTCTTTTAAAAAAGAGGAGGGTGAAAGGTTCCCTTACTGACTTGGGTATCTTTCAAAACATACACCCCATGAAAGAAAGACAATAGTTCATTGATGTAAATACTCATAAACGAAAGTATATTACACAAAGAGTAGAATTATGGGCAGTACATACACCACTCAATGGAATTTGTGGCAAATGTAGCATAAATCTCACGGGAATAAAAGTGAGATGAAAAATCCCTTACGAAAACTCGGCAGCCTAACGGCGCCACATAAAACTTCCGAATATGGATTGATGGGATCAAATAGAGTATCCCATCATATTACAATAGAATTTAAAGCAAGTGGAATATAAAATAAAATCCCCCAACATTTCAAGGATGAGTTTAAAAGAAGTGACATAAAGGAGAGTACTTAAAAAGAAAGAGAGAGGCTAGATCTCTTACGAAAGTTCGGCAGCCTAACAGCGCCACTCAAAACTTCCAAAATGGATTGGTGAGAGAGAATAGGGTCTCTCATCACATGAACATAAAAATTACAGTAAATGTAATATAAAATAACATCCCAATCATAATAAAGATGAGCTTAAAAATAAATGACATAAAAGAGTGTACTTAAAAAGAAAGAGAGTTGTAGGATCCCTTACCTCGGGTCCGACTTGACTCTATCGTTCTTTAATCTTCTGAATAATAAACTTGAGTTAATTTCTAATTCCTTAAGAACCTTTTTCAAGTTCATTATTACTTTTATACCACTTATTACCATGTCATAAACATTATGTAACCATTTAAGTTAATAATATTTGTTTTGCCGATATTTGGTTCTTAAGTCAAAAGTGGACTTCTTACAATTACATGTTGTTCGTGTGGCCAAATGTTTATTATATCCAGAATTGTATTCATTATGTAGATATCATATATGTCATATATATCCAGTACATGGATGCATTTATAACATTACATAATCATTTATAGGTAAGAAATGAAATGCACCGTTCATGGAGACGGTAAGCCGTACGTACGCATGAACGCTACTTTCATTTCTATTTCGTATTTTATAGAATGGAATAATAATGATATAAAGGTATATTATAATTCCATATAATATCATATATAATATCATATTTCCATCCTTTATACATCCCACATATGGTATTTAACGAATCAAATCACTTTGAGGGGGCGGTAGTCCGCACTTCCTTAAATGAAGATATCGCGTATACCCATAATGGAAGCCATAAAGGTAAGACAAAAATGAAAAATACAGAAGCATAAATAAAACATAAACATATTATATATCATATATAAAAATAGTGACATCATAATGGCCACCTTTGAAGGTGTTAAATGAGTATTGAACAATCATCGTTTCGGGAGGCAGAATTTCACCATCCACGGAAACCGTATGTTCTTTAACCATTTGATGTAGTTGTGTGAGAGTGTAGCTCGAATAAATCTTATAACAACATACTAGTATATTGAAGATACTGGTTTTGTTACAAAAGAAGTAAATAAAAAGAGTTTAGGGGGTTGGAGAAACAAAATAAATCAAATGAACATGAGAGAATGAATTACCTTTAAAAGTGTAATTCCTTTTGATTTGAGCCTAAAGGCTTCCTTTGAAAGGATTCTGCCCAAAGGGAATCCTCTAGGATGAGGAGAGGTATGTGGAGAGATTAAATGGGCAGGGGTTGGCCGAGAAAAAGGCTTTAGGAGTGTGTTAAATGAGGTAGAGGTGGGGGCCTTTTATAAGAGGAGAGGAGGGGCACTTTTAGAAAGTAAAGAAATATTACTTTATTTGAAAATGTGTTTCGGTTTCAAAAGGTCCCAAATTGATATAATTCGTGGATAAGGTGATAAGTCTTAGAAATCCACTCATCCAATAAGTTTTGGACATGTGTAGTTCATATATTTTACATTATCTTTCCATTTTATTTAAATCGTCAAATAATGATGTCATCGCTGCATCATTATTATGTCATAAATAATTTAATTTATTTAATGTCTAAAAATTATAAAACAAATTCTATGATGTAGGAAATCTTTTTAGCTTTCCAATGAATATTTATAATCAAAACGATGACTTGCATAACCCCACATAAAAATTGTTTTAGTAAAACATATCATGTTTTTGTCAATTTTACTTTTACATTAAATAAAATGTTATTTATGTCATTTCCAAACCAAAGTGGATCCATGAGGTCCCCAAGTTGACCCATGGCTTTTCTTGGTTGGCCATGATACCAGAAATGAGGGTAAGACATGTGTCAAGCTCATCTCATTTTATTAATGCATTATTTTTACCTTAAACTACACTAATTAACACTAATCGCGATTAAAAACTTAATAAGTTACTATTCACCAAAAAAATTATTTTAATCTCATTGAACCACATTTTACTTCTTAATGACAACCATATATGTCGGATTTTTGAAAATCAAAACACAATGATGGAAAAATTTCATTTAAACGGAAAATCAGTTTTTATAAGTACCACTTAGTGGTTTCACTATTCATCAAAAATTGAAGTTTTTTCAGAAAAATCCCAAAAATTCACCCTAAGCTATATTTGATAGTCTGTATTAAAAAATGAAGTCCGTTTTACAAAATTCAAAACATATAAGTCACATTAATTAATTTAATAATTAATTCCCGCTGTCATGACAAATAGCGTGTTTTATGAAACAATAAGTATCAAAAGATTGACACTAGTTTAAGTCTGATTTCAAAGTGAAATTGATTCCAACGACCACTATTGGATTTAATGGTAAAAATATTTTCTAATTTCACTTTAAAACCAATTCAAAATATAATCTAATCATATAAATAAATTAGATTAAAAAGTGGTTTTGAATTGAAATACAACATTTTACACTATTCATTAAAAAATGAACTTTATCGGAAAGATACCAAAAATTTACACAAAGTAAATTTTGATGTCCCAATTCTTAATAAGAGTTTTATTTGGTCCAAAAGAATGTTTAAGAGTGAACAAAACTATATTTAATGACGGTTCACCATCAAAAGGTGATAAGTGAACCTTTAGTGAAAACTAGGGCATATACGCCTAAAATTGAATTCTTTCCGTATTTTAAGCATTTATCTTTTATTGTATAAATGTAAAAATATTTAAGAACATATATAATAATATATTAGTTATTTCTATCCATTCCCGCCATTACAACGGCTACATGTTAACTACCATTTAAAATAATATTATTTTATTATTAGAGTGCAACGTAAGATTCCCAAGAAACTCGTTGTTGCGTGTTGGGTACGCCATCGAGCATAGCGTCCCCTTTAAAGTCATATTAATATTTTATTCACAAATATGGATAAATATGAAAATTTCATATTCCTTATTTACCTAGGGTGTTACATCCTTCCCCCCTTTTGGAAATTGCGTCCTCGCAATTTTAAAATTGCTCTTGGAAACATCCTTGAACGTCCCACATCGGAACAAGAGTCGGTAAAACAATCACTTTAAAATAAAGAAAGATAAGCACAGAGGTCACCCGAGTTAACCCATACTAGGATTCTAAGTATGAAAATATGGACATGGAGGAGAAAACATAGGGTCATGTTCCGATGGAGAGTGATAGAAAACATGTTTAGGAGAAAGTTAACAATAAGAAAATCACAAACTTGTGATGGGTTAAACGGTGTTGGGTTCCCCAGTAGGAAAAGTTAATAGACAACATTTTTGTTTTAAGTTACTTTTTATTGAGGAATTTATTCATAAGGAAGCATAATCACTTATCATGTTGACTTTCAACTTTTACTAGATTCCTTAGTCAAACTCATATTTTTTCCAAAAGACGAGTATTTAGGGAGACTTGTTCGCATTAAGAGTACTATAATCAACTTCTAGAGAATCACCTAATCCCCAAAAGAGAACTATATACATCCCATGTATTTAGGCTTTATCCAAAACCAAAACCAAAAAGGTTAGTACAAGATCAGATAATCCAGAAAAGGATAACCCCTTATAAAAAAATAAAATATATTCTTAATCTCCAAAATTTGTCCAACAAAACCCAAAGTTCAACGAGGACCATCCGATAAACAATATGTCCATAAAATTCTTCAAAGTAAACCAATATAAGATTGAAACCCAAATATTTGAAGGATTTAGTCACATAGTCTTCCAAGTTAAATCGTAACATTTATCTCCAAACAACATTAGTTGCTCCTAAAGTCTCACATTGAAAAGTAATTATCCTAATCACATATCCCCTAAAATCAAATTACTCTTAATTCATAAAATCATATAACTAAAAAGAATCAGTCAAACTAACCAGGGACTTCACGTAGTCCAGTGGTAGGCGATAAATACCAGTCGCACTTCGGTTGTGGGTTCGATTCCCGCAGCATTGTCCGACGCGACGGGTTGTCACACGGTCTGCGTGTTTTCCTTTTTCCAAAACTATATAATTTTCAAATCATTACCCAAAAAGGGATAAAATCATCAAAAATAACCATAAAATAACATAACCTCAATTTTATCTCATGCCTTTCACTTCAATCATAAAATATGGTAACCCATAATTACCTCAAAAGTAAGGATCATATAAACCCAAATGGTTCTTCATAACTATGTCCACAAAAGAAAAGATAACTATTACTTGAATAAAATTTTCTTATATTAAACATCAGGGTTACACATAATATAAAAAGTCTTCTAATGTAAACCCATCATCAAAAGAGACTTAATACTCTTAAGAATTTCACCCTAACTCTTGAAGCCCTTATATGTTGACATCTTACTCATTCAACATTCTTCATGATCCATTATCCATTCCTTTCCATCTTATTCCGAAATACCTCTTTCCTACAAAAAAAATCATGAATCATATCCTAAGATTCCAAAATAAGAAAACAATAGTCATGAAATAGTACATACCTTTGATTGGTCATTGTCAGTTTCTTTATCCTCAATCGGAATGGCATTAGGTATTGGTAAACGAATATTGGTACGCTCTTGGTGACCCCATTCACGAAACTTCTTCATAGGACATGTGTTTGCATAATGACCATGCACACCACATTTAAAACATTCAATTGATCCCTCAGAAAGAACTTCTTTCCCTTTCCTCGAGTCAACTGGATGCTTCCTTTTTCCATGGCAGGTTCTTGCTTTATGACCTTCATTTCCACATCTATAGCATATTTCTGTCCCTTTGAAACATTTTCCTAGGAGTTTCTTTCCACATCATTGACACATAGGTTTTTTAACACACTTACCTTTATGATTATTACCTGTACTTCCATAGGGATTTGTTTCTTGCTTATATGATGCCTTAGAGAAATCTCCAAGGTTTAGGTGGTCAATCATGACTCTAGATAGTTGGTTGAGGATAATCAAAATATTTCTCATTGCAGCTCCCATATCATTCAGTTGCTTGCTCAAAAAACTGTCACAGTTTCCTTCACATCCACTGTTACTTTGGTGCCTGCTAGATCCAGCCATTTACTGAAACCAAAAAGGTCAGTGTGAGTATATCAACAAAACCATCATGTACTAACGAGTAAGATAGACAATAAGATATACTTACTCATTCACTTTATCTAAAACTAAGACTCTTTCTGAAATCCTAACCATTATGGTAATTGTCAATTATGCTTAAAGAATACCCTAACCTCTAAAGTTATCTAAACCGACCTTTGATACCAACTATAAGGCCCCAGCCTTAAACCTTACTTAAACTTGAGTTATTACAAGATTACACATTGAGGAACTTTTCAGGTTAAGAGTTTTAGAGAATTAGATCATGAAACTTGCATTACATTCCACATTTAAACAAGGTGGTCACATAAAAGACAATATTCATTCTTCCCATGAATGGAAACCTATTTAAAAAAAACACAGATTCTTTCTTGACACATCCTTGACACTATCGTCACATCATGTAACTTTCCCTTGACCTGTGAAAAGCATTTCAAAAACTTGGGATGAGCATAAAAAGCTCAATAAGGGTTATAAAAATATGGAAAGCAAACATGAGTTCATATATACATAAGAATGAAATCATACTTTACCCATAAAACATAGGCATATCAAATCAGGAATAAATAATAGAAAACATAAGACATAAAGGTAACTTGAGGCATTCATAACATTCTTACGTAGGGAGTAACCCTCTTGGTTACGTTTGGAATACCCATCACAGTATATTCCCTAAATCTCTTCGGAGAAACCTTAACGTTTCACTCCGCGTTACCCAATGCATTGGAGAGCTATATCGGGCTCACCCGCCCTTAGTTTATCACGGAACCACCCGTTCTTCATAACAATTCCCAAGAACCATAACATAATCGTATCACATAAACATGAATAAAGGAAACATAACATTTCCACATTTCAATCACAATATAACATTTTAGGATATTGAAATAATGAATCCATTCAAAAAGAAACCATTTCCAAAACCATTTAAAACATTTAATAAAGAGATTTTTGAATCAAAGTGTCCCATACCACCTTGAAGATTTTAATATTTTAAACCATTAATATCCATATAAATAAATCCTTAAAACCATTTTGAAAACATGGATATTAATAAGAACAAATAATTAAAACATTTAAAACGATATTTTGGTTAAAGGGGTTTTACCAAAATTAGAGACACTTGAATACAATAATCGAGGAATAACATTTAGTCAGAACTATATAATATCATGAGAATAAAAGGATTCATGATATAATACTCCAAAGGACAATATATACACCATATAAGAGTGAATTGGTGCATAACAACAATGAACCCTCAATAGAAATGTCAAATGTGATGAAATCCCTTATAAAGAAGGTATCCTTAAATTAAGGACAAATAAATCTCAAAAATATGTGTGACAAATATATATACACCCAATATAAGTGGATATTAAGTGTAAAACAATAAAAGGTCATTCACACATATTCAATGGATGACATATTCAATGACTACAAGTTGAACCCAAAGAAATCGAAATTGGGTTAAAAAGTTCCCTTGACAGCCTAACGACATCCCATCAAAATGAGTTGATGAGAGATAAAAAGTGTATCTCATCACTTGAACATAAAATTTACATCAATAAGGATGTATGAGAACATATCCCAACATAAAAATATGTAAATTAAAAGACCCAATAAAAGAAGTCTTTTAAAAAAGAGGAGGGTGAAAGGTTCCCTTACCGACTTGGGTATCTTTCAAAACATACACCCCATGAAAGAAAGACAATAGTTCATTGATGTAAATACTCATAAATGAAAGTATATTACACAAAGAGTAGAATTATGGGCAGTAAATACACCACTCAATGGAATTTGTGGCAAATGTAGCATAAATCTCACGGGAATAAAAGTGAGATGAAAAATCTCTTACGAAAACTCGGCAGCCTAACGGCGCCACATAAAACTTCCGAATATGGATTGATGAGATCAAATATAGTATCCCATCATATTACAATAGAATTTACAGAAAGTGGAATATAAAATAAAATCCCCCAACATAGCAAGGAGGAGTTTAAAAGAAGTGACATAAAGGAGAGTACTTAAAAAGAAAGAGAGAGGCTAGATCTCTTACGAAAGTTCGGCAGCCTAACGGCGTCACTCAAAACTTTCAAAATAGATTGATGACAGAGAATAGGGTCTCTCATCACATGAACATAAAAATTACAGTAAATGTAATATAAAAGAACATCCCAATCATAAGAAAGATTAGCTTAAAAATAAATGACATAAAAGAGTGTACTTAAAAAGAAAGAGTGTTGTAGGATCCCTTACCTCGGGTCCGACTTCACTCGATCGTTCTTTAATCTCCTGAATAATAAACTTGAGTTAATTTCTAATTCCTTAAGAACCTTTTTCAAGTTCATTATTACTTTTATACCACTTATTACCATGTCATAAACATTATGTAATCATTTAAGTTAATAATATTTGTTTTGCCGATATTTGGTTCTTAAGTCGAAAGTGGACTTCTTACAATTACATGTTGTTCGTGTGGACAAATGTTTATTATATCCAGAATTGTATTCATTATGTATATATCATATATGTCATATATATCCAGTACATTCATGCATTTATAACATTACATAATCATTTAGAGGTAAGAAATGAAATGCACCGTTCATGGAGACGGTAAGCCGTACGTACGCATGAACGCTACTTTCATTTCTATTTCGTATTTTATAGAATGGAATTATAATTATATAAAGGTATATTATAATTCCAGTATAATATAATATATAATATCATATTTCCATCCTTTATACATCCCACATATGGTATTTAACGAATCAAATCACTTTGAGGGGGCGGTAGTCCGCACTTCCTTAAATGAAGATATCGCGTATACCCATAATGGAAGCCATAAAGGTAAGACAAAAATGAAAAATACAGAAGCATAAATAAATCCTAAACATATTATATATCATATATAAAAATAGTGACATCATAATGGCCGCCTTTGAAGGTGTTAAATGAGTATTGAACAATCATCGTTTCGGGAGGCAGAATTTCACCATCCACGGAAACCGTATGTTCTTTAACCATTTGATGTAGTTGTGTGAGAGTGTAGCTCGAATAAATCTTATAACAACATCCTAGTATATTTAAGATACTGTTTTTGTTACAAAATAAGTAAATAAAAAGAGTTTATGGGGTTGGAGAAACAAAATAAAACAAATGAACATGAGAGAATGAATTACCTTTAAAAGTGTAACTCCTTTTGATTTGAGCCTAAAGGATTCCTTTGAAAGGATTCTGCCCAAAGGGAATCCTCTAGGATGAGGAGAGAGATGTGGAGAGAGTAAATGGGCAGGGGTTGGCCGAGCCAAAGGCTTGAGGAGTGTGTTAAATGAGGTAGAGGTGGGGGCCTTTTATAAGAGGAGAGGAGGGGCACTTTTGCAAAGTAAAGAAATATTCCTTTATTTGAAAATGTGTTTCGGTTTCAAATGGTCCCAAATTGATATAATTTGTGTATAAGGTGATAAGGCTTCGAAATCCACTCACCCAATAAGTTTTGGACATGTTTAGTTCATAGATTTTACATTATCTTTCCATTTTATTTAAATCGTCAAATAATGATGTCATCGCTGCATCATTATTATGTCATAAATAATTTAATTTATTTAATGTCTAAAAATTATAAAAAAAATACTATGATGTAGGAAATCTTTTTATCTTTCCAATGAATATTTATAATCAAAAATATTACTTGTATAACCGCACTTAAAAATTGTTTTAGTAAAACATATCATGTTTGTGTCAATTTTACTTTTACATTAAATAAAATATTATTTATGTCATTTCCAAACCAAAGTGGATCCATGGGGTCCCCAAGTTGACCCATGGCTTGTCTTGGTCGGCCATGATACAACCAATGAGGGTAAGACATGTGTCAAGCTCATCTCATTTTATTAATGCATTATTTTTACCTTAAACTACACTAATTACCACTAATCGCGATTAAAAACTTAATAAGTTACTATTCACCAAAAAAATTATTTTAATCTCATTGAACCACATTTTACTTCTTAATGACAACCATGTATGTCGGATTTTTGAAAATCAAAACACAATGATGGAAAAATTTCATTTAAACAGAAAATCAGTTTTTATAAGTACCACTTAGTGGTTTCACTATTCATCAAAAATTGAAGTTTTTCAGAAAAATCCCAAAAATTCACCCTAAGCTATATTTGATATTATGAATTAAAAAATGAAGTCCGTTTTACAAAATTCAAAACATATAAGTCACATTAATTAATTTAATAATTAATTCCCGCTGTCATGACAAATAGCGTGTTTTATGAAACAATAAGTATCAAAAGATTGACACTAGTTTAAGTCTGATTTCAAAGTGAAATTGATTCCAATGACCACTATTGGATTTAATGGTAAAAATATTTTCTAATTTCACTTTAAAACCAATTAAAAATATAATCTAATCATATAAATAAATTAGATTAAAAAGTGGTTTTGAATTAAAATACAACATTTTACACTATTCATTAAAAAAATGAACTTTATCGGAAAGATACCAAAAATTTACACAAAGTAAATTTTGATGTCCCGATTCTTAATAGAAGTTTTATTTGGCCCAAAAGAATTTTTAAGAGTGAACAAAACTATATTTAATGACGGTTCTCCATCCAAAGGTGATAAGTGAACCTTTAGTGAAAACTAGGGCATATACGCCTAAAATTGAATTCTTTCCGTATTTTAAGCCTTTATCTTTTATTGTATAAATGTAAAAATATTTAAGAACATATATAATCATATTTTAGTTATTTATATCCATTCCCGCCATTACAACGGCTACATGTTAACTACCATTTAAAATAATATTATTTTATTATTAGAGTGCAACGTAAGATTCCCAAGAAACTCGTTGTTGCGTGTTGGGTACGCCATCGAGCATAGCGTCCCCTTTAAAGTCATATTAATATTTTATTCACAAATATGGATAAATATGAAAATGTCATATTCCTTATTTACCTGGGGTGTTACAAAAATCCTTTAAATCCAACTAACTATGATATCATCCAACAAAATCCCTTCAAAATAACCATTTACCCACAATATAAACATAGAATAGTTGTTAAATCTAATTCAGTTTTTTTACTCCCCATCTTACCTCATTGATAAAATTTCGATGATGACACACCCTTATGGTGGAATTTATTCCAGTTTTTATATCAACCCAAATCGGTCACCACATGTCATCACATCCAATGTACTATAGCCCCAAAAAAATTTCACAGGGAACCACTTTATTGAATGGTATACAATAATTAGTAATGTAATTCACCTTTAGGAATTATAGGATTACTTCCTTAAAAAATAATTTCATCGTAAATTTGTTCAAATAATGATTGAAAACATATCAATTTTCTTCCTCAAATCACTACACCATAGAGGTATCATTATACAAAATTAATTTAAACATATTATTAGGTGATGGTGGTAATATACACCATAATATGTTATTAGCCTAGAATCAAATAAATGACCTGATAATCCCCCTAAACCTTCAACATATTGGGTTAAATGTGTTAAAAAGAATATAATAAAAAATTATCCATTTAATAATCACATTACAACCATCTTGTTTCTATAAACCCACAATAGTTTTTATGGTCTTTGAATATAATACATCATCATCGTCACCCTCTAACATAAATTTATCTCAATTTGATAAAAGATAATATATAATAACCCAATAGAGAATTAATCTACCTAGAGACTTGCCTCTCTTTAAAGTAAAGAACGATGATGATATTGAAGGTCCCTCATTATATATTTCATAGATATCTCAACTTCACATATCCACTAATAAATAATCGAAATAGAATTACTTATACTCACCCATAGTTTATAATCAAATTGAATACTCAACTCAACTGCCCACTTTGTCATCCATGCATCCCTCAGAACCTACGTAAGTGGCTTATGTGTATACCCTCCCTCAATGTTCTTAACCAGATCACACCTCAATAGAACTAGATTGTCTCTCTCTTGATGTTGAAATAGAATTTCTCTAGGTTTTATGCCACTAATGAAAAATACCTTGATCAATATATATAGAAAAACCTATATATGAAAAATATGAAAACAATAAATAGGTAACACATCTCACCTGAACATTCATTTCCTCACTCACCAAAATTCATATACTATCATAACTCACAAAACCTAAAATCCCTTCACAGTACACATTCCTCACACATTCATATTCCATATACCTGATAACACAATATATCATGAACATGGAATTATTGATTAATATTAAACTAATAAACCATGTGGGAAAATTTCATATAATATTTTATTGAAACATCAAATAAAAAATCTCATTTCTACTAGAAAAATATAAATCACCTGTATACACATGGATTTCATATGAACTAAACATGCTTCAAATGGTTCATAAAAACTACTTTACAATCAGGTCAAATTTCAACATCATAAGATAAATCCCATAGACATCATTCAAAGTAAAAATCATGAAAAATCCACCATAACTATAAAAATAAGAAGAACAATCATAATTCCTTTGAAAACATAGACTTTAGACCATAATTTGTAAATTTGGGAACATAACATAAAATCCATATCATGTTTAAATATATTCAATAACCAAACACCATATCCCAAATAATATAATTACCACATCTCTCTGATTAATATTTGTAGAATACCTAACCAATATTTCCAAAACAACACTCGAGTTGGGGTGACATTAACATCAAGAATTCCTCCTAAAATTATAGAGGATATCACAAAATTTTTTTAGAGGGTGGTATATGTGATATCATAAAACAAAATTCACTAATCATGAACTATGGATCCACGTTGTCCTTCCATCAAAATAATTTATATTTTCCGGTATATCCTCTACACATTTTGACCACTATTAACCAGCAATAACACCATTTAAATTTTTTGATTCATGATTCATAACGGTTTCATGTGTCCTAGATGTACTATGTAGTGTATTAGTAAGACATCAGTTGGAAACCATGAATGGAATGTGTCGATAAAACCCATACGTATATTTGTGTATACAAAGTGTGATTTAAGAAGGAAAATACTATAAAATTATCCTACTCCATTCCAAGTATGAAAAATCCAATGGTGGGAACCCTAAAAGATTCATCCAATATTGGAGTGGGAAAATATACCATATGTATGTATACATCATAAAGTAAAATGATGGATCAAAACTATTTTGAAAATAAGGAAATGCTTCATTTCCTCACCGCTAAGTACTTGGTGAGGGATTCATCATTGAAACATGTTCCTCAATCATCCTACACACTTCATAACTCATCAGCAATAAAAAATTGTACACATAGGGAAAAAATAAATATGTCGGAGTAATTATAACATTCCAATGTTCAACTCATCATATGTAATGATAATCTACATTTATGCATATCATACCCTTTTAATTAACAATCACAATCACTACTTCATTCACATGGACACACAAAAAACATCTCTCCTCTATATCATCGGTCAAAAATATATCCCAAACACAATTATATATAGAGGATACAAAATCATCATATGATGAGACCCATATCATTGGACCTTCATTATGTACACTTGACAAAAATGGGTTCATCACAGGGAAAGAATAATCACATTCCTACTATTATTAGAATAGAAAAAAACATCTATCATCCCACCATAGATAGCGTTGGGAACCAACCAATGTAAAAAAAACCCACATAGCCCCACCATTGGTGAAATATAAATCACTATCAGATTCGGTTATTGAAGGAAAAATCCTTATATATATATAGGGGAAACCTATAACATTATGAAGGAAGAACATAAAGTAACCCATCCAATAAAATATCTCAAAATAATACTATAATACTTTCAATGTATTCCAAAAACCATCATCAAATAATTCTATTTTAAAATTCTACCATTTAATTATCTACTCTATACTATAGCAAGGTGCCTCTAATTAAAAAAATAAACCACATTTGGTTCATTCATATTCATCCACATAACCTTAACTACACGCCCAAAACTTAGGATGTATAAACCCACAAATTATATCAATAATATATAGATAACACATAACTTATACATGTATGAGTTTGAATTTTGATTATCATCGTTGATTTTACTCCAGTATGATGAAATTGAAATTCAATTGAAAAAGATCTAAAATATCGACTTTTTTCTTAATTATTGAAATAGAGACATTACTTGAATAAAAAAATAAATGATATTTATAATTACTTGTGGTGAATCTCTATAATATATTGCTCAATGATCGAGAAAGAAATGAATAAGGTGCACCATGAGTGGATAGATAAAGAGATAGTGGTATGATGTCATAATTTTTATTGATACTATCCAAAAATGATGAACACCATAATTTTAATTTACATATAAATTAATTTAGAAAATAATTAAAATTTTAAAAAAGACTGTTTCACTCACTATATACCTAGTTTTCATTTAGTACCAACTCTATCTCCACCATGTAGTTGATGGACTTCACAGAGACACTTCTCATTGTGTTAGGAAATTCGTGTTGGTTACATGAACATTATAAGCATTCAGTGGTTGGTGATATATAAAAATTCTTTTAATAATCATCTCCAAAAACCAAGAGTTAGTATATTTCATTTCAACTATAAAATTAAATTACTTGATATTAGATGAAATAAAAACCTAGGATTA
Organism: Viscum album; assembly: GCA_963277665.1. NCBI lineage: Eukaryota > Viridiplantae > Streptophyta > Magnoliopsida > Santalales > Viscaceae > Viscum > Viscum album. The sequence goes on from OY728151.1 coordinate 566,902,487, forward strand.
AGAAATTTGATCATTAGTTAATGTTGATCATCCTAATAGAACCTTTTGAATTACCATCATTGTTCTATGATCATCAGAGGATATAATCCATATTGAGTTGATCAACATGTGATCCAATTATCTTTGACCTGCACCACTCGATCTACATGTGCCATAATAGTGATCCAATTTCTTCTATTATTCAACTTTGATCACTCATTTTCCATTCTTAAAAAACGTTCCATTCGATTATAATTTATTAGAGGGAGTGAGAAGGAGGAATTTTGAGTGAATTCAATCTGCATAAAAATCTCTATTATCAATATTGGAATAGAGATTCCATACACAATAAAAATAATCGTGTATTTATTGAGCTATGATTCAGCATAAAATAATAATTTAATTACGCATGGGCCATTAAATATTTATCCTTTAACTAAAATCCTTGACAAAAAACAATAATAATAATGTTATTACTTTTTTTCATGCACCAACAAGAAAAAAAATATTATATAACAGGCTTGTTTATTTATATTTTTTATCAGATTGGTTCTTGGTCAGTTAAAAATACTATTATATTTATTGGAATTTCAATTAATTATTTTTATACCATAATAAATATTTAATTCACATTCTAAAAAATAAATATTTTTTAAATATTAAATAAAATAAATACATATATTTTTATTCACATTTCAGTGAATAAATATTTATTTATTTTATGTTTTCAATATAACATGAATACAATTATTCCTCATACATGATAAAAATATTTTTTTCTTTAATTAATGTAAAATATAATTTAATTGAGATCAATAGAAATAATTAATTTGTGAACCTCTAGGGTACTTTATCATTTTTATTTGGAAGGGTTTCCTATTATAAAAAATTAATATATAGTAACAGGTCAAGTAATGTAAGATAGGTAACATAATATATAAACATCGACATCAACATATCAACAACCAAATTTTTATGTAATTCATTTTTCACAATATCAAATCATGAAAGTTACACATCAATGTCACCAACCTATTTGCTCGATATGTCTTTTTTGACACAATGAAATAAACACATAACTACACCATGTCCTTTGTATATAATTTGACATTTCTCTTTTAATAAAAGGGATAATATACCAACATCTTGAAATAATGAAGGGAAAAATCCTTCCCCAACTTATCTATTAATGATATTTCCATCACAACACACCCAATATACCCTACTTTCCACTCACATTTGACTTGATAGTTTTGGTTAGAAAATATATGTGCACGAGTCATCACATATATTAATGATAATACAAATCTCTATTAACCGTTAGATATGATAACATATAGAAATATATGATTACAAAAAAATGTAGAATTTATATTAGTAGGTATATTCTCATAATCTCTCATCATAGAGATTACCCTGTTAGATCTTTATGAGAAGAAGACATAACTGCTTATGAGAACTCACACCTGATGGTATAAATACTCTGTTTCCCATCATAGTATGTAATCCAACCATTGAACAATATTAATAATATTTTCAATCACATCAAGGTTCTTATAATGTTGGGGATATTCTATGAAATTATCAAATAAATATAAATTTTCTAATACATTATTACATTAAAACCACATTGAAAAAGTGGCCAAAATATATGAAGATGTTAAATGAATATTCAATACATTAACCTATCACTCCATATAGGTACAAATATTTCTTTATTTGTAAATTTTCTTCATGAATTACCATTTTCAACCAATGGGATTTACATCTACTTGGGGGTCTACAAAAATAAAAACATCATTTTGGTACATGGTGTCAATTTTAGAATTCATGGATTCTAGCCACTTGGAAAAATCTATTACACTTAATTATTCTTTGTATGATAGAGAATCATTATTATCAACTAATAATGAGTCACTATATAATTAGACTAGAAAAAAATAATTTTCTTGTTCTATAACCTCTATTTTACTCCAACACAGTACATGTGTTTGTGAAAGAGTTTCGACTACAGGGGGGATTGGTGGAATCTATTCCAAAAAAAATCTTGCATACATTGTGCCTCAAAATCAAAAAAATTTATCTTGCTGCCATGATATCTTTTTTTATATTTTTTCACTAACATGGAATACGAAATTTTGTACCATTGTATAATTTTTTATGTGGGGTAAAATATGTATTATCTTGTTGTATTCATGGGGAATATTATACAGCTACATTATGTGCCTGAAGTTTTAATATTGTAACATGAAGAGTACATAAAAAACACATTTCTTCAACACACATGTAAATTTGATAACATGGTCTCTCTTACATTCCAAAACTCATATGAAATACCATTTATCAAATTATTTGGTAATTGGTTGAGTATAAGTGCAACTATATGTAATATGTTTCCCCAAAAGGATAATAAAATACTCATGTGACTTCTCATTTATCACAGCATTCCAAATATGGTGAGATTCCTCCATTATCTTACCAAAATTTCACTGAGACGTATATTTTGGATGGAGTTGGGATAAGATACCATACTCTCATACGTAATCAATGAAGTCATGATTATTATATTTACCATCACAGTCTTAGAGGATTTCTTTAATATGTTTACAAGTTGGTTCTCAACTTCATTATTAGATTCCTTTAATTTATCAAAATATTCCGATCTATAACTTTTCAATTTGACATATCCATATAAATGAAAATGTTTATTAATTATTATGAAGTACTATAAACCATCCATTTATTCAATAATAAATATTCCACACACATCGGTATGAACTAATTCATGAATCACTTGAGCCATTTCACCTTTCCCAGTAATCGGTGATTTAGACGTTTTTCATTGTAAAAAAGTGCTACATAAACTAAGTGTTATTTTTTCAAAATAATATAAATTTTCATATTGATATAATTTATTCATGATCTTTTCATTTACATGTCCTAGTTGGTGATACTAAATGTGGGTTTGGAATGATTCATGTGAATCAACCCTATTATTGATTTCCATTACATGGTCTATTTAATCCAACACATAATAACCACTATATGAATGTTACTAACCATAAAAATGATATCTTAATAAAATAAGAAACATTTATTTCCATATTTGGAAAATATACATCCATGTCATGACTTAAAAAATAAATCATGTTTTTGTTAATAGCTTGAACATAATTAAAACAGTTTGAAATTTAGATAATTTCGGTCAATAATGTGAGGTTGTGTTCATTGATGGATCCCAAATCAATTTTTTCTCAAAACTCCCTTGGGATAATATTTTTAAATATACATTTTTTATATATTCTAATAGATATTAGTGAAACACAATCTATATACAATACCCAATGTGTTGAAATTGGGTAATTGAACTTAGAAAAAAATTCAATTGATGCTTCCCCTTTATTGTTTGGTTGGCTGTATTTTTTATTCCAGTTTCCCTTCTTTCCAAATGTGAAAATAATAAAATATTATTCCCCTACATTCCCCTTTACATTACACTTCATATAGGGGAATGAAGAATATTTTTTATTTAATGTTATGTATTTAAATTTTATATTGTTTCATGATAAGTATATAATTAGTTTTATTCTCAATATCCGTATCTACTTGGTGATGAAGAGTGAGACAACCAAGAAAAGACTTCTCAATTTTTTTCATACTGAAATTCAAAACACAACAAGGGAAGCTTCATGAGAGTGATTATAGAATGATGTTGGTTCCCTTTTATTTATAGATTTATAAGCCTTGAACCTTTAGGCACTCAATGTAGCCAATGAGCTTGTCTATATGAGAGATAGCTAGGGAACCCTCCATACTCTTACTCTTAAAGAGTAATTTGGAATATAAAACAACTCTTTTCTATCTCTCTCCTAGTAAAGATGATGGATGTTCTCAAGAATGGTATTTTCATCATGATTTTCACGAGACTACCAGAGTTCAAAAGGCATACACTAAATAATAAAATATTTTGCAAAAATTATGATTATCATTTGTTTCTCATAAACTATGATCTCTTCACCACTGTACATTTGAGAAGGAGTATAAGGAATTGATTATTCCATTATTTATGATATCCTTTCATGAAATTTAATAATATGAATGTGTCTAAACCAATCATTAAAGTTTATACGACATAGTATGTTTTCATTCTCCAATTTTGATTGTAGGGATAGTGTGGGAAAAAATTCCCATGATATTCAACAATTTGAATGTCCATACTATTGTAGTTTTCTTTGATTAAATATTAGTTTAGAAAAAAATAAATAAATTAAATATTATTTATCAAATCCTCCACAATTTCTTCATGTTCTAATATACCAACACCATTGAACTTGGAATGTATTATTTATAGCGAATTATTGTTTCAAGGATCCATATTCCACTTGGAATAAGCCCAACAAGGGTTTATCATGCAACATTAGAGTATTTAGGTTGGTATGTCTTTTCCAACATTGATATTTCAGCTCTGTGATCCATTGAGTGGAGTCCCCTATCCAGAAATCATAATAAATATTTCATCAAAAAATTCTTCCAAATTACACCAATTATTTAATAGGATACTACACTTCATGTAAAATGTCTATGTCTACCCAAAACATTCATAAGTACTCCATGTATAAAAGTATGTTTCCCAATAATGGTTAGTCAAACACATAGATCTATTAAATTACATTACCTCTCAAGTATTAGAAGGCAATGATTTACATAAAATTTAATTTAGTGATTTTGATTTATTATTAAAAAATTTAATCTTATTTAAACATTTAAATTTTCTCTTAATATTATATTGATTTTATTTATTTAATTTAATGAACTGGATAAAATATTTATGAATAAATCACTTATTTATTTTCAATCTTTGAAGAATAATTCATTCATGTATGATATTGTGACCATGTATCCTTAAAATAAATAACATTACAGATAAATCTATAAAATAAATTAAATGGCCCAACCAAATGCTTATATATTGGTTTATTTAATTCTTGGTCACTAAATCACCCTATACACTAAGTGAATATCAAAATTTTTCGGTCATGTCATGATTTAAAACATTCCACTTGTCTAGATGTGTATCACCTAAGTTGCAATCATAATTGTTACATTTTGAACAACCTCCACACATCATAAGAGGATACATTAATTTAGAATACTTAGTACTCACTCATTGGTGAGGGGAACAAAATGATTAGTTAAAGGCGATTAAATAAATATTTGTGAACATACAGGTCCTACATAATAATGTAGGGTATGGATTAATTATAATCCGTTATTTAATATTAAATATTTCAAAGGCCATTCATTAAATTAAATTAAATAAATTCCAAAACATTCATAGGTCTTGGTCAAACAGATGATTATTTATACATTCAATGAATATGAAAACGTATCATGATATCATTAATGTCATTATAAATTATATATTAGTAAGATAAATGTGATTTAATTAACTAATTAATGAGTTTATTAATCTATTTACTGTTAATTACTATCCAAACCTAATTGGTGATACCCATCATTTATGGAATTCATTGAAATTAAATAGAAGAACCAATTAAAATTGATAAATTACAAAAAAACTATTAGGAATTTAATGATATTTAAAAACATTATTTAACTATGAATTAAAACTGATTACAATCAATAAAATATGGTTCTTATGTTTTAATTTTGATTTTTTATATAATTATATTTTATCGTTAATAGGGAGACTACACACATGTACTCTATCTATATTCCATGTATCATAGTTTTCGTGTATCCAGCTAACATGTTTTGGGTGTCTGTGTGTTTAATCATGCACAATATTTGACATGTTTATTTCGACAACACACTATATATTATCTTTCCATGTTCAAATGATTTTCGCATGTGTCTCTAGAATGTATCTCAGTGGGATCACAAAGTGTGTAAAATATAAATACACGACCTGTATCCTTTATACCTTTTGTTCAATTTTCTCACCAAGAAGCTCGACTTGTTCTTTGGATACATGATTTGATGAACAATATACTATGTACACCACATGAAAATCGTGTATATAAAAAATGATCCAATTTTTCAATCTCATACTATTTTATTGTTTACAATGACTATTCAGATAATTCAATTTATACCACTTACCAGTGTAGAGTACACATCATGTACGCCAGCTGCATGCTATGTATTTTAGCATCATATATTTTTCTTTTTCCCAATTAACACATGATGTGAAATAAATACACCACATGTAATTATCTTCTCACTGGATCTAGGTGTCTTTATTAGGGGTAAAAAACATGTACTCTAGATACACGTCGAGGAACCCAATTTTTGTAGCTAAAAGGGAATCACTTAGAAAATGATTCTTAAGTAATTATTCATCTGTTCTTCGACCATTAATGAAATTGAAAAAATTAAAAAATATTAATATGTCGAAATTTTTTTAATTAAAATCAAGTTAAGGAATGAATAATATAAAATGAAATTATAACTACAATTTCATATAGATCATAAAAAAATTTAATAATTATAAACTTCGATGTGAACATTCTAAAATTACTTGTTGGTTCGAGTCACTACATAAGAGTGGAGTGGTGGTTGATATATTAAAATTTATTTTAATAATTTCTTTGAAAATGATGATTGAGGATCCTGGATATCAAATATATATTTAATTTATATAATATTTGATTAAATAAATACCTATTCTTAAGAACATTCGTTATTGTTGAACGTGGATCATCGAAAAACACCCTTTTGAATTATGTTCTTTGGGATGTGAGGATCCAAGGATATATTCCATAATTATGTGATCCACTCATTCTACTATGATCTCTAAGATAGACTACTCAATATCTACATTCTAGTATGATGAATTGGCCGTCTTGCATTTCCAGTTCATGTTCTATCATTATTCAATCCTAAAGAAATCTCTATTGTATTTCCCATTCTTGAGATTGACATATAAGGAGGTGTCGACAATGATTTCATTATGTGAAAAAATTTTGTATTATCAATATTTTATTTTTGATTCCATACTCAACCAGCATATCCATCTATTTATAATGACAAGGTTTAGGATAAAATATTAATTTAATTTCATACCGACCACGAAATATTTAATCACTGATGAAAATCTATCCCACATAATAATAATAATAATATTTTTTTGGTATGAACAAACAATCAGAAAAGAAATATAACTTAACTGACTTTCTAATTAATATTTTCCACCAAATATGGTGTTATTTAGTACGAAATATTCATTTATTTATTAAAAATAAAAATAAAAAAATTATTCATTAATAAATATTTCATTCACATACTAGAGAATTATTATTTATTAAATATTATATAAAATAAAAAAAATATTAATTTAGATGTAGAGAAATAATTATTAAGTTACATTATGCGATCAATATAACTGGAAAAAATTTATTCCTCAAACATTATAACAATATTTATTCCATTAATTAAATAGAAATAAATTTTAATTGAGGTTAATGGAAACACATAGTGTGTTACCATATGGGTTTATATCTCATTGGATTTAGTGGGTCTTCCCTAATGTTAAAAGATACTATATAATAACGGGTCATGGAACCCAAGACAATGAAAATAATTTCACAACGCCAACCCGTACATAGGAATTCTCACAGTGCAATATAATCTGTATTCACTATATCGCATCTAGAAGGGTTCACATCCATGAAACTGACCTATTTTCCTGATATGTATTTCTTTGAATATATAAAATAAAAACATTGTTACCCCATGTACACAGAATTTAATGTTCTAGTTCTACACAATCAATGTTTTTTGATATCAGCTTCTATAATGATAGAAGGGAAGAATCCTTCCTTAACTTATCAATTAATGAATTTTCAATCATAACACACCGAACATACCCAACATCCTTACAACATATGAAATGATATTTTTGTTGATTATATCTATGTGCATGAATCATGACATACATTAATAATAATATTAATATCCAAGAACCATTACCCACACTTGAAGATATGAATATTACACGACACCAAAACATGTAGAATTTTTACTGGAAAGTGAATTCTATTAATATACCATCATTTAATTTCCAAGTGCGGACATCATGAGAAAAATAATCCTCTTACGAGAACTCACTCATGAAGGTCTAAATAAGATGTGTCCAATCATTGTAATTATTCTAACCAAAAAACTATATTATGAATATTTTCATTGAATTTTAACCTTCTCATCATATAGGTGAACTTCTATGACCCTATCAATGTCACAATTTCCCTAAAACATTATTAATTAAATCCATTCCAAAATAATGAACAATATTTAATATTTTCTTAAACAAATATTCAATACATTGAATATACATGTAATAAAACTGTAATATATCGGCCCTAGGAGACCAAATATGACACTTTAGGAACCCGATAATGTTGTACTCGATACCTAAAGAATTATTTGTTTCTAAAAAAGTCATAATACTAGTATAACCTTCATAAAACTAACCATTTGGCCATAACTGACTCCTATATGACCTCAAATATTTTCAATTATATATTTTAAGGATAAACATAGACATATGTTACCTCAATAGAATACCCACAACATTACTTTATATAAATATGTATGTATGTATGTATGTATATGAATATTCATTTATATTAATTATTCAATATGTAATTTGATGAATTGATAAAAAAATTAAAATTACAATATTGTAACAGGGATGGAATAATTCAAACAAACATATCATTATACACTTTATCATTTTAAAAAGGTAATAAGTAACATCATAAGGTATAAAATGATTAAAAATTACAAAAAAATGAATATAAATAATTCTATAATGTTGTTTCAATAATTATATGTATTTTATACATGAGTTGTAATAATAAATAATAAATACATTACATAATGTAAGTGGATTATATACGAATTGAGTTTTATTTGGATTGAACTCTATGTTTATACACTATATTTATCTATATTATTTATCTGTACCACTGAATTTCTATATCTTAATTTTTCCACTCAATTGTGATATTATTATTTCAAAAACCGATTCATTATAAATGTTAAATTGAATAAATATCTCGCCGTAATATCCCCCTAAAAAGATCTATTTATAAATATTAGTTTAAATACAATAATGACTTTTTCTATCCAATATTATGTTATTTATATATTATTTTCTATGTAATTTCATACCTATTCACTATAATATCATACATTTACTACAATTTCATACGTTATAAATATTCTTAGGGGATTTTCTCTTGATTGAAATGTTTTGGGATTAATTTCCTTATCTAGGACACTCATAATAGGGTTGTGTGTATTTTCAAACCCATTTACAAAATGAGTATTCTAATTGAGACATTCAAGGGAATTAAATTCTAATTCATTGAAATATCAAACACTTTATCTCCACTGATTAATTAAAAATTTGATAAGGGTATTCTATGATATTTTTATTCACTTAGGATTGTGTTTTTTACCCTTTATTTATTTATGCTTTAAAATTTACCATTTAAATATTTATTTCCAAATATTATAGAAATAATGATTCCATCACTATTGGATAACACATCACATTTTAAAATAATATTTTACATGTTTTAATGAAATTTTATAATACTTATTTTTTCTCATTTTCTTATTCATTTATAGGGATGCATACTTAATTATATATTTAATCTATTTTTTATTCTTCTATATATGAAGAAATGTATTTGAATGAATATTCATAAATCACCACATGAGTTTTTCCCATTATTACATTTGATTTACCTTTCCTCATAGATGATATATTTCATCTATATAATTCTAAATTTATAAGTATCTATAATAAATGAATCATCAAGTTAAAATATTTATTCCAATGATTAATTTCCTCTATTTATTAATATTAAATCATGTTTTATTATATATTATGATATATGATTGTATTTTAAAATAAATATCCATTTGACCATGGGTTATCAATGTTCTTATTATAGATTTAAATATTGTAAAATATCTACCAGAATCACCAGGGTTGATCCTAAATTCTATATGACCTCGAACACACCTCTTTATAGGCTAGTGTAAGATGAATATCAGCAATAGTCTATAGTGAAACAATGGGGAGACTATAAATATAATTAGAGTAAAAAAAATAAAAAATAGATAAAGATATTAATTATATATAATAAGGGATTGCACAAAAACAATATAACAACTGTTTAAATGTATATAGAAATAATAGACTCAATCCTAAGTATATGGCGCTAATCTCCCACTAGGATAATAAAATATAAAAATATGAATGAACGAAGTAAAACTTGATATACTCCCATTACAAGATTCATCTATTCTATGTATTGAGACTCGCAATGAGCTATATGACTAGATGATCAACTCAATCCTTATTCCAACATGTACTTGCAATATGTAATGGTAGATTGGCTACCCAAGTACCATGGACATCGTGTCATTTTGTGAGTATAACTCTATAAAAAACCACCAACATTGATCAGTACCCATCGAGTAATATGCAATGTAGATTCATGTGATAATATCATAAAATGTAATGGGTATTAAATATCTAAAACACATATCATATAATCAACTAAAAAATAAGAAAATAATCACCACATTAAGAGAATCCATGAACATTCCAATTCTCCCTGAACTCAAACAGTACCTACTTTAGCTCCATGCATGATGAAATAATGAGTTTAAAGAATTAGAAAAATGAACCAAAACCCTAGTGAATCTATGATTCTACATCATCATGTAATAATTTGTGCATGCTTCCTGGATTTTACAATCCCTAAAGTATGGAATGTTACTTATAAGTCACTAGACAACATGTGATACTAACAAACCACATGATATTGAGAAAACTGATACTTGGAATCAACTAGGATTCAAGTGTGTCCGCTATATGATAACCATTATATCATCGTTTATCTATTATTTTATTATACCTATCATCAACATCATATCAAGTGATGCATATAAATACTCTAAGGTCCAATCATTTCAAGATGTTCCATCTATTTTTAGGACCAAAAAAATTCCTTTAAAAGAATGGTGCCATATATAATAAGATAAAGAGTACAAGGATTTCATAACAAGCCATAAAATAAGGAGTATTAATAGAAATATAAATATACAAGGGATAGTCCATGAATAATGTAAAAAATATACATAGGAATACCCATGTCATAAAACATCATAGAGGTTCTCACATACAACACACATACCCACATGTGATCACAAACAAACCTGTTTAATGAGTTATGCTGACACAACTATCTCGTAAAGAAGAAATAATGAACCTATAAATAGATCATTACATATCCTCATGAAACATAACAACTAAAAATGTGATCAGAATAAAACATTTCCGATCGAGATATCAAGCATACTCATTGAATACTCAAAATACATTGTATCAAGTCTGCACACACAACACACTTGTGATCTAGGTATAAAACATGGTCTCATAGTTTATAGTTCTCATTTTCTACACAGATACACCCCAATATTTCCATGTAGTCTAAGGTACTAATCTAGGACCAAGCCTCAACCATCAATGAAAAGTACCCAACCAGTATAGAAGTGTTTATCCATGCCCTTCTCACTTATTCCAATGACATTAAGAATTTTTATAATATATAAATAAAACGAAATCCGCCTTATTTTTTATGAATTATTATTATACATAACTTAATGTGGAAATAAAATTTTATTATCCCAAGGTGGAGAATGTAATACCTCATGACAAGAAATCATCATAAACACCATGAGGTAGTGTAAATGTTACCACACAACTCAAAAAATTCCCACTTTATGCCTAGAAAATCCTACTATATTTCTCTATGTTTTCTAGGTCCATTCAATCTCCATCGATTTCCACATGTTTATAAATGAATTAATGGAAATAGAAATACCTAAATATAAATAAATTAATATTATTTAAATGAATAGAATAAAAAACAGAACTTAGGGAAAATTTAATATATGTTAAATGAGAAACAAGATGTCACTACCCAACCAGATCTACAACCAACTAACCATGGAAGGTCTGTTATGTTTATTTAATATCAAACTATGAAACAACCCTATCACATGACAACACAAAATCAATAAAAATTTATTAATTAAATTATAAAATATAGAGCAACAAAACCCAATATCATACATTAAATGAATCACCCATCAATGATACAAGTTCATCAATATTGAATATCTTATTTCCATGTTAATCTAATGACTCTTAATCCCAGTCAAATCCATAAAGATGTGATGAAATTTGAATTCCTATTTCCCAAATCTAGATAAAAACACAATTAATAGAAAATGGAGATTTAAAATAGAATTTGAAGATCTAGGGTTGACAATGTCTATCATATGATATGAGGAATCCATCACAATTAATGACATGTCAATAAATGGAGGATAAAGATCACATGAGATAATAGAATCAAAGACAAAATGTTCTCTAAATATGATCATACACGATTCAAGGAAATGGATTTTTTTTACTATTTAATGAAACCCTCAATGAAAATAAAATTTTAAACTACCTAGGTGATGTTCATGCTGTGAAACACAGTCTTACATTATGATTTTTCAAGGAAAATCACATACTAGGCCCGGAAATCATGTTCCACACCATGATTTCTCTTGATGGTCATATCAAAACCATTATCAATTATTAATACATCTTATTCCACCACATGAACACTATTCAAAATGGTAATACCATTTTGACAACCTTAATGGACACTTACAATAATATTTAGCAGTATCGGGTCCCGAGCCCCTCCTTTGTTGGCTCCAAAACCTAGAGGTAATCAACCAAGAGATGAATTAATACCAAAATCACCATATTGGTATGTTGAGACAATCTAAAAATTAATAAAATTATTGTAAAAAAAATTAAATTTGGTAAATTAATGGTAAAACATACCCCAATGATTACATCAAATTACAGTGCATGATATTACATTCTCCACCTCATAGTACTTCTCATCCTCATAAAGTTATTGTAGCACATGAAACACAACACCCAGTATACCATGATCATCATCCATTAGAATTTTTATGAAGTTCCATTTAAAAAATATTCAAAAATACAAAGTTATTAAGAATCATTAATTCCCATCATGAAATCACTGCATGACTCCAAGGATGAACCCCAGAATCTATGTGAAAAACACACATTCATCAAACCAAAAATAACACTATTACTTATATCATTGAACTAGAAACATCCCAAAGACCTAAACATATTCATTGTATAGAACAAGAATTCCCCACGATGTATTAATATCCATACTATTTAAGATCCATGGTATTGCAACAACACACCAACTATGGTTCATTCAATATTGGTCGATAAATGAAAGGAACGACATAGAAGTTGATACAAACACCCTAATACCAATTTATAACCAAGACAATAAGTATCTTAAAATGAAAAAAATTAATAAATGACATTTTATAAATGGTAATAGTTTATTTCAACACCTCATTCATACCTGATACGATGAGATCAGGGTGGTTTAACCCCCCCATCATTTAGGTTCATGTATAACACAAGTTAGTACCTTTTGAGTTGTCAACCTATAACGATCCTAATCATAAAAAACTGACAAAAAAAAATACACTAATAATCAAACCTTAATCATCAATTAAATAATGATATTAGTTCAATGTTCGTACTGATTTCTAAATCAACTCGGATGTGATTTTTCCCTGGTTGGTTCACAAACTACGTTCAACATCCACATTGCAGCCAACCACGTGTCAACGTACCAATGATTTGAATCCTACATAGTATGAAAAATTTTTAGGCAGAGTAAATATCCCAAATATGTTCTATTTAATGTTGTACATAAATAAATAACCGTACATTCCTCATGGAATTGGATACCCTCAGGTTAACTACAGAACTTTTTATTTAGTACCCACTATCATCAGGTTTTTTTCTTTAACAGACTATTGCCTTCACACAAGATAAGTCATTTTCACATGTGATAGGTCGATGATCCACAAAATAAGAGTATACTTATTATTACCTACGATTAATACATCATATTACATAGCCCAACAATAGTCAACACCAAACACAATGACTATATGTGACCATTCAATCAATCTATCATCAGGAAAAACACCATGTATTGAGTGTACAAAGATATCTCAAAACATAGCCCATTGAAACCAGTAATTCATCATCATTGTGAGTAAAATTTTATATAAACCTACATATAGGTTTCAACCTCTGTCCATATGGTGGAATCAAATCTAAAAACCAATAAAATGAAAAAACCATATCTCTACCAATTTCATTCTCAGGATATCCACAAAAGGTTACTCATTCCCCTATCAACTCCATCATCTTCCAAAGATAAAAATAAATATTTATTAAAAAATGGATCACCAAACACTTTGAGCATTATTTCAAATGTGATTGTTTCAAAAACCACATGTTATCTTATACCAATGAAAAAAAACATTTCATTCTTTTAATAAGAAACTAAACCATATAATCCATAGAACAAGGACATTATCATTTATTAGTAAACATCCCCATCATTCACCTATGATTGATTCAACACAACATAAATGGTCATGAAATAAATCTCTCTAAGAATGTAATGATAAGATCACTCATTTTTTCTAAAAGGTTGATTCAATCACAAGTCAAAAAACACTAATCATATACTCGCTCTCTGTTATTTGTCCAAACTATAGGTTTTAGGTCTACCAAATTAAAGCACTCCAAATTATCCTTTTGTTAAATAATCTCAAAACTACATTGATTAATAGTATAGAACCCAAAATATGGATATATATTATGTATAATATACCCCATCCATGAACTATCTCACATAGGTCCACCCATCATGGATTTCACTTAGTAACTAGTGAGAGTTTCATTCAAAACTAATAGGTTAGAAAACTCGTAGTGATATCCTTGTTGAAAAAATATTCAATGTTATCCATAACCCATCATTGTATCATGAGTACCATCTACCATGGTTATCTATACTCTAGTGGTATGATAAAACATTTAAACCTATTATCTAGGCATTGTAAAGTATTATAACATCAATATAGAATTTTATTAAATGAAAACCTCTCCTAAGAATTTAACCATATGTATTAATTTATATATAATTGCATCAATCATGTTACCTTCATGTAGCATATGTTTTCGAAACACTAGTAACCATAGTCACATTTAAAGGCCATATAGTGTTCCAAAAAACCCACACAGGTTTTTATTAAGGTAAAAACTCATGGAACATCATCTAAGAACATCTATATGGACTACCATGATTGAATCTATCATAAACCAACCATTTAAAGATCCACAAAATCCATGTTTAGTTAAAAAACCATGCCATTGCATTCTTTATGTGTACCCTGAAAAATACTCTAATTGGAACCTTAATTAACTTGTCATATCAATGGGCCACATACAAGTGGTCATTTACTATGGAAATTAATGACCAACAATGACCAAACAAGCATTCTTCACTAACGATTCATAGGGAAGATGCATCATCATTACCATCATCATCGTCACCAAAGTGCACTAAATCATATTATCAAATGACATGTTATTATAAGAAGTAATTCATAATAATTAATAAAATAAAAAACAAGAAATATATATGTCATGAAAAACCAAAATGGAAAATATGATGCATGTACTTCCAATTAGTGGTATGGTCAAGTATAAAATTCATTTGAAATCATAATCTCGAAATCCATTTCCATCACATGGCATGAAAACATATAATAATATTACAAAACTTAAACATAAACCCCAATCCCTTGTAACTGGTAATTTTCATGGAGAATTATTTCATGATGTACTTGTCTGATATTCATCACAAGCCCCAACACATTTCAATGTTTCTTATCTACTATATCCATAAACCCAAAATAAAATTAAATACATTCCTTTGATTCCATTATGTAATATTTAAACATGAGTACCTAGTTCGAATCCACAATTCCTTGTGAACACATCTATGCATACCCATACACGAGAGGATATAGACATGAAACAAAGGGTCTTGAGTAAAACCATGGAGAGACTACACCCTCAATATTAATGTTCAATAACACTAAATAAACCAATATGTAAAAGATATATCATTAGATAATAAAGAAAAAGTAATTTAACAACTATATAAATGTATGGTAAAATAACATATTCAAACATATGAACATGGCCCTGATAAACCACAGGGAGGATCAAAGATACAAATTATAATAAACAATATAACAGAGGCTCTACTTCCACTCTAATCCACATCCCATAATGATCTATAGCCATCTAGAAATCTATCTCTCTAGATGATGCTCTTGATCCTCAAAATAACATATACCTAAAATAATAGAGGGAAGTTTGGATACCCTTGTTCCATGGCCACCCGAGTAGTGTGTGAGTAAAAATTGGTAGGGTGTCACCAATGTGGGCTAGTGTACAATTTTAAAAATTATCATTATGTAATATAATAATACTAGTTGATTTTAAAAAGGAAATACATATATTTATAGCATAATTTACTACCACCATTAATATAAAATAAAATAATTACAATGTTCCAAGAGGCCATGTTCATACCAAGATTCCATGAACCCCAAATATATGTGCTTTTGATTCAGGATGAAAGGAACTATAAGATATCATATGAAACAAATAATTACATCAGGCTAGGAACACTGTCACCGGAAATCCTCATGGAATCATGTTTTCATGATACAAGTCTTTTCCTTGGTCTTATTTATGATACGCTAGTCAAAAATATATAGTCATAGACTTCTACTCACAAATCTCTAGATATTTAGAAACCAAACACATGTAATCCATGAGAAGAGTCCACCCTCTACAACGAAACCTTTGAATTATCAAGTCTCCAACACATTCCTAGAACTATCATTTCCATATTCACAAGTAATGTTAACACAACCTCTATAGTTCAATCAAGTAATTATGGTCTACCTTTTACATGAACCAATAATGATCTATTTTAAGGAATGGTATCATACATAACAAGGTAAAGAATATAAAGAAAGCATATCTTAGAATGAAATTAGGAGTGTTATTAACAATATACAGATAAATTTGATCATCATCTATAATGAAAAAACAAACTAAACATGAATACTTATTTAATAAAACATTATATAGGGACTCACAAAAAAATACACAACCACATGCGATCATAATCAAGCTTAGTCAATAATTTATGAGAATACAATTATTACAAAATGGTGAAACAATGAACATATAAATAGATCATGTCCTATCACCTTGATTCATATCACATGCACGTGTAACCAAAATAAAAAAAATCTATCAGGCTATCTAGAATACTCATGGAATAATTAAAAACATAGTCACATGGAAACACACACAAAAAACATGTGATATAAGAATTAAATAGGGTCACATGGGATCTAGATCTCATATGGAACATCATCCAACCTCATGCTGTCTATATAGCCTAAGGAAATCATACACGATCAAGAATTTTCCATTAGTGTTATGAACAATTCTAGTGAAAAAGCATCCAATAGGTACCATGGTACTTTTTCCAATTATCGTATGAATATTTACATTAATTAATTAATAATAATCTCTCACTAATTAATTTATTAATTATTATTTTCACTCATAACACGTTAAGAAAATTTATGTAATTTGACCAAGGTGGAAAAAATCATTTCCCATGCCAATATATATGCATAGAAACGGTAGAGTACCTAAGAACTCTTACCTCAATCAGAGCCAAATCCAAGACAAGAAAATCCATATGGCTTTTTCTGAGTCACCCTAGATTTTATAACCTCTAATAGCATTCCCATGTTTCTAACTCATCCCAAATCACTCGAAATAATTGAATAAAAATAATGAATTACGATTAAAATGAATACTATAAAACCTAACAACTGAGGGTGAAAGTTATAACTCTATAAATACATAATGGATGTCACATCCAAGATTAAACTGTAATAAAACATCCATGGAAGGACCATCACATTCATCCTACACCAAATAAAAAACCTATCACACAACACAAAAATTACAAATTATATAAATTAAATTAGATCCTTTAGAATAATTAAAGTGAGAAATATATATTCAATGAATCACCCTTAATTTTTACACATTCACTTATATGTATCATCCTTTCATAATGATGATCTAAAGTCTCTTAATCTTCAGAAAAATCCTAAAAAATCATGAAAAATTATCCATTAAACTTATCCAATATGTGTCAATAAAATTTCAATAGATAATAGAAATTTTTAATTGAATATAAACACCAAATGATCATAAATTCTAATACATACCATGATGAATCCATAAAAATGACTGCAACATAAACAGAGGAGGAATGAAATAGAAGGAGCTTCAGGAATCAAAAACCTCCCAATCTCAACCAAATAACGGTTATGTATTCAATGAAATGTTTTTAGTGTCAAATTTTGATACCCACACATAAAATATTTTTTAAAACTTCTCTAGAGATGTTTATTGAATGAAAATAAGATTCATGTTGTGTGTTTTCTTATGAAAACCCCATATTGGGCCTGGCCAAAATGTATAACAATGGGAAAATATCATTCAGGATGTTATTTCATAGAATGTTCCCCATAGAAAATTTTCACATCATAAAACATCTTATGACACCCCATGAAAACTATTCAAAATTTTAATACCCTAATAACAATGGAAATGGACTATTTTAGTAGTTTTCATCAGTCTTGGGTCCCAAATTGGAACATTCTATGAAATTTTATTGAATCCTTGAATTTTTTTATGCCAACATTTCTTTTGAGAATTATATAATGTGAAAATAGTGTTTTATATATTCATTTAATTCATTGGGTAATTATTTTCTATATCTTGAAATCATTATGTGTGGACATGATAAAATCTTCTTCGCACCCTATATAATGAATCAATATAACTCAGTTATCCTTTTAAATTATTTTATGATTTCTTAATAGTAATTATTGAATTACATTTATGATGAATATTTATTATAAATGTATAAAATTAAATTTATCTTTCTTATGATTCCTATATAATGGATATAATGTTCACCCACATTCTAAAAATGATTTAATTCTGCCCATTTTTATATCATTCCCTCCAAATTACTAGGATTTATAGTTTACATACTATTATCGATATATCCCTATGAGATCATATGTGTAAATAACATGGTGAAGGTTTATAAGGGGACTTTCATGAATTCGTTAATTGATTTTTAATTTTTATATGTATTAGTGTAGGTTGAACATAATATTCCATGACACTAACCCTATCAATTGTTAGGAAATATATTATAGTATATATTTTTAATAAAATGATATTTTCATTTGTAAGGGATGTATAGGATAATATAATTTAGTAATATATATTCTTTTTTTCTTTGTAAATATGAAAATTAGATGTGTTATAGCATTTTTATGTTGTCAATGTCTCAATATTAATATTATTTTCATCGATAACAGATGATGGACAATGCACATATAGAGGTTTAGACCATAGATAACCACTTTGAAATTTGGATGACTACGATGTATTTATAGATACCTATTTTAGCATATTTCAATTAATTTGATTCATATTTATGGAAAATTTAATAAAGGGTCGTTGATATCACACATGAAATAATAAAAATCATGATCATTAAGTCCAATTTTATTTGTTTATGCAATAAAACCGTTGTGTATATCATACGTAAAAATAATAATTTTATTAACCCCACCTCGCACATTAAAATTGATAACATTTACTCTATTATATAACATTATGAAATCATTATATTATAATTATTGTGTTATTTATATTATTAATTGACAAACATATAGAAATAAGAAGGCCTAAAATGGATTTTATTAGGTGATTGTCATAAAGGACCTCAATGGCCCAATAAATGAGATATGTTTGATAAAATATCTTATAATTTCATTAATATATCTCAATTAATGGATTAATTATATTTTTATTGTAATAAATGATACTCCCATGGAGGCTCGCAATATTCCAAAAATTTTAAGGAAATAAAATAATATAATAGGATCTCTAGAGCCGCATTATTACACCTCACATGGTATGTTAAAAATCTTTCAATTTTTTATCCTATTACATTCTATTAGTGGTTTCCACCAATATGTATATAAAAATATAATATAATATTATTTTATTAATTTTGAGATAAATAATTTTGTGTTTTAGTGAGATTTGTGTGCGACTACATTTCCTCATATCATTCCATTACAATAGGAGTGGCCAACATCTTATAGATTCCCATATTCATCAAAGCACCTCCTAATGTTAGTTTTTATATTATACATATTTTTATTCTACTTCAATCTATAAAAGTAGGATTTGGGGGTAGTAATGCCCCGACCCGAGTTACCCAGAATCAGTGCATTTTTACATAACATTAGCATGAAACAAGGAATCATGCCCTGAAAGATCGGGCAGTTTAGTATCCTTGGAAGTACTAGATACGTACATAATTTTTACATTACATCATGAAATAGAAAAACAACATTGTGTACCCTTTGAGCACTCTTATATTCTTTAACCTATTTTTGTAGGTTAATGGTAATATACTTCTCTACATTTGGGAAAAAATAAATCATAAGAAAGTGGTGAGCTCAAATGCTAGGTAAGGAGAAAAATATAGCGGAAACTATCATAAATAAGAATAACAATTTAAGGAAATGTATAAGACTAGAACAAAAGCTTTTTAAACATATAATTCAGCATAATATAGAAAATATAAAACAAATAATTCCATTTACTTATTCACATGGATATTCTACTAGTCTAATAATCACATGTAATATCAATAACCAATTTCATAATTATTAACTGCATAATGCCAGAAATCATAACCACATAGTCAAGGCCTTGTGTTAAGACTACAAATAGGATTTTGTCATGGCCTTGTGAAAGAAACTAGTTTGTCTCATGAAATCTAACGACGCATCGAGGAGCTATATAAGGCTCCAACCATCACTTAAAATTTCCAATTCATTCCTCATATGAAAAGGATTAAACATAACATAAACAATCGTATAAAAACTATCATATGAAATGTCAATAAGTTATCCATAAATTATGAATGGTATAAAAATAACACATCCACAGTCAAACATATCACAAATACTTCAATAAATTATGAAGGATTTTTATCATAATAAATCAACCTCGATTAATAATAATATCCCATAAATAATGTTGACATAATTGAAAATGATTCGTAAAAATATTTGAGTGAAATATCCCTTTTTCTTGTAATTGTTTTATGTATTACTATTTATCATGAAGCTGTTTAAAATAGATTTTTTAATCAAAGTGTCCCATAACACATTGAAACATTTAAAACGAATTTAAATTTTAAAAAATTAATGTCCATATAAATAGAACCTTAAAATAATTTTTCAAACATGGACATTATTGAAAAATATTTAGGAGAATAAATTTTAAAAACATTTAAAAGGATATTTTAGTTTGAGTTCCTAACCAAATGAGAGATGCTTGAATACAAATAATTTAGATAATCAAAACTTTATAATATAATGTGAATAATGGGATTCTTGATATACTATGTCAAATACAGTATATACACCATATAAAATTTTGTTGGTATATAACAACAAAGATGTCTCAATGGAATGTAAGTTAAGATGAATTTCCTTATAAAGACTGTATCTTTAGGTTAAGGATAAATCAATGAATAATTATGTGAAAAAATATAAATACACTCAATATTATTGGAAATTTAGTGTAAATCAATAAGAGTACATTCACACATATTCTTGTAAAAAAACACCAATGACATGGATGTTTAACTCAGTGAATAGAAATTGAGTAAAAATTACTCTAATCAAGTTCATATCGATGAATTGAGAATTTATAATTGCTTTATTATGTGTATAAAAAGTATATCAAAAAAAGTGAATTGAAAATTACATCATATGTAAATAAATATTTACTTCAAACAGAATCTTGGAGTAATGTAATCAATGAAGTTTGCATAAAACTGAATGGGTGGAAATTGAAATTTCATGTTCCCTTACTGATTTTGTAAATTACAAAATAAAAACCCCATGAAATAAAGATCATCCAATGATGATGTAAATACCACTAAATTAACGTTTATTACACAAACAATAAAATAATGGGTAGTAGATGCACTACAAAAAAGGAAATAGTTTTAATTATAGCATGAATCTCACAATAATAAAAATGAGATGAAAACCCCTTACCTTGTAATTTTACTTGGTTGAGGGTACGTTAACCTCAATTATAATAGTTAATTAATTTTTGTTAAAATATAAAAGAAATATATACCAAAATATGATATCATATATGATCTTCTAATATTTCATTTTTAATAATATTTTTGTAGTATCAACATTTCGAGTGTTAACTGATATGTTTTCCATTATATGATCGGTTACATAATCCATGATTGTTATTAATAAGATGTATATTATTCATATTCATAATGATATTAAGTTTTTAAACATTATTTGTAATCATAAATTGAAAATTATTCTTGAATGATTACGATGGGGAATGAATCTCATCGCGTTCGTGGAGACGGTAATCCGTTGGTATACACAAGCGACAATATCATTATATTGAAGTTGAAATAATTTGTAATTGGATGGTATATCAAATATAAAGAATAATTAACAGGTTATATTTATTACTTACATCCGTTAGACTAATTATTCTACCCATCCATATAATTAAGTGTTTGAATAAAAAACAGCAACACGACCTGGAGACGGTAAACCGTACGTACGCAATTATAATGACTTTTTCATTAATATTATGGATAGAATAATAAATATAGTTGAACTATTTCTTTGATAAAATCACAGTATATAAAAGGTACATGAATTTTAATTTCATAATGGATACAACAAATTAATAGGAGGTTGAAGAAGAAAAGAACTAGAAAAATTGGATGACATTTTTACCTCATTTTCGGTTTCTTCCTTATGATTTGATAAAAAGAGCTCTTTAGATTGGAGTTATAACCAAAATGAAGGCCTCTAGGATTAAGAGATGAGTGTTTGGAATATATATGGGTAGGTTTTGGAAGATAAAAATGGAATTGTAGGTATAAAATTAAATGATGGTGAAGTACCCTTTTAAAAGAGAGGTGATGGTCACTTATGGAAAAGCTTCAAATATTATTTTATAATAAAATACTTTTCTATTTATAATGGCTCAAATATGATTAATTTCTATGCAATGGTGTGTATGGGTATAAAATCTATCAACAAATAGATTTTAGATAGGTTTAGGTCACCATATTAACCATATCATTTAGATTTAACTCTTAGTTAAATAGTGGGACATTTACCATGTCTCTTTATATTTTTTATATTATATGGCTAATAAATGTATTATTACAAAACAAGAGAACCACAAGTGTTTAATAATTAATATATGAAACCTTATCTAATTCTTTGGGCTGAGACATAGATTTTTAGGAATATTATATCAATTAATAATATAGTATTTGTTTAAAAAATCAATTATGTCAATTGTGACACTATTTAGTATTTGGTTTTTGTGAAATTCATAATAGCATGTTTACATCAAAAAAAAATTATATAATAAACACTAACATGTCATATTTTCTTATAAAATTAGTTTAATTAATCAAAAGTATCAAATTACATTTATTGGGATATTAATACTATCAAATATTTTAATATTTCATTAATAAAGTAATTATTGTATAATTTTTGTGTCATAATTAAATTATAAAATTTAATGTATAAAAATTATAAATAAAAAACCATTAGTTAAGAAATCTATTTAGATTTCTAATGAATTTTTATAGTCGAATTTATCTTATGTATAAGAATTTATTAAAAATTGGTTAGTTATTAAACTTTGAATTTAACTCTTTTATCTTTTCATTAAATAAAATAACAATAAATGTCATAATCTTATCCAAGTTGAACAAAGGGGGTCATATTTTATTCATAATTTTTTTATGGTCTAATTATACATATCCTATAGAATTAGGACATTTGTTTAGGGTAATTATAATATCATTTTTACCATTAATTTCCCTATTTATTTTTAACCGTGGTAAATGTAGAGACCCGAAGCCTGACGTACATGGACATTACATTACTTTTGCGGAATACTTAGTTCATAACAAAACACACACACAAGGATCGTAATAGTTTAGTGTCTTTGGAAACTCGGAATATAATCTTCTAATCCTGGTGAAAGATCTTCAACATCTCCCATAAAGATCTTCTTTTTTTTACCTAAAACCTTTCTTTATATCCTGGGGAAAAGAAAACATAAAAGGGTGAGCTCAAATGCTCAGTAAGGGTAAACAAAAGAAATATCAATCACATAATTTTCATAAGAACATAACATTTTTGGAAATCTTAACCTGCAAAAGAGATCATAATTTCATAAATGGGATAAATCATAGAAGTGAAAATGAGATCATAACTTAAAACATTACTCATTGTGGCATACACACATAATCATAGAGAATCATTTCTTGTTAGTCAAGACTCATTGCCAAGACTATCTTAGTGGACAAAGTCCCTTTCTGAATCGAGTAATCCTCGTTTCAGTCCTGTTTCACTGAACCGGTATAACCTACCATTCCAGCCATGTCTATCTCATGAGATATAAAATCTTTACCCAATGCATTGGAGGGAGATATAGGTCCCACCCATCTCTTAATGAATCCTTTCTTATGTGTGCCACAAAATCATAAATCATACATCATTGCATAACCCATGTAATAAAAATGGGATTCTTAAACAACATGACATCATAAAACCATTCATATAAGATAAAGGAATTCATAAACATAATTCCATCACAACATAGTCAAATCAATGTAAAAATATGGATAGAAACAGAACCCTTTATTATCTTAGATGGAAAATAATTTTGATAAAACACTTGAATTGAATTCTTGAGGAAAATACCCTTTCTTCTTCAAAATCAATTTCTTTTCACAAAACATCATGCAATTTTAAAAGAAATAGATTTTATTGAAAATTGTCATGAAATATTTTGGAGGAAGGTTCATGAAAATAAGGCTTTATAAAACAGTATAAACCCATTCGTGCCGTATAAGTTAAAAAAAACATTCTTCGTACTTTTGTCGGAAAAGTCAAAAAGTACCTCGTATGAAAAAGCGACAAAAGATTCCTTTCATATTCTTTACTAAAAACTCACCGAAGAGTAAAATTGGATTTAAACTATTGTAAGTGGATGGAAACAATATTACATATTGAAGGAACATGGATGTGGATGATAAAATACACCCCAGTAAATACTTACGAATAAACAATCTCGGATAAAAATGAGATTGTGATATTTCCCTTACCTTAGGTCCAATTTGCTTCGTATGTGTCCGAACCTCCTGTATAATGATTTAAATAATGTCATTGACTTATTAAAGAATCATATTCATTGTTATGATATCATATATGGTTCACTTATGACATTATATTACCCGTTCTTTTGTAAATTCCATGTTAAAGAAGTGTTTTGGGTAAAATCGTTTCTTTTATCGTAGGTATTTTGACTTATATCATGATTTACTTACTTCCAGAATATAAAACATGATTTATATATCATATATATTCAGTATATATATATATATATAATAGATAGATAAATAAATTAAAAAACACCGTTCATGGAGACGGTAGTCCGTACGTACGCATGAACGCTGTTTTTCTTTCCTTATTGTCTTGAAATGGAAGTAAGTAGATGACATACATATGTATATATATACATAAATCCAGTAGCTTGATAATGTCATATATTTCATTATTATTTCTTATATATACATTATAATCATTCTTAAATGGTTAACATGGAGAATGAATCTCATCGCGTCGTGGAGACGGTAGTCCGTACGTACGCACGAGCGATGATATCATTTCTATAAATATTGAATTGAATTGGAGTGGATTATACAATATATCAGAATCAATATGATGTTGTAATAACTATGTATAGTTATTCTTTACACCATTATACCCATCCATGTAAGGTGGCGGTGGAAAATAGATTACACCACGGCGTGGAGACGGTATTCCGTACGTACGCACGCGCGGTGATTTCTTTTTCAGTAGGATGGATAGATGGTGAAATAGGGTTGTTTCATACTTATAATAACATATCAGTATATGAGTGATACTGATGTTATTACTTCATAATGAAACAACCTAAGAAGAAGAAGTGGAAGAAGAAATAAAGATGAAAGAATTGGTAACGGTAATTACCTCTTCTTTGAAGTGCCTCTTTGAGACCTCCTCTTAGGGCACTAAAATTGGTCTTTGAGGAAGACCAGAACCTCTAGGATGTTGCTAGGGAAGTGGAGAGGATAAATTGGCAGGGTTTGGCCGAGCTTGAGTGCTCAAATTGGTGTGAGGAGGAGGGGGAGGAGGTGTCCTTTTATAGGGGAGGAGAGGGGCACCTTAGGAATATCTCAAAATATTATTTTATATTAAAGTCAAAATCGGTTTATAATGGTTCCAAAGGGTCTTATTTCGAAGCTAAAGTGGGGATGGGTCGAAATCCTATCAACCAATAGGATTTAGACAAGTTTAGGGTATTATTTTAACCTTATCAATTAGATTTAACTATAAGTTAAATAATTTAACTTTTACCGTGTCTTTTTGTTTTCTTTCACTATATGATTAATAAACTTACTATAACATGCCAAACGAACCCCAAATTGTATATTATTAATACATATATCCTTATCTAAGTCATTTGGCCGAACCTTATATTTTTAGGAATAAAATAACAATTAATAATATAATATTTGATTTAAAAACTATTTTGTGTCAATTTTGACACTATTTGATATATGATTTTTGTGAAAGTCATAACAGAATTATATGTTCGAACCAAGTTGATTAAATAAACACTAATATATCATAGTAACCTAGAAAATTATTGGAATTCATAAAAAGTCTTAAATTACATTTATTTTGGTATTTATATTATCAATTATGTCAATATTTCATTAATAAGATAATTACTGCATCATCTTTGTGTCATAAATAAATTATATTATTTGATGTCTAAAAATTACAAATAAAATACCATCATGTAGGAAATCTTTTTAGATTTTTAATGAATATTTATAGTCGAATTTATCTTATGTATAACCCCATATTAAAATGATTTACTTATTAAACTTTGATTTTAACTATTTAAACCCTTCTTTAAATAAATTAATAATAAATGTCCAAATCTAATCCAAGTGGGCCTAAATGGTCATATTTTATTCCAAAGTTTGTTTTTGGTCGAATTACACTTGTCCAATAGAATTAGGACATGTGTTAGGGTAATATTAATATCATATTTACCCTTATTTACCCTATTTACTATTAACCGTGGTAAAAAAGTAAAAAGTTACTATTCACCAAAAAATTATTTTCATCTCATTGAACCACATTTTAGTCCTTGATATTAACCGTGTCTCTCGGATTTTCGAAATTCCATTCACAGAAGCGGTAAAATTAAGTTTTATGCAAAATTCAGTTTTTAACCTACCACTTAGTAGTTTCACTATTCATCAAAAATTGATGTTTTTCAGAACAATACCAAAATTTCATCCCAAGCTATATTTCATATTCCGAATTCAAAAATGAAGTCTATTTTACCAAATTGATAACATAAAAGTTGCATTAATTAATTTTATAATTAAATCCCGCTGTTAAAACAAATAGCGTGTTTTTAAGAAACAATATCTATCAAAAGATTGACACTTGTTTATGTCTAGTTTAAATGTGAAATTACATCCAATGACCAACATTGTATTAAATTGTAAAAATATATTCTAAATATACTTTAAAACCACTCAAATTAATGATTTATCACTATTAATTATTTCGATTAAAAAAGTTGTTTTTAATTATAATTTAGTAATTTTTCACTATTCATCAGAATATGAAAGTTATCCGAAAAGTACCAAAATTTCACCTTAGGCTAAATTCGATACTCCGAATCCAAGAATGAAGTTCATTTTGAAAAATAAGATTTACAGAATTTTAAAAAGTGGTTATTACTATTCATAACGGCTAGTTTTAATAATATTTTAATAGCATATCATTGTTTCGTGAAACTCAGGATTACGTACCACACACGCTATCGAGGAAGGTTGTGATTGCGTGTAATGCAAGGCAAGTCAAGGATGCGTGTTGTGCAAGCTCCTTTTGGTGTAGCGTACAACACAAGACATTAGTGAAATAAAAAAAAGAATATTTTTCATAAAATCTCGGGCTGTTACATTCTACCCCCCTTAAAATGAATTTCGCCCTCGAAATTCGTCGGGGTTATAAATGGTTTACTATTCGAAAGTTTCTTTAATAGAAACCCACATCGTAAAAGGGAATACCAAAACTTGGCTTTAAAAACTAATGTATGAAATGTAACGATTACCCAAATAAACTAATCACTGGGTTTCCACATAGGTGAAAATATGGATATGGAAGAGAAATCTAACCATCATGTTCTGATGGAGAGTGGTAGAGAACATGGCTATGGAAAAGCCAACAATCACAAATCCATAAATTTGTGATGATCTAAGGTACTATCCGATTCATCAGGTATAAGATCACTAGGACAACATTTTTGGTTTTGAAGATCATTTCCCTAAAGTTGAAAATTTGAATTAGAATAAATACTTACTTTATTTTGATACAATATCACTGTTGTTCGTGCCTTGAACAATTTCCACTTCATCTCTTAAATAAATGAAGTTGAATTTGTTATTCGTGAAGTGTTAGCAGATCATGTGATAGAATGACGGGTCATTCCATCTGTCTCAAACAAAAGGTAATCAAAAGTTATTAAATATACATAAGTCATTCTATAGTAAGATTAATCATATATAGTTCCTAAATGGACTTATACTTCATATATCATACTGCTTAATATAATAAAACTAGTTTCTACTAAACAGGGACTTCCTGTAGGTCAGTGGTAGGCGATAAAGGCCAGTCGCACTTTGGTTGTGGGTTCGATTCCCACAGCCTTGTCCGAAGCGATGGGCTGTCGCCCGTCCTGTAGGTTGTCCCTTTTTCTAAAGCTATATTAATATAACATCCCATCAATAATATTGAAAAACGTTTTATCCTAACTTATGCCCAACATAATCCATTCTAATATTTAGGCTTATCTAAAATACTTCAGTCCAAGCTCATAGTATAAAGAAAATGATTACTTGAAATGTCACAGAATAATCACGTGAATGCCATCATTTATCATA
Source organism: Viscum album (assembly GCA_963277665.1). Classification (NCBI taxonomy): domain Eukaryota; kingdom Viridiplantae; phylum Streptophyta; class Magnoliopsida; order Santalales; family Viscaceae; genus Viscum; species Viscum album. The sequence continues at coordinate 566,931,799 of OY728151.1, forward strand.
AGATATATCTTGTTGGTCAAATTATAAACATGTGAATACCTTAATCATGTATTCTATTGAATAATGAATACCCATTGAACCTTAGTGAAAACATGAATGCAGTTAAAAGTTACCACTTTCCACATACCAAAATCCTCAAAATTCTATATACTCAAACCATGATATCACTTAGTCCTTATATCAATCATGAGCTCATGAATACTGTTAAACATTTCATTTTCTCGTTTTCCCTTCATTATGCGCATAATATCTCAATCAATTTGAATACCACATTAGACCAATACATAAATATTCCAATATTCCAAGATACAACATTATTTTGGAATCCCATTACATAAACACTTAATCATTCCACCACATCGTTGTCATATTCAACATTGCCAATAGTGATCGCATGTGACTTCCCTTTGTCCATTGCCTTAAGCGGTTGCTTATGTCGGTCATCACTAACCCTTGGATTAGGGCATTTATTAGCATAATGCCCCATTTCCTTGCACTTGAAGCATTGAAGTGTTGGTTGTACGTTCTCTGCAGTGTTTGCTTTATTCACTTCATTAGAATCCCATTTTCCATTACTTCGACACTCAGCTACTCGATGACCTTCTTTTCCACACTTAAAACATTTTCTAGTCCCTTTAAGACAATCTCCACCATGCTTCTTTCCACACATTGTGCATAAGGAAACATTCATCTTCTTTTCACCATTATTCTGAGTTTTCTCCTTGAACTCCATCTTTCGTTTCTTGTCAAACCCATGAGATGGGTATGTAACACCAACTTCCATTTCTACCTTGATAGCACAACGCACAATTTCTTCATAGCTACTGAAGTCTCTTATAGCTAATGCCCTTCGAAGACTTGGTTTTAAGCCACTGAAAAATCGATCAACTTTACTTTCAGGTTGGATGATAATACCAGAAGCGTACCTTGCAAGTCTTGTAAAATTCGCTTCATAGGTACCGACAGATTCATCATCCCTTTGCTTCAGTTCAAGAAACTCTTTCTCCATCTTTGTTCGGAGAATACGAGGGAAGTACTTATTGAAAAATAAGTTCTTGAACTCGTCCCATTCCATAGACTCAATTTCATCCCTTTGCCTCGTATTCTTAATAAGATTCCACCATTGATCAGCATCTCCTTCCAAACGATACACTGCTAGGATGACTTTATCATGTTCAGAACATTGAAGAACTGAAAATATCTTTTCAGTAGTACTAATCCATTGTTCAGCAACTAATGGATCAGTAGACCCACTGAAAGAAGTTGGACGCTGCCTCATGAAGGATTCAACAGAATGTTGCTCCTTCCTTTGCTCGTTTGGAAGTACTGCATGATTCATAGCTTGAGAAAGTTGTGTGAGCATGGCTACAAGATTTTTCATTCCGTCTCCCATATCGTTTGGTTGCTCAGGGGGACAATCATTGCATTGCCCATCACATTCCTCATTTACACGGTTCCTTCGGGTTCCAGCCATCGTCTAAAACCCCAAAAGAATAGTATGAGAGGAAAAAATCATGCTAGGGAAAACAACATAATAAAGGGGTAGTACCCTCAATATCTAACATCTCTAGGGATCTCACTAACGTTTTCGCATCCTAGTTTCCAAAGGTTGACTAAACCTTTCCTCTGATACCAACTGTAGAGACCCGAAGCCTGACGTACATGGACATTACATTACTTTTGCGGAATACTTAGTTCATAACAAAACACACACACAAGGATCGTAATAGTTTAGTGTCTTTGGAAACTCGGAATATAATCTTCTAATCCTGGTGAAAGATCTTCAACATCTCCCATAAAGATCTTCTTTTTTTTTTACCTAAAACCATTCTTTATATCCTGGGGAAAAGAAAACATAAAAGGGTGAGCTCAAATGCTCAGTAAGGGTAAACAAAAGAAATATCAATCACATAATTTTCATAAGAACATAACATTTTTGGAAATCTTAACCTGCAAAAGAGATCATAATTTCATAACATGGGATAAATCATAGAAGTGAAAATGAGATCATAACTTACAACATTACTCATTGTGGCATACACACATAATCATAGAGAATCATTTCTTGTTAGTCAAGACTCATTGCCAAGACTATCTTAGTGGACAAAGTCCCTTTCTGAATCGAGTAATCCTCGTTTCAGTCCTGTTTCACTGAACCGGTATAACCTACCATTCCAGCCATGTCTATCTCATGAGATATAAAATCTTTACCCAATGCATTGGAGGGAGATATAGGTCCCACCCATCTCTTAATGAATCCTTTCTTATGTGTGCCACAAAATCATAAATCATACATCATTGCATAACCCATGTAATAAAAATGGGATTCTTAAACAACATGACATCATAAAACCATTCATATAAGATAAAGGAATTCATAAACATAATTCCATCACAACATAGTCAAATCAATGTAAAAATATGGATAGAAACAGAACCCTTTATTATCTTAGATGGAAAATAATTTTGATAAAACACTTGAATTGAATTCTTGAGGAAAATATCCTTTCTTCTTCAAAATCAATTTCTTTTCACAAAACATCATGCAATTTTAAAAGAAATAGATTTTATTGAAAATTGTCATGAAATATTTTGGAGGAAGGTTCATGAAAATAAGGCTTTATAAAACAGTATAAATCCGTTCGTGTCGTATAAGTTAAAAAAAAAAATTCTTCGTACTTTTGTCGGAAAAGTCAAAAAGTACCTCGTATGAAAAAGCGACAAAAGATTCCTTTCATATTCTTTACTAAAAACTCACCGAAGAGTAAAATTGGATTTAAACTATTGTAAGTGGATGGAAACAATATTACATATTGAAGGAACATGTATGTGGATGATAAAATACACCCCAGTAAATACTTACGAATAAACAATCTCGGATAAAAATGAGATTGTGATATTTCCCTTACCTTAGGTCCAATTTGCTTCGTATGTGTCCGAACCTCCTGTATAATGATTTAAATAATGTCATTGACTTATTACAGAATCATATTCATTGTTATGATATCATATATGGTTCACTTATGACATTATATTACCCGTTCTTTTGTAAATTCCATGTTAAAGAAGCGTTTTGGGTAAAATCGTTTCTTTTATCGTAGTTATTTTGACTTATATCATGATTTACTTACTTCCAGAATATAAAACATGATTTATATATCATATATATTCAGTATATATATATATATATAATAGATAGATAAATAAAATAAAAAACACCGTTCATGGAGACGGTAGTCCGTACGTACGCATGAACGCTGTTTTTCTTTCCTTATTGTCTTGAAATGGAAGTAAGTAGATGACATACATATGTATATATATACATAAATCCAGTAGCTTTCTAATGTCATATATTTCATTATTATTTCTTATATATACATTATAATCATTCTTAAATGGTTAACATGGAGAATGAATCTCATCGCGTCGTGGAGACGGTAGTCCGTACGTACGCACGAGCGATGATATCATTTCTATAAATATTGAATTGAATTGGAGTGGATTATACAATATATCAGAATCAATATGATGTTGTAATAACTATGTATAGTTATTCTTTACACCATTATACCCATCCATGTAAGGTGGCGGTGGAAAATAGATTACACCACGGCGTGGAGACGGTATTCCGTACGTACGCACGCGCGGTGATTTCTTTTTCAGTAGGATGGATAGATGGTGAAATAGGGTTGTTTCATACTTATAATAACATATCAGTATATTAGTGATACTGATGTTATTACTTCATAATGAAACAACCTAAGAAGAAGAAGTGGAAGAAGAAATAAAGATGAAAGAATTGGTAATGGTAATTACCTCTTCTTTGAAGTGCCTCTTTGAGACCTCCTCTTAGGGCACTAAAATTGGTCTTTGAGGAACACCAGAACCTCTAGGATGTTGCTAGGGAAGTGGAGAGGATAAATTGGCAGGGGTTGGCCGAGCTTGAGTGCTCAAATTGGTGTGAGGAGGAGGGGGAGGAGGTGTCCTTTTATAGGGGAGGAGAGGGGCACCTTAGGAATATCTCAAAATATTATTTTATATTAAAGTCAAAATCGGTTTATAATGGTTCCAAAGGGTCGTATTTCGAAGCTAAAGTGGGGATGGGTCGAAATCCTATCAACCAATAGGATTTAGACAAGTTTAGGGTATTATTTTAACCTTATCAATTAGATTTAACTATAAGTTAAATAATTTAACTTTTACCGTGTCTTTTTGTTTTCTTTCACTATATGATTAATAAACTTACTATAACATGCCAAACGAACCCCAAATTGTATATTATTAATACATATATCCTTATCTAAGTCATTTGGCCGAACCTTAGATTTTTAGGAATAAAATAACAATTAATAATATAATATTTGATTTAAAAACTATTTTGTGTCAATTTTGACACTATTTGATATATGATTTTTGTGAAAGTCATAACAGAATTATATGTTCGAACCAAGTTGATTAAATCAACACTAATATATCATAGTAACCTAGAAAATTATTGGAATTCATAAAAAGTCTTAAATTACATTTATTTTGGTATTTATATTATCAATTATGTCAATATTTCATTAATAAGATAATTACTGCATCATCTTTGTGTCATAAATAAATTATATTATTTGATGTCTAAAAATTACAAATAAAATACCATCATGTAGGAAATCTTTTTAGATTTCTAATGAATATTTATAGTCGAATTTATCTTATGTATAACCCCATATTAAAATGATTTACTTATTAAACTTTGATTTTAACTATTTAAACCCTTCTTTAAATAAATTAATAATAAATGTCCAAATCTAATCCAAGTGGGCCTAAATGGTCATATTTTATTCCAAAGTTTGTTTTTGGTCGAATTACACTTGTCCAATAGAATTAGGACATGTGTTAGGGTAATATTAATATCATATTTACCCTTAGTTACCCTATTTACTATTAACCGTGGTAAAAAAGTAAAAAGTTACTATTCACCAAAAAATTATTTTCATATCATTGAACCACATTTTAGTCCTTGATATTAACCGTGTCTCTCGGATTTTCGAAATTCCATTCACAGAAGCGGTAAAATTATGTTTTATGCAAAATTCAGTTTTTAACCTACCACTTAGTAGTTTCACTATTCATCAAAAATTGATGTTTTTCAGAACAATGCCAAAATTTCATCCCAAGCTATATTTCATATTCCGAATTCAAAAATGAAGTCTATTTTACCAAATTGATAACATAAAAGTTGCATTAATTAATTTTATAATTAAATCCCGCTGTTAAAACAAATAGCATGTTTTTAAGAAACAATATCTATCAAAAGATTGACACTTGTTTATGTCTAGTTTAAATGTGAAATTACATCCAATGACCAACATTGTATTAAATTGTAAAAATATATTCTAAATATACTTTAAAACCACTCAAATTAATGATTTATCACTATTAATTATTTCAATTAAAAAAGTTGTATTTAATTATAATTTAGTAATTTTTCACTATTCATCAGAATATGAAAGTTATCCGAAAAGTACCAAAATTTCACCTTAGGCAAAATTCGATACTCCGAATCCAAGAATGAAGTTCATTTTGAAAAATAAGATTTACAGAATTTTAAAAAGTGGTTATTACTATTCATAACGGCTAGTTTTAATAATATTTTAATAGCATATCATTGTTTCGTGAAACTCAGGATTACGTACCACACACGCTATCGAGGAAGGTTGTGATTGCGTGTAATGCAAGGCAAGTCAAGGATGCGTGTTGTGCAAGCTCCTTTTGGTGTAGCGTACAACACAAGACATTAGTGAAATAAAAAAAAGAATATTTTTCATAAAATCTCGGGCTGTTACAGTAAATAAAAGTGAAAGGTTATTATTCATCAAAAATTATTTTCATTTTACTGAACCACATTTTACATACTGATGAAAACCATTTCTCTCTAATTTTTGAAATTCAACTCACAGAAACAGTAAAATAATTTTTTATGCAGATTTAAAAATTCTCCTATATGGTAGGTAAAAGGCGAAAAAAAAACATTCAATAAAATATTATATATCTAAACATATTGTAAAATGACTCTAATGAATTACATTGAGCATATATTGGTATAATTTAAATATTTTAACATAAAATAAATTGATATAAAATAACTAATTATAAAAATATATGTCAGTTTTAAACAATAATGCAATGTTTTTCATTATTCATCAACAATTGAATGTTTTTAGAAAAATATAAAAAATTTACCCGAGTCTAATTTTGATATTAAAAATCCAAAAATGATATCCATATTGAAAAAAGATTATAAAATTTCAAAAGGTGGTTATTACTATTCATAATGGATAGTTTGATTGGTCGTGGTATGTTAAAACTCCATGTTGCATTCAATAAAATCTACTGCATTATTTAAAGAGAAACGTACAGTGGAATCTTGGGGTGTTACATTCTTCCCACCTTTTGGAAATTGCGTCATCACGATTTTAAAATTGGGCTTGGGATCATCATTAAACGTACCACATCTGAAAAAATAGTTAAGAAAACTATCAAATTAAATTAAAGAAAGAGAAGTACAAAGGTCACTCGAGATAACCCATACTAGAATTTCATGTAGAAAAACATGTATATGAAATATAAACAATGTGTCATGTTCTAATGGATAATGATAGAAAACATGATCATGATAAATCTAGCAATAAGAAAAATGAAAACATGTGATGGGACACATTTCCATTAGTTTCCCATTTGGAAACGTAAATAGAAAAAAAAAATTTGGTTTCAAGTTCTATTTCAAAATGTTGAGGAATTTATTTATCAGATTGACTAAGAATATAAAGAGATATACATACTTTTTAAGTATATTTTCATCCTTTAATTAATTTCTACCACTAATCATATTTTTTTAAACAATTAGTATTCAAGAAGACTTGGTCACACCTGAAGTGCTAGAATTAACTTCTAGAGAACCACCTTATCATAAAGGATAAACTATATATTTCACTTGTTTTTATAGATTAACCAAAACCAAAATGGTTACTATAGTATCTGATGATCTCCCAAAGGTATAATATGTTATAGAAATAAATACTAATCATAATTTCTAAAATTAAACCAATAATACCCAAATTTCAATAAATACCATTAAATAAAATATTGTCTTTAAAATTCGTCAATATAATCCAAAATAATTTTGAAACCCAAAACATAGAAGAATTTGATTATGTAGTATTCCACATTAAATTTTATATCCAAATAACATCGACCACTTTTAATGTCACAAACATAAAAGTAATTAACCTAATCACATAATCTATATGATAGTTTAATAATTTCCTTAAATAATCCAAATACTTATAAATCAACAATAAAAATGTAGATAAAAATCCCCAAATACTCTTCAAATGAAATCCCATTATATTATATTTTCTATAGGCATATAGTGTTCCGAACAGAGCGAATGTCTTCCAAAATTACATTTATCACATAATCAGAAAATAATTTTCCTATACTAAGAATATCTATTTGATGAAACATAATATCCGAAATCAATCTATTATTGATTAATAATATCGTTTAACTAAAAATAATTAGTCACACTTACCAGGGACTTCACGTAGTCCAGTGGTAGGTCATAAATCCCAATCAAACTCTAGTTGTGGGTTCGATTCCCATAGCCATGTATGACTTAATGAGTAGTCACATGATCTGTGTATTTTCCATTTTCAATTAATATATTTTATAACATTCCCAAAATGAGAATAATTCCTCAAAATAACCATAACATAATTTCACCACAAATGATATCTCATTCCTCGCATTTTCATCCCAAAATTTTATAACCTGTAATTGTCTCAAATTCAAGGATTATATGATCAAAAATTGTTATTTATATATATATGAACAAAAGAAAATAAAATTCTACCTTAAATAGTATTTTTCACATAACAAAATGCTGGGTTAGAAATACAAGATAAAATTATTCAAAAGTTTTCCCATCAATAAAAATAATTATTACTTTTAATAATCTCACCATCCATTTATTTCCACATGGGTTCTTCCGTGACCAATAGGTTATCCTAATGAATTGGGCATTCACTCGGGTATTTCCCAAGTCCCCTAAATTTTAGGAAAATAACTGTAAATAGATTCTTGGGGTCATTTTTATTTTCATCCATTGTACTCTTCATTTTTACTAGGAAATTCATTACTTTATTTCCTTTATTCCCACACATAAATAATTTCTTTTTTAGATTGATACACTTCCCAAGGTGTCTCATTCCACATTTCATGCATGATGAAAATTGATCTTTCATTTATCTATGGTCTCTATTGTTGGAGCCCTTATCATTCACTTCCTTTCTCTTATTTTTTGAGTCCTAGAGTTGATTAATATATATGTTGTTTAACATATTTGTTGAAAACTGATTTGACAGGAACAAGATATATATTACACCTATCAACATTCCACTTTGTTGCTCATTTACACCATCATGCCCACCTTGTACATCATGTTCAATGTTACTTTGACTTCCTTGGAATCCATCCATTGAATTACATAGGAATGAATAGTGTGAGTCATCAAATCATTTATGGAATATCATAACACCTTACTTTCAATCTAAAACAACATAAGATTAACCATGGTTATTTATTATAAACATAAATTAAAATCTTTTAAATCATTTTGTAAAGAAAATGTGAATTATCCTGATCATATCCCTCGGGAGTGTTGTAACCACAAGTGCATCAAGGCCCGTTGTTGGTTACCGGGATACCTCGGGTCAATCCTGAAACTCCATGTCAGAGTTTTCACTCCAAGGAACATCTGTTCCAGAGCTACCTCTACCTTCTCGTATCCAGACAGTGATGTATTGCATGTGAAACCCACATAATATTTACATTACAAATTTTTTTGGATGTACTTCTACACGAATCCTCAATATCTATCTTAGAAAAGTGTCTTTCTAAAAAGTGTTTTTTTTTCTGAATCTAGCTTCCATGGTTTGTACTAAACTTTCTCTGATACCAACTATAATGTCCCGACCCTAGTTACCTATAATTGTTTCATTATTACATAACATTAACATGATACACAGAATCCTGTCCCAAAAGACCGATCAGTCTAGTAGCCTTGGATTTACTAGATACATACATATGTTTTACATTACATCATCAAATAAAAAAATAGTGTGTCTCCTTTGAACACTCTTATATCCCTTAGTATATTATTGCAGGTTAATCGTAACATTCTTCTTTGAATCCTGGGGAAAAATCATAAAAACAGGTTTATCTCAAATGCTACGTTTGGATAACAAGATATTACAAATTTTCATAAATAAGAATAAACATTTATGTCAGTTTATAATCCCAGAACACAAGCCTTTTAAACATAAACATCAATATATCATGGAAAAGATTAATCAAATAATTCAATTTACTTATTCACATGGTTATTCTACGAGTCGAATAATCACATGTAATATAAATAGCCAATTTCATAATGACTGAATGTATAATTCCAGACTTCATGACCACATATTCAAGGCCTTGTGCCCAGACTACCAATAATATTTTTTTAAGACCTTGTTCCAAGATACTAGTTTGTCTCATGAGACCTACTGATTCATTGAGGATCTATAGCATTCTCCACTCGTCACTTACTAAGTCCAATCCATTCCTCATATGAAAATGTCTAATCATTACATAAATATTCATATTAAGACTATCATACTAAATTTCAATACTTTATCCATAAACCAAAAATGTTATAAAAATAACACATCCACAGTAAAAAATATCACAAAACATTCAATAAATAATGACTAATTTGTATCATATTATATCAACATCAATCATGAATAATAGACTATTATGGATGTGGACATAGTTGAAAATGATCAATAAAAACATTTGAGAGAAATATCCCTTTTTCATGAAAACATTTAAAAGACTCACTATTTATCAAGAAGCTGTTTAAAATAGATTTTTGAATCAGAATGACCCATAACACTTTGATGCATTTAAAAGGAATTTCAATTTTAATATATTAATTCCCATATAAATAAAACCTTAAATGAATTTTTAAAACATGGACATTAATGAGAAATATTTAGAAGAATGAATTTTTCAAAATTAAAAATGATATTCTAGATAGAGTTCCTAACCAAATGGATGAAACATGAACACAAATAATTGAAGTAATAAAAAATTTATAATATCCTGAAAATAAATGGATTCATGATATAATATGTCAAATTACAATATATACACCAAATAAAAGTGAATTGGCGCATAATAACAATGAAGTCTCAATGAAATGTAAGTTGAGATTAATTCAATTTTAAAGATTGTATCCCTTAGTTATGGGTAAATCAATGACATAATTATGTGTGAGAAATATTAATACAATCAATATTATTGTATATTATGTGTAAATAAATAATATTACATTCACCCATATTCATTTAAAAACAACACTAATGACTTGGATGTTTAACTAAGTGAATAGAAATTTAGTTAAAATTAATATTATCATGTTTATTTTGATGACATGAAAATTTATCAATGGAGTGATTATGGGTATCAAATTTATATTCACACAATGGGGAGTGGATATTAATACATAAGTAAATAAATGTTGATTTTACACATAATATTGGAGTTAAGAAATCAAATAAGTTTGCATAAAACCAAATGGTTGGAAATTTAAATTTCACGTTCCCTTACCGATTTGGTAACAAATGAAACATACACACAATGAAACAAGGATCATACAATGACGATTTAAATACCCATAAATTAATTTGCATTACTCAAAAATACAATCATGGGTAGTATATACACCACACAAAAGGTAATAGTGGAAAATATAGCATGAATCTCACGGGAATAAAGATGAGATGAATACCCCTTACCTTGTACTTTTCCATGGTAGAGGGTACATTTAACTCATGAATAATAGTTAAATCATTGTTTTTAAATTATTAAATAACTATATACATAAATATGATATCATATATGATCCTCTAATATTTATTATTTAATAATATTTTAGTACTATCAACATCTTGGCTATTAACATATTTGTTTTCCTTTATATGCTCAGTTACGTAATCCATGTTTGTTATGGATAAGATGTTTTCTATTTATATCAATAATGATCTTACGTTCTTAAAAATTATTTGAAATCATAAAATTAATATTATTCATTAATTATTACAATGGGGAATGAATCTCATTGAGTTCGTGGAGATGGTAATCTGTACACACACACGAGCAACAATATCATTATATTGATGGTGAAATCATCGGTAATTGGATGTTATATAATTTATAAAGAATACATAACTTTTTATATTGTCTATTTAAATTATTTATACTCATTATTATACCCATCCAAATAATGAAGTGTTTGAATAACAAACTACACCACAACGTGGCGACAGTAAGTCGTACGTATGCATGTATGGCGACTTTATCATTCATATGATGGATAGAATAATAAATATGGTTGTACCATTTTTATAATGAAATAAAAGTATATAGTAGATACTGGATTAATTATTTTAGATTGGAAAAAACAAAGAAAGAGGAAGTGGAAGAAAAAAACAACTTGAACGTGGTTATGGAATATTTACCTCTTCTATGGGTTTTCCTTCTGATTTGATAAAATATGCTTTTTAGGTTGGATTTATGACAAATGGAAGGCCACTAAGATTAAGGGATTAAAGTTGAGAGGATATTTGAGAATTTATTGGACGAGACAAAGGGCTTTGGAGGAGTTAAATTAAGATAAGGGGAAAGACCCTTTTATAAGAGTGGTGAGGGTCACATTAGGAAAATTTTTAAATATTATTTTATAATAAAATCATTTTCGATTTCTAATGGATCAAAAATTATTTATTTCAAGGATAGGGTGTAGATAGGTCTCAAACCATTCAACCAATATGTTTTAGACACTTTTAGGTCTCCATATTAACCTTATCATTTAGATTTAACTCTTTATCAAATAGTTTGTCATTTTCCATGTCTCTTTTTATTTTCATATTATAGGGATAGTAAACGTAGTATAACAAGCCATGAGAACACCAAGTGTTTTATTATTAATATATAGAACCTTATCTATGTCCTTTGTCTGATCCTTATATTTTTAGTATTATTATATAAATTAATAATATAGTATTTGTTTTAAAAACTCAATTATGTCATTTTTGACACTATTTAGTATTTGGTTTTTGTGAAAATCATAACTACATGATTAATTATAAAACAAATTAATCAATAAAACCTAAAATGGAATATTAACCTATAAAAATAGTGGAATTCATCAAACATCTCAAATTAAATTTATTTCGATATTTATAATATCACATATTTTAATATTTCATTAATAAGGTAATTATTGTATCATCATTGTGTCATAATTAAATTAAATTATTTAATGTATAAAAATTATAAATAAAATTCATTTATGTAGGATATCTTTTTATCTTTCTAATGAATATTTATCATCTAATTTATCTTATGTATAACACTATATTGAAAATGGTGTAGTTATTAAACTTTTAATTTTACTCTTTAAGTCTTCTTTAAATAAAACAATATTAAAGGTCTTAACTAATTCATGCAGACAAAACGGGGTCATAATTTATTTAAAAGGATGTTTTTGGTCTAATTATACTTATCCAATAGAATTATGACATGTGTGATGGTTATTATAGTGTCATTTTTAACATTAATTACACAATTTAATTTTAATTGCGGTAAATAAAAGTCATAAGTTAATATTCACCAAAAATTATTTTATTCTTATTGAACCACATTTTACATACTGATGCCAACCGTGTCTCTCAGATTTTTAAAATTCAACTCCCAAAAGTACGAAAATTATGTTTTATGAAAATTTTTAAATGCTCTAAAAAGGAGGATTAAAGATGGAACAAATTCAGCAAAATTTTTTATATCTAACCTTATTATAAAATGACTCAAATGAATTACATTAAACATATAAATGTATAATGTATCTATTCTTACCTAAAATCAATTTAAATAAAATAAATAGTTATTGAAATAATAATTTGGTTTTAAACAATAACTCAATGTTTTTCCCTATTAATAAAAAAATGAAATTCTTTAGAAAAATACAAAAAATTCACCCAAAGTTAATTTTGATATTCTGAATCCAAAAATGAAGTCAATTTTGAAAAATTAAAATTTATAAAATTTTAAAAACTGGGTATTACAATTCATAATGGCTAGTTCGATTGGTCTTGGGGTTTTAAAACTTCATGTAGCTTACAATGCCAGCTACTGCATTATTGTAAGGGATACGTTTCGTGGAAGATTGGGGTGTAATAGAGGCTCATTAACATAATTCACCAGTTTTTTTCAGGGTTCAGAGACATTTCAATGTTGTTTTAAGATCTAATGTTTTATTTGGAGCCTCATTAATATATCTATTATTCTTTTTTACTTTTTAAAAAATTTCACAGACATAAAAAATCTATAATAGGTAAACCTAAAATAATAAATTATATTGATGGGGTGTAGAAATTCATTCATTTTAGAGAATGAAAATGTTGTGACTGATAGTTTATCTACTGATTCATCATCACATTTATCATTAATTATTGGATTAAATATAACCACTTAGAATGAAAATGGTTTTAGCAATGCTATAGGTGATTAAAATTATCAACGAACAAAGAAACTGAGATATGTAATCATTTTATTTTATTCAATGATCTGAAAAGGAAATTGAAAATAAATTATTTTTGATTTATTTTCTTTATTTAGTTTTGTTTTTTTGTTTATTAAACATGACCATGGATGGGTGTTTTAATTTCTTATTTTTGTTTTAAAGATTTGGAATAATCCAAAACATTAAATAATTTAATCATATTCATTCCTGACCGAATAAAGTTTAGCATATATTTCATTTAAACATTTTAATCATAATAATGTTTTTACTTTATGTATAATATTTTAAAAAAAATTAGGTGTCATATTATATTCAAATTATATAAAATTTATTTACAACTGACAGAATACATATATAAAAGGTTTATCTCAATGTATTATCTTTTAATTATTAACTAAAAATAAATAGTGGATAATTCATCCTTTTTAGGGATTTTATGATTGATCACATGTCATATACATAATTCAATAGGTTTATTTTAATTTTTTTTATCCATTAATCCTTAGAAAATAGATGTTATCACATAAATATATATAATTATATTTGAATATTATATTGAAACATGTATGTGATTCAATAATAAATGAATTATGTAATACCTATGAACATTATGTTACATTACCATTAAAATAAATCCATTATCTTTGATAACCCGAGGAACCGACAACCCTATGTCTAAATAAACTATATTATAATATAGAGTTATAACCATGATATAAAATTATAAAATATGAATAATAAAATCGATATTATTAAAATTCTACTCTTTAAACATGTATAAAAAATATTTCATGGTTATTTATTTATTATAAATAAAATAAAAAACATTTCAATTAAAATAAAATATTTTAGAAAAGCTATATTTTTCTAAAGTGTTTCTTCCAAGGATTTTCTGAAATTAACATATAAATTCATTCTAACAATTTAATAAAAATTATTTTAAGAAATTAAAAATTTTAGATTCAAAATATCAAAATTACCATATTGTGAATTTTTTATAGTTTTTGGAAATGAAAAAATTTCTAATGATTTATGAAAAAAAATCTTTTTAGTGAGAATCCCATTTTCATTTATCTTATTTAAAAATACATATTATATTATATATTGTTTTTAATGTAATATTAGCTCAATTATATTACCACATAAATAATATATATAATTTTTTTTCAATATTATATTGAAAATTAATTTTATAATTTTCCATACTTCTGAGATTTTTTCTTTGGAAAATTGATTGTTCAATACACCTGTAGAATTTCTATTAAAATAAATTCTAACAATTAATTGAATAGAAATTGAAAAAATGGATTAAATATTTTTAATATGTAATGTTAAAATTATCTAATATGGTTTCAATAATTTTTGAAAACAATTAATTGTAAAAGAATTAAAAATTAATTACCATGGTTTTGTTAGAAACTAATTTATTTGGCAGTCAAACAAAAACTATAATGGTCAAAATGACCTAAAATCATTTCCAAAACCCGTTTTTGGAATTATATTGATATTATAACGTATAATTATCTATTAAACAATTTTTTAGGATTTTTTAAATATACAAACATCGACATAATTGAATATTTTTAAAAATTCCATGTGTGTCCTCTCACCCAATTATATGAGGCTTCCCACCCTCACCTATTTTTTACACTTCCAATACCATTTTTTTCTAAAAAAATACATAACCATATATTTTGTTTTATTACCACCACACATATTATAGGAATTAATAAGATAAAAATCTAATCTAGGAATGTTTTACTTCTAACATAATGAGGTTCTCGATGAAGAGGTGAGGTTTTTAACTATTTCTTTTCATTTTAATTATTCATCTGTATAATTAAAATAATATACATAAATATTAATATAATAACACCATTTTATGAAATATATTTATAATTTATTATGTTTATTTAATGATATTAATTGAACACCTATTCCATTACATGTGGAAAAATTATTGATCTTGTGTACAGTGGATTACCCCTTTGCGAACAAAAATAATATTTTTTCCCTAACCACTATCACTAATTGATATAATGATGGATTTAACATATTTATATTATATCTATTAAATATATATACTAATTTAATTATAAAATCATATATACCTTCTTACTTTCCATTCCTTGGGTGACACGATAACGTTGATCATGTGTATAGAAGACTACGACATGTGAAGTGATATGATTCATTTGTATCAAACTCTTTACATGGAAGGTATCAAATATAAAGTTAATTTATATATGTAAAATATTAAAACTAAAAATATATATGGGAGTATTATATCATATTTAAATTATTACCTACAAATAATTTTGTGAAATAATGATGTCTCTCGTGTGTGTGTGTGTACTACCACCTCCATGAAGAGATATGAAATGTTTTTATTTTATTTTTAGATGGATGGTAAAAATAATGAATTTGATTATTAGATATTATATATATATATATATATTATTAATTGTTTTTAATTTATAATTAATATTTATTTTCAATTCTTTCAATCTCTTGAGAAAAATGGAAATAAGGTTCATGCGTGTGTACATCATAGTGCCTCCATAAGATGTGTATTCCACATTCTATCTGTAGGTTTTATATATTATTATAAATAAATATATAATGATTATATTTGAAATTTATGTCTTGCTTTGATATAATTTTATGTTGTAACCTTGATCAATATAAATGGAATGAAATTACAAGACCAAACCATATATGGAAAACAATGTAATTATCACATGAAATAATGATTTTATCAAATAATTTTCGATAAATGGGTTATGAAAAACTATAGAATAATAATATATCGTTTGATATCTATTAGTAAGGTTTGGTAATAGATTTATAATAATCCAATATTTATTATTCTAATGGTTTGAAGACATATGTTGGAATTCAGTCTTAATGTAAGGGATTTCTGTCTCTACTTTCATTCTTTGGGATATATGCCATGCTATGCACCAATTTTATTTTATGAGGTTCATATAAAACCCTTTTTATGAATAATATCATTAATTAATTAATTATAATAATATTTCATATAAGGCCCCATCCTTAAACCTTACTTAATCTTGAGTTATTACAAGATTACACATTGAGGATCTTTTCAGGTTTAGAGTTTTAGAGAATTATATCATAAAACTTGCATTACATTACACATTTAAACAGAGTGGTTAAATAAAAGATATTATTCGTTTTCCCATCAACAGAAACATATTTAAAATAAAACATTGATTCTTTCATGACACTTCCTTGACACTATCATCATATCATGTACCCTTCCCTTGACCTGTGAAAAACATTTCAAAAACTTGGGATGAGCATAAAAAGCTCAGTAAGGGATATAAAAATGTGGAAAGGAAACATGAGTACATGTATACACAAGAATCAATGAAATCATACTCTACTCATAAAACATAATCACTTTAACATACCTAATCAAATCATGAATAAATCATAGAAATCATAAGACAAAAAGGTAACTTGAGGCATTCATAACATTCTTACGTAGCGAGTAACCCTCTTGGTTACGTTTGGAATACCCATCACAGTATATTCCCTAAATCTCTACAGAGAAACCTTAACGTTTAACTCCTTTGTGTTACCCAATGCATTAGAGAGCTATATCGGGCTCACCCACCCTTAGTTTATCACGGAACCACCCTCTTCATAACAATTCCCAAGAACCATAACATAATCGTATCACATAAAACATGCATAAAGGAAACATAACATTTCTACATTTCAATCACAAGATATCAATAACACATTGATATAATAAAAACGTTATAAAAACCATTTTTAACACGAAAATAAAAGAAAATTAAAACATGGTATTTATTTTTCATTTAAAAAAAAGTTATAGCTTATAGAGGAAACTGAAACTCAAATAATGGTCACGGCGGTGGAGAAGTCATTGTTGCCGCATACGTACGACAAAAACATTCCCTTTTTCCATTTAGTAAAACTATTTGTATAATAAAATATTCCTTTTGGATAAACATAAAAGTCAAAGGGGTTTATACACCATATAAAAGAAGCTTGTGTATAACACAAAATATGCCTCAATGAAAAGAGATTGTGACGAAGTCCCATACCTCAGGTCCAACTTGACTCGATCGTTCTATAAACTCCTGAATAATAAACTTGTGTTAATTTATAGTTGTTTAAGAACCTTTTTAAAGTTAATTATTCCTTTTATATCACTTATTTCCATGTCATGAACACTATGTAATTATTTAAGTTAATAACGGCCGTTTTAACAATCATTGGTACTTGAGTCAAAAATAAACTCTTTATAATTACAATTTGTTCATGTATCCATTATATCCTGAGTTATACTCATGATGTAAATATCTTATATATCATATATATCCTGTATATACGTGCATTTATAATATTACATAACGTTTAGTGGTATGAAATGAAATGCACCGTTCTTGGAGACGGTAAGTCGTACACACGCATGAACACTACTTTCATTTCTATTTCATATTTTATGGAATGGAATCATAATGATATAAAGTTATATTATAATTACAGTCTAATATAATATATAATATCATTAATTACATCCTTTTTAATACCCACAAATGGCATTAACGAATCAAATCACTTTGAGGGGGCGGTAGTCCGCACTTCCTAAAATGAAGATATCGCGTTTACCCATAATGGAAACCATAAAGGTATGCCATAAATGAAAAATACAGAAGATTAAGTAAAATATAGACATATTATATACCATATATAAATATAGTGACATCTTAATGGACACATTTGAAGGTGTTAAAACATTATTGGACAATCATTGTTTCGTGAGGCAGAAATTCACCATCCACGGAAACAGTATGTTCATTAACCATTAGATGTAGGTGTGTGTAAGTGTAGCTCGAATCATTCTTATAAGAACATCCTAGTATATTTAAGATACTAGTGTTGTTACAAAATAAAGGAATAAAAATATTTTAGAGGGTTGGAGAAGAAAAATAAATCATTAGAACACAAGATAAAACACTACATTTAAAACGGGTAACTCTTTCTGATTTGAGATCAAAGGCTTCCTTGGGAAGACATCTGCCCAAAGTGAGGCTTCTAGGAGTAATAGAGGGATGTGTAGAGACAAAATGGGCAGGTTTTGGCTGAGCCAAAGGCTTTGGATGTGTGGGTAAGGTGGTATAGGTGGGGGCCTTTTATAAGAGAAGAGGAGGGGCACTCTTGGAAAGTTTAGAAAAGATACTTTATTATAAAATGATTTTTGGATAAAAAAAGGTCCCACAATTATAAATTTCTAGGATAAGGTGATTAGGGTTCGAAATACACCCATCCAATAGGTTATTGACAAGTGTAGGTCTTATATTTTACATTATATTTTCATTTTATTTAAATCGTTAAATAATGAGGTAATCGCTGCATCATCATGGTGAAATAAATAATTTAATTTATTTAATGTCTAAAAATTATAAAAAAATATCATGATGTAGGAAATATTTTTATATTTCTAATGACTATTTATAGTCATAAATCTGACTTCTGTAACCCCATGTAAAAATTGTTTTAGTAAAACAATACATGTTTGTGTCATATTTACTTTTACATTAAATAAAAGGCATTAATGTCAATATCTTACCAAAGTGGATCCATGGGGTCCCAAAAATCGACCCATGGGTTGTCTTGGTCGGCGATGACTCATCCAACAGGGTTAGTAAAAGTTTCATGTTATTTTCATTTTATTATAATATCATTTTTTCATCAAACTACGTTAATTACCTCTAATCGCGATTAAAAATTTAAAATTTACTATTCACAAAAAAATTATTTTAATCCCATTAAACCACATTTTACTTCTTAATTAAAACCATGTATGTTGGATTTTTGAAATTCAAAACACAGAGGTGGTAAAATTTCATTTAAACGAAAAATCAGTTTTTTTAAGTACCACTTAGTGTTTTCACTATTCATAAAAAATTGAAGCATTTCAGAAAAATACCAAAACATCACCCTAAGCTATATTTGATATTCCGGAATAAAAAATGATGTCTATTATAAAAAATTCAATACATATAAGTTAAATTAATTAATTTAATAATTAATTCCCACTGTCATAGCAAATAGCATGTTTTTATGAAGCAATAAGTATCAAAAGATTGACACTAGTTTAAGTCCAACTTCAAAGTGAAATAAATTCCAACGACCACTATTGGATTAAATGGTAAAAATATATTCTAATTTCACTTTAAAACCAATTCAAAAGATAATATAATCATATAAATAAATTAGATTAAAAATAGGTTTTGAATTAAAATACAACATTTTTAACTATTCATGAAAAAGGAACTTTATCGGAAAAATACCAAAAAATTACCCAAAGTAAATTTCAATGTCCCAATCATAAAGGATAAGTTTATCTTGACAAATATAGCTTATAAAATTGTCAAAAGTTTGATTTAAAAATGGTTTGCCATCAAAACGCAGTAAAACAATATTTTAAAAATATTAGTGCATTCCATGCTTAAGATTGGATTTATTCTCATTTTAAGACTCTAAAACACTATCTAATTCATTAATAGACATAGATAAAAAATATCTATTATTCATTACTTACTTGGGATGTTACATCCTTCCCCCATTTAGAAAATTGCATCCTCGCAATTTATTTACTTATTGAATAAGTGGGGGTATTTAGCCCTCATTGCATTTTCAGATTCCCATGTTGCCTCTTAAATCATGTGGTTTTTCCACAAAACCATTACCTGATGAATCACCTTATTCCGTAACACATTCTCCCTATGTTCAATAATCTGGACCATTTGTTTCTCATAAGATAGGTTCTCTTCAAGCTGAACTACCTCTGGACTCAAAACATGAGATGGATCTATCCTATACGTTCTCAACATCGAAACATGAAAAACATTGTGTACCTGAGATAAACTCTGATGTAAAGCCACTCGGTATGCAACTAATCCAACTCTCCCCAGAATTTCATATGGTCTAATGAACCTTGGACTCAGCTTTCCATTCTTACCAAATCGCATCACACTTTTCCATCTTGAGACTTTGAGAATAATATGATCACCTACCTCAAAATAGATATCCTTCCTCCTATTGTCCGCATAACTCTTCTGCCTGCTCTGAGCTGTTCTCATGTGTTTCTGTATCAGCTGAACTTTTTATAGAAACTCTTCTACCAATTCTGATCCCATCAGCTTCCTTTCACCCACTTCATCCCAGAAAGATGGAGTTCGACACCGCTTCCCATATAACGCCTCAAATGGTGCCATCTGTATAATGGAATGAAAACTGTTATTATATGAAAATTCAACCAAGGAAAGATGTTGGTCCCAAATTCTCTGATAATCCATCGAGAAAGCACGTAACATATCCTCCAAGGTCTGAATTGTTTGTTCGGACTGCCCATCTGATTGAGGATGAAAAGCTGTACTAAAATTTAATTCAGTACCCAATGACTCTTGAAGGCCTTTCCAAAAGTTAGAAGTGAACTTGAGATCACGATCAGATACAATGGATAGGGGAACTCCATGCAAACTGCTAATCACTTTAAGATAAAATCGAGAAAGTTGATCTAGGGAAAAATTATCTCGTATAGCAAAGAAATGAGTAGATTTAGTCAAGCGATCAACAATAGCCCAGATTGCATTATTACCTCGAGATGTCTTCGGTAATCCCACAACAAAGTCCATGGATATATTCTCCCATTTCCACTCTGGAACTGGTAAAGGCTGAATCACCCCTTTCGGTAACTGCCGCTCTGCTTTAACCTGTTGACATGTCAAACACTTCACAGTAAAATCTGCAATATCTCTTTTCATTCCATCCCACTAGTAATACTCCCGCAGATCTTTGTACATCTTAGTACTGCCAGGATGAACAGAAAACGGAGAACTATGAGCTTCACATAACAACTCTCTCTTCAACTGTGAATCACAAGGCACACAAAATCTCTTCCCAAATATCAAAACACAATCATTATCAATGTTGAATTCAGGCAACTTACCTTTCTGAACCATCTCTATCTTTTTCTACAACTCACCGTCTTGCTTCTGTGCTTTCTTGATTCTGTCTAATAGAGAAAATTTCACTGATACCTGAAAGAAAACAGAAGGAAATCTTACACCAAAAACTTCTATGCCAATTTTCATCAAATCCTTAACCAAAGGATCACGTTCCAAATGCAACATTGTTAATGAAGCATTACTTTTTCGACACAAAGCATCCGTCACTTTATTTGCATTTCCCGGATGGTAATGAATTGCACAATCATAATCCTTGATTAATTCTTGCCATCTCCTCTGTCTCATGTTCAATTCATTCTGAGTGAATATATACATTAAACTTTTGTGATCATTATATATTTCACACTTTACTCAATTAAAATGATGCCTCAAAATTTTTAAAGAGAAAACCACAGCAGCTAATTCCAAATCATGTGTAGGATAATTTACCTCATGCATTTTCAACTGACGTGAAGAATAAGAAATTACCTGATCATTATGCATTAGTACACAACCAAGTCCTTTCAATGAAGTGTCATTGTAGATAACAAACTCACCATTTCTAGAAAGTAGTGCCAAAACTGTAGCATTCACCAATCTTCATTTGAATTCCTGAAAACAATCATCACATTATTTTGTCCAGATAAACTTAACACCCTTCCGAGTTAGCATAGTCATTGGACTAGATAACCGTGAAACATTTCTAACAAACCTTCGGTAATAGCCTGCTAAACCAAGGAAACTATGAATCTCCATTATATTTGTGGGTCTTGGCCATTATTCCACAACCTTTGTTTTTGCAGGATCAACAGTTATCCCATATTTAGAAGTTATATGACAAAGGAAAGAAATTTGTTACAACCAAAACTCACACTTGCTGAATTTCCAATACAATTTCTTTTCATTCAAGGTTTTCAAAATAACCCTTAAATGTCATTCTGCTCCTCTTTAATTTTACAAAACACCAAAATATCATCAATGAAAACCACCACAAATTCATCCAAGAAATCATGGAAAATTCTATTCATTAAGTCCATGAATACAGCAGGTGCATTGGTTAGCCCAAAATGAATTACTACAAATTCATAATGGACATATCTTGTACGAAACACAGTCTTCATAATATCTTCATCCTTCACCTTTAGCTGATGGTACCCTGATCTCAGGTCAATCTTTGAAAAATACTAAGCTCCCTAGAGCTGATCAAACAAATCATCGATATGAGGAAAATGATATTTTTTCTTAACAGTGATGTTATTCAAGGCTCTATAATCAATGCAAAGTCTCATTGAACCATCTCTCTTTTTAACAAATAAAACAGGATCACCCTATGGTGATGTTCTTGGTCGAATGAAACCTTTCTCTAATAAATCTTGCAATTGCTCATTCAACTCTAAAAGTTCAATTTGAGCCATTCGATAAGGGGGTTTTGAAATTGGAATAGCATCAGGAACTAAGTAAACAGTAAATTCAACTTCTTGATCTGGTATTATTCCAGGAAACTCATCATGAAAAACATCAGGATACTCCTTTACCACTGGCACATCATTAATTTGAACAGTTCCTTTATTTTCAATGATGAGTGCAAGGTAACATTCATTTCCATCTTTTCCAAATTTCTCAGCCTCTTGATATGTTATCAACAGTAAGGGTTCATTATTGTACACAAACTGAAAGTCTTTCTGAAAAGAAACTTCTTTATCTCTACAGTGAATATTTACATGGTAAATAGAGAGCCAATCGGTATCCAGGATAACATCAAACTCTACTAGAGGTAAAACAATAAGGTTTTAAAGTAGGTTCTTTCTGCGGTTAAGGATAGGAAGATTCTTATAGATTTGTTGTGCCTCAACATTTCCCCCATGTTTTTTACCACAATTTCAGGAGTCATTTCTTGATATGGTATTCCCATTTTACTAGAAAAGGTTTCAGAGATGAAAGAATGTGTAGACCCCGAATCAAACAACACACTGGCATAATCTGAAAAAACAAACAAAGTACGTGATACAACTTCATTTGATGGCTCGACATCTGCTGAAGTAGTTTCAAAGAATTTCACCACCCCTTTCCGCTTGTAGTCTAACTACTCCCCATCACTCAAGCTGTTTTTCAGATACTCGTTTTCATAGTGACCCATCTCATTGCACTTAAAACATTTCATTAACTATAAATAAAATTTGGACTTACCATCACCTTGAACATTTTCAGTGCAATAATGAGTCTTATGCCCCATCTTACCACATCGGTAGAACTCTCCAGAATTTAGAAGACATTCCCCATCATGACTTTTACCACATATATCACAAACTGGATACTTAGTTTTCTTACCATCATACTTTTTTGAAGAACTCTTTCCTTTATCCTACCACCTCAGTCTCTTCTTCTGTTGGTTGTTATAGAACACTTGATCATCGGAAAAGTCCATTTATTCCTCCTCATCACATAGAACAATCTTTTCATAACTTTTGAACTCACGAGAAGATAATGCCCTTCAATATTTTGGTTTTAATCCTGAGTAAAAATGATTGATTTTACTATCGAGGTCTCAGATAAAATTTGGAGCATTCCTTGCCAATCGAGTGAACCTTTCTTCATAGGCAGCCATTGAGTCTTCCTCTTGCCTCAATTCTAGGAATTGCTTTTCCATCCTAAGTCGAACAGCCTTAGGAAAATAATTCTCAAGAAACATACCTTTGAATTCATCCCATTCGAGAGCATCAATATCATCAGCATCCTTGATATTTTTAACCCTCGACCACCACTGATCTGCTTCACCCACCAAATGGTAAATAGAAAGACTAACCTTTTGATAGTCTGAACACCCCATGACATCAAAAAACTTCTCCAGTGACTTAATCCACCCTTCAGCTAGCACAACATCAGATGATCCTCTGAATGATGGGGGATGTTCCCTCATGAAATGTTTCACCACTAACATGTTCCTCTTCGGTTGATCTGGCTGATCTCGTGCATGGATACCACCACCATTTATTTCTTGAGTCAACTGCACCATTACTGCAACAAAATATTCAGTTCCAATTCCGACAATCTCAGGATGCTGATTCGAAAGGTTATTTCTTTCTATATGCCTTTCTAGCACTGCTTCCCTGTTTCATCTATGGAAAACCATTCTGAACAACCATGTCTTAGATAAAGAAACATGGTAATCTTCAAATGATATATCATTTCAATTTGACCATTAAAAAATTATTTTTGGATAATCATATAATAAAATTATAACTCCTAAAGATATATAAACCGACATCTGATACCAACTATAAGGCCCCATCCTTAATCCTTACATAATTTTGAGTTATTACAAGATTACACATTGATGATCTTTTCAGGTTTAGAGTTTTAGATAATTAGATCATAAATCTTGCATTACATTCCGCATTTAAACAAAGTAGTTACATAAAAGATAGTATTAATTTTTCCCATCAACGGAAACATATTTAAAATAAAACATGGATTCTTTATTGACACTTCCTTGACACTATCATTATATCATGTACCCTTACCTTGACCTGTGAAAAACATTTCAAAAACTTGGGATGAGCATAAAAATCTCAGCAAGGGATATAAAAATGTGGAAAGGAAACATGAGTACATGTATACACAAGAATCAATGAAATCATACTCTACTCATAAAACATAAGCACATTAACATACCTCATCAAATCATGAACAAATCATAGAAATCATAAGACATAAAGGTAACTTGAGGCATTCATAACATTCTTACGTAGAGAGTAACCATCTTGGTTACGTTTGGAATACCCATCACAGTATATTCCCTAAATATCTTCGGAGAAACCTTAACGTTTAACTCCTTCGCGTTACCCAATGCATTGGAGAGCTATATCGGGCTCACCCGCCCTTAGTTTATCACAGAACCACCCGTCATCATAACAATGCCCAAGAACCATAACATAATTGTATCACATAAAACATGCATAAAGGAAACATAAAATTTCCAAATTTCAATCACAAGATATCAATTACACATTGATATAATAAAAATGTTATCAAAACCATTTTCAATACCAAAATAAAAGAAAAGTAAAACATGGTATTTATTTTTCTCATAAAAAATGTTATGGCTTGTAGAGGAATCCGAAACTCAAATAATGGTCATGGCGGCAGAGAAGTCATTGTAGCCACATACGTATGAAAAAAACATTCCATTTTGTCATTTAGTAAAACGTTTCGTATAAAAAAAATATTCCTTTTGGATAAACGTAAAATTCAAAGTGGTTTATACACCGTATAAAAGAAGGTTGTGTATAAAACAAAATATGCCTCAATGAAAGGAGATTGAGACGAAGTCCCATACCTCGAGTCCGACTTGACTCGATTGTTCTTTAACCTCCTGAATAATAGACATGTGTTAATTTCTACTTGTTTAAGAACCTTTTTAAAGTTCATTATTCCTTTTATATCACTTATTTCCATGTCATGAACACTATGTAATTATTGAAGTTAATAACGGTCGTTTTAACGATCATTGGTACTTGAGTCAAAAATAAACTCTTTATAATTACAAGTTGTTCATGTATCCATTATATCCAGAGTTATACTCATGATGTAGATATCATATATATCATATATATATATATTATATACATGAATTTATAATATTACATAACGTTTATAGTTAAGAAATGAAATTCACCGTTCATGGAGACAGTAAGCTGTACGTACGCATGAACACTACTTTCATTTATATTTCATATTTTATGGAATGGAATCATAATGATATAAATTTATATTATAATTCCAGTATAATATCATATATAGTATAATTAATTATATCCTTTATACGTCCCACATGTGGCATTAACGAATCAAATCACATTGAGCGGGCGGTAGTCCGCACTTCCTAAAATGAAGATATCACGTTTACCAATAATGGAAACCATAAAGGTATGCCATAAATGAAATATACAGAAGATTAAGTAAAATATAAACATATTATATACCATATATAAATATAGTGACATCTTAATGGCCACCTTTGATGGTGTTAAAAGAATATTGAACAATCATCGTTTCGTGAGGCGGAAATTCTCCATCCACAGAAACAGTATGTTCCTTAACCATTAGATGTAGGTGTGTGTATGTGTAGCTCGAATACTTCTTATAACAACATCATAGTATATTTCATATACTGGTGATGTTACAGAATAAATGAATAAAAATATTTTAGAGGGTTGGAGAAGCAAAATAAAACGTAAGAACACAAGAGAAAACACTACCTTTAGAACGGGTAACTCTTTTTGATTGGGATCAAAGGCTTCCTTGGGAAGACTTCTACCCAAAGTGATGCTTCTAAGAGTAATAGAGGAATGTGGAGAGAAAATATGGGCAGGGTTTGGCCAATCAAAAGGATTTGGAAGTGTGGTTAAGGTGGTAGAGGTGGGGGCCTTTTATAAGAGGAGACGAGGGGCACTCGTGGAAAGTTAAGAAAAGATACATTGTTATAAAATGATTTCCGGATAAAAAATGGTCCTACAATTATATATTTAGAGGATAAGGTGATAAGGGTTATAAATCCACCCATCCAATAGGTTTTTGAAAAGTGTAGGTCTTATATTTTACATTATATTTTCATTTTATTTAAATTGTTAAATAATGATGTAATCGCTGCATCATCATGGTGTCATAAATAATTTAATTTATTTAATGAATAAAAATTATAAAAAAATACCATGATGTATGAAATCTTTTTATGTCTCTAATGACTATTTATAGTCATAAATCTGACTTGTGTAACCCCATGTAAATTATTTTTAGTAAAACAATACATGTTTGTGTCATTTTTACTTTTACTTTAAATAAAAGGCATTAATGTCATTATCTTACCAAAGTTGATCCATGGGGTCCCAGAAATCGACCCATGGGTTGTCTTGGTTGGCCATGACTCATCAAATAGTGTTAGGAAAAGTGTCAAGTTATTTTCATTTTATTATAATATCATTTTTTCGTCAAACTACATTAATTACCTCTAATCGCGATTAAAAAATTAAAAGTTACTATTCACCAATGTTGTTTTTAATTTCATTGAACCACATTTTACTTCATAATGACAACCATGTATTTCGGATGTTTGAAATTCAAAATACAGAGGTGGTAAAATTTCATTTAAACGAAAAATCAGTTTTTTTAAGTACCACTTAGTGGTTTCACTATTCATCAAAAATTGAAGCTTTTCAGAAAAATACCAAAACATCACCCTAAGATATATTTGATATTATGGATTCAAAAATGATTTCTATTTTACGTAATTAAAAAAATATAATTTACATAAATTAATTTAATAATTAATTCACACTGTCAGAGCAAATAGCGTGTTTTTATGAAACAATAAGTATCAAAAGATTGCCACTAGTTTAAGTCCAATTTCAAAGTGAAATTAATTCCAAAGACCAAAATTGGATTAAATGGTAAAAATATATTCTAATTTCACTTTAAAACCAATTTAAAATATAATCTAATCATATAAATAAATTATATTAAAAAGGGGTTTTGAATTAAAATACAAAATTTTCACTATTCATTAAAAAATGAACATTATCGGAAAAATACCAAAAATTTACCCAAATAAAATTTCAATGTCCCAATCATAAATAATAAGTTTATATTGACAAATAGAGCTTATAAAATTGTCAAAAGTTTGATTTAAAAATGGTTTTCCATCAAAAGGCAGTAAAACAATCTTTTAAAAATATTAGTGTATTCCATGCTTAAGATTGGATTTATTCTCATTTTAAGCCTCTAAAACACTATCTAATTCATTAATAGACATAGATAAAAATATCTATATTTCATTACTTACTTGGGATGTTACATTTTATGTTTCATTTAATGTAATTATTTAAAATGATTTTTATTTAATGTTACCTAGTTGAATTGCTTTAATGTAGCAATCACATCGTTAATAGGGATAGCAGATGTTTATGTTTATAATGATTAAAAAAAATGGCCCATATGTAAATAAACTCGTGAGTATTATTATAATATATTTATTTCACTATTATACATGTTTCCCTTCATTTTGATCTCTTTTTGTGGTCATGAATTTGAGGTAATATTTTTAATAAAAAAACGTTTTCATTTTTCTCTTTGATAAAAAACCCATTTTAATCCTTATCCATGTTTAATAAAAATATTTTCAAAAAGGTTTTGATATTAGACAATTTATTTATTAATGAAAATTTTAACGATGTTAGAATTTTCACAAAGGTTTTCGAAGGAATCCTCCTGTCGTTTTTTAATAATGTGATTCTGGATGTTTTTCCAATTTATGAGAAGATTTTATTTTCTTTTAACTTGTGTGAAAAGAATATAATTTTTTACCATAATAAAACTATTTCATATAAATAATTATTTTAAAATATTACAATGTTTTTTTTGAAATAAATTAATTTTATAATATATTATGAATTTCCTAGTTTATAAAAAAATTGTTTTTCAAATATATGTTATTTTCCTTGGGAAATGATCCAAGGTATATTTCAAAAAAAATTCTATTTAATACAGAATACATCGATCTTACAAAAGATTTACTGAAGATATAATCCAATGATATTATCCTTATTATTTCTTGTTTTGTTTTATCATCATTTTGACTATGGATGCATTATTTTTATAACATTCACAATATTACTCTAAATGTTTTACAATAATATTTATTTACTGGGAAGAGTATTAACATTTCAATTGAATTTTTTTATAATTTAAAATATTATGTTGATTATGATTCATAAAATAATATTATTAATTAACTATATGTATTATGTAATAGGTGTGTCCCTCCATATCCTGTCAATTTATTGGCAGGACTAATGAAATAAACTAGAATGTGTTTTTGGCCGAAGCCTTATTTACTCATGCGTGATGTCTTGGAATGAGGCCTTGATGGTATGTTTATGATATTTAACATTATGAATTCCCTAATTATGATATTATTCACTAATTTTCATGTGATTATGTGATTACATATAACAGAAATAGAAAATATTCATGATCATGTGATTATATTTTGAGAATTATGTGATAATTATTTTTTAATTTCATATGATTCTCATGATATTGATTTAGTTAAATTTGTTTTAGTAATTAACCAATCCATATTTATTATTCATTATTTATTTACTTATATCTTCCACCATACTCATACCCTTACTATGAATTTGAACTCACCCTTTTTTGTTTTTTCATTCCCCAGGATTCCATGATGTATATTAGGAAATATATATAAGATTATTCAAGACGAAATAATAAAACCCTTGAAGAATTTCTCCTTTCATCCTATATTAATTTATAAATTGAGATTCATTTATGTATATAACTACCAGGCCTACTAATAAATTTGGTTATTTGTGATGCCATTCCACATATCTTATGAAAATTTAATAATGTAACCACCAACTTTGGGCTACTAGGTTTGGGGTATTTAAAATTTACATCATGGTACGTTTTCAAGAATACATGGGAACTATATTTAGTAAAACATAGATTATATCACATTATCAGAATAGTTACTTTGGAGGATACGTATATAATAACATCCTAATGTTTTGGTGAGGAAGAGATTATGTGTGGTTTCCTTGAAATACATCCCTATTTGTATAGTTAAAATAGAAGTTATTAGGGAACAAATGTACCTAGGGCTGATAACCCCAAAAATGGAGTGTTAGGCTTGACTAGAGAATTACCTAGTACATGATAGTAGGGCCTTATTATTCACCTTTTTGAAACAAAAATGGGGTTTATTGGATTCAATAAAAAAATATATAGAATCCGTTATGGAGGATTTCAAATTATTTCAATAGTTTGAAAACATTCCCAAACAAAACATCATTAGAACTATGATATTATTAATGAATGTATTTTTTAATGTTTCTTAAGTGTTTCACTATTTTTGTGATTATACATTGTTTTTCATAATGTCATGATCCAATCTAGTGTATTTAAGATTTAGAAATTGTTCCTAGAAGAAATAATGATAATCATACCAGTGAAAGTACCCCATTTAGTTATTTCCCTCATGGGTAAGGTACTGATGCCAGAGCTACAACTAAAACTAGAATAAATGAAACTAACACTATTTTGGTGTATACCTGTTATATTATGAGTAATAAACATTAATGTATGTAACATCTTACTGATCTACCACACGATGTATCAATGTTAGACTACTTCATGTATTAATGACCTCCTTCAAAGAATTGCACTAGAAATCTACTATAAGTTGTTAAATGGATATGTTACACTGAGAAGGTATTTATCAATTTGTAATGTAATGAATGGGAGGAGGTTTTCATGAAATATTATCATCCCTCAAGAGTTGAATATCATCAGTTTCTTTGATTTAAATCATTAATGATGACAAAGAAAAAATAAAACCTGGAATGAAATGAGTTCATGATAGTCTACAAAGAAATTGTTTTCTTCATGAGAATCAAGTGGATATGGAATTAAAATTCTTTTTCCTATGTCAAAAGTACTAGGAAAATGTTTTTAATTATGAAGCTAACTATACAAGGATATAATTTAATTCCATAGACTATGTATATACTCCAAAGAGAAATATTGATCATTTATTTGATGCGATCAATCCAATCCTTTAAAAGGGAACTAGTCTCCCAAAATCCCTCATCATATGAGGAAATAGTTTCATGTTGTATCAAGATATACATATAATTATCCATGTATTACACTAAAAATGTAAATTGAAGTAAAGATGGGGGTTTCTAAAAAATCTGGAAAAGGAATAACAGAAAAAAGAGAATATGATAGGTGTATAATTTTTATAATCAAATAAATATGGAAGGAGACACCAAGTAAAATTATTTATGGTAGTGGGAGTTTTCAATAATTATGCAGAGAAATGACACTTTTCATATTATTTCATCGCAAAGGGAGAATGTACCAATGTAAAGTTCTTCAAATACAAAGATATGTGACACCATCCAATTGATTTTTCCATGTGTCCTGAGAATTGGCATTAATAGAGGATAAGGAAGAAATTTTAGGCTTATGAAAACATAACAACCGAGGTTTATGTCCTTAAATATATTGTTTAAGGAATATAAATAATATAATCAAATTTTTATATTTCATTATTTTATTTAGGATAGTTTCACTCAATTATATCTTATAATATTTCCATGAAAATTAGTTATTTTTCTTGAACCATAAGAAGGGAGTTATCATTCAAAACTCTAAGTGGATGTCGAACAAAATAAATATGTGTCATTGAGTTCCCATTATGTTATATTATCATGCCCAATTTTTTGACTTCATCATTTTACAAATAGCTGAGTTTGGTAAAATATTTGGTGTAAGTTGGCTATGAAAATATAATTAATAAATATACTTCAAAGATAATGATGATTCGATTCAAAATGATGATGTGAAATTTATTATGATCAAAAGGGATCATAATTATCAAGGTCATGTCTAGATCAACATCCAGTAGCTTCTTTGAATGAAATTCTTAGGGAATAATGGAAATCCATATCTTTGGATGAAAAATAAAATATTCAAATTGAGGATTTACCTATTGTTTAGAATTAAATTGATATATTTGTTTTGGAATTATGTAGTCATACACTATTTAATGAAGTTGATTTTTCCATTGAATTAATCTAAATTTAAAGTATAATATAAAATGCTACATAATTAATGGATCTTATTGAATTAGTGGTGATGAAAAAAACTATAGTATAGGTGTGATAAGGGATTTATACGCCCATGTTTTTTATCATTCGGATCCCCAGTTCTATTCACTAAGAATAATATAGATCAATGAGGTTGTGCATTGATTATATGGAAACTAATTATACTACGATAAAGAAAAAGTATCATTTACCTCTCATTGATGAGTTATTTGATCAACATCATTAATGTCAATGTCTTTTTGAAATTGTCCTATGTTCATGGTTTCATCAATTACAATAAAACAATAAATTTATTCCAAAGACAGAAGTTCTTATGAGTTAGGAAAATGATGAGTTCATAGTAATACAATTTGGTTTGACTAATGCACCCAATATCATCATGTATCAAATAAAAATGGTATTAATTTTATATATTTATAATTATTTGTGTTTTTTATTATTGATTACATTGTATACAATATTAGATATATGGAAAATGAGAAGAAATTTAGGATCATTATTGAGTCTATCAAAAGAAAAGAGTTACATGAAAATTTTGAAATTGTGAATTTTGGCTTTAGAATGTTTCTTTTATTGGCTATATTGTCTCCAATAATGGAGTCTTAGTTGATCCTGCAATTGAAAAGCAATTCCAAGAATGGATTACACCAATGAAGACTACCTAGGTACATAGTTTCATTGGATTGGAATGTTATTATAGGTGATGTGTTTAAAAATTCTCTTGATTAGCTAACTGTTATCCAAGATTACTTGTAAAGAGGTTAATATTGTAAATATATATAAATTATAAGAATTTTTGGTATAATTTATGATGTGATTGGTGAATGCTCACATATGTACTATAACATCATAAAATGATGGATTGACAATATAGATTGATGCATAAAAGATGTGACAAGTTTGGGCCATAATACAGAATGGTAAAGGATTAACATACTCAGCAAGGAAGTTAAAGATTAATAAAAAAATATCCATCCATAGAAAATTAGTTGGAATCCATAATTTTTTTTGAATATATTATGGAAATATTTTTTTCGGGAATGATTAGATATATACACAGGTCAAAATACTGTAACAGAAATATTTTCATAGAATGAGACCAACATGAGGAAAGAGAGATGGATTATGATACCTACGGACTATTATTACTCAATACACTACCATACTAGAATTTAAAATAAGGTATTGGATGCTTTAAGATAGAAGGATCATAGTGTCCCTGAATAAATGAATAGGGACATTGATCCTATGTTCATAGATTTAGTAAATATAGATATGGGAATCATTAAAGAATTATAGGAACCCCTCTCTTTTTAAATGAATAAAAATCATCATTTTTGGACATGTTAGAAGGTTATCAATCTGATGATGAGAATTTTTAAGACATTATTAAATCTATAAAAAAGGGAAAATTTACATAGTCCTTTTCTAAATATGGGGTTTTAAAATTTTGAAATGGAATATGTGTTCTATTTAAACCTAAGTTGAAATTAAAATGGTAGATTGATTCTAAAAGAATAAATTTATCTATACACACTTTTTGAACAAAGATGTATCAATATTGAATGGAACAATTTTGGTTGGATAAAACTATGGGAGAAATTGCTGATTATGTGTAAATGTTTTTGGTTTTTCAACAAGTTACGGCTCTGAGACAAAATCATGGAGTTGACTTTCGACCTATAATTATTCCTATATGAAAATGGGATGACATTATTATTTCCTTTATCACATGATTTCCAAACAATTGTGGGAAGAGAGATTCTATATTGGTTATTGTTGATGGCCTCACCAAATCTTCACATTTAGTCTCCATAAGATAAGATTCACCTCCTAAATACCTTGTGTGGATATATAATAACGAAATTGAAATACTTAATGGTTCACATATTTCATTTTGGTATGATTGTGAACTAGGATTTAAATTATATTTTTAGACAATTATTTATATGTTCTTTCATACAATGATCCTTTTGAGAACCAATTGTTAGGTCCCTAAATTGAATTACACACATCGGTTCCCCCACACCAAGGGACAACATTGCCTCAAGAAAATATCTCAAAACACCAGAGGATGATGACTAGCAACAAGGACCTATGGTGTGTAAGTTTGGTGACTATTCCCTCATCACCAAAGTGTATCAATGCAAAAACGGATGATATAATAGGTAAATAGGAGAATTGATATACATAAATAGATGGAACAATAGGAGAATATAAAATATCAAAATTAGGAAAAATAGATAATAATATATATTAGATAATGATAACATATGTTATGTATTAGAAAACTGTAAAAAATGATTATAAGGTAGGTGGTATAAAATGCAATACCAATTTCGAAAAAAGAATCCAGAAACTACCCCATCATCTCATGGAGTAGCTTGGTTATCTACTACAAAATCTATCCTATGATAGAAATCTATCTAGTGTCTTAAGAGGTACACATCACATTTTAAACACATTCATACGTGAAATCTTATTAGGTACCAACGGTGGTCTAAATACGGTGTGAGATTAATCTTAGGAGGCAACCGCCAATGGCATCTACAATATGCAGATTTTTTATATAATCAAATACATTTTTCATTAATTCATAGATAACTTTTAATAATTACAATAACATAAATACCCAAGTAATTTATTCAGCCGTCGGTTGGTGTATAAACATGTAACAAGTTAGTTAATTATTCAAGTTCCAGTTTTTATAAAAAGATCACATGTAGAATAACTAGCACTAAAAATGTAACATTGTAGTAATGGTAAAGGGTTTTATATATCACAAGGAATCCATAAAGATAACAATAATGAATGGGATTAATTTTAATTTCTAGGGAATTTGTGACCTTAGGAGTCAAACCAATATAGGTAAGAAACCGTAATATTATAATATTAGAAGAATCATCCAAGGAATTCTATAAAAATGATTCTATCCAAGTTGAAGGAAACAATATGATGCAAAATAGGATAAGTGTTGACTAGTCCAAATGGGTAATCTAAGGCTCCACATATCTATAAATTCTTTCTAGATATAAGTAGTGTATCTAGGGTAGTATATGAATACAATAATGAATGTATCCTATGATGTAATTCCAGGCATCCACTAATAGGCAAGGATCATGTTATATGGTGAGTTTCACCCTTGGAATCCAAAAACCTTGATAAGAATGGAATACATGATTTCTTAATGAATTACCTGAAAATTTAAATGTTAACTCGATTATGATCACTATTATAATTATGTAATGGTTCGTATAAAACTAGGCTACTTATTTTTAATTAATTTTATATTTAAGGATATGTGATTGACATACCATTTAATAAGTAACAAATCAATCCATTTCATATCATTAGTGTCACAAGGCTAAGTGGAATGAAACTATTTATGTTATTTCATTTAATTAGAAATTATTTAATTTCAATTACTTAGATACCTTCCACTATCCATGGAATGGGGTGCTACAAATATAAAAACAATAAGTTTATTTATAATAAATTAGGACATTTTATATGTTAATCATATATTAACAATTTCCAGTATATTTGATTATTAAAATTAAAGAACATAACATAAAAGGGTAATGCTGTAAGAAAACATGGTACTAGAGATTTATCAATTAAAATTTTATCTAATTTAAAGAGCTTACCAATAGAAGGGTCAATCCAGAAAACCAAATGATGGGGAATATTAACATGTTAGACCACCAAGAATCCAATTATAGAAAAAACCCTACATAGGGTGGTCATCACTAATGGCCCAAACTCCAATGATGGATATAATTTATAAAAATAATCATAGAATAAATGTATAATGACTATAATGGAAGTATACTAATTAAAAAGGAAACACCTGGGGAAATCATCCCGCACACCTGAAAATTTATAAAATGATGAATCTTGAGAGATGATTTATAGAACACTTACCTCTTACTCATACAAGTTCCTCATCCAATATCAGAATCTAATTTTGCATGGATTGGAGGAGATATAAAAAATAGATCATCACCCTAAAAATTGGTCATATGATCCTGCATAAAAATTATTGATTATGGGAAGAGAAAATAATAATGGGTAAAAAAAATAGTTAAGATCGTACCAGGGTAGATAGAACAAGACTAGAGGTTCTGAAATCAGACTATTGATGGATGATAGGTTTCATGAACTATAGAAGATCTATTTTAGGCCTCAAAAGGTGTAAAATAGGGTAGACTAAATACTGGAGAAAAAACATTTAAGAGAGTGGTGTTTTTAATAAAAAATTTAATGGAGATACTATAAAACCACCCAAAAATATGCATACCAGAGTATGGTGAAATGATTATTGAAACCATGCACAAACCATCCTCCTTCATTGGTAGGAAGGGGGAAATAACATTGTTAGGATTTAAGGTTAGGGAAACTATTTACAAACCATGAAAAAAATACATTTCTAAAACATTCAGAATTTACACCAAGGCTTGATACCCCTGGTGTGTGGTTAGTTCAATCCCCATTCCATGTTTCGTCTAACTTTCAAGAACTATATTATTTTTAAAGACTATGCATCTTGGAATTCCCAAATTC
Organism: Viscum album; assembly: GCA_963277665.1. Taxonomy (NCBI): domain Eukaryota; kingdom Viridiplantae; phylum Streptophyta; class Magnoliopsida; order Santalales; family Viscaceae; genus Viscum; species Viscum album. The sequence goes on from OY728151.1 coordinate 566,968,743, forward strand.
TTCTATCTATGAATCCAATGTATTTTTCATACCGATTAGGGATTAATGATTTGAAAAATCCCCAAACACCCTCGAAACATTTGTATACTCATTCAAATGAAATATTAGGTAAAAAATAAATAATTAGATGAAATTTAAAAGGATACACACCAGAGAAAAATTAGGATCTTACATTATCCCCTACCTTAAAGGAACTCATCCATGTGTTTACCTTCTTGGGGTGAAAAAACACTGTCTTAGAGAAACTATGTACACTGGGTATGTACGTTGGCCTCTTACTCAAATGAATTGTCGTGTACATGGTCGCTATTCTCTAGAACTCGTACTAGAGGGACACACTAGAATCAGAGATCCTTAATGCTTAGGTAAAATAAGTGTATAGAATACTCCTCAAATGTATCATTGGTATCAAAGTCATATTCCTCGAGATCAAATGTATGATATCAGTTGTAGTGGTACCTATGAAATAATGAAATTTGGATAATTTCAACCATTGTATGGTACCTTTTACGTAATATCCATCGATAGGATATCGGCCCAACACCCTCCATAATCATAAATATCCTAACATAATGAGGAGAAAACATCACTTACTTTTTTATCCATTTATACCCAGTGAAAGGTGATATTTAAAAGAAAACATGATCCCCAACCTGAAAATCTAGAGGACTTTGATGGAGAACAACATAATATTTTTTTTTCTAGACAGAGAAGTAGATATACACTTTCATATTAAATTAAGGTACTTGGATGTATCCTTCATTAGATGATGAAATAGTAAGTCTATATATCCATTATCTAGCTAGAACATGGTTGAATAGAAGGACCATTTGTACTATGTCTCAAAAGAAAACATTTGAATTGTTTATCGATAGACATATTATAGGAGAAATCGATGAGAGGGATATAATTCTCCCAATAAACACTATAATCATGGATTAATTCCCAAATCATGTACAAAAAAACCCATATATTCCTTCCCGAATATCCATCAGTTTTCGGATGAATGTCTGTGTTAAGAAACTCATGTATACCTGTAACCTTCATATACCCCTTCCAGAACCATGACATGAAACGATCATCACTATTTGAAATGATAATATTAGGGACCCCGTGTTTTCTTATGTTCTCACAAAAAATGATCCCATATCATGTATGTAGAAGGTCTCCAAGATAGGAATGATGTTGGATATTTTCTTCAGTTGAATAATAACTACCCCGATAATGTCTCTGTCTCTAGGAAACCTTGTTAAGATCACTATAAATTCTGTGGAAATTTCATACCATTTCCATTTTGGGAATGGAAGTGGATATAATAATTTGGGTGGTCTCTGGTTCACATCTTTTACCTCTTGGGTATTCGAAAAACCCTTGATAATCCCCTCCATCTGTTGTTTCATTCATGGAAACCAATACTATCATAACAAATCTCAATAAAAATAAACCATCCATTGAGAAGCACGAGAATCTCAAACTAGTTCCTCTCTCATATATATTATAACCACTATGTTACCTTAAATATGGATAATTTAATCCACATTTACTGAGAAGTCTAGAGGCAACCCCTATCCAAACATTCTATCATGAAGAACCTAGCCCTTATGATCTGAAAATTGAATTCTTCTCACATTTTCAATGAGCGAAGAGGTAACTATAAAGGATGAGATATACTACTACTCACAATTATCATGATTCACTAGATAAATCTCTGAAAAGAAGTCCATTAATTTAAATTCGTCACTGGATTCCCATATGGAAAATTATGGAGTTTTTTGACTTAGAGCATCTGCCACCACATTTCCTTTTCTATCTGCATTGAAAAGTTCACAATCTACAGAATGAAGATATTGAAACCATATTCACTATCTGAGATTAATTTCATGATGAATAAAGATATAACATTGTCACATGGATTCGGTATATGCCAAAAAGCACTCAACCATATGATATTGTCTCCAGAAATGTATGGAATCAACAACTGTTGTTAGTTCAAGGTCGTTCTTTAGGTAGTTCCTCTCATGAGGAATTAACTATAGGGATTTGTACACAAAAACTCTATACTTTATTCGAAGAACTACTTCTACATCGATTCATGTTGTAGAATAGAACAATATATAGCCTCTACTAGGACCAATATTAATAAAAATTTATGTCTAGAGAATCCTTAATTTTAGATCTTAAATGGATTTCTCACACGTTTATGACAATGGAAATTAACACACATATTTTTTGGACCAGTAAGAGGTGATTTTTTTTATAACTCCTATATGAAATTACTATAATATCCATTTGGCCAAATGCATAACCATATACGAGGGACGTTCATAGGATTCTCCTAGGAAACCAAAACACTGAACTTCTATGTGCCAATAAATTCTCCTAATTAAGAGATAATATTACCTAGGATGTAAATTTTTTGTCCAAATAGTGAACACAGATATCTAGGAATAAATATGATTCTCTTTTAGTTTACTCATTACATTCCCTATGTTATATTCATGGTCTCAACGATTGTGATAATATACTAAGATGTTGTCCAAAAATACTATGAAAAATAAATCCAAATAAGGGTGTAAAACCCAATTCAACTATTACGTGAAAATAGTTGGTTCATTAATAAGACTAAAATACATAACAAGATAATCATATAGACAATAACTACTAGATAAAGTAGTAAAATGAATTTTTGATGGCTTGACTCGAACATAACGATATCCCAATATCAATTCTATATTAAAGTACACCTGATCTCATAAGTGTTGGTCAAAGAGATCATAAATGTGAGGCATTGGATACCAGGTCTTGACCATAAGACGGTTAAAACATATGTAATTAATGAATATATGAAAGTTATCATCCGCCTTCTTGGTAAAAGGCATGAGATAACACTAATATGAAGTGCAGATCAATAAAAAGCCTTAGGAATCTATATCCCCAAAATAACCTTTGAGCTTCTGGTGCTCAGAAGAGGTCATACCGTATAGTATAATGGAAACTAGAGCTTCTCCTGGAATGATCATGATCAAAACTCTAACACTCTCTATAAAGGTAAGAAATAAAAATCATCAAGAATGATTTCTCAAGAAAATATAATACTAATCGGCATTAATCTTGATATAAACGAAGATCCTTAATGAATAGATTATAAATATAGGAAGTCACTCTATATATCTAATGGTTAAATTGTTCAACTCAACAATCATGGACATCCCACTCACCCTTATGTCCAACTCAACATTGAGGTTCTCCTCTTCTCCTATTTTATAGTTGTAATGTGATCACTTCCACTAATGCTTTCCTCTTATTCAGAATAATTTTGATAAAAAATTACAAATATCTATTGAATAATTCAGTGTCTTGTTCCTACTATGGTAGAGGGACTATCCACATCCTTAATATTAGACTTTATAAATATCTGTTGAACACTTGAGTGTCTTACACTACCTGAATTTGTATATCCCAAAATGATACATTTGGTGGATAAAATATATAATAAAATCCAGAATCATGCCATATAAGGTTAGGAACATCCTTCCTATATTCTTATCGTTCTGAGGATAAAACTTTATACACAACTTCAACTATCAACTCAAATACTTTTATTATAATTACCAAAAATATGAGGTAAAAAAGGTCACCAATGGGGGAAAACCCATTTCATCTATCAACTATAACACTCAATGAAATGTTTTCGACTAGTAAATCAATGGGAAACAAATGCTTCAATGTCTCTTACTATGGAGGGCCATGAGAACATCCACTTTTCATTATTATAAATCCGGGTCGGCCTTGGGTGAACATCACAATTCAAAACATTATTGGTTCTCATAAACTCATCTCCCATGGAATATGTGACCATTACCATACTATGAAATACAAAAACTCCATGTATATCAAATTTCAATCCTGAATTAGTTTCACATTCTTCCGACCCATCATACATCATGAAAAATTCCATAACAGTGTTCTAACATGTCTTTACTTGTTTAACCAATGAAGAAATTATCGCTAAGGTTACCCACATTTCTTCCCCTAAACCCTCAACACAATCAACCAAAATTATTACAGTGAAGATAATATCTTCTATTCATCTAATAAAATATGTTCTCCCATCTCCTACATTTTTTATCCCAATTCATTTACCTCTAAGTTTCCATTTTTAGTGGAATTCTATTTATCGATGTCAAACATATACAAGTACTCTATGAAAATTGTTTGATAAAGATTATGTCCATGCATTGATAAAATATTATATGCACTCTAGGTTCCAATATACACATCAAATCTCTCTCCTAAAAGGTTCTTTCATGATCATTTCAATGCATGGACCACAACTACAAACTAAAAAAAAGGAATAGTGTATTTCATATTTTAGGTTAAAATCTGATGAAACACAAGGTGAATAATTTGTCACTCTACAACATTACATATCTTAATACAGAACTAGATTCATTACATTTCACAACATTTCCAACGTTAGGATCAAGAATTCATAGGATCATAGTTGACAACAACCACTTCTTTAACACTATCGAAACTTCCTCACGCTAGTATGTATAGTCAAACATTAATCCTTTCATGGTAACTCTGGTCATTGAGAAATCTAAGTGAGATATCTCCAAAATTATTCTCTTTTAATTTCTATACAATCCAATAAAACATCAACTATTGATTACATTCTTCAGTTATGACAGATACAAAAATAAATCAACAAACTCGAGATCAACTAATATCCATGATTGTTAAACCACTATATCCAAAAATGACACTTCATGTACGTAGAATAAATTTTATTTACCCAAATCATAATAAACCAATTCTTCATGTATCAATCATGTGATTCTTATGAAAATTTTGGTATCCTGGTATTATTTTGGATATGGGATGTCTGTGCATGTGAAATTGGAATGGTTTTTTTTTTCAGGGAACTTGTACTGGGGCTACAAAATGAAGTATTTTTTTTAATCTGGATTTAGCAGCAGTTTTAACCACTATGAAGTAGTTGTATTATATTTAGTGGTAGTTTTTACCGCCACTACCCACTACAGAAAATAATTTAGCAGTAGTTATAACCATCACTACACTGTTTCATATTATATTATTATATCCCAAAAGTTATCTTGGTTTTAGCAGTGATTTTACTAGAAAAAATAATTTTTTTTTGTTTAGCAGAGGTTTTATAAACCACCGATAAATGAATCCACTATGACGGTTACCATAACTCTATTCTAAATCGAGGAAACCTCTATGTATTGTATTTTGACACACAATTTAACGGTGGTTATAACCACTGCGAAATGGTCATTTTTTGAAGTGATGGATCAATCATGATCTATAAGCCTTTGAAACATATATAATAAAATGATCCTGACCAGTCTACTAGTGCAACTAAAAATCTGTCATCTGCTGACCTCCTCTAGTCTTGATGGTGCTACTGCAACTACCCGCTGAATCTAGAGTAAATGAATATTCCCTGGATGTTGGAGCTAGTGAGGAACCTCGTACACTATAATCTTATGGAAAGGTATGCATGAATATATAAATATTCTACATACATAATCATCAACGAAACTCTATAGAGGCTATATAATAATGAGGCTTTAGATTACCATATCTTCCACATTGATAAAATACAACAGAAACTTGAGTATTTGTACTCCGACTAATACTTCCCTTATTAGAAACTTAACGAGATCACTTCCTATTATAGAAATAACTACGGGCATTCCACAACACAGATACATTATTACTGGTACTATCATTTTTCCATAGTTTTTCCTCATTGATAAGATCCTAAATAACTATTTCAAATAATTTTGGTAGGTCAAAGGCATTCACATGAGTATTTATGGCATAAAAAGTCCCATCATCAATGTGTATAGTACATGATAGATCATAACATTCTAACAGCCGTGGAATTCATATTAACCTAGTGAAACACATTGAATACACCCAAACTGACATAATGTCATGCTCTATATGTATAATATATCTAAATGGTATAATTCTTAGTGTCTAGGTAATAAAATTATCATATAAGGAATTATGTAAATCATCCCAAAACATTCCCTAATGTGGACCATAATGGGAAACAGAATCCTACGAGTTCATGAATGAACCATTCCTCATGTTAGAAGAAAACATTACCCTCCACTCCAGAAGTGTTTTTAGATGGTCAATGGTAGAAAAAGAGTCTTCTAGACAAGAATTAGTTGAATATGAACCACAATCCCCCAATAAAGAAAGAGGATGCTACTGTGATAATACATTGGTTTGATTTGTGATCCTAGGTGCTGGTCATGATGCACCTTTCATAGATTGTATCAGAAGTAAGAAACTATCAGGAAACTGAGAATAAATTCCCATAGCAGTAATAAAAAATTGTGCCTCATGTAATACTCATATAAGTAAGACTGGTAGGTTAGGGAACACTAGATATGAATCATGTTAATCTCCACAACTCTGGCACCCAAAATAAACACATCGTAGTGGCATTTCTCTATTAATTCTAATCACATGCCTTAGAAAAAGTTTAATCAAACATATATCTATAACTAAAAGTGAATATAAGGAAGTGGATCGCTACACATGGTATAAAACCCCAACTACCAACATAGAATTATAGGTATTATTATGTGTTAAATAATAAATTAATCGGGTTAGAGTAGATAGAGGGTCAATTATACAGTTCCCCATTATTTACTTGTAACTATTTTATTTAATAATTCATGCATTACATTTTAGTTACCATTTTTCATATTTCCATATATCAATGTTCATTTAAAATGAGTTGTAAATCCTTATGAATTAGTTTCCATTCTCATTATCATTAAGATAAATACCTATTTAACTTCTATTTTATGGATTGACTTGGTAAATTAGTCATTGAAACTCACAAGGGTCCATTCACCATAATAATTAAAATATAAAACCACTTAATCAATGTCATTGATTTCAATAAGTATATATATATGTATATATATATATCAAAAACTCTCACCCAACAATCAAATGAATATCAATTAAATAAAATAAATAAAATGAACATATATGGAATAGAAATATGTGTGGAATGTGAATTCAAGGTGCATATGATGATGCTTGTAACACTGTTTCTTTCCCTCGCATCATCATGCCAAATATTAAATTAAATCTTCAATTAGAACAATAAAAAAACCACAACACAACATGATCATCACCCATTTGGAAAATGTTATCAACTATAATTAGTACAAATGGAAAAAATATAATTTTGGTCACTCAACATTTACCCTGATCATGGGTTAACAAAGCCCAAGAATGACTTATAACCAATTTACATGAATTACTAATATCTTGACTATTGTCTCCAAATATTACTACAAGAATAGAACCTCTTTTATAACATTTTATGATGACCTATACCCAAATTCCACTCAATGGTGCCCTGATCCTGGTTGTCCACATGGCCTCATCCACATCTTCGCAAACCATAGAGGCTTCCGACAAGCCAGAATGGACTAGGGTTTTATTCGTTGGAAGACTATTATCTCTTTACTATTGTGTATAAAAGATGATAGGGATTATATAATAGGTATATTAAGGAAGCAGTTTAAATAATTCATGTCCTAATAGAAGAATGTAGATTAATCAATGACATCAAAAAATGATAATAATATAAATAATATGATGATAATTCATTTTATGTACTAAAAAATTGGAAAACATAGTTAGAATTAATTAGCTATAACATGCTATATAAAGGTAGAATAAAAGATTCCATAATCTATCCCTATATTTCAATGATGCATCCAAGTCATCTACTACTAGGAATATCCAAAGATAGAAAGAAATCAAGTGTTTGAAAAGGCATGATTATCTTAGTCAAAGCCTTTATAAATTTAATATTCTTGGTTGATAATGGACACTGAAATAGGGTGTGAGAGAAATCCTGATAGGCCACCAACAATTGTGTCTCGATCATCTAGACCATGTAATATAAACTCAAATAGTATTAAAGCATGAATATATAAAAGTAAGATAGTATAGTAATGTATATACCCATGTTCCTACATTATCCCATGGATGGTGTCTAAACATGTATCTATTTAATTCATTAATTGAGTTCCATTTTATATAAATTTTTCATGTGAGGCACAACAATAACTACCATCCTTTCATGGTAATAAAATTTATGGATACATGATATAACAAGTGATCCTTAAATAATATTAACAATGAAACAGATCCAAGTTAATTACCAAGGAATCCATGAAATCCGGGATTGAGCCGACTCAGGAATGAAACTAAAGACATTCTATAGTTTCAATAGTGTAATATAATGTGCTTCATTCAAGGCATTCCACAATAAGGATTTTAAAAGATTCCAAGGAAAACATCCAAGGTAAAATAGGATAAGCAGTGACTAGGAACAAGGGAGAATATAAGGAGACTCAGGTCTAGAAAAGCCATGATGGATCCATATAGTCTATCCATGGAATCCTATAAACATTGAATTGGGGGGATCTTATGTTTTCATATCAAGAATACAAAAATTGAAAAGGATAGGTTCCATGGTGGTTATTATCCTTGGAAACAAATATCCTTGAATTGGAATGGTATCTAAGAGTGTTGAATGTATTCTAGTGGGATTACAAAAGCTAACAATGGTTTGACCACTCCTATAATGTTGTGAAGGTCCATATACATTTAGGCATATTACTATAGATTCATTTAATAATTAAGGATATGTGAAAGTAATTACATTTAATAAGTGAAGGTTTAAAATATTTCCTTTCATTATTGATACATAGATTAGAGGGATGAAATCTTCTAACTCATTTCATATAAGTCCTAATTATTTGTTAAGTTTAACTGTGAAACCATCTGTTACACATGTAATGGTGTTATATATAAATACATATAGGACATTCAATTATAATGTAATATTCCATGTCATTTACTATCCATATAATTTCTATTTTAATTATACATTATTTATCAAATTGAATCACTTTTCTTATATGTGTCATGTATGAATTAAATATGGTACTAGACATTTATCAATTAAAAATACACCTAATTTGAAGTTCTTACCCATTGTATGTTCAATTCACAACTCAAAATGTGGAGTAGATGAACATTTCAAACCACTAAAACACATGTGTGGGAAAACCCCACATAGGATGGTTATCATGGAGGTCCTAAACTCTAATGGTGGATATCATTTATTACCAGTGTTAGAATAAAGTTATAATGACTATAAGATGGGAACATTAATGAAAGAGTTGATTCCTGATGAAATATGCTAGGACAAATACAAATTTATAAAATAATGAATCATTAGTGATGAGTTACAAATCGCCTACATCATACTCATAAGACTTTCCTTTTAGTGTATCATCATCTGATTTGGCATGGATTAAAAGATATAGAACTAACAGACCAACACCCTAAAAATAGGGCATATCATCCTATATATAAATTGTGATTTTTATAGAATGACAAAAGAAGAATTATTAATAATTAATTAATATCTTACTGGTGAAGATCCATTGAGAATAAAGGTGGTTTAATCGGACTCTAAATGGATGATTTGGATCAAAATCTATAATATATTAATTCTAGGAATCAAAAGGGAGAAAAGTGGGTTGGATTTTAGCTAGAGATAATATAGGAAAAGGTGGGTGTGTTAAAAATATAATATAATTAAAAGGCATAAAATCATTATAAACTAGGAATCATACATTTTAGACACACAGTTATGTAAAAAATTAGCCAATCTTGATACATATACTATAGAATGAGGCACCAATATGGTAAGGCTGCACAAATTGGAAAAATGTGTTCCATCTATAAAAAAATCCTCTTCTAAAACATCAGACTTTACACAAGGGTGTGCAGCTTTGGGGGCTTGTTTAAGGAAAACAATGCACCATGTATAACCCCACTATCTAGAACTACATGGTTTGGGGAGACTGTGTGGTATGACTTGCACGATGTCTACTAAACATGAAGCCAATGTAATTATAATTCGAATTGGGGCTGTGATCTTCAAAAAAGTCCCAAAAACCCCTAAAACGTTTACATCGTCATTAGGGAACCATATTAGGTCCAACATAATGAATTTGACGATATTGAAACGAATCCATATCTGAGATAAAAATTGAGTTATTAAACAACTTATTACCATCAAATAAATGGGCAATCTAGATGAATTAGTCAAATATTAGAATAAAAGTTAAGGTTATTATATATTGACTTTCATGTAATGTGATAATAGTACCTAACTATGGAGGGGATCACCTAAAAAATAGATTAAATTAAATTATTCAAATAACACCGTATGATACATTAAATAGAAATAAATGACATATTCCATCTTTTTGGGTTGAAGATATTGAAAGGAATCATTTTGGATTGGTAGTTTATAAGGAGATAATAACCAAGGTACTGGATATTGAAAATCATATCAATACATCATAATGTTGAAAATAGAGCTATGATTATAACAAGGCGAATGATTTTTAATTTCATGTTGGAGATCATGTTTTCTTGAATATATCTCATTGAAAGGCTGTTATAAGGTTTTCTAAGAATGGAAAACATAGCCAAAAATTACATCAGACCCTTTGACATTTTTGGAAGGATTGGAGTTGTGTCTTAGTGTTTTTCTATTCCTCCAAGTCATTCAAATGTACACTATGTGTTCTATATATCATTTTTAAAGAATTACATATAGGCCCCAAAACAATTATTCACCTATGATGAAATATAATTAGAACATGATCTATAATACTTTGAAGATCCTATCATGATTCTAGACAATAGTTAAAAAAGTACTAATGAATTAGATGACTCTTTTGGTAAAATTACACTCTAAAAATCATAAGATATAAGATGTGACATGGGAACCTGAAGAGATTATGATGAAAAAAAAACCCAAATATATTCTTGTGGTATCATTCTTAAAATTTCATTGATGAATTTTATGTAGGGTGGATAATGTAAAACCCATATAATTTAATATATATTTCCTTTTACAAAAAATCAATTCTCTCGCATAGCTTGCAAAACACACAACCCTATGTCTAAGTGAACTGTAATATATTATACAATTATAACCTAGATGTTAAATTAGAGGGTATGAATATGACTGGACATATTATAGAAAATATTTCATATAAATTCATAAAAAAATTCCATCGTAATCTATAAATTATAAATGAAAATCATTTTTATTTAAATGAAATATTTTTGAAAACCGATCTTATTCTAATGATCAGTTTCGTCCCATTTTAAGACCTTATATTGAAATTAAATTTTACCACATTTATAAGATTATTTTTTAAAAAGTTTATTCATTTTTAAAATCATCATATCAAGACTAATTTAGTTTTAATTATTTATAATCCTCTAAAATGATAAATTTTTTAATGAATACAAGAAAATAATGGTTTCGACGGAAAACATCATTTTAGTATTAATTATTTACATAGATAAATTTTATTTGAAACTGGTTTTAATGTTTCCTTAGATAAAATATATTACATATTACGTATTTTAGGTTATTTGGATAAATTTTAATTTTATATTTTAATATAAAAACATTCCATACTTATGAGAACTTTTCTTTTAAAAATGTTTTTTCACATCTGTAGGTTTTATTTTAAAATAATTTAGACCACTTCTAAAAATTAAATTTTTAAAAATATTATTCCATATTTCAGTCTAAAATAACATATATTATATAATTTTTTTAGATTAATTTTTTTCTATAATAAATATTGAAAATAGTAAAAATTAATTACCATAGTTATGGTAAACACTGATTTATGATTGGTTATGAAAAAAATAATGATTAATATTAACTAAAATATTTTCAAAAAACCCTCTATATATCAATAAATTGACCTTATAACCTATATGTTTCAAAAATGACACATTATGAGTAATTTGGCATGATAAAAACACATGTGTAATTGATTCTATTCAAAACATCCAAGTGTGTCTTCTCCCCAACTTTTAAATGGAAACCCACTCTTGCTAGCTCTTTAGACATAAAAATCACAATGGATTAATAAATACCAATATAAATACTTTCAATAAATACCTACTCACATTCTGGAGGACTTTTTTACATCATAAACCCAATCAAGGATGGATTTAGGATAATCCTAGAGTGGTTTCCCGAAGAAGAGGTAATGTTTCTAGCTATGAATTTTCATTCAACTTCATTTTATAACATCTTATAATATTCATAATATATTATAATATAATAACTAAAGAATAAACAATACAAAAAGAATTTATTATGTTATGTAAATGACATATATTCATATATTCTCCAATTAAATAGTAAAAAAATAGTCAATCGTGTGTACAATAGACTACTGCCTTGCGAACTGATGTAATTATTTTTCCATCAATAACATTAATGATGAATATAATTATGTATTTAAAATATTTATATTGTATTTATAAAATTATTATAATTTATGTATTAGGATATTAAATACATCTTATAACATTACATTTTTTGGGGATATGATAATGTCTCTCAGGGGTATGAAAGACTACCTCCTCACGAAGCGATGAGATTGGTTTTTCCATTAGATTTACATGGAAGGTTGTATAGATAAATTTATCTAATATATGTTATATTAATGTGCAATAAAAGATTTTTGAAATATAATAATTCATATAAATTCTTACCTAACATACCTTTTGTCAAACCATAACATATCTTCTGTATATATTTGGACTACCACATCAACACAGCGATGTGAAATGTTTTTTATACATTGATGGTAATTATGATTACTTTTATTAATATAAATTCTATAAATAACATAATGATAATTATATAAAGTTTAATTAATCTTTGTTTTTCTTCCATTCCATCTATGTAAAAAATGTGAATTACAATCATGGATACATACATCCTAGCGTCTCTATCAATGGTGTAACATATTTATAATCTATAGATTTTATAAATTAATATAAATTAGAATATAAGGAATATATATATATATATATATATATATATATATATATATGATATTTTTATCATATTTAAAAATTTTTAGATGATGAAACCATTCTAAAAGTAAAAGTATTTAAATTACCGAACACAAAAATAAAAGGAAAACCAAGCAATTAAGACCAGAAATAGTGTTTTTAACAATGAATATTTTTATAAAAGAGTGATGAAATACTATAATTAAGTCTTATATGAAATTTAATTTAAGATTTTGGTTCATTGATATATTTATAATAATCCTATACTCATTATAAAAGTTGTATGAACATGTAAAAAGAATATCAGATATAATGTAAACTATTTTTTCTCAATTTTTCATCCTTGCGATATATGTCATGTTATTCTTCCATCTTCATTTATGTGATGTATATACCGACCCTTTGACATGAAATATCATGAATTTATTTATTATAACGATATTTTATGTTTTAATTTATTTTATTATTTTATCATGATGGGGATTCCATTTTACCAAAGTGGAAGTGGTTTTATGGAATATTTTCATTATTTATCATGATTTTTTATTATTATCTTTATAATGATAAAATTTTAATATCCATATATCAAAAAGCACATGAATTTTTTATTATTTATTTATGTCATTATAATACATTTTATCGTAATTTTTTATCTCTTTACATACTCAATAGTTAAGGAAAATATTTTTTATCAAAAAAACAACATTATTTATTTTTTGGGTCAAATATCAATTTTCTTCCAGATATGTGTTTATTAAAAATGATTTAATTTTTTTAACAATACTAAAAAGATAAATCAAATATTTTTTTACCATTTTTTCAATTTTTATCAAATTTTTATTTATGTTATTTAATCAATATGTTAATTCATGTCTTTTTACCCCTATGTGAAATGAATGTTTTTTTTATGTTGTACAACATGAAAACAATTATCTTCGATTATAAAAATTATTTTATTAGTTTAATCCATTATAAGATTCCACAGATTATTTTAATGAAAAATATTTCAATTGTTTTTCATGAATTTTCTAGTTTAAAAAATTTATTTTCAAATAATTGATATTTTCCTCCATAAATATTTATAGTAATATTTAAAAACAATTTTCCATCATGTATGATATACATTGATGTTAAATAAAATTTACTAGAGGTATAATCCAATGATATGATCATGATTATTTATCTAAATGGTTTATAATCTGTTTGAATTATGATTTACTATTTTCATTCAATTCCCAATGTTACTTAGATTTTTTATGAATGTGTTTGATGATTTGTGAATAAATTACAATTTCAGATTCATGTTTTTTTATTAAAATTTTTATGATGATTATGTTTTTTCTCTTTATATGAGGTATTAATTGTACCACATAAGTGATGGGTGGGGCACACTATAGCCCCTAGACTCATTGGTAGGTCCCATGAGAAAAATTTTATTGGGTTTTGGGCTAAACACTTACCAATTTATACAAGATATTTTTTCTTGAGGATAAGATAGTAAAATAATGATGTATGTAGTTATGGATTTCCTCATTATTATATTTTTAATTTATTTCAATATGTAATTTCTATTAGGTAGATAATTCATGTATTTTTTTTCAATCTCATGTGATTTTATATAAATAATTATTTTATCATTATTTCATCATACATTATTATTATAAAGTTGTGGAATTATGAAATGTGTTTTATTAATTAACCATACTACTTTGATTATGATTTATTTATTAACAGATTCTTCTATACTCATACTGCAAATGAGCATCTGATCTCACCCCATTATTATGTTTTAATTCATATGATTTCATGATGACTATTATTATTGATATGTAAGGTCATGTTAGAGTAAATAATGATGTAAATGTTGATTTTTTTACATTAAGTATTCATTCCTAAAATGGCATTGATGTGTGTATCTAGTTACGATGACCAATAAACTGTTTGATCCTTTGTGATATGGTTACATGTATGTTATTCTAATATAGTAATGTACCAAAAAATCTGATCTAACAGGTTCAGGGTATTTACATATATATATATATGTGTGTGTGTCTTTGTGTGTGTTTGTGTAAACTTTATGCACGGTATGAATCAATTTTATGGTAGATTCAAATATTTGAGTTCTAGTGAATATGTAAAATTAATTGGATATAGGTATTATGTATATTAGTCATATAATTTTATTTGTTTATATATAAAAAATTTCTCATAAACTATTTTGGTAAAAAATTCATTCCTAGATAAATCGTATTATTTTCAAATTGATTGATCAAATAGGTGGGTCATCATTACAAAAACAATAATGATTTATCTTATATAATAAATAATAAAAAAAATTATATTATTGTGAATATTATGTGACACATTACTAGGGTAACCAATTCTTTTTTTCAAAGAACCGTGATGTTAAGTGAACAATTCTAATTAATTGGATGTATTGTCGTCCACAAGAAAAACTAGGATATTTTATTTACAAAACTATAAATATTTATTTTCCAAAAAATATTTTTATTATAATAATATATTATCTATGTATATTTATATATATATTAGAAAACTTTATATTCAATTAATTTTCTTTGTAATTATTATTTTAGTGTAACTATATTCACTAAAATAGGACACTAAATAAAAAAATACATGATAATTGTACAGATTCATTTGTTATAAATATTATTTTGATAAAATAACAAAATAAACAAATCATTATTATTATTTTTTTCTGTTGGATAACTTTTGACTCTTCAAAACTAGTATAATTCATATGATATGTCATCCACGATTAGTGTGAGTAAATGAAAATATAAATATATAACTTATTTTTCATGCAATGGAATTGAATATTTTAAAAAAATATAACTATTGAGGATGGGAATCCTTCATTACCCAATGATAAAGGTAATAAGTTATGCATTATCACCCTCTCCTCTGATCCACATTTTTGACCAATATTAATGTGAAAAATAAATTTTTATACATGAAAGAACTCAAGAATCTCTAAAAACACCACATTTTATTTCCTATAGTCGAATGTATTCTAGAATCATTCTAAATTTAGTTAATATATTAATGGTAACCTATAAGAAGATTTAATATACTATAAATGGGGATAATTTAATAACATTCCTTGGGATTTACTATAATGAGCCCTCAATGGAACCTTTAATTTATTTAATAGCCTCGAAATGGTGATAATTTTTAGAACGACCTTAGTAGGTACATTAATAACCCAATAAAGGTATATAAAATGAAAAAGCTGGTATGTTAATTGAATCATATGGTGGTCCAAAAAAATCTCTTATGTATTTTGTTTTTAAGAACCATTATATCATTCTCATGCTTAAATTTGAATTGGCATGAACTTGTTCTTCATGTTTATGTAAAAATAATAGAAATAGCTCATTTATTATTTTATAATCCAACATAAATTGTAATTAATTAATTTTTTAATTAATTAGTGGAACTAATTTAATAAAAAATATAATTTTCTTCCTTAGATATACATATTAATCGTAATACCTATAACAACAACATTAGACAAAAAAATAACAATTAATATTATCATATCTAAGACCACATGTATCCTTTGTGCTGTTTAAATTGATTTTGAATATCAATAAAAATAATATCCCAATAGTGGAATCCAAATACATTTCATAGAATCTAATATTAAATGGTTTATTTGATTGACTTTATCCACTAGGTTTTCATTAAAAATAATCATGTTTCCTTGAAATCAATATTAAGAATTATAGAGAGGAAACATGAAACATTCAAATATTGTAACCATTTCTCATTTAAAAATCCAACTAAAACATACAATTTCATCACCTTTAATAAAGATATATTTTCTATGAACTATTAAAAACTAATCTAAAGATCATGATATCATAAACCAAACACAGGGGATGGAATATTCAGTTTCAATTAAACAAATAACTCCACAAAATAGAGAACAGTGTTACAAAAACATTATTTAAATGATACTTGTTTCTCAAATAAATGTGTGTTTTATATAATAATGTAAAAAATATATATATAATATCAAATTTTATTGTAATTAGTAATGATCAGTTATTTAGTCACCTTGGAATCCAATTAAAATACAATACATTATAAGTGAAAAAATATATAAAATGGAATAGCTAAAAAAGGAATGTATGCATCACCACAATATACTAGAATCATATTCCCCAAAGAAAATTATATATAAAAGAAATATAAAATTAGAAAATCATTAATCATGTTATATAAATTAAAATATTTCCTTAAGAAAAATTTTATGGAATTTCGTGTTAAAGAATGAAGTGTTATCTATATGGTATATAATGAAATGTGACTATTTGAATTTAATAGTTTTATGATTGTTGGTCAATATGACCAGTATTCAATATTATCATTGGGAAATATAATCTTGGTTACTAATTTTATCATTATAATTAGCTTTATAAGTAGTTAATAAAATGAATAATTGATACACAAAAGACAATCGATGGCCTCAACTAGACGAAATGTGATATTTAAAGCTTATTTGTTCGATTTTGGGAGGGAGTTTTCATCACTAGGGGCCCCCCTTAACCATGCCTGAACTATGATTTTGAATGTGTGGTGTGACTGAAATCGCCTACTTGTTAAGTCCATGTTTGTAGTGATTACCACTCGACCAATTCCATTTGAGTCACCCCATGAAACTAACACCATTTCAAGTCAATCCATTAGAGCATATATAGGTGTAATAAGGGGTTATGTTTCCAGAACGTAGTTATATAATGTGAAAACTCTTTCTTATGAATAAATTTGTATTTCATGTAATCTTATTAAGAATTTTTTTAATGAAATAAATGTTTAATAAGATGAATTTTATTATTTTATATTTAGATGAAAAAAAGCATAAAGAATTTTTTTAGAAATTTTTTTTTATTACAATGAAATTTATTAGAAATATTATTTTTTAAAATAAATAGTGTTTTCATATTTTTATTTAAATAATAAATGAAAAAATTATTTTATAATGGCCTAGAAATGTTTTTATAATTTTAAGGAATTTGACTGTGCCATAAAAACTATTAGATTATAAATGTTTCTGTTTTTATTATTTCAATGTAAAATTTATCATAGTTAGTGAAATTTCATAATAAAATAATTTTTTTTTGAAATCAGACAATAAAAATTAGGATAGTGGGGTTTTTTTAGAATTCCCTAATTTAAATTATTTTTTCAAGATTATTACAAAATTTAGTTCTAGTGTTCTTGTATATTTTATGACATCATACTTCTGACATAATGTTTTAATAATTAATTAAACACAATCAAAAACCTAATATATGTTATTTTATTAATATTTTTTATTTAAATGGATTTTATTCTATTTTTAAAACTATTGGTTACTTTTGGAATTCTAAAAAATCGATTTTAAAAACATTAATTTATAGAAAATTTAATTTCCCATTCCAAAATAAGTATTATATATATGTGTTTTAAAATAACATTAAATGAGTACCAAATGTCCAAAACCATGATAAAATTAATGGCTAAGAAAATGGTTCATCATTTTCCACAACCTAGATATCCAAAGCATGTTTTTAAAAATTATTAAAACATTATATCAATTTTTCTATAAATACATGTCAATTTCTCTATTTCCACTCACTAGAAATCCATCCTTTATGAATTTATGGTGGTTTTACCTCCCTTTGAGTATCCCCATGGTTTATATCTACTAGATCCAGGATTACCTATTCAATTTAATGGAAATATAATCTTCTATTTTCCATGAACAACTTCATAAGGATCCATTTGAATTATTATGTGAATGATATTATTCTATGAAAATTATATAAAAGCGTGTTTTTGATGCGAACCAAATTTTAAATATCTGTAGGAGTCTCTCAACATGCCCTATAGAGTTTTGATCTTCCTCTTAGATAAATCATTAAACTAAGGGGGGTATGTTTTCCTAACATTCAACTATATTGTAAGAACCCAAGTTTTGAGCCTGTAAGACTTTGTAATTTTCCTGACGTTATTCCTGAGTAGGGATTTCAGATGGCGTGTGATTCCGAACATCGGTGTGGCTAGAATTCTATTTTAAGTGCATTCACACAAGACATCCCAAATAAACATAATAACTTCTAAACGATAGCTCGGATTGGAAAACCGAAGGCACCGTTGAGTCTTGAGTATGTCATTTACCATGGGAGGGGTGTAACTTTCGTGGGAAATACCCTTCTGTGGAAAACGCCACCATGGGCTTTTTCGTAATTTAGCAGCCCCAAGCATGAACTTTATAACATATTAAAGGAGGTTTAGATTAAAATTCTAAGATTTTCATTGCGCTCTGAATGTGGATTTTACCCTTGGGGCGACTTAACCCTGACCCCGTCAAAAGTTCGGGTACGAGCCTACTAGTGGGTGTTTAAAAATAAATTAAATTTTAATTAATTCCATACTTAAATACCTCCACCCATCCCTTCTCCTTCCACCATTTTTTCCAAGGGGAAATTTATCCCAATAAGGTAAAATCCTTCTTCAAGCTCCTCCTCCTCTCCGGCAAGGTGGTGTCGGCTCCGACAACTCATTTGTGAAGCGACTTGCATCGCCCAATGAGGTAGGTTTGTGTGTTTCTTTTTTAATTTCGGTACATATCATTGAGCCAAAATATTAGTGTCAAATTATAGTCTATTTGTTGAGTGGAAGCCATAGATGCGTTGGTTTTGATCCAAGCTTTGCAACTATTTTATCGGATCGAAAATCAGAGTCTCGGTGCATTCGAGGGAGCCCCGGGATCTTTTCCAGCCAAAATATGGTTTTCTGGCGGTTCCAGTGATGTTTGGAGGCTCCGCGCGGTGGTCCAGCGGGCGGCGACGATGGCACGTCAGTTCCTAGGTGGCGGCGTATAATGGATCCCAGGAGGCGGTGCGGTGGGTCTTCGGTGGTTGGTGAAGGCTATCCAGGACGAAGGCCTGTCGCGGGGCGGCTCCTCGGCAGTTGGCGGTCTGGGCGAAGACCGGAGTCGTTGCGAGCATGGATGTAGACTGGGACCAACATATTTCAGGTCTTTCGTGGGAAAGGCCGGACATGCTTCTGCCAGTCCGGGTTGCTGTCGTGCAGCTCAGGCGGTGAACCGCGGGCCGTGGTGGACCGGGCGGTTCGGGCAGCCGAGCCGCGGACCACCGTTTTAAAGGGGGTGGACGGCCGAACGGGTTCGGCCCACCCCGTCTCCGTCCATGGGAATTAAAAATTCCCTAATTTTCAAACCTAGTGTCGGATTCACGAGCTGTCTACGGAAACATGATCCTTGAATCGAGAAGGATATTTGAGATGGTCTCTGGGATTTTTAATTCCCGAGACTGGGGGGCTCAATGGCGCAACACGCCGTTAAGTATTGTTTAGCGCCTCGCCATGATTCTTATTTCAGATGGCGTAAACACATTCAATGTCTGTTTTGGGCCCTGTCATCGGTGTATTAAACCTAGCTTCAAGACGATGTCGTCTACGGTGGTTTCAGGTGTTGAAGCTGGAGTTGACATGTGGGCCCCACAGGCCGTCTTTCAAGAAGTGTGCAGCATACTGCAACTTTTACACCAGACGTCTGTTCGAGGCGAATGAGTAGTCGTTTTGGAATGTTTTCTTGATAGCATCACGATGGCATAGTTCTCCTAACCTTTTTCGGAACTGAGGTTCGTTCCCCATGAGACGTCGTATGGGCATAAACGGTGTTGAATAACTTTTTTGTCGGGTGTCTGTTTCAGGTGTGTAAATAGTCTATCTCGCATGTTTTTCTGTGAGGAGTAAAATTTTGTAATATATTTGGGTGTGTGGAGCATCTTTTGAGATATCATTAAATGTGGAAACATGAATGGGCATTGGTCAGAGGTTCCATTGACGTACTCCGAACCAATGCACGATAGCGATATTAGTGATATCCAAAGATGGTACGACCAGTGCAGAGTTATCGAACCAGTTTTGGGTTTACCCTCCTGTGGGATTGTGAAGTGTGTTACCCACAAGAATATCAGGGTTTACCCTCCAGTGAGGCTGGGCAGTGGGTTACCCATTGACTTTATGGTTTACCCTCCACCGGTGTTGGGTAGTGGGTTACCCATTCACCTTAGGGTTTACCCTCCAGCGGGGCTGGGTAGTGGGTTACCCATTGACTTTATGGGTTACCCTCCACCGGGGCTGTTCAGTGGGTTACCCAATGACTTCTTACAGACTCATCCCTTTCTATGAGGCCAGTCGGTGACTTTTCATCGGGATTACCGAAGTGGGATCTTGGTTGTACAGTTTAGCGATGAGACAGCTTTGACATGCTTGACTATTGGGAATTAGTTATGGTTAGCCTTAGAACAATGGAGACTATTCCTGGGATGATCTTGGAGATGGAGATCCCCTTAAACACATGTTCAGGTTTCTTTTTGAGAATATATATATATATACACACCCTATATTTGTTCCCACTTCTTTGCTTTAGTTACCCTCCTTCTAGGAGGGTCAACGATACGCGAGGTATGCCACATGCTTTCTGTGTCTATCTCTTATTGGTTGGACGAGTCTACGTCCTTTGTATTGTTGGGCTGTGCTGCACTCTATTTAGTATACAATTTCATTATTCCATGTTCTGTATAAAGTTCATCGTTTTAGTACCACCTTTATTTCTCCCTTGAGGTTTTGGTGCATCCTACTGAGTATCTTTATACTCACCCCTACTTGGGCTTTGCCTGCACATGGTGTGCCTTTGCAGATGACGAGTAGGTCGATCGATACTACGGATGAGCGTAGAGGACACATGAGCTTGGGATGCATTCCGTGGTCGTATTAGGACATTAAGGTGTGAAACTCACCAACTATTTATTTTTCTTTACGTGTTGTCGGGTTGTGGCCCCTTTCGGGTTGGCCACGTGTTTTTCCCTTTTTCTATTCAGTTATCTTGTCTCCACTTTTCAGCACATTACTTGTTCTATTTATAAGTTTATGCATGACTATGGTTGGGTTATAATTGTTTTTCTTTTATTTTTCTTTTTTACTATGCACTTCTGCATCGAGTTGGTTGTGTGCTTGTATAGGTACTTAGTTGAAGGACTCCTCGAGATCGTTACACATTCAACACTTGCCGCCAGCCCCTAGCCTTTGGAGGCGGTCCTCGGGTAGTTGTGGCTTCAGACAGTAGGGTCGAGTCATGACAAAGTGGTATTAGGGGAAGGTTCATTCCTTGGGCTGTTGTTCCGAAATCCATAAAAAGGAATTGTTTGGGATTTTGGGAAATTGTGTAGATGTGTCTCGACAGCAGCTCTCAGGATAGAGAGTCCATTGCTGTTACAGGTGGCCGACGTATCCAATCACCATGGACCTGATAAACCACTTGTCGACTTGGCACACTGATACATTTGTTTCAAGGATCTTTGTAACATTAATCCGGTAGGATTGAGTCATTGAATATCCTTGTTGAGTCATATACACTTTGTGATTAGTGATATATATATATATATATATATATATATATATATATATATTCTCATCTTATTGCGGTAATACTTAATGATTTTCAGGATCCCCCATGACAGCAGCCGTCCAGGTTACGCTCTCTAGTTCGTGAAGACGACCTGGTGAGCGACGAGACATCAGTTCTAGAGACCCACACGTGATCCCCTTCCACCCAGTGCTTCAGAAGTAGCCCCTCCACCTGGAGAGCGGCAGTTTGTAACACCAGAACAAGTCAAGGTGGAGCACAGGTTGAGTGCAGTCTGAGACTTCCAGCTTCATCGGCTGTAGAAGTTCCATGGGGACTTCGATCCCCAGGTTGCGAAATAATGGCTAGAGTTTGTGGAACAACTTTTCATGCTGGTACAGACACCAGCGGACTAGATGGTATCCCTATTTTCCAGTCTTTTCCTTAGGATGGCCAGGCGTTGGTGGGGGTCGGTTACACAGACCCAAGATGAGTCATCTCTCACGTTGGATAGCTTCTAGTAGATCTTCCAAGAAGAGTACTCCCCCTCTTGTTTACACATAGTTCAAATTTTTGTGCTTCTGGAACTAAAGAAGGGGGGATGACCATGGAGCAGTACTCAGCCCAGTTTACCAATCTGACATGCTACTCGTAGGATATGGTCCATGATAGTTACTTTTGAGTGAGGAAGTTTGATCAGATTCTTCGTAGGGAAATTTTTGTTAGTGTACTACCCATGTGCATTCCTACTTATTCTAGGGTGATAGAGCGGGCGCTCGTGACATAATGCTTCATTGATGTGGGAAGCCAGCTGACAGGTCCAAGTAGTGGCCACTTCAGAGTAGAGTCTTCTATAATAGGTTAGTGGTAGAGAGGAGAGCCTCAGTCGAGGAAACCCATCCGTGATCAGACTCAGGGGAAGATTCGTACACCACAGTGGCGCCGTAGAGCACCATGGTAGTCCGGTGAGATTCAGTGCTATGCTTATGATGGAAGGGGTGACCTAGCTCAAGACTGCCCTACCAGGCGTACCAAGAAACCGTGGCAGGCAGTGGGTGCACCGCAGCGGCAGAGGCAGCGCCAAGACTAGGGATCCCCGAGGCGATGACAGTGTGGTACTCAGGGAGGCAGCGCAGGTAGAGCGGCGGGGCCTAGAGGTTGGGGATGACATTTCGAGGTCCTTCCACCGCCCCCACTGGGCGGCCCATGCCTGGATCAGTGGGCTAGCAGTATGGGCGACGAGAAACATCATACTATGGGTGTTCGTGACCACCCAGTACAGAAGATGGTCTGAGGTACACTTTGTGTTTACTCTACGCTTGCTTCTGTAGTAGTAAAAAAATATCTATCCACTCTTTTATATCACTACTTTTGGTATGGGAGTCGGAGCTTTCAATAGAGGCATGAAAGTCTCCACTTCCCCTTGAGGTTCCTACGAGAAGTGCCTCGTTTGTTTCCGTTATCTGCAGACAGTGCGAACTATCGTTCAGAGGAGAGAGTTTCATGTGGGACCTACTTGTCATCATGATGGAACCTTATGAAGTCATCTTGGGCATGGATTGGATTTCTATGGTTCACGCCCAGAATGATTGTCAGCACAGACTAGTCATATGCGTCCATTCTGATGGGACGAGGTTTACCATCCTTGGGGAATGAGACCTCGTGGCAGAGAAGACATGTACTTTGAGAAGGAGACCATGTCTTTTTCTCACCAGTTGGAGAGCATGGATCTCAGAGAAGCAGATGCTACAGGAACCTGTATCCCTGCCATGGTAGATGACTATATGGAGTTCTTCCCCAAGGATGTCCCAGGACTACCTCCGAGGCATGAGATGGAGTTCTGCATTGACATGCATCCAGGGACAACCCCAATATCCTATGAAGCATAACGGATGGCACCCACAGTGCTTCGGGAGCTATGAAATTAGCTGGAAGACCTTCATTAGAAGGGATTCATCAAGCCTAGTGTGTCCTCCTGGGCAGCCCTGGTTTTGTTTGTGAAAAATGTAGATGGGTTTTTTGTGGCTTTGTGTAGATTATCGACACCATAATCAAGCCACAATAATGAAAAAGTACCCTTTTTTGAGGATTGATGATCTCTTCGACCAGTTGAGGGGTGTGAAGTGGTTCCCCATGATTGATGTTTGTTCTGACTACCACCAGTTCTGGGTTTGTTAGGCTGAAATCCCGATGATGAGTTTTCATTGTCGTTATGGGCATTGTGGGTTTCTTGTGATGCCCATTGGCCTGGAGAATGCCCCAGATGTGTTCATGGATTTGATGAACCAGATCTTCCAGCTGTACATGGACCAGTTTGTGGTTTTCTTTATTGACAACATACTCATCTACACTACGATGGAGGAAGAGCACGCAGAACATTTGAGGATGATCCTAGACCATCTACGGGAGTACCAGATGTATTGGAAGCTCTCAAAGTGAAAGTTTTGGATTCATTAGATTCACTTTCTGGGGAATGTAATTTTGGAACAGGGTTTGGCCATATATCAAACATAGATAGAGGCAGGTCATTCTTGGGAGCCACCCAAGAATGTGTTAGAGGTGTGGAACATTCTTGGTTTGGTAGGGAACTATATGAGGTTTGTGGAATATTTCTCTAGGATTATTGCCCCATTGACTTCATTGACGTGGAAAGGACGACCGTTCACCTGGAACGATCAGTGCTAGAAGGATTTCGAGGAGTTAAGATAGAGGCTGACTAGTGCTCTAGTGTTGAGGCTGCCATAGGAGGTCATTGAGTTTGTGGTGTGCTGTGACACTTCAAGAGATAGTCTTGGGTGCATATTGATGCAGCAGTAGGCAGTGACTGAATATGGGTCATGGTAGATGAGGCCCCATGAGAACAATTATGAAAATCACGATTTGGAGCTGGCAACGTTAGTCCTTCTCATGAGATTATAAAGACACTGCCTTCTGGGTGAGGGTTTTGTAGTCTACTCAGACCACCATAGCCTCATATACATCTTCACTGAGAGGGATTTTAATCTGAGGTAGAGTCACTGGTTGGAGTCTCTTCAAGACTATGATTTCGAGATAGTCTACACTCTTGGGAAGGGAAACATAGTAGCATATTCCCTTAGTAGGAAGTCCAAGGCTCGTCTAGTGTGCGATGTTTCAGAGTAGTTGGCATCGCTACGATTGTCCTTGGTGAAGCAAGAGGGTACGACTTTTGGGCAGTCGATGGTGTTGACTCCTTCTCTCCTTGAGCGTGTGAGAGAGTGGCGGCTGGGGGATATCGACAGCGAGCTAATGCATGATCAGATATCCACGGGTGATGCACCCAAAGGTTATTTTGAAGGAGGGAATCATGAGATCATGTTCAAGGGGCATGATGTTGTACCATTGGAGATGCGGGAGGTGGTGATGTGTAATTTCCACAATTCTCCCTTGGTTGTACATCCCGGTGTAGGAAAAGATGTACATAGATCATTAGTGGAAGTTTTGGTGATCTGAAATGAAGCTAAGCGTAGCTGAGTTCATTTCTTGGTGTCTTACCTGGCACCAGGTGAAGGCAGAGCATCAGGTTCTTACATGGTTGTTTCAGCCCCTCGATATACCAGAGTTGAAGTGGCATGGAATATCTATGGACTTCATCACAGGGCTTATACGCACAGTGAAGGGCCATGATTCCATTTGGGTGATAGTGGACCGACCCATGAAGTTGGTGCACTTCCTTGCTATTAGGGAGCAGACCACAGTTGAGAGTCTAGGGAAGACGTACGTTCGGGAGATCATCCACCTTAATGGAGTTCCCTCGACGATCGTCTGTGACCATGACGGATGATTTACATCATGACTGTGATGAGGCATGAATGAGGCATTCACGAATTAGCTGTGGATGAGTATAGATTTCCATCCCTAGACCTACTGACAGATAGAGTTCACTATCCAGGTGTTGGTGGATATACTCAGGGACTGCATGTTAGACATTGGACTAAGCTGGTAGGGTCCCCTTCCCTTGGTGGAGATCGTGTATAACAACATTTACCACTCTACTACCGGCATGGTACCTTTTGAGGCCCTCTACAGGAGACCCTGTAGGTCACTGTTGTGTTGGACAGAGGTTGGGGAGGCTACCCTCGTGGGCCCAATGTTGGTGCGGGCGATGACGAAGAAGGTTCATGTAATTCGTGAGCGGATGAGGATGGATCAGAGTAGACATAATTCCTACGTAGACCTTCATCACAGTCCTTTGGAGTTCGAGTAGGGGGACCATATCATTTTGAGGGTCTCCCTGCAGCATGAAACATGGAGATTCAGCCGGGGAGGAAAGTTATCCCCAAGGATCATTGGGCCCTTTGAGATCATACACAAAGATGGTGTGGTTTCCAACCATCTTGTCTACCCCCACATCTGGAGAGGGTCTGTGACGTATTGTACGTGTCGCAGTTGAGGAAATCTGTGCATGAACCCATGAAAGTTATCGACTGGGGAGAGTTGTACATTGAGGATGGATCCACCTTTGTGGAGAACCCTGTGTCGATTGCAGATCGGTAGAAGTAGACACTGTGTGGATGGACCATTTCTTTGGCTCTTGTGTTGTGGCAGTACGAGAGGGTGTAGGAGACCACTTAGGAATGGTAAATCCAGATGCAGGATCAGTATCGTGAGTTGTTTTTGTAGTATTTTTTTCAGGGAAGAATAACATCAAGGAGGGAATGATGTAAGAATATGAGTTTTGAGCCTGCAATACTTTGAAATTTTCTTGATGTTATTCTAGTGCAGGACGTTCCGACAGCGTGTTAGTCCGGGCCCCGGTGTGGCCAAAATTAAATTTCAAGTACGTTCAAACTAGGAACACAAAATACAAAGAATAAATTGTAAATGGTCTTTCTAATGGGATAAATGAGTTCACCTTTTAGTCCGGAGCATGCCTTTTACCCTAGGAGGGGTGTAACATTTGCTGGTGCGGCCCTTCTGTGGAAAACGCCACCAGGGGCATTTTCATAATTTAGCGGCCCCGAGTGTGAACTTTATAACTTCTTAATGGAGACTTGGAATAAAATTATGAGACCACTGCTGCACTAAGAACGTGGATTTTACCCTTGGGGTGGCTTAACTGACCCCATTGAATGTTTGGGTACGAGCCTACTGTTGGGTGTTTAAAAATTAATTAAATTTTAATTAATTCCCTACTTAAACTCCTCCACCACTCCCTTATCCATGCACCATTTTTTTCTATGGTGAAAGCTCTTCAAAAAAGTGAGAAACCACCTTCAATATCATACTCCTCTTTGGCAAGGCGGTGGAGGCTCTGGCGGCTCGTTTGCGAAGAGACAGGCTTCGCCCAACGAGGTTGGTTCCTATGTTTCCTTTTTAATTTCATCACATATCATCTAACACGAATATTAGTTTCGAATTGTTTTTTATTTTTAGAGAAGATTCCATATATGCGTAGGCTTCGATCCAAGATTTCCAACATTTTTCTCAGATCGAAAATCTGATTCTTTGGGCATCCGGGGGAGCCCCGGGAAGTTTTCCGGCCAAACTTTGTTTTTCCGGCAGTTCGAAGGCTCTCGGCGGCTCCACAAAGCGGTCCGGCAGGCGACGAAGGTAGCAAAACAGTTCCTAGGAGGTGTTATAGTGTCTCTCCCAGGCGGCGGTGTTTCATGTCTTCGATGGTCGGTGCAGGTGGTCCGGGACTGCGGCCCGGGGCGGGGCTGCTCGTTGGTGGTCGGCGGTTCGGGCGAAGACCGAGGTCGTCGCGACCGTAGATGCAGACCGAGACCCGCATATTGCGGGTATCATGGGGGAAAGGCCAGATAGGCTCATGCCAGTCCAAGGTGATGTAGCACAGCCTGTGTGGTTTACCATAGGCTGCGGTGGACTGGGCGGTCCGGGCAGTCGAGCGGTGGACCGGCCGAACCGGTCCGACCCACCCTCTCTCCGTCCGTCGTCATTAAAAAGGCCCTAATTTGAATACTAACTGTAGGATTTGTGAACCTTATACGACGATATAATCCTCGGATCGAGAAAAGGGGTTTGAGACTGTCTTGGGGATTTTTAATTCCCAATACGGTGTGGCATAGTGGCGCGACACACCGTTAAGTATTGTTTAGCGCCTCGCCGGGATTCTTCTTTCAGATGGCGCGAACACATTCAAAGTCCGTTTTAGGTGCCGTAAATAGTGTTTTAACCCTAGAATCTAGACGATGTAGTACATGGTGGTTTCATGCATTGAACCCAGACTTGTGGAGTGGGCCCCACATGCCGTCTTTCAAGCTGTGTGCAGTGTACTGCGAATTTTTCAAAATACCTATGTTCGGGGTGAATGAGTATCCATTTTGGAATGTTTTTCTGAGGGCATCACGAGGGTGTAGTTCGACCGACCGTTTTTGGGACCGAGGCATGGGCCCCACGATATGTCGCATTAGCATAAAGCAGTGTTTAATATATTTTTCTTTGGAATTCCCTTTCAAGTGAGATAATAGTCTATATCGTGTGTTTTTCCGTGAGGAGTACAACAATGTAATCTGTTTAGGTGTGTGGAGCCTCTTTTGAGATCTCATTAAATGTGGAAACATGAAAGGGTATTGGTCGTAGTTTCCTTTGATGCACTCTGAACCAATGCACAGATGCGATGTTAGTGACACCTATAGATGGTACAAATAGTATGAAGTTATCTAACCAGTTCTGAGTTTACCCTTCAGTGGGGCTAGGCAGTGGGTTACCCGCCAGCGTACCAGGGTTTACCCTCTAGCGAGGCAGGGCAGTGGGTTACCCATTGACCTTAGGGTTTTCCGTACAGTGGGGTTGGGCAGTGGGTTACCTGTTGAGCTTAGGGTTTACCCTCCAGCGGGGCTGTGCAGTGGGTTACCGGTTTCCTTTAGGGTTGACCCTCCAGCAGGGCTGGGCAGTGGGTTACCCGATGACTTCTTATATACTCTTCCCTTTCTATGAGGCTAGTTAGTGAATTTTATCCATGATTACCAGAGCGGGACCTTGATTATACAATTTAGCAATGAGACAACATTGATGTGTGGGACTGTTTGGCATTACTGATGGTTACCCTAAGAGTTGTGGTGACTTTTCTTGGGCAGAGCTTGGAGATGGAGATCCTCTTATGCACTCGTTTGGGTTTCTTATTGAGAATATATATATATATATATATATATATATATATACCCTGATTTTGTTCCCACTCCTTGGCATTAGTAACTCTCCTTCTAGGAGGGGCGAAGACATGCATGGTATTCCTCGTGATTTTTATGTCTAGCTCATATTGGTTGGAAGAGTCTACTTCCTTTATTTTGTTGGTTTGAGCTGCACTCTTTTTAATGTACTCTTTCACTGTTCCTTGTTCCGTATATTTCTCACTATTTTAGTTCCTATTTTGTTGCTCCCTCAAGCTTTCGGGGCATCCTACTGAGTATATTTATACTCAACCCTGATTGGGCTTTGCCCGCACTTGGTGTGCCCTTGTAGACAGAGAACAGGTCGATCGAGACTACGAAGGAGCGTATGGGAAACAGGATCTTGGGCTGCATTCAATGGTCATAGTAGTACATTCAGGTGTGAGACTCACCATATGTTTACTTTTTTTAGTTGATTTTGTCTTGTCGAACCTTTTAGGTTGGGTGTGTGTTTTTTCCTTTTTCTATTCAGTTATCTTGTCAGTACTTTTCAGCACTTTACATGTTCTATTTAGAAGTTGATGAATGATTGTTGTTGTGTTATATTTTTTTGTCCTTTGGATTTCTTTCTTACTCTTCCCTTATATATCTAGTGGGATGTGTGGGTGTATAGGTAATTAGGCGAAGTCCTCCCCGAGATCGTTATGCCTTCAGCAATTATTGCCAGCCCATGAACTCTGGAGGTGGGCCTGGGGTAGTTTTGGCTCGAGACCAGTAGGGTCGGGTAGTGACATATATATCTAGATTGTATTGAAGAGTTTTATAAAACTTTGAGGTAATTCTATAATTTTGATCAGATAATCTTTAGATTGGTATTCCATTCAATATTACATATTTTTTAATGTAAACTTGTGTATGGTTGCTAAGGGAAAAATATCTTATAACAGAAGTGTGCTACCACCATATTTCCATCAACATCAACCAATATTGAATTGTTCAATTTTGATTTTATTAGAAGTTTGAGGAACAAATCCATTGTGATGTTTTCACAATTACATTATAATATTGGTTATGGTTATACCATTTTTATCCAACCCTTTACTTGATGAACGACAATTTAGTAATAGATGATCAAAGGATGATTCAAAATTTCAAATGTCATTTAATTATTCCAAAAATATATAGAGAGAGATAATTAATGCTCATAATTTCATCTAATTTAACAAAAATATAAACAATAATATTTTCATACTGATAATTCATAAAAATATCATCATAAAATTTTAAAATCCATGGTGGGGGATAAGTGTTACCAAATCATCATGCATTAGATCTACTATTTTAATTTCATAACAATTCCAAATTTTTCTTTCTCATCAAATGTTGTTGTGGATTATTATCTTTAATAACCATTTGATTAGGGATGTGGTGTAATTAATTTCCAAAATCCATCTATTTTAATAAATAGAATGTTTTTGGTTCATTTTATTAAGTTATATCTCAGTTCTTTTCATTCTCTAGCCTCATCATAGAACTTTTACATTATTTTTCATAGTGTCCAAACTTCTTACACTTCAAACACATTCTTGATACTTCTAGAAATTCGCCTAAGTGATCAATACAATATTTTTGGTAGTTTGGTGATTCTAACTTTTCATTCCGTATTTGTTATATATAATTTGTTTTTCCCTGAAATACCATATTAATTTTTTATCCCCATAACCATTCTGGTTTCTAACATCCAGTACCTCTTTAACATCACATTGAACAATTTATTTGTATCAAGAAATGTCTTGTATAGATAATTCCCTTCAAAGACATGAGATTAGTCCTCTGATGAATCAATCAAGCTCAAATTCAGTTTGGGTGATAATACTAGAAGAGTATCTCCCATTTCATTTAATACTATCCTCATAGGTACAAATAAAATCTTCATAAATCATCTTAAGATGAAAGAATTATTTCTCTATTTATGTTTGAAAAATATAAGGAAACTAAATTTTGAATAATATTCTATTAAACTCATCCTTCTCCATGGTTTTAATTTATTATCATTTCTAAATAATCCTAATAATATCCAACCATTGATCTGGTTTTCTTTTCAAATGATAAATGAGAAAAATAACTTCTTCATATGCAAAAAATAGAGAAAAATTTACATTTCTATGGTAATGATCCAATGAAAATTAATTAGTAAACAAGTCAACCAATTAATATATTATGAATTTTTTCTCAAGAATTTTTATATGTTCTGTTTTTCCCTCCTTTGAAAATATTGAAGCTTATCCTGATTCATGGCATAAATTTTTTTGATCATATAAATAAGGTACTGAATTCCATGTCATATAGAAGGTGGTTAATAATTCCTATAATAATTTTTTTATAAATAACATTCAACATTAACATGGTTCTATTCGGTTCGATCCAATGACTGAGACCAAATAGCATAGTGTTTCAATATTGATCATAGTCTGAAACAAAATAATCATGAAAAATTATTTATATGACATTTAAATCACAACACCATATATTCATTCGAAAACCCCATAGTTTTAAATATGGAAATCCATGACTAAAATCTATTCAAAAACATTATAATGGTTTGTAAAAAAATGGGTATCGACCATTGAATATCCCCTATGAGCCTTAGACTAGGTGTCTAGAAAGTCCATTTTTCATGCACATGGTGACAATCAAGTCAAACCCAATACAAAATCTTTATAATAATTACACTTAGGTACAAATATTGTAGGTCCATATCCACATGTAGTATCAATAAGAGGATATAATTTCTAATAAAACTACATAATATATTTTTTAATGAAAATTTAACATGATATCACATATATATATTAGACATAATGTTTTCAAGAAACATTTTCCAACGAAAATCACCAATATTTGACTAAAAATATTCTATGATGTCGACCATAAGGAATAATTATTTTAATTAATAAAAATTAAATCATTATATATTAATATTCAATAAATTTAATAAATACTGAAATGTGGTCCGTAAATATTTAGTGCCTTTGTAAAATAGATAATAAATAATATTTATTAATATAATTTTTTCAATATCTCCAAAAAAATTATCCCTATTTATTACACTTTATTGATATAACCTACCTAAACAATTCTTAATGTCCTTGGGAAATGAAACAAGAGAATAGGAGAGATCATATTATTAATATGGGTATGAATGGGGTGAAATATATAATCATTCATACACAACATGAGATTAAATGTATAATAACATGAGTTCAACATTTATAACCATATCCTACAACTCATAGATCATAAACCAAAACAATGGAATAAACATTGGAAGTTCCTATAACATCAATAATTAATGAAATAAATGAACATAATCTATGAGGGAATAGTCATAAAAATGAATATAATTTTATTTTATAATTATATAATTATTAAAATGTATAAATAGTAAAATACTCTCTCATTGTGTTATATAATTGAAATTAGGCCGTAAAAAACATATATACATGAAAAAAGGTACTCGCATATCAATATGGACATGAAATCATTTCCAAATAAAACCTTATGGATCTAAAAGAAGGTTCTCTCATAACATTGTCAACATGAAATACTGTACAGTCAAAACATTATAGTCTTTAAAAAGAGATACACACATAACTTTGTGTACATAAACTTTGGTTCGTACAAAACATTATCAACTAAAGATTCATTCGTATTTACAAAATTCATTGGAAAAAAATAATATGCTCACCCATCCTCAATGCATAATATAAATTTCAATACATGGTTTATAAAAAAACCACCCATCCCATAAGAAACCACACATTTATATGATACCAGATTATTAAATAATCATCATATTATAACACATGATAATAAATGGGATTCATAATCATTTCACTATAGCATAAACCATGTAATTTTTTTTTTAAAAAAAATTCATCATTTCATCATAGTATAAACCAAGGGAGAGGAATAAGAACCATTAACATATATAAATCATTAAAAAATAAATATAGTGAAAAAATAATGACTATATTATTGGATCAAATTCCTAGTAATGTCTAAGTGATAATAATAGTTTTCATCTATGATATCAAATGATTTTTAAAGTTCGTAATGAAATTTTATTGAGGAAACTATCCTATTCAGTTTTAAGAATCTTATTTAAATAAAAACCATCATAAAAAAATAAAGACACCATTTCATTATAAAATAACATTTTAAACTTGTACATGAATATTTATACCTTTATGTGAGAATGATGGATGAATATACCATTCATTCCATATACATTAAAAAAAATTTCCTTTCACATTTTCATCAAAATAAAAAATTACATTATTTAGAAATAGAAAAAAAAGATTTCTTTTAATCCCATTATGTAAAAAATAATGAATAGCTAAAAAGTTATTTATTAATTTTTTTGGTAATTATAAATTCCTTCCATAAAATTTTTTTAAGCAATAATGGAATGGAAGAAAATGGATTTTCAACCGATGTGATAAGAAAAGTCAATTTTTCCAAATAGAATATTATTTCCAAATCTATGGTAAATAATGAGAGGAAAATGAAAGGGAAAATTTTATTCGACGTAATTTAAAATTATAGAATAAAATATATGGGTTTAATGAGAGATATATCATAAAATTTCATCAAAAAAACCATAATCATAAAAAATAATTATCGATAGTTAGATTGTATCATAAAAACCTTTATACTCTGGTAATGTTTGAATTATAATCCCCATGAAATAAATGTAATTTTTTTGATATATAGAAACAAATAATTTTCATTACAATAACTATAAATTACATTCATTGATGTAAAATATAGTACAAAATTAATCAATAATTCAATATGGCATGGGTCCCATAGAAAATAAAAGTGAGACGAAAATATCTATACCATTTTGGAAACCATTGTTCATAAGCCCCATTATATAAGGTCAAAAATGAAAATTTAAATACATTTACATATTTATATTAAGTTTAGAGAATTTAAATGTTTCAATATTTTTACAACAAAAAAAATGTTGAATATGACATATGTATCCTAAGAATAAAAGAGATCGATAAATCTCTTACCAAATTTATTGAAATTATTCATAGACATTAGAGCCACCTGTATATAAAATATTGGTTTATTATAAATAAGTAAAATAACCATAATAAGAAATATATATATTAGTATATATTATTTATATAAAAGTGTTTATTACTTATTTATTAACAATTCGTTATTAAAATCTTGTTTTAGGTAATAAATACATCATTTTTCATGTATATTTTGGTTTGGTTTCCCTAGAACTCATAATATTATCATTTTATATAATATATAGACTTTTAATCATGATATAAATAACATATAAATTTATTATATACATATTTTTCATTGATATAGTAGTCTGTACATACACTTGATTGTTGATTCCATTTTCTCGAAAAATGAAACTCACTAAAGGTAAATAATCTATCACAATTATAGATTTTATTTATTTTTAAATTTTAATATATATTTTCTAAATATATCTGTATTACCATAAATGTTAGAAAAACAAATCATATCCCTTCGAGGAATAGGTAGTCCACAAGTACGCTCAAGCGACATTTTCATTTTTGTACATGTTGGATGATAAGAAGTGAGATGTGGAATTATAATTTAAGGAATATAAATATGTAATAAATATAAAATATTAATATTAATTCCATCATTATCTAATTTAATTAATGGTGTTTATGGAAAATTAATTACATTGGTTTGTGTGGTTCTATTCCTCCATACAAAGGATCGACAATTTTATTTCCCGTTTGATAGAGGAGAGGATGTATCTAATTTATGATATTTATGTTATAACATATAAATATATGGTATAATATTTTTTTTATTATTTTATAATTGTAATTATTTAATTTTTGGTGGTAATAGATGAGATAAAAAACAATCTTGGTGAAGATAATTTCTTATGCTTAGACATGCCTCCTATAGAAACCTTTATTAAGGACCATATAGATAGTTAAATGGGAAGAACATTAGCTATTAAATGTGATAGGGTATTTTTGGGTAATAATTCATTAGTTATGGTGAAAATAAATGCGTTAAAAATGTAAATAAGTGATGCGAGTAGGTGTCCTTTAATAATTTAGGAGGAGTTACATTTTAGTAAATAACCCACCATATTCAATAAGGGTGAGTGAATATCCAACCATATGCCTCTATTGTTAATAAATAATAGAGAGTAGGGATTATGTGGTCTATCCCTACCACTAAAAAATGTTTTAGACATGTTATTCCTTTCTCCTATAATTATAATCACTTTTATCATTATAGTTTTCACCACAAAAACAAATCTATTTTTATTTAGCTACGTAAATTTTCAATTAATTCCAAAAATAAAAACATACTAATTACAAAAGATTCACCTCTAGCTCTAAATATCAAATCCCATTTATTAATTGAAATTAATTTTCTTTTGGTAATTTTTTTTCACACATGTGCTTGTAATGAGAAAAACCTCATTTTGACATTAACCAAAGTTATTAGTTATATACTATTTTTAATATTAATTATGATCATAAATTAATATTAACATAATAAAAAATATTATTTATTATTATCTTTAATATGGAATCCATCATACAATAAATGATTAATATATGTGACCAAAGTTAATTTATAATGAATTTTACAAATGCAATAATAGATGATTCTCCAAAGAAAATGTTTTCTAAAGTATAGAATCCTGGTATATAAAAATAAAATTGATATATATTATAATAAAAAATCAATTATTAAAAATAAAATTTGGCTAATTATTCTTTTAATACATTTTTTTAAATAATGGAACTTTTAAAATTCATTATATGAAAATCATTTTTTCAATAAAAATCATTATTTTTGACAAATAATCTAAAAATTAATACTCTCAGAAATTTCTCAAAAATTTATACTATGAAAAATTTATGATTATGATTTTATTAAGTGATTCAATTTCGAAAATATATTTTCTTAAATTAGAAAAATATATTTTAATAGTAATCCAACGTATAACGATGAACCCTTTTTAGAAATGTATAGTTTATAGACACAAAATTAGGTTTATTCCTATCCCATGCTAGGGAAAAATATTATATGAATGATAAAATATGTTAAGAAATATATAATTTTTTAATTTAGTTGAAATAATTAACCAATATTTAAATTATAAATTTTTTTATATAAAAACATATAGTATTCAATAAAAATGTTTCTCAGAAAAAATGACTTTTCCCATTAAATGACTTTTAATACATTAATTCTATTCATCCAAACATTATTCAATTCATTTTATATGTGTGTAGACCATAATAACTCATTATTTAATTAATTATATCAGTAATCATCATTAAAATGGCTAAGTGTAAACCATCACTTTTAATAACAATATTTTAACAGTATATCACAGTTTGTTTAAACGTGGTCATGCATGTAATGCAACGTGTTGTATAAATCAATGTTATTTGAAAAATGATATTAAAAAAATGTGTTAAAAAATAATAAAATAAACATTCAATTAATAGTGGAATCTAAATTCATTATTTAAATTTTATTAATTGAATTATTATAATGAAATCATTGCAGACCAATTAATTAGATTTGGAAGTAATATTCATTGGGAAACAAAATATATCATTTCCTAAAAAACTATTTTTATTTTAAAAAAAGTGTTGCCTTAATAAATTAATAATACTAATTTTGGTCAATGATTTTTTTTAAAAAATATATTATTTATTTAATCTTTATTTTCCCATCCATGTTATTTGTTTTCAAGAATAAAGATAAGAATAAATACATGTTTACGTTTAACAGAGTATTTTTGTATAAATATATTTTTCTCCCAATTGAGCACTTTTTTTAAAAATAATTTTTGAAAACTTTCAAAATTTAAATGGAAAAATAAAACTAATTTTTTAATCACCATTTAAATTTTTTTGGCTCTATATGATTAATAATTTCATGAAAAGATAATTTTTTTTGAAAATGCATCATTCTATGATAAATGGTCATACCATTAAATGAAATTAAAAACATGAAAATCATATTAATATGGTTCTATAATAATTATTAGTGAAGTTATATATATTAATCCAATTGTGGTCATTAGAATCAATTTCATATTTTATTTTGTTAAAAAATATTTTTAAAATTTTCAATGTTTTCTGTTTAGAAAATCACATTTTTGTCGCTATTGTGAGATTAATATTAAATTATAATATTACACTAATGTTAATGGAATTCGGAAAAAAATGGATTACATATTTGAATAAGAATAATTTATATTATATTAAATGTTGAAAATATTTTTTCCCGTAATGAATAGTAAAAAAACCACAAATAGTAATAAATTTTGTTATGG
Source organism: Viscum album (assembly GCA_963277665.1). Classification (NCBI taxonomy): domain Eukaryota; kingdom Viridiplantae; phylum Streptophyta; class Magnoliopsida; order Santalales; family Viscaceae; genus Viscum; species Viscum album. Next base: position 567,006,673 of record OY728151.1, read on the forward strand.
GTAAAAATCTTTTTACATGGTTTAAACTAACATGATAAAGGGTAAAAGGACATAAAAAATATTCCAAAACAATGTTTTTGGACTTATATAAACATTATAATTTATGAAGTCAGATAATGGACAATTTTGGAGCCATATGGCATGTGACAAAAGTGGGTACACCTATTTATTTTTTAAAAATATAAGTGCGCCACTCACCTCACTTATAAATAGACACACTTTCTCCTACCACTTGACACATCAAAACCAAATTGTATAGAATGATACCTACCCAAATTTTGTCTTTAATTACATCCACTCATTCTAGAGAACGTTGCGAGGTTATAAATCTAATATAGGAATTCATTTGGTTAATCCTAAAGAGGTTTTCTGAAGAAGGCGTAATGTTTTTACAATTATTTTCTGTTTTAATTAATATTTTTACCCCGAAATATATTTTCCAACTATAATTAAAATATAAAAAATTGTTTTAATATACACATAAATTTAATAATAATAATTTAATAACCTATTTCTATATACACTTTCATAAAATGGGATACACAATCATAATTCGTGTGTGCGGTGGTCTATCACCTCATGAACCGATGTTATTTGTTTTCTATAACCACCTATCCAAAATGTATATAAGGATATATTTAAATTTTCTAATGAATATTTATGAAATTATTATTCCTTAGGAATTGTGAAACAACATCTACGTTATTACCTGCAATCCCGTTAGAAAATAGTAACAACATTCATGTATATTGCAGACTATCGCCTCAAAAATTAATGTGATGTTTTTTTCATTTATTTTTATTTGAAGAGAAATAAGTATATATTAAATTAATATAGATATATAATTATTTATTTTATAATAGTAATTTAATTATCTATCTAGAATTATGTGATCATATATATATTCATACATTCTATTCCACAGGTGATATGATAATGTCTTTCATGTGTACGACAGAATTCTACCTTGAGAAGTGATGTGATTCATTTTCAATAACACATTGAAGGGAATATAATAATTATGCATTTAGTAAATATATTTACCACACTATTATTCCATAGTATGCTTCTTTTTAAATAATTCAATGGATTGCATTGTTTGGAACCAAAAATTTCAAGCACACGACGACCTATCACACTGACCATTTAAAATGTATTTATGAATAATATTACCACATTTTGAAATTATAAAAATTTTATTTTTCAAAAGACACTTAAATTTTTAATCTAAAATATAAAAATTATATTTGGTTGAAATTTTTTTAATTTTCAAAAAATATTCAATTTTTGGTGAATAATGAAAAATACTTCATTTTACTTCAATACAACCTTTTGGTTTAATTAATTTATAAAGGTAGATAATTTTTTCAATTAATTTAACGTGTTATTGGATTATGTTTTTTTTCATTTTATCCAATTCTGGTCAGTTTAAGTAATTTCATATTGAAATTTGACATAAACCCATGTCAATCTTTCGGTTGATTTTACTTCGTAGAAGTCTCCTTTCTATTTTTGACAACAGGAATAATTTTGAAATTAATTTTTTAAAATTCTGTTATTTGAATTTGGAAAAATGGATTCCATATTTCCAATCATATTGTATAATTTTTTTAAATATGTACCTTTTATTTTTTGACATTATGAATAGTAACATCAGTAATTATTATTATTTACCATGGTTAATGGGTAAATCATGTAAAAAGGGGTAAAGATAATATTATAATAATATAAAACAACCCCAACACAAGTACTAATCCTACTGGCTGAGATACAGCCTTCCATGATCATCCTTGGGTAGATTTGAGGACCCCTTAGAGCCACATGATTGTGATAATTACATGTTATATTAATTAATTTAAAATAATAAGAAATATAACAAAAACATGTATCCTTTTAATAAAACAATTTTTAGGTGGGTTATATAATTAATCACATTTAAAATAAATTGTGACTAGAAATATAATAATATTTGATATATCGTGGTATTTTATTTTTAATTTATTATCATTAAATAATTAACTATATTTATGACTCAATAATGATGCAGAATTTTCTTTATTGATAAAAGAAGAAAATAAATTATAGTATAAATATTATAAATAAATGTAATTTGATAGTTTATATTCCATCCAAGAATGTTATGTATTACTATGACAAGTTATCTTTTATTTAATTCAATTTTTAGGGAATATAGTTTTTATGAATTTATCAATAATCATTTACTAAATAGTTTAAAAAAACTATTTTATTAAATGATATTTACAAATGAAAATATAAGATTCATCCAATTGAAAAGGATAATTTTAAAAATCTATTTAATTATCCACTTAAGGTTATCATGTAATTTTATAGTCTGTAAATTAACCATATGGTGTAAAAATACAAGAAGACATGGTAGGAGTTAAATTATTTTTACTAAGGGTTAAATCTTAATGATAAGGATACTTTTTTGAGATAAACATATCTAAAGCATATTGGTTTAGAGGATTTAGACCCATCCTCATATTAACACCTAAATAAGTCACCTTGGAGATATTATAATTCAAAAATATATTTGATGTAAAGTAATATTTTAAGACTTTCATATAGGCCCCTGCTGCCTCTTATAAAAGGCTACACACTTTACCAACTTCCACACACTTCTCAATCCCCTTGCCTCAACTACACATTGATATAATATGCTACCATAATCCATCCATTACTTCTGTAATCTTTACATTGAGAATATGAAACTCATGGAATCGTGTAGGCATAATCTAAATGTAGTTAAAATATTTCGAGGAAACGTCTTCCCTCAAGATCATTTCATTTATTTTCCCTCTCCATCCCATAAACTCTATATATTATATTATTTTATTAGAAAAAAAGTATCCTAAAAATAATATTATGTTTTTATGATAATGTTTCGACCTTCACATACACACACTTCTATCTAATGGATACAGAACATACAATATCTATTATTGGTGAACTACTGCCTCACGAAACGATGATTGTTAAATTTTACATCACCTACCATAATTTTGGCCATTATCATGGACACTATATTTATATATTGTATATATTATATATAATTTTTATCTATTATTCTGTATATTTTAGTTAAAACATAGCGATATTCATTCCATGTTGTGTAAATACAATAATTTCATTTGAGGAAGTGTGGACTTATAACCCCTCAAAGCGATGTGACTCGTTAATGCCTTACATGTAATTTATAAAGTATGTTTTTAGTAAACACATATAACATATATAAAATATATATATGATACAATAATTATAATATATATATGTATCAATTAATTTTTATTATTTTAATACAACAAAGAAATGAAGGTAGCGTTCCAGCGTACATACGACCTACCATCTCCAAGAATGGTGCACATCATTTGTAATCACAAAATATTATAGAATATTATAAATACATATTTATTGAATATATAAGATTATTTATTCATATTTTACATATTGGATATTATGAAACCAAAATATATTTAATAAGAACATCAAACAAAAAGTCAAACTGTACTTGAAAAAACTAGGCAATTAACTCCGAAAATAGTCAAAATAAATAAAATGTGTTAAAAATAGATAATTAAATATAGTAAGAAGTTAATATATGATATTATTATTGTGGAAAAAGTTAGTAAAATTTCTAAAACCACTATACAAGAGGATAAATATAATTCCCTTAAAATAATCAAAATTTATGTGATTTCATATCAATTTTATTCCAGTGAGGCATATTGTAATGATATGCACCTAGTTCATTTTATATGGTGTGTATTCTATCTTTTCAATTTTTACAATAAATCCCATTATGTTCATGATATTATATCATTTAATTTATTAGAATTATGTACAGATCCATATTACTCATTACATATAGTTATTTGATAAGGAATTCTACTTTTGTTAGGTATTGAATATGTGAAATACTTGGGACTCACAATGACGGGTGGAGCCTAAAATTTATATAGATCCTCGATGGATATACAAGTTATCATGAAAAAAATATGTTGGAAAAATGTGTTTATACCCATAGTTTTAAACCATATTATGAAAGTTCTTGATGGTAATTGGTTTTCATGTGCTTGAGACCCGACACAAATAAAGAACATATTTCCCTCATTTAGATTAGTTATTATTCATCCACAAGATTTTTCATCAACACATCTTTAGATGTAGTTATTATCATTTTTTGATTTGTTCCATGTGTTTCAGTATCTTACTTTCCATATAATTTATCAATTATCTATTTATGTAAATCGAAAGTGTGTTTAGTTATTTACCCTTCCATATAGATTGATTCTTTATTACTTCCATTGTTTTTACCCTTACTAATCATTTTTGATCACCCTAATCATATTTCATTCTCTTGGTTATGAATGAGAGAACATTGATTAAACATTCAAGAATAATGTTTATTTAATTTTAATATGTATCATGATTAATTTTGTTTCCCATTGTATTATGGTCACTATGTATGTAATTTGGATTTCCATGAAAACTAAAATATAAGGTCCATCAGGATTTACATCCTTCAAATAATAAAGACAAAATGTTAAAACTCAGTGACATCATGTTATCCATGGTCGATGTGTTATAGTTAGTATCACAAGATTTTTAGGAATAACCTTGAAAACTAGATTTAAAAAACAATTATTATAGAACTACCATAAGTTAGAAATTTGGGATACACTAATGATTATTCACCCAAATTAAATAAAGTTTATGTTTTTTGATTCATAAACTATTAATTTTTGTGAATTGTTTTACCATATTCTAAATCCAAGATTTTATGAGCTAATATGATACATGTCAATAAATACAAATGGATCATAGAAGGATCAATGGTATCCATACTCAAGAAAATTTCATGGGTTGGCATGCAATGGAAACTAATATTGTTGGTATTGAAACAGAGAAAATTATAGAAATACTTGGGAAACAAAATCAGGTAATGACAAATAATCATGCCCGAATGGAAAAACCCATTCTAAAAAGAGAATATTTATTACTGGATCTATTTATGTGACAAAATATCCAATCATTTAGTGGGACTAATGATCCAATTATAGCATAGTAGTGGATTAAGTATCTAGATAATATATTTATGGCCTTGGGATACATTGAAATAGAAAAGGTTATATTTCTGATCAACTACCTTAATGGTGATGCTGATTTATGGTGGATATTGATCTAAAATTCAATGGACGAAGAAGAAATAGAACTTATGGAATGGAGAAAATTTAAGGAAACATTATTCAAAAAATAAGTTCCTCCTGATCAACAAATTGAGAAGAAGTGGATTATCTACATCATAAAGAAAAATTATGATGAGAGTGTTCAAAATTATGAATATACCTTATTAATGTTAGATAGGTTTTCTATGGATAATATAAGAATCATAGAGTGTACTAAAAATCACTTCTTTGATGGTATTAGGCCAAATCCTTGAAGGGAACTAGTTTCCCAGAATATTTCAGCATATGATTAAATGGTTTTATATTCCATCAAGATGGAGAAGTAATTTTATATGATCAGCATATTCATAGGAAAAAAGACAAGAAGAGTCAATATGATAACGACTAAAAAGGGAATTCCTCATTGAAGAAAAATATGTTTGAACTATTTCAATCCTGTGAAAACTGTGGAAAAAAACATGGGAAATGTATTAAGGCATTGAGAGTTTTTTATATGCGTGGAGATAAGGGACACAAAACCCATGAATGAAATGGGTTGAAAAAAATTAATGATGTCTAGTGCTATAATTATAATGATACGAGACACTATAAAAATAAATTCCCCAAACGTCAAGGGAATCTACTGTAGAATTGGTCGTGGGGAGATGAAAAGATATTTTGGTCACAATAGCTAGTGTTAAAGTTCATAATAATGTGGTGGAAAGTACTTAAATTATTTCCTCTAGTTTAGATAAATTATTATTTTATTTTAGTCAATTCCATTCATTTATATCTTCATATTTTTCATTTAAAATTACATATTTACAATTCACCGTGTTAAGGGAATTGTATGTTATAACTCTTACTGGGAATCATATCACAACAAATATTCTTCAAGAAGTTCCGATAATGTCTTATAAACATTCTCTTATTTCTAATTTTTTATCATACCTTTTATTGATTATGATATAATCCTTGGTATATATTGGATTTCCAAATATGATGCGAAAATATATTATAATAAGGAAGTTACAATTTTTTAGGAAGATGTAGAATCCATTATCCTTATAGAAGAAAATACTTCTCCAAATTCTTATCAAAATCCACCCCTAGTAGCATTAATGAAGGAAATTATTTTGGAATAATATAAAATTACACCTATGAATGATGGTTGAAATATTCAAATTGACGGTGTACTTATTATAAAGGAATATATTTATGTTTTCAAAAATATTTACCAGGACACCCCCATAGTGTGAAGTTGAGTTTTGTGCTAATTTAATCCTTGATGTAATAACATTATAAAAAACACCCTATATAATTGTGACTGTAGAATTACTAGATGTAAGAAAACAACATCATGAGTTTGGTCGAAAGGGAGTTATCCACCCAAGTGTATCCCCATGGGGAGCCCCTATTCTATTTTTCAAGAAGGAATATGGATCAGTGAGGCTATGTATTGATTATAGGGAAATCAATGGGATTACAAAAATGGAATAGTATAATATACATAATATTTATGAATTATTTGATCAATTTCAAAGATCCATATTTTTTGGATGATTAATCATCATTTTTGATATCATCAATTACATGTGATGAAGGAAGAAATAAAAAAACATGATTTTCAGACGAGGTATGGTCATCACAAATTTACAATAATTTCATTTGGATTAACATGTTCACTGTTAGTTTTTATAGATATCATGAATAGGTTATTCAAGGCATATCTTGATGATATTTTTTGTGGTATTCATTATGGATATTATGATATATTCTAAAATACTTGAATACACTAAGAATCACATACAAATCATTCTTGAGACTCTCAAGAGAGAAGAATTATATAGTTAATTTTTCAAGTGTGATTTCGGCCTTCAATAAATATCTTTCCTTGGATATATTGTCTCCTTGAACAAAATCTATGATGATCCTTCAATGAAAAATGCAATTCAATAATGTCCAGCACCGACAAGTACAACCGAGGTATGTTGTTTATTACTTTATCAGGTTCCTATTGAAATTTCATCTAGAATTTCACCTGATTGGATAAACAATTATCCTAATCACACATAAATGGGATAAATTCATTTTTAAAAAAGTAACTAAATAATGTTTTTATGAATTGAATAAATGATAATTAAATTCTCTTATCATGACGTTAGTATCCTGGAATGATGGGTTTGTAATTTATAGTGATGCATGATGAAAAGGAATTGGTGGTTTCCTTATACAGAAAGATAGGGTTATTACATAAACATATATGCAATTAAAAACCCATGAATAAAACTATAAAAATCTTGATATTGAGTTACCTACTATAATAATTTCTATGATGATATGTAGCCACTATATCTGAGGTGAAAAATGTGAGATATATATAGATCAAGAGAGTTTAAAATATATTTTTTCACATGAAGAAATAAATATGAGGCAAAGGATTTGGCTTGAACTACTTAAAGATTATTATTTCATAATACATTAACACCCTTAAAAGAAAAATAATGTGGAGAATTTCTTGAGAATAATGGACCATGGAGTTCTAAATGAGATGAGAGTTGAAAGGGATCCTATGTTCCAGGATCTTGTAAAGATAGATATGAGAACAATCATAGAGGTTGAAACATCACTCATTTTCTAAATGGATTCCAAACCATCATTACTGGAAAGGATAGAATGTTCAAATCCCGATGGAAATGAGTTTCAGAAGATAATTAATGGTGTGAATGATGGGATATTGATTGATTTCATATTTGAAAATGGCATTTTAAAATTTAGGAATAGGCATGGTCTTCCGACTATACCTGAGCTAATTTTTTTTTTATTGGATGATGTTAAAAGATCCAATTTCACTATATTCCCTGGTGGTAATATTATGTATAGTGATTTTTGGGATTATTTTTTGTGGGAAAACATGAATAGGGAGATTGATGATTATGTGTCGAAATGTTTGGGGTTTCCACTAGTAAAGGCTAGAAGAAAACACTCTATAAGAGTCATGAAACCTATTCCTATACCTGTATCGAAATGGTATCCTATTATTATGGAATTTTACATGGGTCTAACAGTGACTCCTAGAAGGAATGACGCGATATAGGATATTGTTGATCGTCTTACTACACATCACATTTTCGTGCAATTAGAGAAGAGTTACCACTTGAATGTTTTTCAGGACTATATATTAGTGATGTTGTAAGACACCATGGTGTGCCACTATCTATTATTTATAATTGTGGCCCCCATTTTGCATCGTAAATATGGAATAGTGTTCAGAAGGCCCTGGATACATAACTTTGTTTAGGAACGTCAAACCAACCTCAAACTAATGGAAAAGCAGAACAATGTATTCCATCATTAGAATACATGTTGATATCATTCCCACTTTACATTCAAGCTATGGGGTATCATTATTAACTCAAGTAATGGCTTCCAATAACAATGGATTCCAATCATGTATTTAGAAGGAACCATATTAAGCCTTATATGGAAAGATATGTTGTACACCAACTTGTTGAGATGATGTTGGTGAATGTCTACTCGTAGGTCCAAATCATGTTGATGAAACAATAAAGAAGGTGAATAATGATGGTGTGGGTTATATATTATTAATATATAGTTAATTATATCATTAATACCATAATTATAATATATATATCATATATATATTGATTAAACATGCCATTAAAACAATCCATTTAATCTGAGGAGAAAACACATTGCTTTGAGGCGGAGGTAGTTCAGACGTCCACAAATGATGTTATCATAGTTCAAAAAAAATGCAATGAATGGTGGTGTGTGTTATATAAAAATAAAATAAGAATAAATAAATTATAAATTCAATATATATAATAAAAAAAATCTTCATGTATTCCCAAATGAGAAAGGGTTTAATGGAAGAATGAAAAACATGGGTTCATGTAGCGGTATTCTACCTTACTCACAAACAATGACTGTGTATCACATTTTATTTAATTTCTTGTGTTTGTAGTTAATTCCCTAACAATTTCAAAATATAATTATATTTAATATAATTAATTTATTATATAGTAATTAAATAATAATAATTTATGGGTTGGATGATGAAATAAAACAAATGTTCTTATTGAGGAACACTACCTCTTTTTTGGGTAACATCTTTTATTTTATACAAAAATAAATATTTGGTTTGATTTATTCCAATAGTGAGGATAATATTATGATGGTAGATAGTTTTGGATTTTATTTATTCAATGTTTGGAAGAAAACTATGAATTATATTTGTGTATAAAAGAAGAGAGGTGGTGGTATTTCTAAATGCGGGAAAGTACCAACTAGATATGTTTTGGAAAAGATTCCAGTGATCCCCACACCATTAATTGAGTACCTTTGTTCCAAATATAGATATTATATATTTTTATAGGTTCGGTGGTAGAAATATTTAGTGAGAATTAATTTTCGATAAGTTATAGGTCATTTTAATACCCAATATTATAATTTTAATTATTACGTAAGCTCATTTTTACCTTAATCACTACATAATTTTACCATCTTCAGTAATAATAATTTTTGGACAATTAATTTTTACTTATTATAAATTATACATTACTCCGATTAAAATATTTGTTCAATATTTCAAAATTCAAATCATATAATTTTAATAAATTTATACAAAATTAATCCCACATATAGGATTTAAAAGAAGGTTTTTAAGATAAAATGTTCAAAAGTAAACTATTATATTATATCTACATTCAATGTAAAAACTATTAAAATTAAATAAATTGTATTAATATATGTATAATTAATCTAATAATACTATAAAACCAGTTAAAAATCTAATTTTATAGAGATAATATGTTATATGAAGATCAGTTTTTAATAGAAATTTACTATTTTTAATATTCATCAAAAAAATATAAATTCCATAGAAAATTAAAAAATTTCATCTAAATACATGTTTTTATTAATGTTTAAAATATTATGTTCATTTTTATATGTAAAATTTATAATACATCTAAAAATTAGTTTTAAAATATGATTTCCATTAAAATGTGGTAAACCCCCTTTACACAAATATAGATGTTTATGCCTAAAATTGTATTTTTTCTTATCTTATGACTATAAAATAAAATTTATTAATTTTAGAAATATTTTATTTAACATATATTATATATATTTTATTAATATAATTCATAATAGTAACTAGATTAATTTATTAACACAATTTAATTTTGTGAGCAAAATTATTTTTAGAAAATCATTTCATTCATATTCAATTGGTTCATATACACATTTATAATTAATTATTACATAATGAATTAAAACAAATATTTTAATAAATTTAAAAACAAACTCATAACTCCAAATTTTATTGTTATTTTATATCTTATTATATTATATAATGATATTTTTATAATATTTTGTTGTTTTCCAAAACTCAGCATTTCATGTAATGCAATCCATTAAAGAAAGTCATCATCAGGGGAAATGTATGATAAGAAAATATTTCATTCATTGAAATCTAGAAAATTATTTAAAATGGTAAATATGTCATAAATTATTATGATTTCATAATCATTTCTGTGATTGTTGTTTTATTTCATACACAATATTAAACATATTCTTCATACTCTAGAATTTTTGGGAGTTACATTCTCCCCACCGTAATCCAAATGAGACCACTTGTTGTAATATTGTCCTCATAAAATAATGATTTGTTATTTTAAAAAATTATTATTGAAAACCCAAATTGTTAAATTGTGAACAAAAAATCCTCATAAAAAGATATATAGGGAAGTATGGAGGATTTTTAATTAGCATCACAACCATGAGAACTATGGTCAGAAATGAAAACATAAATGTGGAAGAAATGAGTAAATAACTATATTCAATTATCACAAAAAATTTTCAAATCAATGGAATTTTATGGCCAATGAAGCCCTAAATTGATGATTATCTATGGGGAAATTTCATTCCTTAGATATTAACAAACCAAGATGAAATTTATATTTCATGATTCTACTTTTTGAGTTCAACAGTTATTTCACTCATTATAAATATATATAAATATACATACATGATATTTTTCCATTTCCAAATAGTAAAATTAAATATTAGTTCATCCTTGAACTATTTCCACTTCATATCTTATCATAATTGGCATCACATTGGTATGTAATACAATAACATCTAATACCATTTACAATAATCGAAATATTTCATTTTATAAATGGTTATCTATCTAAAGGATTATAACGAAGGACATTAGAAGGAAGGTAAATAAATTTCCAAAATGATCATAAAATTTTCCATTAATAAACATAATGTATCTATTTAATCATCACATAATGAACATTTCAACACCATCATCATGTATTGTCATGAAACATGGTAATAACATGTATTACTATGAAACCTTATTGAAAACATGCATGCTTCATTATTACAAAAATAGAACAAATATTATTCGATATATATTTAAAAAAATTAAAAAAATTAATAAAATATATCAATGATATCATAAATCACATTTTTGATAAATCATTAATCAGTTCCATGGTATTAAAAATTTGTAAATTTATCTAAAAAAATTAATTATTTCTTTACCCCTACATCATTATCACTACATCATGAACTTATTAAAGATTATCATTCCCTAAATCATGTGTTTTTAAGAAGATAAATATTCCAATAAATCAATTTTATATTCATTTTTTCTATTCAACCAATGCTATCAAATAATATACAAAAAATTAATTATATAAAAGACTAATATATTTCATAATTATTATAACTAGTACCTGATGGATAAAATACTCAAATGAATTATTTATTGAATACAAAAAAAGAATATTAATCATTCAACATCATCTGGGTTACTAGTAGAAGATTTACCATAATCTATTATCCTATATTTGGGGATATTCCTTTTATGCTCGAGGAATTGATTTTCTTAGTTCCCTATATCCATATAGTAAACTCATTTTACATTGGAAACATTTTTCTTACCATTGCAGTCACAAGAATGGTGGCCTTTCTCTCTGCATATTTACCAATATCCCATTCCTTTTAAAATCGTACCATGGTGTTTCTCTCCAAAATTATCACATGTAGGAAAATACATCTTTTTATTATATCAATTATTCAATTATCAACGAACTACCCGCTTATTATTGTTCAAATCTCTAAAACCTTAATTATAAAAAATTTCATTACCCATCTTGCTAAAACCTGATTCCATTCAATTATATGATGAGAATTCTTGGGAGACAATTCCCCAATGAAATATTATCATAAGTCCATAAAATATTTGATCCTTATAACAAATTGAATCACATGTATTGGTGAGGTACTCATTCCATATAATAGGTATGATATTTAAATTACAACAAACAATAGATTAAATTATATCATCATGAAACATAATTTAAAATCCAAAAAACAATATATTACATAACATAAATGAAAAAAATTATTCATATATTATCTCATAATCATAAACATGGTTGATTTGGAATAATTTTATATAAGTATCCACAAATTGTCTAATATGGTAATGTTACATAATCTTTGTTTTAGTAAATCTAGTTTCTAATGTTTCTACTAAACATCTTCTGATACCAACATGAATTCCCTAACCCCAAATTCTTGGATCCGGTACTTATTTTATTTCAATGGAACAAATAAAATAATCAATTTCCAAAGGAATGAAGATTTTTTCAGTTTTTTAAATCCATACTTCATACGTGATACCCATATTACATTGGGTACATAAAATAAATAATAAGGAGAATAAATTTTTACCATCCTTGAAACTCATTCCAGGAATTCACCTTCTTATAACGGGGAATGAATATAAAATAATGGTGATCTCAAATTAATAGTAAGGGTACTATAAAACAATATAAATAATTAATCAATGAGAATAATCAAGATTTAATGGTAAATAACTGATTACACAGGCCACTAAAATAACTTGGTAAGGCCTTATTATTATTGAATGGTAAATAACTGAATACGCCTACCATTAAACCAATAAAATGAAAAGGAAATACATAAATAGATATTTTTTGTATTAAGAATCACATGGATAATAATGATAATTGAATAATTAATTAAGAACATTCTTAATTACCAAATTTCACATTTTCAAGGACATGATAACTTTATCATCAAGACCTATCCTGAAGACAATTTAAATCATACTGGTTAAAAAAACCATTGAATTTGGCCAACTAATTCATCTCATGAGAATAATGATGCTTCAATGGGATTCAATTAATTTGTCCTCAGCCCATATAGTGTATTTCTAAATCATTCTATATATAAACAATAATCGATCGAATTCATAAACAATATGCCTCTTTAAAAATATATATTGAGTAAAGGATACTGATTTATCGATATTTTCCAAATATGTCACATAACATCTAAACTAAGTACCATATGTAAAAATAGTATATGTTTCAGTAAATAATCATATCCATCATAAATTAATATGGATATTCAAATAAATAAAAGTTCTAATTAAAAATGACTACATCAATGCGATTTTTTGAAGATGATTTTAATAAAAAAAAAATTGAGATGTATGGTAACATTCACCATGAATTAATTTTCCAATAAAATCCCCTTAGATTAGATCATTCAAAATAAAGCATAAAAACCATGCAGAATAAATCATTTATGATATAAAATGTTTAATGGAAATATATACACCACATAAAATTTAATTGGTGCATAATAACAATTAAATATCAATGGAATTTTAATTGAGACAAAATCCCTTACCTTGTGTCTAATAATCCATGTGTGTCATTATATTCTTGAATAATAGTATTATGTTAAGTATTTACTTGTTATATAACCTTTATGAAGTTTATTATTACATTTATATCACTTATTATCATTTTTTAATGTAATTACCAATTATATGGGGTTATGTTGAATGTTTTGACCATATTGGATTTAGGGTTCAAAAATGTCATTGGTATGTAATTTTTTTTTCAAAAAGGTCACTATATATAAAAAAAATGAATAATAATCATGACATAATTATCTTACTTATAAATTAATTATACATCTTAAAATATCATGTAATATTGTTATGAAATTTGAACTAATCTTTACGATCATGGAGATTGTAACCACACATACACAAGAGTAACATTTCCATTTTTAATGATCATTATGGAAATATTTTATGTAAAATATATCTTTTAATATTGATAATTATATCATAAAATACATATGATTTAATAATTTATTCTTTTAATTAAAAATACTGTGTTATAAAAGGAATTACAATTCTTTGAGGAGGTGGTAGTCCACATGTCCATGAATGATGTTATCACATTTTCAGTCTGTGAAAGGGTAACAAAAAATGATATATAATAATACCATAAAATTAATTAGGTCATGAATATCATAATTTTTTAAGTATATAAATATATATAAATTAAAACCATAATAAATACATTCCATTTAAATCCTAAACTAATCACATATCTTGGAGGTGGTGGTTGTCCACACATCCACAAACGATGTTATCGTATTTGAAAAATATGAAATGCATGAAATTATGTGGTATATAAAAATTAAATAATAATTAAGATATTTTAAATATTATATATATCATATATAAACTATAAATCCATAATTTTCCCAAACATGAATGTTGGTAATGTAAGAACGAATGACATCGATTCGAGAGGCAGTTGTTCACTATACACATTAATGATGAATGTGTATCACGTTTGATTGAATTGTGTGTGGGTATAGGTAGTTTCCTCAAAATAAAAACATAATAGTACATCAATTATAATGACTTTCTATATAATACTGAAATATTAATAATTGATGTTATAGACGAATAAATTAAACAATAGTGCTCCTTATAGAACATTACCTATTTTTAAGGAAACTCCTTTTGGTTAATATAAACATACCTTCTTAGATAACATTTTGAACAAGTTTAGGATTTTATGATGAGGGTAGAAATATTTTTAGTTTATTACGGAAGGTTTATGATGATCCAAAATAGATAGTGAGGTGTGTATATATGGAGATCTGGATGCATATAATAATTGGGGGAGCAAAAACACAGAGAACTTGGGAGTTGATATGAGTGCTCCCCATGTTTTATGTGTGTCCCAAGGGTCCCAAAGTGGATGATTCTATAAACTTATATGATCAATTGTCTAAATATTACCATAAAATATTTTTCCTATGTTTTGTGTCATTTTTATATCTTATATTCTACATTTAACTAATAAGTATGTACATTTTTAAATTATTCACTGTACATAATTTAAATTCCATTCAGTAATAAAATTTTTAAATATTTATGTTGGCCCGAATAGGATTTTTAAAATATTTTTATTCCAAATATGAAATCCATTATTTCGAAATTCTTCTCAAATTGGTGGTAAAACACAATTTAAAAGTATTCACGGAGAGGGGATGATGAAGCTGGTTTTTTAAGTGGAAAGTGATCTAAAGATACCGAAAATTTTATATCTAAATTGAATATAAAAATAATTACAATTACCATAATTGTATTAATATATTTATAATCAAACTAAGAATTATTTAAAACCAGTTATAGTTTATTGTAACACTATAAATTATCAATACAAAAATTTATTTTTCTATTAAAATTTCTCAATTTTTACTATTTATACAAATCAAAACATTGCAAAAAATACCAAAAATTCACCATAAGATAATTTTAAAAAAATATTTTAGAAATTATGTTTTTTATTTCTTGTCAAATTTTTAAAAATGCATAAATATTGTTTTAAAATAGGTCCTCTAACAAATAGTTGCAAAACATAATTTAGAAAAATATAGATTCTAATGCACGAAATTTGATTTATTATTTTCTTATGACTATCAAATATATTGGATTAATTTTTAAAAAAATTATATTTAATATATATTATATAAATTTCATTGATTATGATAATATTCTTTTCCATTCATAAATAGTAATTTGATAAAACTTTTACCTTTATATTAAATTGGTTCTTATATTCATTTGCAATTAAATTCCAACCAATGATTTATCTATATATTTTCACAAGACAATTATTCAGATATATAGCCAACAATTTTAAATCTAATTTATATATAATTAAATTAAATAACACTATTTTAATAATATATTGTTTTTCAGTAAAACGAAGTCTTGCATTTAACACACACCATTGAAATAAATCATTATTGCATGCAATGCATGTTGACTCAAAATTTCGGGCATTATAAGTAATTGATTATGTTAATAACATAAATATGTTGTTATTTATAGTTACATTGTATTCCATTCTATAATTGGTTTTTCACGTCATACATGATATAGAATAGAATTTTCCTACCTCATGATTTCATGGTGTTAAAATTTGACGTGATACCCTATTATAATGATATAGTATGAGAAATATAAGGCAAGCAATCATTTACATATAATTTAATTATGGATATATTATATATGATGAAAAACCTGTAGCCTTCAGTGAAAAATAAATAATCTATCATTATGCTTCATGAAAATATGTTTCATATTGTGTCATATGTTCCCATCATAAACTTATTAAAAACATAAATTCCATTTGAGGAATATTCCTATAAATAGTTCGACACTGTGTAATTCATTTACACAATGTGTAAATTTATTGTAAGCACTTTTAATACCAAATTTTAAAGAAGATCTCAATACACCTCCAACTCCTTCAAAAATCCATGAAAACCATCAAAAGACAATTAAAAATGGTTATACCAGGGAAACATTAATTAAAGAAGACAGTCATCAACTAAATTTAGGTAGTCTTTCCCAACAAGAGATATCCATATATAAAATAGGTTGAACCAACAATGTTTAATGTCAAATGAAACTAAAAACAGACCATGTTAAGTGAAAAACTAAAATTTTTATATTCTTTGAAATTGATGGGACCTTTAAACCTCCCCACAATATAACATATCATCCAAAATTTGATCAATGAAATAATTTAGTGTCTCAGTTATGTAGCATTTCTACTATTCTTTTATATCAGACTCACTCTCCCATGTCTCCCCTAGAACAATGTCATTGTAACACTACACTCATTATGGAGGTATAATCCTCTCCAAAATATAGTTCTCACTATGTACCACACTCTGTTTCAGATTCTCTTCAAAGAAATCATCAACACCTAGATCAAACTCTACAAGTTTTATCATATGAGAATGTTCAAGATGATATCACTGAAGCTACAATAGGTGAAACATGTCATGCATGGAACTGTACCACATTGGAAGGGATAATAAATATAAAACACTACTGGCCCAATCCACTATATCAAAAGGCCTCATAATCTAGAAAAATAGCTTTCCTAGATTTCAAATACAGTTTTTCCTAACCTAAGAGACACCCAAAAGAATAAAATTATGAAGAATATAAAACTCTATAGGTCATCTCCAATGTCCAACGTATGATTTATTCCTTCTCTACATGGTCATCATCTGCATCCTCATCAATTGAACCTAATCATATGTCTCTAACACAATACTAGGTCCAACAAGCATTTACTTACATACCTATTTCCAACAAAGAAGTTAATGTAATGTAATTCCATAAAAAAGCTCAAAAGGTGTCATTTAGATTGATGCCTAAAAGTTTATATTATAGGAAAAATTTTCAAGATCCATCTATTTATCCCTAAAACAAAAAAAATCCAAAATATATGATCATAAAATATCCACTATAATATAAATAGTATTCTTATATTAAACGATAGTCTAGGGACGAAATGTCAAACTCAACAAAAACCTAAGATCCTAGAGCCTTATCAATGCCCTTACAGAACCATAATGGGAAATGAGGATTCCTTTCGGAAAGACTACACCACATGAAACCATGAAACCGAACTATCTCAAGCAAATAAAGAATACCCATATCATTAATAGTGAACGTATATATGATCACTAAAAATGTGATACCTTTTTTAGTTTATTCCTAATAACACACAATTTATTGTTATTGTGATGTTTCATGGGTAACTATTTAAAAAAATCCATAGTGACATCATACCAGTTCCATTGTGGGATGAGTAGCTACTACAATAGCCTAGTGGGAATATAATGCTTAGTTTTCACCAACTAACTAGTGAAAAATTTATCATGGATCATGTTACCTTCTTATTATTTCACAACTAACAATAAAACATAGGGATATCAAGTTACATCTTTTTCAAAACCATATATTCTACCCATATAGACGTGTGGAACATTCTCATTATCTCCTCACTCAAACTCAAAGGAACCCCTAATAGGAAATAGAAAATAAGGGAATTTCCTATGATAAGAGACAATACCACTAGAGAATCCCCTCTATATAATTTGTATCTCATAAATAATTAGTTTGGATTAGATGACTACTCTAGAGGGATCCATTCCAAAATAACATGGATTATAGATATCGATGTTTGAGCTTAATGTTCTTGTGACTCTAAAATGAAATTATAAATGTTTTTAAAGAATTAAATCATACACCACTCATCATAATATTCATGCACTACCTCCATATATGTGTTTCATAATAAGCAATTTTCAATGAAATTTAATTTCATTGTGTATAAGCTATCGTAATGTCGAAAGTCATCAATAACATAACACAACCCATATATTGAAAGTTCAGGTCCCACTATGAAAATATTTAAATAAGGATTTTATAGTTCATTTACACCGAAAATCTCTCACCCAGAAGATAGTGTCCCAAGATTCTCAGGGTATTTACCATTATAGTTTACTCTAGATCCCAAGTTTGATAATTAATCTCATTCACCCTATACTACCTAGAGACATAAGTAACCACTCATTCCTCTTTAATCATAACTTATCAGAGTCCAGCTCTGAATGAATCATATTAAACGATTTATGTGTCACCTGGAAGAGTAAAAGTGCAGATAGATGATGAGTTCATCCTAGTTTTTATATCCCGAAATCATATCTCACATGAATATGAGAAAAAAATTCCCCTATTTCATGGCTAGCTAGAAAAATGGTTCTACTAGAAAGGAGAAATCCTCGATCAAGCATCATCAATAACTGAGTAGACCTGAAGAATATGAATCCTTTAGACAATATAGGGTCACTCACAAGATACCATGTCTATAAAATTATCTAGGGGCATTCAAAGTCCATCCTCAAGAAGACGTGGATGATCATCTACATAATTGGATTACACTAATACGACCTTGATAAAAACCACAACAACCAGTCCAAAAATGGTTGAAATATCTAATTCATTAATAAAATGAATACTACAAAAAGATTATTCACACATAAAAACATCACTATGAACTCATAAAATATATACCTTCTCCTAAAAGTAGTATTTTGTATGTGTGATGGTGAATCCGTCAACTTTTTATATCATAATATCAAATATATCTTCAAAAATATCTCAACATCTCTCAACTAGTTGATAATATAATCAATTCTTTGGAGGGGATATTAGTTTGTGACCTTCATCTCATTAAATATCTAATAATCCAAATATAAAAAAAAATTCTAATCATCCTTCTTAGAGAAAGGAACTAGATAACACCATACTGACATAGTAGGACTTATGAATCTATGATCTTAAAAATCATCTGAACTAATGATTCAACTCTAGAATCTCTATTGGTGTGATATTGTATGGTGGGATAGAAATCCCCCCTACTCCTTGAAAAACCACAATCAAGAAATTAATCTTTCACCAAGGATATAAAGCATATAAAATTACATGAAATACATCATAAAAATCCTAAAAAACTTGAAGAAAAATTATACAACTTCATTCTACCATCATCTAGAGAAATACTAAATATCTGATCCATGAGACAAAATCATATCTAATAAATTAGTCCTACAAAACTATCTTTATAGTCCCACTCTCCCTAGTAAAAATATCACTATATATATATATTGGTTTCCCTCTTCTAGTAATAGTTGATAAAAAGTATGTATAAAAATAGATGATTCATACCAATAATCAAATCAATAATATATCCTAAAATAAATTCAAAAATTGTAGATAAAAATTAATTTGATGATCCTATATTACAAAATTAAAATAATGGATGGATGGTATTAAAATAATACCTATAAATATAAAAGTACATGCTTACATGGTATGCAATGTTGACTACGTAAATTTTAACATACATTAACATCTACCCTAGGCACAAGTCTAACTCCCATGATAAATTCTTGTATCCAAGTATTACATTACCTAAATTTGGGTACCAAATCACCTTCCTCTACCTAAAAATCCTGAGAAACTTTGTATAACTTTATTCTAAGGTGTATTTAAGTCTTTTCTAAACTCTGGTTCCTGTCATGATCTCCTATCATAGTTCTTCTACTGCATGTATCTACGAAAAATCTATAGGAGACATAACATTCCACACGAACCATAATCTAGAGAATGGTATGGACACGAAGGCCTCTTGCATCCCCAAATACTAGACTGATAGCACTACAATATAACATGGTCTTTGTAATATCCTGGTTCTTAGTGCTGCCCAAATGATACACATACCTCGTTGGTCACGTGGCTTTAAGCGAATTTCACTGAACGCAAGAGGATACCAACTATCTTTGAGGTCCGTTGGTGTGATAGTGGGGAAATTATTCCCTTATTGGCATAGTAACATAGAAAAAACAAATAGTAATAGTAACTTATGCAGTAATACCATACAACGTGTAAGCAGCAGAAGACTAATAGTAAATAAATGACTTGAGAACATATATCAATGAATCATGTCACATAGGTCTAGGAAAGCATTGAAATAGGTCACAATGTGGGATATACAATACTAATGAAAATTCAAAAATAATAAAGTAATCTCTTATAGCATCACAAGCCTCATCTTGGACTTATGCTCTCTAAATCCAAAAAAATCATGAACTTGATGAAGGAAGATGCTTGCCCCAATCTATACCTACAACCATCTAATCTGTTTGGGTCCAAAATCATGACCCAAATGGCATGTGATATGAATCCTAGTAGGAAACCACTAAAGTATATATTCCAAATTCTCAGTGAAATGATATATATATATATATATATCACAGGTAATATGTAGAAATGTAGAAATAAACTAGAAAGTACTCAGAAGTAAACAATCCTACTATTTTAAATTTCATTCCATTAAATATAATTATTATTAAATCCATTGAATAATGTAACTTCATGATCTAGCCTAATATATTTATCTCATAGTATAAAAATAACAACAGATATCTAAAAATACCATATAAACAATCCAGAATGACTAATTCAAATCTTGTGTTTTGTCCAAGAAAACCTGTATAAATCATACAATCATTTACAAGCAACTCTCTGGGAATGTTCTCAGAATCTAATACCCTATGATTTTACATATCATTAAATCACTAAATAATAAAACCCACTAGTAAATATCGCATGGTATAACCCCTTTTGTCTCATATAGCACTATTCATTTTCAAACAACAACCTGGGTAGCTCTCATGGTCAATACCCCCTTGGTCTGCATTATAATGACCCTAAGGAAGCTGTCACAGTCAATTCCATGTGGTCCAAAATTTATTTAATAACGACCCTCTTGTAAGCTCTCACGGACTAACCCATTTGGTTAGTGACCCACAACATCTTTCACAATCAATACCTCTGGTCAATCATAATAACAATTCATAATTAAAAGACCCGACTTAGGGAATCTCTCACTATCAATTCCCCTTGGTCATACATTTATAATAGGAAACAGATGCATTTCATGTAAATAAAAACACTATCCTAACAACACTAGTTAGGGAAAACAAAGAGGCCTAAAATTCTTTCTAGCCCTAACAACCATAACAAAAAAAACATGGGAAACAGATATATAAATAAGGTAGTAAACCTTATCCACAATTAATAACCGTTTCTCAATCAAACAAACCATAATAGGCATTAAACAATGTAATATTCAAAAAACATGCAATAAACTAAACAATGGTATTCAACACTTTTAGAATGCGTAATCCAAATAAAACCAATGAATGGCACAAACCACCTACCTCAATGTCATACAAAAATTACTCTTGAACATCAGCCCTTGAATATGCCACGAATGATGTATATATACAATAAGGTTTAAAAATATCGACCCTCAAAAACTCATGAAATGGTAAAATCTGGGAGAGAGGTTATATAGAAATAGTGAACTCACTAGTGGGAATCCAATGCACCTAGCATCATCTCAATCATAGATCAGACAGAGGAATGAGAGGAGCTTGAAATTTTTTGGCTATACGTCGCTCTTCTGTATGAGACATAGGAAGAAGAAATAAGTTCTGGAGATGGGACACAACCCGAAGGCAATTAATAAAATAAAAATAAAAGTACATGGCATGTTAATTTAATTTAGATGGCATGTACTAGACTCAACTATTCCCCGATTCATGAGTACACAACCATATACTTGTCCATTACACATTCAGTACACAACTAACTGCAGAAACCGGGTACACAACATGTACACATAAAATTTCCCCTTCCAGACATTTTCCTCAAAACATCATGAAATAAAGATCCATAAATTAATGAATATTTGGGTTCTTAAAACCTTCCCCCCTCAAAGAAATTCATCCCCACATTTTCTTTTCCATGTGTGATGAAAAAGAAACATAAAAAAATGCCATCCACTATAATCGAACGTCAACTCACCTCTCCAAGGCTCTTCTTATACTCTCCGGTGCTACCATAATACTCGTAATAGAGGATCATACCAACCATGGATAACCATCGTGTTGCGATCCATAATCCATATAGGGTGATCCTCAAAGGATGCATCCACCTACAACTCAAACTCTTCAAGTTGGAAAACATTACAAGGGTAAGAAAAGTAATAATGTATCTGTGAAACATGAATGGCTTTGTGCATAGATCAATACCAATGAGGTAACTACAGTCAATTGGAAATAAGAATGACTCTTTAAAAACTTCAAACTGCCCAACGTATCTTAGTGAATTCTTTCCTGGTATCTTAATCATCCTATGTATGAACCTTAGTGAGACACATAAGAAAACTCGATATTAAACCTTGAACCATGGAGGTTGTTTTTATCGATCAGCATAATATTTCTGGCAAGACTGTTCCATAGACATCCTCATCCGAATCAACCCCATCTGCTCAGTTGTCTCCCAGACAAGATGAGGTCCTAACATAGCTGCCACTTCTACCTCCAGCCAACAAGGGGGTGATCGTAATGGCCAACCATACTTAGACTCATAAGGATCCATCTAAATCGTCACTTGAACTCTATTATTTTAGGAAAACTCCACTAGTGGTATGTGTCTCTCCCAAGTGCCCGAGAAATATAAGACACATGATCGTAGCATATCTTCCAAAACCTGAATCATGTGCTCAGACCTGCCGTCTATTTGGGTATGGTAAGATGTACTCAAAAGTGCCTATGTACCCAAACCCTAGGTAGTCCCATCCAGACATGAGAAGTAAAACATGCATCCATGTCTGAAATGATAGAGTGAAGAACCCCATAAAAACAATCTATTGGATTTACAAATGTCAAAGCTCATCAACATAGAATTTTTCCTTAATCCGAATGAAATGTGAAACCATCGTGAATATATAAATAAATACCCAAACTACATCATTCCCTCAATTAGACCATGGTAAAACCATCATTAATTCCATGTTAATATCAATAAACTTCCTCTTGGGAATGGGTAACTACTATAAAATCCATTCCGGTCACTAATGCTCTGCCTTCATCTACTAACATGTGGAACATATCATAACCAAACAAGCTACATCTCCCTTAATACATGGCCACCAATACAGACGGTGTAGATCTCGACACAACTTGGTTACTCCTGGAGGAACTTCCCCAATATAAGAATAAAAATTCAGTATCATATCCTTGTGTATATCTGTTGAAAACCATACACGCCCATGAAAATTCAAGATCTCATCATCTCCTATGGTCCACCAAGGAGTAGGGTCCTCTTTTAACACACTCTATTATAGTACTATGTATTCATAATCTCATAGATACCTCATTCACACTCGATCTAGTAGAGAAGAGGTAATATCTATAGAAGAAATAAATGTCTTCCCCAGTCTTTCATGCACCTCCAAATGAATCTCAGAGATTAGAGCCATAAAATGAAACTCACTATATGTCTTTTAAACTAAATATATTTAAGTCCTATTTTTCAATGAATAAGCCACTATGTTTCCTTTTAAAGGTTTATAGAAAATTGCAATGTCAATGGACTAAAGGTACTCAACCCACCAACAATGTCTCAAATGTAAATCCTGCTGAGTAAAGATATATTTTAGGATTTTTAGGGTCAGTAAAAACCATAAAATGATCTCCCAAAAGATAATGTCTTAAACCACACAAGGCATTCACAAATACAGCTAACTCAATATAATGCATCGAGTAGTTCCTGTCATGTGGCCTCAACTGCTAAGTCCTATATGCAATGAATATTTCCCCTGTATAAGTACTAATTCCAATCCGATACCTGACGCATCATAATAAATAGTGTAACTATTTCCTGGATCTAGAAAAATCAGTATCATTGCTGACGTCAATGTAAAATTCAACTCCAAAACAACTGAATTGAATAATTCTATCCACAAGTACTTTTCACACTTCTTAGTCAGGCCCATCAGTGGAGCTTCTAGGAGTGAAAATTCATGTATAAAGCACCTGTAGTTACCGACCATCCCCAAAAATCTCTGTAACTCCAAGACGTTCTTCAGATGTATCTAAAAAACTATGGATCTTATATTCTCTAGGCCTACTGATACTCATGTCCCTGAGATAACATATACCATTAAGTGAATCTGGTCCATCCAGAAGTGTAATTTTGATATCTTTCCATACAATTAATGATATCTAATAGTACTCTATATGATCTAATGATCGATGTTATGGTGGATTCCAGTGTGAGAATACACCAAGATATCATCCAACAAGATGACCACAAAAGAATCCATGTATGGATCGAACACTCAGTCTATTAGTGAAATAAAAACTACCAGTGCATTCGTTAGACCAATCGGCAAAACCACATTTTCATATAGACCATACCATATATGAAAGTATGTGAGAGGTATATATGATGGTCTAATGCAAAAATGATTATAACTGGATATCAAGTCAATCTTTGAGAACACTTAGGCTCCCCAAATCTAGACAAATAAAATAAAAATCCTCAGCAAGGGATATCAGTTCATAGCGGTCAACTAGTTTGGTTTCCAATAATCCATTCAAAGTATGAGGGTACCATCCACCATCTTCGCAAACAAGATAGGAAAACCCCAAGAATAAGTAATGAGTTAGATAAAACCCTTTTCCTATAACTCCTCTATCTACTTATTGAGGTCATGTAACTCTGGTGTATTCATCCTATTATGAGGAATGAACACCACTCCTACTTCTGTCACTATCTAAATAGAGAAATCAACCTATCGCTCTGGAGGTAATCCTAAAATCTCAAATAGAAAGACAGACCTGAAATAATACACCTCTTGAGGGAAGTCTATATATGATGTCCCATGTTCATCCAAATATAGACTAGCAATCTTGGATGAAACTCCTTCCAACCCATGATGCTCATCTCTATCTCTTGTTTCCTGAACATCCCATTCACCCTTATGTAGAAAAGACCTGAAATATGATGACGTAAAACTCACCCTACAATGATAACAATCAACAACATCCTAAAAGGATTATAAATAGTTCACTCCTAGAATGACATCATAGCCTATCATCTCTTAGACATAAAGGTCCCATAAGAAATGACACCCACCATCTTCATGAGGGAACTCCTTGCACTGACGTACACTAACCATAATAATACCCAATGTAGTGTCTAGTATCATAACATCATCATATGTAATGATACATAGCCCTGGGATATCCACAACATCAACAAATATAAATCTATTGGATTCCACTATATTCAAAATAAAAATAGATAAATGTGAGACCACTATAGTCGTACCTCTAACCATAGAGAATTTGAGATCCTACTCTCGTTGGGTCTGATCCACTACAAATGTATGACCTCTATAGGGGCCTTGTGACCCTACCAGACTACCTTGAGCTGATCCACCCTGCAGTTGCTGAAAAAATGTTGACTGGATACCATGACCATGTCCACCGCCTAGGCCTAAGATGTTTGGAGAACTCTAGTTCAATGATTGATGAGAAATTGGTGTTTCTGATCCTGAACACGGGGTAATAACAGAACCCCCCATCACCAACTTCTGGTGAATACATCCTTTAAAAATGATGAATATGCCCCATCTTTCCACATGATCAACACTTAAATGGGTCTCTATGAAACTGGGGTCTTGTGTGACCTCTCTTCCCACACTGTTAGTATAACACCAGACTACCTAAATAAATATTTCCTGATGACTCCCTATAACACTTAATGCCATTTTTAGATAGAGTACAAGCTCTAATTGATGTACTGTCATAGCTCAAAGCCCCCAACTCCCTCAATGTAAAATCACTAATCAATGACTTCTTTATTATAACAGTCACTGATGTCAGCTCGAAGAAATTCACTTTTTTTTGGATGTCATACCCGAGACCATCCTCAACCCGCCTATTCAATGATAAGTCATAACCTCCAATAACAGGTGAGAATCACTATAGCTATGTAAAAAGGGAAGCATACTCCATCACCAATAGAGTTCCCTACTCTAGATGCATGAACTCTTGGGATTGATAGGCCCTCAACATCACGGTGTAGATGTAGTAATAAAATATCCTCTTAAATTCATTCCAAAACATATCCAGGCGATGTAGCTCCTATGAGATAACATCCCACCATATATTGACTGAATCACGTATCATGTACATTACACGATTCCCCATTCTTATCAAAGGAGTATCTAGATGCTAAAAGATAGAAATCATTTCCTATATCCGTGACTCTGAAGCCTGTGGTAGGCTATCACCTGAAATAGTGGGAGGTTGCTATTTCTAGAACACCTGCATGCGCTCTTTCATAGACGGGGAAAGATTCGTTTCTCCATAGAAGGTCTGTAAAATCCAAAAAAACCCTTCACAAAACTGTGTATTAGAACCTGGCTCTGGTATAATAGCTGGTGCCAGGAAATCCACAATGGGAGGATCTTCTGGTAGTCCATGATCTATCATTTCCAATGTCTAGTCATCTCCATGCACCTGGAATACAACTGGAGGAAATCTTGGTGGAATGAATCTCCAAGGTCAAGCATACACCTTAGAACATGATTATAACAAAAAAAAACTTATATTTGCATGAAATTAACATGATAAAGATACATTCATGTTTTATTAAACAATGTTACATGGTGTGTATAAAACCCCACATTAAGTATTATATCAAGCACATAACATGGCTTGTACCTCTACCAAACATGGTTATGTAACACCCCTAAAACTGACATGTTCATCCAGAGACACAAGTGTACTTCAATTTTCCTTCCTTCCCATGTTCTCCAAAATGGATTGAACTACTCGGTTCTTTCCTATGTAACACTACTCTGATTTTTCACACTAGAGACAACATGCACTACTCATGTTCTAACCACCCATGTAGTTAGTCACACGACCGGACAAATGGTTTATTTTCAAATGGTGTTTTCAAGATGGACACGACATGTACCATCTGAAATTCACTCACCAGTGTTTTTAGTCACACATGTGTATACATGTCCTCTTCAGAATGGTGTGTACATTTCAGTACATGATGTGTTCTACAAAACATTTTTCAACCCGTGCATCAACTCACACAGTCAGTCACATGGTTAATGTAACACCCCAGGTAAATAAAGAATATTACATTTTCACATTTATCCATATTTTTGAATAAAATATTAATATTACTTTAAAGGGGACGCTATGCTCGATGGCGTACCCAATACGCAACAACGAGTTTCTTGGAAATCTTACGTTGCACTCAAATAATTAAATAATATTATTTTAAATGGTAGTTAATGCCTAGTCATTGTAATGTAAAGAATGAACAGAACTAACTACAAAATTATTATATACGTTTGTCAAATATTTTTGATTTTTACAATAAATGTTAGAGGATTTAAAATGCGAATGAATCCAATTTTAAGCGTAAACATTCTAATATTCTTTAAAAGGTCGATTAACCGCCTTTTGATGGAGAACCTATTTTAAATCCATTTTTTGATAATTTTATGTGTTATATCTGACAAAATAATATTCTTCATTAGAATCATGACATAAAAATTTACTTTGTATAAAGTTTTGGTATTTTTCCGATAAAGTTCATTTTTTTAATGAATATTGAAAAATGTTGTATTATAATTCAAAAACTCTTTTTAATATAATTTATTTATATGATTAGATTATATTTTGAATTGTTTTTAAAGTGAAATTAGAATATATTTTTACCATTTAATCCAATAGTGATCATTTGAATTAATTTCACTTTGAAATTGGACTTAAACTGGTGTCAATCTTTTAATAGATATTGTTTCTTAAAGACACGCTATTTGTTTTGACAGAAAAAATTAATTATTAAATTAATTAATGAAACGTATATGTTTAGAAATTTTTAAAATAGATATCATTTTTTAATTTGGAATATCAAATATATCTTAGGGTGAATTTTTAGTATTTTTCTGAAAAACTTCAATTTTGGATGAATAGTGAAACCACAAAGTGGTAGTTAAAGAAACAGATTTTTCGTTTAAATGAAACTTTACCACTTCTGTGATTTCATTTTCAAAAAATTCTACATACATGGTTGTAATTAAGAAGTAAAATGTGGTTCAATGAGATTAAAACAATTTTTGGTGAATAGTAACTTTTAAGTTTTATTATTCGTGATTAAAGGTAATTAGTGTAATTTAAGGTAAAAATTATATTTTAATAATATGAAATGACATATAAACATGTCCTACCCTCATTTTATGTGTCATGGCCGACCAATACAATACATGGGTCAACTTGGGGACCCTAGGGAGCCACTTTGGTAGGAAAATGACATAAATAACTTTTTATTTAAAGTTAAAATAAAAATGTCACAAACATGAGTTGTTTTACTAAAACAATTTATAAATAGGGTTATACAATTCATATTTTTTAGTATTAATATTCATTATAAATATAAAAATATTTCCTAAATCATGATATTTTTTTATAATTTCTAGACATTAAATAAATTAATTTATTTATGACACCATGATGATGTAGCGATTACCTCATTATTTAACGACTTAAACAAAATTAAAAGATAATGTACAATATAAGACCTACACATGTCAAAAATCTATTAGATTGGTGGATTTCGAACACTTATTACCTTATCCTTGAAATATATAATTTTGGGACCTTTAAAATCCAAAAATCATTTTATAATAAAGTAACCTTTTATAACTTTCCAAGAGTTCCCCTTCTCTCCTCTTATAAAATGCCCCCACCTCTACCACCATACCCACAACTCTCAAGCCATTGGATCGGCCAAAATATTCCCATTTCATCTCTCCACATACCTATCTTAATCATTGAAGCCTCACTTTGGGCAGAATCCTTTCCAAGGAAGCCTTGGAGCTCAAATCAAAGAGAGTTACCCGATTTAAAGGTAATGTCTTCCCTTGTGTTCTTTTGTTTTATTTTGCTTCTCCAAACCCCTAAACTCTTTTTATTAATTTTTATTGTAACAAAACCATTATATTAAATATAATAGGATGTTTTTATAAGAATTATTCGAGCTACACTTTCACACACCTCCATCTAATGGTTAAAGAACATACTATTTCTGTGGATGGTGAATTACTGCCTCACGAAACGACGATTGTTCAATATTCTTTTAACACCTTCAAAGGTGGCCATTAAGATTTCACTATATTTATATATGATAAAATATATGTTTATGGTTTCCTTAATCTTCTGTATTTTTCATTTATGGCATACCATTATGGTTTCCATTATGGGTAAACGTAATATCTTCATTTTAGGAAGTGCGGACTACCGCCCCCTCAAAGTGATTTGATTCGTTAATGGCATATGTGGGATGTATAAAGGATGGAATTAATGGTATTACATATGATATCCTACCGGAATTATAATATACCTTAATATCATTATTATTTCATTCCATTGAATACAGAAAAAAAGAAATGAAAGTAGCGTTCATGCGTACGTACGGCTTACGGTCTCAATGAACGGTACATTTCATTTCTTATATCCAAATGTTATGTACTATTATAAGTAGATATATATAATGGATATATATGTAATATATTACATCAAAATTAAGGATATAATTCTGTAATTATAATATATATATATATATATATCTCATTTTGTTTTAATTCAATTAATATGACAAAAAATGAAAGTAGCGTTCATGCGTACGTATGGCCTACCGTCTCCATGAACGATGATTTTAATTTTTTATCTCCAAATTCTATGGAATAGTATAAAATGAATATATACTGGATATATATGATATTTAAAACATAAATACTATTCTGGATATGATTTACGTATAACTACATGGAAAATTCTCTTCCAACAAGTTCAATTTTTACTCATGTACCGAACATCGACAAAAACGTTTGATATGAACTCACTTTATTAACCAATTATTATAACATTATAATATGTGATATGAACTGAATAATAATATTTAGATGATGTCATTAAGAAATTATAAATTGACCAAATTTTATTATTCAGTAGATTAAAGAACGATCGAGTCATGTTGGACACAAGGTAAGGGATCCTACCCCTCTCTTTCTTTTAAAGTACACTCTTTTATGACATTACTTTTAAAATCATCTTTCTTATGATTGGGATGTTCATTTACATTAATATTACTGTAATTTATATGTTCATATGATGAGTGACCCTATTTTCTTTCATCAATCCATTTTGGAAGTTTTGATTGGCGCCATTAGGCTGCCGAATTTTCATAAGAGATTCGACCTCTCTCTTTCTTTTTAAGTGCTCTCATTTATGTCACTTATTTTAAGCTCCTCTTTTTTATGTTGGGGGATGTTATTTTATATTACTCTTGATTTAAATTTTATGTTAATATGGTGAGAGACCCTATTTTATCTCATCAATCCATTTTTGGAAGTTTTAAGTTGCGCCGTTAGGCTGCCGAGTTTTCGTAATGGATTTTTCATCTCACATTTATTCCAATGAGATTTATGCTACATTTGCCACAATTTCCATTGAGTGGTATATGTACTGACCATTATTCTACTATTTTTGTAATATAATTTCATTTATGAGTATTTAAATCAATGTTTTGTTGTCCTTCTTTCATGGGGTGTATATTTCGAAAGATACCCAAGTCGGTAGGGGAACTTTTCACCCTCCTCTTTTTAAAAGACTTATTTTGTTGGTTCTTTTTATTTAAATATTGTAATGCTGAGATATGTTCTTATATAGCCTTATTTTTTTAAATTATAAGTCCAAGTGATGAGATAAAATTTTCTCCCTCATCAACTAATTTTATGAATTTTAAAGTGACGTCGTTAGGCTGTCGAATTTTACCAAGGGAACTTTTTAACCCAATTTCGATTTCTTTGGGTTCAACATGTAGTTATTGAATATGTCATCCATTGAATATGAGTTAAAGACCTTTGATTATTTTACACTTAATATCCACTTATATTTGGCATATTTATATTTTTCACACATAATTTTGAGACTGATATATCCTTAATTTAAGGATACCTTCTTGATAGGGGATTTCATCTCATTTTACATTGAGACTTCATTGTTGTTATGCACCAATTCACTCTTATATGGTGTATATAATGCCCTTTGGAATATTATATCATGAATAAATTTATTCTCATGATATTATTATGTTATTATTAAATATTATTTCTCAATTATTGTATTCAAGTGTCTCTCATTTTGTTAAAATCCATTTAACTAAAATATCGTTTAAATGTTTTAATGATTTATTCTTATAAATATTTCTCATTAATATCTATGTTTTCAAAACGGTTTTAAGGATTTATTTATGTGGATAATAATGGTTTAAAATGTTAAAAGAATCAAATTGGTATGGGACACTTTGATTCAAAAATCTCTTTATTAAATGTTTTAAATGGTTTTGAAAATGGTTTTTAGAATGGATTCAATATTTCAATATCTTAAAAGGTTATATTGTTATTTCAATGTGGGAATGTTATATTTCCATTATGCTTAAGTTATGTGATGTGTTTATGTTATGGTTCTTGGGAATTTTTTATGAAGACGGGTGGTTCCGTGATAAACTAAGGGCGGGTGAGCCCGATATATCTCTCAAATGCATTGGGTAACGTGAAGGAGTTAAACGTTAAGATTTCTCCGAAGAGATTTAGGGAATATATTGTGATGGGTATTCCAAACATAACCAAGGGGAATACAACCTGTGTAAGAATTTTATGAATTCCTCAATTTACCTTTATGCATTATGATTTCTATGATTTATTCATGATTTGATGAGGTATGTTAAAATGCTTATGTTTTATGAGTAGAGTATGATTTCATACGTGGACTAAAGTTTTCCTTTCATACTTTTATATCCCTTACTGATATTTTTATGCTCATCCCAAGTTTTTGAAATGTTTTTCACAGGTCAAGGGAAAGTTTCATGATATGTTGATAGTGTCAAGGAAGTGTCAATAAAGAATCCATGTTTTATTTTAAATATGTTTCCGTTGATGGGAAAAAACGAATACTATCATTTATGTAACCACATTGAATAAATGTGGAAAGTAATTCATGATTTATGATCTAATTCTCTAAAACTCTGAACCTGAAAAGATCCTCAATGTGAATTATTCATTTAATTCAATATTATGTAATGTTTAAGGTCGAGGCCTTACAGTTGGTATCAGAGGTCGGTTTAGATAACTTTAGAGGCTAGGGTATTCTCTAGGAATAAGTGACATTACCAAATTGGTTAGGATTTCAGAAAGAGTCCTAGTTTGAGATAATGTGAATGATTAAGTATATCTTAGTGTTTATCTTACTCATTAGTACATGATGGTTTTGTTGATATACTCACACTGACATTTCTGTTTTTAGTGAATGGATGGATCTAGCAGGCACCAAAGTGACAATATGTTTGATGGAAACTGTGGTGGTTCTCTGATTAAGAGACTGGATGAAATGAGGGATTCAATGAGGAAACTCGTGGTTGTTCTAAACCAACTATCAAGGAGTTATGATCAACCACTTGAACCTTAGTATGTTCTGTAATTCATCATGTACGAGATGACCAATTGATGTCGAAGTTCAGGTAATAATTATAAAGGTAACCATTAGGGTTTATATGATCCTTACATTTGATGTAATTATGGGTTATTATATGTTATGATGTAAAATGAAAGGCATGAGATAAACATGAGGTTAAAATATGTTATGATTTATTTAAGATTTTATCTCATTTTGGGGAATGTTTTAAGAATTATATAGTTTTGGAAAAAGGAAAACACGCAGACCATGTGACAACCCGTCGCGTCGGACAAAGATACGGTAATCGAACCCACAACCAAAGTGCGACTGGTATTTATCGCCTACCACTGGACTACGTAGAGTCCCTGGTTAGTTTGACTATTTATTTTTAGTAAGATGATTTTAGGAATCAAGAGTATGTTTATTTTGGGTTATCTATGGAAATGATTAACCTATCATCGCGGATATGTGATTAAGTTAATTACTTTTCAATATGTGAATTTAAGAGCAACTGATAATATTTGGAGATAAAACATAATTTTAACATGGAAGACTATGTGATTAAATCCTTCAAATATTTGGGTTTCAATCTTAGTTTCGTTTACATAGAAGAATTTTATGTACTATTGTTTATCGAATGGTCTTCGTTGAACATTGGGTTTTTTTGGACAAATTTTGGATATTGAGAATAGATTCTCTTTTTATAAAGGATTGTACTTTTGTGGATTATCTGATCTCATACTAACAATTTTGGTTTTGGATTTTGTCTAAAGACATGGGAAATATATAGTTCTCTTTTTTTGGATTATGTGATTCTCAAGAAGTTGATTATAGTACTCTTAATGAGAATAAGTCTTCCTAAAAACTCGTCTTTTGGAGAAAATATGAGTTTGATTAAGGAATTTAGTAAAAGTTAAAAGTCTACGTGACAAGTAAGTATGTTTCATTATGATTTAGTTAAGCTCAAAAATAAATTCATCAACGAAGAGTGACTTAAAACATAAATGTTGTCTGTTAACTTTTCCTACTGGGGAATCAAATACCGTTTAACCCATCACAAGTTTCTGATTTTCTTATGGTTAACTTTCTCCTAGACATGTTTACTATCACTCCCCCTCTGAACATGACCCTTTGTTTTTTCCTCCATATCCATGTTTTCCTTCATGGTATCCTAGTATGGGATAACTCAGGTGACCTTTGTACTTCTCTTTCTTTATTTTAAAGTGATTGTTTTATTGACTCTTGTTCCAATGTGGGATTTTCAATGAAGTTTCCATGACCAATATTAAAATTGTGAGGACGCAATTCCCAAAATGGGGGGAAGGATGTAACACCCCAGGTAAATAAAGAATACTACATTTTCACATTTATCCATATTTGTGAATAAAATATTAATATTACTTTAAAAGGGACTCTATGCTTGATGGCGTACCCAATACGCAACAACGAGTTTCTTGGGAATCTTATGTTGCACTCTAATAAACAAATAATATTATTTTAAATGGTAGTTAATGCCTAGCCATTGTAATGGTGGGAATGAACAGATCTAACTACAAAATGAATATATATGTTTTTCAAATATTTTTACTTTTTACAATAAATGTTAGAGGATTTAAAATGCGAATGAATCCAATTTTAAGCGTAAACATTCTAATATTCGTTTAAAGTTAGACTAACCGCCTTTTGATGGAGAAACTATTTTAAATCCACTTTTTGAAAATTTTATGTGTTATATTTGAAAAATAAAATTCTTCTTTGAAATCGGGTCATCAAAATTTACTTTGTGTAACTATTTGGTATATTTCGGATAATGTTCATTTTTTTAATGAATAGTGAAAATGTTGTATTTTAATTCAAAACCTCTTTTTAATATAATTTATTTATATTGTTATATTATATTTTTAATTGTTTTTAAAGTGAAATTAGAATAGATTTTTACCATTTAATCCAATAGTGGCCATTGGAATTAATTTTTACTTCGAAATTGGACTTAAACTAGTGTCAATCTTTTAATAGATATTGTTTCTTCAAAACATGCTATTTGTTTTGAGAATGGGAATTAATTATTAAATTAATTAATTCAAATTATATGTTTTGAATTTTATAAAATATACATCATTTTTGAATTCGGAATATCAAATATAGCTTAGGTTAAATTTTTGGTATTTTTCTGAAAAACTTCAATTTTAGATGAATAGTGAAACCACTAAGTGGTAGGTAAAGAAACCAATTTTTCATTTAAATGAAACATTGCCACATCTGTGATTTTATTTTCAAAAAATCCGACATACATGGTTGTCATTATGAAGTAAAATGTGGTTCAATGTGATTAAAATAATTTTTGGTGAATAGTAACTTTTAAGTTTTATTAATCGCGATTAAAGGTAATTAGTGTAATTTAAGGTAAAAATTGTATTTTAATAATATTAATTGACCTAGACACATGTCCTACCCTCCTTGGATGTATCATGTCCGACCAAGACAATCCATGGGTCAACTTGGGGACCCCATGGAGCCACTTTGGTAGGAAAATGACATAAATAACTTTTTATTTAAAGTTAAAATAAAAATGTCACAAACATGAGTTGTTTTACTAAAAAAATTTTCAAATGGGGCTATAAAAGTCTTATTTTTTACTATAATTATTAATTAGAAATTTCAAAAGATTTCCTAAATCATGATATTTTTTTATAATTTTTAGACATTAAATAAATTAATTAATTTATGACACCATGATGATGCAGCGATTACCTCATTATTTAACGATTTAAATAAAATGAAAAGATAATGTAAACTCTAAGACCTAAACATGTCAAAAACATATTGTATGGGTGGATTTCGAACTCTTATTACCTTATCCTCGAAATATATAATTTTGGGACCTTTAAAATCCGAAAATCATTTTATAATAAAGTAACCTTTTATAACATTCCAAGAGTGCCCCTCCTCTCCTCTTATAAAAGGCCCCCACCTCTACCACCTAAGACACTCCTCTAAAGCCTTTTTCTCTACCAAAACTTTCCCATTTCATCTCTCCACATCCCTATCTTCATCATTGAATCCTCACTTTGGGCAGAATACTTTCCAAAGAATCCTTTGAGCTCAAATCAAAGAGAGTTACCGGATTTAAAGGTAATGTCTTCCCTTCTGTTATTTTGTTTATTTTGCTTATCCAAACCCCTAAAATCTTTTTACTAATTTTTTGAAACAACACCAGTATATTAAATGTACTAGGAGGTTTTTATAATAATTATTCGAGCTACACTTTCACAAACCTCCATCTAATGGTTAAAGAACATACTATTTCTATGGATGGCGAATTACTGCCTCACGAAACGATGATTGTTGAATATTCTTTTAACACCTTCAAAGGTGGCCATTATGATGTCACTATATTTATATATGATATATAATATGTTTATGTTTACCTTAATCTTCTGTATTTTTCATTTATGTCATACCTTTATGGTTTCCATTATGGTTAAATGCGATATCATCATTTTAGGAAGTGCAGACTACCGCCCCTCAAAGTGATTTGATTCGTTAATGCCAAATGTGGGACATATAAAGGATAGAATTAATGGTATTGCATATGATATCCTACTGGAATTATAATATACCTTTATATCATTATTATTTAATTCCATTTAATACAAAAAAAAGAAATGAAAGTAGCGTTCATGCGCACGTACGGCTTACCGTCTCCATGAACGATACATTTCATTTCTTATCTTCAAATGTTATGTACTATTATAATTACATATATATAATGGATATATATGTAATATATTACATCTAAATGAAGGATATAATTCTGTAATTATAATATATATATCTTTCATTTTGTTTTAATTCCATTAATATGACAAAAAAATGAAAGTAGCGTTCATGCCTACGTACGACCTACCGTCTCCATGAACGTTGCTTTTAATTTTTTATCTCCAAATGCTATGTAATAGTATAAAATTAATATATAATGGATATATATGATATTTAAAACATAAATACTATTCTGGATATGATGTACCTATAACTAAATGGAAAATTCTCTTCCAACAAGTTCAACTTTTACTCATGTACAGAACATCGTCAAAAACGACTAATATGAAATCATATTATTAACTAATTATTATAACATTATTATATGTGATATTAACTGAATAATAATCTTTAAAATATGTCCTTATTAAATTATAAATTGACCAAATTTTATTATTCAGGAGATTAAAGAACGACCGAGTCATGTTAGACACGAGGTTAGGGAACCTACCCCTCTCTTTCTTTTAAAGTACACTCTTTTATGTAATTCCTTTTATGCTCATCTTTTTTATGATTGGGATGTTATTATACATTAATCTTACTGTAATTTTTATGTTCATATGATGATAGACCCTATTTTCTCTCATCAATCCATTTTGTAATTTTCGATTGGAGTCGTTTGGCTGCCGAATTTTCATAAGAGATCCAACCTCTATATTTCTTTTTAAGTGCTCTCCTTTATGTAACTTATTTAAATCTCCTATTTGTTATGTTGGGGGATGTTATTTTATATTATTGTTTCTGTTAATTTTATTTTAATATGGTGAGAGTCCCTATTTGATCTCATCAATCCATTTTTGGAAGTTTTAAGTGGCGCCGTTAGGCTGCCGAGTTTTCATAAGGGATTTTTCATCTCACTTTTATTCCTGTGAGATTTATTCTACATTTGCCACCATTTCCTTTGAGTGGTATATGTACTGCCCATTATTCTACTCTTTGTGTAATATAATTTCTTTTATGAGTATTTACATCAATGTTTTATTGTCCTTCATTCATAGGGTGTATATTTCGAAAGATACCCAAGTCGGTAAGGGAACTTTTCACCCTCCTCTTTTTAAAAGACTTATTTTGTTGGGTATTTTAATTTAAATATTGTAATGTTGAGATATGTTCTTATATATCCTTATTGTTGTAAATTGTAATTCCAAGTTACGAGATACCATTTTCTCTCTAATGAACTAATTTTATGAATTTTAAAGTGACGCTGTTAGGCTGTCGAATTTTACCAAGGGAACTTTTTAACCCAATTTAGATTTCTTTGGGTTCAACATGTAGTTATTGAATATGTCATCTTTTGAATATGTGTGAATGACCATTGATTGTTTTACACTTAATATCCACTTATATTGGGCGTATTAATATTTGTCACACGTAATTTTGAGACTGATTTATCCTTAATTTAAGGATACTTTCTTTATAGTGGATTTCATCTCATTTTACATTGAGACTTCATTGTTGTTATGCACCAATTCACTCTTATATGGTGTATATACTTCCCTTTTGAATATTATACAATGAATCCATTTATTCTCATGATATTATAATGTTCTGATTAAATATTATTCCTCAATTATTTTATTCAAGTGTCTCTCATTTTGTTAAAATCCCTTTAAATAAAATATCCTATTAAATGTTTTAATGATTTATTCTTATAAATATTTATCATTAATATCCATGTTTTCAAAATGCTTTTAAGGATTTATTTATATGGATATTAACGGTTTAAAATTTTAAAAGCATCAAAGTGGTATGGGACACTTTGATTCAAAAATCTCTTTATTAAAAGTTTTTAATGGATTTGGATATTGTTTTTAAAATGGATTAATTATTTCCATAACTGAAAAGGTTATATTGTTATTGCAATGTGGGAATGTTATCTTTCCTTTATGTTTAAGTTATGTAATGTGATTATGTTATGGTTGTTGGTCATTTTTTATGAAGACTGGTGGTTCCGTGATAAACTAAGGGCGTGTGAGCCCGATATAGCTCTCCAATGCATTGGGTAACGCGAAAGAGTTAAACTTTAGGGTTTCTCCGAATAGCTTTAGGGAATATACTCTGATGGGTATTCCAAACGTAACCAAGAGGGTTAAAACCTACGTACGAATGTTATGAATGCCTCAAGTTACCTTTATGCATTATGATTTCTATGATTTATTCATGTTTTGATGAGGTATGTAAAAATGCTTATGTTTTATGAGTAAAGTATGATTTCATACATGGACTAATGTTTTCTTTTCATACTTTTATATCCCTTACTAAGCTTTTTATGCTCATCCCATGTTTTTGAAATGTTTTTCACAGGTCAAGGGAAAGGTTCATGATATGTTTATAGTGTCAAGTAAGTGTCAAGAAATAATCCATGTTTTAATTTAAATATGTTTCTGTTGAAGGGAAAAAACGAATACTATCATTTATGTAACCACTTTGTTTAAATGTGGAATGTAATTCATGATTTATGATCTAATTCTCTAAAACTCTAAACCTGAAAGGATCCTCAATGTGAATTATTCATTTAATTTAATATTAAGTATTGTTTAAGGTCAACGCCTTATAGTTAAAGACTACAAGTTGTGCATATAGGGTATGCGGCATGTACTTAGGAATCATTATTTCTTATTAAATAGAAGATAACATGGCATAGGTGCATGACACAACATGTTCTGTTGTCTGGGTTTATGGATTGTAGGGATCTAAATCTTATAAAGAACCATTAATAATTTATTATTTTGTCTAAGGCATGATAAATTTTGACCCATGAGAGCCCATACTCCCACAAATCAATGTTTGGAATCCTTTTTCACAAAAAATATGACTAAAATCCAATTAATGTTCATAATGATCTACTAAATTCAAATATAAGTGGGCCCATAACACCTCAGGGACTATTGTTTGGAATCCATCAGAATGAAACATTTCATATTAAAATACCCTATCATAATAACATGTATTCTATCGTGGTATATATCACAACGACATGCATACATAGCACA
Source organism: Viscum album (assembly GCA_963277665.1). Taxonomy (NCBI): domain Eukaryota; kingdom Viridiplantae; phylum Streptophyta; class Magnoliopsida; order Santalales; family Viscaceae; genus Viscum; species Viscum album. The sequence goes on from OY728151.1 coordinate 567,046,898, forward strand.
CTATTTATCACAACATCATGAAATTAGTAGTGAACACTATATAGAATGACAAGAATGAATGTAATGTGACCTTTAGAAAGTTCTTATATGATGCATGATATCGTATTACCTCATCTCAACATGTTGGATTAGAAATAGAACCACAATGATATTAATCATAACATCACAAATCATGTGTGTCACCCAAAAGTGAAATCAAATCAAGGGAAACAATTACAAAACTATAAAATTTACAATATTTGGGGTAAATCATCATTTCCTTGTACATGAGTTAGCTAATCCTAGGAACATATTATTAGCAACAATATATTACTTCATATACCTATATATAGGCTCCATACAGTAATACAAAAAAGAAAATAAACTACTCTCATTCCACATTGTAACGTCCCGGTTTTGGGTTCCTCCTAAAGGATCCCCCTACCCGGTTAGTCACAGAGACTCACGCTTATTTCCCCAAATACCAGAGGATGTCGACTAGTATTGTGGGAATTCAGTTTGATAGTTGGGAAAGTATTCCCCTATTGGCAGAGTAACAAATAGGAAACAAATACTTAAATTATCAAAAGTTGTAATACCATACAATAGGTAAACAACAGACGACAGATAATAAATAATGATTTGGAGCACATATATAAATGATTCAGGTCACATATGTCTAGGAAATTAGAGAATAGGTCATAATGGAATGAATAAAATGACAAACAAATGTAAAAAAGAAACAAGTAAAATATAGAATCATCACAAGCCTCATCTTGGTCCCTTGCTCTCCAGCTCCAAAAACAATCAAGTACCTTGTGAAGAAGGGTGATTTCCATTATCTATTAATGCATCCACGTAATCTATTTTGGTGTAAAATCATAACCCAAACAGGTTTTTAGATGAATATAAGTAGGAAACACAAAAAGATCTATGCCTAACTGTTAGTTAATATATATTAAGTAATATACATTAATGAAGCAATAGACACAGATGTACTTAAGAGTAACAAATCCCACAGTTTTCAATTAAATTCATTTATATTTAAAAATTATTTTATCCGTTGAATAATTTAACCTTATGATCTATCCTAGTATCTGTATCCCCTGGTATAAAAATATCTACGTATGTCTGAAATGACAATCTAAACAATGAAGAGAGACTGAGTCTGAGCATGTTATTTGGATTTTTGGACTCGTCGTAATCACACAATCATTCATAAGATAACCTCAATGGATGTTCATAGAGTATAATCCCCTCTGGTTTCACATATCATCATATATATAAATAATAAAGACCCACATGGAAAGATCACATGGTCTAACACATAAGGTCTCGCATAGCACAATTCATATTTAAATAACCACTCAGGTAGGTCCCATGGTCAATACCACCTTGGTCTGAATTATAATGACCCCCTTGGATTCTCTCACATTCAATTCAACTTGGTGTGACGTTTATTTAATAATGACTCTCTGGGATACTCTCACAGTCTAAGCCCTCTGGTCTATGACCCACGACAACTCTCACAGTAAATAGCTATGGTCCATCATTATAACAATTCATAATTCGAATACCCTCATTCATGATGATCTCATAGTCAATTCCACTTGTTCATACTTTCATAACTCAAAACACATTCATTTCATACAAACAAAAACATCATCCTAACAACACTAGGCATTGAAAATAATGCAAACTAACATGATTTCTAGACCAAACGGCCATACCCAATAAATTGGGAAACACCTTAATAAAAAAGGAATTTAACATTATGAATAATAAATAATTCTTTCTCAATCATACAAACCATATCAACCATTAAACATGGTCAATGTCCAAAAACACGCAATACCTTAAAAATGGTGTTAAACACTTTTATCATATATTATATAAATACCAAAAAATAAAGGAACAAACCTCATACCTCTATGTCTTATGATGAAAAATCTTGAATTTTGGCCCTTGAATCTACCTTGAATGACATAGATCTATAAAAGGATGGAAATTATCCACCCCCGATAAATCAAGAGAGCTGAGAAATCATGAAGTGATGCTTTAGTGAAAGAGGGAACTCATTGGCGGGAATCGAATGCACTAGAGAGTGTCTCAATCAGAGCTCAAAAATTATAATATGAGGAGATTAAATATTTTCAGTCATACATTGCTCTCATATATGAGACACAGAAATAATAAAGAAGTTATATTTATGAGAGGTGACCCCAATCCGATTAATAAAATAAAAAGAAATTTATATGGTGTGTTCATTTAATGTACTTGACATGTACTACCCTCAACCAGCCCCCGCTTTAGGCCTTCTACTAGGTCACCCACATGTCCCTATACATGGCCATTACACGGCCAGTACATGGCAAGTGATAGTGACCGAGTACATAGTGTGCACTAAGGAATACATGGTATGCACTCATAAAATTTCCCCATTCATCCTTTTCCTAAAAAACAACCCAAAATAATGATCCATACCAGAATGAAGATATGGGTTCTTATAGTCTTGACGTGAATTCCCACTACCCAGGCTACTCTTTATGATGTTTCATTGGCGGAAACAGTCAAAGAGCTGCATCTTTACCCCTGAAGAATATCACCTAGTTCACCCTTCTCAAATATTACGGCCATTTATCAAGACATCTATTAGATTACCTTCCATGATGAATTCCTGATTCTTCACATCCAAAAATATAATCTTGTGAAAGACATCCATATATGCATTAATCTCATAGTAAATACAACCATGAAAATATCACACCCTGGAGATCTCTATCTCTCCTAAAGATGGCATAAAGAAAATCATGTCAGTGATATATAATGTGTATTCTATCACTAAAATTATATCCTATGTCGGATTATTTAAATAAAATTCATTATAATCCATTGAAATACTATTAAAAAAATTCTCAGAAATATAACCTTGAAATCCATCTCAGATTACTCTGCATCTAGTTAATAATTTTCTCCAATGTCCCACCAAAGCATGGTGGGTCCTTAAAACATGTCTACAACTAGCTTAAATAATGTGACCCACACATCAGATGATAATATATAAAATTAATTAAGATGAATATTCATCTCATTAAAATGTTACATGACTGACGACTATAATTGTTTAATGTCTTTAGAATGATTGAACAAAATCATCTAACATGGTGAAAGATCATCTATGTTTCCCACAAATATCTTCCCCTTTGGTACCTCTAGTTAAAACATTTCAAAATAACCTATGGAAAGGAATCATTTGAAAGAGTGATATTAAATTCCCAGTACGGTTAAATAAAAGAGATACAAAATCATAAGAAGGACATATAGGTTTGATAACATGAAAAAAATTTGTTGACCGTACCCTACCTATCAATGATCATATAAATGAGTCATGTAATAATGATTGGTTCTTCACAATACATGAATATTTATGGAATAAAGATAAAAATCAATCAGAGAATATCATAGGAATAAAAAAATGAATTTGTTATTATACATAAGCACATAAAATCACTCCTTATTAGTGAAGTCTTATTTTCAAAACATATCAATGAAATTCATGGGGGATACACATACTTTGTGGAACTGACCACCATCCCTAGTCAGAACCCTTTCCTTTTTGTGGAATTTTATCTGTACCCAAACCATATAAATAGTCAAGGTTCACTACCATGACTATTTTAAAAGTGAATTTTAATTCCCAAGAATATCTTAGTATTCATTGTTCACTCCCATGATAATATTAGCAAACAATGTCCTCTTCATAATTGAGTTCACTACTCATTCTAGCCATGCATATCTCATGAGATATAAATATTTACCAAATTCATTAGATGGATATATGGGTTGTACCCATCATGTAATGAAATAATGCATATGGGTCCCAGAAGATAGTAAATCATTCATAATATCATGATCAAAAAAATATATGGGTTTCATAAATATTATATCATTACCCATAAAATGGAATAAGTACCCTAAAAAGATTATCATATCATATTAGGTTTCCTAATAATTTCATCATAGAATAACCCATGATGGAAAACATGTTTTATAAATGTTTTATCAAGGTATAACCTATATAAGAGAAATGAGTTTCATAAATAATCTTTCATATTAAATATAAACCATTCAAGTAGAGAATAAGAATGGTGACGTTGGATTGTATTCCTAGTAAAGAGAATAATATGTCAACAGATATAAGAATATATGGATTAGGATTTATAAGTATCACATTTATAATTTATAAAAGGAAATAACTATTCATTTAAAATATGTTTTTAAAAACTAAAACATTTTCATAATCCATTTCTTTGAAAACCACTTAAAAAACTTCTGATATATGCTTTAAAAATAATTTAAATAATTTCTTAAAAAAAATCTTTCACCCTTTTAAAATGTATATTAAAAAATAATAATTTTAAAAAACATTTTCCTTGAAAATATATTTTAATAAATATAAAGGAATCATGGAAAATATTAATACATTTATCTGTGAAACATATAAAGGACAATTAAAAAAACATTGAAAACTTTATTATTGAAAATATATTTCAAAACAATAAATGATTCATTTAAAAAATTCAACCAATTAAAAAATAAATCATTCTAAACATCGTCTTACTTAAAGAATAACATAAAACATAATTTAAAACATATTATAAATACATTTTTAGAGAACATTATTTAGGAATGAAACAGATTTCGAACCGAAGTGACAGATGAAGTCATATTTTCTTAAAACCACATTCTAAATTTTTCTATGTAACAATGAGTGGGAAAATATTACCATATAAAGAATATATCATGAAAAAAATATGATAATAAAATTTATAAGGATTATTGAGTGATTTATCTTATGATTTCGTCCATTGTACTATAATCATTAATAATCCTTAGAAATAAATAGATTGTACAAAAAATAGTTACAACTTTGATAACATTGAATCATAATACTAGTGAAATAATATCATTAAATTATGAATTATATATAATTATAAAAATGGGACTCATGAAATTGAATGTTAAAGGTATGTAAATACACCTTGTAGAATAACACTGGATCAAAACATGGAATGTGTCTCAAAGAATGATTTTCTTTTCAAATGTGGTAACTTCTGAAACATAAATCAAATTAAATATAGATAAAAAATGGATACGTAAATAAATAAATATATTTATATATGTAATTATAATAATAATAAATTTCATTTGTAGGGATTTATATACAGCACAAAAAATAAATAAATGATGAATATGGTAAAAGTATCACAAAAAAAATAGTGAGACTGAAAATCCAATTACATTAAGTCTTAAATTTCATTGTAGGTGTTCTTACCAAATATATAATAAATATTATGTTATTATATATATAAAAATAAAAATATTATTATATATAATACCATATATTATTTTATTTTGACCTTATATTGCATTTTTAATAACAATTCCATGTTAAGGTATTGTTCTGGGTAATAATCCCTTAGTTTTTCATACAAGTTTTAACATGTTATTCCTAGTCCACTTAAATAGATAATTTTTTAATTATTTATATAATTTAATCCATTATATTATTATAATATATATTAATTATATAAAAATTTATAATAATCAATAAAATATTGAAACATGAAATAGATACACTGTTTAGGAAGAGGGTAGGTCGTGTATACCCATAAATGTTTTTTCCATTTTCTTATCATATTTAATTAAATAAATTAAATGAAAACCATCTTACAAAAACCATATTTAATACATTTTATTTCCAATTAGAAAAAATCACATCGCTTTGAGAAGGTGGTTGTCCACACGTCCAAAAATGATGTCATCGTATTCCCAAAAAAATGAAATAATAAAGGTATGTGTTATATAATAATTAAATAATAATCAATATATAATAAATATCATGAAATTCATATGAAAACAGTATTTAACTAATAATTATTATCCACGAGAAGTGCAGAAGGAAAAAACAAATGACCTTGTTTCCTGAGGTGGTTGTCCTCTGTACACAGGAACCGTAATTTTGTTACCCATTAGAAAGAGGTGTGTGTAGGTGTAGATTGAACCATTAGTAAAAAATAATATCATTATTTAAAAAAATTATATTATTATAAAAAATTTAATAAGATCAACAAAATGGGTGGAGATGAAAAATGACATAAATTCATGTTGAAGAACGCTCTAACTTTTTTGGGATAACTCCATTTGGTTTCAACCAAAGAGAATAATTGGTTGGATTTATTACCATTGTATACCTAATGTTTTAAGGAAATAGAATTTGGGATATTATTTTTGTAGTTTTGTATTTTCCAAAGTGTCTTGGAAGGTGTGATGAAATAGAAGAGTGAATTTCTTTTTATAGATGAGGAGGGATGACATTATTGTAAATAAAAAATGGTTAATAGTATTGAGTGATATCATATACCTCATGAACAAAAAAACTGAAAAATAATGTATGAATTTGGTTTTAGGGTTGATAAAGAACTCCACCATAGAAAAATATGATCACTTTTAGAAATTTTTCCTTAACATCTATGTTTCCCAACTTTTATCATTTTGGTTACTATTAAGGTAACTAGTTTTCTAACCAGGGTAATTTATCCATTAATACTATATTAACGATGTTTTTATAATAAAAAATAGAACCACATAAATATAATTTATTTATAATTTTTAATAAATTAAATCCAATGTGATTTGCAATTTTTTTTAAATAAAAACATATAACAATAAAAAAAATACTACTATGACCTGAAACATGCTAAGAATATTTTTTTTACATAAATTTTAATATGTTAATTATAAAAGATAAATTTTAAAATTATTAGACCATATTTTATATTTATTAATAATATAAAATATTTTTTTAATATAATATTATTAAAAAATATTGAAAACATTTACAATAATATCATTAATTAAAAAATAAAACTAAAATCAATTTTGACATTATATATTAAATTTGAAATTATAAGATATAAAACAAATATGGAATTTGAATAAGTTAGGTTAAAAACTTTTTAACATGGTATATTAATATAAATAAGTTTTAGATAATAAATCCATCAATTTATATTATTTTAATATTTTTAAATTTATTTATTTTGGTTAATTAATGTATTAATAATTACTGAATTTTTCATTCCTTAAGTAGTTAGTCCAATTAATCCAATTCTTAAAATTAACGATAAATTATTATTTTGAAAAAAAAATAATTTATGGTTCAAAATTATTTTTACAACAAAAATAATGTGTTTTTTATATATCAAGTATTTGTAAATAATAATGGTATCGAAGGTTATATTTTCTTTTTTCACTTAATTGTAACGACCCAACCGTAGTTTCCAAGAGTCGGTGCATCATTACATAACAATAGAATAATACAGGGAAATAATGTCCCAAAAGCTTGATTAGATTAGTATTATTGGAAACAAGATTCATTCATATGATCAACATAACAACGTGAAAATAAATTCAACAACAATTTATTCCATTAGAAACATCCAAGGCACCTAGATAATGCATGTAAGTCACTCATAAATAAATTCATCATATCCTGGGAAACTGAAACATAACAAAGGGGTAATATCTAATGCTCAGTAAGGGTAACGAATACAACGGAAGATAACATAAATATTAGGGATTTTGATTGATTGAAAACACATGACTTTACAAATAACAAACATGAACACTTATGTGGCAGGAATATGAGATGAGTAAATAATTCCATAATAAAACATAGTAATGTGTATTTCACTAGTCTAATAACAACATGAACCATCAATATTAGTTTCATTATGAGGGAATCTATAATGCTAGACATTTTGAAACATCTTGTCAAGGCCTCGACATAGACGCCTAAAAATTAATAATGCCTTGGACAAAACCATATATCAAAATTGGGAAAGGCCTCATCCAATTCCACATCTAATTGTCTCACGAGACCTACTAATGAATCGAGGAGCTATAGCGGGATCCACCCGTCACTTACTAAGTCCAATGCATTTCTCATAAGAAAATGTTGAAACATAACATAAACATTCATATTAAAACTAGCATATGAAATATAAATACTTTAACCATAAACCATGAATGATATAAAAATAACACATCCATAGTAAAACATATCACAAAACCATAAATAATATATGGAAGATTTGTATTATAATGAATCAACTTGAAACAAGTAAAAAATTTATCATAGGATGTTGACATAGATGAAATCAAAACTATTTGACAAAAATATCTCTTTCTTTTTCGAAATCATTTAAAGTTACATAATCATAAAAGAAAACATTTATTTTGAATATATTCTTATAATTTTGTATGGGAATCTTTAACGATGTTATAATGGCGGAGAATAACCATATTGGTGGTAAAAGTTAAAAAAATACATTCTTACCTTACTTTTGTCGAAAAGGTCGTAATGTACCTTGTTTGGAAAACAACAGAAAGATTCCTTTAAAAACATATAAGGGAAAATAAGGGTATAAATGAATTTAACCCATATTCTATTAAATATTCAAAAAAATTTCAAATAAATTTTTATGAAAACACAGATGTCGATGATAAAAAGGTCCCAATAGATACTTACGTAAAAACAACATCGGATAATAAAGAGATTGTGAAATTAACCCTTAACATGATCTTTTCCTTGGTTGAGGGTAGGTTAACCTATTATATAATGGTGAAATCACTGTTATTAAATTATACAATAACCATATACATTAATATGATATCATATAATATCATCTAATATTTCTTTGTTAATAAAATTTTATCATTATTGTCATTTCAGGTGTTAATTGATTCATTTTCCATTATATTATTGGTTACATAAGCCATGTTTGTCGTGAATTGGATGTGATTTATTTATAAATAGAATAATATTATCTATTTAAACATTATTTTTATCCATAAAATGAAAATTAGTCTTGAATGGTTATGATTGGGAAATGAATCTCATCGCGTTCGTGGAGACGGTAATCCGTACGTACGCATGAGCGAATATATCATTATTTTGATTGAAAAACGTTTTTAAATACATGTTATATTATATATATAGAATAATTAACATTTCATATTTATTATTTAAATTAATCATACATCATTATTATACCCATACAAATAATAATGTATTTGAATAACAACTATACCACGACGAGGAGACGGTAAGACATGCATACACACATATTTTGACATGCCATTCATAGGATGGATAGAATAATGAATATGGTTGTAACATATTTATAATAAGATCAAATTATATATATAATAATAGAATTATCATTTTATAATGGAAACAACAATGAAATAGGAAGTGGAAAAAAATAACTTGAAAGAGTGTGGTGAAATTATTACATATTTTTCGGGTTTTCCTTTTTATTTGATCAAAAGGGCTCCTTAAGTTGGTTTTCTAAAGAAAATAATGCCTCTAGGATGAAGTGAGGGATTCTGGAAGGATATTGGGTGAGGGTTTGGGTGAACCAAAAGGCTTTAGGTGTGAAATTAAGAGAAGGTAAAGTGGCCTTTTATAAGAGAGGTGAAGGTCACTTAAGGAAAAAATGTAATATAATTTTATAATAAAATAAATTTCAGTTTATAATGGCTCCGAAATGATTTATTTATAGGATAGGGTGATTATGGGTCTAAATCCTATCAACTAATTGGTTTTAGACAGTTTTAGGTCACCATATTATCATTGTCATTTAGATTTAACTGTTAGTTAAATAGTTTGACTTTTACCATGTTCCTTTGTATTTTTATAATATTTGGTTAATACACATAATATATACTACCAATAGAACCTTAATAGGTTCATTAATGATAAATATATTATTATTTAGTACCTTTTTCCGAACCTTATACTTTTATGAAAATTATATCAACCAATAATATAGTATTTGTTTTAAAAACTCAATTATGTCAATTTTGATATTATTTAATAATTTATTTTTTTTAAAGTCAGAACAACATTATTACATTGAAAAAAAATTCATTGAATCAAACATAACATGTCATAGTAGCCTATAAAATTAGTTTATTAAATCAAAGCATTCAAATTATATTTATCTTAATATGTATAATATCATTTATTTTATTCTTTCGTTAACAAGGAAAATACTACATCATTATTGTGTCATATATAAATATATTTATTTTATGTATAACAATTAAAAATAAAATATCATGATGTAGGAAATATTTTTAAATTTATAATGATTATTTATTGTAGAATAGATAAATTATATAACCTCAGGTAAAAAATATTTTAATAAAAGATATTCGATTTTGTTATTTTTGTCTTTACTTTGGATTATTTAATATAAAATGTCATTATCATAGCCTTGTGGCTCCATGGGATCCCAAAGACAACCCAAGGATTCCCATGGTAGGATATATAAGGAAATATCCTTAAAACATTACATAATTATGAATTAAATGAATAATTCACATAGAGGATCTTTTCAGGTTTAGTGTTTTTGAGAATTAGTACTTAACTATTACATCTCAAAAGATTACAAAGTAGACACTTCTACTAAGTTTCCATAAAATAAAAAACTCTTAAAAATAAAAATGTCAAGTTCCATGTCTTAGATATCATGTCTTTACATGACCCCATCCTTGACATTGTTCATCATTTTGTCCTGGGGAAAACATTTCAAAAACATGGATGAGCATAAAAAGCCCAGTAAAGGATACACAAAAAAGAAAAACTATTAGTTTTTTTAAAGCAATAATTAAATCATGAATACTTTATCATAAGTAATACCTTTCACCTTTATGAAGTAGTAAATACTCTTCACTGAATAAGAGTTCCTTACATACCCTTTTGTAACCAAAATATTACCATAAAACCCATATAAAGAACACATAACATATAAAGGTATCATTGGACATAATCATACTTAAATGGAATAACCATACGGTCAACTTCCACACATATCACTAAATGTAATATCCAGACGGCCGACATCCATACCCAATTAATTGGAGGTTATTACGTAACCACTCGTCCTGGTATTCACGACACCACCCATCATATGGTTTATCACGTAACCACCCGTCAAATGTATACGTACCATTACAAAATCATAAGACATTAAAAATATAATAGAATGAAAACTTTTCCGCATTTCAACCACAATATATCACTTAAATATATTGACATAAAAAATAAATTATCAAAACCATTTTCAATACAAAAATACATAAAAGAGTGTATGGTATTTATTTTCTTTTAAAAACATTACGAATTTTTAAGGAATCCAAAGGTCAAATAGTACTCGTGGCGGTAGAAAAGTTCGATGTCACCACGTACGGTAAAAGAAACATTTAATTTTGTCGTGTAGTAAAATGATTCGTAGAAATAGATTACCTTTGAATGAAACAAAAATTAAAAGGTGTTTATACAACATATAAAATAATGTCTTGTATTAGAACAAAAATATGCCTCAACGAAAGGAGCTTGAGATGAAGTCCCTTACAAAGTTGGTATCCCTAGATTAAGGATAAATCAATTACATAATTATGTTTGAAAAATATAAAGACACCAATTATAAGAGGATATTATGTTTAAAACAATAAGTGGTCATCCAAACATATTCATAGTACGACATAATTAAGAAGTAGAGGTTTAACCCAAAGTTTTGAAATTGGGTTAAGAAGTTCCCTTTCAGAAATTCGACAGCCTAAATGCGTCATTTTAAAATTCAAAAATTCAGATGATGAGAGATAAAAAGGGTTTCTCATAATATGGACATATCATTTAAATAAATAAGGATATATAATAACATATCCTAACATAATAATATGAAAATTAAAATACCTAACAAAAAAAGTATTTTAAAGAGTGGGGGTGAAAGGTTCCCTTACCGATTTGGGTATCTTTCGAAATGTACACCCCATGAAAGAAGGGTCATAAAATGAAGATGTAAATACCCAAAAACGAGAGTATATTACAAAAATAGTATAATAATGGGTAGTACATATACCACACAAAAGGAAATAGTGGAAAATGTAGTATGAATCTCACGGGAATAAAATGTGAGATGAAAACCCCTAACCTCATTGTAATCAATCAAGTCATGTGACCAAAAGATAATAAACACCAAATGAATTTCAGAAAAACATTAATATAAATAGAATCATAATAATATATATCAATTTTTAGTAAATAATACACCACATTCCATAAATAAGAGGCAACCAATGGAAATCTCAGGGAATTAAAAGTGAGATATGAAATCCCTTATAAAAATTAGGCAGCCTAACAGCGCCAAATAAAAATTATTAAAATGAATTTATGAGAGTAATATGGGTATCTCATCATATGAAAATAAAAATTAATGTATGGTGAATATAAAATAACATCCTCAAACATATGAACATGGATCATAATATAAATGACATAAAAGAGAGTACTTGAAAAAAGAGAGGTCAGATCCCTCACCTCAAGTCGGACTTGTATTGTTCGTTTCGTTATATTACTTAATAATAAACTTTGGTATATTTATAATTTAATAAGTTCCACCTTTAATTTTTATTATTAAATTAATATCACATATTATAATTTTATAATAATTAGTTATTTATGAGAGTTCATATCAGACGTTTTTGTCTATGTTCGGTACATGAGTCAAAAATGATTTTTTCTGAAAAGAATTGTCCATGTAGTTATAAGTGCATCATCTCCAGAATAGTTTTAATGATTTAAATATGATATATATGTAGTATAAATTCATTTTATACTATTCCATAACATTTGGAGATATACAATGAAATTCACCATTCATGGAGACGGTAGGTCATACGTACGCATGAACGCTATTTTCATTTCTTTGTTATATTAATGAAATTAAAAATAAACGAGAGATATATATATTATAATTCCATTATAATATATATATTATATAGGTAACATAAGTTCATTATTTTCAATATTTATACATTCCATGTATTGCATGAACGAGTCACATCACTTGAGGGGGCGGTAGTCCACACTTCCTCGTATGAAATTATCGCATTTTCACAACATGCAAAGCATAAAGATATGTTTTAAATATAAAATAAAGAAGCATATAGAAAAAATAAATACCATATATATAATATATAAAATTCAGTGACATCATTATGGACACCGTGAGAGACGATAGGAGAAAATTGAACAATCATTATTTCGTGAGGCAGTAATTTTCCATCAACGGAAATTGTATGTTCTATATCCATTATATGGAGGTGTGTGTATGTATATCTAGAATACATGTCATAAAAAAATCCTAGTATAATGAAGATACTTTTTTTGTTACAAAATACAGGAATAAAAATAGTATAGGGGGTTGGAGAAGCAAATTGAAGCAAAATAACATTAGAGAAGACATTAACTTTAAATCGGGTAACTCCCCTTTATTTGAACCAAAAGGGTTTCTTAAAGACATTTATTCCTAAGTTAATGATTCTAGTATGAAGAGAGATATGTGGAGAGACAATAGGAGCAGGGGTTGGACGATCCAAGGGCTTGAGAGCTGTGGGTAAGGGAGTAGAGGTGCAAGCCTTTTATAAGAGGGGGGAGGGGCACTCTTTGAAGGTAATGTAATGTTACTTTATTATGAAATGATTTTCAGATTTTAAAGGTACCACAATGATATATTTTTAGGATAAGGTGATAAGGGTTCAAAATAAACCCATCCAATAGATTTTAGACAAGTTTATATTTTATATTTTACATTATCTATTCATTTTATTTAAATCATTCATTAATGACGTAATCACTACATCATCATGGTGTCATAAATAAATTTATTTATATAATGTCTAAAAAAATATAAAAAATTTCCATGATGTAGGAAATATTTTTAGCTTTATAATTAATATTTCTAGTCAAAATGTTAACTTATATAACCCCATGTAAAAATTGCATTAGTAAAACAATACATTTTTGTGATATTTTTATTTTAACGTTAAATAAAAAGTTATTAATGTCATTTTCCTACCCAAGTGGATCCATGGGGTCCCCAAGTTGACCCATGGATTTTCGTGGTCTTCCATGACCCATAAAATAAGGGTATAAAATTTGTCAAGATAATTTCATATTATTAAAACATTATTTTTACCTTAAATTACACTTATTACCTCTAATCGCGATTAATAAAACAGAAAAGTTACTATTCAAAAAAACTATTTTCATCTTATTGAACCAAATTTTACATAACATTGAAAACCATGTATGTCTGATTTTTAAAATTAAATTCAAAGATGTGGTAAATTTTCATTTAAATGAAATATCAGTTTTTTAACAACAACTTAGTGGTTTCACTATTCATCAAAAATTGAAGTTTTTAGGAAAAATATCAAAAATTCACACTAAGATATATTTGATAATCCGAATTAAAAAATGATATCTATTTTACAAAATTCAAAACCTCTAAGTTGCATCATGTAATTTAATAATTAATTCACATTGAAAAAAATAGCGTGTTTTTAAGAAACAATATATATCAACGGATTGACACTTGTTTATGTCCAATTTCAATGTGAAATTATTTCCAATTTCCACCATTGGATTAAATGGTAAAAATATATTCTAATTAAAATTTTAAAAAAATTAAAAAGATAATATATCCATATTAATAAATTAGATTAAAATGATGTTTTGAATTAAAATACAACATCATTCACTATTCATTAAAAATGAACTTTATCCGAAAAAAACAAAAAACATACATAGAGTAAATTTTGATGTACCGATTATAAAGAAGTATTTTAATTTGTCAAATATAACATATAATATTTTCAAAATGGGGATTTAATAATGGTTTTCCATCTAAAGACAATTAATCGACCTTTTAAAGAATATTAGAATATTTACGCTTAAAATTGGATTCATTCGCATTTTAAGCCTCTAACATTTATTGGATAAAAGTAAAAATATATAACAAAAATATATAATCATTTTTTAGTTATTTAAATTAATTCCTTCAATTACATGGTTAGGTGTTAACTACCATTTAAAATAATCTTATTGTATTATTATTATGCAATGTAAGATTTCAAAGAAACTCGTTGTTGCGTATTGGGTACGCCATTGAGCATAACATTACCTTTAAAGTAATATTTCCATTTTATTCAAAAATATTGATAAATATTAGAATTCCATATTCTTTATTTACTCGGGATGTTACATCCTTCCCCCTTTTTCAGAATTGTGTCCTCGCAATTTTAAAATGGGTCTTGAAAACTTCATTTAAATCCCCACATCAGAAAAGGAGTAAATTAAACTATCACTTTAAAAGATAGAATGAAAAGTAAAAAGGTCACCCGAGACAACACATACTAGGATTCCATGAAAACATGGATATGGAGGAGAAAAAAACCATTATGTTTTGATGGAGAGTGAAGTTAAAATATGTCTAGGAGAATGTTAACCACCCAAAAATCACAATCTTGTGATGGGTTAAACGGTATTTGATTATCCAGTAGGAAAAGTTAATAGAAAACGTTTTTTAAGTTACTTTTAATTGAGGAATTTATTTATGAGCTTAACTAAAACATAAGGAATCATACATACTTGTCGTGTAGACTTTCATATCTTACTAGATTTCTTACACAAACCCATATTTTCTCCAAAAGTTGAGTATTTAGGATGACTTGTACACATTAAGAGTGATATAATCAACTTCTAGAAAATCATATAATCCACAAAAGGGAATTATATATTTCCCATGTCTTTAGACTTTAACCAAAACCAAAATTGTTAGTATAAGATTATATAATCCAAAAAAAGGATAATCTTTTACAAAAAATAAAAACTACTCTTAATCTTCAAAATTCGTCAAACAACCCAAAGTTCAACATAGACCATTCAATAAAAAATATCCCTTAAAATTAATAAAAAATAAACCAAACTATTATTAAAACCTAAATATCTGAAGGATTTAATCACATAGTCTTCCAAGGTAAATCTTATCATTTATCTCCAAATAACATCAGTTACTCTTAAAGTATCATACTGAAAAGTAATTAACCTAATCAAATATCTTCCATGATAGGTTAATAATATACATTTATAACCCAAAATAAACTTATTCTCGATTCATAATATCATATATCTAAAAATAATTAGTCATACTATCCAGGGACTTCACGTAGTCTAGTGGTTGGCTATAAATGCCAGTCAAACTTTGGTTGCGGTTTCGATTCCCGCAACGTCGTCCCACACGATGGGTTGTCACACGGTCTGCGTGTTGTCCTATTTCCAAAAACTATATAATTCATAAAAAATTCCCCAAAAAGAGATAAAATCTTCAAAAATAACAATAACATAATTAACCTCTAGTTTATCTAGTGCCTTTCATTTTCTTCATAATATATAGTAATCCATAATTACCTCAAAAGTAAGGATGATATAAACCCTAATCGTTACCTTTATAATTATTACCTGATATTCCACGTCGAGTTGGTTATCTTATAAATGATTCATTATAGAAATAAACAAGATTCAAGTAGTTAATAATGACTCGTGATAGTTGGTTGAGAATAACCATAAGAGTTCTCTTTGCAGATCCCATATCATTCAGTTGTTCTTTCAGAAAACTGTCACAGTTTTCTTCACATCCACTATTACTTGGGTGCCTGCTTGATCCATCCATTAACTAAAACCAAAAAGGTTAGTGTGAGTATATCATTATGATCATCATATAATATCTTATGATAAGGGTAAATACTAAGATATAATTATTCATGTTATCTTAAACTCATTCACTTTATCTAAAACTATGACTCTCTCTGAAATCCTTACAATTTTTATAAGGTCACTTGTGCTTAAATAATACCATAACCTCTAAAGTTATCTAAACCGACCTTTGATACCAACTATAATGACCCGGCCGTAAAACATTACATAATCATGAATTAAATTAATAATTCACATAGAGGATCTCTTCTGGTTTAGAGTTTTAGAGAATTAGGACATAACTATTACATCTCAAAAGATTACAAAGTAGACACTTATAATATGATTCCATAAAATGAAAAACTCTGAAAAAGAAACATTTATAGTTTCATGTTGTCGATAGCATGTCTTTCCTTTATCCCATTCCTTTACCCTATTAATCTTTATTCCCTATGTAAAACATTTAAAAAACATGGGATTGGCATAAAAATCCCGGTAAATGATACACAATGAGGGAAAACTGTTAGTTTTTTCAAAACAATAAGTAAATCATGAATAATTTATCATAAGTAATACCTTTCACTTTTATGAAGTTTTAAATACTCTTCAATGAATAAAAGATCACTACTTTACCTTTTGTACCAAAAAGATTTCCAAAAAAGCCATATAAATAACACATAACATATAAAGGCAACTTGGGAAATAAACATACTTAAATGTAATAACCATACAATCAACTCCCACACATATCACTTAATGGAATATCCATACAAACGACTTCCACACTCAGTGCATTGGAGGATATAATGTAACCACCCATCCTGGTATTCAGGGAACCACTCTTCATATGGTTTGTCATTTAACCACCGATAAAATTTCCAAGTACCACTACAAAATCATAAGACATAAAACAAATATAATGGAAAGACAACATTTCCACATTCCAATCACAATATATCACTTAAATATATTGACATAACAAATCCATTATCAAAACCATTTTCAATAACAAAATATATAATAGAGTATATGGTATTTATTTTATTTTAAAAACATTGCGGCTTGTTAAGGAAGCCAAAGGTCAAATAGTACTCACGGTGGTGGAAAAGATCGTTGTCACCATGTACGTTAAAAGAAACATTCCTTTTTTTCATTTAGTAAAATGATTCACAGAAAAAGATTTTATTTTAATGAAATGAAAATTCAATGGTGTTTATACAGTGTATAAAAGAAATTCCTGTATTAGAACAAGAATATTCCTCAATGAATGGTGATTGATACGAATACCTTACAAATTCGGTATCCTTAGATTAAGGATAAATCAATTACATAATTATGTGTGAAAAATAAAAATACACCCAATATAATAGGATATTAAGTGTAAAAAAAATTTAGGTCATCCACACATATTCATAGTACGACATAATCATGAAGTAGAGGTTTAACCTAAAGAATTGAAATTGGGTTAAGAAGATCGCTTATAGTAATTTGACAGCCTAATGGTGTCATTTTATAATTCATAAAATGAGACGATGAGAGATAAAAAGGGTATGTCATCACTTGGAAATAAAATTTACAACAATAAGGATATATAATAACATATCCCAACATAAGATAATTTAAATTAAAACACTGAAAAAAGTCTTTTAAAAATAGGAGGGTGAAAGGTTCCCTTACCGATTTTGGTAACTTTCAAACGTACACCCCATGAAAGAAGGGTCATAAAATGAAGAAGTAAATACCCATAAACGAGAGTATATTACAAAAATAGTATAATAATGGGTAGTACTTACCCCACACATAATGAAAATAGTGGCAAATGTAGCATCAATATCACAGGAATAAAAAGTGACATAAAAACCCCTCATCTCGTTGTAATCAGTCGAGTTGTATGACCAAAAGATAATAACCACAAAATGAATTTCAAACAACATGAATATAAATTGAATCATGATAATATATATCCATTGGAAGTAAATAAATACACCAAATTCCATAAATAAGTGGCGACCAATGGAAATCTCACTGAATTAAAAGTGAGATAAGAGATCCCTTACGAAAAATCAGTAACCTAACAGTGCCACTTAAAAATTCATAAAATGACATGATGAGAGTAAGAGGAGGTCTCTAATCATATGAAAAAAAAATTACAGTATGGTGATTATAAAAGAACATCATCGAACATAAGAACATGGAGCATAAGAGAAATGTCATAAAAGAGAGTACTTGAAAAGAAAGAGAGAGGTCGGATCCCTTACCTCAAGTCCGACTTGTCTTGTTCGTTTCCTTATATTCCAGAATAATAAACTTTGGTAAATTTATAATTTCTTAAAGACCTTTTATAATGTTTATTATTAAATTCGTATCACATATTATAATGTTATAATAATAAGTTAATTATGAGAGTTCATATCAGACGTTTTTGTCGATGTTTGGTACATGAGTCAAAAATTAACTTGTTTGAAAATAATTGTCTGTGTAGTTATAAGAAAATCATCTCTAGAATAGTATTAAGGATTTAAATATCCTATATATCCAATATATTCATTTTCTATTATTCCATAGAATTTTGAGATAGAAAATGAAATGCACCATTCATGGAGACTGTAGGTTGTACATACACATGAACGCTACTTTCATTTCTTTGTCATAGAAATGGAGTTAAAATTAAATGAGATATATATATATATTATAATTAAATTATAATATATATGTTATATAGGTCATATAAGTTCATTAATTCCATTCTTTATTCATTCCATGTATTTCATGAATAAGTCACATCACGTGATGGGGCGGTAGTCCACACTTCCTCATATGAAATTATCGCATTTTCACAACATGCAAAGCATAAAGGTATGTTTTAAATATAAAATACAGAAGGATATAGAAAACATAAATTCCATATATATCATATATAAAATAAACTGACATCATAACGGCCACCATGAGAGGCGGTAAGAGATAATTGAACAAACATCGTTTCGTGATGCAGTAATTCGCCATCCACGGAAACAATATGATCTTTAACCATTAGATGGAGGTGTGTGTAAGTATAGCTCGAATACCACTCATAACAACATCCTGGTATATTTAAGATACCTTTTTTGTTAAAAAATGAAGGAATAAAAATAGTTTAGGGGGATGGAGAAGCAAAATAAAACAAAATAACATAAGGGAAGACATTACCTTTAAATCTGGTAACTCCCTTTGGTTTGAACCAAAAGGGATTCTTGAAGAGCTTTCTTCCTATAGTAAGGCTTGTAAAATGAATAGTGGGATGTGGAGAGAGAATGAAAGACAGGGTTGGATGATCCAAGGGCTTGAGAGGTGTGGGTAAGGGAGTAGAGGTGGGTTCCTTTTATAAGAGGGAGGAGGGGAACTCTTGGATTGTAATGAAATGTTAAATTATTATGAAATGATTTTCAGATTTTAAAGGTACCACAATGATATATTTCGAGGTTAAGGTGATAATGGATCTAAATCAACCCATAAAATAGGTTTTATACAAGTGTATGTCTTATATTTTACCTTATCTTTTCATTTTATTTAAATCATTCATTAATAAGGTAATCCCTTCATCATCATGGTGTCATAAATTAATTTTTTTATTTAATGTCTAAAAATTAAAAAAAATACAATGTTGTAGGAAATAATTTTATATTTATAATGTATATTTATAGTAAAAAATATATCTTATATAACCTCGTGTAAAAATTGTTTTTGTAAAACAATACATGTTTGTGACATTTTTATTTTAACTTTAAATAAAAAGTTATTAATGTCATTTTATTACCCAAGTTGCTCATGGGGTCCACATGTTGACCCATGGATTTTTTGGGAATTACATGACTCATCCAATAAGTGTAGGACATGTTTCAAGGTAATTTCATATTATTAGAACATTATTTTTACCGTAAATTACACTAATTACCTCTAATTGTGATTAATAAAACACAAAAGTTACTATTCACCAAAAAAAATTTAACCCATTGAACCACATTTTACATAATTTTGACAACCATGTATGTCATATTTTTAAAATTCAATTCAATGATGTGATATAATTTCATTTAAACGAAAAATCAGTTTTTAACTACCACTTAGTGGTTCACTATTTATAAAAAATTGAAGTTTTTCTGAAAAAAGCCAAAAATTCATACTAATCTATATTTGGTATTCCGAATTAAAAAATGATGCCTATTTTAAAATTTTCAAAACAGATATGTTACATTAATTAGTTTAATAATTAATTTCTACTGTCAAAACAAATAGTGTGTTTTTAAGAAACAATATATATCAAAAGATTGACACTTGTTTATGTCCAATTTCAAAGTGAAATTAATTCCAATGATCTCCATTGGATTAAATGGTAAAAATAGATTGTAATTGAACTTTAAAACCAATTAAAATTATATTATATCTATATAAATAAATTAGATTAAAAGGTGGTTATGAATTAAAATTCAACATCATTCACCATTCATTAAAAATGAATTTTATCGGATAATACCAAAAAAATACAAAAAGTAAATTTTGATGTCCCGATTCTGAAGAAGGATTTTGTTTTTTCAAATATGACATATAAAATTGTCAAAAGTGGAATTAAAAATGGTTCACCATCAAAAGGCGGTTAATTGACCTTTTAAAGAATATTAGAATATTTACACTTAAAATTGGATTCATTTTCATTTTAAGTCTCTAACATTTATTGAATAAAAGTAAAAATATTTAACAAACATGTATAATGATTTTGTAGCAAGTTTTTTTCATTTCCTCCATTAGAATTTCTAGGCGTTAACAACCATTTACAATAATATAATTTTATTATTAGTGTGCAATGTAAGATTTCAAAGAAACTCGTTGTTGCGTATTGGGTACTCCATCTAGAATAGCATTCCCTTTAAAGTAATATTAACATTTTATTCACAAATATTGATAAATATGATAATTTCATATTATTTATTTACCTGGGATGTTATAAGATATGTATCAACTAATAGGAATAAGACATATGTTAGGGTAATTTATTATTTATAAAATGTTATTTGTTTACCATTATTAATCGGATTTACCCTTTTACCGTGGTAAATAAAATATTTACCGAAGTAATTATTCATAATGTCTAAAAATAAAACATAAATATTTACACAATTTGTACCCCCTGATTCTAAATATGGAATTTATTTTTCCAAATTCAAAACACAAAAGTGGCAGAAATAAATTTATATTAATTTTCGCTGTCAAAACAAAAAGCGTGTTTTTATTAAATAATAACTATCAAAATATTTACACTTTTTTATGTCCATTTTAAATGAGAAATTACATCCCATGATCAAAATTGGAATAAATTTTAAAAATATAATCTAATTATACTGTAAAACTACTCAATAGTATAATTTAGAACTATAAATTGTTTTGATTAAAAAAGTTGTTTTTAATTAAAATTTAATATTTTCCCTATTCATCAAAAACTGAATATTTTCATAAAAATGCCAATAAGACACCATACGATAATTTTGATATTACATATTCAAAAATGAAGTATATTTTACAAAATTAAAATCATATAAGTTTCATTTATTAATATAAAATTAATTCTCATTGTCAAAACTAAAAAGAAGGTGTTTTAAAAAAGAAAAAACTATCTAAATAGTGACATGTGTTAATGTCAAATTTAACTGTGAAATTACTTAAAATGGAAATCATTGTATTAAATGGTAAATATATAATCTAATTACACTTTAAAAATATTCAATAGTATAATTTAGCACTATAAATTTTTTTTATTAAGAATGTTTTTTTCAGTTAATATTTAGTATTTTTTCATATTCAACAAAATATGAATGTTATCAAAAAACACCTAAAATTTATCGAAACTAAATTTTTATGTCATGATTCTAAAGAATGATTATTTTTTTAAATTGAATATAAAAAAGTTTCAAATATTGGGTTTAAAAATGGTTCACTATTAAAAGGCGGTAAACCTTATTTTTTTATAATACTTAATTTATCTGGAAAAAATGAATTTGTTCTTATATTATTTCTATGAAACACATAATATGGATACTACAATTTTATAGACTATATAAAATTCAAAATTCAGTTTACACTATTCATAACCACTTTTCGAATGGCTAGTGTGGTAAGTTGTGGTAAGATCAAACTCTATGTTGCATGTTGCACAAGTTATTGAATTACATTGAAAATAATATACTATTAAATCATGGGGTGTTACAATATACCCCTTCAAAAAATTGTTTCCTAAAAATTTGAAATTGTTTTTCAGTTAAAAAAAATAAAATACCTTTGCAGATGACCCACATCGTAAATTGGGTTAATAAAATTTGGTTTTCATAAAAGGGAAAGGGAAATGAAAACTCGCCACCAAATTATGATATCTATTACGAGAAAATTGGTGGAAATTAGAGACACTTATTTAGAGGAAAAAATGAAAATATTTATATGGTGTGTTTGAGATAATAATTTTCAAACAAGTGTAAAATTGAGGGCCTAAATGCCATAAATCTATGATGATTTAAAATATCACCAGTTCAACAAAACATAAGGTAACATGATAATACATTTTCAGTTTTAATATCCCTTAACTAAAGTTTAAGATTTAATTTCTTCATAGAATAATTGAAAAAATATCCCTGACAAGAAATTTTATATCCATTAACTAATTTCCACCACAAACTCATCTTTCACACTAAAAGATAATAGTACATAAAAATAATATATTTATCATAATATTATAGGGTTCTAAATATTAACATATAAAATTTAAATGAAGAAAAAAAATTGTAATAACCAGGGACTTTTTGTAGGCTAGTGGTAGGTAATAAAGGCTTGTCACACATTAGTTGTGGGTTCGATTCCTACTGATTTTTTTGATGCGACTGGTTATCGCTCGACCTGCAAGTTGTTCTTTCCTAAAAATTTTATAATATAATATTTCAAAAATAATCTTAAGAAATTTTTTAACCTTATAAAATACTATCCAAAGATCACCTTAATCTATTCAAACATTTATAGTTATCCAGAATACCTCTATCTAGACTCTCTCTAAAAGGACTCTAAATTCCAAAATCAGTGGTAAAATAATATTCCTCGAAAAATGTAAAGTTTTCTTTATTGTAAAAAACTGAAAATATGATTAACTTCATCATAATAAAACTATAATGAAAACAAAAAGTAATGCAGTACAATCCTTATATATATCACATTATTCTTATAACAAGAATATAATTATTGAGTCCAAAAACACAAATACATTAATTATTCCACTACAACTGTACTAACAGCATATGCTTGGCCATGATCCCTTGACCTTTTCTAAAGGAAATTTTCCTTTTATCTTAGGAAATTCATTTGTATAATCACCCATTTCTCTACAATTGTATCATTAAACTTTGACAACAACTCTCTTTCACTTACAATAACGAGCCTGGTGGCCTTTTTCATCTCACTTGTAACAGACTTCCATTCCTTTTAGGCAAGTATCAAGTTGTTTCTTCCTAAAATTATCACATAATGTAAAATACCTCTTTCCCTTTTTCCCTTTATCTGTCTCCTGCTCCACCGTTCTCATATTCTCTTGATTTTTATTATTGTTATGAGATTTAGAAAATTCATTTTCAATCTTGATATCACATGATACAATATCTTCATATGATGAGAAAGATTGTGAGACTAATTCTCGATGAAGAAATGGTTTTAACCCCTTAAATAGTAGATAAATCTTACTCCTTGGGTTAAATATATAATATTCTTCATGCCTCTCTAACCTTGTAAAGTTAGCTTCATACTTCTCGACATTCTCATCGTCCTTTTGTCTAAGGTTCTGAAATTTCCTTTCCATATCCGATCGATGGTCACGAGGAAAGTATTTTTCTATGAAAATATATTTAAACACCTTCCATTCTATATTTGATACTTCATCATATTCCTTTTTTATTTTGATTCAATAACCACCAATAATCAGCATCTCTAGTGAGGAGATAAACTTCCATGACAACTTTTTCTCCTTTAGTACTCCCCAAATCGTGAAATATTTTCTCTTTGGAATTTATCCATGGATCTACTACTAATGGATTTGTACTACCATTTATTGTTGGTGGTTATTTCCTCATGAAGTGTTCTAACAGTTATCCTCCATGTTGTTGATCATGGTGCTCTATATAGGTAAGGTTATTATTCATAACCTTTATGTTTCACTTAGTATGGTGATAAAATTATCATCACCAGTTTCATCATCAGCTTCGCTATAATTAGCTTGAGTAGGAGGGAAATCCCTACATAGATTAAGTGCATTGATACTATTTCCATTCCTTCCAATAGGCTTCATTTCTAAACAATGGAATAAACAAGATTAGTTTATGAATCTAAATACATTATTGCATTCTTGTAAAACACATAACATAAATTGAAAAGTATATGGACATAATCCATATTAAAAAATATTTTCATTGAGGAGGTATATACTCATAAATCATTCATAATGGTTTGTAATGTAAATGAAAATTATCCTAAGCATATCCCTCGGGAGTGTCGTAACCATGAGTACAACAAGACCCATTTTAATGCAGCAGTTCCTGTTCCAGTCAATCTCAAAGAGATTTTTTCAGGTTTTACCCCGAGGTCCATCTGTGCCATAGCCACCTCTACCTGCTTTATCCAAACAGGAATGTATTGACTAGAAACCTCACAAAATTTCTACATTACCAAAACTCTAGGAAGTTCTTCTATACTAATCCCCAATGTTTATCTTAGTGTAATGTTCTCTAATCAGAGTTTATCTA
The DNA here is from genome assembly GCA_963277665.1 of Viscum album. Classification (NCBI taxonomy): domain Eukaryota; kingdom Viridiplantae; phylum Streptophyta; class Magnoliopsida; order Santalales; family Viscaceae; genus Viscum; species Viscum album. The sequence goes on from OY728151.1 coordinate 567,072,350, forward strand.
AATCTACTTTCCATGGTTTGTAATAAACTTTATTTGATACCAACTATAATACCCTGACTCTAGATGCTTAGAGTTAGAGCATTATTAAATAACCATGGCCTGATACAAGGAAATAATTATTTGTAAGACAGATCTGTTTAGTATTATTGGAATCAAGATTCATACATAAGTTCAAATTTACAACATGAAATGAAATACAACACTAATTAATTCCCTTAGAAACATCCAATCCTCCTAGATTATGCTTGCAAGTCACCCATAACTATTTCCTTCATATCGTGGGAAAATGAAACATGGGAAAGGGGTGAGATCAAATTCTCAGTAAGGGTAAGAAATACACTAGAAGATAAAAGAAATATTAGGCATGGTGAATAATTCAAAACACATTCCTTTACATATAATAAACATGAACACTTTTATAATAGGAATATGAGCTGAGTAAATAATGCCATAATAAAACATCGTCATGGGTATTCTACTAGCCAAATAACCACATGAACCATCAATATTATTTTCATAATGAGGGAATGTATAATGCCGGACATTTTGAATCATCTTGTCATGGAGTCGACAAAGACGTCTAAAAATGATTAAGGCCTCATCAATAACAATATATCAAAATTGGGAAAGGCATCAGCCAATTCCATGTCTAATTGTCTCATGAGACCTATCGATGCACCTAGGAGTTATAGCAGACTCCACCAGTCACTTATTAAGTCCAATACATTTCCCATATGAAAAGGTTGAAACATAACATAAACATTCGTATTAAAATTAGCATATGAGATGTCAATACTTTAACCATAAACCATGAATGGTATAAAAATAACAAATACACAATAAAAAATATCACACAAACATCATAAAAATATGGAAGATATGTATCATAATGAATCGACATCAAACAATTATCAAATACATCAAAAGTTGTTGACATAGATGAAATCCAAAAAAATTTGACAGACATATCTCTTTATTTTTTGAAATCATTTAAAGTTACATAATTATAAAAGAAAGAATTTATTTTTAAAATATTTATATAATCTTATAATGGAAGCTTCGACGATGTAATAACAATGGAGAATTACTGTACCTTCCATATAAGTTAAAAAAAGACATTCTTACCTTAAATTTGTCGAAAAGGTTGTAAAGTACCTTGTTTGGAAAACAACAGAAATATTATTTTCAAAACATATATGGTCAAATAAGGCTATAAATTACTTTTACCAATATTCAAGTAAATATTAAAAATGTTTTGAAATATATTCATAAGAAGACATAGACGTGGATGATAAAGTGGTCCTATTAGATACTTATGTAAAAGAAACTCTTATAACAAAGAGATTGTGAAATTAACCCTGACCTTTTTCTTTTCCTTGGTTGAGGGTAGGTTAACATCCTGTATAATGGTGAATTAATTTTTGTTAAATTATAGAATAACCATATACATTAATATGATATCATATAAGATCTTCTAATATTTCTTTGTGAATAATATTTTAGGATTATCATCATTTCAGGTGTTAATTGATTCCTTTTCCTTTATATGCTTGGTTACACATTCCATGTCTGTTATGAATTATATGTGTTACATTTATATACAGAATAATATTATGTCTCTAAGAATTATTTTTAACCATAAAATGAAAATTAGTCTTGAATGGTTAAGATGGGGAGATGAATCTCATCGCGTTCATAGAGACGGTAATCCGTATATATGCATGAGAGACAATATCATTATATTGATTTAAAAACATATGTAAATAGAGGTTATATCATATATACAGAATAATTAACATCTTATATTTATTATTTACATCATTATACAACATTATTATACCTATCCAAATAAAAATGTATTTGAATAACAACTACACCATGACGTGGAGACGTTAAGTCGTACATACACACGTATGGTGACATGTAATTCATTAGATGGATAGAATAATGAATATTGTTGTACCATAAATATAATAACATCACAGTATATAGAGGATATTGGATTTATCATTTTATAATGGAAACAATATTGAAGGAGAAGTGTAAAAAGAAAATAACTTGAATGAGGGTGGTGAAATTATTACCTCTTATTCGGGTTTTTCCTTTTTGATTTGATCAAAAGGGCTCCATAAGTTGGATTTCTGACCAAAGTAATGCCTCTAAGATGAATTGATTGATGTTGGGAGGATATATGGGCCAGGTTTGGCCAATCCAAAAGGCTTTGGCGGTGTGAAATTATGAGAAGAGGAAGTGTCTTTTTATAAGAGAGGTGAAGGTCACTTTAGGAAAAGCTTGAAATATTATTTTATAATAAAATAAATTTCGGATTATAATGACTAAAAAATAATTTATTTAGAGGATTGGGTGGGATGGGTACAAAGATTTCATAAAATAGGTTTTAGATAGGTTCAGGTCATCATATTGACTTTATCATTTATATTTGACTCTTAGTTAAATAGTTTCACTTTTTCCATGTCCCTTTGTATTTTTATATTATAAGGATAATAAATATACTATAAACTGAAAAGAGAACCTTAATAGGTTAATTAATGACACATAAAATATTTCCTTGTCCCTTTTTCTGAACTATATACTTTTATGAATATTATATAAACCAATAATATAGTATTTGTTTTAAAAACTCAATTATGTCAATTTTGACAATATTTAATAATTGATTTTTGTTAAAGTCATAAAAAATTATTAATTTGAATAAAATTAATTGCATAAACCTTTACATGTCATATTAACCCATAAAATTTGTTGATGGAATCAAAACATTCAAATTAAATTTATTTTATAATTTATAATATCATTTATTTGATTATTTCATTAATAAGGAAAATACCACATCATTATTGTGTCATATATACATATATTTATATTATGTCTAAAAATTATAAATAAAATATCATGATATAGGAAATATTTTTATCTTTCTAATTAATATTTATATTTGAATAGATCAATTATATAACCTCATATAAGAATTGTTTTACTAAAAGATATTTTCTTTTGTTATTTTGGTCATTACATTAGATTATTTAATACAAAATGTTATTATCACACCCATGTGGCTCCATGGGGTCCCCAAGTCACCCTAATGATGCCCATGGCCGGACATGTGTCAAAAAAGTTTAATAGTACACATTTTAGTGTCATTTAGTGTTATTATAATATTATTTGTTTACCTTTATTTACCAGATTTACCATTTCACCATGGTAAATAAAGAATTTACCGAAATAATTATTCATACTGTCTAAAAAAGATACCGATATAAAAAATTTAAACCAACTGATTCAAAAATTTTAATTCCTATTACCACAATCAAAACATATAAGTGGTAATAATTAATTTAAAATTAATTCCTACTGTCAAAATAAAAAGCGTGTTTTTAAGAAATAATAACTATCGAAAGATTGAAACTTGTTTATGTAGTGTTTAAACGTGAAATTACATCCAATAACCAGAATTGGATTAAATTCTAAAAAAAATCTAATTATACTTTAAAACTACTCAATAGTATAATTTTTCATAATAAAATATTTTGATTAAAAAACGTTTTTTAATTTAAATTTAGTTTTTTTACTATTCATAAAAAACTGAATGTTTTTAGAAAAATACCAAAAAGTCACCCTATGCTAATATTGATATTATAAATTTAAAAAAGAAGTCTATTTTACCAAACTAAAAAAATATAAATTGCATTTATTAATTTAAAATTAATTTCCGTTGTCAAAACTAAAAAGAGAGTTTTTTTAAAAAGTCAAAACTATCAAAAGAATGACCCATGTTTATGTCAAATTTAATTGTGAAATTACTTATAATGAAAAAAATTGTATTAAATGGTAAAAATATAATCTTATTATTCTTTAAAACTACTCAATAGTATAATTTAGCACAACAAAAAATTTTTATAAAAAAAATTGTTTTCAGTTAAAATTTAGTATTTTTCACTATTCACCCAAATATGAAAGTTATCAGAAAAACACCAAAAAATTATAGAAACTAAATTTTTATGTCCCGATTATAAAAAAAGTTTATTTTGTAAAATTGGATATATTAAAGTGTCAAATACTGGATTTAAAAAGGGTTCTCCATTAAAAGGAGGTATAATTGCAATTTTTTTTGAAAAATATTTAATTTATATGGAAAAAATGAATTTGATCATATATTACATATATGAAACACATAATATGGATTAAAAAATTTTATAGAGTATATAAAATTCAAAAACCAGTTCACACTATTCATAACTGCTTTTGAACGACTATTTTGGTACGTTGTGGTGCACTCAAACTCGGTGTTGCGTGTTGAACAAGTTATTGAATTACTTTGAAAAGAAAACGTACTATGAAATCTTGGGGAGTTATAATACATAGCTTATTATATAGGTCAATTTCAAGGAATATTGTCTCAGTAACTCTAAAAATATGATAAAATAGAGAATATGGTCAAAATATGGTTAGAAAATGGATCTGGAAAACGATTCTAGGTCATTTCACCTTTTAGAAAAAAGTTTAACCACTAAGTAAATTAATTTTTTCCCATAATCAATATAAATAATTTTAATTTATTTCACAAATATTTATTTTTAAAACTATTTTTACAATAATATAAATTATAATTTATGATGATTCTAAATATGAAATCATGTTTTCATCATTCATAACAGAGATGTGGAAGAAATTAATTTCAAATTAACCATGTAGACGTGATGCGAAAGCATGTTAGAAATGTTAAAAAGATCTAATGGATGAAATGATTTTATATAAACTTTCAATGTGAAATAAGTTCAAAATATGTGAATTGAATTAAATTATGTAAAATTTATATAATTTTTAACATAAAATATAGTTTAACCATATAAATAAATTATATTAAAAGGAATTTTAAACTAAAATTTGTTATTTCTCAATACTGATAAAAAATTGAAACATCTCAGAAAAATACAAAAAAAATTCAATGTAAATATTTATATTACTATTTCAAATATTAATATTATTTTCTCAAATAAAATTTAAAAAAGTGTCAAAAATTAAGTATAAAATTTTTTCTCCATTGAAAGGTGATAAAATTATCATTTTTTAAATATATTTTATTTTTCCTAAAATTTAAATTATTCCTAATTAATGAATGTATAATATATTATATGAGTTTTGTAATAAATTTATTTAATATATAAGATATATATATTATAAAAAAATTCATCAAAATTGTATTGATTGATTTATTGAAATAGAATCATTTTTGTTTAGAGAAAAAATATTTTTATTAGAAAATGAATTTATTTATTTTAAAATTCTTCTTAAAATAATTTATTAAAAATTTATATTCATGGGAATCATTTTAAAATGAAATTTAAATCATATTTTTTCAATTTAGTTATGATTATTCCTTGCATCCATTTCAACAACTAGGTGACATCTATTATAATATTTTATTAATATTTTTAATAGTATATTATATTATGGTAAAATTAGGTCATGTATGTCTTGAATGTTATCAATGGACCTTTAAATTATGTTTATCGAAATCCAAACAATGTGTTTTCTATACTAATAGATAACCTACATGGTTTTTGTTTAACTATCTCAACTTGGTGTTGCATAAAATGAAAGAATATCTTTGAGAATTCTTATAACCCAAGGTATATCTATTATTGCGTGAAATAAAGAATATTGAAAAGATTAAATTAATTTATAAAATCAAAAAAGGTATTGTATTGTTATTTTATACCCAGGTGAAAATTAATTTCCCCCTCAAAATTCTTATGCGCTATAAGTGTTTTAATAATTGAAAGTTCGTTTCATAGAAAACGAAATCGTAAATATAAATAAAAAATTACCTAAAAATGGAATGCTGGAAACAAAATAATTTCTCAATATAACTCATTACTAGGTATTCATGTAGGATAACATAGTTTTTATGTGAAAATATGGACATAGAAGATAAATATTACTATCATGTAATAATGGAGAGTGGTGAAGATCATGTTATTATAATGTAAATGATTACAAATCCATAACCGAACGTGTCCTCAAAAGGGAAATTAATATCATAAAAAATAATGATAACCAAACCAGTTTTTTTTAAAAACAAGTGAATAACTTTATTTAAAAAATATATTATCATTGATCCCATATATATCATAAAGTATCTCTTGTTTGTCACATACCACACAAGTGAATAACTTCATCTTATATTCTCTTGAAATAGATTAATTAACATAAATCCATTATGAAAACATTAGTTCATTCTTAACATGATTGAACATCACATAAATTTGTATGAATATTCATCACATATCAAAATTACATAAATTAGTTCTATAATAGTTTAAAACTTTTAGAATATTTTTAAAAATATATTTTAACATAGTGAATATCATAAACGTTTAAAAAAAGAACATTACCTTTAGTACATCCACTTTAAACCATTCTTCATAACCCGGGGAAATGAAACATTAAAAGGGTGATATTTTATTTTTAGTAAGGGTAAATAATGGATATATGTGAGCATAACATGAACATAAATTTATGAGAGTAGGATGATAACATTTAAATATCATACCCTAAAGTTCAAAGATCATATACATTATTCACATCATAATTATTGGTAGTTCATAAGAAATGAATAATAAATTAATCAAAAGCATAATACATTAAAGAATAACATAGTAATGAGACAAAAAATATGTGAAATAAATGTATGTGTATAAAATAATTCCCTATAAGTTGAGGGTAATTTACAAAACCTATTGAGGAACTTCATGGGGGGTACACAAACTGGGTGGGACACACCACCATCCCCACTCTCAACCCATTTATATTAGACAAATTTTTGACTAAAAAAACATTTTAGTAGTCATGTTCCACTCATGAGATTATCTTATAAGTCAATGTTCAATACAATATCCATCTTAGATGAAAATATCCTTTACTTAACTGAGTTCACTCATCATTTTAGTCACCTATATTCCCTGAGATATTAATATCTACCAAATTCATTTGAATGAGATATATGTCCCTTCCGTCAAATAATTTAATCACACATATATGTTCCATAAGATAATAAGACATTCATCATATCATAAACCATAAAAAGAAATTGGTATTGATAAGCATCATATCATAACCCATGAAATGAAATCAGTATCATAAAAATTTTACCATATCACAAAAAGTTTTATAATAATTTCGTCAGTGAATAAAACATGAAAGGGAGTGGGTTTGAAGAGTGTTTTATCATGGTAGAACCAGGGGATGCAAAAAGTGTTTCATAAAAAAAATCAACATAAATATAAAACATTCAAAGGAAAAAAGAATTATGTCCTTTGATCATATTACTAGTAAAGCGTAAACTATAAAAAAATATCTTCTTAGATGGGGAATTATTTTTAAAGATAAATTGCAGAATTTAATTAGGGAAATGAAAAAATTTTAAAATAAATTTGGAAAACATAAATCCTTTTTAATATCAATTTAAATGAAAAATACCTTGAAAAATTATTATTTATGATATAAAAATCATTTTAAACATTTCATGAGGAAAACAACCTTTCCAATTTTAGAAACACTTATAAAAATGTAAAAAATTGTCATAAAACATTATTTGATAATAGATTTCAATACTTATAATGGAAGTATGAAATAATTTTGAAAACATTTTTACTTCAAAACATACAAAGGAAACATGAATATATTTTGAAAACCATTTCTTTAAAAATATATTAGGATACATATGAAGGATGAATTGAAAAAAAATTCAACACAGTAAAACATAAAAACATTTTTAAATACCTTTCTTTAAAAAAAATTAATTATAAATTTCAAAAAATTTAATACATTATTAGAATTTATGGTCCATGAATAAATGTATTTTCAACCATGGAGAGATAGAAATAATGATTTTTTTTTAAAACAAATATTTTATAATCATTTGTATAATTGATTGGAAAATGGTACCAATACATTAATATATCATGAATAAATATAGGGGAGTAAAATTTAAGAATGTTATTGAGAGTTGGATCATAATATTTGATCAATGGAAGCATAACCATAAAAATTTTCGATGAACCATGAGATTATAATCTTAAACTATCACAACTATAGTATCATTCAATAAAAATTTCATGAATGAATAGAACTAAATGAGGATTAAAATTTCATGAAAAGAAGGAGACTCAAGATATTACATGTCAATGGTAATTATATATACACCTCCTATAATTACATATGTTCATAAAGGGGCATGTATCTACACGAATGGAAATTGAGACAAAATCACATTTTTTATATGGTATATTTTGAAACATAAACACCATAATAGAGATATCATAAAATGTATATGTAAATACATATACATTTTCTGATGATAATCATAGAATAAATTAATGGGAATTATATAGACAACACCAATGAAACAAGTGGTTAATATGGAATAAGTCTCTTAGAAAAAAAAAAGATAGAACACAAATACCATTAAATTATGTCAAAAAACTAATGTAAAAGAAATATAAGTTTATTTTAAATCTTCCACATAACTATATTATTAAATATCATACCACATATAATTTTATTATGAAATTATATAACCCATTTATTATTAAATCCATCTAAGTGTTATGCTTCAGTTAATAACTTCATTTTTCAGACATATTTATAATTTTTATTCTTTGTCCTTTTATAAAGATCATGATTTATTAATTAAAAAAATATAAAATTGACATAAATATCATTAAATATTTTGTATATAAATATTTATAATAATCTATAAAAGTTCTAAATATGAAATGGAATACACTATTCATAGAGACAGTAGGCCGTAAAAATGCATGAATGATGCATCCTCTTTCCTACCATTCTGAATGAAATATGTTCAATTACACAAACATATATATTAGTATGTTATTATAATTTTTTTTAATTTTATTTCATATATATCATTTAATTTTACTGAACCCATCCTTTATATATTCCATGTAATGTGTGGAAAAATTAAATCTCATAGAGGAGGTTGTTATCCTTACTTCCAAAAAATGGTATTATATTCATACAAAATGGAAATCATGATGGTATTAAATATATAATAATTAAAAAATTGTAGTTAAATAACATTTCCCATGTATATAATTTTTTTAAAAAAATTCAATCATAATTCCCAACCATGAGATGTCGTAAATCAAATATGATGTTGATTATTTCGTGAGGTGGTAGACCCCAATACACACATAGATAAGTTCATTACCAATTTAATGGATGTTTGTGTAATTGTAGGCCAAAACCAAAGAATAAAAACAAATTATTGTATATATAATATTATAATATCATTATATAATCATTTAATAATAATAAATTAATGGTTGTATAATGAAATATAACAGAAATACATATTTAATAATGTTACCTCTTATTTGGGATCTCTTTTTAATTGCAACAAAGGGAATCCTTGGAATGATTTATTCCCAAATTTAGTCCTATCAGATTAAGGTAGATAATTATAGATCATATTTGGGTAGTTTTATAATTTTAAAATATCGAACAATAGTTGTGAGGATGGGGGAAAATGAATTCCTTTTAATAGAGGATGAGCAGTCTCATTCTTGTAAATACCAATATATATAGAATATTGTGAGGTCTTCATTAGATATCATGTCTAAAAAATGGAAAAAAATAATTCATAAAAGGGAACTTATGGTCGATATGAAACCCTAAAATACAAAAAGAAGTGCATTTTTATAATTTTCTTCTATTACCTTATATGATTCCCCAATTTTACCAAATATTTTTATTAATGTAACAATCTTTCTAACCAATGTAATTAATCCATTAATAATAAATTAAATTATATTTTATATAATATATAGTTCCACTTAATTATTAATATTATATATATTTTACAAAAAAAATTGCACATGTGATTGAAATATATTTTAAAATTAGACCATATAACATGAATGAAAAATATGTTCTCCTGAACCATGCTACTATTTTTATTACTTTTGAATGGTTATTATGTTCATGATTAAAGATAAACTGGTCCATTAATAGAACTTATTTTATATTTATTATCATTTAAAAATAATATGTTATAATATATATATTTTAAATAAAATTTATCTAAAAAAGCATCATTTATTATAAAATAACATTTATTTAAATTATGATATTATTTAATAAATTTAAATATAAAAAATTTAAAGAAGAATAATTAATTTGAACTTATTAATTATAGTTATGTATAAGATGATATATGAACCAAAAAAATTGATTACAAAAAATATATAAATTTAGTTTATATTTAATATTTGTAGTATCATTTATTTTAGTTAATTATTCACTAAATAATAACAACATTTGGCATTCTTTAAGTAGTAAATCTAAATGATTCATCTATAAAAATAAAATATAAATTAATATTTTTTAAAAACTACATTACCATTCAAAATATTTCTTACAGAAAAAATAAGGAGGTTTTCTATCCATATCTCTATTGTTTTTAAATTTTAATGGTTAGGAAGGTTACATTTTTTCTTTTTCCTTACTAAACTTATTATATATGTCAAATTCATGTAATAGTACCAAAATAACTAACACAATTAGAAATAATAGATGATACTATTGAATTATGGGAATCTATTGGATTTTTGAAAGGTTTCTAGGTCATTTTCCACCTTAATATTAATGTTTACACTCTATGTAATCTAAATTTCTCTGTAATCACTTTAATTAATATTAACTAATTTCAAAAGTATTTTTGTTAAACAACTAAGTTTAACTTAATTTAAATTATATTTCAATATAAATAGAAATATTGAATCCATTTTATAAAATTCTAAACACACAAGTATCATAAATTAATTTTAATGTAATCACACAGCCGTGCCACCAAAGACAGTTTTTTATGTGAAAAAGTTCAAATGATTGAAATGTTTTTATATGAAATTTCTGTATTAAATTGAATAAAATTTCCTTAATTGTATTAATTTATGTAAAAATAAGAAATTTTATAAAATTGAATATAATTTATCTATATACAAAATAATACGAAAATATATTTTTTAATTTAAATTTATATTTTTTCATTATTCATCAAAAAATAAAACTTCATAGAAAAATACCAACAATTTTCATGAAGAAAATTTTTCTATTAAATTTTCAAAGATGATGAATAATTTATAAAATAAAATTTATTAATGTATTAAAAATTGGATGTGAAATCGGTTATCGATTAAAAGATGGTAAAAATACATTATTTAAAAAATATATTTTTTTCATAAAATTGGATTTATTCTTATCCTATGTATATAATATATATTTGATGAGTTTCAAATAAATATAATTGAATATATTAATATAAAAACTTTTATAAACATTCATAAAAATTTAATTGTTTAATTTATTAAGATAAAATTGTGTTTTTACATAAAAAATTAATTTTCTTGCTAACAATAATTTTTTTATTTCAAAATAGTTATTATTTTACATTTCTAACTCATTGATAAATTATGGAATCATTTTTTATTATTTTTAAAATAATATACTTACAATTTATTAAATCTCACTCTCAACTTCAATTTCAATAGCTAAGACACATCTATAATAATATTATAATTATATTATTAATATTACATTGTAGTTTATTAAAAATAGGTCTTGCATGTCCTGAATGTTATTGAAGGAACATGGAATTTTGTGTTATACAAGACAAAAATAGTGCTACATATTCAGAATGATATTCTATGTTTTGTGTTTATTTCAATATCAACTTGGTGTTTTGTAGAAAGAAAGAATAACTTGGTTAATTCATATAAGACAAGGGATATTATGTGTTGTGTGAAATGAAGGATAGTGAATGGGAAAATTAATTTTAAAAATATTGCCAAAATGATAGTGTGTTACATCGAACCTCATATCATTGGGTGCCTATAATTTTTAATTATGGTTTGTAATGACTAAATCTAGAACTCTATTCCTGCAAACCTCTCTCTAAAGTGAATGTAGGTGGGTTCTATAGCTAAAACGCTCTGATCAGCATAGACATAGAAGGAAACATACAAAAAATTACCCATTCCCTGGATTGTATAAATCTCAATAATTTATCGAGAAGTTGAACATCCAATAGATCCATAATATAAAATGATATGTCCAAATCAGTTGTGATAAGAGCATGATTATTACTACTCTCATAATGATCAATTTGAGGATGATGAAGATGATTTTTCCATACAAGACAAAACACTCCTTAGAACAGTTGCTATCAATAAGGTCAACCTAATAAGGTTACAATAATATAAAACCGTTGGATAATTTTCTACCTAATCATTGTTTAAATGTTTTTTAGAAAGGTAGAATAGGTCATTCATTTTCGTTTATCAAATATATCTATCAACTACTCATATAAGAAAATATTTCTCTTGAAATAAATATGTCCCTATCAAGAATAATACATGTAGATATATATCCTTATATTTCTATAATGAATAATTCATACTCATCACACACCATATCCGGTCTTGAGTAAGGTTCTCAAAAACAATAACATCAGACAACAGGGGATTCAACCTTATGTGAAATAACATCAACTCTAACAAGCGATCATCATAAATAGAATCTCAATTCATATGCACTCGAATTCTACCCAGTAAATGGGTTAGATACTATCATTACAATCTCATTACAATTTCCATAGACAAATTAGACATTGTTATAATAATAATAACTAATAATGTAGCAAAAATAAACTATTTCATATGTTTCCATTTCTAACACCCCTTATCTAATACTCCCTCACAAAAAAAACTGAGGTTGGTTATTATACCTCAAGCGTGCATCCCCACACTCCAGAAGCAACCGACCAGTTGTAGGGGAATGAGTAGTAATGTGGGGAGACTGTACAATCACTTACATAGTAAAAATATATTGTAAATAAACAATAATAATAAATATCATTGTAATAGAATAATATATGATTGAATACAATGTACAATTGAGAAAATATACAAGAATAAATAATCCAAATAATTTTAAACCATGTAATTTCATGATGAAATATAACTGATGACAAGCTAGAAGTCATAAAAATTATAGAATAGGCTATGAAAAATAATCTAAAATGACCTGGTCTGTCCCACCTACACGCTCTAATCCATTCAGCATGAAACAATCAAGTATAAGGTCCATTTCCCTTTTCCAAACCTATATCCATGTAATCTGATTGGGTACCATAAAGAGACCAAGAAAAATGTGTTTGTAATTCTTTGTTGGTCGACAAAACACTGAAAAAATAGAACCATTCTAAACAATATTTATAAGCAATAAAGTGATAAATAGATTTATTTATTAAAAAATTTAAATAATATAATAATCTACCAACATCAGCACCATGTAAGAATGTCTATGATCATATAAAACAACCATGAAAACCAAACCACATGTCCATGAAGTAATCATATCATTTTGAATATCTTTACCAGAAAAGCCATCATAGGATAACCCTCTGACCATTTATTAAAAAGAGGAAGAAACCTGTTTCAGGGTTGCCGGTACCCATTACAAAACATCCCCGCGCCATACATTTCAAAACAACATTCAAATTTCAAACTCAAAAAATCATCCAGCTGTCCTCAATCAGCATGCCATCACCGCACACCTTTCCATGCCTCCTCGGGCCGCTCACATCTCGAAACTCACCCAGCCATCAAACTCATCAGCTTCACCGTCACCAACCAGACTGCTCATCGTCGGTGAGACCCACTATCGGAGAAGATAACCGGAAACTTAAACGACATCCACTTCATCAAGATCCATCACCAACCACGAAAACATCATCACCTTTCCATCATCGACCATCCATCACAGAAACCAGAAACAAAGAAAACCCAAACAACATAAACAACCATCACCAATACAGCCAACACCGCCGCTTTCATCATTATCCGAAATTCACCTAGCAATCCTTGAGCAGATCGACCACAAAAGCAGGAGGAGAAAACAAACCAACACTGAAAATGAAAAAAGACCGCGCGAGGAGCACCTTCGACAATCGACTCCCACCCCTCAAAACGCCGGAAAGCAGTACCACAATCGCGCAACGCAAGTCAAGGGGATCCCCGGAGCAGATTCATCCACAACATTTCAACAAAAAACCAGAAACCAGAAGAGCACGCGAGCAACAAAAAACAAATCAAAACACAAACCAACACATAGATCCTGTCACCGCCTTTAAAAACTCAGATACTGCAGCAGACCACCCAGCGAACACACAGACGACGAGGTTGCAACCCTCAATCGCGACAACTGGAAACTGACCACAGAGCCAACATCGTTCCGCCGCAAGAAGCCCTATCCAGCGAAGGGGAGTGATGAGGGAGGCAAGCCAACATCGATGAGGAAAGCCGATGAACACGGATCCACGAGGTCGCACGACATCGCCACGAGAGAGAGAGAGAGACGCCGCAAGCCCGTCGATCATCGCCGAGGTGGTGAGCCGAGCCGATCCGAGGCGATGGGCGGCGGCGACAGGGAGAGAGACCTAGGGTTAGCTCCCCTTACGGGCTCATCCTATATATAAAATTTTCAAAATTCTGGATAAGCCCTATGATCATTATAGCCTGAATGTGAGCCTAGAATCAAATATATACATTTCAGTATAAAATATGGCCAATATGACTATATAAGAATATTGGCATTAAATTTATTCCCTATAAGAATTAATACATTTATTTGGTCTAACCCCACTATATAAGAATTTAATTATAAATCTCAATACATGTAATAATAGTAAGGATGACACACTACCACATCATAGAACATTGTTTAATTCTGAAAATTACCATTATCATTCGATTACTATATCAATTCATTAATTTGATCTTAACCCATTAAAATTCCAGGAAATTAAATAAATAATTCATTTATAAGGTGAATCTATATCAAGGAATCACCTTAAATACCATGTTATTTAAAACATATATTAACACTTTAAAAAATTCAATATTATTCAATGGTTCTTTCACCCAATACGTAACCACAAGCCATGTTACGAAACCATTAGATCCAAGGAGATCCAATTAATTATCGAATCCATGATTTCTATCATTAAATTTATTAATGCACACATTATGTTAGTTCAACGACAACATTACAAATAATAGATAGTGAATCAAACCATATGGCGAAGTTTTGGACCTCATACATTTATTTTTCATTCAAGAGAAGGCTTCCAAATGATAATTCCAAAAAAGGCATAAAATATTCAAAGATGAAACCAAGATACAACATAATAAATATTAACACCCATAATCCAAAATCACATTATTTGCAACAAATAAATGGAGTGCAACAAGTGAATAAAGTAAAACCAATGAGAATCATCTTATCAGGTATCGATTTTCTTGAATGGGATGTCATGAATAGGGTAATGCACTAAAAAATATCCTAGAAATTGGTATACTTATGCGAGGAGGGTTTTCATTGAATTAAAGAGGAAAAATAAAATGTTATTTCAACTTAAAACCACTGGGTCTATGAAATACAAATTGTGTAATCATTTACGTGATGTGTAATTATTGAATTTAAGGAATTGAAAAATTCAGGTCTCCTCATATGAAATTATCTTAGATCGAACATTTAATAATATAAAAATAGGTTCCATATGATGTAACTAATTCAAATAATTTACCAGTTCATGGCCTGTATCCTTTTCATGGAATCAGCTGTACGACTATTACACATTGTGTAATTCATTTACACGGTGTGTAAATTTACATCATGTTGTTTTATGCCCACATTATATTGAATATTCAGGACCACCTCTTAAGCCTTCTAAAAAACTAAAAAATTCATTTATTTTCATTTAACACGTTTCTACCTAGTCTACATTACTTAATAGAAATAAAAATCCCTAAAATATTTGGCCATTTACCCCAAAAAAGATTTTCGTCTCCACACGATAATTGACCAACATAGGTTAATATCAATAGAAAAATGATAAAATAGGTTCGACAAAAAAAAGGATGGACATACCTGTTAAAACAATGAATCTAACATATTATCAATGAATGTGGTCCAAAAATAGAAAATAAAAACATACATGATAAAAAAATTAGTTATTACGAGAAACATGAATTTAATATAGAATTCATAATAAATAGGAAATATAATGTCATAAGTAAATCATATATGGTATGATGAATATGATTATGGTCATGTAATAGATATATAATAAACTTATATTTATCATAATTGAGTATGACTCATTTATGAGGGATGTTGAGACATATGGTATTGGAGTTCATTGTAACTTTTACATTATGTGAGGAAAATTCCATAGTCACTAGTTATTTATTTTTTGTTTTATGTATAGATATCATGAATTTAATTTATAATTATTATCCTATAAATTATTGGGATTTAGATATCAATTTGAATTTATCTCTCTTATGGGGGTTTTGGTTTAAAATTTATCATTTTATTAATTGAATTTTTTCTCAAATTATTTTCTTTGAGGCATACATTATATTGTATAACTATCATATTTTATGAGGTATATATAAACCCATTGGTAATATAATCTCATGTATTTTATTTTCATTACAGTTTATTTTTCATTAAATTTTATTCATCCATGGTGATTACAATTCATTATTACCAATGTTGTAATATATTTCTAACACAATTTCATTGTTTATTAGAATTAATTATGTTTATGCTTATAATGATAAAATAGAATGAAATATATCCTAAGAAACTAAATAATTTTATTCTCCTATGGTTATTTCTTGATAATATATGTTCTCCCTTCAATATCCTATATATATTGGCACGTGAATCAAAATAAATTTTTTTTATAAAAAATGTTATTTATTTCTCTCTTAATTCGATAACATTTTCTTCTTCCATATCTACATATTCTAAATTTTTTGGGGATTTTTAGTATTCCTCATGCACCGTTGAAAGTAATATACACCCTTTTGATCTTTTAAAAAAATTAAAATAAATATTCAGATGCTTTTCAATAAATGGCCAATTTGACCTTTTCCAAAAAAGTGAAAGGAATATTTATTTTAACATGTATGAAAAAAAGAAAAATTCCCACCCTCATGACTATTATTTTATTTAAATATTGCATCATATGTTTCTAGAAGTATTATTATATAAAATATTTTGAATGATTTTAATATTTTTAAAATATTATTTTTATATTGAAATGATGATTTCTTCATGTAATGTTTTAAATGATTTTTAAAGATTCTTTTAGAATTTTACAAGAATATTCTCAAAGATAATTATTATAAAATGTTTTATGTTTTGTAATTTTTGTTTTCTTAGTGGAAGAGAATTTCTCCTCAAGAATTGTTCCACATGATCATTCAATGTCATTTTCCTTCTAAGATGACGTCCATCGATGTATATTATGATTTATTGGAGAATATAATTAATTATACTATGGTTATTCATTATTTAGATGGTTAATTTTTATGTCGATGAAATTTTTATGAGTCCTGTTTAGTTTTCATTTCTTATACTATGCTGAATTGTTTAATTTTTTAAAGCATTTTACATTATATGGAAATGATGTGATGATATGATGATTCTTTTAATATATTGTGGAACAAAAAAATATTAATTTCATTATGAAATGGGTGGGTCCCATATCCCTCATTAATCTATTAGGTAAAGCCTTATATCTCATGAGATAATAATGGGAAACATTTCTATGAGATTGATCCCCTATTGGAAATATGTGAGTCCAGATCCACTATGGGAATCAATTGTACACTGATCCATAATGGGAAATAGGTTATATGTCCTGATCTAATACGTTGTTGGTCTTAGTAGTTAACCATGAAGTATGAAATGATTTTCTATATTTATTATGGTTACACAATTTTATTACATGATATTACAGTTCATGATTGATATATGATGATTTATCACTCATATGGCCCATGCATTTTTAAATGATAGATTTTTATTCAATGAATCATGTTTATGATCTACAATGGGTTGGGTATGATCTTTATAAATTATTTTTATGATCACATAACCTTATTCATATCTTATGTGTAATGTCTCATTATTTATTTGTAATTTTTTATTAAATTATATCGAATTATTTGGAGACCACATGCTTTGAATAATCATGATTCTGAGGCTCAGAGTTGACGAAATGTAATTTATAAATTTTTTAAAAGTATGTACAATAATTCTGTTAGTTGGTTTTTCTATCTTTTAAACCAATGCCCAGATCTAAAATATGAGGTCATTGTATAATTCAGAATGCTGAGAGTCACCAAAGAAGGGAATAACCTCAGCGAACATGGGTCAAATGAAAAATATAATTTTTATATATATAGTGAAAAAATAAAATTCACATAAAATAAATTAATATTTATTTTATTCGAACTATTTTCTCTTATATGCAACGACTGGTGAATGATGTGGTGTAGTGACGAGGTGATGCTAAATCATTGACGAACCACTTTAATGAGGCAGTGTGACGATGATCAATGTGTCTCCATAATTTATTAAATCAAGGATCATGAGCTAATGAATAGAACTGGGAGGTCCCATGATGAACGAGAAACCTCTCTCTCTATCTCCAACAAAATACTCCATTGACGAATGTCAGTGGGATGGATTCAAGAGATGAAAAACGAGAAGAAATATAAGGTATTTGGTATTA
Organism: Viscum album; assembly: GCA_963277665.1. Taxonomy (NCBI): domain Eukaryota; kingdom Viridiplantae; phylum Streptophyta; class Magnoliopsida; order Santalales; family Viscaceae; genus Viscum; species Viscum album. Next base: position 567,091,044 of record OY728151.1, read on the forward strand.
AAAATGGCTCAAAGCATATTCCATTGTCATTAAAAGATCATAATTCTAGGTTTGTGTCTCATTGTTTTATGTTTTCCCAATAAATATTCTAAAACAACGAATGCATATCAACCGAAGAACAACTTGATCTTTTGATGATTTCTTATTGTAGGAGAGTGTTTAGGTTAGGGTTTTTTCATTGGGATTTATTATTATCTGATATATCTATGATCACATGCATTCCATATATTTTTTTCAACTTTTTACTTTGTGGGTGTGGGCCACCACAAAAATGGCTCGATCCCCTCTGCTTGTGCATTCCTCATGGTCTCATCCTCGATATGATGGTATGGTGGATCTGAGGCCTTTGTGGTGATAGTGGATTATTGAGAGTCTTTAGGGTGCATGAAGATTTTTGATTGAACAACCAATGCAGACCCAGTGGCCTGCTGATGGGGATGCTGGGGGAAGCATGTGGGATACAATTCCAACAGGTACCATGTGTGGTACAAAGCGGTCAGCCTATGTCAGCCATGCTGAAGGAGACGACATGCTCAGTACATGTCATGATTATGGAGGGCCACATACCATTAAACCTAGTGGATGGATGGATGTGGTTCCATCCTAGCGCTGCATAAGATGAGTGGCTTACTCCCTGCATGACACGTGCTGACAAGAGGGAGACTGGATGACCGGCCGCGCATGCCCCAACTGGACCGACAAACCCATTAGGCTAAGGTCGATACAGTGTATCGAGAATCCCATGTGGCCCAACTAAATTTTTGAGGCGGTACGCTTTACTGGACCGGGCCAACAAGATAAATCCAGGTTGTGTGGAACCACGAGCTAGGAAAAGAAGCCAGTCCACCAATGCGGGATGGGCTGGATAAAGTTGGGTCACTGGGTGACCAAGTGTAATGGACCCACGACTATCCTTAGAAGGGTATAATGAGTCCCAATGAGACATATAAATAGTATTAGGTCATGTGGGACCATAGGATAGGGTTTGTTGAGTTGGTCCAAACCAGTTGGGTTGGCCTAGACATGTTAGGCTGGGCCCGGAAGCAACTGACCCCTCCTTACAAAAGGGATGTATCTCCCAAACCATTCGTACGGTTGATGTGGAATCTATGGCGTTCAGACCCACGTGATGTTGCGGTGCTTATGAATTACTATATGTATCATTTCATGGATTTTGATCCCAAAATTCATCATGACCCAGATACCAACAGAGACTCTGTGACTCAGTTGCTAGTGATAATTCATGGCTCAGCTACCCAGCGAGGCTTCATGACTCAAATTCAAAAAGAGCCTCCTTTACTCAGCTATCAGAAAGAATTCATGACTCAACTTCCCAGAAAGACTCTGTGACATAGCTATCAGCGAGACGGTCTGACTCAGGTACCCAACAAGACTCTGTTACTTAACAATCAGTGGGACTGCATGACATAACTACCAAACAAGACTCCATGACTCATCTATCATCTAGACTCTGTACTATGTTACCCACCATATATTTGTGACTCAGATAGCATCAAGGCTTCGTGATGTATCTAATGAATATCTCTAGGTGACCTAGCTATCCTAAAGGACTCATCAAAGACATGTTACTTTGTAGTGATTGATTTTTATTATTCTCAAAGGGTGGTCTTTCTATCAATAAATTATGTTATACTTGACATGTGATTACAATAGTGACACTAATATATTTTAATGTCTTATTGGATTTCCATTTTATATTTTAGTTGGACTCGAGTTATTTCCAGGGTCCCTACTGAGTATTGTTGTGCTCACCATTGAACGAGATTCACACACACCTATTGATCCTTGTGTAGATGAATGATAACATTGACTATGATCATAGAGAGCCAGATCCAGATGGTGATTGGAGGTGGATATATATACATAGTATTCTATAGAATCATCCATCAATGATATACATCTACCCTTGAGGTAGGATCCTTGGTGGGCGACCTCCAGAGCTAGTACATCATTTTGTTGTACTTTCCTTTTCAGTTGGGTTTGCATTCGAGCTACCCTTTTTACATTCATTAGCACATTTAAATATTTTGTTCCTTAATAGTGTGACATACATGTTGTTGGTATCCTATTATCAGTTTAAATTTTGAATTATGGCATTTGTGTTTGTGTTCCAGTTTAAAAGCAACGACTCATTTTTTTGGGACATGCCTTTTGGGGATAGTCACCAGCCCTTCACTTATGGAAGGAGAGCTTGGGGTAGTCCCAACATGGGCCCAAGGGAAGGGTTAAGATACTGTGGTATCATAGGTACGATTTGTGTCTACTCTAATTTAGCTTCATATCTTATAGACATAGGTGATCGTCCCTCATTCCTTTCTATGGACCTCGTTTGAGGATTAGAGATTCTGGTGGATCTATTGTCTTGATCATTATGGTTAGAGACACTTATAGGAGTGGATTCGATGATTTCACACTTGTGTCATTAGTGTGAGCTTACACTAGGAGGTGAGATATTCGGAATGGATTTCATAGTAGTTACAATGAGGCCTTACAATTTCATCTTATTTATGGACTGGTTATCTACAGTCCATGATCAAATTGACTGTATTAAACTCAATGTGTGATGTGTTTGTGAGGATGAGGCTATATTTTCTGTCACTGGTGAGAAGGGATCATTTGCCGCACATGACTAACTTTCTCACTGGAGGATTCAGTCGATCACTCACCTATTGGGGAGCCTCACCCTCGGTGTACTGGATGAGAGGATTCACAGCTATCCTGTAATGGTCAATGAGTTTTTTGATTCCATTCCTGAGGAATTTCTGGGACTACCTCATTATAGGGAGGTTGACTTCAGCATTGATTTGTACCCTAACACGACACTGCTATCCACTCCGACATACTAGATGGACCTTAATGTGTTTCTTGAGTTGAGGGTACTATTGGAGGACTTATAAGACATGTGCTTCATGAGGCCCCTCATTTCACCATGGGTAGACCTAGTGTTTTTTTGTGAAGAAGAAATATATGAGCATGAGACTATGCATCAACATTCGACGCCTGAACAAGGTGACCATGAAGAAAAAGTATCCACAGTTGAGGATTGATGACATCTTCGACTAGATGTAAGGAGAGAGGTGGTTCTCAATGATCGACCTCAGATCAAGCTATCATCAACTTCACGTATGAGATGAGAAAGTACCAAATAAAAACTTTAGATGATGGAATTGACACATTGTGTTTTTGGTGATGCCTTTTGTCCTGACCAATTCCCCAATAGTGATCATGGGACTCATTAACATGATCTTCTAACCTTACCATGACAGGTTCAATGCAGTCTTCATTGATGAAATCCTGGTTTACTCAGAATCAAAGGAGGAGCACACTACACAACTGTGGATAGTCCTGGATAAACCCTGAGAGACCAATCATTAAGGTATCCTTTTAAAATGCCAGTTATGGATTTGGGATGTTCACATCATTGGACACACCATCTCAGAGGCTGGAGTAACAATTTCACCAGCAACGACAGAGGCATTTCTAGATTGGGAGCCACCTAGGACAATGACTGAGGTGAAGATTTTCTTAGGATAGGTTGGATACAACTGGAGGTTTTGTGACTGAAATTTCCTAAGTAGTATCCCCTTCATCAACCATGACACGAAAGGGGAATCCCGTTGTGTGGATAGATAAGTTCTAGTAGGGTTTCTAGGAGTTTAGTTAGAGAATAAAGAGTTCCCATATATTGAGACTACAAGAAGAGGGAGTTGGGTATGTAGTCGTTGTGATGGATCAGGGACAAGACCTGGCTGTGTCATGATAAAAAAATGAGTTTTTATTGCCTAAATTTCATGGATGATGAGGAAGCATGAACAAAAAAATGTGACCCATGACCTGGAATTATTAGTATTTGTGTTTTCCTTGAATATATAGTCGCACAACTTGATAGAGACCAATTCCCCATATACTCTAACCACAAGTATCTTAGTTATGCCTTTTCATAGAAGGACCTAAACATGGAACAACGTAGATGGATGGATTTACTCTAGTGCTATGACTTTTTGATAGTCTATAAGCTATGGAAGGGGAACATGGTTGGAGACATGCTCAGCAAGAGGTCTGGTATACGAATCCTGAGTGGGGTGACATATTAGCTAGTCTCTATGAACATATCATTCATGTATGATGGTGTATTAGAATACATTTTGTTGATAACTATCACTCCTCTACTTTTATAGTGTTTCATGGAGGCACAGCTTGTGTATGTTGACTATGAGGCCCAACAACACAAGTATCCTCATAACAATCTCTTGATGCATTTTCGATAGGTGGGGAGCACAACATTATATTATGAGAACTCGCCTTTTTTTCCAGGGATGTTGTAGTAGGAGGTGATGAGGTAGATACATACTTCCCCTTAGGAGGTAAATACTAGATGTTCCAAAGTGTTTCCCAGACCTCTGATGACAGAACTGGTGGCAAGGGATGAAAAAGTGGAGGTATAGTTTGTTTCACGATGCCTTATTTGTCAGCAAGTAAAGACTGAGAAACAGGTCCCACAAGGATTAGAAATACCTCTTGCGGTACTTGAATTAACGAGATTTTCTATCTCGATAGACATCATGATGGGGTAACCAAGCATGTACATAGGCCATGATTTTATCTAGGGGATCAGTGACCGACTCATCACGTCGACTCACTTCATCCCCATTTGAATTCATGAATCTGTAGAGTTCCTCGGATTCCTCTACATAGAAGATATAATATAGCTACACGGGATGCATTCGATGAACATATGAGACTATGATTCATGCATTACATTCTTGTTGTGGATGGGATTTTTGGAGACGTTTGAGGCTCCATTGTTCTTGTGCAGAGCTTTTCACCCCAAGACAGATGGTCAGACGAAGTGGACCATACAGACCATCGAGGACATGCTTCCATCTTGTTTCCATGATTTTGGTCGCAGTTGGTAGGATGAGCTACTACTGATGGAGTTTTTATACAGAAAAATATATTTCTCCACCATTAGCATGGAACCGTTTGAGGCCTTGTATGGGCGGCCATGTAGATTCCCACTATAATGGATAAACTAGGGGGAATTATCACTCAAGTGTCTTGTGTTGCTACAGGGTACCACTAAGTAAGATTATATCATCTAGGAGTGGATGAGGACTGTATAGAACAGATATAAATAATATATATACTAGAGACAGGGACCCTTGGAGTTTGATGAGGGACACCATATGTTCCTGCAGGTCTCACCCTGACTGGGATTACAGTGATTTGGTCAGGGCAAGAAGTTATCTTCAAGGTTCATCATACCCTTCCAAATTTATATAAGAGTTTCCGAGGTGGCATACCTCAATGATCTTACACCAAAGATGAACTAGGTGAACATATTTTTTCACGTGTCACAGTTGAGGAGTTACTTGAATGATCCATCACACGTCATCAACTTGGGTGAGCCAAACATTGTTAATGGGGAAATATTTCTAGTGTTTCGATTATAGATAGAGGATCTATAGAATTAGGTCATTATTGGATAATTGATACCTCTGGTTTACATTTTATGTATGCACATGAATTTTTAAGAATGAACATGGGATTGGGAGCCTCATATTCATTCCCGGTACCCCCATTTGTGTGATTATCCTTTGGTTTTGATTTTGGGGATGTAAATCCCCAAGGTAGGGATAATGTAATGAACTATAATTTCAGTGTAATTATTTTAAAATTATACTGAATTATTTCAAGACCACACACTTGGATGGAAGGTGATTCCGAGGCCCAGAGTTTCGAGAAATAATTTGAGAACTTTTTTAATAGAAAATTATTTAATCGCGTTAGTGGGGTTTTCTATATTCTGAATCGGTTTCCGGATCGAAAATATTACTGAATAGATGAATTCAGAATGTCAAGATTTTCTTATGATGGGTCTATCCTCGACCAGTGTGGTTCATACGAAAATGATAAATTTCATACTTTTAGTGAAAAAAATAAAATAATCTTAAAATAAATTAAATGATTATTTCTTTCCAACTGATTCTACAGCAACACAATAACTAGTTAGAGCTACGATGCAACAATGAGGAAATGATGAATCAATATAATCATCAGAAATGAAACAACGTGGTGACATAAAAAGAATTTCCATCATTTAATTAATTATTGATCCATAGTTTAAGAACAACCCCAGGAGATCCTATGGAAAATGAGGAACCTCTCTCTCTCTCTCCAACAACGAATGCCATCGATTAACGTTAGTGGGACGAATTTGAGGGAAGACGAATGATGATGAATTATAATAGAATGGGGATCGACGAATGATTAGAACATCATCCCTCATCAGTGAAGGATCCTTAATCCATATAGGGGTCTAATTGTATTATGTATTACATATTTATATTCAAAAACAATGAACACAGATTTACCCATGAACTGGTTTATCCAGAAATCGTGTGTTCTTGCAAGAGTGTGTTTTCCTTAATGTTGTTTGCACTACCATTGACGATTATAAGATAAAACTATGATCCCAAACCACTCATGTCTTTTTAAATACCTATAACATAGAGGACATGGGCTGACACGAACAAGCCCCAAGCCCCTCTGCTTGTGCATTCCTCATGGTCGCATTCTAGAAATGGCAGAAAGGTGGATCTAAGGCCATGGAAGTGATGAAATTGAATAGATAAGACCAAGGGAATTAGAGGATTTGATATCGGACCACTGGAGTGGACCCAATGTCCCATTGAAATTGAAATTAGAATGAAAGTGGTGCTAACCTGTGACTCATGCAGGAGGAAGCGGTCGACCCATGCCGACCGCATGAGTAGAAGTGGTGCCCTCGATGCATGCAATGTAAAATGGTTAGACATTGCACTATCTTGGTGTATTTTATATGGTGACTCCCACTCCCTGTAGGATGCGTGATAACAAGGGCGGTGGCCGGGTGAACAGTCATGCACGCCACAACCAAACAGACTGAGCCTGTCTGGGATGACACGGATCGACCGAGATGGTCCGAGTCAAACCGACCCAAGTCGTGCTAGCTGTCTAGGCCACCTGGTCCGCCCGACTAAAGTTTTGAGCCAGTCCACATTTGTAGAGAAGGATGATGGATAAATCTATGATGCACCGTGGCTCGGGCTAGGAAAATTAACTGACCTGCAAATGCGAGTCGGGCTGGATAAAATCGGGTCATTGAGTGACCATGATAAATGGACCCCAATCCATCCTCGACCAGGTCTAGTGGGGCCCAATGTGCCAGACAGATAGATTCGGGTCTTGCGTGACCCCGGGTCGGGTTAGTTGGGTCAGAACAAACCATTCGGGGTTGACCTAGATGCAACTAGCATTAGTTTAAAAAAAGGGACATATCTGCTAGACCGTGCTCTCGATTGATATGCCGTATACGGTGTAGGGACCCACGAAATGGGTTGATCGTTATGAAATATTATATGTATGATTTCATGGATGTTATCCTAGAGATTCTTCATGGATCAAATACTTAGGGAGAATCTATGACTTAGCTATCAATGCGACTTCATGAATCAACAATCCAGCAAGACTCTGTGACTTAGAGACACAAAGAGGCTTCCTGACATAACTACCTAGAGAAAAACTGTGACCCATCTATTAGCTATAATGTGTGAAACATCTAAAAACTGAGACTCCAGGACTCTGCTATCAGTGTGACTTCATGACTCAGCTATATACTGAGTCTCCGTCACTCAACTATCAACGAGACTCCGAGACATTGCTACCCAATGAGGATTTGTGACTCAGTTATTAGAGAGGATTCATGGCCATGTTAATAAATTGGTCTAGGAGACCCAGATAGTCAACAAGACTCATCGGGGATGAGAACCATTGGAGTGATTGTTGTTATGTTTTTGAAATTTTTGGGGTTTTTATCAATACATGATGTTATACCTTTGTCGAGATTACTCTTGTTACTCTAATTGTTGTGCATTATTTTATGACTACCATTGTGGTTTTTGGGAGACCTGAGTTGATTTCTGGGTTCCTATCATGTATAGTTTTCCTCACCCCTACATGGTCTACACCCACACCTATTGTGTCTTATAAACATGACATACAACTTTGACTAGGATCCTGGAGAGCTAGGGAAAGGTGGGGCTCAGAGGTGGATTTACAGGCAATGTATGCTTCAATGACATCTGATAGTGAGCTACACCTACCCTTATTGTAGGATCCTTGGCGCACAACCTCCAGATCTGGTACTTCCTTACACTAGACATTCCTTTTCAGTTGGGTTTTTTCTGGGCCCCTTTTTCCTTTAAGGTCTCCCGTTACATCTGTGGTTGCTTACTCATTTGACCTACTTGTTGTTGGTATCCATGTTTTGTCATTACATTATAGAGTATGGGTAATGTGTTTGTTTACTGGTTTAAAGGCAATAAATTTCCTTTTTTAAGGATATGCCTTTTTGTGATAGTCACGAGCACAAAGCTTATGGATGGAGGCCTTTGGAAAGTCATGTCAGAGGTCCTGGGGGGTGGGTAATGACATTTTTCTTTAACATGATCATATATTGATATCTCTATTATTAACCCTTCATATGTATAAAAACCCACCCTTTCTTGTGTTTCCTTCTAGAATGTATGAAGATATTTTTTGATAGGGTTACCCTAAGTGGATTAACATGTTTAAAGAAATTGGTGGGATATATTTAAGATCCTTTATGAAATATGAATATTGTTTTTATATTCTCAAAATAAAATAATCTATTCGGGTCCTCATGAGGTTGTTTATGAAATTTATTTAATATTCATCTAAAAAAATATAATACCTATGTAAAAATGACATAGATCTTTATAGTTGGTATTAAAAGACTGGTTTTTTTAACCAATGGAAACAACAAAGAGAAAATAATTTTCGTATACCAAGTAACATTTATACGGATATGTCTAGGGATAGGTCATAATATTTTCCTATAGATAAGTCAATGATAAGAAAATTCCCTTAAATTTTTGAAAATGAGAGTGTGAGTGGTTTTTATGAAATTTTATCCTTTTCAAGACACTAAAATAGATTTTGGGTCTGGATTAGAGGTATCTAGGTCCAATTACTCAAAAAATGGAACATTGTGATGGACTGAGTAATAACCTAGTTTATGACAACCTACTTGATACACACAAGGTTGGACACTCCCAGGGTATATTCAAGGGATATTTATATACTCATTATGAACCATCATTATGAACCATGAAGGAACCTAGGTAATCCTAATATATCATATAATTAAAAGAATGTTCCACGATTTAGACATCTTGTATGTGATTTTTGAGGATTATGTGGATTTCCAAAATGAATCCAATTTATCACACTATGATTTTTTATTTTATTCAATGCAAGGAACCAGATAGAAATGGGTTAACATTAAATTTAATATAAATTTTTTTATGAGATTCCAAATTGAATAATAATTGGAGAAAGGTGTATTACGATTATTCCTAATTAGTTATCATGATATATGATTTAAAAAATGTACAGAAAAATTTCTTAGACTAAAAAAAGAGGATTAGGTTAAAGATCATTTATAGTTTACCTGGTGGATAAAATAGTGGAAAGAAGATTCAATTTCATATTTTTAAATAATTCATGAAGAAGAACTCTATAAAATTTCCCAATAGATAGAGAAGATGGTTTATGGGTAAAGAACAAGGACATAGAGTACTAAATTGCAGATAAAAAATGAAATGTTTAATTTACTTAATTGTTTAGAATAATCATTTAACAATGAAATCATCAATCGTTGAATGTTATCAATGTGAAATGTATCAGAATTATACAAATCGTTTTCATTGGTGGAATGCCCAAAAAGAAGATTATACGGGTTTTACAAGTCATTTTTTTCTTTTTGAAGATGACGATTCTATAAATGAAATTGGAAGAGAATGGTATATTATAGAATAAGATGACAAAGTCTAGCTAATGGATTAATAATAAAGCACAATGATTAAAGTGTTTATTCATTAGAATTCAATAATCATGAAAAATATAAGTATTTTTTGTATAATTTAGTCATTTATAGAAATAAATGAATATGTTGAATGGTAAAAATGAAATAAAATAGTGATTTTATAAAAAGGATATATTTTTAGGAAAACCATCATTAGAAAAAGATAACACATCATATTTTACTATTTTTGAGAAAATGATATTGGGATAATGAGATGAGGGATATGAAAAATGTAAATTGGATAGTATTGATGATCTTGTGATTGATTAATATTTGGGGAAAAATATTTTATGTTATCATTTTTGGAGGTTAAAACATTATTATATTTATGTATTATATTAAATAATATAAGACTTTATTAAAGTATTACAAAAGTATGTATATTATGATTAATGTATTATGGTAAAATGGATAGTACAATTTCTCATAAGAACAGATTACCATTTAATTCACATATTATCTTTTTGAAAACTATGAGATACTTTAAATTATTTTTGGGGGTTAATGTTAATTTTTTTGTGGTAAATTTAGTGGCTTTATTTATAAATTTTGAATAGTGTAAGGGTCAAAATGTTCACATTTTATGGAATTTTTTATGTTTATCTTTATATGTGGTTTTATATATTAATGTATTGTTTCACTATATGATTATTTATACATATTAGTTCAACAATCATAGAAATTTTCTTTTGAATAATAAACTAAAATAGAAAAAAGTACTTGTAGTTCTTTTAACAAACGTTTTTATCTGTTTATTGATTCAGACAAGAAAAAGTTAACAATTATATTAAGAGATTATGTAGAAATTTGTTATGGAACAACCAAGTGGTGATACATTACTTATTAAATGGAATAAAATAAAGTAAGTATATCATCTCATAATGTTATTAAACTTTAAGTTAGGGATCATGAAATAAAATGTTATACATTTTTCTTTAATTTTTATGGATGAATGGTTTTTTAACAAATCAAATATTTAAGGAGTTTTAGTTAATAAATATTTCCATAAACGTTTCTCTATGAGTCTCCATCAGTGATTCAGTGTATGTTTTCTTGTTTGTTGTAACACCTCCTTTATAAATAAAAAAACTACATTTAATAGAAGGCATCACACACCGAACTAAGCATGTAAGGTAATTTAATAACCCATGTGTTTATAATATACTAAAAATTTTAAATTTTTTAAATATCAGATATATGTTTCAATAATCATAATATTATGTTACCGTACATTGTATGCAACAAAAAATATCTTCATATTGTTGGAATTACATACAATATTGAGTATTACCAAAAATTCAATATATTACTAAAATATTATTTAACCTAACCTAGAAACTAAATTATTATCTTTGAAAAGGTTTAACTAAATTATGAAAATATATTATTTAAAAAACTTAAAATGAATATCTTGGTTACAAATTAATTAGAAATTAATAGGAAAACTACTTGAATATAGATGAAAAATATTATTATTTTAATCCACATAATGTTGTTTTACACTAATAAATTAAATTAATTAGTGAGTTATATTAATATGTTATATATATATATATATTAAATCAATTTTTTTTATATTCTTTTAGTATAATTGATAAGATTGGGATTTAAAAACCAATTTTATACATAAAATACAATATTCTTATTAAGGAACTTTACCTTCATTTAATTTAGATGCTATATTAAATTTAAATATTTCACTTTTTTAAAATTTAATATGATAAAATAAACATCATATTTGAAATAGAAACATTAATATAGGTTAGGGTAATCTTTTAGTGTTATCCTTTGAAGATTTATTTTTAATGAATACTGATAAATAATTAAATATAATTCAAAACAGCATTTTCATCTAATTTACGTATAATGATATATAACATTTTAAAATTGAATTAATGTTTGATAAGTTCATATTATTATTAATTAATCCGATTTAAATAATTTTAATCAATTTCAAATTTAATTTGACTATAAAAACATAACAAACTATTGGATGATTTTATTTTAAAATGATACCTTGTGGTCCCGTTTGAGGGATTAAATTTAAATTATTTTGTGCATGTTTTTTATATTTATTTTGAAAAAAGGATTAAATATTTGTAATTAGTTTAAAATATAATTTTTTAAATGGTAAAATTAGTTTCTTCACCAGGAATATTAGTTTAAGTTGTTAATATTACACACAACGATGAAGGTAAAATAATGATTAATAGGGGACAAAACCATAATCTTTGAGGCAAATATGTCCTAAAATCTTTTCCAACAGCCATTTTTTAGCTATATATATTCCAAATTCACTATTATATTGAATCGTTTCTATTATTGGATCATATTTCCCTAGTGAAAACGTGGGTGGAATTCCATTTACCAAAATTCACACTACTGTCCCTCTTCCTTCAATACCAAAAGGCCTCCTCTCCTCCCCATTCCTAACACCTCTCAAGACACTTTATATCGACCATTCCCAAATAAAACAAATCCTAAAAATCCCTACCAAAAACCGAGAACCATCAACATAGTCAGAAATCCATCCATGTAATCTCATTGGTTCAAATAAAAAGGAGTTACCCGATTAAGAGGAAGCATCATTCCCTAAGCTCTTTAGTCTTATTTCCATTTTCAACCAACTAATATTTTCATATTCCATGAAAAAGGAAAAAATATTTTCAATATATTAGTTTGTTTTTATTCTATATTTTATACCTTAACACACACATAATTTCTTCTAATGGGTAAAAAACAAATTGTTTATGTATACGGTGAACTACCACCACAGAAAACTATGATTGTTAGTTTTCCTTTAATACCTCTCAAAGTAGAGAATTAATATGGAAAATATGTTTATATTTGATATATATGATATTTTTTATTTTATTTTATTTTTTTCGTTATTTTATAGTAGATACCATTATATTTTCCAATTTTCTGTAAATACGATATTATCATTTATTAAAGTGTGGACTACAACCTTCTCAAAGCGATGTGATTCATTCACGCTGTTGATGAAACATATTAAAGATAATATTCATCAACCAATGTAACATATTTGAAATATATATATGATAATTTAATTATCAATTATATATATTTTTTTTTCTAGGTGTTTGTGTCATGTACTTTTCATTATATTAAAAAAACAAAGAAATGGAGGCATCATTCATGCATACGTACGGTTTACCATCACAATTAATTGTGAACTTCATTTCTTATATCCAAATATTATGGACTATTTTAAATAAATAAATATGATAACGAAATCATTTGGTAGATTCTTACTATGATAAAATAATAATATAATTACTACAAGAAATAACTTCCATGTCAAAACATTCTTGAGAATGCGAAGAAATGAACACCTCAAATAGTTAAAATAATGAAAGTGTGTAGACAAACAGGTGATAAAATATCATAAGAAGTTAATATATGATATTATAAACATTATTTATTTCTCTAAAATGTTAATAGAATATTCTAAACTACTATAATTAGGATATGTACCACACAACACAAATGATGGTTAAGATAAAATATTTCTTCATGATTCACATTCTATTGAGTAATATTTGTTTTTATGAACCACATCACTTTTATGTGGTTCATAAACTTCACTTTTTCATGTTATATCATGAATTACTTTATTTTTATTATATTAAAAGATTAATTTAATGTTATTTATTCAATTATATTACTGTTTTAATGTTTCAATTTGGCATGGGACACTTTGGAGTGTTTAAAGGTTATTTTCCTAAATAATTTTGATTAATAATACCATGTGCAATATCACCTTATTTTTATTGTCAAATTTTTCCTTATATATTCACATTATTTAATAATAAACATTATCATGTGCTGGATATTATTATTTAATATACTATATACCTAATTTACAAATAGTTTTTTCATTGATATTTATTTGATTAACTCAGAAATTATTAATATTCTTTATCTATTATACAATACATATATTTGATAAGGAATATTGATTATTGATTAAATCAATTGTTAGTTATGAGTAATGATTTGGATATGTACAACACTGGATTGGCTATGATATAGATAACTAAATGATGCATTTGTAAGTTTCAATAAATGAAATAGTTATCCAATTTTGATGTTTTTTTACTCAGTATGCAAACTATATTATGAAGTGTCTTGTTTGTAAGGGTTGAATGTTCTTATAAAAAATGAAAACCAATTATTACTAATTTACCACATTTATCATCATCTATTGTTAATCCTTGATATTTTGCATCTACATATCTATGGATGCATTATATTTTCTATTCAATGGTTGAATAGAAAGTGTTTTCAAATTCTTACCATTCCATTTGATATTTCTTTAGCTATTTTTTAATATAATATGTTATCAGTTATTTACCCTTACATGTTGATTTATTCTCATTGATTCTGAAATGCACTGTGTTGCATTTGTTGTCAATGAGGCATGATGTTGTCATTAAATGAATGGATGTCAAGGAATGTCAAGATGTGAATGACAAAGGATGTGATGGTGATGGTGATGAAGGAGAATGGCCATGGTACTTAGAGGCATGTCACTTAGGAGATTCACTAAGTGACATAGGATGTTGTGGTTGAAACATTATCTATGAATATCTGACGATTGTAGAAATGTTCTTAATGTTTCAATACTTGTATCAAGATGATACTAAGTTACACCACTTGAAGAATGGATGATGATGGATCATCATCATTACATCAGATGATTGTTGAGATGCTCTTTAAGTTCCAAGAACTTGTATCAAGTAGATACAATGTCACAACATTGTTTGAAGACCATGCATTGTACTGACAATGCATGAGGAGATGAAGAAGATCCATCCACAATCTCTAAGTGGATGAAGTGAGCTAAAGAAGTCCATGCACTATCAGTTAGTGCATGTGAATTTGAAGAAGATCCAATTTGATCTCTAATTAGATCAGTGAAGAACATTGAAGACTATGTTTGATTCAGAAGTTCGGTTGAAGAAGAAGACCCTTCGAGAATTCGATATACTAACTGAAGATTATATGAGAGGAGTGATGAATTCCTAAGAAGAAGAGAAATGGAAGAAGAATAGAGAAGGAATGGCTTGGAGGGAAGTGGCATTTGGCATTTGAATCTGGTTACTTTGTTTCTAAACAAAGTACTTGTTCTATACTTAAGCAAACAGAGAGCCACCAAGGGCCAGCCTTAAGGGTTCAACCCCAAGGCAGATGTGGGACTCTAGGTTGCCACGCCCAAGGAGGATCCCATGGGGCCATCCTGAGAGGCCGCGGCCGTGTGTAAGCCGGGGCCACGCAGAGGGTCAAGCCTGTGCAGTCGGGGCGCCAGAGCGCGTGCCCGTGTGTTCATAGTGGGCTCCAGTGGTGCGCCCGCAGGGAGCAGAGGTGGGCGCAAGAGCGCGCCCGCTAAGAGAACACGGTGCGGGGCGACACCGTGGAGGGGGAAGTGCAACTGAACGTTGAAAGGGAGGCGGTGTTTGATAAACTGCGTGGAAACCGGGAGCCGTTTCGATGTGGGACGCGGAAAAATCTCCAGGAGCAGATCCTGGCCGCACGATCGATCGCGCGCCAGATCTCGGCCGCACATCTCATCGCACCGCTCCCGTTCAGATCCAGGCCGTTGAAGATTATTTGATCGCCTGATCCAACGGCTCCCCGTCCGTCTACAACAATGAGCTTTCCCGAGGCCACCCGCGACTCCTCCTTCGAACCAGGCAACACTCGAGTGATGTTTTTGAGTTCCCGGCCACCTCCGTTCAAAGTAAGACCTCCATTGGGTTCGTCTAGCCACAATGAACACATACATGCATAAAAATATGCATGCATGCAACGAGGGGAGCATTTCGAGTTCGGCTGAGGCAAGAGAATATGCCGAGGCCACGTGGGGTTTATGCTTTGCATGTATCGACTTAAAGTAGGCCATGCACACGTTCGAAGCATGCATGTGGAGGAGAAAAATAAAGAAGAAGGAACCCATGTTTGGAAGTAGAGAAAATAAAGATTTAGAGAATCTTGAATACCCGAAATCTTCGGGAGTTCAAAGTTGTATCCCGCGGAAGATATGAGGCATCCCTCTACCTATAAAAAGAGAGGCTGAGGCTCTCTGTTCGCTTGCTGATCCTCTGAAGAGTGAAGTCCTGCGAAGCCTCTGTGCCCAGCGAAGTAAGAAGATCCGCGCAACCCACTTGTGCGACGAAGCATCCCGAAACCATTCCTGGCTTCGTGTGTTCCTTTTGCGCACCTCTTGCGCGAAAGAAGAGAAATGGAGAGTCCCCTGCGCGCTACCCCTTTGCGCAACAGGAAGGAGAGGTTGGGCATCACGACCTTGCGCGCTCCCTCTGTGCACCGCGCCCCCTGCGCGGTAGTGGTGCCTTGTGCACCCAAGTGTGTCTTGCGCTTTGAAGAAGAAGTGAAGGTCACGGCTCAAAAATCCCTTGCGCGCCTCCTTGATGATTGAGTTCGGGTGAAGAATATCTCACCCACGGGTTAAGTGTGTGCAAGGCAGTATACCACACTTTGTGTGTCTGTGGTAAGTGGAGAAGAAGACCCGAGGCCTTGAGTGCACAAAGAATTAACAAGGCCGGGGCCTTATGTGTGTGAATTCTTGAAGAGTGAAGACCATCACACTTTTGTGTGTGTGTGTGCAATTCAAGTGAAGGCCGAGACTTGCATGCCTTGTGTGCAAAGTGAACAAGAGAAGGCCGTAGCCCTTGTGTGTGCACACTTTGAAGAACAAACTAAAAGAACACTAAATTGTGTGTGTGCAACAAGAAGAGGAGGAGGCCAACTCATGTGTGTGCAAAAGTGAAACAAGTGTGTGCAAAGAGACACAAAGGCCGAACCTAGTGTGTGCACTAAAAGTGTAAACACTTAGAAGAAGAAGAAGACATCCACACAAAGAAGAACACACATTTATGTGTGTAAGAAAATTGAATTAATTGTGTGATGTTCAAAGAAGGTGTGTGCTTAAAGAGACTATACCCTTTGTGGGTTTATTGCACCGAGAAGAAGAAGGGGAGTGCATGCTTACATGCATGCACGTGCACACGTGAACAAAGCCAAATCTGCTTGTGTGCATTTGAGATGCCCAAGACCAAGTGTTCTTGAAGATAATTGATAGGCCATGCATATAAGGCCCCAGCCGTAAACCTTACTTAATCTTGAGTTATTACAAGATTACACATTGAGGATCTTTTCAGGTTTAGAGTTTTAGAGAATTAGATCATGAAACTTGCATTACATTCCACATTTAAACAAAGTGGTTACATAAAAGACAGTATTCATTCTTCCCATCAACGGAAACATATTTAAAATAAAACATGGATTCTTTCTTGACACATCCTTGACACTATCATCACATCATGTACCTTTCCCTTGACCTGTGAAAAACATTTCAAAAACTTGGGATGAGCATAAAAAGCTCAGTAAGGGATATATAGATATGGAAAGGAAACATGAGTACATGTATACATAAGAATGAAATCATACTTTATCCATAAAACACAGGCATATCAAATCATGAATAAATAATAGAAATCATAAGACATAAAGGTAACTTGAGGAATTCATAACATTCTTACGTGTGGAGTAACCCTCTTGGTTACGTTTGGAATACCCATCACAGTATATTCCCTAAATCTCTTCGGAGAAACCTTAACGTTTCACTCCTTCGCGTTACCCAATGCATTGGAGAGCTATATCGGGCTCACCCGCCCTTAGTTTATCACGGAACCACCCGTTCTTCATAACAATGCCCAAGAACCATAACATAATCGTATCACATAAACATGAATAAAGGAAACATAACATTTCCACATTTCAATCACAATATAACATTTTAGGATATTGAAATAATGAATCCATTCAAAAAGAAACCATTTCCAAAACCATTTAAAACATTTAATAAAGAGATTTTTGAATCAAAGTGTCCCATACCACCTTGAAGCTTTTAACATTTTAAACCATTAATATCCATATAAATAAGTCCTTAAAACTATTTTGAAAACATGGATATTAATAAGAACAAATAATTAAAACATTTGAAACGATATTTTGGTTAAAGGGGTTTTACCAAAATTAGAGACACTTGAATACAATAATCGAGGAATAACATTTAGTCAGAACTTTATAATATCATGAGAATAAAAGGATTCATGATATAATACTCCAAAGGACAGTATATACACCATATAAGAGTGAATTGGTGCATAACAACAATGAACCCTCAATAGAAATGTCAAATGTGATGAAATCCCTTATAAAGAAGGTATCCTTAAATTAAGGACAAATAAATCTCAAAAATATGTGTGACAAATATATATACACCCAATATAAGTTGATATTAAGTGTAAAACAATAAAAGGTCATTCACACATATTCAATGGATGACATATTCAATGACTACAAGTTGAACCTAAAGAAATCGAAATTGGGTTAAAAAGTTCCCTTGACAGCCTAACGACATCACATCAAAATGAGTTGATGAGAGATAAAAAGTGTATCTAGTCACTTGGACATAAAATTTACATCAATAAGGATGTATGGGAACATATCCCAACATAAAAACATGTAAATTAAAAGACCCAATAAAAGAAGTCTTTTAAAAAAAGAGGAGGGTGAAAGGTTCCCTTACCGACTTGGGTATTTTTCAAAACATACACCCCATGAAAGAAAGACAATAGGTCATTGACGTAAATACTCATAGACGAAATTATATTACACAAATAGTAGAATAATGGGCAGTACATAAACCACTGAATGGAATTTGTGGCAAATGTAGCATAAATCTCACGGGAACAAAAGTGAGATGAAAAATCCCTTACGAAAACTCGGCAGCCTAACGGCGCCACATAAATCTTCCGAATATGGATTGATGAGATAAAATAGAGTATCCCATCATATTAAATTAGAATTTACAGCAAGTGTAATATAAAATAAAATCCCCCAACATTGAAAGGAGGAGTTTAAAAGAAGTGACATAAAGGAGAGTACTTAAAAAGAAAGAGAGAGGTTAGATCTCTTACGAAAGTTCGGCAGCCTAACGGCGCCACTCAAAATGTCCAAAATGGATTGATGAGAGAGAATAGGGTCTCTCATCACATAAAAATTACAGTAAATGTAATATAAAAGAACATCCCAATCATAAGAAAGATGAGCTTAAAATAAATGACATAAAAGAGTGTACTTAAAAAGAAAGAGAGTTGTAGGATCCCTTACCTCGGGTCCGACTTGACTCGATCGTTCTTTAATCTCCTGAATAATAAACTTGAGTTAATTTATAATTCCTTAAGAACATTTTTCAAGTTCATTATTACTTTTATACCACTTATTACCATGTCATAAACATTATGTAATCATTTAAGTTAATAATATTTGTTTTGCCGATATTTGGTTCTTAAGTCGAAAGTGGACTTCTTACAATTACATGTTGTTAATGTGGCCAAATGTTTATTATATCCAGAATTGTATTAATTATGTAGATATAATTTATTTCATATATATCCAGTACATTCATGCATTTATAACATTACATAATCATTTAGAGGTAAGAAATGAAATGCACCGTTCATGGAGACGGTAAGCCGTACGTACGCATGAACGCTACTTTCATTTCTATTTCGTATTTTATAGAATGGAATAATAATGATATAAATGTATATTATAATTCCAGTATAATATCATATATAATACCATATTTCCATCCTTTATACATCCCACATATGGTATTTAACGTATCAAATCACTTTGAGGGGGCGGTAGTCCGCACTTCCTTAAATGAAGATATCGCGTATACCCATAATGGAAGCCATAAAGGTAAGACAAAATTGAAAAATACAGAAGCATAAATAAAACATAAACATATTATATATCATATATAAAAATAGTGACATCATAATGCCCACCTTTTATGGTGTTAAATGAGTATTGAACAATCATCGTTTCGGGAGGCAGAATTTCACCATCCACGGAAACCATATGTTCTTTAACCATTTGATGTAGTTGTGTGAGAGTGTAGCTCGAATAAATATTATAACAACATCCTAGTATATTTAAGATACTGGTGTTGTTACAAAAGAAGTAAATAATAATAGTTTAGGGGGTTGGAGAAGCAAAATAAAACAAAGGAACATGAGAGAGTGAATTACCTTTAAAAGTGTAACTCCTTTTGATTTGAGCCTAAAGGATTCCATTGAAAGGATTATGCCCAAAGGGAATCCTCTAGGATTAGTAGAGGTATGTGGAGAGAATAAATGGGCAGGGGTTGGCCGAGCCAAAGGCTTGAGGAGTGTGTTAAATGAGGTAGAGGTGGGGGCCTTTTATAAGAGGAGAGGAGGGGCACTTTTGGAAAGTAATGAAATATTACCTTATTTGAAAATGTGTTTTGGTTTCAAAAGGTCCCACATTGATATAACTCGTGGATAAGGTGATAAGGCTTCGAAATCCACTCATCCAATAAGTTTTGGACATGTGTAGTTCATATATTTTACATTATCTTTCCATTTTATTTAAATCATCAAATAATGATGTCATCGCTGCATCATTATTATGTCATAAATAATTTAGTTTATTTAATGTCTAAAAATTATAAAACAAATACTATGATGTAGGAAATTGTTTTATCTTTCCAATGAATATTTATAATCAAAAATATGACTTTTATAACCCCACGTAAAAATTGTTTTAGTAAAACATATCATGTTTGTGTCAATTTTACTTTTACATTAAATAAAAAGTTATTTATATCATTTCCCAACCAAAGTGGATCCATGGGGTCCCCAAGTTGGCCCATGGCTTGTCTTGGTCGGCCATTACTCACCCAATAGGTGTAGGACAAGTGTCATGGTGTTTTCACATTCTTATAATATCATTTTTACCTTAAATTACACTAATTACCACTAATCGCGATTAAAAACTTAATAAGTTACTATTCACGAAAAATTATTTTAATCTCATTGAACCACATTTTACTTCTTAATGACAACCATGTATGTCGTATTTTTGATATTCAAAACACAAATATGGAAAAATTTCATTTAAACGGAAAAATCAGTTTTTATATGTACCACTTAGTGGTTTCACTATTCATCAAAAATTGAAGTTTTTCAGAAAAATCCCAAAAATTCACCATAAGCTCTATTTGATATTCCGAATTCAAAAAATGAAGTCTATTTTACAAAATTCAAAACATATAAGTCAGATTAATTAATTTAATAATTAATTCCCGTTGTCAAAGCAAATAGCGTGTTTTTATTAAACAATAAGTATCAAAAGATTGACACTAGTTTAAGTCTGATTTCAAAATGAAATTATTTCCACTGACCACTATTGGATTTAATGGTAAAAATATATTCTAATTTCACTTTAAAAACAATTCAAAATATAATCTAATCTTATAAATAAATTAGATTAAAAATAGGTTTTGAATTAAAATACAACATTTTACACTATTCATTAAAAAAATGAACATTATCGGAAAGATACCAAAAATTTACACAAAGTAAATTTTGATGTCCCGATTCTTTAGAAGAGTTTTATTTGGTCCAATATAATTTATAAGAGTGAACAAAACTATATTTAATGATGGTTCTCCATTAAAAGGTGACAAGTGAACCTTTAGTGAAAACTAGGGCATATACGCCTAAAATTGAATTCTTACCGTATTTTAAGCCTTTAGATTTTATTGGATAAATGTAAAAACATTAAAAAACATATATAATAATATTTTAGTTATTTCTATCCATTCCCACCAATACAACGGCTACATGTTAAATACCATTTGAAATAATATTATTTTATTATTAGAGTGCAATGTAAGATTCCCAAGAAACTCGTTGTTGCATGTTGGGTACGCCATCGAGAATAGAGTCCCCTTTAAAGTCATATTGATATTTTATTCACAAATATGGATAAATATGAAAATGTCATATTCCTTATTTACCTGGGGTGTTACATCCTTCCCCCCTTTTGGGAATTGCATCCTCGCAATATTAAAATTGCGCTTGCAAACATCCTTGAACGTCCCACATCAGAACAAGAGTCGGTAAAACAATCACTTTAAAATAAAGAAAGATAAGCACAGAGGTCACCCGAGTTAACCCATAATAGGAATCTAAGTATGAAAATATGGACATGGAGGAAAAAACAAAGGGTCATGTTCTGATGGAGAGTGATAGAAAACATGTTTAGGAGAAAGTTAACCACGAGAAAATCACAAACATGTGATGGGTTAAACGGTATTCGATTCCCTAGTAGGAAAAGTTAATAGACAACATTTTTGTTTTAAGTTACTTTTTATTGAGGAATTTATTCATAAGGAAGCATAATCACTTATCATGTTGACTTTCAACTTTTACTAGATTCCTTAGTCAAACTCATATTTTTTCCAAAAGATGAGTATTTAGGGAGACTTGTTCGCATTAAGAGTACTATAAACAACTTCTAGAGAATCACCTATTCCCCAAAAGAGAACTATATACATCCCATGTTTTTAGGCTTTAACCAAAACCAAAACCAAAAAGGTTAGTACAAGATCAGATAATCCAGAAAAGGATAACCCCTTATAAAAAGAAAATCTATTCTTAATCTCCAAAATTTGTCCAACAAAACCCAAAGTTCAAAGAGGACCATTCGATAAACAATTTGTCCATAAAATTCTTCAAAGTAAACCAATATAAGATTGAAACCCAAATATTTGAAGGATTTAGTCAGATAGTCTTCCAAGTTAAATCGTAACATTTATCTCCAAACAACATCAGTTGCTCCAAAAGTCTCACATTGAAAAGTAATTATCCTAATCACATATCCTCCAAAATCAACTTACTCATAATTAATAAAATCATATAACTAAAAAGAATCAGTCAAACTAACCAGGGACTTCACGTAGTCCAGTGGTAGGCGATAAATACCAGTCGCACTTTGGTTGTGGGTTCGATTCCCGCAGCATTGTCCGACGCGACGGGTTGTCACACGGTCTGCGTGTTGTTCTTTTTCCAAAACTATATAATTCTCAAATCATTACCCAAAAAGTGATAAAATCATCAAAAATAACCATAACATAATTTAACCTCAATTTTATCTCATGCCTTTCACTTCAATCATAACATATGGTAACCCATAATTACCTCAAAAGTAAGGATCATATAAACCCAAATGGTTCTTTATAACTATGTCCACAAAAGAAAAGATAACTATTACTTGAATAAAATTTGCCTATATTAAACATCAGGGTTACACATAATATAAAAAGTCTTCTAATGTAACCCCATCATCAAAAGAGACTTAATACTCTTAATAATTTTACCCTAACTCTTTAAGCCCTTATATGTTGACATCTTACTCATTCAACATTCTTCATGATCCATTATCCATTCCTTTCCAACTTATTCCGAAATACCTCTTTCCTACAAACAAAATCATGAATCATATCCTAAGATTCCAAAATAAGAAAACAATAGTCATGAAATAGTATATACCTTTGATTGGTCATTGTCAGTTTCTTCATCCTCAATAGGAATGGCATTAGGTATTGGTAAACGAATATTGGTACGCTCTTGGTGACCCCATTCATGAAACTTCTTCATAGGACATGTGTTTGCATAATGACCATGCACACCACATTTAAAACATTCAATTGATCCCTCAGAAAGAACTTCTTTCACTTTCCTCGAGTCAACTGGATGCTTCCTTTTTCCATGGCAGGTTATTGCTTTATAACCTTCATTTCCACATCTATTGAATATTTCTGTCCCTTTGAAACATTTTCCTAGGTGTTTCTTTCCACATCTTTGACACATAAGTTTTTGAACACACTTACCTTTATGATTATTACCTATACTTCCGTAGGGATTTGTTTCTTGCATATATGATGCCTTAGAGAAATCTCTAAGGTTTAGGTGGTCAATCATGACTCCAGATAGTTGGTTGAGGATAATCAAAAGAGTTCTCATTGCAGGTCCCATATCATTCAGTTGCTTGCTCAAAAAACTGTCACAGTTTCCTTCACATCCACTGTTACTTTGGTGCCTGCTAGATCCAGCCATTTACTAAAACCAAAAAGGTCAGTGTGAGTATATCAACAAAACCATCATGTACTAATAAGTAAGATAGACAATAAGATATACTTACTCATTCACTTTATCTAAAACTAAGACTCTTTCTGAAATCCTAACCATTATTGTAATTGTCAATTATGCTTAAAGAATACCCTAACCTCTAAAGTTATCTAAACCGACCTTTGATACCAACTATAAGGCCCCAGCCTTAAACCTTACTTAATCTTGAGTTATTACAAGATTACACATTGAGGATCTTTTCAGGTTTAGAGTTTTAGAGAATTAGATCATGAAACTTGCATTTCATTCCACATTTAAACAAAGTGGTTACATAAAAGACAGTATTCATTCTTCCCATCAACGGAAACATATTTAAAATAAAACATGGATTCTTTCATTACACATCCTTGACACTATCATCACATCATGTACCCTTCCCTTGACCTGTGAAAAACATTTCAAAAACTTGGGATGAGCATAAAAAGCTCAGTAAGGGATATATAGATATGGAAAGGAAACATGAGTACATGTATACATAAGAATGAAATCATACTTTACCCATAAAACATAGGCATATCAAATCATGAATAAATCATAGAAATCATAAGACATAAAGGTAACTTGAGGCATTCATAACATTATTACGTGGGGAGTAACCCTCTTGGTTACGTTTGGAATACCCATCACAGTATATTCCCTAAATCTCTTCGGAGAAACCTTAACGTTTCACTCCTTCGCGTTACCCAATGCATTGGAGAGCTATATCGGGCTCACCCGCCCTTAGTTTATCACGGAACCACCCGTTCTTCATAACAATGCCCAAGAACCATAACATAATCGTATCACATAAACATTAATAAAGTAAACATAACATTTCCACATTTCAATCACAATATAACATTTTAGGATATTGAAATAATGAATCCATTCAAGAAGAAACCATTTCCAAAACCATTTAAAACATTTAATAAAGAGATTTTTGAATCAAAGTGTCCCATACCACCTTGAAGATTTTAAAATTTTAAACCATTAATATCCATATAAATAAGTCTTTAAAACCATTTTGAAAACATGGATATTAATAAGAACAAATAATTAAAACATTTAAAACGATATTTTGGTTAAAGGGGTTTTACCAAAATTAGAGACACTTGAATACAATAATCGAGGAATAAAATTTAGTCAGAACTTTATAATATCATGAGAATAAAAGGATTCATGATATAATACTCCAAAGGACAGTATATATACCATATAAGAGTGAATTGGTGCATAACAACAATGAACCCTCAATAGAAATGTCAACTGTGATGAAATCCCTTATAAAGAAGGTATCCTTAAATTAAGGACAAATAAATCTCAAAAATATGTGTGAAAAATTTATATACACCCAATATAAGTGGATATTAAGTGTAAAACAATAAAAGTTCATTCACACATATTCAATGGATGACATATTCAATGACTACAAGTTGAACCCAAAGAAATCGAAATTGGGTTAAAAAGTTCCCTTGACAGCCTAACGGCATCACATCAAAATGAGTTGATGAGAGATAAAAAGTGTATCTCATCACTTGGACATAAAATTTACATCAATAAGGATGTATGAGAACATATCCCAACATAAAAATATGTAAATTAAAAGACCCAATAAAAGAAGTCTTTTAAAAAAAGAGGAGGGTGAAAGGTTCCCTTACCGACTTGGGTATCTTTCAAAACATACACCCCATGAAAGAAAGACAATAGTTCATTGATGTAAATAATCATAGTCGAAATTATATTACACAAAGAGTAGAATAATGGGCAGTACATACACCACTCAATGGAATTTGTGGCAAATGTAGCATAAATCTCACGGGAACAAAAGTGAGATGAAAAATCCCTTACGAAAACTCGGCAGCCTAACGGCGCCACATAAAACTTCCGAATATGGATTGATGAGATAAAATAGAGTATCCCATCATATTACAATAGAATTTACAGAAAGTGGAATATAAAAGAAAATCCCCCAACATTGCAAGGAGGAGTTTAAAAGAAGTGACATAAAGGAGAGTACTTAAAAAGAAAGAGAGAGGTTAGATCTCTTACGAAAGTTCGGCAGCCTAACGGCGCCACTCAAAACTTCCAAAATGGATTGATGAGAGATAATAGGGTCTCTCATCACATAAAAATTACAGTAAATGTAATATAAAAGAACATACCAATCATAAGAAAGATGAGCTTAAAATAAATGACATAAAAGAGTGTACTTAAAAAGAAAGAGAGTTGTAGGATCCCTTACCTCGGGTCCGACTTGACTCGATCGTTCTTTAATCTCCTGAATAATAAACTTGAGTTAATTTATAATTCCTTAAGAACCTTTTTCAAGTTAATTATTACTTTTATACCACTTATTACCATGTCATAAACATTATGTAATCATTTAAGTTAATAATATTTGTTTTGTCGATATTTGGTTCTTAAGTCGAAAGTGGACTTCTTACAATTACATGTTGTTCGTGTGGACAAATGTTTATTATATCCAGAATTGTATTCATTATGTAGATATCATATATTTCAAATATATCCAGTACATGCATGAATTTATAACATTACATAATCATTTAGAGGTAAGAAATGAAATGCACCGTTCATGGAGACGGTAAGCCGTACGTACGCATGAACGCTACTTTCATTTCTATTTCGTATTTTATAGAATGGAATAATAATGATATAAAGGTATATTATAATTCCAGTATAATATCATATATAATACCATATTTCCATCCTTTATACATCCCACGTATGGTATTTAACGAATCAAATCACTTTGAGGGGGTGGTAGTCCGCATTTCCTTAAATGAAGATATCACGTATACCCATAATGGAAGCCATAAAGGTAAGACAAAAATGAAAAATACAGAAGCATAAATAAAACATAAAAATATTATATATCATATATAAAAATAGTGACATCATAATGTCCACCTTTGAAGGTGTTAAATGAGTATTGATCAATCATCGTTTCGGGAGGCAGAATTTCACCATCCACGGAAACCGTATGTTCTTTAACCATTTGATGTAGTTGTGTGAGAGTGTAGCTCGAATAAATATTATAACAACATCCTAGTATATTGAAGATACTGGTGTTGTTACAAAAGAAGAAAATGAAAATATTTTAGGGGGTTGGAGAAGAAAAATAAAACAAATGAACATGAGAGAGTGAATTACCTTTAAAAGTGTAACTCCTTTTGATTTGAGCCTAAAGGATTTCTTTGAAAGGATTATTCCCAATGGGAATCCTCTAGGATGAGGAGAGGGATGTGGAGAGAGTAAATGGGCAGGGTTTGGCCGAGCCAAAGGCTTTAAGAGTGTGTTAAATGAGGTAGAGGTGGGGGCCTTTTATAAGAGGATAGGAGGGGCACTTTTGGAAAGTAATGAAATATTACTTTATTTGAAAATGTGTTTCGGTTTCAAAAGGTCCCACATTGATATAACTCGTGGATAAGGTGATAAGGCTTCGAAATACACTCATACAATAAGTTTTGGACATGTTTAGTTCATAGATTTTACATTATCTTTCCATTTTATTTAAATCGTCAAATAATGATGTCATCGCTGCATCATTATTATGTCATAAATAATTTAATTTATTTAATGTCTAAAAATTATAAAACAAATACTATTATGTAATAAATCTTTTTAGCTTTCCAATTAATATTTATAATAAAAAATATGACTTGTATAACCCCAAGTAAAATTTTTTTTAGTAAAACATATCATGTTTGTGTCAATTTTACTTTTACATTAAATAAAAAGTTATTTATGTCATTTCCAAACCAAAGTGGATCCATGGGGTCCCCAAGTTGGCCCATGGATTGTCTTGGTCGGCCATGACTCACCCAATAGGTGTAGGACAAGTTTCATGGTGTTTTCACAATCTTATAATATCATTTTTACCTTAAATTACACTAATTACCACTAATCGCGATTAAAAACTTAATAAGTTACTATTCACCAAAAATTATTTTAATCTCATTGAAACACATTTTACTTCTTAATGAAAACCATGTATGTCTGATTTTTGAAATTAAAAACACAAATATGGAAAAATTTCATTTAAACGGAAAAATCAGTTTTTATATGTACCACTTAGTGGTTTCACTATTCATCAAAAATTGAAGTTTTTCAGAAAAATCACAAAAATTCACCATAATCTATATTTGATATTCCGAATTCAAAAATAAAGTCTATTTTACAAAATTCAAAACATATAAGTCAGATTAATTAATTTAATAATTAATTCCCGCTGTCAAAGCAAATAGCGTGTTTTTATGAAACAATAAGTATCAAAAGATTGACACTAGTTTAAGTCTGATTTCAAAGTGAAATTAATTCCAATGACCACTATTGGATTTAATGGTAAAAATTTATTCTAATTTCACTTTAAAACCAATTCAAAAGATAATCTAATCATATAAATAAATTAGATTAAAAAGAGGTTTTGAATTAAAATACAACATTTTACACTATTCATTAAAAAAAGGAACATTATCGGAAAGATACCAAAAATTTACACAAAGTAAATTTTGATGTCCCGATTCTTAAGAAGTGTTTTATTTGGTCCAATAGAATTTATTAGAGTGAACAAAACTATATTTAATGATGGTTCTCCATTAAAAGGCGATAAGTGAACCTTTAGTGAAAACTAGGGCATATACGCCTAAAATTGAATTCTTTCCGTATTTTAAGCCTTTAGATTTTATTGGATAAATGTAAAAACATTAAAAAACATATATAATCATATTTTAGTTATTTCTATCCATTCCCGCCAATACAACGGCTACATGTTAACTACCATTTGAAATAATATTATTTTATTATTAGAGTGCAACGTAAGATTCCCAAGAAACTCGTTGTTTCGTGTTGGGTACGCCATCGAGCATAGAGTCCCCTTTAAAGTCATATTAATATTTTATTCACAAATATGGATAAATATGAAAATGTCATATTCCTTATTTACCTGGGGTGTTACAATGCAGTCAGTGCATGAGGAAGCAGAGATGCCATGCACTCAGTGCATGAAGTTGTGATGAAGTGAGACTGGACCAGACTGAAGTTAAAGATATCAGTTGTCTGAGTATTCAGTAGTTGAAGAGATAGGCCGGGTCATCCTTACAAGAAGGAGATAAAGCCCGAGCAAGACGAGAAGACCTGTTCATCACAAGTGAGCAGAGGTACAGAGAAAGGCCAGCAGTCTTTATCCCAGAATACTGAATATACTTGAAGAACCTTAAAGTGAAGAAGATCTACTCGTGTGACTTGAGGAGCCAGGAGAAGCCCCCTGTGAGACTCAGGGTGGAAGAAGACTTCAGTGGGATTCTGGAGCAGGCCAGTGGGACTCTGGTAACACTATGGGACACAGTATAAAGACCCTCTTGTGGGACTCATGAGAGATACAGAGGGAATCTGTATCGACCATTGTAATACTAACCTATTATAATGGAGAAACCATGTTGGGGTGTATAACCAACATGGCAAGGACGTAGGCCTTTGGTTCCGAACCTTGTAAATCCTTGTGTCCTATGCCTTTACATTTACTGCATCACTCGAGGAAAGGCTGAGAGATACAAGAAGAGTGGATCGAGGCTTTAACCAGCCATAGAGGTTTAATTGATAAGGAATCAATTAGTAAAAAGTTTTAAAGGATCACTGATTCACCCCCTCCCCCTCTCAGTGATTCACACTAATCTGGGAACTTCAATTGGTATCAGATGGAAGGTTACCTCTAAAAGATCCAAGGGAGTCTTTATGAAGTGCAGATTTGAGGAAATGAGCGTCCAACCTTAAATGGAGATTTCTGCCAAGACTCAGAAAAACAGGATGAAGAAACAGGCCAAGAAGATGAAGAAGAAGATTGTTGCTGATAGAGACACATCTGACAATTCCTTTAATCACTCTTCTAGTGAAGCCTGTCCTAGCTGTGATGATGATGGAAGAATCAGTGATCTTCTAAATGCAATTGAATATCTTCGGAAGACAGTCCCCAGGGAAGTAGCAATGTGTATTACTACAGGCATCCATGATCTTCAAGAAGAAAAATTACAGCTAGAAGAAGAAGCCAATACAATGGAAGATCAGTTGGCTAAAAGGGTTGGCATAACCAACACTCTCAGAAAGATGGTGAAGGCTAAAGATGAAACTGTTTCTCTTTTCAATGAAATATATGAAGACACTGCTGAAGAATTGCAAAGAAGCCTTTCTGAGAAAAAAATCTTTATGATAATGATCAAAGAAGTTTTCCATGCACTGGAGAAGTTGCACAAAGTGTCAATGAATGTCAGAGATGCTCAACTCAAAGACAAAGTCAAAATGGTGAAGGATCTTGACAATTCATTTCTTGAATTGAAGAAGGTGCATGAAGACCAGTTGGAACAGCTGAAAGAAAATTGGGAAGGAAGGCTAAGAACTGTTAAGGATGAGAATAACTCCCTTAACATGAAATGCATAGAACTAGATGTGATATTGAAAAATCTGCAATCACCCAAAGCTGAATCCTCCCAGTCAGCTGAAAGTAGAAATGTTGCTACACAAGTGTGCTTTGAGAAGGATGATTCTAAAAGAAAGACATCCTCAAATGAAATGGCAACATCTTATAAAAAGAAGGTACCATCCATACCATCCTGTACTCATGTTTTTAAAAGTGTTTCTACTAAAAGTGCAGGATGGAAGAATGAATCCAAACAAGTACGGATGAAGACGGTGAAGAAAGAAAGCTCTCCTGAAACAGCACAACAAGTCATGAAAAGTACCCTACAATCATAAGGACTCAAGAGGTCAAGATTTTTGGGTCAATGTTGGTGTTGTAACAAGTATGGAAATTGTGCAAAATATTGTAGGTACAATCCTCTAAATGTAAAAGCACAGACCAAGCCCATACCAAGGGGGAGCAAGCCAGAAGAAAAGAAGCAACATCCACAGGTCCAGAAACATCTGTTTACTGCTAACAGATTTGGATTGCTTGATAACATCTGGGATGTTTGCGAAAGTGGTCAAAATGATGCATGTAAATATCTAACTGTATCCAAAGCTCAAAAGAAGAGAAGATCACAGAACATGGCTAAGAGAGATTCCTTGGGAAGAAAGCAGAAGAAAGTTGACAATGCTCTCAAGCAAATTTTGAAAAAGGAAGAGAAGGCCTTGGAGTCTAAATCCAAGAAGGGGGATGTATCCAGAAGGACCACCAAGAAGAAAACATGCTTCTACTTTGGAAAGATAGGACATATCATGGATCTTTGTAAACAAGCCATGAAATTCAATAGAGGCAGACTGGACTCAAACAGACAATCAATCCAGATGAAGCAGAAAGTATTGATTGAAAACAAGTTGCCTAAGAAAGGTAGCTTGAAAGCATCAAAAGAACCATGTGGAACTTCCAGAACTGAGGCCACACTTCCATGTGACTTACTAGTCATATGGCCAAATCAGTTTCAACTTGCCAAAGATCTGCAAAGAGCTGAATATGAAGCACTGGAAATTGCTAAGGCAAAAAGGAAACAAAAGATTTCACATGAAGATGTGTTGAGATCCACACCAGCACAATCATCATTGAAGATCAGATGTGCAAGTGTGAAGAATGGTGAAAATGGGGCATCTCGGTTGAGAGAATCTTCTCAACCTTTTTGTTCACATTGATGAACCTAGGAGGTTCCATATTATTACCTAATCACTTGTATTTACATGTGCTAACATTGCAGGGAATTGAAGATGATGATCATTATCAGCTGGAGGATGGTTTTGGAAAGAATGGAGTGCACCCCTTGAGGGGGATCCAATCTGTAGAAAATGGGATTCTGAGATTTAATACCATCTTGAGAAAAGTGAAGGTATTATAATCATAATTTCATCCCTTGTTTCTTAATTGTATTCATCATGACAATTAAGGGGGAGTATTGATTGAAGACAAATGGTTGAAAGGGGGAGCTTTATCTTTGCACCTGAACTTTCTAATGAATTTTGTGAAGCATGTGCAGGATTTAGCAATTCATTGATATATCTGAAAAATTTCAAACCCCTGAAGCATGATCTCACATGTACAATGAATTTTGGACAGCATTGAGTTCCTTGGATACATCACTCTTGTTTTCTACACCGGGTTAGCCCACGTAGACTTATAGTTTATTTACTAAAGGTTCTTTGCTAAAGAGAACATGTGACATCATCCCTCTCTTAGTGCTTTTCAAGAATATGCTATTCTAAGGGAGGAAGAGATATTTTGGAAGAGAGCCACACCACATCTTTGCATTTTATTTCCAATAAGGGGGAGAAAATATTGGCACACATATGGACCCATTCATATGTGCAGAAGTAGTGTATTGACAACAAATACAAAGGGGGAGATTGAAATACACTGTGTTGCATTTGTTGTCAATGAGGCATGATGTTGTCATGGAATGAATGGATGTCATGGAATGTCAAGATGTGAATGAAAAAGGATGTGATGGTGATGGTGATGAATGAGAATGGCCATGGTACTTAGAGGCATGTCACTTAGAAGATTCACTAAGTGACAAAGGATGTTGTGGTTGAAACATTCTCTATGAATATCTGACGATTGTAGAACTGTTCTTAATGTTTCAATACTTGTATCAAGATGATACTAAGTTACACCACTTGAAGAATGGATGATGATGGAGCATCATCATTACATCGGACGATTGTTGTGCTTCTCTTTAAGTTCCAAGAACTTGTATCAAGTAGATACAATGTCACAACATTGTTTGAAGACCATGCATTGTACTGCCAATGCATGAGGAGATGAAGAAGTTCCATCCACAATCTCTAAGTGGATGAAGTGAGCTAAAGAAGTCCATGAACTATCAGTTAGTGCATGTGAATTTGAAGAAGATCCAATTTGATCTCTAATTAGATCAGTGAAGAACATTGAAGACTATGTTTGATTCAGGAGTTCGGTTGAAGAAGAAGACCCTTCGGGAATTCGATATACTAAGTGAAGATCATATGAGAGGAGTGATGAATTCCTAAGAAGAAGAGAAATAGAATAATAAGAGAGAAGGAATGGCTTGGAGAGAAGTGGCATTTCGCATTTGAATCTGGTTACTTTGTTTTTAAACAAAGCACTTGTTCTATACTTAAGCAAAAAGAGAGCCACCAAGGGCCAGCCTTAAGGGTTCAACCCCAAGGCACATGTGGGACTCGAGGTCGCCACGCCCAAGGAGGATCCCATGGGGCCATCCCGAGAGGCCGCGGCCGTGTGTAAGACGGGGCCACACAGAGGGTCAAGCCTGCGTAGCCGGGGCGCCAGAGCGCGTGCCCGTGTGTGCATAGTGGGCGCCAGTGGCACGCCCGCAGGGAGCAGAGGTGGGCGCAAGAGCGCGCCCTCTAAGTGAACACGGTGCGGGGCGGCACCGTGGAGGGGGAAGTACAACTGAACGTTGAAAGGGAGGCAGTGTTTGATAAACCACGTGGAAACCGGGAGCCGTTTCGATGTGGGACGCAGAAAAATCTCCAGGAGCGGATCCTGGCCGCACGATTGATTGCGCGCCAGATCTCGGCCGCACATCTCATCGCGCCGCTCCCGTTCAGATCCAGACCATTTAAGATTATTTGATCACCGGATCCAATGGCTCCCCGTCCGTCTTCAACCATGAGCTCGCCCGAGGCCACCCGCGACTCCTCCTTCGAACCAGGCGCCTCCCGAGTGATGTTTTTGAGTTCCCGGCGACCTCCGATCAATGTAAGACCTCCATTGGGTTCGTCTGGCCACACTGAACACATACATGCATAAAAATATGCATGCATTCAAGGAGGAGAGCATTTCGAGTTCGGTCGAGGCAAGAGGATATGCCGAAGCCACGTGGGGTTTATGCTTTTCATGTATCGACTTAAAGTAGGCCATGCACACGTTCGAAGCATGCATGTCGAGGAGAAAAATAAAGAAGAAGGAACCCGCGTTTGGAAGTAGAGAAAATAATGATTTATAGAATCTTGAATACCCGAAATATTTGGGAGTTCAAAGTTGTATCCCGCGGAAGATATGAGGCATCCCTCTACCTATAAAAAGAGAGTCCGAGGCTCTCTGTTCACTTGCTGATCCTATGAAGAGTGAAGTCCCGCGAAGCCTCTGTGCCCAGCGAAGTAAGAAGCTCCGCGCAACCCACTTGCGCGACGAAGCAGCCCGAATCCATTCCTGGCTTCATTTGTTCCTTTTGCGCACCTCTTGCGCGAAAGAAGAGAAAGGGAGAGTCCCCTGCGTGCTACCCCTTTGAACGACAGGAAGGAGAGGTTGGGCAGAGCGACCTTGCGCGCTCCCTCTGTGCACCGCGCCCCCTGCGCGGCAGTGGTTCCTTGTGCACCCAAGTGTGTATTGCGCTTTGAAGAAGAAGTGAAGGCCGCGGCTCAAACAGCCCTTGCGCGCCTCCTTGATGATTGAGTTCGGGTGAAGAATATCTCACCCACGGGTTAAGTGTGTGCAAGGCAGTATACCACACTTTGTGTGTGTGTGGTAAGTGGAGAAGAAGACCCGAGGCTTTGAGTGCACAAAGAATTAACAAGGCTGGGGCCTTATGTGTGTGAATTCATGAAGAGTGAAGACCATCACACTTTTGTGTGTGTGTGCAATTCAAGTGAAGGCCGAGATTTGCATGCCTTGTGTGCAAAGTGAACAAGAGAAGGCCGTAGCCCTTGTGTGTGTACACTTTGAAGAACAAACTAAAAGAACACTAATGTGTGTGTGTGCAAAAAGAAGAGGAGGAGGCCAACTCATGTGTGTGCAAAAGTGAAACAAGTGTGTGCAAAGAGACACGAAGGCCGAACCTAGTGTGTGCACTAAAAGTGTAAACACTTAGAAGAAGAATAAGACATCCACACAAAGAAGAACACACATTTATGTGTGTAAGAAAATTGAATTAATGGTGTGAAGTTCAAAGAAGGTGTGTGCTTAAAGAGACTATACCCTTTGTGGGTTTATTGCACCGAGAAGAAGAAGGGGAGTGCATGCTTACATGCATGCACGTGCACACGTGAACAAATCCAAATCTGCTTGTGTGCATTTGAGTTGTCCAGGACCAAGAGTTCTTGAAGATAATTGAGAGGCCATGCAGTCAGTGCATGAGGAAGTAGAGATGCCATGCACTCAGTGCATGAAGTTGTGATGAAGTGAGACTGGACCAGACTGAAGTTAAAGATATCATTTGTCTGAGTATTCAGTAGTTGAAGAGATAGGCCGGTTCATCCTTAGAAGAAGGTGATAAAGCCCGAGAAAGACGAGAAGACCTGTTCATCACAAGTGAGCAGAGGTACAGAGCAATGCCAGTAGTCTTTATCCCATACTGCTGAAGATACTTGAAGAAGCTTAAAGTGAAGAAGAGCTACTCGTTTGACTCGAGGAGCTAGGAGAAGCCCCCTGTGAGACTCATGGTGGAAGAAGTCTTCAGTAGGATTCTGGAGCAGGCCAGTGGGACTCTGGTAACACTGTGGGACACAGTATAAAGACCCTCTTGTGGGACTCAGGAGAGATACAGAGGGAATCTGTATCGACCATTGTAATACTAACCGATTATAATGGAGAAACCATGTTGGGGTGTATAACCAACATGGAAAGGACGTAGGCCTTTGGTGTCGAACCTTGTAAATCCTTGTGTCCTGTGCCTTTACATTTACTGCATCACTCGAGGAAAGGCTGAGAGATACAAGAAGAGTGGATCGAGGCTTTAACCAGCCATAGAGGTTTAATTGATAAGGAATAAATTAGTAAAAAGTTTTAAAGGATCACTGATTCACCCCTCCCCCTCTCAGTGATTCACACTGATCTGGGCACTTCAGATTCATTAGTCTTTCCAAATTAATTACCCATTCCAATCATTTCATCCCACCATTATTATGGTTTTTTACCCATGTAATGTATAGGAATCATATTAATATACATTCATCGATGCTATTTATTTTTATATGTATCATGTTTATATTTTGTATTTATTATTGTATTATTGGTATGATATTTGCAATATGTTTTTACAAGACTGCAAAACTGTTCATCCATTCAGAATTTGACCCATTATAACCATGCTAATGTAATAAAATAATCCACCAGCTCTAAGAATCCATGATCTGGGTGTTACAGTATGTATCAGTAGATTTTTTTTAGAAACCATGGATAATGGATTTAGAAAAAAATATTAGGGAACATATCCAAAAGATATAATTTGAGGATATGTATAAAAGAACCCCCTAGAATTTTTGTAATGTAGCTATTATGTTTGTATTCATAGAAAGACATACGTGTATGTATACTAAGAAGTTCGTATGGAATTTTACCAAGTGTACCTTGGAGTAAAACATTGACATAGTGTTTTATGTCTAGCTTATTGTAACCTAGTACATTAAAATGGGCCTTACTCTACACCCATAAAGACACTCCTTGGGGATAAAAATTGGAAACTACTAATTTTCTATACCTACTATTATGATGGATATGAATTTAATGATATCCAAAATAAAACCATGTTATTTATTATAAGATCATATATGCATAAATTATTCAATTTATGTTATGTGTTTTACTATTTATGGGATTATACATAATGAATCATAATTTTATTATCTTATCCAGTATATTCAATTTTTCAAAGATTGGTCTTGGAAGGATAAAAAATACTAGTACTCATCCAAAATGTATAAATTTTACTTCTGAGGAATACAATACAGCTATTATTGGAACTCATATTGTTATGGAAATATTATGATAGTTTAATAATGTTTTGAAACATAAACTCTCCTAAAAGAAGTATGTTTTTTAAATGCTAGATTCTATGATGTTGGATTTTATTATTGTATAGAGACACTCATTATTTATTTATACTAATGACAAAATAGTTAATGAGAAATGGATTAGTCTTTGGAGAAGATATTCATGTCATTGGGAGGTGGTGAAAAGGAAAATATTACTCTTATACTATAATTTCTCAATAAGGATGCAGATCAACGGTGGTCCTTGATTCCAAAATTCTAGGGATGAAGAAGAAATTGTACTCATGGGATGAAGAAACATTAAGGAGACATTCTTTTATAAATACGTCCCTCATGAGAAAAAACTATGATAAAGAGAATATTTCATAGCATAAATTAAATATGATGAAGAAAGTGATGTAGTGTGTGATTCTACCATTACCAGGTTATGATTAAATGATATAGATTTCACATGAAACAAGGAATTCCAGATTGATCATTTCATTAAAGGAAATAAGTAAAGTCTTTGAATAGAGTTAGTGGATCATCCCATTTACTCATAGTTGATGTATACATTTCTACTATCATAAAATTGAAATAATTATCGAAGTAAAGTGGATTTAAGGGGATGCTAGATAAGAATAAAAATGGAGAGAAAATGAAATATCATCGTAATATGGGAATGAATGATTTTCCCACATGTGATAATTACAGAATGAATCACCCTGGTAAATACTTGAAAGGATTGAGTGTTTTTTTTGAAGTGGGGAGATAACTATCAACAGGCTTATTAATGCATGGGGACAAAGATGATCAATGATGTCCTATACTAAAACATCAAGGAGATGGGGCACTACAGAAACTAATGACTCAAATGTTAAGATAATATACCTTAGATGAAGATAAGGGATCATGGATAAGGACATTTCATTAACACAACCAATGTGGAAAAATTAATGTGATTATATATTTGGATATACGAAATATGTTCTAAAATTCTTTTATATCTGATGTTTTCCTCATATATCTTATTAAATATATAAGGATTGTACAGTAGTACATTATTTTAAGGATTTTAGATTATATTAATAATGATACAAAGAAATTTTATTCAGTATAATGATATTTTTTTTAAAACACTTGATTAATGAAAATGAAACCCGTAATATGTATATTATATTTTGATACTAATAAATAAATGATTGATTTGGTTAAGTGAAGGCTACCTAGGAACTAATTCATGACTTGTAAAAAAGTGGTGTACTATATAATTGATGGATTTTGTAAAACTTATGACTTTTGGTAATATATACAATCACATGTGTCTTAATTAATATTTAAGGAAGAATTCATGAATCAATTATGGTTTTGGTGTGATTCAAGTTATTACAATATTTCAAAAGGATACATGATGATGTTATTCACATGTTTGGAATGTTAAATTCAGTATTTTTTATTGTTGATTAATTGAAAATGATACGTTCATTTTGGAAATTTATTGAATTTCTTTCCAAAGTGTTGTGTCCTAATATTTTGGAATGTTTAACCATTTATGAAGTGGTATATGTTAAAATTTGGATCTGGTTTTAAAGATTGATATATTATGACACTATATGATCATTATTTTGCTAAGGGATGATGTAGAAATAGTTTATGTCATGAAAAAAGGATAATGTTTTTATTATATAAATGGGACTAGTATGTATATTTACATATATTATTTGATAGAACTATTATTTAAACTATAGAAAACATGATCTTAAAACCACAAAATTACCATTTTACCTTTGTTTCTGATGAATATAATACCATATTTGATCACCATAGATTTATGGCCTTCGGATTATTAGACTTTCATAACCATGTTCTCTAGAACCCTACATCATAACTTTATTTTTATATTTTTTCTTTTATATCCATGTTTGCATTTCCCATATACATTCTCTTACAATTGAACCTAGTTACCTAACCAATGTACTTTCTGTTATATCTTATGGAGAATATGTGCTATGATCATAATAAACATATGGGGTTTTAAACAATATATTATTTTTAAATTACTATCCCTCAATTTTTGAGATCTTTTTTAAATTTAGAGGTTGTAATTTCATTAAGGTGGGGAGAATTAAACAACCAAAATATTATATTTAAAAGATTGTACTTGTTAGCGAGTATCCCTCACATCAAAAAGAGTTTAAGGGTATATAATACCCAAAAAATTTAAATAATGTTTAATATTTTAACATAATTAAATAAATGACATATATATCAATGATTGATACACTATGTTAGCATTTGTCTTACACAATAAAGATTTTCCTTATATAGCTTGCATTAAACGCACGACCGAGTTTTAGAAAATAAACGATATATTAGTAAAATATTATTACATATAACCTAGTCATTAAATTGATTTTTATGAATAGGTTTAAATAAATTACCAAAATATATAATTTACACAACTATAAGAAGAATTTATTTGTTACAAATAAATTATAAATGAATAGGAAAAGTGATTGAATATAATAGATTTTTTTTATTTTTATGCTCACAAATATTTTTTCACATAATAAATTTAATTAAATATTTATTAGAATTAAGTTAATATATATATATATATATATTATATTAAATAAAATAATTTTCATATTCATCCAATAGATTTAATAGGCTTAAGATAAAAAGAAGTCATATTTTAGGCATAAAATACAATATCTTTTTTAGTGTATTTTACCTTCTTCAAATGGATAATCTATTTTAAATACAATTTTGTCCCCTATGTAAATTTAATATGTCAAAATATAATTTTTCCTTGAAATAGAAACAAAAAAATTATGTTAGGTTATTTTTTTTCTTTTTCTGTGATGTTTCAATTTTTATTGAATAGTGAAAAATAATGAGATTTAATTCAAACCTACTCTTTAATGTAATTTATTTATTAAGATAAATTATATATTTTTTATGTTTAATCAGATAATATATTAAATAATTAATCCAATAAAGTTCATTTTAATCATTTTATTCATGAAAGTGACTTTAAAAACATAACAATTTTCTAGACATTTTTACTTTATGTACATATATGTTCTTCCCATATGTGGGATTAAATTTAAATTAAAATTTGACTTTTATGTAATTATAATTTTTAAAAATGGTTTAAAAAATTATGAATAAAAAATTGTTTTATCTAATAATAAATTAAACATAGATTTTGACCAAAAATATTAATGAATGTAATTAAAATTAATTAAAAAAATTAATGTAAAATTAAACATTATAATCAAATGGACATTTAATAGAAGGCCTAAATTATAAGGCCCCAGCCTTAAACCTTACTTAATCTTGAGTTATTACAAGATTACTCATTGAGGATCTCTTCAGGATTAGAGTTTAAGAGAATTAGATCATAAAACGTTCATTACATTCCACATTTAAACAAAGTGGTTTCATAAATGATAGTATTCATTTTTCCCATCAACGGAAACATATTTAAAAAATATGGATTCTTTGTTGACACTTCCTTGACACTATCATCATATCATTTACCAGTACCTTGACCTGTGAAAAACATTTCAAAAACTTGGAATGAGCATAAAAAGCTCAGTAAGGGTTATAAAAATTTGGAAAGGAAACATGAGTTCATATATACATAAGAATGAAATCATACTTTACCCATAAAACAAAAGCACTTTAACATACCTCATCAAATCATGAATAAATCATAGAAATCATAAGACATATAGGTAACTTGAGGCATTCATAACATTCTTACGTAGGGAGTAACCCTCTTTGTAATGTTTGGAATACCCATCATAGTATATTCCATAAATCTCTTAGTAGAAACCATAACGTTAACTCCTTCGCATTACCCAATGCATTGGAGAGCTATATCGGGCTCACCCGCCCTTAGTTTATCATGGAACCAACCTTCTTCATATTAATGCCCATGAACCATAACATAATCGTATCACATAAAACATGCATAAAGGAAACATAACATTTCCACTTTTCAATCACAAGATATGAATACAACACATTGATATAAAAAATTATGAATTCCATTTTCAATACCAAAATAAATGAAATGTAAAACATGGTATTTTTTTTATTTTTTAAAAAAGGTATGGCTTGTAGAGGAAGCCTAAACTCAAATAATGGTCACGACGGTGGAGAAGTCGTTGTCGCCGCATACGTACGACAAAAGCATTCCCTTTTGTCATTTAGTAAAACGCTTCATATAAAAAATATTCCTTTTGAATAAACGGAAAAGTAAAAGGGGTTTATACACCGTAAAAAAATGGTTTTGTATAAAACAAAATATGCCTCAATGAAAGAAGATTAAGACGAAGTCCCATACCTCGGGTCTGACTTGACTTGATCGTTATTTAACCTCCTGAATAATAAACATGAGTTAATTTCTACTTGATTAAGAACCTTTTTAAAGTTTATTATTACTTTTATATCAGTTATTACCATGTCATGAACAGTATGTAATTATTTAAGTTAATAATGGTCGTTTTAACGATCATTGGTACTTGAGTGAAAAAAATAAACTCTTTATAATTACACGTTGTTCATTTATCCATTATATCCAGAGTTATAATCATGATTTAGATATCATATATATCATATATATACAGTATATACATGCATTTATAATATTACATAAAGTTTAGAGATAAGAAATGAAATGCACCGTTCATGGAGACGGTAGGCCGTACGTACGCATGAACGCTACATTCATTTCTATTTCGTATTTTATGGAATAGAATCATAATTATATAAAGGTATATTATAATTCCAGTATAATATAATATATAAAATAATTAATTACATCCTTTATACATCCCACATATGGCATTAACGAATCAAATCACTTTTAGGGGGCGGTAGTCCGCACTTCCTAAAATGAAGATATCGCATTTACCCATAATGGAAACCATAAAGGTATGCCATAAATGAAAAATAATGAACCTTAAGTAAAACATAAACATATTATGTATCATATATAAATATAGTGTCATCTTAATGGCCACCTTTGAAGGTGTTATATGAGTGTTGAACAATCATCATTTCGTAGGGAAGAAATTCGCTATCCACAGAAACAGTTTGTTCATTAACCATTAGATGTAGGTGTGTGTAAGTGTAGATCTAATACTTATTATAAAAAAATAATAGTATATGTAAGATACTGGTTTTGTTAAAAAAGAAATGAATAAAAAGAGTTTAGAGGGTTGGAGAAGCAAAATAAAACATAAGAACACAAGAGAAAACACTACCTTTAAAACGGGTAACTCTTTTTCATTTGAGCTCAAAGGATTCCTTGGGAAGAATATGCACAAAGTTAGGCTTCAAGGAGAAATATAAGGATGTGTAGAGACAAAATGGGCAGGTTTTGGCTGAACAAAATGCTTTGTAAGTGTGGTTAAGGTGGTATAGGTGGGGGCCTTTTATAAGACGAGAGGAGGGGCACTCTTGGAAAGTAAAGAAATGTGACATTATTTTAAAATTATTTTCGGATTTAAAAGGTCCCACATTGATATAATTAGTGTAAAAGGTGATATGGGTTCAAAATATACCCATCCAATGGGTTTTTGACAAGTTTAGTTCTTAGGTTTTACATTATCTTTTCATTTTATTTAAATCGTTAAATAATGAGGTAATCACTGCATCATCATGATGTCAT
Organism: Viscum album; assembly: GCA_963277665.1. NCBI lineage: Eukaryota > Viridiplantae > Streptophyta > Magnoliopsida > Santalales > Viscaceae > Viscum > Viscum album. The sequence continues at coordinate 567,133,459 of OY728151.1, forward strand.
AAATAATTTAATTTATTTAATGTCTAAAAATTATGAAAAAATACTATGATGTAGGAAATAGTTTTATCTTTCCAATGACAATTTATAGTAACAAAGATGACTTGTATAACTCCATTTAATTTTTTTTACTAAAACAATATATGTTTGTGTCATTTTTAATTTTACATTAAATAAAAAGAATTAATGTCTTTATCTTACACAAGTGGCTCTATGGGGTCCCAGAAATCTACCCATGGGTTTTCTTGTTCGGCCATGACACATCAAATATGGGTAGGACATGTGTCAAGTTCATTTAATATTATTAAAACATTATTCTTACCTTAAATTACACTACTTACTTCTAATTGCGATTAAAAACATAAAAGTTACTATTCATAAAAAAAATTATTTTAATCCCATTGAACCACATTTTACCTCTGAATGACAACCATGTATGTCGGATTTTTGAATTTTAAAACATAGAGGTGGTAAAATTTCATTTAAAGGGAAAATCAGTTTTTATAAGTACCACTTAGTGGTTTCACTATTAATCAAAAATTGAAGTTTTTCAGAAAAATACCAAAACATCACCCTAAGATATATTTGATCTTCTGAATTCAAAAATGATGTCTATATTAAGATATTAAAAACATTTAAGTTACATTAATTAATTTAATAATTAATTCCCGTTGTTAGAGAAAATAGCTTGTTTTTTTGAAATAATAAGTATCAAAAGATTGACACTAGTTGAAGTCCAATTTCAAAGTGAAATTAATTCCAACGACCACTATTGGATTAAATGGTAAAAATATATTCTAATTGAACTTTAAAACCAATTAAAAAGATAATCTATCCATATAATTAAATTAGATGAAAAATAAGTTTTGATGTAAAATGCACTATTTTTCACTATTCATTAAAAAATGAACATTGTCAGAAAAATACCATAAAATTATCCAATGTAAATTTCAATGTCCCAATCATAAAGAATAAGTTTATTTTGACAAATAGAGATTATAAAATTGTCAAAAGTTTTATTTAAAAATGGTTTGCCATCAAAAGACAATAAAACAATCTTATAAAAATATTAGTGTATTCCATGCTTAAGATTGGATTTATTCTCATTTTATGTCTCTAAAACACTATCTAATTCATTAGTAGACATAGATAAAAATATATATTATTCATTAAATACATGGGATGTTACATCCTTCCCCCCTTTAGAAAATTTCGTCCCCGCAATTTATTTACATATCGAATAAGTGGGGGTATTTAGCCCTCATTGAATTTTCAGATTCCCATGTTGCCTCTTCAATCAAGTGGTTTTTTCCAAAAAACCTTTACATGATGAATCACCTTATTCCACAACACTTTCTCCCTATGATCAAGAATCTGAACCGGTTGTTCCTCATAAGATAGATTCTCTTCCAACTGAACAACCTCTGGACTCAAAACATGAGATGGATCTGGCATGTACTTACTTAACATTGAAGCATGAAAAACATTGTGTACCTGAGATAAACTCGAAGGTAAAGCCACTCAGTAAGCAACAGATCCAACTTTCTCTATAATTTCATATGGTCCAATGAACCTTGGACTCCGCTTTCCTTTCTTACCAAATCGCATCACACTTTTCCATGGTGAGACTTTGAGAAAAACATGGTCAGCTACCTCAAAAGAAAGATCCTTCCTCCTGTTGTCCGCATAACTCTTCTTCCTGATCTGAGCTATTCTCATGTGTTTCTGTATCAGCTAAACTTTTTCTTGCCAACTCTTCTACAAGATCTGGTCTCATCAACTTCCTTTCACCCACTTCATCCCAAAAAGCTGGAGTTCGACACCGCTTCCCATATAATGCCTCAAACGGATCCATCTGTATACTGGAATGAAAACCGTTATTATAAGAAAACTCAACCAAAGAAAGATGTTGGTCCCAAAATCCCTGATAATCCATCGAACAAGCACATAGCATATCCTCCAAAGTCTGGATTGTTCATTCTAACTGCCCATCTGATTGAGGATGAAAAGCTGTACTAAAATTTAATTCAGTACCCAACGACTTCTGAAGGCCTTTTCAAAAGTTTGAAGTGAACCTGTGATCACAGTCAGATACAATGGATAGAGGAAATCCAAGTAACCTGACTATCTCTTTAAGATACAAACGGGAAAGCTGATCTAGGGAAAAATTATCTCGTATAGCAAGGCAATAAGTATATGTAGTCAAGCGATCAACAATAACCCAGATTGCATTATTACCTCTAGATGTCTTAGGTAATCCCACAAAAAAGTCCCTGGATATATTATCCCATTTCCACTCTGGCACTGGTAAATGATGAAGCATTCCTTTCGGTAACTGTCACTCGGCTTTAACCTGTTAACAAGTCAAACACTTCACAGTAAAATCAGCAATATCTCTTTTAATTCCATCCCACTAGTAATACTCCTACAGATCTCTGTACATCTTAGTACTGCCAGGATGAACTAAAAAAGGAGAACTACAAGCTTCACATAACATCTCTCTCTTCAACTGTGAATCAAAAGGCACACACAATCTCTTCCTAAATCTCAAAACACAATCATTATCAATTTTTAATTCAGGAAACTTACCCTTCTGAACCTGCTCTACCTTTTTCTGCGACTCACTATCCTGCTTTTGTGCTTGCTTGATTCTGTCTGATTGGGAAGATTTCACTAATACCTGAAACAAAACAGAAGAAAATCCTCTACCAAAAACATCTATAACAAAGTTCATCAAATCCTTAACCAAAGGATCACATTCCAAATGCAACATTGTTAATGAAGCATTACTTTTTCGACTCAAAGCATCAACAACTTTATTTATTTTTCCCGAATGGTAATGATTTGTACAATCATAATCCTTGATTAATTCTATCCATCTCCTATATCTCATGTTCAATTATTTCTTGAGTGAATATATACTTTAAACTTTTGTAATCGGTATATATTCCAAACTTTACTCCATACAAATGATGCCTCCAAATATTTAAAGCGAAAACAATAGTAGCTAATTCCAAATCATGTGTAGGGTAATTTAACTCATGAGTTTTCAACTGACGTGAAGCATAAGAAATTACCTTATCATTCTACATTAGGACACAACCAAGTCCTATCAATGAAGCATCACTATAGATAACAAACTCCCCATTCCTGGAAGGTAGTTCCAAAACTAGAACATTCACCAACCTTCTTTTCAACTTTTGAAAACAATCATCACATTCTTTTGTCCAGATAAACTTGACACCCTTCCGAGTTAGCTTAGTCATTGGACTAGATAACCGTGAAAAATTTCTAAAAAACCTTCAGTAATAGCCTGCCAAACCAAGGAAACTACGAATCTTAGTTACATTTGTGGGTCTTGGCCATTCTTCAACAACCTTTGTTTTTGCAGTATCAATAGTTATCCCATCATTAGAAATAATGTGACCAAGGAAAGAAATTTGTTGCAACCAAAACTCACACTTGCTGAATTTCCAATATAATTTATTTTCTTTTATGGTTTGTAAAATAGCCCTTAAATGTCTTTCATGCTCCACTTTAATTTTAGAAAACACCAAAATATCATCAATGAAAACCACCACAAACTTATCCAAGAACTCATAGAAAATTCTATTCATTAATTCCATTAATACAGCAGGTGCATTGGTTATCCCAGAAGGCATTACTACAAATTAATAATGGCCATATCTTGTTTTAAATGTGGTCTTCGAAATATCTGCTTCCTTTACCTTCAACTGATGGTACCCCGATCTCAGGTCAATCTTTGAAAAATACTGAGCTCCCTGGAGCTGATCGAACAAATCATCGATATGAGGAAAAGGATATTTGTTCTTAACAGTAATTTTATTCAAGGATTTATAATCAATGAAAAGTCTCATAGAACCATCTTTCTTTTTAACAAATAAAACAGGAGCACCCCATGGTGATGTGCTAGGTAGAATGAAAATTTTCCCTAAAAAATATTGCAATTGCTCCTTCAACTCTAAAATTTCAATTTGAGCCATTCGATAAGGCGGTTTTGAAATTATCTTAGCATCAGGAACTAAGTCAACAATAAACTCAACTTCCAGATCTAGTATTATTCTAGGCAACTCCTCAGGAAAAACATCAGGATACTCATTTACCACTGGCACATCATTAATTTGAACAGTTCCTTTGTTTTCAATGATGTGTGCAAGGAAACATTCACTTACATATTTTACAAGTTTCTCGGCCTCTTGATATGTTATCAACAGTTAAGTTTCATTCTTGTACACTAAAAGAAAATCTTTCTGAAAAGAAAATTCTTTAGCTCTACATTCAATCATAGCATGGTAAACATAGATCCAATCCATACCCAGGATAACATCAAACTCTACTAGAGGTAAAACAATAAGGTTCGTAAGTAGGTTCTTTCCACGGATAAGGATAGGAAGATTCTTATAAATTCTTTTTTCCTCAACATTTCCCCTATGTGTTTTTACCAAAAGTTCAGGAGTCATTTCTTAAGAAGGTATTCCCATTTTACTAGAAATGTTTTTAGAGATGAACGAATGGGTAGTCCCCGAATCAAACAACACACTGGAATAATCTGAAAAAACAAATAAAGTAACTGATACAACTTCATTTGATGGCCCGACATCTGTTTAAGTAGTTGCAAAAGATTTCACCACCCCTTTCTGTTTGTAGTCTAACTGCTTCCCATCACTTGAGCTCTTTGTTGGACACTCATTTTCATAGTGACCCATCTCATTGTACTTAAAACATTTCACTAACTATAAATCAAATTTGGTCTTACCTTCACCTTGATCTTTTTCAGTGCAATCAAAAGACTTATGCCCCATCTTACCACATCGGTAGCACATTCCATAATTCAGAAGACATTCCCCAGTATGCCTTTTCCCACATTTATCACAAACTGGAAACTTCGTTTTCTTACCATCATACTTTCTTGAATTTTTTTTTCCATTTCTCCTGCCACCTCGGTCTCTTCTTCTATCGGTTTTTATAGAACACTTGATCATCGAAAAACTCCATTTCCACCTTCTCAGCACATCGAACAAGCTTTTCATAACTTTTGAAGTCACGAGAAGCTAATTCCATTCGATATTTTGGATTTAATCCTGAGTAAAAACAATTGATTTTACTATCAAGGTCTTAGATAAAATTTGGAGCATACCTTGACAATCGAGTGAACCTTTCTTCATAGGTAGCCACTGAGTCTTCCTCTTTCCTCAAATCCAGGAATTGTTTTTCCATCCTAAGTTGAACAAACTTAGGAAAATACTTCTCAAAAAAACATACCTTTGAATTCATCCCAGTCGAGAGCATCAATGTCATCAGCGTCCCTGATATTTTTAACCATCGACCACCACTGATCGGCCTCACCCTCCAAACGATAAATAGTAAGACTAACCTTTTGATTGTCTGAACACCCCATGTCATCGAAAATATTCTCCAGTGCTTTAATCCACCATTCAGCTAGCACATGGTCAGATGATCCTCTGAATGATGGGGGATGTTGCCTCATGAAATGTTCCTCCACTGACATGTTCCTCTGCGGTTGATCTGGATGATCTCGTGCATGGATACCACCGCCATTTATCACTTGAGTCAACTGCGCCATTACTACAAAAAACTTTTCATTTCCAATTCCGACCATCTTAGATGCTGATTCGGAAGGTTATTTCCTTCTGTATGCCTTCTTAGCACTGCTTCTCTGTTTCCTCTGTGGAAAACCATTATGAATAAATGTGTCTTTGATGAAGCAACCTGGTAATCATAAAATGCTATATCATTTCAATTTGACCATAAAAAAATATTTTTGTATAATCATTTAATAGAATTCTAACTCCTAAAGTTATCTAAACCGACGTCTGATACCAACTATAAGGCCCCATCCTTACACCTTACTTAATCTTGAGATATTACATGATTACACATTGAGGATCTTGTCAGGTTTAGAGTTTTAGACAATTAGATCATAAAACATTCATTAAATTCCACATTTAAACAAAGTGGTTACATAAAAGATAATGTTCATTTTTCCCATCAACGAAAACATATTTAAAATAAATCATGGATTCTTTCTTAACACTTCCTTGACACAATCATCATATCATGTACCATTCCCTTGACCTTTGAAAAAATTTCAAAAACTTGGGATGAGAATAAAAATCTCAGTAAGGGTTATAAAAATATGTAAAGGAAGCATGAGTTCATATATACATAAGAATGAAATCATACTTTACCCATAAAACATAAGCACTTTAACATACCTCATCAAATCATGAATAAATCATAGAAATCATAAGACATAAAGGTAACATGAGGCATTCATAACATTCTTACATAGGGAGTAACCATCTTGGTTCCGTTTGGAATACCCATCATAGTGTATTCCCTAAATCTCTTCGGAGAAACCATAACGTTTAACTCCTTCACATTACCCAATGCATTGGAGAGCTATATGAAGCTCACCCACCCTTAGTTTATCACAGAACCACCCTTCTACATAATAATTCCCATGAAGCATAACATAATCTGTAACGCCCCGACCCTAGTTACCCAGAGTCGGTGCATTATTACAAAACTTTGGCATGATCACAAGAAAGATCATATCTCGAAAGACCGATTGGTTTAGTATCCATGGAAACACTAGATATATTCATAAGTTTTACATTACATCATAAAATGAAAAACTACTACAACAACATAATGTCTCCAAAATTCACACTCATATCCCCACATAATATCCCTGCAGGTCATTCATAATTTACTTCTTCACTTCCTGGGAAAAATAAAATATAGAAAAGGGGTGAGCTCAAATGCCCAGTAAGGATAACAATATACCAGATACTTTCATAAATAAGAATAAACATTTAAGGCAATGTATAACTAAAACAACAGCCTTTCAAACATGAACATTCAACATTGTATGGCATAAATAAATGAAATAATTCCATTTACTCATTCACATGGATATTCTACTAATCGAATAATCACATGCAAAATCACTAACCACTTTCATAATGTTTGAATGCACAATGCCAGACTATCATAACCACATAGCCAAGGCCTCGTGCCAAGACTACAAATAAGATTTTGTCAAGGCCTTGTGCCAAGACACTAGTTTCTCTCATGAGACTTACCGATGTAATATTTTTAGAAGATACTTATGTTTAAAATTGCTAAAAAGTACTCCAGTGTTTTTATGAAATCATTATGCAAGCTTCTGAAAACAAAATAACTAATTCTGAGACTGCTTGACTAATTATAGGCCATGATGGGTCCACTACCAATCCCTTCCTATCTACCACACTCGAGAGTCAGGTTTTCTGAAAACATTTTGAAGCTTGCGTTAAATACGTATACATTTGCACTGGATTTTCATATTTTTGAGAGAAATATCTATTTTTTTGAAATCATTTAAAAGTCACATAATTATAAAAGAAAATATTTAATTTGAAAATATCCTTATAATCTTTTAAGGAAAGCTTCGACGATTTTATAACGGCGAAAAATAACCGCAACCGCCGTATAATTTAAAAAAAACATTCTTACCTTAATTCTGTCGAAAAGGTTAAAAAGCACCTTGTTTGGAATACGACAGAAAGATTCCTTTATAAACCTCTTATAAAAAGTCAAACAAGGGTATAAATGAATTTAACCCATATTCTAGTAAATAGTAAAAATGTTTTGAAATATATTATTAAGAAACTTGGATGTGGATGATAAAGAGATCCCAGTAGATTATTACGTATAAACAACCTCGGATAATGAAGAGATTGTGAAATAACCCTTACCAATTTGGTAACTTGTGAAACATACAACCCATGAAATAGGTATCATACAATGAATATGTAAATACACATAAATTAGAGTGTATTACACAAAGAATATAATTATGGGCAGTACATACACCACATAAAAGGTGATGGTGGCAATATGGCATGAATCTCACGGGAATAAGGAGTGAGATGAAAACCCCTTACCTTCTACTTTTACTTGGATGGGGTAGGTTAACCTCCTGTATAATATTGAAACAATTGTTATTAAATTATACAAGAATCATATATTTTAATATGATGTCATATATGATCTTTTAACTTTGCTTTGTTAATAATGTCTTAGTATTATCGTTGTTTCGGGTGTTAACTTACTCGTTTTCTTTTATATGTTTTATTACGTAAGCCATGTTTGTAATGGATAGGTTGTATATTATTCATATCCAGAATGATATCAAGTCCTTAAACATCATTTTTAAATCAGAAAATGATAATTATACTTGAATGGATATGATGGAGAATGAATCTCATCGCGTTCGTGGAGACGGTAGTCCGTACGTACGCACGAGCGACAATATCATTCTTTTGATATTAAAATAATATATAAATGGATGGTATATCATATATACAGAATCAATAACATGTTATATTTATTATTTACATGAGTTACACATCATTATTATACCCATCCAAATAATAATATATTGAATAACAATTGCACCATGACGTGGAGACGGTAAGCCGTACGTACGCACGTATGGTGACATGTTATTCAAAGGGTGGATAGAATACTGAATATGGTTGTACCATATTTATAATAAAATCACAGTATATATATGATACTGGAGTTATTATTTTATAATGGTAACAAAAAAGTAAGAAGAAGTGGAAGAAGAAGGAACTTGGAAAAGGTTGGTGAAATCATTACCTCTTCTTCGGTTTCTTCCTTTTGATTTGATCAAAAGGGCTCCTTAGGTTGTCTTTCTGATCAAAATAAGGCCTCTAGGTTGTAGTGAGGGAAGTTGGGAGAGTATTTGGGCAGCGTTTGGCCGAACCAAAAGGCTTTTCTGGTGTGAAGAAAAGAGAAGGAGGAGTGCCCTTTTATAAGAGGGGTGAGGGGCACCTTTGGAAAATCTAGAAATATTAGATTATAATAAATTTTTATTCGGTTTCTAATGGATCAAAAGTTTATTATTTAAATTTTAAGGTGGGGATGGGTCTAATACCACTCAAACAATAGAATTTAGACAGGTTTGGGTACTTATATTAACCTTATCTTTAAGTATTAACTCTAAGTTAATTAGTTTCACTTTTACAATGTCTCTTTGTATTTTTATATAATATGGTTAATAAACTTACTATATACATCCATGCGACCCCCAAGTGGTCCATTAATGATGAACCTATCATTATATAAGTCTCTTGGACTAACCTTAGATTTTTAGGAATTTAATATCAATTAATAATATAATATTTGTTCTAAGAACTCTTTTATGTCAATTTTGACACTATTCAATAGTTGATTTTTGTGAAACTCATAACAGATTTATTACTTCTAACAAAGTCAATTAATTCAATCCTAATATATCATATTATCCTATAAAATTAGTTTAATTCATTAAAAGTTTCATATTTTATTTATTTGGGTATTTATAATATCAATTATTTTAATTTTTTACTATTATAGTAATTAATTCATCATCATTGTGTCACAACTAAATTAAATTATTTAGTGTCTAAAAATTATAAATAAAATATCACTATGTAGGAAATATTTTTATCTTTCTAATGAATATTTATAATCTAATATCCAACATATATAACCCTATGTAAAAATTGTTTTTCTAAAAGATATAAGCTTGTGTCATTTTTGTATTCATTTTAACTTAATTAAAATAAAGTGTCCCTATCACCTAAAAGTGGCACCATGGGGTCCCAAAATCGACCCAAAGATGCCTATGGTCGAACATGTATCAACAAATAAGGATAGGACACGTTTTAGGGTAATTTAGTATTATTATAATATTATTTTTTAACCCTTATTTACCAGATTTACCCTTAACCATGATAAATAAAATATTTACCACAGTAACTATTCAAAATGTCTAAAAATAAAAGTTACCTATTTACAGAATTTGGAAATCCTGATTCCAAATATGGAATCCATTTTTCTAAATTCAAAACACATAAGTGGCCGAAATTAATATTAAATTAATTCCCACTGTCAAAACAAAAATCGTGTTTTTAAGAGATAATAACTATCAAAAGATTGACACTTGTTTATGTTCAGTTTAATTGTAAAATTATGTCAAATGACCAACATTATATTAAATGGTAAAAATATATTCTAAATATACTTTAAAACCACTCAAATTCATAATTTATCATTATTAATTATTTTGATTAAAAATGTTGTTTTTAATTAAAATTTAGTAATTTTCACTATTCATCAAAATATGAAACTTATCCGAAAAGTACCAAAATTTCACCTTAGGATAAATTTGATATTCCGAATCCAGAAATGAAGTCCATTTTAAAATATAAAATATATATAATTTCAAAAAGTAGGTATTACTATTCATAACGGCTAGTTTGATTGGTTGTTAGAACTCAGTGTTGCGTATAACACACGCTATCACATTATTCAAAGAGAAGCGTACCGTAGAAGCTTGGGGTGTTACATTCTCCCCTCCTTCAAATAATTTCTTCCTCGAAATTTCTAGAATACTACCGCATGAAAAGACTCGGGTGGTTCTTCATCATAAGTTCCTCGGGTTCCCACGTTGCCTCTTCCATCTTATGGTTTCTCCACAAAACTTTTACCAGACGCGTCGTCCGGTTTCTCAGTACTTGTTCTCTTCTATCAAGAATCCTGATAGGATCTTCACAATAAGACAGATCGGGTTCCAGTTCTAATTCCTCATAGGTGAGTACATGTGTTGGGCCAGGCATGTATTTCCTCAACAGAGATACGTGGAACACATCGTGAACTTTGGAGAGACTTGGCGGCATTGCCAATCGGTAAGCCACAACCCCAATTCGTTCTAGAATTTCGAAAGGTCCGATGTACCTGGGACTCAATTTACCTTTCTTACGAAAACATATGACTCCCTTCCATGGAGATACCTTCAGGAAAACATGATCAACGACTTGAAATTCCCAATCCTTCCTTCGATTATCTACATAGCTCTTCTGCCTACATTGAGCTTCTTTGATGTGATTTTGGATTACCTTCACCTTTCCACCGTTTCCTCCACCAGTTCTGGGCCTACAAGTTTTCTTTCAACTACGTCATCCCAACAGGTTGGTGTACAACATCTCTTTCCTTATAATGCTTCATATGGTGCCATCTGAATACTCTAATGGAAGCTATTGTTATAGAAAATTCTACCAGTGGTAAATATTGATCCCACATACCCTGAAAGTCAAGTGAGCAAGATCTCAAAATGTCTTCTAAGGTCTGAATAGTCCGTTCTGATTGTCCATATGTCTGAGGGTGGTAAGAAGTTCTCAAATGATGTTCAGTATCCAGGGATTTCTGAAGACTTTTCCAAAATCTTGAAGTAAAACGGGGATCATGATCAGAAAAAATCGACAGGGGTACTCCATGAAGTCTCACAACTTCATTAATATATAGTCTTGCTAGACGTTCTAGGGGTAGATCTTCTCTTATAGCAAGAAAATGTGCTGACTTGGTAAGACGATCAACAATAACCCATATTGCATCATTCCTTCTAGGATTCTTTAGTAGCCCCATGAAAAAGTCCATCGTAATATTGTCCCATTTCCACTCCGGTATGGGAAGAGGTTGCATGACTCCTCCAGGCTGTTGCCTTCCAGCTTTCACTTGTTGGACACAAAATCAGCAATCTCCCTCTTCATGTTGTCCCACCAAAAATGTTCCTTCAAATCTCTATACATTTTCGTGCTCCCATGGTGTATAGAGAAATTTGAACTATGAGAATCATCCAACAATTCCCTTTTTAGATCAGGTAAATCGGTAACACAAAGTCTCTTCCCGAATTTCAAAATTCCATCTTCATACACAAAGTCTCTCAATCTCCCATCATTCACAGCTTTAATCTTCTTTTGAAATTCTTCATCATCGGTCTGAGAACTCTTAATCCTTTCTAGTAAAGATGGTTTGGCAACCATTTGAAAAAGTATTGATGTTTCACCTTCCCTGGTTATTCCCATGTCCATCTTCACTAGATCCATGAAAATTGGATCCATTTCAATTCTCATATTGTTCAAAACTCCATGGTCTTTTCTAATAAAAGAATCTACCACCTTGTTTTCTTTCCCCGGGTGGTAGTGTATCGTGCAATCATAATCCTTGAGTAATTCAAGCCATCTCCTTTGCCTCATGTTGAGTTCTTTTTGTGAGAAAATATACTTCAAACTCTTGTGATCAGTATAAATCTCACATTTTTCACCATAGAGGTAGTGCCTCCATATCTTCAAATCAAAGATCACAGCTGCTAACTCGAGATCATGAGTAGGATAGTTTTGTTCATGAATTTTCAACTGTCGTGATGCATAGGCAATAACTCTATCATTCTGCATAAGGACACAACCACATCCTTTCTTTGATGCATCACTATAAATAACGAACCCATCACTCCCCGATGGTAGAGTCAATATAGGAGCATTGACTAATCTTCTCTTCAGTTCTTCAAAACATTCTTCACACTCTTTTGTCCAAACAAATTTAACCCCTTTACGTGTGAGCTTCGTTAATGGGTTAGCCAATCGGGCAAAATTATGGACGAAACGTCGATAATAACCTGCCAAACCAATAAAACTACGTACCTCATTTATACACGTAGGTGCTGGCCATTATTGGATTGCCTTGGTTTTAGAAGGATCAACAGAGATTCCATATTTAGAGACAATATGGCCAAGAAAAGAAATCTCCTGAAGCCAGAATTCACACTTGCTAAACATCCCATATAATTCATGCCTCCTCAGAGTCTTCAAGATAATGCGCAAGTGATTTTCATGATCTTCGTAAGTTTTGGAGTATACCAAGATATCATCAATAAATACCACCAAAAATCCATCGAGATACTCCTTGAAAACTCTATTCATCATATCCATGAATACAGAGGGTGCATTAGTCAATCCAAATGGCATTACGGTAAACTCGTAATGCCCGTACCTGGTTCGAAATGCTGTCTTCGGAATGTCTTCCTTCTTCACACACAACTGATGGTATCCAGATCGAAGGTCAATCATTGAAAAGTATTGAGCTCCATGTAGTTGGTCAAATAAATCATCAATACGAGGTAGGGGATACTTGTTCTTTATCGTTATAGCATTGATCTCCCTGTAGTCGATACATAACCTCATAGATCCATCTTTCTTTTTAACAAAAAGAATAGGGGCTCCCCATGGAGAAACACTAGGGCGAATAAATCCCTTATTGCTCAATTCCTCTAGTTTTTTCATTAGTTCAACTAATTCTATAGTGGCCATTCTATAAGGGGTCCTCGATATAGGCCTTGATCCAGGAATTAAATCAATGGAAAACTCAACTTCTCGTTCTAGAGGATGTCCAGGTAAATCTTCCGGAAATACATCTACAAATTCTTTCACAACAGGTACATCCTCTATTTGAACATTCCTTTCCTCACCGATAGTTATTTCATTCTCTTCCTCCCCAAAGCCTGAAATATTTTCTCTAGGGAATTTATCCATTTCTCAGCTACTAATGGATTTGTACTCCCATTGAACGTTGGTGGTTGTTGCCTCATGAATCGATCTAACATTGATCCTCCATGCTGTGGATCAGGGTGCTCCATAAGGGTAAGGTTATTATTCATAACCTGAGTAAGTTGTCCCAGTATGGTGATTAGCTGATCGACACCAGTTGCATCACCAGCTCCACTATAATTATATTGAGTAGTAGGGAAATCCCTACATGGAGTGCGTGCATTGATACAGTTTCCATTTCTTCCACTAGGCGCCATTTCTAAACAATGGCATAAACTAGATCAGTTTATGAATCAAAATACATAATCCCATACTTATAAAACACTTAACAAAAATTGAACTATTTATGGATATAATCCATAATCATAAAAATGTTTTCATTGAGGATTTATATACTCATAAACCCTTCATAATGATTTGTAAAGAAAATGAGAGTTATCTTAAGCATATCCCCCGGGAGTGTCGCAACCAAGAGTGCAGTAAGGCCCGTTGTCGTGCACCAGTTCCCATTCGAGTCTAGCTCAAAGCGGTGTTTTCGGGTTTTACCCCTAGGTACATCTGTGCCAGAGCCGCCTCTACCTGCTCGTATCCAGACAGGGATGTATTGCTCGGAAAACTCACAAAATATCTACAATACCAAAATTCTAGGAAGTTCTTCTATACTAATCCGCAAAGTTTATCTTAGGTCTACGTGCTCTAATCAGAGTTTATCTAAATCTAGCTTCCAAGGTTTGTACTAAACTTCCTCTGATACCAACTGTAACGCCCCGACCCTAGTTACCCAGAGTCGGTGCATTATTACATAACATTGGCATGATCACAAGAAAGATCAAATCTCGAAAGACCGATTGGTTTAGTAGCCTTGGAAACACTAGATATATTCATAAGTTTTACATTACATCATAAAATGAAAAACTACTACAACAACATAATTTCTCCATAATCCACACTCATATCCCCACATAATATCCCTGCAGGTCATTCATAATTTACTTTTCACTTCCTGGGAAAAATAAAACATTGAAAAGGGGTGAGCTCAAATGCCCAGTAAGGATAACAATATACCGGAAACATTTATAAATAAGAATAAACATTTAAAGAAATGTATAAATAAAACAACAGCCTTCAAACATGAACTTTCAACATTGTATGGAATAAATAAAATGAAATAATTCCATTTACTCATTGACATGGATATTCTACTAATCGAATAATCACATTCAAAATCACTAACCACTTTCATAATGTTGGAATGTATAATGCAAGACTATCATAACCACATAGCCAAGGCCTCGTGCCAAGACTACAAATAAGATTTTTTCAAGGCCTTGTGCCAAGACACTAGTTTGTCTCATGAGACCTACCGATGTAATATTTTTAGAAGATACTTATGTTTAAAATTGCTAAAAAGTACTCCAGTGTTTTTATGAAATCATTATGCATGCTTCTAAAAACAAAATAACTAATTCTGAGACTGCTCGACTAATTATAGGCCAAGATGGGTCCACTCCCAATCCCTTTCTATCTACCACACTCGAGAGTCAGGTTTTCTGAAATCATTTTGAATCTTGCGTTAAATACGTATACATTTGCACTGGATTTTCATATTTTTGAGAGAAATATCTATTTTTTTGAAATCATTTAAAAGTCACATAATTATAAAAGAAAACATTTAATTTGAAAATATCCTTATAATCTTGTAAGGAAAGCTTCGACGATTTTATAACGGTGGAAAATAACCGCACCCTCCGTATAAGTTAAAAAAACATTCTTACCTTAATTCAGTCGAAAAGGTTAAAAAGCACCTTGTTTGGAAAACGACGGAAAGATTCCTTTATAAACCTCTTATAAAAAGTCAAACAAGGGTATAAATGACTTTAAACCATATTCTAGTAAATATTAAAAATGTTTTGAAATACATTATTAAGAAACATGGATGTGGATGATAAAGAGATCCCAGTAGATTATTACGTATAAACAACCTCGGATAATGAAGAGATTGTGAAATAACCCTTACCAATTTGGTAACTTGTGAAACATACAACCCATGAAATAGGTATCAAACAATGAATATGTAAATACACATAAATTAGAGTGTATTAAACAAAGAATATAATTATGGGCAGTACATACACCACACAAAAGGTGATGGTGGCAATATGGCATGAATCTCACGGGAATAAGGAGTGAGATGAAAACCCCTTACCTTGTACTTTTACTTGGATGGGGTAGGTTAACCTCCAGTATAATATTGAAATAATTGTTATTAAATTATACAAGAATCATATATATTAATATGATATCATATATGATCTTTTAACTTTGCTTTGTTAATATTGTCTTAGTATTATCGTTGTTTCGGGTGTTAACTTACTCGTTTTCTTTTATATGTTTTATTACGTAAGCCATGTTTGTAATGGATAGGTTGTATATTATTCATATCCAGAATGATATCAAGTCCTTAAACATCATTTTTAAATCAGAAAATGATAATTATACTTGAATGGATATGATGGAGAATGAATCTCATCGCGTTCGTGGAGACGGTAGTCCGTACGTACGCACGAGCGACAATATCATTCTTTTGATATTAAAATAATATATAAATGGATGGTATATCATATATACAGAATCAATAAAATGTTATATTTATTATTTACATGATTTACACATCATTATTATACCCATCCAAATAATAATATATTGAATAACAATTACACCACGACGTGGAGACGGTAAGCTGTACGTACGCACGTATGGTGACATGTTATTCAAAGGGTGGATAGAATACTGAATATGGTTGTACCATATTTATAATAAAATCAAAGTATATATATGATACTGGAGTTTTTATTTTAGAATGGTAACAACAAAGTAAGAAGAAGTGGATGAAGAAGGAACTTGGAAAAGGGTGGTGAAATCATTACCTCTTCTTCGGTTTCTTCCTTTTGATTTTATCAAAAGGGATCCTTAGGTTGGCTTTCTGATCAAAATAAGGCCTCTAGGTTGTAGTGAGGGTAGTTGGGAGAGTATTTGGGAAGAGTTTGGACGAACCAAATGGCTTTTAAGGTGTGAAGAAAAGAGAAGGAGGAGTGCCCTTTTATAAGAGGGGTGAGGGGCACCTTTGGAAAAGCTAGAAATATTAGTTTATAATAAATTCTTATTCGGTTTCTAATGGGTCAAAAGTTTATTATTTAAATTTTAAGGTGGGGATGGGTCGAATACCACTCAACCAATATAATTTAGACAGGTTTGGGTACTTATATTAACCTTATCTTTAAGTATTAACTCTAAGTTAATTAGTTTCACTTTTACAATGTCTCTTTGTATTTTTATATAATATGGTTAATAAACTTACTATATACATCCACGAGACCCCCAAGTGGTCCATTAATGATGAACCTATCATGATATAAGTCTATTGGACGAACCTTAGATTTTTAAGAATTTAATATCAATTAATAATATAATATTTGTTTTAAGAACTCTTTTATGTCAATTTTGACACTATTCAATAGTTGATTTTTGTGAAACTCATAACAGATTTATTACTTCTAACATAGTCAATTAAATCAATACTAATATATCATATTATCCTAGAAAATTAGTTTAATTCATTGAAAGTTTCATATTGTATTTATTTGGGTATTTATAATATCAATTATTTTAATTTTTTACTATTATAGTAATTAATTCATCATCATTGTGTCACAAATAAATTAAATTATTTAATGTCTAAAAATTATAAATAAAATATCAATATTTAGGATATCTTTTTATCTTTCTAATGAATATTTATAATCTAAAATCCAACATATATAACCCTATGTAAAAATTGTTTTTCTAAAAGATATATGCTTGTGTCATTTTTGTATTCATTTTAACTTAATTAAAATAAAGTGTCCTTATCACCTACAAGTGGCACCATGGGGTCCCAAAATCACCCCAAAGATGCCTATGGTCGAACATGTATCAACCAATAATGATAGGACACGTTTTAGGGTAATTTAGTATTATTATAATATTATTTTTTAACCCTTATTTACCAGATTTACCTTTAACCATGGTAAATAAAATATTTACCACAGTAATTATTCAAAATGTCTAAAAATAAAAGTTACCTATTTACACAATTTGGAAATCCTGATTCCAAATATGGTATCCATTTTTCTAAATTCAAAACACATAAGTGGCAGAAATTAATTGAAAATTAATTTCCGCTGTCAAAACAAAAAGCGTGTTTTTAAGAGATAATAACTATCAAAAGATTGACACTTGTTTATGTTCGGTTTAATTATAAAATTATGTCCAATGACCAACATTATATTAAATGGTAAAAATATATTCTTAATATACTTTAAAACCACTCAAATTCATAATTTATCATTATTAATTATTTTTACTAAAAAGTTGTTTTTAATTAAAATTTAGTAATTTTCACTATTCATCAAAATATGAAACTTATCCGAAAAGTACCAAAAATTTCACCTTAGGCTAAATTTGATATTCCGAATCCAGAAATGAAGTCCATTTTAAAATATAAAATATATATAATTTCAAAAAGTAGCTATTACTATTAATAACGACTAGTTTGATTGGTTGTTAGAACTCAGTGTTGCGTACAACACATGCTATCACATTATTCAAAGAGAAGCGTACCGTAGAAGCTTGGGGTGTTACATTCTCCCCTCCTTCAAATAATTTCGTCCTCGAAATTTCTAGAATACTACCGCATGAAAAGACTCGGGTGGTTCTTCATCATAAGTTCCTCGGGTTCCCATGTTGCCTCTTCCATCTTATGGTTTCTCCACAAAACTTTTACCAGACTTGTCGTCCGGTTTCTCAGTACTTGTTCTCTTGTATCAAGAATCCTGATAGGCTCTTCACAATAAGACAGATCGGGTTCCACTTCTAATTCCTCATAGGTGATTACATGCGTTGGGTCAGGCATGTATTTCCTCAACAGAGATACGTGGAACACATCGTGAACTTTGGAGAGACATGGCGGCATTGCCAATCGGTAAGCCACAACCCCAATTCGTTCTAGAATTTCGAAAGGTCCGATGTACCTGGGACTCAATTTACCTTTCTTACCAAAACGTATGACTCCCTTCCATGGAGATACCTTCAGGAAAACATGATCACCAACTTGAAATTACAAATACTTCCTTCGATTATCGGCATAGCTCTTCTGCCTACTTTGAGCTGCTTTGATGTGATTTTGGATTACCTTCACCTTTTCCACCGTTTCCTCCACCAGTTCTGGGCCTACAAGTTTTCTTTCACCAACGTCATCCCAACAGGTTGGTGTACGACATCTGTTTCCATATAATACTTCATATGGTGCCATCTGAATACTCGAATGGAAGCTATTGTTATAGAAAATTCTACCAGTGGTAAATATTGATCCCACATACCCTAAAAGTCAAGTGAGCAAGATCTCAACATGTCTTCTAAGGTCTGAATAGTCCGTTCTGATTGTCCATATGTCTGAGTGTGGTAAGCAGTGATCAAATGAAGTTCAGTATCCAGGGATTTCTGAAGACTTTTCCAAAATATTGAAGTAAAACGGGGATCACGATCAGAAACAATCGATAGGGGTAGTCCATGAAGTCTCACCACTTCATTAATATATAGTCTTGCTAGACGTTCCAGGGGTAGATCTTCTCTTATAGAAAGAAAATGTGCTGACTTGGTAAGACGATCAACAATAACCCATATTGCATCATTCCTTCTAGGATTCTTTGGTAGCCCCATGACAAAGTCCATCGTAATATTGTCCCATTTCCACTCCGGTATGGGAAGAGGTTGCATGACTCCTCCAATCTATTGCCTTCCAGCTTTCACTTGTTGACAAACCATACATCTTGACACAAAATCAGCAATCTCCCTCTTCATGTTGTCCCACCAAAAATGTTCCTTCAAATCTCTATACATTTTCGTGCTCCCATGGTGTATAGAGAAATTTGAACTATGAGCATCATCCAACAATTCCATTTTTAGATCAGGTAAATCGGGAACACAAAGCCTCTTCCCGAATTTCAAAATTCCATCTTCATACACAAAGTCTCTCAATCTCCCATCATTCACAGCTTTAATCTTCTTTTGAAATTCTTCATCATCGGTCTGAGAACTCTTAATCCTTTCTAGTAAAGATGGTTTGGCAACCATTTGAAAAAGTATTGATGTTTCACCTTCCCTAGTTATTCCCATGTCCATCTTCACTAGATCCATGAAAATTGGATCCATTTCAATTCTCATATTGTTCAAAACTCCATGATCTTTTCTACTCAAAGCATCTACCACCTTGTTTTCTTTTCCCCAAGTGGTAGTGTATCGTGCAATCATAATCCTTGAGTAATTAAAGCCATCTCCTTTGCCTCATGTTGAGTTCTTTTTGTGAGAAAATATACTTCAAACTCTTGTGATCAGTATAAATCTCACATTTTTCACCATAGAGGTAGTGCCTCTATATATTCAAAGGAAAGATCACAGCTACTAACTCGAGATCATGAGTAGGATAGTTTTGTTCATGAATTTTCAACTGTCGTGATGCATAGGCAATAACTCTACCATTCTGCATAAGGACACAACCAAGTCCTTTCTTTGATGCATCACTATAAAAAACGAACCCATCATTCCCCGATGGTAGAGTCAATATAGGAGAATTGACTAATCGTCTCTTCAGTTCTTCAAAACATTCTTCACACTCTTTTTTCCAAACAAATTTAACCCCTTTACGTGTGAGCTTCGTTAATGGGTTAGCCAATCGGGCAAAATTCTGGACGAAACGTCGATAATAACCTGCCAAACCAATAAAACTACGTACCTCAGTTATACTCGTAGGTGCTGGCCATTCTTGGATTGCCTTGGTTTTAGAAGGATCAACAGAGATTCCATCTTTAGAGACAATATGGCCAAGAAAAGAAATATCCTGAAGCCGGAATTCACACTTGCTAAACTTCCCATATAATTCATGCCTCCTCAGAGTCTTCAAGATAATGCGCAAGTGATTTTCATGATCTTCGTAAGTTTTGGAGTATACCAAGATATCATCAATAAATACCACCAAATATTCATCGAGATACTCCTTGAAAACTCTATTCATCAGATCCATGAATACAGAGGGTGCATTAGTCAATCCAAACGGCATTACAGTAAACTCGTAATGCCCGTACCTGGTTCGAAATACTGTCTTCGGAATGTCTTCCTTCTTCACACACAACTGATGGTATCCAGATCGAAGGTCAATCTTTGAAAAGTATTGAGATCCATGTAGTTGGTCAAATAAATCATCAATACGAGGTAGGGGATACTTGTTCTTTATCGTTATAGCATTGATCTCCCTGTAGTCGATACATAACCTCATAGATCCATCTTTATTTTTAACAAAAAGAACAGGGGATCCCCATGGAGAAACACTAGGGCGAATAAATCCCTTATTACTCAATTCCTCTAGTTTTTTCTTTAGTTCAACTAATTCTACAGTGGCCATTCTATAAGGGGTCCTCGATATAGGCCTTGATCCAGGAATTAAATCAATGGAAAACTCAACTTCTCGTTCTGGAGGATGTCCAGGTAAATCTTCCGGAAATACATCTACAAATTCTTTCACAATAGGTACATCCTCTATTTGAACATTCCTTTCCTCACCGAAAGTTATTTCATTCTATTCCTCCCCAAAGCCTGAATTATTTTCTCTAGGGAATTTATCCATTGCTCAGATACTAAGGGATTTGTACTCCCATTGAACGTTGGTGGTTGTTGCCTCATGAATCAATCTAACATTGATCCTCCATGCTGTGGATCAGGGTGCTCCATACGGGTAAGGTTATTATTCATAACCTGAGTAAGTTGTCCCAGTATGGTGATTATCTGATCAGCACCAGTTGCATCACCGGCTCCACTATAATTATCTTGAGCTGTAGGGAAATCCCTACATGGAGTGCGTGCATTGATACGGTTTCCATTTCTTCCACTAGGCGCCATTTCTAAACAATGGTATAAACTAGATCAGTTTATGAATCAAAATACATACTCCCATACTTATAAAACACTTAACATAAATTGAACTATTTATGGATATAATCCATAATCAAAAAAATGTTTTCATTGAGGATTTATATACTCATAAACCCTTCATAATGATTTTTAAAGAAAATGAGAGTTATCCTAAGCATATCCCCCGAGAGTGTCGCAACCAAGAGTGCAGCAAGGCCCGTTGTCGTGCACCAGTTCCCGTTCGAGTCTAGATCAAAGCGGTGTTTTTGGGTTTTACCCCTACGTACATCTATGCCAGAGATGCCTCTACCTACTCGTATCCAGGCAGGGATGTATTGCTCGGAAAACTCACAAAATCTCTACAATACCAAAATTCTAGGAAGTTCTTCTATAATAATCCTCAAAGTTTATCTTAGGTCTACGTGCTCTAATTAGAGTTTATCTAAATATAGCTTCCAAGGTTTGTACTAAACTTCCTCTGATACCAACTGTAATGCCCCGACCCTAGTTACCCAGAGTCAGTGCATTATTACATAACATTGGCATGATCACAAGAAATATCAAAACTCGAAAGACCGATTGGTTTAGTATCCTTGAAAACACTAGATATATTCATAAGTTTTACATTACATCATAAAATGAAAAACTACTACAACAACATAATTTCTCAATAATCCACACTCATATCCCCACATAATATCCCTACAGGTCATTCATAATTTACTTCTTCACTTCCTGGGAAAAATAAAACATTGAAAAGGGGTGAGCTCAAATGCCCAGTAAGGATAACAATATACCGGAAACTTTCATAAATAAGAATAAACAATTAAGGAAATGTATAACTAAAACAACAGCCTTTCAAACTTGAACTTTCAACATTGTATGGCATAAATAAAATGAAATAATTCCATTTACTCATTCACATGGATATTCTACTAATCGAATAATCACATGCAAAATCACTAACCACTTTCATAATGTTGGAATGCATAATGCCAGACTATCATAACCACATAGCCAAGGCCTCGTGCCAAGACTACAAATAAGATTTTGTCAAGGCCTTGTGCCAAGACACTAGTTTGTCTCATGATACCTACCGATGTAATATTTTTAGAAGATATTATGTTTAAAATTGCTAAAAAATACTCCAATGTTTTTATGAAATCATTATGCAAGCTTCTGAAAACAAAATAACTAATTCTGAGACTGCTCGACTAATTATAGGCCCTGATGGGTCCACTCCCAATCCCTTCATATCTACCACACTCGAGAGTCAGGTTTTCTGAAAACATTTTGAAGCTTGCGTTAAATACGTATACATTTGCACTGGATTTTCATATTTTTGAGAGAAATATCTATTTTTTTGAAATCATTTAAAAGTCACATAATTATAAAAGAAAACATTTAATTTGAAAATATCCTTATAATCTTGTAAGGAAATCTTCGACGATTTTATAACGGCGGAAAATAACCTCACCCGCCGTATAAGTTAAAAAAACATTCTTACCTTAATTCTGTCGAAAAGGTTAAAAAGCACCTTGTCTGGAAAACGACGGAAAGATTCCTTTATAAACCTCTTATAAAAAGTAAAAAAAGGGTATAAATGACTTTAACCCATATTCTAGTAAATAGTAAATTTTTTTTGAAATACATTATTAAGAAACATGGATGTGGATGATAAAGAGATCCCAGTAGATTATTACGTATAAACAACCTCGGATAATGAAGAGATTGTGAAATAACCCTTACCAATTTGGTAACTTGTGAAACATAAAACCCATGAAATAGGTATCATACAATGAATATGTAAATACACATAAATTATAGTGTATTACACAAAGAATATAATTATGGGCAGTACATACACCACACAAAAGGTGATGGTGGCAATATGGCATGAATCTCACGGGAATAAGGAGTGAGATGAAAACCCCTTACCTAGTACTTTTACTTGGTTGGGGTAGGTTAACCTTCTATATAATATTGAAATAATTTTTATTAAATTATACATGAATCATATATATTAATATGATATCATATATGATCTTTTAACTTTGCTTTGTTAATAATGTCTTAGTATTATCGTTGTTTCGGGTGTTAACTTACTCGTTTTATTTTATATGTTTTATTATGTAAGCCATGATTTTAATGGATAGGTTGTATATTATTCATATCCAGAATTATATCAAGTCCTTAAACATCATTTTTAAATCATAAAATGATAATTATACTTGAATGTATATGATGGAGAATGAATCTCATCGCGTTCGTGGAAACGGTAGTCCGTACGTACGCACGAGCGACAATATCATTCTTTTGATATTAAAATAATATATAAATGGATGGTATATCATATATAAAGAATCAATAACATGTTATATTTATTATTTACATGAGTTACACATAATTATTATACCCATCCAAATAATAATATATTGAATAACAATTACACCACGACGTGGAGACGGTAAGCCGTACGTACGCATGTATGGTGACATGTTATTCAAAGGGTGGATAGAATAATGAATATGGTTGTACCATATTTAAAATAACATCACATTATATATATGATACTGGAGTTATTATTTTATAATGGTAACAACAAAGTAAGAAGAAGTGGAAGAAGAAGGAACTTGGAAAAGGGTGGTGAAATCATTACATCTTTTTCGGTTTCTTCCTTTTGATTTGATCAAAAGGGCTCCTTAGGTTGGCTTTCTGATCAAAATAAGGCCTCTATGTTGTAGTGAGGGAAGTTGGGAGAGTATTGGGGTAGAGTTTTTCCGAACCAAAATTCTTTTAAGGTGTGAAGAAAAGAGAAGGACGAGTTCCCTTTTATAAGAGGGGTGAGGGGCACCTTTGGAAAATCTAGAAATATTAGTTTATAATAAATTCTTATTCGGTTTATAATGGCTCTAAAGTGGATTATTTAACTGTTAAGGTGGGTATGGGTCGAATAAAACTCAACCAATAGAATTTCGACAGGTTTGGGTACTTATATTAACCTTATCTTTAAGTATTAACTCTAAGTTAATTAGTTTCACTTTTACAATGTCTCTTTGTATTTTTATATAATATGGTTAATAAACATACTATATAAATCCAAGAGACCCCCAAGTGGTCCATTAATGATGAAACTATCATGATATAAGTCTCTTGGACGAACCTTAGATTTTTATGAATTTAATATCAATTAATAATATAATATTTGTTTTAAGAACTCTTTTATGCCAATTTTGACACTATTCAATATTTGATTTTTGTGAAACTTATAACAGATTTATTACTTCGATCAAAGTCCATTAAATCAATCCTAATATATTATATTATCCTATAAAATTAGTTTAATTCATTAAAAGTTTCATATTTTATTTATTTGGGTATTTATAATATCAATTATTTTAATTGTTTACTATTATAGTAATTAATTCATCATCATTGTATCACAAATAAATTAAATTATTTAATGTCTAAAAATTATAAATAAAATATCACTATGTAAAAAATCTTTGTATCTTTCTAATGAATATTTATAATCTAAAATCCAACATATATAACCCTATGTAAAAATTGTTTGGATAAAAGATATATTCTTGTGTCATTTTTGTATTCATTTTAACTTAATTAAAATAAAGTGTCCCTATCACCTACAAGTGGCACCATGGGGTCCCAAAATCGACCCAAAGATGCCTATGGTCGAACATGTATCAACCAATAAGGATATGACACGTTTTAGGGTAATTTAGTATTATTATAATATTATTTTTAACCCTTATTTACCAGATTTACCCTTAACCATGGTAAATAAAATATTTACCACAGTAATTATTCAAAATGTCTAAAAATAAAAGTTACCTATTTACAAAATTTGGAAATCCTGATTCCAAATATGGAATCCATTTTTCTAAATTCAAAACATAGAAGTGACTGAAATTAATTTACAATTAATTCCCGCTGTCAAAACAAAAAGCGTGTTTTTAAGAGATAATAACTATCAAAAGATTGACACTTGTTTATGTTCGGTTTAATTGTAAAATTATGTCCAATGAACAACATTATATTAAATGGTAAAAATATATTCTAAGTATACTTTAAAACCACTCAAATTCATAATTTATCATTATTAATTATTTTGATTAAAAAATTTGTTTTTAATTAAAATTTAGTAATTTTCACTATTCATCAAAATATGAAACTTATCCGAAAAGTACCAAAATTTCACCTTAGGCTAAATTCGATATTCTGAATCCAGAAATGAAGTCCATTTTAAAATATAAAATATATATAATTTCAAAAAGTAGGTATTACTATTCATAACGGCTAGTTTGATTGGTTGTTAGAACTCGGTGTTGCGTACAACACACGCTATCGCATTATTCAAAGAGAAGCGTACTGTAGAAGCTTGGGGTGTTTCATAATCCTATCGCGTAAAACAAGCATAAAGGAAATATAAAATTTCCACTTTTAAATCACAAGATATCAATACAACAAATTGATATAAAAAAATTATGAAAACCATTTTCAATACCAAAATAAAAGAAAGTTAAAACATGGTATTTATTTTTCTTTAAAAAAAAGGTATGGCTTGTAGAGGAAGCCGAAACTCAAATAATGGCCATGGAAGAGGAGAAGTCGTTGTCGCCGCATATGTACGACAAAAAAATTCCCTTTTGTCATTTAGTAAAACGCTTCATATAAAAAATATTTCTTTTGGATAAATGTAAAAGTCAAAGGGGTTTATACACCATAAAAATAAGGTTGTGTATAAAAAAACATGCCTCAATGAAAGGAGATTGAGAGTAAGTCCCATACCTCGAGTCCGACTTGACTCGATCGTTCTTTAACATCCTGAATAATAAACTTGAGCTAATTTATACTTGCATAAGAACCTTTTTCAAGTTCATTATTCCTTTTATATCACTTATTACCATGTCATGAACACTGTTTAATTATTTAAGTTAATAACGATCATTTTTACGATCATTGGTACTTGAGTCAAAAAAATAAACTCTTTATAATTACACGTTGTTCATGTATCCATTATATACAGAGTTTTAATAATTATGTAGATATAATATATATCATATATATCAAGTATATACATTCATTTATAATATTACATAACCTTTAGAGGTAAGAAATGAAATGCACCGTTCATGGAGACGGTAAGCCGTACGTACGCATTAATGCTACTTTCATTTCTATTTAATATTTTATGGAATGGATTCATAATTATATAAAAGTATATTATAATTCCAGTATAATATCATATATAAAATCAGTAATTACATCCTTTATACATCCCACATATGGCATTAATGAATCAAATCACTTTGAGGGGGCGGTAGTCCGCACTTCCTAAAATGAAGATATTGCGTTTACCCATAATGGAAACCATAAAGGTATGCCATAAATGAAAAATACAGAATCTTAAGTAAAACATAAAAAATATTATATATCATATATAAATATATTGTCATCCTAATGGCCACCTATGAAGGTGTTAAAATAATATTGAACAATCATCCTTTTGTGAGGCAGAAATTTGCCATCCACGGAAATAGTATGTTATTTAACCATTAGATGTAGGTGTGTGTATGTGTAGCTAGAATAATTCTTATAAAAACATCCTAGTATATGTAAGATAATTGTTTTGTTACAAAATAAATTAATAAAAAGAGCTTATAGGGTTGGATAAGCAAAATAAAACATAAGAACACAAGATAAAACACTACCTTTAAAACGGGTAACTGTTTTTGAATTGAGCTCAGAGGATTCCTTGGGAAGACTTCTGCCAAAAGTGAGGCTTCAAGGAGTAAGAGAAGGATGTGGAGAGACAAAATGCGTAGGGGTTGGCCGAGCAAAATTCTTTGGATGTGTGGTTAAGGTGGTAGAGGTGGGGGCCTTTTATAAGAGGAGAGGAGGGGCACTCTTGGAATGTAAAGAAATGTTACTTTATTTTAAAATGATTTTCGGATTTAAAATTTCCCACAATGATATAATTCGAGGATAAGGTGATAAGGGTTCGAAATATACAAATCCAATAGGTTTTTTACAAGTGTAGTTCTTAGATTATACATTGTCTTATAATTTTATTTAAATAGTTAAACAATGAGGTAATCGCTGTATCATCATGATGTCATAAATAATTTAATTTATTTAATGTCTAAAAATTATAAAAAAACAACGATGATGTATTAAGTCTTCGTATCTTTCCAATGACTATTTATAGTCAAATATCCGACTTGTATAACCCAATTTAAAAATTATTTTAGTAAAACAATATATGTTTTTGACATTTTTACTTTTACATTAAATAAAAAGCATTACTATCTTTATCTTACCCAAGTGGCTCCATGGGGTCCGAAAAAAATACCCATGGATTGTATTGGTGTCCATTACACATCCAATAAGGTTAGGACATGTGTCAAGTTCATTTCATATTATTAAAACATTATTCTTACATTAAATTACACTAATTACTTCTAATCGCGATTAAAAACTTAAAAGTTACTATTCACCAAAATATTATTTTAATCCCATTGAAACACATTTTACTTCTTAATGAAAACCATGTATGTAGGGTTTTTGAAATTCAAACACATAGGTGGTAAAATTTCATTTAAACGGAAAATCAGTTTTTTTAAGTACCACTTAGTGGTTTCACTATTCCTCAAAAATTGAAGTTTTTCAGAAAAATACGAAAACATCACCCAAAGCTATATTTGATATTCCGAATTCAAAAATGATGAATATTTTAAAAAATTAAAAACATATAAGTTACATTAATTAATTTAATAATTAATTCCCACTGTCAGAGCAAATATCGTGTTTTTATGAAACAATAAGTATCAAAAGATTGACACTAGTTTAAGTCCAATTTCAAAGTGAAATTAATTCAACGACCACTATTGGATTAAATGGTAAAAATATATTCTAATTGAAATTTAAAACCAATTCAAACGATAATCTAACCATATAATTAAATTAGATGAAAAATCAGTTTTGATGTAAAATGCAGTATTTTTCACTATTCATTAAAAAATGAACATTGTTAGAAAAATACCAAAAAATTATCCAATGTAAATTTCAATGTCCCAATAATAAAGAATAAGTTCATTTTGAAATATATAGCTTATAAAATTGTCAACAGTTTGATTTAAAAATGGTTTTCCATCAAAAGGCAGTAAAACAATCTTTTAAAAATATTAGTGTATTCCATGCTTAAGATTGAATTTATTCTCATTTTAAGCCTCTAAAACACTATCTTATTCATTAGTAGACATAGATAAAAATATCTATTATTCATTACATACTTGGGATGTTACATAAATGAACTAGAATACTTTCCAAGATAAATTTTATATCCCTATATAGACCATATATTATAATTTGTATTAATGCTTCCATTACTAGATGTACATTCCATGTTAAAAAATGTTCTAGAATTCCCATTCCGAAAATTTATGAGAAAGCCACTGCTCCTCCAATATAAAAAGTCATCTTATCCTCCCACCTCCTCACACCTTCTATGTCACTTTCAATTGACAATTCCAAAATTTATTATCAATTTAAAATTATACCACTGATCATGGAAGCCTAAAAATTGTGAAAACAACATCCAAATAAGCTATTTGGTTCATACCAAAAGGAGTTACCTGATTAATAGGTGACATATTTCCTTAGGCTCATTAGTTTAATTGTCATTATCCTCCTCATAAACTCTTGTAATTACATGATTATACAAAGACGACTGTTTTCTAAATATACAAGAACTTTTCTATGAATATTTTTCCATTAAAAATAACACAGAATACAATTTAATGGAAAATTAACACACTATTTTTATGTAAATTAAAGTATCGCATCACGAAACAATGATTGTTAATTTTAATTTCCACATATAATGGTCCATCATTATGATGGAACAAATATTTATATATTGTATATATATAATTCATTTTTTCATTATTTTTATTTAATTATTTTATGACACATTAATTTACACAATCAATTATTTCTAAATATGATAGCATAATACGAGGAATTGTGAACAAGCACCTCCTCAACACGATATGATTCATCCATGTTATACATAGAATGTATTAATGATTATATTAATAATAATATGTAACCTATATGAAATAAATATGATATTGGAGTTAATATATATATATATATAATTTAATTTGGATTCATTTAATATAACAATGAAATGGATATAGTGTCCATGCATACGTATGACCTATCATCCCCATGAAGGGTGAACTTCATTTCATATCTCATAATTTTTGGGACTATATTAAATAAAAATATAATAAATATAGATTATAATTAAATAATGGTTTTAATTAGTTTTATGATGAAATGATGATCAAATTAATAGGAATAATAAATGGAATGTCAAAAAATACTTGAGAAAACTAGGCAATTAACACATGAAATAGTTAAAATAATGAATGTATGTTAAGAAATGATTAATAAAATATTTTATGAAGTTAATATATGATATTATAAACATGAATATGGTTCCAGTATAAGTAGGTAACATATTTTAAACCACTATATAATATGAAAAATTCTACCAAAAATTTATGTTAAGATAAGGGATTTTTTTCTCAATTTACATTCAATTGAATCATATTAGTTATTATACACCACATCACCTTTTCATGGTGTATATATAGAAATTTTTCATATTATATCATGAATAACATTATTTTAATGATAATATATGTTCCATTTAATTTTATTCTTTCATGGATATTATTATTTAAATGCTTCAAGGTTGTATGGGACAGTTTGGAAGTTTAAAGGGTATTTTCGTCAAGATGGTGTTTAATTATCACATATCCAATATCACCATCTTTTCTTGAACATTTTTTCTTGAAATAACCAAATTATTTAATTATCAAAATTCTTGGGTAATGGATATTATTATTTCCTAAAAATACTTCATTTTTACATATGGTGTTCACTTTCATAGTTATTTGGATAACTATGAAACTTTTGATAAATCTATATCATTTATTCTATTAAGATATTTGATAAGGAATAATTTTTATTGAATAAATACATTATTCTATATTAATAATTATTTAGAATTTTATAAAATGGATGGGACCCATTATATATTATGGCATCCCACCTTTTTAATACATAAATTTTCATTACATTTTACATACAGAGGATCTTTAAAGTCTAGTGTCTTAGAAATCCGGAACAATTAAACATTAATACAACATAAATAATTATTCTAATCCACTTGAAAGGATTAATCATAAGATCATCCTATGTAAAATTACTGCCTTTCATATCTTGGAGACATACATCAAATGAAATAGTGAGCATAAGTCCCAATAAGGGTAAACAAGTGAATCAATGTACTTGTGATATCAATAAGAACATGAATAACAACATAAAGATATGAGAAATGGAAGTATAGGTATATCATAATTAAAAGAACTTGAAACATAAAATGAATATGTGGAAACAAAATTTCATTTAGAAAATTATGAACATATCACCATGGTCTATCCGCAAGGTGTCATAAAAATTACCAAAGTTATTCACCAAGGCATCGTGAAACATGTCATCTCTAGAGATTAAATATTTACCCAATTAATTGGAGTTCTAATAGGGTGAAACCTTAATTTTTTTTACAAACATGTGATCCACAGAAATCAGAATCAAATATTTCATAAATAACACACATAGAATAAAGGAAATGGGGTTCATTTCAAAATTGTGACGTTTTAAAAGCTCTTAAAAATAAGATCATTATATCATTTATAACACATAAAAAGGGAGTGAAGTTTATATTTATATCAAAACAGGAACCAAATATATCATCTTTATATATTTATGAACACCCATAGAAACGAAATAGGTCTGGGTATTCACATAAATAAACAAGGGAATTTCTTGAGAGAAAGAGATAGATATTTTGAGATGAAATTTCTTCAGCATAACGACTATATAACATGGGTTTAGAAAACATTGAAAAGAGAGGGGACAAGGGTAACCCGATTATAAATAATTCATAACACAGTATGGTAACTGAATAATATCATGGAATAGATATTTTAATGACATACCACATGAAAAAGAAAACATGAATGAAAAGAGAAGATGTGATTTCTTTTACAAGAAATTCGACAGCCTAACGGCGTCACTTAAAAATTCAGAAAACAAATTGATTAGAGAAGAAAGGGTCTATCATAATTTTGACAAGAAATGGAAAGTAATAAGAACATATAACAACATATCCTCAACATAAAAAGATGGAAACTAGAAGACACAAAATAAAAAAATTCATGACTTAAAAGAGGAGAGTGGAAGGCACCCTTACCTTGAAGAGTAACTTCTAAAGAATGAAGGTTGGGACATTGGGAGGATTAAGGGCACCTAAGGAGGAATCCATGGGAGGTAAGGAGACTAGAACATCGTTGAGGAGGACCTTTAAATGAAAATAATGTTGTAAAGGCTTGTTATTTATAAGATAAGTTAGGGGACAAGTCAATAATGGCCAAAGGACACCTCATCAGTGGTATTGGAAAAACCATGGGCTTGCCCATTGTATTTTCCCATATTATTGGCCACTTGGGACACATACTACCTTATCTTACTATTCATAATTCTACTAGAATTATTACATAATTATCACATCCATAATGATGTCATCAATCACCCTAAACTAAAAACTGTATTTTCACTATTCAGCAAAAATTCATTTTCTTCATAAAAATCCCCAAAAATCAGTGTAACCTAATATTGTTTCTTTGAATTAAAAAATGAACTCCATATTATAAAAAAAATTTCTAAATATTTATAATTTAATTTTTAATTAAAAATCACTATTCACCCCAAAAAAACTAATACTTGGCTAATAATTTCTGAAACTGTTATTTACCCATTTTATTGAATCACATTACATAATCAACGGGCCTAAATCATATTAACAATTTTTTAAGTGCGATTACTATTATATTTTGTCACATTACTAATCCTAAGGGTAAAATACCTATTCATAATTTACTATTCATAAAAATTAAGTTGATGTTATTAGATTCTTAAATTTCTTACTAAACACATTTCCAGAAGACCATTTTTTTAAAATCATTACACTAAATTAATTATTTAAGGATTATATAAATATTTAATAATACCCACTTTTTAAAAAATTCGTCCATAATATACATACAATTTTTTCCAGGACATTTGAAAATTCACAAACGTCACCATAAAAAGAAATCAAAATTTTATTTATCTCAAAGGATTACATAAGGTAGTTATGGTCTCATTACAGAGCCCCTTATAACACCAGAATAGGAATTAAGTGTAAGGTGTGATATGTTGAGAGATTCAGAGGGTGGCTCGGCCAACATTGCCCAAGTAGTGATTTCTATAAACTTAAACTTCCCTAGAAGGAAATTCCCCTCTAGCTTCACATGAGGATTTTCGGCTTCAGTTTGGTCTAGAGAAAAGCCCAGTGGTACTAACTCCTTCCAATGTTTCGTCAGATGGGATTCAATCGGCCCAAGACTATTGAATGAGTCCATCAAATCTTCTTTTTGTATTAGTTAACCAAGATCATTTGTATTTAGAGACAAAAATCACAACATTTAGTTTCCAACAGTCATACTGACCAACGGTCATATAACAGTCAAAACCCAATGGTCTCATTTTAATTATACTCAAGTCATTAATTAAAGAATATTGTTTTGTTCTGTATAAACTAAAATAACACACAAAATTAGGACAAAAAAATCATTCAAAAATTCAGGTCTTTACATTTTTCTACCCTTAAGAAATTTCATCCATGAAATTTTTAACTCATACACTTAGATGAGAAGAGGTTTGGGTAATTCGGCCTCATAGACTCCTCTAGTTTCCATGTGGCTTCTTCATATTTTTGGTTTCTCCACAACACCTTAACAAGGTGGGTAGTCCTGTTGCATAGAACCTTGTCCCTATGATCCAGGATCTCGACTGGTTTCTTATCATAAGATAGGTCATGTTATAGTTGTACCACCTCTGGGTTTAGTACATATGAAGGTTTAGATTTGTACATTCCCAAGAGGGATACCTGGAAGACATCATGAACTTGTTACAGATTTGGAGGAAGTGAAAGCCGATAGGCCACTGCTCCCACATGATCAAGGATCTCATAGGGAAAATATACCAAGGGCTGAGCTTCCATTTCTTCCCAATCCTCATGACTATCTTCTATGGTGAAATTCAAAGAAATACCTTGTCACCAACGTCAAACTCCAAATCTCTTTGATGGTTGTCGGCATAGCTCTTGTGCCAATTCTGGGAATCCTTAATGTGTTGTTAAATGACATAGAATTTTTTTGTCATCTCTTTCACAAGATCAAGCCCAATAAGATATCTCTCACTAGCTTAATCCCAAAAATTATCAGTTCTACATAGCTTCCCATATAGATATTTATAGGGTTCCATTTGAATGCTATAATGGAAGCTGTTGTTGTAAGAGAACTCAACTAAAAGAAGATGTCGATCCCATCCACCCTTAAATTACATAGACATGTCCTCATAATGTCATTGAGTGTTTGAATAGTACATTAAAATTGTCCATCAGTTTGGGGGTGATAGGCCATACTGAAATTCAATTTAGTGCTTAGATCTTGTTAAAGACTTCTTCGGAATTTTGATGTGAACCTTGGATCACGATCAGATATGATAGAAAGTGGAACTCCATGCAGCCTTAACACTTCCTTCACGTAAATCCTTGAAATTTGATCAAGGGAGAAATCTTCTTGGATAGATATACAATGGGAAGTAATAGTGAGATGGTCCACAATAACCCATATCGCATTATTTCCTTTAGAAGTTCTTGGAAGAACAGTTACGAAGTCCATGGTGATATTATCCCACTTTTATAGTGGTGTGGGTAGTGGTTGCAATATCCCATTAGGGAGTTGTCACTCTACCATCACGTGCTGACATACTAGTCACCTTGAAGTGTAGTCAACAATTTCCCTTTTAATATTATACCACCAATAATGATCCCAAAGGTCCATATACATTTTTGTGATTCTAGGATGTATAAAGAATGTAGAGATATGAGATTCATCCATCAACTCCTTCAAAATTTCCAGAATATATGGAAGACATAGTCTTGTACAAAATCTTAGTACACCTTCTTGGTCAATATTGAACTCAGGAAACTTTCAATCCTTTACAAACTCAAACTTCTCTTGTAACAATGGATCTTCTTTCCGAGCCTTCTTGATCTTCTCTAGTAATGACAGATGAGAAATAATTTGTCTTAGGGTTGATGATGTCCCTTTCCATATAATTCCTATGTCCAACATTAATATTTCTTTGATCAAAGGATCTTTTGGAATCCTCATCATGGAATGAACAGCTGCGTCTTCCCTACTTTATGTATCAGCAACATTGTTTGCTCTTCCAGGGTGATAATGAATTAAACAATCATAGTCTTTAAGATGTTCCAACCATCTCCTTTGTCCCATGTTCAATTCCTTTTGTGTGAAAATATACATCAAACATTGATGATCACTGTATATATCACATTTCTCCCCATAAAGATAGTGCCTCCATATATTTAGAGCAAAAAACGGATGCAGCTAGCTACAAGTCATGCATAGGATAATTCTTCTCTTGAGTCTTCAACTTTCAAGAGGCATAAGCAATGACCATGTCATTTTGCATGAGGACACACCCAATCCCTTTAATATATGCATCACTAAAAATAACGAATCATTCTCCACTTGATGGTAGAGTTAACATAGGTGCAGAAACCAATCTCTTCTTCAGTTCTTGGAAATGTTCCTCACACTATTTTTTCCAGATGAACATGACCCCTTTTCGAGTTAACATGGTTAATGGATAAGAAAGTCTTGAAAAGTTCTTCACAATCCTCCTATAATATCCTGATAATCCAAGAAAACTATGATTCTCAGTTATTTTTGTAGGTTGAGGCCACTCCTTTACAATCTTTGTCTTTGTTGGGTCAACCATGATTTCTTCATAGCTTAAAATGTGGCCATAGAAAT
Organism: Viscum album; assembly: GCA_963277665.1. Taxonomy (NCBI): domain Eukaryota; kingdom Viridiplantae; phylum Streptophyta; class Magnoliopsida; order Santalales; family Viscaceae; genus Viscum; species Viscum album. The sequence continues at coordinate 567,168,980 of OY728151.1, forward strand.
CAACTTGTTGTAACCAGAAATCACATTAACTGAACATTCCAAAAAAGCCTCTCCTTCCAAAGAGCATTCATAATATCCCATAGGTGATCTTCATGCTCCTTACAACTTTTAGAATATATCAAAATATCATCAATAAAAAGTACAACAAAGTTATCAAGGTAGTAATTAATGGCTCTATTCATCAAATCCATAAAAATATCAGGTGAATTAGTCAATCCGAAGGGGATATCAACAAACTCATAATGCCCATATCTTGATCGGAAGGTAGTTTTTGGAATATATTACTTCTTTACCCTCAATTAAGGAAAACCAGATTGAAGATCAATCTTAGAGAAAAATGGATCCCCACGAAGCTGGTCCAATGAGTCATCAATTCTTGGAAGAGGATATTTGTTCTTTATTGTGATCCCGTTCAGTTCTCTATAATCAATTCTTAGCTGCATCAATCAATCCTTCTTCATTACAACGAGAATAGGTTATCCCCAAGGAGACACACTCGATCAGATAAAACCCTTATGAAAATGATATTGGAGTTGTTTATTTAATTCACCCAGCTCCACATTCTCTATCCTATACGGGGTCTTTGATATGAGATGAGATCCGGGTACGAGCTCGATGGAGAACTCTACCTCTATTTCTGGGGTATGTCTTGGAAACTGCTCCGGAAATACATCAACGTATTCCTAGATGATGGGGATATTATATATCATCAAACTCTCATCTATTTCTTCTTCTTCACCGAAAAACTCCATAAATAAGGATATAAAGGGTTATTTTATACAAATATGAGGTTGATATATCTCTTCTTTGAAGATGACTGTAGGTTTTCCATTCACGAAAAATGATATTTCCTTGCTTCTACAATTGATCTTAGCATTATACCTTGAGATCCAGTCTATCCCTAGTATAATGTCGAATTCCATCATGGGAATGACTACTAGATTTGAAATAAGATTATACGCACAAAAGTAAATACTAGAGTTTCTAGACACTAACGATGCTTGGATAGTCCCATGAGGAGTCTTGATTGACAATTCTACTTTTAAAAATTCAATGTTTGATTCTAAATTCCATACAAACATTGATGAAATAAAGTAATGCGTAGAACCAAAATCAAACAAACTACTTGCCAACTTTGAGAGGAAAACAAGAGTACCTGCTTCCACATTGTTCGGAGCATTGACTTCAGCAGTCGTGATAGAAAAAGCATGGCCTTGATCTCTTGGTCTTTGGTGAGGCTCATGGTGGTTCCCCTCACTACCATTGGATTTGGACAATGATTGGAATTGTGCCCATGTTGTCCACACTTGAAGCATTGGACATCAGGTAGAGCCTGAACCATCTCCCCATTGTCGTTTGTGTTTGGTAGTTGAGGTTTCACCTCACCATAACAATTCCTCACAATGTGGCCACCTCGGCCACACTTGTATCACTTCCCACTCCCGAGAAGGTAGTTCCCCGAATGCTACTTCCCACATTTATTACAAGTGGGAAGTTGCACTTTCTTTCCCCCTCTTCCCAGATCAAAAATACTCCCTATGTAGGGATCGATCGATCTCTTATTTTAATTGGATTTTAGAAAACAATTCATCTCATCAAAATCTTTCTCTACTTTCATCTCACTCTGCACAATCTCCTCATAGCTATCATAATCCCAGTTGGCTAGATTCTTCTATAGATGAGGTCTCAATCCACTGAAGAATCTATCAACATTACCATTTGGATCCATGACAAAGCTATAGGTATATCATGTAAGCCTTATGATGTTCATCACATAGCTTCCCATAGATTCATTCTCCTTATGCTTCAGCTCAAAAAAATCCTTCTCTATTCAAGTGCTCATGGAATGAGGGAAATACTTACCGAAAAATACCCCTATGAACTCCTCCCACTCTATAGCTTTATCTTCCACTCTTTTCCTGGTGTTTTTGATCAGTTACCACCACTAATCAGCTTCGCCCTCTAAGAGATAGACATCCAGGGTGGCATTCTTTTTCTATGAACAATGTAGCACAAAAAAGATCTCCTCTATAGAGCTGCTCCATTGCTCAGCAATCAATGGGTAATTCGATCCACTAAAGCTTGGGTTTTTTGTGCATAAAGGACTCAATAGATTGTTTTTCCCTTCGTGGTGAGCATGGCCTCTCAGATTGATTCATGTTATTACTCATAACATGAGACATTTGGTTCAGAATTCACATGAATTTTTCCATTTTGGCTTCCATCAAAGGGCCGTCAGCGCATGGTATATTGTGGTCACCATTTGCATGGTTCCTCCTATTGCCCACCATTTTCTAAAATAATAAAATCATAATGAGAAACTTGATTAATTTACGAATCTTTTAACTATAAAGTATTAGACGTCTTAAAACTTCTTTCTTAAATAATTATATTTCTCTATAATTCATTCATAATGATTCATAAAAAAAAATGTGATTAAGGAAACATATCCCCCAAGAGTGTCATAACCATGAGTTCAGCAAGGCCCGTTGTCATGAACCAGTTACCGTTAGAGTCTAGCTCAAAACAGTGTATTCAAGTTTTCCCCTATATATATCTATGTTAGATCCGCCTCTAATTGCTCGTATCCAGATAGGGATGTATTTGTTTGATAAACCACTTAGTCAATACTTACCAAAATACCATGATGTTTTCCATATATTTTAACTTTTCCAAAGGATCATTCCTAATGTTTTCAAATCCTAATTTCCATTAATAACTAAACTATCATTTGATACCAATTGTGGCATCCCGCCTTTTTAATAGATAACATTTCATTACATTTTACATACAGAGGATCTTTATAGTCTAGTGTCTTGGAAATCAGGAAAAATAAAACCTGAATACAACATGAAACATTCTTCTAATCCACTTGTAAGGCTTCATCATAAGATAATACAAAGTACAATTACTTCCATTCATATCCTAAAGACATACATCAAAGGAAAGGGTGAGCTGAAGGCCCATTAAGGGTAAAAAAGGGAATCAATGTACTTTTGATATCAATAAGAACTTGAATAACAACATAAAGATATAAGAAAAGGAAGTATATGAATTTCATAATTAAAAGATAATGAAACATAACATGAATATGTGGCTACAACATTTCATTTAGATATTCTTGAACATATCACCATGTTCCGTCCACAAGATGTCATAAAAATTACCAAGGTTATTCACCAAGGTATCGTGAAACTTGTCATCTCTAGAGATTAAATATTTACCCAATTAATTGGATTGCAATCAGGGCATAACCTTAATATGTCTTTACATACATGTGATCCACATAGATCATAATCAAATATTTCATTAAATATCACATATAGAATAAATTAAAGGGGTTTCATTTCAAAATCGTGACGTTTTAAAAGCACTTAAAAATAAGACCATTATATCATTTATAACCCATGAAAAGAGAGTTAGGGTTATATATATGTCAATTCAAGAACCAAATATATCATATTTATATTTTTATGAACACCCATAGACACTAAATAGGTCTGGGTATTAACATAAATAAAAAAAGTAATTTCGTGAGAGAAAGAGATAGAACTTTTGAGATCAAGTTTCTCCAGCATAACAACTATATAACATGGTTTTAGAAAACATTGAAAAGTGATGGGACAAGATTAACCCACTCATAAATAATTTATAATATAGTATGGGTACTTAATAAGATCATGGTATGGATATTTTAATGATACACCACATGAAAAGGAAACATGAAAGAAAAGATAGTATGTGATTTCTTTTACAAGAAATTCGGCAGCCTAACGACGTCACTTAAAAATTCAAAAAAAAAATTGATGAGAGAAAAAAGGGTATCGCGTCATTTGGGAATAAAATGGAAAGTAATAATAACATATAGAAACATACACTCAACATAAAAAGATGGAAACTATAAGACACAACATATAGGAATTTATGACTCAAAAGAGGAGGGTGAAAGGATCCCTTACCTTGAAGAGTGTCTTTGAATTAATGAAGGTCGGGACCTTGGGAGTCATGAGGGAACCTTGGGAGGGCTCATTGGGAGGCAAGGAGACCATAACATCGTTTAGGAGGATTTTAAAATGAAATGAATAAGATAAAGTCTTGGTATTTATAGGAGAATTGAGGGGACAAGTCATTAATGGCCAAGGGACACCTCATCGATGGTATTGGCAAAACCATGGGCTTGCCCGAGGTATTTTCCCATGGTATTGGACACTTGGGAAACCTCATACCTTATATTACTATTCATAAGTCAACCAGAATGATTAAGTAATTATTACTTCCTTAGTGATGTCATTAAACACATGAAACTAAAAACTGTATTTTCACAATTCACGAAAAATTCATTTTCTTCGAAAAAATCCCCAAAAATAACCTTAACCTAACATCAATTCTCTGAATTAAAAAATGTACTACATTTTATAAAAATAATTTTTTAAATATTTATAATTTAATTTTTAATTAAAAACACTATTCACCCAGAAAAACTAATACTTGAGTAATAATTTCTAAAATAGTTATTTACCCATTTTATTGAATCGCATTACTTAATCAAGGTGCCTAAATTATAACAATACTTTATTTAAGTGTGATTAATAATCCATTTGGTCACATTAAAAGTCCTAAATGTAAAATAACTATTCATAATTTACAATTCACAAAATAATTGAGTTGATTTTATTAGTTTCTAAATTTCTTACTGAACACATTTCCAAAAGACCACTTTTTTGAAAATTTTTAATCATCATTAATTATTTAATATTTGAATAAATATTTTAAAATTTCCTCTTTTTCAAAAATTCATCCATAATATACATCCTATTTTTATATGGACATTTGAAAATTCAAAAACTTCACCATAAGAAGAAATCAAAATTTTATTTATCTCAAAGGATTACACAAGGAAGTTATGGTCTCGTTACATAGCCCCTTATAACAACAGCATAGGAATTAAGTTTAAGGTGTGCTAAGGTGAGAGAATCCAACGGAGGCTCGACCAAAATTTCCTGAGTAGTGATTTCTATAACCGTGAACTTCTCCTGAAAGCGATTCTGCTCCATCTTCACACGATGAAGTTAGGCTTGGGTTTGGTCCAGAGAAAAGCCCAGTGGTGCTACCTCCATCCCATGTTTTGTCAGATGGGATTCGATTGGACCAAGACTACTGGATGAGGACATCAAATCTTCTTTCTTTATTATTTAACCAAGATCACTTGTATTTAGTGAAAATAATCATAATATTTAGTCTCCAACTGTCATATTGACCAATGGTAATATAATAGTCGAAACCCCATGGTCACATTTTAATTATACTCACATCATGAATTAATGAATTTAGATTTGTTGAGTATAAACTATAATAACAAACAAAATTAGGAATCAAAAATTCATTCAAAAATTCAAATTGTTACTTTGAGAGTCTTACAATGAATTGTTAGTCTTATGAGACGAAGTAGGTGTCCAAATTAGATGGGGTTTTACCAAATATAAAAAAATGTATTGTGAAAGGTAAAAACGGTAATGGTTTCATGTAACTAGTAGAAATTTAATAAAATTACATATAAATTCCTCAATTATATTTAATTTTTATTTATCCATGATATTTTTTCATTGACATATCTAAGGATGGAATTTATTCCCAATTCATTGATAAAATGACATGTGTTTTTGAGTTTCTTAAATTACCATATTGATATTCCCAAATATAATTATTTGAAGGGAATGTGTTATTAATAATTTGACCATACATGTGGATTTATTATCAGGTATTAATTATTTTTTCTATTTTAGTTTCCCTTACAAGTCATTTTAGCTCACTGTTATTATGTTACCCTTCCGTAGGATATTAATATTAATCCTTTGATTAAGAATTCATGGATGTTGAATGTGTATTTTTATTATGTATCATTTTTGTTTTTTCCTATTACCCAATTAATTAGGTTGATCAGGCCTGTAATATATCCTTCTAAATCTATTAAACTAATTGATCATTTAGGATTTTATTCCTTGTAATCATACTTTTATAATAAAATGACGCAGAAACATTGGGCTTCTACTGTCAGGGTGTTATATATATACAAATGGATTCACTTCATAGAAATGTTATCATATATTAAAACTATGTTATATTTTATTCTATGTGACATTTTCTCATTACATTCCCTCTTTTAATTGGTATGTTTGATTAACCAGTTTTGTGACGTGGATTTCCCATAAAAGAAATATCAAATGTTTAACAGTTTTTTACAGATGATAATTTCAATTTGTGGTGAAAAAATGTATTTATAAGAGGAATAATGTAACACCCCAAGTTTTATTGAAATATATATTTCTAAAATAATTTAAAATGATTTTATTTCTTTTTCTAAATGCATCTCCTTGTTTATCTTATGTAACATGCAACACCATGTTTTTTTAAAACACGATATATAATTAAAATATTATTATATAAGATGATAGTTCTCACCTATCAACTAAAATAGAAGTTATGACTAGGATTAACTATATTATGATATTATATTAGTTAAAAATGTGAATATATTTTATTATTTATATAAAAATTATTAGAAATAAGAATAAAATCAATTTGAGATAAAAGAAAATCCTTTCCCAAGATATTTTTTGATCGAAACTAAAATTATTAACAAAATATATTAAAAAAACCTACTTCCAACAAATGAATTTAGTGAATTGTATTTATGATATATTAAATATAATTAACAAAATTATTATTATGAGTTTTCTAGATAAGAGATTACAATAAATATAATTTTACTCTTAAAAACATTTTATTTTCTAAAAGGTATATTGTGTCCATTTTTACATTACTTAAAATTTATTTTATATACTTTTAGAAAATTTATTTTAAAAAATAATATTATTTTTGAAATCATAATCTCAAAAATTTCCCTGATTAAATTTTTGTTACTTTTTAGAAAAGATAATATTTTTGTTGATTAGTTAAAACATAAGATTTTATTAAGAATTATAATTTATTTTAAGGAAATTAAAAACATAAATATTATTTTATTCTTGTTTTAAATGTAAAATTATTTGAAATATAGATCTATTATTACAATTTATTTTATTTTAAGCCATTTACTATTAAATATATATATATATACTTTTTAAACCGATGAAACTAGTCTCTTTAGAAAACAACATTTTCATCCTTTTAATGAGAATGATTTTAAATTATAATTTTTATTTTTTTTTGAATTTAATATGTAAAAATTGATTAAATTTTTGGAAGAATCATAATATATATTATATAATATGGTAAAATTAATTTTTTTCCCATAAATAATAGAAAAAATTAATAATTAATTACAATAGTTAAGTTTAATATGAGTTTATAATGGTTGTTAAAAAAATGATAAAGGGGTGAAAATGACTAAGAAACATGTAAAATACTTTTTTTGAAATATGTATATCTTATAACATATATGGTTTTATAATTATAAATTTTTTATCCTTATGTTATTTTGATAAAATTTGTACAACATTTTCTTTTGAAAAATTATTGGTCTCCCAAACACCTCACCTATAAAATGCCACCGACTATGCACTTTCATTCACACATAAAAACCAAATTATATCTACCATTAACTCACCAAATATATTGATAAATTACCTTAATACAACATAGTATACATTTTTTATCATAAAATATATCATGGATTTCCTTAGGTTAAACCTAATGTGGTTCCTATGAATGTAAGTAATATTTTTTAACAATTTGTTTGTGTTTTACTTCAACATCCAACTCCTTGAAATATTTTAAATCAATGATAAAATAATAAATTCATTATTAAAGATATAAATATATTTTATTATGTTAGATTCATATCCTAAATCCATCCCCACTTCTATCAAACATTACATGAAATCATAAATTGTATGTATGGAAGACTAATTCCTCACTAGCTCATGTTATTCATTTTCAATCACCAAATTTCAAGGGTCGATATAATGTTTTATTTAATGTTTATATATGAAATATATTTGAATAGTATAACTATATAATTGTAATACCACATCTAACTTCTTACTTGAAGATCCATTGGAAAACAATAATATCACTCATGTGTACAACGAACTACTCCCACACGAACTGATGTGACGTGTTTTCAGTTCATATTACTTTTACGTGAATAATGATAGATTAAATTAACATATTTGATATTTAAAACATAATTATAATTAGGTATTTATTATCTCACATATACCTACTTACATTCAATTATGTGTGGGGTAAAATATCATCATTCGTGTTTATGAGAAACCGCCACCTCTACAAGCGATGAAATCCATTTTTTTCTAAAACATAAAATTAAAGGTAATAATGATAAATTTTAATGAATAAATTATATATATATATATATAATAATTAAATTTTAATGGTGATGTATTAATTTCCTTCTTTTTCCAAACTGTTCAGGAAAAGGAAACAATGTCCATTCATATGTACGACCTACCATACCTATAAATAGTGTATTTCACTATATAGATATATATTATATCTATAAAAAAATATAACTATATAAATTATATTTACAAAATTATAATTGTTTTGAATATTAAGGGAAAATTTTCTAATTATCACGACTAAAAATAAATAATCAAAATAACCATGAAATCCAAAGTAGTTACTACAGGTAACATGACATTAGAATTTATTTATAAATCGAATGGTAATAAAATATCATAATTAATTCATATATGGTATGATAAAATGATTATGGTTTTTAAATTATATTTAATGTTAATATATTTAATATCTATTATGTTAAAACATGAAGGAATCATATACATAAAGTAACTAATTTCTATCTCAGTTTTATTTTCTATGAGACGAATTCCAAATTCTTGATGTTTTTATTTTATGTGTTATATATATTTACCATGAATGTATTTTATTATTATGATCATTAAAATTAAGGGTTTTTAAATATCAATTTTAATACATATATTTAATGGGTCTTATTTTTTAAAAATTACCAATTGAGTAAGATATTATTGTCTCAATTTGTCTTCATTAGGACATACATTATGTTATGAACCAATCATGTTATGAGGTGTATATATATCCACATTGACTTGAAATGAAATGAATTTATTTCTTACAATAATATTTTATGTTCATTTAATTTTATTTCGTTTTTGGTTTTATGATTTAATGATACCAATTTTTAAAGAGTTTTATGATAAATTATCATTCTTTATCATTACAGTTTATGTTTATCCTTTTGATAATGAAATAAAATTAAAAATACCCCACAAAAATAATTAAATTTATTATCTTATTTTTATTTATTAAAAAAATCTTATCATCACTCTTTCTACTTTTATTTGTAATCATTGTACTAAAATAATTCCTTTATGTAAAATGGAATTTATTTATCTCATCTTATTTTTTTCTTCCATATTGATCTCTTCAAAATAATCGATATTATATTAATCTCTCTATGGGAAATTTTAAATTTATATTTAATATTTTTAAAATAAACAATATAAATGGATTCTTCATGTTTTTTTAAATAAGTCTTATTTTTATTTTAGGGAAAATATTAAAGTACACTTCCTTTAAAATTGTACAACAACAATTGATTTTACTTCCTTCATGAACATTATTTTCATAAAATCATATGTTTTAATTTGTCATATTAGTTTCCCAAAATATTGTAACATCCCAAGTAAGTAATTAATAATAGATATTCTTATATATACCTATTAATGAATTAGATAGTGTTTTAGAAGCATAAAATGAGAATATATCCAATCATAAGCATGGAATACACTAATATATTTAAAAGATTGTTTTACTTCCTTCTGATGGAAACCATTTTTAAATAAATCTTTTGACAATTTATAAGCTCTATTTGACAAAATAAACTTATTCTTTATGATTGGGACATTCAAATTTACCTTGCGTTAAATTTTGATATTTTTATGACAATGTTCATTTTTAATGAATAGTGGAAAATAATGCATTTTACATCAAAACTGATTTTTCATCTAATTTAATTATATGGTTAGATTAACTTTTTAAATTGACTTAAAGTTTATTTAGAATATATTTTTACCATTTAATACAATTATGGTCATTAGAATTAATTTCACATTGGAATTCAGCAAAAAAAAGTTCCAAACTTTTCATAGATATTGTTTCAAAAAACCAGCTATTTGTTTTGACAACAAGAATTATTTTTAAATTAATTATTGCAATTTCTATGTTTAGAATTTGGTAAAATGGATTCTATATTTGGAATCATAAGGTCCAAATTATTTAATTAAGTCTCTTTTTTTGGACATTATGAATAGTAACGACGGTAATTATCTTTAATTATCGTGATTAATTAGTAATCGGGTCATTAAGGATAATAAAATGATGTCATAATAATAAAAAATGACCCCACAATGTGTCTTAATTCTACTGTTTGTGTCATGTCCGACCATTTGATTCCTTTTTCCAAACATTGTAACCCCATGGAATCACTTTTGGGTGAAAGTGACACTTTATCATTTTATTTTTAAAGAAAGGAGAATATCACTAAAGAATGTATCACCCGAGTAAAACATTTTTAATTTTGTCTAAATAAATGTTATATTGGACTATAATTATTCATTGGAAAGATAAAAATATTTACTACATCATAGTATTTTTTTATAATTTTTAGACATTAAAATAATTATATTATTTTTGACATCATGATGATGCAATGATTACGTCATTAATGAACGATTTAAATAAAATGAAAAGATAATGTAAAATATAAGAGCTAAACTTGTCAAAGACCTATTGTATGAGTATATTTCGAACCCTTATCACCTTATTCTAGAAATATATCAATGTGGGACCTTTAAAATCTTAATCTCATTTTAATACAAAGTAACATTTTATAACATTCCAAGAGTGCCCCTCCTCTCCTCTTATAAAAGGCCCCCACCTCTACCTCCTTACCCACACCTCTCAAGCCTTTATCTCGTCCAAAATCTACTCATTTAATCTCTCCACATCCCTCTATTCATCCTTGAAGCCTTATCTTAGGAAGAAGGCTCTTCAAAAAACCATTTCGGTTCAAACCAAGAAGAGTTACCCGATTTAATGGTAAAGTCTTCTCTTGTGTTCTTTTGTTTTATTTTGCTTCTCCAACCCCCTAAAATATTTTAATTCATTTATTTTGTAACAATACCAGTATATTAAATATACAAGGATATTTTTATATTAATTTTTCGAGCTACACTTACGCGCACCTACATCTAATGGTTTAAGAACATACTGTTTTTGTGGATGGAGAATTTCTACCTCACGAAACGATGATTGTTAAATATTCTTCTAACACCTTAAAAGGTGGCCATAAGATTTCACAATATTTATATATGATATAAAAAATGTTTATTTTTCTTTAAGCTTCTGTATTTTTTATTTATGTCATAACCTTATGGTTTCCATTATGGGTAAACACGATATCTTTATTTTAGGAAGTGCAGACTACCGCCCCCTCAAAGTGATTTGATTCGTTAATGTAATATGTGGGACATATAAAGGATAGAGTTAATGATATTATATATAATATTATACTTTAATTATAATATACCTTTATTTCATCCTGATTCCATTCCATAAAATTGGAAATAGAAATGAATGTAGCATTCATGCGTACGTACAACTTACCGTCTCCATGAACGGTGCATTTCATTTATTACCTCTAAATGTTATGTAATATTATATATACATGTATATACTGGATATATATGATATATATTATATCTACATCATGAATATAAATCTGGATATAATAGATACATGAACAACTTGTAATTATAAAGCGTTTATTTTTGACTCAAGTACCAAGGATCGACAAAATGACCATTATTAACTTAAATAATTACATAGTGTTCATAACATGATAATAAGTGATATAAAATGAATAATGAACTTGAAAAAGGTTTTTAAGAAAGTATAAATTAACTCATGTTTATTATTTAGGAGATTAAAGAATAATTGAGTCAAGTCAGATACGAGGTAAGGGACTTCGTCTCAATCTCCTTTCATTGAGGAATAATTTGTTTTATACACAACTTTCTTTTATACGGTGTATAAAACCCTTTGAATTTTACGTCTATTCAAAAGGAATCTTTTTTATAAGAATCGTTTTACTAAACTATAAAAGGAATGTTTTTTTGTCATACGTATGTGGCGACAACGACTTCTCCACCGCCGTGACCATTATTTGAGTTTCTGCTTCCTCTACAAGCCATAACTTTTTATAAAATGAAAAAAATAAATACCATGTTTTAATTTTCTTTTATTTTTGGATTTAAAATGGTTTTCATAATGTTTTTATTATATTAATGTGTTTTATTGATATCTTTTGATTGCAATGTGGAAATTTTATGCTTCCATTAAACATGTTTTATGTGATACGATTATGTTATGGTTCATGGGAATTGTTATGAAGATGGGTGGTTCCATCATAAACTAAGGGTGTGTGAGCTCGATATAGCTCTCCAATGAATTGGGTAATGTGAAGGGGTTAAACGTTAAGGTTTCTCTGAAGAGATTTAGGGAATATAATGTGACGTGTATTCCAAATATAACCATGAGGGTTACTTCCTATGTAAGAATGTTATGAATGCCTCAAGTTACCTTTATGTATTATGCTTTTTATGATTTATTCATGATTTGATGAGTTATGTTAAAATACTTATGTTTATTTATTAATGTATGATTTCATATATGGACAAATGTTTTCATTTCTTACTTTTATATCCCTTACATAGATCTTTATTCTAATCCCATGTTTTTGAAATGTTTTTCATAGGTCAAGGGAAAGGTACATGTTGTGATGGTAGTTTCAAAGAAGTGTCAAGAAAAAATCCATGTTTTATTTTAAATATGTTTCCATTGATGGGTAAAAAGTGTACTATATTTTATGTAAACACTTTGTTTAAATGTGGAATGCAATGCATGATTTATGTTCTAATTCTATAAAACATTAAACCTGAAAAGACTCTCAACGTGTATTCTTGAAATAACTCAAGATTAAGTAATGTTTAAGTCATGGGGACTTATAGTTGGTATCATAGGACAATTTAGGTAACTTTAGGATTTATAATTCTATTAAATGATTATCCAAAAATATTTTTTTATGTTCAAATTGAAATGATATAGCATTTTAAGATTATCCTGTTCCTGTATCTAAGACATGTTTGTTCAGAATGGTTTTCCATAGAGGAAACAGGGAAGCAGTGCTAGCAAGGCATACAGAAGGAAATCACCTTATGAATCATCATCCTGAGATGGTCTGAATTGGAACTAAACAATTTTTTGCAGCAATGGCACAGTTGAATCCAGCCATAAATGGTGGTGGTATCCATGCACGAGATCAGCCAGATCAACCGCAGAGGAACATGTCAGTGATGGAACATTTCATGAGGAAACATAACACATCATTCAGAGGATCATCTAACCCTTTGCTAGCTTAAGGGTCTGTTAAAGCACTGGAGAAGATTTTCGATGTCATGGGGTGTTCATAAAATCAAAAGCTTAGTCTTGCTATTTACCGTTTGGAGGGTGAAGCAGATAAGTGGTGGTCGATGGTTAAAAATTTCAGGGACGCTGATGAGATTGATGCTCTCGACTGGGATGAATTCAAAGGTATGTTTCTTGAGTAGTATTTTCCTAAAGTTGCTCGACCTGGGATGGAAAACAATTATTGGAATTAAGGCAAGAGGATGACTCAGTGTCTTCTTATGAAGAAAGGTTCACTCTATTGGCAAGGTATGCTCCAAAATTTTATTCGAGACCTTCATAGTAAAATCAATCGTTTTTACTCAGGATTAATGCCAAAATATTGAAGGGATTTAGCTTATCATGATTTCAAGAGTTATGAAAATCTTGTTCGATGTGCTGAGAAGGTGGAAATGGTGTTTGCTGATGATCAAGTGTTCTATAACAACCAACAGATGAAGAGACCGAGGTGGCAGGAGAAAAGGAAGAATTCTTCAAAAAGGTCTGATGGTAAGAAAACTAAGTTTCAAGTTTGGGATAAATGTGGTAAAAGGCATGCTGGGGAATGTCTTCTGAACTCTGGAATGTGCTACCGATGTGGTAAAATGGGACATAAGGCTCGTGATTACACTGAAAAAGATCAAGGTGATGGTAAGACCAAATTTTATTTATAGTTAGTGAAATGTTTCTTGTGTAATTAGATGGATCATTATGAAAACAATTGTCTAACAATGATCTCGTGTGATGGGAAGCAGTTAGACAACTAGCAGAAAGGGGTTGTCAAATCATTTGAAACTAATTCAGCAGATGTTGGGCCGTCAAATGAAGTGGTATCAGGTACTGTGTTTCTTTTTCCAGATTATTCTAGTGTGTTGTTTGACTCAGGGTCTACAAATTCCTTCATCTCTAAAAACTTTTCTAGTAATTTTGGAATACCATCTCAATAAATGAATCCTGAACTTATGGTAACAACACCTAGGGGAAATGTTGAGGCAAAATGATTTTATATGAATCTTCCTATCCTTATCCGCAGAATGATCGTAATTGCAAGCCTTATTGTTTTACCTCTAGTAGAGGTTGATGTTATCATGGGAATGGATTGGATCTCTATTTACCATGCTAAGATTGATTGTAGAGATAAAGAAGTTTAATTTCAGAAAGAATTTCATTTTGTGTAGAATAATTAATGCATATTGTTGATAACATATCATGAGGCTAAGAAATGTGTAAAATATTGAAATGAATGTTACCTTGCACATATTGTTGAAAATAAAGGAACCGTTCAGATTAATGATGTGCTAGTCGTAAATGAGTATCCTAATGTTTTTCCTGATGAGTTTCCTGGAAAAATACCAGATCGGGAAGTTGAATTTACTGTTGGCTTAGTTCCTGATGCTAACTAATTTTCAAAACCCCCTTATCAAATGGATCAAATTGAACATTTAGAGTTGAAGGATCTATTGAAAGAAATATTAGAGAACAGTTTCATTCGACCTAGAACATCACCATGGGGTGCTCCTATTTTATTTGTTAAAAAGAAAGTTGGTTCAGTGAGACTTTGCATTGATTATAAAGCCTTGAATAACATCACTGTTAAGGACAAATATCCTTTTCCTCATATCAATGATTTGTTTGATCAGCTCCAGGGAGCTCAGTATTTTTCAAAGATTGACCTGAGATCCGGCTATCATCAGTTGAAGGTAAATGAAGCAGATATTCCAAATACAATGTTTCGTACAAAATATGGAAATTATGAATTTGTAGTTATGATTTTTGGGATAACCAATGCACCTGCTGTATTCATGGACCTTATGAATATAATCTTCCATGAGTTCTTTGATAATTTTGTGGTTGTTTTCATTGATGATATTTTGGTGTTTTCTAAAAGTAAAGAGGAGCATGAAAGACATTTAAGTGTTATTTTGAAAACCTTAAAAGAAAAGAAATTGTATGAAAAATTCAGCAAGTGTGAGTTTTGGTTGCAACCAATTTCTTTCCTTGGTCACATTCTTTCTAAAGATGGGATAATTGATGATCCTAAAAAAGGTTGTTGAAGAATGGACAAGACCCTCAAATGTAATTGAGATTCATAGTTTTCTTGGTTTGGAAGGATATTAATGAAGGTTTGTTAGAAATTTTTCCCGGTTATCTAGTCTACTGACTAAGCTAACTCAGAAGGGTGTTAAGTTTATCTGGACAAATGATTGTGATGATTGTTTTCAGGAACTAAAAAGAAGATTGGTGAGTGCTTCAGTTTTGGCACAACCTTCCAAGAATGGGGATTTTGTAATATACAGTTATACTTCATTGAAAGGACTTGGTTACATCATAATGTAGAATGATCAGGTAATTTCTAATGCTTCACGTTAGTTGAAAAATCATGTGGTAAATTACCCTACCAAAGATTTGGAATTAGATACTATTGTTTTCTCTTTAAAAATATGGAGACATCATTTTTATGGAGTAAAGTGTGAAATATATACCTATCACAAAAGTTTAAAGTATATTTCCACTCAGAAATAATTGAACATGAGATAGAGGAGATGGTTGGAATTAATCAAGGATTATGATTGTACAATTCCTTATCATCCGTGATAAGAAAATAAAGTGGTTGATGATTTGAGTTGAAAAATTAATGCTTCATTAACAATGTTGCATTTGGAACATGATCTTTTGGTTAAGGATTTGATGAACATTGGCATAGAATTAGTTGGTGCAGGATGTCCTTCTGTTTTGTTTCAGGTATTAGTTAAATAATCTCTATCAGAAAGAATTAAGAAAGCACAGAAGAAAGGAAGTGAGTTGCAGAAAAAGTTAGAGCTGGTTCAGAAGGGTAAGTTTCCTGAATTTAACATTGATAATGACTGTATTCTGAGATTTGGGAAGATACGGTGTGTGCCTTGTAATTAATAGTTGAAGAGAGAGTTGTTATGTGAATCTCATAGTTCTCTGTTTTCAGTTCATTTTAGAAGTACTAAGATGTATAGTGATCTTCGAGAGTATTATTGGTGGGACAGAATGAAAAAAGATGTTGCTAATTTTTCTGTGAAGTGTTTGACTTGTCAGTGGGTTAAATCAGAGAGATAGTTACTGAAAGGGATGCTTCAGCCTTTACCAGTACCAGAGTGGAAATGGAAGAATATATCCATGGACTTCATTGTAGGATTGCCGAAGCCACCTCTAGGTAATAATGTAATCTGGATTATTGTTGATCGCTTGACTAAGTATGCTCATTTCCTTGCTGTACGAGATACTTTTTACCGAGATCAACTTTACCATCTATATCTTAAAGAGATAGTCAGGTTACATGGAGTTACTCTCTCTATTGTATCTGATCGTGTTCACAGGTTCACTTCTATCTTTTGTAAAGGCCTTCAGAATTCATTGGGTACTGAATTAAATTTTACTACAGCTTTTCATCCTCAATCAGATGGGAAGTAGGAACAAATGATTCAGACATTGGAGGATATGCTACATGCTTGTTCAATGGATTATCAGGAAAGTTGGGACCAAAATCATTCTTTGGTTATGTTTTCTTATAAAAATAGTTTTCATTCTAGTATACAGATGGAACCATTTGAGGAATTATATGGGAAACAGTGTCAAACTCTAGATTTTTGGGATGAATTAGGTGAAAGGAAGTTGATTGGATTGGAATTGGTAGAAGAGTTAGCAGAAAATGTTTAGCTGATACAGAAACACATGAGAACAATTTAGAGTAGGCAGAAAAGTTATGCGGACAACAGGAGGAAGGATCTCTCTTTTGAGTTAGGTGATCATGTTTTTCTCAAAGTATCTCCATGAAAAAGTGTGATACAATTTGGTAAGAAAATAAATCTGAGTCCAAGGTTCATTGGAAAATGTGAAATTCTAGAGAGAGATGGATCAGTTTCATACCGTGTGGCTTTACCTCCGAGTTTATCTCAGGTACACAATGTTTTTCATGTTTCAATGTTAAGGAAGTAATGCCAGATCCACCCCTTGTTATGAGTCCAAAGGTAGTCTAGATGAAAGAGAATCTATCTTATGAGGAAAAACTGGTCCATATTCTTGAACACAGCGAGAAAGTGTTGCGGAATAAGTGGATTCATCATGTAAAGGTTTTGTGAAACAACCACATGATTGAAGAGGCAACATGGGAATCTGAAAATGCAATGAGGGATAAATACCCCCAATTATTCAATAAGTAAATAAATTGCGGGGACACAATTTTCTAAAGGGAGAAGGATGTAAAATACGAAGTATGTAATGATTAATAGATATTATTATCTATGTCTATTTATGAATTAGATTGTGATTTAGAGGCATAAAATGAGAATAAATCCAATCTTAAGCATGAAATACACTAATATTTTTAAAAGATTGTTTTACTGCCTTTTGATGGAAAACCATTTTTAAATCAAACTTTTGAAAATTTTATAAGCTATAATTGTCAAAATAAAACCATTATTTATTATTTGGACATTGAAATTTACCTTGGGTTAATTTTTGTTATTTTTCTGACAATGTTCATTTTTTAAGGAATAGTGAAAAATAGTGCATTTTATATCAAAACTGATTTTTCATCTAATTTAATTATATGGTTATATTATATTTTTAATTGGTATTAAGGTGTAATTAGAATATGTTTTTACCATTTAATCTAATTTTGGTCATTAGAATTAATTTCACTATGGAATTGGGCATAAACAAGTGCCAAACTTTTCATAGATATTGTTCAAAAAAACCAGCAATTTGTTTTGAAAATGGGAATTAGTTTTAAATTAATTATTGAAATATTTATGTTTGGAATTTGGTAAAATGGATTCAATATTTTGAATCATAAGGTCCATATTATTTAATTTAGACTCTTTTGTTTTTGGACATTATAAATAGTAACGACAGTAATTATCTTTAATTACCGTGATTAATTACTAATAGGGTAGATAAGAATAATAAAATGATGTCATAATAATACTAAATAACCCCAACATGTGTCCTAATGCTACGTTTTGTGTCATGGTAGACCATGGGATGTTTTGTGCCAAACTTTGGGACCCCATGGAATCACTATTGGGTGAAAGTGACAGTTTATCATTTTATTTTTAAAGAAGAAGAATATCACTAAAGAATGTATCACCCGAGTAAAACATTTTTAATTTTGTATACATAAATGATATCTTGGACTATAAATTGTCATTGGAATTATAAAAAAATTTAATACATCATAGTATTTTTTTTTAATAATTTTTAGACATTAAATTAATTAAATTATTTATGACATCATGATGATGCCACAATTACCTCATTAATGATCGATTTAAATAAAATGAAAAGATAATGTAAAATCTAAGACATAAACTTGTCAAAGACCTATTTAATGAGTATATTTCGAACCCTTATAACCTAATCCATTAAATATATCAATTTGGGACCATTAAAATTCTAAAATCATTTTAATATAAAGTAACATTTTATATCTTTCCAAGAGTGCCCCTCCTCTCCTCTTATAAAAGGCCCCAACCTCTACCTCCTTACCCACACCTCTCAAGCCTTTTACCAGGCCAAACACTGCACATTTAATCTCTCAAAATCCCTCTCTTCAACCTACAATCCTTACCTTAGGAATAAAGCTCTTCAAGAAACCCTTTTGGTTCAAACCAAGAGGAGTTACCCGATTTAAAGGTAAAGTCTTCTCTTGTGGTCTTTTGTTTAATTTTTATTCTGCAACCCCCTAAACTATTTTTATTCATTTATTTTGTAAAAAAACCAGTATCATAAATATTCTAGGATTTTTTTATAATAATTATTAGAGAAACACTTACACACACCTACATCTAATGGTTAAAGAGCATACTGTTTTTGTGGATGGCGAATTTCTACCTCACGAAACGATGATTGTTCAATATTCTTCTATCACCTTCAAAGGTGGCCATTAAGATTTCACTATATTTATATATGATATAAAATATTTTTATGTTTTCATTAAGCATCTGTATTTTTCGTTTATGGAATTCCTTTATGGTTTCCATTATGGGTAAACGTGATATCTTCATTTTAGGAAGTGTGGACTACCGCCCCTTCAAAGTGATTTGATTCGTTAATGCCATATGTGGGACATATAAAGGATAGTGTTAATGATATTATATATAATATTATACTTTAATTTTAATATACCTTTCTGTCATTATGATTCCATTCCAAAAAATATGAAATAGAAATGAAAGTAGTGTTCATGCGTACGTACGGCTTACCATCTCCATGAACGGTGCATTTCATTTCTTACCTATAAATGTTATGTAATATTATAACTGAATGTATATACTTGATATAAATTATATATATGATATCTAAATCATGAATATAATTATTGATATAATGCAAACATGAACTACTTGTAATTATAATGAGTTTATTTTTGACTCGAGTTCCAATGATCGACAAAACGACCATTATTAACATAAATAATTACATAGTGTTCATAACATGGTAATAAGTGATATAAAAGGAATAATGAACTTGAAAAATGTTATTAATCAAGTAGAAGTTAACTCAAATTTATTATTCAGGAGATTAAAGAACGATCGAGTCAATTCAGATAGGAGGTAAGGGACTTCGTCTCAATCTCCTTTCATTGTGGCATATTTTGTTTTATGCACAACTTTCTTTTATAGGGTGTATAAACCCCTTTGACTTTAACAACTATTCAAAAGGAATATTTTTTATATGAAGCATTTTTCTAAATGACAAAAGGAATGTTTTTTTGTCATACGTATGCGGCGACAACCACTTCTCCGCCGCCGTGACCATTATTTTAGTTTCGGCTTCTTCTACAAGCCATAACATTTTTTAAAATGAAAAAATAAATACCATGTTTTAATTTTCATTTATTTTGGTATTGAAAATGGTTTTCAGAATGTTTTTATTATATCAATATGTTTTATTGATATCTTGTTATTGAAATTTGGAAATGTTATGTTTCTTTTATTCATGTTTTATGTGATACGATTTTGTTATGGTTCTTGGGGATTGTAATGAAGACGGGTGGTTCCGTGATAAACTAAGGGCAGGTGAGCATGATATAGATCCCCAATGCATTGGGTAAAGTTAAGGGGTTAAAAGTTATGTTTTCTCTGAAGAGATTTAGGGAATAAACTGTGATGGGTATTCGAAATGTTACCATGAGGGTTACTCCCTATGTAAGAATGTTATGAATGCCTCAAGTTACCTTTGTTTCGAATTATTTTTATGATTTATTCATGATTTGATGAGGTTTGTTAAAATGTATATGTTTTATGAGTAAATTATGATTTCATTTCGTAATTTTATATCCCTTACTGAGCTCTTTATGCTCATCCCATGTTTTTGAAATGTTTTTCACAGGTCAAGGGAAAGGTACATGATGTGTTGATAGTGTCGAGTAAGTGTCAAGAAAAAATCCATGTTTTATTTTAAATATGTTTCCATTGATGGGAAAAATGAATACTATATTTTATGTAACCACTTTGTTTAAATGTGGAATGTAATGAAAGATTTATGATCTAATTCTCTAAAACTCTAAACCTGAAAAGATCCTCAATGTGTATTCTTGAAATAACTCAAGATTATGTAATTTTTAAGGCATGGGGCCTTATAAAAATGGTTTTGGTAAATTTTTTATGTTTTTCAATGTGCTTTTTTATAAAAATTAACAGGATAATTTTTATAAGAAAAACATTAAATGATTTTAAAAAATTCATTTTATTTGTACAAGTTTATTTTCAATGAAATCGAATGTGAAAATATTTAATGTTTTAAAATATATTTTTCGATGTGGAAAGGCTATTTTCTTCATGATATGTTCCGTGTGATATTTCAAAAATCATTATATATCTATTATGAAGTTAATTAATGATACAAATGATTTATTGGGTCTATTATTGAATGATACCATCCTTATTCATTCTATGTATAGTTAATCCTTATTTGGATGAAATAATTTTTTAGAACCATTTATTTTTCAAGGGTTCTCCTATATTGAATTTTTTAAATGTGTATGAAACCCATTTTTATTAAAAGAACTTATTATGTGATGACATGATGGATTTTATTTAATTTTATTGAACATATAAATATATTTTAATTTTGTGATGAGTTGTAAAAATATATCCCTAAAATGGATTGGGTAAATAATTATATCTCATGATAAAATAATGGGATACAAGTTGATGGGATTTATTCAGTATGGGAATGGTTTGATCCCGAATACACTATTGGAAGTAAGTACATCCTGATACACAATGTAATATAGGTTATATGTCCATAACTACTATATGAACAATCTTGATTGTTAACCTTCACATATTAAACCGATTTTTATATTTATGTTTTTTATGTAATTTTTGGAAATTAAATTATGGTTCATTGTTTATTTTTGATTATTTCTCACTCTAATGGGCCTTTTTTAAATTATAATGTTTTATTCCATGAAACATGTTTATGATCTTTTAAAGGATGGGTTTATACATAAAAACTTATGTTCATGATAATATATCCTTATTCATATATTAATAAGTCATTTGATAATAGATTTATGTATCCAATGTTTACCCATATTTAGTATATGATCTCATGCTTTCTTATGTTTCCTTCCCCATGTTGTTATGAATGGTTTAGTATCGATATGCTTTAGATGAGTACTATGTTGGAATATTTTTGTGGTGAAAGTTTAATATCAATATTCAGATATGAATATTGAGTTTCTAGTATCCAATGATACTAAAATATTATGGTCCTTGGGATAATGTTTATTAAATGTATCAAATATTTATAAAAATATGTGAAATTTTAATATGAAAATACAAGGACCATTTACCCTAGAACCTATAGGATTTTTAAATTAGATACTATATGCATAACCATAATATTTTACAAAAAATAATCAATATATCCAACAATATTCTTAAAACATGAATCAATTATTAAAATATCATACACAATTTTCTTCTATCTATCATTGTAAAATGATTACATAATGAAGTTTTTGTTCAAAAACTCATAATTTTAGGAACATAATATATATCAATGGAAGAGAAAATGTGTGAAAAAATATATGTCTATGATAAATAACATGTTTAATGTAGAAATTTAATTAGAAGATCATGTACAACAAAAAGGATCATAAATGTTGAATAGTTACATAAGTGATTGATTAAAACATAAAACATGGGTCAAAAAAGTGTAGAAACATGAGTCAACAATCAAAATCCATGTTAACACAACATTGATAAATATTATGATATAAGAATAATACATAAACATAATTGTAGAAATCAAAATATATGTCATGGATAACATCTAATAAATTCATAGCATAATGCATTGGACAACTACATTCCCATAACACAGAGTTCATGGGTGGAATATCCATGTCCCATAACAATTTTTATTAGGTAAATCCACCAATTTCTTATCATGATCCCACAAGATATGAAACTGCACAAAATTTATATGTGGGTTATATAAGACCCATCAATAAAATATTTATAAACTATATAATTTTTTATATATGAAGAAGAAATAATTCATAATCCCATCATAGGATAATTATTCCAGTATAAATTAACCTGTTTCATGTAAATTTCCTCAAAATACACAATAAAAAGATGAAAAAATTAAAAATTCTGAATGTATCATGTTATAATATCCATTGTAATTAATAATTAATGTTTATGGATATTTCAATTACATTTTAAATATAATTTATTATAATGGTAATAATTTATAAAACTGTGATAACAAAAAAATCCCTTGTAATCCATGAATACATGGAAAAGAATATTCTTAGATAAAATTTATAAAATTGATTTTAAATATAGTTCAATAAAATAGTGTTTATATTAAATACTCCATGAACACATTTGTAATGAATTTTAATAAAAGAAAAAGACTAAAGTAGGAAATGATAAATAGATTTTAGATATATGTTTTTAAAAATATAATCAATGTGAATAGGAAAGGATATTAGAGTATCCCTAAATTAGAGAGAAATAAAACTATAATATTGCAGATATATTATAGACATGGATAATAATGATTCCCAATTTAAAATATAATATAAGTCTGATTATATAGAAATGAAAACATTTAGCTGATTTAGGAACCAAAGTGAATTGATGTTGTAAAAAACAATGAAAATAAATAAATAACACAATTAGAAAAACCAATATATGTGGTTTTGGAGGGGAATAAGTAATATATTCACAATATAATAATTTAAACATAGAAAACAATGATTTCAACGTGAGATCGGAAATGAAACCCTTAACTAATACTTCAACTTCTTCGGACATTCTCTATTTCATTGTAGAAATAAATTTATATATTTTTAATATGTTTTAATATAATTATTTATATCTATTTTACTATTACCATTAATTTATATCTCATTATTACCCATATATAAAATCTTTATAGTTTAAATTATTGTTCCGGTTTTAACTATTATGTTTTCTACACAAGATTTATTTTTGTTGTTTTAGTACATTGTACATAATAATGGTTTAATAATATTTAAGAAGATTATAAGGTATCTTTAAATTTATATATATATTATTGATATCCCATGGTTATTTCATGGAACATCTTGTGATGGTTTGAATAAAATGATAAAAATATTATTTTTTGTGACAATTGTATTTTAAAAAGTGTTGTACTTGTTATTAAATATATATTATAATATTAAATTAAGATAATTAATAATATATATTTAACTAATCATAATTCATTTATATTACCAACAATTAAATTATTATTTTCTATTAGGTTGAAGAAGTTATTATATCATTCATATAGTTTGTGAATTTGACTAAAATAAGAACAAGTTAGAATGATGGAATGATTACCAACATGTTATTTTTTGGTGATAATATTACTTTTATAGATTATAAATTTTTTGTGAAAAAAATAAAAAAATAATATTTCTGAATTGGCTGGTGGAGAAGATAATTAATAATTCTTTAGAATATGCTACAACATATGATGTAGACTTAAAATTTCTCTTCGATAGATTCTTCAAAATGAGATATGTAGGACTTATTCAGGTGCCAATAGTTTCTCTAACCTAGGATAGTCTTATTAATATCATAATTTTTCTATTTATTTAGTCGGAAAATGATAGAATTGGGGTCTTTTAGGGGGTATTATTAAGGTCCTTTAACAAGTGGGAACAAGTGGTATTTTTGTTAGTACTCAATATTTAATATAAAAGGATTTCAATTTTAACGGGAAGTGGATCAAATGTTGAAAAATATTGAGGATGGTATAGGTACTATTAAATAATTCAGACCTACACACATTAATAGATAATAATTTGTTTTATTTTATAACCTTATCTAAAAAATATACACTTTTACCGCATTCTATCCCTAAAAAAGTGACTAGATTTTACGTTGGAACAGTTATTATGGTGAAAAATTAAATTGAACTTATTATATAATTTGATCATGAATACTATAAATTTAAAAACCAATAAATTGGTTTCAATTTATAATATTGATAAAACTATAATGCATAATAATTATAGAAACATATATTTTTAATCATAAATAAATATATATATATATATAATATTTTTACTTACCAATTAATATCATTAGATTATCGATATTTTATATTACATGTGTAACTTTTTTCATTATAATAATTCAATAATACAGGTTAATCTAATTTATAAAAATTTATATAAAATTTATATAAAAAATTTTCTATTAGGAAATGATAATTTTATAAATAAAATTATTTTATATTTATTATTATCATATTCAAATTAAATTCATGATTTTATAAATATATATATATATATATGATCATATTCAAACATCAAATATGATAAATTTATCTCTTAAATAAAAAACATATAATATATAATAAATGTAATGTTTTAAAAACCATGTTGGTTTACCAATGAATAACTAAATTAGTACTCATAATAGCTATCTAATAATTTTAATGTTTCTAATAATATTAAATAAGAATTCATGTATTTTTTTGAACACATTTTATGGATATCCCAATTAAAATGAAATAAATTTATCAAAAATACGTAATCCCTAAAATAATTTTCTATATAATCAATGTTATTTTATTATGTGAATTTATACCTTTTACTTTTATTTTAAAATTATTTATATATAGTTTTATTACTTTTTTAGGTTTCATAAATATGTTTTATCTATATATCTTGGGATGTGTTTTATTTTTTATTGTAATATTCTTGTATAATAAATATATTTGTAACATTAGTGTTTTATTTTATGTATCAAAAGTTATGAAAAACACATGATTTATGAAGTGAAAAATATATACTAAAATATTAGGGTTTTACACACAGTGATAATTATGTGTTAATGACTGGTTAAATAATTTTTGATGAAATTTTTTATGTTTCTAGATGTTGTGCATTAAAGTACAAGAAAATATAAAATATTAAAAATATTGATAAGGTATTATGTGGTGAAAAATAAGTAATTGGAAATATTTTTAATGTGGAATTTTGATCTACGAAAGGGGTTATATTGATTCCTAGTGGTAATGTTTTAGTTTATGTATGTGGTTTAGTGGGTAACATTTAGTATATTTCATAGATACATGTAGATATATTGTAGTTGATGAAATATCTATACTGAGTTGGGAGGAAGTTGTGTGGTTACTATGTTGTGATTTTTTTATAGTTTGTAATAAAATTATTTTTAGTGTTTAATTAACAAATTGTTTTATATATTTACTTATATGATGTTGTTATTAATATTATGGAATTATGAAAACAATTACTTAAAGGTTCTTTAAATGGAGTTGTGGTTGTGGTATTACCATAAGTTGTTTTTAGTAAGGGATTTAGAATTCATACTATAGATTGTATAATTTTTTATCCTTTATACCTATACAGTTATTGATGATGTTATTATGGTTTATTTATATTCATTATGGAGACATATATTATATATAGTTTTAATTACGATCTGTTGTGGTCTGTAAAGTTAGAAAATTTTATTGTAGTAATGGTTGTGGTATTTTAATTGTACTAATACACATCATACAGTGGATAACATCCAATGCATGTTTTCTTGTGATGATTATTATTTCATTTAATGTTCTTCATTTATTAATATTTATATATTCCATTTACTAGGTAATTATTATTCTCTATCACATGAGAGAGGAGAGGTTGGAGGACGATCCTACTAGGTATTTATGTATACTCACCCCATTATTCTCAAAGAATTTCCCAAGTCATTGTCATGAATCAACGGTGGTAGAATGTGATATTAGTTAATAAATTAGGTGATCCAACTATGTGTTTGAGAATCCATTTATTAAACTTTTCCTAAACTAACAATGTGTTATTTTGGTAATTTTGTGTCGTGATTTTTCATTGATATGTTAATTTTATTTATTAAGGATTATTTTTTTGTAATATTTTTAGTTGTTTAATTTAATAAAATAATTTCAAATCGACCCATATTCAATATTTATACACTATCTCCACCCTAACGTCATTTTAAAAGAGGAATTCAAGGTTTAGACTCAATATTATCATTTTTATATGATTATTAGGAGTGGTTTTTAAATGTGATAGAATATGATTTGAGGAAAAAATAAAGAATGGAGTTTCATAAAGATATATTTGAGAGTCTATAAGTTTAATATGGATAACAAATAACATGAATCAAATATATAAATTTAATATTGGGAACTAGATAAGGATGCAGAGTGCCGCTAATTTTTTTGGCATGGGGTATTATATTTTATGAATCATTAAATGTGGGAAATTTTACATTCAATTAGGTCTCCATATAACTGTTATTTCATTTATCCTAAATAAATAAAAAATTTGGATGGTGAATCATAAAAAAAGAGTGGGTTTTGGGAAAATATGGATGTTGTGTAAATAAACACATCGAGGGTTCTTTACGGAAAATGATAGATTAATATTAATTAATATTCTTATTAATTGATATAATGTGTTGAGGTGGAGTGGATGAAATATAAATATGTGTTTAGAATTGATATTTTTGATATTATAAGTGAGTTTTGGTATGTTAAATTATTATAATTATAGTTTACAAACATACTAATGAATGATGATTCTATTTGTGATGAAGAGAAAATTGAATGTTGAAGGATGTGGAGGAAGTGTTTTAACTAATAATGGTAGTTCAAAAAAGTTGTATTTTTCTAGATTTTTATTTTTTTATAGTGAATCATGAGTATAGTTAATCATTTTTTTAGAGAACATAATATTTCTATGATCATATAGAATGAAAATCATTATTAATTATGTGAGGAGTTCTTAATGTTTAATCATTAATTTATAAATTATTTTGATATATTTTTTATTTAATCTGGTAGATATAGTATTTATTACTATGGTTTGATGATCAAAAGTACACAATGATATTATATATGATTTATCACCAAGTATGTGTGGAACTATGAACACAATGAGAGATTATTAGGATATCAGATCATGTAAAATATCAACCAAATTATAAAAAAGACCAATTTAAAGGTTTTAAATATGGAATATGTCATAAAGGGGTATTTATAGTCTCAGTGTTCTATACATAAGAAATGATTTCATTTCTTTATGATAGGTAGATTTTTATGTAGTATCTCATCAGTCACATGGAAATAGGGTCTTCTTTATATATTACATACGTCATATTTTATTTTTATAGGTAGTTTGTGATCCTATGTTGATGGTGGTAGGGTCATATTTTATTCATTTTAATATAGAGTAAATATGTTGTTTTTCAGTGAAAGTAGTTTTAGGCGGTAAACATGTTATGTATGATCTTCTCTAGTATTACATGTAACTATAAAATTTTAAAAATAGCATAGAGTGGTTTAATTTTTTGTTAGTGATTATTGATTAAATTTATACGATTTTTACCAATTCAAAAACAATTCAATATATTATGGTGATAAGTAAATAAATATTTTAAAGGAAATGTGTATGGAATATATATATAAAAAGTATTACATGTCATCTTATAGGACTAATTATTTACATATATAATAGAGATGTAATGGATATCTCATTTTTTTTCAAGAGAACTTGTTGATGTTATCTATAATGATATTATGAGTTTTACACTAATGTATGGTATCATGTATAGTAACGACTTATATTTTGGAATATCCTTGAGATCAATTGTTGATTTTGAAAAGACATCGTCATAGTTTTGATAAGAGGGTATTGATATGGATGATATGTTGAATTGGGGATTTATTTTCCCAATTATGTTGTCAAGAGGAGACTTGGTCAAGTTTCATAAGATGGTTATAAATATTATGAGGTTTTGTATTTATTTCATATGATTAATCACATTAAAAGTAACAAAAATATATATAAGGAACAGTATTTATGACTATTTTGATAAATTAATGGAATCATGTTTATTAAAATAGATATAATTTAATTAAGGATACCGCCTGATCAGAGAAATAAAGTATGTAATTCAATATAAAACATATTACTAATGTAATGCTAAATTTTAGTTCGTAGTAATAAAATTGGAAGTTACCAAATGGAAAACACTATTTATTATTTTGATAAATTAGTTGATCATGAAATATAATAATATATTCATTGTAGATACTATAAATGATATATTGGATTTCATGAGGACTGATAAAGTGAATGATGGGTATTGATGGAAATTTTTGGATCTCCATTATAAGGGTATGTTGTATGAAAATCTATCAATTAGTATGGGTTTAATATAGGAAGTTCATTTTCAATTTAATGTTTTCCCATAATTAGTATTTTGTGGGGAACTATTTAAGATCAATGTGATTATTTCACATATGGTGAAAATGAATTACTTTGTGGTATATAGGATTCATGATTCATATATTTATTATTATATTTTCTCCATGTTTCCTAACTTATATATTTTCATTTCAGTGTTCAAAAATAATGGTGTGGATTTTTTAGATATTATAGACTCATTCAATATTTGTGATGTTGAATGAAAATTTGACTGTAAACATGATCTTATGGTTATTAGAAAAAAGATTATTGTTTGATTATTTTTATTATTCTTCATTCTATGTTTTGTGATGTGTGTTTTATGATCCTAATTTTTTCTTGAGGTAAATGTAATTTATATTTTATTTTAAACACTCATTTGGTATAAATGATAATGAATAAGAGAGTGTGGATAGTTTAATAGAAGTTTTATAATACTCAGATATTTATGTTATTAAGTATTTATGGAAAGGGAAAGGCTCATGGGTAGAAAATTGTTTGTTCTAAACGTGACTCTCATCTATGTAGGCCACAAGTGGTTATGCACAGTTTTCATAACCATATAAGATATGAACCATAACAATGAAAAACCAAACAAAAGTGGACTTTTTTTTATCACATTTAGTGCATGGTTTCACATAAACATGCCCCATGCATGTACGGTGGTGTCACCATTATATAGAAAGCATGGATGAGTTTTTTGGGTAAGTCTAACCTTGTTCCTGGCCATTCATGGGCATGTGACCCATAGAAGTAGGAGTCCATTGATGGTTAGTGATTCATCTCAACTACATTCCAATCTTTGAACCCCCTAAAAAATCATTAATTGATGATGTTACCATTTACAACATAATCCATTTAACTCAGATTATTCCTCTTATACATCATTCATCCACCCTCAATAGGATATCAACATTGGATATCCACAATGATTTGATCATCCTCCCCCATATGATGAAAAATTTGAGTTGTTTTCATCATATTAGATATCCAGTGCTATGTAAATCCTCCATATTGTTTTGTTTCTTCAATTATCTCATCATATTGAATACTATATCTAGGTATGATTTTATTCTCAATTTTAAGAGACTTTTACTATTTCATTGATTTATCTTTTTATAACATAGATTAGTGACCATTATTAGATAATTATTCATATAATAATATATAATAGGTGATCCATGTGTTTTCTATAACATTACCGCTATTTGTCTAATGCATTTTCTTGCCCCACACAAGATATTCAATGAATCACCTTTTAAAATATGTTTTACATTATTTAAAAAATGAGCCCTGACCTACATGGACCATGAGACCTGTTGACAATAATAGAGGTTGGGGGACTTACCTTAAAACTCCCCTTGGGTGTGTTGTTAAATTATGTAAATTAACAATGTGTTTTTAACATAAATCAACCACCCTCTAAGGTGAAATCATTTCCCCTTTGAAATTGGGATTTTGAAATGAATTAAATAAAATTCAAATTTAATTATGGAAGATGTGGATTATTAATTCCATTTTCATAATCCATTGTTCCTAATTTCTTATTACTGATTTATCCTTTATAATTGATATAAAAATTTAATTTATACTAATAGTAAAATGGTATGGTTTTATTTCTATCCCCTATATAGTCAACATGTCATGTCGATCATGATACGTGGGGATTGACATGGAATTACTTGGATGGGCTCAACCGGGATATTTAATTTAAGGACTTATAGATGGATTATATCACACATGGGAGAAATAAGGGGGTTATTATATATAATAAATTGGATTTTCTCCCTGGAAGGTTCATTTATATTATTACACAAGCCACACTTGGGTTTCACATATGGAATTTCTCGAATGCGATCTTAGATAAATCCCTTTATATCCTATACTGAGTGATTCCTAGGATTTCATAGAGAATGTCATGGAATTAATACAATGGAATTATGTTTATACTGGTTATATGGATTGATACCAAGTTCCCCTTTGTTTAATGGATTCAATTGGATTATGATAACCCCCAATTTATTGTAGTTTCTTCCAAATAATGGATTATACACTAATTCGGTCAATGCTTTGGATTCATGAATATATTTATTTATCATCAAATACTATGTCTAAAATTACATTGGACATGTTGACCCCTTATATGATTATCACAATAAAATATTTCCTTAAATATGAAACTCAGGTCCCAATCCTATTATAGAAACTAAATTACAAATTGATAAGTTATCATAGGCATCTCAACATAAGATGAAGCTGGTATTATTAGATGGGTGTTCCATGGGGGGCCCGTTCTGACATGGGTATTATTTATTTCATTTAATGTGTTTACTATTATTCATGCACACTCTTTCATAGTATATGAAATGACTGTATAGAATTATATAGTGTTGGTGGAGGCCTACTCAATTTTACTCACATCTTATTTGGGACATCATTGGGTAATAGGGAGACTTCATGGATGCAAGTAGGTATTTGGGAACGTGGCCTACAATAGATGGATTATTATATTTACTAGGATATTATACAAGAGTAGAATACCAATAAAATTCTCATGATTATATTATAGAGATATTTTATTTAATTTGATTGTTTTTATAGAAAGTATTATTTATTACTAAAATTATATTTTCCATTATATTCGCTGATTTGTAGAGAATCATAATAAAATAATTTATTCTAAATGACGCTACCTCTACTTGTTGTTTATTATTTACATTTATCTAGATGTTTACATCCGTTGAGTTATTTATATTTATTTCATCATTATTCTATATATTATATTACCATTGTTCCAACACTAATTATGAGGGTATAGTTTCCCCAACATACCACATTACAACCTTACTACAAGTTGGGTGCTTTTAGTGTATGGGGAGGAACACTTGTTGTGAAGTGTCCAACCATGTTCAGTTACATATGAGTGGACTAGGCCTAAGATTTTACAAGTTACATTAAATCCTTCATTTTCGATCTCTTCGATATTTTGGGTTGGAAAATAGGATATTAGGAATTAGTTAGGCTTTGGTAATGTTCCCATGCCTGAGGGAAGCTCAACCACATATAGGGAAAATCCATGTTTCCCAGGATGGGGATTTTTGTTCTGGTTTTTTAATAGAGTTGAATTGATGACATTGTTGAGTGATTCACATGATTTTTAGCATTTATTACAAATATTAATTTTTATCCTTGGACTTGTAAAACACAATTTTTTTATCATGGTACATTATACAAAACATATCAATGATATTTCATGTGCATGCCCTTCCAGGTCTATTTTATTTAATGCAATGACTAAAAATATTATATTACATTATAGAAAATTACGAATGTATGTAAATTCTTTTTAGGGATTCAGAAGATAAATTTTTTTATTAAAGTTTCCTCAACATCTTAAATAGTTTCTATCCATATAGCATTATCATTTGAATTTAGATAACCAATTATGTTATGCTTGAGACTGTGATGAGTTGTACCAAGGGATGAAATGTTCAACATTGAAATTAAATGAATTCAAATTTCAATTTATAAGGTCTATAGACCATTATGAATTGGGTATAGTGATCCATATAATTAATAAATATTAAAATTGTTGTTGTAGTTATATGAAATTCCAATTGAATCTTTTAATTTTTGGGACTTTACAACCTGGTAATGCGAGGGGAGTATAATTCAACAATTATACATATATATATATATATAAACAATTAAAATACGAATGTTAATATAAATTGTTTTCATTAAATGTGTATGTGAATTGAAAAAGAATGGGTATTTCCTCCATATCATAAAAATAGCAATCTATATATTAAAATC
Source organism: Viscum album (assembly GCA_963277665.1). Lineage (NCBI taxonomy): Eukaryota > Viridiplantae > Streptophyta > Magnoliopsida > Santalales > Viscaceae > Viscum > Viscum album. The sequence goes on from OY728151.1 coordinate 567,202,077, forward strand.
ATTGATATATGATATGAGAACTTAACCTAGACCAAAACATTGTAATTGTTAGAGGGAGTGTCTCTAGTGATATGTGATAATCATTTATGTTACCTAGAACTGGATTGAGGAGAATAATGTTGGGGTATATTTATAATTGATAAGGATGGTTATTTTAAGTGTCTGAAAACAATTATAGGGTGTTACATATAAATGTATTGGGCATCTTAGTTAACTGATTCCCTTGGAAATGATAAAAGTCCATTGTGTGCATTGAATCTTGTTGATATGAGTTTTTAGTTAATATTATGTCCATTTACAGCATATTGTTGGTTTTACTATATAGATTCTCATATTAAATTAATTTACCCAAGACCAATTATGATCACTAATGTATAAATTAATGGTATAAAAATTTATTATGTGATGATATTCCTAAAATGATTTCACATGTCAGCTAAATAAAGTAAAATTAAAAGTCTATCGGTATCTTTTACATAATATCTATTTGATTTAACCCTAATTTATGTTTATAATATATATATTCGTGCAATGGTCTTAATAAAAGAATTTATAGGTTTGATATCATTTACCTTATTGTATAGAATATGAGTAATGTTTCATTTAGAGTACCTTGGATGGGATCATTGACATTTACCATGGGTCTCATTTTTTCCATATCATCAGTTCTGGTGGACCTAGAGGTTAGGCTGTGGAGAATATTTTTTTTGTATGATCATGGTATAAGACTCAATTTCATATTAAAGTGAGGGGTTAGGACATTATGGTTTCACCCTCTTTGATAAAATTATTTTTTAAATTCCCATGTGGGATTTTGAGTTAGGAGGTGTAGTTCATGTAATTATTTACTCATGTGAGGGACTTAGTTCACAAATTGAATCCCTTAAAATAAGGTTGGTTGTTCAGTAATTTGAACCACATTAATAATATGAGAATATTGAAAACATCACGATCAGTGGGTTAGATATTCCTAGGGAACATTAGGATGGTTGAATATTCATGTAATATTTCTACACTTTTTATATAGATATAAAGGTCCTTATCCATGTTTACAGTCATACGGTAACATCTGAATCCCTATTAAACATTCATATGAATTATCATATAATTTGACACATAGCTTCATTGTTCTTATGAGTTAAAAGAATGCGTGGAATCTTATCTCATAGATTTTATATCATATTATTAATGGATTTAATACATAGTGTCTTTTTATTTAAAGAGTATTGAAATACGAAATTTATAGATAAGTTGAAATATTTCATGAATGTTCTATCGATGGATCATTTCCAGGGTAGAGTGGCCCTTATGTTAATGGATTCCAATGATTTGGGTATCTTCTAATATTTTCTATGAGGATGAGTTATTATGGTGCTCATCATTTTTTTTATAAGAGGATCTATTATTGTACCACTGTCGATTTGGATTTTGTTCATTTTCTAACAAACAAAATTGAATTTCATAAACATGGATCGAGAGTAGAGACATGTTTGAAGTTATTGGTAACCATGATCTAGTGAACTATTATATAAATGGATTCCTCTATTTTCATGATGATGATTGGTTTAAGGATGTTGTCCATTTCTAGGAACCGTATATAGTGTTAGATAGAGTGTGTTTCATTGAAAGAGATTTGTTCTAGTTACAATGATGAAAATAGAACTCCTACGTAGGGAAACATCACTTCAGTCATGAAAATCATGTGTTTCTAGATAGAGGGAATGTTTCTGTATAATAAAATTCATGAATTATCATAATGAATATGGATATGGTGGTGGGATAAGGATCTAAATGTTTATAAACATTCTATGTTGATGTAGGACGTTGATGGTAATGCCTAAATGTTCTTGGTTTCAAGTGGCGTATGGTGTAATGTGACTTATAGTTGAAAGGAAAGTTGACAGTTTATATAGACAGAGTCTATAAATATGCCAGTCTTGAGAGAATTAACAGTCATTCAAATAACGAGTTTTAAGGTAAACTGAAACCACTTTATTTTATTAATATTATATAAAAATGATTTTTAAGGGATTGATACTTATTAATACAATTACAGTGTATGATAGTAGTTTTGGAATGATATTGGACTACCGTGTGTTTTTATGATAGGTTTTGGAGTTTCCAAATTAAAGAGGTTCACCAAAGGAAGAGTGAAAGACTAAGTATTCCTAACTGAATGATAATGATAAAATCCTCGGGTAGTAAAGACATCATTATTGTGTATTGGGGATATATCTACAGTTTTAGCTTACCGTTTTGATGAAGAGTCATGAACATATGGTTTTATTGCCTGTTTTGTGAGAAGTTTCATGTTGTTTGTAGGATACCGCACTGGGAACATCATTTTTTGGTATGGAAATAGTATATTTGGTTTTGATTAATGGCCAACATTTCCATTATCTAAATTGTTTTGAGTTCATTATTTGTAATATGTTCGGTACATGAGTTGGTTGGCCTATGGGTGGACCTGTACATTCATTAATAGGAGACCAAGTTTTTGAATTTTTTTAAATGTATGTATAACATATTTTGATAGAACATGGATTTGAAAGAGTGGTACATTCCTCGAAATGAAATATTCTAAGACTAATAGTTTTGATATGGTCATGATCCATACCATTCAATTATCCACATTATACTAAGACTGTATCAACTATACGCTTAGAAAAATAAATGATTTCATGGTATCATGAAGGGACATCATGGGACTTGTGCACTTGGAGTAAATTAAGTTATACTATATTGGGGGAGGAAAAAATTTGGTTTTTTTACGGTAGTGACCCTTTAATTGAGTTGAAACTTAAAAACATCACAGAAACCATTATCAGTGTATAGGAATGGGTGATTGACGATAGTTACATTTGGGATGGAAATGAACATGTTATTAATCCTGAAAATTGTTATGCCTAGGTATGTGTTGGGAATCATATATGATATTATAGAACATGATTTGTTGGAGTAAAAAACAGTAATCCTAAGGTGGGGAGAGAGAACGTCAATCATTGGTGGAAGACCCTCAAGTGAGGAGTAATGTGTGACCCGGATATTGGTAATTGAATAGTAATGGGATGTTTAAATTTTCTAGAAAAATATATCTATGTATACATGATTTATTGATATATTAATTTTACATGTTTTAATAGAGTCTCCATCATGAGTATATGAAATGGGATCAAGATACAATTTGATGATTTCAATGTGTTGGATTGAAAATGAATAAATTTTCATGTTAAGGCATGGTAGTGGTGTTAATAATGTGATTGTTTGGTCAACATATGCAACTAAATGTCCGATACAGTCTTTGGTGAGTGTGCTCGAGATGAAATTCAGGTACCTCAGTAAAAAATAATCATGATCTATTTTTGGTGATGCATCAACTAATAAATATGAGTATTTATAAAATATAAATTTCCATTTTGGATTCAACAATGGACTTTTCTTGATTTTGATTAAGGATGGTCAAAACCTCATTTATCAATATCTGGGATAATTCAAGTGTCGTATAATGGAAATCTTATATCTTTTCCATGAATGGATGGTACTACTAAGCAATAATGGATCAATTAGAGTTGAACTATTATGATTTTATTGAGGTCCAAGGTTAGTGTTGTCCTAGATTATTAATTATTAAATGATGGAAACCAATCAAGGATCATTGTTAGAATTTATTATTAATTAGTTTTTTAAGAAATTATGACTGTTGATGTATGTTTTCTTAAAATTGGATGATGAATGTAAGAACCCATATTCGGAGAACCATTGTTAGAATGATGGATGTGAGGATAATATAATAGTTACTATAGTTTATATTGGCTAGAGTAAGAGTAATTGCAATTCTTGATATTCATAATGAGGATTGTAGTTTGTTTTGGAAGGTTGGTCCGATATATGTAATGTATTCTTAAAGGAGAAATGTAAACATGGAAACAAAATGTTGACATTTGATTGGGAACTTCCAATGCTGGTAGGTCATGTAGCTCATTATGATGCCTACAAAATCATATAAGAGACAATATGTAATAAGGTGGGGAGGTTGTAGTATTATATTTTTTATAGTGAGTTATGAATCATTTTAGATTTCATTTTTAACCATTATGTTGATCTAAATGTATGTTTAGAAGATAATATTAAATGTTTCAGAGGAGTTTTGGCCCATTCAAATCTCAATGTTATGGTTTTTAGAAGGATTGGTTGAGGTGTATGATTACGGCATGGTTAGCTATAATAGTGTGACTCATCCATGATAACTATAAGGGCTCATACATGGGGTTTCTAACCATGTTAGTGGATGTCCATGGTTGTGAAAAAAATATAGTTGTTTTTATCATTGTTGGATCATGGTATTTTCTAACCATGTTCTAAGTGTGTTATAGTGTGTTTCCTTTATATAGTAACGACACATATGCTATGAATAGTGTTTCTAATTGCGAACCTATCATTGTGAGTTTAGTGTCACACTGGGTATTATGTGGACATTCTACGTTCACTGTTTATCCAACACTACATCCTAAGCATGTTCCCATTTATTTTTTTTTCATTTATGATGTTTCCTATTAGGAATTTATACTTTTAAACCATCTTTTTCCTCATTTTTTCATGTAGGTTCCCACCATAGGATAGATATCATGGTTTTCTATTTAGATTTGAAATTACTACTTTATATTATGTAATATTCCACTACTATTCATCATGCTGGATATAAAACAAATGTATTGAATTCCTCTAGTTTTATTTTTTTGTTTATGTCATCATATTGAATTCAATTTAAGTTAGAGCTAATATTCCATATTACTATGGAATTTTTCTTTTTCTTAAATTTATCTTGTTCTAGAAAAAATCATATACAAATTCTATATGAGGAGATGGTTACCAGTATTAATAAGGTTTTTAAGCCTTTCACTTATATTATATCCATTTATATTAGGTGGTGTTATTATTAATATAAGATATTCAGTGTATTTCATCCTAAAATGTTTTTCACCCTAATTAAATCTATATTCCCTGATCTATGTGTCCCATTAAACATTTTATAATTAATGGTGGTTTGGAGCCTCAAATGGCACCACACCTCATTGGTGTTGTTAAAATATATAAAATAACCATGCAATGTTTATTTATTTAAATCAAACTATAAGATGAATTATTCATTCACATTGTAATTAGAATGTTGAAATAAATTAAATAAAATTTAAATTGAATTGATAAAGATTTGGAATAGTGAGTTCATATACCTAGTCCATTGTTAATTATTTTTATTCTTGCATAATTCCTTGTATATGAAATGAAAAAACTAATTTATGTTTAATATTAAATTTTATGTATGTATTATTTTACCATATTCATTCAATATGTCATATATATGGTGATACAATAGTTATGAATCAGAATTTCTTGTATGAGTTCCTTGGAGACATTGAATTAAATGAATTATAAATGGATTACATAATCCGGGGGAGATATATGATTTCTTATATATAATACCCTGAAGAAGCTCATTGATAATGTGGATTTATATTAATCTAAATTTATTACATGGGTCCCCCATATATAATTCCTTGGATGGGATTAAAGGTAAATTAATTTATACCATACCCTATGTTATACTTGGGTTCCTATGTAAAATACCATAGTCATATTCCTTAGATGGTGTGGTTTTTTAGTATATGTAGAGCAATACTTAGTTAACACTTGTGCAATCCCTTTAATGATCCGTAGATCCTAAAATATTTAATCATGGTTCTTACATGTCAATTAACATACTTGGAATCAGTCAATGCTTTAGATATAAGATAATAATTATTTATCTTCGATTTATATGTCTGAAATTCCATGGGAATTTTGGACCACTAATATGAATATTATCACTCAATGAAGCCTCATATTTGATCCTATGGTCTATACCATATCATAGAATATATAGTATAAATTAATTTGTTTTTAGAGACATTTCATCATTAGTTGATGTATGTAAAATCTGATGGGGTAAAATTGGTGGCTTGGATAAACATGAGTATTATGTATTTAATTTACGTAAATTAATATTTTTTTTCTACATAATATTTCGTAGTATATTCATAGTCTAGATGGAATAAGATAATTTTGGTGGTGGCCTACTGTGTTTTACTAATGCACTTTTATAGAAGGATTTGGGTTCTAAAAAAAACATCATGTATACAAGAAGGTAAAAGGTATATCACCGTTATATGGATGCTTCATTTTATAAACTAATTTGATAATGTGAGAAGAGAATCATGTTAATTCTTGTGTTTTTTTAGAGAATTTTTTTTTCATTTTATAATTTTTATTGAATCATTTTTATATTCATACTACATTACTTCCTATCATATTCCGTATTTGTTATATCATCCTAAAACCACCATTTTTTAAATTATACTTCTTTACAGTGTTATTTATTATGTATATTTTTAAATATGTTTAGATATGTTTTTTTATTTATATTTTTTTATGTTTTTGTATTAGATTATATATCCCAGTTGTGGCTATACCAATCATGATTGTATAATATACACTCCATACCCCCATACACCCTCATTAATAGTCGACTTCCTTGGTGTATATGGAGGTGTGATTATGTCCATCTGACCAACAAGGTTCTGTTACATTTGAGTGTAACAGATCCTGGACATCACAGTTTTCATGTAAGAAGGTGTTCTTATGTATTATTGTTCCAATGGAGTTAAAAATCCATGATTGAAAATTCGTGACTCAAGACGATGGGTTATAGTTTTTTGTCTATTCTAAAATAGTGGGGACCTTATATGAATGGGGACTGCATTATAGTTTCATTGAGCACATGATATTTTGTTATATACACTCAAAATTATATTTTTTTATCATATATAAGTTAATTTCATCCATCATAATTATATGGAGATATACAAAACTATGATAACCATGATATTATTAATAATAAATCAATTTTATATCTTTTGTTGATTAACTATTAGAATTTTTAGTGTCATATTTAATATAATAATTTCATATAATTTTGAATCAAAAAAGAAATAATATATTCTAATAAAAATAATGTCTATTAATTTCATTGTTTTATTTTAATTTTTTTATTAATTATATAATTTCAATAATCTAAAATTAATTTCATTTTTTTAATTCATATTGTTGAAAATATATTATTTTTTTCCTTAAAAGTTAATTTTTTTTGATTGATGAAACATTTTGTTATACATATACCAGAATTTTATAGAAATAATTATTGTGTAAGAATGAATATAAAAGTTAGAAAAACAATTTCAAAAAATATAAAATATAGTTAAATATTATATTAACTAATTAAAATTAGTTGGTTAAATTTATAAACCTATGATAGAATTTATAAAGTCCATGATAAATATTATTGATTTTTTTTATTCTTTATTATTCATTAAATTTCATAAAGAATTCATTTGGTATGGGAATGGTTCTAAATTAAAATAAAATTTATTTTTGATATTTGAACTAAATAATTATTAGGAATCCCCACTCCACAAAATTAATATACCTAAATTTTATAACTAGTTTAACACTAAAACACACCTATATTTATATATATGTTCCCCACTCTATTAATATGGAATAACCACTGAAAATTCACATTATTTCACCCAGTACCATCACAAATACATCCAAAACATCACAATTTACGTTTTAGTGGTTTTGGTCCCTTTGAAAGACCATCCTAGAATAATTAAGCTTTAATAAAATTGGGGTTTTCCAAAAAAAGATGTATAACTCTTAACTAAGTTCATTATTTTTTTATTTGTTTTTTTTTGTACTCAAAACCTATCATAAAAATGATTATATGATAACATAAATATAAAAAAGACATATAAATTTTACTAATTTTATTATACAAATGTTGTTCATCTCATTTTCCATCATATGTGAATTGGAAATATCGATCATTTGTTTGTGTGGATTGCCACCTCCATAAAGCATTGTGTTTCATTTTTCATCACTTCAATATATAGAAAGCTATAATGATTCCTAAAATGAATATATATTGTATTTATGAATAATTATGAACCATTATGGATAATATATTACATTATTTTTTACAATTCCATTTTCTCGAAAAAAGACAACATTTATCATGCGTATGTTTTGACTACCACCTCCATGAATTATTTGATTTTATTTTCTTTTCTATAGTTCAGTGATGTTTTAAATTTTTTATTTATTTAGAAAATATAATTATTTATATATTAATATTATGTTGATGATGTAACCATGATTACTTTGACCAAGGTAATGTTGCCAATGTTTCATTGGATAATGATGTGAACATCTTAAAAATATAGAACATCATATTAAGTAAATTTTTAAAGACCTAATACATAAAAATGAAATAAATGATATATTGATATATGAATAAGCCTATAAAAAATTATTAAAAAATAAATTATTTATATAAGATTATTATATAAGATTTCAAGATCATACTTGGTGAGTTAGACAAGAGGTATGAGAATTTTTATATCAATTTCCATAAATTGATGATTATTAAATTTTGACTGCATGTTTTATTCTCTATGGTTTATTAATAACAATATATTTTCCATATAACAATTATTATCAAAAAATAACATGGATTAAAAATTTATTTCAATTTATCATCACGAATATCATTTATATTTAAAAGTTAATAATGTTGTTTGAGATTTTCTTTACATACAATGTTTTAAATGATTCAAAAATACCTTTTAACTTTTTCTCCTTAATATTATTTTTTAAAATTTGATAAATAATTTCATAATTATTCAAATATTAATTTTTTATTTCATTTTAATGTATTTATGTCATTTATTTTAGGTACCAAGTTATCTCTTTTTATACGAATTGTTTGTTGAAAAAAGTGTGAATGGAATATTTTATATTGAATAAGACATGAAAAATTTTCTTTCTATAATTACTATTATAAAATAAATAGACTCATTAAAAAGATAACATTTTTTCAAATAATGTATGATTTCAATTTTTATTGGTAACTTTTCATTTTAAGATTCTTTAATGAAAAATGATTTTCTTTGACATTTTCAAAGGAATTTAGAAAGTATTTCAATGAATTAATTAAACAAAAAATTTATTTTATTTTATATTTAAATTTACAATTATTTGTTTTTAAAATTTTAGGGTCCATTGACATTGTTTTTGATGAATATGAGCCAATATACCACCCCAACACTTTGGTTAATGATTTTTTTCTTCGAATAATTATATTAGAATTAACCAGGTGGGTTGTAAAATTTGTAAGGCTAATTTTAAGGTTTATATAAATATTATTTCATTGGTCAACTACATAATGTTTCTATTATTTAAAAAAATATATCAAAATCTATTGGTTTCAGTTTCTAATAAAATGGGATTTTGTTTTAGGAATTTATGTGACCCTTTTAAGGCTAAAATAATAGTTTATTTGAGAATATAATTTTCATAGGTTCTTTGTTTTCTAAAAAAACTGACATGATTATGTTTTTTCATTCATTTTTATTTAAGAAATGTTAATTTGAAAAAAAAATTGGTAAATAATGGATATTTTTTACAAAATAAACTAATATTTTTTTGTAAAAGATTATTTTGTATATTGGAAAAAAATTCATCTAGATTTTATAGTTATTAAAATTGGATAAGGGGTTATTTTCATTTTTTATCCCTTATGTGAATTTTTATACACATAAAAATATTTTTAGTGGGGTTTTAGAAGGATTAAAGATATTTAATAACAATATAATTTTCTACCATTTTTATATATTAATTAATCCTAAGAAATTGAATATGTTTTTTAATAAAATAAGAGTTTAAAATAATTAAACATCTTTTATGAAAATACTGTTCAATTACTGAAACTGTACACTTTATTCTACAAGAGTTTGAAATGTTATAGTTTCTATTAATTCTATACAAATATAGACATAATAGATCCTTGGAATTTAAGAAAACTAAAACCATTCTATTAATATCTTTATTATTGTAATATAACGGAATGTTTCATAGTAGTTGGTACTTATGTAAGGATTAGATAACAGTAGATGTTAATATGTTATTAAGAAAATAAATTTACATGCATTTATTATGTTTATTATATTATCATGAGAATGATTTTAGTGTTTTTATATTGTATCATATAGTGTATGTATATTTTAAAATGATATTCTCTAGAGTAAACATGGTGAATGAAGTGAAAATCCATCAAGGGGATAATATCATTCTGAATCATTAACCGAAAAAGTTTGTTATTATAAAATATTATTTTATAACCATATTCACTCAATTGACATTTGATAGTAATAGTGGTATAAATTATATACAGTGACTTACCTCATAATATAGGAACATGTATATATTTATGAATTTCATGAAATTGAATCATCTTTCATTTGGTGGAAACTAAAACCCATTGGTAGTAAACATAATGATCAATTCATGAGAGATGATAATCTATGTTTTTTGTTGTTTATAATTTTAGAAGGAAATTCATCATAATTTTTTTAACAGTTACACTAAACAGGGGTTTTATATGGTAATGAATACCATGGAAAAACGATTAAAATAATTACAAGGAGTTAATTATATATATTATCTTTTCATGTGATTTATTTTTCAAATGTTGTTTATATTTTGATTGAAGGGAAAATTTTGGAACAACCAAAAAATGAGGTAGACTATATTGCCACCTATGAATACAATTTTATGATATTAGATATATATTAAATAAATTATATTCCAATCCATGATAGTATAATTGATAGTGTATTCTATATATTATAGTCCAATTTAGAGAATATTTTTAGACTCTATTGAATTTACAATATTTGAGAAAAATGTAGGATATTCTGTAAATTTCAAGATAGAATTTATTTAAATTTACAACAAAAAAGATAAAAGTGTTTCATGTGGAAATATTTTTGGATTTATTTATTGAAGAAATATAAATGTAATAGTAATAATTTTCATCATTTTGGTTTATTTTGTAAGAACTATGATGGTGAGTTTTTTATTCAATATAAAAAGAGTTTCTAGTATTTTATGTATAAAAATATAGTGAGTGACTCTAAGGTAAATGGTAATGATAATGGTAATACTACTAATTATATTCATAGATTGATGTGTTATAATATTAATCAAATGGTGAATCAAGAAAAAAATTCAACGATAAAAATAAAGGACATAAATCCACATGGACCATAAGTATATGTTTGTGGTAAATTCATTATTGACTACATTGGGAAGTATATGACCATGTATTTATGATATGGAAGGTATACTACTTGTTTACTCATATTTATTCAATGAATTTATTAATATATTATCTCTACATTATTTTATTTATAAGAAATATACTAGAAAAATGAAAATATCACCACATGAAATGGATATATAACTTTTAGCAATATCACATTGTTAAAGTATTAAATCTATAAGGATTTTTATGACTCTTCATAAAATATTCTATGTAATGAGTTTATTAAGAAATATTTTCTTATTTCCACATTAGAGACTGGTGTTATCCTATTTATTAATTGTGTTTTAGTTTATCACACTATGATAGATTGTATATAAAATATAGTTATAATCAATATTTAGATTGAGTTTTTTATATATAATAATGTTATTATACATGAAATAAATTATCAAGAATATTTGAAAATGATAAATTATTTGATTGAATGATATAATACACATATTATAGAAAGAAATAAATTTTTTTCATTTGTGATTTCCTATTAGTAATTAAAATTTTTGGGGTAGTACAAGATTATTTTTTTTGGTGTTATTCCGAATATGGTGGTTGAATTTAATATTATATATTTATGTAAGCATAAATAGATTTAAAATACCGTTATCAAATGGTTCTATTAGACACATTATAATTTAAAATGTATTTCGAAGAGTTTTTGAAAAGTGTATCATCCACCCTAGAATATCACCTTATGATGAAACTATTTTACATTACAAAATTATAATATTGTTTGGAGGATTTAGATTGACTATAGATCAATAAAAATCACTACTATTATGAAATATTATATGATTCCTCAAATAGGTGTCTTTTATCTTCAACATCATGGTGCATATATTTTTTAATATTTGATCTTATGTATGGGAACTTGTAGAATGGTGATAATAAATTGGATTATTTAAAGACAATATTCAATTCTATGTCTATTAATTTTGTGTTTTTTAATTCCATTCTAGGTTAAAATATTCTCTAGCTATATATACATATCCTATAAAGATTTATTTCATTCAATATTTTTATAAATTTATAGCTGCAAATATTCTTAAAATTATTTTTCATTATAATTTATATGAGGAACATTAGATACACAAAAATAGTATTCTAAATATTTTAGATTTAAAAATGTGTATGAAAATTATATAAATTTGTGTTTTTTTTATAAAATAATTTTTTTATTTTCCATATTGTTCCTAATGATAGGAAAACTAATGAGAATTCTTTAAAAAGTTGAGGAAGATTGGCCATGTCTAGTAAACGTTGTTGGGATTTGACATTTTATATGTATAGTGTGCCACAACATATTATTTTGAATTATTTACTCACATATCATTATCACTAACTATGATAACTCAAAAAGAAGTTAAATTAATTTTATTAAAGGATTGTTTTGAAGGAATTTATGTATAAAATTGAAGATTATTTAATGATATGGGGTTCTATATTCTAATTAGAAAGGATGAGTTTTTTTGTTTATAGTGATTATTCATTAAAGGGACATAGTTATTTGTTTATCAATATTTGTTATGTCCAGTGGTGGGGTATTCATGAAATATTTTAATTAATATTTAATATGTGGTAAAATATGAAATATATACTGACTATATATGAATTAATGATATATAACTAAAAGATAATTAAATATTTTGTAATGGAGATGGATAATACAAATAAAATATTATGAATTAAAAATTCACTATCATCTAGGTAAATAAAAAATGTATTTAAATACAATATGAGAAACATTTACTATCATTCCTTATGGTGTTTTCATAACATGATCCTTTGGTTCATGATTTAATAAATGCTGTCCTAGAAAATATATATTCATGAACTTCCAATTTTTTGGTTAAGGTGTCAGTTCAAAAATATTATTGAAATATAATTACAATTTTTCTGAAGAATGATCATAGTATTTGAGAATGTGTTGATATTTTTAATAATAGTACTTTTCAAAAATATAATAATGATAACACATATTTTATATATTTTGGAAAAAGGATGTGTGTTCTAATTAGTACCCAAATAAATAAAGAATTATTGGGTGTACCACAAAGATTTATATTTTATGTTTATCCTAGAAACTCTAATATGTATAGATAACTTTGGAAATATTATTTGTGGTGTAGAATGAGAAAGGATATTTCTGATTTTACATTGAAATTTGTGATTTTTCAATAGCTAATAAGTGAGAAAAATATTCCAAAATGGATGATTTATCCATTTTTTGAGCCTTCATAGAAATAGAATATCCAAGGATTTAGTGGTAGGATTACATGGTACATATCAAGTTACTAATTCAATTTTTTGGAATATTTTTTATTTTATATGTTCAATTTATTCCCATTCTAGAAATGAAATCATTGTATCAACATTCATGACATAATGTTAAATAGATGTTTAGTCTATTGGGAGTTCCTCTATCAACTTTATATTATATAGATCATATATTTTCATTAATATTTTTAATGGTCTTTACATATCTATGAGTACAATTATATGTGTGTGTACATTATTATTTCTTAAACTTGAAAGAATATTATAGAAAATAATAATAATTTTGATGATATTCTTTGAACATGCTCATATTATTATCAAGGATGTGGGTATTAGTATCATTAATTTGTTAATTTTTTATAATAATAGTTTACATTCCTATATATAGATTTGGACATATATAGAATTATATTGAAAGTAGTTTTAAACTTGTATATATTGGGATGAAGTTAGTTAAATAATTTTTTTGGGTCCATAATTTGTTGAATATTTTGTTGAAAAGGTAAAGATGACTCAACATCATACGTGGGAAGATCATAGTAGAAAAAATATTATACAATAAACTGGGTGAAATATATTTCGTTTGAGGCTGGAGATTGTTGTTTCATTGATGTATCTCCTTGGAAACATGTAATGATTTCTAAATAGAAAAAATGTAACTCCACTATTTACTGTTCCATATTCATTTTAAGGTAGTTCAGATTCTTTACATAGTATGTTGACATACAATCGAGTATATCTCTGGTAAATATTTTATTTGGATACACTTAATGAGAAAGTATATTCCTTATGTATCTCATGTATTGATTAAATAATTTTTTTTGGAGGATAATATTTCCTATAATGAAAATCCATTGTAGATTGTAGATCATTTAGATAAGGTTTTACAGAATATATTAACTCACCTGGTAAAAGTATGATGGAAGAACCAATGTATTGAGGATACAATATGTGTATCGGAAAATTCTATGAGGAAAAATAAACATACCTATTTATGTAAGTATTAAATTGTGAGGATGCCATTAATTTAAGTGGAAGAATGTTAAAACCCACATAATGTTAATAATAAATCATTTTTCAAGACTTATTTAAATTCCTCATTATATTTTATGGATTATTATTTTATATAATAATTTAATGTAATTTTATATTTAAATTATATAGTTTTATTCAAACCAAATATATATCCATGAATTATAATATTTTATTTAAAATTTAATTTTAATGATATTATCAAATTTAATTTCAAAATATGGAAATTATTTTGGAATTCCTGATGTCAAAATTACCAAGAGGAAAATATTTGGTATTGTTTTAAAAAAATTTCTTTGTGAATAATAAAAAATACAATTTTTATGTATACTAACAAATTTATTATAACATTAATATTTCATCATCAATTAAAAATTTATGAAAAATTATTATTGAAAAAAATTATTTAGGGAACAAATTAATGAATAAAAAAATTATACATGATTTATAAACAAGTTCTTATCATTTTGAAGCCTATGGTATATTTTTTTCAAATGAAAACTATTTTTGATTCTATACATTTAATAAGATAGTTGAAATATTTCATTTAGTGTTATAAAGGATCAACATTCCTAAAACCTTCATTTATTTAATTATTAAAAAACATTCTTACTAATCATCACTCATAAAAATTTATAGATTGAAATGATTAAAGAATAAATATTTAAATCCTTAAACACTCCTCTTCTCATCTAGATGTAACACTTCTCTTTTCACTTGGAATCCTAGATCCCATTAACATTATATCGACCAATGACTACACCAATACATCCCAAAAATTCCTAAATATTTATTCAAGGATTTTTCTTTTCTATAATTAAATCATATAAGGAAAAATGTGTATGATAATGTTTGTTTTTAAAATAAGAGGTGCAACTCTTAATTAAGTTATTTAATGTTTAATTATAATTTTATCTAAATTGAACAAATCATAACCATAAAAATATAATAATGATATTTTATAAAATATTCTAAATGTTTATTATGTTTCAATCATAAGGAAAATAAAAACATTTCACATCCTTATTTAAAGACTACAGTCTCCAAATGTTGATGTGTTTTATTTTTCGTTATTTTTATATTTACTAAAGATATCATAGACCAAATGAGTATATAGTTTATTTATGCCGTCATTATGATCCTATAAATCTAATATATATATTTCTTTATTAACCAAATATTCATTAAAAAACGATAATGTCACTCGTTCATATATATGGACAACCACAAATATAAAGAGATGTTATTCATTTTTCATGCACACTTTACATGGATGGTTATAAAATGTAATATAATATATAAAACTAATAAATTTTTATCATAAATGACATGATAATAATTTAATTATATCATGATAATTACTCTTTAAAAATATTATCATATATTTCTTCATGGTTTTTTATAAAAAATATTATTTTATATTCATTAGGGGAAAGTTTATTTTAAGTGTTTCTAATGGAAAAATAATTTTAACCAAATTTCTATGAAAAGCCAAAAAATGTTTCAACATGTGAGTTAAATAGAATATTTTAAGGGATTTTTTTTGATATTCTCCAATTTAGTTGTTTTATATATGTTATGATTTTTTACTTTTTTATGATGACTGGTGGGATCAATATAAATCACCAATGCATTGGTGAAAAATTTATTACACATGATATTTATATGGAATTAACATAGAAAGTTATTTTAGTTATACCGGTTCTTGTAAGGTCTATATAATAATGATTTCTTAAAGAACCAAATTAGTTTTTTTATTTGTAATAGTTTTTTAATAGAAATATTTTCTTCACAAAAACTAATCAAAGAATAATCTATTTTAAGAATGTTAATGACGATTTTAAGGTTGAATTTGTTTCTTTTTTAGTAAAATGTTTTCATGGGTTCTCTTGTGTCCAACGAAACCCTCATGATTATGATTTTTTATTAGTTCTAAGTAATGAATTTTTATTTAAAAAGTTATATAAAGTTGAATTCATGATTATGTAAAAAAAATTATACTCAATGATTATTATGTAAAAGAGTAAAATTTATTATGGATTATATTGTTTTGTAAATAGACCTATAGGTTCCTTTCATTTGTTATCATTTATTGAGATTTTTTCTCATCCAAAGCCTTCAATTGTTTTTCAAAGGTATTATGGATGAGTTGGAACATATAAACATTTTTCATTTCACTATAAGTATTAATCATAAAATAAGTGAATATGTCTTGAATAGAACATAAATTAAAATTTATTAAACTATTTTTTGGAAATAATTTCTATTAAATCTAAGTGTGAATATTATTTAAGGGTTTGATAAGTCGCATGATTTGCCAATTCTAAAAAAATATAAACTAAATAGGTAATGGGAATGATATAAATTTAATTTCTTACTATTAAAATATTATTTATCAGTTATTAAATACGTGAGTTATAACACCACAATACAACAAATAAGACCATTAAAAGATATAAACTAGATCTTTGTTAGTGAAAAGATGCAGTAGAGACTAGATAAATATTATAATCCATAAGGCATTATCTATTCTATAAAATTACTAATTATGATACAAGTTATATTTTATAGCATAATTAATAATAAATGACACATTTATCAGGTCTATTTTTTGGCAATGATAATAGAATGCCTTTATCAACCTTGTTATTTAGCACTGATAATATACTACATTGTAAAAACTAGAAATAACACAGATAAATGTTCCCTTTATCAGAAAATGTTTTAGTGATGATAATGTGTCCATTTATCATGAATATTTATATCATTTGATAATGAATTAAATTATCAGGGATTATAGTTGTGTTGAAAAACAATATCATTATGAGTGCATTAAGTTACCCTGATATTGGATCCCATTATAAATGTTTTTCTATAACTGATTAAATGTCCATTTTTCAATTCTTTTTTAGAGCTGATAAAAGATCACATAACTATAGTCTTATATTAGAAATATATAAAAATACAATAATTAAAAGAGAAAATAAAGGATATAATACAAAAGAAAATATTTAATTTAACTAAAATTAAATTTATATAACAAATAGAAGAACAAAACACTAAATTATATAAACATAAAATAGTGGTTTAAAAAATACCTGATTTAGTAAAAAATATCATTGATGTTTAAAAATTAATGTTTCATTGTCTTTGTACCCTGACTCACAGTGGTGCTATTAGTTTTTTAACAAACCACTGCAATTCGAGAAAACAATAAACATGTATAAGAAAATAATTTTTATTTCACTAATACTATAAAGAAATAAATTTTACACAAGACATTAATATTATCAAAAACATTTACATTGAGTCATACCATGAAAACTAGGTCTCATATAAAGTTTGTGTTGATTATGAAACATCACAACATTTTTTGTTACTCAAAAAATCACGTTATAATTACATTTCTCCAATATACGGTGATAAAAAACTCACTGAAGATTTGATCCAATTAAATTGAAAATGATTAATGATAAGAAACCTTTATTGTTCAAAAAAATTCTTGTTCAAATTCATGAATTATATATTTTTTAATTAACTAAATATTTATAATATAAAATTATTAAGTAAATTAATTAATCAATAGATGAAAAAATGATTAGAAAATTACATGAGTATTTTCTCTAAGGGGGTCATGTTATGAACATTCTAAAATAAAATGGACCATATATATAGAAAACACACACTTCTAGTCATACTATGTGCCCCGTGTGTTTTATTAACTTGTGGTGAATTTATACATTTCAGAAATAAATTATGGATCATTTTCCAAAATTTTAAAATCAGTTTGTGCTCATCTGCTCGATTTTGGAAATTGGCAAGTTTTTAAAACTAAAATGGCACATTTATATAAAAAATCATTGAGTCAAATAGGCCACATTGTATGTTGGATTTATCTATAGTCAATTCATACATATCCCAAATGAATTATGGATAGTTTTATTAAATTTTGAAAAAACCCTAGGTTGTTTTCTTAGTTTTGGATATTTTAAATATGATTTTTAATGAAATAGTGAATTTTCTTTAAAAATAGTCACATTGAGTCATGTTGACCACATTATATTTTAAATTTATTGGAGTTAAATTCCTACAAATGAAAACGTTCACTTTGAGAAAATTTTTTTTGTTTTTTATTTGATGTTTGTTTTAAACTAAAATGGAACGTTGTATTGAGAACACACACATTGAGTTACATCAACTACATAATGTTCCTGATTTTTGATCATTTAATTCCTACACTTGAAAAAATAATTAAGTATCACTTTCAAAATGATTGAAATATATCTGAACTTGTTTTCTCTATTTTGGATTTTTTATGTGTGTTTTAAATTAAAATTTTACCATTATAGAAATGAATTATCCTAGAGTTATATTGAAAACATCACATGTTGGATTTATGTTTTAATAATTCATACACTTGATAATGTTATTATGAATTATTTTACTAATTTTTAAAGACAATCCAATCTCGTTTTCTTTTTTTTGGAGGCTAGATGTGTGTTTTAATGTAATATATCATTGTATATTGAAAAAATTTATTTTGAGAGATACAAACAACATCTTGTTTCTAATTGATTTTCCGTTAATTTTCAAATTTTAAAAGTGAATTATTTATCATTACCATTGTGTTTGAAAATATTCTACGTTGGCCTGCACATTTTTTGCTATTTGATGTCTGTATTATTCTAAAATAGATTATTTTTGAGTTGAAAACATGTACTTTAGGTCATATTGACCACATAATGTGGATGATTAATGTAATGTATATTCCTACACATGAAACATGATTTATGGGTAATTTTCATATTGTTCAAAAAAATTGAGCTCATTTTATTGATTTTGGAAAATTTATGTGTGTCCTAAACTAAAATAGATCTTTTATATTGATAACATCATCTTCAACTCGTATCGGACACAGCGTGTCTCTGATAGAAACTAGATCAATTAATATAGATGAAAAATGTATTATAGATTTTTCCTAATTTTTTAAATTAAATAATTATCATTTTATTGTTTTTGGAGATGTGACATAAGTTTCAAACAAAAATAGAACCTTTCTATTGTAAACTCACAAATTCCATTAAATCAGTCACATCATGTGTCTGATTGATTTGTGGTCAATTTAAACACACCAAAAATAAATTATAAAACATTTAATTAAGGTATGAAAAAAATATGATCTCATTTGATCTTTTTTGGTCATTAGATGATTTTTTTAAATAGGAACGAACCTTTTGTATTGAAATAATGCCATTCAATTCAAATCCACAATTTAAGTATTCAGATTTAACAGTGATTAATTTCTATTGGTCACATATTAGTTATGGACCATTTTCATATTTTTTAAAAACAATATGAGATAATTTTATCTATTTTGGTTATGTGATTCCATTTAAACTAAATTGATATATTTATATGGAATACATGCAAGTCATGTAACATTGACCACATCATATGTTTCATTAATATTATTTCAATTCCCACACCTCAAATATGAATTATATATCATTTTTCTAATGTATTAAAACAATAAAATATAATTTTCTTGGATTTGGGTATATGACAAAATGTTTTAAACTAAAATGAAACATCTATATTAAAAATTAGATTTTAATTCATATTAGTCACATAGTTTGTCAGATTGATGTTAGGTAAATTTCTAAAAATCATAAATGAATTATGTATATTTTTTTAATATTTTTAAAACAATCAGATCATGCATTCTCATATTGGTTATTTGATGATTTTTTAACTAACAGAAAACATTTTTTTTCTAGAACACATAAATTGATTCATACTTACTCCATCAGGTTTCAGGATGAAATTTGGTACATTCTTATAAGTATAAAATTAATTATGGAAATGTTTCCTAATGTTAAAAAACAATATGAGATCGTATTCTAGGTTTTGGTTATGTGGTTATTTCTAATCCAAAATTACACATTTATATTATGAAAATTTACTTAAAGTCATGTTGACCTAGTTGTGTACCATATTGGCATGTAGTAAATTCATACACATGAAAAATGAATCTTGTATTTTTTTAGAAATGAAAAAAATAATCAACGATTTTTCTCATTTTTGGTTATTTGATGTCTATTTTAAGCGTAACTGACACTTTACAATAAAAAAGAAACACTTTGATTTATATTGACTACATACTACATCGTATTTATGTAACTAAAAAAATGATATTTTATTCATTTTCCATTTTTTTCCTAATTTTTTAATATCATTTCTCATATTGGGATATATTATATGTTTTCTAAACTAAAATATAACATATCTATTAAATGTATGCACTTCCATTCATATCGACTTGATCATGTGATAGATTGATGTGAGGCTAATTAATACAATTGAAAAATGAATTAGTTTTCATTTTTGAAACCATGAAATTAGTATGAGTCATTTTTTGGGTTTTTCTCAATATGACATTCGTTTTAAGCTAAAATAGAACCAATTCGTTGAAAACACACACTTTGAGTCATATCAGTCACATCATGTGTCAGATTTATGTGTAGTTGATTATTATATGTCAAAAATGAGTTTTGGATCATTTTATTAATGTTTCGAAAAAATATGAGTCCGTTCAGACGGTTTTGGCTATATGATGCATGTTTTAAACTAAATCAACACATTCATATTAGACATTGCCACTTCATGTCAGTCCAACCACATTAGTTGTCAGATTGATATCTGGTTACATCATATACATCATAAATGTATATCGATCAAAATTAATATTCTTTGAAAAAAATGAATCTTGTTTTCATAGTTTTGGCTACGTGATATATTTTAGAATAAAATGATTGTTTTATACAGGAAAAACAACATTCAAGTTATATCAAAAACATATTATATCCAATTGTCATAAAAAAGGCATACATGTGAAAAATAAATTATATACCATTTACATAAGTTTTGAAAGAAATTTGAGCCAATTTTTTTATTTTAGTGACGAGACATGCATTTTATACTAAAATTAATCCTTTATATGGGAAAAAATTAATTAT
Organism: Viscum album; assembly: GCA_963277665.1. NCBI lineage: Eukaryota > Viridiplantae > Streptophyta > Magnoliopsida > Santalales > Viscaceae > Viscum > Viscum album. The sequence continues at coordinate 567,223,656 of OY728151.1, forward strand.
TTTCCATTTTCATTTTAAAAATAATAATCCATATTCATTTTCATATTTATTTATGTGATGTGTTTTAAACTAAACAGAATCTTTTATATTGAAAACACATAATTCACTTCATATTGGCATCATCATGTGATGTATTGGCATACAATAAACTCTTACACATGAAAAATGAATTATGGATATCATTAAAAATGTTTAAAAATAATCCATGCTATATTTCATGATTTTGGTGATGTGACACCTGATTTAAAAAAATATGGATCTTTCTAATGAAAACAATCAATTTGAGTTGTATTGATCACATTTTGACTTAGATTGAAGTATAATAAATTTATACATATAAAAAATAAATTATGGTATGTTTTATAAAGTTTATATTTTTTCTAATGTTTTTTGTCTATTTTAGCTATTTCATGAGTTTTCAAACTAAGGATTCACTTTTCAATTGAAAAGACTCACTTCGTTACACTGACAATATACGGTGTCATATTGCTATGAAATGAATTCCTACACATGAAAAATTATTTATGGACTTTTTTATAATGTTTTTAAACAATAAAATAACATTATTATTTTTATAAATGTGAAATGTAATTTAAAAAGAAATGGAAATTTTACATTTAAATCACATACTTTAATTTATATGAAATAAATCATGTGTCATATTGTAATGTGTTCAGTTACAACACAATAAAATTGAAATATGAATCTTTTTTATAATGTTGAAAAAAATAGTATCTTGTTTTCATAGATTTAGATTTTGAAAAGGTTTTCAACAAAAATTAAGCTTTTCTTATTTAAAACACACTCTTTGATTCATACATATTAAACAGTTTGTCACATTGATATGTGGTCAAATATTATATCTAAAAAGTAGATTTCGGATCACATTCCGAATGTATCAAAACATTCTGAATTTATTGTTTTTGTTTTGAATGTGTGATATGTGTTTTAAACTAAGGTGTTTATTTAAAAATATATGTATGAGTAAAAAATGAGAAAGAAATTAACTAAAAAGAGTTGATAAAATTATGTGAAAATTATGTAAATAAATAGTTCGAAGTCACACATTCATGATGTCTGTATACATTCTAAACCTACGTGTTATTCCAAATCATTTATTGAAAATATAATTTCATCCATTATAATTCTCCATGATAAAAATACATAAAATATCATGAAATTATTTTAATACTAAATATTCACAACCCAAATATATTTCATAGGTAATAGAGCATACTAAATCGCTACCATATTAGGTAATGACCAAAATTTGATGGAATAGACATTCTATTTCCATATACAACATGCACTCATCGAATACAAATTACATCTTCTTTTGAGTATATAGGTTTTTGTAAATATTGGAAATACTGTGAAAATATAGTCAAATAAATGATTAAGAAATAAATTTAATGAAATTTTAATAATCTTCATAAATTATCAGTTCGAGGAAATAATTCTTTTATGGTATATTATAAAATTCATAAAATTATAAATATAGTATAAACAATTCTTGATGTTATCTTTTTTCATACACTATAGAAATAATTCCCCAAATATATAAATTGTTTGTCAAAATATTCTATAGTTAAATATTTCTATATAGAACTTAATTTGTTTCCATTTTATGTAATATATTTGTTTTTTATTTTTATAAACTAACCTCATAACATGATATAGACTATATTAAATGATAATATTATTATAAATAATTTCTCGTTTAAACACCAATTAAATCACATTATTTGATTTTTATCTATATTATGTAGATTCGACTGCATTAAAAATGAAAAATACACATCATATGTGGTCAGTTTGATGGATAATCATGAATAGGTTCCAAATAATAATTAAATGGGGTATCCAAATTGATTTCAATCTGTATCCAATGCTTACTAAAATAATAAAAATATATTTTATATGGCTAGATTGAAATGTTTTTCCACTACATTGATAGAATCAAAATGTCCCAGTATTATATTATTTTATTCTCAAACATTTTATTGAGATCATATTTTTTCCATATCAATTTATTTCAACATTAATAAAATTTTCTTTATTGAAATGATATCGGGATTAATGAATCCATGCTATCATTCAGAGGTTTTTCCCTTTATATAGTAGTAATATAAGCTCTGGTAGAAAATATGAATTATTATAAACATTAAATTACATATTAAAACATATTTTGAAAAGAAATATTATGAAAATGTACTTTGAATATGTATACAAAATTGAGACAAATAGCCATTCATGTTTTAGTATGCCTTTTAAATTCTCATGACCAACTTTTTCTATAATAATAATTCCTAATATTTATTCTTCATAAGAAAAAAGGGAAACATTTCAATGTTAGAATTTTGTTTTTAGTAAATTCATAATGATAATAAATGTTTCATTATAACTAGTGGTTATATGGTAATATCAAAATTTATTTTTTTTCATAGTTGACTAATTATATTTTCCAAGTCTGAACATCCATTATCCAACATTTTACCGTTTTGTAATACCATAACTAAATTCAGACAATTTTCAACAACTGTTAGAGGGTTTTGATTTGAAATAATTTTTTATGGACATATATCATGTATAATTATAAGATTATATGTCTATTATAATAATGATCAAATAAAATCATTGATCTTTTTAATATCGGAATAAAAATGTGGAATATAAAACTGACCGCTTCTCTCTTTAGTGACTTTAATCCCCACACTAATGTGATATTTTGGATGATATTTTTTATATATCAAGTATCTCAAGATATTATACACCATAACCCTCACAAAAAAATTTGTTATTTGGTGTTGATATAAATAAATATAATAAATCTTTTTCCAAGATAATTTTAGAAATTAAATGTTGGTAGAAGTTGTTATATTCACAATTAGGATAAATATATTTTTTTTTAAAAATTGTTTTCCTTGGGTAATGTATGAGGATGATGGGATTGTCTCACCTCAAATCCAACAAGGTCATTTGGTTTTTCATTTGATGATAATTTTTTAAATTTCAATTCAAACTATTCCTTTCACAGATATTAGTACTCCAAACAAGACTAGAAAATAATATCATACAAATAATTGACATTTTCTTTCATTCTAGTCATCGTTATAAATTTATCTTCATGCAATATTGATTTTTCAAAATATAATTTATGAAACACGCTAAAAATAACACCCCAAATGAGACCATATTGATCAATATATTTTTATGTTACTAATAAATATTTTTATTTCAGTGATATAAATTCTGATTCTAGTGTTTTAAATATACAAAATAACATATGTAAAAAAGTTGAAATGTTTATGTTATATTGTTATAAATCATAACTAAATACTATTATGTCATATATACACATGTTTTCCATACAACTATTTTCTTTTAAAAAATTATTTTATCCAACTTATTTTTATGGGACACTTTCTATTGAACAAGATTTGGTATGGAAGATGATTCAGATTTTGGTTCGACAATATTTATAAAATATGGAAGCATTTGATGTTTTATATCAAATTATTGTATTATTATTGATTCAAAATATATAAATGTTTCATTTTATAGAAGTGTACCCCTAATTACTTTTCGATATGGGTAAATTAGTTTTGATGCACATTTTTTATTTTCATCAAAACATTTTTTAAAAAAATTAAAAAATATGAATAAAATTAGATAAAAGAAATAATGTCAAATAATATATTTTTGACTAAAATTCACCAAATGTGATTTATCATCACATTGATTATTTAGAGGATTGTTTTCCCCCTAATTAAAAATTTGAGAATATGTATGTAGTGGTTGGTTATTCACTTACCTCTTAAAATCCCGTAGATAAAACATGGTGAATGTAGTGTAGAAACCTCTATAGGATTTTCCAATTAAAATTAATAAATATTTCATATGAAAATAGACACAAATAAATGATCTCTTTAATGAATAATGAAAACTAAATCGACATTTAGTTATATGATTTATTGATAAAACACTAATATATTCCCAACGGGTTACCTCCGTCATTGGATAGACATGGAACCCCTAATCTATATCTATTGAAAAATTCATTCTCATTCCCTCCCCTGCATAAGTAATGGTCCTTTAATTGTTATGGCCAAAAATAAAGCCACTTATATTCTTTCCAACGTCTTGTTTTATACCCCTTCTTCTTACCTTAATAATATAATTCAACATGATGATTTTATATCGTTGATGTTATTTTTATAATTTATTTAATCCTATAGTAATTAATTTATATTAGAATAAGTTGTTTAGTTTTAAAAGATATAGGTATAATCATCATTTCGAGATGTAATTATGTATTGGTGTAGTAAAAATATAATTTATATTGTCTTAATACATTAGGGAAAGCATAATAATATGAGTAAAATCATATTATATTAATGTTCACTTTATACTACTCATTGAACTCTCATTATATTCATTTAATTTTGATGGGATTTGGGTACTCTATTAAAAATCTATACCTCAATGTTGTTTTCCCCTATACTTTATAATATATTTTTTACATTAAGACTACTTTGAAATGTTTTTGATCTACCAATGAAAGGGTTATCTTCATTTGAATTTTCATCTATCTGAACTATTACTTCAGTCACAGGTAAGAGAATTGACCAATTCATGTTTTCTAGATATGAGAGATAAAATAACTTCACTTATTTTGATTCCCATTTAAATGGATTGTTCTTTTCCCTTACCACACTTAAATTCACTTTCATGAATCACATTTCATCAACTTTCACTGCACACTTCTTTTTATCTAATTTGAAATGGAAAATAATCACTTAAAAAATTTTATAATCTAACTCATATGACTAATTGATAATTCCAAAATATGTAATATATAATAAATTGTATTTTTATTCATGGGACAATATATGTGCATGAATTGTACCATAAATAATGTTTCTTGAGAAATTTTGATTGGTTTTGGAGCAATGGTTTTTTGTGGTTGATTGATGGTGATTTCAAAATCATTTGAGTTAGGTTTAAAATTTTTTTAGTAATAGAAACTAGATAAAATTCATACATTCCTAACTGAGTATGAACCTATTTTATAATTGTAATCATCCCCTTTGTGTTTCTTACCCAACAGTGCAAAGGAAATCCCAATGGTGGAGATTATAGGAGACTGGGCTCATCACACACCTTTGTGATGAATTATTTTTGATACATGGACTATCTTATTGATTTAAGGTATATTTTTGAAATACATAACATGAACTGATATGGCACCAATTAAACATATGTAAATGACATTATTATCATCATCTTTGGATTTTAATTGTTTTTTTATATTATTTTCTCTATAATTTTCATATTTATTTATTATTCATTTAGTTTATAACATTTTTAGGTGATGTTGATTTTATTTTCATCCACGAAAAATATTGTTGTTGAGGAGATGTGATTGAACCTCTAAAAAATAAGTTAAGTATTTTGTGTGAGTTGGAATAAAAATCCACATAGTTTGTCTGGAATAGATTAAATACATATGACCAAACTATTATATTATGTTTAACATCAATTGATAAATATGTAAATATTATGATTAAGAGGAATGGATATTCCTTCCTTAAATGAGAATATTCCACTATTTGTTTATTAAAATACATTATGAATAACTATCATATTCAAATAGATGTTCCCCACTATTTTCTAAGGATAGGAAATTTTTTGGAGATGTTATTGGTTTATGGTTAAATATTTGAGAATCCAACTCCTCCATTATTGTTGAAATATGGTTAATGTAATAAATGTTTATTTGAAATTGAAATTATTAATATGGAATGGGGCCAACATATCAGGGATTTCCTTAAAACCCATAAGGTGATGAGTTATTCTATTGTGTAATAGGGTCTCATGAGGATTAGAGTTACCTTCTTATAATGATGATATTCCTCGGTAGGATGGTCTATATCCCTTAGGCATGAGTGCATAGGGAGTACATTAATGATCAAATGAAGGGGATCCACACTCTTTTACAAATAGACAAGAATACTAATAAATGGCTATTGAAGTTGGAAGTGGATTAAAATATTTCAACTGAAGGGTTATAACACACAAGGATATTTTATCTCTTGTGGGACGGCATGGGAACTATGCAACATAGGTTCAAGTCACATTGTGGGGGCCATTGTAAGGTTAGATAATTAAATGTTCAATTATTTATATGGGAAACAGTAAATTAGAAATTGAATTATTGTTGAGGATACTTAATTTATTTGAATATTTCCTTTAATGGTAATTGAAAATCATGGACCAATATTCATGTGTCTAGAGTAATGATATGGGACAATCATGTTGGGGATGGCCCAGAACACCCTATAGTGTTGAGTTCATCCGTAGTGAAATTAGGCTCATATGGATCGAAAAACCCTTACTTGAGTGGAAATTTGTCTCTAGTTGGTTGGTAAAATTCCATATAGATTGATAGCATGGTAAAAAATAGATCTCTATTTTCCATTATAATGGTCATAGAGGATTGGAGAAATTCTAGGTGCTCAAAACATGATGTGTTATTTATAGAAAATGTAATATTCAATAAGGTTTTGAGCACCCTAAAAGTTGTCTCTATGCGTAGTGGACATGTTATCATGGATATGAGATGTAAAAAATCATTAATATACCCATTTCATGGACTTGGGGATCGAATGAGCATTTCCTTTGTTTTAATAAGGGTACAATGTGGTCCCTATAAGAATTATACCTAATTTACTCATTCTCTAACTTTTTAATAAAATATGGAGACAACGAGTTTAGTGAGTACATACTTTACTTTTTCTCCAAGGGAATTTTTTTTCCAACCTATATATTTTTTCCATTTTCACTGGTTTTTTAAATAATTGTGATTTGAACCGACAAAGGATAATGTTTAAGGACATATAACATTGAAATATGTGAAATAAGAATAAGGTCTAGATGTAAGTTGGCGTAGTATGAGGGAAATGTCAAAGAATAAACTAATTAGGATACCTAAACAAAAAAGTACTCAAAATCCTTTGGAAAAGAAGATTTTTTTGTAAATCACTGCTCTAGGTTCTCCAGACAATAGTAATGGTATGGAACAAACATGTAGAAAATTATTTTGAATCACACAAAGGTGATGACCTCCACTAAGACGATGTAAGGGATCACAATGATAATAAATCCCTTCAAACATAGACATGATGCCTAAAATAGTCAGTCTGAAGCCCTTATATAGTTCCACATTATTTATTGGCCAAATATGGTGATTTATACTTTTTTCTAGGGGCCCTGAATGGTATTATTCAACTCAAGGTGCTCAATACATGAGGTGTGATTTAAGGGTTAGGGGATTAAAATTTGATAGAATCACCCCACAATATAGTTTATCTGGGTTATTTTCTTGTAGTACATTGATAATGAATTTTTAAGGTAGATCGAATTATCATTTTAACATCATTTTATGGAGAATTATCTATTGTGTAGTTTTAATGTCATTAGATAGGGAAAATTTCAATTGAATTTAATGTAATGTAGTGAGGTCATTTTCAATTCCTTGTATTTTAACATTGTTTGGTAAATACATGGTCCTTGATCATTGAATCATCATAGTCACTTTAGCTAGAATAGTATTCTAGGTTCAAAAAGATCAAATGATCCATACCTAGCATGAGAAATAATGTACAACTTCATAGTCGATTAGGTTGTGTGAGAGTGAGTCTCATGAGGTTCATTGCAAATGTCTAACAAATATACTGTTAATATTTATTTTTTATAATTATATATTTTGTGGTTGAAAACATGATTGAAGATATGAGTGTCACTATGTATCCTATAGTTTTTGGAATTGATCCACAAGTAATCCTCATATAAAAGTTACCTGAAATGATCTGAAATATACACATGGAAGGGGAATTAGTTTTTTGAATATATAACCATGATTGAAGACATAGGAATCCCTAGGTTTCCAATGGTAATACGAATAAATACATATATTTATATTCAATTGTAAATTATCCACTTAGTTATGACTCATATATCATGGTGGAATTGTTCTTATTGATTATTGTAGTGAGACTGATGATTGGAGATCTCAGTATCAGTAGGTATCCTTTGATGACATGATTCATGACATGTAATTATTGAATGGGAAACTCTCCACTTAGTTTTGGACCATACATATAAGGGGAAATTGATACAATTAATTGTTTTAGTGGAACCAGTATTGAATATATAGGCATGATAATCTATCAAATGATGAAATGAATCAAGTCACATTTAGTAGTTGAATGGGAAAATAATCACACTAGTTTGGAACATATGAAGAGGGGTTCTTTCTTTTATTGTTGCATCTGGAAACATGATTATTGATCTTTGTGTCACAATGTATCCCATGATGATATGAATTGACACACACATAGTTTTTAAATGGGAAAATCTCCACACTGTTCCGAAAAATATAACGATAGAAGAATTGTTCCATATTGTTAATACAGTCGGTCCCCCAAAGAAAAATTTAGGAATAACTGAATATCGATCCAGGATAAAAATCAAGAAACAGATATTTATTTAATAGGATAATCTCAACATTGGTCTAACCCAAACAGAGAGAGGGAAATTGTTCCCATTGAATATTATAGTTCGACCCAATATTGATGATATTGGAATCACTATATATATAATGATGACATCAATCATGACACACATAGATCCTGAATGGGAAACACCTCACATTGGTCTGACCCATTCATAGAGGGGTAAATTTTCCCATTGTTTGTTTCATATAGACTCGTGGTTTTAGATACATGGATCACTATATATCCTATGGAAATAAGAATCAATTATCACATATTTATTGAACATATATTGGGTTTGAGTCCATAGGATATTAATTTGTACCTCTCATGTGAGTTATATAGTAATTCATAGTATTATGTCATCCCATATACATCAATCATGTAGTTTACCATCATCCGGTAATGAATTGTGGTGTTCTATTTAATGTCTTGAATCCAGGACCATGATAACATTTCATGAAATGATATATCATGACTATGAAGGGAGAAAATTAGTGTAGTTTTTAATCACTTGTGATTTATGATTCGTGAGATAAACAAGTATAGTTAATGGTTTGTTTATCCAAAAATGAGCGATTAACAAAAAGGATGAAATTTTTTTTCATAATGTAGTTGCCGATCAAGCATATTCGGTCTTGGAATATCTACTAAACTCATTGGAGTGATAATTAAATCATACATAATTTTGTGAACTATAATGTCTAACTACATGTGTCATGGAAGTCATTCATGTATTTTAATGTCATGAGGTAAGGATGAAAGTCACTTGATGTGTGCAAATATTATGGTTAGTCCCAAATCATTAGATCTATTCATCTCTATATATCCTATATATGTAGAAATAAAGAAACATATCGGTATTTAATGGGTGATTCAAGATGTTGATTTGACTATCACACCAGGATACAAGAACTTCATTTCACTTCATTATAGATCTAGATCATGTGAAACTAGTAATTTGTGAAGTAATATTTCCGAATAAATTTAATGTCATGATATAAGTATGAACAACATCTCACAATTTCATGAAATATAACTTGATCCATAGATGTTGCGTAGTTTGAATGTCTTACTCCAAGGAATTATTATGTACATTATAACAACTTTTGTTCGGGATGAATGATGTATATTACCATCATGTAACTAGGAATTCTACCTTACATTTTATCATCATGGGGTATGGACATGGAATCCTGATTGGGGTAGATTCCCCTTCCTGTTATAATGAATCATTTTTGGTCATTATGTAAGGATATATGTTTTGTAGACAAATTGGGGATCATTTTGGGCTTTTCAGTATAATTTCTACTAACCTTGTGTTGATGAGTCTTTAGAAATGAAATATACAACTTCTTCTCCTCAAGAAAAAACAATGTACTAAACAATGTATTCCATGAGTCTTCTTCTATTTCCATATTCACCTCTTTAATATAATTGATAGCAATAGAGATTCCTTCCAAAAATTTGATATGGGTGTTTCTAAGTCCATCCCCATTTTATTCCATGTCTTTGTCAATGGATACATTTTCCAAAATGGTTGATAATCTGGGTACTTCTCTATAACTGTTAAAGTATGATGGGAATTATGGAATTTTAATAGAGAGATTTTATATTAGAGTGTAATCACTTATGATGTCATTAGGTAGAGTTGAATCATGAACATTAATTATTAAATTATCAATTTACCCATATATGGATACAATCATATGAATTATCTTTCCCAATCTGTTAGACTGTTATCATAATTAATAGAAAACAATCATAGTTGCTTGATATACAATTCATATCATGAGTATCGAGCCTCAAAAAACATGGACAATTCTTTTTGAAAACATTGTAAATTTATTATTTGCTTGTGACCCACTTAAAATTGACAAGAGAGGTATTTATCCTCATATATTTTAATGTTCACATATTTATTTAGGAAAATGTAAATCATATACTACCATTTAGACCAATCTTAGATCTAATAATTATTATCTGCAACTGGTATGAAAATTTTTGTGAGGTTTGTTTCTAGTTAACTGTCCCTATATATCTATTTTTTCTTCATTTTCATGAGATATATATGTATACACTTTGTTATACGACATAGGATTCCCCTCTAGGTCTCTTACTAACCAAGGGGAAGAGTTTTTGATTGTTTTTTGGGTATTATAATTGGTAAACCTCAACATTTCAAGAACCTATATAGGTAAAAGCCTAAGATAATTTAACACATATCTGTGTGAATGTGTCATGTAATGGGTTGGTTTAACACCCCAATATTTCAAAGTAAGATATTTTATTTATATTTAATAGCTTGCACTACACACAACATTATGTTTGAGCTCACCATGACTTACCAAACAAGCCGTTCATAAGAGGTTATGAATATATTAACTGGATATTGAATTTTATATACTCCATATAATTTTATCTTTTGTATTATGTGTTTCTTAGACATATTATAATAACAATTCAATTGTTCATATTAATAATGAATTAAAAAACAATTTTACTACCTTTTTAATTGAGAAACCATTATAAATCCAATATTTTACCATTTTAGTTATTCATTTTTACAAAATATAATTATTCATTATAATTGGGACATCAAAATTTACTTTGGATTAAATTTTTGTATTTTTCTAATAATATTTAATTTTTTTTATGAATAATGAGAAATAATGAAATTTAATTTAAAAATATCATTTAATATAATTTATTTATATGGTTTGATTATATTTTAAATTGGTTTTTATGTTTAATTATATTTTATTAATACCCTTTAATCCAATGTTGGTCATTTTGATTAATTTCATTTGGAAATTATACATAAACAAGTGTCAATCTTTTGATAGTTGCTGTTTATAAAAAACACGCTATTTATTTTGACAACAGGAATAAATTTTAAATTAATTAATTCATATTTTATGTTTTGAAATTTAAAAAAAAAGACATTATTTTTTAATTCGAAATATCAAATATAGCTTAGGCTTAATTTTTGGTAATTTATTGAAAAACATAAATTTTTGATGAATAGTGAAACCACGAAGTAGTAGTTAAAAATCATTCTTTTTCATTTAAATGTAATTTTACTGCTTTGATGAATTGAATTTAAAAAATCCAAGATATATGGTCATTATTATTAGGTAAAATTTAGTTCAATAAGATGAAAATATTTGTTGATGAATAGTATCTTTTGACATTTAGTTACTACGGTTAAATGTGTATAGGGTAATTCAAGGTAAAAAGAATATTATAATAATAAAAAATTACCTTAGATATTGTCCAAACCTTATTGGATTAGTCAGGGCCAACCATGTTCACCCTTGGGTCGATTTTGGGACCCCATGTAGCCACTTAAAAATGATAATGACACTTTATTTAAATTAACGTAAATTAATGACAAAAATGACTTAACAAATATCTATTAGTATATAAATTTTTACCTGGGGTTATCTATTTCATCTTTCCGAATATAAATAATCATTGGAGTGATACTATAATTTCCTACATTATGGTAATTATTTTAAAAATTTTACACATCATATAAATCAAATTATTTATGACATAGTAATGATGTCATATTTACCTCATTAGTTAATGATTTAAATAAATATCATTATTAATATTAAAATAATATCCAAAACCTATAAAATTATTATTTTATGACATTATTTATTCCATAAGTCATCTTATATTCGATTCTAATAAGTTTTGGATTTTTATGAACTGAAAATCACTATATAATAAATTAATATTTTCACAATTTCTAAAAGATCCCCTCCCCTTATAAAAGGACACCACTTTTATCCCATTCCACACACCTCTCAAGCCCTTTGGCTCCTCCAAACCCTGCCTCAATAATCTCTCAAGATCCCCATATTCCTTCTAGAAGCCTTACCTTGGGTAGAAAGAACATCAAGAAGTCCTTTTGGGTCAACCCAAAGGAAGTTACCCAAATTAAAGGTAACAATTTCTCTTAAATTTTTTTGTTTTATTTTATTTAATTTTATTTCTACAACCCCCTAATCACTTTTTAATACATTGTTTTATAACAAATCCAGTATCCTTTATATAATATGATGTTTTTATGACAAGGATTTGAAATAAACTTACACACACCTCCATCTAATGGGTGAAGAACATACTGTTTCTGTGGATGGAAAACCAAGGCCTCACAAAATTATGATTGTACGATTATCACCTACCACATCTCATGTTGTCCATTAAGATGGAATTGTATGTACATATTATATATATTATGTTTATGTTTTCATAATGATTCAGAATTATATGACTCATTTATGATTTATGTGGGACGTATAATGGATGTATTTAATGCTAATATATATGTTATTATACAGATATTATAATCAAACTATGTATAATTATGTTTTAATTCCATTAAAATACAAAATAAAAATGAATGTAGCATTCATGCATACATAGGGCTTACCGTCTCCCTGAATGATGCATTTCATTTCTTATCTCCAAATTTTATATACTGTTATAAATAAATATATATACGAGATATATAATATATATATGATATCTAAATAATGTATATCATTCTCTAGATAATGTAATTTTGACCACATGGATAAATTTTAATTATAACATGTTCATTTTTGACTCAAGTTTCGAACATCAATAAAATAACCAATATGAACACAAATAATTAACTAATTGTTATAGAAAGGTAATATGTGATATAAAAGGAATAATACACATGAAAATGTACATAATCAAGTAGAAATTAACATAATAATATTATTCTGAAAAAACAAGGAACATATAAGACAAGTAGGACTTGAGGTAAGGGGTTTCTTATCTGACTTTTAATTCAATGAGATTTCCATTATTCACCACTTATTTATTGCAAGTGGTGAATTTTGTACTGCCATTTGATATATATTATTATTATTCTCATTATATTCATTCTATTATATAATTCATTTGGTGGTTTTTAACTTTTTTTCATACATCTAGATTGATTACAAGGATGTAAGGGTTAATTTCACAATCTCTTCATTATCCAGGAATGTTTATATATAATTATCTACTGGGACCTCTTTATCATCCACATCCATGATTCTTAAAAATGTATTCAAAATCATTTTTACTATTTACTAGACTATAGGTTAAAGTAATTTATACCCTTGTTTGACTTTTTATTAAATGGTTTGCAAGGAATATTTCTATGGTTTTCCAAACAAGGTACATTATAACATTTTCGAAAAAATTAAGGTAAGAATATTTTTTTTACTTATACTAAGGGTGCATCTATTTTCCGCCGTTATAACAACTAATAAGCTTCCCTTACAATCATACAAAAATATTTTTAAAAATAAATGTTTTTTTATAATTACATGAATTTTAAATGATTTCAAAACAGAAAAAGATATTTCTCTAAAAAGGATTTGACTTCATCAATGTCAACACCCTTTGATGGATTTTACGATTGTTTGATGTGGATTTATTATGATACAAAACATCCATATTGTATTGATGGTTTTGTGATATGTTTGAATTTGTATGTGTTATTTCATACCATTCATTGTTTATGGATAAAGTATTAACATTTCAAAAGCTAGTTTCAATACGAAAGTTTATGTTATTTTAATCCTTTTCATATGAGGAATGCATTGGACTTAGTAAGTGACGGGTGGAGCCCAATATAGCTCCATAATGCATAGATAAGTCTCACGAGACAAACTAGTGTATTGGAATAAGGAATTGACATAATCTTATTTTTAGTCTGGGCACAAGGCCTTGACTATGTTGTTATGATGTCTGGAATTATGAATTCCATCATTATTGTGTTAGATATTGACATTTTCAAGTGGTTATTAGACTATTATAAAACCCATGACTATGTTTTAATATGGAATTATTTACTCAACTCATATTCCTTCAATAAAGTGTTAATGTTTATTATTTGTAAAGTCATGTGTTTTCAATTATTCACCATGACAACTTTTTATGTCATCTTATGCTGTATTTCTTACTCTTACTGAGCGTTTGAGATAAACCCTTTCTAATGTTTCATTCTCCCATGATATGAAGAAATTAGTTATGAGTGACTTACAGGAATAATCTTGGAAGCTTGGATGAATCTAATGGAATAAATTAGTCTTGTGTCTTTTCATGTTGTAGTGTTGAACATATGTATATATCTTGTATCCAAGACTACTAAACTGGTCGGTCCTTTGGGACATGATTCTTTGTAATCATGCCAATGTATTCAAATAATGCACCATCTCATAGATTCTGGGTTTGGGGCATTATAGTAAGTTTCAGAAAAAGTTTAGTACAAACATTGGAAACTAGATTTAGATAAACATAGATTAGATCACATTACCCTAAGAGAGACTTTGAAGATTAGTATAGAAGAACTTCCAATAATCATGGTAATGTAGAGTTTTTTATTTATTTTCCAAGCAGTATATCCCTGTCTAGATATGAGCAGGTAGAGGCGGCTCTGGAACACATGTACCTAGGAGTGAAAAACAGACAAGGAGTTTTGGGCTTGACCCAGGGTATCCTAGTACACGACAATGGGCTTCGCTGCACTCTTGGTTATGACACATCCAGTGTACATTCCTACGATAATTTACATTATTTTTACTAACCAATTTGTTGGATTTTAATTTAAGATGAGAATAAATTACATTGGTTAATCTTAAGGTTTTTTAAATTGAAAATAATGTGTCATGATATTTCTAAATGATTCTATGACTATTATCACTCACACATTACTTTCTGGTTTTTGTCAGGGGCTGGATTCTAAGGAAGTCAAACTAACTTTGAGCATGAGTTACAATGTTGGAATAGTGGTATAAATGAGAAACAAAATGGAATGTTGATAGGTGTAAAATATATTGTGTTGATGCTGAATAAGTTTTAAAAAAATATGATCAACAACATATATATTAACCAACTCATGGACTCAAAAAGGAAGAGAAAAGTGGTGAATGATAAGAGATCCAACAGTAAAGACCATGGTGAAAAGAAATCTCATTTTCCATCATGCAGGAAATGTGGATGGTGACACCTAAGAAGCTGTCTTAATGGAACAATGAAATTCCTTTTTTGTAGAAAATAAGGACATATCATAAAGAATTTCCGTGGAAAAATAAAGAGTACTATGGAAAAAATTTAAAATGTTCCTACGATTCCATTTACAGTCATTTTCCATAAATGTAGTGGACCTGTCTATTACCCAATTGGATGCCCAATTCTCGAGGATACTCTCTTGGTCAAGGAAGAATCTATGTTGAATTAAATGGATGGAGAGATTTTCAAAAAGTATTACTGCTATTTTTTGATGGGATTACTTTGGAATACATTTCTCTTGTATTTGAAATGATGATGTTTGTAATGTGAAAATGATATTTGAGGAAGAATTATATTTTATCTTATGGATATAGTTATAAATAATTATTTGGTTTTATATGATCATTGAGTTTGTGGAAATTACAAGTTATTATATTTTGGAATGAAAATGTGAGGTATGAGATAACATTTCGGACGAAATTATGTTATAGTTATTTTGAGGAATCTATCTCATTTTTGGGAATATTATAAAATTATATAGTTTTTGAAGAAGGAAAACTTGTAGATCGTGTGACAACCTATCATGTCAGACAAAGATGTGGGAATCGAACAAACAACTATAGTGAGATTGAGATTTATCGCCTACCACTGGACTATGTGAAGTCCCTGATTAGTGTTACTAATTTTTTTAGTAGATGATTTAATGGAAAAAATAATATGTTTATTAGGAATCTTATGTCTTATCAAATGTATATCGTTAGTATAGAAAATTATTTGGTGATGAAGTGATAAATGTTATTTTGGAAGACATTCGCTCTATTTTGAATACTATATGCCTATGGGAAATAGAATACTATGGGATTTCATTTGAAGAGTAGAGGTGCCTTTTACCTATGTTTTTATTGTGGATTTATAACTATTTGAGAAATAGTTAACCTATCATAGAAAATATGTGATTAGATTAATTACTTTTAAGTATTTGACTTTAAGAGTAGTCGATATTATTTAGAGATAATATTTAATGTTGAAATCTATGTAAGAAAATTCTTCTATGTACTGGGTTTCAATATTAGTATGGATTATATTAAAAAAAATTTGGACAATTTTTTATTGAATGGTATTTAGTGAACATCAGGTATTTTAGGCTTATTTTTTGAAATTAAGATTAGTATTTATTTCTGAAAAGTATTATCCTTTTTTAGGATCATCTTATCTTTTACTAACCATTTTGGTTTTGGTTATTCTCTAAAGAAAAGGGAAATATATATTTTTATCTATTTTGGATTATGTGATTCTCTATAAGTTGATTCTAGCACTTCAGTTGTGACCAAGTCATCTTTAATACTCAACATTTGGAGTGAAAGATGAGTTTGTGATAAGAATTATATAAACGATGAAACTATAATTTTCAATTATATATTTTATTTTCTATGAATAAATTAATTATTAAACCTCAGCGAAGGGATCTTAAATCCAAAAATGTGTTAACCTAATGCATTATGTTTTGTTGAACCAATGATATTTTAAATCGTCAGAGATTGATGGCTTTAAGGCCCTCAAATTTACACATGTTTGTGATTGATGACCTCAATCACTCCCTATACATATTTACGTCTTTCCTCCAATTATGTGTGTCTAATTTCAATAAAGTTTCTCATAATCGAGATCGAAATTTAGTGGTGACTTGTTAATCTCTTTTTCACTCTTATTAAGATTAAATTTTGTTAACCCAATTTATGATGCGGGTTTTCCACAAAGGTATTTT
Source organism: Viscum album (assembly GCA_963277665.1). Classification (NCBI taxonomy): domain Eukaryota; kingdom Viridiplantae; phylum Streptophyta; class Magnoliopsida; order Santalales; family Viscaceae; genus Viscum; species Viscum album. The sequence goes on from OY728151.1 coordinate 567,241,023, forward strand.
TCAAATTTTATCCTTTTATTTTCAAAGAACAATTTCAAATTGCTAGGACGCAACTTACTAAATGATGGGAGAATGTAACACCCCGAGATTTCATAGTATGTTATTTTCTTTAAATTAAATATCTTGCGCTACACGCAACACCGTGTTTAAGCACACCATAACATGCTAAACTAGCCGTTCAAAAGCAGTTATGAATTGTATTAACTATATTTTGAATTTTATATACATTATATAATTTTAACTTATGTATTATGTGTTTTTAGCCATATTTCAAGAACAAATTCAATTTTTAGCTAAAAAATGTATTTTAAAAAAATCAATTTTACCAACTTATAATGGAGAACCCGTTTTAAATCCAATATTTGACACTTTTATATATTCATTTTGACAAAATAAAATTCTACTTTAGAATCAGGAGATCTAAATATACTTTGGATGAAATTTTGGTATTTTTCTAATAATATTCATTTTTTATGAATAGTGAGGAATAATGTATTTTAATACAAAACTGCATTTTAATATAATTTATATATATGGTTAGATTATATTTTAAGTAGGTTTTAATGTTTAATTAGATTATATTTTTACTCTATAACCCAATTTTTGTCATTCAAATTAATTTTACTTTGAAATTATACATAAACACGTGTCAATATTTTGAAAGTTATTGTTTTTTAAAAATACGCTATTTTTTGACAAAAGGAATTAATTTTAAATTAAGTAATCCAACTTCTATGAATAGAATTTGGTAAAATATAAATCATATTGGAAATTGGAATATCAAATATTTCTTAGGCTGTGTTTTTTGTATTTTTCTAATAACCTCAATTTTTGATGAATATTGAAATCACTAAGTACGGGTAAAAACCCTAATTTTTCATTTAAATGAAGTTTTACCACTTCTATGAATTGAAATTATAAAATCCAAGATAAATTGTTTTTATTAGTACGTAATATGTGATTCAATTAGATGAAAATAAATTTTGATGAATAGCAACTTTTGACTTTTATTTAACACAGTTAAATGTTAATAGGGTAATTATTGTAAAAATGAATATTATAATAATAGAAAATTATCTTATTACTTATCCTATTCTTATTGTATTTGTCATGGATGACAATGGGCATCCCTGGGTCGATTTGGGGACCCCATGGTGCCACTTAAGAATGATAATGACACTTTATTTTAATTAACATAAAGTAATGACAAAAATGACATTAACAAATATCTTTTACTATATCAATTTTTACATGGGGTTATATAAGGAATAGTTTCAAATATAAATAAAAATTGGAAAGATAAATTGATTCCATAAATTATGGTAATTATTGATAATTTTTAGACATCAAATAGATTAAATTTTTTACGACACGATAATGATGTTGTATTTATCTCATTAATGAAGGATTTAAATAAATATTATTTTAAATATTAAAATAATATCCATAACTAGTCCAAATCTTATTGAATTGTTTTATTTATATAATTAGTCATTTTATATTTTACTTTAATTAGTTTTGGACCTTTAGAAACCAAATATCAATATATAATAAAATAATATTTTTACACTTTCCTAAAGAGCCCCTCCACCCCTTATAAAAGTACACCACTTCAAAACCATTCCACACACTTCTCAACCCCTTTGGCACATCAAACCCCTGAACACATAATATATAAAGATACCCTTATTCTTCCTAGAATCCTTATCATTGGAATAATAATCTTCAAGAAGTCCTTTTGGTTCAATCAAGAGGAAGTTACCCTAATTAAAGGTAACACTTTCTCTGAAATTCTTTTATTTTATTTTGTTTTATTTTACTTCTCCAACCCCATAATCACTTTTTATTACATTCATTTATAATAACACCAGTATCCTCAACATTTTTGGAGGTTTTTATGGTAAGTATTCAAATTAAAATTACACACACCTCCATCTAGTGGGTGGAGAACATACTGTTTCTGTGGATGGAAAAATAACGCCTCACGAAACGATGACTGTTCGATTATCTCATACCGCCTCTCATGGTACCCATTAATATGGAACTATATTTATATATATTATATATATATATTGCTTATGTTTTCATTATGCTTCTATATTTCCCATTTATATCATTATTTTATTGTTTCCATTATGTGTAAAACGAGATAATTTCATTTAAGGAAGTGCGGACTACGACCCCCTCAAAATGATATGACTCGTTAATGACATTTGTGGGATTTATAAATGATGGAATTAATGATATTATATATGATATTATAATATAATGATAAAATGCCTATGTATTATTATGTTTTAGTTCCATTTAAATACAATATATAAATGAAAGTAGCGTTCCTGCGTAAGTTTGGCTTACCGTCTCAATGAACTGTAAATTTCATTTCTTATCTCCAAATGTTATGTACTACTATAAATAGATATATATAAAGTACATATAATATATATATGATATCTAAATCATTTATATCATTCTATAGATAATGGACTTTTGACCACATGGAAAAATTGTAATTATAAAGAGTTCATTTTTGACTCTAGTTGTGAACATTGATAAAATATCCAATAAGAACTGAAATAATTTACTAATTGTTATAAAAATTTAATAAGTTATATAAAGGTAATAATAAACATTAATAATTGTATTAATCAAGTAGAAATTAACTAATGTTGATTATTCAGGAAGAATAAGGAACATACAAGACAAGTCGTACTTGAGGAAAGGGGTTTCTTATCTCACATTTAATTACGTGATATTTACATTGTTCTCCACTTAATTATTGAATTTGGTGTATTCTGTAATACCATTTGATATATATTATCATGATACTACTTATATTCACGGTATTATGTGATTTATTTGGTGGTTGTTAAATTTTTTTCATACGACTCGATTGATTTCAATGACGTTAGGGTTAATTTCACAATATCATTATTATTCGAGGTTGTTTATACATAATAATATACTGGGACCTCTTTACCATCCACATGAGTGATTCTTAAAAAATGTATTCCAAAACATATTTACTATTTACTAGCCTATAGTTTAATGTAATTTATACCCTTTATTTAATTTTGAAAAAATGGTTTGAATGGAATTTTTCTGTCATTTTCCAAAAAAGGTACATTCTTACATTTTCAACTAAAATAATGTAAGAATGTTTTTCTAACTTATACAGCAGGTGCAGCTATTTTCTGCCTTTATAACAACGTCGTAGCTTCCGTGAAAATATTATAAAAATATTTTCAAAAATAAATGTTTTCTTTTAAAATTACAAGACTTTTAAATGATATCAAAAGAGAAATAAATATTTCTCTAAAAACGTTTTGACTTCATCTATGTCAATATCCTTGGATGGATTTTGACTTTGTTTGAATTTGATTTATTATGATAGAAAACATCCATATTGTATTGATTGTTTTGTGATATGTTTGACTATGGATGTGTTATTGCATACCATTTATGGTTTATGGATAAAGTATTGGCAATTCGTATTCTAGTTTCAATATGAATGATTATAATTTGTTTAAAACTTTTCATATCAAGATTTCATTGGACAAAGTATGTTATGGACGGAGCCCACTCTAGATCCTCGATGCATCGATAGGTCTCATGAGAGAAACTAGTGTCTTGGAATATGGCCTTGACAAAATCTTATATTAAGTCTTGGAACAAGGGCTTGACTATGTGGTTATGATGTCCTACATTATGCATTCCATCATTATAAAATTATATATTGATATTTCAGGTGGTTATTTGACTAGTATAATACCCATGACTATGTTTTATTATGGAACTATTTACTCAGCTCATATTCCTTCCATTATGTGTTCATGTTTATTATTTTTAAAGTCTTGTCTTTTCAATTATTCACCATGCCTAATTTCTATGTCATCTTCCCCGGTATTTCTTACTCTTACTGACCGTTTGAGCTCACCCCTTTCTCATGTTTCATTTTCCCAGGATATGAAGAACTTATTAATGAGTGACTTATAGTAATAATCGTAGAAGTGTGGATGTTTCTAATGGAATAAATTAGTGTTGTTTTTCATTTCAAGTTGTAGTGTTGAACTTATGTATGTATATTTTTTCCAAGACTACTAAACTAATCAATACATTGGGACTTTAATTCTTGGAATCATTAAAATGTATTAAAATAAAGCACATGGTTTTGGATTCTGTGGTCCGGGAATTACAGGTCGAGTTCCTTATGTGAGAGAGAGATAACACCAAAGAGTGGATGGACCCATAAGATGTTAGGAGTAGAGTCTCTGTGATGCATATCTATAGTAATGTGAGTATGAACATCAATATAGTGATCTCATTTTTCTTTTTTTGATGTGCAGAAGGACCTTAGAGGTTTTGTTGATATGCTTCAAACAATCTCAATGAAACCTGCATTGAGTACATCAGCGATATGATAATCATTTTACAATGTGGCCAAAACAAGATGGCCTAAATTTTTTGATTGTGTAGTGATATAATCATGATACATGTAGGATTCTATAATATATCTATAACCATATAGTGTTATGGGGATATGATCCCACTACTGATAAGCTAATAAATAATTTCAATGGGAATCTATATTAGTAGTTGGAATATGAGCCTACCAATGTGTGGTTGTCATAATATACTAGTCAACCCTAGATGATGTGGGGTTATAAATCTTGTTCAAGTATGAATTCCCCATAGGTATATGCAGATAGAACTCCACAATGGTAGAAGATATATAGTCCGCCCCCTATAATCTAACATAATATTTATAGTAAAATGATTGAAAGGAATATGAGCCCATCCAAAATCATGTGACACTATTTCATGGTGATCCCAAATTGGAATAAAGATATGATCATAGCCTAGTACCTTATGAATATAGATATGGTCATTTTCAGTAGAAATATGAGCCTAGTTAGAGGCATGCTCCTATATCACTTATTAATCCTCAGTGGGATCATATTACAATTCTATCATAGTTCCTTTGCGTTATTCCACAATTTTTTGATAGGAATATGATCTTATACTTAGGCATGTGTCACTCTCACATGGTTAGAACTGATAAGAATAGTGATATGAGCCCAGTCTTGTGCCTCATATTTCAGAATAATAGAATGATAATTATTTAGAAATGGAACAAGAATGTTCTCTTTCTCCATAGTATTTACTCATTAATGTTGACCATATGTGTGTGTTTCTCAGTCTTTTTGAATAAAAATGGGTTCATATCGCTACATAATAGCATGAAAATTCTATTGGAGTTCGTCTATTGTTGTTATAAATATCATTCACTATAAAAATATATATAAAGTAATGTATGATTCTACTCTCTCAATTTCTAGGTTATGATAGTTGATTCAATTGACTGAAATGGGGATGTATGCCCAATCTATTCATCCTTGATCCATTAGAATATGTTGATGGAATGTTTTCAGGGTTTTTTGGATCCATGCAAACCCCTTTCTTACTGGTCGAATAAGATATCATGGATTTCCTGAAATATTAGGGAAATGATCATAATCCCTCTAGTCCATAGCATTCCACAGTCAATAAGGTTTTATCTAATCCCATATCATTGTGTTGGCAATGATGGAATATCAAATAACACCCTTAGCATGAAACTGAGGCATACTAGATATTTTTTGGTATTATAAGGATCAATATTATACTGTATTGATAGTAATTCTGTGAACTATAATTTCAACAAGAAGATAATGTTGTCTCTCAAATATTGATACATTGCACAATTTATAATCTTATGATTGGGATGTGTTCTGTATAGTTTATCATAACGAGGTAAGACCAATTATGTGTCATCTAATGTCATGTGAATACAATATTTTTATGCAGTTTAACATCATGTGACCTAGACATATCACACAATCTATTTTCAGGAGACTAGGACATTTTCATTTTGTTTAACATTGTGTGAATAGGATATTGTTATGTCGTAGCCTATCAGGAGGGAAAATTTATGATGTAACTTGGATTAATCATAGTAATTTTTATGATTTTCAAGATTCTTTAAGTCTATCATGCCTTCATTTACAATCTTATCTAGTTAATTATTATATTTAAAATAAAATTATATTTTTTTACCACTTAACTTATACCATTCATTTCTGGGAGTTTTACAAAATAATTCTCCCTAGAATAGTCTAAATACCAGAGGAAATGATTTGGATGGAATAGAAAACCTTGGTTCAATATTATATTTAATGAATTTCACCTATCAATGGGTGGTATATGTCCCATGATCTGATGATAAATTGTGAGTTCCACTCAATGTGCTCACAAGACCGGAGTGAGGAATCAGGTGTCAATGTATCCAACACCCCCTCATCTATCTACTGATAAATCAAGTATTTAAATCAATATAAAAACAATATTGTTTTTCCAAGATCCCAGTGATAGGGGTCGTGGTTGAAATGGTCTATCAACCTTTCCTACTTGGATTTGTTATCATCAAGTGTTATATCAAACCATTATATATGGAATAATTAATGTACCTAGGGACATGTTATGATTGTAATTAGTGCACCCTTTGTTGTCTATCTTCATGAGATGGGAGGCCATGCTATTTCTATTGCATTATTCATACATATTTAATAGTTTGGGAACACAACTGAGCTTAGAGTTTGTGGCGCATATCCCTGGTCATCATTGGATTGAGTTGGGTTCTGAGGAATTGGAGGGTTTCGATGGCGCATTTGGTCTTGACTGATTAATAGAGTCAATCTCACCTGGAGGATTTCTGTCATTATTTTTCATCAGATTATATATATAGTGACCCTAATTAGGGGGAGGAAACTATAGAAATTCACTCAGTATTGAGGAATAGAGGGAATGAAAATATGAATATGCCTCTAAACATATGGTTGGGGGTGCGTGAAAAATTTATGGATTTTACCTTACCAGGTGATGAAAAATATGAAAATTATCCTAGAATTGTGGGTTTAGAATGTTGTTGTGTGGCACACCTCTGAAGAAGGGTGATGATAAAACATTCGTAGCATGTGTTATAGGATAATTCCCACAATTATTTCCCAAAGACCATTTTTTTCTCATTGGAGTTGACTATCATGTAATTCAATAGAAATTTATATTGCATTATTAATGGGATGACTGACATAATACATGAAAACACCCCCTCATGCAACATTTTTGGGTGAGTAGATTCAGACAAGAGTCTTACCAGAGATCTTAAATAAATAATCCATTGTTTCCCCTGGTCATATGATCAATGACAATTTCCCTATGTAACACTAACAAGGTCGATATTAGCTCTTATATATGAATTAAAGTCATCTTTGATCCCTTCTTCTCATGCCCTGGTGAATATTGGTGGACCCACATGATATGAATCAAATGAATGTATAAGTGTATGATTTTAATTATAACGATTGTGATTATCATTCTCCAATGAGAAGTATTCATTTATTGCTGACATCATATTGACAGTGACAAAAGGGGGTTGACGCTCTACTTTATTGGGGATTATATTTTTTGGATTTGGTTCTCGATGTTATGTTTAGTAGAAAAAGTCCTATAGTACTATATGTGTGTTGGTTACCATATTACTTTTTAGTGGGTTGGCACCAATAGTGTCGTTTGGTGGGTTAGTTTCTGCAATACCGTTTAGGGGGTCAGTTCCAATATTACCATTTGCGGGATCTATTCCTATAGTGAAAATGTTCATATGGTATAATATGATAAAAATGATTACTACACCATGGGTTGTGGTGCTCATCAGTATTCAACAGTCACTAAGTCTTACCGTGATGAAGTTAGATACTCCCAGATAGTGATGATTTGTGGTTGATTCTTGGCCACTATTAGGATTCAATTGTGATCCGTAGAAATATTTATCATAAGAGGGATATAATCATACTTTGAAATTACATAATAATGTAGATATCCCCTTGAAGATGTACCAATATAGATAGTTAGTTTTGTCACAACATCTTATGCATCTACATGTGGAATAATGATCACATGTTGATGATAATGACCAGAAGGGATTGGATACCTCCTAGAATGATCTTGTGTGATTGGGTTGATATAGTGATTTAATTCATCCATACCCTTATATAAGGGATGATATGTGATACTAAAATATATGTATAAGATCCTAATGTGGTTTAATGTGGGATCCATGGGAAGTTCCTCTTTTGCGAAATTTCATGGGAAATACAGCCAAGGAATATGAATCCAATGAATGATTATTTGAGATGATTCCAATGATGTTAATAATCCATTTATGTAACTTGCATACCAAGATGTTAAACAACTATCAATGGAGTTGTTGCCTTAGTGATAACAAATGTTAGGGTCTCAGGGCCAATTTATCTTTTCCAATCATCTAATAATCTATAAGCACATTAGATAATTTATTTTCCATAGTATGAAATATGAGAAGTCCTAAAGTGGAAAAAAGACACCATATTATTCTGACACCATATATAAGAGTACATGTTCGATTAATTACCTTAATGATTAATGGATAAATAGGGTCCCCTTTCTTTACTGATCGAACATCATAGTTAAGAAAAATGTTTTGGGTCCACCATTATGTTTCTTGAATAAATGAAGATCAATATGTCCACTGGGAATCATAATATCTATCATTTCTAACTGATTAATGGGATGAAAAATTTGAATTATTTATCATAAATTCATGGTTTTAGTTTCTGAATAATGTTTAATTTTTGGGGCCCAAAGATTAATTGTGTGGGGTCAGATGTGTTACACAATTCCTCATATCAGGTTTACTATTTTTTTCCAAAAAATTCTTAATGGAGTTTTCTTGATGCTAATTTTGGGGTTATTAAAGGTAGTTGAACAATATTTTTGATAGCATTTACCATGTTTTAATTTAAAAAATGTCCAACAGCACCCACATAGTTAACTAAGTATAGACCTACATGCTAATTGAAGATGGTCATTAGGGGTTTCAAACACAGTATCCCTTATGAATTAACATAGGTAAATGGGTTTGGATGTCGGGCTCATCACTCGATTTTGGAGGAATGATTCAACATTCTAGGAATCTATTATAGATTCAAAATATATTCATAAAATCAATCGTAATCAATATTCGAGATCTTATAATCTTTATATTATTGATAGGATTAATGTTATGTGTTTATGAGAACAACTATTGTTATATCATTGGCCTCCATCGTCACCATGTTAATTTATGTTTATTTCATTTATAGTAACATTTGTGTGCTTTGTATTTTATTTCCATTTTAGGTGGAAGTTGCTGTCATTATGTTTTAATTGAGCCTTATTGAAAAATCATACACATCTTTTCAGAAAATGAATAAAAACTCATATAGATCATTTTCATGGTATAAAGTAATATGCTAGTACTATATAATATAGTTTATCATCAGGTTTTAAGGATGTAAATATTGGTCTCAGGCCATGGAGAGCCACCTCACATATCGTATTTATAGTTGGAATCAGTGTCCTTGTTGTATACTTATAAGTTATTATTCTGTAAAAGATGGAAAAATAGGGTCCCTAAGATGGAATTAGGCTTATAAGGAATCTAATAATTACATCATTGGGAGCATTATCCTTTTATTAAATATGAGAATTAATCTGTCTTACATCTCTACAAAGGGCCAATGCTAGTGAATTTTCATCATGGTATTGCTAAAATCATCTCCAATCTATATTTCCATGTGATTCACACTCAGTTTGAGATAAAATAGATAACATAATATTAGACACAACATATGAGAGTATATTTTTATAGGGATAACTCATAAATTCTTGCATTTGAAAGGTATAGATAGTAGTCTCATGGATGATATGCTATAGATTATGTGCCTTTTGAATTAATCATATTTAAAAAAGGAATTAGAGTCATCATTGTGTGATTAATCCCTAACCCTATGATGGATTTCAATTAATTTAGTGCATGTTTTGGGATTGAGCATAAATGTATTCCCATGTATGAGATCACTTTTCATCCAATGATTTAAAAGGATATCTAGATGGATTATGGTAGAATTCAATCCCATGAGTCGAATATATTTTCTATATGGAGGTATTTACACAATTTTGGATTCCCATATAAGGATGGGACATGGCAGTAATCCAAATTTTCATTATTATATAGGAATTAGATTTGTTATAGTTCATTTTTTCCCTAGAATTTTGATGGGTTGGGGTAGGTGAACAAACATAGAGAAATTATTGGTATCCTGATGTTTTGGAATGTTGGAGGATTCTACTATGATGAATCCACATTTGATCTCGAGACAGGAGAAGGAATCATATGATATTTTTTGGACATTAATCAGAGTTATCAATGTTTAGTGGCCCCCAATCTTGTTAATTGTTTCATTATTTTATTACAATTGAAATGATTATGATTATCCCCAGTGTTTATTGATTATAGATCCTTATACTAAGAAGGATTCCCATTTTTCATATTCAGTCTCTATCGCTCATAGATTAATAGAGTTGATGATCATGAATGGTATATTGAATATTAATGGTCAGACATTGAAATCATATCCATGATTATAACAAAAATATGGTTTCTTAAAAGTATTACCTTACCAAATTTAATACACCCCCTTATAAAGGGGGTCTGTGGCTGAAGATTCCCATATAGATGTTCATAATGAATAAGCTTGAGTTTTTCTACTAGACTATAATGACATGCCCTAAGGTATCTTCCCAATAATTTTTTGTTCTCTTCTATACATGTCATGGTTTTCAAATATAAATGTATTTTTTTATACTATACATTTTATTATTGTAAACTGGATATGTCTAGGGTATCGTCTTGACATGGAATAAATATATAAGGTTCTCTAACTAACATATCATGATTGAATGGAAAACATGTTCAGGGAATAAATTTAATAAGGCCTAAATATACATGGGTTTATACCTACCATGTCCATGATTCATCACCTAATCAAAGAGGTCATATATAAATCCTTTTAAATAATCATTAACTTTTAAGAGATGTATCTTCCTAGTCGACCAGTAATATCTGGGATGTATTCTCATCATTATTCTACAATGACTACTGTGTATTATCATGATCATCATGACATGTCCAAGACGACTTCTTATGATCAGCATGAATTTTCCAAGATTCATTTTCATGATAAACATGAATTATCAGATATGATTTTTTATGATCATCCTAACTTATCTAGAAAAACATCATAAGATCAAAGTGATTTGTCCATATGATATCACATGGAAATTGTGGCATGTCTATAGGTATCCACATAACCATCGATAATTTTCTATACCCTCATAATTACATAAAAAGACTAGTGAAGACTATTTTTATTGCATGATCATAATAAAGTTACAATGAATAGTTTCATGATCATATCCATTATTTTATAAATGTATAATTGTAGAACTAAAATGCCCAAATTAAGAATACCTCAAGTATGAATAGGAAAAACTTATCAAAGGATAATTGCTTGATTGGTGGATAATGTTGAAGGTCCTCTTATTAGGGGTTTTATGTGAGTAAGAGGGTTTATCCAAGGGTTCATATTTATAACATGTACACATAAATGTAGAGGGTTTCCCACATAAGGGTATCAAATAATGATTAATTTCTAATGTGATTTGCAAGACCTTAGAGTGTGTCTTATCATGGGATATACGATCATATGCATGGGCTGTGTAATGAACCCTCTAAATTGAAAAGGGTGAAATATTAGGGATTTCTAACCAATAATCATGCATGTCATGCATACTATCCTTTTTTTTCATTTTTGGGATTTTGATTGATTTCGCATGTCAGAAAAGATATGTATAGGGGATCATAAGAACATCATGAGACCAAAATCTCCTTGACATCGTGATACTAAATGTTCATGTCATACCATTTTTAATATTGTATTTAGGCATTACATGTCCACTGGTATATGTCTACGTACACCAGCATGGGTTTTCTAGAAGTTTGTGAGCCTACACTACATGGTCAATTACAGACATCATGATACCAATGTATTTTCCTCTTTAAACCACTTAGTAAAGAGGTAAATTTCTTAGATTAATACATACATCATATAATTGAGATTTTATGATCACCATGCTATCACCTGATCTCTTATAGGACCATATGAATGGAACTGTATAATTAAACTGGGGTTGTATGTTGATGTACAATACATGGATGAGGGACTGAATTTTGGATTCATAAAACCTATGAGGAATCATTACATCTCATGAATTCCTCATATGATATAGATTCTTGATTATATTTAGTTTTCCATAAAATTGGATGATCTTCATTGGATCACGATGTGGGACTTCACAATCACTATAAGAGATTCTGTTGAATGTGGAAGCATGTTCCTCATAAAATAGTTTTCCTCATCTATTCACTATATATTTGGTCTCTCATATTCCTTCTCCCAGGTGACCATTTTATTATAGGTAAGTATGGTTTATATAAGAAATTGTTGGTTGCGGTTGATGCCACTTTTCATGGGGAAAGTGTTGTGTGTGCAAGCTAAAGGCATTGGAGGGTCCACATGATCCTTTTCAAGATATCACATAATTACCTCTCATATCAAAAATACTGATAGCCACTAAGGCTTCACATGATCAATTTAAGAGATAAAAATGATCTATATTTATTCATATGATGGATTCCAAAATATAACCTAAGGGATACTCATGATCTCCAATAGATTCACATAATTATCCTTCATTTAGTTTCATAAAATCATTTGATTAAATTGATGGTATTGTGAAAAGAATATAAATTATACTTCGTACAATGCTTATGAATCCATCATGGATTTTTATAACCCGTGATCCATCTTGATATTTTCGTAAGAATCTCAAGCGATCATGTTCTCTTGATCATGTGTTGAGTTGATTAAATTCATGGAATGTTGTCGATCAAAATATAAAAAGTCTCTTAAATCTCCAAGGTAATTTTTTTTCATTGGATATAGAGGTTAAGGAAGATATAGGGTAGTGGATTCATATGAGGATGGGGTGTAGCTCGCTACATCGAACTAGTGGCTCCCAACATATGGGTGGTGAGAGGGAGTGAGAATATGATGGATGAGTGGGATCATATGGCTTGGATCAGTATGATCAGATAATGATAGTAATTTTCATATGTTTTTTAATAAATATATATGTTTCATTCTTGGAAAAAATTGAACATCGATCACTAGGATGAAATCACAATGCATAATTGTCAATAATGGATCCACCATTCACAAGAAGCTATTATCTAGGTCCAATCACGGCTATCACCCACATCATCATCTGTCGGCCCTTTATCCCACTACACATCCTCTTAGAGATGTGGAACTAATCATATTATCTGAGGGATTTCCCACTCACCCAATCATCCTATGCTAGCTGACTAAGCTAGCTCCCTATGCTCGATAGAGGTGACTCCAACAAGGGAATGGGTTGAGTTGTCTTAGGTAGCTGGCTTTGGCTGGCCATTATTTTTTGAAAAGGGTTCATGTCCATAAATAATATATAAATAATATATTTAGAATGAATATTTTGTAAAAATATGTTCCCTAATATATAAAATCCCATAACCAAATTCATTAAGGATTTTTCCTATATGTCATTCATACGTGGTATATATGGAATTTTTTCATAGCCTCCACTTTCCTTGAATCATTGATCGAAAAGTTCATGGAACAGAAATGTGGGTATCGACATATTAAATCCAATATTTTTTTACTATAATGGATTCACCATTTAATTTTTTATTGAATGTTTAACAAACAATTACAAAATCTCTGTAAGATATATCACTCTCATTTGGTCCCATATATAGCCATCAAATTCATTCGACATTTGAATTCTTATTTTCAGATAACTCCTTTTGAATATGATATCATAACCATCCTGTAAACTATTGATTATGTGTGTTTGATATCCTTTATTAATCCCTACATGGATTGAAATGCCTAATAATTAAGTTTTATGGTTCAATGTATGTATTAACATCATCAAAATTATGTAAAATGTAAATTTTGGATTTATCCTAAAATGTGATTATAATTGTAACAACAACAAATCATGAAATACCCTATACCATAATTTCTCCAAAATTACATGGATTTACGAGACCAATTATATCAACATAAGATAGAAAATTAATATTGAATCCATGAACTTCTTAAACAATATATCATTCTGAAATACAATCATTTTTTTAACATCAAATATTGACAAACCATTAAAAAATACCCATATATTGTTCAATGGGGCACATACATCTACAATTTATAAGACCATTTATTTGATCCTCAATAACCAAGTGAATCATTAGGTGGACCATTATATTAAATAGTGATATTGGGGAGAACATATTAAATTCATATAATATGAAATCAAAATAATTTTTCATTAATGGAAGCTTGGTTCGGTATATATCTTTAATCCATATGGCATGGAATAATAATTAGGGCCTTTTCATTGTATTTCACAATTTTTTAGGAAAAATTAATCATAATGAGATAGGAAGAAGATATTACATCACAACACAATATTTATGTGATTTTTTTCCTTGTAACTAAAAATTTCTCATTCAAAAAAGATTTGTTATATTTGATGAATACCAATATAGAATGTTTAAACTGTTAATGAAAAAACATAAATTTTACACTTTGGGATAGAGTTAAGTGGTTGAGGAATAAAAAACTATCTTCCATCCTTAAATGATTCCAATTCTCCCATTATCCACATGTCATCCATGTCCAACCTATCCTTGATTCCATGTTTTGTTTTTCTATTAAAATCTATCAATGTTCAAATGAATATATAAAATTAATTTTTTTCTTTATGAATGAAATTAAAAAAGGTCTAACATACCAAAATTCATGTACCGTAATTCAATGAAAATTTTATCACTTTTTCAATCAGGATTCCTAATTTTTTTCATAAATGTTTTCCAAACATTATTTCAATATCAATTACAATATTTGAAATTTTTATTAACAAGTAATGGGGATATTCTTGTGCCATATACGATATTACCAATGAATTTTGTTTTCTAGGATCATTATTTATTCCATTTATGTAAAAAAATCAGAATTTCATTAAAAATTATTCATCAGGGAATGTTTTAATAGAACTTATAGAATTCATTATTCACAAATCGAACACCCCAACATTCCATTAGTTCTATAGCTTAAAAAATAGTAATAATAAAGATATTAATTTATTATACTACACAACATGGATATAAATGTGAATTAATCACATATAAATGAATCAAACATTATTAAACTTGTATCCCACATCAATTTCAGATCATCGATCAGTGGAGTGAAATATACATCAATATCATTACTGTGTCTTTTTGGTCTAGATATAATTAGAGATACATAATGTATTTTTTCTTCTATTATAACCAAGGAGGAATGTTTTATATTTCCAACATAACTGGCCATAATATTTGAGTACTAATATGTATACAAAAATTATTTATTCTATCGGAATATAATTCAACACAGATGTTTTTTGGATCATTTCCAAATTTGGGATTCTCATAACCAATTATAAGCCATCGAATTGACTCTGTTGGATAGCATAATTTCCCATCATTTATTCTTGTATTTTAATTTCATGTAAATTATCTATGGGTTTCCTGGTATCCATACTATCTTATAAACTGTGCAATGAAACGAAATTACCATTCAAATTTCAATGTTCATGATTCATTTTTTTATCAATTTCCACCAAACATCAGTAATTTTATGTGTGATTCATGGTCCAGGAAAAAAATAATCAATCATTCTTTCATTAATGTATTTTTAAGAGATCATTCCCATTGAACATTTAATTCATTTTGGTTCATTATTACAATAAGGGATTTCATAATATTTTGGTGGAATATCATTTATGAGATTATGTAGTGATATAATGTTGGTATCTCTCCATCCACTACCATATTTAAATGAATAAAACTACAATACAGATGAAAATGTTGTGTTTTCAGTAAAAAAGATCGATATAAAATATTCTATTAGAATATAAATTTACCTTGTAGAAAAATTGTAAAATCATGAAGGTTATATTCCATTTCAATTTTGATTTCATCCATATGATCCCTATCATTATATACACTAGTATTTAAATAAAATAACAAATAAATCATAGTATCATCCCAACCGGTGTGCATGTTCAATTTTTTCCCATGTTTGGTCCAACATTTAAATATCTCATATATTCCTCGATAATGATATGTTCTTGAAACTCTTCATGAATAATTATTATTGACTAATAACGTAGAAAGAGACCATGGATTTGACAAGGTTTGTTATTACAATATATTGAAGATATTATGAATTCATTAACTCCGTCATCATACTCATTTTTTGTATGATTAGAGTGTTTCCATATTGATTATTATTCATCCTATTAGGTTCATGAAATATTCAATTTGTATATAAAATAAATAAATATACAAATGATATTTATTATCAAATGAGAATGTTATAGATTATTATAATTACGAGTGCCTGACATTTGAATGTTATCATTTATGATTCTTTATAAGTTATCATTTTATAGTATGGTGACATGATAATAAAAAACATGGGGAGACATATGAATACTGGTCTACATTCATTATATGATGTTTTCTGGGAAAAACTGTCAAGAAATATGTTTATAACAAAATTTATTTATTATTGGATGCATGATAACCCTTTGGAATTCATGTTCATGATTGTTATAAATTATGATCTAGATATAGTTTTTTTTGTAAACATATAATTCCTCTAAATAGACAAGGTCATTTAATCACTGGATATTAACACATGGTAAAAAATTAATGGAATTTTATGAAATGAATCGATGAAAATATTAATGATGACATAAGTGAAGTTGGATTCCATGTTACACACTAAAATACACATATTATTTGTGTGTATTATAATTTTGAAATATTTTTAATGATTTATACTCATTGTATAACATATATAATTATAAAATGTCTTAAATATATTTAAAATTCAACATGTAAACGGAAAGTTTCAAAATTTATAATTTTTTTAAAAAAACCCAATTCTGATTTAAGAATTATTCACAGTCCAAAACTGAATTATTATTTTTAATCCCATACAACTCTTGATCCAATCTATACCCCCTCAAACGATTTGTCACTAATTTAATATAAGAAATTTCATAAAAATTCCATAACCCAAAAACATTATAACTAAAAGGATCATATTAACGAATAAAAATCATTTCAATATTAAAAACATTCATAATTTATGAAATCCTCACTAAACCTATTTTTATATAACCAATAAACAAAAACCCTATTATATTATCCCAAAATAAAAGGATATTAAAATTATAGTAATAAAATTTATTTTTAAAAAATATATACTATCCCAAACAAGACATTACACCTAAAATGGTTCATGAAAAATCACATTTTTGTATGAAAATATATGTACAATAAATTGTTTCTATGAATTGTTTTTTGAAAATATAGACAGAAATAAATTTTCCACATCAAAATACTTGATTTTTTTTATTCTTAATAAAAACATTTGAAACAAAGAATTCACCTATAAAACTTAATTTATAAATACTATTGAACTCATTAAAATACAACATTATTATATATATATATATTAGTTTAATAAATGTTCATGACATATTATTCAATAATAATTAATTCTTGTCAATTTAAAAATCCAATTTATATTTTATCTCAAGAAAAAACCAACTTCAACTCATTATTTATACAAATAATTTCATAATATTAATCATTTAATAATGTATTTAGGTATCCTTTTTACTAAAATATAACATAATTTGAAATAATTATCCATAGAAATCAGAAAATTTAGATATACAAATGAAAAATAAATATACACATTAACAAAACACTTACAAACAGTTAAAATGAAAAACATGTGAATCACATAACAAATTAAATTATAATATATTCAAAGAAAATTTATTTAATGATTATGAAATCAAACTTGTTAATGTAAATCACATAAATGAAGAACACTTTTGAGTATAGAAAAAAAATGTCCTTAAATTTTTATTGATATATTTTCATATTATAAATAAAATATTCTCAAACATATCCCTAATAAAAACCATTATCCATACTAAAATCCAAATCATTAAATCTAAATATCACTCTAATTTTTAGAAAAATAATAATAATGCAAACTAAAAAATTATTCAAATTAAATAAATCATCATTATAAAAAATGAAATAATGAAATGGATATTTCAATCCGATTCCTAATTTTGGAAACATAAATCATTTATTCTAAATGCATAGTTTCAATATAAAGATGCCAAAAAAATTAAATTAAATCAAATAAAATCAAACCCAATTTGTTTTTGGATGTGATAAAACATATTACATAGATAACGATACATTAAACCAAAGTACATGAAATACCATGTATCCAATTAAAGATGAGAGATAACCCATTAAATTTCCACTAATTACCAAAAAAATACCAATACAAATTAATTATAAAAAATATTATTATAAATGATAAAAAACATGTAAAATGAAGTGAAAAACCCTTACTAATTTGGCGTCCACTATATTTAGAAGTATAATAAATGTTATGGTTTTGTTCAAGGATATTTAAATTAACATGTCTGGTTTAAAATATGAAAGAAAATCTTGGAATTAATTTTTATAATATAATGACTATTACAATAAAATCATAAAGTGAAATAATGAAATTAGATTCTATTCATTATATATAAAAACTCTTGTTTTCAAAATAAATTATATGGATAACAATTTTACATAATTATATCTCATGTAAAAATAAAAAAACAATAAAAAATAATTTTTTGGTTTCTTGAAATGAAAATATATTGAAAGATTATACTATAATGGTTACAAAAAATAAAATACACGAGGAAATGAAATTTTTTACCAGTGAATTTTGGGTTTAATCATTGGGATTACGGAGGATACGTAGACTAAAATGAGTAAAATAGATTTATCTTAATCAATTGGATCTAGATGGATTAATGGAACCTGGAAATGATCACCCTTGTGGACTTCAAAAACACTTATAACTATTCATTTTTATTCACCTCTTTAAAGGAACGGTGGAAATGGTTTTGGTGCACATATAGGATCTATATGAAATCAGAGTGAAAAATAATTATGAATGTGTGAAAATGAACATGAATGTGAGAGATTGGTTGAACCATCGGTGGTCCAAGCCAGAGGGATTCTGTAAGAAAATAAAATCTATTAATGTAATCATAATTTAAATGAAAAAATAAAATTAATTAAATTCATATTCCCAAATCAAAATTGATCATAATCATGAGATGACCAAAAAATAAAAAACCCAAAAAAATATATGCAAACTATTATTTTTGTATCATTGAAAATTGTAGTCAATTAAAACCACTCATAAATTCTAGGGATGTTATAGTGTGGGTAGATTAAGTATTTTTCCATATAATTAGACTAAAAGTCAGTTTGATATTTTGATGGTTATTTCATAAGAATCATTGTCTTCCTCTAAGTGTGAATGAATTAGGTTATGGAAAATTAAATGCATGTTAATGGTGGAAGCTAAGCATTTTCAGACGGGTCAGCCAATAGAGGATTGGTCAGTTGATTTTTGTATGATGGGATACAATAGAATATGAATAAGATTAGGTTCATAGTATAGAATGTGATGGCAATATTCCAGGCATAACGTTAAAGTGGAGTGTAAATAATCACATACATTAGATTTCGAGGGGACTAATTTATTGAGAATATTAATGATGATAGGTGAAAGAGATTAGATTCAATGAGAGATTGAATTGTATAAATGAGGAGTAATTTGTTAGGGTTTTTTTTAAAATAATGAGAAGGATTTTATCAGTTCTTTTAAAAATGTGAAGATAAATAGTTTTTTATCGATGAAAATATAGTAAGCGATTAAAAAAAAGAGAGTTCTAAATTCTTAGAATATAGTGAAAACATATCTTTTTTTTGTGATAAAAATGAGTGGATAGAGGTCTAACTTTAATAATGTATAAATTTAATAAAAAAAATTATATATATAATTATAAATAAATATATTTACTATATAAATATATTTATTATAATTTTATAAATATTATAATAATTTTTTTTAATTTTAGTTTTTAATTATAAAAAATATATTCTTAAATATTTTTAAGATATTTAAATATATTTTGGTATTTTAATATATTAATCTAATTATATATATCTTTATGATTATATACATTTATATAATTATATACTCTAAATGGTCGATGTATGAGTTTGGAAGCCAACCCACAATGAATAAATTTATTAGTACAAGTATAATGTTTAAAAATGAAATGAAAGTGAGGTATAAAAATGTTGGAATTCACCAACAATAAAAAACACAAGAGTTCAAATCTAATTTCACAATCTAGAGCCCAAATTCCTAGGATAATCACCAATATCTTCTGGGTGTTTCCCCCTCCACAATGAATTTTCATTTTATGAAAACCTGAGCACATCCCTCGATGATTAACAATAGGATTACACCATAGTAATGTTTGTCATAAATTTCCATGAAATATCCTAATAATCAAGGTATAAAATATTGAGGAAACCATGTTCAGTGATTTTTTTAAAAAAAATTGGACTATCAAATAATCCCTATATCCGAAAACATCTCATACCATTTTGACGAATGCAACATTGAGATGTAAATCCAAGCATTTTATTAATTTATCTTTATGTCCTTGCGGGTACCTATCAAAATCATAGTCCACTAGCAGATCAATGATCCTTTTTTCATCAAGGATTCACAATCAAAAGATGAATCGTATTGAAAGGATTGAAAAGTATATTTCAATGGATAAAAAAGTTGAAAAGGGTAAGTCCATCAGAAACCACCCCAACCTATATCATATATGATAAAACCAACTATATTATAATATATAAACATAAATATTTCTTTAGTTTATAACACTAACATATACTGTGGATCATCAATAGAATGAGAGGACATTTGATCTAGTAGTATAAGAATGACTTGAAGAGTAGAATTTTCACCAATCTATATAGACGTATTTCCTTCATCCACATGGGTAGACTTCATGTTTCTATCCACAATGCACCCAATAGTAGGGATATCCACCAACTCACATGTGTTACCAAGATTCCCTTCAATCAATGTTTGATCTGTGGGATACATAGTGGTAATGGAAGTCTATTATTTTCAATTATGAAGCCTTAGAAATCACCCATGATATAAAAATTTCTTATTTTTGTGTTAAACAATTTACAAACCCAAAATATCAAGAGATATATTTCATTTACTACTTATAGATTTCAAAAACATATCTTATAATATGTCTACATAGTCAACATTATCACCACTAAATGAAAATTTAGTCACATCTAAGGCCATTGTATGAATAATGGGATCAAATATAATACATATACCCCATGTGATACACTCCCTTTGGAACCATATACACCCTAACTAACATTCATACTAAGCTGGAAGCTTTGGAAAACATGAATAGAGGGTAGTTACCGTGATTGTGATCCAACATGATCAGTTGTCACTTCATGCTAGAAAAATAAAAAAGTCAGAACAGATGGTTTCACTACTATATTATCTACAATTTCCACATTAATAATCAAAATATTTTCTATATATTGGTATTTACCTTTCACATTCACAGTATCATGCCATCCAACATGCATCATTCTTTCCACCATCATCCATTTCACCAATAAGATGAATTCTAAATTTAATATTTTCAATGTAATGCCTATTTTTATTAATATTGGTACAATTAAGGTTACTCTGATGTTAAGCATTCAAATTACCAATATTTCCACATTTCTAACAAAAAGAAAGATTATTTTTAAAGTCTAAATTGAGTTACAATCTTCTATCGGTTTAATAGTGACCCTTGATTTTCATAAATTAATATTAAATAACTTTTTTGGAATACATACAACATTATAAATATAGACTCCCCAAGATCATATTAGTCTAGTTCCTTTGGAATCATGGAAACATAAAAACTGGTACATAAGTGAGATACATTACATCCAACTGGTTTATTCTTGAATTACAATATTCTTGGACACATAAAACATAATACATATATTTATAACCTTTATAAGACATCTTAATCTTGGGTGATCTCATATGATCAGAAAGGGTAAATGAGAGAGAAATGTATGAATAAAATGAATAGAGTGGTATGAGAACATGATCATAACATTAGATTATTATACCATGCATTACATAAGATCATAAAAATGAATCATGGTATAAATCATGGTTTTTAATCAGTCATTAATCACAAAGATATAAATAAAATAATCCATGAAATCATTGCATAGGAATAATACATGGAATTATGGATGAAAAATAAGAATATAATTTGAATTCCATAGCAGTCATGTCATTTTTTCCAAGGCAATCTATGTAGTGTTGGATCACTTATTATATCTTCTTGGTAGTTATGATTCATTCACATGGCCATCTTAGTAGTATTAGTTCAATAGAGTATCATCTTCATATTTATTGTTCAATAACATCGATGTCATTGAATTCAGGGTTCACTTTTAATATTATCATAGTTTATGTCATGAGATATAATTCATTACCCAATACATTGGATGGAGATATAGGTCCCACCAATATCATAGTCAAATCATTCATACATGTGATATAATGTCATTGAAAAATCATATCATAACGCAGTAAATGAAATTGATATCATAAATTATTTTTCATATCATATCCATTGGAAAAATATATAATATCTAAATCATTTCATAAAAAAATAACTAGGGAAAAATGTGTGATTCGAAATTATATATCTTTGGAAGGTGAAATGGGTTTCATAAACATTATTCCATCAGAACATAACCCTTATGAAAAATAATATAAGTAAAAAAATTGAACCATTTCCCCAGAAATGCCTGAGTGAAAAAACGAATGTAATCATAGATGGGAAATAGTTATGAATGATATTTTAAATTTTTTTTTGAGAAATATATCCATTAAACATTTAATTTTTTTTAAAATATGACATTTATGAAAAAAATTTAGGAAAATATATTTGAAAAATATATCATGATTTTTTTTATAAAACTCTAAAAATTCATAAAATCATTATTCCTTGAAATTAGTCTTCAAGACCATTTGAAAGAATCTCTGGGAAAATTATTTTTTAAATAAAATTGATTTTTGACCAAAGAGAGAAATACAGTCAAATTTTTCCAAAAAAAAATTATCTGTATTATCTAAGTTACAATGAGTGGGAAAATGGAACTATAAAATTGACATATATTCAATAAACATAGGATAATAAAATTAATGATTGTACCTGAGATATGGATCATAATATTTACACAATGGAATAAGACTCATAAACAATCCTGATGAAAGATGAGATTGTTTCAATATACTATTACCACATGGTAACATGTGATCATACACGCTATGTAAGAAAATGAAATTATAAGAATCTAAAAATAACATGAAAATAATTATATTCATTATATAAAATTTAAAAGGGAAAACTATTCAACGTTAAAAATAATGTTGGTGCCTGAAAATTTATTTTTATCAAAGAAGGAAAATTAATACAAAATTACTTTACTAGGTTTTTAAAATTTGAACTATAAAACCATGAATTAAAAATCAAAAAATTTATAACCAATTACTATTAAATTTCCTTATAATAATTGTATAATAAATTCATGTTCATTATATACACCACAAAAAATAATTTAGTGATGAATTTGTAACACCCTAATATTTCATAGTAAGTTATTTTCATAAAATTCAATAGCTTGTGATACCCCCAACACCGAGTTCGAGTGTACCACGACTTACCAAACATTATGTTAAAGAGAGGTTATGAATAGTATTAACTGGATTTTAAATTTTATATATGACATAAAATTTTAACATATGAATTATTTCTTTCTTAGACATATTATATGAACAAATTCAAATTTTCAGAGAAAAAATGTATTTTTAAAAAAATATCAATTTTACCACCTTTTAATGGTGAACCCTTTTAAAATCCTATATTTGACCCTTTAACATGTTTATTTTGACAAAATAATGTAATTATTTAGAATCGTGACATCAAAAATTACATTGGATGAAATTGTTGTATTTTTCTAATAATATTCATTTTATTATAAATAGTGCGAAATAATGTATTATATTTCAAAACATCAATTTAATCTAATTTTTTTATATTGTTATATTATATTTTTAATTGATTTTGAAGTTTAATTAGATTATATTTTTACCCTTTAATCCAATGATGGTCATTTTAATTAATTTCACTTTGAAATTATATATAAACACCTGTCAAACTTTTGATAGTTATTGTTTCTGAAAACACACTATTTGTTTTGACAACGGAAAATAGTTTTAAATTAATTAATCCAAATTTTATGTTGTGAACTATGTAAAATAGACATTATGTTTTAATTTGGAATATCCAATATAGCTTCGGCTTAATTTCTCGTATTTTTCTGAAAAAACAAAAAAATTTGATGAATAGTGAAACCACTAAGTAGTCGTTAAAATTTGACATTTTCATTTAAATGGTATTTTACCACTTTCGTGAATTGAATTTCGAAAATACAAGATACATGGTTGTTATTAGTATTTAAAATGTGATCCAATAACATGAAAACAATTTTTGGTGAATAGTAACTTATGACTTTGATTTACTGCGGTTAATGGTAAAAAGGGCAATTCATGGTAAAAAGAATATTATATTAATAAAAATTTACCTTAAAAAATTTCTTAACCATATTAGATGATTCATGGGAGACCATGGGAATCCTAGGGTCAATTTTGGGTCCCCATGGATCCACTTAAGAATGATAATGACACTTTACTTTAATTAACTTAATGTAAAGACAAAAATAACATTAACAAATATCTTTTAGTATATAAATTCTAAATGGGGTTAAATAAGACATATTTTAGACTATAAATAATCTTTGTAATGTTAAAAAAGTGATCCTAAACTATGCAAATTTTTCTTAATTTTTTGACATCAAATATATTAAATTATTTATGACCCAATAATGATGTAGTATTTACCTCATTAAAAAATATGTATATAAATATTATTATTAATAAATAAATAATATCCAAAACCTATCCAATTTTTATTGGATGATTTTATTTCGACCGTGTTTCATCTTATATCCGAATTTAATTAGTTTTTGAACTTAATAAACTGAATATCACTATATTATAAAATAATATTTTCACCCATTTCTAAAGATCCCCTCTCCCCTTATATAATGACACCGCTTCTAACCCATTCCAAACACATCTAAGCCCCCTGGCTCGTTAAATACCAGCCAAAATAATCACTAAAGATCCCCATATTCCTCCTCGAATCCTTACCTTATGCATAAGGCACTTCAAGAAGTCCTTTTAGTTCAATCCAAAGGATGTTTCCCAAATTAAAGGTAATTCTTTCTCTTAAATTCTTTTGTTTTATTTGGTTCTATTTTACATTCCAACCATCTATACAATTTTTATTACTTTCTATTATAACAACACCAGTATCTTTAATATACTTGGATGTTTTTATGAAAATGATTCAAACTACACTTACACACACTTCCATCTAATGGCTGAAGAACATACTGTTTCTATTAATGGAAAACTAACGCCTCATGAAATGATGATTTTTCAATTATCTCTTACTGTCTCTCATGGTGGCAATTAAGATGACACTGTATTTGTATATTATATATATTGTGTTTATTTTTTATTTAAGCTAATGTATTTTCCATTTATATCATTATTTTATGGTTTCCATTATGGGTAAAACACGATTATTTAATTTGAGGAAGTGCGGACTACTGCCCCCTAAAAATGATATGACTCGTTAATGTCTTAAGTTTGACATATAATTGATGGAATTAATGATATTATATATTATATTATACATTAATTATAATATACTTATGTATCATTATGTTTTAATTCCATTAAAACATAAAATAGAAATGAAAGTAGTGTTCATGCGTATGTATGACTTACCATCTCCTTGAATAGTGCATTTCATTTCTTATCTCTACATTTTATGTAATTTTATAAATAGATATAAATAATGTATATAATATATATATATATATATATATATGATATCTATATATTTTATATCATTTTGGAGATAATGGACTTTTTACGACATGGAAAAACTGTAATTATAACAAGTTCATTTTTTTACTCTGCTTTCGTACATCGATAAAATATCCAATATAAACTCAAATAATTAACTAATTATTATAGTAAGGTATTAAGTGATATAAAAGGAATAATAAAATTTAAAATTTTCTTAATCAAGTATAAATTAACTTTATTTTCTTATTCAGGAAGAAAAACTAACATATATGACATGTCAGACTTGAGGTAAGGGGTTTCTTATCTCACTTTTAATTCCGTGTGATTTCCATTGTTGGCCACTTATTTATTGAATGTGGTGTATTTTTTACTACAATTTGATATATATTATAATTATTCTTTTTATGTTCATGGTATTTTGTGACTTGTTTTTTTTATTAACTTTTATTAATATGACTTGATTGATTACAATGAAGTAAGGGTTTTTCATCTCA
This sequence comes from Viscum album, assembly GCA_963277665.1. Classification (NCBI taxonomy): domain Eukaryota; kingdom Viridiplantae; phylum Streptophyta; class Magnoliopsida; order Santalales; family Viscaceae; genus Viscum; species Viscum album. Next base: position 567,267,652 of record OY728151.1, read on the forward strand.
CTTTTACTCTCATGAGATTCATGTTATATTGGCCACTATTTACTTTTTGTGGAGTATTTTTTTCCCATGGGTTTATTATTATTTTAATATAAATTAATATATGGGTATTTACATCTTCATTTTATGATACCTCTATCATGGTGTGTATGTTTTGAATGTTACAAAAATGGTAAGGGAATTTGATATTTTAATTTCTACTCAATTAGATGTACGCATACATCATTGATTATTTTACTACAAGATTATGTGCTAAATCACTATTAATTATCTATGTAGTAATGTCTACTCCCCTTTTTGTGGATATACTCTTGATATAGATAATCACTCCAATAATAATTTCTCAAGTCATTTATATGAACATGATAATAGTAATCTTAACTCAATTTCCATTCATTGAATTTAACATCCAAGTCATTGGTGTTTTTTACAAGAATATGTGTCAATGTCCTCAGATTTATTTACACAATATATCCAATAATATTTAATGTATTTATATTTTTAACACATAATTATGTCATTGATTTATCCTTAAACCAGAGATACATTTTTTATATGGGACTTTATCTTGATTTACATTCCAATGAGACTTATTTTTTTATATGATGTAATTCACTTATATATGTTGTATATAATTTCCTTTGACATAGAACATCATGAAATAATTTATTCTCATGATATTATTATGTTTTTTTAGTCACAATTATTTGTATTCAAGTGTCTCTCTTTTTGTTAAGAACTGTATCTAAAATATCAATTTAAATGTTTTAGTGATTTATTCTTCTAAATCATTTTCATTAATGTCCATGTTTTACAAATGGTTTTAAGGATTTATTTATATTGAATATAATGTTTTCAAATTTAATTTCAATTAAAAAGTTTCAATGTGGTATGGAACACTTTGATTCAAAAATCTATTTTAAATGACTTCTTAATTAATAGTGAGACTTTTAAATGTTTTTCAAGAAAAAAGGGGGATATTTATCTCATATAGTTTTGATGATTTTATTCATATATTTAAATATCATTTATTATTCCCAATTGAGGCTACTCTGTTACAAAACAATTTTCCATATTGTGTTGAATGAGTTCTTTTTGATAGTGGATGCACTATTTTTATACAATTCATTGTTTGTGGATAAAGTTTTGACATTTTGTATTCTTGTTTTAATAAGAATGTTTATTTTATTTTCCTAACATTTCATATGAGGATTTCATTGTACATATTACGTGATGGGTGGAGCCCAATATGAATCCTTAATGCATTGGTAGGTCTCATGAGACAAACTAATGTCTTGGCACAAGGCCTTGACAAATTCTTATTTGTAGTCTTGGCAAGAGGCCTTGACTATGTGGTTATGATGTCCGACATTATGCATTCCATCATAATGAGATTAATAATTGATATTTTATGTGAATATTTGACAATTATAATACCCATGACTATGTTTTATTATGGTATTATTTACTCAGTTCATATTAATGTGATAATGTGTTCATGTTAATTATTTGAAAATACACGTGTTTTCAATTATTCACCATACCTAATGTTTATGTTATATTCCGCTATATTTCTTACTCCTACCGAGTGTTTGAGCTCACCCATTTCTCATGTTTCATTTTCCTATGATATGATGTAGTTAGTTATTAGTGACTTGCAGGAATAATCATGGAATCTTGGATGTTTCTAATGGAATAAATTTTCATTGTTGTTAATTTCAAGTTATAGCTTTGAAGTTATGTATGTATCATGATTCGAAGAATACAAAACTGATCGGTATTTTGGGAAATTATTCCTTGTAATCATGCCAATATATTAAAATAATGCACCGACCCCTAGATTCTGGGGTCAAGGCATTATAGTTGGAGTCAGAGGAAGTTTAGTACAATCCTTGGAAACTATATTTAGATAAACTCTAATTAGAGAACATTAACCTAAGATAGAATTTGAGGATTAGTATATAAAAACATCCTATAATCTTGGAAATGTAGAGATTTTGTGTATTTTCCAAGCAGTACATCCCTGTATGGATACGAGGAGGTGGAGGTAGCTCTGGCATATATATAACATGGATTGATAACTCTAACAAGGAGTTTCGGGCTACACCCAGGGTATCTTGGTACATAACAATGGGCCTTACTGCACTCTTGGTTACGACTCTCCCTGGGGATATTCTTAGGATAATTTACATTCGCTTTAAAAACTGATTTTAGGGATTTTATTATAAGATGAAAATAAATGACCTTGGCTAATCCTATGGTTTTTTAAATTGAAACTAAGGTTTCATGATATTATCTAAATGATTTTATGACTATTTTTACTCACAAAATGCTTTCTGGGTTTAGTCAATTATTGGATTATAAGGAAGTCCTATTAACTTTGATCATGATTTAAAAGGATTGAATTGTGGTTGAAATGAGCAAAAAAATAAAATATTGACAGGCGTAAAAGGTATCATGTAAATGTTGAATCAGTTTTCAAAAAATATGATCAAGAAAATATATATTATCCAACTCCCGAACTCAGCAAAGAAGAGAAAAGTGGTGAATAATAATAGCTCGAGTAGTGATGACCATAGAGAAAATAAAGATCATTTTCCATTATGAAAGAAATGTGGAAGGATACACCTAGGAAGGTTTCTTAATAGAACAAAGAAATGCTTTGTGTATTTAAAATAATGACATAAAGTAAGTAATTGCCGAATAAAAATGAATAGTTCTATGGAAGAAAATAAAAATAGTCCTATGAATCCATTTACAGTCATATTCTATAAATATAAGGGACTTGGCTATTACCCAAGTGAATACCCTTTTCTATAGGATATCCTCTTGGTCAATGAAGAAGCTATGTTGAAATAAATAGATGGATAAAAGTATAAAAATTATTAGTTCTCTTTGTTGATTAGATTAAATTGGAAGACTTTTCTCTTGTATTTGTAACCCTGCAGTTTTTCATGTGAAAATAATTTTTGAGGAATAATTATATTTTCTCTTGTGGATATAGTTATAAATAACCATTTTGTTTTACATGATCATTGATTTTGAGGAAATTACATGTCACTAAATTTTGGAATAAAAATGCGAGGTTTGAGATAACATTTGTGATGAAATTATGTTATAGTTATTTTGAGGAATCTATCTCATTTTCTGGAATAAAATAAAATAATATTTTTTTAGAAAGGACAACACATAGACCATGGAACAACATGTTGCATCAGACAAAACCACATGAACCGAACACACAATGATAGTGCGATAGCGATTTATCACCTACCACTGGACTACGTGAAGTCCCTGGTTAGGTTGACTAATTATTTTTAGTTAAATGATTTTATTGATCAATAATACGTTGATTTGGGATCTTATGTCTTATCAAATAGACATCCTTAGTATAGGAAAATGAATTGGTTATTAAGTGATAAATGTTATTTTGGCAGACGTTCGCTCTATTGGGAATACTATATTCCTAATGAAAATAAAATACTACGGGATTTCATTTGAAGAGTAAAAGTGTTTTTTACCTATGTTTTTATTGTGTATTTATAGAGATTTGGGTTATTTATGGATATAATTAACCTATAATAGAGAATATGTGATAAGGATAATTAATTTTAAGTATGTGACTTTAATAGTAGTCTATATTATTTGGAGAAACAATTTAACATGGAAAACCATATATGAAAATTATTCTATATTTTGGGTTTCAATATTACTATTGAATTATATTAAAAGACATTATGGACAAATGTTTATTGAATGGTATTTATTGAAATATGGGTATTGTTGGTTTAATTTTTAAAATTAAGATTAGTATTTCATTCTCTAAAGTATAATCATTTTTACAGATCATTTGATCTTTTAAAAACCAATTTGGTTTTGGTTAATCTCCAAATAAAATGGAAATATATAGTTCATCCATTGTGGATTATATGATTCTATATAAGATGATTCTAGCTCTTTAGGTGTGACCAAGTCATCTTTAATACTCATCATTTGGAGTGAAAGATGAGTTTGTGTTAAGAATTAGATAAAGGATGAAGCTCTACTTGTCAATTATATTTTTTTTTCTTATTCTATGGATAAATTAATTATTAAACTTTAGGTAAGTGATCATAAAACAAAAAATGTATTATCCTAATGCTTTATGTTTTGTTGAACCGATGATATTTTAAATCTTTACAGAATGATGGATTTGAGGCCCTCAATTTTACATTTGTTTGTGATTGATGACCTCAATCACACCCTGTATATATTTATGTTTTTCTTCCAATTATGTGTCTCTAGTTTCCACAAATGTTCTCCTAATCGAGATCAAAATTTGTTAGTCACTTTTTCATATCCTTTTCCCTCTTATTAAGTCTTAATTTTATTAACCCAGTTTCCGATTTGGGTTTTCCAAAATGGTATTTTTCTATTTTTGACATTTTATTTTAAAATAATAATTTCCAATTGTGAGGATGAAATTTATTGAAGGAGGGGAAAACGTAACACCCCAAGATTTCATAGTAGGTTATTTTCTTTAAATTCAATAGCTTGCGTGACACACAACACTGATTTCGAGCGCACCACGACATACCAAACTAGTCGTTCAAAAATGGTTATGAATAGTATTAACAGGATATTGAATTTTATATACTCCATATAATTATAAATTATATATTATGTGTCTCTAAGAAATATTATAAGAACAAATTCAAATTTTCATATAAAAAATTTATTTTAAAAAAAATCAATTTTACCACCTTTTAATAGAAAGCCCTTTTATATACAGTATTTGACCCTTTTATATATCCATTTTGACAAAATAAAATTCTTTTTTATAATCTGGACATCAAAATTTACTTTGTATAAAATTTTGGTATTTTTCTAATAATATTCATTTTTTATTAATACTGAGAAATAATGTATTATAAATCAAAATAGCCATTTAATATAATTTATTTATATGGTTAGATTATATTTTAAATTAGTTTTGAAGTGTAATTAGATTTTATTTTTATCCTTCAGTCCAATTTTGGTCATTGGAATTAATTTCACTTTGAAATTATACATAAACAAGTGTCAATATTTTGATAGTTATTGTTTCTTAAAAACACGCTATTTGTTTTCACAACAGAAATTAATTTAATGTTTATTAATCCAACTTATGTGTTTTTAATTTGGTAAAATATAAATCTTTTTTTAAATCATAATATTTAATATAGCTTAGGCTGATTTTTTTTATTTTTCTGAAAAACATCACTGTTTGATGAATAGTGAAACCACTAAATAGTAGTTAAAAATCCGACTTTTTCATTTAAATGAAATTTTACCACTTATGTGAATTGATTTTCGAAATTATGAGATAAATTGAAGTTATTTGAATGTAAAATGTGGTCTAATAAGATGAAAATAATTTTTGGTGAATAGTAACCTTTGAGTTTTATTTACCGCGGTTATTCGTGAATTGGGTAATTCATGATAAAAAATATATTATAATAAAACACAATTACCTTAACACATGTCTTATACATATTGGATGAGTCATTGCTGACCATGGGAATCATTGGGTCAATTTTTGGACGCCATTAAGAAACTTAAGAACAATAATGAAACTTTATTTTAATTAACTTAAAGTAATGGCAAAAATCACATTAACAAATATCTTTTTGTATATCAATTTTTATATGGGGTTATATAAGTCATATTTTAGACTGTAAATAATCCTTGGAACGCAAAAAATATTTCCTAAATTGTGGTAATATATTTATAATATTTATACATCAAATAAAATAAATTATTTTTGACATAATAATGATGTACTATTTACCTCAATATGAAATGATTTAAATAAATTTTATTATTAATAGTAAAATAAAATCCAAGACCTATGCAATTATTATTGGATGATTTTATTTCAACCATGAGTCATATAATTTTTTAATTTAATTGGTTTTGGACCTTTAGAAACCGAATATTACTATATAATAAAATAATATTTTCACACATTCCTAAAAAGCCCCTCCTCTACCTTATAAAAGTACACCACTTCTAACACATTCTACACACCTCTCAGGCCCTATGGATCCTCCAAACCCTGCCAAAATAGTCTCTCAAGATCCCCCTTTCCCCCCTAAACGCCTTACCATAGGCATAAGACACTTTAAGAAGTCCTTTTGGTTCAAACCAAAGAAAGTTACCCAAATTAAAGGTAACACTTTCTCTTAAATTATTTTGTTTTATTTTTTTTATTTTACTTCTTCAACCCCCTAAACAATTTTTATTACTTTCTATTATAAGAAAAAAAGTATCCTCAATATACTAGGATGTTTTTATGAGAAGGATTTTAACAACACTTACACCCACCTCCATCTAATGGGTGAATAACATACTGTTTCTGTTAATGGAAAACTAACGTCTCACGAAACGATGATTATTGAATTATCTCCTACCACCTCTCATGGTGGCAATTAAGATGAAATTGTATTAATATATAACATATATATATATATTAATGTTATGTTTTATTATTCTTATTTATTTTCCATTTATATCATTATTTTATATTTTCCATTATGGGTAAACCAAGATAATTTCATTTTAGGAAGTGCGGACTAACCCCCCCTCAGAATGATATGACTCGTTAATGCGTTTTGTGGGACAAATAAATGATGGAATTAATGATTTTATATATTATATTATACTTGAATTATAATATACCTATGTATCACTAAATTTTAATTCCATTAAAATAAAAAATTGAAATTAAAGTAATGTTTATGTGTATGTACGACTTAAAATCTCCACGAATAGTACATTTCATTTCTTATCTCCAAATGTTATTTATTATTATAAATAGATAGATATATATAATGGATATATAATATATATATGATATCTAAATCACGTATATCTATAACATACTATGTAAATTAAGAATAATATATTATCATACTTATTATTTTTTTGGAATTAAATATTAATTTTACTTTAAAGGGGTTGTTATGTTCAATAGCGTACCCAATGCGCAACAACAGGTTTCTTTGAAATCTTATGTTACACACTAATAATATAATATTATTATTTTAAATGGTAGTTAACTCCTAGCCGTTGTATTGATAAGAATGAACAAAACTAACTATAATATTATTATACATGTTTTTTAAATGTATTTACATTCATTCAATAAATATTAGAGGATTTAAATGTGAATAAATTTAATTTTAAGCATAATTTAAATTAAAAGGTCAATTTACCACCTTTTAGTGGACAAACCTCTTTAAATATTGTTTTTGTCACTTGAATAAATTCTAATTTACCAAATAAAATCTTTATTTAGAATGAGGACCTCAAAATTTACTCTGTGTAAATTTTTGGGATTTTTATGATAAAGTTCATTTTTAATAAATAGTGAAAATATTGTAATTTAATTCAAAACTATGTTTTAATCTGATTAATTTATATGGTTATATAATGTTTTTAATTTTTTTTAAAGTTTAATTAGAATATATTTTTACCATTTAATCCAATAATGGTCATTGGAATTAATTTCACATTGAAATTGGACATAAACATGTGTCAATCTTTTGACAGTTATTGTTTCTTAGAAATAAGCTATTTTTTTAACAACTGGAATTAATTTTAGAATTATTTAATGACACTTTTAAGTTTTGAATTTGGAAAAATAAACATAAATTTATAATTTAGAATATCAAATATAGCTTAGAAATATTTTTTTGGTATTTTTCTGAAAAACTTCAATTTTTGATGAACAGAGAAACCACATAGTAGTAGTTAAAAAAGCCAAATTTTTCATTTAAATGAAATTTTACCACTTCTCTAAATTGAATTTAGAAAATCCGACATACTAGGTTGTTATGAAGAAGTAAAATTTGGTTCATTGATATGAAAATAATTTTTGGTGAATAGTAACTTTTGACTTTTATTTACCGCGGTTAAAGGTAAATAAGGTAATTCAAGGTAAATCTTTTTTATAATAATTCAAAATTACTTTATTACTTGTCCAAACCTTATTGGTTGAATCATTTATGACCTTGGGAATCTTTGGGTCGATTTTGGGACCCCATTAAGCCACTTGGGGGTGATAATGACAATTAAGATTATTTAATTTAATGTAAAGACAAAATTGACATTAACACAAATATTTATTAATTAACTTTTGTATGGTGTTATATAAGTCATATTTTCCACTATAAAAATTAATTGGAAAAATAAAAATATTTCATACATCATGCTATTTTTTTTATAATTTTTAGACGTAACATCCCTGGTAATTAAAGAATAATACATTTTCATATTTATTAATATTTGAGAATTGAATATTAATTTTACTTTAAAGGGGTTTCTATGTTCGATAGCATACCCGATACGCAACAAAGAGTTTCTTTGAAATCTTACGTTGCAAACTAGTAATAAAATAATATTATTTTAAATGGTAGTTAACACGTAGCTGTTTTATTGGCGGGAATGAATAGAAATAACTAAAATATGATTATATATGTTTTTTAATTGTTTTTGAATTTATCCAATAAATGATAAAGGATTAAAATAAGAAAAGAATTCAATTTTAGGCATAGATACTCTAATATTCACTAAAGGTCCACTTTTCACCTTTTCAGGGAGAACCATCTTTAAATATAGTTTTGGTCACTCGTATACTTTCTATTGGACCAAATAAAATTCTTCTTTATAATCAGGACATCAAAATTTACTTTGTGTAAATTTTTTGGTATTTTTTCAATAAAGTTCATTTTTTTAATGAATAGTGAAAAATGTTGTATTTTAATTCAAAACCTATTTTTAATCTAATTTATTTATATGATTAGATTATCTTTTTAATTGGTTTTAAAGTGAAATTGGAATATATTTTTACCATTAAATCCAATAGTGTTCGTTGGAATTAATTTCACTTTGAAATCAGACTTAAAGTAGTGTCAATCATTGATACTTATTGTTTCATAAAAACACGCTATTTGCTCTGAAAGCGGGAATTAATTATTAAATTAATTAATGCAACTTATGTGTTTTGAATTTTTTAAAATAGACTTCATTTTTGAATTCGGAATATCAAATATAGCTTAGGGTGATGTTTTGGTATATTTCTGAGAAACATCAAATTTTGATGAATAGTGAAACCACTAAGTGGTACTTAAAAACTGATTTTTCGTTTAGATGAAATTATACCACCTATGTGTTTTTAATTTCAAAAATCCAACATACATGGTTATCATTATGAAGTAAAATGTGGTTCAATGGGATTAAAATAATTTTTTGGTGAATAGTAACTTTTAAGTTTTTAATCGCGATTAGAGGTAATTAGTGTAGTTGAAGGTAAAAATAATGTTTTAATATTATGAAATGACCTAGACACATGTAATACCCTCATTGGATGTGTCATGGCCGACCAAGACAATCCATGGGTAAACATGGGGACTCCATGGTTCCACTTTGCTAGGAAAATGACATTAAAAACTTTTTATTTAATGTTAAAATTAAAATGTCACAAACATGAGTTATTTTACTAAAAAAATTATTAAATAGGGTTATACAACTCATATTTTTTACTATAAATATTCATTAGAAATCTAAAAATATTTCCTACATCATGATAGTTTTTTTTATAATTTTTAGACATTAAATAAATTAAATTATGTATTACACCATGATGATGCAGTGATTACCTCATTATTTAACAATTTAAATAAAATGAAAATATAATGCAAACTCTAAGACCTAAACATGTCAAAAACCTATTTTATGGGTATATATTGAACCCTTATCACCTTATCCTCTAATTATATCAATTTGGGGCCTTTTAAATCCTAAAAGCATTTTAAAATAAAGTAACATTTCTTTACTTTCCAAGAGTTCCCCTCCTCTCCTCTTATAAAAGGCCCCCACCTCTACCACTTTACCCACACTTCCAAAGCCTTTGTATCGGCTAAACCCTTCCCATTTGGTCTCTACACAACCCTATCGTACTCCTAGAAGCCTCACTTTGTGCATAAGTCTTCCCAAGGAAGCCTTTGAGCTCAAATCAAAAAGAGTTACTCGTTTTAAAGGTAGTGTTTTCTCTTGTGTTCTTATGTTTTATATTACTTCTACAACCCCCTAAAATCTTTTTTATCATTTCTTTTGTAAAAAATCCAGTATCTTCAATATACTATGATGTTTTTATAAGAAGAATTAATGCTACACTTACACAAACATTAATCTAATGGTTAAAGAGCATACTGTTTCCGTGGATGGTGAATTTCTGCCTCACGAAACGATGATTGTTCAATATTCTTATAACACCTTCAAAGGTGGCCATTAAGAAGTCACTATATTTATATATGATATATAATATGTTTATGTTTTCCTTAAGCTTCTGTATTTTTTCATTTATGGAACAACTTTATGGTTTCCATTGTGGGTAAACACGATAATTTCATTTTAGGAAGTGCGGACTACCGCCCCCTCAAAGTGATTTGATTCGTTAATGCAATATGTGGGACGTATAAAGGATGGATTTAAAGTTATTATATATGATTTTATACTAGAATTATAATATACCTTTATATCATTATTATTTCATTCCATTAAAGTATGATATAGAAATGAAAGTAGCGTTCATGCGTACGTACGGCTTACCGTCTCAATGAACAGTGCATTTCATTTCTTATCCCCAAATGTAATGTACTATTATAAGTACATATACACAATAGATATATATTATGTATGTTACTTCTAAATGATTAATATAATTCTGGAATTAAAATATACATATCTCTCATTTAGTTTTAATTCCATTAATATGACATAGAAATGAAAGTAGCGTTCATGCGTACGTACGGCTTACCGTCTCCATGAACGGTGCATTTCATTTCTTACCTATAAATGATTATGTAATATTATAAATACATATATATGCTGAATATATATTATATATATGATATCCAAATCATGAATATCATTCTGGATAAAATGAATATTTGACCAAACGAACAACATGTAATTGTAAGAAGTCCACTTTCGTCTTAAGAACCAAATATCGAAAAAACAAACATTATTAACATAAATGATTACATAATGTTTATAACATGGAAATAAGTGATATAAATGGAATAATGAACTTGAAAAATTTTCTTAAGAACGTAGAAATTAACTCATGTTTATTATTCAGGACGTTAAAGAATGATCGTGTCAAGTCGGACCCGAGGTAAGGGATTTCGTCTCAATCTCCGTTCATTGAGGAATACTTCGTTTTATACACAAATTTTATTTATACGGTGTATAATCCCCTTTGAATTTTAATTTTATACAAATGGAATCTTTTTCTACTAAGCGTTTTACTAAACGACAAAAAGGAATATTTCTTTTAACGTACGCGGTAAAAATGACCTTTTCCGCCACCACGGGTATTATTTGGTCTTTGGCTTCCTCAACAAGCCGTAATGTTTTTTAAAATGAAATAAATACCATATACTCTTTTATGTATTTTGGTATTGAAAATGGTTTTTATAATTTATTTGTTATGTCAATATATTTATGTGATATATTGTGATTAATGTGTGGAAATGTTTTAATTCCATTATATTTGTTTTATGTATTATGATTTTATAATGGTACTTGGACATTTGACGGGTGGTTACGTGATAAACCATATGACGAGTGGTGCCATGAATACCAGGATGGGTGTTTACGTTATAACCTCCAATGCATTGGGTATGGAAGTCGGTCGTATGGCTATTACATTAAGTGATATGTGTGGAAGTCGAACAAATGGTTATTCCATTTAAATATGTTTATGTCCCAAGTTACCTTTATATGTTATGTTATCTTTATATGGGTTTTATGGAAATATTTGGGTTATAAAAGGGTATGTAATGATCTTTTATTCATTGAAGAGTTGTTACTACTTCATAAAGGTGAAAAGTATTACTTTGATAAAGTATACATGGTTTACTTGTTGTTTTGAAAAACTAAGAGTTTTCATTCATTGTGTATCCCTTACTGATCTTTTTATGCTCACCCCAAGTTTTTTGAAATGTTTTTCGCAGGACGTAATGTGGAATAGGGTCAAGGATGGGGTCAAGGGAAAGTCATGCTATCTAGAACATGGAACTAGACATGTTTCCTATTAAGAGTTTTTATTTTTTGGAAACTTAGTAGAAGTTTCTACGTTGTAATATTTTGAGATGTAATAGTTATGTCCTAATTCTCTAAAAATATAAACTGTGAAAAGATCCTTAATGTGAATTATTCATTTAATTCATTATTAAGTAATGTTTAAGGAAGAGGCATTATAGTTGGTATTCGAGGTCGTTTTAGACAACATTAAGAGTTAAAAAAGTGTAAAATTATAAATTAATTTATGTTATGATAGAAATGATATAGAATTTAAAGATTACCATGTTGCTTCGCCTAAGATATTTCTGTCTTTAGAATGGTTTTCCGCAGAGGAAAAAAGCAGCTATGTTGGGATGACATCAAGAGGAAGACAACCTTCCAAATCAGCAACCTGAGATCGTCGGAATTAGAACTAAACAGTTTGTTGTAGTGATGGAACAGTTGACCCAGGCTATAAATGTTGGTGGTATCCATGCACGAGATCAGCCAGATCAACGACAGAGGAACATTTCAGTGGTGGAACATTTCATGAGGCAACATCCCCTATTATTCATAGGATCATTTGACCCCGTGATAGGTGAAGGGTGGATTACTGCACGGGAGAAGATGTTGGATGTCATGGGGTGTTCAGAACATCAAAAGTTTAGTCTTACTGTTTACCGTTTTTATGGAGAAGCTGATCAGTGGTGGTCGATGGTAAAAAATATCAGGGATAGTGATGAGATTGATGATATTCACTCGGACTAATTAAAAGATATGTTTCTTGAGAAATATTTTCCTAAGGTGGTTTGTCTTAGTATGGAAAAATAGTTCCTAGAATTGAGGCCGGAGGATGACTCAGTAGCGGCTTATGAAGGAATGTTTACTCGACTAGCAAGGTATGCTCCAAACTTCACATGAGATCTTGATAGTAAAATCAACTATTTATACTCATAGTTAAAGCCAATGTATCGAAGGTCTTTAGCTTTTCCCGAGTTAAAAAGTTATGAAAAAATTGTTCGATGTGCAGAGAAGGTGGAAATGGAGTTTGCCGATGATCAGGTGTTCTTTAAAAAACAACAGAATAAGAGGTCCAGTTGGCAGGCAAAGGGGAAGAATTCATCAAAGAAGCAAGGAGGTAAGAAAAAAAAATATCAATCCTGTGAGAAGTGTGGTAAAATGCATCCTGTAGAATGTTTATCCAATTATGGAAAGTGCTTTTGGTGTGGTATGTCTGGTCATATTTCTTGAAACTGTAAGGAATATGATCCAGCAGGCAATGAAAAGTCAGCGGTAAGATGTTTTAAGTGAAATGAAATGGTTCATTATTCAAATGAGTGTCCAACAAAGAACTCAACTGAGGGAAAGAAGCCAGACTACAAGCAGAAAGGGGTGGTGAAATCCTTTCCAACTACTCCAGTACATGTTGGGCCATAGAATGAAGTAGTATTAGGTACTTTATTTGTTTGTTCAGATTATGCTAATGTGTTGTTTGATTCTGGGTCTACACATTCATTCATTTATGAGAAGTTTTCTAGTAAATTGGGAATTCCATCTCAAGATATGAGTCCTGAACTTATAGTAAAAACACCTGGAGGGAACATTGAGACAAAAAGGAATTATAAGAACCTTCCTATCCTTGTGTGCAGAAAAAATCTACCAGCAAACCTTATTGTTTTTCCTCTAGTAGAGTTTTCGGTTATTTTGGGCATGGATTGGCTTTCTGTTTAGCATGATAAGATTGACTGCAGAGGTAAAATGGTTTCTTTTCAGAAAGATTTTCAGTTTGTGTACAAGAATGAGCCCTTGATTTTGATAACATAACAGGAAGTTGAGATACTAGTAAAAGATGGTAATGAATGATACATTGCACAAATTGTTGAAAATAAAGGAACTATTCAGATTAATGATGTGCTAGTGGTACATGAGTATCTTGATGTTTTTCCTGATGAGCTCCCTGGTATTATACATGATTGGGAAGTTTAATTTATTTTTTACTTATTTCTTGATTCTAATCCAATTTCAAAACCCCCTTATCAAATGGCTCAAATTGAACTTTTAGAGTTAAATAAACAATTGCAGGTGTTATTAGATAAAGGATTCATTCGACCTAGTACATCACCATGGGGTGATCCTGTCTTGTTTGTTAAAAAGAAACACGTTTCAATGAGACTTTGCATTGATTATAGAGCCTTAAATAACATTACTATTAAGAACAAGTATCCTTTATCTCATATCGATGATTTGTTTGATCAGCTCCAGGGAGCTCAATATTTTTCGAAGATTGACTTGAGGTCGTGGTACCATCAGTTGAATGTAAAAGAAGCAGACGTTCCGAAGACTGAGTTCCATAATAGATATGGCCATTATGAATTTTTAGTTATGCCTTTTGGGTTAACCAATTCACCTGATGTATTCATGTACCTTATGAATAGAATTTTCCATGAGTTCTTGGATAAGTTTTTGGTTGTTTTCATTGATGATATTTTGTTATTTTCTAAATGTCAAGAGGAGCATGAAAGTCATTTAAGGGTTTTCTTGCAAACCTTAAAAGAAAATAAACTATATGGAAAATTTAGAATGTGTGAGTTTTGGTTACAACAAATTTCTTTCCTTGGTCACATTGTTTCAAAAAATGGCATAAGTGTTGATCCTGCTAAAACAAAAATTGTTGAAGAATGGCCAAGACCCAGAAATGTAACTGAGATCCGTAGTTTTCTTGGATTGGCAGGCTACTATCAAAGGTTTGTTGAAAATATTTCACGATTATCTAGTCCAATGACTAAGCTAACTCGGAAGGGTGTTATGTATATCTGGACAAAAGAATTCGATGATTGTTTTCAGGAGTTAAAAAGAAGATTTGGTGAATGCTCCAGTTTGGGAACTTCCTTTCATGAATGGTGAGTTTGTTATCTAAAGTGATGATTCATTGAAAGGACTTGGCTGTGCCCTTATGCAGAATGATCAGGTAATTTCTTATGCTTCACTTCAGTTGAATGCTCATGAGGTAAATTACCATACACATGATTTGGAATTAGATGGTGTTGTTTTCGCTTTAAAAATTTGGAGGCATCATTTGTATGGAGTAAAGTGTGAAATATATACCGACCACAAGAGTTTAAGTTATATATGTAGTAAAAAAGAATTGAACATGAGACAGAGGATATGGCTATAATTAATCAAGGATTATGATTGTACAAATCATTACCATCCAGGAAAATAAAATAAAGTGGTTGATGCTTTGAGTCGAAAAAGTAATGCTTCATTAACAATGTTGCGTTTGGAACGTGATCCTTTGGTTAAGGATTTGATGAGAATAAGCATAGAGGTTGTTTGTGCAGGAAGTACTTATGTTTTGTTTCATGTATCAGTGAAATCTTCTCTATCAGATAGAATCAAGCAAGCACAGAAGCAAGACAGTGTGTTGCAGAAAAAGGTAGAGTTGGTTCAGAAGGGTAAGTTGCCTGAATTTTACATTGATAATGATTGTGTTTTGAGGTTTGGGAAGAGATTATGTTTTCCTGGTGATTCATAGTTGAAGAATGAGTTGTTATGTGAGGCTCATAGTTCCACATTTTCAGTTCATCCTGGCAGTACTAAGATGTATAGAGATCTGGGGGAGTATTACTGGTGGGATGGAATGAAAAGATATATTGGTGATTTTACTATGAAGTGTTTGACTTGAAAGCAGGTTAAAATAGAGCGGCAGTTACTGAAAGGGGTGATGCAGCCTTTACCAGTGCCAGAGTGGAAATGGGAAAATATATCCATGGACTCTGTTGTGGGATTACTGAGGACATCTCGAGGTAATAATGCAATCTGGGTTATTTTTGATCGCTTGACTAAATCTGCTCATTTCCTTCCTATTCGAGATACATTATCTCTAGATCAACTTTCTCGATTGTATCTTAAAGATATAGTCAGGTTGTATGGAGTTCCCCTCTCCATTGTATCTGATCGTGATCCCAGGTTTACTTCTAACTTTTGGAAAGGCCTTCAGAAGTCATTGGGTACTAAATTAAATTTTAGTACAGCTTTTCATCCGCAGTCAAATGGGAAGTCAGAACGAACAATTAATACCATGGAGGATATGCTACGAGCTTTCTCTATGGATTATCAGGGAAGTTGGGACCAACATCTTTCTTTGGTTGAGTTTTCTTATAATAACAGTTTTCATTCCAGTATACAGATGGCACCATTTGAGGCATTATATGGGAAGTGGTGTCGAACTCCAGCTTTTTGGGTTGAAGTGGGTGAAAGGAAGCAGATGGGACCGGAAATGGTAGAAGAAATGGTAGAAAAAGATCAGTTTATTCAGAAACACATGAGAACAGCTCAGAGTAGACAGAAACGTTATTCAGAAAACCGGAGGAAGGATCTATCTTTTGAGGTATGTGATCATGTTTTTCTCAAGGTTTCTCTGTGGAAAAGTGTGATGCGATTTGGTAAGAAAGGAAAGATGAGTCCAAGGTTCATTGGACCATATGAAATTTTGGAGAGAGTTGGATCAGTTGCATACAGAGTGGCTTTATCTCCAAGTTTATATCAGGTACACAATGTTTTTCATGTTTCGATGTTGAGAAAGTATATGCCAAATTCGTCTCATGTTTTGAGCCCAGAGGTAGATCAGATGGAAGAGAATCTCCCTTATGAAGAACAACCAGTCCAGATTCTTGACCTAAGAGAGAAAGTGTTACGGAATAAGGTAATTCACCAGGTAAAGGTTTTTTTGGAAAAACTATATGGTTGAAGAGGCAATGTGGGGATTTGAAAAAACTATGAGGGAAAAATACCCCCCACTTGTTTTGATAAATGAATAAAATTTTGAGGACGTAATTTCCAAAAGGGGGAAGGATGTAACATCCTAGGTAAATAAAGAATAATACATTTTCATGTTTATTAATAATTGAGAATTGAATATTAATTTTACTTTAAAGGTGTTTCTATGTTCGATAGCGTACCCGATACTCAACAAAGAGTTTCTTTGAAATCTTACGTTGCACACTAGTAATAAAATAATATTATTTTAAATTGTAGTTAACACGTATCCGTTGTATTGGCGGGAATTAATATAAAGAACTAAAATATGATTATATATGTTTTTTAATCATTTTTACATTTATCCAATAATAGATAAATGCTTAAAATAAGAAAAGAATTCAATTTTAGGCATAGATACTCTAATATTCACTAAAGGTCAACTTATCGCCTTTTCAAGGAGAACCTTCATTAATTATAGTTTTGGTCACTCTTATACTTTCTATTTGACCAAATAAATTTCTTCTTTATAATCGGGACATCAAAATTTACTTTGTGTAAATTTTTGGTATTTTTTCGATAAAGTTCATTTTTTATGAATAGTGAAAAATGATGTATTTTTATACCAAAAATATTTTTAATATAATTTATTTATATGATCATATTATCTTTTAAATTGGTTTTAATGTGAAATTGGAATAAATTTTTAGCATTAAATCTAATATTGGTCGTTGGAATTAATTTCACTTTGATATCGGACTTAAACTAGTGTCAATCTTTTGATACTTATTGTTTCATAAAAACACGCTATTTGCTTTGACAGTGTGAATTAATTATTAAATTAATTAATGCAACTTATATGTTTTGAATTTTTTAAAATAGACTTCTTTTTTGAATTTGGAATATCAAATATAGCTTAGGGTGAAGTTTTGGTATTTTTCTGAAAAACATCAAATTTTGATGAATAGTGAAACCACTAAGTGGTACTTATAAAACTGATTTTTCATTTAAATGAAATTTTACCACCTCTATGTTTTGAATTTAAAAAATCTGACATACATGGTTTTCATTAAGATGTAAAATGTGGTTCAATGGGATTAAAATAATTTTTTGGTGAATAGTAACTTTTAAGTTTTTAATCGCGATTAGAGGTAATTAGTGTAGTCGAAGGTAAAAATAATGTTTTAATATTATGAAATGACCTAGAAAAATGTCCTACCCTCATTTTATGTGTCATTACAAACCAAGACAATCCATGGGTCAACTTGGAGACCCCATGGAGCCACTTTGGTAAGAAAATGACAATAAAAACTTTTTATTGAATGTTAAAATTAAAATGTCACAAACATGAGTTGTTTTACTAAAACAATTCTTAAATGGGGTTATACAAGTAATATTTTTGTCTATAAATATTCATTAGAAAGATAAAAATATTTCCTACATCATGATAGTTTTTTAATAATTTTTAGACATTAAATAAATTATATTATTTATGACACCATGATGATGCAGCGATTACCTCATTATTTAACGATTTAAATAAAATGAAAATATAATGTAAAATATAAGAACTACACTTGTCAAAAACCTATTGGATGGGAATATTTCGAACCCTTATAACCTTATCCTCGAAATATATCAATTTGGTACCTTTTAAATCCGAAACACATTTTAATATAACGTAACATTTCTTTACTTTCCAAGAGCGCCCCTCCTCTCCTCTTATAAAAGGCCCCCACCTCTACCACCTTACCCACACTTCCAAAGCCTTTGGCTCGGCCAACCCCTGACCATTTTGTCTCTACACATCTTTCTATAACTCCTAGAAGCCTCACTTTGTGCAGAAGTCTTCCCAAGGAAGCCTGTCAGCTCAAATAAAAAAGAGTTACCCGTTTTAAAGGTAGTGATTTCTCTTGTGTTCTTATGTATTATTTTGCTTCTCCAACCGCCTAAAATATTTTTATTCATTTCTTTTGTAACAAATCCAGTATATTAAATATACTAGGATGTTTTAATAAGATTACTTTAAGCTACACTTACACACACCTTCATCTAATGGTTAAAGAGCATACTGTTTCCGTGGACGGAAGATTTCTTCCTCACGAAACGATGATTGTTCAATATTCTTCTAACACCTTCAAAGGTGGCCATTAAGATGTCACTATATTTATATATGATATATAATATGTTTATGTTTTCCTTTATCTTCTGTAATTTTTCATTTATGGAACACCATTATGGTTTCCATTGTGGGTAAACACGATAATTTCATTTTAGGAAGTGCGGACTAACGCCCCCTCAAAGTGATTTGATTCGTTAATGCCATATGTGGGACGTATAATGGATTGATTTAAAGTTATTATATATGATGTTATACTAGATTTATAATATAACTTTATATCATTATTATTTCATTACATTAAAGTATGAGATAGAAATGAATGTAGCGTTCATGCCTACGTACGGCTTACCGTCTCCATGAACGGTGCATTTCATTTCATATCCCCAAATGTAATGTACTATTATAAGTACATATAAATAATGGATATATATGATTTATGTTACATCTAAATGATTAATATAATTCTGGAATTAAAGTATACATATCTCTCATTTAGTTTTAATTCCATTAATATAACATAGAAATGAAAGTAGCGTTCATGCGTACATACGGCTTACCGTCTCCATGGACGGTGCATTTCATTTATTACCTCTAAATGATTATGTAATATTATAAATAAATGTATATGATGGATATATATGATATATATGATATCCAAATCATGAATATCATTCTGGATATAATGAATATTTGACCATACAAACAACATGTAATTGTAAGAAGTCCACTTTCGACTTAAGAACCAAATATCAACAAAACAAACATTATTAACATAAATGATTACATAATGTTTATAACATGGAAATAAGTGATATAAAAGGAATAATGAACTTAAAAAAGGTTCTTAAGCAAGTAGAAATTAACTCAAGTTTTTTATTCTGGACGTTAAAGAATGATCGAGTCAAGTCAGACCCGAGGTAAGGGACTTCGTCTCAATCTCCTTTCATTGAGGCATATTTCATTTTATACACAACTTTCTTTTATACGGTGTATAAACCCATTTTACTTTTATATAAAAGGAATATTTTTCTACGAAGAGTTTTACTAAATGACAAAAAGGAATGTTTCTTTTAACGTACGCGATGACAACGACCTTTTCCGCCGCCGTGAGTATTAGTTGGTCTTTGGCTTCCTCAACAAGCCGTAATGTTTCTAAAATGAAATAAATACCATATACTCTTTTATGTATTTTGGTATTGAAAATGGTTTTTATAATACTTTTTTTATGTCAATATATTTATGTGATATATTGTGATCAAAGTGTGGAAAAGTTTACATTCCATTATATTTGTTTTATGTCTTATTATTTTATAATGGTACTTGGACATTTAACGTGTGGTTACATGATAAACCATATGACAGGTGGTGCAGTGAATACCAGGACGAGTGGGTACATTATAACCTCTAATGCATTGGGTATGGAAGACGGTCGTATGGCTATTTCATTATGTGATATGTGTGGAAGTCGACCATATGGTTATTCCATTTAAGTATGTCTATATCCCAAGAAACATTTATATGTTTTGTGATCTTTATATGGGTTTTATGGTAATATTTGGGTTACAAAAGGGTATGTAATGATATTTTATTAATTGAAGAGTTTTTACTACTTCATAAAGGAGAAAAGTATTACTTTGATAAAGTATACACGGTTTACTTGTTGTTTTTAAAAACTAATAGTTTTCCTTCATTGTGTATCCCTTAGTGATCTTTTTATGCTCACTCCAAGTTTTTTGAAATGTTTTTTCACAGGACATAATGTGGAATAGGGTCAAGGATGGGATCATGGGAAATTCATGCTATCTAAAACATGGAACTGGACATGTTTCCTATTAAGAGTTTTTATTTTATGGAAACTTAGTAGAAGTTTCTACGTTGTAATATTTTGAGATGTAATAGTTATATCCTAATTCTCTAAAACTCTAAACCGTGAAAAGATCCTCAATGTGAATTATTCATTTAATTCTATATAATGTAAGGTTTATGTCCAGGGAATTATATTAGATATCAAATTAATTAAATTATTTATAACACAATAACGATGCAGTATTTACATCATTAATAAATCATTTAAATAAATAATATTATAATAATTAAAATATTATCCAAAACCTATCCAATTATTATTAGATGATTTTATTTCGACCATCAGTCATCTTATCTTAGTCTCTAACTATTTTTGGAACTTTTGAATATGAATATCATTATATAATAAAATAATATTTTCACACTTTCCTAAAGATCCCCTCCTCCCCCTTATAAAAGGAGGCCAATTATAGCCAATTCCATACACATCTCAAGCCATTTTTCTCCTCCAACCTCTATTCAATTAATCTCCCAAAATCCCTTTTGTCCTTCTAGAAGCCTTAACATAGGTATAAGTCACATCAAGAAGTCCTTTGGTTCAAACCAAAGGGAGTTACCCAAATTAAAGGTAACAATTTCTCTTAAATTATTTTCTCTTATTTTACTTCTCCAACCCCTAAACACATTTTATTCCTTTCTTTTATACCAACTAAAGTATACTCAATATACTATGATTTTGTTATGTGAAAATTTAGAACTACACATACACACACTTCAATCTAATGGATGAATAACATAATGTTTCTGTGGATGGAAAACTAGCGCCTCCCGAAACAATGATTGTTCGATTATCTCCTACCTCCTCTCATGGTGGCCATTATGATGGAACTGTATTTATATATTATATATATTATGTTTATGTTTTCTTTATGATTCTGTATTTACCATTTATAGTATGCCTTTATGGTTTCCATAGTTGGTAAATACGATAATCTCATTTGAGGAAGTACAGAGTACCACCCCATCAAAGTGATGTGACTCGTTAATGCCTTATGTGGGATGTATAAAGGATAGAGTTAATTATATTATATATGATATTATAGTGTAATTATAATATAACTATGTATCATTATTTTTAAGTTCCATTAAAATAATAAATATAAATGAATGTAGAATACATGTGTACGTATGGCTTACCATCTCTATGAACGGTGCATTTCATTTCTTACCTCCATATGTTATGTAATAATATAAATAAATTTGTATGATGGATATATATGATATATATGATATATAAATCACGAATATAAATCTGTATATAATGAACCTTTTACCACATTTACAACAAGTAATTATAAGAAGTCCATTTTTGACTCAAGTACCAAAATATCGACAAAACGAATGTTCTAAACATAAACGGTTACATAAGGTTTATAACATGGTAATAAGTGATATAAAGGGAATAATAAACATGAAAAATGTTCGTAAGAAAGTAGAAGTTAACTGTAGTTTATTATTGATGAGATTAAAGAACGATCAAGTCATGTCAGACATAAGGTAACTGACTTCATCTCAATCTCCTTTTATTGAGGCATATTTTGTTTCAATACACAATTTTCATTAATATACTGTATTAACACCTTTTAATTTTCATTTTATTCAAATGTAATCTTTTTATACAAAGTTTTTTACTAAACGACAAAATTTAATGTATTTTTTACGTAAGCAGTGACAACGATCTTTCTTCCGTCGCGAGTATTATTTGATCTTTGGCTTCCATGACAAGCTGTAATGTTTTTAAGAGGAAAAATAAATACCATATACTCAATTTACTTATTTTTCTATTGAAATTATTTTTAGAATGGATTTATTATTTCAATATCTTAAAATGATAATTTTTTATTTCAATGTGAAAATGATATCATTCATGTATTCTTATATAATGTGTTATGATCATGTTATGGTTCATGGGAATTATTTATGTATAGGTGTAGTTCTGAGATACTCTTAGGGATGGTGAGCGTAAGATAGCTCTCTAATTAATTGGGTAACGTGACGGAGGTAAACGTGAATGTTTCTACTAAGAGAATTAGGGAATATACTGTGACGAGTCTTCCAAAGAAACTCCCTATGTAGCTATGACAGCTACAATGTATGTATGATTTGGATGCCCCATGTTACCTTTTTGATTAATGATTTTTATGTGTCTTTCGTAAATCTTATGATTTCATGTGGTAAGTAAGAGAGTAAATGTTTTTTTGTATTTATATACAAATGTTTTCATCCTTTTTATTATAACCCTTACTGAGCTTTTGATGCTCTTCCCATGTTTTGAAATGTTTTCACAACACTTAAAGATGAAAAGGGTCAAGTATGGGATCAAGGAAAAGTCATGCTATCTAAAAACTGGAAGTAGACATGAATCTTTTTTTGAAGTGTTTTTATTTAATGAAAAAACGGATACTGGGAAGAATTGTCTACATGTAATATTCACGTTGTTATGTAAATATATTGACTTGAATCTCTAAAACTCTTAACCTGAAAAGATCCTCAATG
Source organism: Viscum album (assembly GCA_963277665.1). Taxonomy (NCBI): domain Eukaryota; kingdom Viridiplantae; phylum Streptophyta; class Magnoliopsida; order Santalales; family Viscaceae; genus Viscum; species Viscum album. Next base: position 567,290,981 of record OY728151.1, read on the forward strand.
TGAATTATTCATTTAATTCAATATTATGCATTGTTTAAGGCTGAGTCCTTATAGTTGGTATCAGAGGTCAGTTTAGATAACATTGGGAGTTAGGGTATTGTAAAATTAATGTCCTTAAATTAATTTATGGTAAAATTGAAATGATATAGAATTTACATATTACCATTTATCTTCTCCTAAGATATTTTTGTGTTTAGAATAGTTTTTTTTAAGGAAGCAGAAAAGCATTTATTGAATGGTATACAGAGGGAAAAGACATTCCAAATCAGCATCCTGAGAATGCAGTATCAGAGTTGAACATTTTGTTGCAGTGATGGATCATTTGACTCAGGTGATAGATTGTAGTTTTGTTTATTGATGATATTTTGGTTTATTCAAAATGTAAAGAGGAACATGAAATTCATTTAAGGGTTGTCCTGAAAACATTAAAAAATAAGACACTTTATGGGAAATTCAGCAAGTGTGAGTTTTGGTTAAAACAAAGTTCTTTCCATGGTCACATTGTTTCAAAAAATGGCATAAATTTTGATCCTACTAAAACCAAAGTTTTTGATGAATGGACAAGACCCAAAAATATAATCGAGATTCGTAGTTTTTCTAGTTTGGCAGGTTATTACCAGTGGTTTGTTGAAAATTATGCACGGTTATCTAGTCCAATGAATAGTTTTATTAGAAAATGTGTTACGTTCGTTTGGACAGAAGAATGTGATGATTGTTTTCTGGAATTGAAAAGAAGATTGGTGAATGATCTAGTTTTGGAACTGCCTTCCATAAATGGTGAGTTTGTTATCTACAATGATGCTTTGTTGAAAGGATTGGGTTGTTTCCTAATGCAGAATAATCAGTTAATTGCTTACGATTCATGCCATTTGAAACCACATGAGTAAAATTACGTTGCACATGATATGGAATTAGCTACTGTTGTTTTTGTTTAAAAAAATTTAAGGCATCATTTTTATAGAGTGAAGTCCGAATGATATACTGATCACAAATGTGTAAAGTATAAATTCACTAAAAAATAATTGAACATATGACATAGAAGATGGTTGAAATTAATCAAGAGTTATGATTTCTTGATCCATTACCATCCGGGAAAAGAAAATAATGTGGCTGATGCTTTGAGTTGAAAAAGAAATGCTTCATTAACCATGTACCATTTGGAATGAGATACTTTGGTTTTTTATTTTTTAAACTTTGGAATAGATGTTTTTGGTCCATGAAATTATTCTGTTTTGTATCAGGTGTCAGAGAGATCATCTCTATCAGACAAAATAAAGAAAGCACAGAAAGAAGACAGTGAGTTATAGAAAAAGGTAGAGTTGGTTCAGAAGGGTATGTTGCTTGAATTTAACATTGATAATGATTGTGTTTTGCGATTTGGAAAGAGATAATGTGTGAATTGTTATTCAAAGTTGAAGATTGAGTTGTTATGTGAATCTTATAGTTCTCCGTTTTTAGTTCATCATTGCCGTACTAAGATATACAGTGATCTTCGTGAGTATTACTAGTGGGATGGACTGAAAAGAATGATTTCTAATTTTACTATGATGTGTTTTACTTGTCAGCAGGTTAAAGCAGAGCGACAGTTACTGAAAGGAAATCCGCATCCTCTACCTATGCCAGAGTGGAAATGAGAAAATATATCCATGGACTTTTTTGTGGGATTACCAAAGACATATTGAGGTAATAATGCAATCTAGGTTATGGTTGACCGATTGACTAAATCTGCTCATTTCCTTCCTATTAGAGATACATTGTCTCTAGATCAACTTGATCGGTTGTATGTTAATGAGATAGTCAGGTTGCATGGATTTTCCCTCTCCATTTTATCTGATCATGATCCCTGGTTCACTTTTAACTTTCGGAAAGGCCATCAAAAATCATTGGGTACTGAATTAAATTTTAGTACAACTTTTCATCCTTAATCAGACGGGAAACCAGAATGAAAAATTCAGATATTGGATGTTATGTTACTTTCTTTCTCGATGGATTATCAAGGAAGTTTGGACCAACAACATTTTTTGGTATAATTTTTTTATAATAACAGTTTTCATTCCAGTATACAGATGGCTCATTTTGAGGCATTATATGGAAGGAATTGTCGAACTCCATCTTTTTTGGATGAATTATGTGAAAAGAAGCGTATGGGACCAGAATTGGTAGAAGAGATGGCAGAGAAAGTTAATTTGATTCAGAAGAAAATGAGAACAGCTCAGAGCATACATAAAATTTATTCAGATAATCAGATGAAGGATCTTTCTTTTGAGGCAACTGATCACATATTTCTCAATGTTTCTCAATGGAAAAGTTTGATGAGTTTTGGTAAGAAGGGAATGTTGAGTCTGAGGTTCATTGGACCTTATGAAATTATAGATAATGTTGGATCAGTTGCGTAAATATTGGATTTACCTTCTTGTTTACCCCAGGTACACAACGTTTTTCATGTTTCGATGTTGAGAAAGTATATACCAGATCAATCTCATCTTTTTATCCCAGAGGTAGTTCAGTTGGTAGTGAATATCTCTTATGAAGAACAACCAGTCCATATTTTTGATCATAGAGTGCATGAGTTGTAGAATAATGTAATTCACCAGGTAGAGGTTTTGTGGAAAAACCATATAGTTGAAGAGACAACATGGGAATCGGAAAATTCTATGAGAGATAAATACCCCCACTTATTTTGATAAGTGAATAAAAATTTAGAAGATGCAATTTTCAAAAGAGGGAAGGATGTAACATCCTAATTAAATGAAGAATAAGATATTTTCATGCTTATTAATATTTCCAAATTAAAGATTAATTTTACTTTAAAAGGGTTTCTATGTTCGATAGCATACCCGATACGCAACAATGGGTTTCCTTGAAATCTAATGTTGCACACTAATAATGTATTATTATTATTTTTAATGGTATTTAACTCCAAGAAGTTTGTGTTGGTGGGAATGAAAAAAATAACTACAATATGATTATACATGTTTACTAAATGTATTTACATTCATCTAATAAATATTAGAGGCTTAAATTGTGAATAAATCTAATTTTAACCATGATTTACATTAAAAGGTTGATTTACCGTATTTTAATGGAGAAAACTCTTTAAATATAGTTTTGGTCCCTTTAATACATTATAAATGGACAAATACAATCTTTCATTATAATGGGGACATCAATTTTTACTTTGTGTAAATTTTTGGGATTTTTCTGATAAAGATCATTTTTAAAGAATAGTGAAAATATTGTATTTTAATTCAAAACTATGATTTAATATCGTTTATTTATATGGTTAGATTTTCTTTTTAATTGATTATAAAGTGAAATTATAATATATTTTTACCATTTAATCCAATGTTTGTCATTGTAATTAATTTCAATTTGATATTGGACATAAACAAGTTTCAATCTTTTGATAGTTATTGTTTCTTAAAAACATGCTATTTGTTTTAACAATGGGAATTAATTTTAAATTAATTAATGACACATTAAATATTTTTAATTTGGATAAATAAAATTCATTTTTTAATTTGGAATATCAAATATATCTTAGGCTAAATTTTTGGTATATTTCTGAAAAACTTCAATTTTTGATGAATAGTGAAACAACATAGTAGTAGTTAAAAAAACTGACTTTTTCATTTAAATGAAATTTTACCACATCTGTGAATTGAAATTTGAAAATCTGACATACATGGTTGTTATTAAGAAGTATAATGTGGTTCATTAAGATGAAAATACTTTTTGGTGAATGGTAACGTTTGACTTTTATTTACCGCGGTTAAAGGTAAATAAGGTAATTCAAGGTAAAAGGAATATTATAATAAATCAAAATTACATTAACACTTGTCCAAACCTTATTTTTTGAGTCATTTACGACCATTGGAATCTATGGGTCTATTTTGGGACCCCATTTATCCACATGGGAGTGATAATGACAATTTGGATTAATAAATTTAATGTAAAGACAAAATTGACATTAACAATAATCATTTAGTAATTATTTTTTATATGGTGTTATATAAGTCATATTTTCTAATATAAATATTCATTTTAAATATAAAACTATTTCCTACATCATTAATTTTTTTAAATTTAGACATAAAATAAATTAAATTATATATGACAAAATAACAATGTAGTATTTACCTCATTAAGAAATCATTTAAATAAATAAGTTTATAATGATTAAAATATTATCCAAAACCTATAAAATTTATATTTGATGATTTTATTTCAACCATGAGTCATTTTATATTTGACTATAATGATTTTTGGCCTTTTTTTAACCGAATATCATTATATAATATTATAATATTTTCACACTTTCCCAAAGAGCCCCTCCTCCCCCTTATAAAATGATACCACTTCTAACCACTTCCATACAGCTCTAAAGCCATTTGGCTCATCCAACCTCTACACAATTAATCTCCTTACATCCCTCTCGTCCCCCTAAAAGCCTTACCTTATAAATAAGGAACTTCAAGAAGTCCTTTAGTTCAAACCAAAGAGAGTTACCCAAATTAAAGGTAACAATTTCTCTTAATTTGTTTTTTTATTTTACTTATCCAACCCCAAAATTCATTTTATTGATGTTTTTGTAAGGAAAAAGTATACGAAATATACTATGATGTTGTTATTATAAGGATTCAAACTACACATAAACATACCTCTATCTAATGGTTGATGAAAATAATGTTTCTGTGGATTGAAAGCTAACGCCTCACGAAACGATTATTCTTCGATTATCTCCTACCATCTCTAATGGGGGCCATTATAATAGAAATGTATTTATATATGATATATATTATGTTTATGTTTTCTTTATGATTTTTATTTTCCATTTATATCACGCCTTTATGGTTTCCATAGTGGGTAAATACGATTATCTCAATTGAGTAATTGCGGAATACCAGCTTCCAATGTGATGTGACTCATTATTATCTTTTGTGGGATGTATAAAGGATAGAGTTAATGATATTATATCTGATATTATACTGTAATTATAATATACCTATCTCTCATTATGTTCAAATTCAATTAAAATATGAAATAGATATGAAAGTAGTGTTAATGCATACGTACGACATACCGTCTCCATGAACGGTGCATTTCATTTCCTACCTCCATATGTTATGTACTATTATAAATACATGTATATGCTGGATATATATGATATATATGATATATAAATCATGAATATCATTCTGTATATAAAGAACCTTTGACCACATGAACAACATGTAATTAGAAGAAGTCCATTTTTTGACTCAAGTACCAAATATCGACCAAACAAATGTTATTAATGTATATGGTTACATAATGTTTATAATAAGATAATGAGTGATATAAAAGGAATAATAAACTATAAAAAAGATTTTAAGAAAGTATAAATTAACTTTACTTTATTATTCTGAAGATTAAAGAATGATCGAGGCAAGTCAGACACAAGGTAATGGACTTCATCTCAATCTATTTTCATTGAGGCATATTTTGTTTCAATACATGATTTTCTTTTATATACTATAAAAACACATTTGAATTTTAATTTCATTAAAAGGGAATATATTTATACCATTTGTTTTACTAAATGAAAAAATTTAATTTTTTTTATGTAAGCCGTGACAACGACCGTTCTGTCGCCGTGAGTATTATTTGATCTTTGGTTTCCTTAACAAGTCGTAATGTTTTTAAAAGGAAAAATAAATACCATATATTCTAATTACTTATTTTGGTATAGAAAATGATTTTGAGAATTGATTTATTATTTCAATATCCTAAAATGATATTTTTTTATTGCAATGTGAAAATGTTATCTTTCTTTTGTGCTTATGTTATGTGTTGTGATCATGTTATGGTTCTTGGGAATTATTAGTGTATATGGGTGGTTCCGTGAAAATCCTAGGGCGGGTGAGCCCGAGATAGCTCTCCAATGCATTGGGTTATGTGACAGAGGTTAAAGTGAATGTTCCACCTAAGAGATTTAGGGAATATACTGTTATGGGTATTCCAAAGTAACTATCTATGTAGCTATGATAGCTACAATGTAAGTATGATTTGGATGCCACAATTTACCTTTATGATTTATGATTTTTATTTTTCTTTCATAAATATTATGATTTCATTAGGTAATTAATAGAGGTAATGTTTTGTATGTATTTATAAACAAATGTTTTCATCGTTTGTATTATAACCCTTACTAAGCTTTTTTATGATCATCGCATGTTTTTAAAATGATTTCATTGGAGTTAAAAATGAATAGGGTCAAGGATGGGATCAATGAAAAATCATTTTGTCTAAAACCCGTAACTAGACATGAGCCTTTTTTTGATGGGGTTTTATTTTATGAAAAAATGGATATTGGGTAGAATTGTCTATATATAATATTCATGTTGTTATGTAAATGTAATGAACTAATTATCTAAAACTCCAATCCTGAAAAGATCCATAATGTGAATTATTCATTTAATTCAATATTTTGTATTGTTTAAGTCTGGGTCCTTATAATATCATTCTGGAGATAATGTACTTTTGAACACATGGAAAAATTGTAATTATAAGAATTTCATTTTTTACTCAATTTCCGAACATCGATAAAATATCCAATTTGAACTCCAACAATTAACTAATTGTTATAGCAAGGTAATAAGTGATATAAAAGGAATAATAAACATGAAAAAATTTCTTAATCAAGTAGAAATTAACTTATGTTTATTATTCTGGATGAACAAAGAACATACAAGACAAGTCAGACTTGTGATAAGGGGTTTCTAATCTCACTTTTAATTCCTTGAGATTTCCATTTTTTGCAACTTATTTGTTCCATGTGGTGTATTTTGTACAGCCATTTGATATATATTATCATTATTATCTTCATATTCATGGTATTTTTTTATTTAGTTGGTGGTTATTATCTTTTGTTCGCATGACTTGATTGCTTATAATAAAGTAAGGGTTGTTCATCTCACTTTTATTCTCATGAGATTCATGCTATATAGGCCACTATTTACTTTTCTGTAGAGTATGTACGACCCCTGATTGTATGGTTTTTTTAATATACATTAATTTATGGGCATTTGAATCTTTATTGTTTGATACTTCTTTCATAGGGTGTATGATTCGTAAGTTACTAAATCAGTAAGGAAATTTCAAATTTCAATTTCCACTCATTCGGATGTACGCATACATCATTTATTATTTTACTTCAAGATAATGTCTGGAAAAACTATAAATTATTTATGTAGTAATTTCCATTACCCTTTATGTGGATATACTCTTGATACGCATCATCAATCCATTGATAATTTCTAAAGTCATTGATATGAACTTGATAAGAGTAATCTTAACTAAATTTCCATTCATTGAGTTTAACATCCATGTTAATAGTGTTGTATTTACAAGAATATGTGTGAATGTCCTTTGATTGAGTTACACTAAATATCCAATCATATTGAGTGTATTTATATATTTCACACATAATTATGTCACTGATTCATTGTTAACATAAGGATGTAGTTTTTATAAGGTACTTTATCCCGATTTACATTCCATTGAGACTTCTTTGTTGTTATGCACCAATTCACTTTTATATGGTGTATATACTATACATTGACATAGTACATCATGAAATAATTTATTCTCATTATATGATAAAGTTTTTATTATCTCAATTATTTGTATTCAAGTGTCACACTTTTGGTTAGTAACTCTAAATAAAATATCATTTAATATGTTTCAAATATTTAATCTTCTAAATATTTCTCATTAATGACAATGTTTTAAAAAAATTATAAGGGTTTATTTATATTGAAAATATTTTTTTCAAATTAAAATTCCTTTTAAATGTTTCAATGTTGTATGGAACACTTTGATTCCAAAATATATTTTGATCGACTTCTTAATAAATAGTGTGTCTTGTAAATGTTTCATGAATAAGGGGGATATTTCTCTTATATAGTTTTTATGATTATTTTCATATATATCAAAATCCTTCATCATTCTCAATTGTGGTTAATCTATTACATTATAATATTCCATATTGTAATGAATGAGTTATGTTTGACAGTGGATGTTCTATTTTTATTCCATTCATTGTTTTTGGATAAAGTATTGACATTTAATATGCTAGTTTTAATACAAATTTTTATGTTATGTTTCAAACATTTCATATGAAGAATTCATTGGACTTAGCCAGTGATGGGTGGAGCCTGCTATAGCTCCTAAATGCATCAGTATGTCTCATGAGAAAAACAAGTTTATTCGCACAAGACTTTGATAAAATGTTATTTTTAGTCTTGGCATGTGGCCTTGACATTGTGGTTCTGATGTCCGTCATTATGAATTACATCATTCTAATATAAGATATCTATATTTCACATGGTTATTCGACTAGTAGAATACCCATGACTATGTTTTATTATTGCATTATTTACTCATCTAACATTCTTTCCATAAAGTGTTCATGTTAATTATTTGTAAAGGAACGTGTTTTTAATTATTCACCGTGCCTAATGTTTATGTTATCTTTAGCATTATTTCTTACTCTTATAGAGCGTTTGAGCTCTACCCTTTCACATGTTTCAATTTCCTAGGATATGAAGAAGTTAGTTATGAGTGACAAGACAGAATAATCTTGGAAGCATGGATGTTTCTAAAGGGAAAAATTAGTGTTGTTTTTCTTTTCAAGTTGTTGTATTGAAATTATGTATGTATCATGTTTCCTAGACTACTAAACTGATCTTTTCTTCAGGACACGATTCCTTATAATCAGGCCAATGTATTAAAATAATGCACTGGAATCTAGATTCTAGGGTCTGGGTGTTACAGAATGTGGTATCTATCTCATTGAAATAAAAAGTTAAGTCAAATTACCTTACCTTGCATCTTGACATTGGTCATACACATAAAATACAACAATATAACAAGTATATAATTATTTTACATTTATCATAGAACCATATTCATATATATAATAATGTATACTATTTTCTTTATACATTCTATTAGCTATATATTAACAATTAAATATTAAATTAATGTTTTAGGTAATAAATGAATTGTTAATCATTCATGTTTTGAATTATAATTATTTATCCTCTTACATAAATCATGATTTAATTATCTTAAGAATATAAAAATGACCCAAAAATCACATATATTCATTATTTAAAATATTAAAATAATCTACCAATAGAGATATATTATATGGAATACGTCGTTCATCAAGACAACATGTTGTATGTACATTGTTCCTATTTTTGTAGTGTATTAAAAGAAACAATTTAAAGGATAGATATGTATATATCCATATAATATCATTAAATTAGTATTATTATGTTGAATATATCATATAATTTTACTTATAAATCCTCAATACATCTTATTTAATGTGTGAATGATTCACATCTCTTTGGGGTGTGGTTTTCCACACTACAACAAACGATGATATCGTATTTACACAAAATGTAATGAAAATAGATATGATTTATATAATAAATATAGAAGTATAAATAAATCATATATATCATATATATCATTTATATTAACATATTTTCCAAAATAATTTCCAATAATAATATGTTGTAAATGTATAATGAACAACATTGTTATGTGAGGAGGTAGTTTGTCATCTATCTGTAAGTTCGTTACCCATTAGATGGATGAATGAGAAATTATAGGTCAAAAAATTAACATAAAATAATATTATTATATTATTTATGAATTTATTATTATTATTTAATGGAATATGTATAATTGAGGTGGTGGAGAAAGAAAATATAAAAAATATCTTGAGGAAGGATGTTGCCTCTTCATATGGAAATTCCTTTTGGTTTCCAGAAAAGTGCTTCCTTGGATAGATTTTATAAAAGAGGGATGCTTAAAAATGTACGATAGGGACTTTGGAAAGTGGATTGGGATGATATTTTTAAAACCATTTTGGTGATTGAGGAGAAAATAATGGGGAATTGTGGTGGCCTTCTATAGGGAAGTAAGAGGGCACATTTGTTTTTTCTGAAAACAAGTTAGGTGGTACTGCATTTTTACCTAACCATAATCCCCCAAAACCAACCAAACTCAGTAATGGAATATTTATGGACTAAATATGGGCATACAATTGGGTTTGTAAAAGTGGATAGATCATTTTAACCTTATTTTTAGGTTTTATTCCCTTGCTATGCCTAATTTTACGTTAATCACTATATTTAATCTTAACAACTTCCACTAATTTTATGGTAAATAAATATGTTGATCTTGTTAGACTATAAATTTCACATTGATTAAAAATTTATAAATATATTTTTTGAAATTACATTCATAGAAGTGGAAAGATTATGTTTAATGGTAGTCGCATAGATATAGCGATACAAAATGTTATTAAAGTGAGAGTGTTCAAAAGTTCTTGAAAATTATCTATCTATATTAAATAAAAAGTGATTAAAATTTCCTAAAATGATTCCATAGATATATAATTTGACTAATGTAACTTAAAAACCAATATAAAAGTATATTTATATATATTTATATATTTTAATAAAAAAATGTTTATATTTAAAATTTATTACTTTTCATTATTCATCTGTATAATAATTTTCCCATATATATAAAAAAATTAACCATATGATAATTTTGAAATTATATATTCAAAATTTATTTTTATGTTATCCAATAAAATTTATAAATTTATATAATATTAATTCTATTTTTTCCCTAGAAGGACATGGAATGTCATTAATTTGAGAAAATATTATTCTTAAACATATAAAGAAATTATAAAAAATTATATTCTTCATTATAAATATGTTATATTTATATTATATCGATTATGAAAAAATATTTTAAAAATATTTATTACTATTCATATAATTAATTTTAGTGGAATGGTTAAAACTATCTCATTTAAACAATTATAAAAATAATATGATGTAGTTTAGAAACTTATGGTTGTGTATAACACACTCCAAGTCGGTGTTTCATGTAGAGAACTTAATTTCGTTTCCATTTGAATGGTATTCATGAATTATTTAAATTAAATACATTAATGAATGAAAATTTATTTGAAAAACAGTTTTATAAAAACTGATGATGTTGTATTCAAACCTCCTTAAAATGAATCTTACCCCCAAAATTCATCATTGTAGTAAAAACATGAGGATACTTGTGGTTCATCATATACTCACATTCCCATGTAGCATCCTATAACTGGTGATATATCTAAAAAATTACCAGGTGATTAGTTTTGTTTCATCGATCCTTCCCTATATGATCTAGAGTTTGGACTGGTAGTTCCCTGTAAGATAGATCATACTCCATCAGTATGACCTATGATTTCATTACATGTGAATGGTCAGGTATATAATACCTAAAAAGAGATACATGTAACAAATCATGTACATGAAATATATTTTTATTATGTTCTATAAGATATACTACATTCTTGATATGATCAAGAATCACAAAGGGACTAATATAAATTGGGCTTAGTTTCATTTTTTCTTTGAAAATCATATTCTTCTTCCATGGAGTGATTCGTAGAAATGTTTTCACCAACATCAAATTATAGATCATACCAAAGATTATCAAAATAACTTTTTTAATGCATTGGGATTCCTTGATATGTTAATAAATTTTTATAACATTCTCAATAATTTCTTTAGTGATCTTGGGTCCCAATAACATTCATTATACAACATTATACCATTATGTTGGACCTCAATATTTCTTCACACAGAGTGGTTCATAAGGTTCCCTATGAATTCTGGAGTAATGTTTACTATTTTTAAAATACTAAACCAAAACATGGTTTTGCTCCCAATAACATTTTAAAATATACCGATCAAGATATGAACATATCCACTATGGTTTTAATTGTTTTTTCAAACTGACCATCCATGTTATATTGATATGCAGTAATGAAAATCAATTCTGTGAAATGTGATTTATGAATACTTCTCTTGAACGTGGAGGTAATCCTTAGATCCAAATATGATAAAATAGAATTTGGTAATCCATGAAACCATATCACTTCCATAATGTATATATTGGAAAGATGAACTTGTGGGTAGTATTCATAGATGGTGATTAAGTGTATTGAGTTTTATAGGGTTATCGAATACCACCCATGTCCCATTAATCCCTTTAGAGGTTTTGGGTTTTCAATGGAAAAACATTTTTAGTATTATTTTCATATTTCAATGCTTGTATGTGTAATGGATGAAACATCCCATTAGAACGTTTTCGTCCTGTATTAACTTGATGGAATACCAGACACTGATGTAAACAATCTATGATAACTACCATAATACCATCCCTGAGGAGGTATTCTATCAAACCTCTATAAATTATCGAACATACAAGATGTATAGTGAATAAAGAAGTTTGAGCTTAAAACATTTATATTATTTTCCATATCTATTTGGGAAGGAACACATACATGGTTATTGAACCTTATCATTCCATCATGATCAAGGTAAAACTCATTAACATTAATATCTATATTTTGTATCTCTACGTCTTCATTTTTCACCTATTTAATCATCAATTTGTTTTAGAGATAAGAAATAATTTTAGAATGATAATAATTTTCCCGTTCTTTTAGTATTTAATGTTATATCCTTATAAAATACTGAAATATGGGATCTTTTGTGATCCTCATCATTGATAATCTAGTATTATACTATCGACTCAAAGAAATTACCACATGGTTTAAATTTATTATGTTTGAAATGTATTGAGAATTCATAAAATTAAATGAACTCTAATCATATTCTGTAGTAAATGGTCTAATACTTATTTGTGATTAAATATTTCATACTTTTATTATTGGTATATATACCAAACTATTCCCCAAAATGATAATTAATTAAAATATTCAATGAAAAAATCATAGCTTCTAAATCAAGACCATGAGTTGGGTAATTTTTATAAGGAACCATCAACTACAATGATGCATAGAATATAACTGTGTCATTCTACCTTAGAAAACATCCCATTTACTTCTTCCAAACATCACTATAGAATAAAAACACATCTCCACTATAAGGTAATTTACAAATAGATGTGATTACTACCCTTATCTTTAATTTATTTTATTTTTCCCAAATTATTCTATCTATAGATACATTGATCCCTTATGAGTTAAATTGGTCATAGGATTAGATAGTCATGAAAAATCTTCTACAAATCATTGATAATATCCATCAAAAACACCAAATATACAGATCGTAGTCACAATGGATGGTCTATTATAGAATTCAATAAACTATATCATTTATTGATCTATATCAATATCAACTCTTGAGATTATGTGATCTATAAAGGAATCCTTTTCCTGCCTAAATTCACAATGTGTAGATTTTTCCCATAGTTTACCCTTCTATAGGTTCTTTAGTAAAATTCTTAAAAAATATACATTCTCTTCCATGATCTCTATATATATATGAATTAAATCTATAAAGACTACCAAAAAATGTTGTAGGTGATATCAAAAGAATATATTCATAATATCAATAATGATATTTGGGAAAATAGTAAGAAAAAATGGAATCACTATATATTCACAGTGTCCATACCTTGAAAGGGATTCCATTACGTGTATATCCACTTTAGTGAACCTTAATTCCTGATTTCCAAAATTAAGATCAATTTTGAAAAAGTACTGATCTCCTTGTTATTTATAATACAAGTCATCAATATGAGGAATATGATAATTAATCTTGATAGTGATCTTGTTCAACTCTCTATAATCATGGTAGAGTCACATTGATCCATCTTTATATTCCATTAAAAGAAAAAGGGTGACCCAAGGTGACACTATTGGCTGAATGAGTCCCTTATCAATGTTTTTAGGGAGTTTCTACCTCAATTCCAATATCAAAATTTGTTTCATTATATAATGAGTCATCAAAATTGAGGTGGAACCAGGTATGTGATTTATTGTGAAATCAACATTTCATTTAGATGGAAGGCTTAGAAACTCTTCATAATTGGGAAAAAACATTATTGGAAAATAGGAATAAAATAGATGTGAATTTTGTTCCCAACCATTTGAGATAAACAACCATTCTAAATGATATTTAGGACCCAAAAAATGATTTAATATCTATAATAATTTCATACATATAATTGTATTAATAGATTGAAATAGGTTGGTTTGAAATATCAAATAAAACTTCAATTGAATTGTAATTTATGTTTTTTTATTTAGGGAAATCCAATACGTTCCAAATATTGCATCAAAATCTACCAAAACATAAATTAAGATATTTATATGAAACACATTCCAACAAATTTCAATTACAGAGGAACCATAGACTTGGCGATGAAACTATCATACCATTAAGGGTTTGTATTTATAATTCCACATATAAAAACTTGGGTTGAATATTAACCCCATTTAAATATTCATTAGATATGAAAAAGTGTGTAGATCCAAAATCAAATAAGTCATTATTATATATAGACTGGATGTTAATTATACCATTCACCACATCGTTGTCAATCCACTTGTCAGATAAAGTGATTGAATGAAATTTCTTTTGTCCCTCAGATTATGAGGATTTTGATAAGGATCAACATCACCATCCCTTATTGTTGTAAATTTGTTAGAATATATCTCATTCTCTATACACTTGCAACACTGAGTCGTGGAAGGTGAATTATGTGCATATTTTTATCCATTCACACAATTAGATAACAATTTCTATTCACATCAGCACTCAAATTAATAATGGAAATCCCATCAACACATAAAACATTTATAAGAAAACATAGGGTGATTTAATCCAGGATTATTCAAGAACATAGAATATAAATGAAAGATCATATTCTTCTCTCCATGGTTTTTTGATTTCACTTAAAATTTAGTCATTATTTAATTACCAAAACTATGGGGTTTATATATGACTCCAAAGTCCAATTTAACATTAATTACACAACGCATAATCTCTTTATAGATATTATTGTCTTTAATGGTCAACTCCCTTATTAGACATGGTATTAAGACACTAAATAATAAATCAAATTTAAATTTGTGTTAGATAAAAATTCTTGAATACTACCTCATAATCCATATGAAATTATCCTCTTAGGTACCAACTGATTCATCATCCCTTTTATTAAACTCATGTAACTCATTATCTATATTTTTATGAAGAATCGGAAGATTATAGTTATTGAAATTTTATTTATTGAACTTATCCCAATCCATTGATTAAATATCATGTTACTTCCTCATATTCATGATTAGCATCCACCACTGGTAATTAATCGTTTCAAACCAATAAATAAGTAGAATGAATAAATATTGCTCCAAACACTGTAATATTGATAATATCATTTCTTTAGTACTGATAGGTTGTTTAGGAACAATTTTTTTAGAATTATCACTGGAAGAAGGTGGATGCTCCACCATGAAAGACTCAACATAATTGGTTTCCCTCTTTTACTCATTTAGAAGACCACCACGATTCATATCTATAGAATTATATGTGATAATATCAAAAATAATAATTCCATCTACCATAGAATTCATTTTTACAAGATTATAATCAATGCATTGTACATTACAATCACTATTAATGTGGTCCTTTTTTGTTCTATCCAATGACTTTAACCGAAAGAATATTGTAGTATACCATTATTCTAATGAGTAAACACAAAATAATGAAAAATCACTTATAAGATTTCTAAATTAGAAAAAATTAATTAATATATGAAAAAAATATGTTTATCCTAGGTTATTGATATTGAACTTATATTTAAATCCATCATGACAGTTCCTGATGTGTTTCTGAATTCCTAAAGCA
The DNA here is from genome assembly GCA_963277665.1 of Viscum album. Taxonomy (NCBI): domain Eukaryota; kingdom Viridiplantae; phylum Streptophyta; class Magnoliopsida; order Santalales; family Viscaceae; genus Viscum; species Viscum album. The sequence continues at coordinate 567,306,775 of OY728151.1, forward strand.
TATCTCCCTAGTGTGTCAAACCATGTGTGTAGAAAGTCTTGTGGTCGTGTACCAAATTATATTGAGTTAATATTGATACACCTTGTAGGAGTTATTACACCTAGTTATATGTGTTTCCAAATAGACGTACAGTGTCATGATCATGATTTATTTATATGAAACCACTCACTCAATCATTTACTAGGATTACAGGAAATTTATCGAAACTTTTCATTACCCTAATTATTATTGATAGACATTATATTAGGGTAATCAATATGGTTTTATCATTCTATATTAAAAATTTAACTAAAAATTTTCTCTAATACTAACTATAGTTACCCCTTCTTTTCATAAATTTAAATTACATTTCTTTTGTAGAATACATAAAAATTATATAAAAAGACGCACAATGACCATATTAGTTTAGTTATATTGTAAAAATATAAATATAAACACTATGAGATAAATTTTATCCTGCTAAGATAATTATGAGTAGAACCCTTCATATACACAACATACATAATACATAACTTCACAATCTAGGGGTTGAAATAAAAAAAAGTGTTTATCTCAGATGCCCAGTAAGTGTAAACACGGGTGATAAGTAAGAATAATCATGATAATATGGGTATGAGAACATGATAATAACATTATAATATCATACCATGTATATTAAACAGTCAAGAAGATGAGTCGTGGAATAAATATTGGCAGTTCATAAGAAATGAATCATAATAAAATAATGAACATAAGAAAAGAAAGCATAAAATAGTAATAAGATATGTAATTGTGGAAGACTCATAAGAATATTATTTTATTTTTATAGTAGTCATGAAATTTCTTCAATGGAAATATAAGTAGTATGGGTTCACTCCACATAACGTCTTTTTAGCCATGGTTTACACACATAGCCATATTACTAGTATACGTTCTCTCCCCATTCCGTCTTGGTAGTTATGAATCCCTCCCATATCCACCTTAGTAGTAAAGGATTAGTCCTAAAACTGTTTTAGTCTATATAATGTGATTTAAATCATTACCCAATCATTTTAAGGAGATATAGGTCTAACACATCTCATAATTAAGTCATACATACAAGTTCCACAAAATCATAATAAAAAATATAAAAACCCATTATGTGAAATTGATATCATAAACATGTAATCATATCATAACCAGTAGAAAATTATATAGTTTTTATAATCATTTCATGAAATGAAAAACCCATTAAATGAAATAGGTTTCAAAATCATATAACACATGAAAGATAAACATGTTTTATAAACATCATACCACCAAATAATTACTATCTAGGGAAAGAATATGAACTGAAAAATTAAACCATCTCCCAAAAAAATAATTAGTAACACCAAAAGAAGTCATATTAGATGGGAAATAATATTTAAATTCCTTTTAAAAATATTACTTGAGAAAAATATACTTTCTATATTAAAAAGGTCTTTTTAAATCATTCCACATTTTTGAAAACAATTTTCATAGAAAATATATTAGAAAAATATAAATTAAGATATGAAATATATTAAGAATTTTTAAAATATTATTTCAATGAATATTATCTTAAAATATCATTTCAAGACATTTTTTGAAACATTTCATAAAAAATGGTTATGGAAATAAAATACATTTCCAATCGAAGAGAGAAATAAAACAAAATTTTTCATAAATATATTCTTAAATATAATTATTATAAAAGAGTGAAAATGATAATAGGAAATTGTAGTATCATTAATAATAATAGTATTATGAAATTAATTATTTTTATTGAGATATTTTTTACAATATTTCATCCATGGAATCATAATCATAAACAATCTTGATAATCTATGAGATTTTTTCAATATAATTTAACCATGTGATAGAATGGGATCATACTATTAATTGAATAAAATTAAATTAAATGAATCATTAAATAAGAATAAGACAAGTAGATTCAAGATAGTAATATAAAATTTAATTATATTCACCTTGAAAAATAATTTAGGTGCATAAAAAATTTTGTGTCTCAATGAAAAAAATTGAGGTAAAATTACTTTTATGATTTGGTAACATTTAACCATAAAAATCATGAAATAAAAATCATGAAATGGAAATAAAAATATACAAAAATTTAAGTATAATAATAATATAATATATTCATGTTCAATATATACACCAAAAAAATAAATGAGTGTCAAGACATGAATGTAACTCAGAGAAATAAATAGTGAGATGTAATTTCTTTACCTTTGACCTGGACATTCATAGTGCATATACAAGAATTGTGTATAAATATTATATGTTTATTATAAATTATAAATCAATCAAATTACAATATATAATACCATATAATATTTTTTATGTTCTTTTATTACACATTTATTAAAAATTCCATGTTAAATTAACATTTCACGAATTAACATAACTGTTTATCCTACATGTTTTGACATCTCATTCATGATCCTCTTACTTAAATTATGATTTAATTTTTTAGTGAATGTTTAATATGAATTAAATACCACATATATTATTTTTATAAACATTTATAATTACCTAATATATATTTATATGAAATGGAATACTTGTTTCATGGATAGGGTTGGTCGTACGTACACATGAATGGTGTTTACATTTTCATGTCAACTTGAATAAAAGAATGAAAATGAAATGTATTAATATGTGTATATAATATAATAAAGCATGACTTTTAATTCAAATCTATCATATATTTTAACTTATGCCATCGTTAATACATTTTATGTAAAGTGCTAATGAATCACATCGCTTTGAGAAGGTGGTTGTCCACACTTCCACAAACAATGTTATCGTATTTACAAAAAATTAAAGGAATGATGGTAGGATTTATATAATTAAATAAAATTTATAAATACATTATATATAATATATATCATATATAAACATACCTTAAATCATAATATGATAAATTAAAATTTTATGAAGCTAAAACAAAAAAAAGTCATTCTTGTGACGTAGTAGTTCACCGTACACATGAATGGAATATTCATTACCCCTTAGATATATGATTTTGTATGTGATGGTATAACACTTGAAATAAAAATATATTAGTATATTAATGATAATTATGATATTATTTTTACATGGAATATAACTAATTGATGTGGTGGAGAAAGAAAATAAAATAAATGAGTGTGAGGAAAGATGTTACCTATTCTTTGGGTAACTTATTTTTGTTTGGACCAAAGGTATTACTTGGATGGATTTATTCCAAGTAGAAGACATCAATTAGTAAGGTATGGATGTTGGATGGTTTTCGAAAAATGTTATTACATATAGATCACCTTCAGTGGGATTATATATCAGGGGTCCAAGTAAATAATAATGATAAAACAAAAGATGAATTATTGACTTAATTTATACCATTTTATGTCTTCCTTTAATGATGTTCCCTATTAGAGTTTCTCAAGTCATCCCTCATTATATTTTATGATGAGGCAAGTCAGACAACATATCTCAATTTTAATTCTGTTTTAATTTTTTTTTGGAATATATTACTCAACCTTCTATGACATAATTTTATCTTATCAATTGAACTCAAATAGCTGGAATGGTTAGAGTCCCCAATTGTAAATTGATTTTCACTAGTCCTCTCTCATTGGTTAATAATCATTCAATATTTAATCCAGTTTAATAGAAATTTTTTCTTCTTAAATGAAACCTGATTATAGTTAATATATAGAAAAATCAACCATTGAAAAAATATGTTTAATACCATGAACAAAATAATCTTCTTACATCAAAATTAGAATGGTCTTTTATTTAGTTTACTAGTTTTTGATATTTTAGAGTAAGTGTTACATATATTTTTATCAATTTAAGTTTATTATATAAATATTTTTATACATATAAATATATATATAATTAAAATAGTTTATATAGGGAGAGAAATACAATGAATATTCGACTATTAAATAATAGATAATAACTTTGTGAGACTTGAATTCGAGACCTCACCAAGTCCGCGCAGAGCTGCTACTAACAATTCTCAACCCTGGAAGTATATATATACATATATGTAAATGTATATATTGCTATTTATTTTTATTGTGTTCAACATTTATAATGTAATAGTTATTTTATAATTATGTAATCACAAATTATGAACATAAATTTTCAAATTAAAATTAGATTTAATTAATATTCGTCAAAAATACTATTTAATTGTTTATTTATTTGAAATTATTTTCTTTTAATCCAGTAACCCATTTTATTCAACATAATGAAATTCTTTGAAAAATCAAATGTTGGGTTTCCATTATTATAATTTACTTTATCATTCACCTTTTATAATGAATCTCTTTTATGAATATATATATATATTGTACACAATTAATCAATTATGAACCTTATAAGATGAATCTGAATCAAAAATGGATGCACAATAATTATTTAAAAACATAAAAAAATATAGGGTTTAAGAGTTCATCAGTATTCCAAGAGAGCATGAAGACGACCCTTTAAAAATCATCTATCCATGATTGTGTTTTTCTTATTCAAGTAAAATTATTCTATTAGAGTTGGATGAATATTTGGTTTTTCATGGAATCAAAAAATATATAAGGTTTGGACAAAAAAGGATGAAAATGAGAATTTTGACCTTAATTTCTATGATATTAGAGTTTATGAATCATTTTATATGAATACCTTTACAAATAATGGTTAATATCACATGGAAGAAATGAAAATGGAAATTTATGATGACATTCATGAGGGTCCAAAGTTGTTTGAGGAGTGGAATAAGTATTCCATGAAACCGTTGTATATTGGTTTTACTAAATAAACAAAATTATCAACTATATTAAAGTTATATAATTTCAAATCTTGCCGGTGATGGAGTGACACCAACTTTTCAAAACTACTTGGTCTCGTGAATGATATGATAGCAAAAGATAGAGAAAAACCCTGACGAACATATGATCCTGAAAAAAATTTATTTTCAATGGAATGATATATAAAAAATATATTCTTGTGAAAATTATTGCATGTTGTTTCTCATGTTCCATGAATCACTTATAAAATTCCCTAAGGGTGGCAGAAATCGATACATAAAAAATGGATCAACTTCTTCGATAATAGTACGGTACTTTCCTGTCATTTAATGCTTTAGAAGTCTATATGTATGTCAAGAAACCATGAGACGATAACAAATTCATGCATATAGAAAAATTAATGATGGGAACCTACAACTTCCAGTATATTCTCTTATGTAGAAGAACTTTGAATATGGGTATCCTGAATTTGAAATTATGCAGAGAAACTTTTATATTTCATTACCTACATATTGAATAAATCCTTTTGGTGTATAAAACAGTACTCACAATACAGGGACCTTGATGTTGGTAAATTATAACTTTCTACAATTTTTATTTATGAAGTGAAAATTCATTATTTTTCCTTTGCTAATATTTAGATCAATGCAACCAGATAATGATATTGATTCCTATTTTAATCCATTAATAGAAGATATTAAATTGATGTTGGATATATGGGTTACATTGTATGATACTCAAAGAAGTGATGAATTCACACTGACAGACATGTTTTATAGAATGATCAATGACTTCTACGCTTATAGAAATTTGTCAGCCTATAGTATTAATGGAATATTTGCGTGTCAAATTTTTCAAAAAAGAACGAACATAGTTTAGATGACAAATTCATCAAAGAATGTGTAATTAAGATATAATAAATATTTACCTCAAGGAGATAAACACTAAATCTTGACTACAAAAATCCTTGAAAATATTGAACAATGTACGACACACACTCTGGTAACTGGTGATCAACTAGAAAATAAATAAATATTGACACAATTTTTAGTAATCCATTTTTTAAAATAATTCAAAATTGTGTTGGAAGAAGAGATAAAATTTCATTGAATTACTATATTATAATTTTTTATATGTTGTACATTTTATTTCTGTTATGCATGTAAAAAAATGTATTTTATAGTGTTGTTGGAATGTAATTAAATGTTTCTTAAATAGTGGATGATGGTATCAATTCTAGGATAGACTTCATAGAAAATGGATAACGGGATAGATAGCATCAATGAAGGGTAAAAGGATGACTTTTCTTCCTCCAACAATGTACACTCTATAAAGACATGAAAATTTTCAATTTTTACTTTCTTCCTTACTACTGTAAAATATCCACAATGGTATTCATAAAATATGAAGAATGAAATTACAATTAATAATTTGAAGTTACAAGTACTAAAATAAAACGACTCTCATGTTTTGATAAATGATTTAATGATTGTTTTATTCTGTTGTATTCTCCCATGAAATGTATGACATACATTGAACAGAAACTACTTTTTTTATAGTGACATATGTAGTAAGGTTGTAGACCCAGTGACATTTCCCACCATGAATTAGATTATTGTAGTCATATTATGTGAATTAGTTATGTTTTTCCAACCATCATTCTTTGATATAATGGACTATTTGATTGTTCACTTGGTTATAACGATAAATTTTTTAAGATGATATTGAATTATGTACCAATTATCTATCATCTATTGAAAGAATTGGTCTCTGAAAGCCACTTCATAGATAATTACTTCCTGGTTAATGGATTTCAAAAAGAGATGCTGTTTCAATTACCTTTAAAACGCAATAGCTACTGAACTATTATATATTACATAACTGTGAAGATGTTGATTCATACATTGAATCACTCAAATAAATTATTATAATTTTTAATCCTTCAATGGATGATGTTTGAATATCAAATACACATAAGAAACTGTTTATAGGATAGTCTAGAGATCAAATTTATAAGTAGTTATCAGAAAATATGAATTCAATTATCGAATTACTTCAATGGTTATCTAGAGGACCAAATGAAAATAATATGTAATACAATGGTTTTTATTCGATGGTCACAAGTAAGATAAAAAATATCATGATGACTTTAATATGATGAAAGATAGTGGTGTTACCCTGGTGGTTGAAGTGACGCACATATCTGGATCCAAGGATAGTAATCTGACATGTGAAAATATGTCATCTTTTGTTATTAATGAATAGTTATATAATGTGATCTGTACGAGTCAAACTATGTGTTTAATGTTTAAAATGAAATTTTATAAAAATAAAAAAGTGAAATACTGAAAACCATGAAAACACACTTAGATTTTTTTGATACTTTTTCATAAGGATCCATAAGTAATTTGGGACATGTAGAATTAGCCTCACCTCAATCCGATGCACATTATGATCTGTATGACTCTAAGTGTGTATTTATTTAAAATTGACATAAATTTTTAGTAAATAAATCTATTTTACCTAACAATCAAATTTATATTGTTATTATACATTAGAAAAATTATCCAAATGTGATGTGAAATGTGCATGGTTTAATCTCACCTCAATCAGATTCACAATGACACTAATATGACTCCAAGTGAATTTTTTATTTATATTTGACCTTAATTATTGTAAAAGGATAACTTACCAACTCATAAATGAGCCAACAAATTCATATTGTTTGAATAATTTGCTAAAACGATCCATAATTTATTTTTGAAGTGTAGGAATGATCTATACCTAAATAAGATACATAATGTGATCGGTATGATTCAATATCCATGTTTCAATAATAAATTAAAATTTTAGTAAAAAAATTGATTAAATCTATAGCGCATAATCACATTCTTATAGTTTTAATACATTATTAAAATGACGTAAAAGTGATTTAGAACAGGATGAATCAACATCTCCTCAATACGACACACAGTGTGACCAGTATGACTCACAATGCCTGTTTTTATTTAAAAATAATATCAATATTTATAAATGGAAAAATAACCTATTCAGGACTGATAAAAGGATTTCAAATTGTTTCAATATTTTATAAAAATGATCCATAGGTAATTTGTGATGTTTAGAAATAAACCACTCCTCAATCTTATTAAAAATGTGATCGGTATTATTTAAATATTGAGTTTCATTTTTAAAATGAAATTTTAGTTAAAAATTCATGTGACATACTCAAAACCAGAAAAAAGTTCTTATTTTTTAAAAAAAATATTATAACAATAAATAATTTATTTGAGACATGCATGAATTATCTAGACTTCAATATGCTACACGGTGTGATCGATATGATTTCAAGTTTATGTTTATATTTAAAATTTAAAAAAAACAGTTAACGGCCAACTGACCTACTCAATATCAAGAAGATGTATGCACATGATTTAAATTATTTATGAATGTGATATATAAGTCATTTTTTATGTGTACAAATCAACTGAAACTCAATAAAACACACAATGTGAATGATTTGAGTCAAAGTTCATGTTTAAATTTTAAAATGACATTTTATTAAAAAAAGATAACTGACACACTCATAAATAAGAAAGAACAATCAGATAGTTTTTATACAATATGATGATGGTCCATAAATGATTTGAGATGTGAATTAGTCAGTAACACCTCAATCTGATGCATGGTTAGACTATTATGACTCCAATTGCGTTTTTTTAATTAAAATTGACATCACTTTTAGTATAAAGGACAAATTACCAAATAAAAATCAAAAAAACACATTGACATTATTCAAATACTTTAGGAAAATGATCCATAAAAAATTTATGAGGTGTATGAATCATACACACCTCAGTCCGATAGATAATGTGATCGATAAGATTCAAAGTGATTGTTTTAATTTTAAAATGACCTTTTAGTAAAAAAAGGTTGTATACTCAAAACTGAGAAGACAAAATCTAATTTTTTTGAAAAATTATGATAGTTATCCATTAGTCATTTGGGATGTTTAGAAATTTGCCACACATCAATCTAATGCATGGTGTGATGGGTATGACCCAATGGGTGTCTTTATATTTAATGTTTTCATAAAATTTATTAAAATAGACAATTATCATACTAAAAACCATGAAAACACATTAGGAATGATTTGATAGTTTACTAAAACGATCCATAAGTGATTTATAATTTTTAGGAATCAATATCACCTAAATAAAATAAATGATGTGCCAAGTATGACTAAATGTGCCCATTATTTGTTCAAATTGAAATTTTAGTTCACAAAGTGTTACTCACTAAAAACTAATTAAACACGGTTGTATTTTCCTGATAATTTAGGAAATTAATTCCTATGTTATTTTTGATGTCTAGCATTCCATTTCATATCATACCAATGCACGATGTCATCAAACATAGTCCAAATAGAATGTTTCCAGTTCAAAATGACATTTTTGTAAAAAAGAAAATTGACATAAAAAAAACAAGAAATTATATTCAGATTGTTTTGATACTTTAGAAAAATGATCCACAAGCCATTTGAGACATGTTGGAATGAGTTGCACCTCAATATAATGCACCGTGTGACTGTTTTGACTCATTGTGCATCTTATTATTCAAATTGACATTAATTTTAGTAAAATTAACAAACACCGTTAAATTATTTCAATTGTATTATTAAAAATATAACAATTTTTCCCTCTTATAGGTTCGTTATTTTCCATAAGAAATAATTTTTTTTGAAAAATAATGATTTAGGTGAGGATTAAAATATTCAGGGACATTGATGTTTTTGAAAGTATGTAATAATGTGTGTTTATGTAATTGTAGAAACCAATGTTTGAAAAATCTATAATATAGTGTTTTTTATAATGAATGTGTTATAAATTTCATTTCATTCGAAACCTTTTTTATTACTTAATTCTGTGTATATCAAATGTGTTTACGGTCTTGTGGTGTGCGGTTACAGCACAATACAGTATGGCTCTTTATCAATAATGATAAAGGTCAATTTTATAAGTACATTTAAAAGAGATGATAACGTCTACTTTATTAGCGCTATTATTAATGTGGATAAACGACCCTTTTTCAGAAATTTATCAACACTGATAAAAGGCAACAATTTTTAATATCTCTCATGTATTCTGCACATTTCTAACATTGATAAAGGACATTTATAGCACCGTTAAAATCATGTTTGTAGTTTTGTATGGCACAAATTCTATGTAATATTCTTTTGTTGTTCTTTCATGGATTATTCTCATAATTCCCTTATGATCCATTTCTTATAAACAATCAATATTTATGTCAAGACACATTTATATGATCTTTGATATGCAGTGTCTAAATTTCAAATGTTATCCTCATGTTCTCATACTCTTATGCTCATATTGGGCTTATATATAATCATTATTTACTCATACTAAGCTTCAGATATCACCTTTTCTTATGTTTCATTTCCCTAGGTTATGAAGGATGGTTCTAAGGAGTACTATGGTGGATAATCTTTATGCAATATGTTGAAGATCATTCACTGAAATATTAGAATTCTTTTCATGTTTCCAAATACACTAAACTGATATGGTTCTTGGGAATGCACTTTTATATTGTGTTGAATACTAATATAAATGTTGTAATATCCATGTCGTGTAAGCCTAGGTCTCTATATAATGTGCATGAAATCAGGAGTAGGAAATCCCACAAATACTCCCCTCCATGATTTATTTCATTATATAAATATTTATTTTCATAATTGTATATATATTTTAGTAATATATAAATATATATAATTATAAATATAATAAAGGCGATTGTAATATTTTTTTTAATTATTTAAATATGTATATATTTATTTATAATATAATTACAATTTTAATCGTATATAATTATATATATATATATATAAATTAAAATATATTAAACTAATTTTAAATAAGTATTTGTAAATGTAATTATAGATATATAATTATTATTATAATTTGAAATAAATATAGTTGTAAATATATTTAAAGTTATAAAGATTATTGTCTATATATTTATATTAATATATGTTTTTATATAATGATACTCTTGGAATATATAAATATAAATATAATGATAATAGTATTTTAAGTATTCATTTTTTAATATATTTATTCTAAATTCATAATTTTGTAAACATTTAATTATTTATTTACGAATATAAAATTAATTTTTTATAATATTATATTTAATTATTTATAAATATAAATAAATAATTTTATAAATATAGTAAATGTACATTTATGAATATATTTATAGATGAATATATTTAGAGAATATATTTACAATTAGTTTTCATATAATTTTAAATATTCTGATATCATTATAAATATATATATATAAAGTAAATAAATGTAAATATAATTTTAAATACAGTAATTATATTTATTATATAAATATATTGACTATAATAATATAATTGTATAAACATATAATTAATTATTTATAATTTTATAAATACTTTAAAATTTTCAATTTTCCAAAATTATATATATATATTTTTTATAAATATATTAATCTATTAATATTTATTTACACATATATTTATAACATTATTAATGATTATATTATTTTAAATGCAAGTATCTTAAAAATTTGTGACATAAAATAATTAAAAATGATAAAACTATATGAATATAGAAAAACTTATAGATTTTATTAATATTACAAATTATTAAGAAAATATTTATATATATATATACTAAAAAAAGTTGAACACATTTTTAAAATATTAAATAGTTTTAAATAAAATAATTATTAATAAATTTTGTTAAATGAATAAATTACCCATTTATTTTAATAAATAATACTATCTATAATAATATTAAAAATAAACATATAATCATTAATGGATAAAAGAATAAAATATAAACTATATAATTTTACTAACTAAAATTATAAAATGATTATTAGAAGATGAGTAAATTACAAAATTATTTGTTGTATATGATTCTATATAATAATTTATAATTAACATATATATTAGTGTTTTTGAAATTAATATATATATATATATACACACACATATATATGTGAAGATAATATTGATATATGTTTAACTGAACAATGATAATATATAGAATATAGTTTCTATTAATGAAATTAACATTAATTTGGAGAAATAAATTTTAAAAAATAAATATTAATAATTAATTATATAAATAATTTAAAAAACTAAAAATATGCTTTTATATATGTTAAAATGGAGATGATTACATATTAATTATATATATTACAACCACTTAAATAAAAAAATTAATTGTAATAAATATCTATAATTAAATATTAAAAATGTGTAAAATTTAAGACATATTGGAAAATGAAAAATGTGAAATGAATAAATTAAAAAATTAATAAAAATGTTATAAATGTATAAATAATAGTAAAAATTATTAAATTCAAATAAATATTTAAAATTTTTAAATTTTATATATTGAATTAACATATAAAAAATGATAAAATTTACCTATTAGAAACATAATATTTATTAAATATATTAGTTTAATAAAAATATAAAAAATGAATATAAAAATTTAAAAAAATTACAAAACTATTATGTCTGTTTTTTGTATAAAAATGCCTTAATTCTTTTTATTAATATTATAAATAAATATAAGACACATTTGATATATGTGAAATTGAAAAATAAAATGATATTCAATTAAATTTTCATTACTCAACACAATTGATCAATAATTAATTAATTTTTTTTATTTATAAATAAAATTTCACTAAATATATGACTTATTTTTTGTTAGAATGAATATTTTATGTTAAATAAATGATATTGTAAGAAATAATATATATATATTGATATATATATATATATATATATATATATATATCTGTGTGTGTGTGTGTCTGAAAATACATATGTACTAGAAATATAAAATAAATTAATGAATAATTATGTATAAAACCCTTAAAAGTGAGTAAGACATTAATAAATTTTTAATTATTACATTTAATTCACTTTAAATATTTATATTTAATAAAGATTACATATTACTGGTTATAATTGATTTATATATATATATATTGAATTTATTAATTTTTTAATAATTGGTTTATAAATATTTTATTTATTGTTTTTTATGTTTTATTATTATTATTTAATCAATTTATATATCTATATTTCATATATAATATTTTTTAAATTCTATTGAATATAAATTTTTATTTTATATTTATAATTTTTTAATTATAATTTATATAATGATTTTGTATTTACACATTTCTAGGTTTTCATTTTTTTAATTAATTAAATTTATTCATTTTACATGTCTATTTTTAGTTTATAATATGTATATATATATTTAATATATATTAAATTTCTTTATAGCTTTTTAATTTTTTTTAAATAATTTATACTTTATTTATTTTATTTTTAAAATATTATTATTTCATTATTTTCATTATTTTTTTACTTTTAATATTATTATTATTATTATTATTGGAATATATTAAAAATTGGGTGTCATAGCTCGTATGGGAATGTGGGTTGGGTTGTGAATGTCCTTGTCATGTGTAAGTAGATGGGTTAAAGCCTACAGGAAGCATAGTGTATGTCATGCCAATATAGGCCATTGTGTATAGGCACAATAATATATTGGTGTCTGGAGTGTATGTAGGAGCCAATCCATATAGAATGATTTTTTCCTTGGGATGTGACATAATCATTTATAATGAAAAAGAAAAATGTTAGATATTTCATTGTGGGAGTCACATGTGCCATCAAGAGCACAAACATATCTAGAAAATGAACTCGTAAGGGTTACCGGTTATCCTTTCTAAAATGAAATAACTGAAAATGGTACCCTTTATTAGTGACAAAAAACTCTTATAATAATTACCACTTATCAGCACTAAAAACTCTCATAAAGGCATCCATTATTCGTGCTTTTCTCTAGCATTGTTAAAAGATGGCGTTGAATACGACCAAACACATAGTAGTTCCACGATAATTTCAAATGTTTCTTATTTTAAATAAATATTATTTTCAATTTCATATTCCTCCCACAACATAGAGTTTAAAAAAATTGTTAAATAATATAGAAATTTAATTATTTAAATATTTCTATTAAAATAGGTATATTGGTTTGAGTAGTATAAATAAGAGTAACTGAATTTTTAAATATATATGTTCAATTTTTTTACATATTTGAATTTATATATAAGTTAATAAGAAATATGAACTAAATAAGGAATGGTTAAAAATTTAGCATATATGAGTAAGAACTGTTAAAGGGTCATTATTTTATAGAATTTGATTTGTTTTATATTTTTTAATTTAAATTATAATATAGTTTTCTAAATTTCCAAATTTTATTTGATAAAATCGATATCATTTTTGGAAAAAAAATCTTAATAAAAATCTCATGGCTTTTCCATAAAAGATTTCTTTTTAAGAGAATATTGAAAATAGCTTTTTTACAAAAAAACCTTTTATGAAATAAATGTAATTATAAATTTTTTATTTTCAATTTTATCTAATTAATGTCAGAGAATTTTCATTTTATTATAATTAATCCAATTAATTCATTAAGAATAAACATTATACTTGATTTTGGTGTAAAATTATTTCATAATTAAAAAATTTATTTTTCAAAATATTTCATTTTATTATTTCTTCACATTTATAATTAAAATAATTTTTAACATGAATTGAATTAGAATATAGTAAAATTTATTTAATATTTAAAATCATAATTTTTTAATTATGTATATATTGACCTTATATTTTTAATAATAAGGAAAATGACTATATAAATATTTTATCTTCATCGTAAAGGGTAAAATGGGTCAATTGTGGTTGAAATGATTTGATATCAATGTAAAATTTCTTAAAATCACAATACTATTTTATTTTATGATTGTAATTATACTATCGTTATCCTATTTTTAAAAATATGCTATTTTTTATCCATATTTCTTTTATTATAAACACTGTATTATTTTATATCAATTGCAATTAAAATATCTAAATATCCATAATTATCATGTTTTCATGATAAAAATATTGATAAATTTTATATAAAAATGAATATTGATGAATAAATTTAATAATTATAATTAAAAAAATTATGGTTATTTATTTTTAATATATTGTGATGGTATATAAAACGAGAACACTTTGTCAACATCAATATTACATTTGTAAAAGTAGCTTAAAAAGAAATTAAATGATTCAAAAAAAATTAAATGTTATATTTTTTTTTGAAGAATTCTAGTGTTCTATGATTTAATTTTTGATTTATATGTGGTGATATTTGGTGAAATCCTATATATTTTTATTCCATGTTTATCTTGGTACAAGATACGCGAATAGTCCTGAAAATATATTCATATGATTTTTAATGATTACAATTTATTTATAAGTCATTAGAACATCCATAAATATTTTTTTTCAACTAATGGTAAATGGTCTATAATATATAATATTATAAACTTATGATCCAATTCTCTTTTTATGGTGTTAGTTTCAACCCTTCAATGTTACTCATTTCTAAAAAATAAATAATTACATCCTATTGAATTGGAGTTAATCTAATCCTTTCAATGACAATATCTATTTTAGTTTTATATAAATAATATAACTCATTTAATCATCAATCATATAATAAAATGTTTTTATTCCTAAGCAGTGATTGAGATTTTCTTCTACAAAGGCCTTATATGTAATGAAAAGGTAGAATCTCAACGATTGAGATAAGGGTTTCTGAAATGCTTTCACCTTCAATAATTATGTCTTTTTATTGAACTCATATTAATCCTCAACATATTTTTATTAAATGATTCCTTTTCTAAGGAATTTTATTAATTTTTATCGTTTTATGATGGTGTATCATTTGATACCTATCAAAAAACTATCTTATATAAGATATTATTAGGTCATTATATGAGATTTTCAAATACATCCTTTTATTTTTAAATAGTCCTCATGATTTTTCAATAGTCAAATTAATAACATAAAATATTTCCTAAAAATTATTTTAATTGAAATCAAATTCATTTTATAAAATATAAATATTATTTATGTTTATCCTTTTTTAAAACTTTTTACAAATATCATTCATTATGGTGGTTTCATAAAACCTATGTAAACAATGATGTTTATCTGAATACAAGACTCTTTTGTGTAGACATAAAATATTATTTCATCATTGAATAATGATTTAACATTAAATTTATTTTATTATTATTATTCTATAATGGAAAATTTTGAAATATAATAGTGCAATTAAATTTAATTAAAAAATATTATTTGTGACCGTAAAAAACTGGCTTGCTAAGGGATTTTTTCAGAACGAAACAAATTGATGTCCTATTAACTATATAAAATTATATAACACATTGGGATCATTTTATTGAAACATATAGATTTTATAAAAACATTTATCTCTGACTGTTGACTATTATTAATAATGTGAACCAATTTGGAGGTCATAAACCAATTGACCGAAACACAAAAAAGGGGAAATATGGAAATATAGTAACTAAAAAAACATTAAAAAATAGATAATAATAATTCCATAAATAAAAAATATTGTCTGAAAGAATTAAATAATTTATTTATTTACAATACATAGTATTTTATTGTATACAAAAGGAAAGTCATGACTTGAGGTATGAGATTTCGTAACTCAATTTCTTCTCATTATCTTATATCAATTATATATTGACTTTATTTTGCATGTATTATGTGTGAAATAAATATTGATTGTTTTATATTCTAATTTAAAAAATATGTAATTTGGATGCGTATTTATTATACACAATCCAATAATTTTCTATTTCTCACATGAATATTAAGATCTTTGTAAGGGTTTGTCATCTTAAAATATTACATTCTGAGACGTCATTCACATTAAGAACCTATTTTTAATGATAGGGTGTATATGGTAAAAATTGAAATATTATATCAGTAATAAATCTATGAACATTATATTTAATGTAAATTTTTATGTTCTCTCTCTTTCATGAGGTATTTATTAAAAAGAGATAATCATTACAAGGGTATTCTGTCTGAATCGTGATTTCTTGAGGCATGTTTCATGTCATCCACCCTGATTTATTTTATATGGTATAATTAATACCCAATGATAGTATTTTAACATATTATTTCATTTAATTAATTGGAAATATAGATACATTTAATGTAATATCCTTTAATGGATTATGTTCTTAAATGATACTAATTTTGAAATGGTTTTATTATATAATTTATACCAATATAGAGAAATGTTAAATATTCTCAACATTTATTCCATTGTGTAGTGTATATAATTGAAATTAATTTCATTCATTATATATTTCATGACAATATAGGGTTTCAAGAATATATATATGTTTTATTTAGCTGGATTTTGGAATTTTAACGATAATGAAGGGGTTTTATTTAAATTCATTGATTCAATGGTTTAAATGTAATTTATCCAAATTTTTCATCCTATATTTCATTATATTTTGGAAAAAGTGGTATTTTTAAAATACATATTATTCCATGAAGATATATTTCAAGGAATTTAATGTTAATGTTAATGTTTTGAAAATATAAAATCCAAATATCTTCCTTATGGGTAACTTTTTAATCTTTTTCAAATGTTCAAAAAGTAATGTTTATAAGAATTTTATGACATTAAAAATTTTTCCCCTCATTATGACCATTATTCAATGTAAATATTATTTTAAAAAATTGTATTTTTTAAAAAAATGGAAGAATGTTCACATTCTTATGGGAAATTTTTTTAGATTTTGAAATGAAAAAGGGGATTCCTTACATTATTTAAGAGTATATTTATAAAGGTTTTTATAAAATAGTATTTTATCTATTTTTCACCTTTTTATTTATTCCAATTATTTTCTCGAGTTATAATTTAATTATGACATCAAAATATTTTCCTTTATTAATAATGATGATTTTAAACGAATATTTTCCCGAATCATTACATTTTCATTCGGTAAATACACTTATGAAGTGAATGATGGTTAATTCTAGGAGTATTTTATAATGAATTGAGAGATCTAATTACTATTTTCATGTAATGATTCATTGAAATTATTGATGATGGTGTACTATCATGATATAGATATTAATTATTAGTGATCCTTATATACCTATTCAATTAAATGGTTTATGTGATCATGTGAATTATATGGTAGTTACTCCCAATAGATAGAATATTTTTCTTAAGATAAGTAATTAGAATTTAATAATTGTGTTAACTAGATAGAATATTCAATTATAAGATTGTACTAATTATCATGTTTTTATGATTTCATGGGAGAATAAAGATATCCCATGATAACCCAATAATTACCCTTCGATTTATTAGAGTTTTACTAAATCATTAAACAATATTAATTTCACATGGATCATAATTATTAACATAAATGAATATTGACTTATATAAAAAAATTTCAATAGGAATCAGAATTTATGAATGATGTTTTGATGGGTATGAAATTTTTATGTAATTTTTATAAAAAATAATTATTATATCACACACTTATTAGCATCATATTCTCAAGTACGGTATTCAATTATTAATTAAAATTTCTACATTGATTGTTCTATTTAGCTCACCATTTTTTTCAATTTTAATAGGTAATATAGAATGATTTTATTTATGCTATGGTGATAGTTAATTCATGTGTAGTTAATTTATTTGTAGATATTGAAGAATTTTTAATGAATTTGAAAATATTGGAATAATGAGAATATTTCAATATATTAGTAATTATAGGGTTTAGTTTTGAAAATAAATTTTCCCCTTATAAAAAATAGTAGACAGAACAAGTATTGGGATACGTAAGTGAATAAATAATATTTATATACAAATTCTGGATTTTAAAAATTGATTCTTGGTTATTGGTATAATATCTAGAATTGTAAATTGTATATTTTATTAGTATATATAGTTGTACAAGTCTAGGGTGGTATATTTGGTATTATATCAAGGTTTTAAATGACAGTATAGGTCAGAATGTTAAAATTTTATGTAATTTAATATTTTTTGAAGTCATCATCGATTATTTATTCTATGTTCACTCATATAATTAATTGTTTAGATACTCTTTTGAGGTTTTATGTTATATAATTTTAATTTTACTAATGAAAATTTGGGAGACTTAACAAACGATTGATGTCTTTATTACCATTAGGTTTAACAAATAGGTTATTTTGGGAAGAAAGCTATTATATTTTGGGGATATATAATAAAATTTATAAGATAACCATTATGGAAAATATAGTCATTAATTTTTCCATAATTATAGTTAATTGATATACAATGTTTTACATTTTATGGAATCATTGTAAATAAAATAGTTGGTATTATTATTGTAATTTTATCAGTTAATGATTTATTTTTTTATATTTTTATTAATTAAAATATGGTATTATCATACCTTGTGCTAATTTTTTTATTAATGATTATAGGAATATAATTTTATTTTTTAATGGATCACATAACATGTTAGACATATATTTCAATTTTTTGGGCATGTGAGAGATTCAACTTAGATAAAAATCAGTTATAAAATGGGATTATATAGAAGTAGAAACTATTTCAAAAACATAAAAAATAATGATAATATTTTTTTATATTTTAGTTACTCATGTATGTATAATTTCATGTATTTTCTATTTAGAGGGTAAAATAATCTCTCACATCTATAAAACGGAACATGAAAGTAATAGTTTATCCATTTACAATTATATTTAATGAATTGATACTCTCTTATCACATTTGGGAAAATGAAATATAAATTAAATGATTCTTACCCAATGATAATATTATTCATAAATGAATAAAATAATTTAAAATAATTCATAACCTCATTAAATGTTATTTTTCTTCTGTGTTCTTATTTTTAGATCCATCAAATATTGTCAACATTTTTGAACCATATTATGTTCTATTATAGGTGAACATCACTTGGTTTCATTCTAATATTTTCTAAATGATGTTTTATGATTCCCCTTTATATAGTGGGGTTTCGAAAGATTTTTTTTAATTATTAATAATTTTTTCCACTTTGGATCTTATTTTATTATCTTCGTCTCTTTAAAATTTATTTGAGAAATGTTAAAAATCCATTGAATGAGACATGAGATAAATTGGGAGAATGTAATTTAATTAAGAGGGATAGATTTTGACACCCAAATTTTTATAATATAAAATATTTTAAATAAATAATATGTTAGATAGCATTTAAAATGAACAACACAGATCAGAAAAAACCCATTATATACTTTGGAAACAGTTTTTTATTTAATATGACTTATTTAACCTGGCCACAAGGTTGGTGAGTATGAACTAAAGAAATCATAGTATGAAAAATAGATTTTTAAATGATTTTCTTATTAGCATTTATTCCTTAGTTCATATGAAATATTTACAATATTTTGACTAATATTATTGATATTATATATGGTTATTTACTAATAAAAGTTCATTTTTTTATTAAAGCAGTTATGCTGTAGATTTTTAATTTTCATTTAAAATAAAATTTTCATGATTTTATATATTAAATATTATAAAATAGATATAATTTTTGAAATAATCATTTTCAAATAATTTTAATATATATATATATATTAGTAAAGGATTTATATCTTGGTAAAGAGTGAAAAATAATTTTATTCCAACAAAATCATTTCATCTAATAACAGTAATTTCAAGATCCTATTAGAATCTAGAATTGTTTCTTTTAAAAGTAAATTTTTTTATTAAATTTAATTTAATTAATTCCACATTGATCCAAACATTACATGATTTTGTGGTAAAAACATATTATTTATGAAAGTGTACTTTTCAAAAATAACCAATTTCCTTTTTCCACTTATATTAAAATTAAATTTTACTAATTATAGAAGCTTGACTATTATAATATGTAACTCATGATTGAAACCATAAGTCACTAATTAGGTAAATATTTTTCATATATCCTGTACATAAGGAATATTAACCATTTTTATTTGATTTTTCCATAGTAAATAGAGAGATAGGTTAATTTGATGTTGAAATTGTAGGATAAAGTTCAAATTCTCTAAAAATAAAAATATTTTTTGGATTAATGAAACTATAATATCATCATCATGTGTCTTAAAATATATATATTTTTTTGGTAATTTCATAAAATTAAAACCTCTATATTAATTTATATAAAGAGTAATTAAAAAATATCACTCTCCATCATTTATTATGTTGTCAATATTTAGATATAGATAAAAATGATAAATGAATAAATATACATGGTTAAATTTATTATTGATAAAATATATTTAATATGGATATATTTTATTTTATGTGATTTTATATTTACCTTGAATGTGTATGAAACACTAATGAAACATGTGTGGAAGCATAATGAAATCATGAAAATGATTTAAAAAACATTAAATTTATCATTTTTGGATGATTTAGGATGTTACATATGTTTATTAGATACATAAATAGAATTATTGATTTTGAAATTATTTAAATTAAGATTAAAATATTTTATTATTCATTTAATGCAATGATTTGTGAATTTTTAATAAAATGAAATTAAATGATTTTTTATGTTTAAAATAAGGACCTGACCATAAACATTAAATTGTATTGAATTAAAATAATAATTCAAATTGAGGATCTTTTTAAGTTTCGTGTTTTAGAGAATTAGGAATAAAAATTACATTACAACATGAATATTACATATAGACACTACTACTTAGTATACATTTTTTTTTCATAAAATAAAAACACTTAAAAGGAAATATGTCTAGTTCAATTTTTTATATAGCCTGACTTTTCCTTGATCCCATCCTTGACCCTATTCATCTTTAAGTCCTATGGAAAACATTTCCAAAACATTTGATGAGCATAAAAATCTCAATAAGGGTTATAAAGTATGGAAGGAAAACATCAGGCCATCAATAAATACAAATCAATGAAACAATACTTTTTAATCATAACATACCTTACGAAATATTATGATTTATGAATAAAACACACAAATAATAAATCATAAAGGTTACTTATGGAATGGATACAAAACATACATTGTAGCTATCATAGCTACATTGGTATTTACACTTGGAATACCCATCATAGTATATTCCCTAAATCTTTAATGCGATACATCACGTTTACTTCTGTTACATTACCCAACGCATTGGAGAGATATCACGAGCTCACTTGCCCTATGTTTATCATGGAACCACCATTATAAGAAAAAAATTCCAAATAATCATTATACAATCATATCACATAACACATGAATAAAGGAAAGATAACATTTCCACATTCCAAAATGACAAATCAAGATTTTAAAATAAACAATGTTTTATGAAATCATTTCAAACCATTTTAAAAAAGAATTTTGAATTAAAGTGTCCAAATAAACAACGAGGCTCTTAAATGAATTGTAATTATAGAACGTTAATGTCCATATAAATAAATCCTAAAACCCATTTTCAAAAAATTGACATTAATAAGAAACATTTAGAATAATAAATCTTTAAAGCATTTAAAACGATATTTTAGATAGAGAGTTTTTCTAACAAAAAGGGAGACGCATGAATACAAATAATTGAGGAATAATATTTAATCAGAACATTATAGTATCATTAGAATAAAGGGATTTATGATATAATATTTCAAAGGATAGTATATACACTATATAAGAGTGAATTGGTGCATAACAATAGTGAAGTCTCAATGGAATGTGAATTGAGATTAAATCTCTTATAAAGACAATATTTTTCGGTTAAGGATAAATCAACAACATAATTATGTTTGGAAAATATAAATAAACTTAATATGATTGGATATTAAGTGTAAATAAATCAGAGGACAATCAAACATATTCTTGTGATAACAACACCAAGGAACTGGATGTTTAACTCAGGAAATAGATATTGAGTTAAAATTACTCTTATCAAGTTCATATCGAAGAGTTGAGAATTTATCAATGGAGTGATTATGTGTATCAAAATTATATCCATATAAAGTGGAGTGGAAATTAATAAAATAATAATAAATAGTTATTACCCACATAATCATATCATGACATAATCGTGAATTAGAAGATTAACCCAAGGAATGGAAATTGGGTTTTAAGGTTCCCTTACTGATTTGGTAACTTACGAAACCTACATCCCATGAAAGAAGGATAAAAAAATTAAGACTTAGATAACGATATATTTAATTATATTACATAATGAATATAATATTGGGCAGTACATACACCACAAAAAATTAAATAGTGGATAATATAGCATGAATCTCATGGGAGTAAAAAGTGAAATGAAAACCCCTTACCACGTTGTAATCAATCGAGTCGTATGAAAAAAAGTTAATAACCTAAAAATGAATCATATAATAATAGGAATATAAAGAGAATCATGATAATATATATCAAATGGTAGTACAAAATACACCAAATACAATGAATAAGTGTCGAGCATTGGGAATCTCATGGAATTGAAAATGAGATAAGAAATCCCTTACCTCGTGTCTGACATGTCTCGACCATTCTTTAATATCCTGAATAATTAACTAAAGACAATTTATACTTTCTTAAAAACCCTTTTCAGGTTTATTATTAATTTTATATTTTTTATTTCCATTTTATAAACATTATGTATTCATTTAAGTTAATAATGTTCATTTGTCGATATTTGGAACTTGAGTCAAAAATGAACACCTTATATTTACAAGATGTCCTTGTGGTCAATTATACATTATATCTAGAATGAAATTAATTATTTAGATATCATATAGATCATATATATCCAGTATGTATATATATTTATAATAGTACATAACATTTATAGGTATGAAATGAAATGCACTGTTCATGGAGATGGTAAGTCATACGTACCCATGAACACTATTTCCATTTCTATTTATTATCTTAATGTTTTTAAAAAAATAATGATACATAGTTATATAATTATTAAATTATAATATAATATAAAATATTATTAACTTTATCCTTTATATGTCCCACATAAGTCATTAAAGAGTCATATCACTTCGAGGGGGCGGTAGTCTGCACTACCTCTAATGAGATTATCGTATTTACCCACTATGG
Source organism: Viscum album (assembly GCA_963277665.1). Lineage (NCBI taxonomy): Eukaryota > Viridiplantae > Streptophyta > Magnoliopsida > Santalales > Viscaceae > Viscum > Viscum album. The sequence continues at coordinate 567,330,666 of OY728151.1, forward strand.
AAACCATCAAGTATTTCTATAAATGAAAAATTACCAGAGAATAAAGTAAACATAAACATAATATATATCATATATAAATACCATGGTATCATAATGGCCACCTTGAGAGGTGGTTGGAGATATTTGAACAATCATCATTCTGTGAGGTGTTAGTTTTCCAACCACAGAAACATTATGTTCTTCACCCATTATATATAGGTGTGTATAAGTGTAGTTCGAATCCTTATCATAACAAAATCCTATTATATTGAGGATACTATTGTTGTTACAAAAGAAAGGAATAAAAATAGTTCAGGGGTTGGAGAAGTAAAATAAAAAACAAAAATTTAAGAGAAACAGATACCTTTAATTTTTGTAACTCCCTTTGGATTGAAACAAATTACTTCTTGAAGTTCCTTATACATAAGGTATGGCTTCTAGGAGGAGGATAGGGTTGTACCGAGTTTAATTAGGATGAGGTTGGATGAGCCAAAAGGCTTGAGAGGTGTGAGGAAATGGTTAGAATTTGTCTTCTTTTATAAGGGAGAGGAGGGGCTCTTTAGGGAAGTGTGATAATATATTTTTAATATATAATGATATTCGGATTCCAAAGGGCCAAAAATCATTATTTTAGAAGATAATATTACTTTTAGTCAAATTAATATCATATAATAAGAATTTTATAGGTTTTGGTTGTTATATTAAAATTTAAAATCTAATGAGTTAAATACTACATCATTATTATGTCATAATTAATTTAATTTATGTGATTCCTAAAAATTATAAATAAAAATACCATGATTTAGGTAATAATTTTAGATATCAATAAAAATTTATAGTCGAAAATATAATTTATATAGCACCATATAAAAATTAATTTAAGAAAATATTTTTCTTTATGTCAATTTTGATTTTACGTTAAATTAATTAAACTAAAGTGTCATTATCTTTAATATGTGGCTCCATGGATCAAAAAATAGACCCAAAGATTCCATTGGATGGCCATTACTCATCCAATAATGATAGGAAATGTGTTACAGTAATTTTTAATTATTACAATATTCTATTTTCCTTAAATTACCCTATTTCCCTTTAACCACCGTAAATAAAAGAAAAAAGTTAGTATTCACCAAGAATTATTTTAATCTTAGTGAACGAAATTATAATTCTTGATAACAACCATGTATGTCGAATTTTTTATCTTCAATTCACAGAAGCGGTACAATTTCATTTAAATGAAAAAGTTAGTTTTTTTAGCTATACTAAGTGATTTCACTATTCTTCAAAAATTGATGTTTTTCAAAAAAAACCCAAAAATTCAACCTAATAATTATTTGATATTCCAAATTCAAAAAATGATGTTTTTTATAAATTAAAAACCTAGAAGTGGAATTAATTATTTTAATATTAATTCCCGTTGCTAAAACAAATAGATTGTTTTTAAGAAACAATAACTATTAAAAGATATACACTTGTTTATGTCCAATTTCAATGTAAAAGTAATTACAATGAACAAAATTGGATTAAATGGTAAGAATATATTCTAATTACACTTTAAAACCAATAAAAAATATAATCTATATATATAAATAAATTATATTAAAACACAATTTTGAATTAAAATACAATATTTTTCACTATTCATTAGAAAATGAAATTTACCAGAAAAATTCCAAATAATTTACACAGAGTAAATTTCGAATTCCCCAATCTAAAGAAGGATTATATTTGGTCAAATAAAATGTATTAAAGTGACAAAAATTATATTTAAAAATGGTTCGCCATTAAAAGGAGGTAAATCGACCTTTTAATGTAAATTATGCTTAAAATTAGATTCATTCCCATTTTAAGCCTATAAAATTTATTGGATAAATATAAATACACTTATCAAAAACATATAATCATATTTTAGTTAGTTTTGTTCATTCCCACCAATCTAATGTCTAGGAGTTAACTACAATTTGAAATAATAATATTATATTATTAGATTACAACGTATGATTTCAAAGAAACTCGTTGTTCCGTATCGAGTACGTTATCGAATATATAAACCCCTTTTTGTAAAATTAATATTTAATTCACAAATATTAATAAATATGAAATATGACTTCTTTTATATTTACATGGGATGTTACATCCATCCGCCCTTTTGAGAATTACGTCCTCACAATTTTAAAACTGGACTTAGAAACATCATTAAAAGTCCCACATCAGAAATGAGTCAGTAAAATTATCACTTTAAAAAAAACTATAATGGTCCCATGAGATAACCCATACTATGATTCCATGTAGAAAAAAAAGGATATATAAGAGAGAACATATAGTAACGTTCTAATGGAGTGTGATAGAAAACATGATTAGGAGAAATCTAACCACCAAAAAACCACAAACGTGTGATGTGTTAAACGGTCTTTGATTACCCAGTAGATAACGTAAACCAAAAACGTTTTTGTTTTACATTTCTTTTCATAATTTGGAGGAATTAATTTAAAACATATAATAAGAACATAAGGATATATACTTACCGTCATGTATAGATTCATCCTTTAAAAATATTCTACCAAAACTTATCTTTTCTCCAAAAAAAGTACACTCAAAAAGACTTGGTCACATAAAAAGCACAAGAATAATCTTCTTGAGAGTCAAATAATTCACAAAAGAAGAACTATATATTTCTCTAGTCTTTAGACAACAACTAAAACAAAAATCGTTAGTGCAAGATCAGATAATACCCAAAAAGGATAATCTTTTACAAAAACAACTTCTATTAATCTCCAAAATATTTCAAACCAAAACCAAAGTTCAGAAAAGACCATTAAAAAAACAACTTTCTGTAAAATTCTTCAAAAGGGATCCAAAATAAGATAGAAACCCAAATCACATAAGGATTTAAATAAATAGACTTCCAAGATAACATTTATCTTCAAATAACAAAAGTTACTCATAAAGTCTCATATTGAAAAGTAATTAACTAAATCACATGTTCTCCATGATAGGTTAATCATTTTCATAAATAAACCAAATTGTCATATGTCCACAATATAACCATATATTATTCCCAACTAAAACTTCAACAATTATTCCACAATTTAAATCCATAGTATTCTATCTTCCTTAGGAATATAGTGTTTCCTCAAAAGAGAGAACTCCTTCCACAACAACCTTTATCACAAAATCACTAAATCATTTTTCTATACTAAGTATATCCATTTGATAAAACAAAAGTTCAAAAAATCAACATGTTCTTATTCCATAGAAACATTTTACAACAATAATAATTTATACTAACTAGGGACTTCATATGGGATAGTGTTAGGTGATTTACCCTTTTCGCCATTCAGTTGTGGGATCGATTCCTGCAGCCTTGCCAGATGCGACATGTTGTCACCCATAATATGGGTTGTCCTTTTTATAAAACTCAAAAATAACCCTAAAATATTTTAACCTCAATGGTTTCCTTATACCTATAATTTTTATCAAAATTAATTATAATGTAAAAATATTAATTCATGAAGTATTATTTCACCACCATGTGATAAAATAAAACGATCCCCAAAATGAAGAACATGATGTCGTGATCATGGTGTCAATTTGGTCTCATCGTCATCTTCTTCACGTAGGTAAAAGGTCCTTGCATCACAAAAATGATTTATAGATCCTTCAAAATCATTTTTATCCTCCATCCAAATACACCTTGTACAACATGGGTCAAATGGGTGTTCAAAGAAAAATAGTTTTGGAAAATAATCATGTATGACATATAATTTCAAAACATCTGATAAAACATGATTTATATAAAATAGTCGGACCGAATTTGAATTAAAACATTCAATTAATGGCCCTTTTAAAATACCATTTGTATGATCTGAGAGACTATATTGTAAAATAAAATATAAATATGTTGTGCAAGGGTATCCTTCTTCAGCACCATTTTTAAATTCATAATATGCTTCAAAATCTTTTGATAAGGTAAAATATTTGAAAATGACTTTATAATATTTACCTTTCTTGAAAATATGAGAATGTATTGAAAATATGATTTTTCTAAATACAACCCATGATCCATGTTGATAACGAGGTATAGTAGACGTATTTGATATCTCAAACATATGCTAGCAAGTGAGTTTTTTGCTAGAAAATGTTTCACAATCATCCGAACTTGACTTTGCAATAATTATTGCATGCATGTCATCAAGAAGAGATAGAAATTTCGTTTGAGATCCTCCTCCTTCCATTTGTAACTAACATTCATTGATCTGAAAAAGCTAAAAACAACTATTTAACTAAAATAATAAACATAGGGACAAACCATCTGTCTAACAAAAACTCTTAATCCTTAAAGTTGTCTAAACCGACCTCTGATACCAACTATAAAGACCCAACCTTATACATTACATAATCATGAATGAAATGAATAATTTACATGGAGGATCTTTTCAGGTTTATATTTTTAGATAATTAGGCATAAAAATTATATTACCACATGAATATTACATGTACACACTACTACATAGTATACATTTTTTTCATAAAAAACACATAAAAAGAAACATGTATAGTTCAATGTTTTTGATAGCATAAAGATTCATTGATCTCATCCATGACCCTATTCATCTTTTAGTCCTTTGAAAAACATTTCAAATTCTTGTGATTATCATTAAAATCATATTTAGAGTTATAAATGAAGGAAAAAATTAGGCCATCAATAAATACAAATCAATGAATCCATAATTTTAAATCATAACATACCTTACGAAATGAAAATATTTATGAATAAAAATCACAAATCATAAATAATAAAGGTTACTTATGGCATCCATATGAAACCTACATTATTGCTATCACAACTATGTAGGGAGATACACTTGGAATACCCATCACAGTATATTCCCTAAATCTCTTAGGAGAATCATCATGTTTAACTCTGTCACGTTACCCAATGCATTGGAGATCTATCACGGGCTCACCGAATCTAGGATTATCATGGAACCACCTGTATATGTAAACAGTGCCCAATAACCATAACATAATCATAACATATATCACATGTATAAAGGAAATATAAAATTTCCACATTACAATATATCAAATCAAGATATTGAAATAAGCAATGTTCTATCAAATCATTTTCAAAATCATTAAAATGATATTTTTGAATTAAAGTGTCTCATTCCACAATAAATCTTTTAAATGAATTATCATTTTAAATCATTAATTTCCATATAAATAAATCCTAAAACCCATTTTTAAAATCTGTACATTAATGAGATATATTTAGAAGAATAAATCTTTAAAACATTTAAAATGATATTCTAGTTAAAGAGTTTTTCTCACATAAATAGAGATGCTTGAATATAAATAATTGACGAATAACATTAAATCAGAACATTATAATATCATGAGAATAAAGGGATTCATGATATAATATATCAAAGGATAGTATATACACCATATAAGAGTGAATTGTTGCATAACAACATTGAAGTCTCAATGAAATGTAAATTGAGCTGAAATATCTTATAAGTACTGTATCTTTATGTTAAGGATAAATAAAAAACATAATTATGCGTGACAAATATAAATACCCTCAATATTTTTGGATTTTCAATATAAATCAATCAGATGACATTCACACATATTCTTGTAAAAAAACACCAATGAATTGGATGATTAAATCAATAAATAGAGGTTGAGATGAAATTACTCTTATCTAGTTCATATCGATGAGTTGGGAATTTATAAATTGAGTGATTATGTGTATCAAAATTATATCCACAGAAAGGGGAGTGTAATTTACTAAAAAAATAATAAATATTGATTCCCACATAATCATATCATGACATAATCAAGAATTATATGATTAACCAAAGGAAAGTAAATTGGGTTTAAAGGTTTCCTTATAGATTTGGTAACTTACGAAAAATACAACCCATGAAAGAAGGATCAAAATATGAAGATGTAAATAACCATAGATTGAATTATATTAAACAATTAATACAATATTGGGCATTGCATACACCACATAAAAGTAAATAGTGGAAAATATAGAATGAATCTCACGGGAATAAAAAGTGAGATGAAAACCCCTTACCACGTTGTAATCAATCAAGTTGTATAACCAAATGTGAATAACCACAAAATGAATCACAGAATACTTGGAATATAATGATAATAATGATAATATATATAAAATAGCAGTACAAAATACACCATATGCAATGAATAAGTGGTGAGAAATGGAAATATCATGGAATTGATAATGAGATAATAATTCCTTATCCTCGTGTTGGACTTGACTCGATCATCCTTTAATATCTGGAATAATAAACTAAAGTTAATGGAGACGGTAAGCCGTATGTACGCATGAATGTTATTTCCATTTATATTTATTATTTTAATAAAATTAAAATCATAAATATATATAGTTATATTATAATTCTAGTATAATATCATATACAATATTATTAACTCAATCCTTTAGACGCCCCACATATGTCATTAACGAGTCATATCACTTTGAGGGGGCGGTAGTCCACACTTCCTCTAATTAAATTATCGTATTTACCCACTATAGATACCATAAAGTATTTCTATAAATAGAAAAATACATAATAATAATGAAAAAATAAACATAATATATATAAAATATAAATATTGATCCTTCATAATGGACACCATGAGAGGCGGTTTGAGATATTTGAACAATCATCATTTCGTGAGGCGTTAGTTTTCCATCCACAAAAACATTATGTTCTTCACCCATTAGATGGGGGTGTTTGTAAGTGTAGTTATAATCTTTATCCTAACAAAATCCTAGTATATTAAAGATACTGTTGTTGTTAAAAAATAATGGAAGAATAATATTTTAAGGGTTGGAGAAGTAAAATAAAAGAAAACCATTTAAGAAAAATTGTTACCTTTAATTTGGGTATCTCACTTTGGTTTGACCAAAGGACTTATTGAAGTGACTTATGCCTAAGTTAAGTCTTCTTAGAGGATGATGGGGAAGTATCTAGCTTAATTGGGTAGAGTTTGGATGAGCCAAAAAGCTTGAGAGGTGTGAGGAATTGGTTAGAAGTGGTCTTCTTTTATAAGGGAGTGGAGGGGCTTCTTTGGAAAGTGTGATAATATTATTTTATTATATAATGATATTCGGTTTCTAAAGGTCAAAAAATCATTAAAGTCGAAGATAATATGACTCTTATTCGAAATAATATCATCCAATAGGAATTGGATGGGGTTTTTATGTTATTTTAATATTTATAATAATATTTATTTAAATCTTTTATTAATGAGGTAAATACTACATCATTATTGTGTCATAATTAATTTAATTAATGTGATGCCTAAAAAGTATAAAAACATATAACATGATGTATGAAATTTTATTATCTTTCCAATTAATATTTATAGTCGAAAATATAATCTTTATAACACCATATAAAAATTTAATTACTAAAAGATTTCTGTTTATGTCATTTTTGCCTTTACATTAAATTAATTAATTTAATGTTTCATAATCTTTCATAGGTGGATCCATGGGTCCCAAAATATACCAAAGATTCCCTTGGTTTTCCATTACTCATCCAATAATTTTAGGACATCTGTTAAGGTAATTTTGAATTATTGCTATATTCCTTTTTCGTTTAATTACCGTATTTACTTTTAACTGCAGTAAATAAAATTGAAAAGTTACTATTCACCAAAAATTATTTTCATCTTATTGAACAAAATTTTACTTTTTCATAAAAAAAATTTTGTCATATTTTTTATGTTCAATTCACAAAAGTGGAAAATTTTCATTTGAATAAAAAATTCAGTTTTTTATGTACTACTAAGTGATTTCACTATTCATCAAAAATTGAAGTTTTTTATAAAAATACCAAACATTAAGCCTAATATTTATTTGATATTATGAATTATAAAATGATTTTTTCGCTAAATTATTAATATATAAGTGGAATTAATAAATTTCAAATTAATTCTTGTTGTTAAAACTAATAGTGTGTTTTTAAGAAACAATAACTATCTAAAGATTGACACTTGTTTTTGTCAAATTTTAAAGTCAAATTAATTCCAGTGATGAACATTGGATTAAATGGTAAAAATATATTCTAATTAAAATTTAAAACCAATTAAAATGATAATCTAACTATATAGATAAATTATATTAAAACACAGTTTTAAATTAAAATGCAATATTTTTCACTTTTCCTTAGAAAATGAACTTTATCAGAATAATTCAAAAAAATTTCACAAAGTAAATTTTGATGTCCCCATTATAAAAAAAGGATTTTACTTGGTAAAATAGAATTTACTAAAGTGACAAAAATTAGATTTAAAGTGAGTTCCCAATTAAAATGCGGTAAATCGACCTTTTAATATAAATTATCCTTAAAAGTAGATTCATCCACATTTTAAGCCCCTAATGTTTATTGGATAAATGTAAATACATTTAAAAAGCATGTATAATCATATTTTAGTTAGTCTTGTTCATTCTCTCCAATAGAACTACTATGAGTTAACTACCATTTGAAATAACAATATTATATTATTAGTGTGCAATGTAATATTTCAATGAAACTCGTTGTTGCGTATCGGTACACTATCGAACATAAACACCCCTTGAAAGTAAAATTAATATTTAATTAAAAAATATTAATAAATATGAAATATGTCTTATTTTTTTTATCTGGGATGTTACATCTAAATATTTTATATAAATCATTATAAATTCATAAATACATTATATTTTGTTATATAAATTAAAATTGGTCTATTATATAAACTATTTTTCATTATATATCTAATTAACCTTTTATAATTACATTCACTAGACTTGTAAACAATTTATGTATTATTGAACCATTAATTTGATAAAAAAATATTCTTAATCAATCCCTTTCAATTAAATATTCTAGTTCACTTATATCACAGAATACGAAATAATTTTTTATTCGAAATTCCAATACAATTTTTCTAATCACATAGTCTGATTAAATATAACATTTCTAAAGGATTATTATTCAATCTAAACGTGGTGTCTCAATGTTCAAGGTGAGGTTTTTCTAACCTCTTCCCATTTTGTTAACAGTGATTATTTATCGTGAAAATAACATAAAAAATGAAAAAACATTCTTACATGAATCCGTTACAATGGTATTTGAATCTATGTTATCAATTTATAATGGTGTATCACTTGTTTGTTTTCAAATATCTCATCTATATAAGATGTTATTCTGTCAAAATAACCAGTTTTCAAATAAATATTTCTTATTTGAATATTTACACTAAATTTTTCAATAATGTAAGTGATAACAAAAAAAATTATTCTTAGTAAGGGTTTTATTTATTCTAAAATTCCATTTATAAAACATTCATAAATACTGGGTTTATCATTATATTAATCAGTTTTGGAAAACAATATTAATTACGCTCATTTTACAGAAACTATATGAAAATATGAGGTTTTTATGAAATTAAAAATCCTACCGGTATAAAAATAATAAATTTTTTATTAAATATTAAATTTATTTTCAATAAATTTTATTATTTATATTATGGAATATTAAATTTTCTATTATAACAAGGATGAAAATATTAATAAATAAGGTTTTAATAATAATATAAATAGACTAATTAATGATGTTTTTGGCATGATAAAATTTTGATGAATATTTAAAATTCTTTGATTTTAAAATTATATTGAATATATACATTGATTATTATATATTATATAAAAAAATATCTCTGTACTTTGATCCTTATTAATATGATGATGTTATCTGAAGATTAGAAACCAAACATATATAAAAAACTATTGTGAAATAAAAAAATTTAGTAAATGATTGAAATATGATAATAAGTTCTAATAAAATAATAATAATAAATATATACCTAATTAATAAATTATATAATAAATATTATTTTATTATTTAAGAATTTAGGGACTTATTAGGATATTTACGAGTTGAGGTATGTGATTTCTAGACATAGTTTAGTTTCATTGTGTTTTGTTATTTTTTTATATAGAATGTTATTTCAAGAATATATGTGAAGTGATCATTGTCTTTTATATGTGGTATTTCACATGTTTAATGGTTAATTAAATTTTTAACACAAAATCACGTCATTAGTTAATTGTCACTTGAATGGTTCACTCTTTGTAATGATTTATCATCTCAAAAGTCCTTTTTTGAGACATTATATACATAATGCATCTATTTTATGTTATATTGTGTATAAAATAAATTTACATTATTATTAATGATTAAATTTACACATTTCAAGGGTTTTATCTATATTTTTCTATGTTTCCATTTACCCAGGTTTTAGAGAATAATTTCTTGTAGATTACATCTAATGTAGATTCATGTATGGGTATTTTTCTGGGAGTTGTTAATGACTTATCAAAGAAGAAGAAAATTTGGAAATAATGGAAAAAATATAACCTCAATTCAAATATATGAGTATATTTACATAATTGGTTATCATTATATATATATATATTTAAACCTAAAATGCTTTGGATATCTAAGTGACTCAACAATTCCTTTTGATGTTATAATTATGGGTTGTTTAAATTGAGCCACATTTCCTTGTTTGAAGAAAATATTTATTAATAGTATGGTTAACATTATATATTGATGTACGGTATGATGTGTTATATTTAGTATTATATAAACGGTTTAGGTAAACATAGAGGTTATGTTGTTTTTTATTGAATATAATTTAACTATTTTAGTCATTATCATGATGTAATGAGCCCAAGGTCGGTCATAATCATAAAGGTATAGATATTATTTTTATCATTTATGTGATATGATTTTGAGGTTATTATCTTCATTTTGGGAGATGTAATATAAGATTATGGTTTTTTTACCCATATGTTTAACATATTTTTTTGTATGAAATCAAATATATTTTTAGAGATGTAAACTGAAAGGTATAAGATAACCTTTGAGTATAATACATTCTATAATGTTTTAGTAATTGTGGTTATCTAAGATATATGTTTTGTTATATTATGGAATTTTTTGATGTTGATAATTTTGTATCACTATTGATATAATATAGATTATTATATTATTTATTCAATGTATGCTTTATTTAATATGGGTATTATCATACATTACATTAACAATTTTTGTTTTAGTAAATATAGAAGGAATGTATTAACATCTTTTTAAAGGTATCTTGACCCATTAGATGATTATGTTTCTGCTGTAGGCATGAGATACATTCATCATCTATGATGTGGGATGAGATATAGGTGGGAATGGTTTAAAAAACAAAACCAAATTATTAAATTGTGTTTTTGGATTTAATGAAATAATGTAAATATATTTTCATGTGTTATCTATATGGAGGGTAAAATAAATCCTCAAATATAAGAAATGGATCTTGAATTGGAAGTTTTATTATTTTAAAATCATTAATAATCAATTGAAAGTCTCTTCTCTCATTAGGGGGAAATGAAATTTTAATTCAAATCCTTTTCCTCAGTTAACATAATCTACATGAAATTTTTACATTGATTATAATAATTCCTATCCTTTTTTAAATAATTTCCCCTTGAAATTTATATTTTAATTTCCATCCGATTTTATCACCATTTAGTAACCCTATTATGTGTTATTTATACATCCCTATACACATACAAACCAATAAAATTCTTATAAATACATTATTAACTTAAGAAAATTTATATAAACAAATTTGACCCAGTTTTAACCATAATTAATTAAAATATCCAGAAAAATATTTAGTAACATATAGTAGAAGGACCTTTTGGGTTTATAATTTTCAATTTTTAATAAAAAACTAATAAATAACAATTTTTATGACATTCTCATAAAAAAAACTACCTTTCAATATATGATAAACTAATTAATCTATAATAAGTCTTTATAGTTCCCCATAAAATTACTACACAATCTATTCTATTAGTCGAATCATGTGTCATAAATTTCATCATCTGGAATCCCAAACCCGATTCAGTCATATGTAATCATTCTAGAGAGACACATGATTTGAAGCACACATACCTATATGAAAGAGGATATTGAGTAGCATTGAGGGTATAATAAATATAAGAAATGGAAATTATATAATTGAGATATGTACTAAATACCACGGAATAATAAATAAAACTACTAATTTTAATATAATAATAAACTAAAAACTCTGAATGTTCCATATAAAAGAAAAATTACCTGGAGATATGGTGATAAATTTTCAAATAAGTCAATGTATACAATATTTAATAGACAAACATCAGGCCTAGGTATAAATAAATAAATAAATAGATTTATCATAACATGTAGGAATTCTAACATAATGTTGAATCCATGTATCCGATGCAAAATCCAATCCCAAAAAGAAACAAAAAAGTGGAACCAACCAATATCCTAACATGTAGCCAATATATCTTCTCATGTTTGAAGTGATGGTCTAATTAGGGTGTATTTAAAACATTATATGCCACCACCAATAGCTTGGAATAAAATTCTAGTAAATTAGTATAAAACATATTACTATGTGGTATTTTAATATTAAATCAATAATGTGGAGATATATCAAAGGATACCATCTAATATTACCTAAGCTATATATCAATGATCATGTGATCAAATCAATGATCAATACATACATATAATAAAATGTATAAATCCATGATCTTGTGACAATGCTGAATCGATGGAGTAGTATTATGCATTCCAAAATAATAGAACCATGTAGTTCTATATAAAACTACATGGAATTTTATCTGTGCATATGAGGACCAGACACATATTGATCAAGCACTGATGCCTATCTCTAGAGTTTAAATCGAGCGATATAACCTCTACATTACACATTGTAAATCTTATGAAGAGAACCCTAGGAGAAAATCATAGGTAATTTTGGGAATGATATGGTTTGGGATTTTAGGAGTTAATCCAAGGCATTTCATATGTCAATGAATTTCAAGGTGAATCTGGTAGTTCATCCCATTCATTATATGGTATCTAGTTTTCCCAGGTTAATACACATCATTAATCTATAACATTCAAAAAATAAATGTCCTTTAAAGATATTATGGGCATCTTCCCCTGACATAAACATCAAGGAATCAATCTACATCCATTGGTTCTTTCCATGGAATTCAATTCTATAATCCAAAGAATACCCATGGTGTGAATCACTTTTAATCAATAACCTGTATCATTTTATTAAAAATATCTAAAAGGAATTAAATTAAATTATAGATAAAGTGGGTTTATTAATTTCAAACATCCATCATGGATTTATGCCACTATTTTAATGTATAATCAATAATTTCATAGGTTATTATCTTTTTAAATTATATAACCCTATTGCAAAATTTATAATATTTATTTATGGGTATCAAAACACATACAATGCTACCATTATTATTAAACATTTATCCATATCATATACTAAAATTATCTTTTTTATGTTATTGATTAAGAAATGGATTTTAGAAGTTTCAATATTTATTAACTGGTCTATGATCATACCCTATATCAAAATAAATATAAGGTTATATGGCCCTTATTTTAGGTTAAGGAACTCCAAACCATAATAGGTACAAATAATATTATAAATTCCTTATGATGATCTCATTAATATAATGAAATTTAAACACAACAAATATCTAGTCAAATTATAAATTTATTAAACATGGGATTTCTTAATATAGAAAGTAACCTTTGTTCATTGTAGGTTCTTTGGAGTTTATCCCTTCAACACAATACATCTAGTGATTCTATCTATTTTAAAAATAACAATATAAATTTGATGTATACATATGGGAAAAATTTACTAAGTTATGAATACTCTATATACATTAATTGTTCCATTCAAAATATTCAATGAATTATTAAAACACGCTTAGATAGTAAAACTCAAGAGGGTCCAACACTAGCTGATTTGATTTATACTAATATAGGTAGGCCATAAAACCTTTGTGTACCATAGTTGGTACTTAGGAAAGATTGAAAAAATATATTGATACAATTAATAATTATCTTATTTAAGGGGTGTAAATAAATTAACGGGAATTTAAAATTCAAAACATGTCTAGCACTGGGATTCTAACTAGATATATAACTAAAATTAATTATAAAATTAAATGTTTTTTTATGAATGCCCACATTGACACCTAACTCAATCATACAAATATCCACTCATCTATTAGTAGTCCTTAGTTCATGTTATATTGGATGATAAAAAATAACCTTAAAATACATGAAAATGTGATGTTTTATCACACACGATGATAATTTTTTTATAAGGGATGAAAAGGGATGAAAGTGGTTTAGAAATATTGACTTTAGGATTATATAGATTCAAATCGATAAATAATTATCATAATATTGATGAAGATCACCCAAGAATAGAATAAGGTGTCATAAATTATCTTCATTACATCTGAATGGTGAAAATGAACACACAAAATGAATAAATATTGTTAAAAGATGGATGCGGTTGTGAAATTTCCATTTTAAACCCCTTTTAAAATAACTTCCAAACAACCCATGCACATGAAGTTGTATTTACTACAGCTAGATGGTGTGGATGAAGCTACATCATTTAGTCTCAGATCTATCCTTGAACCCTCTAGATCACTTTCAAGACCTCATGAACCATTTTAGCACTTCCAAAACAACCTTCATGAGCAATCATCATCATCTAAATTTTCATTTGTGAACCAAGTATTTTTTATGTATATAGGAACGATAGTCTAAATTAGAATTATTAAACCACTCTGTAATCATGACTCACCATTTTAATGGCATATACATTGGGTTATAGAAAAAATTATATGATGCATACCTCTATTTATCGTGCTAGGAATGGTTCAATAAAAAATAAAAAAATTTCCAAAAAGTATGGTTGTTACATCCCCCTAGCATAATAAAACTAATCCCTAAGAAGAACTCATATAAAAATTAATCATTACACCATTTTTATAGCCACAAGAACGATATTCTAAATCATGAAATTAAATTTCAAGGCTCAGTTACACCTCAAAACCCTATATGGGGTTAGATTAAAAAAATTCATGAATTCACATTCATATTACAACAAAGAGATTGTATGTACTAATAATAAACAACAAAACATACCTCAGATCTATTACATGTTCATCCAATTTCATTCACCTCGAAATTATGAATTTTATTTGATAATCCAAAACCAACAATGACCCATTACACAAGATAATTTACATCCATAAAGGGTTCAATCACTTAATCAACAATGAAAGAGTTGAACATCATTAAGTAAATGGTTTTCAATTAATCATGTCCTATTTGGAATAAAATTATATATTGTTCCATCCCTAAAAAATATCCATAGAAAAAATTCAATTTTAACTATATAAATGTTACATACCATCCGATCACGAAACATTACTTCTGAAGGTGTTTCTAAATTTTACCTTTTGATTGATATCATAAATTAATGTAAGATGTTAGGGTTTTGACATAGGCTACTACTACCCTAACATTTAGCTAAATATTTTTATGAGAAATTTATTCCCACATATAAGATAATACAGAAACCTAGTCTGAACATCTGACTGACACACAATACATAGGAGTTGTATAATACAATTAGATGACCCAATTATAATTCACCTATCATCTCCCATATATGGGTGACTTCACTATAAAATTTTTATTTATTCATGAAAAACAATGTGACACCATACAATTTCATTATCTATAACTTTATGAAATGAAAAAAACTGGTATACACAATACTAGATCATAAAACAAAGCTATAATATTAATTTTTTTATCATTAATATATGAGAACTACACTATTGCACATATCAATAAATTTCATACTGGTATTTCTGATCTTCTCATTTTTCTTAAATAATCTCTCACATAATATTTCATGAAACCGTAGTATATAGAGGTGATGTAGAAAACAATTTACCTCAATTCAAAAACAATATTTTAGCATATATATCACTTTAACGATTATATATCAAGGGTTAAACCTAGAAACTCCCTAGTCATACACAATACATCATACACATGAAAGTATATTTAGCTCACCCGGGGAATTTTCATATCAAAATTGTAGTCTATCCAAATAGTTTGACATGATTATAAGATGTCAAGATTTAAAAAATAAGGATTATGTAAGGGCTCAATCACATCTCTTTAAATCCCCAAGGTACCAATGATCATTCCGAAATACTCACAATGGTCCAAGAATAACTCATTGGTTTCTGTAATTAATAATACTCAAAAATCTATTTCACCGTCACGATGTATTGAAAGAACTAACATGATATAAATGTGTTACATTTCAAGATACTCTTATACAGATAATGTTGGAAGTACATTTGTTCTTTAATGGAATCAAATTCTGTTTTTGTTTATTATTAATATGCAATGATCTGATTATGAGGTTTTCATTGTAAGTGATCTTACAGTACAATATGATAATAGAATTTAAGGTGAAATCATTTCATAGTGTTTGATTAAATACTAGGCTCCAAATATATAGAAACAAGAAAGCACCAAGACATGTGAGTTTATAGGACATACTCCTCCTAAATATGTCAATGGAATAAGTTTCGTGAATACTTTATTTCGAAAATAATGATATTCAGAATGATGTTTAGCATCATATAAAAGCATAAAAAATGGTGTGATGTGTTGATGGTATTCTTTGAAACTATTAGTATTTTATGATCATGAATGGGCATAGTGTTGACAGTGATGTTTGTGACAATTAGAATCGTAATGAGTGTGTGAAATTTAACTTGAGATTCATGAAGGAGGGAAACATAAAAACATGATTTTAGGGGTTTATGAAAAATCCAATATATGAATGGATGTTCTCCAAGGGTTGTTCATATAAATATGTGGCTACCCCCACTTCATACAGATGAATATAATTTTAGAAAATGATGAAAGGATCTAAATTTTCAAAGGATAAGAGCTTCAAAAATAACGTTTTCACTATGATCATGACAATCACACAAAATTTGACTTAGAAATTTAAAATTCCACGGAATCTAGGAAGAAGGAGTGTCTGGATGCCTCATTATTCCCAGATTTCTTATTGTTCCACAATGTATGATTTCTTTACAAAGGTAGTGATATTTGTAAAGGATAACCACAAATGATCCTCATGAAAATCCGCTCTTGAACATCTTGTTTAATTAAACAATTCATTAAAGTGAATATAATCAGAAAACCTATGCAATATAAATCTCATTCAAGTCAGGGAAAAGAATTTAATACCAATCTAATCAAGTGACCTTCATGTCATAAAACTATTAAGGCTTCTCCCAAATTAGTGATTTAGGGGGAGTTTATGGAACTATTCTATAACATTCTGGATTTAATAAAGTATAGACTGTAATAATTTTTTGGGTGTAATTCTTTAAAGTGACCCACGGAGGACATCGACGCACCCCGCTGCGGGTCGCAGACAGGTATTTAAATAATTTAAATAACTATTGAGGTTTTATCAAAAAATTTCTATTGCACTTTATCACGCTGATTGGGATTAAAATAATTAATTATGTATTGAATGGAATTTAGAATATAATTAAAAAATATAAAATTAAGGAACAAGGCCTAAAATGAAAATTATTAATAAAATAGAAAGGGGGTTACAGAAAAAGTAAAAATAATTAAAGATAGATATTACAATTTTTATTTCTTTTTATCTTTTTTTCATCCTTTTTATTCTATTTTATTTTTAGTTATGTTTTCCCAATTTATTTTCTTTTATTTATCTTATATATTCATTTCTTTTTCTTCCTTTTCTTTTATTATTTCTTTTCTCATCTTTTTTTCTCCATCTCTTCATCACGTTGTGCCTCCACCTCCCCCTAGGTGGTGCACTCCCTTGCCCCCTCTTCAGAAGACCACCATGCCTCCATTCATAGTTTTTTTCTTCAATTTTAATTGATTTTTAAACCTTATGGAAATTATAACTTTGCGCATTTGAAATCGTAGTGTTTCATTGAGTATTCTTCACATAGCTCCCCATGGAATGATTTAACCCTATTTTGGGGGTTTTGTAAAATCATATATTTTATTTCATTTTAGGCCAAATCAAAGCCTACCATGGATCATAGAATCATATCTAACAATAATGTAGTGTTTTTTACTTGATTTACCTCTATTTAATTGAAATTTAGAACCCATGGATGCTGACTTACTGGTATGTTATCTCACACCTACACGAGCGTCATTGAATCTCGTATATATTACATGACTATATGTATTGAAAAAGGGAAGGGTGATTCTTCTAATTCTTGATTGATTCTTATTGCATGGGATAGAGACTACGGAAGAGGACTAAGCCTTTCTCTTGATGTAGTTGTTGCACATAATGTCTATTATTATTTTTTAAATTATTCTTGGGTTTTTTTCTTACATTCAGTTTATATAGATATCATAGAATGACATTATTTTGTGAGCTTCCACACATGATTATTATTCAGTTGGATTATTCAAATTTTTGTTGCTATAGTTTATTAACTTATATTCTTTTGATATTTGTTATTAATTTATGTTGAATTCCCCTATGATAATAATTATTGCCTATGATGCCATAGTATCTCCTACACACATGAAAAAGGCTGTCTCTAATAGTTAGAAACCTCTGCTGTTCGAGGAGATGTTCTTGAGGTTATGTGGCAAATCCAGTTTGGGGCACCCTTAAGCTGTCTGCAAGGATGGGGGTTCTATAAATTTGTATCAGAGGTGTGCTTTTACTTATGTATTACTTTTTTGTTAGACATGAGACTAGGATATATGGATTTGGAATGTGCCATATTCTTGGACATAGATATCCAATGTATAGGGGTAACCCAAATTTTTGGGTGGGGATTGCAGTTATTGATTATTCATGTTACTGTTAATATGATTTCATTATTGGGTGACTCACGTGTTTTTCGTTTTTATTTTTGTTGGTATTGTTGTGATAATGGGGTTTTTCCATTGCTGCCTTATGATATGAGAGAAATACATTACATGCATCATAGCAGGAACCAAATAATTGAAATGACATGCATATTTTCATTCTATATCAACATTTAACATGGATTTTCTTATTTGGATGTGAGTATTGTTGTGCACAGTGGAAATATTTATGAGATTATTCGTTGCTAAATATAAGGTTGTGATTGTCTATTAAATGTTAACATAACATTAACTTAAAATGGACAGTATGTGTTGTTTATTAATCCATTTATGTTGTCTCTTTCATATCAAAACCTGATTCTTAAAGCAGTTAATGGTTATATAGTGCTCAGAGGAAGGCTATATAACGAACCTCCTTTTGCATCTTACCTTCTTTCCTCATCTTCATTAAACTATTTGTAATGGTGTGTGTTTATATGTTGTAGACCAATGTTGTCGTGAAATCTTCGTTTCGTGCCTCCAGAGAGTTGTAGTGAGTACATCCCATAGATGTTGTGTCTCGAACCACTACTGGCACTTCTTGTTGTTCCTCCTAAGGTGATACCTCCTACCAAACTTTTGAGTGACCTTGACACTCAGTTTTGTGATAGTATCCTCAAGTTTATGCAATAAATTCAGCATATCCTCAGACCTTCCCCATATATGGAAGAACTCAGAAGATACTTTCTACAGTATCACCCTCCCACCTTCTCAGTGAGTGGAGGCCGTCATTTAGCAGAGTCATGGTTATTAGCTATTAGTTCTATCTTCAACCACCTCGATATGATTCTAGAGTAAAGGTTCACACATGAAGTATACATACTCCATGACTACACTAAGTACTGGTGGGACTTTGTTTCTCAGGATGGGCATACCAGTGACATGGTTTGGGACAACATCCATGTAGCATTCTATAATCACAATATCCTTAATACTCTCAGAGATGATCTTGAATGGGAATTCCTACATATTTATTAGGGCTCTAGTATTGTGTTAGAGTATTCTACACATTTCATAGCGCTTCATCATTCTTCCCCATCTATGGCTAGTGACGCACAGAATACTGCCAGACATTTTGAGGAAGGACTTAAGTGTACTATAAACTCATAGGTGAACGTCATCCATTTGACCACTATCGCATAGATCATGAATCAGGATCTAATCTCATAGATAAATTTTAGGGAAGCTAAACTGGTGAATACAGGGAGTTCAATTCCGAGATAGGATTATGGCTCTTCTGCCAGTCAGAAAATCTATTATGAAAGTGCATGTGGAGAAATCCATGCCAAACGAAACATTTTTATAGCACTATCACATGTTATCAATGTGATAGATATGGTCACAAGATTTCATAGTGCACGAGAGACACTAAGGAGTGCTGCGATTGTGGTAGGATGGGTCACCTTCAGCCTTTATATCGTTCCTTCTATTCATTATCTAGTGGAAGGGGATGTGCACCATCACCTACATCAGGTATCAGATCTATTACTCCACACTAGGATGGAAGTGCTTTTTCCACTGGGTGCTCTAGCTGAGGTAATGGTGGAGGTCGTGGTCGAGGAAATCTTGTTCCAGATTATCATTATCAATAGAGTGGAACTACTCAGGACAACCCAGTAGCATTTCATAGCCGTGGATTAGGTCTCATGTATGCAGTGCAATCAACACCTGAGGAGTATAGTGCAAGACTGCCTATAATTAGAGGTACGAATCTAGTATACTCTTCTATATATTCTGCTCTTTTTGATACTGCTGCATCACACTCCTTTTATATCTAATGATGTTGTTGAATTTCATGGTTTTCCAATTGATAACATTTGTAGCATCATGTCACTGGACACTCCGCATGGGGTCAGGACAGATGGAATATACTAGTGCCAAGAGTTACCCTTTGAAATATATGGGTACCTTTTTTTGTAATTTCTAAATCCTTGACATGTCTCGAATCAAAGTCATTCATTGTATGAACTGGCTTTCTCTTTATCATGCTACTGTGGATTTCTATCTACTTCAGGTGTCATTTACATCCCCTGAGGGTGACACATATCTATACAAAAGAGAATGGAATCTACACGTAGATCGAGTTATGCCTAAATATGCAGGGCTGTGTAGAGTGAAAGCACTGTTAGCTAGTCCATTCATGAGTGATTAGGGGACATATGTAGTTAAACTTTTTCAAGGCGTGGATCTTTTCAGGGATGGGTTATCTAATAAATTCTATTGATTGCGTCCAATGAGGGACATGTATTTCACTATTGATTTCATATAAGGTGTGTTCCTAGTGTTTATTCCTCCTTATAGGATGACACCAAGAGAGCAGAAAGAACTCAAAAAGAAACATGAAGACCTCTAGGTTAAGGGTTTCATCAGACCTAGCACATCAATGTGGGGTTCATGTGTCCTTTTCACCAAGAAGGAAGATGGTGCCCACAAGATATGCATGGATTATTGTTGACTCAACCAGATCAAGGTAAATATTCAATATCCATGACCTCATATAGATAATATCTTTGACTAGATATGGGGAAAAAATGTTTTCTCCAAGATTGATCGTTGGTCCAGATACCACCAGGTGCAAGTGGAACCATCTAACATACCACATACAAAATTCATTAACAGGTACGGCTTGTATGGTTATCTGGTTACTCCAATCTGCCTCATGACTGTTCCAGCAATCTTCATGGCTCTGATGAACCTTTTTTTTCACCAGTATCTTGATTTCATTGTTTTATCCTTCGTGGAAGACATCTTGGTGTATTGGCATTCCAGACATGACCATGCAACCCATCTAGAGATCATAATGAGTACACTAAGAATGAACCCTCTATACATGAAGCTCAAAAAATTCCCCTAATGGAATGAAAATATTCACATACTGGGTCATATTTTATCTGAAGCACGAGTATCAGTTGACCCAAATAAATTAAGCATCATCATTACATGGAAGCAGTCCTTGATTGTTTTTGACATCCATACTTTCTTAGGTTTTGCAGGTATTAAAAGCATTTAATCCATGAATTCACCCACATTTTTGGGCCTCTGAAGGCCCTGACAAAGAAATGTGTACAATTAATCTGGTTAGAATCACATGAAAAAACATTTCAGGAGTTGAAATGAATAATACCCTCAGCCCCAATACTGATTCTTCCTGAGATGGGCAAAATATACACTTTTTATTCAGATGATTCATGAATCAGACTTGGAACAATTTAGATTCATGGTGATCGAGTCATGATTATGGATCCAGCCATCTAATACCTCATTAGAGGAACTATCCTAATCATGTCCTCGAGAAGGTATATGTGGTTGATGATCTATGTTATTAGAGACACTACTTGTAGGGTGAATGATTCATTGTTTACACGAATCATAAAATCTTAAACTATATCTCCACTCAACAGGAATTGAACCTAAGGAAGTGTAGATTAATAGAATAATTGTAGTCATTTGACATTGGGATTGATTATAACCTGGTATGGGTAATGCTGTGGAATATGATTTATGTCAAAATACATAGTCACAAGCCATTTAGGTAGCCAACAATGAGTGACGGATGCTGGATTTTTTTGTGAGATGAACCTAGAGGTTTAATGATAGTTCATGAATCCAGTTATGGATGCTCTTACACTAACATCCTCTCTTCTTTTGAATGATCTCAGGAAACAACTGATTGATCCTGAGGGTGTCATTTTGAGGGAAATAGTTATAGGAGGGAACCCACCTCCAATTTTTGTTGTCTATGGTAATGAAACTCTATTTTAATGTGTTTGTGTATTGGTGACTTTGGATATACGGAAAGAGATGGTGAATCAATATCCCACTTCTAATTGGGCAGTTCATCCTGAGCTGACCAAGATGCTCAGAGAGAAGTGTCGACAGTACTGGTATCCTGGAATGAAAATACAGATAGAAGGTATAATTACTTTTTGTTCCACCTATCAACAGGTGAAGGCACACCAATAGTTACATGTTGGAATCCTACAACCTCTATCCATTCTTGAATAGAAATGGAATGATGTCACTGAAGATTTCGTTATAGGCTTACCAGGATCTCCATGAGGAAGAAATGCAGTATGGCTGATTTACGATACATTGAACAAGATTTATCTCTTCATAACTATCTAGGAGACATTTAAAATTTATTATTTGGGAAGGTTTAATATTCATGTTATTTTGAAACTTCATGGCATACCCCATTCTATTTCTTGAGACATAGATTTCTGGTTTACTTCAAAATTCTGGGAAGGGTTACAAAAGGCACTAGGTTCACAGGTACATCTAAGTACTTCATATCACCCACAATCTGATGGGCAGTCCATGAGAACTATACGTGTGTTATAGGATATGTTATAGGCATGTATCCTTGATATCGGAGGATCTTGGGGGATGAATTTATTGTTTTTAAGATTACCTATAATAACAGCTTCATGTTGAAAATTCAAATTGATCCATATGATTCCCTCTATGGTACATCATGTTATTTACAATTATGCTAGTTATAAGAAGTTTAGGCCCCTATTTTGGGTCCTCATATCATTTATGAGACTTATATAATGTTCAGATGATTCAAAATCATACAATTACAACTCAATTATGACATAATTCTTATACCGATTATCACTGTTGACCTCAGTAATTTGAGGTGGGTCATCGAGTTTTTCTTTAGTTTTCATTGAGAATGGTTCACAGAATTATCATGAGACATGAAAAGTAATCACCGAGATACGTTGGGATATTTGAGATATTGGAGAGAGTTGGGTAGGTAGCCTACCGATTTCCTCTACCATAGAGGTACTGTTCCATGCTCAAGTTTTTCCATGTATCTCAAATCTGAAAATATCAACCTAACTTGTCTCATTCTTTTGACCTTGATGACATAGAGATTGAAGATGATGCATAATTTGTAGAAAATCTATTCTGTATCATTGATAGTAGAATGAAAGTCCTCAGAGGAAGGTTAGTACCTCTGTTCTGGGTGTTATGGAAACACAGACGCATTCAGGACGAGACCGTGGAGTGAGATACAGATGTATGCGCACAGTAGCCAAAAAATTTCTCAGACAAAGTTCCACTTCCATCAGAAGGGAAATTCAGGGATGATTTGTAAAAAATAGGGGAGGTTGTAACATCACATCTTTAATAATGTATAGAAAATTTTAAATTTCGTGTTCTAATTACTTAATGTGACACATGGCGCGCGTCGGCACACCTAGCTGTGGGTTCTGGGCAGTTATTTAGATAATTTAAATAACTGTAGAAGATTTCTACAAAATGTTACATCATGAAATGATTGGGATTAAAATAATTAATTAAGGATTGAGAAGAAATAAGAATATATTTAAAAGAAATTTAAAATAATGTATGATGGGATAAAAAGAAAATAAGAAATAAAATAGAAAGGTGGTTATAGAAAAATTAAAAATAATTAAAGTGTGAGATTAAAATATTTTATTATTTTTATATTCTTTCTTTTTCCACCCTTTTTATTCTATTTTGTGTGTCATTTTATTTTCGTTTTTTTCTTTTCTATTATTTTTCTATTATTTTTCTATTTTTTTCATTTTTTTCATTCATTCTTATTTTTCGTCTCTCTTACTCTCATCCTCTTCCTCATGTCATGCCTCCCCTATCCCTAGGTGTCGCAAACCCTTTCCCCCACATAGGAAGACCACACACACCTATATTAATAATTTTTTATTTATTGTCAATTGCATTGGAAACCACAAGGAAAGGATATCCTTGCACATATAGAATCATAGAGTTTTATTTACTATCCTTCGCACAGTTATGAATTATAGGATTTTACCCTATTTTGGGGTTTTCAAAAATCATCTATATTCCTTATTTTTATGATAAATAAAATACTAATATTGATCATATAATCAAATTCTACAATAAGTTAGGTTGATTACTCTCTTTCCCTCTGTTTCGTTTGGTTTATAAAAATGTACGATTGTGCCATTTGTTGGTGCCAACAAACATTGAGAAGATTCACCATGTATTTTCAATTTAATTATTTCTCCTATATATTACATCCCTGCTTTTCGTAAATTATATTTTATAAATTGTTTCAATGTGGCAGAACACCCCATTGGGTGTGCCAACATTTCCCGTATAAATTCTTCTAGCCCGAGTATTTATTATATTTGAATCTTTGTGTTGCGTAGCCATTTTTTAGTTGTGATTAATTTAAATAATTATTTTTGAATAATTATGATCCTTGAATTATTGTATTGTAGATAGTTTTTTGTGATGAATTCATTATTTATTTAGAATTGCATTTATCTTTTTGCGATGATACGTTATCTTGCCTTGTTCCGTTCTTTTGATGAAATATAAAATCAATAACTTGTGTTGCACGGGTGTATCTACTTAGATTTAAAGCTGAAATTAATTATTCATTTTATCTCATATCTGCATTTGTGAAAGATAAATTAAATTTTGGTCAGAGATAGATGGTATTTTCTGTATTAAGGGAAATTCATAGGCCCTTCATTTCTAACTGGTAACCACTACAGGTCAGAGGGGGCATGGCAGTTTCTTTGGCTTTACCAGACCTTGAATTCCCTGCGATTTTTAAGTACTTATGAGTGATATAGGTGCCAAAACGGACCATATAATATGCATCTATTTGAAATGTGGTTTATCGATCCTTAGATGATGCTTGACCCCTTTTGGAATAATCTGGACAGACTCATGGTAATTCCATACATCGAGCAGTATGTGGTATTTCAAAAGATTTCCTTAGATGGGATCGGTGGTATTATATAATTTGAATCATGTTTTGTAGAGATGGATTCGGTAAATTCTTTGGCAATAACGCTCATCCTGACCATTAATAACGATGCACTGATGGTTTATGTTAATTCTTTTTTGATTCTATTTAGAATTGTGATATTTATTTGGTATTTTGAGGCACACATGATTGGCAAAAGAGTTAGACCCTAGGATAATGCATAATATTGGAGAATTACTCTTCATTGGTTTACCATTCCTTTATAGTATTATATATATATATGTGTGTGTGAATCATCGTTATTACAGGTACTCCGTTCGGACTTCCCGCTTAGGCCAAAGCAGGTAATTAAGAATGGGTACCGTTGGGAACCTGGGCTGAGTTATCTATTTTATTAAATTTAATTAATTATCTACATTTGTTATATAATGGATCATTGGAATTTATTACCTCACGAAATGGAAATTTTTAGACACCGTGGGTGCCAGACTACTAGAATTTTATCTCACACTCTACTCAGGTGTCATTGAAACCCGAGTAGAATACTTTTTTTACAGGTATTGATATACATAAGCATGATGATTCAAATTCCTGATTGTTTCCTGATGTATATGATGGATACTAGGGTATATGACCAATCCATTCTCGTTATGTAGTTGTGGAACTTTATGTATTTAATTTTTACTTGATAGTATGTTGGGGTTTTGTTTTTCAATAATTTCACTTTAGAAATTCATCATAGATGAAATTGTTTTGTGACCTTCTGCACTTTATTAATAATCAGGTGGATTATTCATAGTTCTTCTACTATAGTTTATTCATTTATATGCTTCTGGAATTTATTACTAATTTTTATTCACATTTCTATTTTAATATTTATTACCTATGAGGGAATATACTTCCCCATGGACAAAAAAAGGCCCATGCTTCTATTCAGTAGCATCTGGATTTTGGGGATTTGCGTTTGAGGTTAGGTGGCCAACCCTACTCAGGGAACCCTTCAGGTGGCCCCCAAGACGAGGATGCTGCATATTCTAATGTAGGAATTTTACTATACCTAAAAACATTTAACAGTACTATTCATGGAATATAGTGACTTTTATGAACATCATTATTCCACAACTAGGGGGGATTAGTGGATTTAGGTATGATCGACCCAACATCCGAATATATCCTTGGAATAGAGCTATTTGGAGAGCCTAATAAAATTGACATGTTTTATCATTTCATGTGAATTTTGTATTACAACATGATTCCTTTAGATGGGAAAAACTATATCCTAAAAACATGGAAATTAGATCCTATGATTTGAATGAATAATATGACACCCTGATTAACCCCTCCACTTTAAGGGTTTTATGGGATCATACAAGTGTTATCAAAGGTCATAGGATGTTGTGGCCAAATCTGTCATCTATTTTTTTCACAAATAATTTAGAAAATATATGGAGATTCCACCACTTTTATGAACCAAAATCACTATTTGAAGGATACGGATGATATATTATATGAAATCCCTTAGGATGGATGTTTTATATTCCACCACATTGGGGATCCATGAAACTAATGTGACGGTATTGTCTATAACCTAAAAAAATATAATTTTTTTTATGTATATTAAAAATAAAATAATGTCATTACCACTACAATATCTGGTAAAATTTATTTGAATGCGATGAATTTCACTTTAGTAACGTCTCTGTGGGAAAGCATGAAATCAAATATGAAGGTGATAACAAAGTAATGGAGGAAAATATCTTTATTTTTCACAATATTTTCGATGATCTAAAATTGTAATCTCATGAAAATTAAGATACATTTTTTAATAAAATTGCTGATGTTTGATTAATTCAATGATATGATGATTTACTAAAGATATTGAAATTATGAAGAAAATATAATGAAGGATTCCACCATTGAACAATATTTTTTTTTAGAGCTTTAGTAATTGGATATATTTATATATTATCATAGTTATCTAATAATATGATTGGTGGATTTTGAATTGAGAGTCAAACTATAATATTACACAACTCAAGTAAGAATGGAAATGGTATTCGAATTCATGGAAAATAAAAACGTTTCCAAATAAAGTGTTGATGAACATAACAATGAAGATGAATATATCTCTATTTTTTCATGAAATAAAAGAGATTAAATAAGAGATTTGATGGAAATATTGTTATGGTCTATTTTGGATGTGATTGATTTTGTCATATTTCCTATTGGCAATCAAAGAAGTTCGATGATGAACAAAGTGTAACTAGAAGTATAAAGAATACTTAGAAAGGTTTTCCCTAAAAGGGAGACTTAAAATAAGGATAGAAATTATAGAGTATGTGTTTTTTATATAATTTTGAACTAGATGATAATGAATTTTTTCGGATGAAGAACCAGAGATTAATTCAAAAACCCACGAATGCATGATGTCTTTAATGGAATATGATGATCCTTAAAAAGTTAAAGGCTATCATTTGAATTGTGTTGTTGATATAAAGGTGGATCATGAGGGAGATCTTAATAATATTTATCGTCATAGAAAATGATATAGAATATTGAGAGACATTCTAAAAGATTATGTTGATAATGTTGATCATTGTGAACTATAAATTAATAAACATGAATTTGGAAATGAATAAATATTTAATACTCATGAAATTCTAGAAGATGTTGTATAATTTAATCCCATGATTGAATATTACATTAATGTGATTGATGAACTTAAATCCAAAATGGCGGGTAAGTCCAATATTATTGTTGGACTGAAAGAATAATTTTTTACCCTATCGAGTAAACAAAAAACATAATCAAATTAAGGGGAATGAAAGAAGAAATTTTGTTATGGAATATTCTCATATATAGAGATAATAAAAATATCTAAACATGTGTATGAAGGTGTATAGATGGTTTTGAATGAAGATATATCCAATTGTATGGAGAAAAGTGGAATTTCATGTCATTCTAGAACATTAAAGGCAAGAATCACGTTGAGGAAAAGTAAAGGTATGAAACAAGATGAAGATATCTTAAAGGAAAAAAATATACCAACAAATAAATCTTCAAACCAAATTGAAAAGAGATCTCAACATAATCCTCATTCTACCTTAAAGTCTCTAAAGTCAAAAAATCATTTAAAGTGGATGGTATATGTGTAGGAATGTATTTTAGAATACATTTATTCTTATAAAATGTATTTTTTGGATTTCTATGCCATACAATGTCATACTGTAAAGAGGCAAGGAGTGATCAAAATTGGGAAACACCTGTAAATCAATAAATTATAATGACACCATGCACATAGTCATATCGAATAAATGTTTTATATGGATATTTCATTCACTACTCTTACTACTTATATAATGATATTCATTGCAGGAAGAGGAGACGTGGGAACATTACCTATAGAACATAAATAAATGTCAATACCACCCAACAATCCATAGTTTCTCTTGAAATTATTTATTATCATAGGGAAGATGTATTTGAGTATAAAGAACCCATTCCAATTGAAAATAATGGAATCTACACATTTTAACTAAACTCATTAAATATAGTATAGATGTAAAAGAATAATATCGAGAAATCCAACCTTGTCGATGTAGCTCTCAAATATAAAATGAATAGTAGAACCCGAATTTTTTTTAATGAATGATCATACCATATAAAATGAAATGAAAATTTACTTAGGATTTATAAGAAATAAATTAATGTAATAGTATGGTCCCTTAATTTGTGATGATTTTAATATTAATGTAATTGGATTTACATAACTGAAAAATGATGAGCTTAAGAAAACAAAGATATATATGTGGATTATTGGCATCACAATCTCTTATATGGGTGTCTTGTATATGAATGAGGATTGACAGTGAAATTTATTTAGAATCATTTTGGTATCAAATTAATGATTATTCCATCTATTGTGAAGAGATGCAATAAAGATGGAAATTTATACTTAGATGACAGGAATAGAATATTTGGAACACGAAATATGAAGATGAAAACAACACCTAACACTAAAGGATGAGAGACATTAACCAATAGAGAAAGAAAAATATATATATGTTTAAGGTAATATTAAATATTCCCAATATTAATCATGAATGATAATATAATTGTAATTATTCAATGTAAGAAAATATTGTAAACAGTTCATATTGGCCAAATTCTAAAATGATATAATATATTATGGATCTCATCCACATATAAGTATCTAGCCTAATAAATTTTGTTGGAACAAAAGTAAATGGGTGATTAATTAATTTTATTGATTATTATTGTACAATATCTTATGTTATGATTATGAACATTAATCACAATGTTCATTATTACACGAATCATTATTATTTAATAGCAAAGAATGTTACTGGACACATAATCAAAGATAAATGATCTAAAAATTGAGGAGAATATACATCCACTAAATTTAAAAATTACATGTCAAAACATTGATTAAATCATGATGTGTCAATAGTGGGAACCCCACAGTAAAATGGAGTCATTGAATTAAAAAATCAACATGTGAACAATATGGCCTGAACAATGCTGATTGAGATTTCTATCTATCGTAACTATTAGAAATATTATTTTCAAGAAGTAGTGTACACCTAAAATCAAATTGGGCTTTTTATGTGAGAATCCAAGACACCATATCAATTATGTTATGGATAAAATCCCTCTATAATGTATTTTCTTGTTTTTTGAAATAGATATATCCTATAAAACATGATGCCAACCATGGAATGTATGTCTATGTTGTATATGATGGAAGATTCATTGGATATTTAACGAAGTATAAATCCTAAAAATGTTACAATAATCATCTTGGAATAATTTTGGAATGCAGTGATGTTAATATAATTTAATATAAAACTATAAATCCAATGAACATCTCATATTACGATATGATAGAATATTAAGAAGAATGTGGATTTGTGGAAAATGTAAATGTTGAAATAGTGGACGGATTACAAAACATCTAGCGATCACAAAATATTTATGATATGGAAGATGAATTGGATATAGAAACCATGGATAATGAAACAGAACTATAAAATAATAGGAGAAATTTATGAGAAGAAATTGATCAATCGAACATCATTGGGGATTATACAAAACCCAAATAGATAACGATAATGAAGAATTAATCATGTTCTTCCTTCCAATAATTTGTAGATCCAACCTATTTTAATGAATCCAAGAACGATGAATCTTAGGTCAATTCTATGAATTATTAGTTGAATAATATTTAATATAACCACACAATGGATCTTGATAATTGACCTAATAATAAAAATGGGATGGGAAAAAATGGATATTAAAAAAATTCAATGAGCATCGAAATGTCATAAGATATACAATGTTCTTGGTGTGTAGATACTAGGCATATATTAATGGCATTGATGATAAAGAAACATTTTATCGATTAACTAAATAGATGTATATCATAATATCTCATTCAATTGAAATTCATATATGGTGCATATTTTATCACATGGATTTCAAAATGGAAATCTTAAATGGTTTTTTGAAGAAGAATTCTATATTGAATATCCCGTGGGTTTTCTAATTGGTAATAATGAAATAAAAAAATTTTATATTAAAGATGTAACTCTATAGACCAATGTATTAACAAAAATAAAGTTATTCTTGACTGGATACTTGTATGGGGAAGATTTATTTTTAATGTTGATGCATCAACCATAATCCTTATAAGAAAATATTAAAAAATGATAAATTTATGTTCCTTTTGTATGTGGGTTATATTATTATTGTAGGAAGCATAAATAGACTAGTGTAATAATTTAATAATCACATGAATTCATAATTTCAAATTTCTATGATTATTGAGAATTAATACTTCATGGGGACATAACTGATTCAAAAGAAGGTTCTTACCACCATTTCATTGAAAAAACATGTGAGAGAGCTTCCGATGAAACTAAATTTCTATGAATCAAAATCAATATTAACTTCAACATTGGGTGGTACCAAAATTAGAGAGCATAAGGATGGAAAATATTTTGATTCAATAATATCTAGAAGAATCATGGGAATTTTATATTACTTGACTACAACATAGAAAAATTTCTTCTAAAAAACATGCTTAGTGGATTGATATAATTGTAATTTTGATGAGATGAATTTGACAACAGCTAAAAGAATCATGATATATTTTTATGGTATTTTCAATTTTGGACTATAATTTTCCACTAGAAGATGTAATGAATGGGATAAATTTCATTATAATGATTGGGAAGGATACATTTTGTATATAAAGTCTACAATTAGTGGATATTTGTTGTTAGGAAAAATATTTTTTGGATGGTTGAGTAATACATAAGAAATCACTTCTCTTATAATGGTTGAGGAAAATTATATCTCTTCTACAAAGGCTTATATTTAGACATTTTAGATGAATCAACAAGTAATTGATAATTGTTAATGAGGTATAATATCTGACAGTGATTCACTGTGACAATAATATGGTGATCAAACTTCTAATTAATCATTTTCATCATTGTCGTATAAAACATATTGAGATCATATATTTCTTTATGAAAGAAAATGTTGTATAATGTGTGATTAAAATGGAGTATGATGGAACTGATGACCAAGTTGCTGACATTCTGACTATGCCATTAGAAACACATGTGTTTTAGAGGCATTTATTGAACATTTGTGTTTTTCCACATCTCATATAATGAGGAGGTTTTGGATGGTCCCTTCTCCCTATTTGGGTTAATAGTTTCAATCTATTTATGTAGTGTATGTGTGTTTATGCGGGATATATGATCCATTGGAAGTGTGTTTTGAGCTCTAAATGTAAAAATAATTGTTTTTTAATTTATTTCTATCGGCTAAACTAGGTAAGTTCAATTTTATAATTGTTTTATGGTTTTAGGGTTTTTAATGTCCATTGAATGTATATATGACATGAAGATAATTAGGTGTTTTGAAAAAACAATTCATTTTTTTCTTATATCATAGCTTGGGAATCGTTATTCAATCCAAAGAAAATTACAAAATTAATTATTCCCGTGTTATTTTCAACACTAATCGTTTTTCATGTAGACCTATAATTTTGTATAATTTGTTTCTTTCATATCACCATTTGATTGTTACTCGTGCCTTATTGAATTTTTTTAAAAATTTCTAACAAACCCAAATCAGGATTCGGATGGATCCAAGGATGATCACTTCAAGAAAAATAATATTGATTTTTTATATATTCAATCCATAATAGATTGATCACGATGTTTTCTAGAAATTTGATATTACAATACTATATGAGTATATTATTGAAGTTAACATCATATAAATGTTTTTTTCTGAATTTTTAGTCTCAAAATATAGAGGAAGTTGATAACATCAAGAAATGGGTTTTTCATAGATTCAATCATCCTAAATATGTTAAAGTAATAGTTTATTGGATACTGGGTTCTGAAAAGCATTATATTTATGAATATGTGGAGCATTATGAATGGCGTGATAGGATGATGGTAGTCTTCATGACAACAACAATTGGAGAACATTGTATGCTTTATTTATTATCTTGATCTTTGAGATTATGAGAAGATTCAAGAATGGGTTAAATTAAACATTACCTTCATGCAGTAAAAATATTCATGGACATGTGTTTTGAGGTTGTTGAAAAATTCATTGAACACGTGGATGCTTTATGACGGGGTTTAACTATAAATAGGTGGCTACCCACAGTACCTACACATTAATTTTTTTGGATAAAATTATTAATCATTATGAATTCATTAATGGTAATATAACTAAAAATATAATCTTTATTATGTTATAGAGTATTTTGGAAATTGTATCATAATATTGACCAATTCATAGGTATATTAGAAAAATGGGTTTCGTGATAAATTTTATTCCGTGATGGCTTAGTGTTC
The DNA here is from genome assembly GCA_963277665.1 of Viscum album. Classification (NCBI taxonomy): domain Eukaryota; kingdom Viridiplantae; phylum Streptophyta; class Magnoliopsida; order Santalales; family Viscaceae; genus Viscum; species Viscum album. Next base: position 567,364,241 of record OY728151.1, read on the forward strand.
CGTGAAGGAATATTACTTCTTAAAGGGATTGAAATTCATATGGGGGTATTGATGAATGAGATACATGAAAAATTATATTTTAAATATATATTTAAATTATATAATTATTACATGTCCATATACATAGGCCATCAATATAAGAAGAGTCTCATGTTAGTTAGGGATAATGTTATAAATTCCAATCTACAGAAGCAACCTTCAATTCGATAAACTGATTAAGACATATCCAAATTTTTTGAGATTGTCGGAGTAGATTGAAGTGTTCTTATTGGTGAAATTGAGTTATCCATAAAATATATTAAAGAAAGTGAGGATTGAATAGAGTTACTTTCTATGAATTTATTTATTACATAACTAGTAATGATTTGGGGATTTAGGTACGACTAACACACATTCAACATATGATTCATTGACTATTCCATAGTGGTGTAGCAAGATAAAATTATGTGTTTTAATTTTTCATTTAAATAATTTGTTACATCACACTTCCATCAGATAGGTGTAACATGTTCTAACCCATGTGTAAATGAGATCAATCTCCTTAAAATAAAATTTTGGCACCCAAATTCACCCCTCCCATGTCATGTCTTCATGTGGACCCACACATTTGAGCATCAATTTTTTTATTTTATGTATCCAATAAAATATTTTATTGTTAAGTTTTATATCATATATAAGGTTAGAATATTTAAATTTACATGTTCTATAACTTCTCAATGATGTTAAATCTATTCATGTCTAGTCATTGTACAATAAAGATCCTTTTCACTTGAAGGTCATTCATTCCAGGACTAACATGACACTCAAAACTACAGAATATTTCCTAACCTAATTTTGATATAGATGTAAATTTAACCACCATAAAAATACTACATCCTCAAATAAATATGTTTTCTAGATATGGAATAATTATTTTATAACAAATTCCAACAATAATCTCTATATTCTTATATATTAGTAGAAAATGAATATATGTAGTAACATGTAATATTATTTTCTCGAACTATACTCATGCACATAATATGAAATATAAAATAATTCCCAAATCAAAATCTGATTAGTGATGATAAAACACTATATAAGTTCACATGGTCATCCTAAAATAATAATAAATCAACATTATAATAAATTTTTATGGATACATCATTCACAATTAAACACTTAATTCTCAGTTCACTCTACTCTTGGTGTGACCTATAAATGTAGAAACTATGAAACCATGATACTTTTTTATTTTTTTCATTATCTTACACCACCTATGGTAATAAATGAATTGTATTTATCAAAAAACATCAAGATATGAATTATTAATGTCTAACCAAAAATTGACATTACAACCAAATCTTAATTCATTGAGCACCACATGTAACAAAACATTATAAATTTTATGTTTTCAATATAATGGGTGTACAGTATCATATAATTCACAGACCCAATGTATTCACGTATTCCTAGAATACATTATCTTACTCAAAAACATCAATAATCTAGGAGGAATTGTCCCCCCATATCCTTTTATAGCCTTGCTGAAAACCTCTTGAGCTGTACATTATTAGAAAAACAGTTCATACTAATAAATATATAGAATACCATGCAAACGTAATTTCATTACCATTAAACCCAAGCATCCATGATGCTCAAAACAATCAGAACACTCTTCTTACCACATGAACAACCACCTACTCAAATCATGTTTTGACATTTAAAGACATATTCCAGGAAAAATGTTTATGAAAAACACATAATGGACTTAAAACATTGAGTAATATTATATTGTTCTTCCCTATGGTCAAAGTAACTACTATATTTGGGATAACCCCTCAGATATCATAAATAATTGACTCTAAAACTACATCCATTTCTAAAAGTTCAGTAGTCTCTCACACTAAATCTCTATTTCCAATGATAATAAATGTCTAAGAACTCAAACAGAAAAGATCTACTATATCATCCCCGGAATCTATCACACACATTATCTTATTTTAGAACAAGATATCAATAATAATTTACTTAATAATATTTCATTAGTTTATGTTAATTATAAACATTAAATATTACTTTAGAAAAAAATTCCAATCAAATTTTATTAGGAAGAATGTTTTTTCATAGATAATTATTTTTTCAATATTTATTTATTTATATGAGTTGAGATTCATTGGTCGAAATGATCCATCCAATGTTAATAAAATCATAAGATCAATCTATGTAGAATGGAACAAAGAATATATAAGCTAAATTACCATTTATAATGTTGTTGAAACAAAAAAATGTTTCCATTTAATATATATATTTATATATACCCAAGGGTACAATTTTAATTTTTTATAATGATAAAATTTCCCTACGAAGGCTATGTTAGGCTAACCTCGGTTTAGTTATGTGGGATACCATTACAAAATTTTAGACAAAAACACTTTATAAGTTGCAATTGGAATCCTATTGAAGGGGAAACCATTAATGGCTAATTTATTAAATATTTTTCAAACATTCCCTTGATAGGTTTATTAAATGTAAATGTAATTATTTAATCGACCTATAACTGATGAATCTTTAATATAAAGAATTATTTTTTAAGGTTTCCATTCAATATATGTAGTGGTACAATAATTATATATTTTAATTAGAACACTATTTAGGTTGAGGTTGACAATTTATTTGACCAACCATATATTGTCGAAATAAAGAAGGCCAGTAATCACATAGTAAAATAATACATATAAGAAAATAAATTATGTCAGAGGAATGTGTATATGGATGTCTTGAAATGATATAAGAATGGAAACCATTGTTTTGAAGTGTCCCATGAGTAATAATCCAATAAAAAACAAGATAAACGATGAACAATAAATCTATGTAAAATAAAAATCAAATGAAATAAGGAATTAAAGAATAGTAATTCATGTCCTTAAACCATTATCATTCCCTCATTGGTTGGATGGAAATTCCTAGAATGAGAAATTTACCATGTACTAAAACAATATTACTATCATATATACCATCGCAAAAATATCTATATAAAGTAAAAAAAGTAGCTATGTTATTATTTTCTAAAAAAATATTCTTGATTCACATATATGTTACCATTATAGAGGGCCACAAGGCCACATATTCACCTTCTCATATATTATATTATACCAATTGATAATGAGGGTCTAATAGTTTTATGGTGGAGGGTCAATAACCACTTTCCTTTTACTAAATAATATTAATAATAAATTAAAAAAATTCAGAAAGGAAATAATAATTTGACAACAAGGAATGTGTTTGATAAAATTATCCATGTAAGGAGATCGAATGGTATATGTACTAAGAATTTATAGAATAATGTAGATGATTTATATACCATTAGAGAAGATAAAAATAATTAAATAAACCAAATCTCCCAATTATTATAGGTAGTCCATGTATATCCCTAGTCCTTGGATCTAATAAGAATTCATAGACCTACTATTAATAGAAAATAGGCATCGATATAATATAGTCCTACTGCTATGATATTATCCTGTGTACCATGTGGTGGCATAAACATTATGATACTGATAATCTATAGACCACCAAAAAATGTCTGGTTCAGTTCATTTTTTTAGAATAATATATAATCATTTTGGAATATGAATAAGTAATTTTAAATTGTATATAGATAATGGAATATTAACTAATTTATCTTATAGTTAGTATCACTGATATTGTGACCCAATTTTTGGTCATAAGACAATGAAAATAACACCTAGGTTTCGAGAATTATATAAAAATTCATAATCCAAGGAGCTGGTCTAAATGTTTACATATAATGGAAACATGTGATTATAGTGAAAAAATGAAATCATTTTATGTGCTTAACTTGAGAGGGAACCTATTGTCATCATGTTATGGTGTCCATCTATAGAGTTTAATTTACAGGATGAACCCTTAGCATTCCTATTTCTAAATTTCTCTAAAAACATGATAGGTAAGTCTATATTAATTTAGGGAAGGGGATTTATTTGTACAAAAGTTTTTTATCTATGGATTTTTTATGAGGATATCAAATAATATTCGGGAGGTCTTCCATATAATTTTAATTTATTCGATTTTTCCAAGTAAATCCATGAAATTGGGACAATGTTATTAAATATAATGAATTTAAAAGATCCTTGGGGACTGCCTTTAATATTCATATCAATGAATCAATCATCATCCATTAGGATCTTACATGTAATTCGACAATTTAATACATATAATAACCCGAGAGGGACTCATTTTTTAATCCATAATAAGATTCATTATGTCATCAAGGATTACAAAGGAGTAATTCCCATAAGAGGGAATATGAATTTAATAATGTCAAACCTACATCATGGATGATAAAAATTATTTTAATGTACTTTAAAAAACCAAATTTAGTTATTAAACAATTTTAATACAAAAATTAAATACAAAAATTACTTTATTAATTTAATGGTATCACAATTTAAACTCCATTACTATACTCTATATTTATTATGGTGTATCAATTATATGTCTTCCATTGATATGTTATTAGTTAAATGAGGAATTTTAGGAAAATCCATTATTATAAACTATCATTTAGTTTCACCATAGATTTTATGGAACATAAGTTTTATGGTTCGATGTTTCGGGTTAAGGCACCCAAAACAATGATAATTCATATTAGTAAGGTATGTAACTCATGTTCCTCTAAATAATTACATGAAATTTATAATCTAGGTTCAAGTAGTTAAATAGATATGTTTTATTAAAAGGGAGTTCACGATCAATATAGCCAATATTGGTTCTTCCTAGGTTCATGTTCGTATCTCCCTTTGCTATAAAATTCTTAAAAACGGTAATTATTTTAACAAGAACATTTTTTCATTTCGAAATTCAATAATGAGACTCTTTAAATAAGTTATGAATCTTCCCTAGACTATAAGAGGCTCAAGGAATGAGTAAAATATTTTTTTAATACTTAACAAGAAATTAAAACTCTAAATAATCTTAGGCTAGCCCATTTAATTTCTAGAATTAATGATAAAAAACTAAAACCACATGGATCAAAATTTGTCCCTGGATAGGACTCATGACATATAATAATAATCGGATTCATGAAATTATTTAGAAATATTGATTAAATAAATGTAATTTTCAATTCAAAACACGATTGATGTTAATTTGATATTTTGAATATCTAATGAATTCTCAATATAATTATAAACATTTAAAGAGAAGGGGAACTAGGATCCCTAACATAATGTTATGAAGATTCCCTTATTGAGAAACAACCCTCAGTTCACGTTATAATGGATTAAAATGAATGGCCAAAGAATTTCAATGAAAAAAGGATTATGATCCCTGAAAAAATATTATACATTTATATGGGAAAAAACAAACGATAGAGGTTAGTGGAGTGGTAACCTTATATATGTGGGTTTAATGACCAAAAAAGATTAAAATCAACATAATATCACTGTTGATTTATCAAAAAATAGAGAAAAAGTCGTGCGGTTCTCACCACTTTTACTATAATGTAAAAATGAACCCAAAATTTTTTAAGAGTGGTAAAAGAGGGTTGAGGTTGTCTAATTACCATTATTAATCCATTTAAAAAACACCATAGTGGACCACTGTCTAGCTGGTTGATCTAGGAGAAAATAGTGGCTCATGACGCCAATAATAATATAATTGGAGGGACTATATTATCATGATTTAGTCATAGACCTAGTCATGAACCCTCTAGTTCAGTTTTAGGACCACATTATCCATCGGTCTACTACCAAAAGAACATAAATGAGGTGTCCTCAAACTCATATTTATTTTAAAATTACCAACTATTATTCTAACCCACCAATGGTAGAGAATAAATCGTGCAAGCTTTAAACAACTCCATAAGTGTGAAATAATTTTTTCAAGGCATAAACATCGGGTTTGGGTAAACATAAATGATTATTACCTCCATACACCATGATAGGGAAGGATATATTTTTAATACATTCTAAATTATTTATTTCTTATTCATTATACCATACATAAACATCCACATAATAAGAGTTATTTAAAATGATCAACTGTGGTAAGCATAAACAATCATAATCATAGATCACAACAGGGCATAAGATTAGAATAGATAATATTACTAGAATAGATAACCAAAAAAACGAATAATAGAATGAAACTAAAATCATAATATATTTATTGACCACAATGGATATAAAAAATTTCAAAATAATATTAATAACTACTTCATTTTTGTTGAATTTCATAATGTGAAAAACTAATTACATGAACTAATTCAATTATATCTTTACCTCTGAAATCCAGTTTTTACCATAATAGCACCATGTTTAGAAAATATTTTTTTTTCATAGCAGGTATACCACACAATATCCAACTTATATTTCTTCTTAATACCTATCCATGAATATAAGAGGATATTTTAGGCTGAAAACATTACTAATTAAGTCCAATTAATTCAACAATAAATAAAAAATATTTTATATCATCGAATAAATATCTATTTTGGAATAACATCTATGTAGTTTTTTTATATTTAACAAATCAATATGTATAATATATTTCATTTCAATAATTACTAAAACTAACATTACATAATGAAATGGGTGTATATTTAAATCAATAATTTCCCCAACCAGTCCAAAAATGATATATAGTTGAGAACCATTTAGTACACTGATGTAAAGTTAGAGTGTATATAAAGGAAAGACATCTAATGAAACTTTATTCCTATAAAATATGATGCGTTGGAGAAAAATGTAATATTGGATTTCAATTATTTAAATTCCACAAATTAAAATAGTATTATATGATTTAAGAGTTAATACATGAATAAAAAATAAACCACCAAAGGTATGTAAATTATGAATATGAATCATTTCTAAATAAATAAAAAATAAGACGCAAGAACCCCTATAGTAATGGTATTATAAAAATATAATAGACATGAGAGGGATATATTGAGATTTTAATATATTTAAACAAAACATTTTACTTCTAAATGGTGTAAATTTGGTATTTAACACACCATAAAGTTAAAATATGGTTCTAAATATCTAGGTTATTTGATGGAATTAAAATAAGGTGCATGTAACACATACATATTTAAAAAAATTGGAATAAAAATCCATTATGGTTCATAATTTCTAATAAAAAATTAAATACCATTAATAATGATATATTAATGATATAAAATATATAATTGGTAATATGTTTACGATGCAATAGAAAACATGGTTTATACCATTATGATGTCTTAATGTATTGAATTTTACATGAAAACCCCTTATAAAAAATAATTTAATGAGGAGTGAATAAATTGATAACGAGGTTATATAGAAGAATTATAGACCCAAATAAAATAATTATGAAATAACATCACAACTATTAATTAGTTATAATATTAATTCATTCCATAATAGAATTTTATTATGAATTTCTCTAGCTCAATTGATTAAATTTGAGTTAACAGAAACCCTTACCTTATTCTAGATTGGTTATCTGCTTGAGACTAACATCTTGAATAATGAAATTATGGTTATTAGATATCTTATTAAGAACTTTATTGATCTATAAATAATTTAATAAATACAATTATTTATTAAATTATATTTTTTATTATATAATTTTTTATTATACTGGTAAATTTAAATGAAATTGAAAAGATGATGTCATATTTTGGTAATTTTAGCTATTGAGGACAATATATTATTAATACGTAAGATAAAAAATATAACCTTTAAATAAATATAAAAACACATTTACCTACTAAAGTACAATAATATTATTATTTATCTTACCGTATACATCAATGATATATTTTTATAGAATTGTTTATTGAGGTTTTTCAATTGAACCAAACAAGCACACAATATAGCTTGATGGTTGATTGTGGTTCTAGATGTTTATGATTCTATTATAATAGATAAAAAAATTAATTTTTATATTTTTATTTTAGATACTCATATTTTAATAGGATTATAAAAAATGTTTCTTAATATGAAAATATTGTTACATCGTGAAGGCAATAATCTGAACGAAACATGATTATTGTCTTCCTTCCATAATGAATGTAGTGGAATGGAAGTGGATTATATAGTTTTCAGTTAATAATCTTAATTATATTAATAATTCACATTATTTATTATAATTAAAAATTATAACTAATGAAGAGGTGTTGGGGAAAATATAATATTCTTCTCCATGGATGTGGTGGTCTTTATAGTCCACATTCAATGTTCTTTTGTTTTTCTTAGTGGATGTAATGAATAAAATAAGTTTTTTACAACAATATAATAACACTTTAGTGTAATAATTATTCTATGTTAATTAAATAAATATGGTTGGAATAGGTTCATAGGATAAATCATAATAATAAATGATTAAGTATTAAGTAGTACAAACATCGATATCTTAAAATATTTTGTGACTAACTCATTTGAATTAAAGAACCAAGGATAACATATACTGACCATGGGGTTTAGAAAAACAAAGGGACATATAAGATAAGAAACTATTTTAGGGTTAAAGGATATTTTTAAGGGAAAAATAGAATTTTATGTGTGGAAGTGTTCCAATTTTTTATGTTATGAAAATTTAATGTGAGTGAACACAAATTATTTTATAATAGTGGAATTATAATACTCATTAGTAAAAGGTTCCAAAATCGAAAAATAATGGATTTTATTATAGGATAATATTTATAAATCCTCTGTCACTAATTTTACCACATTTATAAACTTGTTTTTTCAAATTTAACACTTGATTTTTATACTTTACCATTATTGTTTTTTCCATGGTGACTAGTTTTTACACTAATAGATTATATTTTATTTAAAAAAATAAATATTATTTTTCATTTTATATACCTAATACTACACTATATATAGTCTAATTAAAATTATAGATAAGGGAAATTTATTTTCTAATTTAAAAATTTTAATGTATTGAAAAATATTTTTTTTAAAAAAATATTGATTTATATATTAAGTATTCTATATATAATTTAGCATTAAATACAAATCACTATAGCATTAAATTTTCTAGATACTAATAATATAATATTATAGTTATTATGTAAATATTTTTATTTTGATTTATTAGATACAAATTACACAAAATTAATAAAAAAATTATTAAAAAAAATCTATTCACCATTTTCGTGTTCAATAACCTTAATCATAGTAATCATAATTTAATGAATAAAAATTGTATTCCAATTATAGCATTATGGGAATAATTTTATTTAAAATATTAAATACTTCCTGTAAGATTTTATTTTTATATGTGATGAAAAACAATTTTTAATATATGAGAAAAAAATAATTTTTAGAATAATGTATTATTTAGTTTTAAAAAAATTTAAGCAATAATTTAATATGTTGAACACTTCATTTTAATAGGATCAGTTCAGTAGGGGATTGCTAATTCTCTGACAAATCGACACATAGAAGATCTAGGGAATGGTAGTGCTAATCTGGTGGTGAATACTGGGCAGGGAACAGAAGTATAAGCAATCTAAAGTGCTCTGATCGTGGGTGACTCTATTGGCCAGGCTCATGTCTTACCTGGGATGGAGCAGGAAAATGACGGTAAACTAATGGGCGGTGATTTTGAACAACTCAAGGAGAATCCAAAGGATGTTAATGGGGGTAATGGAAGCTCTTTCTGGCCAGGGAACGCATACAGATGTTGTTCAAGGTGATTTGGTCATCAATGGTGTGGCCGGACAGAAGCATGGTTCACTTGTGGTGGTAGCAGGTGGTGAACATGGTACTGCCAATGAAAAGGAAAAAAAGGTGATGGAAAATCCGAAAGTGAGTTAGGTCATTGGAAGAATTATGAATGACTTGGGTAAGAGAAACAAGGCTGAAGTTGGTTGTGATGTGGAGTCAAATGGCTACCCCCTGCAAGAAGACCATGGTAATGGTCAATATATGGCAATTATTGTATATGAGAATATTTCAAGGGAGAATAATGATAGGTATACTATTAATTCTCACAATCGATTTGCAAATCTGGAGAATCACGTTGAGCAGGGTAACGAATCTCCGTGCCTAGCTCCTAAGGTTACAAATATGGCTTCTTCAGGTGACATAAGGCCGTCACAAACCTCCTTGGAGATGATAAAGGAACGAGGATTCCTTCATGGTTCCGCAATCTTAAATGGGAAATGGGGGGATGTGTCGAATCACGATAAAGAGGATGATGCACCTATAATCTCATACAGTGATATCCTTATGAGTGGGAAGAAGGGAGCCTTTGAGAGGGAAGAGCATACGAATAATATAATCAAAAGAAGACCAAGGAGAGATTACTCTGATATGCCTAAAACGGTGTCGACGAGATCTGCCTCCAAAAAAGGTAGAGGGACTTCTATTGATACTGGTAGGAGAGATAATAGTAAACGTCCCTACAAAGAGAAACTATCTGTAGAACAGTTGAAACGGAAGGAACAATATATCCAACTCTTCAAACAGTATGAAACGTCAGAATGGGAATCTGCTGATGCTGTTGCGATTTCAGACTATGGTGATGGTGAGGGTTATGGTTTTGATGTGATGTAGTTTTTCTTCTTCTTTTCTTTTCTTCTTTTTATGGACCTTTAATTTTTATTAATAAATTTTGGGGATCAGGTGTGCCTGATCCGAACTTTCCTGTTAAATTTCTTAACTATTAAAAAACCAAATTACTTTAAAAAAATAAAAAAATGCTCCTAAGATAATATTTAAATATTACATCCAAAAAATAAATATAATTTTATCAATATAAAATTCCGCTTTTGTTAAATATTAATTTTTAAAATTTAAACATCAAATATAACAAATAACAGCTTTCATTTTAATGAATAACTTTATTAATAATTAACTATATTTAATATGATTTCACATAAATTTCTTAATTGTTTCTTTTTCGCATATTATATTATAAATATAAATATGAATTATTTTAATAAACCTTTAACTATGATAAATTAAATTTATTATTTAAAAATACAATATTATATATTAATTGACCTTTAAATAGAATATATTTTATAACATTATCAATGAAAAATAATAATATATTAATATTTTAATTGGTAGATATATTTTTTCCTTAATGATTATTTTCTTTTTGAAATTTTATTATGTCACAGTTCATTTGAGTAATGTTTTGTTTTAGTTCAGTTTTTCATAAGACTCAATCTATCAACTATAGTATTAATTTAATTGATCCAAAATATTGGTTCATTTCATTATACACCTTAAAAAATTGTTCCATTACAATTTTAATTATTATATGATAATTTATATAAGTGCAAGTATTATTAATATCATTTGAATTTGTGATATAACAGCTTATACAACATCTACCACACTATATTTAGTGATATCAGGTTTCTTAGATTTACTTAAACATAATTATTCATTCAAAAAATTATATACCCTAGTATGTATATATCATAATCATATATTTCCTATAATATACCATCTCAAAACAATTTTAATATCTATGATATTAAACAAAAACAAACACATATATTATTTCAAAAATTTACAATGTATTTAAAAATAAAATTTATAAAAAACTTGTTCATAATGACACACATAGGTCAGTGTATATCATAATCCATGAAATAAGATAAAATTCGCAATAAAATATCATTAATCAATTTTTTATTAAATAATAAATTATATGGCAATAAATATTTTTTAAATCAATTTTTAAAAGATCAATAAACCCTTTATTACCCTATAAAATAGGAATATAGTAAAACTAATGTTTGTCCATTATTTAAAAATGCGTTCTTATATAGTAATCCCCAAAAACAATGTACTCATAAAATCAATATTCAAGGTTATTAGTTCAATTAAATTTATATTTCTAAACTATTAAAGTTAAAGTATTGAAGAAAAATACTTTGAGGTTTCATCTAATCCTCATAATATTTCAAATGTGATAGAATACCATCTATAAATAAATCTCAATAATTTAATCTACAATGACTATCGAGATTCACCCCTTACTAATATACCAACAACATTTGATTATATAATATGTGGAGACATACCTTTTCCATTATAAAAAGAAGAAATTTATATTATTATACATTTAATTGTGATCCATTTTAGGTTATAAGAGATAGTTGTTTCATTATACATACCATTTCCATATTCCATTTAATCTTTTTTTAACCAATTAGTAACAAAAAATTTTATGAAGGTATCCAAAATATAATTATAAATACCTAATTACAAATATTTTTAAACCTTTGACAATTTTTTTAAAATATGATACATTCAGATAAACTTATGAATCCCATTGTTAATTACTTTTATATCCATGTTTATTTCACTGTTATTTTATCTAATTAAATTAGTAAACATTGTACTAAAATCCTACAAAATGGTTTATAAAGGGAATGGGATTAACCAATGAGTTTCCAACATGAAATCTACCCATTTTTTCTATTTGGTTTTGTTGTTGTTCACAAGGTGATAATTGAATTCGTAATAATTCAAGCAATTTTATGGTTATTACCCCTAGGTAAATATTCTCTGATTACTTTATTCAGTTGTAGTATCCATAGAATGTTGTTATTTCTAAGAGAACAAAACAGTTTCTACTTTATCCAAATTTTTATAATATATCATATACATATACTTATATTTAAGACTGATCATATAACATTCACTAATTTTTACTTATCATAATAAACAAAATATTCAATATTAACTCAACTAAACTAAAGGGTTATCTATCTCCTTTAAATAATTACCAACCTTAACATATCAACCGTAAAATTATCTTATATTAAAATCATAACCTCTAATGTTATATAAACCCTTCATTTATAATAAAAATATCACCCTATAAACACACACCCAGACTTAGTGTTCACAAATACCTTCGTTACATGCCATATTTTAAATAAATTGAAATAAAAAGATGTTAAACATAAATAATTACATTAAATATAGAAATATTTCAATTAAATATATTCTTAGGGACTTTTAGGTTTAGGGACTTAGAGTGTTAGTAAAACCCATTAACTATTGAGGCCCATTCCTTTTTTTATCAAATTAACATTTCTTTTATAACATAAAAAGTACATAATATATAATAAGTCTTCAATATATCCTATAAATTATTCAAATAAGTTATTTTATTAGAAATATCATGTGTAGTACGTCTCTCCATAACCTAGTGAATTCAAAACATATTATGGATGAGATCAAAAGATCTGTAAGGGTAACAACAAGTTATATCAATCAAAGATCATAAATTACCATAATATGAGATTACATAATATTACATGATTAAATAACTAAAAAAATACGTAATAGAATTAAATATAAACACTAATATATATATGGATAACAATGAAAATATAAAAATATGAGGATAACAATAACAGGTTCATTAGTGATGAAATGCACAATTTTGGACAATCAATTTAATAACCTAGGCCCAGTAATCCTGATCTCACGCATCATTATCATAACCATGATTACATGTGTCTAGGAACTCATCAATCACATGTTATGACATAGAAAAAATTTATTAGTTTTTTGGAATGAAAATACCTATCGATAGATCAAGGGTAAAATTATAGCAAAACAATCACTAGTTGTCTCCAATGAATTCATCAATACATATCCAATATTCTTCGACAATAAGTAAATTTAATTATTGGAACAACATGTATACAAATGGATTAAATTTCCCCAATAAACATATGAAATATCATTCTATTTAATCACACATAAATATTAAACTATATAGAGTATGGTGTATATATTTATGTAAATAATATCGTTAATCAACTATTTTTGGGATTATCGATGAACATAATTAAATCTCATGAATGAAATATAGAGTGTTCACAATGTAATGTAATTTAAGGAAAAATTATACATGTAATAGAGGATGATTTGGAATGAAAAAAGAACCAACAAATATCCAAGAGTTTAAAACCTAAAATGAAAATTGTCTGATATGATTTAGAAGGAAGTTCATGAAAAAGACATAAAACATTAAATGGAAACAGGCACTAAAAATTAATCATATATCTATGAAGACAAAATTTGATGAATAAAACCCTTATAGTAGTATAAACAATATAATAAATAGTACTAGAGAAGGATAAAATAGAATTAAAATATAATGAAATTCAATATGTTCATTATTAATGATGAAAATGGTTGAGTAAAAACACAATAGAAAAAAAATTAAGTGGGAATATCAAACGTATCGTATAGAATTGAAAATAGGGACAGATAATATTCATGACATTAGACCCATTAAAGTCAAAACCTCATGAAGGTTAGAATTTAAATAGACTATTAAATAAATTTAATAATGAGAAAATAATGATATAAAATATTTAATGGGAATAAAGTAAACAATAAAATAAAAAACATAGTGTATAAAATAATCACATCTCATGGAATTGAAATTTTATACAAATAACCCTTATAAGAAACATTTTCATTGAGGTAATAATTATTTTATTATGATGTTATCAGGTCGATTTATAGAACCATATAAATTAAAAATGAAATAAAATACGATGAATTTATAAATTTTAGTGAATTAATTTAAGAAAAATTGAGTTCAAATAAGAATGTTTATAACCAGAAGATGAAAATTGAGGTAGCAAATACCCTTACCTGGTTCGGAATTGGTTTTGTGAAAGGACATGACATCATAAATAATAAAATTAATCTAATTATACTCGTTATTACTAACCTTCTTCATATATAATTAAATTATTGTGAACCATTAATGATCATATTATAATCTACTGTTATATTTTTATTTATTTTGTTAAATTTTTTGAAATTGAATTACTTATATAATTTTTTTATATTTTATCCATTGATGAAGATATTAAAACAATATTTTAAATAAAAATATAACATATCCATAAATATAAAAAAATAATTATTTTATTCCTATACTATAATAATTTTTTCATTTATGTTCCCATAAAATCCATGATATAAGATTAATGTGTCATTCTTGTAGATTGTTAAATAGTTCGAAACAGACACAATTAATAACATGATGGGTGAATATGATTTTGAAAGGGTGTAATATATTTATAACAAAAAAATAATAATATTGTTAAGATTTATTTATGTTTGTGAATCTGATTTTATGTAATTTTTTTAATTAATTAAAATCCAGAATAATAAAAAAATGTAATTTAATGGGTGTGATAATCCACATAATGCACAACTATAATTTTAATTTTATAAAAATTGAGTGGGAATGAATGTATATTATGATTATATATTAAATAATAATAAATATATTAGATTTTTGACATATATTCTTTAATTCAATCCTTATAACTATAGATGAAGTGATGGTGAAAATGTATGATGTTGAATTGTAGAGGCTGCAATCTACCCAACTCACAATCAACATTATTTTATATATCTTTGTAGATAGAAATGAACAAATAAGTTTTATTACATTAATATGATAACAATTAAATTTACTAATAATACTCACACCATTTTATAACTATTTATGTGATAGTTGTTGAGGGAAAGTTACTTTTATTAAAAGGATTTATTAATATGTATGTATAGAGTTTTAACATCCTCATAATGAAATACTTATAATTGATGTCCCAATAAAAAATTATTGTACTGGGGGGGGGTTAAGAAATTAAAGGTAAATATTGGATAAAAATAAATTGAATGTGTGTATAGATATTTAAAAGGCCAAGTGATGCATTTAATGGGTGGAAGTGATTTTCTTTATTAATTAAAGAAATTTGTACTTTTGTGAACATTGAGGAATTTTTAATAATGTAATGACAATATTAATTGGTCAATGGATCCATAAGTTATAAATAATGGAGTTATTTCTATAATAACAAATAGAAATCATTATCAACTTATTTTCTCACTTTTATAAAACAAGTATCAATCCTTCAAAATATTTATTTATACATTTTACCATTTTGGTTTCTACCTTAATATATAGTTTTTACCCTAGATGATTATATTATATAAAAATTATAAGGTTGCTCTTCTAATTTTCTTTTTATTTAAACATAAATTATGTCTCCATAGAGTCTAATTTAATTTATATTTACTATATATATTTCCATTAAATTTAATAGTTTAATACATTGAAAAAATATATTTTAGAAAATGTGGCTTACATCATCATGTGTTGTTAATTTATAAAAAAATAATTTGAAAAAATTATATGATAATTTTTTTATATATGTGAACAAATAATAATATATTAACTATATAAAATATATCATTTTCAGTTTAATAGATGAAAAATTCCCAATAATATAGAATATAATATTTTTAAATTACTATTTCAATCTTATCATGGCCACAAAAATTAATCATAGTTATCCTTTTTTTATTACTATATATCGTATTTAAATTAAAAAATAATAATAAAATTATGGTAATAAAAATGATATAAAATTTTATATAATTAATTTCAGTATGTAATGATAACTAATTTTTAATATTATTGAATACAAATTATTTTAAGAGTAAAATAATAATTAAGATTGCCAAATGTTAAACATGGGTTTTATAAATTTGAAGATAATTTTAAAATTATTTATGAAATTTAAAAATTATAATTTTAGTGAAAAGGGTTATCGAATAAATATATGTCATATAAGTTATTGTACAATAAATAAAAATATTTTTAAATATTCACCATCAAATATAATATTTTAGAAAAATATAATAAATTCATCCTAATATAATATTATTAGTTTTAATTAAAATAATTCTCAATTTTATCAAAATAAATATAAAAAAACATTAATTCTATATTTGAAAATAAAAGAAAATATATTATAAATAATTACTTTTGTTAAAAATAACATTTTTATACTTAATTTTTTCATAATTTAATTCCATTTATATTAATAAATAATTCAATTTTTACATATTAGTTAATAAATGTAAATAATTTCTATTTTCATACACATTTATCTATAATAAATTTAATTTTTAAGAGATGATAGAATATGATTCTTAATTATACTATAAAAGACATATTTTAACAATATTAAACAATTTAAAGTAATAATATTTATTTACTTCAATTTATAATTTTATTTATAGTTTTTAATAACTATATTATTCATGTTATTTTATCATTTCGTTGTTTTTTGAGTTGGGTATTGTGTTAGTTCATCGTTATATGTGACAAAAGCTACAAAACATAGTATGGATTTAAAGGGATCCAAAATATCTGATTATTAAATTAATCTTGGTGACCATCATATATTACATTTACTCTTCTAAAAGGAGTGATTTATTAAACCTTTTAATAATTTTGGTTTTCAGTAGAGGTATGTTTAAATATTCAAATGGATTTTCCTTTCAAGCTTGTTTTTTTATCTTCTTATACTATGAATTGATTTAAAAAATGCATTAAACACTTTTTGTCTCACAAAAGAGAAAATTAGGAGAGAAATAAATTTATGGTGGAAGAATATAACACAAAAATATTTTTCAATGCTTTTTATTTTAAACAAATACAATTATTTTAACTATTTACTACAAACAACCCTGAGATATTTGAACCATGATATACAATGGAAATATTGTTATTTAAATATGAATTTTATTACCTAGTTATTGATTTTGTGTGTATGAATGGGATTATATGACATATGAAACATACATTTGGAAAATATTTCATTATTCAAATTTATTTATTATTTATTAAGAAATAATTACACAATTTTTAATGGAAATAATGCAACTATATAAGATTAAAAATTGTTAAAGGTTCATTATTCTATAAAAGTGGTTTTAGAGTATAAATTTTATTTTTATTAAATATATAAAAAAAATTAACCTTTTTCTCATAAAATGTTTATTATTTCAAAATAATCATTTATAAATAATATTTAGATACAATTTTGGATTGTTAAGATATTTTTTTGTTGAAAATGAAAAATAACAATTTTAAAAAAACAATTGTTTATTTTAATGATAGTAAATAAAATTTAAATGTTATTTTATGATATTCTATAAGGATAACTAATTTTTAATTTTTTTAAACATAATCATAATAATACCATTATTATCAACATCATAAGTGATATTTGTGTACAATCCTTTTATATTTCAAAATTTTATTTTTCTAAAATACTATTTCTTGTTGATTTTGTGAACATATATTAATATTAATTATTAAAACCTATAGAAATTTAATACACCTTATCTAATTTATATTTTAAATAGTTATTTTAAAATTAGTTAAAAATATCCATTTTTATATATAATGAATATTAAGCTTGGTAATTCATTATAATCACAATAATGGGTAAACTTGGTTAATTGACATGGAAATTATGGGATAATGTCCCAAAATATATAAAATATTTATTTCATTTACTAAATGAGTTCAATTCATTCGTAACCGTCCTATATTAAAATATTTGTCACTTTGGAACACATACCTATTATTTCAAACTTTTTATTATAATAATTTATGTGTAATAAAAAATTGGCACTCATTCTCCATAATTTATTATCATGATATTGATATCAACAATAATTCTATATGAATGAATATATATGATGAAATTTATGAATAAAAATTGAAATTTAATATGTGAAATAATTTTTTGTTTTAAGTTATTGTATAATGACCTTGAATATTTATGCTTTATTGATTCAATTTTTTGTGAAGGTAGCAGAAAAATCATGTTAACCATTTAATAAAAATTAAAAGTAAATTTTTTTGATTAATTATAGTGTTATATAGATTTATTATATAATTTTGTGGTTATATTTCCTTTTAAAGTATTTATATTAAAATTTTATTATTATCTTAATGAATTTAAAATCATGATATGCGAGTAGTCAAGAAAATGTCATTAAATGTTTTTTTGAGAATTAAAAAATATTTCAAAATCATTGGAAAATTATAAATATAATATATTATGGGAATTATTTGTTTAATAGTCTATAATATCCCCCATTAAAAAAATATTATCCACTTCCCCCCATTTAATTATATTATTAACCCATAAAGACTAATTACTTATGAAAACACCATTTGTTTTTTGATTAAAGGGGATTAAATCTAACCCTTTTAGAGACACATGTGATTTCATAAATCTATGAATTCTATATATTATTTCCCCATTCCACATAAAATACCACAAACCTTGTCCCTTTGGGTGATGAAATTACTCTAATATAATGGCCTTATGTTCAATCAAATTTTAGTGTCTTAGTGATCAAGGTATGGTTTTCCATATTTAATTAACCTTTATTAATTATGATTCACTAGGGTGGAATTATATTATAAAATCATATATATTTCATAACTTATTCCATTACTATTTTATTGGAATTTACATGATTAATTTATTATGTATTATCACTTTTTACCTCTCCATGATTTCTTTTTCAAAATCCATTATTATATCAACCTATTAGTTTTGAAGAGATATTTTCCTCATTTAAAATTATCCTCTCAATTTTTCAATAATTTAAGTAATAACTATCAATTTATCCCATAAACTTTTTTATTTTCTTATTCACATTTATTCAATAGATCATATATATTGACATTTTCTCCATTTAAACACTTAATAAAAACATCATTCCTGGGTGGCTTTACAAATCCTACTTGAAAGATTGCGTTTTCATGAATTAAATCATCTCATGATCATTCATAAAGATATATTTTATTATTGAAAATGATTTTACAATTATTTTAATTTTATTATTATTATATTTTAATATAAATTTATCAAATATAACCTTGAATATAAATGTATATAATCCTTTCTCTATTCAATAGTGAAAAGAATATTATTGAAGATTTTTTTATAGATTTTAATAGTTTAATGACATGTTGAACATAATTAATTTTGAAATTATATGGTTCATATTCCTATGATATTATTTAGTTTATAAAACTATTTATCTATGATATTTGACCATTATTAATTTGATTGACCAATTATAAAATTATGAATGAAATGAAAATGAAATAACCAATGTTAATAACAATAATTTATTAAATGAATGAAACAAGATAATAAGTGATTATAATAAGTTATTAAAAATGAAACATGTTATAAATCAATAAATAATAAATATAGTGTTATTAATCAAGGTTTTTTTTGATGTTTTTTGAATAAAAAGTATCTTTTTTTATCCTGACCAGGATGCCACTAAAATGATTCCCTAATCCTTTTGAGCACTAGGCCACATGCACAAAACCCACTATACTAGAAGATTTTGACATGAAATGAGGTCCTAGGTTTTGTCTTTCGGAAAAATATTCCCTCATATTATTGGAAATAAAAAAAATAAAAATAACCAATCATCATATATAATAGTAAATAAATAGAGTTCAGAAGAAAATGATGCATAAAATGTTCTAATAATAAAACGTAATGCAGTAAAGACCCAAGAAACCATTTTCTCTATATAATCTTGATCAACCACAATTTCAATCCCATATATTGGAGTATATAAATGAAGAAAAAACAAAATTATATGGTTTTATATCCAAATAAAAGATGAACCACATACCTGGACTCTGTGATAATATCTAGATGCTGCCTAAAAATTATAAGAATCCACATGAGTGGTTCTGATTAATCATCAATCTTTCTTCCTTATCCCCATCCATAATGTTTTCATGCTCAACATAAAAGGATCCATTATGTCTTCATAAATAGGGAGGTTCATGAACATTGGGTGAGAGATAAATTTTAATATATTACCCCCATGGTTCACTTATAATAGGTGTTCATATGTGAGTGATCAGGATGTATGATTATTCTAGAAATACAAAAAATGAATATAGAAAATAGTGTAAAATTATTATCGATCATTAGGCTTGTGAAACTGAATAACTATACATCTTGTGAATAATTCATTGATCCATATGTGTTACATCTCAAAGAATGTATAAACCTATCAATCCATTTGCCTTTGACCATTATCGATGATAAATTCATTGGAAAGTGGTGAAAAAGTATTTTAACATTAAATTTATTAAACAAATTGCAGGACGTGAGTTGTATAACTAATTAATCCATGTAAATCAATAACCAAGAATGTTAAAATAATTTCACATATAAAATTATCTCTTATAATTAATTCTAAATCAAGACCCAAATATCACTCATGGAATAACATAATATCATTTGACATATGGACCTTTTAATGGAATTCCATATTAGTAATCCAAGTACTAATTAATGTATAGTAAAATTACATTAATCCCATGAGAACATCTAATGAATTTCATATCCAGAATCCATGTATCATTAAAGGTGTTATAAAATATCACATACCCATTGATAATAGAAAAGGCCTTCCATATAAGTAATTAATGTATGAATCAAATAAAAATAAAAATATATTTATCTTATGATCCCATCCAATTCATTTTATATAAGGAATCCAAGTATCTTTAAAGGCATCATATAATCAAAATATATTCATGGAACTTCATTTCCACTGTGTAAATCTGTATCCACTAATCTCTATCACTTTTGGTATAAAAGAAAAATCCCATAAAGTGAGTATTGGAATCCTAGTCATAAATTTCTTCATTTCAATCTCATTATCAAAATAACATAAATTATATTCGATAATCATAGATTAATCAAAAAATAACCATGGGAATGCAATTATAAAAGAGAGAGGGTAGATACAAAGCTAAACCCACCACTAATACCACTACCACATGGTATAACATGTTGTCTATGTCATTTAAGGTAACACACTACCAAATCTATAAATCCCAAATAATCCACTACCATAGTGTTTATCATCCACTCAGTTCTCCTATTAGAAATCATGGAATAAGAATCCCACACATGATCCTCATGGTCATTAACTTAGAGAATACATCACTTTTTAGATCCTATAAGTCATCATGTGGGAAAGTAAAACCCACTTAGTAACATTGGAATTAGTAATCACGCTGAGGAATCCTACACATGATCATCAGAAAGAATAAGTTAGTAGATGAATCCAACACGAGTTACTCATAAGGTGTTGGAGAGTATATGAATCATAGTCAAGATCAACATAAAGTGTAATATGGTGAATTAATCTTAAATGAGATCAATGAAAGTAGAAATACAGTGATGGAATCATACATGGGTACCTCATAAAGAATAATAAAACATAGGGATATTACACTGGATTATAGAGAAAAACTACGCTCTGGGGTAACACAAAATATATCTCCTATCTCTAACATCTCATATCTTCCTAGGGTATAAGGGAACAACTCAAAAAAGATACTTACTAATCAGAAAAGATACACTATATTTGGCCATGTTAAATGGATCATGCCCCCAATCATATCAACTTATCACTCCAGGTTATTCTGAATCCCCAACTAATGAATCTCAAAAAGACTCATATCATTTTTTTTACCACGGACTGTCCAAAGATACACTAGATGGGGACATTGGTGAATGCATTCCAATTCCACTAACCATTTGATACTCCCAATTGTGACTCTAATTGTAGGTTTCACTCTATAAATCCTATAATTTTATAACTAGAGTCTACACATCCCTATCATAGTTCATATTCTCCAAACCACCTCTTTGGAGTCTTTAATTTACCACATGAGTTACATCACTGATATCTATGTGGAAAATGATCGAACTGGTTTACACATGTATAAAATTATGATATTGAGGCATAAACAAAATACATCAAAATAGTATAATGGTATAAGTATACAATGTGATGCGAATTATACACAACATGTACTCTGAAAGACTGACATGGCTGTGTACTACAAACGTACATAGAAATTATATATCAAAACATGTAAAACATGTACATGGTGTTTGTCTTAAATGTGGTAGTTTCATGTGTACCATTCATGTTCTGGCATTGTGTTCGCACATGACCATGTAATTCTATATGGAGTATAACACACATAAATTTTGGCCATACAACCATGTTATCCAAGACTTATTTTCTAGATTGTCACTCAGATACAAGTTTGAGAACTAGTTGAAATTTTTACTCCCCGTACATGGTGTGAAATTATAAAAAGGAAATCTTCCCAAAATAGAAAGAGTACACATGTTTTATATTTGTAATCAAATACAATATGACTATGATTCCATAAAGAAGAATCCCTACAATCAGCCAAAATCCTTATTTGTCATAAAAAGTAGTTATAGAACGACCATAATGGGGTCTTATGATGAACCAAAAGTCCTTAAAACAATAATTTTGTATAAATATGGTGATTAATGGGAAAAAATAAAAACATTCATCCTTTGGGTAAATCTGATGATTCTTTTCACATATTCATGTTCCTCGTCTTCCACGTGATGATTCGGCTCTTCAAAGCTCGACAACAAATCCTTCCGTATTACCCCATGTTTATATCCATTTTATATCTTTCTTACTTAAATGGTAAAACAATTTCAGGATTATTTCCACTAAACTCCTTTACATGGAAGAAAGATCCAATTTCTAGACCCACTATGTGGTCAACAAAATTATCTGAGATCATATGTTGGGTAAAAGGACTATTTCCCCCCTAAAAATTCTGAAATAAAAGTTCAAAATTTTTATGACATTCATAGTATCGAAAAACACAGGTCTTTAGAACCTCCACACCATAAACCTTATCAACCACATGATTCCTTTGTTGTAAATGAAATACCAGTATCCCATCCAGAGCATCATTATAACTATGTTATCATGTTGCCCAATTTCTTATCTCACAATATACACTATTATATCCCAATCAAAGAAGATGATCCACTGTGACCAATCTTGAACCCCTAATAATGTTTCCTTATT
This sequence comes from Viscum album, assembly GCA_963277665.1. Classification (NCBI taxonomy): domain Eukaryota; kingdom Viridiplantae; phylum Streptophyta; class Magnoliopsida; order Santalales; family Viscaceae; genus Viscum; species Viscum album. The sequence goes on from OY728151.1 coordinate 567,388,045, forward strand.
ATTACCTAATAATTAAGATCCTATCTCCGTGTACCACACTCCATCAACCACTGAATGTAATGACTGGTGTTAGAGAGATTCTTACTCCCAAGAACTAACATGTAGCTTCATGCACAACGCATTCCCACTTCTTGAGAATAGTTCTCGTGGTGACTACAAAATTTCAAAACAAAACATGGGTCACCACCCTTAAATAGACAATGGGACACCACCCACCATATGGATAAACATATAATATTATTAAAGAGTATCCCCAAGGAGTTTATCCTTAAATATATAAGTGATATTTGAAAATACTAGTGTATATCAAATTGTATCCTAAAACACTTAGCACAATGAAATGGTATAGTGAATGATGTGATATAATTTAAGAGTACACCAAAATATTATTGATATTTGTGCATCACTATACCAAATATATTCCCACCATCATATCAATACCCGTCTAGAAGTTTTCTACTTTTCACATACCATAGAATCAATTACATTATTGATATTCCCACTACCATGGGGGAACCTTATCAAATGAAAACCACTACAGAAACGATGATAATATTATTCAATTTAAAACATCAGTCCTAAGGTCACATATTTTTACTCAATAATTAATCATTTAAACAGTACCAAAAATAAAATTCACATTCCATTAGAACCTAGATCATGATATTGTGATTTATACAATATAAGGAGAAGCTTTTCGTATGACACAACAAGTCAGTCTCTATAATCAAGAATATACATAGATACTCATCTTAAAATTTTATCAAAGATACTATGAAATGATTTATAAAGATACCTACCACCCCAAAATGATTTTTTTCTAAAATTTTAGAATCAAACATAAAACTATTGGTTAATAGGGCCTAATATCTGAACAGTCCATCGTATTTAAAAGAGTCTATATACTATAACATCCTATGTTAATTCCCATTTACCAAAGGTACCATAATTACTATAGAAAAAACATGAGAACCTATCATTAATTGGTCTCATAAATAGAATAAAAAAATTTCAGTACCTCAAAAAAAATCTACTAGAAAATGATAACCCCTAACCAAGGTTTCCCTCAAACAAAATAGACACCAACCTATAAGGACCTGAGTAGAAACTAAGGGCCTCTAGGTATTACATAGAACTATACCAATAATGTCCCATAAAGGGGTTATAATATCTGAAAACCTATACAATAAACCAAACCCCTCTTTAAGGTCACATATCATAGAGAAGTAGATACAAACCCTCACAAAATATGTAATCAGACATGCATGTCAACCCTGTCTACGAGAGGTGGGGATAACATAAACCTACAAAGGTAAAAACTATTAGAATGGCTTAAATTATAATGGTTTTAATTCCAATTTTTTTGATGAAATGAAATTTATTTTATACATTAAAACTCATTTATTTAAAATCTATTTTTTTTAATTTCCTTAGGAAATAACTCATATTGAATAACCTACGCATCATCATCCCATCAGTCTCAAATCCTCGTTGATAATGCTCATATGACACTTCCCCATTAATTATAATTATATGAACATGTAAAATATAATTATTTGTCACTACATATGAATCCTTGTTTGGTAATACCACCTTGAGGTTCTTCTTAACTATCAAAGGTCATTAAAAAATGGACATCACACTAGAGGATCCCAATATATAACCATGAATGAATGTTTTACATGTAAAATTTCATAGAAAAATATAAATGAAAAATCCATGTTGGTTATTAAAAATCATTATTTAACTAAACCAAAAAGATATACCCAAAAAGTGGACTAAAATAATGGCATCAACTACCAAATCTAACCCAGAATTTTCAATTGTAAATACAAAAACATCATCTTAATAATCAATATTGAACCACAATCATGGTTAATTTAACCTTATTTTCATTATAATATTTTATTGAAAACACTATATAGGTATTTATATCCACATTAAATGACTAAAAATAAGTGAGAACATCCAAATGGGGGTCGATCACTAGGTCATCATGTACCATATTGGCCATCATGGATCATTACATCTCTTGTGTGTGAGTAATGATTCTTCATCTTTCCCTTCAAAAGTCTCACCATGGAAACAAAAAACATTCCATAAAAACGAAATATATATACATGTTGGGCCCATTGATTAGAATTAATTGAAATTACCTCAATGTTAAAATAGAACTAAGGTTTTTTGAAACATTAAAAATGTGTCCCTCATAGTCAGTTGTTAATATACACACTATAAGGCCTATAACATGTGGAACCTATGAATAAAATATGATTCCTAAGATACCTCTTTAATTTTATAAACAAGATTCAAAATCATTCAATAGAACAACTCAAATAGAAGATATATATAAAACCATAACAAATAATAACCCTCCACAACATGTTCATCTGTCATGGTCAAAGTCACCCACAATAATAATGATGCATGCTAAGAACAACAATCCCATAACAAAAACATCAATGAATTCATACAAGAACATGTGGTCTCTATGTGATAGTAGGAAATCGATCATTGGTTTTTCCACAATCCCAATATTGATGTCTACTTTATTCCAAATATTAAAATAATTGGAATGGAATATCTATGATATATCTTTTTGAAATCCTAGATCATATACAACTAAATCAGTGTCCCAAGCCATTTCCCCACAAATCCTCAATCACTCCTCCCTATATTATAGAGGATAACGACTAGCATAAGGTAGTAGGGTTTGTTTATGGGGAGAAAATTCCCTAATATCAGTGTATTAGACTATAAAAATTACCAAAAATCACACCTAATAGTAAATAAAAAGTGAATATATATATATACACACATATTTATATATATTTAATAGCTTATAATATTATAATTTAATGTAGTGAATACCTTAACGATCACTTCATACATAAAACAATGATATCAAATAGGGATGATCATATATAGTCGTGTAAATATAAGGAATTTAGTTAAAATTACATATTTATACTACTAATTCTAAGCTGATCCTAATGGCCTATATCTATGAAACTATCAAGACTCTCCATCCTAATCATAATAATTTATATGAGTGGATCATTGTGATCATGAATCCTTAGGCCCCATCGTAATCCATCTTTTATATGATATCATATTCAATATACACATAAGGTTAGAAAGAACATTAAAGTCCATGTATAGGGGGAGAGAAATAAATCTCATAACGCCACCCCAAATATGAGGGTATAATCTACTCTCACATGTCCATACTATTGAAATATGCTCATCCAATCCAAGACACAACTGGAAGAAAATAAATAAATTAATACCATATTCAATCCTTGGGTCTGTGAACCTAATTGACATGAAATACTATGAAAAAATAATCAAACTAGATATCATACCAAATCCTACCATGTTTAAAATCAACTATCTATAGGTATATGACCCTTTTCATTGATACCTACTTCATTAAGCATTGAAAATTTCTCTAAAATGTTATTCATTTTATAAACAGACATTGGAAGTGAGGTGTATATCCAAGGAATCCATGTATAATGAGAACAAGTCATGATGAAATGATCCCATTTATCAAATGAGAAAGTCCAATGCATTATTATTCAGTAACAAATTATAATTCACTGTATAACATAATCACATTGATCTTATAAGAATGAACAATCATCATAATCTTAAGAATCCAAGTTTCTCTCATGGGTTATAAAAATTTGATTCAACCTATGTGTATGTCCAAGGAATATTGTATCCAGAATACAAGTATCACACTATGTCTAGTTAAATCTCATATACCTTATAATCCCATCCAAGTCATTATGTATAATGAATCTATGTATCACACAAGGAATAATTGATATACATTTATCCAGTGAGTCCATCATCAGAATTCTTTAAAAAGATTCCATGTTTCACTCATGGAATAATAAAATATCTTTATAATATTAGAATACCTTTTCCACTAAGTATCTCCATATAAAATATACTCAATCATGTAATGCCCAAAATATAAATACATTAAGGTAACTCTTGGAATACCTATATAATGATTTACCATGTCAATATCATTTTCCAAATATCAGGATGTTTGTTTTGAAATTGCAGTTGCATCAATATTAACTAGGAGAATTATTTAATAAGATTTTGGGAGGATAAAAGCATTGATTAAACAATACATCAAATATCATAAGGGATTACATTTTTGGTTTGGGTTCTAACGTAACACCTTCTTCTAACATTACCCAACACCTAAAATTCACTAGCTCAATGATGGTTAGCCACTAGGGAGCCCACTATTGTCCCCATAGTCAAACACCAAGATTGTAATCCTATATGGAATCATAAATGTTTTTCATAAGATAAGTAATCCACCAAGGGATCCTCTTAGTCAATATTTAATCAAATTCATCCCTCTTGGGATCCTCATAAACAAGAAGTTAGTGATGAAATCATAGAGGAAATCCTTCAAAAGAATAATATAGAAAAGCAATCTCACATGGGATCTTAGGAAAGCGTAATATAGTATGGGAATCCAACACGTGATTTTCGTAATGAGTAAGTGAGTGGACTAATCCTACTTGGTATCCTTGAAAAGTGTAAATTTTAGAAGGAATCAAATATTAGGTCCTCATAATAATAAGTAAATCGATGCATCCACTACAAAATCATTCAGAACAACTAATATTTTAGTCTAATTTATCCATCATCCCTTGACTCTAACATTTCATGGCTTCTTAATATATGGGGGAACATTTCATAGGGGACACGTATTGATGGAAAAACAATGCAATCATCGGTCAAGGGAGACGTCTCATGGACTATCTCAGATATTGTTCCCACTTTTGGTTGGTCCAAAACCCAACCAATTGGTCATATTGATAATATTGTTGACCCAGATATTCATGGAATATCCAAATATTCCCAAGAAATGGATGATTGTGAATCCATACCAAGTCCACTAAACAATTGAAACAACCATTAGTTGGGTCTCATCATAGGTCACACTCTATAGGTCACCCAAATAATTTACATGAGGAATAACCTCTCCATCATAGATCATTCTCACAAAAAAACATCTTAGGAGTACTTAATTTATAGCCCGGTTTCCATTATATTTATCTATATAGAAGAAAAATAATAAAATAATATTAAAATATCTAATTCAGACTCCATGGTGTAAAAAAACTATCCAAAGGGGTTGAAAGGGATAAGTACATGACATATATACCATAATACATGGGATATACTCTCAATGTACTACATGAGTGTGTAATCTAGTTGGACATGATGTGTAAAACCCATGCCCACATTGTGTAAAACATGTACAAAATTTTTACCCTACATGAGGTACCACCACTTTTACCTCACATGGCATATCCATGTGTCCCCACCATGTTGTGTTCTTCTACATAACGTGTAGCCCACACAAGGTCTAGTTATGTTACCAACACAACAATGTTCCCATACCCAAGATATCAAACTACTTACAAATCTACATGTCCATGGAAATTTACATTGTATTAAAATTTAAAGGAAATATTCCTTGAATATGAGGTTTATGAGTGTTGTGTTAGAAGATCAACATGACATTTGATTGGTTTTTCTTGAACAAGAACCCATGTAATAGATCAGAAACCCCATTTTTCCCTAAAATAAAAATTGGTCTTCCTTCTAGAGGTCCATTGTATTTATAAGAGGGAATAATTATTATAAAGTGAGAAATATATATTTTATATTTATAGAAATAAAATTAATGAGGCCTAATTTTGTGAAAAATTGGAGAAATAACTGCATAGAATCATGTTCCATCCCATCCACATGAGGATCTGTCTCCTCGTGAGAACTGAGGCACCACCTCCCTTCTTCTCCATCTCTATGTCTATAAATCACTTAAACATAATTTTTCTATATAATTAATATAAATGAATAAAATGATATTTGGATGTAAACTATTATATAAGGGAGGATTATGTATAAATTATAGACAAATAAATAGAAGAAAAAGAACAGGAAAGGAAAAAGTGGGTCAGGACGAGCCCTTACACCCAAAATGAGTAGGTGACTCATCTAGGAAATAATCACCATTATGTACTCATTGATAGAAAGAAAATATATATCAGATGTTCCACTCAATATATATATTGGAAAAAACTATTGTGAATAAATTAATATTAATTAACTAAATATCAAATATTCCATTAAAATTTTAATGACATTTATTTCAAAAAAACTCATCTATTTTAGTAACACCATATTTCAGGACCAAAGTGGAATGAAATATTTGATGATATCATCTTCTAGGGGGAATGTCTTTTATACCCCTCACAATCATATTAATGAAAATAATAATTATTATTTTTCTGAATTTCACAAATGAATAATACCTGGGACTTTACAACTTGTGGTCTGTTATTTCATAAATGAATTTCATTTGATAATGTTATATCTCTTTTTTTATGACTATTTTTGACAAGAATACATTTCAGACGAAATCTATTTTTATTATTTTTAACTCCATATTTTTTATTTTTAATTAATATTTATTACACATATACACATAATTGATCAATTTCTAATGTAAATTTATTATCATTGTAGGTCACACTCTTCTCAGATATATTATATTTGACACATGATTCACATTATGCACATATATCCTTTTTTATTGTTTATATTTTTCATATTGAAATATTATATAATTAATAACTATTTGATCATTATATTTAACATTTTTTTGTTCTTTATTTCATGAGTTGTTGATTATAAATTTATAAAATTTCTATAGATTTTTTTTCTCCAATATTAGTTTCTTGAAACATGTTTCATGCCATACAATGTTAATTTTTATATATATTGTAATTACTACACCATGATTATGTTTTTAGATATTATTGAATTCAACTCATTTGATTTATAGATATATTCCACGTCTATTCCTTCAACAAAAATATATTTTAAAATTTACTATAATCAAAAGTGTTTTTTAATCAAGAAATTCTTTTCATTAAGTTAAGTAATATATTAACAATTTTCATTCCTTTATGTGGTGAATATAATATTAATTAATTTCATTTATGATGAATTTCATGAGAATAAAGGTGCCTTAAAAACATAGGTTGTTTGTTGTGATGGAGTTTTGAATTTTAATATCCAAAATGGGTTTTATTTGAACTAATCGATAAAAATATTTTAACGTATTTTACCCAAAATCCTTCCCCCTTTATTTTAATTATTTCATTAATTTTATATTTTAAATATAAATAATTTCCTATAGTTATTTTCGGTTATGTTTTATAATCTTTTAAAAATTTTACAAGAAAATTTCTTAATATTTTCCACATTGGTCACTTTTTAATGTCATAATTTTTTAAAAATAATGTTTTACTAATTTTTATGAGATTAAATATTTTTACCATCACCATGGTTGTTCATATTTACAAATATAATTAAAATAATTTACATTATTTTTTAAATGGAACCATTTTCCTTTTATTCTATGATTTCATTTGTCTACCAAAATAAAAGGGTATTTATTCTTATCCTAAAAATTATATTTCTATATGATTTTATAGAAGTTTTTTTCATATATTTTTTTTATTTGAAAAAAAATTATGATGAGTAAATGTGAATATTTCATGATAATAAAAACCAATAATTTTATTTGTATAGATTATGATATTAAATAAAAAAGAAAATTTTCATGAAAACCATTTCTTTTCGATGATTTAATCTACTTATGAAGGTAATTATGGTTGTGTGTATTATTTTTATAAAGAAATAAATTAAGTATGTAATTATTTTTATATTATGGTTTGTGGACATTATATATAGTGATGGAAGAGCATAATAAATATCCTTATGGTAGGTTATATTGATATATCAATCAAATGCAATAATTAATGTTGTGGAGTTAATTGGATGAAAGTTACTCCAAATAGATATGGTAGTTTAATAAATATATTTATCTTATAAAAGGTGGATAAGTTAAATGGATGAAATTTACTCCTTATATAATAATTAAATTAAATATTTTGGTTATAACATTATGAAATTATGATGTACCCAGATACGAATTGGGATTCTCAATTAATTTCTTGTTTTAATAGTTCATCTGAATATGATTCTTTTCAGATGGCTTATTGTTTTCGACATATATGACTCTTATATTAAGATAATAAATTATTATATGAATCATTTCTTATTATATAGGTTTTTATTTGTTTCAATTATATTATGTTGCACGCATTCACTTTGATTATGTTCTTATACCCTTAGATCAGGTCATTCTCACTGATGATATATGACTGTTAAAACCTATGTTTACCTTTACTGATCAATTGAGATAATACTTTATATGATTCCATTTCCCTAGGTTATGATGAATATTTTCATGTATGTTAATTTTTGAATGTATTCATGTGTAAAGAATGTTTTCAGAAATTTTTAATACATCTTATGGAATAAGAAAATTTTGGTATAATGGAAAAAATAATAATTTAGATGGAAAGAAATGTGTTTTTTTACAGAAATAGTTTTTAAAAATTATATAAAACTCTAAACATTAATGGTATTGTGTAAATAAGTGACTCAATATTTCATTTTGATGTGGTAATTATGGATGGTAAAAAATAATTTGAATTTTTGTATTCTGAATAATATATTTATATCGATTATGTTTTAGAAATGGATACGGGTGTATGCTTATGAGTTTTTATTGAGATATTTATATACTATATTAATTGTAATAATTTTATCAAGAACATAAATTTAGATATTATTTTGTGATTTTTCCCAAGTTGAATTTGGGTAATATTGAATGTTGTATTACCATGTACAATTGAATTCAATCATCTATGAGTTCAATGGTGGAAATTATTTAATAATATGAAAATGCATCAACAATTTCTATAGTAAGATTAGTAGACACAGATACAATCCCATAACGTAGATGTTATGATAGATCAAATAGTACATTCATATTTTTTAAATAGTTGGAATGAATATGTAGATCATGACGAATAATTTCATGGGGGGTTCTGTTCTCCTCAAATACTATATGAGGATAATTTTCCTAAGATTCATTAATCATGTATAAAAGAATATATATGTGTTTTGATGATACAAAAATTCATTAATAATATATTATTATTCAAGGAATTTAAGATATAAAATCTAGAATGTGGAGTATAGGAATCATGTTTTACTAGACCATTGAATGATATATAATATCATTATAGGGATTTCACAATGGATATTATTAATATATCATCCCATTCAACAAAGTGGTATAATTCAATATAGGGAATAGATGAAAACTTGCGTAAATAATCACATATTTTAAAGAAATGTGAATTAATATGAGTAATGGCTTTTTCAATAATTTATATAGAATATATTGTATATTTTGATGTAATTATGTTGAATATTGTTTGAGACCATAGTAATTATTTAAAAAAAGGATTTGTTGGGGAAATTAATGTTTATTTTATAATCAATGTTTTATCACATAATTCCTCCAATATACATACATGTTAACTATGTGTCTTATTTTTACATCAATGGATATAATAAGAGATTTTTTTATTTTTTATTTAAAATTGGTTGATATTTTTTCATTATATATTTTATGTATAATAAAAAATTTGGACATTTTTATATGGAACACTTAGATGAATTTTAATGGATTTATATTTAATATCCCTTCTAAATCATTGATATTGGGGTGATTAAAATTGGATTATCAGACTCATTATATAATGGGATTGAGAGGGTACATATGATTCGATAGTGGATAAAGGGTAAATATATTTTTTGGAATTCATATGATAACCATATGAAGATGGAGATAGAAATTTTATGACTACGTGTTATTCAAGGTCTTAACCTAACAGAAAATGTGAAAATTTATTTGTTGTAGGAATCTTTTTCTATGACTTCCACTACATTCAAGGAATATATTTTTATAATTAAAGTAAACTATCAATTATATATTCAATAAAAATTAATGAAAATTAATTATTAAATACATGTAATAAATCTAATAACATACATATAAAGTTATTTGTTATTAATTATCTTGGTATTGGTTGAAAATAGAGTACTTATGAATTTTTTAGTGGAATAAATGGATTGAATAACAATTGAAGAAGTTGCTACTAGTAAAGATTATTCCCTTTCAATGTTATACATAAATACATTATAGACCAGAGGAAGCTACATGGGAACATGAGTAATCTATGAATTTTGAATGCCATGATTTTTTCAATGATTTTGTTTATATAAAGCAAAATACCTACTATCAATTAAATAATTATTGATTTTATAATTTGTTGAGTTATTTGAGGTGATTGATCTTCACATTAATGAAATGAATTTTAGATGTTCCAAATATGATGTTTTTTTAATTTTATAGTGTTCCAATTTTTTATTGATTTCAAATTTTTAAAGACGATTATAATTTTATGATGTATCTATTGTAAAGGTTTGAATTTGGTTCATTATATACCAATTAAGGGTGTTCTATAACAAAAACATTTTATAATATGTTTTAATAGAAAATAATTTCAACATAAAGTGGACATCATGTCTTATTTTTATAAATCACATCATTGTTATATATTTTCTATCATGACCCACATGCCGGTGCTCGTACCATGACTACCACAATCCCAGCTTCCATAGGTCAGGGGCTGGTGACTATAACCAGAAAAGAATATCCAAAAAAGTGAATTCATTTCATTTAAAACTGAACATACACAAATATGAAAAAAAATCACAAATAAAACCACAAAGTAAATATAAAATAGAACAACCACCACAAAGTCCTATCACTGGGGGTATAAGTTGTAAACTGAAAGTAAAGGGGCCTGAATACTGTTCCAACTGAAAGGAATGTACAAAACAAATACAATATTTACAGGTCATTCGCCAAGGATCTTACCCAAAGGATAGGTACAACTCACTGTTAGATGTCACTACAACACACCACGTCTAATGAAGCACCTCCATGAACCGTATAGCCATGACTCCCCAATGTCCTATTCAAATATTCCTATCATGTGCACAAGATACAAAATGTGTAGGCTAATTCTATCTAGGGTTGAGTATAAAAAGTCTCAGTAGGGATTCTAAATTCTCGAAATGTCTCACAAAAAATCAAGATGGAGATACCACAAAGAATGATATCAATGTACGACACAATGAAAAAGAAACATTTCACACAAGGTATAAAAATTCTAAAAATGTAAATTTTATTAGTTGTAGAGATAGATAATTTTAATATATTAAGAGGATATTCTGCAGATCCACACAACATCACTAGGTGTTAATCCACTAAGGGTTACTAGGTGCTGATCCATAGAGTTTCTATGTGCTGCTCCACACAGGGTCTCTAGGCGCGGATCCACACAGGGTCTCTATATACTGATTCATACAGGGTCATGAAGAGTTGATCCATACAGGGTCTCTCATTGCTGAACCACAACGGGTCTCTAGGTACTGATCCACATAGAGTCTCTATGTGCTAATCCACTTAGGGTTGTTATTCATTATTCTTGTCACAGCCAGCCATGGGATTCCGACACTTAGAATTATTGATTCTTATAGGATATTCTCCTCAAGACATTGTTCATACCTCAACCATCAATAAGTCCCATAGAGAGTAACCCAAAGTACAGTCCTTTCACAAGGTTCCCAACGCAAGAGACGGAGCATCAAACAAACTCCATGTCTGTAAGATATATGACTTTTTGTAAAATGTCATCAATTGGTTATGAGTCGGATTCAACCCGTCGATACTTCTACCTCATGAAAAATACACATAGAGTATCTTAGTAGTATTAATTTTTTTAACTGGTCCCAACTCTACTTACTTCAAATCAATCATATTCCCGGTTTAAGAGATACATTTGTTTTAGTGAAACAGGGTTCGGTTGGGTCTAGGTACTGTCTGACCCGGTCAGACCGACCAACCTGAACTGACCCAACCTAGATTCAGGAATACATGGTCTCATCATTGATCAATAGGGGGGTGGCCTACCATAGTTGGAAACTTCCTCCATCCAGTTTCACCCACAACATCACCCATGGACCGAGCCTGAGGGTTGACAATACCAACTCGGTGCCTCGAGTGTCCAGCGCTATGACATCAAACTTTGTTGCTTGCCTGAGAGCCCAAATATGGTCCCCCACCTAAATGCATGATCGCACCTCCATGCTGATGTGACCCCTAGCTGCAGAAATCTACCACCGACACACACCGATGGGTACCTCAGCTCCCTTCACATGTGGCAACCATAATGGGCCACTGGTTCACCACCTCTCTTTTCCCGTGGTCGCTGCCGCAGGCCACTGGCACATGGATGGATTCATCTACATGCCATCGAATATTCTTTGGTGGTCCGTTTCTCGATCCATCTTCTCCCACTGGATCATAAGGCTGCCACCTTCAATTAGACGGCCTCAAACTCTCCTTTCTTCTGTTACGATAATTCATCCATGATGAACCCACATGTAGAGGGTTGGGTCCTTGTTTGTGTCAGCGCCCCCAATGTGTTAGATGTTTTAAAAAATGGGGAGGTCTGAGTATTGTAGATCATTAAATAAAAATGATAATTTAATCATATATATTGGAATCCAAAATGAAGTCACCCTCCCACAAGGTCACCTGATTCATGGATCAACCTATTTGTGGGTTGATCTGCATTTTTCATTTTTAGAAAGGAATGGAGAAACATTAAGTAGTTCATACATCAACTTCATTTGACATTGGTTATCATTGTGTTCAATCCTCGAGGGTTCAAAAGGTCGAAATCATTCATCACATTCCAACGTTGCTATTCAAGACTCTTCAAATTAGATGACATTCTGTTGGAATTCATCATTTTTTGGTGGAGAGGTAACTCACCAAAGGTTTTTCAAGGAATTTTCCACGATTTTTTTCCAAACACTCCAATGTGGTAACTAATTAAAAAATGGAACAAGTCACAATGTTTCTGTTACACTGCGATGTTGTGTCTTTACATAGTTTCATTCACGAAACATCGTAGCAGTTACTTTGTGACTTAATGATCTATTAAGGGGATTCCCCTAACGTGCATCAACATTGCCTAATCTCCCCAATGAATCATCTATGTCCTCTACTCAATGCTTGATAAAAGAAATAAAATAATTTTTTAATTTTTTTTATTTTTCAAAAATTATGAAAAATAAATTTTTCATCCGACCCTTTACAGTCAAAGTTATGTAGTTTTTAAGTTAATCCTGAAGTTATGAGTAAAATGGAGCCCACATATTTTCAATCCTAGCACGAAATCATAATTTAGAGAATTCCGCAGAAAAGTTTTCTGAAAGTAAATTATAATGTGTTGAAAATTTCATTCTAGGAACTCTGCGCCTCAAAATCACATGGTGATAATGCTTGTGATCTCAAAATAATTTCATATAATTAAAAAAATTACACTAAAATTCAGAGATATTACATTCTCCCAATCATAGGGAATTACATCCCTGAAATCTAGAATAAATTATAATCAATCAAGTGGGTGTACTAAGTATGAATCAAATCCTCCTGCTCCCATGTGTTCACCTAGAGGTTCTCGTCATGCCACCGAACTCACACTAGAGAAATCCAACATCCATGAAGGACCCAATCCTGTCGATCCTTTGTCTCCAGTGAGAACTCTGAAAACGTCTCCCTATCATAAATTCTTATCTAACCCTAGTGGATGATGTGTGATGGAAAATCCACATACCACCTCAGCTGAGACACATAAAACACATCATGAATTCGGTGCATTTTTGAGGTAAGATAATGGTGGTAAGCCACCTCTATAACATTTCTATGAATCCATAATGGTCTGATTAACCTTGAAGATAAAATTCATCCTCTATCAAATCTCTATAATCCCTGTTGCGGTGAGACCTGAAGGAAAACATGGTCTTCCTCCTCAAACACCAAGGAATCCATCTCCTGTCACCATAAGACTTATGTATACTCTGTGTAGTCCTCATCTACTTTTGTATAATATGAACATTCTTAGTGGCATACCATACCAACAATGTCCCCATGAGTGGTGACTCCCCTAGTTATTTCTACCATAGAGGTGAATTGCATGGTTTCCCGTACGTTGACTCAAATGGTGCCATGTTGATGGTGGATGTATATCTATTGTTTTATGAAAACTCCACCAGTGAAAGGAGGTACTCCAAAATATGACCAAAATCAATGAAGCGAGAGCATAGAATGACCTCTAGGCTCTGTATAGTCTGCTTCATTAGACCATCTGTCTAGGGTTGAAAATCTATGCTCAAGTGCAGCTGAGTCCCGAATGCCTCCTACAACCACTTCCACAACTGGTACATAATGTGTGCATCATTGTATGAGAAAATATTCAATGTCACCCTATGAAACTATACTATCTAATGAATGTAGAGGCATCCCATTCCCTCTACATATATTTCTCCTCACTAGGTAGGATTTTAGCCTACATGGTGAGTCATTCATCGATCACCATGATAGAGTCATGTCCCCTAGATGCATGTGGTAACCCTATCATTAAGTCTATAAATAATGAATCCCACTTACACTATGGTACCTCAAGTAGTTGTTTCAAGATTGTTGGGACCAAATTCTTGGACATCACATGCTGAAAAGTGTGTTTTTATAAAACTAACTCTTCCACTGCCTTCATCATTCCTAGCCACCCGTACTGATGTCTGAGGTCTTGGAATATCATTGCCACACCAGGATGTACCACCAAAGGGGATATATGGAAGTTCCTAAACACATTCCCCCATAATGTCACTGGTACTACGATGTATCATCATAAAGGTATTAATGGATCCCCTTCTATCCAAAATCCATCAAGAGCATTTCATGAGAATAACTGAGCACACTGGGCCTTGCAGTCAACATCCACAAGATGGTCCTCCCTACTCACTGTATGAGTGGAAGAGTGACATTCATGCGCTATCTGTAAGATCCATCATCACTACCAATGATTGATATATCTATCGCACATAGATTCTTCGTCGCCTCACTCAGATTCTATATATAATACCTCATGATGAGTTCATATACCAACACGTTCCTCGTCCAATGAGTATAGACATTCTCAAAGTCCTAGTCCAAGAGGAACTCCACCCATCACCATTGTCTCGTGTTCATGTCCTTTTGTGAGAATATATCCTTGATAATCATGTGGTTGGAGTATATGATAAACATTTCACCCATAATGTAGTTCTAACACATCTACAAGGAAAATACCACTTATTATTACTCAAGGTCATGGGTTGTGTAGTTCTTCTTATGATTCTTCAACTATCGTGAGCCATAAGGGATCACTACTGGATCCTTCATCAATACACAACCCAGTCTACTCCCTGATGCATCATAGTTTACCACATAGACGATTCCCTACATTGGAAGACACATGATGTGAGTCCCAATCAGTCTTCGCCTCAGCTACGTGACAATCTACTGGCCCCTCTATGATTACACGAAGGGGTTTCACTTCTTTTTCATAGTTTAAAAGGGCTCTTTTACTCTGGAATTGTTAGTCCGGATCGTTAAATAGTATATATCCATCCCTAGGAAACATTAAACCTATTTCACGATTCTGGGTGTCTTTTAGGTAAGAACGGACTCTATCATTGTCGGATCCACTACAACTCCTGCCTCCGAGATAACATGTCCTAAAAGGTGGACCTCTCGAAACCAAAATTGTCACTTTGAGATCATATCATAATTTTTTTTCTATCAAAGTTTATCTAGGACTATCTGTATGTGTGTATCATGCTCCTCTTCTAATGTTGAGTACACCAAGATGTCATCAATGAAGACTACCACTAATATATTGAGTAAAGGATAAAAGATCATGGTCATTAGACTCATGGACATTTCTGGGGCATTGGTCAAACCGAAATGAATTACTAAAAAATCATAGTGGTTATACCTATATCAAAAGTTTTTCATAGGTACTTCCTCATCACATACCTAAATATGATGATAACCTGATCTAAGGTCGATATTTGAGAACCTCATCACTCCTTTTAACTGATCGAAGAGGCTATCAATCCTCGATAGTTGACACTTGTTCTTCACAGTCACCTAGTTAAAGAATTGGAAGTCCATGTAAAGCCTCAATCCCCAATAATCCATCTTTGAAAACAATATAGGTCTTCCCATGTTGAAACAATGGTCATTACGAACCCCTTTTTCTTATAAGTCTTCCAGTTGTGCCCTCAAATCTTGAAGCTCTACGAGAGCCATACAATATGTTGGTGTTGATATTAGGGTTTCCCCTAGGTACAAGTCAATGTAGAAGAGTACCTCTCTCTAGTGAGGTATTCCTGATGCATATTTGTGAAAGACATCCTCATACTCATCCACCACCACAGGAATGGTTGGATTCCTCTCATCTACCCCTGCAAGGGTGAGTCTACCTACAATGTGAGTGATCGACTGCACCCACCTTTGAAAAAGTCCATCATGTGAGGTAAAGGTTCCCTTTACTGTGGTGAAGGATAATTGTGTGCCATCCTTGCGTAAACACCACTCATTTATCCTAATACATTCTATTTGATCATGGATTATATGTAATGACTCAATTACATGGATGGAATTGTATGTACTTGGCACTACTACAAAGAGATCCCAGCCGATTCTCTCACCCTCTAGGTTAATCTCACGCTGCTGAAACCAGTGTGTAATCATATAATCACCCTATTGGAGTATTTAATCACAAGGATCGAGCCAATTGCTCCCTCGAAATATCTGAACCTCAAACGGGGTCCGTGGAAAGGAAATAGTGACCGGAACTATTGTCTATTACAACTACAACTAATGTGGAGGAGACCCAATTTATATCTATAATAATCTCCATAGTTGCATTTTAGTAGGCCTATATCACCTCAATCTGGACATTCCCATGTTCGTCGGCTCCCTGAGCCTATGGTGGACCACATGGGGGTGGTGGTGGAAGTACCTTGATCTTTCGACCACTACCTGTCACTCAACCTGCTCCCCTACCACATCCTTTATCTTGTGTACCTCATTGTTCGAATCTTGGTCTCTAACTCAGAAGTCCCTCGACCATCTACTTGTCATACTTGGAGGGAGTCAAAATTTCCTAAACCATGTGCCCCTTTCCGATGTAAGAGTGACAAACTCTATCCCTCAGATGACATCCTCAGCCTTGCAAGCATTGTACCTCCGACCTTGCATCATGGGGTCATCATCTGAATAGTCTACACTGCTCAGCCCTCTGCTTTGTCTGTTTACTGCCTACAGCAGTTGACTCGTCCACTTGTATTCTGTTGGTTTTTTACATCGTTGGTGCCTACTCAGCTAGGAAGATCTTGACCTGTGGAGATCAATCTACCAATCCACCCTATGTCATTATGATTAGAGAAACCATTATTTCCATGATCTCTCATCAGAGTCCCTGATCAAAAGTCTGGGCCCTGAATAAAGGGTTTCGTACCATTTCAAGGAAGTGGGTGGAGAGGTCAGTATACCTCACTGAGTACTGGGCCACAGTCAGGCTGCACTATTGTAGGTGCAATAACTCTTGTTTACGCACTGAGCATAGTGATTCTGGTACAAACAACACCCGAAAGAGGCTGTCGATGTATGATCAGACAAGGTTTCCCTCCTCATGTGTCTAGAGATTCAAGATCCACCATCTACCAACCATCCCCTGAAAGTGGATTTTGGCTAGGACCCTAATTTGGTGTGTCATTGTCTCTACCAGGTGAAAAAAAACCACTTTAACTGCCTCCATCCATTCATCAGTTGTCCAAGAATCTATCTCACCTTGAAACATTAGAGGCCTCTATTTCTGGAAAATATGTAGCACACTTAGTCAGCGTGCACTATCCACTGGTGGGGATGGCAGAAACTGCTTTTTTCTAGGTTCTTGTTCTATAGGTACACCACCAAAAAATTCTGTAGAAGTAAGTTCCCCCAACACCAATGCCACATAAATTAGTGGTCCATATTTGTGATCCCTCAATTGAATCATGAATGGATGTATTCGTGTTGGAACCCCGAAGTGAGAATGATTCATCACAATGAATAATTTATATCTAGTGAGATGAGTCAAAAGAGATCACGAGAAAAAAAATTACAATACACATGAAACTAGTGTTATCATATTTCGATTTGGTAAACAGAATTCAAGGTACTTCTGTATGAATATGATGGTTGCCACAAAAACATTGTACTCCCTGGAATGAAATCCAAACTCATGATACATAACAATATTTAAGCCATTGAATATAATTACTCTAAGTTCTTTGGTTAGAAATGACTACCCTCAGATACAACTTTGTCATGACCCATCCCCCGAGGCCGATGTCATGACTATCCCAAGCCCTCCTTCCATAGGATAAGGGCTGGTGACTAGCACCAAAAATGCATACCCCAATAAGGGAATACATTTCCATTAAACATGTATACACAAAGATAGGACATAATACATCAATAAAACAAAAAAGGAAATAAAAAATATTCCAACCACCACAATGTACAACCACTGAGGGTAAAAGGTATCAAGTGAATGAAAAGGGGTCAGAATAGGAGCTTAATTGAATGGAAAATACATAAAAAGAAATAAAATCTCCAGATGTCTTCCATCAATGATCTTACCAGAAGTGTAGGTACAACCCACTGTTGGATGTTGCTACTACACACCACGTCTATCAATCCACCTATGAGCAAAATGTTTCCATGGATCCCCAAAGTCCCAATCAAAGGTATCTATCTTCTGTACAAGATACAATTGGTGCCAGCACATTCTGTGTAGTGGTGAGTATAACAATACTCAATAGGGACCCCAACACCCCCCGAAGGTCTCTAAAAAACCCACAAATAAAATACTGCAAAGCAAGATCTCAACACAATGCACACGGAAAATTACACATATCACTCACTTAATAAAATTAGTGAACATGTAAAGATGATTTGTCTTAAATCTATTTCATATTATTCTGTTGAGAGGCTCTTCTATTAATCCACAGAGGGTCTCTAGGTTCTAACCCACATAGGGTCACTAGGTGATAATCCACCCATGGTCACTAGGTGCGGATCCACGTAGGGTTTCTAGGTGATGATCCACATAAGGTCCCCATGATCCGATATAGATAGGGTCTCCTTGGTGCTGATCCACATAGGGTCCTTATTCATTCTTCATGTCACATCCAACCACTGGATTCCCCCACTTAGCATGCTTGATTCTAAGAGGATCTATTTTCGAAGACATAATTCATAACTCAACCTCTACAAAATCACACAAAGATTAATCCAAATGAACTTCTCATCATAAGGAACCCAATGAAATATATTGTGCATCAATCGGATACCTGACCAGTAAGATATAGGGATTTTGGTAAAAATGGGCAAGTTGGAATCATGTCCGATCCAGCTCGACAGTATGCCAACCTCCACTAATATTCTGGTAGAGTATCTCCGAAGGACCATGTCATCTCAAGGGTACCAACAACAATAAATGTTTGTAAATTGGATGCCCAACTTCATAGATCTAAGCATTTTAATGAAACATGGGATGGTTGGGTCCAAATCTAGTCCGACCATGTTGGCCGACCGGACCCAATCCGAACTGGATGTACACCGGCCTAGGAATATCCCTGCCCTATAGGGTAGGTTAGGACCACATTAGTATTTTGGATCATCTATCCGGATGTGGCCGGAGAAACTAATCTCACCATCAACTGTACTATATGACCGAGTCTTTGGGTTGACCAGGTCAACACAACCCCAAAATGGCATCACAGATCTCTAAAACATTCGACATGACCTCCATCGCTCACTCAGGTGGCTCGGACAAGGGCCACCACCGACATAGAGTATTGTTTGGCACTACCCTTTGCCGCAGTTGTGGCTTCTGGTCGCGGTGCCCTGATGAGGGCGCCGCCTCCCTCCTCCTATGACCCCCACCACCGGCGTATCAGAGATTTCATATGCGGTCCATTGAATTTTCCCTGATAGTCAATTTCAAGATCTATCTATGGCCACGATATATTAAGTCTTCCACCAGCACTGCAAAAACCTCGAAATCTCCATCCCTCCAATTCGAGAATTCATCCATGATGAACGCACATGCAGGTGGGGCTCTGTCCTTGTCTGTATCAGCCGGCACCCTCTGCGTTCGAAGTTTAAACACATGTTCCGGTACTTGGGTCTCATTTCAAGCAATAGAAGTGATAATTTATTCATAGATAGAGAAATACTAATGGAATTTACCCTCCTACAATAATGCATGGTCTGTGGATCAACCTGTTCTTGAGTTGATCCACATTCTTCTTTTTTTTTGAAAAGACTAGGGAATCATTAAATAGTTCAAACACTACCTTATTTAAGGTTTTTTGTTTTAGCATTCTGTCCTTGATGTTCCAAGAGGTCAATGTATTTTTTTTTCTTCCCAGCTTCATTCATCCAGGCACATCAAAGCCAATGATGTTTGGTCGGAGTTCGTCATTATTTGTTGATGATGAAACTCACCATAGGTTCTTCATGAAATTTTCCTTGATTTAATTCCCAAATTGGAAACTTCTAAGCTAATTAAAATTGGGAACATGGAGAAACATTTAAATAATTATTATACATTGCTTCATTACACTGTTGCATTCATAAAATATCATATCAGTTACACTACAACTTAACGAGAAATTATGGCGGCTCCTTTAATGCGCCTCATTATTTCCTTTTCACCGCACTACATCGTTGATGTCTGATGCTAAAAATTTGATAAAATAAATAAATTAAATTTTTAATGTTATTTTATTATTTTTTTAAATGTCAAAAAAAACAACTCTTCTATCTGATCCTTACCACCCAAAGTTATGTATTTTCTTGCTGATTTCAGGCATTCTGTGTTCAAAGGTGCCCTCATGTTTTTGATACATGCATCTGTTCAAATGTTAGAAACACCCTCTTTCATGTTTACTAAACCAACTTTAAAATAAGTTCCAAATTACATTCTGGGCACTCCTTCCTCAGAATCACTAGCCTTCAATGTTTTCAGTCACGAAAAAATTCAATATAATTAAGAAAAATTAAACAGAAATTCAGAGACATTAAATATTCATTGAAAAAATTTATAACTGTGGTTTTAATATACAAGGTAAAAAAATGAGGCTACATTTCAACATTATATGTGGGACATGTCATGATTTATTATGTTATGAAATTTTTTTAGTGATAAAAAAATTATGGGTATTCATAGAATTGTATTAGTGAATGTATTAAAATATTGGATGAATGAGAAAATAAATAACTATTTAAAATCAGTACATGGTTAGTTTTGATGCAATTTTATTATTTAAGATGGTTTAATAATTTTAGTTGAACATTTCATATTCCATTTTTATATATTTTCAGGAAATTTATTAAAATTTTTTTGTATTTATTCTCCATGTCAGTTTAGGATATAAATATGTAGGAATTTTAAGATAATTGTTCTATTGAAATGTATGGGTTCCAATAAAAGAAATAATTATTTATAGATATGTCATTTAATTTAATAAAAATATAATTTTTAGTGATAATATGATGTAGTTTTATGTAAACTAATGGAAAGGTGGGAAAATACATGAACCTCATTAGTTTTTATCATAAAATCTATATTCTATAGTGTAAGACAGGTGGATAATTTTTTCAATATTATTTAGGATCATTTAAATCCATGTAAATATTTATTTCTAATTGAAATAAAATTAGCTATAGTAATAACAATAAAATTGGTTAATTTATTATATATATTTCCAATCTTGGTGGGATTTCAATATCCATTGTTTCTCACTTAAATTAATGCATGAATATATTAATTTTTTTCACGCATTATAATTCATGGAGAAAGAGGATATTATTAATATATGACCATAAAAATCTCAATCATTGATGAGGTTTGGGATAAAAAAAATTCTTATTATGCATGTTAAGATAAATGGTAATGTTTCATCAATGTGGTCTTAATAAATTAGTTATGAGAAATAAATTAAATATATGTATTATGAGTATAACTAGATTTATAATGGAATGAAATAATGAACTCATTGAGAAGATGGAAATAATTATAATTAGAGTGGGAGGAATTTAAATAGACTAACAATATGTATGAGAAGGGTGTAAAGTGGGGTTATATTAAAAAATGTAGGGGAACATTTATTTATCATAGGGTATATTTATATTTTGTGATTTTGTGTCTTTGAACAATTATATTATATTGGTCGAATATAAAAGTTGTGTTATGTTTAGGGTGATCATATTATAGTAACCATTCTGAGTATACTGGATAAAAATGTTATAATGTGATGAAAATGTAATGGTGGAACATTTTTTGTAATCAAAACATTATGGTATAATGGGTAGTAATGAAGATGTGAGGTGATGATGAGTTAGTTTAGGTATATTATTTAAATTTTGAAAGTTGGGGATGATTTACCAGGGTTTCATGACCTATATATACCAGAACTCCTTCTAGGCTTGCAATGTAGTTAGGAATAATTTTCCAAATCCCACCACTAATAGTTAATGGGTTGGAGTTAAGCTTCATGGGTATAAAAAACACATAATGGAAGGAATTGTAATCTATAATCGAAATAATCATATGAACAAACAATATTTCATGTTCAATTAATATATAATGAATAACTCATAATCCTATAATAATTAATAAAATACTTTAAAAGAATAAAAGATATTATATAAATAAAATAACTATAATGGATGAATTCAATAACTCAATATAACATGTAATAATGTGATCATGGAAATATTGGAATGTATAAGGCTAATAATTTTCAAGCAATATATAACTTGATATTTACATGATTCAAGTCTAACATCCAATACTATATAACATTGTGAACAAAGTCCCATAATGGATTAGGTTTACTTAATAATCCAATACATAAAAACTCATTAGACGAAAATATTACAAAAGTCATGGGAGAACTATCTAGGTGAACCTATCATATCATGTTCATACATATGTGTTCCATTTAATGAATTTGAAAAATTGTATAAACATGGGAGTTTCTAATGAAAAGAAAATGGTATCACAATCATGTCATAAAGGATAATCTAAGCACATATAATAGTTATACGCATGAATATATGGATTTAATTTAGTTGTGGTCATTAATAAAGGATAAATTTGATTATATAATAAATAATTATGGAAAAATGAATTGAAACCCGTAAATTGAGTGGCTCTATAACATTAGAAATATTCCACTTAAGAATTGTTCTAGTGAAAGTAATAAAGGGTCCTTATAGGGTATAAAGGAATAATTCTTTTTCATAAAACCAAAAATAAAATAATATAGTTTTTAAATTATATAGTTGTGGATTTTAGAAAAATATTGGAGGCCTGAAACATTTTAGGGAGGGTACATGAAAATGGATAAGAAATAGATATGTTCCTTTTAATTAGTTTTTCATATCAGGGGGACATGTGAATAGATACTTTAAAAACATTTATTTACTTATAAAAGAATGATTAATTGTAATAAATACATATTTTTAGCCCTTATAAATAGAATATAACAGAATTATATATAAATAACGAAGAGATAACTTAAGGTAATGAGAGGGAAAGTGTAATAAAAAAATGGAGGTTCAGAGACATCATGTACATTAGTTTTGAATGTTTTTGTTCACATGAACATATTCTCATGTATAATTAAATAATATTAATTATTATCTTAATTATTATACTATTCAATATTTATTTTAATTACTATATTTTTATAGAGCTCATTTATGGCTCTTTATATGATCTATAATGTCAAATTTTATTATTTAGGGATTCTTTATTCATGGATTCATTGTCTTTTCACTATTATATATTTATGTAGTTATTTTAAAATATAAATAAAATTTATAAATTGAAATTATATGGTATTAAAACACTCACATTAGTTTAAATGATACCATATATCATTTTCTCCGACCTGAGGATGTTTATTTTATTTTGGAATTTATTCCAACCATCATGTATTATTTTGATATTCTTTAATATTATATATATTAGTTTAAAGACATCAATATAACATACAATATACTTATTAATATCATATTTTACTATAAATATACTTTTATTCCAATCCTAGATGGTGATGATAGAAAACAAAAACTCAGTATACATGTAGATAGCTGACTTCCATTATTTGGACAATAGATTTTATTATTTGAATAACTGGAGTTAATGAAATGGTTTGTACAGAAAATAGTAAATTAGAAATATATAATTTAAAAAATATAGATTATAATGGAATGATTTTAATTTTAAGGAAGAAATAGATGTTGAGAGGGTAAAATATGAAATGAAATTAAATGAGGTACTTCCAGAATGTTACATCTTGAAAACCGCCTCCATAAAAGAACCATTTAAGTACATGGAATTGCTCTTTTTTGGAGACCATAATCACATGGATGTCGGTAGATGGTGTAGGATAGTATTTTAGAGATATTTTGAATGCATCCTTTAATCGAAGGTGTATGTATAATGGGTGGTATTCATAAGTTGATGAGAGGGTTTTTTAGATATTTCCTAAATGATTATATGATAATAAATTATTTTTCTATCCATATTCAAATAATTGGAAATTAATTATAATATATGGTATCATATAGTTTTAATAAAATCATCCAATATAATTTAACAATGTTTTTTTATTTTGAAATTATCTTTCTAATTAATGCTCATTTAACGGATTTTAAATGTAACCATGATAACAAGCATTTCAACATTATAATGTTGTATGTATTACTTATATGTTTTCAATTGGACAATATAATAAAAAATTATGTCATTTTAGATCGTATATGAATAATTTTTTATTTGAAATGTGTTTTTATTATTTTTAATTAATTGTGTTAAACAATAATCCCATAAATTATCTATATTTTCAATTTTGATACTATTCAATACAATGAAATTTAAAAACACCAAGAAAACAAGTAAAATTGAAACAAACAATTTTATTATATACCAAACAATTCATTTTCCCTATATATAATTTCCGGATAACCTTATATATATAAAATAATATTAATTTTAATATTATTATTTCCATTCTTTTATTTTACGATAAATTGATTAAATAATGCATCAAAATTATTTAGGTTAATTATTTAATTAATAAAAATATAAAATATATTAACATGATTAATAAAATTCATTAATTTTTAAAATAATATTTATAGTAGACTATATATTTTGGTTAATCCCATAGGGAAAATATTATACATATTTAAAAATAGAGTGTGAATTTTTTTCACTTTCAATGATTTTAATATTTTGTTCATAAGTTTCAATTAAATGTATGGATTGAATAACTCAATGTCAAAACTCTTATATTAATGGTCGAAATTAATTTTGTTGTTATGTATTTGGGTGAAAATGTATGTCCTTGTATCTTCTTTTTAATCTATATTATCGCGATTTACATTTTATATTGATAAAAAATCTTATCATAGTAACTATTCATATTGAGCAGTAAGACATCATGTATATTTAGTAAATTGGGACCAAAAACTTCCAAATTTGGGTTACATTTTTAAAATTTTAAAATACATAGTGGATTATTTTATTATAAAATTATCCAAAAAAATGAAATGAAAAAATATTTTCCCTGAAAATCCCTTTGAAATGATTTAAATTTTTTTATAAAAAATTAATGTAAAAATTTAATTTAAAAAAGTGATTATTTATGATCAAAATCATATACCGAATAATTAAATCTAATCTAAAATTCTATTTGACAATGTAAAAGACTTAAAATAGTATAAAATTTTCAATGTAAATAATTATTTTTCATTTTTCATTAAAATTTAATACTTGTACTAAAATTACCAAAAATTTATCCTAATTAAATTGTAATATGTTAAATTAAATACAGAATTTTAAAATGTAAAAAAAATTTAAAAAAAAAATTCAAAATTAAATGTAATTATTATCTCATATAAAGAAATAAAATATCTTCTTGTAGAAATTTTTTTGAATAATAAAATGAACTTAATAAAAAATTATGTATTTATTTATTAAGAATAAATATATTTTATAATATGGTTATTTCTCTATATACCCTAAAATTCAATAGCAATGTTATACTAGTCATGTTAAAGTAATAATGTTTTAATAATATTAATCAGTGCATTTAAACATGGTGTTTCATGAAACACACGCTACCAAACAAATTAAAGAGAAATTCTTTCTAATAACTTTTTTGTGTTACAACCTATTTATTATTAAAAAAATAATAAAATCACAAAAAAATTAGTGAAATAATATTTACATAATAACGTAACAGCGTGAAAGACTATTTATAAAACATTATTTATTCACCGTCCTACATATCTTTCATTTGTTCTATTTCATTACATCAATTTTTCCAATATCAAGTTTTTACTTATTTAAAATTTAATCTTGAATAGTTTTTATTATCATTGAAATAAAATATGTAAGATAAAAATAAATTATTTCAAATAAATGTTAAAATAAAATTAAACCATTAACAATGAAAACAAGTTATTAGTTAAAAAATTAAATAGGAAAGATCTCACAAAATCGTTATATACATCATCAAATCAACCAATATGTTAACTAAAATACAAGTAAACAAATAGTAGTTATCCAATTGAACTAGAAAAAGGAAAATAAATTATAATTAATAATTGATAAGTATTAAATAGATAATGATATATTACCTGAGGTGAATAACACTAATTCAAGAACTTTATAGTTTCTCAAAGGAACCAAACATCACAAAAACAAAGCCATAAGGATACCTATGGGTTGAAATAATAAAAACAATAAAAAATAAAAAATGGAAAATGGAATCATTAATAGTGAATACTCCTGGAAACATAATGTAAGGTAGATAAAGGATCATGACATGGTCTAGCATGGTAATCCCATATCCATAAAATCAGCTTACATTTCTATAATCTCATAGAATATTTCCATTGAAAGAAATGGATTTTAAAATGACCATAATGGGACCATATCATCCAATATGTATTTCATTGATATACCCTTTTAAAATATTCAATGAAATGGTTATTATTTCATCTTCTAATCAATTTTACTCTAATTTATAAAATCCCCCTGGTTCGACCATGGCTTGGTACAAAGTGTTGAGCCTACATAGAGTGAATTTTATATTTTATGTAAATATAAAAAGATAATTTTTTGTTAATATACTATAGATGATTATAAATATATTATAAGTGTTTTATGTTTATTATATAGATTATATGTATAAAAAATGTATCAAAATAAATGGAAATTTTCATGGACATTGAAGTGATACATTGAATATTATATATTATTTTACTTGTGAAAATTCATGGGAAAAAATAGAAGGATGATGGTTTCTTCTATAGATTGTAGAAGTTAGAAGTATATTTCATTCCGTTAGAAATACTATTTAATTGTGATGATTGAAGAGCTAGCCTACATTTGTTCAAGAAGATTTGCTGAAGTACAAAATTGTTTACAAAACCATAAGAAGGAGTATGATACTAAAATATACATTTTTGTGATGAAATAAATTATCATATGGGAAAATGGTAGTAAAAAAAATTAAAATTTTCAGGTTGATTGTTTTTTGAACTATTAATTTAATTGTAATTTAAATTTTATACATGGTTATTTACTAAATGACCTGATTAATATTAACAAATAATAATCCAACCAATGGATAACCGAGTGTCATATACATCGAATGCATAGATTTGAATGTAGGTAACCTCATTAGGGAATAGAAGCATGGTAAGTATTAGTATCCCTCGATGAGAGTGTAGTAATAATGGTGGGTGAATTTTTTCTATATTTTGTGAATAAGTGAGAACATAGAGTGCATAATCCGGTGTTCATATGATTGAACAAATGTGTTGTGTGTCCCAAAAGAGGCATGTTTCAAAGAGTTCTATGTGTATTTCCACATGACAGATTAAGAGGTTAAAGTGGAAATTTTTGTTATTAAGAATCCCATGATAGAATGAAATACAAATTTTGAATGTCTATGTCATAGAACCATGTTCTTCCTTTATTAAAGTATATGAGTAAAATGAATGATGTCTAAAGTGAAACATCATTTTAAACTGATTGTAATAGTGAATAATTTTCAAATATTATTTTCCTTTACACCCAATAAAACCTCACACAATATACACATCCAAAAAATAACTATACAGAGTGTAATGTACATCTCATGAAGTAGAAAAATAAGCATTGTAACATTATGAAATGGTCTGGAAATGAATTGCTTTCCCTCATATGGGATATTATTACAATCACATAACATTATAAGATACCTTTACAAAATATCATCAATTTTCTTTGTCTTCACCGTTCAATTAAACATAATAATATTGACGTTTCCATGTGTCATACTATTATGCTTATTGGATCGAATGTCACATAAAAAAAATCACAATAACTATAATGAAAATGACTCTATCATTTGAGAAACAACAATATCCCCTAATCAAGATGAGAGTTCAATATAATTTCAATAAATGTTATGCCATGCATTAATGGTACTGTTTGAATAATATGATATCTGTGAGGATGAAAATTAATACATAAAAAGGTGTTAACATATATGAATGAATCCAATGATTCTTTTGATATTTTCACATACATGAGTGTATATAATCATAAAAGTAGAATGTGTCTATGAAAATGCACCATGATTCTATCATAATGTGATGAAAACCACATTATGTATAAAATACATAAGGGTTTTGTAATATTAAGGCATGAATTAGTGATTTTTTGAAGTTATATCGGTCCATGATGTTGAAATTTTGTCATAAATTCTTGGTGAACCTCATCAATATATAGTGAGTGACTGAAATGAGAGTTGCATATGATGATTTTAGGGATCTGTAATTTATTTCTAAAATTGATAATAATGCTTCACATTCATGTATAATATTATTTAATGTAAATGAGTTTGGTATAGTCATTTTCTTGAAGAATAGAATCATAAAAATCGGTTGAGATTGAGATGATAGATTTTCGTACTCACTGTGGTATGTAATGAAGGAGAAGGAATACATGGGCTATCCTAGTAACATTAAGGTATTATTTGAGATTATCCACGAATAATATGACATTATAAATACAAATAATGATATCCCACAAGTGTTTTTTAAGAATATATCCACTTTATTTTATTTACACATGGGAAAAAGGTGAAGTTTGATACTATAAATTAATAGAAGTAAATTATTATGTAATAACTGGAATATAATAATGCATCTACAAAATATAATAACATATAAAAGAAAGATATATAGATATAATGTGGTGCGAATGTTCCATATATGTGGATCATTTCAGTAACTGATGATAAAGAACATAGAAATGAATATGAAGAATTATTTGTTAGTTTCATTTTATAGTTTTTCATGAACACACCAAAGATGATAATTATCTATCCAATAATATATTCTTATTTATTTAATTTTTAATAACATTTCGACTTCCAATAAGACTGATGATGGAGAAGAATATGATCAATTCTAATAGTCTAGGTGGTACCCAAGAAAACATATATGATATAGTTCATGGTGTTACAAGCCCAATATGATGTAAAAATGGACAACAAGAGCAATATTTATTTTTTCATGGTTAGTGTCTGCATATTGAGATAATGGAAACATTATATCTCATATTTCATTGATTAAAAGAATGATGTTGTGTGCCCATGAAGAAAACCATTATACAGTTTTTATGTAGTCATCCTCAAGGAAGATAAACTCGTCAATAGTCCATGTGTTCAGTTATTCCACTTTTTGATCCATAATCTAAATTTACATTGAATTGGGATAATTTTAATATATATAATTGAATTCTAATCACCAAACAAGGACTGATGTAAAAAATTGAATAAATTTTTTAATAGTCTATCCAACCCAAATTCATCCCCCTCTCAATCACTTCACACCAATGTTTTATCCTTTTCAATTGGTATTGGATCATGTTTCAACTCTATTGAATTCCCTGTTATTATATACTATTTCATTACTATAATTTTTTTGTTGAATAAAAGTATGGATGAATTTTTTTCAAATTATAATCATAATTTCATCTATTCATTGATCATGGAGAATATAATGGCTGAAGTGTTTAAAAATAATTATAATGATTCAATTTTATATAAGGTAGAAGATAATGTGGTTTCCACATACATTGATTATATAAAATATATTAATAAGGACGGATAGGATGTATTAGTATCTAATAAATCGACAAGAGAAATGTATAAGATGATTTGTAGAATAATATCAACTATCATTAAGATTAAGATGAAAAAATTATAGAATCCAGTTGCATAAAATGTGATGATGTGTCAAGATTTCACCATATAATGAAATTAATAATGTACCAGTGTCATCGATCATGAAGTGGCATGATACAAAGTAGAAAAGTACCCGATTATGGAAACCATATATAAAAATTGGGGAATAAAAATAAATAAATGAATTATATATGAACTAGATGAGATGATAAGAAAAATTATTATTGTTATAAATTTTCTGCTGGATGTTAAGTCCAATTATATCGAGAAACATGAAAATTTAATAAAAAAGAAGAAACAAAGACATAATTTTGAGGTTGATAAAAACAATAAATCATGTAATGAAAAATAAAGGATAGTGGATAATAAAAAACACACACTGAAAATGAAATTCTATGAGCATTAACATAAAATAAAAAATCTAGAAATATCCTATTATATTTATTTGGAAAATATTAACAAGAATGTTTGTCCATAATGATTATTATGAAATAATTTTATACTAAAATACCAATATCATGTTGAAATAAAAATTCTAAATCATATTGGGATCAAAAAATAGAAACAAAATGCATAATTTAACATCCCTTTTTGTAAATAATGTGTTATTTCAAAACAAGTTACTACAAAATATGTAGACTTGAAATCAAAATCTAAAAAAATGTTGATGGATAATAATTGTAAGAAACCCACTTTACGTTCTATGTGGGAAAAAGTAAGGATCATTTTAGATGTAACCTAAGAGGTCCTCTTTATTATATGATGAGGAATAAAGGAATCACACGTGGAATTCTAGATATATTTTTTCAAAAAAATATCATTACTTGTGTTTTATTTCGAGTACTATTATATGATTGAGTACAATGATAGATATTTATGGACCAAATTTCATCTCCTAATGTACAATTATTTACTACATCAATGGGAAGAAAATATGTGGGGAATAAAATACTAAAAGGGAAATTCATAAAAAAAATATGCCAAAAATATTTGCAAATCATGGATATATATATTTTTTATATTGAAATAGACGTGGTCATAGAGAATATGTTTTTAATTTTAAATAACTCAATACTGAAACAAAAATAATTGAAAATAAAAGAGAAAAAACTTAGGGAACGGTGTGAAGACTATATTTGGAATAAATTTTGATAAAAATGTTGGAAATAATATTCTGTGGTTTTTTATAATAAAATATGATGTTTTTTATATGGGAGTAGTAATAATAAAACCTAAAAATAAAAAATCTCCCATAAAGTACAAGAATAATTCCACATAAAATGGGGGAAGATGTTCTTCTAGTTGTAAAAATGGATATAATTTATAATTATGATAATAAATCAAGGAATAAATATTATATGTAAATAACACATTGACATAATGGAATATATCAATTCAGGTTATAAATAGGATAGGTGGTATAGTAGAGGAAACTATAGAGATTCAATTTAGAATTACCGCATTGAAGGCATGAATTCTTAGAGATTACATGGTTATATGGGAAGATATCTAGAAAAATAAATAAAAAAATTTTAAGGTTATGGGAAATAAAAATTTGAATTAAAGATACATGGAAACATATAAATTTGTGATATATTGTCAGTAAATTTTATCCTTATATTGTTAGTTAATCTGGGTCTACAGTGAAAGATGGTTTCATACTAATCGATTTCTTTTCAAATGATTATTCCATCCCAAGAAAAAACATTTAAGAACTTTTAATCTATACAAGGTGATACATGTTCATTAATATATAATTTTAAAACAAATACTCTATACAAGGAGAAATGTAATTCTTCCCTACTACACATGAATACAATGAAATCCACAATTTCTATATTGATAAATCCTAGATAATATTAAAATAAAAAAATATTCTCATTATGGAGAAGAAATTATCATCATTATTTATTATATTAAGGTAATAATGAGGTTCCCACTTGTTCCCTAAAACTATTTTATTGTATTTTAATAATCCAATGAATTAAAGTTGATGAATTCTCTCAAATGGAAAACTAAATAAACATATGACAGAATAAATGGTATAAAGATAAAATATTTTATTATGGAAAGATATATAAATTATAATATCAATAAATATTAGAATAATATATTTTATATGATTTTTTTAATAAGTATATCATCTATAGATAGCTATATACCTAATAATATTCCATATTTTATTATTCATATTCATTTAAATTATGGAAGTATGATTTTAATGAGTCTATAATTAATAGGGATTGCATGATTGTTCCTCATACATAACATTTAATCATTTTTCATAACATGAATTGGGAAAAAATTATTTTATTTAATGAATTGAAAATGAGGTGATTTTTATGATGCGCTATGTTTGAATGAGATAAAACATTATGGTTTTTCATGAATGTTTTCAATTTGTGTTGTTCGGAGTGTTGAAATTTTCTTCAAAATATATTGAATTATTTATCATAATTTACATCCAAATGTTTCAAATGGAAATGATGTGAATTTCATATGTGTTAAATAATTAGGAAATGGTAATAAGTATTAGTTTGTATCATTTTTTTATTTTGTAATGGAATTCATTGTCATCAATCTGAAACCGTAATGTATTATACACCATGAATAACACATGTTGACTTTTAGTGGGATGAATGGGGATATATTTATAAGAATGGAATGTCAACAAACAATATTATATAATACATTTCATTTTTAAAAATATTATGGATTGTATAAAATGAAAATTTTAAGGAGTAAGGAGAAGATAAAAACATATTTACATGGAATTTTCTTTTGGTACATAAAAAAATAAAAATGGGTATTTTTATCCAAGATGGTGTGTGTTGTATTTGTTTCCAAGTATAAGGACTAATTTACTTCTAAATGTCAAAAACATATATTTGAGTATTGTCTATCAGATGTTGGTTTTGAGATCAAAAATATTATAATGAAGATGTTCCAAAGGTAATGGAAAATTCATCGAGGTTTAAGAGAAGACTGGATTTACATATGTTAATGTTTTTTCTTAATTCACGTGTCAAACAAAAAATGCGAACTAATTCCATATATTTATTATCTAATAATTGAATTCTATTCATTCTGCACGAAATATTATGTATACTGATTGATAAACTATTAATAATTATTTCAAGAACATCTACTCAGTTTGATGTTGTTTACAACAATATAAGTATGTAGATGACCATTGAAATGCTAATTTTTTCAAAGAATATAAAAATTATTAATTTGATAATTTATATGGTAAATTAGTAATAATTTTTCATGATGATTCATTTTTAATAAGTATTTAATTTGGATTGGTAAATTTATACATGGGTTTTTGTTAAGTCATATAATGTGGCATATTGAAATAATATAATATATACTAGGAAAACAAGGTACAAATAAAAAAATTATTAGTTGGAAATGTAGTTCAACATAATCCATCCACGTTGAAATAGAAAGGATTAATATCAACAATTAGATTTCTTGAAAATTAATTAGGGCTGATATCTAGTATGGTGTTCATGGGAGGGTACTTTGAGAAACTACATGGGTTCCCAATTGTTTGTGAAAATATGTGGCATTCCTTATGAGGTGTGTTTAGGAAAGTGTTCTTAGTGGTGAGCATGGTTCTGTTACAATATTTATCAGGGATAGTAATTATATTAAAGCATTTCATGATATAGTTAATGATAGATGTGGGATGATCATGAAATGGAACAATATTCATTCATCATTAAAAGACATTTAAAGAACAAATTTAATCTAATCTGAATAATCTTGTTCATACAATCATTATATTTAATCCTCTGTAAACATAATTTACTACTACCCCCAATTCAAACGCATTCAACATACCTATATGAAGAATTACCTTATAATTTTTACCCGCCATCTAAAAAACTAGAGAACCATGCGACAAACACTTACTCAATGGCAAGGAAACAAAAAAAATATTTAATAATGTGCGATCTTCTTACACTCGCTTAATAGAGAATCTACTATATCCAAAGATATTAATAATGATTCATGTTCAAAAATAGATATAACCACATAAATTGACCATTAATACTGGCATTCCATTACACTAAGGAGATTGTGATTTACATGAGTAAACTCATGGAATATGAGGTCAAATTGGCTCCCTCATTCAATGAACAACCACATTCTGTGATAAATATGAGGGATCAAGGAATGATTGAATGATATGACTCTGTTCATCAAAGTAATTGTTTGAAGAATATAAACTTTTTCAGTATGAATGAGATGATTTAGTGGGGATTTACCATATCTAAATTAATATGATGATGCATGTGATTTTATCACATTCATGTGAGTCAAAAATTGTGAAAGAAGGGTCCAACTATTTGTAGACTCTATATTATTTTGGAATCATTTGATTGAATCCATGAGATGTACAAAATATGAAAATATAGTAATATAATGAAATGAATCAACCTATTTTGTGGGAATATATATCTGTAATAGACATTGATTTTTTATTGGATAAGGAAAGGTGAAACTTATTTTTAAATTTTATGGGAAAAGGCCAAGATATTGTGATAAATATTTGAAATATCTCTCATTTTTTCATTGAAAAATTGAGAATACAAATTCCCATTCATATGTCTTCATATGTGAAGAAGAGTATTTTCACAACCTCATTTTGGAATTTTAATTTTTCATGAAACACTACGAGTTTTATAAGACATATTCATATACATACTGTAGTTCATCATTTAATAGAAGGTATATTTGGTATAACCATATCATGAAAAGTAAAAGATCTAGATGTACATTGAAATATAACCCAGTGAGATGTTAATGATTGTGATCCTTTTATTGGTTTGTGTAATGAATTGGATGTCACATTTTATTCACATTTGGGAAAATATGAGGGTTATTACTATGATATTGTAGTGAAAACTTATAGTGTCAATACATAGATCTCATACTACGTATACTACAAACATTTATTATAATAATGAGTGAGGGAATGATAAAAAAATTTCATATAGATGAATCTTTAAATGCACTAAATATATTAATAGATAAAAGAATAATAATAATAAAAGGTGACTGAAAAAATAAAAATATTTAAGCATGACCTAGATATGATCGATATCCTACTTATAATATATTAGTATATTGAAAAATTAAAAATAAAATTAATTAAATCTGTATAATTACTACAGAAAATGTAGAAGATCAACTCTTTGAGTCCTTGTGGGACTCATGAAAATAGTTGTGATCTTACATCGATGTTTTAAAATCCAAATATTTTATTCAATTGGAAAACAAGAAAATTATTTATTAGTACCACGAATGTTCTAGGATAACATATTCATGGTCATACCCTTCACCATTCTCTCTTTTATCATTATAAAAATGATATGCTTGTGTGAAATAAACCATATTCCACTAGGGACATAGTCATCCATTGGGAAAGGAACCTCATAAAAAATATTGATATTCTATTGTTATAATTTTTATTCCTCATATGTATTTATACCGATTATTTATTATAATAAAATATATAAATGTAAATCTAATCATCGGACAATTTAAAATGTAACCAATGAGATAAAAGTATTAATATGTCATCCAATATTGATTCACACTGTATCATTATGGTCAAGTCATTATGTGATCCTTTTCAATTGGTATAAAAAAAATTTATGTCCTTATTATATTCTATATTATTATATTCAATTTTATTAATTTAAAAGAAATATAAAATTCCATCAAAGAGGAATTATGTCTGATTTTGAAAACAATTTCATCTCATCCAATCCCATGATGAATATATGGATGAAAGTGTTAAAAATGTAGACTAATGTGTCCCTATTATATAAAGATAATGGAGAAGAATCTTTCAAATAATGTGATTATAAAAATACATCCCAAATCTGGAAAAGATAGACTAATAGTTCAAACTACTAATAATGAAATTAAAAAACTTTATACATCATAAGTTGTTGAAGAGATATCAGATATATTTTCATAGAACTGTATAATAAAACAATAAAAAAATGTTTTAAAGATTATAATTCAAATATCAAAGATATTTTTTCAACAAATATTTCATATCTAAAAAATTATTCTGAAAAATGAAGGAAATAAATGGCTCAAAATGTGTTGGTGTGTGTAGGACTCCCCAAAAAAATGTAATTCTAAAATTACTAAAATCAAGAATATTATAGAGGAATGAATGACATTTTAGATAGATTAATTGGAGGTAATCATAATGAATGACCAATTCCATGGGGATAATGAAATATTTTATAATCATGAGGGGAGAATAAAAATTCCATAGTTGATGTAAAAAATGTTCAGATGGATGTCAAAACCAATAACATCAACAAAGTTAAAAAATAAAAAATAGTGAAGATCAAAATGAATGATGGTGAGATTGATAAAAGAATGATAATTAATGGAAAAAAACAAAAGATAGTGGATAAGGAAAAATAATTTCTCAACAAGAAATGCATAGAGGGAGAAACTACATTCAAGAATCTCACTATTGACCAATTTGTATCTTCACAACAAGTTGGAAATAAATTTACTACTGAAGAAAATATAAAGGAGGAATTTGAGACTACAATAAATCTATAAGGTGTAATGCACATTTATAGATCATATAATTATCATTATATATAATAGAAATTGGATGATGTACTATAAAATTTTTTAAATAATTATTATTATAGTGTTTTTTTCTACTATGATGATTTGAAACCAAAATATATAAAAAATAAGGATGAATAGTAATGGTGTAAAAACCATAATTAAAACATGGGTGGTTGAATGTAACTATTCAAGGAGATTTTACCCATATCGTTCCATTATTATTGATGATAATGGATAAATTTTCCCACATGGAATTTGGAAATTATTTTCTCTCAATGTGATAAATTAAATAAAGGTGGGTATTTCTAGTAGGACTACATGCTTTAGAACATGGATACATATTGTGGGGAAAATATATGAATCATGAATTTTATTTAAACCAAAATCAAGTGAGATAAAACATATGAAAATTCAAATAAAACATCCAAAATACAAAAAATAATCAGTCACTATAAAAATCTGAATACATTTAGAATTTTGTGGTATTTTCAATTGCATTAGACAGTAGGAATAAATATGAAAGTAAATATTTGTCAATAATTAAACTGGAAAATGTGAGAAGAAAATATAAAAATCTGATGAATAAATATTATCGTATCGTGGGAATAAATTATGAAAACAAGCTTGAAATAATATTCTTTGGCTTCTAATAAATAAGGAAGATGAATTTTCATTAGTAGGAAAGAGAGGAAAAACATTGAAAATTGGAACACCTAAGAATTTCAAGATTAATTTCATTAAAAATGATGGAATTTATATATATTGTCATAAAAATGGCCACACTCTGCACTAATGAAAATAATTCATGGAATACAGATTCAAGGAAACAAGGAAAAAAGAAATATATTAATCTTGGAGAAATATAAGGTGACTTTTATAGTATATGAAATTATAGAGATTTCATATGGAAGAACCATGTCATAGGTAAAAACTCATAGACTTTGTTTGTATTCATGGATTGTTGTCCTAGAAAAGGAATAATAAATGTTTGATGTGGAAGTGAAAGAAATTTCCAAAGGTACGATATATATATTCACATGATGAAACTGAACATCTTAATATGTTTTCCGCAAATGATTAGCAGAAAATATTTGTGAAATTGTATAGTGGTTCATACAAGATAGACACTACCAGAATGATTGTATAATAATCATTCCACCCCAAAATTAAATCATAATGAACATGAAAATAGAACATGGTCATACATGTTCAACTATGTATCATGTTCAACCAAATTCCCCATAGAAGGTTGAATGAAAATAATCCATGATTGATATGACTAATATGAAGTTTAAAAAGTACGTGATGGATAATATTGAATAAAATGGAATTATAAAGAAAATAGTCTCAGGGTTGTGATGGAATTAACAGCCTTTATTCTCACACTAATTATAAATAGATATTTTATATTATTCCATAAATACATTGTATTAAATTTAATCCATGAAGTGTTTTAAAGGTTGTAATGGTTCATATATGGATAACTAATGAAAATTATGCTATAATTAATTCTCCAGATATAAAATGGTTTCATTTTTGAATGATAAATCGATTATAATATTAAATAATACGTAATTAAAATATATTTCTTTGTTTTATTAGGAGGGAGATTTTACATAGAGTGGGATTTTCTTGAGAAGATTAAATATTATATAACTAAAAATAATTTTTTTAATGTTATTATGGGAATGTAATTAAATTGTAGGTCATGAGAATATCTCATACATAACATTAATGAAATTTTCCAAAAATAATTTTGGAGATATAATTTTTATTAATTAAAAAAATTAGGAAATAGTTCTGAAGCTCCAAGGTTGTATGAAATAAAACCTACTCGTTGTAATTGAATGTTTTTAATTTTTGATCTCAATGGTATGTAATAGTATGGTTGAAATTATTTGTTGGATTTTACCTCAATTTATATCAACATGTATCCAACAGAATACATAGTCAAACTCTAAGAATAATAATTATGTATATTTAATGAGTATATATTTTTTACCATTATATGTTTTTTGAAATGGATGTCTTTTTTATCAAACTAAATCCTCTATGATTTCTACACCGATAATGAATCATGTAATGATCACATGTTATGAATGATTGAACATTTATGTGAATGAAATAATAATTTATTTTCTTTTATACATCATTTTAATTTTTATTAATTATTATGTTAGAAAAAAAATTACATTTTTAATAATAAAGAAAGGGAGAAGAATTAAATAATAATTGAATAATGGATGAATTTATTGACTGTGAATTTTATGTTTGTATTTGAAAAAATTCAACTGTTGAGATTTATGACCCCCTATTTTTGTGTTTTTCTTTACCAATGTATAATGATTATTTAATGATAATATATTTAATATGACTTAGAAAACAGTATAACTTCTATGAATTTGGTTTGGTAGAACACAAACATTATGAAGAATGCAATCCAAAGAAAATGAAACAATCATAGAGATTGAAGTGAAGCCTTGAATCCTAGATGTTAAGGTTGTTTAACAAAATTATTGTGAAAAAAGGAAATTATTCTAGTTTCTTTAATAGATTGATAAAAAAGAAATTGGATTTCATAATAATTGCAGGATTATTTATATATAATGATTGAATAAATCATCTTTAGTTGTCCAAGAATATGTGATAATTTTCCTCTTATTTACTACATCATAATATAGAGGATGAACATAAAAATTTTTATTTATTCATTGAAATTCAAATTTCATAATGGATAATGTCCAGGAAAATAAAATTATAATTTTTCATGATTATTCATTTTTAATTATGAATTTAATTGAGTTGTAAATTTTAAACATTGTTCATTAAAATGTGGTCACAGGGGTCCAAAAAAATCCAACCATAGGCCCGGAAAGGGACTCATCAAACCATTAATTAAATGGGAAAGATGGCCAACCATATCTATTCATAGTGTAATGGTAAGGATTCATAGTTCTAACTATTATTTATTGAACATTTTGGGGCACAAAGTGACTGTATGGTGCACATATGTCATCATATAGTGCATGCATTGGGGTTCCTAGAGGACAAAACAATGATGTGTTGCAGCCCATGATAGGTGTATGTGGAACTATCTCTTTTTACAATCCTAGTCCAATCCAAGAGGGAAACATTATATGAATTATTATTAAGTATATTATTATATAACAAAATATTTAAGTGGTATGGGCATGACACACTACACTATTCTTCTATTATTGAAAGATATACAAATTATGAATATCAATTGATCTTAATATTATTAGTTTATTGACAAGTACAATCCATAATATTCATCTTTTATTTACCATTAAAATAAATCTACCCTCATGTAGCATAAAAATATGAATAATTCCTATAAAATTCGTATCTTATATCTCAAGAACAAATGGATTAGATTGAGTACCCTTACAATTTTTTTAGAAAACAAGACCTACTCCCCCACGAGCTCTTCTTAACATCATATAATAGTGAAACTAAATTTTCATATTATATACACATCACTTCATATTAATCTTTATATACACCTACACATATTAACCTTTAAACTAGACCTACACATATATAGATAAGATTGACTATTATGTGAGAAAAATCAGAAAACTAAATTCCATATTTACATTAGTATTAGGTAAAAACCATATCATCTATCAAAATAAACAACCGAGACAAGCTTTATCAATATATAGTAAGACCCGTCATCTATTGTCCGAATTATATAATATAGCTAATGTTGAAAATAATGATATACTAAGGAGTTAAAATATATTAATTTACTTAACGATTCATGTGGTGTTGTCATATATTGTTGATTATAAACTCTAAAAATGATATTATAGTAATGTGATGAAGGTATTATTTTTAGTGTCATGTGATATAATCCATGTGATGATTAAAATATTAGATGCTATGGTAATTTCAATAAATTTCTCGGCATATTTTTTGGTATGTTATGTTGGTCCCTTTAAGGACATTTTTATAAGAAAATAAAAGATCAAACACATCTATAATTACTGAGGGATCGAACTAAGAGTCATGACTTATACGTTGAGAGAGATCCCATATTTTACTAAAAAAATAGAATATATAACTGATCATTCAAATATACTCCTACATGAATAAGTGTACTTCTACATACTCGTTATCATGAAGAAAATATTGATGAATCTCAATTGAGTTCAAGAACATAAATCTACATATATACTATAATTTTTGATGATGAATAATGTATTTAAAAGATATCCTAGAAAAATGAGGGTTAATTTTGATATTTTCCATGAATGATTAGGCTAAATAAATTTAAAACTATTTTTACATTCTTGGTTTTCATGAATGAGTTGGTCCTGTGATATTTTTTCACACATGGGATAATTAGAGGTTTGATGTTATGATTTAAGAGTATAATTTCTTTTAAATAAATACAAAATGACATGACATCTAATCAATTCACAGGTATATAAATTATATATAGAATGAGAAACTATTTTTACATATATAAAAATCATTTCATGAAATAAATAATAATCATAAAGGAGAATATAATAATATGAAGAGATTGTGAGTGCATTAATGAAATTATTTTTGTCTCACTAAAATATAATGACAATATATCTAGAAATATACTCATATATAGTCATATTATGAATAATATCAAGGAATACCATATTGTTACCCCATGGGAAGAAGAATTTCTATTTTTATAGTCTTGGAGGGACTCATGTCAACACCTAAGGTTATTCTTCAGGTTGGTAATAGAGCAATCTATTGTAAAAACGGATAGTAATCCCACTATTTCCCAATATTGAGTTAGTACAAACATAATGAGTAAAATGACATACCCTTTCCAAATATTTCATTGATGTTAATAAGGATGTTATGCATGCAAGAGATAAAACCAATATACATTATAGATACAGTTATCCCAAGAGAAGTGATCCTCATCAATAATCATTGTGTTCCATTGCGCTGATTTTTTATTCGCCAACTTTATTTCCACTGACCAAATATAAGATGAAAATAGAAGAAGATATATTTTATGACGTAAAAATAGAGGAGATAACAAATAAGATAGTATTATTAATATACCACCACATATTGATTCACCATCCCCACTAATTTCTGTGATCACATCACGATGCCACCATTTTTACTACGAAATTAATTTTATTTAAAAAAAGTACAATAATAATATACCATTAAACACACCAAATTTATAATAAATTTTCCACCAAAACATTATTAATATAATAATAGTAATTAAATAATATAATCACATTTTGGTTATAGAACTTTGTATAATAAAAATTTTAAAGGGATAAATTATAAACAAGTACCTCTTATCTGTGAAAATGATCACATGAAAATGACCACAACTATATCTATGATCAACCATATATAATAAAATATAAAATAAAATCATGATAATTTTAATTTTACATTCAATGTATATCTATAACAACTCAAAATACTAATATTTATTAATTCATGATTTATAACATAAATAACCATATAATAAATTCCTAGGAGGTCAAGATGCTATGATTATTTTGGAAAATAAATACATAAAATATAACATAAATTAATATAGAACATAATTA
The DNA here is from genome assembly GCA_963277665.1 of Viscum album. Classification (NCBI taxonomy): domain Eukaryota; kingdom Viridiplantae; phylum Streptophyta; class Magnoliopsida; order Santalales; family Viscaceae; genus Viscum; species Viscum album. Next base: position 567,430,578 of record OY728151.1, read on the forward strand.
TATAGAGAATGATAAATTACTCATAGTTTATATTGAACACTTAATACAACAAATGATAACCTACAATTATGAAAAAGAAAGGGTAGAACTATAAATCATAGTAAGGGAATCATTACATAACAATATTATAATTAAAAATAAATGTTATTCAGGTAAAAATGATAATATAAATGGGTAAGAATAAAACATATTCACATGGAGGAATGGACTGAGAATAAAAATTATAAATATTGGTACCATAATAATGTGTTAAATTTATAAAACATGACAACATAAGAATAATTCAAGGGTATCCATTAAGACATCATTACATAATGTGATTATCCTAACCACTCATCCACCGTAAATGATATCTCATGAGATTAAATCATTACGAAATGCATTAGATAACTATTAGAGAACACCATTCATATTCGATATCTGTATGTGTTATATGTAAATAATATAATGGAAGTACATGTTTCAATATTTAAATCCAGTGATTATAGAATTTAGGTTTCAAAGAAGTAAATCCCCAATAATGAATAATAGCTACATATTGGTGAGTAACTTCTCATTAAAATAGGAACCTATATTCACAATATAAATGATTGGAATGGAAAATCAAGAGATGATTTGATCATCACAATAAGTATACATAAAGGATCATGGTAGGTATGTATGAGATTAAAATGTGGACTCCAATTATATTAAAATAATATAGATATTAAGTGATTTTTTATAGAAAATTAATAAAATGAATACTTGGGAATAAAAAGACAAAATAAAAGTAATGTTCTTGAATGTAAAAATTGGATAGAAAGAACCCTTGTATCAATTTAGTAATGTCTTAGGTAAAGGTCATAATGAGAGGGGAAATAATAATTCATTTATAGAAAATCATTTTGATTTAAATGGGATACATATAAATATAATAACAAATAAATAAATTGATATTCAAAATGGTGATTAAGAATAAATTACTTAAATGAAGATGAATATGAAGTGGAAGAGTATAACATACCTTGAGATGATACTTCTAAAAGCATATAAGAGATCATTTGGAGAATAAAAATCATTTGGAAGTATTTAAATCGGAATAGGTAGAGTAAAATAAAGATAAATATATTTATAATGGATAATAATTGGATAATGATTGGGAATTTTTATGAAATTAGTGGGGGATTCTTCATTAATATCAACACATATATTTTTGAGTCAATGTTATATAATATTCAAAACCATTTACTCTTTCATTGTTTTATCACTTGGTTTTTTCCAGATTGAAATGGTCTTATGTATTTTAAGGTTCCATGGATTAAAGTAATTTAAATTTTATCATTGATGATATGTTAGTGATCCATTTTAATTGTAAATATTTTTTTAAATAATGAAATTTTGTTTCGGTTTTATAAGGTTCTATATAGTTCAATAGAAATAATACTATAATATTAAAATAAAATACCATAACAAAAAACAATATATTTTATAATGAAACCAAATTTTAAATTTTTTGACACCATTTTTTAGTCATTATAATATCATATTACATAACCTATATTTCTTTTTTATTCAATTTTTATTCTAAAATACATATAATCTATAAAATTAGTAATATTTATACTCGTGGATAAATTTTATGTCAAAATTTCAATAAAGAAATTTATTTTTTAATATTTTTTAAATTTTTATAAATTTAATTTCCAATATACAATTCTTGTTTATAAAAAGACCTAATTTTATAACATGAATATATTTAAGATCCTTATAAAAGCAATATTTTATTGCATATAATCATTTAATTTTTTATAACTGAGAAAATAATAATTTATATTTACATAAAGAACATATATAATTTTTTTTTTTAATACATTTATCATAATATATATATATAGATAAAAATTTATGAAGTATTTTTTTTCAAAATAACAATTTTGGGTTCTATATTTAAAAAAATTTATCATTTAAATCCGCTATTAAAGGGAATTTTATTATATATATAAGGTTGATGAGAATGATATTGGATTTTGGAAAACACCATTTCATTTCAATGCAAATTTTACACAATACTAAAGTTCAAATGCATAAACACTTATCCCACTATCATATTCTCTAAGTGTAATGTTCATGATTATAGTGAGTTTTGGGAATATAGGGTTATCAGTGTTTTGGGAATAATTTATATAAGCATGAAATTATCCTATAAATTGGTTGAATCATGTTTTAATTATTGAATATCATATTGGGAATTGTTAAGGTCAAATCCAATTGATGTTTTCTCCCTTAAAATATTTACTAAAGAGCATCATAGTGTATGATCGTACTTAATGTGGCTTTCAATACTTCATTTTTTATGAATAAAATATTATTAATACCATTAATATATGTTAATCATAAAATATACTATATAAAAGATAAAATACTAATGTAAATGATATAAAATTTTATTTATACCTATGAGTCGTGTTATGGCAATATTTTATAATTGTCAAAAATAATAATGAAATATATAGAATATGTTCTATATATCATTGATACATAATACATTATATATTAATTTAAAAGGAATTATTTTTTGTAAAATTACGTGTCATTAAATTATTACCCCCTTTACAAAATCTCTCCCAATTTTTTTAAATAAAAAATTGATTGTTCTTAATTTATCACCTCATTTGGTTCCTAAAATTCCCACTCAAACATCTTCTTCCACAAAAACACCTTAACCAAGTGATTTCTATTTCATTATAAAAGTTTGTATCTACGATATATGATATTAACTAATTAATCATTGTAAATAAATAATTATATAATGTAACCAACACTATATTTTTAACATTTTCGAGGTATGGTATGTACACTCTTACGTGACACACAATGAACACATCATGCACTTGGGATAGGTTAACTTACAGTGCTTGTTGATAATTTAAAATTCATATGTGATGGGGCTGATTAATCTAGGAGTATGATTTACCTTCTTCTGCAACCTCATTTTATTATTCCATAGTGATATATGAATAAAAAATTCAACTCTATCTTCAAAATATTTTTCCTCTCTATGATTGGAAACATAGTTTTTTTTACATTGTACTAATTTAATATGAAAATTTATGATTTAAAATATTATTTTATTTCTTGTACAATGTAAGGTCATATCGTTTTCCTCTCTATATCATTATCCAATCACATTTTTTTTTAAACCTATTAATATATAGATTTTAAAAATGATTCGTATGACTTCTATGGAATAAAATATTGTTATATGAGTAGTTTTACAGGGGAATTTGTTCATCCCAAAATCCTTGTAAATCCATTGATCATGATCGCACCAAATCATCTTGAGTTTCAGTTGTTCTTTTTGACAAACTATCTCTTTTAAGGTGATAAGATGTATTGAAACTCATATCTATATCCAATTCTCATTAAAGGATTTTAAAAAACATATTTCAAGCCATAGATATTGATTATATACATTTTATAGTTCTACTCAATGTAGTTTTACAACTATAATTATGTATATTTTGGAAGGTGAGTTAAGATAGAAATCAACATATATAGAAATGAAATGTGATGACATATAAATGATATTTACTTCTACTAAAATGGAATTATTTATTTTAGATGTCGTAGAGAGTCCTATAAAAAATTCATAGTTATGTATTACTATTTTCATACTGGTATAGGAAATGATTTCATCATACAGATGAGTTTTTTAGTTGTCATTGACTTCTTATAAAACCATGCACTGAGATAAAAATTCATTAATTTAAATGAATCTTTTATCCTAACTTTTCCCTAAATACAGAACTATATACATATTACATCAACCTATATGAATAGTTAAGGATGCAAAATTTACATCATACATAAGATTATCATTATGTTTTGGTTTTTATGGACATGTATATGAGTTTTAAACATCATAAATAATCCTCACAAATGTTGAGCTTTGGAATATATTCTTTCACTCTGATTATATCCACAATATATTTCTTGGACTCATTGAACTTCTCAACAATAAAAGGTTGAGTAGATACATGATAAATGTTGCATAAAATTTGTCTTATGATTGCATTTACAAATAGTTTATATCAAATATGATAGTATCCTTCTTAATAATTATCATGGAATGGGATGAATGATTCTTTTTTAACAGAGAATCATTATCTTTATTCAATATCATTGGAGGAAAATTTGTTGAACAATCGTAATCCTTCATCATTTGAAGCCACATTAATTATCACATATTGAGTTCATTTTTTCTGAATATATACTTTAGGATAATATGATCATCCTATATATTACACTTATCACTAAAAATATAATGTATCCAAATATTTAATGAAAATGTTTTTACAACCAACTTTAGTTAATTATTTAGATATTTTTTATCTTCGATCATTATTTATTGTGGGCATCATTACAGAACAAAAATCCTTTCTCACATGTGTGCAGTGTGAGTTCCAGTGCAATGATTACATTCTTCTTTAAATAATTGATCCCTCCACTTATTCATATGTATATAAAATATTAATCCATTGAAAGGTATATCAGTTAGAATTTTTTATAATCATTAAAAGTTACTCACAAAATGACGATACTACCGAGATGTTATGAGAAAACTATGGATCTAAATTATTTATTTTTGTATGGGTCATTACTCTTCCACCTTTTTCATTGACAGACCCAAAAATAAGCACTTTCATTCAATAACAATAATGATGAATGTTACTTTAACACAACAAAGAATAATATTTATTTTAATTTTCATATAAATTTCTCATTCCCAATATCAATAACAATTCATTCAGACTATCCTCATATACCTCAAATCATTCACAGTATACAATAATCTCTTAAATGAAAACAACTAAATATTAGAGTATGTATTCATTGATGAATCTATTTATGAAATCCATAAATATTTATAAATAAATAATGAATCCAAATGGAATTAATATATACCCATAATGTTCATTACTTTTTTGAAAAATATTATTATGAATATCCACCTAATTCTCATCTACTAGATAATGTCGTAACTAATGATCCATCGTAGAGATGTATTAGGCTCCTCACAACTCATCGAACATATCGTCAATCCATGGTAGGGGATATTTGTTATTTATAATGATATTTTTGAGTTCATAGTAGTTGATATAGTGAAACATTAACCCTTTGTTTTTTGGATTGAGAGGACCACCACACCACCTAGTGTGTCACTTGGGTGTATAAACCCTTTATCCAGATTCCCTTTTAGTTGTTTATTCAGAACATCATGTTCAAAAACAGTTAATTCTATATGATATATATAATATTTGTAGGAAACTATATATATGTTTAATTAAGAAATCAACCACTCAGTTAAGAGGTATACCACAAAAATATTTTTAGAATACAATATCATACTGCCTTTACATATGAATTTCATTGTGGATTATCCTTTCCATAGTCTAAATTTTTTTATATAGATACCCTTTTTTATATAGAAATACTATTCATAATTGAGATGAAATTTATATAGGACACTTATCCTTCTCCTTAAAATGTATAATATCAGTGGCTGATTTAGTATTTAAAAGCATCTTCCAATTCCCATAAATTAGTTTTTATACTATAAAAACATAGCCAGTTCCACTGTTGATTGGCATTATCTTCTGCGGAAAGATGTATCACATTTTTCATTGTGAAAATATTCCAAAAAATTTTAATCAAGTATGAGTTATTTTATTTTGATTCAATAATTATCCCATATTCTATTTTCATCGATATATCATTATATATTTCTTCTATTTGTGTATGAGTATTAATAGAAAACATTAGTGATATGAAAGAACAAATATAACCAAAAAATAGTGTGTAATATATTATTAAATGAATAAATGTCATACGTATCACCACATAATTGTCAAGATCCACCCCATATGTAATATTACAATATTCTCATAATTTTTCTCAAGTCCTTGGAGGTTGTTTTCAATAGTTATCATTAACAAACCATCTTTTAGGAAGTTCATTTTTATATTATCATTATTCCTACATATTGAAACATTGTTTTTTAGGCTATGAAATATCCATAAACATATTTTCATCAATCCATTAAGTGGTGTTTTCCATCTACTTATCATATTCAACTACATGATATGATTATCTTCCACACATAAGCACATAATTTAATCATTAAGGGAGTTTCATGGACTATCCACACCATATATTTGACATGTGGGATGTTGGTTTGACTTTCATATATGATTATTATTTTATGATCCCAAATATTTAACAATAATCACCTTCTTCATATGTCAAGTCTCATATAACCTATGAGTGTCACCAATATACATATCAACATTGAGAGTATATCAAGAAAATTCCTCATAGATTTCAAATATTCATATCAAAAATTATTTTTGTAGATTTGAATTTAACCAAAAAAAGAATAAGAAAAAATTTATTAACGGTTAAATTGAAAATTCATATATAGATCATGGATTAATTTTGAGGATTTCTTAATACTACATAGTTTATCCATTCTCCCTTTTCTCATGAATAAAGAAATCCATATATATTTTCTGATGTAGTTTGTGGGGGAAATATGTATTAGAAAACATTTTTTATAAATAAAACTAATATTAATACACAATATCATACATGGGATTTTTATTCCTGATTAGTGTCCCCCAAATACATTCTTATACTTTGAAAATATAAATTTATAATATTAACATATATTATATCGATATTTTGTGGGAAAAGAATAACACCACATTGGAATTAATAAATTATTCTTCATTTAAGGGGTTACAATATCCAATAAAAGTCATTGACCTTTGTTATTTAATCTTCTAAAATGATATTTTGACACTCTTAAGGAGTAGTTGGATTTAATCCAGTTTCATTTTATTTTTCAAATATTTTGTTTGATGAGAAATTAAATCTTTGAAGTTCTCATATCACACTCAAATTAGGCTATGCATCTTATTTCGAAAATTCCTATATTTCTAATTACATTGGTCATTTACCTGGTTCCTCCTATTTTTTACCAATAACTAGAAATACAGAAAATTAGGGGTGAAAATTTTCAAATTACTATGCATATAAAATGGAAACAATGTATTTTAGAGGGTAGATTATAAATGACATATTCACTATATCTATTGAATTTATAGATTTATTATTGGGTTTCCATTGTAAAATTATTATTAGGATTTTTAACCTAACAATATATTCAATTCATTTAAACTTATGTGTATATAGGAAATGATTTTCCAAATGATATACCCTATGAGGGTAAAACTACGAATAAAATATTTTATTTATCATTCATAAGGTATAGGACATGTCAATACCCAAAAATAAATTTTCATTTTATTAAACCTAGCTACATATATTATAGAGTCTCATAAACTTTTAGTTTACTGATAGACAATTAATTTTATGGAAACCACTCGCAACATAAATTACCAAACATTCCATGATGTTTTGTTATAAATAAAAATATTCCTAGTGTTTTTGTAATTTATTCTTGTCTTAATCCCCAAATATAGAAATTTATATAATAAAAAACTATAACTACCCATATATATAGTCAATATTTATTAATTTTATAATAAAAATATAAATATTATACATTCCCATGAGATAGAGAGGCCAAGTTTCTTTATGAAAAATTAGATACATAAAACATTGAATTAATATAAAACGCAAAATATTTATTTATATGACAGTGTTGTGCTCCTTGTTTCCTCTAAACTATAATTACTTTACCGGATAACTGGGGTGCCTACAAAAGTATGGGGTAAGATATAAATCCTAGTAATAGAATAGTTCAAGTATAATATGATAAAAAAAAATTGGGTAAGGATTAATATCATAATAATTTTATGATCTGAGAATCATATATACTCACTAGAGTCATGATATTAAAAATTAATATCATTAAATCATGGTATCTTATGAATGCAGTAAAAATATAAAACATAACATCATATTAATAATTCGATTATTTTTTTCAAGAATTCATAACATATTTTTCTTTTTCTAACCCATAAAACACCATATATGGCATCTCATGAGGTGAACACAATTCCTAACTCATTGGTGTTATATAATATTAAACCCTTCATACTATATAACATTATGTATGTTATATTGATAATATTAAACATGAAAATATTTCATCATTTTTTTACCATTAATATGGAATGTGGGTTTCATTAATATATGTCCCCAACAAATTATGGATTATTACATATAGTTGAATATCATTTATTTATAATTTTGATGAAAATTCTAAATAAAAATGATTGTCATGGAAAATCAGAGCATGCCATTTAGTAAAAAACCATTTGTATATAAAGGCTCATTGAAAAGATTAATGAGAATGAAAGTACTTATTAAATTATTTGGATATCATAACCATATAAATTTAATGTGTATAAGGACATTATTAAATGAACAATTTTGAATCAAAAGGCTTCATATATATTAATTTATTTAATTGATAGAAATAGATAGATAACTCTGACATCACTGTAGTAATAGATTATGTAATGGTTACAATAATACGGTATTAATAGTCACTCACTCATAGAACTTATTTATGACAAAAAATTTATATTTATAAACACATTAATAAATAATGAAGTGTAATTCAAAATTCATATGGAAAAGTATGTACTTAAATGGTAAGGAAGAGGAATAGAATAGCTTACCTCGTGTGCTGGTTTCTTAAATATTTTTAAGAACACATTAAGACCATATATAATCATTGGGATTCATTTATAGATGAATAGGGACACAATCATCATGATAAAATTGGTTTGAGTGGAGTTTAATCAAATAATTATGGGGAATTTATAGAAAAATAGAGTTGTATACTGTATTTTTTTCATTAAATTTGTTATGGACTAGATGTTATAAAATATTAAAAAACATTTTCCCTCCAATAGATATATGGAATGTTTGATTATAAATGGAATAAGGTTTATGTATTTTAATGGTTCTTGGGATGAAATTCATTAAATAATATCATTTATTTTGTTGGATTTATCCTTGTCTATAAATAATTAAATTTAAAATCATAAAATATCATTTAACATTTGGAAGGGTCATTATTGTTTTGGAAAAATTATATTTTAAAATTAAAATATTTTTCTAAAAATTCCATATGTAAGGTTTATGGGTATGGTTTTAATTATTTTCAATATCTAGTAAGGAATAAATTTCAATGTTTAGGTGAATGCTCTAGGATTATTGATTAATCGTGGAAAAATAAAGATAGAAATAATTTGATACCCATTGAAGAAGGATGGTGATTCTTTAAAAATGTAATTGATTCATTGAGTGCCATTATTTATTAATCATCCATATAGTTCAATAATAATATTGTGGTTAAATCATGAATAACATTTATTGATATGTTTAAGACTATTTGAAAACATTTAAGTATGATGAATGTTTTATGAGTGTACATGATAATAACCCATTTTCTAGTGGGTAGCATGTTGTATACTACAATAAAGAATGAATTAGATCCATCTAATGAAACTCATTATTGGTGGATGTTTTAGGTTGTTGAGGAAGAATAGAAAATGATACACTGAAAAATAATATTATTCATTTTAATTAATTGATGATGAAGAAAATTTGATTAATGAAAAGGGAATTAAAATATTACTTTTGATGAGTTAGTAATTTTTATTGTTTTTTATTTAGAAATTGATGGTGATTATAAGTTATTTGATATTTTTAATAACTATTTTTATGTGAGTTTGGCAAAAAAAATAGCCAATAATAACAATCCAATGATCCATGCCAAACACATACATCATACCTAACATGTCAACCATTTGGGAGGCTAGTCTACTAAGTTATGAATAGTTGTTGGAGGATGCATAACACCCAACAAATAGTGCATGGGCAAAGGGATTTTGGGACAATGGATGAATAATGAATATATGATTAACATGGTGGTGCTCATGGGTGGAATGCGGGTTTGGTCTTCCCTATGTCTTGTCTGTCCAGTATCTGGCTTATCACCCTAGTGAATGTACGAGGGGTATGTTGCATAAGAAGTATTATTAATCATTGATCGAACAATATTAACGTCAATGTGGGTTGTGAAAGCATGTACATAGTATTCATCATATATAAAATATGTTTCTATAACATAACCCTTATGATCTACTGAATCAAATCCTTTCAAACAAGTTAACCATTCATCTCCATCATCCCAATGTTCAAAAGATTTATGTTCACTGAAACTGTTGAATTACATGAAGTCTATCTTCATGGAATGCTCAAATTACTGAGTATTTTTATATGTTGAGGCTATAAAACTCCATGACTTAATTCATCATCCTCAATTAATTTATTGATTTCAGTAAGGTAAAATTTTCTTGACAAAAATTAATAGTGAAAATTATATTCGAAATCGTAAACAATGAATGAGATCATATTAAGGTGTTGTATAAAATTATCATTTCTTGCACTTGAGTGAAATTTAACCAAGGTAGAATAATATGATTACACGAAGAAACCATTATTTTTTTCATTATAATTCTTTAAATATGAAAACCCGTTTTTGAAAAATGGAATGATATTTGAATTATTAAAATCATTCTTTGAAATGATATTTTTCTATGATTTTAATGTGGATTGGCATGGAATGAAATGTGGATATGAGGTAATTAAAATTAAGAAAACATCACCTAAAAATATAATGGAAACATAGATGATATATGGAATATATTTTATTGTGATTACATTGAATAGAAAAAATATAAACTCCACATTAGATCATCACATGAAACAATTGTTCGAAGGAGAGTTCTACAAGACTCATAGGTCACACAAATAGATAAAATTCATATTTTTCACTTCAATAACATGATGAAAAGGTATTATTTGAGCCACTTAGTTAAAAAATAAATAAGGGATCATTCTTCAGTATAGATTATTATGTTAATCTCATCCATGATTATTTTAATTTTAATGGTTTCAATTATGTTATTATCTTACCACAAAGAATATTAATTTTGTGAAGATACATGGGAAAGGATAAAAAACATAATATTATTAATGTAAAATAAAATGCATGATATAGTTTGTTGGGAATATTAAATCATTTAATTACCTTACTAGTATCAATATAGGTTTTCAATAAATTCATGTACTCAGTTATATGAAGATGTTGTAAATTTTATTGTGCATGTATGTTATAAAAATGGGTAAAGTACATACAATTCCATAGTAAAAGAATGAATACATAAATTTATAATATCTAGATGTGATAAAAAATATATAATAAAATAATTGAAAGAGAACATAAAATAATATGCTAAAGTTTTCAGGAATGGGGTTTGGAGTATTTTATTTGAGATTTGATGAAGTAGAATTTGGGATTATGTGAACTATTCTTAAAAAAATAATAAAAATGAAATTGTACGCATCGGTTGTACATGTTTTTTATGAGGTCCGTAATTTAATTAATAAAGGAGTAAAATTTATTCATTATAATTTTACATTTTAGGTAGAATACCTCTTTCCCAATATTAATGATCATTCAGTTGACTATTTTAGAAAATAGTAATTTGGAGTGGATTTTTTATCCTCTATATAATGAATAGTACTAGCCCAACATGAATATAATTTATATAATTGATATAGTTCTATTTTTATACCAATACTGGAGCGAATAGTCTATTTATTTTTTTTATTTTATTTATAAATATTTGATGTAGTTGATAGATCTTCTTTAAAAATGTGATGGAAGAATACTAATGAACTAGTGGTGGCAATAGAAACAAATTCATTAAAGAACTAGTGGTGAAAATATAAATAATTCCATCTATAAATATCATCATGTTCAAATTACCTTTTAAAACGGTGTGATAATTTAATTAAACCTTTAGTCATGAAAAATTATAGTGACATATAAATCCCGGATATAACAATAGGTAGTTCATAACAACAATATGGCTTTCCCATTGAGGTTAAAATCTATGAAAATAATTTTTTGATGCTGACACATTAATTATATGAATTAAATGAGTATGTGATTATTGAGATCAATTCCTCTTTGTTAGTGTTGATTTTTAATAATAAGATGGTATAATTTAATGGAATGTATAAATATGGTAATATTTTGGTACACTAATCTAGCCCCCACCCTCACAGTATACATGTATAATATATTTACCCTCAAAATGTGGTACTAGATCATAGTTATTCCTCTGATTATAAAAAAAATTATCCCCAATTTTTTTGAATCATTATATTATGTTTATATTTCAGGATTATATCATGTACTATCAGTGAAATACATAGTATCCACTATTTTGAAGAATATTTGATAGTCTCTACCAGGAATCTAAATGGTAGGAAGAAGAATGTGGTATTGACTTTATAGAAAATCTATAATAAAGAAGATAAAGATTAGTCTTGTATTACTAAATCACTTAACAACATTCATTTTGAATAAACGACCTAGATTTGAGGAGATTATGAGAAATATGATTCTAGATAAACAATTTACGTATTCTACTATAAATTTAAAAGTTATATAAATAATTTTACATATGAAGTGGTCAATTATAAACATTAATGTTTATGGAGTTTTTGATAAACAAACCCAAAATAAAGAGGAAATTAAAAATATGTCAGATGCACTAGGTATGATTTTCACTATGTGAAATGATCAAATAGACCTGAGTGAAGAATTATTGAAATATAATACTCATTAAAATTAATGGATTTCATTATTTGGTTATCAATAAATATTGATGTTTTTGATATAATCATGAGTAAACAATTTTTGGGTGATTTAATACATTCATGTGAAATATTTTTCAATGTTTCAATGAATATATGATATTCTGGAGCTTGAAAAAAATATAATTTAACATTATTGAGATTGAAATATTAGTGGATGAAACGAACATGTTGTGAGGAGAGTATATTCAAAAGATCTATGATAAATATAATCATATAAATATATTATTGTGGTCAAGTAATCTCAATTATATGTTAATTAATATACAATCATGATAAGTACATTTAACTATATAGCTAAAAAGAAAATATTCTCTACGATGAGGGAAAAAACTCTTCCCTATTTGACTTTTTAATAAATTCATAAGTGTTCCACATTATTCCATTAGCTCTTGTACAATATTATAGTACATTAATGACGTGGAATAAAATTTCAAAATAATTCCAATGAGGAGAAATTAATTAAAATAGTGGAGGATATCATGTTGGAATGATTATTTAGGATTCAATAGAAACACGAATTAATTCATAATGGTGTACAGTCTACACGAACCACATGAACACACTCTAATAAAAATTTCATCGTCGTAAAATTGAATGTTTTCACTAAATGATGGGGTGAAATCACAATTAGGATTCTCGTATTATTTATTTTATGAATATTTGGATCTTTAATTCATCTCCAGAAATGATGAAAATGATATTAACTATGTCACTCAACTTATCCTTGTCTTAAATTGATAAAATACTTATATCAAGACGGAGTTTTTTTTTTGAAGGGAGGGTTTTTATTAAGGGATAATATATTATTTTTTTAGTTAATGAATTTTCTGTGTATTTTGAGTGAACTGATATATGTATATTTTTTGAAATAAAATTATTTTTTTCATCCCAAGGTTGAAAATATGGAATTTTTGTTCAGATGGTGAATTTTTTAGATACTATTGATTACTATGTGAAATCACAATTCTATTTCAATAACAAAGATTTCACTAAAACAAATAGTGATGTGTAGTTATATAATCCTTATAATTTAAATTTTTGGTGTCATCCTCCTTTGTAAATCATTACAATGTGATTAAATTTTAATTATTTCTATTAAAGGGATGAAGAAAAATTAAATTTATTTAAGGAAATGGTATTAAAATCAATGAAAAATGGGGAGATTTAAAATCCCATATGGATGGTTAAAGAGTATTGTAGTTTGTTTTGTGAATATATAATATGGAATAAATTTCAATGTATGATGAATCTCTATATGATAATTGTTAAATCCTGGATGTAATGTTGGAGTTATTGTATATGTTCAGTGATGATTCCGGGAGAATTTTTATGGATTTATTAGATGAAATTATTGATTAATAATATATATATTCTATCCGGATTCCTAAAGATACAATGTTAATTATACGAATATAAAAATTCAATAAAATTTATACATATTTATTTATATAGAATGATGAGTTGGTCTATATGTTTAATGAACATGTGGTAGTGGCTATCACATTGTTTACTATAATGAATGATGTATATGATCTATCAAATAGTGATTCTTTATATGATGTATTTCATAAAAGGTTGTAGTTATTTGAAAAGGAGAGCCTGAAAAATAAAATTTCATATTAATGACCTAATGAAGATGAAGATGGATATAATGAGAATTATATAAAAATATTTATTTAGATTAGGAATTTATGTTGAGCGTTTTGGAATTGAAAATTTAGGTTGATTTGGAGATATATCATAATTTTAATAACTATTTTCGTAGTTTAAAAAATATATTACCAAAAATTACCAAATACGGATCCTCCTCCAGTAGACACGTGGGACCCAATGAGTCTACCATATTTGACCAAGGTCTCCTCCTTCAAGATTTTAGGTAAGAGGATATAGGTAGAAAACAATGAATACCTAGGTTAAATAAATTGTATACCTAGTGGATTTATAAATCCAATAGTATGATCATAATGGATCATAAAGATAATGTAAATTATTGACCACCCCTTGTGGTGTGTGATTTTTATACAGGTAATAATCCTGATGCTAGATATTTTAGTATGCGGTATGAAAAATATTATTTAGAGTCACTAGACCGTGAAAGAATCAGATGTTGGAATGGTGAGAAATAATGAACGTACCATGCATTTTAAATGAAATTAATATAACTCAGATTATATGATTTCTTTCATCATATTCATCAAATCATTTTAAATCATCTCAATAATATTCTCAATGATCAAGGTATTTCTGTTCGAAAGAATTATTATGTACCATGAATACCATTTTTTAGCTAAGAATGAATGGATTATATTGTGAGATTGTGTGGTTAAGAATCTACAATCACTACAGTAATCATTCACAATACCCACAGATTCAAACCCTAGGTATAGACCTTGATACCATGTGTATAGCATATACCCACAGTTTTAGATAACAATGGTCAACTAAGGAATTAGTTTAGCCTTGAGCTATAGACATGGTTTTGGAAATCGCAGGTATAGTTCCACTCCAATATGTCATTAACCAATAAACATGCTTTGTAAAACCTTCAGTATAGCTTTGAATAAAGTGTGGCCCCTGAGATTTGATCCCTGGACCTACCCTTTGTTCTCCCTATTCCTTACCATTAAACCATTTCACATATTGGTATATAGATATATATTTACTTATATATATTTATATAATCTATGGATATAGGTAGAAAAATGTTGGAATATTTGTTCCTATGATGTTTTTTTGGGTCCCATGAATTTTTTTTCTCTCTCCATATGTAGGGAAATTTATACCCACTGTTTTGTAAAACCATGTTTTTATATCTTATAAAACATCCCTATCCCCATTATATTACAAGTATATAAGGTATATGTATTGAAAAAAATTACATTTCCATGTTATCGTTAAAATAATTGGTATAGTTTTTCAAAAATAACATCTACCCATGTATCTAAAATAACTATAGGTATAAGTTACCATACTATACATATACCCATGGTTTTTTCCAAAACCATGGGTATAATGCCATTTTCTTGTAGTGATTCATGAAATATACATCATTCATAGATTGATTTATTTGAATAATCTAAATTTATATCAAATGAAAATGAATTTATAGATTTTTTTTCATGTATAGAAGATCATGAATGGGATCGAGTATATTTTTTTCAAGCGATCACCATCACATCCATTTGAGTAAAAACTCATGAAGAGAGAAGAATAATTTTACTTGAAGGAACCATTAAAACTCTATAAAGAGAATCCATTATTCGAAACATAGATAGATCTTAATTCATTCAAAATCATTCATTGACATATTATAATGACCCAACCATAAAACAATACATAAACTTGATTTAAATGAATAGTTCATATTGAATATCTTTACAGGTTTAGAGTTTTAGTTAATTTTTTCATAACTGTTAAATTACCTCCCAAAAGTTACAAAGTAGAAACTTCTACTCAGTTCCCATATTTTTCAAAAAATAAAAGTTATTGAAAAAAAGAGTGATGTATAGTTCCATTTTTTAGATAGAATTACTTTTCCTTGATCCCATACTTGACCCTATTCAACTTTATATCCTTTGGAAAACATTTATAAAACATGGGATGAGCATAAATATATCAGAAAGGGATACACAAAGATGGAAACTATTAGTTTTTTAAAACAACAAGTAAACCATGAATACTTTATCATATGAAATATTTTGACGTGTATGATGCATTAAATAATCTTCACTGAATAAACAATCATTGATTAACCTTTTGTAAACAACATATTACCATAAAACCTATATAAAGAACACATAACATATTAAGGTAACTTACTAAACAAACATTCATAAATGGAATGACCATACAATCAACATCCACTCAAATCACTAAATAGAATATCCATACAGTTGACTTCCATACCCAATGCATTGGAGGTTATAACGCAACCACCCATCCTGGTATATCACGACACCACCCATTATTTTGTTTATCACGTAACCACCCATCAAATGTCCATGTAAGATTATAAAATCAAAACAGATACACAAAATTGTAAAAAAAGTAAATATTCTCACATTTGGATCACAATATATAACATAAAAATATTTACATAAAAAATACATTATCTGAACCATTTCAATATGAAAATACATAAAACGGTATATGGTATTTATTTTCTTTTTTAAAAAAAATTCTACTTTTTAAGGAAGCCAATGATCAAATAATACATGCAGCGATTGAAAGGTCATTGTCAACGCTTACATTAAATGAAACATCATTATTTTTCGTTCTGTAAAATACTTCCTTAAAAATGATAACCATTGAATTAAACTAAAAGTCAATGGTTTTTATTGAGCGTATAAAAGAATGTCATGTATTAAAATAAAATATGCCTCAATTAAATGAGATTGAGATGATGTTCCTTACCTCATGTCCGAATTGACCCATTCTTTCTTTAATATCCTCAATAATAGAGTGTAGTTAATTTTTTATTTCTTAAAAACCTTTTTTTCACGTTTATCATACCTTTCAAATCACTTATTACCATGTTATAACATTATGTAATCATTTAGGTTAATAATAATCATTTTATAGATATTTAGTACTTGAGTCAAAGATGAACCTCCTATAAATAAATGTTGTTCATGAGGTCAAATATCCATTATCTCCAAAATGATATTCATGATGTAGATATCATATATATCATATATATTCAGTATATGTACATATTAATAATAGTATCTAACATTTGGACAAAAGAAATGAAATGCACCATTTTTGGAGACGGTAAATCGTACGTACGCATGAATGCTACATTCATTTATACTTCTTATTTTAAATGAATTAATTCCTAATGATACATAGGTTTATTATAATTTCAGTATAATATCATATATATTATCATTAACTCCATCCTTTATATGTCTTACATATGCCAGTAACGAGTCATATCACATTGAGGGGGTGATAGTCAGTACTTACTCAAATAAATTATCACTTTTACCCACAATAAATATAATAAAGGTATGTTATAAAATGAAAGAACAGAAGAAGAAATAAATCACAAAGATAATATTTATCATATATAAATACAGTGTCATCATAATTTCCACCATGACAGATGGTAGGAGATAATTGAACATTCATCGTTTCATGAGGCGATAGTTTTCCACTCATATAAATTATATGTTCATTAAATAGTAGATGGAAGTGCGTGTAAGTGTAGATCAAATCCCTCTCATACCATAATCCTAGTATATTGACGATACCAATGTTGTTATAAAATAAAGGAATAAAAAGATTTTATGGGGTTGAAAAACTAAAACAAAACAAAAGAATTTACGAGAAACTAATAACATTAATTCGGGTAACACCCTTTGGTTTGAACCAAAAGTACATCGTGTAGTGAATTATGCTTATGGTAAGGCTCCTAAGTAGAAGATAAGGATCTTGAAAACTTATTTGGCCTGGTTTTGGATGATCCAAGGGGATTCTAATGTGTGAGGAATGGGTAAGAGGTGAGGGCTTTTTATAAGGGGGTGGTGGGGATCTTTAAGAATTTTTGAAAATATTATTTTATTATTTAATAATTTTCGGTTTCTAAAAGTCCAAAACATATTAAAGTCAATGATAATATGAATTACTGTTGAAATAAAATCATAAAATAAGAATTGGATAGGTTTTGGATACAATTTTAATCTTAATAATCATATTTATTTAAATCATTTATTAATGAGATAAACATTGCATCATTATTGTGTCATAAATTATTTTATTTATATGATGTATAAATATAATAAAAAAACTATCATGATGTAGGAAATATTTTTAGCTTTCAAAATAATATTTATATTTGAAAGGATAACTTAGATAACCCCAGGTAAAAATTTTGTTACTAAAAGATATTATTTAATATTATTTTTGTCTTCACTTTAAGTTAATTAAAATAAAGTGTCATTATCACTCAAAAGTGGCCATATGGGGTCCGTAAATCGACCCATGGAAGCTCATGGTTGAACTTGTATCGTCAAATAGGATTAGGACTCATGATAGGATAATTTTATATAATAATAGTAATATTTGTTTACCCTTATTTACTAGATTTACCCTTTAACCATCGTAAATAAAATATTTACTAAAATAAATATTCATAATGTCTAAAAATAAAAGTTACATATTAACACAATTTAGACCTCCTGATTTCAAATAAGTAACCATTTTTTCCAAATTCAAGACACAGAAGTGGCAGAATAAATATAAAATTAATTCCCACTGTCAAAACAAAAGGCGTGATTTCATGAAATAACAACTATCAAAAGATTGACGCTTTTTTATGTCCAATTTCAAAGTGAAATTAATCACAATAACCAAAATTGGATTAAATGGTAAAAATATAATCTAATTACACTTTAAACCCAATTAAAAATATAATTTAATCATATAAATAAATTATTTTAAACATATGTTTTTAATTAAAATACAATATTTTAAACTATTCCTCAAAAATTGAATCTTATTAGAAAAATACCAAAATTTAACCCAAAGTGAATTTTGATGTCCACATTCTAAAGAATAATTTTATTCTGTCAAATAGATCATATAAATCTGACAAAAACTAGATTTAAATAGGGTTCTCTATTAAATGGCGATAAGTCAACCTTTTAATGTAAATTATGCTGAAAATAAGATTCATTCACATTTTAAGCCTCTACCTATTATTGGAAAAATGTAAAAACGTTTACCAAACATGTATAATTATATTTTAGTAGGTTCTATTCATTCCTACCAATACAATGGATAGGTGTTAACTAAAACTTTAAAAAAAATATTATATTATTATTGAGCGATGAAGGATTTCAATGAAACCTTTTGTTGTGTATCAGGTATTCCATCGAACACAGAAACCCTTTTAATGTAAAATTAATATTTAATTCACAAAATATGAACTAATATAAAAATAAATTATTTTCATATTCACCTGGGATGTTACATCCCTCCCCCCTTTTTGGAAATTTCATCCTCACAATTTTATTCACATATCAAATAAATGGGGGTATTCATCCCTCATATCATTTTCTAAATCCCACATTGCATCTTCAACCATATGGGTTTTCTAAAAAAACCTTTATAAGGTAAATTACCACAATCTAAAACACTTTCCCTCTATGGTCATGAATATAAATGGTGTTTTCCTCATAAGAGAAATTCTCTTCCATGTGAACTAATTCTGGGCTCAAAATGTGAGATGGGTCTGGTATATAATTTCTCAACATTGATACATGAAAAACATTTTGTACCTCAGAAAAATATTGAGTTAAATCCACTCTATATGCAACTGATCCAAATTTCTCTAGGATTTTGTAATGTCCAATGAAACTCAACCTCAACTTTACCGTCTTCATAGAACACATCACACTCTTACATGGGGAAACTTTGAGAAAAAATGGTCACCTACCTCAAAAGAAAGATCCCTCATTCGATTATCCACATAACTTTTATGCCTGCTTGAAGTTGTTCTCATGTGGTTCTGAATCAATTTAACATTTTATGCCATCTCTTCTACCAATTTTTGTCCCATCAGCTTTTTTTCACCTACATGTTCCCAAAAAGATAGAGTTTTGACAACGCTTTACATATAATGCATCGAACAGAGCCATCTATTTAAAAAAAATAAAAGTTTTTATAATATGAATATTAAACCAAATAAATATTTTGGTCCAAAATTACATGGTAATAAATCGAGAAAGGACATGAAATATCCTCCATGTTCTAAATTATACATTCTGACTGCCCATCGGATTGTGGATGAAAAGCGGTACTAAAATTTAATTCAGTAACCATTGACTTCTGATGGCCTTTCCAAAATTTAGAAGTAAACAAGGAATCATGACCAGTTACAATAGAGAGTGGATCACCATGTAACCAGGCAATCAATTTAACATAAAACTGAGAAAGCTGATCTAGAGAAAAATTATCTCGAGTAGGAAGGAAATGAGTAGATTTAGTAAATAGAACAACAATAAACCAAATTAAATTATTACCTTGAGATGTCTTCGGTAATACCAAAACAAAGTCCATGGATATATTTTCCCATTTCCACTATGGAACTAGAAAAGGATGAAGCATCCCTTTTGGTTACTGACACTATTATTTAACAGACTGACATGTCAAACACTTCATAGTAAAATCAGAATTATCCTTTTCATTACACGACCCTAGTAATACTTCTGAAGATCACTATACATATTAATACTTCTAAGATGAACTTAAAACAGATAACTTTGAGAATCACATAACAACTCATTCATCGGATATGAATAACAATGAATGCATAATATCTTCCGAAATCTCAAAATACTATCATTATCAATGTTAAAATCAGGAAACTTACCCTTCTAAACCAACTATACCATTTCCTGCAACTCATTGCCTTCCTTCTGCAGTTGCTTAATTCTGTCTGATAGAGATGATCTCACCAACTCCAAAAACCAAAAAAAAAATTCATGCACCAAAAACATATTTGAAAAAGTCCATCAAATCAAAAACCAAAGGATCTCATTCCAAATTTATCATGGTTAAGGGATTATTACTTTTTTGACACAAAGAATCAACTAATTTATTTTCATTTCTCAGATGTTAATGAATCGTGGAATCATAATCCTTTATTAATTCCAACCATCTCTTCTGTGGCATGTTAAATTATTTCGGAGTGAATATATTCTTTAAACTTTTTTGTTTATAATATATTTCACATTTTACTCAATACAAATTATACCGCCAAATTTTTAAAGCGGCAACAATAGAAAATAATTCCAAACCATGTGTAGGGAAATTTAATTCATGATGTTTCAATTGACATGACACATAATCAATTAAATGATCATTCTATATAAGGACACAACCATGTCCTTTTAATGTATCATCACTAAAAATAACACACTTTCCATTTCTGGAAGGTAGTGACAAAACTAGAGAATTCACCAATCTTATTTTCAATTCCTGAAATCAATCATCACATTATTTTGTCCAAATGAACATAACACCTTTTTGGGATAACATAGTTAGTGGGCTAGATAAGCATGAAAAATTATCAACAATCCGCTGGTAATAACTTGCTAAACCCTGAAAACTATGGATCATGGTTATATTTGTGGGTCTTGAACATTATTCAACAACTATTGTTTTATCATTATCAACAGTTATGCCATTTTTTGAATCAATATGAACATGTAATGAAATTTTTGGTAACAAAAACATACATTTTTTTAATTTCCCAAACAGTTTCTTATTTTTTTATTGTTTGCATGAAAACCCTTAAAATAATCTCATGCTCCTCTTTAATTTAAGAATAAACCAAAATATAATCAATGAAAACAAAAAAAAATTATCCAAGAACTCATGAAAAAATCTATTCATAAGATCCATAAATATAGAAGGAGCATTGGTTAAAAAAATGAATAACTAAAAATTCATAATGGTAATATATAGTATGAAACGAGGTCTTCAGAATGTTGGATTTCTTTACATTCAACTGATGGTACCCCGACCTCAAGTCAATATTCAAAAATACTAAGATCCCCAGAGTGGATCAAAAAAATAATTGATATAAGGCAAAGGATACATTTTCATCATAGTGATGTTATTCAATTCTCTATAATCAATGAATTGTCTCATTGATCAATATTTTTTTAAAAAAACAAGATAGGATCACCCCATGGTGATGTTCTAGGTCTCATGAAACCATTATTGAATAAATCATGTAATTTCTTCTTTAACTCTAAAAGTTCAATTTGAGCCATTCAATAAGGTGGTTTTGAAATTGTCTTAGCATCAGTAACTTTGTCAACAGTAAATTCAACATCCAAATTAGGTATAATATTAAGAAAAAACATCATAAGAAAATCAAGACACTCATTTATCAATGTAACATCATTAATCTATACAGTTCGTTTGTTTTCATCAATATGTGTTAGGTAACATTCATTTCCATCTGGTACTAGCTTCTCATCCTCTTGATATGTTATCAAAAGTAAGGGTTAATTTTTTTACACAAACTGAAAATATTTCTGAAAAAAAACACTATTTATCTCTGTAGTCAATCATAGCATGATAAAAAAGGCAACCAATCCATACCCAAAATAACATCAAACTCTACTAGAGGTAAAACAATAAGTTCTACATGTAGATTTTTTCCACACACAAGGACATGTGGGTTCTAATTATTTCTCTTTGTCTCAAAATTTCCTCAAGGTATTTTAACCCTAATTTCAGGATTCATATCTTGATAGGAAATTCTCAATTTACTAGAAAAATTCCCAGATATTAAAGATTGTGAAGAACATGAATTAAACAACACATTGGAATAATCAGAAAAATCAATCAATGTACCTGATACTACTTCATTTGAGGGCCCAATGTCTTCAGAAGTAGTTTCAAAGGATTTCACAACACCTTTCATCTTGTAGTCTAGTTGCATTCCCTCCATTGAGTTCTTTTTTGGACACTCATTTTCATAATTAACCATTTCATTTCACTTAATACATTTTATGGTTGGATTTTCATTGAATTCTTGATCATATTCCTTACATATACGAGCAATATGACCAGGCATACCATACCCGAATCAGTTTCCATGCATTGATAAACATTTTCCAGGATTGATTTTACCACACTTTTCCCAAGATGGATATTTTTTTTCTTACCTATATGATTCTTTAATGATTTAATTATAATTGTGTGCCAACTAGACCACTTAGTTTATTGATTTTCAAAGAACACCTGATCATTGGAAACCTCCATTTCCACCTTTTCTTCATATTGAACTAGTTTTTCATGACATTTTAACTCACGAGAGGATAATGCTCTTAGATATTACAGATTCAGTCCTGAGTAAAATTGATTTATCAAACTATCATGATCATTAATGATATTTGGAACATACCTTGATAGTCGAGTGAACTTTCATTTGTAAGCAGCCGCTGACTCATCCTCCTTCCTCAATTCCAATAATTGTTTTTCATCCTATGTCGAACCACCTTAGGAAAATAATTCTCAAGTAACATTCCTTTGAATTCATCCAAAGAAAGATCATAAATATCCTCACTATCCCTTATATTTTTCACCATCGACCACCACTGATCATCTTCACCTTCAAAACTGTAAATAGAGAGACTAACCTTTGGATGTTCTAAACACCCCATGATATCAAAAAAAAATTCCAGTGCTTTAATCCACCCTTCAGCTAGAACATGGTCAGATGATCTTCTGAATGATGGGTGATGTTTCCTCATGAAATTAGCCACCACAAACATGTTTATATATGGTAAATCTGGCTGATCTTGTGCATGGATACCACCACCATTTATAGCATGAGTCAACTGTGCCATCATTGCAAAAAACGCTTCAGTTCTGAATCTGACCATATCAGGTTTCTGATTTGAATGGTTATCTTCCTCCTGATGTCTCCCCAACATAGCTTCCTGGTTTCCAATGTGGAAAACCATTCTGAACAGAGAAATATCTTTGGCGAAGCAAAATGGTAATCTTTAAATGCTATATCACTTCAATCTTATCATGAATTTATTTATGGATATTAATTTAACAATATCCTAACTTTTAATTTTATATAAACCGACCTATAATACCAACTATAAGGACCCAACTTTAAAACATTACATAGGAATGAATTAAATGAATAATTTAAATTAATGATCTTTTAGGGTTAGATTATTAGAGAATTATCCTATAACTATAACATTACATCCCAAAAGTTACAATGTAGACAATTCAACTCAGTTACCATATTTTTCAAAAACTAAAAATTCTTGAAAAAAAGAGTCATGTCTAGTTCTATATTTTAGATAGTATGACTTTTACATGATCCCATCCTTTACCCAATTCCACTTTATGACATGTGAAAAACATTTCAAGAATTTGGGAAGAGCATTAAAAGCCCAGTAATGGATACACAAAGATGGAAAACTATTAGTTTATTTAAAATATTAAGTATATCATAAATACTTTATTAAGTAATACTATTCACCTTTATTAAATAGTAAATACTATTCAGTGGATAAAAGATCATTTAATACCCATTTGTAACCGAGAGACTACCATGAAACCCATAAAAAGAACATATAACATATAAAGGTATCTTGGGACATAAACATACACAAATGGAATAACCATGCGGTTGACTTCCACACATATCACTAAATTGAATAACCATATGGATTACTTCTTTACCCAATGAATTGGAGGATATAACGTAACCACACATCCTTTTTTATCACAGAACCACTTTTCATTTGGTTTATCATGTAACAACCCATAAAATTTTCAAGTAACTATATAAAATCATAACACATTCAACAAATATAAATGAATGAAAAAATTGCTACATTTCAACCACAATATATCTCTTAAATATATTGACATAAAAAATAAATTATCAAAAAAAATTACAATACCAAAATACATAAAATCATATATGGTATTTATTTTCCTTTAAAAAATTATAGCTTGGTAAGGAATCCAAATATCAATTAATACTCACGGCAGCTGAAAATCTTTGTCACCGCTTATATCCGACTTAACCCGTTAGTTCTGTAATCTGTTGAATAATAGAATAAAGTTAATTCCAACTTTCTTGAGAACCATTTTTTTTTCAATTTTATCATTCCTTTCAAATCACATATTACCATGTTATAAAATTATGTAATCATTTATGTTAACAGCGTATATTTTGTCGATATTTGGTACTTATGTCAAAAAAGAACATCTAATAATTACAAGTTGTTCATGTGGTCAGTTATACATTATCCACAGAATTATATTCATCATTTAGATATCATATATATCATATATTATTAGTATATGTATGTATTTATCATAGTAAATAACATTTAGAGATAAGAAATGAAATTCACCTTTCATGGAGATGGTAAGTTGTACGTACGCATGAACGCTACTTTCATTTATATTTATTATTTTAATGGTTTTAGAACATAATGATACATAACTATATTATAATTAAATTATAATATCATATATAATATCATTAAATCCACCCTTTATTCATCCCACATGTGGTTTTAATGATTCATATCACTTTGAGGGGATGGTAGTCCTCATTTCCTCAAATAAAATTATCGTGATTACCCATAATGGAAACCATAAAGTTATGATATAAATGGAAAATAAAAGAAGCATAAAGACTAAATAAAAATAATATATATCATATATAAATACAGTTTCTTCATAATGGACACATAGAGAGGATGTATGAGACAATTGAACAATCATCATTTCATGCGGCGTTAGTTTTCCATCCATAGAAACAGAATGTTTTTTACCCATTTATTAGAGGTTTCTATGTGTAGTTTGAATAATTCTCATAACAACATCCTAGTATTTTTAGGATACTGGTTTTGTTATAAAATAAATGAATAAAAAGAGTTTATGGGGTTGGAAAACTAAAACAAAACAAAACAAAACAAAAGAATTTAAGAGAAACTGTTACCTTTAATTTGAGTAACTCCAAATGGTTTGAACAAAAATGTCTTCTTGAAGTGCCTTATGACTATGGTAAGGATTCTAGGTAGAATAGAGAGATCATGGGTGCTTATTTGTGAAGGCGTAGGATCTCAAAATGGGCTTGTGAAGTGTGAGGAATGGGTTATAGGTTATGGCTTTTTATAAGGGGGTAGGGGCTCATTAGAAAAGTGTGAAACTATTATTTTATTATACAATGATATTCAGGTTATAAAGGTCCAAAACTTATTAAATTATAATATAAGATGACTAATAGTGGAAATAAACTTAGAAAATAAAAATTGGGCTGGTTTTGGATATTATTTTAATCATTATAATCTCATTTATATAAATCATTTATTAATGAGGTAAACACTGCATCATTATTGTGTCATAAATAATATTATTTATTTTATGTATAAAAATTATAAAATAAACACCATTATATAGAAAATCCATTTATATTTCCAATGAATATTTATAAACAATAATATAACTTATATAACTCTATCTAAAAATTAATTTACTAAATGATATGTGTTTAGGTGATTTTTTTCATTACTTGAAGCTAATTAAAATAAAGTGTCATTATCACTCCCATGTGGCCCAATGGGGTCACAAAATAGACCCAAGGATTCTCATTTTCCATAGTGTATCCACCAATAATATTATGACAGATTTTAAAGTAATTTTATATTATTATAGTAATATTTTTATACACTGTTTTACACGATTTACCTTTTAACCGTGGTAAATAAAATATTTACTGATGTAAATATTCATAATGACTAAAAATAAATGTTACTTATTTATAAAATTTAGAAATTATATTTCAAATTATGGAATCCATTTTTCCAAATTGAAAACAATGAAGTGGCATAAATTAATTTAAAATTAATTCCTACTATGAAAACAAAAGGTGTGATTTTAAAAAATACTATCTATCAAAAGATTGACACTTGATTATGTCAAATTTCAGAGTGATATTAATTACAATAACAGAAACATGATTAAATGGTAAAATTATAATATAATTAAACATTAAAACCAAACAAAAATTTATTCTTTACATACAAATAAATTAGATTAAATGGATGTTTTTAATTAAAATATAATATTTTTCACTATTCATCCAAAATTGATCTTTATGAGATAAATACCAAAATATTATCCAATGTGAATTTCTATATCCCAATTCAAAAGAAAAATTTTATTTCGTAAAATAGAACATATAAAAGTGGCCAAAACTAATTTTAAAGAGGTTTCTCCATTAAAATGCGGTAAATCAACATTTTAATGTAAATTAGGATTAAAATTTGATTCATTCACATTTTAATCCTATAACTTTTATTGGATAAATGGAAAAACATTTAACAAACAGTATAATCATATTGTAGTCAGTTTTTTCGTTACTACAACTACAATGGCAAGGTGTTAACTACCATTTAAAATAATATTATTATATTATTATTCAGAAACATAATATTTCAAAGAAACCTTTCGTTGCATATCGGGTACACCATCGAACATAGAAACCCCTTTATGGAAAACTTAATTTTTAATTCACAAAATACTATTTTAAAAGAAAATAAATTAATTATTTATTTTCCTAGGATGTTACACATATCATATATGTTGGATTTCTAATATGGATTGACACTATATTAATTACACATCTGAGGTTGAGAATGGTCAAATAACATCACCAGTAAATATAAATGGACCTAGATGTAGTGTAACACCCCAGGTAAATAAAGAATATGACATTTTCACATTTATCCATATTTGTGAATAAAATATTAATATAACTTTAAAGGAGATGCTATGCTCGATGACGTACCCAATACGCAACAACGAGTTTCTTGGGAATCTTACGTTGCACTCTAATAATAAAATAATATTATTTTAAATTGTAGTAAACGCCTAACTGTTGTATTGGCGGGAATGAACAGAACTAACTAAAAAATTATTATATATTTTTTTCAAATATTTTTACTTTTTACAATAAAGGTTAGAGGATTAAAAATGCGAATGAATCCAATTTTAAGCGTAAACATTCTAATATTCATTAAAAGGTCGATTAATCACCTTTTGATGACGAACCTCTGTTAAATCCACATTTTGACAATTTTATGTGTTATATTTGACAAAATAAAATTCTTCTTTAGAATCGGGACATCAAAATTTACTTTTTGTAAATTTTTTTTATTTTTCTGATAATGTTCATTTTTTAATGAATAGTGAAAAATGTTGTATTTTAATTCAAAACCTATTTTTAATCAAGTTTATTTATATTATTATATTATCTTTTTAATTGGTTTCAAAGTGAAACTAGAATATATTTTTACCATTTAATCCAATAGTGGACGTTGGAATTAATTTCATATTGAAATTGGACTTAAACTAGTGTCAATCTTTTGATACTTATTGTATCATAAAAACACGATATTTGCTCTGACTGCGGGAATTAATTATTAAACTAATTAATGTAACTTATATGTTTATAAATTTTAAAAATAGACATCATTTTTGAATTCAGAATATCAAATATAGCCTAGGGTGAATTTTTGTCAATTTTCTGAAAAACTTCAATTTTTGATGAATAGTGAAACCACTAAGTGGTAGTTAAAGAAACTGATTTTTCATTTAAATGATGTTTTACCAATTCTTTGATTTTAATTTCAAAAATACGACACAAATGGTTTTCATTCAGAAGTAAAATTTGGTTCAATGGGATTAAATTTTTTTTTGGTGAATAGTAACTTTTAAGTTTATTAATCGCGATTAGAGGTAATTATTGTAATTTAAGGTAAAAATAATGTTTTAATAATATGTAATTACCTAGAAACATGTCCTACCCTCCTTGGATGTGTCGTGGGTGACCGAAACAATCCATGGGTCATCTTCGGGACCCCATGGAGCCACTAATACATTTTTATTTAAATTTAAAGTGAAAATGTCACAAACATGTGTTGTTTTACTAAAAAAAATTATATGGGGTAATACAAGTCATATTTTTTACTATAAATTATAATTAGAAAGCTAAAAAGAGTTCCTACATCATGATATTTTTTTTAATTTTTAGACACTAAATAAAATAAATTATTTATGACACCATGATGATGCAGCGATTACCTCATTATTTAACAATTTAAATAAAATGAAAAGATAATGTAAACTATAAGACCTACACTTGTCACAAACCTATTGGATGAGTATATTTAGAACCCTTATCACTTTATCCTCGAATGATATCAATTTGGGACCTTTAAAATCCGAAAATCATTTCATAATAATGTAAATGTTTATAACTTTCCAAGAGTACCCCTCCACTCCACTTATAAAAGGCCCCCCACCTCTACCACCTTACCCACACATATCAAGCCATTGACTCGGCCAACCCCTGCCCATTCCATCTCTCCACATCCATCTCTTCAACATTGAAGACTCACATTGGACATAATCCTTTTCAAGGAAGCCTTTGAGCTAACATCAAAGAGAGTTACCCGATTTAAAGGTAGTGTCCTCTCTTGTGTTCTTATGTTTTATTTTGCTTCTCCAACCGTCTAAAATATTTTTATTACATTATTTTGTAACAAAACCAGTATATTATATATACATGTATGTTGTTATGTGAATTATTCCAGCTACACTTACACATACGTTCATCTAATGGTAAAAGAACATACTGTTTCTGTGGATGACTAATTCTTGCCTCACGAAACGATGATTGTTCAACCTTCTCTTAACACATTTCATGGTGGCCATTATGATGTCACTATATTTTATATATGATATATATGGTATTTATGTTTTCTATATGATTTTGAATTTTATATTTAAAACATGCCATTATGCTTTTCATGTTGTGCAAATGCGATAATTTTACACGAGGAAGTGTGGACTACCGCCCCCTCAAGTGATGTGACTCGTTCATGAAATACATGGAATGTATAAAGAATAAAATTAATGAACATATGTGACCTATATAACATATATATTATACTGTGATAATAAAATATATATCTCTCAATTATTTTTAATTACATTAATATGACAAAGAAATGAAAGTATCGTTCATGCATACGTACGGCCTACTGTCTCCATGAACGGTGCATTTTGTTTATTTTTATCTCCAAATGTTATGGGGTAGTATAAAATGAATATGTACTGGATATATATGATATTTAAATCATTAATACTATTTTGGAGATGAGTTACTTAGAACTACATGGACAATAATTTTCAAACAAGTTCATTTTTGACTCATGTACCAAACATCGACAGAAACGTCTGATATGAACTCACATTATTAACCAATTATTATAAAATTTTAACATGTTATATGAAATGAATAATAATCTTTAAAAGATTTACTTATGTAATTATAAATTTACCAAGGTTTATTATTCAGTAATATAAAGAAAAGAACAAGACAAGTCGGACATGAGGTAAGGGATCCAACCCCTCTCTTTCTTTTTAAGTACACTCTTTTATTCCTTTTAAGCTCATATTTCTTATGATTGGGATGTTATTATATATTAATCCGACTGTACTTTTTATGTTCATTAGATGAGAGACCCTATTTTCTCTCACCAATCCATTTTGGAGGTTTTGAGTGGCACCGTTAGGCTGCCGGATTTTCGTAAGGGATCCAACCTCTCTCTTTCTTTTTAAGTACTCTCTTTTATGTCATTTATTTTAAGCTCATATTTCTTATGTTAGGGGAGGTTATTTTATATTCCTCATACTGTACATTTTATGTTCATATTATGAGATAACCTATTTTATCTCATAAATCCATTTTTGGATGTTTTAAGTGGTTCCGTTAGGCTGCCGAGTTTTCGTAAGGGATTTTTCATCTCACTTTTATTCTTGTGACATTTATGCTACGTTTTCCACTATTTACTTTGATTGGTGTATGTACTGCCCATTATTATACACTTTGTGTAGTATAATTTCATTTATGGGTATTTATATCTTCACTGTATGACCCTTCTTCCATGGGGTGTACGTTCCGAAAGTTACCCAACTCGGTAAGGGAACCTTTCACACTCCTCTTTTTAAAAGACTTATTTTGTTATGTCTTTTAATTCACATACTATTATGTTGGGATATGTTATTATATATCCTTATTTATGTAAATTTTATGTCCAAGTGATGAGATACCATTTTCTCTCTCATCAACTCATTTTCTAAATTTTAAGGTGACGTCGTTAGGCTGTCGGATTTCTGTAAGGGAACTTCTTAACCCACTTTAAATTCTTAGGGTTAAACCTCAACTTATTGATTTTATTATTCCAATATTATGTGTGGAATATCTATGTTGTAATTTCCAAAAATCATTTTGTGGGTATACTATTTCTAAACATAATCATCTCATTGATAAATTCTTACGAACTTGTATGGGAAATCATAACTCAATCTCATTTCATTGAGTTAAATATCTATGTCATTGGATTTTTATTCCAAGATTATGTGTGAATGTCCTATGCTTGTTTCACACTTAATATCCACTTATATTGGGTGTACTTATATTTCTCACACATAATTATGTGATAGATTTATCCTTAATTTAAGGATACCATCTTTATAATGGATTTCATCTAAATTTACATTTCCATTAAGACTTCATTGTTGTTAGGCACCAATTCACTCTTATATGGTGTGTATACTGTCCTTTGACATATTGTATCATGAATCTATTTATTCTCATGATATTATAAAGTTCAGATTAAATGTTATTTGGAAAATATTTGTATTCAAGAGTCTCTCGTTTTGTAAAAAACTCTTTAACAAAAATATCGTTTTAAATGTTTTAAAGATTCATTATTCTAAATCTTTATCATTAATGTCCATGTTTTCAAAATGGTTTTCAGTATTTATTTATATGGACATTGATGTTATAAAATTATAATTCCATTAAAATCTCCAAAGTGGTATGGGATACTTTTATTCAAAAATCTCTTTTAAATGATTTTGGAAAATGGATTGATTAATTAAATATCTTGGAATTACTTATTGTGAATTGCAAATTAAATGTTGTTATTTAAATGTTTATATTTTCAATATTTTATGTGTAATTACGGTACTTGGACATCTTATGGGTGGTTACGTGATAAACCATATGATGAGTGGTGCCGTGAATACCAGGATGGGTGGTTACGTTATAACCTCCAATGCATTGGGTATGGAAGTCGGCTGTATGGATATTCCATTAAGTGATATGTCTGAAAGTTGACCGTATGGTTATTCCATTTATGTATGTTTATTTCCTATGTTACCTTTATATGTTACGTGCTCTTTATATGGGTTTTATGGTACTCTTTTGATTACAAAAGGGTAGGTAATGATTTTTTATTCATTGAAGAGTTTTTACAAATTCCTAAAGGTGAATGGTATTACATTGATAATGTATACATGGTTTACTTGTTGTTTTGAAAAACTAATAGTTTTCAATCTTTGTGTATCCCTTACTGAGCTTTTTATGCTCACCCCAAGTTTTTTGAAATGTTTTTTACAGGACTTAATGTGGAATAGGTTCAAGGATGGGATCAAGGGAAATTCATGCTATCTAAAACATGGAACTAGACATGTTTCTTCCATTTGAGTTTTTATTTTATTGAAATATAGTAGAAGTGTCTACATTGTAATCTTATGAGATGTAATAGTTATGTCCTAATTCTCTAAAACTCTAAACCTAAAAAGATCCTCAATGTGAGTTATTCATTTAATTCAATATTAAGTAAGGTTTAAGGCTGGGGCCTTATAGTTGGTATTAGAGGTCTGTTTAGACAACTTTAGGGATTAATATTTTTTGTTAAACACATGGTTAGTCCCTATATCTATTATTTCAGTTAAATATTTATTTTATAACTTTTTTTTCAAGGCAATTAAAGTCAATTACGAATGGAAGGAGAAGGATCTCAAACGACATTCCTTTCTGTTCCTGATGACATGCTTGCAATAATTATTCCAATGTCATGTTTGGATGATTGTGAAAATTTTTCTAGAATAAAAATCACTTGGAAGCAGTTGTTTGAGATATCAAACACCTCCACTATACCTCTTTATATTCTTGGATCAGGGGGTGTATTTAGACAAATACTATTTTCACAATATTCTCATATTTTTAAGAAAGGAAAATATTATCAAGTTATTTTCAAATATTTTACCTTATCAAAAGAATTTGATGCATATTATGATTTTAAAAATGGTTCTGAGGAAGGAGACCCTTGTGGAACCTACTTATATTTGCTTTTAAAATATAGTCTCTCAGCACATAATTATGGTATTTTAAAAGGACCAATAATAGAATGTTTCAACTCAAATTCTGTCCGACTATTTTATAGAAATCATGTTTTATCGGATGTTTTGGAATTATATGTCCTACATGATTATTTTACAAAACTGTTTTTCTGTGAACACCCATATGACCCATGTTGTACAAGGGTTATTTGGATGGAGGAAGCAAATGATTTTGAAGGATCTCTAAATCATTGTTGTAATGCATGGGACGTCTACCTACGCGAACAAGATGACGATGAAACCAAGTTGACTCCATGATCAAGGTATGCTGGTATTCATTTTGGCAATCATTTTATTTTATCTTATGGTGGTGAAATAAGAATTCAAGAATTAAGATGTTGAGATCGTAATGAATTTGGATGAAAATGAGAGGTATAAGGAAACTATTTACGTTAAAACATGTTAGGTTTATTTTTGGAGTTTTATAAAAAGGACAACACGCAGACCGTGTGACAACCCGTCACGTCGGACAAAGCTGCGTAAATCGAACCCACAACCAATGTGCGACTGGTATTTAATGCCTACCACTGGACTATGTGAAGTCCCTAGTTAGTTTGACTAATTCTTTTTAGTTAGATAATTTTAGGAATCAATAGTAAATTTATTTTGGGTTATCTATGGAAATAACTGACCTATCATCGAGGATATGTGATTAGGTAAATTACTTTTCAATATGTGAATTTAAGAGAAACTGATGTTATTTGGAGGTAAAAGTTAATTTGTACCTTGGAATACTATGTGATTAAATCCTTCAAATATTTTGTTTTCAATCTTAGTTTGGTTTACCTTGAAGAATATTATGGAACAATTGTTTATCGAATGGTCTTCGTGGAACTTTGGGTTTTTTGGGACAAATTTTGGAGATTAAGAATAGATTTTATTTTTATAAAGGATTATACTTTTGTGGATTATCTGATCTCTTACTAACAATTTTGGTTTTGGATTTTTCCTAAAGACATGGTAAATATATAGCTCTCTTTTGTGGATTAGGTGATTCTCAAGAAGTTGATTATAGTACTCTTAATGAGAACAATTCTTCATAAAAACTTGTCTTTTGGAGAAAATTTGAGTTTGATTAAGGAATCTAGTAAAAGTTGAAAGTCTATGTGAAAACTAAGTATGTTTCATTATGATTTAGTTAAGATCAAAAATAAATTCATCAATGAAAAGTAACTTAAAACAAAATGTTGTCTGTTAAATTTTCCTACTAGGGAATTGAATACCGTTTAACCCACCACAAGTTTGTGATTTTCGTGTGGTTAACTTTCTCTTAAACATGTTTACTATCACTCTACATCAGGAAATAACCCTTTTTTTTCTCATCCATATCCATATTTTCATACATGGAATCCTAGTATGGGTTAACTCAGGTGACCTCTGTAATTCCCTTTCTTTCTTTTAATGTGATAGTTTAATTTACACCGTTTCCGATGTGGGACTTTCAATGGAGTTTCCATGCCCGATTTTAAAATTGTGAGGATGCAATTCCTAAAAGGGGGGAAGGTTGTAACACCCTAGGTAAATAAAGAATATGAATTTTTCACATTTATCCATATTTGTGAATAAAATATTAATATAACTTTAAAGGGGATGCTATGCTCGATGGTGTACCCAATACGCAAAAACGAGTTTCTTGGGAATCTTATGTTGCACTCTAATAATAAAATAATATTATTTTAAATTATAGTTAACTCCTAGCCGTTCTAAAGGCGGGAATGAACAGAACTAACTACAAAATGATTACATATTTTTATCAAATATTTTTACTTTTTACAATAAATGTTATAGGATTAAAAATGTGAATGAATCCAATTTTAAGCGTAAACATCCTAGTATTCTTTAAAAGGTAGATTAACCGCCTTTTAATGACGAACCTTCTTTAAATCCACATTTTTACAATTATATCTGTTATATTTGAGAGAATAAAATTATTTTTTAGAATCAGGACATCAAAATTTACTTTGTGTAATTTTTTGGTATTTTTCCGATAATGTTCATTTTTTAATGAATAGTGAAAAATGTTGTCTTTTAATTCAAAACCACTTTTTAATCTAATTTATTTATATGATTATATTATCTTTTGAATTGGTTTCAATGTGAAATTAGAATATATTTTTAACATTTAATCCAATAGTGGTCATTGGAATTAATTTCATCTTGAAATTGGACTTAAACTAGTGTCAATCTTTTGATACTTATTGTTTCATTAAAACACGCTATTTTCTCTGATAGCAGGAATTAATTATTAAATTTATTAATCAAACTTATATGTTTTGAATTTTTTAAAATAGACATCATTTTTTAATTTAGAATATCAAATATATCCTAGGGTGAATTTTTGGTAATTTTCTGAAAAACTTCAATTTTTTATGAACTAGTATTGTGCCCGTGAAAATGCATGGGACTATTCAATCTTCTTTCAAATAATGTGGTTCTATGTCATTCAAAATTTATTTAAATTTTTGAAATTTAATACTAAGTAGTAATTAAAAACATGTTAGAAAAACAAGATAGTGGTAGGTAATATTTAAACATTTAGAGAAACTTCTGAGAAATCATAATAATAGTAGGAAACATATATGACTAAATGAAAAGGAATGAAAATATATTTTATTAGTGGAGAAATAAAATACATGAATTAATTTACATTTGATAAAAAGAATGTTTATTAATGAACATAGAAATATGAGAATTGAAACAGAGAATGTTAACCTAAAAGAAAAAGTTTCAAACCAAGAAAACATAATAATATCTTTACAAAGAAATTTTCCTACCTGAAAAAGAAGTTGTGATATTGAAGTAGTAGATTCTGGTTATTAATAGTGCCTGGTGCATTCCTGGGAGAGATACTATCATCATTTAGCCATGTTAGTAATATCCCTCATGTAGTGAGTATTTGATGTAGTGGATCCCCTATCAAGGATGTTGGGTTCACTATATTGTATATTCTTACAGCAGAAAATGGAGGTGAGAAAAAATACTGGGAAATTAGTTATACATTAGAATGGAATAGTAAATTACCTCCATTGTGTTATCATCTAAATCAAATGATCTACAATGAAAATCACCATCATCTAAAGGAGTATATCATTGAAAAATATAATGAACTAATATATGTGAAAACATGGACTGTGATAGTTTTAGATTATGAGGGGAGGAGGTGAGAGGGAAATATAATTCAAACCCCAAACCAAGCCTACAATAGAACGGCACATGATCATCGTAGCCATCATATAGATGGTCATGTGAGTGAAGAAATGGGTGTCAATATGATGAACATGTTAGAAAACATGTTATATTTGTGATTTATGATGGTTGAAATGTTTTATTGTCAAAATAAATGCACATTAGAGAGTGAAAATTGTATATTAGCAAAAATTAACCTCCAAACTGTATTTTTTTGGAGGAACCATCATTTCAGTACTCTTTACCCCAAAACTCTATTCATTGCAACTGACTCCAAATGATCCAGTGTTTTATGTTCTTATAACATAAGGGTAAAATGAAAATTACAATAATGTGGTCTATGTGTTCAATATAAATTATATGGGTAGTAGTAAAATAACATTCAATTTGCAGTAGTAAAATGACATTCAAACAGTAACATAAACTTGGAATTAATCTAGTTACATAATCTACAATCCGGTTTATAGAGGATAAAATAGTTATATTACAAATTAAATGTCAATATATGGTGCTGGATCCATGGTGGTGGGTTTGGGCAGGAAGGTGATCACACCCAGAATTTATGTTTCATTGATTTTCTACTACTCCAACGGATAACATGTTTCAAACCTTCATAAAATGTCACCTGTAAAATAGAACATTTTGTGGAGAATAAATGTATGGTTGAAAGGATAGTTTCATGAACAACATCAATAGACCATCCAAACTATGTTTTGAATGGAGGATCATGAATTTTGATAAAGGAAAGAGGCAGCAATGCTTTTCATGCAAAGGATTTCATCTATAATGTAATATACTACAACAATAAATGATAAAGAACCATATACAATGCAAGTCACATATATTAAATAAAAATATAAAAAAATTGGATTATTTCAATGTCAGACAGGAATAAGAAGGTATTCTTAAAGAAAAGAACAATGATTAATATTTCTAGTGTAAAATATGAGAAGATCCATATGGGATTGTATATATTCTATTGGTTTCCAGTGGGTATGATTATGGAAAAGAGAAAGTAGAAAGAATGGGACATAATAAGATCAATACTTGTTTGTATTTATTCTCAAGATTGACTATTCCATTACAAAACACATTGATTCTCTGATCATTGATCTGATGATAAATGATAAGATATAAAAATGTTTGTATTTCTTCTGAAGTCTACTTTGATAAGGGATCCTTCTTCAAGTCATTTTAGTAGTTTCCAATAATATCCATTAAAAACATTCAATTCCTAAATAATTCCATTAAGGATTATAAAAAAATATTATTTTAATAATAACTCTGAAAAAAGGATGAATGATAAACAATCTATAATAACATTTTAATATGAGTAGCAGTATAGTGCAAGAGATTAGGTTAAAGGTACCTCCAAATATTTTATGACCATCACATCCATATTCTGTCAAAATATTCTTCTTATGCTAATGAAAAACTATCAGGTAATCAAAAAAATATTATTCAATGCAAACCCATATCCTGGAATCAATTGAACTCACACATAAGAAACAATAAAAAGGAAAAAAAACCCCCAGTAAGTCATCTTTATATAATAAAAGAATAAAAAAATTAATCGTTTACACATAAAAGTAGTAGTAAAGAGAAGAATGTTGTGACAGTACCATCACAATCAGGTACCAACTTCATCATAATTACCCATTTCTCATGAGAAAACATGTTCTTCGATGTGAAACCATATCCTGAAATTAATAGAAGAAACACTGTTCAAAATATACAAAGAAAATATTCTTGTAAGTTTACCTCAAAGAAAAACTGAATTAACAAAATCCATTATAATTGATCCTCTTCCCTATTAAATAGTACCCAGGAAAATAGAAATCAAAAGACATTTTTCATAGTCAAATTAGTCCAATGATATTCAAATTAGTGAATCATACCTTCAGGAAAGAAAATATCCAGACAATCCCATACCTCCAACCCAGGTAG
Source organism: Viscum album (assembly GCA_963277665.1). Taxonomy (NCBI): domain Eukaryota; kingdom Viridiplantae; phylum Streptophyta; class Magnoliopsida; order Santalales; family Viscaceae; genus Viscum; species Viscum album. The sequence continues at coordinate 567,469,290 of OY728151.1, forward strand.
AAATAAAATCGTTAAGTAATGACACGAATTAGATCCCTACAATCCCATACATTCAAGTCATTTTAGTAGTTTCTAATTAGATCCATCAAAAAAAAATATTCAATTCCTAATGAACTCCATTCAAGATTACCACATTTTATATGACCAACACCTCCAAATTAGGTTAAGGGTACCTCTAAATTTTATATGACCAACACCTGCAACTATTGTCAAAATATTCTTCTTAAGCCAATGACGAACTACCAGGTGAACCTCCTGAGCCTGCTGTGGTGTGGCAACGTAACTCATTCCAATAGGCCATACTGGATTATATGCAATGACTATATCAATATAGCTAGAAAAAACATCTTCCAAGTCATAGACAACATCAATAGACCATTAAAACTGTGTTTTGATTGAAGGATCTTGAATTTTGATAATGGAAATAGGCAGCAATAATTTTCATGCAAAGGATTTCATCTATAATGTAATGTACTACAAAAATAAATGATAAAGAACTATATACAATTCAAGTCACATATATTCAATAAAATATAAAAAAATTGTATTATGTCAATGTCAGATAGGAATATGAAGCTATTCATAAAATAAAAGAACAGTGATTAAGATTTCTAGTGTAAAATATGATAAGATCCATATGGGATTGTATGTATTCTACAGGTTTCCAGTGGGTATGATTATAGAAAAGAGAAAGCAGAGAGAATGAGACATGATAAGATCAATACTTGTTTGTATTTCTTCTCAAGCTTGACTATTCCATTACAAAACACATTGATGCTCTGATCATTGATCTGATGAGAAATGATAATATCTAAAAAAAATTGTATTTCTTCTGAAGCCTACTTTTATGAGGGATCCTTCTTAAAGTCATTTTAGCAGTTTCCAATCATATCCAATTATAAGATTCAATTCCTAAAGAAAGCCATTAAAGAGTATCAAAAATATTATTTTAATAAGAACTCTGAAAAAAAGATGAAGGATAAACAATCTATAATCACTTTTTAATATGAGTAGTAGTATAGTGCTAGAGATTATGTTAAAGGTACCTCCAAATATTTTATGACTAGCACATCCAACTTATGTCAAAATATTCTTCTTAAGCTAATGAAAAACTATCAGGTAATCAAAAACATGTTATTAAATGCAAACCCATATCCTAAAATCAATAGAACTCACACATAAGAAACAATAAAAAGGAAAAAAACACCAGTAAGTCATCGTCATCCAATAAACGAATAAAAAAATTATGCATTTACACATAAATGAAGTAGTAAAGTGAAGAATTTTGTGACTGTACCATCACAATCAGGTACCAACATCATCATAATTGACCCTTTACCAAGAGAAAACATGTTCTTCGATGTGATACCATATCCTGAAAATAATAGAAGAAACACTGTTCAAAATATACAAAGAAAAAATTCTTGTAAGTTTACCTCAAAGAAAAACTGAATTAAAAAATTCCATTATAATTGATCCCCTTCCCAGTTAAACAGTACCCAGGAAAATATAAATCAAAAGACATTTTTCATAGTCAAATTAGTCCAAAGATATTCAAATTAGTGAAGAATACCTTCAGGAAAGAAAATATCTCGTCACTCCCATACCTCCAACCCAGGTAGAAATAAAATCGTTAAGTAATGACACCAATGGGATCCCTATAATCCCATAAATTCAAGTCATTTTAGTAGTTTCTAATCCGCTCCATAAAAAAAATATTAAATTCTTAATGAACTTCTATTCAAGATTACCAAAAAAAACTATTTTAATAAGTACTCTGAAAATAATTAGATGAATGTATGCTGAAAATCCATATATAAGCTAACAAAAATGAAATAACATGTAAATTGACAGGATAATAAAAATTAAATAAAATGTAAATTGACATCACAAATCAATTCACACAATGATTAAAAAACTTCTGAAAAAAATAATGAACAAAGAAAACAGAGTACTAAAAATATAATCTAGAAGATAGGTTTCATAGTCAAATAGGATCTAATAGATTGAATTTTTTTAAAACATACCTTCAGGAATGCAATATTTTAAGGGTTATCAATCAGAATTTAACAAAATTATAAGTAATCAAATGAAATGGTAGTGAAATGTTATAGTGGAACAAAATATTAGAGCAAAATGATGTATTTAGGGGTTACTGTAGGTTCATGGAACTAAAATCGCGAGATCATGGTGGATTTGTGGTGTGTCTATTCACCTCTGCTGTAAATGAAGTGTTACCATAGATACAGGAAATAAAATCATGAGCCGAAGATATTTTTAAGAGATGCGGTAGTAACCGTGGGGAGGGATGTGGTACCGAGAAGTAGAACCATGAAGTGGATGATTTATCGTCGGATCGACGGTGCGGACTTTCTGAATGTGTTGGAAGTCGAAGCGCGATGTGGCTGAGATTTTCATGAGTTGATTTTTGGTACGTTGGAGGAGTCGACAGTAGGGAGGAATCTCAGGAGATTTCGATGAGAGTAAATGGGTAGTGTTTCTAGCAGGTAGCATCATGGGGGAAGGTTGGGAGATTTTGATGAGTCGAAACTAGTTGGGTTTCAATATACAGGGAGGAATTTTGGAAGATTTCGACGAGAGGAAATGGGTAGGGTTTCGATCAGGTAGCAGCGGGGAGGGAAGTCGGCATGCGGGGTTGAGGCTTATTTGTTTTTGTGTGGGTTGCGGTGTTAGGCGTGGAGGGCAGATGGAGCGACACATGTTGGAGAAAAAGCGTACTTTAGTATGTATATAGATAGTGAAACCACTAAGTAGTAGTTAAAGAAACTGATTTTTCATTTAAATGAAACTTTACCACTTCTGTGATTTGAATTTCAAAAATCCGACATACATGGTTGTCATTAAGAAGTAAAATGTAGTTCAGTGGGATTAAAATAATTTTTTGGTGAATAGTGACTTTTATGTTTATTAATCACGAATAGAGGTAATTAGTGTAATTTAAGGTAAAAATAATGTTTTAATAATATTAAATGAACTAGACACATGTCCTACCCTCATTGTATGTGTCATGGCCGACCAAGACAATACATGGGTCAACTTGGGAACCCCATGGAGCCACTAATACCTTTTTATTTAAATTTAAAGTTAAAATGTCACAAACAAGTGTTGTTTTACAAAAACAGTTTTTACATGGGGATATACAAGTCATATTTTTTACTATAAGTATTAATTAGAAATTTAGAAGGATTTCCTACATCATGATATTTTTTTATAAATTTTAGACACTAAATAAATTAAATTATTTATGACACCATGATGATGCAGTGATTACCTCATTTTTTAACGATTTAAATAAAATGAAAACATAATGTAAAATCTAAGACCTAAACTTGTCACAAACCTATTGGATTAGTATATTTAGAACCTTTATCACCTTATCCTAGAATTATATCAATGTGGGACCTTTAGAATCCGAAAATCATTTTATAATAAAGTAAATTTTTATAAATGTCAAAGAGTGCCCATCCTCTCCTCTTATAAAAGGCCCCCACCTCTACAACCTTACCCACACCTCTCAAGCCTTTGGCTCGGCCAAACCCTGACCATTCCATCTCTCCACATCCCTCTCTTCATCATTATAGCCTCACTTTGGACATAATCCTTTCCAAGAATCCTTTGATCTCAAATTAAAGAGAGTTTCCCGATTTAAAGGTAGTGTCATCTCTTGTGTTCTTATGTTTTATTTTGCTTCTCCAACCCTCTAAACTCTTTTTATTCCTTTATTTTGTAACAAAACCAGTATATTTAATATACTAGTATGTTTTTATGTGAATTATTCTAGCTAAACTTACACACACCTTCGTCTAATGGTTAAAGAATACACTGTTTCTGTGGATAGCGAATTTCTACCTCACGAAATGATGATTGTTCAATCTTCTCTTAACACCTATCATGGTGGCCATTATGATGTAACTATATTTTATATATGATATATATGGTATTTATGTTTTCTATATGCTTCTGAATTTTATATTTAAAACATGCCTTTATGCTTTTCATGTTGTGAAAATGCGATAATTTCATACGAGGAAGTGTGGACTACCGCCCCCTCAAGTGATGTGACTCGTTCATGCAATACATGGAATGTATAAAGAGTTAAATTAATTAAAATATTTGAAGTATATAACATATATTTTATACTGTAATTATAAAATATATATCTCTCAATTATTTTTAATTACATTAATATGACAAAGAAATGAAAGTATCGTTCATGCGTACGTACGGACTACCGTCTCCATGAATGGTGCATTTCATTTCTTTTTATCTCCGAATGTTATGGAGTAGTATAAAATGAATATGTACCAGATATATATGATATTTAAATCATTAATACTATTCTGGAGATTATTTTCTTATAACTACACGGACAATCATTTTCAAACATGTTCATTTTTGACTAATGTACCAAACATCGACAAAAACGTCTGATATGAAATGACATTATTAACCAACTATTATAACATTATAACATGTGATATTAACTGAATAATAATCTTTAAAAGAGGTCCTTAAGTAATTATAAATTTACCAATGTTTATTATTCAGGAATATAAAGAAAATAACAGGACAAGACGGACTTGAGGTAAGAGATCCTACCCCTCTCTTTATTTTTAAGTACACTCTATTATTCCTATTAAGATCATATTTCTTATGATTGGGATGTTATTTTATATTAATCCTACTGTAATTTTTATGTTCATATGATTAGATATCCCTATTTTCTCTCACCAATCCATTTTGGAAGTTTTGAGTGGCGCCGTTAGGCTGCCGGATTTTCGTAAGGGATCCAACCTCTCTCTTTCTTTTTAAGTACTCTCTTTTATGTCATTTCTTTTAATCTCATATTTCTTATGTTTGGGGATGTTATTTTATATTTTTCATAATTTAATTTTTATCTTAATATTATGAGAGAACCTATTTGATCTCATAAATCTATTTTTATATGTTTTAAGTGGCACTGTTAGGCTGCCGAGTTTTCGTAAGGGATTTTTCATCTCACTTTTATTCCCGTGACATTTATGCTACATTTTACACTATTTCATTTGAGTGGTGAATGTACTGCCCATTATTATACACTTTTTTTAGTATAATTTCATTTATGGGTATTTAAATCTTCATTTTATGACCCTTCTTCCATGGGGTGTACTTTTCGAAAGTTACCCAACTCAGTAAGGGAACCTTTCACCCTCCTCTTTTTAAAAGACATATTTTCTTATGTATTTTAATTCACATAATATTTTGTTGGGATATGTTCTTATATATCCTTATTTATGTAAATTTTTTGTCCAAGTGATGAGAAAACATTTTCTTTCTCATCAACTCATTTTATGAATTTTAACGTGACGCCATTAGGCTGTCAGATTTCTGTAAGGGAACTTATTAACCCACTTTCAATTATTTGGGTTAAACCTCTACTTCTTGATTTTATTATGACAATATTAAGTGTGTAATATCTATGTTGTAATTTCCACAAACCATTGTGTGGGTATACTATTTCTACACATAATCGTCTCATTGATAAATTCTTACAAAATTGTATGGGAAATCATAACTCAATCTTATTTCATTGTGTTAAATATCTATGTCATTGGCTTTGTTTTTCCAAGATTATGTGTGAATGTCCTCTGATTTGTTCACACTTAATATCCAATTATATTGGGGGTATTTATATTTCTCACAAATAATTATGTGATAGATTTATCCTTAATTTAAGGATACCATCTTTATAATGGATTTCATCTCAATCTACATTTCCATTGATACTTCATTGTTGTTTGGCACCAATTCACTCTTATATGGTGTATATACTGTCCTTTGACATATTTTATCATGAATCTCTTAATTCTCATGATATTATAAAGTTCAGATGAAATGTTATTCTGCAATTATTTGTATTCAAGAGTCTCTCATTTTTGTTAAAAACTCTTTAAAAAAATATCGTTTTAAATGTTTTGAAGATTCATTATTCTAAATCTTTATCTTTAATGTCCATGTTTTCAAAATGGTTTTCAGTATTTATTTATATGTACATTAATGTTTTAAAATTATAATTCCATTAAAAGCTCTAAAGTGGTATGGGACACTTTTATTAAAAAATCACTTTTAAATTATTTTGGAAAATGGATTGATTAATTCAATATCTTGGAATTACTTATTGTGAATTGAAAATGAAATGGTGTTATTGAATTGTATATATTTTAAATATTTTATGTGTAATGATGGTACTTGGAAATTTTATGGGTGGTTACATGATAAACCATATGACGGGTGGTGCCGTGAATACCAGGTTGGGTGGTTACATTATAACCTCCAATGCATTGGATATGGAAGTCGGCCGTATGGCTATTCGATTAAGTAATATGTGTGGAAGTCAACCAATTGGTTATTCCATTTAAGTATGTTTATGTCCCAAGTTACCTTTATATGATATGTTCTATTTATAAGGGTTTTAGGGTAATATTTTTATTACAAAAGAGTAAGTATTGGTATTTTATTCATTGAAGAGTTTTTACTACTTCCTAAAGGTGAAATGTATTACTTTGAAAAAGTATACATGGTTTACTTGTTGTTTTGAAAAACTAACAGTTTTCGTTCTTTGTGTATCCCTTACTGAGCTTTTTATGCTCACCCCATGTTTTTTGAAATGTTTTTCATAGGACTTAATGTGGAATAGGGTCAAGGATGGGATCAAGGGAAAGTCGTGCTATTTAAAACAAGGAAGTAGACATGCTTCTTTTTTTAGAGTTTTTATTTTTTTGGAAATCTAGTATAAGTGTCTACATTGTAATATTTTGAGATGTAATAGTTAAGTCCTAATTCTCTAAAACTCTAAACCTGAAAAGATCCTCAATGTGAATTATTCATTTAATTCAATATTAAGTATGGTTTAAGGATGGGGCCTTATAAGTAGTGATACTGTTAATATGTTCATGAATTGTTTGAAAATATGAGACTCTTCATAAGTTATATGATTGAAATAGTCACCCTAGGATAGTTCTATTATGGTGTTTATATCTTGTGTATACGTTTTCAAAGATATCATATGTGTTTCTGAAAATCATCATGGTTTGTCAGAACATAATATGATAACATGATTAATATTTCATTCGAGATGAGGATAACGAATTATCCCACAACCTAAAATTCATGATGCTAATTAATGTTCAAAATATAATAGAATAAAAAATATTAAAATAGTTAATAACAACACATGTTTTTACATGGATTATTTGGGAAGGCCTTGTACATAGTAATGCGAAGATGTGTTAAAAAGTGTTGTGCATACATGATTAAAAACAATGGTGACCTCATTAAAATTGTCTAGAAAATGGATGGAAAAATAAATTTTTTAAGAGGTGATATGATTACAAAAATAGAATATAAAATTTAGAGTGAATATAATATAATTATGTAGTATTTTATGTTATTCTGTTTTGTTTATTTGAGTTGAGAATTAATGGAATTTTTTTTAAAATTTTAATGATTTTTACTCCATAAAATAAAAAATATATTATGTGAATCACATTAAAAATGATTGAGGCACGTAATATCATTAATAAAAAAAATAAACTTATTTCCAAGATTTTGATAGTTTTGGACAAAGGAAACTTGAAAAAAATTGTAGATCCTTCATTTTATCATCATAAAAAATAAGTGGGTTGGAGTGGAATTTGAATCTTATACTTATCGAAAACTACTTAGCCAATTTAAATACCACTAATGTTGTATTTATTATAAATGTTGAATATCTATTGTTTAAGAACATGGTTATTCATTTGACATAAATAAAGAATGTTTCTTATAGTGATTTCATTTAGGAAGGCATTGGAAGATTTTTGAGGAACTAGTTGTGCTAAAATAAATCCCACAATTGACGAACGTGTGGTGATAGTATAAATAAATCCATCTAACTGATACTGGACATGGATATTAAATTTCATACATTTGGGTGAATTGAGATACACTATATAACTACAAATTATAGGTATTATAAAATATATAGAATAACAACATGTTAATCCCGAAAAATAGTATGATTTCTCTTTAAGGTGAACCCATGTAAAAATTTCTATGTTATGATGTATCATATATTTTTTATATTAAATTTGTATATTATTATTGAGAGTGCAGATAAGATATGTTCTTCTTCACCTGGGAATAGTTTGGAGATTAAGAGGGACTAATTGAATGACTGTATAGACATGGTAAATGATGGGTAAACTAATTCATGTCCCCTAGCAGTTTCACTAAATCATATATTTAGGATCACCACATTTTAATGGAAACAATATTTTATATCGATAAAATAGATCTATTCAATTATGAAATACTATTTTTTAGGATGATGACAAAACAAATAACATATATTTATATTGTATTAAATTATTACCCAAAAAATCCATTTTCTAGAAAAATTAGGAAAATCACTATTGGAAATTTTGATTTGGTAAATTGAAAAATGATATTCCTTTTATCGATTTCTTTTAAAGATAATAATTTTTTTTAGATTCAATTCACTATTTTTTATAAATATTAATTTTATTATATAATAAAATATAAAATATTTTGAAATATTAGATATGATTTCAAAAACCACTATATTATTTATAAGAGAGTTAATAATAAATTTTAATTATATATAAACAAATAAAAATGTATTTTAAATTATATATGATAATATAAATATAAATTTTAATGAAAACTAAAAATATATATGTTTTCAAAAATACAATTTCATTTTCTATGTATAAAAAAACTATCCTATCATTTCAACCTCTTTGAGGTGTATATTATTATATATTTATGGTTGATAAGAAGGAAATTATTTTAGTTAAAACACAAATTCATTTCATGAGTAGGTTTTCATATAATTAATATGACGATACATAAACTCTTATCGCATCGATATATAACCTATATGTATGGTTTAATATTGTAGTATATTCTTATGGTGGATTGAAAAAAAATACATGGGTTGTGATTTCTATAAGTTGAAACAGTAATAGTAAACTATTATATTTGAGTTTCCCTTGTTGAATATCGGCATGGTCTTGGTTAATAGAGAAGCCTAATAATGTCATATTTCGTGGAATGTTTGAGAAATGGACTATATAAGGTATGATCATCTTGGTTGAGGATATTAATAATTTATTGTATACTGTTTAGATTTTATTACAACCCTAATATATAGTAATAATATTATTCACTGTATATTATCTATATTAACATTGATCGTGAATCTTTATAGTATTTAGTCCCAAAATTTATATTTGTGATATTATTTATAATGGTCTAAATTGATAATGTAATATTGATCATTTTTTTCAGAATTATGTTACTTTATAAATTCTATATTAAAGTATAAATAAATTTCATTTAAAAATGTATGTTTTTTGACAGAAAATGTTATATCCCATGTCTTAACCCACTTCTTAACTCTCTTCCACCACATTTAACATCTAAAAAATAATGTAATTTTTATGGAAAACCTATTTCACCACAATATCTATCTCTCTAATGATACTCATCCACAATAATCCAATTAAACAATTGGAATAAAAGAAAATATGAATGAAAAAACACTCCCTAGAGATACAATATAGAAACAAATCTCACCATCAGAAATGTAATAACATAGAATAATATAGAAGAGAAAAAAATTTAATTATATGAGTATTAAATCCAATATTGAAATAATAACAAAAAGAACCTCTCATATTGATCATAAATCTATTACTCTCACAGTGATGTACATTACACCAAAATAATATTCCTATAAAATAAATAAATAAATAGAATGATGCATTCCCAAAAAAGTTATTCCCAATGATAAATAAACTAAAATTGGTTCTAAATAAATACATCATCTCTATCATTTTCCAAATCACACAAATCAATAATGAATGATTCATTATGAATATTTCACTGAACCTTATAAAACATGGATTATTTCCTATATTTTATCTATTTATAAATGAGTATAGATAAATTATTACACAATGTTAAATAACATTAAAACCTAATAATGAATAATTACTAAGGAGGTATCTTGTCCAGACACCTCCTTATAAGGTGTACCCCTCCTAGGACAAAAATGTGAGAAGGGAGATAATGACGCCAGAGTCTGGCCTCCAGTAGACCTTAGGATGGCTATTAGTACAGAGGGTACAGTAAACACACATATGGGAGGAAATACCCTCTATGAAACACATGCGAAATAGAGAGATAAGATAGACACCAACCAACTCCAACTCGGACTGAAATATAAATGAAAACCCAAGTGCACATATGTAATGTCAGGAAAAACTACTACAACTTTATGGCGAAGACTGCAAGTACCCAAAAAATGTAAAAACTGCTGCAACCACAAGAAAGGACAACTCCCGCAACCCCAAGCTAGTAAAAACCAATTAGCTCTCCATCCTTCACCAAGTGAACTAAAAAACGTTTTATATATACATAGAGTGAGGATAACAGTATACTCAGTAGGATCCTCCCTGAAGCCTCTCCAAAAAAAGTAAAGAAATCATACAAAAGCATTGTAAACAACATCTGAGACTAACTCGTCACCTAGACAGGTATAAAATGTTCAAATCCTCACCATGGATACTCTCACGAATTAATGTATACAATAGTATATAATATTATAATGAATATCAAGGGTACCCCACTACTACATCCCAACTGGTTTTCCACTTTTCCCAAACATCCCACGTCTTAAGCATCTCTCTTCAAAAAGGATTGCCCGCAGACAGTTGGGAGAAGCACAACAATATGCACCTCGTGGAAAAAAACCACCACATCCACACAAGAAAGGAGTCTGGTAGTTTCTGAGAGCCACCACAGCTCATATAACATTTATCATACGTCAAGTATTATACCTCAAACCATTACTGCCCATACACTGAGTATGTATCCTCAAGACATCACATCCTATACATGTTAAACCTATACTAATCCATAGGATACTATATTTAGAATTTATGTGTGTGTGAAAAACCACATTCCATTACAACCCTCTACACACATATATGGGGAAAACTAACCACTATGCATACTAGCATAGGTAACAACCATGAGAAGATAGCAGTGCCAAAGGGGGTAGTCAACCATACATCATCCCATCGGAATTTTGGAGAAAAAACCCCCCTAGACCTCAGAATCTACGAGGTTTTAGTTTCCCTAACTGAAGTGGTGGAGTAGTTTATATAAACACAAAAAATACAGAATATACTATTGCTCACAACCAAACTATGAGAATAACATAGTTTTAGATTCAACTACAGCTAACTTCTCTCGGACTCCCGGCTGCCACTTCTAAGACGATGTATCCTATAAGAGAACAACCATTTAAATAACATTATTACATTACATCATTCACCATTTATTATCAGTTCCACTTTATTTTTATTAATAATGTAAACATTAATTAACCGTTAACAATTCCACATTAAATTTCATTATAATTACCTCCAAAGTCCATTATCCCTTTAAAATTGTAACTTTATCATTGCTTCCCAGCAAGCTCCAACCCCATGGGTTTACATAATTTATTCAATTATTTATTTACAACATCACTTTCCCATAATCCCAGCATACTAGTAAAAATTCCAATGCAACTAAAAACAAGGGGACTCACTACACTGAGTTGATGAAATACCTTTCGATTCATTACTGCCTATAGAAAGATTGTAGAACAATCCTCCCTTATGATGGTAAACACATAAAGCATGTGGTATACCCTGTGTGAATTCGCCCCTTTTGGATGATGGGTAGGAAATACCAGCTTCCTTGAGCAGTGGGAAATTGAAGTATATAAACAAAAAATAAGAATCAGTATGAATCCAAATATTAACATCCAACCCATTTCTTCATCCATGATGTTCTCCCTAACACCCACATGCATAAAATGATGCATGTCGCCACACTTTTAATTAACAGGTGCCGCAACCAATAGGCCTCCATGCCCCTACATATCACAATAGCCATCCTGGATAACATGACCACACATGAAGAAGGAAAACCACCATCATATCAATTGGGATCATGGCCCTTAAACAAGGAAGATGCTAACTCAAGAGCCTACAATGAATTATCTTTTATCAAACAACAAGTCTTTAAATCCATCATAGATTAACCGATTTATTTTTCATAGGTTCCAAATTCAGAAAACCTAATTAGTATGAAATCACAAAACATTAAACATTATTACTCCACCAATTTTATTAATAGAAAATTACATTAAGAGGAACCATATTCTTTTACATTCCTTGTTATCTTTATCCAAACAATTATCAATTAATTCTGGATTTAAGTTCTTTATCAATTTCAATCTAGAAAAAAAATTCTAATCAAGAAATAATAGATATCACACATTATAGAAAAACAAGAGGGAATAACATACAATTGATATCAATTTATTTATTCGGTTCAGATATTTATTATGCCAATTTAATTGTGATCTAGCGGGGTAAAACATGATAACTCTATAGTTTCACATAACAGAAAATAGAAGCAATGAATTTATTACCTCAAATAGTTATTTATATAAGAACTAGCCACACAATGGGTTATAATATCCTCCACTGTGATGACTATATCCACGCGAGGATGCAGAGGAAACACAACATTTTCCAACGTCCAAGAAATTCCACTTAGGAACATGGGTGTAAAATTCATTAAAAATTTCAATGAGAATGAATGATATTAATCCTAAATATTTAAGATATATCATACCTTATATCGTAGACTGAACGATATTATCTGGTATTATCAAAAAAGAGAAGAAAAAAATCATAGGAGGAATGATTGATTGCACAAATCATATGAGAAATAATTTGATGTTTGAGCATCTCGCGCCTGAGAATATGGAGGAAGAACTAAGAAAGAAGATATTTCAACCATTTATAAATTTTAACAGAGTAGTGGTTTAAGATACATTTGGTTTTCACTAAAAAAGATCATATTAAACCACGCAGTTTCACCAAGTAAAAACATCCCGAACCTTATGAGAAATTAATATAGGAGTTACGCAATTTGAATATACCTTAAAGTCCATAAAAGATAGATTTAAATGCATTTTCCGTCAAAATAAACATTAAAGGGGAAGAACTGTAGGAAGTGGGAAGCACTGTTCACGAACTCAAAATTTCGAAAAGGAAAAACATTGTGCATGAACCTCACCATTCTGGAAACACTGTTCATGAACCTCACCATTGGAACCTCACCATTCTGAAAACCCTGTTCATGAATTCAAATTTTGGAAAAAGAAAAAAGGTCATTGATGGAACCTCATTATTCTGAAAACACTATTCATGATCTGAAATTTTGTAAATGGAAAATGGTCACCATTGGAACTTCACCATTCTGGAAACACTGTTCATGAAATCAAAATTTGGAAAAAGAAAATGGTCATCGTTGGAACCTCACCATTGGATCCTTACCATTGCACTATTCACATAAGGTTACCAATGACACTGTTTATAGAAGGTCACTAATGACAGTGTTTACATATGGTCACCAATGTCACTGTTCTCATAAGGTCACCGTTTCACTATTCACATAAGGTTATCGATGACACAGTTCATAGAAGGTCATTGAGGACAGTCATCACATAAGGCCATTGATGTCAGTGTTCAAATATGATCAACATTGCAATGTTCACATAAGTTTACCGATGAATCTATTCATAGAAGGTGACCGATGACACTATTCATAGAAGGTCACTAATGTCACTATTCACATAAGATCATTTTTGCACAGTTCACATAATGTTACCGATGTCAATATTTATAAAAGGTCACTAATGGAACTGTTTTCCTAAGGATACTGATTTAACTATTGACATAAGGTCACCATAGCAATGTTCACAGATGTTTACCGATGCACAGTTCACAATGGTCTACCGTTGAAAATGTTCATTGATGAAACTATTCACAGAAATGGAAATATGGAAATGTGATGGGGATAATTAACTTTGAACTCTCGAAACAACTAATACACCTGATTTTCGAAAAGGAAGGTTCCAGAGAAGTCCGAACCAATACATTATATACCTATCAAAACATTCTCATCCTCGAGAATTCGATACTGACCTAATGGAATAACGAAACGGGACTGAAAAACTACCCATCGTGATACCTTTATAAAGAGAGAATTCCACAAGAAGTAAGAAAAGAAATCTATTTTATAAACCTAAAAGGTCTAGAACCACAAAGCCTACTTTTATACATGAAAAGCGTTAAACATAAATCAAATCTGGGAAATGAGCTAGTATCTGTGACTCCTGTTACTAGGTGATCTATTCCATGCCACTTTGTCACCACAAGACACAAACCAAGGGGATAGAACACTCGCGCAACACCTTCTATTTGCGGTCGTCAATCTCCCCAGGTCTCTTCTCAATGGTCGCATTTTCATCAACATCGATCTCACCCCAATCGATGATGTGAGAGTCATCAGGAATATAAAAACGGAGGAATGATACCTGGAAAACATAATGTTTTCGACTCATCTAGGGGGAAGTGCTACTCGATACACCACACTTCCAACATGAGCTAACATCTTGAAAGGCCCAACAAACTGTAGATAAAGCTTTCTCACATGACTAAACCTTCACTTCCCACGATGGGTAGTCACCTTTAGAAACATGTGATCCACAACATCAAACTCGAAGTGTATCCTCCTTTGATCGACATATGATTTCCAATGATTTTGTGCTGTCTTAATCCTCTCACAATTCATCTGAACCATCTTTGTTTTATTCTGCACTTGTTTCGGTCTGAGAGATGCTGACTCTCCAACCCCAGTCTAGACCAAAGGAGAATATAAAGGACGTAAATTCAAGGCATCAAATGGTGCAATATTGATGGTGGAGTGAAAACTATTTTTGAAAGAAAACTCCACCAAGGGTAAGTTCCTCATTCACGAACCTCCAAAAACCATGACACTATAGCGTAACATGTATTCAGGTTCTGGATGGTTCCCCCTGTCTGACTGTCCATTCGAGGATGAAAAGAAGTGTTAAGGCATATCTGATAAGAAAAAGAATGTTGGAGACGTCTTCAAACCCTAGAGGTTAAATGGGGATCATTATTAGAAATTATCTCCCTTTGGACTCCATGTTTCCTATCCACCTCATCCAGATACTACCTTGACAAAACATCCATAAAGCTTGACTACATGATTGCTATAAAGAGGGATAATATTTTTAAATTAATCTACTACCACCCAAATAGCAACATATCCACCCTGAGCGCAAGGTAAAATAGTAACAATGCCCATTGAGATGCCCCCCCATTTCCATTTGGGAGCATCTAATGGCTGGAGCAGACCACAAGGAACGTGGTGTTCAACCTTCATCTTCTGGAAGACAAAACATCGAGACTCAATCTCAGCAACCGCACAATATAGCCCAGTCCACCAAAAATGGCTCCTCAAGTCTCAGTATATATTTTTCACGCTTGGATTAACTGCTATAGGTTAACTATGGAACTATCTAAGAACTTTCTCGTGCATCGTCAAAGGAACAAATATACTTCCATGATATAAAACTCAGTGTTGTTCATCCTCTGACCAACCATCATGGGCCTCTCCACAAACAACATGGTCTCTCCCTATCTCCACCTCTGGATCCCCCAAATGGGACTCTTCCACCATCTACACTAGATATGATTGCACCGTCGCCTAAAAAATACAACATCTCCGCCAAACTTCTCTCATATCAAGACGTAATGTGATAGTTATTCCATTACTCTCCAGGAATCACCATATTAACGACCTGCATCACTACGTGAATACTTATGTAGCGCATCAGCTACAAAAATTACCTTTCTAGGTGTATATGATATTTTGATGTTGAATTCCAGTAAGAACTCCATCCCCTGATGTTGTCTCATGTCTACGTCACGATTGAATAAAACATACCTTAGGCTCTTATGATCGGTGAAAACTACAAACCAATCACCAATAAGGTAATTTCTCCACATTATCAGAGCAAACACCATGGCTGACAACTAAAGATCATGGGTGGAATATTTACGTTCATGAGGACACAACTACCAAGACCCATAAGAAAAAACTGATTTTTGCAGCATCAGAACACAACCGAACCCTAAATGCAAAGAATCGTAGAAAACATCAAACTGAAATCCCTATCCTAGAAGATAATGAACTGGGGAACATACTAAATTCTCCTTCAGATACTCATGAGAAACCAGGAAGTAATCGGTCTATATGAATTCTTGATCCATCCTGGTCAATGTTTTCAGAAAAGTAGAAACTCCAGAGAAATCGGCTACGAACCTCCTGTAGTAGCCTACGAGTCCCAAAAAACTACACACCTCAGACACTATCCCGGGGTATTAACAAGACACAACTTCTTCTATAATCGATGGATCCACAACTACTCCCTACTGAGACACAACATGTCCCATGAAACAGACCTCTCGAGCCCAAAATAGACACTAAGACAACTTCACAAACAACTGATTTTTACGAAGAACTCCCATAATAGTGTGCAAATGCTCAACATACTCTTCATCAGACATGGAGTATCTAAATATTTTTTCAATTAAAAGAACAATGTAATTGTCCAATAACTCATGGAACACATTTTTCATCAATACCATGAACACAACTAGAGGATTTGTCACGTCGAACGACATTACAATGAACTCATAAATCCCATGACGAGAACGCAAATCAGTCTTCGAGATATCCTCACACTTTACATGCATCTAATGATATCTTGATAGAAATTCGATATATGAGAACCAACATTGACCCTTTATTTGTTCAAATAGATCATCAATACGTGGAATAGGATAGCTATTCATTATTGTCACTTTGTAAAATTTATGATAATAGACAGAAAACCGCCAACTGTTGTCATCCTTCTTCATGAACAAAACTAGTCCACCCCATGGTGACACAATAAGCCAAACAAAACTGCACTATAACTGACCATCAAGCTATATACATAGCTCTTATAACTCAAAAGGGTCCATCCTATATGGATACATAGGCAGAAGAGACTATCCTTATTGTAGTTTGATCCCAAACTTGATCTCTCATCAAGGGGTAAAGCTAAAACCTCTTCTGGAAAGAAATTAGGGCACTCTTCTATGTACCTAGGAAAAGCCTACTACTGAACCAATAATGAACTCATAATTATCTCAGTCATCATGGATGATAAGGACGGAACACTCCTATGACCCATCCAAGATCTTGCTCATGAAAAAACACCATCGGCCCTCCATCCGCATCGAAGAAAATGACTTTCGTCCTGAAGCAATCCAAGATAGAATGCACCGATCAAAAAAAATTCATGTTGAGGATAAACTCATATGGTTGTATTCATAAACATAAGAAATCTCCCCAAGTGTGGTGCAGCCCCAACACTAGCTTATAGTCTCTACACACATCAAACAAGTCAGCTCGACCTCTAACAGGCGTAGTCCATGCCAAGGGAACCAGAAGCATATCTACCTCATGTCCCAAAACATGGAAAATGGTAGGTGATATGAAAGAGTGTGTCTCTATTGAATAAAAAATGGCATACACCAAGGTAGAAAACAAGAAAATGGTACCTCCTATGATGTATGGATCACTTGTAACTAACAATGCTAAAGCATGATGCCGATGACGACCTCTTCTGTGACCTCTCTAACATTGATGATGACCATGACCACACTATTCTCTCAGAGGAAGGGGAGTATTGCGGGGCTTCCCTTTGCATACCCCATCTTCCCTCTGTTGATCTGAAGATGGTGCAACCTACTCCTGCTGCCTCAACTAAAACTGCCTCAAAAGAGGAACTTAGAGCCAAACACCTGGTGCACTATGAATGCGCTGAATTTTCGAACACTCTTGCTACTGATGACATCAACCACCAAAATATAAACAAGCACATGATCCCTTTTGATAGTCATAAGTTTTATTTCCCAAAGAGAGTCTAGATGTTTAGGGACGAGACCTACCCCTGACTGAACAGAAACAATTTCTCCCCAGAAACCTGGAACACAGGTCCATAGATCTTCTTAGAGATAAATCATGGTGAATCTCCTCCCGTGATGATCCAGTTCTAGTCAAAGTCTTCTTGATGATCTCTTCCCATTAGAGCACTTGAAGATACATCTTCAACATAAATGGGGGGACCTATCGCTTGATCTCTGGATTCCAACCCTCCTCGAAATGCATTGCACTAACCTCCTCATCTGGAAATAGGTCTGAAGCTTATCATAAAAGGTTCCTGAAACAGATTCCAAAATCTCGTACAATAGAGATCCCCTATTGAAGGGAATGAATATTTTGGTGACTAGATGCCTTTTCAGTTAAATAAATAAACATGACTGTAATATTTTCTGGGAACTACTTTAATGATTCGTTGACTTGACTCCTCATAATCCCTGAGGGACAAGAACAACAATTGCGTCACTACTCCACATAGAATCGTCACAACCATGGACACCCGAAGCACCATCCCAATAGATATCAAACCGAAGCATATCTTGACCTCCTCTAACCATTCTTTCATGACTGTATATGAAACAAAGACCTTGTAATTATTTAGACTCTAGCGCTGAAACACTCTGAGTGTCCTCCTCAATGTTTCGTCGTCGTCATCATCTACCATGCGGTGATCTGCTGGCACAACCTACTGGGATTCTTCTATGCGATCCTGATGAGGACATTAACCTGGAGCAATACTTGTAAAATAAAAAACAAATAGAGATCCTAAATCTGGAATACAAAAGGCCAAACATTAATTAATTAATTTTTTTATGTTATTGATATTATGTTCTTCTATCCCAAGGACTACCCATTCAAACAAAGGCACAAATAAGAATGATGGAGGATCCTTTCCTAGGTCTCTACCCTGAAACTAGTATCACCTGATTAACTAGCCATTATAAACATAAAGGTCCTTACATATGATCATATGGGGGCTTAAATTCCAATGTCTCAGTCAGTATTTAGTGTTTACATCTTTTTCTAAACTTGACTGGAATTGTTTCCCAACCAACCCATGAAACCTCAATTGTTCCTATGTTCAAACTCCAACCAATCCCTCAACATGACTCTGATACCACTCTATCTTGACCCCCTCCCCAAATGTTGTTCCCCTCCATGTCCAGCAATGTGAGAAGGGATATAATATCCCCTAAGTCATGCCTCTAATAGGCCCCAGTTTGGTGATTAGTACTAATGGTATAGTAAACACAAAGATGTGAGGCATTACCCTCTAACATAACATATGTGAAAGAGAGAGATATGATAGACAACATCCAACTCCAACTCAGACAGAAATATAAATGAAAACCCAATTGAACATATGTAAATCCAGGAAAAACTACCACAACTAGAAGGGGAACACTGCTTGTACCCAAAAGAAAGTAAAAACAACATCAACCAGAAGCCTGAAGAGCTTCTGAAAACCCAACAAGTAAAAACCATCTTTATCTCCAACCTGCTCCAAGTGACCTGAAAAACAGTTTATATATTCATAGGGTGAGTATAACAATATACCTTGTACAATCCTTCGTGATTCCTCTCTTGAAAATGTGAAGAAATTATTCTAATTCTTAGTGAAAACAAGTGAAACTAACTCGTCACCTAAAGAGGTATACTATGATCCCAACCTCACCATGGATACTCTCACCATGTACTGCATAAAAGTGTATATAATGTAATAATGAATATCAACAGTACCATACTACTACATCCCCACTTGTTTGCCTCTTTTCCATAACATCGCACATCCTAAGAATATCCATCTAAAAAGGCTTGCTAGCAGACACCTAGGAGAAGGACCACAACATTCACCTCATGCAACAAAACCACCACATCCACAAAAAACATTACCTAGTATTTTTAGGAGCCACCACAACTTGTATAACATGTATCATACATCATGTATTATACATCAATCCATTACATCCCATACACTAAGTAAGGATCCTCAAGCCATCATAGCCTATTCATGTTACACCTATAGTAGTCTATAAGATACTATATGTAGAATATATGTGTGTGAATAACCACAAGACATTACATCTATCTACACACATATATTGGGAAAACTACCCACTATGCCGGCCAGCATATGTAGCTACCAAGAGAATTAAGTGGGGCTATATGGGGTAGCCATCCATCCATCATCCCACTGGAATGTTGGGGAAAACACCCCCCATAGGGCTCAAAATCCCCAGGGTATCAGTTTCCCTAAAAGACAAGGTGGGGTACCATATAGAAACACACAAAGTACAGAATATACTATAGAACACAACCACACTATGGGAATAAATTAATCTTAGAATCAACTACCACTAACATCTCTCAGACTCCCGTCTGCCACATTTCAGACTAGATATCATATAAGCACACAACCATTTAAAGAAATTTATTACATTACTTCATTCCTCCTTTTTTATCAGTTCCACTTTACGTAAATTAATTCTTTAAGATTTAATTACACATTATCAATTCCATAAAATATTTTATTAGAATCACACCCAAAGTCCATTGTCCCTTTAAAATTTTAACCTTAGAATTACATCCCAAAAATCTCCAACCCCATGGGTTAACATCATTTTTTCAATTATTTATTTACAAAATTACTTTCCTATAATAACAGGAAATCTATAAATATATTTTATGCTAATAAAAAAAGGGACACTCAACACGTTGAGTATATTATCTAACTGTTGAGTCTTTGACACCTATAAAAAGAGTGTAGACCCATCCCCCCTTTAGAAGAAAAACACGAAATGCATGTGGCATACCCATCACGTCATCTCCCATTTCGGAAGAATTGTAAGAAATATCAGCTTCCTTGAGCAGTGGGGAATGTAAAGTAGATAAACAAAAAATAAGAATTAGTTTGAATCAAAATATTCACACCTAACCCATTTCATAATCAATGGTGTCCTCCCCAACACACACTTGCCTAAACGGATGTATCTCGCCATTCTAGGCATCAACTATTTCCACAAAAAATAGGCCTCCATGCCCCCATATATAAAAATAATCATCTGAGATCACATCACAACATTAGAACCAGGAAAAAATACAATATATCAATTGGGATATTGGCACTTAAACAATGAAAAGGGTAACTTAGAACCCTATAAAAATTATCTTTTATCAAACAAATACTTCTTTAATAAATCTTGGATTAACCGATTTATTTTTGGTAGGTTCTATATTAAGTAAACCTAATCAGTAATCTATCAAAAATATTTTAACATTATTTACATCACAAAATATATTAACAAAAAATTACAACAAGGTGAAGTAGATTAATTTACTTTCCCCTTTATCTTTAGCCAAAATAATTATCAATTAATTCCGGCTTGATGTTCTTTACCAATTTCAATCGAGAAAAAAAAATAAAAGAAAGCAAGCAAAAATATAACACAATCCATAAATACAAGAGGCAATAAAATACGATCGATGTGAATTTTTTATTCTGCTTTAAATATTTATTATGCCAATTTCATTGTGATCTAGTGGGATAAAACATGCTAACTCTACAGGTGCACGTAACAGAAAAGTGAAGCAATGAATCCTCTACCTTGAATTTTTCTTCATGTTTATATGATAACGAGCCACACAACAGGTCACAATGTCCTCCCCTGTGACAAATGTATCCACTTGAGGGTGCAGAGACACCAGCACATCGACAATCCCCTATAAAAATCTAATTAGGAACAAGGGAGAAAAATTCAATAAAAATGGAAAGGAGAAAGAAGGAGGTGATCCTGAAGTAATCAATATTGATTATACCTTATATTGAAGACCGATTGATATTTCTTGGTTGCATAAAAATAGAGAGGAACAAATCATTGGAGAAATGTTTGATTGCACAACTCCTACGAGAAGGAATGGGATGTTTGAGCATCTCACACCCTAGAATAAGGAGGAAGAACTAGAGAAGAAGATATGTTTTCCATTTACCTGATACGTTGGTTCATCCATTAAAAGAGGATCACATTAAACCACGTGGTTTGACCAAGTAAAAACATCCAGATCTTTAAGATAAAATAATAAAAGAGTTAAGATCTTTGAATCTCTCTTATAGTCCATAAAATAAGGATTTAAATTCATTTTACATTAAAGGAAATGATAAAGGGGACAAACTGTAGGAATCTGGAAACACTGTTAAAGAACTTGAAATTGGGAAAAGGGAAAACATTGTTCACGAACCTCACCATTGAAACCTCACTATTCTGGAAACACAGTTCTTTAACCTCAACATTAGAACCTCACCGTTCTAAAAACATTGTTCATAAACTCAAAATTAAGAAAAAGAAAAAGTCACCGTTGGAACCTCACCATTCTGAAATCACTCTTCATGAACTCTAAATTTGGAAAATGAATAAGGTCACCATTGGAACCTCACCCTTCTAAAAACACTGGTCTTGATCTAAATATTTGGAAAAGAAAAAAAGGTAATCGTTGGAAAATCACCATTGCACTGGTCACATAAATTAACAGATTACATTGTTCATAGAAGGTCACTGATGAAACTATTCATATAAGGTCACTAATATCACTGTTTACATAAGGTCAGTATTGCGCTGTTCACATATGGTTTCTGATGACATTGTTCATAGAAGGTCACCGATGACACTGTTCACATAAGGTCACAGATGTCACTGTTCACATAATGTCAGTGTTTCACTATTCACATAACGTTACCAATGAAATTGTTCCCAGAAGCTTACTGATGACATTGTTCACATAATTTCACCGATGTCTCTATTCACAAAAGGTCAATGATGCACTGTTTCCGTAAGTTTACTGACAACACTATTCATAGAAGGTCTCCGATGACACTGTTCACATAAGGTCATCGTAGCATTGTTCATAGAAGGTTACCGATACACTGTTCAAAACGATATAATATAGGTAATGTTCACTGATGGAAGTGTTCACAAAAATGGAAATTTGGAAAAGTGTTGGGGATAAGTCACCTTGATCTCCCGAAACACCTCATACACCTGATTTTTAAAAATGAATAGACCAGAGAAGTTTGATCCATTACCAATCTTAACATTATAATAGCCTTGAACCCACAACCCGAATATGATGAAATATTCATAATCATTACATTTATTTTTTTGACACTAGTAAGCATTAAAAAATTTAAACCCTAGAAAAATAATATCAAAATTAAATATTATATCACATACATAAAGGATTCTAATGTAGGATTATAGATTCATAGAATTATAACAAACATTTACATAATAATTCCCATGTTGTTATATGAAAATTTTACCACTATACTCACCTATAAATTTCTCTTATTAAGCCTTCATAATTGTTCCAAATTATCCTTATATCCTATTAAAAACAACAAAATATGGGGTGAGAAAAAAATAATAATATGATAAATAAATGTTTCAAATCCATTTTTGTAGTGAAAAAATAGAATCCCATCAAATTATAACCATAAAAAACTATTCATTGATCATAGAAGATAATTCATATCCTTATTGGAAAAATTTATCTATAAAAACTCCTATAAAATCCATATACTCATATTTTATACATTGGTAGGAAACAAAGAGAAATATATTTATAAATATTATATAAAATAAATTGATCCTATTGAAATATAAATATGAATACACTCTAGATAACTCAATCCATATAGAATTTTATGACATGTTACATTACTAAAACCATTGGAGAGCTATATTGGGCTAACTATCTATACAAGATATATTGGGCTCACCCACTCAAATATTTTTTACAAGGCTCAGTAGTTTAAAAAATCCATATAAGTCCTATCCTTTTATAAAAATTGGGTCATGATCTCCCACCATAATCTATATTTATCACATTCTATATCATGACTATATAATTTTATGATTACACATTTTCATTATAAAACACCTGAAAACTCTTTTAAACCTATATGTAAAACACTTTCAGATATTAAATTACCCGTACTCTTAAAAACCATTTAATAAAACACAAATTTAAATGAAGAACTCTTTTTCATGGAATATGAAAAATATTTGTATGAATGGATCATGAAATCAAATAACGATTCTGGTAGCGAAAAATACATTATTCTTTATATGATAAAAATGTTATTTTTTTTATTTTTGAAAAGAACATCTAAACACATCCTATAGAATAAAAAAAATTCACTTCCATTAAAAATTTATATGAATACAGACATGGAATAAAAATATATAGAAAATAAATCAATTCCAATATTTAAAATTTGGTTTTAATTTAATATGACCCTTACCTCGAGTATCACCCATCATATACGTTATTTATCAACCTAAATAATAATCTTATGTTTATCATTTAATTTATTAATTTTTTCCAACTTTAATTATTCCTTTTATTTTAGTTATTATGATATTACATATATCTAGTTTATCAATTCAGTTCATAAAATATTTTTTGATGATATTCAACTCATATGGAAATTATGGCATTGTTAAAATAAATATGGTTAAGGTGGACATAATTACATCATATATATGACAATAATCATATAATTATTATCGTATTTAGACAAAAATTCTAATTTTGATACCAACCATGTATTATGGTTATGAATAATTAACTGCATTACAATCATGGAGATAGTAGGTTGTACATACACTATTTATATTTTTCAATGAACGTGATGAAAAGAAGATAATTTTTTTTGAATTATTATTTTATTATATTATAGTATTATTTATTTTAATACACTTATATAAATAATACATTTGATTTTGTTAGGAGTGAAATCAAATCACTTCATGGAGGTGGTAACCCAAACGTATGAAAACATAACATTAACATTTTCATTGTATAGAATGGTAAAAAATATATGAAGTGTAATCTAAATAATGATAAGTATAAAATGAATAAAATATATAAATATATATAAATATATATAATGAATAATTATGAACTTTCATGGAATGTGGTGATGGAAATATTATTACATCAATTCGCGAGGCTATAAACATTCCTAAACAGAAACGATTGATTAATTTCACCTTTGATGGATTAAAAGGATCAATATAGTATATCCCCTTATAATAATAAAATATAATTATGTGAAATATATTTTTTTAATTAAAATTTAATGAAAAACATTTCAAAGAGGTATAAGAATAAGTAATAGTAAAAACATTTGGTTAAATTCTCTACATCTTCATAAAACAACCTTCTTTCCATAAAATTTAAACCCTCTAAGGTTTATATTCAGAACAAAATAGGATATATAGAATGTGGGGGGTAATTTTATTTATGGATAAGGGTATTTATTTAATCATTAATAGTGATCAAAATGTGTTAGTAAAGTAAGAGTGGAGGTCCCCCAGTATAAGTGATGGGAGGTTCATTCTTGATATATCATATAGTATTGAATAAATATAAATTAAATTTTATGTTTGTGTCGAAAAAATTAATATATATAGAATATATGATAATAATTTGTCAATTTTCTAACAAATAATAAAATTTAGACTGGTTTAGATAATTTTTATAAACATGTATCTCATTTTAACTCTATATTAACCATTTAAACTATTATCATGATATCAATGTGTTTTTAATCTTTATTTGTCAAGGAAGTCACAATAAAAGGAAAAATTCTCCACAAATGGAGATTAAAATATATTTTAGACCATATATTATTTAATTAATTTATATATATTTTTTATTAATTTGGAATCATATAATAATTTATTGTTTACTATAAAATATAATTAATATAAATTTTAGAAATAAATAAAATATTATAATATAATATTTGACAGAAACATGTAAAATGATACCAAAATTATATTTATATTAAATCACAGTTTATTTCTTTTAATTAAATAATCCATTATAACTAATATAGATTTAGATAATATTTTAAACATTATCTTTTGTTTTAACCCATTTATTATACAATATTAACATTTAATGTGGTAATGTATTTTTTTAATAATGGGTTTTAATTTTACTTAAAAGGTAAAAATTGCATCATAACTGCAATATTTTTACCTTTATGTACGTATCCCTTTATAATTATCCAATTCCAATAACATTATTTATTTTTAATGAAATTAATATAATATTATATACATTAAAATAACATTAATTTTATTTTTTACACTATTAAATATGGTGATTTAATAGAAATTATATAGTATTATATTGAAAATTAAAAATCATAATGATTTCGTATATTTCATATTGATATATAAAATTCATGTGACTCTATAATTCAGACAAATAAAAATACTTCAGATTTTTACAAATCATTTACATGATGCTTTTACTACTCACACAAGAACTCTATCGCCATAGCATACTCATATAGTGTATTTATTTCATCACTACATATTATTATTAATCTACAGTGAAAAAATTCAATAATATTTATTTAAATATTCATTTATAACGAAACATAAGATATTTATTTCCATGTTGTTAAATAATATAGTTATAAAAAACAACAGTTCATCATTATTTATTTTATCATTACAGACAACAATATAAATATTTAATAAATAGAAAGTGAAATGATATTTCCCAATTTAAGAGATTTTTATTATTACAGAATAAATATAATCATCATATTAATTTTTATCTTATTCAGGGTTGACATTGATACCTTATCATGTTATTTTTAACCATAATTACCTGATTTATATTTACCATTGTAACATAATTTTACTATGATTACTATTTATAATTTCTGAAATTGAAAGGGAATTTCAAAAGAAATTAACATAATGATTTCATATATTGGATCAATTTTTATTATTTAATTACTTGATGATTCAAGTATCAGATTATATCTAAATGAGTACAATATATGGAAAATAGTTGTTAGAAAAATGATTCATAATCCAAAAAACTAACTAATACCAAAAAAAATATGTCTTATTGATTAAAATGTTATTAATTATATTAAATGTATTTATGTATGTATTATGTTACATTAATATCACAATCAAATCAAAAAGGGAATTATTGTAGAAAAATTAATAGTTTTATATAAATCAACATTTTTAAACAATTCACTAATAAATTGATATTTTCAGGAAAATATCCAAGTTTTTTCCTTTTGATAATATTGATATATTGATTTACAAAATTATATATATATTTTATAAAAAAAAGTTAATAAATTTTGTAGATATTAATTTAAAATATTTACCCATAAAAAGAAAACAAAATAATTTTTTTGTAGAAAACGTATATATGAAGAAAAAACATGAAATTACTGAAAAAATGAGTTATTATTTGTTATGAATTCATCCATTTAATTTACTAAGTAGTAATTATATATATATATATATATATCATAATCTAGTTTATCCATTCAATACATTTAAATTTAACATCTATATTATAACAAGAATATAAAATTTTTAATAATTAATTCTTTTTTATGATCCGTTTTTTATGTGTTATAAGCTGAAAACATATCGTTATTTTAAAAAAAATTATAATACCTTATACTACCACAATAATAATTTTACATTAAATTTTAACTCATGATTGATAGTCTTGGATTTAAATTAAAAATTATTTTTTTTAAATGTCACATTGAATTAAGGGGTAATTAAACATTTGAAAAATGGAAGTGAGAATATGATGGTTATATTAAATAATATATTCCATGAAACCAAATGAGGGAACATTAGTTGTAAGTTAAAATATATACATAGTGTAAAAAAATAATCTTGAAATAATTATAGAGAGTTTTAGAGATCATTGGTCCAAATAAAATCAATGAACATGAAAATGTTAACGATGACAAAACCATAAATCAATAGAGTTTTATAAAATGAAAAAATTCATAAAATATGAAGGTAATTAGAATTTTTTTATTCAATAACTATTATTAGAGTTTATATATTTCTTAACCATCTGAACTAATAACAAAATAATATATACTTACATGAAAATTATACCATAATCCATTAATTAATTTAAAACAAAATCTCACCTTTTTCCCCAAATAATGTGTTTTTAATAAATATTTTTTCATATCTAAAGAACTAGAAATATCTAATAGATCACAAGATTAAAAAGACATAGTAATATTTTTTCTTTTATTAATCCAAACCCATAATTGTTAGCATAAGTTATCATAATATATAAAATCCTTCATATGAAGAAACACAACATTAGTATTTAATGTCCCAACCATAATATCGAATGTCCAACTAATGTTATTCAATAGATAACCATACATAATATAAATCTGGATATTTTTAACTAATATTTAAACCTATTTATTACAATTATTTGAATAGAAATTCATCCAATATAATAATTATTTTTTCTCCAAAAAAGCAATAGTTCTTAAAGACTCATACAAAAATATATATTCCCTTATCATATTATATAAAACAATTTCTAATAAATTCCATAAATAAACCAACTCACTATAGCCACATAAAAATAATATATGTTTCAAAAATTTAATTCATCCATTATTCCTTAATTAAAATCCCATTTTATTAAAAAAATATATACATTTAACATAACCATATAGAGATCCAAAAATCATGATCGTAATGGAAAATAACATTATACACTTAATGACCAATCAATTTTTAGTCAGATAGTTCGGCATTTCATCAAACATATGCTCTCAAATTGAAATATACTGTAATTGTTTGAGTATCAAGGATTATATAATACCTAAAGATCAATAATAACTTTAGTCCTATCTCCAAAAACCAAAATGCCCAATCCTCAAAAAAATTCCCATGTTATACATAATGATTACATATACCATAAACTGTTATCAAATCAAATGAAATACCACCAAATGTATTGCAGTCACATAAAAATGAATTTATAAGAATTATAACTTTTGACTAACCTTTATCATATAAAACTAAGACTATATCCATATTTATTAATATAACCTCAAAAGAATACATTGTATTCTACAAATTTATCAAATCCCTACAATAGTACAAATTGTATCATCCACAACCATGTACACCCAGATCCAGTGAAAAGAACATGACACAAACTTCATTTTATTATAAAGTAAAAATAATATATTTTTACCCTTTCAAAACATATAAAATATAAATATTGGATTTTATATATACCCAATTTCATTCTAGTTTTATAGTTTTAGTGAATTAATAAAACACATACATAACAATACCCATGTATTTAAGTTTTTATTTTTCTCTTTATACCAAGAATTAAAATTTCTAAATTATATAATCTTTACTATACTAAATCGCCTATAAAACCTTTGAAAATAATTCATAAAATTGGAATGTGCACAAATAACTATTTGTGGGACCTAAATATAAGAAAACTATTATTCTAATGAAAAGCATGAAACCCCATAAAATGTTTAACATACAATAGTACTAATTTTTTATATAAAATATATCGCGTCTTTATGGAAAACATATTTTTTCTTGAATATATCATTAACCACTCATAGCATAAAAATAGAATCCATTGTAGGAATCATAGATAATTATAATTATTATTCATTTCAAAATTAAACAGAGACAAGATTAATAAATAATGTAAACTACCGTGTTTAAATCATTTTATATTTCTATTGAATAGAAGTGACATTATTAATTAAATTGGTGAGTCATATCATGATCAACTATTATATAAGCTGGATCGATCTCACCAGTTTGTATATGTTGTATTGGGGTCACCCATTCAAATTATATGTATCTATTTCACCCATTAATATAAGTTTTATTTTGATAAACCATCATAATATATAAATAAAATGAATAATATCATGAATAAAAAACTAAACCTTTCACATTTCCTTCATAACACACATCAAAAATAGTTTTGGATCGGTATGTAAAACATGTCTGGATATTGAAATACCCCTTCCACTTAAAAACCTATTTTAAAAAATAAAATACCTAGAAAAAGGGTAAGATTGTTTTTCAATTAAAAAATGATTTTTTTTAAAATTAAACATAAACATCAAATAATTTTCATGGTTGTGGGAAAATATAGTTATTCTGTATAACTTGAAATGGAACATATTATTTTTAATTTGTAAAGAAAGTGATAATGATAAAAATAAAATCTGTAAAAAGATTCATTTTGAATTGTTTTATGAAATTCAAAATTGGAATAAATTTTATATTATAATTCCTTGTTCACTAGTTAAACATTTTTATAATATTATATTAAAATTATAGATATGGAAAAATATATTTATAAAATAAATCATTAAAACATATAAAATTTTGTTTTCTGATAAAGTGTCAATTACATTGACTCCGAGTCATCGACTATTCTCCTTATATTCATGAATAATAATCCTTATTGAATTTATTACTATTACAATTTCCTATTTAAATTTTTCTTGTGATTATAATTTTATTTATTACCACATATATTAAAATTATTTAATCATTTAAATTCACAGCAGTTGTTTTGATAATATTTGACTCATATATCCAAAATGTCTTTGTTATGTTAAATATTGTATAGATTAATTTAATGTACCATATCAAAAATAATAATCCTGCAATTATTAACATTTTTATAAATTATTTATGATTTTAAACATATTCATCAATTATGATCATAATAATATGAAATACGTTACAATCGTAGTGATTTTAGGTAGTTTGCAGGCATGTGTAAATTTCCCATTTTTCATCATACATGATGTAATGTAGGTAAGATTTATTTTATACTTATATATTGATTAATATATCCTAAATATAAAATCCATTATTTATATATAGTTATACACAATTCATGTGCTGCGGTTTTGAAAAATGAATTATATTACTTTGAAGAGGTGGAAATCCACGCATATCCACGAAAACCATTTTCATATTTCAAAGGATAAAAAGGAATCAAAATACGTGTTAATTTATCTTTATTAATTGAAATTAATGTTTTGAATAAAAATAAATATATAATTAAATAATTATTATAAAAATTCATGATTGGTGGAAATGGAAATTGAATTATACCCGTTCATTTGGTGGAAGTCCACCATACACACGAACGATATAATCATTCCCTATTTGATGGAATAAGAATATGGATATATGTAATAACATAACCATAAATAATTTAAGTTTATTAATTATGTTTTACTATTTATGATTCTTTTAATTTTAATTGAATGAGGATAATGAATAATTAAAACTAAAACATTTGGTCAAAACATATTCGTCTACTTCAAACAAATTTATTCACATTACATTTTAATCCATATTTGGCTGGTAGTCTAGCCAATAAGGGAGTCAATCTGGTCACTACCTATTTGGATGATTTTCTTGATGACATACTCCATGTTCTTAATAAAGATTGTAATAAGATTCCATCTTTCAGACTTTTGTAGTTCTTTTTCTTTTATTAATAAATTGTGCCTTGGTCTTTGACTGAGGCACCACCTTTTAAGAAAAATTTATTCTAAAAATAATACGTATAAAACATTTTTATGTTTGTCGGTAATTTATTTCATTAGTCATTGGTAAATATATAGAGTGAAAAAATATTAGGCATAGTGGAGAGGACATTCCCTTTGAAGTGTGATTTGAGGGGCATTCTTGGAATTTCTTAAGGCATAAAATTAATATAAATTATTTTTATTGTTTACTTGGATAAAAATTTATATAATTAAAATAAATTATTCTTAGGGGTATCAATTATATGATAAAATATTAAATTTACATGTTTAGATTATTTTTTTAACCCTTATCCATCTGATTTAACCACTATTAACCATATTGGTAATTATAGTGCTATCAATTTTTTTACTATTTAGTGGTATATAAAGTAACTATAAATGTAAAATTGAGTAATAAATAGGCCATGGATATTATATTGAACATTATATCATTAAATTTTTTAAATAATTTAATTGAATAATTTTACATAGTGTAATAAAATATTTTTTCTGATAAAATATCATTAATTACATTTTTCGAAATACATAAAATATTATAAAATAATATGTGTCTAACACATTTTAAATGGTTCTAGACTGAAATATATTATTATTTTAGGAATATATATTCTTAATTTAATCATCCAATAAAATTTAAAAAAATTGATATTATTTTATACCTTATCATTTAGTTGAACACCATCGTTATCAAAATTTAACCATAATTGTGGTAAAGATTGTGTTAATATGAATGTGTAATTATATTACCTATAAATGGAAAATTTGATAATAAATGAAAATGATATTAATGTTATGAATATTTTTAACACATATTTCCTCATTAAAATTTTATTGTATTTATAAAAATTAATATAATATTACCGAAAATAAAATAACATTGACATTGTTTCTTCACTATTATCATAATATGATTTCAATAATAATGAGATACTGACATATTTTAGATATAATCGTTTAAAAAGTACATAATATTTTAAATTTATCTACAAAATTAGTGGAACACTCAAACACACCATAAAATACATTTAGAGTTGTTAAAGTCATTTACATGATGTTTTTACTATCAACAGTATCACCATGTCCAAATAATGTAATCATTTAGGGTTTTTATATCTTCAAAAAAATTATAAATAAATTACCATTGTAAAATAAAATTATTTAAAAATAAAATAAAAATTGATTAACATTACTTTTTATCCCTTAAACAAAATATTATTAATATTAAAATGAAGAGATTGATAATTTGGAATTTATATTTACATTAAATAATAAAAATGATATAATTTTTGTAGGTGGAGATAAATAGGCCCTTTATAGAATTATGGAAGATTATGGATGAAATATACTCGTCCAATAAATTAATTTTATGATTTGGGTTGATTTTAATACAATTATATATATATTTTTAAACATTAATTACTTGACATACAAATATCGTGGTAGAAAAAAAACTATTATGATTATTGTTGATAATTACCAAATTTTTAAGGGTATTATTTACCATTTTGTGAAATACTAATTACAAATATTTTATCTATTTTTTATTATGTAATTAATATAAGTGGAAAAAATAAATTTTATCTAGAATGTGTAAAATAAATGAAAAACTGTTTTTAGAACAAATGTGTTTTTATCCCCCAAAATGAATTAATATGAAATCATGGTATACTGCTTATTTAAATTCAATTAAATAAATTATTAAAAATTAAATAAGTCATATGATACATTTATATCATATTCAATGAATACTAGGGCATTTCATTGAATGGAAGTCATATTTAAGAAATTTATAATATTCACTATTCAATGAAAAATTAGTCATTAAAAAATAGAAATTTTTTACTATCAGATGATTCTAATGTGTTGATTTACTAAATTATAAATTTTTTATATTATACATTTCATTAAATTTTTAAAAAATATTTAATAATATTTTCATAAAAAATGAAAAATAGTAATTTTTGAAGAAAATGTATTTTTTAAGAATAAAGTGTCTTTTTTGAAAAAAAATCCTAATGATTAATTCATACAATTATATTTAGTATCACCATTATATATTTTTTATAATGTGGTTAATATGTTTCATACATGAAAATTTAATTTCTAGCTTTTAACTATAAAATTTTAAAAATAATATTTCATTTTATGTTTATGATTAGTTTTTTTTGTTGTTTATGCTATTGAATATAATGCTCATTTAAAATTCATGGATATTAAAACTACCTATAATGAAGCTTTTTATCCCATAGTTATATACAAAAAAAAAATTGATGATCTCTTTCCTTGAACTGTACAACTATTCTCCTCTAATAATTATAAATCATCAAATGGTAGCAGTTTTTTTCCACTCATGAATCAACCGAACAATATATTTCATGATCTCCTCCAATTGGTTATAAAGAATCTAGGACACACAATCTTTGGTACTTATAAAGGGGATCAACATATATGTAGATTGAGTCCCTCAAATTGATATATATATATATATATATCAATGGATGACGGGTAACTATTATTATAGATATCATTAACAAAATGTAAATGATTCAAAACTAACCTCTAATATTTTTAACACATGAAATATCATATCCAATAATATCTTGATCATATAATCTATATAATAATCGATATATTGAAAAGTATAATTTGTAATACATTATTATGATAAAAAATCAAAACACTAATTTCCATCACTCGTGAGGTGAATAAATCATTTAATCAACATTCTATGATAAATTCACACTAGAACTCCTGCTTGGATCATATTAAAAGTAGGGGAACTATATTCCTATAACTAATTTATCATTGATTAGAGATAGACATAAAGGGTCAAATTCATAAATAAAATTAATCATATCAATTTATTATCCCATTAAATTTATGAATAATAAATAATTCACCTCTAACTCATGTTGAGGATCTCCGTTTGCATTCCCCTACTCCTCCTCCAGGTATGGCTCTTCAGCATGAAAAATTTGTACTGCCCTCCATGATGTATCCAACAACTTGTATATCATTAGAACATGAATCATAATTTTTCTCCCCCTACTCCTCAATACATCCTTTGAAGATATATCTAATAAACCATCAGACTATTTAATGGTGGAATTTCCTTTAAAGGATGTTGTTTTTAGGTTCAATAAGCCTAGAAGCATCATTACTAGATCACAATCCTAAAATAGACATCTATTAATCTCATAATTTTTAGATATTCCCCAACACCAGGATCCCTTAGTAAGAATCCACATATCCAATGATTTATTTAATAGTATTTTGTGGTCGTGAATTAGGTTCCTAAGTGAATACTGATATTATTTCCACTGAGTTAATTTTCAAAATCGATTCTCTTTTTTCAGTTATTTAACACACAAAAATTCTCAGAGTAAATTATAATTTTCTTAAAGGTTAGATGTTTAAGACTCCATGCATAGAGATCCCACTAACAATCATTTAATTATTTATTTTGAAAATTTTTATGTTAGTGGATTGGTTTACTGTTTCTGATCATTTTATCACGGATAAGAATAGTACTAGGTATTTTCCATTCATCACATAATTTTTTCATCCCATGTTTTAGATTGTTGTAAGGGATAAACTATCATGTTATCTTGTCAACACCATCCAATGTAGCTCAGATAGGTTTATAAGTGGTTATTTTACTCTTTTTGTGGTTGGATCAGAGAAGAAAAGGGTATGTAAAAATTCATGAAAATCTTGGATTTTTTTTATTTTTTTATAGAATAAGGGAGATACGGTTTTTTGGTGACATGTAAACCTAATGTATTAATCAAAATAATAGTAGGTGGAAATGGATTTAGTGTGTTATATTCTTCCCCAATATTCAGTTTAACTTCTCATACAATAATGAAATTGTGTCCCCACTCATCTGGGTTATATTTGATAACAATCCACCACAAATCAACCTGGTGTTGCATAATGCATAGAAACAAATATTCAAACATTAAAACAATTGGCCCAAAGACTACATAATTATACTTAGGATACATGCATCCGGGGGAAACCCAATGCTTGGATACTTTTTGGTCGGCCTATATATGATGATGAGGCTACTCAAGGGAAACCTGCAATATAGGAATATTATTTATCCATATCATTATCTTGTCTTTGATTCCATCAATATTGACATCGTGCAACATGAGACTCACCTATATGATTTTTGAGATGATGATATTGTCAAGAAATTATTCATAAGATGAAAAAGTCATCAGAGAAGATTATAGAGCATGAGAGGGAGGAATTATTGTAGCCAAGGATAATGTGTTTCAAAGAGGGTGATCACAATACAGTGTATTTCATACATTTATCAATGATAATAAGAGAACTATAGACCCAAATACATATATGTAGGATAGTGCATACACCAATTATCCAGTCATTGTGGGACATATGAAATATGCATTCACTAAATCCAAACATGTTGTCATTAAAAAATTTAATATAGTGTTAAACTAAGGTATCATAAAACACTCTTTGATTGAAAACCAAAAGTAATTGCTAACCATAAATACCAAATACACAGATCCATTCCCTAAGAAAATTATAATTTGGATACTATTAATTCACTCAATACATAATGTTTTTTGTCTTCGAGGGATTCATGTTGTGTTTCTATATATCCTCTTATATTCTGGTTATGATGTAACTCGTTGACACTATCCATGAATTTTTCAAATAGAGGTGGCCTCCCTCGATTTTCATTTTCCACTACCCTCATTATCATCCAAAAAGTGATGTACACATCATCCAGGAATCAGTTTAGACCAATATGAATGTTCAATTTTCAATAAAAGGTTTTTTTGTGAAACAAAAATAGAAGAATGTATTCTCTATAAGATTAATGGATATCTTAAGAGTATAATATATTTTTGAAGGAATGGTCTATTAATGGGGCTTTAAAAAATTCAAATGGAATGAATTTCTATACTAATATGGAGGAATTAATTTTTAATATTATAAACAAGGTTGACATGGATAAATCCTATTATTAGTTGGAATTGAATATAATAATCAAGGAGATGTGATTCATTGATCTCCATACTAGGGTTAATTATATATTTTTGAAAAACATTAATTACATATGGATTTTAATTTCTTTAATTGGAATGAGGTTCAATTTCATGAAATCAGATAGTGGGATGGGACAAGGGGACTCCTTAGGACCTAGAATAATTTTTTTGATGTTGGATGTTCTTTGTAAATATAATTATCACTCTATCCAAAACCTAAAAATCATTACTTACTATATTATATGTGGTTTTAATTAAATTTATAATCTTTGTTCATTTATTATATTGTATTATCACTTAATAGAAGTTGTATACCTCTTCTAGACATAATCGTGGCCATAAAAGAGTACATGAGGTGGAGTTTCCATATTGTTAATCTTGATAAGTGTTTTTTCTATTTCATATCACTATTTCTTATAAGATGTTTTATGTTTATTGATATTTATTGGTTTATCCTAGGAGAGGATTTATTATAGTTTATATGGGGCACTTGTCTCACCTAATAAGATTCAAATTCATCATATTGATAGGTTAGTTGAAAAAAATAAAACAAATTATTGGAAAATTAGTTTCCTCCCCATTTGAGAAAATATCACATTGTTTAAAATTGTTCTCACATCCATCCCAATTAATTTACTCTTAGTGTGAGTGATGTCAAACAATGTCAT
This sequence comes from Viscum album, assembly GCA_963277665.1. Taxonomy (NCBI): domain Eukaryota; kingdom Viridiplantae; phylum Streptophyta; class Magnoliopsida; order Santalales; family Viscaceae; genus Viscum; species Viscum album. Next base: position 567,506,423 of record OY728151.1, read on the forward strand.
AAAGGATATTTTGAATCTTGTGGTCTCATTTATTTGGGAAACCCACTCCAAAATCAGGTTTCATTGGACATCAAGTGAGAGACTGATGAAATCAAGGCTGAAAGTGGAATCAATATTATTGAAGCATTGGTAATAACGAATATTTTTAATGAAATTATAGAATGAGATATATGTTAGGGGTGGAAACTCTAAGGATTATTCATTATGAAAAAATTATGTAAAGGATCTGAACCCCAAAAGGGGACATTATCTGTTAATCTTATCTATGTCAATGGAAAAATTTGTTTATTATAGAATATTCTAATGAGATTATTGGATTTAGGTAATTTGGATGCTTGGATCACCACTAGGAAGGTACTGTAGTTGGATTTATGGGGTGTGTGACTGTGAAAATTTCTTTCAAGATCTCCCGTAACATCACATTTTCATTGAAGAAATTCACAACTAATATCCACGTTATTTTTCCAAATTATTTAAATAAATGAGAAATTTTATTTCAATGTGTTCATGAGAATTTAATCTATAAATTTACAAATAAAGGGTTCTGGACAAGCATTTCATGGAAATAATGTGGATTATGTATGTGGTAGTATCATTTATTGAAATGATATAATAATGAAATATAACATCCTGATATTTAGAATTCAGATCCTTTCTCATCTAATAGAATATGAGATCAAATGAATGTGAGTCATGCTATCCTAAGAGTGCTTGTGTTGTAAGATCCTGAAATAAGAAACAACTTCCCATATTTTTTTTATCATTATTGGGAAACATTTACCTAAATAAAATTTAATGAATTCACATGGGTTGCATCTCCCAATTACAATAATAGAGAGTTTTTGTCATCCCTAACTTAAAAAGGATATTGAAATTTCATTGAAAATGAATCATGTGTGACGCTTCCTATTTCCAATTGATGGTGTAAATATAGTGATAGAAAAAACCCCATCACAATGGAGTCAGTTGTTCAAAGTGTATAATAGTTGTATTTTCCAAATTCCTAGTGGATGATCTATCAAGATTCCTTATTGGGTGATAGATATATACATTCTTAGGTAGTATATTGAAGCCCTATGGTCCCTCATACACAAGAAAACCTGAAACTCCATAGGGAAACTTTATTTGTTAGACCCCCATCAAATTTTTTACTGATCAATGTTGATGGTTCGTATAGCAATGAAATTTTGAACTGTGGTGGTATTTTCTATGAATAATGTGGTTATATGATCTATGAATTTATGGAAACAAATATCCATGGTGATTCCATTATCTAATAGGCTTGTTCCATGCTTAGTGGTATGGAAGTTTGTTATGAAAATAACATTGTTCTAGCTTCCATTGAGACTAAATCGAATTTCATCCTCACTCACTCCATGATCAGATTTATATCCCTTACTATATTATTTATCACATCCATATGCGTAAAACCCTTATCAATGAACACAATCACATAAACTACACCTAATTAAATGGTAATCAAGCATAAAATAACATGGATTGAAGAGTTAATACTAATTTTATGGGTATTTTTTTATATATATAGGTATAAATATCTTGGATGAGTTGATATTTTAAAGATTTAATCACTAGGGTTACATCAAGTCAGGCCCCTATGATCTAATTTTGTCACTTTGTTTTATAATAAAAAAATATTGGTGTTTTGTTCATCATATAAAAAAATCTAATATAAAATAAGTCTTTTGGAACCAACACCGATTATAAAAATTAACCACCATAAAAATATTAATGTGTACATTGATCACCATATTCTATCATTAATTCTATAAAAAATTATTTTATTGAATTTTATGTGCATATAAATATACTTGGTATGTTATTCACATTAAAATATTGTGAAATTTTGAAATATGTGTTCTAAATCAGTCACAAAAAAATAGTGAAACAAACTCATTATGAATAAAAAAAATAAACTAAATATAAGGCCCCAGCCTTAAACCGTACTTAAACTTGAGTTATTACAAGATTACATATTGAGGAACTTTTCAGGTTTAGAGTTTTGAGAATTAGAACATGAAACTTGCATTACATTCCACATTTAAACAAGGTGGTTACATAAAAGACAATATTCATTCTTCCCATCAATGAAAACCTTTTAAAAAAACACAGATTATTTCTTGACACATCCTTGACACTATCGTCACATCATGTACCTTTCCCTTGACCTGTGAAAAGCTTTTCAAAAACTTGGGATGAGCATAAAAAGCTCAGTAAGGGTTATAAAAATATGGAAAGGAAACATGAGTTCATATATACATAAGAATGAAATCATACTTTACCCATAAAATATAGGCATATGAAATCAGGAATAAATCATAGAAAACATAAGACATAAAGGTAACTTGAGGCATTCATAACATTCTTACGTAGGGAGTAACCCTCTTGGTTACGTTTGGAATACCTATGATAGTATATTCCCTAAATCTCTTCGGAGAAACCTTAACGTTTCACTCCTTCGCGTTACCCAATGCATTGGAGAGCTATATCGGGCTCACCCGCCCTTAGTTTATCACGGAACCACCCGTTCTTCATAACAATTCCCAAGAACCATAACATAATCGTATCACATAATCATTAATAAAGGAAACATAACATTTCCACATTTCAATCACAATATAACATTTTAGGATATTGAAATAATGAATCCATTCAAAAAGAAACCATTTCCAAAACCATTTAAAACATTTAATAAAGAGATTTTTGAATCAAAGTGTCCCATACCACCTTGAAGCTTTTAATATTTTAAACCATTAAAATCCATATAAATAAATACTTAAAACCATTTTGAAAACATGGATATTAATAAGAACAAATAATTAAAACATTTAAAACGATATTTTGGTTAAAGGGGTTTTACCAAAATTAGAGACACTTGAATACAATAATCGAGGAATAACATTTAGTCAGAACTTTATAATATCATGAGAATAAAAGGATTCATGATATAATACTCCAAAGGACAGTATATACACCATATAAGAGTGAATTGGTGCATAACAACAATGAACCCTCAATAGAAATGTCAAATGTGATGAAATCCCTTATAAAGAATGTATCCTTAAATTAAGGACAAATAAATCTCAAAAATATGTGTGAAAAATATATATACACCCAATATAAGTGGATATTAAGTGTAAAACAATAAAAGGTCATTCACACATATTCTATGGATGACATATTCAATGACTACAAGTTGAACCCAAAGAAATCGAAATTGGGTTAAAAAGTTCCCTTGACAGCCTAACGGCATCACATCAAAATGAGTTGATGAGAGATAAAAAGTGTATCTCATCACTTGGAAATAAAATTTACATCAATAAGGATGTATGATAACATATCCCAACATAAAAATATGTAAATTAAAAGACCCAATAAAAGAAGTCTTTTAAAAAAGAGGAGGGTGAAGGGTTCCCTTACCGACTTGGGTATCTTTCAAAACATACACCCCATGAAAGAAAGACAATAGTTCATTGATGTAAATACTCATAAACGAAATTATATTACACAAAGAGTAGAATTATGGGCAGTAAATACACCACTCAATGGAATTTGTGGCAAATGTAGCATAAATCTCACGGGAATAAAAGTGAGATGAAAAATCCCTTATGAAAACTCGGCAGCCTAACGGCGCCACATAAAACTTCCGAATATGGATTGATGAGATCAAATAGAGTATCCCATAATATTAAAATATAATTTACAGCAAGTGGAATATAAAATAAAATCCCCCAAACATTTCAATGAGGAGTTTAAAATAAGTGACATAAAGGAGAGTACTTAAAAAGAAAGAGAGAGGCTAGATCTCTTACGAATGTTCGGCAGCCTAACGGCGCCACTCAAAACATCCAAAATGGATTAATGAGAGAGAATAGGGTCTCTCATCACATGAATATAAAAATTACAGTTAATTTAATATAAAAGAACATCCCAATCATAAGAAAGATGAGCTTAAAAATAAATGACATAAAAGAGTGTACTTAAAAAGAAAGAAAGTTGTAGGATCCCTTACCTCGGGTCCGACTTGACTCGATCGTTCTTCAATCTCTTGAATAATAAACTTGAGTTAATTTATAATTCCTTAAGAACCTTTTTCATGTTCATTATTACTTTTATACCACTTATTACCATGTCATAAACATTATGTAATCATTTAAGTTAATAATATTTGTTTTGCCGATATTTGGTTCTTAAGTCGAAAGTGGACTTCTTACAATTACATGTTGTTCGTGTGGCCAAATGTTTATTATATCCAGAATTGTATTCATTATGTAGATATAATATATGTCATATATATCCAGTACATGAATGCATTTATAACATTACATAATCATTTAGAGGTAAGAAATGAAATTCACCGTTCATGGAGACGGTAAGCCGTACGTACGCATGCACGCTACTTTCATTTCTATTTCATATTTTATAGAATGGAATAATAATGATATAAAGGTATATTATAATTCCAGTATAATATCATATATAATATCATATTTCCATCCTTTATACATCCCACATATGGTATTTAACGAATCAAATCACTTTGAGGGGGCGGTAGTCCGCACTTCCTTAAATGAAGATATCGCGTATACCCATGATGGAAGCCATAAAGGTAAGACAAAAATGAAAAATACATAAGCATAAATAAAACATAAACATATTATATATCTTATATAAAAATAGTGACATCATAATGGCCACCTTTGAAGGAGTTAAATGAGTATTGAACAATCATCGTTTCGGGAGGCAGAATTTCACCATCCACGGAAACCGTATGTTCTTTAACCATTTGATGTAGTTGTGTGAGAGTGTAGCTCGAATAAATATTATAAAAAAATCATAGTATATTGAAGATACTGGTGTTGTTACAGAAGAAGTAAATAAAAAGAGTATAGGGGGTTGGAGAAACAAAATAAAACAAATGAACATGAGAGAATGAATTACCTTTAAAAGTGTAACTCCTTTTGATTTGAGCCTAAAGGCTTCCTTTGAAAGGATTATTCCCAAAGGAAATCCTCTAGGATGAGGAGAGGTATGTGGAGAGAGTAAATGGGCAGGGGTTGGCAGAGCCAAAGGCTTGAGGAGTGTGTTAAATGAGGTAGGGGTGGGGGCCTTTTATAAGAGGAGAGGAGGGGCACTTTTGGAAAGTAAAGAAATATTACTTTATTTGAAAATGTGTTTCGGTTTAAAAAGGTCCCACATTAATATAATTCGTGGATAAGGTGATAAGGCTTCGAAATACACTCATCCAATAAGTTTTGGACATGTGTAGTTCATAGATTTTACATTATCTTTCCATTTTATTTAAATCGTCAAATAATGATGGCATCGCTGCATCATTATTATGTCATAAATAATTTAATTTATTTAATGTCTAAAAATTATAAAAAAAACACTATGATGTACGAAATCTTTTTATCTTTCCAATGAATATTTATAATCAAAAAGATGACTTCTATGACCCCACTTAAAAATTGGTTTAGTAAAACATATCATGTTTGTGTCAATTTTACTTTTACATTAAATAAAATGTTATTTATGTCATTTCCAAACCAAAGTGGATCCATGGGGTCCCCAAGTTGACCCATGGATTTTCTTGGTCGGCCATGATACAAAAAATGAGGGTAAGACATGTGTCAAGCTCATCTCATTTTATTAATGCATTATTTTTACCTTAAACTACACTAATTACCACTAATCGCGATTAAAAACTTAATAAGTTACTATTCACCAAAAAAATTATTTTAATCTCATTGAACCACATTTTAATTATTAATGACAACCATGTATGTCGGATTTTTTAAAATCAAAACACAATGATAGAAAAATTTCATTTAAATGGAAAATCAGTTTTTATAAGTACCACTTAGTGGTTTCACTATTCATAAAAAATTGAAGTTTTTCCGAAAAATCCCAAAAATTCACCCTAAGCTATATTTGATATTCTGCATTCTAAAATGAAGTCCGTTTTACAAAATTAAAAACATATAAGTCACATTAATTAATTTAATAATTAATTCCCACTGTCATGACAAATAGCGTGTTTTATGAAACAATAAGTATCAAAAGATTGACACTAATTTAAGTCTGATTTCAAAGTGAAATTGATTCCAACGACCACTATTGGATTTAATGGTAAAAATATTTTCTAATTTCACTTTAAAACCAATTAAGAATATAATCTAATCATATAAATAAATTAGATTAAAAAGTGGTTTTGAATTAAAATACAACATTTTACATTATTCATTAAAAAAATGAACTTTATCGGAAAGATACCAAAAATTTACACAAAGTAAATTTTGATGTTTCAATTCTTAATAAGAGTTTTATTTGGTCCAAAAGAATTTTTAAGAGTGAACAAAACTATATTTAATGACGGTTCTCCATCAAAAGGTGATAAGTGAACCTTTAGTGAAAACTAGGGCATATACGCCTAAAATTGAATTCTTTCTTTATTTTAAGCCTTTATCTTTTATTGTATAAATTTAAAAATATTTAAGAACATATATAATCATATTTTAGTTATTTATATCCATTCCCACCATTACAACGGCTACATGTTAACTACCATTTAAAATAATATTATTTTATTATTAGAGTGCAACGTAAGATTCCCAAGAAACTCGTTGTTGCGTGTTGGGTACGCCATCGAGCATAGCGTCCCCATTAAAGTCATATTAATATTTTATTCACAAATATGGATAAATATGAAAATTTCATATTCCTTATTTACCTGGGGTGTTACATCCTTCCCCCCTTTTGGGAATTGCGTCCTCGCAATTTTAAAATTGCGCTTGGAAACATCCTTGAACGTCCCACATCGGAACAAGAGTCGGTAAAACAATCACTTTAAAATAAATAAAGATAAGCATAGAGGTCACCCGAGTTAACCCATACTAGGATTATAAGTATGAAAATATGGAAATGGAGGAGAAAACATAGGGTCATGTTCTGATGGAGAGTGATAGAAAACATGTTTAGGAGAAAGTTAACAATAAGAAAATCACAAACTTGTGATGGGTTAAACGGTGTTGGGTTCCCCAGTAGGAAAATTTAATAGAAAATATTTTTGTTTTAAGTTACTTTTTATTGAGGAATTTATTCATAAGGAAGCATAATCACTTATCATGTTGACTTTCAACTTTTACTAGATTCCTTAGTCAAACTCATATTTTTTCCAAAAGACGGGTATTTAGGGAGACTTGTTCGCATTAAGAGTACTATAATCAACTTCTAGAGAATAACCTAATCCCCAAAAGAGAACTATATACATCCCATGTATTTAGGCTTTAACCAAAACCAAAACCAAAATGGTTAGTAGAAGATCAGATAATCCAGAAAAGGATAACCCCTTACAAAAAGAAAATCTATTCTTAATCTCCAAAATTTGTCCAACAAAACCCAAAGTTCAACGAGGACCATCCGATAAACAATTTGTCCATAAAATTCTTCAACGTAAACCAATATAATATTGAAACACAAATATTTGAAGGATTTAGTCACATAGTCTTCCAAGTTAAATCGTAACATTTATCTCCAAACAACATCAGTTGCTCCTAAAGTCTCACAATGAAAAGTAATTATCCTAATCACATATCCCCCAAAATCAAATTACTCTTAATTCATATAATTATATACCTAAAAAGAATCAGTCAAACTAACTAGGGACTTCACATAGTCCAGTGGTAGGCGATAAATACCAGTCGCACTTCGGTTGTGGGTTCGATTCCCACAGCATTGTCTGACGCGACGGGTTGTCACACGGTCTGCGTGTTGTCCTTCTTCCAAAACTATATAATTCTCAAATCATTACCCAAAAAGGGATAAAATCATCAAAAATAACCATAACATAATTTAACCTAAATTTTATCTCATGCCTTTCACTTTAATCATAACATATGGTAACCCATAATTACCTCAAAAGTAAGGATCATATAAACCCAAATGGTTCTTTATAACTATGTCCACAAAAGAAAAGATAACTATTACTTGAATAAAATTTGCCTATATTAAACATCAGGGTTACACATAATATAAAAAGTCTTCTAATTTAACCCCATCATCAAAAGAGACTTAATACTCTTATGAATTTCACCCTAACTCTTGAAGCCCTTATATGTTGACATCTTACTCATTCAACATTCTTCATGATTCATTATCCATTCCTTTCCAACTTATTCCGAAATACCTCTTTCCTAGAAACAAAATCATGAATCATATCCTAAGATTCCAAAATAAGAAAACAATAGTCATGAAATAGTACATACCTTTGATTGGTCATTGTCAGTTTCTTCATCCTCAATTGGAATGGCATTAGGTATTGGTAAACAAATATTGGTACGCTCTTGGTGACCCCATTCACGAAACATCTTCATAGGACATGTGTTTGGATAATGACCATGCACACCACATTTAAAACATTAAATTGATCCCTCAGAAAGAACTTCTTTCCCTTTCCTCGAGTCAACTGGATGCTTCCTTTTTCCATGGCAGGTTCTTGCTTTGTGACCTTCATTTCCACATCTATAGCATATTTCTGTCCCTTTGAATCATTTTCCTATGTGTTTCTTTCCACATCTTTGACACATAGGTTTTTGAACACACATACCTTTATAATTATTACCTGTACTTCCATAGGGATTTTTTTCTTGCATATATGATGCCTTAGAGAAATCTCCAAGGTTTAGGTGGTCAATCATGACTCCAGATAGTTGGTTGAGGATAATCAAAAGAGTTCTCATTGCAGCTCCCATATCATTCAGTTGCTTGCTCAAAAAACTGTCACAGTTTCCTTCACATCCACTGTTACTTTGGTGCCTGGTAGATCCAGCCATTTACTAAAACCAAAAAGGTCAGTGTGAGTATATCAACAAAACCATCATGTACTAATGAGTAAGATAGACAATAAGATATACTTACTCATTCACATTATCTAAAACTAAGACTCTTTCTGAAATCCTAACCATTATGGTAATTGTCAATTATGCTTAAAGAATACCCTAACCTCTAAAGTTATCTAAACCGACCTTTGATACCAACTATAAGGCCCCAGCCTTAAACCTTACTTAAAATTTAGTTATCACAAGATTACACATTGAGGAACTTTTCAGGTTTAGAGTTTTAGAGAATTAGATCATGAAACTTGCATTACATTCCACATTTAAACAAGGTGGTTACATAAAAGACAATATTCATTCTTCCCATCAATGGAAACCTATTAAAAAAACACGGATTCTTTCTTGACACATCCTTGACACTATCGTCACATCATGTACCTTTCCCTTGACCTGTGAAAAGCATTTCAAATACTTGGGATGCGTATAAAAAGCTCAGTAAGGGTTATAAAAATATGGAAAGGAAACATGAGTTCATATATACATAATAATGAAATCATACTTTACCCATAAAACATAGGCATATCAAATCAGAAATAAATCATAGAAAACATAAGACATAAAGGTAACTTGAGGAATTCATAACATTCTTACGTAGGGAGTAACCCTCTTGGTTACGTTTGGAATACCCATCACAGTATATTCCCTAAATCTCTTCGGAGAAACCTTAACGTTTCACTCCTTCGCGTTACCCAATGCATTGGAGAGCTATATCGGGCTCACCCGCCCTTAGTTTATCACGGAACCACCCGTTCTTCATAAAAATGCCCAAGAACCATAACATAATCGTATCACATAAACATGAATAAAGGAAACATAACATTTCCACATTTCAATCACAGTATAACATTTTAGGATATTGAAATAATGAATCCATTCAAAAAGAAACCATTTCCAAAACCATTTAAAACATTTAATAAAGAGATTTTTGAATCAAAGTGTCCCATACCACCTTGAAGATTTTAATATTTTAAACCATTAATATCCATATAAATAAATCCTTCAAACCATTTTGAAAACATGGATATTAATAAGAACAAATAATTAAAACATTTAAAACGATATTTTGGTTAAAGGGGTTTTACCAAAATTAGAGACACTTGAATACAATAATCGAGGAATAAAATTTAGTCAGAAATTTATAATATCATGAGAATAAAAGGATTCATGATATAATAATCCAAAGGACAGTATATACACCATATAAGAGTGAATTGGTGCATAACAACAATGAACCCTCAATAGAAATGTCAAATGTGATGAAATCCCTTATAAAGAAGGTATCCTTAAATTAAGGACAAATAAATCTCAAAAATATGTGTGAAAAATATATATACACCCAATATAAGTGGATATTAAGTGTAAAACAATAAAAGGTCATTCACACATATTCTATGGATGACATATTCAATGACTACAAGTTGAACCCAAAGAAATCGAAATTGGGTTAAAAATTTCCCTTGACAGCCTAACGGCATCACATCAAAATGAGTTGATGAGAGATAAAAAGTGTATCTCATAACTTGGACATAAATTTTACATCAATAAGGATGTATGAGAACATATCCCAACATAAAAATATGTAAATTAAAATACCCAATAAAAGAAGTCTTTTAAAAAATAGGAGGGTGAAAGGTTCCCTTACCGACTTGGGTATCTTTCAAAACATACACCCCATGAAAGAAAGACAATAGTTCATTGATGTAAATACTCATAAACGAAAGTATATTACACAAAGAGTAGAATTATGGGCAGTACATACACCACTCAATGGAATTTGTGGCAAATGTAGCATAAATCTCACGGGAATAAAAGTGAGATGAAAAATCCCTTACGAAAACTCGGCAGCCTAACGACGCCACATAAAACTTCCGTATATGGATTGATGAGATAAAATAGAGTATCCCATCATATTACAATAGAATTTACAGCAAGTGGAATATAAAAGAAAATCCACCAACATTGCAAGGAGGAGTTTAAAAGAAGTGACATAAAGGAGAGTACTTAAAAAGAAAGAGAGAGGCTAGATCTCTTACGAAAGTTCGGCAGCCTAACGGCGCCACTCAAAACTTCCAAAATGGATTGATGAGAGAGAATAGGGTCTCTCATCACATGAACATAAAAATTATAGTAAATGTAATATAAAAGAACATCCCAATCATAAGAAATATGAGCTTAAAAATAAATTACATAAAAGAGTGTACTTAAAAAGAAAGAGACTTGTAGGATCCCTTACCTCGGGTCCGACTTGACTCGATCGTTCTTTAATATCCTGAATAATAAACTTGAGTTAATTTATAATTCCTTAAGAACCTTTTTCAAGTTCATTATTACTTTTATACCACTTATTTCCATGTCATAAACATTATGTAATCATTTAAGTTAATAATATTTGTTTTGCCGATATTTGGTTCTTAAGTCGAAAGTGGACTACTTACAATTACATGTTGTTCGTGTGGCCAAATGTTTATTATATCCAGAATTGTATTCATTATTTATATATCATATATTTCATATATATCCAGTACATTCATGCATTTATAACATTACATAATCATTTAGAGGTAAGAAATGAAATGCACCGTTCATGGAGACGGTAAGCCGTACGAACGCATGAACGCTACTTTCATTTCTATTTCGTATTTTATAGAATGGAATAATAATGATATAAAGGTATATTATAATTCCAGTATAATATCATATAGAATATCATATTTCCATCCTTTATACATCCCACATATGGTATTTAACGAATCAAATCACTTTGAGGGGGCGGTAGTCCGCACTTCCTTAAATGAAGATATCGCGTATACCCATAATGGAATCCATAAAGGTAAGACAAAAATGAAAAATACAGAAGCATAAATAAAACATAAACATATTATATATCATATATAAAAATAGTGACATCATAATGGACACCTTTGAAGGTGTTAAATGAGTATTGAACAATCATCGTTTCGGGAGGCAGAATTTCACCATCCACGGAAACTGTATGTTCTTTAACCATTTGATGTAGTTGTGTGAGAGTGTAGCTCTAATAAATCTTATAACAACATCCTAGTATATTTAAGATACTGGTTTTGTTACAAAAGAAGTAAATAAAAAGAGTTTAGGGGGTTGGAGAAACAAAATAAAACAAATGAACATGAGAGAATGAATTACCTTTAAAAGTGTAACTACTTTTAATTTGAGCCTAAAGGCTTCCTTTGAAAGGATTATGCCCAAAGGGAATCCTCTAGGATGAGGAGAGGGATGTGGAGAGAGTAAATGGGCAAGGGTTGGCCGAGCCAAAGGCTTTAGGAGTGTGTTAAATGAGGTAGATGTGGGGGCCTTTTATAAGAGGAGAGGAGGGGCACTTTTGGAAAGTAAAGAAATATTACTTTATTTTAAAATGTGTTTTGGTTTCAAATGGTCCCACATTGATATAATTCGTGGATAAGGTGATAAGGCTTCGCAATCCACTCATCCAATAAGTTTTGGACATGTTTAGTTCATTGATTTTACATTATCTTTCCATTTTATTTACATCGTCAAATAATGATGTCATCGCTGCATCATTATTATGTCATAAATAATTTAATTTATTTAACGTCTAAAAATTATAAAACAAAAAATATGATGTAGGAAATCTTTTTAGATTTCCAATGAACATTTATAATCAAAAATATGACTTGTATAACCCCACTTAAAAATTGTTTTAGTAAAACATATCATGTTTGTGTCAATTTTACTTTTACATTAAATAAAATGTTATTTATGTCATTTCCAAACCAAAGTGGATCCATGGGGTCCCCAAGTTGACCCATGGCTTTTCTTGGTCGGCCATGATACAACCAATGAGGGTAAGACATGTTTCAAGCTCATCTAATTTTATTAATGCATTATTTTTACCTTAAACTACACTAATTACCACTAATCGCGATTAAAAACTTAATAAGTTACTATTCACCAAAAAAATTATTTTAATCTCATTGAACCACATTTTCCTTCTTAATGAAAACCATGTATGTTGGATTTTTGGAAATAAAAACACAATGATGGCAAAATTTCATTTAAACGGAAAATCAGTTTTTATAAGTACCACTTAGTGGTTTCACTATTCATCAAAAATTGAAGTTTTTCAGAAAAATCCCAAAAATTCACCCTAAGCTATATTTAATATTCTGAATTCAAAAATTAAGTCCGCTTTACAAATTTCAAAACATATAAGTCACATTAATTAATTTAATAATTAATTCCCGCTGTCATGACAAATAGCGTGTTTTATGAAACAATAAGTATCAAAAGATTGACACTAGTTTAAGTCTGATTTCAAAGTGAAATTGATTCCAACGACCACTATTGGATTTAATGGTAAAAATATTTTCTAATTTCACTTTAAAACCAATTCAAAATATAATATAATCATATAAATAAATTAGATTAAAAAGTGGTTTTGAATTAAAATACAACATTTTACACTATTCATTAAAAAAATGAACTTTATCGGAAAGATAGAAAAAATTTACACAAAGTAAATTTTGATGTCCCGATTCTTAATAAGAGTTTTATTTGGTCCAAAAGAATGTTTAAGAGTGAACAAAACTATATTTAATGACGGTTCTCCATCAAAAGGTGATAAGTGAACCTTTAGTGAAAACTAGGGCATATACGCCTAAAATTGAATTCTTTCCGTATTTTAAGCCTTTATCATTTATTGTATAAATGTAAAAATATTTAAGAACATATATAATCATATTTTAGTTATTTCTATCCATTCCCGCCATTACAACGGCTACATGTTAACTACCATTTAAAATAATATTATTTTATTATTAGAGTGCAACGTAAGATTCCCAAGAAACTCGTTGTTGCGTGTTGGGTACGCCATCGAGCATAGCGTCCCCTTTAAAGTCATATTAATATTTTATTCACAAATATGGATAAATATAAAAATGTCATATTCCTTATTTACCTGGGGTGTTACACTAAAATAAGAAAATGTCTCATTTACTAATTCAAAATATAAGTATAGTAATAGAATAATTATTAAAATATATCATAATTGGTGAACCACATCAACTTTGTAAAGACCCATAAAATTAAATGGAAATTTTTTCTTATTTTTCTTTGGAATTTTACAAGAACGCAGTTTCTAACAGCACCTGATTTCGAGGCCCGGTGTGCCCAGAAACAATTTCAGAAGTTTAGCTCAGGTACAATCAGAGAACGAACGAGCATGTTTTTCTATCTTTTGAACCGGTGCTCGGAATTGAAATCTGAGGGCACCGATGAACTCACAGTGCCATTAATTGATTAGAAACAACTTTTCTGGAGTTGCGTTTTCTCGGGTGTGGTTTTTAATTTTGTGGGGTAATGTTAAACAATAAAATAAAAGTGGTGCAACTGATCTTTTATTTTATTTTTCTTAACTTAAGATAGGTGGATGATGTGGGACCCACAATATCCTACCCTCTTGGAAGGATATTTGTGAGGTGGGGCCCACACGAGCCCCACTGTTTTTCTTCTTCTAGATAACGCACCTGCACCCCCCTTTTAAATGAAGTAAACTCTTATGTTTAAACTGGATATTAAATGCCCCAATTAATTGGGTGGTTTTAAACTCCTCAATTAATTTTTCATTTCGTTTCTTTTGAAATTCAATCGTTGGATTGTGCATTAATAAAATCAGACAACTCTTATTTTATTTATGTTGGAAGTTGTTGTGTGGAGAGGATTGGGAGAAAAGCCTTCTGCTTCGACGAAGAACTCGAAGAACGCGAAGAACGCGAAGAACTCGCCGACCTCTGACGAAGAACTCCGAACCATCGGAGATCGAATTCCGCGACGCTTCTTCCACGACGCTCCTTCCACGATGCTTCTCCGCCACGTGACGATCCCCCCCTTCCGCGACGCCTTCTTCCGCGACATGGAATTCCGCGACGAACCTTCGTTCAACATTTTCTTCGAGGTAGGGAATTAATTTGTGAAATGTTAATGAACCACATGTTACTTCATTCTAAATCAATGAACGTGGATCAACTAAACATTAAGTTGATCCGCGATGAATATGTTGCGGGCTGGGAATTCTTGATTGCGGGGAAAACTGTATGGGTTTATTTATTGTTGATCATGATCTCATCTGTCACCTTTCTTGGTTTCAATTGGGCCACCTGTTATCGTAATAAAAGGAGGAGATCGGACCGCACGAACTTGACCTCCCCCTCCCCCTTGTTTGTTTGAATTTGATTGTGTCATGAGCTAGGAAACATGGTGACGAAGCACCACGTGGAAAATAATAAAGAAAGGGAAGAAGTGCAGCGCCGTCGCGCCGCACCGTTGAAAACAAACCAAAGATGCGACGACGTCACACCACACCTGAGAACTACGAAAGCACTGCAGCTGGAGTTGGGCCGCGGTGGAGGGGCGTGAGGCCGTCGCGCCTCGCCGGACGGATAAAGGCCGCGGCTTGGGCCGCGGCAGAGTGGGGAGACCGTCGGCCGGTTCCGGGCCGCCGGCGTCGGAGTAAGGGGACCGGCCCTTGCCGGTCCCGTGGCGGTAGCAGCTGGCCGACCGGAGTGGGCCGGCCAGTCAGGGGGAATTCGGGGGTCCTTAACCCCCGGTTGGCCAGCAAAGCGGCCCCCATGGGGGGCCAGGGTTACGAACCCCCCCCCCCCCTTGCGTCGCTTCACTCAGCCGAAACGGCCGAGCCACCCGCTGGCCACGCCAGCGCGCCCAGGCCGGGCTGGGCCGCGCAATCCAGGACGGACCACACCCAAGAAGGCCAGACCTGGACCCGGTTCAAGTCGACCTGGTGCGGGCCAACCCTGAGAGTATCAGGCCGGGCCAGACCGGGCTCGATCCCCGTAATATCGAACCTCTTTCGGTCTGTTTCCCATAACTTGAGCTACAAACCTCAGATCGACGCACTGTCAGTTGCGATGAGATCCTTCGATCGAGATGGTCATTTCGGTATATTACACTAAAGGTTTCGATGAAAATTGGGTTCGGCCGGGTTGGTTCGGATATGAAACCAACCGGGCCCTCGGAGCTTAAATGCTTATATCATGAGCTCCGGACGTCCGATTGACGTGCCGTCGACTTTTTTGGATTTCTCTAGTTGAGACGGACCTTTTGGAATACTTCTCCCGTGGTTTGGACGTAGTTGGATAGTGGTCTGGTAGGATTGTACCTGAAATCCACCCGGGCCCCTGGAACAGAAAAGTTGATAACATTCAGACCGGATGTTCGTTTGACAAACCGTCAACGGCGTTGGTGATCACGTTGAGAAACGGTCCCTATGAGTATAACCTGTGAGAGTTCGGGGTATAGTTGAGATACGGCCGGGTTGGTTCGTACAGGAAACCAACAGGGCCCCTAGGACGAAAAGGATAGTAACTCACAGACCAGGCGTCCGATTGACGCACCGTCTATTGCGTTGACACCCCTATGACGAGCCAGTCCTTTGAGATACTTCTTAGTGGGACTTTGAGATACTTGGAGTATCAACCTGTAACTCGTGGAGTGGACCCTCCCATAGACGAGCGTGCGGAGTACGGAGACCGTGTAGATGAATGAGTCCTGACGACTGCTTGACCGAATCGACTTGGAGTGAGTCCACTAGACTAGTGGACGGAGCACTAATTTTTTTGGGTGCAGACTCATGGAGGATGGAGCACTACCTGTGTGATAGTGCAGACCCGCGGTACTCGTCCGGAGAGTACCTCTGCAGGCTATTAGGGGGTGTGCACTACTGTGTTTGGGTGGCATACCCTAGTGGGAAGAACTACTGTGTTTGGGTGGCTAGCCCGCGGTACTCGACAGGAGGAGTACCTCAGCAGACTTAGGAT
This sequence comes from Viscum album, assembly GCA_963277665.1. Taxonomy (NCBI): domain Eukaryota; kingdom Viridiplantae; phylum Streptophyta; class Magnoliopsida; order Santalales; family Viscaceae; genus Viscum; species Viscum album. Next base: position 567,523,167 of record OY728151.1, read on the forward strand.
AGTGAGTAGTACCTCGGAGTCGTGACAGGACCAATGTACACTCCAGATAGGGGCTCTTCAGTTGTTACGGGTTCGATAATGAAAATCCAGGTTTGAGATGAGTCTATGATCTTTGTCTATACCTCATGTTTGAGACGGGTCACTTGATAACTTAGGTATATGTATGGGCATATACCTGGGTAGTGGTTATTCGTTGATTTCATAATCTTTGTGTTTCCTCATGATTGAGATGGGATACATGATATCTTAGGTATATGTATAGGCATATACCTATGTAGAGGTTATCTATTGAGATCTTCTTTGTGGTTATCCTTGTTGGTTTTAGTGAGACTGTAAGGGTCTCGGGGTCCCTACTGAGTATCGTTATACACACCCTTGCACGGGCTATGCCCGCACCTCATAGTGTTGGTTGCAGACGACGGGCAGTGCTGACGAAGGCCGAGTGTTCGAGGACTAGACGGTACCCAGAGGTGGATCACATGACGAGTCAGTACCCAAAGGTGGACCACACGATGAGTCAGTATCCAGAGGTGGACTTCATGACGAGACAACACACGAAAGAGGTTGACGGGCGAGAGTGAAGTTCAGGCTCTCTATACCTACCCTTTAGGTAGGATCCATGGTGGATGATCCAGGAGTTCTTCTATCTATACCTACCCTTCCGGTAGGATCTGAGGAGGATGACCCAGGATCCGCTTTCGTTCTTCCAGCTGTAGTCTTTTTCGGTTGTACTTTTGTTCAGTTGTAGCTATATTTCTAGTTGGGTTTGTATTCTGACCCATTTACTTTTCTGTAATTTCTTTTGTACTTAGTGTTTACTTCTGCTTGTACTCTGTGGTGTTTTGTTTACCTTTATAAAGGAATTTCCTTCCCAATTTTCGGGATTTACGAATTTGGTGCTAGTCGCCAACCCCTACCCTTTGGAAGGCAGGCTTGGGGTAGTCACGACTCGGTCCTCGAGGATGGGTCATGAAAAATTGGTATCATTGGAGTTCGATTCTACCATAGAACTCAGGACTCTGATCTTTTTCTATGTGAAGCAATAGTGTTAAGGGTACTGAGTGTGGTCTTCAGTTCAGGGAGACCAGTGTTGGTGCGGTCGGCCGACGTATCCATACACCAGGACCTTGATAACTGATTTCCGACTTTGTGCACGAAAACACTGATTGCGTGTGTGTTTTCAAAGGATTTCCCTTAAAACAACTCAAACCAGGTCAGCTCACCAGGTATAATCATTTGACCGTGTCACATTGTTTCTTTCAGGATGCCTTTTCACAGACGATCATCTAGAGTCCAGAGGGATGTGCGTACTGACAGCCTGCCGAGTGACGAGGCTTCGGTACAAGGCCATCTTGCAGTTGAGGAACCAATGGAGGCACCCGCGGTACTACCATATGTTGGGCCACCGATGCCACTAGCCCCAGCAGTAGGTGATGCATTCCACTTGACCACGCTACACATGTTCCAGCTCCAGAGGCCACCCAGGTTCTAGGGAGAGACGGACCCGCAGGCGGGTGAGGATTGGCTGGAGGCTGTGGTGAGAGTCTTCAGGCTAGTTGGGACGCCAGCACACTTCATGGTGATCTTTGTTTCCAGCCTTCTTTAGGCAGCAGCTAGAAGGTGGTGGATCCACTTGTTCCTATTTTTCAACGGGATGACCTTCACATGGGAAGACTTAGAGAACTTCTTAAGGGTGGAGTTTGTGGCAGTAGCGCTACACCCCGAGCGTGTACAGGAGATGCTGCCTTTGCCGCATGATTATAGATCAGTAGCCGAGTCATCTGTGGGTAGTAGGCAGATGATTCATAGGTCCGAGAGGACCATAGCCAGACGTACGTGGAGCAAGAAGTGTTATGAATGTGGCAGGAAGGGTCACCTGGCACGTGACTGTCTGACCCCCCGCACAGTCGATCCGCAGGCGTTGGAGGAGCCACCGAGGTAGAAGCAGCAGTGGGTGCTTGAGCAACAGCCAAGCAGTGGAAAAGGTAGTAGAGCTTCAGGAGTAGGTGGAATTGATCGGAACTAGTGGATACGTCCCTTGTACTTCTAGTTCCATGTTTCTGTTGTATTTGTGTCTTTCTACTATGAGCTACAATAATAAAAATACACTTATCTTTGTGATGATTTCTTTCATGTCCTTTTGTTTGGTTGATACTGAGTGGTCCCAGTAAAGACTGTTGACTTGACCCTCACTTTCGAAATTTCTACGGGAGGAGACCCAGTGACCTCACACTGATGCTGATAGTGTGACTCGACCCTTGGAGGAGAGAGTGACAGTTGGATCCATTGGTAGTTACGTCGAGGCCTTAGGACGTCATCCATGGAATGAATGCATCAATCATGTCAGGATTGACTGTATTAGTCAATGGGCATGGTTCATCCATGGGATGAGACCGAGTTTCTCTTTTCGGAAAAAGAGAAATTTTAGCAGCTCTTTCAAATCATAGGCAAAGATGGTGCAGATCATCCAAGAGAGGATGAAGATTGCACAGTGCAGTAAGAAACAAGAAATCGGCGCCATTCATAGAGACTCGGGCGTGTTAAATGATTCCATAAAAGGAAGATTAAAGGAGAGATGAGTCTGTGATGTAGCAGACGTGGAGGCAGAGCTAGTAGAGCAGCATGAAGTTTTGTACATTTTAACATGCTACGACCACCAGCCTTAGTTGTCCCCTCCAGGCCCAGGGAGATGGAGGGTGGTGGAAGAGTGCGGCTGCATGCGGTCAAGGATTATGACCCAATGGCTCCAAAAATGATTTAAGGAACAGTCTGTGCCCAATACAAGTTTTTGTAGTAACAGACATTGATATGAATCCTTCCTTCCTTCCACAAATCTAGTAACAGACCTAGAGTTTCCGGTTAGCCGTAGACGTGACCCTCACGTCTGGAGATACCTTGAGAAAATACTTGATAATCACACTTACACCGACGGTGTGGTCATACCCTTGTGGCGAGAGTTTCAGTTTGAATCTCTTGGTGGCAGCGTCGAGACCTTACGACGTTGGTTTGAGTATGTACTGGGCAATCACAGTTCATACACAAATTGACGGTATTAGGAAAACAGGTTTTGGTTTAACTACGAAGTCTGGATGGGTTTTCCTTGGTCAGCGAAAAGGAAACCCCATGTTGCACAGGATAACTCATGCACAAGAGGGTGTGACCGATCACTCTTGATTCGGTCAACCTTACCCTCGTGGCAGTAGTCGTTTTGAGTTTTTGTTCTATCAGGAATTTGAGACCTCTAGAGTTTGAGGATGACGATCACCTCCTTACACGAGTCTCACCTCGACGAGGTTTACGGAGATGTGGACAAGATGGAAAGTTATATCTGAGGTTCAACAGACCTTTCTAGGTCCTCAGCTGGGTATGCGAGGTGTTTTACCATTTGACCCATCCACCTTAGTTGCACTAGGTGCATGATCCTTCATACATCATCGACCATGAGGAGCTGGACGATGGCGATGTGGTGACTTTCGCAGAGGTTTCAGTGGGGATTGAGGATCAGTAGGATTGGATCCTATGAGGACGGTCGATTCCTCGAGTGCATATTCACTGGCAGAACAGGAACCTCCACGTGAGCACATGAGAGTCGGAGGATCAGATGCGTGCTCAGTACTGCTTTTGTATCCCTAGTTTGTGTTAATGTTTTATGAGGACGTAAATCCCTAATGTGGGTGTAATGTAAAGAACTTTAAAAATCAAGGGAATATTTTTATTAATTTTCTTGGGGATTTTACAGGAACACAGTTTCTGACGACGCCTGATTCCGAGGCACAGTGTGCCCAGAATCAATTTCCGAAGTTTAGCTCGGGTACGTTCAGTGAACGAACGAGCGGGTTTTCTATCTTTTGAACCAGTGGTTGGAATTGAAATCCGAGGGAACCAATGAACTCACAACGGCGGTAATTTCTTAGAAACACCTTTTCCAGAGTTACGTTTGCTCAGGTGTGGTTTTTAATTTTTTGGGGGTAATGTTAAGGAATAAAATAAAAGTGGTGCAATCGATCTTTTATTTTATATTGCTTAACTTAGGTTAAGTGGATGATGTGGGACCCATAATATCCTACCCACTTGGTAGGATATTTGTGAGGTGGGTCCCACACGAGCCCCACCGTTTCTTTTCTTCTAGGTAACGCACCCGCACCCCACTTTTAAATGAAGTCAAATATTACGTTTAAACTAGATATTAAATGCCCCAATTAATTGAGCGGTTTTAAACTCCTCAATTAATTTTTCATTTCATTTCTTTTGAAATTAAAACTTTGGATTGTGCATTAATAAAATAAGACAACTCTTATTTTATTTCTTTTGGAACTTGTTGCGTGGAGAGGATTGGGAGAAAAGCCTTCTTCTTTGATGAAGAACGCGAATAACGCACCGACCTCCGACGAAGAACGCCAAATCATCAGAGATGGACTTCCGCGATGCTTCTTCCGCAACGCTCCTTTCGCGACGCTTCTCTGCGACACGACGATCCCCCCCTTCCGCGATTCCTTCTTCCGCGACGTGCAATTCTACGACGAACCATCATTCAAATTTTTCTTCGAGGTGGGGAATTAAGTTGTGAAATGGTAATGAACCCCATGTCACTTCCTTCTAAATCAAAGAACACGGATCAAGTAAACAATATGTTGATCCCCGAAGAATATGTTGCGGGTTGGTAATTCTTGATTGTGGGGAAAAACTGTAGGTGTTTATTTATTTTTGATCGTGATCTCATCTGTCGCCTTTCTTGGTTTCAATTGGGCCTCCTATTATCGTAATAACGGGAGGAGGTCGGACCGCATGAACACGACCGACCCTCCCCCCTTGTTTGTTTGAATTTGATTGTGGCACGAGCAAGGCAACGCGGTGCCGAAGCACCGCGCGGAAAATATTAAATAAAGGGAAGAAGCACATCGTCGTCGCGTCGCGCCATTGAAAACGAACCAAATATGTGGCGCCATCATGCTGCACCGGAGAACTATGAAAGCACCGCGGTCGGAGTTGGGCTGCGGTGGAGGGGCATCACGCCGTCGCGCCGCGCCAGACGAATCAAGGCCGCGGTTGGGGCCGCGGCGGAGCGGGGAGACCGACAGACGGTTCTGGGCCGCTAGCGTCGGAGTAAGGGGACCAGCCCTTGCCAGTCCCGTGGCAGCAGCAGCCGGCCGGCTGGAGCTGACTGGCCGGTCAGGGGGAATTCGGGGGTCTCTATCCCTCGGTTGGCCAACAACCGCGGTTACAATGGAAAGCAGGGGGCATCCCCCCCCCCCCCCCCGCGTCGCTTCGTGCGGCCAAAACGCCCGAGCCACCCGTTGGGAGCTGGCCACGACAGCACGCCCAGGCCGGGCCGGTTGTGGACCCAGTTCGGGTTGAACCGGTTCGGGCCGACCCTGGGGGTATCGGGACGGGCCGGACCGGGCCCGAACCCCCTAATACCGAACCTCTTTCGGTCTATTGCCCATAACATGAGCTACAGACCTCCGATCGATGCACCGTCAGTTGCGATGAGATCCTTGGATAAATGCGGTCGTTTTGGTATATTACATTCAAGGTTTCAAAGAAATTTGGGTTCGGTCGGGTTGGTTCGTATACGAAACCAACCGGGTCCTCGGAGCGGAAACACTTATATCTTGAGCTCCGGATGTCAGATTGACGTGTCGTCGACTTTGTTGGATTCCTCTTGTTGAGACCGAACTTTTGGCATACTTCACCCGTGGTTTGGACATAGTTGCATAGTGGCCGGGTTGGATTGTACCCGAAATCCACCCTGGCCCCTCGAACGGAGAAGTTGATAACTTTCAGACTGGATGTCCGTTTGACGAACCGTCAACGGCGTTTGTGATCATGTTGAGAAACGGTCCCTATGAGTATAACCTTTGATAGTTCGGGGTACAGTTGAGATACGGTCGGGTTGGTTCGTACACAAAACCAACCGGGCCCCTCGGACGAAAAGGCTAATAACTCACATACCATGCGTCCGATTGATGTGCCATCTGTTGTGTTGAGCCCCCTATGACAATGCAGTCCTTTGAGATACTTCATAGTGGGACTTTTAGATACTTGGAGTATCGACCTGTTGATCATGGAGCGGACCCTCCCAGAGGCGAGCGTGCGGAGTACGGAGACCGTGTAGCCAACTGAGACCAGACGACTTCTTGACCGACTCGAGATGGAGTGAGTGGACTAGCCTAGTGGACAGAGCACTACTTTTTTTGGGTGAAGACCCATGGAGGACGAAGCACAACCTATATGACAATGAAAACCCGCGATACTCATCCGGAGAGTACCTCTACAGGCTATTAGGGGGTGTTCACTACTGTGTTTGGGTGGCATAACCCGACGTGAAGCACTAATTTGTTTGGGTGGCTGGCCCACGGTACTCGACAGGAGGAGTACCTCAGCAGTCTTAGGTGAGTGAGCAATACCTCAAAGTTGGGACAGGACCATTGTACACTCCAGAGACGGGGCTCTTCAGCAGTAATAGTTTCGATAATGAAAATCCTGGATTGAGATGAGTCTATTATCTTTTTGTATACCTCATGTTTGAGATGGGTCACTTGATAACATAGGTATATGTATGGGCATATATCTGGGTAGTGGTTATCCGCTGATTTCATAATCTTTGTGTTTCCTCATGATTGAGATGGGTTACATGATAACTTAGGTATATGTATGGGCATATACCTATGTAGAGGTTATCTGTTGAGATCTTTTTTGTGGTTATCCTTGTTGGTTTTAGTGAGACCTTGAGGGTCTCGGGGTCCCTACAGAGTATCGTTATACACACCCCTACATGGGATATTCCCGCACCTCGTTGTGTTGGTTGCAGATGACGGACAGTGCTGACAGAGGCCGAGTGTTCGAGGACTAGACGGTACCCGGAGGTGGACCACATGACGAGTCTGTACCCGGAGGTGTACCACACGACATGTTAGTATCCAGAGGTGGAATTCATGATGAGACGACACACAGAGGAGGTTGACGGGAGAGAGCGTAGTAGAGGCTATCTGTACCTACCATTGTGGTAGGATTGGTGGTGGACGATCCAGGAGCTGCGCTATCTGTACCAACCCTTCCGGTAGGATCCAAGGTGGACGACCAAGGAGTCGCTTCCGTTCTTCGAGCTGTTGTCTTTTTCTATTGTACTTTTGTTGAGTTGTAGCTGTATTTTAAGTTGGGTTTGTATTCTGGCCCATTTAATTTTCAGCACTTTCTTTTGTAATTAGTGTTTAGTTCCACTTGTACTCTGTGGTGTTTTGTTTACTTTTATAAAGGCAATGCCTTCCCAGTTGTCTAGATTTACGCCTTTGGTGATAGTCGCCAGCCCCTGGCCTATGGAAGGCGGGCTTGGGGTAGTCACGGCACGGGCCCCGAGGACGGGTCGTGACAAACTTCCCCACTGGTTTAGTGAACTCTATGTACCGACAACATAAGTTTAAATATGCCTGTAATTGCTGTATGTATATTCCACATAATCCTATGACATCAAAACCAAAACCAATCACCTCCTACCACAACCTTATACAATATATCATAAAAATCACAATAAAATGATCAAATACCCAAAACATAACAATATCATTTTCAATATTCCCAGAAGAGAGAGTGAGAAATGGGGAGTAGTAATCCATCTATATAATCCACATCATTGAGTTAATTGGTGCTCCAAAAACCAAACACTGCATACAGGAATAAATAATGTAACATCGCATATGTGGTGGTGCTAAATAAATAAGAAAACATTCTATGAATTTATATTATCATAAAATTTAAACATTGGTTGAACTCTCAATCATGATACCTTTTATAAGTTTAGATAATATAGGGAACATCATCGACATATAATAATAATAAATATTTACTCATCAATGTAAACCCCAATCCACTAATAAAACTAATAACATTAAAAAAATTAAAAACTAACTTACTCTAGTTAATATTAATTACCCATTTCTACTTTAATCATTATCAAACAACATTATATTGAATTGACAATAAAAATTCTTACAAGAACTCCATCATTTTTAATACAAAAATTTTCTAAAATTTATTTCCACAAATTATTAAATTTTTTCAATGATAATTTTGTTCAACATGACCAATAATTATTCCACATCATCAATTCAATAATTTATTCTAGTATACCACAATATTCATGGAGAAGTATAATATAATGTCAAGCCATCCTCGATATAATTACACAAAAAAATACTATAGAAAACATAAACCAAAACATTTCAAAAACATAAAAAATAAAAAACAATTTTCATTATGAAATATTAATAAAATAGATCTAATAATAAAAAAATCAACAATTGTATTGAAGAATCGATATTTACTTATCAACCCATTTTTTCCTAATAATAATTAAAATTCACTATTCAAAACAAAATTCATAAATTCTCTACCATATTTAAATCAATTAACCAAATAAAATATGATTTAGTGTTTCAACAATAACATAAATTCAAGATAAAAAAACTTTTATAATGGTAGTCACGTGTCTACATAAAAATAATAATTGAAGAATATAAAACATATTTGATTAACTTGTTCCATTATTTTTTTTTTAAACAACTCATTATACTCATTTTTAAAATCACAACTCGTTAACCACAGAATACTAATTGATGAAAAAAACATTATAATTAAGATATATAAATTAAAATATAAATCACATACCCTGAAAAAAAAATCTAAGAATATAGATCAAATAGAGAGAAAACCAATAATAAAAAATTTAAAATTTAAAATTATCTCCCACTAAGAATAATCTATATAATATCCTCATCATTATTTTACCCTAACGCCACTAATTCAAATCCCCGAAACTAATAAAAATCCTTAAAAAATATAAATAAAAAAAATAAATATAAAATATCAAGAGGATCACATGATATCATATGAAATCAATCATATGAATTTTTTGTTTGAAAGCATTTGATCTATAACTGAAAATTTCGATGTTTTATAGTTTTTAGAATGAATTTACTAATGAAAATGGATGTTTATATAAACAATCTATTTTGGTAATTATTTTTCTATAGATTATAGTAAAAAAATATGGTACATGATGTAAATTTTCTTTTATACTAACTTATATGATATTGTTGTTATATAGTGGGATTATAGAAACCTTTCAAATAATGTTCGAGTTGTGTTGTGGAAAATGTGATATTATAAGATATTGTTATCTCATGAAAAAATAAATTCACACCATATATTAAATGACCATAATATAACATATATACATAATACATCATAACACTTGAATATATATTACATATTTCTATAAATAACACCCCACAAGAAATAGGTTTAGAGACACTGGGTGACAGAGACTTGAACTTATTATTTGAAAATATTTTCCATAATCTCTTAGAAATAATTTTTACACATGATATTATTTTAAAATATTACACATAATACTCTTCTTTATTACTTAATAAATGGAAACACATTAAAATGGTGAGATCATATTCAAAATAACGGCAGACATAAGTTATTTCAATCAAAGATCGAGTGAGAGCGTATAATGAACATGTGGGTGTTAGATGAAAATAAAGGTAGTGTAATATATCATAAGTAAATCATACCTAGTAAATCATGGATCATAAATTATTAATAATTACATATAGCCCTTGTAATAACATTAGGAATATGGAATATGATTTTGGAAACATATGACATTATCCATTATTCATAATGAATGACATAGAAATATTCCCCCATCATTAGAATATAAAAAAATTATTATCTTAAAGAAGACTAACAAGACCATCATCACGTATTATAAAGAGTCCCATAACATAGTTTATTTTTTTCACTTCCCATTCCCACCAGAATCATGGATAAAATTCGCACCACAATTCAGAATATTTAATATCTTGAGATATAAAGTATTACCCAGTAATTTATTGTTATATATTATTTGGGTACAACCTAAATAATAATTTAAAAATATATATTTTTGTACCCGGTTTATATGATCATAATCATAAATCAATGATAAAATAAATTAAAAATGTGAATGAAAATAGATTCATAAAAATTTTCCAAAATGAATTAATAAATAACCATGAATAATAATTTGGTTGATTACATTAAAATATAACACAATTGAAAAATAGTAAAAATTAAATAGATAATGACATTAATTAAAAAACTATTATTTGAAATTAATTAAATTTTTATCAAATGATAAAAAATTTGCATTGTAAAATTAAAATTTTTAAGTTTTAAATAAATATTATATATAAAACTTATTTTATAAAAATAAATTAAAATTATGTTAAAACTACAATTAAAATTTATGAAATCTTGAATAAGAACCATTATAAAGGAAACTCGGGAAAATGATGGGTGAAAGAGAGAACATAGAAAATGGTATGAATAAATCCATTAAAATTTTCATCAAATAAAATAATAGTCAATAAAGGATAAACTTAATAAATTATACATATAGAGATAATAAAATATGTAAAATAATGTGAAAAAATGAAAATGCTATAAAGAGATTTCCAAAAAAATATAAGAGATAAGTTTGTAGCACATAGAAAAATCAATTTGGGTGAATTATAAATCATTGGATGGAAAAAATGTAATATGAAATGTATAAAAATACAAGAATATAATAATAATATAGATTTCATTTTAATGAAAAATAACATGTAATATAAGCAAAAAAGAATTTATATATATTTGATTATCATTTTATAATGGGAATAAAAAAGAAACCATTATCATTATAGATGAATTTCATGATATATCATTAAAATTTGTAATATTAATCAAAAATATAATAATCACATTATTTAGAATATTATTCATATTTTTTTTCCTTTTATACTCATTTATTAAATTAATTTTTTCTCACATATTAATTACTATGGATTTATATTCGTCATCTAATATGTGTAATTTTGATTGATTCATTTATATTTTACAATTGCAAAGTGGATCTTCATTATTTTATAAAATGTTCATTAATCCTAGTTTAATTGATTAAGTCAAATCATATATTTATCACCCATGTCTTCTGGTAAATATAACATTCTATATAATTTTTATCTATGAAAACAATACGGGTTATGATTGGTATTGTTTGAGGACCTTTTGGATTTTTTTGGGATTTCATATAGGTTTATGGGTAGTGCATGGTTGTTAGAAACCTTGAAACACATTCCAGATATCATGCATAGTGATACATGGGATAAAGCTGATACACATGAGTTGTAAATGATTTGTCTGAGTGGAGATGATTCAAAGGATAAACCTTGCACATTGAAAAAGGGATTTAGAAAAAATTTGGAATGAGTTTCAGTATGGTTGCCACATGGTTTTGGAGACCGTGCAATGATACCATGTAGTGGTCATACTCAAGGATATGGCTAACAGATGTTTAGCTCAAAATTGGTCCAACCGTTCGACTTAATAGTGAACATGGTCAAACATATATTCTTATAAATTGTATTTAGTTCGGCATAAGACACCATCCAGTCATTTTCCCCTAAAATGAATCTAACTTACGACTTTACTTCCCCAAAAGTCAAATATTGTTCTCCTATTGATCTATAAGTGATATAAAGGCTTACCATGGTGATTAGAAGCATATTCTTGTGGTTTGTCTTCATTATTAATTGTTATTGAAGTGTTTCATAAATCTATATATTTTATTCTATCAGTATCATAGATCTACACACATTGAATTTAGGTACTTTGTATAGGATTCCAAATATCATTATATTTGGATTATTGATTTATATGGTATGTGATATAAGGTTTCTTGGTGGAGATATAACCCATTTTTTCCATTTTCATGTTGATTATTGTTTTCCCAAAAACTCTCGAGGTAGGTTCCTTCACTTATGACGCCTCTTTATAAATGTGATTGAATTAGATTAAAATTATAATATATAATTGATATTGATTGTGAAATATGTTTGAAAAGCATGATATAAATCCTATTTAGTGATTATTTATGGTTTTTGGTGAAATTTTGTAATTTTGGGAAATTATTGTGAAATGTGATCTATTTTTTTTATTTTATAATGGTAATTTTAAAATGTGAATTTTTTGGTTTTTTTAATTGGATTTTTAGAGAAAATTTATCAATAAAATGGATATTTATTGAAATGGTTTTGACATGTGGAATATTAGAAACGTTTTGTGATATACTTGAGATTGTGTTCATATTTAATTTATGTATATTTTTAAGTATGACCATGTTCTTAGTTTGAAAGGTGAAATAGAACATGGAAAATAACTTAATTGTGACAACATTGTAGATCGATAAGAGACCTATCTTTTGTATGGAACTGTCTGAATGAAGAATACATTGTATGTGGTGTGGTTATGTGGAATGGAATGGTTCTTCAAAATATATGTTGTTGAATATGTTTTATGAAATTTTTTGTTTCATTATTTTTATAATGGTTGTCTTTATAAAATTGGTTAATGTGGTACATGCTTATATACGACTATAGACTATATTATAACTTGATTGAATATAGTAATAAATTATTGTATGGAAATTTATATATATATATATAGTTTTTAAATATTATATCATAGAGGTGTAATTAGGGATGTCATTCTGAGAAAACTACAATGATTTAGTGCACAACCTTCATTAGTAATTTGGTGCTTTGGTAGATGTCATATACTAGGACATGGGAAAAGGTAATGTATCACATGTCTTTAGCACTAACTCATGATACATGGTCTATTTCATGATTTTCAAACATGGATAATGTGTACAAAATATTCTTCCAGTTGTCATGGAGTTTTGGTAGTTTGTATTCTATTGTTTACATTTATTTTTTAGTCTTCCGGTGTGGTACTTGGTTTCTAGTTTTTTTTTTGAAAAATAAAATGTTGGGTCAAATTTCATTGATATCATGAATCATTTAGTAGATTGTTTTGTTATAATTAGTTTTGTTTGTTGGTTTATTGTAAAATCATCCCCAATTTGTATTGAGGCCATTAGGAATTTATTTCCGTGCATTTACACATTGGGGACGTCATTCAATGAAATATAACATCATACCACATTATCAAGCCAATGAGAGGAATGCGGGAAGTTAAAAATAATATAATTATGGTTCAATACAAAGTCATTTTTAACATAAATGGTATTTCCTTGTTCCTTTACTTTTGGAACTAGAATTCATCATTATGGTGTGGAATTCATTCTTGAATAATCCATGGATGGGGATCATAAAAAGGTATGGTACTGTTGGGACATAAAATATAGAGCATGAAAAAGATGAAGCTATTCTTTTTATACAACACGTCATATAACAAGGGAGTTGGGTCCATGAGTGTAGAGACCCGAAGCCTGACGTACATTGACATTACATTACATTTGCGGAATACTTTGTACATAACAAAAACACACACACAAGGATCGTAATAGTTTAGTGTCTTTGGAAACTCGGACTATAATCTTCTAATCGTGGTGAAAGATCTTCAACATCTCCCATAAAGATCTTTTTTTTACCTAAAACCTTTCTTTATATCCTGGGGAAAAGAAAATATAAAAGGGTGAGCTCAAATGCTCAGTAAGGGTAAACAAAAGAAATATCAATCACATCATATACATAAGAACATAGCTTTTGGAAATATTAACCTGCAAAAGAGCTCATAATATCATAACATGGGATAAATCATAGAAGTGAAAATGAGATCCCCATAATCATAACCTGAAACTTGAAACATTGTGGCATGCACACATAATCATAGAAAATCATTTCTTGTTAGTCATGACTCATTTCCAAGACTATCTTAGTGGACAAAGTCCCTTTCTGAATCGAGTAACCCTCGTTTCAGTCATGTTTCACTGAACCGGTATAACCTACCATTTCAGCCATGTCTATCTCATGAGATATAAAATCTTTACCCAATGCATTGGAGGGAGATATAGGTCCCACCCATCTTATAATGAATCCTTTCTTATGTGTGCCACATAATCATAAATCATACATCATCGCATAACACATGTAACAAAAATGGGATTCTTGAAACATCATGACATCATAAAACAAATCATATAAGGCAAATGACTTCATAAAAATAATTCCCTCACAACATAATCAAATCAATGTAATAATAGGGATAAAAATATAACCCTTTATTATCTTAGATGGAAAATAATTTTGATAAAACACTTGAACTCCATTCTTGAGGAAAATATCCTTTCTTCTTCAAAAACATTTTTCCTTTCATAACATGTCATACAACTTTAAAATAAAAGAAGTTGATTAAAAATAAACTTGAAAACTTGTAACGAAAGCTTCTTTGAAGTAATGTTTTAAAAATCCATTCATGCCGTATAAGTTAAAAAAAACATTCTTCGTACTTTTGTCAGAAAAGTCAAAAAGTACCTCGTACGAAAAAAACGACAAAAGATTCCTTTCATATCTTTTACTAAAAACTCAATGAAGGGTAAAATTGGATATAAAATATTGTAGAAGGATGGAAATAATATTACATATTGAGGGAACATGGATGTGGATGATAAAATACACCCCAGTAAATACTTACGAATAAACAATCTCGGATAAAAATGAGATTGTGATATTTCCCTTACCTTAGGTCCGATTTGCTTTGTACGTGTCCGAAGCTCCTGTATAATGGTTTAAATAATGTCATTGACTTATTAAAGAATCATATTCATTGTTATGATATCATATATGGTTCACTTATGACATTATATTACCCGTTCTTTTGTAAATTCCATGTTAAAGAAGCGTTTTGGGTAAAATCGTTTCATTTATCGTAGGTGTTTTGACTTGTTGTTCTTGACATAATTATTACTTATATCATGATTTACTCACTTCCCGAATATAAAATATTATTTATATATCATATATATTCAGTATATATATATATATATAATAGGTAGATAAATAAAATGAAAAACACCGTTCATGGAGACGGTAGTCCGTACGTACGCATGAACGTTGTTTTCCTTTCCTTATTGTCTTGAAATGGAAGTAAGTAGATGACATACATATGTATATATATACATAAATACCGTAGCTTTATAATGTCATATATTTCATTATTATTTCTTATATATACGTTATAATCATTCTTAAATGGTTAACATGGAGAATGAATCTCATCGCGTCGTGGAGACGGTAGTCCGTACGTACGCACGAGCGATGATATCATTTCTATAAATATTGAATTGAATTGGAGTGGATTATACAATATATCAGAATCAATATGATGTTGTAATAACTATGTATAGTTATTCTTTACACCATTATACCCATCCATGTAAGGTGGTGGTGGAAAATAGATTACACCACGGCGTGGAGACGGTATTCCGTACGTACGCACGCGCGGTGATTTCTTTTTCCGTAGGATGGATAGATGGTGAAATAGGGTTGTTTCATACTTATAATAACATATCAGTATATGAGTGATACTGATGTTATTACTTCATAATGAAACAACCTAATAAGAATAAGTGGAAGAAGAAATAAAGATGAAAGAATTGGTAACGGTAATTACCTCTTCTTTGAAGTGCCTCTTTGAGACCTCCTCTTAGGGAACTAAAATTGGAATTTGAGTAAGACCAGAACCTCTAGGATGTTTCTAGGGAAGTGGATAAGAGATTTTGGCAGGGGTTGGCCGAGCTTGAGTGCTCAAATTGGTGTGAGGAGGAGGGGGAGGAGGTGTCCTTTTATAAGGGAGGAGAGGGGCACCTTAGGAATATCTCAAAATATTATTTTATATTAAAGTCAAAATCGGTTTATAATGGTTCCAAAGGGTCTTATTTCGAAGCTAAAGTGGGGATGGGTCGAAATCCTATCAACCAATAGGATTTAGACAAGTTTAGGGTATTATTTTAACCTTATCAATTAGATTTAACTCTAAGTTAATTAATTTAACTTTTACCGTGTCTTTTTGTTTTCTTTCACTATATGGTTAATACACATACTATAACATGCCAAACGAACCCCAAATTGTTTATTATTAATATATATATCCTTATCTAAGTCATTTGGCCGAACCATAGATTTTTAGGAATAAAATAACAATTAATAATATAATATTTGATTTAAAAACTATTTTGTGTCAATTTTGACACTATTTGATATATGATTTTTGTGAAAGTCATAACAGAATTATATGTTCGAACCAAGTTGATTAAATCCACATTAATATATCATAGTATCCGAGAAAATTAGTGGAATTCATAAAAAGTCTTAAATTACATTTATTTTGGTATTTATATTATCAATTTTGTCAATATTTCATTAATAAGATAATTACTGCATCATCTTTGTGTCATAAATAAATTAAATTATTTGATGTCTAAAAATTACAAATAAAATACCATCATGTAGGAAATCTGTTTAGCTTTCTAATGAATATTTACAATCGAATATATCTTATGTATAACCCCATATTAAAAATGATATACTTATTAATCTTTGATTGTAACTATTTTAACCCTTCTTTAAATAAATTAATAATAAATGTCCTAATCTAATCCAAGTGGGCCTAAATGGTCATATTTTATTCCTAAGTTTGTTTTTGTTCGAATTACACTTGTCCAATAGAATTAGGACATGTTTTAGGATAATATTAATATCATATTTACCCTTAGTTACCCTATTTACTATTAACCGCGGTTAAAAAAAAGTAAAAAGTTACTATTCACCAAAAATTATTTTCATTTCATTGAACCACATTTTACTTACTGACATCAACCGTGTCTCTCGGATTTTTGAAATTCCATTCACAGAAGCGGTAAAATTATGTTTTATGAAAAATTCAGTTTTTTAACTACCACTTAGTAGTTTCACTATTCATCAAAAATTGATGTTTTTCAGAACAGTGCCAAAATTTCATCCCAAGCTATATTTCATATTCCGAATTCAAAAATGAAGTCTATTTTACCAAATTCATTACATAAAAGTTGCATTAATTAATTTTATAATTAAATCCCGCTGTTAAAACAAATAGCGTGTTTTTAAGAAACAATATCTATCAAAAGATTGACACTTGTTTATGTCTAGTTTAAATGTAAAATTACATCCAATGACCAACATTGTATTAAATTGTAAAAATATATTCTAAATATACTTTAAAACCACTCAAATTAATGATTTATCACTATTAATTATTTCGATTAAAAAAGTTGTTTTTAAATATAATTTAGTAATTTTCACTATTCATCAGAATATGAAAGTTATCCGAAAAGTACCAAAATTTCACCTTAGATTAAATTCGATACTCCGAATCGAAAAATGAATTCCATTTTGAGAGCTAAAATTTCTAAAATTTTAAAAGGTGGTTATTACTATTCATAACGGCTAGTTATAATAATATTTTAATAGCATATCGTTGTTTAGTGAAACTTGGTATTGCGTACTATACACGCTATCGAGGAAGGTCGCGATTGCGTGTAATGCAAGGAAAGTCAAGGATGTGTGTTGTGCAAGCTCCTTTTGGTGTAGCATACAACACAAGAAATTAGTGAAAAAAAAATATTTTTCATAAAATCTCGGGCTGTTACATTCTACCCCCCTTAAAAGGAATTTCGCCCTCGAAATTCGTCGGGGTTATAAATGGTTTACTATTCGGAAGTTCCTTTAATAGAAACCCACATCGTAAAAAGGAATACCAAAACTTGGCTTTAAAAACTAAAGTATGAAATGTAACGATTACCCAAATAAACTAATCACTGGGTTTCCACATAGGTGAAAATATGGATATGGAAGAAAAATCTAACCATCATGATCTGATGGAGAGTGGTAGAGAACATGGCTATGGAAAAGCTAGCAATCACAAAGCAATAAATTTGTGATGATCTAGGGTACCATCTGATTCATCGGATATAAGATCACTAGGACAACATTTTTGGTTTTCAAGATCATTTCACTAAAGTTGAAAATTTGAATTAGAATAAATACTTTCTTTATTTTGGTACAATCTCACTGTTGTTCATGCCTTGAACAATTTCCAATTCATCTCTTAAATAAATTAAGTTGAATTTTTTATTCGTGAAGTGTTAGCAGATCATGTGATAGAATGACGGGTCATTCCATCTGTCTCAAAAGGTTAGCAAAATTTATATACATAAGTCGATCTATAGTGGGATTAATCATATATGGTTCCTAAAATGGGCTTATACTTCATATATCATACTGCTTAATATAATAACACTAGTTTCTACTAAATAGGGACTTCCTGTAGGTCAGTGGCAGGCGATAAAGGCCAGTCGCACTTCGGTTGTGGGTTCGATTCCTACAGCCTTGTCCGAAGCGATGGGCTGTCGCCCGTCCTGCAGGTTGTCCTTTTTCTAAAACTACATTACTATAACATCCCATCAATAATATCTAAAATCTTCTATCCTTAAACAATACTAACTTATGTCCAACATAATCCATTCTAATCTTTTAGGCTTATCCATAATACTACAGTCCACCATCGTTGATCCCCATATATCATAAGATATGTCTTGTTGGTCACATTCCAATCATGTGAATACCTTAATCATGTATTCTCTTGAAAAATGAATACCAATTAAACCATAGTGAAAACATGATTGTTGTCAAAAGTTAACTCTTTCAACATATCAAAATCCAAAAATTCTATATACTCAAACCATGATATCACTTAGTCTTTATATCAATCATGAGCTCATGAATACAATCAAACATCTCATTATCTTCTTATCGCTTCATTATGATCTTATCATCTGTTTACCAAAAATGTCTCAATCACTTTTCATGGTTACCGGTACCATAAAATTATTGAAAACCACAATAGACCAAAACATAAATATTTCAGTACACCATAAAATTACCTCAACAGCATTATTCTTGAATACCAATACATACACACTTCTGTCCATCCACTTCAATGATTGTCCTGGAATAAGTCCTTCCTTGGTTTAGAAGTAACTTTTTAGGTCAGTGCATTGAGTTGGGTAATGCCCATGTTCTCCACAAATAAGACATTGAACTCCATAACAATCTGTCACTCTATGACCCTTTTCTCCACACAGATAACATCGATCCCTCCATTTGAGGTATTCCTCAAGGTTCTTCTTCCCTTCTTTAGAAATCTAAATCTTCCTTTCTTTATGCTCCTCAACATGCGAACATGCATAATAGTTTATCATCCTCTTCTTTGATGAATTAGTCATACCACTAAATTTCACCTTGTTAATCATATATCGCGATGACTGATTCGGCATAATCACAATATCTTTATCTCTAGGTATTACACAATTTTGTTGCTCATAGTCACCAATTTTTCCATTGGATTCAATGTTAACCGAATTCCTTCTGGTTCCCTCCATTAACTAAAACACAAAAAGAATTTTGTGAGAGGCGAAATCATGCTAGGGAAGACAACATAGTAAAGGGAAAACACCCTCAATATCTAACATCTTTGGTTAAATTCTAAGATCGTTAGCGCAATTCTAGGACTATATCCTATATGTATACTTAACCTTAGGGACATCCCTAGACATACCTTAGAAATATCTCTAGGATCTCACTAAACTTCTCGCATCCTAGTTTCCAAAGGTTGACTAAACCTTTCCTCTGATACCAACTGTAGAGACCCGAAGTCTGACGTACATTGACATTACATTACATTTGCGGAATACTTAGTACATAACAAAAACACACACACAAGGATCGTAATAGTTTAGTGTCTTTGGAAACTCGGACTATAATCTTCTAATCGTGGTGAAAGATCTTCAACATCTCCCATAAAGATCTTTTTTTTACCTAAAACCTTTCTTTATATCCTGGGGAAAAGAAAACATAAAAGGGTGAGCTCAAATGCTCAGTAAGGGTAAACAAAAGAAATATCAATCACATCATATACATAAGAACATAGCTTTTGGAAATCTTAACCTGCAAAAGAGCTCATAATATCATAACATGGGATAAATCATAGAAGTGAAAATAAGATCCCCATAATCATAACATGAAACTTGAAACTTTGTGGCATGCACACATAATCATAGAAAATCATTTCTTGTTAGTCATGACTCATTGCCAAGACTATCTTAGTGGACAAAGTCCCTTTCTGAATCGAGTAACCCTCGTTTCAGTCCTGTTTCACTGAACCGGTATAACCTACCATTTCAGCCATGTCTATCTCATGAGATATAAAATATTTACCCAATGCATTGGAGGGAGATATAGGTCCCACCCATCTTATAATGAATCTTTTCTTATGTGTGCCACATAATCATAAATCATACATCATCGCATAACACATGTAACAAAAATGGGATTCTTGAAACATCGTGACATCATAAAACAAATCATATAAGGCAAATGACTTCATAAAAATAATTCCCTCACAACATAATCAAATCAATGTAATAATAGGGATAAAAATATAACCCTTTATTATCTTAGATGGAAAATAATTTTGATAAAACACTTGAACTCCATTCTTGAGGAAAATATCCTTTCTTCTTCAAAAACATTTTTCCTTTCATAACATGTCATAAAACTTTAAAATAAAAGAATTTGATTAAAAATAAACTTGAAAACTTGTAAAGGAAGCTTCTTTGAAGTAATGTTTTAAAAATCCATTCATGCCGTATAAGTTAAAAAAAACATTCTTCGTACTTTTGTCAGAAAAGTCAAAAAGTACCTCGTACGAAAAAAACGACAAAAGATTCCTTTCATATCTTTTACTAAAAACTCAATGAAGGGTAAAATTGGATATAAACTATTGTAGAAGGATGGAAATAATATTACATATTTAGGGAACATGGATGTGGATGATAAAATACACCCCAGTAAATACTTACGAATAAACAATCTCGGATAAAAATGAGATTGTGATATTTCCCTTACCTTAGGTCCGATTTGCTTTGTACGTGTCCGAAGCTCCTGTATAATGGTTTAAATAATGTCATTGACTTATTAAAGAATCATATTCGTTGTTATGATATCATATATGGTTCACTTATGACATTATATTACCCGTTCTTTTGTAAATTCCATGTTAAAGAAGCGTTTTGGGTAAAATCGTTTCATTTATCGTAGGTGTTTTGACTTGTTGTTCTTGACATCATTATTACTTATATCATGATTTAATCACTTCCAGAATATAAAATATGATTTATATATCATATATATTCAGTATATATATATATATAATAGGTAGATAAATAAAATGAAAAACACCGTTCATGGAGACGGTAGTCCGTACGTACGCATGAACGCTGTTTTCCTTTCCTTATTGTCTTGAAATGGAAGTAAGTAGATGACATACATATGTATATATATACATAAATCCAGTAGCTTTATAATGTCATATATTTCATTATTATTTCTTATATATACGTTATAATCATTCTTAAATGGTTAACATGGAGAATGAATCTCATCGCGTCGTGGAGACGGTAGTCCGTACGTACGCACGAGCGATGATATCATTTCTATAAATATTGAATTGAATTGGAGTGGATTATACAATATATCAGAATCAATATGATGTTGTAATAACTATGTATAGTTATTCTTTACACCATTATACCCATCCATGTAAGGTGGTGGTGGAAAATAGATTACACCACGGCGTGGAGACGGTATTCCGTACGTACGCACGCGCGGTGATTTCTTTTTCCGTAGGATGGATAGATGGTGAAATAGGGTTGTTTCATACTTATAATAACATATCAGTATATGAGTGATACTGATGTTATTACTTAATAATGAAACAACCTAAGAAGAAGAAGTGGAAGAAGAAATAAAGATGAAAGAATTGGTAACGGTAATTACCTCTTCTTTGAAGTGCCTCTTTGAGACCTCCTCTTAGGGAACTAAAATTGGTCTTTGAGTAAGACCAGAACCTCTAGGATGTTTCTAGGGAAGTGGATAAGAGATTTTGGCAGGGGTTGGCCGAGCTTGAGTGCTCAAATTGGTGTGAGGAGGAGGGGGAGGAGGTGTCCTTTTATAAGGGAGGAGAGGGGCACCTTAGGAATATCTCAAAATATTATTTTATATTAAAGTCAAAATCGGTTTATAATGGTTCTAAAGGGTCTTATTTCGAAGCTAAAGTGGGGATGGGTCGAAATCCTATCAACCAATAGGATTTAGACAAGTTTAGGGTATTATTTTATCCTTATCAATTAGATTTAACTCTAAGTTAATTAATTTAACTTTTACCGTGTCTTTTTGTTTTCTTTCACTATATGGTTAATACACTTACTATAACATGCCAAAAGAACCCCAAATTGTTT
This sequence comes from Viscum album, assembly GCA_963277665.1. Taxonomy (NCBI): domain Eukaryota; kingdom Viridiplantae; phylum Streptophyta; class Magnoliopsida; order Santalales; family Viscaceae; genus Viscum; species Viscum album. The sequence continues at coordinate 567,545,392 of OY728151.1, forward strand.
ATTATTAATATATATATCCTTATCTAAGTCATTTGGACGAACCATAGATTTTTAGGAATAAAATAACAATTAATAATATAATATTTGATTTAAAAACTATTTTGTGTCAATTTTGACAATATTTGATATATGATTTTTTTGAAAGTCATAACAGAATTATATGTTCGAACCAAGTTGATTAAATCAACATTAATATATCATAGTATCCTAGAAAATTAGTGTAATTCATAAAAAGTCTTAAATTACATTTATTTTGGTATTTATATTATCAATTTTGTCAATATTTCATTAATAAGAAAATTACTGCATCATCTTTGTGTCATAAATAAATTAAATTATTTGATGTCTAAAAATTACAAATAAAATACCATAATGTAGGAAATCTTTTTATCTTTCTAATTAATATTTACAATCGAATATATCTTATGTATAACCCCATATTAAAAATGATTTACTTATTAAACTTTGATTTTAACTATTTTAACCCTTCTTTAAATAAATTAATAATAAATGTCCTAATCTAAACTAAGTGGGCCTAAATGGTCATATTTTATTCCTAAGTTTGTTTTTGGTCGAATTACACTTGTCCAATAGAATTAGGACATGTTTTAGGATAATATTAATATCATATTTACCCTTAGATACCCTATTTACTATTAACCGCGGTTAAAAAAAAGTAAAAAGTTACTATTCACCAAAAATTATTTTCATCTCATTGAACCACATTTTACTTACTGACATCAACCGTGTCTCTCGGATTTTTGAAATTCAATTCACAGAAGCGGTAAAATTAAGTTTTATGAAAAATTCAGTTTTTTAACTACCACTTAGTAGTTTTACTATTCATCAAAAATTGATGTTTTTCAGAACAGTGCCAAAATTTCATCCCAAGCTATATTTCATATTCCGAATTCAAAAATGAAGTCTATTTTACCAAATTCATTACATAAAAGTTTCATTAATTAATTTTATAATTAAATCCCGCTGTTAAAACAAATAGCGTGTTTTTAAGAAACAATATCTATCAAAAGATTGACACTTGTTTATGTCTAGTTTAAATGTAAAATTACATCCAATGACCAACATTGTATTAAATTGTAAAAATATATTCTAAATATACTTTAAAACCACTCAAATTAATGATTTATCACTATTAATTATTTCGATTAAAAAAGTTGTTTTTAATTATAATTTAGTAATTTTCACTATTCATCAGAATATGAAAGTTATCCGAAAAGTACCAAAATTTCACCTTAGGCTATATTCGATACTCCGAATCCAAAAATGAATTCCATTTTGAGAGCTAAAATTTCTAAAATTTTAAAAGGTGGTTATTACTATTCATAACGGCTAGTTATAATAATATTTTAATAGCATATCGTTGTTTAGTGAAACTTGGTATTGCGTACTATACACGCTATCGAGGAAGGTCGCGATTGCGTGTAATGCAAGGGAAGTCAAGGATGTGTGTTGTGCAAGCTCCTTTTGGTGTAGCGTACAACACAAGAAATTAGTGAAATAAAAAAAAAAATTTCATAAAATCTCGGGCTGTTACAATGAGAGTTTTGGATAAACGATTATGTTTGAAATATCATTATTATGGGTTTATCCAATGAGATGATCTTGAGATTCATTAGAGGAATTAATTCCCACTTGGTGTGTAGACATAATTTTGAATAATGGTTTAATATTTTCAACAATATTGTATATATTTTAAAAAAATTATTCTATTTTCAAATTAATTATTTTGAAAAAGAGAATGGTTGTGGTATTTTAAAAAAAATGATTTTAAATAGAAACTTGAACGTTTAGAAAAATGTGTGAATGTGGAAAATGTATATTTTGAAAGAAATTTTGTGATTTTTTACATGATATAATTTCGATTTTTACACCTTTAGTTGATAGATATTGACAACTATATAATTTAATATCTGTATAGAAAATGGATCTTGGTAGCCATCATAGAAACGATCTGAAAGAAGCAGTGGAGAATGTGGTAACAACTAAGCTGCATGTGAACCAACAAATTTTCTAGAGTAATTCCCATGTATATCAATATTCAGACACATGGAACCAATGGAATGATCCAAGACTACTGGATCATTCTTCCTCGTTCCTAAAATAGAATCCACCCATCTTCTGGGGTGATTCTGAATAGGATGGAGCTGAGGATCAGTTGAATAATATGAATCATATCTTTAATTTACATGGAAAAACAATAGATCTAATATTCAATACTGAAAAAATATATGTTGTAGGATCTTTCAGGCCAGTGATGGGATCTAGCGATGCAGGATAGAGTTGAGGAGAACATTAGTTGTGTGGATTTTTGATGAATTTTTCAATATGAAATTCAATCAACACATTTTTAAGATTTAAAATATTATCTACATATTCATCATGAGGATGGAAAATTTCTCTGTCAGTGAGAATGTGGCTAAATTGATAAATTTAGTCTAATATACAACTGACATTTCATTTAGTGTATCATTGAAGGCTCACATAATAGAATAGGGTCTTAAACATGAGGTTTTATCGAATCTTGTTATGCTATGTATTAATGATTATATACATATGTTCAATAGAGTAATGGTGGATGAATGAGGCCTATCGATATATATGGGAGGAAGAAGTATGTTGATACCCTGGTGGGAACTATAATGTTGGGATCCAAAGGAAGAGGGACACCTACTTTTAGGGTGGGTGTATGAATTAGAATCAGATAGCTTGATCAGTGAATCTTTCTCCAATACCCATGAAAAAAGAGTGATGTTTACAATTTGGTTCCTTAAAACACATGTATAAAGAATTTACAACGCCACCATGATCGTGCCTAAATTGCAACAAGATGGGATATCTTAAGAACTTTTGTCGAAGAACACTTATTTTAGGTCCGCGATCCAATTTTCAAGTGTTGCAGCTCATGTATTCTTTGACAAGGAGAGGACATTAGAATAAATCTAAGAGGTAAGGAATAGATAACCATGGTTATTCCATGAATTACATGACTCCATATAAAATAAAATCTCAGCAAGGCAGCAAGGAGTTATGTTCCGCAATGCAGTAATTATACGGAGGATAATAGGCGACTATGGATTATCAGGATGGACCATATATGGTAATAGTTACACTTCATTTGAATTGTAAAAATATGAATGTTTATTTTGATACTGGTGCATCACATTCCTTTAGTTCTTCTTATGACATTTATTTTTCAATTTTAAAACATGAAATAATGCCTTTTGTAATCAAACATCAATCTCTAATTGGTAAAGGAGAATGTCAATCCTATGTACCTAGAGCATGTTATATAAATTTTGATAGTGATGAGATGAAATGATATTTATATATGTTAAATATTGTTGTTCATGACATAATCATGAGAATGGATTAGTTGACAATGTTCAAGGATAACATCGACTATTATAGAAGAACGATTTGTTTTGGGAATGAAGATGTCACCGATAATCATTTCAGAAGAAGAAGGGTTTTAATGAACGGTGTAACATGCATGTTGGAACTAGTAATGGGGGCGATATCTTATCATTTGGGAGTGTTGACTTTGGAATTGATAGATGATATTATGGATAAAAATTTCCCATCATTCATGGATCAATTTTCAGATGCCTTCCCATAAAACTTCTCAGTGCTACCACTGATAAGTGAGGTGGAATTTATGAATTATCTCCATTCAATGACATTTCCTATATCACATTCATTTGATCAATTGAAACCAATTAAACTATGGTTGTAATGTTACAGTTGGATGAACATTTAAGAAATGGTTTCATTTGGCCGAGCACATCTATATGGAAAACATCAATCTAGTTCATGAATAATGATGATGGAAATCTATGGTTATTTGTGAATTATAGTATTATTAACAAATATATGATAAATAGTAGGTATCCACTTCAATGATTTGATTTTCTTTTCAATAAAATGATTTGATCTCAATGGTTCTCTAAAATTGACATATGATTAGGATATCACCAATTGCAAGTTTATAAGGAGGATATTTCAAAAATATCTCTCCAAACAATATATAGACATTCTGAATATGTGGTAATTCATTTTGGTCATTCGAATACACTATATGTCCTTATGGAATGGATGAATTGAATATTTCATAGATATCAAGATTCATTTATTTTAGTGTTTGTGGATGACATATTCGTGTATTCAGGGACACATGATGAGCATGAGGATCACTTGGATACAATTTTGAAAATTTTGAGAAACCATCATTTGTATGACAAATTTGAAATGAGTGATTTTTGGATGAAATATGTATGCTTTCTTGGCCATGTAACTTCTAAAATTGGTGTTTCAGTGGATTCTATGATGATAAAATCTATTTTCTCTTGGAAACAGAAAAAAATGCCTCTAAGATACGATGATTTCTTGGTCTAGTTGGTTATAGTAGACTCTTTGATCATCAATATTCACGGATATTCTCACCAATGACTACTTTGTAAATATTAATATACCATTCCAATAGACTGAGAAATGCTAGAAATATTTTATGAAGCTAAAATCTCTACTTATATCAGCACCTATCATGATACTTCGAGAATCAGGACAAGCGTATGTGGTGTACTATGATTATTTTGGATTTAGGTTGGGTTGTGTTCTCATTCAATTATATCATATTATTTCTTATGTCCAAATGAAGTTACAATAACATCCTATGAATTACTCCACACATGATTTTGAGTTAGATGTAGTTTTTTATACCTTAAAGACTTGGTGTGATCATCACTTCATTTACAAATTTACTGTGTTCAATATAACATGAGTGATAAATTTACAATGTTCATGAATCATTAGATCCCGAAACAAATTTTATCACAATGGGATTTGAATTAGAGTAAAATATTATCGATAGAGTATCTCCAGATGTTCAAAATTGACTTAATGTATGCACCAGTTAAAGTCAATACAGTGGTAGATTCATTTAGAAGAATGTCATACTCATATTTGGAAAAAAAGATTTAGATAAGAAGTAGTTGATATCAGTCCTAAGAATATTACATGTAGAATATAGAGACTACAAAGATGTTTCATTTTTCATTTCAATTTTATAGATTTTGAAATAATATTGATGGATAAATAAGCCTTGATATCTGATATAGAATGCATGGAGATGATATTAAAACTCAATGGTGAGGATACCGATGAGGGCTAAAAGACAGATTGGTGTTCAATTTTGTGGTTTTTATATCGAATGGTTGTACTTATGTATTTTCAAGTATAAAAAATATGTTATTATTATCACTCAAGATGGGTTTTTAATCCAAGAATAAAGAAAATGTTTAAGTTGGTGAAATCAAAGTTGTGGGGGAACTATATGAAGTGGAAGGTGGTTGATTTAATTCCACCATGAAAAATATTTCATCACGTTAATTTAATGATTTAGTGAATAGAATGTATGTTTCATTCATCACCTATTCCAGTTTGGAAATGGTATCAAATTGTAATGATCCATTTTTTGGACTAGACTAAAAAGCAAAGGAATTTGATATTTTTCAATTAAGGAACATTTCATTTTTAAAACAAAACATCAAAACTAAATTCCGAGTTATAAAATATTTTTATATTGTGTTTTTAGACTTTGGTGAATGATAATTAGTTTTATCGAGTGGTTCATGGAGTCTTCAGTGCAGCAGTCCTTGAATTATACTGTTTTGAAGGGCCTGCACTGGGAGTACAGTTTGTCTGAAACTGTACGTCCCACTACAAAAAACCATGCAGATTTATTTATGGTGTGTGGAGACATATCACACCATATGTGAACGGTTTTCCAAACAATAATTCCAGCTTGTGCGGGGTTCCATAGGTATCTAGAAGAGGGAGCATAGTTTGTGTGTGGTTTGTTAAATTGTGCATCCAAAACTGTGTGAATATACTATATTTAAAAACAAGTATAAATTATAAATAATTTAAACGAAATAAGAAAAAAACATAACCCTCTATTCCTCCTCCCCCAAACCATGATGAATCTCCCCTCCTCTCACTTGTGGGTCACCCGACACCCCCCATCCACGACTTCCTCAATGACCATCAATTTGACAAGATTCTGTCATGTCCATCATATGATTTGTCGATGTAGGATCCATCCTCTCTTATATTCCATGATTCTGGTCTATTTCCATCCAATCCATCAATAGGAATGGTGCGTGAAAACCCTATGGTTTTGGTGAGATCTTATTTGGGGGTTTCCTTTGATGATATGTCATTTGAATGGTATCTCAGGACTCATTGGTCTATGTTCCAGTAACCACTATCGAAGGTGAGGTGGTTCGGTCTGTATCCTCTCACCATTTCCATCTAAGGTATAGATATAATTCTATCAGGTTGTTTCACAATAGTTATATGTTGGTCATCATGTGTTATAAGGTGTATAGTAATAATCTTCTACTGCGTCATTTTCTTCTTTGAGATTTTAGGTAACTTGGTCATGGGAGACTTGCCTACATGTGCATATATAAGTAAATATATTTATGTGGGTTCCCCCATTACATGTATAGTTATCCATGGTATTGATTATTCATGAATGGGGTTAGGTTTTACCGTATATATATATAAATCCATATATATGTGAGTGGAGATGGTATTATGCATATAATAATATATATGAGGATCCCATTGCACATAGAAATGGTCTTACGAGTGTCCGTTCATATGGGATAGGTATCCATTCATGTAGTGGAGGTGCATATTTTTAGTAGGGGATAAAAAGGTTTTATTTAGAATGTCCCAAGAGCAGAAGTGGATAGGTTTTTTCCCACCTGATGTAGGATCTCTATCAATCCGCATTAATTATGTATGTTTTGAATTACTTTTAGTTGAATTTTTAAATCGACTTTATCATATCGAACTGAATCTATAGAATAAGATTTCTAAATATGATACAATGAAATTTATTGAAGTTAATATCATATTTTTATAAAAAAAACCCTCCAGCTGAGGTGTTCTATATTCATGAAAAAAAGTAGGATGTAGACACCCTTGTTTGTGTGCTCTTTTTATTTGGTTATTTTCTTATTCTTTGATATCATGTTTGGTATGAAGACGGTTTAGAAAATGACCCTAAAAATGATCCTAAATAAGTTACTCCATTATGTACTATCCATTTTTCCCTTAACATCTAGTTAATTCAATATTATCCTTTAAATGAAATATCCCAGGAGATATTGAAATTAAATGGACTATGTTTGGATAGAAAAAATGATATAGTGGAATCCCTTGAATGAAATGTCTTCTCTAATTGAACCCTTAAAATAATTTTCCATGTCTAGAAAAATTGGATGTGACGACATTGAATTAATAATATAAATTAAATGATGTTATTTTGATTGAATGTTGAGGCCATATTGAATTGATTTTTATATGTTATATGGGTAAATGAAATGGATTCATAGAAATGGAATTGTATATGGGTATGAGCATATATGATAAGCCTTTCTCTCATGTAATGAAAATTAATGATATTACCATGATAAGGTTTTAATTGAAATTCTTAGGATGTATTTTATTTAGTATAAATGTGAACATGTTTTCTTATATATATTATAGGAATGGTCCAATGATATTCAAAAGAGGTTAATAAATCATAAATTATATGTCTTCAATGATTATTCCTTATAGTAAGTGGATCCAAGTTACCATGAGATCCCATAGAGAGTGAGAATATGTGAGTTTATATACTTATACTTTATACACCATGATTTCTCCTAAAGTTAAACTAGGGGATAACCTAGTAATTCTTCCCTAGGTGATGGATGTTCTTGCGTTATATCGTATTCAATCCAAACCCATATTTCCAAAGGACTATGATATCGTTGTGTAAGAAGCCGTGTTATCCTAGTTTTCTATTTCTATAACACCAAATGATCTTTTAGAATCAAGAAGATGGGTTAGAATATGAGATCATCCAATGCTAATGAATGTTTGTGTGTTAAGTCTTGTTCCAACCAGAAGTAGTGTCCGAGGTATATGACCATTTGTCGCAGGTACACACCTAGATCATATAGGAGGATGATATGTATATCTATACTATATATATATGTTATATATATATATATAGTCCATGATAAGAACCATATTCAAGATTCATGTAGAAGATTGTATATCATTTAGGTGACCCTTGGGAACCCAGACATGTGTTTATTTATTTATAAATTTCTATTATAAAATTCTCAAAACAGTGTACATTGTTTAATAATTATACAATATTTGTATTGGGATTTAAATGATGGTTTATTCCTACTAATATTTATATAACACACCATAATCATGATGCCATTACACTTGGGTACCGAAGTAGACCTCACATTATCATAGAAATATAGAACATGCTTATCAATGTGTGCTTGAACCATGAGTTTGGAGAAAAGACTGAGAAACTACTTAGGATGTTCAAAGAGATCTCTCAAGGGGATTTTTTGTCTTTTCATTATTTACATTGTATTGGAGAATCATGTTGTTTTATTTACTAATTATTGTTGTACATAATTACATTTTCATGCTTTCAATAGTTATATGAGAATATTTATTATGTTATTTTTTCTGTCGTTTATCCTACATCTACTATTGTTTTCATTATTATACTATTTATACTATGATAATTCCATTTTGAATCTTTGTTAATAGGGTATAGTCACCCCACAATCCCCTCCAAATACCCCTCTTTTCTAGTCAATATCCTCTAGTGTATGGGGAGATGGTCATGATGTCATGTGACAACCCGTCCAACAACCGATTTGATCATAGGCCAGTTTGGGACATCACAAAGTGGTATAATAGGCTATTTCATTTACCTTTTCATACTAATTTGTGTTGTTAGATAGGATTTTAGGCATGTATCAACACTTTTCTAATATTCATGCTTCAGATTGGTCACCCCATGTACAGGAATGGACCAGGTGACTAGGGTTGGGTTTGTTGTTCATGTAATTTTCTATTACGATTGATATGATTTCACCTTGAGATACAGTTTAATTTCTTCTACTTATAATTTATGTGAATTATGGTATTATCCCTTTTGCTTATATAGAAATGGATTTTTATTGCATGCATCATTCAAAGCACATAAGAAATTTACATGTCCAATATAGTTCCATGACATGTAGATCCGTTTATAGGTTTCATACTTATTGGGTTTTGTGCAATGACTTCAATACCAAGATTAATGTTTATATTCAATTATAGTTTATTAAATAACAAGATTAGTTGTATAATATTAGTTAACATTTTAGCATTCCTTTTGTATTTAATTCAGTTGATATATTACTTGTACTGTTTTGATATATGTAATTTGGTTGAAATGACATCAAATCTAGTTTTCAATTGTGATGTTTATGGGTACAATACAATTTGTAAAGTGTAACTCTTAAACTTGAGCCTTAAATAAAATGTAAATGATGTAGAAGATTAAATTCAAAGGTGAATTGGTATTAATTAAAAGGATCTAAATGCTAAACTATAAAGTGTAAGTGTGCTTTATAGGTTGGTATATGGATGCCCATCTATCTACGTTTATATATTTATATATATGAGAATGTTAAAATTTTAATGTGATTTTTTGTTTTGTAAAATGAGATCAAATTTCCAATCCCTAATGTTTTTGAGAACATCCTGAGTTGGGAAATGGAAAACCATGTTAAATATAATGACATGATTCTTTGTAAAATGGTTATTTATATTCAAGGGCTGTTAGTTTTAATATAGAATGAATTAATTAAATGACTAAATTCAATAGGACCCTAGTAGGTCTGTTCATTAATTTTTTTATGAGATGAAGTTGTATCAATGTTTGAGACTTTTATATATGAGAAAATACTATTGGAATTCATTTTATAGGATCCATGTTGTCCCATAGGAATCCTTATTGGCCATTTTAATTATTATATATTTTTTTGTTATTCATTCATGTGTTTCCCTTGGGGAATTCACAAAATCCAATACCTTGTGTTTTTTTAAAACCTACATTATTTTTTCAAAAACAATCCTTTTAATTGTTAATGATTAATGTCATTAAAATAAAATGTCATGGAAATGGATCCTTTATTGGTGTTTTGAGACCCTTTTTAATGGGTAGTTGAGTTTTTCTTGAGTTTCCTTAGAACATAACTCTTGATGATTTCGGTAGTAGTTGTTTGTTTAGAAATGAATTAAATGTTTTTATCTTGATCTTGTGAATTCTACTAGAATGAACAAATTCTTGGTTCAATTATTTTTCTTTGTAAGGGGATAACCGATGGTTGGTAGCTCCCACATAAACTAAATTCTTTTCTTGTATCATGTATTATTGGACATTCGAAACAATTCGGGTGCCTTTGTCCTTATTTGGTCTTCCGGATTCCAATAACAAAATCGTTCACATGGGTGGCCATGCTTTCGTGACCGTGTTATGGGTGTCAACATTGGGAAATTCTTGGTTTTAGTTGGTTAGACATGCCTCAGGCATAGTCGGTTTCTTATTTGATCATTTAACCCTTTCATATTCCTAGGGTGGTATGTGCAGATGTAATTTGTACCATAAAGTGATAAATGTGCTAACTAACTGGATGTGATTGATTAATTCATTGAGCATTGAGATGATAAGTGTGACATTGTTTAATCCCTGTTGTAAAGTTCCCTGATGATAATTAAATTTGGTTTTCCCAATTCTCGAGATAAAATTTCAAGAGACTCGGGTATTTTGCAATACCGGTCAATTTTTTTCCTTATAGGCTTTGACAAATGTGATTGTGACTAGGATGAATGTCACACATTTTTTATGGTGTTTTTTACTATTTTTCCTTTTAATGGCTATTTTATCTTCTTTTCCTTCATTGACTAGGATTCTCCTAAATTAGAGAGTGTCCTGTTGGTTCTGGTAATTCTATGTCCTCCTATGATGAAGGAATCCATCCAAATAGGTCAAATTGCATGATAGTAAAATCATGATTGAGTTCCTTTGGGTTTTTCAGGTGTAGTTTTGGGTCCATTTTTTTAGAAATATGAATTTAATCTATTTATCTATGAATAAAACCTCTGAAAAAACCAATTTTCGTGGAAGGATTTGGTTGTGGGATAGAAAAAAAATAATAAATTGAGGTTGTGATTGAATGTGTTTTCATAATTATGGTACATCAGAAGGTGAAGCCATGTCCCTTACATGAAGTCGAAAAATAGTGGTTCGAACTTTCTTCCTTCCAATAGCCAGGTGTGATTAACTTGAAACTGTTAAGATCTTCTTAGTGTACTCTACTAAGCGATTACCATGCCAATTATCTTCACTTTTTCTTGGATACACTGAGAGAGCATCAATCTTACACTGGAATTAACTCTTTAAAGCTTTTGGGCATGATTTTGGTGGCTATAATAAGGCATTCCACAAGAGATTCATGTTTTCCCTTGCTGGTTGATCTTTGCAACATCATCAATCGTATGGTGTAGTCTTCGATGATCATGTTTGTTGAATATGTGAGATACCATGGGAGAAGGCATTGCAGTTCATCTTATAAAACGATGTTCATCGGAGCCATACATCTTCTTAATTAGTCAGCTATAGTGGACTGACTCTTTCATCTATTTATTAATGACTGTAGTGGGTGATTAACCATTTTAAGGTCCTTCATATGGTGAATATTAGTGTGGTTATTATTAGCTGATGATTATCATGAAAAATAATCTCGAATCAGGATATGAAATTGATGGTGAATCTATCATTTAATCGTTTCAAAAATTATAATTGGATCATCATTGGAACTATAGGAGTGTGCTTTGAATGAAAATTAATATGGTGAAAGAGATATAGTTTGAATTTGTCCGTTAAATGTGAAATCAAAATTTGGGATGTATGTTTGGCCAATTTCAAAATGAGATGACGATATGATCATTCCTCTAGTTGGAGGGGCTTGGGTAACTTTCATCTCAGTGTTTCAGTTGGAAAACGAGTGTTATCTCGAGTATTGGTTGTTTAAGTTACCAAATATTAACAGAGTTTTCGATGGTGTGTTTGATTTTTAGAAATGTAACACGGCCACTTAAACTAAGAATCTAGGCCCTTTTATGTTGGTTGAGATGTAATGTTGTCACCTAAGGCTTAACAGGGATGCAAAATTCTATAGATGGAAGGTTATAATGATATGCATTTTCGAATAGACTAAAAAGTGAAATAATTTGAATGTTTTTAATGAATTAATGGGTCATTTTTAAAATAGATCTTCGTAACTAAATTCCAAGAGTTGGAATGTATTATGTTTGTTTTTTGGACTTCGGTGGCAGTTAATTATGTTTTTTAGGTGGATCGATGTTTTTTGAGAGAGCCATATTTAAAAAATCATTGTTTCAAAGGGTCATCACTGGTCACACGATTTTTCTAAAACCAAGAGGATGAACGCTGATGGGTAGAGACGTTTACCATAGGCTGCACATGGTTTTCTGATCTATGTGGCCAGCCTATGTGGGGTTCTGAAAGTATCCCGAAGGGGGAACACAGTTGGCTCATAGTTTTTAAACCATACAGTCATATCCAAACAACAAGACTAGTTTTAAAAATAATATTAAATTAAAATTAAATAAAATGAAATCAAAAACACAAACATAACCCTCTATTCTAACTACCCCAAATTATGATGCATCTTCCCTCCACCCTCTTGTGGGTCATGCGATACCTCAATCCAAAGCTCCCTCTCTGACCATCAATCAAGTTGGATTCCTTCATGTTAATCATCAAAATTGTCGAGGTAGGATCTCACCTCAATTATCATATATAATTATGAATTATTTTCTCCCCCTCTATATCATGGTATGGTGAGTCTGAACCCTAGGGTATCAGGGGATCTTATTTTTGGTTTCTCTTCAATGATAGGTCGTGTGAATGGTCTATTTGGACCCATTGATCTGATTTCTGGGAACATCTCCCGAAGGCGTGGTGGTTCGTCTTGTTTTGGTTAGCCCCCGCCATATGAGATATGGATCTAATGATTTTGGTTTGTTTTTCTCTAGTTATATATCATTCATTATGTATTATGATGTTCTTAATAATAATATTTTATTACGTCAGTTAATGCTTTGTGATATCGGGTCAATATGTCTTGGGAGACACACTTTCATGTTGATAGGTAAGTAAACACACACACACACAAACAGATATATATATATATATATCCCATTTATGTTTATAATTAGATATTTTAGTGATTATACACATATGGTTCTAGGTGTTCACATGTATAAATATATATTAAAATGCTTATGTAGGTGAGTGGAGAAAAGTATATTCATATAAGAATATTGGTGGGGATCCCCTTACAAATGCTCTTGACCATGAGTGTGTGTGTGAATAGGGAATTATTCTCCAATAATTTATGTGATGTTGCACATTTTTAGTAGGGGAGAAATAGTATTTAATTTGAAATACCCAAGAGCTGAAGTGGACAGATTGCTTCCACCTTTAGATATGATCACAATCCACCCCCTTTAGTGGAAGTATGATTCTAGATTACTTTATTATACATCTTAATTATGTTTTATCTTATTTAACTACTTCTCTGGAATATGATGTTTTCTTATGATACAAACAAATTTCATGAAAATAATATCATGTTATCGTAATAAATCCCCACCAATAGAGGTGCATTGTCATCAAGATAAAATGTAAAAAGTAGACAGAAATATTTGACTACCCTTTTTCCATGGTTCATTAATTATTCCAGTATTTCTTGATCGGTACAAATCTGGTTCGTAACATAGACCATAATAATGATCCAAACTGATTTACCACTTTAGGTTCTATGCATGTTTCCCTCTAAAATCATACTAATTCAATCTTAAACATTAAATTAAATGGACCTAGGGATATGGGAATAAAATAGACTTGGTTAGGGTAAATAAAATGATATAGTGGTGTCCCTTGAGTGGAATTGCCTTATACATGAACCATTAAACCCATTTTAAACATCTTAGAAAATGGATGATATAACCATGAATTAGGAAATTAAATTAATGTGGGTTCAATGGATTAAATGGTAGGTCAAAATGAATTCGATTCCTTATGTGAAAGTGGAAATTGAAATGGTTTCCTATGAGTGGAATAGCTTATGGATACAATAATACATTATAAGCCATTACCACGTGTAATAAAATTTAATGTGATTATCATGATAATGTTTTTATTGAATTTAGTTATATGTATTTCCTTTAGTAAAAATGTAATAATATTTTATTATATATATAATTGTAATGGCACAATGAGATACCAGGGTGGTTAATGTCACATGCATTATAGGTCATGAATGATAATATTTATTTGTATAAGATCAAATGGACTATGAGAGTCCATGGGGAGGGTGACTATGGGAGTTTCAATACTAATCTTCCAGATATTGGGGCAGCTCGTGGAGTTGATCGAATGAATATAATTTGTGCCCTACCCTTGGTGATGGATGTTCTTGCCTTATGTCCCAATACATTAATACTAGTATCCAAACAACTGTGAGAGCCTTGGGGTGGATGATTGTTTGACCATACATGTTGATTTCCCTGATATCGTTAGAGATTATGTAATCTCGGTTAGGGGTTAGACTTTGAAAGGATCCCCTGGCAATGGAGTGTCTTCATTACATCCCGATCAAACTATAAGTATCATCCCTGGTGTATGGAAATATGGAACTGGTTCGAATCAACATCATATAAGAGGATTCACTATATATCAATAAAATATATACAGATATATATTATTATTATATATATATATATCATGATTTTACAATTATCCTAGCATCGAGTCAGAGCTGGAATAGTCATCGGGTGACCCTTGTAAAGCTGAACATGTGTTTATTTATTTATAGAGTTCTGTTATTTAATAATCTATACCTATATATAGTATAATTATTATACACTGTCAGGATTGGGCTTAACATAGTGGTACCGTCCTACTATGATTTACATCTCAAACACTACTTGGGCCACTGTGGCACTGTGGTACTAGAGTAGAACACTTTTGGTTTTAGTGCGTTGGACATTTCTTATCGATGTAGGCTTGAACCACAAGTTAGGAGCAAAGGAACGATCTAGATATTTGGAAGGTCTTAGGGATCTTCCATAAGTAATGTTTTCTATCCATTTTTTTATTATAGTGTAGAATAATTTTGTGTGGTTTACTTATTTATGTCACTTATCATTACAATATCAATCATTCACCAGTTTTATGATAATCAATCTTCCACTACATTGTCATTTTATTATACTGCTTCATCTTTTTTTCTTTAATGTTCTATTTTTACTCTGATAATACCACAATGCATCTCAGATAAGAATGTATGATCTCCCCACAATTACATTCCTCGACCATCACATCTAGTCAATAGCCTCTGGCATATAGGGAGAACTTATTTAGGTAATGTGTGGACTGTTCCAGCTACTGATTTGATGGTTTTCCTAGTTGGGACGGTACACAGATAGCAATGTATTTTGTTACAGGTATATGAGGAATGGTTTAGAAACATGTATCCATATGGATGGAAGTGGACTAGCTAAACAATTCAGATCATTTAATCCATATTCTTAAAACACACACGCAAGAGGACATGCCGGAAACCTATATTTGAGAATTTGTAATGAGACATGGAATACTAGTTTTGATCATATCGTACATAGATCTAAGGTTCACGCCTCATTTTTTGAAATCTTTATATGAATACCATTGGAATTAGTTGACCATAACCACGGCGTATCATCCCATGATAGATGGAAAATATGGAAGGAAGGTACAATCATTAGAAGTTATATTTAGAGATTGTGTAATGGATTTCAGTGGATCATGGGAATAGAACATTCCCTTATTTTAGTACTCATATAACAACATCTATCAGGACTCGATACATATTTCTTATTCAAATGAATTGTATGTGTATCCTTTTCCTTCTACAATCCTCTGGTGGAATTAGGTAAAAAATCACACTTTTGGAAGATCCTTGTCCATGAAATAATCAAGACGATTCAGTTTATCAGAATGCGAATAGGGAGTGTGTAGAGTAATCAGATTTCGTATGTGGATCATGGTTTATGGATGTTTTCATTTGTAGTGAGTGATCTTGTGTTCTTTTTAATTTCAACATGGATAGGACATCATTGTTTTGGTATGATGGGAATGTTATATCCTTAATATATATTCTCTTTTTAGATGATATAATGGGTTGGGGTTGTGGTATATCAGTTTTATTTTCCACCACGGTACATTATGACGAACAATGTGTTCCACATGTTTCAGTTGAAAACTTTTCACCAGGATCATAACCATGTGATAAGATGGGATCATGTTGACCTCAATATGGATGCCTAGTTTGTTCCTATCTAAGTGAATACTGTGGATATATTGGATAATATCTTGTGTGTATAAAGCATCATACTACAGAAGTCTTTATGGAAACATGGTAAAATTGAGGAAAATACAGGGGAACATGAAAAGGAAGTTAAAGTGAAATGGTTGGAAATATTTTCTGGTAACATTGGTTTTAATCATTCCAGGGATGGAAAGACCAGTGGTGCAGAGAATTTAGCACACCTTGTTTCATGTATACAACAGTTTCTTTGTTTTTTTCATGTATTAATGTATATGGGATATATTTCGGATTGTTTGAGATCTAGTTGAAATGTTTTTTGGGATTTATTATTGGTTAATGGGCGGTTCATGGTTTTTAAAAACCATAAAATTCATGAAGAGAACCGTGAGTAGTGAGACATGTGATAAAGGGGATATGCACATGATGCACATAGTTTTTCCATCCATACAATTTCCAAGGGGAAACCCTGCGCTATGAAAAGGGGATTTGTTGCAAATGGGGTAGTGGCTTCAAAATGGTTCTCCCATGGTATTGAAGACCATGAAAGGAGATATTCCAAAACATCCTCTACAAGACATTTTCTAACACAAGGTTTGCACACAATTTGTCTATCGGTGCAACATAACCATGCGTAGGGTTAATCATAGATCCTTAAATTTAGATTCTAGGTCATCTTAAGGATTTATCCACTTGTTTTTCACAGATGGCTATAAAAATGTATTTTCTAGTCCAAAAAGGTTAAATAATTTTCTCCCATAAATCCAGAGGATAACCAACGTCTTCATTTTGAGACAAAAAGATGATTTCTTATAATAAGCCTTTGTTCTTCAATGTTCATGAAGTGTTTCTTATATATACATCTTTACATATCTTTATTTCATAGATCAATGATTATTGTGCATATATATAATATATTAGAAGCCATGTATGTCTATATTTCAATTTTTTCCATGATATAGGAAGTTATCTAAGGTTGTTTCTTTGATAATCAATCTTCCACTACATTGTCATTTCATTATACAACTTTATCTATTTTTTGATTTCATATTCTATTTATACTCTGATAATACTATAATGAATCTCGAATAAGAGTGTAGGATCTCCCCACAATTACATTCCTCAACTATCACATCTAGTCAATAGCCTCTGGCATATGGGGAGAACTTATTTAGGTAATGCGGGGACTGTTCCATCTACTGATTTGATGGTAGTCCTGGTTGGGACGGTACAAAGATAGGAATGTATTTTGTTATAGGTATATGAGGAATGGTTTAAAAACTTGTATCCATATCGATGGATGTGGACTAGCTAAACAATTCAGATCATTTCATCCCTATTCTTAAAACACACACGCTAGAGGACATGCCTGAAACATATATTTGAGAAGTGGTAATGAGACATGGAATACTAGTTTTGATCATATCGTACATAGATCTAAGGTTCACGTCTCGTTTTTTGAAATATTTATATGAATACCATGGGAATCAGTTGACAATAAGCATGGCGTATCATCTCAAGATAGATGGAAAATATGGAAGGAAGGTACAATCATTAGAAGTTATATTTTGAGATTGGGTAATGGATTTCAGTGGATCATGGGAATATATCATTCCCTTATTTTAGCACTCATATAATTACATCTATCAAGAATTGATACATATTGCATATTCAAAAGAATTGTATGTGTATCCTTTTCATTCTACAATCCTGTGGTGGAATTAGGTAAAAAATCACACTTTTGGAAGATCAATGTCCATGAAATAATCGAGACAATTCAGTTTATCAGAATGTGAATGGAGAGTGTGTAGAGTAATCAGATTTCGTATGTGGATCATGGTTTATGGATGTTTTCATTTGTAGTGAGTGATGTTGTGTTCTTTTTAATTTCTACATGGATAGGACATCATTTTTTTGGTATGATGGTAATTTTATATCCTTAATATATATTCTCTTTTTAGATGTTATAATGGGTTGGGTTTGTTGTATATCAGTTTGATTTTCCACCACGGTACAATACGAAGAACAATGTGTTCCACATGATTCAGTTGAAAACTTTTCACCAGGATCATAACCATGTGATAAGATGGGATCATGTTGACCTTAATATGGATGCTTAGTTTGTTCCTATCTAAGTGAATATTGTGGATATATTGGATAATCTCTTGTGTGGATAAAGAATCATACTACAAAAGGCTTTATGGAAACATGGTCAAATTGAGGAAGATACAAGGGAACATGAAAAGGAAATGAAAGTGAAATGGTTGAAAATATGTTCTGGAAACATTGGTTTTAATCATTCCAGGGATGGAAAGACCAATGGTGCATAGAATTTAGCACACCTTATTTCATGTATACAACAGTTTCTTTGTGATTTTCATGTATTAATGTATATTGGATATATTTCGGATTGTTTGAGATCTAGTTGAAATGTTTTTTGGTATTTCTTATTGGTTAATGGGCGGTTCATGGTTTTTGAAAACCGTAAAATTCATGAAGAGAACCGTGAGTAATGAGACATGTGATAAAGTGGATGTGCACAGGATGCACATAGTTTTTCCATCCTTACAGTTTCCAAGGGGACACCCTGCGCTATGAAAAGGGGATTTGTTGCAAATGGGGTAGTGGCTTCAAAACGGTTATCCCATGGTATCGAAGACCATGCAAGGATATATTCCCAAGAATCATCTACAAGACAGTTCATGACACAAGGTTTTCACAGAATTTTTCTATCTGTGCAACATAACCATGCGTAGGGTTAATCATATATCCTTAAATTTAGATTCTTGGTCATCTTAAGGATTTATCCACTTGTTTTTCACAAATGTCTATAAAAATTTATTTTTTATTCCAAAAAGGTTAAATAATTTTATCCCATAAATCCATAGGATAACCAAAGTCTTTATTTTGAGATAAAAAGATGATTTCTTGTAGTAAGCCTTTGTTCATCAATGTTTATGAAGAATTTCTTAGATATACTTCTTTACATATCTATATTTCATAGATCAATTCCTATTGTGCGTATATATAATATATTAGATTCCATGTTTGTCTATATTTGGATTTTTTCCCTTGATATAAGAAGATATCTAAGGTGGGTTCATTGAGAATCAACCTATTTTATGCCTTGTTCATGTCAGTTATCATTTTCACCAAAACCCTCGAATATAGTGGCCTAACTCTCGACTACTCTTGTATAATATAATTTTATAATTTTATATTGTTTTATTTGATAGATATTGAATGTTAAATATCATTAAAATCATAATATAAATCTATTTTAAAGATAATTTATGATTTTTTGAGAAATTAAGGATGATCAGTGATTTGTTGGGAAAAGTGATTTAGTTTCATGATTTTAAAATGGAAATTTTATATTACTAATTTAATGGATTTTTAAAATGGTTTTACCTTATAAAATATGGGAATAGCATTTGGGCACCCTTGGGTGAGTGTTCATATTTAATTTATGAGGCATTGTTGAAATATGACCATATTCTCAGTTCCAAAGGTGTAATGGAACAAGATAAATAATTGGATTTTGATGACATGGAAGATCATGAAATGAAGGGTCATAAGTATAGAACATTCATAATGAATAATTCATGGTTAGTGGTGTGGTTATGTGGAATGGATTAGTTATATCAAATACAACTTTCATTGATTTCTATATTTCTTTGAATATTGGCTGTCATTGGAAAATTGGTTAATATCAAACATGCTTATTTTTTGTAATAAACTGTTTTAGAACATTTTAATATTTAGTTATAAACTAATTTTGGATGTTCCTAATTATAAATTGTTGATAAATATTATATCATAGTTACCTAGGTAGGAATCTCATTAGGGAAAACCAACTGAGTGTTAGTTCTCACAAATTCTTGGGCACATTGGTTCTATTTAATATGTCATCTACTAGGACATGTGAAAAGGTAAATTATCAGATGTTTTCAGAAGTACCTCATGATATGTTGGTTGTCTGGTGATGATGAATCATGGATCATGTTGAATAATGAGTCTTCATGTTATCTTGGAGTTTTATTAGTGTGTCATTTGTTGTTTACATTATATTTTTAGTCATTGTTTATGATACTTGTTATCTAGTTTGTTTTTGATGAAGGGAATTTTTTGTTTTCTCTCACGGTTTCCATGCATCTTTTAGTAGATTATTTTCTATGATTAATTTTGTTAGTTGTTTATTTATTAAAGGAAAATTCTTCCCAACATGTATTGAATCCCTTTGACATTTAATATCGGGCATTGGATTTTTGGGGATGTAATATATGCCAAGTAAAAAAGATGGAGTGGTTATCTCTCATCAATGGAGAGGTTCTCTCTCATAAATTGGAGATTTTCTTTGGTGATCTTGTTCCAAGGTCAAACGTTACAGATGAAATTGTTGGCCATTATGGAATGTTTCAAGTATGTGGTGTTGTGCGCCATCAAGATAAGAATGATTCTGGCATGGTGCATATAGATTTATAGATAAATCTTAAAACAGAGGAGAAAAATTTGCAATTTTTCTTCTAAATGGTGGAAACCAGTGCTATTTTATTGGTAGGGATTGGGTATTGATAGGAAGGATGAATTTTATCCAGTGCTTGATATTTCTGTAGATGGGATGGTGTTGTTCAGATGAGATTCGTTGTGGTGGAAGAAATGGACTGCAGTGACAGTTTCGTTGATGGAATGTGCGACACATATACACAGATCTTTGATGGTGTTTCCTCACGCAGCGGTGGTGCTTGGATGATATCTGCAGTTGTTTTTTGGGATCCATAAGGTGGCATGAGACTCATGCCTATGGGATTATCTTATCTCCACTAGAGGATAATGATGGGGTGTTCCTAGCAATTGAGTTACGGGGATCCTCTGGCAACCTCAGGTATTTTCAGATCTGGGATCCTGGTGGTGGGACATTGTCTGGCTGTTGTTGCTGGATTATGGAGCGACACGGTTGTTGATGATGGTGAAGCATCAACTGAGGCGACCTTGGTCTACGGTACTAATGATAGAGGTTTGTGACTGGGATTAAAGTAACTGGAGAATTTAAGCAATGATCGGGAGTATGATGGTGTTGGCAGCATTTCTGGTGACCTCACGAAGGTAGGGATAGAACGGCTGAAGGCTAGCATGTTTTGATGGCATCTAGCTATAGGCAGTGGTGCATGAGAGATCCTTTAGTGACCGATTTTACATGAGGATGCTCTAGATGTGTTTGGTGGGAATGATGATTTCTCAAGGAGACCACCATGGGGTGAGGTCAGGATATGGATAGGAGTTGTTGGCGCATAGGATTGGATGACTTGGTGCACGTAAACTTTGGAATACGGGTTCCATGACAGGTTGATGACATCTTGTTTTTAGTGCATGTGGAGACTCCTCAGATAATGTTGGGGTGCATGGCTTTGCCTGGGGATCTAGGTTTTTGAGAAAATGTTTTTATTTTTATACCTCTTTTGTGGGTATTAAACCATGGTCTGCTTGGGAAGCATTGGGTGGTACTTTTTCTATCACACTTTTTTTAGTTGTTAATGTATTTTAATTTTCAATAAAAATTTTAGGGTCATGTATGCTCGATCCTGAACATTTTTGATATTCCAAGTATCATCCCCCCACATTCTCAAGCCAATGAGGAGAATAAGGGATGCTACAATTTTGTTTCAATTTCAAATAAATTCATAATATTATTTAATTCATCGTATGGGTACGACTCAACTTTTTGGAATATGAGATGAAGGTGTTTCATGTATTTAACGATAGGAACATGTTACATTTTAAGGACTATTGTTTTTAAATCAACATAAAGACAAAGTTCTATAACAAAAATTTATGTTAACAAGCATTTATTTGAAATATTAAATCATGATACTCATTCATGATAATAATAATAGTAATGATAGTACAACATCATAAAGATTTATTTTTAATGACCCTTAAGAACAACAAGAAATACTAAGGAATGAGTAAGAGTATAGAGTTATATTACAAAAATATAATATTCAGAGAAGCATAATTATATTTGCGTAACAAAAATATATGTGTGAATAATATTTTTAAATATTTTATATTTTGATTTAATCAAAACAATGGTGAAAAATTAGATACTTTGATGAAATTGATCACTCTCAAATTGGTTACTTCATAACAAAAAAAATTGGTCTCATTAAGGATATGATAAGATAAAAAATGTGTAAAAAATATTTTAACAAAAAATTTTAGAATACATTATAAATATAATTGATGTAAAATCATTGATTAATGTGGGTAGTGGAGGGGTCCTTTTATAGGGTATATTCAGTTGTATTTCCCCAACTGCCTATTTATTTTTTTGAGATGATTTTATTTTTACATGGAGATATTATATAATGATTTCATAAAATAAAAATTAAAGTTTCATACACTAATAAAAAAAATTATACATGTTTAGGGATATTTTTAGCAATTACCCCATAATTTTACCCCCATTACTTCATTTAACTCTTACAATGGGAACCTGATTTTTTTCTCACTATTATTTTTATCCAAAATCAAAATTAAACTTATTTCATTGTTTTAATTACATGATTCAAAAGAATATTTTTTTTTTCAAATTGAATTTCTAAAGTGGTTAGAAAAAATTTTAAATAAGAAACTAAAAAAACATAAATTTTTTGTAGAGAACTATATTTTAAAAATAATTGTGACTTTATTATAATTAATGAATAGTTAATAATCAATATATGAATGTTAATTAATGTATTAATAAAAAAAATTTTATTTACATATCATACTCAAAATATGGGAAATTTACCTTTTAAATAAATAAATATAATATTTAACACAAATATGTTTTTAATTAAATCTTATATTTTTACTATGAATCATAAAATTCATATTCTTTAAATGTCCTTAATTATTTATTAGAAGTTATTTAATTATTTTACCAGTCATTCATTGATTATTTTTAAGTCTATTTTTAAAGGGACTTCTAAAATGTAATAAATTTATTTTAAATTTATTTATGTTACAATTATATTAATGTAATATATATTATAATAATGAAATTGTATTATTTTATGCTATTATAAAATTATTTAATCCAATTTAGTGTCAAATATTTGTTGTGTTATGAATTTATTAATTCTCACTAAAAAATACACTATATACCTATTGTATACTTGTATAATGAATGAAAACATATAATATGACTATATATTTTAGGAACATAGACAAAATGACAATATATCAAATTATTGTTTATTGAGGAAATATTTGTATCTATGTAATCAGCATGGTACTTTCCTATATATTACCTAAAATCCTCCATTAAATTCGACAGTCCTATACATTTACATAACTCTAAAAATGCTTATTATATTTCTAATGTTTTACCTTCTTCCTATATTTAAATTGGTTGGTGATATATATAAGGAAATACTTGAGTATGATGATTTGATGTTTGAGTTCTAATTATTTTTCTATAATTTTATTCCATTTCTAATTTTCATATTGATTATTCATGTAGACCTATACAAATTTATTAAATTTTTTCTCATATTATAAATATTTATACAAACAATTTTTTTCAGTTTTTATATGTTTTATAATTCATGTGAAACATGATATTAAATATGTTAATTTCATTAAAATGTTGGATTTTACACTTAATGGCACATAAAATAAATTTAACAAATGAATTTTCATTACATAAATTAATACAGATCATATAATTTTTCCTTATTTTATCTTTAGGTCAAACATCGCTTCCGAAAAAATATGATTTTTCTTAATAACATTATCCTAGAGATTGGTATTATTTCATTTTACATTAAATATATAATCCATGATTGAAATTAATTATTACTAATAAGTGAAATCATATTCTAATAGTACAATACCACCTTTTTTGAGGGATCAGGTGTGTAATACCTCAAACATGATTGATGGAAAAAGTCAATCATTATGAAAGGTTTTGTGGATGTAAAATGAAATAATTTATTTAACCCATAAGATTGAGAATTATATTGAATATGAAAGTTCTTTTATGATTGGTTTTCAATTTGGGGATGATAAAGAGTGTTAATGATTATGTGTATAGTAAATTATTATAGATATATTATCTGTAATTTTATATCTATCTTTGGATACTGATATGATACAATGGAAAGTGGTAATACATAATTAAATAAAAGATCATTTATCTATATAATGGAAATTTTAACAAGTCATATATGATGTTATATTGAAATTAAAAGTGTTTAATTCATGATGTTATTAACCAAAACCAAAATCATATTATATATTTTAGAGGTATTAGGATAACATATAATAACATTCATGTTTATGTTTTCCCATTTATATATAGGTGTGTGTATCACCATGTTACCTTTTTATATAGAACATGTAACTGTTGTTTTTGAAATCATTTTTTATTGGTGGTGTAATACCAAAATGTAATTTAGGGGATGACTGCAATGGTGAATTCAAATATTTTTTTTGGAATTTTCTTAAAAAATGATACAGTTTATACTATTTTATATGTAATTACGCACTTTTTAATGTGAGTAAACAATGTGAAATTAAAACCTGAAAGAATCGGTTAATTAGATATATCGTGCGAGATGTTTACACACTGTGTAAAGGTTACACACCATGAATTGAAAAATAATGGATTTTAATTAAAAAGAGATGTGTATTCCAGCGTATCTAGGCACCAATGATCAAACTATGTTTAAATGGATTAAATGTAGTGAAAATGACCTATATCATGTAATTAGTACACTATACCGGGGTTTGAGTCATTATATGTTTTTTCGTCATTATATTATCATTCATATGCCTCTCCCTTGGAGATTTGGGGTGACTCCCTTCTGACTAGATCAATTATTCTATTATTGATAACTATTGTGGTTAGATTGATTCAATCTTGAAATGTAATCATTCTAGATCATATTTTTGTGTGATTATGGATATGTTTTGACGAAAGATTCGTGATTGGAAGGATTTTTCTATCCATCCTTTTCAGTTTCATTGAGTGTATTATCTTTAGAATGTCTGTAACTTTTTATCAAGTCACTATTGATGAAAAAAGATAGGATTCCACCATGTTGAGGTAGGTATTTCAATAAAATGGGATAATTTTAGGAATTAAACATTATTCATGATATGTTCTTCCTTTCGGTTCATCAATTTAACGTGATAATTTTTTTCCAATGATTTCTTGGAAATGAAAATGATTTGAAAAATATTTTATTCCATTGAAAATGTGTTTTCATGATTTTGAAATGGGTTTTCATACTCTGAATATTAATTTATCATCCTTGAAAATGTTTTATAAATGTTTGACCATATATTTTAATTGAATGTAAAAAATTGAACATTAGGACCCTTTAATGTCTCAAGATATAGAAAGGGTATCCTTAGTGTGTATTGCACTACTAGGAGAGAGATATTCAAGATATCAAATCGTAAGAATCAATATTTTATGGATTTAACATATGTTTTTTAGGATAGTTAGTTTCTATTATGAATTTTCCCATATTATTTAGAGTAATACATGCTGATTTTTTATTTTTCAATAATGGTTATTAATTGCATGATTTTTTTATCACGCCATATTTCCCCATGTTTTGATACAATGTTATACCACATAGTTTAACATGATTTGTTAGTAATAAATATTCATATAAACATTTATCACTTGAGTCATTGATATAATTTTCGGTTTTTATCAATTTTAATTGACATATGTCTAGTGAAATAATATGAAATGACATTATGAAAACCAATGAATTTAACTGAAAAATGATTTATAAATATTTTGTATTTATAAGAACTCATTTTATTTATTTTAAATTCTACAATTGTATCATTATTGATATGAAATCATGTATTAAAACAAATGTGGTAGACTACTCGGATTTGGACCACACCCTATATGCCCATTTTTGAATTTTTTGATTCTTTATTACAAGGTTCAGCTAAATTCAACAGAATCTTGTAGTTCAATGGTTTTTATTTTTTCTATTGCTTGTATTTGTTGTGGTTTTCTGGATGTCATTGTTTTTATTGTGGCGACATGAATTACATTTTAGTTTAGACCATTTTGGATTAGATTGTATGTATTTTTTTATTCTCATTTGTTTCCAACTATTAATTTGGATGTATGAATAGTTTTTTTTATTGATGACGTGTTTTTATTATCATATTTTAACCGTATCATGTGATGGGATAGTGTGGGTGGCATGTTATGTTGAATCATGTTGGTTCATTACAATATGGGTAATGGTTACATATTATCATTAGAATTATGAATTTTTTAATTTATATTTTGAAAGACTAATCTTGTTGATATATACTCTACAATCTATCAATTTATGTTTTTTAACCAATAAATAAATCCAGATATCTCTATACATATCTCGTATTCTAGAATGGATAGGGAATTATGTCCTATATGGATCACTAAAAATATTATTATTCTATTTTAGTAGTTAAGGGACTCCTCTTTAAATATGGAATCCAATAATTCTATCATAATCAAAAATGAATTCCAAAATTTTCCTCATCTTTTTTATAGCTTTATGTCCAAATTATTTATCTCATTGTTCTTCACATAGATCAGTTGTCTACAATTCACTCACAAAACATAGAATTTACCATATCTACATATGTTTTTAGATATATACACTCAAATCCATGAATAGGGGTAACTTCCATTCCTATTCATGTTAAAAGTAGAATGATCCTTCGTATATAGAGTGTTAACTACCATGTTCACCTTTTTAGAGTGGTAATTTTTTATATATTTATAAACATTGATCAACATGAATAAGCATCATCATCAAATATTAAAATAATTCTATTTAAATTTGAGGACAGATATTATTATAATTATTAATATATAAAACACATTTCAATATAGATATAATTCACGTATATAATCAATTAAAATAATAATAATGCTAGATCCATATCATGAATCACGTAATATTTCTCCTGAACCTTTAATTAGTTTATGGAATAAGATAACTCAATGAAATTTTATGTTTGGACACATAAAAACACTTTATTTTATGAATCACTATAAATCATAAACCTTTATATATAAAGGGGTACTGTGATTATAGGTGCAATGATCAACTTCATATTAAGATCCTTGATCGACATTAATATTCTATAATCTAGAGGTAAATAAAACCCTTTGAATTTTAAATGTATAATGGAATTAAAAATAATGAATAATTGTTCACAATGTGTATATAATATTTGGGTAATATAATAAAACTATAGATCTTATTCACTGTGGTTAGTCATGGAAATTTGTTAGTACAAACCATCTTTGATGTATTTAATGAACTACCCTATCTTTTGATTATGTTTCCCAATAATATATTTTTTATAGTCATGAATCGCAATTTTTAAAATGGACATATAATTTCTCCTTCATCAAGGTCATAATGACTATAATCAAATTATATTTATGATTTTCATTCATAGTGGAACACATGAGAGTATCATCTAGAAAAGATAAATAAAATTTAACAGTGAAACCATTAATGATTATATTAATAAAATTCATAACAGTGGAATGGGAAAAAAACACTTTGAATTTATATATTATATATGTTTTTTTGAATGTTTGTGGGTATATATATCTTTTCACCATTAATTAATGATATCTGAACTAAATTTATAAATTTTAGAATAATTAATCTCACGCAAGTTAATGGAAAAACTCATCAATACATGATAGAGGATACTTGTTCATGATCATGATATTTTTATATTCCAAATTATTTTGTAGATATACATTGATCTACCACTGTTCTTAAGGATGAAAAGTACATACCCTCATGGTAAAAAACATTTCAATATAAAACCCTTATCTAGATTTTCATGGAATTTCTTATTTATTTATTTAAATAAAATATGGTCCACTATATATGGATTCATTGATATTGATGTAACACCATGTATAATATTTATTGTGAACTCAACCTTTTGATCTATTTGAATACCATGAATCTTTTCCTAAATTAAATCAAATTATTACTTTACAATAGACATACCATCAAAATTGATATTCAATCCATCCATTTAATATAAAACCCGTTAATAATTAGGTATTAATACCCATATAAAAGACTTCACATCCATATGTATTTTGTGTCACACTGAGATTTTATGATATTGATTATTATAATTTCATTGATATCTCATTTTGTATGATACAACACGATTATATTGTTCTATATGTAACAACATATTAGCTAGTTGTATACACAACACTAAACATGTCTTGTGTTACACACAATTTCATGTTGTTTTCATAGAATTAATTTCAAATAACACTGAGTATAGATTGTATTCAACTTATAAAAGAGCTATCTTGGTATTATGGTATACATAAAACAAATGGTAGTTGGTAATAAACATAATACTGTCTTCGATTTCATTAGATGCAATAGTGTCCTTCATCGATAACTTGTGTTGTATGTAATATCATGATTCACTAAACAGATTCATATTATTAAAATATTATTAATTAATGGGACATAAACTAGTCTTTATAAATATTATTAACCAAATTTTTAATTTTATATAAAAATAAACATTATGATATGAATTTTATAGAACAATATTTTAGAACAAATTCAATTTTTTATATAAAGGATGTATTTTTCCAAAAAAAAAAAATTTTTAACACCTTTTTATGCTGCTCCCATTTTAAATTTGGATTTTAAAACTTTTATATATTATATTTGAAAAAATAATATTATTATCTAGAATAAGTACATAAAAATTTACATTTGTTGATTTTTTTTATGATTAAATGCATATTTTAATGAATATTGAAAAATGCTACAATTTAATTCAAAAATGCATTTTCAAATAATTTATTTATATCATTAGATTATATTTTTAATTAGTTTTAAAGTGTACACACATTATATTTTATCAAATAAATACAATTTTTGTCATTAGAATGAATTTCACATATAAATTGAATATAAGCACAAGTCAATCATTTTATAGTTTTTACTTTTTAACTACCTTCCTTCTTGTTTTGAAAAAGATAATTAATTTTAAATTAATTTCATCGAATTATGTATTTTGAATTAAGAAAAATGGATTCCATATTTGGAATTATACGTTCAATATTATGTAAATAGATATATTTTTTAGACATTATGAAGAGTAACATCAATAATTATTATTTTTACAATAATATAAGTGTAAATTATCTTAATAAGGGTTAAAATAATATTATAATAATATTAAACTACCCAATCCCGATTCTTAATCTTATTAGATCAGTCATTGTATACAATAAAAACCCATAGGCACAATTTTTTTCATTTAAGAACCAAATGGATTTGAAGATGAAATGTTATAATAATTAATTTAATGTAAAGAAAAATATTACCAAAACAGGTACCTTTTATTAAAATAATATTAATGTAGGGTAATATAAATGATATATTTGACAAAAAATAGTAATTAGTATGATAAAAAGATCTTTTTACAATATAGTATTTCTTTCATAATTTCTCGACATTAAATAAATAAATTCACTTATAAAACAATAATGATGTTGTTATTACCTTATTAATAAAATATATAAATAAACGATATTATAAATTCTAAAATAAATGTAAATTGAAAATTTTGATGGCATCCAAAAATATTTGGGAAGACATTGACATGTTAGGTTTGAGTTATTTCCTTTGGTCCGAAGTAATCAAGTTGTTATGAATTTAACAAAAATCATTTACTAAATATTTTCCAAATTGACATAAATAGTTATAAAAATACTATTTTATTAAATGATATAATAGACCTAAAAATATAATATTAGAAAAAATAACTTATATGACACTAAAATGTCATTATAGATCCACTTGTGGTTCTCTTGTCATTTTATTGTAAATATAGTTTTTAGATATTATAAAAATATATGAAGACATGGTAAGAGTTAATGTTTTCAACTAAGTGTTAAAGATAAATGAAAAGGTAAATTTGGGACCTAATCATCTCTAAAACCTATTTGTTGGGAGGATTTTGAAAAATCATCATGTTAAACTCAAAATTTATAAATTTGGAACCATTATAATTGGAAATAATTTTATAATAATATAATATTTCAAAACATTCTAAAGTTCCCCACCTCCATCTTATAAATGTACACCACTTCTACCCACATACTCAAACCATTCAAGCGCTTTAGCTATCCCAACATCTGCTAAAGTATGATACCAACATCCCTACCTTACTTCTAGAGGCCAATCATTGGGCAGAAAGATAACATATAGAGTCCTTTTGTGAAAATAAAAAGGATATACTCAAAAAATGGTAGTTCCAGACACATATGGAAGAAATCGGACCAAAGGAAAGGGAAAATATTACAATATCCTTTTAATTTGAGATTATTTATACATAAGTAATTAATGGAGTATATTTATCATTCACATACATGTTTCTAGATTATGTAATATTATTTATATTCTTCTACAATTATTTAATGTTAATTTTACCCCTTAGTGAAATTCTTATTATATTGTATGAATGTAATCTTTAGATATTATTCGATTTGATGTACATTTTTAATTTTCAGGAAAAGGTACCAGGAGATAGTTGTTTAAATTATATGAAATCAATTGTTTTTTATAGTGTCATGGAAACTTATTTCCATGAGGCTTAATCTACAAGATTTCAGTAATTTTTATAAACCAAGTTATTTTCATTGAAAACTGATTGACATTTTGAGTAATGAAAACTGTTTTGAAAAAGAATGGATATATTCCTTAAAAATTAAGTTCAAATGTTTTATCGAAATTATTTTCCATCTGTGATGACACTCTTAAAAGGTATTACGTTTATATAAATATTATTATAATGAATTTATTTTTTTAATTATGGGATGATATTTTACATGGATTATTTAATTATAGAATGATGTTCAAGAAACCCATTTAATTTCTTGAGTTGTGATATGATGAATGATTTATGTTTTTGTTGCTCATGTAAGAATGATTTGATTATGAGATGGGTGGGACTGATATCTCCCTCCAATGAATTTTCTAAATAATTAAATATTATGATATAGACATAAATATAATAATAAGTAAATTCGGTTATATAGTATAGGGTTGAAATGAAATTTAAATACGGTTAAGTAATACAAGGCTAGAATGACATGAAAATATTATTCAGTAGTTCATGGATGAAATGGAATGTAAATTGAATTTATTAATGGAATTTTTCCACTATTATGGTCTTGGATTCAATGCCTTGGATACTATTGAAATAATATTATGTATTTATATTTTACTATAATTATATGTTTTATGCAAATGGAATTTTATTATGGTTAATGATCCATTATGATCCATGCCTTATATACTGCCAATATTTATTTCATGATTGATGATATTGATATTTAAACATTAAATTTATGTTTTTACATTTTTATGTTTTTGTTTTCTTTATTTTCTCCATTTGTAACCTTACAAAGCATTTGATCTCACTATTTTATTTTTTTCATTTCCACAAGATAAAATAAATGGTTTTAGGTAGGAAAACAAAGGGGGAAGTTCTTTATGGGAGATGTTGAAGATCATCCACCATGATAGAATATTTTTTACCATGTTTCCAGAGACACTATACTAATATGGTCTTTGGGCATACAATTGATTAATGTATAAATTATTTTTATAAAAGAAATGAAATGTCCATATACATCATGTTTGTGTTGTTAGAGTTGGTATCAATGTTAAGGTTTATTCAACCCTTGGAAACCAGGATGCGAAAACATTAGTGATATCCCTAGAGATATTTCTATGGTATTTTTAAAAATTTACATAAAGCTATGTATAACTATATGATATGGTCCTAGAAATATATTAATGTTCTATAAAAACATAGTATTAACCCTAATATGTTAGTGATTGAAGGTACTCCACCGTGATTATGTTGTTTTCCATGTATGATGTTTGCCTCTCAAACTTTTCTATTTGGGTTTTTTAAAAAGGATGGAAACAGAAGGAGTCATGATAAAGGAAAATATGACTGAAAATGTAATGATATTATTCATGAAAAACCAAATGAAATTGTATTTTGATATTGTATTGACTTTGTTATTATTTATTTTAAATCAGTTAATATGATCAATAAATAATCTTTGGAGAGTTTCCTGACCCATATAATAAGAGAAATATTGGGTTTCATGGTTATCAGAGAGGAAAAAATGTTCCATTTTTCTCATGTCAATCATGCGAGAAGAGGAATGAAGGTGAATGTTTCAAAGGGACAAGAAGACTCATTGGGTGTAAAAAAGAAGGGCACAAAGCATGTAATTACAATGGAAAATGTTTAGTTAACACAATGGACAAGGATAATTGTATTTCTATGACACCAAGGATGATTAAATTTTCAAAATGTGAAATTTTTTGTCATTATGAAAATCAATTCCCAAAGGGAAAATCTCATTAAGAGAATCAACATGGTCACAGCAGTAGTATTTATTTTGATAACAATGAAGAGAATACAACTACTATATGAATTGAATGAAATGTTAAGGAATAAAACAATGAATCTTGTTCAATGGTTGATTAATATAATATAATGATTATATTATTATGAATAATAATTTTTTATAAGTAATTTTAGGGTATTACGGAATAAAGAAACATCTATGTACTATTACACCATTATTTTTCCTTATGAATTTTAATGTTTATGTTAAATTATGTCGACTACTATTAAAATTTATTTAGATATTTTTTGGAAATATTATGATATGATCATAATGAAGCGATAAGTAAATAATGATATGTTTTATATTATTAAGTACCTCATGACTGATATAAGTACAAAGTGATATTATGGTTTGCGTATATAGAATTTTTGGTAATATTCTAGTGTGGAAAGAGATAATTTTTATAGAATTCATGTTTTCACTTAGGATCTATGGTAATTTATGTAATTACCATATTTCAAGAGAATAGATGATTAAGGTATTCAGATGCTTGTAATGAGACAAAAATGAACAACCTTATGAGATATTAGAGATAAATTTTATGTCGATTTAGTTCACCTATTTATAATGTTTTATATTTTTTAGATTTTGGAAGGACTTTAATGTTATCCATTTATGGATCGTATAAGTTATTTTCTATTGGAAGTCTATTAGATTAATGGTTTATCTCAGTAGTGGTAGACATATGCCAATTTAATTATATTTGCTAACATTGTTTTGAGAAAAATGTAATGACCTATTATCGTATCGCATGATATGATAAAACATCAAGAATGAGAAATTCAACATAATTTGTTTAAATAAAAGATGAAGAGGAAATTGTTTAGGGTAATAAAAATGATGAGTTTGTACCAAATGTAGTATGTATTTATTCTCATGAAAAATTCATCAAATTTAGGGAATGGATCATGAAAAAAAGAAAAAATATATTATTACCATATTATCTAAGAAATCATATGGTCCCTTAAATAATTGGAGATTCATGTATTTTTTGTAGTCAGCTTTATCCAATCTTGGTCTCAATCACAATAAATCGGAAAGCGATGTTAACATGTTTCTTCAATATACATTTTCACTTCACACCTATGATATCCTCTGTGGAAACCCAATTATGAGTACATTGGGAAACTATTATGTTTCAAACATTCATTTTTATAATTATGTTTCAGTATTTTATTTTTTACTATATTTTTTTCTATAAAAGAAACATTCAAGTAGTAAAACTTTTATAACCCTGATGAATTTAAAGGGGAAAATTATTTTTATGGGGGGTATAATGTACCACCAATCAATTTAATGAGACATATTCTTTTAATTTATTTTATTCCTTTTGTTGTACAATTCACCCAGATTAGATTGTGATATATACAACAATGTATTAGCTTGATGTATATATAATAGTATACTTGTCTTGTGTTACAAGTAATTTCATTTTTTTGAGATAACTCATTTCACGCACCACTGAGTATATAATTTAATCATTGTATAAATGAAATATGTTTTAATTTTGTTATACACAAAACCAAAAGAATATTTAAAAAATCACAACACTAATTTTTATTGCAATACACCCAAGAGTGACCTTTTTCGATAGCTTGTGTTTTTACACAATACCGTGTTTCACTAATAAAAAATATATTATTAAACTATTATTATCTAATGGGATACTAACTATTTATTATGAATATTATTATCTACATTTTAATTTTTATATAACAATACCATTATCTTATTTTTTTCCTATAACAACCTATAAAAACAAAATCTATTATGCAGGTTAAAGAAGTATGTTTCAAAAGAATACACTTATATCTCATTTTGATGGAACATCCATTTTATATCTAGATTTAACAATTTTTATTAATCTATTTGAAAAAATAAACTTCTTCTATGGAAGAGGTACATGAAAAATATATTTGGTAGATTTTTTGATATTTTTATTTTAAAAATCTTATTTTAATGAATAGTGAAAAATATTGCTATTTAATTTAGAATTACATTTTTATCTGATACATCATTATTGTTATATTATATTTTTAATTGGTTTTAATGTTTAATTGTATTATTATTGTATAATTTAATAGTATTTTAGTCATGGGAATTAATTTGAAACTTAAATTGAACAAAAACCCAAGTCAATCTTTTAATAGTTTTTACAATATGAAAACACACTTTTTGGTTTTGACAACGTGAAATAAGTTTAAATTAATTTCTCCCAAATCTGTGTTTTGAATTTAAAAAAATGGATTCCATATGTGGAATGATAAGGTGGAAATTAGGTAAATAGATCCCTTTTATGTCTGAACATTATGAATAATATCTTTAATATTTATATTTATTTCCCATGGTTAAATGGTAAATTATATAAAAAGTGTAAAAATACTATTATAATAAATTAAAACTACCCTAACACATGTCCTAATATTAATTAAAGGGTCATAGGTGACCAAAAAAACTCTTAGGACAAATTCTTTGCCTCTTATAACCACTTGTCTGTTAAAATGACAGGTTATGATAATTTATTTAATGTAAAGGAAAATATAACATAAACAAGAGTCTTTTTACTAAAACAATTTTAATGTTGTTTTCATTTAATTAATCCCATTAACATTATCAAGTAATTATAAGTATAAAAATATTTTATACAAAATAATATTATATTTAAAATTTTAGATATTAAATAAATAATAATATTAATGGTAGAATGATGATGTGTTGATTTTCTTAAAAAAATAAATATTGAAATAAATGATATTATAAATATTAACAAATTTGTAATTTTAACATTTTGATGTAAAAAATCATTTGGATGAAATATAAATTTTAGTTATGAGCTAATGAATTTGGTATGAAGGAATAATGTTATAATGTCTTTAAATAAATTAATAATTATGTAAATAATGACATAATTGAGTTTATAAAAAAAATAATGTTTTATTAAATGATATTATACTCCTAAAAATCTAAGATTCGTCCAACTAACTTAGATAATGTTTATAATGTCATTAATGATCCAATTATGAGTCTCTTTTAATTTTATAGTATCTATTGTAACCATATATATTAAAAATACAAGAAGACATGGCTAGTGGTAATGTTGTTAATTAAGGGTTTATGCTAAATGGTAATGTTAATTTTGTGACCTAAAATTTCCTAAAACCTAATGTGGGGAGTATTTCTAACCATAATCATCTTATCCTATAAATTTATCACATTGGATTTACTGTAATGTGAAAATAAATATATAATAAAATAACATTTCAAAACATTCCTAAAGTGACTATCATCCCTCCTGTACAAGGATACCACCTTTTCCCACATACTGAAACCATTCAATATCTTTTGGCTCATCCAACATCTACTCATGTAAGCTCCCAAAATATCTTCTTTCAAACTATACGCAACATACTAGGTAGAAATCCATCCTAGGGAGACCTTTTGTGCAAATATAAAAGGAGATACTCGAATAAGAGGTGTTACTAATGCATACAGAAGAAATCAGACCTAAGGTAAGGGATGATTTTTCAATCTCATTATTATATGAGACTATTTATTATTAATTAATTACTAGGGTATATTTGTAATCCACATTTCTATTTTTCTAATTATGTAATATTATTTCTATTCTTCTACAATTGTAAAAATTTAATTTTACCCTTGGGTGAATTTTTATAAAACGGTGTGAAAGGAATATTTTTTGTTACCCAATTTGAGGTACTTTTTGAATTTTCAAGAAAAAGAATAAGGGGGATGTTTTCTAAAATTATACGGAATGAATAGAATTTAATGGTTTCATTAAACCATATTTCCATTAGTATTCCTCAATAGGATTTGCTAAAAATATTTTCTACTAAAATATTTCCATTCATAATTACCGTGGAATTTGAGAAAATAAATTGTTTTTGAAAATGAATGGATGTTTTCATTAAGAATTATGTTAGAGTGTTTTATAGAAAATATTTTCAATAAAATATTATGCTCTAAAATGTGGTTATGTTTCTCTCCCTATTATTACTAATATTATATTTTTTTAATTATGGAATGAATTTTTATAAGGATTCTGTTATGATAGAATAATGTTTAAGAACCCCATTTTATTTATTAGGTTATAGAATGATGAATTATATATTATTATGTAGAACATGTATAAAATATTTCATTATGATATGGGTGATAATTATATCTCCTGTAAATTCATTATTTAAGTATTTATTTCACGTTATATAGACATGACTAGAATGATAATTAAATCTAATGCAGCAGTACATGGATAAAATGAAAAGTAAATCTGATTTGGTAATACAGGGTTGGAAAAAGATCTATGTCATGATCATAAATAAATGGGTGGAATGAAAATTAAACTTAGTTCTGTAATTTAATTTTTCCCCTATGATGGTATTTCCATCAATTCCTTAGCCACTATGGAAATTATAATATGTTCTTATTTGTTTTCCATAATTCCATTATTATGCCAATATTATTTTATCATGGTTAATATTCCATTATGATATATTCATTACGTACTTCCATGATTTATTTCATAACCCATGATTTTGATATTTAAACATTACATTAATGTTTTTACATTCATATTTTTATGGTTCTTTTATGTTCTATATGTTTACCCTTAATGATAATTTGTGCTCAACCTTTTTATGTTTTCTTTTCCCTATGAAATAATGAAATGGTTTAGGTAGAAAAATAAAAGAGGATGATTTTTATGAGAGATGTTAATTATCTTTGACCATGATCAAAGATTATATTTCATGTTTCCAAAGTCACAAAACTATTATGGTATTTGGGAGTACATTTTTGGATTGTATAATTTATTTCATAGATGAAATGTAATGTCCACGTACATGAAGCATGGGTTGTAAGATAATTCATATCCAGCCATGAACCAATATTAGTGAATTGGTTAATTTCTCATATGAAATTTAATTTTTTTATCATGGTAATTAATGAGGTATGTATATATAGAGGTTCATTGTATTTCAAAAAAACTACCATATTCAACCCATGGTAAAAAAAATGTGAAACACTATTCTCGAAAACATAAATAAGTGAAGAGTTTTAGAATTCAGTGAAATGATCTCAAAACATTGTATTTTAAAAATTATGTAAATTACCAATCCATCATGATATGAAGAAATATTTATAGGTAAATATTAAAATTTGATGGAATTTGAGAAAATTATAAAATGATAACTTATCTATACTGAGCGTACCTATCTAAATATGAATTTTAGGATTGTATCTAGGATTCCTTAATATATCCAAAAATGGTTAGTGATAGTATTATAAAATAATGTCCATAATAAATATTCACTTTTTCACAAACCAGGCTAGGATGACATTCATCCTGGACACCCGTCCTTGTCTGTAGCATGGCTTGAAGGGAGATATTGATCCACAAAAGATGGAAACTAGTTTCGATCAACAAATATAAGCAAAGAGGGACTGATAGTAACCGAACCACCATGATCAAATGTTGTAAACAGAACAAATATAAAAACAAGAAATTATTGAATTTCCATAATTAAAAAAATAGACTGATATCCATACACACGATACAACTTAACAATGCACAAGATAAATACAAAACCAAACCAAATAGCCACTATCATGATCTACATGTGACATCAGGGTCACCACCATCTACATAATGACAGTCCATATAGACAATATTCTTCATCAATGAGAACTGAAGCCAAATAACATGAACCTTTATAATATTTCAGGTCTTCCGACATCGATTTGTATAAGTACGGTGTGATCTTGAAAACACAATAGTAAAACACCAATGAATACAAACATATCCCATCCTAATAGCATTCCATTGACAAAATTTTCGAATATATATATATATATATAATATGGGGTTTTTATTTTTTTATTAACAAATACATCATTCCATTAAACAAGACAACCCACCCCACATATTCATTTTTTAGGATATGACTTCATTTAAGAACCAAAAAGAACAAAAAAAAATGAAACAATAAAAAAAAAGCACTATGATAAAAATGAATAAGAAAATTATAAACTAGAAAACCAAGAGTAGGATAATGTGTACAAGAAATTATATATAGTAAAACATGTTCATTTTTAAAAATCCATATAGTGATACCCTAATGGACTCAGTCCAGACACACATGTCATTGTATGTTGTACTTCCAATGTGACATATCAAACCTCGTTTCCCAGAGTTAGTGAATTATTTTATTACATAAGAATAATCAAAAGAAATATTATCTTGGAGGACAAATTATTTTAGTATCCATGATAAAAACTAGATAAAAATTTGTTTTAAATTACATCATTTAATGAAAACAACATAGTGTTTCCTTTGAAAACACTCATATCTGTTAAATTATCCATATAGGTATGTCATAATATTTTTTTCTCATTCTTGGAAAAAATGAAACATAATAAAATGGTGGTCTCAGATGCATGGTAAGGATAAACAGTATAGAAGAAGCTATCATAAATAAACATAAATATTTAAAGAAAAATAAAAAGATGAAAACAAGCCTTTTAAACATAGTAATAAGTAAAATATGGAATGAATTAATAAAATAATTTATTTAAACATTCATATAGATATTATTATAGTCAGATAATCACATGAAATGTTTATAACTAATCTCATAAATAGGGAATTCATTAAGTCATATATCATAAAAATATCATTATGACTTTTTTCTAGGGAAACATATTATCATGCCCTCACGGCCTTATTCCAAGAGACTAGTTTGAATCATGAGACCTATCATTGCATCATTGGGATATAGTGGCCCCCTCTCGTCAAAGACTTTGTCCTATGAATTCCTTATATGAAAAGATTAAAATATAAAAAATACAATCATATTAAAACTACCATAAAATTTTTTAATACTTCAACCATAAATTATTAATGTTATAGAAATAGCACATCCGTAGTCAAACATATCATAAAAAACATAACTAAAATATAAAATAGAACATAATAATATATCATCTTCAATTATGCATAAAATATATCAATGGATCATCACATAAATGAAACTAATATAATAAAATCATTTAAAGACTTCTTGAGAAATATCCATTAATACATTTATGTAATTTAAAGGAAACTAAATTTTAAAAGAAAACCAGTCTTTTAAAAATAAACATGTTAGAATGTAAGGGAATATTGAAAATGGAATGGTTTCGCAATGGTAGAAAATAGCCATTATCACTGTATAAGTTGAAAAAAAATATTTCCTAAATTTTTCGAAAATATAAAAGAGTATCTCATTGGGAAAACGATAAAATATTCAGTTAAAAACATTTTATAAAATGTTAAAAAAGGGTAAAAATAAATTTTAAAGTGGTTTAATTAACCTATTATTTAATGATTAAAAATTCTTATTAAGTTATTCACGGACCATCTGAATATTTATGATATCATATGTGATCCTCTAATATCATTTTATTAACAATATGTCAGTATTACCATTGTCTTGGGTGTTAAATGATTCATTATCTAAATGATATTTTTCATGTAAGTAATGTTTAATATGAATAGGATGTATTATATTCATCTAATTAGTGATATTATGTTAATAATATTTATTTTCTCTAATAATAAAATGTTTTTAATAAATATATAATTATTGAGTTATAGATTGAATCTTATCACATCGTGGAGATGATAGACCGTACATATGCCCGAGCGATGGTATCGTTCATTTGATGGTTAAATAGTATAAAATTGGATGGTATATATTATTTATAAATAATTATTATCATTCCATATTCATTATTTACATAAATTATACTAATCATTATATAAATAACATTAAATTATAGTTTAATAACAACTTACACCATGATGTGGAGACAGTACGTCGTATGTGCACATGATATGGGATATTGTTATTAATGGGATGGATAAAAGTAGGAATATGGTTGTCCTATAATCATAATAAAATATTATAATTTACATAATACAAGATTTATTAATTTAGTATGGAAACAAAATATGATGTGGAAGCCGAATAAGAAAATAAATTGAATGGAATTTGTAAATAAATTACATCTTTTTTGAGAGTATCCTTTTGATTTCCCATAAAATATTCCACATGATGAATTTATGCCCAATGAATGGCCTATAATATGAAGTGTTGTATTTTTGGAGAATAAGTGGGTAGTTTTATCCAATGAAAATGGTATTTACAGGCATTAATAAAAGATATGGGGATGTGTTATTTTAGTGGAGTGGGGAGGGACAGTTTTTGAAACTCCAAAACTATTAAATTATTATATTTCTTTTTCAAATAGACAAAAATTGAGTTATTTCAAGTATAGGATGAGGATGGGTATAAATCTTCTCATTTAATTTTTTTTAGAAAATTTTAGTGAAAAAAATTAACGATTTCTTTACGATTTAAACCTTACAAAAACAACATTACTCTTTCCGTGTTTACATATTTTTTTAATATAGTTTAATATTGAAAAACTATAATATTAAAAATGTACCCAAATTGGATAAATTATAAATTATTTAATATTATCATATATATATTCTAGTGCCTAATATTTTTATTAATATTTTAACATTTAATAGAATATTATTTATTATAATGTATCATTTATGTCAATTTTGATACTATTCAAAATTTTCTTTTTTAATAACATCATAACATAATTATAACTTCAAAACAATACTCCAAATATTCCACAAACATGTCAAAACTAATCTATGAAATTCATATATGTCAATAATTAAATACATTAATATTCATTTTAATTTTTAAATATCATTTAGTTGAATCTTCTTTTAATAATTCAATTATTGTATAATTATTATGTTAACATTTAATTTAATTATTTATTCTTAAAATTATAAATAAATTACTATTACATTGAAAATGATCTTAAATTTAAAAATACTACATATATTCGACCATATCACTTATATTACCACATATTAAAAATGATATTATTATTAAAATATGAATATAAAATTTTTAACTATTTTTTAAATAAAAAATTTAATATGTCCTAATATAAAAAATATGGCATAAAATGGATAATATTTTTTACCTAATATTTATTTTTCTTGATATAAAAAAATAAAATGATATTATTACTTTTTTTAGTAATATTATATTAAAATATAATATTAACCATTAATTTTCATATTTACCTTTGACCATTGTAAAAAAAATCCAAACAATACTATTCATTAAAAATTATTTTGATCCCATTAGAACAATTTTATCATAAATTTTGAAAATATATATGCATGTTTTTTTATCCAATTCATCGAAGTTATAGATTTATGTTTATTCCAAATCCAGAGGCGTGGGTAGAAGGTTGGTAAAAGAGACGTTCAAAATTTCAATAATTTTTTAATATTATTGTGTGATAAAAATAATTCCAATGACATAAATTAGAATAATATAGGTATTATGTATATACTATTCATTTAAAATAATTTTAAAGAAATATAATAATTTAAATGAAAAATTGGATTTGTTAACAATAATGCAGTGTTTTTTTCTTTTCATTAAAAATTTAATCATTTAAAAATATAACCAAAGTTCACCATATGAAATTTTTTATGTTATGAATTCAAAAATGAAGTATTTTTTGAAAAATAAAATTTATAAAATTTATAATTCATTTAATTCTATTCACAACCACCTTTTAAACTGCTAGTTTTATAGTTTATGGTGCACTTGAACTCGGTGGTGTGTGTCATTCCTACTATTGAATTATTTAAAAGGGAGAATGATATAGAAGCATTGGTTGTTACATTCTCCCCTATATCAAATAATATCAACCTATAAATTTCTATAATATCAATTCGTAAAAATATATGTGTGTTTCCTGATCATAATTTCTTCTCGTTATCACATCACCACTTCCCTTTTTTAGTTCCTCTAAAGAACTTTTACCATTCATGTGGTCAGATTCCTCCAAAATTGTACCAGAGTGTAAAGATTATATATAGACCCTTCATAGTATGACATATTATGTTCCAGTTCAACTTCTTTATAGGTGAGTACATGTGTTGGCTATGGAATGTATTTCTTTAAATGTGATACATGGAAGACATCATGAACCATGGAGAGATTTAGTGACATTGGTACACCTTATGCTACAACTTCAATTAATTCTAACATAACAAAATATTTGATGTACATAGGATATAATATAACCTTCTTACTGAATCTTATGACACCCTTCCATGGAGATAACTTCTTGAAAATATGATCTCCAACATGAAATTACGAATCATTTTTTCATTTAGAAACACAACTCTTTTTCCTACTATGAGATGATTTCCTTTGACTTTGAATAATATTAACCTTTTTTGATGTTTTATCAACATTTTTGGGACTACAAGTTTCCCTTCACCAACATCATACCAAATGGTTGGTGTTCGACATCATTTTCCATGCATCATTATATATGGTTCTATCTAAATACATGACTTGATGCTATTTTTATAAGAAAATAATAATATAGGTAAATATTAAACTGACATACGT
Source organism: Viscum album (assembly GCA_963277665.1). Lineage (NCBI taxonomy): Eukaryota > Viridiplantae > Streptophyta > Magnoliopsida > Santalales > Viscaceae > Viscum > Viscum album. The sequence continues at coordinate 567,588,774 of OY728151.1, forward strand.
TGATAGTCAAGTGAGAAAAATATTAACTTGTCTTCTAAATATTTTATAATATGTTCTGATTGTCTATCTGTTTGAGGTTCGTAGATAGCGCTCAAATGAAGCTCAGTATTTAAGGAATTCTAAAGGATTTTCAATAATATTGATTAATATGGGTATCATGGTATGAAAAATTGATAGGATTACACTATAAATCCATAAAACATAATTAATGAAATGTATTTATTAACGATCAAGTGTCAAATATTCTCTTATAGGGTAAAAATGTTATAATTTTCTAATATGATCAATAATATACCATATAACACCATTTCATATATGATTATTTGGTAGCCCAATAAAAAAATAAATTATAATATCACATCATTCCCACAAAGGCATAAGAAGAGGACGCAAGACACCATTAGCATGTTTTATTCTAGCCTTTACATGTGGAAAAACCAATCTTCTTGACAAAGAATCAGCAATATACCTCTTTGTGACTCCCACCATAAATTTTCCATCAAATATCTATACATATTATTGCCACTAGAGTGTATTGAGAAATTTGAGCTACGATAATCATACAATAATTCAAATTTAAAAATAATTATAATGTGAAAAAATTAGGCTTTCCAAATTTCAAAACATCACATTCATATATGATGTCTATCAATATTTCATCATTTTATGCTTTAATTTTTGTTAAAAAAATTAAACTCATCAAAATGAGAACATTTTATCCATTCCAGATAAGATGGTTTGGAAACAAATTGAAAGGGTAGTGATGATTCGCCTTCCATGATAATTACCCTATCCATATTTACTAAATCCATGAACATCAGATCCCATTCAACTTTCATTATCTTTATATTTTCATGGTACTTCCTACTAAATGAATATGTCGTATTATTTCCCTTCCCTGGGTGGTAGTGTAAAGATAGTGTCTCCATATCAATAAAGGAATGATTATTACTGGTAATTCAAAATCACGAGTTGGGTTATTTTTTTCAATATATTTTTACAATCCTGATTTATATGCAATACCCCTATAATTGTGCATAACAACAATCCCAATTCATTTCCATGATGCATCTCTATAAATTACAAACCCATCATTCCTAGATGGAAGTGTGAATATAGGATCACTAAATATTCTTAACATAAATTATTCAAAAAAATCATCAAAATCTTTTGTCCAAACGAGTTTATGACCATTCTATTTGATCATGGTAAATGAGTTTTCCGATCAAGAAAATTTCTGGATGAAATGCAAATAGAAACCTGCTTAACTCATAAAACTGCATACCTCTGTTATGTTCATCAGTGATGGCCATTCATGTATTTCCTGTGTATTTGTAGTATCAACATATATTTCATACATAGAGAAAATATATCCATGAAAAGATATTTCTGGATTCCATAAATCACACTTTCTAATCATACCATATAGTTCATTTCTTCTATGAGTATTTCGAACAATACACAAGTTTTTCTCATTGTGTTCACATATATTGAAGTATACAAAGTTATTATAAATAAATACTAAGAAAATTTCATCACGATATTATTTGAACAATATGTTCATTAGATAAATGAAAATACAGGGTTCAATATTCAGTTTGAATATAAACACTATAAGCATGTATGGACCATATCTCGTTTGAATCACTTTATTTAGAATATATTAGTTCTTTACAAAAAATGGATGATATCTTGAACAAAGGTCAATCACTGGAAAATATTTAGATCCATCATGTAAATCAAAACAATAATCAATATGCGGATGATGATACTCATTCTTTATTGTACTAGCATTGATTTCTTTATTGTCAATTCATAGTTATGTTGATCAGCCTCCTTTATTAACGAAATGAACTGGGGATCCCCTTAGAGAAACACTAGACATAATACGTCCCTAATTACTCAACTCCCCCGTGTTTTTTCAGCACTATTTATTCCACATTTTCTATTCAATAGTTAGTATTTGATATTGGTCTTTTATCAGGGATTACATCAATAGAAAACTAAATCACCCACTATAGAGGATGTCATGGTAAATCCTTTCTAAATTCATAAATTTAATCTTTTACAATTGTCACATTATCAATATGAACATTAGAAAGTTTTATACTCACAACATTTCGAAAAATTTCATTTATAAGATCTATACGGTTGCGATCTATATTATAATCAGATGATGATGTTTCTGATCAAAATATAATGGATTCTACATCTTCCATGCAAAAAATAACATAATTATTTATACAAAAAAATTTAGCATCATATTTTGATATCAAACCATACCAAGTATTATGTCTAGGTAGTCTATAGATATGAAGATATATTCAAAAGATAAATCATGTTTATATTATATAATTGGAATTACCTGACACATCTTTTTTTAAATGAGAATTCCCTTAGGCATATTAAGTAAAAACTCCCATGTTAATGTGAATTGGAAATATCCAATTTTTAAATCAGGCTGGGAAGATATAAAAGAATGAGGGGATCCATAATCAAATAAATAATTGGATAAATATGAAGAAAAGATTAATGTAAATTCCACCACATCCTTATAATATTCAACCACATTGGTTTTGATCACAAAATCATGTCCTTTATCCCTGGGATTTTAATGGGTAATGATTCCTTGACACTTTAACAAATATTTTGAATAATGTCACTTATCTTTAAAACTGTATCATTAAACATTGAAATATTAATTATTTCCATAATAATCACGATCTTGGTGTCCCATTTCTCCACACATTTAACAAACTCTCATACCCTTTAGGAAAGTATCAGGTTGGTTCGTACTACAATTACTGCATGTTGGGAATTCAAATTTTCCCTTTTCCGCTTATTTTCATTTATAGAGTTTCCAAGGACCCTGTTGTTCCCTTTCTTTACTTTAATGTCATAATACATAGAGAAATAATTTTATCTCTTGATGTCACATGAGACAATATATTTATACAATGAGAATGATTTTATGACTATTGACAATAGGAGGAATGGGTTTAACTAATTAGATAATAGGTCAATCATACTTATTGGGTTATGTGTGTAGACTACATCTTTCCATTCTATCCTTCTGATGCTAGATTACTACTTTGCAACATTATAATCATCTTTATTTCTCAAAAATTGAAATTCCCTCTCCATAACCACTTATAGATCTCATGGAAATTATTTTTATATGAAGTGTTCTTAAAATTACCTTTATTCCATATTTTCTACCTGTTAATCCTCATTCGTGTTTTTTATTAATGACCACTGTCGATCTGCGTATCCTAATAGATGATAGCCTATCAGAACAAAATTTTTCATTTCATTACTCCCTAAAGAAATAAATACTTTTTCTGAGGAACAAATCCATTTCTCAACTACAAATGGAATTTTTGCCCCATTAAATATTGGGGTCTGTTGTCTCATGAATCATTCTAACATTGATTATCGACATTGTGGATCTATCTTATCCATATGTGGAAGGTTATAATTTATAACCTAAGGCAGTTGTCCCATTACAGTTATAAGCTGTTCAACAACAAGTGTATCACAAGCTCCACTATCTTTCACTTTCATGTAAGGGAAGTCCCTACATGGATTACATGTGTGGATAGAGATTCAATTCCTTCCACTAGGTACCATTTTTTAATAACGGAATTAAATTAATTAGGTTAGGAATTATAATTCATAATTCCAAACCATGAAAATACCTAACATTACATGATACATTTATGAATATCTAATTTATAATCATAAAAATGTTTTTTGGGGATATGTTTTCTCATAAATCATTTATAACGGTTCAGAATGAAAATTTGAATTATCCAAAGACTGTCCCCTAGGAGTCTTAATCTAGTTGTGCAATAAGGATGATTTTTGTGTACCAGGTTACCCGGAGTCAAGCCCAGAACACCTTTTCCAAATTATTACTTATAATTATATATGTGAAAAAACACGTCCACATGTAAAATCTATAAATGGATGTATTTTTGAGGAATTACCACAAAATAACTAAATTAACAAAATTTTTAGATGTCCTTCTATACTTATATTCAATGTCTTTCAAAGGATATTATCCCATTATTAATGTATTTACAAAATCTAGTTTTAAAGGATTCTGTTGAACATCATATGATACCAACTAGAACACCACGACCCCGGTTACCCAGTGTTGGTGCATTATTCTATTACATTGACACGATCATAATAAAATAAATCCCAATGGACAGATAAGTTTAGTAGATTCGACAAAAAACTAGATAAAAATATATGTTTTTTATTACATCTTGAAATTAAAAAAACATAGTGTCTCATTTGAAAACACTAATATCAATTAGATTATATCTACAGGTTATTCATAATATTATTCTTTGCAAATTGGATAAAAATGAAACATAACATAGTGGTGAGCTCAGATTCTCAGTAAGTATTAATAATATAGTATAAGCTATCACAAATAAGCCTAAACTTTTAAGGAATTCTATAAAAAAGAAAAATAAGTCTTTCAAACGTATTCTCAAGAATAATATGGATATAATAAATCATATAATTAAAATAAAACATTTACATGGATATTCAACTAGTAAAATAATCAAATTAATTACCAATAAGTAATCTTATAATGATGAGATTCATAATGAATAACATCATAACCATACCATCAAGGCTTCGATCCATGAAAATAAATAACCATACCTTCAATTCCATAGGCCAGAAAACATTTGTGCCTCATGAGACCTACCGATGCATTAATGGGATGTAGTAGTCCCCACCTTTCACTTACTATGTCCAATTCATTCCTTATATGAAAAGGGTGAAACATAACATAATCATTCATTTTAAAACCACCATACAAAATGTTAATACTTTAACCATAATCCATGAGTCTTATAAAAATAAAAAATCCATTGTAAAAAATATCATAAAACCCATCAATACAATATTGAATATATAATAAGAATCAATCATCCTCAACTATGCAAAAAATTCAATAAATTGTGTTTGACATAGATAAAAATAATCTAATAAAATAATTAAAACTATTTAAGAGAAAGATCCCTTTTTACATTGATGTTATTTAAAAGATGTGAAATTATAAAAGAATACATTTCTTTTAAAAATAACAAAAATAATATTATATGAGAATCCTCAATATGGCGAGTCTTTAAAACAGCAGAAAATTTGTGCTCACACCGTATATGTTAAAAATAAATCATTCCGTAATTTTTCGAAAAGCTCATAACGTGCATCAGTTGGAAAGAAATAGAGTGATTCATTTCAAAAAGATTTATAAAAATTAAAACATGGGTAATAAAGACATTAATAAATTTTAGATAATATTTTGAAATAAATTTTAATGTACATGGGTGATAAATATTTCACAGTAGATACTTATGGATAAACAACCTCAGATAATAATAATATTGTGAATACTCTACCCTTAACCTACAAATTACTTTATTATAGGGTGATTTAACCTCTTATATGATGGTTAAAAAAGTAAATATATATTGTAGGACTATATTCTTATTTATGATACCATTTTTGATCCCATTATATTATTTTGTTAATACTATTTCCTTATTACCATTGTTTTGGGTGTTAATTGCTACGTTTTCCTATTCTTTTTTTGTCATGAATGTCATGTTTGATATGAATATGATATGTATTATTCATATAAAGAGTTATATGATGTTTATTATTATTGTTTTTACTCATCATATATATTTTATAATCATTCATGAATGGTTACTATGGAGAATGAATCTTATCATGTCGTAGAGATGGTAGACCGTATATATGCACACGTGACAATATCATTCCCCTATTGGTTAAATAGTATATAATTGAATGGTATATTAGTTATAAAGAATAATTATAATGTTATTTGTATTATATGTATCTATTATACTCATAATTATAACCCCCCTTAATAACGATGTGTAGAATATGAACTTACACCATGATGTGGAGATGGTAACTTGTACATAGGCATGAGTGGTGATATTGTTATTACTAGGATGGATAAAAAAAATGAATATGGTTTCCCTATTATCATAATAACATATAAGATTGTATATGATACTGGATTTATTAATTTAGTATGAAATGAACTTAGGAGGTGGAAGTATAAGAATAAAAATAGATTTATGGAATTGGTAATAAAATTACCTCTTCTTTCAATGTCTCCTTTAGATTTTCACAGAATGAATACATTGGATTGCATTCTGACCAATGTATAGCCTCTAAGATGAAGTGAGGTATCAGGGGAGAATATTTAAGTACGTTTAGGATGAGGTAACGGTCTTCAATGGTGTTAATAAAATATGAGAAGACCTAATCTTTTATAAGGGAGGGGAGGGAACTTTTGGAAACTCCAAAACTATTAAATTATTATAAAATCATTTTCAGTTTCAAAGTGATTAAAATAATATTATTTCTAGGATAAGATGATAATGGGTCTAAATAATCCCATCCAATTATTTTTAGACATATTTTGGTCACAAAATTAACCTTTTTTGGATTTAACAATTAGTTAAACAGTTTAATTCTTTTTTGTGTTTACTTGAATTTTTATAAAATAGTGTTAATATAGTTACAATAAAATTCTAAAAAACCCATATTTGATCATTCATGAAATATTTCAAAATATACTAGTAATTTATTAAATCTTGAGTTTTTTATAAATTTTATTACATTTAATAAAATATTATTTATTTTAAAGTATCAATTATGTCAATTTTGATTCTATTAAAAATTTTCAATTTTAAAATATCAAAGTATTATGATCACATCAATCCAATACTTCATATATGACACCAGAATGTCAATTATATCTATAAAATTCATTTACAACAAATATTATGTCAATATATAATTAGTTTAATATTTTTAATATAATTTAATTTATTCTTCCTTTTGTAATTCAATTGTTGAATCATTATTCTGTCACCAGTTAATTAAACTATATTTTTCTTAAAATTTAAAATAAATTTCAATTATATAGAAAATAATATTAAATTTTTAATTAATACATATATTTTACCATATCACTTATATATCCTTTTATTAAAAATGATATAGTTATTATAATTTGAATATGATATTGTTACCTTTTTTTTAAATAAAACATAATTAATATCCTAATCTTAAACAATTGGAATAAAATTGATCATATTTTCAACCTAATGTATATTTTTTCTGATTAAGAGTTATCTAATGATATTATGACATGTGTTAGGATAATATTATGTTATAATATTAGTTTACCTTTAATTTCTATATATACCATTAAAAATGGTAAATAAAATCCAAACATTACTATTCACCAAAAAACATTGATCTTATTTTTACAAATTGTCCATAATTATTATAACCATGTATTTCCATTTATCATAATTAAATTCGCAGAATTTGTAAAATCACGTTTATTAAAAATCTGCAGATGTGGATAGAAGGTGGGTAAAATATAAGTTCAATAATTTAATAATCATTTTATATCTAATTATATTTTAAAAATGATTCCAATAAACTAAATTTTACTAATATATTTGTTATTTATCTATTGTGAATTTAAAATAAATTAAAATTAAAATAAATTTTTAAATTTTATATTTGTGTTTTAACAATAATGCATTAATTTTCAGAATACATTAAAAATTTAAAATCTTAAAAAAATAAAAAAAAATCACCACAATATAGTTTTGTTGATCTAGATTCTAAAATTTAGTATATTTTTCTAAATAAAATGTATAAATATCATAATATTCTTATTACTATTCATAACTACATTTAAACGAATACATTTATAGGAATTGGTCTGCTCAACCTCGGTGTTCTATGCAACAATAGAAAATGAATTATTTAAAAGGAAGCGTACCTTATATTCTTGGGGTGTTACATACAATTTCAATGACCAGCTGGATGTTATAACAACTAATATTGATGTATTATCCATCATGGATCTATTCAATCCATGGGGTAATAACCCTTTAAATCAGGTTTGATAAGAAACCATCCCTCAACTGTCTAAAAGTCTCCCAAAAATCCAAATATTATGATAATAATAATCATACATGAAAAAAATATGGTATAAAAACCACCCAACAAAATTCTAGTGCATGTGCCACTGAAGAAGTTCTCATCAAATATTCCAGTTCTATTAATAACATTCTCTTGCATTATGTAATCCAATCATGAAAACTCATGTGAGAATCCATTATTTTGAATGTTTAAAAGGGGAAATCACATCACATGGGATTTCAAACCACATCACTAAAAACTTTGTTCTTCTAACGGGAAATTTTATTTTTCCCAAACCATATTAATTTCCGAAACATGATAATGTGACAACCAAACCACACATTGGGTCTATTTTAAGTAATCATTCAAATAAATTAGAAACATTTTAAAATATATAGTGAAAAATGGGACATTACCATTCATGCTAAGGTCTCATCATATCCATTATAAAACAAACAATGTATTTATGGATTCCAAATGTTATATACAACCCATTTACATACCAATACTGTTTTAAAATGATAAACATGGAATTTTATTAGGGACACATTCAAAATCGCATTCAAAACCACATTGATACCATTATCAATTTAGGATATAATGCATGTTTAATGAGAATTGGGAGATGTAGGAAGAATAAAAGTAATGTGTTTGGAAAACTGGGTTTATTGTTATACAAGGCTATAATAAATTTTGTGGCCATCCATGTGTGCGCCTTGGGTACACATGGATGTTCCCTCATTCAATGTAATACCATAAGAATCATTCCCTAAAACTGTTTCTAGAGAAAGTCCACATGCCTTCCAAACAATAAAACTATCCACGCTAATAAAATCACGACGTTAGACATATAAGGACTAAGCCACAATAAAGTAAATTTAATAAAACATATATAATTGATATAATTACATAAAAAACAATTCGTAAATTAATATAAAAATATATATTTTATTAATAACATTAGGTGAACATGTTCATGAATATTTGATTAATAAATTCGAAAATAGTTTTTAACAAGTTCTACAATCACCAAAACACCATATCAATCCAAAAAATCATACTAAATCATTAAAAACATGTTAATAAATTATTTATAATCACACAAGAAACAATGGATTGTTTCAAAAAATAAAATAATAAAAACACTTAAGCCAACATAGTGAAAATGAAAAAAATGTTAGGGGAATGAAAAACAAAACCCCACAAACAATCCGCACACCTAAAATCAAAGAACTGGTAAAATATTAGCCTAACTCATCCCTATAGTTAATCCAAGAGTGTAAAATAACATGTGAGAACCATGAATCTTGTGGGAAGCGATATGATATGGATAAATAAACCAAAAAATCTGAAATCATCATAGAAAAATTCAATGGGGATTCCAAAAATTTAATGGAATCAGTGAAGAGGGATCTTGTAGGACTCTATAGTGCACCTTGGTCAGGAAAGGGAGGAGAAGCCTGATTTTGGTGTAAAACAATGGTGGGGTAAGATGGTAAATTGACTATTTTTAATGAAATGGAACCTCACACAATTTTGAAAGATGGTTCGAAAAACTGTGTACCAATAATACACACCATCCTATCTAATGAAGACACCCTGTATGGGTAGGCCCCATGGTTTCTAAACTATATGCCCACCATGTTTAATGCCTATATCCAGTTAAAAAACAAAACGACATGGTGGTCGCATAGTTTCCTAAACCATGTGAAATTTGTGTACCTCCCCACATGGCATACAAAATAACATGAATGGTAACCTAGTCAATGCCGCAAGGTTTCCCTTAACAAGGCTCAAACGATGAACCCCTTTTCAAAAAGCCTAAACCATCAATTCCTCAATGAAAAGCTACATATTTCAAACCGGGACTCCACTAGATAGTCAACAAATGTATCAAAGGCCAAGAAAAGAATAAAACACAATAATATTCACAATTTGGATATGAAAATTATCCAAACAAGAAATAGTATATTCTAGAAAAAAGACCCCCTTCCGATTGAAAAAAACTAGATTTCATGACTGATAAAAAAAAAAGGAAACATGAATCACAAGGTGACATTTCACTCCATATGTCAAACCATACTGATCAAGAAGAAACCACCACACAAGAATGATGGGATAACATGAGAGGGTTCTTCCCACCCTAACAACTCAGAAGCATGTAAACATTAAAGCTCCCAATGCAACTAGGACATTAATAGGATCAAACAAAATTTCATTATTATAACTGCGTAACATCCATTAAATGAATGAGAATGAAAAAAAATCACCACAATAACTGAAAATATCCCATGAAAACCATGAATACTCACTATAGGGGAGACCCATGAATGAAAACATAATCATTAATAATCCCAAAACACAATCCATAATTACACAATAGATAAGAATATCTAAAAAACACCATTGGATTATAAAGCTGAGAACAACCTAAAAAAATGAACGACACACTCAAAAATAACAAACAATTCAAAGTGAGACATTCAGGTAAACACAACAACTTAGATTTAAATAGAACAAGTCCATTAAAAATTTTCTATGAAATTATAACCTTTAAAAACAAAAAAAACTTGAAAAAATTTATATTTGAGCGTCATTTTTTTAACATGGAAGAAAAACAAAGATAATGTTATTTGCACCCCATAAGAAATTTATATCAATGCATGAGCTCCACATAAAGTCATATGGATAGATACTTGAGGAGTGAAGCATATCTTACCTCACATTAAGAGTGTGATATCCTCAAATAAAAATGTCTTATATGGGTTACCATTCCTACTAAGAATCTCAAGATGACCTGGACACCTAAAATGATAAAAAATACTCATTAGATTTTGACAAGACAACTTTGAATTCTTGAACTCACATCACTGGAAGAACATGAGAAAATAGTACGATGAAAAATAATCCAATGCCATTGAAGGATACTCTATGTGATCTTGCTCCTTGGGAACACACCTTCCACTAGATAAAGAACCTTTATGGAAGATAACCATCATTGACAGCATGTTGAGCACTAACACAACAAAAAACACTTCATCTATTAGCTTCTCAAAATGATAATCCAAGGAGAAGTGGACTTTCTCCATGATCATAGTATGATTACCCATGATGAGTAGAGAATATTTTAATAGATCCTATAATTCTAACTCTAGAAAAATGGAGACCTCCTTTATGAAATGTTCAACATTATCCTTCACCATGAGTTGGCCTTGATTACTACTCATAAGCTCTTCATTCATATTCATCTTCACCTCCTATGGTACAAAGCATCTGAAAAATATTTTTTTGTCACATCCCATGTCATCCCAAATTGCATCGATAGTGTGGAAAAACTCCCTTTCATTGAAATCCAGGCATTAAAATAAAAACATAACCACATGAAATCTAACATCTTCTGGAGTTCCCAACACTCTAAATGAAAAATCATCTTTTCTGAGCCACTATGATACTTTGAACTTACCTCTAGCACCAAGAAGGATAAGAAAAATCCTTGAAGATTAAAAAACATGGCATGATTTACATGAAAAATTTGTAACAATTTTTCGTGGCATATTATGATCAATAGGAGAAACACAAAACAAAAATCAATATCAAAACATAATGATCCCAGTAATCACATCAGGCCAAACACAACAAGGTCACAAGCCAATAACATACAATTGAAACCAAAATTATCTTCCAAAAAATAACAATTTATATTTTAAATTTCATAAATTCTTTCTTCCAAGGCCACACCCAAAAATTCGATGATTCATTTTCACGGGTCAAGATCCCACTTTTCTAGGAAAAACAAATCCACAAATAAAACCCATTAGTTCTATGTTCAAGAATAATTTAACGAAATTATATCCATTTCGAAAACATTTTTCATTTAAATATAATACTCACAGAAATGAAAACCCATAATAAAATGAATCTCATGTAAAATTTCATGAAGAAGGAACTAGTTTTTTTACTAGATCTAGAGACATGGATAGTGGACCAAGCCCTATGAAAACACCAACCACATGGATACTAGTGATCTATGCACTCATAATTCACATGGGGGACTACTCCATGAAACACCAGTTCACAAAAGCAGTTTGTACCTATTTTTAATCTATATAAGTGAAACTGTAGCTCCGAATAAATGACTCAACTCTTGAACCACCCATGGAAACTCAGGTCTTGCCAATGGTTGTGGTGATCAGGAACTAACCCATAACCAAAATCATGAGTTCTAAAAATCTTAATCACCAACAAAATGATACCCCACAAAATAAAGGGCCTCCTATAATAGTATTTTGTTACAATAAAGGATGGGATTCCAAAAACTCCGTACACCCGACCCGGACTATAACATTACCAGAAGTGATTTCCCAATCCACACAAGCTAGAAACTTGTGTGAGACGTCAAATATAAACTATGTGGTAATTCTTTTAGCATAACAACCCGGATAAAATAATGTTAATTAAACAAATAGAATAACTAAAAATAACTAAATATCAATAAATAAACAATAAAATCTAAATCAATGTACAAATAATAAATCTAGAAACTAAATAAAAAAAGAAACCAAAATACCACTGGAATGATCTACATGTTACCTCATAGTCCCCACCATCTACAAACTGACCATCCAAATGGCCAACATACTCCAATGATGAGCACTCAAACAAAATAAAATGAACCTACAAAATAAGACATGTCTATGGACATCGAATGGTATGAGTAGGGTGTGAGCTTGATAAATTAGTAGGCAGAAACAAAAAATCCATACCTTTAATTTTTTGAAAATATTCCGTCAACAATAATTAAAAATAGACATATAAAAGTTGTTTTTTATCATTTTGATAAACAAAAACATATTTCCCTTATTAAAAAAACTAACATAATGAATTTATCCTTAAAACTGGTTATCATTTATGAAAAAAATGACACCAAAAAAATACAAACAAGGAAATACACACCATGATGAAATTATACAAGAAAAATATAAATAAGAATACAATGAGACAAATAATATGATCAAGTAATTATAGATATTAAATGATGGGAATATCAAAACATCTATACAGTGATCCCGGGAATTAAATAGTTTGAAATAACATTTTGGTATATGGCGTAGCTCTAAATTCTATAACCAAATATTCATTTTATCTTCTAATCTAATGTCACTACACACAGGTGCTCAAATCCATCCAATGTGTAGTAACCCATCATATCATGTCTGATAAGAAAAATCACTCGACCCTATAAAAGACACCTTTGAAACCTATGGCCTTGATGATTATAATAATAATAACAATAGTAATAATACATAGTGAAATGTGTTATAAAAACCACCCACCAACATTCGTATTCAGGATCCATTGATGAGGATCTCATTAAAAAATCCAATGGTCTCAATAATGTTCTCATAAATAGTATAAGTGAATCATCACAACTCATATGAAAAACTATTCTTATGTAAGTTGAAATTGAGTTGTTGCATCACATGAGATATCAAAATATTTAACAAAACACCATATGTTTCCAATCAGGCATTTTTATTTCCCCAAATAAATTCATTTTCAATACATCATAAAGTTCCAACATGGCCTCACATCGAGTCTATTTTAAACACACTTACAAATCATTCATACACCATTAGAAAACTGATATATCAATGTTTTTTTCAAATATTCAATTCCAAACTGTTAATTACCTTATGATCTAGGTTATATTCAAATCCCTGATGCAAACAAACAATGTATTTATGAATTCCAAATAGACAATGTTCACCATTTACAGGACATTCATGTCCTAAAATTCCGAACATGAATTTTTTAAGGAACACATTCAAGACAACTTTCAATACCACATTTAGACCATGATCCTTTTAGAATAGAACATTTTCCAAAATTTAATTTGTAGAAGGAGAATAAAGATAAGACATTTTTATGAAAACTAGGTTTTATGTGAAACAAGGACCTCAAAATTTTCATTCTCTTCCATGTGTGGACTCTTAGAACAAAAGGTTGTGTTTTCCTCCAATGTTATACAAAAAAAGTATTTCCCCCAAACCATTTTCAATGAAACCTCACATGTCATCCAACTAATGAAACAAACCACACTTCAAAAATCACAATGTTAGACATTTAAAGACAAAGTCAGAATCCAATTTTTTATTAAAAAATATGATATATAATGTAAGTCACTACTCAAATAATACAAATTTACTTTATGTATTAATTGACAAATTATCCATAAAATTAGGAATATATATACAGGAATATTTGATGAATCACATAGAAAACCATTATTATAAAATTCTAAAAAAACTAAAATATCACAAAAAACATAAAAAAATATACCACTAGCATGTGAAACATGTTTATAAATTATTTAGAAGCACACAAGAATCAATGGATTTTACTGGAAAAAAAACAAGGGAAACACCTACCACAATAGAGTGTCAACATGAAAAAACATCCAGTGAATGATGAATTAAACCATATGGATGATCTTAAAACCCTAATATCAATGAAATAGAAAATTATTAGCCAACCCCAACACTAGTGTTCAGCATAGAGAGGAACCCCCGTGAGGGATCCTCGAATCAAGAGGGAAGGTATAATTGAAGGGGAAAAATAAAAAAATCAAAAATAACAAACCCTATGAGCATTTAAGGGGTCTTGAAATATTCAAGCAAAGAAATGGAGATGGATTATGGAGGACCCCATGGTGCAACAAGATTATTAAAGGGAGGATATAACTTAATTTGCATTAAAACAGAGGAGAAAGGATGTAAATTCAAACTTATTATTGAATGGGAAGCTAACACAGTTTTCCAATCCTTGATCGAAGCATTAACAACCTACTTTCCAAGGGAGAAACCCAACATGGGCTACCCTGTATAGTTTGTAATCTATTTCCTGACCACTTTAAATGCCTCTATACAGTTATAAAAATGAACGGCATAGTTTGGGCATGGATTCCCATACAATGTGAAACCCATGCGACTCACCACTAGACACCCAAAAAAGGTGCATGGTTACATGGGATACTCCAAATATATTCCCTTATCCATTATCAAACTATTCTCTCCATATTGAGAATACCAAAAAATTAATTCATTGAATAAAAACTAAAAAATTAATACCAGGACTCAACTCCAACCTTAACAAAAATATCCAATTTTATGAAAAGAATAAAAAACTAATATCCAATGTCACGCTGTGACAAAGATGATAATGAAAATAAATTTAATATTTACATACATTATTAAACATTCATTTCAACCTATAATATTTATGTTTCAACTTATAACACTCTTGGTTCAACCTATTTCACTATTGGTGTAGCGTATAATGATTTATGTTTAATCAACTTATTTATTATCCAATAAAATTAACTAAACCCTAAATTGTAACAATCTTATGCATCCCAGTAATTAAATAAATATATAATAAATAATTATACATGAATATAGATTACATAATAAAAAAACTAACACAATAAAATATATATGTTTTGTGACATTAATGATTACCCACATGCATTAATTATTCTATAATAGGTTTTCAAAATTTCTAATGAAATTACCCCAAAACAATATCATTTGATACCCATTAGAAAATAAATATCTTACTTTTCCCCTATGGAATGGAAACATAATAAATAGTAAAATAATTACACCATTAATTACAAATATTAGAGATATCAATTGAAAGTAGTATGTGAGAATAAGATAATTTTTTGAGTGAAAAACATAATCAAGGTACATGATCTTATTATGTGGAAGTCATACCTAATAGAACATGGATCATAGAGTATGAATGATAAAAATAAATCCTTTCACGTGACTTTTAAATAAGGCATATAAATTTATATACCAGATGAAAAAATCATTATCCATTAAGAATAACATATGATAATATAACAAATGTAAGAATAGAATATCATTTCTTATATCAATTCTCACAGACATATCAATCAAAACATTATGAAAAGTGTGATATAACATAGTGGATAGGGTTCAATCCCCATTCCCATAACCATAATACATTGAGTTAAATCCAATGTACCATTAATTTCACCTCATGAGATATAAAACATTAAATAATTCATTTGATTGATATATAATTACATGACCACACATTAAATAATAATAAACCATGTACATTCATTCCATAAGAACATGATTTTATTTATAAATCAACAATACCATAAATTGATCAAAAAAATGGTTTTCATAAAAATTTCCACATGGAATAAATAAATCACCTAGGGAAATTATTCAGATAATATATTTGAAATATATCATTAGTTATACACAAAAAACATTAATAAAATGTTGATATAGATTTAAAATAATTGAGAATAAAGATAGAATTTATTTTAAAAAAATCACTCTAATTTAGTATATGATAAATATTATTTTATATTCAAATAATTTATAAATTAAATATTTTATAAATATAATGAGAATATATCTAAAAATAATTCCATGAAATATGAAAACATGAAAATTACTCTTTGTAATGGAAGTAAAAGATAATGGGGAATATTATCATAATGATATTATTTAAAAAATCATTTCACACATCTATATATATAATTGGATTTAAATATAACAATTAATAAATAGTTTTATTAGTTTATACAATGAAAACCATAAAATCATATGAAAAATATGAAAAATAATGAAAAATCATCCTGACTGAAAAGAAACGATATGGCCAGTTCCACTTACATGCATCATTTTGGTTGAATTATAAACAAATTGGTGGGAAATTTGTAATAAATCATGCAAGAACAATAAAAATTAATGTAATATAAAACAAATGTTTTATTATAGAAAAATATCATATAAATTCCCCCAACGTGAATTTTTAAATAATCCATCATGATTTAAAAGTGAGATTAGAAAAGAAACCCTCAATTTTACATTTGACTTCATTTAATGTGATTTAAAATCATTCAAAAAAATAACCATTTTAAAATCTTATTGGAATACAATATAAATATCTACGAACTGCATCACTCTTCATTTATAATAATTTATTACACATTTTTTAGTTATGTATTATTCATAATCATTAATATACATTATTACATATTATTTTTTCATACATGTTTTCTATTGTAAATTTCAACACTCATTATTTGATAACAAGTTCAAAATTAATAGCATTTTACAGGAAGTTTAATCATTTTTTTGTTGATTTAAATAGTAACATGACCATTTTTTGCAATTAACGTGAAATGTTCTCAATAATAGAATCCTTGAGGAGCATGCTTCAAATAATTTAGTGCTAAAAAAATATTACATTATAAAGACCATTAATTTTCTATGTCACACATCCATTACTATACTATTATGAAATATTACACTTTAATATAATATGTTAACTCTCTTAATGTTTAAAACATTTTTTTTTTGTAAAAATAGAGGGTGATATATCATAATTTATATTTGTTGTTAATCCGATTTAAAGAATTCCATGATAATAATTATATTTTTAATGGAGAATATAATATAACATTATTCATATTGATTGTTTAACTGGTCCCAATATGATCATTATATAATAAGGAATGAGTATGATCAAAGTTTTTATGTATAATAATACCATTTCAATTGAATATTAATATTGTTAATATAAAATCATTTCAATGGTTAATGATATTTATAAGTATTGGGAATGGAAATATAGTTAAAAAATAAGGGGATGAACTTGATATTTGTTTGTGACGAATTATCTAATTAAATAGGTTCCTTTAGAACGAAGGATATAATCCTACTTATTGATACTATAAAATAATTTTTGTCTAAAAAGTATTTAATGTATCAAATATTGGAAATAAATAACTATACAATAAATGTAAAAAAATTATTTGATATGGGTAGGGGTGGGGTCATTATAGAAGAGCTTGTGTGGAATTAAAATAATGAACAATCAATTAATGTGAAGTGAATGTATTTCCTTAGTGAAAGTTGACCCAATGTGGAAATATAATTTATATTGACCTTGAATCCCATCATTCCAAAAATTGTGGTAATAATTTTTGATATATTTTAGGAATTTACCAAATTGATTAACCCCATTTTACAATATTTTATATTTACTATGGTAACTCAATTTTAAATCCTATAATAATTTTAATAATTTTTTTTCCATTATACCTAATTTTATTTCCTTGATCATATAAATTATACAAATTTGATTAAATTAATTTTATTAATGTTATATAAAATAATTTTAAAAACCTAATACAAACCACATTATGAATTATTTTTATAATACGATATTGTAAACATAAAAGTAACTATATTATTATTTCATAACGAATAATAATCCTAAAATTTATGTTAATTTTATTCAGATATAAAATACATTTCATAAAATATTAAACTCTAAATATAGAGAATATAACTTTTCAATAATGGAATATAATATATATTGAATTTTTTAAAGTTGAAACATTTTTCATCAAACCCAAATCATTAAAATTTTATTCTTTATAAGTAATTAATTAGTTTTTACATGTTACATGCTTATTTAAAAATAATTCATTAAATGCTTTCAATAAATTTTATTTTATTATTTATTTAACACTAATTATTTTTAATTAAATTAAATTATGCGAATTTTATTTTTTTTAAAAAATAGGTATATATATATATATATTAGTGTCTTTTTATTTTATTTTAAAATTATTTAAGTCAAGTCCAGTAAAATATTTTATATGCAATATATCATATACTTATAATTATAAAAAAAGTAAATATATCTAATTGATTTATGTAAACCCAATAACCTAATATTCAACAAACATATATCCAAAACCATATATCAAATTACCATATAATAAATAACCATATATGAAATGAATATATATATTCAGTTCATTTTAATATACTTTATATTATATTACATGCTTCACAAAAAATAATTTATAATATTTTTTAATTCTGTTTTAAATTTCCATTTATAATTGAACCATTTATTTCCTTCATTATATAGTTATAATTAGAGTTATAATCTTTATAGGAATCTATAAGTATAAATATTATTTATTTATTTACTTTTAATTTATTTATTATTCATATTTTAATTATAATAATGTTGTTTGATATTTGAATTTCATAATGTAGTTATGTTTACTATTTGTTATAATATTTAATCTAAATTAAATATATAATGTTTTGATTTTGTTTGGTGTTTCATCTAAAACACGTATTTAAACACATTATGGGATGAAAATTTATATATTACATTATACACCTAAAAGAATAATTTACCCTTGAAATATAATATATAAAATGAAAATATATGGAACATCTAATTCATTATATCACATGGTCCATTGGTTCTTTCTGCAATCATGTTATTCCTCCATGAAATTTTAACCAGGTTTGTGGTGATGTTTCCTAGTTTGTTATATTTATGATTCATGATCTCTACTTTGTTTTCCTCGTAAGATATATTAATATACCATTGTACAATCTTTGGGTTTAGTATATAATATGGATCAGGTATATACATATTCAAAAGTTAGTCATAGAATACATCATGACCATTTGTGGGGATAAATGGAGGTGTAGGTATAGTATCATTCCTATGTGATTGAGGATTTAAAAGGGCCAACGTTTCTTGAAATTATCTTACTTATATATATATCACTTAACACCATACCTTAGCGGCATTGAATGGAATTACTTGTATGTAAGATCAAACTATAAATCTCATCATTAATTATTATTTTATATTCTATATTATATTGTTACAACATAATGATAGTAATAAATGGTTTATAAATATTTTATATTTTATTGATTTTGATAAAGTCGTAATAAATTTATCTCTACCATTTTATCCCAACATGGTGGGGTTCTATAACTCCACACATATAGATCCTCCTATGGTTCCATTAAAATTCAATAATGAAAACTTATTTTGCTTGAGAACACTACTAGTGGATAATGTTAGTCATAATATCCTTTTAAATTCATTGAACAATATCACATCTTATCATTAATAATTTTTATTTTTATTTTCAAATAACATCAATTTGAGGGTTTCAAATAGTGTTATAGATTAAATACTTATTTAACAATTACTGAAGATTTCCCTAGAAAATTAATTTTGTTATCATTTCTCGATATAATATAATATAATTTGTTACTCAGAACAACCTTACCACTTCCATTATATATATATATCTAAATCGAAATACTAATCATGTGATAAGTCATCATGAAAATAAATTAATTGCCTCATCATTATAAGGAAATTGCCTATAAATACATTTTGAAATTAACCATTAATTCATTTTAATAACCTTTAATGAAATACATGGTGATGTAATCCCAATTATATATATTTTTTGAATAATGGTGTAATTATACCATAAAGCTTTAATATTCACCATCAAATTCTAGAAAAACCAAGAATCCAGATATATATTATAAAATCTACCCCTTCATGTTTTCTTAATAGAAATGACTTATAAAAACACAACGGTCTATTATAGAGCAATAAATACTAAATTATCCATATAAAAAGTAATTATATATCATCCAAAATAATAGTATTATTTTAATATAATGTTATTGTGATGTTGAATTTTTTTCTAAAAAATTAATTTGAACATATTACCATGATTGGGTAGTAATTTAACTCAAAATAATGAAAAAGAGTTATTACACATTCATAAATGAAATTTTTCTTAATGAACTAATAAAATTAATTCATTATATAAATTTGATTTCCCCAATACTATATATAAAAAGTTATAAGAAGGTGAAAATAAATAATACAAATTATACATACATTTGTAATTTTCACCTCAAACCAAAAAACTAGAATAAAATCCATTATTCATATTTTTAAAGATTAATAAATTTAGGTAGTTATTATTCATTTTTTTATATTAATCTTTTTTTATAAATTAAAATTATAAATTCTCAATTTAACAGTACAAGTGAAATTCTGTAAATTTTATTTGAAATTTCACATAATGATTTGTGTTGATTAATAAGTATATTATTTCATAGATGATTTATTTTACAGAGTAACATTTAATGATGAAAGAATAAAAAATATATCCCACCACCACATAAGAATCTAACCCTATTAGGATTGAATAAAAAATTATTCAATGTTGAAATGATGCAATTATATAAATCTATATAAACATAGGTAAAATTGAATAATTATAATAATGTTCTCCTATATATATTAGAGACATTATTATAAAGACCCAAAAAAATCCGTATATTTTTGATATTTATATGAAATTATTACGAGACTACGAAAATTAAAGGCATGTGATTTTGAGGCCTGGAGTTCTTGGAATGGCCCGTCAAAAAATGTTAATCTTTAAATAGAACGTGTGAGAAGTTTTCCTAAAAAAATGAATGACTCTAAAAAAGTTTCCCAGATCTGAAATCTTGGGGAACCATAATGCTCACCATGGAGGGTTTTCCCTGGGTGGATCTAATGTTTAGACGGTGTAGACCACTATTAGAAGAACACAAAAATTAAATAATAAAAAATGAAATAATAAAATGAAATAATTTTATTTTTCAAATTCTTATAACTCACGAACATCGACTCAGATAAAAAATATAAGACCACCACTGAACTCATGAGGAGATTCATTCCATAGGCTAATGATAACTTTGGAAGGCATGATCCAATGGTCAAAGTTAGTTATTTTCCATAAGTAACATAATTAAGTAACAATTATTTTGTTGTCAAATCCTTATAACACCTATGTGGTAACTCAGATTGGAAATATGAGAAAACCATTGTTCTTTTAAAGGATTCTTCCCCTTAGGCAAAGCCTATCCTCGACCATTGATTGTCAAGGTTTACTATAAATAATTTTTGATATATTTTATTGTATGTTCAGTAAATGGGCGAGCAGTGATATCTTTCTCTTGAATCAGTGCATAGATTAAAAATATGAGGGCACCATTGAATACCCAGTCCCAGGATTCACTTAGGCGAAGCATCACTTCGACCGGAAAGGGTCAGATGAAATAGTATATTTCATAATTTATAAAAAAATAATAAAATAACTCCATGAGTTATTTTATTCATTTCTCACCATTGAGTGGTGGATGTCGGGACAACAGTGTAACACTAGGCTTGAATGGGAGTCATTTAACTTCACGACCATTTGGTTGCATAACCACTATGTTTGATGAACTAATTGAACATTAATTGTGTTCATTAATGAAACACGTTAATAGAATGAAACATGCGTGGTTACTTTTCTTAAATTTTAACAATACTATGGCATGGGTTTTGGGGATCGATGAGAGGAATATCTGATGAAACACCCATGGAATCCTACTCCAACGATGAATGTGGAATGAACAAATGGCAATGAAAACCATCCAAAATGGACCCTTTTTACTCATTTGTGGCCTCTTCCAATGAGTTCATGTTAGGTGGATAAAATTGTTTAAGCGTTAAAATGTTCTCTCTGTCTCCCAATTCATGATTCACATGACGAACATAGATTAATCAACTAACATCTTGAACCATGACTCATTCGTTTTTGCAGGAGGTTTTTATTGAAATTCATTTTCGGATATTTCATAATCTTATGTTGATTATTGTTTCACCCACATGTTAATTCCCTAGTGTGGATAGTGCGGGCCAACCCGAACAAGGCCCAGAACCTGCATTGAACATGTTTTTGATGCTTTCTTCGTGGGTGATCTTGAAATATTGCAGCAAGGTGAAACCATGGGCCCGCAGTTTAGGTGGCATCTTGAGATGCCTATAGGTTTAGATGAAATAAGAGAATTAGAGAGTAGTAGCTTCACTGGGGGAGTGCAGATGCTCTGCCAGCATGGCACCTCTAGCGTAGAGGCAGCGACCCGTACTTTCCGGTTGTGATGACATAGTTTCACCCAAAGGTTCTTTGGCGTACAAAGGGGGTGGTCAGCCATCATCGGTCATAGTGAAGGTGGGTGGATATCCACATTTTTGTATCAAATATGGGATTTTGTGGCTCTGGCCATGCCAGTGGTAGACCCGGAATGTGCGTCCCACACTAGAGTAGTCCACAAGACTGTTCAACAGAAGGGTTGGTGACATCCTGGCACTACTGGTTTGAAACCGAACTGACCATGTTCATTCGGTGGGGGAGCTGGGTCCCTACCCCACAAGATGATAAGACTGGGTTTATTTGGTCCGGGTCGTGTCAGACTCCAGTCGACCCAGAGCGGGTCGGGTCGGGGTGGCCCGACCAGGTAGTACCAAATACGACACATTGAGGCACATATTCGCTTAAAAGGGCATATCTCCAAAACCAGACTACTATTTGATAAACCTTCTATTGCATTGGACCCCTTTATACTAGGTGGTAATTTTGAGAAACTCCCCTTGGGTTTCCGAGAATGAATTACTATGTATGAGTTAGATAATAATTGAATCCAACTGGGACCCCCAATAGAATTCCTATAAATTAAATAACGAGCGTCCAATTGTCATGATTTCTATTGAGTTGGAGCCATTATGATATGGCTGTTCATGGAGTGTTTTTTAGGAAAGTCATGTTTGTTGATGTATGATAGATATCTTGAGTAGTTGTTTCTCAGACACTCAAGCACACCAAGTGTTTAAATCATGTTGCTCGTTGTCAAGTGACAAACGACCATTTCTGCTTCAACATCAGAACAAGCATGTATGGTTCAACAGTTTCCCAACCCGACCAGGAATAGCCATAGAGTGTCCCATCATGGATTAGTGGCTTTTGACCATATGTGGAATGATGACTTATGATCCTAGGTGGATCGACGACTTTTGACCATGTGCGGACCGATGTCTTCAAACCTTGTTTGGATTGATGACTTACAACCCTATGTGGATCAGCCATTTCATGAACCAACAAGGACTATACTTAGAGCATATCGTTGTGGATCTGTGTCTTATAAACCTGTGTGGATTGACGAATTACAACCATTGTAAATATGTGACTTACAATCCTACGCGAATTGGTGATAGAGAGGATTCTTTGTGGTTCAGCAGAGGAACATCTCAATGGTATAAGATGTATGATCTTTATAAATAATCATCATTATTATTTTTATTTAAGATACATACCTGGTTTAAGATGAATCTTTAATTTGTACTATGTGATTGAGATCATGATTTTTGGTTTTTTCTTTTGTGGAATTATGAGGGACCTTCGCGGGTCTTAGGGTCCCTACAATGTAATGTTATACTCACCCCTGCACATTCTACACAGGCACATTATTGTTTCTTGTGTAGATGATAGGAATATTTTACATAGATTTAGGAGATAGTACTAGATGTTGCATGGAGGTGATAGATGGACGTGGTGAGCAGTAGTGATGATGGATGATGAGTAGTACCTACCCTTCCGGTAGGATCCTTGGCATACTCACTTCAGAGAAGTTTTCCTTTTTGTTGTAATCTATTTTTAGTTGGGATTTTATACCAAAACATCCTATACCTTAAGTAAATACATTTTCTCACTATGGTGGTTGTACTTATCCTCTTTATGAACTTTCTTGTTATTGTGAAGTGTTTTCTAACTTTCTCTGAACAGATTTAAAGGCAATTCCTTCCCTTT
The DNA here is from genome assembly GCA_963277665.1 of Viscum album. Lineage (NCBI taxonomy): Eukaryota > Viridiplantae > Streptophyta > Magnoliopsida > Santalales > Viscaceae > Viscum > Viscum album. Next base: position 567,613,372 of record OY728151.1, read on the forward strand.
TTAGGATTATCCATTATGGTTTTAGTAACCAAACCCTGACCTATGGAATGTGGGCTTGGGTTAGTCCCAACATGGTCCCCAAAGGACGATTCGTGACAAAGTGGTTTCATAGGGTGGTCAGTTCTACCAGAAGAACAAAGAGTCGATGTTTTCAATAGAGAAATATTGTTACGTTTCTTGATTTCAAATTTCAATCAATGAAGTCTAGTGTTTGTGCAACAGCCGATATATCCATACACGAGTACCCAAAATTAGGTTTTCTAACATGGTACACAAAACAATAGTTGCATGTGTTTTAAAAAGGTTTTTCTATTGATCTCTTTCGAGTCAGCACGCTAGGTATAACTTACTAAACATCATTAATTGTGATTCACTTTCAAGACGCCTCCACATAGAAATCCATCCAGGATTTCAATTTGTGACCATGAAGATGGTCCAGAGTGTGATGAGGCTTTAGTACTAGGACCGTTGACCCAAATGGTACCTTTGGGTGGTGTCCCTGCGATACAAATGTTCATTGGTCAGTAGTCACTACGGGTGCTACCAGTAGATAACATATATAGAATCAGTGCCTTATATGGGTTTCATTGAAAGATACCCCTCAGGTTCTGAGGAATTTATGACTCACAAAAGGATATGAACTGGCCCAATGTGGTGACCATGTTTCCATCTAGCGAGGGCACCATTAGATCAGATAGTGGTCCCAAAAGTGATAATCCTACGTGGATCAACATGGTGATGGAATGGTTTAGATTACCCCAATCTTATGATGAGGTTACTTCTCCGTGGACAGATATTGAGAACTTTTCTCAGAGAAGGGGTATCCTTCCATTAAATGTTAAAGGGAATGTGTTTCGAAGAGCTTCTATAGCTTTAGAAGGATGCCATATCGGTAGTTGAGTAATCGTTGAGGAGTATCTACCATTTTAGGTACTCGATGAATATGATATGTCTAAGGATTTATGGATAGAACATCCTAGAGGGATTTTTTAGGGACATCCATGCTAGCACTAGTCCTACATGAATTCCTACTTATGTTAGGGTGCTATAGAGAACCTTTGTTGTTTTAAAATCCTTTGTTGAGCATATATAGCCAGTTAGTGTCAGTAGTGGGAATGTAGTAAACCAATGTTAGTCTTAGAGACAAGGATGATTAAATTTATTTGGGAAAAGGAAGTAATAGGGATAGATGAATCTATAGGGAATCAGATGTGGAAGAGGATGTAGTAGATTAAAATTAGGGGGTATAAATTTTGACATGACACCACCACCCCCAAATGTGGTCCCCACAAGGCTTAGGGAGATGGTGGATAGGGGAAGGGAGTTACTACATGTGGTTAATGAGTTTATCCAAAGGCCCTGAGGAATAATTATAGCTATGGTATGTGTCTACTAATTTTTGCTGTGTTAATAGACATATTTATTAATCATTCCTTCTTGTCATGAATTTTGTTCAATACATAGAGTTTTCAGTTAAAGGTTTGACTTAACCCTTACGTCTGAATATGCCTTTGTGAGAAGACATGATAATCACACTTTTTCAAATGGTGTGATATGTCCCTTGAGGTAAAGTTAATTTTGGAACCTATTGGTGGCTGGTTCTAGTCCTTACGAAATTATTTTGGGTATGGACTTGTCATTTATATATAACACTCAGATTGATAGTATTACGAAAAAGGATATTTTATATCTAAAGAGTTGGAATGGTATTTTACTTGGATGGAAAAAAATTAAACCCATTCATCATGGGATGAACTCATGCATAGGATGGTGCAACTGATCATTCTTGTGTCAGCCAGCTGTACCCTCAGGGATGTAAATGTTTTTAGTTTTCAGTTCCCAGAAATAGTGTAAGAGTGTAGGATCATCATTTCAAATGTTGTTTCCAGGATTACCTCCCTATAGGGAGAGGGAATTCTGCATTGGCTAGTACCCAAGGACAGAACATATATCTACAACTGCATATCAGATGGCTTTTGTGGAGATCTGGGTGATGATTGTATAGTTTGGAGAACAATTTACTATCTACTCCGATCCTACGAGTCCCAGGTATATCTTCTCACATAAGGAGTGGAACCAAACAAAGTTGTGATGCATTAAGTCCCTCCTATTCAATGACATTGATGTATTTTACACACTTGGGAAGGAAAAACTAGTAGAGGACACACTCAGTAAGAAGTTGGGTCTACACCTACCATGTGATGCGACAGAGCAGCTAGCCGTGATGTCAATATCCTTCGTGGATGATGATGGAGTAGCTTACCTCCAGTCTATGAATTTCACTCCCCCATTACTTAATTGATTTAGGGAGGAACAATATGTTGATATTGTCAGCAAGGATCGACGTGCTAATATATCTTCAAGGTTGGCTCCTGATGAATTTTCGATAGGTGGAGAGCACATCACCATTTTCAGAGGACACACCTTGGTACTAGTGAAGTTACGAGACGAGGTGTTTTTGGTATTCTATACATTCCCATTTTCAGTACAACCTAGTGTGGAGAAGATATACCAAGAACTCCAATGTCATTATTGGATTCCATAGATGATGAAAATAGTGGCATATTTTGTTTCACGATGCCTCACATGTCAGCAAGTGAGTGTTGAGAATTAGGTTCTGGCATTCTTGAGCACATATTTTTACCCCCATAAAGAAGGTAAAATGGATCGGACCATACACACCTTTCAATACATGCTTCATGCTTGTGCCTTGAATTTTTACCATAATTGGGAGGACCACCCACCACTAGTGGAGATTGCATAAAAAATAGCTATCAATCCACTGTTGGTATGGAATCATTTAAGGCCTTGTACGGGCAGCCATGAAAGCAACCTTTATGATGGACAGACCCAAGGGAGTTAGTACTCATGTGTTTAGAGTTGGTATGGGATACCACTGAGAAGGCACATATCATATAAGTGTAGATGAAGAATACAAAAAGAAGGAAGAGGACTTTTGCCTAAAAGAGACTATGACAATCAGATATTGAGGGGGGAGGCCATATCTTCCAAAGGGTCCCACCACAATGAATATTGAATATATTTGGCTATAAATACATTCTATAATCAATGTTCATATGACCATTCCAGATTCGTAGTAGAGTTGGAAAGGTGGCCTACGACCTAGCGCTTCCCCAACAGATGCACTGGGTGCAAAAAAATTTCTACATGTATCAGCCAAGGAGATTCATGCAACCCGTTTGACATCATCAACAAGGGCGAGCTAGACAATGATGATGGGAATAATTTTCTGGAGTTACAAGTAGAGACTGAGGATCAAAATAAGCGAGTACTCCATGGATGGCCGATTATTATTGTGCGAGTACGACAACTACGCGATGAATTCTTGGAGAGTACATGGGAGAAATAGACTCAGATTCATGCTCTGTACCCCACTTGATTCATTTTACATTTTTTAGACTTTTGGGGATGTAGATCCCTAATTTTGGGAGAATGTAAAGACTAGGAATAATCTATATTTTTTTCACAATTTAGAATTATTATGAGACATTGAAAATTAATGGCACGTGATTTCGAGCCCCAAGCTGACTGAAATGATATGTCATAAAATGATAACATTTAAATATCATTCGTGAGATGTTTTCCTAAAAAAGTGGAATAACTGTAAAACAAGTTATCAGATCCAGAATATGAGGGCATTGTTTCTGTAAGGATTGTGGGATTACACTAGGAGTCACATATGTTTAGTTGGAATAGGACTCTAGTGAGAATAATTAAAAATGGCATAACCATAAATAAAATAAATTAAAATACTTATTTTATTTTTCAATCTCTTATGACTCATGAATGGTGAATCAGATTAAAAATTTGAGACCACTGATGAACTCGTGAGGGTATGCTTTCCATATGTCGATCCTAACATTGGCCACCACATGAAAATGGTTGAAGGTAGTTTTTGGCCGTAAATAAAATAACTAAGTAAAAATTATTTTATTTCCAATTCTTTATAACTCCAAAATGGTTACTCGTTTTTGAAATCTGAGAGTACAGTTGATCTCGTGATGGCGTGTTCCCAATAGGAATAGCCTAACCTTGACCGGCGCGGGATGAGGGTGACTGTTAATAATTTTTGATCTTTTGATAAAATATGTTCAGTAAATATTCATGCATTGATTTCTATATATTGAAATATATTTAAAATAAAAAATATGAGGGCACCATTGAATTCGTTGTGTCTGTATTTTCTTAGGTGAACCTCATCTTCGACAGGCATGGGTCCTACAAAGAAGTAAACTTTTGGACTTTAAAAAAATCATAATAAAATAATTAAATGAGTTATTTTATTCAATTCTCATCATTAAGTTATGGTTAATGGGGATTCAGTGTGATATCAGGATTTAATGAGATTCATTTAATGACATGACCCATGGGTTGTCTAATGATGACGTTCATTTAATTAATGGAACATTGATTGTGGTTCATTAATGAACCAAATTAATAAAAAAATGTGGGTGGTGAATTTTCTTCTATTTAATCAAAAAAACATCATGGGTTTTGTGATAGACATGAAAAATCCCTAAAGAAATTCCTGAAGAAACATACTCCAATGATGAAAGGGGAATGAATGAACCCCCCAAAATACCTTCGAACGCGGAATCGTCTACCACATATAAATCATCGTCCTATGAGTTCAAGGTAAGGGTTTTATCTTATTTTATGCATTTAAATGGTTTTACTATCTCTACCTTCATGATTAATACGAAGATCAAAAATCAACCACTTAACGAGTTGATCTGCGACCCATACGTTTTTATGGGAGTCTGTATCTGGAATTTATTTTGGGTTTTTGTTAAATATTATGACGATTATTATTTCACCCACATGTTATAAGGATAATTCATAGGGTGTGGGCCAACCCAAACAATCCCTATAACGTTGTCCAATATTTCTATGATGAATTATTTATGGGTGACTAGGAAATATTTTGGGAATTATAAACAGAGAGTCGTGTAGTCTTGGGGGCATCTTCGGAGGCCCTTAGGGGCAGTCAAGTAGAGAATCAGACCACCAATACATCACCAGTGGCCCATGAAAACTCTAATGGGGTGTCCCCACAAGCACAAAGAGACCATATATTGGTGGAATCATCCATCACTTGTCGGCCATGAGGATGTGGCGGCGCCCTAAGGCGCCGTAGTGGACAATGTGGGAAACCGACCATCGCTAGCCGCATTGAAGGCTGGAAGAGCAGCGCCATAGCTTGAAACAGTGTAGAAACCATGCCTCCGGTCATGGAATAGGTTTACCTAGACCATAGGTCTCAAATTAGACTAGTCCACAAGACCGTTCAGCTATTGGTGTGGTGCCATCCTGGCCCTGACGGTTGAAAACCGAACATAACTTGTTCATTCAGTGGGGAGTTGGTTCGGTGCCCAACCGGTAGATGGGACAGGGTCTAGCTAGTCTGGGGCTGGTTCCAGCCTATCTAGGATGATCTATGTTGACTGATATAGAGTCAATTATTCTATGATTAGGTCAAGTCAAGCCGGACGGAAACCCTTTTAGGCATAATTTTGTTTAAAGAGGAATAATTTCTAAAGTGGACATCTGTTTGAAAAACCGTCTATATAGCTATAACCCTTAGGATGTGGCGGTCCTTTTCAGATACTCTACTTGGGTTTTGTAAATGTTAGATTATTGCTGGGTTGGATCGGACTTGAATCCAACCGGTCCCCTAACACTAAAATTCATATAACTTACAGGCTGGGAATCTGATTGACGCACTGTCGCATGCGTTGGAAACCTTATAACATCACGGTTCATCAGGTTACATTTTTTGGATCTTAGTGGAGGTAGATGTAGGTCAGATATCTTGATGAGTGGTTTCTAGAAAACCTAACCTCACTAAGTGAATGAATATCATGTATGGCTATCAAGTGACATACGACCCGTAGTTGATCAGCATCAGAATGACCCTGTGTGGATCAGCAGTAGCGCGTACAGATAGGGACCACCCTTAGAGTTTCCCATTTAGGATCATCAGATTATGACCATATGTGGATTAACGTCTTATTTCCTTCTATGGATCACTGAATTACGACCCGGTGTAGATCTACGACGTATGACTCCTTGTGGATTGATGACCTATGACCATTTGTGGATAAACAATAGCACGACTCGACGAGGACTAGACTTCGAGCGACCCATCATGGATCATTGAATAATGACCTGGTGTTGATCTACGACATCCAACCTGGTGTGGATCTACGACTTACTACCCTGTGTGGATCAGTAACTTATGACCCTGTGTGGATGGGTGATAGAGTGAATTATTCGTGGTTTAGTATTGGAACTTCTCAATAGGATAAAATCTATTTCCTTTATGAATAATTATAATTATCCATGTTCATTAAGTTGTATATATGGTTTGATCTGAGTCTTTTATTTGTACTTTTTGATTGATATCAAGCTTTGTGGGGTTTCCTTTTTGAAATTTTGTGGGACCTTCAGGGGTCTCTGGGTTGCTATTGGGTATTGTTATACTCACCCCTACCCAGACATCGACCACACCTTTTTGTCTCTTCTACAGATGATGAACAAATTTGACTGTGATTTGGGAGCCCCAACTAGAGAGTGCTCGGAGGTGATAAATAGACGTGGTGAGTGGAAGTGACAACAGACAACGAGCAATTCCAACCATTCATGTTGGATCCTTTTCAAATAACCTTCAGATTAGTTTTACATTTTTTTGTTTTCTATTTTGAGTTTGTTTTTTATATTTCCCCATCATCTACTGTCATTTAATTCTTTTACTCTCAGTGGGGGTTTTTAGTGGTGTTTTTACATTCCATTTTTTCATTGTGTCTTGTTTGTGTGCTGTGTTCCATATCTGTGTCTGTACAGTTTTAAAATAAATTCCATCCATTTTTGGTTTTTTCCTTTCTGGTGCTCGTCATCAGCCCATGGCCTTTAGAAGGCAGGCTTGGAGTAGTCACAACACAGGGATCAGGGGATGAGTAGTGACTTGTTTGATATTTCAAGAGATGTTATTTTGTGGACAAGTCCATGTAATATGTCTATAATTTTTACCCCATCAATCTTTTAATTAAATAAAAAATATATCTATTTATAATGTGTACACAAATTTATTCATGAAAACCATAACATAAAATCACAAACCATTATAGATGTTGATGATCATCAATTATATACTACTCAAACACATACCTTAAGGGGATATCTTTATTGAACCATTCATGTTATGTAAATTCTATCAGCCTCGTTTAGGAAGCAGTAGGAATATGGTGGAGTCCGATGCTCCATATGCATGATGAGGTGACACTTCTACGGGAAGGCTACGAGAGCCTAATTTAGGCAGAGTTTGTACTAGCCACCCATCAAGCAGTGCAGATACAGGAGGTGCTTTATCTGAAGCAGGGCAGCATGACCGTAGCGTAGTACTCCGCGAGGTTCACTGACCTCTCGCGCTACTCAACTGATATGGTACGGGACCCATTCTTTAGGACTCGTACCTTTTAGAAGGGGCTCGGGCGAGATATATGAGCTTCATTTATCTCCCATATTATTATGATGTAGATGGGGGTGTTGGAGAGATATCTCCTAGTGGAATACTTCATTGCTGAGTAGTCTCCAGCTACGAGACCCACAACTATTTGACTTGCAATGGAGTCTCCTACAGCTGGCAGTAGGCAGATGAAGCAGAGATCAAAGAGGACCAGATCCAAAGGTTGTCAACAGTACGATTGAGGATCGGTTGTGTGGGCTACCCAGAGTGGAGACAGATCCAGACATGCCATGAGTGGACAATGTTACTCCTTCAGCGGGCTTGGTCACATGGATCGTGACTGTGTGACCCTCCATAATGATGAACAATAGATAGTTGAGGGAAATCCCATGTAGAGGATGAGGTTCGATCGAGGCAGCCGTGGAATAGGATCTTGATGTACTGTTGGAAGTGGATGACTATATGATATACTACCTCCACCACCACCATGAGGTTCACCACAACTGTAGGGAGTGGGTGGAAAGGGGAGAGCTCAGTTTTAGGTAGCTGACACCTATTACCATGGAACTCCAGAGATGATACGAGGTATGAACTCTGTCTACTCCACCATAGTTGCAGTTCTAATAAACAGAGGTTCCATTCACACTTTCATTTCCACTACCCTCGTTCGGAGCTCGGAGATTCCGATGGATTCGTTGGCTGGATCCTTACGGCTAGAGACTCTTATGCGAGTGGAATAGAAGATTACACACTGGTGTCGGAAGTGTGAGCTTACTCTATGAGGAGAGACCATCGGCTGGGATCTCCTCATAGCGGCGTCATGGAATTATGATGTCATCTATGGTATGGACTGGTTATCTACAATCCATGATCAGATCGACTGTATTAGCAAAAAAGTGTGGTGAATGTTCACGGATGGGACCAGGTTCACCTTCACCGGTTAGAAGGGAACCATTGTAGTGTAGGACGATCTTACTTAGAGGAGGGTGCAACCGATCACTCACCAGTTGGATTTCCTTACCCTCGGAGCAGGAGATTTAGAGAGTCAGACTTATCCTATAGTGGTTGACCAGTACGCTGTTGTTTTATCTGATGATGTCCCAGGACTATCTCCTTGCAGAAAGACGGAATTATACATTGACATGTACCCTGGCACGACACTGATATCTACTCCATCATATCGGATGGCTCCCGCTGAGCTTCTCAAGCTGAGGGTACAGCTTGAGGACTTGCAGGGGAAGGGATTCATCTAGCCCAGTGTTTCTCCCTAGGTAGCCCTGATTCTATTTTCCAAGATGGCGAATGTGAGCTTGAGGCTCTATGTTGAATATCATCGCCTGAACCATGTGACCATGAAGAAATTTACCCTCTTCTGAGGATTTTTTACCTATATCATCATCTCAAGGGATCACGATGATTCTCGAAGATAGACCTCATATCAGGCTATCACCATATCAGAGTTCGAGATGAGGTTGTGTAAAAGATGGCCTTTAGGTGTCGGGACGACCATTACGAGTTCTTGGATATGCCCATTGGCATAACCAATGCTCCAACAGTGTTAATGAGTCTCATTAATAGGATCATTCATCCTTACCTTGATCGATTTGTCTTATTATTCATCGACGACATTTTAATTTACTCGGCTACTGAGGCAGAGCATGCCAACCATTTGCAGGTATTACAGGACACACTCTACAAGCACCAAATTTATCGTAAGCTCTCGAAGTTCCATTTTTGGATTCGAGAGGTTCACTTCTTGGGATACGTCATCTCGGAGGCTGGAGTTGCAGTGGATCCATTGAAGATTGAAGTGGTACTTGTTTGGCATCCAGCCAGGAGTGTGACGAAGGTTCGGAGTTTCTTGGTTTTGGATGTATACTACCATAGATTCATTCCAGACTTCTCCAAAATTATAGCACCACTATCTCCCTTGACGAAGAAGGGGAAACCCTTCATGTGGTTGGAGATATTCCATCAGAGAGTTCAAAAGTTGTGGTAGAGGCAGACTAGTGCCCCCATTTTGAGGCTTCTTGAGGAAGGTGTAGGGTACATAGTCTACTGTGACGCATCAGGGACCAGAAATGGGTGTGTCCTGATGCAGGAGCGAGCTGTGATCGCATATGGTTCACAACAGTTGAGACAACATGAGAAGAACTATTCTACCCATGACCTGGAGTTAGTAGCAGTGTTATTCACCTTGATGATGTGGCGACACTATCTGATGGGCGAACGTTTTACCGGGTAATCTGATCACAAGATTATCAGGTATATCTTTTCTCACAAGGACCTTAACCTGAGACAACAGTGATGTATTTAGTTTCTCCAGGACTATGACTTCGAGATAGTCTATACTCTGGGAAGGGGAACATTGTTGCGGATGCGCTCAGTAGGAGGACTGGCATTCACATTCTAGGAGGGGCAACCAATCAGCTGGCTGCCATATAGATATCTGTTGTAGATAGGGATGTAGTATCCTATCTTCACTCTCTTACAGTAACTCTTTCACTTTGTCAGCGAGTCAGGGAGGCATAGCGTGGAGATGCTGACTGTTAGACGTAACGTTCTCTGATATTACTAGGGCAGGATCCTAATGGATTTTATGAAGGTGGGAAGCCCACCATCAATATCAGAGGATGTACCTTGGTACCAATTGAACATAAGAGGAGGTGTTGAGGGAATTCCACAATTACACTCTAGCGGTACATCAAATAGTGGTGAAGATGTATCTGGAACACTGAAGACATCACTGGTGGCCAGGTAAAAAGAAGGTGGTAGCAGAGTTTGTCTCACGATGCCTCACATGTCCGAAAGTGAAGGCTGAACACCGGGTACCATTAGGCTTGGTACATCCATTATAGGTTCCAAAGAGGAAGTGGGATGTAATATCCATTTAATTAGTAATGTTTCTTCCACGTACATCCAGGAGTCATGGCTCGATATTGGTGATCATTGACCGACTCACCATGTCGGCCCACTTTTTACCGATCAGAGAGAAGTGCTCAAAAGAGATCATAGGATGCCTCTACGTATAAGAGATTGTGTGTTTTCAAGGTGTAACTACTTCTATTGTCTCCGACTGAGACACACAATTTACTTCCTGGCTATGGAAGGGGTTGTAGGAGGCTTTCGGGACACAACTACACTTGAGCACCGCCTTCCATCCTCAGATGGATTGCCAGACCGAGAGGACCATTCAGACACTTGAGGACATGATTTATTTCTTTGTACTCAACTTTGGTCACAGTTAGGGGGATCACTTACCTTTGGTGGAGTATTCATAAAACAACATCTATCACTCCACCATCGGTATGGAACCTTTCGAGGCGTTGTACAGATGACTTTAATGATCGTCATTGTGCTGGATAGACCCAGGGGATTCAACACAAGTTGGACCAGAGATGGTACGAGATACCACTGATAAGGTGCAGATCATCCAGGAGCGGATAAAGACTACATAGAGTAGGAATAAGTCATAGGCTGACAGGAGACAGAGACCTCTGGAGTTTGAGGATGGCGACCACATCTTCCTACGGGTCGCACCACAACGAGGTCTACAGAGATTTGGCAGAGGAGGCAAGTTGTCTATATGATTCATCAGACCTTTCTAGGTTCTCGGCAGAGTAGCTGAGGTGGCTTATCGTTTGGCTCTCCAACCTCTGTTGCACCGGGTGCAAGACATCTTCCACATATCTCAGCTAAGGAAATATGTGAAAGACCCATCACACATCATCAAACATAGAGAGTTGTACATCGATTATGGGGTGACATTCATGGAGGTTCCAGTGGAGATTGAGGATCGACAGGAGTGGGTCCTACATGGATGATCGAAACCTCTGGTGCGCATTCATTGGAAGCATAGAAATCTCGAGGAGAGCTCATGGAAGCAGGAGGTTCAGATGCATGCCTAGTACCCTCATTTTTTTCCCGTAGTGTGAGTTGTAGCTTACGCAAATTTAATGCCCTGACCTCCCCCCCCCCATGGCGCCCTACCGCTCTGCCCGGAACACCCCGTGGTGCCACGCCACCCTGCACGACGGCCCCCGACACCTAGCTGTGCTACTCGGCTCACCCCACGGTGACTTGTCGCGCTGCCCGACGTGCCCATGTGCGCTGTACAACGCCCTTCCCCTCACACCCCGTGTTGTCCGGCACCCCGGCACGCTGTCCGGCTACCCAGAATCCTGCCCGGCACCCCCGCGGCCTGCCCCGTGGCATGCAGCGCCCTGCCTGGTGCACCCGTGGCCTTTCTGGTGTCCAAGTGGCTTGCCCGCGCTCCACGCAGGCTACACGCTCACCACCGAGCTGCCCGCCTCCCATGCTGACCTGCGACGTCCCCCGTGGTGTCACTGGCCTAACCGGCCAGGACTTCCGGGACAAGTCACCGAGCCGCCTACATGGTGATTACCGGGAAGAACCGCCCTCGCGGTCCGCTGGGCCAGGCCCAGCGGACCGGTTTAAAATGTTGCGGTTTGATCCACCCATTTGGCTGGTTCAGACCCAGACTGGGATGGCCAAGACGAGGTTGGGCTGAGTCGGTCCGATCGTGTCAGACCAGACCCAGACCCATTATTGGCGCTCTGCTTTCTTTGGCCATATCATTAGCACCGAACGTCCGTTTGATGAACCGTCAGTGGTGCTAGTATTCTTGGATAATAACAGCCCCTTTGAGTATACCCAGATAGAGTTCGGGGTATAGTTGAGTTACTGTTAGGTAGGTTGGTACATGAATCCAACTGGGCCCCGGAACTAAAATGCTAATAACTCACTGACAGTGTGTCTGATTGACACGCCGTCTATTGCGTTGAGACCCCTATGACATGGAGGTCATTTGAGATACTTCAAGTGAGAATTTTTGACACTTGGAGTATCGACCAGTAGCTGGTGGAGCAGATCCTCTTGGAGACGAGCAGACAGAGTGTAGAGAACTAGTAGCTGAAATACTAGATGACTGCTTGACCGATTTGACTTGGAGTGATTCGACTAGCCCATTGGGAAGTTCCCAGTATTTGTCGGCAGACCCATGGGGGATAGATTTCCTGGTAGTTTGCAGCAGACTAGCGGTACTCTGTAGGAGGAGTACCATGTAGGCTATTAAGAGGAGCGCCCATTATTTGGCGGCAGACCCACAGCAGACGGAGTGCCTGGTAGATGGCAGCAGACCCGCAGTACTCGATAGGAGGATTACCTCAGCACTCCAAGGTTAGTGAGAAGCTTCTTGATTTCGTGACTAGACCACTGTACCCGATAGATGAGGAGTTCTCCTATTGTCGTGGTTACAATAATGAAAATCCTCGATTGAAATGAGTCAATGACTTTTGTGTTTTCCTCATGATTGAGATGGGTTACTAGATAACTTAGGTATAAGTATGGGCATATACCTAATTAATGGTTATCTATTGATTCATACATTATAGTTTATCTTTTTTGGATTTTGTGAGACCTTGAGGGTCCTTAGGTCCCTACTGAGTATCATTATACTCACCCCTACATGGGCTATTCCCGTACCTCATTGTGGTGGATGTAGATGATGGACAACGCTAACTGAGGCAGAGTGTGTGAGGATTGGATGGTACCCATAGGTGGACCTCAAAAAGAGACGGTACTCGGAGGAGACGGACGAAAATGGAGCACTAAAGAGGCTATATGTACCTACCATTTATGTAGGATCCGTGGTGGACAATCCAAGAGCTGCTAGAAACCTTCCAACTATTTTTCATTTAGTTGTACCTGTTTTTTCTTTTCCATATACTTTACTATTGGGTTTATTTTTCCGTCCCCTTTTACATTCATTACACATTTTATACATCTTTTACTTAGTGTTTTCTTATGCGTGTACTCTGGTTGTTTGTGTTTACAATTTATAAAGGCATTGCCTTCCTAGTTTTAAGAAATTACACCTTTGGTGCTAGTCACCATCCCCTGGCCTATGTATGGTAGGATTGGGGTAGTCATGATACGGGCCTCGGGGGATGGGTCTTGACACATAATCCTGATGGTTCATGTATTTCAGGTATTATGTGTAGTGGTTGAGTGGTTAGGGACTACAAGGGAAGTGTCCTCCTTGTTTTTTCTGCATATTATGAGAGGGGAAGCTTAATCCAAGAAGAGGAAAAGGAAATGTATTTGGGTCTAAGAATGTGTGATAATAATGATATTTCATTAAATCAGATTGAAATAGAATCCATGGTAATATATGATTGCATGCTGGAAAAAATATATCCCCCTTGGTCGATAGCCTTTATCATCATGAGATTTTGTTTTAGCATCTGCAATAGCAACATCCAGGTGGTGCACATGTGGCGCGAAGGTAATAAGGTGGCCGACTATTTTTCTTCCTTGGTAGTGGAAGAACAAGGATATTAAATTAAATGTTTACCAAATTCCCATTTTTTTGAACAAGATGAAGTGCATTTGATTAGGGGATACCGGCTTGGTCAAAACTACTTTAGACCTCCCGAAGCATGTATCTTTAGCCTTGACCAGGGCTTTTTGTGAGTGTGTTCTTTCCACATTTTAATATAAATTCAATCAATGAGAAGATAAAGAGTTTATTAATATTCAAAAAAATTGGTAAAGGTTGTCATAATTTAAAAATACATTACTGATATAGATCCAACTACAAAAATAATGAACCTATATTTTAATAGGTAGACTAAAAAATACAATTTTTTGATGCATCAAAAGAATAATGTATATCTATTTGGAACAAAAAATTAATTTCATAGACTATACATGACCTAGATCCTAGTATAAGTACCTCAATCCATCATACACTTAGTTTTCTAAAATTTAATGTTTATGTAGGGTTGGATGTATTTAATATGGTGGGGATTATTATGGTTTCTCAAGTACCCTCATATCATGACTAATTCATTTCTGTTAATATTATCTGTAATTGTATACCTCTAGTTGATGATGATATAATTGATATTTTCTTCATGGATATGATATTTTATCAGAATTATAATGAATTTATTTTTGAATACAATTTCTTGGATTTGTTGATTCTATTTTGGAATAAGAAGTATGTTATGTTCCATTTTATGGATTGTGTATAAGATTAATAATTTCCTACTGAGACTTACCTCTTGAAATATTCTATTTTCCTGACAATAATGGAACCATGTTTCACATCACTAGGTTAGATGAATATATGATAATAAAACTTGGATTGTGTTTTTTTATTTTCCAAGGTTCTTTCCGACAATTAATAAAACATTTTCAATATATATATTATTAATTTCATCAAATATATAGATTAATAATAATTCATTACTAGATGATAAATAAATCATGAAAAATCAGAAACAAATACCTTAGTACCACCAACCGTTATTCAACATTCCAAATGACTAGGGAAATGGTTCCCCTCTCTTCAAGTGATTGAGAAAATGAATGGGGAAAAATAATTTTGAAATTATGGGATTCTTTTCATCATCAAAATATGTTTCTACATACATATACAAAATTATGAAATAGTTTTCGTAATAACATTGAAATTTTTATCAATTAAATTTGAAAGAAAAATGTTCTCACATGAGAAATATATTCCCAAGAGAATTTTAAGGCCCTTAAAATTGGGAGGAATATTATTGGCAATAAAAAATATATGGGGACCCACCACAATCAATCCATGGTTTCCCAATGATACCAAACCAATGACATTGATAATGTTTCCAAAAAAAATCATTTAAATTGTTTGTAATAACCCAAAATTGGGTTTTGGGGTCCATCTATTCATATATGGGTTTATAACATCTTTATATGAGTAATTAGGTTTCTGAATTACTTATTTAAATCTATTATAAATCTTGGGAAACAAAAAATTAACAATATCTTTACATTTAGTTCGAAAAAAAATCATCACGATGAAACCATATTATAAATGAGATCAGAAAATGATCCCAAATAGTTACAAAGTTGAGAGACCGAACACAATTAACTAATTAGGTGGAAAATCACAAGAACTTAATCGACTTCATAAAAATTCTCCCTCCACGAACATGAGACTCCCCAACAAATGAAAGAAATATGAATAAATTAAGTAATATAATCATCATAAATAAAAAATGTGACAAAATTGAGGCACTAGAATATTTTTGAGAAATAATTAATTGTCAAAAAATGATAATTCTATAAAAACATGGTAAAAAACTAATCTTTTAGAATAATTGATAGCCACCAAAAAATTTAAATTCCTGGGAGGTTAAAGAGTGGGAATAATAAATAGTTGGTACATATCATAACTTATCAAATAAACATATGGAGCCTTCATACTCATGAATAATTTATCCATGTTTTATTTAGTAGTAATAAGAGCCTCATGAATAAAATTATATTCCCTCTCATTAAAATAATTACCAAATTTATCTTCTATCAAAAAATAATGTTTTTTATTAAATTAATCTCATGTGTTTATAGATTCCAAGACTAGAAAAATTATTCAAATCATAATTAAAATACTTTTATCATCAATTCAATAAACATTCATTATATTATAACCCTCACAATTTATAATCCGTTAATAAAGAATGTACTAATAGTGGGTCATGAATCTCATTTTCTTTTATATTGGAAAAATTTCCTTGAATTTAACCATCCAATGATAAAATTAAAATTATGTAAATATTTATCCTATAGGTCATCGGTGTAAATGAGTTTGGGGTTATTCATAATTTTACAAAACGGCATAGAGAAAATATGAAATAATTACATTACTTAATCCCAAACTTCCAATTTATTTCAGATAAAAAAGTATTTTCAATGAAACCAGTTCGGTGAATTGTTTGAAATATGATATCTACACTAAAATATTGGAAATCATATATGTTTTTTAATAAATGAGTCCGTCTAAATTCTTGAAAATTCATATTATATATATTAAAATAGTTTGATCAAATTACTTAATAACTTCCTATTTTCCATAGTTATAAATAGTCTTATAGAACAAAAAAATAATTTTTTTTATAATCCATTAAACAATTATAGGGGAGATCTTTTTTTTATTTTCAAATAATAGTACGTATGTAATGAAAATTTTATTATTTAACGAATGTATGGATACCTGAGGCACACTATAGATCATCTCTTCTAATAGGTGAGGCTTATATAAAGAATGAGATATCAAAAATTGAAAGGTTAACACACATCCCTACAAAATTTTCATAATTTTAATAACATTCCAAACATCGTGACATTCATCAAATGTATTCATTTTGATTTATAGAATTCCAGAAAAAAATATAAGGTTAAAAATGAGATACATCATTAATAAGAATTTCAATCATGAATAAATTTATCTCTCATCACTCATCAAATAAAATTATAAATAACATGAAAATTGATGAATACATATAGGGAAATTGGATATTACTATTGAAGACCTTTTGTGGGGAAAGGATTCAGGTTGTATATCTACTAACATAAACATTAAATGAATCCTTAAAAATTCATTGTACACTAACATCAACCCATTAAGGGAAAAACCATTTAAATCAGTACTAATTATAAGTATCTTTATACAATACTTCCTTATTATTTTTAAAAATACTATATATATACTGCCACAAGGCCTACTAGAAATAATCGATTATATATGAAGATATATTAGTAACAACATCCATCCCTTACTAGGGAAAATCTTATAAATCTTCAACAATAATATTTAATACAGGTTAATTATTTCAAATAATCAATACAATATCTCATGACATCCACATATACCCCAAACAAGTCTCTCCAATAAATTCCCAAAAGACCCATTAATATTTTTAACATTTCTCAATGAACATAAAAATATTATAATTTATTTTTTTTCCATTTTTTTAGTAAACATTGTGCTCTCTATAAAAGGAACTGACCTCCCATATTTCCTTATATCAAATAAAATAGAAACCCTAATAATCTTATTTTGGGGGAAATTCCAAACATATCCTTATTATAATATATGGTATTAGCAGAACCCTTACCGGGAGGAACCATACTACAATAATACAGACAAATTATAACTATGTCTGTGTTTGCAAGCCCAAAATAGTTCAAGTATAATATAATTTTATTTACATGTTGGGATGGATCCTCTAATATAGAACATCTAGAGATGTATTTTTTCAACAGGAAAGAAATATATTTTTTAAAAAAATCACAATTTTTATAATAAATCTCCTGTAAAAGAAAAATGAATCAAAAATCAATGTAATCCACCAAACTTTTCAATATTAATAGGATGAAAAAAAATTATAATTAAAATTGGATGAAGTAGAGAAATAATATTCATTACAAGATCATGATTTTCAATGAATAATAAATATTAAAAGGTATGGAAATAAATTTTCTATGTATTTAAAAATCTAGTGGTCAATAAAGTCATCCCTTTGTGAATAGGGATCCCAAAATTCAATTTATACACCCTAGTAATAAAAGATGAATGAATATAAGAATCACAAGATATATTCATTATTTTTATCTAATACAAAAAATTCCCAGGAGGTAAATATGTTTTCCAATCTAAAAAATTGATGAACTATGTCGGGAAATGAATGAGGAATATGTAGATCAAATAATAGTTAAAACTAAATAATAATGTGGGTTCAAAATAATATCATTAAAACTTATATATATATAAGGCACAAAACCTTAATCTTCCAATGAAGTGAAGTTACCAATCCTATCAATGAAAATGATTGAATGCACTAAGATATAAATTCTAATGAGATGAAATGAATAATAAAAATTGTATGTTCGATAAAAAATCAACCAAAAATTCAATGAATATAGGAAAAACCATGTTAGAAAACTCTGATCTATGAGATAATGAAGCACTCACAAACGAAATACTTATATCATCTAATAGTAAAATGTACATACAAATATTGGGGGATTATATATATTTTTAGTGACACAAAAATAAATTAATATCTATTTTTAATAATTATAAATCTATATATACTCATAATTTTTAATTTTTACATTCAAATAAACTATCAATTCTATTATTATAATTTCTAAATATATATTATTCCTATTTTGAAAAAAATTAATATATTTTTACTTCTATAAGTTCTCATATTTTTAATACATAAAGGTGACAACTATTTTTGAATAAATATATAATAATTTTTTACTAATAATATTTGAAATTATTTTTAATGACATGGTTATTTAATTTTTCAATATTTTTTACATTAAAATTCCTAAAAAGTTAAAGATTTAACATTATTTTGAGTGTTTTTTAAAATAGATCATGAGGAAATCCCCACCAATAACACACTAACAAAATTTTAGTTTTTAAATCAACAGTAACATAATTATATATTTATTTTCATTAATTCATGATAATTTTATTTATAAAAATGTGTTAAAATAATAAATCAATATAAAATGAAATAAAATCAACTAAATATCATAAATTTAGATTTCAAAAAATTAAATATAAAAGTACACATTATTAATCATGTCAAAAAAATGATAACATAACTTATTTTTTAAATAAAATTATGTGTACATTAGAAAAAAGAAAAGAAAATAACAATGTGAGCGTAGAAGGAAATGAATATGGCAATAAATGAGATGAGCTAAGAGTATAGTTGTACACCACTAATGTATTTGGTAAAGGAAAAAATTTATACATAATCAATTTTTCAAATATGGATACATATGTATTGAAAATCCAATAAATCAACAATAGTTTCTACTCTTGATTTTTAAAATCAATCAGTTGATTAGGATAAATAATGATTTTTTAATACTTAGATCTCAATATATATTAGAATTCATCTAATGAATTACTAAAATATCCAATACATATTTTTTATAATTTACATTATTAAAATAATTTTAAATCTATATAATGCTAAATATATTATTCATCTATCATGAGATTATGTTTGATGTAAAATAATAATTGACTTTCATCATTTTTTGGTTATGAATTAGTGTATTTTTAGGATCATCCAAAAAATTACTCCTAGAAAAATGAAAATACATAATTACTATGTCATTATTATTAACCATCATTTTGTTATAATTGATATTTATTAATGAAATGTTTAAGAACAATACTAACTTATAATGAAGTTAGATTATAAATAAATTCATTTATTCATTTTTATAATAAATTCAACATCATTTGATAGATGGTAAAAAAATAATTTATTTATTTATACTATTATATTCATCAATTTATTTATCAAAAATAAATACATTGCTAGATTAAATAAATATATAAAATTTAAAATTTAAAAAAATATGCATTGAAGATAACATAAAATAATTGATAAGAATCAATTCCATTCATCATTGATCAATTAACATTAAAAAAATTAATATAAATATAATTTATAATGAAATATTTGTAAATAAAAAAACATTAAAAATTAGTAACTAACAAACATTTTAACATTTGGAAATATCAATAAATATATTCTATATTTATTTATGATATTTAGAATGACCATAAAACATTTTTAATTCCAAGAACCATTAAAATAAAATTAAATTCAGAATATTTGGTAGATAATTGATTTTATTTGTTTGTCATTAATTGATTCTAACCTATAATTATCCTCCCTTTCTTAAATGGTTTTTTATTTCAGTCAATAATTTAATTCTTAAATGATTTTTTTTACTAAAATGACAATTAGGAAATTTTTAAGCACCGTTCTTGGAAACATATTACATAGAACATCTATGATCATGACAAGGGAATAAATATCAAATTTAATGCTGATTTATTGAAAGAAGACCATTTTATCACAATTTGAAATATTTTAATCATAGAATATGTATAAATGAAAAAATAATAAAAGTGTATACATTAAATGAAACTAAAAAAATGTTTTTTTTTGGTATCATTTTTTTCTTGGAGTCCCAAGTACCCCTACATATATTATCCAAATGTTCTATAACAAAGAAGATCAACATTTTTTCTTTCAATTTTCAATATTTTTACCTCAGATCACACACATTACTTAGTAAATTTTTTTAAAAAAATTATTTAATAATCGATAAATCATAACAGCTATTAAAAATTGTTATATATATATTACCATACATAATAATATATTGTTAATATTATATGATTTAAAATACATATAAAACATTTTAACCATTTTTTATCATTTTTTATTATATGAATATATTTTTGTAATACATTTTACAAAATATAGTTTTTTAACAATAAAAACCTTAGTTGTAATATTAGTGTACAATTTCATGATGCATCTGTAGAAAATAATCGATATTTTATTTACAAAAGGTATGAGAAAAAAATATCAGTTGACTAAATTCATTTTTTAATGTGATTCTAATATCTTAAATCATTTAAAAAAGTTATAACTCATTTTGAGAACTAAAAGTTTCATATTCATAAATAATTAATTACTCTATAGAAATAATGGCCCAATGAATATTTTACTAATTCTTCATTCATAATCTGCCACAATTTACCTTGTAGATTCACTTTTCATCTAAATTAAAAAAATTAATGTTATTAATTAAGAATAATGTCATTTTTTTATTTTCATAATTCAAAAATTAGATTCATGTATCATTTATATTTACAAATAAATAATGATCTATGTGATATATTATTTATCCTCTATGAGTAATATATTATATTTGATCTATTTGGAGAATATATAATGACTTGTGTCTTATAATACATATAATATAACTTTTTATGATTTATAGAAGAATTATTATTTGAATAATGATTCATTAATTTTTATATGTTACAAATAATACAATGGAGTTTTTATATTTTTATATTTCTAATTTAATTAATTTTATGGTTTTTAATAATTTTCATATCTAATGGATCTTATAAATGTATTATATTTGATCATTCAATACATAGTTACTAACTATCCAGATGTTTTAGGTATACACCTCACATAAATCATGCCACATCATATCTTGGAAGTCATTATATATAAGGGAGGGTTTCGTAGATAAAAATGGATGACTACACCCACAATTTAAAAATTTTACAATTCATATATGTAGAAAAAGTAAATAAAAAATATACACATAAAAGGAAATAATCAAAATTGAAATGAATAATAGATTCATAAGCCATGATATATTAAAATGGAACACATTAAACTATTACAAGATCTATTAAAAACCATATTTCTAAAAATGGAACTATCATATTACATGAAAAATGAAATATAAAAATATGAAATACGATATTCAATCTAGTCCTTGACTTCCCCATAAGACCACTACTATATCCCTTCTGAACTACACCAACTCAACTATTGTCACTTTGAAATTTACATCACAAGAGTATCTAATATAAGTTTCAAAAATTCACTACTATCAAATATAAATTATTTAAATGAAACAAAATATACCACAAACATTTGGAACCATAAAATATGAAACAACGTATTTATGAGAGTGTATGTATAGTGAATTATATAATGATGTAACACTTATCATGTAATACAAAATTTTAGTTATGATATTTCTAAAAAAGGCATAGATATACCCAACCCTACCCACCATAACATGTTATAGTAAATTTTACTCCTAAAACTGAAACAATACGCGAGTAGCATGCAAGATTACAAACATGTTTTTTCACCAATATATTATATTCAGAATCAAGGAAGAGGAATAAAATATAAAATCAATAATAATATCAATATCATAGGGTACCATGAATCAATAATTGTACCCATTAATTTAAATAATATGGATATGTAAATATGGATCACTAATGGGATATACCACGAATCATACACATTGAAAAAATGACACAATATGGTACTGAAAGATTTATATTTGTGTCCACTATAATCTAAATATTCCATGAATAAACTATATGATAGGTTATCTTATGTTCAGCCTTGGAACCTATAATATGAATCTCTTATAATATAATTATTATTGGGACCCATAAAACCAATTTTGAGTCATATGAAAAGAAACCACTTATAAAAAAACTACCTTAGAAACACATTTTTCATAACTACCGATAATTTTTTCATTAATGTTTCACTAAATAATACATTAAAAAATAATTTTGCCCTATATTGACTATTCATTAATAAATATCATTTATATTTCAGAAAAAATTATAATTTAATATCTTGGATATACAATATCCTATTATAAACAATGTACAATAATCAAATCATCCCATATATCACTTATCCCACTCAGTGTCATTTATTTGATGATAATTTCTTTCGTAGTAAATTATCTATTATTTATAAATCATGAATTACCAAACAATACACTAAAATATCATCAAAACCTTTTATTTAATTCTATTCAATATTGATGAACAAAAATTGGTTCGAATAAAAAACATTCCCCATCAAGGCTATATTTTCACCCTTAGTCCTCTTATATACCAATTTCACTCCCTATTCTATTTTGGTGAACCATCGTTTATTTTTTAATGTAATCATACATACCTTTATGCACCACTATGGTATGTTGGATCATATCATAATACATAATGTTATTATTCTATCATACCACATTTATCCTCAATGGAGAACACATAATATCTCTCATCTTATAGTAGATTACCCACCCCAAAAGGATTCCCATTCCCAAAAACTATACATTCATCGATTTACCAAATGATACCCCCATGTTTATTTTGTTTTTTAATTATTAGAACCTGATACAGTTTAATGGGGGTCATTTGTTAGTTCTAGTGATCAATCAAAGGACATGCTTAGTCATTTATCATTTACCGAATCCAAGGTAGTTTCTTGTTTGGTTGAATATATAGGATGGAGTAAATTAATATGTATTTTTATTTGTGTTATACATTGTCTTATAAATTTTTTAGAGACTTATTATAGATATTAAATGGTTTTTTAGTAGTATTTCTATTCTAGAGGGTTATTAGAGGAGAAGTATGGTTGACTTATTGTTAAAGTACAGAATCCTGAGCCATCATGAACTTAGCAACCAAATCATATGGGGAAATAGATATTAAGTCCCCACTAACTATTATATACGGTTGTATTGATTATTTTATATTCTTATTTTCACATGGAATAGGATGACCATATACTTGTGACAATGTTTGATTACTAGAAATAATTTAATGAAATTAATTTTTATTTAATATATATTAAAACCCTTACCATTTAAAAAAAATTACTACATGACATAGTCACCCAATTCATCAAATTTAATTCTTCTTCTATCCCGTATTCAGTTTTCATGTTTCACCATCTACAACATATATTTGATACATTAATTATTTGAGGATTCCTTATGCGAAAAAATAGTATTTCCATAGTTTCTTCTATATATTTCATGTTTCCCACCACTAGTCATGATTAAATCATATTTTATTGGTTATTTATATGAATATTTAAATTTATGATAAATTACACAAACCAACCTATAAAATTTGATTAGATAAAATTTCTAATAACATCATATGTGGAGTATATGATATTATGTAACAAGTGATAAAAATATATTTGTAAAACATATGTGTACATATGGGGTTTAGTATATAAAAAACTATATATCTATTGGGTGAGATTATAATGTTGAATAAGGTATTGATATATAAATATTGATGTTGTGTAGTTATTCATAATATGGTTATGAATATTTAATGATGCTTAATGTATATGTTTCGAAAGGGCATGTCTAATTGGATTGAACGAAAGACCTTGAAAGGTAATTTTCCTATGTAATAATTTAGGAATGTATTCGGAAACAAATTATGTGATAGAGGGTTTTTTACAATGTATTTGTGTCGATAAGTAAGAGTTCATGTTAGAATCTATCCTAAAAAATTTAATTGTAATTAGAAATATCTATGACCATCTGACAACAAAACTATTTGTAGAGATAGTTTATTTATGTAATTGGAGTAGTGAACAATGAACTAAATTAAATGATTTATACTTATTATATATCTTTTATATAATTTGTATCAAAAAAATGGACTCTCATTATGAATTTGACTCCTGAGGGTGTTCCGAGGAGTTAGTTATGTTTGGTTGTTTTCCATTAAAATTTTTATAGATACAAGTGGATTGAGGGTTTATGGGTTTTTTTTTCATTTTAGGCCATCAATTAATTTTTCTGTCATGAAAGGAGTTATCAAACAGGGTTCATAAAAACTAATACATGGTTTTAATTATAATATAGGTATAGATATTAAGAACCTCATTATATAAACAAGGAATAATGATAAGGATAATGATTTTGTACAAATGAATCCAGTACCTTATAGGGTTATTTTATTGTTGGTCAAGTATGAAGTGATATGAATGATGAAATATTCAAGGTTTTATATGGTTTTATCTTGAATTAGTGTGAAATGACTTTATTGATTTCATGTACATAGCTAGGATTTGTGCACTATGTTATAAGAAATGATTTACTTCATCATGACGATATTGTTTTTTATTCAATAAATGTGAGTTTATTAGGCATATAATTTCTTATAGTACTATAGTATTTTGATGTAAGGTTACCCCACATAGGTGCTTATTCCACCAGATTCCATGGGGATTGCTAATTTATGCCATGATCCCCAAAAACATATACACATGAGTATATCTATGTTATATACTCCCTTGATTCATTAATAATATTTGAGTTTGGAAACATTATAACAGTTATAGATTTATTTCTAATATAATTTTTAGTAATGTTATATATCTCTTATATGATATTATATATATGAGTCCAGATATATTAAAAAAATCATATTTATTTTAATATAATATGTTGTCTTGGGGGAATCTCAAAGTAATGGGTTTTTCTCAAAATTAATATATAAATAAAACTAGAAAAGATTAAAATTCGTATATGTGATTCCAATATATGAATATAGGTTTTTTACACATTTCATTTCCAATTTTACTATAAATAAGTAATATTATGTTTTACCTTTCACTTGTGTATTTCCTCTGGGATATTATTTTGAATGAAATGATTACTATAATTAGTTAAAGAGGGTGATGTCAACTATCATGGTGGACATGTTTTCATAAAATTAAATAAAATTATTAATTATGTGTTATTTGATATTTTATAACTAGTTTTCACTTACATATATAGAAAAGATATTGGGGAATATATTAACGACACTATAGTTTGCGGATAACTGCATTCCATTTACAATGACTATATGTATCCTTTGATAGTTTTTGATATAAAAAATTTAGTTTATAGGTAATTGATTATATTCAATATTAGAACAACGTTTCTTTACAGTGTTTTATAGGTAGGTCCATTCAGTTATATAATATTGATGCTTATATATTATTAATGATGTGATATTAGTTGTAGTTTTTTCCTTACATAGTTGAAATTTAATTATCCCATTATATACTTGTGATGTTATTTTTTTAATACCATGTGTATCATCTCCTCATCCAACGTTTAATACAATTATTATAGTGACTCGTTATATTCATTCCGTAAAAATACATAATTTTATTAGAATACATAACACATTACATAAATATATTCCAAAAAGACTATGTTTCTTTAGTTCCTTTAGAAATATGGATGAAAAATATTACATCTCTATGAAAGATCATATAATTTTCCCATAATGATCTTACCCTTTAGTAATTATACAAAAACAATTACACATAAAATTGGGAAAAGAAACATAAGAAAGGGATGCGATATAATGATCATCAATGGTAATTAAATGAAATAAATAATCATAACATGAACATAATTGTATAAGGACATGAGCATAACATTGGAAGATCATACCATAGATATTAAGGGTCATTAGAAAAATTATGGAATATATATTGGATGTTCATAAGTCATTAATCATAATGTTAATAGGATATTAATCCATGATATCATAACATTAGAATAAGACATGGAGTTGTGGCCGAGTCATAATCACGTAAAATGATTTCTATAGTAGTCATGGCATCACTTCAAAGTCCATGTTTGTATCATGGGATAACTACCCTTACATTTTTAGACTACACGGTTTACTCCCAAATACATATCAATAGTATGATTTCTCCCCTTAAAACCTTGGTAGTCATGATTTATTCAAATGGATATATTAGTAGTCAATTCTCACTCCCAAGTCCACCTTAGTCTATATTATGAGATATAAATCATTTCTAAATGCATTTGAGCGAGATATAGGTTACAACAATATCATAATGAAACAATACATACCTATTCGAGAATATCATAAAAAAGTATATCCTAACCCATGAAATGAAATGGGTTTCATAAACATGTCATCATATCTTATCCTATAAAAACGGTAGGATTAATATTCACATCATCAAATCATAACCCGTGAAAATGTGGGTTTCACAAGCATAAAACCCATGGAAGAGGAAAGGGTTTCAGAAACTTATAACCCATGAAAGTGAAATGGGTTTCAAAAAAATTATTCCATAAAATCCTAATCCATTCATAGAACTAATATGAATTAAACCATTGGATAAATTCTCCAAAAGGAATGAGTCACAAAAATGGATTTCATCATAGATTGGAAAAATTATGGAATGATCCATTTAAAAACAGTTCATATAGAAAAAATCTTCTATTCTGTAAAAAAATGTGTTTCCAATGTAAATCCATTTAATAACCACTTTCATTGAAAATACATAGAGGACATGCTTTAAATTATTTTTGAAACCTTTTCCCATTAAAAAATATATGTTTATATTGAAAATATTTTTAAATCCCTCTCCCTTAGAAACAAAAAATTAATCATTAAAACATTTTGAAAATCATTTCCTCATAAAATATTTTAAAAACATAAAAAACTATATTCAAATTAATTGAAAAAATTTTCATTGAAAATTAACCTTTAAAATATATTTTCTTTGAGATTAAATGTTGAAAATTATACAAAACACTTGAAAATGTTTTAAAAACAATTTCATTGAATACACAATGACAACATATACAGATTCATTAAAAAAGTTTTGAAGACCTATTCTTTGAAAAGAAATTGAAAAATTATAATGTAATAATTAAAAACATTGAAAACCATTTCATTCAAAAAAAATTTAAAATTTATTAATAATTCTTGAAAAATTTTGAAAACATTTTTAAAAATCATGGTTTTTAATAAACAAAAAAAATCTACTGAAGAGAGAGGTAAAGTCAGACATTCTTAGAAACACATTATTAATAATATTATGAAACATAGTGGAAACATTGTGCCATATAATGAATATATCATAATTATGTACATGAGATTAAATTTCAAGACTAATCTTGAGGCATGGGTCATAATATTTCATTAATAGAAGGATACTCACAAAAAATATTGATAAATGATGATATTTTTTCACTATACATTTAAAACTCTATTTAATAAAAATAAACTTTTCATTTAAAAAAATTAAATTTAATTAAAATTATAATACCATTTATATAAATAGATCCATGGTTTAATAATTCTAATTTATTATATACACCTCATAGAATAATATATGTTCATAACATGGCATGTGTCTCCATAAAGAAATGTTGACAAACAATTTCCCTATCAATTTGGTAACCATTGAAAATAAAACCCCATGAAAAAAGTATCACCGAATGTATATGTAAATAAAAATAAAAATAGTATAATAATAACATAATACATGTATATTCAGTATATAGACCACATATACTAGATGAACATAGCATGTATCTCATATAAATAAAAAGTGAGATGAAATTCCCCAACATTATGTCTTAACTCCCACCATACTAGTAAAAAACACATATATCAAAAATAAAAAGATTATAAATATTTTAAATAATAATAATATTATATCTAATACCATTTTAGAATTTATTATGACTTTATATTAACTTCTAATTAATAATCATTGTAACGACTTCACTTTAGGTAATATCCCTTTTATCCTTAGAACTTGTTTTTACTTATTATTCATGATAATATTACATAGATCAAGATTTCATTACATTAATATTTTAAAATATTATATAAATATCTTACATTGTGACTATATATGTATTAATAATAATGAATAAAATATAGAAATATGAAATAGAATTCAATGTTCATAGAGACAGTGTGCCACATGTTGGCCTGAATGTAGTTTCCATTTTGTTTTCAAATTGATAGGATGAATTTAATTGATATAAATGTATAAATGAGTATAATTAAATTAAATTGGAATTAATATAAATATATATATATAATTTTTACGAAAAAATAATCAATAAATTCATTGTAATGTGAAAATGAATCACATCAGTTTGAGTTGGGGTTGTCCACACGTCCACAAATGATGTCATCAAATTTAAACAAGATATTAAATATAAATATATGTTATATGAATGAATTATAGAATAATAAAAGAATTATTAATATCATATGTATCATATATAAATTTGGTATATATCTTTTTTCCCAACCACTATAGGTTCTAATAGAAGAAATTGAATACACGATTTCATGATTTGGTGGTTCGATGTACACAAAAATGGTAAATTAGTTACCCATTATAATGATGTGTGACTTATTGTAAGTCAAAAAATAAATATAAAAAAATATAAGTATGTTGAGGATACTATAGATATTATATAAGCATGGAAAAAAGTATATTTCATGAGGTGGAGAAGTAAATTAAACAAAGAAGGTTGAGGGAGGATCCAACTTCCTCTTTGGGTAACTCTATTTGTTTAGAACCATATGGATTCTTAGGATGGATATCATAGAAATTGGAGGATTCTAGGGTTTGATTAGGTATGTATAAGAGTTATTTGGGATTTTATTTCGAGATAATGTGGCCTTATATGTTTTAGGAAATGGGAGGGGTGAGTGTATTTTATAGTGGAAGTGGAGTGTCACACTTGTAAATTGTTGGAAAAGGAATTAAAACCACGTTTTCATCATGAAATTTGGATTTATTAATGGTTTAAATTATATAAAATTGGTTATTGGGTATAAATGTGTCTATAAAATTTATTTTTGACATGTTTCTAGTTCATGTTTTCCCTTATTTTTAATGTTTAGTCTATATTTAAGGTGATTTTCCCTTAATCGATGTAAGTAATTTTAATAACATTAATTAATATTATTAATCAAAAACTATGTTGAAAAAATTATAAATTTTAAAATATTTTTATTCTAAATATATAATCCATGTAGAAAAAATCCATTGACTTAATCATTAGAAAATTATTAATATTTTATTATATAGATGAGACGATGTTGTAGGTTTTATAGAAAAAATGTCAAAAGATTACAATGTTTTTATATCCAATATAAATGTAAATGTGGATTAAATGGACAAAATTATATTAATTTAGATACACTTTATCTAATATAACATAAGAAAATTGATATGAAAATTTATCTAAAAAATAATATATATGAAAATACAGTTTTAAATTAAAATTTAGATTTTTTCCCAATTAATAAAAAATAAATCTTCATAGAAAAACTTATAAAATTATCCCTATGTTAATTATTATGTTTCACATTAGAATCTGATGTTTATTTTTACATATAGATCTAATTTGTTTTTTAAATTTTCTATTTAAAATATGTTTTCCACTAAAATATGGAAAAACCACCATTAATAAAATATAAGTTTTCAGTATAAAATTGAGGTTTTTCATATATCATTACTATAAAATAAATTGGATGAGTATCAATAATATTTTTTTGAAGATAATAAATATATATAATAAATTTATATCACTCACTAATTGTAATTTATTTAATATATTTGGATAAAACTACTTTGTGAGCATAAAAAATATTTATTTTATACTGATTTGTTTTACATTTTTTTTTCTATTTCATATGAAATCAAGGAATTCATCTTATATTTTTCTAACACATTTATTTTTATATGGATGTAAATAATATTCACGACTTTTACTTTAACATATTGGTTATATATAATTATATTAAATAATAATTTCATAATAATATTTTGTGGAAATGTAAAACATGATAATGTGTGTAACACAAGTCTTTGAATAAACTCAGTATTTCATGCGACACAATATAAATAAATATTGGGTACATTTTAGGTTATTTATAATTTATTTAATATTTTTATAATAGGAAATATATTGAAATATTTTTGGTAATAATAATCCCTTACAAGCATAGTGTTCTGTGTATCCCATGATCCACTTGATGTTGCATATAATGCAATTTAATTATAGATAATTCATATAAAAAATATAGATTGAGGTTCACATGAAATTAATTATATCAATATATGAATTAATTAATTTGGAATAAAATAAAAAAACACACGGTGTAACATTTACCCCCCCCAAATGAATTTATCCTTCAAAATTTAGTTGGGTTATTGATTGTTTAATACTAGAAGAACCATTCATATAATCCCACATCAGAAAATTAAATAAAAAATTCCTTTTAAAAGGAAACCTAAAACCATAACAGATAACCAATATAACCAATTACTATATTAAGAAATAGTGCAACATACTTTGGAAGTGAAAACATGGACATGGAAGTGAAATATAATGTCGTCAAATGTTAGATAACATACAAAGAAAATTAAATACTGAGATCATAATTTAAAAAAACCATTCCATACAAGGTTAACTTTATAAAACCTTTAAAATACAGAAGTCCAATACATTATGAAGAAGCAGAAAAAATTTCCCAAAATCAATTTATCATTGATCCCCCATATATCATGATGTGTCTCCTGTTTGTCACATACAGAAAATGTTAATAAATTAATCATTTATTCCACTGACACATGGTAATTACCTAATCTACTTCAAATATTTATTTAAATCATGTATTTTTACATATTCATATGTTTATTGGTTATATTTCATAAATATAAGAATGTGGTAACATTTATCAATGATATATTAAAATAAATGTTAATCAATCCTTACGACGTTCCAAGGTAATTAATACTGTCCAATTATTTAATTCATATATATCACACATTTATCCAAAAAATATTATATTAACATAAATAACATATTAATGGTTATCATTCCCTTAATAATGTGTTTTCTATGGATATTATCTTTCCATTAAATCTCTTTCCTCTTCCATCAAAACTCTTAAATGTATTTCTATAAATCCTTTTTAAAAAAAATCATCCTTATATACTTAACCATTTATATATCATAATTCAAAAATCCAAATACATTAAAAATTAAATTATTTCATTTCATCCATATAAAATTAAAAGTGATAGCTCATCCACTAACATAATACCTATTTTCTTTGAAATTTCCTCTGTAGTCTCACTATAATTAGGAATATAACCATTACATGTACCACCGTGTAGATTCTCTTCATTATATTGACACATTGTAATTTTTTTTGCATAATTACCATTAATTCCTCACATAACCCATATTACCATCAGTGAATCTTATGATGGAAAATATTCTCATCCTTTTAATTTATCTAAAAAAGAATTTTGTCTATGTTGGAAATTTCAGTATGTCATTTTATTCCATAATAAAAAAAATTATTAGTTTTTTCTAATTAATTTACTTGGGGGATTATTTATACACTATAGTCACGTACGAACCAAATATTCATTCCTTAGGGGTCTCCATTAACAAAAAATCTTAGTGAAATTATTCATTGTGTTCTTGTGTGAGTCACAGTGTCTGTTGTAGTAACCATATTTAATAATTTTTTGCCAAAATTATTTAGGCATATTCACATCATTCTTCACTCTTTTGATATCCATTTTGACTTCTCAACAGAAGATTTTTTTTCCACTTTCAATATTATCGTAGATCCATCTACTTCCTTCTATTGACTAAAACTATGAATCATAGTGTGAAAACACTTATAATAATGTAATCCTACATAATTAGGTATAAGAATAATTATAGGATGACAAATTCATAAAAACATTATTAATATTTGAAACAATAGGTTTATCATAGGTTATTCATGTCCAATATACTATTAAACCATTAATGACAATATGTTGTATGTTTTTCAATTTAGGAATAATATCGCTTAAGGGGTTCAAACCAGGATTGCAACAAGGCCTTTTCTTGTGTACTAGGTCACGATGAGTTAGGTTTGACACACATTGTAGTGTTTTTACCCCTAGGGACATCTATTCCATATCCATATCCACTTGTAGTATACATATTGAGATTTATTACTTGGAAACAATATTCTTTATCCTTTACCAAAATTCCTGGACATTTATCTATACCATTCATTATCCTTAGGATTTTACTTAAAAACATCCTTATACATCTCCATAGAAATATTTACTGGGATATCACTAATGTTTTATCATAAAATTTTTATTGGTTGAGTAAACCATTCATCTTATAAAAACTATAGAAACCCAAGATTTTCATAAATTAATATTACATAATATTGAAAAATACATTAGTCATAAAAAGGCTTCCAAATGAACATGTTATATTATAGTATTTGGAAATATGGAATAAAAATATTCTAAATAAATGAAATATCTTCCATTTTTTCTTCATAAAATGTTACCCCATAGTAATTATACTCAAACACCTTCCTTCATAACTTGGGGAAAGAAAACATTATAAATGGTTGAGCTAGAATTCTCGGAAATTTTTAATGAGGAAAATATGTAAGAATAACATGAATATAAGGGTATTATAACATGATTATAACAATTTAATGTAATACCCTAAATATCTAATATCATAAACACTAATCATGTCATAATTTTTTATGCTAATAAGATATAAATCATAAGGGAATGAATTCTAGTCAATGAAATCCTAAAATCAGAAAAAATACATCTAATTGTGAAAGATAAATAAGAATATAAATTTATTTCCATATTAGTTAAGGCATAAATACCAAGTACATCTTATTAAGATGGTTTCATTCCCAATACCAACATGGCAGTCATGGTTCTGTCCTATGGTCACTTAATAGTATTATTTCACTACCCATACTATATTAGTAGTCACGGTTCACTCCCATGTCCATATTAACAGAATGAGTTCACTCCACATATCATAGCAGTAGACGTGGTTTACTCCCATGGACATAATAGTAGTCAACATTGACCCCCAATACCATATTAGTATATCTAATGAAATATAAAAATTTACCCAATTCATTGGAATGATATATACGTCACACCAATCTAATATTAAAATAATTTTTATGTGTATCACAAGATTACAAAAAATAATGTCATAACTGATGAAATAAAATGGGTTTCATGAACATGTAATCATATATTAACATGTAGAAAATGATAGGTTTCATAATAATTTCATAAAATCATATCCCATGAAATGAATTGTGTTTTATATGAATTATACTAAAGGAAGATGATGCGGTTCATAAACCTATAACCTATGAAACAAAAACATATTTTATAAACGTAATTTATTAAAAACAGAATCCATTTAAAAAATAATATGTATAGACCAATTGGATCATTTACTAGAAATGCATGACTAAGAAAAATTGATTTCATCTTATATGGTAAATAATATTGAATGATCCTTCTAAAAACTTTTATTGAGGAAAATATCATTTCTTCTCTAAAAATATGATTTAAAAAAAACCTATTAAAAAAATTTCAATTGAAAATAAATTGACATCATCTAATGTGTTTTTGAAATAATTTAAAAAAAATTCCTTCTAAAACATATAAAAGAAGATTGAAATTTTTTTGAAAATATTTTCCATTGAAAACATAAAATAGAAGTTTAAATTAATTTTCAAAATATTTTCTGTTGAAAGTATTTTTAATACTTATATAAAATTCATCCAAATACATGAATTAAATTTTTATGAAAACAACTTTTTAAAACCCTATTATTATTAAAATAATCTTTAAAACTTATAAAAAAATCTTTAAAACGTTTTGAAAATCATACCATTGAAAACAACTTGAAAACATATAAAGAAATATTTAAATTGTTTTGAAACCCATTTCATTGAAAAAACTTTGAAAAATTATAATGTATTATTGAGAAAATAAGGAAAACCATTTATTTTAAATTAATTTGAAAACATATAAATAAATATTTAAAAACTGATGAAAATATTTATTGATAACATGCTTTTGAACGAAAATAGATTTCCGACCGAAGAGATAAGTAAATTCGAAATTTCAAAAAAAATTATTCATTATCATCATATCTACCAAAGAGTTGAAAAATGATAACAAAAAATTAAAACATCCTGAAAATACTACGAAAAATAAAATTTGTGATTCTCTTGAGATTCAGATCATAATAATTCATTAATGGAAGCATACTCAAAAATAATCTCGATAAATGATGAAATTGTTTAAAAAAATATAATAACTTTGAAACATGTAATTATAATACCTATGTAAGAATATGGAATTACATGATGCTTAAAAAAGTTTAATTTAATTAGATTCATGTTTTAACATTCCAAGGGTATTATATACACCCTCAAAAAATATATGTGATTAACATGGCATGAGTCTTAATAACGGAAAATTGAGCTGAAATTAATTTTTCCAATTCAGTATATTTTGAAACATAAATCATATTAATGAAATATGATCAAATAGATAATTTAAATCAAATATAATATTGTATTATAATCATATAATACATATTTATGTAGTATAAACACAATATATAAAAAATATGCGGTGAATATGGCTAGTATATCACATAAAAATGAGAGATGAAATTCCCTTAACTTATGTCTTAATAGTCATCATAATACCATATATTACTATATTATTAATATATACTAGGCACTTATTAATAATTCTATTTCATGGTTTCATTTTCGGTAATATCCAATTTGTTCATTATTTATATATATATATTTATTATTCTTGATCATGTTATATAGATCAGGGTTTACTTGATTACAAAATGTAAAAATTATATACATTTCTTATGCATTCATTATATATGTATTTATGATAATCGATAAAATATAGAAAGATAAAATTCAATATAGTTTTATTAGAGATGGTTGGTCGTATGTATGCATGAATTTTGTTTGTTTTTTTCATATTGAAGGAAAATAATTAAAATAGATATATGTATATATGTATATAATATCATTATTGTTTCATTATTATGTTCCATATATCACATATGTTTACTAAATCCATTTTTAATACATTTCATGTAATGTGTGAATGAGTCGCATCACTTTGAGAGGATTCTAGTCCGTAAATCCATTAATGATGTTGTCATATATACAGAAGTCAGAAAGTATAAATGTATTTTTTATAATCAAATTAAAGATAAAAATATTCAAAATATATATCATATATATCATATATAAATATTATATTAATCATAATTTCCAACCATGAATTATGTTAAATGAAAAATGAACAACATCATTTTGTGAGGCGTTAGTTTTCTATACACAAGAATAATAAGTTCATTACCCATTAGTTTAATGTTTTATTAATTATATTTAAAACCATTTTTATAAAGAAAATTAATTATAATTAGGATACTGGTGTTTATATATATGCACAAAATAATGTTATTTTGGGGGTGGGGAAAGATAATCATGGAATTGATCTTGGTGAAGAATGTCACTGATTAATTGGGTATCTCCTTTTCGTTTCCACCAAAGGGATTCCATTGGATGTAATTAATAATAAATGGATGATTCTAGAATGATTTTACATAATTTTATCATCTATTTGGATGAATTTTTTGAGATAGTGTATCTTGATAGGTTTGTGGAAGTTGTTTGTATGAGTTTCTTTTTATAGTGGAGGAGGAGTGTCATAGTTGTAATTTTTCATAAAAGGGATTCAACCCACGTTTTTAAATTTTAATTTGGATCCAATAATGGTTCAAATTATTATACTGGGATTATAGTGTGTCAATACGTACATTAAATGACTTTTTTAAAATTTTGTAGATCACTTAGACCCTTATGATTACATTTTAGTCCTTAGTTATACTAATATTTCCCTTGATTCTTGTAGTTAAATTTAATCATATAATCAAATATATTTTGTGAAATTTATGTTTAAATTATTATAAATAAAAAATTATTAATATTAAATATAAGAAATAAAATTTTCCATATTCTAATCATTAATGTGAAAAATATAAATTTATAATTAATCCCACAGATGGAATGACAATGTTGGTTTTTAATTTTAAAATTTTCCAAGTTATTCTAACTACATATAATGGATTTCAATGTCAAATGTATTACAATGAAATAGATTTTATTAAATGATATAAAAAATAACTAATTTAACTCTGATATCAACTAAATATATAAATTTTTCCTTATAATTAAAATAAATGGAAAAGAAGGATTGAATTAATGTTCTGTATTTTTAACTATTCATAAAAATTGATTCTTTATTGAAAAATACCAAAACATTAACCTACTATATTTTTATGTTTCAATTTCTTATGTGATTTATATTTTGGAATATATATAATATATAAAATATTAAAAAAATTTATTTATTATTGGTTATCAATTAAAAGGTGGAAAATATATCTTTATTTAAATATAGTGTTTTTGCATAAAATTAGGGTTTCAATATCAAATGTCTATATAAAATATTGGATGAGTACTATGAATATTTTATTTAATATATAATATATATTACCTAAATATCACTTATTAATTATAATCACTATAATTTGTTAGGTAAAAATCGCTTTGTGATTATGAAAAGTAAAACAAATCCTTTTATATTCAATTGGTTGACATTTTTGATCTCATATTACTAGAAACCAATGTATTCATCTTATATTTTTACAAACCATATATTTTCATATGTTAGTTCATAATATTAATAGTGTCTAATTTATTTTCTTTTTTATATCTTATTATATTAAATATTATGATTTTAATAATATTTTTTTTAGTAAAACTCGGCAATTCATGTAACACATGTCATCAAAGAAGCTCATTATTGCATTGGACACATTATTACACGGTCTCATGTGAATTTAATGTTACGTAGAATAAATAAAATCTATTTAAAATGGTATTTTTATATTTTTGTCTGATGATATTATATTCTCGTAGATTCTTGGTGTTTTGTGTAGCATAATTTGAAGTTAGAGTTATATATAATGCAATCATAAAATAGTGCTTTTATATAAAAAAATAATTTTGTGTTTTGTGGAATTAAAGTAATAGAAAAAATATTGAATTATTTCAAAAAACACATTTTATTATATTGAAGGGTGTTACAATTATAAGAAGTCAAATTCCAATAGTTATGAGTAGGAATGGTTGAGGTCATACAATATATTTTGATTGATCATTTTTTGGGTGATATTGAAAAGGACACTAAATATATAATTGAATATTTTTTATTTTAATTTATATTTTGTACTAGAAAGATATATTTAGTAATAATTATGTATTTTAACTGAAAAAATAAATTTACATCACCATCATCCTTTATGTTTAATGTATAAGTTAGCATGTGTATGGGATTATTCTTATTTTTTTCTATAACAATTGTTATTTTTATTAAAAAATAACATATTTGATTAATTTTTTTAATTATTACTAAAATCATGGATTGGGTTTATGAGAGGTTTTGGGTTCATATATTATTCGAGTAAAGCTGGAATACCCATCATGTTAATGGATTCTTTTGGGTGGTAAAAAAACATTTTAATGGAAATGGTATTCTGAATAATTTTTTTCTAGAATAAATGTATTATATAAATGCTTTAGAATGTGTATATAGATAATTAAAAAATATAAAATAATTTAAATAATTTTTTCATAAATAACCTATAAGGGGAGTTATATAATTAAAACCAAAATTGTGGGGTTTTATATAATATTATTTGTGTATGAATCTATTATAAGAATGAATGAGTGTAAGATGATAAAATATTGTGGGTGTGTTGGGGAAATAGATCAATAATCTATGATCTATATTTTGATACACATGTATTGGTTGTGGATTTACATTTTTATAGGTTACACGTGTGTTCTATATATTCACTATTATATAGGGTTAGTATGCGATTTTCTTTGAGGTAGTGAGGTATTATAGTCTATATAGTGAATTAATTCAACTCATTACATGGTTATTGGTTGTGCATTGTTTTGTAATGGGTAATTGGTTTAGGGTGTTATAATTTTGTCAACATCAATGAAAGTATGTGAGTAGGTATTATTTTTGTTGTTATGTTTTTTGTATTATTTATCTTTAATTATATTTGTAATAAATTTTTTCTTATTTTTCCTAAATGATGATAGATCTCTATTTGAGATAGGATGAGAATTATAAAAATTAAATCTTATATTATGGAATTATATTGTTGACTTTATTTTCATTCGGATGGTTGTGGATGGGAGTAAATAATGTGGTCATTGGGATGGTGTTATATGTTATTGGAGGATTTAAGGGTAATAATAATCAATAGATTATAAACTAGTTATAGATTGGATCCCTCATATAGTTGATATATATATATATAGATATATTATTGAAAATGACCATGTTACATGTTCTCAGATTCATTTATTTGGGAATTAAAAATGTATTAGTGTGTGATTACCAAGTTATCCATGTGTTTGGAATATATTTTTTGCAACACCCAGACACGAATCATCTCATTCAGGATGAAGTGTCACATTACCTCATTCAAACCTCTCTATACACAAGAGGTCACTAACTAGTGTTTAGGCACTACATTAAAACATTGAGAGACTATTACCAATATATAGATATCAAGCCATCCCATTTTGAAATGAAAATTTTATACAAATATT
The DNA here is from genome assembly GCA_963277665.1 of Viscum album. NCBI lineage: Eukaryota > Viridiplantae > Streptophyta > Magnoliopsida > Santalales > Viscaceae > Viscum > Viscum album. The sequence continues at coordinate 567,652,536 of OY728151.1, forward strand.
AAATCCATACAATGGATGAGAATAAATTGGAACCATATAATATTAATGTTTCATACAACCTAACTAAACAACATACCAACTATAACTCTTGAACTATAAAATCAATGATTGAATATATTAATAGAATTTAAAACCAACAACTAAATATCAACAAAAAATACAACTATATGATCTATTCCCACATCCTTGTAACTCTTCATAGAGAACATACCCCTGACTAGATCCCAAAAAATATTTTTTCCACAGGAACCAAGGTTACTGGGTAGGGTGTGTTGGTAATAACAATGGAAAAAAATGATGAATCATTAATATAAGTGAAAAATTTATATAAAGTGTATTTAATAACAATTATTTAACTGAAAAAGTAAACAATCACCCGATGGGTCATCATGTTCTAACAAGACATTCATAGACCCTAAAATCACTTACCTTAGACCCATACTGAAAGAGGATTTTTGTTTTGTATCTATGAATATATGAATATTTGAAAATAAAAATTTATGTCTGAAAACTATTTATAAATCCATAAATCCTTAGGTAAAACGATCTTGTATTAATTCATGGCTAACAATCACACACCAATCCGAATGTTTATAATACACCTAAATATACCATTCATGAAACATTCATAAACATAAATTGTATAACTAAACATTTTATCTTTATATGGGATTAACCAATTTTTGGGTGTCAACATGTCACTTTTATACAAGATAGATTAATACAATGGCTTATAGTTATAGATTCAAGCATAAATAATAATAATTAATTTCATGATTTATCCTAAAAAATTCATCATATATTATGAGACGACTCATGTTACACACATTCAACTAGAATTGTATGACATAACATAACATTTTTACAATATTCATAAAAGTGTTGGGAACTTCCTCCATTATGAATATTGATGCCCATTATCATGGTTCACTAATAATATCATAATTACACCCCAATGGTTCCATAAACAATCCCATTATCAAAACATGACGGCTTAAGACTGAATATTCATGAATAAGAACATTTCAAGACTTAGGACTAGTATAGACATACACAATGCGATAAAATATAATGGACGGATCTAGAAGAATCTGAGAGTAATCAGGGGAACTCATCATTTTATTCCATATATTTTTAGATGGAATAAAAATAGAATATATTAATATTAAATGATCAGGATAACATCGTATGGAATTATAGCCTTTTATACGATTAAGAGATAATTTCTCTCACTGAAAGGATGAATCAGGAAAAATTATTAGTTACCATGAAATCCATAAGATATTACACCCTAGATTCAATGATTTTTATCTATAGAGGGAATGAATTTTCTATGAAATACAAATGGACTCATAGGGATTGAGATTATTTTTCAATAATGTTAATATTTTCTTAAAATAATAATTTATTATAAATTTAGAATTTTCAAAAGATAATCTAGTGGTATTCAAAAAAGAATGGGGAATGGATTTTACTTATATACTCTATAGAGAATAAATGTATAATTTTTCAAATAGAAAAAATTATTATTTTTTATATTCATTATGAATATATTTTTTTTATAAAAATATGAAAATATCTTACAGGAAAAAAGTAATAATGGAATATGAAAGATTTTTTTCTCACTTGTCATATATTAATATATTGTTTTTCAAATTGAAACAAATTTTCTTCAAAAAAATAGTGACTTATATATATTAAAAGGATAATTTCATTAATTTTCAAGGTGACAATTTTAAAATATAAAATAGAAATTATAATTTTTGCAAAAACTATCTATATTTAGACATTAAAAAAGAGTAAAATTGAATTCATTTCTTGTATAAAAAATTACTTTGGGGAATTATTTCTAATAAAATTGAAGAATGCCATATTTTTTAGAAAAATTATCTTCATTTAATAAATAATTTTTTTTCTTCAGGATTTTGTTTTAAAAAACAAATGTTCATGAAATTTCAAGTAATAGAAATATATAATTTTGTAAAAAAATATAAAAATAATATTTTTATATAAAATTGCCATAAGAATATATAATATAATTAAAATCACATATAAATGTTCTTATTTTATATAAAAAATAATAACTTCATCACAAAAATATCATATATTTTACAAAAAATTATGTTTTGTTTTTGAAAAAATATAATATATCCTGATTATTAAAAAGAATTCTAATTGGGAATCATAGAGAATTATATTTTTTATTTATAAAATTATTAATTCATAAAAAAATTCAAATAAGGTACTTCATAACCTTCATTAAAAATTAAAATATATTAAATTTCTCATCAAATATTTTTTTTTGTTTTCAATTATTATAGATTAAGTTAATTTTTTTTTGTTCCTGAATATTAGAAATAACTATTCTTTATAAATGATATAAAAAACCTTCATTTATATATCAAAATTAATAATTTTGAAAACATATTATTCATTTCTAAATTTAAGAAACGTTTCTTTTCAAAACATTATAATTAAGAATTACATAAATATTTTTTCACTTCAATATATCTAAAAAATTAATATATTAAAATACAAAAGTAAAATATATGTTTAAAATTTTATGAAAAGGAATAAAGAAATTCATTTTAAAATACAAATTTATTTCAATAGAAATATTATTTAAAAAAATAATTTTTTTAAAATTATTATCACTTTATTTTCATTAAAACTAATAGGAATAAATATTTTAAAATTAAAGTTAAACCTAATTTTTTTCGTTATATAAATTCCAAAACATAATAATTATTTCTTAAATAGAAAAAATTAATTTGAAAATTAAATTTTAAAAAATAAATTTTAAATTAAAATATCATTTAAATATATAATTTTTTAATTAATCTATTCTTATCAAATATAGGAATGTTCATTTATAAAAATTCCATATTATATCATTAAAAATTATTCCCTTTATGTGGTCCAAAAAATTCCCCCTTTAATCGAAAAAATATATCCTCACACTCAAAAATATTTTCTTCATAAAAAATGGGGAAAATTTAATTTTCCCTATATATAACAAAAATAATTTGGTGTTTTAAGAAGTATCCATCTATATTAAAAAATAAAAATTAAATTCAATATAATTATGAAATAAATGAATAATATTTTTCATTTTCATTCAAAAATATATGTACAATCTCTAATAAAATATATATATATATAATGGATATTTTTACCCATAAAATAAGAATTTTCTTTTTTATATTATTATAAAAAAGTATAAATATATAAATAATTTTCATCCATTTTGTGTTTAATTTATTTTTCCAAAAAATCAACCATTTCTATATAAATATTAAAAACTCTATTTTTATTTTAAATTAATATTATAAATTAAAAGAACTATAATAAACTAATAATTTTTCCTTTAGAAAATAAAATTGAAGAATTTTCCATTAGAAGCAATTATATCATTCAAAATTCTTAAAAATTATAACATAAAATATAATTATTATTTCGTAAAATAACCTATTAAATCTTAAAGTCAAAAATATCATTTTATTGGAGAATATAAATATATTTTATAGATTTTTTTAAAAAAAATACCCAAATTAATTTTATAAATTTTTTTTAACCTTTTTAGTATAATATATGGATTATTAAATTATTTTCCATAATCATTTTAAAAATTATTTTTCAATTAAAATATATTAATAATTATATATATAATTAACAAAATTCCCTTATTTTTATACAAATTTAAAATTTTAATATTATATTTATCCTTTCTTTGTAAAAATAAGTAAATATCTGTATAATTAAAAAACCATTTTTTTAAAACAAAAGTAATACTATTTTTAACAACAATTGTCCTTATTTTTAAGAAAAACCCATTAATGAAACCAAAAAATAGGATGATAATTTTTTTTAAAAATAATCTATTTTCACATCCATGAAAAGTAATATAATTTATTTTAATAGAACATAAAAAAAGTATAATATTTTTTTAAAAAAATAACAATGATTAAAAATCATTATTTATTTTTATAAATTAGTTTCATTTTCAATTAATATATAAAAAATCAATCTCTTCTTTAATTTAAAAGTTGGAAAAAATATAAAAAATATATTTGTAAGTTATTAATTATATAAAATTAATAATTTTCAACAATAATTCACCATTTTTGTTTAAAATAACATCAAAATAATATATTTATGTTAAAAAATAAAAATTAACATAATTTACATTTAAAAATATATCTTTGCAATATATATTTGTAAAATATTTGTTTTCATTTTATTTCATCCAATAAATATTAAAATTAAAATAATAAAATAATTACACATTTTATAATAAAGAAACAGAAAAAAATTATCATTAATTTTTATTAAATTGAAATAAGTACCTTATTTATTAAAAAAACATTTAAAAAATACCTTATTTTCCTTTAAAATATTAAAATTCATCCCATAATATAATTTAGAAAAATTAAAAAATTACAATTATCATCAAATAAATATTTAAACAATATATAATATTCAAAACATGAAAAATATTAGTTAGAATTTATAGTAAGTTATACTTTATCCTCAAAGATTTGGATATCTTGTACACCTCTTGTCTTGCATTATCTTGATAGTTATGTTGATGATGGGATTTCATTCTATATACACTCATGCCCCCATGATTCTTCAAAAGCTTAAAGTACTTAGATGATAGAATGAAACAATGTTTATATATAACAGTGATCAAAATTTTCTCATATAAAGAAAAATATTTATAACTAGCCTCATTACTAGGCACATCATGAATAGATTCTTCCATTAAATTTAATTTAATTTAATAGTTTAGGATAATGCATAATTACATTTTTTTACTCTAGTAAATTTCTCCACATATAATTGTATCATTTTAAATTATGGATCATTGTGATATGTTTTATTTCATTTTATCAATGTTTATAAAAATTTGATGAGAATAATTTTAGTACACTATCATATAATCATTAGGTAAATATAAATTTTATATTAGTTAATCTCTTACAGTTCTATTTAAACAATATATCCCTCAATATTATATTTTAAAGATTATTTTTTTTGGATATTCTAGTGGAAAGTTCTAGGTTCCCATTCAAATTACCCCAAATTTTGTTGGTCGTGAAACATGAATTGTTTCAAGTAGGAATTTCAAATTTCATATGTATTAAACTATAATTCCCTCATAATTTTTGCAGACACCCCAATCACAAAATAAATAAATTATGTTTCCTCAACACATGGTTCTTAGTTTTCCTAAATTATTCATTATTAGTGAAACTATAATGTGATCTAAGTTATGTCAACCCAAAAAATCAAGTAAGAATTCCCCGAGGGTTGAAATCACCCTAACATTAGCTGGTTAAGAATATTGAGCTATGGTCAGATTTTAAATGAAGTAGTAGAAGGCATTAAAATATAATATATATTAATGATGGATTTTATGATTTAACGCATTGATAAAAAATTAATATATATATAATATGATTGTTAATATTTAGTGAATTTACATAATTTAATATCCAAGTAATATATAATATTTATGCATAATATAATTTATTTTTATTTTATCAAGTTTACTTGTTAATTAATTAATTCATGTGATCGTGAAAAAAAAGTCCATAATGAAATAAATATGCAACCTAAATGAAATGAAATAATAATGTGGATCCGTCATGAGCTTTTAATAATAGTTTTTTTATATAGTGGATGATTCACAAAATGTCTAAATAGGGGAAACCCTTGAACAAATTATGGTTTGTGTTACATCATTCCACCTTTCCAATAATGTATATCTCAAGTATTGGTTTCTCCTTAGAACAAAATTAGAACCACCTCCATTGGTATGATATATATATCAGTTATATATTATTTTACATACACATATGTAAGGTAAATAAGGTTTTTATATAAAATTAACCATGTTAACTCATGTAATAATATAATAAGAGGAAACAAGGTATGCATTAATAAAACTTAATTTAATAATAAATTAAATGAAAATAAAAACATTAAATGGTTTGATCTTGGATCATGATAATTGAAAATCATGAAATTAATCATACTATTACTAAAACTAGCCTTCAATTGTTAATAATTCTTATTTAGGATAAATTGCACTGGAATCAATTATTTGTCTTCTTTAATAAATAAATTAATTTTCTTAAATTATCATTTTAATATCAAGGAAATTATCATCCCTGATAATGTTAAACAGATAAATAATTATAATTACAAATTAAGTCGGTAAATAAATTTAACAAGGATGCGACATAGTGAATACACCTCTGAATCTAGCCAATGTGTATTGTATTCAAATATTTATTACTCTTGTGACATATGGCATAGAAAACTAGTCACATTCTTTCCTGAGATGTACAATCAACATAAATTTCACACAAATTATATGATATTTTTAATGACCCAGAATATATATATTTATTTCTAGAATAAATATTTTTTACATATTTTATAAAAAATTACAAACAAAAATAAATAGTAATCAACAAATTTTCATCTCTTTAATAGTGATCCCAAAATTAGTGAGCAATGAACCCAATTAAGATGCCAAATTTTAAATGAGGATCACAAATATAAAAAAATTGTGAATCTGTCGTTCACCCCAATCTACTAGAATAATCTCCCTCATAATAAATACTATATAAATAAAATATAATATTAGTAAAAAATTCAAAATATTATCAATCAAAAATGATTATTTTAGATAAATTATAGTAAATTTTGAGTGAATGAATGAATTGGTATTTAAAAGGCATAAAGGTAAATATAACTGTCGATATTTTCCCATTATATTACAGTTGGTCAATTAGACCATGAGATAATAAGTTTTTTGTAAAAAATATCATTGGATGGTAATTTTACCTTTAAAATATTAGTTCTTATGTATAAATAGAAAAAGATATTTGATATAGAAAAGAGAATCAATGTTTTTAACAAGTGTAACGATGTAGATTAAATCTGATTTTTCAAAAAATGAGAGGGAAGTATCATCACTACATATATCCCTTCTCTGTGAACAAGTAAAACTTCATCCAGTTAATATTGCATGAAATATCTTATGCGATGTGTTTAAGATATATGATATTACCACACAATCAATGATTTCCAATGCACCCCATGAAACAACAGCCACATACCACCTTACCCTTGTGATGTATATAGATATAATTAGGGATTATGTCTATAGAACATATTTAGATAAAGTATAAATTCCTTTGTATAAATAAAATTATTATTACATCAATTACCCTTAATAATAGTTTTTAATAATAAATAATATGTTTAATTGGTAGGAATTTGATAACATTATTTTCGACCCAAATAAAACATAATAATATTTTTTTTAGAAATTTTTTTAAATTTATATATATAACCAAGTTATTTTTAATTGTATTTTAATTAATTAAATAGTAATTTTAAATTCATTTAATTTAATAATAAATTATTAAATAAGTTAATAATATCCTCTGAATTTTTTTATAAGATCCATAATTTTGATTGTGCATTAAAGATATTTTTGTTAAAATAAATAAGAATATTTATATTTAATATTTAAAATTATAATATATAAGTATTTTTATAATAAAATAAATATAATTGATTAAATTTACATATCTAAAATAGGTTATGGTGAATTTATAAAAAATTCCTAAAATAATTCACATTTTTATGATGAGTAAAAAATACAGTTTTATTGTTTTGTTTTATTTTATAACATTATATATATGTCATAATTATTTATTTATTAATGGAACACTATAAAAATATTAAAATAAGTTGTTTTAAAAATATTAATTAATTTGATAGATTTTATTCATTTTATACAACTATAGGTTACATTTCAATTTCAAAAAATAAAATTTATTTTTTAAAAATAATTAATTTGTGGAATATTTGATTTAGTATCCCATATGAAGTACTAAATAAAGGTTTTTGGTTATGGAGTATTAATATATCATAAATGTTTCCGAAATTCTGATAACCTTGAGCATTAACCAAGGGTATTCCAATGATGTTGTAATTTACACAACCACGTTTTCCAAGACCTAGATTTTCATACCCTTATCCACTATTATTTTACCATTTTATAAAACCATGATTTATACCCATCATTCTACAAAATTTACTTCTCATATTTTCCACTTTTATAAATAAACACTTTTCTATTATATTTGAATATCCAAACCACTTTTATTTTGAAAGGGTATTCAATGATATTTAAAAAATTCTTTTTAATTTGTCAATTTAAAAATATGAATATCAAATTTATTTTTATGGATTAAAATTTACCTAATGATAATTTCATTAATCTCTCTTGTACTCAAACAATGGGAAGATAATTTAATTCATTATTCAAAACATTTTATTTATGAAATTATTTCTTATAAACTATGTGGGTCACATGAAATTAATACAAATAAAGGGTGTTCCCTGATAGGAATATAATGCATTGGCTAAGGAATATGATCTCTAGAGTTAATATATTTTATTATACATAGGTAAATAATGTTTTAAATTTCCATTTATGAAATCATGGTGATAAACCATGGTGATGTATTTATGAATGTATCATATAAATATTATTGGCCAATTTCATTATTTTTATTCATGTTAATATTATTATAATGTTACCCTTACTCATTCGTTATCATTATTCCTCATGTCGTTATTGATATTTCTGAAGATTTCATGTTATTTGTCTCTCTTTCTAACTCATTTACTCATGTTGATCCTCAGACATTTCTATTGATGTATTTCCCCCTAATAGGATTTGTAGTAAATGTAACCAAGAGTGTTCCCATAATGTTGATCATTATGTGGGTTTAGAATAATATTTTAGGTTTTCATGTATTATATACCTCATTTCAAATAAAAAATGGGAATGATTATCTATTTTAAACCATATAATGGAAAGTTATGTAATAAAAATGTTGGATTCCATATTTGGTATCATAGGATATTGTAGTTATTTAAAGAAATTTGGACTTGAGAACATTTGAAAAAACCAAAGAGAGAAGTCTAGATATAGGAAAAAATCCTGCTATTTTGCTGTACAATTTAATTAATGGTTTCAGAGAAAATAAATACGAGACTAGTAAAAAAAGTTGGAACTAGAACAAATGTACCTAATTGTGATTATTTAAAACATTTCATTAGGAAATACTCAAACTGGAACTAGTGCATGTAAACATGCCTTTCTAAACTCTGGGATCAACACTCGGATGGATATGTTTGATTAATCAAATGTATTTATGAACAATTTTGAAATATATATATAAATTGTAATTTTTTTGGAATTGATTAATAAACTATTTAATCATGGTGTTTGAAGACATAATATCCATTTGGAAGGTTATGATTCTTACAATTAACATGTTTCTGAAAATGTTTTTATTATTTTATAAACTTTTAGTAAATTTTAGGGACCATATAAATGATTAGTGAAATAAAAAATGCACTAGTAGTGGTATGATAAAATATTGACTTTAAAACATCCCGAGGATGATGGATCAACTAATTCTATTTATTAAAAATGTATTTAAACAAATTGAGATATTAATTTCACCTTGAAGAGAACCACATTACATTGATTTCTTTATGCATTAATAGCCACCTTATTTCAATAGATCTACCAACCATTGACTTAATAAAAATGGATAAAATATATAAAAAATATATTTTATGTACACTATTTATCAGAGGAAGTGAAATTAATCCCCATACAATATAACATATGATGAAAATTTGATAAATTGTTGAAACTAATCGAAGACATATTTCCAATAATGGAGATCGATGAAATGTTGTTAGAAGTGTTCAGAATAAAATTTTTCAATAAATATCTTCACCATTCGATTCAAAGAAATATGAAGAAGGAATTACAATAACTACAATCTAAGGAAAATAAATAAATGTTAGTCTATGAAAACAACATGAAAAGAAATTAATGATACAATTATAAATTCATTATAGATCCAAATGGAATGGTTGATGTATTCCTCAATGCAATGAGATCCTTTTTTCAATGGAATTTATAAAAGAGGTACTATGAAATCTGTGATGAGATATTCTGGAGATTTATAATGGAGGAATTGGAGTTGAAAGAGACACATTGGTCCCAGAGATCAAAAAATAAGGAGAGATAAACAGATCCAAAATAAGGGGGAACAGTGATTACATAATATATTCATTGAAAGTGAAACATCACATATACAAAAATTTTGGGAATATGTATTTTGGGAACAAATTTCTTTGGAATGGAAACTGTTACATGTGTAGAAGATATGGAAATATAAATTCAAACTATCATTGTGAGGTTATGTCTAAAATTAAAAAATTTGATTATAATGAGAATATTGTACAAGCCCAAACATATTTTTAATAAATCATGTTGGGATGTAATGTTAAATCATCTAATCAATGTTCAAATCGAAAGATAATGGAGGGAACCACAATTTACCCCATCATATTCTGAGGGAGAATTTTCTGGAATTTTCTATCACGATTGCAGAATTAGAGGATGAAAATGAAGTCATGATAGGAACACCCATTACACACTCAAATCTAGAAAGTATTACTTTTTATATTTGGGTTCTCTGCATTCAATTTGTAATACCAAGATTACAAATAATTTAAATTAAATCTTAGATCATCTAGAAGTATAGTTATCAGTTAAAACACTTTGAGGGATTCTGCGAGCAGAAATATTGTACATAAACTATAGTGTGATCATTTATGAGTACAAAATCATCAAAAATATTTTAGTTATCCCCATGGTGGAATTTGAAACTTTTATAGGGATATACTGGCTCTGAAATTATAAATCTAAGATAAAATTAATAATAAAGGAAATTTTAGAATTCTTGAATTCACAAATTTTATTTTTTTAATGGATATATATCCTAAAATGAGCTTTGAATTAAATTACATCTCATTTTTTTATTTATGGAGATGATTATTGAAGCTATAAAATGAAATGAAATAATAAATATAGATTATGTCCCTATCATTCCGGAATACATTGACTTATTTTTTGATGAGTTACATAGACCTCACCCTTGAAAAAGTATTAGATATCTTCATTGAACTCATACCAGGACCCATGTTGATATTAATTAACCTGTATAGAATATAAAATATGGATTTATAAGAATTTAATAGACAACATCATGATATTCTAGATAAGGGATTAATTCAACCAAGTTAGTCTGATTGGAGGTAAATGTACACTTTATGAAGAAGAAGGATTTCTCAATGTGGATATTAATTGATTATAAATAACACAACTTGATCATAGAGAAGAAAGAGTACCTTATCCCATGATTTGATTATTAATATTCCCATATTTGTAGGGATCGATTATTATGCATGACTGACATGTAATAAAGGTAACATCAATTAATGGAGAAGAAAGAAGATATTATAAATTATTCTTTTCTGAATAAGATGTGGGTGTTATTAGAATGTTATTATGACATTTTCCATAACTAATTTTCCTTTAATATTTATGGATTAGATGTGTAGATTTTTTTTCAGGTTACATTGATAAAATCATTGTAGTTTTTATTGATGACTTTGTCATATACTCAAAATGTCAAAGGGATTATGAGGAGCATATAAGGGTTATTTTAGAATCACTGAGGGATGATAATGTTTTTTTAAAATATTTAGATAATTTGAGTTCTGGTTATAAAAATATTAATTCTTATGACATATAGTATCAAATTAAGGATTCTTAGTTGACCATATGAATGAAATGGTTGTAGTGGTGTGGCACCATCCTATAATTGTAACATAGATTCATAGTTTTCTTGGTTTTCATGGACTTTATCGGCTTTTTGTGAAAGAATTTTCATAAAATGAAAAACCACTAACCATGTTCACACAAAAAGGGGAAAAGTTCATCTGAAAAAATGAGTGAGAAGAATTATTCATTGAATTGATTAATAGATTGGTTACCCCAACTATGGTAACTATACCCTCTATCAGAGATGTATTTTTTATTTATAGGGATTAATTTATGATTGGAATTGGGTGAATCTCTCTGAAAAATGGAAAGGTGATTGATTGTGAAATTGAATAGTTAATTTCTAATGAGATTAATTATACTACGCATGACCTAGAGCTATTTAATCTGAAAAAATGGAAGGTGTTATATTTACTGTGACAAATGATTTATATAAACAAACCAGAAAATATTGAATAATATTTCCTCATAAAAGGGATGGAACATGAGAAAAAAATGTTTGTTAGAACTTCTTAAATTCAGTTATTGTTCAATTCATTATCACCCCAGAATAGAAAATAAATTCCCTGAAGATTTTAGTAGTAAATACCATATTTTATTCAATTTTGATGTTTCAAGGGGACTCATTGATCATGGACTTGGTTAAAAAGATATTGGAATTCTAAGGGAAGGGAAATCGTTATCCCTATCCCAAATGATTTCTCAAACCTCATTACTATAGAATATCAATAAATATCATAGGGAATATCATTTGTAACAAAGAAATATAGAGACTATAAATAATAGGATGTTCCTAATATTAAATATTTATCAATAAGGTGTACTAACATGTCATATAAGTCTATGTGTATCTTCTATACTATAAATAAATAAAGAGATGATGGATGAATCTTATATTTATAAATTATTTACACATCCTAGAATTAATAAAATGTATATGAATGTTTGTGATCATTACTAGTGGGATAATATGTAATGATGGATTTATAACTACACTATAAGGTTCTTTTTTTTTTAAAAAAATATGATCCATTGAGATAACATTATAATGTTATATTATAATAACTACCCATACCAACTTTGAAGTGAGAGAATACCAATATAGACTTTTTGACTAGTCTCCCAATGACATCCAATGAAATCTACACAATATAGGTTATAATGTTTTGTCTCACCAAGAAATCCCATTTCGTAACTATTCATGATGATTTATTTATTGATGATAATTTCATGATATATGTAATGGATGTAGTGAGGTTGCATGGGGTGGTAAATTCTATCATTTATGTTTATGATCACAGGTTCACATATAAATTATTAAGATTTCACAAAAATGATCTAAATACAATATTGAATTTCAGTATTCCCTACCTCCCATTAACTAATGAAAAATATTAATGAACTATTTAGACACTAGAATAAATGTTAAGAACATGCTCACTAGAAATTTAAGGTAGATGAAATCAATAACTCCCTCTATTCGAGTTCTCACAAAACGATATATCCCACTTGTATATTCAATTTGAACTATCAAAAACACTATATGGAAAGATATATAGTGCTTTTATATATTTGTATGAAGTTTATAAGGGGAAAGTTTTGGGGCCTAATATTTTGTAGGAAATGAAACAAAACATTCATACCATCAAATGAAATATAATGGATTATATGATTCATAATAAGAAGTATGAAAAAAGTCATCGATGGGAATTGTCTTTTGAATTTGGATACAAATTTTTTTCCATCACACATCACTATGGAATAGTAATGCGATTTGTAAAAAATGGGGAGATTATCCCTATGCACATTAGCCAGTATGAAATTCTTGGTCTTATTGGAAAAAGACCTATCAACTAGAACTTCAACCAAATCATTATCCTCTTCCTGATATATTACATATACACATCATGGGGAAGTACATACCTCATTAATATGAGGTACTAAATATTAGGGGGGTACAAATGGAACATGAACACTCTTATAAGGAGAAATTGTTGGAGATCATGGACCGAAGAGACAAGGTTCTACAAAACAAGACTACCCAACTCATCAATTTATTGTGCAAGAATCAAATAATATGGAGACGTTTCATGGAAACTAGAAGAGATAATGACACATAATTATTCCAACCATTTCACAACTAAGAACATTAGTTGAAATTTCAGGGGAAGAATTTCTTAAGGGGGGATATTTTGGATCACCCCAATTAAAATGAGAAAAATTACAACTAGGTAAATATATTTAAATTATAATTAATAAAATGGGAACTATGGCTCAACCAAATCAACATGAATCATCACCCCACTTAATATTATATTGAAATAAATAAAATATTCGTAAACCTATAAAAATGTTCTAAAATGAAAATATATCTTTAAGAGAAATTGTACTAAATATTGAGTGAAGTAATTAATTGTTATTTATAGGGTATAAAAGAAAAATGTGATGATTAGGATTCAAAATTTATATGACCATTGGTCAATATGATATTTATTTAGTATGGATATTCGAAAATATACCTTTGGTTTATAATTTCACTTATAATAATTATTGTTAATAATTACTAATTATAATAATTAATTGACATAGAAATGAAAATTAATGTCCTCAAATAGTAGTGCCATGTCATTTGATGTGCATTGGTCAGAACATAAGAGTGAGGTGTCTTAATTGGTGTTCTCCCAGAGCCAAGCCCAATATTAGAATAAAATAATTGAATCGTGAATTAAATTTCTTGGTGGAGATGTACTTGTTTGGTGGAATTACACATCAATTGATGTTAATTGAGGCACCCCAAAAAACTACCATCATCTCACACCATACCCTCTGGGCATATAGTGGTGTAATTAGTAGTTTTGTATCTAGATCATTATTACAAAAATATTAAAATCATTTATATAAGTAAAATTTTTATACTAACTTTAATCCTAATGAATAGTATTTTTTAATAAAATATATATTTAAATGAGATGAATTCGAAAATTTTAATTTTGGACGCAAATAAAAAATAATTTTATATTTCATAAAAATTTATGAAATTTTTATATTTGAACAGGGTACTTTTAAAATTAATTTTTTTAATGAAATAGTTTTTAAAAAACTTTCATTCAAATAATTAATGATTAAATAATATAATATTAACCTCGGAAATTTTTTTATAAGTATAATAAATTTAAATATTCCTTAAAAATGATATTTATAAATAAATAATGATTTTTATATTTGAAAAATAAAAGTACCATATTTATAGAATTTTAATGATGTAATAATCATCATTTATGGTAAACTTCCCAATTTTAATTTACTAATTTTTTTTAAAATACTTTACATTTTCTTGAATACAAAAAATATTGTTTTGGGTTTTAGTGTATTTTGTGACATAATATTTATGATACAGTCTTGTAAAAATTAATTAAACACAATAAGAACTGAAAATATATTATTTTATTAATAATATGCATTTTAATTTATTTTATTCAATTTTTTTACCATAAGATACATTCTAAAGTCTAAAAGGTGAAATGTTACTTTTGAAAACATTAAATTGTTGAATCGTTATTTTACATTCCAAATAATGTGTAAAATAATGGAGTTTGATTATAAAGGATTAAAGTATCCTAATATTTTAACCAAATGTCAAAAACCATGATAAAATCCCATAGTTATGCAAATGGATATTCATTTTACAAAACTTAGTTTTCAAATACCTATATTTGGACATTATTAAATAATTATTCCACTTTTCTAATAATTTCCCTCCCATTTTAGAATTCCCCTTCACTCCCAATCCATTCTATAAGATGTTAGGGGGATTTTTATTTCAATGGGTAAACCTTTTGGTTTCTTTAATCCTATAAGGTTATATCCTCATGTTTTAGGATATTCTCTTCCATGTAAGTGAAATATTTACTACTCTTTATCATTCTTGTTCACTTTTTAAGTGGTATGTCTGAAAAATTCTAAACAATGTTTTGGTCAACATTCATATTTCCCCATACTATAAGACGATTATTTTATGATTTAGAGACCATTTCCCATCCCATTTTACCACATTATATAACAATTATTCATTCAGGCCATGCTTCTTGATTTACTTCTGATGTGTAAATTATTTATATGATAAATGATCTTAAATTTATTAGAAGAATAAAAAAAATCTTTTATTTTCATTGTTTATTCATTTATATTTATTAAATATTTTTAACTTATGAATTCGCAAATATGAAACTAACATTTCACTACATTGGTGAGAAATGATATACTGATTGTGTCTTTAAACTCTTTTGTATGAAATAATTTTTATATGAAAATATTTATTTTTTCACTATTGGTCATTTATAAAATGATTTATTATGATCTATGGATTAGGTAAAATTAATAAATATTAAGGTTTTCCCCAATAGCACTATAATTCATTATTTATTGAATTTAATTTCTATTGATATAATGTTTTATGATACCTTTGTGAAAAACCATTGTAATTTTCATTTATGACATCATGGTGATAAACAGTGAAAATTTTATTATGATAGTTAAATTTTAATGTTTTACAATAAATTTATGTTACGATTTATTTAATTTTTATTTTAATTTTCCTCATTCTCACGCAATATCGTTATTCCTCATGTTCTTATTGATATATCTCGTGATTTCTTGTTATAAATCTCATTAATAATTAACTTTAGGGGCATCATGATCAGCCATTTCAATTAATGTATGTCCCTTGGATACGATATGTCTTGAATGTATCCTAGAGTAAACCCATCAAGAAGTCTATTAAGTGGTTTTAGAATACTTGTGTTATTTTCATGTATTAGGTACCATATGTACAATGAAAAACAAAAAAATATCCTCTGATTTTACCAAGTAATGAAAACTTATGTAACAAAAATGTAGAATAACATAATATTTATATCAATTTTTATTCATCAATGTTTGTAGATTAATAACCATAATTTTAATCCTCATGATATTAAGATATGAATATAATAAATAAATAAATCATATATATATAAATATAATAAAACATATCATCTGGTGTGTCTGGAAGAATTAATGACCTCATGGAATCAAATGTTGACAATGTTTATATAGTATAATAATTTAAATGTAATTATACATATGTTATTATATCCACCCGATGGGTAAAAATGAGATATATGGCCTATATGATTCTCACCATATATCTGAAGGAAAATCCTAAGGACTGAATGTGTAAAAAATTCCAAAGTAAAATTATATTAAACAACACGTCACATGGATACCTAGAATGTGGTTTCCAAGTGACACAGTCTCCAGTCATGTAGGTCATGTAAATTGATATACAACCGGTCAGTGACTGCCGGACTATAGATTGTGTATGTGGTAAACATGATGTATACTCTAGATAACCATGTAAATGGCTTTCCTAGTCCACACAAAGTGTATAATTAACAAAATTTCATGTATTTAATAAACACTGTTTATATTTATTCAGGGTGAATTTAAAACGTCTACACATATTGAATTTACTATCACATTCATTGTACTATTGTGTTATCTATCCTAAATAATTTTCACCACCAGATGAGTTCTTCTATTTTATTTTGTTTCTAAAGATAATCAATTTGAAAATATATAAAAGAAAATAATGATAGAGAATAAAATATCAATATTAGTTTAAAAGAAAGATAAAAATGAATATAAAATATAATGACTAATATGTAATTTAATCGATGATATTTAAATAATTATAAACAATTATGTGGCTGATATGATACAACTTTTATGTTATGCGCACAACCAAATCATGTGGTGGGTGATTCTAATGTTTTCTTTTTTTCATCATTGAATTTCAATATGATATTAACACAATGATAAACATAATTATCAACATGATTTATTGAATGAAAAATATACAAGGTATAAAATGATAGATCATAATACCTGATCATTATAACATTGTATATAAACTATTTATTTAATTAATGAATTATCATGCATGAAATATCTATTCATTGATGGATGTGAAAAATGATCTATGTTGCGCAATTTTTTCTTTGATGGAATCATGAGTCTATTCTCTCAAGAGTTTATCCACATGTTTTAAATAAATCTCCAAACACCACCATAAGAATATATTGTTGGTAGCATGGAAGATCATATCATTTAATTCATTATACATTAACAACCATTTGAATCAATTTCAAAGAATTATACTTGATCACTCTAGGCTTGAGAGTGGGAGGTTTAAGAATATATCTCTCCATTCTTCTGATTATTATTTGAGCAGGAGATCACTAAGGCTTTAGAGAATTCTCTCATTCTATTTTGTGTGCACAATAGAAATGAATTTTTTTCTTCAAGAAAATATTAATATTAAGTTTAAATATTACTATTGTTTAGAAATAAATATTTTCCATAATCCCTTTAATATTTATTTAATCCCTTTAAGAACATCATGTGAATACAAATAATAAAAATATTCATTCCATGACTTTTTCTTAACATTCGAATTACATTATATTTTATTTAACCAAATTACATTCAATATATATTATTTCTTACCACACATAAAAACATAATCTTCCATGAGTCAAAAATATTTATCGATCCTGAAATAATATATATTTATGTAACAAATAAATATAACTACATAATTCACTAATATACAAAAAAAATATTTTCATTAAAAATAAAATAAATATTTGTTAAATATTATACTCAAACAATACTATCTCTAATAAATTGTGAAAAAATATACGAGATCATGAATTCATGAATTATTACTAAACCACATGTGGGAATAATATTTATTCAACTTTTAATGTATAAATAATATATATTATTTAATTGATATTATGGATACACTTTTCGTGTGACCATCTATGCTTTTTTGATAGAAAAAATAGGTAGTGAAACCTAATGTTAAATATTAGAAGACAAAATCATGATGAGGAATCCATAGACAAATATTTTTGTGAAGAAATTATAAAATACATCATACATACAATCCCAGTGTAAAATAAAACCATTAATATGATATATTTACTAAATAAGGTCACATGTTGGGGCCATTATCCTATGTGACCAATGTGTATTTATTTGAAATCATATAAATAGAACATTCCAATTTAAAACTATGTCCATGTAATTATTTAAGATATATCATTTCTACCAATGTTGCTGAGATATCACCATCCATTAATTATAAAAAGTGAAAAATAATTTCTCACATCATTCATTAATAAAATATTACTCATGACTTACCCAACGTATCTGATGTCACCACGAACATATGTTATTATGATTTTCTTCAATACATCAATGGCCACAACATATAATATACCTTAATAATAATATTAATGTTTAGGGATCAATACATACATATGTAGATATGAAAATTCAATGACACAGAAAAACATGTGTTATTTACTAGTGTGTCTCATTATCATAATATTATATAGTTGATATTACAAAGGGAATCCACCCTAAGAAGCTTCCTCAATGTATTAGTTATCTCTAGCCCGAGTGACCTGTATCATTTCATTCCCCTGGATGATATCATATGGATATAAAAGATATATTTAATAATATTGTTGTAGAAATGTTTGATTCTCATTATTGTCGAGAACTTCTATGACCGTTTGACATGTCATATAATCTTATTACATTACCACAAACTACGTTTTGTATAAGAAAAATCCTGACATGATAAGGAGTTTATTAATATTGAAAAAAATTATTAAATGTTATCATAATGTAAAAAACATTGGTGATATGGATCCAAATTTAAAAATAATGATACTATATTTTAATAAGTAGACTAATAAACCCAATTTGTTTTATCCATCCACAGCTTAATGTCTATATATATAAAATAAAAAATTCATTTTATAGCCTATATGTGACCTAGAACCTTGGAAAAGTTTCTAAATACACCATACACATAGTTTTCTTAAATTTAATGTTTATGTATTGTTGGATGTAAATAATACGGTGGGGGTTATTCTAGTTTATGAAGTACTATCATGTCTTGATGAATTTATTTTTTATAATTTTCTCTCTAATAGTATCCCTATAATTGATGAAGATATAACTGTTATTTGGTTTCTGGAGATGATATTTTTTCCAAATTGTATGGAAATTATCATTGAATATAATTTTTTTGTTTTATTGATTCTATTTTCGAATAGGATGAATGTATTTATCCATTTTAAGGACGATAAATTGGATTACTATTTTTCTAGTGAGACTTACCTCTTGAAATATTCAATTTTTTGACATGAAGGGAACCATGTCTCTCATCAGTTATTTAGCTGAATATATGATAATGAAACACGGACTGGGTTTTTTTATTTTTCTAGGATCTTTCCAACAAGTAATAATACATTTTCAATATATCTATTAGTTATTTCCATAAATATATAGGTTGAGAATCATTAATTACTAGACAATAAATACATCGTTGAAAATCAGAAACAAATACATGAGTTCCCAAAACCGTGATTCAACTGGCCAAATGACTAAGGACATGGTTCCCCTATCATCAAGTGATTTATAAAATGAATGAGGAAAAATAATGTGAAATTATGGGCTGCATCTCATCATCGATATATATTTCTACATTCGTTAATATAATTATGAAATAGGTTTGTTATCAACATAATAATATTTTTCTATTTCAAATGTAATCAAAATGTTCTCACATGAATAATATATTCCCTATCAAATTTCAATGACCTCAAAAATGGGATGACTATTTTTGGTAACGAAGGAAATATAGGGTGTAGTCACAATCAATCAATGGATTCTCAATATTACCAAACCAATACCATTAATAATGTAACAAAAAATCATCCACATTATTTGTAATAAAAAAATTTGGTTTTGGGGTTTATCTATTCATAAATGGGTTTATAACATCTCTATATGATTAATTTGGGTTTAGAATAAATTATTGAATTCTATTATAAATCATGTGAACCAAAAATTATCCAAATATATATAGTTAGTGGGAAAAAACTTTTTAATGAAACCATATTATCCATGAGATCAGAGAATGCTCCAAAATAGTTACAGAGTTGAAAGGACCCAACCTTAAACCTTACATAATATTGAATTAAATGAATAATTCACATTAAGGATTTTTTCAGGTTTAGTGTTTTATAGAATTAGGCCATAACTATTACATAAAAACTTGAATATTACAAGTAGACTGTACTACTTAGTATCCATTTTTTTCATCAAATAAAAAGTCTTAAAAAGAAACATGTTCAGTTCCATGTTTTAGAAAGAATGAATTTTCCTTGATCCCATCCTTGAACCTATTCATCTTTATGTCTTGTGGAATGCATTTCAAAAACTTGGGATGAGTATAACAAGATAATTAATGGTTATAAAATAAAGAAGGAAAACATTATCCCATAAATAAATACAAATCAATAAAACCATACTTTTTAATAATAACATGCCTTACTAAATTAGAAGATTTATGAATAAAACATAAAAAAATCATAAAACTAAAAGGTTAATTATTGAATCCATATCAAACATAAATTACAACTATCAGATCTATGTAGGGAGTTACACTTGGATTACCCACCAGAGTATATTCCCTAAATATCTTAGGAGAAATGTCATGTTTACCTTCGTCAAGTTACCCAATGCGTTGGAGATCTATCTCGGGCTCACTTGCCCAGGGTTTATCACGGAACCAACCGTATACGTAAACAATGCCCAATAACCCTAAAAAATTCATAGCATATAACACATGTATAATGGAAAGATAAAATTTCCACATTCCAAAATATAAAATCATGATATTGAAATAAATAATGTTTTATCAAATCTTTTTCAAAATAATTTAAAAGGATATTTTTGAATCAAAGTGTTCCATTACACTTCGAAGATTTTAAATGAATTATCATTTGAAAACATTAATGTCAATATAAATAAATCCTAATACCCATTTTTAATACATGGAAATTAATGATTAATATTTAGATGAATAAATCTTTATAACATCTAAAACGATATTTTAGTTAAAGAGTTTTTAACAAAAAGAGAGAAACATGAATACAAATAATTGAAGAATTGATTTTAATCATAACTTTATAATATCATGAGAATAAAGTGAATCATGATATAATATGTCAAAGGACAGTATATAAACCATATAAGAGTGAATTGGTGCATAACAACAATGAACTCTCAGTGGAAATGTAAATTTTGATGAAATTATTTATAAAGATGTTATCCTTAAATTAAGGGTAAATCAACAACATAATTAAGTGTGACAAAAATAAATAAACCAAATATAAGTGGATATTATGTGTTAAAAAATCAGAGGTCATTCACACATATTCATAGTATGAAATATTCAAGAAGTACTGGTTCAACCCAAAGAATTGAATTTGGGTTAAGAAGTTACCTTGTATAAATTCAACAGCCTAACGACATCACATTAAAAATCAGAAAATTGCTTGAGGAGACAAATAGGGTATCTCACCACTTCGAATAAGACATTTGCGTCAATAAGGATATATAATAACATATCCCAATATAATAATATGTAAATTAAAAGACCTAACCAAAATGAAGTCTTTTAAAAAGAGGAGGGTGAAAGGTTCCCTTACCGATTTGCTAACTTACAAAACATATGCCACATGAAAGAAGGACCATACAATGTAGATGTAAATACTAATAAAGGAATTTATATTGCACAAATAGTAAAATCATGGGCAGTACATACACCACACAATAGTAAATAGTGGCCAATATAGCATGAATCTCACGGGAATAAAAGTTAGATGAAAAACCCTTACTCCATTGTAATCAATCGAGTTGTATGACCAAAAGATAATAACAACAATTTCATCACATAATACCATTAATATAATGATAATCATGATAATATATATCAGAACTCATATAACAATACATCAAATGAAATGAATTAGTGGCGAACAATGGAAATTTCACAGAATTAAGAGTGAGTTAAAAAAATCTTGTATCTCATGTCCAACATGAATTGACCGTTCCTTAATCTTTTGAATAATATAATAAAGTTAATTTATACTTTTATAAGAACCTTTTTCATGTTTATTATTCTTTTTATATCACTTATTAACATGTTATTAACATTATGTAATCATTTCAGTTAATAATGTTCCTTTTTCCTATATTTGGTAATTGAGTCAAAAATGGACTTCTTATAATTACATGTTGTTCATGTGGTCAAAAGATCCGTATATAAATAATTAAATTCATGATTTATATATCATATATATAATATAGATCCATTGTATAAATGTATTTATAATAGTACATAGCATTTAGAGGCATGAAATGAAATGCACCGTTCAGGGAGACGGTAAGCAGTACGTACGCATGAACACTTATTTCATTTCTATTTATTATTTTAATGGAATTAAAACTTTATAATAAATAGATATATTATAATTCCAGTATAATTTAATATATAATACCATTTAATCCATCCTTTATATTGCCCACATATGGAATTATTGAGTCATATCACTTTAAGGGGGTGGTAGTCAGCACTTCCTCTAATGAGATTATCACATTTACCCATAATGGAAACCAAAAAGGAATGCTATAAATAGAAATTACAGAAAAATGAATAAAAAAAATAATATATATCATTTATAAAAAATGTGCCATCTTAATGTCCACCATGAGAGGCAGTAAGAGGTAATTGAACAATCATCGTTTCGTGAGGCCTCAGTTTTCCACCCACAAAAACATTGTCTTCTTCACCCATTAGATAGAGGTGTGTGTATGTGTTGTTAGAATCCTTCTCAAAAAAACATCTTATTATATTGAGGATATTGGTGGTGTTACAAAAAAAGGAATAAAAATATTTTAGGGGTTGGGTAAGTGAAATAAAAGAAAACAAATTAAGAGGAACAGTTACCTTTAATTTGGGTAACTCCCATTGGTTTGAAACAATGGACTTATTTAAGTGCCTTATGCCTAATGTAAGGCTTCTAGGTAGACTATAGGGATGTGTGGAGATTAATTGGGTAGAGTTTTGATGTGCCAAATGGCGTGATAGGTATGTGAAATTGGTAAGAAGTGGTATCCTTTTATAAGGGGGAGGATGAGCTTTTTAGGAAAGTGTGAAAACATTAATTTATTATATAATTATATTCGGTTTATAATGGTCCATATATCATTATCATCAAAGATACGATGACTCATGGTCAAAATAAAATCATACAATAAGAATTTGATAGGTTTTGTATAATATTATAGTCATTATAATATTATTTATCTAAATGATTTATTAACGAGGTAAACACTGCATCATTATATTGTCATAAATAATTTATATTATATGATGTCTAAAAATTATATTGGAAAAATTCTTATATTTCCAATGAATATTTATAATCGAAAATATAATTTATATAACCCCTTCTAAAAATTAATTTACTAAAAGATATTTTCTATTGTAATTTTTTCCTTTACTTTAAGTTAATTAATCAAAATTTCCATTATCACTCCTATGAGGCTCAATGAGGTACCAAAATCGACCCAATGATGACCATGGTCGTTAATGACTCAAACAATAATGTGTGGACAAGGGTTAAGTTAATTTTAAATTATTATATTATTCTTTTTAACTTAAATTACCTTATTTACCTTTAACCGCGGTAAAAAAACTCAAAAGTTAATATTCTCCAAAAATTATTTCCATCTTATTGAACCAAATTTAACTTCTTGATAACAACCATGTATGTTGGATTTTTGAAATTAAATTCATAGAAGCGGTAAAATTTCATTTAAATAAAAAATTCCGTTTTTTAACTACTACTAAGTGGTTTCCCTATTCATTAAAAATTGGCGTTTTTCAGAAAAATACCTAAAATTCAGCCGATGCTTTATTTGATATTTCTAATACAAAAATTATGTTTATTTTTCCAAATTCAAAACATAAAACACTCATTAATTAATTTTAAAATTAATTCCCATTGTTAAAAAAATAGCGTGTTTTTTAGAAACAATAACTATCAAAATATTGACACTTGTTGATGACCAATTTGAAAAAGAAATTAATTCCAATGAAAAACATTGGATTAAATGGTAAAAATTTATTTTAATTACACATTAAAACTGATTTAAAAGATAATCTATCCATATAAATAAATTATATTAAAAGACACTTTTGAATTAAAATACAATATTTTCCACTATTCATTAAAAAATGAACTTTATCCAAATATAACAAAAAATTACCCAAAGTAAAATTTAATGTCCCAAATCAAAAGAAGAATTTTATTTGGTCAAATAAAACATATAAAAATTAAAAAAACTATAATTAAAGAGGGTTCTCCATTAAAATGCGGTAAATCTACCTTTTAATGTAAATTATTCTAAAAATTAGATTCATTCACATTTTAAGACTATAAAAGTTATTGGATATAAGTAAATACATCTAAAATCATGTATAATCACATTTTATTCAGTTTTGTTCATTACTGAAAATACAATGGCTAGGAGTTATCTTCCATTTAAAATAATAATATTTTAGTTTTAGTGTGCCACCTAAGATTTTAAAGAAACCCATTGTTGCGTATCAGGTATGCTATCGAACATAGAAACCCCTTTATAGTAAAATTAATATTTAATTCACAAATATTAATAAATATGAAATATGACTTATTATTTAATTACCCGTGATGT
Organism: Viscum album; assembly: GCA_963277665.1. NCBI lineage: Eukaryota > Viridiplantae > Streptophyta > Magnoliopsida > Santalales > Viscaceae > Viscum > Viscum album. Next base: position 567,677,968 of record OY728151.1, read on the forward strand.
TACATCCTTCCCCCATTTTGGGAATTACGTCCTCGCAATTTAAAAAAATGGGATCAGAAACTTCATTGAAATACCCACATCGGAAAAAGATTCAGTAAAACTATCACATTATAAGAGATAAAGAGAATCACAAAGGTCACCTGAGATAACCCATACTAGGATTACATGTAAAAAACAGGGATATGGAAGAGAAAAAAGGCGTCATGTTCTGATGGAGAGTGATAGAAAACATGTTTAGGAGAATGTTAACCATCATAAAATCACAAACATGTGATGGGTTAAATGGTCTTTGATTACCCAGTAGGAAACGTAAACAATTTTTTTTTTCTTTACATTCCTTTTCATAATTTGGTAAAATTCATTTACTATATAGAATAATAACATAAGGAAATATACTTACCATCATGTAGAGTTTCATCCTTTAATATGTTTCTACTAAAAACTTATATTTTCTCCCAAAAAATAGCATTCAAAAAGACATGGTCACATCAAAAGAAAAAGAATCATCTGCTTGAGAATCACATAATAAAAAAAAGGACTATATATTTCCCTTTTCATTAGACATCAACTAAAACCAAAATAGTTTGTGCGATATCAGATAATACCCAAAAAGGATAATCTTATAAAAGAATAAAAACAACTCTAAATCTAAAAAATTTGTCAAACAAAACCCAAAGTTCCAAAATGACCATTCAATAAATAATTGTCCCTAAAAATCATAAAAGTAATCCAATCTATTATTAAGACCAAAATCTTAGAAGGATTTAATCACATAGTCTTCCAAGATAAATCTTAACATTTATCTCCAAATAAAATCAGTTACTCTTTATGTCTTATATTGAAAAGTGATAAACCAAATAACATATTCTACATGTTAGGATGTCATTTTCATAGATAATCCAAAACCAACTTATTATTGATTCATAAAATTATCTAAATAAAAATAATTTGTCATAATAACTAGGGACTTCATGTAGTCCAGTGGTAGGCGACAAATCCCAATCACACTTTGGACGTGGGTTCGATTCCCTCAACTTTTTCCGAAATGATGGGTTTTCACACGATCCGTGTGTTTCTTTTTTTCAAAACTATATAATTTTATAGCATTCCAAAAAATATATAAATTTATCCAAAACAATCGTAACATATTTTTAACCCCAAAGGTTATCTAATAACTTTCATTTTTCATCCCAAAAATGTATTAACCTATAATTTCATCAAATTCAAGGATCATATAAACCCAAGTGGTTCTTTATAACTATATACACTAAAGAAAAGATAATTATTCATAGAATAAATTTTTCATATATCAAACATCAGGGTTACACATACTAAAAAAAGTCTTCTAATGTAATTACCATCATCAAAAGAGAATTAATACTTTTTAGCATTTCCCCATCCTAAAATCTACCATAACTCTTAAATCCTTTATATAATGACTTCTTAACCATTAAACTTTATTCATGATCCATTAACAATTCCTTTTAAAATTATTATTAAATACTTTTATCCTAAAAATACAATCATGAATCATATCCTAAGATTCAATAATATCAAAACATATGATAAGAAAAAATCCATACCTTTTAGTGGTCATTGTTAGATTCTTCATCATCAATCAAAATGGAATTATGTATTGGTATAAAAATATTTGTATGATCCTAGTGATCCAATTCCTGAAACTTCTTCAAAGGAAATTTTTTTAATGACCATGCACAAAACATTTAAAACATTCAATTGATCCCTCGTAAATAACTTCTTTCTCTTTCCTAGAGTCAACTGGATGCTTCCTTTTTCTATGGTAGGTTATTGTTTTATGAACATCATTTCCACATCTCTAGAATCTCTTTGTCCTATTAAAACATTTTCCTAGGTGTTTCATTACACATCATTGACACTTAGGTTTTTGAACAGACATACCTTTATGATAATTACCTGAACATCCATGTGGATTTGTTTCTCACATATATAATGCCATATAAAAATCAAAAAGGTTTAACTGGTCAATAATGACTCCAGATAGTTGGTTGAGCATAACCAAAAGTGTTCTCATTGTAGCCCCCATTTAATTTAATTGATCATTTCGAAAACTGTCACAGTTTTCTTCATATCCACTGTTACTTTGATACCTGCTAGCCCCATCCATTTACTAAAACCAAAAAGGTAAGTGTGAGTAAATCAGTAAAATCATCATATAATATCTTATCAGGAGGGTAAATACTAAGATATACTTATTATTGTTATCTTAAACTATTTTAATTTATCTAAAATAAATATGACTCTTTCTAAAATCCAAAAAATTTGTAAAATGCTACTTATTCTTAAGGAATACCATATCGTCTAATGTTATCTAAACCGACCAGTGATACCAACTGTAAGGACCCAACCTTAAACCTTACATAATATTGAATTAAATGAATAACTCATATTGAGGATATTTTCAGGTTTAGAGTTTTAGAGAATTAGGCCATAACTATTACATAACAACTTTCATATTACATGTAATCACTAATACTTAGTATCCATTTTCTCAGAAATAAAAAACTCTTAAAAAGAAACATGTCTAGTTCTATGTTTTAGAGAGCATTACTTTTCCTTAACCCCGTCCTTGACCCTATTCATCATTAATTCGTATGGAAAACATTTCAAAAACTTGGGATGGACATAAAAAGATCATTAAGGGTTATAAAATAAGTAAATAAAACATTATCCCATAAATAAATACAAATCAATGAAACCATACATTTCGATCATAACATACCGTATGAAATCATAAGATTTATGAATAACACACCCAAATCATAAACCTGAAAGGTTAATTATGGAATCCATATCAAACATACATTGTAGAGATCACATCTATGTAGGTAGTTACACATGGAATACCCATCATAGTATATTCCCTAAATCTTTTAGGAGAAACATCATGTTTACCTCTATCACATTACCCAATGCATTGAAGAGCTATCTCGGGCTCACCCACCCTAGGTTTATCATGGAACCACTAATATATGTAAAAAATTCCCAATAACCATAACATAATAATAACATATTACACATAGATAAAGGAATGATAACATTTCCACATTCCAATATATCAATCAAGATATTAAAATAAACAATGTTTTATCAAATAATTTTCAAAACCATTTAAAATGATATTTTTGAATCAAAGATTCCCATACCACTTTGAATCTTTTAATGTAATTCTCATTTGAATACATTAAAGTCCATATAAATAAATCCTAAAACCCCTTTTGAAAACATGGAAATTAATGAGAAATATTTATAAAATAAGTCGTTAAAACATGTAAAACGATATTTTAGTTAAAGAGTTTTTAACAAAAAGAGAGACACTTGAATAAAAATAATTGAAGAATTAATTTTAATCAGAATATTATATTATCATGACAATAAAGGGATTCATGGTATAATATATCAAAGTACATTATAGACACTATATAAGAGTGAATTGGTGCAAACAACAATGAAGTCTAAGTGGAAATGTAAATTTTAATGAAATCCCTTAAAAAGATGTTATCCTTAAATTAAGGATAAATCAACCACATTATTATGTGTGAAAAAAATAAATACACCCAATAAAAGTGGATATTATGTGTAAAAAAATTAGAGTTCATTCACACATATTCATAGGATGACATATTCATGATGTACAAGTTGAACCCAAAGAATTGAAATTGGGTTTTGATATTCCCTTGTAAACATTCGATAGCCTAACGATGTAAGATTAAAATTAAGAAAATTGGTTGATGAGAAAAAGAGGGTATCTCATCAAAAAAAAACGTTTACTTCCATAAGTATATATAAGAACGTATCCCAACATAAGAAGTTGTAAATTAAAAGACATAACAAAAATAAGTCTTTTAAAAATAGGGGTAAAAGGTTCCCTTACCGATTTGGTAACTTTCAAAACATACACCACATAAAGAAGGACCATAAAATTTAGATGTAAATACTCAAAAACTAAATTATATTACACAAATATTACTATCATGGTCAGTAAATACACCACACAAAATGAAATAGTGGCTAATATAGCATGAATCTCACAGGAATAAAAGTGAGATGAAAACCCCTTACTTCATTGTAATCAATTGAGTCATATGACCAAAATAATATAAAAAATAAATTCATCACAAAATACCATGAATATAATGATCATCATGATAATATATATCAAAAGTTAGTACACAAATACACCATATGAAATGAATAAGTGGCGAACAATGGAAATTTCACGGAATTAAAAGTGAGATAATAAAATACCTTACCACGTGACTAACTTGACTCGATCATTCTTTAATCTCATGAATAATAAACTAAAGTTAATTTCTAATTTCTTAATAACCTTTTTAATCTTTGTTATTCCTTTTATATCACTTATTACCATGTTATGACCATTATGTAATCATTTAAGTTAATAATGTTCGTTTTGTCAATATTTGGTACATGAGTAAAAAATGGACTTATTATAATTACATGTTGTTCATGTGGTTCAAGGTTCATTATATACAGATTGATATTCATGATTAAGATATCATATATATAATATATATCCAGTCTATACATGTATTTATAATAGTACATAACATTTAGAGGTAAGAAATATAATGCACTGTTCATGTGGACGGTAAGCCGTACGTATGCATGGACGCTTCTTTCATTTCTATTTATTATTTTAATGGAATTAAAACATAAAAACACATTGGTATATTAAAATTAAAGTGTCATTTCATGTATAATATCAATTAATCCATCCTTCATACATCCCACATATGGAATTAATGAATCATATCTTTATGAGGGGGCGGTAGTCTGGACATCCTCTAATGAGATTATCACGTTTACGATAATGGAAACCATAAAATCATGCTATAAATAGAAATTAAAAAATATTAAAGAAAACATGAACATAATATATATCATATATAAATAAAGGGCCATCATAATGGCCACCATGAGAGGCGGTAAGAGGTAATTGAACAATCATCGTTTCATGAGGCATTAGTTTTCCATCCACAGAAACATTATATTCTTCACCCATTAGATGGTGGTGTGTATAGGTGTAGTTAGAATACTTATCATAAAAACATCCTTGTATATTGAGGATACTGGTTATGTTACAAAATAGAAGAATAAAAAGTGTTTAATTGTTGGACAAGTAAAATAAAAGAAAACAAATTAAGAGAAACCATTACCTTTAATTTGGACAACTCCTTTTGGTTTGAACCAAAGGACTAATTTTAGTGCCTTCTATCTAATATATGGCTTCTAGGTGGAGGAGTGGGATGTAGGGCGATTAATTGGGCAGAGTTAGGATAAACTAAATGGCTATATAGGTCTGAGGAATTGGATATAAGTTGTCTCCTTTTATAACGGGGAGGAGGGTATTTTTAAGAAAGTGTGAAAACATTATTTTATTTTATAATGATATTCAATTTATAATGGTCCAAAAATCGTTAGAGTAGATTATAAGATGACTCATGGTCGAAATAGAATCATCCAATTAGAATTGGACAGGTTTTGGATAATATTTTAGTCATTATAATCTTATTTAATTAAATGATTTATTAATGAGGAAAACATTGCATCGTTATTGAGTCATAAATAATTTTAATTATATGATGTCTAAAAATTATAAAAAAAATACCATGATATAGGAACTCTTTTTATCTTAACAATTAATATTTATAGTCTAAAAGATAATTTATATAACCCCTTCTAAAAATTAATTTACTAAAAGATATTTTCTTTTGACATTTTTGCCTTTAATTTGAGTTAATTAATCTAAATTGTCATTATCACTCTCACGTGGCTCAATGGAATCCCAAAATCGAGCCAAAGATGTCAATGGTAGTTAATGACCCAACCAATAAGGTGGAGAAAAGTGTTAAGGTAATTGTTAATTATTATAATATTCTTTTTACCTTAAATTACCTTATTTTCCTTTAACCGCGGTAAATAAAATCAAAAGTTGTTATTCACCAAAAAATTATTTTCTCTTATTGAACTACATTTTACTTCTTGATAACAACCATGTATGTCGTATTTTCAAAATTAAATTCACAGAAGTGGTAAAACATCATTTAAATCAAAAAATCTCTTTTGTTAACTACTACTAAGTGGTTTCACTATTCATAAAAAATTGATGTGTTCAGGAAAATACCAAAAAATCAGCTGAAGAATTATTTCATATTCCAAATTAAAAAATGAAGTTTATTTTTTCAAATTCAAAACATAAAAGTTTCATTAATTAATTTTAAAACTAATTCCCGTTGTTAAATCAAATAATGTATTTTAAAGAAACAATAACTATCAAAAGATTGACACTTGTTTATGTCCAATTTGAAAGAGATATTAATTTCAATGACAAAACTATATTAAATGTTAAAAATATATTTTAATTAAACTTTAAAACCAATTAAAAAGATAATCTAACCATATAAATAAATTATATTAAAAGTCACTTTTAAATTAAAATACAATATTTTCCACTATTCATTAAAAAATGAACTTTATCCGAAAAATACCAAAAAATTATCCAAAGTAAAATTTAACGTCCCAAATCAAAAGAAGGGTTTTATTTGGTCAAATAGAACATATAAAAATGACCAAAACTTGATTTAAAGAGGGTTTGAAATTAAAAGGCCGTAAATCGACCTTTTAATGTAAATTATTCTTAAAATTAGATGCATTCACAATTTAAGCCTCTAACCTTTATTGGATAAAATTAAATACATCTAAAAAACATTTATAATAATATTTTAGTCCATTTTGTTCATTCCGGCCAATAAAACAGCTAGTATTTAACTTCCATTTAAAATAATTATATTTTATTATTAGTGTGCCACATAAAATTTTAAAGAAACATGTTGTTGCGTATCGGGTACGCTATCGAACATAACAACCCCTTAAAAGTAAAATTAACATTTAATTAAAAAATATTAATAAATATTAAATAGGTATTATTAATTTTTATCTGGGATGTTATAGGATTTTAGAGACCGAAACTGTTAACAAATTAGGTGGAAAAACACAAGAAGATAAACGAATTCATAAAAATTATTCCTCTAAGAACCTGAGACTCCCCTAAAAATGGAAGAACTATGAATATCCCCGGTAATATAATCATCAAAACTAACGAAAGGACACAAAATTGAAGAACTATAAATTTTTTGAGAAATAATGAAATGTATAATAGAGATAATTCTATAAAAAAACATGATAAAAACTTATCTTTAGGCATAAATGATAGACACTAATGGAATTTAACTGCCTAAGAGGATAAATATTGTTGATAATAATTAGTTTTTATATATCTTAACTTATCAAAATAAACATAAGGATTCTTCATAATCATAAACAATTCATCCACTTATTTTTAAGTTTTAATCGGAGGCTCAATAAAAATATTATGGTCCATCTCAATAATAAAATTACCAAATTTATCTTATATAGAACAATAATTTTTTTCATTAAAAAAATATCAAGTGTTTATATATTCCATGACTATAAAAATTAGTGAAATCATAATTAAGATATTGTTATCATCAATTCAATAACATTTCTATAGATTAGAATCCTCACTATTTATAATCCTCCAATAAAGAATGTACTGATAGTGGGACAAAAAACCCAAATGACTTTATATAGGAATCATTTCTTGGAATTTATGTATCCATTGATAAAATTAAAATGATTTAAATATTTATCCTATAGGTTCGCGGTGTAAAAGTGTTTTGGGATATGCAGAATGTTCCAAACCGACATAGAAAAAATAAATAAATAATTGTTCTTGAATCCCAAACCTCTAATTTATTTAAGATAAAAAAATAATTTTCAATGAATCTAGTGAAGTTATCTATTTCAAATATGATATCCACACTAAGAGTTAGGAAACCATATATTTTTTTTAATCAATGATACCACCAAGATTCATGAAAAATATGAGTTATATACATTAAAATATATTGATCCACTTCCATAATAACTTACTATTTCCATTATTTATATATAGTTATGTATAACCATAAAATAAATTTCATTTTAATCTTTGATGAATTATAGAAGAGAATTTTTTTTAATTTCAAATAATATTAGGGATGTAATGAAAATTTTAATTTTTTATTGATTTTATGGACACCCGAGGCACACTATAGATCATCTCTTATAATCAGCGAGGAATATATAAATAATTAGACATCTAATAATCAAATGTTAAAACACTTCTCTAGAAAATTTTCATAATTTTAATAACATTCCAAACATCTTGATATTCATCAAATGTATTATTTTTTATTAAGATAATATGATCTAAAAATAAAATTTTAAAAATGGGATACCTCATTAATATATATTTATATCATGAATAAAAATATCTCTCCTCACAGGTAAAATAAAGTTACAAATAACCAGAGAAAAGGATGAATACATATAAGAAAATTATATATTACAATTGAAGGCCTTAGGTGGGGAAAAATCATCAGGTGATATTTCTACTAACATAAACATCAAATGATTCAATAGAAATGCACTACATAGTGACATCAACCCATTAAGATAAAAACCATTTTAATCACTATACATTGTATGAAACTCCATTAAATACTTCCACATTAGTTTTAAAAATCCAATATATATTCCACCACAAGGCCTACTAAAAATAATCGATTATATATGAAGATATATAAGTACTAACCACCAACCCTTAATAAAGAAAATAAAGAAATCTTCAACAATAAAATTCATATATGGTTAATTATTTCAAATAATCTATATAATATCTCAATACATCCACCTATACCCCTAACTAGTCCATCCAATAAATTCAATATATAACCATTCATATTTATAAAATTTCTCATTGAAGTTAAAAATTTTATAATTGATTTTTTTTTAAAAACATTAAACTCTCTATAAATGCAACTGACCACCCATATTTCCTTTTCTCGTATAATATTGTAACCATTAAAATCCCATTTTAGGGGAATGGCCAAACAAATCCTTATTATAATATACAGTTTTAACAAAACCATTATAGGGATGAATCATACTTCAATGAAAAAAAACATCTAACTATGTTTTTGTTTTCATGCCAAATATATATCCTGTATAACATCACTCAATTTACATATATGGATGGGTACTCTAATCTATAACATATATAGATTTATTTTTTCCACCGAAAAGAAATATATTTTTAAAAAAATCTCAATTTCTATAATGAATATGGTGTAAATGATAAATGAATACAAAATAAACGTAATCCACCAAAATTTTCAATATGATCATGATGAAAAAAATTATAGTTAAAATTATATGAAGGATAAAAATAATAATCCATATAAGAACATGATTTTAAATGAAAAAAAATGAAAAGTTAACAAAATATATTTTCCGACTATTGAAAAATCTTGAGATAGATAAAGTTATCCATTTGTGAATAATGAATCCCAAAAATCAATTTATACACCCCAACAGTAAAAGATGAATCAAAATAAAAAACAAAAGATATATTTGATATGTCTATCTGATGGAGGATCTGATCCAACAAATTCAGATGAGGTAAATATATTTTTCATTCGAAAAAATAGAGAAACTAAATCTTGATATGAATGAAGAATATCTAGTTCAACTAATAGTTATAGATAAATAATCATGTGGGGGGTAAAATCATATCACTTAAATAAATATATATAAAGCACAATACCTAAATTTCCCAATGTAGTGAAGTTACAAATCAAATCATTGAAATTGATAGACTATACCAATATATCCATGATAATGAGATGAAATAATTTATAAAATTACGAGGCAGAAAAACCATCGACGAGAAATTCAATGAATCTTGGAAAACCCATGTCAGAAAACTCAGATAAATGAGATAAGGAAGCTCTCACAAATGAAAGACTTATATACTCTAATAGTATAATGTACATAAAAATATTGGGGGATTATATATATTCCTAGTGACATAAAAATTAATTAATATCTATTTTTAATAATTATTTATCTAAATATACTCATAATTTTTAATTTTTTCATTCAAATAAATTATCAATTATAGTATTATAATTTCTAAAGATATATTTTTTCAATTTTGAATTAATAATTAATATTTTTTTATTTTTATGATTTCTCTCGTTTTTTAAACATAAAGGAGAAAACTATTTTTGAATAAATATATAACAATTTTTTACTAATAATATTTTAAATTATTGTTAATGAAATGGTGAATTAATTTTTCATTATTTTTTATAATAAAATCCATAAAGTGTTAATGAATTAACAAAATTTTCAGTGTATTTTAAAATATTCATGACGAAATCCCCACCAATAACACACTTACAAAATTTTAGTTTTTAAATCAACATTAACATGAAAATATATTTATTTTCATTAATATGTGAAATTTATATTTATAAAAATGTGTAAAAACAATAAAACAATGTGAAATAATATTAAATCATGTGAATATCATCAATGTATATTATTAAAAATTACATATAAATGTACACATTATTAAATATGTCAACAAAATTATAACACGATTTAATTTTTTTTTAAATTATGTATACATTATAAAAAATGATAAAAAATTAACTATGCGTGCATATAGGGCTATGAATATGGATATAAAGGAGTTAGGCTAAAAGTATAGTTGCATACCAATATTGAATTTGGTAAATGAAAAAATTTATACTTAATCAAATTTTCAAATTTGGAAAATTCTGTATTGAAAATCAAAAAAATCAATAATATTTTCTATTGTGGATATTTAAAATAAATTACTTAATTAGGATAAATATTTATTATTTAAAACATATATCTCAATCTTAATTATAATGACACAAATGAATTAGTAAAATATCCAATACTTAATTTTTTTATAATTATCATGATTAAAAAAAATTTAAATCTATATTATGCTAAATATATTATTCATGTATTTTGAGCTTTTTTTAATGTGTAATAATAATAGAGTTTCATCATTTCATTGATATAAATAAGTGCATTTTGTGGATCATCGAAAAACATACCCCTACATTAATGAAAATATATATTTACTATATTATTATTTTTATTAACCATCATTTTGTTATTAGTGATAATTATTAATGAAATGCTGAAAAAATCTTCTAAATAACAATGAAGCTCATTAATAAATAATTTTATTTTTTGATTTTTATAAAAAAATATACTTAAATTCATAGATTTTAAAAATAATAATTTATTAATTTATACTATTACATTAATAAATTGATTTTTCGAAAATAAATACATTAATAGATTCTAAAAATATAAAAAAATTAAATTTTAAAGAAATATGCATTGTAGAAAACATAAAATAATTGTTATGAATGAATTCCCTCCATCATTGATCAATTAGCATTAAATAAAATTTAATATAAATATAAATTGTAATGAAATATTATTAAATAAATATTAAAAACATAATTTTTTTACTAAAAATCATTTTATAATTTCATAATATCAATAAATATTTTTTTTATATTGACAATATTTAAATAGAACATAAAAGATTTTTAATTCCATGTACCTTGCCAATAAAATTAATGTGAGACTATTTTTTAGATAATTGATTTTATTTTTTCATCATCGAATGTGTCTAACCTATAATTATCCTCCCTTTATTAAATTTTATTTTCATTTCAGTCAAAAAATGTAATATTAAAATAAATTTTTATTTACTAAAATGAATATTTCGTTATTTTTAAGCATCATTGTAGGAATAATATTACATAGAACATCTATGAAAATTACAAGGGAATAAATATCAAATTTGTAGATGATTCATTGTAAAAATAATTTTTTTCACATTTGTTCATGTTCTTATCAAAGGATATGTATTAATGAATTAATAAAAAAAATTATACATTAAATGAAATTAAAAATATTAATTGTTGATTTTGGGTTTCATTTATTTCAAGAAGTCCCAATTATCCCAACATCCTTTATCTAAATGATCATTAACAAAAAAATTCATAAATATTTTTTTTTTCAATTTTCATTATTTTTTTACCTTAGACCACACTCATAACTGAGTCATTTAAGAAAAAATTTTTATGAATCCTTCAATCAGAATAGCTATTAAATATTGTTTTATATTTATTGACATACAATAAACATAAAGTAACATTAATTTTAAAAGATTTAAAATACTTATAAAACACTTTAATCCTTTTTATCATTTTTTATTATATAAAGATATTATTGAAATAATTTTTATAAAACAGTGTTTTAAACATTTTAATCCATAGTTGTAATATTTTTTTACAATTTCATGATGTATTTGTAGAACATAATCATTATTTTATTTAAAAAAATTATTTAAAGAAAATATAAGTTGATTAAATTCAGTTTTTTTAATTTGATTCAACAATTATAATACAATTAAAAAATATTTTTACTAATTTTGAGAACCCAATGTTTCATTTTCATGAATGATTCATTGCTTTATAAAACTAATGACCCAACGATTACTTTACAAATTCTTCCTTCATAATCTGGCCCAATTTATCATTTAGAATAACATTTCTTTTAAATAAAGAAATTAAATGTAATTAATTTAGTATAATGTCAGTTTTGTTATCATTTTAATTCAACAATTAGATTCATATGTTTTTTAGATTAACATATAACAGATGATCTATGTGATATATTATTTATCCTTGATGAGTAATATAATATATTTGTTCTATTTGGGGAATATATAATGACTTTTGTCTTATAATACATATAATGTTACTTTGTAGGATATATAGAAAAATTATCATTTGAATACTGATTCCCTAATTAATATAGGTTATAAATAATACCATGGAGTTTTTATATTTTTATATTTTCAAATTAATTAATTTTATTGGTTTTTATAATTTTCATATCTATTTGATCTTATAAATGTTTTATATTTCCCCATCCAACACATAGTTACTAACTATTGATATATTTCATATGTACACCTCACATAAAGCATGCCACATCATATGTTGTAAGCCATTATATAGAACTGAGTTTTTGTTAGATAAAATTAGATGACTACAACTTCAATTTAATAATTTTAATGTCCATATAGGTAGAAAACATAAATCGTTAATCAATGCATAAAATGAAATAATCAAAATTGAAACAAAATACAATCATAACCCATTATATATTAAAATTAATCACATTAAAAAATTATATGATTTATAAAACACAAAATTTCTAACAATGTAACTATCATATTCCATGAAACATTTAAAATAAAAATTTGAAAAAAGATTTTCAATCCGGTCCTTGAATTACCCATAGAACCACTGTAATATCCCTTCACGACTACACCAACTCAACCATTGTCACTATGATATTTACATAACATGCATATCTAATATAAGAATAAAAAATATACTACTATCAAATTTAAATTATTAAAATGAAAATAAATATACCACTACCATTTAAAACCATAAAATATGAAACAACGTATTTATGAAAGTGTATATACATTGAAATATATAATGATGTAACACTTATCATGAAATTCACATGTTCAATTATGATATTCTAAAAAAATACACAAATATACCGAGCCTTACCCACATTCACAAGTTATAGTTTATTTTACTCCTTAAACTAAAACAAAACTACAGTAACATGCAAGATTCCAGACTAGTTTTATAACCTATTTATTATATCTAGAATCAAGGAAGAGTCATAACATGTCAAATGAATCATAATATCAATATCATAAGATACCATGAATAACTTCTTGTCCCCATAAATTTAAATATTATGGTGTAGTAAATATGGATCACTCAATGGATATACCATGAATCATACTCATTGAAAAATCCTCGCAATGTAGTACTAAAGGATTGTCATTTGTATCCACTATAATCTAAATCTACAATGAATAAACTATATGTTGGGTTCCTTTATGTTCACCCCTAGAACCAAGAATATGATTCTCTTATAAATTAATTCATATTGGGACACATAACACCAATTTCGAGTCATATGAAATGAAACCAATTATAAATAAACTACATAGGATTCACATTTTTCATAACTACCCATAATTATTTCATTAATGTTTCAATAAATAATACATTCAAAAATAATTTTACAAAATACTGAACTATTCATTAATAAATATCATTCATATTTTAGAAAAAATGTCAATCCAATATCATAGAACACCATTATCCTATTCTAAACAATGTACACTAATCTAATCACCCCATATATCACTTATCCTACTCAATCTCATTTACCTTATGATAATTTCTTCAGTAGCCCATCACCTATTATTTATAAACCATGAATCTATAAAAAATAAACTAAAACATCATCAAACGCTTGTATTTTATTCTATTTGATCATTAGGAACACAAATAGGTTCTAAGAAAAAACAGTCACTGTCAAGGCTATATTATCCCCCTTAGTCTTCCTAAATACCAATTTAACACCCAATACAATTTTGGTGAACCAATTATTATCTATTAATGTAAATTTACTAACCTATATTCACCAATCTCATTTTTTTAATCATATCATAATCCATAAATTTGTTATTATATAAAACAACATTAATCCTCAATGGAAAACACATAATATCTCTCATCTTATAGTAGTTAACCACCCTAAAGGATTTCCATTCAATAAGACCATACATCCTTCCCTTTACCAAATGATATCCCTTATGTTTATTTTGATTAGGGATTAGTAGAACCTAATATAGTTTAATGGGGGTAATTTTTTAGTTCATGTGATCAATAAAAGGACATGCTTAGTCGGTTATCATTACTGAATACCAGGTAATTTTTGTTAAAATTAATATACCTAATGGAGTGACTTAAAATGTACTTTTCTTTATGTTTTACATCATATAATAAAATTTTTGGAGATTTATTATAGATATTAAAGGGTTCTTGAGTAATATTTCTATTCTAGCGGGTTATCAGAGGATAAGGATGGTTTCCTTATTTTTTAAGTATATATTAATGATCCATCATGTACTTAGTGACAAAATCATATGGGTAAATTGACCATACACCCCCACTAACTATTATATATGATATTATTGATTAATTTACATGCTTATTTTCAATTGTAATAGGATGTCCATATACTTGGGACAAAGTATTATTACAATAGAAAATTTAATAAAATTAAATTTTATTTAAAATATATTAAAACCCTCACTATTTAGAAAAAATAATACATGAAATAGTTACCTAATTCATCATATTTAATACTTCTTTCATCATTGTATTCAGTTTTCTTATTTCACCATATATAAATATATATTTGATACATTAATTATTTAAGGCATCCTTTTGTGTATATAATGTATTTCTACAGTATCTTCTCTATATTTCATGTGTCCCACAACATTTTGGATTCAATCATATTTTATAAGATATTTATTTGAATATTAAATTTTATGATAATTTATCCAAACAAACCTATAAAATTTGATTAGATAAATTTTCTAAGAACATCATATGTGGAATCTATGATATTATGTAAAAAGTGGTATAAATTTATCTACAAAACATATGTGTACATATGGGTTTTAGTTTATAAATAATTTATATATATATAGGGTGAGATTTAAATATTGAATAACGTAATGATATCTAAATCTACACATAGAGTAGGTATTCACAATATGGTTAAAAATATTTAATTATTTATAATGTATATGTTTCCAATGGGAATGCCTAGTTGTTCTAAATGACTGACTATGAAAGGTAATTTTCCTATTTAATAATTTATGAATGTATTCAAAAAAACATTATGTGATAGATGGAAGTTGACTATGTATTTGTATCCATAAGTAGAAGTTCGTGTAATAATCTATCCCCAAAAATTGATTTGTAAATAGAAATAGATATGGCCATCTGACCACCAAATTATTTGTAGAGAAGACTGATTTATCTAATGGGAGTAGAAAATAATGACCACAATTATATAATTTTTACTTATTATGTATGGTTTATATTATGTGGATCAATAATATAGTCTCTCATCCTGTATTTCACACCTATGGGTGTTCTGAGAGGATATCCATGTTTACTGGATTTCTATAATTTTTTTGAATAGATACAAGTGGTTGATGGTTTATGATTTTTGTGTTCATTATAGGTCATGAAATTTATTTATGTGATTTAAGGAGGTATAAAAAAGGGTTAATAAAAACTAATATAAGGATTTAATTATAATATATGTATAGATATTAGTAACCTCATTATATTAACAGGGAATTATGATAAGGATAATGATTATGTCCAAATAAATTTGGTACCTTCTAGAGTTATTTTTCTGTTATTAAGGTATTTAGAGATATGAAAGATGGTATTTTCAGGGTTTTTTATAGATTTATATTGTAGTAGTGTAAAATGTATTGATTTATTTCAATTACACAGCTAGGATTTGTGCTATATCTTATAAGAATTTATTTATTTCATCATGATGATATTGTTTTTTATTCAATATAGGTGATGTGATTAGGCATTTGATTTCTTATAGTCTTATAGTATATTGATGTTAGGTTACCCCACAAAGGTTATTATTCCAATAGATTCTATAGGGATTTTTAAATAATGTAATGATCCCCAAATACATATACACATGAATCTATTTATGTTACATAATATCTAGATTCATTTATTATATTTGAGTTTGGAAACATTATAACATTAATAGCTATATTTCTAAATTAATATCTAGTAATGTTATACATATCCTAGATGATATTATATAAATGAGACCAGATATATTAAAAAAATTACATGTGTTTTTTTATATTATGTAGTCTTGGGAGAATCGTAAAGTACTGAGATGTTACCAAAAACCATATATAAATAAGTCTAAAAAATATTAATGTTCCTATATGTTATTCCTATATATGAATATGGGTTTGTTAGGAATTTAACTGCTCCTTTTACTATAAATAATTAATATTATGTTTTATCTTTCTCGTGTGTATTTCTTATATAATATTTTTGTGAATGAAATGATTACTATCATTAGTTAAATAGGTTGAGGTCAACTATCATGGTGGACATATTTTCATAAAATAATATAGAATTATTAATTAGGTGTTGTTTTATATATTAAAACTAATTTTCTATTACATATATACACTAGATATTGGGGAATATATTAAAGATACAAGAGTTGGTGGATAACTACTTTCTTTTTACACGGCCTATATGTACACTTTGATAGTTTCTAATACAAATAATTTGGTTTATAGGTAGTAGATTATATTCGATATTAGACTGGAGTGTCATTATAGTGTTTTATTTTTTGGTTTATTCAGTTATATAATATTGACACTTATTTATTAATGTCGGTGAGATATAAGTAATAATTATTTCATTATATAGTTGAAATTTTAATTTACGGTTATATACTAGTGATTTTATATTATTAAGACCATGTCTATCATCTCCTCAACAATAGTTTTATACTATTATTATAGTGACCTGTTTTTTTCATTCAATAAAAATACACCATTTTTTCGTAATAATTAACAGATTACAAAAATATATTCCCAAATACAATGATGCTTTAGTGAATTTGAAAACATTGAAGAAAAATCATCCAAATTCTTGAATGATCATAAATTTTTTCCATAGTGATCTTCCCCTTCAGTAATTAAACAAATATAATTCCTCATAAAATTGGGAAAATAAACATAACATGAAAATAAGGGTACATGAACATGAGAATAACATTTGAATATCATACCATAGATATTAATGATTTTAAACAAATATCATGGAATTTATATTGGTAGATAATAGAACATAAATCGAAGGTAAATAAGAGATTAATCAATGATATCATTACATTAGAATAAGACATGGAGATATCGCTGAGTCATAATCATGTGGAATGATTTCAATAGTAGTCAAGGCATCACTTCCAAGGCCATGATAGTATCACCGGTTAACGCCTTGTGTATTCTTTTTCTATATGGTTTACTCCCATAGACATATCAATATTATGATTTGACCCAATACTATCTTCGTAGTCATGGTTGACACACATGGCTATCATAGAAGTCATGGATCACTCCCAAGGCCACCTAATTTTATATAATGAGATATAAATCATTACTAAATGCATTGGAGGGATATATAGGTTGCAACAATGTCAAAATGAAACAATACATACCCATTTCACAAGATCATAAAAAATCATATCTTATCCCGTCAAATCAAATGGGTCTCATAACCATGTCATAGTATGTTATCCTATAAAAATGGGTAGGTTTAATATTCACATCATCAAATCATAACCCGTGAAAAAAGTGGGTTTCACAAGCATAAATCCCATGGAAGAGGAAAGGGTTTCTTAATCATATAACCCAAAAAAGTGAAATGGGTTTCAAAAACATCATTACATAAAATCCAAAACCATTAAAAAAACTAATATGAATAGAACCATTGGATAAATTCCCTTATGATAATGAGTGAAAAAAAATGGAGTTCATCATATATGGGAGTATTTTTTGAATGATCCGATTAAAAAATCTTCTTATTGAAAAAATCTTAAATTTATTAAAAACATGTTTTTCAAATATAAATCCAATTGAAAACAACATTGTTAAAAAAATATTGAGAACATAGTAAGAAGTATTAAAATTATTTTTGAAACCTTTTCCCTTTAGAAAATATAAATTTATAATGAAAATATTTTTAAATCCTTCTACCTTAGAAACACATAAATCAATCATGAAAACATTTTTAAAAAAAACTCTTAATATAATTTAAAAAAGTAAAAAATAATTTTCAAATTATTTGGAAAAATTTTATTTCGAAATTACCTTTTAAATTCTATTTTCATTGAGAATAAACATTAAAAATTATACAAAATACATAAAAATGTTTTAAATAAAATTTCATTGAAAAAACAATGAAAACATATACAAAATCCATAAAAAAGTTTTGAATACCAAATCTTGGAAAAAAAAATTGAAAAATTATAATGTATTCCTTATAAAATTTGGAAATCCATTTCATTGAAAATAAATTGAAATCATATTAATAATTCTTGAAAAAAATTTGGTTTTTTTAAAACAAGGTTTTGAATGCACAACAAATTTACTAAAGAGAGAGGTAATGTAGATCTCTCATACAAACACATTATTAATCATATAATGTAACAAAGAGTGCAAAAATTGTACCAATACATGAATATACCAAAATAATGTTTATGAGATGAAACATCAAGAGTTATTTTGATAAATGGATCATGATATTTCATCAGAAGAATCATACTAACAAAAAATCATGATAAATTATGATATTTTTTCTATATAAAATTACAACTCTGTAACATTAAATTATAATTTTCATATAAAAAATTTAAAATAAATTAATATTAAAATATCATTTATATAAAGAGATTCGTTATTTAAATTTTCAAATTTAGTATAAATACTTCGTAAAAAAATATTGGTGCATCACGTGGCATTTGTCTAAAAGAAAGAATGTTAAGAAACAATTACCTTACCAATTTGGAAACCATTAAAAATAAAACCACATGAAAAAATTATCATCAAATGGATATGTAAATAACAATAAAAATAGTATAGTAATAACAGAATAAATATATTTTTAGTATACAGACCACATGGGCAAGGTGAACAGAGCATGTATCACAAAGAAATAAAAAGTGAGATGAAATTCCCCTACATTATTTCTTGACAGCCACCACACTCGTAAAAAAAATATATAAAAAATATAAAAAAATAAATATTTTAAAGAATAATATTATAATATCTATTACCTTTTTTATTTTAATATAACTTTATAATACCTTTTTATTAATAATTCTTTGTCAGACTTCACTTTGGGTAATATCCTCTTTGTCCCTAGTACTTGTTTTTACTTATTATTCATTATAATCATAAATAGATCACAATTTCATTACATGTATAATGTAAAATATTATATAAATATCTTACATATTAATTGTATATGCCTTAATAATAATCAATAAAATATAGAACGATGAAATGGAATACACTGTTCAGGGAGACAGTATGCCATTTATAGGCATGAATGCAGTTTCCATTTTGTTTTTACATTGAAAGGATTCTTGTAAATGACATATATATATATATAATTTCATTAAATTGGAATATATATATATATATATATGTAATTGTTACTAAATTTTTTTAATACATTCAATGTAATGTGAAAACGATTCACATTGTTTTTTGTCTGGGTAGAACACACGTCCACAAATGATGTTATCATATTTAAACAAGATATAAAGTATATTTATATATATGTTTTATAAATGAATTATAGAATCATAAAGATATTATAAATATTATATATATAACATATAAATTAGTTTTATATCCTTATTCCCAACCATTAATGGTGTTAATGGAAAAAATGGAAAACAATGTTTCATGATATGGTGGTTCGATGTACACAAGAATGGTAAATTAGTTACCCATTATAAGGATGTGTTACTTACTGTTACTCAAAAACATAATATTAAAAAATATATTTATATTTAGAATACTATAGTTATTGTATATTCTTGTAATAACAATATTTTAGGGGATGGAGAAGAAAATTAAGGAATGAAGCTTATGGGGGGATCCAACATTCTTTGGGTAACTTCATTGGGTTAGAACCATTGGGATTCTTTGGATGGATATCATAGAAATGGGATGATTCTAGGTATTTCATAGTTAAGTATAAGAGATATTTGGGAATTTTTTCGAGCAAATGTGGCCGTATATGTGTTAGGAAATGGGAGGGGTGAGTGCCTTTTTATAGTAGAGGTGGAGTGGCACATATATAAATTTTTGGAAAAGGAATTATACCCACGTTTTTATCATGTAATGTGGAGTAATTAATGATTTAAACTATATAAAATGGGTTATATAGTATAAATATGTTGATAAAATATATTTTTGAGAAGTTTCGAGTTCATTAGGGACCTTATGAATAATGTGTAGTCCTTATTTAAGGTTATTTTTCCCGTAATCGGTGCAATTAATTTTAATAAATTTTATTAATATTATTGGTAAAAATTAATGTTGACCATATCAGACATTACAAACTATTGTTATTCTATATATGGAATATTTATAGACAAATTCCAATCACTAAATCTTTAGAAATTTATTTATAATTTTTCCTGTAGACGATACGATGTTGTAGGGTTTTAAAGAAAAAATATACAAAGATTACCAAGTTTTTATATCCAATTTCAATGTAAATGATTCTCCAATGAAATAAATTTGATTAAGTGATAAAAAAATTATCTAATATAAAATAAGAAAATTAAATTTATAATTTATCCAAAATTAATGTATATGAAAAATTAGTTTAAATTATAATTCATAATTTGTCACTGTTAATAAAAAATAAAACAACATAGAAAAACTCTTAAAATTTCACCTATGATAATTTTTATGATTCATATTAAAATATGATGTTTATTTTTAGAAGAATGTGAGACCCTGCTCAAAAAAGAAAGGTATCTTTATTAAAATTAAAAATCCGACTTATATGATCCTAAAAATAGGAGATCTATCCAAATCCCTTTTCAAGAGGGGAAAAACATCAGGAAGATTGTTATACCAAATGAAGTTATCACATTCATCTCATTTTTAGCCAATCCATCAGTAATAGAATTATCTTCCCTGTAGACATGTGTAATTATATGATTTATATATTGAAGGGAGTCTAAGTAATTAACCCACAGATTTTGAATCTTCCAAAAGAGATGACATGAACCATCCCTTATGGCAGAGAAAATCCTAGTCGAATCTCTCTCCAGCCAGAGATTATTCCCACGATGAATTTTTTCCGGTTCTAATCCAACAATAATACCCTTTATCTCATCTTCAATTGAAGAGGAAATACCACATTATCCATGAAAGCAACCAATCACCAGCCCCTTAGAATCACTGAACACGGAACCATACCCAGAAAGACCTGGATTCCCTTTTAATGCACCATACAAATTAATTTTCAACCTACCAACAATAGTTTCATGACATATAAACTCAAAAGTTCCATATAAATGTTCCAAATTTTCTATTTAAACTATGATTTCTACTAAATGATGGAAAAACACCATTAATAAAATATAGTTTGCATGAATAAAATTGGGGGTTTTAATATATCATTACTATAAAATCAATTGGTTGAGTATCAATAATATTTTATTGAATATATAATATAGATATATTACATTTATATCACTCATTAATTGTAATTTTTTTAATTTATTTAGATAAAAAAATTTGTGAGCAAAACAAATTATTTATTTTATACTCAATTATTTTACATTATTTTTTCTGTCTCATTTTAAATCGATGAATTCATCCTATTTTTTCTAATATATGTATTTTTTTATGGTTTTTAATAATATTCATGACCTGTAATTTAACATCTTGGTTATATATAATTATATTAGACATTAAATTCATAATAATATTTTGTTGTTATGTAAAACTACATAATCCGTGTAATGTAAGTGATTGAATAAACTCATTGTTTCATTCAACACAATCTAAATCAATATTGTGTACATTTTATGATATTTATAATATATTTATTCTTTTTATAATTAGAAATACATTGGAATTTGTCAAGTAAAAATAATACCTTAAAAGAATGGTGTTATGTGTATCCACTGATCTACTTAATATTTCATATAACACAATTGAATTATAAATAATTCATAGAAAAAAATATAGATTCAGTTTCTCATGAAAATAATAATAACAAAATACGATTTAATTAATTTGGAAAAAAAATTAAAAAAACTCAGGGTGTAATATTTACCCCCACCCCAAATGAATTTATCCTTCAAAATTCAACTAGGTTGTTGAATGATTCATACTAGAATAACCTTTCATATAATCCCACATCATAATATTAATTTAAAAAATCATTTAAAAAGAAAACTTACAACCATAACTGTTACCCATTATAACTACCTAGTAGATTAAAAAATTTTGTAACATTGATTGGAATAGAAAACAAGAACATGGAATTGAAATATATAATTGATGATTGGATGGAGATAGATAGAGAAAATGTTCAAGAGAAAGTTAAAATTCACATATCCATAAATTTATGATGACATAAAGGACCATCTGATTCATTGGAAAGAACATACTGGTGTATAATTTTATGTATCAATATCATTTTTCCTAATGTAATTTAATTTTCATGAAATGATATATTTACATTATTATAGAAAACCGTTAACTTTATTGTTCCCTAATCAACTCCTACATCATCTCTAATTCCATGAAATAAAGATTATTTTTTCATTCCTGATGCATTAACAGATTATGAGATCCACAAATAGAATTATAGGACATTCAATATATATTTATCACATGAAAGGTGTTGTCAAATCTTCTTAAGTATACAACTCAATTTAAATGGAGAGACCATACTTTAAAAAGCCATTCCATACATGGTTAACCATATAACCCCTTTGAAATACTAAAGACCAAAATATTAGATAAAAGTTGAAACAATTTCACAAAATCAATTTATCATTGATCCCCCATATAACATGATCTTTCTATTTTTTTTTAATGTACAAAAAATGTGAATAAATTAATCGTTTATTTCATTAAAACATGGTAAGTACCTGATATACTGCAAATATTTATTTTAATCATGCTTTTTTCCATATTCCAATTTTTATTGGCTATATTTAATAAATCTAAGAAAGTGGTATCATTTATCAATGATATCATAAAATAAATTTTAATCAGTCCTTATGTAGTTACAAGGTAATTAATATTGTAAAATTTAATTATTCATATATAGTATATATTTATACAAAAAAAATATTAACTTAACATAAATAACATATTAATGGTTATCATTCCCTTGATCGTGTGTTTTCAATGGACATCATATTTTCATTAATGATCTTTCCACTTCCATAAAATCCATTAAATTTATTCTAATAAATCCATTGCGAAAAGCATAAAATAACACATCCTTATATACATAACCAATCATATAACATAATTATAAAATCTAAATAGTTTAAAAATTCAACTATTTCATTTTATCGTTAAACCAATAACAACGCTACCTCATCCACTAACATAATTCCTCTTTCCATTGACATTTAATTTTTAGTCTCACTATAATTAGAAATATAACCATTACTCATACCACCTTGTTTATTCTCTTCATTAGATTTCCACATTGGACATATATGTGCATAATAACCACTCATTCGACACATAGCCCATTTTACCTTCAATGAATCTTTGTGGGGTCAATATTCTCATCCATTTAATTTAACGAACACTTTATTTTTTCAATGTAGGCACTTTCATTGTGTCCATTTATTCCATAATAAATAACATCATCATGTTCTTATAATAAATTAACTTGGGGGATTATTTCTATACTATAGACATAGTGGAAACTGAATATGAATTCTATAAGGGTCTCTATTAACTGATCTCTCAGTGAAATTCTTTATTGTATTCATTTGTGAATCAGAGTGTCAGTTGTGGTAAAATTATTTAAGAATGTTTTTCTAAAACTATTTAGGAATAGTCACAACATCTTTAACTAAAGTAATAATCCCATTTGACTTAACATCAGAAACTTTTCTTCCACATTTAATGATAACCCAGATTCTTCTAGTTCCTCTGATTCACTAAAAGTAGAAATCATACTATGAAAACACTTATAATAGTGTAAAACAATATAAACATGAATAATAATTAATTAATGGATGTCTAAATCATAACACCATTCATATGAAAAGAAAAAATATGTTTATCATAGGTTATTAATAGCCAGCATACTATTAGATCATTAATTATGGTTTGTGGTAAAATTTTCAATTCTTGAAAGATATCCATTAAGGGGTTCAATCCTGGATTTCAATAAGGAATTTTTTTGGGTACTAGGTCATGATGAGTTAGGCCTCACATGCATTGGAAGTGTTTTTAAACCTAGGAACATCAATTCCAAATCCACATCCACTTTTAGTATACATAATGGGATTCAATTCGTGGAATCCAATTTCTATATCCATTACCAAAATTCTAGGATATTTTCTTATACCATTCTTTATCCTTAGAATTTTCCTTTGAAACATCTTTATACATCTCTATATAAATATTTCTTTGGGATATCATTAATGTTTTATCATTATATTTTTAATGGATGAGTAAACCATTTATCTTATACAAATTACAGAAACCATTTATTTTTATACATTAATATTACATAATATTTCACATTACATTAATCATAATAAAAGATTGAAAATGAATATTTTCTACTATTGTATTTGGAAACCTGGAAAAATAATCATAATCAATGTAATACCATCCATTTATCCCTAAAAAATTGTTACCCCTTGGTAATTATACTCGGAAACCTTTCCTCAAAACATGTGGAAAGAAAACATAAGAAATGGGTGAGATCAAATTTGTAGAAATTTTCAATGAGGGAAATATGTAAGAACAACCTGAATATAATGATATGATAACCTGATCAAAAAAATTTAATGTAATACCATACAAATCAAATATTATAAACACAAATCATTTCATAAATTTTTTATATTAACAAGATATTAATCATAAGGGAATAAATATTAATTCATGAAATCATAACATAAGAATAAGATATTTAATTTTGGAAGATGAATAATAATTTAAATTTATTTACACAGTATTCACGACATAACTTTCAAGGATATCTTAGTAAGAATTTATCACTCCCTATAAAAACATAGTAGCCATGGTTCAGTCCCATGGTCATCTTAATAATATGATTTCACTACCCATACTATATTTGTAGGCATGGTTCACCAGCATGGCCATATTAGTAGTCAAGGTTAACTCCCAATACTATATTTGTATATTTAATGAAATATAAATCTTTACCCAATGCATTGGAAGGATATATAGGTCTCACTAATCAAATATTGAAATAATTGACTTGTGTTCTACAAGATAACAAAAAATAATGTTATAACCCATAAAATAAAATTGTTTTAAATAAATGTAATCATATATTATCCTATATAGAATGATAAGTTTCATAATCATTTCATAAAAGAATAACCCATGAAGAGAAGTGGGTTTCATAAGAATAAAACTAATAAAATATGGCATGGTTCAAAAACCTATAACCAATGAAATAGAAACATATTTTATAAAAATCATTTAATAAAAATAGAAAACATTTAGAAAATTACTATGACTGGAAAAATTTGATCATTTCCTATAAATACATGACTGAGAAAGTTGTATTTCATCTAATATGGAAAATAATATTGAATGATCCTTCTACGAAATTTCTTGAGGAAAATATCCTTTCTTCTCTAAAATTGTGAATTTTAAAAAACCTATTAAAATACATTTTAATTGAAAATAAATTGTAAACATCGAAGGAAGTGTTGAAATAATTTTAAGAATAATTCCCTCTAAAACATATAATAATGATTGATTTTTTTTAAATCCTTTTCCATTTAAACCTTTTAAAATAAACTTAAATACATTTTCAAAAATATTTTCCATTGAATATAATTTCAAAATATATAAAATAATATTCTAAATATATGAAATATTTTTATTGGAAAATAACATTTTAAAACCCTAATCTTTATAAAATAATCTTCTTAAAATATAAATAAATTGTTAAAACTTTTTTAAATCCATTTCATTGAAAACACCATGAAAACATATAATTAAATCATTAAATTGTTTTGAAAACCATTTATTTAAAAAGACATTGAAAATTTATAATGCATTATTGAAAATTTATAGAAAACAATTTCTTTTAAATTAATTTGGAAACGTATAAATAAATATTTAAAAAATATGAAATTATTTTTACAGAACATTCTTTTGAATGAACAAATATTTCCGAAAAAATAGAAAATTAATGTTGGACTTTCTAAAAAAAATTCATAATCATCATATGTACCAAAGAGTTGAAAAATGATACAAATTAATTAAAACGTCATTAAAATAGTATGAAAAAAATTGTTATTTATCTGGAGCGATAGATCTTAATAATTCATAAATGGAAGCACACTAAAAAAAATCATGAAAAAAGATGAATTGTTTAATAAAACTCTAACAACATGGAAACATTTAATTATAATACCTTTATAAAAAATGAAATTACATGATGCTTAAAATATAATTAATTTTAATTAGATTCATGTTTTAAAATTCTAATTGTATTTTATACACCTTAAAAAATATAGTTAAATAACATGGCATGTGTCTTAATAATTTAAAATTGAGACAAAATTAAGTTTCCAATTTGGAATATTTTGAAACATAAATCCTAGTAATGAAATATCATCAAATAGATATTTGAATAAAAATATAATAAATTATTTGAATCATATAATAAATAATTTTGCAGTATAAAAACAACATGTAAGAAATATGAGGTGAATATGGCTTCTATGTCACATAAAAATGAGAGATGAAATTACCTTACCTTATGTCTAAATTGTCATTGTACTCATACAAACCTCATTTATAATAAATATATGTTTATTATACATATTTTAAATAATAGTTTTATTTTATATAATACCATATATTATTTTATTATTAATTAATACAACCCACTTATTAATAATTCTATTTCATGTCTTCCATTCCGGTAATATCCAAGTTGTTCATCAAACATGTTTTTATTTATTATTCTAGATCATGTTACATAGATCATTTTTTAAATGATTACATAATGTAAATATTATTTAATTTTATTATATATTCATTATATATTTGGTAAGCTCCCCTTAATTCTACATGAAAAATTGTGGTTCAAAACCCATTGGGCACAGGTCGTTGTAGCAGTACTGTAGCGTATTGTAGAAGCGGCGGCACTGTAGAAATGGTGGGAACTATAGCGGTGGAAGGTCACTGTAGCGGTAGCAGAGAGTACTGTAGCAGTAGTGGGTACTATGCAGTACAGTAGCAACACATGTATTGTAGCAGTACTATTCACAGAGTGGCCTTTGGGATAAAAAAATGGGCCTACGGGCCATGTAATGGGCTAAATGCCCACTAGGCCTTTAGGGTGGGTAATGGGCCTCACACTACCCAGTTAAAGAGGTATTTGCATTGATTTAATAATAAATGTGGCTTCCACCCCAAGATTTTAAAAAAATTATATATTTATTTATAATATTCGATAAAATATAGAAACAAAAAATTCAATAAAGAGTTATTGGAGACGGTTGGCCATACGTATGCATGAATTTTGTTTATCTTATT
The DNA here is from genome assembly GCA_963277665.1 of Viscum album. NCBI lineage: Eukaryota > Viridiplantae > Streptophyta > Magnoliopsida > Santalales > Viscaceae > Viscum > Viscum album. The sequence goes on from OY728151.1 coordinate 567,706,292, forward strand.
TCCATAATGAAAGATATTATGTAAAATCGATATATGTGTATATATATATATTAACAATAATGTTTAATTATTATTTTCCACATATCTCATATGTTTAGTAAACCAATTTTGAATACATTCCATGTAATGTGTGAATGAATCTCATCACATTGAGGGGTTTGTAGTCCATCCGTCTATATAAGATGTTATCATATAAAAATTAGTCTGAAAGTATAAAGTTAGTTTTTATAATCAAATTAAAGAAAAAAATTTAAAAAATAAATATCATATATATAATATAGAAATATTATTTCCATCATAATTTCCAACCTTAAATTTCATTAATGGAAAAATGAGCATCATCATTTCGTGAGGCAGTAGTTTTCCGTACATGAGGATAAGAAGTTCATTAGGCATTAGTTTTATGTTTTCTGAATTTTAGTTAAAACCCTTAAGATAAAAGAATTAATTATATTTAGGATACCGGTCTTGTTATATATGAACATAATAATGATTTTTTGGGGGTGGAGAAAGATAATAAATGAAAGGAGCTTGATAAAGGATGTTATATATTCATTGGGTGACTCCTTTTGGTTTTCACTAAAGGGATTCATTTGTATGGACATAATAATAAATCGATGATTCTATGATGATTTTTTGTATTTTGAGCATCTATTTGGGTTAAGGTGTTTGAGACAATTTATCTTTATAGGTTTTTGGATGTTTGTGGTATGAGTTCTTTTTTATAGCTGAGGAGGAGTGTCATAGTTGTAGTTTTTTTGGAAAATATATTCAACCCACGTTTTTACATTGTAATGTGGATCCAATAATGGCACAAATTATTTTAAATCTATTATATTGTGTCAATATGTACAAATAAGGACTTTTTAAATTTTTCTAGATCATTTAGACCCTTATGATTATGTTTTAGTCCATAGTTAAGCTAAATTTCCCTTAATTATTATAATTAATTTTAATCACATTGACTAATATATTTGGTGAAAAGTAAGATGAAATTATTATAAATTAAAAATTATGAATATTAAATATATGAAATAATATTTTTCATTTTCTAATAATTGATGTGGAAAATATAAATTTATAATTATTCCCCCATATGAGATGACCAAGCTGGTTTTTAAAGTAAAAATTTTCAAAGTTTTTCAAATTATTTATAATGGATTTCAATGGAAAATTGATTACAATGAACTATATCGGATTAAATGATTTAATAAATAAATAATTTAACCATGAGTTCAAATAAACTTATAATTTATCCATATAATTAAAATAAATAAAAAATAAGGTTAGAATTAAAGTCATGTATTTTTTACTACTCATAAAAATTGAATCTTCCAGGAAAAAATTAAAATATTTACACTAAGATATTTTTATGTCTCTATTTCAAATATGATGTAAATTTTGACATAGATAATCTATAAATTATAAATAAATTGTATTTAATATTGTCTTTAATTTTAAATGTAGAAAATATATCTTTATTAAAATATATGGTTTATGCATAAAATTGGGGTTTTCATATCAAATTCCAATATGATATATTAGATGAGTACCATGAATATTTTATTTAATATATAATATATATATTACCCAAATATCAATTATTTATTATAATTACTATAAATTATTAGGTAAAAATATATTTGAGAGTAAGGATAATGAAAAAAAATCCCTTTGTTTTCAATTTTTTTACATTTTAGTTCTCATATTACTAGTAACCAATATATTCATCTTATATTTTTATAAACAATATATTCTCATAAGTTAGATCAAAATTCATAATAACTAATTTAGTGACTAATTTATATATGTATATATTAAATAATATTGTTTTAATAATATTGTTTTTTCAGTGAAACTTGGTAATTCATGTAACACATGTCATCAATAAAACACATTATTGAATTAGACGCATTCTAACATGGTATCTCGTGAATTGAATGTTATGTAGAATAAATAAAATTTATTTAAAATAGTAAATATATATTGTTTTCTGATGATATTATATTCTCTTACATTATTGGTGTTTCTTGTAACATAGTCTAAAGTTTTAGTTATGTATAATTCTATCCAGACATAGTGATTTTATATAAAAGTCATAATTTACTATTGTGTGAACTGAATGAAATAAAAAAATATTAAATTACTTCCAAAAAACATTTCACAATATCTTAGTGTGTTACACTTATCAGAAGTCGAATGCAAATAACTTGGAGTATGAATGCCTGAGGTCATAATATATATTTAGATTGATCAATTTTTGGGTGATATTGAAAAGGATACTATATATATAATTTGAATATTTTTTTTATTTTAATTTCTATTTTGTTTTAGTAAGACATAACTAGTAATAATTGTGTTATTGAATTGAAACAATAAATGTACATCAAAAACCACCTTTATGTTTAATGTATAAATTATCATGTGTAATGATTATTCATATTTTTATGTATAAAAAATGTCATTTTGATTCAGAAATAATGTGTTTGATTAATTTTGTTAATTATTACTAAAATAATTGATTGGGTTTATTATAGGGATTATGTTCATATATTATTCTATTGAAGTTGGTATACCAATCATGTTAATGGTTTCTTGTGGGTGTAAAATAATTATTTAAATAGAAAAGCTATTTTGAAATTTTTTTTCAAGAATAAATGTATTGTAGAAACGTTTTTCAAATATTTTATAGCAAATAAAATCATAAAAAATATTTTATTTAATATTTTCATTAATAACCTATATGGGGAGTTGTATACATAAAACATAAATTGTGGAGTTCTATATAATATAACATGTGTATGAATCTAATATATGAATGAATGAGTGTTAGATGATAAAATATTGTGGGTGGGTTAGGAAAATATATCCCTTACCTATGATCTATATTTTGATACACATGTATTGCATGTGGATTTACATTGTCATAGGTTACATATTTTTTCTATATAGGTACTGTTGTGTTTTATTAATATGTGATTTATTTTAAGATAGTGTGGTATTATAGTAAATATAGTGATTTATTTGGACTCATTACATGGTTAGTGGTTGTGCATTGTTCTGTAATGGGTAATTAGTTGAGGTGTCATAATGTTCTCGACTTCAATGAAGGCATGTGAGTGGGTATTATTTTTTTTATTATGTTTTTGGGATTAATTAATGTTGATTTTTTTTGAAAATATTTTTGATTATTTGTTCTAAATTTTTTTAGAATACTATATGAGATATGATAAGAATTATAAAAATGCATTCTAACTTTATGGAATTATATTATGGAATTTATTTTCATTTGTACGGTGGTGGATGAGATTAAATAATGTGGTCTTTGGGATGGTGTAATATGTCATTTGATAATTTAGGGATAATAATAATCAATGGATTATTAACTAGTTATAGTCGGGATCCCTCATATAGTTGATATATATATATATATATATATATATGGATATTTAATTCAGAATGAGCATGTTACTTGTTTTACAATCCATTGATTAGGGACTTAAAAAGGGATTAGTGAAAGATTCTCATGTTATGGGTTTCGGGGAGTTTTTGGTTTAATAAATGATTTTTTTGATTAATTAATATCAAGAACATGGTTTTTCAACACATTTTACCAAACCACATGTTAATCTTTCCAGGGTCACTACTACTTCATGGTCCTCACAAGATTTGGTAAATTGTTCACCTACCATAATATTTTTTTTATACTGAGTTACATAGTTTTCCCATAATTTTAGCATTTTTATCTCTGATAGTGTCTCTAAAATATTACACTCCTTATACCACTTCTATAAATTGTATGATGCATGGTTTCCCCTAACTATCCCCAATCCATTATCCATCATAGATGATTTTAATACCCTATAAAACAACCTAGATTCCTACTAAGGCATCACTAAAAAAATTATAAATAAAAAACTTTTTAAGATGGATTATATCAATACATAAAATGGATAGAAATTTAAACTTAGTTACAATCACCCCCTCAATGTCACTCTAATCATAAGGAAGTGTCTCTAAATTACCTTCATGAATAACTCATTCACCTAACACAAATTAATGGATTACTACTCTCAATAATTATCTTCAATAAGTTTGTACCACTGTAAAATTCATCTTATACAAACCATATACACTTGTAGTACCGTTTTTCTCTGAATAAAAATTCACAAATGATTATCCACTATTAAATTATCTACCTCAAATGAAACGTCTTCACTATTAATAACATGAAAAGGATTTGGAACATACTCTCAATGATGAAGCACATGATGTAATTCATTCAATAATCAATCTATGTGAGGAAAAACTAATCAGAAATCCACCATCACAATTGGTTCTATTATCAGGAATAGTTTCACAAATAGAGATTCCAGTTTACACAAAAAAAATAGTTTGTTCCAAAATTAAAGTGACACCCACAAGAAAACCTATTCACCATAAAAGAACTCCAACATTCATCATCTATAGTATTTGAAACAATGATTCCTAATATAATTTTTAAACAAATGCTTCTATGTCACATTCACCCAGTAAGAGTTTGCGTGTATTGAACTCGACATTATAAATAATAACTTTTCAAATTCATTCCATCATAATATATTATGATATTATTTTCATTAAATAGAACCATAATGATCTATATGAAATGAAAACAAAAAAATATTAAATAAAAACTCTTCCAACTGTATATAATCATCTGATGCTCAACCAGATCCTAGCACACATACCTTTATAATTTCCTATAAAACAAGAATAATCCTATTGGAAAATCCGTATGTCTATAGTTTATATTTTGAACATAGATCCCACTTTAACATCTTCACCAATTGATGCCTTTCCAGTACCAAAATTTTAAACAATCATCCCAACACGACAAGATTCGAATAAGAATAATATGAATATTCGTTATCTCTAAATAATAAAACCTACCCCTCTCACCCATGGATTGAGTTTATCAAAAATGAATGAAATTTGGGGAATTACAAGATTCCAAATTAGAACTGACACTACATCCTGATATCTCAAGGTTTTTGGAAACACCATGATAAATTCCATCACCTCAACATACAAAATACACACCAATGAAATAAAATATAAGGAAATAATATACAAGAGGGTGTTGAAGATTACATAAAAAAATATTAAAATATTTAATTGATTAGAGATTGTTCATATATGAAGCAACATAGTAGTACAATTTTCATGAAATAATATTGTGGAAATAAAAAATGAAATTTTTTATAGTAGTTTAGATCATCAAGATAACACTCTATTATTTAATATTATTTAATTGGAGACAAGATAAGCACCTACTATGAAACATTACATTTAATTCTTTATAATGTGATTATAAATAATACCTTTTAAAATCCTTAAAGCACAAAAATTACCGAACATTTTACCGATGTCACAATATAACATAACTAAATATTTTTTCAAGATTAAGACCCTAATAAATATCCTTTTCATTATTATAATATCAAAAAACCGAACATTATTTTCTTTGAGAATATCATTAAATGACTCCTGAAAACCAAAAATAGAAGAAAATATCTAACAATGAAATCTCAGATAACAATGATGGTCTTTATATAGAAAACGATATTAACATTTATACAGATCAGAAATATTGTATCACCAGTCAGTGAATATAATATTAATGTTTTTTAATGCTATCCCTAACAAAATATTATTCAATAAAATAATATTCATGTTTCTAAAATCAATGATATTTTTCTATTGTATAATTTTTTGTATAACATTATATGTTGAATAAAAAATATGTTTCATATCTCACCACCCATAGTAACATTTGAAAGGATATATAAATAATTTATTCTAATATTTTCTTAAATTGAAATGGGAAATTATGTAACCAATCATAGTATTCCAGTGGTTATAGAACAATAATACTTTGAATAATACTATTTTATAGTAATTTTAATTCTTTCACTCAATGTCAAAGATTTATGATCCACATTTATTCCATCATAAAATGAATATGAAACTCTTCCAATGTTAATATTATAATGTATATATATTCTATAAATAAATAGAATAAAAAATTATTTGAATAAACATGATGTTCAAAAAATATAAAAAATTATATATAAAAGATCATGTTGTATGAAATGATCTTTCTAATGGAAAATATTCAAACGAACTACCCATAAATATCGAGTGATCATGTGGCCTAATCTTAATTGTCAACAATCATAACATTCCATAAAACCATGTGATTGGAATAATGAGCATATGAAAAACATTGATGAGTTCTAACTTGATATATACTATAGATAGGTTGGTTAACAATAACATGAAATGTGACCATGGTATCTTGGGTTGTCATTACATAAAATATTCTCACAATAGGTTGGTTTTTAGTTACATGATATTTACTCACAATATAATTGTTTTTTATAGTTTGTATAGTTCTAAATCAATTACATAGAATTTAGCTACATCAGACAATCATCTACATCACACAATTTGATACGCTACAATATTAGCTACTTCAATTACACAAAATTTACTCTACATTTTTGAAAATACTAATAAGTTGTTGAAAATTGATATGAGGTTAAATAAAAAAAATTTGTTAAAAGAAAATGTGGTTAAAAAGAAAATATGGTCAGAATAGTTTAGTTGATAAAATTGCAATGTTTCCATAATGGATACATGTCTAAAATGGTTTTACAGTCTTCCCAAGACACCTTCATTATTCACCTATGTGAATCATCCCAAAAATGGTTACAAAGAAAAGATACATGGCATAAATTGGCTAAATGGATGAAATTGGATACATTGAAATGTATTATAAAATTATTATTCTAAAAACTAATTAAAAATATAAATATATATATATGAAAAATGATAAAATAAATTTATATATATATAAATATAATAGTGAACAAAGAAAATTTAATATCCAAATAAATAATAAGAGTTTGTAATTGAGAAAAAAAACTGAGAAAATATTAACATACATGTTCAGATACAAAAAAAAATATTAACACCTTTGACAAAATACTATGAACTACATTAATATTAAAAAGAAATTATATTAAATAAAAATATTTTCCCCATTTATTAAATATAAATATTTGAAAGTAAATAAATATTAATTTTTTAAAATAATTTATCTCTTAAACGATAAATAATTAAAAGTATATTCAATGCCTAAATATCCCCATTCAAAAATTCATATAATCTTTATGAAAATTTTAAAATATTAATCATATTGAATGAAATATTATTATTTTTACCTCCAAATTTCAATTAAATTCTAACATTACATGTTCAATCATCCTTTTATATCCATTTAAAAAATCCAATGGTTTATTGAATATATAAAGTTATTCTTTTTTATCAATAAAAACTATAACACATTATCACATTTATTAGACTTAATCTCTTAGAAATTTAAATATATCATCTAAATGTTTTATTAAAGATTATTGTAATATATATTGGAATCTTACCTAAGGTAATATTAAAATTAGATAATGTCTGTCTAATCAAAATATGTTGGAAACATGAAGTAACCAATGTAACTTCATCAACCGTACATTTAGGAAGGAAAACTATTTGATGTCTCTTATAACTATATAAAATTAATTTTTTATTAATAAAATTATAGATACCAATTTTTCTTTTCCATAATGGTATAAAACCACAAAATCCTATTAAAAATGATAAAAAATCATAACAATTCTTGTATAAATAAATCCAATATTAGTAGTTATATTAATGGTATATATTTAGTCATATACCATAATATTTCTACCACACATTTATATAGATTAACATTAACACACATTACAGAATCATCTATATAAATTTTAAATTCATACTCATTAGTGTATCTATAATTACTTGAATAATATAAAAACATTTTTATAAGTTCTTTATCTTACAAAAACTGATTTAAGAAAATTACAACATTTATTTTGATAATTTATATGTTAATAAATAGTTTCAATTATTCCATTCATATATACATGTCACTAGTAATTAATTTTGAAAAATCATTACAAAATTAATCTTTTGTAGAACTAAATATTAAACAATAATATATATATATATATATGATCAAATTTTATTTTGATTATTTCTTTATTAATAATGTAAAGACCCATAAATTTCAAGGGAATTTATTTCTTAATTTTCATTGAGCTTTTACAAGAACGTAGTTTCTGACAGCACCTGATTCCGAGGCTCGAAGTGCCAAGAATCAATTTCCGAAGTTTAGCTCAGGAACCTTCAGTGAACGAACGAGCAGGTTTTCCTAAAGTTTGAAACGATGCTCAGAATCAAAATTTGAGGGCACCAATGAAACCACAGTGCCGGTAATTGCTTAGTAACACCTTCTCTGGAGTTACTTTTTCTCGGGTGGGGTTATTTAAAAAAAAGGGGTTAACTAATGAATAAAATAAATGTTTTGCAACAATTATTATTTTATTCTCAGTATTTTAAACCTACGTATGGAAGTTGAGGTGGGACCCACTAAATCATAACCCCTCTTGATAGGATATTAGTGAGGTGGGCCCCACACGAGCCCCACCTATTCAACTTCCCCAAACCTCCCATTAAGTTGGCAAACCCCCCTTTAATTTTGTGTAACACACCCGCACCACCCTTGTTAAATTCCAAGTAAACTCTTGCGTTTAATTGGATTATTAAACGCCTCATTAATTGGTCAACGCACGTTAATTAAATCTTCATTTAATTTTGAAATTTAAAAAGGTATGGCAAGTGTAATAAAATAAGGCAATGATTTATTTTATTATGGTTGATGTGTTGTGCGAGAACATTTGGGGAGAAATTACTATATTCTTGAAGAACGTTCTTCCTCGTTGAAGAACGTGAAGAATGATGAAGAACACCGGCCTCCGATGAAAAAAGACAAAGAACGCAAGTTCCTCAGAGATCGACGACGTGACGCCGTTTACCACGACGCCGATGATCCTCTTCCGCGATGCCATCTTCCGCGACGTCTTTTCCCGCGATGATCCTCGTTCGAAAAATTCTTCGAATTTGGGGGTTTGGTTTAATGTAACATATGTGGAATATATCCTCGGCATGTCTTTTAATTGTTGTAAGTCGTTTGAACCACTAACGCGGTGGGTGGGGACCAACAAACAAGTCTGAACCCACTTATCCTCTGTTCTTGATGCACAGAACGTTGGGCGACGATGAAACGAGACCGTTGAGCGATTGGAGACCATCGTAGTAATCTACGGGTCCCAAGACGACCGCATGCGCATATAGAAGCAAGAACGAACCACCAGAGTGGCTCCGGTGGCCCGCAGACTTCACCGGCGGTGCGGGTCGCCGGCACGACAGCACAAGCGGCCGGAGGCGGCGGTCGACACCGGCCGGCCGCCCGGAGGCAGCGGCGTCCCGGAGCGCTAACTGGAGGAACCGCCGCGGCTGAAGCTGCGGCGGCAGGCGACCGGGATCCCACTGCCACGCAGGATCTGGTGGAGGACACGGCCCCCGCCGCATCCGCGGAGCGCCAGGGGATGGGGGACCGCGTCCCCCCATGCTAGTCCACTGGCCGAGCCAGAGTGCCACCCGGCCGGGCCGGGCCAGGTTGCGCGGACCGGACCAGGCCACGCCCCGCCGAGCCGGCCATGCCCAACCGAGTCGGACCCGAACCCGAGATGGGTCGACCCGGTTCGGGCCGCCCTAGGGGGGGTTGGGCCGTGTCGGACCGGGCCCAGACCCCCCATTTTCAAACCACTTTCGGACTTTTTCCTGTAACATGGGCTATGGACCTCCGATCGACATACCGTCAGTTAAGTGGCGATCCTTGGATTGAGGCGGTCGTGTTGGTATACTAAAATCAAGGTTTCATAGAACTTTGGGTATGACCGGGTTGGTTTGAACACGAAACCAATCGGGCCCTCGGAGCAGAAATGCTTAAAACTGGAGCTCCGTGCATCCGATTGATGTTCTGTAGACTTTTTTGGAATCCTCTTAGTGAGACAGACCTTTTGGATTACTTCGCTCGAGGTTTGGATGCAGTTGGAGTACAGTCGGGTTAGTTTTTACTTAAAAACCAACAGGGCCCCTAGAACGAAAAGGTCATTAACTCTCAGACTGGGCGTCCGATTGACATGTAGTATGTCATGTTGAGTTACTATCGACGAGGCGGAACATTGGGATACATCAACTCCAGACTACGTGTCAGTTGATGTATTGACCCCTTGGCTCGTGGGGCGGACCCTCTCGGAAACGAGCATGTTGTGTGCGGGAAACCTAGGGCTGGCTACGACGACAATGAAAACCGTACTTGAATCCTCTGTGGGTTCGACGTAAAGACCTTCGTACTGGAATCCCTCGTGGGTTCAACGACGACGACTGTACTATAATCCTCTATGGGATTGGCAGTGATGAAAACCGTACTGGAATCCTCCATGGTATCGACGTGAAGGCATTCGTACTGGAATCCTCAGTGGGTTCGACGACGATGACTGCATTGAAATCCTACATGGGATCGGCAGTGACGACAACCTTACTGGAATACTCTTTGGGTTCGACAGTGAAGACTATCGTACAGGAATCCTCCGTGGGTTCGATGACGTGGAAAACCATACTGGAATCCTCCGTGGGTTCGGTGGCGATGACTACAGCACTTGTATCCTATGTGAGACCCAACTAGATGAATTAGTAACTACATATAATCATCTCATTTTTCATTACAAATGATGTGTACATGTGTGAGCTTAGTCTTGAATTTCAATCATTATCTTCGATATGATTGACTTGATTTCCTATGTGGATTGGGTTGGGCATTCCTGTGTGGATTGGGTTGTACTATCTTGTGTCGACGTGATCGAACTTGGGCATGGATGTTGGAGTCGAACTGGAATTGATGACTTAGGTATATGTATGGGCATATACCTAAGTAGTGTTGGATGTTACTTCATGATTGTATCTTTTCTTTGTGGATTATCCTTTGAGGATTCTGGGAGACCATCGGGGATCTCAGGGTCCCTACTGAGCAGTGTATACTCACCCCTCCACAGGCTATGCCCTCACTATGTTGTGTTGGATGTAGACGTCAGACATCACTGATTGTGGTTGAGGCTTGTGGAGCAAATCGGTACCTGGAGGTGGACCACTGGGCGGGATGTACACGGAGCGGACGGCTGGACCCGAGGAGCTGAGGAGGCTATCTGTACCCACCCTTCAGGTGGGATTTCCAGTGGAAGGCTCGTCATTGCTGCTTTACATTTCAGTTGTTGTACTTTCTTTTCAATTGTACTTTACTTTAGTTGGGTTTTTATTCTGGACCATTAATATTCTAGCACTTACAATTGTACCCAGTTTACTTAGTGTTTACTTCTTCTTGCTTACACTATGGTGTTGGTTTTTTTATAAAGGGAATTTCTTCCCTTTTAATCGGGATTTACGCTTTTGATGCTAGTCACCATCCCCTGGCCTATGGATGTCGGGCTTGGGGTAGTCACGACACGGGCCCCAAGGACGGGTCGTGACAAATTGGTATCAGAGGAGTTCGATTCTACCACAGAACTCAGGAATATGATATTTCTTCTATGTGAAGCAATAATGTTAAGGTTATGGAGTGTGGTTATCAGTCCAGGGAGTGCAGTGTTGGTACGGCGATCGACGTATCCGTACACCAGGACCCTGACTTCTGATTTCCGACCCAGTGCACGAAAAAATTTATTGCATGTGTGTTTCAAATGTTTTCTTTGTGATTAATTTATGTCATCTCACCATGTATAAATCGTTGATTGTGGTGCACCTACCTCTTTTTAGGATGGCCCCACAATAGCAGCCAGCTAGGGTTCCGAGTGTTGTACGAGATGACGGACCATCGAGAGACGAGGTTCTGGTGCAGGGCACTCTTACTATGTTGAAACCTTCGGGTGGTGTACCAGCATCACCACCACCCTTTAGGTAGCATAGGCCTCCATGATTTTGAGGTGAGCCAGTTCCCAGGAATTAGTGGAATGGATGGAGGCGGTTGCTAGATTTATACGCCTCATTTACACACTAGTCGAGCGGGTAGTGGACTTAGCTACTTGTGTTTTCCAGTGAGTGACCATGGGGTTGGTCTGTATAGTGAAAAGAATTCGGTATATGGACCGATGCCTAAGATAGTAACTTCAGGTAGTGTGTCAGCTACATCACTACATGTTAGACAGCAGAAACTACCGATGGTACTCGTAGATGACACTTGTAGGCTTGGTGCCTTGCATGTTTCAGCACCAGATATCCCTCAAATTCCGAGGCAATCCTGACTCATAGGTTGCTGAGGACTAGCTTGAGGAGGTGTTTGAGAGTTTTCTAGAGCTTATACAGCTTCAGTAGGACGACATGTCGGTTGCTGAGAATTCATCGGGGCATACCAAACCATTCCTAGTACTCGATGAATATGATGGAATCGGTGCTTCAGGGCTCGGACATCATAGTGAGGTGTGTCTAAAGGACATACAAGCCAAAACTTCTTTCACTATGCATTCCTACTTTTTCTAGGGTGCTAGAAAGAACTTTTTTGGTTGAGAATTATTTTGCTAAATGGATGTAGTCATTGAAGGATAGCAGTGCAAAAGCAGGAAACTAGCGCTAGTCTCAGAGACATGGGCGTGTAAAATGTTTCAAGTAGAGGAAGTGAAAAGGACAGATGAATCTGCAGGGAAGCAGGTGTGGAAGTGGATCTAAGAGAGCAGCATGGGGTGGTGAAAATTTTGACATGTTGAAACCACCCGCCTTTGAGATCCTTACTAGGCTCAGGGAGCTGGAGGGCAAGAGAAAGAGTAGCTGCATGGGGTCAGGGAGTGTGACCGAAATGGCTCTAAGGATGATTCAATGTTCTAACTGTGTCTTCCACAAGCTGTCGTAACGAAAATACATTGATACGAATTATCCCTTCCTTCAATGAATATTATCCCAAACCTAGAGTTTCTGGTTAAGCGGTTGACTTGACCCTCACATCTAGAGATACCACTGGGAGGAGACTTGATAATCACAGTTACGGCGATGGTGTGATCTGACCCTTGAGGTGAGAGTTTTAGTTGGGACCTCATGGTGGCAGCGTCAAGGCCTTACGACGTTAGTTTGAGTATGGACTGGACAATTACAGTTCATATACAAATTGATGGTATTAGGAAGGCGTCGGGATGAGTTTTTCTTGGTCGGTGAAAAGGAAACCCCATGCAGCATGGGAAAAACTCATGCACAAGAGGGTGTGGTCTATCACTCTTGAGTCGGAGAACCTTAGCCTCATGGCAGTAGGAGTTTTGAGTTTCCGCTCTAATCAGGAAATGAAGGCCTCTAGATTTCGAGGATGGAGACCACGCTCTTATACGGGTCTCACCTCGATGAGGTTTACGGAGATGCAGCTGAGGCGGCGAGATATCTCAGAGGTTCAACGGAACTTTCTAGGTCCTCAACGGGGATGGTGAGGTGGTTTACCGCTTGACCATTCCACCTCTATTGCACTGGGTGCATGTTGTCATCCATGTATCTCAACAAAGAAAATATGTGCATGACCCTTCACACATCATCGACCGCAGGGAGTTGGACGTCGATGATGAGGAAACCATCACAAAACTTCTAGTGGAGAATGAGGATCAACAGGAGTAGGTCCTACGTGGATGGTCGATTCCTCAGGTTCACTTTCACTGGCAGCATAGGAACCTCCAGTAGAACACATGAGAGAGGGAGGCTAAGTTGCATGCTCAGTACCACTTTTGTTCCCGTACATTGTGATATAGATTTATGGGGATGTAAAGCCCTGAGGTGGGAGCAATGTAAAGACCTGTAAATTTAAAGGGAATTTTTTTCTTAATTTTCTTGGGGATTTTACAAGAACGTAGTTTCTGACGGCACCTGATTCCGTGGCCCGGAGTTCCTGGAATCAATTTCCGAAGTTTAGCTCGGGTACGTTCAGCGATCGAACGAGCGGGTTTTTCTAGCTTTTGAAATGGTGCTCGGAATCGAAATCTGAGGGCACCAATGAGTCCACAGTGCCGGTAATTTCTTAGGAACACCTTTTCTGGAGTTCCATTTTCTCGTGTGTGGTTATTTAAAAAAAAGGGGTAAACTAATAAATAAAATAAAAGTTGTGAAACAATTTTTATTTTATTCTAAGTAGATTAAACCTATGTATGGAAGTTGAGGTGGGACAACTAAATCCTAAACCCTCTTGATAGGATATTATTGAGGTGGGCCCCACACGAGCCCCACCTATTCAACTTCCTCAAACCTCCCATTAAGTTGGAAAACCCCCCTTTAATTTTGTGCAACACACCCGAACCCCCCTTATTAAATCCCATGTCAACTCTCGCATTTAATTGGATTATTAAAAATCTCATTAATTGGTCAATTCACATTTATTAAATCGTGATTTAATTTTGAATTTCAAAAAGGGATGGAATGTGTATTAAAATAAGGCAAAGCCTTATTTTAATATGGTTTATGTGTTGTGTAAGAGAAATGGGGAGAAATTAATCTAGTCTTGAATAACTTTCTTCCTCGTTGAAGAACGCGAAGAACGACGAAGAACACCGACCTCCGATGATAGACGACGGAGAACACAAGTTCCTCGGAGATCAATGACGCGATGCTGAAGATCCTCTTCCGTGACGCCGTCTTCCACTGTGTCTTTTCCCATGACGATCCTCGTTCGAAAACTTCTTCGAGGTATGGGGTTTGGTTTAATTTATCTTATGTGGAATATATCCTCAACATGTGTTTTAATTGTTGGAAGTCGTTTGAACCACTATCACAGTGGGTGCAGACCAATGAACAAGTCCAAACCCACCGATCCTCTGTTCTTGATTCACGGAATGTTGTTCGATGATGAAATGGGACCGTTGAGCGATTGAAGGCCGTCACAGAAATCTACGGGTCCCGAGACGACCCCAGGCGCAGATGGGAGCATGAACGGACCACCGGAGCAGCTCCGGTGGCCCGCGGACTTCACCAGCGGTGCGGGTCGCCGGCACGACGGCGCCGGTGGCAGGAGGCGGGGGCCGACACCTGTCGGCCGCCCGGAGGCGGCGGCGTCCCGGCACGCCTCCAGGAGGAACCGATGTGGTTGAAGACGCGGTGGCAGACGACTGGGATCACACGCCCGCATGTGATCTTGTGGAGGACGCGGCACCCACCGCGTCCGCGGAGCACAATGAGAGGGGGGACCGTGTCCCCCCATGCTCGGCCGCTGGCCGAGCCAGAGTGCCCCCCGGCCGGGCCGGGCCGCACCCTACCAGGTCGGACCCAGAACCGGGTTAGGCCGACCCGGGGGGGTGGGGGGGGGGGGGGGGGGTCGGGTCAGACCAGGCCCCGACCCCCCATTTTCGGACCACTTTCGGTCATTTGCTCATAACATGGGATACTGATTTCCGATCGACAACCCGTTAGTTGTGTGGAGATTCTTGGGTCGAGACGATCATTTTGGTATACTGCACTCATGGTTTCGAAGAAATTTTTGTACGGCTGGGTTGGTTCGAACACGAAACCAACTGGGCCCTCGGAGCGGAAATGCTTAAAACATGAGCTTTGGATGTCCGATTGACGTGCTGTCGAATTTATTAGATTTTTTATAGTGAGAAGGACCTTTTGGCTTACTCCACTCAAGGTTTGGATGCAGTTGGAGTACGGTGGGGTTATAATTGACTTAAAAACCAATAGGGACCCTGTAATGAAAAAGCCATTAACTCTCAGACCGGGCGTCCGATTGACGCACCGTTTGTCACGTTGAGTTCCTATAGATGAGGCGGAACTTTGGGATACATCAACTCTGGACTATGTGTCAATTTATGTATCGAAACCTTGGATCTTGGAGTAAACCCTTCCTGAAACGAGCATGTTGTGTGCGGGAACCCTAGAGGTGGCTGTGACGACAATGACAACCGTAATGGAATCCTCCGTGGGCTCGATGAATACGACTGCACTGAAATCCTTCGTGGGATTGGCAGGGACGAAAACCATACTGGAATCCTCCGTGGGTTCGACGATGACGACTGCACTGAAATCCTCCGTGGGTTCGGCAGTGACGACAACTGTACTACAATCCTCTGTTGGTTCGATGGTGAAGACTATCGTACTAGAATCCTCCGTGGGATCGACGACGATGAAAACCATACTGGAATCCTCCGTGGGTTCGGTGGCGACAACTACAGTACTTGTATCCTACGGGGGTCCCAGCTAGATGAATTAGTAACTACATCTGATCATCTCATTTTTCTTTACAAATTATGTGTACCTGTGTGAGCTGAGTCTTGACTTTCCATAATTATCTTCGATATGATTGAATTTCTTTCCAATGTGGATTGGGTTGTTCTTTCCTGTGTGGATTGGGTTGTACTATATTGTGTGGACGTGATCGAACTTCATCTCGGATGTTGGAGTCGAACTGGAATTGATTACTTAAGTATATGTATGGGCATATATCTATGTAGTGTTGGATGTTACTTCGTGATTGTATCTTTTCATTGTGGATTATGATTTGTGGATTCTTTGAGACCTTCGGGAGTCTCGGGGTCCATACTGAGTAGCCTATACTCAACCCTCCACGGGATATGCCCGTACTACGTTGTGTTGGATGCAGACGATGAATATCGCTGATCGTGGTTGAGGTTTGTAGAGCAAGTCGGTACCTGGAGGTGGACCACTGGGCGGGACGTACACAGATCAGACAGCTGGACCCGAGGAGCTAAGGAGGATATCTGTACCCACGCTTCAGGTGGGATTTCCAGTGGACGGCTCAACGTTGCTGCTTTACTTTTCAGTTGCTATACTTTCTTTTTAGTTGTACTTTACTACAATTGGGTTTTTATTCCAGCCCATTTACTTTCCAGCACTTACAGTTGTACTCAGTTTACTTAGTGTTTACTTCAGTTTTCTTACTCTATGGTGTTTGTTTACTTTATAAAGGAAATTCCTTCCATTTTTATCTGGATTTACGCCTTTGCTGGTAGTCTCCAGCCCCTAGCCTATGGAAGGCGGGCTTGGGGTAGTCACGGCACGGGCCCCGAGGACGGGTCGTGACAAATAATGGAAAATTAATTTCTCCATTGAAAAATTCATTTTCAAATAAAAAATTGGTTATTATTTTATAACATGATCTAGGTGATTTTTTAGGAGTAGGTAAAATTTATTATAATATTTAAAAACATGATATGAAAACTTATAACATTCATATCTATTTGGGTATTTAACAATTACTTCTTTATAAATTATTTCATTTCTAAATCGACATTTTAATATTCATTTGAAATAATCTTATATTTTTAAAGTAATTTAATTCTATTAATGTTCCCATATATTATATCCTAGAAATAATAGATTAATAATTTGGAAGAAAAATTCCCTCTTTTTGAGAGTGAACATCTCCAACTAGCCCAGGTTTATTCTCAACAGCATTTTATGCTTCATCATGATTTTTTTTTAAATCCAACTGGTTCATATTTATTTTTTATATTATTATGATTCTAAAAAACATTACACATTATTTCTCCAAAAAACTATTTAATAAATAAATAATAGAAATAATCCTATTTTATTCAATATAATTATCATCAATATGAATAGTCATAATGTCAGCATAAACTTCTAATGAAGAACATTAATTTTAAAAAAATCATAGTTTTTATACTACATGAAAAATTTTCAATTAATTTTTTATAAGATCAACATTAAATAATTTCCACTATTTTGGATCAGTTTAAGAAAATATATTATCCCCCACCTGTGATGTATTATCATTTTATTGATCATTACAATTATTAAAATGATATTCCTCTAATTATTCGTCATCCCTATTCTAATTTTAATTTTTTATGAATTTATATTCATTAAATTTTACATGTAAATACAATTAAAAAATTATATTATTGAAAAATCTATATTGATTAATAGTTATCTAGTGAACTAAAAAAATCCTTCATCACATTTAGAATCTAGAATTTCTAGATAATAATTTGAATTTGAAATAAAATCATTTCAAAAAAACCACATAGAATTTACATTTTTCTGTTTAAAGGAATTGAAAAAATAATTTGGTGTTTATTTATAAATTATTTGATAAGAAAACTAATTACAACCTTACAATCATGGTTAACAGCTTCAACACAAAAACAATGCACACAATAATTTCAATAATCATTGGTCTATCAGTCTTTATGAATCAATATGTTTTTTATTTCAACCACAATTATTTGTTGTTTTGTTCTAGGGATATATAAATTAGGATAATATATATTTTCTAATATAAAATTATGAAAGAATAAATTATCAACTTCCCCTCCTCTATAACTTTATTTAACAATCTTTGATTTTTAAATAACAAATTATTCGATAGCATATACAACATGAAACCCCAAACACTAATGAACCATGAAATATTATTATTTTATAAATATTTTTACATATTCACAAAATTAAAATGTATGAATAGAATAAATAATATTATGAAATAAATTTAATTTTCAAATTTAATTTTTTTATCAATGCTTAAAAAAATTAGATCTAAATTTTTAGTAATGTTGTTTTTTTAAATAAATTTTAATTAAAAAATGTGTTTTTTTATTTTTATATATCAATATTGTAGTTAAATTACAGAAAATTTAAAAATTTAGTTGTGAAAAATAATCTCCAATTTATGTTAGAATAAAAAAATTTATTACGAATAGTTATTAATAATCTTAAAAAAGATTTATTTTTCAATAAATCTGGTAACTATAGATTTTTTAAATATAATTATTTTTTTATTAAATCAGTAAATTTAAAATCACAATTATATTTTAAAATTTTATAAAAGTAGAATATGATCAATTTTATTTTTAATAATCTAATTATTTATATTTTAATCTTCCATTTTCATGATTTTCATATAAGATAATTTTTATATGTAAAAAATATCATTTTAAAAATATTTTTCTTCAGGTTTTACATATTTTTATTTTTTCCCTATAAATAATATATAATCATTCATTAAAATTTGATAAAATATTTTCAATGACGTGGTTTAACATTGATAAATATGTATTTTTTTCATTATTAATAGTAACTGTTATAAATATCTGATACCCAAGTTAGTGTAAAACTGGTATAATAGGGTAGAAACCGTGGGATAATGTCTCCAAATATAACAACATCATTTCTTAATTTAATTCTATGAAAGAAATTATACTATATACATATAAATTTTTAATATAGGGATTTTATGATCCGTATTCCCTTGATAATAAAATTTAATTCATTTTATGTAATGAAATTTCAGGAATTTCAATCTCTTTAATTTAATCTATCTAATTTTTTAAAATAATGATAAAAAATTATACATTTTTTAAAATTATTATTTAAAATATTACATATTTTAACATCATGGTTATTTTTATAAAACATTTTGAGATGAAATAATGTATTTAATATCTTATAAAATGATGGCATAATGCTTAGGCTAGTAGTAGAAAAATCATGTAAATTATTTCAAAAACAATAGAAGTAACATTTTAGAGAAATTTATTGTATTATAAAAAATTTATAGCTATATATAAAAAATTTGAAATTTTTAATGGTTTAGATTCCAATTCATTTTAGATAATGTTTAATTTTAAGACTAATTAAATGAGTACTACCAAAAATGAAATTAATTATATTTTATATCAAATAATATTTTAAGAAATTATTCAAAAAAAAATTAAAAATTGAACAGGAAAATGTAATTTTCTTAAGTTAAAAATATATTATTACATGGATATTTATGTGGTAATTTTTTATTTATATTTAGAATTATAACCCATTATGGTTGAAATAATTATTACTATGGTTAATGTTAAATATTTTCAACAACAGGGCTAAAAAATTATATTGTATAAAAGGACCCAAAACCTTTATAATTTAAATAGGATGACAATATTTTAACCCCATAATCTTTCTTTTTTAATCTATATACATTTTGAATCATTTCAATTGAGAATAAAATAATTATATTTTAATATATTTTTTTGTAATCCAAGTGTTTCCTTTCCCTCCCAGATTAAAGGATAACTATTATCTATTTTATTTTCAGAACATTTAGGCATATTTATTTACAAAATCATCCTTTTTCTCTTATAATACTTAAAATTAATTAATATATTATCTCTTATTTAAATACCATTTATAGGGTCCTTAATATTTCATCTAAACGAGGTCTAATGAATAAGTGGCAATAAAACTACCAAACATCATTCAATTAATTTCATCTTATAGCTCTTATAAGTATATGGAATTAATAATAAATTAATAAAATAGTCATAAAAATATAAATAATGTTTATATGATTATTGAATCACCAATATAAGCAATATATTCTATTAAATGGGAAGTTAAATATAGCTCATTCATATGTGTGAACTAACACCTCCATATAGAGATACAATTCATTTTCCAACACCACATTCAATTGATAGTTATTAAGGTGGTTTTAGAGATTATATATGTAATATATTAAATATTTATACTTATAAAATTAAAATATCATATATAGATTATTGACTTTATATCCCTTGGAAAAGGACAATGTCGCTCATCTGTATATTTAGACTACCACCTCCACAAACAAATGTGAATAATTTTTCATAGTCACTTTATAGGGATGGTAATATAAATATATTAAATTAATATATATGAAATTTATGATATAATTATGATTACATAATGCTGAAATATTATATTATTTTCCTTCATTACATCCATTAAAAACTGAAAACAACGTTCATGTGTACGTAAAAAATAACCTCTCTATGAATGGAGTTATTAGAAAATATATCTCAATATTTTATGGATTAATATATATTATATTTATATAATTATTAATTATATATATATATATTATGGAACGATTTCCAATGAAAATTTATATGAACTACCATTCTAAATTCTCTGAAAAAATGAGATAGTTGAAACCCATAAAGAACAATTTTTATAAAGAATTATTAATAATGGTTTGTTGAAAAGTCAAAATTTCATCATATATAAGATTTTATAAGTATTTAAATTAATTTTTCGTACAATTATAATATATTATAATTCAATATACAAGTGTTTGGAGTAATTTTGAATCATTTTGTAGTCGAGGAAAGGGTTTCTCATCTCACTTTTATTTATGTGAGTAATATTCTATATTAACCAATTTTTTCCGTTACATATTTATATACAACTAATGAATGTATTTTAAGATTATTTTCTAGAAACCCTAATATGATTTAATCATCAATAAAAGTATATCTATTAAATTATGTTTTTACTCATATATTACAAATCATGTATGGGTATTTCATTTTAATATGGATTCTCCGATATATTTTCGATGTTATAGAAATAATTATTTTAATGATGTGTATAAAATTTCCCATTGAAATTTTATATTATTATTATAATTATTTTAATGATATACTATGGTTCTATTTATTTTATTCCTTCATCATACTTGCATTTCAAATGTTACGAAATCATATAGGATTTCAAGTTTCAATCTCCTCGTTTATTGGGAATGATTATGATTATGATTTCAATAATGAAAATTTATAGGCTATGTATAATGAATCCAATGAATTTTATTCCCCTCCATTTATTTATTTATAATATATGTTCTCTATTAATTTTATTCACATTAAGTACCCATGTGACCGAAATAATATATTTAGTAAAAAATGACTCCATTTATATATTCGATTAGTGTTCTTTTTTCTTCTATATCAATTTATTAAGAAAATTATAAATGGTTGTATTTAATAGTATAAAATAATATTATGAAGTCAATTTTATTATTTTATATTTCTTTATAAATTAATATGTTTAATCTTTTTTCCATTTTCAGAACAAGTTACGTTTTATTATTTAATGAAAATATAAATAGAATATTTGGTTTAATACCGAAAATATGAACAGAATATCCCAATATCATGAAAAATCAATTCAATAATGATTTATATAATGGTAAATTAAAATAATTAAATACTTTAAAAGAAATTTTTTTATTTAAATAAATTATTTTGATTTGAACGTATTTTCCTTTACAAATAATATTCCATGTGATCTTTTTAATAAATTGTTATCTTAGATCACATAAATTGATGTTAATTATGATTTATTAGTGGTATGATTCAATTATACCTTTTTATTATTTCATTTTAATACTTATGAATTATATTTTAATATATTTATTGATCCCATTCATATTAAATGAGATATGATAGGATGAAATTTTGAAATACTTATGAAACCTATTTCCTTTCAATGCGTAACGATATATAAAAAAATATTTAGGATCTTGTATAAAAAATATGATTATTTTTTTGATTTTTGTTTGTTGGTAATATAATTATATATTTCTCAAATGATGATGATAAATACAGATATCAAATGATATATAAATCAATTTAATTATGAGGGAACCCAGTTTAGCGAGCGACAATTTCCCCTATGATAGCCTTACAGGTGATTATTTAGTAAGGATATGATTGAATTTGGAGTGAACCGAATCCATAATAAAATTTTTGGAGGTTATAATTTACTATGTAAATTAATTTTTATGATATTTTTTTATATCAAGGTATGTTTTATGCCAATGTTATTCCTTCAGTGAACATTTTCATTGATTCATTAATTATTTGTGTCTTATGTACTGCCTGAGTTTCTTCGCTGACACAATATTATGATCACTGAATGATGGGTCATGATTATAAAATGGTAAAAAACTTTATGAAACCCTTATTCTCATTTTATGGTTTTGTGATCATTACATTATCCCTTGTGTTACATTACTAAGCATTTCAGCTCAACCTTATTTTGTTTTATTTCCCTTGGTAATTATGAATTTTATGGCATGATATATCCTTGAATTTTCATACATTTAATGAACATAGTGGGATACTATATAAATATATTTTACATTCTTTTTTATTGTTTCCTTGTTTCTAAATACACTATGCCTTTATAGTTTAGGCAAGGATCGTAATATTTTATATGGAATATTTTTCAAATATGATGAAATATTTCTATACAAAATACAATGTTTTACATAATATATATAAATGTATGTTTTTGAAAATGTTTTTATGTTATCATTAGAATAATTTTGTCAAAAAATGGTGATTATATTGATACAAGATTGTTTTCCTTGTAATACACCCCTATTTGGATACTACAAGTATACATGGGTTTGTAATAGATATATCTAGCGGTAATAACCCAAAAAAGAGTTGGTGAGGTATATATAAATCATCAATATGGTTGATGGTGAGTGTACCCATTCTTAACACATATTTTGACACTCCCAGTGGATATTATTGGGTTAATTCACAAATTTTTTTTCTTTATTAAGGATTTGATTAAATTATTACAATGGGATGACCAGTTTAAAGAATTTTTTTCATAGATTGGAAATATATTATCATTATTTATACATCCAATATATAATTACTCATGATTAGGAAATATAATTTACTTTTCTTAGAATATATTTCATGGTTGTATAAATTGGTTTTATCTAGAATAAATCATGTTAATTGTCAATGTGAATGAATATTTAATGAATGGCTGGATGAGAAATTACCTGAAATATCAATAGAAGGAGAAAGCTTATAATAATTCATAATTATATAGTATGATATTATATTAAAAATAAGTAAATTTCATAGTATCCTACATCATTAAACAATAATAAGATGTATTTTTATTAAATTTAATGTGGTGAGGGCTATAAAGGAATGAATGTTCAATTTTCATCATTCTACGAATATGGGAATAATTACTAAGTAGAATGTATCAATTATTAGTGATGATGTTTTTTGTATAAAAATTAAGTTCATATATCAATTAATTAATAATATACTCGATTTCTTATTTAGGTTGAATATGGGAATTAATCTTCTTAATATCATAATAGATATGTTAACTAAAAGGCCAAGGAAGAGAATTTTCAATTCAAGTAATCGACATCAATGCATTGAAGCATATGTGTATTGGGATTTTATAATTGTGTTTTATAATTTCTATATAAATGATATTTAATATATATGAATCATGAATCATCTAATGATAGTTCCATAGTAGTTTCTCATTATGGTTTTGAAAATACATGGTAAATGGTAAAGGAAACCAAAAAAATTAATTTTATAGAAAAAATAAAATGTTATTTGGGATAAAGAGAAAAATGATACTGATAATGTAAATGGGATATTATTGGTGACCTTAAATTTGTTACAGATTTGATAAAAATATGACTTAGATCATATTAGTTGATATTTATTACATTAATTGATTTATCAAACTGGTAGATGATCTTATTTGATTAATAAAGACTGTTTAAATTTTTCGACGAAAATATGTTTTCATATGGGGATAACATAAAACATATATATTCCATCATAAGTTTTTAATTTTAAGGGTGATCATAAGATTAGAGGCACAAATAACACTTTTTAGGATTAATGTTATTGTATTTTTAGGTTATTTTCCACTTTAATGTCATTTAAGAAGAATACTATATTGATTTTTAAATAATAATATGGGTCCGTATATGATTTTTTGATATGTAATTAATGGTATTTTAGATAGTTGGATATATATTTCTTGATGATTTTAATGTGATTGATTGGAAAAATTATATATTCAAAGATATATGTGATCAATATCAGGAATAAAATTTACAATTGTATCTAAATTGGTTTCAAGATATTTTGGAGATATTCACTACATTATAATATAATATATAGATTTATCATATTAATTAATTAAATTTTGAAAGATACTTCATTATGTTGAGGTATATGTAATTTACGATTATCATATGATTTAACATTAAATATTATTAAAGAAAAATTAAATTAAATTTTAGTGATGTAAGATGAATGGCCTTAGATAGCCATTATAGTTAAATAATCAGTTAATGTTTTTTTATTAGTTTTATTTTGTATACTAGATTGTTTATCAATTGATATAGGTGATGTCTCTGATATTATAATGGAAACATCGAACATAAATGTTATAATTCATCATATGAAGGTATATACGTTTTTATATTATCATACATAGTGATAACCACCTAGTTTTGTTTAATATATAAATACATGAAAAATATATTGATATTATTTTTTCGATTTTGAGGTTGATAGTATTTCTTCGCAAATATAACAACAATTGTTTATACTCATCATGTGGATAAAAATATGAGATTAAGGAATAAATTGATTAATGTATGTAGTTAAACAGGTTAGATAAGTCAATTTCATTACATTATTATTATTTATGATATAGGAAATCCGTTACTCTTGGAAAATAATTAGAAAATATAATGAAATTCTACTATATTCATTTCTAAAGAATCAATTACAATTATCATTACTCCTTAATTAATGGTTTTGAAAACATTCACGTGGACATTTTCATTCACATTATTATGAACACCATTCTACATTATTATCAATCATTATTTAGAATTTACTTTTTTATTTCGATCCATGTTAATAATTTAACATCCCAATAATGTTATTATATTTGGAATCCTATATATGTGTTAATATAGAGGACTGTCATACATTCCCTTTCCATATTTTCATGTTGATGTTTTGTAACACCTTTTCCGGATGATGGTTATAAGAAAATAATTTTCATATAAAAATTTATTATTTACTGAGAAAAAATTCAAACATTGGTGCAACATTTTCTTAATGTATGATAAAATTTAAAAACCCAATATATTAATAAGAATAACAATGTTTGATAGAGTAAACATAACTCAACACCATGTATAATTAAAAACGAAATATTATTATTTTATGAATGTTGTAACATATTCATTAAATTAAAATATATTAATAGAAGAAAAAAAATTATGAAATACATAAAAAAACCCAATGTTATTAAAAATGAATTAAAAGATTCATACTAAATAAGAACTCAATTTTTAGTAAACTAGTTTTATTCATCAGAATATGTATTGATAATAAATAGCCCTTATGGATTTTTTGAGCGAATATTATAATTAATTTATTAATATTTTTATTGCTAAAATTGTTATAAAATTAATATTAAATTGAATTATGGGGATTTTTTTAAAACATAATTTTTTTAATGAATTTTGATAACTCTAAATTATTTCGTCATTGTATATTCTTTTCATTAAAAGAAGTAAATTTAATTACCAGTTATAATTTTTAATTGAATTCAAATTGTTTTTGTATCTATTTGATCAATAATAATATAAATAATTTTATTTAAATATGATATTTTTATGATTCTCAATTTTTTTAATTTTTACACTTAAAAGTCAACATGTAAAAAATATTTTATATTGTATATTGTAACTCTAAATTAATATTGATATATTAACAATTAAGAAATGTTATAAATATTTTTCACCTCTATATAGGTAAAATGGGTAAAACATGGCTAAAACCATGGGATAGGTCCTAAAAATCATTGCAACACATTTATTTTATTTCATTTTACTGAATAAATTAGTCCATATATATCTCAAATATTAATATTTCATTTAGGATCCATTTTCCCTTGTAAATTGAATTGATATTATTTTATATAAAAGAAATTTTAAAAAATAATTCTCCTAAATTCATTGTCCCTAGATAGTTTTCATAAAAAATAGTATAAATAATATTATATGTATTTATCATAAATATTAAAAAAATTTCTATAATGATAATTTACTTTAAATTTTTACTGATAAAATAATTACATTAATTTTTTACAAAAAACTATCACCATGCTTCTAATGGAAGAAAATACTTAGTAAATTAAATTTAGAAAATCAAAATGTTATAGTTTTTTGATAAGAAATATGGATAAAAATTTATAGAATAACAAGACATACTAAAAAATTTGATGGATTATATTAAATATTTTTTTTTCTGAAATGTGATCTTTAAACTCAATCTGAATGAATAGTGTCAAAATGATATTAATTATAAATTTTGTTTTATAATAATTAATTAATTAATTTAATAATACTAAAAATAATTAAAGAAGAAAATTATGATGATAATTTTTTTTATAATTTCATCTCCTGGTAATGTATGTTCTAATTAATGCCTCATATATAAAATTATATCCGTTTAAGACTAAAAATTTTGTTACTGTGGTTAAGTTCTAACCTAGAAAATAAAGGGATTGATCAAAATTATGTTTTTCAAATTGACAAGAAAACCTAAATAAATCATAATGTTTAATATATTTCCACTTCATTAAATTTTTAATCAAATATATATCATTTTTTAAGAAATAGTTTTGGAGATGATGTTGTTATATTTAAATATTTTTTGTAAATCCATGTATATTATTTCCTTTCCAAATAATAGGACACCAATTATTTCTTTCCATTATAGAAAATTGAACAATATATATCAATCAAAAACTTACAAATTATATTTAAAAAATACATATCCTTGAATAATATGTTTTGGTTTTCAATATGGAACATTCCATAGGTCATTAAGAAGTGATATAAAGGAGGTCTACCGAAGAAGAGGTACTCATCCTACATGATCTCTTTCAATTTATTTATTCATCCACCTCATATTAATATATAAAATATATAATTAATTAAAAACATCAGTTTAATTAATATATTGGCATTTTATTATTATTATTTAGTCAGAACTATCCACCATATATTCCATCAAAAGTGAAGTGAATGTATTTTAAATGCATACATTTGGAATAAATTCTCCATATATAGATACAATTAATTTTCTATCACAACGTCTAATTTATTTGTATAGTTGTATTTAAATTTTATATATTATATTTTGGATAAAATAATTCACAAAATTTTAATATAATATCTAAATTCATACCCTCTCATTATTTGGAATTCAATAACATCGCTCATTTATATGTTTGGACAAGAACCTCCACAAAGAAATGTGAATCATTTTTTTATTATGTATATAGATGGATATAAATATATAATTAATGAATTAATCTGATATATTTTATATAATAATGATTCTTATGAATGAATTATTAATTATTATTCTTTCATTCCATCTTCTTAAATTTACAAAAAAACATTCTTACATACATACACAATTAAATACCCATGATGGGTGTAATACATGATTCAATCTCAAATATATATGGTTAAATATAATTACAAATATATATATATAATTAATATATATTAAATTTATATCATAGTTAACATTATGCAGATCTTGGAACCATTATCAATGTATATTCCCCAGAACTACCTAACCAAAATTCCAATTAAAAAAGTAGTAAGACGCATAAACGAAAAATTTAAAAATTAATTTCTATTAAATTATTGTATATATTTTTTGAGTGGATAATGTATGTTATTATAAATATATACATGAATATATTATATAATTTTGAAGAACATTAATCTATTATGCCACATATTAGATCACTTTCAATGATGTGTGAACTCAAGCGATGAGTTTCTCTTCTTACTAATATTTATTTGAGAAACATTCCACAATCATAACATTTATTCACTATGTTGTGTATGTAAAACCATGAATATAGTTTATGATAAATTTCATGAAATTTTATGAGTTTTATAAAATCAAAATTAGGTTTTAAATTTTATGATTTTTTTACATATATTACGAAAGTGGTAAGGGTTATTTTCCTTATTGTTGTTACATTAGGACATGATTGGTTTTATAACTCTTTATGTTTATATGGAGTAAATAATACTCCATTGATATGTTATATAATGATTATAATTATATTTATGATATTTATTTATTTTCATATTATGTAATTCTTTCATGGGTCTTACAATTGAAATGATTCCATAGTTGTATGGGTTCGATGTTATAATTTCATTGTTTATCGGGGTTGTTGTGATTAAATTTTTAAATTCTGATATATTATGACCAATATAATTATCAAACCATATATTTTTTCCATTGGTTATTTCTTGACAAACCTATTTTATGTTGACTTGTCACTCATTATTTACTTTATAGATTGTAAATTTATTTTGATTAAAAACAAATTTATTTATATCATAAATTGAAATTAATTTAATCATTTATATAAATGTTTTCTAAAATTTTTTCAAGAATTATTTTACTAATAACTTATCATTTTTTAATTTATTTTTCCCCTTTTTTACTTTTTATTTAATGGTATAATGGAAATTTTTAATTCATTGTTAGAATTAATAGATTTATAAATTTTAATGAAAATGTGAAATGAATTGTTTTTTAGAATTGATGACCTTGAAAATATTTTGTATCATCAAGACTAACAAATAATATAAATATATCATTAAATTATTCCATGATTCATTCCAAATAATTTTTTTCAGTAATATTTGATAAATTGTTACTCTTTAAATAACTTCTTTCAAAGATAAAAGGATATTTTTCTCAAGAACCATCCCATGTGAACATTAAGAGTATTTGTTATCTATGATAGAAACCATTGATTTTTAAAATTAAAAACGTATGATAGGATCCAGTTTTTTTGTAAATATTAAATCTCTAAAAGGCTAATCTTTATGATAAAAATATTTACGTGAAACCAATTTATTCTTCATGGGTTATTCTAAGATGAAATATCAACTTTTATATGAAAAGAATATATTTATCTTTAATCTAACTATTAGATTTTCCACCAAATGTAAACTGAAAACCATCACATGAATTAAATAATATAAAATTGAAATATTCCTCTTCATTTGTCTGGAACACCAGTTATTTAAATATAAATAATCATTGATACATATAATATATATATATCCTAAAATGTATCAATCCAATGGAATATTTTGGTACAATTTCCATCAAGGGACTAATTAGATTAATATTAGGATAATTAAGAATCTAAATATATTTAAAACTTTTATTTACAAGGATTTTTATAAAAAAAGTTATATTTAAACATAATTTTTTTTAGTGCCATAAAATTATTCTATAAATTGAAATGGCCATTCAAATGAAAATATCTTTCTCATTCTATATTTTCAAATTATAATATTTGAAATAATTACTTTTTATCTTTAAATAATTAGTCTTATTAAGGTTTGGATAAATTATGATATAAAAACATTATTTTTATTGTTTAATATTATTATCAACATCATTTTATCATATTTCAAAATTCCATGAATAAATTTAGAAGAATATTATTTATGATTATAAAATTAATTTTTTCAAATAAATAGTCAATATGTAAATATACTCAAAATCACTATATACATTCTTATTATAACTTTAACTATATTGATCAATTTTTTATATTTATCTTGAGATAATTACACTTATTCTATACTTTAGTAATTTCTTTAAAGACTAAATTATGTATTCTTTAATAATCTTAATTATTTAATTGATTAATATATTTTATTATATCATTTTAATATTTTCAGCATCAATACCATAGAATCACAATTATTTATATTTCCCTTTTTTTGGAAGAACTAATATTCATATTTTCAAATAATTTATTGTCTTTAAAATTTCATGATAATATTTGTTTTTCAAATTTTTATGTTCATGTATTTTTTCAGTAATCCTGAATAAATTTTCCTTAATTGATAATTTTTTTATAAAATTATTTAAGGTTATAATTAATATAACTATTGTCATGAAATTAATTATATTTAGTTACATTTTCATATTTACTGATATAATTATGATCAATATTAGAATGATATATAAGTTGAGTAAAAAATGAATTAGGCTACCCACAATGTGTATCCATAAAATCAAGTTTCCATATATCTTGTTTTGTTCCAATGTCAGTGCAAGAATCAAGACTATCAAATCAATCACATCCTATAAAAAATTATTGATTTACCATCCCCCTTTATCAGTATTTTTTTATTCTTGAGTTTAGTATAACCAATAGAAATGTTACCTTTTATCTTACACTGATATCTCGTTAGTTTTAAATGATCCATAT
The DNA here is from genome assembly GCA_963277665.1 of Viscum album. NCBI lineage: Eukaryota > Viridiplantae > Streptophyta > Magnoliopsida > Santalales > Viscaceae > Viscum > Viscum album. The sequence continues at coordinate 567,737,219 of OY728151.1, forward strand.
TATTTATATTATTAACTTTCTACACTACAATTTGTAAATATTTAATAAACTAAATATTTCCTCATTTATTCATAAATTTAAATAACATTATTTTAAAATGATACACATTTTTTTTGACTTTACATGAATTTAGGTTCATAAGAGTTAGCCGATTCTTCAATATAATATTTAAATGCTACAAAATTGAACAATGTAGACTCCTTATCAAAAATATTCTTAAATTAAATTCTATACAACAATAAATAAAAAATTAGTTCATCTAAATTATACCAAATAAAAATCATACTTTCATCAATCGATAATTTCATTACATGCCATGTTTTTGGTAAATCTATTAGAACTCTTTTAACTAGTATTGATTATGTACTGTTTCACCAAGTAAACTCATAAATTTTTTAATACTTATAAATTTGTGGAACATATGTTTTATTGAATCTTCTTTTCCAAAAATAAAATTCTTCTTTTCTAATTAATGCATTCCCAATTTGGTTATCTAAATCTATTATTTATAATTTTTTGTGACATATAGAACTCCTCAAATTTTGTGAGTTATTCTATATAATAAAATATGACAATGAGAACTTATATAAAAGAAAAAAAACAAACTATTCTTTACATTATTACATAAAATATACTCTTCATTATAGTTAGTGATATTTGTCTGTACACTTAAATTGGGTAGATCATTTTATTTCTATATGATTGTTCAATAATTGTAAGGACCCGAAGCTTGATGTACATAGAAATTACATTACATTTGCGGAATACTTAGTACATAACAAAAACACACACAGAAGGATCGTAATAGTTTAGTGTCTTTGGAAACTCGGAACATAATCTTCTAATCGTGGTGGAAGATCTTCAATATCTCCCATAAAGATCTTCCCTTTTTTTACCTAAAACATTTCTTTATATCCTGGGGAAAAGAAAAAATAAAAGGGTGAGCTCAAATGCTCAGTAAGGGTAAACAAAAGAAAAATCAATCACATCATATTCATAAGAACATAACTTTTGGAAATCTTAACCTGCAAAAGAGAGCATAATTTCATAACATGGGATAAATCATAGTAGTGAAATGAAATCCCAATAAACACAACTTAAAACATGAAACTTTTTAGCATACACACATAATCATAGAGAATCATTTCTTGTTAGTCAAGACTCATTGCCAAGACTGTCTTAGTGGACAAAGTCCCTTTCTGAATCGAGTAACCCTCGTTCCAGTCGTGTTTCACTGAACCGGTATAACCTACCATTTCATCCATGTCTATCTCATGAGATATAAAATTTTTACCCAATGCATTAGAGGGAGATATAGGTCCCACCCATCTCATAATGATACCATTCTTATGTGTGCCACAAAATCATAAATCATACATCATTGCATAACCCATGTAATACAAATGGGAATCTTAAACATCATGACATCATAAAACAATTCATATAAGATAAAGGAATTCATAAAAATAATTCCATCAAAACATAATAAAATCAATGTAATAATAGGTATAAAAATAGAACCCTTTATTATCTTAGATGGAAAATAATTTTGATAAAACACTTGAACTCCATTCTTGCGGAAAATATCCTTTCTTCTTCAAAAACACGTTTCCTTTCGTAACATGTCGTACAATTATAAACAAAAATAATTTGATTAAAAATAAACTTGAAAACTTTTAAAGGATTCTTCTTGGAAATAATGTTTTAAAAATCCATTCATGCCATATAAGTTTAAAAAAACATTATTCTCGTACTTTTGTCGTAAAAGTCAAAAAGTACCTCATACGAAAAATGACAAAATATTCCTTTCTTATCTTTTACTAAAAATTCACTGAAGGGTAAAATTGGATTTAAAAAATTGTAGGTGGATTTAAATAATATTACATATTGAGGAAACAAGGATGTGGATGATAAAATACACCCCAGTAAATGCCAAAGTAAAAACAATCTCGGATAAAAATGAGATTGTGATATTTTCCCTTACCTTAGGTTCGATTTGCTTCGTAAGTGTCTGAACCTCCTGTATAATGATTTAAATAATCTCATGGAATTATTACAGAATCATATTCATTGTTATTATATCATATATGGTTCACTTATGACTTTATATTACCCGTTCTTTTGTAAATTCATGTTAAAGTAGCATTTTGGGTAAAATCGTCTCATTTGTTGTTCGTGTTTTAACTTATAATTATTCATATGATTACTTAGATCATTATTAATTAATTATAGAATACAAAAAATGATTTATATATAATATATATTCAGAATATACTTATATATAATGGATCGATAAATGGAATGAAATACACCGTTCATGGAGACGGTAGGTCGTACGTACGCATGAACACTGTTTTCGTTTCCTTATTGAATTGAGTGGAATTAAGTAGATGACATACATATATATACACATAAATCTAGTAGCTTTATAATGTCATATATTTCATTATTATTGCTTATATATACTTTATAATCATTCTTAAATGGTTAGCATGGAGAATGAATCTCATCGCGTCGTGGAGACGGTAGTCCGTACGTACGCACGGGCGATGATATCATTTCCATAATTATTGAATTGAATTAGAGTGGATGATAAAATATATCAGAATAATTATGATGTTATAATAACTATGTCTAGTTATTCTTTACACCATAATACCCATCCATGTACGGTGTTGGTGGAAAAAACAGATTACACCACGGCGTGGAGACGGTATTCCGTACGTACGCACGCGCGGTGATTTTGTTTTCCATAGGATGGATAGATGGTGAAATAGGGTTGTTTCATACTTATAATAACATATCATTATATGAGTGATACTTATGTTATTACTTCATAATGAAACAAGAAGAAGAAGTGGAAGAAGAAATAATATTGAAAGAATCGGTAACAGAAATTACCTCTTCTTTGAAGAACCTCTTTGAGACCTCCTCTTAGGACACTAAAATTGTTCTTTGAGGAAGACCATAACCTATAGGATGTTTCTAGGGAAGTGGAGAGGAGAATTTTGCAGGGGTTGGACGAGTTTGAATGCTCAAAGTTGTGTGAGGAAGAGTGGGAGGAGGTGCCCTTTTATAAGGGAGGAGAGGGGCTCCTTTGGAAAAACTAAAAATATTATTTTATTATAAAGTCAAGTTCGGTTATAAATAGCTCCAAATTGATTTATTTCGAGGCTAAGGTGGGGATGGGTCTCATCCTCTCATCCAATAGAATTTAGACAAGTTTAGGTTCCTATTTTAACCTTATCATTAAGATTTAACATTAAGTTAAATAATTTTACTTTTACCGTGTCTTCTTGAGTTCTTACACTATAAGGTTAATAAACTTACTATAAGAAGCAAAAAGAACCCCAAATTGTTTATTATTAATATATATAACCTTATCTAAGTCAATTTGCCGAACCATAGATTTTTATGAATAAAATAACAATTAATAATATAATATTTGTTTTAAAAACTATTTTATGTCAATTTTGACACTATTTAGTAATTAATTTTTGTGAAAATAATAACAGAATGATAAGTTCGAAAAAAGTTAATTAAATCCATACTAACATGTTATATTAACCTATAAAATTAGTTTAAATCATAAAAAGTCTCAAATTATATTTATTTGGGTATTTATAATATCAATTATTAAAAATATTCACTATTAATGTAATTACTGCATCATCATTGTGTCATAAATAAATTAATTTATTTAATGTCTAAAAATTATAAATAAAATATCTTTATGTAGGAAATCATTTTATCTTTCTAATGAGTATTTATATTTGAATTTATCTTATGTATAACCCTATATTAAAAATGTTTTAGTAAATAAACTTTGATTTTAACACTTTTAATCCTTCTTTAAATAAATTAATAATAAATGTCCTAATCTAATCCAAGTGGGCCTAGATGGTCATATTTTATTCCTAAGTTTGTTTTTGGTTGAATTAAACTTTACAATAGAATTAGGACATGTGTTAGGATAATAATAATATCATTTCTACCCTTAATTACCCTATTTACTTTTAACCGTGGTATAAAAAAGTAAAAAGTTACTATTCGCCAAAAAATTATTTTCATCTAATTGAACCACATTTTACTTACTGACATCAACTGTGTCTCTAGGATTTTTGAAATTCCACTCACAGAAGCGGTAAAATAAAGTTTTATGAACAATTCAGTTTTTTAACTACCACTTTGTGGTTTCACTATTAATCAAAAATTGAATGTTTTCAGAAAAATACCAAAAATTAGGCCTAATCTATATTTGATATTATGAACTCAAAAATGATGTCTATTTTACCAAATTAAAAACATATCAGTTTCATTAAATAATTTAATAATTTATTCCCGTCATCAAAACAAATAGCGTGTTTTTAAGAGATAATAACTATCAAAAGATTGAAACTTGTTTATAACTGGTTTAAATGTGAAATTACATCCAATGACCATCATTGTATTAAATTGTAAAAATATATTCTAAATATACTTTAAAACCACTAAAATTTATAATTTATCACTATTAATTATTTCGATTGAAAAAGTTGTTTTTAAATAAAATTTAGCAATTTCCACTATTCATCAAAATATGAAAGTTATCCGAAAATTACCAAAATTTCACCCTAAGCTAATTTCGATATTCCGAATCCAAAAATGAAGTCCATTTTAAAAAATAAAATTTACAAAATTTCAAAAAGTGGTTATTACTATTCATAATGGCTAGTTTTAATAATATTTTAATAGCATATCGTTGTTTAGCGAAATTTGGTGTTGTATACAACACACGCTATCGTGAAAGGTCGTGATTGCGTGTAATTCAAGCCATGTCAGAGATGTGTGTTGTGAAAGCTCATTTTGTTGTAGCATATAAAACAAGACATTAATGAAATTAAAAAGAATATTTTTCATAAAATCTCAGGGTGTTACATTCTACCCCCCTTAAAATGAATTTCACCCGCGAAATTCGTCTGGGTTATAAGTGGTTTACTACTCGAAATTTTGTTTAATAGAAACCCACATCATAAAAAAGAATACCAAAACATGTCTTTAAAAACTAAAGTATGATATGTAACGGTTACCCAAATTAACTCATCACTGGGTTTCCACATAGGAGAACATTGGTGAAAATATGAATATGGAAGAAAAATCTAACCATCATGTTCTGATGGAGAGTGGTAGAGAACATGGCTATGAAAAAGCCAGAAATCACAAAGCTATTGATTTGTGATAATCTAGGGTACCATCCGATTCATCAGATATAAGATCACTAGGACAACATTTTTGGTTTTCAATATCATTTCCCTAAAGTTGAAAAATTTGAATTAGAAGAAATACTTACTTGATTTTGGTACAATCTCACTGTTGTTCATGAATTGAACAATTTCCACTTTATCCCTTAAAGATATAAAGTTGAATTTGTTATTCGTGATGTGTTAGCAGATCATGTGTTAGAATGACGGGTCATTCCATCTCTTTCAAACAAATGGTTAGCAAAAGTTATTAAATATACATAAGTCATTATATAGTGAGATTAATCATATATGGTACCTAAAATAAACTTATACTTCATATATCATACTGCTAAATATAATAAAACTAGTTTCTACTAAAAAGGGACTTCCTGTAGTCCAGTGGTAGGCGATAAAGGCCAGTCGCACTTCGGTTGTGGGTTCGATTCCCACAGCCTTGTCCGACGCGATGGGTTGTCGCCCATCCTGCAGGTTGTCCTTTTTCTAAAACTATAACATCCCATCAATAATATTGAAAAAACATCTATCCTTAATCAATACTAACTTATGTTCTACATAATCCATTTCAATCTTTAGGCTTATCCATAATACTACAGTCCACTCTCATAACATAGTGAAAACGATTTCGAGAGATTTAATACCATCGTTGATCCCCATATATCATAAGATATGTCTTGTTGGTCACATTCTAAACATTAAAATGCCTTAATCATGTATTCTCTTGAATACCCACTGACCCTTATTGAAAACATGAATGCAGTTAAACGTTAACACTTTCCACATACCAAAATCCTCAAAATTCTATATACTCAAACCATGATATCCCATAGTCCTTATATCAATCATGAGCTCATGAATATTGTCAAGCATTTCATTTTCTCTTTATCACTTCATTATGCGCATATCATCCACTTTCCAAAAAATATCTGAATAACCTTTCATTGTTACTCATACCATTCATCATAAACTTTCAAAACATAAGGAAAGACAACAGTGTAACAATCCTTAGATGTCTTTTTATTCTATAGTACAACATTACACTTGATAAACATGTAATCATTCCTCTACCTTCTTAAACCATTGACTGATCTTCAACAATTCTTTCATCTCACATATCATTTGTAGTCTCTTCATCATCATCAAAAAAAATACTACCCATACGATCATACCGATTCTCGTCATGAGACATTCCCTTAGGGCATTGGTTTGCATAATGCCCGTACATTCCACATTTAAAACATTTAACCATTGTTGATGTCGTAGCAATACCATTAACCTCATCCATGGTGTTAACTGAAACTTTTCCATTGCACTTACTAGCTTTGTGTCCTTCTTTTCCACACCCAAAGCATCTTCCAGTTCCTTTGAAACATTCTCCTGGATGCCTCTTCCCACAAGATTTACATAGGGGAAATTGAACTTTCTTTCCTCTATGATCATCATGAAACTCCATCTTTCTCTTATTAGCCGAGTCAGGAAACTTAACAAATTTTACTTTATTGATCATATTATGAGATTGCTGATTCGGGATAATAATGATGTTTGGACTTCCAAATCCCATTTCATTTGGTTGCTCATGAAAAATATCATTCCATTGTCCATCATATCCTCCATTATCGTGAATAACCTTCTTTCCAGCCATTTTCTAAAACCCAAAAAGAATAGTGTTAGAGGAAAAAATCATAATAAAGGGGGAGAAAATTCAATATCTAACATCTTAGGTTAAATTCTAAGGTCGTTACCATATTTCTAGGACTATCCTATACGTATACTTATCCTTAGGGACATCCCTAGACAAACCTTAGAAATATCTCTAGGGATCTCACTAACGTTCTCACATCCTAGTTTCCAAAGGTTGACTAAAAATTTCCTCTGATACCAACTGTAGAGACCCGTATCGTGACGTACATGGACATTACATTACTTTTGCGGAATACTTAGTACATAACAAAAACACACACACAATGATCGTAATAGTTTAGTGTCTTTGGAAACTCTGAATATAATCTTCTAATCGTGGTGAAAGATCTTCAACATCTCCCATAAAGATCATCCCTTTTGTTTACCTAAAACCTTTCTTTATATCCTGGGGAAAAGAAAACATAAAAGGGTGAGCTCAAATGCTCAGTAAGGGTGAACAAAAGAAAAATCAATCACATCATATTCATAAGAACATAACTTTCGGAAATATTAACCTGCAAAAGAGAGCATAATTTCATAACATGGGATAAATCATAGTAGTGAAATGAAATCCCAATAATCATAACTTAAAACATAAAACTTTGTGTCATACACACATAATCATAGAGAATCGTTTCTTGTTAGTCAAGACTCATTGCCAAGACTATCTTAGTGGACAAAGTCCCTTTCTGAATCGAGTAACCCTCGTTTCAGTTCTGTTTCACTGAACCGGTATAACCTACCATTTCAGCCATGTCTATCTCATGAGATATAAAATCTTTACCCAATGCATTGGAGGGAGATATAGGTCCCACCCATCTCATAATTATACCATTCTTATGTGTGCCTCAAAATCATAAATCATACATCATTTCATAACCCATGTAATACAAATGGGAATGTTAAACATCATGACATCATAAAACAATTCATATAAGATAAAGGAATTCATAAAAATAATTCCATCACAACATAATCAAATCAATGTAATAATAGGGATAAAAACAGAACCCTTTATTATCTTAGATGGAAAATAATTTTGATAAAACACTTGAACTCCATTCTTGAGGAAAATATCCTTTCTTCTTCAAAAACACTTTTCCTTTCATAACTTGTCGTACAATTATAAACTAAAAGAATTTGATTAAAAATAAACATGAAAACTTGTAAAGGATTCTTCTTGTAAATAATGTTTTAAAAATCCATTCATTCCATATAATTTAAAAAAACATTATTCTTGTACTTTTTTCAGAAAAGTCAAAAAGTACCTCGTACGAAAAACGACAAAATATTCCTTTCTTATCTTTTACTAAAAATTCACCGAAGGGTAAAATTGGATTTAAAAATTTTTAGGTGGATGGAAATAATATTACATATTGAGGAAACATGGATTTGGATGATAAAATACACCCCAGTAAATGCCAAAGTAAAAACAATCTCGGATAAAAATGAGATTGTGATATTTTCCCTTAACTTAGGTTCGATTTGCTTCGTAGGTGTCTGAACCTCCTGTATAATGATTTAAATAATGTCATTGACTTATTAAAGAATCATATTCATTGTTATTATATCATATATGGTTCACTTATGACTTTATATTACCCGTTCTTTTGCAAATTCATGTTAAAGTAGCGTTTTGGGTAAAATCGTCTCATTTGTCATTCGTGTTTTAACTTATAATTATTCATATGATTACTTAGATCATTATTAATTAATAATAGAATAAAAAATGATTTATATATAATATATATTCAGAATATACATATATATAATGGATCTATAAATGGAAAGAAATACACCGTTCATGGAGACGGTAGGCCGTACGTACGCATGAACGCTGTTTTCGTTTCCTTATTGAATTGAGTGGAATTAAGTAGATGACATACATATATATACACATAAATCCAGTAGCTTTATAATGTCATATATTTCATTATTATTTCTTATACATACTTTATAATCATTCTTAAATGGTTAACATGGAGAATGAATCTCATCGCGTCGTGGGGACGGTAGTCCGTACGTACGCACGAGCGATGATATCATTTCCATAATTATTGAATTGAATTGGAGTGGATGATACAATATATCATAATCATTATGATGTTATAATAACTATGTATAGTTATTCTTTACACCATAATACCCATCCATGTAAGGTGTTGGTGGAAAAACAGATTACACCACGGCGTGGAGACGATATTCCGTACGTACGCACGCGCGGTGATTTTGTTTTCCGTAGGATGGATAGATGGTGAAATAGGGTTGTTTAATACTTATAATAACATATCAGTATATGAGTGATACTGATGTTATTACTTCATAATGAAACAACCTAATAAGAAGAAGTGGAAGAAGAAATAAAGTTGAAAGAATTGGTAACAGAAATTACCTCTTCTTTGAAGCACCTCTTTGAGACCTCCTCTTAGGGTACTAAAATTGGTCTTTGAGGAAGACCATAACCTATAGGATGTTTCTAGGGAAGTGTAGAGGAGATTTTGGCAGGGGTTGGCCGAGCTTGAAGGCTCAAAGTTGTGTGAGGAAGAGAGGGAGGAGGTGCCCTTTTATAACGGAGGAGAGGGGCTCCTTTGGAAAAACTAAAATATTATTTTATTATAAAGTCAAGTTCGGTTTTAAATAGCTCCAAATTGATTTATTTCGAGGCTATGGTGGGTATGGGTCTAAATCCTCTCATCCAATAGAATTTAGACAAGTTTAAGTTCCTATTTTAACCTTATCATTTAGATTTAACATTAAGTTAAATAATTGTACTTTTACTGTGTCTTCTTGTGTTCTTACACTGTAAGGTTAATAAACTTACTATAGGAAGCCAAACGAACCCCAAATTGTTTATTATTAATATATATAACCTTATCTAAGTCTTTTGGCCGAACCTTAGATTTTTACGAATAAAATAACAATTAATAATATAATATTTGTTTTAAAAACTATTTTATATCAATTTTGACACTATTTAGTAATTGATTTTTGTAAAAATCATAACAGAATGATATGTTCTAAAAAAGTTAATTAAATCAATACTAACATGTCATATTAACCTATAAAATTAGTTTAAATCATAAAACGTCTCAAATTATATTTATTTGGGTATTTATAATATCAATTATTAAAACATTTCACTATAATGGTAATTACTGCATCATCATTATGTCATAAATAAATTAATATATTTAATGTCTAAAAATTATAAATAAAATATTATTATGTAGCAAATATTTTTATCTTTCTAATGAGTATTTATATTTGAATTTACCTTATGTATAACCCTATATTAAAAATGTTTTAGTAAATGAACATTGATTTTAACTCTTTTAACCCTTCTTTAAATAAATTAATAATAAATGTCCTAATCTAATCCAAGTGGGCCTAGATGGTCATATTTTATTCCAAAGTTTGTTTTTGGTTGAATTAAATTTGTCCAATAGAATTAGGACATGTGTTAGGATAATAATAATATCATTTCTACCCTTAATTACCCTATTTACTTTTAACCGTGGTAAAAAAAAGTAAAAAGTTACTATTCACCAAAAAATTATTTTCATCTAATTGAACCACATTTTACTTACTGACATCAACCGTGTCTCTCGGATTTTTGAAATTCCACTCACAGAAGCGGTAAAATTATGTTTTATGAACAATTTAGTTTTTTTAACTACCACTTAGTGGTTTCACTATTTATCAAAAATCGAATGTTTTCAGAAATATATCAAAAATTAGGCCTAAGCTATATTTGATATTATGAACTAAAAAATGATGTCTATTTTACCAAATTCAAAACATATCGGTTGCATTAACTAATTTAAAAATTAATTCCCGTCATCAAAACAAATAGCGTGTTTTTAAGAGATAATAACTATCAAAAGATTGAAACTTTTTTATAACTGGTTTAAATGTGAAATTACATCCAATGACCATCATTGTATTAAATTGTAAAAATATATTCTAAATATACTTTAAAACCAATAAAATTTATAATTTATCACTATTAATTATTTTGATTGAAAATGTTGTTTTTAATTAAAATTTAGTAATTTCCACTATTCATCAAAATATGAAAGTTATCCGAAAATTACCAAAATTTCACCCTAAGCTAATTTTGATATCCCGAATCCAAAAATGAAGTCCATTTTAAAAAATAAAATTTACAAAATTTCAAAAAGTAGTTATTACTATTCATAACGGCTAGTTTTAATAATATTTTAATAGCATATCGTTCTTTAGCGAAACTTGGTGTTGCGTACAACACACGCTATCGTGAAAGTCACGATTGCGTGTAATTAAAGCCAGGTCAGAGATGTGTGTTGTGAAAGCTCCTTTTGGTGTAGCGTATAACACAAGACATTAATGAAATTAAAAAGAATATTTTTCATAAAATCTCAGGGTGTTACAATAATCACAAATTATCTTCTTCATGAATTCTTCCATTCGATCATTCCAATAATTGTAATCACATGAATTACAAAAATCCGGGGTTTTGAGATATCAATATATCATTTTCATAAATAACTTCCAAATTCATTAACTAGTATTTACACATTATATTCTTAAGTCTTAAATATTACGATTAATGAAGAATATTTATAAAAAGAATTGATAGGTATCAACCTCTAATAAAAATTTTTGGATAAAAAATGATGTAATGGACTATAGGAGAAGAATAAACATTTAAAAAATTTAAAAATAGTAATAAAAAAATATTATTATATCAATATACATAATATTGAAGTGTTAAAAAAATAAATCAAAACAAATAAAATAATAAAAATGTATTTTTATACTAGTTTAGATCTCCAGTATCCTATTATACTCTTCAATCTTATGTAATATACGAGGATATACGTACTAACTATGAAACCTCACTTCTGAATTAGTGATATCATTTTTATACACATTTTTTTTATAAAATCCAAAGGCACAACTGATACCTAAATTTTTATATGGGTGAAAACTATTTTTAACCTGAACGTTAATTAGGTGTCAAAATGATGAACCATCATTTATATTGTCAGAATAATAAATAAAAATCCTATTTTGATTGGGAAAATAATAAATAACCTCTTCAACTAAAATAGAATGATAAAAGATTTAACGGAGAGAAGCCATAAAACAATGACGATCAGAAGAGAGTAGAAGATGGGGAAGTAAATGTATCTCATAGATCAGAAATCACAATATAATCTATGAATATATGGTTAAAGTTACTTCATGATTTCATTAATTAAGTAATAATGGTGGAATGGATTTTCCACAATTTATCTATCAATAATCATTCTCTATGAGTCTACATAAAAACCATGCACATTATTTCATATATAGACATTATTTATTATATAAAATTTCAATTAATAAAAACCAAATTATTAAAATGTATAGTTTATTTAGGTCTTAGAAGCATTATATGACCACATAAGGCATAAAAATAAAACATCTTTACTGAAAACATCATTTACCTGACCATAACAGTTTTTCGTGCTTAGCATTGCTTGGGATAACCTGAGAACATACATAAGAAATGGGTGAGCTATAACGCATAGTAATGGGGTAATGAAGGCATAACATGAATAAAGAAATACTTTTCATAATATATATATATATCATTGGAGAATAATAAGAATAATAACATATTGGAATGATATATAGGGATCATCCTAATATGAAAATGTGGAAACAACATAAAACACTGCATCATAAACATAAAAGAATCTGGTTCCCCGTGTACCATCATGGGGGTAAAATTTCATGAAATAAAATAGGTAAAACCCTTTCCCAACATGATTTATTATCATACTAATCAGTAAATAATGCGTTGGAGTTCTAGATAATTCTGGGTGCACCTGTGATTTTTACATCATTCTCATGCTTAAGTATGCAACAATGATCATAAAACGTGGATTTATTCTAAATCATAATTAATTCCATGATCTAGGTGTCTGGAATAAATTAATTTATTTCCTTCATATATAATGTATTGGAAAATAAAGGTGAATACTCTTAATATAAGAATTGATATGGTATTCACTACATGATGTTTTTTGCATGGAAAATCATGGTGCAATTTTGACAGCATAATTTTGCGATATAAATATTCATAAAAACAGTTGATGAGAGGGAAATGGGTATATCATCATATATAAATTAAATGGTCAATAATAGGGTAATATAAATACCAATAACAAAAAAAGGTGTTTATAAAATGAATGTGTAACATAATTATGAAACTTGAAGAAATAAGATTAATGGATCAACTGTTATGAGATTTCAGAATGGTTATAGGTGTGCATGTTATAGATTAATGAGAGATAAATTGAAATTTAAACATTAAAAAAATAATGGATTTATGGGGGAAGTAAAAAACATACCCCATAATATTTAATTAAAAATAAAATGGTTTATCAATATTAGGAAACTAGGATAAAATGAGAAGGGATATAATCCCTTACATAGTTGTGTGACATCAAAAGATTGAAGGGGAAAAGGAGTGTTTGGGATCTTTTAGAGGATTCTAGAGAGGTTAGGACAGATTAGGGATGTGTTATATGGTATTTTAGTGAAGATAAGTCGGAGATTGGGTTGGATTATATAAGAACTGAGGGGGGATTCTTTAATATTTCAAAAACATTGTTTTTTGGAATCCATAAAATTAAATATTCCAAACCACAATCCATTAAATGGTATTTTCCATTGGTTTTTTCAAAATAATATTGGAAATAATTATTTTATAAAGCCATGGTCCTATGATATTAAAATATTTTCCATGCATATATGGAAGATAGCCACATTATTAAAGTAGTGAACTTAAATTCACAAAATATGTTATACATTTTGGGAGATTCAATTTGGAAATATAAAATATATAAAATAAATCTAAAATCACATAATTTTAAATTTAAAAAATATTTGGTTGAATAATCCTTTTATTTTATTTATTACATCTCTATTGGGTTAATATGATGTCATAAAAACACTATATACTTATATATATTTTAATTTTTACCCATAAATTCAAATGTCTCCAATAATTATGAAAAATTCACTTTGGGATAATTTCAAAATTATGATTTCTATAATAAGCTTTTATTTTATCTAATTTTTTTTCTAAATATGATCATTTTTACTTTTAAAATGAGAAAAAACATTTATAGAAAATTGATGGGTTTTGAACAAAATAGTTTTTAAACCATAATAAAATTTACATTTTACACAATAAAAATAATATAATGATTTATTATTAATAAAATTATTATGATAATAATATTTCATTAAAATATGATTTATTTCATAATTTCATATATACCTTAAAATACATTCATGGAAAATGCAATTTTTGTTTTATCTCATAAAAATATATATTTTATAAAATTAATTACAGAATCATTTATTTGTAAGGAAGTGATGTATTAATCATTTAAATAATTTCTTTGTAATATAAAAGTTTACTATAATAATGCATATATTTCAAAAGATTACCACTTTTACACGATACATCAATTTATTAAATTCATTAATTTTTTTGATTTATTATTCCCATAAAAGAAGTGATTGAACAAGAATTTTATTTATCAAAATGGATTACACAATATCTATCTAATACCATGTTATATAACTCCTTATAACAATTTCATAAGACCTAAGAGTAAGTTGTGTGATGGTGACCGACTATTGGGGTGGCTCAAATAACATTCCCTAGGTGGTAATCCCAATTAACAATGAACTTCTCTGATAGATTATTCCTTTCAATCTTAAAATGTTGAATAATGGCTTGGGCTTGGTTGAGTGAAAAGGCTAGTTACACTAATCCTTTTTCTGGATCCAACAAATGTGCTCTGTAAGACCATAGTATACTGAATGTGGCTATCATCTATTTGTTCTATTTCTAAATGATTTGTTAATTCTTTATAATTATATTAGTTGTGTCATCACTGTTAAATGACTATATTATCAATGGTATTGATACACAATGTTCATTTAAATACTATATGAATATAGAAAAATTCATTTGTTTTATATATCCATATGGAATTAAAATAAATGTAATTTAATTTAGAAAATATCTGATGATTACTTCTTCATTCTGTGTATTACATCATATAGTTAAAACCCATATCAAATTTATTTAATCTAACCCCCTTGATCACATTAAAACAGATTGTTCAATATCATTAATTTTCTTATATACTTGAATACGAATTAGTTTCTATGTAAAAAATAAAAATATTCCATCAGTTGGAGAATAATAATACAGAAATGAAATTCAATTTAATATAAATTTTAAATCTATCACTTATTATAGAAGAATTATTGTGATCTTCCATTCCTATAGGAAATGAATCCGAAACAAATCAAATAACATCATTAGAATATATATATATTCACAAATAAATATAATAATTAGGAAAATATAATTAATCATGAATCTTATAAAAATATTTAAATATCTCTAAGAAGTAGATTTTTTCAAGATAAATAATGTAATGAATGGACCATAAGTGATGATTGGTCTTGCGAAATATAACATCTATTCTGTTAACATACAATACCATAAAATCGTGTTATTGGTTTATTTACCATGTTACCAAATTCTATGAGTGGTCACATTAATTATACTCAATATTGTTGGGATTGTATTAACATTAAATATACTCACATTAGATGGTTTTTCAATCATAGAGTATAATATCATGGTCTGTTGGATTAAATTCACTTTAAAAAATACTCATGGTATATTTTTCTTCTATAACATATGTTGTTCTCCGTCAATTTTATAGAAATCATCAATATTTCATAATCAAATTATGCAAAGTAATTTGGTATATCTCATAATTAGTTATACCACATACATTCAATTTACAGATATATAGTTGAATATGGTTTCATAGTTGAAAATTGATTCACGTTAAAGAGGGATACATTTTGAAAATAGTTATGTGATCAAAACACGAATTTTGTTGAAATTTATATATGGATGAAACAACTACGTGGATATTTTCAAAAAACCTATGTAATTGAGGTGTTCGGATTATTACTAAAATGCCTACATGATTTCACTATATGACATAAATAAGCTATTAGGATGAAATGGGATAGCTGGATATTTTATATAAAATTATAATATTAGATTCTAATGAATCGTATGTAAATTTTAAAAACTACGAAATACTATAAAAATAATGCCTATAATAATTAAAAACAATTCTAAAACAAATAAATTAGGGGATTTTTTAATTTAGAAAAATAAATTAATAAATTACTAACACAAAATATTAAATATATAACAAAATATTAACTCTCTTGATTAAACATTAAAACTCATAGGTTTATAAGTATGATGATGTAGACCACTACGACATTGAAATTCATCATTAATATTTTTTCAAGTTATGAAATGATCCAGGAACCCTATTATGTACATTTTCCTTCTTTACAACACAAACCAATGTTTTAAATCATGATACATCTTAGTCTGTCCACAATGCACACCCAATAATGGGGTTTTGGAATCCCTCCCCAATTACACTCTCATAGAAGTAGGAACTACCAATATTCTATGGAGAGGAATGATATCATTCTATTTGAAGGAGAATCTAGGAATACTTACTTCTCATATAAGACACTATGGTATCACAATTAAATTTAGATTTGTTATCTGACAATAATTGACCAAATCAAACTATTTAGATGTGAGGACAAAGGGTTCATAACACATGTTATCATACACTGTAAAGACTAACACCTAGGAATACACAAGGTGATTCTTCAACTAACACTCATATTTACCTGTTTGAGAGCCAAACTCACTCATCTTATAAATAAGATTATATTCCCAACCTGACATTTACTAGGTGTATACAACATATTGAAATCTATTTTTTTTATATACATGAGTAACCATATCATCCAAATATTCATGTCTCATTGGGATATAATATATCATAAGATCTTATGGTCCATATTCCACAAAAATCTAGGATGGAAGAGATAATGATGCAAGAAATTCTATGAATGGACCCCAAAAGCTAACATTGTGTTGTGAGTAGGTTGGTTGTGTTCATGAGTTTGTTTCTATAGGTAACCAGAAGTAACATTCCAGTAGTTATGCTTTATGATATCCCATAGTATAACTCCAAATTCACCTCAATACACTATATATCCTATCCCAGATTCTGTTAGAATTAGAATTACAGTTGACTTCATCATTATCTTAATCATTAGAATAAATTCCTCGAACCAGATGTCCCACATGAACATTTTCCCATGTTAGTTAGTCTAGAAATAGTAACTACCGAATGGGAGGAGTATTAGACACACCATATGCAGTATCCATCTTATCCAATGATACTCCAAAAATTAAATATTTTCTTAGGTCAAACAAACAATGTATCGACCTCCTCCTTCTATAAATTAATATAAATACATATCTCGGAAATAAAGTGACCATTAAATCATACATATTGATCAAAAGGTGAAATTATTAAATTATATAATAGCACCTATGTATTCAGAGTCAAATAAATACATCTTTAATTTCCTATAATTTAATACAGAGGTCCAAGAATATTCCAAAACATAGATAACAAACTATATGATGAAGGAAGCCATGTCTGGATAAAGAAACATTTTCATGAGGTCCACAAGCACTAGTTTAGTATTCATCAAACATTTCACCATAATACTATACTTATATATCCATTATATGAACATGATCTTATAAAAAAAATAATTGAAAGAATGATCATAGGTAAATTTTGGATAACATACAAGATCCCTTCAATTTAAAAAAATCATTGTTCCTAGGAAATTGACATTAGTACATCAATATAATAATATTTCATATTAATTGATCAAAAAATAACATGAATTTCTCATAAAACATTTTACAAAAATGTAAGAAATTATTCCATGGGGATGTTTTCAAAAAATAAGCGCATACACATCAAGATCATAATGTTTTTCATTTCACTCCAACATCATGGTTAATTCCATCTAATATGGCTATATCAATATGTCATTTAAACCTATATCAAGTAAAATTTGAATCATTATTCATATATGGGGAATGTTTCATTATGAATATTCTGTTACAATTTTATTGTCTTGGTCTACCCCCACCATAAATGTGGTTAGAACCCATAGCCGATAAATTGTTAACACTACACCGTAAACAATAATCATATTCATCTCATTATAAATAAGGTATGGTCCCACTCTAAAATTTCTTAGATCCAATTCATTAGTTATGATATTCTTATCTTTTTTATGGTAGGTAAAGCCCACCCATTTATGATTACAATTTATATGGGCTCTGTAGTTAGTCAACCTATCTATAACAAAGATCACATATAAATGTTTTATCTTGAAAACAATGAAATCATATATATGTATGTATCATGAAAACACAATAGAACATTATGGATAATAAAAATAATACTAAATATTCTCTGGGGGGGGATTACAAAGAGATCAAAATTTAGGAAATAATTAAAATGTAAAACCGAAACAAAAAAATTCATTTTAAGATAATAGTAATGGGATGATCTTATATCAAATAATGTAGTAAATAGAATCGATGTATTGAAAAATATAGCTCGAACAATCAAAGTCACCCCTCAACGATTAATATAAACATGATCCATGATTTACGTTCTACCCACATTAGATTTATATCATTTTTATAAGAATAATTGGACTATATAATTCCACAAAATCTATGAAGTTATAAACTATTAGTGTGGACCATTCCAAATCCATGGACCAACCCTCATGTAGTTTATTGAATCCTTGTTTGGGATTCTCCTAGAAAAACACATGGATCATGTTTCTTCTCATCATTACCATAAAAACCGTATCTCGCTGGTATCAAATTAAAAACAATGGAGATATCCCATTTCACCACAGTAATGAAACTTCATTAGAACACATAGGTTGAATTTGAGGTAGTTTCAAAACATTCCATAGTAAAATATCTCAAGAACATCTCCTCACATAGATGGATTTGAGAAGACATTTCCCTAGTCAGGATACATATCTCTTCTATAGAATATATCTGTATGATTCCATCGATTTTTTTCATTGGTTACCTCTTACTCCACTTGAGAACAAACATTCTAGTTCAAAAATAAACTAAAATAGACTCACTATATTATCCTAAATTAACATTATATAATATTTAAGAGACATTTAAAGAACCTATGAGTTTATTATTAGGTTGATGTTCCTCAGTAGGTGACTCAAATCATGTTGATAGAGAATATATAATGGTCAGGGTTTCTATGCTTGATATTGGGAGAAAAGAAGACAAAATCCAATAAATTAATAATAAATTTTAAATAACGCCATTATTATCATTTCATACTATATTTACATTATATATTAATCTCTAAAAAACATTACCATATCTAAGAATGTATCATAAAAATTTTATTATTGATGGTCAAACAGTTAAAACACATAGGCCTCCCAGCCTATCTCATTATGCACAACTATTTCCCAGTACTTCCTTGAGGAATATATATTTTTATATATAGAAATTTCACCAAAAATTAACTATGAGAATCTACCATTTTGAAAATAATATTAACGATATCAACCCAATCATTATATCATTGGGGAGTATAGTTCTGTGGAATGATAGGGGATTATGTGACAAGGAATCTTCTGAAAAATATTCCATAGTCAGTCTGCTCATGTGACCTCCATCATTCTGATAATTTAATAGCTGAAATACTCATGACAGAAGTAGTTACACTACATAGACAATGAGAGAGAAAATAATAAAATACTCATATGTATTTTCTTGTTACATATAAAGGATTATCAGGATCATTTTCCATGACATAAGTGTCTACCCTACATCCCCATGTGGTCGAATAAGACATCATAAAGGAATAATTAACTGAAATTGCATTGGGGAACACATAGAAATTCCTTTAATATCATGAATATTAATACTGAAAATGGGATTATTATTCACACAAAAAATATTCATTTCAATATGTGTCATCCCAAGAGGCTACTTATAAATACAATGCATATCCATTTAAAAAATCAAACACCTAATACCATGTCTATAGTAATTACATGTATTTCATAGTCATGGACATATAAAATATATACATATATCAGTCAAAAATAATTAATGGTTAGTAATAATACATTTAAAAAACAATAATTACATTATAAATTCTACTTAATTAATTAATCTTATATTAAATTGAAGAAAACATAATCATGTTATATAATCCTATGTGGCATCACATGATGTAAGAAAGTAGTCAAATCACAGTAACATTAATAGCACAACAATAACAAAGATCACCAAAAATATAATTACAAAATTGATTATATAAAATCCCATTATTCTATGATAATGAGAGGTTGATTACACTTGAGATAACTACGATGATGAAACACCCCTTACCGGAGTCCCAACTATCATATCTTTTTTCTATAAACACCAAATCTGTCACGACCTATCCCGTGAGGCCCGTTTCTTCACTATCCCAGGATCGTCTTCCATCGGCCAGGGGGAGACGATTAGCAATGAAAGGATTATTCCCTAAAACAAGGAAGTCATTTCCTTTATAACCAGAAAAAACACACAACTTTTCACAAAGAATGATACGAACACAAGAAAACTGTATTGTAAAAGGAGTGTGTACAGTATGAAAAAGGGCCCTGAATACAAGCCCAACTGGAATGTTCAAGGGAAACTGGAATGTAAAAGTAAACCGAATAGCTCCTATGAACACCCTCCTAGAATCCTACTTGAATGGTAGGTACAAATCTCCAATGTTTGACTCTATGGTACACCTCATCTATAGTCCACCTAAAGCTACCTCCAGTCCCGATACCCTCATCCTCAGTCAGTGCTGCCCTTCATCTACACCAAACAAAATAGGGACCGGGCATATCCCTTGTAGGGATGAGTATAATGATACACAGTAGGGACCATGAGACCCGTAAGGTCTCACAAAATCCACAAAAGATAAACCAAACAGCAAGAATACAATTGACAACCCTACATAGGTATATGCCCACACATATACCTAAGTTATCTAGTAAGCCCATCACATTAATGAAGAAACACAAGGTCCATCTCAAAATCCCAAAGCTCATATGTTCCGCAAAAGAAGGATCACCACTATGGTAAGTAAAGCAATTGTCCACCACATAGAAGAATACCACCAAGGTATTACTACGAAGAAAAAGTACCCCACAGGTACTCCACAAAGAAGAAGACCACCAAGGTATCACCACGAAGGTATATACCACAAAGGTATAGAATCATCTCACACCAGGTATAACTTAGGTACAATTGTATAGATGATTATATGTAACTATTAATTATTATTATTCTATTAAGAGGCAGAACCATGTAGGATCCTAAATCATCATCAGACCCAAAGTGGATCGTACTACATTGTCATATCATCAAAAGATATTAGTATATCGTCAGAGCCACCAAGGATCCTAGTACCACATGAGACACACATATGATCCTAGTACATCGCCATACCCACATAAGATCTGATTACCTCATCAGACCCACAAAGTATCTGAGTACATCTTTAGACCCACATATGATACTAGTACCACATCCAACCCACACAGTATCCCAGTACATCATCAGACCCACACCAGATCGCAGTACATCGTCAGACCAACACGTGATCCTATTACATCGTCAGACCCACATAGGTTCTTAGTACCTCGTCAGACCCAAACAGAATCCTAGTACATAGTTAGACCCACACAAGATCCTAGTTCCTTGTCGTACACACACATGATCCTATTACATCGTCAAACACACATAGGATCCTAGTTCCTCATCATATCCACATAGGATCCTAGTACACCGTCAGACCCACACATGATCCTAGTACCTCATCAGACCCACACATGATCCTCATAAATCGTCAGATCTACACAGGATCCAAGTACCTCATCAGACCCAAAAAAGATCCCAGTACATCGTCAGACCCACACAGGATCATAGTACATCATCATACCCACACATGATCCGAGTACATCGTCAGACCCACTTATGATCCTTTTACATCTTCATAACCACAAAAGATACTAATACCTCATCAGACGCACAATTTATTCTAGTACATCGTCAAACCCGCACAAGATCCTAGTACCTCGTCAGACCCACACATGATCCTAGTATATCATCTGACACACACAGGATTCTAAAACCTCGTCAGACTAAAAAATAATCCTAGTACTTCGTCAAACCCACACCAGATCCTTGTACCACGTTAGACCCACATAGGATCCTAGTAAATTGTTATACCCACACATGACCCCAGTACCTCATCAGAGACAACAATAGGGTTCTCTCACTAAGCTCGCTTGTCTCCAGTAGGTTCTGCTCTTCAAGCCACTGGTGGATACTCCAACTGCCATGAAATCCCAGGAAGAAGTATCCTAAAGTACCTTAATGTAATAGGGGTCTCAACAAAATAGATGGTGCATCGATCGGATGCTCACTCTATTAGTTATTGGCCTCTAAGTCCCAAGGTCCCAGTTGGATTCGAGCTCGATCCAACCCGACATTTCCCCAACATTATACAAATCTGAATATGGGTATACAAAAATGACTGCCTCGCTCCATGGATTTTGGCGCCGTAGACGGTTCATCAATCGGACACCCAGTGACTGCCTCGGGCAGCTCGACCTGGGCGGGTCGGCCCGCAGAGTGGGGCGTCCATAGTGCGGTAGGGAGGCCCCGGTGCGGCAGGGTGGCCATGGTGAGGCGGGGCGTCCACAGTGTTGTAGGGTGACCGCAGCTAGCCGGATGGCCATGCTTCCTCTCTGCACAGCGTGGTCACACGTTGCGCCTTCGCCAATGGACGGCATGGCCGACCATCCTCACTTTTTCACCGTGGAACAAACGGCGGCCCTTCTTTACCAGGCTGAGTGTACGTGCATCGCCATCTTCATCGTACAGTCGTCCGCTGCCTATGCTCTGTCGGGGATGACGGGCCACGACTATTCCCTAGTGGCACAGTCACTCTGCCGCTTTCATCACAATAGTTCGTGGTGTCAGACTCCATTCCCATTCCCCACTATTATCGGTTGATTTCCTCCTCCATCGTGATGAACACACCAACCATGGAGAATGGCAGAGGGATCGGTCTGTGTTCTTTTGACCCGCTCCCTCCACGTTAGTTTGGTAGCAGGAGGATCATGAAAATTAATTCAATGTAAAACATGATGAATAACTAAACTCCTACCTATGTGGTTTTTTTACATCGATACAGAGGGAAGGGAGGACGTCGTTTAGTCGTTGTGGAAGACGTCACACGTTGGAGGTGTCGCTTTCTTCATTGGAGAATACGACGTGTTCTTTGTTGAAGAAGATCTTCATTGGGAGGTGTTCTTCATTAGAGAGAATGATATTCCACATATTCTCCCCTACTCCTTTTACAACTAAATCATCCCAAAGGACATATGTGCCAATATAATTTAAATTATGTAGATCAATTTGGTTGGAACAATTAAAATGCTTAGACATTTCATTAATTTTTTAGTTGGCTCCAAAATATTAAATGGGGAGTTGGCCTAATTAATTTATTGGAGGACATCCAAGAGTTATTCCTTATTAAAGGGTGGTTCTGGTGGTCCCCATCGCTAGAATTTAATTTGGCGGGGGTTCTTGTTTGGGAGGTCCCCACCTCCATAACACATGTAGAGAGATTTCAAAAATGATAAACTTTTTATTTTTCATATTCCATGAAAATCACGAAAACTAACATTAACCCTATACCAATTACAGTCAACATGAAAGTCTCCTTAAGAAAATATCGGCGATGTGAGTTCAACAGTGTCCTTAGAATTCAATTCTGAGTACCATTTCAAATGTAACCAAACGCTACTCGCGTGTTTACTGAATGAACCTGAATCAAAGATAAAAAATTATTCCTGGAACATCGGGCCTCAGAATCATGCGCCATCAATTTTCGCGGACTCATGTAATTCCCATATATGATAAACAATAATAAATGGAAATTATGCATCTTTACATTCTCCCCACCCCAGGGAATTGAACCCCCAAAAGCAACATCACATTACTAGGAAAACAAGTGGGGGTAATGAGCACGAATTTGAGCCTCCCTCTCCCATGTGCTCTCCTGGAGGTTGCCATGTTTCCCAAGAACACTCACCAATGTTATCGATCACCCACAAAGAATACTCTCATATCTATCCTCAATATCTACTGGAACCTTCCTAAATAAAGCTCCTTTGTCTAAGTTCTATATCAATGTTGTCGATGATGTGAGATTGGTCGTGCACGTATCCCCTCAACTCAGATACGTGGAAGTCATCACTCACCCTATCTAACTGTGGTGGAAGAGACAAGCCGTATTCCACATTGACTACCCTATGAAGGATCAGAAAAGTACCGATTTACCTCGGTCATAACATACCCCCTCATCCAAATCTCCGCAAACCTCGTCGAGGTGTTACCCGTTGGAAGACTTGATCTCCATCCTCCTGTCGTTATAAGTCTTCTTCTAACTCTGAGAAATTTTCACTAGCTAACAATTTAGGCATCATGATACAAGATATATCACTTCTTTGTTCATCCCTAGCCACAAGTACAGACGCAGATGGTCATGCAACATCTTCACCACTCTGGGATGTACCTCTACATTGGATGTGTGGAACTCAGTCTATACTTCCACTCAAAGAAACACTTGTAACGTGGTACGCGCTATGAAAGTAATGATGTGCTCCCCACCTTTAGAAAATCTATCAGGTTCTTGTCCTATGGATATTTGAGCATGTCATGCCTCATTTTTAGTATCCCTAAGTTGCACCTCCCAGACTCACTGAAGAAGTGGGGGAGTGACTGTAAGAGACTGAAAAAAATCTGTTCCATCTCGATCCACAAAGGATATCTACAAAGCGGCCATCTACTCTGTCGCCTCACCAAGAAGATGTATACCAAATCTCCTACAATGTTTGACTGGTACCATGTTCCTATTCCCATTAGTATATACTATCTCAAATTCATTATCCCAGAGGATCTCTAGAAACAACTATTGGGAATTGAAAACTCAAAACTTATGCTTCCAAGAGGGTGAGGTTGGCAGACACACGAGTGGTCATCCACACCCTCCTATGCAGGAGTTTATCCTTTGCATCATGGATTTCCTTTTTTGATGACTAATGAAATACTCATCCTAACATTTTAGATAAACCAAAACCTTTTTTCCTAATAGAATCAATCTGATTATGAATTTTTGATGTCCAGTCATACCCAAAATAACATGGTAAGCTCTCAACACTTACACCAAGAGGTTCCAACCAAAACTCTCTCCTCAAGAGTTAGATCACAGTATCGGCATAAGTATGATTAACGAGTACCCTCTGAAAGGTATCTCCTAACATGAGGGTCAAGTCAATAGTTTAACCAAAAACTATAGGTCTTGAACAATATTCTTGGAAGGAAGTAATGATTGGTACCTATGTCTATTGATACGACATCTAGTAGTAGATAAATACCATACCTCGAATCATTCCTAGAGCCATTGGTTCACACTCCTTGAAGGCATGCAGCTACTCTCTTCCACTATCCTCCAGCTCCCCAAGCCTGGTGGGGACCACAATGGATGGTGGTTGTAGCATGTCGAAATGATCACCAACTCATGTTTCTCCCCTAGATCTACTTCCATGTCTGTAGCCCTCCAAAATCATCTGTCCCTAAAAATTCTTCTCCTTGAAGCATTTTTACATGCCCATGCCTCAACGACTGGCGCCAATATCCTGCTTTTCCATTACTAACAATCACTGGCTGTATCCGCTCAGCTAAAGAATATTCAACCTCAAAGATTCTCTCTAGCACCATAACATAAGTAGGAATGCATAGTGTACTAGTAGTAGCTTAGATGTCCCTAAAGACACCTCGCTCAAATATTGGAGATCTGAAGCACTGATCATATTATATTCATCAAGTACCATGAATGATCGGTACACCTCGATGAATGATCAGCTACCGACATGTCATCATGAAGAAGCTATAGAATCTCTAGAGAACTCTCAGCCACCTTCTCAAGCCAGCCCTTAGCCGCCTACGAGTCAGGATCGAGTCGGAACCTAAGGTTTATCTTATGCTAAATCACGGGAAAGGCACTAAGACTATATGTTTCCTTTACCTATACCGACAGTTATAATTACTGACCAGCGGGTACTGATATAACTGACACACTACGCGAAGGTACTATCTCAGGTATTGATCAACATATCGAAACCTCATCACTATGTGGACCATCCTCATGGTCACTACCTGAAAAGGACTAGTAGAAATTATCACCATATGCTCTATTGGTGTCTCAACTAGGTGAAAAACCTTAGTAACCACCTCCAGCCAGCCCTCAGCCATGTGTGAATTTGTCTCACCTCGAATCCTCAGCGGCCTCAGCTATTGGAACTCATGAAACACGCTCAATAAGGATGCACCCTCTGCTACTAGGGCTGGTGGAATCTATAGCCCAATGGTTAATGGTAACACTAGTGCCTCCACTAGTGCCTCTACAAAAAGAGGGCCCTCCACAGATGCATCGTTGCTTGGTGGGTTATCACTGCGTACCATACCCAGAACCCAAGCTGGCTGTCTACGCAGCGGAATCCTGATAAAAAACAGGTTCACCCCTGTCATTTAGTTATACCTAGTGAGATGACTAATGCAAACACAAGAAAACTTTTCAAACAACACATGTAATCAGTGTTTTCATGCACTAAGTCGGAAATCAGAAGTCACGGTCCTGGTGTATGGATACGTCACTGCCACACCAACACTAGATTCCCTAATCTGATAACAACACTCACTAAACATAATACTATTGACTTAAAAAGTATTAGAGTCTAAAGTTCTATTGTAGAACCAACTCCTCTAAAACCAATTTGTCATGACCCGTCTGCTGGGGCCCATGTCGTGACTACCCCAAGCCCACCTTTCATAGGCTAGGGGCTAGAGATTAGCATCGAAAGGCATATTTCCTAAAACCAGGAAGGAATGGACTTTTTAACATGTAAACAAATGCAACCAATCACACAACATGATATGAACTTAAGAAAATTGTATAGTAAAAGAAGTATGTATTGTAAGAAAAATGGTCCAGAATACATGCCCAACTGGAAATTACAAGGGAAACTTGAAAGTAAAAATAACTAAACATATCTAATGAACAACCTCCAATGATCCTAAATGATGGGTAGGTACATCTCTCAAATGGTCATATCTGAGGTACACCATATCTAAGGTCCACCACCGAGCTACCTCTAGTCATAGTACCCTCGTCCTCAGTCATCGTTGTCTTTCATCTTCACCAAACACCATAGGGTGTGTGAATAACCCATGCAGGGGTGAGTATAACGATAATCAATAGGGACTTCAAGACCCTCATGGTCCCCCAAAATCCACAAAGGATAAACAATACAACAAGAATCCAACTGAAAACCCTACACATGTATATTCCCATACATATACCTAAGTTATCATGTAATCCCATCTCAATCAAGAGGAAACACAAGGTCCAACTCAAAAGCCAAAAGCTCATATGTTACAAAAAGAAAGGATTACCAAGATTGTAATTACCACATAGGTATGACACATAGAAGAATACCACCAAGGTATTACTATGATACAAAATTACCACATAGACATGCCACATAAAACAAACTACCAAGGTATCATCACGATGGTATAGACCACAAAGGTACACACTCATATCACACAAGGTATAACTTAGGTACATTAGTAAATATGATTATATATAACTAATAATTAATATTACTCTATTAAGAGGAAGAACCATCTAGGATTCTAAATCATCATCAGACCCAAAAAGAATCGTAGTACATCGTCAGACCCACACAGAATCCGAGTACATCTTCAGACACACAAAGTATCGTAATACCTCCTAATACCCACAAAGGATCCTAGTACATCGTTAGACCCACATAGGATCCTAGTACCTCATCATACCCACACATGATCCTAGTACGTCATCAGACGCACAGAGGTTCCTAGTGCCTCATCAGACCCACACAAGATCGTAGTACTTCGTTAGACCCACAAAGGATCCTAGTACCTTGTCTCACCCACACAAAATCCTAGTACATCGTCAGACCGACATAGGATCCATGTACCTTGTCAGTACCACACACGATCCTAGTACATCGTCAGACCCACCCTGGATCCTAGTACCTCTTTAGACACACACATGATCCTAGTACATAGTTATACCCACACAAGATCCTAGTACATCGTCAGACCCACACATGATCCTAGTACATCGTCAGACCCACACTGGATCCATGTACCTAGTCAAACACACACACACGATCCTAGTACATCATATGACACACAACGGATCCTATTACCTCGTCAGACCCACACGAGATCCTAGTACATCCTCACACCCACAAAGGATCCTAAAATATCATCAGACTCACAAAAATCCTAGTACATCATCAGACCCACCCATGATCCTAGTACATCGTCAGACCCACAAAGGATCCTAGTACCTCGGCAGACACACACAAGATCCTATAACATCATCAAACCCACACAAGATCCTAGTAACTCACCACACCCACACAGGATCCTAGTACATAGTCAGATCCAACCAAGATACTAGTACGTCTTCAGACCCACACGAGATCCTAATATATCATTAGACCCACACAGGAGCCTAGTACATCTTCAGACCCACACATGATCCTTGTACCTCTTCAAACCCACACAGGATCCTAGTGCATCCGCAGACCCACACAGGATACTAGTACATCGTCATACCCACAAAGGATCCAAGTACCTCGTCAACCCCATATAGGATCCTTGTACATCGTCAGACCCCCACATGATCCTAGTATAACTTTATACCCACAAAGGATCCTAGTACATCGTCAGACCCATACAAGAATTTAGTACCTCATCAGACCCACACATGATCATAGTAAATCATCAGACCCCCACAGGATAGTAGTACCTCGTCAGACCCACAAAGGATCCTAGTACACAGTCAGACCCACACAAGATCCTAGTAACTCCTTAGACCCAAACAGAATCCTAGTACATTGTCAGATCCACACATGATCCTAGTATCTCATCAGACCCACATAGGATCCTAGTACCTCATCACACCAACCCATGATCATAGTACATCGTCGGACTGATAGAGGATCCAAGTACCTCATCAGACCCACATAGAATCCTAGAATTTTGTCAGACCCACAAAGGATTCGAGTACCTCGTTAGACCCACAAAGTATCTGAGTACATCGACAGACCGACACAGGATAGTAGTACCTCGTCAGAACAACACAAGATTCCTATGTATCTTCAGACCCACACAGGATCCGAGTACCTCGTCATACCCACACATGATCCCAGTACATTTTCAGAACCACACAAGATCGTAGTACCTCATGAGACCCACGTAGTATCCTAGTACATCGTCAGACCCACACAAGAACCAGTAACTCATTGGACCCACAAAGAATCCTAGTACATCGTGAGACCCACACATGATCCTAGTACCTCGTCAGACCCACAGAATATCGTAGTACATCGTCACACCCAAAAAAGATCCTAGTACATCGTTAGACCCACAAAATATCCTAGTACGTCTTTAGAGACACTCAAGATCCTAGTACCTCGTCAGATGCAGCTACAGTGTTCCCGCACTAAGCTCTCTTCTCTCCGGAATGGTCATATTCTCTTGCCGCAAGTTGATCCTCCAACTGCCACAAAGTCCCATAGAAAATTATCCCAAAGTACCGCCTTGTAATAGGGGTATCAACTCTACAGATGGTGCGTCAATCAGATGCTCGTTCTGTAAGTTATTAGCATTTTAGTCCAAAGGGCCCGATTGGATTCGTTCTTGATCCAACCCGACCGTATCCCAAAAATTTTCAAATCTGATGTAGGGTATACAAAAATTACAATCTCACTCCATGGCTTCTGTCACTGTAGAAGGTTCATCAAATGGATAACAGGTGGAAATGTTATGGTCAAAAGTTTTAGATGGGTCCAAACTGGTTCAGGTCCTATCTAACCCGGCCTAGGCTGACCCAGTTCAGGATGACCTGGCCCGAACCTTTGGTTCCGGTATGACCCGAAGAGCGGGGTGACCATGGTGTGATGGTCTGCCGCAACTTGAGAGATGGACTGTCATCCTCTCCTCAAGGCGCAGTCGCACGCCATGCCTTTGCATATGGCTGGCTCGGCCAGCCGTCCTCCCCTCATCACCATATCACAGGTTGCGACCCTTCCTCGCCAGGTGTCGCAGGTGCGCATCGTCGTCCCCATGATGTGGGATACCCCCTCTTTTGCTCTGTCGTGACTTATGGGCCGCCGACCTTCTCTGGTGGCATCGTTTCACTGCCGCCTTCGTAATTTCCATCCATAGTGCTGGGCCCCATTCTCGTGCCCCAATGTTTTCAGTTGATGTCCTCCTCCATCGCGAAGAACACACCAACCATGAAGAACGATAGAGGGATCAGGCCATGTTCATTTTTACAAATCCCTTCGAATTAGTTTTGTAGCAGGAGGATCATGATTAATAATTCAATGTAAAACACAAAAAATAACAAAACCCCACCACAGAGGTTTGATGGTGTCGATTAGGAGGGAAAGGAACACATTAGTTTGTCGTTGTTAAACACATGCCACGTTGGAGGTGGCATGTTTTTCATTGGATAAGATGGTGTGTTATTCAATGAATAAGATCTTCGTTGGGAGGTGTTAATTGTTAGAGAGAATGTTCCTCTACAAGTTGTTCGCTTCTCCTTTTACAACCAAATCCTCCCAAACGAAAAAGGTGCCAATATAATTCAAAGAATATAGATCAATTATGTTGGAACAATTATAATTCTGACACATTTCATTAATTTTTTTGTTGGCTCCATCAAATTAAATAGGGATATGGAGTAATTAATTAATGGGAGGAAGACCAATAGTTATATCCCATTAAAGGGGTGTTCATGCGGTCCCCCCCCCCGCTAGAATTTAATTTGGGGGGTTTTCTAGTTCGGGTTGTCCCAACCTATATAACCCATGTAGAGATGTTTTATAATGAAAAATAATAATGTTACACATTTTATTTTTCTTATTCCATGAAAATCACAAAAAATAACATTCACCCTCATCCAACTGCGGTCGAGATGAAAGTCTCCTTAACCGAATATCAGTGATGCGAGTTCAATGGTGTCCTCATATTTTAATTCTGACTATAGGTTCAAATTTTAAAAAATTCCACACAGACATTTACTGAACGTAAAGGAAAAAAATTTGAGAAATTCATTTCGGGCACACCGGGCCTCAGAATCACACGCCCTCAATTTTCAAGCACTCATAAAATTCTCAGATAATTTAAAAAATATTACATGGATATTCCTTTTCTTTACATAATCCTATTCATGGAAAATAAAAAGGTTCCTCCAATACTACATTATAACACCGTGACCTACATTGATGGGTCCCGGAATCTGTTCTGGATTACCCAATATGCACGTTCCTATATACAATAGGCCACTAAATTGTGATGAGGGACTAGATAGAAACTTGTGTTGACTATTACCTCTATAAAAATATCCAACCAGTACATATAAACATTGAAATAATAATCAAATAAAATTTCAATACAGAAGAATAAAATACATAAAATGATTTTGTATCAATATATCATTCATGTTAACCAAATAATCATCTAACATGATGTCATGTACTAATAAATATACATAGAAGATAAAAATATATTCTAAAATAATAAACCCAATTTCCACCACATCACCACCCATCTTCTATGCACTTCCATCTCAACAACACGAAATGAGGCCTACTCCCATTATTGGATCCCATGTAATGATGATTGTTTTCACATTGAGGATCCCATTCATTGTTTGATTATAAACCTCATAAAACACCGATAGTGTATCATTAAAAAAAGTTAAAAATTATAATTTTTATATAATATGAGTAATCTAAGTACAATATTGAAGTTTTATGTTCATTTTCATAATATTCTAACTTGTTTTCTATGAAACTCATCCCCACCAACATTGGATCCCCACTACAAGGTAGGTTTTCCCTTATTTACAATGATCTATGAACCAGGGAGAAGGAAAATTTTAGTCCAATAATTGGAATAATGTCTATTAGGACTACGGTTAATCTACAAGGCCATCGTATACCACTATCTATATCCAGTATGGTTACATAATTTTTATGAAAAACCATTTTTCATTCATGAAAAGACCAAAATTATCTTCAATCATGTAACACATGCTCTATATATATGGGATTGACCAATTCATATATGTTAAACTAGTTGAATTGATTCTAGATAATATAATCCTAGCATCAATATATATATGTGTGTGTATATGTATATATTTATAAACACATGACATTACAAATATGATATTAAAAAATAATCATTGATAAGAATTTCATGTCAAGAGAGGTCTCACTGTCCACACCCAAAATAAAAAAATAATTTTATATCATTAGATTTTATATAATTTTAATAACATGGAAAAAAACCAACCTTTATTTTATCAAATCCAAATATTGTTGTACACCCTCACACTCAATGTCACTTTATAAAATTCCCTAGAAAAAGTAATTACTCACCAAAAAAGGACTCCATAGTGGAAATAAAAAAAGAAAAACTTGTAATTGTTTAAGATCATTTTACACAAACCAAATGACATAAAATATACTGAATTGATATTGATAAATACATGAATGGTAAGGACACCATATTTTTACACCATCATATTTCTCATAAGTGTCAAAGAAATATAATTATATTACTTTCAAACTCCTTAATCTGCCCATAATTGACATGATCTAAGTTGTTTTCTAAAGTGAACAGTTAAGATAAATAATTAAAATTAATATAAATAATTTATAAATTTCAATTAATTTCATACCATAATCGTATATAAATCCTCAAATTGTATCTATAGATGGAACAATGATTTCATGAATTACTAGTGAAGTCCATTGGATCATGATCCATAGGATTACGAATGAACATGTGGTATCATGGAGTATTCAGGATAAAATTTTTATTTTTAGATTAATGAATCTCATATTTATGGTTTAGTTGCATAGTTAACCAAAACATACTACACTATGTTCATCTTAATGATTCACTTGGGAACACACACAGTTTTTTAATCCATAAATATACAATGAATATTCCTCTATACCACTCGTTTACCACTCACTTCTCATTTTTACAATTATTCATAGTTACCTTTGTAAAATCATATGTTTTCCCCTAACTATTCACAGATTATTCTCCCACTTATTGGATGATTAAATTCTCTAAACCACCGAAACAATAACGAGGAATCCACCCAAAAAAGAAATATCTCATCTTTGGATAAAAAATAATAAAAACAATCAATAATGTATATGGAATTCCCAATGATGTTATTGTGTTGTTTAGTTTTCATTATTAAACTGGAAATAGAAGAAATTAATTTTTTTTTTGTAAAATATTTAGTACTTTTGTGAATAGATTGTAACTATTACATAGATGTGGGTGTATCTAGGTAATTTAAAATTTATATGTGAGTATACTAAATAGATTTGAGTAGAAATATATTTTTATAGAGATCGTGAAATATTTATTCTAGGATTCAATGTCATTTGTTTTGTTATAGATATACATAATGGTCATCAAGAAATAGTTATCTATTGTGAAAGAGATGTCCCTACTTTAATAGTTAATACATAACAAGAGTTTATTTGAGTAATAATGGTGGATATCCAATTAAAAGTGGTGTTATTATTGTAAATAAAAACAATGTGATAGTCCCTCACCTCCATAAATGAAGTGGAAGTGGTTCGTTGAGTATTTAAATGGTTTGTGACTATGGAATATGTGTTTATGTGAAAAATTTGACATAGAGATTTTGATTCTTTTAATAATACAAAAAATTAATAAACAAATTATTAGTGGGTCAATATTACTTAATCATTATGTTGGGATGTCTTAAGATGTCACTATATTTATTTATGCATTTAATAATCATGTTTCTATACAAATAAATTCTTATATTTTGTTTTTTAATTGTTTTACTTAATGAAATATCTTTTCTATTTGTGGAAATATTGATCATAATAGGTTATCATATAAAATACTCTTATCTATATGTCCTGGGGAAGTCATGTGAATAATGAAAATTTTTATTATAATATTTAGGAGTATAATTATATAAAAAATATTATAATGGATAATCCTATCACTATCGATTATTTTAGGAGTCGCCCTTGTTCTTCGAGGATTGATTTCAATATCTACATTAATGTGGATGCCACTATTTTTTGGTGTATAGGTGAGTTCTGATACATTCTATTTGTTGCTGGAAGATAAAGTAATATATTATTTAAGTAAAATATTAGATATTTGATCATGATTTTGTTATTATTGTAGTTACTGTGGTAACATATTAAGACAAGTTATAATTTAGGGTATAATTTTATTAGAATTAAATTGTTTTCATGATTTTTCTCGGATGAGGTATCATGGGGTAGATAGAGAATCTAGTTTTATAGATATTATGATGTGACTATAATTTAGAGAATGTGATGTCCTCTAGAAATTAATAGTGTATTTAGTAATTAATTAAATGTTGTAGGGTTAATTTTTTTTCCAGATATGTTTCTTAGAAAGATATTCGTGATTATAATAGTTCATTGAAGTTATTGTCTATAAAATGATAGTTGCATATAATATGTTCACATTAAGAATAATTTAATTTAGATATGAATAATCATTGAGTAGTGAAAGTGTATTCCAATCGGTGAAATTTTTTTCACATGATATTTTACAAATCATCATAAGGAAAAGAGAACATATAGTGGTATGATTGAATCAAATCATGCCATTATGAGTCAGTCAGTGGATTTTAGTAGTAATTTTTTTAAATGATGTTGATATAGGGGTGTTTCAAATCCTGGCTTTTTATTATTTTTTATCTATCTTAATATGTTTAGAGATTAATTTTATTGATGTATATAGGATTTTATTTAATTATTATGTTTTATAGGATGGGTAGATAAGAAAGAAGGTTGCAGTACTCTTTAGATGTATTCTCATAAGGAATTTTTTACCTGATGTATTTTCACTAGGTACATAATGATGTAATATTTTGGTGCAGTGGACATTGGATTCCTACATGTTTATTGGTGTGATTTTATTATGTCATCATAAGGGTATTAGGAATCTAGTGTAGGATAATAAGTAACAAAATGGAATGTTTTATTATTGTATAATAAATGTTAATTAAATTTCTTTTTTACTTAAACACATCAAACCCACCCCTAGAACTTCAAATCCACAAATCTCATCCACTATCATTCCCACATCCGTTACTTCTACCCTATCCGAATCCAATATTCATGGTTCGACATCAACATGTCAATCATTGATTTTTATAATATAGAAGAATTATTTTTATATGAAAGATGCATTTCCATAGTTTTATCTCACAATTTCATATTTCTAATTATCTATCAAGAACACATACAACTATATATTTTAATAATACTATGATTTACTTATTGAATGTAATTATACTAGAATCAAAATGAAATATTGGATGACATAAGTCCCATAAGATCAAGGTATATGGTGTCGTTAATATTATGAAAAATTATCTATATTTTTTCAATGGATATGTTGGTAATTAGACATCCTTTTTTAAAAAAATACATATATGGATTTAGTGGGTTTTATATGAGTAATTACATTATGGTTGAGAGACCCCGCACCATAGAATCTATTACAAACATGGGTGAAATATTTAAATATGGCTTGTGGATATGTTAAAAAAAGTGAGTACTTTTTGATGTCACAAATCATGATAGGATCTTTGAAAAGGTAATAAATTAAGAATGAATCTGGATGATCAATACTGTGTTGATAAACTATTCCAATGTGTGTAAGTACTTCAATATAGAATTTGGTTAGTATCCAAAAACATATAATGTTTTTCATTAGATATTGGTATATCATTTGGAGAATTAAACTTTATTGGAAGGGTTATATAAAATAGAATAATAATAGTGATCCATGATTATACTATTAAGAATAAACTATTTTCTGGTATGGTAACATAGATTGGGTCAATGGTGTGACCAATAATCATTATTATTCCATGTAACAATAATATTTATTTTATTTGAATCAATGTATTATTTATGGTAGATGATTTTATTTATATATTTCTTCAATATATTATACAAGGGTGTGTAGGTGGATTCTTGGTAACATTGGAAGTGTATAATGAATTGTTGTACATAAGTGTAGTTAATGGTTGTGTGCATATTTTTAAAATTATACCTATATTTGAGTATGTTTCAAATTTAAAAGAGGATTATTTTCATCTTAATAAGTTATGGAAGTTCTATATCCATGATCGATTTTGTGAGATTAAATTAATGTTTTTTATATATATCCATGTTATTTTTCATCCTCAAAAAATTTTCAATGCTAAATGATTCAACCTAGTATGACAAAGGTCCATGGGATAATACCTTTAAAAGGGCCTTCTATATTTTATAATATCAATGGTTATAGATGTTTTGGATGAGTAAGGAGTTATTGGATAGTAGAGAATAAAATAGGTAACTTATGGTGTTATAATCTTATAGATCACTATGTAGGTATTGATTACAAGTTTTTATTTTGGATTTAGGAATTATCTATGAAAAACTATTCTTATAAAATCGAATTATATTGACGCAATGCCCTATTGGGTGGTTCTAATTCCAAAATTTAGTATTGGAGTCCGGGAGAATCACGATGATTTGTTACACCACATTTGTGATTATTATTATTTAGACAAATAGTGATTTTGGAGTAGTGATATAATTCCCAAATGACTATATACCTTGGATTGTAAAATTTATGTCGTTATCGCATGAGATTCATGGAAATGATTATAGAAATGTTATGAATTTATGTATAACATCCCAAGTAAATTATGAATATGAAAATTTCATATTTATTAATACTTTTAAATTAAATATTAAATTTAATTCCAAGGGGATGTTATGGCTGATAGTTTACTCTACATGAAACAACGGATATAATATAATTATTATTTAAATATTATTTAACTCCTAGCCATTTTATTGGAGGGAATGATCATAACTAACAAAAACATGATTTCAAATTCTTGATAAAAGTTTTTAATTTCATCCAATAAATTTTTGAGGCATAAAATAGAAATTAAGTTGACATTAATCATTAAATAATCGAATATTCTTTAAAAAGTAGATTTACATTTTTTTGAAGGAGAACCCTTTTTAAATATATATTTTTCACTTTTATATGATCTTTTTGAGAAAAAACAACTTCTTCTGAAGAGGGAAATCAAAATATACTTTGTGTAAAATGTTTTTATTTTTCTGATAATGTTCAATTTTTATTTAATGTTGAAAATACAACATTTTAATTCAAAACTATCTTTTAATCTATTTTATATATATGGATAGATTATCCTTTTAATTGGTTTTAAAGTGAAATTAGATTATGTTTTTTCATTTAATCCAGTTTTGATCATTTTATGTAATTCCACATTGAAATTGAACATTAAAATTGTAAATATTTTAATAGTTATTATTCTTAAAACATGTTTTTTTTGTTTTGACAAAAGGAATTAATTTAAAATAAATTTCAAGAACTTCTGTGTTTTGAATTTGGAAAATTTCTTCTATATTTGAAATTATGTGGCCCATGTAGTGAAATTAGATAAATTATATTTTTAAAAATTAGGAATATTGACTTTAGTAAATATTTTATTTACCATGATTAAAGGGTAAATATGGTAAATATGGGTGAATAAATAATATTAGAATAATATTAAATTAACTTAAAAAGTGGCATAATCCTATTGGACGATATCTGTCTGACCTTTGAAATACTTGGTTTGATATTGGGACCTCATGGAGCCACTTGTAAGGGAAAATCACACTTTTTAAAAATTAATTTAAAGGTTAACAAAATGTATCATAAATGAATATCTTTAAGTAAACTTATTTTCTAATTAGTTATATAAGTTATCATTTAGACTATAAATATTCATTAGAAAGATAAAAATATTTCCTATATCAGGTTATTTTATTTATAATTTTCAAACATCAAATAAATATATATATTTATGAAACAATGGTGTAGTAATGATTACCTTCTTAATGAATATTTTGAACAATTTTTCCGAACTTTGATCCATCATCGTTAAATAGAAAAGTTCTCTAATGGTTGTCTGTATCTCTAGGATTTGATTGTCCAACACCCATTAAATTACATAACAATATATTTAAAATAGAATTAGTCGATGCGTCAAAAAAATAATTCCTCTTTAAATTATTTAATAAAGAATATGAAGATTTGGGGGCCTTCCACAGATAACATATGCCAATAAAATTTAATTATCCCCTCTTGGATATACTTCATTAAAAACTCAATAGTGGTCTCAGATTTCAAGTTCAAGTCACCGTTCATGATTCATAAGGATATTAATATAATATTATTTGACTTAATTTTTTTCTGATATATATTTGGTTATTTTTCATTAGATGAATGAAAGTGAAAAAATTTGTGTCCCGCATTGGGTAAACCTTCCCTTCTGTGCTCAACAGTACCCTTGGATATCTGACCTAGTATCCCATTTAATATATATCAGTATTTTTATGGAATTTCACACATGTGTGATGTCAAATATATAACATTTTGTAATTATTTTTCCAAGAACATCTGTCCGTGGAATCACAAACTATTTCATTACCTGTTCTCCAAATTTTCCAAAATAATTTCTAAAAATAAAATCAGAAAATATTTATTCATAACATGAATTATCACACCATGTTAATGATATTAATGAACATTGTGATTCAGGTGTTAAAAAATAAGTTCACGGAGGTTTTAATTGTCAAAATAATTGGTTAATACACACCAGAGGAGAAGCATGCATAGCATGTGCATGATATTTTGGGAGTTCATCATCATGAGACACAATTTGAGAAGATTCCAATGTGTTAGTTTTGAGCTCAAGAGTTCTAGAACAGGGGTTATGTTATATATCATAATTATTTAGGTGTATATAAATTGAAGATAGAAGTTTTTGTTTCATGGAAATCCTGAAATATAGTGTCATAGGTGAAAAATTTCTATATTATTATATGTTGTTACTGGAGGTTTGTAGCTAATTTATCTTTATTTGTGACACCTATTAGAACATTATTTATAAAGGAAATTTTTTTCATGTTTATTGATCATTGTAAAAAAAATTGAGTATCTAAATGAGGATTGTTTCAGTGCTCTAGTTCTTTTTCTTCAACAGATGGATTCATGTTTGAGGTTTTATATGATGCTTCATGACATTATCTATTTTTTTTTCTAATAAAAGATTGATTGGTAATTTCTTGTGTCTCTAAACAATTAAACCCCCATGAGTGTATCTATGACACCAATGATGTTGAGATGATGAATGTTTTGTTTTCTATGATGTTTTGGATACATTGCATCATCAGCAAGCACTTGGTTGTCTTAATCAATCATAAAATCCATATGTTTATTTTCTTTCAACATGTATTGAACCAGAACCAGTTTTGGGGGATGGACATATTACAGGAATATGACATTCATATTTCATAAGCACCAGAAATGGGAAAGATCCAATTTATTTTCATAGTAGGATGTAACATAGTGATGTAATGTGGGAATTTGGTGATTCTTTGAGAGTGATTGGAGAACAATTAGCATTGCATCTATATATGGGAGATTTAAAAGGAACATGTAGTCTAATGAGAGGTTGGCATAGTCATCTCAGTTCTCTCAAGTGGCATAATCCAAGTTGGGGGATGCTAAGGTGCAGGTCTAGAGAGACTGATTTATTTGTTTTGAGGTCACTAATGGTTGGTCTGGAGATG
The DNA here is from genome assembly GCA_963277665.1 of Viscum album. Classification (NCBI taxonomy): domain Eukaryota; kingdom Viridiplantae; phylum Streptophyta; class Magnoliopsida; order Santalales; family Viscaceae; genus Viscum; species Viscum album. The sequence continues at coordinate 567,777,127 of OY728151.1, forward strand.
AATGAAATTGAGTGTTGTTTCAAGAAAGGATTATCATACCTTTTTTATGTGTGAAATGGTTCTTAGAGAGTTACATAGGTCACCTTTAGTGGTACATAGTGACATGAAATTATTCTAATGATCATTGAAAGGTTAGTTTTGGTTACTAGTGTTAATGCACGAAATTTCATAGTTTTTTTCTCAATGTTTGGTCGACCAGAAGGTGATGGTCGAGCACCATGTTTCTGGTGGATTTATCCAAGAAATTACAAGTTCCATAGGTGAAGTGGATGGAAATATCAATATACATTTTAATTGGTTGACCTATATCTTAGAGAATCTATGATTCTATATTGGTGGTACTGGATCATTTTATGAAATAACCCCATTTTTAGCGATCAAAGAGTTGATCTCAGTGGAGGTTTTGTTGGTGAAGTTTCTAGACGATCTGGTGAAACATCATGAGGATCTGTGGATCAAAACTAAATATTTATATCTTTATTTTACCTTAAGGGTGTGGAGATATCTCTTTCATGATTTCGGTTCCCATCTATTCCATATAATTTTTTTTATCCATAAATGGATGGTAAGATTGAGTGGGCCACTAAGACACTTGATGGAATCTCGCACTCTTGTGTTTTATATTTTATAGGATTGTGGATGTGGAACCTTCCATTAGAATATTTATCGTTCAAAAATATTTCACACCACCACTAGTATGGCACTGTTTGAAGTTGTATACGAAAAACCATTCCCTTTTCCATTTTATTGGACAGGGGCCAGGGAGTCCTCAATTCTTGGGGGGTAACTGGTACAAAATAAACAAGATATGGTTTAAGTGATTCAATAGAGGGTTAAATAACATCATGATCATCTTAAATCCAATGATTGTAGCATTAGGAGATCACTTGAGTTTGAATTTAGGGATCATGTGTTCTTGAAGGAAACTCTCTATTGTGGGATGCAACGTTTAGTAATGGGAGTAATATTTCTCCCTAGTTTTTGGGAATTTTCGATTTGTTTGAACATCTTGGAGATGTTTAATATCATATAGAACATTAAAAAAGATGATATTGATACATGATTATTTTAACATATTGACTCTAGGTCATTTTCTTTGTGAAGATTCCTACATTTTCAATTGGTGTGAGATCAATGTAAATGATGCTGAGACCTTCATAGAGAGACTTATAGGGATCCATGAACACCATGAGAAGGTGTTTTATTTGATTTCTATCCCTTTGGTTATTTTATTTTTGTGTAACACTAGAATAGTGGAATGTATCTGGGAACATGAGTGCCAAATATTCACTCAGTACCCCTAGTTGTTTTATTTTTATCTCTTCTATGGTAGTATTGTTCATTTTTTTGTGGTAAGAAATTTCTAGATTATGAGATGGCTTTATCTTGTTTCATATTTTGTATTAATCTCTTTGAGATGTATCTATACTATGATAATGGTTAAGAGTGGTCCATGGATGTTTTGTGGTTTTAATATGTACCCTTCATGAGGTGGTTTAGATCCAATCGTAGCGAGATCCTTTGGAAGAATCACATAGGGTCACAGTTCAGATGAACCAATTATTTTTTGTCTTTATGTTGGTTTTGGATTCTTGAGGATGACAATGTTTTCAGAGGTATATACTATATGGTCCATGATACATGAGGAATGATAATTTTTCATATTTCCAATGGCCAATTTTCTTGGAGGAGGCTTAATAAGAGTTCATATGAAATTGATGGTAATATAAACAATTAAATTTCATATAAGTATTACACATCATGAATGATTTGTTCAGGAAGTGTATGTTTTCAAGATTAAATAATTAAATAAAAATGAACTTTTAATATGAAATTTAACTATGAGGATTACATGATGTGAAATGGAATATCATATTATTATAATCATCAATGATGTATATTTTTTAATGTTTTATACACTCATGTTTTTTCACAAACCATCCTACTAGAACACTTCACATCATTTTTTAGATGCTAGTGCCACCCTTATAAGCCAATTATAGATTTATTTTTCAAGGATCGATCACAAGATTCCCTCCACTAATCTTTTGCGATTCAAGATATGTTCTAACTCTCTTCATATGATCTCTTCAATATGATTCCTATCATTCCTCATTTCTAAGATATGGTTATTTGTAACCATTTTTTTAAAGGAATTTTTTGGTTTTTTTGTCTTGGTTTTGGAACGCTATCCTCGGCTAGATATAATTCTTCTGGTAGGGTGATATGGATGTGTAAAATTAGTATGGTCTAATTAAAAGAACATTGACACCATTTTTTATGTTGGAAATTAATTACTTATCTATTTATTTAGGTTTAGTCATATTGATAGTATTATTTATCCCCTTATATTACAATGAAATTAACCTAATAATTACATGAACCCAACAACAGAATTGGTACTCATCGTATAGAAAAGGTTTTATTTTTAACATGATAACAATTTGACACATGATTTTTTTATATATTATGGTATATATATTATTCCTCTTATTCATGTGTTTTTATCTAGAAATTGGTTAAAAAATGAAGCTAGAATTATTTGTTAATAAATTTTCTTATTGATTAAAGTGACATTCTTAGTAGATCTTTTGGGTTGTAATCTTAATTTTTTGAGCATGCTTAAATTATTTGGCCTTCTATGTGTGGATGGAATTGAATAAATACATGATGCATGTTGATTTTTATTGCTAATAGAATTAAAATCATGTTAAATGAATTGTTTAATTAATTTCTGGAAGAATTTTCAAGTTTATCCTTAGGATTCCTCCAGGTAAAACATATAAAAAAATGAATCATATAATTCAATAATAAATAAGAATTATTTTTGTGATAAAATATAATTCCTTGTATATAATGTGATACAAAATACTTGTAAAGGTTTAGTGTACTGTGACATGGATCCATGATATATCTCTTTGTTGGAATGCTTAATGTATTATTTTTAGGGAGAAATTTCCATGTTTCATAATTGTTGGTTTCCTCATTCTTGTGATGTGAGATTCTGATAGATGATCCTGGGGTGCAGTTGTATAATATGTAGTGGGGATACCAATATTTGATGTGTTCCTGAGATGGATGAGTCTGGAGGGATTTTGTGGTCTATGGTCCTGGAAGCCCAGATTTTGGGGTAGTAGTTTCCACTTTTGATAGAGGGGTGCATCCAGATATGCATGTGGGTATTGAGGAGGAAACATGGGATGGTGGAACAATATGGTGCATATATTACTCATTGATATTAAATCTTGATTCTGGATTGAATTTTTTTTGCTGACCTCCATGTTTTCTATTTCTCTCCTATGGTTTCCCCACTTCTTGAGGTAGATTTATGTGAATTATTGTTTGCCATGTTTGATATATTAGTATGTTTTAAGAGTACCAGGTAATATGGGAAGTATTATTTTTAATATGATAAAAGTCTCAAAGAATCTCATTACTACCTCGATTAGTGCAGTTAGGTGTCGTTTATACTATTATTTCATTTCTGCTAAAAGTGATCCTCCTTCTAGAAGTCTGTTATGGTTGGATTTGGAGTCCTTCCTTGTAAGGGAAATTTCATGTATGGTGGGTGGTGACTTCAATGCTATTTTGGATGTGTCTAAGAAGAATGTAATATGGATTTTTTCTTAGATAGATCGGAACAAATTCGCCTCATGTATTTATAAGTGCAGGATTTTTAATTCTGGCTTCTTGGGTGAAATATATGAATGGTGTAATAATCAAAGGGGAACCCAACACAACTGGTGTAGGCTTCACCACCTCGAGCCTATCCTCAGTGGAGTGAGAGTACGTATCTCCCTTTAACCTGGGAGGTCACTATGTCTAAAACACTTACAAGAAACTGACTCTACGTTAGTCCTCTACTAGTAAATATGGATGTAACTACTGATCAAATGGTTGTGGCAATGCATGGGAACCACCTGATGGGGAAATATCTGGCACTAATCCCTAACCTGATCCCTCATCACTAGGTGTGATGTCATCACTATCATGTATCAGAACCCTAGCTAGCTATCTATGCGGAAGCATCCTTTAACATATCACGATGTACACAAACAAAAAATTATACTAGATGTGCTGACCCTAATTAAATAAGAAAATGAGGAAACAATCAATTCCTATATTATTCATGCCACCCGTGTTTTTATGTATAGTGACTAAAAGCATAATTCATGGTCTTGGTTTATGGATTCGTTGGCCTCCGCACCAATACAAGACTCTCCAAATCTGAAATTCGATCTCAAAACATTTAACAATGTTTCCCCAGAAACAAGACAATAGACTCGTGATCATTGATATAGAACCAAAAACCATTAATCGATTATTATCATGACCTGTCCACGGGGCCCCATGTCGTGACTCCCCAATACCCACCTTCCGATGGAATGGGGTTAGAGACAAGTGTCGAAGGTGTCATCCTATAGGTGGGAGGAATTTTCTTGAGTACCTGTACACGCAAACACATAAAACAACATATCAAGAAAACATGATAAGAGAACATACATGCTACTAAACTACAACTGAGTGTAAAGGTACAATTTAATGTAAATGGGCCAGAATAAAAACCCAAAAAAACTACAATAAGAGCATGTACAAGATGAATGGAAAGTCGTTTGCTGAAAACCACACCTGGTAGGTATGTATAGATTATCTATCGGAAGATATAGAAGCCCACCCTACCTTCCTAATATCACTAGGGACCACCAGGTCTTGGGCCACCAAGTCCTCCACCAAGTCATCAATCTTCTCCACCATACACAACACATACAGGTGAAGTCTGTAAAGGGGTGAGTAAAAGAATTCTCAATAGGGGGAACCAAACCAATTAAGACAGACCCCAATGCAATCCAAGAATCAAAACCTGAATTATGATCACGAATCATGATCGAGAATCAAGATATCTCCCACCAAATATAATATAGGTAATTTAATGTAATACCCTCATTCACAACAGAGAACACCTTAGGGTGTTGTGGTGCTCATACCCAATTTTAATTGTTGGTATGCTGGGTCACACAGAGCCTCTCTATACTGTGGGCCTATCAGGTCACAAATAACCAACTCCCAGTTGTCTTGGAAAATTGTGGCACTCATCCCTGATGAGTATCATGGGTATGATATGTCAAAATGGTCTGCTCTGCATAGTGGTCCGGTCGGTTCACACATATTTGCTTCTCACCTTGGCCATCGTACTGAGATACTCATCCCGGGATAGTATTGTGGGTCTGTAGGGTCACACAGACCTGCTCCCCACACTGGTCCATCCATTTCACCTAGATCATCATCCCACTAGGCTATCGTAGTTGATTAACATGGGGTCGGTTGTCAGCAGTCTTCAGGACTCAGTCAGCCATAGGATTATGGCATGTGGCGAGCTTTATTTTGGGAGAAACTATTTTTCATTCAATTAATTACATTTAAAATTACATTAATACCTTTTCAGAGAAATACAAAATTACTAACTCATCTCTAGAGTTCCATAAAAAACATCTCATAAATAAGGCACATGGTTTGTTTGATATTCTTGTTTTAGTAAACAACGGTCAGTTGTGTTTGGGAATGGTCTGACCTGATAGGACCATCCTTAACAACCCAGCCCGAGGGTTTCTCATCCTCAACCTAATTAAATTTACCAGAACCAACCCAGTTTGGGTATGGGATGGCATGGCTATTTGGATACTTTCCATGGGCCTTTCTAGACTCAGCCTGGTTCAGTCGGGGGTCCGATGAGTTGGGTCTCCTAGAGATCTAGTCTCATTTGGCCTGACCCGCAACTAGTAGGTCGGTCTATTTCTAGCCTGAGATATAGCTGATTTCATACCCATGGTCGGGCCAGCATAGTGGACTGGCCTCCCTAGCCAGGGATACCCTGTATGGCATTAAAATTTTGTGTGCAACGGTTGTCCAAAGTTAGTAACCATTGGTGGTCCCAAACATGGTCAATGGACCGCCTACTAGTGGGGGAACACGACCCATGCAGTGAGGTCCGCTCTTACTGATGTTACAGATTGACCGAATCTTGTTTTCCTATCGTTGGTGGCTCCCGCCTCATCGTTGTGGCCTAATCCATCCATGATGTCTCCCAAAGCGTGCCATCGGTTGTCCATTCATTGCATGTTTTGTGCCTTCGTCCTCCCTTGTATGCCCCCTTCCATATTAAGGATTCAAAAACTCATTTCCAACATTATCGATTTTTTCCCATTAAGAACACACAATAATTCATGAGGTGTAGGGGATCATGCCTTGTTCGTGTCGACCCTCACCCATCATTTGAGAGGTTTTAAAACATTGGGAAGGAGATTAATGTTCTAACAAAAATCATCCAAATGGAAATCCCCAAGAAAAATACCCTCCCTAAAAAATAATTGATTGTCGGATCAACCTATTCATGGGTTGATCCACCTTTTTTGTTTTAGAAATAATAATTGGGAAACTCCAATTACACAAGCTAAACCCCTACCTATCATTGTGTTCATCATTAGGGTGATCTTTCTGTCCTAATCCACATTCTATTCTTCATAGTCATTGGCATTTGTGGCACAATGGTAGTATTATTCAAGGTGTTCTTATATATCTAGTGGGTTTCCAACATTCTTTGTTGAAGAGAAAAAAATTCAACGTCATTCAAATAAATATCACGTTATGATTATCCAACCAGATATCTCAATAAAATAGATCTGATTCACATCATTTCTGTTTTGCTGCATCACCAGGTCGTTATGCTCTTTCATTAATGAAACAACATATCTAATTTAATTTAGTATAAGTGTCTCATTTAAGGGGTTCATCGATGCCTTGTTGCTGCACCACAGTGCTATTGTGCCACAACTCATTGGTGTGGAAAATAAAATAAAATAACTTTATATTCTTTTCACTTTCGAAAAAGACCAAAAAATAAATTTTCTAGTAGAACCTCAGCAGTAAAAGTTAGTTCATTTATAGGTGATTCCCGACATTCTGAGTTCAACAGTTCCCACTGACTTTTGATATGATCGCCAATTTAAATGATAGAAAAACCCACTCACATGTTTATTTAAATGAACTAAAAAATGATCAAAATTCTACATCGGGCTAACCGAGACTCGGAATCATGTGTCTTCAAAGCATATAATATTGAAATAATACTACATTATTTCAAAAAAAATATATGTAATTTCTAGGACATTAAAATATTAGTTCAGTTCTATAGATTATTTTGAAATTTAAATGAGTTTTTTTCAACATATTAATTTATGTTTTAATTTAGAGACGAACTATTTAGATTAACTGCTTATCGAATTCAATATGTAGAAAATAATTAGTTAATAAATAACTAAACTAAATTATAAAATAAATATTAAAGGGAAAAAAAATGATTGAATTTGGGTATTTATGTTTTTCAGATAGATTATTACGTAAATAAACTGTGACCATAAAGGATTAAAATTCCATATTTTTCTTGATATTTTTGAAAATTTAAAATAAATAAAAAATTAAAAAAATAACAATAATGCTATTTTATAATGAAAGATATTTTTTTAAAAGATGTAAAATTAAATAAACATTATATATTCAAAAAAAATCTATATATTATTAATTATAAAATATGGACTATAAATGGACCAGTAGTTATTTTATAATGAACATATTGACCATTATATAGTAACCAAAATGTTATAATGGTTCGGGTTAATGAAGTATTTTTTTTACATGTGCTTATTTTAAAATTAATTTCTAGCACACAATCGATTTTATTTTACAAAATTTAAAGTAATATAAAGAATGCAGTGGTTCTATATTTTCTAATAAATCTTCTAATAATTTTTTCTTAATGGTAAAATTTCATATGTAAGAAAACTAGTCACCTTAATAAAAATCACCATGATAAAATTAGGGAATCATAGAATTTTAGGAACTAAATTATATAAATGAACTTATTTTAGAGTTTATGAAGTTTGGATTTAACTTAAATCCAATTTGATCTATTATTTTTTAATTTTGAAAGAAAACTATTTAATGGAGACCTCGTAATATTGTTTATCTTTTAGTATTTACAATAACTCGGCCCCTATACCAATATAAAAAGGTACTCATTGCACCCATTGATCACACCTATCATTCCCAATTCTCTCACACAAAACCTAAAAAATTTGATTTAAAATTCACAGAATTTATTACAGAAACCTCTATTATATAAAAATTAGATCAATGGATTCCCTTCAGCGAATACAAAGAGAAGTTACCCAATAAAGATGTAACATCATTATAAATGATCTTTTGTATTTTTTTTATCCACCACATAAAATATTAAAATTATATTTTTTAACAATAACCTCAGTTTCCTCAACATTCTGATATTTTATCATTATAATGGTGAGAAAAAATCTCACACTTCAAACCAATAGATGAAGAACTTATCATTCATGTGTACATTATTGTACAACCTCGAAAATGACATAGTTCATTTTTAACCACTTATCTTGGTTGGGGATTATGATTGAAATATTTTTTAAAATTAATGTATGGTATTTATGATATTTTTTTGGGGCATTAATTATTATATAACAGATTTCTTTCAGATTTACATTTTTGGTAATTGTGATATATACCATTGTGGAAGTCGGGACTGCCACCACGTTAAAGGGATGTGATTCCATCATACATTATGTGGAATATATTATGTTTGTGAATATTAAATTTATATGATTTATATGAAATAATGATTATAATATATTTATTGTACATATATACACATATATTTACTTTTCATTAATTATTTCCAAATGAAAATAAAATGAAACTTGCATTCGTTCGTATGAACAACCTACCCTTTCCATAAACTTTGTATTTAATTTTAAATTTTTAATATTTATAGACTAATAAAAATATTTATATAATGATTATTTATAAAATTTTAATAACTTTACATATTATTAATATAATTTAATCATGATCTGTGAAATCAAATCAAGGATAGAAATTCAATACATATACTAAAAACAAAGAGTATTTTGCATGAAAAGTAACATTAACATGGACTTATTAATAAACAAGTAACATAATATCATAGTTAAATAAAATATGTTATTATCTATAATAATAAATTCTTTATTTTTTTATAAAAAAATATTTATTATATAGGAATTATAAATTTTTTTAATGAAGTCTTGAGTTAAGGTAAGGGTTTTATAGTCTCGGTTTTATTTCTACTAGACTTTTTCCATATTCACCACTCATTTATTTTGTGTGGTGTATATAATAACAATTAATATATTATTTTATTTTATTCTTAGATTTATGAGTATTTACCTATAAATTTTAGTATCTCTCTATCATGTGGTTTACAATTAAGAAAGATATTAAACCAGTTGAGGGATTTTTCTCACAATTTTCTTTCTTTGATACATATGTTATACAATGAAAAGATATTTATTTATGAGTTCTATATAGTACACATAGAAATGTAATACTATTAATATAATTATCATAATGACATGGAAAGGTTTATATAATGTTATTATTTCTTGGGTATTATGATTCACTATAACTAAATTAGTAATATTTTATCACTACATTATAATCATTTATCAGGAATATTTATGCTTAATTTTACCTTGATGAAATATTATGATAAATATCTCAACAACTATCCTGAATTTTAATCTCCTCTATTTATTAAAAATATATTAATGTATTGGAATTATTTTTCCACTCCATTTTGGGTAATATTATAATGAATGTTTTTAATAAAAATATGAGTTTACATTCAATTTTAGTCAGAAAAATGTGTTCATTCAAAACCATGTTTTTTAGAATATTTACAGAAATTTTTGTATAATTTTTTAATTTTTTATCAATAATATTCAAAAAATAAAAATGTTTTCAATAATTCAATATATGTTTTCAAATAAATTTAAATAAAAAAATTCAAAATATATTAAATATTTATTAATAAGTTCTCAATGAGTTCTCAATGAAATTGGATTTCAATTAGTTTTCAAGATTTTATTTTAATTTTTAAAATTATTTACAAATATTTTTTAAATTTTAGTTTCATGATTCTTATATATGTTTTCAAAATAAAAATTGCGATTTTTTCTATTTTCATTAATATGATTTAATGGAAAAATATTTTCAAAATATTTTCATAAATACATTATATGTTTTAAAAAAAATTGTTTTCAAAAAATTTGCAATGTTCCTTTATATTTTTTCAATTAAAAAATATTTTAATATGTTTTCAGTATTCTTTTATAAATTTTCAATGGAAATATTTTCCAATGTGTTTTTATGATTCTTTTTTATAATTCATAAATGGAAAAAAAATGAAAATGATTTCAAGAATCTATTATTATTTTTAATGTTATTTTAAATGAAAAGGTTTTTAAAAAATGTTGAGGTTTTTAGATGTCTTTTACAATTAAGAAATTACATTTTCACCAAGGAACATTTTTAAATTATTTCTATAATGTTATGCACTACCTAATATTAAATCCATTGGTGTTACTAATGCCTAACTAGGGATATGATAAAACTCTTTCATTCATATTTAATCTAAGAATTGTTTTTGTATTGAATACATGAAAATTATGAAAATGGATTCTCATTCATGGGTTATATGATTATCCAAACAAATTTATCATATAGGGGATAGATGTGTGTGAAACCTATTTCTCTTTTATGTATTATATCCTAATAAAATCCGCTACTTTTCATGTGTTATGATTTTTTTTAAATTATTACACAATATATCTCTTTTCAATAAGTTATTATATGATGAAATATTTATGATACCCATTTCATTTCATGAGTTTTGATCTGATTGTGTATGATATTGTGGAACTAATTTTTTTATTTGGTTATTATTAGGGTCATACCTATATACATATCTACTGAATTTAGTAATGATTTATGTCTCGAGAGATATGGATGTTTAGAATATGGAGTGAAATAGGTTCATAAATGGAATTATTCTATTAATATGGTCCTTCGAGTCAACCTTGACTCATAAGATGGTCTTGAGAGTGAACCATGACAACCATGATTGTTTTTGGAGTGAAACTATTACCTGTAAAAGGTTAAGTAAATATTAATTGATGACTATATATATAATTTTTATATGCTTTTGTCTCTTCTAAAAATTGAATGTCTTATTAATATTTTACTCACTCATGGAATAAGCTCCTAATTACCTTATTATTCCAGTCTTATGAACAACATATATTTATTCCATTATTCATGTTCATAATCTTTGATATGAATGGTAGGACTTTATAATATGATAATAATATTCTTATACCCTTACTCTCATTTTATAATTACATATCTGCTCTATTTTACATAACTATGGGTCTAAGATCATCTCTTTCTTATGTCTCCCTTCCCTGGGTTATGTAGAATGAATTGAAGTTGGATTAATATTATTAAATATCATTATGGGAGATATTTAGGATCTTTTACCTGGATAAAAAAATATTTTCCAATGTTTCTAAAGATATTATAATATTACAGTCATCAGGCATGTATTTTTTCATTGTGCTGAATATTCATCTAAAATTATATAACAACAATTTATGTTAATACTATGTCTCTATATATGGTATAAAATGAAACCCTTAGTTTCCCTTTGGAAAATAGGATGAAAATACCTTATAGGGATCCCTAGTTATATTTCTACAGACATGTTTTGGGATGTCTCAATGGGTAAGACTATGGTTTTGTATATTATAAAGTAAATTTCAAGATATAGTCATACAATAAGTGAATATTCATGATTATGTGGGTTTCATCTCTTATATGTGTTTCATACATTTTGATTTTGGTTTAATCAATGTTGGAATCTAAAAAAATCATGTTATCATATATGTTGGTTGAAAATTTAATGTCGATGAGAAAAAAATGTGGATAAAGACTAGAGGGAACAATATTGTAATTTTTTCTACTCAATAGTCATTTTATATGTTAAACAATGTGAGATTCATGGATATCCATGATGCATAATGTAAGCAAGTGATTGGATTTTATGAAATTTTTGTGAATGAACATCATAAAAATATAATTTTACTTCCTACATGTTAAGAAAAAAAGAAATAACATCTTTGAGGAACACCTATAATGGAGGTAATGATGTTATATACTTGGAAGAAAAGGTTCATAGTGTGGTGAATTATCATGGAGTTCAATTTATTTTTTAAAGAGAACATGATCATTACCCAAATCAATTCCATGATTTATTAATCTTCTTCGAATACAATGAAGGAAACATACCATTCCAATAATTTAAGTGTAAGGATTAATGTACTTATGTATTTGGATTCATGATTTATGAAATTTATTAGGAAGTTCTAGTTTATGTTGAAATATTCTAATGGACATAAAATTTTATTTAATGCAAATGTGATATTAATGGGAAAAATTAAAATGGGAAGGCTAACCCTTATTATTTTCTTTAGGTTTAAATATAATGTTTATATAATGAATTTATGGAATAGACTAAGTCAATTGTATCATATTTATTATAACATAACTGATAAAGTATTTATTGAAAATTTTATTTCATTTTATCAAATATGGAGTTTACAAAATTTTTTAATTTTTGGAATATATCCAAATTAACATTAGAATATGGAAACATGAATGAATTAAATTGGGATTTATAGTAACTACGATTATTATTGTGAATACATTATTATTATTTTCACATGTTGGTATATGACAAAATGGAGATAATTTATGAGATATAGGGAATCAATGGTATGATTTTTTTGAGAAATTTTGTGACATTTTGCTTAAATGTTCTATATTTTAGAAGCCTTATAAGGATTATCATTTTTATAATTGATAATATTTTAAATCGGATGAGGTTTTTGAGATTTAATTTATATCTTATTATATGGGTAGTTTTGAATATTATAAAACATGTGATAATTTTTTTTCAAAAGAATCAAATGACATATCATTCTATTTAGGGATCTCATTATATGATAATATATTATAAATGATGAAAATTACAACAATTTCTAATTTACATATATTTATCCAATTTTACTCATTGGAACCTATTTCATATTGAAATTGGATATTAAAATATTTCAAAAATTTGGTCATTCTAAATTTAAAAACCCACATTCATGATATGTCTCAAGGATAATTTTATATTACTTTAGATCGATTTTTTTTATAAAATTTGGAAAAAAGGATTCATTATTCATAATAATAATAATTTATAATTTCTATAATGTTATATTTTTTGTTTGAAAAAAAATAATGCAAAGAGTAATTAAAATTAATTACAGTGATTAAGGAAAAAAGTAGTTTACATAGTGGTTAAAAATAAATATTAAGATTTAATGTGAAGAAAAAAACTTTTCCAAAAGAAATTAGATTCAAAAATTTTTACTATATCACCTCATGGTTAATGGTTTTAGAGTTATTGTGACACAATATTCTCAATCTGTCATATATAATATGTTAATTATGAAAAAAGTGAAAAACAGAACCTTCAATATCAATGATATTTATAAATTCATCTGATATGGGAAAATAGTAACATTGGTTAGGTTTTACATATTATATTGAAATATAAAGGATTTTATTTCATCATATTGATGTAAATTTAAATTTAAGAGATGATTTATTTAGATTAATTGCATATGGAATACCCAATGCAAAAATTACTTAGTAAATGATTATCTAAAATATATGATATTAAAAATATTGGAGGTAATGTAAATTGATTGAATTTCATTATTTAATTTTTTAGAAGGATAAATAAGCTTAAATATTTTTTATCTTAATTGATTAAAATTCTATAATTTTTTATAGAATTTATGTTGATATTTAAATTATGTAAATAACATGACAATTCACATCCATGTTATATTATAAAAAATGAGATTTTATTAAAAGGATTTATGTTTACAAATAATCATTTATTCTTCAAAATTATCTTTAAATATAAAAAATATATAATATTTTCTATTCATGAATGAATTTATCTTTTATAATGATCATAATGACGTTTAAATAGTAAAAACATTGTTAGCTAACTTCGGATTAAATTTGTTTTTCTCTTGTTACATTCAGTTTTTTTTAATTAATTTCCAAAACATATTGGATTTGTTTTGAAATTTCATATCATATTTAGAAAAGTAATTTCTATAATAAAATATAAATTTATAAAATTGGGGAAAAATAAAATCTAAGGGAAAAATTATAAAAAATCACTTATTATTCATTGGAGAAGTGTTGGATCGACAATAAATAACCTTTACTGTATCAATTTTTGATGCACATTAGTTATTTTATACATCGCAATATTTTTAAATTTATATATTTAGAAGAATATACCCCCTTCTACTCTATAGAAAATGAATTCAATCTTACCCTTCCCCATACCACTCATGCCACATTGGCTCATCCAAAACATGCTCAAATAATATCTCTAATTCCCTCATATAGTACACGAATCATCCATTTTGGAAGAAGTCAAACAAGTAATCCCTTTGGTGAAAACCAAGAAGAGTTTCCCAATGAAGTGCTAACAACCTACCACATAATCATTTGTTTTATTTTCATTCTACACAAATTATACTATTATAATTACATTATTAAATAATAATACTAGTATACTAAATATTAGAATTGTTTTTATTATAATTTCTTGAACTAAACCTGTAAACACATCCATAAAATTGGAAACAAAATTACCATTAGTGTGTGTGGAAGACAACCACCATGAAAAAAGACATCATTTTTCATTTATTTACCATATATCATGATTGATAATTATGATGGTAACACTAGTTTTAGTTGTAATATAAAAATATTATGATGAATTTATTCTTATAAAATTATTATATAACACATACCATCATGAATTCAATTGTTGTAAATATGATAACATTTTCTACGAATGTGTGGACTACTGAATCCCAAAAGGGATGTTATTCGGCAACACATTACATGGAAGTAACGAAATATGTTCGTAGTGAATGTATAATATATATATATGATAATAATGATACTATAATTATAATATATATATACATTATTAATTTAGTTTCTATCATTAAAACTTACTATAAAATGGAATCAATGTACGTGCTTACGTAGAACATATCATCTCCGTGAACAATGTATTTTATTTTTTATTTAAAACATTATTGATTATTATAAATAATTATATACATGAGATTTATTGTATTTATATACTTTTTTACATTTTGGAAATATTTAATTCAATATCTATGTAAGAGAATGTAGGATTATAATTCAAAAAATTTATGAAAAAAAATTATATATTACCTGAAATGTATCTCTAACATGGATATAGTAATTAAAAGGTAATATAGTGTCATTAAAAAATTAAATATTTTATTATATTTTTTAATATTCTTTTTAGTAGATTTATCATAAAATTATATATATTATACAAGAGGTTTGAAGGTGTATGAATAAATTCAAGACTTATAGTAAGGGTTTTCTAGTCTCACATTTATTTCTATGAGACTTATCCCATATTCCCCACTTATTACTTTTTCACGGTGAATATAAACCCCATGAATGTATTTTATTAATTTAATACATAAATTTTACATATGTATTGTATGATGTATCTTTAATGCGGTTTGTGGTAACAAAGTTACCAAATCAATAAGGTAATTTTCTCTCTCAATTACCTTCTTTGAGGAACATGTTATGTTTTAAACATATATTTATTTATTTGGTGTATATAACTCTCATGGACATATTATATTAGTAATTACATTCTTTTATTGATATGGTATTATTAATTTAATGTTATTCTTTCATTGGGATTATGATTCAATATTACAAATGGTTTAATAGTTTAATTATATAATCTCATCATTTATCGAGACTGTTTATCATTATGATTCCATTGATGAAATATTATCATTGATATCAAAATAATTATCATTATTTTTCTTATATTATAGTTATTAATTATATATTAATTTAATGGTACTATTTATAAAAATATTTTCTCTGATTATATTTTAGAATGTATTTTAATGAAACATCGACAATTTATCTTTTTGATAAAAAAATTGTGTTCTTTCAAAATGGTTATTTCAAATAAAATAAAATCAATTATGTTTAATTTTTAATAAAATATTTCTAAAAATATTTTCAAATAAAATGTATTCAAAATTTATTTAATCTTCCATTATACTGTTTCCATGTCATTTTCAGTGACTTTTTTTCAAAATATAATAAAAATTTATAAATATGTTTTAAGTGTGTATCAAAAAAACCAAAAGTATTTTAAGTGTTCATAATAAATTTTCAATGTATTTATGATGAAAATTATTTTATAAAACTTTTCATGAAAATTTTTATATATTATATGAAAAAATCTATATATATATATATATTTAATCTTCTTTTATAATATTCATATGAAAATATTTTTCTATATGTATTGATGCTTCATTTATATGTTTTTAAAGAAAATGGGTTTCTAAATGTGTTCAATAGTCATTTATATATTCTGAAAAAAATTGTTCCAAAAATATTTTCATGATTCCTGTATAAATTTTCAAATAAAAAAAATTCAAAACCTTTAGAATATTCATTTTTATAGTTTATCATAGATAAATGTTTTCCCAAGGATTTCACGATTCTGTGAAATTTATTTCTGGGGTAATTTCAATGAAAATTATTTTCAAAATGTTTTGTATTTTACAAAGTACTTTTATTATTAATAAATTAATTTAAATGATTTCTAAAAAATAATTCCCCATGTATGATGGAATCTATTGGTGATACTCATGCCTTAATGTGGACATGATCCAAGGGTTCTATTCACATTATTTCATTGAATGGTTGATGTTTTGATTGAATTATGTCCATGAATTACATTACAATTAAACTAGTTTTATGTTTAAGAAACCCATTTCTCATTAATGGGTTATATGATTATGAAACATGTTTCCCTTTCATAGGTAATATAAAAATGAAATCCAATACTCTGTCATTGGTTATATGCTTCTAATTCACTCTTATTTAAATGGGATATTTTTTGGTGAAATGGTTATGAAACCTATCTATTTTCCATTGGATATAATATGATGACATGTTTATGATACCAATTTCATTTGATGGGTCATGAAATTATTATTTATGATCATGTGGAACATGTATTCATGATTTCATTATGAGATAAGTGGGACATAAATCTCCTTCCAATGAATCAGAAAAATATACATATCTCATGAGATAGAAATTTCTAGATTTGGGAGTGAACTCGGTTCATTAATGGAAATTATCATCTACGATGATATTGGGGGAGAAACATGAATTCTATAATGGTCGTGGAAGTGATCCATAAATATAAATATGGGTTAGGTATTGAACCCCTTCCACTAAGATTACTTTTATATTAATAATTGACTAGTATATAAATAATTTTTAAATGTTTATGGGTATATCACAAATTCAACATCTAATTCCTATTTTATTAGTTCGTGGAATATACATTTCAACCCTTTTTACTCATGTATTATGATATAGAAATATTTCAATAATTATTGATTTTTATTATATTTTATATAAATTGTATGATATTAAAATGAAATGAACATCTTATCATACCATTATCCTCATATTATTCTTACGTATCTTCCTCATTTACCCCAAATGAGCATATTGGCTCAGACCATTCTAATGTATCCATTACCCAATTTTTGATGAAAATTTTTAAGTATGAATAATAATTGGGAAGATATTTAATGGATATGTTGATGTTATTTCAATAACAAATAATATTATGCAACCATTTTTCAAAAGACACTAAACTATTACAGTCCACAAGAACATATTTTTTCAATCTGCTGAATATTCATCTAAAATTATGTGATATCCATGTAGGAAAAGACTAGGTATATATACAGAATAAATCAATTATAATACCTTACCATACCACCATGTGCAATAGATTAAGACTCCATGGCCCTGGAGGCATTAAACATAGCTATTGATCCATTGAAAATTATAGAGATAAAAAAATCAATGAATGATGGGAGACCTTAAAAAACCATATTAGATGTCCTATGAATCCAAACATAGAACATGAATTCTGTGGTGATAATACAATGGAATATACTTTTCCATAATTCCAAAATTTATGAAACATAATATACCCACAACCTGAAGCTACTAACAATGGCCTCTTGGATATATATCCAATGCTATTTCCACATTTCATTATCTCCACTTCAGGTTTTCTATTCTTTTCAAAAAAAACCACGGACGCAATGTAATGATTGGGGCGAATCCAACATAATCATATCATACTAGTACACTCAATGGAATCCATTAATGAATAATTAAACACTTTAGAACTTGTATTCAATATAAACTTTAATACATGATATCCAAGGTTTATAAAAAAAACTTTTCAAACCACTGATCATTGATATATTAATTAGAAACTATTTTTGTTGTGTAACATATAATTTCTATAAAAAATTTACATATTCTAACACTGAATGCTCTCAATAATATAGGTCTAGTAAATACTAGGACATAATGGGGTCCCATATAAGTGAATTAATATTTATCGAAGACAACCATTAATACCGTGTAGCCCATCTGCTCATGCTCCACAACTTATACAACTAACTCCATCCTCGTATGACTGGGTCCTTCAATCAAAAACACAACTAACTACCCAAGAAATCATTTGATGTCCAAGGGAACAGAAGGATCCTCTCAACATTATCATCCTGATCATTATCTTTCTACAGATATTTTTAAAACTATAAGGATAGAGTTATTCTTGAGAAATATGTGGAGAAATTTTTGATTCTACTGCTGGTTCAACATCATTATCCTGAGTATGACATGTTCCTACTCTTATATCCATGTATCAGATAGCCCAAAATGCATCCTAAACTAATTTCTAATCAACTGGAGAGAGAGAACCCTCTCTAACGCCATTCTATGAAATTGGGAATAATCATTTATGAAGGGTACTATAAAACCAAAAGTCATTTTAAAACAAATTTATTAAAACAAAAAGGTATAAAACAATGTAATTAAAATGGTTTTTGTATTTATAACAACACCTAAAACTATTGTGGGTCCTGTATATTATTCCCCCACTGTCTAGTCCATAGAATGAATATGACTCATCTCTTTCTGTGACAATGGTTGAATACTGAATTACAAATATTCTTCAAGCTTACTATGATAATTAGAATTTCTTATCATCACAAGATTTCCTCTAAAACAATAACTTCTTTCTAGGAATCATCATACTGATATGATGATCCCCTAGATAATATAATACATTCACCACTATTTGAAGGAGAGTAAAAATTTCAATCCCAATATAGATGGATCATGGATAAACAATTATAACATGGATTATGTGGGTAAAAACATGTGGATCATACATTTCCATGTTTCCCACAATGATGGAAATAAATAGCCTCACCATCTGCAACTACTCACAAATGAATATATGAATGATATATAGCTCTACAAAGAACCTTAATTATTTCATCAATATAATTTCTATTCTTCTCAAGAATCCAATCCCACAATATTTTAGAGTGGTAGCATTTCAGGATAAAAATTCAATATTATCTCAATAAATATCCACCATTAAATCATGATTGACCACAAAAGAATATGTATTCAAAACGAACTTCAAGACATTAGATCAATGGTTTAGACCAACCACATATCATTGAGTTATTAATTAGAAACTATCTGAGGGCTGAAAGAGACTCATTTTAGTATATATTTTACACATTCCATCACGTAACTCTCTATGTGGTGTAGGAATAGGAATTATTAGGTATTTCCATTGGGAAAGTAATAGATTAGTAATATTAATTAATCAAAAACTTTAGTAAGTTCAATCACATGTTTTTGTGCTTCTATACATTGACTAATGTCTTCTACATCCTATGATTGGGGATTTCAAACATAAACTCAATAAGTTTTCCCATGACAATAGTATAATACCGTGTGAAATCATAATCATATCAACATTGTTACCTAGATCATAATCTCCAATAGTTTGTTTCTGTTTTGTAAATTTTAAGGGGTTATTCTTTGGAAACTATTAATCCTAGTATTTTCCCACTATTGTTACATGTTCTTTAGCCTGAGTATGACTATAACATTCTCCTAAATCCATAGATGGGATAGCCCAAAAAGATACCTCAACTAATTTTTGAGGAACTAGAAAGGGAGAAATGTTTCTATCCTCCTCCTATAAAAATAAAATAGATATCCAGGGATGCATGATGCTACATAAACAAAAAAAAAACAAAAAAAAAACCCATAATTGAATCATCCAATGGAAAAGTCATATAAAAATAATTACACAATCAAATAAATTAAGATTAAATTAGAAACAATAAAACCACTCCACCCTATCATAGTTCCCATTCTCAGTTTATATCCTATGAATTAAATTATATGTTTGAGAAAAAACAAATCAGATATTTTCTATATTTATCAATGGCATATTATGAGGTGTTTTGGCTACAAACCCACTTGTAACCAACACATCAAGCTCTAAAATTCATATCTGAGGTCTATATAGACTTCCCAAATAATAATACCAAAATAAAATCTCAGAATATAGATCAAATACCAATTAATAATGAACTAACCTAGGCTACCATTCAATCTGACACTGCACCGAACCTATGGTGTGGCCCAATGGGTTTTACCAATCCTTATGGAGATGTAACTAATGCCTATGATATAGTTAAATAATTTAGTATGTTTGTTAAGGTGATAAAATATCATTCTCCAATATAAATATAACATTTTAATATCTAATAAATAAATTTATCTACTATAGGATTTAAAAAATATATAATAGAAGCATATAAATTTTTTATTTACATTTAAAATGTTACTCAAAATCCAAAAATAAAAAATTGTATAGGGAACCAATAATATAAAAAACCATGTCAAGTGAGGATAATCATAAACCACACAACTTCCATCTGTCTAAAAATATTGAAAGAGCAACCTAGCATAAGTAACTACAACTTCCAAATAAATCGACACCTTTTTCTATATTAGATAAAAAATAAAATTCATACGTTAATGTGGTGTATGTTGGTAGTGTTCTAACATTCCCTATAATATTCCACCAAGATATCTATATGTAATCATTATAAGATATATATATATGTTCGTTTTAAAAATAAAACGAATAATTTAGTTTAAATTTTATAGCTCATAAATTAAAAATGATCAATGATGCAGTCTAAAAAAAAGTGAAAAATAAGAAATAAGAAAAGGTGAAAACATCATGTAGAAGGTTGTGGGAATTTTTTACATTGTTCCTTAGTGATAAAAAATGTAATTTCTCATGCATTAGATATAATAGGGGACACACCCATGGTATAATTGTAACAATCCATATCAAATTGGTTAGATAATGCTAAATCATAATATTTATAGGGATACATGATTCCGGGAATTTCTAGTTTTTTCAAACACTTGTAGATGCATAACATCCATGGTTTCATACGTTATCATGTCCTATATATTCCATAATAAGGAATAATAATCCCCCTTTTATCATAATCTATGTTACCACAACCCAAACATACAATTTCTTATCCTACAAAATGGGATAAACAATTTCTAATTCTATACAAACATAACCACCATTGGAAAAAACCATTTAAACATACTTTTTTGGAAACTATTATAATTTAGGGACAGAACATTTAAATCATCAAAAAAAGAAAAAACATTTATTCATGGACATATAATTTTGAAATCACCACAACCCAGTTGGAAACCACAAGATAATGTGAAAAAATATCCTATAGAATATAGGAAACACCATAAATATCATGATACATGAAAAAATTAATAATCAACCCACATTAGGTCAATCAAATTACTAGAAATATAGAAACCAACAAATTAGGTATAAGGTACCACACGTAGAATAGAAAAGGAACTCAAATGGGAAAATAATGAAGATCCAAGCATTAAATGAAAAACATTTAATTCAAATAGTATATAAGAAGAGAGGATGAAAACATTGGGTTTTGGGTGTCAAATGAAGGAATAAATGTGGTATAAATAGTTAAAACATAGGATGGTAAATGATTTAATTTCAATATTTTAGTATCCTTGGCTAGCTGTAGGGTCTGCTAGAGAGTGTGCTAACTCTATGTGTTCATCTTTACCAAATAGGTGGATGCCACACAATTTCTTGGGTGAAGTGCACAATAATTTGTCAAGCCATACGACCCTGATATCCCCACAGTGTAGAATCCATTGTTTATAGAGTGTTATTGCAATATTTTTACTATGTTATCACAAACCATGTTACACTATCTGCAAACCTCGTGGTCAAGGAATTGGTTCTTTCTATGCCTCACGACTAGTCGCATTTCCTTGTTTCAAACACTATTTGAATTCGATTTCTCATTAGGAAAATCTATATGTTGACCATGAGTATTAGTACTCTTATTTTTTCCGGATATGAATTCAAAAAATTCATATATTTTACTGATCACATAGGATTTTTAATCTTCTTTCATAGTATCAATTTTGTGTAACTATTAACATAAATTCAAAATTTATGCATATCTAATCTCAGAATAAAGAACATAGATTCACTTGGAATATTCGAATATCATTAAAAAAATTTCATATGATTCATAATGTTTTATAATGGTCTTATGTGTTAACCATAGTATATCCCCTCGATGTATATATCCATGTGTTTACTAAGGGATCATTCATCATGCACTATAATGATGATTGAGATATACTAAACCATTTATTTTCGTAGTTTTTACCACTAGATTTATCTATCTCAAAACAACACCCAGTTTCCCGTATCTATAGATATATTTATATTGTAGAAAAATGGAACAATAATGACTATAACAAAAACATTAAGATATTATCCTCAAATTAGAATAATATTTAGAATCTATCATATTTGAATGTTATCTAATATATGTTTTCCTAAATCTAGTTTTTTTGGTTTTTATTAAACAAGCTCCCATGTCAACAATAATAATCCCATCTATATTAACATATAATAAGTTTCTAATTTTTTTATTTTCACAGGATACAAGTGGAAAATCACTATGTATTAAAGGAATTTTTAGTCATGAATTACTAGATGAATACATGATTCCCAATTTACATTGTATAAAGATATAAAACATAAAAAAATAATATAGTCTCCCTCATTAAAACACAATAAATGGATCATTCATTATATCATAAGAAAATGAAAAAAAATAACCGTGATATCAAATAATCAGAAAAGTATTACATATAAAATAATCTATATTTAGTATATATTACATAATCAATATGTCATTAGAAATAACATTAAACACCATGCATTTTTTGAATAATTTAAGAACTAAATGGATATATAGATATTATAATTATAATATTATAATGGATAATAATATATGAATTATAAATGAAGGAAATAAATAATTGATGACTTATTGGTTGTGAAATACTTCCATAATGATTCCATATATGGGTACATATACATGAAGAAAAAAATGAAATGTCACGCCAACTTGTTTGTCTTATGAGATATATCAAATGAATTGAGGGTTTATCTATACGAGGGCCCCACAAAAATCTACATGTATAATTAACTTCTCATATATATAATGATAAATTTAATTCTTAAATAATATTAATTGTAAAAAAACATCTACTTTGATAAAGAATACAAACTTTTGTTATTTCACCATAAAATAAAATAACATTCATACTAAAATTATATAAGTACAAATGTTATAAAACATATTAATAATAATATCAATGATACAGGGAATATTGATATGGAAATTAAATAAATTATCTAAGGAAATATGATCCCATGAAATGGAATTTTTTTAACATCACCTGATCCATAACACTATCACATGAAAAAATCACGATGGTTATGGGAACCCAAGTGTGCCTCCCCATATATCAGAGGCTACCAACTAGTAGAGTGATTGTAATGAATACACTGGAAAGACTATGACCCCCGTTAAATAGTTAAAATATAGATGAAATAAATAATACTAATAAATATCACATAATACATAATCATATAAATATTACAACATAGAACTGGGAAAGAAAAACAGAACAACAAAACAGGATAAAAAAGAATATTTAAATGATAGGATAGATTCTTTATAATGAAAATTTTTTGTAATAAAAATAAAAAGAATATGATGATTCAATAAAAAAAAGACCAATTCATTTCACCCCAAAATGGTGTCATCACTATGATCCAACCTATACAAGGAAAATATCAATAAGTAGGTTATTTTTCATTTTCCAAACAACATTCTTGAAATCTTATTAGGTACCAAACAGAGACCTGAATAGGGTTTGATAGAAACATATTAGGTATAAAACCCCATTTCATAAAAGATTAACATGAAAATAATTTTAAATAATATTTTGATAAATAGGTTTATTAAAGATTGAATTAATATAATATAACAATCAACCTTGATCGGTATCATGCTAAAGTATCTATGATCATGTATGACATCTATACAAGAAAACCCAAATGATTGTGAAATAAAAATATGATTGTGTACATCCCTCTGTATAATAATATTATCATCTTTTCTTATCCCTATATAAAATTATTTCACCATCTCTTGTATAACCAAACTAATATGAATTTAGACATCTGGGCCAAGCAGTATATAAAAGAATTGCATCAAGGAATGGGTCCAATACCAATATATAATCAATACAACATTAAGGAATACCATTCCCACTTTGTATTCATTACAACAAGATAATGTTTAGATCACTCTATATAAGAATTATATCATGAATCACAACACATTTCATCACAAAAATGATATCATAATTTCATACCATAAGCCACAATTTGTTACTAAAAAATATATTAATCTTTCAGTTACCCATTTCATTTATTATGTACGTCTTAATTTTTTATCATGCTAATAATTTCAATAAAAATCATATATCCAAAATTTGAATCTCTATCAATGAATCTCCAAATATCCCATTTCATGTCAGACACACATTACGAGACTATAAAATATATCATTATTCAAGGGTTCTATAACATAATGGGTAACCAAAATATTAGTCAAAACACCATTGGATAAAAAAGATTCCAGCATATATACCGAACAAATATTTATTATCACCTATTTATTACTTAATTTAATGAACACATTATTTCAACACTATCATAATATTTTACATATAATACAATTAACAAGACCAATGGTTTATGTTTTTACCATACTCCCTAATCTGGTGATCCAGTAATTCTTTTAATGAAAACTATAGAAATTGATATAGATGAAGATGATCACAAATGTATCCTTGTTCACATGAGACCTAGATTGACACCTAAAAAATGTGGTAAAAATAATACACCTCTATAATAGATATTTTTATAAGTGAATGTAAAATATAAGAAAAACCACTCATAGAGGATGAAAGTCTTAATTGGGACATTTAAATGGATTAAGGCATTCTGAATTCATTTAAAAATCATGTAGATCATGAGAGGGGAATGTTGGATAATGTGTACAGAATAAAACATTCACATGAAAGGTCTTATAATAATTAATCCCAATAAATAAATTATGTAACAATTTATTACAAGGCATATAATTCTTGATTTATGAAGTATATCAATGTTCGCACCGCCTCAGATGAAATTCAACCTTATCCGACAATACAAATCATGTAATAGGGTTATGTCATGTATTCACATCATGGATTGAAAGGGGTTCGTGACTTATAGTGAGAGAAATAATATTGTCATATAATTCATTTATGTTGCTTGTAAATTTCCTTTCAGAATCATCAACCCCAAATTCTACCAAAAAATATTGAACCACCTCATAACCAAACCAATTTATCGAAAACCCCCATAATCGTCATTTACATGTTTACAATTGGACTCTATTGATTAAGAAATACATACATACTTGAACAATATAACATTTTACCAAATAGAATATATCTTCCCCCAATAATAATTGATCACCATATATCAAAGATAATGAAAAAAATACATAGGTTTTATCGAAAACGAAACTAGAGGTACCGTGAAAAAGATGTGGTCTTATAAATATCCCACCATATAACATATCATTCTTGAGCTGCAACAATAGTCACCATGGGGTCTCAGGGAACAAGTATATCTACAATTATTACATGTAAATCTCTCTCTATTAGGTCACCTACTGAACATCTCGATACTCTCACTATAATCAAACAAGAAGAATATTCCCACTCAATAGATACATATCAATATGGTTTATAATATGCATTAATGATATTCAGTGGAAGCATATACACAATCCCTGAAATCTATATTATAATTCACATGAGATGGGGTTGGATGATATATTGGAAGCTCTGAAACATGAAACACATTGTGAATGATGTTATTGAATTGTGGAAGGCTTAATTATTATGTTAGTAGACCAATAATTTTCACCATCTCAAATTTCAAAACAATCATAAGATCTAACTTTCCCTAAATCTTGATTTAGTGATGTCATAAAATTTGGGACACCCAATGGAGAACACAATGAACCACCTAAAACTATAGATTTTTTCCCAAATTATTATCATATCATTTATGATTTTTATCAATTGTCACCAACCACATCTTGATCAATTAAACATGGTTATAAATCTCTTACATGAGATTAGGCCAACATGGGATATATCACTATCCTCCAACTAAAAAATTGGTGAAAATTTACCTTCTATAATAACACTAAAAACAATCCATTTGGATCGATTACAGGATGGTTTTATAAAATGAAAAATCTATAAGTATCATATATATCTCAAAAATTTAATGAAATAAAAAAACACATTCCTATAACATATGCTCCAGAATCTGAATAGTCCTCTTAGTTTAACCATCAAATTATGTTTGATATTTTATCAAAATAAAATTTAATCCAATATATTTATTAATACATTTATATTACTAAGTGGAAAAATTAAGATCCATATCTGAAATTACACTCTATAGGACACCATCCAACCAAAATACCTCCCATATGTAGATAGTAGTAGAATAATTAGGTGACCTCTAGTGATATCCCTTCACCTAATGATAGGTGAATCATATTACCAAAAATATTTCTACTTCCTTATTCATTCTTGGAAAACATTACTATCTACAAATATCACAAAACATATTTTAACCCTCAGATATACATCCATTCTTGATGCATGAAAATGTCTTATAAAATTATCACAAATCCCCATAAGAACCCATAACAATCTTAGAAAATAATATAGTTACCGCTGCCAATAAACCATCATGATGGTCCCTCCCCACCATATATTTCATGTCTTAAAACTAATCCCAATGGATCAAATAATTTATCATTATTAATTGTGTCAAAATGGGTATGTGATTTTTTGAATTATTAACTATTTATCCCTAAGACTCATGATCTTTTTGGTACTTCACATCAATGAATTACATATTCTATGAATCATAAAAAAAATTATTGTATTTTATTCATGATCTTTCAAACAAAGGAATTAGAAATGATGTTTCCATTATGTAGGGTATATTATATATCGACGATGAATTACGTTTGATACTTGGCCCACCTCTTTTACTAAAGATTTAGGCCCCACTGAGAAAACAATGTACCGAGGGATCTTGTAGTCTGTGAAAACCACCAACCTATAACCTAAACTAGGGTGTCCATATATTCTTAGTAAATATACTTGAAAAAATATTGGGGAATCCATAGATATGTACTAGGTCTTATAAACACTTCACGTGTAGATCCTATAGCTAAACCATTACATAATGTAACTATATTTATTTCATTCTGTAAGTGGAATATGATCTGGAACTACTCCTGAAACCATCTCTAACATGAACTTTATATCGTAATATGGTTGAAGGACGTATAAATTATAATAAAATATTAAATGAAAATACTATAAAATTTATGTAAAAGAGTCATATTATACTCCACCATCATCTAGAGGAATCCATACTCTTCACGGCAGGAGAAAATCCAATCTAAATTGAATTGGTCATGTTAGAAAAACCTAAAGATCCCACTCACCCTTGTAAATGTAGTTTCTTCTTTTATGAGTCAAAATATTAACACTCATATAGTAAAAGTCAATATGATATAGTTATAAATCTATCTAATTGATAAAAATAATCAAATGAAAACATATCATTTTCAGTAGAAAAGGTTCCAAAACTATTTGCAACAACCAATTTCTACATTACATAAATTGAAAAAATTTATATTCTCAAGACTAACTCCCAATGAAATTTTAGAGGATAATAAACAAACTAATATTTCCACAACCAATATCAAACCATTTTTGGAAGGTATAGATAACAAGTAATGTGATGGTTATTTATAAAATATAAATAATAAAAAGGATGATGATAAAAGAATCATAACTCTAACCTTATAGAGTCATACATAAAAACTAGCATGTGTAGACAACATATACTCTAGTTGACTTACCCATCTATACGAGTATCATGTATGACTCTCCCTATATATTCACTCTTACTAAATTTTTTTCTCCTACACTGGGATACCAAATTACATTCATTAACCTAATCATCACATGAAATTATAACTACCTCTCTTTTGAGGGGTAGTTTAGTCATTCCCAATCTCTGGTACGTGCTAAATCCCCTACCACTTCTCTAATAATTCATGCTACTACGAAACATATTTATCTGACCCAACTAGCTGAAACCAATACACTCTCAAGTAGTGTACTAACAGTAATTCCATTTGCGGGGAAACATACCATAAAAATAGAATTAAATTTGAAAATAATCCATAAAATGTATCAAACCTACCTTTATAATTTTACCAGTATTTCCTTGGATATAACTAGCCTATTGGTTCTTCATTCCACCCAAAAAGAAGAGAACCATGTTCCCCCTGATGAAATATATTGGCCTCTTCATGGGAAACTCATAGATTCCCTTCCACAATGTTCGTGTGATATCTACCAATGTCCATCATTTACAAGCCCTCATACGTCAGGTGTATGAACTACAGATCCATATCATCCCTTAACATATGTAGAAAAATTGGGATCAATAAATAACAATGATTCCTTTCATTTATAATACATCATGTAACATAGAATTATTGTGAATGCCTCACCAATTCATGGATGATCCATGAAGCCTATATTAAGTAAGATTTACACTCATATCTAGGGGTGCCTTGATGTTATTGATGTTAATATGGAATGACTCGATCCTGAACTCATATTATATAGGTCCTCCCTCCCCAATTAATGAAAGAGGATATTTTAGTATATTCTTTGTCTTCAGCTAATCCATATAATGCATAGTGTGATAATTCTCAATTTCCATGCATCACATGACCATAATGAACTTGTAGTGAATAAGGAAATCCATCAAATCTTAAATAGATGCAAGAATATCAATATAAACTGTATTAGGACCATTC
The DNA here is from genome assembly GCA_963277665.1 of Viscum album. Classification (NCBI taxonomy): domain Eukaryota; kingdom Viridiplantae; phylum Streptophyta; class Magnoliopsida; order Santalales; family Viscaceae; genus Viscum; species Viscum album. Next base: position 567,806,607 of record OY728151.1, read on the forward strand.
TTATTATCACTCCCATGATTCTCAATTAAATGATAATAAGGAGGAATTCTTCCATCAATACAGACACACTCCATATATCAAGTATCTAAACAGGGAGGTTAAATCCAACTAGTATGAAAACATGGAAATAATACCCCATGGTCTCTCTAATCATGGATTAAAATTGTTTTAGAATGGTAAAGAAATTATTTCATTACCATTTATAATATATAATAGGTTCGTAATTCAAAAAAATAGTATAATATATCACATTCAAAAAATAATTCCCTGCAATGAATGATATATATCAAGATATATAATTTTGTGCCTATCATGAAAAATTCATTCTCTTATGGCACTATACTGTTCCACTAGAAAAAATCATAGAAAAAAAAATCTCATAAAATTTTAATCAATTAATTATAAATAAAATTAACTATAACTTGTGAATATCCAAAAAAATACACATCCTTAGGAACTCTAATTTCCCATTACGTTATTTAGATTCTCCGAAGAAAATTTTCACTACCAAGTTGTAAGACATAATTGTATACATTATACCATTCAAAAATAGTAAAAATAATAATATAAAATTGATTCTATAAAACAACTTTGTATCAAATCTTGGTATGTAACCCTCTCATGTTGAAAAAGTAGGTGGGTTACATGACTTCAAACAAGCCTCCCTGTACACAATAGGTTGATAAAAAGCATTGGAGGTGGAATTAATATAGTGGGGAGATTATCTACCTGGTATATAATTATTATACCATAAATATAATAAATATTAATAAATATCATAATAATTGAAAATACAAGAAAAAATACAACATACAATTGGGAAAGAAAATAAGAACATATAAATTTAAAAAAGAAGAATAAATTAATTTCAGGGTAAAATGTGTCTACTGTTGAACTAATATTAATAAAAATAACATAATAACTTGATCTAATAAACTCAAAAGACCCCATTCCTCAAACTCACATCCTTCCTTTATCCATTCTCTATCCCACCCACCATACAATAATCCATAACAAAGTCTTTTCCCTTCTCAAAACCCACACCCATGTAATATTTTCTTGTACAAAACAATGACCTGAATAGGGATGAGTACATCTTAGTAGGTATACAACACCAAATCTAAACAAAACTAGTCTGATAAATAAGTGAATTTAATAAAGTGATAAATAAGGTAAGTAATTAACAAATTAATATAATATAACAATAATCCAACATTAGAACCACGATAAAAATAACAGTTCATATAGAATAAAAATTAAAACCAAACCCCATTACAACTACGTAATGATATAACTAGGTTGATCCCTCTATAAAATCAATTAGAATATGGCCCAATCCATTTTTATATGAATTTTATCATCTACAAAATAGACTAATATATAATAATTTCAGGATTATACCCAATCCCTATCTATAATAATTATAGACTAAAATAGGACATGCCCAGTATATAAGAATTAAATCCAGAATCAATTTCAAGAGCACTATAGAATAATTACTGAATAAAACAAGGCCAATACCACTACATAATCATTAAATTGTGAATCAATACACATGTCATAATTGTAAGGATAACACAATATCATACCATATGCATCAATGGAAAATTCTGCCAATTTAAAATTTATCTTTAAACTACCAATTGCATCTATCATGTTGGTCTTAAACCATTATCATTATAGTCATTTAAAAAAGAAAGCCCATTTTTAAGGTGAATATAATTATAATCAAATCTCTTGAAAATATATGTCAGGAAAAACACACTTTAACCCAATGATGAATTTATTATTATTAATGGTTTCACCCACCCAATTAGTATTAGAATGTTAGGTCACAACATGATTTGATCAAATGGGATCTATGTAATAATCCAAAAAATGATTTATTTTTATTTATTATTATTTTATTTAATTCAAACATTGTGTCAGTGATAATGTAATGTTAAAAATTCTAATCATTTAAATTGATCATATGGGTAACTATTTGATAATTTACCTTTATTTGGAATTTAATCAACGATTACAATTGGAAAATATAATAACGGAATAGGGAGAATATGATATCAAAAAAACATAGATCACATGATATCAATATCAAATCCCAAAATAACTGTGGTCCAGAAATTCCACCACTATCAAATAGAATGATAGAAGAAAGGGAATACATATGAAAAAACACATTGGGGATTGATCGCTTGACTAGGACTTCCAAAATGTTATATAGATCCCCAAAATCACCTAGAAATTTCATAATGTTTTTGAAAGTTAGGATTTAAATGGATTTAATAATTAAATATATGCACAACAAAACTTATAACCCCTCATCACATGAAATACACAACATGTAAATTAATTATAAAATAAATAATTATTTATTTTTGAGACATGTTGAAATTTTTGTCACCTTATAATAATATAACCCTAATATCGTATTTCCTATAATAAAATGGGTTTATGATGTGTGTTCAACTCATTTTATCAATCTAGTTCATTGATTTTTCCAGGATATAGTTACACAATGTGTCATCTATTTCCACAATTCATACATGTAATGCATACAGCTTCAATTCAAGATTCTTCTAAAAAGCCCCAACCACCATTGATACCATAAATACATATGGAATACCCTCATAATACCATTTTATATATGTATAACCACACTCTATTAATTAAATAAAAACATAAATACCCAATAATTAGGCATTCTTCCCCATCAAATATATCTACACCATTGAGACTTCACCACCATATTTAAATATTATTATAGAATGAAAACAAAAGCTATTTAAGAAAAACATAACATGGGATGTTCCTATAAAAATATCATAAATTTCAGTTTCATATGAAATTAGATTCTAAATAAATATAACAAGAGATAAGAAATAAACATAAGTTCATTAGAAAAATAGATTTTATACTAAAATAATGACTTTTGGGTAATATGTGAAATTTAAAAAAACTTCTTGAACAAATTTTATTAAAAAACTATCATTTTAAAAGAAAATAAATTATATTAAAGAAGCTAAAATAATATAAAAAATTATTGATTTTGGAAAATAAGCTAACTCCATACAAGATTAAAAAACATAATTTTTTATTTATTAAAGAATAAAGAACATTAACATTTTGGGAATAAATTAAATAATTCATTTAAAACAAACTAAAAATTCATGGATGAAATAAAATTTCATAAATAAATTATTTGATTATGTAAATTTTAATTTTGAAATTAATTTTTAAAAATATTGGGACGGAAGAATAATGTAGCCAATCCAAATGAAAAATAAGATCAACTTTTAATTATGAAATTTATTTTATTTATTTATGTAACTAAGAGAATATCAATTAGAATAAACCATGGAAACTTATTAAATATCCAATAGATATTTTTTTTGAATTTATAAAGAATAATCTATAATATCCCTTTAAATAAAATGTTACCAGTGACAAAAAATGAGAATTTAAGATAAATTCTAACTACATTGGGAACATTTAAAATTTAACCCCATTAAAGAGTATGCTAGAATTAAAACATAAATTTACGTGATTAAATATAGGTTAATTTTATTCAACTCAAATGGGTATTTTATATTACATAAAAAATAGGTTCACAAAACCAAATATTCATCAATGGAGTGGATATGGAGATGAAATCCAAAACATCACACTTCCAATTAGTAAAAAATTATTTAACCTTCTAAATAATAATCTAATACTTATTAATATTTTATAAAAATGTATATAAAGATTTATAATATTGGAAATTATCATCATATAAAATCATATCACTCAGTTATCTAACAAACATTCATTATTAACATTGATTTTGTTGTTCAAAACTTCTTTTATCATGTTTGTTCAGATTTTACTATTTCAATCCTTCTATATTTATCTCAGATATAACATCTCAAAATTTTTAATCATTCTATTAAAAAAATAGTCAGTATATATATTTATAATTTATTTTGAAAAAAATAAAGAATAATGAATCATATAACTTCTTAAAATTGGTAGTATTCCTATATACACGAGCAATATTATCCTTTTTAAATGTGTATAATGTTATGGATTTAGTTGATATATTATAATTATAGAAAAATATTTTGTTCTTAAATATTAAATATATTTATAAACATCATCATTATGGCCAGCCATGTAATGAGGTGATGGATACCAAATGTCATCCGTTCATTAGATAGTAGTACACCGTACACACAGTTGATGGTTCTGATTCCCATTTAATAGAGAATGAGATGTATACATATTTTTTTATGGAAATAACAACATTTAAACATATAGGACATAGTAGCGTTAATATATTGTAATTATTAAAACACATATGAATATGTAAAAAGTATCAAAAAATTAAAGTGTTCACTAAAAAAGATATATTATTTTTTGAAGGAGATATTTACATATCCAATAAAAGACCCTAGAGTTAGTCTTCCTAGAATATGATAAACGCTAGAACAATTAAACATATTTTTTGGAGATAATTGTGTATGTATTTTTTGTGATAATTTCCTGAACAAGACTGAATAAGTGAGTGGAGGATGTTCTTTTTTATATGCGAGGTTGGCAGAACACTAATAAATTTTCAACATTTTAAAGTATTATTAATTCAATATCATAGAAAAATGTACTAAAATTAGTATAATTATATGTGGAAATAAAATTGTGTCAAAATAAGTTCATCCAATAAGAGTTAATCATGTTTTTATATTATTTTAATTGATAACTTTTTAGATTACCCCTAGTAATCCTATTTTAATTTAAAATGGGGAAACCAATTTAACTGTTTCTACTATTAATAATTACCAAAAGTGAAATTCAATTAATTAAAAAAAATTAAATGAAAATTAAAAATATTTAAACCATTTTATCAAACTATATTAATATAACTGGATGGAAATATTTAAATAATAAACCTATAAAACAATGCCAAAACAATTTTGTTATGAAAATAATTTTAATAAGCATAAGACGATACTTTAACAAATCAATGTATTATAATAATCATGAAATGAATTTATATTCATATATATATATATATATATATTTCATTTCATTTTAATTATTAATTAATTTATTTTATTTAATTAAAATCGAATAATCATATGCACTAAAGAACTATTTGGGAAAAATATCACTTATTACATCCATATGGAATTATCTTCATTTCTATAAAATTGATAATCAATACATCATTTATTATATATATTATAAAAATTATTATAAATTAAAATTTAATTAGTGAAATAATAAATTTTCAATTATTAATAATATCTTATTTTTAGGGGACGGTTTTATAAATTAATTTTATGATTATTTTGGAATTGTAATATTAATATACAAATACATCCAATTCAATTAGAAATTATATTAAATGAAATATTTAAATAGGAAATTCCTAGTAGTTTTGTGAATAAATGATCACATAAAATCTTTTATTTTATGCTGTTACAATATCACTATGAAATTAAATACCCAGACCTCAACATTGAAAGATATATATTTCCAAATATAATGATAAAATTATTATTTAAAAATTCCATGTAATGATTGGAATCTTCCACAATAACTATATTATGAAGGGTCATGGTGGAAATCCCTGTCAATGTAAAACATGAAACATAATTGAAAACGAGGATTGAATTAATAATATTTCATGTATATGGGTCTTCTTGGATTGGAAGGAACAACAATCAATCTTATTATAAAAAAATCTTTCAAATTATTTGTCATTGATATAAATTTTATCCGAGAATATTATTTTATATGTTATATTATTTGATTGAAAATATATTTATATATAATTTATAAATGATAATAACTAAAAAAATTTAGTATTTATTTTAATTATAATAATGAGGTAATTGAAGTAGTAAACTTGATCAATATTTTTTCATTGAAATTCAAATACGAAAATTATAACATAAGATATCCCAAATAATCTGCATGTTTTTAATCTAGTAGGAATTGACTAAATAAACTCTAAACATCCATATGAAAACTATATTATAAAACTTACTGATCAGTTTATGTTTCCTTACAGCAAAGTCATTTTATTTATGTAATTTTTTTACAATGTTTAGGTATTTGATCATAATATGGTATCTTAATCTTCTATATTTTACAAAAGAGAATCACTAAATCCAGTTATATATAAAAAAACCTCATATATCATATAAAATTTATATCACGATATATTACATATAGATACACATAATAAAAAACCAATTTGTAGTGGTGATTAGTTACTTGATTAATTAGATATTAACCTCAATAACATGGAACATGTATATATCAACATTATTTAAAAATATGTAAAATGATCTTTAATTACAAGGATCTTATAATATTGGATGAGAGAACATGGGGATATACAAAAGAAAATGGTGATATATAAATCCCAATAATAGAAGAATCATTGCATATCATGAGTTCAAGAAATACATGATTGTCGAGAGGAATAACATTACATAAAAGAAATGTGTGAATCAATACCATATAGATCATATATGATATAATATGATAATATAAAGGCACCATAGGAATGTGGAAATAAAATAAAACATGACATGATAAGAATAATTCAAGGCTACATTACAAATACCCATGGAATTTTTTAACTAGGATAATCTCCCATAAACAATGATTTCTATCTAATAAGGTAATAATATTACCCAGTGCATTTGAGGGCTATATAATTACAATCCCACATGTCATATTTATATGATGTACATTGATTTTGATTTCACATTAATTGTAAAATAAAATAATTTATTCACCACATTTGTTCTAATGATTGATCATAATTTTTTTACATACAACTAATTCCCCACTTATAGTATATTTTAACCTATATTAAAATAACCATGTGTGAAAATTGGGATGGATATATAACATAAAATTCATTTCCATGGGAAATGAAAAAATAATTTCAATTTCATAATATGTGAACATAATTACGCATATAAAAATTTAATGACATTGAATGGTGGTATATCATTACATGGTGATCATATAAAATGTAAATATAAATGTAAAACACATTAAAATATTATTAATTATATGTAAAAATGTTTTATACAAAGAACGTACTCCAATAATTTAATAGGTAGGGGATCCCTTACCTTGAGAGAGTGCTTATAAATTCTTTATGGGAGATTATTAATATATTTGTAACAGCTTGGAAGTAATTTATATAGGAATATGTATTGAAAATTAAAGACATTTATGTTTTTTTTAATTTCGTATGAGAGGGTTGGTGCGTATTTATATAAAAATATTAACTAATATTTAATTAATTTATAGACATAGGTTTTCGAATCCTGATGATTAAATAATCGAAAAAAAACATTATCCCATGGTTTATTCCACTGGGTAATATGAATTATGATTATATTCAAATATTTTATTATCAATAGAAAATATATCTTTAAAATAATATCATTCAGGTTTTACAAGTGATTCATGTTCATACTGAATAGATTATAGAACATTAAAATATAATATATGATGTGGGGGATTCATTATAGGTTCTTAAAATTAATATTATAATTCCAAAATCATATTAGTTTAAGGTTAGAACAATTTAATGATTATGAGTGATTTTATAGTATTTATTAAATTTATTTTTGGCTATCATGATTTCATAATATATAGTGTATATTTATACCATAATTAACTTTTAACAAAAAAATATGAAATCATCAGAACATTATGAATCATTATCCATTGTATAATTTCAACTTCCCAAGTAGAAAAAAACATTTCTTATATAAATAAAATTATAAATATTGGAATTTTCAAATTTAGGGAAAATTTATTAATAATTTAATAATGGTATTTTCTCAAACAGAAATATCATTTTGTTCCTTATAAATATTACAATAGAACTCATTAAACTATATTAAAATTTTCATTTAAAAAAATATTTTTTCATAATAATATTTCACAAAAATAATTTTTTCCATGAAATCTGTAATTTATCAAAAAGGTTTTTAAAATTGAAACAATATATTTCTGCAATTTAAAATTTAATCTTCTTCATATAAAAATATATATTTTTATCAAATTCTATATCAAATAATATATAAATTAATAATGAAAATGGGTAAATATAATAATTATGTTTTAAAACATTTAAAATAAAAAACTCATAAAAATATTGTCTAGAAACATGAACCATTATTATAGTAGTGTACACTCTAATGGTATGGTGTGTGATGGTAGTAATTTCTTTTGTTTTTTTAAACTATTGGTTGGTGTGGTTGTCTCAAATATCTTTAAATCAACCCTCAAAATGTGTCAATAATGACTTTGGTGTTGAATATCAATTTGGGATTAGTCATCATAAAATCCTCACAATTCTATATCTCTTATGAGCCCCACTAAATGAGCAATAGAGGGTATGATCCAACTGGTTAGAGACATCATTTCATCCATTTTTGTCAATTAGAATATATCGTAACCATTAATATATACTAGAATTAATTTTCACTATTAGATGGATATATTATAAACTGTTTTAATTTTTAATGATCCTTTAATATTGAAAAAAAATGTTTTTATATTTTATAATAGTTCAAAAAAAACAAATGAAAGATAGTGCATTTATTTTCTATAACTACATTACCTAACTAAGAATTAATCATTCAAAATGAAACATCATTTATGATTTATTGCATATCAAATTCTTCACCCCTTTATAAATTCCACCCCTAAAATTTCATTTCATATATTATAATATTTGAGGGTATTTTTGGTTCATCACCTCCTCCGATTCCCATGTTTTTTCTTCAAACATGTGGTTCCTCATAAATATAAACTATGGTATTTGACTTATTTATTGGAATATTATCTCTAAAATATTAAATGTTCACTAGCTACTCATCATATGAAATATCATTCTCTAAAGGTGCCTCCTCTAGAATTATTACATGTGAGTCGTATAGTATATTATTACATAAGGGTTATATATATAAAAACATCATATAGTTAACATATATTATGATATGGTTCTATTAAACAATCCACCTATTTGATTTAATAGTAGATCTCAAATGGGTACGTATATTTAGAAATATTTCATTACCTTAATCCGAAACCTCATGAAATTCTTCCAATATGATATATGAAAGAGTATTTTGTCTATAAATTCCATCTTTAGGTCTCTTAAATGAGGGTATTAAAATATTTTCTATCAATAATTATTTGATTTATTAGGAAAATTATTATTTTTTATCCCTTTTTATTTTATATATGATATAATTATGTCCCATAATCTTCCACACAACAACATTAAGACACGCTTTTATAGATTAACACCAATTCTAATTCATAAACATATAAATTGTCATTCAAATGTCATAATGGATAATATTGATATTTGATAAATCCAATAGGTGAATGTGTTGATAATAAAAAACAAGAAAAAACACTAAAAAATATCTCAACATATACTCTAGTGATTGAATGGTTATTCATAATAGACATTCGTCAGAGTGTGATAAAAAGTAGGAAATAATTGTTCTGTATCAAATACTTGATGGAGGATTCTCAAATACCTTTAGGTAATTCTGGGGTCACGATCATATACATTTGTCAGTGGTTCTCCAAGATGTCTTACCACATAACTACCTTATTTAGAAGTTATTTGGTAGTGATATAAATCATCCATGATAGAAATAAAATTTTATGACTTTGTATGTTGACTGACAACCATCCAAATAGAGTTATTTTCTTTAGATATCATGGTAATACCTATGATGAAATACATGGTTGTGATTTAAAATTCCCATGACTATATAGGTTATGGTTTCATACAACCCTTGTAATACAATCACTATTACATTAATGATAGGAATACAATCCACCAATTTACAAATTCTATAATCTCCCTTCTTTATGTAATCCCACATGATGTTTTACATCAAACAAATATACCCCATAGTGATTCCCATATGAATAGATAAGGATTCGATGCCAGCAACATTCATAATTACCCAATTCATGATTGTTATTGATGTGAAACATATGTAGGATCTAGTGTTTATATCCCTAACATTAAGAATTTGGGATTATCAGTTTATCCATTACCTTTCTCTATATTCATTGATCATATTTTTGGGCCTCTATTTTTTACTAAAGAATTAATTATTTAACAATTATTTGGGAAATTTCGGAGTAGTTTCCTTTTAATAACACCCATGTTAATTCTTTTATTTTCTGTACATATATAATACATTTCAATTTTCATCCTGAATAGGGTTGTATGATTCTTTCTACTTATATAATCTTCTACTTTATTCTTCATCCCAGGATGGAAATGTATAAAACAATACTAATAATTTATCAACTCTAAAATCCATTCTTGTGGTATATTTAACTCCTTTTTTATTAACATATCATATATTATTTTAACATATATATATATATTTCACACATATACCCATAGTGATGGAGTCGCAAAATATTTTATAAAAAGAACATTATAGCAAATCCAATATCATGTTTTGTGTAGTTTTTCTAATAAATATCAACTTGGGCGGTGAAATATTCTATAACATTTTAATCATTCATGTTTAAAAACCCATTTCCCTTTTTGGATGCATCATTATATATAACAAATCCTTCCACACAAGTGGGTAATTTTTTCCAAAGTGTGGTGAGTATCCCTTATTTAAATCTTTAAATATCTCCTAAAATTAATCAGTCTAGAAAAACATACCAAATTTCATGTTATCCTAGTTTGTGGTTTTAAAAAATTTAATATGTTTCTAGGATATCAAATACTTTACCTAGATAATACATAGAAAATATAGATCTTCATAATATATTTTCTTCATAACCTTTCTTCAGTTTCTTTTTTCTTTTATAGATCAATAGATATCTATTTACTTCTGTTAACATACCATATAAATGTTACTTTCACAATCCAAAATAAAAAATATCCATACTTTTCATATTACTTTTTCTTTTTTTGAGGTCTGTATCACAAAACTCAGATGCTACTTTTACTCCAGCATACAATTTCAGTAGACTAGAATATCATCATTAATAGAAATTACAGTCTTTTGATGTAATAAATAAATAATCTATTCACTATGTCCATGAATATATATTTGAGTATTGGTGAGTAAAAATGACATCAATATGAAATCATAGACCTCATACCATGAGGGAAAAAATACGTGTGGATATACTCTATCATCTTTACATGGTAATATCATGTTCAATAAACCAACTTAGGGATTTATTGAGCTCCAAGTATATAATTGAATCATCAGTCATCATTTATAAGAGGATAATTTTTATTTATCATATTATTGTTGTGTTCATCATAATAAATGAAGTGTAACATTTACCCATCCATCTTATTTAAAAAAAAGATACTACTGTATCTCATTGGGAAATACATTGGAATATAAACATTTTATTCATATTCACCTATAGTTTATTTCTAATATCTTCATGTTGAAATAAAGGAATTATATATGGTGTATTATATATTATAAATTATTTAAAAATATGTCTTATGGAGAAATAAACATATATTTTAGGAGTAATTCCATGATATTTTTCCAGAAACACATAAGCATATTTTCTATCAATGATCACACCATCAAGGATTATATTATCATTACTATAAATCATTTAAGGATGATATAATTTCTTGAATTAAATAGTATTCATGATTGATTTTTTTATTCAAATTTAGATCTCTCATCCACCTTATACTAATGGATAATTATAAGGATATTAACAATATGGATGGTGATTTCATTTTTTGAAAATTAATTTTGGGTCTATAAAAAGAAATCAAATATAGTCTTAATATAGGGTCAAATTCCACTCAAGGGGGTATAAAAAAGTTCAATAAGAAATTAATCCTAAAAATTGTGAATGGGGGTAGTTATATGTTGAGGATGAAATAATTTCCCCATTTATCATTTTTATTAATAATTCAACATTTATATTTTAAGGTAGTATTTGAATATTTTTACTAATAATTCATGATATAAAAAAAATTTATCTTCGAAATCATTTGACAAATAATCATCATATTAATCACCAAATCATTATCCAGAACTTCATAAGATATTGTGGTGGTATAAGATCAGCCACTCCCTTTAGTACAATCCATTTCATTCATTGTGGTTGATAAATTAGTCAATATGATGAGGGTAGATTTGATCATTCCACTTGTCCATTAGGTCAGTTATTTTTTACATCATATTTCTCTATCCACGTGTGCATCCATCCCATAGCTGAAACATTTTTAGAAGTAAACATATAATATTATTCATCCCATACATTTAAAAAATCTGATGTTAAAATTTCATACAATTATTGGATTATTCTATCACTATTTCGTAATTAAGCAGTATTATTTATTTCCATTATTGACACACAGGAAAACCTTTTAATTCATTTATATGTATTTTTAATTTATTTTCACTTCATAGAATTTATTCATAGGTTTAAAACCCCTAAATAAATAAATCATTTCATATATTATACTTTATCCCACTAATGTAGTGGAAAAATTAATTTTTGCATCAATGAAAATGAAAGAAGGATTATCGTAAATTTATTATTATTTTTTCATCATACATCTAAATATATTAATCCTAATTTTGGGTGAATATATATAACCCCCTCCCCATTTTATTTTATAGATTCAATTTAAATATTTTTTTAATTCTATTTTACTAAAATATTTCCATTATGTGGATTTGATACCTTCTTCAGGATTTTTTTTATTGATCAACCCCCCCAGATTTTCTTCATAGTCCATAAAATAAATATTTGTCATGGTCTTTTATTTTCTAGATCATGGAATTATAGATAAGATCATTTCAATGAATTTCATATGTTGGTCTATAATTAATGCATTAGAATATAAGATGAATGTTATGGTATTTTTAACATTATGGTCACAATTTATACATTCTATTTCATATGGGTATGTGGATGTACCTAATGATTCATGTTTCTATTCAATATGTTAGATAATTAATTTTTTATTATCACGATATCATCAAATGTTTCTCCCATCTATTTGGGGATTACATTTTGGTATTCATCACATTATGCATCTAATTGATTGTGTACTTGGTTAAATCTATTTCCATCCATTGAATAAAATAATGGAATATTACGGATGAGGACTTTCAAATTATTAATGATATAATAGAGTAGCTATGAAAATTTGAGGCATAACATATAAATGGAATGTCATTGTTAACCAATGAATTTATAGGTATAAATCTATGTTATCCATGGCCAATTTCATAACATTTAATATCATCAGAATTACCACTTCATAATGGTTTGTGAAAATAACATTATTAAAAAATGGATTTCCCCCAATAATTTTAAACTAGTTAGGGAAAATTGCCTCTTTATCATCCACCGGTTTTAGGATGGGTTGATGCCAAAAAGGTATTTTTTAGGTTCATTTACCCTAGGAGCATGCATTTCATCATTGAATCACCTTTAATGTATCCAAAAAATGTACTATATTATTTATAAAAATTTAGGGATTTTTTCCTATTAATAGTATAATTTGTAAGTCATTCACTAATTCATCATAATTATAATACAAAAATATAACATGCTAATTATCAGATTCCAACGATGAAAACTCATATCTTTTATACATATTATTCTATAATTTCTTATATAATTATTCACATAATATGTCTCTAATATTATTAGATTCCTATTATATATTTTTTATTATATACATATCATAATAAATTGGTACATGTATACAAAAAAATTATTAAAAACTCCATATAAGTCCCTAAAATTCCATCAGTATTCAAATACTACACTAGAAACCCTAGGGAAATACAGAATAATTGGTAATGTATTGATACTAGTAATGGAATAATAAAATAATAGAATTAGGTAATGTTATATATGATATTTTCTGAATAATATCATGATGCTGAAAAAGGTACGATCATTATCATGAACATCGATGACAGAAATAGGATGATAGCAACATGGAATCATATGAATTGGGGTGCAATGTAAAACATATGTTTATAAGAATAACTCATTTCTAACCTAATAGAACTGAGAAATATATTTTTCTTAAGAAAAACTCCTATGCATCAAACAACAAATATCATGAGATAAAAATACAATCCAATTTATTTGAGGGATCCCTAATTCAAGGCCCACCTATAACTTTTATATAATGTATAAGAATATATTTTTGAAATAATTCTTTAACTATATGAACTTATTTCAACTCTTTAAAGCCCTTTCTTAAAGAGAAAGTGTTAAATAAAAGAATGCCCCTAAAAATTTAATGATATTTACAATCTATCTCAATACCATTGAATGGAAATGTGGAAAATTATTTAAAAACATGTATAGAGAATATATGGTCATAAGATAATTTAAGAAGAATATTGGGTGTGCATAATTGGTTATAAAAGTGTTTAATGAGTGTGAAAACTGGTATATAATAAATTGGTCAACATAATGGATGTGAATGAATTCACAAAAACATAACAAAACCTTAACAATTGAACATAAAATTATTTATACAGAGAGTTGTCAACAATAATAGTAAGAGTAAGAGGATAGCTATCCTCGTGATGGTTGTTTAAAAATCTGGTAATGATCTAATTAATATATTATAAAAACCATATATGAGATTTATAGAGGTTGATGGAGAGTAACACCATGTTAAATGGTGTTTTTGTAAAGATGAATGCTATATTGGGTGGGTATTTATAGAAAATGAGAGATAATTTGTTTATTAATTTATTAGATTACGTTTCAGATAGTATGTGAAACGATAATGAAAGAAAAACCATAACATCAGTTTTTCCAATATTCTGGTCCAAATAGGGGTGTTTGGAACTATTTATTTTTTATTTGAATTGAACACCATAAAAATATTTTTTAAGATGTATAATTGAGAACTTTTTATAAATAATTATTTTTAAGAAATTAAAATATAATCTATGTTGTGAATGACTTATTATATAACTGTAAAATTATGTGAATAAATTATTTATAAAATTATTTTAAATTGAAAAAATATTTTGTGCCATATATTCCCTTTATTTTATTTATTAGTTCATTTTGTGGCTATTTTAATTTCATAATACGTACTATTTATTTTTACCATATTTATTTATTACACAAAATTCCATGTGTCTTATAATACTACGAAAAAAATAACAAATGGTTATTTTTGATGTGATTGTTTCAAAAATAAAACTTATTTTTTCAAGATAAATATATAAATTTAGTTGTTTTTTGATTTATAAATAAATCCATATATATAATAATTTCATATATTTAATTAAATAAATAAAATTCAGAGCCTTAAAAAATTTATATTGGAATTTATTAAAAAAAATATCATTCATATCAAATTACAATTTTTTTTAAAAAATATTACATGAAAATAAAATTTATTTCTAAAACTATTTTATTTATCAAAATGATAGTTTAAATTGAATCAATATTATTCCGAAATATGTTGTTTTAGCTTCTTGAAATATAAATCTAATTCTTATCAAACTCATTATATATTAATAGACAATTTAATAATAAAATTGAAAAATATAACCCACATTTTATTTAAAAAAATATAAAACTTATTCATCTATGTTGTAGATACATTCCCCCTTACTACGCAACTGCATTTCTTATGAGAAACATTTAATATGGGAGTATTTTTTTGGGTTGTTCTGCAAACAATATTTGTTGGGGGATCTATATGATCGGTTTTTTTTCATAAATAGTTTTTTTCATGTATTAGATTTTGATTCTCATATTTGACTTATTAATTTTAAAATCCAAGTGATTACATCTGCATTTAAAATCTGATAACTGTGATTTATAATGAATTACCTTGTAGGGATATGACACCACTTCTTCCTTCTATTCCAATAAGAGTTTATCATGACCCTTAATATATACATGTCATAATGGTAACTTTAAAGTTGATATATCATACAAGGAAATGATTATACATATTCATTTAAATACAATAAAAAATAATTTCTATAATTTTAATAGTCCAAGATACTAAATTTGATTAAGTGCATGTGATTTCTATAACTAAATTAGTTAATAAAAAATATATTCATTCAGAGTAGAATTTAATTTATGTATTTATAGGATATTATTTTATAAACATATCCATAATTTTTTGGGTTATCATAGAATACAATCAGTAATTTTAAAATAATATGTATAGTATATTTCAATTGAAATAAAACCCAATCATTTTAGACATTAAATTTCAACATTAGATTCAGTAATTTTGAAATCATTTTTGTATTTAGTGATATGTATAGTAAAATATAATTTTACATATTATAACAGGTAAAGTTAAACAAAAATATAAATGATAAATATACTATTATTTTGGGAACTATATTGTGATGTTAACAAACCAATTCAAAATGTGTTCCAAGAAAATGTGTTTTATTTTTTAAATATTATCCATTTAAGGTGGGGTATCATTTCTGTAAATGAGAATATGATTATATTTTTGATATATAATTTCATTAATAATAAATTTAATCCATATATTCTATAGATATTCTTTTCCATTATTAATCCCATTGAATCCATGTTGTTTTAGATTAGACTCCATATAGAATTATTAAAAATATGATTATTAAAGATGCCATAATTTTTAAATACAATTCTTCCTGGGGAGAAATTATTTTTTAATTTAATTTAATTAGTTATAATTGCATCAAATCAAATTTGTTTAACCCATCATTTTTCTAGGGCCAATCCTCCATATCTTCTGATGTATGTTTTAGATAATCACTAGTTGTAAACTTGTGCCAGGTAATCAACCTTACAAATATGAAGTATTATTTTACTCCAAAATCATAAAATGGGACATCCACAAGAATGTATAGTATAAACATTCGAAATATTTAGTCAATATTCGTATTAAAAAATTAGTTTTAAAAAATTTAAACAAACAAAACATGGTATAAAAGAAATGGTAAATTTCCATATATGATATATCTAATACACAAAATTAAGTTCACTACTGCATACATTCATCAAACCATAGTATATTAAAACATGAAATAGAAGAAGATGATGTGGTTCTAAACAAGATTATTCTGAAATCAATAATGGATATATTTACTAATATCAAGTGAAACTTCAATTTACCCTATAGAAAGAAAAACACTTCATTTTTGATGTCCGTCATATTTAAACCAATCCCATAGTAACCCATGAGATCAATATAACAAACATAATACATTATCATTGAACTAATTGTATACATACACACAGATAGATCCTATATAAGAGTGAACTACACATTTGTACTAAGATCCCACTAAGTTGTAAGAACCCAGGTTTTTAGAACGGGTCAAAATCCCAACCCTGTTTGAGTTTTGAATTATTCTTGAGAAAACTGGGAAAATTCGGGTTGTTATTGAAATTTCCTAACTACACGCCATGTACTTTAAGGTACACGCCTGTATGGGTTAGGCGAGTGTCAGCCGTGTGATTTCCGAGTACATGCCTTTTGATTACTGTGTTGGAATTTCTTACTACACGACGTGTAATAATCGACACGCCATGCACTCGTGATTGTGTGAAGGTCGTACATGGCGTGTAGGACTTTTGGTTGGGTAGAATCATTTAACCATGTACACACTGTGTTCTATGTGGACACTATGCGTAGTCTATCCATGTATGAGGGATATACATAGCGTGCCGGTAAGTCGGCGAGGAATGGAAGAAAAACTAAGAACATGTTGTGTACCCCTACGTACACGATGTGTAATAATGTCGGCAGGTTCTGGAAAGTATGTCGGTGAAATATCACCTGTCTTATGAACAATAAAATGATACATGACGTGTAGTCCTAAAGTACATGACATGTAGTTTCTTTTTTTCGCTAAAACGGGCCGTAGCATCATTTTGAGATAGAACCCAATCCCTTATATGGGGTTGAGAAGGGAGAGCCGGCCGAACATTGTCTTTTCTCAAGATCGTCCATCTGAAATCCATTTTGAACATTAGTTGATTCATTGGAAACCCCTCGGTAAGGCCTTGATTCCTCTTACTCTGTTTCTCTTAATTTCTGTTCTAGAACAAGTTCCAGGGGTTTGAGAAGTTTTTTTTTATTTTATAGATCTACCATGTTTAGACCAAATTGGAGGCTGTTATCAGAGGTGTGTCATCGTAAGAGTCTCATGTAGGTGGTGCATACCTCTTTTTGTGTTTTTGTGGTCATTTGGGTGGCACAGATTTCAGCGCGTTTTCAGGTATTTTGAGTGGGACCCAATTTTATCTAATATTGCACATTAAATTGTTCATTAGAATCATGGGATGCCATTGGGTATTCCCTTTACCTATTCTTCTAGAGCGGGGCTGGGCGAGGGGTCGTTGCTCAATTGGGACATTTTGACTTGGGGAATCTAAAATGGTTATGATTGAACTAGATGTTTTATCTGATAAGTTTAGTTTATTAAACCTTGATATGAATTGTTAGTGGCTCTCAATACCTCAATGCTGGTACGGGAAAACACCTTGCTAGTGTAATATAACTGTTTTATTGTCTTTATAGTTTAAATTTTTCTATTTTTATTATATATGTAGTGTGTGAAATTTCATATGCTAGAACCTTCAGGTTGTTCTAGGATTGGGATGGGTATTGTTGAGTGATATTGATCACAGGTTGGGCTTGGCCCTGGTTACGTTGTGTGGTTCTGACAATGGGATTGGGTGTCATGGGTGTCGGTTTGAGGCAGGATGACTATCTGGTTGGGCATAGCCTGGGTTACTGGGATGACGAGACCAATGGACTTGAGCTGCATGGTCATAGGGATACGAGGTGGCAAAGGTGTTGTGGCTTGGTTACTATTTTGGTGATTACTGCTCACTTGAAAACATTGATTAGAGTACACACAGAGAGACTCTGTGATGAGGTGGTTTTTACCACTCATGTGGGTAGATGCCTCTGTTAGTTGTGGTTTAGTTACTATCTGTATTGGGTGCTTGTCATAGGAATCCATGTGGAAGGTGAGGATCCTTTATGGGATAACATGGAGGATATTGGGGTGGGGGCAGATGATCTTTGTTATTTTAAGGAAGACAACGTTTTCCTTCTGGATAAAATAATTAAGAGCAGATGTCAATGTCCCTATGGATACTTTATTTTGAAGGCAGACATCGTTTTCCCTTCAGATCATAATTTTGAGGGCAGGCATCGTTGTCCCTTCAGTTACTTATTGAGGACAAGCCTCGTTGTTCCTCCAGGTCATTGTTTCTTGGGTTTTCCTTCGGGAAGTTGGTACGTGAGACATATGAAGTCAGGGGCACTTGGTGTCAGGTTATATGACAGAGATTATGATGTTTTCCGAAGAAGGTGTCACTCTATGGTGTATGATGAGCACTAGTAGATTTTGTGTTTATTTTTGCACCGTTCTATTTACTAATTCTATATATATGAATTCATGCTTAAACACTTATATTAGGCATGCAATGTAGGGTGGTATCCTACTGAGATTCATCTCACACCCTGTAGGGGCCCTTCGGGATGTGTGTTGAATTTAAGGATTTACATATAGGAAAGAGGCAAGGTTCATAAGCTGGGCAGCATTAGCTATTTCATGGAGAGGGAATGGACCTTGAGGACTTACCTTGCTTGAGTTTACATATTTTTCTCTTTCTTTCGGGTATCATCATGTTTAATTATTTATAGCTACAGTTGGTTACACATTGGTTCCCTTAATATTCAGATATGTTTGACCTACTTTGGATGCATGTTTTTTTGCTCAGTTGTAGTTACAAGTGATCAACATGCTATTTTGTTTATGTCCAATACTATAGTTAATATTTATTGCATATGCTATTTATTTCTATTTATTGATATTGAATGTGCTCCCACTCTGTGGGTCTAGTTTGAGTATGATGTGTCTATTATTCCACTTCATCATTACTATTATACTTGGACCAGTACCATTATTATTATCCTCTTAGAGGTTATAGCCTCACCACTATACCTATATGACCCTCACTGTTAGTCGGGAGCCTTTGGAGTTCGGGAAGGTGAGCCACAATTAGTAGCACCTGACCCATTTAGCACTGTTCGAGTGGCTATTCAAGTGTGGGAAATTATAAAGAGGTATCAAAGCAGTTCTTAACAGGGATTTAGTAGTAGTTTTTTATTGCATACTAATGAGATAGAGACTTCTCTTTTTATTTTTACCGATTTTACTAATTGGGATATGGTAGACTGGAGATAGTTTGTTACTAAAACTGGGCTCCTATCTTGTTCTTGGGTGCTTGCAGCCCCTGGTATGAGGGATGGACCAAGTTACCTTGTTTGTGAATTGATGTTTTGTTATTTTTTCAGATGAAAATTTATATTATTTTTACCTTGGTGGAACAATTGTTGAGTGATGTTATTGATTGTGATATGTAAACCATGACCCAGTGTGGTAAATGGGAATTGGACCTTGGTCTGGAATGGAAATCCTTGTTTGATAGGCTATATATAGGCACGTTTTTAGGTATTTCAATTTAATAACTACACGTATTCATTATGAAGAGATAATTCCATGTGAGAAATATCAAATAGTCATGCTTTGTATGATTTGAAATGTGAATAGGTGAAATTCCTCGTAAAATTACTTGTTTATTGCAATGTGCTATGTCATGCTTTATATATTTGTAGAATTTAATGTGACATGGTATTTGGGTATGGATCTTGTGAGAGCATGAATGTACTATGGTTGAGGTGATTTTGATCACTAGTATTGGGCGACTCGGTCATCGGTTCGAGGAAAGATTGGTTGTTAGGATGGGCATGGGCCGAGGTACTTTTGATGCTTAGCTCTATTAAGTGCTGGTAACGAGGCCATGAGGTCAGGATGTAGTGGGGTATAGTTGTGGTGGGGGAGAGTAATGGTATTTTTTATGCAATACCTTTTTCTTATTTCGTTATCTATTTTATATATGTATAAATTTTTATGTATGTGGGTTGTCTAACCAATTATGTTATTCAGCGGGTTCCTCTTAGACGAATCAGATGGAGCGTAAGACACAAGATGGTATAGTGCCACAGGTTCAGGATCAGGTTCAGGATCCGGTTCAGGCAGAGCAGGAGCTTCAGGTACATGTTCAGGGATATGATTAGGTTCAGGATCCATTTCTTGCAGTACAATAACCGAGTTTGGCAGTATTAGGATCATGGCTCAATGAATAGCTCTGAGCTAGGAAGGTATATGTATTGTAGGGAATCGATAGAGAAGTATAGGGTACCGATTTGTCTATGGAATATCTGATGCGGGAGTTCCTGTCGTAGCACCCGCTACATTTTAAGGATCAGGGTGGTACGTAGGAACCTGAGAACTGGATAGAGAGTGTGCATATGATCTTCGAGCAGCTCAAGACGCCTCCAGGGCAGAGGGTCAAGTTGTCGACCTACATGCGGAGAGGACCAGCAAAGAGGTGGTGGCATGTGTAGGTTCAGGCTCGCAGGCACAAGGGGCTGGCATGGAAGGACGTTGGGGACTGGTTCTTTGAGAACTTTTACCTAGATACACTAAGATCCAAGAGATCCCGAGTGTTCTTGGCTCTTTAGCCGGGATACATGTCCGTCTTGGCCTATGTAGCTACTTTCACTATGTTTTCTCGCTTTGCACATAGTATGGTATGCGATGATGCAGCTAGGGTGAGGCACCTCGAGAATGGCTTAAGACACGCCATTCATTTCCAGGTGAATATCATCAGGGTGGTTTCTTTTTTATAGGTGGTGAATCAGATGATCATAGCGGAGGGAAACTAGTGGGATAGGCCTCAGGTTGGTCGGACGACGACTTCAGGTAAGGGTTTGGACAGTAGGAAGCGAAGAAGGGATGAGTTTCATCAGGGCATTCAGGCCAAGGACTCATTTAGACCACCTAGTAGAAGTTCATTAGTTGTTTGATTTCAGCGTGTACATCCAGATAATATTCAGACACAATGCGATAGGCCTCCATAAGAGTGTCGTGGATGTGGATCGGTCAGGAATCTTGAGAGGCTTTGCAGGATGCCTTCTCAAAAAGCCACTAGGAAGGGATCTGGGCAAACAGTGGAATCTAGAGTAGGTTCAGGATCGGTACCATGGGTGTGTAGACGAGGTTCAACTACATGTGGAGGATGTTCCAGAAACAGCGAGATCCAGTTGAGGGGTCAGTGGTCCGTGGTTGGAGCAGCACCACAGGGAGGTCATGCATCGGGATGTCGTACTTCAGGCTAGGTGCATGCCTTGGAGCTGCAAGAGGTTGAGCAGGCTGGTGAGCCGAAAATGGATTTTGGTACACCACGGGTGAGGCTATGATTTTAATTCTTCCTTTTGGCGTGAATTGTAGAGGCATGCTCGTTTTGAGTGCACGTGATGCACATGATCTATGTGGACTGAATAGATGCTAGTAAGTGGGACTAGCACCATATTAGGTGCGTGATATATTTATATATATTATTGAGATGAGTTTCATCAGGGGTATTGAGAATTCGGATTACATGAGGTTTCGTGGGAATCAGGGCATCGTGGGTGGAGATTACATGAGGTTCTGTGGGAATCCGGGCATCGTGGGTGTGCGTTACTTGAGGAGCTAGGCACGAGGATCGTTTTTGAGTGTCCATGGGATGTAGGACCTCGTAGAGGCGGACACTGATATCGTGAGTGATAAGTGGGGTTTCAATAATGACACAAGAGCACCAATGCGGTGTAGGGGTGATGATGCGTCATGGAAGTACTATGCGTCTAGAAAATAGTATAGTAAACCGTTGTTTGTTTTGAGTTTTGTCTTGTTGTGACTGAGTTAGGAAATTCCGAAGGTAGGGTGCCCCATGAAGAATTTATCTCGAACCATTGATACATGGGAAGTTTGGGTTACATTGAATGGGTTGGAATGTTCGGTTCCATCAACTGGACTTGTTTGATAGCTCGTGGATGAGCTATTTTAAGGTGGAGAGATTGTAAGTACCCGAGTTTTTAGTACAGGTCAAAATCCCAACCCTGTTTGAATTTTGACATGTTCTTAAAAAAACTGGGAAAATATGGAATGTTCTAGAAATTTCTAGACTACACGCCATGTACTCTAAGGGACATGCCATGTATGGGTTAGGTGACTGTCGGCTGTTTTCTTTCTGATTACATGTCGTGTTGTGAATGTGTAGGAATTTCGTACTACACGACATGTGATTATCAACACATTGTGTACCGATGACCGTTTGGAGGCCATACATGGTGTGTAGGCCTGTTGGTCGGGTAGAATCATTTAACCAAGTACACGCCTTGTTCTCTGTGGACATGTCGTGTATTATAGCAGTGTATGAGGGATATACATGGGGTTTGGGTAAGTCAGCGAGGAAAATAAGAAAAACTCAGTACACGCTGTGTACCCATAGGTACACGTCGTGTACTCATGTCTATAGGTTCTAGAAAGTTATTCGGTGAAATATAAGCAGTCTTATGAACAGTAAAATGATACACGGCATGTAGTCCTAAATCACACTCGATGTAGTTTCTTTTTTTCGATAAAACGGGCAGTAGCCTCATTTTGAGGCAGAACCCAAACCCTTCGATGGGTTTGAGCAGGGAAAGTTGGCTGAACATTTTCTTTGCTCTGTATTGTCCGTCTGTACTCTGTTTCAAACATAGCTTTATCCTTGGAACCCCCTTGGTAATTCCTTGATCATTCATGATCCATTTCTCTTGATTTATGTTCTAGAAAAAGTTATAGGGGTTTGATTGTTTTTGATTCTTTTGTATATCTACCACGTTTTAGACCTAACTGCAGGATATTATTGGAGTAGTGTTATCGTACAAGTCACATGATGGTGGTTCATACCTCATTTTGTGTTTTCTTGGTAATTTGAATGGTGCGGCCTTCGACATGTTTTCTTGTATTTTGATTGGGACCCAATTTTATCTGATATTGCATATCAAATTGTTCATTAGACTCATGTGATGCCTTTGGGTATGCCCATTACCTGATTTGCTTGAGCGGAGCTGGGCAAGGGGTCATTTCTCAATTAGGATATTTTGATCGGGGAAGCCAAAATGGTTATGATTGAACTGGGATGTTTTATCTGATATTTTTAGTTTATTAAACCATTATATGAATTGTTAGAGGCTCTGAAGACCACAGTGCTGGTATGGGACAACACCTTGTTAGTGTAATTCAACTATTTCGTTGTCCTTCGTAATTAACATTTTCCATTGTGATTATATATGTGATGTGTGATATTGAATATGTTGCAACGTTTATGTTGGGATAGACATGGACTGGGTATTGTTGAGTGATGTTGATCACAGGTTGGGCTTGGACCAGGTTATGTTGGGAGGTTCTGACCACAGGATTGGGCATCATGGGAGTCAGTTTGAGGAAAGATGACTGTCAGGTTAAGCATGTCCTGGGTTATTGGGAAGGAGAGACCAACAGACTTGAGCGGTATGGTTTCAGGGAAAAGAGGTGTTAGAGGTGTTGTGATTTTAGTACTATTTTTATGATTACTGCTCACCTGGAAACATTTAGTAGTATGCACACAGAGAGACTCCATGATGAGCTATTTTTGACCACTCATGTGGGTAGAGGCCCCTGTTAGTTGCGGTTTAGGTATTATCGGATTGGGGGTTCTTGCAGTAGGAACCCACTTGGAGGGTGAGTAGCCTTTAGGGTATAGTATTGAGGATATCAGGAAGGGGGTAGAGGCTCTCCATTATTTGAGGAAGATATCATTGTCCCTTTGGAAGCATTATTTGAAGGCAGATATCGCTGTCCCTGCGGATAATTTATTTCAAGGGAAAACATCAATGTCCCTCTAGCAACTTATTTTGAGGTAATACATCGTTTTCCCTCCAGTTACTTATTGAGGACAAGCATCGCTATTCCTTCGGGTCATTGTTTCTCTGGAATTCCTTCATGACGTCGGTACTTGAGACATGGGGTGTTAGGGGGGCACATGGTGTCGAGTTATATGACAGAGATTTCGGCGTTTGCCGAAGCAGGTGACACTCCATGGTGGCTTCTGAGCACCCATTGATTTTCTGTTTATTTGTGAATAATTTTGTTTAATTATTTCCATTTAAATGCATGCCAAATTAAACACTTATATTAGGTATGCTCATTTGGGTGGTATGCTACTGAGATTCGTTTCACACCCTCTATGGGCCCATCTGGACGCGTGCAGACTATATGGATTTACGTGTATGAAAGATGCCAGCATCAGGAGCTGGGATGCATTAGATACTGAATGAATAGGGTATGGACATTGAGGTCTTACCTAGGTGGAGTTTACTTATGTTTCACTTTCATTCCTGTATCAGCATGTCTACTTGTTTATAGCTACATTTGTTTAGATATTGGTGCCCTTTTATTCAGATATGTATGTCCTGCTTTAGATGCATGTTTTGTTTCTCAGTAGTAGTTAAAAGTGATCAACATGCTGTTGTGATGATTTTTGTTATTTTTTTAAATATATATTACATCCACTTTTTATTGATATTGAATGTGCTTCCGCTCTGCGGGTCTTGTTCGAGTATGCTGAGTCTTTTATTCCTGTACATCTTTATTATTATACTCGGACCATTACCATTATTATTACCCTCTGAGAGGGTATAGACTCCCCATTATACCTATAATACCATCACAGCTATTTGTCAGCCTTTGGCTATTGGGGATGTGTTCCTAAGGTAGTACCACTCGACCGGTTTAGAATTGTTCGGGTGGTTGTTCGGGTCTGGGTTGTTACATAAGTACTTTATAAAATTCATGTTGAAAATAACACATTGAAACACTAGATTTAAATACCTAATATTAATGTATAAATTTTTATATTAAATCCTACAATAAGATATATAGTTTTGAATCAACTTATATAGAATAAATAATTCATGGTATACTACGAAAAAATGATTTAAATATCTGAAACACATTAATAAAAAATATGAGTTTCATAAAGGAAGTGGAAACGTGGTAAACATAATTATAATCAAACAAAAATAAATTAGAATTAACACTGAAAATTGACGAATAAAAAACTATAAACATAGTAATATATGCCTAACAACATTAAATAAATCATTAAATCATAGCATGAGAATCCAAACCAATCACAACAAACATAAAAATAGATAAAGTACACAATCATCATATAATAGTCATCGTGGGGAAACACCATATACCCTAAAGAGTTTAACATGTAAATAAATAAAATAGTGGTCATGATATTTTTAGTAGATAATCCTAACTTAAATAACACATAGATTCCCTTTTAGAAAAATCCTCAAGTGAAAAATGTTATAGCATGATATATTATTTTACTCTAAGGTGACACTAGATTGTTCATAATATCAACATGGGTAATACTTTTTAAAAATCCCAAATAGATACCCAATTCCCGCATGTTATTATAAACTAATGTTGTAATTCATATTCATTAAATAAAAAAATAAAATAATAATATCATATTTAACACACATCTGAATACCAATGAATTATACAATACATTCATAATAATGCATCAAATACACTAATGATTCATTTTTATGAAGTATCATATCACATTATAACATAAATATAACAAAGGGGGATATAGTCAAGGATTTAAATCACATAAATATAATATGATGGTACATAAATATTATTCTTATATATTACAATTTTTTAGCTGAATATTCATTTCATAATAGAAAAAATACACTATAATCTACATTGTTATAGTGCCTTTTGAAAAATGAAATCGTAAAAAATGGATAATAAAGTATATATAGTATCTCCAACTTATTTTCTCATAACTATCTACCTTCTAAGAATATCATATATAATTCAATTATTCACATACCTTACAATATAAACATCTGAAAGTGAGATCTCAAATGCTCAGTAAGGTTAAACAAGGGAAATATCACTAATTACATATGTATAACACGAGCATAAATGTATTATTACATAAACAGATTTTATTAAAATAATACCATTCATATGAAACATCATAATCTTAAATAATGGAATAAATAATGGAATAAATAATGGATATTAATAAGTCATGAATCATAAAATAAAAAGATCCATAAGATTATAACATTGGCATAATAAATGGAAGGATGTGAATCATAATGAAAAATGATCCAAGAGTGAATAAAAATTCAATAAGACTTGTAGTTATGGAATAAAAGTAAGCATAGATACTAATTTCCATTGTTGTCAAGTATCACTCTCACAGATATCATATTGAAATGGGTTCACTCTCTAAACCAATATAGTGGAAATGTCTGGTAATTAATTGGATTCACTCAATGTTCATTCCAATCATACTGAACTTGGTTGACTCACCAATCTAGTCTTATCTATGTAGTGATATATAAATATTTACCTAATGAATTGGTGGAAGATATATAACTCACCCATAATTAAATAAAAATAATACCTTTTTATTTTATATGACCCTGCACATTTTTTTCAAAATAAATGAAAAGAAATGGTTTTCATAAAAATTTCGTCATCGAATAACCTAGGAAGGAAACATGTCTCATAATCATCATTCCATAATAATCATAAACCATCAAGATAAATAATATGTATGTTATAATTGGATAATATCCCTAATAAATTAGAAGGGATATAAAATAATTTTATCTTTGAGGGAAAATTATTTTGAATGATAACGTTAAATAAATCTTGATTAAATTATCTTTTCAAATTTGAAATAATTTTTTATTATTATATATTACAGGGTAAATAATTTTCATTGAATAGAACCTTATATTAATGTATAGGAATCTTATATGAATTAAGGTGGCATGATAGAGGGAAAATCTGATCTTTCAATATTAGTTAAAATTAGTCCTTTCATATTTTGTCAGACAATCACAAAGTACCACATTTAGAAAATAAGAAAAAGAATAAATTCAAACCATTTATTTAAAATTAACATGTTTAAATAAATGAATTCAAAAAAATTAGTAAAATAATAAAAAATTTCAAATCATTTTTTGGAATCATAGTAATGGAAGAGAAATACTCCCTATCAAAATCAAAAATGTACACAATCCTGAATAATGATGTGATTGTGAAATAAACCCATACATCATGTTTTCAATTATTTTTCCCTGTTAAAAGTGGTTGTTTAATAAATATGTAATTTCTATAAATTTATTCCATAACTATAAATCATCATTCCTTGAATTATTTATTTAATATATCTTACAACCTCTTTATTAATAATTTTTTATTAAAATCACTATTTTGGGATATAACTGCAATGTTTTCCAAGCATGTTTCTGTTAAGATGTATTAATCCTTATATGTTGATCATTGAATCAAAATTTATAGAATTTTTAACATAGTATAACAGTAATATATTTTAATTAAATATATATTTATAATATCTAATATAAATTATAAATATGAAAATGAATCACATTGTACATTGAGACTATATTCCATACATATGTATGAATTTTGTATGAATTTTTTAATATTTATATATTGAAATAATGGTAAATATTAATTCATATATCCAGAAAAATAATATATAAAATATATCTTATATATTAATTAAACCAATGATAATACCCATCAATAATATATAGTGACGAAAAATGACTTCAATATCTACATGGAAATAGTAAGCAGTATAAACAAACGATAAATACATTTACTTCATTTCTGATGCAAAATATGATGTATAATTATGTTTAAATAATGATAATAAAATTTAACCATATTTTGGATACACATGGTATTATTTTATGATAATAATCATAGATTATGGGGAGGTAAGTATGAGTAGAAAATGAATTTAGTCGATTATAGATTTTACCTCTTCCATTAATAATGATATTAGATATCCTCTAAAGGGATACATGGTTATTATTTGGAGAAAACAAACAAATTTATAACATAAATCTGGATGTGGGAAAGATAAAAGGGTAGTTTGTGGTCAATATAGAAGGCTCTTTGTGATATAATTATGTAAAGGAGTCAGATAAATTTTATTTTGTAGGTGAGAGAAACATTTTAAAAATTATTACATTATAATAATGTCACGCCCCAGCCTCAGGGCCCGTGCTGTGACTACCCCAAGCCCACTATCCATAGGCTAGGGGCTATAGACTAGCACTAAAGGCGTAATTCCCTTAGCTGCGAAGGCATTTCCGTTCTAAAAAGTAAATATAAAACATCAGAGTATACAACTGGAAGCAAAACACCATGAAAAATGGAATACATAAGAGGTGTGGGAAAGTAAAAGGGTCCAGAAATACAAGCTCGACAGAAAAATATAAGGAAAAGACAAAACATGTACAACTAAAAGACAATCAAGTGGATGGTGTCTAAAAGCTCCAGCATCATCCACCATGGATCCTACCTGAATGGTAGGTATCGATAGCCTCCTCAGCGCTCCATGTTCGTATGTCTCCTTCGGGTACCATCACGTCGTGAGGTCCACCTCCGGGTACCGTCTAGTCCTCGTACACTCCGCCTTGGTTAGCGTTGTTCATCGTCTGCATCCAACACAATGATGTGTGGGCATAGCTCGTGTAGGGGTGAGTATAACGATACTCAATTAGGACCCCGAGACCCTCATGGTCTCACAAAATCCAACCAGAATAATCCAGAAAGTATGAATCAACAAATAACCATTACATAGGTATATGCACATACATATACCTGTGTTATCTAGTAACCCATCTCAATCATGAAAAAAACACCAACTTCATTGACTCTGCTCAAAAAAGGATTTTCATTATAAAAAACATGACTACTGGAAAACTCATCCTATATCGAGAGTAGTAGGCCTATCACAACATCAAGGTGCTTCTCATTAACCTTGGACTGTTGAGGTACTTCTCCGGTCGAGTACCGAGTGTCTGTGGCCAACTACCAGGCGCTCCTCCACTGTGGGTCTGTCGCCAACTACTATGTTCTCCCCCTAATAGCCTACATTGGTACCTCTCATATCGATAACTGAGGGTCTTCCACAAAATTTCAGGAGCTCCACCTCCATGGGTCTTCCACCAACAACCAGGAGCTCCCCACTAGGATCGTTGAATCGGTTAAGTAGTCGTCATGTTTGTCAGCTATTAGGTCTCCGCAATCTACCTTCTCGTCACTGGAAGAATCCAATTCTTGAGAGACTAGTAAAAACTCCAACAATAGTGAAGTATCATGTAGAGATATTTCAATTTTCCATATCATCAATGGGATCTCAAGGCAATAGAGGAAACGTCATTCAGATGGATGGTCTGTTAGTTATCAGCCTTTCCGTTCCAAGGGCCCCATTTGGTTTTTAGGTTATAAAAAACCTGACTGTACCCCAACTATATCCAAACCTCATGTGGGGTATTCCAAAGGAGCTGTCTCACAATCAACATTATATTTTCGCAGATGGATCATCAATCGGACACCCATAGCCTAAGTTGCAGGCTAAAAGGTGTAAACAAGCCATAACAGGTCGGGGTCCGGTCTGACCCTATCCGACCGACCCGGCCCGACCTGGTCCGAACCGGGGGATGAGCCAGTCTGCAGGTCTGACCCGGTCCAAGGGTGCGGCCCCGCAACTAGCGGCCCAGCCCGTGGCCTAGTTGGCCATCCCTTGTGGCCTGGCTGACTGGCATGCGTGGCCTACTTGGCCAGCCCGTATTGCTTAGTAGGCCACGCAAGAAAGGGGGTGTCGCGCCCCCCTGTAATCGAGTATAACTGGTGCTTAGCACAAATTCAGGTGACTGAATGCCATCTTCTTTCCGTCGCATCCTATGGCTGCTGTTCCCCTGCTCTGCGCAGCGCGACGGCGCCACACCACCTCCGCTGCGGCCCGGCTTGACTGCAGCCTCCAACTATTCTGTGAGACTTGACAATACGGCGCCCACCATGAGACCATCGTGGCCTTCATGTTGATGGATCCCTTCTTCTGGCATGGTGTGATAGCACCACGCTCCTCCGGCTCTGCCGCAGCCTACCTTGGCTTCGGCTCGGTTCACTACGCGGCATGGCAGTTCCACGCCCTTGTGGCGACCCGGGGCCTTGCGCCACCGGTTTTCTTCACGACCGGCTCGTTGTCAGTGGCCGCGTGTACCACCTCCATCATCATCAAACAAGAACCAACAAAAGAGGATGGTTGGGCCATGTTCGTGCAGTCCGAACCCTCCTGATTATGGTGATATCATTCAGTTCTCAAAGCACACAACATACGACGAGGTACATAGGAAAAATTAAATCGTAAAATAACCCCTACCTCGATTGTAACTTATTAGCGGCTGAAAGAGGTGACATCGTCATTGACGATGTTATTCATGAGTGGAATCTTCTCATTTGACACAGATTAAGTTCATTGGTGATGTCGTGGGCATGCTTCATGGGCATCGCTTCCCTATCTTGACTCAGTTGAAGAAATAAGAAGATGGTGATGGTTCTTCGTGTTCTTTGTTGAGAGGATGTTCTCTCAAATCGTCCAAGGCTCCACCAAATAATAATGCCAACCAAAATAATGTAATAGAATATGCTTTATTTTATACGGTTGGCATGAATTCAAATGGATTCAAATAATTAATTAATGAACCATTAATTAATTTATGTGGAGTGGCTCAATTATAAGGGAAGGTGAAGAGGCTCCCCAATGAATGAAGAGATGATTTCATTCAACTTAAATGGTGGGTTTAGGGTTTTAAGGGGAGTTAAAGCCCATGTGGGTACCATCTCTTAACATCATTCCAATGGAGGTTATGTACGGGTGGGCCCCACCACCATAACCTCTCATGGGAAGTTATGGTGTGGTGGTCCCTACAACTAACCTCCATTTGGAGGTTTTAACTAAAAAAAAATGAAAAATATGTTTTCTATTATTTTTATTTAACTCAACTAAAAACCGCAAGAATCTTAATACCATTATCGTTAGAACGCAACTGTGGGGAAGGTATCACTAAAAAATTACTAACACTGCAAGTTCAATGGTGCCTTCAAAATTTAATTTCAAGCACCAGTTCAAAAGAAATAAAATCCCGCTTGTAAATTTACTGAATGTACCAAAAAAATATCAAAAAGTGATTCTGGGCACACCTGGCCTCGGAATCAAGCACCGTAAATTTTCACGGACTCGTAAAAATCACATGAATTTAGGAAAACATTTTCCATAGAATTTCTTGGTCTTTACATTCTCCCCACCTCATGTCATTACATCCCTATTACCTACATCTCAAACTAAGGGAACATAAGGGGGTACTGAGCCCACATTTGAGCCTCCCACTCCCATGTGCTCTCTAGAAGATTCCCATGCTGTCATCAAACACACACCAGAGGTATCGACCGTCCATGTAGGAACCACTCCTATCGATCTTCGATCTCCAATGGAGCCTCTGTGAAAGATACCCTGGCATCGATGCCCATCTCTCCATGGTCGATGATGAGGGATGGGTCATGCACATATCTTCTCAGCTGAGATATGTGGAAGACGTCGTGCAACCGGTGCAAATGAGGTGGAATATCCAAGTGGTAAGCCACCTCGCATACTATTCTGAGGTCCTGGGAAGGTCCTATGAACTACTGAAATAACATGTCGGCTTGACCAAAACTATACAAATCTCATCGAGGTGAGACCCATAGAAAGACATGGAATCCATCCTATAACTCTAGAGTTCTCCATCTCCTTTCCTCATATGACTTATGTATGATCTGTGTAGTCTTCATCTGCTCCTGGATGATCTACACCATCTTCGTGGTAGCTCGTACCATCTCGGGTCCCACTATTGTTGACTCCCGTGGGTCTGTCCAGCTGAGTGGCGATCCACAAGGTTGACCATACAAGGCCTCAAAAGGTTCCATTACTATAGTGGAGTTGTAGCTGTTGTGGTTGGAAAACTCTACCAAAGGCAAGTGATCCCCCCAGCTGCGACCGAATTCAAAGACACATGCATGGAGAATGTCCTCGAGGGTCTGCATGGTCCTGTCGGTCTGACAATCTGTTGTATGATGGAAGGTGGTGCTCAAACGAATTTGTTTACCAAAAGCCTCCTGTAACCCCTTCCATAGTTAGGAAGTAAACTGTGCCACACGGTAGGAGAAGACAGAAGAATTTAATCCATGAAAATACAATATCTCATGTATATAAAGATGTCCCAAGATCTCTACTTAATCATGCACTCTGATCGGTAGGATATGGGCCAACATGGTGAGACGGTCAACGATCACCAATATAAATTATTTAATCTTGGATGTACGTGGAAGAACCATCACGAAGCCCATGAATATCCTATCCCAAATCCACTCTAGGACATCTAAAGGTTGAACCAAGCCTACTAGTACCTGGTGCACAACCTTCACTTGTTGAAAAGTGAGCCACCGTGAGACAAACTTTTTTTCTACCTTCTTCATACCTAGCCACAAATGTATCTTTGAAGGTACTGATACGTCATTTTCACTCCTTGATGTACCACTAGAGGGGAAGTGTGGAACTCCCTCAACAACTCCTCATAATGTGCAACTAGTATCATGGTACATCCTCTGAAGAGGATGACATGCTCCCCACCTTTAAAAAATCCATCAGGTGCCTACCCTGTGGATATCTGAGCATGACACATCTCACAGTCAGGGTCTCCATGCTCTGCCTCCCTGACACACTGAATAAGTAGAGGCATGACTGTAAAATACTGAAGATAAGTTGTTCGATTCACATCCACAGAAGATATCTGTAAGGAAGCCATCTGCTCTATATCATCATCTAGTAGCTGAATGCCATTCCTCCTAATGATTTAATCTGCAACAACATTCCCCTTCTCAGATGTATAGACTATCTCGAATTCATAGTCCTGGAGGAACTCAAGTCGTCACTGCTATCTCAGGTTTAGGTCATTCTGAGAGAAGATATACCTGGGACTCTTATGATCACAATACATAGTAAAATGCTCGCCAATCAAATAGTGTTACAACATCTTCAATGTGAAGACCACTGCTGAAAAATCTAGGTCATTGGTAGAATAGTTCTTCTCATGCTATCTCAACTTCTGAGAACCATACGGGATAACAGCTCGCACCTGCAACAGGACACACCTGTGTCCGGTCCCTGATGTGTCACAATAGACTATGTACTCTATGTCTTCTTTAGGAATCCTCAAGATGGGGGCACTAGTCAGCCTCTGCCTCAGATCTTGAAAGCGTTGCTGGAATCTATCTAACTACACCAAGGGTTTACCCTTCTTCATCAAGGATGATAATGGTGATGCAACCCTAGAGAAGTCTAGAAGGAACCTCCGATAGTATCCAGCCAAACACAGAAATCTCCAACCCTCGATCACACTCTTGGGTGGCTCCCATGAAAGTACACCCTCAATATTCACTAGATCCACTACAACTATAGTCTTCGAGAGGACATCTCCCATGATTTGAACCTCTAGAATCCAAAAATGGAACATTGAGAGCTTAACATAAAGCTGGTGATCATAGAGTGTGTCTAGTACTACATGTAAATGGTAGGAATGATCCTCCTTAGTAGTCAAGTATATTAGAATTTCGTTGATGAAGACTATAAATAAGGGATCGAGGTATGGATAAATGATCCTATTCATGAGACTCATAAACACTGATGGAGCATTTGTTACGCTGAAGGGAATAACCATGAATTCGTAGTGGCCGTACTGACACATGAAGGTCGTCTTCTTCACATCCTCGTCTCTAAATCTGATCTGGTGATGTCCAGATCTAAGGCCAGTCTTCGAGAACCATCGTGATCCCTTTAGCTAATGAAAGAGGTCGTCAATCCTCGGAAGTGGGTAATTTTGATTCATGGTCAAATGGTTCATGCGACGGTAGTATACCTAGAGCCTCAAGCTCCCATCCTCCTTCTTGGAGATTAAAATTGATGCTGCCCAGGGTGGAAAACTAGGCCATATGAATCCCTTCCCCTACAAGTACTCTAGTTGTACACTCATCCTGCGAAGCTCAGCAAGAGCCATCTGATATCCTGGAGTAGACGTCGGTTCCATCCTGGGGTATAAGTTAATTTAGAAGTCCATCTCTCTACGTGGAGGTAGTCTGAGAACATCTTCAGGGAAAACATACGTGTACTAGTCCACCTCTACAGGATAAGTCGAACTCTCCTCATGAACTGCTCTAAGGGTGAGGCAAGAAAACTGGTGAGTGATCAGATGCACCCACCTCCGAGTAAATCCGTTCTATACTACAATGGTTACATTCTCGCCGGTGATGTTGAAACTGGTCTCATCCATGGGGACACACCATACTTTGCGCCTAATACAGTCAATCTGAGCATTGACCATAGATAACTAATCCATACTGAAGATGATGTCGTAAATCCTCGATGCCACTAAAAGGATAACAATCCGAAGATCTCGCCTCCTAGAGTGATCTCACACTGGTAGCACCATTGTGTAATCATTGAGTCTGATCCCATAAGAGTCTATAGCCGTAAGGATCAAGCCAATGGCTCTGTCAGAATCTCCGAGATCCTAAAGAGGTCAGTGGAAATGAATGAATGACTTTCACCTATGTCTATAAGGATAACAACTAAGTTGGAAAAGACACAGATCGTACCTCGAATCATCTCCAGAGTGCCATGGTCGTATTCCTCAGCTCTCTAAAGTTGAGCTCTTCATTGTCCATCCGCTCCCTGCGGTTGGGGTGGGAATCCTTGTTGTGGTGGTGGTATCACCTCAAATCATCGTCCACCACCAACTGCACGACTAGATCTTATGCCACATCTACCTACTCCCTACGAACTGCCTTGGTCGAACCTCTAACTCTTTCTGGGAGGTCCCTCATCTATCTGTTGATCTTTAAAATGGTGGGTCGAACAGTCTCCAGCCATGTGAGCCTACCTGCCGCAAGATTAACAATTCCCGCTCTTGGAATGTCTATCTATGTCTCCACTTCGGGTAACCCGCACAACTGATCCTAAGTCATGTAGTCTTCCACCTGTAGTTCTGGTCCTCTTAGACTCTGGAAATCTATCCACTGCTAGCTGTAGAAGACTCCACTGCATGTCGAATAGTAGTAGGACTCATTGCTGGTGGCTGCTCAACACTAAAACTCTCTACCAAGAGGGCTCTCTCTAACAGCCCTCTTGCATTGGGATACTGAGGGAGATCATCGAGGCTCTGATCTCTCACGTGAGCCCCTGCTCGAAGGTCTAGGCCATAAAGAATGGGTCTCGTACCATATCTGTAGTGTAGCACAAGAGTTGAGTGAACCTCAATGAGTAGTGTACTACTTTCATGCTGTCCTGCTACAGATGAAGTAGCTCCTGTATCCGCACCGCTTGAACGGTGGATGGGACATACTCAACCCGAAACATGCCCTCAAAGTCTTCCAGAGAAGTGATACGTCATTGTGGACCTGGAGCATCAGGCTCCAACATCTTCCAACTTATTCCTAAAGGTTGATGGCAGCAATGATCACCAAGTAGTCTGCAAGTGTCCCTACTAGCCTGAGGAATCTTACCATAGCCTCCAACGAATCCTCAGCTGCCTGTGGGTCTGTCTCTCCACAGAACCTGGGCGGCCTCTGGCACTAGAACTCATGCAATCCTCTTAAGCGGCGTGCATCATCTAATGATAGTGATGGTGTCATTCGTGGACAAATTGTTGGTGGTTACACTGGTGCATCCGCTGGTGCATCAACTAGAAATAGGCCTTGCACTGAGGTCTCATCACTCGGTGGGATGCTAGTGCATACAAATCTCGGGGCTCTAACTGGTCATCCGTGGGGAGGAATCCTGAAAGAAACAAATGTGACATGGTTAAACGATCATACCTAGTGAGCTAACCAGGTAGAGCTTACTTAAAGAAAAAAAAATTCAAACACACTTGAAATCAGTGTTTTTGTACACTGAGTCTAAAATCAGTAGTCAGAGTCCTGGTGTACGGATATGTTGGCCACTGCACCAACACTGGACTACATTAACTGAAAACCACAATCGGTACCATTAACAAAATTGCATTACAGAAAAACATTACTAGAGTCTTGAGTTCAGTGGTATAACTAACTCCTCAGATATCAATTTGTCACGACCCGTCCTTTGGGCTTGTGTCATGACTACCAAAAGTCCTCCTTCCATAGGCCAGGGGCTAGCGACTAAAACAAAAGGCATAATTCCCTAAGCGGGGAAGGAATTACCTTTTTAAAATGTAACCACACAGAATTAGAGTACACCACTGGAAGCTAAACACTAAGAAAAACTGAATACAAAAGAGGTGCCAGAATGTAACAGTGGCCGGAAATACAAGCCCAACAGTAAAGTACAAGGAAAAGACAAAACAGGTAAAACTAAAAGATAATTAGATGGAAGGTGTCTAGAAGCAACTGGATCGTCCAACATGGATCCTACCTAACTTTTTGGTAAATATAGCCTCCTCAGCACTCCACGTACGTCCGTCTCCTCCAGGTACCAACACATTGTGAGGTCCACCTCCGGGCACCATTCAGTCCTCATACACTCCGCCTCAGTCAGCGTTGTCTGTCATCTATATCAAACACAACGAGGTGCAGGCATAGACTGTGTTGGGGTGAGTATAATGATACTCAGTAGGGACCTCAAAACCCTCATAGTCTCACAAAATCCAACAAGAATAAACCACAAAGTATGAATCAACGGATAACCATTTATTAGGATTATGCTCATACATATACCTAAGTTATATAGTAACCTATTTCAATCACGAGGAAAAACAATGGTCATTGACTCAGATAAAACCAGGAATATCATTATCAAAACCATGATTTCTGGAGAACTCCTACTCTGTCGAGAAAGGTGGGGATGTCGCGACATCAAGGAGCTTCTCACTAACCTTGGACTGCTGAGGTACTCCTCTTGTCGAGTACCACGGGTCTGCGACCAACAACCAGGCACTCCTCTGCTATGGGTCTACCGCCAACTACTAGGAGCTCCCCATAATAGCCTACAAGGTTACTCATCCTATCGTGTACCACAACTCTACTGCCATATACCAGCCGCTCCTTCGCCATGGGTGTCCCACCAACTACAAGGCTCTTCGCACTGACCTAGTTGAATCAGTAAAGAAGTTGTCAGGTCTGTCAGCTACTAGGTCTCCGCACTCTTTCTGCTCGTCAATGGAAGGATCCTCCCCCCCGAGCTACTGGGAGAAACTCCAACTGTTGAGAAGTCTCACATAGAGGTACTTCAATGGTCCCTCTCATCAATGGGGTCTCAACACCACAGACAGTGCGTCATTCAGATGCTCGGTCTATTAGTTATCAGCCTTTCCGTTCAAGGGGCCCTGTTGGTTTTTACATTCAAACCAACCTGGACATACCCCAACTATATCCAAACCTCATGTGGGGTATTCCAAAGGTACCGTCTCCCTCTAATATTTTCTTCACCGTAGACGGTTCGTCAATCGGACACTTGTAGCCCACGATGCGGGTTTACAAGTGTAAACTGGCCATAGCGGGTCCGGGTCCAGTCCGACCATGACGGACCGACCCAGTCCGAACCGGTGTCTGGCATGGTCTGCAGGTCTAGCCCTGCCCAAGGGGGCGGCCCGACCCGAGGGCGTCTTGGCTCCAGTCGGCCCGACGCGTGGCGGCCCGGCCCATTGCCTGGTTGGCCAGCCCACCTGGCATGGTTGGCCGACACGCGTGGCAGGATCGCATGGCTGGGCTGGCCACGTGTGGTAGTGGGTGTCATGCCCTTAGTTATCAGGAGGAACATGTTCTTCGTGTCGGTTCAGGTGACCCGCGAGACCCGAGGGGTCCCGCCTGTTATGCGCACCTACAGCTAGGAGAGCCAGCCGCCCTCTACTATGTGTTGAGGCCTATGGTCATGGTTTCTCTACTCCGTGTGTTGCGACGATGCCACACCACCTCCACCATGGCCCGACCAGGCCATGACATCTATCTCTTCTGTGCGGTGCGATGGCACCGCGCTCACTATGTGACTGTCACGCCCTTCGTGGTCGTGGCCACCTTCTTCCGGCGCGGTGCAACGGCACCACGCCCCTCCGGCTCTACCAAAGCCCGCCTTGACCATGGCTTGGCTCTCTACGCAGCACAGTGGTGCTTCACCCTGGTGGTGACAAATAGGCCTTGCACCGCCAGTTTTTTACGCGGTCAGCTCGTTGTAGGTCGCCACGTCTACCACCAACATCGTCATAAAACAAGATCCATCAAAATGGGATGGTCGGGCTATGTTTGTGAGGTCTGAACCCTCTTTTTGTGGTGATATAATTATGTTCTCAAAGCACAAAACATACAATAGGGTACAAAGGGTAATATTCAATCGTAAAATGACCCCAACCACGATTTTCAATCGTTGGAGGCGAAAGGAGGTGACATCGTCATTGGCGATATTCGACACAGGGGGCGTATTCTCCTTTGACGCAGATGATGTTCTTTGGTGATTTCATGGGTGTGTTTCATGGGCGTCGCATCCCATTTTTTCCCTGGTTGAAGAAGGAATAAGATGTCGACATTTATTCATTTCATTCTTTGAGAGGACGTTCTCTCAAATCTTCCATGGCTCTACCAAAGAATTATGCCAACCAAAATAAAGTAATAGCATGACCTTTATTTTAAATGGTTGGCATGAATTCAAATGGATTCAAATAATTAATTAATGAACCATTAATTAATTTATGTGGAGTGGCACACTTATCATGGAAGTTGAAGAGGCTCACCAATTAATTAAGAGAGGGTTTCATCCCACATAAATGGGGGGTTTAGGGGTCAAAGGGGTGTTAATGCCAGTGTGGTTCCCACCTCTTAACATCCTCCCAGGGGAGGTTATGTTCAGGTGGGCCCCACCACCCTAACCTCTCATGGGAGGTTATGGTGTGGTGGTACCCACCACTAACCTCCCTTTCAAGGTTTTAACTAGCACAAAAATAAAAATAATTTATCTATTATTTTTAGTTAACTTAATAAAAAAACTCAAGAATCTAACTACCTTTATCATTAGAACACAACATTGGTGAAGATATCACTAAACAATTACCGATGTTGCGAGTTCAACAGTGCCCTTAGATTTCAATTCCGAGAACCGGTTCAATAGATATAAAATAATGCTCATACGTTTTCTGAACATACCCGAACAAAACTTCAGAAATTGATTCCGAGCACACTGGGCCTCAAAATCAAGCGCTGTAACTTTTTTTGGACTAGTATAAATCCCATGAATTTTAGAAAAAAATTCCAGAGAAATTCAGGGACTTTACAAATAAATTCATTTCTTATCCAAATATCACCACATATAATTGGATTAGATGTTATAATATGATAACGTCTTATTATCATTAACTAATAGATTTTAGACATGTATTTTTAAAGATTATCATTTTGATTAACTCTTAGTTAACATAATATAATACTAATTATGATCAAAAAATAAAAAATTAAATGGTTGTTATTTTTACATATATGTTTTCAATTAGACAATAAATAATCATTTATGAAAATTTATAGCACATAACGATGATTTTTTTGGAAATATTTTTAATCATTTTTAAATAATTTAATTAAATTTTACTTCCATAATATGTACTTATTTTCAACCTTGAATCAATTAAATATTATTAATATTAGAACCATAAGGAAAATAAGTAAAATTTTAAATAACTATTTTATTATATCCTTAACATGTTATACTATTATACAGAATTATTAGGTCAACAAAAATATCTAAAAATGTATCAATGTTATTATTTTATTTTCATTTATTTTATTTTTCTATTAATTGAATAATTAATGCATCAGTATTGTGCTTACATTTAGGGTAATTATATAATAGTGAAAATATAAAAATAGACTACCATAATGAAAATAAATACATCATATTTAAAAATCATATTTATTTTCTAAAATATATTATTGATCACCCAATATTAATAATTTTATACTTATTAAAAATAAGTTAGTGACATTTCATAACTTTCATTGATTATAATAACTATGAAATTTTCATTGAAAACTTTTCAATAAATAAAAAAATATTGTCCCATATGATCTATGTGTCTATTTTAAT
The DNA here is from genome assembly GCA_963277665.1 of Viscum album. NCBI lineage: Eukaryota > Viridiplantae > Streptophyta > Magnoliopsida > Santalales > Viscaceae > Viscum > Viscum album. Next base: position 567,847,617 of record OY728151.1, read on the forward strand.
TCATAAAATATAATTTTTTTCATAAAAATTATTGTCTAATAACTTATCTAGTGACCCATCTCAATCATGAGGCAAACACAAGGTCATAGACTCAGCTCAAACCAGGATTTTCATTATCAAAATCGTAACTGCTGAAGAGCCCCGTCTCTGGAGTGTACAGTGGTCCTATCAGGACTCTGAGGTACTTCTCACTAATCGAAGTCTCTGAGGTACTCCTCCTGAAGTGTACTGTGTGTCTGCTGCCAAATACTAGGCGCTCCGTCTGCTGTGGGTCTACCGCCAAATACCGGGCTCTCCCCCAAATAGCCTACAGAGGTACTCCTCTGGTCGAGTACCGCGGGTCTGCTGCCAACTACAAGGCACTCCGTCTACCGTGGGTCTACCTCCAAATATCGGGCGCTCCGTCCACTGGGCTAGACGACTCACTCCATGTCAATTCGGTCAAGCAGTCGTCAGGTCTCAGTCGTCTAGACGGTCTCCATACAACACACGCTCGTCTCTGGGAGGGTCCGCTCCATGAGCTATAGGTCGATACACCAATTATCTCAAAGTCCCATGAAAAAGTATCTCGAAAGATAGCCTCGTCATAGGGGTCTCAATGCAACAGACGACGCGTCAATCGGACTCCCGGTCTGTGAGTTATTAGCCTTTTCATCCCAGGGGCCTGGTTGGTTTCATGAGCGAACCAACCCGGCCGTATCTCAACTATACCCCAAACGCTCATAAGGTATACTCCCAGGGACCATTTCTCAATGTGATCACCAATGCCGCTGACGGTTCATCAAACTGACGTCTGGTCTGAAAGATATCATCTTTTCCTTTCCAGGGGCCCGGTTGGATTTCGGGTGCGATCCAACCCGGCCACTATCCAATAGTAACCAAAACTCAGGCGAAGTATGCCAAAAGTTCTGTCTCATCAAGAGAAATTCAACGAGATAGACGGCGCGTCAATCGGACGCCCGGTCTGTGAGTTATTGGCTTTTTTTGTTCCAGGGGCCCGATTGGTTTCGTGAGTGAACCAACCCGACCACACTCCGACGACATCCAAACCTTGAGCGGAGTAAGCCAAAAGATCTGTCTCACTTAGTGGAATCCATAAAAGTTGAAGGCATGTCAATCGGACTCCCGGACCTCAAGATATAAGTGTTTCCGCTCCGAGGGCCCGGATGGATTCGTATCCAAACCAACCCGGCCGAACCCAAAGTATTCCAAAACCTTGAGTACGATATACTGAAACGACCGTCTCGATCCAACGATCACATCGCTGCTGACGGTGCGTCGATCAGAGGTCTACATCTCATGATATGGGCGAAAGACCGTGAGGGGTCCGAAAACGGGGTTTCGGGCCCGGACCGACCCGGCCGGCGTGGCCCGGCCCGGCAGGGCGCGGCCCGGCCCGGTCTGCCCAAGCCAGCCCGGCTCGGCAGGGGGTTCGGCCGAACGGCTGAACCGTGCTTGGGGCGCTGCCCCCACGTGAAGAGCGGTGGCCCCACGTGGGGCCGCCCGTGCCAGCGGACGCGGCAGCCGGCCGCGTCCCGCCGCTCCCCTCCGATCTCGCGTGGTCGCGGGTCCGTGCTCTGCCGCCGCGGATTCAGCTGCGGCTGATTCTTCCGGCGGCGCTCTGGGCGCCACCGCCCCCGACCGCCGGCGCCGCCGCACCGGCGGGGTGCGCCGGTAGAGGCTTCCGCGGACCATTGGACGCGTTCCGATGGCCCAATTCGCCTATGGTCTTCGCCAGTCATCATCCTGGGACCCGACCTTCGCTGCAAGGATCCCACAATGCCCGTGCATCTTCGTTTTTCATTTTCCAGCGCAGCGCGACGGCGCCGTGGCTTGTTCAACTTCATCGGTGCGGCACGTCGGCGTCGCGCTTCTTAACCCTTCCTCATAATTTCCACGTGGTGCAACGGCACCACGCCGCCTTTCACGTGCCGCAACAAATTCAAACGACAAGGGGGGAGGAGGGTCGGTCGTGTTCATGCGGTTCGACCTCCTCCCGTTATAATGATTGCAAGTGGAAATCTAACAGAAGTTGACATATGACAAGAAATAATTCACGAAAAAAAACAATAATCCTCAACATCAATCCGCATGAACGAACGATCTGAAGATCAACCTGGAATTGGTTGGTCTGCGCTCCTCGTTCTTTTCTCTAAAGATAAGAGAACACCAAAATAAATTCCCCTACCTCGATTCAAGGTTCGTTCATCTTCGGCGCGAAAATTGGTGTCGTGAGAATGACGTCGCGGGGTCGGACATAGATTCTGTGGACGTCGGGGTGCGTCCGAGGAGGAAACGACATCTCCTCACTTGTTGATATGGAAGAAGAGGATGGAGAACTGTGGACACCGATTCATTCTACGTCGAAGGGAAGGTGTTCTTAATCGAAGAAGAACCGTTCTTCGTCGAAGAAATTTTCTCTTCTTCCTCACACCAAAGCTCTACCAAAAACTATAGGACTTTTCTAAAGTTTTCTCCCACACCAAAATCTCTAACTCAAAATAATATCCCATGATATTATTTTTATTCACACCACAAAGATTTAAAATTCAAACCAAACCACTTAACTAAACAAATGAAGAGACTCATCTCATTAATTATGGCATGTTGGCATGAATTAATGGTGGAAGGAAAAGGTGAAGAGTTACACAAAATAAGAGGAGTTAAATAGCTTAATGTAAGAGGAGATTAATGGTGAGTTGACACATTAAAAGCAAGGGAGTTTAAGGGGGGTTGTAGAGTTATAAATTTAAATACAAGGGGTGTTAAATGGGGTGAAGTTCGTGGGGGTTAAAGGGAAGGTGAAGGGGTGGGGTTTCATGCGGACCCCACCACCCTTGGTCATACCCTCTCATGGGAAGTTAGGTGGGGTGTGGCCCCACCTCCAACTTTTCTATGAAGAAATTAACTTCCACAAAAATAAATTGTAACACTACAATTTATTTAAGACTTATCGAATCCCAAAAAATTAAACACCTCATACGACAAAAACAAAACCGCGCTTAAGGTCCCCTTAAGCAATTATCGGCACGGCGAGTTCATCGGTGCCCTCAGATTTCAATTCTGAGTACCGGTTCAAAAGATGGAAAAACTCGCTTATTCGTTCACTGAACGTACCCGAGCTAGACTTCAGAAAATGATTCCGGGCACACCAGGCCTTGGAATCAGACGCTGTCAGAAACTGCGTTCTTGTAAAATTACAAAGAAAGTTAAGAATAAATATTCCTTGAAATTTCCGGGTCTTTATATTACTCCCACATCAGGGATTTACGTCCCTGTAAAGCTTCAACACAAACTAGGGGTAAAAAAGCAGTACTGAGCAAGCCTCTGAGCCTCCCGCTCTCATGTGCTCACCTGGAGGTTCCCATACTGCTAGTGAAAGCGCACCCGAGGAATCTTCCATCCTCATAGGATCTGGTCATGTCAATATATGATTCCCACTAGAACCTCCAGGAAAGTCACCCCATTGCCAAAGTCCAACTCCCCATGGTTGATGATATGCGAAGGGTCGAGAACGTATCACCTCAGTTGAGATACGTGGAAGTCGTCATGCACCTAGTGCAACTGAGGTGGATGAATCAAGTGGTAAACCACTTCTCCTACCCAGCTAAGGACCTAAGAATTTCCACTGAACCTCTGGGATAACTTACCGCCTTGGCCACATCTCTGTAAACCTCGTCGAGGTGAAACCCGTATAAGGACGTGATCGTCATCCTCAAACTCTAGAGGCCTCCAAATCCTGTCAGCATAAGGCTTCTGTCAGCCCTGTGCTGTTCTCATCCGCTCTTGGATGACCTGGACCTTCTCTAGTCTCACAAGAGCTTCTATGATTTCTTCTTTGCCGATAAGAGAAATATGGTCTCATCCCCTGGATGAACCACATTCATTGCCTAATACAGTCAATCCTGACATGAATGATGCTTTCATGCCATGGATGACGTTGTAAGGCCTCGACATAACTACCAAGAGATCCAACTGTCACTCTCGCCCCAAGGGTCGAGTCCCACTGTCGACATCAATGTGAGGTCACTAGGTCTCCTCCAGTAGAAATCTCGAATGTGAGGTTCATGTCAATAGTCTTAACAGGGACCACTCAGTATCAACCAAAAAAATGGACAAGAAAGAAAACTTCACAAAGATAAGTGTCTTTTCATTATTGCAGCTCATAGTACAAAGAAACAAATGTAACAACAACAAAACTAGAAGCATAATGATCAATAACCTCCATATCTGGAGCTAGTCCCGCTCCTGTCCATCTGCTCCCGGAGCTCCATGACCATAGGCCTCAGCTTCCTAAAGATGAGCTCTCCCATGTCCTCTTGTCCCCTATGGTCGGGGTGGGCCTTCGGGTGGTGGTGGTGGCAACACCCCGAAGCGTCGTCCACCTCCAGCTGTACGGCCAGCTCCGCTTCCATGGCCGCCTGCTCCTTGCGGTCTGCCCTGATCGAACCTCTACCTCTGCCTGGGAGGTTCTTCATTTAACTGCTGGTCATCTGAATGGCGGGTCGGACAATCACGTGCCATGTGACCAATCACGCGGCAGGAGTAAGACTGTCCACTCTCGGCACGACTGGCTCTGAATCCACCCCGGTTCCCCCGCACAACTGAACCTGAGTCGTTCAGTCAGCCACCGGTAGGTCTGGTCCTCTTGTACCTCTGTGTCATCTATCTACTGCATACTGTAGAAGACTCTGCCGCAAGCCGGCTAGTGGTGGGTCGTGCTACTGGAGAATGCTCAACAAGGAAACTCTCCACTAAGAGGGCTCTCTCCAACACCCCTTTTTGGGTCGGAATGCTGTGAGAAACAACATAAGCTCTAATCTCCCACCTGATCCCCTGCTCGAAGGTTCAGGCCCTGAAGAACAGGTCCCGTACCATATCGGTGGAGTAGCGCGAGAGGTCTATGAACCTCACTGAATACTGTGCCACTATCATGCTACCCTTCCGCAGCTGAAGTAGCTCCTGTGTATGAACTACTCGAAGGGTGGCTGGAACAAACTCTGCCTGGAACAGTCTCTCGAAGTCTGCCCAAAGAAGTGTCGCCTCGTCAGGAATCTGGAGCATCAGGATCCACCATCTTCCTGATGCTGCCTGAAGATGGCTGGCAGAAAGGATCACCATGAAGTCTGTCGGCGTCCCCACTAGCCTGAAGACTCTCACCACAGCCTCCAGCCAATCCTCAGCCGCCTGCGGGTCCGTCTCTCCCCGGATCCTGGGTGGCCTCTAGCGTTGGAACTCGTGCAGTGCGCTCAAGCGACGTGTACCCTCTGCTGTTAGGGCTGGTGGCATCGGTGGCCCAACGGGTAGTAGTACCGCTGGTGTTCCTGCTAGTTCCTCAACTGGGATATGGCCATGTACTGAGGCCATGTCGCTCGGTGGGCTGTCATTACGAACAACTCTCGGGGCTCTAGATGGTCATCCGCAGGGAGGCATCCTGAAAGAAACAAACATGACATGGTCAAAAGACTTCTACCCGGTGAGCTGACCTGGTTTGAGCTGATATTTAAAAACTTCTGGAAACACACATGCAATTAGTGTTTTCAAGCACAAAGTCGGAAATCTGTTGTCAGGGTCCTGGTGTATGGATACGTCATCCGCCCGCACCAACACTGGACTCCCTGAACTGAAAACCACACTTGGTACTCTTAACACTATTACTTCACAGAACGAAAATATCAGAGTTATATGTCTTGCGGTAGAACCGTCTCCTCTGATACCAATTTGTCACAACCTGTCCTCGGGGCCCATGTCGTGACTACCCCAAGCCCGCCTTCCATAGGCCAGGTGCTGGAGACTTGCACCAAAGGCATAAATCCTGATAAATGGGAATGCATTTCATTTATAATAGTAAACAAAACACCACAGAGTACAAGAGTAAGTAAAACACTAAGTACAAAGAGAAGTGTTGAAAAGTAAATGGGCCAGAATACAAACCCAACTGAAAGTACAACTACAAATTAACAAAAGTACAATAGAAAAAGAAAACAGCTGGGATAACGGAAGCGGCTTCTAGGACATCCTCCTCGGATCCTACCTGAAGGGTAGGTACAGATGGCGTAGCTCCTGGATCATCCACCACGGATCCTACCTGAAGGGTAGGTACCGATAGCCTCCACAACTCTCTCGCCCGTCAACCTCATCCGAGTGTCGTCTCACCATGAAGTCCACCTTCGGATACTGACTCGTCGTGTAGTCCACCTCCGGGTGCCATCCAGTCCTCGAACACTCTACATCTGTCAGCACTGGCCGTCGTCTGCAACCAAAACAATTAGGTGCAGGCATAGACCGTGCTGGGGTGAGTATAAGGATATTCAGTAGGGACCCCGATACTCTCATGGTCTCACTAAAACCAACAAGGATAACCACAAATAAGATCTCAACAGATAACCTCTACTTAGGTATATGCCCATACATATAGCTAATTTATCAAGTAACCCATCTCAATCATGAGGAAACACAATGATTATGAAATCAACGGATAACCACTACCTAGGTATATGCCCATACATATACCTAAGTTATCAAGTGACCCATCTCAATCATGAGGAAAACACAAGATCATAGACTCTGTTCAAACCAGGATTTTCATTATCGAAACCATAACTGCTGAAGAGCCCCGTCTCTGGAGTGTACAATGGTCATGTCACGACTCCGAGGTATTTCTCACTAATCCAAGCCTTTGAGGTACTCCTCCTGTCGAGTAACGCGGGTCTGCTGCCAAATACTGGGCACTCCATCCGCTGTGGTTCTGCCGCTAAATACCAGGCGCTCCCCCTAATAGCCTACAGAGGTACTCTTGTGGTCGAGTACTACGGGTCTACTACCAACTACCAGGCGCTCCATCCGCCTTGGTTCTACCTCTAAATACCAGGTTCTTCGTCCACTGGGCTTGTCGACTCACTCCAAGTCGATTCGGTCAACCAGTCGTCAGGTCTCAGTCGTCTACACGGTCTCTATACTCCGCACGCTCATCTCTGGGAGGGTCCGCTCCACGAGCTACAGGTCGATACTCCAAGTATCTCAAAGTCCCACTAAAATGTATCTCAAAGTACCGCCTCGTCATAGGGGTCTCAACGCAACAGACGGCGCGTCAATCGGACACACGGTCTGTGAGTTATTAGCCTTTTCGTCCTAGGGGCCTGGTTGGTTTCGTGAGCGATCCTTTCCAGCCGTATCTCAACTGTACCCCGAAATCTCATAGGGTATACTCATAGGGATCGTTTCTCAACGTGATCACCAATGCCGCTGACGGTTCTTCAAACGGATGTCCGGTCTGAAAGATATCATCTTTTCCGTTCCAGGGGCCCAGTTGGATTTCAGTTATGATCCAACCCGGCCACTATCCAACAACAACCAAAACTCAGGAGAAGTATGCCAAATGTTTTGTCTCATCAAGAGGAATTCAACGAGATAGACGGCCCGTCAATCAGATGCCTTGTCTATGAGTTATTGGCTTTTTCATTCTATGGGCCCGGTTGGATTCGCGAGCGAACCAATCCGACCGCACTCCGACGGAATCAAAACTTTGAGCGTAGTATGCCAAAAGATCTGTCTCACTTAGAGAAATACATCAAAGTCGACGACACGTCAATCGGACGTCCGGAGCTCAGGATATAAGCGTTTCCGCTTCGAGGGCCCGGTTGGTTTCGTATCCGAACCAACCCGGCCGAACACAAAGTATTCCTAAACCTTGAGTGCAATATAGGAAAACAACAGTCTCGATCCAAGGATCGCATCACCGCTGACGGTGCGTCGATCAGAGGTCTACAGCTCATGATATGGGTGAAAGACCATGAGGGGTCCGAAAACGGGGGTTTCGGGCCCGGACCGACCCAGACCGAGACCCCATGGGTCGGCCCGAACCGGGTCGACCTGACCCGGGTGCGGGTCTATCCCGGACGGCGCGGCCCGGCCCGGTCTACCCAAGCCGGCCCGGCTCAGCCGGGGGTTCGGCCGAACTACCGAACCATGCGGGGGGAGCTACCCCCACGTGAAGAGCCGCGGCCCTGCGTGGGGCTGCCCGTGCCAGCGGATGCGGCAGACGGCCGTGTCCCGCCACTCTCTTTCGGTCCCGCACGGTTGCGGGACCGCGCTCCACCGCCACGCCTTCAGCCGCGGCAGATTATTCCGGCGGCGCTCCGGGCGCCGCCGCCCCCGACCGCCGGTGCCGCCGCACCGGCGCGGCGCACCGGCATGGGCTTCTACGGACCATTGTACGCGCTCCGGTGGTCCGATTCGCCTGCGGTCTTCGCCAGTCATCATCCCGGGACCCGACCTTTGCTGCAAAGATCCCACAACGCCCTTGCGGCTTTGTTTGTCATTTTCCGGCGCGGCGCGATGGAACCGTGTCTTGTTCAACTTCATCGGCGTGGCGTGACAACGCCACGCTTCTTAGCCCTTCCTCATAATTTCCGCGCGGTGCAACGACACCGCGCCACCTTTCACGTGCCGCAACAAATTCAAACAACAAGGGGGGAGGAGGGTCGGCCTTGTTCGTGCGATCCGACTCCTCCCGTTATAATGATATCAAGAGGCCATCCAATAGAAGTTGACGTACGTCAAGATATAATTCACAGACAACAACAATAATCCCCAACATCAATCCACATGAATGAACGATCCGCAGATCAACCTGGAATTGGATGGTTTTCTCTTTTCGTTCTTTTCTCAAAAGATAAGAGAACGCCAAAATAAATTCCCCTACCTCGATTCAAGGTTCGTTCGTCGTCGAAGCGGAAATCGCTGTCACGAGAATGACGTCGCGGGGTCGGACGTAGATTTTGTGGATGTCGGGGTGTGTCCGGGGAGGAAACGACGTCTCCTCACTTATTTCTATGGAAGAAGAGGATGGAGAACAGTGGACCTCGAGTCGTTCTACGTTGAAGGGAAGGTGTTCTTAATCGAAGAAGAACTGTTCTTCATCGAAGGAAAGTTCTCTTCTTCTTCACACCAAAGCTCTCCCAAAAACTATAGGACTTTGCTAAAGCTTTCTCCCACACAAAAAGCTCTAACTCAAAATAATATCCAATGATATTATTTTATTCACACCACAAATATTTAAAATTCAAACCAAACCAATTAATTAAACAAATGAAGAGACTCATCTCATTAATTAAGGCATGTTGGCATGAATTAATGGTGGAAGGAAAAGGAGAAGAGTTACACAAAATAAGAGGAGTTAACAAACTTAATGGAAGAGGAGATTAATGGGGAGTTGACACATTAAAATCAAGGGAGTTTAAGGGGGGTTGTAGAGTTATACAGTTAAACACAAGGGGTGTTAAATGGGGGGAAGTTCGTGGGGGTTAAAGGGAAGGTGAAGGGTTGGGGTTTCGTGCGGACCCCACCACCCTTAGTCATACCCTCTCATGGGAAGTTAGATGGGGTGTGGCCCCACCTCCAACTTCTCTATGAAAAAATTAACTTCCACAAAAATAAATTGTAACACTACAATTTATTTAAGACTTATCGAATCCCCAAAAATTAACCACCTCAAATGACAAAAACACAACCGAGCTTAAGGTCCCCTTAAGCAATTATCAGCGCTGCGAGTTCATCGGTGCCCTCAGATTTCAATTCCATGTACTGGTTCAAAAGATAGAAAAACTCGCTCGTTCGTTCACTGAACGTACCCGATCCAAACTTCAAAAAATGATTTCGGGCACACCGGGACATGGAATTAGACGCAGTCAAAAACTGCATTCTTGTAAAATTCCAAATAAAATTAAGAAAAAATATTCTTTGAAATTTCCAGGTCTTTAGAAAATTAATAGTGATTCCACACATAATCTTGGAGTAAAATAATCAATGATGTATGCATAAAGCTGAATGAGTGGAAATTGAAATTTCAAATTAGCTTATTGATTTGGTAACATACTAAAAATACACCCATTAAAGAGGGATAATACAATTCTGATGTAAATATACATGAATTAAAGAATATTACACAATGAATACAAACATGGGTAGCACAAACACCACATGCAACAAATAAGTGGTGAATAATGGAAATCTCATGTAATTTAAAGTGAGATAAGAAACCCATTAGCTTGTACTTTTACTTGGGTGGGGGTAGGTTAACCTCTTGTATAATGGTGAAATAATTTTTATTAAATTATACAATAATCATATACATTAATATGATATAATATATGATCTTTTAACATTGATTTGTTAATAATATCTATGCATTATCATCGTTATGGGTGTTAACGGATTCGTTTTCCTTTATATTATTTGTTACATGAGCCATATTTGTTATGGATGTAATATATATTATTAATATACATAATTATATCAAGTCCTTAAACATTATTTTTAATCATTAAATGACAATTAGTCTATAAGGGATACGATGGCGAATGAATCTCATCACGTTCGAGGAGACGGTAGTCCGTACGTACGGACGAGTGAAAATATCAATATTTTGATATTAAAATAATATTTAATTGGATGTTATATCATATATATAGAATCATTATCATGTTATAATTATTATTTACATGAATTACACATCAATATTATTCCCATCCAAATAATAATGTTTTGAAAAACAATTACACCACGACGTGGAGACGGTAAGCGGTACGTACGCACGTATGGTGACATGTCATTCAAAGGATGGATTGAATACTAAAATATGGTTGTACCATGTTTATAATAACATAAAGTATATATAATATACTGGGGTTATTATTTTATAATGGTAATAACAAAGAAAGAAGAAGTGGAAGAAGAAAGGAACTTGAAAAAGGGTGGTGAAATCATTACCACTTCTTTCGGTTCTTCCTTTTTATTTGATCAAAAGGGCTCCTTAGGTTGGCTTTTTGACTAAAGGAAGGCCTCTAGGATAAATTGCGGTAAGTTTAAAGAGTATTTGGGTAGGGGATATCCGAACCAAAAGGCTTTGAAGGTGTGAATTAATGAGAAGGGGAAGTACCCTTTTATAAGAGGGGTGAGGGGCACCTTTGGAAAAGATAGAAATATTATTTTATAATAAATTCATATTCGGTTTCTAATGGTTAAAAGGTGGATTATTTAAAGTTTAAGGTAAGGATAGGTCTAAAACCACTCAACAAAAATGATTTAGACATGTTTGGGTTACTATATAACCTTATCATTATGTATTAACTCTTAGTTAATTAGTTTCACTTTTACAATGTCTCCTTGTATTTTTAAATTATATGGTTAATAAACATACTATATACATCCAAGAGACCCTCAAATGGTCCATTAATGATACACCTATCATGATATAAGCCTTTTGGACTATTATTATATTTTTATGAATTCAATATCAATTAATAATATAATACTTGTTTTAAAAACTCTTTTATGTCAATTTTGAAACTATTCAATAATTGATTTTTTGTAAAAATCATAAAAGAATGATTAATTCATAAAAAGTTAATTAAATAAATCATAACATGTCATATTAACCTATAAAATTATTTTTATTTACAAAAAGTCTCAAATTACAAATTTTTGGGTATTTATAATATCAATTGTTCTAATTTTTCATTAATTAGTTAATTACTGCATCACCATTGTTTCATAAATAACTTTTATTATTTAATGTCTAAAAATTATAAATAAAATACAATTATGTATGAAATCGTTTGATATTTCTAATAAATATTTATAGTAAAAAATCCAACATATATAACCCGATGTAAAAATTGTTTTTCAAAAAGATATATGCTTGTGTCATTTTTGTATTTATTTTAACATAATTAAAATAAAGTGTCTCTATCACATACAAGTGGCTCCATGGGGTCAGAAAATCGACCCAAAGATGATCATGGTCATACATGTATCCACCAATATGGTTTGGACACGTTTTAGGGTAATATATTATTATTATAATATTATTTGTTAACCCTTATTTTCTGGATTTACCCTTTAACCATGGTAAATAAAATATTTACCAAAATAATTATTCAAAATGTCTAAAAATAAAAGATACCTAGTTACAAAATTTGGACATACTGATTCATATTATGGAATCCATTTTTCCAAATTCAAAACATAGAAGTGGAAGAAATTAATTTAAAATTAATTCCTGTTGTTAAAACAAAAAGCGTTTTTTTAAGAGATAATAATTATCAAAAGATTGACACCTGTTCATGTCCAGTTTAATTGTGAAATTATGTACAATGACCAAAATTGTACTAAATGGTAAAAATATATTTTAAAAATAATTTAAAACCACTCAAATTCATAATTTATCACTATTAATTATTTCGATTAAAAAAGTTTTTTTTAATTAAAATTTTGTAATTTTCACTATTCATCAAAATATTAATGTTATCCGGAATGTTCCAAAATTTTACCATATGCTAATTTAGATATTTCAAATCCAAAAATGAAGTCAATTTTTGGAGATGAAATTTATAAAATTTTAAAAAGTCTGTATTTCTATTCATAATGGCTTGTTTGATTGGTTGTGGTTTACGTTAGAACTCGAAGTTGCGTACAACACACGCTATTGCATTATTCAAAGGTAAGTGTACCGTGGAAAATGGGGTGTTACACCTAGGATAAAAAGATTCTAATGGCTTCTAATACTGATACAGGGTCAAAGTATCATCATAATCTATACTTACTTCATGGTTATACCCTTTAGCTACTATTCTTCCTTTATTTCTAGTTATTATTCCCTGATAATCTTTTTTATTTCTAAAGAACCATTTAGTTTCTAAAAATGGATAGTTCTTTGGACTTTTAACATTATTCAAAAATTCATTTCTCTAGAACTTATTTAGTTATTCCTATAATTTTATCATCTGAAATTCATAACTAACACTTCTTTATAATGTCATAGCTTCTAATTTGGATAGAAAAGTATGGAATTACACAAGATTTCCTTCATTTTTTCTAGAATTTATTCCAATGTCTAGGTTTCTTATAACATTTTCTAAAGGGTGAATCTTTAGTGTTATAGATAGTCTAGGTAATACAATTTTATGTCCATCAGTGTCATGTTCTTCTTAAAATGATGGAATTTTTTTATATTTATTTAAAAATTTCTTTTAGTTTTTCATGTCTCGTGTTATCATTAGGGTCAGATTCATCAATTTGATCTTTAATTTTGTCAAAATGGTCAGATTCATCAAATTTCACATGAATTGATTCTTCAACAACCCTTTATATTTTATTTAATAATCTATAATCATTGGAAGTAGCATAATATCCATAGAAAATTCCTTCATCATATTTTGGATCAAACATACCATTATTGTCTGGGTGTTCAGGATATAAACCTTGCGTCAAAAATCATTAAAGTATTTCACTTTAGGTTCTCTCTTATTCCAATGTTCATAGGTTATATTTTTCAAAATCGGTCTGATTAAACCTCTATTCATTATATATCAAGTAGTGCTTACAACTTCTACCCAGAAATATGTAGGATGTTTGTATTCATTTAGCATAGTCAGTGACATAAATTGAATAGTTATTTTTGATCAATAAAAAATTCCATTCTGTGAGGTGTTCTTGGTGTAGAGAAGGTTTTTTTAATACATAGATTTGAGAAAAGGTAATTTAATTCTTGATTTTAAAATTCTCCAAAATGATTAATTCATTGATACATTATTTTAAAAACTTTTACATTTTGAACAGCTATGCAGAGACTTTTGAATATAGTACAAGATTCATTTTTATATCTCAGATAATATATCCATGTAAATCATGAATAGTCATCCCCTAAAACATATACATATTATTTACCAGCCAAATTTCTAATCTTGAAGCTCCAAAAAGATCCATCGGGATATGTTATAAGGATTTAGATATAACAATTTTGTTAACTGATATGAAGGATGATTTATGTTGCTTTCCAATTTGACATGATTCTAATAATCTTGTACTCTCAAATTTAAGTTGAGGAAAACAAAAAAAATAATTGTTTCCTAATTAATTTATTTAAAAAATTAATATTGAATTTCCAAGTCTTCTAAACAGGATCCAGGATCCATTTATTTTAGAAGTTAAATAATTTTCATTATTATTTATAGAAGGAATTTATGTCCATGGTATAAACATTGTCAGTTTTTGGTGCTCTATATTTCATCAATTTATCATTAAAAACATAACTATAGTTGTTAGAAAAATCAACACAAATACATTAATCAAAACGTTGAAAAGTACATATCAGATAATGTGTCAATCCTTGTAAATAATGTAAATTATTGATTGACACAACTTTTGGATCTCCAATAGTTCCAATTCCAATTATTTTACCTTTGGAATTGTTAAAAAATGAGACTAATCCTCCAATATTTTGATTTAATATTTAAATATTTGACGATTTCCCACTCATATGCCTGGAGAATCCACAATCCATATACCATATTTCAGTTTGGCTTCTGTGACTTGCCTTCTGCAAAGGTATTCAACCAAAAGATTGTTTTGGTATCCCTCTTCTATTGGGAATAGTAGTGTTAACTTGCAAAGATCTAGGAATACAGACTTTCTTTGTTATTATTTAATCAATATAATCATATATGATGATTTCAATGTAGGTTTCCTTAATCCCACTTATTTGAGTTTTCCATAAATTACAGTTTTTAGATAGTTGAACTTTGGTTCCACAGTAGTTTCAAATTATACCTTTTGTACTTGGAAGAAAATAGTTCTTATACATTTTGGGTTTCTCACATATACTACCTATTCCATATCATTCCCTTTTAATCACATTATTTCCATGAATTTTTTTATTGAATTTTATTCTTTTGTAAGAACAATAGTTTCTTTTATTATGTCTCTAATTCTATTTGTAGTGTTTTTATTTTAGTTTCACTATCTATAAAATTTCTCTTTGATGAGTTATATTTTTCAATTATCTCTACATGTTGTTTTAGTAGAGTACCACTTTGATTAAAAAAAGTTTGAATATTTTTAAGTTATTTTGATTTCATAAATATGGAATCATATTTCCCTTTAATCATATTGTAGTTGGCTGAATATTTATCATTTGTGGAACTATAACTAGAATTTGAATCAAATGTGTTATAAGATTGTACCTCATCATATTCTTCTATAAAGATCATACTTTATTTTAGATTCAATTCATCATTTTCTTAGTCATACATTGATGTGCTTCTAGAGTTTTCAGAAATAGTCCAAGTAGATTTCATTGATCTTTTGTCTTTCGTCTCATAATCATTGTTTTTTTAAAAATTCTTCTCCTTTTCTTATTTTAATTGGGCACATTAAGGTCTTATCTGACCCATCATTTTTAATTCATTGTATCTAATTTCATTTGGATATTTATCACCTCTCTTGGTGAATTTTCTAAATCTTTTCACATTCATATAATATTTTCTTAATTTTTTCTCCATCTGTGAGTGTTCTATTTCTGAATCAGATTAGTGAGAAACTTCTTTCTTTTTGATTTCTTGTTTCACCATTCATCTCTTCTTGTTATATGTAACATTCAGAGCTATATTTTCTTGTTAATCAGGACATTATTATCATTAGCTTCATCTTTAATATTAGCTTCATATATGATTATGGTTATAATAAATTCCATCATAGATAGGTTTTTAATAGATGTTGATTCCCTAGTGGATTCTCATATCCGATTCCATTTATTTAGAAGTACTCTCAATACTTTCAAGGATTAATATTCTTGTTTAATAAGTTCTCCCAAGGCAATAATGTTGTTGACTATCCCTATAATACTTCCATTAATATGAGTGATTCATTCATTATCATGCATTCTAAATGTATAAATCTTTTGTTTTAGTATCACATACATCATTTTTATGAGATTTTCAGTTATTTCATTGGAAACTACAATTGTTTTCCACATGAAATATTCCATAGGGAATTAAGATACTCGATTAAATTCCTTTAGTCTTAGGCCACCGATGATAGAATTTATATATTATGAATTTATGTTGTACTCTGCTTCAGTTGTTGCACTCCACATTTCAGGATTCTTAGAAATTTCATAAGGAGTAAGAATTATTTAGTACACTATATATCCAAGATTATTTAGGTATATAATCATCCTCAATTTCCAATATCAATAGTTTTCTCCATTGATGTACGGTGCTCAAATCATTGAAATTCCATCTCATTTATCATCATTTGAGATATTTATATAATATTTTATCTTGTTATATATTTATCAATTGAATTTTCCTCAGATAAAAATTTTTGGATTGTGTTTTATCAACTTAGCACATGAGGGGCTGGATTGTGACATTTACAATTTCTTCGAGAATCATGATAATTTCCAAAATTTTCCTTTAACATTATCATAATGTTTATTTATTGGAAAATAAATAAATTGAATAATGTAATGATGTATCATGGTTCAAAAAAACGAATGCCCTACTCTACTCCACCAATTCACTACTTCACGAGCATGCTTATTTTCACTATATGGTCCTCTTGTCAATATACTATCATCAATTCAGTGTAGGTAGTTAACACCATTAAAATATAAGGAGAAAAGAGAGCCTTTATGTTCATAAACGGAACCAAATGAACAACTTGGTATGAGAAGATTGTTACTCAAAATGATAAGACTTTTTGTATAAATATGATTTCCAGTTGTTCTTTACTGTTTCAGCAGCATGAAACTGACAGTAAATGGATCGTCATCTTCAGTAAATATTTTTTTCAGGTAAGTACAGTTCTCAGTCGATCCAGTTTCATATTGATCTTGAAATAAAATCATCAACATTAACAACAATATATTCAAAATATTTCTTCGATGTAGATTAAGAATCATTAGAGGTTTTAATTTTCGTATGGAAAACAGAGTCTGAAAGATCTTAGTAGTAGCACATCTGTGTGGCTCGTATAACTCTGTAAAAATAATAGTCGAAAAACTCAAAATCTTGTTCTTCTAATATTTTAATTTCTTTGATTCATCACTATATTGTAATTTAAAATAACAAAAACATATAAAGAATAAATACCATTGTTTTCCATTCAAATTTAGATCCACAAATGTCTCCTCAATAATCATGATATTCAAATGATTGAATAATCGAGAAGTTGTAACAAACCATAATTATCTAAATGAAATTTTAATATTAAATAAATCCTTTGAATAAAAAATAAACAATAATAAATCAATCAGATATGTTGTTTAATACCATGCTTTGAATAGGGCTTGAAATAAGCATGATATTCTGCATTTAGACTATTGCATGATATTGTCATATTTCAAATCTATAATGTTAAATTTAGGGTTGATGAACTATTCTTAAAACATACTGTTGATCTCAAATGTAATTTTGATCATCCGTACAATTCTCTTCAAATTTCAAACGTATGGTATATAATGATAATATTTTTTATTTAGAAAAAGGTAAGATACATGATCCATAATTTTTGTTGGAACATAAGGTTCATTATAAAAGTACGGTTGATGATATGTACTTTTGTGAAGAAAATTTAAGGTTCCTTACATACGTATGGTTAATCATCCATAATTTTCAGATATTACAAAAGTAAGGTTCCTCTACCATACTTTTTTTAACTCCCATAAAGTAATCGTATAATTATATCCTTATGAAAAATATTCAATATAGGTTATGAATATGGTTTTCAAAACACGTTAAAATGATTTCCTAAAACTTTTCCAAATATTCCACGTGGATTAAATACCTAAATATTATTCCAAAATTGAATAATAAAGAATATTAATTTCATAAAATATACTAAAAGTAAAATTATTATTTTAAAAAATAAGGGTATTTGTGTGCATCAAAATCATCACAAAAAGATCGTGTATTTTTTAATCAATATGTGCTCAACAATCTCCACTAATAATAATATTATAATGTGTTGTTGAAAACAACACTTTCTTAATAAACAGTTTTCAAATCTAGTTTTTATCACTTTTATATATTATATTTGACAAAATAATCTTCTTCATTAGAATAGGTACATCAATATTTACTATGGATGAAATTTTGGTATTTTTCTAATAATATCCATATTATAATGTATTGTGAAAAATAGGCCATTTTAATTCAAAATTGTTTTCACAAATGATTTATTTATATTGATATATTATCTTTATAATTGGTTTTAAAGTGTAATTAAATTATGTTTTTATCCTTTAATACAATTTTATTTTCATTGAAATAAATATTACATTTTAATTGGTCATAAACACATGTAAATCATTTGATAGATTTTACTTCTTAAAAACATGCCTTCTAGTTTTGAAAAGTGGAATTAATTTTAAATTAGTTTTTAAACTAATGTGTTTAGAATATGAAAAAGTAAATTCCATATTTGTAATTATAAGGTCCAAAAAATAAAAATAGATACCATTTATTTGTGGACATTATTAATAGTAACATTAATAATTAATTATATTCACAATGGTTAAAGGGTATATTAGGAAAATAAGGGTTAAATGAAAATAATATAATACCTCAAAACAAACCTATGACGTGTCCTAATCCTATTAGTTGAGTTATTTCTAATCATGATCATCCTTAGGACGATATTTTGGCATTTTTAAGACACTTGGGGATGAAAATGACATTTTATAAATTTAAAATTAAGGAAAATGGATATATTTCATAAACATGTATCTTTTAATGAAAAAAATTTAATATAGGGTTATATAAATAATAACTATAACTACAAATTGTCATTATAAATGTAAATATATTTCTTACATCATGTTATTTTATTTATAATTTTTAAAATTAAATTAATAAATTTATTTATGACTCAATGATGATGTAGAAATTACCATATTAAAGAACTATTCAATTAAATGATATTATAAATATGAAATAAATAGTGTTTAGCTTTTCATTTCCAGAAAAACAATTATTGATTCTTATTATATTTTAGATACTATTAAATGAATTTTTTTTTAAATAATCATGTTTTTATGAATTTTACATAAATCAATTGCTAAACAATTTCAAAATTGAGATAAATTAGTTTTTAAAACAAATACTATTTCATTAAATGATATGATAGTCCTAAAAATATAATATTTATCCAACTAACTTATATAATTTAACAAATGTTATTGATGATCAAATTATGGTTCTCTAATCATTTTATAGTAAATATAATAACCATATATTATGAAAATATGAAAAGACTTGAAAAGAGTTAATGTTTTTCACGAATGGTCTAAGCTTAATTATAAGGATACTTTTGAGACCTAAAGTTATATAAAACCTGTTGGTTGAGAGTATTTAGAACTATAATCATATTATCTTAGAAATATATCACATGTTAACAATTAAAATTCAAAAATAACTTTATAATAAAATAATATTTCAAAACATTTCTAAAGTGCCCTTCCTCCCTCTTATAAAAGGACACCACCTCTACCCACAAACACACACACACACACACCTATAAAGCCACTTTTCACTTCTAAAAGATTATA
Source organism: Viscum album (assembly GCA_963277665.1). Lineage (NCBI taxonomy): Eukaryota > Viridiplantae > Streptophyta > Magnoliopsida > Santalales > Viscaceae > Viscum > Viscum album. Next base: position 567,867,007 of record OY728151.1, read on the forward strand.
AAATAAGCTCCCATAATCCCAAATTTTCTCCTAGATTCCTTAAATTGGGAGGAAGACAATTCAAGAAAGGCTTTTGGCTAAAATCAAAAGAAGTTACTCGAATTATATGTAACCTCCTATCTCATGTTAACTTCCTTTATGTTTCCTCTCCACTCCCTATTCTATTATAATTCATTGATTATATAAAAAACTATTTCATCTATATATTATTATTTTTTATGATGTGTATTTTAACTATAGTGATACACACCTTTAACTAATAGATACACATATATTGTATCTGTGTAAGGTGAACTACTGCAACATAAATGATGATGGTTAAATTTTATCCTAAAACTTCTCATGAAGGCCAATATGAATGAACATTATTTTCATAAGATATATATTATATATATGTTCCCTCTATTAATTTGAATTTTTTTACAACATTCATTTATGCTTTCCATGATGTATAAATATGATAATTTTATTCGAGAATGTGTGGACTATCACCCCTTCAAAGTGATATGACATGTTCATGATATAAATTGAATCATATAGAGGATGATTTTATAAAACCTATGATCCATAAATGACATAAATATTATACTAGTATTACAATGTATATTTATATCATTTTATTATTATTCTTTTAATATGACAATGAGAAGACTGTAGCGTTCATTAGTTCGAATGACCTTCCATCTCCCTGAATGGTGAATTTAATTTTTTTCACAAAATATTTATGAAATTATAAATAAATATATACTGGAGATATATGATATTGAAATCATTAATAATATTCTTGATAGGATGTACTCTGACCACATGGACTATTTATATCAAACTGAGTTCCTTTTCGACTAAAGTTCTGAATATCAACAACATGACCGATATAAACTTAAATAATAAAGCAATTTTTTGTTACATGTTACTTACTAATGAAAATGAACAATAAACATGAAAATGGCTATGATGTTATTATAAATTAACCTATGATAATTATTACAGAATATAAATAATGAACAAGAAAATTCAGACTCATGGTCAAGAACACTGTCTCAATCTCCCTTCATTGAGGCATATTATTATGTCAAAAACCACCTTCATTAATACGAAATATAATAAAACTCATTGACTATTAATTCCATTAAAATTGAATCTTTTTTATATAAAGAATTTCCTAAATAAAAAATAATATTTTTTGTATATGTGGCAACAACAACTTCTCCACCATCGTAACCGTTATTTTACATTTGGATTCCTCTCAATAAGCCTAATATTTTTTAAATAGAATAGAAATCCCATATTCCATTTTTTTAGTGTTTTGGTATTGAAAATGATTTTCATTGTGTATTTACTATTTCAATATCATTATATGATTTCTTGTGGTTCAAAATTAAATTTAATGAGTGAAAGGATGACAATTTCAATTATTAATTTTTTATGATATATAATTGTACATAGACATTTGATGGGTGGTAACATGATATACCAAATAAGGGTGGTTATGTGATAAACCAGATGGTCGGAGGTTCAATGATAGTAAAAAGATTAGTGGTTACGTTATAACCTCTAATGAATTGGGTATATATGTTTTTTATGGATATTCCATTTAGTTACATGTGTGGAAGTCGACATTATGGTTATTCCATTTAAGAATGTCTATGTAACGCCCTAACCCCAGAAGCTCAGATCTGGTGATTTACTAATTACATTCTCATGGTTAAAAGGAAATAAATCATGAAGGAACAATATGTTTATTACTCTTGAAGAAACAATATACCTAAATGAAACTCATATTACATTGAGAAAGGCATAAAAATAAAAATACATTAGAAAAACTAAAAATATGCATCCATGAGAACTCAATACATAGTGTCTTTTTCATAACCTATTGAAGGTAATAAAATAAATGGAGTGAGATAAAATGATCAGTAAGGGTTACAAATCATGGAAGCATGAATCAATAATAATTGAATCATAAGAAAATAATCCATGGTGAATAATTGAAAAACACACACCTTTAATAAACTAAAAATGAAAGTGCATCCATATATTTTTCCTTAGTGAAAACCTCATGGATAGTAATAACTAAAAATGAATAAATATAATTATTTTTAGTTGGATGTCATGTATCTAGCACATGATATAACTATATCATCAAAAAAGTTTAATGGTGTGGGTAGAAACATGTTTTATTTTTTAAAGCAATCTCGAAGGGTTTCTCACCAACTGATTTGTCTCATGAGACCTGATGATGAATAAAAGGGATTTATCAGGTGCCACCCGTCATTGAATGTCCATATAATTATTTATATATATTCTAATTAAATTTATAACATTACTTCTCAATATCCATATAGATTATAGGATACAGATTCAAGGGTAATTATATTGTTAAAACAACATTACAAATAAACACCCTATGTAAATGGGTATACACCATATGAAAATATTCATATCCATGAAACTAGAATATGGATATATATGATATTTATAATTTCAAAGGAAAATTTTTCTCAAATGGGAATTGGATACACCACATAAGAAATATTATTTTCATAATACATAGTAAAGGAAAATGAAAATGAAATTGAGACAAAGTCCCTTACCATGTAGTAATCAACTAAGTCTTATGACCATAATTTAATACCCACCAAAAGAATCACAAAAAATGATGAGTATAAATAGAGTCATGATAATATATATCAAAATTCATTACAAAATACAACACATGAATGAAATATGTGGTGAACAATGGAAATCTCATAGAATTATAAGTGAGATAAGAAAACCCATTACAAACATTTCGACATGGTATCATGTGTTCTTGATAGGGCTTAATGATTGGTAAATATGGTATCCCATAACTTATATATCATATGTGAAGTATTAGGGAGGTTATAAAAGATACCCCATCATTAGGAATTATAAATAAAAGGACACGACATACGGGGGATTCATGACAAGTAGTGAGGGAGAGGATCCCTTATCTTATACACGAAGGTGTTATTGTTTGACATCAATATGTCTAATAATAAAATTTATTTTCATTAATTAACAAGTAAAATACCTCTTCAACATTTCATTAATTTATTATAATCTGTCTAGGTTCATTATTGCCATTTTTGATGGGTTATAGAGGTTCAATTTTACTATTTTGGAAGCATTTACTTCCTTGGTTTTCAATATTAGTTTATGTGTTTTCATGAATAGAATTTAGTTTGAAATGTGGTTAATCATCCAGAATTGATAATATATATTTTTTGTGAAATTATAAATGATATTATAATTATTTTTTGTTATATACATTGAGGGTGACTCAGTAGTTAAACATTACCTTTAAAAGCTTGGAATAACTTGGTGGTTTTCTACTTAATGAACTTGTACATTATTATTATTTTACATTATGAATGTGTAAGGATTATAGAATGTTTAATAAGGTAAAATAAATATATTATTATTTGTTTCAACCATTAAAAAGGCTTCATGACTAGTATTGAAGATAATAATAGAAATTTAAATCTTTTCATCCTTGAATGTGAAAATTAACACATCTGGGATTGTATTTTAATTTTAGTGTAAGAATGTTGGAGAAAAGAGAGATGATGATAAAATATTATATTAGAATAATACAAGTTCAGTCCATTTTGGGTAATATAATGATCATATAATTTATATGAGGGGAGGTGAGGATATAGAAACAAAATAATGTAACTTGTAAATGAATTCGAATGAAAAGGGAAGAGAAGTTACCATCTTGAGTACTCCTCCTTGAGAATATCATTAAAGCCTTTGTTTTGGTCCTTTTAGTGACACTATAACATCTTGGACGTGAGGGGTAATATTAAGAAGATATTTGAGTAGAATTCATGCTAGAAATTAAACAAGAGAGTTGTGGGAGGAAGAGTGGGTGAGGGGTGGTTTTTATAGTGGAGGAGAGAAGGTATTTTACATTATTTTAATAGTTTTTTTAATATTTTTTCTCAAGACTATTAATATTCTAGATTAATGTGATCCCAAATAGTAATAACTGGATTTGAGTTTGAAAAAATTGGTCTTACATCATCCTTTCATCAACTATGATGTAGTAAAACAAGTATTTATCATTTATCGTAATTTATCTTATTTTACTATTTATAAAAAATTCATGAGTTTCATAAAAATTTAAAAATTTCATCGTAACCTTTTTTCTACATTTAGAATCCAAAAATAACTCCATTTTTCAAAATTAATTTTATAACAGTGAATATTTATTTTTTAATTAAAAACATTATTTATTCAAAAAATACCAACACATAAAATAATCATCTTCATTTTTATGGTGCCTAAATGTTATTTATACATTCATTACTAAGGTTACAATTCAAGAAATTCATATTAAAATTCACAAGGGTGCATTACTATTTAAAGGGTATGTTACTACTCACAATAAATTAACATGATTCTACGAGACTCCAAATATCACCCATATTTCAGTAGTGTAGGTCTGTTATTAAAAAATCAAAACAATATAGTTGAAAATTTATGTTCTATGGTTTGGTTGTCACTATATCCTATATAAAAATGTTTTTTTTGAAATAAACATAGTGATTCATGAAATTTAGTATATGAATAGTATTCATTTTAGAGAAACATACCATAAAACGTTTGGGGTGATATATTATTCTGAAATTCAAAAATTTACTCCTCGAAATTTTTAATGTATAAAACCCATAAAAAGACATATGAGGTTCTTTATACCATTCTTATGTTCCCACATTCCTACATCCGTTTTATTGTTTCTCTAATGAACTTTGACTAGAAAAAAATTCTAATTTTTCAATACCTTCTCCCTTGTATCATGAATCTCGATAGGCTCTTCACATTATGAAAAATCAGGATCAAGTTCTATTTCGTCATAGGTGAGTAAATGTGTTGGATTTGGAATGTATTTATTTAAAATGGCACATGGAACACATAATGAAATATTGAGAGACTTGGAAGAATTTCTATAAAATAAGCTATAGATCCAATCCTATCATGAATTTCATATGGTCCGATGTACCTAGGGATTAGTTTCCCATTATTACTGAACCTTAATACAACCTTCCAAAAAATATAATTTTAGAAAAGAATTATATTCTAATTGAAATTTCATATCTGTTCTCCAGTTTCTAGCATGATGATTTTACCTAATCCAGGATTCATTAATATGAACCTGAATTTTCATTACCATTGCAGATGTATCTTAGATAAATTGTTAGCATAAATGTTTCCTCTCAACAACTTCATCCCAAAATGATGGAGTTCGACATCTCATACCATATAATTCTATATATGGATCCTTTTGAATTCTATAATGAAAAATATTTTTTTAGTAAAATTCCTCCAATGGTACATATTGATCCCACAGACATTTAAAGTCATAATTGTATGATCTCAAGATGCCTTCTAATGTTCTAATAGTCCACCCATACTGTCTGCCTGTTTGGGGGTGATATGTAGTACTCATTTCAAGCTCCTTTTCAAAATCCTTATTGATAATTTTCTATAATTTTGATTTAAACATGTTATCCTAATTGGACACAATCAATAGTGGTGAACAATGAATTCTTATAACATCATTAACATAACATATTTCCAAGGAATCATGTGGTAAATCCTCTCTTATATCAAGTAAATGTTTTGGTTTGGTGATATGATCCACAATTAACTAAAATTTATCATTTCATCTAGGTTTCCATGATATTCCTGTTAAAAAATCCATCATAATTTCGTCCCACTTCCACATAATAATAGGTAGAGGTTTCATCACTCATCAATGATGTTGTCTCTTTGCCTTAACATGTGGACAAACAAGACACCTTGACAAGTAGTACACCATCTCTCACTTCATATTATCCCACCAAAATTTTCCTTCAGATCTCTATACACCATAGTTCTACTAGGTTTTATAGATAAATTTGATCTGTGAACAAATACTAATATTAATCTATTTTATTTCAGGTACTGATTGAACATGTAACATCTTTCCAAATTTTAGATCATTTTTCACATACACGAAGTCTTCCAATCTCTCATCCTAAACAACATTAATTTTCCATTATAGATTATCATAATCAGATTGGTATCTTTTTTTCATTTCTATTAATTATTTTTTATCAATAATTTTATGGAGGAAAGATGTTTACCCTTTATTAACAATTCTAATATCCATTTTTATCAGATGCATGAATATTTGATCTCTCTCAGTCTTCATTTGGGTCTGAAGACCATGATATTTAATTCTTAATGCATTTACAACCTTATTTTCCATTTTGGGTGGCATTTTAATGAAAAATCATAATATTTGAGTAACTATAACCATTTACGTTGCCTCACATACAATTCATTCAATGTAAAAATTCATTTCATACTTTTTTGATTTGTATATATCACAAATCTGTCGCCGTAGAGATAATATCTCCATATTTTCAAAGAAATGAAAGTGGTTTACAACTAAATATATTGAGTTAGGGAATTGTTTTCATGAGTATTCAAATTATCTAATGAATAAACCATAACATTGTCATTTTTCATAAGGACGCAACCCAGTCCATTCATTGATACATCACTATATATCACAAATCCATCATTTTTATATGGAAGAGTCAATATTGGATCATTTTCCAATTTTCATTTCAATTAATCAAAGAGTTATATAAATTATTTTGTTTATGAAAACATAACCCCTTTATATTTGTGCTCGTTTAGAAGGATACCCATTCGGTGAATTTCTGTATGAAACACTGATAGTAACCTACTAATCCAATAAAATTGTGTACCTCGGTTAGGTTTATTAGCATGGTACATTCATTGATTTCCTATACCAAAACAACATTTATTAAGAATCCATCCTTAGAGAAAATATTTCTGTGAAATAAAACAGACTAATTCCAAAATTTAATTTTTCTAAACATCCAATATAATTAATTTTTTCTAATATTTTTTAGAATAATTTGAATGTGATTCTCTAGTATTCATAGATTTTAGAGTAATCGTGGATATCATCAATAAATACCACAAAATTAGTCATCATGATAATCCATGAAAACATTATTCATGTTTCCATGATAATATAGGATGCATTATTCAGTCCAAAAAGAATTATTCGAAACTCGTAATGCCCATACCAGGTTTGAGATGTTGTCTTTGGAATTTCATCCTTCCTCACACATATCTAATAATTTATAGATCGATAATCATTCTTCAAAAAATATTAGGCTACATGAATTTCATCAAATAAATAGTCAATTTTTGGTAGAGGATACTTATTTGTTATTCTAATAGAATTGATTTCCATGTAATCAATTCATAACCTCAATATTCGATCATTCTTATTGGAAATGAGTATAGGGGATTCCCAAGGGAAAAAAACTTGGTCGAATAAATCCATTCTCACTCAATTCCCATATTTGTTTCTTTATCTCTACTGATTCAATGGAATCCATTATATATGGAGACATTGATATAGGTCTTTCACCTGGAATTATATCAATTGAAAACTAAACTTCCATCTTTGGAGGATTTATTATTAAGTCCTAATAAAATACATCAATGTATTCTTTCCCAATAGGTTCATCTTAAAATTGAATAATTATTTCCTCTCCCATAGTTATTTTATTCTATTCCTCAACAATAATTACATTCAATAAAGATATTGGGGATTGATCTAGATACTAACTAGATAGAGAGGTTTTTTCTCTAAATATAATGGATTGTACACCATTCTCGGAAATTGTAACTTACTTCTTCATACAATACATCTTCACATCATAATTTGACAACCTATTCATACTGATAATTATATCAAAATAAATCATTGGTATGATGATAAGGATAGAAAAAAAATCATGTTTACATGTCATGAGGTGGAATAATCGATAAATAGTTGTTTCAATGATACATCCTCTAAGAGTTTTGAATGATACTTATTTTATTAAATCAAATGGGAAATCTCAAATATACGTGGAATACTAGGAGGATATAAATAAAAGAAATGATTCAGAATCAAATAAATCATTGTATAATACCGAGGAAACAATTAAAGTACCTTTCACCACATGATTAGAAACATCAACCTCCGTAGTTGCAATCACATATGATTTCTCTTAATCTCATGGCCTTTTCTGATGCAATTTTCCTTGGAACATTGGAAACCCATTTGCATAGTGTCCCATATATCTCAATTATAGAAATTAACATTATTAACATGTTTCTTCCCATTTCATTCATTATATCGGGGACCCATTATTACACACTTATAACAGACTCCAATTCCATTTTATAATTTATTATTAATATTAATTCCTCAGTTCTAGAATAATTGGAATTTCTTCATTCCATTGTTCTTATTTGACTCTTCTCTTTTTCAATGGTTATTATAGTTATACATCTTATCTTGGCTCCCAGGATAATATTTGATCTAGGAAATTCCATCCCTATTTTGGTTTCACTTAATAATATTTGATCATTAGATGAAAATGTTTGAGAATATAGTTCCCTTAGAACACATGGCTTAATACCTTAAATTAAAAGATCAAACTTGACTTTTGAGTCACATAGGTAATAGATGTCACACATGTCTAGTATTGTGAAGGTAGTATTATATTCTTAAACACTATCTTCTTCCCTTTGCTTTCAACTGGGGAATTTCATCTTCATTTCAGTTCATTGATCACAAGGGAAATATTTGTTGAAGAATATTTCCTTAGAAGTCATATATTCCATATATTCAATTTCTTCTACCTATGTGGTATTCTAGAGTTAGGATTACTATTGATTAGAATTACCCTTGAGACAATATACTACCATTACTAACATTTCATTTTCACTGCATCATAATACCCTGAATATCTTTCCAAGGGACATGATCAATAACTTAGCTACCACTAGATTAACATTAATACTAAAATATTTTGGCTTATGTTCCATGAAATGATCCAAGATAGGCATATCCGGGTTATTCATCACAACCCATGTATTTTTTCCCAATATGAACATGATTTGATCCCCTCCAACATTGAATGTGTTGACTTCTTCAGTGGGGAAATCCATAAATTCTCTATGAGTATAGATTCCCCGTCTTTTATTATATGCCATTTCTAAATAATGGAATACACTAGATTTTGATATAAATCATAATTTATAATATCATCTAGAATAACACATAGCTTAAACTGAAATTTTATGCATAGCTATGGTCATAAACTTGGTTTCTATGAGGAAAAGTTTACATTCAAATCCTTCATAATGGCTTGTAAATAAAATGTGAATTATCTTAAGCATATCCCCCCAGAGAGTTAAACCAAGATTGAAGAAAGGCATGTTTCCCTACACCAGGATTACTCGAGTCAAGCCTGAAACTCCTTGTTGGAGCTCTCCCTACTAGGTAACTTTGTTCGATAGACACATCTACTTGTTTATATCTTGACAATGATTTATTTTCCAAAAATATCCACATAATATATGCCTTATCAAAATTCTATGATTTTCATGTATATTTATCCTCAAATACCACTTTAGGGAATTGTTACTTAATATATATTTTCTAATCTAGTTTCTAAATTTTCTATTAAACATCCTCTTATAGATACTAGAATGCCCCGACCCTAGATGCTTAGAGGTGGTACATTTCTAATTACATTTTAATGGATAAAAGTTATGGAATTCTGAATGAAATTTTAGTTTTTTAGTCATTATGAAACTGGATACAAACATGAAACTCAAATAACATTAAGAATTGTAAAAAATGCCATACATAACAAAAAAAATATACTGAATCATATTAGAACAAAATAAATAGTAACATCTTCACAGGCTATTAATGGTAAAAAATGAAATGGGTGATCTCAATTTCTTAGTAAGGGTTCAAATAGAAGAATCATTAATAAACATTAAATAAATCATAAAAAAGATTGCATGGTGAATATGTGAAAAACACATTCCATTAATAAACTAAGAATGAAAATGCATCCATAGATTTTGTCATTATAAAAACGTCATGGATAGTAATAAATGAAAATAAATAAATAGAATTATTAATAATTATTAATCATGTATCTGGCACATGATACCAGTATACCATTGAAATATTTTATATCGGTGGGTAGAAATCGGTCAAAATTTTGGAAACATACTTGAAGGGTTTTTTGCCAGCTGATTTGTCTCATGAGACATGTTGATGCATCAAGAACCTATATCGGACCCCACACATCTTTTAATGTCCAAGTCATTCATTATAAATTGTTTTATTACAATTAAAATATGCCTTCTAAATATCTGTATAGAGTAGATGATACAAATTCAACAATATTTCTATAGTTAAAAAACATTCCAAATAATCATTGTATGTAAAATGGTATACAACTGAAGAAAATAAATATATCCATGAACCTGAATATAGATATATAACAAATTTTATATTTAAAATGAAAAATTATATCAAATGGGCAGTGGATACAGTACATGTAACGCCCCGACCACAGTTACCCAGAGTCGGTGCATTACTTCATAACATTGGCATGATAAAAAAAGATCATGTCTCCAAAGACCTATTAGTTTAGTATCCTTGGAAACAGTAGATACATTCATAATTCTTACATTACATCATAAATTTAAAAAAAAACTACAACATATTCTCTCCATATCCCCTTATATTATCCCTGCAGGTCATTCATAATATACTTCTTCACATCCTGGAAAAATTAAAACATTGAAAGGGGTGAGCTCAGATGCTCAGAAAGGATAACAATATAGCGGAAGATTTCATAAATAAACATTAACATTTAAGGCAAAGTATAACTAAAACAAAAGCCTTTTAAACTAGAACTTTAGCATAATATGACAAAAGTAAAATGAAATAATGCCATTTACTTACTCACATGAATATTCTACTAGTCGAATAATCACATGAAATATCAATAACCACTTTCATAATGATGGAATGCATAATGCTAGACTATCATAACCACGTAGCCAAGGCCTCGTGCCAAGACCAAAAATATGATTTTGTCAAGGCCTCGTGCCAAGACACTAGTTTGTCTCATGAGACCTACCGATGCATCGATGAGCTATAGCGGGCTCCACCCGTCACTTATTAACTCCAATGCGTTCCTCATATGAATAGGTTTATACATATCATAAACCATAACATAATCGTATCACAAAAAACATGAATAAAGGAAACATAACATTTCCACATTTCAATCACAAGATATCAATAAAACACATTGATATTATAAAAACACGTTCAAAACCATTTTCAATACCAAAATAAAAGAAAAGTAAAACATGGTATTTATTTTTCTTTAAAAAAGGTATGGCTTGTAGAGAAAGATGAAACTCAAATAATGGTCATGGCGGAGGAGAAGTTGTTGTCGCCACATACATATGACAAAAACATTCCCTTTTTTCATTTAGTAAATGCTTCGTATAAAAATATTCCTTTTGAATAAACGTAAAAGTTGAAGGGGTTTATACACCATATAAAAAAAGGTTGTGTATAAAACAAAATATGCCTCAAAGAAAGGAGATTGAGACGAAGTCTGATACAAAGATCATTTTTTTAAAATAAAATAGATCTATTAAGTGTATTCACTATAATTAGACATATAGAAAGTACAATTACAAGATAGGACATAATAATATCATGACGAAATTTGAAAGAAGGAGATTAACCCAAAGAATGGAAATTGGGTTAAGAAACTCCCTTACCTTGCGTCATGTCTTGACTTGACCGTTCTTTAACCTCCTGAATAATAAACTAGAGTTAATTTATAATTGCTTAAGAACGTTTTTCAAGATTTTTATTCCTTTTATATCACTTATTACCATGTTATGAACATTATGTATTTATTTATGTTAATAACGGTCGTTTTGTAGATCTTTGGTACTTGAGTCAAAAATAAACTTCTTATAATTACAAGTTGTTCATGTGGTGAAATATCCATTATATCCAGAATTATATTCATGATATAGATATCTTATATATCATATATATCCAGTATATTCATGCATTTATAATATTCCATAACGTTTAGAGGTATGAAATGAAATGCACCGTTCATGGAGACGGTAAGTCGTACGTACACATGAACACTACTTTCATTTCTATTTCGTATTTAATGAAATCATAATGATATAAAGGTATATTATAATTCTAGTATAATATAATATATATTATCATTTACTCCATCCTTTATACATCCCAAATATGGAATTGATGATTCAAATCACTTTGAGGGAGCGGTAGTCCACACTTCCTAAAATGAAAATATCGTGTTTACCCATAATAGAAACAATAAAGTTATGCCATAAATGAGAAATAAAGAAGAATAAGGAAAACATAAACATAATATATATATCATATATGAAAATATTTTCATCAAAATGGCCACCATTAGAGGTGTTAAATGAATATTGAACAATCATCGTTTCGTGAGGCAGTATTTTTCCACCCACAAAAACAGTATGTTCTTTAACCATTAGACGAAGGTGTGTGTAAGTGTAAACCAAATCCTTATCATAAAAACATCATAGTATATTGAGGATACTGGTGTTGTTACAAATGAAATTAATAAAAAGATTTTAGGGTGTTGGAGAAGAAAAATAAAACAAAATAACATAAGAGAAGACATTACCTTAAAATCGGGTAACTCTTATGATTTGAGCCAAAGGCATCCTTGGGAAGAATTCTGCCCAAATTAAGGATTCTAGGAGTAAGAGAAGGAATTTGTTAGAGTATTTGGGAAGAGTTTGGCCGAGCCAAATGTCTTTGAAAGTGTGATTAAGGTGGTAGTGGTGGGGGCCTTTTATAAGTGGAGAGGAGGGGAACTCTTGGAAAGTAATGAAATGTTACTTTATTATACAATGATTTTCGGATTCTAAAGGTCCCACACATCTATAATTCGAGGCTAATGTGATAAGGGTTCTAAATATACCCATCCAATAGGCTTTGGACATGTTTAAGCCTTGTATTTTACATTATCTTTTCATTTTATATAAATCGTTAATTAATGGGGTAATAGCTGCATCATCATGGGGTCATAAATAATTTAATTTATTTAATGTCTAAAAATTATAAAAAAAATATCATGATGTAGGAAATATTTTTATCTTTATAATTAATATTTATAGTCAAAAATATTACTTGTATAACCCCATTTAAAAATTGATTTAGTAAAACAACTTATGATTGTGACATTTTTATTTTGACTTTAAATAAAAGTTATTTATGTCATTTTCCTACCAAAGTGGCTCCATGGGGTTCTCAAGATGACCCATGTATTTTCTTGGTGGCCATGACTCATCCAATAGGTGTAAGACAAGTTTAAAGGTCAGTTCATATTATTATAACATTATCTTTACCTTAAATTACACTAATTACCTTTAATCGCGATTAATTAAACTTAAAAGTTACTATTCACCAAAAAATTATTTTAATCCCATTGAACCACATTTTACTTCATAATGAAAACCATGTATGTTGGATTTTTTAAAATAAAATCACAGAAGTGGTAATATTTCATTTAGACGAAAAAATCAGTTATATACCTACCACTTAGTGGTTTCACTATTCATCAAAAATTGAAGTTTTTCAGAACAATGCCAAAATTTCACCCAAAGTTATAATTGCTATTACGAATACAAAAATGAAATCCATTTTGAAATATAAAATTTATATAATTATAAAAATTGGGCATTATTATTCATAATGGCTACTTTGATTAGTTGTGGTGTATGTTAGAACTCGAAGTTGCATACAACACACGCTACTGTATTATTCAAACAGAAGTGTACCAAGGAAGCTTGGGGTGTTACATTCTCCCCTCCTTCAATAAATTGTGTCCTCGCAATTTTAAATTTTTCTTTGAAAATAAAAGGTTGAAAATAGAAAATATTTTTGTGGAAAACCCACATAAAAATACAACATTAAAAGAAAGAAAGATAAGTACAAAGGTCACCCGAGATAGCCCATACTAGGATTCTTTGAAAATATGGATATGGATGAAAAACAAACCATCATGGTCTGATGGAGAGTTGTAGAAAACTGGATTAGGAGAAAGTTAACAATATGAAAATCACAAACTTGTGATTGGTTAAACGGTCATTGAATCTCTAGTTGGAAAAGTTAACGGACAACGTTTTTGTTTTAAGTTAACTTTTATAAAGTTGATGAATTTATTTAGGAGATTTACTAAGAACGTAAGGGAATATACATACTTGTTATGTAGACTTTCATTCTTTAATAAATTTTTACCACAAACCCATCTTTCACTCTAAATGTAACAGAACTCAAAAATATTCCATTTATCCTAATTGTATAAGGTTCAAAATATTAACACATACCATTTAGATTAGTAAAACTATTTTGTAATAACCAGGGACTTATTGTAGGATAGTGGTAGGTAATAAAGTCATGTCTCACTATGGTTGTGGGTTCGATTCCTGCAGCTTTGTCTGACGCGACAGGTTATGCCCCACCCTGCAGGTTGTCCTTTTCCTAAAACTATAGTATTATAATATTCCAAAAATAATCTTGAGAAATGTTTTAACCTTAAAAAATATTATCAAAAGATCAACTTAATCCATTCCAACCTTTATATTTATCCAAAATACCTCCGTCCAGACTTTTTCTAAAAGGTCTCAAAATTCCAAAATCAATTATAACATCGGATTCCCCAATCAAATTAAAGTTTCTCTTATTGTCACATACTTAAAATATGATTACCTTTATCATATTAAAACCACAATGAAAAAAACATGTACTGCAGTACAATCCTTATATATATCACATTATTCTTATAACCAGAATATAATCCTTGTTTCCAAAAGCACCAATACATTAATTATTCCACTTCAACTGGAGTAACAACATAAGATTTTCCTTGATACCTTCGCCTTTTCTGAGGTATGTTTCCCTGACGCTTAGGACATTCATTTGCATAATTCCACATTTCCCTACAATTGTAGCATTCAACATTGATAACCTCTTTCTTTCCCTTGCAATCACGAGCCTGGTGACCTTTTTCTCCACATTTATAACAAACCACCATTTCTTTTAGGAAAATACAAGGGTGATTCTTCCCACAATTATCACATAATGGAAAATCCTTCTTTCCCTTTTTCCCTTTATCTGTCTCTTGTTCCATAGTTCTCTTCTTCTCTTTCTTTACTTTATTGTCATAAGATTTAAAGAATTCTTTTTCTGTCTTGATAGCACATGAGACAATGACTTCATACGACGAGAAGGTTTGTGAGACTAATGCTCGACGAAGAAATGGTTTTAACCCATCAATGAAACGATCAATATAACTTCTTGGGTTACGTATATAATCTTCTGCATGCCTCGCTAACCTTGTAAAGTTATCCTCATACTTTGCGACATTCTCATCCTCCTTTTGTCTCAGACTCAGAAATTGCCTTTCCATATCTGCTCGATGGTCATGTGGAAAGTATTTTTATAAGAAAAGATCTTTGAACTCTCTCCATTACATACTTGATACATCTTCATCTTCCTTTGTATTTTGAATCAATGACCACCATTGATCGGCATCTATAGTGAGGCGGTAAACTTCCATGATAACCTTCTACCTTTTTCTACTCCCCAAGGCGTGGAATATTTTGTCTAAGGAGTTTATCCATATCTCAGCTACTAATGGATTTGTACCCCTATTAAATGTTGGCGGTTGTTTCCTCATGAAGCGGTCTAACATTGATCCTCCACGTTGCGGATCAGGGTGCTCCATACGAGTAAGGTTATTATTCATAACCTGAGTGAGTTGTCCCAGTATGGTAATAAGTTGATCAGCAGCAGTTGTATCTCCAACTCCACAATAATTATCTTGAGTAGGATGGCAATCCCTACACAGAGTGCTTGAATTGATACGGTTTCCATTCCTTCCACTAGGCTCCATTTCTAAATAATGGAATAAACTAGATTAGTTTTTGAATCAAAATACATAATTCCATACTTGTAAAATACTTAACAAAAATTGAACTATTTATGAATATAATCCATAAAAATGTTTTCTTTGAGGAAGTATATACTCATAACCCTTCATAGTGGATTTGTAAAGAAAATGAGAATTATCCTAAGAATATCCCCCGGGAGTGTCGTAACTAAGATTGCAGCAAGGCCCGTTGTCGTGCACCAGTTCCCATTCGAGTCTAGCTCAAAGCGGTGTTTTCGGGTTTTACCCCTAGGTACATCTGTGCTAGATCCACCTCTACCTGCTCGTATCCAGACAGGGATGTATTTCTCGGAAGACTCGCAAAATCTCTATAATACCAAAATTCTAGGAAGTTCTTCTATACTAATCCTCAAAGTCTATCTTTGGCCTATGTGCTATAATCAGATTTTATCTAAATCTAGCTTCCAAGGTTAGTACTAAACTTCCTCTGATAACAACTGTAATGCCCTGACCCCAGTTACCCAGAGTCGGTGCATTACTTCGTAACATTGGCATGATCATAAAAGATCAAGTCTCGAAAGACCGATTAGTTTAGTATCCTTGGAAACACTAGATACATTCAAAAGTCTTACATTACATCATAATGTAAAACAAAACTACAAAATCTTCTCTTCATATCCCCTTATATTATCCCTGCAGGTCATTCATAATATACTTCTTCATATCCTGGAAAAATTAAAACATTGAAAGGGGTGAGGACAGATGCTCAGTAAGGATAACAATATAGTGGAAGCTTTCATAAATAAACATTAACATTTAAGGAAAAGTATAACTAAAAAAAGCCTTTTAAACATGAACTTTAGCATAATATGGAAAAAGTAAAATGAAATAATGCCATTTAGTTACTCACATGGATATTCTACTAGTCGAATAATCACATGAAATATCAATAACCACTTTCATAATGATGGAATTCATAATTCCAGACTATCATAACCACGTAGCCAAGGCCTCGTACCAATACCACAAATAAGATTTTGTCAAGGCCTCATTCCAAGACACTAGTTTGTCTCATGAGACCTACCGATGCATCGAGGAGCTATAGCGGGCTCCACCCGTCACTTATTATGTCCAATTCATTCCTCATATGAATAGGTTTAAACATATCATAAACCATAACATAATCGTATCACATAAAACATGCATAAAGGAAACATAACATTTCCACATTTAAATCACAAGATATCAATAGAACAAATTGATATAATAAAAACACTTTCAAAACCATTTTCAATACCAAAATAAAACAAAAGTAAAACATGGTATTTATTTTTCTTTTAAAAAAAGGTATGGCTTTTAGAGGAAGTCGAAACTCAAATAATGGTCACGGCGGCGGAGAAGTCGTTGTCGCCACATACGTACGACAAAAAACATTACCTTTTTTCGTTTACTAAATGCTTCGTATGAAAAGATTCCTTTTGAATAAACGTAAAAGTCAACGGGGATTATACAACGTATAAAAGAATGTTGTGTATAAAACAAAATATGCCTCAAAGAAAGGAGATTGAGACGAAGTCCCATACAAAGATCATTTTTTTAAATAAAATAGATCTATTATGTGTATTCACAATAATTACACATAATTAAAGTACAAATACAAGATAGGACATAATAATATCATGACGTAATTTGAAATTAGGAGATTAACCCAAAGAATGGAAATTGGGTTAAGAAATTCCCTTACCTTGCATCCTGTCTTGACTCGACCTTTCTTTAACCTCCTGAATAATAAGCTAAAGTTAATTTATAATTGCTTAAGAACCTTTTTCAAGTTTTTCCTTCCTTTTATATCACTTATTACCATGTTATTAACATTATGTATTTATTTATGTTAATAACGATTGTTTTGTAGATCTTTGGTACTTGAGTCAAAAATAAACTTCTTATAATTACAAGTTGTTCATGTGGTGAAATATCCATTTTATCCAGAATTATATTCATGATATAGATATCATATATCTCATATATATCCAGTATATACATGCATTTATAATATTCCATAACGTTTAGAGGTAAGAAATGAAATGCACCGTTCATGGAGACGGTAAGCCGTACGTACGCATGAACGCTACTTTCATTTCTATTTCGTATTTAATGAAATCATAATGATATAAAGGTATATTATAATTCCAGTATAATATAATATAAAATATCATTTACTCCATCCTTTATACATCCCACATATGGCATTAACGAATCAAATCACTTTGAGGGGTTGGTAGTCCGCACTTCTTAAAATGAAAATTTCGCGTTTACCCATAATGGAAACAATAAAGGTATTCTATAAATGAGAAATAAAGAAGCATAATGAAGACATAAACATAATATATATATAATATACGAAAATAGTGTCATAAAAATGGCCACCATTAGAGTTGTTAAATGAATATTGAACAATCATCGTTTCCTGAGGCAGTATTTCACCACCCACAGAAACAGTATATTCTTTAGCCATTAGACGAAGGTGTGTGAAAGTCTAAAACAAATACTTATCATAAAAACATCCTAGTATATATAGGATACTGGTTTTTTTACAAATGAAATGAATAAAAAGAGTTTAGGGGTTGGAGAAGAAAAATAAAACAAAATAACATAAGAGAAGACATTACCTTAAAATAGGGTAACTATTTTGATTTGAGCCAAAGGAAACCTTGGGAAGAATTATGCCCAAAGTGAGGATTCTAGGAGTAATAGATGGATGTTGGGAGAGTATTTGGGCAGAGTTTGGCCGAGCCTAAAGGCATTGAAGGTGTGAGTAAGGTGGTAGTGGTGGGGGCCTTTTATAAGTGGAGAGGAGGGGCACTCTTGGAAAGTAATGAAATGTTACTTTATTATAAAATGATTTTCAGATTCTAAAGGTCCCAAACATCTATAATTAGAGGATAAGGTGATAAGGGTTCGAAATCTACCCATACAATCGGATTTGGACAAGTTTAACCCTTGGATTTTACATTATCGTTTCATTTTATTTAAATCGTTAATTAATGAGGTAATCGCTGCATCATCATGGTGTCATAAATAATTTAATTTATTCAATGTCTAAAAATTATAAAAAAAATATAATGATGTAGGAAATCTTTTTATATTTAAAATTAATATTTATAGTAAAAAATATGACTTTTATAACCCCATTTGAAAATTGTTTTAGTAAAACAACTTATGTTTGTGACATTTTTATTTTAACATTATATAAAAGTTATTTATGTCATTTTCCTACAAAAGTGGCTCCATGGGGTCCTCAAGTTGTCCCATGTATTTTCTTGGTCGACCATGACTCATAAAATAGGGGTAGGACAAGTGTAAAGGTCATTTCATATTATTATAACATTATCTTTACCTTAAATTACACTAATTACCTTTAATCGCGATTAATTAAACTTAAAAGTTAATATTCACCAAAAAAATATTTTAATCCTATTGAACCACATTTTACTTCCTAATGACAACCATGTATGTCGGATTTTTGAAAATAAAATCATAGAAGTGGTAATATTTCATTTAAACGAAAAAATAAGTTATTTACCTACCACTTAGTGGTTTCACTATTCATCAAAAATTGAAGTTTTTCAGAACAATGCCGAAATTTCACCCTAAACTATAATTGATATTCTGAATTCAGAAATGATGTCTATTTTAAAAAATTCCAATCATATAAGTTGTATTAATTAATTTTATGATTAATTCCCGTTGTCACAACAAATAGCGTGTTTTTAAGAAACATTATATATCAAAAGATTAACAATTGTTTATGTCCAATTTTAAAGTGAAATTAATTGCAATGAACACCATTGGATAAAATGGTAAAAATATATTCTAATTATACTTTAAAACCACTCAATATTATAATTTATCACTATAAATTATTTTTATTAAAAAATATGTTTTTATGTATTTTTCACTATTCATAAAAAACTGGAAGTTCTCAGAAAAATACAAAATTTTCAACATAGGATAATTTCGATATTACGAATACAAAAATGAAGTCGAATTTGAAATATAAAATTTCTATAATTTTAAAAATTGGGTATTACTATTCATAATGGCTACTTTGATTAGTTTTGGTGTGTGTTAGAACTCGAAGTTGCGTACAACACACGCTACTGTATTATTCAAAGAGAAGTGTACCGAGGAAGCTTGGGGTGTTACAGTACATAAGAAATATTAGGTGGACAATACCATGTAAATGATAATGAAATGGAATTTGAGAGAAAGTCCCTTTCCACGTAGTAATCAATCAATTCATATGAAAAAATTTTAATAAACACAAATATAAACATATAATACAATGAATATTTAAATAATCATGAATATATATATATAATTTCCATACACGACATAGTGGGATTTTTTAATAAACGTGAGAGAGGGGATCCCTTACCTTTTTCATGTAGGTGTTCTTGATTGATATTAATGATTAGAATAAAAAACTAAAGCTCTAATAATTAATAATTCCATAACATCATCAACATGTAATTGATTTATTATAACCTTATTATGTTCATTCATGACCTTTTAATATGTGTTTAAGAAGATCAATTTTTTTATTTTGGAATCATTTTCTTCTTTGATTTTCATGATCAGTTTACTTGTATTCCTGAATAAGAGTTCATTTAAAATGTGGTTAAACATCCAGAATAGTAAGTATATATTATTTGTGACATTATTAATGATCTTATAATGAATTTGGGTTATAAATATTAAGTATGAAATAGTGGTTAATTGATATTGAAAAAGGCTTGGATTAAACTGGAGGTTTTGTGAATAATGCATTTTTTTTTGAATTATTACTTTACATTATTAGTGTTTATGGATTAAAGAACATTTCAAAAGGTAAAATACATATATAATGATCTATTTCAACCATTAAAAATATTTCATGACATGTCATTAATATATTAATAGAAATTGAAAACCCATTGTCCTTGTATGTGATATATTTACACATCTTGGACGATATTTTTTTTATTGTATGAAAGTGGGGGAAAGGAGAGATGATGATGAAATATTCCACCATGAAAATTAAATTATAGTCCATATAGGTTAATATAATTTTCATATCATTTTTATTTTGGAAGGTTAAGACCAAGAAACAAAATAATGGAACATGTGAAATAATTTGAAATAAAAGGGAAGAGATGTTCACCTCTTGAGTACTCCTCCATAAAAATCTGTATAAGTCCTTTGTTTTGAGAATTTTTTTTGAGATAAATAGGTCTTCAAAGTGGTAAGGATATTAAGAATATATTTGAGAATAATTTAAGCATGGTTTGAAGCTTTATAGTTGTGGAAGGAAGAGCGGGTGATGGGTGGTTTATATAGTAAAGGGGTGATATATTTTACGTTATTTTAATAATTATTTTAATATCATTGCTCCAGAATATAGATAAACTTGATTCAAGTGATCCAAAATAGTAATAATTACATGTTATTTCAAACCAAGTGGAATTAAATCATGATTTCATCACATATGATTTAGTAATGAAATTATTTATCATTTATCCTAATTTATCGTACATTACTATTCATAAAAAATTCAAGAATTTTAGAAAAATACCAAAATTTACCCTAACCATTTTCAAACGGTGTAATCCAAAAATGAATTAAATTTTTCATATATAATTTCATAAATAAAATTTAATTAATATTTAATTTGAAACATTATTTAATCGATAAATACTAACACTTAAAATATTCATATTCATTTTTAAGGTGCCAGTATTTTATCTACGCATTCATGAGTAATGTTACCATTCATATGAGTCATATTACTATTAATTTGGTTAGGATACTATGTATACGGTGTTGTTACCATTCACTAAAAAATAACTAGATTCTATTAGACTCTAAATATCACCTTGAACTCAACCGTTTATGTTTTTTTTTCAAAATTCAAAACACAGAAGTAGAAATTTCTATTTAAGGTCTAATTTATGACTATCTCATAAAAACCAACTGTTTTTTCAATGAAACTCAATGATCTATATAATATATGATATGAATAAAATTTATTTAACATAAACATAGCAAAAAATATTTTTAGTGTTATTGTTTATTTCTCAGGTTACCTTTATATGTTATAGGTTTCATTATATGTGATTTATTGTAATATTTTTGTTAAAAAGGGAATGAAATAAGCATATATTCAGTGATGTATATTTACTAGTTCCTAAAGGTGAAATTTATTACTTAATGATAATATGGTCATGGTATTCATGTTTTCCGAAGACATACAGTTTTCCTTTATTTGGTATCCTTCACTTATATTTTTATAGTCAACCCAAGTTTTGAAATGTTATTCATTAGTATTAAAGAAGAATAGGGTCAAGGATGGGATCATGGAAACGTAATTCTTTTTAAAAATGGAATGAACCATATTTCTTTCTAAATAGTATTTATTTTATAATAAAATTAGACAGTGAGTAGAAGTTTCTACCTTCTAATATTTTCTTTTCTTTGTATGAGTTATGACCTAATTATCTAAATATCTAAACATGAAAAGGTCCTCGATGTGAATTAATGTTAATTATTGACATATCTAATTATTAATTAATGTTCATGGGTGGGGAATTATTTTGTGTATCATAGGTCAGTTTAGATAACTTTAGGACATATAATATTGTAAAAAGAATATCCATATAATATTTTTTACATTATGGTCAAAATGATATATCATTTGAATATTTCCTTGTTTAATAATCTAAGATATGTTTTTTATAATGTTTTCCTTGTAGTAGAAACATGGTAGTTTTTCTAGGAAGGCATTCAAATGGAGATCTACTTCCAAATCAACATCCTGAGATGGTCAGGAATGAAACTGAACATTTTTTTGTGATGGCTCAATTGAATTAGGTGATTAATCGTGCCGATGTCCATACATGAGATTAACAAGAGCAACCAAAGAGGCATATTTCAGTCTTATATAATTTCATGAGGTATTTCCACAATCATTTAGTGGGTCATAAGACCCTCTTCAATATGTAGGGTGGATTAAAGCACTTGAAGATATTTTCCATGTAATGGGGTGTTCATATATTCAATATGTTTGTCATTATATTTATTTTTTAAAAGGTGAATATGAACAATGGTGGTGAATGACAAAAGATATTATAAGAAGTGAAGATATTTATTCCATGGAATGCGATAAATTTATGGATATCTTCATTATGAAATATATTCCTAATCCATTTAGACATTAGATGGAGTATAAATTCATGGAATTTAGACAAAAGGAGAACATTTATTTTGATGTATATGTTGATAATTTCCCATGTTTTTCATGGTACATTGAATTTTTTGTCTATTATATTGATAGTAAGATAAATTGGTTTTACATAAGATTGAAGCCAAAATTTCTATCGTTGTTATATTCACATGAGATCAAAAGTAATGAGAAACTTTTCTGATGTGCTACTAAGGTAGAAATGGAGTTTTCATATGATCATGTGTTCCTTGAGAGAAAACAAAATATGCAATCGAGTTGGCATAAAATGGGTAAGAATTCATCAATGAGGCAAAGAGGTAAGAAAACCAAATTTTCAGTTTGTGAGAAGTGTGGAAAAAAGAATCATGTAGAATGTATTTCAATGTTCGGTAAGATATTTTGATGTTATAAGAGTAGTCTTATTGCTCGAAACTATAAGGAATATGATTAGACATGCAATGAAAAACAACGATAAGTTCTTTTAGGTTCAATGGGATTGGAAATTATGCCAACATGTGTCCAATTTTGATTACCTAGGGTGGAGACTAGCATGAACTAAAGAACAAGAGCATGGAAAATTCATTTTCTACTACTATGGTTGGTATGGGACCATCAAATGAAGTTGTGACATGTATGTTAATTATTTGTTGAAAATATTACAATACTCTATTTGACTCTTGATGTTCACATTCATTCATTTCTGATAGAACTTCAAGTAAATTAGAAATAGAACTATATGAATGTGATATAGAACATTTTTAATGAATCAAGTGGAGTCATTAATGAAAAAAAGATTTCTAGGAATTTTCCAATTATCATTTGTGTGATGGTCTTTCCTATAAATATTTCATATATTCTCATAGTATAATTTGACATCATTTGGAGAATTTATTAGAATTTAGTTTACCATGCTAAAACAGATTGTAAAGACAATAATGTTGTATTCAATGATTTCATACATTTGAAAAAATACAATGAAATTGAGATGTTGAATATAGATAAAAGTAAAAGATATCATGCTCATGTGTTTGAATGGAATGAATAACTGTTGATTAGTGACAATCCAGTGGTGAGTGAATTCTCTAATGTGTTTCTTGATGAATTATTGGGTATTTTTTCCAATCAGGATGTTTAATATTATATTGATTCAGTTCCAAATTATATGACTATTTATAAACCCTATATTGAGTGGATCTAGTAGAACAAGTGGAAATGAAAAATTAGTTGCATGAATTAATTGATAAAGAATAAGTTTGACATAGTACTTCACTATGGGGTGATCTAGATTTATTTTTGAAAAATAAATACAGTTCTATGAGAATATGTATTGATTACAGATCCTTCAATAAAATTTATATTAAAAACAAGTATCTATTTCCTCAAATCAATTATTTATTTGATCAGCTCCGTGGAGCTCAGTATTTTTCAATGATTGATCTGATCTCTGAGTACCATCTTCTGATGTTGAAGGGGGAATACATTCCAAAGACAAAATTCCAAATGAGTTATGGGAATTATATGTTAGGTCTATTGGGTTATCTAATGCACCAAATGTATTTATGAATCTCCTGAATGTAGTTTTTCATCAGTTTTTAGATCAGTGTATGGTTGAATTTATATAAGATATTTTGGTATATTATAAAAGTATGGAGGAACATGAACGTCATATAATAACTATTTTTAAAACCATAAAACAAGAAACTATATATATCGTTTAGTAAGAGTAAATTTTAATTAATTTTTTTAATTTGGTCATATTGTTTCAAAATATGGAATAACTACAGAACCTTATAAAAAGAGATTTTTTATGTAACACCCCAAGCTTCTACGGTACGCTTCTCTTTGAATAATGTGATAGCGTGTGTTGTACGCAACACCGAGTTCTAACACACCATAACCAATCAAACTAGCCGTTATGAATAGTAATACCTAATTTTCGAAATTATATATATTTTATATTTTAAAATGTAATTAATTTCTGGATTCGGAATATCGAATTTATCCTAAGGTGAAATTTTGGTACTTTTCGGATAACTTTAATATTTTGAGGAATAGTGAAAATTACTAAATTTTAATTAAAAACAACTTTTTTAATCAAAATAATTAATAGTGATAAATTATGAATTTGAGGGGTTTTAAAGTATATTAAGAATATATTTTTACCATTTAATATAATTTTGGTCATTGGACATAATTTTACAATTAAACCGAACATAAACAAGTGTCAATCTTTTGATAGTTATTATCTCTTAAAAACACGCTTTTTGTTTTGACAGCGGAAATTAATTTTAAATTAATTTCTTCCACTTCTGTGTTTTGAATTTAGAAAAATGGATTCCATATTTGGAATCAGGATTTCCAAATTGTGTAAATAGGTAACTTTTATTTTTAGACATTTTGAATAATTATTGTGGAAAATATTTTATTTACCATGGGTAAGGGTAAATCTGGTAAATAAGGGTTAAAAAATAATATTATAATAATACTAAATTACCCTAAAACGAGTCCTAGCCTTATTTGTTGATACATGTTCGACCATAGTCATCTTTGGGTCTATTTGGGGACCCCATGGTGCCACTTGTAGGTGATAGGGACACATTATTTTAATTAAGTTAAAATGAATACAAAAATGACACAAGCATATATCTTTTAGAAAAACAATTATTACATAGGGTTATATATGTTGGATTTTAGATTATAAATATTCATTAGAAATATAAAAAGATTTACTACATAATTATATCTTATTTATAATTTCTAGACATTAAAGTATTTATTTTATTTATGACACAATGATGATGCAGTAATTACTAAAATAGTGAAAAATTAAATTAATTGATATTATAAATACCCAAATAAATATAATATGAAACTTTTAATGAATTAAACTAATTTTATAGGATAATATGATATATTTGGATTGATTTAATTTACTTTGTTTGAAGTAATCAATCTGTTATGAGTTTCAAAAAAATCAACTATTGAATAGTGTCAAAATTGACAAAAAAGAGTTCTTAAAACAAATATTATATTATTAATTGATATTAAATTCCTAAAAATCTAATGTTCGGCCAAGAGACTTATATCATGATAGTGTAATCATTAATGGACCACTTGGGGGTATCTTGGATGTATATAGTAAGTTTATTAACCATATTATATAAAAATACAAAGAGACATTGTAAAAGTGAAACTCGTTAACTTAGAGTTAATACTTAAAGATAAGTTTAATATAAGTACCCAAAACTGTCTAAATTCTATTGGTTGAGTTGTTTTCGACCCATCCCCACCTTAAACTTTGAATAGTCAACTTTGGATCCATTGGAAACCGAATATGAATTTATTATAAACTAATATCTCTAGCTTTTCCAAAGGTGCCCCTCACCCCTCTTATAAAAGGGCACTCCTCCTTCTCATTTCTTCACACCTTCAAAGCCTTTTGGTTCGACAAAACTCTGCCCAAATACTCTCCCAACTTCCCTCACTACAAACTAGAGGCCTTAGTTTGATCAGAAAGCCAACCTAAGGAGCCCTTTTGATCAAATCAAATGGAAGAACCCGAAGAAGAGGTAATGATTTCACCACCCTTTTTCCAAGTTCATTTCTTCTTCCACTTCTTCTTCCTTTGTTGTTACCATTCTAAAATAATAACAAAAATATCATATATATAATTTGATGTTATTATAAGTATGGTACAACCATATTCAGTATTCTATCCACCCTTTGAATAACATGTCACCATACATGTGTACGTACAGCTTACCCCCTCCACGTCGTGGTGTAATTGTTATTCAATATAATATTATTTGGATGGGTATAATAATGACATGTAACTCATGTAAATAATAAATATAACATGTTAATGATTCAGTATATATAATATACCATCCATTTATATATTATTTTAATATCAAAAGAATGATATTGTCGCTCGTGCGTACGTACGGACTACCGTCTCCACGAACGCGATGAGATTCATTCTCCATCGTATCCATTCAAGTATAATTATCATTTGATGATTTAAAAAATGATTTTTAAGGAATTGATATCATTCTGGATATGAATAATATACAACCTATCATTTACAAACATGTCTTACGTAACAAAACATATAAAATAAAACAAGTAAGTTTACACCCGAAACAACGATAATACTAAGATATTATTATCAAATCAATATTAAAAGATCATATATGATATCATAATTATGTATATGATTCTTGAATAATTTAATAAAAATTATTTCAGCATTATACATGAGGTTAACCTACCCCAACCAAGGAAAAGTACAAGGTTAGGGGTTTTCATCTCACTCCTTATTCCCGTGAGATTCATGCCATATTGCCACCATCACCCTTTGTGTGGTGTATGTACTGCCCATAATTATATTCTTTGTGTAATACACTCTAATTTATGTGTATTTACATATTCATTGTATGATACCTCTTTCATTGGTTGTATGTTTCATAAGTTACCAAATTGGTAAGGGTTATTTCACAATCTCTTTATTATCCGAGGTTGTTTACATGTAATAATCTACTGGGATCCCTTTATCATCCACATCCATGTTTCTTCAAAATGTATTTCAAAACATTTTTATTATTTACAAGAATATGGGTTAAAGTCATTTATACCCTTGTTTGAGTTTTTATAAGAGGAATCTTTCCGTCGTTTTCAAAACAATGTCCTTTTTAACCTTTTCGACAGAATTAAGGTAAGAATGTTTTTTTAACTTATACGGCGAGTGCGGTTATTTTCTTCCATTATAAAATCTTCAAATCTTTCCTTAAAAGCTTATAATAATATTTTCAAGAAAATGTTTTATTTTATATGGCACTTAAATGATTTCAAAAATAGAAAGAGATATTTCTCCAAAAAGTGTTTTGATTTCATCTATGTCAACATCCTTTGATGGATTTTACGCTTATTTGAAGTTGATTTATTATGATAAAAAACTTCTATATTGTATTGAAGGTTTTGTGATATGTTTGACTGTGGATGTGCTATTTTTATACCATTCATAGTTTATGGTGAAATTATTGACATTTCGTATGCTATTTTTAATACGAATTTTTATGTTATGTTTAAACCTTTTCATATGTTAATGCATTGGACTTAATATGTGACGGGTGGAGCCCGCTATAGCTCCTCGATGCATCGGTAGGTCTCATGAGACAAACTAGTGTCTTGGCACAAGGCCTTGGCAAAATCTTATTTGTAGTCTTGGCACGAGGCCTTGGCTATGTGGTTATGATAGTCTGGCATTATGAATTCCAACATTATGAAAGTGGTTATTGATATTGAATTTGATTATTCGATTAGTAGAATATCCATGTGAACAAGTAAATGGCATTATTTCATTTTACTTTTGCCATACTATGTTTAAGTTAAAGTTTAAAAGGCTTTTGTTTTAGTTATACATAGCCTTAAATATTTATTCTTATTTATGAATGTTTCCGGAATATTGTTATCCTTACTGGGCATTTGAGCTCACCCTTTTTCTATGTTTTATTTTTCCAAGGAAGTGAAAAGTAAATTATGAATGACCTACAGGGATATTATGTGGGGATATGAGTGTGGTTTATGAAGACAATATGTTGTTGTAGTAGATTTTCATTTTATGATGTAATGTAAGACTTATGAATATATCTAGTGTTTCAAGGCTACTAAACCAATCGGTCTTTCAAGATTTGATCTTTCTTGTGATAATGCCAATGTTATGTAATAATGCACCGACACTGGGTAACTAGGGTCAGGGCTTTACAGTTGGTATCATAGGAAGTTTAGTACAAACCTTGGAAGCTAGATTTAGATAAACTCTGATTAGAGCACGTAGACCTAAGATGAACTTTGAGGATTAGTATAGAAGAACTTTCTAGAATTTTGGTTTTGTAGAGATTTTGTGAGTTTTCCGAGCAATACATCCCTGTCTGGATACGAGCAGGTAGAGGCGGCTCTGGCACAGATGTACCTAGGGGTAAAACCCGAAAACACCGCATTGAGCTAGACTCGAACGGGAACTGGTGCACGACAACGGGCCTTGCTGCACTCTTGGTTACGACACTCCCGGGGGATATGCTTAGAATAACTCTCATTTTCATTACAAATAATTATGAAGGGTTTATGAGTATATACATTCTCAAAGAAAACCTTTTTATGATTATGGATTATATCCATAAATAGTTCAATTTATTTTAAGTGTTTTATAAGTATGGGATTATGTATTTTGATTCATAAACTGATCTAGTTTATGCCATTGTTTAGAAATGGCGCCTAGTGGAAGAAATGGAAACAGTATCAATGCACGCACTCCATGTAGGGATTGCCCTCCTGCTGAAGATAATTATAGTGGAGCTGGTGATGCAACTGGTGCCGATCAGTTAATCACCATACTGGGACAACTTACTCAGGTTATGAATAATAACCTTACCCGTATGGAGCACCCTGATCCACAGCGTGGAGGATCAATGTTAGATCGATTCATGAGGCAACAACCACCAACGTTCAATGGGAGTACAAATCCCTTAGTAGCTGAGCAATGGATATTTTCCCTAGAGAAAATATTTCAGGCTTTGGGGAGTAATGAAACGGGAAAAAGTTATCATGGCAGTTTACCGCCTCACTGGAGATGCTGATCAATGGTGGTCATTAATTCAAAATATGAAGGAAGATGATGAAGTATCAAATATGGAATGGAGGGAGTTCAAAGATCTGTTTTTAGAAAAATACTTTTCTCACGACCATCGAGCAGATATGGAAAGACAATTTCTAAGTCTGAGACAGAAGGAGGATGAGAATGTCACAAAGTATGAGGATAACTTTACAAGGTTAGCAAGGTATGCTGGTTATTCTATAAGTAACCCAAGAAGTAAGATTGATCGTTTCTTGGATGGGTTAAAACCATTTCTCCGTCAAGCATTAGTCTCACAATCCTTTTCGTCGTACGAAGACATTGTCTCATGTGATATCAAGACCGAAAAGGAATTCTCTAAGTCTTATGACTTTAAAGCAAAGAAAGAGAAGAAGAGACCTGCTGATCAATCTGGGAATGGAAATAAGGGGAAGAAGGGAAAGGTTGAATATTCATCTTGTGGTAAATGTGGGAAGAAACATCCTGGTACTTGCTTGAAGGGAATGGGAGTCTGTTACAAGTGTGGTGAAAAAGGCCACCAAGCTCGTGATTGCAAGGGGAAGAAGGAAGCTACCAACGTTCAGTGCTACAATTGCAGGGAGATGGGGCATTATGCAAATGCATGTCCTAAGCATCAGGAGAACTTACCTCAGAAAAGTCCAAGGGATCAAGGCCAGGCTTATGCTATCACTACTGCTGAGGTAGAAGCTCCGAAAGACGTGGTGGCAGGTAATTTATTGGTTTCCTCAAGTTTAGCAAATACATTATTTGACTCTGGATCATCGCATTGTTTCATATCTTCCCAGTTTTCTAAGAAAATTAGATATTTCCAATTTTATTTAATAATGGAATTGTCAGTTAAAACTCCTAAGGGAAGTATCATTACAACAAAGTTTTGTGAATCAGTCCCCATTAGAGCACATAAATGTTCGTT
The DNA here is from genome assembly GCA_963277665.1 of Viscum album. Classification (NCBI taxonomy): domain Eukaryota; kingdom Viridiplantae; phylum Streptophyta; class Magnoliopsida; order Santalales; family Viscaceae; genus Viscum; species Viscum album. The sequence continues at coordinate 567,897,750 of OY728151.1, forward strand.
ATCTGCTGATCTCATCTTCATACCTATGATTGAGTTTGATATAATCATTGGTATGGATTGGATTTTGGACTATGATGTGAATATTTATTGTAAGAAGAAAGAGGTTATGATTCTTGATGATAATGATAAGGAACACCTTATTTTTAGAGCAGAATCGTCACCACCTAATTCTTATTTAGATCCTCCCTCAATAGCTCAACTAAATTCAATTATTGGGGAGTAAGAGAATGAAATAACTATGGGTGAAGAAAGGAATGTTCAAATAGAGGATGTACCTATTGTGAAAGAATTTGTAGATGTATTTCCGGAAGATTTACCTGGACATCCTCCAGAACGAGAAGTAGAGTTTTCCATTGATTTGATTCCTGGATCAAGGCCTATATCGAAGACCCCTTATAGAATGGCCACTATAGAATTAGTTGAACTAAAGAAACAACTAGAGGAATTGAGTAATAAGGGAATTATTTGCCATAGTGTTTCTCCATGGGGAGCCCCTGTTCTTTTTGTTAAAAAGAAAGATGGATCTATGAGGTTATGTATCGACTATAGGGAGATCAATGCTATAACGATAAAGAACAAGTATCCCCTACCTCTCATTGATGATTTATTTGACCAACTACATGGAGCTCAATAATTTTCAAAGATTGACCTTCGATCTGGATACCATCAGTTGTGTGTGAAGAAGGAAGACATTCCGAATACAGCATTTCGAACCAGGTACGGGCATTACGAGTTTACTGTAATGCCGTTTGGATTGACCAATGCACCCTCTGTATTCATAGATCTGATGAATAGAGTTTTCAAAGAGTATCTCGATGAATTTGTGGTGGTATTTATTGATGATATCTTAGTATACTCTAAAATCTACGAAGATCATGAAAATCACATGCGCGTTATCTTGAAGACTCTGAGGAGGCATGAATTATATGGAAAGTTTAGAAAGTGTGAATTCTGGATTTATGAGATTTCTTTTCTTGGCCATATTTTCTCTAATGATGGAATCTCTGTTGATCCTTCTAAGACCAAGGCAATCCAAGAATGGCCAGCACCTACGAGTATAACTGAGGTACGGAGTTTTATTGGTTTGGCAGGTTATTATCGACGTTTCGTCCAGAATTTTTGCCCGATTCTCTAACCCATTAACGAAGCTCACACGTAAAGGGGTTAAATTTGTTTGGACAAAAGAGTGTGAAGAATGTTTCGAAGAACTGAAGAGAAGATTAGTCAATTCTCCTATATTGACTCTACCATCGGGGAATGATGGGTTCATTATTTATATTGATGCATCAAAGAAAGGACTTGGTTGTGTCCTTATGCAGAATAATAGAGTTATTTCCTATGCATCACGACAATTGAAAATTCATGAGAAAAACTATCCTACTCATGATCTCGAGTTAGCAGCTGTGATCTTTGCTTTGAATATATGGAGGCACTACCTATATGGTGAAAAATGTGAGATTTATACTGATCACAAGAGATTGAAGTATATTTTCTCACAAAAAGAACTCAACATGAGACAAAGGAGATGGCTTGAATTACTCAAGGATTATGATTGTACGATACACTACCACCTGGGGAAAGCAAACAAGGTGGAAGATGCTTTGAGAAGAAAAGACCATGGAGTTTTAAACATGATGAGAATTGAAAGGGATCCAATTTTCATGGATCTAGTAAAGATGGACATGGGTATAACCAGGGAAGGTAAAAAATCAATGCTTTTTCAAATGGTTTCCAAACCATCTTTACTAGAAAGGATTAAGAGTTCTTAGACCGATGATGAATAATTCCAAAAGATGATTAAAGCTGTGAATGATGGAAGATTGAGAGACTTTGTGTATGAAGATGGAATTTTGAAATTCGGGAAGAGACTTTGTGTTCCCGATTTACCTGATCTAAAAAGGGAATTGTTGGATGATGCTCATAGTTCCAATTTCTCTATACACCCTGGGAGCACCAAAATGTATAGAGATTTGAAGGAACATTTTTGGTGCGACAACATGAAGAGGGAGATTGCTGATTTTGTGCCAAGATGTATGGTTTTTCAACAAGTGAAAGATGGAAGGCAACAGCTTGGAGGAGTCATGCAACCTCTTCCCATACCGGAGTGGAAATGGGATAATATTACGATGGACTTTGTCATGGGGCTACCAAAGACTCCTAGAAGGAACGATGCAATATGGGTTATCGTTGATCCTCTTACCAAATCAGCACATTTTTTTGCTATAAGAGAAGATCTACCCCTGGAACGTCTAGAAAGACTATATATTAATGATGTTGTGAGACTTCATGGAGTACCCCTATCGATTGTTTCTGATCGTGATCCCCGTTTTACATCAAGATTTTGGAAAAGTCTTCAGAAATCACTGGATACTGAACTTCATTTGAGCACTGCTTACCACCCCCAGACAGATGGAAAATCAGAACGGACTATTCAAACCTTAGAAGACATGTTGATATCTTTCTCACTTGACTTTTAGGGTATGTGGGATCAATGTTTACCTATGGTAGTATTTTCATATAACAATAGCTTTCATTCGAGTATTCAGATGGCACCATATGAAGTGTTATTTGGAAAGAGATGTCGTACACCAACCTGTTGGGATGACGTTGGTGAAAGAAAACTTGTAGGTCCAGAACTGGTGGAGGAAACGATGGAAATGGTGAAGGTAATCCAAAATCACTTCAAAGCAGCCCACAGTAGGCAGAAGAGCTATGCTGATAATCAAAGGAAGGATTTGGAATTTCAAGTCGGTGATCATGTTTTCCTGAAGGTATCTCCATGGAAGTGAGTCATACGTTTTGTTAAGAAAGGTAAATTGAGTCCCAGGTACATCGGACCTTTCGAAATTCTAGAACGAATTGGGGTTGTAGCTTACCGATTGGAAATGCCGCCAAATCTCTCCAAAGATCACGATGTGTTCCACGTATCTCTGTTGAGGAAATACATGCCTGACCCAACGCATGTACTCACCTATGAGGAATTAGAACTGGAACCTGATTTGTCTTATTGTGAAGAGCCTGTCAGGATTCTTGATACAAGAGAACAAGTACTGAGAAACCGGACGACTGCTCCGGTAAAAGTTTTGTGGAGAAACCATAAGATGGAAGAGGCAACGTGGGAACCCGAGGAACTTATGATGAAGAACCACCCGAGTCTTTTCATGCGGTAGTATTCTAGAAATTTTGAGGACAAAATTATTTGAAGGAGGGGAGAATGTAACACCCCAAGCTTCTACGGTACGCTTCTCTTTGAATAATGTGATAGCGTGTGTTGTACGCAACACCGAGTTCTAACACACCATAACCAATCAAACTCACCGTTATGAATAGTAATACCTACTTTTCGAAATTATATATATTTTATATTATAAAATGGACTTCATTTCTGGATTCGGAATATCGAATTTAGCCTTAGGTGAAATTTTGGTACTTTTCGGATAACTTTCATATTTTGATGAATAGTGAAAATTACTAAATTTTAATTAAAAACAACTTTTTTAATCAAAATAATTAATAGTGATAAATTATGAATTTGAGTGGTTTTAAAGTATATTTAGAATATATTTTTACCATTTAATATAATGTTGGTCATTGGACATAATTTTACAATTAAACCGAACATAAACAAGTGTCAATCTTTTGATAGTTATTATCTCTTAAAAACACGCTTTTTGTTTTGACAGCGGGAATTAATTTTAAATTAATTTCTGCCACTTATGTGTTTTGAATTTATAAAAATGGATTCCATATTTGGAATCAGGATGTCCAAATTGTGTAAATAGGTAAATTTTATTTTTAGACATTTTGAATAATTACTGTGGTAAATATTTTATTTACCATGGTTAAGGGTAAATCTGGTAAATAAGTGTTAAAAAATAATATTATAATACTACTAAATTACCCTAAAACGTGTCCTAGACTTATTGGTAGATACATGTTAGACCATAGGCATCTTTGGGTCGATTTGGGGACCCCATGGTGCCACTTGTAGGTGATAGGGACACATTATTTTAATTAAGTTAAAATGAATACAAAAATGACACAAGCATATATCTTTTAGAAAAACAATTATTAAATACGGTTATATATGTTGGATTTTAGATTATAAATATTAATTAGAAAGATAAAACGATTTACTACATAATCATAGTTTATTTATAATTTTTAGACATTAAATAATTTATTTTATTTATGACACAATGATGATGCAGTAATTACTAAAATAGTGAAAAATTAAATTAATTGATATTATAAATACCCAAAAAAATATAATATGAAACTTTTAATGAATTAAACTAATTTTCTAGGATAATATGATATATTATGATTGATTTAATTTACTTTTTTTGAAGTAATAAATCTGTTATGAGTTTCAAAAAAATGAACTATTGAATAGTGTCAAAATTGACATAAAAGAGGTTTTAAAACAAATATTATATTATTAATTGATATTAAATTCCTAAAAATCTAATGTTCGGCCAAGATACTTATATCATGATATTTTCATCATTAAGGGACCACTTGGAGGTCTCTTGGATGTATATAGTATGTTTATTAACCATATTATATAAAAATACAAAGAGACATTGTAAAAGTGAAACTAATTAACTTAGAGTTAATACTTAAAGATAAGGTTAATATAAGTACACAAACCTGTCTAAATTATATTGGTTGAGTTTTTTTCGACCCATCCCCACCTTAACATTTGAATAGTCAACTTTTGAGCCATTTTAAACCGAATATGAATTTATTATAAACTAATATCTCTAGCTTTTCCAAAGGTGCCCCTCACCCCTCTTATAAAAGGGAACTCCTCCTTCTCATTTCTTCACACCATCAAAGCCTTTTTGTTCGGCCAAAATCTGCCCAAATACTCTCCCAACTTCCCTAAATACAACCTAGAGGCCTTAGTTTGATCAGAAAGCCAACCTATGGAGCCCTTTTGATCAAATCAAAAGGAAGAACCCGAAGAAGAGGTAATGATTTCACCACCCTTTTTCCAAGTTCATTTCTTCTTCCACTTCTTCTTCCTTTTTTGTTACCATTCTAAAATAATAACTCCAGAATCATATATATACTGTGATGTTATTATATGTATGGTACATCCATATTCAGTATTCTATCTACCTTTTAAATAACTTGTCACCATACGTGCGTACGTACGGCTTACCGTCTCCACGTCGTGGTGTAATTGTTATTCAATATAATATTATTTGGATGGGTATAATAATGATTTGTAACTCATGTAAATAATAAATATAACATTTTAATGATTCATTATATATGATATACCATCCATTTATATATTATTTTAATATCAAAAGAATGATATTGTCGCTCGTGCGTACGTACGGACTACCGTCTCCACGAACGCGGTGAGATTCATTCTCCATCGTATCCATTCAAGTATAATTATCATTTCATGATTTAAAAAATGATGTTTAAGGACTTGATATCATTCTTGATATGAATAATATACAACCTATCCTTTACAAACATGTCTTACGTAACAAAACATATAAAAGAAAACAAGTAAGTTAACACCCGAAACAACGATAATACTATGATATTATTATCAAATCAATATTAAAAGATCATATATGATATCATAATTATGTATATGATTCTTGTATAATTTAATAAAAATTATTTCACCATTATACAGGAGGTTAACCTACCCCAACCAAGGAAAAGTACAAGGTAAGGGGTTTTCATCTCACTCTTTATTCCCGTGAGATTCATGCCATATTGCCACCATCACGTTTTGTGTGGTGTATGTATTGACCATAATTATATTCTTTGTGTAATACACTCTAATTTATGTGTATTTACATATTAATTGTATGATACCTCTTTCATGGGTTGTATGTTTCATAAGTTACCAAATTGGTAAGGGTTATTTCACAATCTCTTCATTATCCAAGATTGTTTACATGTAATAATCTACTGGGATCTCTTTATCATCCACATCCATGTTTCTTAAAAATGTATTTCAAAACATTTTTATTATTTAGAAGAATATGGGTTAAACTCATTTATACCCTTGTTTGACTTTTTATAAGAGGAATCTTTCCGTCATTTTCAAAACAAGGTCCTTTTTAACCTTTTCTACAGAATTAAGGTAAGAATGTTTTTTTAACTTATACGGTGAGTGCGGTTATTTTCTGCCGTTATAAAATCTTAAAAGTTTTCCTTACATGCTTATAAGAATATTTTCAAGAAAATGTTTTATTTTATATGGATCTTAAATGATTTCAAAAATAGAAAGAGATATTTCTCCAAAAAGTGTTTCGATTTCATCTATGTCAACATCCTTTGATGGATTTTACGCTTATTTGAAGTTGATTTATTATGATACAAAACTTCTATATTTTATTGAAGGTTTTGTGATATGTTTGACTGTGGATGTTCTATTTTTATACCATTCATAGTTTATGGTGAAATTATTGACATTTCGTATGCTATTTTTAATACGAATGTTTATGTTATGTTTAAACCTTTTCATATGGGAATGCATTGGACATAATATGTGACGGGTAGAGCCCGCTATAGCTCCTCGATGCATCGGTAGGTCTCATGAGACAAACTAGTGTCTTGGCACAAGGCTTTGGCAAAATCTTATTTGTAGTCTTGGCACCAGGCCTTGGCTATGTGGTTATGATAGTCTGGCATTATGCATTCGAACATTATGAAAGTGGTTATTGATATTGCATGTGATTATTCGATTAGTAGAATATCCATGTGAATAAGTAAATGGCATTATTTCATTTTACTTTTTCCATACTATGTTGAAGTTCATGTTTAAAAGGCTTTTGTTTTAGTTATACATAGCCTTAAATGTTTATTCTTATTTATGAATGTTTCCGGAATATTTTTATCCTTACTGGGCATTTGAGCTCACCCCTTTTCTATGTTTTATTTTTCCCAGGAAGTGAAGAAGTAAATTATGAATGACCTGTAGGGATATTATGTGGGTATATGAGTGTGGTTTATGAAGACAATATGTTGTTGTAGTAGATTTTCATTTTATGATGTAATGTAAGACTTATGAATATATATAGTGTTTCCAAGGCTACTAAACCAATCGGTCTTTCGAGATTTGATCTTTTTTGTGATCATGCCAATGTTATGTAATAATGAAACGACTCTGGGTAACTAGGGTTAGGGCGTTACATTTTAGAGAGGCCATGACCAACCAATAAGTCATAGATTCATAGTTTTCACGAATTAGTGGGTTATTTAAAATAGTTTTTTGAAAATTTTCCTTATTTATCTAGCCCATTATCTAAGCCAACACGTAAGGGAATTATAATTATTTTGAAAAAAACAATGTGATTATTGTTATTTGGAGTTGAAACGAATATTGGTTAAAGATCTAGTTTTGGTTGTCCCTTATAGTAATGGTGATTTTGTTATCTACAATAATGCATCGTTAAAATGGAATTGTTTTTTACAAATTTATAATGATCAGGAAATTGGTTTTTCTTTATGTTATATGATACCTTATGAGTTAAATTATCCTAAGCATTATTTGGAATTATCTTCTATTTTTTCATCAATAATTTGGAGGAATTATTTTTGTGGCATAATGTGGAAAATATATAATGATAAAAAAATGTTTGAGGTATATATTCACTCTATAAGGATTCAACATGAGACAAAGAATAGGGGAATAACTAATTAGGGTTTATGATTACATGATTAATTACCATACATGAATGGAACATATGGTGGCTGATTCTTTGAGTCAAAAGGGTAATGCTTCATTAACCAAGATACATGTGGAATGGGATCCTTTGGTTTCTTTTTTTATGAATTTTTTATTAAGAATTTTTAGTCATGGAAATTAATATATTTTGTTTTTGGTGGAAATGAAATCATATCTATCAGACAGAATTAGGAAAGCCCAGGAAGATGACAGTGAGAAGGATAAAAAAGTATATTTGGTTCAGAAGGGTAAGTTACCTCAAATTATCAATGATAAAGATTGTTTTTGAGGTTTGGAAATTTAATATATGTGTCTTGTGATTCATTGATGAAGAAATAGATGTTATTTGAATCTCATAGATCCTTGTTTCTTGTTCATCTTGGTAGCACTAGTATGTAAAGAGATTTTAGGGGTTATTACTGGTGGGATGTAATGAAAAGAGATATTGTTAACATTACTACGATGTTTATGACTTATAAACATGTTAAATCAGAACAGAAGTTACAGAAATGGATTATTCATAATTTTATAGTTCTGTAATGGAAATGGGAAAATATATCCATTCACGTCATTGTGGGATTACAAAAGACTTCATGAGGTTACAATGAAATATGATTTATTGTTGATCAATTGACTAAATCTACTATTTTTCTTCATATTCGACATAATCTACCTCTATTTCAACTTTATCGACTGTATATTAAAAATATAGTCATGTTACATTGATTTTCTCTCCACATTGTATCTGATCATGATCATAGGTTCACTTCGAACATTTGAAAAAATGTTTTCAGAAGTCATTGGGAACTAAATTAAATTTTAGTAAACATTATCATCCTCAATCATATGGGTAGTAAGAATAAATAATTTAGACTGTGGAGGATATGCTACGTGCTTTTTTAATGAATTACCGAGGAAGTTGGGAACATCATCATTCATTGTTTGAGTAGTCCTATAATATCATTTTTCATTCAAGTATACATATGGAAGCATTTGAATAATTATATTGAATGTGGTGTCGAAGTCCACTTTTTTGGGATCAAGTAGGTTAATGGAAGTTTGTGGGACCATAATTGGTAGAATACATGTATGAAAACGTTCAATTGATTCATAAGCACACGAGGAAAGCTTAGAGCAGGAAGAAATGTTAAGCAGATAATCGGAGGAAGGATCATTCATTCAATTTAGGAGTTCATGTCTTTCTCAATGTTTCTCCATGAAAAAGTGTGATGCATTTTGGTAAGAAGGTAAAGATGAGTCCACGGATCATTGGTCCTCATGAAATCCTATAAAACTTTGGGTCGGTTTCATACAGAGTTTTATTTTCTCAATGTTTATCCCAGGTACACAATTTCATTCATGTTTAAATTTTGATGAAGTATATAGTGGATTCATATAATGTTTTTAGTCCAAACATAGTCAAGATCAAAGAGAGTCCTTCTTATGAGGAACAACCAAAACTGATTCTTGACCACATATAGAATTTTTTTTAATAGAATGTTATTTTTAGGTAATGGTTTTCTGGGATAACTATATGGTTGAAGTTGAAATTTGGGAATCTAAATATTCTATGATCGGGAAATACCCACATTTATTTAAGTAAATAAAATTTTTAGGATTCAATTTTCAAAAGGGGGAATGATGTAACATCACCGGTATTTATAGAATAATACTTTTTAATGTATATAAATAATTAGAAATAATATATAAATTTTAAGATAAAGGGGACACTTTGTCTGATATTGTACTTGACCCACACCAATGGGGTTTTAATCTAAATATTATGGTGTACACAACTTTGAGTTCAAATGAAATATAATCCAATATTATTATTGTTATTTTAAATAAAAGGTAAAACCTTGATGTTGTATTGGAAGAAATTAGTAGAAATAAAAAGATATGATTATACTTGTTTGTTAAATGTTTTTACATTATTACAATAAATTTTCGAGGCCTAAAATGAGAATAAATACAATTTTTATCATTATATACTCGAATATTTTTAAAAGGCCATTTTACTACCTTTTGTTTGAGAACCAATTTTAAAAATAGTTTTTGACACTTTTATATGTTATATTTGACCAAATAAACTTATTTTTTTAGATTTAGTAAATTAATATTTATAGGGGTTAAAATTTTGTTATTTTTGTGATAAAATCAATATTGTAATTAAATAATGAACAATATTGAATTTTAATTCAAAACTACATTTTAATATAATATATTTATATATTTATACTGTCATTTAATTTGGTTTTAACGTGTAATTAGTTTATTCATATATCATTTAACCTAATTTTGGTCATTGATATAATTTCAAATTTTAATTGGACATAAACACATGGAAATATTTTGATTGATTTTACAACATAAAAAGAAGTTTACTGGTTTTAGAATCGAAAATTAATATTAAATTAATTTCCTCAAATTAGTGTTTGGAATTAGGAAATGTGGATTCTATATTTAGAATAAAAATTTCAAAAATATTTAAATAGGTAACTTTTTTTTGGACAGTATAAATAGTAAATTCATAAATTATTTTTCCACATCGTCAAAAGCTAAATCAGGAAAATATGAGTAAACCAATAATATTATAATAATATAAAATTACCATAAAATGTGGTCTAATACAACTGGATTAGAATTTTCCAACAATGTGAATTATTAGTCCGATCATTTTCCAATTGGGATCCACATGGGTGTGGAAAATTTATTTTATAATTTTTAATTAAAAGAAAAAGAAAAAATAACATTAACATGTATCTTTAATAAATAATTTTATTATAAGGGTATATAATATATAACTATGACTATAAATAGTCAATTAAAAGATAAAATTATTTCCTAAATCATGATATTTTATTTATAATTTTTAGATATTAAATAAATCAATTTATTTATGACATAATGATGATGTATTGATTACCTTATTAATGAATGATTCAAATAAATGATATTATAAATATAAAAATAAATGTAATTTGGTCATTTTGGTGAAATAAATGATTCTTTTATATGATTAATACATTTTATTATTATATTAAATTGATTTTTAATGAACTTATCATGTTATAATGAATTTAAGTAATATCAATTACTAAATAGAGTCAAAATTGACATAATTGTGTTTTTAAAACAAATACTATTTTCTTAAATTATATAATAGTCCTATAAATAAATGATTGTCCAAATGAATTATATAATGTTATAGATCTCATTATTTATCCACATTTGGTTACACTGAAATTTTATAGTAACTATAGTATCCATATATTATGAATATACCTGAAGACATGGTTTGAGTTAATGTATTTAACTACGTGTACAAGCGTAAAGATAATTTTAATTTTGTTAAGAAATTATTCATAAAACCTATTTTTATATAATATTTCGAAACATCATCATATTATACTCAAAATATATGACTTTAAAATAATTATAATTCTAAAATAATTTTATAATAAAATAATATTTCAAGACATTCCTAAAGTACCCCTCCTCCCTCTTAAAAAAGGCCACCACATATGGCCACATACAGACTCCTCTTAGACCCCTTGGATCATCCAAAAAAGAATTAAATAACCTCCCATAATCAATTATTATCTGTTAGGTGACTAAACATGGACATAAGTCCATTCACAAGTCAATTTTGGTACAAATCAAAAGAAGTTACCCGATTTAGAGGTAACGACTTCTCTATAGTTTCTTTCAAATATTTTCATTCTCCACACCCTATGCTCTTCCTAATAATTGATTACATTACAATAGCAGTATCCCATATATATACTAGGTTTTTTTATGGGAATTATTTTAAATTTCCATACACACACCTCTATAAAATGGATACAAATATATTATTTCTGTGTTCACTAAACTATTTCCTCACGAAATGATAATAGTTCAATTTTCTCGTACAACATACCTTGCTGGCCATTACGATTGAACTATATTTATATATGATATATATTATATTTTTATTGTCTCTATTATTCTGTAATTGTTATATCAAACAAACCATTATGCATTCCATGATATGTAAATAAGATAATTTCATTTGAAAACGTGTGGACTACCACCCCCTCAATTTAATATGACTCATTCATTCTATAAATAAAATCACATGAAGGATTTTTTTCTTTATCCTATGATAAATTCATGAAATAAATATAATACTACCTTTACAATATATATTTATATATATATATTTGTTTTTAATTTTTAATATTACAATGAAATGAAAGTAGAATTCATGGATAAGTAAAGACTACTATATCCATATACGGTGCATATAATTTCTTATCTCCAAATATTTTAGAAATTATAAATATAAATAAATTTGATATATATTTTATTTAAATCATGAATAATATTCTCAAGATGATATACTTTGACCACGTGGATAATGTACATCAAAACGTGTTCATTTTCGACATAAGTACCAAATATCGACAAAACCACTGATATGAACATAAATAATTATGTAATGTATTATAAAATCATAACATGTAATATAAAATGTTTAATAATCATGAATACCATTCTTGAAAAAGTATATACTAACTAAAGTTTATTATTTAGGAAAATAAAAATGAACATGACATGTATGACTCAAAGTAAGGGCCTTCATCTCAATATCCTTCCATTATGGCATATTTTGATGTTATACACAACCTTATTTTATATGATGTACAATAAACTCTATTGAATTATAAATTAATTCAATGGAAATATTTTTTTTACAAATCATTCACTAAATGAAAATGGAAATTTTTTAACATAAGTAGAAACAATGGCATCTACATCGTCATAATCATTATTTTATATTTAGATTTCTCTATAATCCTTAATGTTTTTAAATATAAAAGGGATATCTGTTTTCATTTTTTGGTGTTTGGGTATAAAAAATTGTTTTGAAATTTGATTTACTATTTCAATATCTTGAAATTATTTATTCTAATTGAAAATTAAATTTTATGATTGAAATTATGATAAGTTCAATCATTTATTTTTTATGATTATATAATGGTACTTTGACATTTGAGGTTTGATTACGTGACAAACCAAAGATGGGTGGTTACGTGATACACCAAATGAAGGGTGGTTTAGTGATAATCCAATTATGGGTTATTACGTTATTACCTCTAATGCATTGGGTTTGGAAGTTGGACAAAAAGATATTCCATTTAGTAAAATGTATGGAAGTCATTCATATCGTTGTTAAATTTATGAATGTTTATGTCCCATGTTAACATTATAAAATATAAGTTGCATCATATATGATTTATGGTGATATTTTGTTCAAATAATAGTATGCAATGATCATATAAATAGTGAAATATATTTTCTAATCTTAAAGGTGAAAAATATTACTTTATGATAAATAATACATGTTTTTCATGTTTTCACATGATTAATAGTTTTTCTTACTTATGTATCCCTTAGAGAGCTTTTTATGCTCATTCCATGTTTTGATATTTTTTTCACATTACATAAAGAATAATAGAGTAAAGGATGGTATTAAGGAAATTTCATGTTTTTTAAGCATGGAATGAGCATGGTTTCTTTTAAAATTGTTTATGTTTTACAAGAAAAAAAATTAATAGTGAGTATAAGTGTGTACCTTATAATATTTAAGCTGTTATGTATGACTTATAACCTAAATCTCTAATGCTCTAAATATAAATGATCAAAAAACTGATTTTAATTAAATTATTTCACTTGTATCATTATTATGTAATAATTAAGGATGGGGCCTTCTTATTGTAGCAACATTATATAAGGAAAGTAATGGTGGAATTCCCTTTTCCAAAATTTATAAGGGTGGTACTCCACCTACACTACAAAAAGGCCTTGTACCCTCCCACTTCCTCTCAATTTTAGAGTTGTGTTTTTACCAATATATTACCAAATATCTCTCAAATAGACCTCCCCTAAACCATTATTCCTAAAATTGGAATAAAATCCATCCAATGAATCACTTTGGTTTAAACCAGAATGATGTACATGATTAAGATGCAACATCTTTCCTCGATATCTTTTGTTATATTTTATTTATGTAACCCCGTAAACTCTCTTTATTACATTATTATATAGCAACACCTGTATCTTAAATACAATATAATTTGTTTACGTTAAGGGTAATCCAACACATACACATAGTTACATCTCATTTAGAATGAATTTACCTATTATGTGTGCAACAAACTACCACATCACAAAAGGATAATTGGTTGTTATTTATTTATATACTCTCATGTTGGTAATTATTATGGGAAATATTTTTATATATGATATATATTATATTTATAAATTCTTAATAATTCATTAATTTTTTTATCTCATACCTTATGATTTTCAATTTTGTTTAAATACAATAACATCATTTGTGAATATGTGGATGCCCTCTCAATGCAATGCCAATCAATTATGTAATACATTAAATGTATTAAAGATTCACTAATTAAAATATTTAATATATGTGACACATATATGATTTTATAATTATTATATAAATATATATCATTTAATTTTCTTTATTATAATTAAGAAAATAATTGAATATATCATTCATGTGAATGTACGACCTACCGTCTCCATGAATAGTGAATTACATTTCACATCTCCAAATCTTATGGCTTATTATAAATACATATATAATAAATATATATTATATTTATATAATTTTTTAAATAATGGGTATGATGAATCCATGATAGGCACAACCTGTATCGTGTTAAATCATACTCGGTATACTAGGCAATTAACTCCAAAAATAATGAGAATAATGAAGGATTGTTATCAAATTTATAATATGATATTATCGAAAGAGAATATATAATATTATAAACATGAAAATCATTCTTTAATACATTATTTACACTATTAAAACTATTATAAAATAAGTAAATGGATTATCACCCCAATGGAAACTCAAGGAAATGGATTTCTTCTAAATATACTTTCCATTGAGACATATTTATTATTATGAACCAATAACATTTATATGGTGTATATACTACCTTTTGACATGTCATATCATGAACCTCCTCATTCATAGGATATTATGTCTTTAATTTAATTCATGGGGAAATATAATTCAATTTTTTGAATGTGGTATGGTACACATTGTAATTTTTAAGGATTATCTACCTCACGATTTTTCTCAATGATTATCTTTTCAATGTCACATTCTTTTGGGATTTTAAACATTATATTGAATAATTAACTTCCTTATGATCATTTCCAATGAACATTAAATTTTTCCTAAATGTCGATATTCTCATGAAATTTTTATTATTATTCCATAAACAATATACAATACATGGTTTGGGTAATTAATAATGAAGTCCCCTTGATTCATCGATTCTCTAATGAGATGAATAATTTGGATCAAATTAGAATAGTTCAAACAATCTGTAGAGGTTAAAGGTATCATGTTATTAGGAAACATTCCATCCATTAATTATGAATTCCATTTATCTAGAATTTATTTATTATTATTATCAATTATATTATTTCATAAACATATATATAGATGAATTTCATTATAATTTTATTTATTTAATGGAATATGTTTCGATTTCTTACAATTTGATATTGTTTTTTCTTTATATTTTTTTATTAATGGAAGGTGTTATCAGTTATTTACATTTCCATGTTGATTAACTCTCATTGATTCATTATTTCATATCCTCAACACACCCTTACTGAGGATATGCGCTCACACATTTTATGTTTCATATCGGTAGTATATGAAGAAGAATCCATTGAATTATTTTCAAGGATGTTTATTATTTAATTTTATTATTTATCATGTTTTCAGTTTCTATTTCTCAATGTATTATGGGTATCATGTATGGTTATTTTATTTCCAAATGTAGTAAACTGATTAGTCAATAGGGATTTTTCCTATGAACATTCTAATATAATAAAACAATGCATCATCTCATGTCTTCTAGAGTTTGGGAAATACATTTGGAATAAAAATTAGTTTATTAGAAAACATGGAAACTAGATTTAGAAAATTTATATTAAGGATCATGACACAACGATAAACTATTATGAAAACTATTTAAGAACATCCTATTATTTTGGTAATGGGGATATTTTAGGGATATTCCTATAATACACCCAAATATAGATACTATATGTGGAAATAGTTCTAGCATATTTCGACCTAGGAGTAACAACTAAGAAAAGATGTCTGGGTTTGAAATCGGCATAACATGGTATATGACAACAAGCATTATTGTGAACACATTTTGAAAATACCTTGGGATACAATTTGGATAATTTTCATTTTATTTACAAACTGTTATATATGTTTTGATATAAGTACATCCCCAAAGAAAACAATGTTAATTATTTTGATATTCGTTAGCAAAAACATTTTTAATTCATTATTATATTTCCAATAGTTTGTAGATTATAACTACTGTGACATAATGTTTATATTTAATAAAGTATATTCCATTGTTTAGAAATGGATACTAGAAGATGTAATGGTAACTCCACTGATCCATACAATCTAATGAGTATGAAGAATTTCATATTTTATTCTATTATGAATACATTTTAAGGAGAAATTCTCACCCATGTATTATCATCACATATATAAATAATATTATGTGGTAACAATATAGTTGAAGAATTATCCATGTTTTATATCTTTGAATGGATTCAAGAGAAGAATATGATGGCATAGAAAATGATGGATAAAGGGAATAGTAAAATAATTACATTCCAACATGTGATAATTTTATAAATAAATAAGCAGATACATTCTTAAAAAGAAATGTTGTTTACATTAAGAGTGTAAATAAAATTCATCATGTTTCTGATTTTAAACATAAGATAAAGGATTCAAAAGAAGAATTACCCAAAATAATGGGGATGAGATACTATTAAATTCAATATCTTGACTGCCAACATAATACACCACAAATAATGAAAATGGATAAAGGAAAAGTTTGGGTATAACAAAAAATGGATAGGAATGATTAATTTGACTCTTGAAGTGAAATTTAATATAAATATTTTATTATTAATATGATAGTTATAAGAATTATGAAATATATATGGATTTTAATATGTTAATTACTTATTAAAATATTCAGGTCATATAATTAATGGAATGAAGAAATGTTATTATTTATAAAGTCATTTTTTCCGAAAAAACATGTTTGACGGAAATATAAGCATATATATATTCTTGATGTTATTAAAATGTTGTTTGGATAAGGAAATGATTGATTTTTATATATGATGAATACCTTGGAACTAATTAATTATTTTTAAACAATGTACTTAGTTCGATCATTGATGGTGTTTACAATATTTTTGGACATAAGAAATTTTTTCAACAATATATTTCATACTAATGATTTATAGAAGAATTCGTGTTTCCAATAATGCTTTTTGTAATTCATGTTTTACCATATTTTCGGATAATCATGGTGATGGTATTCACATGTTTGGTATGTGATTATGAGAATCCAAATCATGTTATTTGATAAGATAAATTATTAAAATTTGATAAACTTCCTTCAAATGTGCTTGTTCATAATACTTTAGAATATATGACAGTTTATAAGATGGTTTGAGATGATCATTGTTTGAGGAATTTTAGATTTATGTATTACATCACACTGTGATACAACTTATTCTAAGGGATGCAGTATGAAGAATTAAATAAATAATCAAAAGAAAATGTTTTGATTCTAGAGACATTTATTTTTCTATGTTCATAGAGTTTGAAATAATTTAACAAATCATGGGAAAATTTTTATTGAAACAAAAATATTCCCTTATTATTCTAATTTTTTATAATATCAATGTACATTATTAACACTATTGATTTATGGTTTTATGGTAAAAAAAATTCATCTGAACGTGTTCTCTAGAACTATGAATTATAAAATGAATGGTATATTTCAAATTAGTATAAAATTTTCCATTTTCCACCTATTCTCACCTAATAGGGATGTTAGTTATGTGACCATTATACATTCATTTCTATTATATTATGTAGATGTGATATAAACCCTATTTATGATGTGGGTTTTTCAATAATTTTTTTTCCAAATTTCAAACCCTCAAGTACAATGGTCATGTTTAAATTGTGATGATTATATTTAATTAAGGTGGGTAGATTGTAAAACCCCGAAAATTATAATGTGATGACATTGTGTTTTATAATGTGTATCAAACACATCACCATGTATGTAAGGGAATACAATACCATAAGGAATTATAGTATATTTACAATTTTATATATATAAAAATATGATATATTATCAATAAACATGATACTTATTTAGCAAGTGTTTTATACAAAAATGAGTTTATTCAATGTCTTATGTTACATGCAAGACTAAGTATTAACAAACAATAATATATTATTATAATATAATTATAGAATATGAAATGAAATAACCTGACCAATAAATTTGTATATATAAAAATGAAAAGATCATATTTTAAAAGATATGGTTTATGAAAATGGTTAAGGAATTCATTGGATACTATTAAATTTATAATCTAAATGAATATAAAAGTTTTTTTTATAGAAAACTATTTTTATACTCAGAAACCCAATATAACATAATAATTGGAATTTATTTAAATATTTTATTGATATTGTTGTAATGTATATATTATATAGTCACTAAAATGTTTTTTTATATTCATATAACATATATTATGATCATAAGATAAAAACAACCACATTATTATGCATAACATACTATATTTTTGTTAAAAAATTTATCACCTTTTAATAGAGATGATATTTTAAATCAAATGATTTTAAATTTTTTGAATATTTTATTTAAAAAAAACATAATAATTTAACAGTTAACATAATAATTAGTCTAGTGTGAATTTTTGGTATGTTTTTGTTTGTTTATTTTTGAATGAATAGTAAAAAAAAATGAATTTTAATTCAAAACTTCTTTATCATCGAATTTATTTATTATTATAAGTTATATTATTAAATGTTTTTAAAATTTGTCTATAATAATTTTTATTTATAAATATAATTTCATAAATTATAATAAATTTAATTTTAAATTTGATATAAATTTGTTGGAATCATTTAAATGTTTTTACTTTCAAAACAAACATTTTCAATTCGTTCACGATATTAAATTTTAACAAATTTCTTCGACTTATGTTATTCAACATTTGAAAAATTTATTCAATATTTTTAATAATAATAATTTATAATGTCCAATATGGTCATCTTTATTTAAATAAAATGACTAGTGAATCTAATTTAAATTAATTAAAACAATTATAGTGAAATTATGTTTAATAAAAAACACTTCCTTAATCTTTAGGTGCCAAATGAAATAGAAAATTGTACAAAAGAAAATTGAATGTTCATATATATAACCTATTATCCATTTAATATAATTACAAACATTATTGGAGAATCATTCAATGGGGAAAATGTGGTTAGAATTCCGTTATCTTAAATTTACAAAAGTTGCACTCCTCTAATATAAAAAGGCCTCCTCTCCTCCCAATTACTCACATATCTCATGAAACATTGGTGTGAAAAATATCTGACCATTTAGCTCATAAAAATCATTACCATAAACTTATAATCCAATCATTTTAAATAATTTCATCTGTGGAATATTTTTGGATGAAACCATGAGATGTTACATGATAAAGGGGTAAAATGTTTCCTCATGTTCTATTGTATTATTTTCATCCCCCACTAAATAACTATTATTATTAATTTATTGTAAAAAATTAATATTATAAATAATATATGATGATTTTATGTTAATTTATATATCAAAATATACAAACACATCAATTTAATGGGAAACTAATTTACCGATTGTGTGTACGGTGAACTACCCCCCTCAAAATTTGATGATTGTTTATTCTTCCGTTACCACCTCTCATGGTGTTAGTAACGATGGAAAATATATTTATATATGTTATTTAATATATTTATTATTTATGTATATATATTTAATAATTTTATAACATATACCTTTATACATACCATTTTTTCTAAATATGATAACATCATCTGTGGAATTATGGAAAACCACTCCCTCCGAGTGATGTGATTCATTCATGATATGCATAAAATTTATTCATGTTTATTTTAATAAGACAATGTAATTTAGGTTAAATTTATATAATAATATATAGTTATTTATTTTTATATCATTATATTTTAATTATTTTAATGTGGAAAATAAATGAATGTAGCATTAATCCATACATACAAACTACAGTCTCCATAGACGGTGTATTCAATTTGTAATCTCAAAATATTAGGGATTATTCTAAGTACATGTAACACCCCAAGCTTCTACGGTATGCTTCTCTTTGAATAATGCGATAGCGTGTGTTGTACGCAACACCGAGTTCTAACAACCAATCAAACTAGCCGTTATGAATAGTAATACCTAATTTTTGAAATTATATATATTTTATATTTTAAAATGGACTTCATTTCTGGATTTGGAATATCGAATTTAGCCTAATTTGAAATTTTGGTACTTTTCGGAAAAGTTTCATATTTTGATGAATAGTGAAAATTACTAAATTTTAATTAAAAACAACTTTTTTAATCAAAATAATTAATAATGATAAATTATGAATTTGAGTGGTTTTAAAGTATATTTAGAATATATTTTTACCATTTAATATAATGTTGGTCATTGGACATAATTTTACAATTAAACTGAACATAAACAATTGTCAATCTTTTGATAGTCATTATCTCTTAAAAACACGCTTTTTGTTTTGAAAGCGGGAATTAATTTTAAATTAATTTCTGCCACTTATCTGTTTTGAATTTAGAAAAATGTATTCCATATTTGGAATCAGGATGTCCAAATTTTGTAAATAGGTAACTTTTATTTTTAAACATTTTGAATAATTACTGTGGTAAATATTTTATTTACCACGGTTAAGGGTAAATATGGTAAATAAGAGTTAAAAAATAATATTATAATAATAATAAATTACCCTAAAACGTGTCCTAGCCTTATTGGATGATAAAGTTTTGACCATAGGCATCTTTTTGTCGATTTGGGGACCCCATGGTGCCACTTGTAGGTGATAAGGAAACTTTATTTTAATTATGTTAAAATGAATACAAAAATGACACAAGCATATATCTTTTAGAAAAACAATTATTACATAGGGTTATATATGTTGGATTTTAGATTATAAATATTAATTAGAAAGATAAAACGATTTACTACATAATTATATTTTATTTATAATTTTTATACATTAAATAATTTATTTTATTTATGACAGAATGATGATGCAGTAATTACTAAAATAGTGAAAAATTAAATTAATTGATATTATAAATACCCAAATAAATATAATATAAAACTTTTAATGAATTAAACTAATTTTCTAGGATAATATGATATATTAGGATTGATTTAATTTACGTTTTTTGAAGTAATAAATCTTTTATGAGTTTCAAAAAAATCAACTATTGAATAGTGTCAAAATTGACATAAAAGAGTTCTTAAAAAATATATTATATTATTAATTGATATTAAATTCCTAAAAATCTAAGGTTCGTCCAAGAGACTTATATCATGATAGGTTCATCATTAATGGACCACTTGGGGGTCTCTTGGATGTATATAGTAAGTTTATTAACCATATTATTGAAAAATACAAAGAGACATTGTAAAAGTGAAACTAATTAACTTAGAGTTAATACTTAAATATAAGGTTAATATAAGTACCCAAACCTGTCTAAATTCTATTGGTTGAGTTGTTTTCGACCCATCCCCACATTAACCTTTGAATAGTCAACTTTGGAGCCATTGGAAACCGATTATGAATTTATTATAAACTAATATCTCTAGCTTTTCCAAAGGTGCCCCTCACCCCTCTTATAAAAGGGCACTCCTCCTTCTCATTTATTCACACCTTAAAAGCCTTTTGGTTCGGCCAAAATCTCCCCAAATACTCTCCCAAAATCCCTCACTACAACCTAGAGGGCTTATTTTGATCAGAAAGCCAACCTAAGGAGCCCTTTTGATCAAATCAAAAGGAAGAACCCGAAGAAGAGGTAATGATTTCACCACCCTTTTTCCAAGTTCATTTCTTCTTCCACTTCTTCTTCCTTTGTTGTTACCATTCTAAAATAATAACTCCAGTATCATATATATACTGTGATGTTATTATAAATAGGGTACAACCATATTCAGTATTCTATCCACCCTTTGAATAACAAGTCACCATACGTGCGTACGTACGGTTTACCGTCTCCACGTTGTGGTGTAATTTTTATTCAATATAATATTATTTGGATGAGTATAATAATGATGTGTAACTCATGTAAATAATAAATATAACATGTTAATGATTCAGTATATATGATATAACATCCATTTATATATTAATTTAATATAAAAAGAATGATATTGTCGCTTGTGTGTACGTACGGACTACCGTCTCCACGAACGCGATGAGATTCATTCTCCATCGTATCCATTCAAGTATAATTATCAATCGATGATTTAAAAAAATGATGTTTAAGGACATTATATCATTCTGGATATGACTAAGATACAACTAACATGGCTTATGTACCAAAACATATAAAAGAAAATGAGTAAGTTAACACCCAAAACGACGATAATTCTAAGATATTATTATCAAATCAGTATTAAAAGATCATATATGATATCATAATTAGGTATATGATTCTTGTATAATTTAATAAAAATTATTTCACCATTATACAGGAGGTTAAGCTACCCCAACCAAGGAAAAGTACAAGGTAAGGGGTTTTCATCTCACTCCTTATTCCCGTGATATTCATGCCATATTGCCACCATCACCTTTTGTGTGGTGTATGTACTGCCCATAATTATATTCTTTGTGTAATACACTCTAATTTATGTGTATTTACATATTAATTGTATGATTCCTCTTTCATGGGTTGTATGTTTCATAAGTTACCAAATTGGTAAGGGTTATTTCCCAATCTCTTCATTATCAGAGGTTGTTTATACGTAATAATCTACTGGGATCTCGTTATCATCCACATCCATGTTTTCTTAAAAATGTATTTCAAAACAATTTTATTATTTACAAGAACATGGGTTAAATTCATTTGTACCCTTGTTTTACTTTTAGAGGTTTATAAAGGAATCTTTCCGTCATTTTCAAAACAAGGTCCTTTTTAACCTTTTCGACAGAATTAAGGTAAGAATGTTTTTTAACTCATACAGCGGGTGCGGCTATTTTCTGATGTTATAAAATCTTAAAATCTTTCCTTACAAGATTATAAGAATATTTTCAAAGAAAATGTTTTATTTTATATGGCTCTTAAATGATTTCAAAAAAATAAAAGAGATATTCCTCTAAAAAGTGTTTTGATTTCATCTATGTCAACATCCTTTGATGGATTTTACGCTTATTTGAAGTTGATTTATTATGATAAAAAACTTCTATATTGTATTGAAGGTTTTGTGATATGTTTGACTGTGGATGTTCTATTTTTATACCATTCATAGTTTATGGAGAAATTATTGACATTTTGTATGCTAGTTTTAATAAGAATGATTATGTTATGTTTAAACCTTTTCATATGGGAATGCATTGGACTTAATATGTGACAGGTGGAGCCCGCTATAGCTCCTCGATGCATCGGTAGGTCTCATGAAACAAAATAGTGTCTTGGCACAAGGCCTTGACAAAATCTTATTTGTAGTCTTGGCACGAGGCCTTGGCTATGTGGTTATGATAGTCTGGCATTATGCATTCCAACATTATGAAAGTGGTTATTGATATTGCATGTGATTATTCGATTAGTAGAATATCCATGTGAACAGGTAAATGGAATTATTTCATTTTACTTTTGCCATACTATGTTTAAGTTCAAGTTTAAAAGGCTTTTGTTTTAGTTATACATAGCCTTAAATGTTTATTCTTATTTATAAAAGTTTCCGGTATATTGTTATCCTTACTGGGCATTTGAGCTCACCCCTTTTCTATGTTTTATTTTTCCCAGGAAGTGAAGAAGTAAATTATGAATGACCTACAGGGATATTATGTGGGGATATGAGTGTGGTTTATGGAGACAATATGTTGTTGTAGTAGTTTTTCATTTTATGATGTAATGTAAGACTTATGAATATATCTAGTGTTTCCAAGGCTACTAAAACAATTTGTTTTTCGAGATTTGATCTTTCTTGTGATCATGCCAATGTTATGTAATAATGCACCGACTCTGGGTAACTAGGGTCGGGGCGTTACAGTTGATATCAGAGGATGTTTAGTACAAACCTTGGAAGCTAGATTTAGATAAACTCTGATTAGAGCACGTAAACCTAAGATGAACGTTGAGGATTAGTATAGAAGAACTTCCTAGAATTTTGCTATTGTAGAGATTTTTTGAGTTTTCCGAGCAATACATCCATGTCTGGATACGAGCAGGTAGAGGCGGCTCTGGCACAGATTTACCTAGGGGTAAAACCCGAAAACACCGCTTTGAGCTAGACTCGAACGGGAACTGGTGCATGAAAACGGGCCTTGTTGCACTCTTGGTTATGACACTCCCGGGGGATATGCTTAGGATAACTCTCATTTTCTTTACAAATCATTATGAAGGGTTTATGAGCATATACTTCCTCAATGAAAACATTTTTATGATTATGGATTATATCAATAAATAGTTCAATTTATGTTAAGTGTTTTATAAGTATGGGATTATGTATTTTGATTCATAAACTGATCTAGGTTATTCCATTGTTTAGAAATGGCGCCTAGTGGAAGAAATGGAAACCATATCAATGCACGCACTCCATGTAGGGATTGACCTCCTGCTCAAGATAATTATTGTGGAGCTGGTGATGCAACTGGTGCCGATCAGCTAATCACCATATTGGGACAACTTACTCAGGTTATGAATAATAACCTTACCTGTATGGAGCACCCTGATCTACAGCATGGAGGATCAATGTTAGATCGATTCATGAGGCAACAACCACCAACGTTCAATGGGAGTAAAATTCCCTTAGTAGCTTAGCAATGGATATTTTCCCTAGAGAAAATATTTCAGGCTTTGGGGAGCAGTGAAAGGGAAATAGTTATCATGGCAGTTTACCGCCTCACTGGAGATGCTGATCAATGGTGGTCATTAATTCAAAATATGAAGGAAGATGATGAAGTATCAAATATGGAATGGAGGGAGTTCAAAGATCTGTTTTTAGAAAAATACTTTCCTCGCGACCATTGAGCAGATATGGAAAGACAATTTCTAAGTCTGAGATAGAAGGAGGATGAGAATGTCACAAAGTATGAGGCTAACTTTACAAGGTTAGCAAGGTATTCTGGTGATTATATACGTAACCCAAGAAGTAATATTGATCGTTTATTTGATGGGTTAAAACCATTTCTCCGTTGAGCATTAGTCTCACAATCCTTTTCGTCGTACGAAGACATTGTCTCATGTGCTATCAAGACCGAAAAGGAATTCTCTAAGTCTTATGACTTTAAAGCAAAGCAAGAGAAGAAGAGACCTGATGATCAATCTGGGAATGAAAATAAGGGGAAGAAGGGAAAGGTTGAATATCCATCTTGTGGTAAATGCGGGAAGAAACATATCGGTACTTGCTTGAAGGGAATGGGAGTCTGTTACATGTGTGGTGAAAAAGGCCACCAACTCCTGATTGGAAGGGGAAGAAGGAAGCTACCAACCTTCAGTGCTACAATTGCAGGGAGATGGGGCATTATGAAAATGCATGTCCTAAGCGTCAGGAGAACTTACCTCAGAAAAGGCCAAGGGATCAAGGCCAGGCTTATGCTATCACTACTGCTGAGGTAGAAGCTCTGAAAGACGTGGTGGCAGGTAATTTAATGGTTTCCTCAAGTTTAGAAAATGCATTATTTGACTCTGGATCACCGCATTGTTTCATATCTTCCCAGTTTGCTAAGAAAATTAGATATTTCCAATTTGATTTAATAAGGGATTTGTCAATTAAAACTCCTAAGGGAAGTATCATTGCAACAATGTTTTTTGAATCAGCCCCCATAAGAGCACATAAATGTTCATTATCTGCTGATCTCGTCGTCATACCTATGATTGAGTTTGATATAATCCTCGGTATGGACTGGATTTCAGACTATGATGCAAAGATTTATTGTAAGAAGAAATAGGTTACGATTCTTGATTATAATGATAAGGAACACCTTATCTTTAGAGAAGAATCGTCACCACCTAATTCTTATTTAGATCCACCCCCAGTAGCTCAACTTAATTCAATTTTTGGGGAGGAAGAGAATGAAATAACTGTCGGTGAGGAAAGGAATGTTCAAATAGAGGATGTACCTGTTGTAAAAGAATTTGTAGATGTATTTCCGGAATATTTACCTGGACATCCTCCAGAACGAGAATTGAGTTTTCCATTGATTTGATTCCTGGATCAAGGCCTATATCGAAGACCCCTTATAGAATGGGCACTGTAGAATTAGTTGAACTAAAGAAACAACTAGAGGAATTGAGTAATAAAGTATTTATTCTCCCTAGTGTTTCTCCATGGGGGGCCCCTGTTCTTTTTGTTAAAAAGAAAGATGGATCTATGAGGTTATGTATAGACTATAGGGAGATCAATGCTATAACGATAAAGAACAAGTATCCCCTACCTCGCATTGATGGTTTATTTGACCAACTGCATGGATCTCAATACTTTTCAAAGATTTTCCTTCGATCTGGATACCATCAGTTGTGTGTGAAGAAGGAAGACATTCCGAAGACAGCATTTCGAACCAAGTACGGGCATTACAAGTTTACTGTAATGCCGTTTGGATTGACCAATTCACCCTTTGTATTCATGGATCTGATGAATAGAGTTTTCAAGGAGTATCTCGATGAATTTGTGGTGGTATTTATTGATGATATCTTAGTATAATCTAAATGCTACGAAGATCATGAAAATCACTTGCACATTATCTTGAAGATTCTGAGGAGGCATGAATTATATGGAAAGTTTAGCAAGTGTGAATTCTGGCTTCATGAGATTTCTTTTCTTGACCATATTGTCTCTAAAGATGGAATATCTGTTGATCCTTCTAAGACCAAGGCAATACATGAATGGCCAGCACCTACGAGTATAACTGAGGTACGCAGTTTTATTGGTTTGGCAGGTTATTATTGACGTTTCGTCCAGAATTTTGCCCGATTGGCTAACCCATTAACGAAGCTCACACGTAAAGGGGTTAAATTTGTTTGGACAAAAGAGTGTGAAGAATGTTTTGAAGAACTGAAGAGAATATTAGTCAATGCTCCTATATTGACTCTACCATCGAGGAATGATGGGTTCGTTATTTATAGTGATGCATCAAAGAAAGGACTTGGTTGTGTCCTTATGCAGAATGATAGAGTTATTGCCTATGCATCACGACAGTTGAAAATTCATGAACAAAACTATCCTACTCATGATCTCGAGTTAGCATCTGTGATCTTTGATTTGAAGATATGGAGGCACTACCTCTATGGTGAAAAATGTGAGATTTATACTGATCACAAGAGTTTGAAGTATATTTTCTAACAAAAAGAACTCAACATGAGGCAAATGAGATGGCTTGAATTACTCAAGGATTATGATTGCACGATACACTACCACCCAGGGAAAGCAAACAAGGTGGATGATGCTTTGAGTAGAAAAGACCATGGAGTTTTGAACAATATGAGAATTGAAAGGTATCCAATTTTCATGAATCTAGTGAAGATGGACATGGGAATAACCAGGGAAGTTGAAACATCAATACTTTTTCAAATGGTTGCCAAACCATCTTTACTAGAATGGATTAAGAGTTCTCAGATTGATGATGATGAATTTCAAAAGAAGATTAAAGCTTTGAATGATGGGAGATTGAGAGACTTTGTGTATGAAGATGGAATTTTGAAATTCGGGAAGAGACATTGTGTTCCCGATTTACCTGATCTAAAAAAGGAATTGTTGGATGATGCTCATAGTTCAAATTTCTCTATACACCCTGGGAGCACGAAAATGTATAGAGATTTGAAGGAACATTTTTGGTGGGACAACATGAAGAGGGAGATTTCTGATTTTGTGTCAAGATGTATGGTTTGTCAACAAGTGAAAGCTAAAAGGCAACAGCCTGGAGGAGTCATGCAACCTCTTCCCATACCGGAGTGGAAATGGGATAATATTACGATGGACTTTGTCATGGGGCTACCAAAGACTCCTAGAAGGAATGATGCAATATGGGTTATTGTTGATCGTCTTACCAAGTCAGCACATTTTCTTGCTATAAGAGATGATCTACCCCTGGAACGTCTAGAAAAACTATATATTAATGAAGTTGTGAGACATCCCAGAGTACCCCTATCGATTGTTTCTGATCGTGATCCCCTTTTTACTTCAAGATTTTTGAAAAGTCTTCAAAAATACCTGGATAATGAACTTCATTTGAGCACTGCTTACCACCCTCAGACAGATGGACAATCAGAACGGACTATTCAGACCTTAGAAGACATGTTGAGATCTTGCTCACTTGACTTTCAGGGTATGTGGGATCAATATTTACCACTGGTAGAATTTTCTATAACAATAGCTTCCATTCGAGTATTTAGATGGCACCATATGAAGCATTATACGGAAAGAGATGTCGTACACCAACCTGTTGGGATGACATTGGTGAAAGAAAACATGTAGGCCCAGAACTGGTGGAGGAAACGGTGGAAAAGATGAAGGTAATCCAAAATCACATCAAAGCAGCTCAAAGTAGGCAGAAGAGCTATGCCGATAATCGAAGGAAGGATTTGGAATTTCATGTCGGTGATCATGTTTTCCTGATGCTATCTCCATGGAAATGAGTCATACGTTTTTGTAAGAAAGATAAATTGAGTCCCAGTTACATCGGACCTTTCGAAATTCTAGAACAAATTGGGGTTGTGGCTTACCGATTGGCAATGCCTCCAAGTCTCTCCAATGTTCGCGATGTTTTCCACGTATCTCTGTTGAGGAAATACATGTCTGAACCAACTCATGTACTCACCTATGAGGAATTAGAACTGGAACCCGATATGTCTTATTGTGAAGAGCCTGTCAGGATTCTTGATACAAGAGAACAAGTACTGAGAAACCGGACGACGCGTCTGGTAAAAGTTTTGTGGAGAAACCATAAGATGGAAGAGGCAACGTGGGAACCTGAGGAACTTATGATGAAGAACCACCGAGTCTTTTCATGCGAGAGTATTCTAGAAATTTCTAGGATGAAATTATTTTAAGGAGGGGAGAATGTAACACCCATAGCTTCTACGGTACGCTTCTCTTTGAATAATGCGATAGCGTGTGTTGTACGCAACACCGAGTTCTAACAACCAATCAAACTAGCCGTTATGAATAGTAATACCTACTTTTTGAAATTATATATATTTTATATTTTAAAATGGACTTCATTTATGGATTCGAAATATCGAATTTAGCCTAAGGTGAAATTTTGGTACTTTGCGGATAAGTTTCATATTTTGATGAATAGTGAAAATTACTAAATTTTAATTAAAAACAACTTTTTTAATCAAAATAATTAATAATGATAAATTATGAATTTGAGTGGTTTTAAAGTATATTTTGAATATATTTTTACCATTTAATATAATGTTGGTCATTGGACATAATTTTACAATTAAACCGAACATAAACAAGTGTCAATCTTTTGATAGTTATTATCTCTTAAAAACACGCTTTTTGTTTTGACAACGGGAATTAATATTAAATTAATTTCTGCCACTTATGTGTTTTGAATTTAGAAAAATGGATTCCATATTTGGAATCAGGATGTAAAAATTGTGTAAATAGGTAACTTTTATTTTTAGACATTTTGAATAATTACTGTGGTAAATATTTTATTTACCATGGTTAAGGGTAAATCTGGTAAATAAGAGTTAAAATATAATATTATAATAATACTAAATTAGCCTAAAACGTGTCATATCCTTATTGGTTTATAAAAGTTCGACCATATGCATCTTTGGGTCGATTTGGGGACCCCATGGTGCCACTTGTAGGTGATAGGGACACTTTATTTTAATTAAGTTAAAATGAATACAAAAATGACACAAGCATATATCTTTTAGAAAAACAATTATTACATAGGGTTATATATGTTGGATTTTAGATTATAAATATTAATTAGAAAGATAAAACGATTTAATACATAATGATATTTTATTTATAATTTTTAGACATTAAATAATTTATTTTATTTATGACACAATGATGATGCAGTAATTACTAAAATAGTAAAAAATTAAATTAACTGATATTATAAATACCCAAATAAATATAATATGAAACTTTTAATGAATTAAACTAATTTTATAGGATAATATGATATATTAGGATTGATTTAATTTAATTTGTTCGAAGTAATCAATCTGTTATGAGTTTCAAAAAAATCAACTATTGAATAGTGTCAAAATTGACATAAAACAGTTCTTAAAAAATATATTATATTATTAATTGATATTAAATTCCTAAAAATCTAAGGTTCGGCCAAGAGACTTATATCATGATACGTTCATCATTAATGGACCACTTGGGGGTAGCTTGGATGTATATAGTATGTTTATTAACCATATTATATAAAAATACAAAGAAACATTGTAAAAGTGAAACTAATTAACTTAGATTTAATACTTAAAGATAAGGTTAATATAAGTACCCAAACCTGTCTAAATTCTATTGGTTGAGTTTTGTTCGACCCATACCCACCTTAAAATTTGAATAGTCAACTTTTGAGCCATTTTAAACAGAATATGAATTTATTATAAACTAATATCTCTAGCTTTTCCAAAGGTGCCCCTCACCCCTCTTATAAAAGGGAACTCCTCCTTCTCATTTTTTCACACCTTCAAAGCATTTTGGTTCGGCCAAACTCTTCCCAAATACTATCCCAACATCTCTCACTACAACCTAGAGGCCTTAGTTTTATCAGAAAGCCAACCTAAGGATCCCTTTTGATCAAATGAAATGGAAGAACCCGAAGAAGAGGTAATGATTTCACCACCCTTTTTCCAAGTTCATTTCTTCTTCCACTTCTTCTCCCTTTGTTGTTACCATTAAAAAATAATAACTCCAGTATCATATATATACTGTGATGTTATTATAAATATGGTACAACCATATTCAGTATTCTATCCACCCTTTGAATAACATGTCACCATACGTGCGTACGTACGGCTTACCGTCTCCACGTTGTGGTGTAATTATTATTCAATATAATATTATTTGGATGGGTATAATAATGATGTGTAACTCGTGTAAATAATAAATATAACATGTTAATGATTCAGTATATATGATATAACATCCATTTATATATTAATTTAATATCAAAAAAATGATATTGTCGCTCGTGCGTACGTACGGACTACTGTCTCCACGAACGCGATGAGATTCATTCTCCATCAAACCATTCAAGTATAATTATCATTTGATGATTTAAAAAATGATGTTTAAGGACTTAATATCATTATGGATATGAATAAGATACAACAAACATGGCTTATGTAACAAAACATATAAAATAAAACGAGTAAGTTAACACCCGAAACGACGATAATTCAAAGATATTATTATCAAATCAATATTAAAAGATCATATATGATATCATAATTATGTATATGATTCTTGTATAATTTAATAAAAATTATTTCACCATTATACAGGAGGTTAACCTACCCCAACCAAGGAAAAGTACAAGGTAAGGGGTTTTCATCTCACTCCTTATTCCCGTGAGATTAATGCCATATTGCCACCACCAACTTTGGTGTGGTGTATGTACTGCCCATAATTATATTCTTTGTGTAATACACTATAATTTATGTGTATTTACATATTAATTGTATGATACCTCTTTCATGGGTTGTATGTTTCATAAGTTACCAAATTGGTAAGGGTTATTTCACAATCTCTTCATTATCCGAGGTTGTTTATACGTAATAATCTACTGGGATCTCTTTATCATCCACATCCATGTTTTCTTAAAAATGTATTTCAAAACAATTTTATTATTTACAAGAATATGGGTTAAAGTAATTTATACCCTTGTTTGACTTTTAGAGGTTTATAAAGGAATATTTCCATCATTTTCAAAACAAGGTCCTTTTTAACCTTTTCGACAGAATTAAGGTAAGAATGTTTTTTTAACTTATACAGCGGGTGCGGCTATTTTCCGCTGTTATAAAATCTTCAAAGCTTTCCTTACATGCTTATAAGAATATTTTCAAAGAAAATGTTTTATTTTATATGGCTCTTAAATGATTTCAAAAAAATAAAAGAGATATTTCTCTAAAAAGAGTTTTGATTTCATCTATGTCAACATCCTTTGATGGATTTTACGCTTATTTGAAGTTGATTTATTATGATACAAAACTTCTATATTGTATTGAAGGTTTTGTGATATGTTTGACTGTGGATGTGCTATTTTTATACCATTCATAGTTTATGGAGAAATTATTGACATTTCGTATGCTAGTTTTAATACGAATGTCTATGTTATGTTTAAACCTTTTCATATGGGAATGCATTGGACTTAATATGTGACGGGTGGAGCCCGCTATAGCTCCTCGATGCATCGGTAGGTCTCATGATACAAACTAGTGTCTTGGCACAAGGCCTTGAAAAAATCTTATTTGTAGTCTTGGCACGAGGCCTTGGCTATGTGGTTATGATAGTCTGGCATTATGCATTCCAACATTATGAATGTGGTTATTGATATTGCATGTGATTATTCGATTAGTAGAATATCCATGTGAACAAGTAAATGGAATTATTTCATTTTACTTTTGCCATACTATGTTGAAGTTCAAGTTTAAAAGGGTTTTGTTTTAGTTATACATAGCCTTAAATGTTTATTCTTATTTATGAATGTTTCCGGTATATTGTTATCCTTACTGGGCATTTGAGCTCACCCCTTTTCTATGTTTTATTTTTCCCAGGAAGTGAAGAAGTAAATTATGAATGACCTGCAGGGATATTATGTGGGGATATGAGTGTGGTTTATGGAGACAATATGTTGTTGTACTAGTTTTTCATTTTATGATGTAATGTAAGACTTATGAATATATCTAGTGTTTACAAGGCTACTAAACCAATCGGTCTTTCGAGATTTGATCTTTCTTGTGATCATGACAACGTTATGTAATAATGCACCGACTCTGGGTAACTAGGGTCGGGGCGTTATAGTACATATATTATAAATATATATTATATATATTAATGGTTTATATTATTTATATGGTGAAACCATGATTGAAAAAAAAAGTAAAACAATAAAATATACATTACAAACTTCGAAATTAAAAATGAAAATAGTGAAAATAATGAAAGTTTGTTATCAAATGGGTGATAAGATGTAATAAAAATATTATATATAATATTATAATAATTTTTATAGTTATTTTATAAGTTATTAACACTATTAAAACACTTTTATAGATGTTTAATGTTTGGTCACCCAAAATGATACTCAATATAAGGGGTTTCGTCTCAAGTTACATTGCTTTGAGACTTCTTTATTATTATTCAAAAATTCACTTTTATATGGTGTATATACTTCTCATTTACATTTTTATCATGAAAATACATTTAATATTATTTTCTATGATTAATTTAATTCATGGGTAATTATGATACAAATTTATCAACGTGGTATGGGACACTTTATAATGTTTATAGATTATATTCATCATGAATGTTCTCAATTATTTTATTTTCAATCTCATTTTCGTATGTGGTCGTTATATTTATCATTACACTATCACTTCCTTATATTCATTTTCAATGGTAAATTTAATTTTTATTAAAAATCTATATTATAATGAATTGGATATTATTGTGTCATAAACCGTATACCATTTCAGATATGGTGTTCACAATTTATAGTTATTTAATTTACTATGGAATTATTGATACATATGAATATTATATTAAATAAGAATATATTTAGATAAGACACATATTTTTGTTAAATACATTATATGATGTATGATAAATAATTTGGACATGAAATACGAGAGTTTATGACTATTTAATTGAAGCAGTATTGGTTGGGGAATAGTTAAGTCAATACCATCGATGCATAAATAATTTCATTAGGCAAATTAGTTGTCCAAATTAGAATAATTCAAATAGTCTATTAAAGGTAAAGGTAAAATGTTCCTTGGAAACATAACATCAAATAATTAGGAAATTTATTTATTATGAATTCATTTATTGAAATACATGAGATTAGTTTGTAAACATATCTATGTATGAATGTTATTCTTATTTTATTTATTAAATGGCATGTGTTTAAATTTATTATGAAGACATATTAAATTTTCTTAATCTTGTAAATTTAATTTATTGTTTTTTCATTTATTTAGTTTTATATTTTTATTTACTCTAATTTATTCATTATTTCTTCCACAATACATACACTTATTGAGAATTTTATCTCAACCATATTATTTACATTTACCTAGGCTATAAAAAAGAATACATAGAATGATTTTCAAGGCTACTTTTTAATTTATTTTATTATATATCATGTTTTATATTTTCTATTTCCCAATAAGTTGTGGGTATCATTTTTTTAATATGTCTTACCAAAACTGCTAAACTTCTTGGTCTATTTGGATTTTATTTAATGTAATCATGCTAATGTAATAAAATAATTTTTTGTCTCTAGAATTCTGGGGTGGTAGAGATAAAATAATGATATATGAGAAAAACAAGGATCTATAATAATTCTGTATCACTAAAAAGTAGAACAAAAATTTGAAGATCTATAGTAATGATGGAACACACAATATTGGCTCATCAATGATTGATTTATAGTAATGGTGTATATCTCAATAGTGTATCAAACAATGGTGGATCTATAGTAATAGTGGATCACACACTGACAGATCACCCAATAGTGGATATATATGAAAATTGGACCAACCTACGGTGTATCTATAGTAACACTGGTTCATTCTAATGGATGGTCACCCTAGCAGTGGAAGTGAACAGCGTTTGCAATTTTTCCATTATTTAATGACTTCTAATAAAGATGACTATTGTGAAGAAAAATGTGATTAATGCCAAAATTGATGGTTTTAATGTTTTTTAAAATTTGATTAATAATATATTAAACTTATAAAAAGTTTTAAGACCTTTTAAATGGATACAAAACACGGGTATGATGAGACCCTCCTTCAATGGACAATCTAAAACAGAAAAAAATCTCATGAGAATCTGATCATAATTCAAATAATATAATAAATTTTCTTCATTATTTCTATCATTATTTCCCTTTAAAAGGGTGCTTCCCAATCATTATTCTTATGGTTTTATGGAATCTTATTTTTACACTTGTATTGAGTTTTCCAATTTGGTTTCCTCATATAAGTGTACACATTTTTTTTCTAGTGAGTCATGTATGTTTTTCTTCATCTAAGATGGAATTCCATAATTTCCCTTTATGTGTATCATGTGGGATAATGATATTATTGTTATCTCAATTTATAATGTTTTCATTTCAAATAATAAAAAATTTATCTATTTTATATTAAATTAGAAGGTTATAAATAATGTGAAGCCTGATTTGATAGGTTTTTTTTAATATTTTGATATTTTTAATTGTGTGGGCTTAATGATGGATGATGTTTGTGTTTGTTGGGTGTCTTTCTTGTGATGTTATGATGTGAATTTTTTATTTCTGGTTGTGTGATTATTAAAAACACTTATATCATAATTTTATAATCTCATACAGTAGCTAAATGAATTTTATTATGGTCATTGTATATAATATCACTTTCAAATAGGATATAAACACATGTAAATATTTTGATAGATTTTACATCTTAAAAAACCTACTTCTTAGTTTTGAAAATGAAAATTAATTTTAAATTAATTTGAAAAAATAGATTTTTTATTTTTAATCATAACGTCAAAATTTATTGAAATGTTTCCTTTTATTTTTGGAAATTATAAATAATAACATCACCAATTATTTTTAGTTACCATGGTTAAAGGGAAAATCTGTTGAAAAGGGTAAAAAATATAATTAATTAATTTATAACTACTCTAAAATATATATTAATCCTATTGAATGAAATATGTATTACAATGGGAATATTTGGGTCAATTTTGGGACACCATGGAGCCATGTGGGTGTGAAAATGACATTTTATAATTATTAATTTAATGAAAAAGGTAATATAACATAAACAATTATATTTTACTAAAAAAATATTTAATATGGGGTTATAATTATTATATATATGACACTAAATATTAATTATAAAAAATTGATGATTTTCTTAATGAATATATTTTATTTAAAAAATTTAGAAATTAAATAAATAAATTTAATTATGATACAATGATGATGCAGTGATTGATTCATTAATAAAGGATTCAAATAAATTATATTAAAAATACTAAAATAAATGATTTTTTATTATTTTATGCCATTAAAGATATTTTTTATTATATTTAAATATTATATTTTAGTTAATACCTTTTTTTCTACGTAATCTATTTTTTATGAATTTGTAAAAAATACATGTATGTGTAGTTTCAAAAATTTAAATAATTCAAAAAATAAAACGTAAAATATTTTATAAAATGATATTATATTTCTAGAAATAAAAAAATCATCAAAATGGTTATGAAATGTCTAGAAATATCACAAATGACATTTTTTGTGTCTTTTGACCTGATATAGTAATCACACTAACCCACAATGTGTAAATTACATGATATCACTATATGATTAAGAAGGCTAAAATAATTTTTATTCGAAATATATTTGAATAAAACGATATTCAAATAATATATAAATAGTATTTATGATTTTTATTTAATTAAACATTATATTATCTATGAAATTAATGTGTTTGTGATATTTTCTAACATATATTGAATTTATAATAAATTAATATTTAGAGACATTCCAATAGTGCCCCTTCTCCCTCTTATAAAAGGCCACCAAATCTACCATACTAACCAACACCCCTAAATCCCATTGTACCATCCATATATATTCTAAATAATCTCCCAAAATCCATATTTTCTACCTATAATTCATACCATTGGATTAATTCAAATAAATAATGCCTTTTAGCTAAAATTTGTAGAAGATACATGATTTAGAGGAAAATACTTATATCAAGTTCTTTTTCTTTATTTTCTTTATCCAATCCCTATTATATTATTATTATTTTATTACATAATAAAACTAGTATTATAAACATAATATTATGTTTATATAAGATGTATTTTAACTACACTTACACACACCTCCATATAATGGATACAAACATACTATTTTTGTGTTTGCTGAACTGATGTCTCATGAATTGATGATTGCACAATTATTTTCTACCACCTCTCACGGTTGACATTATAATGGAAAAATATTTAGAAATGATATATATTATATTTATATTTTCTATATAATTCTATTTTTGTATTTATATCATACAATTATGCTTTCCATAATGTGTAAATACGATAATTTCATTTGTGGAATTTCAAAATGATATTACTCATTAATTCCATTCATTAAACATATAGAAGATAGAATTAATGAAATTATATAACATAATAATTAGACATTATACTATAATAATAATATATCTATTATCCTTTTGGTTTTCATTTATTTAATATTTAAAATAAATGAATGTAGCATTCATGAGTACAAAAGGTCTATCATCTCTATGAAAGGTACATTTCGTTTCTTGTCTTCCAATGTATGTAATATTTTGGATACATATATATTAAGGATATGTATTATATTTAAATCATGAATACTGATATGGATATGGTGGACTTTATACCACATGAAATGTTTTTAATTTTAACATGTTAATTTTTACTCAAGTTGCGAACATCAAAAAAATGACCAATACGAACTGGAATAATTATATAATTTTTATATCCTGGTAATAAGTGATAGAAATGAAATAATAAACTTGAAAACTATTCTAATGCAATTATAAATTATATTAATTTGAATATTTAGGTAGATAAATAACTAATAAGAAATGTCAGACTCAAGGTAAGGGACTTAATCTGAATCTCCCTTCATTGAGAAGTATTTTGTTTAATACATGATTTTATTTTATAT
This sequence comes from Viscum album, assembly GCA_963277665.1. Taxonomy (NCBI): domain Eukaryota; kingdom Viridiplantae; phylum Streptophyta; class Magnoliopsida; order Santalales; family Viscaceae; genus Viscum; species Viscum album. The sequence goes on from OY728151.1 coordinate 567,935,605, forward strand.
AGTGTATACTCATCCCCAATGAATTTTAATTTAGTTCAATTTTTTTCAAAAGGAATACTTTGTTTAAATATTTTTTTACTAAATGACAAAAGGGAATTTTTCATTTTAATTTATGCGGTGATAAAAACTTTTCTTCCATCACATGAATTTTTTGACCCATGGTTTTTTAACAAGGTTTAATATTTTTAGAAGGAAAAAAATTCCATATACACTTTTTAAGTAATTTGGAATTGAAAATGGTTTTGAAAAAGAAATGATTTTATAAATATCTTGAAATGATATTGCAATGTATAAAATTTTATCTTTCAATTATACTTGTTTTATGTTTCATGAATATGTTATGTTTTTTTGGTCTTTGTTTACATATACGGGTGGTTCTTTGAAAAACCAAGGATGTTTGAGCTAGAGATAGCTCTCTAATACATTAGGTAATGTGGTGGAGATAAAACATTATGGATTCTCCTACTATATTTTGGGATTATACTATGATGGATATTTCAAATGCAATCATAATGGTTATTCCCTATATAGTTTTGAAAGCTACAAATTATGTATGTTATGGATTGTACAAGTAACTTTTTGATTTATGATAACATTTAGTTATTTATAAATATTATTAGTTTATGAGGAATGATAAATATATTTTGTTTTATGAGTAAAAAGTATGATTTCATTGATTTGTATATATTCATTGACTATTATTTTCTTTCCTTATTTTATATCCATTAATGAGTTTTTTTTTCTCATACCATGTTTTGGAAATGTTTTTCATTGGTCATATAGAAGGTTAAGTGAAAGGATGAAATCAAGATGACTTTTATCAATAAAATAATTGGTGTTTTATTTAAGGAGTTTTTTTAAATTTGATGGAGTAAAAATATTTACTTTTTAATAAATGAGATGTAAGGTAATATTTATAGAATAATAATCTAAAACCTTATACCTAAAAATATCATCAATGTGAATTCATAAATAAATTTAATATTATGTATTGTTTAACGCTGGGGACTTATAGTTGGTATAAAAGGCATGTTTAGATAAATATCGGTATTAGGATATTTTTCAAATGATTATTCATAAATTATAATTACATTATGGAAAAATAGAAATGATATATAATTTAAAGATTACCATGTTGGTTCATACAATATATTTCTATGTTCAAAATGGTTTTTTGTAGGTAAATCATGGCTATTATGATAGGATGACATCAAGAGGAAAAAAATCTAAAATATTAGCAACCTGAAAAGGCATGAATCATAAAAGAATAGTTATTTGCAGTTATGGAACCATTTGAATAATTATATGGAATGATTTGTCTAAATACATATTTTTGGGATGAAGTATGTGAATGGATGTTGATGGGACCCGAATTGGTATAAAAGAGGGAAAACGTTTAGTTGATTAAGAAACACTTAAAGAGAGATCAGATCTAGAAAAAACCTTATCTGGATAACCAGATGAAGGATATTTATTTCGAGGAAAGTGATCATGTATTTCTTAGAGTACCTCCATAGAAATGGGTGATGTGTTTAGTTAAGAAAGGAAAGTTGACTCTTAGGTTCATTGGACCATATGAAATCCTGGAGGAGAATTGATCAATTGCCTATAGATTGGCTTTACCTCCATTTTTATCGTAGGTAAATAATTTTTTTTATGTCTAAATGTACGGAATGTATATGTTGGATCTATCTCATTTTTTAGACTAGAGGTAGTTCAGTTGGAATAGAATCCCTCATATGAGGAATAACCCGTCTAGATTCTTGATCGTACAATGAAATTTTTGAGAAATATGGAAATTAATTGAGTAAAAGATTTATGCAAAACCAATATGGTTTAATAGGATACATGGAAATCTAAAATTTCTATGAGGAATAATTACCCCCCAATTATATGATATGTAAATAAAATTACATAGAAATAATTTCCCAAATGCGGGAATGATGTAGGATCCTGGGTATTTATAAAATAATAAATTTTTATTTCTATTATATTTATGAATATGATATTAGTTTTATGTTAAGGTATCCTTTTATAAATATCATGCTCACCACAAAACAACGGGTTTTTCAAAAATATTACGTTGTACACCAATTCATGTTTTACTAAAAAATAAATCAATAAGATTATTATTATTTTAAATTTTATTTAACACCTAGCAGTTGTATTGGTTAGAATGACCAGAACTAACTATATTATTAATAAAAAAGTTTTTCAATGTTTTTTCATTTATAAATTATATTTTAGAGGCATAAAATGATATCTAATCTAATTTTTAGCATAAAATTCTCAAATTATTTGAAAAATTCATTTTACTGCTTTTTGATGGAAATAAATTTATAAATCTATTTTTTTCAGTTTCATATATTCTATTTGAAAAAATAAACATCTTTTTTAGAACTAGTACATCAAAATATATTTGGATAATTTTTTATTATTTTTCTAATAATGATCATTTTTTAGGAATAGTGAATAATACCTCTTTTTTAATTCAATACATCATTTTCATATAATTTATTTATATAGATAGATTGTCATTTTAATTGTTTTTAATGTGTAATTTTATTAAAAAAAATCATTTAAACAATTTTTTTTCATTGTACGAAATTTCATATTTAAATTGGATAAAAACACATTTTAATATTTTTCTAGATTTTTGTTCATCAAAAACCTCTTTTTGGTTTTGACAATAACAATTAATTGAAAATTTATTTTAGAAAATTTTGTGTTTTGAATATGGAAAATTGGATTCCATGTTTTCAATATCAAGGTCCAAATTTTGTGAATTGGTGCCTTTTATTTTTGAACATTATTAATAGTTTTTTCAGTAATTAATTTTATTTACCATGGTTAAAGGGTAAATTTGATAAATAAGGGTTAAAAATAATATTTTCAATAATATAAAAATACCTATAAAATATGTCTTAATCTTATTGGATGATATATATCCAGCCATGGGAATCCTTGGGTCGATTTGGGGACCTCATGGTCCACATGGTTCTGAAAATGACATTTTATAATTATTAATTTAAGTAAAATTGAAATATATAGAAACATGTATTTATTACTAAAACAATTTTAATATGGGTAAATATAAAATATCCCTCTGATAATAAATATTAATTATAAGGAAAAAAATTCTAACATCATGGTATTTTATTTATAATTTTTAGACAAAAAATAAATCAATTTAATTATGACATGATGATGATGTATTGATTAATTCATTAATAAAGGATACACGTAAACAATATTATAAATATTAAAATAAAATCAATTTTATTAGTTTTATTTCAAAAAAAATATTATGGATTATATTGAAATATTATTTTTTATTTAATGCCTTTAGATTCAAGGAATCATGTTGTTACAAATTTGTAAAAAAAGTCAGTTATGTAGTGTCAAAAATTGACATAATTATAAAATAAAACATAAAATAGTTTATTAAATTATTTTTAATTCATAAAAATATATATATCATCCAAATTATTAATAATCAACCAAAAATTTCATAATTTTCTCTTTTGGTTAATTTTACATTATATTTCAATTAAATTACCTACAATATGTAAATAACATGATATCACTATAAAATTCAATAAGGTAAAATAATGGTTAAACAAAAAAGATAAGAATAAACAAATGTTCAAAACATGTGTAAAATTATTGTATGATGGTTATTCAACCAAATATCATATTATATTCTATTTAAATGAGTTTTGGACTCTTTGTAATTGCAATGGAATTTATAATAAAATAATTTTTCTAGACATTCCAAAAGTGCCCTCCTCCCTCTTATAAATGGCCACTAGCTATACCCACATTACTCACACCTAGGAAGGATTTTTTATCATATAAATTTTGGCCATCTAAGCTCCCAAAATCCCTCCCTTCTTCAAAAAATCCTTAACATGGGAAGAAGGTAATTCAAGGAAGCCTTTTTGGCTCAACTCAAAAGAAGTTACCTGAATTAGAGGAATCATCTTCTCTCAAGTCCCCTTCCTTTATTTTTCTTCTCCAATCCCTATGATCTTATAATTCATTTATTACGTAAAAAAATTCGTATCCAAAATATATTATAATGTATTTATTTAATGTATTTAAACTACACTTAAACACACCTCAATCTAAAGGATACAAATATATTGTTTCTGTGTTCGGCGAACTCTTGCCTGACGAAATGATGATTGTTCAATTTTTTCCTACCAACTCTCATGGTGACCATTATGAATCAAATTTATTTATATATTATATATTATATATTTATATTTTCTCTTTTATTCTATATTTTTTATTTAAATCATACCTTTATGCTCTCCATAATGTGTAAATACGACAATTTCATTTCAGGATTTGCGAACTAACGCCCCTCTCAATGTGATATAACTCGTTCATGCCATAAAGGGAACTTATAAAGGACAGAATTAATGAACTTATGTAACATATATAACATATATATTATACTGAAATTATAATATACCTATGTATCTTTTAGTTTTAATTCCTTTAATATGACAAATAAATGAAAGTAGTGGTCAGGCGTATGTATGGCGTACCATCACCATGAACGGTGAATTTTATTTCCTATAAAAAACTGTTTGGTAAAATTATTAATAATTGTATATTTTATATATATATATATATATGATATTGAAATAATTAATTATATTCTTTGGATAATGGACTTTTTACCATAAGCAATTTTTTTTAATTTTAACATGTTTTATTTTGACTCAAGTACCGAACATCGACCAAACAACAGATATGAACATGAATAATTGTACGATTGTTATAGAAAAGGTAATAAGTTATATGAATGGATTAATAAACCTTAAAACAGATATGAATAAATTATAAAATAACATAATTTTATTTTTCATGGAGATAAGGAATGAAAAAGGAATATCAGACTCAAGGTAAGGGAATTCATCTCAATCTCGTTTCATTGAGGCATATTTTTGTTTATAAATGACTTTCCATTGTGCGGTTTGTATAAAACCCCATTTAATTTAAATTTCAATAAATATTTTTTAATTTGAATATATTTTTTACGAAGCATTTTAAGAAATGAAAAATGGAATTTTTCATTTTAATATCCATGGTGATAATGAGATTTTTGCAACAACGTCAATTATTTAATACTTTTCATCCTTAACAAAACATAACGTTTTTAAAATTAAAAAAACAGCATATACATTTATATTTTTTTTATTGAAAATGGTTTTGAGAACGCATTTTTATGTCAATATATTAAAATGATATATTATTATTGCAATGTAGAAATGTTATCTGCCCATTATGCTAGATTTATGTATTTGGAATATTTTATGGTTCTTGGGAATTGTATAAGTAAAAGGGTGTCTCCATCCTAAACCAATGGTGGATGATTCCGAGATAGCTCTCTAATTAATTGGGTAATGTAACATAGGTAAATTTTAATGTTCCTCCTAAGTGAATTTGGGAATATAATATGAGGGGTATTCTAAATGTAACCATGAAGGCTATTCACCATTTTCCTATAAAAGATAAAAAGTAAGTATGCTATGGATGACACATGTTACCTTTATGATTTATGATTTATATGATTTATTCACAAATATTATGATTTCAGAAGTTATGTTGATGAGCATTTAATTTATGACTAAAAAGATATATTTTATTGATTTTCATGTATTCATGGAGTAATGTATTTTTTCTTATTTTATATCCCTTATTGAGATTTTAATTCCCATAACATGTTTTAGAAATGTTTTTCAAAGGGTAAATGGATGGTTAAGAGAATGAATGAATTCAAGATATTTTGTATTAAGAAAATAATTCTTGTTTTATTTAAGGAGTTTTATTTTTGAAAAAAAAAATTGGATAGACTAGAAGTGTCTACTTTTTAATATTTATGATGTAATTTAATAGTTATAACCTAATTCCCTATAAATATAAACCAAAAAATATCCTCAACTTGAATTCGTGAATTAACAGATGATTATGTAAAATATAATCATGGGACCTTATAGAATGAATGACCCCTAAGTCCATATCTAATAGACCATGGTGTAGAATCTCGCTCGGATGGTATAAAAAACATATTAGGAGGAATTTCCATCATAATGTTATTTTAGATAAGAGGAAATCCCAAATACCAATGAACACAATAAAATAAAAAAATTAACCAAGATTTCATACAATAAAATTCAAAAATTTATAACTATAGATACATAATAACTCTCTAATATAATAATTTAAAAAAATATAAAGTAAAAAATCCAGCAATTACTTCAGAATAAATCATTCATGTTCCTGCTCTGTTACCATATCCCTCCTAGTAACCTAACATCTATTGAAATGAACATGACATGTATGTATATTAGTATCCTTCTCATTATTTATAAAAAAAAATAAAAAAAAAATAATAATTTTATAGTTAATAATGATTAGAACAATGATGTACCTAAAAGGTTATTTACTTGTTCTCAACCTCTCCAATTCTTAATCATTTGTAAACATTTTCGATGTAGTTTTATAATATTAAGATCAAATAATTCAGTATTCCCAACATATAGACCACAATTTATTTTGGTAATATCATGTTACCTCCTTTATGGTATTCTTTGACACTAGTTTTTATCGACTTTAAATTGCGTGTTGTTTTGGAGTAATTGTGGAAGAATGTAAAATGTTTTGGAAGGCCATGTGGTGTGCCCAGTGGGAATATGGTTAGAGAAAACTGTTTGGGTTATCATATGTAACTATATTCACAAGGATGAGACTTTGGAAGGCGATATATTGTTTACTCAAACTATATGGCCATCCACTCTAAACTATGCACCCACTTACATTGAGGGTTTTCATAGTTTGGAGAAAAGGTTGAAAACCCATTCTCTAATCATGGAGAAACAATATGCCCCATTTATTATAGATGATTAATTACAATTTTTAATTTATCTATCCACGTGACCCAAACTAGAACACCATGAACTGTGCATTAAATTATGCACAATTTTTTTAAAAACATGAAAATATCATATTTAAATCCTAATAAAAATATTTTGACATTAAAATGAAGACATTTAATTTAATGGCACCCAAGAGGTTATTTTTAATCCTCAAAAAAATTATTATCAGATTGGAGCTCTGGTTATTTGTGTTCGATATCTTTTATTAAGTGGATATCCTGTTATGTGGTTTCATCTTATCACCCTTTATATCTTTTTTAGGGAGTTATGTATCATAATGTTATTAATGTATGTAATAATTTTTATGATGGATCATTATTCTATGTTGTGTGTCTTGATCTTTCTTTTATCCTGTATCCTTTGGTGTTCCACATTATAGATGTTTTGTATACTTATCTCTAGATTAATTGGTATGACGTTCCCTGATGCCTTTCCATACTATTTAAATAATACATTTTTTCCCAAAATGAAATTATTATTATTATTTATTTGAAAAACATCATTTGAAACTACGTTATCAGTGATTTAAAATACCTTGTAGATTTTAAATATAGTTATTTTTTATGGAATTAAAATGCAGGGTGGATTTTGGGAAAATGATATCTTGAAATTAGAATTTATTTTATCAACATATTTGTTATTGAACTATGGAAAAATTACATTAAATTGAAATATGATTTGAAATTTAATAAATTGATAAAATCCTATATTTTTTGTGTGGAAATGACTTTGGAATGTTTTGTAGATTTTTTAATGTTTATTAGTCTTATTGAGTTCTGTAAAATAAATTATCACGGACATTCATCTCATTCATCATTGAATGTTCATAAAATATATCCATTAAAAATTATATGATGATATTCATTGGAAAAATTAGGAGTTTTATATTTTTGACCATGTGCTATTAGTGTTTCACAATAATTGGGTCATCAAAGACTTGGGAAATATGGGAAACCCGAATCAAGGTTTTTGGGACCATTTGATGTTTTTTTGAGCTTTGGTAAAGATGGAATCCATATATAACATCCAACATTGTTTTTGTTTACATATATATAGTTCAATTTATAATGTATTAAAAATTACCTTTCAAACCCATATCATTTCTTGAGTTGAGAAGATCATGTTGTTTTCCATGGGTCATTTGTGATTGAGAATCCAGTTACGATTGATGATGTTGTCACAAATGTTCCTCAAGGGAGGATGAAGCCATTATTATGTGTTAAATTGAAACATTTTTATTCAAATAATACCTGGGAGCATGAGGCATTTATGAGAGAGAAGTGGAATATTCTTTATGATAAAGAATTTTCTTGATCGAAATTCTGAGGATAGAAACTTTTTATGGTTCAATGGGTATTACATAATGATACCCAAATTAATGAATTCTTGTACTATTATTAATATTTTTTAAAATATATTCATGTTGTCAGGTAAATCCAAGAGAATATGGTAAATAATTGACCACCATGGGTTGTGCACCATTGGAGCCCAGTTAGGGAGAAACATATTGTTTGGAAACAAAAATACTATTCCCTAGGTTGATCCTCTTGATGGAAGAACATGTTTTTACTAAATTATTCACTCCTCCCCTCATTGTATTCACTCTCATATAGTGAGGTTTTTAATGGCCAGTTTATGATTTAACAAGTCGGGCACCATCCTAGTAGAAACTATGCAACCCATTTAGTAGTGGTGCACAATTTGTCTAACCATGCGACCCTTCCCATAAAACTATGTATAGATTATTTACCTCACCCATAAATTTTATTAAAATCATAATAACCTTGGGTTTACCCCTATTCAACCTAATTTTACACTAAATCAAATTATTATCCATTAAGGGATTTCAAGATTATATTTTGACTCATATGAACCCTTTTCATAATAGATCGTTTCTACACTGATTGTGTTTTATCTCCTTCAAGTAACTGGAAATCCAATCATGTAGTTTCATCATTTATCTATTTCCATTAATAGTATAGACTCATAGATAATTATATTTTTTATGGATATAAACTCTATTTTGGTGGATATTGATTATATTTTGCGATTCATGATCAATATAGAATTAATTTAAAATTGGAATTACTTATTATCATTGATGTATAGTGTGATATCTGAATTTAACTGTAGTTGGTTCCATGAATCATTTCCATATGAATGAAACCTCAAATTGGTTAATTTAATTTAAATGATTTTTAACTGGTTAAAACCCATTATTTGAAATAACGAGTTGTGTGATGTAAAATGGAATGGATATTACGACAAATGAAAATATTATTGGGATTGAAATGTGGGGATGATTTTGGGAAACTGATTTCATGATTTTGATATTGATTTTATCCATTTTTTAAAACCGTTATAGTTTTTTCTTAGTGTGAAATATTATTTAAAATGGTGTTAAATAATGTAAACTTATAGTTAAGGGTTTGAAATGAGAAACACATGTTGAAAACAAAAAACAAGGAAATGGTAATTTGAATTAATGTTAAATGTTTTATTTCCCCATTTCGTATTGATTGATTTATTGATTTTAAATTCATCCAAGGTAGTTATAGGTATCTAGTATATGTACACCCGAACCATGACTCCATATCATTGGATTAACGAAGTTAACATCTAAATAATTATAGGAATAATACGACAGAGGGTTCCCCTTTGGGGTTGTGGAAGATGCATGAGGATTACCAATTTAATTTGTATATTGATTTGTGTGATTAAACTATCTTCATATTAGATAAATATGGAGATTTTTACAAATCCTATTATCAAAAATAACATTCTTCAGCAATTTTTTACAAGGTGGTATGATTTTTTGAAATTAATATAAATAAAATTGATTCTTGAACTCTTTTATTCATGAAAACTTATTTATATATGTATTTTATAAAAAATGTTCATTTGATCTATTTTTGTTGTATCTATCATATCCGTTGATGTGAAATAATGTTATGGTATAAAATATACTAAGTTTATACCATTATTTTTTAATCATTCAAATGATTTTTTTAGTTTTATTGATATGTAATTGTTTATGTAACCCTTAGAGATACCCTAATTGGATTTATAGACCACACATTAGATTTTTCATTCAGATACTTTTTTATTTTCTAATGTCAGATCTTATCAAAGGGTATTTTAAACATGGATCTGGTGGATGTTCATGATCGTTCGGTTCATGGAGTGTTGATGGTGACCATTAGAGTTGTTGACCACTTACCACTCAAGATATTTTGAGACTTTTGTCTGGTTAACAGTTTATTTTCCTTTGGGTTGTTTATCTTTCTTCGTTGGTACTATTTTACATGTTTGTTTCATGTCATTTCTCCCATTATAGTTCAAATCATAATTATTTTTATCTTCAATATTCAACTACATTGTGGGGGAAAAACTATTTCCCTATTTGATCTATTATTATACATGGGCTAGTCGCCATGACATGGAGATAAAAAATGAAATTTCAACCATGTGAGAGACGTCTCTGGAATCCTATTACGAGGGTAACAAGATGATTCATTCCTATTTCACACACTCACACCCCAATATCAAACATCATATGATTTCAAGACATCTATATCAAATATGGGCTGGGGCACACCCCAACTTTCCTCAACCCAATATGATGTCCATCATTTTATTTTAAAATTAAAAAATATCAATATATATATATATCCAAATATTATATTTTTGTTTGATGAACTTTGAGGAAATTATCCTTCATCCCTATATCTACAACAAATTAACCACACTATAAATACAACACTATCTTCCTATCATTATCACACAATCTGGTACACCATACGACACTCCCTTATCATGCATAATCAACTTCTTAAAAAAGATGGAGCTAGATGGGTGATTATCCCATCCACCATAACCAATCTTGATAATGGGGAGAATATATGGAACCAAACCAATATGTGTTGGTATAAAATACTTGAATAATGTGTGGTGAGTTTAGAACTACCAATGTGATGAGAATAAATAGTCAAACATAATATCATCTAAATTTTAGGATACAAACATTCCAAAATCTACTTACAATTATCCATAATAAAGTAATTTCATTATATCAACAACTAATTCTATGAATATAACACATCCATATCATTATCTAAACAAAACAACTACTAAAACCATTAACGATCTAATTTCCTTTTTAATTTTATGAATTCTATATTCCATCTCTGTAACCAATATTTGGTTTATTATATAATTATTTTTCATATCAAATAAATCCCCACTATAGACATAATGCACAATTATTACATCAATAATTCATTCATTTCATGATTTAATATTTCAATAGCTACTTTCATATTTTTGTTTCCTTCCCATTATATTTTTATGGATTTATTTAACATCCCACCATCAATTTTAAAATCAAAAATTTCATCTTTCACATTTAAATTATCCTTGATCCATCTTATGCCTCAATGAATCAGTACTATGAAAATAAAAAATAGTAGAAACAATGAAACACAACAGTTGTTTTAGACATATAATATATGTGATAACATTAACAACACTCATGTCTTAATTATTAAATGAAATATTTAATTATGGGTTTTAGAAGTTATTTCCTTATTTGATTATTTTTTAGTATCTAAATACACCACAATAATGGAATTAAATTGAAATTAGTTCAAAAAATAATAATGATAGGATCATGTCGATAAAAAATATATCTCCTCTATTAATTCAAGAAGTTAAAATATAGTAAAATAAAACCACATATGGAACATTAATTCCATATATCTACGATAAAATTTTACTATCAAATTTGTTTTTTATTTCTTCATAATATTTTACTGATGGTAAAATAATAATATAAACATAAATTTTGTAAATTATCATAGATAAAATACATGGGTATCAGTTTACTTTATATATTCACATATTCAACATTTTTCCTTCTATATGTTTATTCATGTTAATTATACAATGGAATGAAAAATAATGGTATTATAATAATTTATAAAAACAATTTGGATAATGGAATAAATAGTCCATTTATGGAGAATGTTATGAATCTTCAACCATTGAATAGTGGATCACACTATGCCACTTGTACCTTCAGTCAAAGGGATATTATAAAAATATCAATTTGAAATATCTTATCTTTTTGAATCTCATGCATTTTTAAGAATGTTTCAATTATTTTGATAAAAATAATTAACATCAATATTATATGATTCAACGAATTTCCTATTTCACATATCCATTACATATAAGGACTAAGTAACAAGGAAAATTCCTTATTTATTTTGGTATTCCACAATAATTTCTATGACGTGCATGCTACAACTTGTTTTTTCCTCCCCCATCTCGAAAAGATCCGTATATCTTGAAAAACCCACCTTTAAAAAAAATTGTTACCATAAAAATGGTTGAACCATATCATTTTAGTAGTACTGTTTCATAATTGTCTCATGTACATTGAAAAATTCCATTTAAAATAGTAATCCTTTCCATTTTTCTGCTTATGGTGGTTCACATCCCAAATCAACCAACCCATAAAAAACCTATATCTACATTTATTCACTTTAACAATAATTAGATGGAGTTTCATATAAATGAGAGACAATACTTATATTAATCTCAATTTAGAAAATCCATCCTGATTATAACCGTTGAATTTTGTATATACCCCGATGTGAAACTCAAATGGAATTGACATCGCGCATCGTGATATCCCTTGTGAAATCAAACATGTCATACACTTACATGAAGGATTAATTAATGTCATATGAGTGGACCAAAGTTCAACTTACCATTATATATTAAAAGATACAAGTTTTTTTTCTTTTGATCTGGCTAGGTAAGACTTACAGGCAAAGCAGTCCATACAACTCTACCATCACTATACCATGCACAAAATTGTGTTGTGTAGAATTTCAAAAAACCAATAGGAACCACGTCCAACCTAGTATATGGACCTATATATTGAGATCATTAAAATATACTCCAAACACCTAAATAAATAGTGTAATGGGTCTTATATGTGTATGTTGTTTCATTAGAATACACTTAATCTAATGTCATCATTGAGACTAAATAAAATCATATGATAAATGAGAAATAAGAAATTTATGAAATTTACCTCTATGAGTTCCCTCTTATATATATCAAAATAAAACTATATAATAGCCAAATATGTAAAATATTATGAATAAAAAAGTACCAATTATTAAAATATCATACTCCCTCAAACTAGAACATCTCTAACAAAAAGAAACAATAGAAGATTAGTGAAAAAATGATTCAAAACAAATTGAAATCCATTATTCTATATATAATCATAATATCAAATATATCATATAATACAAATAGAAATAATAATCTATATGATCTATAGATTCTCAATACATAAATATCTCAAACTAATTCATAATTGTAGTAATAAAAAGAAAAAAAATTATAAATATATATAGTCATAGACATCATAACCAATAATGAATATAAATCAGATATTTTTATTTAAAATTATTATAAAATTAATTCATTATAATTAATAAGTAATATCAACATTCAATTTTATATTTATATCTCTTTATTATGGTTATTAATATTAAATTCTTTTTATATATGGATATTCCATCAATCTAATAATAAAAATAATATAACATAATAGTAAGAAAACCATAACATAACAACAATGTTAAATAACCATCATATAATTTTGATTATTAATATTTATTATATGAACAATTTATTTTATCCACTTTTTTTAAAACTATTTAATTAATATGAAGCTTAATTTTAGAAAGAACATATCATAATTTCAAGTAAATGATTCATTAGGAATTACATTATATACAACTCTCAATTGAATCATAACAAAATTTAAAGAAATGAACATACCATGCATTTTATAATTTCACATTTTACGGGATACAAATTTAAATATAAAATTCATAGAAGACATACTCTCAAGAATCACGTTATTCAAGCTTAATTTATACATTTCAGTATGAAACTATGTAACAATAAATAATAAATCTTATTTATATCTATAGGGAAATGATGTTTCCTCAATATTTAGTTATGAAATTATATATACATAATAGTTATGAAGAAGTATGAATTTAACTAATCATACTAAATGATCACCCATATATCTTTTGATATAGATTATGGAATACTTCCCAAATAATTTACACATTTTTCTTCTAGATTCAAAAATTATTCCTAGAATGAAAATTCGATTTTCCATTTATAGGTATCCTTATTGGTTTAATGTTTAGAACTCAGTTGTTTATCATGATGATTAAAAAACTATTCATCTCATGAGACCTTTAATGTTAAATATAACACATAAACATTTTATCATTTTAAATCCTTCTAAAGGAATTCTGAGTCAAAATAGGATATGGAACATTTGTTCATGTTATGTTTGAAAGAACAATTAATATATATATATACGTTAGATTATAAATGTAATAAATATCATATAATAAAAATATTCACATAGACTATTGAAAAAAAACATTCTTTATCCTAACTAAGGACCACAACACTTAAATATCCCACCAACCACCATAGTGAACATAATTTTACCATAACTAAATCCAAAAAATCTGTGGACCATTAGTCACAATAAAATTTCCCTACCCCACTATAATGTTTAAATAATTAACATATCTATCAAATAATTATTAATTCTATTCATACCTAATGATTAATGTTAGGGATAACCATTGAGAGGTTTCATTACATCATTCATGTAATTACTATATATGAAACAACATGATATGTTCACCCCAATGTTATCAATAAAAATGACTAATTCCATATCATAAACCACAATAGAATCCTACAATTCAATCCATAAAAAATTATACAAACATTCCACCTTCATAAATTTAAAAAACTATAAGACAAACTCAATGTTTTGTTCCATAATTTTCTATCCTTAAAAGAGGTTGTTAAAATAGGAAATCAAATGGTGTATGTGGATCATGAGGTCATGAAAACCGTAATAAAAAATCTAGAAAGTTATGATATCCTCTCATCTTTCAATACTCCTCAAATAGGGAATAAAACCCTCCTTGACTATGATAACGAATACATCCCATGGGAGTCCATATTTCTATATATGATGCATCTTAAATCAATTCAAAGACACCGCTCAGAGTGAATTCACTAATAAAAAACCCATAACTAGCCAAATTAATATCATGATCGATGATTTCTTGAAATTATTTTATCCACTATAAAACAATAGTTCTAGACACCACACAATGGAACATTAGAAACCATTTCTGAAAGAACATCCTTAGTGCCTTTTCCCATGACCCTCTATTTTTTTCTTATTGAGAACAAAATTATGGAATCAATCCATTTACCTATTATCACCCAATCATTAAAATAATCTATGTTGGTTCCCTAATCCAAACCACATAATCACAATAAGGTGAATCCAAATAATCTTATATGAACCTCAATAAATCCCTTACAATAACCCACTAATCAAAATAACTGTTATATGAAACAATAATTTATTTATTTATATTTTATTTTTATAGGAAAAAAATAAATAACTAATAATAAATTAATTATTTTAAAAATAAACTTTTATTATTTTAATCCTTATCTAAAAAAGGTGGGAAATATGTTTTATAAAAAACCATCCAATTTTTATAATGACTAAATTCATAAAATTTTCAGACTCTCTATCACAATCAGTTTAATATTGATATAAATAAAACCAACTGACTTTTTATGAAGAAAATTCATAGAAGCACACCACAATATTATTAAGACAAATAGTAACACTGGTGTCACCACATAAACCATGAAATAAAATGAAATACATGTTTTGAAATTAACATGTTAATTTTGAAATCGCTTATTTGAAATATCCAATTACTAATTTTGATAATGTATATAATTTAATATCCTATCTATTCATTGTTATAAATATTATGTTTGGGATCTTGAGCAATTATTTGATTCAATTATAACATTCCTTATTTATTGACTCATATATCTTGGAATGGTTACATTATTTAATAACATTTTTATGTTTCACCTATGAAACATTATAGTTCTCAACATTAAGATAATATCAAAATTAATAATTCGTAAGATGAAATATCCAAATTAAAAAAAGACATGATTTATATAATATGATGTAAGAAATATTTATATTTTACTAATTTACCATTTAGGTTATGGATATAAAAATAAACTGTTGGAACACCCCAATAATATAACAAAAAAACAATTTTTCATTTTATATTTTATATAGATGATGTTTATTTTATCTAAAAATTATATTTATTGAAAAAAAATATATTACATAAAAGATAAAAAATTATAATTATTTATAAACAATCTATCTCATCGTATAGAATTCATGGGAGCACATCCCTCCAACCCCGATAATTTTTTTAAGGAATCTTGGAATCCAAAATGTTAAATAAACGCCTCATAAAAATAGAATTTCACGATAGGGGAGGAGTACCCTCTTTATAATTCTTAATTCATAATATATGATACTAGAACATAATAAATCTAGAATCCTGATACCATGGAATTATTCTAAAATCATTTATTTAGAATATTTTTTATTAATTAACCCCATTTAATTAGAATCACAGACAAACATTATACATGTACCTGTAATATGTATATAGCCATTAGTGTTATATCCTCACATGGTCATTTGGTAGACTAAATTTCCTTACATCAAATCATGGGGGTCCTATAATCCAATTTTCTATGACGTCATTTCTAGCCAGTTTTATGAAATAATTTAAATTGATAATATATTTCTACCAACACATTAAATATGAATAGATAATATCTCCATTCAACATTATATTTATAATACATTGTATTTTATAACATTTTATCACTATCTCCCCCCCTCTTGTATTAATTCTAAACTATAAATGAAGGTAAATGAACTCTAACAACAACTTCCAAAATGTCTTAGTGTGGCGCATATCACTGAGGGAATAAAACCCATAATTTGAGTATTTGTCCTGATTAAATAATATATGGACAATAAAAATTATTTAATAATAAATACACACAATTTCACTCAATAAAAATCCATAATACAATATAATAAAATAAAAAATGTATGATGGAGAATAAATAATAAATATACACAATAATAATTCAAAAACTAGCACCTAGTAGAATCTCTATCTGAAACTCCAACTCTAAGCTAACACAACCTAAAATTTTAACCAAAACACTCCAAATCACATAAAACATATAAGTGTTATCATATCATTCACCCTAAGTAGGATACTCCCCATGACCTCTCATGTAAATTTATGAAAACAATAATAATGCCTTAGTGAATACAGAGTGGAACCAATATAATCCTAATAAGTATACTACCCATTTTCTACCTCACTATTAAGAACTCACAATGTGACACAACTTATATTGTAAGATAATATCAAAATAACGTAATTTATTGTATCCCATAATGACTTAATCTATTTTCATCCACTATAACACCCCAATTTAAATTTCATATGATTAAATCACTTCTATACAATATGTTGATTGAAAAAAACCCATTCTACCCCAATTAATGTTTTGGTAGAATAAATTATAATATAGAAATATATAAACATATAAAACCTTATTTTTAGGGTATCATTTCAATAGAAGACATCAATCACAATCCATCCACCTATCATGAATGAAACACACTATACATACCACAACATACTACTATCATCGTCGCATCAGCGAGTCATCCATATATGACTCCGTCACCTTGAATTATTTTACCACCACATTACTCCCCCAACCAGGGATGATATAATTTCTATTTAAGATAACAGAATATGTGTAAGTCTTCCATCCAGCCCCATGAACATGTATATTTTGAAAAACATCTTGAATCAAATAAAAAATTCAATGGTATTGAATAGTTGAATTGGGTGGGGATCTTTTAGAAATGTTTTTACAATAGAAAAATAAAAAGTCATATAGAATATGAAAATTATTGGAGTATTATATAAACACTAAAGGAGCTTATAATTCTCCCCCACAAGGTCACTGTTAGTCATATAAAACTAATCGGGAATCGATAACAGAACCATTCAATTATCCATACAAAACCACCATAAAAACCATCAATGATCCAATATTATTTATTTATATAACAAATTCCATATCCCCCTCACCAAAAATAATTAGGATTATAATCTCATTTATTTCCCATTTCTAATGAAAAAATAACTCAATCCATACCCCCCTTGAATTTTTTCAATTATTAATTAATTTGAAGTATTTATATCCAAATTACTCAGTGTGTCTATTTATTTACATCTTGTGAAAAATTCCAAATTCAACTAACAACCCACAATAACATATTCTATACATAAATATAGTTGTAACTATTTTATTGAAATAATTTATTTTTATACAGCCATACAACACTAAAACCCCAATATCTAATAATAACTACATGGAAACTATATAAATACATATATTTACGAATAAAATATATGGTATAAAATGAAAATAAATAAATTCCAAATTTATCTATGATTGATTTCCTTATAAGATTCAATTATTAATATCTTATTTGAGGGTATTTGTATATAACAACATTGGGAGATTATTTAAATGTTAATAAATTCAAATAAATTAACCTGGGATTGTATCAATAAAAACACATTCTGATTCCTCATCAACTCATGAATTTCAAATATCATTCAAATACTAAATTAATATATGATATATGTTAAAATTATGATCCAACAACTTTTAAAACCATATTAATTATATATTTTTTATTATTATTTTATTGTGGGTAAAAATAAATTTTAGTATCATATTAAATAACACCTTAATTCAAATAAGGTACATGATCATGAATTTCCTTAATTTGTTCTCAAATTTATATTTATTTCTTATTTTTTGTTTGATTCATAAAAATTACATTCTGGAAATAAAAAGTATGGTAGTCTCACAAATTATATAAAATAAGATGAAAAATTCAGGAATCCCTTATTTATAAAGAAATTTAATAATCCTCCTATGTAGTGTATTCGATCTGACTATTCCCATGACACCTCTTGGAAATGGGATGGTCTAGACAGTCAGTACTCGTGTTAGCATATCCATGAAAACAAAATCATATAAAAAATTGTTTTAAATACACTTCACTAGAACCATCCCATTACCCATCACATATTTTATGGAATTTCATATTACATAATCGAAAATTACAAACTAAAATAACATAATGAAAAGTCCCTAGTAAATTCAGACTTCTATGCCAGCCATAAAGGTATATGAAGCTCCAACTCACATATTACTCCTCCCTCACATTAAACTCTATGTGTCTTTGACAACCACCTGAACTGACAATCACAAATATCCAAATGACTAAAGAATAGAAGTTTAGAATTATTATTTTACATAGATGGAATCTCTATAGAAAACACATCCCAAAACATCCCTCGAAGCTACTTCATTACTCTTAGTACACACCTAAACATTGTAGTCAACAATTATGAAACAAAGAAAAACTTATATTCATAAAAAATAATACATTATATTCATGAATATTATTGGTTAACCATATAGTAAATCTCAATGAAGTCATGATACTCTCATTCAAGAAATAGAATTTCATATGTACCTTGACATGAGACATATATGACATTTCATAAGTGAATGGGGATTAAAATTATGAAAAATATAAATAGGATTATACATACATGACGAATAAAATCCAATTACATTATAATATAAATACTACAATAAACATTATGATGTCATGGAAATATATGGGTATCCATTAAAAAAATTAGGGATAAGTTATATCAAATGACCTTTTGGAAGATAAACATCCTCTATACCATGGAATATATTACAGTTATTGGTTTTTTAGAATTCAGAAAAATTCACAATTTTCTTATTTGATGACGGAGTGTTGTAGACATAGCAGTTCTTCTCCCACACAATGTTTCTAAACACCTGAAGAAAAGAAATACGTCAAAATGGTCTTGGCGAATTAATTTTGAATTTATAATAATTTTTAATAAAAATAAGAGATTCATTTTAATAAAATGTATTTAAATGATTTAGTTACCATATATATATCACATTATATTGTAAATATCAATATTTCATAAATAATATTTCATTGAGATATAAATATAAATTTAATTGTAATGGAAGAAGTGAGGTATGCGAATAAAATAAAAATGTAAGTAATAAAATTAATGTATGACATATCTCATTATTGTGTGTATTATAGAATTCATGGAATATAAAATTAGTTTTTCTAATTTTAGAAACTTATTTATGATAATATTATTTTCACACTCTTTAAAGAATTAATATTTTCAATAATTATTCCCATTCATACTTATAAATGATCTGGTCAACCCCTTATCTCAAATCAAAATTACAGTAATATTACATAATAAAATATGGTTGTATTATCTATAATTTTCACCCATTATACATTTTTGTGGCAATATTTTAAATAATAGGCTACGACTCCTTAAAATTCATGAAGGTTGAACAGAGATTATATGAACCGTTCAATTTGAGAAATATAATTTTATCATTGTTTATAATTTTTCTGACAATTCAAATAAATCCTTGTCCTTATTTATCACTATTATAATATATAAATTATGTAATTATAATTTTTTTAAAATTATATTGAAATAAAATACATATTAATCTATACTTATCCACTAATTATTTGTTTTTAATGACGACGAAAGTGAAATTGCCTAAATCTTATGTGATATTATGCTTTTTTATAGATACATTATAACAATTAATTATAGGTAAAATATAGTGTTAATAAGGAAATGTTTTTTAATTATTTTTGTAATTATATTATAAAAATTGAATGCATAAATTAAATTACAAGTTATATTTTCCCAATTTTTTAAAATAATTGAATTATATATTCAATCAATGTAAATTGTTTATGTAAAATCCATAAATCTAAATGAAAAATTATAAATTAGTGAAAAATTAATATTTTAGGCTCATTTATATTTTGGAAATAATATTATTATTAATAAAGAATTATTATTGATACCATCATACTAAAAAACCCATAAAAATACATATTACTGGTAATTGATGATCAAAACAAGTTACCAGTACATAATATTAAAAAAATAAAACAATTTTATTGATTAAAATATATATATATATATATATTTATATATTTGAAAAAAATTAACAAAAAATAATATTTAAGATACATTATGTATGATCATGTTTTGGAATGGTTGCATTTGAGGCTAAGGGATTATCACCTAAATCAAATTTAATTTAGATATATTATAAATAATTGACTAGTTTTATTTTATATGGTGAATATAATACCCCATTTATATATTTTATCTTAAAATAATATAATTTATATGATTTATTATTCTTTTTAGTAATCACCATTATACTATTTTTTTCATTATTTATGATAGTCATGTATGTATTAATGAATCAAAACCTTTTAATTATTGTAAGTTCATTTTGGTTTAAATGAAAATTTTTAGGGTTTTTTATGTTCATCATATTGATTTTTTTATACCATTTTCATTTTCTTATATATGACATTTCATTACCTTTTCATATTCCCTATTTGATATATTATTCCCATATAAATTTTGAAGTTGATTAGATTTTATAATCCCTTTTTCTCCCTTTTATGCTTTCATAGATTCAATATAATCATTTATTATTTATTATCTAAAATTATCAATTATCTAATTGTATTATGCTACATACCATTAAATTTTAATAATTTAAAATTTCTTTTAAGATTTAAATTTTGATTGATCCTTAATAACATACAAATTATGACATTTGTAAGGGGTTCATTATTAGTATCAATTCTTCACTATGATTATAAATGTTGTTTCAATGAACCCAACCCCAATATCATAGATCTAGTTCCATACATTTTTACATTGGTACAATGAATGATAGAGTGCATCTCAACAGACTAAATAGTATAGTTTCTTTTGAAAACTACATTAAAACATAATTATTAAATTACACCCTGAAATAAAATATAACCCAATAAATTCATTGAAAACACTATTATTTTATTTACTTATCCCTTAATATAATTCATAATATAAAATTGAAATTTTTGGGAACTATAATACACAACAAAGAGGACAGATTGGATTCTCATTAATGGTTAAGAATAAAACGGATGACAAAAACGTAAATAATATTGAAATATGATTATCTAAAAAGACATGTCAAAAAACAAATTTCTCAAACATAATATGAATGGAATAAAATCTGTTCAAAATAATTCCATATAAATAGTCACAATATAATGAATATTAAATATGGATGTTCCACTAGTAGAATAATCGCATTAAATATTAATGTCATGACCCATCTCCTAGGGCCCGTGTCGTGACTACACTAAGCCCGCCTTCTATAGGCCAGGGGCTGGTGACTAGCACCAGAAGCGTAATTCCCAAATCTGGTAAGGCATTTCCTTTAAAACTGTATACACACACAATAGACCACACAGATGGATAAATACACTAAATAAAACTGTATAACAAGAGAGTGATGAAAAGTAAAGGGGCCGGAAATACAATCCCAGCTGTAAAGTACAAGTACAACTGAAAAGGAAAAAATATCTGAAATGTGAGAAGAAGCTTCTTGATCTTCAACCACAGATCCTACCTGAAGGGTATGTACAAATAGCATCCTCATCACTCCACATCTGTTGGTCTCCACCATGTACCGACACGTCCTACGGTCCACCACCGGGTACTGTCCAGTTCTAGTACTCTCTGCCTCAGTCAGCGTTGTTTGTTGTCTTCATCCAACACAATGAGGTGCGGGCATCACCCATGTAGGGGTGAGTATAACGATACTCAGTTGGGACCCTAAGACCCTCAAGGTCTCACAAAATCCAACAAGAATTAAAATAAGTATGAAATCAATAGATAACCCCACTTATGTATATTCCCATACATATAACTAAGTTATCATGAAATCCATCTCAATCATGAGGAAAACACAAAAGTTTATGACTCAGCTCTGACCATGATTTTTATTATCGAAACCATGGCTGCTGGAGAAATCCTACTGAATCGAGTACAGAGGGTCTGCTGTGACACCAAGGTACTTCCCACTGGCCTTTTACTACAGAGGTACTCCTCCTATTGAGTACCATGGGTCTGCTGGGTCACACACAGGGGCTCCCCAATTTGGGTATACCGCGTCACTAAGTCACTCCCCCTAATAGCCGGAAGAGGTACTCCTCTTGTCGAGTATCGCGGGTCTTTCGTGATAACCAGCAACTCATCTTCCTTGGGTCTTCCACGACACATAGGGTCTCCCCACTGGGCTAGTTGAGTCACTCCGCGTCGAATCGGTCACCAGTCGTCAGGTCTCAGCCAGCTTCTAGGTCTCTGCACTTTGCTCGCTCCTCACTGGAAGGATCTGCTACACGAGCTACTGGTCAAAACTCAAACTATCAATAATTACCACGTAGAAGTATCTCAATGGCCGTCCATGTCATACAGGTCTGAACGTAATCGACGGTGCATCAAACGGATGCTCGGTCTATGAGCTATTAGACATTTGGTACTGAGGGCCCAGTTAGATTTGTACATGACCCAACCTGACCGTATCTGAACTATTCCCCAAACTCTAGTGGGATATACTCAAAATGAACATCATGCTCCAAGATTACTAGTGTCGCTGATAGTTTTTCAAACTGACATCTGATGCCATAGATATGTCCAAAAGAAAGGAAAGGGTCGGTAGAGGGCCTGGGTCCGGTCTGACCGGTCAGGGATCACATAATCTGAGTCGACCCGGATGGACCTATTGGGTCTGGCACAACCCATTGGGTGGTCTAGCTTCTTAGGTTCATCCAGGCCCACTAGGTTCAACCCAGCTGACCGCATGGGCGGTTCGGTCTGGGCTCAGGGCCTATTCGGCCCGGAGTGCAATGAGGGTGCGGCTCGGGTGGAATCATGTGCATGGGGAGTGCGGGGCGTCATGGTTCGACTGAGTTCACGAGAGATGGCAGGGCAGGCCGGGAGGCGGTCGGGTAGGCCGGCGGGCGGGCAGGCGGGGTTCGGCGAGGCCAGCGGACAACCGGGCATGGCGCAGCCAGGCCGGGGAGCAGCCGGGGAGGGCAACAGGCGGGCCGACGGGCGATCGGGTATGGCACAAGCTGAGCTGGCGGGTAGCAGGACATGGCAGCAGGTGGGCCGACAGGTGGTCTGGCAGTGCGCCAGTGTGGACGACGGGCGGTCGGGCAGGGCGACAGGCAGCAGACAGGGCGGGTGGGAGGCCGGGCTGGTGCGGAGTGGCGCAGATCGGGTAG
The DNA here is from genome assembly GCA_963277665.1 of Viscum album. Taxonomy (NCBI): domain Eukaryota; kingdom Viridiplantae; phylum Streptophyta; class Magnoliopsida; order Santalales; family Viscaceae; genus Viscum; species Viscum album. The sequence continues at coordinate 567,959,884 of OY728151.1, forward strand.
GCGCAGGCCGGTGGGGGTTCGATGGGGTGCGCGGGAGACCTGCGACAGTGCGCAGCCAGTTCACCTGGAAGACGGCGCTGCCAGAGCGGCTCGGCTGGAGGGTCGTGGGTCAGCCATGAGCACCGGAACACCACAGGGGTGACGCGGGTTGCAGAGGCTTCAGGAAGCGCGAACTTTTACTATTTCCTTCGTCACCTTCAACGCCTCTTAGTTTTTTTATTTCATGCCAAGGATCGTCACAAAAAAGAACGACGGAAGTGTCGAGCCATGTCGGTTTGACCCGCACCCTCCTTGTTTATGGTGATAACAGTTGGCTCTTCAAGGTTGGAGAACGATGTACAACAACTCACCTGCAAGAAGAATCATAACCTCATTGTACATTTTGAAAGAAAAGAAGAACATCCCACATAAAAGAAAACAACCCCTACCATTGTTCATTGATTTCCAAAGAAGTCATGGGAAGAAGGAAAAGGTGATCATCATTCTTCACGTCCGCCACACAATTCCAATCCCAAGCTCGGACATCTATTGTGGAAGACTCTCCACATAGGTAGGTGTCTAGGGAATATGTTCAAAGAAGTTCATTTCTGGATTTCGTCGTTGGAAGATGAGGTTCTTCGTTGGAGAAATCCTTTTCTCCCAAGCTCCCCTCAGCCCAAAAATAATAGATTATAAAATAAATTATTTAATTGGAAATATTTAAAAAATAAAACTAAAAATTGGTTGGAACATTCAAATTAATGGTAGGATTTTTTCCCATTAATTGCGTGTGTTAGAAACTTTAATGAGCAGGATACTCAAGAGGCTCATTCACATTAAAGTGGGGGGGGTGAGAGGTTTTTCTCTTGTCTCATTTAGTAGGGGTCTGGTGGTCCCCACACCTAATATTAAAATTGGGAGGTTATGTGGTCTCGGGTGGTCCCCACCACTATAATCCTCACAAGGAAGGCTGAGTTCTGGTGGGCCCCACCACTCTAACATCTCATGGGAGGTTACTGTGTAGTTTTCCTACCTCCAACATCCATATGGAGGTTTTAACCTACAAATAAAAATTATTCCGAACACACAATTTTTATTTAATTCATTCTCTAAAAACCCAAAAACTATCTTTTAATCTCGACCCACTACCGTCGAGGTGATAGTCTTCTTAAGCGAATACCGGCACTACGAGTTCAACGTTGCCCTCAGATTTCAATTCCATGCACTGGTTTAAAAGTTATTAAAACCTACTCATACATTTACTTAACATACCTGAACAAAGCATCATAAAATGATTCTGGGCACACCGGTCCTCAGAATGACCCGTCGTCAGCCTTTGTTGACTCGTATAATTCACAGGTATGTAAGAAAAAATAATTCCATAGAATTTACGTGTCTTTACATTATCCCCACCTTCAAGCATTAGATACCTGTAAGCTACAACTTGAACTAAGGGAATATGTGAGGGCAATGAGAACGCATCTGAGCCTCCTGCTTTGATGTGCTCTCCTGGAGGTTCTCATGTTTCTAGTGAACATGCACTAGAGGTATCGACCATCTACATAGGACCTTCTCCGGTTGATCCTCAATCTCCACTAGAACATCAGTGAATGTCACCCCATCGTCGACGTCCAACTCTCCATGGTCGATGCTATGAGAAGGGTCGTGCACGTATCTCCTTAGCTAAGATACGTGGAAAACATCATGCACCCGGTGCAACTGAGGCAGAAGAGCTAAGTGGTAAGACACCGCATTAAATCTTCTGAGGAACTGAAAAGGTATGATGCATCATGAAAATAACATGCCTCCTCGACCTAATTCTAATAGTCCTCATCGAGGTCAGACTCACAGAAAGACGTGGTCACCATCCTCGAATTCTAGAGGTCTCTGTCTCCTGTCAGCATATGACTTCTATCTACTCTGTACAATCTATATCCTCTCCTGGATGATCAATACCTTCTATGTGTTAGCCCGCACCATCTCTGGTCCCACCAGTGTGGACTCCCCTGGGTATGTCCAACAGAAGGGTGATATGCAAGGTCTCCCGTATAATGCCTCAAAAGGTTCCATCCCCATGATGGTGTGATTGTTGTTTGTGTATGAAAACTCCTCTAATGGTAAGTGATCCTCCTAGATATGACCAAAGTCGAGGACACAAGCACACATCATTTCCTCGAGGGTCTGAATGGTTTTCTCAGTCTGGCCATCCATATGAGGTTGGAAGGTGATGCTCATGTGAAGTTACGTCCCGAAAGACACCTACAACCCCTTCCATAGCCTGGAAGTAAACTGTGTGTCATGTTTGGAGACAATATATGTAGGTACTCAATGTAGCTGCATAATCTTCTACACATAGAGGTGTCCCATTCTCTATACTGAACACTACTCTCTGATCGGTTAGAAGTGGGATGATTTGATGAGTCGATCGACAATCACCCAAATCGAGTCGTGACCCCAAGATGTTCGTGGTAGTCCTGTAATGTAGTCCATGGATATCCCATCCCACTTAAACTCTTGTACCTCAAAAGTCTGAACCAATCGTGTTGGTACCTGGTATTTTGCCTTCCCTTGCAGACAAGTGAGGCACTGAGAGAATAACATCACTACTTCCTTCTTTATACGTGGCCACTAGTGCTGTTGTTTAATGTCCTAGTACATCATCGCCACTCTTGGATGTACCGCTAGAGGGGATTTGTGAAACTCCCTCAATAATTACTCCTAAAGTGACACTGGTACCATGGTACGTCTTTTGAAGAGGATGACGTGCTCCCCACCTTCAAAAAATCTATCAGGTGCATGCCTTGTGGATATCTAAGCACGTCATGTCTTGCAGTCTACTTCCCCATGTTTTGCCTCCATGACTCACTGAAGTAGTGTGGGATGGATTATAAGATATTTTAGAAATGATGCTCCGTCTCTATCCACAAATTATTTCTATAAGGCATCCAGTTTCTCTTTTGCCTCACCTACCAGCTGTATACCAGATCTCCTGTTGAGTGCTTCCACTACAATGTTCCCCTTTCCAGGAGTATAGACTATCATGAAGTCATAGTCCTGGAGGAACTCATTCCATCACCATTGTCTCATGTTTAGGTCCTTCTAAGAGATGATATACCTGAGATGTTCGTGATCAGAGTAGACGCTAAAAAGTTCCCCCATCAGATATTTTCTCCATATCTTCAAATCAAAAACCACTTTTACTAACTCCAGGTCATGGGTAGCCTAGTTCTGCTCGTGTTGTCTCAGTTTCCATGAACCATACGTGATCACAGGTTGCTCCTGCATTAGGACACACCTGAGTCCGGTCCCTGAAGCGTCCTAGTAGACTACATTCCCTATGGCTTCCTCTGGAAGCCTCAAGATGGGAGCACTAGTCAGTCTCTGCTTCAGCTCCTGATAGCTGTTCTGGAATCTCTCCGACTACGTGAAGGGTTTACCCTTCTTTGTCAATGCTTATAGTGGTGCTGCAACTCTGGTGATGTCTGGAACGAACCTCCGGTAGTAACCAGCCAATCCTAGGAAACTTCGTACCTCTGTCACACTCTTGGGTGGCTCCCAAGAAAGTACCACCTCAATTATGGATGGATCCATTGCATCTCCAGCCTCCGAGATGACGTGACCCAGGAAGTGAACCTCTCGTATCCAAAACTGGCATTTAAAGAACATACCTTATTACTGGTGCTCTTGGAGTGTGTCCAGTACTACCTGAAAATGGTAGGCAAAACCCTCCTCAGTAGTCATGTAGATCAAAATTTCATCGATGAAAACTATGAAAAATTGATCGCGGTAAGGCTGGAAATCATGTTTATGAGTCCCATGGACATTGCTAGAGTGTTTGTTATGCTAAAAGGCATAACCAAGAACTCATAGTGGCCATGCCGACATCTGAAAATTTCCTTCTTCATATCCTCATCTTGAACTCTAAGATGGTGATAACCTAATATGAGGTCTATCATTGAGAACCATCAACCTCATTCAACTGATCAAAGTGGTTGTCAATTCTTGAGAGTGGGTAAATGTTCATCACGGTCACCTCGATTAGGAGAAGTAGTCGACACAAAGCATCAAGTTTCAATATTCCTTATGGGCAAACAGAATCAGAGCTGCCTAGGGAGAATCATTAGCGTGAATGAATCCCTTCTCTTGTACGACATCTAGCTATACCCGCAGCTCGTGAAACACTACGGGAGCCATCTGATACGCTGGTTTAGATATCGATGCCTTCCTAGAGTACATATCAATGTATAAGGCCACCTCTCTATGAGGAGGTAGTATTGAATCTTCGTCATATAAAATATACGTGTCCTGGTCCACCACTACCAGATAGCTAGGACTCTCCACATAAAATTCTCTGAGGGTATGGCAGGACAACTGATGAGTGATCGGCTGCACCCTCTTCTAAGTTAGTCTGTCCTATGCTGCAAAGCCTCCCTTCTCACTAGTGAAGGTAAACCTAGTCTCATCCTTGCAGACACACAACACCTTTTCCCTAATACAGTCGATCGGATCATGGACTGTAGATATCCAGTCCATACCCAAGATGATGTCATAAGGCCTCGATGCCACTACTAGAAGATTCCAGCCAAATCTCTCCCCTCCTAGAGTAAGATCACACTGGTAGCACCAGTGCGTAATCGTCGAGTCTACTCCCATAAGATTCTCTTACTGTATGGATCATGTCAACGACTTTGATAGAAACTTCAAGCTCCGAATGAGGGTAGTGGAAATGAAAGTGTGACTGACACTTTTGCCTATATGAACTACAACTAATGTGGAATAGAAATATATGGTACCTAATATCATCTCTAGACCATCGTGATCATACCCCTGGATCTAAGATCTCACATACCCACATGCTTCCTGAGGTTGGGGTGGAACTCCTAGTGGTGGTGGAGGTAGCTCCTCGAAAAGTTGTCCACCGCTAGCTACACGACCATCTCTTATGCTGCGTTTTCCTACTCCCTAAAGACTACCTTGATCGAATCAATGTATCTGGCTAGGTGGTCCTTCGACTATCTGTTGATCATCCAAATGGTATGTCAAACTGTCACAAGAAATGTGACCCTTCCCGCCATATTAGTAACTCTACCCGCTCATGGAAGGTCTGTCTCCACTCAGAGTGCCCTGCAAAACTAATCATAAGTCATGCGGTCATCCACCTGTTGGTTTGGTTCTCTTGGACCTCTATGACACTTGTCTGCTGCTATCTAAAAAAGACTCCACTGCGTGTCAAATGGTGGTGGATCTTATTGTTGGAGACTGCTCAGCAAGGAAACTCTTCACTATGAGGGCTCTCTCTAACAACCCTGCCTGCGTTGGGATGCTGAGTGAGACCACTGAGGCTCTGATCTCTCACCTGAGTCCCTAGTCGAAGGTCCATCACCTAGGGAATGGGTCATGCACCATATCTGTTGAGTAGCGCGAGAGGTTGGGGAACCTTTCTGAGTACTGAGCTACAATCATGTTGCCCCGCTGCAAATGATGTTTATTTTGTATGAGCACTGCGCGAAGAGTCACTCGGACAAAATCTACCCAAAACAGACCCATGATGTCTGCCCAGAGATGTGTAACCTCGTCTTGAACCTTTAGAATCGAGATCCACTATCGGCTTGTTGTTTCCTGTAAAGGGCTGGTAGCAAGGATCGCCATGAGGTTGGCTGGTGTCCCTACCAGTCGGAAAACTCTCACTAGAGCCTTCAGCCCGTCCTCAGCCGCATGTGGGTCCATCTATCCCCTCAACCTAGGTGGTCTCTGACGCAGGAACTCATGCAATGTGCTTAATCGGCATGAATCATCTGCTTCTAGGACTAGTGGCATAGGTGGCCCAACAGGTAGTGGTGTAGCTAGTGCCTCCACTGGAAGAGGGCCCTGCACAAAGGCCTCCTCTCTCAGTGGGCTATCTGTGAATATAACTCTCCGGGCTCTAGTTGGTAATCTGTGCGAAAGCAACATGAATGAAACAGATGATACATGGTGAAATATTATACTTAGTGAGCTGACCTGGTTGAGCAGACAAAAAAGAAAACTTCTGAAAACACACAAGTAATCATTGTTTTCGTGCACTATGATAGAAATTAGAATTCAGGGTCCTTGTGTATGGATACATCGGTCGTCGCACCAATATTGGACTACTTTTACTGAAAACCAAACTCACTACACTTAACACTCATGATTCATTGAAAAGATCAGTGTCCTATGTTCGGCGGTAGAACCGACTCCTCTGATACCAATTTTTCACACTCTGTCCCTTAGGGCTCGTGCCATGACTACTCCAAGCCCGCCTTACATAGGCCAGGGGCTAAGGACTAGCACCAAAATCATAATTCCATAAATATTGGAAGGCATTTCATTTAATACTATTAACACACACAACATAGAACACAACTAGATATAAAACACTATGTAAAACTGTACAACAAAAGATTGATAAAATATAAAGGGACTGAAAATACAAGCCCAACTGTAATGTACAAGTACAACTGAAAAGGACAAAACAGCTAAAAGGATAATTGAAGCTCTTGGATCTTCCACCACAGATCCTACATAATGGTTAGGTACAAATAGCCTCTTCATCACTCCACGCCTATCAGTATCCTCTATGTACCGACAAGTCATATGGTTCACCTCTAGGTAAAATCCATTCCTGGTACTCTCAGCCTCAGTCAACACTGTCCTTCATCTAAAACCAACATAACGAGGTGTGGGAAAATCCCGTGCATAGGTGATTATAATGATACTCAGTAGGGACCTCGAGACCCTCATCGTCTTCCAAAATCCAACAAGGAGATACCACAATGTTTGAAATCCACATATAACCCCACTTAGGTATATGCCCATACATATACATAAGTAATCAAGTAATCCATCTAAATCATGAAGAAAACAAAAATGTTCATGACTCATCTCAAACCGGGATTTTTTTTTAAACCATGACTGCTGGAGAGATCCTTCTCAATCAAGTACAATGGGCCTCCCATGACACCAAGACGCTTCCCACTAACCAATAAAGGCTGAGGTACTCCTCATGTCAAGTATCATGGGTCTTCTATGTCCCACAGATGCGCTCCCCACCATGGGTTTATCGTGTCACCAAGGCACTCCCCCTAATAGCATGCATAGGTACTCCTACTGTCTTGTACTGTGGGTCAGGTGCCACAACCAGGCACTCCTCTACCGTGGGTCTACCATGACACCAAGGAGCTCCCCACTAGGCTAGTCGAGTCACACTGAGTCGAATCAGTTAACATTTATCAGGTATCAGCGAGCTACTCGGTCTGCACACTCTACTCGCATGTAACCAGAATGATCTTCTCCACGAGCTACTGGTCAAAACTACAACTGTCAAGAAGTACCACGTATAAGTATTTCAATGTTCTTACACGTAATAGAGGTCTCAATGAAATAGAAGGCACATCAATTGGATGCTTGTTCTGTGGGTTATTAACCTTTTAGTCCCAGGGGCCCGGTTGGATTCATGCACGATTTAACCTGACCATATCTCAACGATAACCCAAACTCTAGTGGGGTATAATCAAAGGGACCATCATGATCCAAGATTACGAGAACCGCTGACAGTTTTCCAAATATACTTCTTGTGCCAATGATATGGCCAAAAGAATGTAAAAGGTTGGTAGTTGGTCAGGGTCCGGTCTGACCCAATCGGACCGGACCGATCCCAGCAAGTCAGGGCCGACCCAGTCCAGGACAACCCGACCGAACCTGTTGGGTATCGCCTGGACTATTGGGTGGGCCAGCTTGTTAGGTTCAGCCAGGCCTGCTCGGCCGAGCCCAGCAGGATGCATGGGCGGTACGACCCGGGCTTGGGGCCGAATTCGCTCGGAGCACCGTTTGGGTGAAGACTGGGCAACACGAGGCATGCAGGGTGTGCTGGCCGGTGCGGTTCTTCCGGGTGCACGGGAGGCATCCGGCCAGGCTGGGAGGCAGCTGGGGAGGCTAACAGGCAGGCCAGAAGGAGGCCGGGCCGGGCACAGCAAGGCCGGAGGGTGGTCAGTCAGGGTGTCAGACGGGCCGACGGGCCGCCGGGCAGGGTGCCAGGCATGACCGTGGGTGGACAGGAGGCCGAAGGTCCATGCCGGTGTGATAAGGCGCAGTGCGGGCTTGTTGGGTTCATCCAAGGTGCATGGGAGGCCAGCAGCGGCACAGGTCGTGGTGTCTCGGCCGGTTCGGCCAATGGACGACGCAGCCAGGGCAGCTCGGTCAGAGGGTCGTAGGTCGGCCCGTAGCACCGGAACACCATGAGGGTGGTGGTGTTTTTAGAGGACGTATGATGCGCGGCCTTTGCTTGTTGCCTTTGTCGCCTACAACGTCTCTTCGTTGTTACGTCACCATGCCGAAGATTCTCACTAACAAGAACGACGGAGGGGTCGGGCCATGTTGTTTTTACCCAAATCCTCTACATTTAGGGTTAAAAAACATGGTACATCATGGTAAGATAACGATGAACAATAACTCCCCCGCAAGAAGAAGAATTACCTCATTATTGATTTAAAAAAAGTAGAACATGGACCATAAAAGAAAAAACCCCTACCATTATTCTTTAATTTCCTAAGATGCCGTGAGAAGAAGATGAAGATGATCATTGTTCATCGCATCCTCAACACACATCCAATCCCAATCTCGCATGTCAGTTGTGGAAGACGCTCCATGTTGGTAGGTGTCCGGGGAAGGAGTTCGAAGAAGATCGTTGACAGTGTTCTTCGTTGAAAGATGAGGTTCTTCATTGGAGAACTCATTTTCTCCCAATCTCTCCTCTCCCCAAAAAGAATAGATGTTCCGAATAATATATTATAATATCTATTATTTTTTTGGCATGATTCCAAAAAGAAAACTAAACATTTGTTGGAACATTAAAATTAATGGGATTATTTCGCCACATTAATTGCGTGTGTTGGAAACTAAATGTGGAAGTAGCTCTAGAGGCTCCTCCACATTAAAGAGGGAGGGGTTTGAGAGGTTTTTCACTCCTCTCATTTAGTAGGGGATAGGTGGTACCCACCCCTATTATTAAATTAGGGAGGTTATGTGGTCTCAGGTGGTCGCAACCACATTAATCCTCACAAGGGATGTAAAGTTTAGGTGGGCCCCACCACCATAACCTCTCATTGGAGGTTAAGGTGTGGTGGTCCCACCTCCAACATCCATGAGGAGGTTTTAACCAACAAATAAATATTAATCCACACACATAATTTTTTAGTTAATTCATTACCTAAAAACCCAAAAAAATATCTTTTAATCTCGACCCACTACCGTCGCGGTGATAGTCTTCCTAAGAGAATATCAGTGTTGCGAGTTCAATGGTGTCCTCAGATTTCAATTCCGAGCACCCGTTCAAAATTTACTAAAACCCACTCGTATGTTTACTGAACGTACCAAAACAAAACATCATAAATTGATTCTGGGCACACCGGGCCTTGGAATGACTCAACGTCAACCTTTGCGGACTCGTAAAATTCCCATGTATTTCAGAAAAAACCTTCCACAAAATTTCCGGTTTTTTAAATATCATAATGAGGGAATACATTTTTTGGGTCATCATAGTCATACTATTGAGGATTTATCCAAGAATCTATAGATCATTAGATAAAACATTATAGAATACCCAATTTTTTTTCACATTTTACATACCCATGAATTGAAAGAATATTGCAAGACCAACCTAACACATACTATGTCCAATGAATTCCTCATATGAAAGGGGGTAAAAAATAATCAACATATATATTCTTATTGAATCAATCATATGAAATGAAATTAAAATCAAAAATCAAAAATCAATATCATAAATGATCTAGAGTAATATGAAAGATGGTATCATGAAAGAACATCCAAGCCATGATAATCATAAAAAATTTATATAAAATATGGTTGATGGTAATATAATAGATATATATCAATTATGAATTAAGAATCAGCTAATGCTGACCGGGGTTTTCATAGTTGTACCTAGTAAGGGTGCCACTCCCCAATAACAGAACTAGAGCCAGTTCGAGTCTCACGATGCTCAAATTTAGCTGGGGACATGCAACACACAGATGGTGAATGGGGCCCATAATAAGTGTGGCATGGAAATAACATATACCACAATACCCCATAACTCATTCTAAGAATGGAGTGTTTATATGTCATAACAAGGGATACTCTCTCTCTAATACATGGAGGACAAATTGAATATCAGATATTTGGACATTATAAATTATTGGCATCTTGTGGCATTGGGTATCATGGATATATTCCATATTAGTCGGCTATTGTTTTTCCTAAAGATGACTACGATGTCATGAAAGAGACTACTGGTGATGGTGGCTAGAACACAGTGACTAGTGATTTCACCTAGACAGCGGTGGTGGGAGGGACTATGTCTCGCGATGCGACGATCATTGATGGTGCGTAGAATGATCATGATGATGGAATGGAAAATGTTGGAGCTGCTGGATACGGGATAATAGTAGGCTTGGGTGTCTTCATAATTTTGTTGAGGATGAAGACTATTTGGAGTGCCATTGCGGGGCAGATATAATGTGACATAGTGGATGGAAGGAGGAGGTTTTTTCCATGAAATATGGCTGGCTAGTGGATCCAACAGGGTTGGTTGTTTTAGGGTTTGTGATCCCGGAGGAAAAAGTATCGTTAGGTCATGGTTTTGGGATCCTGTTAGGGAACCCCGTGACAGTGTCGATGGAGTTTCTGTGAAACTACAGAACTTTACGATGGTTTCACTCACATGATCTGATATGGTTCTTGAATGCACCAATGACAGAGGACCTCCAGCGACAAAATTGATTGCAGTGTGTTAATAGGACTCAGTTGCAGATGATATATGATAAAACATTATTGGATGTTATGATGAACTATCTTCACTTGTGATGCAGGAAAGGAAATGTTGTTTACCGAAAAATGGGATGGTGGGATAATGGTGTAGGGATGGTCGATAAATGTTACTGATAGCAGGCGTTGTGGACTTGTCGACCTTGTTATAAGGTGATTGGAGATGTGGCTAGGGTGAAGACCTCTACACATTGTGAAGTAGTTTGATGTTGGACAACCTCACATAGAATTGTCAACATGGTAGTGTGTATTACAGGTGATAGACTGGGGTTCTCTCTAGAATGAGGTTCTCTAAGTGTGATTAATACTCTTTCAAAATGTAGGAAATTGACAAGGTATTAGGACAATTGCATAATTCTCATCACAAAATTTTATAGGATTACATGCGGTGGTGTCCAGATTAATTATGGGATATTAGGGTTTTAAATTTTTAACCACCTTTATAATTTTGTGGTGTGAACAATTTATTTTTGGGTGGGATTTGGCTGTCTCAGGTGGTATCAGTTTTACCACATCATGTTCTGATGGCATTGTGTGCCACATGTACTAATTCTTGCTACACATTTATTTTTATTAATAAATTTTTATGACGGAGTATGCTTGGATCCTAAATATTCTAGAAAAATATTAAAATAATGGTGTTCTGATATAAGAAAATATTATAACAAAATCATCGATAAATTTTTGAGATAAATATATTTTAGCTTCGGAAAAACCGTTATTTTAAGAAAATTGTAGTCTTTAACAAAAATGATTATAAACATATATATCCCAAAAAAGTGGAATAAAATTATATTGGAATAATATTAAAACAAAAATTTTTCTTATATTTCTCAACAAAACTAAAAATAAATAAAATTATTATTTAAAAAATTGTAGAAATCATCCATGTCTGTGCAGTTTTATATAAATTATAATTGACTCATTATAAAAAAATTAAAATTTGTTTTCATAAAATAATATATTTAATAAGATTATTTTCCCTCATAAAAAAGGTTAATTTTAGAAATATACTACTGGATTATATCAAATAATGGAGTGTACATAAAAATGGATAAGAAATTGGGTAGTTCTTATTTATCAGGTTAGCATATCATGAGGATGTAAAATGTGAACATTATAAAACAATTATTTCCATCCAATGAAAGAATATTTGAGATATTTATATATGTTTGGAAAATTCAAAAAAATTAAGGATGAGTACATAATAAGAATTAATAATTAAATAATAGCGATGAAAGATAAATTTTAACATAAAGGGAAAAAATAACGTTTCAGGAAGAATCCCTGACATTATGCCATAAAGTGTTTTCCTCTTGCACGTAATGACTTGTTGAATGAAATTTTATTCATTGATAAATAATCACATAACCTATTAATCATGTATTTGATATTTCATCATTTCATTAAATTCAATTATTTAATTTTTTATTTGTTATAAAATTCCATTTTTTTGTACAAGTGTGTTAATTTTCTTGGTTTTCATGATTGGTTCACTTGTATAAATTACAGGAGATCATGTAATATGGGAATATTTTTACAGAAATAAAATTATATGTTATTAATTAACATACCAAATATTAAATTGTATTATATACCATTCTTTTTTCTATATATAAGGATGATTACTGACATAAAAATTTAATGATAATCGTTTACATTATTTTTGGTGTTTTTTTCAATCTTCATTCACTAATTTTTTAATAATTAATATTTTTATATATAATGGTTTGAGACTCAAAATAATTTTTCATATATATATTAAAATATATTTTATCCATTATAATGGTTTTATGTCTTGTCATGAAGGAGTTATTAGAAAATGAAAATCATCACCCATGAAGGGGGTGAATCGACACCTCATAGATGATATAGTTATTTTTAGTAAAAAAAAGGGATGAATGAAGGTTTTTTATTATAGAATGTTACATTAAATAAATTAAATTATATTGTATATGTGATAAAATATTTTCCATGAAAATTTGGTTGAGGTAATTGAGGATATAATAAGAAATGAATATAAAATTAAAATATCTAAATGGAAATTAAAAGTGTATTTTAACTATTAATCCTTATATCCATGATAACATCATTAGGGAAATTGGGTTTGGAATTTTCTTGAGACCAAAGGTTCTTATATATGAGGGAGGGTTGTGGTACGGGGATTGGGTATAATTTGGACATTATTAATGTCTTCGGAGGTGTGAGGAGAAGCGGTAGTAAGTTGTGGTATTTATAGAGGATGAGATCATTGTTTTTTATTAATTTATTCACTAGATTAATAATTTTTCACAGTACTATAAATATTGGGGTTTAACATCAATATATATAGTATGTAGAGAATTTGATTATGGGATAAAAATCACTTATATAATCTTTGACATAACCATGACTCAAAAATTCATTTATTTACTTATAATGTTAAATATTGTAAATTACACTATATCACTATTTACAAGTAATAAAACTATTTTAGAAAAATAAAAAAACTAATGAAAATATTTTTTGGATGAGTAAAAATATAAAATGGACTCAATTTTTTGATAGTAATTTTATAAATATGTTATATATAATTTTCATAGGAAATCATCATTTACTCATAAATTTGGAATTTTTAATATTATAATAAATTTTATGACACGTCCAAAAAATACTTACGGTCTAATAAAATGATATTATTATCAATAGAAAAAACATTATTTTATATAACTATTTAATCAAAATATTTAATCTTTTAAATAAATATTATAATTATAAAATTGGGAGTAAAAATTAACATTTCACAAAAATACAAATAAATAATTTTTCATTTTTAAAAAATTTATTTTATTTTTCCATGATATAAATATATTATATTATCATTCATAAGGTACATAATAGTTAGGTATAAATTCATTGGGAAGGTTAATATTCTATTCAATGGATTTCTATTCCTTATGGCAACATTACTATACATAAAACTATGTTAATATTTTATAGTATGTCATGGCTTAAAATCAATTTTTTGTGAAACAAATGTTATCAAAGTTGTTTAAATTTAAATGAGACACACTATATAATATTGGGGTGTAACATTCACCCCTATATCAAAAATTTATTCCTACAATTTCTAGAATGTCACTTTATTAAAAGAGTGAGGTAGTACTTCATCTTAATTTTCTTCTAGTTCCAATGTCTCCTCGACAATTTTATGATTTTTCAAAATTTGCTCTACATGATGGGTCATTCGATTTCTTAACACATGTTCTGTTCATTTTAGACTTGGGATAGGCACTTCAATGTAATAAAAATCATGTTCCTATTATATCCCTTCATAAGTTATAGAAATCGTTGGGATTTACATGTGCATCCTTAAAAATGAGATTTGGAACACATCATTTGATTGTTATAGTTTAGGTTGAATTGGTAAATTATAATACATAGCTAGGATTCTATACAGAAATTCAAATTATATGATGTACATTCATCATAGTTTCCTTTTCTTACTGAACCCTATGATTCCAATCTATGGAGATACCTTTATAAAGATATGATCTACCACATGAAACTAAAAATCATTTATTCAATTGTCATTAGATATTATTTACTATTATTAGATTTTTGATATGAGATTGAATATTATTCTTCATTGGTGTTATTACCTCCACATTTTATAGACATACAAGCATCCTTTCACCAACCTTATTCTACATGTTTGTGTAAAACATCTCTTTCCAAAAAAACCTTAATGTGGTTCCAAAAGAATACATGAATGAAAAGTATTATTGTAGGAATACTATACCAATAATAAATAATTATCCCACATACATTGATAGTCACGTGAAAATGGTCTGAAATGATCTTTTAATGTTTGAATCATTCTTTTAGAATGTCCATCGGTTGGAGGGTGAATAGAATAATGGAAATGAATCTCAATATCAAAATATTTCAGAATTCATTTCATTAATTTTAGTGTAAACTACTGATCCTGGTCAAACACAATTGGATTTTGTGCTACATGATATTGGACAAATAAGACATAAATTTGTGGAATATGATACTAGTTCAATAAAAAAAGATAATAGATCTCTCTATATTCAATTCATAGCCTCATTGATCCATCATATTATTGAAGAAAAGAACTAGACCTCCATAAGGTGATACATTAGGATGTATATTTCTATTATCACCAAATTTATCTTTTTTATTTATTTCACTATATTAACACTACAATAGTCATTGAATAGGCAGTGTTTGATATTGGCCTCGCAACAAGGATCATTGGGATATAAAACTCAATTTCCTACTTTGGAGAATTTATAGGTAAATCATCTAGAAATACATTAATGTATTTATGCACAATATGAGCATCACCTATTATATGATCACATGTTTCATCATTAGGTTTTAGAAACTCTTATAATCGATGAATATTAAATATAATATCTATTGGAGGTGGATCTCGATATGAATTAGACGTTGAAGTCTCCCCTCTTATGAGGATAAATTTTATTCCATTATCGTGTGTAATAATATCATTATATTTTCAATATTGAATATCATTTTTTGTTTAAATCCAATCCATAAAAATGATTAAATCAAAATCAAACAACGTTATGATAATAAACTCATCAATTTGATCAAATTTTGGTGTCATTATTAGACTAAATCGACACATCAATTTTTTATAATGTTTCTGCTATTATTTTTTACTCAAAACTACATCATTATTTTTAATTTGATATATATAATTTTTGTGAAAAAACAAATCATATATAAAAGAATTAGATGATAATAAACCAAATAATTATTGGAAAAAATTTAATGAGATGATTAATTTAACTACCACATTATAATTATGAACATTAACCTCATATCATATGACATCATAAGCATGAACTTGTTCTCTTTACCTTTTCAAGGGAAATATACATTAATGTGTTGTACATTCATGTACATTGTGTACCATTTCATTATAGTTGAAGATTTACACATTGCCTACCATTTTCATTACCTTACAATAACAGACATAGTAGCCTTTTTTCAACACTTGAATGAAATTATCATTCCGAATAGACATGTTCCATGATTTTTTCTTCCACATTTTTTTTTGAAATTATAAATTTCATTCTTCCATTGTTCCATTTTTCTTATTTCCTTTTCTAGATTACACAAAATAACTATACTAATCATCCTTCCCCATCATACCAAATGGTTTGAAATTTTTTTCTATGTAATGTGTTCACATAAAAATATATTCTTGTTTGATGAAAATATATGATAGACTGGTTCCCACCATGGAATTTTTTGAGGAACATCAATGAAATGGAAGATATTTCCCCTTATCTTATGTATCTACCATATTACTTTATTACCCTATACAGTTGGATTAATTCATGGAAATTTATTCATCCAATTTCTATATCATACTAATGATTTTACACTACATATCCACTCTCTATTCGGGAAGGAAAATTTTTCTAAAAATATTTTCATAAAATCATTTGAGTCCGTATTTTAATTTTCTACCTCATGTTTTTTGTTTCAAAATAGCGAACACCATTGATATGCATCTCTTGACTGATGATAAATATCCTTGGTAAACATATCCAATTTGTTACATATCAATGTGAAAAAATATATTCTATATAGAATATATCCATTTCTAAAATACAATTATATTTGTAGTGCCATTTAATTACAGAGGTTGTTTTTATATGAAGTGAACTGACATTGCTACACTATGTTGCGGACCGAGATGCTAAATGAAATTTGGGTTATTTATCATAAGATGATTCATTTTCCTCATATAGTTATATGTTTTTTACCTTCAACTGATACTCCATTTCCAAAATCATTATCTTTCATCGGTGGGAAAACACTATATGTGTTACATGAAATGTTAAACTTTTCATTCCTTATATATAGAAATATTTCAAAATAATAGCATCCAATATATTAAATAAAAAAATTTAAAACTATTTAAATAATTAATTGTCACAAATCTCAACATAACATTCTTGGTAACCTTGAGAATATTTTTAATGTTATTTATAGTGTTATATTTCATAAATCTATGTCGTCTTAAATGTAGTTTCCAATGATTCTACTAATATGTATCTACTACCAAATATAAAGACCCCGACCCTAGTAGCGCAGAGTTAATGACTTACATTATTATATTTTTTACTATTCACAGGAGATCACATCCCAATGAACAAAATAATTTAATATATTAAAATAACAATATACAAACATATATATTAAATTATAACAATAAATTTAATAAAATATAGTATCTTTATTGAAAACACACATATTCTCTTAGAATATACATGCATTTCATGAATTATATACATCATGAAATATTGGGGAACACTAAAACATAATAAAGGGGTGAACATAGATACTCATTTTTTGAATATAACACAGTGTAATCTACAAACGTAAATAATAAAGAAAATAGAATATCTAAAAACAAATGAAATTAAAACATAATCCTTAAAATTATATTCTAATAATAAAATAAAGAAAATATAAATCAAAATAATTAATCACATGGGGATGATAGATAACAATGGATATTCAACTAGTTGAATAAAACTATGGATTAGGAATAACTAAACATATAATGAGGGAATTAATAATGTATCTGATCATAAACAAACTGTCAAGGTTTTGACCAAGACACCATATATAATCAAGTAAGACATTATCTAATACCCGAACATGGTTTTCCATTGAGATACATCTACTGGATATATTGGACACCACATGACATGTTCTAAGTCCAATGAATTACTCATCTGAAAAGGGGTGAATCATAATCCAAATAATTATTCTCATTTAATCTATCCTATAAAATATAAATAATATCCCTGAACATTAAAATTAATCATAAACTATCTAGAGTAATATGGAAAATTGTATCAACAGAAAAAATCCACATAAAATATAATCACAAACCATTAAAAATATGGTAGTTTATAAAAAAATATATAGATCTCAATTAATTATTAGATCTATCTGTTGGTGTTGAATTAGGTGAAAATAATCAAATAAAATCATTGGTAAATGCTTGAGAAAATACATTTTTTAATTTGGAAAGAATTTTTTTTCTAGAAAAGCATTTATATTTTTCGTAAAAATATTATTGTAAACATGTACATCCCATAAAAGAAAAAGGACTGAAATTTTATTTAATGAATATAAAAATATAATCATACTGAACTTTAGAAACATATGTGAAAACATGTCAAATGAGTGTTTAAAAATCATTATAAATGTGCCACATCAGTGCAAATTATAGGAAAAAATTAATGTTCCATTAAATTGGTAAAAGGAATATTTGTTTTTATAAGAAAATAAGTGGCTCAAGATATATTTCGATGAAATAATAAATATTTTTATAAAATATTGGTGGCTTAAACTAGATTATAAAGTGTACTTGAAGTGGGTATGAAAAATGGATGTTCACTTTAATTTATATTTCTTATAATCATGGATTAATAAATGAACCTTATAAAACATGTATTCTAGGTAAAATAATGAAGAATTGAGAAAGTTAAATGTTTTAGGAAAATAAAAATAAAATTTTGGAGGAGTACAAAAGATGAATTATGAATTATATTGAGTTAAAAATAAAGAATTTTTATGATTCAATTTAGTTGTTCTAGAGTGTTTGTTTCCATTGTTTTCGTGATTGTTCACTTGTATATAACTACAAAAGATTACATGAAAGTGTAATAGTTATCAAGAATTGAAATTATAAGATATTACTGAAATTATATACGATTAAATGGTATTATAATACATTTTTAATTTATAAGGAGGATTCATTAGATAAAATGTCAATGAAATCCATTTTGAGTATTTTGGAATTTTATTATTCATCCAACAATATTTTTGTTGTACTAATTAATATTATGTATGTATACTGGTACATAGCACTAAATTTGTAAAATTTTAAAAAATTTACAAATTTTCCCATTATAATGATGTTATAGCTAGCCTTTAAGGTTGTATTTGATAATAATAAAATCATCATCTATGAAGGTGGTGACTTTGAATATCACATAAGATTACTTAATTTTTTTTAAAAAAAGGGAAGAAGTAAGAGAATTGGTGTTGTATTAATCCATTAACATAATAATATTCTTATACATATGATATTTGATTTATCATGCCACCTTGGGAGAAGTTGGTCTGGATATGATATGAAATGAAGATAAATTGAAAATGAAATAAAAGAAAATGAAAAGAGGATTTTACAGGTTGAACTTATTCTCCTTGATAACTTCCTTACGGAAATTAGGTTTAGTATATTTTGAAAAAAATTCTAATTGGAATATGAAAATAGTTTTTCATAGTATTGGGAATAATTTTTCCAATCATAAAATCATTTGAGGGGTAATGTGAGGTTGTTTGGAGGGTTTTTATTTATAGGAGAGGAGAGTGTTCTTTTTGATTAATTTATTAATTAGTTAAATATTATGGCTTAAGACTATCAATCATGACGTTTCCAATAACAAAATAGAGTATTGTGAGAATATGAGTTCTAGATAATGGCTAGTTAAATCTAAAATTACTCATCCATGACCAAAAAATTAATATATTTACATATAATGTTATATATCATAAATTAATATAATTAATTAGTCACAAAGACATTCTTTATTATTGTAAAATTTAAATAATTAACCATATCCATTTATAATAATATATAATTCTTAAATGAAAACAATTTCATGAAAATTACTTTACAAATATGTGAAATTTATTTTCTAAATTAAATCATCAATTACTTGAAAACATCCCATTTTTAAAATTATAACCAATATTATAGAAAAAGAAAAAGGTTATGTCCAATAAAATTATATTAAAAGAAAATAGTAGAAGAAATTAATTAATAGATATACTATAAGAAATATATTTTTTACTAAATAATTATTTTCCTTATAAAATCATGAATAAACATTTACATTTTACAAAAATACAAATACTAAATTTATAATTTTTTAAAAAATTATTTACTTATTCAATGAATTAAATAAATTTTATTTTCAGTGATAAGATACCTATATTTTATATATACATTTATAAGGTATATTGCAATTATATTATTCGTATTAATTTTTATAATGGTCCCATTATTATTCTTTTAGTCGTGTCAATATTTGTTAGTATATCATGTTTTTAAATGTAGTGTTGTGTGAAATGTAAATTATTGAAGATATTAAATTTTTAGGAGACATACCATTAAATTATGGGGTGTTACACTTGTCATAAATTGATTAATATGTATTTTTTCCATTTTTAATTCATATAAAAAATTTTATTGAATGTTTTTATTTTTAAAAGTTTTTTTACAATTATTCATTGATTGATTCAGAGATAATTCGGTTTATTGTTTTTAAATATTAATTTATGTAATTATGGTCTGAAATTAGACATTATATTCTATGTTCATTTTTATTATTTTATATATATTTAAAAATATGTGTAATTTTATCAATTTCTATAATTTTATATCATTTAAATATTCTTTATATTCAATAACATTTTCTTCATGGTTATTTTATACAATAAAATATAGATATAGACATTTCCTAAAAAATTTCCAAACAATTTCAACACATATTTATAAAATATAATTTTCATAAATATTTAGTAATTTATATATTATAAATAGTTGTAATATGGTATATTTTTTTCATAAGAAAATATTTCTAATTTTATGTTTATGAAAGAAAAAAATGTTTATATTATCTTAATTTTTTCGACATTCCCTAAAAACAAAGGAAATGTTTTCCTAAATCATTTAGAATTTCAAATAATCCTATTAATGAATATTTTTATATAATTAAATAAAAACTTATAAATATATTTATATAAAATACATATTATATAGTATCTCTTAGTGTACCCTTTTATATATTATTACAATAACTATTTATTTCATTTATTCGTTATTTTATTTCATATATATCGATAATGATGTAATAATGTCTCTATGACAAGATAGATCCACTTTGTACATTTTATTTATTTATTATTAGAATCATATAAATATAATACTTCACCATATAACAATAAATTATGAATACTCTAGACTTTTGTCTTCTCATTGATGTTTATTAATATAGGTAACTACACCATTTGATTGACTATGAAAGACTATTTATATATCTTCATAATCCATTTTAATATATAAATGAAAATCTTATACTTCAGTAATTTATAATATGGTGTCTTACATTGATAAACACATTATTCTTTTAAATTATGTTTATACATCATCATAGTTTTTGTATAATCGTTTTTTATTCCACAGATAACCGTGATATGATTTTAATGAATGAATAATAGTTTCATGTTGTTCACAAATGTATAGATTTTTCAATATTTTATTCACGAGAATTTATTTTTTTATTCTTTCAATTAATTATGTTATGGATTATGCCATCTAAGACTATAATAAATATGGGATATATGGAGTGAACTGTAATTCCACACTAATTTGATGATGAATTCAATTTTTTTATTTTTTTGCAACTATTATAGTTTTTATTTATTTATGGTGGCTCAGGATTAAGACTCAATGTGTCATACCTTGTTTAAATATATAATTATATAGATAAAGATTCCTCATGGAATGATGTGGGGGTGTCACGGTGTGACACATAGATATACTAATTAAAGGGAAGGGCCATAACATTGGGGTAGAGTTCCTTGAAATTTATAATTCCCATGTCTTTTAAATTATTTTAACTATGTTTGACAACATCCTCAACACATTACACCAAGTTATGAAACCCATTAAATATATAAAAATTATAACGAAGCTATTAAATTACAGAAAATTTATAGTATTAAAAACATTCTCAAATATATATATATACTTATATGTATATAAATATATAATTTAAAATATCAATATAAATTTTAGATTATTTCTCACTATATAATAAATACATTTTTATAGTATAACAATTCACTTCTTCAAAATATTGTATTCATAAATTTTTTTTTATTTTTTGTTTGAAATAAATATAATAATTTTCAAAATATTTTAGAAAAATAATTTAATGAAATTAATTTAATATCTAAAATAATTTTATGAAAATAAAGTAATGGTAAAATTTTTATATTTTTCAGATATTATTTATTATTCACTGAGTAGAGAAAAAGAAATCTTTTTAAAAAAACTACAGTTTCTATTCAATAAATGAATTTATATGAAAGATCATTTATATTTAAAATATAAATTAAAGTCACAATATTAAAATTTAGTAATATTTAATATAATAAATTACTTTTCAATAATATTTATATTAAATTGTAGTATTAGTATGTTGCTATGTTTAAAATTCTACTTTTCAGAAAACAATTTTAAGGTGAAAAATCATTCTAAATTTTTCATATTCAAATAATCCAAATTTCGGTATTTTTTAAATGAAATTTATATATTATATATATAAATTTTAATTTATATTCATTAAAATATTATTTATAGTAATATAGTAAATATAAAATATTCTTATTGTTGAATAATAGAACTCTTGGAAACCGCCTTTTTCATTGAATTTGCGAGATTAATTTTAAATTAGATACTTCAACATAAAAAAAATAATTTTTTAAAAGGGATTTCATATTGAAATATTAATATATTATATTTTATAGAAATTTCATCTTAAATTTTGAACATAATTAATATTCAAAACAGAAAAAAAAATTCAATGTTAAAGGTGAAAACAGGTTTATTTGAGAGGTTGAACTATAATTACGATGGTTAATATTATATAAAAAATGTCTAAAACCTATTTTATTTCCATATTTATTTCTTATAATGTATAATTATTGATAATTGTCAATTTTTATCTTTTTCCATGTGAAAAAAATGTGTACACATTTTTCTTTTTGAGCATTACAAGTGTGTCACAAACCACATTTATAAAAATTCACCCCTCTATAATCCTCTTCACACATTATAAAAACACTATAAAAAATTATATAATAAATTTATTCTTTAATTCCATCACCATATACTATTTTCCTTATTTTTATTATCAAATCAACCTATTAATGTTTTTAGTGCTTACTCAACAAAATTGGCTGAAGAAGTTGTATCATGCTTAACCGGGAATTATTATTTAATTTCACCATCTTGCTCCTTAAAAATTTTAAATTATGATTATATAATATATAATATTCTTTCATATAATAATACTAAATAATATAATTTAAAAATCCTAAATCTATACCATATTCTAAAAAATGGTATACAAAATCATAGTTCATGTCTATGGTATACTATCAGCTCGTGAAATTAAATCATAAATTTTCCATTATCGACTGTAAAATAATATTATAATGATGAATTTATTAAATATAAATATATATATTATATCTGATCATTTTTATACTTATATAGTTATTATATGACATATACATTCTATCATTCTATTTTGTGGGGATATGATAATGTCCATCTTGTGTAAGACGAATTATCTCCATGCGAAGTGATGTGATTCAATTTTCAATAACACATCATATGTATGGTAATAATGATATAATTAATAAATATATGTTATATAAATTAAATAATAAATATATTCGTGAAATAATTATAATTTTTTAATTATATTACAATTTTATTCTAAATCTGGAAAATGTTAATTTCATTAGTATGTTTGTGTTGACTACTACCTCCATAAAGTAATTTGACTGTTTTTTCATAACTAAAACACATGATTGATATATATAAATAATTATAGTAAAAAATAATATGGAATTTTTTTTAAAAATATAACTTTATAAACCAAAAAATAATTACTTATTTCCAGAATTATTGTTGAAAATGGAAACGTTACTCATGAATGCATACAACTTATTGTGTCCATTCTTGTAACGTTGTTCATTTTTTATAACCATATTTCATTAATGGTTTTAAAATACTATTTTATATAAATATGATATAAATATTTACTAATCATTATTATATATGTTTTAAAAAATGATTTTTTGACCCTGATCACCACACCGAATCTATTTTGAAACAATGAAGATAATATCCATAAAAAAACCCAATGTGGAATTTATTGATTACGTATTTGAATGTATCCATAAAAATAATTTAAATGTATGGTTTAATAAAAAGGTATCAAACCTTACAATGGTTATAAAAAAATAACTAATGTGATATTAATATAATGGAGTTTACTGTTATACAAAGAATGTTTGGACTCATGGTAAGTGTTTTCTTGTCTTATTTATTTATTTTGTGAGCCATACACCATATTCAAAAATTAATTTTTTTTTATATTCATACCATGAATTTATTTTATTATTATTGTGTTTTCCATGTATTATTCATGTCTCAATGAAATTTTTATAGAATGCATTTATTTTACATTGGTTAATCATGTTTTAATGAATTTTTATTAATCTTATTTCTTTCCCATGTGTTAATAATTTTTCATAGAGATTATTATTGAAACATTATATTATCCAAAGGTTAATCATGATTCAAATTATTGTTGTGGAATATATTAATTTTCCATTGGTTAATCATGTTTAAAACATATGTTAATAGAACCCATTTCATTTTTGTGGGTAAATCATGTTTTAATGATATTATTATGGAACCCATTTCCTCTCCATGGGTTAATGATGTTTCTAATGGATAAAAGTGTTTTAATTGATTTTATGAAGAAATGATTTATCAATGTATATTTTCAATGAATAGTAATTAGGTATTAGTGATGATCAAGGGTGTTCCCAAAAACTGTTATGACACCCTTATATCATATATGATGGGTGTTCACATTTATTGACGAGTTAGAATTATATAACATATATTTATGGTGATCCAAGATAGCGTTCCAATACATTGTGTAATGAACCATATCTTTATAATATAGAAGGAGTCATATGATGGATGTTTCCCTTTATGGAATAACTAGGCTCTGTTTATTTTTAATCAAGTTTGAAATGAGTTATAAACATAATATTATATAGATACCGACATGTTTTTGTTGTTATTTATATAGGTTTGTGATGAATATATTGATCAATATTATGGTCACATGGATCATGATTGTCGATTATAATGATAATATTTATTTTGAAATACAATTTCATGTTTTAATATTTCATGATACATGAATTGATTGGTTTAAATATTCTAATGTTATGCTCATAAACCATGACTATATCCTCATACTGTTATTCTCTTCTTATTAATACTAATGATAATAAATTTCTAATTAATATGTTTACCCATGTTGATAATTTTTACCCACACGTTCTATGATTCGTTTTACCTATGTTTTCATGATTAAATTTTAATGAATTACTTCTATATTTTTTTATATTCATGATGATGGTGGAATAATGTGAAAAAAATAATGTTTAGTACGAGAAATGATCTTCTAAAGACATTGGTATTTTTATGCAATAGTTTTCCCAAATTTTGGTAAATGATATTCCTTGAATGACCTTGATAATATAAGCCATAATTTATTTTATTTTTATATTGTATGTTTTAGATAGAAAATTTTGGTTCACCTCTATTATTATCATTTCCAGAAATGTAATGTTTTATTATTATTATCAGATATGGGAGTGGGGGTTTGCGGAAATTATTTATGAAATTTTATGAAAGAGTATATAACATTGTAAATTATGATTTTTCAATACGATTCTATTTTATGATTTTAGGATGCCCACTTATAAATATACAGTTACTATATATCAAATGTTCAATATATTATGCTAAACTTTTGAGGTTTTACATATTGAGATATTAATGTGATTAATAAAACAATTGAGGATTTTTTACGGATGATATGTTTGTAAATATATAGTTTAATGTAATGTATTCCATTAAATTGTTTTGAAATAATTTTTATCATATTTATAAACTTTTTGGATTATATTTTCTTGTATGTTGATGAATTTTCGGGAACATAAGTTTTAGAGTATATATGACCATGTGACTAAAATTGAATTTGTTGATTAAATGATTTATGTTATTTTTATATAAAATTGGTATATTGTGGGTTTGTAATATGAATGGAATGATATATACTTTGAGGTTGAAAGATGATTTAATGTTGAGGTTATTAATGTGATTTGGGATATGTGTTCATTTATATATGTAATATTTTAGTTTTAACATTATGTTTTACTATAGAATATTAGAGATTATCTAGTAATTTGAACATACAAGGGGTTATTCATTATTGGAATAAAAACACCATATATAAAATTATTTCAATTTTCGTAATTGTCTAAGGATATGTGGAATACATTTATATTCAAATTTATAGTTATGTGGTCCTTTAAATGGTGGTTTTTGTGGTCAATAAATGAAAAGTTCATCTGAAATACTCATCGTTTGGAGAAAGTTATGATATTGTGATAGATATTGATTAAAAAATAGATGTGAACTAAAAAAGTAATTATATTTCCATAGTTATATAATTGACATAGTAAGTAATTGATTAGCCCTAGGAAAATGATCTTAAATTATTTTTCCTATTTCCTTCATTTCTATTGACATAAACGTCCTTTTTCGCACCTTTCGTTTTTAAGATTCTATGGTTCTTGAATTTCACATTATTATCAAATTTTTTGGGATAAATGTTCCATATCAGTCACCATGATTATTATAAATGTCATGTTTTCTTATATGTCCAAATATTCGCATCCCCCCAATTTTATCCTATTTGGGAACCTAGTATGTGTTAATCTAGATAACCATCATACTTTCTTTTTTCACATATAGTGATAATGTATTGATAACCCTTTATTAAGATGTGGGTTTCCATCATAAAAATATTTTTAAAATTTCAATAATTTTAATACTAAGTTGAGGATAAATTTATGAGGATGAAAATAATTAATTTTGAGAGGATGTATCATCCATATATTTTCAATGATGGGAGCTATGTTTGATAACATCTGGGACCTGCGAGTCATAACATGAACATATCGTGATGTATAAAAATGTAATAACATAGCTATTATACTAGTGGATATGAATATTACTTAATAATTTATGAAATATATATGTCTTACTTAATATAATTTATTGATAAAATCATAGTAAATAATCTATAATTTTTTTGTAATGTAATGTTATTATTCAACAAAATATTTTCTAAAAAATTTATTATTACATCATTTTCTTTGAAAATTATAATTAATTTATAAAAAAATTAAAAAATTAGAAAATTATATTATTTTTTAAAATCATTATACCAAAATTTCACTTTTGATTAAGTTTTTTTATTTTCTTAGAAATATTTATTTTCTCGTGAATAGTTAAAATTAATGATTTTATACTATAATTTCATTTAAATAATTTAAGTAATTTAAAATTACACCTATCATTTGAATGTGATTTAATGTAAAATATGTATTAATTTTTATATTTAATCCCTTAATTATATTTTATTCATCTTTTTTATTATTTTAGTATAAGTTTCTTTTTTTTTAATTTTTTTTATTATTCAAAAAACTATACTAAAATTTATAATGTATCTTCTTTTTAATAAATTAAAATAATGCATAATTAATATCATTTTCAATGATGTACATATATTAAAAATCAATAAATATTAGATTATATTCACCCAATTATTATTACAAGCCATTGACTTAATATAAAAATAATTTTCTAGAAAAATACACTTCCGGAAAATCCACCCTTTTCATAACATCTGCATATTAAAATTTACATTAAAAATTTTAACTTATTTGAATTTAAACTTGTAAATATGTTATAATTTTTTTAATATCATGTATTTATATTTTTTTAAAATATTGTAATTAATTTTTATCAAAATGATTAGTGAAAATGTTATCAATTAATTTACATAGTTAAGGTGAGAAAAGGTTTATCTAGATTGGTTAAAAGAATAGAAAGATAAAAATGAACTATTAATTTTTATAAAATATATTATATCAACCTATATAATCCATAAAATGTTTAAGTCTCTAGAATGGTACATTTTAGATGACTATTTCATGTCAAAATCATGGGTACACCCTTTTCTATTCAAAATGTACTAATGTCCCACTCACCTCACATATAATAGTCCACCCATTTTCCACTCATATTCTAAGAATTATAGCCAATTGTTCAGAAAAAAATATAGAAATTTGTCTTATATAAATCCCTCTACAAATCCCCATTCCATTTTTTTAAATATAAATCCATAATATTAATGATCTGCCTTCCTATACAATGAGGTTTCCTGAAGAAGATATATCGTTCTTAACTGAGATTTAATATTTATTTATTCTTTAATACAATTAATATATTCTTAAATTATTCTTATAAAATTAAAATATTTTCCCATACACATATATTAGTTTCTTAATGAAATAATTTAAATCCATCTCATCCCCCTTTAAATCAGATTTAATCTCATCATTTTTTGTTATATAGAACAATCACCTCATAAACCGATGTCATCCGTTTTCCGCCATCACCTCACTTGGATTGTGATAGTGATAAATTTAGAGTATATATATATGTGACATTTTTAAAATATTTATTCATCTAGATTTATGATGTTACATATATATTCCAACATTCAATTCTGCAGCAGAAAAACTATGTCGCTCATGTGTACGATAGACTTAAACCTTTTGAATCTATGTGATTCATTTTTCACAAATGATTTTCATGGAAGGTAATAAGGATTTAGAAAGAAAATATATGTGATATACAATAAATAATTATGATATTTATTAAATAATGATAAATATGAAAATATATTATATTATTTTGATATTAAACTGAAAAATGATAATAATGTTCATCCATATGTGTTGATGAATTTTTTTTCATAACACTTCTCATGAATGACATATATTATAATTTAAAAATAAATAATATGATATATTCTATTATATTATATATATTCACAAATGAATAATACCTTACTTTTTTCTATAATGATCATCAGAAAATAGAAGTGTAACTCATGCATACAAATGGTCTACATTCTCTTAGATTATTATATTGATTATTTTTCATTATAAAAATTCATGAAAGATTTATAATTATAATTTATTTAAATATATGATAAATATTTCCTTATTGTTAGTACAGATATTTTGAAATAATTATATATAATAATAGGGTCAACAAACTAATGTTATTTTCAATTAATGAACTGAACATACTCGAAACACCCAAAATGAACTAAATAGATCCAATAATTGAATAATTTGTTAAAAAGAAATTAAATAAATGATTTATTTATAAGTTATTAATCTTGTAATAGGTTCATAATAAACAATTCCATTTAGTTATTATTATTATTATATAGTTGTTAAAGGACATATATGAATTGTTTGGACTCCAGTTAACGATTTTTGGATTTTACAATTCATTTTTAAGAGACGTATTCCATATTAAAATTATATTTTTATTCTGTGGGGAATATAATCTACATGAGTTAATTAAGTAATTTTTTTATAAATATTATTTGTATTTAAAAATATATATTTTGTTCTCTCTTTTCATGTGTGTTTTTTAGATATTACCAAATCCCTAAGGGAATTCATCTCAATATCAATTCATTGATGGTTATTGTAATGTTACACACATATGTTATTTTATTAGGTTTATTGAATAACCCATTTAAATGTTATATCATTAAATTTCATATGATTGGTATATTTTTGTTACAGTCAATGTCACATACGTAACCTATTTTAGGGTTATTTTAAATTTATTTTCCACTCATGATTTGTTTTGGTGGTTTCCAAAGGTTTTATTGAGAGTAGGTGAGTTTTCATGAATTGGGCCAAACTGCGAGCCCAATTCCAGATTTAAAAATAAATTTTGATTCATTTATAACTATTTAAATTTTTAATATTTTTGACTCATTCCAACTCATAATTGTTCTCCCCTGATATATTAACCCCACATTTAAATTTGGGGCCTTTATAATTCCATAATCTTGGTGGATATGGGTTTTTAGTTAGAGAATTGGGCCTGCCCGAAAGCCCATTTTCTGCATTAAAAATAAATTTTAATTCTTTAATATCTCTTTCAATATTTGCGTTTTTTCGGTGCTTCAAAGCCTCATATGCGGACATTACACCCAGACGCTCCCCCAGCCTCTTTACGCCCCACTTTGGAGCTCTTAGGGTCGCGATTAAGGGACGATCATCTTAGGGTTTCTAAAATCGGGCAGATTTGATGAGGTATGTTTATTCAATCATAACTCTCTCAATTCATACTTTTTTCCCTCCATTCCAATTCTTAAATGACCAAATAATTCTCGTGAGAACATCCCCTGAGTTTTGGCCATTTTAAATTTAAGATACTTGTGTTTTGGGGAGATTCATTCTAGATTTCTCAAGTAAGTTTGTCCATTTCTTTTCTCCTTTCAAATTGATTAGGGTTTCATTCTCTTTTTTTTGGGTTTCCTTCCTTTTTATTGAAGTGACAAATGACCAGTGGGTAGGGGTTAGAATCTAATGTTTATCCTTGGGTTTTCTTGCACCAATTTTCTATTTTAGGTTTGATCTACCCTTCTTGAGGTGCGGCGGTGGTGCGTTTGTGTTTTCGCACAAAGGATTCAATGGTTTCATGTTATTTGGTAGGTGATTCCAATGTTGATGTAATATTTGTGTATTAGCATGCTGTATTTATCATATTTTAAAATTTATATAATTTTATTATTGCTGAAAAAATTGGTTCTAATGATGTTTCCATTGCAATTGAATTTAAAATGCCAATTTGGTGTGAAATTGGGGGTTTTCCAAAGAAGTGTTTTGTTTATTTATTTGGGGATGCCCTATAAATACTTAGTTGTTTTTATAGACCTGTAATAAGGCATAAAATACTGTTTATAATGTTTATCCCCTTTTGTAATTGCTGCAAAAAATGTGTTTTAATTGTGTTTGTAAAGAAAGTGAAGTTTTGGTTCCACTTTTGTGTGAAAATGAAGGTTTTACAAAGATAACACTTCTTGTTTAACATGAGGATGCCCAAAAATTGATTTTTTGTTTTAATTGATATTTATTGGGCTTCCTTTACTATTTTGGTAACTTACAATTGTGAACATCGTGTACAAGTGGGTTTCTTAAGGGGTTTTGTGTGCAAGACTACACGAGATTTTGTGAAATTGATTTATTCAAATTCAAAGAATTTCTTGTGTGTTTTAAGTGGTATAAAATGAGATAGCTACTGTATTTGGTGTATGTTACCAGTAGTGGTGTTTTAAATTAAAATGGAGGTGTGTTAAATCCTGAAATTGTTTGAGCACAAAGGGGGAAGCCTGGGTACCTAGGTGGGGCGGATTTGTACTAGTACGGCTAGTGGACTGGATGGGTTTTGTAACACCCCAGGATTTCATAGTGTGTTATTTCTTAAAAATAATTAAATAACTTCCACTACACGCAACACCGAGTTCAATCACACCATGACGTTCAAAAAAAAGCCATTAAAAGAGGTCATGAATAGTATTAACAACATTTTGAACTTTATATAATCCTTATAATTTTAGAATCCCTATTATGAGTTTCTTAGTCATAATGCAAGAACAGATTCATTTTCAGTATTGCACTTTTATCAACTTTAATAGTGAAACCTTTTTAAATAAAATATTTTAAACTACCTGAATAAATTGGGACATCAAAAAAATTTAAAATGTAACATCCCAAGCTTCCACGGTACGCTTTCCTTTGAATAAAATAGTAGCGTGTGTTGTACGCAACCTTGAGTTCTAACACACACCACAACCAATAAAACTAGCCGTCGTGAATAGTAATACCTAATTTTTGAAATCATATATATTATATATTTCAAAATGGACTTCATTTTTGGATTCGGAATATCAAAATTATCCTAGGGTGAAATTTTGGTACATTTCGGATAACTTTCATATTTTGATGAATAGTGAAAATTACTAAATTTTAATTAAAAACAACTTTTTTAATCAAAATAATTAATAGTGATAAATTGTGAATTTGAGTGGTTTTAAAGTATATTTAGAATATATTTTTACCATTTAATATAATTTTGGTCATTGAACATAATTTTACAATTAAATTGAACATAAACAAGTGTCAATCTTTTGATATTTATTATCTCTTAAAAACACGCTTTTTGTTTTGACAGCGGGAATTAATTTTAAATTAATTTCTACCACTTCTGTGTTTTGAATTTAGAAAAATGGATTCCATATTTGGAATCAGGATGTTAAAATTGTGTAAATAGGAAACTTTTATTTTTAGACATTTTGAATAATTACTGCGGTAAATATTTTATTTACCATGGTTAAAGGGTAAATCCGGTAAATATGGGTTAAAAAATAATATTATAATAATACAAAATTACCCTAAAACGTGTTCTAACCTTATTGGTGGACACATACCCGACCATGGGCATCCTTGGGTCAATTTGGGGACCCCTTGGAGCCACTTGTATGTGGTAGGGACACATTATATTAATAAAGTTAAAATAAAAATAAAAATGGCATAAGCTTACATCTTTTAGAAGAACAATTTTTACATAGTGTTATACATGTTGGATTTTCTATTATAAATATTAATTAGAAAGCTAAAAAGATTTCCTACATAATGATATTTTATTTATAATTTTTAGACATTAAATAATTTATTTTATTTATGACACAATGATGATGCAGTAATTACTATAATAGTGAAAAATTAAAATAATTGATATTATAAATACCCAAATAAATATAATATGAAACCTTTAATGAATTAAACTAATTTTATAGGATAATATGATATATTAGGATTGATTTAATTGACTTTGTTCGAAGTAATCAATCTGTTATGAGTTTCACAAAAATCAACTATTGAATAGTGTCAAAATTGACATAAAAGAGTTCTTAAAACAAGTATTATATTATTAATTGATATTAAATTCCTAAAAATCTAAGGTTCGGCCAAGAGACTTATATAATGATAGGTTAATCATTAATGGACCACTTGAGAGTCTCTTGGATGTATATAGTAAGTTTATTAACCATATTATATAAAAATACAAAGATACATTGTAAAAGTGAAACTAATTAACTTAGAGTTAATACTTAAAGATAAGGTTAATATAAATACCCAAACCTGTCTAAATTCTATTGGATGAGTTGTTTTCGACCTATCCCCACCTCATCCTTTTAATAGTCAACTTTGGAGCCTTTTTAAACCGAATATGAATTTATTATAAATTAATATTTCTAGCTTTTCCAAAGGTGCCCCTCACCCCTCTTATAAAAGGGCAGTCCTCATTCTCTTTTCCACACACCTCTCAAGCCACTTGGCTCGTCCAAACTCTGCCCAAATAAGCTCCACACATCCCTCTCCTCCTCCATGAAGCTTCCCCTTAGGCAGAAATCATTTCAAGAAGTCCTTTGGTTCCAACCAAAGTGAGTTACCTAAATTAAAGGAGGTTAACCTACCCCAACCAAGGAAAAGTACAAGGTAAGGGTTATTTCACAATCTCTTCATTATCCGAGGTTGTATTATACGTAATAATCTACTGGGATCTCTTTATCATCCACATCCATGTTTCTTCGAAATGTATTTCAAAACATTTTTACTATTTACAAGAATATGGGTTAAAGTCATTTATACCCTTGTTTGACTTTTTATAAGAGGTTTATAAAGGAATCTTTCCGTCGTTTTCAAAACAAGGTCCTTTTTATCCTTTTCGACAGAATTGAGGTAAGAATGTTTTTTTTAACTTATACGGCGGGTGCGGTTATTTTCCACCGTTATAAAATCGTCGAAGCTTTCCTTACAAGCTTATAAGAATATTTTCAAAGAAAATGTTTTATTTTATATGGATCTTAAATGATTTCAAATAAAAGGAGATACTTCTTTTAAAAGAATTTTGATTTCATCTATGTCAACATCCTTTGATGGATTTTAAGATTATTTGAAGTTGATTTATTATAATACAAAACTTCTATATTGTATTTAAGGTTTTGTGATATGTTTGAATGTGGATGTGCTATTTTATACCATTCATAGTTTATGGTGAAACTATTGACATTTCGTATGCTAGTTTTTACCCGAATGTTTATGTTATATTTCAAACATTTCTTCAGATGAATGTGCTAAACAAGTATGTTCCGGGTTGGGGACCGGTAAAAGTAAGCCCTCCAGGTTGGGGACTGGTTAAAGTAAGCCCTCCAGGTTAGGGACTGGTAAAAGTATGCCCTCCGGGTTGGTGTCCGGTTATTAGAGGCACTCCGGGTTGGTGTCCGGTTATTAGAGGCACTCCGGGTTGGTGTCCGGTTATTAGAGGCACTCCGGGTTGGGTTCCGGTTAAAAGTAACCCCTAGGTCTTGGGATGAGGCCTAGACAATGAAATTAACGTTTGGCATTATGCATTCCAACATTATGAAAGTGGTTATTTATTTTTTCATGTGATTATTCGATTAGTAGAATATCCATGTGAACAAGTAAATGGAATTATTTCATTTTACTTTTGCCATATTATGTTGAAGTTCAATTTTAAAAGGCTTTTTTTTAGTAATTCATTGCCTTAAATGTTTATGCTTATTTTGAATGTTCCACTATATTGTTATCCTTACTGGGCATTTGAGCTCACCCCTTTTCTATGTTTTATTTTTCCCAGGTAGTGAAGAAGTAAATTATGAATGACTTGCAGGGATATTATGAGGGGTTAATAGTGTGGATATGAAGACTTTGTTGTTGTAGTAGTTTTTCACTTTGAAATGTAATGTAAAACTTTATGATTATATCTAGTGTTTCCAAGGCTACTAAACCAATCGGTCTTTCGGGATTTGATCTTTCTTGTGATCATGCCAATGTTATGTAATTAATGCACCGACTCTGGGTAGCTGGGGTCGGGGCGTTATAGTTGGTATCAGAGGAAGTTTAGTACAAACCTTGGAAGATAGATTTAGATAAACTCTGATTAGAGCACGTAGACCTAAGATGAACTTTGAGGATTAGTATAGAAGAACATCCTAGAATTTTGGTATTGTAGAGATTTTGTGAGTTTTCCGAGCAATACATCCCTGTCTGGATACGAGCAGGTAGAGGCGGCTCTGGCACAGATGTACCTAGGGGTAAAACCCGAAAACACCGCTTTGAGCTAGACTCGAATGGGAACTGGTGCACGACAACGGGCCTTGCTGCACTCTTGGTTACGACACTCCTGGGGGATATGCTTAGGATAACTCTCACTTTCTTTACAAATAATTATGAAGGGTTTATGAGTATATACTTCCTCAAAGAAAAACATTTTTATGATTATGGATTATATCCATAAATAGTTCAATTTATGTTAAGTGTTTTATAAGTATGGGAATATGTATTTTGATTCATAAACTAATCTAGTGTATGCCATTGTTTAGAAATGGCGCCCAGTAGAAGAAATGAGAACTCCAGAAATGCACATGATCCAAATAGAAGGAAGGATCATATCTTTCATGGTCTTAAGCTAGAATTTATAAGAGGAATAGTCTCCCATGTATTATCATCATATGAAGAAATAATATCATGTGTTGATAAGATAAGTAAAGAGTTTACTGAGTCCGATGGCTTTGAAAGGAAGCAAGAGAAGAAAAGGATGGAAGAGAGAAAGATGTATAAAGGTAAGAGGGAAAAGGAGAATTTTCCCATATGTGGTAACTGTGGGAAGAAACACCCTGGAACTTGCCTGAAAGGAATGGGAGTTTGTTAAAAGTGTGGTGGAAAAGGGCACAAAGTACGTGACTGCAAGGGTAAGAAAATGGTTTTAAATGTACAATGATTCATTTGCAAGGAGTTTGGACACTATGAGAACCTATGTCCCAGTCATCAGAATATGCCTCAAATGATGTTATTGGATAATAATCAAGTTATGATACTACCACAGATGAAGAGGAATGATTAGAGTTCTTATGTTGATTATGTCAATTGAGTGTTGTATCAACAATGTACTTGTTACAATAATTATTGAGTATATAAAGATTGTACTGCAGTACTATTTCATTAAGGACTTGAGATTGTGTGGAACAAAGAAAAGTGACTCAATAACAGGATAAATTCTTAGAAAATATATGGTTGAGAGAATGATAAACCATAATATAGTTCTGATACCGAGGTAGTGATTTTGGAATAGTACATGATTGTTTTGGATAACTTATATTGGATATTCTTGACTACCTTGAAACTGATTAATGATTTGTATATTCCATCATTGTTGGGGTTTAAAACATTTTTGGATTGATAAAGTATATCCAGCATTCTATATGGAATAAGGGAGAATGAATGTAATCAATAAGGAATATGGTAATTCAGGATGTTTCAGTGTATTAAAAGAATACATGATGAAAGTATTCATATGCTATTAAGGGTTAAAAAGGATCTACATTATTTTTACCTTCCTTATAAATGTTGGACTGTGAGTTTGGACAGAAGTATTTTGGATAGTTCTAGTTTGGATTATTTTGGATTGCCATAAAAGGACAACCCGGAGGTCGGGCGGCAACCCGTCGCGTCCGTCAAGGCTGCGAGACTTGAACCCGCAACCGAAGGGCGACAAGGGTGTATCACCTACCACTGGCCCACGAGATGTCTTGGATTAAATAATGTTGTTTTTTTAAAAGATCTGGTAGATGAATTATAAATTCATTTTTTTTGGAACCCTGTACGAATAGTATAAATAAAAAAATTACATTCTATTATCTTTTAGAGTGAAAGATGAGTTTGTGGTAGAAATTTATTAATGGATAAAACTCTAATTATAAAGTAAGTATATCTCCTTATGATCTTAGCCAATCTCATAAATATATTCCTCAACATTAATAAAAGGAACTTAGAACAAAAATGTTGTCCTATATGGTACCTTAAATCATCACTAATTCATGGCTTTGGGATTGTTGGCCTTTTCATAGCCATGTTCTCTACCACTCTCCATCAGATAATTGATGGTTAGATTTCTCGTCCATATCCATATTTTCCTACATGGAACCCTAGTATGTGTTATTTTCGGTAATCTTCATACTTTCCACTCTTTATTTTAAATAGAGGCCTCATTAATTCATTTTTCGATGTGGGATTTCAACTAAGATATTTTGAAACGTCAAAAATGTGTTATCCTAATACCCTATGTTTTGTTGAACCGATGGTATTTCAAATCATCATAGATTGATGAATTTAAGGACCTAAATTATACACTTGTTTGTGATTGATGATCTCAATCACTACCTATAAATATTTACGTTTTTCCTCCAATTATATGTCTCTAATTGCCACCAATGTTCTCCTAATCGAGATCATAATTTGGTGGTGACTCTTTCATTTCTCTTTTCCTCATATTAAGACTAAATTTTAGTAACCTAATTTCCGATGTGGGTTTTCCCACAAAGATATTTTCTATTTTCAACCTTTTATTTTCGAAGAACAATTTCAAATTGCGAGGACGCAATTTATTTAAGGAGGGGAGAATGTAACACCCCAGGATTTCATAGTGTGTTATTTCTTAAAAATAATTCAATAACTTCCACTACACGCAACACCGAGTTCAATCACACCATGACGTTCAAAAAAAAGCCATTAAAAGAGGTCATGAATAGTATTAACAACATTTTGAACTTTATATAATCCTTATAATTTTAGAATCCCTATTATGAGTTTCTTAGTCATAATGCAATAACAGATTCATTTTCAGTATTGCACTTTTATCAACTTTAATAGTGAAACCTTTTTAAATAAAATATTTTAAACTACCTGAATAAATTGGGACATCAAAAAAATTTAAAATG
Source organism: Viscum album (assembly GCA_963277665.1). Taxonomy (NCBI): domain Eukaryota; kingdom Viridiplantae; phylum Streptophyta; class Magnoliopsida; order Santalales; family Viscaceae; genus Viscum; species Viscum album. The sequence goes on from OY728151.1 coordinate 567,997,467, forward strand.
AAACATCCCAAGCTTCCACGGTACGCTTTCCTTTGAATAAAATAGTAGCGTGTGTTGTACGCAACCTTGAGTTCTAACACACACCACAACCAATCAAACTAGCCGTCGTGAATAGTAATTCCTACTTTTTGAAATCATATATATTCTATATTTCAAAATGGACTTCATTTTTGGATTCGGAATATCAAAATTAGCCTAGGGTGAAATTTTGGTACATTTCGGATAACTTTCATATTTTGATGAATAGTGAAAATTACTAAATTTTAATTAAAAACAACTTTTTTAATCAAAATAATTAATAGTGATAAATTGTGAATTTGAGTGGTTTTAAATTATATTTAGAATATATTTTTACCATTTAATATAATTTTGGTCATTGGACATAATTTTACAATTAAATTGAACATAAACAAGTGTCAATATTTTGATAGTTATTATCTCTTAAAAACACGCTTTTTGTTTTGACAGCGGGAATTAATTTTAAATTAATTTCTGCCACTTATGTTTTTTGAATTTAGAAAAATGGATTCCATATTTGGAATCAGGATGTTAAAATTGTGTAAATAGGTAACTTTTATTTTTAGACATTTTGAATAATTACTGCGGTAAATATTTTATTTACCATGGTTAAAGGGTAAATCCGGTAAATATGGGTTAAAAAATAATATTATAATAATACAAAATTACCCTAAAACGTGTCCTAACCTTATTTTTGGACACATACCCGACCATGGGCATCCTTGGGTCAATTTGGGGACCCCTTGGAGCCACTTGTATGTGGTAGGGACACATTATATTAATAAAGTTAAAATAAAAATAAAAATGGCATAAGATTACATCTTTTAGAAGAACAATTTTTACATAGGGTTATACATGTTGGATTTTCGATTATAAATATTCATTAGAAAGCTAAAACGATTTCCTACATAATGATATTTTATTTATAATTTTTAGACATTAAATAATTTATTTTATTTATGACACAATGATGATGCAGTAATTACTATAATAGTGAAAAATAAAAATAATTGATATTATAAATACCCAAATAAATATAATATGAAACTTTTAATGAATTAAACTAATTTTGTAGGATAATATGATATATTAGGATTTATTTAATTGACTTTTTTCGAAGTAATCAATCTGTTATGAGTTTCACAAAAAATCAACTATTGAATAGTGTCAAAATTGACATAAAAGAGTTCTTAAAACAAGTATTATATTATTAATTGATATTAAATTCCTAAAAATCTAAGGTTCGGCCAAGAGACTTATATTATGATAGGTTAATCATTAATGGACCACTTGGGGGTCTCTTGGATGTATATAGTAAGTTTATTAACCATATTATATAAAAATACAAAGATACATTGTAAAAGTGAAACTAATTAACTTAGAGTTAATACTTAAAGATAAGGTTAATATAAGTACCCAAACCTGTCTAAATTCTATTGGATGAGTTGTTTTCGACCTATCCCCACCTCATCCTTTTAATAGTCAACTTTGGAGCCTTTGGAAACCGAATATGAATTTATTATAAATTAATATTTCTAGCTTTTCCAAAGGTGCCCCTCACACCTCTTATAAAAGGGCACTCCTCCTTCTCTTTTCCACACACCTCTCAAGCCACTTGGCTCGTCCAAACTCTGCCCAAATAAGCTCCCCACATCCCTCTCCTCCTCCTTGAAGCTTCCCCTTAGGCAGAAAGCATTTCAAGAAGTCCTTTGGTTCCAACCAAAGTGAGTTACCTAAATTAAAGGAGGTTAACCTACCCCAACCAAGGAAAAGTACAAGGTAAGGGTTATTTCACAATCTCTTCATTATCCGAGGTTGTATTATACGTAATAATCTACTGGGATCTCTTTATCATCCACATCCATGTTTCTTCGAAATGTATTTCAAAACATTTTTACTATTTACAAGAATATGGGTTAAAGTCATTTATACCCTTGTTTGACTTTTTATAAGAGGTTTATAAAGGAATCTTTCCGTCGTTTTCAAAACAAGGTCCTTTTTAACCTTTTCGACAGAATTGAGGTAAGAATGTTTTTTTTAACTTATACGGCGGGTGCGGTTATTTTCCGCCGTTATAAAATCGTCGAAGCTTTCCTTACAAGCTTATAAAAATATTTTCAAAGAAAATGTTTTATTTTATATGGATCTTAAATGATTTCAAATAAAAGGAGATACTTATTTTAAAAGAATTTTTATTTCATCTATGTCAACATCCTTTGATGGATTTTAAGATTATTTGAAGTTGATTTATTATAATACAAAACTTCAATATTGTATTGAAGGTTTTGTGATATGTTTGAATGTGGATGTGCTATTTTATACCATTCATAGTTTATGGTGAAACTATTGACATTTCGTATGCTAGTTTTAACCCGAATGTTTATGGTATATTTCAAACTTTTCTTCAGATGAATGTGCTAAACAAGTATGTTCCGGGTTGGGGACCGGTAAAAGTAAGCCCTCCAGGTTGGGGACTGGTTAAAGTAAGCCCTCCAGGTTAGGGACTGGTAAAAGTATGCCCTCCGGGTTGGTGTCCGGTTATTAGAGGCACTCCGGGTTGGCGTCCGGTTATTAGAGGCACTCCGGGTTGGTGTCCGGTTATTAGAGGCACTCCGGGTTGGTTTCCGGTTAGAAGTAACCCCTAGGTCTTGGGATGAGGCCTAGACAATGAAATTAACGTTTGGCATTATGCATTCCAACATTATGAAAGTGGTTATTTATTTTTGCATGTGATTATTCGATTAGTAGAATATCCATGTGAACAAGTAAATGGCATTATTTCATTTTACTTTTGCCATATTATGCTGAAGTTCAATTTTAAAAGGCCTTTGTTTTAGTAATTCATTGCCTTAAATGTTTATGCTTATTTTGAATGTTCCACTATATTGTTATCCTTACTGGGCATTTGAGCTCACCCCTTTTCTATGTTTTATTTTTCCCAGGTAGTGAAAAAGTAAATTATGAATGACTTGCAGGGATATTATGAGGGGTTAATAGTGTGGATATGAAGACTTTGTTATTGTAGTAGTTTTTCACTTTGAAATGTAATGTAAAACTTTATGATTATATCTAGTGTTTCCAAGGCTACTAAACCAATCGGTCTTTCGAGATTTGATCTTTCTTGTGATCATGCCAATGTTATGTAATTAATGCACCGACTCTGGGTAGCTGGGGTCGGGGCGTTACAGGTTTTGTCCCTGTTTCACATAGAATTTGGATAACGACAACACTAACTAAACTATGTGCATGATGATTGGGGACCACTAGGTTATGTGTATGTTTCCTACTAGTGGCTCGTGCACGAGAAAGGATTTTACTATGGTTACATTACACTGAGGTACGAGGTACATGGGGTCTGAGACTATCAAGTGCCTAGGGGTGTTCCCGGTTTTGTTGCTCAGTGGATTTGTGATATTTGCCCTTGTTTTTGGGTATCTTTGGAATTATAATGCAGTATCTAATATTCCTATTTAAATGTGTTAACATTCTGAAAGTTTTATCCTGAAAAATGTTTTCAATTTAAAGTTTCATTTTGTTGAATTTTTGACCGCTTTTAATTGCATATTAAAACTGCTTGCTTTTTCACCTTGTATTGCATGCACCTTGGAATCATATGGTGGTATCCTATTGGGCATAGGCTCAAAACCTACTTACACCCCTTGGGTGTAAGTAGAACTTTTTTTGACCCAGGTAAAGGAAAGGCTAAGGGTGATGGCGGTTCAGGGTGTTAGTCCTCATCCTTGGGGCGGAGTAGTGGAGATGACTTGGGGGTGATGACCCCTTGTCATGTGGAGTCCATGGGGATGTTTTTTTTTTCTGTTCCATTGTGTCTTTGGACCTTTTTTATTGACTCTAAACCTCTGTATTCAGTTCTGGTTTTTGTTTAAACATAATTTGGTATAAATTTTCAGATTCAGTTTATTGATTGTTTTTAATGGTTTATGACTTCATATTCGGGTAAATCGTTCCCAAACCTAAATAAATGATACCCGGGAACTTGTGCCAGCCCGTGGGGATAGGGAACACCCTTTGGGTCATGTCACGGGCTGGTTTTGGTGCCGGTTTGGGCGGCGACCAGATTTGGTTCGTGACTAAATTGTATCAGAGCAGGTTCTGGTTAACTCTTTGGGTCACGTTATTTGGGGAACAGTCGGGATAGTATAAAGTTACGATTGTTGGGACTTGGTAGTTCGGTTATGGGTAGTGTGCCTGATCACCACACCTCGTGACAGAATTCGAGTCGCCATGGGATGTTGGGATTTATCTAATTCCTTTGGTTTTCTTGGTTTGATGATGATTAGGGGAAATGAAAAGAGAGTTGGGTTAATGGTCTCAGTGAGCTCGCAGGGCCTGGCAAGCCATGTGAAGCTGGGGATATTCCCAAAAACACTCTCTGTTATAGTGAAGTGATTGGAATATGGCTGCCAACCATATTTCCAAGTCACCCATTGAAACTAGTTTCCTCTCGGATTGTTTTGTGCTTTAGTTTTGAAATCCTGCCACTTTGGTCTTCTAGTAACTTGGTTTTATTAAGCGTAAAGATTTTATGAAATGATTTTCAAATAAAGAGGGAATGGTTTGGTTTATGAAATTGATGAATTGAATTTTCAGAATTGTTTTGAAACGTAAAATGGTGTGATTACACCTCTTTTGAAAGAAGGAACTATATTAAAGTTGGTTTTGAAAAGTGTTTCCAATAGAGTTTTATAAATAATAAAACGGTGTTTTAATGGGATGAGATGTTTTGATATTGATATGAATATCTTGAATGTGGGTTCTTTTCAAAATTTTTGTGTCTTTATGAAATGTTTTGTAAGATTTGAATTGGGATTTTGATCTCATTGTTAGCAGTTTTGAGAAAAAGGTTGGGTTGGTTGAGCATTTTGTTTTTGAAAAGTGGAAGGAATTTTTGTTTTACCCTTTCGTATTTCCATGAGTGACCACATGCATGGGGTTATATGGGATGATGGACGGTTGATGGCATGAATGGATGAGTGTTGGGATGGTTATGAGGAGGGTGCCCGGTGTGACACAAAAACATGCATGTGTGAGGCCCATGGGGTACCATTGGTGGATACGCTTACTGCAAAACCGTTTGTTTTCAAAGAAATAGTTTTAAAGAAAAACATGATGTATTGATGAATAGTTTGGTATAGTTTTTATTATGGGTTTTTGATAATGTTGATGTTGTGGGATTTTTTGAGTCCAAGAACCCCTCCTGTTTGAACTGTGTTTTGGGTTTGTGTTTGGTCGGTGAGCTGTGTTGTAGGGACGATTAGTGGTCTCTTTTGAAAAATGTTTTGGGATGCCTTTACGGTGGTTCCCTTCATGTGTTTGGATCTGGTTTGAGGCATGTTTTGACTAATGGACCAGCTTGGTTGGGTCCTTGGGTTCTCTCATTGGATAAGGTATGCCCCCATTAAGGGTTAATGCACAGCTGAAGTGCAATCCATATTGTTTCGCCATTTGAAAATCCTCCAGTTGATCAATATAAGGAATATTTTATCGATCATTGTTGATTGAGTCTACACCCATTCATTTCGTTGATTTTTGGATCCACTTGTAGTGGTAAAGTTATTGTGGAAGGTTGAAAGAAACCTTAGTTTCTAAAGTTTCATGATTCGTCGAAGGTGGAAGTGTTCTTTGGTTGTAAGTGTGGATGAGTGTCTCGATGGTGTCTAAGAGGTCCTTTGGGTTCATCAAATTTTCTATGATGCATCAATTCATGTTAAGCCACCGGTGTGGGAAATATGGTCACGATAGGATATTGTGGCCACTTTCTAGAATTGTGTGTTGTTTGGGTATGTTGTATAAGGTCCCTCTCCATGAATTGTTGATATCAGTCGCAATGGTCATGTTCGGTGATGCCTTATGATGTCATGTGCTCGATTGACCATAGAGGTGAATGTCATGAAATCCTATGAGAGTCCCTATTATGTTGTGAGAATGTCTCCCTTGGAAAAACTTCAAAATCTTCCATTTTAGACAAAGGTGAGTGTTGGTGTTCTTTACTTCTATTGTTTCTCACCTAAAAAAACAAGGTGTGATGTGTGTGTATCTTCTTATCCCTTGTTTCAGTGAAATATCGGGATCGGTTAAAGTGAGTTTGGAATGTGTTATGTCTGGAAAACTTATCTGGGATTGCGTTGTATTTGTTGGTTTCATTGAAAGAAGAATTATCGTTCATGGGGTTTCCAAAGCCTAACTGCGAGGCCGAAGATGCTTCAACCATTTGAGCTCCAGCCATAGGTCTCGGAGAGAAGTTGGCGCGTAGTCAGGGGAAACTCCAGTTTCATTTAAACCCTTGTACAAAGTCATTTCCTCAGTATGAATGTTAGTAAGATTTTAAACCTATGGTGTCATAATCATTCTTCTGTTGTCCATGTTCGGTGGAAATAGGTGGAGGGCTGTGTGCCCATGTCATCACCCAATGTTATTCCCTCCCCCTTTTGGGTGTCTACACTATTTGTGAACACAGTTTTCACTTGGATAATAGTGACCATGCCCCCGAAAACCATGCAGAAAGAAGGATCCCAACTATTAGTGTATGGCTTCCCAAACCATGCAAACTAACCATGTGGTCGCCCCAACTCTTTAAATTTTGGGGTCTTTCTTTACCGGCCAGTGCTGGTTGGTTAAGATGATTGGTTCTTATGGTGGGGACACCCACTATGAGTCTTATATAATTTATTTTTTAAATTTCTGATGGAATTATATCCTTTGTACTGGTGAGTCCATTTAGTCCTCCCCATGTTAGTCTCTTGATTATGTCTCAAAAAAAATATTGGTTGTCTCTTATGGTGGGGAGCGTATTTGTGTCCCCCCCGTACCAGTAACTTAGATTTTTCCATGGTCATGGCTTGGTGTAGATAGTCTCATTCAGATATATCTAGCTACCAACATCATTCTTCAGTAAACATTGGTACTGGAGAGCACCCAATGGTTTAGTTAAAGTAAGGTGAGTGTAACCTTGTTCAAAGTTGTTGTTCGTTTGGGTGAATTGCTTGAGTATTGTTCAGATTTTGTTTGAGGAGTTTTTATTTGGGATAAAGCCTGAATGTTCTTGATGGTTTTAGGAAAGTGGTGTAATTTTTATTTGTGAGAGTATTCCTTCCTTCATTGATCACTGGAGGTGTTTTGACCTTTGGGGGTGAAACCTGGAAAGGGTGTACCTATTGGTTTCTCAGTTGGGTTTGGTTATTGCTTTGACCTTGCTGTGACTTTCCGGGGAGGAAAGTTTTCAAGGTGGGGATAATTTCCACATACGTAACCTATTTTAGGGTTATATTAAATTTATTTTCCACTCATGATTTGTTTTGGTGGTTTCCAAAGGTTTTATTGAGAAATAGGTGAGTTTTCATGAATTGGGCCAAACTGCGAGCCCAATTCCAGATTTAAAAATAAATTTTGATTCATTTATAACTTTTTAAATTTTTAATATTTTTGACTCATTCCAAATTCTAATTGTTCTCCCCTGATATATTAACCCCACATTTAAATTTGGGGCCTTTATAAATCCATAATCTTGGTGGATATTGGTTTTTAGTTAGGGAATTGGGCCTGCCCGAAAGCCCATTTTCTGCATTAAAAATAAATTTTAATTCTTTAATATCTCTTTCAATATTTGCGTTTGTTCGGTGATTACAAGGCTCATATGCGGCAATTACACCCAGAAGCTCCCCCAAAATCTTTACCCCCCACTTTGGAGCTCTTAGGATCTTGATGTAGGGACGAACATCTTAGGGTTTCTAAAATCGGGCATATTTGATAAGGTATGTTCATTCAATAATAAATCTCTCAATTCATACTATTTTCCCTCCATTCCAATTAATAAATGACCTAATTATTCTTTTGAGAACATCCCCTGAGTTTTGTCCGTTTTAAATTTCAGATACTGGTGTTTTGGGGAGATTCATTCTAGATTTCTCAAGTAAGTTTGTCCATTTCTTTTCTCCTTTCAAATTGATTAGGGTTTCATTCTCTTTTTATTGGGTTCCCTCCCTTTTTATTGAAGTGAACAATGACCAGTGGGTAGGGGTTCGAACCTAAGGTTTAACCATGGGTTTTCTTGCAACAATTTTCTATTTTAGGTTTGATCTACCCTTCTTGAGGTGTGGCGGTGGTGCGTTTGTGTTTTCGGACAAAGGATTCAATGGTTTCATTTGATTTGGTAGGTGATTCCAATGTTGATGCAATATTTGTGTATTAGGATGCTGTATTTATCATATTTTAAAATTTATATAATTTTATTATTGCTGAAAAAATTGGTTCTAATGATGTTTCCATTGCAATTGAATTTAAAATGCCAATTTGGTGTGAAATTGGGGGTTTTCCAAAGAAGTGTTTTGTTTGTTTATTTGGGGATGGCCTATAAATACTTAGTTGTTTTTATTGATCTGTAATAAGGCATAATATACTGTTTATAATGTTTATCCCCTTTGTTAATTGCTGCAAAAAATGTGTTTTAATTGTGTTTGTAAAGAAAGTGATGTTTTGGTTCCACTTTTGTGTGAAAAATGAAGGTTTTACAAAGATAACACTTCTTGTTTAACATGAGGATGCCCAAAAATTGATTTGTTGTTTTAATTGATATTTATTGGGCTTCCATTACTGTTTTGGTAACTTACAATTGTGAACATCATGTACAAGTGGGTTTCTTAAGGGGTTTTGTGTGCAAGACTACACGAGATTTTGTGAAATTGATTTATTCAAATTCAAAGAGTTTATTGTGTGTTTTAAGTGGTATAAAATGAGATAGATACTGTATTTGGTGTATGTGACCAGTATTTGTGTTTTACATTAAAATGTAGGTGTGTTAAATCCTGAAATTGTTTGAGCACAAGGGGGGAAGCCCGGGTACCTAGGTGGGGCGGATTTGTACTAGTACGGCTAGTGGACCGGATGGGTTTTGTCCCTGTTTCACTTAGCATTTGGATAACGACAACTCTAACTAAACTATGTGGATGATGATTGGGGACCACTAGGTTATGGGTATGTTCCCTACTAGTGGCTCGTGCACGAGAAATGATTTTACTATGGTTACATTACACTGAGGTACGAGGTACATGGGGCCTGAGACTATCTAGTGCCTAGGGGTGTTCCCGGTTTTGTTGCTCAGTGGATTTGTGGTATTTTCCCTTGTTTTTGGGTGTCTTTGGAATTATAATGCAGTATCTAATATTCCTATTTAAATGTGTTAACATTCTGAATGTTTTATCTTGAAAAATGTTTTCAATTTAAAGTTTCATTTTGTGGAATTTTTGACCGCTTTTAATTGCATATTAAAACTGCTTGCTTTTTCACCTTGTATTGCATGCACCTTGGAATCATAGGGTGGTATCCTATTGGGCTTAGGCTCACACCGTACTAACACCCCTTGGGTGTAAGTAGACCTTTTTTGACCCAGGTAAAGTAAAGGCTAAGGGTGATGGCGGTTCAGGGTGTTAGTCCTCATCCTTGGGGCGGAGTAGTGGAGACGACTTGGGGGTGATGACCCCTTGTCATGTAGAGTCCATGGGGCTGTTTTTTTCTGTTCCATTGTGTCTTTGGACCTTTTTTATTGACTCTAAACCTATGTATTCAGTTTTTGTTTTTGTTTAAACATCATTTGGTATAAATTTTCAGATTCAGTTTATTGATTGTTTTTAATGGTTTATGACTTCATATTCGGGTAAATCGTTCCCAAACATAAATAAATGATACCCGGGCACTTGTTCTAGCCCGTGGGGATAGGGAACGCCCTTCGGGTCATGTCACGGGATGGGTTTGGTGCCGGTTTGGGCGGCGACCAGATTTGGTTCGTGACAGTCAAATTTATTCATTCACGGGGAATACGATTGAAAGGACTACTAATGGTGAAAAGGCCTTATGTCAAAATCTACATTATTATTTTTATTATTTGTGTTGATGGATTCATTAGAAGAAATCATGTGATATTTTTTTGGAACAAAATGTATTTCTTATTCAATTTTTATTAACGTGTTTAACAATTTTTATTTTCATTTATATAATTATTATATAAATATCAATAAATTTATTTAATATGTGATATTCATCATTTAATTTATTTTGGATCGTATATCTATCACCTCTAATAACATGTATAATAGTACAATTTAAAATATTTTATACGAGAAAAATTATTTCATGAAGATATTTTACAAATTGTTTACTTATTTTACTATTGTTTTAATAGAAATATCATAATTTTTTTAAATGATAAATTTGTTACTCCTGTGTATAATTTCAGTGGATTTTTAATTGTTTACATAGATTTTCCAACCATCTAGAAAATTATATTCTTTATACAATCTTTTATATGTTTCCCTGATTTTTTAATAAAAATTAATTTAAAAGTATTTTTTAAAATTTTACAAATTTTCAAAATAAAAATGATTATTTTCATAAAAATGTATTAATGACATTTCAATGGAATTTCCAATCATCAATATTAACAAACCATATTTTTTATTATAATCCAATGTGGATATTTTCATATGATTGAAAAATTATTCTTTCTCTAAATTGATTATTATTCATTAAAATATAATTTATATGAAGCCATTTTTTCACATTTTAACCATAATTCCATGATTTTTATTGAAATTAATTTTTTTCCTTGGGTTAGTCATGATTCAAATAAGTTTTTATAGAACTTATTTCTTTTCCATGGAATAATATTGTGTGCAATTGATTATTATAGAACCTAGTAATTTCTCACGAGATAATCTTATTTCAATGGTATTGTTATGAAACAGATTTCATGTCCACTGAAAAATCATTTTTAATGAGTTTTTATGGAACCTGTTTAGTTTCAAATGGGTAATAAATTTTTCAAAGAGATTGTTATAGAACCCATTTTATTTCCAATTTTTATTCACGTATCAAATATATTTTCGTGCAATCAATTTTTTTTACAAATTAATCTTTTTCCAAAAAAACAATGGCTGATTTGTTGATATTAGAATGATATAAATTCTTGATGTAAATTTTTAATGAACAGTTCAATGGAATTATTAATGGTCATGGGTGAACCTAGATAGAGGTTTGTGATCCCGTTGTAGCTAATATGATGGGTGCACGCAGATAGCCATGGTTGAGCATGATATAGCTATTATGCTAGCTAATCTACGATTCTCTCTAATGAATTGGGTAATTTTACCTATATATAGTGGAAATATGGTTGAATTTACATGATAGTTTCCCCATTATATTCAACTTGTTAGTAATTATTTATGACATTCGTTTAAAATAGGTTATAATACTAATTTTCCAAAGATACAGAAACATTTATTTTATTCTATCTACGAATTTCTAATTATTATTTTTTATCAGGATTGATATCACATAGTTAAATATTATTTATTTTGATGACCCATGGAATTTATTATTTTTTATACTTGGTTTTCAAGTTTGATAATATTGGTATTGATAGTTAGGAATATTCATATGTTATTCTCTTACACATTTATTAAATAATTACTCTATTATTCTCTTCTTATTATCACTGTGGAAATTCAATAGTCAATGCATATGTTTACTCTTACAATGAATTTTAGGTCACCCATCTAGTGATATATATTCCCTATGTTATAAATAATTATGTGAAAGAAATTATTTCTAGAAGGGTTTCATATTTATAAAGATGATGACTCAATGAGAAATAAGAAAAAACCTGATTATATAGAAGAAACCCTCATTTAAAGTCAATGATAACATTTATGTATTAGGTTTTTAGAAATTTATAAAATATCAAACCCCAACGGTCCTTTAGATTGAATGTTCTCAATTTTTTTTTTGATAATTAATGAATTGGATTACAAATATTGGGTCCCGTTCATTTATATCATGGAATAAAATGTAATTTTTATTATTTTAGCCACAAATTTAAGAGTACGGGTTCATGGATGTTATAAAATGAGGTATGGCTTCATATGAATAAGGATATACCATTAGGTTTGGTCACATAATAGTGAATTGAGACCCAAAATAATATCCTACCACCATGGTGTGACCACTATGGCTACTTTATCATCCCCCTAGATAACACTGATCTGTATCTAGACTGGTTCACAATGTTACCTATGGTGTTTTTCCTTATACATCAGATTCTACCAATTATTTGTGAAGGTCTGAGTACGTACCATAGAATAATATACCCCCATATTTTAGTTTATAATTATCAATAAATAAATAATTAAACATTATAAAAATAATATGTATTTAGAATGAATAAACCAAAAAATATCTATAATGAAATGAGGTTCTAAATACATACTCAAATGGTAATGATTAAGTAAAAAACATCTCTCCCACTAATTCGATAACATATATAAGTTATATAAAAGAAAAGAAAGGATCTACTATAGCTTTGAGATATACCACTTCCCAATCTGTTGAATCCCATATGAGCTTCTCCAAATATATCAAATAATATTGGGCCTCAATCCATCTCATTTTTGAATCATATATCATCAACTTGGGTATCCATGTTCCATTGTAGCCATTTGTGGGGCATGTTAAACACTGTATTCTACCAAAAATGGTTTTTAATGATAAAATTAGTATATGCGTGGAAAACTATAGTCCTCAATATAATATATTAAATCAAAACTATAAAACAATTGAATAGATGAAAAAATAAAATAAAAATCCTTAGGTACAATTTCACCCTGGTAATTGTACACACATTCTATATCTATTATCAGGGTGTCTCTAAGACAACCATCAAGACAATGCCAATAAATGTCCCATAATCGGTAAAATAACATTACCTAGACAAAGAAATCCACACATAACATGGGTTCACCATGTGAATTAATTAATAAACAATAATACATATTGTTGTTATGATCAACCTAGGTTAATCCTTTTCTATTGGTGTTAACATGAGGGAAATTTTCATCCAAGGTTTAACCATTAATAAAAGAATCCAACAAGGTTTCGTGTTCACACCAGGTTTAAAATATAGAACCATGCATCGACATAGGGACCACGTTCATCTTCAATTTTAAAATCAGAACATATAATAAGATTTTAAAACTCATAATAAAAATATAACATTATAACAAGAACCAATTAAGATATATAAGTAATTTTTTTAAAAATTCCATTTCTATTCACCAAAAAAATCATTTCTTCTGTCATTGCAACTATATCAAATACCCTGATAAAAAATACTTCTTTCCTGAAATAACATTTATAAGTAATGTTTAAAAAAAATATCCAAAAACCTATTTTAAAAAGAATAAATTTCATAAATGGAATTACAAATTTCTATTTAATAACAAAAACAATCTCAATTTCAAAATTACTTTATCAAGACAATTGTTAAAAATTGTTTCAGGACTATTTCCAATTTCCACATAAAAGTAAATGTTTTCCAAAAAATATAATTTCCCTTTAAAAGATAATTTATATAGGAAAACCCCAAGGTTGTAATCATTTCCATGGTTTTCCACTAGGATCAACCTCTCTATAAGGATGAAGAAATGACATGGGGTGTTATGTATATTAATTAAAAATATAAAATGTTTAATTAATTTCATAGGTTTAACACATGGAAACCACTGAGACCTCCCCAACAAGAACTAAATAAATATTATATGTATATGGATGAAGATTGGGATTTCCTACCTCATCCTAAATATTTAATATTTTATCATAATCTTGTCAATTCACAACCCATGATCATCCATGTCCCTATCAATTTGGGGTTATCATCCATGCTCCTTTCTCAATCCATAAACTAAAATAATTATTTAAAATATTAATAATTTTTTATATATTTAATTCAAAATCCGTATAATGATGAATAACTCATCGAGAACATTTTAATCATTATATCTTTGACCAAGCACATGTGGATAGCCCATAATACAACCTATGTTCCAACCTTAGGAAAATACATTACTCATAATGGTGAGGAAATTATTAATATCAATTAACATATAATAGTAAATTATAAAAAATCTTCTATACAATGTTCCATTTGTGAAAAAAACAATTCATATAAGAGAGCATTACCATAACAACCCCAAACATGTGCTTCCTGAAACATCCATAAATGATGGGTTATTTCAATATACATGGATGAAATTGATATTTTAAATATAAAAAACAATTAAATAAGATATAAATGAGGTCTTAGAATATTTATATAATGGATAGAGACCATTTCAGTAATTAAATGGGAATCATCCCAATGAATAGGTTTAGAACAGAGGGATGAAGAGGGGGATTTCTAGCCAAATTGACCTCCCCTAGTGTATCTTTCATCCCAAGTAAAATGTGGGGCTAACTTCCAATAAAAATCCAAATCCACCATTCAAATAATGATACCATAGCTTACATCATTACTTTTTAGGATAAGGTTTTTCCCATGTATTGATTATCTACAACGTGAATCAATATGTCATGGCATGAATGTTATGTTGATGGTCCCTTACTAAAGCCCGAACTCGCATTCAAAATCTTGTATCATCAAAAGCCTTTATTGAATCCATAAAACCACATGTCTAAGAAAAAACTAAATATATTGTATTCTAAACCCTCATAATGTCATTATAAATCCTTTGTAACCAGACAGATCAATCAACAAAAAACCAATTTTGTCTATAATTTTTATGTCGACACAGAAATAGGGAATTAAAAAATCCCCAAAATAACAATTCCCTCCCTGATAAGACTCAGTTTTCATACAACCACAACACTATACCAATACATAATGGGAATTGTGGTTCAATGATCTTGAGCCATGCTTCAACTCTGTAAGAAATTCTAAATAAACACCTGAATGAAATGTGACTAAGCCCAAGGAACACAACCCACCACTCTAATGGTTAATTAATTGAAAAAATTACTATTAATGTAAATAAATATCAAGACACCCACATGAATTTTCCAAAATTATATCTCATCCCATGGGGCTCCCCAATATAGGGATCAGCTCACAACAGCTGATTTTGAAACACTGTGATATGCACCATCAGAACCTCCTACAGAATATGTGTCCCCGAACAATATATTAACCCCTTAACCGCATTCTACAAGACCCTTCTAAATAATACCACTCTTAGCATGTCTATTTTCATGTATATTTATAGTAACACCTCTTCTATATGACTATACTCATAATTCTTGGTTTCATCCATCAACACATCATCAATAGTAACACCAACCTACAACATGTAATTTTGACGAACAACCCTCATTTATAGGGTCTCTCTGATAACAATATTCATGGGAATAAAAATACATTTTCTAAATAATTTTCATGGGAAAATGTAATGTGACTCTAGTTCATCACATGAAACACCATCTAAACCATGTGATAAATATGGTTTTGTCACATGAACCTGGAGGAAAACTTATTCAAACCCAAAAGCATGTCTCAAAATTGTGATTCACCCCTTAATAAATTCCATGAAACTTGGCTCAAACCGTGAATCATACTTGGATTATAATAGTATCAGTCATATCCCAATTCCAATGAACATTCTATAAAAATTATGATGTTTGATCATCTACCCTAATATTAATCTTAGGATGACATAATAATTTACTTACTTACTCACAACCATAAACACACCACCCGGAACACATAATGAGCATATCTATAATAACCACAACACATATGAAACGAAGACCATTTAATCACGACTTATATGATTCTCCCCATAATAAGATTATCATTATCAATTATTGATGAATCCAAATGATCACTAGTTTTGGATCCACATATCATCTATCACTAAATAGAACCAACAGTGTGTCTAAACTCGTGCATAACTAATTTCTTACATACCCCAATTTACTTAATTTTCCTAGTTATCATCAAATTCATCAACATAAACAACCAAAATTAAATCATAACAACTGTATAATCCTTAAATTGAAAATATTGACCCCACCACATGGATTACGTTATTACTCTCCACAAACACCACCTCATGATGTCCCATCAATACATGTGTGTAACCCCTCATGAGCCATGATACCCATCATGCCAATACTAGAACATGATTGAATTATATCGGTCATGCCACTATACCCAATAAATTTTAAATTATTTATCTACTATGTTGAAACATATCTAATTTACATCCAACCCCTTTTTTCATCATGCTAGCAGGTGTCTCACAAAACCAGAAGTCCTCATACATCACACAACCCATCACTACTTTAAACATCAATAATTCGATGCATAAAATTAGACGCTTAACATGATATCATTCCAATAATGTAGGTTGACACTCCCTTAACCAAAATATACATTCCATCTAGTAATGCACTCCTCCAACATGAACTCCACTTAAATCTTAACAAAACATAACTATTGTATGCTCATGTGTCACCTATTCGCCTAAGCCAAATCACAATACCATGAGTCATATCACACCAAAATATGCCCCAAATCATGAATCACTAACTGTGCTCTTGGGTATGCCAATATCATCCTGAAAAAGTCACTGAAGGCACTGCACCCTAAATCTATGAACACCACAAGTGTTATTATTCACATTATACTTAGTAATAATGCTACATTGTTACAAATCACAAGAATTTACCCATTATATCCCCATATTAAAAATAGTATCCCATGTCATGATGTTCATTCACTCAAAAGGTCATAGACTCTGAAACAATCCTAGATACCAATGTAGTTAAGTTGTTTTATCATAAAATGATTGAAATATCATTCCCATTCCATAAAAACATTTACAATCCATCCACACCAGTATCATATCCTGAGGAACAAAAATGATACTTTTATATAAAGGTCAAAACTAGACTCAAGATAACCCCAAACCTAGGTCACCCTCAATAAAATATTCCACTAACATGCTAATGTCAGAGCAAAATAGAAGGTATGCAGATATTTCTCCAATATCATAAACCAAAACCCACATGGGTCCAATCCAATGAATCCCATATGTTAGGAACCCACTCTAGACTCATAGTTACATCCCAATCCGCATTCATCAATATCCACCATCCATATCTGGGGAACTCGTAAATCACATCCAATGGAATCAACAACTAAATCACCATCCAAAATGTAATATATTCACAAGATAATTCACCTAGGGAAGTAATCCCTTTGAAAAATGCACTCATCAGTCAACACATCCATACCCAATAATATAATACTAGATGGCCCTTATTTATGGACCTCGAAACTATAGGTCCATTAGTATATTTCCATTCAGATATATATATGAACACATCATATTTGTTTCTACTTGTGATGATCTCACTTTGTGTATGATTTGTAATGGTTATAAAAGACATGTTAAAAGTATTACTTTTATGTGTCCATTCCTAAAGTCCAAAAAATCCAAGACACGATTTCAAACCATTGTTTATTATAATTTTTAATACCATGTTTTTTAAAATGATTCTTTAGAAAAATTACCATCTAACATATATAGAAAATGTTTTAATGTATAACATATATAATCCTATCATTCTCTATTATGATAATTGGATTGAGAATCCATCGTATTAAATTAATTTACCATTAATGATACAATGATTTAGACTTTTAAAATTTATATTGATGAAAAAAATTCTTGTTAATATAGCATTTTATTGTACAAATATATCTAACTCACCCTCATATAGATTACTTTATTGAACAAAGATAATAATATTCATCTATCATGACTCAAATCATGATGGGGCTCGAGCTACAACTACCCCAACCCGCCTCCATAGGCTAGGGGTGGCGATAAGCAGAAAATGAATTCTAAACTCAAAAAGGCATTAGGGTATATACAATTACACACACATACACAACCAAATTGATGAAAATGTATATAAGAAAATAAATAAAATATTTAATACTATAATAAATAATCAAAAATATGCATGGACCATTAAACAGAATGATATACTATAGTGAAATATGAAATGAAACAAGAAAAATACATGTCCACCTTGAAATATGTCTGAACCTCACAAACTTGAAAAGAGTAAAGAAGATGAGAGCCCATATCATATATCACATGCTATGAACATTGAATGCGTTCCAAGAAACCATTATCCCTAATCGTTTATGATTTCATGATCAACAATTATATAATCTAAAAAACAGGAAAAGTGTGATGAAAAAATCATGTAGGGGTGTGTATATAAATACCCAAAATTAAACCCTAAAAAGGTGAAACAGAATGAGTAAGAGATAAAACAAAATATGAATTAAGTGGCGTGAACAAAGTGATGAAAAATAATACAACTTAACCCAGGAAGAGAGTGAATGTAGTCTCATCCAAAGACAAGGATGCACAAATGTTGAGAATATGAACATATCATCGAGTCTTCACCACCTACACTAGGAGAGTATACTCACTGAACAATTAAAAATGAGACACCAAAACCATGTGGCATACCCTTTACATCCTCCCCTGTCCTAGAAGGAAAGTAACAAAACCCCATGGAGTGTGTCCTAAAACATGATATATTTATATATTCTATTTCATCGAAGAACAAATGAGTGAGAAATGGAATACTCATCTCATAGATCATCCTAAGTAAATGAGTCATCATTATTTACAAATAAAGTCCATCCACGATGCCCAACACCTCATGAATCTTCACAGAACACACAAGTCAAAGGAAATCAATCAACACACATTGATTAAAAATGTAGTCGGTGGGAATAAATCACCCAAGTGGATTTAGGCCACATATGAAGAACATGTATAAGTGGGGAAAGCATCACAATTTATCATGAGTCCAAAAGTATTTCAAACCCAACCTCATAAATGTGTATAATATGTCAAGGGGATACTAGTTTAGGTAAGGATCTATTTCCCTGTTATGATAAGAGGGATATTCTCTAGTATTCATCGAGAAATTATACTACCCAGACAAGATGAGTGGTACCACAAGGAAGGTCAATGAGGAATTCCACTTCCCAACCCAACTGAAGGGTAAACCGTGTGAGTCCTCACAGAAATGACACTACCCAACATGGATGGAGGGTTACACCAATAAGATGATATTCGGGAACACAACTGCCTAGCCTAGTCAGAGAGAAGGCATAAAACATTGAGGAGCTCCACTACCATGTCCCACTGGTGCGTAATCCTAGAACATCCATTGGGGAATGCCACTATCCTTCAAATCATGAGTGTAGTCCTGATATTACTATGTTTATTTTTGTATGATCTTTGTCATTATAGGGTGTCACCTTTGTAAATTCCAAACCCAAAACATTAATAGAATTTATCGAAAGATGCTTCTAAGGTATCCATCCTGTTCTACGAAGATGAAAAATCAAGATAGGAATCTCATAGTCCAAAACGAGAGCACAAACAAAGGATATAAAGTGGTTTAAAGGTTTCTCAATAAAATTTAAGTGAAAACATGGCATGCGAGGGGGCCCACACTGTGTGTGTTCTCTCATCACTTCCTATTCATGTCTCGAGTGAATACGTGGGTCTCGTCAGTGTATGAGTACATGTCATTTATAAGGACTACATGGTGTGTCCCACCCAACCGTGATCTAGTCCATGACTCCTAGACATGTATGTGTACTCAGACTGTGTTTCCATATAATTTGGTACACAATGTGTTAGCACACATGGGATGTTTCCCATGTGGACAACCCATGTCTTTATAATTCTACACTATCTTCCCATCTTTTTGACCCATCACATGGTTTTTCCAACTAGGGGGGTGTTACACATCTTATCGGGGATTATTACACCACATTCTATCCATATCATATCAAAAAAACATAGATCTTTTGTAGAGGGAGATAAAAGTCATGTGTTCTTTATCTGACCAGACGTGTTGTCATTATATTTTCTAAACATTAACCTTCCCTAAAATCATGATTTGTTCTCGAAATATATCCAAACCTAATCAGATACAACAATGATTACTTCTAGAGACATTGGATTAAGTCACGAATCGCACACTCCAGCCATCATTCACCAAGAATCATCTATTAGAATGATCATGGGTTATGTTCTTCATACCTCTCACATACACACATATTTTTTTTAATTATATGGCATAAAATATTTGGATCTATCATCCATTCATCATAGCTATATTGGATCCATGCTTCACTCGTTCTTTCATCACTTTTTCATCAAGTAGTTGCATGTATGGGCACTCAATTGGGCTCATGTTTCCCAACTACAATTGAATTGGGAATTATAGGGTTTCATGAGAGAGGAATGCGAATAATAGTCGGAGGAATGCATAAAAACAATGGTTTACAATCATTTTCTTTGATTTCATTAATAATGATCATCAACATGCAATTTAGATTATATATAACTGATAAAAAATGTAAAATAATATACTTTCAATAATTTGGATATTTTTAAGGAGTGAAGTGCAATGAAATATTCATCAATCTACTCAAATGTTTAGTTTAAGTCTTAAATGTCACTAAATATGATTCCTACCTCTTGTTTGGATTGGATGTTGTCGAAGAATGAGTTTTCCAATGGGGGAGGGGGTCTGTTGTGTTCGTTCTTCCCTGATCTATGTTTTTTTAGTTCATCGAAAGAATTTACCAGAGAAAGAAGATACTCCCATCGGTGAATCAAAATAATTATGAGGCCAACCCAAGAAAATTCTACTAATGTGATACTTATAGTATTTTAATTTGGTAAAAGATAAATTAGTCAATTAATATATTTATTAATTAAAATTATTGATCACACTAATAACAAGATATTGGTCAAACCATCCCACTCTGACTCATTTTATGTCATGGCTTGGGTAAACACTAACTTTTAAACAGAAATGTGGTCTTAGATTTATGATCCTATCAACCATTTAAGATTAATCACACATTCTTTAGTAAACTGCACCATTGTAAAAAATATATATTTAATATTTTTAGTAAAATTAATTTTGTGATCATCGGGCCTCTGAATCACATGTCGTCATAGATCCTATCACTCGAAATATAAAAAAATTAATTCAATGTCTTACTAGGAAAATAACCCAGTTTATACATCATTACTCCCTTCAAGAGTTTCATCCTTGAAAATAAAAACTATTAAAACAACATAGAATACTATGGTGATATATCGCTCTCTAATTATGAGGAACACTCCTATTTGTTTTTGTGCTTCCACAGCACACCAACCAAAGGGATTTCCCATCCACCTAAGTTCTACCCATACAGATACATGATTGGCACTAGATTCTCTACCAAGGTGTATCCATCTTTTATTTCCCGATCACCCCATTAAATGATGTGAACAGGGTCATGAATGTATCTTATCAACTGTTACATATAGAAAATGTTGTGAACCCACTCATCAATGGGGGTAGAGAGAGGCTTTTGGAACCCTTGGAAACCATCTATATGATCTCAAATGGCCCGATAATCTATAGGGATAGCCTGTCTCCCGAACCAATCCTATGCATTACATCATGCGATGAGACTGTCGATAAGATGTGGTCTCCCTACATGAACTCCAAGGACCTAAAAAAGTTCCTAATAGAATTTCTGTCTTCTATAGTCATCTTCTTCCACTCATTGATGACCTAGAGTTTATCTATGGTAACCTACACCAACTATTGTCCTATAAGGGATGCCTCTCTAACTACAAACATCACAGGGGTGACCTTTATGATATCTCCCATATAGGTTTTCAAATTGTTCCATGATAATTGTTGAGTGGTAGTAGTTGATGTATGAAAACTATACCAAGGGTAGGTGATCCACCAAACATTGGATGAAATCCAAAAAAAAACCCTCAACATATCCTCCATCACAAGGAAAGTTTACTTGGTCATCCTATAGTTCTAGGGGTGAAATATTTTTCTCATCTACAACTAGGACATGTATTCCACTAGTAGGCCTCTATACAATCACGATGTATACTATGATTCAAAATTGGAGAAAATCATTGAGTGTACCTCGTGAAGGAGGATGATCACCTGTATGTAAAACTACACTATTCTATCCACTGAACTATTCACCATAATTTAATGGAGTGAACCAAAATCATGAATTAGTCTATTATCACCCGGATGAAATCTCGGCCCTTCACTATATGTGGATTCCCTATGATTATTTCCCTAGATACACTCTCCCATTTCAACTCCATGGTCTCAAGAGGCTAAAAAAAATCCACCAGATTCAAGTTCTCATATTTCACCTATTAACAGGTGAGGCACTGAGAAATAGTCTATGTTATGCTTCATCTCATGTTGGAACACCAAAAAAACTTAGGATGCTCTATATAAATATTCCCCATTTGGGAAGTACATCAAATGGAGATGTGTGGAACTCCAACATCACATCTTCCCACATCATGAACAGAACCACTATACTCTCATGAAACAAGATCTCAGGATTCAATCCATTAAAATTTACCTCTGGGGAATCTCATGTGGATATCTAATCATATAGAATATCATAGAAAATGTCTTCTATTCAGGAATATTTTACATTATCATGGTGTATAGGATTCAACATCATCCACTATAGAGATATTACACACCCATGCTCAACCAATAATTGCTACAGGGAAGCTAAATGATCTAAACATCTCATTATTGGTGAGACTAGGACATCATTCTAAGGTAATCTGCCAAAAATTTTCCCCTTCTTTAAAAATAGACCATCTCAAATTTGTATTCCAGTAGAAACTTGAACCAGTATTATTGTCTCATGTTTAGGTATATATAACTAAGGTTGTACCTAATCCTCTAAGGGTCTTAGTAAACCACAAAGAATTTTCCTAGAATGTAGTGTCTTAGTATCTTAATGGTGAAGACTGTTGCTATAAACACACGACCTTGAGTATCATATTTCTCCACAATGGGTCTCAACATCCTCGAAACATAAGTGATGAATTAATTTCATTGCATCCTTAAGAAACTAATCCTATCTCATAATGAATCACAATACAAGGAAACCTCAACCCCTTCCAATGGTAGTTTCAAAACTGGGTCACTCTTCAGCCTCTACCTCAACTAATTGATTGCCCTCTAGCACTACTCAGACTAGGTAAATAGTTGGACCTTCTATATCAGAGTAGTCAATGAGGATGTGGTAAGAATGAAGACTTCTAGAAATTACATATATTAAATAGGAAAACCAATAATTCATCACACATATGACACATTTTGGGGTTGTTCTCAAGAAATAACTTCTTTGATCATCACTGGAACCATGACTAATCCATATTTAGAAATTAATTTCCCATTTACTAAAAATTCTTTTATCCAGAACTAGAACTTTGATGGATTTATATAATTCTAGTTCCCTCGACATAAATCAAGAAGAATCCTCATGTTCTATATATGCTCCTCTTATATATCATATTAAACGAGTTTTTCATTGATGAAGACCAAAACAAACCAGCCCATGTAAGGAAGAAAAATATAGTTTGTCAAAGACATAATAACATGTCGAGGATTTTCAAACCAATGGGAATAATCCAGAACTCGTATTGTCAATATCCATATCGAAAATCCTACATCGGAATATCTGCCTCATGAACCTACAACTTGTGGTAGTCGGGATAGAGATCGATCATTTAGATCCAGATCATATCCTGAAATAGATCATATAGGTATTCAATCAAAGATAATCAGTACATGTTCTTAATCAGGTCCTCGTTAAGGCGAAAATATTTCATGCATAACTATATTCTCTCATATATATTCTTTACAAACAGAACTGAAGAATACCTAGGGGACACATTGGGACTGACTATACCTTTTTCATGATGGTCCTACAACATGAAATAAAGCTCCTTGACCTTGGTGGGTGCCATCAGATATTCTAAAGAAGATATTAGGGATTTCCCAGGTCGCAAGTCGATAAAAAACTCCAAGTCCTTCCTCATTGGTAGTCTTAGAACGACATCATGTGGTACATCAATATAATCCTCATTAATTAAATGAAAAGAGATACCTATAGTGTATTCTTATCCAAGGATCACGCTCACTAACTGATGGGAAATAGGATGTAACCTCATTCTCCCAACACCCACTTGTCATACTGTGTGGTCCCTCTCACTAAAAAAGGAAAAAACTCATCCCACCACTGTGCATTCATATGACTAGTCTGTGGGGACATTCAATATGAGATAGAAAAATTTAAATCCAATCCATTCAAAAGATGATATTATAGAGTCACATAAGGTGACTAGAATTTCCCATATCATCCACTCTCCTCCAAGATATTGCTTGTACATTCACTAGATGAACGATATCAAATAATAATTTAATATTGGAAGTCAAGATAATACCACTATGTAAGAGTATTTAATGGGAGCTCTAGCTCACTCATAAAGAGCAGTGAGATAAAATAATGAATATAAATATTTTTACTCATACTGAGTCAATAGTATAATAAACAAATTTTATACCCATAATCGTCTCCTGATCTATATGATTGTAGACTTCAAATGCATATAGCTATCTACAGCAGAACCATTACCTCCCTAAGCCAAATGTGGGATGCCTGGTGGTGGGGGTGGAAGAACCTCGTTCTATATTCACCCATATACACCTTCACCCACTCCTCAAGTGGATTTACATCCATTTCAACATCCCTACCCCATCTTTGGTGATCCATGATGATTTTTTCCCCTAAAATGGAATTCCATTAGATATCTATCGTGGATTATAGGAATATATTCTTAGGAAGTCCTGTACCATGTTACCACATCCTTCACAATGTTAGAAACAACCCTCCCCAAGTTTCCTCGATGCCATACACTTCTCATTCACAATACAACCAAATCCTTAAGCCATCTCACATAAGTGTCTCTTGTTCTGAGATCTATGGAACCTCCTTGATGCTATTGAAAACCCAGGATTGTTGCTTCAATGGCCATCTCCACCTATCTGAAGTCCTTCTATCATAAATCTCTCTATCACATGTGCCTTATCTAACACCCCGACATAACTAGGGTTGAAAATGGGAACTATGAAGAATCATATCTCTATTTGGAGTCCCCTCCCAAACATCAATGCAAGGAATTAGTCCTCTATGATAATTTTGAGAGAGTAGAGAATTGGATCTGTGAACCTCCCCACAGAATCTTCCGCCGTCATCCCTTCCTAATGGGGATCTTGTAACTCATGAATCTAGATAGATAATAGACAGAAGGGGTATTACTCCCCACGAAAGAGCTGATGTATGTCATCCCAATAGAGTATCAACTCAATGTTCATATTCTAACAATGCTCGACCAATTCTTAGATCCTCCATAGAAAATATAGGTTTCCAAATCCACCATTCGATCCATCGATGTCCAGGAAAACCTAAATATGTGGACCACTAACTCTATCCAATTCTCTTATACGTGGGGATGTGGATCACTATTCATCCTCAACGGTCTCTAATGTTGTAACACACAAAATTCAATCACCAGATGCACAAACTCATCCTACTCTGTCAGGAAATTCTGATTCTCAATACATGGATGTTCTGCTACCTTCCCACTTCGTGGAAGGGGATCTCATTATGGACCCTAAAAATGATGCATCATCGCTCATATGGTCATTTTCAAGATCCAAAGCTAGTATCCTGGATATATTTCATTGGACATTCTTCACGAACTTAATCATGGTTTTCCATATTCAGATGAGAATATATATATATATCAATGAAATTGGGTATATTTCTGGAGAATTACAGTTAGAGACTCAATCCTATATGATTCATATACCATTGTTCCCTGCAACAATTGTCACAGGGAGATGAGTAAAAAACAGATAATTAGTGTCATAGTGAATGGATATGTTGGGCCCCCACAACATTAATGGGATCCATATATTGAAATCCTCAATCAAGAAACTCATAAACCATTTCAAAAAACCCAATAAAAACTTTTTAAATAAAAATATCCAAACAACGTCCCAAGGAATGAACTTGATATGATACGAATATTTCACATCCCCCCCCCCCAATCCGTTGGTCGAGATGAAATTACCCTTGAACCACCTTCATAGGCTAGTCATAGGAGAAAAGAAAGGAATGAATAATAATCTCAGTGAGGCCTTTGCCTATGTACATACAGACACACCCACACAAACACAAACAATTCGATGAAACGCTGAAGAGAAAATGAAATGGAAGATACAAAAATACTATAAATAAACCAAAATATATGTATACTTCAAATAGAATAAAAAAATCTAGTGATGAATGAATTGAAAAGTGGAAAATACATGGACACCCAAAAATATTTCCCATCCTGGCAAACATGAAATTAATAAATCAAGTTGAGAGCCCCTCTCCAATATGCCAAACTACAACCACCGTATGCGATCACAAAAATATATATTCCTATGCTCCTCTAAAGTAATGATCGACATGTATGATATTTTAAACACACATGAAATGTGTTTGGAAAACACAATGCATGTGTTAGTATATACATACACAATAAATAACCCCAAAAATTGTATAGTGGGAGAATAATGAGATATTACTAATGTGGAAAGTAGTGGATAGAACAAGGTAAGGTAAAAGAGTAAAACTCAACACAACAAGAAAGTGAAAACTGACTTATACAAAAACATGGAGTCCAAAATGGTGAGAATATGGATTTTTCATCGAGTCATTGAAACATTTAGTAGGTTAGTAGATTCATACTACCAAAAAAATATAGACACAGACACCATGTATCATATCTAACACATATTCACCTCTCCTAGATGGAGAGTAAAAGATGATCAAAGATTGGTTACTAATAAGTATATATATATATATATCTGTGTCAGTGTGTGTGTGTATAGTTTAATAGGCCCAAAAAAGAGAGTAAGGGGATCACCATACCATAGTTTAAGTAAAGAAGATGAGTATACAATATTTTCCAAGTATGTGCTTCCACTATTCCGAACACTTCATGCATCATCTCAGAAAAATAATTTCAAAGGGACTAAACCACCACACTATGATACTATCAATTGGGATATAAGTAAATCACTATCATGGTTTTAGGTTTCACCTCAATTTTGTGTCTTGATAGGGAAGGAATCCATCCTTATCATTATTACAAGGGTATATAAAACCACACATCATAACATTGACACACTGTCGAGGGGGCACCACATTAGGAAAGGATCTAGTCCACTATTATGACAAGAGGGTCTTTCTCTAGAAGTCACATTAGAATGCCACTACCCAGCAAAACTAGAGGGAAACACATGGGGATGTCACCAAGAAATGCCACTACCCAATCCTACTAAGTGGTAATCCTAGTTAGTCATTAGGGAAACGTCATTTCCCAGCCTGGCTAGAGGGTTACACATTGAATATGTCCTTAGGGAATTCCACTACCATACTGATCTAGAGGGTAATCCCAAAACAATGATGAACTACACTGCACATTCATACAAGAGGATTACTCGGAATTTCCATTAGGGTATTCCACTACACAACCAAAAAAAGTGCTATTACCACGGTTCAAAACTATGGAAATAGGCCCCAAAACCGTTTCCAAAGGATACGACCATGATTTTGGAGAACTGTGGCCATTATCGTCATGGCAGTAAGACTAGGCCTATTGCCACAGTATTATAAATCTTGGCAATAGGTCTCCAAATTGGAAACTGTGGAACATGACTTATTTCCATAGTTCAGACCGTGGATATAGGTGACTATTTCCATGGTTTTAACTGTGGAAATAGCCTCGAAAAACTATGGTAATAGCTAATATTATAAATGTCCCCATCGGGTTTTGGTCCATGCACCTCTACTATGAAGTCTAACAAACTTACCAATACACCACACCACAATTTGTGTATATATATATATATATTTATATTATAATACATATATTAATAAAAAATTTGGGAATATAATCAAAACCGTCGTGATATGGCTTCCCGTAAAATTTTTTGCGGGAATTGTTTTCCCGCAGAAGCGTAGTAAACCTATAGCCACAGTTTTGGAGAACCATGGCTATAGGGAAACGAAAAAATTGGCCTATCTCCATAGTTTTCCAAGCCGTGTCCATGGAACACTAAACCGTGGTAATAACCATGGGCTATTTCCACAGTTCGGAAAACTGTGGCTATAGGCCATGGAAAATATGCCTATAACCACACTTTTAAAACTGTGTCTATAGGCCATAGAACCGTGGCTATAGAAATATTTCATTATAGCCATTTTCTAGTTGTGATTCCTAGTTCTACTAGAGGGTATGCCAGAAACTACCATGATAGATTGCCACTACCCTTTCTAGCTAAAGTGGAATCCCAATACTTCTATAGTTATTCTATATTATTGATGCCATCATTGAGTTTCCCCTTATCATGTGACAAATCTAGAATATTCATATCGTATATTGGAATCCAATTTTAAGAGAATAATCATATTCTACGTAGAGAAAATCTCAGGATAGGTATCTCATGGTCCAAAATCTATGTTCAATCGATGGATAATCATAGGTTGAAGGTTTTCTCGAAAGAGATAATGTAGATCATGACAAGTGAGGGGGAACCACTGGGTGTGTGGCCCCTCTCCATTTCCAATTCGTGTCTCTATTCATTACATTGGTCATATACATGTATTATTACAAACCAATTAGGTTTACTAGACGGCGTGTCCCACCCATCTAGTGATCAGGCTGTGTCTTTTAGTATTGTTCACATACTCCTATCTCATGTCCGTGTATTTTGGTATATAAAATTTTATTCCCATGGAATATTTACCATGTGACCAACCGTTGTATCTGTACATTGTCATGGACTTCATATCAATGTGACCCATCACACAGGTTGTCCAACTATTAGAGGATAACATGGAATGTTTGGGAGGATTACATTCCCTATCATCCTTATCATCTCTACAAACCCTAGCAGCACTGCTGAGGGAGATACATGTTGTGTGTTCTTCATATGACACAAAATTCTGATGGTATTTTTCTAGAACATCTTCATTTCCAATTTCTTTATTTATTCAATAAATGTGGTAATACTGATATAGATCCAACTGTGATTCCTTCTGAAATCATCGGATCTAGTCATGAATAACACACTCTAGTTTTCATTCACCATTAATCAGCCACCGAAATGAACAAGGGTTATATTCATCATTCCAATCACTATCGTACATCTGTTCATTAATGATCTTCATTAAATACATTAGATTTACCATCCATTCATCATGGATATTCTATATTTTTTCTTTGCTCACAATTTTGTAGTCATTTCATCAATCCACCACAAGGTTGGGGACTTGATGGGGATCGGGTTTCCCAACAATAGTAGAAATGGGAACCACATGGTTCCATTGTTGAGGGAATTGAATAATAGAGGGAGAAATTAACATGAAAAATGATATACAATTGCTTTCTAAGAGTTCTTAACCAACGATCAGGAAGATGAAATTTAGATTATAACTAACTGACGAACAAAGGAAAATAATCTAGTTTCAATCCACTGGCACTTGAAAAGAAGTGAATATTGATGAAATAATTATCAATATAATAAAATTTTTAATCAATGGCATGGAAATAACCAATAATGAGTCCTAACTTATGTTTGGATCAGTCAATTTGGAAGAACACATTCACCAATGGGAGAAGAGATCTATTTAATTTCATCAAACTTGATCCAGGAGATTTTCATTCTTCAAAGAAATTATCCAAAGGAGGATGATGCTCTCACCAGAGAATCACATGAATTATGAGGTAAACCCTAGTGAATTCCCACTAATTACACAAATATTGGTATTTAATTAGGTCAATTCTAACATAATAAATTATTTTACTAATTAATTAAATTTCATAAACACACCACCAATAAATGGTTAGAACATCCTATACCGATTCATTTTATGTCATTCCTATGGTAACCACCAAGTTCTGGACTTAACTGTGGCCTCAAATTTCTAGTCTGATGATAATTATATGATCTATACTCGTTTCCTTAGTTAACCCCATGTGTGAAATATTTTTTCTAATATTTTTTTAAATCTTAATTCCAGGCTCAGCAAGCCTCGGAATCATATGTCATCGTTGCACATAGATCTAGAAGTATATATGGAAATATTTCAAAGGCCTATAAGAAAAAACAAGGTCTATACACCATCATACTATAGTACATTTATAATAGTAATATATATAATTTTTTAATTATATGGAATATACTTTATTATTTTAATTAGGCAAAAAAACAGCATTGCACATTTAGTTATTCCCGGGAATTTTGAGCAATGAAGAGCTAACATGCCAAGGCCATAGAAACAAACTTAGAAATATGACTATTAGAGCATAACCACTAAATTTTTCACAATTTTATGAGTTTGGATCTGATCACATTAACAAATAAACCTGCTTACTTTTTTTTATCTCCATGAACATCTCATTCAAATATATTTTTAATACTTTATAGTGTTTTAGTTCTAAATATTCCATGTATTGTTGTTTCTTTTATAATATATTCTATTCATAAGGATGTGTCTATTCATTGTTAAGATCGAGGGATTCTGAGGATAGTAATATGATGAATTATATCCATAAAATCAACTTCTTCTAGGAATATTAAATAATATTTTGATCACTTTATCAATGGATTATGGGGATAAGAAGACAAATCTTATTTCTATATTCTAATTGAGTGATTTCATTTCAAGAAAATATAGACATTAAAATATGTATAAACCATTAGACACATTTATTCAATTTTATTTAATTCATTTCTCTTAAGGATAAATTGTTTAATCTATTAATATATTTGGTATGAAATTTTTAATAATATAAGTTATTTTATCTATGGGTTTTACATGTTTCTATTCATATATATATTTAAGGAAACCATAGACTTCATACAGAACATTATATACAATTTTATTGGTATAAATCTATATAAAATGATAAAATACATTGATTTAATCACCTCTATAGTTATTCTAATTCATTAATCTGATAATTAGATGAAGTCTAATTCCAATAAATTTTCCTTAAGTTGTATTGTGTTTTTATTATTTCAAAACTATTGAACAAATAATCACCCCCTTTTGTAATTAATACAATATTAGATTCAATTATTAACCTAAATTTATTATTAAACATGGTTTCTACTTATTATATACATGTAGAGTTTTTACCTTCTTTACATGTTTTAAATTTTTTAGGTTTTGATATAAACATTCCATTTATTAATTTTTTTTTTCAGTAATGTGTTTTTTAAATAAAGAGTTTTTTTGTCTTAATATAGATGGTAGTAATGCGGGATATCTTGATATTATGAATCCAATTAGACCACCTTTCATTGATGGGAATAAATATAAATATTGGAGATATGGAATAAGAAATTTTTTGATTAAAAATAGAGTGTATGAGTAGATAATTCTAACTCAAAAATACAATATATATGATAAAGAAGTTTATTCGTTAACAAATGATGATAAGAAGGAACATCAATTAATATAAAAATTCATAAATACATTATTTTTTACTATAATGATGAATATATAAAGTCATATATCTTAATTTGAATCTTTCAATAATATTTTGTGTAAATAGGAAGTAACACATTTGGGTGCATCTAGTGTTATGGAAACAAGAAGATGTATTCATAGAGCTGATTTGAAATCATTTCATTTTATACATAGTGATACAACTTATTATATTTATCAATAACTAATAATTATCATAAATAGATTATAGTTTATTGGGAAAAAATATATTGATGATGAAATATTGGATTTAATGTTTATAGACATAATTTTCAATGAGTGAAAATAAAAAACAATAGTTGTGGATTATACATGAATGTTCACCAATATTACACTTATTGATTTGAATAGTACCCTCATGAAATATGAATGTAGGAATAAGAGAAATGTTGAGAAAATAATTAAAAAAAGTGTAGTCATTCTTTTACTACGACATCTATTATATGTAAAAAATTATAATAACCTATGAATGTACAGAAATCATTAACCCAAAATAATTTTTTTAGTCATATTGTAGTGCGTTAGAACATTTAAACAATGAGTTGGATGATTTTTCTAGAAGAATGAAAAATATAGTAGGAAAGAAAGTGTTCCAATATTGAAAGAGTTAATTTCACCAAGATAAAGGTGATAATATTGATTATATGGTCACTGGATTTAAATGTAAGGAAGATGAAAATAACCGACTTGATTATCCAATGAAGAAAATGAATGATAGAATATAATGAAATTCAGATACAAATTAAATTATATATTAAAAGTAAAAAAAATTATGTTTTTCCATATTTTAACTCATAGAGTTCTAGTCGTGGAGATTCTTTTAAAAATTCATTTTATAATGATAAATTATGGGAAATAAGACTTCGTATTTTTGAAATAATAACCATAGTAAATTAATGACTAATAAAAATGTTACAAATAGATGAATCCCTTACAACTATTTCATCAAATATTAATTACCCTAAAATTTATTATGAGGAATTTTCTATATAATGTAATAGAGAATATTCCTCGGACATTTAAGATTACATACTTCCGAGTGATGATAATGTATCATCATTTTCAAACCAACTAAAAAATGAAAATTAATAGATATGTAAAAAAATTAATAATTAAAATGATATAATTGATTAATAAAATTCAAGACTATCTATTTTATAAATGAAATTTTATATTGTTCAAATGATCATGGTATAACACATTTTAAAAAATGAATCGATTTCAAAAGCCATTGATAAATTAGATTCTGAGAACTATTTTGAAAAATAATTATGAAACATTTTGTTAAAAATGTTACTAATAAGATCAACTAATTAGTCGTAATGAAATGAAATATATCTTTTAAATAATATTTAATCCAATTTTAACACTTGTAATGATGTCACCATCAAAATGTATAATCAAATCCAACCTTATAGTGATAATACCAAACTAAGTTTTACAAATAAAAAAATTGTTTTCACTAACAACTAATTTTTTCCTAAAAATGAAATATTATTCTCAAAGTGAAAAAATGGAGACAGCTAATATAAATAATTATTTTTGAATAGAGTACAATCTCTAGGATTTTAGAAATATTATTTTTTACAGAAATTAATTTTCCAAAAATGTATTTGAAAAATGTGATTACATAATATTTATTTTTCAAACAATACAAAACACAATAATTGTTGGGTTCTGAAAAAATAATATTTTTTAGGTAAACAATGATAGTAAAAACAACAAAAACATTGGGTACATGTATAGTGTATGGTCTAGTATCATAAATAGAAGTAAATATTTATTTAATAATACAATACATATGAATGGTTGAAAAGTAAATTTCATTGACATTGATCATGGAAATATTATCAAAATATGTGACATTGTTCTTTATGGGGAAGCACTTATTTCAAATGATTTATATATTGTAGGAATTAAGAACAAACTTATTTGATTATGTTAAATATCTGAAAGAGGTAGCCTTAAAATCATTAGTAATGATAAAAGATTTGTACATATATCAAAATATGACATTATTATTTCTTCTAATTGTCATGATAATTTTTACACATTAAACATAGAAAACCCTATGAAGATGTACATAACATATATAAGTGAAATGAAATATCAATATGGGTTATGAAATAGGATATTAGGACACTATAACGTAAGAAAAAAAAATCTAAATTGGACACAAATTGACTTATTAAGGATTTATTGGAACAAATGTTTGATTATTCATATATATATGGTTCTTGAAAATATAGTATGAAAAATAATTCAAGGTATAAAAATATTACTGAAGCTTCTACATCTGATGTTTTATAGTTAATGAAAATAAAAATATTTGATCCTACCAAAACATGATGTATCGGTGTTAAATAAAATTTGTATGAAGTTGTTTGTGATTAATATTGATGTATGTATTGGTATTTTATTTTAATAAAATATGTATACACAAGTTATTTTAAAAAATTTGATTCCAAACCTCCCCTTGATAACTATTTGTAGTGATCATGATAGGGAATTTATAAATATGGTTTTTGAATCCTTTTGTAGTATGAAATGAATTGAACATACATTTTTACAACCTATAACACACCATAAAAATAATCTATTTGAAAGAAGAAATAAAAATCATAAATAAATAACATAAACTATGCTTAATGAATTCCCAATTGCTAATCGTTTCTAGGATAACTGATTTAGTATGTCTTGTTTTACTAAAAATAAATTTTTAATGGGCCATTTTATTAATAAAACTCATTATAAGTTTTCGACAAAAATTAAAACAAATAGATTTAGGCTTCAATGTATTTGGTTTCAAACTATCAAATTTGAATACTTAAGATATTTTATATAAGTTTTCACCCAAATCCCATGAAGGAATATTTTTAGTTTATTCCACTAATTCTATAGCTTATGAAGTTATTAAAAAAATACCTTCTATAGTTTCGGTAATACCGAATGTTATGTTTGAGGTAACTGATCACTTTGTTTTCAAACAACCAAAACCTATATCCTTAGTGGTTATTTCTTAAACTAATTTTCAACATATAGTATGAAATTATTATCATAACGAACCAACACATGAGTATGTATATGAAGTTATTACTTAGTAATATTTTTAACATAATGTTTAAGAAAAGTCATTTCAAAACCCAAGATGTCTGTTGTTTATTATGAATCATTATAGTGAAGGATCATTGGTGATGTTGATCAACTAGTTAGAAAAAGAAACTCAATGAGAAGTAAAACTGAACTTTTTTTGTTCTTATCCCATTTTGAACCTAAAAATACTTATTAGGCTTCGGGTTTTGAGGATTAGATTATGTCTATAAAATATTAAGTCAATGTATATGAAAAGAAAAAACTATATATTTTATTTTAATGTCCAATAAATCAACCAAAATATGAGTAAAATAGTTTTTTTAAACTAGTGTGATGATTCTGTAAAACTTTTAAGAAATAAATACATATATTTTTTACAAGATATAATCAACAACATATAATGGAATATGATGAAACTTATTCTCTACTATAACGACTTGAATCTAATCAAATAATTTTATCTTTTCATTAATCGTTAATTTCAAAATTCCCTAAATGAATATGAAGTGTGATTTTCATAGTAAATAAGTTTAACAAGATGATTATGTTGAACAAACCCATGGTTTTGAAATTGAAATACATCCAAATTATGTTTATAAACATACCAAATCAATATATAGACATTAGAAACCACAACTATACTAGTAATATAGTATATTTGTATTGTTGTTCCAAATAATATTTGTTAATGTAGCACATAATCCAAAACATTTCTAAAATAACTAAATAAAAAATTATTATAATACAAATATATCTTGATTAAATTATATTTTTATTAACTAAAAAATAGTTAATATATTCCTTCATTGTTAATATGAAGTTTGAGTTTGAAATTAGTATGATGGGTGAGTTAACATATTTTGAACGATTTCTGATATCCCAAAAACTAGAAGGGACTTTTATATATCAACAAAATTATATAAAAGTATATCTTAATAAATTTTTATAGGATACAACTAAAAGTATTAGTACCCCCATCATTACCTAGAATATATTAGATGTTAATGCTGATATGAAACCCATTGATCAAAATATTTTTTATAGGTATTATTAAAATATTAATTTACATAACAACTATTTTTCTGGATATAATGTTTTATATTGATTACGTTAATGATCTAAATAAAATACATATTATTATAATCATATATATATATTATTTTATTTATCATAAGTGAACTAGATTTAGTTTTATTATATTTTTTTGGAAAATATTTTGAATCAATTTTTTTAGATGATGACATTGGTGGTGTATAATCGATATGAAATATACATCTGGAATATCCAATTTCTAAAAATATTTTTTAGTTTATTGTTCATGTACGAAATGAAACTTATTATCACATTCCCTAACTAGCGCCTAATATGTGGAATCAAGGAGTTTTTGGGAACAAGTGATAATGATGTAACACACACTAAGAGACTATGAATAGACTTTTATTGAAACTCAAAAACATTGAGATATCATAAGTATCATTTCATCAATTAAAAAACCAATACA
The DNA here is from genome assembly GCA_963277665.1 of Viscum album. NCBI lineage: Eukaryota > Viridiplantae > Streptophyta > Magnoliopsida > Santalales > Viscaceae > Viscum > Viscum album. The sequence continues at coordinate 568,033,490 of OY728151.1, forward strand.
TCAGTCATGTGATATATATATATATAAGACACCATTTCTTTTTGGATCACAATATTAATTGAGATATTAATTTTTTAGTTCATCAGAACCCAAGAACAACATGTAATTTTTTTACTAAATCCATTGGTTTTAATATATTGGAATATATTACATAGAATATTGGATTGATAAATGTTATGTGATCATTCACATAATTTTTTTTTGAACCAAATATTTATATTAATATAATCTTTTCCATGGGGGGGGGGGGGTTCATTTTTTTCTTTATTAAAATCATTATAATCATTTTAATTTTATAAAATTAATAGTTTTCCTCATATTTTAGTATCTTAATGAGTTTTCAGACTCCAAATTTTATAATATTTTCAGACTAAATATTCAAAAAAAATCCTGACATTGATAATGTTATAAAATTTCTAGATTCAAAATTTCTAACAATAATTTATAGATTAAGAATCTATTATATTTAGTTTACTTTATTAAACTATCGTATTTTATTTTCATTCAAAAATATCATATGTTTTTTACAAAAACCAAGAAGAGAATGTTAAGTATACATATGAAACCTAATTCTATGAAAGGTAATATTCTATTATTTTAGTTTTTTCACTATTTAATTACATGAGTTTATAATTATTGTTTTTCTTATAATTTTTTTACATTTAAAACGGTGTTCGTTATTTTAAAAATTAAATTATTTTGTAATTGAAAAAAATATTTACTCTATTCAATGTTTTTAAACATTGAGAATACTAATAAATCATCGTCTACATATAATATGTTAGTCTCACTGTATACTTTTCTATCTAATTTTTTTCTCAGATAAAAATACGATTGAAAAAAATTCAGAATATATAGTATTTTATGTTTTCAGTGAAAGACTAATCGAATGATCACGGTTTGAAATGTCTGATTCATCTATGAAATTAATTATTTCGTTTCAATAATGGAAATAGTTTTAATCGAAAATACGGATAAATATTTTTATTTTTGATATCATGAGAGGGTTTCATAGTTTTAGGATTTAGATTATTTTGACATAGATAATTTTAATGATAATGTTTCAGATGCAATTTTTGAAATAAAATACATTCATTTTAATAAACAGGGAGAAGTCTTGGTAGGAGTTCCTTATGAGGGACAATATTATGTACCATCTGAAAAATTATAGGAAAGACTGGTAACATTTCATAAGAATAATGTTGATGATTCTTTGTTCTCATCTTATGATAATGTTAGAAAATACTCACATATTACACCATAAAATAAGGATATTTCATTATGGATGAAAGGGTATCTAATCCCTAAGAAAAGATATTCGGATACATTGAATGATTATTATTGTATTGTTCTATATTATTTGGAAAAAATTATGATGATTCATTTAGTGATGATTATATTCCTTAAGGTAAAAAATATAAAAATTTATCCCATTAAGTATATAATTATAATTTAATAAGATTTCATCAACATGATAATAGAAAATAAATTTGAATTTGCTTAAGGTGAAGACAAATTTATATCTAGTTAGAGAACATATTTCATTCAAAAAATAATATATTAGGCCAAGGATAAAATTGGTGATAAATTATATGTTACGGAATATTGTTGAAAAGGTTGATGGATATATGTTTAAAACTCAAAAATCAAACTATGATGAATATAATAATATAAGGATGTGAAAATATGAGTCATGACCTACTTTAATGCACTATAATGAAAACATATTAACTACTGATGAGTAAATAAATTAATAATACATAACGCTCAAAAGAAACTACTGGATCCTAAATTCATTATTGACCCTACTGAAGGTCAGACATTAAACATTTCATACATTGGAATAGAATTAAGAAGAATAGAAAAGAAAGTGGAAAAAAGGTTAGTAGATGAAATAATGATTGAAAGAATTATTAGTGGATGTGAGATGTCTTATGAGATTCCAATCCTTTTGATATCTCCCAAAGAATAGTTAATTTTGGAAGGTTGACTAGGTTTTTTTCATTTCTACTAATGACTGTTAAATTAATTATATGGTAATGTGGAAGTTTATTTTTTATGAATTTGTTCGAATTGTTCCTGAGAAATAATTGGATCTTGAGTCAGGTAGAAAGGGTATATTGAGAATAAATATATAGTAAGATGGAGAACATGATAAAGAAGTCAGTAAGGAAAAAAATATGGAGAATAATATGAATTTAATGATGTTGATATATATGTACAATTTTAAGTTGATGAAAAAGAAGTAGAAAATAGAAAAAAATAAGAAAATGATGGTGATGAAAAACATAGATAAAAGATCAAAATAAAAGGTATAATTAGAATAATCTTTAAATTCATAATACTCACCTTCTATGAATGGTATGGTTGAGAAAATGGTTTTTTATCTAGAAGGATCATCATCACAAAATGAAGAGGCATTTTACAAGAAAAAAGAATGTGGTAAATATTCAAATAACAGAACCAGTGATAAATAATAATTAGTGGAAGTTATTAACATTATAAATGTTTTAGATGATAAAAATATTATACAAAATGACTCAAGTTCAATTTCAAAAAATTTCTTGACTTAATGGAATGATGTTGTTATCCGTACCAGTAGCCCTAAACCACCACATATTGATCCCGATAAATATAACATATTGAAAACAATTCCAAAAAATTATTTTTGAATATATTTTTATTCCATTTAAAATATATACTAGTCATATCTTAGAATTACCAAATAGTAAATAATCATTTAAGTATCTTCATGAATATGTTAATGGGAAATTGGACTCACTCTAATTTTTGATTGATTTAGAGATCATAATGGAGACTAATCATATACTTTTTCAAAAAAAATTAAAACATGAAATTAATTATAAAATAAGGTGGTGAAATGGCCCAACCAAATAAATTCATATATTTAATACCATTATGATAAGTTTATTGAATTAAATCATGTAAATACCCGGACCCTCCAGGTCTATTACATTACCAATTTCTGGTGTTTTGGACAACCAAGACCACATTAGTAAGTCTATATCCAATGTGCGACATATCTGTGGCAGGATGTCACTGTAGATTCACCCATCCGGGACACCGATTAGTTTGTCACCAATCCGGGAGTCATTGATGGGTGGGTCACTGATCAGTGTGTCACCGATCAGTTCCATAAAGGGCATGTCTTCCATTCTTTACACAATATCATGTAATGAAACATATGAGTCTTTTAATGTTTATAATGTCGTTAATAGCCGTTTTTAACCCTATAAACCATGTTTTCAATCCCCTAAGGGTAGGAAACCCTCAACAGACCCATTTTCCTCTCTTTTAATGAAATATTTTGATGCACAACTATCATGGACGCCTCTCCGAATAGAATTATTAAATAATAAATTTATTCCACCTTGGGTAACCATCCAACCACATAGAGAAACCCTAATCCACCTTTAAAGATGTTCAATATTTTCATATCCTATAACTCCAAGATCTATACTTTTTATCGCACGGGGATTCATCTTCTTCAGGGCTGGTTTCATTCCCTTCTTGTCCTTTGTGAGTTTAGGGTCCCCATAATTCTTCACTTGCATGTTGTGCATCCCCAGTTCTTGGAAGATGGAGTGAAACTTTGATCATTGATCATCCAGGTAGGGTTCCTCCTTCACCTCTCTTTACTGTGTATCATGAGTGGTGGGTATTCTATTATTTTTATGAGAATGGAAGAAACGAGACCGTAATGAATGAAATTTTTATAGTTTTAATGAATTAAGGGATGAGTAGTTGATTTGGTTTTACTCTTTTATCATTGATTATATGTCAGGGATTTTATGGGCTTATTTATACTGAAAATCATGGTCGTTGGTGGTCTTTCCTTATGCATTACTGATCCTATGTTTTTTATGAATAATTCATTGATTTAATGGATGTTACATAGAAATTGGGTAATAATGTAAACCTGGTTGATTAAATGGATGTCTAGTGAACAAGAATCCTTCTGTGAAAACCATGATTAACCAAACTAAAAGAAGAAAACTAAATGAATTGGGTGATAGAATTCAGAAACACCCTTACTCTACCTTGAAGATAGTTTTTGTTGTTTTTCATGATTTTTTTGGGGTTACATGGATGAGTATGTGATCCCCTATTGTGGTTCAGATGTTTTTTTGTGGATATAAGGTCGTGTGGGGCTGTATGGTGGGGATGTTTTTGGTTCTAGTACTTTGGGGGATCTCACAAAATCCTTATATTGATGTGACATTAAAGAAGAATCAGGTGTGAATGATTAATCTATTGTTTGTTTGTTTTTCCATCCTTGGCTAGTGGTTATGCATGTTAGTTTCCCATAAGTGAAGAATTATCTAAAATATAACCACTCTAATGTGATTACATGAATTTGTTATGTGGGAAATTGTTTTCCTGGAAGAGTTTTTACTTGGCTATGGGTGGTGTTCTTTTAATTAATGAATAGTAACAAGGGTGTTTGTGTATAAGCTGGTATTGGAACCCCTATGTTGGGGTGATTTCTAGTTTACCTATGTATATAATTTATCTCTTATGTTTCTTATTAGCACCCCACCCATGATGAGAACTTCATGTCAGACTCACAAATTTCAAAGGGCGAGGGTGTTTTTTCCAATACTCCCACGAGTGGTTGGTAATTTTCTCCTTTTTATCTCCCTTTCCCAAGTAGCCCAAGACTATTCTGGTAGGATGTGATGGACTGAGGTCCATTATATTCCATGATTTTTCAGGCAGTCAACCTTTTGGGGGTTAGCCTAGGTGTGTGCAGGAAGATTGTCTCCCAAGAATCATTGGGATCCTGCCCAGCTATCTTCGGGAGTGGTAGTATTTGTTCGGGCCCAGGTGTCTTCAGGCACAATGATAGTTATTCAGGCCAAGGTTTCATGTGGGTGTGGTTCCATGTGGTTGTGGGCCTAGTTTCTCTGGGCGGGGTGAGAGGTTGTGGTTTCCCAGGTGTGCGTGGGTGGGGTATGGAAGTGGGATTGTGGTGAAAATGGCAGTGAAGGTCTGACAGGTAGGATGTATTCAATAACGAGTGGGTAAGAGGTGTGGGGTACATAAACACTGATGTGTTTTTATAATTTTATTACCTGACTTTTGTTATTTAGGGAGTTTAACTTGGTGTGGTTTGGGTGGATAGTTTCTTTTCTAGGTGCCTTGGTTATCAACTTTTCTGACGGGGCATTAGAATGCCTCCCCACATTTTCAGGAGAGCATTTAGTTTTCCCTATTGAATATATTTTTATACTCATCCTATATTTATATAACTCCATTTAGGATTCCAGAAAGATATCGAGGGCCATACGGGACTGTACTAGTTCAGATGTTGGGACAGTTGTTGTTGCATTTCTCTTTTATTTTTGTATTTACCATTGGAGTTTTCTTATATTGTAACACTAGTTATTTGAAACCTTCATATGGGAAAGGCATTGTTTTGGAATTAAATTTACTTCTATCTTTGGTGTTTTTTTATTTAATATCATATCTCTTGATCCTACTAAATAAAAAGGGTAATTCTTTTCATATTACATGTGATTCTAAACCCTTGGTGGTAGTCGCCACTCTAGGGCCTATTGAAGGTGGGCCTCGGGTTTCATTATCTCTCCTTCAACTCGAGGAAGGGTTTGTCAATTTTCAATCACTTCCCTGATCATGTTGAAGGTGGGTCATGAAAAAATGGTTTCAATGGAGGAGTTGAGATATAGGACAGAGCCGAGGGTTAAGAATAGTGAGGATTGCATGGGATGGTAGGGAAACTGTGTTAGGAAATCTTTTTTCATGAAATATGCCAGAGAAGACCAACTAGAACATGAGATTTTAGGGTCCCCCTATGACCTAATGCAAGGACCCTAGGCCTACCAAATAACCTATGAGGCTAGACTGATTGTAGTGTAGAAACCCTAGGAATGGTACATGCATCATAATGACTTGTGTTCTTGTGTGACTTGGGTATTATGAGGATTTAAAAAGAATAATATGTATAAGGAAAACTAAAAGTAGTCTTCTACACTACTCGGGCTTAGGAATTCCATGTTTACCTTGCAGCTATGACACCTAGATGATGTCTATGAGTAGTGAGGGTGATCGAGGCCAAGGAGGTTGATTTGGATGGTCGGAAGAGGGTCGACCGATAGGATGAAGGACGATCAGTGCCAGAGGATGATTTTTTCCTTTCAGCGGTAGACCCATGGGATGCACGAGGGGATCGTCTTAGATATGGATATAAAGAGAAAGCTCGATAATCTGGTGATATATTTCTACTTGATTCGGGATCCAAAGGATTACTGGTTTCCTCTGGCTATAAGACAGATGTAGGGAGGAACACATCAGTGGTGGATGCTCTATCCTGGGGAGAAGAGGGAGGGTGAGGTTACTTATATTTCCTTTCAGAGGGAGTTCAGGGTGGAATTCCTCTCTTCCACGATGAAGGATAAGAAGAGGAAGAAGATAATATCCCTTTATCAAGGGAGTATGTTAGTGAGAGAGTTTGGGATCAAGTTCAAGGATCACCTTCACTTTTCTCAAGACCACTTCTCTTATGAGGAGTCTCGGACGAGGCATTTTGATGAGGAACTGTGACCTTTTATTTAGTATGACATTACACACTTCACTCTACTGACTAACTTGGAGGTCCTAGAAAAGGAGGAAGTGGTAGAGAGGATCCACATGCTTGTAGGTGTTTCGTGATATGGGAGCCAGTTGCGCTCGTCCAACGGAAAGGATATCAGCAGCTGGCCTGCAGTATTAGGGCATTCTAGGTTTCTCCCAGTGGGGAGGAGGCCCTAGCAGTTCAATTTTTGATCTCTCGGTCCTTGACCTTTCCTTGCGGGCCTAAGACTTAGGTTCTTCATCTGTGGTAGTCATGGGAACCTTTGGTATCAGTTAACAGACCGAGTTCAGTATAGTGGGGGTAGGCCGGTTTAGCTACCACCTCAACAGTAGTAGTTTCCATCCAGAACCTTTCAACAACATGGATAGAAATCTCCCACTACTCTAAGAGTAGACATCGCAGGAGGATGCCGACCCCAGTGTGAACTACAAGGATCTCGACTAGGTAGTGGTCGGGGAGGTGGCCGACATCCGAGAGGTAGAGGAGTTGGGTGTGGCCAGTTTCACGCCACATAGGCATTAGTTTCACAAGGGAGAGAAGTCATTCGAGGTACGATAAACTTATCTATTACTATTTCATATACCTTGTTTGATTCAGGAGCATCACACTCCTTCATTGCACCCATTTTAGCCCATGCTTTTGGTCTAGATGCAGATAGACTTTCTTTACCCCTAGTCTTGATTACTCTAGTTTGAGGTCAGACCATCTTGCCTCATGTTTTCTGAGAATGTAGATTAATGTTGGGACCACATTATTCTAGTGGGGACTTACTCTTTCTACATATGCAGCCGTATGATGTAATTCTAGGAATCTACTGATTTTCCTCCATATGTGATTTTAAAAACAACTTTCGAAGAAGGATCGTGTTTTCATGACGTGGGTGTCCAATCTGTGACCTTCGTCGGCATGTGGGCTTTCTAGGAGGGAAACCGATGAATGGAGCCCCTTTTTTTACTTGTTATGCGAGATATCAGTATATTCAGCGTATACATAGATGGTGGAAGTCTCAGGTATTTTTAGGGAGTTAATGAACATCTTACCTAAAGAGGTGGTGACTCAACCCCCTCGACGTGACATTGACTTCATGATAGACATGAATACCGAGTTTGTAACACCCAAAGCTTCCACGATATGATTCTCTTTGATTAATACAGTAGTGTGTGTTTTACACAACTTCGAGTTCTAACACACCTCGACCAATCAAAGTAGCCGTTATGAATAGTAATACCAAATTTTTTAAATTTCATATATTTTATCTCTCAAAATGGACTTCATATTTGGATTTAAAATATTGAAATTATCCTAGGGTGATGTTTTGGTACTTTTCGGATAACTTTTATATTTTGATAAATAGTGAAAATTACTAAAATTTTAATTAAAAAAAACATTTTAATCAAAATAATTAATAGTGATAAATTATGAATTTGAGTGGTTATAAATTATATTTAGAATATATATTTTTACAATTTAATACAATTTTGGTCATTGGACATAATTTCACAATTAAACCGGACATAAACAAGTATCAATCTTTTGATAGTTATTATATCTTAAAAACACGCTTTTTTTGGACAGCGGGAATTAATTTTAAAATAATTTCTGCGACTTCTGTGTTTTGAATTTGGAAAAATGGATTCCATATTTGTAATCAGTATATCCAAATTTTGTAAATAGGTAACTTTTATTTTTAGACATTTTGAAAAATTATTTTGGTAAATATATTTTTTACCATGGTTAAATGGTAAATCCGGTGAATAAGGGTTAGAAAATAATATTATAAAAATACTAAATTACCCTAACACGTGTCGTAACCTTATTGGTGGATACATATCTGACAATGGAAATATTTTGGTCGATTTTGGAACCCCATGGAGCCACTTGTAGGTGATAGGGACACATTATTTTAATTAAGTTAAAATAAATACAAAAATGACATAAGCATATATCTTTTAGAAAACAATTTTTACATAGGGTTATATATGTTGGATTTTCGACTATAAATATTCATTAAAAAGATAAAATTATTTCCTACATAGTGGTAGTTTATCTATAATTTTTAGACATTAAATAAGTTAATTTATTTATGACACAATGGTGATGCAGTAATTACCTAATTAATTAAAAAATAGAATAATTGATATTATAACTACCCAAATAAATGTAATTTGAGACTTTTTATAAATACCAACAATTTAATAGGTAAATATGACATGTTAGTATTTATTTAATTAAACTTTTTCTAAGAAATCATTCTGTTATAATTTTTACGAAAATCAATTATTGAATAGTGTCAAAATTGAGATAAAAGAGTTTTTTTAAAAAATATTATACGATTAATTGATATTAAATTTCTAAAGATATATGGTTCAGCCAAGGGACTTATATCATGATATATGTATCATTAATGGACCACTTGGGGGTCTCTTGCATTTATATGGTATGTTTATTAACCATATATTATAAAAATACAAAGTGACATTGTAAAAGTGAAACTAATTAACTAAGAGTTAAAATTTAAAGATAAGGTTAATATAGTAAACCATACCTGTCTAAATCCTATTGGTTGAGTGGTTTTCGACCTATACCCACCTTAAACATTAAATAATACACTTTTTAGCCAATTAGAAAATAAATATGAATTTATTATAAAATAATATTTCTAGCTTTTCCAAAGGTGCCCCTCACCCCTCTTATAAAAGGGTACACCACCTTCTCATTAATTCACACCTTAAATGCCTTTATATTCGGCCAACCCCTGCCAAAATACTCTCTCAAATTTACTTTCTTAATCCTAGAGGGATTACTTTAGTCACAAAGGTATCTTATGGAGCTTTTTTGATCAAATCAAAAAGATGATCCCGAAAAACAAGCAATGATTTCACCACCCTTTTTCAAGTTCCTTTCTTCTTCCACTTCTTCTTTCTTTGTTATTACCATTATAAAATAATATCTATAGTATATTATATATAATTTTATGTTATTATAAACATGGTACAACCATATTTCAGTATTCTACCCATCCTTTGAATGACATGTCACCATACGTGCGTACGTACGACTTACCGACTCCACGTCATGGTGTAATTGTTATTCAAAACATTATTATTTGGATGGGTATAATAATGATGTGTAATTCATGTAAATAATAAATATAGCATGATAATGATTCTTTATATATTATATACCATCCAATTTATTATTATTTTAATATCAAAATAATGATATTTTTGCTCGTGCGTACGTACGGACTACGGTCTCCATGAACGCGATGAGATTCATTCTCCATCGTATCAATTCAAGAATAATTCTCATTTAATGATTAAGAATAATGTTTAAGGACATTATATCATTCTAGATATGAATAATATACATTCTATCCATAAACAATATGGCTCACGTAACAAATAATATAAAGGAAAAGGAATCTGTTAACACCCGAAACGATGATAATACTAAGATATTATGAATAAATCAATGTTAAAAGATCATATATGATATCATATTAATGTATATTATTATTGTATATCTTAATAAAAATTATTTCACCATTATAAAAGAGGTTAACCTACCCCCAACCAAGGAAAAGTACAAGGAAATGGGTTTCTTATCTAACATTAAATTCTGTGAGATTTCCATTATTCACCGCTTATTTATTTCATGTGGTGTGTGTGCTCCCCATGATTGTATTAATTGTGTAATATAATTTAATTCATGTATATTTACATCATAATTGTATTATACTTCTTTCATGGGTGTATGTCTAGTAGGTTACCAAATCAATAAGGTAATTTGAAATTTCAATTTCCACTCATTCGGATTTACGCATACATCATTGATTATTTTACTCCAATATTATATGTGGAATCACTATTCATTTGACTATTTCATAAATTTCACTCCCCTTTCTATGGATATACTTTTGATACACATAATAACTCCATTTTTAATTTCTCAAGTCATTGATATGAACTTGATAAGAGTAATTTTAACTCAGTATCCATTTATTGAGTTAAATATCTAATTCATTATTGGTGTTTTTATAAGAATATGTGTGAATGTCCTTTGATTGTTTTACACTAAATATCCAACCATATTGAGTGTATTTAAATTTTTCACACATAATTATGTCATTGATTTATACTTAACCTAAGGATACGGCTTTTATGAGATATTTCATCTCAATTTACATTCCATTGAGACTCCTTTGTTATTATACATCAAATAACTTTTATATGGTGTATATAATGTACATTGACATAGTATATCATGAATCCCTTTATTCTCATGATATTACAATGTTTTTATTACCTCAATTATTTTTATTCAAGTGCATCTCTTTTCTTTAGGAACTATAACTAAAATATCATTTTTAAATGTTTTAATGATTTATTCTTATATATCTTTCTCATTAATGTCCATGTTTTAAAAATGGTTTTAAGGATTTATTTATATGGACATTAATGTTTTGAAATTAAAATTACTTTTCAATGTTTCAAAGTGGTATGGGACACTATGATTAAAAAATCTAATTTTAAATGTCTTCTTGACAAATAGTTTGACATTTAAATGATTTCAAGAAAAAGGGGGATATTTCCCTCTAATTGTTTGGATGATTATTTTCACCTATGTCAATATCCTTCATTATTCTCGATTGAGGATAATCTGATACAATACAATCTTACATATTGTATCGATTGAGTTATGTTTGACTGTGGATGTGCTATTTTTATACCATTCATGGTTTGTGGTTAAATTATTGACATTTAGTGTGCTAGTTTTAATACAAATGATGATGTTATGTTTAAACATGTTCATATGAGGAATTAATTGGACTTAGTAAGTGACGGGTGGAGCCCTCTATAGCTCCTCAATGCATCGGTAGGTCTCATGAGACAAACTATTTTCTTGGCACAAGGCCTTGACAAAATATTATTTGTAGTCTTGGAACGAGGCCTTAGCTATGTGGTTATGATAGTATGGAATTATGCATTCCATAATTATGAAAGTGATTATTGATATTTCATGTGATTATTAGACTATTAGAATATCCATGTGAATAAGTAAATGGAATTATTTAATTTTATCTTTTCCATATTATGCTGAAGTTCAAGTTTATAAGGCTTTTGTTTTATCTATACATTGCCTTCAATGATTATACTTATTTATGAATGTTTCCGCTATATTGTTATCCATACTGAGCATCTGAGCTCAATCCTTTAAATGTTATATTTTTCCCATGATGTGAAGAAGTAATTTATTAATGACCTACATGGATAATATGAGTGTATTTGAAGACAATATGTTGTTGTTGTAGTGTTTCACTTTATAATGTAATGTAAAATTTATGAATGTATATAGTTATTCCAAGGCTACTAAACTAATTAGTCTTTCGAGGCTTTATCTTTATTGTGATCATGACAATGTTATGTAATAATGCACCGAATCTGGGTAACTGGGGTTAGGGCATTACAGTTGGTATCAGAGAAAGTTTAGTACACACCTTGAAAACTAGATTTAGATAAACTCTAATTAGATCACAGATCCCTAAGATAGACTTTGAGGATTATTATATAAGAGCATACTAGAATTTTGGTATTATAGATATTTTTTGAGTTTTCCAAGCAATAAATCATTGTCTGGATACCAGCAGGTAGAGGCAGATCTGGCACAAATGTACCTAGGGGTAAAACCCAAAAACACCACTTTGAGCTAGACTCGAACGGGAACTGGTGCATGACAACGGGACTTGCTGCACTCTTGGCTACGACACCCCCGGGGGATATGATTTGGTAAATTCACAAGATTAGTATGAACCATTATAATGGGATAAAAAAATGCTCCTAATAATATATGTCGAGAAATACATAGCGGATAACCTAGATTTTAACATAGGGTACCCCACGTTAGGATATATTGTTCAATTACAAGATTATCCTATTATGTATAATTTTTTTAGCATTCTTATTAGATAATTATTCGAAAACCATAATAGTATTTTCTTTTTGTTAGTTAAAACATGGAGGGAGAAAGCTCACGAACAACTCTTCTCTCTCTTCCTGAAGAACTACTTATAATTATTATCTAGAAGTCATGCACAGATGATGTTAAAAAATTTTCAAATGTCCATGTTAAATGCAATTTACTTTATGAGACATCCAATACCTCTAGCATTGCATGATTCTTTCAAGGATCGAGAACCAACTATGGGATAATACTGCGCTCTCAACTTTCTTACCACACTAAGCATGGAAAGTACCATTAGGGTCTTTTCAAATTCTTCACATTATCTCAAAATTACGATGCACTGATTGATTTTCTAGATACTGCAGAATAGGTAGACCTTCGAGCATCCTATATGTATCAAATTATATATTTATGTCTTTAGGGACATACAGAAACTGATTTACCAAAGACTTATTTTGAAATATTTGAAGATGAATCAGTAATAATTTTTTCTAAATAGACATGTTAAAAATGATGTCTCAAAATTATATATAAGAAATACACATTTTTTCATTATGCATCGATGTTTCCATCGATATAATCCAAGATGGATGAGGTGTTTTTGGGTAAAGGAAGTAGATGATTTTGAAAAATTCCTGAGGTACAATTGTGACACATGAACACATTCTACCAAAAGGCAATTCCGCCTAGTCTCTTCAGAGTTCATGATGTGTTCCACATATCAATAGTGAAAAAAATACATGCCTAAACCAACACATGTACTCAACTATGAAGAGTTAGAAATAGAACCCGATCTATCTTATTGTGAAGAGCCTACCAGATTTCTACATACCAAAGATCATGTGTTGAAAAACTAGATTACTTGTCTGGTAAAAGTTCTATAGAGATATCATAATATGGAAGAGGCAATGTGGGAACCTGAGGAACATATGATGAAGAACCTATGTGAGAATAAATGGATGGTGAAATTTTTAAATGTGTTAGTGATCTTTATTGATGGGATTACATTGGAAGAATTTTCTCTTGTATGTGTAACCCTGCAATTTATCATGTGAAAATGATATTTAAGGAAGAATTATATTTTCTCTTCCGGATAAAATTTTAAATAACCATTTGGTCTTATATGATCATTGGGTTTGAGGAAATTACGAGTTATTATATTTTGGGATGAAAATGCAAGGTATGAGATAACATTTGTGGTTAAATTGTGTTATGGTTAATTTGAGGAATTTATCTCATTTTGTTAGTATTATAAAATATAAATTTTGAAAAAGGAAAACACATAGACTGTGTGACAACCCATCTCGTCGGACAAAGCTGGGGAAATCTAACCCACAACCAAAGTGCGATTGGGATTTTCACCTACCACTAGACTAAGTGAAGTCCCTATTTAGTGTGACTAATTATTTTTAGTTAAATAATTTATTTAATTAATAATAAGTTGATTTGGATTATTATCTATTATCTAATTAATACCCTTAGTATAAGAAAATTATTTGGTGATTAAGTGATAAATGTTATTTTGGAAGATGTTCATTTTTTCGGGAACACTATATGACTAAGTAAAATAGAATACTATGGGATTTCATTTGAGGAGTAACATGTGATTTGTATCTATGTTTTTATTGTGGATTTATAGTAATTTGGTTTATTTATGGAAATGATTAACCTATAATAGAGAATATGTGATTAGGTTAATCAATTTTATGTTTGTGAATTTAAGAGTAGTTAATGTCATTTGGAGATACAATTTAACGTGGAAGACTACATAACCAAATTCTTCTAAGCTTTGGGTATCAATATTAATTTGGATTATATTGAAGGGTTTTAAGGAAAATTGTTTATTGAATGGTATTTATTTATCTTTGGGGTATTGATTTTAGAAATTATGATTAATGTTTATTTCTCTAAAGGAATATCATTTTTGGGGATCATTAGATATTTTACTAACCATTTTGGTTTTGATTAATCTCTAAATACAATTTAAATATATAGTTTAACTTTCTTGGATCATGTGATTATATAGAAGTTTATTCTAGCTCTTCCATTATGACAAAGTCTTCTTGAATACTCATCGTTTAAAAAAATGAGGTAGTGGTGGAAATTTATTAAAGAATGAAACCCTACATAAAAAGTAAATATATCTCTTTATTTTCTTAGTAAATATCTGAAATGAATTTCTCATCTTTATGTAATGTAACTTAAAACAAAAAAAAAATGTTGTCTGTTTACTTTTCCAACTGGGAAACTAATGACCATTTCTCCCATCACAAGTTTGTGGTTTCTTTGTTGTTAAAATTCTCTTGATCATGTTTCCTATCCCTCTCCATCAGAACATGAAACTTATTTTATCATCCATATCCATGTTTTTCTACATGGAATATTAGTATAGGTTATCTCGGGTGACCTTTGTACTTCCAGTTCTTTCTTTTTAAGTGATAGTTTTATTGAATCTTTTTCCGATGTGGGACTTTCCATTATATTCCAAATCCCAATTTTAAAAAATGAGAGGACACAATTTATTGATGAAGAGGAGAATGTAATACCCCAAGCTTCCACGGTATTCTTATCTTTGATTAATACAGTAGCGTGTGTTGTACACAACTTCGAGTTCTAACACACCTCGACCAATCAAAGTAGCCGTTATGAATAGTAATACAAAATTTTTGAAATTTTATAAATTTTATCTCTCAAAATTGACTTCATTTTTGGATTTGGAATATCGAAATTAGCCTAGGGTGGTATTTTGGAACTTTTCAGATAACTTTTATATTTTGATGACTAGTGAAAATTAATAAATTTTAATTAAAAACATCTTTTTTAATCAAAATAATTAATAGTGATAAATTATGAATTTGAGTGGTTTTAAAGTATATTTAGAATATATTTTTACCATTTAATACAAAGCTAGTCACTGGACATAATTTCACAATTAAACCGGACATAAACAAATATCAATCTTTTGATAGTTATTATATCTTAAAAACACACTTTTTATTTTGACAGCGTGAATTTGTTTTAAATTAATTTCTTCCAATTATATGTTTTGAATTCGGAAAAATGGATACCATATTTGGAATCCGGATGTACGAATTCTATAAAACGATAACTTTTATCTTTATACATTTTAAATAATTACTTCGGTAAATATTTTATTTACCATGGTTAAAGGGTAAATCTGATAAATAATGGTTAAAAAATAATATGATAATAACAATAAATTACCCTAAAACGTATCCTATCCTTATTGGTGGATACATGTCCGACCATGGACATATTTGAGTCGATTTTGAGACCCCATGGAGCCACTTGTAGGTGATAGCGACACTTTATTTTAATTAAGTTCAAATAAATAGAAAAATATCACAAGCATATATCTTTTAGAAAAGCAATTTTTACATAAGGATATATATGTTATATTTTCGACTATAATTATTAATTATAAATATAAAGAGATTTAATACATAATTATATTTCATTTTGAATTTTTAGACATTATATAATTTAATCTATTTATGACACAATGGTGATGTAGTAATTACCTAATTAATGTAAAATTAGAATAATTGATATTATAAAAACACAAATAAATGTAATATGGGACTTTTTATAAATAAAAATTATTTTATAGGATAATATGACATGTTATTATTGATTTAATTAACTTTATTTGAACTAATAATTCTGTTATGATTTTTAGAAAAATCAATTATTGAATAGTGTCAAAATTGACATAAAAGTGTTTTGAAAACAAATATTTAATTATTAATTGATATTAAATTCCTAAAAATTCTAAGTTTCAGCCAAGATACTTATATCATGATATGTGTAACACTAATGTACCACTTGGGTGTCTCTTTAATGTATATATTATGTTTATTAACAAGATAATATAAAAATACAAAAAGACATTGTAAAAGTGAAACTAATTAACTAAGAGTTAATACGTAAAGATAAGGTTTATATAGTATCCCAAACCTGTATAAATCCTATTGGTTGAGTGGTTTTATACCTATACCCATATTAAACTCTAAATAATACACTTTTTAGCCATTAGAAACCGAATATGAATTTATTATAAAATAATATTTCTAGCTTTTCCAAAGGTGCCCCTCACCCCTCTTATAAAAAGGCACTCCCACATCTCATTAATTCACACCTTCAAAGCCTTTTAGTTGGGCCAAACCCTGCCCAAATACTCTCTAATCTTCCCTAACTTCATCCTAGATGCCTTCCTTTAGTCATAAAGGAAACCTAATGAGCCCTTTTGATCAAATCAAAATGATGAACCCGAAGAAGAGATAATGATTTCACCACCCTTTTTCAAGTTCCTTTCTTCTTCCACTTCTTCTTTCTTTGTTATTAAAATTCTAAAATAATAACTATAGTATATTATATATACATTGATATTATTATAAACATGTTACAACCATATTTTTGTATTCTATCCATTCTTTGATTGACATGCCACCATACGTGTGTACGTATGGCTTACCGTCTCCACGTCATGGTATAATTGTTATTCAAAACATTATTATTTTGATGGGTATAAAAATGATGTGTAATTCATATAAATAATAAATATAACATTATAATGATTCTGTATATATTATATACCATCCAATTAAATATTATTTTAATATCAAAATAATTATATTGTCGCTCTTGCGTACGTACGGACTACAGTCTCCACGAACGCAATGAGATTCATTCTCCATCATATCCATTCAAGATTAAATCTCATTTAATGATTAAAAATAATGTCTATGGAATTGATATCATTCTGGATATGAATAATATACATTCCATCCATAACAAATATGTCTCACATAACAAATAATATAAAGGAAAACAAATCCATTAACACCCGAAACGATGTTAATACTAAGATATTATTAAAAAATCAATGTTAAATGATCATATATGATATCATATTACTATATATTATTATTTTATAATTTAATAAAAATTATTTCACCATTATACAGGAGGTTAACCTACCCCCAACCATGGAAAAGTACAAGGTAAAGGGGTTTCTTATCTCACTTTAAATTCCGTGATATTTCCATTATTCACCACTTATTTATTGCATGTGGTGTGTGTGATTCACATGTTTGTATTCATTGTGTAATATAATCTAATTCATGTATGTTTACATCATAATTTTATAATACTTAATTCATGGGTGTATGTTTAGTATTTTACCAAATCAATAAGGTAATTTGAAATTTCAATTTCCACTCATTCGGCTTTACGCATACATCATTGATTATTTTACTCCAAGATTATGTGTGGAATCACTATTCATTTGATTATGTCAAAAATTCCACTCCCCTTTCTATGGATATACTTTTGATCCACAGAATCACTCCATTTATCAATTCTTAGGTCATCTATATGAACTTGATAAGAGTAATTTTAACTCAATCTCCATTTATTGAGTTAAACATCTAATTCATTGTTGTTGTTTCTATAAGAATATGTGTGAATTTCCTTTGATTGTTTTACACTGAATATCCAATCATATTGATTGTATTTTTATTTATCACACATAATTATTTCATTTATTTATCCTTAACCTAAGGATATGGATTTTATGAGAGATTTCATCTCAATTAACATTCCATTGATACTCTTTTGTTATTATACACCAAATCACTTTTATATGGTGTATATAATGTACTTTGGAATAGTATAGCATGAATCCCTTTATTATAATGATATTAAAATGATTTAATTACCTAAATTATTTGTATTCAAGTGTCTCTCTTTTGGTTAGGAGCTCTAACTAAAATATAATTTTTAAATGTTTTAATGATTTATTCTTCTAATTCTTTCTCATTAATGTCCATGTTTTAAAAATGGTTTTAAGGATTTATTTATATGGACATTAAAGTTTTGAAATTAAAATTTCTTTTAAAAGTTTCAAAGTTTTATGGGAGACTTTGATTCATAAATCTATTTTTAAATGTCATCTTGTCAAATAGTGTGACTTTTAAATGATTTCAAGAAAAAGGGGATATTTCTCTCTAATAGTTTTGATGATTTTTTTCACCTATGTCAATATCCTTCATTATTCTTGATTGATGTTAATCTGATACAATACAATCTTCCATATTGTATCGATTGAGTTATATTTTACTGTGGATGTGCTATTTGTATACCATTCATGGATTGTTGTTAAAGTATTAACATTTCATATACTAGTTTTAATATGAATGTTTATGTTATGTTTATACCTGTTCATATGAGGAATGCATTGGACTTAGTAAGTGACGGGTGGAGCCCGCTATAGCTTCTCGAAGCATCGGTAGGTTTCATGAGAAAAACTAGTGTCATGGAACAAGGCCTTGACAAAATCCTATTTGTTGTCTTGGAACAAGGCCTTGTCTATGTGGTTATGATAGTCTGTAATTATTCCTTCCATCATTATGAAAGTAATTATTGATATTTCATGTGATTATTCGACTAGTAGAATATCTATGTGAATAAGTAGATTGAATCGTTACATTTTATCTTTTCCATATTATGATGAAGTTCAATTTTATAAGGCTTTTGTTTTAGCTATACATTG
Organism: Viscum album; assembly: GCA_963277665.1. Lineage (NCBI taxonomy): Eukaryota > Viridiplantae > Streptophyta > Magnoliopsida > Santalales > Viscaceae > Viscum > Viscum album. Next base: position 568,052,644 of record OY728151.1, read on the forward strand.
ACTTAAATGTTTATTCTTATTTATGAATATTTCCGCTGTATTGTTATCTTTACTGAGAATCTGAGCTCACCCCTTTCAATATTTTATTTTTCCCAAGATGTGAAAAAGTAATTTATGAATGACCTACAGGGATAATATGAGGGTATATGAAGACAATATGTTGTTTTAGCAGTTTTTCACTTTATAATGTAATGTAAAATTTATGAATGTATCTAGTTATTACAAGGCTACTAAACTAATCAGTCTTTCAAGACTTGATCTTTCTTGTGATCATGCCAATGTTCTTTAGTAATGCACCGACTCTTGGTAACTGGGGTCGGGGCGTTACAGGGTTCTCATCCGATTTCAACGACCCCCTCTCGGATGGAACCTTCTGAGTATCCTGAGTTAGATTCAGATTGATGATCCAATAAAGGAGGGTTTTTTTGATGAAGCAAGTCACCATGAAGCACTCTGGTCTTTTTTGCGATGATGGTTGATGGTGGTATCAGGCTGTGAAAAGACTACTGGAGAGTGAATTAGGTAACAGTCAAGAACCATTACCCTCTCCTGAGGCTAGACGACCCCTTTGACCAATTTAAGGGGCATGATGGTTCTCCCAGATATAACTATAGTCATGATATCAATATTTTATGGTGAATGAGGGTGAAATCTCAAATATTTCCATTACGTAGAGATATGTGAACTTGGAGTTAGTAGTCATACCATTCGACATTACTAATGCAACAACCCTATTCATGGGGCTCATGAAATCTTTCTTCTAAGGATATCTGGACCAGTTCATTGCTCTGTTTATTGAAGAAATCTTAATCTACTCATTATTAGAGGATGATGACAGCATATAGGGACAGTTTTTTAGGTCTTCCGACAATACCAGCTCTACGAGAAGTTGTCCAAGTTTATGATTTGGAAATGAGGAGTGCACTTTCTCGGACACGTGGTGTCCGAGAAGGGAATAGCAGTGGAACCATCAAAGGATTAAGAGATTCTTTCTTGGGAAACACCCATGAATGTGACAGAGGTGTGTAATATCATGGGCCTAGAATGTTACTACCGGAGATTCGTGCCAAACTATTCATGAGTTGCTGAACCTTTAACATCATTGACCAAGAAATATTAGGCTTTTGACTAGAGTCATTGGTTCCAAATAGGCTTTAGTTGTCTAATGGGGTGGTCGTCCCCAATATATTCTTTGTGATTTTTATATGCACCCACCCTCTTTGAGAACAATATTTTGAGACACATATTGTAAGGTGGGGCCATTTTTTCTACATCTCTTCAAGAGAATAGATTTCTGAATACAAAATCTTCCTTGCTAAATATTCAAATAGATATGAAGTAAATGCAAGATCTATGATCCCCTGATGTCAAATGAGCAACAGTAGTGTTGTGATTCCATGATATGTGATGACCTAGGTGTGATTGGAAGAAATGTGGTGATATCTATTAAGGGTGTGTTTGTACATGGTAGGAGGGGGTAACAAGGTTTATTTCGATAATTTTCACAATTCCCTACTACCTATGTAAGAATAAGTGGTGTGGTGAAATGTACCGTGTTTCTATGGGTGGGATGTAATGTCTTTTCTTTTCATGTTATTTAGAAGAGGTGGAAACACCAGGACATAAGACGCTTGATTGTGGGAGAAGAAGATAAGTGGGAAATCTGTGTATAGTACTTTTAATTTATATAAATCATATTATATTAATTTAATTGTATGCCTTATTTGGTGAGTGATCCAGGCTAAAGATGATGTTTTTGTAATAATAGATTTATAGGATTTTTCTGGATCTTTTGTATTTATCACGTGTGAATTACTATGTTTATTTATCACAATCACGAGAGACCTTTGTTTTCCTATTGAGTATACATGTATGCTAATCATAAATATATAAACTAATTTATAGGTTTCTAGAAGAACTTCCTAAACCATTACAAACAATACTAGCATAGATCATTCTACAGTAACTATGTCATTTCTCTACCTTTCATACATTGTATAATTATATTTGATACTTTTTATTGCATAAATTTTATTTATCTAGAAATTTTAGGATGGTTTGTTTTATTTTTATATTATATACTGATGTTTATTACGTATAATTCATCTTATATTATGATGAAACATTATTATATATGATATTTACTGCTATAAATGATATTTCTATACCCTCGATGATAGTCATCAACCACAGATATACTGGAGGTGGGACTCGAGAGTCATTTTCTTCTTCTACATCATTATGATATATTAGTTGGGTGGGGTTAGGATGACTTTTTACTTATGAATAAATTCATAGTTATTACTGAAATATAATCAATATATTGATAGTAAGAAATAATAACTACAACTAAATCAATTTTATCTTTACCATCCTCCAATGTGACAACACCCATAGCTAGAGAATTCATGGACCAATATGTGGCACACTAGCCATTGTGTAATCTCAAAAACTATAGTAAGAAACACTCATAATAACTTTTATCTACCCATTTTCTCTCATGATATTTAAATTTTTTGTGATATTTCATGTATTTTAAAAAATAATGATATAATGAACATATCAAAACACTTGCCTCGCCTTAGAATACAAATCAATGAAAAAACCTCTTCCCAATATCACATAATATTAAATGATGATTTATTTCTAATGTCACACCATATAATAGTATAAATAGTTATTTCCAATGGGAATATTATCAAGGGTTGAAATAATATAAACAAAATCATTTTATATTTTTCAAAATCTCATTAGATATGGAATTCCTTCTTGGAAAATATATTAATTCTATATTAACCATTTAAATTCATTTTCTACCCATTATAACAACTAAATAGTTATCAAATAACATTAATATATTTCCCATTTAAATTAAAGAAAATATTTTTAAAAAATTGGCCATTCATGGAAAAGACGCACCTTAACCATAGACCATTTATATGGGATACGTTTTTGGGCCATTATAATTCATACATGAGTAATCTATGAATGTTATTAAAAAATATTTCACTAAAAACCATACTAGGAATAACATAACACCTCTAAAAAATATAATTTAGTATAATTTCACAATATGAATGTGGATATCATTATTAATGTCATTTCAAGATATTTATAAAAAATTTATAAATAAGAACATGAAAATATTAATCACATAATATTGTATTAATGTTGGATAAAACCACTTTAAAATTACGAATTTATTCAATACACAATGAAAATAATAATTTTAAATAGTCGCTAGTTGATAAACCATGAATTTTCTATTATGATGTTTTATTAAAATATTAAATTTGGATATAAATCCTTGTAATTACTCTATGATTCATAATATATAGAATCCCCTCGTTAAAATTTAAGGAAACAAAACCCTTGGTCACCAAGGATATCAATTAGTAATAAATTTAGAGTTATAGAGAAAATATGATGACGAGAGATGATATTATGGATTTTACCTTGAAGAATCAACCATATAAAAAGGATAATTACCCTTAGGAATATAATAATAAGAGGAGAATGAAGGGATTAAAAATAAGAGTCCACAAGAAATGAATTAAATAAAGAGATCCCATATTTATAATGAATTTGAAGAAATAATTAAAAATACAATTTTTAAATATTCATCATGGTTTGGTTCCACAATTTTCCTAAAAATGAAACAGCTTTATAGAAGACACTATATATGAAAAAAAATTGGCTTTAATGGTTTGGATAAATTATTTATCTAACTATAGTGTAATTTGTGAAAGAAATTGGAACAAAAATTGACATTTATAGTTAGGTTGGACAGTTCTTAAAACCAATCTCAAACCCAGAATAAGCCACCTCAAGAATATATACCCCACGAATTCATTACATAGAATAAATATTATGATATTATATAACTATTAATACTTGTATTTTCATCATGAATCATCAGAATTTCTAAATATAATCGAATAAACGAAACATTAAATAAATAAATATTACAACATATACCATAAATAACATTTAGGGATGTCATTGTAATATTATTCCATTTATTTAAATATAAATTTTAAATATATTTACATACCTATATTTAGAATATTTTTATCATCTATATTGGTAATTTGTAAATGTGACTATCATAAATAATATTATGCAACATTAATGTGCATCATGAAAATTTTTCCAACTTTAGAATGACTCTTTTGATTCAACAAGTCAGTTGAGATGTGATTTTGGGTGTAATCTATTAAAAGTGTTCACATTAACATATAACACTAGGAAAAATGAATCTTTACTTAATTAATTGGAGGAAACACCAAAATTTAATACAAATCCTTTCAAGAATAGAATTTTTTTTCCTATCACGCAATAAATATAGAAATAGTGCTATTGATTTTTTATATATTATATGTTTTCAATAAAAATCAATATAAACCTAAAAAATATTTATTAATAGAGATCAATGAGACATTATTAGTATCAAATAATATGGGATATCATCTATATATAATTATTAGGGAAGTGGATTTGAAATATTATCCATTAAATATTGTATAAATGAATCCATGTTTCATTTCATTCTCTAATAACCTAATTAGAGAATCCGTAATTATTATAAATAACATTGAAATTATGTGGTCACCTTGTCTAGTATATCTTATGAAGGATAAAAATAAAATAAGAAATCCATTGATAATTATAGAAATCATAGTTCGATATAAAACATTATGAAAAATCCAAATAATTTAATTAGAGAACCATAAGTGAATGATTCATGATATTAAGGTCTAATTTATGTTTGTCAAATAACATTGTGGTTTAATGTTATACTTAAAGAATGACATTTTTAGACTAAATAATATTACTTTAACAACATTTAAAAGATATAAAATTTCAACCACGTACATTCCTTCTTAGAATGGCACAGTATTAGTTGGATTAAATAATGTTATCATACAATAGATTTAATGCATTGATATAATGTTTTGATGAAAATTATTTGGACCTTGTATTCAACAATATTATGTCTAAATTCTTTTAATATTTATAAAATTAAAACCATTAGAATAAGTTAAATAAATTAAGATTAAGAAAAAAAACTAGTAAAATTATTATTGAAGACAAATATCATATCTTGATCAACATATTCCTAAATAATACTAAGAAAATATTGGGAAGTTTTTTATAAAATCATCAATTCAAAGTGTAGATTCAATGATTAGTGAGAACGGTTCATCCATGAGTTACACATTGTGAGGGATAAAAGTTATTTAAAAATTATTATACGTATATGTGAAATTGGAAGGACATCTAAAAATTCAATGTTAAACACAATAAATTTTTTAATAAACTGATGATAATTGAATCAACAAGAGAATTATAAATTCGATCCTACTATTTGAATATTTTACCGTCAAAACATCATATTAACTTGAGAAATTGTTTATCCATTCTTTATTTTTAAATGTAACAATATTGTGTTTATCACAATATATTTAATCAAAATTAACCATTTTTTCTCTTTAATGATACTCAATCAACTCATGAAGCCTTACAAGGAACATGATACCCCATTATTATGGGGTTAACTGATTAAAATTCATTTTTTGAAAATCATAAATCTGATGTTCAACTTGATTAATAATATTATTCACATAAATGTATTTCAATTTAACCTAGATTTTCAAAGTATATTTAGCATACATAAAAACACTTAGATTGTTTGCAACGAACATCTAATGTACTATTGAGCCAACTATAATCAATCATTTTCATACAATGTTAAAATTAAATTCATACATAGTATACTATCTATGTGAATGATAATATTTTATTCTACACAGATTCAATGTTATAATATTTTTGTAATGATATAGTTAGTTTCATTGATGGAAATATATGGTAGTGATGTACCAATATCATAATAATTCATAATAGAAAATTCCATATCTATTTGGTTTTCATATTTTTTATTTATAGTATATCAAACACATATAAATTGAACTACCAAAATAATTTTTTTAATGAATAACATCAAAATTAAAAAATAATATTCCTGAGTGGTATACATTAAAAAATATATTCCATGATTCCTATACAGTTTGAGAATATAGTTAATGCCACCAAATATACCAAATTATATTTCATAGTAGAGGTAAGTCATAAATTTTCATTCCACTAACCAATCATATAAATATAATATTTTTTTAATTAGATAAATGTGATAACAAATTTAAAATAATAAAAATAATGGAATAGAGTAATATATTTTAATCCAATTTGATTTATTTCATTACAAATACCATTTCTATTAAAAACCCATTAAAGTTTCACAAGTATTAGTTTCAAATTTAATGATACAGTATCTATATCTTGTTATTACTAATATTAAAATTTTAAATAATACTTATATTACCATAATTTTTTGTATTTATATATGTAGTTGTTTATTATTTTAAATGTAGTTCCTAAGGGTTAATGTGGTATATTGGTCGTACATCACATGAAAATTTGATAAGTGCTTATTCATTTGGAATGAGTTATTCTTCATATTTCGATCCTCTATAATCTATCAATATAGGTTATTCTCTTCTTAACCACTCCTATGAATTTTGATTTAGTGAATGTTTTCATTATCCTTTAATAAATTATACATGGATCACTAGCTTTTTTATCTTTATGGTACTATACTTTCCAATTTATTTAATCATTACATATATGTAGATTAATTCTATTACTCGTGTTGTGATCAACGTTCACACCAAATAAATACTTTCGTTAAATTTTTTTCCTATATGTATCCTTTATGATAGAGAATTCATATATTAATTTATTTCCTCTATCATAATAAAGGGTAAATAATATCCTCTATCAAAAAAATAAATAGTAATTACTCGATCATATGGTATTATAACATTATTATGTTTTCCCTCTAATCGTGTAGGATCATTTTGAATAGGAACATGATTCATAGGAATAACATTATTGGATTCCTTCTATATAGAAACCTGGGTCACTATATCTACATTAATAAGATACAGTTCATTTGGGTCTTGATCAACCGAAGGAACATTTTCTACCCTCTATATAGACTGTTGTGTCATGAGAACAACTTTAGTAACATTATTTAGACATATTCATTCACCAAGACCACATCACAGAGCTGAAAAAATTCTATTATTAGTGACTAAGTTGTTCTATTAATGGATTAAATATTTATCACCAAAAATGGTATTTTTTTTACATTTTATATTAGTATTGTTTAAAAACATTCAATTTACCCAAATCGTTTACATTTAAAAAATAATATGAATAGAATATCTTGTCACTAGCCTGTAATGTGGGTTTTCCATATGTAGTTACAATAATGATGTACAATTATATTATAATTGGAAAAAAATACTGGAGTCATTTTGGATTTAGATTTTCCTCAACGGTGTAAAAGAAAACCTAGACAAAAAAATTTCTAATAGAATAATATCATCCAAGATAATTATAATTTGACAATAATGAGCCACTTAAATTTCATTATAAAATTTTATGGGATCAAAAATTGAAAATGTATTTTTTATAGTATTTTATGTTTAAAATATATCAAATTAAACAACTAAATATAAGATATTTTCTTGAATGTGTGAGTTTTTAGCATTTTATTTATTGAATTTCAAGTAATACTTATATATCATAGATATTATAGGCTTGAATGAAATATAAAAAATACTTATTCCTTGATTCCAATTCATTTTAATAGAATATAATGTAAAAATATCTATATTTAAATCAGTGGCATATTTTTTTTCTAAAAATGAAAAAATCTCTATAATTTGATAATTTAAGTAATTGAGATTCAAATTTTTTTATCTCTGTTATAATTATACTTGTTTCAAATAGTTAATATTTATAGATTTTACCTTTTAAAAATAGCATCATTTTTTCATCACATGCATAACATATCTCTTTTTAATAATTATTCTATTTTTTGGGTCATACAAATCAATGGAGTAAGCAAGAATTTATGACTTCACGGCCCCAATAAGTATCTTTACATCATCATTTAGATGTATATATATAAACTTTATTTGTTTATTGAATAAATTATAAGTATAATGTAACCCTAGTATATATATATATATTGTAATATAATTTATCATAAAAATATATTTATTACGTAACTAACATGTATTAAATAATAATAATATAAATAAAATAACTAAAGGGATAAAATAACTTGTACTATAGAAATATTTTTAATGTTTTGTGTGAGGAATTTTAGATTTAAAAGACAAAACAATATTTTTAAATTAATATATCAATAATATATATTAATCAAATATAAAAATAAATAAAAATCATGTAATTACTAGTACATTTTGTTAAATAATAAAAATGAGATTTAATGGTTGAATTATAGTGTTTTGAAAGAATTATTTTTTGTGTTATTTATGTTTTTATGTCCCTCTACACCTCCACTAGTACCCCTCCTATATTTTAAATGAATAGAAGGTTTATGATCTTATGTATTAATAAAATAATACTTTTTTATGTATATTAATATTTATAAATAATATATTAATATTAAATTAATGGGATACATTGTTTGATAGTGTACTCGACACTCAATAACGGGGTTCTCGATTATCTTATGTTGCACACAACATTGAGTTATATAAAAAATAGTACAAGAATATTATTATTATTTTAAATGATATTTAATGACAAGCTTATTTATTGGTAGGAATGAATAGAACTAACTAAATTATGATTACCCATGTTTGTTAAATTTTTTTTTCATTTATCCATTAAATTTTAGAAGCTTAAAATGAGAATGAATCCAATTTTAAGCATAAAATTCTCTAATATTTTGAAATGTTAATTTTAATGACTTATGATGGAGAATCTGTTTTGAAATCTATTTCTTGTAAATTTTATATATCCTAATTTAAAAAATAATATTATTCTTTATTTTCAGGACATCGTAACTAAATTTAGACAATTTTTTTGTAATTTTATGATAAAAATCATTTTTAATGAATTATGAAAAATACTGCATTTTTAATTCGTAGATTCAATTTCATCTAATTTATTTTTATATTTATATTGTTATTAGAATTGGTTTTAAATAGATATTGGATTATTTATTTATTATTTAATCCAATTATGGTCATTGGATATAATTTAACATTTAAATTCGATATAAACAGATGTCAAAAAATTGATTGGTACATTTTATTTTAGGATATTATAAATAATATCATCATTAATTATTTATATTAACCATGGTTAAAAGGTAAATCTATTGAAAAGGGAAGAAATAATAATTATTAATATATACCTACCCTAAAACATATATTAATCATATTGGAAAACATATGTACGAACATGGGAATATTTGAGTCAATTTTGGAACCCCATGAGGCCATGTGGCTGTGAAAATGACATTTTATAATTTTTAATTTAATGAAAAATGTAATATAACATAAACAAGTATCATTTTCTAAAAAAATTAATACTGTGTTATATAAATTCAATCTATGACCCTAAATATTAGTTATAAATCTATGATGATTTTCTAGATCACAATATTTTATTTAAAATTTTTAGTCATTAAATAAATAAATTTAATTATGAAGTAATTAGGATACAATGATCGATTCATTAATAAAGGAATCAAATAAATGATATTAAAAAATGTAAAATAAATGTAATTTTATTATTTTGATTCCATTCAAGAATTTTTTGGATGATATTGAAAAATTTTCTTTTAGACAATAACATTGTTTCTAAGGAATCAAGTTGTTATGAATTGGTAAAAAAGGCATGTATGTATAGTTTAAAAAATTTACATAATTCAAAACATAAAACATTAAATAGTTTATTAAATGATATTAAATTCCTAGAAATATAATATTCATCAAAATGGATATTTAATGTCCAAAAATTTCATAAATGACTTTTTTTGTGGGTCTTTTGACATGATATAGTTATTAAATTAACCAACAATGTGTAAATAATGTGATATCACTATAAGATTAAAAAGGATAATATAAGGGTTAATCAAAAAATATTAGAATAATTTTTTTTCAAAATATGACTAAATATTATTTTATAATTTTTATACTCAAAAATATCATCTTATCTTATAAATAAATGTGTTTTAGACCATTTTAAATGAAAAATCAATTTATAATAAATTAATATTTAAAGACATCCCTATAGAACCCCTCCCCCCCCTTATAAAAAGCCACCACCTCTACCAACAAAACAGACACCTAAAAACCCAATTGGATCCTCCATATTCTTCTTAATTATGCTCCCAACAACACTACCTTCCACCATGAATTATTACATTTGTATTAATGAAAATCAAGAATGCCTTTTGGCTCAAATCCAAAGAAGACACTAGATTTAGACATAAAGTCGTATTTCAAGTTCTTTTCTATTTTTTATTTATCCATTCACATGATATTATTATTATACGATTACATAAAAAACTAGAAGTATAAATATAATAGTATGTTTTTATTAGATTTATTTTAACTACACTTATACAAACCTTTATATAATAAATACGATCATATTGTTTCTGTGTTCGACGTACTACTATATCACAATATGATGATTGCTCAATTTTCTCCTACCACCTCTCATGGTGGACATTATAATGGAAAAATATTTACAAAAGATATATATTATCTTTATTTTTTCAATATTATTCTATATTTTTTATTTAAATCATATCATTATTCTTTCCATAATGTGTAAATATGATAATTTCTTTTGAGGAACGTCAAAATGGTATTACTTGTTTATACCATACATTGAACGTATAACGGATCGAAGTAATGAAATTATGTAACATATAAAAAATAGATATTAAACTGTTATAATAATATATATATTTATCTTTTAGTTTACATTCTTTTAATATGTTAAATAAATGATTGTAGCATTCATGCGTACGTATGGTCCATCGTCTCTATGAAATGTAAATTTATTTTCTTTTCTCCAAATGTTATGTACTAATATAAATACATATATTTAATGGATATATATGATATTTAAATCTAGAATAATATTTTAGATATGATGTAATTTTTATCACAAGGACAATTTTTAATTTTATCAAGTTCATTTTTGACTCATGTTTTGAACATCGAAAAAATGACCGATATGAACTTGAATAAATATGTTATTATTATAGAAAGGTAATAAGTGATTAAAAAGAAATAATAAACATGAAAATGGATCTGAAGTATGTATAAATTAACTTATGTTTTTTATTTAGGGAGATAAATACTAATAAAACAAGTCATACTCATGGAAAGAGCCTTCGTCTCAATCTCCCTTTATTAAGGAATATTTTGTTTTACATATGACTTTATTTTATATTGCATATACTCAACCCCATTGAATTCTAATTTAGTACAATGGTATTCAAAATAAATATTTTGTTTTACAAATTATTTTACTAAACAACAAAGGGAATTTTTCATTTTAATGTACGTGGTGAAAACAACCATTCTGCCACCACAAGCATTATTTGATACGTGGCTTCCTTATTGAACTGTAATATTTATAGAAGGAAAATAATAAAAAATATAACATCTTGATGTAATTTGGAATTAAATTTTCTTTTTAGAAAACAATGACTATATAAATATCTTGAAATGATATATTTTTATTACAATGTAGAATTTTTTTCCGTTCATACTTGTTTTATGTGTAATGAATATGTTATGGTTCTTGGACATTGTTTACCTATATGGGTGGTTCTATAAAAAACCAAGTTTAGGTGAGCCATATATTGCTCTCCAATACATTTGGTAATGTGGTAGAGGCTAACATTATGATTTATCTAATGAAATTTACGGAATATACTGTGATGGATATTCCAAATGTAACCGTGAAGGTTACTACATATATGGTTTTGAAAGCTATATATTATGTATTTAATATATTATAGAAGTTATTTTATGATTAATGATTTATTTTAATTATTCATAAATATTATTACTTTATGAGGTATGTTAAAGATATTATATTTTATGACTAAAAAGTATGATTCTATTGAATTTTATGTTTTCATTGAATATTGTTTTCTTTTCTTATTTTTTATCCCTTATTGAGTTTTTTATTCTAATACAATTTCTTTGAAATTTTTTACCTAGGATATAAGGAAGGTAAAGGGAATGGATGAATTTGAGAAGATTTTTATCAAGAGAATAATTCTTGTTTTATTTAATGAGTTTTATTTTTTTGAATATTTTGATAAAGTAAAAATGTCTACTTTTTAATATTTGAGATGTGAGGTAATATTTACAGTATAATTCTCTAAAAAATTATACCTAAAAATATCCTCAATATGAATTAATAAATTAATTAAATATTTTGTAATCTTTAAGGTTGGGGCCTTATATTTGGTATAAAAGGTCAGTTTAGATAAATTTTGCAGTTATGATATTTTTCAATTGAATATACATAAATTATTAATACTATATGGAATGATCTAAATGATATAGAATATCATGATTACCATGTTTCTTTGTACAATATATTTATAGGTTCAAAAAGGTTTTTTGTAGATGAATCATGGAAAGTGTGATGGAATGACATTAACAGGAAAACAATCTAATAAATTATCAACCAGAATAAGTCATAATCATAATTGAACAGTTTGATAGAGTGATGTAACCATTTGAAGGATTATATAGAAAGATATGTCTAAATCCATCATTTTAGGATGAAGTAGGTGAATGGATGTTTATGGGGCTAGAATTGATAGTTGATTTGGATTAAAAGATTAGATTACATGGAAACACATTAATAGAGCTCAGAGCTGTAAAAAAATTTATTCGGATAATTGTATGAGGGTTATTTCATTCGAGGAAGGTGATAATGTCTTTCTCAATGTTTCTATATAAAAATGGGTGATGTGTGTGTTTAGGAAGGGAAATCTGAGTCCTAGGTTCATTGGACCATATGAAATCCAAGATAATGTTTGATCAATTTCCAACAGAGTGGCTTTACCTCTAATTTTATCCCCAATAAATAATTTTTTTTAGGTTTAAATATTGAGAAAGTATATATCTGATCTATCTCATGTTTGGAATACAGATATTGTTCAGTTGGAATAGAATCCATCGTATATGGAAGAAACAGTCCAGATTATTGACCATATTGAGCAAGTGTTGAGAAATAAAACAATTAATCAGTTAATCGTTTTATGGAAAACCCATATGGTTGATGAGGAAACATGGTATTCGAAAAATTCTATGAGGGATAAATACCCCCACTTATATGATATGCAATGAAAATTTCATGGAAACAATTTCAAAAATGGGGGAATTATGTAGGATCCCAAGTATTTATAAAATAATTCTTATATATATATATATTATCTTTATGAATAAGATATTAGTTTTTTATTAATGGGATTATTTTTAAAAAAGGATAATCTCTACACAGAAATGGGTTTTTCCCAAATCATATGTTGCCCACAAATTCGAGTTATAGAAAAATAAATCAATAATATTATTATTATTTTAAATGGTAGTTAAAAAATAGAAATTGTATTGGTTTGAATGATATAAATTAACTATATTATTATTTCATATGTTTTTTAATTGTTTTTACATTTATCTATTATATTTTAGAGGCCTAAAATGATAAATATTCCAATTTTTGCATAAAATGCCCTAATATTTTGAAAAACTCATTTTATTGATTTTTTATAGAGAGACCCATTTTAAATATATTTTTTCACTTTTATATATTATATTTGAAAAAATAAACATCTTATTTATAATCAGCACATCAATATTTATTTGGATAATTTTTTTTTATTTTCTGATAATGGTCATTTTTTTAGGAAAAGTGAAAAATACCACTTTTTTAATTCAATACTACTTTTTCATATAAATTATTTATACAATTATATTATCATTTTCATTGGTTTAAAAGTGTAATTTTATTAAATAATTATAATTTAATCCAAATTAATAATTTGGAATATATTTCACATTTAAATTGGATATAAACGCATGTCAATCTTTTATTAGATCTTACTTCTTAAAAAACCCAATTTTTTGTTTTGAAAATAAGAATAAATTTTTATTCATTTCTAAAAGATGTGTGATTGGATTTGGAAAATTTGATTCGATATTATTAATCAGAAAGTCCAAATTGTGTGAATTGTTTCTTTTATTTTGGAACATTTTTAATAGTATATTAATTAATAATTTTTATTTACCATGGTTAAAGGATAAATTTGATAAATAAGGGTAAAAAATAATAATTTAATAATATAAAACTACCCTAAAATATGCATTAATTCTATTGTATGAGATATGTATGGCCATGAAAATCCTTGGGTTGATTTTGAGACCTCAATGATCCACAAGGTTGTAATAATGACATTATATTATTTTTAATTTAAGGAAAAAAGAAATATATCCAAAACATGTATCCTTTAGTGAAAAAATTTTAACATGGGTTTATATAAAATTTCACGTTTATAATAAATATTAATTATAAAGAATAAAACACCAACATCATTGTATTTTTTTAATTTTTAGGCCAAAAATAAATAAATTTAATCATGACGTGATAAAGATGAAGTGATTGATTCATTAATAATGGATTCATATAAATGATATTATAGATATTAAAATAAATGTAATTTTATTAATTTGATGCCATATAATAATTTTTTGGATGATATTGACAAAGTATATTCGATTTAATGCATTTCAATTAAAGGAATAAAGTTTTTTTTGAATTTGTTAAAAAAAATATAGTTACATAGTGTCACAAATTGACAAAATTATTAACATTAAACATAAAATAGTATATTAAATTATATATAATTCCTAAAAATACAAGGTTTCATAAAAATGGTTAATAAACGTACAAATATGTCATAAATGTCTTTTGTTGTCATTTTATATGATATTTCTATTAAATTAACCCACAAAATATAGGAAACATTATATCACTTTAAGATTTAAAATGGTAAAAGAATGGTTAAAAAAAAGATAATAATCACAAAATATTAAAAAATTGTTTAAAAATTATTGGATGACGGTTATTGGACACAAAATCATATTATATTCGATTTAAATGAATTATGCACCATTTTTTTCAAAATCGAATTTATAATAAATTGATTTTTCTAGAATTTCCCAATGTGCCCCTCCTCTCTCTTATAAATGGCCACCACCTATACCCACGTAACTCACACCACTCATGCCTTTTTTTCATAAATATTATGCCCAAAAAAGCTCCCAAAATCCCTACATTCTCCTAGAATCATTAATATTGGATGAAGGTAATTTGAGAAAGCCTTTTTTGACTCAAATTAAAAGATGTTACCTAATTTAGAGGCATTATCTGCTCTCAAGTATCTATCCTTTAGTTTTCTTCTCCACGCTCTATGCTATTCGAATTCATTTATTACAAAACAAAAATTGTATCCAAAATATACTAGGATGTTTTAATGAAATGTATTTAAACTACACTTACAAACACCTCCATCTAATGGATATTAACATATTGTTTCTCTGTTCGGTGAAGTACTACATAACAAAACAATGATTTTTCAATTTTCTCCTACCACATTTAATGGTGGCCATTATGATGCAAACGTTTTTTTATATATGATATATTTTATATTTATATTGTCACTATTATTATGTATTTTATTATTTAAATCATACATTTATGCTCTTCATTATGTGAAAAATTGATAATTTCATTTCAGGATTTGTGGACTAACGCCCCCCTTAATGTGATATGACTCTTTCATGTCATAAAGGGAACATATAAATGATATAATTATTAAACATATGTAACAAATATAGAATATGTATTATTCTATAATTATAATATAATAATGTATCATTTATTTTTCATTTTTTTAATATGAAAAATAAACAAATGTAATGTTCATGTGTACATACATCGTATCATCTCCATGAACAGTGGATTTAATTTATTATCTACAATTGTCAGGTTTTTTATTTATAATTATATATGATATATATATATATTATATTTAAATAATGAATTATATTCTAGATATAGTGGAATTTTTTCCATGTAGATATTTTTTAATATTAACTTGTTCTATTTTGACTCAAGTACCGAACATCAACCAATCAACTTATATAAACATGAATAATTGTATGATTTTTATATAAATGATAAAAAGATATATGAATGGAATAATAATCCTGAAAATAGTTTTGATGAAATTAGAATTTAACATAATATTATTATTCACAGAGAAATAGAATGAAAATAGACATGTTGGACTCAAGGTATGGGAATTCATCTCAGTTTCCTTTCATTGAGGAATATTTTGGTTTATAAATGATTTTCCTTTGTACTATTTATACGAAACTTCTTTTAATTTTAATTTTATAAAATTATTTTCCAATTGAATATATTTTTTTAGGAATCATTTTACTAAAGGTCAAATGGAATGATTATTTTTAATATATGTGGTGACAACGAGCTTTCCGCAGCTGCGAGAATTATTTGATACTTTTCTTCCTTAAGAATATGTAATGTTTTTAAAATAAAAATAAACACCAAAAACTATTTTTATGTATATCAGTATTGAAAATGGATTTTATAAAGCATTGAGAATGTCAATATATTGAAATGTTATATTATTATTACAATGGGTAAATGTTATAGGTCCATTATGCTTGATTTATGAGTTAAGAATATGTTATGTTTCTTTGGCATTGTTTATATATATGGGTGGTTCGGTGATAAACCAAGGGCGGGTGAGCCGGAGATAGCTCTCAAATGCATTGGGTAACGTGATAGAGTTAAATTGTAATGTGTCTCCTAAGTGAATTTTGGAATATACTATTAGGGGTATTCTAAATGGAACCATGATGGTTATTCCCCATGTTCCTATGAATGCTAAATAGTAAGTATGCTATAGATGCCACAAGTTTTCTTTATGATTTATCATTTCTATTATTTATTCATAAATCATAGGATTTAATGTGGTATGTTAATGAGATTATGTTTTATGAGTAAAATGTATGATTTATTTTATTTGTATGTATTGATGGGCTAATGTTTCCTTTTATTATATTATAACCCTTACTGAGATTTTAATGCTCATCCCAAGTGTTTGAAATGTTTTTCAAATGGTATAAATAAGGATAAGAGAAAGAATGAATGCAATATTTTTTTATTAAAAAACTAATTATTTTTTTATTTTAGAAGTTCTATTAGTGTGAATGTTTTTATATACTAGAAGTGTCTAGTTTTTAATATTTAAGATGTAATGTAATAGTTAATTCATAATTATCTAAAACTCTAAACCCGAAATTATCCTCAATGTGAATTATTTAATTTACTGATGACTATATAAAATTTATTCTTGGGACCTTATAGAATGAATGACCCCAAAGTCCACATCTAATAGACCTTGTAGTGGAAACAAGCTCTTATGGTATAAAACACATATTAGGATGCATTTAAATCATAATGATAGTTATTGATAATAGGAATTCCAAAATACAATTACACATAATATAATATGAAAAATAAAAAATATTTCATACAATATCATACATAAATTCATAACTCTAAATACAGAATAACTCTGCAATATAAAAGATTCAAAAAAATACCAAGTAAAATATCCAAAACATACATTAGAATAAATATTTCTTGTTCTTTCACTCTTACCAGAACCCTCATAATCACCTAAAATGTATTTTGGTGAACATAAAATATATGTATTTTAGTATCCTCCTCATGATTTATAATCAAAATTTAATTAATGAAAAATTATTTTATAGTGAAAAATGGTTAGAACAAAAATGCACATAAATGTTTTTCTACATGTTTTCAACCTCACCAAGTCTTAATCACTTATAAACATTTTCGATGTAGTATTATAATATTATGATAAAATAATTCAATAGTCACAACATATAGACCATAATTTATCTTGGTAATATCATGATACCATTTTATGGTATTCTTTGACCGTTTTTTTATCAACATTAAAATGAGTGTTGTTTCGATGTAATTTTAGGAGAATATGGAATGTATTGGAAGACCAAGTGGTGTGCCTAGTGGGACAAGGTTATAGAAAATCGTTTGGGTTATCTTATGAAACTATATTCCCTTGGTGAGCCTTCAGATGGGGGTAAATTGTTTACTCAAACAACACGACCAACCCCTCAAAACTATGAACCCACAAACATTGAGGGTTTTCATTTTTTAGAGCATGGGTTGAAAACCCATGATCTATTCTTGGATAAAAAAATATTCCTCATTTATTATAGATGACTAATTACAGTTTTTGATTTATCTATACATGGGAACGTACCAAGAAAAGCATGCACTGATCATTAAATTTTGAATAATTTTTTAAAACCATGAAAACATCCTATTTAAACTCTATTCACAATATTTTTATAGTAAAATGATTACTTTGACTTTTATTTCACCCAAGAGGTTATTGTAAATCATCAAAAATATTCTTACCAGATTGACGTTCTAGTTATTTTGTTAGATATCTATTTTAAGTAGATATCCTCTTAGTTGGTTTCATCTTATATCCCTTTATATCCACTTTATGGAGTTAGGGATCATTTTCTTATTAATTTATCTAATATTTTTTTGATGGATCATAATTCTTTGTAGTGTTTATTGACCTCTCTTCCTTCATTTATTCATTGGTGTTCCCCATCATGTATGTTATGTATTTTTATCTCTTGATTTTATGGTATGTGGTTCCATGATGCCTTTCCATAATTTTTAAACCATATATTTTTTATCTAAATTGAAATTATATTTTATTTATTTCAATACCTATTTTTCTACTAAGTCAACTATGATTCGAAATGTCTTGGAGATTTTAAAAACCCCTAATTTTGATTGAATTGAAATGCAGGGTGGATTTTGGGAAAATGATATATTGAAATAGAAATTTTATTTGATCAACATATTTGTTATTTAATCTTAGGAAAAATAGATTAAATAGAAATATTATTTTAAATGTAATTAATTAATAAAAACATATATTTTGTTGAGGAAATGAGTATGGAGTGTTTAAAACTATAAATAAGTTAATTAGGATTTGAATTAATTTTGAATGATTCAGAGATTGGTGAATGTTTATTAGTTTGAATGAGTTCTGTAGAATAAATGATGATGGGAATTCATCTCATTCGTCCTTGAATGTTCATGAAATAGATCTTGTAAAAATCATATGATGACAATCGTTAGGAAATATTGGAGTTCTAAATTTATGACCACGTGTTATTAGTGTTTCACAATATTTTGGTCATTAAAGACTTGGGAAAAAGAGGAATCCAAAATCGTGGATTATGGGACCATTTGAGGTTGTATTGATTTTTGGTAAAGATGGAATTCATATAGAACGTCTAGCATAGTTGATTTTACACATAGTTTTTTCAATGTTTAATATCTTCAAAATTACCTATCTAACCCTTATTGTTTCTTGTGTGGACATGATCGTGATGTTTGTCCAGAGTTATTCAAGATTGAGAATGAAGTTATGATTGATGATGTTGTGAAAATTTTTTCAAATGGGAATATTATGACAATATTATGTGTGAAATGGAAAGATTTTTTCATTCAAATGAAATATAGGAGCATGAGGCATTGATGAGAATGAAGTGGAATATTCTCTATGACAAAGAATTTTCTTGATAGGATTTCTGAGGATAAATACTATTTATTAATCAGATGTTGTAACCAAATTTTATACAATTTAAGGTATCCCATGACAATTATTTTAATATTTTTTAAAATATATTCATTTTTTCGAGTAAATCCAAGAGAATTTGGTAAATCATTGACCATCATGGATGTGCACTATTGGAGCACAATTACAGAAAACCATGCAGTTTGGACTAGAAAATAGTGTTCCCTAAATTGATCCTCTTGATGGGGGAACTTTTTTTTTTCTAAATTATTCACATCTCTCCTCAAATTATTCAACCTCATAAGGTGTGGTTTTTAAGGGATAGTTTAATATTTCAAGAACGGGGCACCAACCTTGTAGAAACTATGCAACCCATATAGTAGTGGTGCACGGTTTGACTAACCTTGTGACCCAACCCACAAAACTATGTATAGAATTTTTACCTCACCCAAAAATTTTATTAAAATCATAATAACCTTGGGAATTACCCCTCTTCACCATAATTTTACACTAAATCAAATAATTGTTCTTTAGAGTATTTCACTTTTCTATTTTCACTCATCTGGAAACTTTTCCTAGTAGATCGAATCTACACGGACTGTGTTTCATCTCCTTTAAGGTTGTGGAAATCCCATCAAGTAGTTTCATTATATATCTATTTCCATTAACATTATAGACTCATGAATCTTAATATATTTTATGGATATAAACTCTTTATTTCTAGATACTGATTCTATTTGGTGATTCATAATCAATATTGACTTAATTTTAAATTGGAATTACCTATTGTCAGTGATGTGCAGTGGGATATCATGATTAAACAGCAGGTGGTTCCTGGAATCATTTCTTTATGATTGAAACCATTAATTGATTAATTTAATTTAAATTATTTTTTAATTGACTAAAAACCCATTATTTGAAATAACGAGATATGTGATGAGAAATGGAATGAAAATTTTAACAATTGATAATTTTATTGGGATTGAAATGTTGGGATGATTTTGGGAAATTGATTTCATGATTTTGATATTGATTTGATCCCTTTTTTAAAACCATTATAAATATGCATTAAGGTGAAATATGATTCAAAATGGTGTGAAATAATGTATATTTATAGTTATGGTTTTGAAATGATAAACGCATGGTGATAATATAAAACTGAGAATTTGTAATTGGAATTAGTTTTTAATGTTTGATTTCCCCTTGTCGGATTGACTGATTTATTGAAGGGCATGTCATCCTTGGTAGTTATCAGTAACTAGTATATGTACATTAGAAACAAGACTTCTTATCAGAGGAATAATGATGATAACAACATCTAAATAATTATAGAAAGAATGAAATAGAGGTTTTACATTTAAAATTATCAAAGTTGCATGAGGTTTCCCAATTTAATGTGTAGATTGATTTTTGTGATTAAACTGTCTTCAGATTAGATCGTTATAGAGATGTGTACAAATCCTATAATCAGAATTAACATAATACGGTGATTTTTTACATGGTGTTGATATTTTTTCAAATTAATATAAATTACATTGATTATTGAACTCTTTTAGTCCTGAAAACCAATTTATATATGTATTTTATATAAAATATTCATTTAATCTATTTTTAGGAATCTATCATATCATTTGATGTGAAATATTGATCTTGTTTAAAATATACTAATGGTATACCATTACTTATTAAAATTTTAAATGAACGTGTTTTTAGTTTAATTGATATGAAATTGATTATAGGACTCCAAGTGATACCCTAAACGGATTTATAGATTAGTATTTAAATTTTTCATTGAGATGTTTTTTATATTATATAATGTTAGATCTTATCAAAAGGAAATTTGGAAGATAGAGCTGGTAAAAGTTCTTGATCCTTCGGTTCATGGTGTGCTGGTGGTGACCAATAGAGCTGTTGAACCCTTACCACTCAATATATTTTGAGACATTTTTTGTGGAAATTTTCTTTTCCTATGGATTGTTTATATTTCTGTCGTGGTACTATTTTACATGTTTGTTTCATGTAATTTATCCAATTATATTTTAAATAATAATGATTATTATCTTTTATATTAAAATACTTTTGGAGAAAAAAAAAATATTTCCCTATATGATCTATTATGATGAATGTACTAGTCTTCATGACATAGAGATCAAGAATGAACTTTCAACCATGTGTGAGACGTCTCTAGTTTCCTGTAAACTGGGTACCGATATGATTCATTTCAATTTCACACACTCACACCCCAATATCAAACATCATATGATTTCAGACCATCTATATCTAATATGGGTTGGGCCACACCCCTACAATCCTCAACCCAATATGAGGTGCATCGCATTGTTTTAAAATAATATATATATATATATATATGGTTCTAAAAATTATATTCTTGTTTGATGAACATTGGTGAAATTATCCTCTATCCCTCCACCTACAAAACATGAACCCCACTATAAATACACCACTATCCTCCAATCATTATCACACAATCTGGTCCACCATATGACACTCCCTTACCATGTATGATCTACATATGAAGGAATAGGGAGACAGATGGGGGATTATTCCTTCCAGCATAACCAATCTTGAAAATGTGGAATATACATGGAATCAATGCAATAAGTGTTGGTATAAAAATCTCGAATTGAGTGTGGAATGTTTTGAACTACCAAATAGATGAGAATAAATATTCAAACATAATACCATCTACATTATTGGACGCTCACTTCACAAAATCTTCTGAAAATTATCCCTTATAAGGTTATTTCTATATATTAACATCTAGTTATACCGCTATAACACATCTATTCTATTATACAAACAAAACAACTTCTACAACTACCAGATTTCCAATTTCATTTTTATTTTTAGGAATTATATATTCCCTCTCAGTAACCAATATTTGGTTTATTATATATTTATTTTTCATATCTAACATAACCCCACTATAAACATAATCCACCTTTATTCCATCCATTATTCATTCATTTCATGATTTTATATTTCAATTGCAACATTAATATTTTTGTTTTCTTACCATTATATTTTTATAGATTATTTTAACATCCCACTGTCAATTTGTACAAAAAAATTCAACTTTCAAATTTCAATTAGCCCTATTCCATCCAATTCAACCAGGAATCACTACTATGAAAATATAAAATAGTACAAACAATGAAACACATCAATTTTCATAGACATATACTACAAGTTATAACATTAACAACAATCATGTTTTAATTATTAAATGAACTATTTGATTATGGGATTTAGCAATTATTTCATTATTTCATTACTTTTTAGTATCTAAACACTCCAACAAGAATGGATTTAAATTTAAATTAGTTCCCAAAAATAATTAAAGGATCATGTCCATTAAAACATATAGATCCTTCCTTCATTCAAGAAGTTCAAATTTAATAATATTAAACAACACATGGAACATCAATTCCACTTATCTACCACTAATTTTTACTATTAAATTTTTATTTTATTTCATCACTCACTTTTAATCAGTGTAAAAAAATAATATAGTCATCAAATTAATAAATTATTATAGAAAAAATACAAGGGTATCACTTCAAATTATTTATTCTCGTATTTTAATTATTTTTCCCTCTTGATGATTATTCAGGTAAATTATACAATTGAATGAAAAATAATGGTATTATAATAGTTTATACAAAAAATTTGGATCAGGTAATAAATAGTCAATTTATGGAGAATGTTATGAATCATCCACTATGGAATAGTGGATCACACTATTCCCCATTCACCTTTAGTCAAAGAGATATTTTTAAAATATCAATATGAAAAAGAGTATCTTTTTAAGTCTCATGCATATTTAAGAATGTTTATATTATTTTGATAAGAATAATGAACCAAACTATTATATGATTCATGTAATTTAATATTTCTCACATCCATTACATCTAATAGATATTGAATAGGGATAATTCTTTATATATTTATGAATACCATAATAATTACTATGGAATGCATGTTACAACTTGTTCTCTCCTCCCCCATCTTTCGAGGATCCATGTCTCTTATAAATCTCCACTTTAATAACATATATTAACATAAAAATGGTTACACCATATCTTTATAGTATTACTATTTCCAAAACGTCTCATGTACATGGAAAATTCTTTCTCAAATAACCATATTTACCATCTTAGTGCCTATGGTTGTCCACATCACAATGCAACCAACCCCTACACAACCAAGAGATACATTTATGAATTATAACAATAATAAGATGGATTTTTATATATATGAGAGAGTATCCTAATGTTAATCTCAATTTAGTCAATCAACCTTGAGGTTAACCGTTTAATTTTGTATTTACCCTGATGTGCGGCTCAAATGGAATGAACATCATGCATTCTGATATACCTTGTGTGATCAAACATGTCGTACACTTACACGAATGAGTAATTAATGTTATATGAGTGGAAAAAAAATTATCTTACCATTATATAGAAAATTAAACAAGTTATTTTTCCTTTATTCGGGCTAGGAATGACTTACAAACAAAGAAATCGATACCAATATACCATTAGTATGAAATGCACTACAATGGGCTGGATGGAGATTAAAAAACCCAATATGAATGATGACCAACCAAGTATATAGACCCTGTATATTGAGTTCCTTAAAATAGACTCCAAACACCTTAATAAATAGAGTAATGGGTCAGAAATGTGTATGTTGTTACTTTAGATTACACTCAATACATTGTCATTATTGACACTAAATAAAATCATCGAATAAATGGGATGTAGGAAATGAATGGAATATCCCCCCATGAGTTACCTCATATATATATATATCACTGTAAAACACTTTAATAACCCCCTATGTAAAATATGATTAGTTAAAAATTTATCAAATTCTTAAAAGATCATGCTCCCTCAAACAAGAACAACTCTACCAATATGAAACAATTGATGAACAATGTCTAAATAATTAAAACAAAATGAAATCCATTATTCTATATGTTATCATAATTAAAAACATACCATACTAAACAACATAAAAATCATAATCTATATGATCTAGAGATTCATAGTACCCCAATATCATCAACTAGTTCATAATTGTAGTAAAAATATAAAAAATTGAAATATATAGATTCCGAGACATCCTAACCAATAATGAATATAAATAAAATAATTTTTATAAATTATTATAACATTCATTAATTATAGATAATAAGTAATATGATAATTCAATTTTATATTTATTGCTCTCTATTATCATCATTAATATTAAATTCTATTTAGGTAAAGTTATTACATCAATATAATAATATAAATTATATAACATAATAGTGATAAAACCATAACATAACAACAATGTTAAATAATCATCATATAATTGTGAAGAATACTATTCACTATGAAGACATTTTATTTTATCGAACCTTTATTATTACAATTTAATTCTTATGAAATTTAATTCAAGAAAGACCAGATAATTATTTCAAGTAAAAGAATCATCAGCAATCACATTATATAAAACTCTCAACTAAATCAGGTCACAATTTAATGAATTCAACAAACCATACATTTTATCATTTCAAATTTTACTGGTTAAGAAATTAAAAATAAAATCCATAGAAGAATTACTCTCATGAATCATGTTATTCATGCTTAATTTATACATTTTATTAAGAAACTGTGTAACAATAAATAATAAAAAATATTTATATCTGTAGGGAAATGATTTTTCCATAATATTTAGTAATGAAATTATATACCCATAACAATTTTGAAGATTTATGAATTTAATTAAACATACTAAATGATCAACCATATAAATTCTGATATAGATTATTGAATGTTTCCCCAACAATTTAATAATTTTTTCTTCTAGATTCAAAAATTATTTCTAGTATGAGAATTCTATTTTAAATTAAAGTTAACCCAACTAGTTTAATGTGTTCAACTCAATTATTAATCATGATGAATAAAAAAGAATTAATTTCTTAACATCAACTATCTAAAATAAAACACATATACATTTTATCATTTTAAAACATTCTAAATGAAGCACGAGTTAAAACAGGATATGTGAAATTTATTCGAGTTATGGTTGAAATAACTTTTAATATATATATATATTAGATTATAATTCAAATAAATTTCATTTAAAAAAAATATTCACATAAACTAATGAATAGAACATTATTTATCCTAAATGAGGACCCCAAAACCTAACTATCATACCAACAAATGTAGTGAACATAATTTAACCATATCTAAATCCACAGAATCTATGGACCACAAGTCACAAAAATAAGTTCCATACACTACTATAATGTATAAATTATTAACATATCCATCAAATAATTATTAATGATATTCAAGCCTAATGATTAATGCTATAGATAAAGCATGAGTGGCTGAATTACATCATTTATAAAAATACTATAAGTAGAACAACATACTGTGTTTATCCCAATGTTATCAATAAATTTAACTAAGACCCTCTCATAAACCACAATATAGCCCCTCAATTCAATCCATAAATTTTTCTACAAACATTCCACCTTTTTACATATCTTAATCCTCAAGGAAAACTCAATGTTTTGTTCCACCATATCATATCCTTACACAAGGTTGGGAAAATAGGAAATAAAATGGTGTTTGTGAATCATGCGGTCATGAAATCTATAGTAAACTATCCAAAATGTTATGATATTCTCTCATATTTCAATACTCCTCACATAGGGAATGAAATATTATTTGACTCTGATAATGAATACATCTCAGGTAGTCCACATTTCTATATATGATGCATCTTAAATCATTCCAAAGACACCACTTAGAGTGAAATCACTGATATGGAAACCCATTACTGGTCGGATTAATATCATGATATATGGATTCTAGAAATTCACCTAACTACTATAAAACAATAGTTCCAGACACCCCATCGTAGAACAGTAGAAATCACTTCTGAATGATCATCATTAGTGCCTTTTCCTATGCCTCTCTATTTTTTCTTCTTGAGAAAAACATCATGTAATAAATCTAGTTACCTATATTAACCCAATAATTAATATCATCTGGGTTAGTTACCTATACCAAACCACATAATCCCAATGTAGTGAATTCCAGGAACCCAATATGAACCTCAATAAAACCACTACCATAACCCACTAAACAAAATATATCTTTCAAGAAACAATAATTAATTAATTTAAATTTCTTTTTCTTAGGAAAAAAATTAATTACTAATGAAAAATTCATTCTTTTAAGAAAATAACCTTTTTTTTATTTATATTCACTATTCATAAAATGTGTACAAATATGTTCTGTAAAAAAACCATCCAATTTTTCTTAATACTGAATTCATATAATTTCCAAAATCTATATCATAATCGTTTTAATATTGATAGAAATGAAACCAAACTCCTTTTTATGAAAAAAAATTCCCAGAAGCACACCACAAAATTATTAATACAAGTGAATAACACTTATGTCACCACAAAAACCATGAAAAAAATGAAATATTTTTTTAAAATTAACCTTTTAATTTTCAATCAAATTATTTTAAATATCAAATTACTAATTTTGATTATGTTGATAATTTAATATCATATCTAGTTCATCATTATAAATAATAATTTTGGTCTATTTATCAATTATTTGATTCAAGTATAAAATTCCTTATTTATTGACTCATATATCTTGGAATGTTTACATTATTTAATAACATTTTTATTGTTTCACCAATGAAATTTTATAGTTCTCTACATTAATATAATATCAAAATTTATAGATTCATATGATAAAACATCCAAATTAACAAAACACGTGATATGTATAATACGATGTAAAAAATAATTATATTTGACTAATTTATCATATAGGTTATTGATATAAAAATAATTTATTGGAGCACCCTAAAATTATCACCTTAAAACAAAATGTTTTAATTTAATATTATATTTAGGTGATGTTTATTAGATCTAAAAATTTAATGTAATGAAAAAAATATATTCCATAAAAAATAAAAAATATGATAATTTATAAACAACTTATCTCATCGTAGAGAATTCAAGGAACCAAATCCCTTGCACCACGATAATTTTTCCTCTAGGAGGAATTGAATCCAAAATGTTAAATAATTGCATAATGAAAATAGAATTTAAAGATGGTCGAGGAGTGCAGTTATCAAAATACTTAATTAATTATATACAATACTAGAACATCATAAATCTAGAAGCCTGATAACATGGAATTATGTCAAAATCATTTATTTAGAATTACTTTTTTAATTCACCTTATTAATTTAGATGCAAAAAACAATCATAACAGAGGTACCGTTAATAGGTATCTACCAATTAGTGTTATATCCTCACATGGTCATTCACTAGACTCAAATTCCTTATATTAAATCATGGGGGCCCTATAATCCAATTTTTTAAGATGGCATTTCTAGGCAGTGTTATTCGACAATCTCAATTGATAATATTTTCCTACCAACCCCTGAAATTCTAACAGCTTATAACTCCATTAAACATTATATGTATAATACATTATATTTTATAACATTTTATGTCTACCTACACCCATATAGTACCCATTATATACTAGAAACAAAGGGAATGACCTCTAATACCCTATTCCAATATGTCATAGTGTGGGTCCTATCACTGAAGGAATAAATCTTAAAATATGAGTAATTGACATCATAACATAATTTATGGAAAATAGAAATAATTAAATAATAAATATGCATAATTTCATTTAATAAAAAATAAAGGTATCATATAATAAAATAAAAAATGAATGATGAAGAATATATAAAAAATGTACACAATAATAATTCCAAAACTAGTTCCTATTATCATTACCAACTGAAACTCTAATTCTAAGCTAACACAAACTAAAATGATAACCAAAAAATTGTTGATCACATGAATCATATAAATGATATCATAAAACTCATTCTACATAGGATCCTCCCCATGACATCTCACGTATATTAATGAAAAACAATACTAATAACGTAGAGAATAAAATGTGGAACAAATATGCTCCAAATAGGTATACTACCCATTTTTTTCCTCCCAATGGGGAACTCACATTGTGACACATCTGATGTAGTAAGATAATATCAAAATAAAATAATTCCTTGTAACCCATACTAACATAATCTCTGTTCTTCCACTATAACACCCCAATTTAAATTTCAAATGATTACATTACGTCAATATATGATGTTAATCAGAACACAACCCATACTCCTCCAAATGATGTTGTGGTCCAATAAATTAGAATCTACAAATATCTAAAAATCGACAACCATAATAGTTGGGTATCATGACAATGGAATAAATCAACCATAATCCCTTCTTCTATCATGAATGAAACCCATTACACATACCACACCATACTACTATCATCATAAAATCAATTGTGCTTCCATATACCACTCCTTCACCTTGAATAATTATACCATGACATTACTCCTCCACCCATGCATGAAATACATGCTATGTAAGATAAAGGTTGAGGTGTAATTCATCCATCCACCCCCATGAACATGGATATTTGGAAAAACATCTTGAATCAAAAAAAAATTCATTATTATAGAATAGTTGAGTTGGGTGAGGTTCTTTTAGAAATCATTTGTCAATAGAAAAAAAGTCATAAAAAATAAAATAATTATTTATGTATTATATAAACACTAAATAAATTTATAATTCTACCCCACAAAGTCACTGTTACAAGACATAAACTAATGGTCCCTCTATAACAAAATCGTCCCATTATCCATAAACCAACCATAAAAGCTATTATTATTCACATTTTATTTATTTATTCATCAAACTCCAAATCTCCCTCACAAACCGTAATTAAATTATCATATAATTTATCTCCCATATCTAATGAAAAAATATCTCAATCTATATCCCACATGTATTAGTTTTATTTGTCATTAATTTATTGTATTTATATTTCAATTGCTCAATGTGTCTATTTATTTCCATCTTTTGAAAAATACCAAATTCATCTAGAAACCCACACTATCATATTCGTTCTATAAATATAGTTTTCATCCTTTTATTCAAATAATTTATTTTCATACCACCAGACAACACTAAAACAAAAATATCTAATAATAACTATATGGAATCTAGATAAAAAGGTATATTTAGGAATAAAATACATGGGTTAAAGTGAATATAACTCAATTAAAAATTTATCTAAGAATTATTTCACCACATGATTATATTATTAATATATTATTTTAAGGTATTTACACATAGAAACACAATATTGGAAGATTTTTTTCATTGTAAATAAATTCAAATAAATAAACATGGGCTTATATCAATAAGAAAACTTTTTGATTCCCATCAACTCGTGGATTTCAAATATCATAGAAATACTAAATTAATACATCGTCTAAGTTAAATATATGATCCAACAACTTTTAAAACCTTATTAATTATATACTTATTCTTATTATTTTATTCTGGGTAATACATACTTTTAGTATATTATAAAAAATCTCATGAATATAAATAAGGTACATGATCGCGAATTTTAATAATTTGTTCTCAAATTTATAATAATTTTTTATTTTTTGTATGAATGAAAAAAATTTCCTACTGGAAAGAAAACATTGTGGTAGTCTCACAAATATTAAATAAGAAGATAAATTCCTAAATATCTTATTTTTAGAGAAATATAATAATCCTCCTTTGTAGTGTATTCGATCTGATTGTTCCCATGATTCCTCTTGTCAAATGGATGGTCTAGACACTCAGTGCTTAAGTTAACCTATCTATGAAAACACACTCATATACAATACGTTTTTAAATACATTTCACTAGAACCATCCCATTACCAATCACATGTTGTATGGAATTTCATATTACTTTAATCCATAATTAAAGACATCAACAACATAATGAAAAGGCCCCAAACAATTTTAGCCTTCCATTCCATTCATTATGGTATAAGAAGATCTAACTCACATATTACTCCTCCCTCACATTAAACTCTGTGTCTCTTTGACAAGCACATGAAGAGAAAATCAAAAATATCCAAATGACTAAAGTAAGGAATTTTATAATTCTTATATAATATAGATGGATTCTCTATTGAAAACACATCCCAAAACAGACATCACTGCTACGTCACTATGCTTAGTAAACACAAAAACCATGCACTCAACCCTTATGAAACTAGGAACATATTATATTCATAACATAATAATGATTTATATTCCTTTATATGGTTGGTTAACCATACAGTAAATCATAATGAAGTAATGATACCCCCATTCAAGTAATATAATTTTACATGTAATATAACACAATACATATATGAATTTGTAAAGTGAAAGGGGATTATCCTTAGGAAAAATAGAAATAGGATTATATATAAATGATGAATGAATTACAATTACATTAGAAGCCAAATACAATACATACCATTATGATGTGAAGGAAAAATATGGGTTACTATTACAAGAATTAGGGATTACTTATATGCAATAATTTTTTGAATGTTCAACTACCACTATTCCATTAAGTATATTATGGTTCATGGTTTTTTAGAAATCAAAAAAATTAAAAAATTCCATATTTGATGATGGAGTGTTGTGAATGTAGAAGTTCAACTCCCACACACCATCTCTAAACACCTGATGAAATTTAATACACCTAAATGATCTTTGAGAAATCATTTTAAATTTATAACAATTTTTGTAATAAAAATTAGAGATTCATTATAATAAATTTCATTTAATAAATTTAATTACAATACATAAATAACATTGTATAGTACATATTATTTTTTATAAAAAATATTTCATTGAGCTATGAATAGAAATAATATAATAATGAAAAAAATGAGGTACATAACTAAAATAAAAAAGTAATTAATAAAATTTATGAATGAAATATCTCATTATTGTGTGTATTATATAATCCGTGGAATATAATAATTATTTTTTCCGATTTTAGAAACATTTTAATGAAAAATTAATTTTCATACTCATTAATGAATTAGTATTTTCAATAATTTCCCCCATTCAAACATAAAAATGAACTCTTCAACCCCTTATCTCAAATCACATTTAAAGTAATATTCCTTAATAAAATATGCATGTGGTATCTATAATTATCACCCATTTCACATTTTATGGGTAATATTTTAAATAATAAACTATGAATCCATAAAATTCATGAATGATTAACATATATTATATAAACCCTTAAATTTGAGCAATAATATTTTCTCTTTGTTGTTAATTTTTTTCCTTGTTAAAATAAATCTATAACCTTATTTATCATTATTATAATATATAAATTGAGTAATTATATATATTTTAATAATTATATTTTAATAAAATACTTATAGATTCATACTTATCCATTATTTATTAGATGTTAATGTTGGGGAAAGTGAAACAACCGACATGTGTGTTGATATTATAGTTTTTTATAGATGATTTCTGAAAATTAATTATAGGTAAAATATGTTGTTAATAAGTTGATGTTTTTTAAATTTTTGTTGTAATTATATTATTAAAATTGAATGCATAAAATAAATTACAAGTTATATTCTCCAAATTTTTTAAAATAACTGAATTATATATTCTATCCATTTTAATTGTACATGTAACGTCCATAAATCAATATGAAAATTTATATATTAGTGAAAATTTAATATTCTAGGCTCATTTATATTTTTGAAATTATATTATAATTAATGAAGAACAATTATTGATACCATTATACCAAAAAAATCATGAATAAATTCATACTGCTTGAAACTGATGATCAAAATATGTTATTAGTACATAATATTTACAAAACAAAACAACTTTTATTGATTATCATTTATTAAAGAATATATATATATATATTTGAAAAATATGAAAAAATAATTTTTTTAATATATATTATGTATGATCATGTTTCGGAGTGTTTGGATTAGAGGCCAAAATATTATCACCTCAATCTCATTTCATTTATGTATATTATAAATTATTTACTTTTTTTAATTTATATGGTGAATACCGTACCCCATTTATATATTTTATCATAAATTTATTTTATTTATATGATTTATTATTCCATTTAATATTCACAATTATTCTAAATTTTTATCATTATTTACAATAGTCATATGTAGAATCATGAATCAATCCCTTTTCATTATGGTATGTTCGTTATTATAGAAATGATATTTTTTATGGTTTATTATGTTCCACGTTTTTATTTTTTATTATACAATTTTCATTTCCATTTATGGGGTATTTCATTTCATTTTCATATTCTCTTTATGATTGATTATTGTCTTAAGAATTGCAATGATAAATCAATTTAATCATCCAATTTTCTACCTTGTATGATAACACGGTTTCAATATAAACATTTATTATTTTTATATGATATTTTCAGTTCTCTAACTATATTATTCTAGGTCCTATAAAATTTTAATCACTTAAAATTTCATTTAATATTCACATTTTTATTGATCCATAATACCATAAAAATTATTACATTGGTAAGGGATTCATTTTTAATATCAACTCTTCACTATGATTATATATATAATTCCATTGAACCCTAAACCAATATCCTAGATCAAGTTCTTTACATAATTAATTTGGTACAATGGATGATACTGTTCTTCTCAATAGACTAAATAATATAATAGGTTTCGAAAATTACATAAAAACATAAGTATTAAATTAAATCTTGAAATAAAATAAAACATAGTAGCTTAATCAAAAAACTATTATTCTATTTAATTATGACATCTTATAAGTCATAATATAAAATTGATATATTGGGTGAAAATAATACATAACAAAGGGGAGATACTAGATTATCATTAAGGGTAAAAAAGACAGCTAATGATATAAACATAAAAAATATTTAAATTTGAATATCTAAAAACACATGTCAATAAAAATATTCTTGAACATAATATGGAAGGAATACATTCTATTCAAAATAATTCCATATAAATAGTAGCATTATAAATAAAATTAACTATGGATATTCCACTAGATGAATTATCACATTGAATATTAATAACAAATATCATAATGAGGGAATTAACTATTTGGGACATCATAATCATAACATTAATGATTTTTCCAAGACACCATATATCATTAGATAAATCATTATCCAATACCCAAACAATTTTTTCTTACGATACATACCGATGAATCAATGAAATATTACGAGAACCACCTATCACAAATTATGTACAATGAATTACTCATATGAAAGGGGTAAAAAAACAACCAAAATATACATTCTTATTGAAACAATCATATGAAATGAAAATAAAATCCCAAATCATTAATCATAATCATAAAAGATCCAGAGTAATACAGAAAATGGTATCATGAAAGGTCCTCCTGGTCTAGATAATCATCAACAATTCAAAAAAATACTATTGATGGTAAAATTATAGATCTATAACAATTATGAATAAAGAATAAACTAATGCTGACCAGGGTTTTTTTAGTTGTACCATGTAAGGAGGCAACTCCCTGGGAATGGAACTAGGGCGTATTTGAGTCTCACCATGCTCGAATTTATCTGGTGATGACCGGCACGTAGATGGTTAATGGTGCCCATAATAAGTGTGGTTTGGCAATCACCTATACCTAATTACCCAACAACGCATTCATAGAATCGATAGTTTATCTCTCATAACTGGAGAGACTCTCTCTATAATACATTGTTGAAAGATTGAAGATTATATCTTTGGACATTATGAGTTATTTGCATCTTGCAGCATTGGGCGCCATTAATCTATTCCACAGTAGTGAGCTGTTTATTTTCCTGAGGAAGTATGCGATGTTATGAAAGGGACTACGAGTGAATGGGGCCTAAATATGGTGACTAATGATTTCTATTAGACAATGGTGGCGAGAGATACTCCTAATCGTGATGTGGTGGTCATTGATGGTGCATAGAATCATTATGTCGAGGGAATGAAAATTGGTGGAGTCGGTGGATATCGAATCCTAGTCGACATGGGTGTCTACAGTATTTTTTGAAGATGATGTTGCATTGGAGTTCCAATGCAAGGTAGTGACAATGTAACGCGGTGGACGGAAGGAGGATGTTTTTCCCTAAAATTGGGATGGCTAGTGGATCTTACGGGGTTGGTTGTTTCAGGGTTTGGGATCTAGGTGGGTGGAGTCCCATTAAGTCGTGGTGTTGGGATCTCGGCTGGGAGCCCCAATCGATTGTCGATGGGGGTTCTGTGATACTACCAAACCTGCCGATGGTGGTATTCACATGATCTGATTTAGGTGTTGATAGCATCGATGACGGATGACCTCCAATGGCGACATTGATGGAGGTGCGTTGATGGGCCTTGGTTATAGAGGATGCATGATGAAACATCATTGGATGTAGTGATTACCTAGCTTCACTCGGGATACAGAAAATGAAATTTTGTCTATGGACTAATGTTATGGTGGGATCCGGGTGGAGGGATGGTCGATGAATGATATAGATGGCGGGCTCTGTGGGCTTGTCGGCCTTCACTGGTGGTGATTGCAGATGTGGATAGGGAGAAGAGCTTGATGAAATACGATGTAGGTGGATGTTGCATGACATCATGGAGGAGTGTCAGTGTGGTAGTGTGTATTGCGGTTGATACGCTAGTGTTCTCGCTAGAATGAGGATCTATGAGTGGGATGAAAACTCCTTCAAAAGGCATGAAATTGACTCGGTATTAAGTGCAAGTACAGACTTCTCATTTCAGGATTTTACAGGTTGACATGCATTAGTGTCTAGATTAATGGTAGGCTATATTAGTTTTATTTTTATAACGAATTTTATAATATTGGGTGGTGAAAACTAAAATTTTTGATGGGATTTCACTATTTTAGGTGGTATCGCTTTTACCACTTCATGTTATGGTGGAATTGCATGAAACATGTACTTATTCTTGCTGCACTTTTATTTTTATTAATAAATTTGTATGACTGAGTATGCTTGGATCCTAAATTTTCCAGAAAGGATTAAACTAAGGCTGTTCTGATATATGATAATAATATAATAAAATCATTGACAAATTATTGAGATAAATTCATTTTACCTTCAAGAAAAAGCGTTCTTTTATGAAATCTTTAGTCATTAACAAAAAATATTGTAGACATATATTTCCAAGAAAAGAATATGAAATAAAAATATATTTGCGTCATATTAAAATAACAGTCATAATTATATTTCTCAATAAAAGTGTAAATATGTAAAATGAGTGTTTAAGAAAATGTAGAAATCGGGTACATCTGTTTCTTTTTAGGGAAATTATAAATGAATCATTAAAAAAAAATTATAAATTGTTTACAAAAAAGAATAAATTTTATAAGAAACGTTTCTATGAAAAAATATCGTATTTTATAAAAATACTTTTTTATTATATCATATTATAGAATGTAAATATTATTGATTAAAAATTTCGAATTTCATGTTTGTTGGGTTCACAAATCATGATGATATAAAATCGGTACATTATAAAACATGTGTTTTTTTCCATGATAGAATAATTGAGAACAATATATATGTTTTTAAAATTCAATAAAAATTAAGGTGGAGTGCATAATAAGATTTAATTATTAAATTGTAGTGATGAAAGATAAATTGTAACCAAAAGGAAAAAAATAACATTTTAGGAAGATACATTTACATTAGGTTTGAATGTGTTTTTATCTTGCACATAATGACTTGTAGAATGAAATTAGATTCATTAAAAATTAATTTAATATCCTATTAATCATGTAGTTTATCTTTTCTATTTTAAGTAAATTTACTTATATTGTTTTTATGTTTTATTAAATTTAATTTTTTTAATCAGGAGTTCGTTTTCTTTGTTTTTGTGATTGGTTCACTTGTATTCAAGTACAAGAGATCATGTAATATGGGAATTGTTTTACAGAAATGACATTATATGATATTAATTAACATAAAGAATATTAAATTGTATTATATATCATTTATTTTCCATATATGAGGAAGATTAATTAGATAAAATGTTAATTATAACCATTTATATTATTTTTGGCTTTTTTCAATCTTCATGCACTATTTTTTTAATAAATGATATTTTTTTATATATAATGTTTGGAGAACACAAAATAATTTTTAATATAGATTTTAAAATATATTATATCCATTATAATGGGTTTATGTCCAGTCAAGATGGATGTATTAGAAAATTAAAATCATCGTTCATGAAGGTGGTGAATCGACACCTTAGAGATGATGTTTTCCTTTCTAGAACAACAAGTAAAGATGGAAGATATTTTATGAAATAATTTTCCATTAAAACAACTAAATTCTCATATATATGAGATATAATATTTATATTGACACTTCGGTTGAGGTAATTTATGATACGATATGAAATTAAAATAAATTTAAAACGATATAAAATAAAATGAAATGAGGATTTTAACTACTAAACTTCATATCCTTGAGAACATCCTTAGGGAAATTGGGTTTGGAGTTTTGTTGATACCAAAGGATATTATATGATAGGGAGAGTTTTGGAAAGCGGATTGTGTATAATTTGAACATTATTAATGTCTTTGGAGGTGTGAGGAGAAGAGGTAGTGAGCAGTTGTATTAATAGAGGATGAGAGTGGTGTTTTTGATTAATTCATTCACTAGTTTATTAATATTTCTCAATACTATAAAGAGTTGTGTTTAACATGAATATATATAGTATTTATATAATTTAAATGTGGTATAATTTTCACTTTTATAATCTAGGACATAAAGAAGGCTCAAAAGTTCATTTATATACTTATTAGGTTAAATATTGTAAATTACAGTATATCACTATTTACAAGAAATTCTACTATTTTAGAAAAATACAAAAAATTAATGGTAATAATTTGTGGATGAGTATAAATAAAAAATTTACGCCATTTTCTAAAGCTAATTTTTTTAAATATTTGAAATTTATTTTTTAAATGAAATTATCAATTACTCAAAAAAATGAAAATTTAAATACTATAACAAATTTTAGGACACATTCATAAAATACTTACTGTCTAATAAGATGATATTATAATAATTAGGAAACAAAAAATAAATTTATTTAAATATTTAATTAAAATATATATTATTTTAAAAAATATTTTAATTAAAAAAATTGGGAATAAAAATTTACATATCACAAAAATTCAAATAAATAATTTTTCATTTTTTAATAATTTATTTAATTATTCCATGATAAACATATATTATATTATCATTCATAAGGTAAAAAAATTTACGTATAAATTCATATTGAAGGTTAATATTTTATTCAATGTATGTCTATTTCTAATGGAAACATAACTATTCATACGACCAAGATATAATTTTATAGTATATAGTGGTTTAAAATTGATGTTGTGTGAAACATAAGTTATCAAAGATTTTAAACATAAATGAGACATACCAAAGAATATTGGGTTGTATGATTCATCCCTCTATAACAATTTTCTTCTGAAAATTTCTAGAATGACACTTTATAAAAAGAGATGGGTAGTTCTTCATCTTAATTTCCTCTTGTTCCCATGTCACCTCTTCAGTATTTTTATTTATCCAAAATACCATTATAGGATGCGTCATTCGATTCCTAAATAAATGTTCTCTTATTTATAGACTTGGTATAGGCACTTCAATGTAAGAGAAATCGGGTTCCAATTCTATTCATTCAGAATTTATAAAATTCATTGGGATTGGCGTGTGAATCCTTGAAAATGAGACTTAAAACAAATCCTGTGATTTTTAATGGTTAGGTTGAATTGATAAAAGATAATACACAACTCTGATTCTATCCATTGATTCTAATTGTATGATGTACATACGACATAGTTTCCATTTCTCACTGAACCCTATGATTCCAATCTATTTAGATACTTTCAGAAAGATATGATATACCATAATAAACTGAAAATCATTTTTTCAGTTGTAAGTAGAAATTATTTTAATAATAATAGATTCTTTGATATGGGATTGAATATTATTTTTCATTGATGTTATTTCCTCTACATTTTCTAATCATACATGCATTCTTTTTCCATCCTTATTCCAAAAGTTATTGTAAAACATGATGTTACATAAAACCCTCCATATGGATCCAAATTAATAATTGAATGGAAACTATTATTATAGGAAAAAACTACCAACAGTTAATAATTACCCCACATACATTGAAAGTCAAGTGAAAATGGTCTCAAATGATCTTCTAATGTTTGGATCATCCTTTCTGAATTTCCAATGGCTTGAGGGTGATTAGAGTCACCCAAATGAATATCAATATCCATACATTTTTTAATACATTTCATGAATTTCATTGTAAACATCTAATCATAGCCAAACCAAATTGAATATTGTTCTCTAAGATGTTTGTTAAAGAAGACATCAATTTGAGTAATATGATACTTGTTCAATTCCAAAATAGAATTGATCTCCCTATATTCAATTCATAGCATCATAGATCCATAATATTCTTAGAGAAAGGAACCTAACCTCCATAAGGTGATACCCTGAGATGTATAAATCCATTTTCACTCAATTTTTCTTTTTTTCATTCACTATATTAACTCCTCAATAGTCATTGAATAGGTAGTCTTTGATATTTGTCTCAAATTAGGTATTAATGTGATATAAACCTCAATATCATAAATTAGAGTATGCATAAGAAAATCCTCTAAAAATACATCAATGTATTAATGCACAATTTTAATATCATCTATTTGATGATCACCTTTTTCATCAGTATTTTTTATCAGCCCTTATCATCTAAGAATATCATATACATTAGTTATTGGATGTGGATCTATATATGAATCAGATGGTGAAGTCTCCCCACTAACGAAGAGAAATTTCATTCCCTCATCATGTGTAATTATTTCTTTATATTTTAAATATATTATTTTTTTATACTTTTAAATCCAATCTATACAAAGGATTACATCAAAATCAACCAAAGCGATGATAATAAAATTCACATTTTGATCACATTTTTGTGTAATTATTGGACTAAATATACACATCATTTATTTCAATAATGATTAATAAATTATTTATTACAGAAAATTCCATAATTATGTTTAATATTACATATATATTTTTTTGGGAAAAACAAAGAATACATAAACGAATTATAAGATATTGAACCAAATAATAATTTGGAAAAATTTTAGGAGATGACTAATGTACCTACCACCACATAATAATAATCATTAACCTAATATCTTATGAGATCATAAGAATTAAAATGTTCACTTTCCCTTTTAGTGGGAAATATCCATTAATGCATATTAAATTCATGTACATTATGGCATCCATTATTTTTATTATAAAATTTTTTATTACATTTTACAAACAGAGGATCTTTAAAGTCTAGAGTCTTTGAAATCAGAAACATAGTACCTAAAAAAAATTAAACATTCTTCTAAACAACTAATAAGTCTTCTTCATAGGTTAATCCTATGCACAATTACTCCATCTCATATCCTGGATACATACATCAAAGGAAAGGGTGAGTATAAGGCTCCGTAATGAAAATAAGTGAAACAATTGACTTGTGATCTTGTGCAATATTAATAAAAACATGATAAAAGTCATAAAGAAATGAGCAATGGAAGAATAAGAATATAATACCAAAAAAAATTTAATAATAACTTGAATATGTGGATAAAACATTATATTAAGAAATTCATGAACATACCACCAAGGTTTATCCCTGAGGTGTCATAAAAATTACCTAGGTTATTCACCAAGGTATCGTGAAACTTGTCATCTCTAGAGATTAAATTATTTACTCAATGCATTGGTTCACTATTAGGGAACACCCTTAATATGTATTTTTTTTCATATGATATACATATATCATAATCAAACATTTTATAACTAACCCATTGAGAGTAAAAGAAATGGGTTTCATTTCAAAATCGTGATGTTTTAAAAATGCTTAAAAATAAAATCGTTATGTCATTTATAACCCATGGAAAGGGAGTGAGGGTTACATGAATGTAAACTCCAGAATAAAATATATCATTTTTTTATCTATGAACATCCATATAAACTAAATATGTCTGGGTATTCACATAAATAAAACAAAATAATTCTTTGAGAAAAACGGAGAGAAATTCTGAGATGAAATTTATGCAGCATAACAGCTATATAAAATGGTTTTAGAAAATAATATAATGAGAGGGTAAAAAAGTCACCCACTAATAAATAACTCCTAATATAGTATGGTTTTAGAATAAAAATAAATAAGATCATGTTATGTTTATTTGAAGTAAATACCATATCAAAATGATACTTGAAGGAAAAGATACCGTGTGATTTCTTTTACAAAAAATTTGTTAGCCTAACGACGTCACATAAAAATTCATAAATAAAATTTATGATAGTGAACAAGGTATATAATTATTTTGAAATGAATCGTAATGTAGTATAGATATATAATAATAAGCCCGCTCATAATAAAATGTAACTGTAAGACATAACATAAATGAAGTCATGACCTAAAAGAGGAGGGTGAAGGATTCCCATACCGTGAAGAGTTACTTTGAAATCATGATGGTTGGGACCTTGGAAGGATTGAGGGAACCATGGGAGGACTCCTTGGTAGGATAAAACACTATAAATTTGTTTATGTGGATTTTTGAATGAAATTAATGAGGGAATGGATAGGTATTTATAGGAAAAGTGAGGGAATAAAATATTAATTTCCCTGGGACACCTCATCGGTGGTATTTGCAAAACCATGGGCTTGCCCATGGGATTTGCCTATGGTAATGGAAACATGGGACTCCTCATATAATATCTCAATATTCATAAGTCTTCCAGAAATATTACATCATTATTAAATCATTACTGATGTCATTAAACATCGAAAACTCAAAACCTTATTTTTACTATTCACCAAAATTTCAATAGTTTTAGAAAAATCCCAAAAATTAATTCCAACTTAATATAGATGATCTGAATTCAAAAATGAACTCAATTTTATGAAAATAATTCTCTAAATATTAATAATTTAATTTTTAAATAAAATGATTATTTATTCCATAAATACATCTTTTAAACAACAAATTATTTTGTAACAACATAAAAAAGTAATCAATGTCTAATAAAATTATCATATAAAAATATGTCAATAAAGTAAAAATTTATGATTAAATTTTAAAAAAATATATTTCTATTTTAAATTATTATATTAATTATAAAATTGTAATTAAAATATTTATGATTTACAAAATTACCAAAACTTATACTATAATAAATTTTTGACTATTAAAATGTTTAAATTTTATTTATAAATTCATGGGTGAAGTTTCTATTTTTTTTTAAAATTACTATTCATTAAAAATTATTACTATTCATACAGATATGTTACTATTCATACTTTAATCTTCACTAAAAATCATTTTGATTTTATTAGAGTCTAAAATTCTCACTGATCACAACTATATAAGACTATTTTTTTAAAACCATTTCACATTATTAATTACTTAATGAATATAATGTTTTTTTTAAAATACCGCTTTTTTCCTAAATTAATCAATATTACACATCCTATATTAATCTAAATATTTGAAAGTTATAGACATTTCCATATTAAGAAATAACAATTTATTTTATTTAAATGTATTACACATAGGAGCTAAGGTCTCATTATATAGCCCCTTATAACACTAGCATATGACCTAAGTGTAAGGTGTGTTGTGGTGATATAACCTTGGGGTGGCGCAGACAACATTGCTAGAGTGGTGATTTCTCTCAGCTTGAACTTCTCCCTTGGGACATTCTATTCAATCTTCATATGTTGAAGTTTGGCTTGGGCTTGGTCTTGAGCAATGCCCAAAGATGCTACATTTTTTCGAAACCCCGACAGATGGGCTTCATAAGGCCTGAGTATACTGGATGAGGTCATTCAATTATCTTTCTGTATTAATTAACCAAGATAACTGTATTTATAAAAACACAAAGGTAAGATTATAGTTTTTACCAGCCATATTAAACAACAGTCATATAAAAGTCAAAACCGAATGGTCTCATTTTAATTATACCCATTTCATTAATTAAATGATATAGTTTTGTTGATTATAAAATAAATTAATACCCAAAACTAAGAAACAAATATAACTAAAACGTTCCAGTCATTACATTCTTCCCCCCTTAAAAAATATTTTTCCTAAAATTTTTTGTCACACCCTCTGATGATAAAAGTTGTGGCTACTTCTGTCTCATAGAATCCTCTGGTTCCCACATGGCTTCTTTACATTTGTGGTTCCTCCATAGCACCTTAACAAGGTGGATATTCTTGTTGCATAGAACCTTGGCTCTACAATCCAAGATCTCTACTAGCTGGTTCTCATAGTAGAG
This sequence comes from Viscum album, assembly GCA_963277665.1. NCBI lineage: Eukaryota > Viridiplantae > Streptophyta > Magnoliopsida > Santalales > Viscaceae > Viscum > Viscum album. Next base: position 568,095,732 of record OY728151.1, read on the forward strand.
CTTATGTTCCAGTTGTACCACCTCTGGATTTATTACATGTGAAGGGTCATGATTTTGATTCCTCAAGAGGGATACATGGAAGGCATCATAAAAATGTTCTAGATTTGGAGGAAGTGCAAGCTGATGTGCCACTACTCCCACACGATCAATTATTTCATAGGGGAAAATGTACCTTGGGTTGAGATTACCTTTTTACCAAACCACATTACACTCTAGCAATGTGAAATTTGAATAATGTCTTTCTCACCAACATCAAACTCCAAGTCCCTTTGACGGTTGTGTGTATATCTCTTTTTCCAACTCTGAGCAGCCTTAATGTGTTGCTGGATGGCCTAGACCTTTTCTATTATCTCTTGCACAAGATCAGGCCCAAGATGCTTTCTCTCACCTGCTTTATCCCAACAAGTAGGAGTTCCACATCACTTCCCATATAGAGCTTCATATGGTTCCATTTGAATGCTCAAGTGGAAGCTGTTGTTGTAAGAGAAGTCAAATAAAGAGGGATATTGATACCACCCACCTTTAAATTCCATTGAGTACGTTCTTAAAATTTCCTCGAATGTTTGAATAGTCTATTCAGATTGGCCATCTGTTTAGGGGTGATATGCAATATTAAAATTCAATTCAGGGCTCAGAGATTGTTGAATAATTCTCTAGAATTTTGATGTAAACGTTGGATCATGATCAGATATAATAGCATGTAGAACACGATGCAGCCTTACCACGTCCTTCATGTAAATCATAGCAAGTTGATCAAGAGAGAAATATTCTCAGATAGAGATTAAATGGGAAGTCTTTTTGAGATGGTCCAAAATAATCCATATCACAATTTTTTTCATTGGAATTTCTCAGGAGACCAGTGAAAAAGTCCATAGTGATATTGTCCCACATCCATGCTTTTATGGGTAGTGGTTGCAATACCCCTTTATTAAGTTGTCTCTCTGAATCAAAATGCTAAAATACCGTGAACCTTGTCATGTAGTTAGCAATCTCACTTTTCATATTATCACCATAATAATTATTACAAATGTACCTATACATTTTGGTGCTAACATGATTTATAGAGAAAGTTGAGTTATGAGCATCATCCATCAACTCCTTCATTATTTCTGAAATAGATGGAACCATAGTCTGGTATGAAATTTTAGTACACCATCATGATCAGTATTGAACTCAAGAAACTTCTCAACCTTCAGCCCAAAAATTCTTTTGAAAAAAGTATCTTATTTCAGAGATTCTTGGATCTTCTTTAGTAGTGATGGTGGAGAAATAATTTTTTAATGGTTGATGATATACCTTCCATTATCATTCCCATGTCATGTTTTACTAGGTCATAGATCAAAGAATCTATTTGAATCATCATAATGGACAGAACAACTATCTCTTTCCTGCTAAATGCATCAGTGACTCAGTTTTCTCTTCTGAGATGATAATGAGCTGAACAATCATAGTCTTTAAGGAGATCCAACCATCTCCTTTGTCTCATGTTCACTTCCTTTTGTGTGAAAATATATTTCAAAATTTTATGGTCTGTATATATATATCACATTTTTTCCCATAAATATAGTGCATCCATATCTTCTATGAAAAAACGATCGTAGCCAGCTCTAGATCATGTGTAGGATAGTTCTGCTCATGAGCCTTCAACTGTCGAGATGTATAAGAAATGACCGTGTCATTTTGCAGGAGGACGCACCCAAGCATTTTTAGAGATGCATCACTAAAAATAGAAAATCCTTCTATACTTGAGGTCAGAGTTAACACATGTTCAATTTCCAATCTCTTATTTAGCAATTGTAAATTTCCCTCACACTTCTTTGTCTAGATGAACTTTACACCTTCTCGAGTTCACATGGTTAATGGATTATAATTTCATGAAACATCATTCAGAAACCTCCTACAATATCCCTCTAATCCAAGGAAAATACGACTCATAGTTTTTTTTGTAGGTTGACGCCACTCCTCTACAAATTTTGTCTCTATAGGGTAAACTATGATTCCTTCATTAGTAATAATGTTCCCCATGAAAAAAACATTTTGTAACTAGAAATCACATTTATTGAACTTTACAAAAAGCTTGTCCTATTGTAATTTTTTCAAAATAACCCTTAGATGACCCTCATACACCTCACGAATTTTGGAATATATCCGAATATCATCAATAAAATCTACGAAAAAGTTATCAAGGTAGTCTTTAAAGACACTATTCATCAAATATATAAAAATAACAGGGGAATTATTCAGTCCAAAATTCATAGCAATAATCTCATAATGCCCATATATTGATCGGAAGTATTTTTTTGGAATATCTTCTTTCATCACCCAAAATTGATGATAATCAGATCGAAGATCACTATTATAGAATAATTAAGCCCCTTGAAGTTGGTCAAATAAGTCATCACTTTTTAGAAGAGGGTATATGTTCTTTACTGTGATCCAGTTCAGTTCACTATAATCAAGGAGTAGCTACATTGATTCATCCTTCTTCTTCCCAAAGAGAATAAGTGCTCCTGATGGAGACACACTCGGTTGGATAAACCACTTTTCCTAATGTTTTTGGAGTTGTTTCTTTAATTCCCCCAAATAAACATTAACCATCATATATGGTGTATTTTATATATAACGAGATCCTAGTACTAGTTAAATAGATAACTCTACCTCTATTTCGGGGGGAGGTCCAGACAACTCCTCAGGAAAGAAGTCAACATATTCTTGGAAGATAGGGACATTTTCTCGCCTGAAACTCACTTTTCCTTCTTCCACATCACTGATCGATTACATAAAGAAAGTTATTGGAGGTTATTCATGAAAATGATCCAGTTGATATATCTCTCCTTGGAAGATAACAGTAGTTCTTTCATTCATGACCACTACGATTTACTTACTTCTACATTAAATCTCATAATTATAATTAGAGAGCCAGTCCTTCCCAAGTATATGTCAAATTATATCATGTGAATGACTACTAGATTTGTGATAAGATTGGGCTCACCAAAATACATACTAATGTGTCAAAACACTAACGATTCTTGGATAATCCCAATATGAGTCTTGACTGATAACTCAACTTTTAGAATGTCTTGGGTTGATTCTAAATTCTTAGAAAACTTGGAGGAAATAAAGGAATGTGTAGAAATGTAATCAAATAATGTACATGTTAGCTTCAATAGAACAACAAGAGTCCCTACATCCACATCATTAATAGCTTCAACTCCAGATATCTTGATAGAAAAAGCATGACCTTGCTCCCTTTACCTTTGCTGAGGATGATTGTGGTTCCCCTCCATTGTCCTCACATTTGGAAAGTGATTAGAAAATCTCCCATGTGTTATAAACATAAATCACTAATCAAAAGGTAGGGATTGAACAATATTCCCATTGTTCTTAGTGTTTGTATGATGAGGTTTCACCTAAATATGACAATTCCTCGCAATATGGCATTATCTTCTACACTTGTAGCATTTACCACTCCTGAGCAGGCAGCTCCCCAAATGCCTTTTCCCACATTTTTTCAACGTGGGATGTTTCACTTTCTTGCCTCCTCATAGTTGATCAAAGGTCCTCTCTATTATGGGGTCCATCAATCTCTATTTTTTTCATTTTATTTAAGATACTATTGTGTCTCACCGAACTCTAGTTTGACTTTTATCGCAATTTATACGATCTACTCATAGCTGTCATAGTCTTGGTTGGCTAGATTTTTCGGCAGATGAGTTCTAAGTCCACTGAAGAATCCTTCAACCATACCACTAAGATCCATGACAAAGAATGAGGTATAATGTGAATTTCATGTAAATTTCTTCTTGTAGCTTCCCACAGATTTATTATCCTTCGTCTTCATCTTGATAAACTCCTTCTCCATTCATGATTTCATTGAACAAAGGGAAATACTTACTGATAAAGATCCCTCTCAAATCTTCCAACTCCATAGATCCAACATCCGCTCTTTGCCTCATGTATTTAATCATCTCCCATCATTGATCGACTTCTCTTTCATATGCGATAGATAGCTGTGGGGACCTTCTCTTGCTCAGAACAGTAGAGCACAGAAAAAATCGTCTAGATATAGCTGATCCACCTCTCACCAATCAAGGGGTTAGTTGATCCACTGAAGGTTTGTCGTCATTTAAAAATAAAATAGTCAAATTAATGTCAATCTATTTGTGGTTAGATTGGTCTCTTAGCATGATTAATGTTATTTCCTATATCTTTAGTCAGTTGGTTCATCATTTGCATGAATGTTTCAATTCCAGCTTCCGTCGAAGGGCCATCAGCGCATGGTCCATTGTGATAACCATTTTCACGGTTCCTCCCATTTCCCACCATTTTCAAGAAGAATATACCTTAGTGAGAAAATTATTTCATTTAAAATTCAATTAGCTATAATTTTTTTTCATAATACTTCATTCTTAATCCATTACATTTCTCTATAATTCCTTCATAATGATCCATAAAAATCTTTCGATTAATGAAACATATCCCCCGGAAGTGACATAACCAAGACTGCAACAAGGCCCATTTTCGTGTACCAGGATACCCAACATCAATCCAGGAACACATTGTCAGAGTTTTTACTCCTAGGTTCCTCTGTTCCAGAGCCGCCTCTACATTCTTGTATCTAGAATGTGATGTATTTCTATGATAAACCACTTACTCAATACTCACCAAAATACCAATAATATTTTATATATTTAAAAATTTCTATAGGATTCTTATTAAAGATTTAATAGCCTAATTTACAAAAATAACTAAACTATCCTTTGATACCAACTATGGAATCTTTCTTTTTTATTAGACAAATTTTCATAACCTTTTATAAAAGATGATCTTTAATGTCTAATGTCTTGGAAATCAAGAACTTAATACATGAAAACAACACCAAAAATTCTTCTAAACCACTCGTAATTCTTCATAATAGGTTAATCATATGTACAATTACTACATATCATATCCTAGAGACATAAATTAAAGGATAGGGTGAGCAGAAGGCTCAGTAAGGAAAATAAGTGAAAAAGTTGACATGTGACCTTGAGAAATATTAATAAGAACATGATAAATTTAATAAATGAATGATAAAGGGAAGAATAGGAATATCATAATGAAAATAAAATGAATCATAACATGAATATGTGGCTAAAACATTTCATTTAGACATTCATGAACATATCACCACATTTTATCCCCGTGGTGTCATAAAAATTACCAAGGTTATTCACCAAGGTATTGTCAAACTTATCATCTATAGAGATTAAATTATTTACTCAATGAATAGGAGAACTATCAGGTCACACCCTTAATATGACTTTATTTCATTTGTTCCATAAAGATATCAATCAAACATTTCATAAATATTCCAAAGAGAGTAAAAGAAATGGGTTTCAAATAAAAATTGTGATGTTTTAAAAGTGCTTAAAAATAAGATCATTATGTCATTTATAACCCATGTAATGGGAGTGATTGCTACATGTATGTTAATTATAGAATAAAATATATTATTATTTTGTATCTATGAACACCCATATAAACGAAATAGGTCCAGGTATTCACATAAATAAAACAAGATAATACTTTGAAAAAAATAGAGAAACTTTGTGACGAAATCTCTGCAGAATAACGAATATATAACATGGTTTTAGAAAATAATATAAATAGTGGGGACAAGAGTAACTAAATCCTAAATAACTCATAATAATGTATGGTTATAGAATAAAAATAAATATTATCATGGTATGTATATTTGATGGAAATACCTTATGAAAATGAAACTCAATGGAAAAGAGAATATGTGATTTATTTAACAAAAATTTCAACTGCCTAACGATTTAGTTGATAATTCAAAAAATAATTTGATTAGGGTTGAAAGGATCTCACACTATGGGAAAATTGTGTTATTACGATGGGTCATTTTCGATGGGAATATATCCTGTCACAAATGGTCTGACTGAAGACACATTTGCAATGAGAATAAATTCCCGTCGCAAATAATGAGGTATTTGTGATGGTAAGATATGCCATGTCGCAATTGTTTTTTTTTCGTATTTCACACCAAAACACAGTAGGGATATTTGCGACGGGATGTATCCTCCCCATCGCAAATAGCAAGCGGTGGTAAATCATATTCGTGACGGGATCGCTACCCGTCGCAAAAAATTTCTAGCGGCATGGTTATTTGCGACGAGGCCCGTCGCAAATAACCTTTTACAGCGCGAGTAGTTGCGACGGGACCCATCCCAAATGACCCTTTTTAACCGCAGGTTGGAATTAATGCGCCTACGGTATTTGTGACGGGGTGGATACACACCGTTGAAAAAATAAGGCGGTGGTAAATAGTATTGGCGATGGGCTCGCTACTCGTCGCAAAAAGTTCTGGCGGAGGGGTATTTGCGACGGGACCCGTCACAAATATCCCTTTAACCGAGGCTGTAATTAATGCGCCGAAGGTATTTGCGGTGGGTCTCATTTCAAATACGTCTAATTGCGACGGTATACCTATTGCAAATGCGACCGTCACAAATAATCTATCCTATATATACCCCCATCCATTTTTTTTCAGAACATCCAATTTTTCTCTACTTTCTCTCTACAGTTTTCAATTTTAATAGTTTTAATTTTTGTTTTCGAGTGGAATTCGAAGTGGTCAAAAAGTTCAGCCAAAATTTTAAGGTATTATTATTTTATTTATTTTTATATTCCTTTAATTTTTTTATATTCATTTTAATTTTTGTTATTTAAGGGTAATTTATATAAATTTAATTTAATCTCTTATTAATATTTAGTTTTTTTAATAAAATGGGTTTTTAGTGATAATTAAGCATAATTGGTAGAAAAATAATATAATGTGGTATAATTAGATTATTTAACAATCAAGTAATCATTTTCTGGATACGAACAAGTAGAGGTGGCTTTGGCATAGCTGTACCTAGGGGTGAAAGTCCCCACAAGGAATCTCGGGCTTGACCCGTGGTATCCTGGTACACGACAACAGGCCTTGCTGCACTCTTGGTTTGACTCTCCCGGATGATATTTGTTTGGTAATAATCTAATTTAATTAGAAATTAACTAATAAATAAAATAATTAATAAATAATTTAAATAATGAGCTATTAATTGCGAGATATTTAGAAAAATTACCAGATAATTAGAATAATTACCAAATAATTAGAATAATTACTAGATAATTAGAATAATTACCAAATAATTAGAATAATTACCAGATAATTAGAATAATTACCAGATAATTAGAATAATTATCAGATAATTAGAATAATTTCTAGATAATTAGAATAATTACCAGATAATTAGAATAATTAACAGATAATTAGAATAATTACCAGATAATTAGAAAAATTACCAGATAATTAGAAAAATTACCAGATAATTAGAAACATTACCAGATAATTAGAAAAAATTACCTGATAATTAGAAAAAAATTCACATTCTGTCTCCACATGTAATATTTGCATTCATTTTCAAAATTATCAACCTCATCACCAATAGAGAGGTGAAAGTTAATGTAAATATTACATGTGGAGACAGAATGTCAAGTTTTAACACTGAAAAGAGAATTGCAACATAATATAAAAAATTATATTATTTTAATATTACTAATGAAATAAGCTGAACAATTTGCAAATAATCAGAACAATTAGTGAATAAGCAGAACAATTAGCGAATAAGCAGAACAATAAGAGAATAAGAAGAACAATTAGAGAACAATTAGCAAACAATTAGAACAATTAGGGAATGCGATAGATGAACACGTTTGTTTTGGTTAACCAGTATCTATGCATATCTTCTCATTACTAATTAATAACATAATTGATAATATAATTAGTGACATAATATAATAATGTTATTAATTTTATTATTAATATTTATGAAGAAATAATATTAATATTATTAAAATAATAAATAAATTATAAATTATTAAAATTATCAATATTCGCAACAAGATATTATTAACATGTTCAAATGTTAAATGATCGTCAATTTTTAGATCATTCTCAATAAGAAGTTTTCATAATACATGTTCGATTTATCTATATAATTGTCATTGCTTGGTTAACCACCTTACAAGTAGTGTTCCAATGAGAGGATCCAATTGATGTCTTTCTCAGCTATAAGAATTATATCACATGACCGTTTACATAGACCATTATTCCTTAAAAATTTAAGGGATTAAATTTTTAAGGAAGAATGATCTATGTAAAGGGTCATGTGATATAATTCTTATACCTGAGAAATACATGACTTGGATCATCTGATTGGAACAGTACTCACAAGGTGGTCAACTAAGCAAGGAAAATTATGGAGTTTACATCGAACATGACTTATGAAAACATCTTATTGAGCATGATTTAAAAATTAACGACCGTTTAAGATTTGAGCATGTTAATAATTGTCTGTTGCGAATATTGATAATTTTAATAATTTATTGGGCATGATTTAAAAATTATGTTACTAATTAGTAATAATTTCTTTGAAAATTGTGTCGCTCGTAATTAGTGGTAATAATTATAGTTTTTTCTTTTATATATTGTTTTTCTTCTATCATATTATTCAAAACCAGTAATTATTTTATATTTTATACAAAAATATGGTACAACGAAGTCGACAACAGTCATTATTAGATGACCGTGTATGGATAAATCAACATAGAAATCCAAACAATTATGGTTTAAATCAACTATATATTGGGGGTGTGGATACTATCTTAGAATTTGCATCATCAAATTCAGAATTTGTTTCAGAAGGCATAATAAAATGTCCTTGTAAAAAATCTGCACTGAGAACATTTGACACATTTTACAAAGTTGGTGGACATCTTTTGTGTTTTGTTTTTCAATCAGATTATGTTTTTTGTATCAACACGGTGAACGATGTTATAGAGAAGGTGATAGTAACTTGATTCCGGATCCAACTCGGTTTCAAAATTTAGTACATGATGTTGTTGGTCCATATGTTCAACATATAGAAATACATGATGATATTGATTCAACTCATATGTTTGCACCGTCTAAATTTTATATGTTTTTTAGGTTTGCTGAGGATTCATTATATCCTAGTTACATGATAAGAAAATTATAAGTAGTCGCTAAATTTATGTCTATCAAATTAGATAATGGAATGTCAAACAGTTTTTTTGATCAGATATTCACTTTGAGTAAAACACTGTTAACCAAAGGAAATGTTTTTCCTGAAAATTACTATGAGAGTAAGAGGATGGTACAGAATTTGGGATTTAGTTGTCAGAAGATTCATGAATGTTAAAATTATTTCAATTTATATTCTTGGGAAAATGAGTCGTTGGATAGTTTTCCCACATGTGGGAAACCGATGTATAAAGAAGCGCAACATGGGAAGTTTGGCTTGATTCCTGTAAAACAGTTGAGATATTTTCCACTTACATCCAGACATCAGCATTTATTCATGTATAAGAATACCTCAACAATGATGTCATGGCACAAAAAGAATATTTCAACTGATAAAAGTTTGAATCATCCAGCCAATGGTTATTCATGGAACCATTTTGATAGAGTACATCCGTCATTTGATTTAGAATCCCGAAATGTGTGACTGGGTCTTTCCACTGATGGTTTCTATCTATTCGGATCTTATGGTAGTCATTACTTATGTTGGCGTATTTTTTTAAATCCATACAATTTACCTCCATGGATGTTGATGAAAGAACCCTATATCTTATTGACCATACTAATCCTAGGATATCCGAAGAAGAATATTGATGTTTATTTGAAACCATTGATTGATGAATTAAATTTGTTGTTGAGTACCGGTGTAAGTACATGTGATGTTGCTGTGAAATAGAATTTCATACTAACAGCTGCATTGATGTGGACAATTAGTGAATTCATGGCTTATAGCATGTTATCTGGATGGAGTACACATGGTCCGAAATCATGTCTTTACTGTATGGGATAGAACAAAGCATTTATGATCGTCCATGGAAAAAAACCTTGCTATTTTGACTGTCATCGCATATTTCTTCCAACTGATCATCCTTTTCAAAAAAACAGATCTCATTTTAGAAAAGGCACAATTTAAAGGGATGGACCTCCAAAAATTCTATCAGGTACGATGTTAAAATCATTTGTATTTTAATTACCTCCCATTACATTTGGACTCACAATAAACCAACATAAAATTTCTGGTTTTGGGAAAGTGCATAATTGGATAAAACGTAGCATATTTTTGGATTTTCCATATTGGTCTGATTATATGGTTCGCCACATGTTGGATGTCATGAATATTGAGAATAATTGTTTTGATAATTTGTTTCATATAGTTTTGGATACTCTAGGAAAGAGAAAAGACAATGTAAATGCACGATTAGATCTTGCCCAAATTTACAGGCGTCCAGAACTTGAATTTTTTTAGAATGTTAGAACAGAAAGGTTAATGAAACCCAAAGCAGTTTATACATTGTCCAAATAAAGTCGCTTATTATTTTGTCAGTGGAGTGCAGATTTGAGACTTCCAAATGGTTGTGCTTCCAATTTGGGTAGATGTGTAAAGAATGGTTATATTTCTAGATTAAACAGTCATGATTGTCATGTTTTAATGGAAAGACATCTTCCCATTGGATTAACAGATCTGTTGAATTCCGTGATTTGGGATTCCATAAAATACATATAATATTTTTTTGGGACATTTGTGCGGTGACAACAAATTATGATGTTCTAAACAAACTTGAAGAAGTTGTTGTTCTGATTATATGTAAATTGGAAAAAATATTTCCGCCATCTATATTTGACTTAATGGAACATTTGATATTACATTTTCCATATGAAGCAAAATGTAGATGTCCGGTACAGTTTTGATGGATGTATTCATTCGAATGATGCATGAAGAAATTGAAAAATAAAGTACGTAACAAAGCATCGGTTGAAGGATATATTTCTGAATCTTATTTTCAAGAAGAAATTTCTTTTTTCATCTCCAACTATTTTTAATCTAAGTATCCCTAAAAACACAACCGCATGGGATGGAACAAGATGAATGCTGATGAAAGTGACAATCAATTATCCATTTTTAACCAGCCAGAGCTTGGTTTCAGTGGAGTTCATGAACGATGGCTTTCAGATGATGAACATCACAGGGCACATACATATGTTCTTCTCAACTGTGAAGAGATGACATCATTTGTACTATAAGTGTTTCTATCAATAATTATATCATTTGTGTTACAATAAATAACATTGTTTTTCATAGGTTATATGATAATCATATCAAGAAACAACTTCCACAAATTACAGCAGCTTCTCTCAAAGAACGCCAATAGAAAAATTTCTCTAAATGGATTCAAAAACTGGTAAAATAAATTTTTAATGTTCTAAATTCTCATTCAATTTATAGTTTAGTATATTGATAATTATTTCACAATTTTTCAGGTGTCTCGATATGCTGATAAAATTGACAAACTGTTGTGTATATTGAATATCCCACCATCCAAAATGGTTAAATCTTATAATGCATATGTGGTGAACGGTTTTCTATTTCATACACATGCATATGGTGAATCAAAAAAGACAATGAACAGTGGAGTTTTCTTGAGAGGATCTCATCATAGAGAAAATGAAGTTGACTTTTATGGCATTCTTGATGAAATTATTGACCTATGTTCTCAAGGACAACATTACATAATGATGTTCAAATGTCAGTGGTTGGATACTGAAAGAGGCGTACATGTTCATCTGACTCATGGAATCATAGATATTAAATATAAAAGTGTTCTTACAATAAATAAACCGTTCTTACTGGCTCAACATGCACATCATGTTTATTACACAAAATATTGTGCTATGTCAAGAGGCTTGACTGATTGGTGGAGCATAATAAAAATCAAAATTCGAGACAATCAATTTAGCCAGAGTGAATGTGCTATCACTGAAGTACAAGGAATTTATTTTTTTCAAGAGAGTACTCAAAATCAATGTTTTTTACAAAGAGACATGAGTATCGATGATGACACTCTACAATTAAGAATCAGTGATGAAGATGATGTTAATGATGTCACAAATGAATTTGAAATGGTAAGAGTTGAAGAAATTGGAAGTCAAATGGAAATCGATGATATTGAGGAGGAATATGAAGATGACATCGTCAGATATGAAGATGATAATGAAGGTGGACATTGATACAATTCAATGATAGTTATATATAATCATAACTAATATATATGTACATATAATAATAATTTTCAATTATTTGCTAACAATATTTATTTTCTGTTTCAGATGGATTCATAAATAATTTGTCAGTTGTGGGAGGCTGATATAGATTTCGATGAGGGCGATTTGGTGGAATTTGACACTCATCCTACAGGCGCTTCAGGAGGTACGCGGAGGGGGCGCATTCTTGCCTGACTAATGATTCCTGACCCCATCCCTGAGTAACGTCCACGTCTTGGGTTTGATGCACGGACACGGAGGTATGATAGCCAATGCATTTTACTATGATTTCATTAATCTATTTACATAATAAATTTTTCATTGTTTTTACAGTTTTACGCATATCGCAGTCGGACAGGGAAGCGCTATCTTGCAAAACTATTTTTCTCAGCCATAGACCACATGGGAAAAGATTCCCGTTGATGTGAAGTAGGCCATGTTCAACCATTGGTTGGTACGTATGTAAATAAATAATTGTTATTTTGAATTTTATTTCATTTATGACTTGATATTTTGAATTATTTGTAGGGTTTATGGTATCTGATCGAGGATACCATGCGTGAACCCATCCACAAAGCATGGAAGGTGGCCATGTGTGATCGTTTTCATCAATTTTTGCACAACAAAAGAAGGGCTGCCATGAAGAAAGCAGGAGTGTCAGTGATTGATGACTCTTTTAGAGTGCACTGACTAGAGTACATTTCATCCCACGTATGGGATTGATTATGTTCACTTTGGTAGAGTGGTGACTTTTAGAGGAGATCATCGATGGGGAGACAGAATCGAGGGAGACATGAGATGACTATCGAACTAGGAGTCGTACATTCAGTACTCATAGACAGCATCTGGTATGTATAATTTTTATAAATATTTTATATAACTTTAAATATTAACAATTTATTTTATTTTCGTATAGGCTTTCGAGCAGCCTGATATTACGGAGGAAGACGTATATCGGAAGATTTCTACTGATCCAGCTACTGGGGAGATTAGAGACGATCGCCAGCGGTAGATTGTGATCAGTATTATTTTTTTTCAATTTGAAATTTAACTGCATATAATATATTAATAATTTTAATTTTAAATTGCAATTATAGGAGTCATATGAGGCCGCATCGTCACAGGCTCAGGCTGTGAGTCAGGCCGAGACAGCTGATCAGGCCAATGGCCATCAGTTTGATGAGGCGGCCTGGATGCAGGAGACATAGTATGGACTTGAGAAGGGTCGAGTAGTTGGTATTGGCAGTCGACTGACTCCCAGAGATTAGTATGGCACTACTGTGATGTTGGCATCCTTTTTGAGAGGAGCTCTTGTATCATCATCCGCTTCACAGTATGAGGTTCAGTTGCGATCTCAGACTAAGTTGATAGAAAGTTTCCGTAAGGAGTAGGAGGAGATGTGTCTGCAGCAGCAGCAGTATGAGGTGGAGCGTCGACAACAGCAGTAGGTGCACGAGGAATAGATGAGTCTGTGGCAGCAGATGCAGCATGAGCAGATGGAGTACATGCGTAGACTTACTCCTGCATTAGGGATGGAGTTTCCTCCACCAGCTCCTGCAGATCCTCCCCCTCCCCCTCCCCCTCCTCCTTCAGATCAGTGATTTTTTTTGATGTTATAATGTTTGTGAATTCAAAATATATAATTTTTTCTATTTAGAGTTTCTGTCTCTCTTATATATTACATTATTAAATTTTTATTTATTTATAATAGTTTATTATTTATTTTATTAATAATAATATTATTCTTAGTATTTTAAATATGTTTTTATATTTTTTTTTGAAAATTTTGATAAATTTCATATTTTTATTTTCTAATTATTTTAATAATATTATATTTAGTATTTTTAATACATAAAAAGTTTCAAATATTTTATGTAAAATTATAATTTTTTAATTATTTATAATAATATGAATTCTTTATATTATTATTATTATATAATATTATAATATTAATATGATTAATAATACTATTCATATTTTATAATAGATAATATTTTTATAAATATTAAAATTTTAAAATATTTTAATTTAATAGTAATATTTTTAATATGAATAATAATAATATTATTATTATTATTATATTAATATTTTATTTTTTTATTTTTTATAAAATTTTAATTCTTTATTATAATATGAATTCTTTATATTATTATTATTATTATGTAATATTATAATATTAATATGAATAATAATATTATTCATATTTTAGAATAATTATTATTTTTATATTTTTTAAATTTTTTAAATTTTTAAATTTAATTATAATATATTTTAATATGAATAATAATAATAATAATATTTTATTTCTTTTATTTTTTATACTTATTTGTGACGGGTCGTCAGACCGTCGCAAAAGCTTCCCTTCGCAAATACGTCTGAATATATTTTTGAATACTTTTTTTATACTTATTTGCGACGGTACGAGTAACCCGACACAAATAGCATTTGCGACGGGACCGTCACAAATGTTTATTTTTTTGTACTTAGTTGCGACGGGATGAGAAACCCGTCTCAAATACCATTTGCGACGGTCCCATCACAAATAAATATTTAAAGATTTTGTTAAATAAATCGACTAGTATTAGCGACGGGAATAATTCACGTCGCTAATAATATTATTAGAGATTGTCCCGTCACAAATATATTTAGTTGCGACGCCGTTTTCCGCAATGGGCCATTTGTGACGGACACCCGTCGCAAATGGCCCGTCACCAAATAGCCTACTTCCAGTAGTGTTTATTCATTTGGAAAATAAATTTATAGTATTAATGATATAGAAGAATAAGACCCATTATAATAAAATTGATCACTAAGACATAACATAAATGATGTCATGACTTAAAAGAGGAGGGTGAATGATTCCCTTACCTTGAAGAGTAACTTTGAAATCAAGAAGGATGGGGCCTTGGGAGGTTTGAGGGAACCTTGGAAGGACTCCTTGGGAGGTAAGAAGACCAGAACATCGTTTAGGAAAATTTTGGAATAAAATTAATGACGCAAATGGCTTGGTATTTATATGAAAAGTGAGGGAATAAATTATTAATTTCCAAGGGACACCTCATCGGTGGTATTAGCAAAACCATAGTCTTTACCATGGTATTTTACAATGTTATTAGCCACTTAGGACACCTCATAGAATATCTCAATATTATTAAGTCTACCAGAAAGCTTACATCCTTATTATATCATTATTGATATCATTAAACACTCGAAACTCAAAACTATATTTTTACTATTCACAAAAAATTCAATTGTTTCAGAAAAATCCCAAAAATTCAAACTATCCTAAATCAATGTTCTGAATTCAAAAATGAAACACATTTTATGAAAATAATTTTCTAAATATTTTTAATTTAATTTTTCTTAAAATTCATTATTTATCCCAAAAATACAACTTTAAATCTATAACTCATTTTGTAACACCTTAAAAAATAATCAATGTCCCATTAAATTATCATATAACCATCGGACATGAAAGTAAAAATTTATAATTAAATTTTATGAAAACATAAATCCATTTTAAATTATTAAATAAATAATAAAATTGTAAATAAATTATTTATGACATACAAAAAAAACAAAAAACTTACTCTATGATCTTTTTTTCACTTTTATGTTGTTTAAATTGTATTTATACATTCATGGTTGAAGTTTCTATTTTTTGGTCAATTTACTATTCATTACGATTCATTACTATTCTTATGAGTAAGTTTCAAATCATACCTTACTATTCACTTAAAATCATGTTGATCTTATTAGACCCCAAAATTCTCACAGATCAAAACTATTGAAGACTATTTTTTAAAATAATTTCACAAAATAAATTATTTAAAGAATACAATAATATTTTAAAATACCACTTTTATCAAAAATTCATCAATAATACACATAATATAATTATCCAAATAATTGAAATTCACAAAGATTTACATAATAAAAAATAAAAAAAATTATATAAAAGGATTACACATAGTAACTAAGGTCTCATTACATTTCCCCTTATAACACCACTATATGACATAAGTGTAAGGTGTTCTATGGATATAGAATATTAAGGTGGCTCAGACATTTTTTCCCATGTGGTTATTTATATCAGCTTGAACTTCCCCCTTAAGAAATTCTGTTCAAGCTCCATATGTTGATGTTCACCTAGGGCATGGTCCAGAGAAAATCCTCGGGATGATACCTCTTTCCCATGCTCCGATAGATGGGCTTCATATGGCCCTAATCTACTGGATGAGGCCAATTAACCTTCTTTCTATTTCAATTAACCAAGATATATGTATTTATAAAAACACAAAGTCAATATTATAGTTTCCACTAGCCATATTGATTAACATCCATTTAATTGTCGAAACCCAACCATCTCATTTTAATTATACCGACTTAATTAATTAATGGATATAGTTTTGTTGATTATAAAATAAAATAAAACACAAAATTAGGAACCAAATATAATTATGAAGTTCGAGTCGTTACATACATTGTGTACCATTTCATTATTGCTGAAGTATTTCACATTGCTGCCCATTTTTACAGCCTAGAAATAACAGGCCTAGTGGAATTTTTTCAACACATAAATCAAATTAACATTCCTAATTGACATGTTCAATGATGTTTTATTCCACATTTTTTTTAAATTGTAAATTTTATTCATTAATTATTCCCTTTTTTCTTATTTCCTTCTCTAGAGTACACTACACAACTCTACTTATCTTCCTTCCCCATAACACCACATTGATTGGAAAATTATTTCTCTATAATGATGTCACATAAAACAATATACCCGTATGATGATAACGTATGGGAGACTGGTTCTAATCATGGAATTTGTTGAGGAACATCAATGAAATGTTGAATCATTATCCTTATATTATGTATCTACAACATTCCATTATTTCCATATAAAGATAGATTCGTACATGGAAATAGATAAATCCTATTTCTTTATGAACCTATAGATTTTACACTACATATCCAATCAGTATTCACAAGGGAAATATTTTCCAAGAATATTCCCATAAAATTATTTTTTTCCATATTTTCATTTTCTTCCACCTCTTGTTTGTTTTGAAATAATGTCCACCATAGATCTGCATCTCTTTATAGATGATAAACATCCATAATAACCTTATACAATTTATCACTTATGAATGTGACAAAATATATTCTCTATAGAACATATCAATTTATCAAATATAAATGTATTTTTAATCCCCTTGAAT
Organism: Viscum album; assembly: GCA_963277665.1. Lineage (NCBI taxonomy): Eukaryota > Viridiplantae > Streptophyta > Magnoliopsida > Santalales > Viscaceae > Viscum > Viscum album. The sequence continues at coordinate 568,113,144 of OY728151.1, forward strand.
TATAGAAGCTGTTTTTTTATGAAGTGATCTAACATTGTTACACCATGTCGGGGACCAAGATTCTAAATGAAATTTGGGTTATTTCACATAAGACCATTCATTTTCCTCATTAATTTATATGTTTTTCAACTCCAATTGACATTCCATTTCCATAATAATTATCATTCATAGGAGGAAAATTACTATATGGGTTACATGCATTGTTACAATTTTGATTCCATCCACTTGGATCTATTTCAAAATAATAGCTTACAATATATTAGATAAGGAAATTTTAAAACTATTTTTACAATTAATTTGTAACTAATGTCAACATAACATGCTTGGTTACCATAAGAATATTATCAATGTTATTTATAGTGTTATAATTTCTCTAATCTATGTTTTCCTAAATGTATTTTAAAATGATTCTTGTAATCTTTCTCTAATACCAACTATAAAGACCTTGACCCTTGAATCTCAGAGCTATTGACTTATAATATTATATTTTTACTATTAACAAGAGTTCACATCCCAATATACCTATAATGACCCGACATTAAAACATTGCAAAATTTTGAATTAAATGAACAATTCACATTTAGGATATTTTCAGGTTTAAATTTTTAGAGAGTTAGACCATAACAATTACATTTCAAAAACAAAAAAGTAGACACTTCTACAAATTATTCTTTTTTTACAAAACATGAACTCTTGAAAAAAAGATCAATGTCTAGTTCTATGTTTAAGTCACCATGAATTTTCCTTGATCCCATCCTTGACCCTATTCCACATTATATACTATGAAAAACATTTCAAAAACATTGGATGAGCATAAAAATCTCAATAAAGGATACACAAAGAAGTAAATCTGTTAGTTTTCCATAACAATTAAACCATGAATACTTTAACATATGTAATAATTTTCACCATTATGAAGTAGTAAATGCACTTCACTAAATAAAAAATTATTACATACCATTTTTAACCAAAATATTACCATAAAACCCATATAAAGAACACATAACTTATAAAGGTAACTTGGGACATAAATATACATAAATGGAATAACCATATGGTCGACTTCCACACATATCACCAAATGGAATATCCATACGGCCAACTTCCATACCCAATGCGTTGGAGGTTATAACGTAACCACACGTCCTGGTATTCATGGAACAAACCATCATTTGGTTTATCACGTAACCACCCGTCAAATGTTCAAGTACCATTATAATATCATAACACATAAAATATTGAAAATATATAGGAAATAAAACATTTCCACATTTCAATCAAAATATATCACATAAATATATTGACATAAAAAATCCATTTTCAATATCATTTTCAATACAAAAAATACATAAAAGAGCATTTGGTATTTATTTTCTTTTAAAAACATCGCGACTTGTTGAGGAAGCCAAAGATCAAATAATACTCGCAGTGGCGGAAAAGGTCATTGTCACTGCTTGTGTTAAAAGGAACATTCTTTTTTTCATTTAGTAAAATACTTTAAAGAAAAAAATTCCCTTTGAAATTTCAAGGGTGTTTATACAGCGTATAAAATAATGTCGGGTATTAATACAAAATATGCCTAAATGAAAGGAGATTGAGAAGAAATCCCTTACCTCGTGTCTGACTTGAACCGTTCGTTCTTTAATATCCTGAATAATAAACTAAAGTTAATTTATACTTTCTTGATAACCTTTTTCAAGTTTATAATTCCTTTTATATCAATTATTACCATGTTATAAACATTATGTAATCATTTAAGTAAATAACATCCATTTTGTCAATAATTTGTACTTGAGTCAAAAATGGACTTCTTACAATTACATGTTGTTCGTGTGGTCAAAGGTTAATTATATCCAGAATTATATTCATGATTTATATATCATATTTATCATATATATCCATCATATACATGAATTTATAATAGTACATAACATATGTAGGTAAGAAATGAATTGCACCGTTCCTGGAGACGGTAAGTCGTACGTACGCATGAACACTACTTTCATTTCTATTTATTAGTTTAATTGAATTTAAACATAATGATGAATAGGTATATTATAATAAAAGTATAATATCATATATAATATCATTAACTATATCCTTTACACATCCCACATAAGGCATTAACGAGTCACATCACATTGAGGGGGCGATAGTCCACACTTCCTCAAATGTGATTATCGTATTTACCCACTACGGAAACAATAAAGGCATGATATAAATGGAAAATAAAGAAGCCTAATAAAAAAATAAGAATAATATATATCATATATAAATATATTTCCATCATAATGGCCACCATGAGAGGTAGTAGGAAATAATCGATCAGTCATCGTTTCGTGAGGTGTTAGTTTGCCAGCCACAGAAACATTATATGCTTTACCCATTAGATAGAGGTGTGTGTATGTGTAGTTTTAATACATATTCTAAAAACATCCTAGTATATTTAGGATACTGGTTTTGTTACAAAAGAAAGGAAAAAAAGAATTTTGGGGTTGGAGAGGTATAATAAAATAAAACTATTTAAGAGAAACTGTTACCTTTAATTTGGGTAACTCCCTTTGGTTTGAACCAAAATGAATTCTTGAAGTGCCTTCTGCCTAAGGTAAGGATTCTAAAAGGAGTGGAGGGATGTATGTATCTTAATTGGGAAGAGTTTGGATGACCCAAATGTCTTGAGATGTGTGAGTAATTGGTTATAAGTGGTCTCCTTTTATAAGGGGGAGGAGGGACACTTTAGGAAAGTGTGAAAACATTATTTTATAATATAATGATATTCGGTTTCTAACGGTCCAAAAATCATTATAGTCAAATATAATATGAGTCATGGTCGAAATAAAATCATCCAATCATAATTTTAAATTTTTGGATAATATTTTAATCATTATAATGTTATTTATTTAATGATTTATTAATGAGGTAAATACTGCATCATTATTGTGTCCTAAATAATTTAATTTATTTGATGTCTATAAATTATTAGAACATACCATGATATATGAAATAATTTTATTTGTCCAAAAAATATTTATAGTTTAAAATAGGACTTATATAACACCATATAATAATTAATCACTAAAAGATTTTGCTTAATGTCAATTTTGTCTTTACATTAAATTAATTAATCTAAATTGTCATTATCACTCCCAAGTGGCTCAATGGGGTCCCAAAATCGACCCAATGCTGAAAATGGTCATTAATGACTCAATAAATAAGGTTTGGACAAGTGGTAAGGTAATTTTGAATTATTATAATATTCTTTTAACATTGAATTACCCTTTTTACCTTTAATCGTGGTAAATAAAAGTCAAAAGTCACTATTCATCAAAAATTATTTTCATCTTAATGAACCGAATTTTACTTCATAATAACAACTATTTATGTCATATTTATTATGTTCAATTCATAGAAGAGCTAAAATTTCATTTAAATGAAACAATCAGTTTTATTAACTACCGTAATGTGGTTTCACTATTCATCAAAAATTGACGTTTTTCATAAAAATACCAAAAATTCAGCCTAAGAAATATTTGTTATTCCGAATTCAAAAATGATTTCTATTTTTCCAAATTCAAAACATAGAAGTGTAATTAATTAATTTTAATATTAATTGTCGTTATCAAAACAAATATCGCGTTTTTAAGAAACAAGAACTATCAAAAGATTGATACTTGTTTATGTACAATTTCAAATTGAAATAAATTTCAATAACCAGCATTGGATTAAATGGTAAAAATATATTTTAATTTAAATTTAATACCAATTAAAAATATATGATAACCATATAAATAAATTAGATTAAAATACACTTTTGAAATAAAATACAATATTTTTCACTATTCATTAAAAATGAACTTTGTTGGAAAAAATCCATAAATTTACCCAAAGTAAATTTTGATGTCCCCATTCTAAAGAAAGATTTTATTTGGTTATATATAATGTATTAATGTGACTAAAACTATATTTAAAGAGGTTTCTCCATTAAAAGGTGGTAAATAGGCCTTTTAATATAAATTATGCTTAAAATTAAATTCATTCATATTTTAAGCCTCTAACATTATGTTGGATAAATGAAAATACATTTTACAAAAATGTATAATTATATTGTATTTAGTTTTGTTCATTCCCACCAATAAAACATATAGGAGTTAACTACCTTTTAAAATAATTATATTATATTATCAGTGTGCAACGTAAGATTCCAAACAAACACGTTGTTGCGTATCGAGTACGCTATTGAACATAGCAACCCCTTTAAAGTAAATTAATATTTAATTCACAGATTAAATATAAAATATGTCTTATTCTTCTTTTAACTGGGAAGTTATCCTTCCGCCCTTTTGGGAATTTCATCCTCAAAATTTTTATTCACTTATCAAAATAAGTGCGGGTATTTATCTCTCATAACATTTCTAGATTTTCACGTTTCTTCTTCAACCATATGGTTTTTACACAAAACCATTACATAGTGAATTACCTTATTCCGCAACACATTCTCTCTACGATTAAGAATTTGGACAGGTTGTTCTTCATAAGAGAGATTCTCTTCAAACTGAACTACCTCTGGGATCAATACATTAGATGGATCTGATATATACTTTCTCAACATGGAAACATGAAAAACATTGTGTACTTGGGATAAACATGGAGATAAATCCACTCTATACGCAACTGATCCAACATTATCTATAATTTTATAAGGTCCAATGATCCTCAGTCTCCACTTTCACTTCGTACCAAAATGCATACCACTTTTCTATAGAGAAACATTGAGAAAGACATGATCACCTACATAAAAAGATTGTTCCTTCCTCTGGTTATCTGCATAAATCTTCTGTCTTCTCTGAGATGTTCTCATGTGCTTCTGAATCAATAGAACTTTCTCTTCCATCTCTTCTACCAATTCTGTTCCCATCAGCTTCCTTTCACCTAATTCATCCCCAAAAGCTGGAGTTCGACAGTTCTTTCCACATAATTCCTCATATGGAGCTATCTGTATACTAGAATGAAAATAGTTATTATAAGAAAATTCAACCAAATAATGATGTTGGTACCAACTTCACTGATAATAATGTGAACAAGCACGTAGAAAATCTTCCAAAGTATGTATTTTTCATTCTGACTGCCCATCTGTTTGCGGATGAAAAGCTGTACTAAAATTTAATTCAATACCCAAGGACTTATGAAGGCCTTTCATAATGTTAGATGTAAACCTGGGATCATGATCTCATATAATGGGGAGGGGAACACCATGCAACCTCAATATATATTTAACATACACCCGAGCAAGTTGATCTAGTTACAAAGTTCCTCACATTGGAAGGACATGAGCAGATTTAGTCAATCAATCAACTATAACCCAGATTGCATTATTACCTCGAGATCGCTGTGGTAATCCCACAACAAAGTAAATGGATATATTTTTCCATTTCCACTCTAGCACCGGTAAAAGCTAAAAAAATATATTTATGTAATTTCCGCTCTGTTTTAACCTACTAGCAAATCAAACACTTCACAGTAAAATCAACAATATCTCCTTTCATTCCATCCCACTAGTAATACTCACAGAGATCTCTATACATCTTAGTACAACCATGATGAACTAAAAACGGGGAACTATGAGATTCACATAACAACTCAATTTTTAAATTTGAATCACATGGTACACATAATATCTTTCCAAACCTCAAAAAAAATCATTATCAATGTTAAATTCAGGCAACATACACTTTTAATCCAATTCAACCTTTTTGTGAAACTCCTTATCTTCTTTCTGTCCTTTCTTTATTCTATCTAATAGAGATGATCACACTGACACATGATACAAAATAGAATAATTTTTTTCAGCACAACTTCTATACTAATGTTCATTAAATCACAAACCAAAGGATCTTGTTCCAAACATAGCATGTCTAATGAAGCATTACTTTTTCAACTCAAAGAATCAGCCACATTATTTTATTTTCCCGTATGGTAAGGGATCGTGCATTCATAATCCTTGATTAATTCTATCCATATCTTCATTCTCATGTTCAATTCATTCTGAGTGAATATATACTTCAAACTTTTGTGATCTGTATATATTTCACACTTCACTCCATACAAATAATTCCCCCAAATTTTTAAAGAAAAATAAAATTGCAGGTAATTCCAAATCATGTGTAGAGTAATTTAACTCATGTGGTTTCAAATGACATGAATCATAATAAAGTACCTGATCATTTTTCATTAGGAAATACCCTAGTCCTATCAACGAAACATCTTTGTAGATAACAAACTCAACATTTCTGGAAGGTGGTGCCAAAACTGGAGCATTCACCAATATTCTTTTCAATTCCTGAAAACAATCATCACATTCTTTTGTCCATAGGAACTTATAACCTTTTCAAGTTAACTAATTCATTGGACTAGATAAATATGAGAAATTTTCAACAATCATCTGGTGAAAACATGACAAACCAAGAAAACTATGAATCTCGGTTATATTTGTGGGTCTTGGCCATTTTTCAACAACTTTTGTTTTATCATGATCAACAGTTATGCTATTTTTTGATACAATATGACTGAGGAATGAAATTTTTTTAACCAAAACTCACACTTGTTGAATTTTACATAAAGTTTATTTTCTTTTGAGGTTTGAAAGACAACCCTTAAATGACTTTCATGTTCCTACTTACTTTTGGAATAAACCAAAATATCATCAATGAACACAACAACAAACTTATCCAACAAATCACAAAAAATTATATTCATAATATACATGAATATAACAGGTGCATTGGTTAACCCAAAAGGCATAACTACAAATTCATAATGCCCATATCTAGTATGAAACGTGTTCTTCGAAACGTATGCTTCCTTTACTTTCAACTGATGGTACCCCGACCTCAAGTCAATCTTTGAAAAATACTGAGCTCCATGGATATGATCAAACAAATCATTGATATGAGGCAAATAATACTTATTCTTAATAGTGATCTTATTCAATGCTCTATAATCAATGCAAAGTCTCATTGAACCATATCTATTTTTAACAAAAAAGTCACGAGAACCCCATGCTGATGTTCTAGGTTGAATGAATCCATTATCTAATAACTCCTGCAATTGATTCATTAACTCTAATGATCAATTTGAGCCATTCGATAAGGGGTTTTTGAAATTGTCTTAGAATTTGAAACTAAGTCAACAGTAAATTCATCTTATCGATCAGGTATTATACTAGGAAACTCATCAGAAAAAACATCAAGGTACTCATTTAAAACTGGCACATCATTAATCTGAACAGTCCCTTTGTTTTAAACAATATGTGGAAGGTAACATTCATTTCCATCTTTTACTAGTTTTCAACACCTTGATATGTTATCAAAAGAAAGGGTTCATTCTTGTACACAAACTGAAAATCTTCCTGAAATGGAATCTATTTCTCTCTATAGTCAATCTTAGTATGATAAATAGAAAGTCAATCCCTTCCCAATATAACATCAAACACTACTAGAGGCAAAACAATAATGTTTGTAGGTAGATTCTTTCTTCACACAAGGACATGAATGTTCTTATATTTTCTTTTCGTCTCTACATTTCATCCAGGTGTTTTCACTATAAGTTAAGTATTCATATCATCAGATGGAATTCCCAAATTCGTATAAAACTTCTTAGAAATGAAAGAGTGTGTATACCCTGAATCAAACAACACATTGGCATAATCTGAACAAACAAACAGGGTACCTGATACAACTTCATTTGATGGACCAACATCTTCTGACGTAGTTTCAAAGGATTTCACCACCCCTTTCTACTTGTACTCTGGCTACTTTCCTTCGGTTGAGTTATTTGTTGGACACACGTTTTCATAATGATCCATTTCAATGCACTTAAAACATTTTACTGATTGTAAATTAGTTTTTTTTCATACCATTACCCTGATCATTTTTAGTTCAATTACGATCCTTATGTCCCATTTTACCACATCGGTAGCACTTACCAGAATTCAAAAGACATTCCTCATTATTCATTTTACCAAAATTTTCACAAACTGTGAACTTTAGTTTCTTACCATCACACTTTTTTGATGATTTTTTCCCTTTCGCATGCCTCCTCGTCCTCTTATTCTGTTGTTTGTCAAAGAATACATGATCATCATCAAACTCTATTTTCACCTTCTCCGCACAATGAACATGTATTTCATAACATTTGAACTCATGAGAAGCTAAATCCCTTCGATACTTTGGATTTAATCCTGAGTAAAAATGGTTGATTTTACTATCAAGATCTCGTATGAAATGTTGAGCATACCTTGCATGTCAAGTGAATTTTTCTTCATAAGTAGCCACTGAGTCATCCTCCTGCCTCAATTCTAGGAATTTGTTTACCATCCTAAGACAAACCACCTTAGGAAAATATTTCTCAAGAAAAATAACATTGAATTCTTCCCAAACAAGAGCATAAATCTCATCATTATCCGTGATATTTTTCACCATCGACCACCACCGATTAGGCTCACATTCAAAATTGTAAACAGTGAGACAAAACATTTGATGTTCTGAACAAACCATGACATCAAAAAAATTTCCAGTGCTTTAATCCACCATTCTGCAAGCACTGGATCAGATGATTCTCTGAATGATTGGGGGTGTTGCCTCATCAAATGCTTCACTAATAACATGTTCCTCTGTGGTTGTTCAGGCAGATCTCGTGCATGAATAACACAACCATTTAAAGCATGCGTCAATTGTTCCATCACTGCAACAAAATGTTCAGTTCCGATTCTGACCATCTTAGGTTGCTGATTTGGAAGGTTGTCTTCCCCCTGATGTCATCCCAACATAGCTACACTGTTTCCTCTACGTAAAACCATTCTGAACACAGAAATATCTTATGCGAAGCAATACGGTAATCTGTAAATGCAATATCATTTCAATATTACCATAAATTAATTTAGGGACATTAATATAACAATAACATAACTACTAAAGTTATCTAAACCAACATCTGATACCAACTATAAAGACCCAGCCATAAAACATTACAAAATTTTTAATTAAATGAATAATTCGCATTGAGGATTTTTTCAGGTTTAGAGTTTATAGAGTCAGACCATAACTATTACATTTCAATAAATTACAAAGTTGATACTTCTACCCAGTATCCATTTTTTTTAAAAAACATGAACTCCTGAAAAAAAGACACATGTGTAGTTCCATTTTTAAGTCAGCATGAGTTTTCCATGATCCCATACATGACCCTATTCCACATTATGTCCTGTGAAAAACCATTCAAAAACTTGGGATGAGCATAAAAATCTCAATAAGGGATACAAAAAGAAGTAAAACTATTAGTTTTTTAAAACAACAAGTAATCCATGAATACTTTAACATAAGTAATACTTTTTACCTTAATTAAGTAGAAAATACTTGTCACTAAAAATAAATCATTACTTACCCTTTTGTAACCAAAATATTACCATAAAACCCATATAAAGAACACATATCTTATAAAGGAAACTTGGGACCTAAACATACATAAATGGAATAACCATACGGTCAACTTCCACACATATCACTAAATGGAATATCCATACGACCGACTTCTATACTCAATGCATTAGAAGTTATAACGTAACCAACCTTCCTGGTATTCACGACACCACCTGTCATTTGGTTTATCATGTAACCACCTGTCAAATATCCAAGTACCGTTATAAAATCATAACACATAAAATATTGAAAATATAATGCAAAGAAAACATTTCAACATTTCAATCACAATATATCACTTAAATATATCGACATAACAAATTCATTTTCATTAGAATTTTCAATAAAAAAAATATGTAAAAGTGTATATGGTATTTATTTTCATTTAAAAACATTAGGCTTATTGAGGAAGCCAATGATAAAATAATACTTTTGGCGGCGGAAAAGGTCATTTTCACCGCTTACATTAAAAAGAAAATTCTTTTTGTCGTTTAGTAAAACACTTTGAAGAAAGATATTCTTTTTGAAAATTAAAGGGTGTTTAAACAGTGTATAAAAGAAATTCATGTATTAAAACAAAATATGCCTCAATGAAAGGAGATTGAGACGAAATAATTTACCTCGTGTCCGACGTGACTTGTTCGTTCTTTAATATCCTGAATAATAAACTAAAGTTAATATATACTTTCTTAAGAACATTTTCAAGATTATTATACCTTTTATATCAATTATTTCCATGTTATAAACATTGTGTAATAATTTAAGTTAATAACATTCATTTTGTCGATATTTGGTATTTGAGTCCAAAATAGACTTTTTACAATTACATGTTGTTCATGTGGTCAAAGGTTAATTATATCCAGAATGAAATTAATGATTTAAATATCATATATATTATATATATCCACCATATAAATATATTTATAATAGTACATAACATATGGAGGTAAGAAATGAAATGCACCGTTCATGGAGAAGGTAAGCCGTACGCACGCATGAACGCTACATTCATTTCTATTTATTATTTTAATGGAATTTAAACATAGTGATGAATAGGTTTATTATAATAACAGTATAATATCATATATATTATGATTAAATATATCCTTTATACATCCCACATAAGGCATTAACGAGTCACATCAGTTTGAGGGGGCGGTAGTCCGCACGTCCTCAAATGAGATTATCGTTTTTACCCACTATGGAATCCATAAAGGAGTGATATAAATGGGAAATATATAAGCATAAAGAAAAACTAAACCTAATATGTATCATATATAAATACAGTTCCATCATAATGGCCACCATGAGAGGCGGTAGGAGATAATCGAATAGTAATCATTTCGTGAGGCCTTAGTTTTCCATCCACAAAAACATTATGATCTTCACCCATTATTGGGAGGCCTGTGTATGGGTAGTTTTAATCCTTCTTCTAAAAACATCCCAGTATATTGAGGATACTTGTTTTGTTACAAAAGAAAAGAATTAAAAGAGTTTAGGGGTTGGATATGTAAAATAATAGAGAACAATTTAAGAGAAACTGTTACCTTTAATTTTTGTAACTCCCTTTGGTTTGAACCAAAAGGACTTCTTGAAGTGCCTTATGCCTAAGGTAAGGCATAAAAAAGGAGGATAGGGATGTGTGGAGATTAATTGGGTATAGTTTTGATGAGCCAAATGTCTTGAGAGGTGTGAGGAATTGGTTAAAAGTGGTCTCCTTTTATAAGGGGGAGGAGGGGAACTTTAGGAAATTGTGAAAATATTATTTTATAATATATTGATATTCTATTTCTAATGGTCCAAAAATAATTATAGTCAAAGATAAGATGATTAATGGTCAAAATAAAATAATCCAATCAGAATTTGACTTGTGTTGAAAATTATTTTAATCATTATAATATTATTTATGTTAATTATTTATTAATGAGGTAAATACTACATCATTATTGTGTCATAAATAATTTAATTTATTTGATATCTAAAAATTATTAAAACTATACCATGATATAGGAAATAATTTTATATTTCCAAATAAAATTTATAGTCTAAAATTTGACTTATATAATACGATATAAAAATTAATTACTAAAAAGATTTTTGTTAATGTCAATTTTTCAATTACATTAAATCAATTAATCTAAATTGTCATTATCACACACATGTGGCTCAATGGGGTTCCAAAATCAACCCAATGATTCCCATGGTCGTTAATGACTCAAACAATATGGTTTGGACAAGTGTTATGGTAATTTTGGATTATTATAATAATATTTTAACCTTGAATTACCCTTTTTATCTTTAATTGGGGTAAATAAAAGTCAAAAGATATTATTCACCAAAAATTATTTTAATCTTAATGAACCACATTTTATTTCATGATAATAACCATGAATTTTGAATTTTTTAAATTAAATTCATAGAAGAGGTAAAATTTTCTTTAAATGAAAAATTCAGTATTTTTAACTACCGCTATGTGGTTTCACTATTCATCAAAAATTGAAGTTTTTCAGAAAAGTACCAAAAATTCATCTTAAGCTATATTTGATATTCCGAATTCAAAAATGATGTCTATTTTTCAAAATTAAAAACATAGAAGTGGAATTAATTAATTTTAATATTAATTCTCATTATCAAAGCAAATAGCGTGTTTTTAAGAAATAATAACTATCAATAGATTAATACAAGTTTATGTGCAATTTTAAAGTGAAATAAATTCCAATTACCAATATTGGATTAAATGGTAAAAATATATTTTAATTTCAATTTAAACCCAATTAACAATATAAGATAACCATATAAATAATTTAGATTAAAAGTCACTTTTGAAATAAAATACACTATTTTTCACTATTCATTAAAAATGAACTTTGTCAGAAAAATTCCAAAAATTTACACAAAGTGAATTATGATGTCCCCATTCTAAAGAAGGATTTTATTTGGTCATATAGAATGTGTTAAAGTGACGAAAAATATATTTAAATAGTGTTCTCCATTAAAAGGTTGTAAATCTGCCTTTGAATGTAAATAATGCCTAAAGTTAGATTCATTCATATTTTAAGCCTCTAAATTTTTGTTGGATAAAATTAAATAAATTTACAAACATGTATAATCATATTATAGTTATTTTTGTTCATTCCCACCAAAACAAAGGCTAAGAGTTAACTACCGTTTTAAATAATAATATTATATTATTAGTGTGCAATGTATGATTCCAAAGAAACATGTTGTTGCATATCGGGTATGCTATCAAACATATAAACACATTTAAACTAAAATTAATATTTAATTCACAAATTAAATATGAAATATGTCATATTCTTCATTTACCATGGATTTTAGAGTACCAAATAGTTTTATATATTATGATAAATATATACAAACCTATATATGAAATTAAAACAAGAAATTGAGAATTTGGGAAAGCTAAAACCTAATAAAGGGGTGAGCTCATATGATCATTTTTGAAATATAACACAATGTAATCTACAAAAATAAATAATATAGAAAACTGAATATCTAAAAACACATTCCATTAAAAAAATAAACCGTAACATTTTATTGTTGGAATAAAATCTAGTAAATATAATTCAAAATAAATAATCACATGAGAATAATACATAAGAATGGATATTCTACTATTGGAATAAAATGATGGATTATAAATAACTAATAATATAATGAGGAAATTAATAATGTATGAAATCATAAACATACTGTCAAGTTTTTAAACAAGACACCGTACATAATCGAGTAAGACATTAGCTAGTACCCAATCTAGTTTGTCCCATGAGGTACATCAAGTGGATATATTGGTCCCCACATGACATGTACTATGTCCAATGAATTAGACATATTAAAATGGGTAAATCATAATCAAATTATATATTCCCATTTAATATATTAAATAAAATTTAAATAATAACCCCGAACATTAAAAATAATCATAAACATTCTAGAGTAATATAGAGAATGGTATCAATTGAATAAATCTCCATAAATTATAATTATAAAACATTAAAAAAGATAGATTATAATATAATATATAGATCTAAATTAAATATTATATCTATTTTATGGTTTTGAAATAGGTGAAAATACTCTAATAAAATCATTGAGAAATGCTGAAGAGAAATACCATTTTAAATTTGCGAAGAACAATTATTTTGGAAAATCATTATATTTTTCATAATAATAAGATTGTAAACATGTAAATATCCTAAATGAAAAGGGAATAAAATTTTATTTTATGAAAATAAATAAAATAATCATTACAGAAATTTGAAACTGATGTGAGAACATGTATGGCGAGTGTTTAAAAATCATTAGAAATAAGCCACATTAATGAGAATTAAGGTAGAAAATAAATGTTAAATTAAATTGGTAGAAGGAATAATTGTTTTAATAAAAAAATAATAGGCCCCAGATATATTTTTATGAGAAACAAAAATATTTTTAAAAAATATTGGTTCCTTAAAATAGATTATAGAGTGTACATGATATGGGAATAAAAAATGGATGTTCACATTAATCGATATTTCCTATCAGGGTGGATTAAAAAAGTAACGTTATAAAACATGTATTACATGTAAAATAAATAATCATTGAGAATGGTGAATATTTTAGGAAAGTAAAAATAATATTTAAGAGGAGTATATAAGATGAATTATGAATTACATTTAGTTAAAAATAATGAATGTGGAACCCGAAAGGAAAATTGTGGTTTGGGAAAAAACCATTTCATGATGTACATATAGGTTCTGAACAAGAACATAATCACCTAGATAATGATATTAGATTGAATATTAATTAATTTCATAACCAATGGAAAATTAATTTTAATTAATATAATTTTATTGTGTTTTTTTGTCTTTTTATGAGTTATAAGATTCAATTTAGTTGTTTGAGATTGTTTTTTCCATGGATTTCATGTATGGTTCACTTGTATACAAGTATGAAAGATGACATGAAATGGGAATAGTTATCAAGAATGGAAATTATATGATATTATTGAAATTACAAATCTGTAAAAGGTATTATAATAAATTTTTTATATGTATAAAGATAATTCATTTGATAAAATTTCAATGATATCCATTTAGAGTATTTTGGCCTTTTTTCAATCATCACACAGTATTTTTGTTAATTTAATTAATATTATGTAATTATTCAAGTAAATAACACAAAAATTGTTAAAATAATCATTTAATAATAATTTTTATCCATTATAATGGTTTTATATCTATCCTTGAAGGTGGTATTAGAAAACAGAAAAAATCATCTTCTATGAAGGTGGTGAATTGGAAACCTACATGTGAATTTTTAATTTTTATAAAAAAATGAGAAGAAGTAAAAGATTTGATTGTTTTTTAATCAATTAAAACAATAATATTCTTATATATAAATGATACTGGAGTTATCATGACACATTGGGATATGTTTTTCAGGAAAGGACATAAAAGGAATTTAAATTGAAGTTCAAATAAAAAAAATGAATATAGGATTTTAAAAGATGAACTTATTCACCTTGAGAGATTCCTTAGGGAAATTTAGTTTAGTATTTTTTGAAAAAAGGCACCTAAGAATGTGAAAAGAATTATAAAGTGGAATGGGAATAATTTTTTCAATCATAATTGATTTTGAGGTGTAAGGATATGTTGTTAGGAGGGGTGGTATTTATAAGAGAATAGGGTGTTGTTTTTTGATTAATTTATTAATTAGTTATTTTTTTTGGCTCAAGACAATCAATAATGATGTTTCCAATGACTAAATTTAGTATTGTGAGATTACGAGTTCTAGATAATGGCATGTTAAATCTTAATTGACTCGTCCATGACAACAAAATTAATATATATACCAGAAAAGCATAGCCAGAGGAAAAGAATCTTACCATTTATTAAGAAAGGAAAATTCAGTCAATAAGAACCTTATACCTAACACAACAGCTACACCACATCAAAACCAAACCCTTCACCATCTCCATGATAAAAAACATCCTCTATAGTCATTGAAACCCACTCTGATCTTTTATAGTGGCTCGGGACTTTGGCATAATTCTTTATAAAATTCAACCGCTCCAACGAATGAAATTCATTATTAGTTGACCTGATGATTGATCTACCTTCTTTACAGATACAGGATCTATTGAACATTGGCTTCAGTAAAAAGGAATAAATTTTCCATGATCATCTATGTGTCATGACAGTAATATCTTCCTGATTCCCATGAGAAATTTTACTCGCTCTCTGAACAATGTCTCTTTATGAGTGTCTGACCACACCCTCATTTTCCTTCTCACAATAAGAAACATCTCCCCTTCTATAAGAGACCTGCATATTCTTATATTCCAACATCTTATTTTGCTGAAACTTGTTGTTCGTATAAAGCATTAAAAGACAGCTTGACTAGTCCATCAGATACTGACCTACACAAGACCTATTTCCAACATCTCCATTCACTACATCCTCATTTTGACCTGTACATAACTCATTGTCCACTTCTTCATTCACTGCATCCTCATACTGAACCTGCATACTAGCTTCCACTCTTTCATTCTCCATCCCATGAAAGTAGTTCCTCGTGGACACCTTAAACATCACATCATCATCCTCAACATGCTTCCCACAAAGCTCTGGCTCCCCCACAGGTAGACTAACACCACGGTCCATCAATGCAGCATGATGCTTTCAAACATCGACCTCCATCTAAGACCCTTTAATCCCATCACTCCCCTTTCCACTACTACAATTATTTACCAGATCAGCACCTCCCTCAAGTAATCCTCCATCCACCCGTCTGATATCAAGAAACGATAGAGAATTCATGACCACAAGATTCAGTTTATCCCTTGCAGCCACATGAGTTGATGCCATTCTAGCATCACTCTATCTATCAGTTCCCTTGATACCAGTCCCCCAGTTCAGGTCGTGTTTCATAATTTTTAGCATCGTAGACACTAAACTATTTAAATGAACTTCATCTAGATTTTCAATAATATATTCAATATGGCTACCTAGCCTAGGTGCATTGCCAACCCAAGAAGCCAGAACATGCATCCTCCTTCTAAAAGGGTTGCCAATCCTCTTCTCCAGATATTGGTACCTCTAGATAGATACACCACCATGGCACTTAACATCTAAATTCCCCATTATATTATAGGTTGTGAATTTTTCAATCCACAATTCATAAACCACATCATGCTTCCATCTGAATTCTTGAACCACCGAAACCCTTACCCATTCCACCTGATTTTTCAAGATATCCACCAAAACACACTGAAGAGGATTGATCTAGTGACTCACCATGGCTATTTGAACATCATAACACAAATAAGGACCTACCAGTTTCCCAAGAATACGTATAATCTCGGGATTTTTTAAAGGTATAGGTAAATGAGGAAAACATACCCAAATCTGGATGGAGGTTGGGTATCGATTCATAAAGAGATAAAAAATCCACCGGAGGAGAAGAAACATGTAACCATTTCATAGTATCGGTGCACTGGCCCCCACACACATCAGGTCTTCCTCCAAGGTGAAATAGATCATCAAATGGAGACTATCAAGAAGAATAACGATTGCATGATCTTGAAGATCCCATTTATTAAAAAACAAACCAATCTAAATAATCGAATGAGGGAATATGAAAATTTAATCTTTCCACCAGAGTCAAAGCATGACAGCTCGTCGCCTCAGAGATCTCTGACACCGAAATCGGGAGTTGAGGATTACCAAGATGAAGGTTTGACACCTTCGGGCATACGACTATCACTGGGAGCTTCGAGAGATGTCGAGGGTTGGAGAAAGGTACGAATGGGGTTCACGGCCTCAAAGGAGGCCGCATTCCATCCTCCCCCTTCCCACCTCCATTTTATGAAAATTATTTTATATATATGTGAAATATAATTTTTAAATTAAATCAACAATTACTTGAAAACTACCAATTTTTAACATTATAACCAATATTATGAAAAATATAAAAACATAAGTCCCATAAAAGTATCCTTTAATCATAATATTAAAACATATTAATTAAAAAAATATACTACATAAAAATGAATTTTCTAATAAATAATTTTTTTTAAATTTCTAATAAACATTTACGTTTCACAAAAATAAAAATACTTAATTTATCATTTTAAAAAAAATAATTTACTTATTCTATGATTTAATTATATAATATTTTCATTAATAAGATGAAAATATTTTATGTATAAATTCATGATATATATTACCATTATATAATCCCTATTAATATTCATAATGGTCCCATTATTAATCTTTTAGTCATGTTAATATTTTTTAGTATATTATGGTTTTAAACATAGTGTTGGGTGAAATATAATTAATTGATGATTTTAAATTTATATGATAGATACCATTAAATCATGGGGTGTTACACTTGTCCAAAATTGAATAATATGTATTCTTTTACATTTGTTGTTCCTATAATATTTTTATTGAGGTAAGTTTTTTATTTTTAAAATTCATTTTTCAATTATTCAGTTATTGATTTATATATCATTCAATTTATTATTTTTAAAGATTAGTTTATATATTTTTTGTGTGAAATTAAACATTCTATTCTATGTTTATTTTTATTATTTTATATATATTTAAACAAATTTTTAATTTTTACAATTTCTATAATTTTATACCATTCATATTTTATTTATATTCAATAACATTCATATAATGGTTATTTTATAAAATAAAATTAGACATAGACATTTCCTTGAAACATTCAAATGAATTTCCACTCATGTTTATAAAATATAATTTAAGTAAATATTTTTACAAATATATATTATAAATATTTTTAATATGTTATATTTATTTTCATATGATATTATTATTATTTTTATGTTTATGTAAGAAGAAAATGTTTATATTATCTTTTTTTTGACATTTTCATCAATACCATGGAAATGCATTCTTAAATCATTAGGAATATAAAATAACCCTATAAATTAATATTTTATATAATTGAATAAAAATGTATAAATAAATTTATAAAAATCACATATTATATAGTCCCTCTCAGTGTACCCTTGTATATTTTATTACAACCGTGAATTATTTCATTTATTCATTATTCTATTTAATAAATATCCATAATGATGTAATAAAGACACTATGAAAAAATAGATCCACACTGTACATTTTTTTATTATAATTAACTTCATATAAATATAATACATTATCATATACCAATACATTATCAATATGATATAATTCTGACTTCTCATTGATGGTATTTCATATAGGTAACTACTCCATTTTATTTACTAGGAACAACTATTTATATATTTTATAATCCATTTTAATATATATATTAAAACCTTATACTTAATTCATTTATAATAAGGTTTCATATATTGATAAACAATTTATTATTTTAAATTATTTTGATACATCGTCGTATTTTTTGAATAAACATTTTTTATTCCCGAGATAAACTTGATATGATTTTATTTGATTAATAATTGTTTCATGTTGTTCACATATGTAATGATTTTTCATTATTTAATTCATGGGAATTTAATTATATATTCCAAAAAGGAATTATGTTATTGATTATTTCTTATGAGATTATAATAAATATGGGATATAGGGAGTGAACTGCAATTCTACACTAATATCATAATGATTTCTTAAAATTTTAATTCAATTTTTGTATCTATTATAGTCGTTATGTGTTAATGGTGGCTCAATATTAAGACTCAATGTGTCATACCTTGTTTAAATCAATAATTTTATAGATAGAGAGTCTGGATGGTGTGATGTAGGTTTTTCATGGTGTTACATGGAGATATAATAAATAAAGGGAAACACCATAACATGGTTGTAGAGTTCAATGAAATTTATAATTCTCATAACCTTTAAATTATTTTCACTATGTTTGATAACATATTCAACCCATAACACCATTCTTAAGAAACCCATCAAATAAATAATAATTATAACCATGTAATTAAATTTCAATGTATTTAATGTATTAAATACATTCTGATATATATATATATACTTATAAATATAAATTTAAAAATTTACTTCTTAATATAATTATGATATTATTTCTGACTAAATAATAAATAAATTTTTATGTTTGGGTAATTCACTTCATCAAAAATTTATATTCCAAAAAAACAAATTTATAGTTTTTTGTGAGAAAATAATATAATAAATTTATAGTTTTTTTTAGAAAATTAATTTAATTAATTTCATTTCATTTTTAAAATAAAATTATGAAAATTAACTAAAGGTAACATTTAGATATTTTTCAGATAATAGTATTATTCATTAAATATATAAAAATACAACTTTTTGAAAAACTATAGTTTTCATTCAATAAATGAATTGATATAAAATATTGTTTATATTTAAAATGAGATTAAAAGTAACATGATTATAATTTAGTAATATGTAATCTAATTAATTACATATTAATAATATTTATATTATATTTTAGTATTAATATATTTCTATGTTTAAAATATTATTTTTCATAAAACTATTTTATTGTGAAAAATGATTCTCATATTTATCAAATTCAATAATCCGAAATGAGGTATTTTTTAAATGAAAATTATAGATTGTATATAGATAAATACAAATATATATTATTTCAAATATTATTAATAGTAATATAGTTAACTTAAATTATTTTTTTGTTGAATAATAAACTTCATGGAAACCCTCTTTTTCATTGTATTTGAGAGATTTATTATAAATAAGATATTTCCACTTCAAAAAAATGAAATTGTTCAGAGGGATTTCATATTTGAAATAATAATAGATTATATTTTAGTTTAATTTCATCATAAATTATGAAAATAATTAATTCTGAAAATAGAAAAGAAAAATTTCCTTGTTTAAGTTGAAACACATTTTACTGAGAGGTTGAACTAAAATGATGATGGTCAAAATTATATGAAAACATGTCTAAGAAAACATTTTTTTCATTATTTAATTTTTATAATTTACAAGTATCGATAATGGTCTTATTTTTATCCTTTTTAATGTAAAAAACATGAGTATACATTTTTATTTTTCAGGATTACAAGTGCATCACTCATCTAATTTATAAAAAGTCACCACTCTATACACATCTTCTCAAATAAAATTAACATTATATCAAAAATTATATAGGGAAATGTATTCATTAATTTCATCCCAACATTCTATTTCCCATATTTTAATTATATACTCATCCTATTAATGATTTGGTGCTTACTCAACGTAACGGTCTGAAGAAGACGTATCATGCTTAATATAGTTTCATTATTTAATTTCATCATCCAACTCATTAAAACATTAAATTGTGATTATATAATTTATAAAATTACTTCATATAATGATATTAATTAATATAATTTAATAACCTTAATCAATATCATATTCTATAAAATGTGATACCAAATCATCATTCATGTCTATGGTGTACTCTCGCCTCGTGAACAAAAATCATCAATTTTCCATCATCGACTCTTAAATAATATTATAATGATCAAATAAATGTGTATATATATATATATTATATCTGAAAATTTTTATACCTATATACTTATTATATAACACATACCTTCTAACATTCTATTCTGTGGGGATATAATAATGTCCATATTATGTACAGCAGACCATCTCCCTGCGAAGAGATGTGATTCAATTTTCAATAACACATAATATATATGGTATAAAAGATATAATTAATAAATATATGTTATATAAATTAAATAATATATATATTCTTTAAATTTTTATAATTTTTAAATTATATTACATGGTGTTTTTTGAAACTGGGTAATGATAATTTCATTATGTTTTTGTGTGGACTACTACCTCCATAATGTGATGCGACTATTTTTTGATAACTGCAAATAGTGGAAGATATATATATATATATGTGTGTGTTTTGTAAAAATATTATATTGAAGGGGAGGGGGCCGGACTATGCGAACACGACTGACCCTCCTCCCCCTTTGATGATGTGTTTGTTGCGGTACGATCAAAGGTAGTGCAGTGCAACGACACCGCGCAGAAAAAAAGAAGAACGGGCGAAGAAACGCAGCGCCGTCGTGCCGCGCTGTTGAGGCCGAATGAAACCGCATCTGGAGTTGGGGCCGCAGAGGCGATTCGAAGACTCAGCAGTTTTTTTATTTGAAGTGCAGATCGACGGGCAATGACAGAATGGGCCGCAGAGGTGATTTGATGAATCTGATGTAATGTACGGGACCCGAGATGAACACTGGAGCAAACAGAATTGAAAACGGACCACCGGAGCAACTCTGGTGGCCCGCTGACATCACCGGTGGCGCGGGTCGCTGGCGGGGTGGCACCCCGGCATGTCGCCATGACGAACCGCCACAGTTGAAGCCACGGAGGAAGGCAGCCAGATCCCATGGCCACGCAAGATCCCGGGGAGCAGGACGTGGTGCTCGGTGCATCCGCGGAGCGCAAAGGCCACGGGGGACCGCGTCCCCCGCTCGACTCACTGGCCGAGCCAGCGTGCCACCCATGTAACACCCCGAGATTTTATGAAAAATATTCTTTTTAATTTCATTAATGTCTTGTGTTGTACGCTACACCAAAAGGAGCTTGCACAACACGCATCCTTGACTTGCCTTGCATTACACGCAATCGCGACCTTCCTCGATAGCGTGTGTAATACGCAATACCGAGTTTCACTAAACAACGATATGCTATTAAAATATTATTAAAACTAGCCATTATGAATAGTAATAACCACTTTTTAAAATTCTGTAAATCTTATATTTCAAAATGAACTTCATTTTTGGATTCGGAGTATCGAATTTCGCCTAAGGTGAAATTTTGGTACTTTTCGGATAAATTTCATATTCTGATGAATAGTGAAAATTACTAAATTATAATTAAAAACAACTTTTTTAATAGAAATAATTAATAGTGATAAATCATTAATTTGAGTGGTTTTAAAGTATATTTAGAATATATTTTTACAATTTAATACAATGTTGGACATTGGATGTAATTTCACATTTAAACCAGTTATAAACAAGTGTCAATCTTTTGATAATTATTATCTCTTAAAAACACGCTATTTGTTGTGACAGCGGAAATTAATTATAAAGTTAATTAATGCAACTTATATGTTGGGAATTTTGTAAAATAGAAATCATTTTTGAATTCGGAATATCAATTATAGCCTAGGGTGAAATTTTGGTACTTTTCTGAAAACTTTCAATTTTTGATGAATAGTGAAACCACTAAGTGGTAGGTTAAAAACTAAATTTTGCATAAAACTTAATTTTACCGCTTCTGTGAATGGAATTTCGAAAATCCGACAGACATGGTTAATATCAAGGACTAAAATGTGGTTCAATGAGATGAAAATAATTTTTTTGGTGAATAGTAACTTTTTACTTTTTTTACCACGGTTAATAGTAAATAGGATAACTAAGGGTAAATATGATATTACTATTACCCTAACACATGTCCTAATCCTATTGGACAAGTGTATTTCGACCAAAAACAAACTTAGGAATAAAATATGACCATTTAGGCCCACTTGCGTTAGATTAGGACATTTATTATTAATTTATTTAAAGAAAGGTTAAAAGAGTTAAAATCAAAGTTTATTTACTGAAACATTTTTAATATGGGGTTATACATAAGATAAATTTGACTATAAATATTCATTAGAAATATAAAAAGCTTTCCTACATAATGGTTTTTTATTTGTAATTTTTAGACATTAAATAATTTAATTTATGTGTGACACAACGATGATGCAGTAATTATCTTATTAATGAAATATTGACATAATTGATGTTATAAACACCAAAATAAATGTAATTTGAGACTTTTTATTAATTAAAATAATTTTCTAGGTTACTATGATATATTAGTGTTTATTTAATCAACTTGGTTCGAACATATAATTCTGTTATGACTTTCAAAAAAATCATATATCAAATAGTGTCAAAATTGACACAAAATAGTTTTTAAATCAAATATTATATTATTAATTGTTATTTTATTCCTAAAAATCTAAGGTTAGGCCAAATGACTTAGATAAAGATATATATATTAATAATATACAATTTTGGGTTCGTTTGGCATGTTATAGTAAGTGTATTAACCATATAGTGAAAGAAAACAAAAAGACACGGTAAAAGTTAAATTATTTATCTTAGAGTTAAATCTAATTGATAAGGTTAAAATAATATCTTAAACTTGTCTAAATTCTATTGGTTGATAGGATTTCGACCCATCCCCACTTTAGCTTCGAAATAAGACCCTTTGGAACCATTATAAACCGATTTTGACTTTAATATAAAATAATATTTTGAGATATTCCTAAGGTGCCCCTCTCCTCCCTTATAAAAGGATACCTCCTCCCCCTCCTCCTCACACCAATTTGAGCACTCAAGCTCGGCCAACCCCTGCCAAAATCTCTTCTCCACTTCCCTAGCAACATCCTAGAGGTTCTGGTCTTCCTCAAAGACCAATTTTAGTGCCCTAAGAGGAGGTCTCAAAGAGGCGCTTCAAAGAAGAGGTAATTACCATTACCAATTCTTTCATCTTTATTTCTTCTTCCACTTCTTCTTCTTAGGTTGTTTCATTATGAAGTAATAACATTAGTATCAATTATATATTGATATGTTATTATAAGTATGAAACAACCCTATTTCACCATCTATCCATCCTACGGAAAAATAAATCACCGCGCGTGCGTACGTACGGAATACCGTCTCCACGCCGTGGTGTAATCTATTTTACACCACCACCTTACATGGATGGGTATAATGGTGTAAAGAATAACTATACATAGTTATTAAAACATCATATTGATTCTGATATATTGTATAATTCACTCCAATTCAATTAAATACTTATAGAAATGATATCATCGCTCGTGCGTACGTACGGACTACCGTCTCCACGACGCGATGAGATTCATTCTCCATATTAACCATTTAAGAATGATTATAAAGTATATATAAGAAATAATAATGAAATATATGACATTATAAAGCTACTGGATTTATGTATATATATACATATGTATGTCATCTACTTACTTCCATTTCAAGACAATAAGGAAAGGAAAACAACGTTCATGCGTACGTACGGACTACCGTCTCCATGAACGGTGTTTTTCATTTTATTTATCTACCTATTATATATATATATATACTGAATATATATGATATATAAATCATATTTTATATTCTGGAAGTAAGTGAATCATGATATAAGTAATAATGATGTAAAGAACAACAAGTCAAAACACCTACGATAAATGAAATGATTTTACCCAAAACGCTTCTTTAACATGGAATTTACAAAAGAACGGGTAATATAATGTCATAAGTGAACCATATATGATATCATAACAATGAATATGATTCTGTAATAAGTCAATGACATTATTTAAATCATTATACAGGAGGTTTGGACACATACGAAGCAAATCAGACCTAAGGTAAGGGAAATATCACAATCTCATTTTTATCCGAGATTGTTTATTCGTAAGTATTTACTGGGGTGTATTTTATCATCCACATCCTTGTTTCATAAATATGTAATATTATTTCAATCCAAATACAATTTTTTAAATCCAAATTTACCCTTTTTTGAGTTTTTAGTAAAAGAAATGAAAGGAATCTTTTGTCGTTTTCCGTACGAGGTACTTTTTGACTTTTCCGACAAAAGAACGAGAAGAATGTTTTTTTTAACTTATACGGCATGAATGGATTTTTAAAACATTATTTCCAAGAAGCTTCCTTTACAAGTTTTCAAGTTTATTTTTAATCAACTTCTTTTATTTTAAATTTGTATGACATGTTATGAAAGGAAAAATGTTTTTGAAGAAGAAATGATGTTTTCCTCAAGAATGAAGTTCAAGTGTTTTATCAAAATTATTTTCCATCTAAGATAAATAAGGGTTCTATTTTTATCCCTATTATTACATTTATTTGATCATGTTGTGATGGAATTATTTTTATGAATTCCTTTATCTTATATGAATTGATTTATGATGTCATGATGTTCCAAGAATCCCATTTTTGTTACATGTATTATGCGATGATGTATGTTTTATGATTATGTGGCACACATAAGAAAGGATTCATTATGAGATGGGTTGGACCTATATCTCCCTCCAATGCATTGGGTAAAGATTTTATATCTCATGAGATAGACATGGCTGAAATGGTAGGTTATATCGGTTCAGTGAAACAGGACTGAAACGAGGGTTACTCGATTCAGAAAGGGACTTTGTCCACTAAGATAGTCTTGGCAATGAGTCTTGACTAACAAGAAATGATTTTCTATGATTATGTGTGCATGCCACAAAGTTTCAAGTTTTATGTTATGATTATGGGGATCTCATTTTCACTTCTATGATTTATCCCATGTTATGATATTATGAGCTCTTTTGCAGGTTAATATTTCCAAAAGCTATGTTCTTATGTATATGATGTGATTGATATTTCTTTTGTTTACCCTTACTGAGCATTTGAGCTCACCCTTTTATGTTTTCTTTTCCCCATGATATAAAGAAAGGTTTTTAGGTAAAAAAAGGGAAGATCTTTATGGGAGATATTGAAGATCTTTCACCACGATTAGAAGATTACGTTCCGAGTTTCCAAAGACACTAAACTATTACGATCCTTGTGTGTGTGTTTTTGTTATGTACTAAGTATTCCGCAAAAGTAATGTAATGTCCACGTACGTCAAGATACGGGTCTCTATAGTTGGTATTAGAGGAAAGGTTTAGTCAACCTTTGGAAACTAGGATGCGAAAACGTTAGTGAGATCCCTAGAGATATTTCTAAGGTATGTCTAGGGATGTCCCTAAGGATAAGTATACATATAAGATATAGTCCTAGAACTATGGTAACGATCATAGAATTTAACTTAAGAAGTTAGATATTGAGGATACTCCCCCTTTGTTATGTTGTTTTCCCTAGCATGATTTTTGACTCTCACACTATTCTTTTTGGGTTTTAGAAAATGGCTGGAAACAAGGTGATTCACGATAATGGAGGATATGATGGACAATGGAATGATATTTTTAATGAGCAAAAAAATGAAATGGGATTTGGAACTCCAAACATCATTATTATGCCAAATCAGCAATCTCATAATATGATCAATAAAGTAAAATTTGGTAAGTTTCCTGACTCGGCTAATAAGAGAAAGATGGAGTTTCATGAAGATCATAGAGGAAAGAAAGTTCAATTTCCCCTATGTAATTCATGTGGGAAGAGGCATCAAGGAGAATGTTTCAAAGGAACTAGAAGATGCTTTGGGTGTGGAAAAGAAGGACACAAAGCAAGTAAGTGCAAAGGAAAAGGTTCAATTAACAACATGGATGAGGATAATGGTATTGCTACGACATCAACAATGGTAAAATGCTTTAAATGTGGAATATACGGGCATTATGCAAACCAATGCCCTAAGGGAAAGTCTCATGAAGAGAATCAGTATGGTCGTATGGGAAGTATTTATGTTGACGATGATGAAGAAACTACAAATGATATGTGAGATGAAAGAAATGTTGAAGCTCGGTCAATGGTCTAAGAATGTAGTGGAATGATTACATGTTTATCATGTGTAGTGTTGGAATAAGGAGACATCTAAGGATTGTTACACTGTTGTCTTTCCTTAAGTGTATGATGAATGGTACCAGTAACCATGAAAGGTTATTCAGATACTTTTTGGAAAGTAGATGATAAGTGCATAATGAAAGGATAAGAAGACAATGAGATGTTTGATTGTATTCATGAGCTCATGATTGATATAAGGACTAAGTGATATCATGGTTTGAGTATAAATAATTTTGAGGATTTTGGTATGTGGAAAGAGTTATCTTTTAACAGCACTCATGTTTTCAATAAGGTTCAATGGGTATTCAAGAGAATACATGATTAAGGACTTTGAATGTTTGGAATGTGACAAAAAAAAACATATCTTATGATATATGGGGATCAACGATGGTATTAAATCTCTGGTAATCGTTTTCACTATGTTATGAGAGTGGACTGGAGTATTATGGATAAGCCTAAAGATTAGAATGGATTATGTTGGACATAAGTTAGTATTGTTTAAGGATAGAAGTTTTTTCGATATTATTGATGGGATGTTATAGTAATATAGTTTTATAAAAAGGACAACCTGCAGGACGGGCGACAGCCCATCGCTTCGGACAAGGCTGTAGGAATCGAACCCACAACCGAAGTGCGACTGGCCTTTATCGCCTACCACTGACCTACAGAAAGTCCCTGTTTAGTAGAAACTAGTTTTATTATATTAAGCAGTATGATATATGAAGTATAAGTCCATTTTAGGAACTGTATATGATTAATCTCACTATAGAATGACTTATGTATATTTAATAACTTTTGCTAACCTTTTGTTTGAGACAGATGGAATGAACAGTCATTATATCACATGTTCTGCTAACACTTCATGAATAAGAAATTCAACTTCATTTATTTAAGAGATGAAGTTGAAATTGTTCAAGGCACGAACAACAGTGAGATTGTACCAAAATAAAGTAAGTATTTATTCTAAGCAAATTTTCAACTTTAGGGAAATGATCTTGAAAAACAAAAATGTTGTCCTAGTGATCTTATACCTGATGAATCAGATGGTACCTTATATCATCACAAATCTATGGATTTGTGATTACTGGCTTTTCCATAGCCATGTTCTCTACCACTCTCCATCAGAACATGATGGTTATATTTTTCTTCCGTATCCATATTTTCACCTATGTGGAAACCCAGTGATTAGTTTATTTGGGTAATTGTTACATTTCATACTTTAGTTTTTAAAGCCATGTTTTGGTATTCCTTTTTACGATGTGGGTTTCTATTAAAGAAACTTTCGAATAGTAAACCATTTATAACCCCGACGAATTTCGAGGGCGAAATTCATTTTAAGGGGGGTAGAATGTAACACCCCGAGATTTTATGAAAAATATACTTTTTAATTTCATTAATGTCTTGTGTTGTACGCTACACCAAAAGGAGCTTGCACAACACAAATACTTGACTTTCCTTGCATTACACGCAATCGCAACTTTCCTCGATAGCGTGTGTAATACGCAATACCGAGTTTCACTAAACAACGATATGCTATTAAAATATTATTAAAACTAGCCGTTATGAATAGTAATAACCACTTTTTAAAATTCTGTAAATCTTATATTTCAAAATGAACTTCATTTTTGGATTCGGAGTATCGAATTTAGCCTAAGGTGAAATTTTGGTACTTTTCGGATAACTTTCATATTCTGATGAATAGTGAAAATTACTAAATTATAATTAAAAACAACTTTTTTAATCGAAATAATTAATAGTGATAAATCATTAATTTGAGTGTTTTTAAAGTATATTTAGAATATATTTTTACAATTTAATACAATGTTGGACATTGGATGTAATTTCACATTTAAACCAGTTATAAACAAGTGTCAATCTTTTGATAGTTATTATCTCTTAAAAACACGCTATTTGTTGTGACAGCGGAAATTAATTATAAAATTAATTAATGCAACTTATATGTTGGGAATTTTGTAAAATAGAAATCATTTTTGAATTCGGAATATCAATTATAGCCTAGGGTGAAATTTTGGTACTTTTCTGAAAACTTTCAATTTTTGATGAATAGTGAAACCACTAAGTGGTAGGTTAAAAACTAAATTTTGCATAAAACTTAATTTTACCGCTTCTGTGAATGGAATTTCGAAAATCTGACGGACACGGTTAATATCAAGGACTAAAATGTGGTTCAATGAGATGAAAATAATTTTTTTGGTGAATAGTAACTTTTTACTTTTTTTACCACGGTTAATAGTAAATAGGGTAACTAAGGGTAAATATGATATTACTATTACCCTAACACGTGTCCTAATCCTATTGGACAAGTTTATTTCAACCAAAAACAAACTTAGGAATAAAATATGACCATTTAGTCCCACTTGGGTTAGATTAGGACATTTATTATTAATTTATTTAAAGAAGGGTTAAAAGAGTTAAAATCAAAGTTTATTTACTAAAACATTTTTAATATGGGGTTATACATAAGATAAATTTGACTATAAATATTCATTAGAAAGCTAAAAATATTTCCAACATAATGGTATTTTATTTGTAATTTTTAGACATTAAATAATTTAATTTATGTATGACACAACGATGATGGAGTAATTATCTTATTAATGAAATATTGACATAATTGATGTTATAAACACCAAAATAAATGTAATTTGAGACTTTTTATGAATTAAACTAATTTTCTAGGTTACTATGATATATTAGTGTTGATTTAATCAACTTGGTTCGAACATATAATTCTGTTATGACTTTCACAAAAATCATATATCAAATAGTGTCAAAATTGACACAAAATAGTTTTTAAATCAAATATTATATTATTAATTGTTATTTTATTCCTAAAAATCTAAGGTTCGGCCAAATTACTTAGATAAGCATATATATATTAATAATATACAATTTTGGGTTCGTTTGACATGTTATAGTAAGTGTATTAACCATATAGTGAAAGAAAACAAAAAGACACGGTAAAAGTTAAATTATTTATCTTAGAGTTAAATCTAATTGATAAGGTTAAAATAATATCCTAAACTTGTCTAAATTCTATTGGTTGATAGGATTGCGACCCATCCCTACTTTATCTTAGAAATAAGACCCTTTGGAACCATTATAAACCGATTTTGACTTTAATATAAAATAATATTTTGAGATATTCCTAAGGTGCCCCTCTCCTCCCTTATAAAAGGATACCTCCTCCCCCTCCTCCTCACACCAATTTGACCACTCAAACTCGGCCAACCCCTGCCAAAATCTCTTCTCCACTTCCCTAACAACATCCTAGAGGTTCTGGTCTTCCTCAAAAACCAATTTTAGTGCCCTAAGAGGAGGTCTCAAAGAGGCGCTTCAAAGAAGAGGTAATTACCGTTACCAATTCTTTCATCTTTATTTCTTCTTCCACTTCTTCTTCTTAGGTTGTTTCATTATGAAGTAATAACATCAGTATCACTCATATACTGATATGTTATTATAAGTATGAAACAACCCTATTTCACCATCTATCCATCCTACGGAAAAAGAAATCACCGCGCGTGCGTACGTACGGAATACCGTCTCCACGCCGTGGTGTAATCTATTTTACACCACCACCTTACATGGATGGGTATAATGGTGTAAATAATAAATATACATAGTTATTACAACATCATATTGATTCTGATATATTGTATAATTCACTCCAATTCAATTCAATACTTATAGAAACGATATCATCGCTCGTGCGTACGTACAGACTACCGTCTCCACGACGCGATGAGATTCATTCTCCATATTAACCATTTAAGAATGATTATAAAGTATATATAAGAAATAATAATGAAATATATGACATTATAAAGCTACTGGATTTATGTATATATATACATATGTATGTCATCTACTTACTTCCATTTCAAGACAATAAGGAAAGGAAAACAACGTTCATGCGTACGTACGGACTACCGTCTCCATGAACGGTGTTTTTCATTTTATTTATCTACCTATTATATATATATATATACTGAATATATATGATATATAAATCATATTTTATATTCTGGAAGTAAGTAAATCATGATATAAGTAATAATGATGTCAAGAACAACAAGTCAAAACACCTACGATAAATGAAATGATTTTACCCAAAACGCTTCTTTAACATGGAATTTACAAAAGAACGGGTAATATAATGTCATAAGTGAACCATATATGATATCATAACAATGAATATGATTCTGTAATAAGTAAATGACATTATTTAAATCATTATACAGGAGGTTCGGACACATACGAAGCAAATCGGACCTAAGGTAAGGGAAATATCACAATCTCATTTTTATCCGAGATTGTTTATTCGTAAGTATTTACTGGGGTGTATTTTATCATCCAAATCCTTGTTTCATAAATATGTAATATTATTTCAATCCAAATACAATTGTTTAAATCCAATTTTACCCTTTTTTGGGTTTTTAGTAAAAGAAATGAAAGAAATCTTTTGTCGTTTTCCGTACGAGGTACTTTTTGACTTTTCCGACAAAAGAACGAGAAGAATGTTTTTTTTAACTTATACGGCATGAATGGATTTTTAAAACATTATTTCCAAGAAGCTTCCTTTACAAGATTTCAAGTTTATTTTTAATCAACTTCTTTTATTTTAAAGTTGTATGACATGTTATGAAAGGGAAAATGTTTTTGAAGAAGAAAGGATGTTTTCCTCAAGAATGAAGTTCAAGTGTTTTATCAAAATTATTTTCCATCTAAGATAAATAAGGGTTCTATTTTTATCCCTATTATTACATTTATTTGATCATGTTGTGATGGAATTATTTTTATGAATTCCTTTATCTTATATGAATTGATTTATGATGTCATGATGTTTCAAGAATCCCATTTTTGTTACATGTATTATGCGATGATGTATGTTTTATGATTATGTGGCACACATAAGAAAGGATTCATTATGAGATGGGTGGGACCTATATCTCCCTCCAATGCATTGGGTAAAGATTTTATATCTCATGAGATAGACATGGCTGAAATGGTAGGTTATACCGGTTCAGTGAAACAGGACTGAAACGAGGGTTACTCGATTTAGAAAGGGACTTTGTCCACTAAGATAGTCTTGGCAATGAGTCTTGACTAACAAGAAATGATTTTCTATGATTATGTGTGCATGCCACAAAGTTTCAAGATTTATGTTATGATTATGGGGATCTCATTTTCACTTCTATGATTTATCTCATGTTATGATATTATGAGCTCTTTTGCAGGTTAAGATTTCCAAAAGCTATGTTCTTATGTATATGATGTGATTGATATTTCTTTTGTTTACCCTTACTGAGCATTTGAGCTCACCCTTTTATGTTTTCTTTTCCCCAGAATATAAAGAAAGGTTTTTAGGTAAAAAAAAGGGAAGATCTTTATGGGAGATATTGAAGATCTTTCACCACGATTAGAAGATTACGTTCCGAGTTTCCAAAGATACTAAACTATTACGATCCTTGTGTGTCTGTTTTTGTTATGTACTAAGTATTCCGCAAAAGTAATGTAATGTCCACGTACGTCAAGATACGGGTCTCTACAACCCAGCCGGGCCCGGCCAGGTTACGCGAACCGGGCCTGGTCGTGCCCAGCCGGTTCGGACCCGGACCTGGGTCGGGTCAACCTGGTTCGGGCCGACCCTGGGGGGGTTGGGCCGGGTCGGACCGGGCCCATGCCCCCCATTTTCGGATCACTTCCAGTATTTTGCCCACATCATGGGCTACAGACCTCCGATCAATGCACCATCAGTAGCGATGTGATCCTTGGATCGAGATGTTTGTTTCAGTTTATTACACTCGGGGTTTCATAAATCTTTGGGTATGGCCAGGTTTGTTCGAACACAAAACCAACTGGGCCTTCAGAGCGGAAACAATTATAACTTGAGATCTGGACGTCCGATTGACTTGCTGTCGACTAATTTGGATTCCCCCTAGTGAGAAAGACCATTTAGCTTACTTTGCTCGAGATTTGGATGTAGTTGGATTATGGTCGGGTTGGTTTTAACATAAAAACAAACTAGGCCCCTGAAATGAAAAAGACATTATCTCTCAGACCAGGCATCTGATTGACACGCCGTCTGTCACGTGGAGTTCCTATCGACAAGGTGGAACTTTGGGATAAATCAACTCTGGACTACATGTCAGTAATTGTATCGACCCAATTGTCTTGTGGAGCAGACCCTCCCGGAATCAATCATGTTGTGTGCGTGAACCCTAGAACTGGCTGCGACGACGATGAAAACCGTACTGAAATCCTCCGTGGGTTCGACGACGAGGACTTCCGTACTGGAATCCTCTGTGGGTTTGACTATGAAGAATACCGTACTGATATCCTATGTGGGTTTGACGGTGAATACTTTCGTACTGGAATCCTCTGTGGGATCGACGTTGAAGACTATTGTACTGGAATCCTCCATGGGTTAGACGATGAAGTCTACCGTACTGAATACGATGTGGGTTCGACGGTGAAGAATTTTGTACTGGAATCCTCTGTGGGTTCGATGATGAAGGCTTTCATACTGGAATCCTCTGTGGGATAGACGACTACGACTGCACTGAAATCCTCCGTGGGTTCAGTAGTGACAAAAACTGTACTGCAATCCTCTGTGGGTTCGAAGGTGAATACTATCGTACTGTAATCCTCTGTGGGTTCGACGACGACGAAAACCATACTGATATCCTCCATGGTTTTGGCGGTGACGACTACAGTAATTTTTTCCTACATGGGTCCTAGCTAGATGAATCAGTAACTACATATGATCATCTCCTTTTTTATTTCAAATGATGTGTACCTATGTGAGCTGAGTCTAGACTTTCAATCAATATCTTCGATATGATTGACTTGTTTTCCAATGTGGATTGGGTTGTGTTATCCTGTGTGGATTGGGTTATACTATCCTATGTGGATGTGATCAAACTTGGGCTTGGATGTTGGAGCCGAACTGGAATTGATGACTTAGGTATATGTATGGGCATATACCTATGTAGTGTTGGTTGTTACTTCGTGATTGTATCTTTCCTTTTTGGATTATCCTTTGTGGATTCTGGGAGTCCTTCTGGGGTCTCGGGGTCCCTACTGAGTAGCGTATACTCACCCCTACATGAGTTATTCCCGCACTACGTTGTGTTGGATACAGACGATGGACAGAGCTGATCGTGGTTGAGTCTTGTAGGGGAGGTCAGTACCTAGAGGTAGACCACTAGACGAAACATACACGGAGCGGACAGATGGACCCGAGGAGCTGAGGAGGATATATGTACCCACCCGTCAGGTAGGACTTCTAGTGGACTACTCAACCTTTTTTCTTTACTTTCAGTTGTTGCACTTTATTTCCAGTTGTACTATTTTTTAGTTTGGGTTTGTCTTCTGGCCCACTTACTTTTCCGCACTACTATTGTACCCAGTTTTACTTAGTGTTTCTTTCTGCTTGCTTACTCTATAGTGTTTTTTTAATTTATAATGGAAATTACTTCCCATTTTTGTTGGTATTTACTCCTTGGTGCTAGTCGCTAGCCCCTGGCCTATGGGAGGTGATCCTGGGGAAGTCGTGGCACGGGTCACGAGGACTGGTCATGACAAATTGGTATAATAGGAGTTCGGTTCTACTGCAGAAATCATGACTATGATCATTCTTCTATTTGAAGCAATAGTTTTAAGGGTATTGAGTGTGATTATCTGTCTTGGGAGTCCAGTGTTGGTGCGACGGCCGATGTATCCGTACACCAGGACCCTAACTTCTGATTTCTATCTTAGTGCACGAAAACATTGATTGCATTGTGTTTCAAAAGTTTTCTTTGTTATTACTTTGAGTCAGCTCACTGGTTATACTATTTGACCATGGTTCACCTGTTTCTTTTCTGGATGGACCCATGATTGTAGACAGCTAGGGTTCCGAGTTTTGTGAGAGACGACAACCCACCGAGCGACGAGGCCTCGGTGTAGGGCCCTCTTTCAGCGGAGGCACCGGAGGGACCACTACCCGCCGAGCCACCGATGCCACCAGTCCAGCCCCTGAGAGTGCACGTCTCCTTAGTGCACTGCATGAGGTTCATCGTCAGAGACCACCCAGGATCTGCGGGGATACCGACCCTTCGGCAGCTGAGGATTGGATGGAGGCAGTTGTGCGAGTTTTCAGGTTAGTGGGGACATCATCTGACCTCATGGTGATCCTCGCAGCGAGCCTCCTGCACGCGGCAGTAGGAAGATGGTGGAGCTTGATGCTCCATGTGCACGACGAGGAATCTCTCCCATGGACAGAATTTGAGAGCCTCTTCCTCTTAGAGTTATTTCCAGCCACACTCCGTGCGGTGCACATCCAGAAGCTACTACAGCTGCGGCAGGGCAGCATGACTGTGGCTCATTACTCGGTCAGGTTTACTGATCTCTCACTCTATTCCACAGATATGGTATGGGACCCGTTCTTCCGGGCCTAGACCATAGACCAGGGACTGAGTGATGAGATCAGGGCATCGATGATCTCCCTCAGCATTCCGATGCAGTAATGGGTGTTGGAGAGATCCCTTCTAGTGGAGAGTTTTCTCGCCGAGCAGGCACCAGCAGCAGGACCCTCCGCAGGACGACCCATAGCAGAGTCATCTGCAGCTGTTAGTAGATAGGTGACGCAGAGGTCCAAGAAGGCTAGACCATCAGATGGGAAATCTCAGGGTGAAGATTCGGTTTTACAGGGCACATGAAGGAGAGCCAGCTACACGATGAGCAGGCAATGCTACGCATGCGGCGAGTAGGGTCACATGGCTCGAGACTGCCCGACTTGTCCTGAAGATGAGAAGAATGCGGTAGAGGGACCTCCCAGGCAGTGGTTAGACCATGGTGGTCCGCAGGGAGCAGGCGGGCGCGGCAGAAGTGATGACCGAGCAGCGGGTAGTGGAAGACGCTTTGAGGCCCAACCACCACCAACACCGGGGAGACCACCCTGACCGCAGGCCACGGGTGGATAGAAGAGAACTCAGCTTCAGACAGCTGAGGCATACGATCATAGAGCTCAGAGAGCAGATGGACAGTAGCGGGACTAGCTCTAGACTTGGAAACATTTGTTCATGTTTCTTCTAGCTTTGTTGATGTTTTTTTGTGGATGCTTTGTGTCTTTGTACATTGAGCTGCATTAATAAAAGACACCTGTCTTTATTGAATTTACATTCATATCCTCTCATTGTGTGGTTACTGAGAGGTTTCGGTTTGAAACTGTTGACTTGAACCTCACTTTTTAGATACCTACTGGGGGAGACCCAGTGACCACACACTGATGCCGACAGTGTGACTCAACCCTTGGAGGTGCGGGTAACGGTTGGATCTCTTGGTAGTAGCGTCGAGGCCTTACGAAGTCATCCTTGGTATGGATTAGTATCGTTCATATTGGGATTTACTATATTAGGCAGAGAATGTGGTTCATCCAGGGGATGAGACCAGATTTCTCTTATCGTCAAAGAAGAAATCTTAGCAGCTCTTGTAGGACCAGAGAAGGTCTAGGTCATCCAAGAGCGGATGAGGATAGCTCAGAGCTGACAAAAGTCTTATGATGACTGGAGGCGGAGGCCACTAGAGTTCGAGGATGGAGACCACGTCTTCTTGTTGGTCTCCCCTAGACGTGGATTACGGAGATTTGGACGGGGCGACAAGTTGTGTACGCGCTTCATCGGACCTTTTCTGGTACTCAGCAGGATAGGCGAGGTGTCTTATCGCCTGTCTCTACCACCTTAGTTGCACCAGGTGCACGATGTATTCCTCTTATCTCAGCTTATGAGATACGTTCATGATCCGATGAATATCATCGACCATGGGGAGATCGACCTTGACGATGTGGAGACATTTGCAGAGGTCCCGGTGGAGATTGGGGATCGACAGGAGTGGGTCCTACATGGGCGGTCGATTCTTCTAGTGCGCATCAGATGGAAGAATGGGATCCTCCCGGAGAGCACTTGGGAGCGGGAGGCTCAGATGCGTGCTCAGTACCCACATTTGTTCCACTAGTTTTTGATGTATCTTTACGGGGACGTAATGTCCTGAGGTGGTCGTAATTTAATGACCTGTAAAATTCAAGGGGAATTTTTTTTTCTTAATTTTCTTTGGGATTTTACAAGGGCGCAGTTCATGACGGCACCTAATTCTGAGGCCTAGTGTTCCCGGAATCAAGTTACTAAGTTTAGGTCGAGTATGTTCAGTGAACGAACGAGCGGGTTTTCCAACCTTTTGAACCGGTGCTCGAAATCGAAATCTGAGGACACCGATGAAACCATAGTGCCGGTAATTGCTTAAGAACACCTTTTTTGGAGTTGCGTTTTCTCGGGTGAGGTTATTAATTAAATGGGTTAACTAAAGAATAAAATAAAATATTTTTCTACAAATTTTATTTCTATCTTAAGTAGTTAAACCTATGCTTGGTGGTTGGAGCAGGACCCACTAATATCCTAACTCAAGTAGGTAAGATATTAGTGAAGTGGGGCCCACACGATCCCCACCCATTTCAAATCCATTTTTTACCTCCCTATCGTGATTCTAATATGTAACTCACCCACACCCTGAATTAATGGAAAGTCAACCCTCAATATTAATTTGAATATTAAATTCTCCTCAATTAATTCAAGTAATTGAATGAGATCTTTTTGATTTTTAAATTAATGTCTTGCGTGTGTGTCAATGAAATATGACAAGACTTATTCTATTAGGGGTTCATTTGCCGTGCGAAAGGAAGGAAGGACTCTTGTGCTCTTGAGGAATATCTTCTTTCTCTATGAATAACACGAAGAACACACCGTCACCAAAGAAGAACATCGTCCTCCAATGGAGGACGAAGAATAACACTGATTGCTCGGAGATCGATGACACGACGTTGTGTACCGCAACGCTGACAGTCCTCTTCTCCACGACGCCATATACCGTGACGCTGAATATCCTCTTTCCGCGAAGCCATCTTCCACGGCGTCCCTTTCCTGCGACAAACCTCGTTCGAAGACTTCAACGAGGTAGGGGTTTGATTTTTGGTTCATGGATTTTCTTGACCGTGCAAATGTCTTTTTCTTACCCGATTGATATCAGATTATCGGGAGGGGGTCGGACTGCACAAACACGGCTGACCATCCTCCCCCTTTGATGATGCGTTTGTCGCGGCACGAAAAAAGGTAGCACAGTGCAACGATACCGCGCGGAAACAAAGAAAAACGGGCGAAGAAGCGCGGCGCCGTCGCACCGCACCGTTGAGGCCGAATGAAACCTTCACCGGAGTCGGGGTCGCAGAGGCGATTTGAAGACTCCGTGGATTTTTTATTTGACGTTTGGATCCACGAGCAATGAAGGAACAGGATGCAGAGGTGATTTGATGATTCTATAGTAAATTACGGGACCCGAGATGAACATAGGCGCAGACGGAATTGAAAACGGACCACCGGAGAAACTCTGGTGGCCCGCAGACATCAATGGCAGGGCGGGTCGCCAGCGCGGCGGCCGGCACCGGCCGGTTGCCCAGAGGCAACGACACCCCGGCGCGGCACCAGGAGGAACTGAGGTGGTTGATGCCGCGGTAGAAGGCGGCCGGATCCCGCGGTCGCGTGGGTTCCGGCGGAGCAGGACGCGGTGCTCGCTGCGTCCGCGGAGCGCAAAGGCCACGGAGGACCGCGCCCCCCGCTCGGCTCGCTGGCCGAGCCAGCGTGCCACCCGGCTAGGATGGGCCGGGTTGCGCAGACTGGGTCGGGTCGACCCGGTTCGGGCCGCCCCAGGGGGGGGGGTGGGCCGGGTCGGACCGGGCCCAGACCCCCCATTTTCGGATCACTTCCGGTCTTTTGCCCATATCTTTGGCTACCGACGTTCGATCTATGCACCGTCAGTTGTGATGTGAACCTTCGATCGAGAGGGTCATTTCAGTATATTACACTCAAGGTTTTGGTGAACTTTGGGTACGGACGGGTTGGTTCAAACAAGAAAACAACCGGGCCCTCAGAGTGGAAACACTTATAACTTGAGCTCTGGACGTCCCATTGATGTGACCTCAACTTTATTGGATTCCTCTTAGTGAGAAAGACCTTTTGGCTTACTCTAATCAAGGTTTGGAAATAGTTGGAGCATAGTCAGGTTGGTTTTGACTTAAAAACCAATCGGGCCCCTAGAACGAAAAAGACATTAACTCTCAGACTAGGCCTCTGATTGACGCGTCGTCTGTCATGTTGAGTTCCTATCGATGAGGCGGAACATTGGGGTACATCAACTATGGACTATGTGTCAGTTGATGTATCATCCCACTTGGCTCGAGGAGTGGACTCTCCCAGAATCAAGCGTGTTGTGTTCGGGAACCCAAGAGCTGGCTGCGACGACGATGACAACCGTACTGGAATCCTCCGTGGGTTCGACGATGAAAACTTCTGTACTAGAATCCTCCGTGGGATCGAAGATGAAGACTACCATACTGAAATCCTATGTGGGTTCGACGGTGAATAATTTTGTACTGGAATCCTCCATGGGTTCGACGATGAAGACTTTCGTACTGTAATCCTCTGTGGGATCGACGATGAAGACTACCGTACTGAAATCCTATGTGGGATCGACGGTGAAGACTTTCGTTTTGGAATCCTCCATGGGTTCAACGATGAATACTTTCGTACTGGAATCCTCCATGGGTTCGACGATGAAGACTACCGTACTGAAATACTATGTGGGTTCGATGGTGAATACTTTCTTACTGGAATCCTCTGTGGGTTCGACGACTACGACTGCACTGAAATCCTCTGTGGGTTCGGTAGTGACGACAACCATACTGGAATCCTCTATGGCTTCGATGGTGAAGACCATCGTACTAGAATAATCCATCGGTTCGACAACGACAAAAACCATTCTGGAATCCTCCGTGGGTTCGGGGGCGACGACTACAGTACTTGTATCCTACGTGGGTCTCAGCTCGATGAATCAGTAAATACATCTGATCATCTCCTTTTTCTTTACAAATGATGTGTACCTGTGTGAGATGAGTCTTGACTTTCAATCAATATCATTGATATCATTGACTTGCTTTCATATGTGGACTGGGTTGTGTTATCCTGTGTGGATTGGGTTGTACTATCCTGTGTGGAAGTGATCGAACTTGGGATCGAATGTTAGAGACGAACTGGAATTGATGACTTAGGTATATGTATGGGTATATAACTAAGTAGTGTTGGTTGTTACTTCATGATTGTATCTTTCCTTTGTGGATTATCCTTTGTGTATTATGGGATACCTTCGGGGGTCTCGGGGTCCCTACTGAGTAGCATATACTCACCCCTTCACGGGCTATGCCCGCACTACGCTGTGTTGGATGCAGATGACGGACATCACAGATCGTGGTTGAGGATTTTGGAGCGGGTTGGTACCTGGAGGTGGACCACTGGGCGGAACGTACATGGAGCGAACGGCTGGACCCAAGGAGCTGAGGAGGCTATCTGTACCCAACCTTCAGGTGGGAATTCTAGTGGAAGACTCGAAATTGTTGCTTTACTTTCAGTTGTTGTACTTTCTTTGCAGTGGTTCTTTACTTTCAGTTTGGGTTTGTATTCTGGTCCACTTACTTTTCTGCACTACTATTGTACCCAGTTTTACTTAGTGTTTCCTTATTCTTGCTTACACTATGGTGTTTGTTTACATTATAAAGGCAATGCCTTCCCCTTTTTACTGGGATTTACGCCTTGGTGCTAGTCGCCAGCCCCTGGCCTATGGGAGGCGGGCTTAGGGTAGTCACGGCATGGGTCCCGAGGACGGGTCGTGAAAAAACCACCATATATGTGATTAAACCAGGTTTATCAAAAAATAAGCATATGGTAATGGGTATCATCTCATTTTCATTACATTTAGGCATATGGTAGTGTATTCACCTAAAATATTGTATACGGTGAATATAATATAATGTTACATATAGTATCTTTTATATATTATCCATCATGGTAATTTTACAATAAATTTGAATTATTTCGTAAAAGTGGATTTTAATTGAATGTTACTGAGTTGTAATGATTTTTTATAAATTAATAATCATTTTATTGGGTTATAATACATTATAATTGTAATTGATATCAGACGATTATTTGTATAATTTATTTATATTATATCTATTTTTATTTAAGGCTATATTATTTTTATTTATATTTGGTACACATAATCAATTCACAGATTAATTATCACTTCATTGTTTTGATAATTTTATGGGTTCATTTCAAAATCTTATTCTAATTGAGATTATTAAATATTGAATTTCCATTAAGTGAAATTATTCTAGCACTATTTAATATACCGTTTAATTTTATTCACATCGGTTATTTGTGATTTTATAAATTTAGTAGTACAATTTTCCAATATTTGTCACATAAAATTATTTTAAAATGATTTTCATAAAATATGACTTTAGTTCCCTCTTGTACTATAAATATATTTTCTAACAAATCCATATTTTCAATTAAAAATACTAAATGTCTCTAACCAATTGAAAATATTTACAAAAACCAAATATACTCATTTTTATATATAAATTTTAAATAATTATCCTTTCCACTTTCTTAATAGGGATAATTACTAATATTTATTCAATATAAAAGGAATTAGCCATATATAATATATGTAATTACCCAATGGAATGACCATCACTTATTTCAATATTAGTTTTAATGTAAAAAATTATTATTTTTCAATGAATTCATTGAAATTTATTTTCAAAGAAAATGTTTTCAATAATGAAATGTATAATTTTCTTCCAAAAATTATATATATTTTTATGTTATTACTATTCATCAATGAAAAAACTCTTTATCATTATTCTAATGTGTATATATTGATATCATCATTATTATTCCTTAAGATGGTGTATTATTGATTGATTATAGAGAATATTGAAATTCAATTTCATTATGTATTTTTTGTAGTTGTAAACTTCCCCCTTGAAATATTCACTTATATGTGATCCATAAACATAGAAATTCCCATAAATATCCATATCATTTTTCTTGAATATGTTTATTTTTATGTAATATCACAATTCAATATATAGGTTTACGCATTTAATGTTGTTTGATTAACTACGTAAATATTGAAAATTCCATATTCCTTACTAAATAAGGATATATAATTATACGGATCTTTGTTCATTAATTATACAAATTATTCAATAATTTGGAATAATTTGGAACTAATGTAATGGGTGGGGAACTCTATAATATAGCCCCTCTATACATCAGTAAATATCCTGAGAAAAATTTGTTATGAGATATTTAAATTAGTTATTATATGTAGATTAAAAAGTTCGGTTAAAGGACTTGATTGCGGTGGTTTTATATGCCATATATATGACATCCAATATTTAGGTACTACCTTCATACATAATTCAGTTATTAATGACCATGGTATTTTTCTCTATGATAAAGCCTTCTGATGCATTTAGTTATGAGTTTCCTGATAAGATGGAATTTGTTTTAAGTAATTACCCTTCCATATTGACTATTCCTTTTCTATTTATTTAAATTGAAAGGGGTTTTCAGTTAATAACCTTTATTTTTTGGTTATACCCTATAAAAATATTAAAATGGTTAGTATTTTATACTTATTTAAATTTATGTGTTTATTATCAATTATTTATTCATGATATCTTCCACTATAAATAACACATAAAGAGTATTTTAGCCCATAATTATTTTTTTCCATTCCTGATGAATCTATATAGACAAGTTTGTGATATTGTGAATAATGATATTTACCTGATGAAAAAATAACTTGTTTTCCAATATTTGTAATAAAAAGTAATGTAAGATTCAAGTATTAATTATTTTACAAAACTAATAGATAAATAAGTTATTATGGATCTGAATCCTTATATATTATACCCATTTAATTATTGTAGACACTCTCTCCAGGATGTTTGGGTTTGGTGTGAAAAAATATTTTCATAG
Organism: Viscum album; assembly: GCA_963277665.1. Classification (NCBI taxonomy): domain Eukaryota; kingdom Viridiplantae; phylum Streptophyta; class Magnoliopsida; order Santalales; family Viscaceae; genus Viscum; species Viscum album. The sequence goes on from OY728151.1 coordinate 568,156,148, forward strand.
ATAAATTTACTAATACACAATTAAAAATGTTTTAGGAAAACATATATTATTGAACAAAAACCTATGATATACTTTGAGGATAAGTATTTAAGAATATCATAATGTTTTGGAAATGTAGTGTTTATATGGTTTATCCTATAAATACATCATTTTATGGATACTACAAGGGGAGGTGGTTCTAGTACAGAGGTACATTGGGGTAGTAAATCTGAAAAAGGTTTTTCTATCATGGCTTTAGTGTTCCTTGGTACCTAGATACTAGATTTACTACCAACCTATTATGTCACTCCATATGAATATTATTAGGATATTAAGAATTTTATTTACAACCAATCATTAATTATTAAAATAAATGATGATAACTAATGACCATAAATAAACCTACGGTCACATCGATTTAAGGTATTGTTTCAAGATTTATAGATCCAATAAATTATTATATGGATAATCTATTGACTGAGTAATCCCATATATTTAAATAAAATAGATAATGTTTTTGTATAATAGTTTATGAATAATGATTTTTTGGATATAAGAATCACGAGACATCTAATAATTATGTTAGATTTTAGAATATTTTTTGTATTCATTAATGTATAAAATATGGGTAACATCATCAGTTAATGAGTATGATATTGACTATAACTTCAAATATATAGACACTTCTTCTTTGTATTTTATATGGTGGATGTATTCCATTATTATAGATAATATATGATAAATTTACAAAAAACATATCATTTAGTGGAGAATTTATGTGATGTATAATACCATTAAATTTTATAGGCATAATATTAAAGGAATTTATATCTATTAGGGTCAATATGATCTTTAATTATATTGTAATAATAGTGAAATAATATTAATATAAATTTTAGTAACAATTAGTTAGAATAAAAACCATAAAAAATATTAGTCTATGACTAAATTTCAAGGATTCCCATTATATTTATTGTTGTCATCATATTTATATGGTTTTGAAAAAGGAAAACCTAAAATATGGGGTAAAACCATCATATCTGGAATGGCTAAGGGGCTTGAACCCATGAATAAATGATGGCAAGGGTTTCTCCCTAACCACTTCCCTAAGGAATATCCTTGTTAATATTTCATAAGTTAAAAATTGGAAAACAATAATGATAAAAAGGAAATTTGCAATTAAATTATAGAATTAGAGATTAATTTACTATACTAGATAACTTTTTATAGCTTTACTAGATTAGGAAAAATAAATAGTGATATCAAGAAATAATCTTTATTCTTCTATGGATCAGACAATCTGTTAAAATTGAATTTTAATCCATCATTGGAAAAACCATTTTTATTATTCATTTATTCTATTAAAGAGATAATAATGTTAATTGGTCAATGAACTACCAAAGGATGAACTTTCATAATTATATCAACTAATTATATTTCCTTATATTCAAAGATAGTTAAATAATTCCACAAAATTAAGTTAAGGATCTTAAAACAAAAAATATTTTCCTATTATGATTATAACTTATAAATCGTATTATGTTTTAGTTAATAAAAAAAATTATTGATTTGAGGCCCTCTCCTTTCCATTGAACAATAATTTTACTCTAAATAATGACCGTATCTTCTACCTATTATTATTAATGTTTTTCTACCAATTCCACAACATTACTTTCCACATGTGTTATATTATATAATAACCTAGATATATGTAATTTCATATGATTATTGTAATAACTGTAAACACTTATTTAGAGGGTATTTTATGAAACATTTTATGAAGTGGGTTTTTAAAAAAATCATTTTCTAAATCAGACACATTATTAACAATATAAATATTAAAATGGGAGGACCTAATTTATTTAATGTGGGGAGAAGATAACACCCTGAAAATTTAATGTTTTATAAGATATTTGATATCACGTATGAAAACAAACCTGAAAAGTAGAAGGGAATATAACATACAAATAATTTTTGATATATTTCCTATTTAAAATAAATTCAATATAGGATATAACATTAAATGCATAAACCACTGAGTTTATGTTCAGTTACGTGCCCTAATTACTTATTTAAATGGATTGTGTTACACACAAGAATAACTTTTATAAAATACATTGAATAATATTATTTAAATTGATAATTATACAATGATTGTTAAATTATAGGTTCAAATATGATTAAATGACTTAAAAAATATATTCTTTACACAAATATAAAATGAATTCATCTGTTATGAATTAATTGGAAATAAAAACTGAAATTTATTATAAACTAAAATGGTTTTATAGAAAAAAATTTTTTGCACACAGTAAAATATTAACCTAAAAATTTAAATGTATTAATATTATTGAATGATTTGAATGAAATTTATATACTATTCATTCAATAAATAGTTTCACAGTCATGGAATATATTTTATTAGAAAAATATAGGAACATATCCAATTTTATTCCTAAAAAAGATGTATTTTTATAAAGTAATTCTTTTTTCCTTTTAAGTGAACCAATGTATTAAAACTAAATTTTGAATGATTTATAATTTTTATTTTAAAAATTAATCATAATTTTATGAATTGAAAATTTAAAATTTTTAAAGTCTGGTTATTTTAATTTTTCTAAGAAGTATCATTTTTCAATCAATAATGAAAAATACTAAATTATAATTGAAAACGTCCTTCTCATTTAAAAAATTAATAATTTAAATAAGATTTTATTAAGGATTAAAATTGTAAATAGTAAATAAATATTTTAATTAATCAATTTTAGGTCATTGGAATTAATTTCATATTAAAATTTGATACAAAAATATTTTATACTATTTAACATTTTCTTTGTTAAAAACACAAATTATCCTCACATATACATGATTAGTTTTAAAATAATATTTTTACACTTATATTAATTTAATTTTGGAAAATGGGTTATATATTTTGAATAAAAATAAATTATAATTTATATTTATTGAAAAATAATTTTTTCTATAGTTATTCATGAAAGAAGTTATAATTAGATATAATGATTAAGAGAAAAAAGATTTTACAAAGATTCAAAAAATTAAACTTAAGGGGAAAATGATTAGGAATGATTTCCAAAACATATTCGATGGAATTATTTAGATTATAACCCTTCATAGATAATATTCTTATAATTTCTCAATTTTTTTGGATAAAATGTTGGTACACCTGACTTATATTAAAAAAGGATAGGTGTGTATACTCCCCCACTTTTTAAAAGTATCATTTCTAATATCTACATAAAACATTCAAACAACATATGTTCAACCAAAACCTACCTAAATAACTGCTGAAATTACCTTCTCTAATCAAATAAACCTTATCTTAGTAATATATCCACCATAGTAAGGAATTAGTGAAAACTAATGGACAATAGCCATTAAAGATGTTACATTCTCCAATGACAATCTTTGTAATACTATCATTGCCACACTGAAAATTAATTATTAAAACATTATTATTTAATAAATATAATATTTTTTATTTACAATGATATTTTTATTACAATTTCATTATTTTAAACCATTTTCATTATATCATATGGTTTATTAAATCATCATTTCATATGAATAGAAGTCTGTCACCTAGTGAACTAATGTTATTCGTTTTCCTATTACCATATGTCAAGGATGGTTATGATGATGGATATAATATATGTGTGTAATATTTATAAAATTATTATAACTATTTTTTAATTTTATCATATTTTTCTTTTTTACCTTCCATTATGTACGATACAGGATAACATCTCTCCTGTGTAAGGTGCACTACAACCTACTGATGTGATCTGATTTTTCCTTCACAAATGCATCACATGGATAATGATAAAAATAAAGTTAATGATTATATATTATATAAATATTATTATTATGATATTAATTACATAACTATAATTCATTATATAAAAAATATATAATTTTTTTATTTCATTCCTCACCTATAAATATGATAACATCGTTCGAGTATGTGCGGACTACTGCCTTCATAATGCGATGTCACTCATATTTTATCACAAAAAATAATGAGTGATTATATTTACATATGTAATACAATATATATAATATTATGATCATTATAGATAAATAATATATTACATAAATCATTTACATAATTACCATGGTAAATTGGAAACATTACACATACATATGTATGGCTAACCATCTCCCTGATCATAACAGACATAATTTTTTAAAACCATCATTAATGATTGTTTTTAAAATATAATTTTATGAAAAATTATGATAAATATTTCATTGTTATTATTTTTGAGATAATGAATAAATATAATTAAAAAAACCATTACATTCATGGGTAAATATGCAAGAGAAACCATGAAATCTACCACCTGGAAAAATGGAAATATTGAAAGTGTATTACGAGACGAGTGATAAGATACTATGAAGGGGTATTATATGATATTGTAAATTTTAATATGTTTATTTCATAATTTAGTAACATGTTTAAATCCACCATAACATATGTTAATTAATTTTCAACCCAAATAGAATAATAAAGAAAGGGACTTGCTCTCAACATTAGTTCATTAATGCATATTGTAATGTATTCACATAATTTAAATAATATGATAAATATACTAAATATTTACCAATAAATATTTTGAATATTTATTCATCAATTTATTATAAAATTTAATTTATATTATTTTATCTATATGAGATTTAATTGAATGTTACATTGTTGTAATTAATTATTATATCTCAAATTCATTTAATGAGTCATATTACTTATTCATTATCATTGACACTCCATGAATATCTGTATATTTAATTTTGAATATTTGTTACTGTAAAAAATGTTTTTATGTTAATTTATATTTTATACACATAATAAATTTTTATTATTATTTATCAAATGATTGTTATGATCACTTTAGGGGTTTATCTAATAATATCATTCTAATAGAGATTGACTTTTCATGGATTTCTATTAAAATAAATTATCTTATCATTACTCAATAAAATATAATTTTTCCATCTTTTATAATTATTAGTGATATTTTTCAATTAATAGTATAATTTTTTCACACGTTGGTACATAAAATTTTTTATGAGTTTGTTGAAATAAAATATAACTTCATCTCTCTCTTCTATTAGAAATCTGTTTTCATCGAATACCATGGGTTTTAATATTTTTTTAATTTCTTGTTTTATTTTTCAAAAAATATTATTAAAATAAATTTCTACAAATTTTATCATATAAAAATATCAATGCATCTTTTTATTTATCCTGACAATGGACATTTTTAAAATTTTTACAATGAAAATAGTATTATCCTTACGGAATGCACTGAATTACAACCCTTTATTCTTACTCAAATAAGTATATAATGATAACATCAAAATTCGTCCTCTATAGAATATTTCATTGTTTGAACATGTATAGTATTTTATGTTACATCATTGATTAAATATTTTAGCCATGAAATTTCCCTTGAAATATTTACATCATTATTGGCACTATACACTGAATTTCCCCCAAGTATACATATTATTTATCATTTATTTTCTAACCTCTTAAAATATATCTCATTTTTATATAAATATTTTTAATTAGAAATTTATTTGAATGAATATGGAAATATTTATGAGTATATATTAATTAAAAAATACATATATTTGATGATGATATTATTTTTACACTAATTACAACAAATATTCAATATACAATGAATTATTTGGTCCTAAAGAGATGGGTTTGGACCAGTATTATATATCCCCTCGATGCATCAATAGGTATCATATGAGAAATCAGTTAATAAGTATTTTATATGTTATTACCTATATATTAAAACATTATATGAGTTGTCTGAATGGTAGTGGTTTTATGTTCTAGATACATGATGACCAATAATAATGCATTTTCTTGATTTAGAATTCAATTATAATAAACCATGATATTTTCACATTGAAATAATATATTAACGCATTTCATTATTAGATTATCGATTAAATGTAGTGTGCTTCAATTTATTTTCCATTTCATGTTTACTATACCTAATAACAATATTTAAATGGAATATTTATTGAGATATTTACCTTAACATATTAATTATTCATGATACATTATTTTAGTGCATTGTGTGTTCTGTTATTTAGCTATCTAAATTGATTATTCATTATTGATTCATGATAGCTTCAATTGTAATAAAAACATAATGATAATTTGAGATCACAATTATTTTTATATAACCCAAGAATACATGATGTGTTTTACAATATATATTGTAGGATATTCTAGATATAATATTAATATTTTAAATAAAAAAATTGTTTTAATATTTGTATACAAATCTAATTTAAGACTAAAGTATGTGTATAGTTTACAAAAAATAATAAACTAATAAACCCTTTGGGAATAAAATCATAGTATATAATGCCAATTTATTGTTATTAGGATAAAAAATTGGACTTATAGGGCTTGAATAACTAGTGTATATACACCTTCTTACTGAATATCTGTACATAACATAATGTATGTATTGAAGAATAATGGTGGAGAAAAAACTCCATTACTGCATGAATAAATTTGAATCAAAATCCTTATGACGGAGTAATGTTAAATAAAAACATTAATAGTCATGAAATTAGGTAGACTCGTGATAAATCCTAATATATGCTGGTATATAGACCACACAAAAGAAACACGTGTTGAATATTGAATATGTATCTCTAAAATAAAAGAGAGACTATAAATTATCTTACACTAAGTATTGACATCCTTCATACACGTTAACCGAATTTTTTTAATAAATATAATTTTTTATACATATATTATATAATCCATCATATATATATCATATGATATATGATATCTTATTAAATTTTTAATACCCATATATTAATGATTCTTTAATAACATTGTGTTTCAGGTAATAACTGATTTTATTTTCATATATGATTTTACATTTTATTTTTGATCATATTTCATTTAAAATGATATCAAAATATTTAGAATTTAAACCATTATATAAATCTCCTATATATTAAATATATATGTATTTATAGTAAAACATAATGTTTAGTGATATGAAATTTAGTACACAATTGAAGAAGATATTAGGTATTGTATAAGCTTGAAAACTATTTCAATTTTATTTTAAAATTAAAATAAATTACATTAAATGATATATTATCATGAAAAATCATTTTTATATACAATATATCAAATATTTTATTTAATATAATTATTAATACCAATTATTTAAGTGTGCGTGTATCTCATCACTTCACGAGGCCAAAGTGAGCTGTTAACACGAGCGACAATATTATATTTTCATAAAATGGAAAGCATTAAGGATTCATTTATTTAAAAATTTAAGAATCATAATAATAAAATAAATATCCTATATAAATAGTATGTACATTATTATCCCCAACCATTAGAGGTTGAAATGTAAAAATGAATGAGATTAGATTGAGAGGTGGTAGTCATCCGTAAAAAAACAAATAATGATTTCACAACCCATTTGATTATATCTTGTGTGCTGATTGGTTACACTCTAAATATATAAAAATATAAAAATTTGGATTATATTGAGGAATTATGAATCAATTTTATAATATTAATTGAATGAGGTTGAGAATGAAATAAAATAATGATGCTTTTTGAAGAACATTGCATCTTCTTCTAGTCTCCTTTTCAAGATCGCAGTAATCCCTTAAATGAAGTGATTTATATCCAAAAAAATCCTTCTACATTGAGATTATGAAATATAGTAAGTTATTTTTGTAGTTATTTTACCTTTATAAAATACATTATGTTTTGACTATGATAGGAGAGTATGAGACTTTTTATAAGTGAGGTATGCGTAATACATGTAAATATTAGAGTGTAGTTAGGTATTCCCACATTTTTATATATAAAAAGGATCCCATATTTGACCAATATATATCATACATGGTTTATGGTTTAAATAATTTCATCCAATATTTGTTTCATGTGTTTCTCAGTCATTTGTTCCCTTATTATTAATTTTTAATCACTCGGTAAACTGATTTTTACCTTAGTCTCTATGATTAATTTTTACAATTTTCACTAATAATTAAGGGCATAAGTTTAGATGTAATAATTATATATTTTAAATTTTTTTGTTCAAAAAATGGTATTACTTTTTTCAAATTTAATTCATTAAAATGGAAAAAATTACCTTCAATTTAATCTATCAGACATGATAAGAAATCATGTTATAAAATGAAAAATATCAAAGGTTAATAAAGATTGTTTACGAAATTTCAATATAAAATTGTTTCAAATTGAAAAATTGTGTTAATAGAATTATAAATCATCTAATTTTTCTAATATAATATTTACATCTAATATTTATAATTTATTTAAATTATAATCTATTTTTCAATTAAAATTCTGATACTTTCATTATTTAAAAAAAGATGATCATTTTCAAAAAAATCCATAATTTTACCATATGATAATTTCGAAATGTATATTTTATAATTGTTTCTAATTAATTAATTTTTAATTATATATTATAAAAAAAATTCTTCAAAAATACTTTCAGCATAGAAATGCCAAAAAACTACAATTTTGAAAAATATGGGTTTTTAGAATTAAAATGTATTTATTATTATCTCATTTATATAAAACACATATGATGGATTTTAAAAATAATATCTAACTTATAATATACAAATACCATTGATATAATTTAAATCTTTTTCTTTATTTAGTTTATTACGGATTAACGTGTTTGTACTCATAAAAATTCAATTTCATAAAACGAATTTCAGTAATCTTAGATGGATATTATTTTTATTTCTAATTAGATTTTAAAATGAAACATTTTTCATATATATATAATTTTTTTAATAATATCTATAATATTATTCATAACCTCCATTCTAGTAGAGAGTTTCTAAATATCATATTCAAAAAATAATATTTTAATAGTACGTCATGTTTTTATTAAACATTGTGTTTCATATAATGCAGGAAAATCATAGTATTTTGGATAACATAGTGTACAAAAATAATAAAATTAATTTTATAAATTTATAACCATTAAAAAAATATTTGGTTATTACATTCTACCCAACGAAAATGAATTTCTCACTCAATAATTCTCTTGGTCATCATAGAGTTAATATTTGAAAATTACTCCATATAGACTCATATCATGAAAATGGTTAATAAAACATCCTATTGATAAAGAGAATGACACATGAGAATCTCATCAATATTAACACATATTGGGTTTCCAAATAAGATAACATAGGTTGGATATAAGTACATGTATATCGAAGAGAAAACTAACACCAAAATTCTTAAAGATAGTGATATAGATCACATTTAGGTGAATGTAAAATACTATAAATGAATAAAAAATAATAATGAAAAATTCCATTGAAATAATAAAAAATGATGATAACATGATATCATTTTATTTTACGATTCTTTTAATAATGTCCATATTTTTCAAGAGAATATATTCATAATTGATTTCAACATATAACGTAAGTATAATATCACCTTTTTTGTTATGCTTTGAAAAATTTCCACTTCATCACTCACTCAATTAATTGAATGTGAATACTTTTTTTGAAGAACTAATAGATCATTAAATCCATTAATATAATAATAAATAATTCTATTTATCATTAGATATCATGACACAAAAATAGTTATCACGGGTTATGCCTATATATTAAAATGGTGAAGTTATAAATAAAATTCTATAAGCCCTTTTAATGTTCCATATTAACCATTCCATATATGGTAAACCTTAAAATGCTTCCAATGTTGATAATTTATAATCAAGGTCACTTAATTTTACAAACTGAACATGAAATTAATCATCTAAAAATTATTAATCAACAGATAATATTCACATTCCAAATATGTGAATAGAATGGTAACAAATTCTCTGGATATTAGGAAGTAACCAAATTTACCAACAAAATAACAACTAAACCATGCATACTTTCTCATCCCATTAATAAGGGCATTTATTATGGAACATATTTCATATATCAATTTGTTTTTTAAACTCTACCCATGATAATATAAGCTGATTTTTTCACAAACCATTAATTAGTTCCTAGATCTCAAATACTATCCAATTTAATAAATAATATCTAAAATCTCTTTACCCAAAAATAATTATGTCAACCCATAGAATGGTTTAAGGGTAATATTCCCATGATCAGAATTTCAATATGCCATTAAATAAAATTTCTAGTCTTTCAAAATAATTCAACTTATTCTTTCAAAACATTAATGGGAAGGATATACTAAATAATAGTTATATATTTTATGATACAAAAATCATAATTCAGAGAGTCCAATAGATAAACACTTCAATTATTCCACCTCATATTTAAAAAAATTACTATGATTCATCATCTCATTCCATTGTACCACTTCCCTTTCATTTTTCATTTTCAATCTCTTCATAAACATAAATATAAACATTACATATAAATCATTTGAAATTTTATTCACAATAATTCTATTAGGAAATTTATTTTTTTAGTTCACATAAATTCTCCATATATGGTATTCAATAGTTAATGATTTATTAGGGAGGAAAATACTGACATCCATTTAATTAACATAACATTTCATTTCTACTTTGTTGTTACTTTATTTGGGTCCCTATTTTTCATAGTGAAAACATCTTTATCTTCCTATGCGACATTGACATTGGTGCTTATTTCCAAATTATAGACATAAAAGGAACATAATATTCATTCATTCATGGTTACCACCACCCAAACACTCAGTTAACCCTTTACAAAAATTCTATGTTGAGTCTAACAACATGTTAAGGTACATGTTATTAATCATGTTTTGTGAAAACTAATTAGGAATATTCATAATGAACTTTACAATATTAATCATTAAATCTATATTTTCACCAATAAAATATCCATCACATTGACTTTTTATATCATTACTTCAAGTTACATCCATTGACCATGACAAGAAAGAATATTTTGAGAAATAATAATCATAGTGGAAGACCACATAACTATGAAAAATCACTAATTGGATTTCTAAATATAAAAAAACTTTCACAATCTATGACACCACACGGTTATCCTAGGTTATTCATGATCATAATTTATTTAAAAAATTCATTATGGAGAGTAGATATTTAGTGATTTTGAAAATAATGTCCCCAAATAATTTCAATGTAGTTGTGCAGCAAGGCATGTTGTTGCACCCCCGTTTTCAATCGAGTCTAGATCAATAAGTTTTTCAGGTTGTTTCCCCCATGTAGATCTCTGACAGAGGCACATCGACATGTAGTGTCCAGGTAAAGATTTAATTTATTGAAAACCACTTTCTATATCATTTAACGATATTCTAGTATGTTTTTTCTAAACATTCACTAATCTATAGATTTATCCTTACATACATCCCGAGACATATCATAAAATATATACATATGTATATTAGTAATGTTTTCATATCATAGATAATAAATGATAAATAAATCATTTCTATAAATCCGAATATTGAGACATAGAAATCACATACATGGATATTACATCATTTTTATGAATGTACATTCAATTACACAGACACTCTCCTAATAAATAAAATAGTTTAGTGAATTTTGAAACATTGAAATATAATCTTATAACTTTCTGAAATATATTCAATATATCCCTTAAATATTATATGCTTTGGTACACTTCAAAAAAATTCTATACATAAAACCATTTTTCATAACCTGGTGAAGGGAAATATAAGAAAAAATGTTATAATATTATCAATAAGGGTAATCCTGGGAGATACATAAGCATAACATAGTCATAAGGGTACAAGGACATGAACATAAAATTTAGAAACCATACCTATAATTTCAAAGATAAAAATTCTATTTTATGGAATAAATATTGGTAGTTCATAAGACCTAAATAATATGGTAATAAAGAACATGAAACATGGGCACATAATGATGGGGACAAATATATTTTCCATAAAAAGATGCCTGTAAAATATTGTGTCAAGATTAACCATCAAGAAAATCAAAACAAGTTATGATTGTGTTTACTGTCTATGTATATTCTTTAGTCTTGGGTTATCCACTCAAATACCCTCTTTTTCGAGCAAGGGCTGACCTCCCAAATTACTTCTAAATATGTAGATATGTTTTGATTAACCAGTTTATTTGTGGTAGAGTTAGGTCCTTCCCATATCATTATTTAAACTGGATTTATGTGTTTCAAAAGATCATAATTCATTAATATTTTCATAAATCATTAAAGGAATCATGTTTTATTAAGAAATTATTTATTTCCTACCCTATGGAAAGAGACAAGATACATAATTATTTCATCATTTCATCATATCATTACACATGGAATTTTTTTTAATAATAATATAATCATGGTATAACCTGTTGTATATGTATATATTTCATAACCATTTCATTATATCACAAACTATTGAAAAGGTTTATATTTCTTAATCATTTATTCATTTCATCATAACCTAACATGTGGATAATGAAGTTGTCTTCACAAGTGTTTTATCGTATTTTAACCTGTGGAAAATTAAATGGATTAATAAAAATAATTCCATAAAAACATATAGCATTCAAATAAATAATATAAATTGTATAATTGAATCTTATCTACAATATACCAAAGGAATCATCAATGGATGGCATCGTAGATGGAATTTCGATCATTTGAAACAATCAATTGGGAATCTATCCATTTATCTTGGGGAAAAAGTGTTCTAAAAATAATTTTTTTTAAACATGTATCTTTTAAAATATCCTTGAAATTATAAAAAATAATTATCACTGAATATTATGGGATGTATCATTTCTTTTTTATATATTATAATAATTATTGTATTCAAAATTTTAGTAAACAGAAAATGGGAATTAATTAGAAAAAGACATGAGTATTGCTCTCAAAACATTTTTGTAAATAGTACAACATGGGTATAAATGTATTTTAAAATTAATAAGAGATAAAAAACATTTTTGAAAATAATTTTTGAAGACATGGTTTTTAAAAAAAATATTTCTAAACGAAGAAAAAAATAATGTATGATTTTGGTAAAAATATTTTCTTAATTTTCATAAGTAAAAATATTGTAAAATAGTAAATTTACATGAAAATATCATGTATAATCATATATGTATAAACATAATGATTTTTAAGGGATTTTAATCTTTTGATATCAACATATGAGACTTTATCATAAATAATCCTGATAAATGATGAGATTGAAAATTAAAATATTACCCACATTGGAAACTTTTAATCAAAAGTGAAATGATAATGTAAAATAAATTGAAACATAATAAATTATTAGAGTTAATAAATTCATGATATTACATTTAAACATGGTTTTATTTACATATCGTGATAGAATATAGTTGACTAATATAATAAATAACTCAAATTAAAAAAATTAAGAAAAAAATCTCTTAATGCTTGAGTATCATTTGAATTGTAAACCCCAAAAAAATAGAATATATGGGAATATTTATTATTTTCTAATTTTATGTATTGATGATATATAATATAATATGGTAGTATACACGCCACAATAAATAAATTAGTCGTGAATATGGCATAAGTATTTCAAACATACAAGTTATACTATAAATCACCTTACCTTAAGTCTTAACATCCATCATTATCAACAAAAAATAATATAAGAAAATATAATTTTATTATAAAAATATAATTAAACAAAAATATATATTTTTCACCACATATATTATTTCCATTGGAATTTTAATTGCCCATATTTTACTAATTCTTTGTTAAAGGTTTGTTTTGGGTAATAAAAGATTTTTTTCATAAAATATTTGATTATTTTTTTCCTCATAATTCAATACTTATTAAATAATTTAAAAAATGTGAAACATGATATAAATATCATATATATCAAGTATTTATTAATTTATTGTAATCCAATAAATTTTTTGATCATAAATGAAATACAGCATTCATTGTGATGGTAGGTTGTAGATGTTCATGAACGATGTTTCTATTTTATTATCGGATAGAATGAAAGAAAATTAAATGATATATAATCATTAAAGTATCATTTTTATTTCAAATATATCACATAATTTAAACAAAATCATTGTAGGTGTTTAATTATGCTTGAGACCACAAATTTATATCTTTGAGAAAATTAAAACCACTTCGTGACTTAAAGGACCATTCTGAGATAAAAAAAAGAACAACTCGCATTTTTGTTGAGCAGTCTACATGGTCGATGTCAATTCAAATGATCCTAATCAACATAACGCAATTTCAATGAGGTATTTTCACCCCAACTATCTAAAACATCTATGGAAAGTGTGTTGAAACTAATTGGAAGGCATGCAATATGCTTTTCAGTGTGTAAAACTATTACATGAAAAATAGGACATCAATTGCCAAATTCAGGAATGATTTAATTAAATTTCACCTTAATGAATTTTTCATATATATTGAGGTGCATTCCACCTTTTTAGGGTACCTATCTAAAATTTGAACCAGTGCTCCCGTTCATGCAGGATGACACCTTCCACGACCCCGTGAAATCTATGGACTCAAGGTATATGATCGTGTGAGACATGTCCCCAATTTCCCCTTCATATGTGAAAACAAGGTACTAACCCTCAAACATTTCATTTTCTCTAAGGTAGATCCATGAAAAAGACCACTATGGTGCACACGGCCTACCCCTGTGAACATACATCACTTCCATAGCCCCCTCTTTTTGTGAACAAGCATCCAATCATGTGTGAACCCCCTCTCTAAGACTCTATCAGTTTGCTTTTCTATTAAACTCCTTAATTGAGAAATTCTTGCGCACATCTCTCATTTATTTTGTTTTCCTATTCTGTATGGCTCTTCAGGCTTCCACAAATTTATTTATTAGTCCCTCATGGGAGATCCCTTATAGTGATGCCCTAACTATTAATTTTTTGAATAGGTACCCTAATAGATTTTTCTTTTTGGCATATCCATGATAATGTGGACCACATGACTAAACACTCCTCTATACCACTCTTGTTAGGAATTTCTAATTCCTTCCCATCACTATGTGTCTATGGGTATAAATTATGTAAGTTCAATAGGAGAGGAGTGATTCCTCCCCTTCCAAGTTAGATGACGTTCAAATTCCAAGCCCAATCATCCTCCCTAAATGATGTTAAATTATAGCCTAACCATGTGTAATACACATGGGATGCTCTGCCTCCGACATTCTCATTGTCAAATCGTGTCCACAGGAGTGAGGTAATACTCATACTCATCATAGGGAATGAAATACTCCTTTCACGAAATGATATCATCTTTATGAATTCTTCCTTGAGTAATCCCCAATTAATATCTACCTCGTACTTATTAGTGCTTAATCCCCACAAAACCTCTCATGGAAGAAAATGTTTCATCATGATCATTAGGTCAATGGTACATATTTTTTCTCAAACTTAGTATGAATGTTGTGGTATTATAGATTAATAGTTTCCACAAATCAATTTATTGTCCTGCCTCATTGCGTAAGCCTCATTCCTCATAATTTTGAACTACATAGGGTTAGATATAATGTTCAAAACAGGGTATTTTGGAAGCCTCCATGAGTTCCAATCCCAACCAACGGAAAACTATAGTGCTCCATCTTGTGGAATTACATTCATTATGTGACATCTCCCCTTTATGATACACCTCCTCCATACACACCATTATGAGGTGTTTTGATCCATCATCCAACACATAATCCATCACCTCACTTTATCCCAATTAGATCACTCCATCCCCCTCCATCATTATTTTATTCTAACCATGTGTAATATCCATCATTTTAATGGGAAATCCACCAATGTGGAAGATCCGATCCCATCTTGAACTATGTGTACGTTGTTTCCTATCCACTCAGATACATAGAAAACCTACCCAATGTTCAATCCCATCATCCATACCAATCATGGTCTCTCTATTGAGCCATTATATCTCTAGAGGATTTTTCCTCTACAAGGAGGTAACAATCCCTTTGAGTCAATGTCCATGTTCTCTATACGCACAGGTCTCCTCCTTAGTTATCTCATATCCTCATCATAAACTATGTTTACATTCATTACAAGTGACTAGGATATGTAAGAAGATTCCTAGAGGTTCAATCCCATCACACTTCGCACTCTATCCACCCCATCAATTCAATTTATTTCACTTCAATAATTCCTCCATTTCCATCAATATTCTTAACCCATCTTCCACATTCCAGTGTGATCATGCCATTCATTTGGGTCGTATCAGTATGCAATCCCCATCCACTTGATCTCTACTACTATAAGTCCTCGAGAAGAAACAATTCATAATCTTGAAACAATCCATATTCATCTTACCATGAAAAATAATATTATGATGGGAAATCTAAACGTGTGAGACCTAAAACATTCATTCAAACTACAATAGTTTTGATACATTTATTCCAAACAGGTTACATAGGAATTCTCCTCAATAATCAATCCCAACTAATGGTAAACATTGGTGTCCCCCTCCACATGGTTCACCTCCTTGATCTTCCCTTAGTAAAGTACATATCAATATTAAATAAATAAAAAAATTTCTTTATGAGATGTACCTCCTTAGGTTCTCCATCATTGGGAATTCTAAACCATGCATCTAGTAAACCTTCTAGGTGACCCCTTATGGGAGTACCTCTCTGTTCTGTCTTCATCAAGCGTCCTAATAAAATCCTCCATACATCTATAAATTATATTAATCATATAGCCAATACTATGTTTAAAATTGGATTCATGAGGATTCTTTGGAATAAATGACTCTTCTATATGATACACTATGATCTTTGGAATATTTCCTCTGATTTTCAACCATGATAATCACTTATATGTGGAAGAATACATGTGATCCAATGATTCATTTTCCAAACATTCCATTGATTCCCAATATGACCACACCTATAACCAAAGGTTCCATACCTAGATAGACTACAAGGAAGGTCCAGAGAGAAAGAAAATATTTAACCAGCATCCATGAAGGGATGATATTAATAATACATTTCATAAAAAGTGAATTAATATATTAGGGAGACTGATAATAGGAAATTATATCCATGGAGGAATCTATGGATGTAGGATCTAACACCCCATCAGAAATTTTCGATCAATGAGTGAAATATCACCAAGATAGTGATGAATGTCACCCAACATTAGAATGTGGGAATTCATGGTATAATTTCATACATCAATGAAAAATGACATATGATAATAATACATGCCCCATAGAAATATTATAAAATTGAAATGGTGGACCTGATGTGAACTTATATCCTTCAATCACGGGGACTGCTCATGTAAGTCATCAGATAAAGGATTTTACTATGAGGATTCTATCGTCGGGGTGCCAACAGAAAAGGTGAACCCCCCATTATCTCACCTCTTCAAAATTTTATTAGGTTATTTTTATAATTCATTTGATGTTAATTTCACTGGATCTAGCTAACTGATGCTAGGTCCCACCCATAAAATATTCGGCCTACTGTGAAACACATAAGAATTTTTTTTAGATAATTTTTTAGATTTCTAGTTTATGACATCAATATCATAGATCTCTCCCTAGACAAGGATGATTTAATGACACTGAGGTATTATAAATTTCTTTCATATTATCTATAATGAGGATTTGATATTATTTGATTAGAAGACTATTGAAATATAAAACCAATCACTCCTCACCTATAGATGCATGGGTAAAAGGAATTTGAACATAACAATCTCACATGACACTAATGATACCATGACTTCAACCAAATCCATGTGCACCAGGTTCCAATCCCTATATGACCACAATAAATCAGGATGATGAGGGTTATAGACACACTCATTGGACGACTAAAGTAATAGTTGTTAATTCCCTAGAGGTATAAGGATTTCTTGGACCCAGAAGCATTGAAACCTCGATGTCACCTACTCCACCTTGTGTCATGCAAGGAGCCACTACACCCACTCCCACAACCAACGACTTTGGGAGCCATTATCTTGATTGATCCCATGACTAATTCCCTAATTTCAATGAGGTAAGGGATATTCAAACCCTCCCATACATGACAATGACTTTATATCTACAAAGGATGTCCCAACATGTCCCCTTTGGCACCTTGAATTGGCTAGTCAGGGTGATGAGATGGTGGTTTATATCCCTTCTCTATCGACCCCAGTTTAGAAAACATGATGCTCCAATTGGGATAAATCATTGGAAGATACATCCCAAGGGGAATCATATTCTGTAAATCCAGTGTCCAATGACTTCCCCTTGGAATTTCATAATATCCATTCCCTTGGAAAGAAAATATTTTCCTGTGTTGAATCAGATTTGATGCCACGACTGCCCCACATGAAGGCTGTGTTGGGAAATTCTGTCACATGCACCACCAACATCCATGATGGGACCACCCATGATAACGAGGTCCAATAATGTGGCCTAGACTATACCATCACTAGTTAGAGTGGAGTTCCCCATTATCTAATGGTCTATATCAAACTCCTCCCCATATTCCCAGAATTTATTCAAGCATAGGTCCTCCTTACCATATCGACATCAGGCGCAGAAGTTCTCCCCATGCCAATGGTTCCCAATACAAAGGAAATTATCATGAAATGTAACAACAACATGAAGGTCCTCATCACATTAATTATTACTAAATCATAGTTCTACCGCCTCAAAATCATTGATTGAAGATAATTTCCTCCTTGTTTTGTCCCCATCCAATATCGAGGCCCTCCCCACAACACAGACTACCTGAGTGGAGGTACTCAATGTTCAAAAAATGACCAAACCAAAGGCCGTACCTACTTTATCAATTATCATAATTAATTCCCTTCTCATGTGATTATTACCACACATTATAGTGTTATTCTTCATGCCATAGTCAACCATCAAAAATGTCCTCTGTATTTCCTCACATACTTTAGTAGTGGTTCTCCCCTACCCTAGTGCCCATCACTGCGTAGGACTTCCTTGTGATTTTGGTAGTAAATATGTATTTCCTCCCAATATCACATTTGATATATGATCAGGTGATCATCATACCGTATCACATTAGTTTGTTGGTCATCTATGCTCTTCAAATTATCCAAACGAATGTCATCCGTACCTTGAAGGAAAACAAGAAGCGAAGTCCACCCGGAATCCTAAGAAATGAATTTGTAGGTCCTCATTTGTAAATATTCCAACAACATGAAGGTACCCCATATGATGAAAATGTACATTTCTATAAAAACATACATAGATGGAAGGGACAATCATTACCACTTATGGAATAGCTCCGGGAATCCCTAAGTCATGGGGGATCCAATAAGTTTATCTGATTCGGAAGCCAATTGGGACCAACTAATAGAGCCTTCCCCTAGCATTTTGAAATGTAGTCTAAAATAGGTGCCCAACATATTGGATTTTTTATCCCATAATGTGATATGTACTAGTTCCCGGATCCTCTTTATAGTTACATGAATGAGAAAGATGATTTAGCTCCTTTATAGGGTGTTTTCTTGCTGTCCTCCACACTATCGTAATTTTTATTTTCCACATCAACATAGGATAATAGTTAGTTATTTCAGGACATGATAAATGATGATAACCTTACAAACCTGTCCCCAAAATCCAATTCACTTGCACATTAGTTGGTGGTATATACCCCATTGTACATGGACATGATGATGTAGTTGGTATCGCCTTCGATATATGACCTAGTAAGTAGTATTTAATCATCATACAAACTAGTTTCTCTTCCAGCAAGTCCACCTCCAATCTATTCCACATAGTATTATTTTTTAGTTCATTAATTTTCCTAGATTGAGGAATAGGGAAAACCAAGATTTAGATCCCACTTTTTATTACAGATTCTTGTTGGAAACAATAACGTATAATCAATATTTCGTGATGTTCCAACTGAACACTACATATGACATCAATATCCAAGATTCACTCACACAATATGAGGTCATGTGTTTCCACCAGACTATAGGGGTGATGAACTTATTCCTCAGTGTCCAACTATTGGACTATCAAAAGATCTAGGAGAATTGCAATGACATCATCAAGTAGTGTCACATGGTTGAGTTAGTATATCTTATTTTGAACAAGACCTTGCATCAACATGGTATCATAAGACCCTTCAAAAATGATCTGTATAAAGTTACTATATTCTTTAGAGAATTATTGAATAGGAAACCACCCACATTCATATTCATGGATGTGGAAATATTATTCTATCCACTTTAGTCCAATTATAATCCAACCCATGTTGTTAAGTGATATCGAGGTTATGCCACCAAGTGTAATCACAATGAATATGCATGACCATAATCGAGTCAAGGATAAAGACACTTAGTCAGTTCATGGAAAGGAGTACTCAATTCATATAGTATCATAATACCATATGGACTATCATATGAGAATTATTACTCACTAGTAAAGTTAGATACATGGCCTTGAGGAGCCCTCTATTTCATTTCCCTTTGGACAAGACCCCAACAAGGGGAAGAGAAATACAGAAAACCAAAATCCCTCTAACCCATCCAATTTAATTTATAAGATAGAGTTTGATCCATATAAGGCAATGTCGCTCCAATAACATGAGAAAAATGGAAAATCATCACTGAAAATCACTTTGTTGAGCACCATGCCATGTAATGCCTGGATTATATGGATCCTCGATATAATAATTTAAATCCTTAAATGGGGATGTATGGGAAACCACATATCCATTTTTACTAGTTTCTTCCCATCAATCACAATAATCATTTGTATCTTGATAGGGTAGATATGAGAGCCTATGAAATTTTAACATCTAATTTGTCGATAAATCTGCACATGAAATGTGAGAACCTTTCATCGAGCCCCGAATATGGGTGTTCCTCTGTAATATCCACTAGTTATCTCAACAACATATCCATAAACATTTCTAGCCACTTTTTATGCCATATATATTTCCAATCAATTTGATGAGCCTGTCAATCGGAAGGTTGTCAATAATACACTACACGATTTGAATACATGTCCGGATGATCGAATGGCCACTCTCATTTCCCTTCTTAAGGCCCTAAAGACATTACAGGTGGGAATCCAACCTGATGGAAATCAATATTTGAGAAGGGTTGATGAGATGCATACAACCCAAAATTTTAGGATTCCTACCCTCTCCCCCATAAACGGGATGTGGGGACCTTTACTACCCTTTTCCCACTTTATTTCATTTTGTGGGAAACTCCTTGGAACTCAAGCATAATAGGAAGCCTCCAAGAACCATTATTTCATATTGATAGTATATGTGTCTATGTTTGTCCGGTATATCTAGTTACCCATTGGGTCCATTTCTAGTTGTAAATATTGTTTTAGGTAATTCATTTATCCCAATATCTCCACCACAAACAATAAAAGTATCATCGACCTCTTCAATTGAAAATAATGAATAGATCAGCGATCCACATACTTTTTCACTATGTGGTAGAGACTCATGTATTTATTAGATATAATAGGGAATCAAAAATAGATTTTGAAGATGTTTGTAGGGAATATCAAGAGTAGATTGATCCATCCCATATCATTCATAATTTCCCATGCGGATTGTTGTGTTTCTCTTACATTGATCAATTCTTAGAGGAAGCCTTGAAAAAAGGTATGTTGGAATGATCATTGCAAAAAATACCTCATGCAAGAAGTGCCACCAAGTAAGATACTTCTTTTGTAACACAAGTAGAATGCACCTTGATACTAGAGTCATTATCGATAGAGGATGATCCATACCCATGTCGAGGGAAATAGCCTCACACCCAACGTTTGGCTCTCCATCTCCTGTCACCAAATCGGCCTCATCCACCAAATATTGTGTCATCGCCTAGGCAAAAAAATCCAGATATAACACCTCTCTAGGCTCCATTCCATCATCTAGTCTAGGCTCTATGATCTCCATTATTAGACCAGAGAAACCACGCATAATAATGGGTTGAATCATAGATTCCATGTTATTTTTATGTCCCTTGGATCAAGTGATTATGATGATTCTAGAATACCGGAAACCCTTGAAGGCTGATAAAACTAATCATCCGAATGTTTCCTATTATAAAAAAATACTTGGACATACCCTAACTAAATGATATGTGTTCGTGTACTAGATGAAGTACCATTTTAAATACAATATAGTACAATGAAGTCATTCTCTAGTATAAGGGGGCATGTATCTCTATAATACATAAGAGTGAGAGACAATGTGAATGTTAGTAGGTCTCTTATAAAGGGTCTCATAAGTATGGAAATTGGTTATACATTTGGGGAGTGTGTCACACTAATGTTATCATTCACGTCTTTTTGAATCATCATGAATCTTTTGATGTTTCCAAACCTCTTCAATATTCTCCTGTTCAATCCAAATCTCATCCTTCTTCTTATAAAATGAAAAGGAGCTGATGGTGTAGGGTAAAAAACTCCTCTACTGGTTTCGAAGTCAACTCACTCTATAAAATACTTCAGGACCCAAAAAATGGTATTATTGCAAAGAATTTTCCTAGTATTGGAGGACTCTATAGGTGATGATCTGATGTATTCCCTAGTGAACACTATCGAGCGAGTTGATCCCTATATGGGCCACGATGAGGAGGAGTGTTAGGAA
Source organism: Viscum album (assembly GCA_963277665.1). Classification (NCBI taxonomy): domain Eukaryota; kingdom Viridiplantae; phylum Streptophyta; class Magnoliopsida; order Santalales; family Viscaceae; genus Viscum; species Viscum album. The sequence continues at coordinate 568,178,775 of OY728151.1, forward strand.
TCACCTCTTAATGTTCCCAGTTGATGACATCGTCAATCAATCCATGGATATGTGAATCATCAGAATGAATATGACAAGGATTCATGGAAAGATGTGCATACTATTGAGAATTGAAAGTATGTTCATCATAGATCTCTACATGTGTAGTATTCTTAGCATGCCTTGTCAGATTCACATCCACCACCATTTGTACTACTTGACCAGATAGATCTACTATAATCCAATCCTAATCATTCATGATCTGTTGTGGTAGGCTCTTGTCTTCCAAAATTCATCTATTAATAATTTTACATGGTTCAACCATTATGATGTGAGATATAACTAGAACTAGCTTAAATCGACAGGTTTTTCTCATAACACCCATCATACCTACTATCACATAGAAACCTCTTCCTAGAATAAGGGGGTGAATATCAATGAAATATTATGTTCTTAATCATCATTAAATAATTCCTGAAATTTTATTGATTCTAGATTCCCTAAACAGGTTAGAATTTCTTTGAGAAGCCCTTTAAGAGGCCTTGAATATGACCCTCCAGTTTTAATACGTGGTAGTAGTCATAGATGAATTCTATGTTGTGTAATTAATGAAAGAAAAATTTTCATTTGTTGTAGAGTATTAATGTTCACCCAGATATAGGAATAACTTCCCATTGTACATCACTTTCTAGATAAAGTTATTTAAAGTATTTTGTTTTCACTTTGACAGATGTTTCGGGACCAATCTCATCTCAATCAGGAAACACAGAATGTTAGAACTGAATAAAGGAGATCTGAGTCCCACTGACCTAAATATTCATTGTTATGACCTGACAGAGAACATTCCATGTAGAAAAATACCCATAAATTCTCAGTTTGAAGGCCTAATTTCTAACACATAATGTCCGGTTGTATGACATGATACCACCTAATGTTTTGTTGTAACACCCTGAGATTTTATGAGAAGTAATATGTTTTACTTATTTTATGTCTTGTGTTGTATGATACCCCAAGATTATCTTACGATATACGCAACACCGTATTAGCTTGCAGTATATGCAACACTAATCTTGGATCATGTTACACAAAATTTTATGTTTGTTTGATAGTAGTTATTCTTCACAACATTGAGTATATATATATACATTCAATGTATTAATGAAATATGGCTGGATTTTTTTTTACACAACAAAAAAAGAGTCGTGCACTACCCGACACCCTGACTTGGCTTGCATTACATGCAATCACGACCTTCCTCAATAGCGTGTGTTGTAAGCAATACCGGGTTTCACTAAACAAAGATATATTGTTATAATATTATGGACCAGATTTTATGAATAGTATTAACTAGATTTTGAATTTTATAAGATTACTATTCATCTTACACATTTTATAGAACATGGTATAGGAATAAAATAAAATTTTCAGGTAAAATAAGTATTTTTTAAAAAATGCAGTTTTTCCACCTTTTGGTGGCACACCCATTTTAAATATAAATATTGACAAGTTTATAAGTTAAATTTTAAAAAATAAACATCTTCTTTTGAATCAGGATATAAAAATTTATGTTCGATAATGTTTTGATATTTTTCTGATGACTTTCATATTTTAATGAATAGTAAAAACACGCTATATTTTAATTTAAAAAATTTTTTTTCATCATAATAATTTATGTTGTTAAATTATAATATTGAATGGTTTTAAAGTATAAATATAAAATATTTTTACCATTTAATATGATTTATGTCATTATCCTTGATTTTACATTGAATTCATAGGTAAAATCATTTCAATCTTTTGCAATGTTTTAACTTTTAGAACTCGTTTTTTAATAAATGGGATTAATTTTAATATAATTTATGCAACATCTATGTATTGAATTTGGAAATATTGATTCTATATTTAAAATCAGTGGGTCCAAATTATGTTAATATGCAAATTTTTATTTTTGGGCATTATGAATTGTAACTACGGTAAATTTTATTTACCTTAGTTAAAGGTAAATCGGATAATTAAGGGTAAATATAATATTATAAAATTAACCTATCACATGTATTAATATAATTGGTTTATTATATTTCATCCTTAGGATTATTTGGGTCAAAATGGAATCCATTATAACCCTCATGGATGTGATTAAGACCTTTAGTATATTTTATTTAAAGGAAAGTGAAATATGTCTCACTCAAACATTAACAAATAAAGTATTTTTAATATAAGTTTATACATAATAGAAATTCGGTTATAATTACTCATTTTAAAGATAAAATGTTTTTATTTGTTATGGTAATTTATTTGTAATTTTTATGAGATATTTAATTACCTTAATAGCTTATACATTAATGATGCAGAAATAATTTATTTAGTGAAAAATAAGTAATATTGTTTTTACTGAAATAATAATACCCATTAAAAGGCTCAAAAACCTGACCAAAACTTATTAGTAGTGTATATATACACCATAATAATAGAATGAACTAATATATGACCTTATGGAGTCTTATAAAAGTGATTATGACACTTATATTATTTTATTTTAAATGATGTCATAGTTGTCACCTTCATAATTTAATAAATATAACATTTTAAAAGTTGGTTGTTTTTGAATATAAATCCCACTAAAATTATTATTATGAAATATATGAGATTTATATTTATATTAGTATTTTATTTTTAATTTTTATGCAACAAATAAGTATATTTACTAATTATACAAAAATGTTGTAGAAATTATATTAATAAGAGAAGTATCAAATAAATGGTTTTACAAATAGTAAAATAAATATTATATGAACTATATAATGTGATCCACTATTTTTTTTAGAGGAATATGAAATGTTAGTAACCTAATAAATATTTTAGTTCGAATAAATCCTCTGTGTGGATTTTATTTAAATTCAAATAAATGAATAGTGTCAAAATTGACACTATTGTTATTTTATAAAAATAACATATTATTAAATTTTTTAAAAATCAAAAAAAAAATTAAATAATTATAAATTGAAATTTATGTAGTCTATAATTTCATAAATTATCTAATTATATAAAATTAAAAACACATAAGTGATTATTTATAACCGTTTAAAATTTATATTTTTATTACCACAAATAAAATTAAATAGATTAAATCAGGATAAATCAAAATGATAAGTTTTATAATAAGATCAAAACATTTATAAATTTTAATGTTTTATGAGATTAAAACCTTATCTCATATAATCTTTGAATTGAGTCATTTTTGGATGTTTTTATCTGGGGATTGAATTTTTATTAAACTAATATTTTTGAGGATTCCAAAGGTGACCCTCTCCTACCTTATAAAAGGGAACCTCCTCCCTCTCATATATACACAACATTGAGCCTTAATGATCAGCCAAACCCTGACCATTTCACTTATCAACATCCCTAGAAATATTATAGATCACCTGGTCTTCATAGAATACCAATTTTAGTTCCCTAAGTAGAGGTTTACAGGAGGCGTGTCGAAGATGAGGTAATATCTGTTACCAATTCTTTCAAGTTTATTTCTTCTTCTACTTCCACTTACTTAGTGGTTTCATTATGAAGTAATAACATAAGTATCACTCATATAATGATATATTATTATAAATATGATACATCCTTATTCAACATTCTATCCATCCTATAGAAAATGAAATCACCGCGCATGCGTACGTACGAAATACTGTCTCTACGGCGTGGTGTAATCTTTTTTCCACCACCACCATACTTGGATGGGTATAATGTTGTAAAGAATAAATATATGTGATTATTGTAAAGTGATATTGATTCTAAAATAGTTTATGTACACTTAAATACAATTCCACGATCACGAGAACGATATCATCGCCCGTGCGTACGTACGGACTACTGTCTCCACGAACGCGATAAGATTCATTTTTCATGTTTACCATTAATGAATGATTATAAAGTATATATAATTAATAATAATTAAATATATGACATAATAATGGTACTTAATTTATGTATATATATATTTATTTCATCTATTTAGTTCCATTCAATTCAATAAGGAAACAAAAACAGCGTTCATGCGTACGTACGACCTACCGTCTCCATTAACGGTGTATTCAATTTCATTTATCAATCTATTATATATATGTACATGATGAATATTTATTATATATAAATCATTTTTGACAATATGAAATTAAGTAAATCAGGATATAAGTAATAATATCAAGAACAACAAGTCGAAACATGTATGATAAATGTAACGATTTTACCCAAAACGCTGCTATAACATGGATTTACAAAAGAACGGGTAATATAAAGTCATAAGTGAACCATATATGATATAATAACAATGAATATGATTATTTAATAAGCCAATGAAATTATATAAATCATTATACAGGAGGTTCGGATACGTACGAAACATATTGGACCTAAGGTAAGGGATAATTTTGAAAATCTCATTTTTATCCGAGATTGCTTATATGTAAGTATTTACTGGGGTTATATTTTTCATCCATGCCCATAAAATGTTTTTCATAAAGTATTTAATATTATCCATGTATGTTTAATGTCATTTTTACCCCGCTTTGACTTTTACCTTGTGTTATGGAATGAATATTTCTTTTGTTTACCATACGAGGAACTTTTTGACTTTTTCCGAAAAAAGTACAAGGAGAATGTTTTTTTAACTTATACGGCGTGAATAGATTTTTACAATTTCATAACGCCTCATTTTCATGAAGATTCCTCTACAATATTTTATGATTATTTTCAACAAAATCTTTTTCTTTTAAAATTTAATGGAATTTTGTAAAATGAAAATGTTTTTGAAGAAGAAAGGATATTTTCCTCACGATTTCTATTCATGTGCTTTATCAAAACCATTTTCCATATAATTTGACATAATTTCATATGTGTATATTTCAAGTATAATTTCTCTATGATTTATATGGTTTTACTTTTCTTATGATGAAATGATATCCATTTTTTTATATGGATTATGTTATGATAGAATGATGTTTATGAAACCAAATTTATTATTTGGGTTAAGATGAATGATTTATGATTGTTTTGGGGCACATGTAATAATGATTTCAATATGAGATGGGTGGGACCAATATCTCCCTCTAATTTATTGGGTAAATATTAATATCTCATGAGATAGACATGGCTGAAATGGAAAATAAATCCAATTCAATAATACAGGGCTGGAACGGCATGTAAACCCGGTTCAGTAATGGAAATTGTCCACTAATATGGTATTGGAAGCAATGCCTTGGCTATTATGGAAATCATATCATGTGTTTAATGTTTTTCCACAATTAAAAGTTTTATTTCCATGCTATTTTATCATGATTTATGTTCCATTATGATCTGCGCCTTACTTACTATCATGTTTTATGTCATTGCTCAAGATCTCGATGTTTAAAAATTATGTTCATGTTTTTATGTTCAAATGTATATGGTTTATTTTATTTTCTCCATGCTTACCCTTACCGAGTATTTGAGATCACCCTTTTTATGTTTGTTCCCACATGATTAAAAGAAAGGTTTTAGGTAAGGAAACAAAAAGGGGAAGATCATTATGGGAGATGTTGAAGATCTTTCAAAATTATTAGAATTTTATATTCCAAGATTCCAATGACACTAAACTATTACGATCTTTCAGTGTTGGTTTTTTTTTGTATTAAGTATTCCACAAAAGTAATGTAATTTCTATGTACTTCATGTTTTGGGTCTCTACATTTGTGATGGGTAGACCCTAACACCATCTACATGCGTAATTCCAATATTCATTTAAAAAATTCCACAAATACTTCCACCACGGTCGAGTGGGTGTTCTTCAAGGTGATTCATTTACCATAGCCTATTTAGAAGAACACTATTTAGATACTGGATACAATGAGAGGGAAGAAAAATGGGTTTAGACTAATGAGTATAAGCACAATATCATGGTGGTTGACACATGGATAGACTTAGATGATACTTCCATCCTCATGATTTTCTCATTGGAAACAACAACCCCATACAACAGAGAGTTCTTCTTCATTTACAATATTACAGGAAGAAATATTATTGGGTAAATGATACATTGGAAGATTACCTGGTACTTCTACATTGGACATTTTAGAGTGACATAATAACCTCTTAGCATTGTAAGGTATCTAGATGTTCACACCAGGGGAAAAAAGAATGACATACCTTCCATTTCTGATGATCCGTTTGAGTGAATGCAGACCAACCAACCACCAATGATTTGACATTGTTGAGTTTGTAACCATTAGCATATTTCATGAATAAATCACATCGATATGATTTTGTCAGGGTTTCAATAGGGAAGGGGTCTCCTAATGATGATTCGATTATTGCTCAAGTAGGCACCAACGTTCTTCCAGGGTCAGTTAACTTAGAAGAATTGCATCATCTTGATTATCCTTCCACCAAAAACAATAAATAGAATTGGATTATTCTATTCTGAATTTGAAGGCGATTTCTCCACCATAATCGATGTGTTGGTAAATTTGATTGTTAGTACTAAAACAGATTTGAGGCCAATGTAGATCAATGCAACCATTCCTGTAGAGGAGAATCCAATGTATGTGGATTTTTAGAAGAAACATTGTGATGTGATTCCATGGATTTATGATGATATTATAGGTCATAATCTTCATGAATTCATCCATAATCTAGGAATATTTTTGATTTATAAATGGTTAGAAAAACCTACTAGGAAGATGAACATATGTCATGGTTCCATTTTCAAGGACAAAGTTGATAAACTCCATAAAGAAAACATCATTAAGAAAATTTTGTACCCAATGTGGTAAACCAACATCATTCCCATTATAAAAAATAATAGAGGTATTATATTTTATATCGAATTCAGACACCTCAAATTCCATTTCAGGAAGTGTAATTTTACTCATCTAGTAACAAAGTTGTTGATCGATGACACATTTACGTTTCATGTCCTTTCATTCATTGATGGGTATTTTGGGTACAATAAAATTGAGATGGCCCCCAAATATAAATGACCCAACAAATATAGGGTGACATAAGGGACCTACTACTAAAAAGTAGTGGTAGAAATTTTGATGAATGTATGAGCTATTAATTAGTGTTTCATTCACCGCATATTCAAACAAATTCTCATGATACTAGTGGAATGTAGCATAGACAATTTGGTGGTAAAATCCCACCCGTGTTAGGAAAATATCAGAGATCAAGAGAATGTGTTCTTCTTCCATCACTACCAATAGTTGAAGATGAACCCCTTGAAAAGTGACTTCATGGTGACCTCTGGTAATATCTTCATATTCGTTGTCACATACAGAGGAATCGATATTGACCTAGTAAAGATCATTGATGTCATCCCAATTCATCCCTCTCTAAAAATTCGATATTTACAAGGTTTAAAGGACCCTATTTATAAATTCAATGATTCATTGTGAATCAGGTATGAATATGGAATCCCCTATCAAGGATCATGAATAAAATAATATTATACAATTGGGATAAAGTATGATAGAATTGTTTTAGGATAAAAAATAGTTTTTGTTACAGACATTGTTTCTAAGACCACTGGTGTCCTTAATGTTGTTGGTATTTAATGTCACCAACCTGGAATGATACCTCAATTAATTGTTTTCCTCGAAGAATAATGGAGGCAAATATTATAGTTTTTACAGTACTAGTTACATTATCTATGATGTGGAGTCTATATATTATCTCATCGAGATGAGTTAACTCACAGGTGTTTTTATGGTACAAAAGAAGTGGAACTCTGTACAAAATCATGAGATACAACTAGTTTCCAACATGGTCTTACTGAACCCTCCAATATTTACATGCCTTCTAGTATGTTGGGTGGTGATTTTTGAGTAGTTAGACATTATATTCATTCAGCAGAATATCATTAACGGTTAGGTGAAGGAAAATTTCTAACTATCATATGACCCCCATAGAGTAGACACCAGATCATTATATTCTAGATGAGGTTATACACAAGGTGGATCAGGCTGTTTCATATTGTAAGATGTATATCAATGAGGACCCGCATAGTCTAATTGAAAGAAGAATCAATGATCCCACACAAAATAGTGTAGGCATGGGAATAAATTTTATCACACCTATATATGTTCATCATCCTTATTCATTCATGTTTTCTAAGGGAAAAACTAGAAATGAGGTAGTTTATTAGTATACCATGACTATTCTTCAGTTTTCACTCATGATTGAGGTCTTCTACTTTAATTAGAATGGAGAATATGATATAGTAATCAAGAAGATCAATATTCAGTACATTATTATGAATCCAGAGCATGTTCCCTATCTCTAGAATGGATTAAATCTGATGGATTAGTTCCCTTCTCATCATGAAGTAAATCATGTTCCCTTGTCAAATAATTGTCGAGATAATGTGATATCTTGTTTAACAACTTCTATTGAAGATCATGACCATTATGTTATATTCACTCAAACGGTGAATTTAATATTCATCACCGCCGTAAGTTTAGACAACGATGATGTCTAGCAGGTAAATCATCAGACCACCAGTGAATAAACATTATGAACTCCAAACACCCCTATAGATGAATAAACTCCCGATTCAGTGATTCCATTAATCTGGTATCTCTATCATGAAAATCTCCCAATGGAAAGAGTCGAACAATTGGTGAATCTTTTATCATGTAGTTCGGTTCACCATCCATAGTGTCCCCAATATTTTGAAATATCACTATGGATGTGGGTATGATGTAATCCTCTTCAATTTCATTCAATGGTAAGAGATTAAAAAAGTTTTATAAGAATTAATTGTCGGTACATATGTTTCTCATCAATCCAGAATATATCTATTACACCCCAAGTATATATAAATAAATTTTACATAAAATGTAATGTGCACAATAATGGGCCAATATGAAACAACAATTTTTTATAATAATTATTTAAACATGATATTTTTATTCTATTCATTAATCACAGTTTTTTACTTATGTGGCATTAATTTTAAAAAATTGAAATTCACAATAACGATCAGTATGACATGTGGAGTATTTTATGATCAACTTATTTTATTTAATGAATCGTATAATGGACCTTTTTAATAGTAATTTTACCGTTATGAATTGTAATATGACCCTTATTAATAGTAACATCACCCATTAATGTATAAATAACTTTTAGGAACCATATAAATGAATGTATGATATAATTATATCATTGTATAAGTAAGTGAATATTTTTAAATTTACGTGTTTTTATTTTTGCGAGAAACACATTTTTAATTACAATTTTATAATGAAAATATTGATTTAAAATAAAATAAAATTTCATAAAATGAATCCATAAATTAAAATTTTTCATCCAATGATTTTAGGATAAATTAAAAAGTCCTTATCTAATTTTTAATACTATTATAAAATCAGTTTTAATTTTTTAAATATATTATTGTTTGCAGAAATGATAATTTTAAATAATATTTAATTTTCTCTGTAATGACCTGCCCTCGGGGCCCGTGCTGTGACTACCCCAAGCCCGCGTTCCATAGGCCAGGGGCTGGCGACTAGCGCCAAGGCGTAATTCCCAGTAAAAAGGGAAGGCATTGCCTTTGAAAAGTAAACAAGCACTACAGAGTAAGCAAGCAGAAAAGTAAACACTAAGTAAAAACAGAGTACAACTGAAAGTGCGGAAAAGTAAATTGGCCAGTATACAAACCCAAACTGAATGTAAAGTACAACTCGAAAGGGAAAACAACAACTGTAAAGTAAATGCCGCTACACCGAGCTGTCCACTAGAAATCCCACCTGAAGGGTGGGTACAGATAGCTCCACTGCTCCTCGGGTCCCGTCGTCCGCTCCGAACACGTCCCGCCCAGTGGTCCACCTCCAGGTACCGTCCTGCTCTGCAAGCCTCAGCCAAGATCAACGCTATCCGTCGTCTGCAACCAACACAATGTAGTGCGGGCATATCCCGTGTAGGGGTGAGTATAAACTACTCAGTAGGGACCCCGAGACCCTTGAAGGTCTCCCAAAATCCACAAAGGATAAATCACAAAGGTGAGATACAAACACGAAGTAACAAACAATACTACTTAGGTATATGCCCATACATATACCTAAGTCATCACTTCCAATACGCTCCAACCTCCGAGCCCAAGTACAACTCAGTACACACAGGAAGGTAAACGTATTCCATATAGGAAAGCAAAATGAAATCCACACAGGATTGCACTACACAATCCACACAGGAAAACAACATGATTCAGCTCACACAGGTATACTTCATCGAAAGACGATAAAGATGATCTCGGATCCATCTAAGTCGTTGGACCCATGAAGGATCGATAGGTAACTAACCCCCGCAAAGACCCACACATGATCGGGCCCACACAGGACCTGTAGGCGCTGGTTCACACAGGACCGCTGAGCGCAATGACCCACACAGGATTGGACCCACATAGGATCGGGCCCACACAGGACCTGTAGCACTGATCCACGTAGGATCGCTGAGTGCTGTAGTCTTCATCGTCGAATCCACTAAGGATCTTTGTACTGTCATCGTCGCAGTCACAGTAGCAGTAGCAGTAGTAGTAGCAGTCACAGTCGCAGCCAGCTCTAGGGTTCCCGCACACAACAAGCTCGTTCGGGAGGGTCCGCCCCACGAGCCGAGAGGCTGATACATAAACTGTCACAAAGACTAGGGTTGATGTATCCAAAAGTTCTGTATTGCCAACAGGAACTCAACGCAACAGACGGCGAGTCGTTCGGACGCCCGGTCTGAGAGTTATTGGCTTTTTCGTCCTAGGGGACCTGTTGGTTTTTAAGGAAAAACCATCACGACCGTACTCCACATGCGTCCAAACCTCGGGAGGAGTATTCCAAAAGATCCGTCTCACTAAGAGGAACACAACAAAGCTGACGAAACGTCAATCGGACGTACGTAGCTCAAGATATGAGAGTTTCCGCTCCGAGGGCCGAGTTGGTTTTGTGTACGAACCAACCCGGCCGAACTCAAAGTATTCCAAAACTTTGAGTGCGAAATACCAAATTGACCGTCTCGATTCAAGGATCGCATCGCCGCTGACGGTTCGTCAATCGGAGGTCCGTAGCTCAAGTTATGGGCAAATGACCGAAATCGATTCGAAAACGGGGGGTCCGGGTCCGGGCAGACCCAGCCCGACCCCCCCAGTGCCGGCCCAAACCGGGTCGGCCCGGACCGGGTCGACCCGACCTGGGTCCGACCCGGCCTGGCTGGCGGCGCGGCCTGGGCGCCGCTCGGGTGCCACGCGCGGGGGGCCAATCCCCCCGCTTCCCTGCTGGCGGCGCTGCTGAAAGCCGCTCCTTTGAGAAACTGGCCCCCCTCGTGGGGGCCTTCCTTTGAGAAAAACAGGGGGCCACCTGCCCCGCTTTGTGAAACCCCCCCCCCCCTCTTAATGGGGGCCATTTAGGTTGGCCAGGGGAATTAAATTCCCTTGGTTTTTCCCCTTCCGGACGGCCCGACCTGGACGGCCAGTTCTTCTTCAACAGGACCGGCAAAGCCGGTCCCCTTCCGGCTTCCGACACCGGCGGCCGGGCTGGCCGCCGGTCTTCCCGTTTCCACCGCGGCCTGGAACCGGCTGCGGTCTTCATCGTCCGGTGCGGTGCGACGACATCGCGCCCCTCCACCGCGGACCCGCTCTGGCCGCGGTGCCTTCGGTTTCCTTCGACGCGGCGTGATGGCGTCGCGTTCTTTATAAACATTCCGCGGTGCGGCGCGACGGCGCTGCGCAACTATAGCCGTGCGATTACCGCGTTGTGTGACGGCACCATGCCATCTCGTTCATTCACAAGAAAAATTCAAGAACAAAGGAGGGGGTTCGGTCGTGTTTGTGAGGTCCGGCCCCCCTCTCGTAAGATGATAGCACATAATAATTTATCCTCAAGATTCTAATGCTAGAACCAAGAACGAGAATAAATAAATTAAACAACAACAAACCCCTACCTCGGTTTCAAGAATGATGTTCGTCAACGACCCGCAGAAGACGAGCGTCGCGGTGGTCGGCGTCACGGAAGAAGGACGTCGATGTCGTGAAGCGAGGATTCAAAGTTCTTTGACGACGATTTCGTCACGGGAAATCATCGCGGAAGAAATGACGCGGAAGGAGTACGTCGTCGGTGTCGCGGGTATGGCGTCGTGGAAGACGATTCCCGAGAATGTGGCGTTCTTCGTCGATGCTCGAAGGTTCTTCACGTTCGTCGTCAAAGTTTGAAGAAGAAGAAGAAGAAAGATCTCTCCAATCCTCTCAAGAGAAAAGGAAACCAACCCAAAATAATAAAATAATCTTAAGCTTATTTTATTACACAACATTCCTCTTAGAATTTCAATGGTTTGAAATTCAAATTAACCCTCCTCAATTAATTAAGACAAGTTGTCAAACATTAATTGAAATGGGTTAAAGGGGAGTTTTAGAGAGAAGTTGAGGAGTTGGGGTTCGTGTCGGCCCCACCACACTTAATCCTCCCAAGGGAGGTTAAGTGGATATGGGTCCCACCCCCAACTCCCTTTGGGAGGTTTTAAAAAAAACAAGTTAAGAAAAATAAAAATTTGTATTCCACAAATTTTATTTAACTTATTCTAAAAACCCAAAAACTAACTTTCATCCCGCAATAAACGCAACCTCGGAAAAGGTCCCCTTAAGCAAAAATCGGCGCTGCGAGTTCATTGGTGCCCTCAGAATTTGATTCTGGGCACCGGTTCAAAATTTAGAAATTCACGCTCGTTTGTTCACTGAATGTACACGATCCAAACTTCGGAAGTTGATTCCGGGCACTCCGGGCCTCAGAATCAGGTGCCGTCAGAAATCGCGTTCTTGTAAAATTCCAAAAAAAATTAAGAAAAATTTTCCCTTGAATTTTACGGGTCTTTACATTACTCCCCCCTCAGGGCTTTACATCCCTGTAAATATTCATCAAAAACTATGGAAACAAATGAGGGTACTAAGCACGCATCTGAGTCTCCCGCTCCCATGTGCTCTCTTGGAGGTTCCTGTGCTGCCATCTTATGTGCACAAGAGGAATCGATCGCCCACGTAGGACCCTCTCCTTTCGATACTCTATCTCCACCGGGACCTCCGTAAAAGTCGCCCCATCGTCAACGTCAAGCTCCCCATGGTCAATGATGTGTGTCGAGTCATGCACGTATCTCCTCAGCTGAGATACGTGGAAGAAGTCGTGCACCCGGTGCAACTGAGGTGGTAGAGCCAGGCGATAAGCCACCTCGCCAATCCTGCTGAGGACCTGGAAGGGTCCGATGAAGCGCGGAGATAACTTTCTGCCTCGGCCAAATCTCCGTATACCACGTCGAGGTGAGACCCGCAAGAAGACGTGGTCGCCATCCTCGAACTGTAGTGGCCTCCGTCTCCTGTCAGCGTATGACTTCTGCCAGCTCTGAGCTGTCCTCATCCACTCCTGAATGACCTGGACCTTCTCTGTCGTGGCCTGGACCATCTCCGGTCCCACAAGTGCTGACTCCCCAGGGTCTGTCCAGCACAAAGGAGATCTATAAGGTCAGTCGTACAACGCCTCGTACGGTTCCATCCCGATGGTGGAGTGGTAGCTGTTGTTGTACGCAAACTCCACCAAGGGTAGGTGGTCCTCCCAGCTAGGACCAAAGTCGAGGACACATGCACGAAGCATGTCCTCGAAAGTCTGAATGGTCCTCTCCGTCTGACCATCCGTCTGAGGGTGAAAGGCTATGCTCAGACGTAGCTTCGTCCCGAATGACTCCTGTAACCCCTTCCAAAGCCGGGAAGTAAAGCGAGCATCTCGATCGGAGACGATAGATGATGGCACACCGTGGAGCTGCACAATCTCCTGAACGTAGAGACGTCCCAAACTCTCCACTGAGCCCTAATCTCTGATAGGCAAGAAGTGAGCCGACTTGGTGAGTGGGTCAACAATCACCCATATGGAGTCGTGACCTCTGGAAGTGCGTGGAAGTCCAGTCACGAAGTCCATAGATATACCGTACCACTTCCACTCTGGAACCTCCAAGGGTTGTACCAAGCCTGCTGGTAGCTAATGCTCTGCCTTCACCTGCTGGCAGGTGAGGCATCGAGAAACGAACTCTGCCACAGACATCTTCATGCCCAGCCACCAGTGCTGTCGTCTGAGATCCTGGTACATCTTCGCCACTCCTGGATGTACCGCCAAAGGAGAAGTTTGAAACTCTCTCAGCACCTCCTCTCGCAAAGCGACTGGTACCATGGTACGTCCTCTGAAAAGGATGTCGTGCTCTGCTCCAATGGAGAAACCATCAGGTGCCTGTCCCAAGGATATCTGTGCACGCCGTGTCTCACAGTCAGCGTCCTCACGCTGTGCCTCTCTAACCCGCTGCAGTAGTGGAGGGGTGACTGTGAGAGACTGAAGGAAGGCAGGTCCATATCTATCCATGAGGGATGTCTGCAAAGAGGCTAGCTGCTCCGTCGCCTCCTCAAGTAGCTGAATGCCCGTCCTCCTGCTGAGGGCATCAGCTACTACGTTCCCCTTCCCAGGAGTATAGACTATCTCAAAGTCATAGTCCTGGAGGAACTCGAGCCATCGCCGTTGTCTCAGGTTTAGGTCCTTCTGCGAGAAGATATACCTGAGACTTTGATGATCAGAAAAGACTGTAAAACGCTCGCCCATCATGTAATGTCGCCATTTCATCAGAGCGAAGTCCACTGCTGCTAACTCCAGGTCATGGGTAGCGTAGTTCTGCTCATGCGGCCTCAACTGACGTGATCCACAGACGATCATTGCTCGCTTCTGCATCAGAAAACATCCGAGTCCGGTCTCTGATGCATCGTTGTAGACTACATACCCTACTCCCTCCTCAGGAAACCTCAAGATAGGTGCATTGGTCAATCTCTGTCTCGGCTCTTGGAAGCTTTGCTGACATATGCCTGACCACACAAAGGGTTTCCCCTTCTTCATCAAAGATGTGTGTGGTGCCGTAACTCTAGAGAAGTCTGGAACGAATCTCTGATAGTATCCAGCTAGTCCTAAGAAACTCCGAACCTCAGTCACGCTCCTGGGTGGCTCCCATGCTAACACAACCTCGATCTTCGCAGGATCAACTGCAACTCCCGCCTCAGAGATAACGTGTCCCAAGAAGTGGACCTCATGTATCCAGAACTGGCACTTCGAAAGCTTACCATAAAGCTGGTGCTCTCGGAGTGTGTCTAGTACAACTCGCATGTGATAGGCGTGCTCCTCCTCAGTCGTAGAGTAAATCAGAATGTCGTCGATAAAGACCACGACAAATCGATCGAGGTATGGATGAAAGATCATGTTCATGAGGGCCATGAACACTGCTGGAGCATTGGTTACGCCGAAAGGCATAACCAAGAACTCATAGTGGCCATACCGACATCTGAAGGCCATCTTCTGCACGTCCTCGTCTCTGACTCTGAGCTGATGATAGCCTGACCTGAGGTCTATCTTCGAGAACCACCGTGCTCCCTTGAGCTGATCAAAGTGGTCATCAATCCTCGGTAGTGGATACTTGTTCCTCACCATCACCTGGTTCAGGCGAAGATAGTCAACACAAAGTCTCAAGCTCCTGTCCGCCTTCTTGGCGAACAATATCAGGGAAGCCCATGGTAATACACTGGGTCGGATGAACCCCTTGCCCTGCAAATCCTCCAACTATACTCGTAGTTCTAGAAGCTCGGCGGGGGCCATCCGATATGCTGGAGTGGATATCGGGGTTGTCCCGGGGTACAGGTCAATATAAAAGTCTACCTCCCTGCGAGGAGGTGGCCCTGGAACGTCGTCGGGAAAAACGTCTGCAAACTGATCCACCACTGCAGGAAAACCAGGACTCTGCACATCAACTGCTCCAAGGATGAGGCTAGCCAACTGATGAGTGATGGGCTGTCCTCTCCTCCGCGGAAGTCCATCCTATGCTGCAAAGGCTCCCTTCTCACCGGTGAAGGTGAACTTTCTCCCGTCTGTGCGTACACATCGCACCTTGCGCCTAAAACAGTCAATATGCGCATGGACCGTAGATAGCCAATCCATGCCCAAGATGACGTCGTAAGGCCTCGACGCTGCTACAAGAAGATCCCAGCCGAAGCTCTCGCCTCCTAGAGTAAGCTCACACTGCCGGCACCAGTGCGTAATCGTCGAGTCTGCTCTCGTAGGAGTCTCTAGACGTAAGGATCGAGCCAACGGCTCTATCGGAATCTCCGAGCTCCGAACAAGGGCAGCGGCTATGAAAGAGTGACTCGCTCCTGTGTCTATAAGTACTGCATCATGGGTGGAATAGACACAGATAGTACCTGGAATCATCTCAAGTGCGCCGTGGTCATAGGCCTCTGCTGCCTGGAGCTGTGCCTGTCTCTTCTCGCCTGCTCCCGGTGGTCGGGGTGGACCTCCTGGTGGTGGTGGTGGCAGAGCCTCAAAGAGTCTTCCACCACCTGCTGCTCGGCCAGCTCCTCTGCCTCGTCCGCCCCCTCCCTGCGGACCGCCACGGTCGACCCTCTTCCTCTTACTCGGTGGTCCCTCAACCGTCTGCTGCTCCTCGGCACGGAGGGTCGGGCAGTCCCGAGCCATGTGGTCCTACCCGCCGCACGAGTAGCAATGTCTGCCTCTCGAAAGACTGGCTCCGCGCTGTGTGCCCCGCACTGCTGAGCGAGTGTCCTGAGGTCGTCTTCCTGATGGTCTGGTCTGCCTGAACCCATGAGTCATTCGTCGACTGCCTGTTGCAGATGACTCTGCCACATGGCGCCCTTCGGTGGGTCTCGGCGCTGGTGTAGACTCAGCAAGGAAGCTCTCGATCAAAAGGGCCCGCTCCAGTACTACTGTCTGAGTCGGTATGCTGAGGGAGATCAGCGATGCCCTGATCTCGTGTCTCAAACCCTGCTCGAAGGTCCGGGCCCGAAAGAATGGGTCTCGTACCATGTCGGTCGAGTAGCGTGAGAGATCAGTAAATCTCACCGAGTACTGAGCGACCGTCATGCTGCCCTGCCGCAGCTGAAGAAGCTCCTGGATACGCACCGCACGAAGGGTGGATGGGACGAACTCCGAGAAGAAGAGGCTCTCAAAGTACGTCCATAGTAGAGATGCCTCATCGTGCACCTGGAGCATCAAACTCCACCATCGTCCTGCTGCTGCGTGAAGTAGACTCGCATCGAGGATCACCATGAGGTCTGCAGGTGTCCTCACTAGCCTAAAAACTCGTACCACTGCCTCCAGCCAGTCCTCTGCTGCCTGGGGGTCCGTCTCCCCACGGAACCTAGGCGGTCGCTGGTGCTGGAACTCGTGCAGAGCTCCAAGGCGACGTGCGTCATCAGCGGTTGGTGCTGGAAGCATCGGTGGCTCGGCAGGTAGTGCTACTGCCGGTGCCACTGCTGACAAAGGGCCCTGCACCGAGGCCTCGTCGCTCGGTGGGATGTCGTCACGCTCGACTCTCGGAACCCTAGCTGGCTGCCGTCATGGGGCCATCCTGAAAAGGAAACAGGTGCGCCACGGTCAGAACAGTATACAGGGTGAGCTGATATAATGTAATCACAAAAAAAACTTTGAAACACACACGCAATCAGTGTTTGCGTGCATTAAGTCGGAAATCAGAAGTCAGGGTCCTGGTGTACGGATACGTCGGCCGCCGCACCAACACTGGACTCCCTGGACAGATAACCACACTCAATACGCTAAACATTATTGCTTCACATAGAAAAGATCAGAGTTCGTGGTAGAACTGAACTGCCTCTGATACCAATTTGTCACGACCTGCCCTCGTGGCCGTGCCGTGACTACCACAAGCCCGCCTTCCATAGGCCAGGAGCTGCCGACTAGCACCAAGGCGTAATTCCTAGTAAAAAGGGAAGGCATTTCCTTTGAAAAGTAAACAAACACTACAGAGTAAGCAAGCGGAAAAGTAAACACTAAGTAAAAACAGAGTACAACTAAAAGTGCGGAAAAGTAAATGGGCCAGTATACAAACCCAAACTGAAAGTAAAGTACAAATCGAAAGGGAAAACATCAACTGTAATGTAAATGCCGCTACACCGAGCTGTCCACTGGAAATCCCACCTGATGGGTGGGTACAAGGAGCTCCACTGCTCCTCAGGTCCTGCCGTCCGCTCCGAACATGTCCCGCCCAGTGGTCCACCTCCAGGTATTGTCCTGCTCTGCAAGCCTCAGCCAAGATCAATGTTGTCCGTCGTCTGCAACCAACACAACGTAGTGTGGGCATAACCCGTGCAGGTGTGAGTATAAACTACTCAGTAGGGACCCCGAGACCCCTGAAGGTCTCCCAAAATCCACAAAGGATAAACCACAAAGTTGAGATACAAACATGAAGTAACAACCGATACTGCTTAGGTATATGCCCATACATATACCTAAGTCATCAATTCCAATACGCTCCAACCTCCGAGCCCATGTACAACTCAGTCCACACAGGAAGGTAAAGGTATTCCACACAGGAAAGAAAAAAGAAATCCACACAGGATAGCACAACACAATCCACACATGAAAACAACAGGATTCAGCACACACAGGTATACTTCATCGAAAGACGATAAAGATGATCTCTGATCCATCTAAGTCGTCGGACCCACGAAGGATCGATAGGTAACTAACCCCCGCAAAGACCCACACAGGATTGGGCCCACACAGGACCTGTAGGCGCTGGTTCACACAGGACCGCTGAGCGCAATGACCCACACAGGATCAGACCCACACAAGATCGGGCCCACACAGGACCTTTAGCACTGATCCATGTAGGATCACTGAGTGCTATAGTCATCGTCGTCGAATCCACTAAGGATCTTTGTACTGTCGTCGTCGCAGTCACAGTAGCAGTAGCAGTAGCAGTAGCAGTCACAGTCGCAGCCAGCTCTATGGTTCCCGCACACAACAAGCTCGTTCGGGAGGGTCTGCTCCACGAGCCGAGATGCTGATACATCAACTGTCACAAAGACCATAGTTGATGTATCCAAAAGTTTCGTATTGCCAACAGGAACTCAACGCAACAGACGGCGCGTCGTTCGGACGCCCGGTCTGAGAGTTATTGGCTTTTTCGTCCCAGGGGCCCGGTTGGTTTTTAAGGCAAAACCAACCCGACCGTACTCCACCAGCATCCAAACCTCGGGCGAAGTATGCCAAAATATCCATCTCACTAAGAGGAACACAACAGAGCTGACGTCACGTCAATCGGATATCCGTAGCTCAAGATATGAGCGTTTCCGCTCCGAGGTCCCGGTTGGTTTCGTGTACGAACCAACCCGGCCGAACTCAAAGTATTCCAAAACTTTGAGTGTGATATACCGAATCGACCTTCTCGATTCAAGGATCGCATCGCCACTGAAGGTTCGTAAATCGGAGGTCCGTAGCTCATGTTATGGGCAAAAGACCGAAGTCGGTTCGAAAACGGGTGGTCCAGGTCCGGTTCTCCTTCAACGGGACCGGCAAAGCCGGTCCCCTTCCGGCTTCCGACACCGGTGGCCCGGGTGGCAGCCGGTCTTCCCATTTCCGCCACGACCTGGAACCGACCACGGTCTTCATCATCCGGTGCGGTGCGACGGCATCGCGCCCCTCCACCGCGGACCCGCTCCAGCCGCGGCGCCTTCGGTTTCCTTCGACGCGGCGCGACGGCGCCGCGCAACTATAGCCGTGCAATTCCCGCATGGTGCGACGGCACCACGCCTTCTCGTTCATCCGCAAGAAAAATTCAAGAACAAAGGAGGGGGTTCGGTCGTGTTTGTGCGGTCCGGCCCCCCTCTCGTTAGATGATTTCACATAATCATTTATCCTCAAGATTCTCATGCTAGAACCAAGAACGAGAATAAATAAATTAAACAACAACAAACCCCTACCTCGGTTTCAAGAACGATGTTCGTCAATGACCCGCGGAAGACGAGCGTCGCGGTGGTCGACGTCACGGAAGAAGGACGTCGATGTCGCGATGCGAGGATTCAAAGTTCTTTGACGATGATTTCATCGCGGGAAATCTTCGCGGAAGAAATAACGCAGAAGGAGTACGTCGTCGGTGTCGCGGGTATGGCGTCGCGGAAGACGATTCCTGAGAACGTGGCGTTCTTCGTCGATGCTCGAAGGTTCTTCGCGTTCTTCGTCAATGTTTGAAGAAGAAGAAGAAAGAGCTCTCCAATCCTCTCAAGAGCAAAGGAAACCAACCCAAAATAATAAAATATGCTTATGCTTATTTTATTACACAACATTCCTCTTAGAATTTCAAAGGTTTGAAATTCAAATTAACCCTCCTCAATTAATGAAGCCATGTTGTCAAACATTATTTTAAATGGGTTAAAGGAGAGTTTTTGAGAGAAGTTGAGGAGTTGGGGTTCGTGTGAGCCCCACCACACTTTATCCTCCCAAGGGAGGTTAAGTTTTTTTTGGGTCCCACCCCCAACTCCCTTTGGGAGGTTTTTTAAAAAAAACAACAAGTTAAAAAAAAAATAAAAATTTGTATTCCACAAATTTTATTTAACTTATTCTAAAAACCCAAAAACTAACTTTCAACCCGCAATAAACGCAACCTCGGAAAAGGTCCCCTTAAGAAAAAATCTGTGCTGCGAGTTCATCGGTGCCCTCAGAATTTGATTCCAAGCACCGGTTCAAAAGTTAGAAATTCACGCTCGTTCGTTCACTTAACGTACCCGATCCAAACTTCGGAAGTTGATTCCGGGCACTCCGGGCCTCGGAATCATGTGCCGTCAGAAACCGCGTTCTTGTAAAATTCCAAAGAAAATTAAGAAAAAATCTCCCTTGAATTTTACGGGTCTTTACATTCTCTTATTTAGAAAATTATGATGACAAAATGGTTCCATATTTTAATTATACAGTTTGAAAATTTTTTAGGACGTTTTTTTGAATTTTTCTATAATACATGAATTATGGTGAATAATAAAATACAGTAATTTATAGTGAAAAAAAATTATAAAATAAATAACTAATTTCACGAGTCATTGATGATGTAATAACACAGAGTTCGAACAGACATGCCCATAATAATATATTCATCCACAATAATCAACACTATTGATTTTCTTGTGAAAAATTGTAAAATAATGAATAGAATAATGAGAAATAACCTCTCTCCACCACCCATCGCCACTACATAACCTCCAACATTCCAATCTATAATACATTTCAAATTTCATCCCAATACCCTTCCCAAGATCCTACAATAAGTAAAAATGCTCAAGGTCTCATTATAAGACCAAAATCAATTCCTTAAGAATATTCTGAAGGAAGAGTATTCAAGAGGTAAAATCCTCTTCCTTTTCCATTAATTTTCTTTTCCACTTCATTATTTTTTCATTATACCCTCACCACCTCCATAAAAATGATCAATAATAATCCATTTAATTTATATAATATAATTATATCATTTTAATGCAATAACCATCATAAACCTCTTTACATTCTCTTTAAAAAAACTAAATCATTATCTCAGTGGTAACGATTTACAAACATCGAGGAAGAAGAACATTCATTATTTGATATATTCTTCATGCCCAGTAATGATATATTTATATGGATAAATATCACTATAATCTATGTATTATTATCTATTTAGTTTTATGGAACCACAATATATACATAATTTAATTTAGATGACAAAATAAAATCATTTTGATGAAAATACTGTTTTAACAATCTAAACAATTATCATTAAATATCCTATCTAATGTTTCATACACATATAATATAACCATATGATATATATAACCATTAACACTTATTTAGGATCATTAATAACGTGTAAATCCAATTCATAAGAATTATACTCATTTTACATGATCTCTATTACTTATAAATAAAAGAACCTATCGTGAAAACTAGGAAAACGAATGCTCTTGAATGATGAAGTTATACAATATAGCTCATCTCTAAAGAAATAAATGAACAAAATAAAATTATAATGTTTCAAATAATTATACACAAGTTTATAAATTAATTAACATTTGGAATTAAATTAAATACATTGGATGTTATGTTCAAGTGTATAACTCATTCGGACAAAAGGTAAGGGTTTTATTCCCGGACCACTTTTTTCATTCAGGTTGTGTAATCTCCCCCATAAAGCAATGAAATTAATAATTTAATTTAAATAATTCTTCATAAATTATGGTTTTATTTTACAAAATGATGTACTAGGATAATTTCATCTTTCACTCTTGGAAAATACATGTTTTAAATGGGTCCTCATCTAAAATTATAATGATAACCATGATCGCCTAAAGGGAACTCCCTAATTTCTTACCATTTTCAAGTTAATTATATAATCTTTTATAATTCACCATTATTTTTACTAAAACCAATACTTTTATTATGGAAAAACTACATTAATTCTATTCTAGTATTATTCACATATTATCTAAAAATAATACATCTTTTCAATGTAAAAAATATTACTCTCAATAATTCTTTGTCGAGTTTTATATAGTTTTAATCTATTACAACAACCCTATTGAATATTATGATTTATTTTGATTATAATATTATTATTATTAACTAAATTATTTTATTAAATGTTTTATGATTAGTTTAACTGCGGATGTGCTATCGTGATACCATTAATCATACTACTCAGAATGCATCATGTTATGGGAACGTTATATTATATGTTTAGGTTATTTTTTATCTATATTAATATTAGGAATTCATTGAACATATAAAGTTATTGTTGGGGCCTTATACATCCCCTTGAGGAATTGGTAGGTCTCAAGAGACAAAATAGTATTGGATTTTGGAAAGTTCCTTACAAAAGTATTTTCATATGTCGTGGACAATGCCATGAAAATAGGTTTTAGTTGTCTATAATTATTCATTATCTCAATATGATATTAGAATTTTATAAACCATGTTATATTTTACTATTATAATATCCATGATTAAGGTTAATTATCTTATTATCATTTATATTGTTTTATTTTCCTATCATTCATTATTTCCATATTATGATCATGTTTCTTTTAAAGTCATGTTTCATTCAGTATTTCACCATACCTAATGTTTATGTTTATGATAAATCTAGTTTTTTAGATACCGTTAGTGAGAATTTATGATAAATCCTTTATTATGTGTTCTTTTCCTAAAAAATGAAAATATGTATAATTTTATGAATGACACGCATGAATATATATGAGTTTATGTGTGTTTCCAATAGTCATTCAAGGATGTTTTTCATTTCAAGTTGAAATTGAAATTTTTTGTTTTTATCTGCACATAAAAAAACAAAATTATTTGGTCTTTCATGGTGTGACCTCATTGTAAACATTAAAATGTAATAATTTAAGGCACTGGCTCTAAACTACTAGGGACAAGGTCTTTTCTATTGATATTCGAGGAAGTTTAGTAGAAACCATTAGGAAATAGAACCATAAGATATAGATTAAGAATATCCATTCAATAAAATACTATAATATTTTTATGGTTTATTTTACGTGGATCATTATATAAAATACATCTCTTTCAACATACTAAATGTTGATGTAGTTTTGTAAGAGATTTTCCTAGGAGTAACAATTCTAACAAGGTGTTCTGGGCCTGACTCATAGTAACCTTGTACCAGACTACGGTCTATATAGAACACATTGATTGACACTCCTAGAGATATTCTCAAGATAATTCACATTTTCATTAGAAATTAATATGATGTATTTAATTATAAATATGTCCCCATGGAATTTATTATTATGATTATGAGATTAGACATGAATAAGATTATAATTTCTGTTTTTTGTTTTTCCAGTTCGACATTTTACATTATGAATCATAACCAATTTTTTTAAATTCCATTTTTTATAAATGGATCATATTTGAAGGAATGGAAACCCCATGAACATTAACATCTATTGTAAGGATTTCCTTCCTTGGTAAGATAATTATGTTGGTTCTGTATCTGCGACTGATGTTGGGAAACTTGTAACTATAATAGGGATACTAAATCAGGTAATGAAAAATAACCTTAGTCGTATAGATCATCCTTTTTGAAATCATTGAGGATAAATGTTATACCACATTATGTTACATGATAATCCATCATTTAGTTGGACTATAAACCCATTCACAATAAAGTGGTTCGTAAGATTATTAGATAAGTCATTTCTCACATTTGGAAGTAACAAAATTGATAAGGTTTTCTTGGTAGTTTTTCATCAATCAGGATATTCTAATTAATGTAGTTCATTCATTAAAAACACAATTTTGTAGGAAGATGATGAAATTATAGAATGGAGGGATTTTAATGAATTTTTCATAGAAACATATTTTACTTGTAAAAAACAAGAGGATATGGAATGGAAATTATTGAATCTCTGGAAGAAGGAGGATGATAATTTTTCCATGTATGAATCCAAATTTACAAGGCTGTCTAAGAATGTTACAGACTACATACCTAATTTGAGGATCAAAATTGATCTATTGTTTAATGGATCAAAAAATTCCTCTAAAGTGCAATGGTTTCCAATACATTCCCATCATATGAATATATAATCTCATGTGAAAACAAGAAATACAATGAATTATCTATATATTGTTAATTTAAAGGTAATATAGTGAAGATGATTGTGCCAGATGAATGAATGGATAAAATGTTTAATAAAAATTGTATTTTCCCAACTTGCGATATATATTGATGCAAACACCCTAGATAAACTTTAAAAAGAAAAGGAGTTTGATACATGTTTAGAGAAATATTACTCATAGCCAAAGATTTCAATTGAATGAATGTAGATATGAATTTTCAATGCTACAATTTTAGGGAGATGATAAATGATGAAAATTATTTTCTAAATAGTCAATGAAACATTCCATAAAAAATGTCACTCTATCATGTAAAATCATATGCGATAAAAATAGATAAGAATGATGTTCTTAATGTTGTGTTTTTAGGTACATAAATAATATCCTCAAATTTATATAATGCATTATTTGATTCTGGATCATCACATTCCTTTATATCATCCCATTTTTCATTAAAAATTTTATATATCTAATTCTTCATAAAAAGGTAGTTCTCAATAAAAACCCTCTAAGGGGAGTCTCATTACAATAAATATGTTTCAGTAACATCCCATTATATCATATATTCATGTTTTATCAACTAATTTTATTATTATGAATATGGTATCCATTGACATAATATTTTTTATGGATTAGCTTTCAAATATGATGTGAAAATATATTTCAATAAGAAATAAATTATGGTTTGTGAGGAAGGTGTATAATCTGTTATCATTTTAGATAGATCACTGTATGATTCTTATCTTGATACACCCAAAATATCCCTATTGAATTCAATTCATGGGTTGTGTGATAATTTAATATCTACGGATGAAGAATGAAATATTCAAAATGAGGATTTACATATTGTGAATGAAGACATTGATTTATATCAAGATGATTATCAAGAAATCTTCAATACTGGAAAATTTATTTTTCTTATTAACTCATTTCCTAATGAAATTCTTATATAAATCACTCCTTATATAATTTTTTTAGTGGAATTAGATGTGCATAAAGAACAACTAGATTAATTGAGTGATAACAAATTTTCTGTCACTACTTTTTCTCTATGGTTATCCCATATACACCCTTTCAAGAAGAACAATCAATCCATGAGGCTATGTATTGACTATAGGAAAATCAGTTTTGTTATGACAAAGAACA
This sequence comes from Viscum album, assembly GCA_963277665.1. Taxonomy (NCBI): domain Eukaryota; kingdom Viridiplantae; phylum Streptophyta; class Magnoliopsida; order Santalales; family Viscaceae; genus Viscum; species Viscum album. The sequence goes on from OY728151.1 coordinate 568,204,397, forward strand.
CGCATCGTCTTCCTCTCATTGTATATTTATTTGATCAACTTCCCAGATCCCAATATTTATTGGCAATTGGCCTTGGATCTGGATATCATTAGTTGTGTGTGAGGATGGATGATATTTCAAATATACCATTTCAAAAAAGGTTTGTACATTACACGTTTATAGTAATTCGTTTTTGACAAACTAATTCACCCTTCATTTATAATGAATCAATTTTCATGGAACATATTGATGAAATTTTGGGGTATTTAATGATGATATCTTTATATACTAAAAAATATACTAAAATCATGAGAACCAATTTCCATTTTTATAAAGACTCTTAGAAGAAACCAGTTATATGGGGAGTCATGAAAGTATCAATTCAGGCATAAAATAGATTATTTTCTCTTTAAATAATGTCTCTATGGATGAAATATTTCATGATACTATGAAGAAACGATAGATTCGGAATTTCCTACACCAATGAACATAACCAATGTATGGTGATTTATTGGATTTTTAGTTTATTATAAATGTTTTGTTTAGATGTTTAATCAATTATCTAGCCTATTAACCAAGCATACAGATTAAGGGGATATGGTTCTATGGAGAAAATATAGATATTTTATTGATTAATTGAATATGAGATTTCTGAATTCTCTGACATTGAACCTACCATCGGGAAAATGAGTATTTTGTGATTTATAGTTATGATTCAATGAAAGGGCGTGGTTGGGTCCTTATAAAGAATGATAGATTAATTGACAATGAATCAATGTAGTTTAAAATCATTAACAGAACTATCCAACTCATACTATTTATTTAATTATTATAATGTTATCCCAGATGTTAAGGAGACATTATCTCTAAGGTGAGGTATATTAGATGTATATATATATATATATATTAGAATAGATTAATATATATCCTCCCACAAAAAGTAATCAACTTGTGGAAATTTTGAAGCATCAAGCAACATAAGGATAATGATTGTTCCATACACTACAACAATTGAAGGAAAATAAGTTGGATTTTTCATTGGGAAGGAATGACCACAAAGTTAGAAAATTGATGATTTAAAGGGATATAGTGGTCATGGATTTTGTAAATATGTTTATGGGAATTATCAAATAAGGTGAAACATCATTACTTTTTAAATTTATTCCCCACACAAATTTATTAGATAGTTTTTAAAGTTTTCAAATTGACAAGAATAATATTCAAATAAAAATTAATGTAGTTAATTTTGGAATGTTGGTAGAGTTTATGTATCAAGATGGAATTATGAAATTTTGGAGGAGGAATTCAGTTCCACATATAATTGATCTAAAAAACAGTTATTGGATTATTCTCGTAGCTCAAATTTTTCTATACAATGTGGCCGCACTAAGATGAACAGAGATTTGAAGGATCATTTATGGTGAGATAATATGAAGAATAAAATTTCTTATTTTGTATCAATATGATTACTCTTCTAATAGGTTAAGGATGAAATAAAACATCCAAGGAGATTCATGTAACCTACTATTATTTCTACATGATGAAGGGATGACATTACTATTGATTTTTTCACTAGATTATCCAAAACACCAAAAAGGATTGATTATATATAGGTAATTTTTTATCAACATGCTGAATCTTCACATTTCCTAGATATAACGAAGATGTTCCTACTACAAATGCTCACATGGATATATATTTATGAATTTTCAAGACTCCATGGAGAAAATATCATAATTATTTCTTATCATGTTACACTATTTACATCAAAATTCTGGAAATCTCATAATTATATATTATCATAAATGTTTGTGGGATTATTATTAACCCTTATTAGGGTTTTCTAATTATAGTATTTTCCATTAATGTTTGAAAATGGAACTATATGAAGAATTTTATAGAAATATATTTCATCCATGAAATTGTTTGGATAATTTTAGTGATAGGAAACTTGCGGGACTAGATAATTTGAAAGGAACACGAACAAAGGTAGATATTATTCAATTCCATATCAAATCACATCAAATAATGAAATAACTATATGGTGACAATTGAAATAAGGATTTGGAATTTCCTATTGGTGATCATGTTTTATTGAAAGTATATATATGGAATGGTGTTTTGAAATTCTTGATGAATGGTAAATGGAACCTCATATAAATTGGCCATTTTGAAATTATATTGATAATTAGAGTTGAGGAATATAGTTGGGGATTTTTACCAATCCTTTCTAAAGTACGCAATGTGTTTCACATAAATTTTTTAATGATGTATAATCTAGAACCAACCCATGTACTCACTTATGGAGGAATATAATTTGACCTAAACATATCCTACTATGATGAGAATATCCAAAATTTGGACACTCAGGAAATGGTGTTGAGAATTAAAATGACTAGAATAGTACAAATAATTTTGAGAATTCATATCATTGAAGAGGTGACGTGGGACCATGAGAAACATACGATGATGATCTACCCAAAAAAAGTTATGATGTGAAATTCAATAATTTCGAGGAAGATTGTTTTTGACGGAGTAGAGAATGTTGCAACCCAAGGATTTACAGTTAAATTTAATATTGATTGTAATGCATAGAAAAACGAGACTCTGTGAAACAACACATTTGTGTTATAATTATTTAAAAATTATGCCTATAACCTAGTCATTAATCATAATTTCTCCACTTCATTGAGTTAAATTTCAACAAACAGATATACATTGTTATCATCAGTAAGATATGTAGAGTTTGATAGATCCAAGTTAATAATTTAGTTAATAGTAAATCAATCCTTTTTAATATTAATGGAACCATTACGAATAGAAATATAACCCTTATGAATAGTAAACACACCCATTATGGAATAAATAAAATTTAGGCACCTTATAAATAAAATTGTGATATAATTATATCATGGATTACATAATTGAATATTTTAAAATTTTAGTTTTTGTATTTTGGTAAGTAATAAATATATAATTAAAATTTTAGAATTAATAAATTAATATAAAATAAAATTCATTTTCATAAAATTTATCAATATATAAATATTTGTTCTTATTATTTTTTGATAATATAATAAAACCGTAGTTAATTTTCACAGTGTTTTGAATTTAGTTTTAATTTTAAAAACATTTCATTTGAATAAATGATGAATGTGATTAAATAATAAATTTTTCATATCTATAAATGTATATACATAAAATGAAGTTAATGTTTGAATTTTAAATGTTGAAAAATGATTAGGGTAAATTTTAGGGATTATTATGAAATTCATGTATTTTTTGTGAATAGTAAAATATGATAATTTGTAGTAAAAATTACATTATAAAATAAATACACTATGAAATGAGTCATGTGTAATGTAATCCCCTATGGTTCCAACTCACATACACTTATTAATTTATTTAATCACATTAATCAACACTATATGGTTTTCTAGAGAAAAATAATAAAATAATGAATATCATAAGTAGAAATCAGCACTCTCCTCCATTATAAAAACCACCCATTGGAACCACTTCTCCTCCCATGTTCCATGATTTGAGCCATGTCAAATTTCGACCCAATATTATTCCCACGATCAAAAACCTTCATCTAGAACCACTTATGTAATATGGATATTGAAATGAATCCCCTTAACGATATTCTCATGGATGAATATTCAAGAAGAAAAATCCTCTTCCTTTAACTTTTATTTTCTTTTCTAATTCTTCATTTATTATTATATCCACATCTCCTATATCCAAATGATCATGAAATATCTAGTATAATTTATATACTATAATTATATCATGTTAACTGAAGGACCATCATGAATCTTCTTAGTTTTCCCTTTTATTTTAAAAAAATTCATCATCCGGGTGGCCCCGATTTAAAAATGTTGTGGATGATGGATGTTCCTCAATTGATGATTAATGTAAAGTAATGATACCATTTTTATGATTAAAACATACTATAATATATTTCTTATAACATTTTTAATTTTTTATAACTATTATACATACTTATTTTTTATTAATACGACAAAACTAGTTTATGGTGATCGAAATACCACTGTAATAATATATTTGATTATCACTGACAATTTTATTTAATTTTTCATTCTAATACAATATAAACATATGATTTATATACCCATTTAAAATTAATTATTCACATTTATAACATGTTCTTACAATTAGGTCTAATTATACTATTTAAAATGATCTCTATTACATTTAAATAGGTGAACCAAACATGAAACTAGGAAAATGAATGCTCCCAAATGATGAAACTAAACACTATTACTCATAAATAAATACATAAATGGGAATAATATATCAAAAATTAATAAAATAGTTATATAAAAGGGTCTCAATTAATTAATTATATGATCTAATTTGATTACAAATGACATTAAGGTCATGGGAAGAACTCATTTAGTCATTTGGTAATGGTTTTTTTCATGAACCTCCATTTTCATTCAGGTTGTATTTTCGTCCTATATAATCCTATTCAATTATTCTATTATATTATATAATTCTCTTATATTCTAGGTATATATACTAAAATTTGGTATTCTGATAATTTCATCTTTCATTTTTTGAATTTACATGTTCTATAAGTTCCCCTTCAAAATTCATCCTGATAAAAAATTAGAAATTAAAATGAATTTCCAATTTATTAACTATTTTTAATAGAACTGTATAATTGGTTTTAATAAGCATTTATTTTTGAAAAACCCCTCATATTATCATGGGAAACTATCATAGTTTATTTATGATTTTATGCTTGGTGTTTTTGAAATTAACTCTCTTTTTCAATTTGAAAGAGTATTACTCTAAAGAATTCATTGAATTTTGTTAATATTTTTAAAAAAATTCAATATCCCTATTAAATGTTATGATTTATTGTGATTAAAAACTTATTATTAACATCAAACATACTATATTAAATGGTTTATCATCATTTTTCTTGTTGATGTGTTATCTTGAAACAATTAAACCAAACACACATAATCTTTTGTGAATTACTAATGACATTTTATATGTTCATGTAGTTTATGTATAGAACCATTTATATATAGAATGAATTTGAAATAGATTTTGACAGGTGGGGCCCAGTATATCCTCTTGAGGAATCATTAGGTGTCATGAGATAGAACAAGATTAGGTTTTCGCCGAGGCCTTACCCTAGAATTTTCAGATGTATTGGCTGAGGACATGACAATATGATTCAGATGTATGACGTTATGAATAACCTCATTATGATATTATTAAATGACAAACCATGTTATATTTGACTATTATAATATCTATTATTAAGTTTAATTCTCATATAATCATTTATACGGATTTATTTTCTAGGCTTCCATTCCCGCAATATTATTATCATGTTTTTTAAAGTCATGTGTTTTTAGTTATTCATAATGACTAATGTTTATTTTTATGACAACCTCTGTTGTATTACATTCCCTTACTAAGGATCTGATCTCAATCCTTTACAATGTTTTATTTTTTCCAATTATTTGTTGATGAATATTATTTTGAATGAATTGAATGAATAATTAATGAGTTTGTGGGTGTTTCATATGGAGTTTCAATGTTATTTTTACGACAATGTTTTAACTTAAACCTTATGAATTTATTCAGTTTCCCAAAAATACTATAATATTCAATTCATTATAATGAAAATACATATTAATCATACTATTGTAATAAATTAAGAATCATGTTCATGGATACTATGGTCGGGGTCCTTAAAAAATCTCTCTCAATAGATTCGTTGGTTGGGTTAAATCTGGACCCATATGGTCCATGAATATAATAAGTTTTTCAAGTGGTTCCAAATGTGTCAAATCAATGGTAAATATATTTAATCATCACCATATATCCTCTACAAAACAATGCACTCCATAACATTTGTTTTATGGGGACACAATATAATGGGACCTTATCCACCTGAAATAAATTGTTAGAACTGAATCATCCTGATCATGACTTATTTCCTTTCCACGTGGGAAGAAGATATTCTAGTTGAGGAATATAAGGCCTGGACTACTATCTAATTTTTTACCTCTGACATCATCCATATATTAGGGTTCCCTCATGAAATTCTAACCACCTATGGTACTATCTTCTGGTCAACTAATCAAAATAAATTGAATGCCACATTGGGAATCTTGGAAAACCAAACATCTCATTGCCATGTGAAAACAAATGGGTAGATAGATGTATTATTCAAGACCATATACAACATATTGAAAATTATGGTTGGTCAGAAGAAGAGACGTTGGATTGGAATGCATCTCAATTAACTCTTGGATTATCCTATGATAAATCATAATTCAAACAATGTGACTTCATTTTTTTGGTGTCTGGAACAGAGAAATTCCAACCTATCAAGATACAATTTTCATCACTCCATACAGTTATCTATGATTTGATGATGTTGGGAAAAGAATCATAACTCTCCCTTGACAAAATAGAAAATATCGATGAGAATTGTCTATAGTACATGAATAATCTAAAGTTTCATTAGTACATGATAACCATGGATTTTAACAATACAAATTGTCTCTAATATTTCCTTCAAGGTGACTGTGTAATGTCTAGATATAATCTAGTGATACATGGTAGGAAATGGATGAATTAAGATCCAAAATGAAAAGGACCTTCCATCATCCCAACGTTCTATCCCAGTTGTGCTTTCCATTTGTTCACTATGAATGGTTTAAAAATTACACTACCCACCAATACCAATTTTCACAAACAATAATTCGCATGAGAAGGTAAGTCATCCAAGAATCATGATGTTTAATTTTGTTGCCTCATCCAACATGATGTTCAAATGAAATTTCATCAATGAAAAATGATGTTAAAATATGTTTCAACATCCAACATGTTGTTAAACATCTATTTCGTCTAGGAAATACGACATTAAACAATGCTTCCTCACCCTTCATGATGTTAATCATTTATTTCATCCTAGACATGATATTTTATATTGAGAAAAAAATAACATACATATTTGAAGATGATAAACTGCACAATACCCCTATAGTTCAGTATCCATGACCTTAAAATAGGATTTCTATCATCCTGTATGACATTAAAGTGATGTGTCCTAATTGCATGATGACAAACATCACAACATTGATGAAACTTTCTGTATGTCCATAATAGGAATGTGGTCCATGTCATTACTACATGTTGTTAAACTAAGAAAAATTATAAAACTATGTATTGCCTGATTTCCATCATTATTGTATACATAGCGGCACCCATACAATTTTTCATAGATACTAGCTGCACGATCTCCCATACAATTTTCATTATTCCCCAGGACATTAAATTTTTGGTAAATTCATTTAGGAGTATGTGGTGTGTCTCTCATGCCCCCTCAAACCACATTCATGTTTTGTTTCCTCATAGTGCCCCACTAGATGTCTCTACTTTAGAAGTGTCATGTCTTTGGTATGAACTCTATGACCTAAAACTAGTATATTAAGTGTCTTGGTTAAATGAAAATAAACTATGTAAGAAAAATTATATACTCATATGACTGGATATTTCCACCCCCTTTGGCACTTTCCATCTTCCATGCCATCTTCATGAACTATATGTTTCTTGATTGACATACTTATTTGATATGTAGCGACGCCCCAATATTTTTTCTCTAGGAACAAAAAAAAAACATTTTTTGAACCTTGGCCTATGTTTCCTCTTATGAAATTTACGATGTCCTGTTTATCTCTTTGGTCCGCATTCATTCTAGGTTATTGTAGTTGTACCACACATGTTCCTTTTAATGAAACTATTCAACTCTTCATCCTTACTATATGAAATAATTCAAAATGGATCTCGAAAACTATGTGGGGATTGATGAATATCCTAATGGAATAAATAGAGATGCCTATACATTTGGACTATTGGTCCAGCCATAGAATCACAAACATTCATATCCCATCGCCTTGATCTTCCCTTCTGAGAATTTATGGTTTGATGTGGATATACTTGGCCCCCCTACATGGTAGGAATGCTTTAAATGCCCGATAAACTTATCCAATAAGAAGAAGATCTCTCAAATAATGTACTAGATTTATGAGAATAAACTTCATGTAATTTTATTCCATAGATAATGATGTTATACATAAAAGATATGTCCCATTCACATGATATTAAACTAGGAACATATCGTCCAATATATATGATTCTAATCAATACCTTGGTTATCATTTGACCAATAGGACCATATACTATTTTCAAAACTAGGTACCTTTATCATATGTTACATTATGGCCTCCATTCCCCTTTGAAACCCAATCCACGTGAATATATTTTATCCCCCATATAGATTTCTACCATGGCATGTTGGAATGTGAAGTGGTATGAGACCTAGAGTGGTTGATTCCATCGGAAAATTCCGCCAATCAATCTTCACATTTCATGAATCATGTTACCAAGATTCCCATACTATTTCATTTCTAATGGGACCGCATAATGGCCTTGTAATATAGCAATGGATCACTTATGATTATATTCCAACACCCCGAAGACTTTGGACAACATTATGAGTCATGTCACATGTTTCGAACATGTTTAGTGGTAGACCCTCATTTTTCATTCCCCATTATAGGAAGCATTATATAGATTCTATATTTAGAAAAATGTCATTAGTTATCCTCTTTCATCACTCCCATCCTCATTATGTTCCACATATCATGTGCAGTGACTCACACATTCCTACTACTTCTGTTCTAGTGAAAACTCAACTACCATGTTATTTCCCTCTAGGCATTCATGATAATTTATTGTAAATGTTATTATGATTGGGACTTTTCCTTATTCCATTTACCTTCAATTATTTTGGGATCCCATATGATGGTGAAATCCTAACATCACTCTTTGTTTCCCACAATGAGCATGGATCATTTGGGATTATGATTCTTAGTAGGGATTATACACACATATAGAAGTTGTGATACCCAATGATCTCAATTCTATGACCCTAAACCAATAACTATACTATCCATGCTATATGACTATAAACTATACAATTATTTTTACTTACAGCACGATGTTAAATAACACAGAAATGTCCCACACCCATGACACTATACTTGGAAACATTATTGAACATATGGTCCAAACACAGAAACCTTAAACTAGGATCCCTATGGTCCAAAATCTATGGCCATAAACAAATATCTTCTCCATGGTTTTCTGGGAAGTGTGTGATGTGGTTTGAACCTCTTTGGTCCCATTCACATCGGTTTTCTAGCAGTCCCACCAAGCTCACCCCTCTCGACACACCTAATCTATTGTGCTTACTGCATGCCGATAAAATTCATTGGCCAGTTCTATCATACATCCTTAGGTAATAAAATCATTATCCTAGAAACACAAAGATAAAAAGAATAGAATTATGGTGTTCTATCCTGATTGCGAATCTCCCATGGAAAGGGTCATTCACCAAGTCCCCTTTCAAGACCAATATCTTGCTTGATTCTTATAGTGACACCCCTTTTATTATAGTGTTGCACCGCAAAAAATAAAAAATCAAGTTCTCAAACATGAATTATCTATTTCTTGTTATCTCAATGTATGGGTCACACCTTCATGGGTAAATCACCTTCCTAGAACTACACGTGGAATAATTACCTTCTTTACGGGATATGTAGTTATGCATGAATCTCCAATCTTAGTTCAACCCGCAAATTTTTTTCTCACTTTCATGCTGATTCATCCATTTACCCTTCCATCATAATGTTATAATGCATTGAATTGAAGAACAATATACTGATTAATTCCTTACATTATGTTATGTGTAGGGAAACCAAGACACTTCTTCATTGGATCCTATCAAAAACTTATTCAAAAATTCATCTCATTTACCTTATCCTTGGTTCATGATAAATGACCCTAAAATGGACATATATGTCAATGAACCATGAGTTTAAACTATGCCCAAGACTCTTCTGTGATTTTATGTGTGGTGTTGAAATCCTTGGTCTTTATTTATGTTGGGCATGTCTCGAAAGCACAAAATATTTTCACATTTGAGGCTCCACCTCATTCTAAACTCTATGAATATAAACTATGAACCTGTTTTACTCGATGTATAACATTGATCAAAAACCATTTCCTATGATTGTTTAGGATGTTACTTCATAATCATGGGATGTTTCAAATTCCTCTCCAAGAATGATTTCCTAAACTAGTGTTGGTATTATACTGAAATATTCTCATGAACAACATGTGGATTGATTCAAATCACTATGGGATATGAAGTGACACCCAATTATTTTTTCTTTGGGCCCAGCCATAGGTTCATTAGACTTTTAGACCCACATCGATAGTCACAGTCCCAACTATATGACCTTAAACAATGATCATTGTTGTTATTTCAGCCATTTCTATATCACATTCACATTATTTACATATTTTTTCCACATAATTGATTGGTAAAAAATCACCTTCGGGCTCATTCATGTTAGGTGTCATTCCCCAAAGCCACACAATTATTTTAGGTCCAAACATTACCAGGGTCTATGTGGTTTGTCACTAATTATTACGTAGTGTCACTATATCATGACGTTGAACTTCTTGAATGATCCTGGTCACATGAAGTTAATGTATTCCGTGAATTATCTACACCATAAGATGTCTAAAAAAGTCTTCATCATCATTTCATTCATTACATGAACCAAAAATTCATCCTTGGCCTCGCCGGATAAGTCTTTTCCCTCGATGCTAGTCATAAAATTCATTGTTCACATAATCAATTATAACTTGACATCTGAGGTGTTTCCCACCATTTAAGTAGGCCAGATAATTTTTAATAACAATTCACTCTCACCAATGTGCTCTATGTCACAATTGAATTACATCATGAGTGTTGGAATCCTTAGGAAAAGTCCAACACTCCACCCCACTCTTCTTGTGCCCCAAATTTGGATCCGCATACTATTAAATATTTGATGTCACCCCCTAATTTCTTATTTATTCCACATTGTCTCACCCACCATCCATATCCAATTCCCATGAAGAAATCATAGGACATTTCATGTTAGGTCATGTGTTTCTTGTAATGTTCAACAATCAAACCTCGTTCGTTTATTCCCATTTCGTGAAATCAGTACAAATACTATGTTTCAAACACAATCATAATTTATCCCATACAATCATTAAATTCTCCCATTCTTCAATGCTTTAGGAATTTTGATTCACATTTTCCCAACCCCTTTTTTGGATTTATTTCAACACCCTTTGCATTATCCCTCTTGTTCAATAGCGCATGTTGGGAAAAGAATTTTTTCATATCCAAGATCTATTTTATCCAAATACATCATTTATTATCCCAATTAATTTTGGAGGTCATTCAATAATACTATATCCCTGGAATTAGATGATTATCTGACACACATTCAATGTGAATAAAATGTGTTTGTCCCTTGTTTCTGACACCAATGATGTCCCACGTGATATTAGGGATCTGTCATTGGTTGTTTCACTGATATGATAAAGTATGATAATTGAAGGAAGAAATTTTCTGTGTTTGAAGATAGTTCAGAAAAATAATGAAAACATGAAAATATATTTCATAAGTTTGGAAAAGCACAACCCTTATGGACGTACCCCTTTAATGGTGTGCTTCTTTTCCCCCACCTATTGATACATTTCCTCTAGAGACTGATATCACTTCATGAGCTCCCTCTCTTCATCATTATCCATAGTAAAAATCTCATCATCCCTGATATTCATCATTTATCAATCATCATGAAGATTATACACTAGGTATATGTCCAGTTTTATCTTCTCCTTGTCCTCCTCCCACTGGATCTTTAATTGTCTAATGTTTTATTATTGATTGGTGAAAAATGTTGAACACACGTTTTCCAATAATTCTTGGAGCTAGATATCTTATTTGTCCACTTAGACCATCTTGAAACTGTGACATATTTTTAGGAACCATTCATTGTCTATGTGTTCACTACATTATAAATAATTCTTAACATGGTAATCATGGGTCACTACAAGGATGTTTCAAGTGTCCACACATCAGACACATAAATAGTGTAGTAATGTACAATGTAACCCCATATATATTATCCATTGTTACCATAGGGAATCAAAGAAAATATTTATGAACATACAAAATCAACATAGATTCATGATTCTCTCATAAGCTATGCGTGGATTAGAATCATCCTGCTCATAGGGTAACAATGTTCATACTCTAAAAATGTAGTCAAGAAATTCACCAGCAGTATCTCTATCTAGAATCATCTCTGATAGACAAGGATCGATGGAATGTGAGAAACACTAGTCATTCATTTCCACCTCATAATGCTCATTTCATCTAGCTTCAGTATCTACATAGGTAGTGGCATCAACCATTGACACGACCTCATTCTCATTGGGTGCCATACCTGGATCAGTGGGGGTGACTGGCTCTTTACAGACATGTACAATTAGAATGATATTTGTTATAGATGTTTCATGATATTTTTTTCTTGGGATTTGATTAGCATGATTACTATATGGGTTATGCACCTCATTTAACCTAATCTCATCATGATATGTATGAATTTATTAAAATATAATCGTATAAGAGCTATGTGAATCTATATCATCTGCGTGAGTCATCGTAGGGACAACCACCAACAGAGGTGCTATTTTACATTGATAATCAGCACCATAACCCCATGAATTATGAGAATAATATAGTATTGTATGGTTTTCTCCATGACCCCTTCATCTATCTCACAGCTAATCACCTAAACTGTAACCGATCGGCTGCCTTTTGTACTATCGGGCACAGTACTGGGGACGCATCCCACCACATCCATTAGAAAACATTCACCCCATATAGTAGGGGAATTCCTGATCGTCACTGATATTCTCCAATATAAGACCATTTTATATTCATCTATTTTAGTTTTAAATGTGAAGGGTCTATAATGATATAAGTTAGACTTACCGAAGTATTCTCAACGAGTGCCTCATTAGAGTATATGATATCATCGTTCTCCAGTGGACTCTCTAGATGAGCTGATTTTCTTCATGATTCCCCACATTTAGAATCATCTTCATCATATTATTCTTATTCTTCCTCCTATTTTGATTTGTATACATATTCTCCTGCTTTATCAATTTCACTATCATCAAAGGGCTGATGTTCTTCATGACCATACTCTCATATGAGAGTCTCTCTTACCAAGAGACATTGTTCTTAATATTTCCCCTAATGGAATTAATATACATCTTTGTATATCAAATATTAATGTTTTTATTGAAATTTTACCATGTCTATAACTCAGATAAGCCCAATTTCTATCAGTTGAATTCAATCCCATGTTAGTTTCTTTACAGGACTTACAGATTTATATATTTATACAAAATTTTATATGTAGACCATTGTATGTGAATCAATACATAAGTAGTAGGTTAATGATGGTATCTCAATTTATTTCAAGGGGACTCTCCTATTTTCTCATGAGGCCATCTTCGAGACCACCACTCCTCATGAATGGGGGTGTGGCCACAGCTTATGGTGTTACAATTGTTGAATCCCCATCTTGTGGTGTACTAGCGGCATAGATTTCCTCTTGTATTTCCTTATAGGTGTTAGATATCCAACATTCCTACCACCCTGGATCATTTTACTATATCTAATTAATGTGTTTTCACATGATTGCCTCTAGGTATGCCTCCCCATAGTGTTTAGAAAATTCCATTGGTAGGACGACATCAACATTTGTAGGTGGCAGGGTGATGGTTTCTCCAAATACAACAATTTTAAAAACGCAACACAAATAGAGAATAATGCGGGGTTTCTCCATCTCATGAACCACTTTATACACATTTTTTATCACTACATGAATGCAACTAAACTATCATGAAAAGAATAAGGTTATTTATGGTTCTCAAAATATCATTCCCTCGATCTGGGCTACTAGCACTTGGCCCATGATGCTATCAAGGTATTACCTTTTCTCAATAAATATTCACAATTATTCCACAATATGTTTGACCAGGGAGTGAATGTGTTGATATTGAGATTCAAATTATTTAAAATTTTGGTTCTTGACCCCTTCCTCATTGAGATTTTGTGCCCTTACTCCATTGATGTTTAACAGATGTGGTCAGAGGCCTTTACATAAATGAAATATGACATTTGGGATCTCATATCCACTAAAATGATATGTGATCAATTTATGAAGGATATATAATTGTCCATATAATCATCTCGGCATGCCTCCTTTTTAGATGTTACCTATATTACTTTAATTCCTATTCAATATGGGAACTCCAATATTATCCTTGTTATGGGATTCCATTATCCAAGCCATTACCTACATCCATGAATGGACCACCATCCATTTTTCCTTTATAAGTAGTAGTGGCGCAATAAAGAAGGTGGAAAGAAAGAGGCATATCATACCAATGTGTACCAGTTATCATATTGGAAGAAACCCGAAAACGGATGTTCTCCTACTACAAGGATCGCCCAGTATGATCCTTTGTCTATTTTGATGTTGTCAGGAACTACCTCTCATGGCTTGGAATCTACATCACCTTATACCTATTCTATAATATATTTAACCATGATAATAAGGGGGTATTAAAATTTATTTGATCTCCATATACTACTTTTTTACATCCTGCTTATTTCATGTCATGTTTGGGGGTTTGTGTTCTACAAGTCCACGTGCTATCTCTCGATAATATTCATTGTACTGAAGAACTCCAAGGAATTATTTCAATGTGGTTGATATCCTAGAGACGGATTCTATCCTCCCCAAAATGGATGTGTAATGTTTTTATGTCATGGGAAAATCTGAGAATTGACCTCGAACTAGCTTCTGTAGATTGATGAAGGGAAATTGCGATGTCCATACGACATCAAACATTCTGATATTACATATATCTTACCCAAACCACTTTAATGTGTGGTAAAAGTTGTATTATAATTCCCATCCACCTGTGATGTTCCCCTAATAACTGATTAACAATACTTATAATTCCCACAAATTCAATTTTTATACTACTTCTGAAGGTTCTTTTATAGTGGGCATGCAACTCTTAATACACTAGTTCATTATCCAGGACAATCCTGGTGATTTAGATTATGATGTAAACATCCCACTCTTGAGTCTCCAGGGAAGGATATCAATGGTTGATGATGTCGTACCACTGGAGGATCTCTTCATGTGTATCCGGTGACTGTGATGAGTGTTTCTAAAACCATGGAATGGCCACATCGACTATTATCCCATTATTCCTAAGTGGGTGACATCTCCTTAACATGTAATCCTTATAAGGTTCTGTCAACATACCTTGGAGAATCTAGTTATCTAACAATACCCTTATTGTGATGCGAATTTGGGGATTCACTGTCATTTCTCCCCCACCCAAACCAATGGATGCTTCTCTCTTTTTAGATACTATTAGTCGGTTATGTTATGATTGTTTTGAAAACTGTATCGTTGTTTCTTGAAGTATTAATGGTTACTATGAAAAATGAGTTCCTAAACATAATATTGGACGGTGGATGTAGAAAATCTATCCATGTTTGAAGCATAAAATATTTGGAGGATTCACGTAAAGTACCAACGGATTTCGAGTTTTCTACATTGGAACCAGAAACATACACACATGATATAAGAGATTATTATCATAAAAAAAGGGAACATAATTTTCCTACTCCACCATGCATATTTAATGGTTCAAAACAGGTCTCTCCAATATGTGCAATAACCTTTAAGAATCATTTGTGATATTTTTCTCTTGCCTCCCTAAAATCACTGTTCTATTCGGAAGATTCCTTAGAACACAACCTTCTGGCACCCTTTCAACTACAAATTCAATGAGGGGAGTTTTTTTGAATCATATTCTTCTAGAGGGGGGAATTTTTTTTCACCTAATAAGATTTCATCTTCTCTCTTCCACACCAAGCTCTTTATGAGCAACCACCAATAATATTCAATCAAAAGAGAAGTGAACCCTATCTTTTCCTATTAATGTTCTTGATGTCGAACCATCACTCACATGTGCATAATATGAGCCCTACAAAAACCACGCTCTAGCCATGGTCATAAGGTATATGATATTTCATGAAAGGTACCCCATGGGACCCCGTCATGAGGGCCCACTAGGGTCTTACCATCATCGATTTCCATTTTTTTATTGAAGGTGCATGCAAAAGATAATTCTTGTCTACAACAAATATCCTTGTGCACATCCATATATCACTCATCTACCTCATTTTTCAGGCAAGTCCCCATTATTTTTTGAACCCTTTATTTGAGAGTACATCGATTCCCTTTACTCTAGAGAACCATATTGGAAAACCTATTATGAACATCTCATATGCCATGTTCATACCTCTTCCGTGAGACCCATCAGGATTCCATGAAGTGATTTCCAATTCCCTCAAGAGAGATCCCTCATTGTGAGACCCTATTTCATGATTATTTGCATTGGTATAAAAATTTGTTTTTTATTGAGAATAACCATGCTAATGTGGACCCCAAAAATGGTCACTCATCTACACCAATCTCGTAGGGTGTTGTTGATTCCTCCCCATCCCATTGTGTGGATGGGTATAAGATACGTATGTCAAAGTGGTGAGGTGAATTTCCTACCCATCTGAGATGAATGACATTAAAATTCCCTGCCACATCATCCTCAAAAAACAACTATAAATTTATTCATCACCTTATGCAACGAACATGTGGCAATCCTCATCAGGCATTCTCTATGCCAACTCATCTCTACAAGTGTGAGATCATCCTCACCCTCCTCATAGATAATGAGATACCCTTGGAACATAATGGGATCCTCTTTGATCATTACTAATGTTTCAATACCCAATATCATTCTCCATAAGTTATCATAGTGTCTAATACTCACATCACATATCGTGGCCACACCATTTGAGTAATGATCATATAGTTTACATCTTTCTCCTATTTCTAAAATTTTGGATGACTCAAGATGGATTTTATATTAATAGTGATTATGGATCTATCATTTGGGATTCTTCATTGGGTAATCCTATGGCCCGGAATTCCAAAAAATGTGGTTTTTATCACTCTATTAAAAATGGGGTATATATGAAGAATCCACAAGGTCAAATACTATACAATGATAAACTCCAATGCTCCATATTAGGAATGTACAGAAATGATGTGACATCATCCCATTATGAGCACATCCTCTAGATACTCCATCATAAGGTGTTATGATCCATCCTCCAGAAAATCATCCATCACCTCACCCTTATCTCGATGAGGCCACATCATCCACCTCCATCCAATGAGGCTTCTATCCAATTGTAATCCTTATCATATAAAAAAATTATCTATCCATTTGTAATCCATGATTCTATCTTGAACAACATGGAAATTGATACTGAGACACTAGGATTCCAAGTAATCCTCCTCGAGTTTCAATCCGATCATCTATTCTAATTGTGCTCTTTCCCTCAGGCCATTATGTCTCAAGAGGATAACACCATACAAAAGAGGTTACACTCCCCTCAGTTCCCTATCTATATTCTCCAATTTCACTATAATCTTCCTTATGTGTCGAATCACCCCATACTGAACTACATGGAATTTGGTTCCCACCCAATGGGATACGTGTGAAGCATCCCTGAGTTTCAAGCCCATAACCTTTATATTTCCATCCACTCCATCCATTCTATCAATTCCACTTCAATACTTATTCTACTTCCATCATAATTATTACTTAGGCCGCCCCATCCTAGTGAGATCATACCATCTATTTTCACCATAATAGTGTGTAATCCTCGTCCACATAATTGTTCATCATAGTATTAGTCTTCATCCCCTGTATGATTTCTCGGCACAATCCATATTCATCTAACCAAGAGAATTCCTCTTGTGGTAAGCTATCTTAGTTCATATGCCCCAATACACCCAATCATACTATGTGAGTTTTGATCCTTATATTCAAATTTTGTTACAAAAAAAGCTTCAACAAGGTTCTAACTTATAAAATGTTAATCCTTTGTGTCCTCAACATGTGGCACACCTAACTGGTGCTCCTTTAGTTATTTGAAAATTATCCAACATAGTGTCAAACCATCTCTTTATGAGACACACCACCTCGATTCCAAACTCAATGGGAGTTCTAATAAATACATCTGGTTAACCTTCTAGGTAACACCATGGGGATGTAACTCTATGAGCCATCATTTTTAGTAATATTCATTAACCCCTTACTACATATTAAATAGACATTAAACTCACAACCTATTCTGTGTTAAACAAGCAATGCCTGAGGAAAACGTCAAAAGAAATTCCTCTTTCAAAAGATAACATTTTTTTGAAAAATGATTACTTTGGTTTGTGTTCCATTTAGACGCCCTCTTATGAGGAATAATATTGGGGAACCAGTGTTCCATCATCGAGACATGCCACTATTTCCCATTGTGACCTCTCCCCAAAATGAAGGTTTATTCCCTAACTAGACCCCATTGAAGGTCCAGAGAGAAGCATCATATTTAACCAGAATCCAAGAAGAGAGTATAATAGGTATGAGTTTCATAGAAAACTATGTAATCTATGAGGGAGACACATATAAGGTAGCAATAATCAAGGCGTAATCCATGGAAGGAAGAGCTGGCATCTCATCATGTTTTTTGATCAAGGAGAAATCATTACCAAGAAAGTAATGAATAATGAATTCCTTTGGAAAGAAATAAAACGAGGCACAATGAATTTAATTGGAAAAAAATGATGGATGATGAGTGGATTCACCCAACAGAAAACATCAAGAACAATAATACATAGTGCCATTTATTTAATAAATGAATGAAAAACATCGCTTAATGAGTAGGTTGTCCACTATATAAATGGGAAACATTATCATATTCCAAAAAAATTGTAATCATGAATATATGTTCTATATAAAAAATAATAATGCATAAAAATATCATAAATATCATAAATAGAATATTTAAATAGTATTTCGTTCAATATTCACAACATTGAATTGTGGTAATGGAAAAAAAATGTCATGGGTTCGGGAGGGGATAATCCTCCACACACACGAACGATGATATCGTTAACCATTTGATTGATGTATACATTGTTGTTGAAATTAAATATAATATAAAAGATTCTCAGTATATGGAAAATTATTAGATTATAATATAATCAAGGCATAATAATAATTTATGTATGTGGAGAAGAAATACACTACATTATATCTTAATCAAGTATCTTTTTTAGGTTTTCAAAAAATAATTCAAATGAATGATTAATTTAATGAAAAAGTATTAAAAGATCATAGTAGGGAATTTGGGATGGTATTTGGATATGGATCTTCAAATACAATTTTTTTATTGTTTGAATACGAGAGGATAGGGGGTGACATTTTACAATTGAGTTGAGTGGTATAATTCTAAATTTTTTAATGGGCATAAGGATACCCATGATTGAACATAACTTTTGGATCCCATAATGGATAAAAAATTTTAAATAGGCCCATTGAGTTAGAAATAGAGCCATTAATTGGTCATTGAATATTATTTTAGGTCATTTTCCACATATGTTTAAAGTTTAATTCCATGGTATACTTGTTTTTACATTAATCACCACAATTAATTTAAATAGTTTTCAATAATCATTATGGTAAAAAATTAATTCAGACATATTATAAATTATATGTTATTTTGATTCTAAATATGGAATATAATTTTAAAAATTTCATGCTTCATAATCATATAATATTAATTTAAAATTAAACATACTGGCGTGATGAGAAAGAGATATTTTAAAGAGTATATATAAAAAATTTCAAAGGTACCTTACCCAATTTCAGTTTGAAAATGATTATAATGCACTCAATTGGAATAATATATGTATAAATTATCTAATAGTTCTTTCAATATAATTTAAAATAAACATTACCTTTATAAAATATTTAAATGAAAAGTGTGTATTCAATTAAATTTAATTATTTTGAGAACTCATCACCAAATGAAACTATTTAAAAAATCAAAAATGTTCTCAATATGCAAATTTTGAATCTATTATTTCAAAAATTGACTTTTATTTTAACAAATAAAAAGTATTAACATGAAAAAATTATATTTAAGTTAATTGTATCGTGACGAGAATAAAAAACTTATTTTTGATTAAATATATATTTTTTATTTGTAAAATAATACATATTATTATATATTTTATAGAAAAAAATTTAATGTTAAATAATATTTTTAATATATAATATATAAAATTCATTTTTATAATTTTTAAATAGTAAATCATTAATTTTATTAAGAAAAATCATTATTGTGCACATAAAATTTTTTTTCATGAAAAGGATTTCCCCTATTTTCAAATTGCATTTATTTAAATTTATAATAAATTTCAAATATTACATTATTAATGCATGTAAAACAATATTTTTATAATTTTTTAAATCTTATCTATACTATTTATTCTAATAGATATGTGCTAACTATCATATTAAATATTAATATTCAAATTGTATTCCATATTTTGTATAAAAACGAAGTTACATAAAACAAACACAACACAAAATTTTATATAAAAACTAAAATATTGAAAATATTAAATTTATTTGAAAAAATATATTTCACAAAATTTCAATGTGTTACACTATACACAATAATTTTCCTTCCATGGTGTACTGGGTGTGTGTCATGAAACACATGGCGTGTTACCCCACATAACCTACTTGGCGTGTACCTCATACACATGATGAGCTAATAAGATTGAAAACATAGGTTGTGTGGATGGGACCACATGAAATGTTATCATTATATCTACATTGATCACCAACCATTGTTCTGAGGGTCCCATAAAGCATGTAATTATGGAATTCAGACCATGTGACACATGCTCGTTCTGAATCACCGATTTTTTTCACATGTCATCACACACTCCCCAAGCCACTAATCTAAGTTATAATGATTCTATGAATTGGATACATTGTCCACACAAGCCTTTTATGATCCTTTAATTACAATGAGACCGCTGATTTTCATTGAAAAATCATTCATTTTCACATACTGATAGCCACACACCATCCCAAATACATAATGTCAACTTGTTTCCAATTTGTGGTTGTAGCTCGATGCAATAATTAATCTGAAATGTCATATAGAGTATCAATGTTTTGTGAACAAAAAAAATTGTAAACTGATTGATCAATATTTATTTTTCACAACACCAGCCAATGTGAATGCCAATAATAAATGAAGAGGGGGGGAGGAATGCATTCAACATAATCATGAGTAATGTACCAAATATAAATTCAATTTTGGCCATGAGTCATCATCGTTACGATGATTAATAATGAGATATTATAATCAATAATATAAATCCACAATCATGGAATAATATAACTCATTCCCACAATATGATCTATCCTTGTATATGTTAACTAGTTCATTGATTTTTTATTTCATAAAAATAATCATATGGGGGTAAATCAACCTAAAACAAACATCCTGCCTCATAATGGATCGATCAACGATGAATAATGAATCTACATCATTTTCATTCATAATATACATGAAATATGATGGTGTAGCGATGCTCGATCTCAATCAATTCAGATAAAATCCTCCACGAAGGAAATCCACCAATGGTCCTCTAGATATCCAGGGGTAAGAGGGATACCGTAAAATCTCCTATTAACTTTTCATTTATAGAGAAAAAATAGTTTACTACAAAAAAATAATAAAATAACTAAATATATTTATTTATGTTTATATTTATGCATTAGAAAACTCTTAACAATACATCTGATGGGAGAAAATTTTATTTCACATATAGGGTGATGGCTATAAATTTATTTGAACAACGACCTTAGATGCATGATCATTCCCACTATTTCAGATTTATTCCACTTTTAAGGAAATATTTGCATGCATGACATTTAATATATCTTAATGTTTAACTCTAGGATCACCATGCTCTGGAATATCATGTTTTGGTTGTTCCTATATCATCAAATAAATCATTTGATATTCTAATGAAATACTTGGAAAATTTAACGATGGTATAATCTCCCAACCATTGGGATTTATGTCCAGGTGATAATAAACACTACACAATGAGATGTATGCAATAAGAATGAATCTGGGAATCCCACTCCTAGTTACACATCTGATGATTCTAGTGCTTCCACTAGACATTCACTAGTAGAACCGATCAAAAATGAAGTATCATATCATTCTAATCCTAAATATATATTGGGTATTTGGAATTTGTATCCACATAAAAAATATCCACCTCACAACAATAAATAACATGCGATGGGTCATGAATGTAGGTCCTCAGCTGAAACACATGGAACACATCGTGTACCTAGTCTAATTGATGTAGTGGATCTAATTGGAAATCCGCATCACCAAATCTATGAAATATCTATAATGGTAAATGAATCTCATAGATAGATTTCCATCTTAACCAAATCATTTTAGTTCAAATCATGGTGGTTTGTTAATGAGCACATAGGATTATTCCTAAAAGTCCCAAGGCCTCTTTCAATAGTCCAAATAAGAATTATTTTGTCTCTATGAAGTTCCCATCAACCCTTATATGATTTAATCATCTATAATGTATCATATCATCTATGGCCTATTATGTCTAGTATCTTCTATCTTATTCTAGCGTAGTGGTTACATATATAAAAATCTATATAAGGCCTTGAATGATTCCATAAAGATGGATGAATGATACCTGTTTTCATACTAAAACTCCAAATATGGAATGTTATCCTCCCATATATGAAAAAACTTGTATCCAATGCCTACATTGGGATCTCCATGACTAGAAACGTTTGATCGATTTGGTCGTCAATAAGGGGTGAGAATATATTCTCAAACAAAATTCTGTACCAAAGGCCAAAAAAAATCCTCTCCATAATCATGATGTTAAGCGTGCATCGCTATCTGAATGTTCCATAGTGGGAACTCTATATAATAATAACATCTACTACATATAAATTGATCCAATGATCACTATGGAACTCAAATCCCTGATAGAAAATTAATTCTATAATCATACAGATAGAATAATTTCCAATAGTTATCTATGAAAAACCCATCGTGAATTCCATAGATATCCCTATGTTTTTTTACTCTAGAACCTCATGGGGTTGAGATTAAACTAATTAAACCAGGTGCTCACACATCAGATGATAAAAATTGAAACATTGAGATACAAATATGGAAAAAAAATATCCTCTTCCAATCCCACCAAAACTACCACTGACTGTCATAGAACATTTTCACCAAACCATGATTTACTATTATGGGTGAAGAATTCAACTCACTGAACACCTCATTTCTATGCACAAATCAGACCATTACAACTACTCATAAAAAAGGAAAATTCTCCTCACATTTTTAATATATATTAGCTATATGTCAAAAATATATTTGCGTATGTTGGGTCTCAATTATATTATCCCAATGATGTACTTACCATTGTGTTATGAATGTGTAAGGATAATAATAATCAACTTGTGGTACGGTTCACCAAAAAATTCCCAAATGAAAAACAAGGACCCTAACCAATGTACCCAAAAGTTGGTAGTTACCTTATTAAATTGGATATAGATGAATTAAATCCCATCCCAAATGACTGAATAGTTTAGTAGTCTAGGTAAAATAGTTACATACATGATTTTAACATATATAAGAAAACAAAAATTATAACATAACTTTTGTTGAAAATAAAATTATTCTATTCAGCATAACCACACATAAAAATAATTATAAAAATAATGAAATCCTAGGGATGAGAAATCAAAAGAAATGGGTGATCTCAAAATCATTGTAATAGTTATGAACATGGAAACAATTCATGAATCAATAATATGTTAAACATAATCAATATGTAAAGTTAATGAAATAAAAAAACATTAATTTCTATCAATAAATTTTTTATCATGAATGATATGGATTAACAAATATTTCATGATAGATTTTTTGAGAAAAATTCCACTTAATGAATAACTTGTGAACAATCTATGTACATGGTAGGTAAAATATCATGGATAATAATAACTACAATAATAAGGAAGGAAATGATAAATTATTGGACAACATTTTTCATAGGGAAAATATTATATTATAGTAAATACCATTCCAAAGAATTTTCTTAACATTATCCTATCAATAACATTCAAAATATTGTTTTAAACAACATAGCTACAAAAGTGATGGTTTTGTTTCCAAATGATTTTATTTCATGATACTACTAATGCATTAAGAGGGTTTTTAAATATATACTACCCACCCATTATTGTGCATCAAAATCATTACACACATATTGAATAATTTATTTAATTCATGATTCAATATAGATTATCTACAAATATCCGTATTGAGAAAAATTTTCTATTTCAACATTATTTTCCTTGTTAGTCAAAATACATTCAAAGTAAACAATGTATATAAAAATGGAATACAATTTTCTCAAAAATAAAATTCTTGATATAATACGATGGATATGAAAATTTCAAAATTAAGTTAATAATACAATGGATAGTATATTTTAATCTTATATATAAATTACGGTACAAATAAATGGATTTTATAATCTATGATTAAAAATACATGTAAAAACATTGTTCTAGAAAATATCACTTTCATTTTGAAAATAATTTTTTTAAACTCACAGTTCTAAAAACATATTGGAAATAATATTCATTAAAAATAATCAAGTAAATATATAAAGTTAGTTTTAAAAAACAGGAGTAGTCATAATGACTATAAATTCCACTAATGTCATACATTTTAAATCAAGATTCCATTTTACATTTTTTGTAAAATCCAAATGGAAATTGATTCCAAAACATTATGATATTCCATTTTAAAAATAATATAAATTGAATGAAAGGGTAATATTGATGTTAGAAAATTATAGGAGAAAATTAAAAACCCATTTTTGTTTTGGTAACCATAAACATTGAAGATACATATTCACATGTGTAGACATTAAATAAATAATCTTGAATAATGAAGATATTGTGAAATAAACTCTTAAAAATTAAGTAACTTTTTTATCATCAGACCCTATATATAAATAAATTTGGAATAAAACCTAAAATAACATGAAGATATATTAATTAATGACAGAATATATCAAAGAGAAATTATATTCACCACACAGCAGAAATAAGTGGTGAATTTAGCATTTATCCCAAAGAAGTAAACGTGAAATGAGAAACCATTATCTTGAAATTTACATTAATGAAATTGATTTTACATCGAGTATATTTTTTAAAATCAAGTCATTAATTTACTAAATAAAAATATTTTTAATTATGATTTCAAATATTATTCTTTATTATCATCTATTCACATGTTTTTAATAAAATTTTATTATTACCCTTGTTTTGGGCATTAACAGCTTCACTTTCTTATGCATGTTTGGTTGAGTAAGTTATAGTTAATCTGAATTGGATATTGTTTCATCATATAAAGAGTGATATTTTGTTCATACTAATTTTATTTATTAATTTTATTAATTTATTTAATCTATATTAAATATTGAATCATCGAAAATGAATTTCATCACGTCTTAGAGATTGTATATCGTACTTACGCACAAGAGACAATATCATTCCTTTAATGGTGAATTGGTAATGAAGTGTATGGTATATTAATTTTTAATAAATAAATATAATTTCATAAATATCATATATATATAGTACTTCCATCATTATACCCATCCCTGTAATGTGGTGTAAAAACAAATTATTCCACAATACAGAGATGGGAAGTCATACATATTCACAAAAGGTTCATTTGTTTTTCATATGAGGGATAAAATCTAGAATATGGTTGTATGATAATTCTAATAACATATAAGTATATTTATGATTTTATATTTATCTTTTTATAATTCCATAATAACATAGAGATGAATTTTATGAAGAAATAATCTTGAAAGAGTTGGTAAAATTAATTGCCTCTTCTTTGGAGAACATCATATATATCTATTCTTAAGAGATATATGGATGGTATTTTTGGAATACTATGACCACCAGGTTATGGATATGGATTTTGGGAAGATAAATGTGTTGGTATTTGTAAATATAGAATGTTCGATGTTTTGAAAAGTTTTTTAGGAATTAGATCCCTTTTATAACTATGATCAGGGGAACTATTAGAAAATATATAAATATTAAACTAATAAAAATTAGTTATTGAATTAAAATATCTCCAAAATGCGTCAGTTATGTGATAATAATATATTTTTTCACAATCAACTCCTATAATAAATTTTAGAAATTTTTGCATAATATTCACGTCCTTAAATTTCGGATTCCACCCTTATTTAATCCATTCTACTCTTATTGTGCCAACATGAAATTTTTACTATTTAATGGTTATTATAAATACTATAAAATGAATAGATGCCCTTAAATTGTAAATTTCAAGAATCATAAACCATATCCAATATAGTTAAAATAAATTCTTGATTTAAATTTTTTTTATCAATTATTAAACTATTATTTTATTTTAAATATCATTAATATCAGTTTTAAAAATAATCATTAGGTGGACTCTAAAAAATTATTATACAAAAAGATAGATTAAATAAAATAATTTTAATTCATCTTTTACATGTAAAGGGAATCTAAAAAATCCTCAGTGAAAAATAATATTCTAATATAATATTTAATTTATACTGTAAACATGATTTATATGATGTTTTTATTAATGGAACAATTACTGCATCAACGTTGTGTAAAAACTAGAGTTATTATTTTATAGCTAAAAAATAAATTAAATTACCAAGATAGAGATACATATTTTTTTAATTAAAATTAATATTTATAGAATAATTTATATTCTATATGACATCATATTTAAATGTTATAGTCATTTAAAATATAGAGGTGACATCATTGATTTTTAATGAAATAAAATATTATAAATATCATAACCTCATCCAAATGTATGAAAAATATCATATAAAAAAATATTAATTTGTTATGGATTAAAAGGAATGATTCAATTTTTTTTTCTAGTTTTATGAACATTTTTCCAGTCATTATCATTATATAACTAACTTAAATTTTAAACTTTATCCATTAATATGGAAATAAAAATTCCCATGGTTACTATTCATATTGGTAAATCATTGTATGTGTATATTTAATAAATATTTATCATATAAATTCAAATATAGAAAAAAATTAAAAATTCCAACAGACGTTTTTTTAGTAATTAAAATTTTATTAATAAAGTGAAACACAATGAAATGAAGTTTTCATGAAAAATTATTTTAAAGAGTAAAAATGTACTTATACCAGAATAAGGTATAAATAATGATTAAATAGATATTAATTAGACTATATATAACGTAATACTACTTAATTTACATTTAGGTCAAATTAATATCATACAGGTACATTAATATATATAAAATTATAGATGCATAAAAATTGGTGTTTTCACAATTCATAAGAAAATAAATATTTCAAGGAATTTAACAAAAAAAATCACCCTAGAATAATATTAATACAATTTTTTCAAAATGATATTAAATTTTTCAAATACATTGTTTAACAGTGTCAAATTTTAATTATATTTATTTTTACATAAAAGTATTAAAAGTTAATTTTTAATGAAAATTTATATTTTCAACATAAAATAAGCTTACTAAATGTAATGTCTTTATTCCAAAAAAATACATATATATGAAATTAATATATATTTAACAATAGAGTAAATCATATTTAACCCTCTCATTTAATTGTTATTTTATATTGGTCATATTAAAATATTAAATTTTTAATAGTATATCATAGTTTATTTAAGCTTAGTGTTGTGTATAACATAATTTATTTAAAAAATAAAAATTATTTAAAAATATACATCATACGAAATAACGAGGTGTTAAATTTTTCCATGCATTGTAAAATTGAATCCTCAACCTTTAAAATTTAACTATCAAAATAAATTGATGAAATTTAAAAATTATTTTGCAAAAAACAATGATCATAAAAAGCGTTAATAAAGAAAATTATTAAAAAAAGAAAATGGAATTATGAAGGTTATATAGAATCAACATAGTATGATTTCATGGAGGAAATCATAAGTAGGATGTGAAAATTTTGATATGAAAGATAAATATCTTTATCAAGTTCTTATTGAGAGTGATTGAAAATATGATTATGAGAAAAGATAACCATATAAAAACCATAAATATTTAATCGACTAAAAAATTGATTTCTATATATGAAAATTAAATAAATAATATTTTGGTGCTAAAATATTTTCTATATATTTGGGTAATTCTTTCACTACCTATAAAAATAACATATGAAAATATACAAAATTAGAAATTATTGTTTATTCTGTTATACAATTTGAACACAAACCCATATTTTCCCCCAAAGGATGAGCAATTTTTTAATCCTATGAAACAAAAATAATATCATCTGGGAAAAAATTCTAGAAATGAAAAAATAATCCTCAAGTAGTGAGATGTTTACCAAAACCAATTTTGTAAGATATTTATCAAAATTTTTAAACACATGATTGATGGAAACATGTTTAATATCAAAAAATTCAATATTAAGACCAAAATATTATCTTATATCATCAAATAAATATCCTTAAAAGCACTCATAAAATTTACAGTCTAAGATTGAAACCAAAAAATCATATAGATTAGATTACCTAGTCATTAAATATAAATTTAATATTTATCTATAAAAAATAATATTCCCTAAAAATATTTTCTCCTTGATACACTAACAATTTACATGATTCAATTAAATCACTATAAATATTAAAAAATAATTTTTAAATTTATTATTCAAATAAAAAATACATAATACTCAATTTACCTACTCATATAGTGATACATAAATTAATATATCCTTTATCCATGAAATAATATAACTAAAATTAATATTTCCCAAATATTTTGACATTATATTGGTTATTTGTTGGAACATAACCCCTGTTACCCAATGGATAGGTGGTCAAGCCACACATCCTTGTAAGACAAGATGAGTTATATCTTGACCTGCATGATGTCCTTTTTCGGGAACTATATTAATACTTAAAATTTATAAAAATGTGTTAATTGAATTAAAAATTAACCTTTATATATTCAACATTAATGAAATATTGTATTCTCAACGGTTATCTAGAAATTTTCATCTATTATCTCAAAAAATATAAAAAACCATCATTACCATTATGTCATTTTTTTGACAGTGAATCCTTTATAAAAATAAAAATGAAAACATATATAAATAAATAAAAATATTTAAAATATATGAATGAGGTAATTTTATTATAATATTGTTCATACAAATAAATAACATGAATTTAAGAATTTTCCAACCACATGATGTCCTAATTTACTCCTTTTCATGGATGACCATATGCCACCACATTATTCGCAAGATAAGAATGAGTGACAAATTTCCTTGAAATAAATCAACATGTTAAACCTTAAGGTTATCATTACATTTAAATTACTATACATAAAATAATTTGTTAAATTATAACTTAAGTAATGTTTTCAGTAAAACATATACTAAGAAAATGGTCTTTATTTCCAAAAATGTATCCCAAAATATCATTAATTATTATAAATGACCATAACATAATACATAAAAACGGTGTTTAATAATTTAATCTCATAACCAACATTCAACTATTATACCCATTATAGTGACTATAACACCAATTATAATGAATACACATATTATTCCAAAGTATACCCAATTACTTTGACGATTCATCATTATTATAACAATAAAACTATTGGTGGAATACCTATCTAACACTTCATCAATCACATAAAATTTTAAACTAGTTCCTTCTAGTGCTTATCATTGACTAAATCCAAAATTTAATGTGTAATTTTGAGTATATAATAATCAGAGTGAGATATAAAATATTATCAAATGTATATCTAAATCATGACACATTATTCTCAATATATGAGTCATAATGTTTATCATAGGTTTTTCAAGGTCATCAAAAAATTTATAGTAAATTATCCTATAATTATAAATATCATCAATGTCATTCATATGGTCGTATTCCCAAATATATGTTTTTATAAATCTAGTTCTGATAATTTTTACTAAACATTATTTTATAAAAAAAATAATGACCATGACCCTAGTATTCCTGTGTCAGTGGATATTTTATTACTTTTTTATAAGATACAATGAATCACTTCCCAATGGACTGAATTTATTAGTGGTTTAGTTTTACTTTATACATAAATGATTTTGACGAACATTTGAAAAAATAAATTCCAATATTAATTTTTTCAAAAATACATTTATTCCCTCTAACATATCATTAATAATAATGGTCTGAGTTCAAATTCTCAATAAGGGTCATGTACCATGGAATCTTTCACGAATCAATAATAAATTAATCATAATCAATATTGAAAGGTAAATAAATTAAAATGCATGTCATTGAATCAATAACATTTTTATCATGAAAATATATTACTTAATAAATATTTCATGGTAAATAATTGATAACATATATCATTTAATCAATAACATGACTATAATTAGAATCCATTAATAATATCATAGTGAAAATCTCATAGATAATAACAAGATTAATATTAATGTAGGAAGTGATTAATTATTAGACATGTTGTTTATGTGGAACATGAATCCTTTACTCTCAAAAAAATTCAATGAATGATTCAGAATATTATATAGATAATACCTATCACAAGACAATTTCAATCTACTTTTAATCAAACATGAAAGATATTTTCTTACTTATTTCATCTCATAACACAACAATTACAGAGAGGGGCTATAATATATATATTACCCATACATTCTTGCATGTCCAAAGCTGTAAGAAAATATCGAATAATATAATTAATTCCATATTAAATACCTATTATCAATATATATACATATTTGGTAAAATTTCTTGACTTATCATTATTTACTCATTAATCAAATTATATATGATATAAAAAATTTATATAAATTTGTTACACCACATTGTCAATAATGATATCCAGGATTCAAGAATATTAATATCCAATTATAACATGTAATGTAATTAACTGATTTATAGATTTATTTAAATATATATAATTATTGAATTACATATAAAATGTTGTTATCACTAATAAAAAAATATATTTAAAAACATTATTGAGGGTCATATTTTTTTCATTTTGAAATTATAATTTTAAAACTAAAAGATATTAAAAAAAATTGAAATTTCTTTTTTTGAAAATATTAATTGAATGTTTTAAGGTAATATTTAGAAAAAATGATTGGCCCCGATGGATGGAAAGTTTATCAACCCAAGGTAGTTTAGCCCCATTTTTTGTGTGTAAACTAACTCTTCTTGCTCAAGAATGTGAGTCACATGGTTATTATCATCTAATCTCAACTAACATGATCCACATTCCATAAACACATTCCACTACATTAGAACACATCCTAGTGTAGTCCATAAATGTTTTTAAAAAAATAGGTACTCAACACACTCTATCTAAAATATAATGATGGGATAGCTCCTCAATCATTTCATCAACTCCTAGAATAGAATTTAAGAACTCTCTATATTACCAAAAGGAGCAATGTTTTGGTTCAATGATGTCAAGGTAGGTGATGCCATATATAAATTGGGAAAAAATAACTAATAGTAGAATTCCATAACAAGGATGCTCCACACATCCATTTTTCTGTTGGATGGATCCAAGCTAACACTTCCTTGACCTTCTCTACGTACACTACTATACCATATTCTAAAATAATATTTCTTTAATAGTGGATCTCGTGAATATAGAAATAGTATGTTGAGATATTACCATAACTATTTATCCCTAATAGCATTTCCAATACCATTATTAAGTGTCTCACATGCTCCTACTAGGAAACCTAGTACACTATGATATCCTAAATAAATACTACCACCAACTGGTATATGAATGGATGAATGATCTTGTTCAATAGTCCAATGAAAATTGTTTTGGTATCTTTCACTAAAAAATGAAATCACCAATAAATCATAGTGGCTATAGAAAAATATGAATGTAATCATCATTATATACTCATCATGTACTCATATTTTCTAACAACCTTATCTGATATCTATCCTAGAGAACCATCATTCCCCTATAATATAATTTAAAATATCAATTTTACTTACTAGTGGAAACTTATTATTTATAGTTTCATATATTAAATTATGGAAATACACACAGAAACACTATCTACCTTATTCTATTTCTTTTAAAAAATAGTGGCTACCAAGGTTGAAATTCTGGTCTTCATAATGGCCTTCCTTTATAATTCATCAAACTACACCCCCATCTTTTGAACCGCTATATGGGAAATACAATGTCATCAAATATAAATTATGGACATCATAAGGTGAAGATAAATTAATATGTTTATATCATTATAGGTAAGAAAAACCAGAACATAGTAATCAAATGTATCCTTTTTCACCTTCATCCATATAGAAAAATATATTTTCATAGAATCTATTACATCATGAGTCATGCAACCCAACTGGTTATAGACTAGCTAAAATCTCTTATTAATTATCCCATTTTTTCTGACTCTGGTTTATTCATCATCCATAACTGAATAACTCATCCCATCAATGTAGAAAAAATGTATCCTTAATATGTAATAATGTATCTAGGAATTAACTATTAAAATCAAGTGCATACATAATTTATCTTCATAACACACCATCCCTACTAAAAGGAGAACCCAAAATAATCTATTTTCATTTAGAGTATGTATACAATGTCAGTTGAAGTTTTTTACCATTGAGTTACCATTATTAGGTGTCTATATAGGAAAGGGTCAATCCAAGGGATCAACTAAAATTTTTATGCCTCTAACTGGAGTATTGAAAAAAAAAGAGTTTATGTAATAAATTTCTATCAACTAATGTATATAAATTAAAGAATACATAGATTATACAACGTATCATCCCTGGAGACACTTGGTCATAATCCATGATAGACTGTAGTTACCCTCACCCTTGACCACCATATAATAGATCCCAATTGGGACAAAATAGGAGTGGTTGTGGTAATATTTGAAAATATCTTCCAACTCCAATATCACTCCAAGCTATGCTACCAAATATTAAACCATGTGTACCTATCATATCTTACCACTACCCCTTCCTATGAGGTCCAACCACTATCTCTCTATCATTCACACATCGTGTCATGTACTCTTGATTTTAATGTCACCAACTATCACATGATTAAAACATTATATATCTAGGGTAACTAGATCTATCATGGGAGCCATGAACTATAAATCCCCTCTTGAAAGAAATGATATTTAGTAATCTCAAACATTCCATATGATATTTCTATTATCATCCACCTACCACTAAACTATTCTCTCTTGGTTTACATGTACCTACATCAATATTCTATGTCTACGCTTCTAGGAAACTATCAACCACCAAAAAAGCACTATAATACCAAAATAATGGTAGTAGTAAATAGTTGTATAATGGATTGGTAGATATTTGTTTGAATTACCTTCCCAAATGACCAATCATAAAATAACTATTATTTTTCTATGTAAATCTAGTATTACGAAAGGATAATTAAGATCTATTAATTCTATGTCATAGATGAACTTCCCAATTTAAGGATTACAGTCAAATAGATGTACACAAATCATAGTGTATCTAGGTAAAAAATCTCTTCAAAAAGGTATTATAACTATGATAATGAAATATTATCATCATTATAATACTAGATCAATAATCCACACCATTATAATATATAGTCAAGGAGAAGGCTCACATACAAGAAATCCATTATATTGTTGGTGGCCTGATATGATGAAGGACTCATGTCACTACCTCCATAACAACCTCATCATCCTTAGTTTCATGCTCTCCTTATAAGAATATGGGTCACTATCAATGAAATTTATGATGTTTAATCATCCTACGCCCCTTGTCTATGATAATATCTAGTAACATATATTAATAAACATTTGGGGGTAGATGGGTGCACCACCTATAAGTAAACCTTTTGAACAAGTCTTTGTATTGATGACTCTTTAACGAGGGGATCACCCATGGGATCCTAATACTGAATCCTATCATGAAAATTTCATGAAGTCGTCATAAATTAGAAAATATATACTAAGGTAAATAAGTATATCTTGAGACATAACTCATAAAATAAATATTAACCACAACCCATTCCATATGATTTATGTACATATGTTTTTTTTGAAAAACTAGAGTCTATACGTACCTATTAAAAAAAATATTTTCAAATTCTTGGTGAATGTATAATATGGCCTCTCCACCAACCTTGGTTCCCCAAGTCGTTGTACCAGACATGAAACACATAGTACTATTTCTATAAAACACAAAAAAAATATAATAAAAAACACTACCAAGGTAAAACTAAAATAATATGAAACCAATCATTCATAACCCATAATATCAGGGGAAATGTCACAACTTACCTTTTTCCACCTCCAAGAGGTCAGGGGTTTGTATCTAACACTATGTTGGAATATCAATCAAATGGGAGACCTTTTCCAAATGCACCTTCACACACACACATCTCGAAGACTAGACACTGAAGAAATAGAAATCAATTGATAATTGTGAATGAATACATCTAAAATCCATCCATTAGTGTATGAATGCATTGTACTATAATTAAATGTCCAAATAAAAATCCTCAAAAAATGAAAAAAATATCCATCATATGGGGTATGATTGGGATTTTTCAATGTATCCACTAATACACACCTTGGTCTCTCAATTTTAATAAGATCAGTATTTCCTTGGTCCCTCTAGGACTCGAGAAAAAGGTTGTTCATTTTAATAAGACATAAAACACATGGGAAAATACCATACATGTGTGAGTATAAGAATAACTTGTAGGACACCATATAATCGATAAGTATATAACACCATGAAAAATTGTCAACTAAACAACAAGATATTTCAAAATCGCATATGACAATAATACCTATAAATAATCATATTTAACATAAATTTTTTATGTATGATCACAACTGTAGTGTAAGTATAGGATTACTACACAATGGACTTATGTAACACTATTCAAGTTGAACGCACTCCATGAGGTAGATAGCTGTGATGACTTCCATCAAAGATGTAATTCTCATAAGACAATTATATAAGAAGAAAAAACTGGTATTTTTAAGTGATTTATATACTATTTCTGATCACACCCATATCCATGGGGTATAACAACAACCGAATATGGATTAAACCACCAAATAGGGGATCAAAATTCATTTAATTTCATCCATGATGATACTTGGTACCCCACCTCAGTTAATTGTGATGATATATGATCTCACTGTAGGCCTCACTGAGGGTATAAAAATACTATACTGAATATTAAAACTCATTATAGAGGATACAGATCCTCTCACAAGTCATTATTCTAAAAAACCCCCTTAGGGAATGGATCAAGGGAATATATGCTAAAAAATTCCATTCTAAAGGTTACAAGGGAACCAATATTTCTTTGTGAATATAGTAGTGGTGTATTATTATTATACATCATATCCCTTCTATATCCATCCATACCAATGTATCATGGACTTTTATTATCATTATGTCTATGTAAATGGTTTTTGGACCTCTAAAAATGGTATGTGGGGCCAGATGGTCTCGTAGGCATATACCCCATGTACACACCGACCTACCTTCCCATGTGTGGTCAATGTGTGGAATAATCCAACATGATGTGTAACACCAACCAGCCTCTTAAGTGAGTTACTCCATTAAACACTGATCTCACCAACTAGAGAATCCATGAAATTTGGTGGGGATCCAATAAAGTGTGATATTTATCTATATATAGAAACCCTAGAAATCAGCACCTGGTTTCAAATCACACATAATATCTTACTCTTAAATCCTCCAATACATCCATGAATCTTGTTGGTATGTAAGTATCAAGTCTGGATATGCATTACCAACACCAATCTACAGAATTATGCTTCCAATTCACATAAGAGAAAACATTTGTTGCACCTCTCGAAAGATGCACACAAAAACCCACAAGAAAAAACTCTAATCTGGTATCCATACATAATAATATCTCATTATATTCATAAAAAACCATTTATGTATTTTCCAACCATTTCACCACGAAACATATTCAGAAAAATTGATTACATGGTACTTATCAAACCACCATCCAATTAGAACAGTAGTGATAAATAACTAATGGGGGTAGGAATGCCTAAAATATAAATATGAGGAATGATCATCGGACAATGTTCATGCAAGACATGATTCATTATGACTAGGAAGATGAATAATGATATATAAGATAACCAATGATTGAAATACCTAATACCAAATAAGTAAGACTTGTAACCACAATACACTGTATCTGTAATTCAGTTCATTAGATGATTAATTTTATTCATCTTATGAATAATAAAATAGGGGAATGTTTTTATTTAAAAAAATCCCACCTCTGTTAGGATTGATCATCTACAAAGAAGGATTCCACATCGTTTTAATTAGTAAAATCCTTTAATTTTGATTTCCCAATGATCCACGGATTAATTATGATATAATTTTTTTCACTAAGAATTCACTACTCCAATTATCTTCGGGATCTATTTGGATAACCATACAAACATGAAAAATACTCATAATAGTATTTATATAAAGGAATAACTGGTCACTGAAATAATATAATGAAATAAATAATTTTATTTATTTTATTATTTATTTATTTATTTATTCGATGGATTTTATAATTATTTTCAATGATGAAATATATTATGTTACTATTAGGATATTAAACAAATATTGAGCTAAATTGAAGCCTCATATTTATGATTGGATCTAATTTTACGCTCAATGAGAAACTTTTATGAAAATTGTGGATAATTGATATTTAATATATTAAATGTTTTAAAAAACATAACTAATGGCATACAGGGAATCAAAATATCATACCGTCTTATTTCCTAACACTGGAAAAAAATCCATATAATATTCCCATGTCGTACATAGAAATATTAGATTCATTACATAAAAACTATGGGGTTATAGATTAAAAATAATTATTAATCCTTTAATCATTCATCAAATGATTATATGTGTCCACTATGATTATTATTTCTCACACAATTATTTTTGGTTTTAGTCAACGGTGGGAACCCAATGGAATCTTCATAACATTTACTATTATCTGAAATGTGTTGAAATTGAGTAGATAAAATGTGATGATGAAAGTAAAAAATGATAACATTATTATTAATAATTAATATTCAAAATATATGTTTCAAAACCTAGAGCATAACTGACACTCAGACTCCGAAATGGTGAGAAACATGTACTCTTCTAAAATCATGAGTGGTGGAGACCATAAATGAAAAAATTTGGTAAATTTAAATAATTTTGGGAGTTTGGAAATTGAAACCTAGAAAAAAATATTAAATAAATATAAAATTTATTCATTTTTTTAATAAAAGGCCATAGAGGAACTCATTTTCAAGAAAAAATAAAGAGTTCAGTCGAGAAAATTAAATTTCACTCGAGATGTCGATTTATAGTTTATGTGGAACCTAGGTATTATCGATGTCAATGGGTAATTTCAAAAGATATCTCATAGAAAAATGAAAAACATATGTTAAAGTAAAAGGTTACTATAAACATGTATTGGGATTAATGAATTATATCATAGAAGTTTTTTTTGGAATGGTATATTGGGTATATGAATCTTAGAACATCGAAATATTTTGTTAATTTTTGGAAACATATATGTTTTTATATAAGATTTACAAAATAATTAGGAATACCATCTGAGGATTATTAGTTTAATGATGATCACATGTTCATTGTATTAAAACAAATTTTTTAATGTGTTATGTGATATAGAGTTTTTCCTTATTATTATTATTTTGAAATAAAATTGGGGAAAATCATTTTATTGGTTTAGTGTATAAGAAAAAAGCATTTAATAATTAATTCATTTTTAGTTTTTAGAAACCATGTTAAAGGTATTGGTAATAGTTATGGTCTATCTTATAATTTATTTTTTGGTAATTATGGTTAATTATTATTTGGATTTGTTAGGGTAATTTAATTAATATTGTTTTTGTAAATTTATTACCCATATGTAGGCTCAAAAGAATTCACATGAGGAAATTCCATCATACATGAACCGACTACCTAATGTTGAAAAGGGTGCAACGCCAACCACTAGTTTTCATGAGATTCATATTAGTATATATTTATTTATATTAGTAATATTTTGGATATATATTACTTCCTCTTTTGTTAAACATATTATATGATCCTATTTTTTAATTTTCATGTAAATATATATTTTTTCGTAGATGTTTTATTTTGTAATGTTATATAATATCATTAGTTTTAAGGTAAATGAATATTATTTATGAATGCAATTAAATTTTCTTTTATGTTAAAAAAATTATGATATCCAATTTGTATTGAAAAATATGTTTAATATTAATAATATTTCGATTAATGGGGATCTATGGTTTCTTATTTTGGAATATTATATGATGAAAAATCCTGTAAATTTTCATGTAAAATGTATTATTTCTTCACATCAAGGTATATATATATCTTTTTTATCATAAAAAATTTATTAACGATTTCTGTTTCAATTTATATTTAATTATAGGATAAATATATATTTTATTGGATAAAATGATGTACTAAATTATTATTTTAGTTATTCCACTAAAAATAATCATAGTGGATATTCATACAATATTTTTAAAGTTCATGTGGACTTTAATTTACGAAAACCCAAATGATGAAATATTGATTTAGAAATTAAAATACATAAATTATGTATATTATATAGTGTTATATTTCTAGATTGAAACATAACCTTTTAAAATTATGAAAAGGTTATTAAAATGAAAATTTAATCTTATTTCCATCAAATATAATTAATCATCAGTTTTTTAACTTTCTAAAAACTTATCCGTTTGTGCACCAAGAAATTCTCTTGGCTTGTATGTTTATTAAAATAAATGTTCCTTATTACTCTAAAAAAATATTTACACTTTTATTCCATGTCCTTATTTTCACATCCCATAAATTTTCACAAACATGGAATCATAATTTTCTGTTATTCAATATTATCATCTTAATTCCCTTTACCAGTATTAAGATGATTTTTTATTAGCAATTTATATATTTTTGTTTTCAAGAATATTTTCAAATATAAAACACTCGAATTTCTAAGTCTATGTTTTAGTTATGAGGAATCAATTTGTTTATATTCTCTATAATGTAAATCAACAAAATTTTAGAATAAAAAATTGTCTTTGATACCATATACAACACACAACATTTAGCTTAAACAACACATAAAAATTATTATTCAAAAAATAATTTTATAACATTCTCAATGAATTGTATGGTATGAATATGATTAGCCATCATTATAAATAGTTTTAAATGTCCTAATAAATACAATTTATATAATAATCACATAAATTTTAGTGAATAAATTTAATTCATAAAAAAATATGTTTTTGAAAAAATGGGTTTAATATATTTTTGAGAAAATAATTAAAATAATTTATGACACTATTATAAAATAAATTTTTAAATATGAAACAAGTCTTTTATATAAGTATATATAAATTAGAAAGGGGTGGAATTTTCATATTTTTATAAAAAGAAAGACTTTTAGTGAATAATGAAAACTTCATGTTTTTACAAATTATTCAAGTCATATCATTTATTAAAGTAGATTAAATTTCACAGTATAATTTTAATTTTATTTAGAAGTAATTTTAAAATAATATAAAGATATATTTTTTTATTTATTATATGTTAGTAGTTTTTTTACAGATGGTTGGTATTAGTACATTTTTTAGGATTAAAATCACATTTTATGCATACTATTTTATGTGCATAATACATCACCCTTTTTATTTAGTAAAATTAAATTATATATAAAATGATTTAAATGAAATTTAAAAATTATAAAGATATAAATTAATTTTAATCCTTTTAATAATTATTACCATTAATATAATTAATAAAAGACCATCTTATATGTTAAAAATTCATTTCATGAACAATATGTTTTTTACATGATTTGTGGGTTTATATTTAAAATAAATTCTACTACTTATATGAATTTAATTTCATAAAAGGGATTAAATTTCTATAATAATAATAATAATTAATATTATATATTTAATTGAAATTAATTTTTTGTCATATTAATTAGTTAATATATGAAAATTTATTTTCCACAATAATGGTTAAAACAAGGATTTTTGAGTTGCACGTGCTTATGTTAAAATTATTATTCCACATAAATGGAATTAACACATTATTAAAAAATTAATTCCTGAATATCTGGTAACAAAAAATCTAATAATGAGAATTTATTTTTATCCTTAATGATTAAATTACTCACATTAAAAAACTAATTACAGTGGTGAAAATTTTATCATAAAAGTATGTTAATATATAGTATAATAAAAAAATGGTTACAAAATGAGTATTTTGATCAATAAAGGTATTCCTAAAAACACAATCCCTATAATCCATTATTTATCAATTTTTTTCATATATAGTTTGAGTGTCATATAGTTATTATAAGTCATGGTATTTATAAAAATGTCACTTCTACATAATTGTAAATAGAATCTTCTACACATCACTTATTCACACCCCTCAAGTAATATTCCAATGACAAAAAACATCCAATAAATCACCCGATAATCATGATATATATTATAACTATGAATTTATTATAATTACAACAACCCTAGGGTGCTAAATAATATACACACAGGTTGTTCTTCAAATAAGAGTTAAATGTCTTCCCTATGTTCCTTATTTTTATTTCTTCATTTTCGACCATCAAGTTTCACAAAAAATCCTAATATAACGAATATATAATCATTCATATAGTGAGATTATATTATTCATATTGAATAATATTTATTCATACCATCTCCATAAAATGTGATTCAATGTCATAGCTTGTGTGTACAGATTACTACTAGCTCAGAAAATTATATAATTTTTTCCCATCACTAATTTTCATGGATAATTATAATGAGGCACATAATTAATATATATAAACAATATAAATTGATATTAATTTTATAAAATTAATATATTAAACAATTACCTACCTATTTACACATTAATTTAATGATATCATTGCTCGTATATTCGTACAAACTACCATGCCCATGACGTAATGAAATTTATTTTCTATGTTGGGATTCAAGAGCGGTAATAAAAATGTATCCAAGAATAAATATGATTTTGATAAACACAATATCATTCTATTGACGATGGATCAATATAATATGCATATGATACATATCCTTTATGAAAAAACATGATGTGAGAAATAAAGTAGTTAACACCAAAAAATGGTAATCAAGATATTTTGGTAATGAATGGTTGATAAGATGTTATAATAAGATAATATATTATATTATAAATATTAATATGTTATCGATTAAATTAGAATCGTTTTTATAACTATTTTATATGAGGTTAATGTATGTTCAACTAATAGAAAACCCAAGGTAACTAATTTCTTCTCAATTTCCCTTCATTGAGTCATATATTAATGTCATTAAACCAATATATTATATGAACAATCCTAAAATAAAAATTGTAATATATGATACCAATGGAATATGGTGACAATGAAAAAAATTATTACATAATATATCATCAATTCTAAATAAATAATTTTATTTTATGATAATAATAATTTCACTATATATAATGGGATTTAATTTTAAATTTACCATGTGTTATGAAATTTCAATACTCAAAATCTGTTCATTAGGTTATATTCAATATTGATTTAATTGATATTAGAATATTATTTCAGTAATTCTTTCTGATTATTTTATTTTTTGTTATACAAATTTTATTTGGATTCACATTTCATACTCATAAACAATTCATTAATTAAATTTCACATCATCAATATGTTATTTGTATTTGATTCTATCTCAATTTCCACCCCATTTGGAAATATTTTTTTACTTTGAAACAATTTGTATTTAGGAAGTTTATCTACTAACCCTATGGTTTTTTATGTCATGGATATATTTATATTGATGATATTAAATGCTTCAATTGATGTCATTTCACTAATGGGTGTTTATATTCAAATGTTAGCTACCCTATAATGGGTTATAGTTATATCTTATTTTAATTGGGATTGTTTATTGTTGAACATCAATTTTATGAAATTTTATGATAATTTTAAAAAAAAAATTGTTTTATTATCATCTTGTTATTTAGGATATTTTCTAGTAAGAATATCATATATAACTCTTTTCTTGTATAACGTATTGAGAAAAAATTATAAATAATATCCTACATGGTTTCTCTCTTAGGTCAAAAATATTTTTTTCCAAATAAAAAATTTCTAAAAAAATTTATGAATATTTCTAATATTACTATATAATTGTTTAAACTAATTATTACTCATTTTATCATTTTAAAAAATTAATTGAGTGGGAATTTTATACATTTACTGAACATGGTACAAATTTTATAATTATGAAAATTTCAAAATAAATATTTTTTTAACATATTAACCACTAACATAATTCCTAATATCATGAATACCTAAAAACATTTAAGATTCCTAGATTACATTATAAGGGTATCTTCATAGAAAATGATTTACACAACATTCTGGATATTTTAATTTTTCGAATTTTCCTTCAAAGGGAAAGGCTGTTTTTCAAAAAAAAATACTCACATTTTTTGTTATTTATATTCATCAATAAAAATAACCCATTTATTTTACATAGAGTCCACTATGGATATGTTGTACCTATAAAATCCACATTATTTATATTGATGGTTTTTGATCATTTTTACTTGGAAATGTAATGAAATCCATTTTCATTATTAATATTCATGTAACTAGCATTCCACTGAAATAGTCACATTCTAATGATCATTGGATATTACATAACTTTAAATATCCATATTACATATATTTTATATTGTTTTTTATTAAATCATATATAATTTTTACATTAGGTGTTTTACTTTGAATGTTATATTATGGAGTGAGGAACTGCTGATATTCAGTATTAATTATTCAATATATGCATTTATTTATATATTATATTGTTTAGGAATTTAATAGATCAATTGATATATAGAGAATGTGTTGGATATAGAGTGATTTGTGTGACCCAAAATTAAATATCGCTTAAATTTTGTTAATTTTTTATGAAGAAAATTATAAATACGACATTCAATTTGTTTAGAATGTATAATATCCCATCAATTATTTTATCTGGGATAATGGTATTTATGGTATAGATAAAATGTTTTTTAATATCAGGAAATATAAGAGTTACTATTTCCTAATTTGATAATTTAGTTTTTTATATATATGAGATTATTATGTAGATAATTTCAATGAATCTGTTTATTTCCTTGTTATTTATTAAGGTTAATGTTTTTTATTAATTAACATTAAATATTTGTTATGACTTATATAATCCTGGTAGTAATGTTATTTTTTAAAATTAATATGTTTTTAATAATTTATCTTTCCATGTATATTATTGATTTTTTAAGAAAAATAGTAATATTTATGATTAAATGAAATGTCTATTCAGTTATGTAATTTTCTATATGGTTTACACCTTATATATTTCTGATAGATTCTATAGTACATAAATAATATTTAGAAATTAATCTCTCCATTATTTTCTACCCCTTCCATAGGTTTTGAAAAATAATTCATTAAAAGGTCTCAAGGATGAATTTTTTTCTCCCTCTATTTTATTTTGTGTTTTCAAATGTGTTATGCGATTCATGTCTGAATGTAGTTTACAATGACTATAAAAATATTTTAACCTTTGTTATGGATCAATTTTATCTTATTCCAATGTTATAAATTAACCACTACCTATATGTTATTTAAGTGAATTTCCTTAAACTATTGTTAGTTATTATAGGTTTTCCCTAATATGAGATGCAAATATCTTGTGGGGGATATTTAAAAATAAAAGAAAATTCTAAATTAATTAGTCAAATAATCTTTATAAAATCATGATAATTATAAAACATATTTACCCTCAAACACCCATTAGAGAATGTAATATCATTTAGAGTTTTTTATTTAGATAATATTTCCTTATTCATAGAATCTATTACATTTTTTAATAGTTTTATATGACCATTATGTCTAACAAATTAGGAAAGAGGGTTAATTAGGTGTTAGTAAATCTTACTATTCATATTTAGCATACTATTTTACTTCCATTATATTGATCGAACCAAATTCATTGGTTATGATATATA
The DNA here is from genome assembly GCA_963277665.1 of Viscum album. Classification (NCBI taxonomy): domain Eukaryota; kingdom Viridiplantae; phylum Streptophyta; class Magnoliopsida; order Santalales; family Viscaceae; genus Viscum; species Viscum album. The sequence continues at coordinate 568,248,729 of OY728151.1, forward strand.
GATCTTCAATATGATCCCACACTACTCTTCTCATATAATACATAGAAAAATTAAATTAAACAATTAATTTATAGATTTTAAAGGGTTGGCCTCAATGTGGGAATATGGTCATTGTAGTGTTGAGTACCTTGAAGTCATTAATATTCAGCTAATAATATTATAATCAATTATATTTTTTGTTCGTATCATTTATCCTTAACCTAAAATATTATTCCCATAGAAAAGACTCCTACAAAAATTTGTACTAACTCCTATCCATTTATGATGTTCCTTCAAGTAGAGAAATTCGTTGAATGCAACGGTATATTTCACTATAGTAGTTTTGAGTCATAACTATTTCACCTCTAGTAAACATAATTCTATGTATATCTCATTATTCCTTGAAATTTGGTGATACTTATTATAAAAAGTGAAAAAAAATATATCCTTATTCTATTTTTATACTCATCTATTTTTTCTCTAAAAATATTATTCTGTTAATTAATATTTCGATATAAACGAGTGTATCAAAATTTATAGAATCAGTCTTGATTATAATTTTAGTGATAAAATGCACAAAAACATTGTTCCTAAATTATTAATTCCTTGATAAACTATCTAAAATTTAATATTCAATTCAAATATCAACAAAATTTAGTGTTAAATCCTCGACTAAAATATTCCTATAAACTCAACTAGATTATAAAGCTTTATATCATGAGTATTGAACACTTATTGTTTATCTAAATATATTTATTATTTTTTTTCTATATTTTAATATTAAATTGATCAATAATTTTTTTCATTAATAATATTCAATAATGTTTCCAATAGTATTTTAATGGACACTTCAACTGAACATAATCATCTAGCACGTTGGCACTTGCTTCGTAAATTTCACCTAATATCAAACTGAATGATAGTATTATGCATTTCATTGGGAAAAATATATAAATACTTATATAATATATATATATTACAAAAATTATCCAAAATACATTAAAATTGATTCTGAACCAAATAATATACCATACTTGAACACTTCAAATTATCATCCTGGTTAATCATCCTGACACATGGATAACTACAGCATGGTACCCACGCCATTAAATCTTATTACATATATTTCATCCTCCATCGATAAGATTTATTATCCTCACATTCATTATATATTAACACATCATATTTACTATTAAAAAAAATATTTTTTTAGCTATTTCAAATTTTGGTTCATGAATTTCATTTTTTTAGGAGTTGCAAAACAAAACTACCACAAACGTAGTGATCATTACCTTCAACACAACCTCTATTTTTCATATATACCTTATTTATTATCTACTTTAGGTGAACTCATTTTCATCAACCATAATAAATATTTATTGTTTTCGTAATTACTAAAATGATGATGGCTTCTGGTTATCTTAATACAATTACCAGCAATGATGAATTTTTTTTCAACATTAATGTTTCATAGTTTTATTCTTCCTTATGATTTCATCACTTCTAATTTTTCCTTCATAAGATCATGTCACATTCTAGAATATCATAACCATGTTTAAATATAGGAACATCTTCTAGTAAGTCTAAGGACCATTCATCCATTACACTCAATCTTATAACACTATTATCTATAAATTTATTCTTCTGTAATCTTTTATTTTTTTAATTTAGTTCATTCTGGAAATGATTTTTTGATCTTATAATTTATAATTTATAATAATTTCTATAAAAAATATATTTCATTATAGTTTTCCTCAATGTATCATCAAGAAAAAAGTATATTCAACTTTTTTCATCATATATTCTTCCCTTATAAAATCATTTGTATTCATCATAACCGCATAGAATAAACTCACATAATCATGAATTTCCTTCATTATGCGATTCCTATAAAAACCTAATATATTCATAATTCATAGTGAACAACCTACCAATTATTATAAATTATTCATAATGCGGGTTTCATGATTTATTTTTAATTGGTACACCATTAGTTAATATCTATATTTAACATGTAATTAGGATTAATTGACATATATCTCTTGAATAACCTCATTACTTCTTGTTGTGAGTTTTAAATCTACTAGTGGTGTATTATTTTATTTTCATAAGACATTTCATATTGATTTGTTAATACTAATTCATACATTTTCTTGGATGTAAATGATATATATCATGCTTAATAATATACTTTGGATATTATTCACATGTTTTTTCCACTTACACCATTATAAATTCAAATCTAATCATATTATAAAAATGACTCTCCATGAATACATTCATTCTATTGAATGAAATTCAGACTATTTACATAGAAATTTATTAATGATAAATCACAAAACCACCTTCATATACCTTAATAATAATAAATTTCTGAAATCACAGAAAATAATCATAAAAATTAAGAAATAATATCAATATACCATCATGGAAGTTTTAGTTAGTGTTTTCTCTATATAAAAACCTAACATTTTCATTCATTATTAGTGAAAACAATCATTTTATTTCTTTCTCAATTTTATCAATATCTGGTAAACATAAAATTTAACATAAATTTAATTATGATTCCTAATATGTCAAAAAATATCCTAAATAAATTGTTTTCGATATTAAATATATTCATCTTTAAAGAGGATTATAGATATAAATATATCAATTTGTTTCTCCTTCATATATAATAATCATAATTTCTACATTATTTCATTTAATATTCTTCCAACATCTAATGATTTTAAACATAAAGAGTGTATAATTTTGGTTATTAGACATTCATAACACCTATAGGAAACTCCAATTTTTAACAAATTATTCATTTAATTTTTATAATTTCATTTTTAATTAAATAATGTTCTTCCCCATCATCCTCTATGGATTTTTTCAGTCACATTGTTCGTAATTGATAACCATCCAAAATTATTCATAATATTAATAAGTAAAAATCCACCTAATGTAAAATGAATTTAATTCCCTTTATATTTCCTTCTTTTATAAATTATAATTTGGTTTTATTATTGATCACGTTTCTCTCCAAAATATTTCCTAAAATTTAAATCCACTATTGAAATCATGGTTAGAGGGAGAAACATTATTAATAGTTTTTCATTTTCTCAGCATTACATACATTGATATAAATCTGAAATTTTAATTTCCTGATAGATGTATAACATCACATTACATAAATTAATAAACCATTATCCCAAAAATTCTATTTAAACATTTACAATTATTAATATTGAAAAAAGAGTGATCAGTTCCACAATTAATGATATCTAAAAAATTCTAATGATATCACATCCTAAGTGAAATTATTTAATGTAGAATTCAACATATCTACATTAAAATTAAATACATTCATCCATCTCAATAATTTATCATAAATTTCTTCTCATAAAATGGTTAGTTTCTCCACATTTTATTAATCATTTTCTCTAATTTTCATCAAAAAATTATTTTACCAATATGAATTTATGAAATATTTTTCACTTAATATTAATATAGTATAAAATTAAGATATACTAGATGAAAAATCATAAAATTTTACTAATGTAAAGTATCTATAACATAATTATCATCTAGAGATTAAAAGTATTGTTACATGAATTTATTACCTAGATGGATCATAATAATCAATTTTCAGATACTTTTATAATATGAAATTTTTATATTCGTTTCAACTTTATCTATTATCTGAAATCACTTACTTTCTTTTTCTATGTCAAAATCTGCCAAGATTTCATCACCGTTAATTTCATTTCTAATTTAACCTAAAAAAATTTATCAGGTGACGAGGTTTATCTTAATTTCCATGATAGTTTGGGAAACAAGGTTGAGTTTTTTTTCCCAATGATGAAACACCATTAACATTATATTTAGTTATCGTCACATGTTCACCATTGAATTTAAATGAATTAATATTAATTTGTATTATAGAATATTTTATAACATCCCTTTTGTTAACATTGTGTGAAATATTAATCCAATGTTCTCTAAATAGAGAATATTAACCATATATTTATTATTATTTCATTTTCTTTATTCCCCCGAATTTTTTAGATAGGAATAAATAAATAAAAAATTTTTTTATAATCATCCTACACACTGATTTATTCCTCACTGTAACATAAGATTCTTAATAATTATTAATTCTATTACATTCAAAATTCTCCAACCCTGTTAATATCTTATATAATTTTTTCATAGTGCAGTTACAATTTTTACATCATCCTCATAGTTGATGAACTTTTTATAAGTTACCCATAAATTGTAACATTCAGTTAAGACAAACTTCTTCATCGGATATGTTATACACCATTTTAATAAAATTTTTTATTTTTTATATTGATTAAATATTTTTTCAATTTATTTTGATTGCATTAATATTTATGGTTGGTATTAATCTACTAATGTTGTGTAATTTATGAATATAATAGAATAAAATTCTCACTGACATGACATCATCCTTTAATTTTTTCTTGGAGTCTTCCTATAATGTGTCCTCCTTTACATGAAACCACAACGATTATATTATTTTTATCACCAATATGTTATCCTATATATTATATAAAATTTTTATTGGGTTTTATCTGAATTATTATTTTGATATTTAAAATAATACTCTTTGTTACCGATAATACATTTATTATTTACATTACAAAATTTATCATGATTTTTAAATCTATTTGACATAATAATATTTCTCTAATTATATGTGGTTTTATTATACTTTATGGGGATTATATTACCCTTAATTATCCCCCCATTATATTTTCCTTATTTATTTTTAGGTAGTATAAAAAGTATGTCAATAATATGTGGCATAGTGTTCAAATCATCCACAACATCTGTTGTATCCAATTTATATTCATGTTGAATATTGAGTATAATTTTAGATGGTAAAGTTAAATTCCTTTTCTCAAATATTACATCCTTCCTTTCAAACACATTATATGTATATTCGTTATTTCAAGGTTTCATGTACCCTGTGGAACTTGGTGTATTTCACCATTTCATTATTCAATGATCTTCCTCTAGAATTACAACCTACGCTAATTCAAGTAGCTGATTTATTGCATACTTTTTTATCAAATATCGATATTAACATTTCAATAAAATTATCAAATGATGAATGATCTAATGATTTTATATTCCTATTTATAGTTAACATAATCTTCTGATAATTTTTTATTTACATTTAAACATCTGTTGTTGTTCTTTTGTTAGATTTTATTAAATTTTAAACATGATAGACATATGGGTTTTTTGATCTCATATCCAACCTAATAAAAATTAAATTTAATGTGTTCTTATATTTTTCAAAACATTTGATCATTTATTCACATTCATATTTTACTGTTCCATACTATCCTTTATACATCATATTCCCTCCCAGATTGGATTTTTCTAAACATTTTATCCCTTTTTCTTTGACTTCTAGTTTAGAGTTCTTGACATATAACATAATATTTCGTTCAAACAATTTTTTTCAAATTTATTTTTTATCCCTAACCATAGTTATAAAATAATATTAAATTATGAATTATTTATTTAAATATATGATGTATTATTTTTTCATTAAAATGATATTTATAGTATCAAAAATATTCATCTTCAAAACCAATTCACTTTTCAATTAATAATTATTGGCTTCGTGTTTTTCTTTCTCCCATTGTAAACCCTGAATATATTAATGTATGAAAAAAAATTATTTTTGTACATTTTTAATTTTTGAAAATATTGAAAAAAATATTAAATTATTTTTAATTATTTATACACATTAATGAATGAATTACCATCTTCAAATGGTTAATTTTATTATATTTATAATAATTCTTACCACACACATTATATTTAGAGTTATTTTTATACTCCTTCTAATTATTTTGAGAAACATTATTCTTTAACATATTAGCTTTATTCTTCATCTGATTCTTCACATATTTCACTAATTCAATAATATATTCATGATATATTATTTAATTTCTAAATATATTTTTAGAAATAATTTATAAATACTTTGAAAATGTCACAATTTCATCCTTAGGAAAAACTATATTTTCAGTAAATCAATGTATCAAAATTCTATATATTAGTGGAATGAAACATGGAATGAACAGAACGATTTTATTTGAGGGAACCTAGACATGGATACTAAATAAGTGTATTATAAGATCATGTAGTCACCCTAATATTGGGGGTAAACAAGGAATTAAAAATAAATTAATGTTTATGCTCTACGTAATATTTTACATTCATTATGATGATCTGTACCATATCATCGGTTGGAATGTATATATATTTTCTATAATCCCTCACTATTTATCATTTATTCTATAGTAATTGTAACATCCCAAGTAAGTAATGAATAGTATATATTTTTATCTATGTCTATTAATGATTAAGACAGTGTTTTGGAGGCTTAAAATGAAAATAAATACAATCTTATGCATGGAATACACTAATATTCTTAAAAGATTATTTTACTGCCTTATGATGGAAAACCCTTTTTAAATCTATCTTTTGAAAATTTTATAAACTATTTTTGTCAAAATAAACTTATTCTTTATGATTGGGACATCAAAATTTACTTTGTGTGAATTTTTGGTATTTTTCTAACAATGTTCAATTTTTAATGAATAGTGAAAAATACTGCATTTTACATCAAAACTGCTTTTTAATATAATTTATTTATATGATTATATTATGTTTTGAATTTCTTTTGAAGTAAAATTAGAATATATTTTTACCATTTAATCCAATGGTGGTCATTGGAGTCAATTTCACTTTGAAATTGGACTTAAACTGGTGTCAATCTTTTGATACTTATTGTTTCATAAAAACACGCTATTTGCTCTGACAGTGGGAATTAATTATTAAATTAATTAATGTGACTTATATGTATTGAATTTTTTAAAATAGACTTCATTTTTGAATTTGGAATATCAAATATAGCTTAGGGTGAATTTTTGGTAATTTTCTGAAAAACTTCAATTTCTGATGAATAGTGAAACCACTAAGTGGTACTTATAAAAACTGATTTTCCGTTTAAATGAAATTTTTCCATCATTGTATTTTGAATTTAAAAAATCCGACATACATGGTTGTCATTAAGAAGTAAAATGTGGTTCAATGAGATTAAAATAATTTTTTGGTGAATAGTAACTTATTAAGTTTTTAATCGTGATTAGTGGTAATTAGGGTAGTTTAAGGTATAAATAAATCTTTAATAATATGAAATGACCTAGAAACATGTCCCAACCTTATTGGTTGTGTCATGGCCGACCAAGACAATCCATGGGTCAACTTGGGGACCCCATGGATCCACTTTGTTTGGGAAATGACATAAATAACTTTTTATTTAATGTAAAAGTAAAAATGACACAAACATAATATGTTTTACGAAAACAATTTTTACATGGGGTAATAAATATGAGATTTTTGATTATAAATAGTTATTGGAAAGATAAAAAGATTTACAACATCATAATATTTGTTTTATAATTTTTAGACTTTAAATAAATTAAATTATTTATGACATCATGATGATGGAGCGATGACCTCATTATTTAAGGATTTAAATAAAATGGAATGATAATGAAAAATATAAAACCTACACATGGCCAAAACCAATTGGATGAGTGGATTTAGAACCCTTATCACCTTATCCACGAATTACATCAATGTGGGACCTTTAAAAACTGAAACACATTTTCAAATAAAGTAATATTTCTTTACTTTCCAAAAGTGCCCCTCCTCTTCTCTTATAAAAGGCCCCCACCTCTACCTCATTTCACACACTCCTCAAGCCTTTGGCTCGGCAAAAACCTGCCCATTTACTCTCTCCACATCCCTCTCCTCATACTAGTGGATTCCCTTTGGGTAGAATCCTTTCAAAGGATGCCTTTAGGCTCAAATAAAAAGGAGTTACACTTTTAAAGGCAATTCATTCTCTCATGTTCATTTGTTTTATTTCGCTTCTCCAACCCCCTAAAATCTTTTTATTTAATTCTTTTGTAACAAAAAATGTATCTTCAATATACTAGGATGTTGTTATAATATTTATTTGAGCTACACTCTCACACAACTACATCAAATGGTTAAAGAACAAACGGTTTCCGTGGATGGTGAAATTCTGCCTCCCGAAACGATGATTGTTCAATACTCATTTAACACCTTCAAAGGTGGCCATTATGATGTCACTATTTTTATATATGATATATAATATGTTTATGTTTTCCTTAAGCTTATTTTTTTCATTTTGGACATACCTTTATGGTTCCCATTATGTGTAAACATGATATCTTCATTTTAGGAAGTGCGAACTACCGCCCCCTGAAAGTGACTTGATTCGTTAATACCATATGTGGAATGTGTAAAGGATAAAGTTAATGATATTATATATGTTATTATACTGGAATTATAATATACTCTTATATCATTATGAATCCATTCCAGAAAATACGAAATAGAAATGGAAGTAGCGTTAATGCGTACGTACGGCTTACCGTCTCCATGAACGGTGCTTTTCATTTCTTACCTCTAAATTTGATGCAATATTATAAATACATGTATATGATGAATATATATGATATATATGTTATCCAAATCATTAATATCATTCTGGATATAACGAACCTTTGACCAAATTAACAACATGTAAGTGTAAGAAGTCTATTTTTGACTTAAGAACCAAATAACGACAAAATGAACATTATTAACTTAAATGATTACATGATGATCATAACATGGTATAAAAGGGATAATGAACTTGAAAAAGGTTCTTAAGAAAGTAGAGATTAACTCAAGTTTATTATTCAGGAGAATAAGTAACGGTCGGGTCAAGTCGGATACGAGGTAAGGGAACTTCTTAACCCAATTTCCATTCTTTGGGTTAATCTCCTACTTTCAAATTACGTCATGGTATTATTATGTCCAATCTTGTATTTGTACTTTATTTATGTGTAATTATAGTGAATACACATAATATATCTATTTTATTTAAAAAAATGATCCTGGTATGGGACTACGTCTCAATCTCCTTTCATTGAGGCATATTTTATTTTATACACAACTTTCTTTTATACGGTGTATAAACCCCTTTGACTTTTACGTTTATTCAAAAGGAATATTTTTTATACGAAGCGTTTACTAAACGAAAAAAAAAGAATGTTTTTGTCGTACGTATGCAGCGACAACGACTTCTCCACCATCATGACCATTATTTGAGTTTCAGCATCCTCTACAAGCCATACCTTCTTTTAAAAAGAAAAATAAATACCATGTTTTACTTTTATTTTATTTTGGTATTGAAAATGGTTTTCATAATGTTTTTATATCAATTTGTTGTATTGATATCTTGTGATTGAAAGGTTGGAATGTTATGTTTCCTTTATGCATGTTTTATGTGATATGATTATGTTGAGGTTCTTGGGCATTATTATGATAACGGGTGGTTCCGTGATAAACTAAGGGCGGGTGAGCCCGATATAGCTCTCCAATGCATTGGGTAACGCGAAGGAGTGAAACATTAAGGTTTCTCCGAAGAGATTTAGGGAATATACTGTGATGGGCATTCCAAACGTAACCAAGAGGGTTACTCCCTACGTAAGAATGTTATGAATGCCTCAAGTTACCTTTATGTCTTATGATTTCAATGATTTACTAATGATTTGATGAGGTATGTTAATGTGCTTATGTTTTATGGGTAAATTATGATTTCACTCTTATGTATATATGTACCCATGTTTCCTTTCTATGTTTTTATAACCCATACTGAGCTTTTTATGTTCATCCCATGTTTTTTTGAAATGTTTTCACAGGTCAGGGGAAAGGAACATGATATGATGATATTGTCAAGGAAGTGTCAAGAATGAATCCATGTTTTATTTTAAATATGTTTCCATTGATGGGAATGAAGAATACTATCTTTATGTAACCACTTTGTTTATATGTGGAATGTAATGCAAGTTTTATGATCTAATTCTCTAAAACTTTAAACCTGAAAAGATCCTCAATGTGTAATCTTGTAATAACTCAAGATTAAGTATGGTTTAAGGACGGGGCCTTATATTTGGTATCAAAGGTCGGTTTAGATAACTTTAGGAGTTAGATTTCTATTTAATGATTATCAAATTTTTTTTTTGAAATTATATAGCATTTGAAGATTACCATGTCACTTCATCTAAGAAATGTTTGTTCAGAATGGTTTTCCGCAGAGGAAATAGGGAAGCAGTGCTAGGAAGGCATACAGAAGGAAATAACCTTCCGAATCGGCATCCAGAAATGGTCAGAATTGGAACTGAACAGTTTGTTGCAGTAATGGTGCAGTTGAATCAAGAAATAAATGGTGGTGGTATCCATGCACGAGATAAGCCAGATCAACTGCAGAGGAACATGTCAGTGGTGGAACATTTCATGAGGCAATATCCACCACCACTCATAGGATCATCTGACCCTGTGCTAGCTGAAGGGTGGATTAAAGCACTGGAGAAGATTTTTGATGTCATGGGGTGTTCAGACAATCAAAAGGTTAGTCTTGCTATTTACCATTTGGAGGGTGAAGCAGATCAGTGGTGGTCTATGGTTAAAAATATCAGGGACGCCGATGAGATTGATGCTCTTGACTAGGATAAATTCAAAGGTATGTTTCTTGAGAAGTATTTTCCTAAGGCTGTTCGACTTAGGATGGAAAAACAATTCTTGGAATTGAGGCAAGAGGAAGACTCAGTGGCTGCCTATGAAGAAAGGTTCACTCGATTGGCAAGGTATGCTCCAAATTTTATCCGAGACCTTGATAGTAAAATCAATCATTTTTACTCAGTATTAAAGCCAAAATATCGAAGGGAATTAGCTTATCGTGAGTTTAAAAGTTATTAAAATCTTGTTCGATGTGCTGAAAAGGTGGAAATGGAGTTTTCTGATGACCATGTTTTCTATAACAACCAGCATAAGAAGAGACCGAGGTGGTAGGAGAAAGGTAAGAATTCTTCAAAAAAGTCTGATGGTAAGAGAACTAAGTTTCTAGTTTGTGATAAATGTGTAAAAAGTCATGCTGGGGAATGTCTTCTGAATTCTGGAAAGTGCTACCGATGTGGTAAGATGGGACATAAGGCTCGTGATTGCACTGAAAAGGATCATGGTGAAGGTAAGAACAAATTTGATTTACAGTTAGTGAAATGTTATAAGTGCAATGAGATGGGTCACTATGCAAATGAGTGTCCGAAAAAGAGATTGAGTGATGGGAAGCAGTTATAATACAAGAAGAAAGGGGTGTTGAAATCCTTTGCAACTACTTCAGCAGATGTCGGGCTATCAAATGAAGTTGTATCAGCTCCAAGGAGCTCAGTATTTTTCAAAGATTGACTTGAGATCGGGGTACCATCAACTAAAGGTAAAGGAAGAAGATGTTCCGAAGACCGCGTTCCGTACAAGATATGTCCATTATTAATTTGTAGTAATGCCTTTTGGGATATCCAATGCACCTGCTGTATTCATGGACTTAATGAATAGAATTTTCCATGAGTTATTGGATAAGTTTGTGATGATTGTTTTCAAGAATTGAAAAGAAGATTGGTGAATGCTCCAGTTTTGGCACTACCTTCCAGGAATGGTGAGTTTGTTATATACAGTGATGCTTCATTGAAAGGACTTGGTTGCGTCCTAATGCAGAATGATCAGTTAATTTCTTATGCTTCACGACAGTTGAAAACTCATGAGGTAAATTACCCTACACATGATTTGGATTAGCTGCTGTTGTTTTTGATTTAAAAATTTGGAGGCATCATTTTATGGAGTAAAGTGTGAAATATATACCGATCACAAAAGTTTAAAGTATATATTCACTCAGAAAGAATGGAACATGAGACAAAGGAGATGGGTAGAATTAATTAAGGATTATGATTGTATAATTCATTACCATCCAGGAAAAGAAAATAAAGTGGCTGATGCTTTGAGTCGAAAAAGAAATGATTCATTAACAATGTTGACTTTGGAACGTGATCCTTTGGTTAGAGATTTGATGAACATTGGCATAGAAGTTGTTGGTGTAGGAAGTCCTTCTGTTTTGTTTCAGGTATCAGTGAGATCATCTTTATCAGATAGAATCAAGCAAGCACAGAAGCAAGACAGTGAGTTGCAGAAAAAGGTAGAGCTGGTTCAGAAAGGTAAGTTGCCTGAATTCAACATTGATAATGATTGTGTTTTGAGATTTGGGAAGAGATTGTGTGGGCCTTGTGATTAATATTTGAAGAGATAGTTGTTATGTGAAGCTCATAGTTCTCCATTTTCAGTTCATCCGGGCAGTACTAAGATGTATAGAGATCTGCGGTAGTATTACTGGTGGGATGGAATGAAAAAAGATATTGCTGATTTTACTATGAAGTGTTTGACTTGTCAGCAGGTTAAAGCAGAGAGGCAGTTACCGAAAGGGATGCTTCAGCCTTTACCAGTGCCAGAGTGGAAATGGGAGAATATATCCATGGGCTTTGTTGTTGGATTACCGAAAACATCTTGAGGTAATAATGAAATCTGGGTTATTGTTGATCGCTTGACCAAATCTGCTCATTTACATGCTATACAAGATAATTTCTCTCTTGATCAACTCTTCCATTTGTATCTTAAAGTGATAATCAGGTTACATGGAGTTCCACTCTCCATTGTATCGGATCGTGATCCCAGGTTTACTTCTAACTTTTGGAAAGGCATTCAGAAGTCGTTGGGTACTGAATTAAATTTTAGTACAGCTTTTCATCCTCAATCAGATGGGCAGTCAGAACGAACAATTCAGTCATTGGAGGATATGCTACGATATTGTTCTATGGGTTATCAGGGATGTTGGGACCAACATCTTTCTTTGGTTGAATTTTCATATAATAACAGTTTTCATTCCAGTATACAGATGGCACCATTTGAGGCATTATATGGGAAGCGGTGTCGAACTCCAGCATTTTGGGATGAAGTGGGTGAATGGAAGCTGATGGGACCAGAATTGGAAGATGAGATGGCAGAAAAAGTTGAGTTGATTTAGAAGCACATGGGAATAGCTCAGAGCAGGCAGAGGAGTTATGCGGATAACTGGAGGAAGGGTCTATCTTTCGAGGTAGGTGATCATGTTTTTCTCAAGGTTTCTCCTTGGAAAAGTGTGATGAGATTAGGTAAGAAAGTAAAGTTGAGTCCAAGGTTTATTGGACCATATGAAATTCTGGAGAGAGTTGGATTAGTTGCTTACCGAGTGGCTTTACCTCAGAGTTTATCTCAGGTACACAATGTTTTTCACGTTTCGATGTTGAGAAAGTATATGCCAGATCCATCTCATGTTTTGAGTCCAGAGGTAGTGTAGCTGGAAGAGAACCTATATTATGAGGAACAACCGGTCCATATTCTTGACCACATGGAGAAAGTGTTACGGAATAAGGTGATTAAGCAGGTAAAGGTTTTGTGGAAAAACCACTTGATGGAAGAGGCAACATGGGAATCTGAAAATGCAATGAGGGATACGTACCCCCATTTATATGATAAGTAAATAAATTGAGGGGACACAATTTTCTAAAGGGGGGAAGGATGTAACATCCCAAGTAATTAATGAATAATATATATTTTTATCTATGTCTATTAATGATTAAGATAGTGTTTTGGAGGCTTAAAATGAAAATAAATACAATCTTATGCATGGAATACACTAATATTCTTAAAAGATTGTTTTACTGCCTTATGATGGAAAACCCTTTTTAAATCTATCTTTTGACAATTTTATAAACTATTTTTGTCAAAATAAACTTATTCTTTATTATTGGGACATCAAAATTTACTTTGTGTGAATTTTTGGTATTTTTCTGACAATGTTCATTTTTTAATGAATAGTGAAAAATACTGCATTTTACATCAAAACCGATTTTTAATATAACATATTTATATGATTAGATTATGTTTTGAATTGGTTTTGAAGTAAAATTAGAATATATTTTTACCATTTAATCCAATGGTGGTCATTGGAATCAATTTCACTTTGAAATTGGACATAAACTGGTGTCAATCTTTTGATACTTATTGTTTCATAAAAACACCCTATTTGCTCTGACAGCGGAAATTAATTATTAAATTAATTAATGTGACTTATATGTATTGAATTTTTTAAAATAGACTTCATTTTTGAATTCGGAATATCAAATATATCTTAGGGTGAATTTTTGGTAATTTTCTGAAAAACATCAATTTTTGATGAATAGTGAAACCACTAAGTGGTACTTATAGAAACTGATTTTCCGTTTAAATGAAATTTTTCCATTATTGTGTTATGAATTTCAAAAATCCGACATAAATGGTTGTCATTAAAAAGTAAAATGTGGTTCAATGAGATTAAAATAGTTTTTTGGTGAATTGTAACTTATTAAGTTTTTAATCGCGATTAGTGGTAATTAGGGTAGTTTAAGGTATAAATAATGCTTTAATAATATGAAATGACCTAGACACATGTCCCAAACTTATTGGTTGTTTCATGGACGACCACGAAAAGCCATGGGTCAACTTGGGGACCCCATGGATCCACTTTGTTTGGGAAATGACATAAATTACTTTTTATTTAATGTAAAAGTAAAAATGACACAAACACAATATGTTTTACGAAAAGAATTTTTACATGGGGTTATAAAGATCAGATTTTTGATTATAAATAGTCATTGGAAAGATAAAAAGATTTAATACATCATAGTATTTTTTTTTTAATTTTTAGACTTAATATAAATTAAATTATTTATGACATCATGATGATGCAGCGATGACCTCATTATTTAACGATTTAAATAAAATGGAAAGATAATGAAAAATCTAAAACCTACACATTTCAAAAACCAATTGGATGAGTGTATTTCTAACCGTTATCACCTTATACACGAATTATATCAATGTGGGACCTTTGAAAACAGAAACACATTTTCAAATAATGTAATATTTCTTTACTTTCCAAAAGTGCCCCTCCTCTCCTCTTATAAAAGGCCCCCACCTCTACCTCATTTGACACAGTCCTCAAGCCTTTGGCTCGGCCAAACCCTGCCCATTTACTCTCTCCACATCCCTATCCTCATACTAGAGGATTCCCTTTGGTCAGAATCCTTTCAAAGGAAGCCTTTAGGCTCAAATCAAAAGGAGTTACACTTTTAAAGGTAATTCATTCTTTCATGATCATTTGTTTTATTTTTCTTCTCCAACCCCCTAAAATCTTCTTATTTACTTCTTTTGTAACAACACCAGTATCTGAAATATACTAGGATGTTTTTATAATATTTATATGAGCTAAACTCTCACACAACTACATCAAATGGTTGAATAACATACGGTTTCCGTGGATGGCGAAATTCTACCTCCCGAAACGATGATTGTTCAATACTCATTTAACACCTTCAAAGGTGGACATTATGATGTCACTATTTTTATATATGATATATAATATGTTTATTTTTTCTTTAATATTCTGTTTTTTTTCATTTTGGGCATACCTTTATGGTTCCCATTATGGGTAAACAGAATATCTGCATTTTAGGAAGTGCGGACTACCGCCCCCTGAAAGTGATTTGATTCGTTAATACCATATGAGGGATGTGTAAAGGATAAAGTTAAAGATATTATATATGTTATTATACTGAAATTATAATATACTCTTATATCATTATGAATCCATTCCAGAAAATACGAAATATAAATGGAAGTAGTGTTTATGCGTACGTACGGTTTACCGTCTCCATGAACGGTGCATTTCATTTCATACCTATAAATGTGATGTAATATTATAAATACATGTATATGATGAATATATATGATATATATGTTATCTAAATCATTAATATAATTCTTGATATAACGAACCTTTGACCAAATTAACAACATGTAAGTGTAAGAAGAATATTTTTGACTTAAGAACCAAATACCGACAAAATGAACATTATTAACTTAAATGATTACATGATGTTCATAACATGGTATAAAAGGAATAATGAACTTGAAAAAGGTTCTTAAGCAAGTAAAGATTAACTAAAGTTTATTATTCAGGAGATTAAATAACGGTCGGGTCATGTCGGATACGAGGTAATGGAACTTCTTAACCCAATTTACATTCTTTGGGTTAATCTCCTACTTTCAAATTACGTCATGATATTATTATGTCATATCTTGTATTTGTACTTTCTTTATGTGTAATTATAGTGAATACACATAATAGATCTATTTTATTTAAAAAAATGATCCTGGTATGGGACTACGTCTCAATCTCCTTTCATTGAGGCATATTTTATTTTATACACAACTTTCTTTTATACGGTGTATAAACCCCTTTGACTTTTACGTTTATTCAAAAGGAATATTTTTTATACGAAGCGTTTACTAAACAAAAAAAGGGAATGTTTTTGTCATACGTATGCGGCGACAATGACTTCTCCGCCGTTGTGACCATTATTTGAGTTTCATCTTCCTCTACAAGCCATACCTTCTTTTTAAAAGAAAAATTAATACCATGTTTTACTTTTCTTTTATTTTGGTATCGAAAATGGTTTTCATAATGTTTTTATATCAATGTGTTGTATTGATATCTTGTGATTGAAAGGTGGGAATGTTATGTTTCCTTTATGCATGTTTTATGTGATATGATTATGTTGAGGTTCTTGGGCATTATTATGTAAACGGGTGGTTCCGTGATAAACTAAGGGCGGGTGAGCCTGATATAGCTCTCCAAATGCATTGGGTAACACGAAGGAGTGAAACGTTAAGGTTTTTCCGAAGAGATTTTGGGAATATACTGTGATGGGTATTCCAAACGTAACCGAGAGGGTTACTCTCTACGTAAGAATGTTATGAATGCCTCATGTTACCTTTATGTCATATGATTTCAATGATTTACTAATTATTTAATGAGGTATGTTAATGTGCTTATGTTTTATGGGTAAGGTATGATTTCACTCTTATGTATATATGTACCCATGTTTCCATTCCATGTTTTTATAACCCATACTGAGCTTTTTATGCTCATCCCAAGTTTTTTTGAAATGTTTTCACAGGTCAAGGGAATGGTACATGATATGATGATAGTGTCAAGGAAGTGTCAAGAATGAATCCATGTTTTATTTTAAATATGATTCCATTTATGGGAATGAAGAATATTATCTTTATGTAACCACTTTGTTTATATGTGGAATGTAATGCATGTTTTATGATCTAATTATCTAAAACTCTAATCCTGAAAAGATCCTCAATGTGTAATCTTGTAATAACTCAAGATTAAGTAAGGTTTAAGGACGGGGCCTTATAGTAATAATTTAATTTAAACAAAAAAATTCATTTTTAGAGACCCAACGCATGATGTATATTGACATTACATTACTTTTGCAGAATAATTAATACATCAAAAACAGACACACAAAGACAGTAATAGTTTAGTGT
Organism: Viscum album; assembly: GCA_963277665.1. Lineage (NCBI taxonomy): Eukaryota > Viridiplantae > Streptophyta > Magnoliopsida > Santalales > Viscaceae > Viscum > Viscum album. The sequence continues at coordinate 568,266,126 of OY728151.1, forward strand.
CTTTGGAATGTTGGAACATAATATTTTAATCTTATTGAAAGATATTCAACATCTCCAATAAAGATCTTCCCCTTCTTTTTTTTCTTACCTAAAACCATTATTTATATCCGGGGGAAAATAAAACACATAAAGGGTGAGCTCAAATTCTCAGTAAGGGTATGTATGTAGAAAATAAAACAAACCATATACATTTGAACTTCAAAACATGAATATAATATTTAAACATCAAATTCTTGAGCAATGAAATAAATCATGGTAGTACATAAGGCATAGATCATAATTGAACATCAGTCATGACAATATATCATTGGAATAAAACATGTAATTGTGGCAACCATTAAGAATATGTTATGATTTCCATAGTAGTCAAGGCATTGCTGCCAAGAAAATCTTAGTGCACAAAGTCCCTTACTGAACCAGGTTTAGTTTCCATTTGAACCCTATATCACTGAACCAGATTTACATTCTGTTCTATCCATGTCTATCTCATGAAATAAAAATATTCACCCAATGCATTGGATGTAGATACAGGTCCCGCCCATCTCATATTGAAATCATTCTTACGTGTGCCACAAAACAGTCATAAATCATTCATCATAACCTAAAGAATAAATTGGGTTTCATAAACATCATTCCATCCTAAAATAATCCATATAAAACAAATGGATATCATTTCTTCATTAAAAAATTTAATCCATGTAAATCATAGAAACATTATAATTTAATCATACACGTATTAAATAATGTTATTTTGGATGGAAAATGATTTTGATGAAGCACTTGAAACGAATTCTTGAGGAAAATATCCTTTCTTCTTGAAAGTCATTTTCTTTTCAAAAAATGCCGTTAAATTTTAAAATAAAGATATTTTGTTGAAAATGGTCATTAAATCATGTAGAGTAATCTTCATAAAAATAAGGCGTTATGAAACCGTAAAAATCCCTTCATGTCGTATAAGTTAAAAATATATTCTCCTCGTACTTTTTCCAGAAAAGTCAAAAAATACCTCGTATGGTAAACAAAAAAGATTCCTTATATACCATGTAGTAAAAGTAAAAAAATGGGTAAAAATAATATTAAATATACATGAAAACATTTTTATAAAACTTGGACATGGATGATATATATAACCCCAGTAAATTCATACGTATAAGAAATCTCGGATAAAAATGATATTTGCAAAATTATCCCTTACCTTAGGTCTGATATGCTTCGTATGTATCTGAACCTCCTGTATAATGATTTAAATAATGTAATTTAATTATTACAGAATCATCTTCATTGTTATGATAACATATATGGTTCAATTATGACTTTATATTACCTATTCTTTTGTAAATTCATGTTAAGGCAATGTTTTGGGTAAAATCGTTTTATTTATCGTACATGTTTGGACTTGTTGTTCATGATATTATTATTAATTATATCATGATTTACTTACATAAAAAATTTGAATAATGATTTTTTATATCATATATATTCAGTATATATATATATATAATAGATGGATAAATGAAATGAAACACACAGTTCATGGAGACGGTAGGTCGTACGTACGCATGAACCATGTTTTCCTTTCCTTATTTACCTGAAAGGAAGTATGTAGATGACATATATAAATATATACATAAATATAGTAGCATTATCATGTCATATATTTTATTATTATTCATTATATATACTTAATAATCATTCTTCTGTGGTTAACATGGAGAATGAATCTCATCGTGTCGTGGAGACGCTAATCTGTATGTAGGCACGAGCGATCATATCATTCCCATATTTATTGAATGGAATTGGAGTGAATGATATAATATCTTAGAATCATTATGATGTTATAATAATCATATATAGTTATTATTTACATCAATATACCCATCCAAGTAATGTGGTGGTGGAAAATCAGATTACACCACGGCGTGGAGACGGTATTCCGTACGTACGCACGCGCGGTGATTTCATTTTCTGTAGAATGGATTGAAGGTGAAATGAGGTTGTTTCATATTTATAATAAAATATCATTATATTAGTGATACTTAAGTTATTACATCATAATGAAATCACTAAATTAGAGGAAGTATAAGAAGAAAGAAACTTGAATGAATCGGTAGAAGGTAATACCTCTTTCTCGAAGTGCCTCCTTTGAACTTCTTCACAGGGCACTAGAGTTGGTCTTTTGAGAAAAACAGTACCTCTATAAGGTTTCTAGGGAAGTGGGGAAGTTAAATGGTCATATTTTGGCTGATCTTCAAGGCTTAATATTGTGTGAGGGGGAGAGGGAGGAGGTGCCCTTTTATAAGGCCGGAGAGGGTCACCTTTGGAATTTTAAGAAATATTAATTTATAATAAATTTCAACCCCATATAAAAAGCTCAAAAATGACTGCAATACAAATATTAGATGATAGAGGGTTGTAATATCATAAAACAACAAAATTTAGACATGTTTTGAAATAATTTCAAACAATATCAACTTGATTTATCCTTATTTAATCTATTAAATTTTATTTGTGGTAATAAGATTCTTAATATTAAATTGTTATAAATAATTACTTATGTTTTTTTAATTGTCCATAATTGGATACTATATGAAATTTGGGACCATATTAATTTTTAATTTTTAAATATTTTGGTAATTTTTAAACAATTTTATATTATGTTATTTTTATTAAATAACAATAGTGTCAATTTTGACATTGTTCATTTATTTGAATTTAAATAAAATCCTCAAAGAATATATGTTCAAACTAAAAGATTTAATAGATTCATAACATGTCATATATATATCTATTAAATTAGTGTATCATATTAAATAGTTCATATAATATTTATTTCAATATTTTTAATACATATTATTTGGTATATCTCTTAATAAAATAATTACTACAAGATTTTTTGTATAATTATTTAATATACATATTTGTTGCATAAAAATTTAAATTAAAATCCTATGATGAATATATATATATAATAAAGTTCATAATAATATTATTACTTGAATTTATCATCTTAAAATCAAAACATATAAATTGTTATATTTAATAAATTATCAAGGTGACATCTTTGACATAATTTAAAATAAAATAATATAAATGTCATAATTGGTTTTTAAGGATCCAAATGGGCCAAAAATCTACACTGGGATGCTTAGGGTATAGATATACTCGGTCAAAAATGTTTGTTCAAGTTTCTGGTCCTTTTGATAGGTATTGTTATTTTAATAAAAACTATACTATTGATTTTTCACTAAATAAACAATTTCTGCCTCACTATTGTGTCACCATTAATGACAATTATTTAATCCATAAAAATTCTAAATAAATTCTCATGATGTATATAATTTTGTTATATTTCTGTAGAATATTCATGTTTTAAGGTTCATGATGTTTATCACTAAATTATAACAATTATACTTATAAGATTTAGGATAGTGATATGTTGTCACTTTCTTTGGTTTTAATAATAATTAAATTATTTTCATCGTCAAAAGTCCATAAAATGTATCTAATCCACCCATTAGGTGATATGGGTCTACTTTTAGTCATCCAATATAATTTTTTCATGTGTAAGGGTAATTTTATAATCTTAGGTTTACCCTTAATTACCAGATTTATCATTAACTAAAGTAAATAAAAATTAACGTAGTTACTATTCATAGTGCTGAAAAATAAAAAGTAGCCTATTAACATAATTTGGACATATGAATTCCAAATATGGAATCCATTTTTCAAAATTAAAAACCCAAAAGTTGCAGTAATTAATTTAAAATTAATCCCCCCATTAAGAAAACGAGTTTTAAAAGTTAAAACATTGCAAAAGATTAAATTGATTTTACCTTTGAATTAAATGTAAAATAAATGATAATGACATACATATATTAAATGGTAAAAATATATACTATTTATACTTTAAAACCATTCAATATTATAATTTAACCATATAAATTATTACAATGAAAAAGTTGTTTTTAATTAAAATATAGCGTGTTTTTACTATTCATTAAAATATGAAAGTTGTCAGAATAATATGAAAAGTTTATCCAAAGTAAATTTTAATATCTTGATTAAAAATAAAAATGTTATTTTTTAAAATTGAACTTATTAACATGTCAAAACCTATATTTAATGTGGGTGCGACATCAAAAGGCGACAAAACTGCATTTTTAGAAAAATACTTATTTTACCCGAAAAATTTTATTTTGTTCACATAACATGTTTTAGAAAATATTTAGGATGAATAATAATGTTATAAAATTTAAAATTTAGTTAATACTATTCATAAAATCTAGTTTATAATATTATAATAATATATCGTTGTTTAGTGAAACTCCGTATTACGTACAACACACGCTATCGAGGTAGGTCAGGATTGTATGTAATGCAAGCCAAATCAGGGTTGCGTGTAGTGAAAACTTATTTTGGTGTAGCATACAACACAAGACATCAATGAAATTAAAAGGTATATTTTTCATAAAATCTCGGGGTGTTACATTCTACCCCGCTAAAAATGAATTTCGACCTCGAAATTCGTCGTGGTTATAAATGGTTTACAACTTGAAAGTTTCTTTAATAAAAACCCACATCGTAAAAAGGAATACCAAAACTTATCTTTAAAAACTAATGTATGAAACATAATGGTTACCCAAATTAACTAATCACTGGGTTTCCATATAGGAGAACATAGGTGAAAATATGGATATGGAAGAGAAATCTAACCATCATATTCTGATGGTTAGTGGTAGAGAACATGGATATGAAAAAGAAAACAATCACAAAGCCATAAATTTGTGATGATTTAAGGTCCCATATGATTCATCTGATATAAGGACACTAGGAAAACATTTTTTTTGTATTCAAGATCATTTCCCTAAAGTTGAATAATTGTTTAAAAGAAATAGTTACATGATTTTGGTACAATCTTACTGTTTTTTGTGCCATGAACAGTTTCTATATCATCTTGTAAAGAAATGAATTTGAATTTGTCTTCTGTGAAGTGTTATCATACCATGCGATAGAATGATAGGTCATTCCATCTGTCTCAAAAAAAGGATAGAAAAAGTTATAAAATATACATAAGTCCATATATAGTGAGATTAATCGTATATGGTTCCTAAAATGGACTTATAATTCATATATCATACAGCTTAATATAATAAAACTAGATTCTACTAACTAGGGACTTCCTGTAGGCTAGTGGTAGGTGATAAAGGCATGTTGCACTTCGGCCGTGGATTCGATTCCCACAGCCATTTCTGACACGACGGGTTCTCTCTCATTTTGCATGTTATCCCTTTTCTTAAACTACACTATTATAACATTCCATCTGTAATATTGAAAAAAGTTCTAGCCTTAAACAATACTAACTTATGTCCCACATATTTCATTCCAATCTTTAGCCTTATCTAAAATACTTTTGTCCAAGCTCATAGTATAAATAAAACAATTACTAGAAATGTCATCTACCGATCATGTGAATACCATCATTTATCCCCCATATAACATATGATATATCTTGTCGGTCACATTCCCAACATGTGAATACCTTAATCATGTATTCTATTGAAACATAAATTACCAAAGAACCTTAGTGAAAACATGAATTCTATCAAAAGTTAACTCCTTCCACATACCATAATCCAAAAAATTCTATATACTCAAACCATGATATCACATTGTCCTTAAATCAATCATGAGCTCAATAATACTATAAAACATCTCTTTATCTCTTTATCACTTCATTATGCGCATATCCTCTACTTTCCAAAAATATTACAATCAATTTTCATGGTTACCGGTACCATATAATTATTGAAAACCAATACATAGAAATTACAAAATTCCACGATGCCATAAATGAGATTCCACTATCCCATTACATAAACACTTAATCATTACACAACACCATTTTCATACTCAACATCACAAATAGTGATCGAAAGTGACTTCCCAATATCCTTTTCTTTAATTGGTTGCTCATGTTGATCATCATAACCCATGGATTAGGGCATTGATTAGCATAATGCCCCATTTCCTTGCACTTGAAGCATTAAAGTGTTGGTGGTGCGTTCTCTGCAGTCTTTTCTTTATTCATATCATTAGCTACCATTTTTCCATTACTGTAAAGACCCGTAAATTTCAAGGAAATTTTTTTTCTTAATTTTCTTTGGAATTTTACAAGAACGCAGTTTCTGACGGCGCCTGATTCCGAGGCCCGGTGTGCCCGGAATCTTTTTCCGAAGTTTGGCTCGGGTACGTTCAGTGAACGGACGAGCGAGGTTTTCTAACTTTTGAACCGGTGCCCGGAATCGAATTATGAGGGCACCGATGAAATCGCAGCGCCGGTATTCGCTTAGAAACGCCTCTTCTGGAGTTGCGTTTGCTCGGGTGTGGTTTTTAATTTTCGGGCTTAAAGTTAAGAAATAAAATAATTTTGCGACAACTTTATTTTATTTCACTTAAGCCACTTGGAAGCCACTTGAAGCCACTTAAAGGCGGCTTGAACTGAGTTGAACTGGATAGGATGCTATCCAGAAATATCCTACCCCCTTGGTAGGATATTTGTGAGGTGGGGCCCGCACGAGCCCCGCCGTTTCTTTCCGCTAAGAAACGCACCCGTGAAAACCCGTATTAATGAAAGTCAACCGACGCGTTTTCTAAATTCTTAACAGACCATTTAATTGGGCGGTTTATTTCGTGAATTAAATGGGATGTTTCTTTCGTGAATTAAATGGGTCGTTTCTTTCGTTGAATTAATTCAACGAATTGATGGATCATTTCTTAACCAGTTTTTCAAATTCGTTGGCGTAATAATAAAATAAGGCCAACGCTTAACCTCTGGTTATTTGCGCTTGAGAAGATTTGAGAGAACCCTCGTAACTTCTTCTCCCTCGCGAAGACCGCGAAGAACGCCGAACCCGGAAATCGACGACGCTTCCGTCCGAGACGATCTTCCGATCTCTGATCTCTGATCACCGACCATTTGAGGTGATTGGTTTCGGAGTTCCGCTCAAGGTTCTTTCCTTTTTGTTTTAAACACAGATTTAATTAATCATGTTTTAAATCTGTTGTACTTGGTTCGTTGAGTTCGCCAACTCAACGCCGGTTCCCGCGACGACGCGACGAATTCCTCTCTTCCGCGACGATCCTTTCCGCGAAGAACGCCCGCGCGCGACGATCGACGAGGTAGGGATTTATTTTGGAAAATTTCCACCTTTTTAATTTCCCGTGAACGTTCTTTGAAAATTAAAAAGACGGTTTCAAATGAACAATTTTATTTTAGGTAAAAATGTCGGTTCATGTGTTGAACAATTTCTCCCGGTTGTTTATCTCTAACGCGGAGTGTGCGGGCCAAACGAACACGGCCCGACGACCCTCCGCCGTTCTTCGTTTGTGCGGATTTGACGGTCGACGACGGAACGTGCCGCAGCGGACGTTTGACGATCCCGCAGTAAAGAACGGATCCCGGGAGGTGCAACGGCGCAGACGTGAAGGAAAACGGGCCACCGGAGCAATGCCGGCGGCTCACGGAAGTTGCCGGAGGCGGCAGCGCGCCGCCGCACAAGACCGCCGTGGCGGCGGCGGCCAACGGACCCGCGGCGCGCGGGTCCGGTTCGTCCAGGCGGGACGCGGCTCAGCCGCGTCCGCGGTTCGCCAGCGTGGCCCGCACGCGGGCCACGGTTTCTTCTCAGGCCGCGGGTCGGCACCTGCGGCATCCACCCGCGCCGCTCGGCCGAGCCGAGCCGGGCCAACCAGGTCGGACCCAGGTCGGTCCGACCCGGTTCGGGCCGACCCAGGGGGGGTCGGGCCGGGTCGGCCCGTGCCCGTACCCCCCATCTTCGGACGTTTTTGTTCGAACGCCCGTATCTTGAGCTTCGTGCCTCCAAACGACTCGCTGTCAGCGGAAACGCGATCCTTGGATCGTGACGGTCGTTTCGGTATATCGCACTCAAGGTTTCGGAATACTTTGAGTTCGGACGGGTTGGTTCGTACACGAGACCAACCGGGCCCTCGGAGCAGAAACGCTCATATCTTGAGCTACGGACGTCCGATTGACGTGCCGTCAGCTTTGTTGAATTCCTCTAAGTGAGACGGATCTTTTGGCATACTGCGCCCGAGGTTTGGACGCAGGTGGAGTGCGGTCGGGTTGGTTTTGCCTTAAAAACCAACCGGGCCCCTCGGACGAAAATGCCAATATCTCTCAGACCGGGCGTCCGATTGACGCGCCGTCTGCGACGTTGAGTTCCTGTTGACGATACGGAACATTTGGATACATCAACTTCGGACTTCGTGTCAGTTGATGTATCAGCCTCTCGGCTCGTGGAGAGGACCCTCCCGAACGAGCTTGCTGTGTGCGGGAACCCTAGTGCTGGCTGCGACTGCTACTTCGACAACGACGACCGTGCAGAGATCCTCCGTGGACTGCGGCGACGACTGTGCAGAGATCCTCAGCAGACTGCGACGACTACTACACTCAGTGATCCTACGTGGATCAGTGCTACAGGTCCTGCGTGGGCCCGATCTTGTGTGGGCCCGATCCTATGTGGGTCTGATCCTGTGTGGGTCATCTCTCAGCGGTTCTGTGTGGGCCAACTTCTACAGGTCCTGCGTGGGCCCGATCCTGTGTGGGTCACTGCAAGGTTAGTACCTATCGATCCTTCGTGGGTCCGACGACTTAGATGGTTCAATGATCATCTTTATCGTCATCCGAAGAAGTATACCTATGTGAGCTGAATCTTGTGTTTCTCTCCTTTGTGGATTGTGTTGAGCTATCCTGTGTGGATTTACTGTTTACTCTCCTTTGTGGATTGTGTTGTTCTATCCTGCGTGGGTATGCGTTTTGCTTTCCTGTGTGGACTGGGTTGTGCTTGGGCTCGGACATTGGAGCTGAACGGGGAATTGCATACTTAGGTATATGTATGGGCATATACCTAAGCCGTGTTAGATGTTACTTCGTGATTGCATCTCTTCTTCGTGATTTATCCTTTGTGGATTTTGGGAGACCTTCGGGGGACTCGGGGTCCCTACTGAGTAGCTTATACTCACCCCTGCACGGGCTATGCCCGCACTTCGTGGTGTTGGTTGCAGACGACGGACAGCGCTGATCGTGGAGGAGGCGTGCGGAGCAGGACAGTACCTGGAGGTGGACCACTGGGCGGGACGTACTCGGAGCGGTTAGGTGGACCCGAGGAGCAGTGGAGGCTATCTGTACCCACCCTTCAGGTGGGACTTCCAGAGGACGGCTCGACGCTGCAGTTTTTCCCTTTTCAGTTGTTGTTTTTCCTTTCAGTTGTACTTTACAGTTGAGCTTGTATTTCCGGCCCCTTTTACTTTCAGCACAGCTTGTACAATTTTTACTTAGTGTTTACTTTTCCGCTTGTTTACTCTGTGGTGCTTGTTTACTTTTCAAAGGAAATGCCTTCCCTTTTTGTTGGGATTTACGCCTTGGTGCTAGTCGCCAGCCCCTGGCCTATGGAAGGCGGGCTTGGGGTAGTCACAGCACGGGCCCCGAGGACGGGTTGTGACAAATTGGTATCAGAGGTGGTCGGTTCTACCGCAGACTCTAATCTTTCTTCTATGTGAAGCAATAGTGTTTAGCGTATTGAGTGTGGTTATCAGTTCAGGGAGTCCAGTGTTGGTGCGGCGGCCGACGTATCCATACACCAGGACCCTGACTTCTAATTTCCGACTTAATTCACGAAAACATTGATTACATGTGTGTTTCAAGTTTTCATTGTGATTACTTGTGTCAGATCACTAGGTATACTGTTCTGACCGTGGCATACTTGTTTCCTTTTCAGGATGGCACGACGAAAGCAGCCAGCTAGGGTTCCTAGAGTAGGGCGCGACGACAGCCCGCAGAGCGACGAGGCCTCGGTACAGGGCCCGTTGACAGTAGAGGCACCGGCGGTACCTTTACCCGGCGAGCCCCCGATGCTTCCAGCACTGGCAGCTGACGACGCACGATGCCTCGGAGCTCTGCACGAGTTCTAGCGCCAGCGACCACCCATGTTCCGTGGGGAGTCGGACCCCCAGGCAGCCGAGAACTGGCTGGAGGCAGTCGTCCGAGTTTTCAGGCTTGTGAGGACGCCAACAGACCTCATGGTGATCCTCGCGGCGAGCCTACTACACGCAGCAGCCGGACGCTGGTGGAGCCTGATGCTCCAGGTACACGATGAGGCCACCCTCATCTGGACGGACTTCGAGAGCCGCTTCCGCTCAGAGTTCGTCCCGGCCACCCTCCGAGCGGTGCGCATCCAGGAGCTTCTTCAGCTGCGGCAGGACAGCTTGACGGTCGCTCAGTACGCGGCGTGGTTAACCGACCTATCTCGCTACTCGACAGACATAGTACGAGACCCCTTCTTCCGGGCCCGGACCTTCTAGAAGGGATTGAGACACGAGATCAGGGCATCGCTGATCTCCCTCAACATCCCGACCCAGGCAGGAGTACTGGAGCGAGCCCTCCTGATCGAGAGCTTCCTGGATGAGTCCACAGTGAGACCTACCGCAGGGCGGCAGATAGAGGAGTCTTCGGCAGCTGGTAGCCGGCGGATGACTCAGGGTTCCAGGCGGACCAGACCTTCCGGTAGGCGACCTCGGGACACTGGCTCAGCAGTGCAGGGCACCCAGCCCGGAGCCAGTCTTCCGAGAGGCAGGCAGTGCTACGAGTGCGGTGGGCGGGGCCACATGGCTCGTGACTGCCCGACCCGTCGTACCGAGGGTCAGCAGACAGTGGAGGGACCACCCAGGAAGAGGCAGAGGGTCGACCGTGGTGGTCCGCAGGGAGGAGGCGGACGAGACAGAGGAGCTGGCCGAGCAGCAGGTGGTGGACGACGCTTTGAGGCTCTGCCACCACCACCACCAGGAGGCCCGCCCCGACCATAGGGAGCTGGCGGGCAGAGACAGGCTCAGCTCCAGGTAGCGGAGGCCTACGACCACGGCGCGCCAGAGATGATTCGAGGTACGATCTGTGTCTATTCCACCCTTTCTGCAGTTCTGATAGACACAGGAGCGAGTCACTCTTTCATAGCCACTGCCCTTGTTCGGAGCCCGGAGATTCCGACAGAGCCGTTGGCTCGATCCTTATGGCTAGAGACTCCTACGAGAGCAGACTCGACGATTACGCACTGGTTCCGGAAGTGTGAGCTTACTCTAGGAGGCAAGAGCTTCGGGTGGGATCTTCTTGTAGCAGCGTCGAGGCCTTACGACGTCATCTTGGGAATGGATTGGTTATCTACGGTCCATGCTCAGATTGACTGCATTAGGCGCAAGGTGCGATGTGTGCGCACCGACGGGAGCAGGTTCACCTTCACCGGCGAGAAGGGAGCCTTATCAGCACAGGATGGACTCACGCAGAGGAGAGGTCAGCCCATCACTCATCAGTTGGCTAGCCTCATCCTGGGAGCAGTTGACGTGCGGAGTCCCAGTTTTCCTGTAGTGGTTGATCAGTACGCGGACGTCTTTCCCGACGACGTTCCAGGACTACCTTCTCACAGAGAGGTAGACTTTTATATTGACCTGTACCCCGGGACATCCCCGATATCCACTCCAGCATATCGGATGGCCCCCACTGAGCTTCGAGAGCTGCGGGTACAGTTGGAGGACTTGCAGGGCAAGGGGTTCATCCGGCCCAGTGTTTCGCCCTGGGCTTCCCCGATTTTGTTCGCCAAGAAGGCGGACGGGAGCTTGAGACTGTGTGTCGATTATCGTCGCCTGAATCAGCTGACAGTGAGGAACAAGTATCTGCTACCCAGGATTGATGACCTCTTCGACCAACTCAAGGGAGCACGGTGGTTCTCGAAGATAGACCTCAGGTCAGGCTATCATCAGCTCAGAGTTCGAGACGAGGATGTGCAGAAGACGACCTTCAGGTGTCGGTATGGCCACTATGAGTTCTTGGTTATGCCTTTTGGCATGACCAACGCTCCAGAAGTGTTCATGAGCCTCATGAACAGGATCTTCCAACCATACCTCGATCGATTTGTCGTGGTCTTCATCGACGACATTTTGGTGTACTCGACGACGGAGGAGGAGCACACCTACCACCTGCGTGTTGTACTAGACACACTCCTAGAGCACCAGCTTTATGGAAAGCTCTCGAAGTGTCAGTTCTGGTTACGTGAGGTCCACTTCTTAGGGCACGTCATTTCTGAGGTGGGAGTTGCAGTGGATCCCGCGAAGATCGAGGCAGTGCTAGCTTGGGAGCCACCCAAGAGCGTGACAGAGGTGCGGAGTTTCTTGGGCCAAGCCGGATACTATCGGAGATTTGTGCCGGACTTCTCCAGAGTTGCGGCCCCACTCTCAGCGTTGACGAAGAAGGGGAAACCATTCGTGTGGTCAGACAGATGTCAGCAGAGCTTCCAGGAGCTGAGGCAGAGGTTGACCAGCGCACCTATCTTGAGGTTGCCTGAGGAGGGAGTTGGATACGTAGTCTACTGCGATGCATCAGGGACCGGACTCGGGTGTGTCCTGATGCAGGAGAGGGTCGCGATTGCCTACGGATCACGTCAGTTGAGGCCGCATGAGCAGAACTACGCTACCCATGACTTGGAGTTGGCAACAGTGGTCTTTGCCCTGAAGACATGGCGACACTATCTGATGGGCGAGCGCTTCTCAGTCTTTTCTGACCACCAGAGTCTCAGGTACATTTTCTCTCAGAAGGACCTGAACCTGAGGCAGCGGCGATGGATCGAGTTCCTCCAGGACTATGACTTTGAGATAGTCTATACTCCTGGGAAGGGTAACGTAGTGGCTGATGCCCTCAGCAGGAGGACGGGCATCCAGCTACTTGAGGAGGCGACATAGCAGCTAGCCACTTTGCAGATATCCTTCGTGGATAGAGACGGAGCGGCCTTCCTTCAGTCTCTCACAGTCTCTCCTCCACTTCTTTAGCGGGTCAGAGAGGCACAGCGTGGGGACGTCGACTGTGAGACACGGCGTGCACAGATATCCTCGGGACAGGCACCTGATGGTTTCTCCCTTGGAGCAGAGCACGATGTCCTTTTCAGAGGACATACCTTGGTACCAGTCGCCTTACGAGAGGAAGTGATGAGAGAGTTTCACACTTCTCCTTTGGCGGTATATCCTGGAGTGGCGAAGATGTACCAGGATCTCAGACGACAGCACTGGTGGCTGGGCATGAAGATGGTTGTGGCAGAGTTCGTTTCACAGTGCCTCACCTGCCAGCAGGTGAAGGCAGAACATCAGGTACCAGCAGGTTTGGTACAGCCCTTGGAGGTCCCGGAGTGGAAGTGGGACGGGATATCTATGGACTTCGTGACTGGACTTCCACACACTTCCAGAGGTCACGACTCCATTTGGGTGATTGTTGACCGACTCATCAAGTCGGCACACTTCTTACCCATCCGAGAGCAGGGCTCAGTGGAGAGCTTGGGGCGTCTCTACGTTCAGGAGATTTTACGACTTCACGGTGTGCCATCGACTATCGTCTCCGATCGGGACGCTCGTTTTACTTCCCGGCTTTGGAAGGGGATGCAGGAGGCATTCGGGACGCGACTACATCTGAGCACCGCCTTTCACCCTCAGACGGATGGTCAGATGGAGAGGACCATTCAGACTCTCGAGGACATGCTCCGCGCATGTGTCCTCGACTTTGGTCGCAGCTGGGAGGACCACCTACCATTGGTAGAGTTTGCGTACAACAACAGCTACCACTCCACCATCGGGATGGCACCCTACGAGGCATTGTACGGCAGGCCTTGCAGATCTCCTTTGTGCTGGACAGACCCTGGAGAGTCAGCACTTGTGGGACCGGAGATGGTCTAGGCCACGACAGAGAAGTTCCAGGTCATCCAGGAGCGGATGAGGACAGCACAGAGCCGGCAGAAGTCATATGCTGACAGGAGGCAGAGGCCACTAGAGTTCGAGGATGGCGACCAAGTCTTCTTGCGGGTCTCACCTCGACGTGGTTTGAGGAGATTTGGCTGAGGCGGCAGGTTGTCTCCACGCTTCATCGGACCCTTCCAGGTCCTCAGCAGGGTTGGTGAGGTGGCTTATCGCCTGGCTCTGCCACCTCAGTTGCACCGGGTGCACGACGTCTTCCACGTATCCCAGCTGAGGAGATACGTGCATGACCCGACGCACATCATTGACTATGGGGAGCTAGACGTGGATGATGGGGCGACTTTTACGGAGGTCCCAGTGGAGATAGAGGATCGATAGGAGGGGGTCCTACGTGGGTGATCGATTCCTCTTGTGCGCATCAGATGGCAGCACGGGAACCTCCAGGAGAGCACTTTGGAGCGGGAGGCTCAGATGCGTGCTCAGTACCCACATTTGTTTCCCTAGTTTTTGGTGTATCTTTACGGGGACGTAAAGTCCTGAGGTGGGAGTAATGTAAAGACCCGTAAATTTCAAGGAAATTTTTTTTCTTAATTTTCTTTGAAATTTTACAAGAACGCAGTTTCTGACGGCGCCTGATTCCGAGGCCCAGTGTGCCCGAAATCTTTTTTCGAAGTTTGCCTCGGGTACGTTCAGTGAACGGACGAGCGGGGTTTTCTAACTTTTGAACCGGTTCCCGGAATGGAATTCTGAGGGCACCGATGAAATCGCAGCGCCGGTATTCTCTTAGAAACGCCTCTTCCGGAGTTGCGTTTCTCGGGTGTGGTTTTTAATTTTCGGGCTTAAAGTTGAGAAATAAAATAATTTTGCGACAACTTTATTTTATTTCACTTAAGCCAATTGGAAGCCACTTGAAGCCACATGAAGGCGGCTTGAACTGAGTTGTACTGGATAGGATGCTATCCAGAAATATCCTACCCCCTTGGTAGAATATTTGTGAGGTGGGGCCCGCACGAGCCCCGCCGTTTCTTTCCGCTAAGAAACGCACCCGTGAAAACCCGTCTTAATGAAAGTCAACCGACGCGTTTTCTAAATTCTTAACAGACCATTTAATTGGGCGGTTTATTTCGTGAATTAAATGGGCTGTTTCTTTCGTGAATTAAATGGGTCGTTTCTTTCGTTGAAATAATTCAACGAATTGATGTATCGTTTCTTAACCAGTTTTTCAAATTCATTGGCGTAATAATAAAATAAGGCCAACGCTTAACCTCTGGTTATTTGCGCTTGAGAAGATTTGAGAGAACCCCCGTAACTTCTTCTCCCTAGCGAAGAACGCGAAGAACGCGATGAACACCGAACCCGGAAATCGACGACGCTTCCGTACGAGACGATCTTCCGATCTCTGATCTCCGATCACCGACCATTTGAGGTGAGTGGTTTCAGAGTTCCGCTCAAGGTTCTTTCCTTTTTGTTTTAAACAGAGATTTAATTAATCATGTTTTAAATCTGTTGTTCTTGGTTCGTTGAGTTCGCCGACTCAACGCCAGTTCCCGCGACGACGCGACTAATTCCTCTCTTCCGCAACGATCCTTTCCGCGAAGAACGCCCGCGCGCGACGATCGACGAGGTAGGGATTTATTTTGGAAAATTTCCCCCTTTTAAATTTCCCGTGAACGTTCTTTGAAAATTAAAAAGTAGGTTTCAAATGAACAATTTTATTTTAGTTAAAATTGTCGGTTCATGTGTTGAACAATTTCTCCCGGTTGTTTATCTCTAACGCGGAGGGTGCGGGCCAAACAAACATGACCCGACGACCCTCCGTCGTTCTTCGTTTGTGCGGATTTGACGGTCGACGACGGAACGTGCCGCATCGGACGTTTGACGATCCCGCAGTAAAGAATGGATCCCGGGAGGAGCAACGGCGCAGACGGGAAGGAAAACGGGCCACCGGAGCGACGCCGGCGGCCCGTGGAAGTTGCCGGCGGCGCGGGTCACCGGCGCGGCGGCGCCCAGGCGCGCCGCCGGACAAGACCGCCGCGGCTTCAGCCGCGGCGGCGGCGGGCAACGGACCCGCGGCACGCGGGTCCGGTTCGTCCAGGCGGGACGCGGCTCAGCCGCGTCCGCGGTTCGCCAGCGCTGCCCGCACGCGGGCCGCGGTTTCTTATCAGGCCGCGGGTCGGCACCCGCGGCTTCCACCCGCGCCGCTTGGCCGAGCCAGGCCGGGCCAACCGGGTCGGACCCGGTTCGGGCCGACCCAGGGGGGGTCGGGCCGGGTCGGCCCGGGCCCGTACCACCCATCTTCGGACGTTTTCATTCAAACGCCCGTATCATGAGCTTCGTGCCTCCAAACGACTCGCCGCCAGCGGAAACACGATCCCTGGATTGAGACGGTCGTTTTGGTATATCGCACTCAAGGTTTCGGAATAATTTGTGTTCGGCCGGGTTGGTTCGTACACGAGACCAACCGGGCCCTCGGAGCGGAAACGCTCATATCTTGAGCTACGGACGTCCGATTGACGTGCCGTCAGCTTTGTTGAATTCCTCTAAGTGAGACGGATCTTTTGGCATACTCCGCCCGAGGTTTGGACACAGGTGGAGTGCGGTCGGGTTGGTTTTGCCTTAAAAACCAACCGGGCCCCTGGGACGAAAATGCCAATATTTCTCAGACCGGGCGTCCGATTGACGTGCCGTCTGCGACGTTGAGTTCCTGTTGACGATACGGAGCTTTTGGATACATCAATTTCGGACTTCGTGTCAGTTGATGTATCAGCCTCTCGGCTCGTGGAGCGGACCCTCCCGAATGAGCTTGCTGTGTGCGGGAACCCTAGTGCTGGCTGCGACTGCTACTTCGACAGCGACGACCATGCAGAGATCCTCCGTGGACTGCGGCGACGACTGTGCAGAGATCCTCAGCAGACTGCGACGACTACTGCACTCAGCGATCCTACGTGGATCAGTGCTACAGGTCCTGCGTGGGCCCGGTCCTGTGTGGGCCCGATCCTGTGTGGGTCCGATCCTGTGTGGGTCATCTCTCAGCGGTTCTGTGTGGGCCAACTCCTACAGGTCCTGCGTGGGCCTGATCCTGTGTGGGTCACTGCAAGGTTAGTACCTATCGATCCTTCGTGGGTCCGACGACTTAGATGGTTCAATGATCATCTTTATAGTCATCAGAAGAAGTATACCTGTGTGAGTTGAATCTTGTGTTTCTCTCCTTTGTGGATTGTGTTGAGCTATCCTGTGTGGATTTACTGTTTACTCTCCTTTGTGGATTGTGTTGTTCTATCCTGCGTGGGTATGCGTTTTGCTTTCCTGTGTGGACTGGGTTGTGCTTGGGCTCGGACGTTGGAGCTGAACGGGGAATTGCAGACTTTGGTATATTTATGGGCATATACCTAAGCCGTGTCAGATGTTACTTCGTGATTGCATCTCTTCTTCGTGATTTATCCTTTGTGGATTTCGGGAGACCTTCGGGGGTCTCGGGGTCCCTACTGAGTAGCTTATACTCACCCCTGCACAGGCTATGCCCGCACTTCGTGGTGTTGGTTGCAGACGACGGACATCGCTGATCATGGAGGAGGCGTGCGGAGCAGGACAGTACCTGGAGGTGGACCACTAGGCGGGACGTACTCGGAGCGGTTAGGTGGACCCGAGGAGCAGTGGAGGCTATCTGTACCCACCCTTCAGGTGGGACTTCCAGAGGACGGCTCGACGCTGCAGTTTTTCCCTTTTCAGTTGCTGTTTTTCCTTTCAGTTGTACTTTACAGTTGGGCTTGTATTTCCGGCCCCTTTTACTTTCAGCACATCTTGTACAGTTTTTACTTAGTGTTTACTTTTCCGCTTGCTTACTCTGTGGTGCTTGTTTACTTTTCAAAGGCAATGCCTTCCCTTTTTGTTGGGATTTACACCTTGGTGCTAGTCGCCAGCCCCTGGCCTATGGAAGGTGGGCTTGGGGTAGTCACGACACGGGCCCCGAGGACGGGTCGTGACAATTACATCAACACTCAGCTGCTCGGTGACCTTATTTTCCACAATTAAAACATTTTCTAGTCCCATTAAGACAATCTCCACCATGATTCTTTCCAATCATTGAGCATAAAGAAACATTCATCTTCTTTTCACCATTATTCTGAGATTTCTCCAAAAACTCCATCTTTCATTTCATGTCAAAACCATGAGATGGATATGTTAGAACAACTTCCAGTTCTACCTTGATAGCAAAACGCACAATTTCTTCATAGCTACTGATGTATCTTATAGCTAATTCCCTTCGAAGACTTGGTTTTAAGCCACTGAAAAATCGATCAACTTTACTATCAGGTTGGATGATAAAACCAGATGCATACCATGCAATTCTTGTAAAATTTCCTTCCTATATACCAATAGATTCATCACCCTTTAGCTTAATATTAGGGGAATCCTTTTCCATTTTTGTTCAAAGAATACGAGGGAAGTACTTACTGAAAAACAAGTTCATGAACTCATCCCATTCCATGTATTCAATTTCATCTTGGGGCCTTTTATTCTTAATTAGAGTCCACCACTGGTCTGCATCACCTTCCAAACGGTAAACAGCTAGAATGACTTTATCATGTTCCAAACAACAAATTTTGGAAAATATTTTTCAATGGTACTGATCCATTGTTTAGCAATAAGTGGATCAGAAGACCCATTAAAATAAGGTGGACGTTGCCTCATGAAGGAATCAATAAAATATTGTTCCCTTCTCTGATCATTTTGAAATCCAGAATGATTCATATCTTGTGTATGTATAGAAATAATATTTTTCACTCCTTCTCCCATCAAATTTGGTTGTTCAGTAGGACAATCATTGCATTGTACATTACATTGATCAACACGGTTTCTTCGGGTTCCATCCATCGTCTAAAACCAGAAAAAAGAATAGTATGAGAGGCAAAAATCATTCTAGATAAAAGAACATAATAAAGGGGGAGTTCCTTCAATATATAACATCATAGGTTTAATTATAATATTATTACCATAATTATATGACTATAACCTAAACTTATACTTAACCTTAGGGACATCCCTATAAATACCATAGAAATTTCTCTAGTGATATCACTATAGTTTTGGCATCCTAGTTTCCAAAGGTTAACAAAACCATTCCTATGATACCAACTGTAGAGACCCAAATCATGACGTACATTGAAATTACATTACATTTTAGGAATACTTAATAAATAACAAAAACAGACACACAATGACCGTAATAGTTTATTGTCTTTGGAAACATGGAACATAATCTTCTAATCATGGTGAAAGATCTTCAACATCTCCCATAAAGATCTTCCCCTTCTATTTTTCCTACCTAAATCCATTATTTATATCATGGGGAAAATAAAAAATATAATGGGTGAGCTCAAATGTTCAATAAGGGTAAGCATGGAGAAAATAAAATAAACCCCATACATATGAACTTCTAAACATGAACATAATATTTATACATGAAATTCTTGAGCAATGACATAAAACATGGAAGTACATAAGGCATAGATCATAATGAAACATCAGTCATGATAAAATAGAATGGTAATAAAACATTTAATTGTGGCAACCATTATGCACATGTTATGATTTCCATAGTAGCCAAGGCATTGCTACCAATACCATCTTAGTGGACAAAGCCCCTTACTGAACCGGGTTTACATGCCGTTCCAGCCCTGTATTACTGAACCAGATTTACTTTCCATTCCAGCCATGTCTATCTTATTAGATATAAATCTTTACCCAATGTATTTGAGTGATATATAAGTCCTACCCAACTCATATTTAAATCATTCTTACGTGTTCCACAAAACAATCATAACTCATACATCATAACCCAAAGAATAAATTGGGTTTCATAAACATCATTCAATCATAAAAGAATACATATAAAACAAATGGGTATCATTTCATCAAAAGAAAAGTTAAACCATGTAAATCATAGAGACATTATACTTGAAACATACACATATTAAATAATGTCATCTTAGATGGAAAATGGTTTTGAGAAAGCACTTGAAATGAATTCTTGAGTAAAATATCCTTTCTTCATGAAAATAATTTTCTTCTCACAAAATGACATTCGATTTTAAATGAAAAGGATTATTTTTGAAAATTTTCATGAAATCTTGTAGAGTAATCTTCATGAAAATAAGGTGTTATGAAACTGTAAAAATCCTTTCATGCCATATAAGTTAAAAAACATTCTCCTCGTACTTTTGTCGGAAAAGTCAAAAAGTAACTCGTATGGTAAACAAAAAAAGATTCCTTACATACCTTGTAGTAAATGTAAATAAATAGGAAAAATGAACTTAAAAATACATGAAAGCAATTTTATAAAACATGGACATGGATGATAAATATAACCTCAATAAATTCTTACGTATAAGAAATCTCAGATAAAAATGAGATTTGAAAAATTATCCCTCACCTTAGGTCTGATATGCTTCATACGTATCTGATCCTCCTGTATAATAATTTAAATAATTTCATTGAATTATTACAGAATCCCCTTCCTTCGTATGATATCATATACGGTTCTCCTATGAATTTATATTACCCTTTCTTTTTTATATTCATGTTAAAGTAGTGTTTTGGGTAAAATCATTTTATTTATCGTACATGTTTGGACTTGTTGTTCTTGATATTATTATTAATTATAACATGATTTACTTACTTAAAGAATGTGAATCCTGATTTATATATCATATATATTCAATATATATATATATATAATAGATAGATAAATGAAATGAAACAAACCGTTCATGGAGACGATAGTCCGTACGTACGCATGAATGCTGTTTTCCTATCCATATTGACTTGAATGGAAGTAAGTAGATGACATATATATATATATACATAAATTAAGTTGTATTATCATGTCATATATTTCATTATAATTCATTACATATACTTAATAATCATTCTTGAGTGGTTAACATGGATAATGAATCTTATCGCGTCGTGGAGACGCTAATCCATATGTACGCACGAGCGATGATATCATTCCGATATTTATTGAATGGAATTCGAGTAAATGATATAATATCATAGAATCAGTATGATGTTATAATAATCATATTTAGTTATTCTTTACTCCATTATAACCATCCAAGTAAGGTGTTTGTTGAAAAATAGATTACACCACAGCGTGGAGACGGTATTCCATACATACGCACGTGCGGTGATTTCATTTTTCGTAGGATGGATAGAAGGTAAAATGAGGTTGTTTCATATTTATAATAACATATCAGCATAATAGGGATACTTATGTTATTGCCTTATAATGAAACAACTAAAGAATAGGACGTATAAGAAGAAAGAAACTTGATTGAATCGGTAGAAGGTATTACCTCTTTCTCGAAGTGTCTCCTTTGAACTTTCTCTTAGGGCACTAGAGTTGGTCTTTTGAGAAGGTCATTACCTATATAATGTTTCTAGGGAAGTGGGGAAGTTAAATGGGCAGATTTTGTGCGAGCTTCAAGGCTCAAAATGGTGTTAGGAGGAGAGAGGGGACGTTCCCTTTTATAAGGGAGGAGAGGGGTACCTTTAAAATTATAAGCAATATTGATTTATAATAAATTCCAACCCCACAAAAAAACTACCAAAATGACTCAAATCCAAATATTAGATGAGATAGTGTTGTAATATCCTCAGCCAATAAAATTTAGACATGTTTTAAATTTATTTTAAACTTTATCAACTTGATTTATCCTTATTTAATCTATATAATTTATTTGTGGTACTAAGATTCTAAATTTTAAATTGTTATAAATAATTACTTATGTGTGGTGAATTGTCCATAATTGGATAATATATGACATTGTGGACCATATAAATCCTCACATAATATATGTTCAAACTAAAAGCTTTAATAGATTAATAACATGTCATATTTATCATGAAAATTAGTAGAGAACTTTAAATAGTTCATATAATAATTATTTCAATATTTTTAAAACCATTTATTTGGTATATCTCTTAATAAAATAATTACTACCCCATTTTTGTATAATTATTTAATATTAAAATTTGATGCATAAAAATTTAAAATACAACCCTATGATGATGATAAATATAATACCTTTAATAATAATATTCGTACATGAATTTATCATCATAAAATCAAAACATTTAAATTATTATATTTATTAAATTATCAAGGTGAAATATTTGACATCATTTAAAATAAAATAATATAAATGTCATAATCTGTTTTATGAGGCTCCAAATGGTCCAAAAATCGACACTTGGATTCATAGGGTATAGATATACGTGACCAATAATGTTTCGTCATGTTTCTGGTATTTTTGATAGGTATTGTTCATTTAATAAAAACAATATTATTGATTTTTCACTAAATTAACATTTTCTGCATCACTATTGTGTCACCATTAATTACAATTATTTAATCCCTAATAATTCTAAATAAATTCTCATGATGTAGATAATTTTGTTAGAATTCTAGCGAATATTCATGTTTGAAGTTTCATGAATTTTATCACTAAATTAAAATTATTATACTTATAATATTTAAGAGTGTGACATGTTGTCACTTTCTTTGGTTTTATTAATAATTAAATTATTCACATGGTAAAATGTCCATAAAATGAATATAATCTGACTCTTAGGTGATATGGGTCATCTTTTTTCCATCCAATATAATTTGGTCATGTGTTAGGGTAATTTTATAATCTTAGGTCAACCCTTATTTACCCGATTTATCTTTAACTAAAGTAAATAAAAGTTACCGTAGTAACTATTCATAGTGCCCAAAAATAAAAAGAAGCCTATTAACATAATTTTGACCTATTTATTCCAAATATGGAATCCAATTTTCAAAATTCAAAACATATAAGTTGCAGTAATTAATTTAAAATTAAACGCGCTATTAAGAAAATGAGTTTTAAAAGTAAAAACATTACAAAAGATTGAAATGATTTTACCTATCTATTAATAATGATCTTTAATGAAGAACAAGTATCTAAATTAAATGTATTATTATAGTATAATACATTCATGTCATCATTGTTTTTCTTTTTTTCATATTTTTTTGGATCATTCAATTTTTATTTTGAAAAAGATTTTCTGATTTTTTGAAATTATTTTCATATTGATATTTGGATGTTATTAAAAAATTTCACTAAATTTAATATTCCAGGAAATAAATGTCCCTTAACATTCTCTCTTAAATATCTATTCTCATCAAAATGATGAGTTACAGAATAATATAATCAATTTTGAGAGGATATACCTTATTAATATGTTCAGTTATGTGAAATCCATTATATCTGATGTTAAATTTTGGATGCTATAAATAAATATTCTATAGTAATTTATTAAACTAATTTCTCTAAATAATATGGCATCAAATCATTATTTATGTATTATTATCAACTAATATACAATAAAATACATTTTTTCATGAATATTAAACAATTTACATAGTAGTCATTATCATTATAATATTTTTTCTGAATAAAATTTTGTGTTCCTCATTTTATTTATGGGTATCATCGATAGACTAGATTAATTTTCATGTGAAATTTATTCAATATATTATTCTGACCATGGTCCTTACCTCCACACCACACATATCCTTTTTTCATGTTTTAAAAAAATACTATATTTTATAATTATTAGAAACATTACTTCTCCAAAATTTATAGATTTTTTTAATTTCCATGGGTTCCTTTATCTTAATTCTATAGGACATAACGTTTCTACACAAGTTAGATTTTAAACATATTTTCAATTTCCCCCAAACTAAATGATATCATTCCATCATCCTATCATCGAACATGTAGATAATTCATGTTTAATGTTTAATATTAGAAATTTTTCTAATACTTTCATCATTATTTCATTCAAAATTAGTCATATTGAATGCATATTTTAAATTAAAAATCATTTAAATATTTTTTCCACCTTTCTTTGCAATTTCATGGTACAAATATGATTTCCTGTTCCAAATATTTAAACCTCCATATTCTTGGTTTCCCATCATCACCCTTCAAAATGTATGACCATATCTCATTTTCTATCCCATAAGATACTTTTAAACTATTATAGCTACTAGTGCATGATGTGTCTATGTATTATTTAAAATCAATAAAAAACTCAATTGGCTGTATATTTACATTTACCTTCTCTGAATACTCTATTTTTATTTGTTAAAATACATTGGATGTTATTCATGTCAATAAATGTTCATAAAACATCATATAGATTCATCATATTCCCTCCTCTACTATTGATAATGACATCCTATTTTCTTAAAGCGTTTAACAAATGTGAAAAATATCTTATGGACTTCCTTAGTTATTTTTTTCTTCAATCTTCCAATTACATCACATATAATTTATTCATTTTATGATCATATGGCAATCTATAAGTTTATACTCACATTGTTATAAATTCCATCCTTTTATATAGTTAGAAATTCTTATTATATTATAGTGAATTACATATATATATATGATCTATTAATTTATTCATTCTTACACTCTTTTTATCATAACATGTCTCTTTCATAGAATGATTTTCTATTAACATTAATTATAATTATAAATCATTCATCTAAAACCCCATTATTTTCATTTGGAGTTCATCACTATTTGTTCGTGCTACAACTCAATTCCAAATTCCCTATCGAGTACTTTTATTATTGAACTTAATATGCATGCATCATCATCCAATAATTTAAACATAGAAGATCAATTTATCTATCATATTTAAACCAATTTTATTCATATTAAATAGTCTATAACCCCAATTTTATATTGAAAATAAATTTAACAAAAATATAATAAAAATGAACCTCTATAAACCTATATACTTATTTCTATTTGTATCAAGATGTATGGACAAGGAAGCAAGAAGAAAATTCTTAATCAGAGTGTTGTCTGTGGTTCAAAAAATTGTTAAATAAATTCACATTGTAATGGAATTGTCATAAATAATAATTCTATTTTTATTTATACTTCAAAAATATCATAATTTATTCGTAGAACTTGTGTTTTATTAGGTATGAAGAAAAGAAAAAGTAATGGTGTTTCTAATCATATTCAGTTCTAATTGGATTGATAGATGTTGTGGGAAGAAATGAATGTTAAAATAAATTCCTTCTAAAATATTATGATACTTATGGTGATCAATTAATGAATATATAAACCAAAATATATGGTATGTTTTTGAATAATATCTTTTCTTTTTCGAGATGATAGTAAATTAGAATTTTCTTTCATACCAAGAATGTTTTTGTGGTGGTTCTATTTCTTAGTGGTTTCTAAATTTATGGGCATCAAAATTGAGAATGTGATATTTTAAAAAATTAAGTGTTTTGAAATAATGTTCATTGATTTTCGTTTGTGGACCATTCATGACAGTTCAAAGAATGCGTAGGTGGTACACATAGTGGTGATGTAAAATATGAAAAGGAAGGATTCCATATAAAATAATTATACAGGCCGACGATCAAGATAAATTGTTATTATAAAGACCATGTATGAGAAATTGTTCATGGGTAGATTAAGGTTTGCAGGATTCTTTTAGTTGATGTTAGGTAACATCAATTTATTCAAACAGTTCCATTTGAAAAATGTAGGTGGTGATTTTGGTCACTTCGATGTAATTATGGTGGTACATGGACCTCATTTAGAAATGAATCACAGACAAAAAATTTTCATGGGACAATTGAGATTGGCAGGAAAAGCTAATAATGTGGTGAACACTGTACCACATTGAAAATTGTGGTAAATTGAAATAGAAAAATTTGGAGAGTTTATTTCCAATATAATGGTTCTTAATCCCATCATTAAATGTATCAAATTTTATAAGTAAGATTATCATTGTTGACCAATTCTGGAGAAGTCTGATGTTGGTTGCGATAGAGGATTCCGCCAAGGAGAAGGTTTTATGGGGGTATTTTCCACTAAAGAGGAAGTAGATAGTCAGAATTAATTTAATCAAAATGAAATGGTTCCCAAGGATTGTACGTGAATGAATCATGTATTATACTATATATTTCAAAATAAAATGGACTACATATATTAGGCATTATTTGGAGCATCAGTGGTACCCTGGGTATTTTTCATCAGTAGAGTAGACACATGTAATGGAAGAAGACGTTTTTTGGAGATACAATAGCAGTATGTGATGAAATTTAATTCACTAATGATATATGTAGTTAATAGTAGAAGTATGATTGTTCATAGTGGAAATAATAATGTTCCAACAAGGTTTAAGGCAGGAAAGAGAATAATTGTTTTAAAATATAAATTAGGTGAAAATAACATGATGAATCCTTGAAATATTATTTTCCCTTATTTATGCTAAGATAGAGGAAAAGCACTATTGTATTATTTTCAATGTGATACATTAGTGTAATGGTGTATCCTACTCATTCTATTCCTCACATAAATATTATTTTATACTGGATTTTGGGACATTGTTTATTTCTATACCATACCAAGGATGTAGATAATATAATTGAGTATTGAATGTTATAAATAATGGTGTTCCATTGGATGTGTGTCAGTTTTTTTGTTTTGAAGGGATAAAACTTTTTAACCGGAAGATAATGTTTTTATATATATAGGGATCCATAAAATAAGAAGATATCACTAATTTACCGTAACCCCTCTCAGTGACACTTGCATACTGACTGAGAAACATAAATTGGAATTATATCCTTTTTCACATCATTGATTTTTGGATGATATTTTATAGATAAGTTGACATGGAGAATCTAAATTTCATAAACATTATGTAGAATCAGATATTTTAGGAAAATAATTATCATATTTGTAAAATAGTAATGATGTGTTATCTTATGTCTCTTGGGAATGAATATATTGAGGGTATGATACATTGATTTAATCATATCAATGATAAGTTTCCTCCTGCACCTTTTTATAAGATATAACCATGAGAAAGTGTGATGAGATAAAAATTCTTTAATCTCATTGCATTCTGGGAGTTTGGTTTTTAAAGTGAAAGGGGTTTCTATATCTAAAGGGATATGTGGTAAGATGAAAAACATCTATAAAAGAAATGAAAATGTGATAAATGAAAAACATAAAATATAGAGGTTGAGGTATAAATATATTAAAATATGAGAGATTGAATATTTTCGGGAATTTTTTTCCAAGATAAATGATATTTTCAGTACAATCAGATGTAATAGTGAAAAGTTAGAGGATTTTAAAGCTGTTTAAAATATATTAAAAATTCATCCAAAAAAGATTGTTGAAAATATTTTTACAATAGAAGACAGAGAACTAGAATCAATATCCATGGAAACTTTTTAAGGCAGTATATCACTTGTGAAATGAGAAGGGATATGTCAATAAAGAAATAATAGAACATTATAGTGAAATTTTGTTCAAAAGAACCAAGAATGAAAAGTATTAAAAACAATGTGTGGAAGACGATGTTGCTGGATCTAGCTCAGAAAATGTGGTATTTAAAAAATTTTATGATGTTTTATACTTATTTTCTGAAAATTTGAGAAGATGTACATATAAATACAAGAGGAAAGATCCCCTGAAATTCTTAAAGGTGGACTAGTTGGTAACATTGATGCTAACTGCCCTCAAATAAATAATGAAGAAGAAAATTATTAAGATGAAAGATGTCCATTAATATAGTTGAATAAACATGGTTATAATGATAAAAAAATTTATTCAGGTATGTATAAATAGTTCATCAATTCAAAAATAAGAATAATTTGACTAAAGATGATGTTGAAGAATATAGTGAAGTTCAATATGAAAAATATTTGATTGGAAAAGATGGAGAGTTAAACTTTATTAATACAAAGAATAATGTTGAATTCAGTGGTTTTAGTTCTAATGAATAATAATAAAAATATAAATCACATCAAATATAATAGTTCAATGAATGTCTGATAAAATTATAAGTCTTGAAAAGGAAAATAGTAAGTTGAAAAAAGAATGATCATCAACGAACAAACAAGAATATTTTTTAGATAAAAATGTAAATCTGTTAAAATATATTAATGATATGTTGAATTATCTTGAGACTGAAAAGAATCATAATGAACATATGAATGTAATGATGAAGTCGAAATGAACAAGTGTTGGATGTTGTCTGAAAACATTTAAATTTTCTCAAATGAGTATAATATTCAAGAAACTCTACCTAAGACGGTAGATAATGTTTTGGTAAAAATGAACCTAATAAGGATCAATAAATGTCAACTTGAAAGGTAGAGATGAAAGAAGGAATTCATTTTCAGTAAAATAAAGTTGATAAAGATATTTATGTTTCACAATAGAATAATGCTTAAAAATCAGATTTATTTAAAAATCCAATGACCAAAAAAATTATTATTACATTTGTTTTTGATATGTTTGGAAATAATTATATTCTAAAGTAAATAGTTATGTTTGAAAACATGAAGATTTATTGGTAAAAATGTTTTCACAAAAATGATGATGAGAATCTTGTCATCAACTCTAGTTAGTATATATTCTTTATAGTAAAATTTTCTTTCTATAGATTCTTCTGCTATTGTGGTGGATTAAAACAAACCACAAATATGTGTTGTTTTACTAACCAAAATTAGTATTATTCAACATTTTATGGATTAAATGGTTGAGGGAATGTCCATCCTCTCAAAAGAAGAAATATGAGAAGGAATACATAAGAAATACAATATGACTTCTTGGAATGTTGAGAATAGGTTCCATCCACTAGAAACTATTTTTAAAATATGTGATCAACCAAATCATATATCTTAGGGTTGTCTTGTATTTTTATAATCACATAAAAACGTTTTTAACAAGTCTCAAAATCATAAAGCGATGAATGAAAATGAAGTAGAAAAATGATCTTTTTTTGAAACTACATTGAATGATATAAAAGGAAAAAGACCCTAAATTATTGATAGTGGATATTATAATCCTATGATTAGATATATAATTATATTAAAAAAATTGAATTATTTCAAAGAAGGAATAATGAAATTTGCAATTCATGAATCTCTGATAATCAAAGGTACTAGATCACCCATCATCAGGAATGAAAAGATGAAATCTGGGAAGAAATTACATGTTGATTGGGTGGAACAAAATAGGCTGAGTGTTTCACAAGTATATGATAAAGCTATTAAATTTATCATAAAAAATATGGGTTTGTTATGAAGATAAATGAATATTGAATGATAGTTATAAAAGGACATCCTATAAAAGGTAGTTTGTTCCCCTTTGGTGAAATACAAAACTCATGTTACATGGGTTTGGTGGATGAAAATTAGATGTGTAATAAAATTATGTGACATGTGAGTAGGAGAAACATGAGAAATTTTTCAAAGTGAGATAGTGTAAATGATAATATTGATATGACAAGAATAATAGATTGGTGTTGGAGTATTTTTTAAATAGGTGTGAATAGAAATTCATATAATAAGAATGTTGACATTTTTGGAAACAACCAATGGATATTTTTCATTCTAAAATCTATTGACCAATGAGAAAAGTTCAACAAATGGATATATATATATCAACACTTTCATTGATGTTTTTAATCAAATTACATGTGTTATGTAAACGAGTTATAAGTCAGATTCTCTACAAATTATTAAGAGATTTAGGAGGAATGTAGTTGAAGAATGTGAGTGTTTAGTGAACATGATGAGAACTGATAATCCTGGGGATTATATGTATGAAGAGTTTTAAAATTTTCATTAGTATAATGGAATTCAACATGAGATCATTTCACGATACACAACTCAACAAAATGGGGTTACTAAAAGAAATAATACATGTCTGGTTGAAATGGGTTGAACCATGTTACTTGAACATAGTCTCTCTGATTACTATTGGAGATAATCCAATATTACTATTTTGTACATTCAAAATGTTTGTTTCTATATAAAATGAATATATATTACACTATATGAAATGTTTTATGAAAAAAATCATATTTTAAAACACTTAGAATTTTTTGGGATACAATGAATCTTAATGAATTATTGTGGAAAATATTGAAAGTTAAAGAAAATATGTGAATACGGAATTTTTCATTGATATTCTTGGGATGAAAGTTGATATTGATGTATCAACAATTAAACATTAATAATTTTTAATTTATCTATTGTGATTTTTTTTTAAATGTTATCAATGAAAGGTAGACTTTTCATTATATAATTATTGAGGAGGTTAAACAATGTTTTGTTATATTTTATTATAATGATATTGATTGTGGTAATCATCTTCAGAATAATAATAATACACCTCGATGTCCTGTGATAAGGATAAAATTCAAATGTGTCATTCTAGGCTATGGAAGCACGAGGGGGCTTATAAAAATATTTGTGATCAACATCAGAGGGTTCAAAAAAGATGAACAAGGACTGTTTTTACTAATACTTATTCATATTAAAAAGTGTATCCAAACGATGTGAATGAATATTTTGAGCATCCAGAATGAGCTCACATTATGAATGATGTGTTTGATCAGATATAAAACATTGATCATAGGGATATCATACCCAAGATGAAGGAGAAAGTGTTATTGGTTCAAAATTGGTTTTCCGGAATAAGATGAATGAAGAAGTTAATGTGATAAGAAATAGTGACAGATTATTGTAAAAATTATAGTCATTGATTAATGGAGTTTATTTTGAAGTGATTTTTTATTATTTCAAGGTTAGAAAGAATAAAAACAAATTCTACTGTTGCTGCATAGTGAGGGTAAAAAATTTCTCAAAATGATGTAAGGTCTTCATTTATGAATGGGAATATTGATGAACAATATTACATTGAACAACCTTGTGGATATTTTGTTTATAAAGACGAATGTTATGAGTGTATGTTGAAGAAATAATTGTATAGGATAAAACAAGCTCCAAGGTCATGGTATTCTAATCTGAATACATTCTTATAGAAGTTGAGTTTCAAGAAAGGAGGAGTTGACAACAATATTTATGTCATGAAATGTCAAGAGCCTTCTCTTATAAAAATTGTTTATATTAATGAAATTATCTTTTCTAGAAATGATCAAGGGTCTAGTGAATGATATCCTAAATAGAAAATATATATTTTGTGATTTACTAGATGGGAGAAATGAATTATGTTCTTGGGTTCCAAAATTTATAGAAGAATAACAAAATTATTATTTATCATGAAAAATATGTTAAGGTACCTCTTAAGAATACTTTCTTTGAAAATTTGAAAATAGTTTCCCCAGTAATTTCAATGGAAACCTTGTTGTCTATACACTGTGAAGGAAAAAAAGTTGATCAAAAATTGATTCGAAATATGATTAACCGTTTATTTTATTTTACTTCCTCAAGACCCTACATCGTTTATGTTTCCACCATATGTAAATGTATTCATGGAACTCATAGATAATGAAATTTAATTTTTCAAAAATGAATTATTAGATATTTTAAAGGAACGTCAAATTTTGGAAACATGTATGATGGATCATAAAATATTTACTTGTTTAGGCATTTATATGCTGATTGATCAGGAAATGTTGTTGATTAAAGATCCAAATTTGGTGGAGTTTTCTTTCTAGAATAAATTTTATGTTAGTTAGAGTACAACAAAACAGAATGTAGTTACACTTATCATAGATGATACTAATTTTTATCTACCAATCCAGATGGTACTCAACATATGTGGATTAAAATTATGTTGGATGACTTATTTGATGGTGTAATGTTACCCTTTCTCCTGGGATGTGATAATCTATGCTCAATCAATCTTACAATGAATCTGGTAAAATATTCTTGTTCAAAACATTCTGACATAATGTAGCAATTCATGAAATTGAATGTGGAGAATAATCAATTAAACATAGTGTGTGTTCGAAATTCATGACATGATGTTGACATGTTCACAAAACCATTACAAATGGAAATTTTTTATAAATTTATGATGAACATGGGATTCCAACCACCCACTCAGAAAAGATTATTTATGTGGTTCATTCCCCTATCTCATCATTCCTTTTGATTTTATTTTTAATTGGGAGATTTGTTATATAAATATAATCAAATGGAATCATTCAAAAAAGACGAGTAGTGGGTAGGATGTGAATTTATCATGTAAGTGTGTCAACTTTTCTAATCGTTTCATGGAGTGGTTGTAAGGAATTTTTTTGAATTCTAAGAATGATGAATATGTGGAGAATGCTAAGGAAGAATGATGTGGAATAATGAGTAATAAAAAAATATGAAGTTGTTTTATTGTCAATATTTTGGATAGTATGGTTTTTTCTATAAATAATTCTTATTTCCTTTAATGAGTTATCTCACATAAGATTAGAATTGTTGATAAGTAATCCATAGATTGAGCGTAAAAATATCATAGATTTATGAATCTTGGATAAAAAATTATACAAAGGGGTAGAATTTTGGGACAAAGTTTGATGGACAAGTAATTAAGAAGAATTTTCATTTAGAGAGTGTAGTCTTTTGTTGTAAAAGAGGATAAAATAATACACTTTGTAACATCCTTGTTAAAAATTATGATGTTTTACTAATTCATATTTCACAAATATTATAATATGTTTGGAGAAATTTTAATTCACGACATACGAAGGAAATGGTATGTAAAGATGTTTCCCAACATATTATGTTTTTATTGGAAAGATTATTGTGACTAGAAGATAGGAAAGTTACAATACGTTCCATTGAATAAATAATGATTCTAAAGTTGATAGATAAAATAATATATATGAAAATGGGTAGGTTTTGTGATGAAAGAATATGATTGTTTATGCTAGATGATAGAAATTCAGCATGTCTGTTCTTACCGAAGTATATTTTTATTCTGGTGTTGTCTCGCAATGATTGGTAAATTTTTTATACTCAAAATAAGGAGTTTTTATTTTGGAAAATTAAGTGTTTTTTCAAACGAGTTCGTAGAGTGAAATTCACATTGCATGAATTATAGTTCACAGAATTAATAGGCAGGATGTTGAGTGTTAATGGAAACTTGGAAAAGGAAGGATTCTGCATTTCACATTACGTGGATGGTACATAGATGACATAAGATAAATTGTTTTTGAGATTATTTTAATTCATTGGAGGAAAATATTTTTTGGTGAAGGATTCCATTCTAAAAATGGAGAAGGTGATTTTGGTAATTATAAATTAATAAATATGGTATATAGAACATGTATTGAAATATTTCTCCAAAAATATTGGTTAGTGGGATAATTGTAGTTAATGGAATAATCTCAACACATGGTCAAGATTGAATGTCATTGAAAATTATGAAAAAATTAATTAGAGAAATTTGTAGATTTATTTTTATGGTTCCTGATCCCTTCATCAAATATAGAGAATTTTGTATGTTTTATTATCACTATAGAATAATTTTGGTGATGTTTGAAGTCATTCATGGAGGAGGATACCGTGGAGAAGGTGTCATGGGGATAGTTTTTGTTAAGGGGGAAATATTTCATGGGTAATTATTTCCAAAAAAACAAATGTTTTACAAGGATATTATTAAGATGATCCGTATGCAGAACTGTAGCACACATAATAAAAGGGTCAAAATAGAAGAATTTGTACATAGTTCATCTCTGGTAAGTGGGGTATTTTCTATCCTTGGATTAGATATGGTTTGTAGAAGAATAAGGTTATATAAAAACCACTCATTGTATGTGGTGAAATTAAGTTCATGAATGATATAGGCAGTTCATAGTCGAATCAAGATGTTTCGCTAAGGACACATGAATGTTCCTACCAGCTTCTGGGTAAGAAAGTAATTTTTTTAAAGGGTAAAAAAAGCGAAAAATTGATCATGAAGCACTAAAATGATATTTACCTTATTTGTGCTACGAGGGATTGAACACACTATTGGATTATATTTATTTCTCCATAAGAGTTTAAGGTAATATCCTACTCTATTTATTAGACAAAAAAGATTATTTTTTATAGGAATGAATGGTATTGGATTATTTCCATACCATACAAAGGACATAGCTACTCATATTGAGTAGTGAACCTTTTATTTTCGTGGATTCTTATGAATGTGTGTTTTACTTGTTTTAATTAGGGATATATCTCTTTAACATGATCCAAATGGTATTTTAGAAGTAAGAAAAAATAAAAGAAAAAGAAATCAATGTTTCACCCCTCCCTCTCTCAGTATCACTTTAATTCTGACTCAGAAACTTCTCTTACATAGCCACCTCCCAATAATTATTATCAATTATGTTGATAACACAATTCAATATTTTTTATGAAATAGATAGTAAATTCCATAACTACTTCAAATATTATTTATCATACTAAAAATTCTCAAGAATTTTACATGTTTAATCATGTTATTTGGATAATAGATCACATATTCTTATATTCCCATCAAATAATTAATCGAAATTATGTTAATATATGATTGGATTAAAAAATAACACCATATATAAGTGTTACCGATTATATTAAAGTGTTCACCTTGTAGCATATCATAATTCTTTTAAACATATGCATCATTAGATGATATTGGTAGACTATATGGGGTTGATCATCATTAACTTATGCCTTTTGGGTATCCTCAATGCATCTTTTAGGGGTTTTTCAAAAAATTCATTTGTACTATTGTATCATCATCTTCCATTAAATATTTTTCCAATGAAATATCATTACAAATATCTATTGGATATATTTTCATCCAATATATCATAATCTTATTCTTTTGATATTATGAAAATGTCACATCAAAAAACGTGCATGAAAATTTCAGGGTTATTATCAAATGATAATGTAATTCCATGGATATATTCATTAATTATGGTAATTTCCCATCTTTTTTACACAGTAATCATTCTATGGTGAAATAAAAAAACATCATAAAAAACCGTAAAAATATTCTTCAGGTCGAATCTTATATCATCCAATGCCTGATCTAAATTTTCAATTATATATTATTATTGATATTATCGTCTGTTTATTTTATTTATTAGTAACTATCTTTTTCAGTAATTATCAATACAATCAATCATAATATTTTTATCATCCAATTCAAAAAAATTTGGAATCATATACCATTAACATAAATTTTAATTCACCATGATTCCCCATTTATCGTCACATGTCTTGAATAAAACAATTCTGCATAGAAAATAACATCACAGTTATTGAAATTTTATACAAGTCAATATGTAAATATTAATAAGTCACTATAATGTGATAAAAATTCATATGATATGAATGATCATACTTGATCGACATATAATTTTTTTTTGACTACACACAGTTATATCAAAAGTAGAAAACCTGTCATTTATTATCAATGATGGATTCAAGCCCATGAAGATATGAATCATCTGTTGATGTATGAGTGGATAAACATATATGAATGGTCTCTCTACCGATTTAAGAGTGATCAATCCATTTATTATTAATTATTATGGTTTCATATGAGTTTATATGTGTTGATTATGAGTAACCCCTTTGTGATTTTTTAGAAAATTAGATACCAGTAGTTGAAAAGTTATTTATTACAAATTATATACTATTAATGTCATGGTTATATTTTGGTAGAGATAACAGAGAAAACGTAAAATAGTGATTCATTCCATGATAATTCCATTTTTTAATTGATATTTAGGATGATATGTGAGACCAAAATTTATCACATCAATGTAATTAATTCTTGAATTCAATTCGAATTTAGAATTTTAAGTTGGCTTGTGTGTTAATTAAATAAGAAAAGGTATTATTTCATTAAGTTGTTGTTTTGGTTGTGTGAGAGGAATTTGGGAGAGTATTTTCTCTAACTCTTGAAGAACATGTTCTTCCTCGTCGAAGAACACGAATAACACCGAGCCTTCGACAAAGAACTCCGTCACTGCAAAGGGGAGTTCGTCATACCATCTTCTTCCCTCTCTGCAGCCGGTGAGAGATGCCATCCTCGGAGATCAATGACGCGACTCTGACGATTCTCTTCTCCACGACGCCGATGATCCTCCTTCTGCGACGCTTACAGAGTCTCCTTCCATGACATACCTTTCCATGACAAACCTCGTTCGACGACAACTCTTGAGGTAGGGGATTCATTATTTTTGTTCGGGAATACTTCCGTCGCCGTTCTTCATTTTATAATTGGACCACCTGGTATCGCAATAACAGGAGGAGGTCGGACTGTACAAACATGTATGACTCCCCTCCCCTCTTGATGCTTGATTTTGTTGCAGCACGAGCAAGGTAGCACAGTGCCATTGCACTGCATGGAAATAATAAAGAATGGGAAGAGAAGTGTGGTGTCGTCGCATGGTTCCGTTAAAGTCATACAAATCCGCGGTGCCATCACACCGCGCCAGTAGGACCAAGGCCTGGGCCTGTGTCCACGGTAGAGTAGGAAGCGGTGGTCGGCTTCCGGCCGCCGACACCGAAGCAGGAGGGCAGGACCCCGGCGGTCCCGCGCCAGCAGCAACCAGCCGGCCGGATCGGGCCGGCCAGCTTCCAAAAAGCTGGGGGTCATAACCCTCGGCTGGCCGAAGAAGCGGCCCCCCACATGGGGGTCGCGGTTAAACAAACAGGGGGGCATCGAGCCCCCCCTTCTACTCGGCCGTTTCAGCCGAGCCGCCTGGCCACGCTGGCCAGACCGAGCGCGCCAGGCCGGGCTGGGCCGCGCCGGCTGGATCGGGCCGCACCAACCGGGCCAGGTAGTGCCCTAATGGGCTGGACCCGGACCCGGCTCGGGTCGAACCGGTTCGGGCCGCCCCAGGGGGTATCGGGCCGAGTCAGAAAGGGCCCGAACCCCCTATTTTTTGGACCTCTTTCGGTCTTTTTCCCATAACATTGGCTACAGACCTCCGATCGATGCACCATCAGCTGCGATGCGATCATTGGATCAAGATGGTCGTTTCGGTATATTACAATCTAGGTTTTAGAGAACTTTTGTTTCGTCCGGGTTGGTTCGGACATGAAACCAACCAGCCCTCGGTGTGGAAACACTTATAACTTGAGATCCGGACGTCCGATTGACGTGTCATAGACTTTGATGGATTCCTCATAGTGAGACGGACCTTTTGGCTTACTCCACTCAAGGATTGGACGCAGTTGGAGTACGGTCCGGTTGGTTTTGACTTAAAAACCAACCGGGCCCCTAGGACGAAAAAGCCAATAACTCTCAGACCGGGCGTCCGATTGACGCGCCGTCTGTGTCGTTGAGTTCCTGTTGACGATACAGAACTTTTGGATACATCAACTCCGGACTTCGTGTCAGTTGATGTATCAGCCCCTCAGCTCGTGAAGCGGACCCTCCCCAAACGAGCTTTCTGTGTGCGGGAAAACTAGAGCTAGCTGTGACTGCGACGACGATGAAGACAGTACGGGAATCCTATGTGGGTTCGACAGCGGCGACTACAGCACTCAGTGATCCTCTGTGGATCAGTGCTTACTCATCCTGTGTGGATCAGATCATGAGTGGGTCAGCGCTTATTGGTTCTATGTGGGCCAGCGCATACCGATCCTGTGTGGGTAAGATCCTGTGTGGGTCACTACATGGGTTAGTTACCTATCGATCCTGTGTGGGTCATTGTGGGGTTTAGTATCTATCGATCCTGTGTGGGTCCGACGTCTTAGAAAAATCAGTGGCTACATCTGATCATCTATATCGTCTTACGAAGAAGTACACCTGTGTGATCTATGTCTTGGCTTTCAATCTTTATCTTCGATAAGATATACTTGATATCCTGTGTGGATTACGTTATGCTTCCTGTGTGGATTAGGTTATGCTTTCCTGTGTGGATTGGGTTGTACTTGGGCTCGGATGTTGGAGCCGAACCGGAACGGGTGATTTAGGAATATGTATGGGCATATACCTATGTAGTGTCGAATGTTACTTCGTGATTGTATCTTTCCATTGTGGATTATCCTTTGTGGATTCTGGTAGACCTTAGGGGTCTCGGGGTCCCTACTGAGTAGCTTATACTCACCCCTACATGGGATATGCCCGCACTACGTTGTGTTGGATGCAGAAGATAGACAACGCTGATCATGATTGAGGCTTGTGGAGTGAGACGGTACCTGGAGGTGGACCACTAGGTGGGACGTACACGGAGCAGACGAATGGACCCGTGGAGCTGTGGAGAATATCTGTACCCACACTTCAGGTGGGACTTCTAGTGGACGACTCGACTTTGCGGCTTACTTTTCAGTTTCTTTACTTTCTTTCCAGTTTTACTTTACATTATGTTTGGGTTTGTATTCTGGCCCACTTACTTTTCCGCACTCACTATTGTACCCAGTTTTTCTTAGTGTTTACTTATGCTTGCTTACTTTGTGGTGTTTGTTTACATTACAAGGAAATGTCTTCCCCTATATGTCGAGATTTATGCCTTGGTGGTAGTCTCTATCCCCTGGCCTATGGGAGGCGGTCTAGGGGTAGTCACGACACGATCCCCGAGGACGGGTCGTGAAAAATTGGTATCAGAAGAGTTTGGTTCTACCACAGAACTCTGGACTCTGATCTTTTTCTATGTGGAGAAATAATGTTAAAGGTATTGAGTGTGGCTATCAGTCGAGGGAGTCCAGTGTTGGTGTGGCGGCCGACGTATCCATACACCAGGACCCTGACTTCTGATTTCTGACTTAGTACATGAAAACATTGATTGTATGTGTGTTTTATGTTTTCTTTGTGATTACTTTGTGTCAGCTCACCCGGTATATTGTATTAACCATGGCACACCTGTTTCTTTTTAGGATGGCCCCACGACGGCAACCGGCTAGGGTTCCGAGTTATGTACGTGACGACAGCCCCCCGAGCGACGAGGCCTCGGTGTGGGGCCCTATTACTGTGGAGGCACTGGCGGTACCACTACCCGCCGAGCCACCGATGCTACCAGTCCCAGCCGCTGAGAGTGCATGTCGACTTGGTGCTCTGCACGAGTTTCAGCGTCAGAGACTGCCCAGGATCCGCGGGGAGACGGACCCTCAGGTAGCTGGGGATTGGCTGGAGGTGGTTGTGTGAGTTTTCAAGTTAGTGGGGACACTAGCAGAGCTCATGGTGATCCTTGCAGGGAGCCTCCTACACGCGGAAGCAGGCAGATGGTGGAGTTTGATGCTCCAGGTGCATGACTAGGCATCACTCCTCTGGAAGGACTTTGAGAGCCTCTTCCTCTCGGAGTTCGTCCCAGCCACCCTCCGTGTGGTGCGCATCTAGGAGCTACTACAGCTACGACCGGGCAACATGGCGGTCGACCAATACTCGGAGAGATTTACCGATCTATCGCGCTATTCGATGGACATGGTACATGACCCATTCTTCTAGGCCCATACCTTCGAGCAGGGATTGAGGCATGAGATTAGGGCATCACTGATCTCCATAAGCATTCCGACACAGACATGGGTACTGGAGCGATCCCTTCTTATTGAGAGCTTTCTTGCTGAGCCTACACTAGCAGCGAGACCTACCGCAGGGCGGTACATAGCAGAGTCTTCTTCAGGCGGCAGTAGACAGATGTCACAGAGGTCCAAGAGGACTAGGCTATCAGGCAGATGACCACAGGATACTGGCTCGGAGGTGAGGGGCACACGTAGCAGATCCATTCTCAAGAGTGGATGATAG
Source organism: Viscum album (assembly GCA_963277665.1). NCBI lineage: Eukaryota > Viridiplantae > Streptophyta > Magnoliopsida > Santalales > Viscaceae > Viscum > Viscum album. The sequence goes on from OY728151.1 coordinate 568,305,485, forward strand.
TGCTATGCATGTAGTGGGCAGGGCCACTTGGCTTTTGACTACCCGACCCTCAATACAGAAGGGAAGAAGACGGCTGAGGAACCACCCAGGTAGAGGTAGAGGTTCGATTGTGGCGGTCCGCAGGGAGAAGGTGGACGAGGCCGAGGAGCTGGTCGAGCGGCAGGTGGTGGACGACGTTTTGAGGCTCCACCACCACCACCACCAAGAGGTCCACCCCGACCAAAGGGGAGAGCACAACTTCATGCAGCTGAATCTTATGATCATGGAGCTCCGGAAGCGGGTGGACAAGTGCGGGACTAGCTCCAAGAATGGAGGCCATTGCCCTTAATGCCTCTTGCTTCGTTGTTTGTTTTGCTTTATGTCCATTTACTTTGAGTTGCAGTAATAAAAGAAACTTGCAATAGTGATGTTTTCTTTCATGTATTTTGTTTGTTAATACTAAGAAGTTCTGGTTAAAAACTATTGACTTGACCCTCACATATGAGATTCCTACTGGAGGAGACCCAGTGGCCACACACTGTTGCTGATAGTGTGACTCAACCCTTGGAGATGAGAGTAACGGTTGGATCTCTTGGTAGCAGCGTCGAGGCCTTACGACGTCATCCATGGCATGAATTAACTGATCATGATGAGATTGAATGTATTAGAAAAATAATGTGGTTCATCCAGGGGATGAGACCAGATTTCTCTTTTCAGCAAGGGAGAAATCTTTGCAGCTTTGGAGAACGTTAACGAAGAAGGGGAAAACCTCTGTGTAGTCAGATAGATGTCAGCAGATCTTCCAGGAGCTGAGACAGAGGTTGACCAGCACACCTATATTAAGGCTACCAGAGGAGGGAGTAGGGTATGTGGTTTACTACGATGCATCAAGGACCGGACTCGGATGTGTCCTGATGCAGGAGCGGGTAGTGATCGCCTATGTGTCACGTCATTTGAAGCAACTTGAGTAGAACTACACCACCCATGACCTAGAGTTAGCAGCAGTGGTATTCACTCTGAATATGTGGTGACACTATCTGATGGGCGAGCTATTTACAGTCTATTCTGACCACCAGAGTCTCAGGTACATCTTCTCATAGAAGGACCTGAACCTAAGACAGCGACAATGGCTCGAGTTCTTCTAGGACTATGACTTTGATATTGTCTATAATAATGGAAAGGAGAACGTAGTAACTGATTATCTCAGCAGGAGGAAAGGTATTCAGCTACTTGGGGAGTCAACAGAGCAGCTAGCCGCTTTGAATATATCCTTCGTGGATAGTGATGGAGCATCCTTTCTATAGTCACTCACAGTAACTCCTCCACTTCATCAGCGGGTCAGAGAGTCACAACGTGGGGACATTGACTATGAGACGTGGCATGCACAGATACCCTCATGACATGAACTTGATGGATTCTCTGTGTTAGGAGAGCACGTCATCCTTTTTAGAGGACGTACCATGGTACCATCAGCTTTATAGGAGGAGGTACTGAGGGAGTTCCACACTTCCCCTTTAGCAGTACATCCAGGAGTAGCGAAGTGTACCAGGACCTCAGACAACAGCACTGGTGGACGGGTATGAAGAAGGATGTAGCCGAGTTCGTTTCTAGATGCCTCACCTTCTAGCAGGTGAAGGCGGAGCACCAGGTACTAGCAGGCTTGGTACATCCCTTGGAGGTCCCGGAGTGGAAGTGTGACGGAATATCTATAGACTTCATGACTGGACTTCCACACACTTCCAGAGGTCACGACTCCATTTGGGTGATTGTCGACTGACTCACCAAGTCGGCCCACTTCTTACCCATCAGAGAGCAGGGCTCAGTGGAAATATTGGGACGCCTCTACGTTCAGAAGATCGTACGACTTCATGGTGTGCCATCATCTATCGTCTCTGATCGAGATGCACGCTTTACTTTCCATCTTTAAAAGGAGATGCAAGAGGCATTCGAGACGCAGCTATGTCTAAGCACCGCCTTTCACCCCCATAGGGATGGTCAGATGGAGAGGACCATTCAGACTCTCGAGGACATGCTCCGCGCATGTGGCCTAGACTTTGGCCGTAGTCGGGAGGACCACCTACCCTCGGTGGAGTTCGCGTACAACAACAGCTACCACTCCACCATCGGGATGGCACCATACGAGGCATTGTCCGACCGACCTTGTAGATCACCTATGTGCTGGACAGAACCTGGGGAGTCAGCACTTTTGAGACCAGAGATGGTCCACGCCACGACATAGAAGGTCCATGTCATCCAGGAGCAGATGAGCACAGTTTAGAGCCGGCAGATGTCTTATGCTGACAGGAGGCGGAGACCACTATAGTTCGAGGATGGCGAGCATGTCTTTTTAAGGGTCTCACCTCGACGTGGATTACAGAGATTTGGCCGAGGCGGCATGTTGTCTCCACGCTTCATCGGACCATTCCAAGTCCTCAGCAGGATTGGCGAGGTGTCTTATCGCTTGTCTCTACCACCTCAGTTGCACCAGCTGTATGATGTCTTCCACGTATCTCAGCTGAAGAGATACGTGCACGACCCAACACATATCATTGACCATGGGGAGATGGACATTGATGATGGGGAGACGTTTGTGGAGGTCCTAGTGGGGACCGAAGATCGAAAGTAGCAGGTCCTACGTGGACGGTCGATTCCTCTAGTGCGCATCAGATGGAAGCACAGGAACCTCCAGGAGAGCACGTGGGAGCGGAGGGCTCAGATGCATGCAGAGTACCCACATTTGTTTCCCTAGTTTATGATGTATCTTTACAGGGACTTAAATCTCGAAGGTGGGAGTAATGTAAAGACCCGTAAAATTCATGTGAATTTTTTTTAATTTTCTTTGGGATTTTACAAGAACATAGTTTCTGATGGCACCTTATTCCAAGGCTCGGTGTGCCCGGAATCATTTTCCAAAGTTTAGATCTGGTACGTTCAGTGAACGAACGAGCGGGTTTTCCGAACATTTGAACCGGTGCTCGGAATCAAATTCTGAGGGCACCGATGGAATCACAGCGCCATTAATTGCTTAGGAACACCTTTTCCGGAGTTGCGTTTTCTCGGGTGTGGTTATTAAAATTTTTGGGTTAAGTAAAGAATAAAATAAAATGGTCCAACCAATTTTATTTTTATTTAAAATATTTTAACCTAAGCTAAGTGGTTGGAGTGGGACCACTATATCCTACCCCACTAGGTAGGATATTTGTGGGGTGGGCCCACACGATCCACACATATTAAACATCCTCAAAACCCCTCTTTTAATTAGGTAACGCACCCGCACCCCCATTAATTGAAAAGTAAAATCATTAATTGATTAACTTATTCAAAGTAATTAATTCTTGAATTCAATTTGAATTTCGAATTTTAAGTTGTCTTGTGAGTTAATTAAATAAGAAAATGTCTTATTTCATTAAGTTGTTGTTTTGGTTGTGCGAGAGGATTTTGGGAGAGGATTTTCTCTAACTCTTGAAGAACATATTTTTCCGCATCAAAGAATGCGAAGAACATCGAGCCTTCGACGAAGAACTCTGTCACCGAAAAGGGGAGTTCGTTGTACCATATTCTTCCCTCTCCACAGCCGGTGAGAGACGCCATCCTCCGAGATCGACGACGCGACACCGACAGTTTTCTTCTCCAAGATGCCAATGATCCTCCTTCCGTGACGCTTACTAAGTCTCCTTCCGTGATGTCCCTTTCCACAACAATCCTTGTTCGACGACAATGCTTGAGGTAGGGGATTTATTGTTTTTGTTCGGGAATAATTCTGTCGCCTTTCTTCGTTTTCAAATTGGACCGCCAGTTATCTCAATAACACGAGGATGTCGGACCACACGAGCACAACCGACTCCCCTCCCCCCTTGATGCTTGATTTTGTTGTGGTACGACCAAGGAAGCGTGGTGTCATTGCACCGCACGGAAATAATAAAGAATGGGTGGATATATGTGGTGCCGTTGAAGTCGAACAAATCCGCGGCGCCGTCGTGCCGCACTGGAGAACATCAAATAGGCCGCGGCCATAGCGGGGCTGCGGAGGAGCAGGAAGTGCCGGAAGGCTTCCGGCCGCCGGCACCGGAGCAGGAGGGCGGGACCCCGGCGGTTCCACGGCAGCAGTAACCGGCCGGACGACTTTCATGAAGCTGGGGGTTTTAACCCCCGGCTGGCCGAAGGAGCGTCCCCACACATGGGGGTCGCGGTTACACAAATAGGGGGGCAGCGAGCCGCCCCTTCCACTCGCCCGTTTCGGCCCAGCCGCCTGGCCACGCTGGCCAGGCCGAGCGCGCTAGGCCGAGCCTCGCCGGCTGGCTCAGGCCGCGCCCACTGGGCCGGGCTGCTCCCTAATGGTCCGGACCCGGACCCGGGTTGGGTCGACGCTGTTCGGGCCGACCTAGGGGGTATCGGGCCGGGTCGGACAGGGCCCGAACCCCCTATTTTTTTTGACCTCTTTTGGTATTTTGCGCATAACATGGGCTACGAACCTATGATCGACGCACCGTCAGCTGCGATGTGATCCTTGGATCGAGGCGGTCATTTCGATATATTACACTCATTGTTTTGGAGAACTTTTTGTTTGTCCGGGTTGGTTCGAACACGAAACCAACCGGGCCATCGGAGCAGAAACACTTATAACTTGAGCTTCGGACGTACAATTGATGTGCCATCAACATTGATGGATTCCTCTTAGTGAGACAAACCTTTTGGCTTACTCTGATCGAGGTTTGGATGCAGTTGGAGTACGGTCGGGTTGGTTTTGACATAAAGACCAACCGGGCCCTAGGGACGCAAAAGCCAATAACTCTCAAACCGGGCGTCCGATTGACGCGTCGTCTGTGTCGCTGAGTTCCTGTTGATTATATGGAACTTTTGGATACATAAAATCCAGAATTCGTGTCAGTTGATGTATCAGACCCTTGGCTCATTGAGCGGACCCTCCCCAAACGAGCTTGTTGTGTGCGGGAACCCTAGAGCTGGCTGCGACTGCGACGACGATGAAGACAGTACGAGAATCCTTCGTGCATTCAACAGAGACTACTAGAGCACTCACCAATACTCTGTGGATCAGTGCTTACCGATCCTGTGTGGATCAGATCCTGTCTGGTTTAGCCCTCAGCAGTCCTGTGTGGGCCAGTGCATACCGATCCTGTGTGGGTCAGATCCCCTGTGGGTCATTGCGGGGGTTAGTTACCTATAGATCATGTGTGGGTCATTGCAGGGGTTAGTACCTATCGATCATGTGTGGGTCTAACGACTTAGGTGAATCAATGGCTACGTCTGATCATATCTATCGTTTTACGAAGAAGTATACCTATGTGAGCTGAGTCTTGACATTCAATCTTTATCTTTGATAAGATTGACTTGATATCCTGTGTGGATTACGTTATGCTTCCTGTGTGAATTGGGTTATGTTTTCCTGTGTGGACTGGGTTTTAACTTGGGCTCGGATGTTGGAGCCCAACCGGAATTGATGACTTAGGTATATTTATGGGAATATACCTAAGTAGTGTCGGATGTTACTTCATGATTGTATCTTTCCTTTGTGGATTATACTTTGTGGATTCTGGGAGACCTTCGGGGGTCTCGGGGTCCCTACTGAGTAGCTTATACTCACCCCTGCATGGGTTATGCCCGCATTACGTTGTGTTGGATGCAGACGGCGGACAGCGCTGATCGTGAATGAGGCTTGTGGAGCGAGACGATACGTGGAGGTGGACCACTAGGCGGGACGTACACGGAGCAGACGACTGGACCCGTGGAGCTGTGGAGACTATCTGTACCGACCCTTCATGTTGGACTTCCAGTGGACGGCTCGACGTTGCTGCTTACTTTTCAGTTGCTTTTATTTATTTCCAGTTGTACTTTACTTTTAGTTTGGGTTTTTATTCTGGCCCACTTACTTTTCCACACTCACTATTGTACCCAGTTTTTCTTAGTGTTTACTTTTCTTGCTTAATCTTTGGTGTTTCTTTACTTTACAAGGAAATACATTCCCATTTTTTTCGGGATTTACGCCATGGTGTTCATCGCCAGCCCCTGGCCTATGGGAGGCGGGTTTGGGGTAGTCACGACTCAAGCCCCAAGGACGGTTCGTGATAGTTTTTGGCCACAAATAAAATAATTAAGTGACAATTATTTTATTGTAAAAAACATAACTTCTTAATTGTAACAAAAATTTAAAATCCGAGAGTACTGTTGGGTTTTTTGGGGTGTGTTTCATTGGGAAGAGCCTATCCATGACTTGCCCGAGTTGGGGGTGACTGATAAAAAGTTTCCAAACATTTTTTTTCAGATACCTTTAGTAAGCGCGCGAGCTGCATTTTGTAACTTTTGAAGTAGTGCTCGAAATTGAAATCTGAGGGCATCGTTGAACTCACATCACTAGTATTCACTTAAGAATTCATTCACCTCGATGACAGTTGGTCGAGAATAAAAGATACTTTTTGTTTTTTTATAAAAAAATAATTAAATAAAGTGTCTAACACTTAATTTTATTTTTAGCTTCCATGTGTGTGATTGTTGGTTAAAACCTCCACTTGGGAGTTGGAGGTGGGACCGACACACCCTAACCTCCCAATAGAGGTTATGGTGGTGGTGCCCCCATGAACATAACCTCCCATGAGAGGTTATGACGTAGGGACCACCCAAGATCAAAATCACTCTACTCCCTTAATTAATTTCATGTGTCAACGTAAAATTAAATGCTTTCAAATTTTTTATGAGTCAAAACTGAAATTATATTCTATAAATTAATTTTATGTTTCAAAAAAAAATTAAATCGTATCATTTATTTTTTTAGCTATGTGGGGGAAGCATCTTGGAATCATCCCAATATTTAATCCAACACACCTTTTAATTTGCGCCAACATTGTTTAATTTTCTCAAACCCCAATTTTAAATTAAATAAAATCATCGTTTAAATTTCGGAAGGTTCTTAATAAATGAACCATCGTAAATTTTACGATGGTTACATACCTCTCTCCCTATCATATATAAAGGGAGCTTGGGAGGACGATTTGGGACAACTTCACCAAGCGATGAAACGCTGGCAACAAGACGTGACACCCAACACATGGAGGATTAAGCCTTCTCCAACAAAGAATAAAGAACACCAAACTACATCGACTTCATGCTCGGACACCTACTGACATGGAGCATCCTCAACGAGCCGATGCAACTCGGGTTTGGAAGTACTTGGCGGACGCGACGAATGACGATCCTCTACATCTTCTTTTGCGACTCCGTCAGTGAAAGACATCAACATTTTTTGTCCAACTTCAACCAACTATGAGCAAGGTAGGGGTTTAATTTTTACTAAGTTTGATCTTTACCTATGTTATTACTTTCTCTGAAAAAAAAATAATGATGAATTGTTGTGCTTCATACTTACGAACCAATTGCTATCACCTCTAAACGCAGTGGATGCAGGCAAATCTAAATGACCTGACTCCCTTTGTCGATCTTTTGTGATGTATCTATGGAAAGGGAATGAGGAGATAACGAAGAAGTAGACAACGACGAAGGCTATGCTACCCATGGCCTCCGTGAATCATACCACTCCCCCGTGGTGCACTGAAGCTTCCCGTCGGACACCGACGTCCCGAGCGACGCCCTGCCGGCACACCCATGGCTTCCTAGCGCTCAGCCAGGCGTGCGGCCTGCCTGCCCGTGACCACCCGACGCACTGCCCGGTGCACGACCCGCCTGCCCGCTTCCCATGCGCTCCGCTCGGTCCCCTGCCGGTGCCCCTGTGGCCCACCCGGCCGCTGCGCTGCCCTACCCAGCTCCTGGTCAGCACCACCGCGACCTGCTTGCACCCCAATGGCCTGCCCTACTGCTGTCGCACCCTGCCAGGCACCCTCCTAGTTCCCCCGCGGCCTACTGGTGCCCACACAGCCTGTCTAGCACCCTACCAGTTCCCTCGCAGCCCTACCTCCCCTGCCGCACCCTACCCGGCGCACCCGCAGGCTACCCGCACTATGCGCGACCTGCTGCTGGTATCCTAACTAGCCAGAACACCCGATCCAAGTCTCCTGGGCCGCTCCCCTCGTGGTATATGTATGGGCATATACCTAATTAATGGTTATACATTGATTTCATAAGTTTTGGTTTATCCTTCTTGGATTTTGTGAGACCTTGAGTGTCTTAGAGTCCATATTGAGTATCAGTATACTATGCCTTGCATGGGCTATTCCCGAACCTCATTGCGTTGGTTACCGATGATGGACAACACAAGATTGATGCAGAGAGAAGCAGGACTGGACGATTCCCAGAGGTGGACCACTCCTTGTGACGGTACACGGAGGAGATAGACTGATGGGAGAGTTGAGGAAGACATCTATACCTTCCATTCAGGTAGGAACCAGGGAGGAAGACCACGTAGCTGCTTCATTTTTCTTTAGTTGTACTTGATTTCAGTTGTACGTGTACTTTCCTGTTGGGCTTGTATTTCCAGCCCCTTTTACTTTCCATCACTTCTTTCATATATAGTTTTACTTAGTTTTTTTCTAAGTTATCTTCTATGATGTGTTTTCTCATAGGTATAATGGCAATGCCTTCCCAGTTTAAGGATTTACGCCTTTTTTTCTAGTCGCCAACCCCAGGCCTGTGGAATGCAGGCTTGGGGCAGTCATGATATGGGCACAGGGGACGGGTCATGAAAGATCTTGATTACTATAAATATAATTTTATGTGAATGATATTATTTTTTATATAATTTATTAAATACATATGTCATATGAGAGAGATTTTTAATAATTTTAGTTAAAAGTAAATCATTTTTATGTGGTTTTAAAAGTCAAATTAAATTAAGAGTTTCAAAATTATCATTATTTTCATTTTATATAAGATAATAAGTTACTAAAATTTAGAAAATTACTACTACTATTATATTCATTCATGTTTGTTGGGTATTGGTTATGGAATAATCCATTTTCCATATTATTGGATTTTTATTCTTTAATAATTTCAATATTAACCCTATAAGAGTATAACACACATAACATTGTATTTTCAAAAACGGTTCATAGAAGATTTAAACAAAATTATATATTCTATGATTTGATAAAAACATGTAAAAAGATTATTTTTTATAGGATATAGACTAATACAAACATAAATGTATATTAATGTCAACTAGGAGTTATATTGACTTCAAAATTAATTTTTATAAATTTAATACTGCTGGAAGATTGAGGAGTTCGCCTATATTATATTATAAAAGAGACCCACTTCTACTAATTTTGTTCAAACATCATGAACTATATTTTCCATCCAATACATTCCCAAGAAATTTATTTTATTCTTCACAACATATCTAGATGAATTTTTGTGGTCATATAACCGTAAGAGAGTTATTTTCGTGTAATCTATAAGGGGTTGTTCAGAAAAGAAGTACCAGTCCTTACAAATAATTTTTGTCTTATTTATTTATCCATATCCTTCATATATCAATCAAAAATATTCAGAAAATAAATTTAGTATATTAAATATATAATTGTATTTTATTATTTAAGTATCATAAGATATATGAATCCCTAAACTTCATCAAATGGGAAAAGAATTTTTCATTTGTGTGTACAATGATATCCTCATTGACCAATGTATTTGGATTCCCATAAACTACTCTCACTAATGTATATAATGACTGATTAAATGTACATATTTAATATTCATTAAAATTGTATCATTCTATAGAGATAATATTAGACCAATTTTCTTACATTTAAATTCACTAAAAAATAGATAATTTCATTCATGAGTATGTGTGGACTACCAAATTTCTGAAGTGATATGATGTTTTTCATTTCCACATCACAAGACTAGTATATTTAAGTATATTTAAATAAATAATATGGTATTTATTATATTATGATTATTCTATAATTCTAATGAAATATTTACCGTCTCTCTATAATGATCATTGAAAAATAGAAAATCTATTAATTTGTATACATGACCTACCATATTTATGATTGTAACATAATAAATTTTATTATAAATATCATTTATTTTTATTTATAAATCTATAATTCATATCTAAATCAATAATAATGTCATTATTATTATTTTTTGTGGTGATGTAATAATTACATATTTGACAATTTTCAATATACATATCTGATTATTGACATAAGAACGGAATGTCATTATAAAATCTAACATGAAGATAAATGATTAAGTAAATTAATATAACATGGTAATAAGTAAAATAAAAATAGTAATAAACATGAAATTTTATCCCAAGAATTTAAATAATTAACATATATTAATTATTCTAGATAATAAAGAACAAACGTGAGGATTCCAGATTGAGGTATGAGACTATCTTTTTAAAATAATTTTTTATAGTTTCCCATAAAAAATAATTTTTACAGTGGCCATATTTTTTTAAAATAAACATTTAATGAGTTTTTTTGTTTATAAAAAATTATGGTTATTTTATATTTCTTATTAATTTATTTTATTATTTTTCAAATAGAATAATTTAAAGAATGTTATTATATTCATTGTAAATGAAAAATAGAATGTTATTTTTTTACATATATACAAGCATAAACATTTCTTGTTTCCAGGATTGTTATTTTATTTTTGGAATCATGTATATGATTTCATTTTTTTCTCAAAGAAAAACCCACATTTCCTTTATTCTATTAAATTTAGTTTAGAATTTTTTTTAATTCATCTAATTATGTGAATAATATTGGATAAAATTTTGTAAAATATTTTTATTTAGAATATTTAATATAATTTTTCTAGGTTAACAAAATTTATTTTGATAATAAATAGTAAAAATTATAAAAATATATTACCACTATTAATGTTAATACATGTTTATCGATCGTTAATTGAAGAAACCATGGATATACAAATAAATTTAACATTGAAAGCATGAATAACTGAGTCTCTAAAAAACAACACCTTGTTATAACCCCACCAATAAAAATAATATTTCGAAATCTAATATTTGAATTTCAAAAAACTAACTTACATGGTTTTGATCAGTAAGATATTTAGATTCTGATATGATCAACATAAATTTTTTTTGGAATATAAAATTACCCTTATGAATATGAACATATGCTTATTAAGAGTAATATGTACAATGGAGTATTCACTTCATCTACGAATGTATAAAAAATTTTTTTGTTTCATTATTTCTATTTTGAGTTCAGATTTTCTTAAATATATGAAAATTTTGATAAATTTATTTTTCAAGTAAAAATTTAAATTTTTAGATAGATTTTAATTATTATTTAAAACTATGGTTTCTAATGTATTAAATAATGAAACATTCTTATAAAAACACTATTCATTAAATAAAAATGATAAAATTATTTTATTTTTTAAGTGTCAAAAATATTACTAGGCATTTTAATATCCATTTAAGTCTGCTAGTATTATTAAAAATGTTGTATTTTAATTAATAAATTTTTTTCTCATATAAAGTGAATTATAATAATAATAATTTTTTTTTTGAATTTAGAATGTTCATATTAGGTTAATTTTATTCTTTATAATTTTATAAAATAAATTGGTTTTTCTTGAATCCTAATAATATAGTTTTAAGTTTTCAATATGATTAATGATATCATTAATGACATAATAATGATGTAATAATGCTGGTCTAATCGCGAGTAATATTATATTATATGATGTGTCCCATGTGGAAAATACAATGCTCAATCCCATTGTGTATAAAATACAACAACTGAGGTGTTCTCATAAATTTTAAAAAATATTCAATCTCTTTTTCTATAAATAACCCCAAATTTCTTCCCTTACATTCATTCCATATTCATCATCATCGATGATCAGGTAGTTTTACCTCCGTTAGATTCATCCCAAGGTGTCCTCAATCCTCCATGGTCTCAATTTTCTCGTTTTTGGAGTACTCATCAAGGTACAAAAATCTACCACCCTTCATTTTTCCATGCACACATTTAATATTTTCATATTTCATTTCCATATGATTATGATGGGATATGTAATTTAATGATAATATTAACTTCCATATAATTCAAAAAGGAAGAGAGTCCCCATTTTTGTCTCATCAAAATATTTTATAAATTTTATGTGAGGTCCTTAGGCAGCCAAATTTTCATAAAGGAATTCCAAAATTATCTTTTTTTTCTTGTTCCTTTCTTTTAATTTTCATTCCTCACCTCCTCTCACACATAGTGAATGATAAATCTAGAAAATTTTATATAATTTAATTTTTTTTATTCTATTTTAATAATTCATCATCATATCTTTTTCCCCCTAATTTTTTAACAAAAAAATGAAAACACCATCTGAGATCTGTTAATTTGTCACATTCAAGGATGACGAGTCTTCAATTAATATTACAGTCTTCATGAATGGTCATCAAAAAAATTTTCTCTTGAACCAGAATATAATATTTTTATTATAACTTATTTAATGTTCTTTAGCCTGTATCTATATAAAAAATACAATTTCATTCGACAAACTAGTTTGTAAAAATCGAGATATCACCAAAATAATCTTGATGATTATCACTATTGTTCTATCTAATAAATCATCCTCATACTATTATGAGAGTCTAATATATAACTATTTAATATTCTTTATGTTTATAAATGATATATAATTTTAATTATAGAGAATTATATCCATTAAAAACAACTTCCTTTACTTGTAATCAAGAAAACTGATTAGAAAATCATTTCAACAAACACTTCGGAATGATAGAATTGAATTTTATAACTTATTAATAATGGAATAAATGATATTAATAAAATGATAATGAATCCAATATAAGTATATTTGTGTTATAATTAGTTAATTAATGGATTTAATATGATTATCTGGGTCATTAAGGCTATATGGAGAATACATTTGGACATAAGTATGGGTATCCAAATCTCACTTCCTTTTTGTGAGATATAACTTATTCACTCATATTTATTTTATATGTTATATATATATATAGACAATTGATTTTTCATATTATTAATTACTTTATTTTCTGGTTTTCAATTTATTAATTTATTATTATTTGTTTTTGGGCATATGATTCGATTGATTACAAAGTTGTAGTGGCTTACTACACGAACCTCCATATTCATTCGGATCACTCTTATTATCTAATGGAATTAATTAAATTATTATTTTTACATATGTAATCCTCATAAATCCTATGTGATTCTTCTATATATGTTTTAATAACATTATACTAATTTATTTTATGTGGATTTAAATTTTTTATGAATATCATTCAAAAAATCATTCTGATCAACAAGATGTTTCAAATGAATATCTCGAATTATTAGCTATTTTCAAGGGAACTATACGAACTATTTTCAAAAACCATTATTTCAATAAAATCATTTATTTAATTATGAAAACACTATATTATTTCACTTCTATTTTAATATAAATATTTTTCAAATAGAACTCTTCTTTTAAAAGTTAAATAATATTTTTCTTATAAAATACTCAAATGATTTTAGAAGAGTAATTTTTTCTATTTCAAACTATTTTTTTATTCAGATGTGTAATATGGACATGTATTTTATGATATCATATATTTTATTTTATTTAATGCATTATGATTAGTTGGACTATGGATGTTCTATCATGTAACTATTCATCCTATTACACCAAATGGTTAGTGTTAATGTTTGGGGAAAGACATTTACATTTCAGATGTTAGATTTAGTATTAATATATATGTTGTTTTTCATTATCCACATTCATACGAGGAATGTATTAGAATTTTTATGTGTCAGGTGTGTCACTCTATATACCCTCAGTGTATCAGTATGTGTCATGAGAAATAATAGTGTCTTGGCATATGTCCTTGACGGTATGGTTATTACAGTCTTGGAACAATGCCTTGACTGTATGGTTATGATTTCCCCTATTATGCATTACCTCATTATTAATCTAGTATACGATCATTCATATGATTATTCTAAAATTAGAATATACATTCTTATGTTTCAGGAATGGTTTGATCATTTTTTCACCCTTTCATATTATGATCAAGTATATTTTCAGAGACATGCATTTTTTTTGTTATTCATCAGGCCTAGCGTTTGTGTTTATATCCTATTCAAATGTATTATTTACCCTTACTGGATCACCCATTTCATGTGTTTTATTTGCCCCATATTTTAAAAATGTATATAATAAATGAATTCACTGATAATCTAAGTGATTATGTGTGATTCAAAATAATTCCATATATTTCTTTCCCTTTTGAGTTTTATTTTTGAAGGTATGTATAAACATTTTTTCCAAACCTACTAAACTAATTTTCCATTGAGAGGCATATTCATGGTTTATATTCCAATGTAATGAAATAATGAATCAGAACCGTGAAACTAGGGTCAGGTCCTTACAGTTGGTATCAAAGGATGTGTAATAGAAAACATTGAAAATAGATTTAGACAATCATTATTTGGGAACAAAACACTAAGATATGAATTGATGATAAGTATACAAGAACATCAAATAATTTGGGTAAGGAATGGATTATGTTTATATTTCTATTAAATACATCCCAATATTTATACTACAAGTAGATGTGGTACTCTCACAGATGTACCTAGGATTAATAACTCCTAAAAGGTGTTTTGAGATTTACATGTGGTAACCTAGTACATGAAAATGAGCATTATGACACACCGGGTTTGACTATCTCAGGAGATATGCTTAGGATAATTCAAATTTTCATTTCAATCCATTATGAAGGTTATATACCCCTAATGTTACCAACGAATATTGTTCTTGGATTTTTAAAGAATAAATTTATGTTATGAATTATATCATGTTTAGATTTTTATTTAGTTCATAATTTTATGAGAAAATATATTATATGTAAATGATTATAAATTTTTCCTCTCATATGGAATGAGAACATCACAAATAAACATGATCTGATGAGTAATAAGGATCATATCACTAATGGTCTGAAACCATTATTTCAACGGAATATAGTCTCCCATGTATCTGCATCATATAATAAAATAATATCATATTTTATCAAGTTATCTGAATACTTCTCGAAGGCATATGGATTTGAAGGGAAGATAAATAATAAAAGGATTGTTGAATAAAACATTACAATATGGGAGAAGGGAAAGAATGGTTCCCATGTTTGATAACCATGGAATGAATCACCATGGTATATTATTTAAATGAATGAGAGTTTATTATATATGTGGATGAAAAGGACACCAATTTATTGATTACAAGGTAAAGAAAAATGGTTCCATGTATAATTATTAAACTGTAAGGATATGGGAAACTATGTGAATCAATTCTATAAGAATCAAAGGAATATAACCATAATTATGTTATTGAATAATTACCATGTAACGATACTTACACAAATTCTGTGTGTTGATTAATATTCCTTGTCAAGAATCATTTCATTTGATTATTTTATCTGCAATGTACTGGTTATAAAAATTATTAAATATATGAGGATTGTACTACAATACTATTTCATTATGGATTTGAGCTCATATGATGAATATTATGAATGATAAGTGAATCATTATACTGTTAATTTCATGGGAATGTATATGGTTGAAGTAATGACAACCCAAAATATATTAAATATGATTAAGATAATAATGTGGAAATTCATTATTTGGATAAGTAATGACTAACTCAAAACTAATTATTTATTTTGTGATATGTGTTCTATAATATCATTAATGGAGCTTACAACATGTTTGAATATGAGGAATATATCTAATATATTTTGTAAGGATTAATGTGTGTTTCCCATAAGATTTTATTATAATATGAGTTCTAACCATATCTAAAGAGGAGACATGATGATGATATTCAAATGTTTGGCATGTGAAAAATTTAGGGTTGCTTCAGGATGATTAATGGAAAATATGGAAGAAGATTACATATGTAGGAATGATCTAAGTGTTCTAAATAAAATTAGGATGTGTATATTACCCGTTTACAATGATTTATAAAGTATTCACATGAGAGTGATTATAAAGTATTGGATCTTGATCTTTTAGAATGTTAAACCATTTATAAAATGGATTTAATAGATCATTTTATGAGGTTTTATAGTTTAATGTCACTACATCATTCAACCTTGGCTAAGAGATGATGTATATATAGTTGAAGGAAGAAACAAAAGATACGATTTTGTTTATGAAATAAGAACATATATTTAAACTCTTATATAGTAGAATAATTCAGAAACTCAAGGAAATGAGTCTTATATAATATTTTTTTTTCCCTATTATCATATTTTTCTATTATATAAATGAAATTGTTCATAAATAAAGTTTATTGTTTTGTGGTAAGGATATTTCATTTGAGAATGCTATCTATTAGTTTCCATCAAAACATTATGGTTTGATTATTATAAAATGACCATGTTGTCCAATAAGAGTCTTTATATTTGTAATAACTCGTGCATTTATCTTGCCATCTTATAAAAAGGATATTTTAACCATATTCCAGATGTGGGTTTCCAATAAGGTACTTCTCAACTATCTACCATTAACATTAAAAATTTAATTTCAAATGTCATGTAGAAAGTTGTTTATGAAGGAAAAAATTTTAACTCGTTAAGGATTTTAAAATCAAGTTAATATTTAATGAATGATTCACACTTTCTCTACAAATACAAACCATGTTATACCTAAACCAATAAAAATTATATTTCCACCTCGATGATTTGAATTTTGAAAAATTAATATACATGGATGAAATCAGTATGATATTTAATATCTGATAGGATAAACATTCAATATTTTGTTAATAATAATTTACCATTATGAGTAGTAACATAACCTTATGAATAGTAATATGACCAATGGATTAGTAAACACAACTAAAAATATATAAATAAATTTTTTTCCATCCTTTTTTTATTTTAGTTTTTATAAAAAAATATGAGGAATTTCATAAATTGAGTTTTCATCTAAAAATTGAACATTTCATATTGATAAAATATATTATATCATAATAAGTTTTTATTAATGTTTCTAATAATGAGATAATCTTATCAAAACACACTTCTTTAATTACACATTCTAAAATATTTTTACTTTTCTAAGTGTTGAAAATACTTTTAGGCATTTAACTATGCATTTTATGTTTGCTATTATTTTTAATAAAGAAGTATTTTCAAAGATAATAGTAATTATTTTCATATTAATAGATTTATTATGATAAAATAAATTTAATTTAGAAATTCTGAATATTGAAATAAGTTTACGCTGAATTTATGGAATTTTATAAAATACATTAGTTTTTCATGAATAGTAAAAATACAGTTTTAAGTTTTCAGTATGTTTACCGATATAATTAATGATGCAATCCTAATATATTAATTTTGTTTGACTATTGAGTAATAAAATATTATACTAGGTGTCCGATGTGGCCAATACTTAGGAAAAATACCATGGTTGGGCCCTTGGTTTTGAAAATACCGCTACTGGGGTGTCCTCGGAAATTAATAAAATATTCCCTCACATTTTTTTAAATAGAAACCCATTTATTCCATTCCATTAATTGAAAATAATCACCCAAAAATATCATGTTTATTTTCTTCCCATGAATTCCTTTTAGGGTGACATTAAGCTCCCATGTTACCAACCTTCCCATTTTTGGAGTCACTATTCAAGGTAATGGAATCTTCCACCCTTCTTTTTTTCAACCACCCCAATCAGTTTATTAATTTTTATTTTCCAGATCATTATGTTGGGATATCTCATTAAATATTTCTCATATTCAACTATAATGTAAATTTTATGAGAGAAACCTATTTTCTCCAATCAATATATTTTATGAATTTTTATGTTACATCGTTAATCCACAAAATCTTCGTAAGGGATTTCTCAACATCAATTTTTATTCTGAGATCCTTTATTTTATTTTTCATTCATCACCTACTCTAATAAAAATTGTAAGATAAATACATTAATTTTAAAATAATGGAATTTTTATATTTTCAGGGAATAATTCATCATGATATCTCATTTCGCAACCATTTAAACAAAAAATGAAAACACTATCAGCGATGTGTTAATATATCGTATTCAAGGAAGACATATTTTCAATTTCTATTAATATGTTTATGAATGGTCATGAAAAAAATTTATGCTTTAGTAATAATATAATATTGGTATTATAACCTATTCAATGTTATGGAACAATTATATATAGATAATACAAATTCAAATGATGACATGTTTGTCAAAATCGAGATATCACCGAAATAATCAAAATGGATATTGGTAATGTTATATATAATAAATCATCTTTATACCATGTAAAAAAGAAATATATATAACCATATATACTTTTATATATTCATAAATAATTTATAAGAACAATTCTGTAGAATTATATCCATTACACATAAACCCGTTTACTTATAAGCAAGCGAACTGACCATGAAATCAAGGAAACCAACAATATGGAATGACGAAATTCAGTCTTATAAATTATCAATATGGGAATAAAATATCATAATAGATCAATAATGAGTAAAATATATGTTCATAAGGTTCTAAATTATTTAATCAATGAATTTAAGTTTATTCTCCAAGTTATTAATGTCATGTGAAGAATACATTTGGACATAAGTAAGGGTTTCTTCATTTCACTTCCATTTTTGTGAGATATTCCTTATTCACTAATATTACTTGTGTATGGTGTATGAACACTTCCCATTAGTTTATCATATAAATAATTTCTTTATTTTCATGTTAATAAATTTATCATTTTATGATTATTAATTTTGAGGCCTATGATATAATTGATTAGAAACTGGTATAGGTTTTCTATCCGAACATCCAATTTCATTAGGGTCAATTTTATTATATACTATTCTCAGTTAAATTATTATTTATAATTATGAACCCTCATAAATCCTATGTGAATAATCTATATATGTGCACCAATATGAATACTTAATTATTTTATGGTTATTCTCATGTTTTAAGAGGATCCTTCACAATTGCATCCAGATAAACACGCTTTTTCAATGAAATTTCTCGAATTCTTACCTATTTTCAAGGGAACTATATAAACTATTTTAACAACAACCATTTTTAAAAAATCAGTAATTTTATTATGAGAAAAAATATATTATTTCACTTTTGTTTTAAAAAAAATCTATATAAACTTTTCTTTTAAAAGTAACGGAGTATTTATCCCAAGATATACTCTATGATTTTATATGAGTATTATTGTCAATTTCAACACTCCTATTAAATCATATCTATAATTGGGTATAATATTTATTTATATAATCTACCATATTTTATTCAACTGTTTATGAAAATGATTACAATTTATGGTTTATCGTGAAACCATTCCCCTAATTACACCAACTGGTTAGTGTTTATTTTGGGGGGATGTTATTTGCATTTAATATGTTAGTTTCAATATGAATTTATATGATTCCTATGTTTATCCCAATTAATATGAGAAATGCACTGAATATAGTAATTTTTAGTTATGGGACATGGTATCCCATCACTCCAGCTGTAGGTGTCATGACACAAACTAGTTTCTTCATATAAGGCCTCGACGGTATGGTCATTTTGGTCTTGGAATTAGGCCTTGATAATATTGTAATGATATCAGGAATTATGAATTCCCTCATTATGAATATATTATTAGATATTTCATGTGATAATTTGAATACTATAATATCCATGGTTTGGTTTTGTGGAATTATTTAATCATGTTTTATTCCCGCCAAATTATGCTCATGTATATTTTTAAAGGCTTGAATTTTTTTATATATCATGTCTAGGGTTTATGTTTTTTTCTACTTCAATTGTATTATTTTACCTTACTAAGAATTGGAGCTCACCCCTTTCATATGTTAAACTTTTCCCCTTGTATTGAAAAAGTATATTATGAATGACCAATAAGGATAATGTTGGAGATGATTTGTGATTCAAAAGAATTTTATATATTGTTTTTCATTTCATCATTTATTATTGAACTTATATTTGTATGATTAATTGAAATATACTAAACAAATCTGTCCATGGAGATGCATATTCAGTGTTTACATGCTAATGAAATGACATAAGGCACTGGCATTGTGCAATTGGAGTTGGTTCCATAGAGTAAAAGTAAATATATAAGAGTTAGAATTACCTAAAAATTAAGGTTATCCTATTAGAGGAGTTTTCTAGACATATATCTATTTAAATAGTTAAATAAATTTGTTTAAAACATTATTAAATTTTTTTTGAAATCATTCTTAATGTTTTTAATGATATGTTAAATTTTTTTAAATATAAAATCTACTTTCGAGAATTTTCATCTAAACCAATGATATGATGATTACATTCTATTACAAGATTTCTAAAAATTCTAAAAAACATTAATTTCTGTAATTGTTTAGTCAATAAATTTTTTTAAATAGTTTCAGTAATTGATTTGATGGGGAAACTATTATTAAGATTAAGTAATGTACATTCCAAATGAACTATTTTTCATGCCTGAATAGGGACAAATGAAGGAGAGTTATGGTTCAATGGTGGAAAATTATCTCCCCATTTTTTGTTTCAAAACCCATTTGTTCTTCAGAGTCGGGACCACTAGACCTGCAACAACAATATATGTTGTGGTTCATGATATTTATGTAGAGTTCACGACATCAAATGCTATAGCGACATCAT
Source organism: Viscum album (assembly GCA_963277665.1). Lineage (NCBI taxonomy): Eukaryota > Viridiplantae > Streptophyta > Magnoliopsida > Santalales > Viscaceae > Viscum > Viscum album. Next base: position 568,326,109 of record OY728151.1, read on the forward strand.
AAACTTATATGGTTGACCAGTATCCGGGGGTGGAATCAATTTCTATGGTTATGTAGTGTGCATTAGATGGTGATCTCAAGATAGCGAACAATGAGGTAGTGGCATTGGCTTCTATGGTTGAGCATAGTGTGGTGGAGGGATCGAATTATGTGGTTGAGCGGAGTGTAACGACAGAATCTAAGGATCACAATGATGGAGATATCACAATGATGAATGGGTGTTTGATGACGCATAATAGATCAATGGGTGAGCATGTTGTTGTGACGGTGGAGAAATCTGAGTATCAAGAGGATGGAGATCTCACGACGATGAACATGGTTTTTTTGCAGCTACATTGTTATGTGGGTGAGCAGGTTGTCGTGATAGAGCATGGGGTTTCAATGATGAATGATCCATTCAGTACTCAACATGATGTGGGTGCCACTAGAATATGGGTTCCATATTATTTGTTGGATGATAGAAATTTTCCCCATCCCTAGAAGACTCTGTTTGGGGGTGGTCGGGGAAATTGCATTCCACACTAAATTATCTCTGATACCGCAGCATGACTGGAGATCCAGATTCAATATATATAAGTTTTTTATGAGGGGGAATATTTGAATTATATATTTTATTACTTCAATGGTTTTCTAGACTCATCTATTTAAAGGAAGAGGAATATTTCACAGATCAGAATAGATCCTGACTCTCTTTCAGAACGAGTTAAAATTGGTGATTTCCGGAATATTTCCCGATTATTTATCCTTAAAGGATCTCAAACATTGAAAAATAATGAACTTAAGAAGTTTATTTCTTCGATTTGGGGAATTAATCCCTCGAAATGTATCTCACTAGGATGATAATACTACAATATTCGCTTCCACACGAATAAAATAAAAGTCCGAGGTTGTTGAATTTTTTTCATTTATCTCAAAGAAGGTATTGTCAACCTTCGTGAATGTGATAAAAAATTAAATCCCATTTAGGTCGGTAAAACCACAACACAAATTTATCTAATATTGTATAGTTTGATCTAGAAACTTTGGCACCAGAAATTTCTGTATGATAGTGCTCTATAATTGTAATTTTCAAAACAACTGAAAAGGAAATAGATGTGGCTCGATTTGGAAACGTCGCCCTATTCCTAGTTGAGGTTGAATTGGGATCAAACCTGGTTGATAAGGTAATTTTTGAAACTTCTGATGAAATTATTGAATTGAATATCATTAATGAGAAAATACAAATGTTTTTCAAATATTGTAACATTATATGTCATGACTCATCTACATGTAGGGGTTAAGGAGTTTGCATCTATTGATCTTCATGTCTATATGAAATGATAAATTTTCTTAAATAGAATAAAAGTACACATGTTTGGTTACCTGATTTTAAGGGTGAGGCAGGTCCTTCCATTCCTACTGATATGTAAAATTATGAAGGAGTTGTTCATGAGTATGTTTTCAATCCTACAGTTGATGAGATGGTTGATCAGGGTATCACTCAATATATCAATGACTCTTATTTTAGTAATAAGTTAATTTCTAGGGAATAAATATTTTCAAAAGAGGTGATTATACAATATGATGATACAAATCGTCCACGAAAATGTGTTGATTTGTAGAAAACTCAATTTTCTTCCCATCCTCAATTATCAGGGTGAGATCATAAGTTCAATGTTGGAAAAATAGAATAAATATCTCACTCAGGTTGAATCTCACCATCAATATTAAAATTATGGAAGGGTTACTTTAGATACCGAAGTGGTTAAAAAATTTATAAAATGACTCTCTAGCTATTTCTAAACCTTGTCACACTTCATTAAAACCCATTGTTGATAATGACAGATTATAGCTTATTTCATACATGAAGTAAAAGTTTGAAAATGTTTTCATTATAGGTAATAATTACATTGTTCATCATATTGATGATGTCACTAAGAAGAAGGATACCACTCCGGACCCTCTTGACGAGACTTAAGAGATCCATTGCTAGGATACTATAATTGAGGGAGTCGCTTCTCCTTGTAAATGAAAGGAGCTTGAAGATAACTCTAGTTCTGATAGCACTGATGCTGAGACACTTTTTGAATGCCATTAAACTACTTATTCTTGTAGTTGAAGATTAATAGGTTGAGATTGTGGTCATGTTCTCAGAATTGCTTCATTGAATTAAATTCAAGAATATGAATGATATATAATTGTGAGATTGATGAAAAAGTTAGGTATATAGTTTTCTACTTTGGGCTCTACCTTGTTTCTCGTACTCCTTTTAGACAAATTATTTTTATTTCTTTTTAATTTAAGAGGAACTACACCGATATTTAAAAAACACCCTTTTTCCAACATTTAGTGTTTTATATTAAAATTATATTATTCCACCACTATTATATGAACATTATAAAATATCTTCATAACATGTAACAATAATTAAAAATATAGGTAATAAGTTCAATATTATTTATGGTCATAAAATTATTATTTGAGGGAATAATGATAAATTATAACAGTTTAGGATGAAATTATTTTAATGATGTTTATATAAGTGATAAGGCTAAAAAAATTTCAAACAATTTTAAATCTGTTATTAATTAATCTTATTTATACCATAACACACATTATTATCATATTTAGGGATACATGGAGCCACATGACTTGATTATAGAATTTGTATTCTTTAATCTATAATTAATTCCAAATTTTTCATTTCTCTCACATTGACCTACTCTCATCTATACCTCAACCTTTTTGAGATCTATATCTTTTCAAGTAAAAATACCAAAAAATCCCTCACATCCATAAGTAAATTATAGAGTTATTATTTATGTTAAAATTAAATCCTTATATTATTTAAGGATTGAAAGCCAAGAATGGTTTCTGAAGAAGGACTATGTCATTTAACTAAATATTTTTAGTTTTATTTCTACTTCTACATCATTAATTTTGTATTGAACCATCATTAAATTATAACATTATTATTGTACATATATTGAGATTCTAATTCTTTTATTTCATAAACTATGTCAATATTCTCTTACATAAAATAGTAAATTAATCCATTGTTCAAGTGTAGGGATTAATATCTCCCAACAAAATGATTTAATTCAATTTACACCACCACATTTCATGACTAGTTATTATGATTCAAATAATGTCTTTATTTTGTATTTATGAAATAATTTATTTTTATTTAAAAGTACATTATCATATATTTTCAAACCCTTCAAACTATTTAAAAATGGTAACTTATTTCGTGTGTATGTGTGGATTACCATTTCTATGAAGAGATTTGAATCTGGTTTCATAACGTTGAAAAAAGGATTATATTAATAAATTATTTAAAATAGAAAAATAATAATTATGATTTAATAATAATTATTTATGTATGAAATATTAAATTATTTATTTCAATTATCATTTTTTATTAATGAAAAAGCTCATGCGTATTTATGATCGACCAACATGATGATTTTAAAAAAGTAAATTCTTCTTATCTATCCTTGATGGATGACTATAAAAAATAATTTCTATATAAAAATAATTATTATTTAATGATTATTGATATTTATAGGTGTGAATAACAACCTCTCTTACGATAGTCCAAAAAAAAAAGTATTTTGGACATATGAGATGAAAATCACAAAAACATCAGATGTGAGATTTATTTATTATGTACTTGTATGCATGAAATGAATAAATAAAACTAAATTAAAAATAATTATACAAATCTTACTAAGAATTTAAAAATTTTGTTATAAATTTTTATATTTATGTTGATAAATAATGTACATGATCAGTTAGATTAAACATAACAGACACTTTACCTTAAATACTAATAATTTATTTTTGTAATGTTATATTTTATAATTATTTTTATTCCATGACAATATTAATAAAATTATTTTATGGATTATTTTAAAAGATAAAAATATATTATAAATGTAAATTTTTATCACTTTTAAAATCCATTCAATGGTTTTATGATAGGAATTTTTATCAAATTATATCTACAATTTTTTGAAATAAAATTGTAAAAGGATTATTATATTTTATCATATATGAAATCAAGGGAAATTACTACCCCCTTAATCATTTTTTATATTATCATTACATTTCAAGATTCCATGTAATCATCATATAAAAACTCTAATTCCAAGTTTTCTATGTATTTGAAATTTTTTTTAATTGAAATGTATATATCAATATCTAGAAATTTTTTTCTTATGGGTGGAACTAATAATTTTATATTTATAATGAATAAAACAAATTATTTTTTATATTTACATTATTCTCTAGTTCATGGAAATTTATTATTATAATAAGTGTTATATATATAGATCATGATGATATGTGATCTTTATATAGCTCACGATGACAGGTGATCCCAATATAGCTCTCCAATGAATTAGGTAAGGAGATTGAGTTAACATATTATAAGTTTATCTTAATAGATTATTTGAATTTAGAGGATACGTTTTTCTATTTGTAAGAGGGGTTTTATGGGTGATATGAAGATTATATTCTAGGTTACCTACTAGAGTATTCAATGGAATATAATGATTTTTCAATGAATGTTATTGCATTTTACTGGTAATGTATTGATTAATTATTTTAAAATAATAATTACAGCCATTTAGTGGCATGAGGTATGATTTGTTAGAAAAAAAATTCATGGATTCTCAATTTTTTAGGAAATCATTATTATTATTATTTATTACATAAGGTTTTCATGAAATGTTTTTTTTGTGAATTTCATTGGGTAGTAGAGCTGGTTTCATGACTGACTAAATGATTATTTGTGTTGTTATGTTAATGGAAAAACTGTTTTATAACCCCATTATATTAAAATGGACTAACAAGACTCTTTAAATCTTTATATATGTACCATTATATAAATCATTTGCTTATTCCTCATATTAAAATATTTTTCACAGGACTGTAATGATGAAGAATGAAAATGATGTGTTCATGATAATAATTTTGAATACGTGTTATTAAAAGAAAACATGATTCATTAATTAAGTTTTATATTATAGAAATAATTCATACTGATTTCATATTTATACATAGTAATATATTGGGTTTCATGTAAGAGTTTTGAATTAATTATTAAAAACTAAAATTGAAATGATCAACGAAATGATAAAATGTGAAAATTTTTCAAAATATCCATTTTATGTATTGTTTAAAGCTGTAACATTAAATTAATATACCATATTTTAATATAGAAATTATTTGAATAATATACATATTTTTTGATGTTTATAAACATGTTTCATGAGAAATTCATATTTTTTATGAAAACAAATATAATTTATTTACAATAAATATCATATTATAAAATTAAATATAAATTAATAAATTATGGGAAAAATATATGTATCAAAATTATGAAATTTAATAAATAAGAATAATCATTATATATTAAATTACTGTATTTTTAATTTATTATTTATTATTGACATCTAATAAAAACATATTACAAATTCAAAACTATAAATTTTTTGGAAAACATTATAAATAATATAATCATTTAACGATAAAAATAAGGGAATATAATGATAATTTTTAGGGAAGTGTTCTATTTTATATATATTAAATGGATATATTGTTATTAGAAACGCATATTTCTCATGGAAATACTAATTATGTAATATTTATATGTAAAATATATGCATATGTGAATAAAAAATATTAAAAAATATTTTTAACAAATAACTAATAAATAATAAATTATAATATGATAAAAAATCGTTACAATTATTCATTTATAAAAAGAATTTTCATTTTAATTTTTTTATGTTTAAATATTGTGAATTTTTATTTTAAAATGTAATGGCATGAAATTTTAATAATGAATTTAAGAAAAATTATTATATATATATATTTCTCATTCCTAGAATATTTTGTCATTTGTAAAAAATGTGAATATAATCATTTATATATCAGAGAGGTTTTTTTGTGAAAAAAATATTTTTAGTCTTTATGAATTTTAATATGATTTTATTCAATTATATAGATTCATATTAGTTAATATAATAAATATATAGATATTTTTATAATATATGAAATTTATAAATTTTGTGTTTTTAGAAAAAAATAAACATTTAAGGTAAAATGTGAATTAACACAATAATGTATATATTGAGTGAAATAGTTATAATAATGAATAAGGATATAATATATCTAAAATTTATATAAATAATGAATCTAATAAGAAATGAATCAAATATGTTCATTATTGTTTTTGTAAATATCTTTTTAATATTAATTTGTGTACAAACTATTGAATGATTATTTATGAAAAATTTAATTTATTCTCACTTATAAAATAGACCCACCACCACTATATACAAAAATATATATAAAATTTGGATACCTTGCTATATTCTGACATTTTATTCTCCATTTTTCATCTTATTTATATTTATGATTTTATAGTCCTACGAAGAAGACCAAAATCCATTAGAAAAAAAGAAGGATTCAAACAGAGGGAATGATTTAATTATTATATGTATTGAATTATTATTTTTTAAATATATTATCTTATCATACACATTATTATTATAAATAATTTTATATTATTTTAATATATAAATAACATAATTCTGTATAGTTAATACTGCCTTTATAAATAAATCATTTTTTATACACACATATACTTAAATTATTTTATGTCCTTGTTTTTCGTTGTTTTATAACAAATATGGATGATGATATGTAATATTTATCAAGGATGACTATGAAAACATAAATACATGTAATTTATGATATTAGTATCAAACTAAATAATTTTATCATTTTTTGAATTATTATATAAAATTTTTCCAAATTATTAAAATGATAGAATATGATTAATACAATTACCAAAACAATTATTCTTTTGATTTAATCCATATAAAATATAGAAATAACATAAACAATTGTAAAACTGGGAATACAAAATAATTGAAACTGTATTTGTATGTTAATCCTTGAATATTTTGTAGATGAATCATAGATTATCTAGGAATGATAATTGATATATTTAAAAAAAGTATAAAATAATTTGAAATGATGACATTTAATGGTAAAAATGATATGAATTACTAATGTTGGAACAAAAATATAAATATAAAATAATATTATTAAAAAATATATTATCATAATTTTTAAATAGATAATTAAATACCTAAATCTAAATATACTAGGTTCATAGGCATGTTTGAGCTTGTTAGGGTGTAATGTATAGGGATCCCCACACAATATTCATCATTTTAGATTATCGTAAAAATAATTTCTTTGTTGATGAAATTGAATATATATATATATAATTAGATTTATGGATAAATGGAAATGGTGGGGACTAAAGGTATATCCTCTAATAATTTAATTTATCTTATTATTTTTTTCTTAAAATTTTCTATTTCCTTTTTTTATATTGAAATAAAAGCAAAATTCATAACTATGATATGAAATGTAGATAAATAAAAACATATCCCATATAAAAAAATTCATATAATGGACTTCAATTCATTCTCATTGGCTATTGTATTCAAGGAGTTATGTTTCACTCCCACCTCCCACTTATTATCCTTCACCATTGTGTTCTCATTCTTGTCAATTTTCACCATAATATAATTTCATTTCTTGTTAACTATTTTATTGATTTTGGAATCAATCATTATAATATTTATTTTTGTATTCATTAATTCATTTTATTCCATTGAGTTATACATTCTCTTCATAAGTAATATGATTCTAAATTTTTATTATTATTCAAATTGATGTCCTCATATTATATTTTAACTTTTTGGGTGAATTATATATTCTTTTTGTTACCTACTTTTTTAACAAAACATCATAAATATGATATTGTAATTATTTTTCTTTTTGGTTATCTCTATTTTGGGGTATAGATTCATTTTTTATTACAAATTCATTTATTTTATATTCCATTCCCTATAAAAGATTATTATATTATTCCCCCTTAAAATTAATTTATTTTTTTTACTTTTCATATTTTTTTATTGATCATTAATACCGAAAAAATTATGAAATTATTAAGGGTTCCATTCTTAATTACACTTTTCTATTATACTTTATATGTATTCTTCATTTAATAAATATGGATTTGATCTTCATATTAAATTTATATTGATTTACATCTTTTATTTTTTTGTTTTAGATATTTTTTTCTATTTTTTTATTATTAGTTTTTACATCACTCTATTTGGAAATTATAAAGTAATATTACTTAATCAAACTCTTGACTAGAAGATTACCTTTAATACTGATGTTCATTATCTTCAATTTTTTAAAAATTATTTTCATATTTTTATATGATTCAGTCTTATTTTATTTTCTTTTCACATATATTTACATTTATTTAATTATTTCACTATGATAAATTATACAATATAAATATACTAAAAATATTTCTTCTAAAATATAATCCACATTTATACATTTTCTTATAAAAATTAATTTACAATGTTTCCATGTAAATTATATACTCCGAAAAATGGACATCATAAATATATATATTTATAAGAAAAAACTAATTATTATTTTCCATTATTTAAAATATTTTATTCCTGTACCTATGATTATTTACGAAATTTATAAAAAATATTAAAATTCAATAAAAAAAAATATATTTTTTATTTTCATCGTATAATTTTTTTCTACACCTATTTAATTTTATAACCCAAAATTTTATCATTCCTTATGTTATAATACATATCATTATACAATTTCATAAGAAAATACTATAGTGAAATTATCCATTTATACATTATAAAAAATATTATTTATACATTATTTTTTAATGAAATACATATGAGAGTATTTTTCTATAGTCACCATTATCTCCCTTATTATAAATGAAACCTAATGATAATCATTCGTCTATGTCCATTTCATTTCAAATAGCCCACACTTACATTTTCATGTTTAGGAGTATGTACCATGTTATTTAAATAATTCATTTAAATATGGATAAAATATAACTTATCCTTATAAAATTATATTATATATGGTGTGAACAACCTATACTTCGTTATATTTATTGAGTGGTTTTACATTTAAAATTACTTTATTTTGTAGAAATATTTTTATTTTTAATTGGTATTTACATGTAACCCTTTATCTCAGTAGTTAATCCATCCTTGTATTAAATATATCTGTGCATCATTAAATGTACTACACCTATTTATTGATATATCATTATCTGAAGTGTGTGATACATAATATATATCAGTCAAAATAATTGTCTAAATCATTTTATCTATTTATGTTATAATGTTTATGAAATATTAGAATTGAAAAGGATCTCCAATGTTAGAGATATATTAAGAGGGATATAAAACCATGATTATTATGAGATGTGACGAGTAAAATCAATCCATAATATTAGTGGGATATGATAAGAATGTGTAATTGACTATTATATGATGGTATGGATAATTATAATTGATCAACAATTTGAATTATTAAAATTTTGTATATATAATATATTATCATATAATATTACTTAAAAATGTAATTTCACATTCTAATTTTATTTATCCATAATTATGTTTAAATTTTATTGATTCTATATACTAATTCCAAGTTTTAAATTTTTCTTCGTAGGCCATCATTTTTATGGTTTTAATTTTCTATTCATTGATTTTTATAATGATTTCATTCCCTATGATCACATATTTTGATTCAATGTTTATATAACATTAATCATTCCATTTATATTTTCTCATGTATCTAAATTAATTATTCCCTATTCATAGATAGATAATGCCTCATTAATTATGATTTTTTCCCTTATAGAGCTGGCATGCTAACATTTTTTAGTTTCCCCAATTCCCTTGGATTTCAAATTTAATCATATGATTATGATAAGGTCATGAATATATGATTCATATTCAAGAGTATAAGACTATATATTGTAATTAGATGAATATATGTAAAATATAAACAGATATATAAACTATGAATTCTATGAATGTTGGTTAAAAAAATTTTAAAAAATTTATTGGTTATCTTAATTAGTATTTGAGTATATTAATATTGTATGTTTTAGTAAAATAATATCACTATTTTTTTTGGGTTAGTGGTCCATATTAGATTCTAGTACTCTCTGAAATTATTCTACTATTTGATCATATATATCCAATTTTTCGATAAACATGGAAATTTTTAGAATTTCTTATATAATTTTAGAATAATTGTTTTATTTATTTTCTTATATTTCATGTTCATGAATAATTTTAATCAATTTTAGAAGTTCATTTTTGCATAAATTTTAGTTAATTAATTATAAATTTTGAATTTTTATGAGTATATGTATACATTTATTTTTTATATATTAGAATATTGTATTATTTTATATTTTATATTATTAATAATTTTAGTAATAATGAATATTTTTTTATTATAATAATTTGGATTTACTGTTATTATTAATTTTAATTATCTTTTATCGTAATTTTGTCAAGATCCAAATCTTACCGTACATAGAAATTACATTACTTTTGTGGAATACTTAATACATGAAAAAAACAGACACCCAAAGACCTCATTAGTTTAGTATCTTTGGAAACTCGGAACATAATCTTCTAATCATGGTGAAAGATCTTCAACATCTCCCATAAAGTTATTCCACTTGGTTTTCTTACCTATAACCTTTCTTTAAATCCTGGGGAAGAGAAAACATAAAAAGGGTGAGCTGAAATGATCAGTAAGGGTAATCATTGAGAACATAAAATAGTCCCTGAACATTTGAACCTATGAACATGTATATAAAACATCAAAATCATGAGTAATGACATAAATCTTGGAAGTGCATAAATCATAGATCATAAAATAACATTACCCATGATAAAATATCATGGTAATAAAACATTTAATTGTGGATAAACATTAATCACATGATATGATTTCTATTGTAGCTAATACATTGTTGTCAATACCATCATAGTGGACAAAGTCCCTTACTGAATATAGTTCACTCCTCATTCCCGTCCTGTATCACTGAACTGGATTAACTTTTCGTTCTATACATGTCTATCTCATGAGATATAAATATTTACCCAGTGAATTAGAGGGAGATATAGGACCCTTACATCTCATAATGAAATCATTATTTTGTGTGCCACAAAATAAACATACATCATTCACAATAACCCATCAAATAAAATCGGTTTCATAAACATCATCCCATCATAACGTAATCAATATAAAAGAAATGGATATCATTTCATCATAAGAAAAATAAAACCATGTAAATAATGGAGACATTATTCTTGAAAAATAATCATTCTAAATAATATCATCTTACATGGAAAATAGTTTTGATAAAACACATGAAATGATTTCTTGAGGAAAATATCATTTATTCATCAAAATCATTTTCATTTCTCAGAATTCCATGAAATTTTAAAATAAAATTATTTTGTTGATATAATAATTGAATTTTTTAGAATAATATTCATTTAAATATGTCGTTATGAAACCGTAAAAATCCATTCAAGCAGTATAAGTTAAAAACAAATTCTTCTCAAACTTTTGCTGGAAAAGTCAAAAAGTTCCTCATATGTTAAACAAAAGAAATATTCCTTCCATAAAAAAATTTAAAAGTCAAGGAGGGATAAAAATGACTTTAAAAATACGTGGTAAAAATATTAATCACTTTATGAAAATCATTTTTATGGACATGGATGAAAAATATAAACTCAGTAAATACTTACGTATAAGCAATGCCATATAAAATTGAGATTGAAAAATTATCCCTTTCCTTATGTCCAATTTCTACAGTTTGTGTCCGAGACTACTATATAGTGGGTTTAAAAAATGTATTAACTTGTAACAGAACCATAATAATTCTTATGATATCATATATGATTCACTTATGACATTATATTTCCAGTTCTTTTTTCAATTCAATTTTAAAGCAGCATTTTAGGTAAAATGGATTCATTTATCGTACATGTTTGGACTTGTCTTTCATGATATTATTGTTAATTGTATATTGATTTACTTATTTATACAATGTAAAAAATGATTTATATTTCATATATATTCAGTATATATATAATGGATAGACGAATGAATTGAAACACCTAATTCATGGAGACAATAGGTCGTACGTACGCATGAACGTTCATTTCCTTTCCTTATTGACTTGAATGGAAGTAAGTAGATTACATACACACATATATATATATATCCAGTATAATTATTATTTCATATATATAATTATTATTCATTATATATACTTTATAATAATTATTAAATGGATAACATGGATAATTAATCTCATCACTTCGTGGAGACGGTAATCCGTACATACTCAGAAGCAATGATATTGTTCCAATAATTATTAAATGAAATTGGAGTGGATGATATAATATCTCATAATTAGTATTATGATATAATAACAATATATAGTTATTCTTAACACTATTATACCATTCCAACTAAGGTGGTGGTGGACAAATAGATTACACTACGGCGTGGAGACGGTATTCTGTACGTACGCACACGTGGTGATTTCATTTTCCTTGGGATGGATAGAAGGTGAAATGGGGTTGTGTCATATCTATAATAACATATTATTATATTAGTTATACTTATGTTTTTACTTTATAATGAACCAACTAAATATGTGGATGTATATGAATAAAGAAACTTGAAAGAATCACTAGAAGAGATTACCTCTTCTTCGACGCGCCTTCCCTTATCCTCCTATTAGGGAACAAAAGATGGTCTTTGATGAAGACCAGGACCAATAGTAGGAAACTATGGAAGTGTGTAAGTAAAAATAGTAGGGGTATACCGAGCTTGAAGACTCAAATTTTTGTGGAGAGAAGAGGATGGAGGTTCCCTTTTATAAGGGAGGAGCGGGGCACCAATTGAATCCTCAAAATTATTATTTTAAAATAAAGTGAATACCCAAATAAAAACCTCCAAAATAGCCCAAATACAACGCCTAGATGAGATAGGGTTGTAATATAATCAAATAATAAAATATAGACATGTAGTATATTTATTTTAAACCTTATTAACATGATTTATACTTATTTAATATATTTAATTTTATTTGTGGTAATAATATTCAAAAATTGAGATTTTTATAAAAAAATACTTAATTTTTTGTGATTTATCCATAATTGGGTAATTTATGTAATTTTAGACCATGTAAATTTCAATTTATAATTTTTAAATATTTTGTGATTTTTAAACAATTTAATAATATGTTATTTCTAGAAAATAAAAATGGTTTTAATTTTGACTCTATTCATTTAATTTAATTTAAATTAAATACACACAAAGGATATATTCGAAAAAAAATATTTCATAGACTCCAAAAATGTCATATTACACTATAAAAGTTGTTGAGAATGTTAATTAGTTAATATAAAATATATTTTAATATTTTTAAAACCATTTGTTTGATATTTCTCTTAATGAAATAATTACTACAACATTTTTTTATAATTAGTTAATATACTTATCTGAGGAATAAAAATTAAAAATAAAATACTATGATGAATAAAAATATAATATAATTTCATAATAATACTTTTACTCGAATTTATCATCTTAAAATAACAACATTTAAATTGTTATATTTATTAAATTATGAAGGTGAAAACATTAACATCATTTAAAATAAACTAATATATATGTCATAATCACTTTTATATGGATCCAAATGGTCCCCAGGTAGACCCTAGGATGATTATGGTATATATATACTCGACCAATAAGTTTTTTTCATGTGTTTTGGTTTTTTGATGGTTATTATAACTTTAATGAAAACTACATTATTTATTTTTCACTAAGTAAATAATTTATGCATCATTAATGTATATTATATTAAGCTAATTAAATATTTCATAAAAATTACAAATAAATTACCATATCAAAGAAAAATAATTTATATTAAAAATCAGTATTTATAATCGAATTTATATTCTTTATAACCTTACATTAAAAATAATTTACTTATTAATGTTTGAGTGAAACATATTTCACTTTCTTGAAAATAAAATAGTATAACAGTCTTAATCACATCGAAGTGGATTCCAATGGATTCCATTTCGACCCAAATATGACTTAGGAGAAAATATAATCATTGAATTATATTCATACATGTGTTAGGGTAATATTATTAAAATATATATACCCTTAATTACCTGATTTACCTTTAACAACTGTAAATAAAATTTACTGTAGTTTCTATTCATAGTGCCCAAAAATAAAAAGTATCCTATTAAAATTATTTGGACCTACTGATTCTGAATATGGAATCAATTTTTCAAAAATTCGAATCATAGATGTTGCAGAAATTAATTCAAAATTAATCTTGTTAAGAAAATGAGTTTTAAAAGTTAAAACATTACAAAAGATTGAAATGATTTTACCTATGAATTCAATGTAAAATAAATAATATTTACATAAATTATATTCAATTGTAAAAATAATTATATTTAAAATATAAAACCATTAAATATTATAATTTAATTATATAAAATATTACGATGAAAAAGTTGCTTATAATTAAAATATAGCATGTTTTTACTATTCATTAAAATATTAAAGTTATCAGAATAACATGACAATTTTAACCAAACTAAATTTTTATATCCTGATTCCAAAGAAGAATTTTATTACTCCAAATTGAACTTATTAACATAAAAAATACTTGATTAAATGTGGTTGCACCATCAAAAGGAAGTAAAACTGTATTTTTTTTGGAAAAATACTTATTTTACTTGAAAATTTTAATTTGTTCTCATACCAATATCGATAATATGTGTAAGATGTATTATAATGTCATAAAATTCAAATTTTAGTTAATACTATTCATAACGGCAAGTTCATAATAATATTTTAACAATATATCATTATTTAGTGAAACTCATTATTGCGTACAACACACACTATCGAGAAAGGTCTCTCTTGCGTGTAACACTATCCAAGAATAGTGTTTGCGTATAATAAAATCTAGTATAGTGTTGTGTATAGAACAAGATATTTTTGGTGTAGCATACAACACAAGACATCAAAGAAATTAAAAAGAATCATTATCATAAAATTTCGGGTTGTTACATTCTACCGCCCTTAAAATGAATTTTGCCCTCGAAATTCGTCAGGGATATAAATGGTTTACTACATGAAAGTTTCATTCATAGAAACCCATGTCGTAAAACAGAATACTAAAAGTTAATTTTAAAAAATAAAGTATAAAACATAACAGTTACCCAAACTAACTCATCACTGGGTTTCCACATAGGATAACATAAGATAAAATATGTATATGGAAGAGAGAAATAACCATCATGTTCTGTTGGATAGTGGTAGATAACATGGCTATAAAAAATCCAACAATCACAAACCCGTAAATTTGTGATGAACTATGGTACCATCTAATTCATCGGATATAAGGGCACTAGGAAAACATTTTTTGTTTTCAAGATCATTTCCCTCATGTTGATGAATTTTTGAGTTAAAAGAAATACTTACTTGATTTTCATACAATCTCACTGTTGTTTGTGCCTTGAACAATTTCCACTTAATATCTTAAAGAAATGATGTTGAATTTGTATTCCGTGAAGTGTTAGTAGATTAAGTGATAGAATGATAGGTCATTCCATCTATCTCAAAGATATGGTTTGAAAAAGTTATATACATAAGTCCATCGATGGTGAGATTAATTGTATATGGTTCTAGAAATTGACTTATACTTAATCTATCGTCCTGCTTAATAAAATAAAACTAGTTTATACTAACCAGGGATTCTTGTAGGCCAGTGGTAGGTGATAATGTCCTGTCGTACTTCAGTTGGGGGTTTGATTCTTGCAACCTTATCTGACACGATGGGTTGTCTTCTATCTTGCAAGTTTTCATTTTTATATAAATACAATTTTATATCAATACAGAAATAAAATAGAAAAATGTTCTAGACTTAAAAAATACTACCTGATGTTCAACATAATCCATTCCAATTTTTAGACATATCCAAAATACTTCTATCCAATTTTCATAGTGTAATGTAAACGATTACTAGAAATGACATCTACCAAGAATGGGAATACCATCATCTATCATATGATATATCTTTTGTGTCAAATTCCAAAGATGTGAATACCTTAATCATGTATTCTCTTGAAAAATGAATACACATTGAACCGTAATGAAAGAATGAATGCTGTCAAAAGTTAACTCTTTATACATACTAAAATTACAAAATTTCTATATACTCAAATCATGATATCACTTTCTCCTTATATCAGTCATGAGATCAATAATACTATCAAACATAATATTTTCTCCTTATCCCTTCATTATGCTCATATCATCTGCTTTCCAAAAATAGTTTAATAAATTTTCATGGTTACCGATACAATTAATTATATACATTCAAATAATCAAGGAAAGACAACAGTGTAACAATCCTTATATTTTTCTTTATTCCATCGTACAATACATTATTCTTGATAATCATGCAATCATTACACTACCTTTTCAAACCATTGACCGAGCTTCATCATTTTATTCCTTAAAACATCTTTCATCTCATATATCATTTATAGTGTCTCCATTATCATCAATATAAATACTACCCATGCGACCGTTCTTATTATCTTCATGAGATTTTCCCTTAGGGCACTAGTTTTCATAATGACCTTACATTCCACATTTAAAACATTTAACTGTTGTTGATGTCTTAGGAATACCATTATCCTTGTCCATTATGTTAACTGAACCTTTTCCTTTGAAATTACTAGCTCTTTGTCCATTGTTTCCACACCCAAAGCATCTTCCAGTTCCATTAAAACATTCTCCTTGATGCTTCTTCCCATATGACTTACATGAGGGAAATTGAAGTTTCTATCCTCTATTATCATCATGAATCTCCATATTTCTCTTATAATTTGAGTCAAGAATCACACAAAAGTTGTGATTATTGATCAAATTATGAGATTGATGATTAGGAAAAATAACAATGTTTCTCCTTCCAAATACTATTTCATTTGGTAGCTCATGAAGAATATCATTCCATTGTTCATCATATTCTCCATTAACATGAATCTTCCTCTTTCCAGCCATTTTCTAAAACCCAAAAAGAATAATGTGAGAGGAATAAATCATTAGTGGAAAACCACATAATAAAGGGGGTGTACCATAAATTTCTATGATATTAGGATTAATTCTATAATCGTTACCATAATTCTAGAACTATAACCTACACTTATACTTAACCATAGGTACATCCCTAGATATTCATTATAAATATCTCAACAGATCTCACTAAAGTTTTCACATCCTAGTTTCTAAAGGTTGACTAATCCTTCACTCTGATACCAACTGTAGAGACCCAAAGCTTGATATACAAAGACAATACATTAATTTTTCATAATACTTAATACATGGAAAAAACAGACTCACAAAAAAAGTATTAGTTTAGTGTCTTTGGAAACTAGGAACATAATCTTCTAATCAGGTTGAAAGATCGTCAATATCTCCTATAAAGATCTTCCACATCGGTTTTTTTACCTATAACCTTTCATTACATCCCGTGGAAAATAAAACACAAAAAGGGTGAGCTCAAATGCTCAATAAGGGTAAACATGAAGAACATAAAATAGTTTTTGAACATTTGAACGTAATAACATGGACATAAAACATCAAAATCATGAGTAATGACATAAATCGTTGTCATGCATAAAGAATAGATCACAAAGGAAAATTAATCATTATAAAATATCATTTTAATAAAACATTTAATTGTTGTAAACTATTAATCACATGATATCATATCCATAGTAGCCGAGGCATTGCTTCCAATACCATCATAGTGGACAATGTCCCTTACTGAATCGAGTTCACTCCTTATTCCAGTCCTATATCACTAAACCGGATTAACTTACCATTCCAGCCATGTCTATATCAAAATATATAAATCTTTATCCAATGAAATGGAGGGAGATATAGGTCCCACCCATCTCATAATAAAATAATTCTTTTGTGTGCCACAAAATAATCAGACATCATTCATAATAACCCAACGAATAAATGGGTTTCATAAACATCATCCCATAATAACATAATCCATAGAAAGCAAATGGATATCATTTCATCATAAGAAAAATAAAACCATGTAAATTATTGAGACATTATACATGAAACATAAACATAGAAAATAATGTCATTTTAGATGGAAAATAGTTTTGATAAAACACTTGACGTGAATTATTGAGAAAAATATCATTTATTCTTCAAAATCATTTTCATTTCTCAAAATTCCATGAAATATTAAAAGAAATGATTTTGATGAAAATTATAATGAAATTTTGTAGAGGAATATTCATTGAAATAAGTCGTTATGAAACCATATATATCCATTCACACCGTATAAGTTAAAAAAACATTCGTCTCGTACTTTTGCTGGAAAAGTCAAAAAGTTCTTCGTATGGTAAACAAAAGAAATATTCCTTCCATAACACAATGTAAAAGTCAAAGAGGGGAAAAAGTAATTTAATCATACATGGGAAAAATATTAAACACTTTATGAAAAACATTATTATGGACATGGATGAAAAATATAACCCTAGTAATTACTAACGTATAAGCAATCCTAGATAAAATTCAGATTGAAAAATTATCCCTTACCTTATGTCCAATTTCCTCCGTATGTGTTCAAGACTCTAGTATAGTGGGATTAAAAATATTATTAACTTGTAACAGAACCATAATAATATTTATGATATCATATATGATTCACTGATGAAATTATATTACCCATTCTTTTGTCAATTCAATGTTAAAGCAGCGTTTGGGGTAAAATTGTTTCCTTTGTCGTATGTGTTTGGAGTTTTTGTTCTTGATATTATTATGACTTATATCATGATTTAATTATTTACTAAATGTAAATCATTATATATATATATATAATATATTCAGTATATATATATACTATATAGATAAATGAAATGAAACACACCGTTTATGGAGACGGTAGGCAGTACATATGCATGAATGTTGTTTTCCTTTCCTTATTTACTTTAATGGAAGTAAGTTGATGACATATATATTTAAACATAAATCCAGTAGCATTAATATTTCATATATATCATTATTATTCTTTTTATATACTTTATAATTATTCTTAAATATTTAACAATGACAATGAATCTCATCGTTTCATTGAGATGGTAATCCGTACAGACGCACGAGTGATGATATCATTCCCACATTTATTAAATGAAATTAGAGTGTTTGATAGATTATCTCAAAATCTGTATGATGTTATAATAACCACACATATTTATTATTTACAAAACTATACCCATCCATGTAAGGTGGTGGGAGAAAAACAAATTACACCACGTCGTGGAGACGATATTCCGTACATACGCATGCACGGTGATTTCATTTTCTGTAGAATGGATTGAAGATGAAATGGGGTTGTTTCATATTTATAATAACATATTAGTATATTTTTTATACTGATGTTATTAATTTATAATGAAACAACTAATGAAGAGGATTTATAAGAGTAAATAATCTTGAACGAATCGGTAGAAGAGATTACTTCTTCTTCGACACACCTTCTCTTAACCTCCTCTTAGGGCACTAAATATGGACATCGAAGAAGAACATGACCTCTAGTAGGTATCTATGAAAGTGTATAAGTGAAATGGCCAGGGGTTGGCCGAGCATGTAGGCTCAAATTTTTGTGAAAAGGAGAGGAAGGATGTTCCCTTTTATAAGGGACGAGAGGGGAACCTTTTGAAACCTCAAAATTTTTAATTTAATATAAATTAAAAATCCACATAGAAACTAATAAAATTACTGAAATCCTAATATTAAATGAGATAGGGTTGTAATAACCTCATCCAAAATAATTTAGACATGTTTGAAACCTATTTTAAACCTTATCAACATGATTTATCCTTATTTAATCTATTTAATTTTATTTATGTTAATAATATTATAAATTTTAAATAGTTATAAATAATTACTTATTTGTTATGAATTATCCATAATTGGGTAATTTATGAAATTTTAGACTATATAAATTTCAATTTATAATTTATAAATATTTTTTTGATTTTTAAACAATTTAATAATACGTTATTTTTATAAAATAATAAATGTGTAAATTTTGACACTTTTCATTAATTTGAATTTAAAATGAATACACACCAAGGATATATTCAAACCAAAATATTTAATAGCCTAAAATAATGTCTTATTCATCTTGTATATTTTTTGAGAACATTAATTAGTTCATATAATATTTATTTTAGTATTTTTATAACCATTTGTTTGATATTTCTCTTAATGAAATAATTACAACAACATTTTTGTATAATTATTTAATATACTTATATGAAGAATAAAACTTAAAAATAAAATAATATGATGAGGATAAATATATTATCTTTCATAATAATACTTTTACTCGAATTTATATTCTTAACATAACATCATATAAACTATTATATTTATTAAATTATGAAGGTTACAACTTTCAAATCATTTAAAAAAATAATATAAATGTGCTAATATCTTTTATGCAGCTCCCAGTCGTCCCCAAGTCGACCCATGGATGATTATGGTATATATATACTCGAAAAAAAAGTTTTTGTCATGTTTTTGGGTCATTAGATAGGTATTATTTCTTTAATTAAAACTATATTATTGATTTTTCACTAAGTAAATAATTTTTACATCATTAATGTATATGATATTAAAGTCAATAAATATTTATTATAAGTAACAAATAAATTACCATAATAAGGAAAAACATTTTATCTTTCAATTGAGTATTTATAATTGAATTTATATTCTGTATAACCTTATATTAAAAATAATTTACTTATTAAAGTTTGAGTGAGACATATTTCACTTCCTTGAAAATAAAATAAATTGAAGTTCTTAATCACATCCAAGTGGGTTCTAATGTATTCCATTTCGACCAATATATGAGTTAAGATGAAATATAATCATCCAATTATATTAATAAAAGTGTTAAACTAATTTTATAATATTATATTTACCCTTAATTACAAGATTTACCTTTAACTATAGTAAATAAAATTTTCGGAAGTTATTACTCATAATGCCAAAAAATTAGCCTATTAACACAATTTGTACATAATTATTACAAATATCGAATCCATTTTTCAAAATTTAAATTACATAATTTGAAAAAATTAATTTAAAATTAATCATGTTGTTAAGAAAACGAGTTTTAAGAGTTAAAACATTGCAAAAGATTGAAATGATTTTACCTATGAATTCAATGTAAAATAAATGATAATTACATAAATTATATTAAATAGTAAAAATATAATATATTTATACTTTAAAACCCTTCATTATTATAGTTTAACAATATATATTATTACAATGAAAAAAGTTGTTTTTATTTTAAATAAGCGTGTTTTGACTATTCATTAAAATATGAAAGTTATCAGAATAATATGAAAAAATTATCCAATGTAATTATTTATATCCTGATTCTAAATATGAATTTTATTTTATAAAAGTGAACTTATAATCATGTAAAAAAATATATTTAAAGTGGGTGTGCCATGAAAAGTAGGTAAAACTTTTTTTTTGAAAAATACTTATTTTACATGAAAATATATTTTTTTCTCATACCATTTTCAATAATACATGTAAAATAAATTATAATGTCATAAAATTAAAAATTTAGTTACAAATATTCATATTGTCTAGATCATAATAATGTTATAATAATATATCATTTCTTAGTGAAACTCACTATTGCTTACAACACACGCTATCGAGGAAGCTCACTATTGCATGCAACAGAAGCCAAGAATAGTTTTTGCATATACTACAATCTATTATGGTGTTGCTTATAGCGAAATCTAATCTTGGTGTAGCGTAAAACACAATACATCAAGGAAATTAAAATGAATATTTCTTATAAAAGTTCAGGGTGTTCGATATTTAATATATTATATTATATTATATAATTTCAAATTTGTATAATGATGTTTAATTTTTAAATATAATATTTTAATTATTTTTACATATAATAATATTTATATTATTATTATAAAAAATTATGTTAAATTTTATTATTACTAACATTGAATTCTTGTTAATGTATAATTTTATTTTTTTAATTATTTATTTTAAATGGTCGTGTTCTAGAATTTTTTTAAATCCATTCTACCATTGGCCATTTCATAATCATTAAAAAGTGGTTACAATATTTATCTTTCTTAAATCATACTTTTTAAATGGTAGAATCCTCATCTCTTAGTTCAAACTACAAAAAAGGGTAGGGATCCCAAACCCATGAAGGTGTCCTATCATCAAACAATACCACCATTTTCTTACATACACCCTACAATAGATTTACAATGATTAAACCACAAGGACCCATCCCATGTTATCCCCATTATAGCATTTATATTACTATCTATCCATATTAACAATACCACAGGCCTTTCTATGCCTACCATAATAAAATCCATTCCCCTCTTAATTTATTTAGGCATGCACCCTCATGATGTAAAAATAATCTCAATCTAATATGAAACCACGAATATATTAAAATATTTAAAAATAATATTCAACCAATCCTTAAAATATATCATTTTGTTAACTCCCATATCCCCCCATTACATTAAATGAATTGATTCCATTTGTAGTGTAAGGATTTTCAAATTTGGATTTCTTAATATTGAAAAATATTAAATGTCTTATATGTTTACAGAAATATTATTATATGTATAATCATTTATAATATTAATAATTTTGACAACCCCATGTGATAGAGAAACAAATTTTTTTATATAAAAAATTTAAAATTTGCTTATGAACATTTGGTTTTACCAAAACACTCAAAAATTATCCTTAACAATAAATTGTTTATCTTGTAATTTCAATATCTATATTGGAAGATCCTAATCAAAAAAATGTATCGTTAACATTAAATCGATGGAAAATTAAAATTTAATGTATCTAATACAAATATTATTAATATATAATACAAATTAATCTATTCATGATCAATATATGAGCATATTCACTATACGTCCATCTGAGTTATTTTAGGTGACCAACAAATATTAAGGATTAATAAAGGTTTATGATGAAATATTTTGTTCTTATCCTTCCATATCATCTACAAATGTGTGTAAAAAATTAAATTTTTGGGTTATGTACGAAACCATATTGCTAGAAATCAGTACAAAAAATAAATTTATGAAATGGAATATAAAAAAATAATTCACATTACTAACAACCAATAAACATGGTTTTCCCAAAGAGATATTGGTTGTTCAATGAGATGATTTAGAATTATATTTAGGAACGTATCTCCCAGTGATAATAATTTAATAACACTAAATAAAAATTAAAAATAATAAAAAATTATTCTTAACCCCAAATTGAATTATTATATTCAATTCTCTCATCTATGAATATTTTTAATAGAGTTTTGTGATGTCATATTTTAAATTTTTTTGGATGTTATATTGATAAATCGAAATATTCTTTGAGTATAAAAATCTTCGATCATTTTGTTTATTATGATAAAATGTTTTTAAATTTTCAACATTAAATTTTGAATATAATAAAACAATGTTCCTCAATTATTATTTTATAATATTATTCAAACTCGTGTTCATTATCTTTTCATAAATAAGATCCTCACTAGATTATTTCACCTCATTTTCTCTTTTCACATTCAAAAATTTTACTCTACCAATTATCGTATCATTTTTCTTGTCATTATTGATAATAATAATCATATTTTTAACGGCCTTAAATGTTAAACCAATATAAAATTTCATATATAGTTATTAATAAACATTTATAAGGTTGTTTCATCAATTTTGGTTACTAAAATAACTCTCCATGCACTAATAATTTCATTCCCTTAGCCATTCTATTTTTTTCAATAGAAAATGTTATTGGTGTCTCCATTAATTCCATTTCATATCATTACAATATACATTTGATAACTTGACTGAAACCCATGAACCCACTCCTTATAATCCACCTATAATAAATTCGTTTTCTCAATAATAAGAAATTTTTTTGATCACCTTACATATAAATACTAAAAAAAACTAAAATCTCCCTTTATATTTCATTAAATTTACAATCTAGGACCTTTGTTAATGTTATTAAATATAGAAAAAGAAATCAATGGTTGTTTATCCCATTTCATGATAACCTTTTTATCAATAGATATTGAATCCTGGAAAATGTACTCTTAATAATAATGAGAATTAAAATGTTTTGTCGAAGTTGATCCATAAATAAAGCAAGGAGGAAATCGAAATGACAAATTATTAATCACCATATAATTATATTTCTAAATATTTTCCAAATAATCTATGCAATGAAGAGGGATAAAATCGGTCATATCCATCTCATTCTCAATCTATATGAATCAAATCACAATTGACTCTCTATTCAAATAATAGTTTTATCAATTACATAAACAATGATCATGAAAGTGGTATTTCCATTAAAAATATACAGACGAACAATAAATAATACATTGTATAAAATTATAATCATCGACAACATCAAACAACGAAAAAAATTATGATCAAGATTGTTCAAATTAGATACTCATTAATGAATGTAAAGAAAAAATCATATCATCGTATTTTTTATAGAACAACTAATCGATAGATTATGATATTTTGTAGATAAAGGATTAAAGATTTTTTATGGAAGGGGGAGATTATAAAATCATTCCCTGAATTAGAAATAATAAAAGTATTATAATATGTTACTATTGAATACCATCATAATATTAGGAGGTATCAATTGATAATAATTAACAATTTACTCAACTAGGAATGAAAAATTACATCATGGGAGTTAATCCAGATTACGAAAAGTAAGTGGCACAAGATATAATGGTGACCCTATATTGTACAACCACTTCATAGTTTAAAGTCCTCACAATAGAAACAGACAATGGTAATTAGTCACAGAATATCACAACAATTTTATGGTCGATATAGGTATACCGTTCAGTAAAATCATTAGGATTTACATCAAATAGGATAAAAATAATCCCTCGGATAGGAGAATCTTAGAAGAATACAAACACCTATTATAACCAGAGGATTGAAATTATTGGAAACTATGCTATAATGTAAATTAATTACCTCTTCAACAATGATTAATGTAAATGTATTATAATGTTATGAAACAAGAATAATATGAGGGGATAATAGGGTCGGTTCCATATCCGTTGCCTCTTAAGGTGGGTGGAAGATTACCACTAAATGCCATATATTGGGATAATATTGAAATATGGAAGGAAATGTATTGAAACCTTGTTTCAAATTATAATTATTAGAAAATTAATATTTTTTTTTCACTTAGAAAACAAATTTTTCTTTATACCAAAATTCAAGAAAAATATTATAAAAAAAGTTGTAATTTAATATATACCTAAAAATATTGAAAACATAAATTGAAAAATTTTATTCTCAGTTGGATATAAAAATTACTAAATTATTCTGATGTAATAATTTAACAACTATATAGTTTTTTTCAGGAAATTATTTCATTAAAAATAATTCAAATGGAAAAAAATCTTAACAAGTGTCAATCTTTTGATAGTTATTGTTTCTTCAAAACAGTCTATTTCTTTTAACAATGTGAATTAATTTTAAATTACTTAATGTCAATTTTATGTTTTGAACATGGAAAAATAGATATCATTTTTGAATTTGAAATATCAAATATATCTTAGGTTGAGTTTTTGGAAATTTTCTGAAAAGCATCAATTTTTTATAAACAGTAAAACCACTTAGTAGTAGTTAAAAAACTGACATTTTCATCAAAATTAAATTTGAACACTATAGTGAGTTGAATTTCAAAAATAAAAGGGAAAATTTTAATACCATGATGTAAAATGTTGTTCAATAAAATAAAAATAATTTTTGGTGAATAGTAACATTTGAATTTTATTTACCGCGGTTAAAGGTAAATAAAGTAAATCAAGGTAAAAAGAATATTATTATAATTCAAAATTCACTTAATAGTAGTCCTAACCATAATGTATGAATAGTGGCAGACAATGGACATCTTCAGGTCAATTTTGCGACCCCATGGAGCCACTTATGAATTGTAATGAAATATTATATGAATTGATTTAAAGTAATGACAAAAATGACATAAAAAATATCTAATTGTAAATTAATTTATACTTAGTGTTTTATAAGTTGTTTTATTGACTATAAATATTAATTGGAAATATGATGAAATTTCCTAAATCTTTGTATTTTTTTTATAATTTTTAGAAATCGAATAAATTAAATTATTTATGACACAATAATGATGCAGTGTTTACATCATTAATTTATCATTTAATTAAATAAGATTATAAATATTCAAATAACACCCAAAACCTATCCAATTCTTATTGGGTGATTTTATATATACCATGAATCATCTTATCTTCTACTCTAATTATTTTTGGACCTTCATAAACCAAATATCATTATATAATAAAATAATATTTTTACACTTTCCTAAGGAGCCCCAACTCCCCCTTATAAAAGGAGTCCATTTTTATCCAATTCCATACTCCTCTAAATCTATTTGGATCGTCCAAACACTGACCAATTAAGCTCCCTACATCCCTCTACTCCTCCTAGAAGCCTTACATTATGTAGAAGAAACTTCAAGCAGTCCTTTTGGTTAAAACCAATAGAAGTTACCCAAATTAAAGTTAACAGTTCCTCTTAACTTCTTTTATTTTATTTTACTTCTCCCACCCTCTAAAATATTTTTTCCTTTCTCTTATAACAAAAGAAGTATCATGAATATACTATGATGTTTTTATAATAAGTATATTATCTACACTTACCCACACCTTCATCTAATCGGTGATGAACATACTGTTTCTCTAGATTGTAAACTAACGCCTCATGAAACGATGATTGTTCGATTATCTCCTTCCGCTTATCAGGGTGGACATTGAGATGGAACTTTATTTATATATTATATATATTATGTTTACATTTTCTTTATGCTTTGTTATTTTACATTTATAGGATACCTTTATAGTTTCCATTATAGGTAATCGCGATAATTTCATTTGAGGAAGTCCGAACTACCGCCCCCTCAAAATGATATGACTCGTTAATGGCATATGTGGGACATATAAAGGATGGAGTTAGTGATATTTTATATGATATTATACTAGAACAACAATATAACCACGTATAATTATGATTTAATTCCATTTAAATATGAAATAGATATGAAAGTAGCATTCATGCGTAAGTACAGCTTACCGTCTCCATGAACGGTGCATTTCATTTATTATCCTCAAAATGTTATATAATTTTATACATACATACATATATATATAATCTAGATATAAATGATTTATATGATAACTAAATCGGGAATATCATTCTGGAGATAATGAACCATTGACCACATGGACAATTTGTAATTATAAGGTGTCCATTTTTTAATAAAGTACCAAATATCGACCAAATGACCATTATTAACATAAATGATTGGATACAGTTTATAACATGGTAATAAGTGATATATAAAGGATAATAAACATTAAAAAGGTTCTTAAGACAGTATAAATTAACTTTAGATTATTATTCAAGAAGAACAATGAACAAACAATTCAAGTCGGACAAGAGAAGGGATTTTCTTATCTCACTTTTAATTTCATGAGATTTCCATTGTTGACGACTTATTCATTGAATGTGGTGAATTGTGTACTGAGATTTGATATATATTATCATGATTATCATTATTTTCCTGGTATTATGTGCTTCATTTGATGGTTATTTACTTTTCATCATATGACTCAGTTGATTACAACGTGGTAAAGGGCTTCATCTGACTTTTCATTCCCGTGAGATTCAAGCTATATTTGACACTATTTCTATTTGTGTGGTGTATGTACTGCCCATGATTGTTGTCACGCCCCATCCTCGGGGCCCATGCCGTGACTACCCCAAGCCCACCTTCTATAGGCCAGGGGCTGGTGACTAGCACTAAGGTGTAAATCCCAGTAAAAAGGGAAGGCATTGACTTTGAAAAGAAAACAAGCACCACAGAGTAAGCAAGCAGAAAAGTAAACACTAAGTAAAAACAGTAAAAAGTTGTGCTGAAAGTAAAAAGGGGCCGGAAATACAAGCCCAACTGTAAAGTACAACTGAAAGGGGAAAACATCAACTGAAAGGAAAAGCTGCAGCATCGAGCCATCCTCTGAAGGTCCCACCTGAAGGGTGGGTATAGATAGCCTCCACACCTCCTCGGTCCAGTCGTCCGCTCCGAGTACGTCCCGCCCAGTAGTCCACCTCCCGGTAGCGTCCTACTCCGCACACCTCCTCCTCGATTAGCGCTACACATCGTCTGCAACCAACACCACGAAGTGTGGGCATAGCCCGTGTAGGGGTGAGTATAAGCTACTAATTAGGGACCCCGAGACCCCCGAAGGTCTCCCGAAATCCACAAATGATAATCCTCAAAGGAAAGATACAATCACGAAGTAACAACCGACATTGCTTAGGTATATTCCCATACATATACCTAAGTCATCAATTCCGTTCGGCTCCAACGTCTGAGCCCAAGCACAACCCAGTCCACATAGGAAAGAAAAACGTATACCCACACAGGATAACACAACACAATCCACAAAGGTGAGTAAACAGTAATCCACATAGGATAGCTCAACACAATCCACAAAGGAGAGTAAACAGTAAATCCACACAGGATAGCTCAACACAATCCACAAAGGAGAGTAACACATGATTTAGCTCACACAGGTATACATCATCGAAAAGGTGAAAGAGATGATCAGACAATGATACTGAATCATCTAAGCTGGGACCCACATAGGATACAAGACCAGCACTGAATCATCAAAGATGGGACTCAGATAGGATACAAGACCAGCACAGCTAGGACCCACATAGGATACAGGACCAGATGTCTTCATTGATTCATCTATTCTGGGACCCACATAGGATACAAGACCAGTATTGAATAATCTAAGATGGGACCCACATAGGATACAAGACCAGCACAGCTAGGACCCACATATGATACAAGACCAGCTGTCTTCATTGATTCATCTATACTGTGACCCACATAGGATACAAGACCAGTATTGAATCATCTAAGCTGGGACCCACATAGGATACAAGACCAGCACAGCTAGGACCCACATAGGATACAAGACCAGCTATCTTTATTGATTCATCTATACTAGGACCCACATAGGATACAAGACCAGTATTGAATCCTCTAAGCTGGGACCCACATATGATACATGACCAGATGTCTTCATTGATTCATCTATAATGGGACCCACATAGGATACAAGACCAGTATTGAATCATCTAAGCTGGGACCACATAGGATTCAAGACCAGCACAGCTGGGACCCACATAGGATACAAGACCAGCACAATTCATCATCGCAGTCCACTGAGGATCTCTGCACAGTCTCCGTCGTCGAAGTCGCAGCCAGCTCTAGGGTTCCCGCACATAGCAAGCTCGATCGGGGGGGTCCGCTCCACGAGCCGAAAGGCTGATACATCAACTGTCACATAGCCCAAATTTGATGTATCCAAAAGTTCCGTGTCTTCAATAGGAACTCAATGCAACAGATGGCGCGTCAATCAGACGCCCGGTCTGAGAGATGTTGGCTTTTTCGTCCTAGGGGCTCGGTTGGTTTCTAAGGAAAACCAACCCGACCGTACTCCACCTGCGTCCAAAGCTCGGGCGGAGTAAGCCAAAAGATCCGTCTCACTTAGAGGAATTCAATAAAGCTGACGGAATGTCAATCGGATGTCTGTAGCTCATGATATGAGCGTTTCTGCTCTGAAGGCCTGGTTGGTTTCGTCTACGAACCAACCCGGCCGAAGTCAATGTATTCTGAAACCTTGATTGCGATATACCTAAACGACCGTCTCGATCCAAGGATCGCGTTTCTGCCAACGACGTGTGGTTCGGAGGCCTTTAGCTCAAGCTACGGGCATTAGACTGAAAACGGTCCGAAGATGGGGGGTCCGGGCCCGAGCCGACCCGGCCCGGCCCGACCCCCCCCCCCCCCCCCCCGCCCCCCCAGGGTCGGCCGAACCGGGTTGACCCGCCCCGGTCCAACCTGGCCGGGCCCGGTCTGGTCCGGCCTGGGCGCATCCCGGCTGGTCGGACCGGCCTGGCTCGGCTCGGCCGAGCGTCCGAGCAGCCCGGGTGCCGCGGGGCGCCGCCCCCACGGTTTGGACATGCCGCGGCCCTCAAAGGGCCCCACTGTCAATCGCACGCGGCTTCTGCTGCGTCTCGTGTGGGCGAGCTGGACCCGCGTGGCCGTGGGTCCGCTGGCCGCCGCCGGCGCCTCCGCCCCGGCGGCCCGCGCCGCCGGCCGCTTCCGCGGGCCACCAGAGTCACTCTGGTGGTCCGTTTTCCTTCCCGTCTGCGCCGTTGTTCCTCCCGGCTTCCGTTCTTCACTGCGGGATCAACAAACTGCCCTTGCGTCACGTTTTTCTGTCGCCCGCCAAATCCTCACAACCACGAAGAACGGCAGAGGGTTGTCGGGTCGTGTTCGTTTTGCACGCACCCTCCGTGTTAGATAAATACAACGGGAGAAATTATTCTACACATTAAAACAACAATTTTAATAAATTAAAATTGTTCATTCGAATCCGGTTCTTAAATTTTAAAGAAACATTCACGGGAATAAGGGCATTTCCAAAATAAAATCCCTACCTCATCAAGTCGTCACTCGCGGGTTCTTCGTGGAATTGGGGATCGTCGCGTCGTCGCGGTATCTGGCGTCACGTCGTCGCGGAAGGGGGTCGCGTCGACGAACTCCGAGGTTCAAGAACAAAACGATTTAATTAATAATAATTAAATATTTCTTGAGTTAAAAACCACAAGGAAAAATTAAAAGAAAACTGAAACCCTCACCTCAATGGATGATCAAAGGTTCTTGTTGCAGATTAAGGAACGTCGCCGAAGAACATCGCGGGAGAGGAAACGTCGGCGTCGCAGCACACGGCGTCACGTCGTCAATTTCCGCGGGTTCGGCGTTCTTCATCGGAGGCCGGTATTATTCGCGTTTTTCGCTTTCTTCGCATTTTTCACATTCCTCGCGTTCTTCGCGAAGGAGGATGAAGGCTCAAGAACTCTGTCAAAACCTCTCAACGTGTAATCCTCCAAATGTTGGTATTGGTCTTATTTTATTATTATGCCAACAAACGAAAAGAGGTAAGTAATGACCCATTTAATTCGTAGAATTAAATTAACGAAAGAAATTGCCCATTTAATTTACAAACAAAACTGCCCAATTAAATGATGCGTTAAGAAATTAAGAAAACGCGTCAGTTGACTTTCATAATGACGGGTTTTCGCGGGTGCGTTACTTAGCGAAAAAAAACGGTGGGGCTCGTGCGGGCCCTACCACACAAAAATCATACATAGAGGGTAGGATATTTCTGGATAGCATCCTATCCAGATCAACTCAGCTTAAGACGCTTTTAAGTGGCTTCAAGTGGCTTCCAAGTGGCTTAAGAGAAATAAAATAAAGTTTGTCGAACAATTTATTTTATTTCTTAACTTTAAGCCCAAAAATTAAAATCCACCACCGAGCAAACGCAACTCTGGAAGAGGCGTTTCTAAGAAAATACCAGCGCTGCGATTTCAACGGTGCCCTCAGAATTCGATTCCAGGCACCGATTCAAAAGTTATAAAAACCCGCTCGTCCGTTCACTTAACGTACCCAAGACAAACTTCAGAAAATGATTCCGGGCACACCGGGCCTCGGAATCTGGTGCCGTCAGAAACTGCATTCTTGTAAAATTCCAAAGAAAAATAAAAAAAAATTTCTTTGAAATTTATGGATTTTTACATTACTCCCACCACTGGGCTTTACGTCCCCATAAAGCTTCAGCACAAACTTAGGGATACAAAGGCGGTACCGAGCACGCATATGAGCCTCCCGCTCCAAAGTACTCTCCTGGAGGTTCCCGTGATGCTATCCAAAGCACACTAGAGGAATCGATCATCCACGTAGGACCCGCTCCTGTCGATCCTCGATCTCCACTGGGACCTCCGCAAAAGTCAACCCATCATCAAATACCAGCTCTCCATGGTCAAATATTTGTGTTGGTTTGTGCACGTATCTCCTCAGCTGAGATACGTGGAAGACGTCGTGCACCCGGTGCAACTGAGGTGGTAGAGCCAGGTGATAAGCCACCTCGCCAATCCTACTGAGGACCTGGAAAGGTCCGATGAAGTGTGTAGAAAACTTTCCACCTTTTCCAAAACTCTGTAATCCACGTTGAGGTGAGACACGCAAGAAGATGTGGTCGCCATCCTCGAACTCTAGTGGCCCCCGCCTCCTGTCAGCATAAGACTTATGCCAGCTCTGAGCTGTCTTCATCGCTCCTGGATGACCTGGACCTTCTCTGTCGTGGCCTGGACCATCCCGGGTCCCACAGGAGCTGCTAAGATTTCTTCTTTGCTGATAAGAGAAATCTGGTCCCATCCCCTGGATGAACCACATTCTTTTCCTAATACAGTCAATCCTGACATGGATGATACTAATCCATGCCAAGGATGACATCGTAAGGCCTCGACGCTACTACCAAGAGATCAAACAGTTACTCTCGCCTCCAAGGGTTGAGTCACACTGTCGGCATCAGTGTGTGGTAATTGGGTCTCCTCTAGTAGATGTTTCACAAGTGAGGGTCAAGTCAACAGTCAAAACTGGAACCTCTTAGTAACAACACAAAAGAGGACAGGAATGAAAACCTCACAAAGGTATGTGTCTTTTATTATTGCAGCTCATATTAAAAATACGCTACACAATAGCAACAAAGAACTAGAAGTATAAAGGATGTATCCACTAGTTCCGCTCCTGTCCATTTGCTCCCAGAGCTCCATGATCGAATGCTTTAGCTGCCTGAAGTAGAGATCTCCCATGTCCACCAACTCCATGCGGTCGGGGTGGACCTCCTGGTGGTGGTGGTGGAAACACCTTGAAGTGTCTCCCACCATCGGCTACTCGGCCAGCTCCTCTACCTCGTCCGCCTGCACCCTGCGGACCACCGTGGCCGAACCTCTATCTGGGAGGTCCCTCTACCACCTATTGCTCATCTGTAAGACGAGTCGGGTAGTCTCGAGCCATGTGACCTCACCCGCTGCATGCGTAGCAATGCTTTCCCCTCGTGTAGCTGGCTCTCCTTCGGATGCCCCGCACAACCGAATCTTCATCCTGAGACTGCCCATCTAATGGTCTAGCCCATTTGAACCTCTGCGTCACCTGTCTACTTCTAGCTGTAGAAGACCCTACTACGGGCCGTCCTGCGGAGGGCCCGGCCACTGGAGCCTGCTCGGTGAGAAAACTCTCCACTAGAAGGGCTCTCTCCAACACCTCTGCCTGCATCAGAATGTTGAGGGAGATCATCGAAGCCCTGATATCGTGCCTCAGTCCCTGCTCGAAGGTCCGGGCCCGGAAGAACGAGTCCCATACCATATCTGTGGAGTAGCGCGAGAGATCAGTAAATCTCACAGAGTACTGGGCCACTGTCAAGCTGCCCTGCAGCAGGTGAAGAAGCTCCTGAATGCGCACCGCACGGAGGGTGGCTGGGACGAACTAGGAGCAGAAGATGCTCTCAAAGTCCGTCCAGAGAAGAGATGCTTCATCGTGCACCTGGAGCATCAAGCTCCACCATCGTCTTGCTACTGCGTGCAGTAGGCTCACCGCGAGGATCACTATGAGGTCTGCTGGTGTCCTCACTAGCCTGAAAACTCGAACGACCGCCACTAGCCAGTCCTCGGCTGCCTGTGGGTCCGTCTCCCCCCGAAACCTGGGTGGTCGCTAATGCTGAAACTCGTGCAGTGCGCTAAGGCGGCGTGCATCGTCAGTAGCTGGGGCTGGTAGCATCCGTGGCCCGGATGGTAAAGGTACCACCGGTGCCTCTACTGACAATGAGCCATGCACCGAGGCCTCGTCGCTCGGTGGGCTGTCATCACGCTCGACTCTCGGAACCCTAGCTGGATACCGTCGTGGGGCCATCCTGATATGAAACAGGTGCGCCACGGTCAGATCTGTATACCTGGTGAGCTGACACAAGTAATCACAAAGAAAACTTGAAACACACACGCAATCAATTTTTTCGTGCATTATGTCAGAAATCAGAAGTCTGGGTCCTGGTGTACGGATACGTCGGCCGCCGCACCAACACTGGACTCCCTGGACTGATAACCACACCCAATATTCTAAACACTATTGCTTCACATAGAAGGAAGATCAGAGTCTGCGGTAGAACCGACCACCTCTGATACCAATTTGTCACGACCCGTCCTCGGGGCCCGTGCCGTGACTACCCCAAGCCCACCTTCCATAGGCCAGGGGATGGAGACTAGCACCAAGGCGTAAATCCCAGTAAAAAGGGAAGGCATTGCCTTTGAAAAGAAAACAAGCACCACAGAGTAAGCAAGCGGAAAAGTAAAAACTAAGTAAAAAGTGTAACAAGCTGTGCTAAAAGTAAAAAGGGGCCGGAAATACAAGCCCAACTATAAAGTACAACTGAAAGGGTAAAACAACAACTGAACGGAAAGGTCACAGCGTCGAGCCGTCCTCTGAAGGTCCCACCTGAAGGGTGGGTATAGATAGCCTTCATAGCTCCTCGGTCCAGCCGTCTGCTCCGAGTACGTCCTGCCCAGTGGTCCACCTCCAAGTACAGTCCTGCTCCGCACGCCTCCACCTCGATCAGCGCTGCCCGTCGTCTGTAACCAACACCACGAAGTGCGGGCATAGCCCGTGCAGGGGTGAGTATAAGCTACTCAGTAGGGACCCCGAGACCCCCGAATGTCTCCCGAAATCCACAAAGGATAATCCTCAAAGGAATGATACAATCAGAAAGTAACAACTTACACTGCTTAGGTATATTCCCATACATATACCTAAGTCATCAATTCTGTTCGGCTCCAACATCCGAGCCCAAGCACAACCCAATCCACACAAGAAAGCAAAATGTATACCCACACATGATAGGACAACACAATCCAAAAAGGAGAGTAAACAGTAATCCATATAGGATAGCTCAACATAATCCACAAAGGAGAGTAAATAGTAAATCCACACAGGATAGCTCAACACAATCCACAAAGGAGTGTAACACAGGATTCAACTCACACAGGTATACATCATCAAAAAGGTGAAAGAGATGATCAGACGTTGATACTGAATCATCTAAGCTGGGACCCACATAGGACACAAGACCAGCCGTCTTCATTGTTTCATTTATGCTGGGACCCATATAGGATACAAGACCAGCACAGCTAGGACCCACATAGGATACAAGACCAGTTGTCTTCATTGATTCATCTATACTGGGACCCACATAGGATACAAGACCAATATTGAATCATCTAAGCTGGGACCCACATAGGATACAAGACCAGCACATCAAGGACCCATATAGGATACAAGACCAACTGTCTTCATTGATTCATCTATATAGGGACCCACATAGGATACAAGACCAGTATTGAATCATCTAAGCTGGGACGCACATAGAATACAAGACCAGCACAGCTAGGACCCACATAGGATACAAGACCATCTGTCTTCATTGATTCATCTATACTGGGACCCGCATAGGATACAAGACCAGTATTGAATCGTCTAAGCTGGGACCCACATATGATACAAGACCAGCTGTCTTCATTGATTCATCTATACTGGGACCCACATAGGATACAAGACCAGTATTTAATCATCTAAGCTGGGACCCAGATAGGATACAAGACCAGCACAGCTGGGACCCACATAGGATACAAGACAAGCACACATCATCGTCGCAGTCCACTGAGGATCTCTGCACAGTCGTCATCGTCGAAGTCACAGCCAGCTCTAGGGTTCCCGCACACAGCAAGCTCGATCGGGAGGGTCCGCTCCACATGACGAAAGGATAATACATAAACTATCACATAGCCCGATGTTGATGTATCCAAATGTTCCGTGTCGTCAATAGGAACTCAACGCAATAGACGGCGCGTCAATCGGATGCTCGGTCTGAGAGATGTTGTCTTTTTCGTCCCAGGGGCCCGGTTGGTTTTTAAGGCAAACCAACCCGACCGTACTCCACACGCATCCAAACCTCGGGAGGAGTGAGCCCAAAGTTCCTTCTCACTTAGAGGAATTCAACAAAGCTGACGGCACGTCAATCGGACGTTCGTAGCTCAAGATATGAGCGTTTCCGCTCTGGAGGCCTGGTTGGTTTCGTGTACGAACCAACCCGGACGAACTAAAAGTATTCTGAAACCTTGAGTGCAATATACCGAAACGACCGTCTCGATCCAAGGATCATGTTGCCACTGACGGCACGTCGTTTGGAGGTCTGTAGCTCATGTTACGGGCATTAGAACAAAAACGGTCCGAATACGGGGGGTCCGGGCCCGGGCCGACCCCCCCCCCCCCCCCTCCCCCCAAGGTCGGTCGAACCGGGTCGACCCAACCCGGTCCAACCCGGCTGGACCTGGTCCGGTCCGGCCTAGGCGTGGCCCGGCTGGTCGGACCGGCCGGGCTCGGCTCGGCCGAGCGGCCGAGCACCCCGGGTGCCGTGGGGCACCGCCCCCGCGGTTTGGAGGTGCCGCGGCCCTCGAAGGGCCGCACTGTCAAGCGGACGCTGCCTCTGCCGCATCCCGTGTGGGCGAGCTGGACCCGCGCGGCCACTTCCGTGGGCCACCGGAGTCGCTCCGGTGGTCCGTTTTCCTTCCCGTCAGCGCCGTTGTTCCTCCCGGGTTCCGTTCTTCACTGCGGGATCAACAAACTGCCCTTGTGTCACGTTTTGTCGTCGCCCGCCAAATCCGCACAACCACGAAGAACGGCGGAGGGTTGTCGGGCCATGTTCGTTTGGCCTGCACCCTCTGCGTTAGATAAAAACTACGGGGGAAATTATTCAACACATGAATCAACAATTTTAATAATTTAAAATTGTTCATTCGAATCCGGTTCTTAAATTTTAAAAAAACGTTCACGAGAATAAGGGCATTTCGAAAATAAAATCCATACCTCGTCAAGTCGTCGCTCGCGGGTTCTTCATGGAATTGGGGATCATCGCGTCGTCGCAGTATCCGGCGTCGCGTCGTCGCGGAAGGGGGTCGCATCGACGAACTCCGAGGTTCAAGAAAAAAAAAGATTTAATTAATAATAATTAAATATTTCTTGAGTTAAAAACCACAAGGAAAAATTAAAAGAAAACTGAAACCCTCACCTCAACGGATGATCGAAGGTTCTTGTTGCGGATTAAGGAATTTCTCCGAAGAACGTCGTGGGAGAGGAAAGGTCGGCGTCGCGGCAAACAGCGTCACGTCATCGATTTCCGCGGGTTCAGCTTTCTTCGTCGGAGGCCGGCGTTCTTCGTGTTCTTCACGTTCTTCGCGTTCTTCGCGTTTTTCACGTTCCTCGCGTTCTTCGCGAAGGAGGTTGAAGGCTCAAGAACTCTGTCAAAACCTCTCAACGTGTAATCCTCCAAATGTTGGAATTAGTCTTATTTTATTATTACGCCAACAAACGAAAAGAGGTAAGTAACGACCGATTTAATTCGTAGAATTAAATTAACGAAAGAAACTGCCCATTTAATTTACAAACAAAACTGCCCAATTAAATGGTGCATTAAGAAATTAAGAAAACACGTCAGTTGACTTTCATAATGAAGGATTTTCGCGGGTGCGTTACTTAGCGGAAAAGAAACGGTGGGGCTCGTGCGGGTCCCACCTCACAAATATCCTACCAAGAGGGTAAGATATTTCTAGATAGCATTCTATCCGGATCAACTCATCTTAAGCCGATTTTAAGTGGTTTAAAGTGGCTTCCATGTGGCTTAAGATAAATAAAATAAAGTTTGTCGAACAATTTATTTTATTTCTTAACTTTAATCCCAAAAATTAAAAACCACCACCGAGAAAACGCAACTCCAGAAGAGGTGTTTCTAAGAAAATACTGGCGCTGCGATTTCTTCGGTGGCCTCAGAATTCGATTCCGGGCACCGATTCAAAAGTTAGAAAAACCCGCTCGTCCATTCACTGAACGTACCTGAGCCAAACTTTGGAAAATGATTCCGAGCACACCGGGCCTCAGAATCAGGTGTCGTCAGAAACTGCATTCTTGTAAAATTCCAAAGAAAATTAAGCAAAAAATTTCCTTTAAATTTACGGGTCTTTACAATTGTACACTTTGTGTAATATAATTTCATTTATGAGTATTTACATCTTCATTTTATGATACTTCTTTCATGTGTCGTATATTTTGTAAGTTACCAAATCGGTAAGGGAAGCTTTCACCCTCCACTTTTTAAAATGCATATTTTTGTTATTCCTTTTAATTTACATATTACTATATTGGGATATGTTCTTATTTATCCTTATTGATGTAAAATTTATGTACAAGTGAGTATATACCCTTATTATCTCATCAACTCATTTTCTGAATTTTAGAGTGAAGCAGTTAGGCTGTCGAATTTTTATATGGGAACTTTTTAACACAATTTCAATTCTTTGGGTTCAAATTGTACTTCTTGAATATGGAATCCTATGAATATGGGTGATGAAATCTGATTGTTTTAAACTTAATATCCACTTATATTTTGTGTATTTATATTTGTAACATATAATTATGTAATTTATTTATCCTTAATTTAAGGATACCATCTTTATAATGGATTTCATCTCAATTTACATTTCCATTGGGTAATCATTATTGTTATGCACCAATTCCATTTTATATTGTGTATATACTATCCTTTGGAATATTATATCGTGAATATTTTAATTCTAATTATATTTTAATGTACTGATTAAATGTTTTTCCTCCATTATTTGTATTCAAGATTCTATCATTTTGTTAAATACTCTTTAACTAAAATATAGTTTTAACTATTATAAAGATTTATTCTTATAAATATTTCTCATTAATTTCCATGTTTTCAAAATGGGTTTTAGGATTTATTTATTTGGACATTAATGGTTTCAAATGATAATTCATTTAAAAGCTTCAAAGTGTTATGGGACAATTTTTTCAAAATTATATTTTTAAATGGTTTTGAAAATGATTTGATAAGGCATTGTTTATTTCAATATCATAATTTGATATATTGGAATGTGTTAATGTTATCTTTCATTTATAATTATGTAATATGTTATGATTATGTTATGGTTATTGGGA
This sequence comes from Viscum album, assembly GCA_963277665.1. Taxonomy (NCBI): domain Eukaryota; kingdom Viridiplantae; phylum Streptophyta; class Magnoliopsida; order Santalales; family Viscaceae; genus Viscum; species Viscum album. Next base: position 568,365,306 of record OY728151.1, read on the forward strand.
ATTGTTTACTTATACGAGTGGTTCTGTGATAAAACTAGGGTGCGTGAGCCCGTTATAGCTCTCCAATGCATTGGGTAACATGACAGAGGTAAATGTGATGTTTCACCTAAGAGATTTAGGGTATATACTAAGATGGGTATTCCAAATTTTAATCTCTATGTATTTGTGATAGCTACAATGTATGTTTGATATGGATACTATAATTAAATTTTATGATTTATGATTTGTGGGTGTTATTCATAAATCTTATGATTTCATAAGGTATGTTATGATTAAAAAGTATGATTCCGTTGATTTATATGAATTTATGGGCTACTCTTTTCCTTCATTATTGTATAACCCTTAATGATCTTTTTATGCTCATCCCATGTTTTTGAAATGTTTTCCACATGACTTAAAGATGAATAGGGTCAAGGATGGGGTCAAGGAAATTTTACGATGTCTAAAACATAGAACTAGACATGTTTCTTTTTAAGAGTTATTATTCTATGAAAAAAATGGATACTGAGTATTAGTGTCTACATGTAATATTAAAGTTGTAATGTAATAGTTATGGGCTAATTCTCTAAAAATCTAAACCTGAAAATATCATCAATGTGAATTATTCATTTAATGTAATATTATGTAATTTTTTAAGGATGGGTACTTATATAGCCTCCTCCAAATACATATAGTGAATCCAAATATAATAAACATATACCTATAAAAAAATAAAATAAATGACACACTCTATAAAAATACAAGATGCATAAATTAGAACATTGATATTTAGAGGGAACTAATGTAATTCATGAGATACCATATGTTGAAAAAATATCTACACATGACTACCTATAAATAATTCTCTATAAAAAATCCAAATATACATTTGAAAAAAATATCTAAACAAGGGTGTTATATAGAATAACTAAAATACACCAAAAGAAGGCCAACACCACTATGATATTGAAGACTAATAATTGGGCCAAGAGGAATCTTTAATGAATGGAAATACAATGCTCTATTTAATGTTCTAGATTTTCCATGTAAAATTTGTTTGAAAATTATGTGTGATTCTTTTGAGACCATGCATTGAGATGGCACGTGATTCTGATGTCGGATGTGCCCCAAATAAATCTTCTTACTATTTTAAAATTTTACAAAAAATAGAGTGCTTGATCATTTATAGTAACATTTAAACGAGTTATTTGAATTGATATCTGAGGTAACTATTGTGTTTAGGGAAGTGGGTTTTTCATTGGTAGGACCTAACATTGACCGATACAGGCCAACTTTGAAAAATATTTTTTGAGTGATTTAAGAATAATAAAAAAATATACATAAGAAGATTATTTTATTTTTCTTTTAATTTTTCATGAAAATGAATAAATTTTGTGACACATCGATAAGGAAGTTGTTTCCATTCATAATAGAAATTGTATAGAGACACTACAACTTAGCAAAACAGCGATGCAGAAATATGTTTCCTCAATTAATAACATGGATGGGATATGATATCAGGATCAATCCTAGAGAATTTACATGATGCTCTGGAAAACGAAAATGTGTTGGGAAATCCTCTCAATGGTAAGGGATGAATGAAAATGAGAATGATCGAGATCATTCATGGTTGGATATAAAAAAATGGTGAATGTTCTTAACCGATCGATCCACACTCCCCATAGGGGGTTTATTTTTAATCATGACTACATTTAACATTCTTTTTTATAACGTTGTACAGAGAATTAACCAAGAATAGATTGATCCATGGTTTCGTCTTTTATGTGGGATGGTAAAAATGTGGGATTATTTTTGAAATTAGATCCCTTTGATTTTTTAATAATTCTTCATGATTGTTCTAACTAGAATGAATTCAGGCTAAGATAATCAAAGGACTGGATCCATTATAAAGGGATTCATAGAACCTTTATTATCTGGGTTCTTGTTTTCTTTTCCAACAAACCATTTTGGTTGTATCAGGATTTTCTGGGAGGTTATGAATGTGACTGGACACTAGAGTGACTAAAAAAAATCTTGAACACAGAAATTGAATATGGAATCATAAGGATCATGAGGGTTTTACCTTTTCCAAAAATGGGCCACTATAGTGATGGTGGTAGCCTATAGAAGGGGAGACGATGGGGTCAGAAAAATATTACACCAGATCTGGCGTGACCACCCGGCTATAGAAACCACCGACTCGATGAATGTTAGTTGAGATCCCCATGGAAACTGCTACGGGGAGGCAAAAATTATCCACTGATAGGCCTTGATAGATATTATAGGGGGAAACATCACATATCAGAGGGGCCATAGTCCATTTGGACCATGGTGATGGTAATCCATGATAATCATCTTATGATTTTCATGTGGTGGAATCCCCACGTCAATGGGGTCTGACACGGTAGCCTCTACTTCCTAGTCAGATGAAATTTTCTGCTTCAATGGACTGGGCTAAAGCTGGAAGACCGGGCTAGAGCTAGAGAACTAGACTAGAAATGGCGATCCTTTGAGAAGATCTATGTGAGACTCTGTGGATGTTGGCATATGGTCTATTGGCTAATGTAGTAGGTGCTCCCAGAACTATAAAAAATAGATATAATTATGCAGCTGGCTATGACTTAGATTCTATGTTATTGATAAGAATCTATCTGATCACCTAGATTGCATGTCTTACATAGACAATGCATCTTATCTAAAATTTGTTTATTACTAAGAGTGAGTCGATACTCCCGTGTCCCACATGGTCCTGTGTCTTTTAGTCGTTGATCACACTCCGTGTATTACGTACACTCTTTGTATTATGAAAACTCTTTATGTAATAAAAAATCCATATGTTACCCTTTTTCTGTGAATTACCAAAACTCTATGTGCTACTATTTGAGGGTACATTTCATCCTTACCAGAATCCTTCTTACATTCCATACACCTATATATAGTGAGATACTTATCTAGTGACTCTCTTGACTGTAATTCTTAAAGGATACACTTCATGTATCTCTTTGATAGTCTACTTGGGGAAATTCATAGTGATCTTATTTTTTGATTAGTTTGTGTAATTCAATTATGGTTTGGGGAACCAACATAGTATTGTTTTACACACCCATACATGGGATTATACTACATAGGTCATGTGTTTTGTAGATGACCAGTTTCATTGACATAGTCCTTCTGGGGAGATTGGGGTGTTTCGCAGTGACCCGACCGATGTGGTATGCTTTAGACACATTCATGTCACTTCCTGTACCAACCCTTTAATTAGGTTTTTCTAGAATATGAGGCCATCAGATTCACCATTTCCATTTAATTTTTACTTGTATTCCCCCTCCCCCTTCATTCAATTTTGCACATTACTCAGAGTGGGTTTCATAGTGTTTTTCATCCTTGTTTACATAGAGAATTCTGCTTAACCTTCTTCTTGGAGATAGGTGTGTTCATACAGGTACTAGGGAAAATGACTCCCACATGTGAGTTATTCATACTCAGAGCTAGTTGTTGTCCCCAACCTATGGTAGGTGGGCTTTGGGTAGTCATAGCATGATCCTCGGGGGATGGGTAATGAATGATTGTTATGAGAGGAAGGATGATTTTTCAATTCTTTTGGGGAAACATTTTTACGTTTTTTGAGTATGTATTTTAGGAAAATTAATCTAGTGTTTGTGTGGTATACAACATATCTATACACCAATACCTTGAATTATGCTTTCCGACAAGGTATATTAAAACTATAGTTGGATGAGAAATTAATGGTTAATTCCTAATATAGTAATTGAGTGTGTTCTCATGGCCTTCTTGAGTCAGATTTAGATCACCAGGTATACTATATTGACGGTGGTACATCTTGTTCTATTTCAGGATGTTTCTATAGTGGATGCAATCTAGTATTCTAGGGAGTAACCGCTAGGATGGTTCTCTGAGGGATGAGGCATTAATGTATCAATCATCACCATAGATAGAGCCTCCGGATGGTGTACTAGTAGTACAACCACCTGAATAGAATTGTTTCCTACAAGGGTTACTAGTTGATGATGCACACATGCATAGTGAATTTCATGAGTTCCACGGTATGTGACCTCCGTGGATTCAAAGTTAAAATTATCCTTACATAGGTTTGGATTTGATGGAGGTGATTAAGAGAGTCATCCACTTAGTGAGGACTCTTCCTGGACAGTTAGAGGTCCCAACCCTGATTCTTCTTCAGGGCTTGATAGAGAGATGGTCATTCCTAATGAATCATAAACATAATGTGGTGAAACTATCCTGAACAGACTTCGACCACCTCTACAAGGATGAGTTCATTCTATTACTGTTATGCTTTGGTCATATACAGGTGCTACTGCACCTATAGTAGTGAAGCCTATCAATGGAAGAGTAGTCATCGATATTCCTGGATTTCTCAGGATACACAACATACATGTTTTGGTGCCCAATAATTAGAGACCATACATTTGATAAGGGACTATGGTATGAAATAATGGTGTTGATGATATCGTATATTATTCTGACACATGATTTTTTGTGGGAGAGGGATCTACTCGTGGATAGATTTCTTGTGGACCAGGCACCAACTGCGGTGAAAACCATAGGGTGTCAATCAGTTGGGTCTTCAGCCAAAGGTATCTGACAACTAGTACATGTAACCAAGTGTATAAAGCAATCTAGGGGATGACCCCTAGGACCCGGGGTCAGTTGTGTGGGGATACCATAGTAGAGTGAGTTTGCTGAAGGATAAATTTTACTACTTGTGCGATGGTTGAGGGTTTTTAGCTTGATATTGTTTATCCCACCACATAATAGACTATGAGATGGTCAAGGGAACATTGAGGTAGTAGTATATATTGGAACATGAGGTTCTTCCATGAGGTGGATGTGGTAGAGGAGCAGGACGAGCATTAGGCAGTGTGTGGAGGTTTGAGGCACTACCACCATCCCTAGGTGGCCCACCCCAGCTCAGGGAGGTAGTGGGAAAGGGTGAGGCTATCTCTTAAAGATATAGGGTCTCGATTTCAAGAATATTGGGATTATTAGAGGCAATATCATTGTATTTTACACCCTAGCTATATTTTTGATAGACCCTGGTGCCAATCAATCTTTTCACACCACTACCGTATTTTGATACATGGAGATTCCAATGGGATGATTTACTCATTCCATACTCTTAGAGGATCCTAAGGAAGGAAATTAGATGATATCCAACTATTTCTAATATTGTTTTTTAAAATTGGGGTTAGAGTTTTTTGGGATCTCATGGTTATAGCGACATAGTCGTACGACATCATTTTGGGTATGGAATGGTCATCCAAAGTTAATGATCAAATCGACTATTTTAGGCACATTGGGTGGTGTAATCCCAGTGATGGGACCAGGTTTTTAGTTTTCAAATAAAGGATGACATATTCAGTGCAGGATACACTCACATGTAGGTGGGTGAAACATATCACACAACTATTGGATAAGATAACCCATAGTGTAGTAGACAAGTTGATTTCTCAGTTTCCTGCAGTGGTGGATGAGTAAGGGGACATATTTCTAGAATATATTATAGGAATTCATCCTCCTCTGTACATAAACTTCTTCATTGACCTATACTAGGGAAAACATTTATATTTACATTGGAATATCAAATTTCAATCATAAATAATTGTTAATTGAGGTTACCTTAAGAGGAATTTTAAGGAATGTGCTTCATGAGACCCAATGTCTCACCATGGGAAACCCCATATATGATTGACCAGATGGAATATATGGGCATGAGGTTATGTGTGGAATTCCAAAACCTAATCTAGATGACTTTAATAAACATGTATCCACAATCTAAGATCAGTGACCTCTTTGATCTACTAAAGATAACAAGATTGTTCTCGAATATAGACACCATATAAGGCTATTATCCACTTCAAGTGTGGGATAAAGACATCCCAATTTTTTTTTCATATGTCTCTACGGCCACTAAAATATCTTATTTATTCTATTTGCAATGAAAATTTTATAATCAGTGTTCAATGGATTCATGAACTAGATCTTGAAGCCGGGCATGGACCAGTTTGTAATGGTGTTCATTGATGACATCCTAGTGTACTCAGCATTATAATAGGAACACATGATACACTAAAAGATGTTATTGGACTTACTATGAGAGAACCTACTCTATGGAAATAACATTAAGTGTCTATTGAGGATACGATAGGTGAACTTTCTAGGATACATCATTTTGTAAGACAGAGTTTTAGAAGATCCAGTGAAGATAGAGGCGATGCTTGATTGAGAGCCACACATAAACATTTTATAAAGTTATGAGTATCATTGGGATGATGGGGAGCTATTAATGTTTCTTACACAACTTTTCTAGAGTAGCAGCATCCATGAAATCCATGACACGGAAGGGGAAACCATTCATATGGATGGATACGTACAATGATAGATTCCAAAAACTGAGATAGAGTTTATCAAGTTCTCCCATCCTGGAATTTCCACATGAGGGTGTGGATTATGTGGTTTTTTAAGGACCATGAACCATTATTGGTATTGAAATGATTTTGGGGAATGTGTTGATTACCAAGTTTCATAGTATCTGAGACTACATGAGTAGAATTATGTGACTTGCGATCTAGAGTTCGCAATGATAATCATTGCATTGAATATGTGGCGACACTACCATATGGGAATGCAATTTATCATCTATTCAGACAACATAAGTCTCCGGTATATCTTTTCTCATAAATATTTTAACATATGACAATAGTGTTGTATAGTGTTCCACCAGGACTGTGAACATAAGATAGTCTCTACTCCTTTGAAATGGAGCATGGTGTAATATGATATCAACTGACGATAGAGTTTGCAGATTCTAAATAAGGGATCAGCGCAGTTGGCCTCACATCTGATATCCTTTATAGAAGGAGATGAAGTATATTATCAGAATTTGATTGGGGTTTCCCTTCCACAATTATAGTACATGTGGAATGAACAACTCAACGATTTCATCTGCAAGATTACATGTATATAAATGGCCATAGAGAATGCCCCTAATATATATTCTAAAGGTCGGGATCATACAATATTTTTTATAGGACACAATGTTGTACTTATGATGTTACATGAAGAGGATTTTACGTAATTCCATAAATCATGTTTGGAAGCACATCCACATGTGAAAAGAAGAACCAGGACCAGTGATATCTGGTTTGGTTCTCGAGGATGAAGAATACAGTGGAAGAGTTTGCCCCTAGATGCCTCACATGTCAGAAAGTAAAGGTTGGGAATTAGGTTCCAATGGGATTGAATCAACCCCTTGAGGATACAAAATGGAAATGGGATAGAATATTGATGATATTCATGGTGTGTTTTCCATGTATGACCAAGGGGGAATTATACAATCTAGGTGATTGCTGACAGACTCACCAAGGTGGTATACTTTTTTGCGATTTCATAACATCATTCTGTAGAGTACATGGATTCTTATATGTGTAGGTGATATTTGGACTCCATGGAGACCCATCAATGATAGTCTTAGATAATGAATTATGCATTGGAAACATGTTGTGGAAGTGATTGTTGGGGTGTTTGGGAATTAGCTACACCTGATAACAACATTCCACCCACAGAAAGATGACCATATGGAGTGGACCATTCCTTTCCTAGAAAACATTATACCTGATTCCATCCTCTATTTTCCCAAAATTGGCATCATCACTTACCCCTGGTGGAATTTGCGTATAATAATAGCTAACACTCCACCATTGGTATGACATCGTTTGAGGCCTAGTATGAGTGACCCTGCAAGTCACCACATCACTGTACTATCCATGTAGAGTCATAAATTATTTTCCAAGAGTTGGTATAGGACACTATGGAGAAGGTGTAGGTCATAGAGGAGGTTATAAAGGCTTGAAATAGCCTTTATAATTCCTATGATGATAGTAAACATATTACCTTAGAGTTATTTAGGAAGAGATGTGTTTTGTCAGGTATCTCTTTGATGTGGGATACATAGATTTGTTCGGTGTGGCATGTAATCTCCGAGGTTCACCAAACCATTTCTCATTATGTGTAGAGTGGTCATGTGTCATACTGATTGGCTATACCTCTATAGTTATAGAGGGTGCATGAATGTTTTCATGTATATTAGTAGAGGAGATATGTACATGATCCATCCCACATCCTTGACTGGGGATAGTTGTACATTGAAGATGTGGATACTTTTTCAGAGTACCCAGAAAATATTACAGTTTGACATGAGAAGATCCTTCAAGTTAGTCTGATTCCTCTTATACTCGTTTTGGGGAAGAATAAGAATCTTTAAGAGTGAACATGGGAGAGGAGGCTAAGATTCATGCTTAGTATCCCCATTTGTTTTAATTTCCCTTTTATTTTATTTTGGGAATATAAATCCCTATGGTGGGGAGAATATAATATATCATAATATCCATGTATTTTTTTATTCAAATTATATGGGATTAATTTGAGACTAATCGCTGAGACTAAATGTGATTTTGTGGGTAGGGTTCCTGGAATAAATGTTTGAACTCTTTTTATGTTTATAAAATCTTGTGTAGGTTCTCCGTTTTATTATCCTTTAAATAGAATGGTCGAATTTTACATCTAAGGATACTGTTTTTTTACAACATCGGGTTTCGTTTAGGTAGGACCTAACATTGAACAAATCAGCTCCACTAAAAAAACTATTTTTTGGACATTTTAAAGAATATTTAAAAATAAACCTAAAAAATATTTTTTGACTTTTTATTTTATTTTTTCTCAATGATAGAGTAATGATGCGATACAGTGACAGGGAAAATGTTTCCTTTCATAATGAATAATGTGTGGCGATGTTGCAGCTCAGTGAGCCATCGATACTTAAATGTCTATCCTCAATTAATATCTTGGCAGGGAAACATGATTAGACATGAACCTCGAGAATTCCCAAGAGGTTCAATAAATTTAAAAAATGGTAGAAAAAATTCTAGATGGAATGTGATGAATGATGATGATACGACATATCAAGATCATTTTTGGGTAGATCTCCAGCAACGAAAAACGTTATTCACCGATTGATCCACATTCTTTATAGAGGGTTTTATTTTTCAATGTAATTTCTTTATTCTATCTTGTTCAAAATGAAAAATGTGTATCAACCAACATAAATGTTTATTTGTGGTTTGATCGTGTGTGTTGGATGGTTAAAATGTTGTGTTAATGAGGGAATTTGATATATGTGTTTTTTAATTTTTTAATCATGATACTTCTAATCCGAATGAAATCTGGCCGATGCGAATAATGCTCTAGATTTGTTCTAATGATTTTTCTTGTTTACATTACTATAAATATTCATGCATTCTTCACCGTCAAACCCTCGTGGTTTCATTGGATTTTTCTGAAAGTTTATTAATGCAACCGAACCTCATGAGTGATGACAAGACTAACTTGATCCCACAAAAGTGAAGATGACAACCCAAGTATCATGATTGTTTTACCGGTTCAAAATGTATTCAACTGCAGTGACGGTGGTAGCCACAGAAGGGAATATGCCAGTAGTGGTGCATGACAACGCCGGTGGTGGTGCATGAAGGTGGGTCCACTAGACTATAGGGGCCGCTGCCTTGACGTTTGACAGTGGATATTCCCACGAAAACCGCGGTGGGTGCCAGACCATAGTTGATAAAAGAATATCATAGATAAGCCTATACAGACATGTCAGGGCGCTGCCTCAAGAGGCTATGGGGTTGCATTCCAATTGGTCCACCGCATCTAATGTGGTGGCCTCCCCACATTGACAATGACTGGATGTGGTATACATCAAATCCATGTTAAACGAACTACTCCGCTTTATCATACCGAGTTGTAGCTGGAAGGCCAGGCCGACCCAGCCGATCGGGTCCTAACAGTGGACCCTAGGTCGGGTCGGGTTTGTCAACATAGGTTGGATCAGACCTAGACCCAAACAACGCATTTTTAATAATAATCCCACAAATATCAAATATGGTGACCATTCGATGATCCATTTTCATCTTTGGGACAGGCATAATGAGGCGGTTATTTTGAGATACTCAATGTATGATTCCAGGGATGTTGGAAATCAATCTATTGTATCAAGGAGCAAGTGATCGTAGAATGAGTGTGGAATAGATATAATCATGAGGACATGAAAAACATAGATGCTATTTGGTTACATGGATGATATATAATTACCTAGACTACATGTATTAGCTATATAGTTTGTCTTATCATGAATTTTTGTCTTACCAATACTTATTTGGTACTCCCCTATCCCACTTGGGTGACGGTCTTATAGTATTTTATGATACTCAATGTGTTTCAAATTCTCTATGTGTTACTAACACTATATTTTTTTTATATAAACTCCATTTGTTTCATATAATCGATGTGTTACTGACACAATGTGTGTTACAACATGAGGGTACTGTAGATTCTTACGACAATCCTGATTACTACCATATACATATACTTAATGTGAACTGAATCTAGTGGCTGTCCTGACTACAAATCTTATTGGATAATCTTTTTTTATCTTTTTTGTATTATATTCGGTGTATTTAATATTTATTTTATTTGTGTTTTACAATGTGTAATTCCTTTTTGGTTTCGGGTCCCTATTAATATTATTTTACTCACCCCTACACAGGATTCACCCACACATATCATGTCTTGTGCAGATGATGAAAATCATTAAAAAAGTCTTTTTTTCCAGAGTTATGGGGTTCTTCATAGTGACACGATGGATGTGGTATGATTCAATGAAATTCAAATACCTCACTATACCTACCATTTTTGTAGGGTTCTTATAGATGACATCTAGCATCAATTACTTTTACTTTTTTACATGGAATTGCATTATGGCCTGTTTTCATTATGTTTTGTACCATACTCTTTGTGGGGTTCTTAGTGGTTTTCATCTATATTTAATTAGTGTTTTTAGTTTCCTCTTTTTCTTGGGGACGGGTTCACATGTAAAGATAATATCGATAATGCCTCCCACCGGTGGGATATGCCTATTAGGTGGTAATCACCATCACAAGGCCTATCAGATGTGGGATTGTGTTAGTCACATCACGGGTCCTGAGGTATTGGTTATGACACTCTATAATTGGGGTCGTCTCTCTAAGATGAGATCAATATAGAAATGAGCATGATGTAGAAACAAAAAATGGGGGATCAATTCAAGATTCGATAAGGGAATGATCCCTTGGGAGGGTCACCATGAATAAAACACAACATGGGACTATAAATGAAAATTACTAGGGGATACCACCACAAAATGAAACATGAATACTATGATTAATGGAATCCACAAAATAAATGGAGAAAATTATTTGAAGACAAAAATATCTAATATGTATGAGTACTTAAATCCACAGGATGTTTAAAATCAAACCATCCCTCAAAATGTATTAGTTCTGAAGACTTGAATAAGATAAAGATGAATATATATATATATATGTGTGTGAATCCTAAATAATTGTGATGAATTCTATTTCATCACCAATGGTTGGCCATCAAAACACTAATGTATAGGAAACCTAGTGAATGTTAAACAATATGAGGTTATAATCTATTATTTGCCATATTCATGCAATTTTTAAATAATAATATAAAATTTTTCGTAGTGTAAATTTTAAATCATTCTTGTTAACCATGTCATATATGAAATCAAATAAAACCCATGATTTCATTTAAGAAACAAAAATAAACTGAATTAAATTGATTCGTAAAATGTTTGTGGTGTTACATAGATAATATCATTATTATGTTAGCATATAAAAATCATTTCAAACACTTATGTGGACAAAATGAATATATGATGTTAAAATTGCATTTAGATATAACACATTCATTTAAATATTAAATATTATAGTCAACCATTGATTTGATTCATAAATATGTAATTATTATATTCATGGGATACCAATATATCTATGGTTGCCTTCCTGTATTGGTATCCCCCCTTGATCTGAAAATGAAAACAATTATGACCTCTAAATCCCTTCGTGAATATACTATGATTAGAAAAACCAACCAATATTTTATAATTAATAAATGGTGGGGGGGGGGGGGGTAATTACACTAATAATCTTAGAAATATATAAAAAATACATTATTTAACATTATGCAGTAAAAGAAAGACAATTTCCCACAACGAGTGAGATTAAATATAGATTCAATGCAACTAATATTGAATACCAAATTGAAAAACATATATTAATGAATCCAATAATATCATCTTGCCTATCACAGTAAGATATTTCATGATCTCTAAAATTCTCTTAGATACCAAAAATATATATTTACATATACCTGTGAGAATTACTAAATACTCAATGATATCCTCCTCATAACATCTTATGTAGTTCTAGAATAACCAATTAATGTCTTAATAGTTAAAAGTAAAACTAATAATCATATGAGACTGTTAAACTACCACTTAACCTCAAAATGAATCAATATACCAAAATCACATCGAGGTATAAAAATATTCTATATAATTTATATATTCATGAAGGTACATTATAATAATAATCTCACTAGTTTTTTTCTTCCACACCCTAATGGAAAATGTCTTAGTCCCCCCATCCCATCACACATGTTACCATACATCATATCCCATATAACATTCATATATTGTAAACCACATCAACATCACCGACATGATCCAAATATAAAACCTCAGGAAATACTATATCCACTAATCATATCCACATACTGCATCCTCATCATAGTACGGTTTCATGATCGTGAAATACATCAACCACATTCAATCTTCCTACCCTGAAAATATCAAATAAATTTTCATATCATTAGATAAATAATAATTCCATAACATATAATTATTACATAATCATAAAATTATCATCAAATCATTCACACTCTAACATCATTCAATTATATCATGTTAAATATAATCTCATACAAAAAACTAATAATATACCTCGAATATATAGTGGGAATGTAAATGTATTCAATATTATATCCCCTCAAAAATATAAATATTAGTGAAATAATATTGATCCAAAAACATTTGTATGTTGACAATGTTTTTCAAATAATTTGGGTACAAATAAAATCACAATAAAAATACAACATATATCACAACTACAAATAATCACAACCTAATGGTTCATAGAAAAAAAATTACTAATAAGACATAAAACCATGACAACATCATCACTAATTTTCATTTGAAAATTCCTTAATATGTAGTAATAAAAACCAAAATAATTTTAAAAACCATTATTTATAAAAAATTTCATCGTTTCCCATTTTATCATATTTTTTAGCTATTTACATGGTACCATTTTACCCGCCATATTACATTCAATATTCCATTCATCCCATTTATAATTTAAATATATTCAACATCGACAAACCATGATAACCCAAACCATTAACCATTTTTTTCCATCAATAATGACCCTTTATATCAATTTCATATTAAATAATACCCTAAATCTACACACATTGTATTATTACAAACAATAATCCATGTCACTATGAAATTATAAAATTACACAGTAACACCCAATAATTCACCCCATAATCCACCTCACAACATATATTAAGAACCATAAAAAACACTATAAAACCATATCATTCAAAAATTACTATAATTCCATAATTTACAACCCTTATAAAAACTGTAAAAAAAATTCTAAATAAATAAACACACATCCACAAGCTGTTTAGGTCCAACATGTGCCACATAAACCACTATGAAACACATGGGAAATTCTTAAATCTATCCTCCTGAAAATAACATTAAAAACATATTTACCAAAAATAACAATAAAATATTACATTGAAATTAAAATACTATAACCAAAATCACCTCAAATAAAAACATTATAATCATTTGTTTCATTTAAATCATTTTTATCCATAAAAAACAATAATATATTGTAATGATAAATAATAAACCACTTAATTACCATTTTATGTGATTTTTCTTTATGGGATACATATTCATCAATTTAATCATAGAAACATTACGCATTTTATGGATTCAATAAAAACATATAAGAATAACATCAAAAACCCATCAATCTCATGCTGTATCAGAGAATCATGTATGGTTAATGTGAATCCCCAAGCCCCTTCAATTTACAGTTTCTAATTTCATTTTCCTTATTCGAATAAACTATACCATATATAGAAATAATAAAACATGTTATCATATAATTTAAATATAAATGTTCAGAATTATTGAATCTACTACCTCAATCAATGCATAAAAAAATTGAATATTAAAAGATATAGAGATAATCAAATTTACCTGAAACAAAAAATTACTAAGAAAGAAAAAATCCTTCAAAGATGCTTATTTTGTTACTAGTATTCATTAGAAAAAATTATATAAATTTATTCAAATGGGGTTATAAATTTTTAATAATATATAAATATTAATTAATTCATGGTATGAAAGGGAATGAATATGCCTCGATGGAATTAAGAAGGATTAATCCTAAAATTCCCAATTTGATCTACCCTATCCACTCCCATTTAAATCATGATAAAAAATCATAAATTCAATATGAACGTGGATTGTCATAATATAACTCATATGGTCATTACATGTATATGATTCCACTAAATGAAAAAACCCCCCCAAAAATATATAATGAAATAGAAGAACAATAATATAACAACACCAAAATAGGATGAAACCAAAATTCATACAACCGAGGTGTCATGTTGTGGAATATATTGATACACCATAATTATTACTCATAGAAGCACAAAAAAGCTCAAACGTCATCCTTTTTTTCATATCTAAAACTCATTATATCATTAGAGGATAATTTATAAGGGAATGAAAACCCTAATGAACCATACCGATTATATCCCAACCATTATGTAAAAGTCAAGGTATCCACTATGAAACGAACAACATCTTATAAAATATTTATATGAAATGTGGAAATGAAATAAAAATGATTTGGAATCTATCTGTAAAGATTATAGATATAAATGTATGGTATTTCCCAATACAAATTTTCTCGTCTAAACCCTCATTTTGCAACCTAATCCTCTATGATACAGACATTCTTCCGCTTCAAAATATTGGGACACCTAACTCTCACTACATAAACCCAATGTCATAGAATAAGAACTACATTGCCAAATAACACTCCAAAACATAATAAACCAAACATTATTTCTTTAATCAATCCATCCAATAATTTTGAAATACTGAAGTCCACACCCTGAAACCCCCTTCTA
Organism: Viscum album; assembly: GCA_963277665.1. Classification (NCBI taxonomy): domain Eukaryota; kingdom Viridiplantae; phylum Streptophyta; class Magnoliopsida; order Santalales; family Viscaceae; genus Viscum; species Viscum album. The sequence continues at coordinate 568,380,516 of OY728151.1, forward strand.
ACTCAAATATGAATTATAACTCCACCTACCTCCTTCAACCTTTTCTTGACACCTACAACACTAGAAGAATCAAAGTAAGAAGTTGACATGGTCTGGTCAGTTATAATTAGAGCATCATTCCACAATCAATTATCTATATATAATAAGATTAAATATAAGTTACATTAAATATGATATGTTTTTTGTAACAAATAATATATATATTTACTATGTTTCACTATAATAAAATACATTTTAATGTGTTCTAGTATTTAACATCATTAGGGTATTTTAGTTGACATAATAATATACATCATTTATCAAAATGTAATTAATGAAACTTTTTCTCTAAATGTTTATAATTAAAATGATTTTATGAAATAAGAAAACACTATAAATCATAGGTCATTATATATACTTTCATAGATAAATCACATTTAATAATTTTTATAGAGGTGATTTTCAAAAAATGTTAATATTTTTCTTATTTATTATTTTTAATATTTTTATTATACAATAACTAATTTCTAGTGGTTTATAATAAACTTATATCATTGAGTGAGTTTTTATATGTGGTTAAAACCATAAATAATTCAAAATCATTTATTTATTTAATTTTTTATGGGGTTTTCAAAAACTGTGAAAAAATTAATGATGATTAATATTTATTACTAAAAAGTAAATTTCATTTTAATTACCATTCTATAATTTTAATTAATAGTGATATAATGTTAAATTAATATATATAAATACATATTTTTTTATTTATTATCATTTATGATTTATGATTTATTATATTTATTAATTTAAATAATTAATTAGTAGATCTAAATTATTTGAATATTATATAAAAAATGATTTATCAAATATAAAAATATGTATTCATTAAATAATTACTAACACTTAATTAATAATTATTAATTGTTAATTAGAAATTATAAATTTGTATTTATAAATAAACCTACACTATAATTCACACACACACACACACAAACATATTTATATGTTGTGGTTGAGACTGTCTCATTAAACTAATGTTTTATGGGTAGTTCAAAATATGAAATTTGATTCTGCTAACCACATATTTTGATATGACTGTCCCTTTATACTATCTTACCTATCAATAAATGATCATGAAAATATTTATGATTATATTTTATAAATTTTTTGGAATAATTAATAATAAATTTTTTTTCTTATTCTCAGTGAAGATTGAAATCAAACATCAACTTCAAATTTTTAGAATTTTTAATCTAAGTGTTTATTCAAGATATGTGTCTTGTAAAAAATCTTAAGATGTGTTCTATAAAAAATATATTTTTTTGACCATGCACCCCATTTTCTATTGCAAGAAAAATAGTCTCATATGTCATATAAAGATGAATATTTTATTAAGGTATCCTTATTTTAAACCATTTTTTGTATTGATCATTCATCTGAGATGTCCTTCAGGTCATTTATAGTTGGGAAATTAATTTATTCACTAATTTTAATCTTTTCTATATAATTGGGTTTACATTATAGTGTCATTCCCTCAATTATTGAGTTATTTTTTGAAGTCAATTATGCCCCATGGGATTAATGGTCATAAGAATTTCTTATAGTAGGACGTTCACAGTAAAAAAAAATTTCTGGTTTGTGTGTCTCTAATGACACACACACACACTCTCACACAGATATGATTATATGATTGTGTGTGTTTTTGAGTGTCAATATATATATATATATGAATCTATGTGTATATTTGTGTGCATGTATATAATTTTTAATTATTTAGATATATATATATATATATAAGAAATTCACTTATCTATATTGATATTAATATATATTATGTGGGAATATATATATATATTTTTGTGTCTGTGTTTATGTGTGTATCTTTATGTATATATTATGTTTTTGTATATAAATATTTACCGTTAAATATATTTATTCAAATATTAATTTCTCTATAGATATGTATTAATTTCATTTTAATTATATATATTAAATGATATTTATATTGATTTATGTACACATATTGATATTTAGGTATATTAGATGTCTATATATAAATATATGAATATATATATTATATGTGTATACATATATGTATGAATATTTATATGCATTTATAAATATATTTTTATTTACAAATAGTTGTATTTAATTATATATATATATCTCTGTGTGTGTGTTTTTATTAATGTATATTTATTGATAATTATAAATAATTATATGTATTTATATATATTGTATAAATTTTAAATTATTATACAATTAACTCTCTCTCTCTCTATTTCTCTCTTTATATATATATTTAATGAGGTATGTTCAAGCCCCTTTATTAGAAGCGAAGAGAAACAAAAATTGTAGATTAACGGTCTTGATAAATAAAACAATTCATTTATCAAATAGACCGAAAACATCAATTAATAATGATAATAATTCATAATGAAGAACCAAAATATTATATTGTCCAAGAATATCCCAATGAATGCCAATTATTTTTAGAATAAAATTATTTATATCACAAGATCATTTTATTATAATCAACCCCTCTCCCAAATGCATATAAACTTTATCATAATCATCATGTTCGAGAATGTTTTCATGATTTCATTGCACAATCTATGTCCCACTATAGTGAAACATGATCATTATTAGGAGTGAAAACCTAAATATTTTATGAGAGAGAATGTGGTCTTCGAACAGGATCATAAATTTTGAAATAAAAAATCTTCCTTCTATTAGTGGAAACGTCCCAGGATTTAGGCATGGAAAAATGTTTTAAAGATGTTGCCTATCTTTTAACATTACCATTAGAAAAAAGGAAACATCTGGTAATGACAACACCTTTCTAAATGGTGGATGAAACATCCTCACTTTTATTATTTGTCTATTCCATAGATGTATCCATTCCATGGAGCATCCATATATAATATACATATACACGATCAATTTATCATTTTTAACAACATTATTCTTAAATCACACATGAGTGGGAAAAACAATATTTCTATTAAAAACCCCTCCATCCTACCCAAAAAAACATTAATAGAATACAAAATAGTTTCAACCACTAATGTATCCTTATTAGTATTATGTATATTTTTTTCATGGATTCCTAGGAAAACACCTTTATTCACACCTTTTTAGACATTGACTTTTGGAATTTCAATTTTCCACCCTATATAACAATGATGAAGAAGTAGAAACCATATTCTATTTACCATTATGAATACACGAAGATATAATTTTTCTATCTTACCAATGTTTATGATCAACAAATAATATTGATTCTAACAGAAATTCATCATTCCAATTACTAGAATAAATATCCATATCAAGAATTATAGATTTATAAACAAGTACATCATCAATGGATGAAGGGACACATGAAAAATTTTAATCATTCATAATTTCAAACGAAATATTTTAAAAAATAATTAATAGAATTCTTATATTATATTAGGATAAGGAATCTTCCATCTACAAACCATTGTTTATAATAATAAGAACAACCTAATGGTTCATCTGAAATGATACAATCACCTATGTAGGACACGTATCACATGCTATAACACATAAAAAGATTATATACTCTTCCCTTACCCCACAAGTGGATTGTTACCACACTATATTTTTTAATATATTTCAATTTCAGAAAAATTTATTTCATTGAAAACATTCCTTAAGTTAACACCTAATTTAATATAATAGTTATATATTATTATAATTTCGTGTTAGTGTTATTTCCTAGTAATTGGATTGGTGTGTTTCAATAAGACTGTCAAAATTATGAATAATTTATGGTTTAATTGTGTATAAAATTAATTGAACATTTATAAATTTATTAATATTGAACATAAAAAGAATTTTAAATTTAAAAAAATATTCTTCAAAAAAACTATTTTTTAGGCAATGCGTATTTATCTCAATAACCATAATTAATCACTTTAGGGATTAATTTTGATGAAATATATTTATTTTATATTAATTATTTTTTAACATTTATATTTTTTATTGGGGGTGAGATAATTATAAATCCATTTTGATTCTCAAAAGTGAATATTTATAGAAACTATTTTTCATTGTAATTTACGAAATAAATTAGAAATAGACTTTTTCACTTTTGGAGATTAGATAATGAAAATTTTACTCCATTTATTGATTTGGGGTGTTTAAATATTGAAAACATACACCTTTAATTTTCTCATTATGACTAGTAACATCAATGAAAATTTCCTAACAAAGTAATGATAGAATGGGTATAATTGGGTAAATATAATGAAATATTTTTTTGAAATAATCTCAAAACGTGAATTTATCTTATTTTATGGGTGAAATTTTTCCATTATCATTCCATTATTCAATATATTTCCACATGTGGAAATTATTCAGTAATTATGACCGTTATTATAATTTATGTAAAAAATAAACAGAAAATGTCACTCTCTTGTATTAAATAGACCTATGAATTTTACTCATGTAATAAAAATAGATAATTTCCTTTATATTTTCTGATATTGAATATTAATTAAATTTATTTTTCATTTTGACCCGTTTTATATTTTTAGTCATTAGATAATTAACTTAATTTTTATGCAACAATGGTATAGTCTTTATTCAATTATTCGAATAGTAAATAAATAAGTTTTATAAATATAAAAATATATAAAATGTATTTCAATTTTTGTGATACATGAATTTTTTATATAATAATAATATATTTGATAGGTTGGTATGTTTTGGATTCATTTTCAATTTCTTCAATGTGGTTTCAAAAATAAAATAATGTGAATTTATATTAAAATTTCATTAGTTGTATATAGCTAAAAATTATTTTATTAAATTAGTTTAAAATAATAACATCATAGAATAAGTTTAATTTAGATTGGATTTGATCAAAATGATCATGATAAGGCCTTATATGGGTGTATTTTTATCATATAATTAAAATTATAACATTTTAATATTTAATAGATATCGGTGCAATTAAGAATAACATTGGATATCCAAGGGGTTAATCCTAATGATTAGGATTATAATGAAAATAAAACCAAACTAAAAATCCTCATAGAATGATATTTCACCCTTATACTATATTTATTTCAATATCTATCATTTTTGGAAAATATTTCAAGATTGGGGTTTAGTTAAATTTTAATGTTATTTTGTAATTCCAAGTGTGTCCCTTCTCATCATTATAAATGGGAACCCCTTTTCTTATGTAATCACACAACATTGAGATATCATGATAGGAAAAACCCTTGAAATATTCATATCCAACATACATATTCATCTTCAATTGTTTTTTATCTCCCCAAAATAACATCACTTGTTTACTTATGAGGAGTTCTAAATGTTTTATTTTTAATGAAGTGAAAATCACTGTAGAATATCACTTACTTTTCTTATTTATTTTATTCAATTTCTAAATCATTTGAATTTATAATAAAATATTAATTTTAGTATCCTATAAATTCATAAATACAATTTTTTTATGAAAAAAACATTATCCACTCTATTTTCATTCAAATGAAAATCCATAACATTGTTTGTGTTTAAACATAGACTACAACTTCCATGAAGCAATTAAATTTTTCTATAACATACATAGATGTTAATAAAAGTTAATTTAACTAATATATATTATATATATTATGTAATAATGATACTTGAAACATGAAATTATATTTTACCTTCCCTTTTTTATCTGTTGAAATTTAAAAACAATGTAAATGCATACACATGACCTAACATCAGTGTGAATAGTGAAATTCATTTATATATCAAAATATTTTATAGATTATTATATATGTATATATTATATTATATTTTTATATCATGGTTAATATTTTAGAGAATAGTTTCCATGAACAATATACAATGACCTAAAAACTACTAAAACAAAACATACAAGAATAATGATGAAATGATCACATTAAAATTTTATTTTTAATAAAAAAGTGTATAAAAATTGTGATTTTTTATAGAAATGATAAATTATGTTTTATATATTCTTATGGTTCTATATTAGTTGTATAAAAAATCAATATTTATTATATGGAAGAATTTATGACATACGAAGTTAGTCGGACCTAAGGTAAGTGTTTGTTTCCTGATTTCATTAACATTCGTTACTATTTATGTTGAAATGAACATTGAATGACATATTTGATCATTGTATCTTAAAAAATAGAAATTTACTCCACATTAGTTATTTATTTTATCCGATTTCATTCTTTTCATTTTACAATCCTTATGTACTTATGATACTAAAATATTGTTTTTAAGGGTAACCATTATTTTTTTATACATGGTCAGGAATATGTTCTTACATTTTTATAATACACATAAAATGTTTGTAAATAATTTTTTAATATTATAAAATGTATTAATAATGAAATTGACACCCATATATTTCATTTTAAAAATGGATTGAAATAAAACATTTTTCATTTTTCTATATGAGGTTATTTTTTACTTTTTTCTCAAAATTTAAATAGAATCATTGCTTCAACATAAACATGATTAAAATAATTCATACCTTCATATCTAATGAATTCTATAAATATTCATTTTTTAGTTTGATAATAAAAATTTCTAATAAAATTTCATTAATTATATTGAAAATTTTAGATTATGAAATAGCTGATTTCAATGATAAAATGGTATTTTCCCCAAGAAATTTTCAACTAATCGTGATAAAATATATTCATTTATGTCAATATAATTTATTTCTATATTATTTTTTCATGTTGAAATATTATCATGATACCATAAAATATATATTCTAGATTGTATTTTATCTTTTTTTAATGTGTAAATGTTTAAAATTTTGTATACTAGTAATTCCAAATGGGGAAATTATTGACTTTTAAGGCATGTTGATAAACATGAATTTGTTATTCATAGAATGAATGAAGTTGAAATTATTATTGATGGTTGGAGGCTAGAATTATATAACAACTTGATGAATTTCTAGATCTCATGACACGATACATTTTTGGAATTTCGATGAGGCACCACCCATTAATGATATTGTCTTTGCACGAGGGAACAGACGTATGTATAAGATGTTCATAATTATGAATACCCAAATTATGTTATCTGTTATTATTATCCATGTAATTATTAAAATATTTATGATATCCTTTGATATTATTCAACATCATCTATTTATTTTTTTGGATTTTTGTTCTTATCATTTATTCGTTCAATATTATCCATGAATTATTAGCCTCAGTATCACACAAACCCGTATTGGGCATTTGAGTTCATCACATTGTTTTATTTCAATTATCCAGGATAATAAATCTTTTATTATTATTGATATGCCTGAATATTATATGAAAAAATGGGGATATCATTGAAAAATCAATTTTTTCCATTATTTTTTCAAAAGTAATTTAAAATTCAAGTATATATACATAGCTTTGCAAGACTGCTAAACTATTTGTTCCTTTAGGATGCAATATAAATCTTATTGTAAAATCGAAATAATGTAACCACATGATTTACAATATTATGGTACAGGTCATGATAGTTGGTATCAGATCCATATTTATTAGAAACTATGGGACCTAGATTTAGGAAAACATTGATTGGGGAACATAACCCTATGACCATAATTAAGGATCAGTCTATATATTAGATAACATTCAAATTTATTATTTATGTATAGATTATGTGGTTCTACTTTTAATATATCTCTTTATGAATGTTACATGGGTAAATGGTTTTTGTAAAATATATATCTATTAGAAATAAACTAGAAATGTGTTGATCATGTAGATCTTAGCAAGCACTTCTGTGCGTGATGAGTTTTCCCTTAATACATAACTTGTATGGAAATCCATGGTGATATGCATGGTTAAATACACATTTTAATTAAAAAAAGTAATAAATATATGAAAATATTTAAAAATATTAAAGTATACCAAAATAAACCATTCTTATTATTCTGATATTAGTACTCAATAAATTTTCAATTCATATTTTTTGTTTGACTAGTTTGAATGTTACAAATAACTATTCATAATGTTATTATCAAATATTATTTTTCCCTTATTTTAAAATTTTGATTAAGGATGTGAATAGAAACAATATCAATTCAAATAATCATTGTGGGGATTCAACTCCTCTAAAAGTTGATTAAGTTATAGTAACTTTTAGTGCTTGAAATGATCAAATTATAACTATATTGGTGACACTGACTCAATTTTTTTACCAATAACCATTCCATTATGAAGAGCCCTTATGATTTATAGGATGGTTTATTAATTTTATATCGTTTCTTGTGAAAAAATCATACACTATTTAATTGATCCACAATAATATTTGTAGTTGATAAATGGACACATAAAATAGAATATATATTTCTTAGTTTGGGATGTAATGAAATAGAGAATGATAACATAGATTTTTATCATTTACTATAGAATTTAAATCAATGGTGGCCATTGAATTAAACACAATTGATTAAGAGGAAATAATGATTATGGAGTGAATGGATATTACCATTATTTTATTAGTAAAATTTTTTCCTTGTAATGAAAGATATGATATGACAGGCAATTAAATATTCTATGACAAAAATTAAATTAACAAGCTTCCATGTATAGAGAAGTCATTAATAGTTTAGAAAGAAATGTATTGGAATATGTATTTAATTCAATGATAATGATTTACCGCTTCTTTGACGAGATTAATCCAATCCAATAATGGGAACATATATCTCAATAATTTTAATTATATTAGGATATTGTAATATATGCCATCAATACAGAGAATGAATTCTCCACATCCCATTGATTTGTTGTAATGTAAGATATAAAGTATAAAAAACATAAAAAATGGAAACGTGGAAGATGATGGGGGATTTTTAAATCATTTGATACATTTGGAAATAATGAAATTACTACATTCATTAAAGTAATATGAGTTTTATTAATTTTTCAGGAATATACATCTTTATAATAAATTAAAGGTTAAAATTGATTCCATAAATGTATTGTAATTTAACTATAAGGAGTTTTTGTACTATTACAACCACTTATTGAAATATCACTATAGAATATAATAATATAATCCAATAGGTGAAGGAGAATATCATTCAACTATTAAAGATGAAGTGAAATTTCCTAAGGATGTAGTGAGTTGTAATATTAACATCTACTGCATGATTTTATATGTTTTATAATATCTTGGTTCTACAAAATCTTTTAAATCTCAATAATTTTATATGGGTATGACATTACCAAATCAATGACAATGTATTGAGTTGGCGGTGAAAATCATAATTATAGGATGTCTAAATATCAAATATATATATCATCTTTAATGTCAATTTTATGGAATTTATTTACTCAAAGTCTTATTATTTATAATTAATTTGAATTATATGTTATTTTGAGTATGAATTAGGCATCTCAATACATATCCAATATTAATTTTTTAGGAATTGAATTTAAATACAATATTATGAAACAACCATCAATTGTAATGACCTAAATTTCTATAAATTAAAATGCATTGTTGATTTAATTAAATGTATTATTATGTTATATGGTAATAGAAAACACATATAATAAATAATATTTCTTATATATATCCAATTTAAATTACTGTTAAGAATCATTAACTCTGATAATATAGTCATTGAATAGTGATCACATGATTAGTATAAATATGGGGTTATTACAAATCCAATTGACATAGACAAAGTATTTGATAGCCTCAAACAGCAGTATCATACCCTATGAATCCAATTTATTAGATCATTCAATGGAGATAGAATCAATTTGAGTTTCCCTTGACCAATCCCATGATGATATCCAACAGCCTATGAATGAGAAAATCTATTTATTGAAGAAGTCCACTATCATCGAGATCATGGTCCAAACCATGGATGTTGAAAAACGACATGAAACTATAATCATTGTACACCATATTGTTTGAAAATAAATACTATATTGATGATATATGTATAAAATCTCTAGAAATATGAGTATGTACATTTTTTTAGAATAATGAATATAGTTTCATTCTATTATTATTAAATTATAAATTATTTTTATTTTTCTATAATAAAACACAAATAGTTTTTTTGGAGATAATAATATTCAATTATTGTACATATTTTTATAAATTAATGATTTTTAAGTAAATAAATTTTAAAAAATATGTTATTATTATATAATTTTTACCAAATATAAATGATTATATAATATTTATATTAAATATAATTCTTATAAGGGTTCAGAAAGTATATTTTTTAAAAAACCCCTTCATTTCTAAATAATTTTCTACTATTATTTGGAAAGTGAAAATTCTTAAATTTAGATAATTAATAGAAAAAAATTATTTTATTTTTTGTAATCATAATTTATATATTATTTTATGTTAAATTTATCATAATTATCTGAGACTGTCGAATTTTAGCGTAAAAATTAGAAAGCGTATCAACAAACATCGTGTATTATGTCATCATAATTACCCTAAAGTGATTTAATAAATATATTAAATGGTATCAAATACCAAAAATAAGTTTTCGCCTTAAAATAATGTTTTATTATGTTTTATTATTAATTTTATAATGCTTTTTTCAATCCCCTAAAAACTATTAATTTATTGTATGGTTATAAAATAATTTTCTTAAGAGTCTAATTCAATTACACATAAGAAAGTATAATATTTACATATTTTTATCACTTTTACTTATAAAATATTTATTTCCACAACGATTTTTTAGACTTCACATGACAAGTACGAGAATGGTTTTGTTTTTTATTATTTTACTATATAAATTCCAAAACTAACATTTGAGAAATTATAAGAGAATCACCAGTATTTTCCTATATAAACCCACAATGGAACCCATATTTCTCAACTATAAATCCTTGTATAATTTCTTTACTCTTACCCCCCTCTATATAGACTTATCAAGGTTCTCTAATATCTCATGGAGCTCCTACCAAGCATTTGGTTTCAAAACACGTCATTAAGGGATCTTAACATTATATTCTTTATAAAAGTATATTTATTGTATTATGCATTCTATTTATAAATCCTACTGTTTTGGTATTTATTTGCATGACATATTACTACCCATTTATTTCAAATTACTTGATTCCCCTTTTTCCCTTATCTACCAATTTTATGATTTTTTTGTTAGTATGCTACCAAATTTTAACCGTTATTTTCAATGCCAAAACTATTGTATAGTGTATACAATACCCAGAACCTAGAAAGGGTGTTCATATTTATACAAATATACATATTGTAATTTGTACATTCAAATATTTATTCCATAATTATTGATTGTTGAATAAAATATGGTGTTTAATGGATCAATTTGTATGATCTATATGTCACCCATTTGAATTAGAATTAAATGAATGTAATGGGTTCACTAAGAATATTATAGACCTCAAATGCATTGGGTAATTTTTAGTATTATGAGACATCATGTTGGAATATAGAGTTAACATGATTATTTTATATGACATTTTCTATAATGATTTCTTTTATTTTATCCATTATTTATGTCTAAGATGGAGTGTTTTATGTGGATTCCACTTTTCCCATTAGGCCTTTATGATTATCATGTTATATCATACATTATTATTAATGTATATGATTAATAAAACTTATATTTCCCATTTATATACCTATATTATATCATGTATTAGATAATTAATTCTATATTTCCTTTATTTTCATTATAGCCCACCCTTTTTTATGTATGTCCCCAGGTTGTCCCATAATGTTTTAAAAGCCATTATATTTTAGAAATTATTTAGGTAGATTTCAATAATGTTGTTGTATTAAATGTTTAAGTTGCTTTTCTATGTACATAATATTCAAATGAACTAGACTTATTGATCTTATAGTTTTTATTATCTGTAATTTTTTTTAACAAGTCATGAATGAATCTGTAATAATGTTAAATGGTTTTATATTTTGTATGAAAGGAAATTTTTCTTTATTTTGGGTGTTGGGATTAAATAACTATAGAGAAATCCTTAGGGATAAAACAATGTATAATAAAACATCCCTAAACATTGAGAAGTATAGAGTAAGTCATTTATAAGGAAAATAAATCCAAGTCTGGATTGTACATGTGGGTGTATATATATCATAGATGTATATAGGGGACAAGCCCAAAAACATTGCGTTTATATAGACTCGATCAAGAATTGTGGCATGAAATTAAGAGTTTTATAATAAATGATATCAAACTTTTGGGGGATATTATTTTGTAAATGTATATGATTATTATGATCCATTATTAAAAGAACAATAAAATTCTCTTAAGAATATATTTTTAGAAATTGAACATAGACAATATATATATAAGAATATGAATTCATATCTCAAGTGAGTATATAAAACTTATATGATAACCCGTTAATGTCATATAATTACCATTAATGTGCTTAATAGTTTATAAATATGCATCCATGATATTCCATTTGTAATATAAGATGTCCATAAATATGAGGAATCTGGAACACATTTAATGTTATGAGCAATGTGATGATTTCCCAAATGTTATTCCAAACCTAAATGCATCTAGAATTGGATCCATTATGATGATAACCTCTCATTTTACTTTTGTTCTAAATGGAACCAAGATCCAAAGGAGAGAGAAAATCCCCCTAAGAGTGAACATGATGAAATTGAGTCCTTCTTATGAAAAATCACATTGAATTTAAATAGAGAAATTGATCTCATAATAAAAAACAGTGGATCATATCCATTAAGAATATAATTCCCATCCTTAAATGTGATAAAAAATTTATGGTTGTACTATATGTTTATCATATAGAGGTATAATATGATCAATGTTGATTCATTATCAAGAATATGAATCATGAGGGAGATATTGATGATATGGGGTGGAAGGAATTCATGAAAAAAATTGATAAATATTTTCCTCATACTGATTGTCTTAAAATCAAAAGGGATTACAAAGGGGAAAAATTTATCATTTAATTTAACAAAAAATTCAAAAGAATTTAATGATACGACTATGGATTTTTTTTACTCCCATATTCATGGTTGACAAGTGCATTAGGGGGTTAAAACCATGTTTGTGAAAATTAGAAATGATTCCTGGCTTTGAAAGCTGTGAAGAAATTTTATGATGCTCCCTCAATGATTAAATGGAAATTTTCGAATATCAAGGGTATCATGGGGATAGGAAATAGAAATTGGAATTTAATTCTAGTGGTTTGATGTTGAATTATAATAGTGCTAATAAATTCCAACATCCCACATGTCATGGTATGAAAATAAGAACAATGAAAATTTACTATGGGGGATAAATAAATTGTTTTAATGAGGGAAGGAATGAAACTATATTGTTATTTACAATATTATAGACCCACCAATATGAGGATGGAAATGAATAATCGAGAAATCCTTTAACAAATCCTTCATTTCTTGAGTTTAATGAACCAAGGAACCTTTAAAAACAATGCACTCATTCATGGTTTTTCTAAGAGAACAATTAACATAAATGATTGATAAGGTGATATTTTTCCATCACAAATGCTGATGTGGATCCTAAATATGATTTCATCATTGGTAAATTATTTATTCCTTCAATAATTTTTAACATAATAATTGATTCTTGTTCTACTCATTTAACCATATAATAGATGATTACAATGACAATTTAAACACCACAGAGCATAGAAGTGGAGTTATTAGTGAAAAATAAATATGGTGGAAATTGTTGCGTCCAAAGTTTATAACTCCTCCCTATCAAAAAATGTTAGATGAACTACGAAATGATCTATATAAAACCCATTTTTTATGAGTAGGATGAAATTATGGGCCTTTATGGATTTAACTATATAAATCCAACATAAATTTCAAGGAAATTCAAATCAATATCCATATAATTAATTTACCCATGATTAAATAAATATTAAATGAGTATGATTGATATTTTGTGGCACCAACATCTCATGGTTTTATATTATCTCACTATGGTAAATAGTTTCTTCCATAGATGATTGAGAATAAATAAGTTGTTACACTTGAATTCATTTCCATTGTGAGGGAAGACACTGATCACTTTTAGGTGGAATTGTCTTCTCCTCCTCCATACATAAAGGTTGAATTTTTAATCAAGATTATAATTAGTTTGTTACCATTATCCATGTCTTTGTATATAGTGAGTATTATAAAACTTGAGGATATAAAGGAAAAACAACTTGAGAATTATGATAAATGGTTAATACGCCCATGTGCATCATCACTGGGTGCACCAGTCCTCTTCATCATGGAAAAGGATGGGTCAATGTGCCTTTTTACTGACTATGATGATCTGAAATAGATAATAATAAATAACATATATCATCTTCCATGTATTGATGTGTTTTTCGAGAATTTATGTGGTTTAAAATTATATCACCACTAGTTTTTAATATGTAACCCTTGATTTTTGATTTTTAATTTGGTAAAGCATTTAAATAACTTTTTTAGAGTTCGGGGGAATATTGGAACATTATGAAGGCTTTTATAAACATAAACAAACACTTAATGTTTATTGGAAACTATGAAACTCTTACAAGAAACCATGCACAAAGAAATATTTGTTAAGTGGACGGTGCACGGGTAAGTCCACAATTTTTCCAAAACAAGAAACCACATAATAAAAAATGTGAATGTTAGATAATGATATTTTTCATTGTGGGTGAACATATTTTCTAACATTGTGGAATAATAGTTTGAGGTCCTCCTTGAGGATGGGGCCAATGCATGACTACGTCATGGTTTTCATAAGTGTGTGACTAGATTCTCATGGTATAATAACTAGATCCACAAAAGGTGGATATTGTTTAGGTTAAGCCTTTAACCAATTGTTTTTACTCTAATCCAACCCTAACATTATATTTATAACTCCTAAGGGAATTAGAATATTTCCAAATTTAATTTAATGTTTTAAAATGATATTTATTGGTTTGTTTTAGCCTAATCATTGCAATAAGTATTCATTTATGGTATTTTATTGTTGTTTTTCATTTATATATATTACCCCTCTATTGTATTCTTAGATCTAGTATGATATGTATTAATATATGGTTGTTTATTCAATAATGGATATATTTATATATTTTGATGATAGGGGAAGATATATAAGGTGGGATTTGGAGATTCAACCGGTTATTGTTGGTGTTTTTGTGTCGTTGTTTTCTTTTCCCATTAATCCTGATGTTTGAGGCTTTACACTCAACACATATATTTATAACATTAAACATTTAATTAAATTTTATTGTTTTGTGATAAATTTATTTTTATTTTATTGTGAAATGATTGACAGAAACCATCTTAGGTAATGTATATTGGTATTGTACATAATTATGCGTTTTTTATAACGGTTCATTAGGTATCATGATTTGAAATTTCTGATTTTAGAATGGTTTTTTGGATTTGATTCATGAAAAAGAAAATAAATGAAATGGTGGGTTATATTATAGTGGTTTTTTGTAAAAAGGTATATAAAATATGAGTGGATTTTACTGAAATTGTTTTCTTACTTTGGTTTACAATAATGGTGTGATTTTATTGAAATGATTTAATTGGTTTGGAAAGGGTTGTATTGTCTTGGGGTTGGATGAAATGGTTAAACATGAATGGAAGGGGATGGATAATGGTCATGAAAGTACGATCATCAAAGGGGATGGGTTTTGGACATGGTGTCCCAATATCAATTGTAATACCAAGAATTCATGTATAGGAGTCTTTGGATTTGTGATATAGAATCGTTAATGTCAATTATATTATCGAAATGGTTCAGATGACTTGTTTGGTTGCTTTCCTAGGAACTTGGTGTTTCTTTGATAAACTGATTTATCATGGAAGTTGATTTATATTTGGATATAATTATTTTAATTTCTCGATATAAACTACTTTTTATGAATGTGTGACCATGATAAATCCTAGTGGCATAAATATGGTAGTTATTTTTGGGAAACCAATGACATTTCATTACTCACACCTTCTTCAGAACATTTGTGCTTTCAGAGAATGTGTTTATCAAGACACCAAAAAAGGTAATTTATCCCACATTTTTACTGGTGCATCATGATAATTTGTAGGTTTGGTGGTTTTGGTGCATGGACCATGTTTGATCTTGTGAATTCTAGGGGTTGTCATTGAGTTTGATTGGTTGTGTCTTCCACAATTTACTTTAATGTTTTCTGGTATTCTATTACGGTATTTCATTTTAGATTTAAATTTATATCAATGGTATATCTTGATTTCATTACATTGTTATCATGTATCATTATGTATAACTTTTTTATGTAAGTTTTTTTGGGTTATTTTTTTATGAAAGGGAAAATTATCCCCTATATATTAATGAATCTCGTGGCATTTATTTCATACTTTGGTGCCTTGAGGATGACCCATAAGGGTGAGTAATGTCTCTCCCCCTTTTGAAGACAATTAGGAAAGACATTATGTTCTATAAATAATTTTATAAGGTGTATATGTGTTCATGATATTACCATTTTTTGATGAAGGGGGAGGATATCCCTATTAATCATTTTTATACATGGTATGGGAACTATGTGTTCATAGTAATTCCATTCATACTCACTACTACACTATCAATATTCATGGACATGATGAATAGATTATTTTTATACTACATTAACAAACTTCTGTAGTATTTATAGATGGTATTATAATATTATCCAAAACCAAGGAGGATAATGATGAGAATCTGAATACTATTCTAAAGATAATGTGAATGTATAAAATTTATGAAAAGTACAGAAAATGTGAGTTAGTGGTATAGGATATCTAATTAATAGGACATATCATCACCTAAAATGGCATATAGGTGTACCATTATAACACAAATTAAATTGAATGATGTTCGATTCCACTATATGTGATAGATATATGTTGTTTGTTTGCATTACCTTGGTATTATCTTCAATTTATGATAAATTACTCATCATTGTGAAACCCTCTAACCAATATAACTCAAAAGGGAATCAATTTTTCTTCAAATTAAAAATATGAATTTCGATCTAATGAGTTGAAAATAAGGATTATTATTATACATGTTCTCAGACAACCCACATGTAGATATATGTTCATGGTATCCCGCAATACATAGATGAAGGTATTTGGTTATGTGTTAATATAGAATGAAATATTCATAGGTTGTGCATCATGGTAAATGATATTTCACATACAGAAATACCCAACACATTGTTTTGAGGTTGACGTAGAGATATTTGTTTTGAAAATATGGTAACATAATCTATTTGGGGAGAAGTTTGAAATATATATGAATCATAGAATCCTTAAGAATATATCAAACCGAATGATCTGAATATGCACCTATGAAGGATGTTTGAGATTATAATGGACTATGACTACTCAATCAACTATTATAATGGGAATGATAAAAAATTTGATTGTATAATGGATCCCTACAATATATTATTTATGAGAATTTATAAGGATTAAATCCACATAGATTTTAAAGTGATGAATATGGGAATCATAAAGGGAGGAACATCATCAATCATTTAAAAAATTATTTCTCAACCATCCCTTATAGAGAGGTTGATGGATGATCAAATAGAATATAATGGAATAACTATACTGTTAAGTGTTCTTGGGTGATAGTAGTAAAAGAATCAGTGACCATCTGGGAAGTACTCGTGTTGCACCATTAAAAAATGAAAAATAAAAGAAAATAAAATAAATATAAGGGAATACATAATAATGTGGAATATATAAGAAAAGATAAATACATGGATTTCAATGTAAATTTAGATGGGTTTGTATGACTTGGGTCAAGACTATGTGTACCATTATATCATGTGATAAATAAGGATTTGTTGGATGAAGCACATAGATCATCCATGTCTACCTTTATTAGAATAAAAAATATGTATCAATATCTCATAGAACATTATTTGTGTGAAAATATGAAGAAGAAAATTGAGAAATATACATAAATATTTATTTTAATTTTGAAATAGAATGTGGAATAAAAAAAATATTATGGGAAATGATACCATTTCCCATACCAATATCTAAAATGGAAACAATCACCATGTACAATGTCACCGGACTAATGAATAAATATAGAGGGAAACAAGGCTATCTGGGTTATGATGGATTTTCATAAAAATATAGTAAACAAAATTGAGATTATATATTATTTATAACTGGATAATCTTCTAGTGATATACATCATAAAATTTTGGAGGGTCCATGGTTTTCAACAGTTCATTGTATCTCATTGAGATTCATGAATTACTTCATTGTACAGGAGGTGTCTACAACATGATTGAAATAATAAGGTGAACATAATCACAAATTATCTCCCTTAAATTGATGGCCAATATTACTGAATATCTTGATACTCGAAGATATGTTGAGAGCATTCTCAATTGACTTCAATGAAATATAAGATAAGAATCTTGGATTGGTGGAGTTCCCACACAATAACAATTTCCACTCAAGTATCAAATAACTCCCTATGATGATCATTATAGGATGAATTTTAGAAAAACTATATGTTGGGATGATGTTATGGAAAAAAAATTCTATGTCCTTAAATCATTGAGGAAATAGTTGAAATCATTAAGAAAAATTAGTTGAACATCAACGCTTCATATATTCGACTGAAGGGTTATGTCTACAAGCATCAACGAGTCCTAGTTTCTGGTACTATTGAAATGTTATTCGAAGACATATCTCCATTGAATAGATTCATGAGATTTGGGAATACTAAAAATCTTATATCCAGAAACATTTACCACATTGAGATCCTTGACCATATCTAAGACGTGGATGATCAAATATCACTCCCACCTAACTCGTCCCAAGTACATGTTGTATTTGATGTATCCATATTGTTAGTGTATATACCAAACACTCTCATATATACTAAATATATTGGTGGTAACATTCGAGAATGATCTCTCATATAAAGATAACACTTTAAAGATCTATGATTATTGTGAAAATTTTCATTGAACTAAGATATTTCACTTGTTCACTATTTTGTATTCAATCTATATGTTTGAAGAAGAGATATGGTAATCAAATGAGGTGATGTAGATTAGATACCCTTGTATGTTATACAATGTAAAATGAATCATTTTACCGAAATATTTACTAAGGGTGAATGATTGTATCAACTGAAACTGTTATTAGTAAAATAAACCTTTTAATTTAATTAAATGTATTAATTTTTAATATGTCTAAAATTGAAACACCATCTTGATTTGTTTAATTACATACTATAATATTCAAATTAAATTTAAGAATATATTCCATTCATAATATATTCATTGAAGAGAAATCACTTGAATAAAATAAATATAGGGTTTCACCAAATCCTATTGACATAAAAATGATGTGATAGCCTAATCATGTATGGACCATACAATATGATGACAATTTATCAAAAAATAAAAGGGATATAACATCGGTATGATTTAATATAGACCAAACCCAATAGATATCCAACAACATAATAATGATAAAATTCAGTTATGATAGAATTTGTAGATCAGTGAGATCACAACCCAAACCATGAATATCGAAAACCCTTGTGAAAGTATTACTATTACGCACCATACTCTAATGGAGTTTACACTGGTATTAAAGGTGAATGTATTAATAACATATGAATATAAATTTGTAACATTGTTTTAATTATAATAAGGAGTATATTTTTATCCTATTATTGTAACATTATAAATTATTTTTATTTTATTGTACTAAAATGCAAAATAATTTTTTTTAATATTCATATTCTATAAAATATTTTATTTTTATGAATTACTCGAATTTTTTAATTTTATAACATTATTATAATATATTATTAATTAATATTGTTTATAAAAAATAAATGATTATTTAAATTTTATGTTGTAAAATGTAAATTTTATAACTGTTTGAATACTGTTATTGAAAAAAACTTGATCATTTCTCAATATATATCAATTATTATTTTAAAAATGAACATAAATATATTTTTAAAAATTATATATATAAAATTAATTCCATTTTTTGAATTAACAGATTGGAATTATCAAATGGTTATTTTTTATTAATTTTCGGAGATATTCGAATTTTCGGTTAAATATTAAATACTGCATGAATATAATTTTTTTAATTTTGACATTATAATGACCCATAATTGATCTAATAAATATCATAAAGGTTATCCATGACCAAATATATTATTTCACATGAAAATAATTTTATTTTATTTTTGTTTCAATATTGTTTTATATACTTCATGAATCCACCAAAGTAGTTATAGTATTTTTATGTTTTAAAATAATTTAATTAATAGTATGTTTCACATCCACATATTCAAGGGTATTATTTTATTATTTTTGGACCATGAATGTAACAAAAATAAAAAACAATATCATTTGGAAATAAATGTGGTAAATAACCATGGTAGTCTTTTCTATTTTGGTTATTTTATTACACAGAGTCCAGAACCTGTTTTCGAAAAAAAAAATTAAGAAATCACCTCTATTTCCTTATACAAATTCTCCCACACACCCTTTTATCCTCCCTAAGAATTCTATATAGAAAGTCCATACTCATAAAAATTCTCTATAGAGTCCTCCCAAGGCCCCTTCCAATCTCTCAAGAATCTCTTCCCAACCATTTTGTATCACAATCTTAGGTAAGAGATCATCATATCTTCCTCTTTATTCATGTTTACATAACATATTATGCCTTATATTTTCAATTATATTGTTGGGAAATATCATTCCAAGTCCCTATTACTAACCATATTATTTAAAAATAATGAGAGAATATTTTCTCTCTAATCAACCAATTTTATTAATATTTATGTGATATCATTATACTACCGAAATTTCACGGACATTTTCCACACAATAACAATTGTGTAGTGGATTCAATACTCACTAACTACCTAGGAGTTCACCATTGTACAACTATACTCCATTAACATCAGAAGTACATGTATTTATTCGGAAATACTTAATCATGTAATAAAATATGATGATGAATTCATCCCTGTTTTATGGTCTTTGTGGAACACTTAAGCATGAGAAGGAAATGGATGTGATGGTTGTTCTTGAAAAAATATATCACTATAATATATTGGTTAATGTTTAGTCTCTTGATATGACATGTTCGGACAATAAGTGAAACTGGTTCCATTATAATAATTTTTATATCATGATAAAGATTCTTTTACCGTTAACATATGTCTATGATGTAGTGTTTTATCATATCACCATATTTCCCATGTTTCATTTAAAATTATTGTGCAATATCATTACCTTTTATTCTTGTCTATGATTATCAATCCATTTATTACACATTTTATATGAATATTTTATAAAATTTATTACCATATTCCATATTTATTTCCTTAAAAGTCTTCATAGATCACCAATTTCTTATGTATGCCCCTAGGTAATCCATTGTAGTCTTCCAATCCATGTAATTTTATAATCATGTCAAGGATGTTTTAAATAATGTTATTGTATAACATGTTCAATATTTTATTATATATAACTAATTTCAAAATTCATAAGACATATCAGTCTTTTAGGTTGTATTATGTGTACTATTATGATATAAATCCCCAGTTAACGTGTAATAATGAGAAGTGTTGTTATATTAATCATCTATCTATTTGAGGGACCCCCAATGGAAATTATTTCCAATATATGAGTTTTTTATACCAATTCAATAGGAACATTATCTAAAATGGATGGGGAGTAATTAAAAAGTGAAAATATCCTTATCATCTAAGAATATTACGATTTATTTCCTTAGTACCTTCTTATTCATCCATTGAAACAAGAAGTTGAAATTTCAATAGAACTCACACCAATTTATGTACCTATTAAATATTATTCTAAGGAAATAAATCTAATTTACTTAAAATATTTTGAGAATGAATCACATAATAATATAGATAAGGGATTCATTTATCCTAGTTTTTTTAGTGGGGATCCCCTATTCACATAGTTAATATGAAATATTGATGGCTCTGTCAGTACATTTATTATCAAGAATATAAAAAATACAACTTTTAAGAACACGTATCAACTACCCCTATTAAAAATATGTTACAACAATAATGTGATTCCCTATATTTTTCCATGATTTATCTTTAAATAAGATATCATCAACAAAGATTTAATAGTGAGGATATACCAAATATATAATTTCGAACCATTTATGGATGAATTTATAGTATTAATATTTTTACATACAGGTCCCCATACAATAATTATGGATTTAATGAATTTTGTCTTTCTATATCAACTTAAAAATATTGTGTGATTACTTATAGACGATATTCTACTATATTAATATATCCTAGAAGTTCATAATGAACTTTTGAAAATTATACTGATATCATTGGGGAAAGATTCGTTTTATGAAAATTTTACTAAGTCTAGATTTTTTATTTATAATGATTCATTTTAGGGTCACATTGTTTCATGTGAGGGTATATTAGTAGATCATTTAATGATTAATGTTGTCAATAAATAACCCAGAATAATTATGGTAACAGAAATTTATAATTTTACTAGGTTATTTAGATACTTCCAATGATTTTTAGGATGTTTTGTAATGTCAAATTTGTTGGTGATATCCTATAACTCTCACAAATTAAAAAACATGAACAAAATTTATGGTCTCATGGTTTAGTCTCTATAATGGTAATCTTTACATTGATTTTTGGGATTCATTATTTTTATGGTGAATAGTGTGATATATATTAATATATCATAAAAATAGTGTAGAGTATATTTATATAGAATTATTTGAATATTCCCCAAATAATGTTGTTGGAGTTGATGAATTATTATAAATAATCAATACTTAACAATATTGGGAATGTCAACAAGCTGATTCATTCTCTATTTCAGAAAGACATGCTAGTTTTTCCATTATGAATATTGTAAGAGAAAAAAAATTATGTATTTTCAAAATAAAGATATCAAAATAATAATGAACAGAGAAAATTTTTATCTTTCTCAATTGAACATTTAAAAATACATCCATTATATAATTATTAAGTCATATAATAAATATGTCGAATTATAAGATAATGTGGTGGATTTTCTTGAGATTAACCATAGTTCTGATAGAATTTTAATATTCAAGAATTATTTATATGTCCCATTAATTCCAAAAATGAATAATGATAAGTATTATAAAGATCAATTTTTATCACATTATATTAATATATGAGAAAACAATGTGTATATATATAAAATAGAGTATTTATGGTTGGATAATTTGGAATGAGATATTTCATAGTATGTATCTCAGTTCCTAGTATATTATAATGTTATGGATTGGAAATTAATGTATAAGGAGAAGATATAACCATTACCCATACCAAAATTGATATTGGAAGAAAAAACCCATGAATTCTATTATTATACTACCCAAAAGTCAAAAGTCCATAATGATAATTGTTTTGTCATCAGTTTCAAAATCAGGTTACCAAAATACATATATATTGGGAAATATTTATATATTTATATTAATTATTGAATATACGTTAATGATATTGTGAGGTGTCATAGAGTAGAATATTATATTATATATGTAAGGGATACACAATTTACCTCAATGTTTTGAAGATGTCTTTATCATATTCTATATATAAAGGTTATTTTTTTCACTAATTATCAGCCTCAAACATTTTTTTATTCTAAGAGGATAAATGAAACTCTATAATTCGTATTGAGATCTTACTAAATGGATTTAAACGTTTTTACATATTAACAATATCAATTGATTTTATTTTCATCAAACAATAGGTTTCACTTAGTAATTCAGATTTTTATTTATGAATCCCTATATAGATAGAAATTCACAAGCCTATCAAGCTATAATTATTATTGGTACAGAAATCATTTTAATGTTCATCATGAGAAGAAACTAGAAAATAAATTTTGATCCATTCAATAACATATAAGGGCATCTTAGTGTCGAAAAAATGTTTTGTAGACAATAATAGATGACATTTATATTTGTGTTATTGGGAAGGTATTTATATGAATTTAAACAAGTAACAATGTAATAATATTTTTATGTAATTTTATATTGTTTCATACTTATATTATCCCTTCTGATATTTATTATCTTATTAGGGTGTAATCTTAATAAATGGAGCTTCCACTATATATCTACCAAGGTCATGATGTGTTTCATGTTTATCTACTGAAAAATTACATAACAAATAATTCACGTATATTTTAATTAGTGGTCAAACAACACCGGAAATATCTATCCAATGATTAATAACTGTCATAGATTTCTTATTGTAGAGAAAAAGTTCTAGAAACATTAATACTCACTTGGTCAATGTTTTGTTGTGAAACAAATAATTCCAAGAAGAGACTTTGGATCCCAAGGATTTGATGATGATGAATAGTCTGTTATTTATATCAATTTGACTTAATTTCATGGATGAAACTCATATAATTTTTAAAATTAAAAACGTAATTAAATAAGAATAAATTTATTTTTTTATTTTTTTCGTCACATTATTTACACAGAAATCCATTTTTAAACAAATCTTGATATACAATTATTATTTAATGTGTCACATATCAACTTACAATTGGATTGGTGGGTAAAAATAGGTTTAACTAAAAAAATTACAAATTTATGGATTATTCATGTATAAAATGATACTATTTTACATCAATTGATAAGAAAAGTAAACCAAAATGATTTGAAGGTAAATTATATACATTATTATAGAAAACCATTTATGCACGCAATGTGTTTTAATATTAACATATTTATTTAATAACCATTTTTGAGTGATTCAAAAGATATTTTTATATTATATATAAAATCAAATTATTATACATTCATATAACTTTTTTACATATCATGGGATAAAAATAAATCAAATTTTATACATAAAAACACACTTTTCTAAAAACAATTATTTAGTTTTATGAATATATTAATTATAAGTTTTTAATAGTATATATACTATTCGAAAAATGAAAAAACAACACCATAAATAGAATTATGGGGTTAATATTTGGTAAATAGCTACCTATTTTTTTTCTAATTATGAATAGTAACCTCAGTAAACATTTTTTACCTCAATATGGATAAAATCAGAAAAATAGTGTTAAGACTGTGAAATAATTTCTCAAAATTAAAACCACACATTCCATATCACATTTTCTCTATAGTTAATCCATATATACCTAAATCATGTATTCATGGTCACTATGTTTCTTTGTTCAATGATTGTGACCATAATAATATATCTAGGAAAGAAAAAATAATAAATTTCATAATCCTAAATTAAATATTTGTAACATTTTGTCATAAGTAAAAAAAGAAGTATATTTTTATAAAATTTTCATTTTAAAGATTAATTAATTGTTAGTTATAAAATTATTAATACACATTCATAAAAAGTAACAATATAATATTTATTTAATTTATTGAAAAATAAAACAAAGGTATCAAAAATAGTAAAAGTAATACAAATATGGTGATTTTTTTTGAATTATTAAGTATTTTTGAAAAATTGGATATTAGATATCTTTTAAAGGTTTGGATTTTAATTCATCTTATTTTAGGTTTTTTTCAATGTCAAAATATGTTAATAATTCAAAAAATGAGATTAATCATATTTTATGATGGTAATATTTTATTAAATTATTTTAACGAGATAAAAGAATCAATGATGACATGTACTATGAAAAATGGGAGAAAATCTGATCTGATGTTTACTAATGGGTAAATATTTATATTATAAGTAAAAATATAAACCATTATCATTAAAAATATATTACCACGGTTAAAATTAAAACTGTATAACCAATGGGTTAACAAGAATATATGAATTAAAATGAATCCAAAAAAATATAAATATCGTTGGACATTTATTAAAAAATTATTTTTCAAATTGGAAACAATTATCATAAGAATTAATTTTTTATATTTTAATATTTTCAGTAATTCCATGTTTATGATTCACCATTCAAATGAAAATGCACCCTTCTCAATTTTTACACCATTTTGTGATATTGACACTAACCAAAACCTTATAGAATCACTTCCAAGAATCATTATCTAAATTTATGAGGTTCCAACAATCCAAAAAATTTATCCTTATGGTCCTTAATGTGATATATGATAGTGTTTATCCATTGAATTTATAATATCTTTATCTGATAACTTTGTTTTTTACATCTTATTTTACCTCATAAAAATACGATGTATTTATAATAAAATAATATATAATTTTTCCCCTAATATATTGAACTTTTACTATTAATATGAAACCAAAATCATATTTTTATGTCCTAGAACATTATGACACTTAGAGGTGCCCGAGCTCAGTTAACCACATGGCCTTAATGACATCTCCATAAATGTAAGAGGTTTCATACTAACTGGTGGTCCTGGGTTTAGCTGTGGAAAAAATATCCATTATTAATAGAGGGTAGTGAAAAATTTATATAGTACAATAGAGGGTAAATTGATGAAGAAATCATATTCGAGATCCACAGTCGAAGAATATATGAGTGATAATCAACTAAATAAACTAATATAAATATAAAAAATATGGTGATGATATGTAATGTATTTAATATTCTGGAAAACATGAATCCAAAGAAAAATTCATAACATGGTATATAAAATATTGAAAATAAAAACAAAAAATTCCAATCATACCAAGATATAGTTTAGTCTTTTTCTAGAAGCACCATGTTATAAATGAATGAATACATGTGTTTGAAGCTACACACTTCCCTTTTTCAACACCGATATTTATATAATCTTATAGGGTATCAATTTTTCTTAATATGGTTTGAGATAAATCTTAGTAGGGAACCACAATAATTATATATAAATTTATTTCCCTTTCATATAAACTGAAATGTGTGTAAGAATGAATATATAAATTCAAGGAGTATAATAACATAAAAACATAAGTACCTACTACAGCCCTCAAATAGTGTCTAAAAATCCAGTCAGAACAATAATTAATTGACATTAGTTTATATAAATAGGTCATGTCATTCATATCCCTCACTAACATCACCTTGTGATATATGAATTATAGTCTGTATATTGTAACAAAGAAACAAATTTAATATTGAATATGAATGCATTCCAAGGTAATAAACATGGAATCCTAGACCACCTGGGCCACCAACATAGTAGTAACTACATCATGTCTTCTATGTAAGAGTGTAATCCAACGATAATCGTCCAAGGAATTCCATAATAGTATGATCTAACTGAGTCTAAGGAATACTGCCAAGGTAAAAAAGGTAAGTTATAGTTAGGAACATTGATATAACCAAGGAACCTCATATATATAGAAACCAAACCAGATCCACGGAGTGTATCCCATGCATCCTATAAATATAATGAATGGATCATGTGGTTTCATACCACGCAACCACACATAGATGGGGATCAGCTTGTTGGATGTGCCTCTACCATGGCCGCCAACATGTTTGAATCAGAATGGTTTCTAGAAGTTCTCAAGTCATTCCATCGATAATATAAGAACTCACATATGTCAGACCACTATAATTAATGTTTTTAATGTCCATATGTATAATTAATAACCATATAGTTATTTTATTTCATTAATTAATCCATATGGTATTTATAATAAATAATATGAAAATGTTTATTACATTCCTTTCATACAAGTGAAACATCATCTGAAGATATGAAACCATTTAAATTCAATTCATTAAATTCATATTGAATTATTATGTAAATAGGTTCAATCCACTCTATTAATTTGATTGATATTTCCAATTGAGAATGAATTCGTTTCAAAATTCATATAGAATCATAATCATTTCACTTTTTTTTATTCCACCACCTTCTGTTGTGAATGGAAAGGACTTATATGACATGAAACCAATGTTCATGTTCATTAAACGATGTCGAGTCATATATATAATATATTCATATCTGAACCCTTTAATATTAACTAATTAAGAGAACTAATTATCTTAGGAAGGTCATATGTGGATCATCACGGTATTATCCAATCAACAATTCAATATCCATTTATTATAATGATTGTTACCATTAGAATGGTCAATCTCAATCATAGAAAAAATGTGGATCCAAGATATTAAAAAACTAAATCTTTTTTTGAAGCATCCCCCTTCATTGGGTTGTTTCTGTGGTATTTGTAGCCAAAGAAATTCATATGATTTTTGGGAATCGGTCTTAGAACACATTCCCAATGAAAACAAGATTAACATATACATTCAATAGTTATTTCCTGATGAAATCATTGTCATGATACCACATTAATTAAATTGAAAAAATTTAGGGGTGAGTTATAGACCAACTACCTAACACTAATATTAATATTATTCTCCTATATCAACCTTCAGTTCATACTAGACTAGAGTAGGATTGATAAATTAATATATAGAATAGAATTGGGGTATATGATCCTGCACCTAAATAGAATTCTCACTAGAAATAACATTGAATAATTATTAAAAAAGAATTGAGAACATATTATTGCAGATCTAATGAGAAAGGAGAAGATCGATTCATGATATCAGTGGAGGAAAGATATCAAAAGCTAAATCACGCTTTAATAAGATAAAAATTGGACAATCATAAAGGTATTGTGTCTGTTGGAGGTGAAAAATAGAGAATGCAGTAATAAAATTAAATCCATTAGGGGAATAATATAAAAAACCCAATATTATCCTTTTCATGGTTTGGCCTCATGGTTTCTCCAAACCATTTGTAAACTGAACACATTAATGTGTAGGGATGGGTAACCAAATCATTAGCTTGCACTGTTAGGGAAACCATGCTCCAACCTTGAGATACAACTCTATTAAAAATTTAGACATCATCACATGGATATGAGGACAAATTCACTTGGTTATACCAAATAGTGTTCCCTTTCCTTGACCACTATACATCCTCACATGGTTTAAACAAATCATGAGACCTACCATGCACTAGTAAAACTAACCATATGATATGCCTTTTTTCGTAAAAAAATTCAGGTTCTAAGTTCCAAAAAATTCCCAGGATAACACAAAGACAGTCTCTAACTCCATTGAAAATCGTATTGAATCCTAAAACATATTTACAATAAAAATCAAATGATTCATATCATAGTCAAAACCCAGGTATGTACATTCTCCCCCTTAAAGTAACTCATTCCAGATGGGACCTTCCAAGGTTAGTGGAAAAATATCTAAGAACAATTGTGTCCACTAAAAACCTATTTCATCCTGCCACTCCAATGTATCATCATGTACATGGGAATGCCTCTATAGAACCCTTAGTTGCGGGGGTAGACTATCCTTGGAGATCCATCATGCTCTGGCCAACAATGCATAGAGGATACTCATCAAAGTATCATCGATGTCTAACTAAAATTACATAGTATCAAATGTATGGTACTAGTCAACATGATACATATGAATCATTGAAGATTCCATTCATGGAATGGTTCCTTTAAGGTAGTAGAAACTAATTTTCTCCTATCATAACTCTCTCTAAAATATTAAATGGACTAATAATTTATGGTGATATCTTCACTTTCTTCTTTCTTTATCAATTCATAGATATGGGATACACCCATAAAAAATTACCCCCAACTAAGATCTAAATATTTCATCGATGAATATCGACATAAGATTTATGTCTAGAGTAATTTGTATTCATTCACATCATAATTAGATGATCATACTCTAGTGTCACTTTCATAAGATAAAGAACTAATAGGGCTCCGTCGCCTGCCTCTAAGAAGCATAGGATTCAAATAAATGGCCTACTAATAAATCCCTAAAAAGGATCCATCTAAATAGTCACATGTAAAATATTTATGTTTATAAAATGAGTAGATTTATTTGACTATACAAAGAACTACTAAAATCCACGATTCATGCAAGGATCATGGACTCTAGAACATGTATATTCCAATACAACTGTACATTTATCTATGGGTGAATGTTTGTGCTCAAAAACACTTGTATAACAATAACCAAATACAAAAAATGAATATATTATGAAATTAAATAAGCATCCCTATAAGAAATGAATGAACAAGGGACCCCATGTAGTAAATTGACCTCACATATATATAATATTCTTAGCTCATCAACTGATAAATTCTCTTGGATAAGAATAAAGTAATATTCTCTTTACATTTAATTAATTGATGCCCAAAAAATCACTACATATCAGTAACCTGTCATAGAAGAATAGAAAATCCATAATAATATCATCCCATTTATTTACTATAAGTTGTTGTTACAATACTAAATTTCGTTGATGCTCTGTCTTCTTCTACTAATGAATGGAAACCTAGTGTTGAAGCCTGAAAACTCATGCTTCTTCTGAGACCACAAATATTGGCATCACATGTATCTATAAAAAATGGGAACTCCATGATGAAATAACCCGTGAGAGGAATGGTACTAATGCATCGACTCTTCTTTAATATCATTATTAACCCATATACAACCATCTATACTTATGATTTCATCTTAATAAAAATACAAATCCATAGACAAGTCATCTTCTAAAATACTCTCATGAAGAACTAAGACATCAGGATATGAAAATTTCATCCTATTCACCATCTCTGTGAGGGAAGAAATAATAAATATGGTTTAGTGATATGAAATCTTGTTTCTACAGTAACACACCAGATAATTCTTAGATAATAATTCCATCATGTTCCCTCCATCATTGTATTCTCATATGACTATTTTCTATTTTTTCTCAACTTAGTGAATCCACTAAATCATTTCCCCTCCAAGTATATAGGAATGATCAAAATCCAATGTCTAAAGATATTTGACCTATCTTCACTGTCTGAAATTAAAATCATGTCGTGTAAATCTATATATTATGGTCTTATGTTATATATACACCACAAATCTCTCACCCATTATATAGTGTCTCCACCAACATATGTTAATGAAAAATACTGCTAGCTCATGACTTTCTTTTAAATAATTTGCCTTACAAGGCCTAAACTGTCAAGATCCATATACAAGGGCTCTATCCTCATGCATTAGCATCACAATGAGTTTAATTATTTATGCAACCAAAAAACTATATATATAATTGAATAGGAAATTTTAGAATTTGAATAAGTGGCAAGACAAGCCTTCCATTGATCTCCTTAATGGATTTCTCACACTATTTTGATAATTGGACCTTAGAAATATTCATTGTATGTCCATTAGTAGGTTAATAAAGGAATCCTAAGTACTTTATAAAAATAAAATGATATCTAGAAATCCCCACAAAACACTATATAAAAAACATCTTCTTTAGAATCTCCCATGAAACCATGACACTCAACCTCTTTTGGTCAACATATACTTCTTATTCGGAGATAATATTGATTAAGAAGTTAGAATTATTGATAAAAATGTGTCACATGGAAATAATATCAAAAATGTAATCCAATAGTAGTATAATTAGAATGGTATTATGGTTCTATGCATGATATCTAAGAGTGTGATAATACATCATGATGTCATCTAAAAATACTATGAAAAAGGAATCCCAGTAGGGATGATACACCCTATTAATTATTTCAATGAAAATGACAGGCAGGTTCAGGAGTCATAAAGTCACAACCAAGTACATATATAAACAATTAAATGTATATAATGTTCTATGAGGCATGTTGGATGTCCTCACTCACAACTGTTGATATCCCAATCTCAGTTCGGTCTTAGAGAAGACCCTAACTCCCTAGATTTGGACAAGGAGATCATCAATTCAAGGTATTGGATAACATTTCATGATAGAATGCTAGTTAAAATAACTATAATAAAATCATATATAAAGGATACAATCCTATGTGTTGGAGAAAATAAAGGAAGAAACCCATATGTATGTACTCAGTCATAAGAATCATTTGGACTCAGGATCCTCTAACTACAACTTGAACTCTTGAAGCATAGTTGGTGACATCATATATAGTGGAATGGACATCAGATCTACTTCTAGAATGAGCTCAATCAAAAACTATACCTCTCACTTATTAGTAAATACCTAATGTTATTTGGTAAATATGTTCAAAAAATAATCTACTACTAGAGGGAATCCACGATGAAATATGCCTTTTATCTTTATAAATAAATTTGAAATTTGGGGTTCCCCTCTAAAAATCCAATGATGCACTGGTCTATTTATGATATCCAGGACATCCCACTCACTGTTTTTTTGATTAACACATCATTATTATGTTGTAAATTATTCATTTTGATGATATATGTCTAAAATGTGTGATACAGATCCAAAAAAACCCATCAAGAGAATGATATCAAAGTCAATAATCTCATGTAAAAAAGAGGTCACATAAGAAAGGGTAACTACATACCACAAGATAACATTCCCTACACTAGGATATTACCTATTACTATACTCCCAACAGTGTATCCTTTATCATTACACCACTGTTATACATTATTTACTATCGAAAAAAATTCCATAATAGAATAGCAGAAGAAAGAATTTGGAGCACCCTCATCAAATTAAGCTTATAAAATAGTGGATCAAACATGAATAATTCCTCAAACTATATAAGGTCATGTATCATAATCCTTAGTTATCAATTGTAATTCATGAAAAAAAACAAGTTAATGACCATCTCCCACAGCTAGTTTAACATAATCAAAACTACTTTCTTTACAATTCTGGTGATCATGAGTATGGATTCCAATATCATGTGCTCCTCCTCAGCCAACCATTTCGATGATACAATGACTCCCATCCAGACGTTGTGTAAGAGTAGATTCCCCTAATGTTGTTACTAGTGTAACCCTATCCAATGGATTATGATATAATGTTCCACATGATTTTCTGAAGATTCCACATATGCCCGCAAGATCAACACTCAAGAAGATACATATCACACTGAAGATTTAGATTTCCCTATAATCCAAATTGGAGACACACCATGGAGAAACCTGCATTGGTTCTATGACTGTCACTGATCTGAAAAGAATCCTTGAAGGATCACTTTCTATTTCCAGAAGAACTGTTGTCTTGAAACAACACTAATCCATTATGATTGGTATTATCATCATCTCTAAGGTTTCACTCTGTGATAAGATCCTAATTTATGATATCAAAGAATGTATGAAGGAATAATGTATTCATATGAGTATGAATGGAATACACAATCCCATCCTTAATGTGTCTAGATCATGAAATCTCATCACTGGCTAGAAGTAGTTAATAGTGTTGTAACATAGTGAAACATATTAAAAGATATATAAATAGAATACTACCATACTCGATATGATGGAGCTCAATACACATGTAATCTATTATAATATAATGAATGAATGTAACATATAATGAATCATGGAAGTCATCCCTTGTCATGATCAGATGTTGACCCGCTGGGGTAACTATGTCCCACTAAGGCTTTTCTGAATCATAAAACATGTTAGCTACAAGCTTAACCCTCATATCATGTGGTGTCTCGATATTTTCAATGATAGTCAAGGTGTCCTATAGAGAAAACATAGAATCCATTAGACCACTATTAGTCAACATTGTGGGAGTATTATGTAGCTCTAACTTAAGAGTCGGATCAACCATCATAGGTGTCAGAATTTGACCATAATTAATGGACTACATTAGATGTAGAAAACAATCAGGAACATGAAAATCTATTCCAATATACAAGGAATCATGTTTTTCCTTATTTTTAATACCTAAATGTAATATTGGGGGCTCATACACCATCTCATGTGAAGCATGTTCATCACAACCCTCTTTGGCCATGACATGTAGACGTTGTTGTGCATTATTTTAAAAATTATAGGAACATGCCTCAGAGAAAACACTGATATATATAGGATGAAACTGTAACACAAAATTAGTGTAAGAATGGCTCACTACCGTAGGTATAGTATCCTAACTACCCTCTTATAAGGCTTCATGTTCGTAAGTGATAATTTATTACTTCTATGGGTTCTATTAAATAAAGGGTCAATCATACAATGCCTTTTCATTTACTAGAATCCTTTTCATTCCATTCAATATTTATTTTATAGGTTTACTCATTTATAGTTTATACTCATGACAAGCATGATAAGAATTATATAAAAATAACTATTATAATCTATTTCCACATTTATTGTTTTCATTTTATTATAACTTATATCAAATATCATTTAAAATGAGTTG
This sequence comes from Viscum album, assembly GCA_963277665.1. Lineage (NCBI taxonomy): Eukaryota > Viridiplantae > Streptophyta > Magnoliopsida > Santalales > Viscaceae > Viscum > Viscum album. The sequence goes on from OY728151.1 coordinate 568,414,719, forward strand.
ATTTTCCTAGTGAATCATGGACCATACTCCTTATCACTATGATTAACAACCAATTGAATTTATATTTAATGTATTGATTCTATAAATATCTCATACCAACCCTTGAGGGCCAATAATACCACATAAATTGAAATATACAGTCACTCAATCACATCCCAAAAAAATTGAACATGCATATTTAAAAAAAATAAGCAATCAATAATCACTGTAATAGTTATGAAAAGAGTGAAATTAACCTATATAGAATTGATTTATGGGTGAAATGTGAATTAAATATGCCTAATATGAGTCATGTTACACTTCTCCTTATACTTATATCATCATGAAAACAATAAATAAAATCCCCAATTTTAATAATAATAAACGACACCACAAAGCATGTCTATAACCCAATATTGAAACGATATCAAATGAAATTGGAAAAAGTTCACAATAATTAAAATTCATGAAATTATATCTTAAACCTAAACATTGGATCGCAACCCCGAATCATTCCTGATAAAAAAGTTCCATTGAATTATTATCAGGCAATAAATTGTCTCTAAATAATAATGCATGAAGAAACTAATGGGATTCCACTTTGTGTCATTAAATTTCAAGATTCCAATTAGAGGACCCCAATCCAATTTGGAATGACCTAAATAGAATCCCCCTAGATGCAAGAGGATTACAACTAGTAGTGGCACACTATTTTATCCATTAGGAGGCTCTGTTCTCATTAACAGAGTGATGCTCAACAGATAAGTAATACAATTGAGGGTTAATAGTGGAAGTAGTAATAAACATATGCAAGAACAATAGTTGTCTGGTGTAATGAAAAAAACCAAATGATATAAATATAAAAAATTAGAAGATGATATGTTAATTATATAATAATATAGTAACCATGGATATAGAGTACCATGTACAAAATGCTATAAAAATTTGCCAAAAGGAAAAAATAATTCCCCAACACCCCGAGCATCATCTTGGTCATCTGATACCAACTCTATCATGCGAATGAAACCAAATAAGTGTATCAAGCAATACAATACCAATTATCAATACATGAATACATTTAATCTACGAGGGTACAAGATGTACATGAATAGAGTGTGATATAAATCCTAGTAGGAAACACCAAAGGTGTCTATAACATCATGCACATGTAATAAAAATTGGAAAGTGTTCAATCAAGCGTATATAAAAGTATGCAGCATAGTGACGTATATACTAATGTATATGATTTTTCCCCCAGTTTGTGTCAGAAACAATAGTCACATAATTAATTAATTGAGTTCAGTTTTTATAAATAAGACATGTGAGAGATATCCATATCTAACCTCAACTCATGGTTCAATATGTAGAGGTTACAATTGGTAAAAAAGGAAACCTGTTTTAGATTATTTATAAAGGGGTTCCTTGGTAAAAACCAAGGAATCACAAACCTCTAGGGATTAAAACGTAGTTGTAACTACAACCTGACTGAGGGGTAAGAGTGAAATATATGGATCATTTTCTATGTAATTCAACAATATTATAATATAAGCTAGTACTTGGAATACATCCAAGGTAAAATATGATAAGTTATGGATAGTTCCAAGGTTATAACCAATGAACCTTGTTTTTGTAAAAACATTATAGGGTGTAATGAGTATATTCAAAGAAACATGTAATAGTAAGTAAAGGATATTTTAGTGTAATATAAGGTTTACATAAATAGATGAGGATTAGGTTCCATTATGTGTCTCAACCAATCTAATTAGCATCCTTTAATAATATTGTTATCCATAAGTGCTCATGGAATTCCCTTGGGATTTTAACAACAATCTAAATTATAACCATCCCTGTTAATGTTGTAATGGTCAATATGTATAATTATTAGTTTTATATTTAATTAAAATAATAAATTAGTCCATATAATAATTTGGCCAAATAATCTAACATGAAACATTCTATGAATTTCAAATATGTGACAATGATTCTAAAGATATGAAACCATTTATATTCCATTAATTTTTGGAATATTCAATTATTATGTCAATATTTTCATGTGTTTCCATTAATTAGTTTGACAAGTCAAATTGGGGATAAATCTATTTACAAAATCAATTAAAATAATAATCATTTCACATCGTTCATGCTGAAACATTCTTTTTTGAATGGAAAGGGATTAAATAGAATGAATCCATTGGTCATGTTCATCCAACTAGAGAAATAAATATTTATAAATATATATATAATACTTTCCAAATCCATTTTATATAAATTCATAAATTTACACACATACCATAGGATAGTCAAGTGTGGATCAATATTATTCTATCCATTCAAAAATTAAACATAAATTTATAATTAAGAGGAATTATATTAGAATGTTCATGATTAGATAGACCTTAATAGTGGTTCAATGATTGCAAAAAACTGAAAAAGAAAATTTTGAAAATCCCCATAAAAGGTGTGGATGAACTTGTGGACATAACCACCAATAATGATATGAATACATTTCATGGTTCTCAAAAACATAGTCCCAATGACATAATGAATGAAATATAAATTCAACAGACAATGCCCGATAAAATGGGAATCATGATATAAAAATTAATATAATGATAGAATCTAAGGATGAGTTATATACCACCTAACATATATTAAAATGACACAATGTATCCAATACCGGCATCTATTTTAGCCAACATTGGGGTACATCTAAAGAATTTATCAATTCCCTGAAATTGGGGAACATATGCGTACAACTCAATATAATATTCGATAGAATGATGATAGATGAATGAAAAAAAATAATAGATAACATACTGATACAAATTCTTTGTGAGAAAAGAATATTGATTAGGACTCTAGATGGGATCTTGATACAAAATATAGATTTTTCTTCTATAATCTAAAAATATTTTTGGATGAGAGTTGTTGTCCAATGTATGGGGAAAAGGAAAATTGAAAAATTAAAATTAAATAATTTAGGGGGAAAAGGGTAAAATGACCCTAAAATAACCTTTTCATGGTTTGGATGCACAGCTTGAACAAACAGTGAACATATCATTACAATCCAACTATATGAAGGGGAACCAACATTATTTTATGTCAATATTAGAGAAACTATGTGTCAACCATATAAAAATAACTATGTTAAAAAAATAGACATTCCCACAGGGCATAGAGGCCAAACGCAAATGGTTAGATACAATTGTGCACTCTATTTCAGCCCTTTATACAACATCGCACTGTTTAAGAAAACTATAGGGATACCTATCACGGTTTAAACTAACCATGAAACAAAAAATTTTCTCACCAAAAGATGGTTTATATGATCCCAATAAGCCTAGAACACCATCAATACCATTAGTAACTCATCTAGAATCCATATAAAAACCACATAAGAGAATGAGAAAAAACATTAAAGTATCCGTACAAGAGTGAAGAAGAATGTTTTTACACATATAACACCTCCTATATCAAATATTTTTTAAAATATTGCTCATGCATAATTTCGAATTAAAAACTCCATGAATAAATGTGATTCATTTATTTGTTCTTCATTACATAGAAGATTAAATGGGATATATATATATGATAAATATGAAAATTTAGTTAATTTTTATAGTGAATTATTATTTAACATTCATCTTTTACATCCACTAAAAACTATAACAACATTCATTATTACGAATGACATATAATCTCCATGAATAGTGTGATCCATTTGTAAACATCTTTATTTTATTTATAATTATATAAATAAATTTATATATATATAATTAATAGTAAGGATATCTAAATCATGATTAATTTTCCGGATATAATGGAACCATGATCAATGTATGAGGATCAAGAGTACCATATCAAGACATAGATGAAAAATGATTCAGTTATCATCAATGATAATTTTTTGTAATAAATATTTTTTTAATAAATAGGTGATAAAATTTTTTATGATAATAATTTATTACATATTATGGTAATTTAATTTTTTTTAATAAAACACTATTTATTTTATAAGAGGTTTGAACATATATAAAAGAAGTCAGTCATGATGTAAGGGTTCATTATCCCAATATCAACATTATCTCTGACCGTTCATGTTTATGTATCTTATAAAAGAATAAATTTTACATTAGATCTGGAAACTTATATATTTTATTCCCATTTGGTTATTTCATTGAATTAAATTTTTCCCCTTCATTTTTCCTCTCTTTATGTTCTCGTGTTACCAAATAAATTTTTAAGAAATATTTTTCTTGTTTTCCAGTTGAGTATGAATTTTTTTCTTTCAATTATGTATTCATCATAAAATTATTTAATAAATATTATTTCTATTAAAAATATTTTATTTAAATAACTTATTAACCCTCTATTTATTTTTACAGGATTTTGAAAGTAATGTTATGTCATTTTTTTGAATAAGGTACTTTTGATGTTTTATGGAAGATATATATTGGATATTTGTTTTAATATGCATGAAATTAACATTATTTCATGATATCATTACAAAATAATTATTTCAATCATGATATACATGTTTGAATGTTTCATTTCATATAAAATTTTATGATTTATTTTTGTGAATTTTTCCGATTTGAAACTAATAAATTTCAATGAAAAATATTTTTTTTCCACCAAGAATGCTTCCAATGATGTTATTAAATGATTTTAATTTATATTCGTATCAATTATTATAGATTATAATTTACTACAGATATAATTTAATAATAGCATACTACATATTTCTCTATATTGATTTTGATTAGTCTGATATGTGAAATTATTGAAATTTTGTATTCAAGTATAGACAATATAGATAATTATTTATTTTTAAGTCTTGGTGAGTAATTTGAAGTGTTTATTCATATGATGATTGTTTTGGAGTTAATAAGTGATGGGAGAGGCAAAAACTTATATATCCCTACGATTCATGGGTAGGTCTCATGATAACAATAATTTTGGTCATTTGGATGGGGAACTGACCATTTATTTAGATGCCTTGTAATGTGGCCTTGATATTATGTTTATGATTTCTAAAGTTATGAATTAAATTATAGTGAAATCAGTTATTTCTTTCTATGGGATAATTATATTATTTACGATTTATATTCATTATATTCAATCTCATGTCATTTTTATATATGAATTATTTTATCATCATTTATTCCTTCCATATTATTCATTTTTTATTAGCTTGCATTGTGCCCATACACTTATAGAGAATATTATGTCACCCATTTATTCTGTTTTTATTTTTATAGGATTCCAGTAAGTGTGTTATGATTGATATTGAATGGTATTCCTGAGGTTATAATTGTGTTTTCAAAAAATATACTTTTTTATCTCATAAAAAACATTGAGATATTGATTTATGTAACTAGTTTTAAATTCCAAAGAAACTATTCAGTCCTATGTGGTGGAATAAATTTCATTTTGTAGAAAATTAATAATGTAACCACATACTCTGTGTTTCTAGGTTTTGGGTCACTATTGATTGAATTTTATGGAGGATTAGTAAACAAAATTGGAATAAGATTAATGAAACTATATATTAGTAAACTAAACCTTAGGACTAACATTGAGTATATGATTATGTATGGAATAACATTTTAAAAATTCAATAAGGTATAGATAATATGCTTTTCCTATAAATAAATCACATTATTTATAATAAAAATGTACATGTTTTTAGAATAGATTCATCTATGGATAACAAACTTGAATAGTGTTTTTTACGTAGGTCTCAGCCATGATTAGGGTTTATGGTGAGTGCTCGGTTACTATTCTCTTGGTTTATCATTCTCAAGTGATGTTACTGGGTTAATTAATATTTTATTTACAATCCATTATTAAATATATGAAAATAAATTTTTGTTTTGGGAATATTCCATTAGAATACATGATTATTAATATTATTAGATTAGTTGCACATAAATATTCAATTTGTATTTTGTGTTTCAATTGTTTCAAAATTATACATTATGATTCATAATTTTATGATATAATCTATTGTATTACATTATTTATAAATACTACCCAATGGATTGAGTATGAACATTATCAAAGAAAATAATTTAATTATGGAATTTTATCATATGAAATAAAATATTTTTGGGATTGAGATATATTAGGGACTAAAAAAACAATATCTATATTATGGAATATAACATTTGTTATGACCAATAACCACTCCCTTATATAAAATCTTACTAATCTACATGACTATGTAAAAATTTAATATTGATTAATGTGATAATAACCACAATAATTTAATGAAACCATAAATCAAATTATAAGTAAGAAATTTATATGTTCCCTCTATAATTTAATTCATTCTATCTGATGTAATTAAAGTGGGATGGTTTTAATGGATTTTATCATTTGATGGATGTTACAAATAAATTTTGGTCATTAATTCCAATCATTTTGGATTTGGATGAAATATGGATAATAAAATGGATATATTTTAAATTAAGATTCATGAAATAAGTTTATCCTCATCAAAAGTGGGTGGAAATGGATAGATATTTATAATGTATATGTTAAAACGAAGGAAAAAATAGTACTAATTATTATATTATATTTACAAGGTAATCCATGCAAGATTTGGACAACGTACAAAATCCAAATAGAAAAATTGTCAGTTTTTTTGATGTCCATAATCCACTACATAAATATAAAATAAAATACCTAACATTATAATCATATGTTGATATTGTATAATTTTTTACCGAGATATATAATGATTTTTATAAGACTTATATCTCTATTGGAATGTAATTGGGGAATATGACTGCAGAGAAAAACATAGCAATGGGAATAAATGAATATGTAATTTTCTTATCATGTGACACTTATAGAAGGAAAAACCTTTTTATATTCATAATTGAAAATTGGGGTTGTTTCATATATTAGAACAAAAACAGCATTCGAATAAATTTAAGATATAGAACAATATATCAGTATATAGTTTTTAAATTGTAACGAGATGGTGAACTATTCAAATAATTTCTATAAACATAAATTAATCATTAGAAAAAAAATACATACAGTGAAGTGAAATATCATGTAGTTGATATAGGAAATGTGTACATTCCTTGATAAGTGTTGAATGGTACACTTATCATCAAGATAAGGATTAGAATTATTTTATTTTATTCTTCTTCAACATAATATTTTATATCTAATTATTTTTATAAGGATATCACATCACCATCTCAATACCCGTGAATTTATTTGGTGGTGATGACTAGTAATGGTGGGATGATAACATATCAAGTATGTAGCTCATATATGATTGTATTTGTCATGAATTAATTCCATAAAATATTATTATTACTTCTCGGAATTAATTATATGTATGTATTGGGTATGGATTTAGTCTATTAGTATAAATCCCATATATATTATCTAGAAAATGTAGTTACATTCAATATTCCAAAACTATCATTAAATTTTTATTAGTTTGAGGATGAACCTAGGATCCTAATGGATGTTAAATCCTTCATCTTGGTTTTGATGCATATTTATAATTTATTTCTATCCCAAATGGTTAGGGATTATCTAATGAATTGAAATTTTCCAATTTTTCTGGAATATAATGATATATTTCTTTAGGATTGTCTACACTTCCCTAGATTTTTCTATTTAGTTTTCAATTGAAATATTACCCAATGTTATGCCTATTATTAAGATATTATATAAAAAGGAACTGATTCAGTTAAAAGATATAAATATATAACTCATTGATAAAATAGATATGGTATTCATTTAACCCAGTGTTTTTTTCATGGGGTGAACCTATTTTATTTTCTATGATGGTTGATGGGACTATTCATAATTTTATTTATTTTAGATAACATAATAAGATCACTAATAACAACTAGTAATCTCTACCGTATATTGATGATAGGTTTTATCAATTATAAGGATATATACATTTTTCAAATATTTATCATGGATTTGGATGTCGTCATTTACAAATTGTTATGGAGGGTCTTCCAAAGATAGCCTTTATTACGAGGTATGATAATCATTAATTTATTTTAATAACATTTGAACTTTCCAATCCACCAATTATCACCATGTATTTATTTGATAAATTATTTATTAGTTCGTTGATCCATTTTTGGTCACCTTTTTGGAAAATACACTTATTTTAATGACACTGGAAGAAAGTGATAAATATTTGAGAGCTGTGATGAAGACCATGGGGAAGGAAAAGATGATTTATAAATTAAATATTTTTTAATTTTTGGAATTAAAATGTTTTATTCATTGGTCATATAATCTCATGTGAGAGTATATTACTATATCCTTAAATGTCAGATGGTACTGAGAAATGTCCTAGACTAACCACATTATGTTAAATCCATATTTTATTTATAATGGATTTATACAACCAATTATTTGTGAGAAATTTCTAATGGCATTCTAATCTACTGATCATTGAGACTTGGAAATGGGTTAGGTTCTTATGGAGAAAAAATGAGAATAAATTTTCAAAATACTCATGAGATTTTTTAGTGTCACTATGTTTTTAGAAATCTTATATTGGATAAGGTTCATTGATCTATAGTGATTCATAAAATAAGTGACCAAGGTGTTCACTCATGCATGAATGCATAGTGATGAAATCTGTCACTGGAAAATAAATAATTCATTATATAAATTACTAAACTCAATATTTGGATTTGGATGTGGTAATTTTTTCATTCAAGACACAATGTTATTATTTGTATTATAAAAATTATGGTATATTTACTAATAAATAAAAAATTATTTTTATAAATAAATGATAGAATATTAATAAGCACCAAATAATAATATTGGATTTGATCAATGAATATAACTACTAAATATATTACGATCCTAGGACGGAAAAAAAGGTCACTGATGATGAGATATTGAATGAATGTGATATTTAGTGCATGAGTATGATTTATATATATAAAATATTTATGGATTTGAAGAAATATAAATTGGAGAAAAGGGTTAAAATTATATATTTCTCATATAATGGTTTAAACATCCAAAAATGATAATTTTATGAATGTGCAGAATTAAGATGTTGAATTAAAGGAAGAGATGAGGGATGATCCTAATTTCCACAGTGATCATGTTCTAATGACAAGGTTAAATAATTGAGTATGTATCACATATATTATAAATATTATGAATTGTAAGTTTCAAGAATCTCTTAGATTGTCTTTCTTTATTTTTCATATTTGTTCATTGTTGTATGGTATAAATATTTGGAAGATATTTTTTTGATATAATATGAGACAATATGTATCAATGTTTGTATCTTTGATCCTAGTATGTCATGATGCTAATTTTAGGATACTGTTGTCTAAGGGTATGATACAAATATTTCCCCATAAATAATGAAAATTGAAATAAATCCACATGTGTTTTTTTATTAGACACCCCTGAACATCAAAATGCTATTATTTTATTTAATTTCAGTGGATAGACTTATAAATTCATAAGGATTCATTAATATCAAAAAATATAACTATATTTATTAATGTTACATAATTTACATTAGGAATCGAAAATGATGAATGTAGTACTGTATTTTAGCTCATATTATTGGGATCTAATTAATAACATAATGTTTGGTTGAAGTATTCAGTAATGAATTGATTTATAGTTGATTTCTATGTAATGCCTTTAATTCATATAATGATGGATAGACTAAGAGGACAAGTAAAAATCTTGAACAAAAGATTATGTATATCTCTATGTATATCATTATTTGCGTTCTAAATTTTTCTTTTGTTTGGATTTTTTAGAATAAAATCATTCCCAAATTCATTTAGATGGGTCCTTTTGAAGACCTATATATTAGTACATGATGAAACCAAATGTGCATGTATGAAGTTAGAGATGACATCCAATATAAACTAGATCCAGGTATGTAAATGGAAGATAATCTTAATTCCACTCATTAATTCATAAGGGACAATCTAATTCGATACAGAATTAATGTTGAATTTTTTCAATGATAACTGGAGTTTGATGTTTTTGATATTGAATTTCAATGAATTTCTTTATGTAATAATGAAATGATATTTTTAAATAAGGGAATGTTTATTTCTATGTATATATTCATTCCTTTTTTTCTTAAACATATTTGGATTCAATCTTATCTATAGAAACATCCACCAAATAACATTCATGTTTGTGAAGTGTTCCACGTATCTAGCTCACTAAAGTACCTATTTTATCATTCAAATTTATTTTATTTAGAATTCATACCACTAGAGAAGTATATATATTAGTAGGAAAAACCAATATAGATTGTATATGATCAATATTGTTTTCTAAGAAAAAAGAACACCTACCAATAAATCCTTTCTCAAAAACACATAAATTAGAAAAAGCTACATGGGAACCCAATGAAGTGATTTGAAAAAGTGTCATAATTTTTTTTATTAGAGTAATGAAATTTAAATGGATGAGTTATTATAAAAGGATTGAATGTAAAACCCAGAAATTTTTATGTTTATTTATTTTTAAACATAGTTTATTTCTTTGATAGATTTCTTTAAAACTAATAACGATTATAGATAAATCACGATATATTGTTACTATTTATCAGGAATATAATCTCATATTTGTTGGATCAGAACTAATGAATATAAAAAACTAAATTATAAAATAATTTATTAATTATACATGCATAAAACAAATTCAATGGACATATATTAATTTTAAATGAGAATAAAAATAATTTTAATGACCAATTAATTTTTTTTAAAAATATAGTTTTATACATGTGATGAGTTTTTATAAAAATATCAATTTATCTCTATTATTGAACTATTATGATAAAATTTATGAACTAAATTTAAAATAAAATATTTAAAAAATCAAATAATGTTTTATCTTTCAATTTCATAATAATTAATGCATTTTAATATTTTTAAATGAAATTATCTAATAAATGTTTTCTAATTTTTTTAGGTACATATATTAATTTTTATTTCCACCACTATTTCATATTGAATAATGGAAAATTTATACCATATTTGTAATTTTATACGTTTTTATAGGGTAAATGGGATCATTTTACTATTGGTCATTATGAATAATACCCTTGGAAAACATTTTCTTCCATTGTGAATTTAAATTTCATTAAATTGGGTCCAAACCATGTGATTAGGACTCAATATCAACATAAAAAATTGATTTATACTATTGTATGGGAGGTTAGTGTACAGTTTCATATGATTATTGAATATATGGATGATTGGTTAAATTATTATTTTATTATACATTTTTTCGATTAATGCAAATAATACATACCAAAAGTCACTCTCTTGAATTCCAATTCTCTAAAATTATTATCTAATGATAATATATTTTTAAGTTTAGATATAAAATCTAATTTGAAATATATGTTAACAATATTTTCAGGGTCATATATGCATAATTTTTATTGAATAAATAATTATCTTAATTAATGACCAATGATTATATACAATTTATTGAAATAATTGAAAAAATAAATATTTTTTAAAAAAATTAATGTAATATAATAGGGGCCAATTATTCAGGAAAAAATTTCATATATATAAAATTTTTGTTTGTATGAATAGAATCGAATAAAATGAAATTATATTCATATTGTTTTATATGTTAAATTATCTAAATACTTCTGAAAATAAAATTAATCCTTTTTATGTAAAAATTATTTTTTTAAATTATTTTAAAACACTAAAAATTGTTTATTGATGAAATGTGGGATTAATAATTGTAAAAAATTTTACACATTGTACATTTATGAGTAAATTATTAGACAATATTTTAAATTAAAACCCTTTAACAATAAAATTTTTTCACTATGGTTATGATTGCATATTTTTATCTATGGGTTTAAACCAAAAGATAATTTATAAAAAGATTCTATCAATTTTATAAATATATTTTCTCGATGATATTTAGACTTTATCATATTTTTATTCAAATATTTTTCCAGTTTAAATAATTTTCAGTGATGATGAGATCGTTATATTTTAATTTTTTAAAAATCCTATGTATGTCTTATCCCTTCCTTATAAATATGAAACCCTTATCCCCTTTCATTACAAATGTCGAGTCATATAGCTTAAAAATCAATACTAAGGATCCTAAAAACATCGTTATTCACATCTAAGTGGATATGTTAAACCATAATGTCTGAACATAGGGTAATCTTGAGGAGATCTATAATATTTCATTCAATGAAGATGTAGTCATCTTAACGGACCAGGTTCATTATAAATTTATATTTTAAAATATATAAATCAATAGAATTTGTTATAAATTAATTACAAAATTGTTGTAGACATAATAAAATGTTATTATGATATTAAACAACCATTATCCATTATCTTTTACATTATCTAAAAAATGATACTATCACTCATTCATGCATGTAGAATAACACATACACAAAGCAATGTGATTAGTTTTTAATTTCCCCATTACTAGGATGTTAAAAATTGTAAATATAAGAAAAAAATATTATATACATGATATGATAATTTTTCAAAAAATATAATATATTGTTTAATTTTATTTCATTACTTTTTCAAGAAAGTTAATTCAATGCTCTTGGATATGAATAGCCCACCGTCTATATGAATGATGTAATTCATTTTTCTTTTTATTAGTTTAAATAATGATTCTATATACATAGAAAATTAATGTATATGATATCTATATTGTAATTATAATTATTTATATGATGTATCAATGATAAATGTGCAATTTAGAAAATTAGTAAACCAAAACATACAAGGTAAATTATTATTTTTCCACCAGAGTAAGTGTTTTTTAATAATGGTTATATGCAAATAATATAATGTATGATATATATTATTATTTGTGTATAATATATTTACACTAAATTTATATTTATTACATTGGTCCCTAAAATTCTTATAAATTAATTTAGAACTATGTTATTTTTTTACAATAACAACATTATTGTATAATTTTTTATTATGTCTCCACGTTGGGGAATTATCTGGTATTTCATTGATGAAAAATATATATTATTATACTCCAGGTTTTTTTATCAATAATATTTTTCCCTTTCATTTCACCCTCTCTATGTACACATGATAATTTAATAATATTTTCAAGGATAATTACCTTTTAATTTACTACACATTTGGTATAATTATTATCCAATGCCATTATATTCCATAAAATATTTCAATATATGTTTTTACTATATAAATTTATATTTTAAAGGCATTTTAAATATTTTTTTAAATAATTTTTTGGATGGAATTTTTTTTATATGAAGTAATTTTGACTTTTTAATAACAAAATTTAATCATTTGTTTTAATATACATAGCATGAATAAAATTTAATGATATTATGAATTTCAATGATTTGAATTACACATTATATGTTTTAATGGATACCTTAAAATATATTTTTGAAAAAAGAAAATATAAAAATTATCGAGTAAAAAATAAGTTCTTTTAAAATGAAAAGGGATTTTTCTCATCAAATTATGAAGATTTATTTTTATTGTTTTATCATTTGGGTAAATATTTTTTTGAATCTTATAATGTGTTGAGGATTTAATATAATCATATTATCAAACATTTTTAATTGGATGGTTTATGATCAATATTATTGTGGAAATTACTGATATTCCATATTTTAGTTCTTCCAATATGGATAGATTATTATTTTTAAGAAATATTAATTATGTTTTTTTATTCATATGAATAATTAACTGGAAATAGTATGTAATAGTTGGGGCCTATAATTTTATATCTTATAGATGCATCAGTAAGTATCATGCAGAATATTATGATTAGTATCTGGATGAGGGTTCAACAATTTTGTTATGATTTCTATGATTATGCTTTCCATCCTTATGAAATCATTTATTGATTTCCAAAAAATTATTTTGATCATTATTTTATCAATTGATAAGTATATATATCATGTAAATAATAACATTGTAATATTTGGTACCAGTTTATTATTACAAAATTAGTTAAGCATTATTAAATTCTAATGTACATATTCACGTGATTTGTATCTGATCTCACCCCTTGCATATGTTTTCTTTTTCATTACATTCCATGAAGAGTATTAATTTTTACATTATCCCTTATACTTTTTTACATTAATCCTAAACACTCTGATATATTATGAAATTTTAAATATAATATGTGATCTCTATATTTATATTGCCCCACCATTAATTCTTATACATATTTCTATACATATTCCATGCTCCCGAGCAGGATAAAGAAGGTAATTTTATTCACCTCATTCATCAACTAATTTATTATCTCATGATTTGATGTTAGACATAGTTGTGTGATAAATTTTTTAAATCATACTTCATTAATTTTTAAATATAAGGAATTACATTTCCTTATAAGTAAAAAATTCATTTTTCTTTCTAAATCATCTCTATGAGCATCTTTATTATTTTAAAAAACATATTTTTTAAAATAATTTGAGAAAATAATGATAATGTTTTATCCTCTATGATATCTATTTTATTTCTTTGTAATTCTGAGAATATTGGATCCATATCAATTATAATCATTGTTAATATCACATTATACAGTTATGTAATAAATCATCCATATTAATTATTATGCCATAATGGTTGTTTATTAGGAACATGCAGTCTCTGATCATATCTGACAATAATTTATAGTTTATATTTTCCTTTTTATATTTGAATATAAATTATAGTATTCGAAAAAATTTATATATTTTACATTTATAATCATATAGATAATTATTTCTTATTTTCAACATGAGGATTTATAATAATAAATATTGATTACCCTTTGGATAGTAATAGTTGTAAAAAATCATCGTCCGAGAGGTGGAATCCATCACATGATCATAATTCATTAATTGGAATAAAAATAACATATTTAAATCATCACCATATACCATTAAAAGCTCCTAAATTGATTTTATCAATTGGACTTTTATAGTGATAATCCTTATTTTCAATTCCTTGAATCTATATTCACATTAATCATTTCTGAAGAGCATTATTCCCTTCTATGTTAGATTATTAAAATGATTAGAAAATAATGAGAACATGTTCATTAATTTTCAATAATTACAAAATAGTCAATGTAAACTATGGATATTTTTTTATAGATAATGATCTTGGAAATTCATCAGTTTTATTTTAATTTTAAGTGTCCATTTTTATGTATCTACATTTACCTGAAGTATCTATCATTACCCATGATGACTGTGGACCACATGGATATTCGTAAATAGACTGTAACTCACCATGTTCACCTAAAAACATACCAAGGGCTCACATCCAATGTTTATGAGGAAAAAAACCAAATTGGATGAATTTTTAAAGTGTATCTACATACTTGAAATCATCACCTAATACCAAAAAAATTATGAAAGGTAGAACAAAACTGACACCATAATACATGTATTTCATAGATACCACAACTAATGATAATATTTTTTTGGATGGAATAAATAGATAAATAGCATCCCATAAATACTGATAAAGGATTATAACCTAACATGATTGAGTGTATTACAGTCAAATGAAACCCTAGGTACAAACTAAATAATATATAGAATAATATGATCATCCTTGTTCTTATCCATCAAGGATACTATCAAATAGATTGTAATATACATAAGAAATGACCTGTGTTTACAGATCTCATTCAAGGGTGAGTAAAATAATTCCCATTATGAATCCCTGAAATGACCAAATATAATCATCAATAGACTATTTATCTCATCACAGTTGTATTTTAATTAAGACAAGAGACATGAAAATAAGAAAAATAAAACATATATACTTATGATAGACAAAAGGTTTCAGTGATTTGTCAATGATACTACCATCCAAAAGATTCATGATGAGGCTTCAATGTAATTACAATATAAGAGTTTCCACTAGATAATCCATGATATCATAGATGGATCACGTATTTATATCTATCTAATAAGGTTTCACAAAATATGTACCCTCTAAAAATAAAAGGAAAATAATAATCAAGTATGATATATCACATGGTCCCCTGGGGTATATCAGACCCAACTGGTAATAAAAAATTTAAGATGGGTTCGTACACTTCTTTACATTGGTCACGAATATTCCATAGACCCTACATTTGGATAGTAATGAAATGGAAGAGGAGAACTCTCTAGGTCAAATGGAAAAATTATGAATCTCTATCTAAGACTAATCCCCAAGATTGGATCTCAAACATGTACTAAATGTGTGACTATACAATGTACCTTCATATGAATGATATAGGGTATAATATCCTGAAAAAATTTGTTCACAAAGATGTGTCATAAGGCCTCAACCTACCCTACTGGAAGTACATGATGTGTACTAGGTGTACACAATGTTTCTTTCCTACACAGGGTATTCCCATTCCTCTACAATTAATATAGAATGTATTCATCCATATATTCAATATTAACATTAAGGATACACTCTATGTAAAAGTCACTCTGACACCCTACATGAATCATTCATGAGGCTGTGTGCACCATAGTGTGACTGCTTACATTGGGTCATGCTTGTGTTAAAACCAATGTCTAAGAATATGGTTTTACTAAAAAACTCTATCCATGATTGTTAGCATTGTTGTCAATGTTATAGTTTTACCAATCATGTATAATCCCATGTACCACTATTGAACAATGTCAAGCCACCAAAACAACTTCACATGGAATGTGACAAATGTCCCAAATCAAGTGATATATTTATCTTTTCAAAATTACATGATCTATTGTATGGGACCACATAATGTGTGTATCTATGGGGTAAAATCCGTGTAGTCATATGTAAAATTCCAAATGATGTATCCAAAATCCAAACATGATATTCTACCAATTGTATACAACAAAAATATCATAATCAATCTTGATCTAGAACATGCAGTGATGATTCGTTGCACCAAATATTTTTTTGAAAATAATAATCCAAAGTCTATTTTTCGAACAACTATCTAAATGTGATGTAACTGATGAAAAACTAAATAATGGGTAGGGTAAACTCAAAAATATAACAAGATTAAAAACCCAATAAATTGTTAGTGGTGTTATCAATTTGATGAGATTACAAAAAAAATGAATTCCTAAAATTAGTGTAAGATAAACCTGACTTCATAAGAATGAAATAACCATGAATCAATATACTGATGGATTTTATTTGATTTAATCAATAGAAAATAATATATTAAAAAGAAACCATTATAATGAAAATGTCTTTACTCAATTTTGGATCAATTCCAAATTAAGAACGATTGATGTTTTCATTAGCGAGAACCATTGACATGGTCGGAATAAATTATTAGAAATGTACTAATCCAATCCTGGATATCATTTTTATCAAACATGGTATCCTATATTTCACCCCTAAAATACATATGTATATATAAGAATCCGAATGAGTTGGTTATAATGTTTTATTTGTTGAGGATTTCTGTTTTAGTGGAAATTAATTAATATTTAACAGACTAATTAATATATTGATTTATTATTCCACACGTAACTATGATCACCAGAAAAAACCTTTTGTTTTTTAAGGTTAAATCATGTCTAGGTTAAAACCCATTATACATATTTAGTTTTGGTAAAATTTTTCTTCTCTAAGACTCTGTGAAAGAGTTCATAATTTATTTTTTGATTTATTTACATGTGTGATATAATATATTTAATATTTTAATTATATCAACTATGACTCCCAACATACCTTGGAATATGATTCCATATCAGTGAATCTCTCCAAAAAAAATTATTTTAATCTATTAAAAATATTTAAGTGGAAAAAAATCATTTCATATTGTCTCCTCCTCATGGTTTTTATTCCCAAAAAGAAAAAATCACACACAAAAGAATGATTGTAATGGTATCATATCTGGGATACCTACACCTAGGCACATGATAATAGTTGTTTTTTATCATTTTTAATCTTCATAAAAATTTCAAATATATCACTTAACTACTAAAAAACAGGATCAAATATGTATGTTTACCAAAGAGAATATATATAAGGATTGTGTTTATTATATTTTTTAATTATAATTGACTAACCATTTTGTTTCTAAAGGGGCGGTGTTCTATGGAATAAATTGAAACTATCATTATTTTTGTAGCTAAGATATCATAAAAACTATAGAAATAGACATGAATAGGTGAATTATATAGTAAAAATATGATTTTGTTACTTTACTACTAATAATCATTGTTAATTAAATATTCATTATTGAAAAATGATCCCATAAATAAAACACTCTCAATATAAATATTATTATATTTAATCATACATCTCATATAGTTTTTTTATTTGTGTTCATAAATCAATATCATAGTAGAAGAAATCATTTCTTTGAGAGTTCAATATTATCTCCAAAATACCCAAGTACTAGTAAATAATCTAGACCATCAGAATTGTAAGTCAGTGATCAATGAATGTTGAATATAGATATAATATTATTCAAACTCCTACTCATTATGGACTAAAAAAGTACATCAAAAGGACACTTCACTCCAATCATAAACGTGTCTCTATTAGAATGGAATAAAAAGAAAAATTTAAATGAAATAGGATTCAAAACATAAAATAACAATCATTTTATCAATGTTTAAATATATTGAGGGAATTAAAGTAAAAAATGTAGAAAATTATAAATACATAGAAACACTAAACCATTAAAATACATAATTTTTTTATTCAAAATTATATATAGACATTATTGATGTGCTATAGATCACTCTGATATCATTTTTCATTACATGAATAGTTAGATATTCTCTTTGAACTTATACAATTACTCGCTTATCTACTATTGATTCAAAACTCCAAACATCGTTATAAATTTTTATCATCTTTATTTTCATCTCTATCTTATATATAACTAAAATATATACAAAATTTCCATTGGTTCTCTAGTTTTGGGAATTAATCACTTTTTATTTGCTTCACCCAAAACAAAAATAATTCACCACAAAAGAATTATAAAATAATAGGCTCATCCTCAATGAAAATAATACCTCCTTTTAATGTTATATCACTACTAGTGTCACATTTTTTAATTCTAATAAATAATTATGATGTCTGAATAAGACATTGAGATCTACATCATTGATATTAATAATTATTAGTAGCAATATATTCATTATTTTAATAATTTAATATCAATCATTTTGATTTCCTTGGGTCACTAAAATATCAACATTAAATCATTGTGATCCAATAATACTTGGTTTGAGATCAAAATATTCGACACTACACATGCGTAAGTCTCATATTCCTAGAAATAATATATCCCCCATTCAATTCATTTATTTAGTTAAATTTAACTGAACTACCATTATCTTAAACATAACCTCCAAAGATCAAATCTCAAGAAAATAAAATTAACTAAAATTAAAATTTTTCCAATATTAATCTTCAATATCCATTGAAACCAGGTGATTTCATGGTAATATCTAACATAAAATATCAATTTTCCTTTTAAAAAAACTGAACAATAGAAATGATTCATAAAAAATTTCATCTGAATATTTAGAGTTTCTTAAAAATCAATGGTTTGTTGAGAAATATTATTTTAATTACTATCATCATTTTTCATGAGAGGGTTAAGATTCTCATATAGTTAACAAATATAACTTTGAAATCATAAACACCACTCAGAATGACATTATCAAGAAACCAAGACCCTTATATGGTTATAATATAGTATGATAATTCAAAATTAGTGCATAAACAATTAAATAAACCATGATCAACTCATCTATCAGATCACCTAAACAAAAGTCTTCAAACTTGAAACAACATACACATGGGGTTTTTAGCTTAAATAAATTTAGAGAAACACTCCCTCATATCATATTAATCTCTTATGGATCTCATCTTGATTTCATCATTATCATCGTAAATTCATTCCTCCCTACCAATATTTGCATCAAATGTTGAGAAGATTACTCAACAGTAGTGGTATACGGTAGTATTCATCTTTGAAAATGGAATATGTAGAATCATTGATGATTGGTAGAAGCTAAGATCAATGATGGTGGGTCCACACTATGCTATATGTTTGTGTAATTATTCTTCAAAAGAAATCATTGACTTCAAAGAGAAGATAGAAATAGATTTTTATTCTACATAAATCCATGATAAACTATAATCAAACCTGGATGGGTCGTGTATGATGTGTGTAGCCTACTTTCAACAGATTGTGGTAATATTTGATTCTTGTTATTTATCCATTAATGAAAGGCATCTCCCTTAGAACTTCATCATCATCAATGGGTTTCATCTCCTTCAATGTTTGGAGTATGGGTTTATTCTCTTTTTAAGTTAGCTATCAAGGCATTGGGTGTTATAAGGGACAAATTAGGTTTGTGGTATTCATGTACCAAAATGAAGAGATACAGGGATGTGAGGATTATTATAATTGCACATATTTTCCCATACATGATTATGAAAACTGGAAATTAGATATGTGAGTCACTGATAATTGTCTAGGTTGATCCCCTCATAATTAAGTACATTAACTACCGATTTGAACTTGGTTATAAAGTGTTGTATTTTAATATGACATCATTGTAATCACATTTCCAAAATATTTAAAACTAGCTACAGTAGTGCTACATTAAAAAATTCATCTAAAATTTACAAATTAAAATTATCTAACTAATTAGAACTATAAATTGAAATTCAATCAAACAATTAAATAATTAATTAAACAAATATTTGACAATATTTAGAATATAGTATAATTTTTAATTAAAAGATTATGTTATTAAATAATTAAATTAGTTTAAAATATTAATTCAATTTTATATTAACTATATATCTATAGAAACTAAACAACTTATCACAAAAAAATAATAAATTATATTATTAAAACAAAAGAAATTGAAATTTAGAACCAAATTGAAAAAATAATGAATTGAATATTTAATTAAACAAATATGTATCTGATTAAAATGATATAATAATTCAATTATAATTTCATGAAATTAAATATTACATAATTTAAATTAAATTTATATTTTATCATTAAAATAATTTTTTTATTAAATATAAAAAAACAATAATAATAATTAGATAAGAACATAATTTTAAAAATGAAAAAAATAAATTTAAAAGGGTAATGTGGGAAATATATCTCAAAATACATATACATAAATTTTATCAAGCATAGATATTTAATTTCATCAATTAACCAAAGATATATGTCTAAAATATTGAAATTAATTTATTATTTGAATCACTAAACGGACACTAAATTTTTTTGAAATTGTTTTTTAAATACATATAAATTTAATAAAAATTATATGATTGATATTGTAAATGACACACAACAGCAAACATAGATTGTAAATTAAATGAAAAAGTATTTATAATATAATTATTTTTATATAAATTTAATATCTTATATATCTTGTGATATATTCAACCCTATGATTTCTATGTTCGATAGAATATTCCGCACACATCACCGAGCATAAACGATTAAAAATATGTTATAACCTAAAATTTAAATTGGATGGTATTAATTGTAAAATCCACTTTATGAAATAAATAAATATATATCATAAATAATACTAATTATTGAAAAATTTCTTTTAAACAATAATGTACTTTTTATGAATGTGAATTAATTCATTATATATATATGTTTTTATAAAAAAAAATTCTATTATATTCCATGAAAAAATAATATAATTTATTTTTTTGATTAATATGATAAATAATATCAAAAATATATATTAATATTTAACATTATAATATCTAAATTAAATTTTGGTTAAATATTTTGAGTTTTTAGTCAATAGTTATAAAATATGATTTTATGATATGTTATTTACTTTTAAAAACATTACGTTATTTAAAAGTTGCATCATTTATATGGCCCCAACGTTAAACCTTACTTAATATTTAATTAAATGAATAATTAACATTGAGGATCTTTTCACGGTTTAGAGTATTAGAGAATTAGGACATAACTATTACATCTAAAAAGATTTCAAAGTAGAAACTTCTACTAAGTTTCCATAAAATAAAAACTCTTAAAAGGAAACATGTCTAGTTCCATGTTTTAGATATCATGACTTTTCCTTGATCGCATCCTTGACCCTATTCCACATTAATTCCTGTGAAAAACATTTCAAAAAAACTTAGGGGAGCATAGAAAGCTTAGTAAGGGATACACAATAAATGAAAACTATTAGTTTTTCAAAACAACAAGTATACCATGTATACTTTATCAATGTAATAATTTTCACCTTTATGAAGTAGTAAAAAATCTTCACTGAATAAAAGTTCATTACTTACACTTTTGTAGCCAAAATATTACCATAAAACACATATAAAGATCACATAACATATAAAGGTAACTTGGGACATAAACATACTTAAATGGAATAACCATACGGTCCACTTCCACACATAACGCTTAATGGAATAGCCATACTGACGACTTCCATACCCAATGCATTGGAGGTTATAACGTAACCACCCATCCTAGTATTCACGGCACCACCCGTCATATGGTTTATCACGTAACTACCCATCAAATGTCCATGTACCATTATAAAATCATAAGACATAAAACAAATATAATGGAAAGAAAACATCTCCACACATTGATTACAATATATCACTTAAATATATTGACATAACAAATCCATTATAAAAACCCTTTTCAATACCAAAATGCATAAAATAGTATATGGTATTTATTTCATTTAAAAAAACATTACGGCTTGTTGAGAAAGCCAAAGACCAAATAATACTCGCAGCAGCGGAAAAGGGTCGTTGTCACCGCATACATTAAAAGAAACATTCAATTTTGTCGTTTAGTAAAACGATTCGTAGAAAATATTCGTTTTGTATAAAAATAAAAGTGAAAGGGGTTTATACACCGTATAAAAGAAAGTTGTGTATAAAAAGAAATATGCCTCAATGAAAGGAGATTGAGACAAGGTCCCTTACCTCGGGTCCGAATTTACTCGATTGTTCTTTAACATCCTGAATAATAATCTTGAGTTAATTTATATTTTCTTAAGAACCCTTTTTCATGTTCATAATTCCTTTTATATCACTTATTACCATGTCATGAACAATATGCAATTATTTAAGTTAATAATGGTCGTTTTTATGATCATTGGTACTTGAGTCAAAAATATGCTCTTTATAATTACAAGTTGTTCATGTATCCATTATATCCAGAGTTATACTCATGATGTATATATCATATATATCATATATATTCAGTATATACATGCATTTATAATATTACATATTATTTACAGGTAAGAAATGAAATGCATCATTCATGGAGACGGTAAGTCGTACGTACGCATGAAAGCTACTTCCATTTATATTTCATATTTAATGGAATTAAAACATAATGATACATAATAGTATTATAATTACAGTATTGTATCATATATAATATCATTCAATATATCCTTTATACGTACCACATATGGTATTAACGAATCAGATCACTTTGAGGGGGCGGTAGTCCGCACTTCCTAAAATGAAGATATCGCATTTACCCATAATGGAAAACATAAAGGTATGCCATAAATGAAAAATACATAATATTATGTAAAACATAAACATATTATATATCATATATATATTTAGTGACATCTTAATGGACACCTTTGAAGGTGTTATATGAGTGTTGAACAATCATCGTTTCGTGATGCAGAAATTCTCCATCCACAGAAACAATATGTTCTTTAACCATTAGATGTAGGTGTGTGTAATAGTAGCACGAATACTTCTTATAAAAACATCCTAGTATATTTTATATACTAGTTGTGTCACAAAATAAAGGAATATAAAGAGTTTAGAGGGTTGGAGAAGCAAAATAAAACATAAGAACACAAGAGAAAACACTACCTTTAAAACGGGTAACTCTTTTTGATTTGAGCTCAAAGGATTCCTTGGGAAGCCTTCTGCCCAAAGTGAGGCTTCAATGAGTAATAGAGGGATTTGGAGAGAAAAAATGGACAGGGGTTGGATGAGACAAAGACTTGAGAGGTGTGGGTAAGGTGGTAGAGGTGGGGGCCTTTTATAAGAGGAGAGGAGGGGCACTATTGGAATGTAAAGAAATGTTACATTATATTAAAATGAGATTCGGATTTAAAAGGTCCCACATTGATATATTTAGAGGATAAGGTGATAAGGGATATAAATATACCCATCCAATAGGTTTTTTACAAGTGTATATCTTATATTTTACATTATCGTTTCATTTTATTTAAATCGTTAAGTAATGAGGTAATCGTTGTATAATCAGGATGTCATAAATAATTAAATATATACAACGTCTAAAAATTAGAAAAAAAATACTACGATGTAGAAAATATTTTTATCTTTACAATGACTATTTATAGTCAAAAATAAGACTTGTATAACCACATTTAAAAATTGTTTTAGTAAAACAACTCATGTTTGTGTCATTTTTACTTTTACATTAAATAAAAAGATATTAATGTCATTTTCCTTCAAAAGTGGCTCCATGGGGTCCCCAAGTTGACCAATTGATTTTCATGGTCGGCCATGAGACATCCAAGAAGGGTAGGACATGTGTCTAAGTCATTTATTATTTTTAAAACATTATTTGTACCTTAAACTACACTAATTACCTCTAATCGCAATTAATAAACGTAAAAGTTACTATTCACCATAAAATTATATTAATCCCATTGAACCAAATTTTACTTATTAATGACAACCATGTATTTTGGATTTTTTAAATTCAAAACACAAAGGTAGTAAAATTTCATTTAAACAAAAAATCAGTTTTTTAAGTACCACTTAGTGGTTTCACTATTCATCAAAAATTGAAGTTTTTCAGAAAAATACCAAATATTCACCCTAAGCTATATTTGATATTCAGAATTAAAAAATTAAGTCTATTTTAAAAAATTCAAAACATATAAGTTTCATTAATTAATTTAATATTTATTTCTCGCTGTCAGAACAAATAGCCTGTTTTTGTGAAACAATAAGTATCAAAAGATTTACACTAGTTTAAGTCCAATTTCAAAGTGAAATTAATTCCAACGACCACTATTGGATTAAATGGTAAAAATATATTCTAATTTACCTTTAAAACCAAATAAAAATATTATAAAATCATAAAAATAAATTAGATTAAAAAGAGGTTTTGAATTTCAATACAACATTTTTTTCACTATTCATTAAAAAAATGAACTTTTTCGGAAAAATACCAAAATTTCACACAAAGTAAATTTTGATATCCCGATTATAAATAAGAGTTTTATTTGGTCCAATAGAATTCATAAGAGTGACCAAAACTATATTTAATGACAGTTCTCTATCAAAAGGCGATAAGTGAACCTTTAGTGAAAATTAGAGTATATATGCCTAAAAATGAATTCTTTTCGTATTTTAAGCCTTTATCTTTTATTGGGTAAATATAAAAAC
This sequence comes from Viscum album, assembly GCA_963277665.1. Classification (NCBI taxonomy): domain Eukaryota; kingdom Viridiplantae; phylum Streptophyta; class Magnoliopsida; order Santalales; family Viscaceae; genus Viscum; species Viscum album. The sequence continues at coordinate 568,440,167 of OY728151.1, forward strand.
ATTTAAAAAAACATATATAATCCTATTTTAGTTACTTATCTTCATTCCCGCCAATACAACGACTACATGTTATCTACCATTTAAAATAATATTATTTTATTACTATTGTGCAACGTAAGATTTCAAAGAAACTATTTGTCGCGTATCAGGTACGCTATCGAACATGGAAACCCCTTTAATGTAAAATTAATATATAATTCACAAATATATGAAAATTCTTTATTCTTTATTTACCTGGGATGTTACATCCTTCCCCCCTTTTGGGAATTCCATTCTCGCAATTTTATTTACTTATCAAAATAAGTGGGGGTATTTATCCCTCATAGCATTTTCAGATTCCCACGTTGCCTCTTCAACCATATGGTTTTTCCACAAAACCTTTACCTGGTGAATTACCTTATTTCGCAACACTTTCTCTGTTCGATCAAGAAACTGGACAGGTTGTTCTTCATAAGAGAGATTCTCTTCCAACTGAACTACCTCTGGGCTCAAAACATGATATGGATCTGGAATATACTTTCTCAACATCAAAACATGAAAAAAATTGTGTACCTGAGATAAACTCGGACGTAAAGCCACTCGGTTAGCAACTGGTCCAACATTCTCCAAAATTTCATATGGTCCAATGAACCTTGGACTCAACATTCCTTTCTTACCAAATCACATCACACTTTACTATGGCGATACTTTGAGAAAAACATGATCATCTACCTCAAAAGAGATATCCTTACTCCTATTGTCTGCATTACTCTTCAGCCTACTCTGAGCTGTTCTCATGTGTTTCTGTATCAGCTGAACTTTTTCTACCAACTCTTCTACCAATTTTGGTCCCATCAGCTTCCTTTCACCCACTTCATCCCAGAAAGCTGTAGTTCGACACCGCTTCCCATATAACGGCTCAAATGGTACCATCTATATACTGGAATGAAAGCTGTTATTATGTGAAAACTAAACCAAAGAAAGATGTTGGTCCCAACTTCCCTGATAATCCATCGAACAAGCACGTAGCAAATCTTCCAAAGTCTAAATTGTTCATTCTGACCGCCAATCTGATTGCGGATGAAAATCTGTACTAAAATTTAATTCAGTACCCAACTACTTCTAAAGGCCTTTCGAAAAGTTAGAAGTGAACCTGGGATCATGGTCAGATACAATGGAGAGAGGAACTCCATGTAACATGAATATCTCTATAAGATACAAACGGGAAAGTTGATCTAGGGAAAAATCATCTCGTATAGAATGTAAATGAGTAGATTTAGTCAAGCGATCAAAAATAACCTAGATTTCATTATTACCTTGAGGTGTCTTTGGCGATCCCACAAAGAAGTCCACAGATATATTTTCCCATTTCCACTCTGGCACTGGTAAAGGCTGAAGCAACCCATTCGGTATCTTCCGCTCTTCTTTAACCTGCTGATAAGTCAAACACTTCACAGTAAAATCAGAAATATCTCTTTTCATTCCATCCCACCAGTAATACTCCCGCAAATCTCTGTACAACTTAGTACTGCCAGGATGAACAGAAAACATGGAACTATGACCCTCAGATAACAACTCATTCTTAAACTGTGAATCACCAGGAACACATAATCTCTTCCCAAAACTCAAAAAACAATCATTATCAATGTTGAATTCAGGAAAATTACCCTTCTGAACCAGCTCTACCTTTTTCTGCAACTGACTGTCTTGCTTTTGTGCTTGCTTGATTCTGTCTGATAGAGAAGATTTCACGGATACCTGAAACAAAACAGAAGAACATCCTGCACCAAAAATGTATATGCCAAAGTTCATCAAATACTTAACCAAAGGATCACGTTCCAAATGCATCATTGTTAATGAAGAATTACTTTTTCATCTCAAAGCATCACCCTCATTATTTGCTTTTCCCAGATGGTAATGAATTGTACAATCATAATCATTGATTAATTATATCCATCTCCTATGTCTCATGTTCAATTATTTCTGAGTGAATATATACTTTAAACTTTTTTGATCGGTATATATTTCTCACTTTACTCCATACAAATGATGCCTCCAAATTTTTAAAGCAAAAACAACAGCAGATAATTTCAAATCATTTGTAGGATAGTTTAACTCATGAGTTTTCAAATGACGTGAAGCATAAGAAATTACCTGATCATTCTGCATCAGGACACAACCAATTCCTTTCAATAAAGCATCATTGTTGATAACATACTCGGGATTCCTGGAAGGTAGTTCCAAAACTGTAGCATTCACTAATATTCTTTTCAGTTCCTGAAAACAATCATCATATTCTTTTGTCAAGATAATCTTAACACCCTTCTGAGTTAGCTTAGTCATTGGACTACATAACCATAAAACATTTTCAACAAACCATCGGTAGTAACCTGCCAAACCAAGAAAACTACGGATCTTGATTACATTTGTGGTCTTGGCCATTCTTCAACAACATTTGTTATAGCGGGATCAACAGTTATGCCATTTTTTGAAATAATTTGACCAATGAAAGAAATTCATTGTAACCCAAACTCACACATGCTGAATTTTCCATATAGTTTCTTTTCTTTTAAGGATTTCAATATAACCCGTAAATGACCTTCATGATCCTCTTTACTATTAGAAAAAACCAATATATCATTAATGAAAACAACCACACACTTATCCAAGAACTCATGGAAAATTCTATTCATAAGGTCCATGAATACAGCAGGTAAATTTGTTAACCCAAAAGGCATAACTACAAATTCATAATGGTCATATCTTTTACAGAACGCAGTATTTGGAATATCTTCTTCCTTTACCTTAAACTGATGGTACCCCGATCTCAGGTCAATCATTGAAAAATACTGAGCTCCCTGGAGATGATTAAAAAAATCATCGATATGAGGCAAATGATATTTTTTCTTAACAGTGATCTTATTCAAGGCTCTATAATTAATGAAAAGTCTCATTGAACCATCTTTCTTTTTAACAAACAAGACAGGATCACCCCATGGTGATGTTCTAGGTCGAATGAAACCTTTATCTAATAACTCATGCAATTGCTTCTTTAACTCTAAAAGTTCAAATTGAGTCATTCGATAAGGGGGTTTTGAAATTGGCTTAGAATAAAGAACTAAGTCAACAGTAAATTCAACACCAAGATCTGGTATTATTCCAGGAAACTCATCATGAAAAACATCAGGATACTCATTTACCACAAGCACATCATTAATCTGAACAGTTCTCTTTTTTTCAACAATATGTGAAAGGTAACATTCATTTCCATCTTTTAAATGTTTCTCAGCCTCTTGATAATTTATCAACAGTAAGGGTTAATTCTTGTACAAAAACTGAGAGTATTTCTGAAAAGAAACTTCTTAAATCTATAGTCAATATTAGCATGGTATATAGTGAGCCAATCCATACCCAGAATTACATCAAACTCTACTAGAGGTAAAACAATAAGGTTTTCAAGTAGGTTCTTTCCATGGATAAGGATAGGAAGATTCTTATAAATTCTTTTTGCCTCAACATTTCCCCCAGGTGTTTTTACCACATTTTCAGTATTCATTTCTTTTGATGGTATTCCAATTTTACTAGAAAAGGTTTCAGAGATGAAATAATGTGTAGACCCCGAATCAAACAACACACTGGCATAATCTGAAAAAACAAACAAATTACCTGACACAACTTCATTTGATGGCCCAAAATCTATTGAAGTTGTTTCAAAGGATTTCACCATCGCATTCTGCTATTATTCTAACTGCTTCCCATCACATGAGCTCTTTTTTGGACACTCGTTTGCATAGTGACCCATTTCATTGCACTTAAAAAATTTCACTAACTGCAATTAAAATTTGGACTTACCATAACCTTGATCTTTTTCAGTGAAATCACGCGCCTTATGTCCCATATTACGACATCAGTAGCACTTTCCAGAATTTAGAAGACATTCCCCAGCATGCCTTTTCCCACACTTATCACAAATTTGAAACTTAGTTTTCTTACCATCAGACATTTTTGAAGAATTCTTTCCTTTCTCCTGCCACCTCGGTCTCTTCTTCGGTTGGTTGTTATAGAACACTTGATCATCAAAAAACACCATTTCCACCTTCTCAGTACATCGAACAAGATTTTCATAACATTTGAACTCACGAGAATCTAATTCCCTTAAATATTTTGGATTTAATCCTGAGTAAAAATGATTGATTTTACTATCGAGGTATCGGATAAAATTTGGAGCATACCTTGCCAATCGAGTGAAACTTTCTTCATAGGAAACCACTGAGTCCTCCTCTTGCCTCAATTACAGGAATTTTTTTTCCATCCTAAGTCGAACAGCCTTAGGAAAATACTTCTCAAGAAACATACCTTTGAATTCATCCTAGTCGAGAGCATCAATCTCATTAGTGTCCCTGATATTTTTAACCATCGACCACTACTAATCTGCCTCACCCTCCCAACGGTAAATAGAAAGACTAACATTTTGATTGTCTAAACATCCCATGACATCAAAAATCTTCTCCAGTGCTTTAATACACCCTTCATCTAGAACAGGGTCAGATGATCCTCTGAATGATGGGGGATGATGCCTCCTAAAATGTTCCACCACTAACATGTTCCTTTGTGGTTGATCTTGCTAATCTCGTGCATGGATACCACCACCATTTATAGCCTGAGTCAACTATGCTATCACTATAACAAACTGTTCAGTTCCAATTCTGACCATCTCAGGTTGCTGATTTGGAAGGTTGTCTTCCTCTTGATGTCATCCCAACATAGCTGCCTTGTTTCCTCTGCGGAAAACCATTCAGAACACAGACATATCTTATGTGAAGCAACATGGTAATCTTTAAATGCTATATCATTTCAGTCATACCATTAATTAATTCATAATTTAACAATTTCCTAACTCCTAATGTTGTCTAAACGGACCTATGATAACAACTATAAGGCCCCGACCTTAATCCTTACTTAATATTGAATTAAATGAATAATTTACATTGAGGATCTTTTCACAGTTTAGAGTTTTATAGAATTAGTACATAACTATTAAATCTCAAAATATTACAATGTAGAAACTTCAACTAAGTTTCCAAAAAATAAAAACTCTTAAAAGGAAACATGTCTAGTTCCATGTTTTAGATAGCATGACTTTCCCTTGATCCTATCCTTGACCCTATTCCACATTAAGTCCTGTGAAAAACATTTCAAAAAAACGTGGGGTGAGCATAAAAAGATCAGTAAGGGATACACAATGAATGAAAACTGTTTGTTTTTCTAAACAAAAAGTATACCATGTATACTTTATCAAAGTAATAATTTTCACCTTTAAAAAGTACTAAAAACTCTTCACTGAATAAAAGTTCATTACATACAATTTTTTAACCAATAGATTACCATAAAACCCATATAAAGATCACATAACATATAAAGGTAAGTTGGTACATAAACATACTTAAATGGAATAACCATACGGTCGTCTTCCACACATATCACTTAAGGGAATAGCCATATGACCGAATTCCACACCCAATGCATTGGAGGTTATAACGTAACCACCCATCCTGGTATTCACAGCACCACCCGTCATATGGTTTATCACGTAACCACCTATCAATTGTCCAAGTACCATTATAAATTCATAAGACATAAAACAAATATAATGGAAAGAAAACATCTCCACACATTGATAACAATATATCACATAAATATATTGACATAAAAAATCCATTATAAAAACCATTTTCAATACCAAAATGCATAAAACAGCACATGGTATTTATTTCATTTAAAAAAACATTACGGCTTGTTGAGGAAGCCAAAGAACAAATAATACTCGCAGTGGCGGAAAAGGGTCGTTGTCACCGCGTACGTTAAAAGAAACAATCATTTTTTTTGTTTAGTAAAACGCTTCGTAGTAAAGATTCCTTCTGTATAAAAGTAAAATTCAAAGGGGTTTATACACCATATAAAAGAAAGTTGTGTATAAAACGAAATATGCCTCCATGAAAGGAGATTGAGACGAGGTCCCTTACCTCGGTTCTGACTTGACTTGATCGTTCTTTATCGTCCCGAATAATTAACATGAGTTAATTTATACTTTCTTATGAACACTTTTTCAAGTTCATTATTCCTTTAATATCACTTATTACAATGTCATTAACACCATGCAATTATTTATGTTAATAACGGTCGTTTTAACGATCATTGGTACTTGAATCAAAAATATGCTCTTTATAATTACAAGTTGTTCATGTATCCATTATATCCAGAGTTATACTCATGATGTATATATAATATATATCATATATATCTAGTATATACATGCATTTTTAATATTACATAACATTTAGAGGTATGAAATGAAATGCACCGTTCATGGAGACGGTAAGCCGTACGTACGCATGAACGCTACTTCCATTTCTATTTTATATTTAATGGAATTAAAATATAATGATACATAATATTATTATAATTCCATTAATGTATCATGTATAATATCATTCAATCTATCCATTATACGTACCACATATGGTATTAACGAATCAAATCACTTTGAGGGGGCGGTAGTCCGCACTTTCTAAAATGAAGATATCACGTTTACCCTTAATGGAAACCATAAAGGTATGCCTTAAATGAAAAATACAGAAGCATAAGTAAATCATAAACATATTATATATCATATATAAATGTAGTGAGCTCTTAATGTCCACATTTGAAGGTGTTATATGAGTGTTGAACAATCATCGTTTCGTGAGGCAGAAATTCACCATCCATAGAAACAATATGTTATTTAACCACTAGATGTAGGTGTGTGTAAGTGTAGCTCGAATAATTATTATAACAACATCCTAGTATATTGAAGATACTGGTTTTGTTACAAAAGAAAGTAATAAAAAGAGTTTAGAGGGTTGGAGAAGTAAAATAAAACATAAGAACACAAGGGAAAACACTTCCTTTAAAACAGGTAACTCTTTTTTATTTGAGCTCAATTGCTTTCCTGGGAAGACTTGTGCCCAAAGTGAGGCTTCAAGGAGTTAAAGAGGGATTTGTAGAGACAAAATGGACAGGGGTTGGCCGAGCCAAAGGCTTGAAAGGTGTTGGAAAGGTGGTAGAGGTGGGGGACTTTTATAAGAGGAGAGGATAGGAACTCTTGGAATGTAAAGAAATGTTAATTTATTTTAAAACGAATTTCGGATTTAAAATTCCCCACATTGATATAATTCGAGGATAAGGTGATAAGGGTTCTAAATATACCCATCTAATAGGTTTTTGTCAAGTTAAGGTGTTAGATTTTACATTATCTTTTCATTTTATTTAAATAGTTAAATAATGAGGTAATCACTACATCATCATGATGTCATAAATAATTTCATTTATTTAATGTCTAAAAATTATAAAAAAAGTACTATGATTTAGGAAATATTTTTAGATATCCATTGTCTTTTTATAGTCAAAAATATTACTTGTATAACCACATTTAATTTTTTTTAGTAAAACAACTCATGTTTGTGTCATTTTTACTTTTACATTAAATAAAAAGATATTAATGTCATTTTCCTTCCAAAGTGGCTCCATGGGGTCCCCAAGATGACCCATGGATTTTCTTGGTCGGAAATGACACATCCAATAAGGGTAGGACATGTGTCTAGGTCATTTCATATTTTTAAAACATTATTTTTACCTTAAACTGCAATAATTACCTCTAATCGCGATTAATAAACTTAAAAGTTACTATTCACCAAAAAATTATTTTAATCCAATTCAACAACATTTTACTTCTTAATGAAAACCATGTATGAAGGATTTTTTAAATTCAAAACACAATGGTGGTAAATTTTCATTTAAATAAAAAATCAGTTTTTTAAGTACCACTTAGTGGTTTCACTATTCATAAAAAATTGAAGTTTTTCAGAAAAATACCAAAAATTCACCCTAAGCTATATTTGATATTCCTAATTTAACAATGAAGTCTATTTTAAAATATTCAAAAAATATAATTTGAATTAATTAATTTAATAAGTAATTCCCGCTGTCAGAGAAAATATCGTGTTTTTATGGAACAATAAGTATTAAAAGATTGACACTAGTTTAAGTCCGATTTCAAAGTGAAATTAATTCCAACGTCCACTATTTGATTAAATGGTAAAAATATATTCTAATTTCACTTTAAAACCAATTCAAATGATAATCTATTCATATAAATAAATTAGATTAAAAAGAGGTTTTGAATTAAAATACAACATTTTGTTACTATTCATTAAAAATGAACTTTATCGGAAAAACACCAAAAATTCACACAAAGTAAATTTCGATGTCCCGATTCTAAAGAAGAGTTTTATTTTGTCCAATAGAATGTATAAGAGTGACCAAAACTATATTTAATGATGGATCCCTATCAAAAGTCGATTAGGGAAACTTTAGTGAAAATTAGTGTATATATGCCTACAAATGAATTCTTTTCGTATTTTAAGCCTTTATCATTTATTGGGTAAATATAAAAACATTAAAAAACATATATAATCATATTTTAGTTATTTATATTCATTCCCACCAATACAACGGCTACGCATTAACTACGATTTAAAATAATATTATTTTATTACTAGAGTGCAACGTAAGATTTCAAAGAAACTCTTTGTCGCGTATCGGGTACGCTATCGAACATAACAACCTCTTAAAAGTAAAATTAATATTTAATTATCAAATATATGAAAATTCTTTATTCTTTATTTACCTAGGATGTTACATCATTTATTTAATATGATTGAAATAAAAATAATAAATGTTTCATAAATTTTAATCCACATAAATTTTTTAATCATATTTATATTCATTTTTATGTAATTGTTTTACATTGAAAATCGATATTTTTATAAAAACTAATTTAAGAGGTATGATATTTCTCCATTTTAATTAGTATGGATAATCCATAATGAAGAAATTTTTAAAGTTAAATGTATATATTATATATATTAAAAAAATTATATTTATATTATTATTATAATTATTCAAAAATTTAATATAAATTTATATTTATCTTAAAAAAGGCACTTCTCGAAAACCATATTTTTGGTTGCATCTATCAGTTTTGATAGAAAGATAACTTTTCATTTCTATGAGTTTAATTCCTTAAAACTAATTCTGTGTTTGGAATATTAAAAATTTATATTATCTAATAATTTTATATTAGTTTTGACAATAATAATTATTTAAAATACATAAAAATTAATTGCCTTAATGAAGGTTAAATGATCCATTTTCACTTTACATGTCCTTATGTTGAAATTAAATTTCCAAAAAATTTGTATTAATATTTAATATGATTAATTTAATATTTAGTATTATTAGGAATAAATTTTCTAATAATTTACATTTTAATTTTAATCTTAAAGGATTATTTAACTTGTTAAATATAATGATTGAATTTACTATGGTAAAAAAATCTAATAAAAGTTACTAAACATATATACTATGGAATAACATATAAAATTTTTGATTCTTATTGAGCATGGGAGGTGATTATAAACTATATAAAACCTATCGTATATTTTTAAATTAGTTTGGAGCCACATGTGGTGATATGAATTTCCAATTATTGTATAATTTTGAGTATTTAGAAAAAAATCTATTCCACCTGATTTATAAGAGTTAACATACTCTACTCTCCTCATCACAACAAAAAACCTATTTTTTATGACCAACATGTAACCAAAAAAAATATTCATCCACTCATTCTAATATCATTATTTATGGAATAAATCTACCCTAGACAAGGTTTTTGTGAAATCATATTGAGGATACCTGAAAATGATGTGACATTCATCAATTGCCATTTTTATATTATTTTATCCTCCACATCCTTAAATTTTGATTATAATATGGTTATACAATATCCTTAGTATTTTAAAAATATTCAAATTTTGTTATGATATTTTAATAACCAAAATATTTCTCCTTTTTAAATTAAATTGGTTATGAACTCATTATTCGTCCATATCATGGACTACCACCTAGCCCACTAATAATACTTTTTCCAATTACCTATTCACACTGTTGGGGTTTATGATAGATATAATGTATATCAATCGTAAATATAAAATTATTATATGTATTGATCCGATATATCAAATATATATATACATATATATATATATATATATATATATATATATTACATTCCATTCCGTAAGGGATATAGTAACAACTCGTCTGTACAGAGGTCTACCTCCTCCAAAAGAGATGTTATTTTTTCCTCACAAATTCTTCATAAAAATGTTAATAAGGGAAATGAAAATAAAAATATTTAACATAAAATATATATTCTTGATATTAATGACATACACATCAATCTAAAAATATAATATATTATTTTTTTGTTAGCATATTCAATCAATAAAAATTGATAACGCGGTTTATGGATGTATGGACTACCACCTCCACGATGCGATGTGATTCCTTTTTTAATCACAACATAAAAAATATATATATAGATAAATATAAATAATTTCTAATATGATATTTATTTTATTATTATCATTATATAATGATAAAATATAACTCACCTTCCTTCCATAATTATCATTGAAAATGTAAAATTACTTTTGTGTATATACGATATACTATATCCATCATCATTATAATATATAATTATTAATAACACTCATAAATGATTGGTTTTGAAATTATAATATTTTATAAAAATGATAATTTTTTCTTAACAATTAATCTATAGATGATTGTTGAATGATCTATTTTACCTTATTCATCCTAATAAAGACTTTTTTACACACAACCCAAACATAGACCCATGATATGACATAAACTATGTTGACTATGTAATAATATATGAATGCTATTAATTGAAATAAAATAAATAATAATCATGATATATGTTATTATTAAATTTAATAATTAATATAGGTTTATTATTCCTGAAGATAAATAACATGCCTAAAAAATCATACTCGATGTAAGTGTTTTCTCATCACAAAATTATTTCGGTGATATATTTTCCATTTAGACCACTTATTTTAGTTTTAAGGTATATATAATTCCCATGAATCTATTACTATTATTATCCATAAATTTATGGGGGTTTAAATTTAAATTTTTGGATATATATTTTATTTGGATTACAATATCAATAATTATAAAGGGGTATTGGTTTTAACTCAATTTCAATAAAATTTGGTATATTATAATATTACACACCTATTTTATTTTATATGGTTTATATTGTACACATTTTAGATTCATTAACATGAATACATCATTATTAACGGTATTATAACTTCTAAATTCAAGTATTTTATCTCCGTGTATTTGAAATTATAATATTCCATGAGGTAAGAAATTGTAAAAATCAATTTTCATTCATCTTGATATATAACATCATTATTTTCACTGATATTATATTATTATGTGTATAATAAAATATTACTCTCAATTCGGGAATTTCTAATTGTTTAATGTGGATGTATATCATGTTATAATAATTTATCTTAAGAATAAAACTATTATCAACATTGAGATTATTATAAGTGGTTATATCAAAAATATATTCTAATAAAAGTATTTTAAAAATTTATTTCCATTTAAGGATATTATATTTTCATTTTATAATAAAACCATTCCATTTTATTTTCATTTGGTTATTCATCTTATGTTCATGTAATATTTCCATTATTCGTCACGTTGGATATAAAACACCCAAGATAATGTTTTTAACAATATTTGACATCATTTCTATCTTCGGCTAGAAATATTTTTTTATCCCAAAACATTTTTCTCAAAAGGCTTTAAAAACTATTTTTAAATTTTGAAGTTGATTTTTTTAAAAAAATAACAACATTTATTTTTTATAAATTGTTCTCAAATAGGTCATCATATTGATATCTAAATAATGAATTTTCCTAACGTTTTTATTGTCAAAATTTAAAGCTATGTATGACATGAATAGAATTATTGGACTCTATAATTTTCATTTATTTGAATATTTATTTGTAGGATTACAATATTTTTTAATTAATTTTTTTCCAAATATTCTAAATAATATATTTTAAGAAAAATGATTTAGAAAAATTTATTTTTAATTTATTTTTGTTTTAAAAAATTGTTATTAATTAGGAGTCAATATTTTACCAATGAAATGTTTAAAATTATTTCAAAATCAACCTTTATTCATTATCTTGTTTTTCTTAAATGAAATTGTTTTGTACACGATTTTATCATTTTTTTAAAAAGTGTTTCAATCAGAAAATATTAATTTCTTCAAAATGTATTTTCTATAACTTTTAATTTAATTTTTTTTCTACAAAATCAGCATCCCTTGTTGTTAATTATTCACCATTTGATTTATTTTGTAATGATACAATAATTTTTTTTTATCTTGATGGATTATTGTTTTCTCCATGTTATTTTTATGGAAGTATTTTATTTTCCATAGGGTAATAATATTAAAATATATTTCTATGGAACCCATTTCTTTTCAATAGGTCAATCATGTTTTAAATATATTGACATGAAACCCATTACTTTTCCAATCTTTAATCAGAGTATAAAATAATAATGATTTATTCTATGAGTTTTATGATGAAATATTGACATACATTATTCATGTTGGTGTTCATTAGCATTACATACAATGCATAAGTCCATATTGCCCCATGCGATCCCATTATAGATAATATGATTTGTGTTACTGTATTGAACTCTAATAAATTTGTAAATAGATATATTCTCCTTCTAATTATATTCAGATGTCATCCATTTGGAAATTTATATTTTATGTGTTCATCAATGGTAATTAACATTTTCTATAATGATGATGTTATAAGATAAGAACCTGTTTACCTATGCATTAAAAGGATTTATGATTTTGTTTTTGATCAAAATTGATATAAAATGGATCACGACTGAATATTATTATGAATCATTCATTTATTAAATTCTTATTCCTATATTCATGACTTATTATTCATGAATTTTTGGGGATAAATTCATTTATGATTCACTAATTCAATTTGATTTTTTGATCATTATATAATTCCCTTTATAGGAACATTGATGACATTTACCTTTCAATAATTTTATTACACATATTGATCATTTGATCTCCCCCATTGTATATTTACTTTTACATATTTATTTAAAAAGTCAATGCTGAATTAATTATTTCTATAAGGGACTTCATATGTATGATGATGATAATATATTGTGAAAATAACACCAACTAGGTTAAGTAAAGGAAATGATCATTTAAGAATATTGTAATTTATTTATGTAGGAGTCTATTATAATTTTGTAAAACTATAATCCAAGAAGTTCCCTAAAAATGTAAAAAGGGTAATTTTTTATTTTGATGTTCTAATTATTGGATTGTGAAAATTTCTTATCATAATTATTAGTATCAATGTATGAAAATTAATTTTTACCACTTCAACACCAAATATTGGAGTGTGGGTTCATGGCTATTATATTTACAATCAATTAAATGTTTTAAATAAATTGAGATATTAAATATTATTTACATGTGATGTAATATTTATAGTAATGGAAACCATAATAGTTTATATGATTAAGGTTTATCATTATTTTAATGTATTAGACACCCCATTTTTCGGTTTTGAGTTGAAAAAAATATAGGTTATTGATTCAATTATGGGAGAACGTTCAGTGGGATTAGGTATTTTTATCCCCTAGTATATACATTAATTTTAACTTTAGAAGGAATTTTTTTGCTGGAAAATAGAAAACAATTGACACACTGACAGGTGGTTGCAAACTCGTCAGATCATGAAATGTTGTTGCGCTTGAACCCACAACCAAAGGGTAATAAGGGTATTATTCCAACCAATGGACTGTATGCTTTTCTGGTAAGTATTAAATTATTATATGTAACAAATAAGATTTTTTTATAAAATTATAGGATATTATTTCAGGAATAATGGTTGATTTATCAAGGAAGAACATGAGATAAAATCATTCTAATCATCAAGTTATGAAAATTCTGGAAAAAAAATGATCAATTATGAGGATAGTTATTTATGGAATGATGTGGTTTTGTTGTATAATTTTATTTATTAATGTATGAATGTTTATTTTTAAGGAATTTTAATACCTTGTGGTTAAATTTTTTATTTTTTTAATGTTTAATGATAAGAATAATATCATGTTACGCTTTTCAGGATTATGTGACCCTTTAATAGATTATTTTTATTCTTCAGGAACAAAAATCCTCTCTACTACTCATCATTTTAAGTAAAAGATGATCTTATTGTAGAAATTTATTAATGGAATATCTCTTACTCCTTATGTATTTATATTTCTATATTCTATTATTCAACATGTTAAGAGAATTTTCACCTTCTTCAAGGGTCATAGGGATTAATTCTTATAGGATTTCTATTGGAAATCAACCACTTGTCCAGGCTATGAAATATATTAGCATCTTAAAAATAAATCACCCTCAAAGGTCAGCACTCATAATTATTTTATGCTTCTTGCTTCATGTAGTTGTAAAGAGGATGAAAAATCAATTTTTCATGCATTGAATGCTGAATAGGCACTATACATAGTTTATCATCATATTCAATATATTAAAGGTGGGCCTTAGATGTATGTCAAGACATGTAGAATTGTTCAACATTCTCGTTGTTGGGTGGGAGCCTCTCTCACCATGGCATGCAGACTTGTTCACGATCATCGTGATTACACTTCATTTTTTTCTACCTATTTGTATGTTGAATATTCCATCAAGATTAATATATGGTTTATATTCATTGCATTAAAAAAATGAATTCACCATCTCTTGGAAAAGGATATTGAAATGAAATGTCATCCTAGAAGTATATTTTTTTGATCAACTGAAAGTATTTTCAATAATAAGAAATTTCTGGTTTTTTAGGATCACTATATTCCATTTATATTTCTCATTCTTATGATAAATGGCATATATCACTCTATATATATATTTACTCATTTTTTGTATGTTGATATCATCACCATCCACTAATTTTCACTTAGAAAAAAACAATGTTACATATTTTTAAGGATGATACTCATAAATCTTATCCTCATAATTAATGAATATTTTTTCTTAATCCTTTTATGATGTGGGTTTTAAAAATGATTTTTTTTTTAATATACAAATACTGTTTATTAGTACTCTTTTCAGTTTCTATAGACATGGTTTATTAATGTTTTCTGTTGGAGGATGTAAAATCCTGAGTTTAAAAAAGTTAAATTTTTATTATATATTAAAAAAACAGATCACTAAAATTAGATTATAATTTTACACCATGGAAAATTATAATATATTTTTTTAAAAATATTATATCTCTCCAATGACATGTGAAACATGAAACTGTGAGTTTTGTATTGCTTATTCAACATTCCAAACTGAGCACAAGACACACATGTTATTAGTATATGTTAAAAACAAGAAATTATATTGGTATGTAATTATAGTAATAAATAATTTCTATAATATTCATATATATATTTCATACTCTAAATAAATTTTTGACAAATGGTTACTAATTATTAATCTATATGAAGGTAAGTTATTTAGTTCTTCAAAATGTTTTTATTAAAAATTATTTTTATTGTATTTATTGAATAAATATTATAATAAATTTACACAACAAAGTGAAAATATAATTATTAAAAATATATTAATTAAATTTTTTTGGATATAAAGATATACATTGGTTAAATTTGTTTTCTTTCTCAGAAAATCATGATTTTGTTGCTAAAAGTGAAAATAACTGATTTTGGTTAAATTGTATTGTTATTTAAACTAATTGGTAACATAAAAGTTTAATTATGTGTATATTTTGATATAGTTTTTCATAAATATTATTGACCTATATT
The DNA here is from genome assembly GCA_963277665.1 of Viscum album. NCBI lineage: Eukaryota > Viridiplantae > Streptophyta > Magnoliopsida > Santalales > Viscaceae > Viscum > Viscum album. Next base: position 568,456,010 of record OY728151.1, read on the forward strand.
GATTATTTTTATATACTTTTGATACTATTTTATATTAGTTTTTAATATATATTTTTTCTTAAAAAGAGAATTTTCTAAGCACTTTTTTAATTCGCATAATATTTATCCCATTTAATTAATATCAATATACCCTAATTATGAGGTTTTAAATGGAATTTTTATATTATAATTTTATAAATACTTATTTATATTCATATAGTTATTATTATGAGTCCCAGAGTTAATATGAAATCATATTTTTCATCAAAAAGACACTTCTTGGAAACCCACTTTTACATTTAATTTGTAGGATTTGATTTAAAATTAATTTTCCACATCAATTTGTCTAATTCAACAAAATAGATGGAATATTTGTAATCATAATAATTTATATTATCTAATAAGTTGAACCAAATTTTTCCCATAAATACAATTAAAAACAATTAAAAATTAATTATCACAAATAATTATAAAACACGATTTTTTTCATTACATATTCTTTGGTTAAGATTAATTATAATCACAATTAATATTTCTTATTTAATTTTTTTTCCTTTTTTATGATAATTAGGTATTATTTATATTGTACGGATCATTTAATTTTTTGTATTAACTTATAAATAACCTAGATAATTTAAAAAACAAGATACCTTTTTAAAGAATGGGAAAATTGGGATAGCATAATGACTAAGGAATAACATAACAAAACACTGATTGTTTTAGTGTAATTGAAGTTGTAATCATCCATATAATCCCTATGTCTAATTATTATTTAATATTAGGGCCACCTGTGGTGGGGATGACATCCAACTATTGAATACATTTGGGTTTATAAAAAAATGGCACCCCACATCGATTAAAAAATTCCACCAACTCTCCTCTCACTGTCACACCTTAAAAACTAATTGTATAAGACATGACCTACACAAATGACATACCAATTCACTAATTTTATTTTATAATAATTATTTTAGACTAAATATATCTTAGTAATTATTTTTTTGGAATCTTATAGAGGATCCCTAGAAATGAGGTAATGTTCTTCTACAATAGTTTTTTCTCAATAATCTCCTCCAATTAATAAAATTATGATTATACTAAACAGAAAAAATATCCTAAGTATTATCCATATAATAAAATGATATTGTGTTAATTTAAATACCAAATTCACTCTCTGCATTCATCAAATTGTCTAGTAAATCATAATTCATGTGTACAGTGGACTACCACCACTTGAACTAATGTAATTTAATTCTCTATCACTACCTATCACGATAGGGTATGATGAAGGATTTAATTTATATACATGATATTTATAATATAATTATAACTATAATTTAATTATATAATATATAAATTTTCACATTTTATTTCTTTAGTGGATATGATAACATCACTCAGCTATTAGGCAGAAATATGAGTCACGAAGAAAAGTGGATTGATTTTCACTAACACTTTATAGGGAAGGTAATATAGAAAATGATAATTAATAAATTTTATATACATAAAATAATTATTATTTTATAACCTTTTTTTTATTCTTGAAAATAATATATATTTTTTTACATTATACACTCATTGAAAAATGATATTTTCGTTCCTAGAGATGTAGAGTACAATATCTTTAAATTGATGTGGATTCTGCTGTCGTCCACATATCATAAGAACCATATAGATAAGTATATATAATTAAATAAATGTATATTTAATATATTATGATCATTTTTAATGATTAAGTATTACTTACCATTTTTTAATTATGATAAATGAAATGTTTAAAAGTTAATCATCCATACGTACAACTTACAGTCTCTATAATCGTAACATTAGTTCAATTTTTAGAATGAAAAATCATTAATAATTTGAAAATTATAATTGATGTTTAAATATGATAATTATTGCATTAATTTTATAATTTTTATTTTTATATAATTATAATTTTGACTATATTCATCCAACTAATGTAAGTTTTAACAGATAAAAAAATATTGGTAAAAATAGCCAGCATTAACCATATTGATTATATAATCATATATAACATGTTAATATGTAAAAGAAAACTAATAATACCCATGAGACTGTTATTTATAAATTAAATAACTAAGTGATAATTATTATTCTAGAAGATAAATATCATTCGTGAAAAATCGATCTCAAGTTATAGGTTTCTGTTTTCTCACTTTTATTGATGTGAGATATATTTGATATTCTCTACTTTTCATTATTTTGTGCTGTATATAATTCCCATGAATTTATTTTTGGATTATTATCCATAAATTATTGGGGATTTTTATATCTATTTTATGATCTCTCTTACATGGGGTTTATGATTTCAATGATACCAAAGCTTTATAGGAATTCTCCTAAATTTCATTTCATTGAGGGATATTTAATGTCACACACTTAGTATATTTCATATGTGGTATATACTAAAACATTTAAATTTAATATAAAAAATATTTTATTCTTCATTTGATTTTAATTTTAAATTTGAATGATATCATCTTATGTGATATGATATTAAAAGTTTTCACGATGTGAGGAATATCATAAATCAATTTCCTTTCATTGAGTAATATTACTTATTCTATACTATTAATATTTTTTTATTATGTATACATTATCTTTTGAAAATATATTACAATATTTCTACATGGTTTACTTCGATTTATATATGATAAAAATATTTTATTCATTAATTAATTCCTCCATTAATGCTAAAATCATTTTAATGGTTTATATCATAATATCATTCTAATGAAGATTATTTATACATGTATATCCATTGAAATATATTATTTGATAATTTATTAATGAATCGATTTCATTTTATCCTCATATAGTTAATCATAATTTTTTTTAAAAAAATTAATTTTTTATTATATATGGTACATATAATAATTAATAAAATGTTTTGGAGAAAATATGACTACATTTCCATCTATTGGAAAAAAAATTCATTGAAGACCACTGTTTTATAAATAAATCATGTCTTTTTAACAACATAAAAATAATTTTTATGGAATTTTTACATATATTTTGCTTTAAAAGAATCAATGGAATATATTTGTCACCTTTCAAGGAGGCACTTTTCTTTCTTTTTTACCAGGAAAAAAGTAATGTTCTATAGAGTTTGTTATGAATTACCCACTAAGATGAACATATATTATTTTAATCATACACTAAAAGTTTATAATATTATTTATAATGAAATTTATTTCTTAAAATTTTGGAAATTTTTTGTTTTAAAAAATTAATTATAATGAAAAGTATTCTAATTTTTTAAGATTTTATATAATATATTCAAAGAAGAAAGATATTTTTCGGTAGAAGTGATTTAATTTTTTGAAAGAATAAATTTTTTTCTTCAATTTTTCTTAAAACTGTTTTTACAATATTTTTAGGAAATTATAGTTATAAAAATTTAGTTTCAAAGAAAAATTATAATATTCATTAAAATCATTATAAATATATTATAATGGTATTTACATTAATAGACCTCAACAACCCTTATTTTATGTTATCCTCAATTGGGGTTATTTTGTAATTGAAGTGCCCAGATCAGTGTGAATCACTGAGAGGGGGAGAAGGAAGGCCGAGGCCTTTGTGCCTTTGTGTGCAAAAAGAACAAGAGAAGGTCGTAGCCCTTGTGTGTGAAAAATGAAGAACCAAGTGTGTGCATAAGTGTAGTGCACACTTTGAAGAAGATTATAAGAACAAGGAAGTGAGTGTGCTTTGCAAGTGAAGTAGGCCAAGCTCATGTGTTTGCCAAAGTGAAGAAGTTTTGTGTGCAATGAGATAAGGAGGCCGAACCTAGTGTGTGTGCACTAAGTGAAGTGAACACACTTAGAAGAAGGAAGATTGAGGAGACACTCACACTAAAGTAAAACACACTTCTGAGTGTGTGAGCAATTTGAATATAGTGTGTGAAGATTGTGGAAAAGGTGTGTGCTATAATTGATTACACCCTTTGCGGGTCTACTGCACCAAGAGGAAGAAAAGGAAAGTGCATGCATGTATGCATGCACGTGCACACGTGAACAGTGCTAAATCAGTGGTGTGCATCTGAGGAGTCCAAGACTTGAAGATCTTGAAGAGTTGCCACGCACTCAGTACATGATGTTGAAGTGAACTGAGACTGAGCCAGACTGAAGTTAAAGAAATTGGTTGTCTGAGTTTTCAGTAGATTGAGAAGACCCTGATCATCACAAGTGATCAGAGGTACAGAGCAAGGCCAGCAGTCTTTATCCCAGACTGCTGAGGATACTTGAAGAAGACCTTAAAGTGAAGAAGAGCTACTCGTGCGACTCGAGGAGCCAAGAAAAGACCCTGTGGGACTCAGGGAGAAGAAGTCTTCAGTGGGATTCTGGAGCAGGCCACTGGGACTCTGGTAACACTGTGTGAAGCAGTATAAAGACCCTCCTGTGGGACTCAGGAGAGATACAGTGGGACTCTGTATCGACCATTGTAATTCTAACAGGTTATAATGGAGAATCCATGATGGGAGAGCATGGCATGGATGTAGGCCTTTGATGCCGAACCTTTTAAATCCTTGTGTCCTGTGCCTTTTCATTACTGCATTATCCGGGAAAGGTTGAGAGATACAAGAAGAGTGGATCGAGGCTTTAACCAGCCATAGAGGTTTAATTGATTAAGAATCAATTAGTAAAAAGTTTCAAGGATCACTGATTCACCCCCTCCCCCTCTCAGTGATTCACACTGATCTGGGCACTTCAATTGGTATCAAAGGGAGATTGCCTCTAAAAGATCCAAGGGAGTCTTTATGAAGTGCAGATTTGAGGAAACGAGCAACCAGCCTCAAATAGAGATATCTGTCAAGACTCAGAAAAATAGAAAGAAGAAACAGGCCAAGAAGATGAAGAAGAAGGTTGCTGCAATCAGAGAAACTCCTTCTATGGAAAGAAATGTGAAAGTCACATCAGATGACAACTCCTTTTATCATTCTTCTGATGAAGCATGTCCTAGCTGTGATGAAGATGGAAGGAACAATGATCTTCTAAATGCAATCAAATATCTTCAGAAGAGAGTCCCCAAGGAAATTGCAATGTGTATAGCTACAGGCCTCCTTGATCTTCAAGAAGAAAAATTACAGCTAGAAGATGAAGCCAATTCTCTGGAAGTCCAATTGGCAAAAAGGGTTGGCATAACCAACACTCTCAGAAAGCTGGTAAATGCTAAAGATGAAACAGTTTCTCTTTGCAATGAAAGATATGAAGACACTGCTGAAGAATTGCAGAGAAGCCTTTCTGAGAAAGAATTCTTTAAAGTAATGGTCAAAGAAGTTTTCCATGCACTGGAAAAGAGGCACAAAGTGTCAATGGTTGTCAGAGATGCTCAACTAGAAGACAAAGTCAAAAGGGTCAAGGAGCTGGACAATTCATTGCAAGAATTGAAGAAGGTGCATGAAGACCAGATGAAACAGCTGGAAGAGAAATGGGAAGGAAGGCTAAGAACAGTTGAGGATGAGAAGAACTCCCTCAACATGAAGTGTTTAGAATTAGAGGTGATATTGAACAATCAACAATCACCCAAAGCCAAATCTTCCCAGTCAGCTGAAAGGAGAAATGTTGCTACTCAAGTATGCATTGAGCAGGATGATTCTAAGAGAAAGACATCCTCTAGTGAAAGTGCAACAACTTCTAAAAAGAAGGTACCATCCATACCATATTATACTAATTCTTCTAATTGTGTTTCCACAAAAAGTGCAGGATGGAAGAATAATTCCAAACAAATATGGATGAAGACAGTAAAGAAGCAGAGCTCTCCTAAAACAGCACAACAGGTCAAGAAAAGTACCCAACAATCAGAAGGAATCAAAAAGTCAAGATTTGTGGGTCAATGTTGGTGTTGTAACAAGTATGGGCATTGTGCAAAGGATTGTTGGTACAATCCACTGAATGCCAAAGCACAGAGAAAGCCCATGCCTAGGGGGAGCAAGCCAGAAGAAAAGAAGCAGCATCCACAGGTCCAGAGACATCTGTTTACTGCAAATAGATTTGGATTACTTGATAACATCTGGGATGATTGCAAGAGTGGTCAAAAAGATACATGTCAATCTCCAACTGTATCCAGAGCTCAAAAGAAGAAAAGATCACAGAACCTGGCTAAGAGAGATTCCTTGGGAAGCAAGAAGAAAGTAGAAAATGCTCCCAAGAAGTGTTTTAGAAATGAAGAGAAGTCCTTGGAGTCTGAGTCCAAGAAGGGTGATGTATCCAGAAGGACCACCAAGAAATGCTTCTACTATGGAAAGAAAGGACACATCACGGACCTTTGTAAAGAAGCCATGAAACTAAATAGAAGCAGACTGAACTCCAAAAGACAATCAATACAGAAGAAGAAGGGATTGATTGAAAATAAGTTGCCTAAGAGAGGTAGCTTAGCAGCATCCAAAGAACCATGTGGAACTTCCAGAACTGAGGCCACACTTCCAAGTGACTTACTAGTCATATGGCCATATCAGTTGCAACTTGCCAGAGAACTGCAAAAAGCTGAAGATGAAGCTCTGGCAATTGCTAAAGCAAAAGGGAAGAAGAATGTTTCACATGAAGATGGTTTGAGAACCACACCAGCACAATCATCAATGAAGATCAAATGTGCAAGTGTGAAGACTGGTGAAAATGGGACATCTCGGTTGAGAGAATCTTCTCAACCTTGTTGTTCACGTTGATGAACCAAGGAGGTTCCATCTTATTCCATTATACATTGGTATTTACATGTGCTAACAATGCAGGGAATTGAAGATGATGATCATTCTCAGCTGGAGGATGGTTTTGATTGAATGGAGTGCACCCCTTGAGGGGGAGCCAATCTGGAGAAGATGATGTTCTAAAATTAATATCATCTTGAGAAAGTGAAGGTATTCCAATCATGCTTTCATCCCCTGTTTCTTAATTGAGTTTATCTTGACAATTAAGGGGGAGTATTGATTGAAGACAAATGAATGAAAGGGGGAGCTTTATCTTTGCACCTGAACTTTCTAATGAGTTTTGTGAAGTTGTGCAGAATTTAGCAAATTCATTGTTACATCTGGAAAATTCAAACCCCTAAGCATGATCTCACATGTGTAGAGAATTATGGATAGCTTTGTATTCCTTGGTTATATCACTCTTGTTTTCTACACCGGGTTAGCCCAAGTAGACTTAGAGTTGATTTACTAAAGGTTCTTTGCTAAAGAAGAACATGTGACATCATCCCTCTCTCTCAGTGTTTTTCAAGAAAATACTTTTCAAAGGGAGGAAGAGATTTTTGAAAGAGAACCACACCACACCTTTGCATTTGATTGCCAATAAGGGGGAGAAATATTGGCACACATATTTACCCATTCATATGTGCTGAAGGAGTGTATTGACAACAAATACAAAGGGGGAGATTGAAGTGCAATGTGTTGCATTTGTTGTCAATGAGGCATGAAGTTGTCTTGGAATGAATGGAAGTCAAGGAGTCAAGATGTGAATGTCAAAGGATGTGATAGTGATAGGTGATGAGTGGAGGATGGCCATGGAACATAAAGATGAATGTCACTTAGGAGATTAACTAAGTGGCATTGAAGAATATGGTTGAAACATTCTCCATGGACATCAGACGATTGTTGAGCTGATCATTAAGTTCCAAGAACTTGTATCAACTGGATACAATGTCACAACAAGCTTTAGAAGACCATGCATTGTATTGACAATGCATGAGGAGATGAGAAGAAGATCCATCCACAACTTCTAAGTGGATGAAGTGGTTTAATAAAATCCATGCACTAACACTTAGTGCATGTGAATCTGAAGAAGTCCCAATTTGATCTCTGATTAGATCAACAAAGTTTATTGAAGAAATATTTGATTCAGGAGCTCGGTTGAAGATGAAGAAACCTTTTGAATTCCATATCCTAAGTGAAGATTATATGTTGAGGAGGATTAAGGAATTCTTAAGAAGTAGAGAAGGGAAGAAATTGAGAAGAAGAATGAAAGGGCTTGATATGGCATTTTACATGGAGGACTTTGTTTTTTTACAAAGTCTTATTCAGACTTAGCCAAAAAATATGGCCAGCCCGTGAGCACCTTGTGGGTTCAACCCCAAGGCTCATGTGGGCCTAAGGCGCCACGCCCAAGGGGGAACCCGTGGGGCGAGCTCAGGGCGGCAGGGGCGCACCCGCAGACACCACAGAGGCGCTGGGGCACGCCCTGAGGAGCGCAGGGGGCCGTGTATAAGCCCCCGAGGGCACGCGGTGGTGAAACCCGTGCGCCGGAGGAGCATAGTGGGCGCTAGGAGCGCGCCCGCAGGAGCAGAGAGTGGGCGCAGAGCGCGCCCGCAGGGAGAACACGGTGCGGGGCGGCACCGTGGAGGGAGAAGTTCAACTGAGCATATGGCGGCAGCGGCAGGGTAATAAACCGCGGAAATTCCGCGAGAGAATTCGATGTGGGACGCGCATTTTTCACCCGGAGCGAATCTTGGCCGTCCGTCTCATCGCACGCTCGATCCACGCCGCACGATTCATCTCCGCGGCAATGATCAAATCCTGGCCGTCGCGCATCACGATCCAACGGCTCCCGGCTCGTCTTCCACCTCGAGCTCGAGCCGAAGCCTCCCGCGAAGCCGCCGCTGAACCAGTGCCTCCCGGCGACAGAATTTGAGTATCCGGCCACCTCCGATCAAACCGAAGTGTCCATTGGAATCGTCTGAGCATACCGAACACAACCATGCCTTAACATGAGCATGCATGCAACCAGATGATGAATTCGATGAAGGCCGAAGCAAGCCGAAGGTGCGAGGCCACTCGGGTGTTCATGTTTTGCATGAATTGGGTTTAAACAGAGGTCGTGCATGCGTTATAAATCACATGCACGAGGAGGAAGAAAATAATAAAAGAACCCGCGTGCACCGAAGAGAAAAACGCAAAAAAAAACTTGGAAAGATTTTAAAGATCCGAAGATCTCGGGGATTCAGGATTTCCCACGCGGATGAACCGAGTCTCTCCTCGCCTATATAAGGAGAGCCCGTGCACTCATTTTGTTTGCTGAAACTCTGTTGAAAAACCGAGTCCCGCGAAGCCTCTGCCTCGCGAAGTAGAAGCCCCGCGCAAGCTATTTGCGCGGCTGTTGTTCTCGGTGCCACCCGAGGCCCAAAGGAGTTCCTTTCGCGCACCCCTTGCGCAAAAGAGGTGAAAGGAGATCCCCTGCGCGCTAATCCTTGCGCGGCAGGAAGAACCGGGGTTGCAGCAAGCCTTGCGCACCTTTGGTTGGAGCCCGCGGTTTGCACTTGCGCACCCTTGTGCCTTGTGACTTGCGCGACCCGCGGCCAGTGCACACTTGCTATGGCCTTCTCTTGTTCTTTTTGCACACAAAGGCACAAAGGCCTCGGCCTTCCTTCTTCACCTCTCACATACAAAGTGTGGTCTTCCACTTGGTGCACACACACAAATAGTGTGGTCTTCCTCCTTATGCACACACACAAGGCTACGGCCAACTCATGTTCACTTTGCACACACTAAAGGCTACGGCCTCCCTTGTTCACCTTGCACACAAGGCACTAAGCCTTGGGTTCTCCCTCTTTGCACAAGATACTGCCCGTAGGGCCTTCTCGTCTTCTTGGTACACAAGCACAAGGGCTCGGCCTTCCTTCTCTTCTTGCACACACCCTACTGCCTCTTCTTTCCCACTATCGCGCAAGTCCTCAAGCACTTGAGTGCAAGGAGGATTGGGTGCCTTCTCTTGTTCTTTTTGCACACAAAGGCACAAAGGCCTCGGCCTTCCTTCTTCACCTCTCACATACAAAGTGTGGTCTTCCACTTGGTGCACACACACAAATAGTGTGGTCTTCCTCCTTATGCACACACACAAGGCTACGGCCAACTCATGTTCACTTTGCACACACTAAAGGCTACGGCCTCCCTTGTTCACCTTGCACACAAGGCACTAAGCCTTGGGTTCTCCTTCTTTGCACAAGATACTGCCCGTAGGGCCTTCTCGTCTTCTTGGTACACAAGCACAAGGGCTCGACCGTCCTTCTCTTCTTGCACACACCCTACTGCCTCTTCTTTCCCACTATCGCGCAAGTCCTCAAGCACTTGAGTGCAAGGAGGATCGGGTGCGCAAGTGCCACTGCCACAAGGGCGTGCAAGTGTGCACTGGCCGCGGGTCGCGCAAGTCACAAGGCACAAGGGTGCGCAAGTGCAAACCGCGGGCTCCAACCAAAGGTGCGCAAGGCTTGCTGCAACCCCGGTTCTTCCTGCCGCGCAAGGATTAGCGCGCAGGGGATCTCCTTTCACCTCTTTCGCGCAAGGGGTGCGCGAAAGGAACTCCTTCGGGCCTCGGGTGGCACCGAGAACAACAGCCGCGCAAATAGCTTGCGCGGGGCTTCTACTTCGCGAGGCAGAGGCTTCGCGGGACTCGGTTTTTCAACAGAGTTTCAGCAAACAAAATGAGTGCACGGGCTCTCCTTATATAGGTGAGGAGAGACTCGGTTCATCCGCGTGGGAAATCTTGAATCACCGAGATCTTCGGATCTTTAAAATCTTTCCATGTTTTTTTTTGCGTTTTTCTCTTCGGTGCACGCGGGTTCTTTTATTATTTTCTTCCTCCTCATGCATGCGATTTATAACGCATGCACGGCCTCTGTTTAAACCCAATTCATGCAAAACATGAACACCCGAGTGGCCTCGCACCTTCGGCTTGCTTCGGCCTTCATCGAATTCATCATCTGGTAGCATGCATGCTCATGTTAAGGCATGGTTGTGTTCGGTATGCTCAGACGATTCCAATGGACACTTCGGTTTGATCGGAGGTGGCCGGATACTCAAATTCTGTCGCCGGGAGGCACTGGTTCAGCGGCGGCTTCGCGGGAGGCTTCGGCTCGAGCTCGAGGTGGAAGACGAGCCGGGAGCCGTTGGATCGTGATGCGCGACGACCAGGATTTGATCATTGCCGCGGAGATGAATCGTGCGGCATGGATCGAGCGCGCGATGAGACGGACGGCCAGGATTCGCTCCGGGTGAAAAATGCGCGTCCCACATGGAATTCTCTCGCAGAATTTCCGCGGTTTATTACCCTGCCGCTGCCGCCATATGCTCAGTTGAACTTCTCCCTCCACGGTGCCGCCCCGCACCGTGTTCTCCCTACGGTCGCGCTCTGCGCCCACTCTCTGCTCCTGCGGGCGCGCTCCTAGCGCCCACTATGCTCCTTCGGCGCGCGGGTTTCACCACCGTGTGCCCTCGGGGGCTTATACACGGCCCCCTGCGCTCCTCCGGGCATGCCCCAGCGCCTCTGTGGTGTCTACGGGTGCGCCCCTGCCGCCCTGAGCTCGCCCCACGGGTTCCCCCTTGGGCGTGGCGCCTTAGGCCCACATGAGCCTTGGGGTTGAACCCACAAGGTGCTCACAGGCTGGCCATATTTTTTGGCTAAGTCTGAATAAGACTTTGTAAAAAAACAAAGTCCTCCATGTAAAATGCCATATCAAGCCCTTTCATTCTTCTTCTCAATTTATTCCCTTCTCTACTTCTTAAGAATTCCTTAATCCTCCTCAACATATAATCTTCACTTAGGATATGGAATTCAAAAGGTTTCTTCATCTTCAACCGAGATCCTGAATCAAATATTTCTTCAATAAACTTTGTTGATCTAATCAGAGATCAAATTGGGACTTCTTCAGATTCACATGCACTAAGTGTTAGTGCATGGATTTTATTAAACCACTTCATCCACTTAGAAGTTGTGGATGGATCTTCTTCTCATCTCCTCATGCATTGTCAATACAATGCATGGTCTTCTAAAGCTTGTTGTGACATTGTATCCAGTTGATACAAGTTCTTGGAACTTAATGATCAGCTCAACAATCGTCTGATGTCCATGGAGAATGTTTCAACCATATTCTTCAATGCCACTTAGTGAATCTCCTAAGTGACATTCATCTTTATATTCCATGGCCATCCTCCACTCATCACCTATCACTATCACATCCTTTGACATTCACATCTTGACTCCTTGACTTCCATTCATTCCAAGACAACTTCATGCCTCATTGACAACAAATGCAACACATTGCACTTCAGTAATGATACCATACACATTCTTTTTCTTAATGGATAAATATTTTCCAAATCTATTTCTATAGTAATGCATTATTTTACATTGGATACTAATTTTTAAAGAGATTATTATGAAATCCATTCCCTTTATAAGTGGTAATTTTATTCAAACAAATGTACTGAAAATAGATTTTATTTCTATGGAATAATTGGGGTATAAAATAATAATGATTGTCATTAAAAGGTTCATGATGAAAGATAAATATAATTTATTAATTTTTTTGTTCATTGACACTATATAAGATGGGTGTTCCAATATTTCCTTTTTTATCCCATTATAGCACATATGGTTGGTGTGACTAGATAGATCTACAATTCATTGGGTGTTGATTATATTTTTAGAATAATTATAATTTGAATTTGGTCATATTGTTATTCAATCATTAAGGGTACTACAATGGTTCTGTAATTGTTTTATGCTGTTGATGTTCCATGATAAAAATATTTTTTCAATCATTTACATGGTTTTATAATGTTTTCTCTTATCAGGATTTATTTCACATGGATCATGATTATTGATACTTTTTAATAATTATATTATTAAATTCTAATCGCATGTTCCACTATTGATGATTATAGAATTTATGGGTCTGATATTATTTATTATTCCCTCATGCAATATGATTATGTCATTATACTCTTATACAATTCTAATACTAATTAATGTCAATCAATTTTTAATGATTATGTTTTCCCTAAATTATAATTTCATCTCACCATTATTATTTTTAATTTTAATTATCATATCATGAGATTATAATGAATAAATTATGACGAGGATGGATTTATTATTTATGATGATTATTACATAATATGAAATAATTAATGCTTAGTTTAGTGGGATAAATATATTTTAATTAAATGTGTATTTTCTATGTAAGAGTTTTTCTAATCTGTCTAAAAATCTAAACCTAAATGGACCATGATAATTTATTTTTTCTCATTTATCCTTCTTATGTAAACATTTATGAGAAAATGTGGCTCATAATTATATGTAACAATTATATAAATGTAAATTTAATGAATTTGGCTTCAGATACAAGATTGCTGATTCTGGGAAGCTATATACGTCCCACCTCATATTTTATTAAGCAATGATAATATTTTTTCATCAGGATATTAGGTTTTTTTAATGAGAAAATGATTATTCTTATAGAAAAATAATTACCCTTAAATATTTTAATTTGGATTAAACCCATTTAAATTTCAATTCAACTAAATTTCCATACAAATCTTTACCACCAAGGGAATAGACTCACATAATTAGCTACTAAATAAAATAGACATTCTATTTGGATGATAAAACATAATTAATTAATATGAGTATAAATAAATCAACCATGATATTATATAACAAAATAATTACATCAACATGTGATAGTATTTTAAATTCATTATGTGTTAGAAATAATATATAATTATTTTAATTTCAATTTCAAAAATTCATAGGAAATGATAATTTTATAACATTAACAAAAATTTTTTACCAAAATAATTCATTTCAAGTGGGAAATTAAAATATTATTACACAACTAATAAAAATGGAAATGGATAATATAATTTTTTATAGTGTATCCAAAATACTCAATCAGCAAAAAAAATTCAGAACTGTTGAATTTTTTTTATTAATACATGTGAAATAATCATATTTGAAAATTTTCAAGGTTATTGATGAGATCACATTTTTTATGGTTTACCGTATTGATATACCATCATCTCCAAACTAAATCCCCATGTCATCATCAATGATGAATCCAAGGTGTAGAAAAAATATAATGCCAATTTATTGTTAAAAAAGATTTGAAAATTTAATGTATTCTAATCACACTTAAAGATTCATAAGAAATATCAATGTGTTATTTTTTTTCAAAAAATAATAATAAATTAAAATAAATATTTCACAAAAGTTTCATTCGATTTAACACTTAAATTATTAAAATCAAGAAAAAATCATATATTCTAGTCAAGGTTTAAAGGGTTGTTAAAAATTATTTTCTTCACAAAAGAGAATATTCGATATTATGTGAACCCAATTCAAAACAAATTATAATCCATTTAAATAGAGGGAATAACATGTTCATGAAGAAAAATCATAATGAACAAAATCATATTCAATTTTTAAACTAAACTATTAATGTTTAAAATTATAGCAACAAAAAACCAAAATAAAATTCAAATAAAAGAGAGGGAAATTTTAAACATATAATCACTCGGAAATAGAATCCATTTTAATATTTTCCTATATTTTAATACACCCTTTCAATTACATTATTAGGTTCTTATAATTAACATTTTGGTTAACAAATTTTAAATTAGACTGAAATTATATATCTGATGAATTTTCAGTTCACAAAAATTTCATTCGATTTAACACTTAAATTATTCAAATCAAGAAAAAAATCATATATTCTAGTCAAGGTTTAAAGGGTTGTTAAAAATTATTTTCTTCACAAAAGAGAATATTCGATATTATGTGAACCCAATTCAAAACAAATTATAATCCATTAAAATAGAGGGAATAACATGTTCATGAAGAAAAATCATAATGAAAAAAATCATATTCAATTTTTAAACTAAACTATTAATGTTTAAAATTATAGCAACAAAAAACCAAAATAAAATTCAAATAAAAGAGAAGGAAATTTTAAACATATGATCACTCGGAAATAGAATCCATTTTAATATTTTCCTATATTTTAATACACCCTTTCAATTACATTATTAGGTTCTTATAATTAACATTATGGTTAAAAATTTTTATATTATACTGAAATTATATATCTGATGAATTTTCAGTTCAAAAAAATTGAACTCTAGTTAATGACTTTAGGGTGTTGATTCAATATTCTTTATCATGTAACTTGATATGTTAATTGAAACTGAAATGTATCTACTCAAAATGATTGATATAGGACCTAATTTTTTCCCTCAAAGGGAATCAATTAATATTGTATATGAAGTAAATCCTTATAAATGTATGTATAAAAACATTGAAAAAATTATTTTCTACAAGTTTGTTTGAGATAAATGTTTTTTTGAAAATTATAAATTAAAAATAAAATTAATATTGATGGAAAAATAGGGAAGATAAATATTGATTTAACCTCAATAAGTGGTGTTTTAGTATATCTTTTTTAAATATCTAATAATTTTTATTCTTCCCCAATCAGTCAGTGGATGAAGGTTGTGTAGTATGAACCACCACATATTCATCTTTTCATATTTATATTGATTTAATTATTTGCGAAGTACAACTTTTGAATATTATGATGACTCTATACCCAATTTGTTGTAAATATTTGTTAATAGGTATTAATGAAAAAATAAATGGTGCCACAAAATGAGATCTTTTTCAGATAAGTGGTATTCATGTCCCTCAATGTATTCTTGAGATATCCTAACCATATTGAAAAAAATATTTTTTGTCTCAGATATTTACACATTTCGTTGCCTTATACTCTCTATATATTAATCCTTATCCAACAATCACTTCAAAAATATCATATTCATGTTAAGAGAATATTCATTCCAGTTTTACACCAAGGGGATTCAAGTAATATTTCATATTTTACGAGATCATAAAATTATATTAAAAATGATCAAAATCCTTATAAAACCAATTATTATCTCTTATTATTCTTTTGTTTTTGCGAAAAAATCAATCAGATCATGAGGTGTGTTTTCATAGATCATGGCCTAAATATCATGTATTTCTACATGACAATTTGGAATGTAATTCATTCCAGTAAATAATTATGCAAAAAAAATTTCAATCATATATTCCTTATACTATGGTTTTTAAGGATCATAAATTGAAATATTATGATATTTTATCCACTATTATTTTTAAATCAATTTAAATGTATTTAAAATGTTCTTAGTTTTATTAGAAATATACTTAAATGCTTGTTTAAAGATTTTTTTCCTATTATATTTATTTTCATTGATTTAATTTATAATATTCTAGAAATTATAATTTATATAGTTTTTACTGACAGTTCTTGGAATCCTCCCCATTAAGGGTTAAATTTTATGAAATGCATTTTTTCTTGTTATTGATCCTCCTAACTTCAAATATTATTATCTCTTAACTACAAAAATACCGAAACAACCAAGGTTGTCTCCAAATGAGACTCTATTTAAGGAGATTTTTTTCACTATTTTATCATTATTTACTAACTAATCTATTTTAGAAGGGGGATAATTATTTAAATGGAATAGAAACTATCTAATTTTTCCAAACTAAGAGAACATTAAAATAATTGAAATGGACATGAATAGGCATCAAACACAATAAAAAGAATAAATGGTGACCTTAACTAGTGATCCACCCTATACATTATATCTTCATTATTAGAATATTATTCCTCAAAAAATAATCTTATAATTAAATTACTGAGTTCCCTAGTGATGCATCACATTCAGTTTATTAATATTTGATCATTGGAAAATATCATGGGAGAATAAATCCTTTCTATAATAAATGATCAAGAATTAAATGATTACCAAGTATAATGAAATGACCTAATACGTCTGTATTAATATACCTTCATCAAGGAATTGTTATTATAGAATGATTAATATTCAAAATCAAACACTTGATGGACTAAAAAACTATATAAAGGGTTGAAAACTGCAATAGAAATTAAACAACTCTAAAATCGAATGAAATGTTAAAAATGAAATGATAGAGGATTCAAACATCAAGAAAGAAATATTTTATCGATGTTAAAATAAATATAGAAAATTAATAAATTAAAAATTACAAAACAATAATTCTTAGAAAGATTTAACCATTTTAATAATCTAGTTTTTACATCTAAAATTATTCACATATATGATTTAGGTGTTGGAGAACAATCTATTTTACTCCTTCATCAGTATAAATGATCAGAGATCTTCTTAAAGATTCCAAAAAACACATGGATAATATAATAATTCTGTGCTCCCAACTTCTTAAAAAATAAATTTTAATCTACTAATGTTTGACTCCATTTGATACTCATCGAGAATAGTTCCAGAATAGCTAACGATTTTTATTTTTTAGAATAAATCATTTTTTATTTTCTTTTTCTAAAAATAGACTAATTATTACACCTACAAATAATAAATTCACATATCATTATTATATTTAAGTAATTATTTCAATTATATTAATGTCACCTCATGTGTGAAATTAAAAAATTATTTTAGCACATTTTGATTTTTTTCGGAATCCATTCAGTTCACTGCATATTATTTTGATAATTTTTAATTACATTGATAATATTCCTTAACTTTTTATTGTCTAATATATTTCAATGTATTCATGTCACTAAAAACATCAATTTAATTATTCATGATCCAGTAATATGTGGGTTTAGTTAAAATAATTTTACCCTTAATATAAAAATTTCTCATCTTCTCAGTCTTCATGGCATTACCATGCCTTTCCCTTCTTTATTGACCCGAACCAAAAAAATTTCATACTCCTGTCAACCTAAATATTAAGTATGTCAAGAGAAAAATAATAAATTAATATTGGAATATGATCAAATATTAATCCTCTATGACTATATATACATTGTGTTTATATTGTTATCTATAACATAAACTATTGATTAACCTTCAAAACCCTAGATTAAAATCCATAAATGTATCAGTAAAACCATCATATGCATCTAAAAGGATAATTCAAACTCAATGTGATATTGAAAAATATTATATTTCATACACATGAACTTGTTAATTTATGTGTAATCATTGTCAAATATTCAATATTTTAACACCTGAAAGATTCAACCCCACACTGGTAGTCGATCTCATTGAACTCGAAGCCAGTCATGTTTCTTGAATGACAAGAAAATTTAGAATCCGTGTTTCATAAAGTGAATGACCATGATCCCACAAAAAATGTCATCAGATTTATTTAGATCATTGAAGTTAGAATATATTCTAATTGGGTTATTCAAATTCCAATGATTTGGATCAACTAACTCATAAATCAATATCTGAACATAACAATCTAAACATGTTTTCATCATCTTCATCGAGCATGATTCGATCTTGACCGATCACATCCTCGGTGTTGGTTAATATGAATTAACAGTTATCGATGAGGATGACATGTGTATTTAAAAATTAATGTTGATTCATTTCCAATACTGATGATGAATTAATTCATTGATATGAGTTGTCAGTTTTCTCAATTGTTGTAAGAGTATAATTTTTTGATAAAAGTTCACTTAATTTAGAAGGTGGAATCAGTTTCTCAATCAAAAAAGGTGCATTATCAAACATAATCTAACTTACATGGATCAAAAGAACAAAAAATGATGGTCCCCCATTAAAAAATACGTTTCATCTTGTCATCTTCTTCTTTAGACACATACAAAAGACATCTACCTCCAATCCTTCATAATCAATAGTGGTTTTCATCTCCTTAAATGTGAAGGTCTCATGTTTCTTTTCTACATGGGTTTTTAAATAAAGTGTCATGTGGGAGAAGCGACGAATCGGGTACATGTTATTAATGTACTTTAATTAAAGGCAATGTGGATGGGATGATGATTAAAACCAATAAAGTATTGCACTATATTTGACTTACATGATGACTAAAACTGAAAATTGGATACATGTGTCCTTAATATTTAGATACATGGATACCCTATGAATTGGATACATGAACTACACCTTTCAAATTTGTTAATCAATGTTATAGATCAATATTAAGACATGGTAATTACACAATTAAATAATTGAAATTTAGAAAAATCATTGCTGCATTCACATGATCATGTCATTAAATTACAAATTACTATTTTTAAATGAATAGAAAACTTAAAATGAAAATATGATAATTAATTGATTGATTTAAAAAATAATTAATAATAATTAATGAAGTATTAAAATTATCATTTTAATTAGATATTATTTAATTGTTTCATTAATTATAAATATTAATAATTACATATATTAGAAACTTAATAAAAATAGATTACAATAATTTAATCAGAAAAAATACCACATTAATTTGTGTAAACATTTAATTATTAATAATTAAAAATACAATGAGTCAAAATTAATAATATGATTATTTTATTAAATTAATAAAAAATGAACAAAATTATAATATAATTAAATTATGATAAAATGATATTATTCAATATAATATTTAAATTAGAAACACCTTTTAGCATAAAATAAAACGTATTATTAATTTCTATAACAATTATACTTTAAAAAAATAATTTTTGTAATTAATATATATTTAAATTAATTAAATAATATTTATCATATTTATCAAAATACATCCTAATCATTTCTATCTGGATGATTGTTATTCTATTAGTGAACACATACCTATGGAATTGATTTCTCCTGATGAATATTCTTCATCAAATACAAAATCAATGTTGGGTAATCTATAAAGGTAACTCCATTGTGGTTTGGATCTCTCTATTTTGATAACATATGAGTGGTCTATCACATACATCCTTATATGTAAGACATGAAGGATTATTTTTATCTTTTCGAGCTTTGGTGTTTGGGACATGATGTATGTCACCTCACTAAAAAAATGTGGTATATATATCGTTAGGATGATTCCAAAATATAACTGATAAAAATTTATAAGTATATGAAACCCACATTGAGGAGAGAACCTAAAAAACTTATAGTGTCCCTACTTGAACACCAATTTAATCCTTCGTCAATATACATAAAATTTTAGATGTTCTCGTGAGGCATTCATCCATTCAAAGATGATCTTCACCGTATATGCCATCTCTCACACTAACCCTATAACCTTGAGTTCGGAATCACCTTGACAAATCCAACATAGTGGATACATATAATATCTCCCTTAAAAGGCATCAAATGGCACCATGGAGATGGTGGAATGATATTTTTTATACAAAAACATGAACAAGGGGATGTGATCATCACACTACAACAAAAATCTATTTATAATAGCATTTTTTCAATTGCGATGGTTTGAACCAGTACCATATGGATTAAAATTGATTTCCTGAAAAAACAGAAAATTTTCCTTCGACATCCAAATCGCATAAGTCCTGTCAATTTAGTGGTGGATTCTTGAGAGCA
The DNA here is from genome assembly GCA_963277665.1 of Viscum album. Classification (NCBI taxonomy): domain Eukaryota; kingdom Viridiplantae; phylum Streptophyta; class Magnoliopsida; order Santalales; family Viscaceae; genus Viscum; species Viscum album. Next base: position 568,476,165 of record OY728151.1, read on the forward strand.
CATTGGATAATTTGTTTAAAGAAGGTTTCCCCTAAAAAAATTTCATGGAAATAGAGGTAGTTTAAACTTCCCCTCTCCCATTGGAATTGTTTCAGAGGAGAAACCACCCATGAAAATTTCTCTTTTATAGAGGTGGTTTATTATACCTCTATAAAATAATTGGGTAGATATTGTGGCTATGTAATCCAATACTATATATCACATTTAAAAACAAATATATCTATAGAATGTACAACCCTAGTGATTCAAAAGAGTCATATATTACAATATAAACAGAGTAAAACATCTATTCCAATATAATAATAAAATTTTCAGAAAAAAGTTATGTTCATTTTCTTCAAAACCAAAATACATAAAAATTATTATTTTGTAAAAAGAATAATATCTAGAAATTAATTAACATTAAAAAAATGTATTTGATAATCCTATTGATTTTATTTTGATTACCATGTCCTAGATTTCCATTCATATGACTCTCGTGCTATATGAATTGTATGATGAAACAAAGTTCACTGTTTTCGAGCATTTCATGGATAGGTGAACTATGTTATAAGCCTTGGATCAAACCACGATAAATTATATAATGTGAATGTATCCAAAATGTGGTGGTATCCTTATGAATTATTTTGAAATTAAAATTGGTCAGGTGTGTGACAATAGTTACAGTATCATTTGACTCATCTTCTATTTGGTGTTTTTATAACCTATGTAAACCATTCTCCAATAATGTTTTGTCTTAGTATGTTTAACATTATTATCTTGAATATGTAGTTATTAATTATTTGTTAAGATTATCTATGATAGGATTTTATATGGGTAATTTGTGACCTGAGTTGGGTGAGCCTCCCAACTATTCGAATGTAATTTTATAAAATGGTTTTTTGGATTGGGTTGGATGATTATTCCAATTATTTTGGGAGTTTTTATGAAAAACATGGGTGTGTTTTCATGTCAACCATATACATTTGTGGTGTTATCATACGTAATATTTATTTTTATTCTGGTATTCATTCCATCCATGGATATGAATATTGTGAAAAATAAGGTTATATTAAAAGTGTTGGGATTTCATGACAACCATGGATATGAGTTGTATATAATTTCATATAAGAAAGAACATATATAGTAAAATTGAATGCGGATGATGTGATTTTTTTAGAAAAAAAATTGTTATATAATTATAATGATTTTATATAGATGTTATAAAAGAACTAAATCTAATCCATAATGAAAGAATATGCCAATATAATAAAATATTGATAATTTTTTAGAAAATATAATGAATAACCTCGAGATAAAACTTCTAAACCATACTTTTTTTAGGACATATATTTTCTTCTTAAAATAAGGAAATTCCAAACATGATAATTCATTTATAAGTTAGAAATATGGACTGTTAACTTATAATTAATTGAACATAATGTGTCTCCATCTATTTTTGGATGAAGGCCCCTTTTACACATTATAATGGTAGGATATTTTGAAAATATCCATTCTATAATCTATAATGATTATTATTTTATACGGAATGTGACACAAAAATAGACAATGTAAAAAAGGCCACAAATTTCATCAGTCATACACTTATTTGAAAAGGTTCTAATATATTTTAGAAACATTTTATCAAAATTAACATTTCATATTCATATGATTATAATTTATTTAATAAAAACCAAAAATACATTCACAAGAGAAATAAGGGTGGAATAAAAATATATAACATTCGATTTTGGGGATTTAACTTGTATTAATATTAAACCCACATGATTTTTCTTATATTTTTCATCGATAATGATGATGTTAATATAAATTAAATAAATATTCATTATATATAACATCAATAAAGTACTTTTTATTTAACATGCATATTCATGATAATATAGTTTAATGTTCTATCATGTTTTTTAAATTCAAAATTATTAAAATTATGATGGAATATATAGTTGGAATTAATACTACTATCATAAGAATTATCATTTGGAAAGGAGGTTAAATGTTATATAGATGTTTCATCTTGTATCATTAATATATTTAGGATACTAATTATGTTGAATTATTCTGTGATATTTTTTCTTTAACAAAATTATAAGGCAACATAATAATTAGATATTGATTTTTTGGAGTGTATGGACTAATTAACATTAAATGATTATGAATGAACTGCTTTATGATCCACTATCTAATAGAAGAGTTAAGCTAAAAATAGATATGTTTCAAAGAAAATAAAATTACTATTGGGATTTACATATAGAATATAACCATCATGTTTAGTTATCCAGTTATTAATTTTTGAATCAATAAGTGTAATTCTGAACAAAATGCAGCTTAAAAAATGATGAAAGAGAGTAATGACTTTGAAAATTTCAATAAGATGTCGAATTCAATGGATTACTAAAAATAAAACCTCATGATCCTATTAATTATTAGTATATGGTTAAAATTATAATAAATCATAGAAAATGAACATTCCATAGTGATTTTCATGTAATTTAAGGGAATTACACATATCCCTACAAGAACACAGAACATGGGGTTTGAATAGCCATATTAGTGTTGTCTCAATATTAATAATAATTTTTTCAAATAAATAACTTTATGGTTGAGTGAGAATAATAAAAAAAATCAATTTCAGGTTATGTAAGAACTAGACCAAGATACTCAGAAGAGCTAGAATGGCGGAGGGGTTCCCCTATTGAAGACAAAATTTTGAACAAACCTAAAAATCATAATATTTTTTTCTGAGAACTGCAAGTTACACCCAAAATTAATACACATAGCACATTCAGAAACATTCTACTTACTCTCAAAATCCTGAGGAATATACTCATACATGAGACCAGATCAGTGGATGATAGAGTATATTCACATCCTACCCATCCGTCCTACCACCTCCTACCTCCCAATGACCTATGAAGAAGCACCCAAATCGAACATACCTCTTTCCTTAAAACATATTTGTTTCTTTATTTTTGGATTATTGGCATCCCCAGGATATAAAACTAGTTATGGGTTGACATAAAGGAATTAAATCCAGCCCGAATCCACATGACACAAATAAAACCTTAATTAGTTGTGATATGGGTCATTGATAAGGAATCCACTTGTACACCAGAAGAACAAAAATAAATAGCGACAATACCTTTGGTTACATCTTTTTGGATATTCTTTTATTTAAGGAAATACATTATCCCATCAAGGATATCCACCCACCATGATGAAAAATCTACATAGGAAGGGATGATTCTCTTAGAAACAATAACAACAATGCCCTTACATTTATAGTTTCCCCCGGATCGTGATCCATTAGATCAAATGTAGGTTGATCAGTGCCAAATCTTGGTAGACCATTACTAGGTGAGCAGGGTTTTCCTAGGAAAGAAATGGATAGAGCCTATTGGATGCCAGAAGGGATGATATGACCACCCGATAGATATCATGGACTCATCCCAACACCGTAGAGCGGCATTATAACATCAACCTAAGGGACTATGGGGGCAAGTGATTCAATAGGATGAGTGGCTGTACCCTTGCGATCTCGGTTCCCATGAAAAGAAAAGAATGAATTCAATTGGAATTATCAATAATTGAGAGAACCCAAACCAATGGTTTCCTTCTAATGAATGTGTTTTAAAAAACCACATACACATTCCACCTATAGACGTATACGATTTGGCGGAGGCAGTAAGAGGTCATTCTTAATGAAGAGGTGAGAAAAGAAAAGTTGACTGAGAAATGAGTTTCATTTCCAACTATAGAGAAAAACTATCCTTTTACATTCATCATTGAGAATATATGGGTTAGTAAAGGGGAGTAGAATAGAGTGTAGATAAATCCCAACCACCACATGATTTCAATCACAACCATGATTAGCGTCGATTTTCCAGAGAAAGAGATAGATGTTTCAATTATCAAACATTAAAAACTCCTACTACCAATAATAGGAAAAATTATCATCATAAAATATGTGGATGATTAAATTCAATCGATCAAGAGATCCCACTACCACATGAAAATAGAGTCACAACATTGAGTTGATGTATCCCTAAAATAAATCTGGAAAAGGATGATCTTCATTAAATCTATCAACTAGCATTATGGATTTGAGGTAGAAATAATCCTCACACTTCGGTGTAGGAAAACAAATTCATGTGTATCCGTTGAATAATGAAGAGTCCATCTAAGATATTATAATTTGGGGAATCTGTTGAAAAATAACCTCAGTGAGAACCATATGGGGATGAGGGAGCGAAAAATCTGAATTGAACAATTTAAGGGGGATCATAAACATAACTTTATCCCTTAAAAAATATACAACTATGACTCCATCACTTGTTTTGGGTGCTAACAACATATTAGGGTTCAATCCTCACTCCTTATCCCGCTCCACCTCCAACTCATTATCACCCACATGAGGAAAGCACCGAATCCATGCGAGGTCACCTGTCCGAGTTCATTGTCATCATTTTCCACCTGAGAAATCCCACTTGATATCCTTGGTATAATTCTCCCAATGATAATCCTAGTTGATTAGGGTTACAGATCATCAACAATTTCAAAATGAACCCAAATATATTCGCCTTAAACTTTTTTTCAACACCATCTCTTTCTCAATATTCACTCCCTACTAGCAGCACCTCCCTGATAGTTATATTGAATATTAAAATGTATTTTATATTTAAATATAAACATAAAACTAATAAAATTTATTGATCTAAATTATTATGAATATGTGGGATTTATAGTCTCAATACAGTCCATTGATGAAATATCATATGGAAAAAATCCAATAATATTTTTATATAATTCCATCAATATTTTTTGATGAGAAATTCTCTTTTAATATTATGTATTTCTATAAATCCAATGTTTTTTAATTTTTCATTGGATTTTAAGAAACACCCTATTATCATCTCATGGTATGGAAAAATTCATTCGGGAGTAGATGTAAAAGAAATCATTAATTGCCAACAAAATACATCAGATGGTAAAGGACACAAAACATTTACATGAAAGTGACATGGATGCTTATTCCTAAGGACATCACCAATTGGTTCATCATGGTAGACCGAGAAGGACTACACATGATTATGATCCTATTGTTGTTTAATTTTTACATATAGATAAAATATCATTCAGATTTAATGTAATACATATTAACGTCTTTAAAACTGATAATTCCCTGACCCACTAATCCCATGTTTGGTTCCTTAAATTATTACATTGTCATAGTTACATGATTCAAATTTCAAGGGGATGAATATTTTATCCATTTGGGAAAACTATATTACCTATATGATACCCAATGTACATTGGAATAAACAAATACATTATCCATAATAAAATGGAATATAAATCACCCTTCACACATATGGGGAAAGGAAACATAAGAATGGTGAGCTCAAATTATATGGAAGCGTATGTAATGTAGATTAAATAAAGAAATGATGATCGTAAATCCACATGGAAGTGTAAATTAATGAAAAAACAAGCCATTCAAATGAAAATATATGGAATAATATATATTTCAAGTTATGAAACATAAAACATGTCCCATTTAATCAATAAAATTATAATGATTTTCATCCATAGATATATCAAACCAAATTCTCATGGATAAATTGTAATTGAGAAGAAAGGATGGAAATTATTAATTATTGGATTCCATGTTTCTTAGGTAAATCATACAATTACCATCATGATTTATTCTCAATATATATTAAGCCTTTTTAACTTGGAAAAATGCTACCACTCAAGCGACTAATGATGCATCAATGAGATATCTATAATGGGGCCCCACCCATATCATACATATCCAAATCATTCCTTATATATCATGTAATTTATGTAATTCAAAAATAATATTCCTTATCAAATATCTATATTGAATAAAATATATTTAATTATCAATAATTACTTAGTGAAATATAAGTATCAAAATGTGTTTTACCATGATGAATTGAATTACCATTGATATACCATTAAAAAATTCATTAGGAAGAATGATATCTAAACATTCCAAAGAATATCACACCACTTGGAAACATTTGAGTCATTATATCCATTAAGAGATAAAATTAATTGAAACATATAATATCAAAATAATAATAATATTCCCAATATAACTTGTAATATGTAATTGTATACAGCCTATAATAGAAACAATGTGTACAAAAATTCAATATCCATCAATGAAATGAAGATGACATTAAATCCTTTACCTTGAGTCCAAAATTTAACATGTTCCATTATAATCTAGAAAAAATAACATATGTTAATTAATTACAATCTTCATAAACATATTAATTATTATTATTAATTCAATTATAATAATTGTTTATACAACTACATAAATAATTAGGTTTATGTTTGGGTATTGGATAAATTTTGTTCATTTTCTAAAAATCACATTGGAATATAAAAAAAGGTCCTATATGTTATTATATTATTATATCCACAATAATAATACTAATATAATTATCATATTTATATCTAACTGCAATTTGAAATCAAATTATGGAAAATGTTAATCAAAATGGAACTGATGTAATAATCATATATATATATATATGCATCTGTAATGATCCCATTTTTAATGATCACTAGGTTAATAAGGTGAATAAAATTATATAATTTTGGAATGATAGTTATAAAATATATACCATTTTATATAATTAAATATACTTCTATATAGTAATCTTGTGATATGAATGGATTTAAATCGTATCAAGGAGGCGGTAGTCCACATTTCCACGATTGACACTAGAAATTATTACTATGTGAAAAGGAGAAGGAAAAAAATTATATATTACATTTTTATAAATGTACTTATGTGATGGATGTCATATATATTTATTTAATTTTATAAATATTTCATTAAAACCATCTTTTATACATTTCATGTATTGTGTGAAAGAATCACATTGTTGCAAGGAGGTCGATGTCCACACTTCCTCCAACAATGCTATTGTGTTCCCGGAAAATATAGTATATACAGGTATGCATTTATAAATAATTATATAATCATATTGAAATTGTGAATATTAAATATATCTTATATAAAAAATGTTTCCTTCAAAATTCTCATCCTTGAAGGAGGTAATTAAAAAAATTCATCATTTTATGACGTGGTAGTTCTTTGTTCAAATAAATAGTATGATCATTACAGATATGATTAAAATATTTTTAAGTGTAGGTAAATACATATATTAAAAAAATATATACTATAGATAATTAGGTTATTATATAATCATGGAATACGAATATTTGACGGGTCGATAATAAAAATAAAACATAAGAGCTTTTGGATGGATGTTACCTTTTTTGGGTGACTATTTTTTTCTGCACAAAAGGGATTACATGTAAGGATTTATTCTAAAATGGTATTTTATTGGATCAGGGGATGTAGGACTATATATATTTTTAGAATAGTTGTTTAATCTTAATGTATGTATGGTTTGAATAATATGGGTGGGGGTGAATGACATTGTATAATGGAGGATGAGTAGCATTGTAATAAATTTCGAAGAGGGATTTCAACCCTTGTTTCTAATAAAAATAGCTGCACCAATAATTATAAAAATATACAAAAATAGAGGATAGTTTTGAAATAACACCAGAATGTAACCTTTTTATACATTTCTAGGTCATTTTGGACCATATGTTTAACTTTTAGTCCCTTATTAAGATAATTTGTTTATTAATCAATGTGGTTAATTGTAATCATTATCATTAATATTTATTGTCCAAAAATAATTTTCGATTATTAAAAATTATAAATTTTTTAGATAAAAATATGTATTCAATTTATCCAAATTCTAATTACCAAAGTGGTTTAATTAAATTTAAATTGAACCCAACAGAGAGAAGTAAAGTATTGTTTTTAATTTAAAATATTTTAAACGATTGGTATGGTTAATTTAAAATTTCAAATAGAAACTAAATCCAATGACCTAAATTTTATTAATTGATTTATAATTTCCAACATTTATCTTTCAAAACTATCAACAACATAATTTATCTGTATAAATAAATCACATGAGAAAATAGTTTTGAGATAAATTTGAGTATTTTCACCATTAATAAAATAATGAAGCATCACAGAAATAAAATTTCACCCGAACCTAATATTATTATTTTTATTTAAAAAAAGGTTATTTTTTCATATTAAATACTTAAAATGATTCTATATTCATAATTAATAATGATGGTCCATGAAAAGGAGTTACAAAATCTTTTATACAAAAAGAGGTTTTTGTGGATAATATTGGGTTTGTTCTTATATTATGATTTTAAAATATATTGGATGATTATAAAAATCTGTCATTTAATATATAATATATATTAAATTAATTCAAATAGATAATTATAATTGATATAATTTATTATTAAAAAATATATTATTAGAATAATTTTTTTTTTAAAAAAAAATTTTTAAATTCAATTGGTTATTATATTAATTTATAATTATTTTGTATCGAATGAAGTCAACCAAATATTTTTTAATATATAGACAATAATTGTTTTAGCTATCCATTTAATGCCTTGGATTTATCTTATTATATTAAATATTTATAATCTTATTAATATATTATTATTTGGTAGAACTCTGTCTTGTGGGTTATGTAATATATAAAAAAATGTAAATATATCAAGAAATGAAATCTAACCACATTCATCTATTTAGAGAACAGAAAACTCATTGTTTCAACTGACACAATATTATATTGTTTATTCATAAAAATAAATCTGAGAAAAAGAATTAAATTTATATTAAATGAAAAATATTGTAAATACTTGGGATGTGTCATTATCCACCCAGATAAAATAATGTATGTCCTCATAATTCAAAATATATTTCTATAATCAAGGGATTGATATTTAAAAACAATACAATGTTGATAAATTGTCATCATGAATTTGGATAATAACAAATATACATAATATGAAATAATGGGATGTTAAATTATCATGTACCTAGGATCCCTAGTATGAGATCATAGTTGTGAAATGGAAACATGTATAGTGCTGAAAAATTGAGTAATCATGTTTTACTGGGTAGTGATAGAGAACATGTTTATATGAATGTGGATGGCCCCAAATCCTTGAACCATTTTTAAAGAATTATCTTTTGATATTATAAAAAATGACAATAACATGATTACATTTTTGTTTAATGTACACTATTACTATAATTGAGGAATTATATCACTCAAAAATTATATAAGTTAATATATATTTCTATATTATAATCACAATATTATCCGTGGTTATGACATAAAATATTACTACATCATTTATTAGTACAATATTCTTCATATGGTGAAGTAAAAAAATTAACCTCTAAATCTACACTCAATTATTAACATAAAACATTTCATAAAGAGTCACATTTTCCAAATTTTTATAATCCAAAACATTTAGAATGAAGGGACATGAATTTAAAATATTAACATATCATTAGCCTTCAATCATAATGAAGTATCTTTTTAATCATCACATATTGAATATGTGATCACCTTGATCATGTATTCTCTTTAATTGTGGAAATCTCTTAAATTACTATAAACCACCATTGGAAAAAGGAATTCTTTCTTATTATTTAAGTGTGACACATGTAATTAGATGAATTCCTTAAATAAATTAGTGATATAAAATCTATTGATGATAGTATAAACAACTTTTTTAACCAACCATTACTCAGTTCTAATGTACTCAGTAAAATTAAATCGACATTATCCAAACCAATCATCTATTTATTCCAACATTGTAATCTAAGTACCAGGAAGACATTAAGAGTTATCATTCCATTAAACATTTTTTTTTTCTAAAAAATATAACTTTCTAATGAATCACTTTTCTTTGTACAGATCAGTAAATGTTCTCAAATAATTATAAAAAAACATAGCATTAAAAACATCATATATTTTACATTTATTCTTATATATATCATTGATTAAATAATCATATGATATAATTCTTGAATCATAACTGAATCACATTAATCATTATTCATCACATGTGAAAGTATCATAATCATGAAAATGATACATTAGATACATCTGGATTATATTCCATTTTCATAGGAAACATTTATTTGAGTATCATACCATCTCTTTATAGTGGAATAATGTCACATTGGATGTTTCTTACATTATATTGAAATTATGAAAAAGGTGGCATTTTCCCGAAAATAACTAAAACTCACATTCCCTTGAATAATGTACTACAATGATTCATTCTATAATTATCAGATATTGGTAAATAATTATTTTCTATATTCTCATTAGACATCTATTGACCTTAATTCCTATAATTTTATTTATTTCCTTTGAATTTATTAGACATAGAGAATTATTTACCAATATTATTATCACAAGAAACTATTTAATCATTTGATGATAATTTTTAGGAAATTATTTCCATTCAAAATATTAGTAAAATTACATAAAATATTTGATTCTTCTTAGTCATTGTATCGGGTAGAGTAGTGAGGATGACATTCCATTTAATAGGCTCCATTTTTAAATGAAGAGAAACCCTAAATTAGTTCATACCATTATAAAGCATAATGTATAATCTCAAAACTAGTAAAATAAATAACATAAATTATAGAATCAATTTGTTGTAAATCTAATAATCTTAAAGATGAATTAGTTAGGGAAATAAAGACATTTAAATTATTCTTAATGGATTGTAATCTAAATTTAAATTATATATGGAGTATCTCATGGGAGTAATAAAATAGATATGTATTAGGAACCGTTTTCATGTACCGGGTAACACTATGTTAGGACTAATGTAAGAGTCAATATTGATACACATAGTTACATTTATACTAGAACCACATCCAGATATAGTATCCATAATGGGATGAATTTATAGGGAAAACCAGACAATATCCAACAACAAAAATTGAAGGATGTTATTTAATGTATATCCCCAAAGTTTGTCATGTGGTTTTGATACCTAATATATTTCTTATAAACCTATATTATAAATATTCTAGTAAACCTAATCAGATACCATATATAATTCTCTGACACCAATATCATAAAGGTGGTGCCTTAGATTATTACAAATGAATGGATTGAAAATTTTAATCAAAAGGGACTGAATAGTTTAGCTATTTAGGATAAATAAATTACATATATGATACCCATAATATATTCGAAAAATAAAAAAAATTAATATCTAATAAATTAGAATGAACAAAATCCTTGAAACTCATTTAAAAAAATCCTATTCATAACCTGGGGAATGAATAATTAATAATGGAGATCACAAATTTAGTGACAATGTAATTAATGAAGAAGAAATAATGAATTTATGAGTAAATCTACATGATAATGTATAAAAATCATAAAAAAGCCTTTAAAGTAACTAGATAATGCATCATAAATATATAATGGTGAGAAAAGAAAAATATATTCCATTATTGTAATACACTATGAGTGAAATGCATCCATAGATATTTCTATGAAATATCCCATGGATAAATAACAATTGAGTCTAAATGAGGGAAATTCATAATTATTGGACAGAATATTTTCATGGAAAATTGTTTCTTTACCTCTTAATTTATTATCAATAAGTTTTAATCTAGTTTTATTTATTCAAATGATTCATCTAATAATACTATTGATTCATCATGTGGATATCATTAATTAGGCCCCACCTATGATGTTCAAAACTAAATCATTCCTCATATATCAACTAATTTATTAATTCACGAACATTCTTCCACATAAAATAAAATTATTTATTTAATGATTGGGATTTATCAATAATTTATTATTTTATGATATGTAAAAACAAGTCTGGTTGATTTTTATGGATTAAAATAACATTTAAATATCATTATGACATTCTTGACGTACAATAATCATTAAACATTCATATGCATCACATACCACTATGAATTATATTAATAATAATCCACATGATGGTATAATATTATATTAAACATAGAATATCATTATAATATTTTTATTCATGATGTTACATAACAATGGGATGAATATACACCATTTAAAAAACTAGGTGCACAACATTTCAATATTCCTAAATGAAATGAAATTTTGGAAAAACCCCATACCATTAGTGAAAATATTCACATCTGAATTTTTATAGAAGAATAAAAATCATATGATAACTATTTACGTAATTTAGAACCTTTTTCATGTTTATTATTATTTTACTTTACATATTTTTTTATGAAACTTATAATACAATTTACATTACCTCGTGTCTTATGAAAAAATATGGTTCTTATGACAAAAACGACTTCTTTGGGTCATAAATGGTCAATGGTGTTACTGTATGAATATATATAGAATAATTATAATTAAATTTATATCATATTTTATAATAAATTATACTTTATAACCAGTTTTGAAATACATTTATGAAAAATGAACCAACATTTCGATCAACTGTACATGTTCATGATTAATGTTCAAATTTTCCAATAATCATTATAGATACAAGGTATATAAATTATTTCATTAAATAATGATAATTATATCACCCATAAATTTTTATTTAACAATATATAATTTTATATGGAAATATATTTTTGTAAAATTAATCACATGGTGTCGAAGAGGTGGTAGTCCACACTTCTATGACCGATGTTATAACTTTTTACTATGTGAAATTGGTAATAAAAAAATGGAATATTATATTTAAAAAAAATTAATTATTTAATTAATATCATATATATTTCATTAATTTCATTTATGAATAATTTAATCCACCCTTTATACATTAAATGTATTATATGAATGAATCACATAACTTTTACCAGGAAAAAGTCCATAGTTCCAAAAACGATGTTATCAAATTATCACAAAATGGACGCACAAAGGAATATGTTTCTAAATAATTAAATAATAATATATAATCAATAAATATTATATATATAATATATAAATAATGTTTACATCAAAATTCCAAAACAAGATGGTCTGTAAAAAAATGAATGACATCGTTTTGTGAGGTGGTAGTTCACCATAGTTATAAATTGCATATCCATTAAGTATTATTTGGAAGCGTTTTTATGTGTAAGTCAAACCATTATAATAATAAAATATTATTATATTGTTTATATAATTGTTGTTATATAATAATTTGATAAAAATTTATGTTGGTGAAAATAATGAAAAAGACTAATAAGATTGAGGATGGATGTTTCCTCTTAATTGGGAAAATCATTTTTATTTTATCCAGTCGGATTCCATGAATGAATTTCAGCCCAAATGTAGTATTCTGTGATATTTTGAGGTATTTTGGGAGCATAATGGATTATTTTATTATTTATCCAAAATTATTTATCATTGTTTTTAATGGGGATGTGTTAGTGCATTTTTATAGAGGATGAGGAGTGTTATGCTTGTAAATTTTTTTATTAAAAGGAATTCAACAATCATTATTCCTATGAAAATAGTCTCCAATAACTAAAAATATCCTATAAAATGTAGTATTACGTATAAATATATGCATAAATTATATATCTGATAGTTTTCTATTCAATGATGGCCATTTATATTAAGAGTTAGTCCCTTATTAAGCTATCTTTTTTCTCTTAATCACCCAAATAAATTTTAAATTCTTTCACAAATATTTTTACCCAAAAATTATGTAATTATTATTATTGTTTATATAAAATCATAAATAAATATATTTAATCAATTTTTATAAATTCCAATAACAAAAGTGGCAGAAAATGATTTAACTTTTATCCCATTGATGAGATGATAAAGTTGTGTTTTAATGTAAAATTGTTCAAATGTTTGCCAGGTTTTTATATCCAATTTAAAATTGAAATTGAATATAATAACAAAATTTAGATTAGTATTTTTTATAATTTATCTTATTCTACTCTAAAAACCAAAAAATAATATATAATTTTAAAAAATTATATGAAAAAAAATGATTTAAATAAAAGTATTTATTTTTCACCATTCATCCCAAATTGAAACATTGAAAAAAATATCAAAAATTCACTCTAACCCATTTTTAACATTTATCATTCAATAATTATGTTTAGTTTATTGTATTATATTCATCAAACTATAAAAATTCATATTTAGTATTGGTTCACTATTATCATGTGGTAAAATTTCTGTGATAATAATATATGTTTTTAAAAGTTATATTTGCCTGGTTCTAATATTATTCATATCAAATATATTTAATGAATGTAAGAAATATTTTAATTAATATAATATATATATATATATATGTTATATTAATATCAGTCAATAATTTTTGTTAATAAAATTTATATAGATAAAATGAATTTATGAATATAAAGTATTTTTTTATACCCATTCCCTTTATATTCAATTGTTTCTTATATTCTTTTGTAATTTCTTTTCAACAAATGAATTGAACCATGTATATGAATAAGTTATTTAATACTATTCATAACTATTAATTAAATAGAATGTTTCAATATTATTTTGTTAAATAATTATATTGTTAGATATATATTATTCTTCAGTAAATCTTAGTCTTGTGTGTTACACAAGCCATCATGGAAAGTTAGTCATGTTTATAACGCAAAATCAACAAGGTGTTCTGCATAGAGAATGATAAAAAAATTTCCTATGTAACAAAATAGACACATTCTTATCCTTATAAAACAACATTTTCACACAAATTGAAATTATTTTATAAAGAAAATATTTAAATGTTTTGTGGTGTTACATAAAAGGTATTCTATAACAACTTCTTGGGTAGATCATTAAAATAACTCAAATTTTTTTATGAACATACCACCTAAATTTTTTTATAGAGACTCAGTCCCTTAAATAAATTTATTGCATTAAATAAGATTAAATTTACTATTTAAAATATGAAAAAGATAATTTTTTCAGTTAAATATTTAAACTGATGATAATATTAAAAGCGTGTATGTTTTTCTAGAAAACCCCTTTGACAAAAAAATGTGGTGGTTTATTTTTGTCCCTCTATTGGATGCATTTTTTATTGAAGCATCTTAAATTAATAAAATTAAATTTAATAGTAATTAATAAAATTTTGTCTACTTATCATATTCATGTATATATATTAAATTATATTATTATATTAATATGTTTTTCAATACAACATGCTTCTCGAAAAGATGGTTATTCATAAACACATTTCAGATGACTATATTTAATGCATTCGTTACTATATCCTACTACTTCATACTCTTCAATGAAGAATAATTCAATTCATTCCATAATATCTATTTAAAATCAATCCATTTCTTCCCGAACATTCTCAACATGCACTTTTATTAGATAAGATCAGAAATGGAAAACTAGAATAACATCTAAACAAATAGATTCATTTTTTCAATATTAAAACATATCAACCAAATGCCATTAAATTAAACCATAATGTTTCAAATATACATTTTATTGGAATCAATGAATTTAATTTTACATGATTTAGGAACCTGCCTCTAATTTACATAGGTAATCAGAAGGGAAAATGTCTTCCTCACCTGATTGCCTATAAATTTGCCAAATAATCCAATGGAATCATCGGTCGGGACCCCATAACAGTCATATAAGACAAAAATATTGTTTTTTTTTCATATTATAGACAAAATATAATCTTCATATATCACTGCATAGAAACATATTATTCATCTTGTATGAAAAAAATGCTAGTAATAAAAAAATTAACATTATTAACATTAAAATTTATAACTGTAATTTTCGCCCTCTAATATCTTCATGAAGTAACCATAGTAAAGTCCTCCATAATTACTATTGAACATGGTGAATGGGGAGTCCCTATCCCATATGAAGACATGATTAATATGGAGGGGGTTCTTGATGGTGATGGAATAGAGGGTGTGAGAAATGTTAAAGAGGGGAACACATAGGGTATCTTAGATATTGTAGAGGTGAATGATATATAATTAAATTCCATTATGGATGGGGAAACATTAACTTGGAATCAATTATGACTACTAAAATGAATTTTTGTTGGAATTCTGATCATTTAACGAAATAACATTAACATCAAAACATATATTACACAATAATTATGCAAAAATTTGAAATGATAACTTATGTATAGTTCTAAAAAATAAAAAATTATTATAATTAATGATTATAAATATAAAATACATGTTTGATAAATTTTTGGATGACTGCACAAAGAATAATTGTAACTACATCAGGTCATTTTCCTTCTCAATCATTACATCATCTACTTTATATACTCTTTTAAGAGAGATATTATCGATATCATAATAGAAAAACATTTCCATTTAAATTTGTTTAATGGTCTGAATTTTAGAATTAAAATCACCCACATCATCACTCATGTCCTAAAATTACCTTTAAATTTTTTTTGAAATACACTACACTCTTAATCAATGATATCATTCACATAATATACAAATTTTACTTTATAATTGTGTTTATACAGTTCTGGAAATTTATAGTCACAAAAATCCATCAAGTAAGTGAATTTCAAAAAAGTAAATTTAATGGAATTTCATTTAGTACCACTAAATATATCAACCAACATACATTTAAATAAAACAACATAAAAAAATAGTGGTAGATTAATTTTATAATATCAATAACTTTTCGATATTATCTAAATTCAAAAACTATAAATATACCACTATTTGATGATTTCAAAAACACTTATTATCGACTGTATGAAATTTAAATCCGTTGAAATTGATAAGAATAAAATATTCCACTCTATTATAGTGTAATTATATCCAAAAAATTATAATATTCTAGGAACTCAACTTTTATATTAGTATTCATGTGATACAAAATGTAATGTATAGTATTAGATTTAAAAATTTTCAATCACCCTAATATCCGTATTGATTTCATTGTTTATAAACATACACGATGTGAAAACAACTCAATATTATATTTATTAACATATTATATTATATATTTATCATTTTATTTTCATATTCTAATTATTGTTACTTAATTAAAATCAATTTAATTAAAAGATATGAAATTTTACTATTATGTAGCACATATCTATACTCATATAATAACTCAATTTATGTCAATATAATATTTTAGATCTACCCAACTGACTGAACAATCGAAGGAAATGATTTTTATTTCCAATGTAGTTACTATTGCATTGATGTATAATCAAAATTCTCAAATAAATTGGGTCGTGTGTCAATATCATCTAAATAACTAGAAAAATGTAAAGACACTCCTCATCTAATTTTTCACCAAAAATAAATTTGTTAGGTTGAAATTTTTTCCCATATAAATTTAAATTACATATATACTTGTTAAATAAGATAAATAAAGGATAATTATGCTTTTCACAATATTCCAAGAGATGTTTACATAAGATAAAAACTTATAAATAATGTACGTATCAATTGGATCTATCCATCAATAAAGTACGATAGCTCCTAATTTAGATTCCATGACCAGCAATAATGTGAAATACATCATGAGAGTAAAAAATGATGGAGAAATTATCACCTCCATTGCACAATATTTCATAAAAAATATCTCTTAATTGTTATAAATATTACCATGTTATATAGTTTTCTCACATTTTATTGATGAATTCTGAAAGTTGGATTTCAAATTTAAAGACCATTATTAGTAATAATGCACCTTAATCCAATGGAATTTATTATTGTAACAAAATATGTGAATCATGAATTTGAAATCCATGTACCCTATAATGCTTTAAGACAACAATCATTGATATGTTACTTAAATACAAATCACATACCTTCACATGTTTCAAAATATGGAATAAAGTATCGTTATCCCAATTATTCATTAAAAAGTTGTCTGCTCATACATTTAATTATTACATGTCTAGGGATCACAGTTTATTATTTTTGTTTATAATTTAATATAAAATTTGAAAAAATCATTTTATTTTACATTATCATTATGAAATGTGAAGATCAAATTGTTACAGACACTCTTCTCAATATGCATAACATCTAGATTATTCCAAAACTAATTTAATTACCTGTATGGATGTTTAATGATATCATTTTTTCAACCATTTTAGCATTAAAATATAACTTTAGGATGACTTATAAACTCGTTTCCCACTATTATTCAGAAGATGCATCATCTAAAATTATGTTTCATCAGTTCTATTTTTCCAAGTATTTGAGAACCTATCAACATATTTGGAGGTGTACTATGATCAATTGAACTAATTACTTTTTACCTATTTACATAATATATATGAGATGCATCATGAAATCAGGGATGACATAAGAAGAACCATTTTTTATTATAAGTTATTCATTCAGGAATAATATCAAAGTTAAAAATATAAAAATACAACTCTCTATAAGTGTCCATGTCAAATAAGGGCCTATGTATAGAGAATTCCCCAAGATTAGATAATAGAGTGACCTAAATTTTGAACATTTTTATAGATGAATCATCATATGTCTCAACACAGTCATACTGTAACTCATTAAATTATTCAATTGGAGGCTTGAATACTCATAAATATCATTTAATGGAATTAGTTTTCCATAAATTTTTAGTGAAATGATATAATAAATTTGTTTCACACACATCCAAGGAGGAATACTAAAAGTGATAAAAACAACCATTAAAATGATATAATTGGGTCTCAATGTCTCAATGGGTTTAATCCTTCGGTATACATTCCAAATCTCACATTCCTAGGATTAGATGGAGAATATGGATCTAATTAATCAAATGTATTTAATGAATGTGATTTTCTTGGTTGTCGTACTTTTCCATCATACTTGTAAATATATAATTTAATTTCACGGGCATAGGGGATTTCAATGACCTGGATAATCATTAAAGTCTAGGGATTAAATATAAGTAATGAAAAATAATTGTAGTTGTGTTCTTTTTTTTCATCATAGTAGTTTTTTATTTATAATTATAAAATCATGAATTCACATCCATCGAGACGAATTTCATTTTTTTCATTATAGTTTACTTGAATCTTCTCCATAATAAATAATATAATCATTAGTTCAATCATGTCATTATTCTTAATTTAGTGAATTCTTTTTAACCAATTTTTTCAGATCATAAAATGACTCAGGTATCATACCATCCAAAAACGCATCAATCAAAAATTAAAATATCAAGGGAATTACCTTAGTTGTAATTACACATAGGCATTTGATATGGTACAGTATCTGGAGAAAAGAATGTTTTGAATATTTCAAACAGCCACCCTAAAAAATTTGATCTGAATAAAAAAACAAAATAATGAAACACAATTTTCTAACCAATAAATTTCTCTCAAGATTCATTCCTTATAGAATCAATAGAAGTATCCACTGATATGTTACTATTTTTATCTAGTTTTATTGTCATCTGAAAATAAAAACACATCCAAAATTATGATTTTTTTTACCCACAACAAGATTTTCTAATATGAATTTATATTTATGTTTCTATCTTAAATTTGATAAGTATCATTTAAAATGTTTTACATTTCATTGTATATTTTCAATAAATATGGTATCACATTCTATTTATTGAAATTAGTGCTCAAAATATATGTAATATTAGATTGTCCATGCCAAATACACGACAAATATCGAGTAGAAAAATTATTAAAAATCATGTATTCATAAAATTCATTTTTTAGCCATAATAAAAATTTACATTTATAACATGGAGATCATATTGTCCTATCAATCAATAAATTATTAATTTAAGTATAAAAAATTCCTTCAAATCCCCACAAAAAATGATATTTTTTCCTCATAATGTGATACATATTTTAACCATATATATCAAAATTTACATTACTCAATATTAAAAAAACACACATGTATTAATATTTAGTAATATAGATAAATAGAAGTGAAAAAACACCACAAAATTAGTTATAATTATTTTTATGTACGTAATAAAAATTTCAATATAATAAAGTAAATAAATCATCGATAATATTAGGTAAAAAATAACCATGAGAAAAGTCATCAAGCAATTAACAAAAAAAATATTTCAAATGTTCTTTAAAAATCACATATCAATTGATATATTGAAAACTGATTAAAAAATCTAGCTGTTTTCACAAAACCAATTTTTATTGAAATATGCACATCTTAAATGATTTCAACTGGTGTCGAGCACCCATTTTCAAGAGCAAAAATTCACCTTATAAAAACTTTACTTTGATACTTATGGACTAAAAACCATTTTATAAAAGATTAAAATTATAATACCATAATTTTTTTATACATGACTCTAAAACAAAAAAACATATATATTAATGATTAAACTAGTGTTGATCTATACTTTAAATAGTTAATTACCATTATAAAAGTAAATGAAAATTTTATCAACCACATGGAATGTGACCTAGTTCTACGTGGTCCATTTGAAACCATATAAAGAGAAAATTGGGAATTTATACTTGTTCATAGGTTCATTCTAATCATAAGGAATGGATTATCATAATGTAATGTAATACTATGATATATATAACCCTCACCCAGGGAATGATATAACTGACCACATAGGCATGATAATTTTAGTATAAAAAAATCATATAGAATTGAATAACCAAAATAAAGTGCTTATTAACAGTAAACTATGATTATTATAAGTTGTAAAATAGGGGAGAGCTGTTTGACATTAATAATAAGCTATTAAAAGTATAATATATTTCATATAATGTATCTAAATCAATCAAAATGTATGAAAAAATGATAAGAGTTATAAAAAATTAAATAAATTATATTACTAGTAAAATCTAAATAATTAATAATATATCTCATTAGATACATATAATTAATAATCCTAGAATTCAAAATAAAACATAAGTTATTGATTAGGAATAAATAATTCATACAGATAAGAAACCATTAAAAGTATGAGATATGGTAGAGGACATTAAAAAATACTAATATCATGGATAAAATTTTCTAATACATGGTGTAATGAATACATATACAAGTGTTTGTTGTTTCATAAACCACAAAATATATCTATTTGACTAGAATAACATTCACAATAATACCCCCACTAAACTATGAAGTTGTGGTACTATCACAACTACATCAAAAATATATCATGAAATATTTTAGCATGACATCCCTAACATTAATGTTTCTCTCTTTATTTCCATTATTTTTGGTGAAACAACATTCTAAAATGAATAATAATCCTAAATTCACCCAAAAATCCTTATTTACATTGGACAAGATGTGTGCATCATAGTTTGAAATTATCGACATGAGAACTCAATGATGTTGTTCTATCTTCTATTTTTAAGGGCCTCAAAATATCTCTACTATAAAATACCCATGGATTCTTAGGAAGGGACCATACATAGTGAGTTGGTTTAAAATAATCTTGATGGAAACATTTTCCCTGAACATTGATGGTAGAACCATAGAAAATTCCATATACATTTGATCCCATAACAACTATGGCACATCAGGGTGTTGATTCCATCATTATTGAACATGCTTCTTAGCGTTAACATGATGAAAATTTTGGCATAAGGAAACAAACTCCACTACACCTATATTGATTCCTAAACACCGTAAATGACATTTATGGTCTGAGAACGTCTTCACCACAATAAGATTCACCATCAACAGAGATGTATAAAAATTTCTTAGAAGGTCCTCACATAAATTCACTATTACTATCGTTCATCTTCTGAAAAGGATGACATGCTCATAACCTTTTTAAAATCTATCCGGTGTATGTTATGTGGATTTCTATATAAAAATATCTCATAGTAAAAATCTCAAAATTGATCCACATTAATATATTTTTTAATAATTAGGGAAACAACCATTGTTTGGAGGTAATTATTTCAATCCTATTATATTAAAAGAAACTATAATATGGAAATTTTCATTGATTCATCAGTCAACAACAACAAAAATGATCTTCAGATGAGATTATCCAACATCAGCTTATCCTTAATCAGAGTATAGTCTATATAAATATCATAATCATGGAGGAAATATATTCATCTCTAAAATGAAAAATTTATGATCCTTATATGATAAGACATAGTTGAGATTATTTTATATAGAATTTATCACAAACCACTAACTAGTAAAAATATTTCTCCACATCTATAGGGAGAAGACTAATGCAACATACTCTAGATCATGGGTCAAATTGTTCTTCTCATGTTGCCTCATGTGGTAGTATATGTAGTAAATATATATATGATTATTCTTAAAAAAAATCTATTTTATTTTATGGAGTAATCATAGAACACTACATACCTATACTGAGAGTATCAATATAGTAGAAAAGAATATCCACTTCCTACACTTTAGAAAGCCTAATTAAACCTATTTATATATATTAAAGAACATATCATCTTTGTTAAATTAGTCAAGGATATTCATATATGAGATAAATATAACACGAAGAACTTATAATATCTTACCAAACCAAGGGTTCTCCACACATTCATGATTCTCTGTGGTGGATAGCAAGTTAACACTTCCCCGACCTATATATTGTCTTCTATAACATCATATACTTTGATGAGATATTATAAAATGTGGACCACAAGATTCTACAACTAAATATTCTAGATCCTTTCATAAGGGGATCTCATGTAGTATATTAATGACCTTCCCCAAGTGTCTAAATTTGTTCATATTTCATGTCAACTACACTAAAATCTCATTGAAGATGAAAAATGAAAAATGAAGAAATAATGGATAAATTATATGAATAATGATTCAAATAAACACAATTGGGGTGCTTTTCATTTGAAAATATATTAATATAATAATAATAATGACCACAAATAAATCAAATTTACATCATTACTATATCATGAGCACATATTGAGAGATGGTGATATCAGGGTCTGTGGTCTATTTTTGAGAACCATCTATCCCCTCCTAACAGATTGAAGAGGTAATCGATCCTCATTAGTGGATACTTATTATTTATAGTCACATGTTTTATTTTATTATAATTTACAAACAAACTCAGACTTCATTCATCTGTGGTGAGAGAAAAAAGTTTTCACTAGGTGGAAACATTGAGTCTAAAAAATCCTTTTATTTATTACTCCTATAAATACACCTTCAGACCACGATGCTATAAGGGGATCCATATCATATTGTAACGTATAAATCATTTCATCAAATGGGTTTATTTCTATGAAAAATTATGTCTCTTTTTGGAGACTTACCCATGACATGTCATTGAGATTGTCTTCCTCACACTACACCGCAATAATTTGACATTAATAGACCATAACATCTACTTCTCAAAGATTATACTATAATAATTATTAGTATTCACTTTTGTCTTCATTCATATGATCCCTTACAGTTAAACCTATTTTTTCTTACACATAATGAGAACATCATTTCATCAACTTGGAAACACCACATTCTAGGTATTATATAGATTATCTAATCATGAACTATGGATATCATTTCCATACCTAAGATAATGTTTTACTGACCCATCACCATTATAAATATTTCTCTCTTGAATCTTTATCCATAATAAATTAGGTCACACTATCGATATAATGGTGTGATCATTGTTTCCTATATAGTAGGAGTCTTCATGTCAAAGTGTAAGGCCATGATCTCAACTAAAATATCTATTCCTCAGGTAAAATAAATGGAATAGATAGAGTGGCTCACACCCAAGCCTATTATTATGACAACTAATGTAGAGATGATATCTATTGTACCTATAATCATCATTGGTGTCTCTAGGACATTGGTAATCCTAGAATGAATATTCACAAATCCTTAACCAAATTATCCTTAAGCATAGTGTAGACCATGATGGGTGGTGGTGATAACATGTCAATTTATATGTCACCTATATCTACCCACCATTCTCCTCTACAAGGTATGAAACCTAACAAACCTCCATGCACCAGATGCTAACTCTTCCTGGGTGGTCTATAAAATTTATATTCATCAGCTCTATGGATGGTCATAAAATACAATTATTACTGTTCCCAACTACCTCATTTGATACAACACCTCTCTCTAGGATGAATAAAACTGTCCTTAGAGTGTTGAGAAATATACCCTCTCTCATGAGAGCATATCATTGAGAGTCTTCCATGACCAGTTTCCTATGTATACCATCAACAACTATATACTGAGGTATTAACACCTAGGTTTCTACTTTCAATAGTAAATATCAGTAATTCTTTACCCATAAATGACTCCATACTACCAAAGCCCGCATATGAATTCTATAATTGTTGTGAATGTCAAGAGTTATGACTATATCACGGATATATATGTCTTACATTCTCAATGACATTTGACATGATTAATAAATCATCATGTATATCTATATAGTATCATAAGTCGATGATGATCCTCTTGGAATAAAATGTTACTATTACGCATCCATGTGGCAGTTGTAAAAGCTACAAGATACGTTATGATTGTAATGTGGCTACGTAAAACTCCAAATAGAATTGTTCCAATAACACTAACCAATAGAAGAACGTAGTGTAATGTATTCAAGTAAGAAGACTACCATCCCCAATAGGTCCCTAAATAAGACCCACTTCTTCGACCACTATTTGATCCATAGGAATCCTTATAGGATGAAATAATCATCGAATAACCTCTATCTAGTCCATATCTACTAGGGGTCTAGATCGTCCTAAAACATAGGATTTTTATACCTATATAACTCAGATAATGTGTTAATAATACAAACATACTCATATAATACTACCAGAATAACCAATTACTCAATAAGATGTGGAAATACTACTAAATAACCAAATGGTAGCACCCCATATACTTGACCCCACAACGAAGCCACTCTACGATGTAGATAATCTTCATAATCCTACTATGGAACCCTTCATTACTATTATTGAAAATTAATCTTGAAATAAAATCATGATTTTATAGAATTATATAGTATATATGGGGACCTAAATCAAAAATTAAATGGAAACCCAAACCCATTCCTATATGATGAATGTAAAAATATTAACCCCAATACTAGTTCCTATATGTACATATTTAATGAGACAGTAAAAAAATCTTATTTGAATGGATTACCGAACTACTACACCATCATTGGAGTCTTTATACTAAGAGACATACATAAAAAACTTGAAAATAATTTAATAGTTTCGAAAAAATAGGCCGCTAGAAAATTCCAAAGTCCATACCTACGATGAACCCCATATGATACCACTAAATCATGACCTAACGTGATTCAGTCCCCTCAATAATGTGTAAATTAATTTAGGAATCCCTAATCCATACCCCTATCCACCATTGGTTTCATTCTAGTTCTGAGTCTTTAGAACAAAAATGTGAGTCCATATCCTAGAAAATCAATACACACAAATAACTCTAATTACCCAAAAAATATGTGGATTTTTAAAAAACCACAGACTCTATAATTCATGATTAACATTTATCCCATGTAATATTATGAAAAATTATTGGAAATAAAAATGAAAAAAATAAAATAGCAACAAAATAGACAAATATGTCTAACATACAAATTCAGGGGGATGATGTCAAATGGAACCCCTCGTATACCCCACAGTCCATCTAGATCACTATAATATTCCAACTCCCAGAACCACATTACACTATCAAATTTCCTGTCATATATATATGACCAGACAAGTATCGAAAGATAAAAAGCATGGGTGTGCATATTAATATATAGTATGTCACCCCAGCATCACCAACAATTGTATTCAAGATATTATTCATCTCATAATAAAGGTATTCCAAATAGGATATGAGATGTATAATAATAATGCATATAAGGACATGATATATAGAAAGGATTAAAGAGGTCCCAACAATACATCCATCACAATTATTACACTCATGGATTTAATGTTATGATCATCTCAGAGTTCACCCTCTTCGTGACATTCAATCAATGTTGATACACATCCTAGATGTCATGCACATTATTCCATAAAATAAATTACTCACGGATAATCCAAATATATTAATACATATATAAAGGATCTCATCATTTCCAATAATGTATACTAGTACGTACAATTAATAACTTACTATATTGTATTTATTACACTCATATAGGATAGTTATTTTGTTTCCATAAACAACATCTAGAGAAGCTTATAAAATGTTTGAGGATGAATGTTTATCTCACATGGAGGGATTATCAAACTCTATATATGACTAATCAAATTAAAGGAATATTAAAAATATTATTAGAATGTGACTCCACACTATACCCTTGTGAAAATGTTTTAAGGGGACGCATTTAACTAAAAATAGTCTATATATACAATAAGGGGGCCTTAACATACCCTTCGTAATGTACATGACATGCACTACATGTAGAAGGTGTGTCATTGAAGTCCAATGTATTATCATGTCTCTCCATCTCACATGACATATAATTTTCTATATATACATTCTTCCATTTAAGGATACACTGTTTGTACAGGTCAGTCCAGTACTTAGTAAGCCATATTCTAATGTGTTTTTACACAAGGTCATGCCCATGTTCAACAGTTTGTTCCTATATACCAAGTAATTTTGTATTATAGGATCATTTATATTACTCTATCTATGAAAATGGGAATATATGTGTTTTTTCCCATATATATGGACATGTATGTTCCCATGATCCCTAGGGGTACATGCAAAGCTTCCAACATTGTGTAACGTAGTGTAGGACATGTCTCCCACACCATGTGATTTTTTTCTCTAAATATTAATCCTAAAATCATTATTAGGGACGACATGACATGTTTTCCTCCTGGGAATATGAAAATTATTTGAGATATTTTCGAAATCAAAACACTTAATTCATATAACCCTCTACATACCCCTACTTTTATAAAACAAACACTCATTTACAGAAATAAGGTACATGGTTTTAAAAAAGTGTTCCATCACATGAGGTTAGATTACATAGACATGAACCAATCAGAAATCGTATCTTGTATAGATATGGTTTCACCACATTTCAAAATGAATATGATGTCTTCCAAATTCCAAACAAAATTATTATGCATCACATTTACATCGTAAATTCCAATCCTGAACCCATAATGTTAATCTATTTTTCCATAGAAAAATTACACAATGATATTCCACTAAGTATTTGTTGAATCACCTATTAAATAAGTTATTGATAATGAATACCCAATGTGTAACACTCCAGGTAAATAAAGAATATGACATTTTCATTTTTATCCATATTTGTGAATAAAATATTAATATTAATTTAAAGGGGACCTTATGCTCGATGGAGTACCCAATACGCAACAACGAGTTTCTTGGGAATCATACGTTGCACTATAATAATAAAATGATATTATTTTAAATGGCAGTTCAAGCCTAGTTGTTGTAATGGTGGGAATGAATAGAAACAACTAAAATATGATTATATATGCTTGTCAAATATTTTTACTTTTATCCAATCAATGTTAGAGACTTAAAATGTGAATGAATCCAATTTTAATCGTAAATATTCTAATATTCATTAAAAGGTCGATTAACCACCTTTTGATGGCGAACACTTTTTAAATCCACATTTTGAAAATTTCATATGTTATATTAGACAAAATATAATTATTCATTACAATTGGGACATCAAAATATACACTGTGTAAATTTTTGGTATTTTTCCAATAAAGTTCATTTTTTAATGAATAGTGAAAAATGTTGTATTTTAATTCAAAACCTCTTTTTAATATAATTTATTTATATGATTAGTTTATCTTTTTAATTGGTTTTAAAGTCCAATTATAGGATATTTTTACCATTTAATCCAATATTGTTCATTGTAATTAATTTAACTTTGAAATTGGACGTAAACAAGTGTCAATCTTTTAATAGATATTGTTTCTTAAAAACACACTATTTGTTTTGACAGCGGGAATTGGTTATTAAATTAATTAATGCAACTTATATGTTTTGAATTTTGTAAAATGGACATCATTTTTGAATTCGGAATATCAAATATAGCTTAGGGTGAATTTTTGGTAATTTTCCGAAAAACTTCAATTTTTGATGAATAGTGAAACCACTAAGTGGTCTTTAAGGAAACTGATTTTTTTCGTTTAAATGAAACATTACCACTTCTGTGATTTTAATTTCAAAAATCATACATAAAAGGTTGTCATTAAGAAGTAATATGTGGTTCAGTGGAAGTAAAATAATTTTTTGGGGAATAGTAACTTTTAAGTTTATTAATCGCGGTTAGAGGTAATTAGTGTAGTTTAAGGTAAAAATAATGTTTTAATGATATGAAATGACCTAGACACATGTCCTACCCTTATTGGATGTGTCATGTCCGACAAAGAAAATCCATGGGTCAACTTGGGGATCCCATGGATCCACTTTGGTAGGAAAATGACATTAATAACTTTTTATTTAATGTTAAAATAAAAATGTCACAAACATGAGATGTTTTATTAAAACAATTATTAAATGGGGTTATAAAAGTCATAATTTTGACTATAAATATTCATTGGAAATATAAAAAGATTTCCTACATCATGATATTTTTTTTATAGTTTTTAGACATTAAATAAATTAAATTATTTATGAAAGCATGACGATGCAATGATTACCTCATTATTTAACGATTTAAATAAAATGAAACAATAATGTAAAATATAAGACCTAAACTTGTAAAAATCCTATTGGATGTGTGTATTTAGAACCCCGATCACCTTATCCTAAATATTTATAATTTTGGGACCTTTTTTATCCGAAAATCATTTTATAATAAATTATTTTTTCTTATCTTTCCAAGGGTGCCCCTCCTTTTCTCTTATAAAAGGCCCCCACCACTACCACCTTACCCACAGCTCTCAAGAATTTGGCTCAGCCAAACCCTTCCCATTTCATCTCTCCACATCCCTCTATTCATCATTGAAGCCTCACATTTTGGCAGAATTCTTCCCAAGGAAACCTTTGAGCTCAAATCAAGAAGAGTTACCCGATTTTAAGGTAATGTCTTCACTTGTGTTCTTTTGTTTTATTTTGCTTCTCCAACTCTATAAAGTCTTTTTATTCCATTATTTTGTAACAACAACAGTATATTCAATATAATAGGATGTGGTTATGTGAAGTATTCTAGATACACTTACACACACATTTTTCTAATGGTTAAAGAACATATTGTTTCTGTGGTTGGCGAATTTCTGCCTCACGAAATGATGATTGTTCAATCTTTTTTTAACACCTTTAATGGTGTACATTATGATGTAACTATATTTTATAGATGATATATATGGTATTTATGTTTTCTATATTCTTATGAATTTTATATTTAAAACATTCATTTATGTTTTTCATGTTGTGCAAATGCGATAATTTCATATGAGGAATTGTGGACTACTGCCCCCTCAGGTGATGTGACTCGTTCATGCAATACATGGAATGTATATAGAATGAAATTAATGAACATATTTGACCTAAATAACATATATATTTTACTGGAATTATAATATATATATATATATATATCTCTCTCTCAATTATTTTTAATTCCTTTAATATGACAAAGAAATGAAAGTAGTGTTAATGCGTACGTACGGCCTACCGTCTCCATGAACGGTGCATTTCATTTATTTTTATCTTCAAATGTTATGGAGTAGTATAAAATGAAAATTTAATGGATATATATGATATTTAAATGATTAATACTATTGTGGAGATTATTTACTTATATCTACATGGACAATCATTTTCAAACAAGTTCATTTTTGACTCATGTACCAAACATCGACAAAAACGTCTGATATGAACTCACATTATTAACCAATTATTATAAAATTATAACATGTGATAAAAACTGAATAATAATCTTTAAAATAGGTCCTTAAGCAACTATAAATTTACCAAAGTTTATTATTCAGTAATAAAAAGAAACGAACAAGACAAGTCAGACTTGAGGTAAGGGATCTTACTCCTCTCTTTCTTTTTATGTACACTCTTTTATGTGATTCATTTTAATCTAATCATTCTTATGATTGGGATTCTCTTTTATATTAATCCTACTGTAATTTTTTATTTTCATATGATGATAGACCCTATTTTCTCTCATCAATCCATTTTGGTAGTTTTGAGTGGCGCCGTTAGGCTGCCAAATTTTCGTAAGAGATCTAACATCTCTCTTTTTTTAAGTATTCTCCTTTATGTCACTTCTTTTTTGATCCTCTTTGTTATGATGTGGGATGTTATTTTATATTCCTATTTCTATACATTTTATTTTAATATGATGAGAGACTCTATTTGATCTCATCAATCCATTTTTGGAAGTTTTAATTGGCGTCGTTAGGCTGCCGAGTTTTCGTAAGGGATTGTTCATCTCACTTTTAGTCCAGTGAGATTTATGCTACATTTTCCACCATTTCCTTGTGTGGTGTATGAAATTCCCTATTATTATACTCTTTGGGTAATATAATTTCATTTATGGGTATTTACATATTCATTTTATGACCCCTCTTCAATGGGGTGTACATTTCGAAAGTTACCCAAGTCGGTAAGGGAACCTTTCCCCGTCCTCTTTTTAAAATACTTATTTTGTTATGTTTTTTAATTCACATAATATTATATTGGGATATGTTCTCCTATATCTTTATTGATGTAAATTTTATGTCCAAGTGATGAGTTACCCTTTTTATCTCTCATCAACTCATTTTCTGAATTTTGAAATGATGTCGTTAGGCTGTCGAATTTCTGTAAGGGAACTTCTTAACCCACTTTCAATTATTTAGGTTAAACCTCTACTTCTTGATTTTATTATTCCAAGATTATGTTTGGAATCTCAATGTTGTATTTTCCACAAACCATTGTGTGGATATACTATTTCTACACATAATCATCTCATTGATAAATTCTTATTTCATTTAGACGAACTTGTAACGGAAGTCATAACTCAATCTCATTTCATTTAGTTAAATATATATGTCATTGTTTTTGTTTTTCCATGATTATGTGTGAATGACCTCTGATTTTGTTTACACGTAATATCCACTTATATTTTGTGTATTCATATTTTTCACACATAATCATGTAATTGTGTTATCCTTAATCTAAGGATACTGACTTTGTAAGGGACTTCGTCTCAATCTCCTTTCACTGAGTCATATTTGGTTTTATACACAACTTTCTTTTATATATTGTATAAACCCCTTTAACTTTTAATTTTATTTTAAAGGAATATTTTTATACGAAGCATTTTACTAAATGAAAAAAAGGAATGTTTCTTTTAACGTACGTGGTGACAACGACCTTTTCCGTCGTCGCGAGTATTATTTGGTGTTTGGCTTCCTCAAGAAGCCGTAATGTTTTTTTTAAATGAAATAAATACCATATTGCCTTTTATGTATTTTGGTATTTAAAATGGTTTTTATAATGGATTTGTTATGTTAATATATTTAAGTGATATATTGTGATCAAAGTTTGGAAATGTTTTATTTCCAATATATTTGTTTTATGTCTTATTAATTTATAATGTTACTTGGACATTCGACGGGTGGTTACATGATAAACCATATGAAGGGTGGTGGCGTGAATACCAGGATGGGTGGTTACGTTATAACCTCCAACGCATTGGGTATGGAAGTCAGCCGTATGGATATTCCATTAAGTATGTGTGGAAGTCGACCGTATGGTTATTACATTTAAGTTTGTTTATGTCCCAATTTACCTTTATATGTTA
Organism: Viscum album; assembly: GCA_963277665.1. Classification (NCBI taxonomy): domain Eukaryota; kingdom Viridiplantae; phylum Streptophyta; class Magnoliopsida; order Santalales; family Viscaceae; genus Viscum; species Viscum album. The sequence continues at coordinate 568,507,820 of OY728151.1, forward strand.
TGAATACTTTAAATGGGTTTTATGGTAATCTTTTGGATACAAACGGGTAAGTAATGATCTTTAATTCAATGAAGAGTTTTTTTTACTACTTCATAAAGGTGAAAAGTATTACACTGATAAAGTATACATGGTTTACTTGTTGTTTTGAAAAACTAACAGTTTTCATTCTTTGTGTATCCCTTACTGAGATTTTTATGCTCACCCCAATTTATTTTGAAATGTTTTTCACAGGACTTAATGTGGAATAGGGTCATGGATGAGATCAAGGGAATGTCATGCTATCTAAAACATGGAACTAGACCTGTTTCTTTTTAAGAGTTTTTATTTTATGGAAACTTAGTAGAAGTGTCTATTTTGTAATCTTTTGAGATGTAATATTTGTGTCTTAATACTCTAAAACTCTAAACCATGAAAAGATCCTGAATGTGAATTATTCATTTAATTCAATATTAAGTAAGTTTGATGGTTGGGGCCTTATAATTGGTTTCATAGGTCGGTTTAGACAACTTTAGGGATTAAGAGTTTTTTATAGACACATGGTTAGTCCCTATATCTATTTTTTCAGTTAAATCCTTTTTTTATAATTTTTTTCATGGAAAGTAAAGTCAGTTACAAATTGAAGGAGAAGGATCTCAAACGACATTCATATCTTTTTCTGATGACATGCTTACAATAATTATTGCAAAGTCATGTTCGGATGATTGTGAAACATTTTCTAGCATACAACTCACTTGCAAGTAGTTGTTTGAGATATCAAACACCTCCACTATACCTCGTTATCATCGTGGATCATGGGTTGTATTTAGACAAATATTATTTTCACAATATTCCCATATTTCCATGAAAGGTAAATATTATCAAGGAATTTTCAAATATTTTACCTTATCACAAGAATTTGAAGCATATTATGATTTTAAAAATGGTGCTGAGGAAGGAGGCCCTTGCACAACCTATTAATAGTTTCTTTTAAAATATATACTCTCAGCACATAATTATGGTATTTTAAAAGGACAAATAATAAAATGTTTCAACTCAAATTCGGTCAGACTATTTTATAGATATCATGTTTTATCAGATGTTTTGGAATTATATCTTATACAGGATTATTTTCCAAAACTGTTTTTTTGTGAACACCCATATGACCCATGTTGTACAAGGTGTGTTTGGATAGAGGAATCAACTGATTTTTAAGGATCTCTAAATCGTTTTTGTAATGCATGGGACTTCTACCTACGTGAACAGGATGACGATGAAACCGAGTGGATTCCATGATCAAGGTATGCTGTTATTCTTTTTTGAAATCGTTTTATTTTATCTTATGGCTGTGAAATAAGACTTCATGAATTAAGATGTTGAGATCGTAATGAATTTGGATGAAAATGAAAGGTATAAGGAAACTATTGAAGTTAAAACATTTTAGGGTTATTTTTAATGTTTTATAAAAAGGGAAACACGCATACCATGTAACAACCCTTCATGTCGGACAAAGATGCGGGAATCGAACCCACAACCAAAGTCTGACTGGTATTTATCACCTACCACTTGACTACGTGAAGCTCCTGTTTTGTTTGACTAATTCTCTTTAGTTAAATGATTTTATGAATTAAGAGTAAGTTTATTTTGGGTTATATATATAAATTATTAACTTATGATGGAGGATATGTGATTAGGATAATTACTTTTCAATATGAGACTTTAAGAGCAACTAATTTTATTTGGAGATAAGTGTTATTTTGTACCTTGGAAGACTATGTGATTAAATCTTTCAAATATTTGGGTTTCAATCATAGATTGGTTTACTTTGAAGAAATTTATGGACAAATTTTATATCGAATGGTCTTCGTTGAACATTGGGTTTTGTTGGGCAAATTTTGGAGATTAAGAATATATTTTCTTTTTATAAAGGGTTATCCTTTTCTGGATTATCTGATCTTGTAATGACCTTTTTGGTTTTGGTTTTGGTTAAAGTATAAAGACATGTGAAATATATAGTTCTATTTTGTGTATTAGGTGCTTCTATAGAAGTAGATTATAGCTATCTTAATGTAAACAAGTCATCCTAAATACTCATCTTTTGGAGAAAATATGAGTTCATGTAAGAAATCTAGTAAAAGTTGAAAGTCAACATGACAAGTAAGTATGTTTCCTTATATTTTATTTAAGCTAAAAAATAAATTCATCAATGAAATGTAAATACAAATAATGTTGTCCATTAACTTTTTCTACTGTGGAATCCAATACCGTTTAACCCATCACATGTTTGTGATTTTCTGGTGGTTAACTTTCTCCTAAACATGTTTTCTATCACGCTCCCTCAAAACATGACCCTTTTTTTTCATCCATATCCATGTTTTTATACAAGGAAACCTAGTATGGGTTAACTCATGTGACTTTTGTACTTCCCTTTATTTCTTTTAAAGTTATAGTTTAATTTACTTTTTTTCCTATGTGGGGCTTTCAATGAAGTTTCTGAGCCCAATTTTTAAATTGTGAGGACAGAATTCCCAAAAGGGGGGAAGGATGTAACAACCCAGGTAAATAAAGAATATGAAATTTTCATATTTATCCATATTTGTAAATAAAATATTAATATTAATTTAAAGGGGACACTATGATTGATGGCGTACCCAATACGCAACAACGAGTTTCTTGGGAATCTTACATTTCACTATAATAATAAAATGATATTATTTTAAATGGAAATTCACGCCGAGCCATTGTAATGGAGGGAATGAACAGAAATAACTAAAAAATGATTATATATTTTTGTCAAATTATTTTACTTTTATCCAATCAATGTCAGAGGCTTAAAATGTGAATGAATCCAATTTTAAGCATAAATATTCTAATATTCCTAAAAAGCTCGATTAACCACCTTTTGATGGAGAATGCTTTTTTAAATACACTTTTTGAAAATTTCATATGTTATATTGGACCAAATAAAATTATTCTTTAAAATTAGTACATCAAAATTTACATTGTGTAAATTTTGGGTATTTTTCCGATAAAGTTCATTTTTTAATGAATAGTGAAAAATGTTGTATTTTAATTCAAAACCCCTATTTAATATAATTTATTTATATAAATAGATTATCTTTTTAATTGGTTTTAAAGTCAAATTATAATATACTTTCACCATTTAATAAAATATTGGTCATTGGAATTAATTTCACTTTGAAATAGGACTTAAACTAGTGTCATTCATTTAATAGATATTGTTTCTTAAAAACACGCAATTTGTTTTGACAACGGGAATTGATTATTAAATTAATTAATGAAACTTATATGTTTTGAATTTTTTAAAATGGACATCATTTTTTAATTCGGAATATCAAATATAGCTTAGGGTGAATTTTTTGTAATTTTCTGAAAAACTTCAATTTTTGATCAATAGTGAAACCACTAAGTGGTAGTTAAAGAAACTGATTCTGTTCGTTTAAATGAAACTTTACCACTTATGTGACATGAATTTCAGAAATATGACATACATGGTTGTAATTAAAATGTAAAATGTGGTTCAATGGGATTAAAATAATTTTTTGGAGAATAGTAACTTTTAAGTTTATTAATCACAATTAGAGGTAATTAGTGTAGTTTAAGGTAAAAATAATGTTTTAATGATATGAAATGACTTAGACACATGTCCTACCCTTATTCGATGTGTCATGGCCGACCTAGAAAATCCATGGGTCAACTTGGGGACTCCATGGAGCCACTTTGGTAGGAAAATGACATTAATAACTTTTTATTTAATGTTAAAATAAAAATGTCACAAACATTTGATGTTTTACTACAAAAAATTTTAAATGGGGTTATACAAGTCATAATTTTGACTAAAAATATTCATTGTAAAGATAAAAAGATTTATTACATCATGCTATTTGTTTTATAATTTTTAGACATTAAATAAATTAAATTATTTATGACACCATGATGATGCATCGATTACCTCATTATTTAACGATTTAAATAAAATGAAACAATATTGTAAAATCTAAGACCCACACTTGTCAAAAACCTATTGGATGGGTGGATTTAGAACCTTTATCACCTTATACTTTATATTTATAATTGTGGGACCTTTTTTATCCGAATTTTTTTTAATAAAGTATCTTTTCTTAACTTTCCAAGAGTGCCCCTCCTTTTCTCTTATAAATGGACCCCACCTCTACCACCTTACCCACACCTCTCAAGTCTTTGGCTCGAACAAAACCTGCCCATTTAATCTCTCTAAATACCTCTATTCATCATTGAAGCCTCACCTTTTGGCATAATCATTCCCAAAGTAGCCTTTGAGCTCAAATCAAGAAGAGTTACCCGATTTTAAGGTAATGCCTTCACTTGTGTTCTTTTGTTTTATTTTGCTTCTCCAACACTCTAAACACTTTTTATTCCTTTATTTTGTAACAAAAACAGTATCATAAATATACTAGGATGTTGTTATGTGAATTATTCGAGATAAACATACACACACATTCGTCTAATGATTAAAGAACATACTGTTTCTGTGGTTGACGAATTTCTACCACACAAAACGGTTATTGTTCAATCTTCTTTTAACAACTTTAATGGTGTCCATTATGATGTCACTATATTTTATATATGATATATATTGTATTTATTTTTTCTATAGTCTTATTAATTTTATATATAAAACATTCCTCTATGTTTTTCATGTTGTGCAAATGCGATAATTTCATTCGAGGAAGTGTGGACTACCGCCCCCTCAAGTGATGTGACTCGTTCATGCAATACATGGAATGTATAAAGAATGAAATTAATGAAAATATGTGACCTATATAACATATATAGTGTACTGGAATTATAATATATATATATATATATATATATATCTCAATTCTTTTTAATTCCTTTAATATTACAAATAAATGAAATTAGTGTTCATGGGTATGTACGACCTACCGCCTCCATGAACGGTGCATTTCATTTCTTTTTATCTCCAAATGTTATGGAGTAGTATAAAATGAAAATGTACTGGATATATATGATATTTAAATCATTAATACTATTCTGTAAATGATTTACTTATAACATCATGGACAATCATTTTCAAACTAGTTCATTTTTGACTCATGTACCAAACATCGACAAAAACGTCTGATAAGAAATCACATTATTAAACAATTATTATAACATTATAATATGTGATATAAACTGATTAATAATATTTAAAAGAGGTCCTTACGAAATTATAAATTGAACAAAGTTTATTATTCAGGAATATAATGAAACGAACAAGACAAGTGAGACATGAGGTAAGGGATCTTACTCCACTCTTTCTTTTTATGTACACTTTTTTATTTCATTCCTTTTAAGATCATCTTCCTTATGATTGGGATGTTATTTTATATTAATCCTACTGTACATTTTTATGTTCATATGATTAGAGACCCTATTTTCTCTCCTCAATCCATTTTGTATGTTTTGAGTGGCGTCGTTGGGCTGCCGAATTTTCGTAAGAGATCTAACCTCTCTTTTTTTAAGTACTCTCCTTTATTTCACTTCTTTTAAGCTCCTCTTTGTTATAATGGGGGATGTTTTTTTATATTAATCATTATCTACATTTTATTTTAATATAAGGAGAGACTCTATATGATCTCATCAATCCATTTTAGGATGTTTTATGTGGCGTCGTTAGGCTGCCGAGTTTTTGTAAGGGATTGTTCATCTCACTTTTAGTCTCGTGAGATTTATGCAACATTTGACAACATTTCCTTTGAGTGGTGTATGTACTTACCATTAATATTCTTTTTGTGTAATATAATTTCATTTATGTGTATTTACATATTTATTTTATGACCCCTCTTTAATGGGCTGTACGTTTCGAAAGTTACCCAAGTCAGTAAGGGAACCTTTCACCCTCCTCTTTTTCAAAGACTTCTTTTGTTATGTCTTTTAATTCACATACTATTATTTTGGGATATGTTATTCTATATCCTTATTGATGTAAATATTATGTCTAAGTGATGAGATAACCATTTTATCTCTCATCAACTCATTATATGAATTTTGAAGTGACGCCGTTAGGCTGTCAAATTTATGTAAGGGAACTTCTTAACCCACTTTCAATTATATGGGTTAAACATCTACTTCTTGATTTTATTATGCCAAGATTATGTGTGGAATCTCTATGTTGTATTTTCCACAAACCATTGTGTGGATATACTATTTCTACGCATAATCATCTCATTAATAAATTCTTATGTCATTTAGACGAACATGTAAACGAAAACATAACTCAATCTCATTTTATTGAGTTAAATATCTATGACATTGGTTTTGTTTTTCCAAAATTATGTGTGAATGACCTCTGATTGTTTTACACTTAATATCAACTTATATTTTGTGCATTCATACTTTTGACACATAATCATGTAATTGATTTATCATTAATCTAAGGATACTGACTTTGTAAGGGACTTCGCCTCAGTCTCCTTTCATTGAGGCATATTTGGTTTTATACACAAATTTCTGTTATACGGTGTATAAACCACTTTGAATTTTAATTTTATTTCAAAGGAATCTTTTTATATGAAGTTTTTTACTAAACGGAAAAAGGAATGTTTCTTTTAACGTAGGTGGTGACAACGACCTTTTCCGTTACCGCGAGTATTACTTGGTCTTTATCTTCCTCAACAAGCCATGTTGTTTTTTTAAATGAAATAAATACCATATACTATTTTATGTATTTTGGTATTGAAAATTGTTTTTATAATGTATTTGTTATGTCAAAATATTTAAGTGATATATTGTGATCAAAGTGTGGAAATGTTTTCTTTCAATTATATTTGTTTTATGTCTAATGATTTTATAATGGTACTTGGACATTCGACGGGTGGTTACGTGATAAAACATATGACGGGTGGTACCGTGAATACCAGGACGGGTGGTTACGTTATAAAATCCAATGAATTGGGTATAGAAGTCAGCCGTATGGATATTCCATTAAGTATGTGTGGAAGTCGACCGTATGATTATTCTATTTAAGTTTGTTTATGTCCCAAGTTACCATTATATGTTATGCATTCTTTATATGGGTTTTATGGTAATCTTTTGGATATAAAAGGGTATGTAATGATCTTTTATTCAGTGAAGTGTATTTTTACTACTTCTTAAAGGTGAAAAGTATTACTTTGATAAAGTATACATTGTTTACTTGTTGTTTTGAAAAACTAACAGTTTTCATTATTTGTGTATCCCTTACTGAGCTTTTTATGATCACACCAAGTTTTTTGGAAATTTTTTTCACAGGACTTAATGTGGAATAGGGCCAAGGATGGTATCAAGGGAATGTCATGCTATCTGAAACATGGAATTAGACATGTTTCATTTTAAGAGTTTTTATTTTATGGAAACTTAGTAGAAGTTTCTACTTTGAAATCTTTTAATATGTAATAGTTGTGTCCTAATTCTCTAAAACTATAAACCATGAAAAGAACCTCAATTTTAATTATTAATTTAATTCATTATTAGGTAAGGTTTAAGGTTGTTGACTTATACAATGTATAGGGATTTAAAAACTCTGTAACATATAAAGAATGACAAACATATTCCATTATTCTAGTTTTCCTCGATCTGTTTCCATTGGAATGATGAATTAAGAATTAAAACCCAATAATATCAATTCTCAAAATTTATAGGAAGATAAACTCAATGTTACATGAATGAATGACCCAAGAATATAACATTTCATTGATTTTGTTTTCATTCATCATGGTAAAAAATTGGGGAAAATAAACCAATGAAAGCTAATAAGTACATCTTTTTTGGACATTTCACTAAAGAATAATGGATAAAATTGTTTTTTGGTGAGACCCATGAATAAATTTATCATAGGAAATCCTAGTGGTGATAATCATATCATTGTCACACTTTAATTCAATCAATATCCCCTCCATGATCTCCTCTAGAATCCCTAATGTCTTCACTTGTGTTCTTTTGTTTTATTTTGCTTCTCCAACACTCTAAACTCTTTTAATTCCTTTATTTTGTAACAAAACCAGTATCTTTAATATACTATGATATTTTTAAGTGAATTATTCGAGCTAAACTTACACACGTATTCGTCTAATGGTTAAAGAACATACTGTTTCTGTGGTTGGCGAATTTCTACCTCACAAAACGATTATTGTTCAATCTTCTTTTAACAACTTTAATGGTGTCCATTATGATGTCACTATATTTTATATATGATATATATTGTATTTATGTTTTCTATATTCTTCTAAATTTTATATATAAAACATTATTCTATGTTTTTCATGTTGTGAAAATGCGATAATTTCATACGAGGAACTGTGGACTACCGCCCCCTCAAGTGATGTGACTCGTTCATGAAATACATGGAATGCATAAAGAATGAAATTAATGAACATATGTGAACTATATAAAATATATATTTTACTGGAATTATAATATATATATATATATATTATTTTTAATTCCATTAATATGACAAAGAAATGAAATTAGTATTCATGGGTATGTACGACCTACCGTCTCCACGAACGGTGAATTTCATTTCTTTTTATCTCCAAATGTTATGTAGTAGTATAAAATGAAAATTTACTGGATATATATGATATTTAAATCATTAATACTATTCTGGAAATGATTTACTTATAACTACATGGACAATCATTTTCAAACAAGTTCATTTTTGACTCATGTACCAAACATCGACAGAAACGTCTGATATGAAATCACATTATTAAGTAATTATTATAACATTATAATATGTGATATAAACTGATTAATTATATTTAAAAGAGGTCCTTAAGAAATTATAAATTGACCAATGTTTTATATTCAGGAATATAATGAAACGAACAAGACAAGTGAGACATGAGGTAAGGGATCTTACTCCTCTCTTTCTTTTTATGTACACTCTTTTTTGTCATTCCTTTTAAGCTCATCTTGCTTATGATTGTAATGTTATTTTATATTAATCCTACTGTACATTTTAATGATCATATGATGAGAGACCCTATTTTCTCTCCTCAATCCATTTTGTATGTTTTGAGTGGCGTCGTTTGGCTGCCGAATTTTCATAAGAGATCTAACCTCTCTTTTTTTAAGTACTCTCCTTTATGTCACTTCTTTTAAGCTCCTCTTTGTTATGATGGGGGATGTTCTTTTATATTACTCTTTCTCTACAGTGAATTTTAATATAATGAGAGACTCTATTTGATCTCATCATTCCATTTTAGGATGTTTTAAGTGGCACCGTTAGGCTGCCGCGTTTTTGTAAGGGATTGTTCATCTCACATTTAGCCCCGTGAGATTTATGCTACATTTGACACCATTTCCTTTGAGTGGTGTATGTACTTCCCATTAATATACTCTTTGTGTAATATAATTTCATTTATGTGTATTTACATATTTATTTTATGACCCCTCCTCAATGGGGTGTACATTTCGAATGTTACCCAAGCCAGTAAGGGAACCTTTCACCCTCCTCTTTTTAAAAGACTTCTTTTGTTATGTCTTTTAATTCACAAACTATTATTTTGGGATATATTCTTCTATATCCTTATTGATGTAAATATTATGTCCAAGTGATGATATAATCATTTTATCTCTCATCAACTCATTTTATGAATTTTGAAGTGACGTCGTTAGGCTGTCAAATTTCTGTAAGGGAAATTTATAACCCACTTTCAATTATATGGGTTAAACCTCTACTTATTGATTTTATTATGCCAAGATTATTTGTGGAATCTCTATGTTGTAGTTTCCAAAAACCATTGTGTGGATATACTATTTCTACACATAATCATCTCATTGATAAATTCTTATGTCATTTAGACGAACTTGTAAAGGAAATCATAACTCAATCTCATTTCATTGAGTTAAATATCTATGTCATTGATTTTGTTTTTCCAAAATTATGTGTGAATGACCTCTGATTGTTTTACACTTAATATCAACTTATATTTTGTGTATTAATATTTTTCACACATAATCATGTAATTGATTTATCATTAATCTAAGGATACTGACTTTGTAAGGGAATTCGTCTCAGTCTCCTTTCATTGAGGCATATTTGGTTTTATACACAAATTTCTTTTATACGGTGTATAAACCACTTTGACGTTTAATTTTATTTCAAATGAATCTTTTTATAAGATGTTTTTACTAAACGGAAAAAGGAATGTTTCTTTTAACGTAGGCGGAAACAACGACCTTTTCCGTTACCGCGAGTATTATTTGGTCTTTGTTTTCCTCAACAAGCTGTATTGTTTTTTTAATGAAATAAAAACCATATACTATTTTATGTATTTTGGTATTGAAAATTGTTTTTATAATGGATTTGTTATGTCAATATATTTATGTGATATATGGTGATCAAAGTGTGGAAATGTTATCTTTCGATTATATTTGTTTTATGTCTTATGATTTTATAATGGTACTTGGACATTCGACGGGTGGTTACGTGATAAACCATATGAAGGGTGGTACCGTGAATACCAGGACGAGTGGTTACGTTATAACATCTAATGCATTTGTTATGGAAGTCGGCCGTATGGATATTCCATTAAGTATGTGTGGAAGTCGACCGTATGGTTATTCTATTTAAGTTTGTGTATGTCCCAAGTTACCATTATATGTTATGCATTCTTTATATGGGTTTTATGGTAATCTTTTTGTTATAAAAGGGTATGTAATGATCTTTTATTCAGTGAAGAGTTTTTTTACTACTTCCTAAAGGTGAAAAGTATTACTTTAATAATGTATACATGGTTTAGTTGTTGTTTTGAAAAACTAACAGTTTTCATTATTTGTGTATCCCTTACTGATGTTTTTATTCTCACCCCAAGTTTTTTGGAAATGTTTTTCACAGGACATAATGTGGAATAGGGTCAAGGATGGGATCAAGGGAAAGTCATGCTATCTAAAACATGGAATTAGTCATGTTTCTTTTTAAGAGTTTTTATTTTATGGAAACATAGTAGAAGTGTCTATTTGTAATATTTTAAGATGTAATAGTTGTGACCTAATTCTCTAAAACTCTAAACCATGAAAAGATACTTAATTTGAATTATTCATTTAATTAATTATTATGTAAGGTTTAAGGTTGGGGACATATACAATGTATAGGGATTTAAAAACTCTGGAACATAAAAATAATGACAAACATATTCCATTATTCTAGTTTTCCTCGATTTTTTTCCATTGGAATGATGAATTAAGAATCAAAATCCAATAATATCTATTCTCAAAATTTATAGGAAGATAAACTCAATCTTACATGAAAGAATGACCCAAGAATATAACATTTCATTGATTTTGTTTTCATTCATCATGGTAACAAAATGGGGAAAATAAACCAATGAAAGCTAATAACTACATCTTTTTTGTACTTTTCACTAATGAATAATGGTTAACATTGTTTTTTGGTGAGACCCATGAACAATGTTATCATAGGAAATCCTAGTGGTGATAATCATATCATTGTCACAATTTAATTCAATCAATATCCCCTCCATGATCTCCTCTAGAATCCCTAAGGTTCTACAGCTAACTGAAAAATTTGGTTATAAACATATATTTTTATATATTTTTGGTTTAGCAGAAGCAAATAAAAAATAAATCAATTTTTAATTTACTAATTTATTGTTCCACCAATGATATTTCACAAACAAGAAACTGATGTGCTAGTGGTTATGTTATGAATTTTTTAAAACTAGAGTTTTTTATATAATGGTGGTCTTATATTTATCATTCATGACTCTTATTCATAGTAAATACATTATTTTTGAAAAATAGTACACTTGTGATGTAATATATTTTATATTTTTATTACAGAATTATCAATTCTCACCATACCTTAGATTATTGAATCATCATATAAAATTGATTGTTTTCCATATATTCCAATTCAATTCATTGTAGAAACTAGAATGTTAAATTATAAGGACCAATGATTCTTACATCCTCCATAAAAATCATATTTTTTAATCTTTTCATATATTTTATCCTTTCACAAACTATTAAGAATATTATTCAAATTCTTATCGTGGTCCTCCTTTAATTTAAAGTATACTAGAATATCCTCATTGAAGAAAATAAAAAATTTCAAAGGTACTATATAGATAATATATTTTAAATTCTAAAATTATTGGAAGGTAAATATTGACTATGGGAGGCACCACTATGAACTCATAATTTCCATAAAAAATTGAATGGAAGACATTATATTTTTTTTGACCCATTATATTTGATATAGTAGCTAAAGGACTATAATTGAAAAATATTATGCCCCACTTTATAGATCGAATATGAAATAAATACATGTTAGGAGATAGTTTTTCCTTATTTTGATTTTATTGAGTTCCTCATAATTAATTTATAGGAACATTGAATCAACTGTCTTCATGATGAAGATGATAGGTTCATCCCTTAGTGAAGTACTCATGCATATAAACCCATATTCAATTTTCAATTTTAGCTACATATTCTATTCCTCTAACTCAATGGTGTCCATTTTGTAAGGATTCAAGGATATGGGTTGAAATCCAATTATATGTTAAATTTAGATCATATCCTCTGGATCTAGAGGATGACCTAAAAACTCCTTAGGGAATTCATCAATATAATACCTTAAAAGGTTCAAATCATATAGAATTATTTTTTCCTTTGTCTCAATCATCTGAGTACTATATTATTACTCTTAAGATAGTAATATCAACACTTCTTATGAATAACACAATGGAGATTCAACCCCTACATTTAGTTTTATAGATTCAAAAAATGACTTGGGATGTGATGAGTGATCTCACTCTCATAATAGATGATTGTTTAATTATATAAATACAACCATATAGTTAATAATATCATTGGAAACTCCACTAAATTATGCAATAAAATATTTTCTTCGATATTTATTCCTAGAAAAATAAATGGGGAGGATTTATATACTTGGGGTACAATAATCTTTCAATTTTATTGTCTCTGAAACAAATTAACCCCATTTGTTGTGGTGGGTTTTGAATGGTTCTAATAAAATCGATAGATATTAATGAATACATAGAATTAGAATAAAAAAATCATATAATCATTTTTGAAAGAATAAACAATGTACTATTCACAATAATGTTTCCAGTATCCTCCAAAGTAGTAGTAAAATAATATTTCCTTCCTTGGTCCCTATAAAATAGAGTATTTTTCAATTATAGAAGTTTTAAACCCTTGTATGAGGTATTTGGTTCATATAAATCAGGTTTACATTGAAATTAAAACACTATACTCCTGACTGAGTGTTGCTGTGAATATTATATTCATCCATCACACTAGTATATTTCTTCATTTCTCTTCTGTACTTTTTTTCCAATTTCCAAACATTAAAAAAGGTTGAAAAATATTTTTTTCCATGGATATAGTTTTATGAATTGTTATTCCCAAATTTTTTGCATCATTTATGATCGGTTTTCATTTCTCTTTGATATTTATCAAATGATCATCCTGATTAAAACTCTAGTTTAATATTTTTTTTCCTCATGGCCTCTAATTCTATTGAGATTATTTGATATACATCTTGAATATTCTTTTAAAATGAAAATTCTTTGGTAATTTTTAATATCTATTATATCAAATACTTTTCATTGTCTCTCATTAGCCGAAAAATGAATGTTTCACATTACATTAAATTTTCATGTTAATGATGAAAGAATGCCACTATGTCCTTGTGGTGTTTTTCTTATACACTCTTATAAACTCATATTCCTTTTTCAACTATTGTAAAAAATACCTATAAATAATAATAAATATATTTTGGGTAAAATATTTAAGGAAAAATCTTTACATGGATCCATCCCATTCTTGGGAATGAATTTTTTTTAAATAGTGTTTTTATTGAGTACATAATATTGATTTGATTCCCATTCAAGATGATATACATATATATAGACGCACATTCACTTGTTATGATAATAACACAACATATAATACCATTCCAATGTAGTTAATCAATAATTCCATGATGTGGGGACCAAAATATCAACTAATTTTAGGTGGTATATTTTATATAAATTGATCAACTACAACATAAAATTTAATTAGATTATATGGGTGTTATAAACGAGGTATGTAATTATTCAGTGCATGAGTCAGGTAAGCCAGTCCATCGATGAAGTTCCCATATACCTCTAAAATATGATTAGGAATATCATTAAGGAAAACATATAATTTTATATCAAATATTTGTTTTTCATAGTTCCTAATATTTCTCTCCATTCACTAAAATAATCAATAGGATGAGAATAATAAAACTAATATGAAAAAATAAAATCTATGAACATATAAGGGATAAAATATAAATGAAAAGTGTTTCATAACCTATGAGTATCTTGGTATCAATATATGATATCTATGAAAAAATTTAACGTTATTTTTTCTATAAATACCGTCTATTTACATCTTCTATAATTATTTCTTTATATAATTTCGGTTTACCAATACATACATCCAAAAAGTGTCAACCCAATTCCGTAATAAGGTCAATTTTTTATACACAATGTAAAAATATATATATTTCCCAGGAACCCTTTTTAGTGTTATTAACTCAGTAGAAAACTATTCTACAGACACAACTACTTATAGTATCATTGTAGGGATTTAATCTGTCAAAATCTAAATTTTTATACTTCAAAATGATCTCATAATATTATCTTCTACAAAAACATATCCCTAGGGGTTTCACAAATGAACTTGAGTAACAATTATAAAAAATAAAATATACCTTTTTTCGATAAAAACCATAGAGACCAAGTAATTTTAAACATATGATTATATATTTTTAACATGAACATAAAATAAGGACAACCCAAAAATTGTGACATCAATAACCTTTGGATGTCGTGGTTAAAAATAATTAAAAAAGTATCTAAAACACTTCATAAATATTCTCTAATGTGACCCTAAATACCTATGAGATCCTAAAATATCAACAACTAATTCTGGTAAAATATAATACAATGGGGTATGTAATAAATCCCATTATGAGAATAAAAATATTAATTAAGGATACCACATGGGTCAAAATACATAAAAAGTTGTCTTAATAGATGTGATTAACGATTTAATAGATGGATAAATAATGTAATTAATAAGTAATTTTACGATCTCATAAAAATAAAAATCTGAAATCTACATAAAACATGAAGTAATCATAAGTCATTTCTGACATCCATGGAAATATCAAAAGGTTGATATAGAATATCTATGTATTATTTTTAATCACTAATCCCATATATAATATATAATGCGAAAACATTCCTAATGAGTTATAGTGATATTTTGGTGCACCCATAAGAAAATGTAATTTATTATGACTATAATGAAATGAAATTATCATACAAAATAAACATAATGATTACCAATGGAGATAATTGTGTATCTTAATCATGCCACATATCATTATAAAATTATATTTCAAAATAATTTTAAAGAGAAGAATAACCTAAATATTTTTTTTGTTCATATTTCAGTCTATGAAAATATTTATCAATATATAATGTTCATTTGGATGGAATTCCATGTTAAATAGTAGTGAATTGGTTATATAAATGAACTATCAAATGTTATTTAAATGAACTGGTTAAATAAATTTTGGAGAAAGAGTGTGTAAGGATGTTTATTTAAAAACAAATGTGTAATAGGGTTGTTATACATAAAATATTCCTTTATTTAAAGAAATGATGAATAGAAACAAATACATTATTGTTTCATTAGATAAAATGATTAAGGGTGATAAATACTCACATTTGTAATGTTTTAATTTAATGAGGGTATTTTATAAACAAACTTATAGCATGTATTACCACCCATCAATGGTAGGGATAATAAGACTGTAATATAATTAAGGGACTTATATATATAATTTAGATTCATTCTAAATTTTCAAATATAGAGGGAATGTGAGTTATAGAGAGAATGTTCATAACCAACACAATGTATGGTTGAGATATACCCCTTATCATATGTCCGAAAAATAATAATGGACTTTCAAATGAGGTCCTAAATACTAATTAAATTAACTAATTACTTAATTAAAGACTTTTAAAATATATATTTTAATTATTTTCTATTTTAATGTTTATTTGAAACAATTTAATCGAGATATAAGGACTAATTTCATCACCATAAATGCATTTATTTCATGCTTCTAATTACATGTGGAAAATTTCTGTTGGTCATTTAAAATATGACTACAACCCTAGAAGTGAAATGAAGTGATATTAATTTCCTCTTAAAAAATAAATTATCTTAAATAATCCTTTATGTTATGATATAGATTTTACTCATTTAGTAAAAATTTCCATGTTACATTGTTAGTTAATTTATGTATTTCTACATACAATTACCAACTAGTTACATTTTTTATTTATATAATTATCAAAATATTTATTAAATAAAATAATTTATAATATACATAATATATTCTTATTTAACCATAATTTTTTTTATAATTATCCTTGAAAGTAGTGGAAAAAAGGATGTTCATTTTTATGGTGGCGGTAATCATACCATATAGTAAAAAAGATCTCACATTAGAATCTAAATTAGGGAAATTAGAATTTGGATATTACACAACAATAATAAAATATTATCATATTTAGTATACTTATGTTAATATGACTATGTCGATGGTGATTAGTGGGTGTGATAAAAGATAAAAAAAGTTAAAAAAGATTTAGTATTTAAACATATCCCATTGGTTATCAACTTTTATGAAACCCCTTAAAGTTTCTGGAATGTTTCCACCTAAAATATTGGGAAATAAATTTTCAAAAAAAATAATTTCATTGATAGCATTTGTGTTATGCAACACTAGGATTAAATTAACTACAATATACTTCTAAAATATTATGATTTCATGTGTCTGTTTTTACCTATCTATTTATTCTGGAATTATTAATTGGAATATCCACATTTTTATATTTATGTATGATGATTTTAGAAAAATTAAATTTATTGACATATACATAAAGAATTTATTGAAATTATTTTATAGGCTTCAATAATATATCTTCTCTCATAAGAAATATATTAATTTATATTTATATTAAAATAATCAAAAATAAAATTTAATAATTTAAAAAAATTATTTTATAAATTAATGTCCTTTTTGTAATCAAAATATAAGAATTATCATAAATATTTAGGAATTTTCAAGGGATATTAGTTTTCGATAAATAGTGAAAAATACGGATTTTTATTGAAAAATACTATTATTATTTATATATTCGGGATGATAAATTGTATTTGAAAAATGATATGAATGATAAATTAGTTTCTATTTTTAAATCTAATTTATGTCTATAGAAGAAATTTATATTTTATTTGTGATAAAAAACATCATAGATTTCTGAAAAAATTATATTTGGAAAATCACATTCCCAAAAAGTTTGTAAGTATCATTGTAAAATATATTCTTACATTATATAAATTGTATTTAGTGGAATTGATTCCATATTTTGAATGATAATAATTAATAATATATAATACGTTATAATTAATTCTTTAATAATGAAATCTAAAAACATTTAATTTTTTTTACAATGCTTATGATTAAAATTGGAATGTTGTGTTATTAGACAAAAATGATAATTGTGAAAACTCCCCAAATATATTAGAAATTCTATTTTATGAATTTATTTTGAACCAAGTTACATTATACTCTATTTTTATGTTCTATTGAATCAATTTATATTACATTGATAAATATAATACTATATTTAATGATACTGAAAAAATATCACCCAAGTACTTGTAAATGACAATTATGTATTAACAAAGTGACAGAATATATATGGGAATGAATAATGATTCTAAATTTTATAATACTGATATTAATTTAATGAGGATAATTTATTTTTAATTTTAATTTCTTATATAATTAGGTTATATGGTTATAAAACTCTAGCAATGTGATTACTTGGTTAAAAGAAAAAGAAAATTAAATATAATAAATATAGTTAATGTAATAAAAATTATATAATTTATAGTATAACATGATTTTTAAAAAATATATAACATTTTATATTGGTTTAAATATAATATATTGTAATTCCACATTTTTCTGGATGTCTTCAATAGAGAAATAAATAATTTTTTTTTTCAAATTGATATTTATGTTATTTTATAATAATAATTATTTTATTTAATTATTTAAAAAAAATTACAATTTTATTCCAATATATATTTATATTTAAAAATATAATCCACAGATCATTCCTGTAAAAATATTAATGTTATATTTTTTATATTGAACCCCAAATTATAAAAACATTATAACCAATTTAATGAGACAACTGAGGTTTTCTGTATTGCATGCACTTGTGTTAAAAATAATCCCCCCAAATAGGATTTTTACTTGTTAAATTTTTCTTAGTATTTGGAACAAGTAGGAAAAAAATATCTAATATGTCTCAATATATTTTTTTAAATAAATTATAAATTATTTATGTAAAAATGAAAAGTTCAATTAGTGACAACTAAAATATAAAAAGTGTGTAAACATTGAGTCTAAAAAACATCATATTTAAAATTGTTCTTTTGTGTGGTGGATGTTTGTATAGATAATATATTTACTCGATCAAATTATTTGTAATTTTTTTTGGGATTTTTTGTAAGCCCGAATGGCCTGATGGCCTTCTATTTTTATTTTATTTAAGGATAATCCCCATTTTAATTATTGAAAGGGAACCCGTACATAAGTTGTAGGACCAAGGCACAAGGCCCGACATGAATTGAAATGCATGACACGAAGGCCCAGAGGAAACTTCCTCCCATCACTTATCCAAAACTCTTTAAAAAAATTTAAAGACAAAGAAAAAAAATATCTCCCAAAATTCATTTTATATGTTATATAGATTCTATTATTCTATAAAGGCCAACCCTAGGGTCCTTAATAGTTGATCCAATGTATGTTATTTCACAAAAATGTAATCGTATGTACTATGCGCCATCTTTTTAATAATTTTCATATCATATTCATTAATTTATTTATAATAATTATATAATAACACAATAATCTATCTTATAATATGATTTAATTATGTTTATTTAATTAATTGTATCCATATGCTCATTAATTAAATGGTAAACACAATTGTCAACCGTGTGTATGATGTACTACATCCCTACGAACCGATGCCATCCGTATTCATTCACCACCTCACATGAAATGATAAAATTATTTATATATCATAATTAAATGATAATTTAAACAAAATTATAGGTAGGGAATTATAATATCCAATCTAATATCTCACATTATAATATGAAGAAATACTATATTACAACATCCTAGAACATGCACTCCAAGGTCATGTGGTGAAATCCATAACATTACATTCCCTGAAATGATGATGAAAATTGTGACACTAATTTTTTATCTAAACCATACAACACCTAATGGAATACTTATATCACTTAAATTTAGGAGGTTCATTTTGGTTGGGGTTTTAAAAATTAGAAATATCTATGAAAAAAATATTTCACATGATTTTAAATGTTAATACCTCACACTTCTCCTAGAATTTTTTTTCAAATTAATATATCATTATAATACTTATTAAATTACATCAAGAAATATCTCATACAAAATAGTTATATATATCCTAGTGAAAAAATATACATAAGAATGGAGATCATAGATTATTAGCGAGGCTAAACATATTAATTAACAATTTAGTATCATAAATGTGAATAATATTACATAATATTATGCTGAAATAATAAAAGTTCAACAAAGATTCATAAATAAACATGTACCCTTCAGTAGTTGGATCATCAACTAAGAAGATTTTGAAAATGAAGGAGTCATCAGAACCAACAATCAAAATCCATGTAATATCAATTTCAATCATTAGACATTGTAAACTCAAAGAAATATTAAAAGAAAACATGCACATAAATGGGATATCATTTTCATTTCACTATTATAGTCACCCTTACAAATTCCCTAAACATATGGTTGACTACCATATCCTTCACATTTAAGGGGTCTCATGGACTCAACCATCCTTGGATTATCATGAAATCACCCATCATTAGATTATAATAGAAACACATGTGATTTATGTATCATATAACATCCCATAAAATGATAATTTACCATAAAACATAAACTCGTTGATTTTATAAAAACACATTAGAACTACCATTATCCCTTTCATAACATGATTAACATGTACAAATGAAATGGGTTCTATAAAAATCTCTTTGAAATACCATTAAAAGAAGAAAAATAATTGAATATCGTGATTGTCTTATTAAAAATTACCAAACCATGGGAATGAAATGTGATTCATAATGATAACATTGAATCATGATTAACCATTGGAAACTAAATAGGTCTAATAATTTTTTTTGATATAACCAACCCATCAAAATGAAATTAGTTTCAAATCAATATCATTCAAGAAATCACAATCCATCAAAATAAACAATTATTTTGTCATCAAAAGAAAATATGTACATTTATGTATATGTAACAAAAAATTAAATTTAAATTGACGAATGAATATTACTTTAAAATTTCATTGAAACATTTATGAGGAAATTAAATTTTAAACATTCTAATGTGTCCCCTTCAACATTGATAAAATTGTATTATAATCCCCACGAAAAAATATAAATGAACCTATAATTAAATGAGGAGATTTAAAATCCTAATACATCATTTAAATGCACAACTATGTACACCAAATTTAATAATATAGGTGTATAACAAAAAAACGTCTCATAGAAGGAAAATTTGGATAAATGTATATTACAGATTTAGCAAGATCGAATATTTAATCACTATGAAAAATAGATCAAAAATGAAAATAAAAAACCCCAAAAATTAAAGGATAATAATTATCAAATACATTAATGAGAATTAGATACACTAAAAAAATAAAAATAATTAGTGAATAGTACATTAATATCACATAAATAAATGTGGGTCTAGAAATACATTTACATTTTTAGTGAAAACTAAATACAAAAAACAAAAATTAATAATCATAAAATGAAATATTTAATTCCATAAAGATAATATAAATCCGGATATAATGTACAAATATGTTATTTATATAACGCGCAAAAAATTATTCGTATGTAAACACAAAATTTGTGTCACTAGTCTATAAATTGAGAAGAAAATTATTTTACCATGTATATGATTTCCCATGATTTTACACCATAATTCTAAATATTAATCTTATGTTACCTATTTAATTAATTCATAAAATATTAGAAGTTTATTATTATTTTTATTTCACATTTAAATAGATTATATATATTTAATTAATCCATATTTATCATGACAGTTGGTTTGAAAATATTATAATTATTTGTCAGAACAATCATTGATTGGACAATTATAATTTGTGAGATAATTATTTAAACATATAGAGAACAATAAAATCGAAATAAAAATTAATTCTTTTTACATAAATTATAATTTTAAAATAATGAAAAATATTGTAATGAATAAGTAATCAATGTTTCGATCATCGATATAGTAGGATGTACTAATCCTCGAGTGACACCCTCATTTCTAAATCATTAATAGTGAAAAAAGGTATGTAATGTTTATAAATATAAAATACCCATTATATAATAAATAAAATATTATGTAAATATATATAAATTTTTTTATGTGGTGATGAAAAAGTAAGAATCACATCACTTCGACGAGGCGGCAGTCCCAAATTCCATCAACGTCATTATATCATTACCATGGTGTAAAATAGAAAGAATAAATTGATATATTTTGTGGACAGATAGATAACTATTAGGATCCAACCTTATTACATTACATAATCATGCATTTTAGTCAAGAACATACTTCCTTTCATATTGAGTATTATATAAATTTAAATTCTATAGAGAAATAGGATATAAAACATAAATATAATTCCACATTCATCTAGATAATATACAATAAGAAAATATAAATTTCTAAATAAATATAAGACTTTTCAAATAAAACATGTTTTCTTTAAAAAATATCCATATCATTTAACATAGATTCATTATTTTTACTAGAAGTTTTTAGAACCTAAAATAATCATTTAAAAACATGGGATGATAATAAAAAACATTGTAAAGTATAGGAAAACATTAGTCTATTAATACTTATATTGTATTAAATTATTTTCCAAAAATATGTACTTCTCACCTATATAAACATACTTTGTAAAACATGTTATTTTCATAATATTTCAAAAGTAAATATATAACTGAAATATGAACACAATGTTTTCATTTAGAATTACTTTATTAATCTTTTAACCCTTCAAACTACATTATAATTTGAAACCCACACTGCTACCTTAGAATGTAACCCTAACGACTACCTTATTTTGTAACCATCACTAGTAAACTTGTTGTAACCATATGAACTGCCTCAAACATACTCATACCCTATGTGTTGGAGGGAAATATAGGTCCTACAATTAACAAAAATAATTCTCAATAACCTTATAATAATCATACAACATGAATAATTTCATAAAAAAAGTGCTTTTTAATTTCAAAAAACAGAATTTTAAAAGATGAATTTAAATGGAAAGCCCCTTCAAAATATCATATAATTGATATGAGAATTTACAGAGTGGATGGAAAAGGTATATAAAATGTAAATAAAAATAATTAAACAAAATATAAACAATATGTATCACAAAAACATTTTTAATGAACATAAATATTGATGAATAAGATTTTCCAAAAGAAAAAAAATTGGGGTAAAAATCCCTTACCTCAGGTTTTTTTAATTCAAACAAGTTTAAAGAACATGTATAATGATTAAAAATGAGTTATTAATATCATAAAGAAACATATTAATCTTTATAATATCTTATATGATCATTTAATTACATCATTTTTCCTTTAATTTTTATTATTTTTAACATCCATTATTTTGGGTGCGTTCTTTATATGATTTCCATGGCCGATTTGTATTTGATTTTCTTGTCGTATGGAAATATAATTTCAGAAGTGGAATGAGATTTTATTAATATGATTTAGGAATATTTAATTATTTCATATTAATTTTCATTATTATATATGATGGTGGGTCATTAGATAAAATATTAATGATATTTCTTTAGATCATTTTTGGAGGTTCTTCGATAATCATGAACTTGTTTCATTAAATAATACAATTTAATGAATAAATGTTCATTCCAGAACTTTAAATTGGTTAAAAATAAACATTAAACTCGGTTTCAATCATTAAAAATGATTTTATTAGCCTATTTTTAGGAATTAATGGATGTTTAAGACACATCGTCCACGATTTTGGTAAATCGGCACTTCGCGGATGATGTTTTTATATTTTGAACAGGAGTAAGAGGAATGGAATAAAGAGGATTAATATTATAAATAATCATTATAAAATAAAAATATAAATTAATATGGATATTTAATACCTCTTATATATTTTTTATGGGTAGATAGTATAAGAAAATAATGGAATTGAAAATAAAACAATAAAAAAAGGAAGAGGATTATTACATATCGATCTATTCTCCTTAAAATCATCAATAAGGACTTTAGTTATGGCCTTTTGGTTACACCAGTAGGTATTGGATGTGGTGAATATCCTTGCGGAGTATATTTTTTATAACATAGACAATGATCAAGGCTTGAGAGGTTTGAAAGGAAGAGGGTAATGAGGGTGGTATTTATAGTGGATTAGATGAGGGATTTTACATTATTAAATCATTATTATAATATTTTTCTAAAGACTATGAATAGTATTGATTAATGTGACCCAAAAAATTAATAATTACATGTCTGTTAGAATCATGTGTTCTTCTATCAGTCTCTAATTACCTATAAAGAAATAAAACAAGTATTTGACATTTATCGTAATTTATCATATGTTACTATTCATAAAAATTTATAGAATTTCCGAAATGTCCCCAAAATTTACCCTAACTAGTTTTTTAAATGTATAATTATAAAATGATCACCATTTTTCTAAATAATTTTTAAAATATTACTCATTTATTTTTTAAATAAAATTAATTTTTTTTAAATAACAATTTTAAATCCATAATTCATTTTTTAACCTCTTGAAAAACTAATCAACATATCATTATCATATAACTGTAATATAATAAAATGATAAACTGATTTACTACTCATAAGGGTCATATTAATATTCAAATTACGATTCATGAAGGTATGTAACTATTCACCATAAAAATGTTGTTTCCATTAGACTCAAAATAATTTATTGATCCCAACTGTAGATGATCGTTTTTTGAAACTCAAATCATAGAAGAGAAAAAATTATGTACAACGAATAGTTAATTATATATATATTTATATATCAATGATTAATTAATTTCAATTTATTTTTTTTATCCTTCGGGTGTCACATTATCCCCACATTCTCATAATTACTCCCTCAAAATTTTATTAATATATTAAACAAAAGATGGTACCTTTACCTCATAGAAATTTTCGATTCCCATGTTGCTTCTTCGACCCTGTGGTTTTTCCATAAAACCCTTTCCTAGTGGATTAAATTACTCCACAATACATGTACCCTTCAATCAAGAATTTAATCTTATTTTTCTTCATAATAAAGGTTCTCCTCCAGGTGAAATACTTTTAGTCTCAATAAATGTGATGAATCTAGAACCTACGTTCTCTTTATTAAAAAATAAAAATCGTTATGTACCTGAGATAAATTAGGAGGCAATGATACTCAGTTGGACACTCATCCATCTTTCCCAATAATTACATATGTTTTAATGAACTATGGACATATATTTCCTTTCATATCAAAAATATTACACTTTTCCATGGCGAGATTATAAAAAAAGATGATCACTTACCACATAAGAAAATTCATTCATCGGGTGGTTTCTATAACTTTTCATCCTTCTATGAGATACCGTCAAGTGTTTCTGGATCACCTTCACATCCTCAGCCACTTTCTCAACTAATTCATATCCCATCAACTCCTTCCTCATGCATTATATGAAAATGCTGGAGTTTTACACCACTTCCAATAAAATGACTCGAATGTTTTAATCTGTATACTATAATGAAAAATGTTATTTTAAGAAAACTAAACTAAATAATGGTTTTGATTCGTACATCTCTAGTAGTCCACTGAACAAGATCAAATCATATCCTCCAAAGTCTGAATCATTCATTCTATATTCCAGTTTGATTGAGAATGAAAAACGATATATGAATGTAATTCTGTTCCCAAAGAATTCTGATATCCCTTCCAAATGTTAGATGTCTTCGTGGGATCCGGATAAAATACAATGTTAATAGGAACTCCATTCATTTGGACAATATCTTGGTGGTATAGTCGAGATAGTTGATCCAAGAGACATTGTATCTCAAATATAAATAAATGTTTGGATTTACTAAGCCGATAAAAAACAACCCAAATTGTATTGTTGTTTCAAGAAGTATTAGGAAGTCCCACTAGAAAATCCATGTATATATTCTCCCATTATCACTATGAAATTGGTAAAAGATAAATCAACCCATTAGGTAACTACTTTTCTAATTAAACATATTGATATGTCAAACATTTCAATGTAAAACATACAACATACCTTTTCTTCCAACACACTAGTAATACTCATGATGGTCTATATACATCTTAGTACTACCAAGATGATCTAGTAATGGAAAACATTGAGTTTCACAAAAAAAATAGTCTTCAATTGAGAATCAGAATAACCCAACAATATTTTTCTGAATCAAAAAACACAATCTTTATCAAGGTTAAATTCAATAAATCTGTCCATTTTAACAAATTCCATTTTTTTCTATAGTTCATGGTCTTCCTCATGTGATTTATAAATTTTATTTAATAATGACGACTGCACTAAAACCATAACCAAAAATAGATGTATTTCCTGCACCAATAACTTCTAAGAAAAAATTCATTAAATCATTAATCAAGAGATCATGTTCAAAATGTAACATGGTTAATAAAAAATGATGTTTTCCAATAACAGAATATTAAACATTATATGCCTTTATCGGATGGTAATTTATCATTCAATCACAATCCTTTATAAGTTAAATATGTATTCTCTTTCTCATGTTAAATTACTTTTGATTGAATATATACATCATACATTAATGGTCAGTATATACTTCAATGTTATCTCCATATAAATTATGTCTCCATATTTTCAAAGATAAAACCATACCTACCAATTCAAAATCATGTGTGGTATAATTAATCTCAAGAGGATTTAGTTGTATGGAATCATAAGGAACTTCATAATCACTCTTCATCAAAACACAAACATTTCACTTCATGGAAGCACCAATTTATATCCCAAACTCACCATTTCTAGACGGCAGGGCCATAACTGGAATATTAAACAATTTTATCACCAGTTCATGAAAAAAGAAACATCACATTCTTCAATCTAAAAAAATTTAACCGCATTGGAGGGAACTTTGTTAGCAAGCTAGTTAACCGTGAAATGTTTTTAACAAACTATCTGTAATATCTTTTTATCAATGAATACTATGACAACTAGTAACATTTGTAGGTCATGGCCATTCATCCACCACATTTAATTTGGAAACATCAGCTAGTATATAATAATTATTTACTACCTGACCAATAAAAGAAATATGTTGAAAACAAAAATCAAACATGATGAATTTCCCATTCAGTTTATTTCCCTTTATGGTTCGAAAAAACCCTTAGATGTTTTTCATGCTCCTCTATAATTTTAGAAATTTCCATAATGTCATCAAAAAACACAACCAAAATCTTTCACATGAACTAATGAAATATTCTATTAATAAGGTTCAATAATAAAATAGGTTCATGAGATAACACAAATTTTATAACAACAAATTCATAATTCCCATATATAGTATATATTTTATTTTTATGATGCCATCCTGCTTCATCTCTATATGATGGTATTCGGAACTCAGGACAATCTAGGAAAAGTATTGATCTCCCTGAGGTAGATCAAATAAGTCATTGATATGAGTTAAATGATAAATGTTTTCAATAATGATGTAATTAATGTCTCTATAATCAATGCAATGTCTCATGGAACCATCTTTCTCTTTAACTAAAAAACAAGAGCACCCGATGGTGAAGTTCTATGGTGAGTGAATCCATTATCAAGAAACTTTTGAAACTAATTTATCAATTCAATATGTGTCATTTAATCCATTATATATGGATGTTTTGAAATTGGAATATCATCTGTAACTAACTAAATTTTGAATTCGACATCCCGATCAGGTATGACACTGGGAAATTCATCGGGCAAAACATCAAGGTATTCATTTAACGAAATCACATCATTAATCTGAACAGTTTCATTGATTTAATGAATATGAGTATTATAAAATTCATTTCTGACTTGTAGTAGTTTCTCAGCTTTTGGATATGTTATCAATAGTATGGGTTTGTTATTGTATATAAAATGAACCATATTCTGAAGAACAACTTCTTTATCTCTACAATTTTTATTAGCTTGTTAAAGATAATTCCAATATATTATTTGAATGACATCGAACTCCACTAATGAAAAATTATTATGTTTTTTAGGTAATGTATTTAATAATACCATTATATAATTATTTTTACAATTCCTCCTTTATGTAGTGTTTCCCACATGTGTTTTATCGATAAGTTTTGGTTTCATTTGTTGAGATGATATTACCAAATTTCCAAAACAATTCTTAGTGATAATGTAAGGTTCATACCTCGAATCAAAAAAATAATTAGAAAAATATTAGTTAATAGACAAGGTACATGACACAACATCATTGGACAACCCTACATCTACTGACATAATCGAAAAGTATCAAACTTCCCCATTCTTCTTATGGTTTGGATACTTTGCATCATTCAGATATATCTTTGGGAAGATATTTTTATAAGGACCCATCTCACCACATTAAAAATATATTATATTTTTCTTATCTGGATTAGTCTTAGGATAATTCTCATTACAATATCAGGACATATGTCCAAACATACAACATCTAAACAACTTCCCAATTTTGGAATGTTATTCACCTAGGGTTCTTCACCCCACACCATTCAAAAACAGGAATCCATAATTTCTTACAATTATATTTCATTTATTGATTCATATGAATTGCATTCCTTATAGACTTCTTCATCTCAAATTTTTTAATGTCTACATGATCATCAACAATCTCTGTCTCTACTATATCATCTCATCAGTAATGTTTCTCATAACATTTTAATTCACGGGAGGCCAATTGCATTCGATACCTTGGATTTAATCCTATGTAAAATTGGTTAATTTTTATATTATTTTCCGGAATAAAATTTAGAAAAATACACACTAGTGGGGTGAAGATTGGTTCATAAACAACACTAAAAATTCATCCTTTTTATTCAATTTAAAGAATATATTCTCCATCCAAAGTCTCACCACCATAAGAAAATATTATTCAAGGGAATGCATTTAAAATTAATCCCACTATAAGGCATAAATATCATCTAAATCCCTGATTTTATTAACCATTTATCACCAATGATCATCTTTATCTTCTGAAATGATAAATGGAAAGAAATGATGTTTTATTATTTGAACATTCCATAGCATTGAATATCGTTTTAGGGGATTTAATAAATCCTTCATCCAATACTGGGTCAGATGAATCATTTAAAGAAAGAGGTTTCTATCTCATAAAATATTTCTCAGTAACTATGCTTCTATCGTATTACATCTGGTTGTTCACATACATGGATGACAACCCCATTTATTACATGTGTTTTATAATCCATTATAATCACAATCTTCTTAGTCCCAATCCCTACAATTTTGGGTTTTACATTCAGAAGGCTATCCTTCTGTTTGTGCTTCTCCTATTCAGATTATATGTTTCAACAATGGAAAACCATTAATAAAAAAACATATCTTAGACGAAGCTACCTGGTAATATTTAAATGATATATAATTAAAAATTAACTTTAGAGTAAAAATTATTTATGGTATTATATTATAATCATTGTATCCCCAAATCATATATAAACCATACTTTGAAACCATAAATAATGTCCTGAACTTATTACATTACATAATACTGAATTTTTGTTAATAACAATAACAATTTTATAACTAGGATATCTCTATGTTTTTAGTTTTATATAATTGAGATATTATACATACAAAACATTCAACACTCATATAAAGCATAAACAACAAAAATAATAGATTTTTCTTCCAAAAATAAAAAACATTTTAAATAAAACATGTTTTCTTTGAAAAATATTCATCTCATTTATCTTGGAATCCAAAATTATTTTACATATCTTTATATAATGTGAAAATAATTTAAAAAACTGGGATGAGAACAAAAAACTCAGAAATGGATAGGAAAACATTAGTCCATGACTTCATGTAATGTATGAACTAATTTTCAAAAATGACACCCATATAAACATACATTGTGAAACATGATATTTCTATGGGATTTCTACAAGAACATGTATAAATTAAATTGAACCATAATGGTATCATGGGGAATTACTTATATTGTCTTGTAACCCACTTTTCTACCTTATAATTTGTAACCCTCACGACTACCTTGCAATGTTACCATCACAACTACCATATTGTGTAACCAATATAGTTACAATTGGTGTAACCATATGGAAGAAGATCAACATAAACATACCCAACACATTGGAGGGAAATATAGGTCCCACAAGTATTGATAAATATTTCCCATAATATAGAACATAATCATACAACATGAATAATTTCATAAAACCATTTCATTTGAATTTCATAAAATAGAATTTAAAAAGAAATTCAAAACAAAAGCCCTTTCAAATATAATATAATTTAAGTGATATTTAATAGAATAGATGGAAGATGTATATAAAATATAAATAAACATAATTAAACATAATATAAACAAAATTCATCACCAAAACATTATTAATACAACAAAAAATGATGTAGAAGGTTAACATAAATAGTAAAAATTTGTTTATGAGTTCCCTTACACCGGATTTATCTTACATAATAATTTTTTAAAGAGCATGTATAAGGGTTAAAAGTCTGTTATTAATATCTTATGAAATCACATTAATCATTATGATATCTTATATGATCCTTTCATTACATCATTTTACCCATCAATTGTTATTATTTCGTTCCATCCATTATTCTAGGTGCGTTCATTACACGATTTTCATGATTTCCATGACAAGTATCTATTTGAATTTTTTATCATATGAAATGAAATTAAATAAGTGAGATGAAATGATATTCATATTTTTAAATAATATATAATTATTCCATAATTATTTTTTATCATATATGATGACAGATCATTAGATAAAATATTAATGATATTGTTTATGTCATTTTTGGCAGTTCCCCAATAATCAAATACTTGTTTCATTTAATAATTCAATATCAATCATAGAAGTTAATTATAGATCATAAAATAGGTTTAAAATTAAAATTTACATTTTATTTGAACCATTATAATGTGTTATGATTAAATTTTAAGGATGCAATGGAAATTGAAGACACAAAACCCACGATTTTGGTAAATCGGAACATCGTGGACTATATTTTAATTTTTAAAACAAGAGGGAGAGGAGAGGATAAAAAAAGATAAATATTTTACTTGAAAATGATAATATAAATAATATAAATATTCTGGAGATTTCAAAATCTGCTGGATAAGTGGAGGGGAAGAGAGTATAAGGATAAATAGAATTGAAAATAAAACACATGAAAAGGAAGATGATTCATAACTCTTGATATCTTCTCCATGAGATCCTCTTTAATGAATTTGGTTATGGAATATTGCTGGGACCTGAAAGTATTGCATGTGGGGAAGATCTTAGGATTGGGGAATCTGTTGAACATATATATGTCTCAAGGCTGGAGAGGACTGAGAGGTATAGTGAATGATGGTGGTATTTATAGTAGAGGAGTGGATGGGTTATACATTATTTTTATAATTATTATAATATTTTGATAAAGACTATGAATTTTCATGATTCATGAGACCTAAAATAGTAATAATTGCATTTAAGTTTACACCATGTGGGATTACATCAGCCATACATCATCAAAGATACATTAAAACAAGTATTTAGCATTTATCTTATTTTACTATTCATAAAAATTTCATGAATTATAAAAATATCTCAAATATTCACCATTAAATTTTTTTGATGAGTAGAATTAAAAAATATATAACATTTTTTGAAAATAATTTTCAAAATATTATTAATTATATATTTAAATAAAATATAATTTTATTGAAAAATAAATATTTTTAATCTATAACTCATTTTTTAACATGTTGAAAAATTAATCAACATCTCATTATATTATAACCTTATGAAACTAAAATATTAATATGATTTAAAATTCATAAGTGTCAGATTATTATTAATAAAGTTATATTACTATTCATTAGAAAAATATGATGGCTCTATCAGACACAAAATAACTTACAGATCACAACCATACATGCCAGTTTTTTGAAATTCAAATAATAGAAGCAATAAATTTTTTTTAAATGATAGTTATAACTATTTACATAAAACAATCATTAATAAATTTGAATTTGTTTTTTAAAACCTGTGGGTGTTAAAATAATTAGTTCATTAATATCATAAATATTTCATTTATATATTATATTTTTTATACACATCATTATGACATTCCATTTAATGAGTGGATGAATAACATATATTTGAGGAGGAGGTAGTCCACACATCCACAAACAAAGTTATCATATTCAAAAAAATGGAAATCAAGAATATATGTGTTATATGATAATTCCATTATAATAATTAAAACATAAATATAACATATATATTATAAGATAAATAATTCTATCATTATTTTAAACATTGAGATGTGGTAATGGAAGAATGAACGAAATCAGTTCGAAAGGAGGACGTTTTCCATAAACATGAATGTTGATTTGGTTTCCTATTTGATGGAAGTCTGTAAAGGTGTAGGAGAAAAACCCAAAAAAAATCAGTATATTGAGGGTACTATGGTTATTTTATAATCCTTCAATTAAAATAATTTTTCTGGTATGAAAAATACACAATACAAATGTTATTGTAAAATAATGCTACCTCTTATACTAGAAACTCCATTTAGTTCAAATCAAAAATACATCCATGGATTTATTTAATCCTAATGTGGGGATTCTATAATTATAAGAGGGATTTTGGAATATTATTATTTTTTATTTGGATTATCCAAATTACTAGAGAGGCATGATGGAAGGATGATAGGATTCATTTTATAAGTTGGGAAAAGAAAACGATGGGTATTTTTGAAAATATATGAGTGAACCCCTTTTGATAACTATACATAAAAGGAAAAAAATGATCTATTATATATCCTTATATGTGTAATGTTCTAAATATAGAAAACCAATAATTTATAGACATGTTATGTATAAGGACGAGGGCTTAAAAATTAAATAATCTATAAAATTATTCTAGAATACACTTTCTTATATTCCAATAGATCATTTAGGTTTACAGTATAAAAGAAGAATGAAATTATTCATTCATATCATCCAATTATCAAACAAAGTTGTTAATACTAATATATTATATAATTCATTCATAATAATTTTTTTAAATAAAAATTATATATATTAATGAAAAATATTCTAAATAGTCATCATGGTTTCTTTTTTCTGTTACCCATCCATAAACCTTGTGAAAATAATTTTAAAATATGGGATGAGCTAAAAAATATTAATAAATAACTTAAAAAATAAATGAAACCACTATATAATAATACAAATAATATTATTTATTCATTTTTACAAATACATACATTTCACTCATAATTATCAAAAGGTTTGTGAAAATAAGATATTTCCATAAAACATGGATAACATAAATAAATCTATATATGTATGTTAGGGAATTAAAAACCTTATATTGAAACCCCGATATCTAACATATGTTTTTTCACCCCCATGTCTACCTTACGATGTTACTCGCATAACTATCGTATGGTGTATCCATCATTGTTTTGCAAGGAATAACAATTATGATATACCTCTTAGATAAAAATATCCAATTAATTGGATGGAGATATAGGTCCCACCATTAGTCATAAAAAATATCATGATCTATAAAATAATCATATAACATTAATAATTTTATCATAAAACATTCCATTTGAATTTTGTGTTATTGTAAATTTAAAAGATTGTTTTTAAAGAAAAGACCCCTAACTCTGGTTCGTCTTACTCCAAGAATATTCAAAAATGATATATAATTTTTAAATTGGGTTATTAAAATATTATTAATCCATGTTAATATTTATAATTACATAATTGATTTTATTTTATTATATTTCGTTGCATTTATTAAAAATATGTTGTTATTTTCATTGTTACAGGTGGGTTGATTTCATTATTCTCTTGGTGGTTCCATTATGGACATTCTTATAGAATAGAAAATAAACTATTAAATAGTAATGAATTTTTTTTTCATCAAATTATATAATTTTAATGTCATTCCATATATAATTATTTTTGATGGGAGGATGAATCATTAAATAAAAAATCAATGAAAATGATTTAATTTAATTTTACAGTTTTATGAAAATCTTGAGATTGTATAATTATGTATAGTACCATCAGAATATATTGTTTTAAGAACATTAAATAAATTATAATATGGTTAATTAAATATTTTTTAAATACAATAATGATATTATTACAAAACATGAATTTTGTATTGAAAAATAAAAAAACATTGTCAATAATGATTGTAAATCGACAAATCATAGACATTATTTTCATTTTATTTTATAAGAGGAAACTATTATGGGTTTGATGATGGATATTCAATAAACACCATAAAATTTCATTTCATATATTATTATATTGTTTTTATTTCACTTGGATTAGGGGAGGTGAGAATATAATAGAAAACTAAAAACAATTGAAATGAAAATAAAAGAAAAAGAATGTCGATTTTACAACTAGAATTCCCCACATAGAGAACCTAATTTCGATATATGGTTTTCTTCTACTTTTTATAATATTAAATCATGCACATGGGAATGATATTTGGGATGTATATTGGGTTGAAATTAAACATTCTATAGGGATTTATTTTTTGAGGAGAAGTGGTGTTGAGGGGTGGTATTTATACTTGAAGAGATTGATGTTTTCGCATGATTTTACTCATTATTTTCTTATATTGGTTAAATAATATTAATATTTTGATAATTTTTAATAAATATCTTAGAATAATGATCTATATTTCTAAATTATTTTTATTATATAAGAATTGTCTCATTGAATATATTATTTATATTATAACGAATTACAACTGTAAATTACAGTATTTTACAATGCCTAAAAATCAATTATTTTAGAAAATGTAAAAAATTCACTCTAACAATATATTGAATTATAATATTAAAAAAAAATTATTTTTATTAAAATAATTTTCTCGATTTATAATATTTATTTATTAATTAAATTACTCATATAATCAAAAAATTAAAAATTAAAAATTATTATTAATTTTATAACACATTAAAAAATTAATTAAGGTCTCATAAATTTTATATATAATCATAAGATAAAAAATATAAAGTTATGGATCTATTTTATGAAGATAAAGTTTCATTTAAATGAATAAATGAATAATAAAATGGGGTAAATAGTAACAAAAATACAATCACCAAATTTATCATTTTAAACCATTTTCCCCCTTATTCCATGATATAAATATATCATATCATCCCATATCAGATACATATTTTTTTTCATAATCTCATTGATGAGGATAAAATTCTATTAGTTTTTATTCCATCATCTATATTAATACTACTTATTTCATTATACATTTATAATTATATTACTTTTTTATTTCTAGAATGAATATAGATTATGTAATAAGTACCAAGGGAATTTAATTCTCCCAACATTATAGAAATTGAATCTTTATTACTATAATTCACTTATAATGAATGTTAGGATAACATTCTATCTTAATATTTTCAGTTTCCCATTTTTCATCATTAACCATGTGTTTTCGCCCAAAAAACATTTACCCGTGAATTACCATATTCCGAAATACATGATCTCTCTGATCAAGAATCCAAATATGTTTCACTACTTATGAATGGTTTTATTATAATAGATCTAATTTTTGGTTAAAACCTCATATGAATCTAGAACATACTTTCATAAAATTTGAAAAAGAAAACATTGTATACCTATGAAAAACATATTGGCAAATACACTCTATAGGAATGAAATCTGACCTTCTCCAGGATTTTATAATGTCTAATAAACTATGATATCATCATCATTTTTTAAATTATGAATAACAATTATAAAATGAGTGACTTTAAAAATATCATGATAACCAACCTCAAAATAAAAGTCTTACCTTTTATTATTTCATTACATTTCTTCCTCTTCCAAGTATTCCTCATGTGTGGTTGGATAATTATCTCTTTCTAAGTTACTTTATCTACAAATTTTGTTCACATCCCCTTCCTTTCCACAACTTCTTATTAAAATAATAGAGTTTAACACAACATCCCATATAATGCATCAGAAGTTATCAAATTTATAATGAAATGAAAACTATTATAATATAAAAACACATATTATAAATGATGTTATTCTTAACATCCATCGTAATACATTAAAAAAGTGTATAACATGTATTTCATAATCTAATTTGTTTCCATGGTCTATCCATTATGATAGGGATGGATGGTTGTGGTGAAATTTAATTATATTCCCAAATACTTATAAACAACTCCTGAAAATTTGTATGTAATACTGAGATCATGGTAAGATTCAATGGATTGAGGAACTCCATAAAATATTATAATCTCTTTCTGGTATAGTAGATAATGCCGATCAAAATACATTGTCTCTTTAATAGGATGAGAATTTAAATTTTAGTGAGACAGGAAAAAATAAACCAAAATTTATTGTTACCTTGATATGTCTTTGGTAGTCCCACAACAAGGTCTGTGGATATATTTTACCATTTCATCTTCTGTACTCGAATGATTGAAGCATCCCATTTGGTAGATTTCCCCCAAATTTAACCTGCTTATATCTCAATAATTTCATTTTAAAATTACCAATATCTTTATTCATTCCATCCGACCAATAATTATCATGAATGTCTCTGTACATCTTAGTACTAATCGGATGAATTAATAATAGGGAACTATGATATCATCTAAATAATTATATATTCAAATTGGGATTACAAGGAAAACATATTCTATATTCAAATATCATAACACAATCTTTAAAATGCTAAATCCCAGAAACAAAATATTTTTAACAAATTATACCTTTTCAATAACTCATGGTCTTCCTTATTTACATTCTTAATTCTATCTAACAGAGATGAATGCATTTACACATGGTAAAAAACTTTGTACTTTCATGCACAAATATCATCCTACCAAAATTCATCAAATCATTATTCGTTGGGTCATTTTTCAATCACAAACTGTTATTGTAGTATATATTTTTTTACATGAGGTATCCTCTATTTTCATTCTCATTCTACGATGGAAATTGATTGTGGAATAATAATCTGTTATCATTTAATGTAATCTTATATTACTCGTATTCAATTCTATTTAAGTAAATATATAATTAAAACATTTATGATTAGTATATATTTTAAATTTGTCCCTATATAAATGGTGCTTCTAAATATTTAAATAAAAAACACAACAACTAAATACAAATCTTGTGTGGGATAATTTCACTCATAATAATGATGTTTTCTAAAATCATAGTTAATTAACTAATCATTCCTCATCATAAAAAAACTACATCCCTTCAATGAAGTATTTATTTTTGATGAAAAAATATATATTTCTAGAAGGCTGGGCCTGAACATGGGCATTCACCAATCACCACATCAAATATTGAAAAAAAACATCATATTTATCCATCCAAATATATTTAACCTCATTTCATGTTAACATATTTTGTAGGATAAATAATTTTGAAAAGCTTATACCGAACTATATGAAGTAACTTGTTAATATATACATCCAATGACACTCTATAACATTAGTGGGTCTTTCTCATTCATCAACATGTTTTTTTTGCTGGATCAACTATTATTGAGTAAAAATATAAATTGTTCTCATGAAATGAAATATTTCACAACCAAAAATCAAAATTAATAATTTTCTGAATGTATTATTTAATATAAGGGTATTCTAGAAAATCTATATATTTTTTTAATAGATGCATGGTATTTTGAATAATACAAAATGTATTCAAAAAAAACAATAAAAATATAATCCATATAATCCTTGAAGATTATATTCATAATTTCTAGGAATACAATAGGGGAATTTTCAAACCAAATGGGATAAAAATACACATAAATCCCAAAACCAATGTGAAAAATATATTATCTGGATTTCATACACATTGAACTTATACTGACGGTACTCGTATCTCATGTAAATCTTATAAAAATATTGAGATTCTCAGAGATGATCCAATAGTTCATCGATATGGGGAAATAGATACATATTATAAATAGAAATTTTATTCAATGTTCTATAATAAATTTGAAGCCTCATATAACATAATTATTATTTTTAAAATGGATCACCCCATGGTGCAATGCGAGGACAATTGAAAGTATAAAAAAATTTAATGTTATTGATTTTTCGTCTATAAAAATTCCAAGTGACCCAATTGAAAAATTGTTTTGAAATAGGATTGTAATCAAGAAATAAGTCCACAATAAATTCAACATTTAGATTAGGTATAACACTGATAAAATCAATAGGAAAACCATCTAGGTATTCATTTACCAGTAAAAAATAATTAAAAATAATAGTTCCCTTTATTTTCAACAATATGTCCAAGATAACATTCATTTCATTATTTTAATAGTTTCTAGGATTCATGATATGTTATGAGTGATAGGGGATAAATCATTTATAAAAATTAAAAGACATTATTAAAAAAAATATTTATCTATTCATTCAATCTAATAATGATAAAAAGGAATCCAATCTACACCTATAATAATATAAAACACCACAAGGGAAAACTGTAGGGTTTGATGGTAATTTCAATCTAGAGAAAACAATATGAATAGTATTATTGTGAATTTTTCATTAAAATTTCCGCCATATTTTTTCACCTTACGTTTTTCATTCATTTCTAGAGGTGAAAATTTAAATTTATCGTAAATGTTTATTAAATTATTAGAATGTTTACAAATTATATAAAAAACAATAGAAATGTATGGTCAAACAAACAAAGAAGGTGAAAAAAATCATTAGATGAACCAACATATGCTATAATAGTTACACAAGAGTTTAGTACAACATTCTGCTTATAATATATATTATTTCCAACAGTTAGATCATTCATTTGGTAGGTATTTACAAAATTCCCCATCTCACCATATTTTAATCATTTTATAGTTTTCTTATAAAAACTAATCATAAGATGATTTTCATTATCATTTCATGCCATATTTCAAAACTAACCAAATTGGAAATACATCCCTCTATTGTTAATACATTCCAAAGGGATATTTTTACCACAATTTTTATATACTAAAAATATGATTTTCATAACATCAGATATCTTTGATTGATTCTTACCCATTAACTCCCACTAATAAATTTTCATTTAGTTGTTATGAAGGTAAATGTGATCTTAAAAAACTCTATTTATGCCATTACATCATGTCGAAAATGTTTTTTATAAAATTATAATTAACAATAATTCAATACTCTTAAATATTCTAGATTCAATCCAGAGAAAAAATGATTGATTTTAATATCATGTTCTCGAATAATGTTCAGATAATACCTTTCCAATTGGGGGTGTTTGATTTATACAAATCCACTAAATCATGCTCTTTTTTTCAATTCATGGAATTTATTTTCACTATTCTATTGAATAACCATAATAAAATATTATTCAAGGGAATTACTCTTATATTAATCACATTCAAAGTCCTCGATCAAATCGTTATCCTTGATATTTACGACTATTGACCACATTTGGTCAGATTATACGTAAAAACTGTAAATGGAACACATATCCTATTAATTATCATACATCCTTATAACATTGAATATGTTTTCAAGGGATTAAATTTACCCTTCATCCAATACTGGTCACAATATACATAAAAAGTGAGGGGTTTTCCTTATAAAATTTTACACTATCATCACGTTATATTTTGGTAGCTCTATTAATTCTCTTATATAGAAACCACCTACTTTTATATCCTATGTCAATTGGTACATTTATCTAAAAAACTACTTTCATCCAATTCCCAATATTCTAGGTTGCAAATTCAGGATGGTATCATCTTCTATGATCTATCCAACTTCAGCATCTCCTATTTTTTTCTATGATAAACCATTCCGAACATACATATCATAGATGAACAGACATTATAATCTTACAATATGATATCATATCTAAATAAACATAAATAAATAACACTAATGGTAATATATTAACATCATCATAAACACAAATGTTATTTAATCACTTCTATAGTATCAACTATAACGACCCGCCATTAAATATTATATAATCTAGTAAATTATTTTATAATTAACTTTCATACATTCCCATAGTTCTATTTGTTTATAATTTTAGATAATTATGACATAACTCATATATATCAACCCCTACTCATATAATGTGGATAATAATAAAACATTATATATTTATTACATTATAAAAATTATTTTAATAAAACATGAAACCTTTTCATTAAAATTTCTTCAAAACAGTCTACTTATCTTTTACTTTTCATTTACCCATCCTTTAACTATGTGAAAAACATTATAAAAAATAGTCATGAATAATGAAATATCACCAAGGAATGTTAATATATATAAATAAACTTTAATTATGTGAATACTTATAAATTATGAAATCATTTTTAAAATGTCATAATTCTAACACACATATGTCATAATGACACTTTTTGAAAATAAGAGAATAACATAAAATAATGAATACATAAAAACAAATATCGGTTACTTAGGGAATTAATTACTTATGATTGAAACCCTTATAACACCATATGATTTAATATCCTCATAGTTACCATACAATGTAACCTTCTCTACCACCTTCTGGTTTAACCGTCATTGTTACAAATTAAATATCTGTTACGATCATCATTTTATATTGACATACCCACTGAATTAAAGTGAGATGTAGTTCCCACCATCCGTTAATTATTTCATAACTAAAAAATACTCATAAAACACAAATACATACACCATAAAAGAATTATTTTTAAATTTAGTAAAAGTTGACATTTAAATGAGTATATTTAAAGAAAAGTCATTTATCTGGCATTCATATAACATAAAATGTGTTCTAAGATGCTATATTGTTTAAAAAGTGTTATTAATATATTATATAACAATATTCAAATTAATAATTAAATAAATTATATTCATATGAAATTTTTCACCCATTTATTAGTAATATCTCATTTTTTTATTTATATCGGTTGGATTTATTTTATGGATTCCATAGTTGGTTCATTCTGGATTTTTTTATCAAATGGATGTAAAACTAAATATTTTTATTGAAATTGTGTTAAAATGTATACACAATATTGAATGATAAAATATATAATTTTTTTCTAATATGAGGACATTAATTAGAAAAAATGGTAATGAAAATAAATTTATTTATTTTGGTTGTTTTTATAACAATCACGAAAATAAATCATTTATTTAAGGATAATGTATATATATTGGTTCTAAAAAAAAAATAATATATAATTTGAATAATAAAATATGATTTTACAATAATAATAGTCTTATGACAAACCTTACCGGAAGTAATGGAAAATGAATACACATTATCAATAGTGATTGTAAATCGACACATTATTAATGATGTTTTCATTTTTAGAATATGAGGTGAATGAGAGAGGCTTGATGAGATACATTCCACTACCAATATTAAATTCTACTATATATAAGATAATTTAGGGATGATGTGACATGGTGTAGGTTTGGTGAGAAGATAATAACAAAAGAAAATAAATTGAAAAGAAAACAAAAGAAAAACATAGGATTTTACCTCATGACTTTTCATTCATTGTGAACCACCTTAAATACCTTGTCTTTGTCATTTTAGTGGCAAAATATGGTCTTGGAAGTTAATAATATATATAGAAAGGTAATTAGGGAGAAATAAAATAATCTACATTTGTTTGTGTTGTGAGATGTAGAAGTGGTTAGGGGTGGTATTTTTAGTAGAGGAGAGCTATGTTTTCCCAATGTTTTTTATTATTTTCTTATTTTGGATCAAGAATATGAATTGTTTGTGCATTATCACAACAAAAATAAATATAATTATTATGGTAATAATAATATGGAGAAAAAATTAAAAATTTCTAAAGGAGTAGTTTATTTATCTTCTAATGTATATATATAGAAAAAAATTAATATTTTATCATTAAAAAAATACATTATGTAATTTAGAAAAATTCCAAAAATTCATCCTAACAATATTTTGACATGTAGTATTAAAATATTTACTCAATATGTTTTTGAAAACAATTACGTATGTATAAGAAAATTAAATTTTAATTATATTAATCATTTAATCAAAAAAATATTAAAATTATAATTGATTTATAATAGTTTTGACAATTTATGAATGTCTCGTAATCTTATCATTTACTAATAAGAAAAAAAATATAACTATATGAATCACATTTCTGTACAAATATTTTCTATTTAATTATTATCTTATTTATAAATTGTAAATAAAAATTTATATGTAAAAAAATATCTGATCGTAATTTATAGTTTTCAAATCATTCATTTACTTAATATATGATATAAATTTATGATATTTTCAATTATATATTTCATAAATTGTATTAATACACTCATAGATTAGGTTAATATTATATTATTACATATTACTTAATTTCTATAAATAATACTTATTCATTACATATTTATTATGTGTTTTAAATATTAATTTCAGAATTATGAAAATAATTTTATATGTACTTGGGTCCTTAAATATAATGTCATTTTTTCCAAATTAATTCAATTTTTAATCAAGCATTATTCCCAGTTTTATATAAATCACTATAATTAACTTTAATTACTTCCAAATTTTTATTGGTAAAAAATGTTTTATTTCATGATTTTATAAATTATTCATACAAAAATATGGATTCCATTTTTCAAAATTATAATTATAGAAGGGTCAAAAAATTAATTTAAATTAATCCCTTATATGAGACAAGATGATGTTTTCTTCACGAGAATAGTTCAAATGTTCGAATTATTTTTAAATCCAATTTAAAGGTGAAATTTATTATAATTTCATATTTTGGAGTAAATCATATATAACTTAGATAATTTTATTTTTAAAAATTATAAAAGTATTATTTAGCCGAAAATATTATTTATACAAAAAAAATATTTATTCAATTGATGTCTTAGGACCTTCAACATTCATAAATATATGAGATTTATCATATCAAAACCAGTAAATATCCCAAATTAAATTAAGATTTTTTAAAACAAGTGGTATCTTATTCAAATATAAAAAATATAATTTTCAAAAATTATTTTTAAAACAATTATTCCATTAAAAGTTCATAAAAATACTATTTTAAAATATAAATCCTTTTATGCTTAAAATGTATATATTCATACATTAATCCTATCAAAATTATTTGATTCATTCAAAAAATAATAATAAAAGATATATCATAAAAATTTTATTAATATCGTTCAGTAATTGTGAATAATTTATTTATTAAAATAAAAATCCATTACGTTCATAAAAATAGTTATTTAATAAAACACATCCATTTTATTCAATTTTTTTAACATCCTTTATAATTATATTTTCATAAAAAAATTAAAAATATAAATATGTGTAAACCATTAATTAATTATCGAGTTAATCATATTCTTTCCCACCATTAAAAAATCTAGGTGATATCTATAATGTTAAATAAATAATATTAATTGTATATTGGTATCCTATAAGACCTGGCTTTGTCTCAATCACATGTTTTCAAAGAAACTCAATCCTATATAGAACACAAGATAAACATTGTGTTTTACAATACACATTTTAAACTATAAAATGCATGTAACATATGATTTCAAGGAATATAAATTTATTTTAATCAATATAATTCTGAAAATATTAGGATGTTATATCCTACACAAATAAAAATGATTTTTCCCAAAAAAATCGTCTTGGATATCAATGTATTAATATTTTTATAATTCCATTATTGAAACTAAAATCATATAAGTGGTTAATTATATATCCTCTAAAAAAGTGAACATGGGATTAATAAATTTCACTAAAAGTTATGGATAACTATCATTCATAATACGAAAGAAATTGTTGGGAAATAAAAAATATTTTTCTTGTATGGAATGGTATTTTTTATAGTAATAGATAGAGATAGGGAACATTGTCAAGAGAATGTGAATAAAAACCCGTAAACCAAACTATTAGGGAAATGTTTTTTGAAATCATTTGAATATATTTTAAATCAATAAAATTTATATCCAGATCCTTTTTGTATTTTTGAAGGATTATTTATATATACATATAAGAAATATAAGGATATATACTTACATTTCAAGTGAATATCATCCTTTAAAATAATCTCATCTTCTTCTAAAAACATAAAGTATTAAATATGAATTTTTTACACACAGATCACTATTGTTGAATCAAAAATTCTACACAACAATAAAAGGGACAACAAGATATTCCTATATTAGTTAAATAGTAAAAAAATCTGCAAATGTTTATTACATGGTAAGATAATTTCCAAAATTATTAAACCATAAAATGATAAATTTTTATTTTCATTTACTACCCAATGTTAATACCAATTCATTCCATAAATAACCACCCTTATTTTTATAATCATTTTCTTAACAAGGATTCAAACACAAATATTATATGGATTTCAACATATATTCTACCAAAATAATTCAACCATAATTCTGTAAATAAAATCAAATATTTTTTCAAAATAGTAATTATATAAATAAGTAATAATTATTTACTAATAATAAATTCATGTCAGTCAGTGGTAGGCATGAATCCCTTATCTACATTCTTTTATGGGTTCACACCCCTTTACATCTCCAGATTCTATAAATTGTCAATATGAATATTGGATTTGAAACATTTTTCATTAATCTTAAAAAATAAATTCTTATAAAATAATGATTTTTTGATCCTATGATTTTAAAATACCTCAACCCTAAAAAACACCTAAAAAGTCATTAATAACATCAAAATTATTACTACATAAAATCCTCTAGTGGGGTTTCGTAAAACATTTAATATATGATCAACATTAAACACATTTTCTGATGATTATATCTAAATCTATTAAGATAACCTCAAATTAATCCATACTAATATCTAAGGAAATATAAATTTTCCTTTGAAACAATCTATAACTACTTAGAAGTTGGCCTCTTGAATCCATTGATAAAATCCATAACATCACATTCCCATATTTGATTCTAATAATTGGGACCCAAATATTTCATCTAAACCTTACTACATAAAAAATAAATATAAGGATAACATACATTCTATATGGAAATTATGGTTTTTTGTTTTATAGAATTTGGATAAACCCATACATAAACAAATCAAATTATATTAAATGACAATTTCTCCAATTTATCTTAGTTTTTTTCATATTATTACAACATTTTCTTCCATAAGAAGTACCATATAGAGAAGAC
This sequence comes from Viscum album, assembly GCA_963277665.1. Taxonomy (NCBI): domain Eukaryota; kingdom Viridiplantae; phylum Streptophyta; class Magnoliopsida; order Santalales; family Viscaceae; genus Viscum; species Viscum album. The sequence goes on from OY728151.1 coordinate 568,552,648, forward strand.
ATGTTAAACATAATTATTTAATACAAGGGTAACATGAAACATAATAATGGTGACATAAGGTTCATTGTATATTTAAACATACGCATTAATAATTAAGTATCGTCAATGAGAATATGAGTGTATAAGAGTATGAATAAATAATAAAAGTGCATGATATAGTCATTAATGAAATCATACCCATCAATACCTGGATCATAAAATATGATAATAATAAAAAGGATTGAGTCATCAGAATCAGTAATAAAAATACACGTGACATAAATATCAATCACTAGAATCATTATAAACTCATATATTTCATAAAAAACATATACATGACTGGTATATCATTATAAATTCAATCTTACAGTATCTCATAAGAATATAATAATCAGACATTCAATTTGAATAACTAATGTGTTGTGGGGTTATCATGAACCCACCAATCATTTTTCTACGATGGAACCTTACATAATTGTATTATCATAAAACCATACTTCATTTTTTTATCACATTACTACCCCGAAAATGTCTATGTATCATAAAAAAACTTCATTTTAATCAAACCTCATTGTGAAATCCATTATCCCCTTTCATAACATGATTAACTACTAGAAATTAAACAGATTATATAACAATAACTATAGAACATTGAATACCATTAGAAAATTCATGGGTTCCATAAAAATTATTTAGAATATAATAATCATGTGGAAAAGTAACAAGCATCATTAAAATATCATTCAAACATGATTAATACAAGGAAAATAATAGTGTTTCAAAACAATATCGTATTAAAATAATCTACCCATTGAAATTACATGGGTTTAATAACAATTTTTTATAAATAAAAATCCATACAAAGAAATAATTAGGATTGTATAAATAAAAAATTTCCCCATTGGATGATAAGTTTCATCAATTTTTTGAGACATTGATGAATAGAAATTCCATTAAAAATAATTAAAAAGTTCATGAGGGAAGTAATCTTCATACATTCAAAAGTGTCACACACAACCTCGAAACATTTGAATTATAATCCCTATTACGGAATAAAATTATTTGAAAATATAATATCATGATAATAATGTAATTTTTTATATATCATATTAACTCAGATTTATATTCATCTCATTAATTATTACAGGTGTATAACATAATCAATGACTAAAATAAGGGAAATTAAAATAGAAGTACATTACATCATTTGTAACAATAAAATTATAAATTACCCAAACAATATATCATAATATAGATATGTTAAACCACATAAATTAATATATTATAATCTTCAAATACATTCATGGGTAGAAAGTACACCACACAACAAAAATATGTAGTTATTATAAAATTTGTTTTTCCAGAAATAATGTGAGAATAGAAATCCCCTAACAACTAATGTAACATCTAATTCAAAAATCATAAAAGTTATAATAATAAAATAAATAAATTATAAACCACAATGAGACTAGATTTCCTTATATAACATATAAAAAGGTAAAATAGATACACGATTCAAAATATGTAAGTTTTTAGGATGATATTTATCTCCCAAATGTAAAAAGTGATATGAAAATACCTTACCTTGAGTTGGATTTGTCATGTGTGTCCTCTATAATATTGTATAATAAAATTATAATAATTAATTGCCTTATTTATTATATTTAATAATATTTTTGTTACATTTATTACATTAAAAAAAATTTATAAAATCAATTATTCAATAATATTTTATTCTAACGTTTTGACCATATTCAACTTTTGTGTTAAAACTGGTATAGATGGGTTGACTATAGTGAATGAAGTAATTATTTAATCATAAAAAGAGAAAAATGAAATAAATATCATATTTTTACATCAACTATTATTTTAAAATCATATCTAAAGGATTCTTATGATAAATGAAGAGATGATATAATCATGGATACTATAGGCCATACGTACATGTGGGGAATGTTCTCATTTTTAAATGAACATTATTGAATAAAGGTATGTATTTTATATTTATATATTTACCATTATATAAAAATGCCATATTATTTAATTATATATACTTATATATGTCAATATTGTTATTTGGTGATGGAAAACAACAAATTAATTTGATTCGAGGAGGTGGTAGTCCACAAATCCCTGAACGACATTATCACTTATTTAGTGTGTGAAATAGAAAGAATAATTTTATATTTTATATCTAATGATTTATAATATTCTCATAAATAAAAAAATCATTTACATAATTTTTTTGTTAATCCTATCTCTAATACAATCCTTGTAATGCATCAATGAATCACATTGCTTTTAAAAGGCGGTGTTCCACACATGCATAATAAAGTTATTGTATTCCTGTAAAATTTGATGCATGAAAGTATGTTTTATATGATATTTTAATAAGAAAAAAAAATATATATCTTATAAAAATACTAAATAAATCATTTTTAATGTCCTTGAAAGGTGGTTATGGAAGAATGAATGACAATAGTTAATGAGGGGTAGGCTTCCATATAAGAAAATATGATAGTGTATATCATTTTATGAACGTGTGTGAAATTATATATATAACCATTAATATAAAAACATATTATTATATTTAGGATACAACATTTAGTTTATAATATTGTAAAAACATGATTTTTTATGGATTAATAAATAAATAATACATAAGTGATCATCTAAGAATGTTACTAATTTTTTGGGTAACTCCATTTGGTTTTCACCAATGGACATCCAGGGTTTTCAATATGTCCAAATTAATGCATCTAGGATGAAAGGATGTATGTATTGAGATTATCTGGTAATTTTTCTTCAATGAAAAGGGATTTAGTGATGTGATTGGAGGAAGATGAGATGATAACTTTTTGGATGGGAAAATTACATATTGGGTATTCTATAAATGAGTTGAGTGATAACCATTTATTACATGTAACCCAAGAGGCCAAAGTGGACTATTATAAGACTTTACAAGTGAAATGGTCAAAATATGTCTACAATATTATTTTTAGACCAGTTTAGGGTACTTCTAACACATTTTATTTTAATTTTAATCAATTATTAATATCATTTTTAACATTATCAATGTAAATATTTTTGATTACATTACCTAGTGTTTGGGTAAAAATATATATTGGAATAATTATTAATTATAAATTACTCTATTTAAAAAAAACAGTTTAACAAATTTAAATCATAGAAGTGGAATAAATAAATCTAAATTATTCCAGCAAACGGGACGACATAATAGGTTTTTCAAGAGAAAATTTCAAATGATGGTAATGTTTTTATATCTAATTTAAATATTAAATTCCTTCTAATGAAATAATATTTTAAATGATATAAATATTATATAGTTTTACATTATAACCACTTAAAAATATAATTTATCATAATAAATTATTTTAACAAAAAAAATATTGATTTAAATAAAATTTGTAATCATTCACAATTATTCAAAATAAAGATGTTCTTAGAAAAATAAAAACCATAATCCCTATGTAAATTTTGATATTACCATTCAAAAAATGAATTTTTTTTCATTTAAAAATTATAAAGGAGTTAAAATTTAGTTTTGAAAAAAGCCTTCGATTAAAAGGTAATAAACTATATATAAAAAATATACAGTTTTTTATGCTTGAAATTGAATTCATTATTATCTTAATCAAATTGAACATAGTGTATGAATTTATAACTTGTTATTAAATATTTAAAATTATAAATTTAATTAATATGTTTCACTGTTATTTTTTAATATAATTTACTAATATAGGTTCCCATTCGTGTCATAAAAATAGTTTTTCAAAAAAACATTCTTTAAAAAATTGGGTACAACCGCGAAAGTGACACACACACAAGGAAAACAATTACATTGAAAACGCAAGCACGAGGTCTTGACCCTAAGACATGCCCCTCACCCCCCCCCCCCCACAAAGCCCTCACCACCCCACCACCAATGGTGGGGATAAACCCATCCTTTATATACAATAATTTTTTATTTTAATTTGTAATTAAATGGGCAAGAAATGATTAATTTTATAAAAATGTGTAAAATTTTAATTAAAAATTCATTTATTGATATTAATACCTTACATTAAAATATAAAGGTGAAAAAATTGAGTAAAATAAATAATATTAACAGTATATTGTTGTCTGGTATGACTCGGCTTTGTGTGTATCACATGTTATTGATGAATCACAATGTTACATGAAACACATGGACAACATTAATTTGTTTTAAATAAAATATATGATATTAAATTTATTTAACAAAACCTATAAATGAATTTCAATTAATTTTAATGATGATACTTCATAAAATCTTAGGATTCTAGAAATATCATCGCTCGTGCGTTCATGAGAATTATAGCCCCTATAAAGTGATGTGATTGTTTTTTGTCTTATTTTTATGTAGATGCTATTGAGTATGTATTTAATATATATATATATATATATATATTATGTATGAAATATAAATTACTATGTAAAGGTGATAAATGATTTAACTTGTATTCTTTCTCTTTGTTGAGAAAATGGAATCATTGTTCATGCGTACATATGGAATACCATCTCCATTAACGATTTTGTGAATTTTGTATCACTATAATTTATAGTATAGTATAAATTAATATTTAATAAATATAAAGTATATTTATATAATGGTAATAATTATGATTATTCTTGAACCATCATGAATAAACTAAAAACACATGACTATAAAATATATGATGGTTGATGTTTTTATTACCAAGACCGTGATTTTAATAAGGAATTATCATTATATTTGTAAAAATAGATCATATATATATCCTATATGGTATGATATATTTTTTATTTTTTATTTATATTTGTTTAATAAAATATTATTTATTATACAAGAGGATCAAACATGTTTGATGAATGCTGATACTTGAGGTAAGTGGGTTTTCACATAAATTTCTTTATTTAATAAATATGTTACGTTGTGAACCTATCCACTTTTATAAGGTTTATATAAATACCATTTTATAATATAAAATAATAATTTATTTATTCTCATGATATTTAACATTTTATTTAATTTTATTCATTCATAGGGTTTTTGAATTAAATGATATATGGTTGGTAAATTTTTTATGTTATTATCATATTTCTTATCGGGATTATATAGAATTATGTTTCCATTGATGATATATTATGATCTACCTCAAATAAACTCATTAATTTTATTAAAAAACTTTTATTACATTAAAATATTTGTTTTTTTAATTTCCCAAAATTTTATTACTCAAGAGAATAAAAAATATTATTAAGAAATAATAACATTATTTCTCTCTTTGGATAGAAATCTATTTTGATCCATGAACATGATTCTGAAAAAAATCATGATTGATATTTTCAATATTCTAAAGCTACCTTTAAAATTATTATTTTACAATTCAATAATTTTTAACCATTTTTAATGGAATCTTCCTTTCATTTTCTAGTGATATACTTTTGACATTAAACGATAATGTGAAAGGAATCATTATTTTAATGTACATATAATTATTAAAATTTTACACTTTCATATCCACAAAATTATTTTAGAATTAAATTAAATATTCATAGATTTTTTCATAGAAAATGATTTCTATAATATTTTATATATTATTAGATTTTATGTAAGCAATATGTAAGTGAAAATGGTATTTTCTTCAAAACAAATATCCAAGTGATCTTTTGAAATAATTTACAATCTTAGATGAAATTATTTGTTTTTACATAGTATTTTATATTGAATATTTCCAATTATATCATGATTATTCATTTTAATATGGTTTATATTTATAATGGAATAATATTTATAAAATCTAGTCATTATCATTGGGTTATTCCCTGAAATTTTTATGAATAACATTTACTATTATTTTACATGATATGATAACGGTTTTATGATATTTTACAACATATGTGTATGATATTTTTTATGTCATGGTTGACAAATATATATCATCGTCTAATTAATTTGGTAAATACTTATATCTTAAGAGAAATAAAAGACATGAATGTGGTTTGATCCCTATTCAATAAGGTAATTTATACACTATGATCATATAGGGAGTGAATATTTACTAATAAAATGGTTTATCATGTAGACCATCAATATAGGGATAGTTTGGGGAGTTAACAAAATCAACTATGATAATCCTAGATGTGAATCATTGATTAATATGGAATTTATTATCTATGATTATGTGTATTACACATTTCAATATCTTATTCAAATGTTGTTATAAAATGAATAATGATTGTTGATTACTTTTCGATTCTTGTCTTATGAACATCCATGATGCATAACATGACTCAGTTTTATGAACAATGATATATAGTTTTTTTTCAACTATTATTCTCATGGTATCATACACTTATGTTTATTTTTTGTTGATACCTCCCTCATTTTCCATTATTTAGTTTATGAGTTGACCCATACATACATATTATTTCACAGGTTATAAAAAAGGAATTACGTATGATATTTATAAGAAATGTTATAGTTATGAAGACTCTAGTGTTAGATATTGTAGACAAGTTATTAACCAATTTTATATGTATCAAAATTTAAAAAGGCATTAGAATAGTATTATCAAGGAATGAATCATTGTATTATGTAAATAACATTCACATATTAAGATCTGATATCAATTTATAAGTGGTTTGGTTCATTAACATCTGAATTGGGTCATAAATTAGTTAACCATTTTAATATAGGATGAGAAATCATTTTGGAGATAATTATGTATTTATAAGGGAATAATTATATAAAAAATCAATAAATATAAAAATATCCTAGATTTTTGGTGATTTATAAACTCTTTTGTATTCATTAAATTACATCCTTTTTCAGATACTAGTTGTTGATGTGGCTATGGAATTGTTGTTCATGGGAGTAATATCCTATAAAATTGAACATTTTAAATTGACATGATTATCCCATGGGTTACAGTATTGGTATATTTACACATTTTTTTTGACACTCCCATGGGATATGTTTTGGATTTTCACAAACACATTATAGGACATCATGAGTGGTTTTAATAGATGATGAACAAGAATGACATTAGGAAAAACCCGATCTCTCAAAGAGTAAAATAGAAGTTTTATTATTATGATAACTTATTAAATAAAATTATATTGTGTGGTTTTTATGATTAATATATTATATCACACATTGCAATTTGGTTTCTTCAAATTTCATGAAACTGGAAATATTTGGTTAACATTGATTGTGATAGGAATTTTATAAATGATAAACCAAATGCAATAATTAGTACAGTTAAAAATAATGTGATTATTCCTACTCTGTTATGATGCTATATTATTAATAAATTTCATCTCATCCAACTCTTACACTCACCAAATAACAGAATGATACATTTTGAAATGATTTTGGTAGTGGAGACAACAGATGAAAGAGGATCTTGTTTCGAATATGTTGAGAATACCAGAAAAAAATAATAATATATATTTTATAATGAATCAAAATATGTTTTGTGTGTGGATAATAATGTCACACATAATGTAATTGATGAGTGAAAATTAACAGATCAATTAAATTAATGGATATGAATAAAGGTTTCCATAAGGCATCATTGATGAGTGAATGTTTTAAATACATAATTTATGTTCATTGTGGGAATCTATGTTTTATAGTGAAATCTCAAAAATAGGAACAACATGGTTAAATGATTAATTTTTATTCAATTGTTAATGAATATAATACAAGTTATGTATGAAAATAATGAGGTATAATAGAATAATATGGTGATTCGTAGTTAGTGGTTTATGAATAAAGTGTAATTATTAATGTATCTATGTATTTTATGTCATAAGATATTTTATATGAATCGAGAAATATATAAATAATATTCAGTAACAAACGAATTATGTATTTTAATGAATATGTTGAATCATACCAATGGACTAGAAAAGTGATTTCATAGAAAGGTAACGTTTTTTTTTTGATAAACCATGTCATTAAGGGAATAATTACCCATAATATGATATAGATGTTTTGATAATTGTGTTCTGTTGGGTTAATGATATGAATGAGATGGATAATTTAATATAGATGGTATTAATGATATTGGAACTATTGAATGATTTCATGAAAAATGTGGTTCATTTTATCATTGATGGAGTTTACAATAATTTTATATTTTCATAATATATTTGATAATATTTAATTTTTTTAGAATAACTATGAATATATATTGTAAATGAGGTTTTTAAGTAATTATTATTATTATAATATTTTAGTATAATATATGACCAAGATATTACTATATTTAGTATGAGATAATTAAGATCCACATTATGATACATGGTGATCAATGTTAAAATTATTTATGAAATTTGAAAATCATATTTTATAAGTTTTTTTTATTTTTTAAGGGTCTTAAGGTAATCCATATATAGAATTGTTTATGTTGAACATTAGATAATATTTTAGAGAGTGATATATTATTTCATATATGATTACTTATCTATATCAGAAAACAAATAAAACTTTTTTATTTTGAGGATAACTAAAGATAAAAGGAATGGTTTCTCCCTATTTTTGTAATAATAAGATTTTATAGATGTAAAATATACTAATTTAGGCATAAAATATCATATTCACTTCATAGAGTAAGAGATGAATTAAATATTGAACAAATAACAACTGAAGAATGATATTGTTCTTATCAAATAAATTGAAATATTGTAGGGTATTTTCTAATGAAAATTATTCAACTTAGTTGAATAGATACTAAAATATAACATTAGCCTTATTACCTATATTTCTAATAATTTGATGGTATTTTTTTCACCTATGGGGTTTACATGTTATTTATCATTAATTTATTTATGGTCATTCACATTCCAATGAACAATGATCTATACATGTCCATATTACCAATCATATTAATGTACCCCTCATTGGAATCCAGGTTATGCACCATTCCATATATCATTCAGTTGTATTACTTCCCTATTTTATGGATAATGTTTATGAACCTTTTCTATGATAATGAATTACAAATGTGGTATTTTTTGTAGGAAAATGATTAATTATTGAAATCAAGTAAATATTACAAGGAAAAAAATTAGTTTATGGGTCCATAATATAATAACTAAATATTTTCTTGAAAATTATTTCATATTACCTTAAATTATTTGATTGATAACATTTCATGGAATACTGAGTTTAAACTGAACATAATATACTTGTAAAATATAAGGATAAATTTCGAAAATTTTAATTTATGGGTTAAATTTCATTATATAGGTAGAAATAACAACATTTCAGGTATTCAGTATCATTAATATATATTAAATAAGTATATTGATACATTATAACTTAATTTTTAGTAATGTATTTATATTCTTCTAATTATATATTTTTATCAAAAAATAAATAAATTATAATTTTTCTAAAATTATATAATAAAATATTTTATGACACATTTATAAAATTTAATAAATGAAATTAATATTATTTTTAGAATTACAAAAGATAATTTTATTTTTTATTTTTTTTCCATAATTTTTTGATGAAATTTGTTTTTTGATATATAATGATAAATACATTTTTTATTGAATGTTCCCTTTTCATATATAGAAATTAAAATATTTAATTTCTTAATTATATTGGTTTTAAAGTAATTTTCTTTTATATTAATATTAATATATTTTAGGTCACTGGAATCAATTTAGTTTTTAATTTTGTTATAAAAAAGTTTTATATTTATGAATACATTGTCCTTGAAAACCCCTTTTTTGACAAATATGTCCTCTAATTATAAAAAAAAAAATTCTAAATAACTGAAACTGATTTATTAAAATGGATGCTATAAATTGAATAATAATAATTAATATTATAAAAAAATTAAATTCGTTTCATAATGTGTAATTCAAATAGTAATAATTTATTATCAGTGTTTAGATTAAAACAAGATGACAAGGTCTTAAAATAAAACAAAAAGTGTTAAAATAACCAAATTACTTGAATGAATCCTACAAGTTAAAAATATTTTAGACCTTATTTCCATAGGGTCTATTTTTATGTTCATTTAGGACACTATCATATAAAATGACCAATATAAAAATTTATTTAATGAAAAATAAAAATATCACAATTTAGCTTTTAAATATCAATTTTGTATTCACATATAGAAAATATAACCTAATAATAAAAATTATTATTAATTTTGAGAATAATTAATTTAATTTAATTTTTTCAATTTAATTTTGTTTTTAATAAATATATATTTACTTAAAATTCATAGTAATTCCAAAATAATAATTATTTAATTAACTGAAATATGAAATAAATTAAAAAAATATTCATAGTAATATTAATTGAATTAATTATTATATTATATAATTTTTTTTAGTAAAATAAATCATTTTATAACTTATTTAAAATTATTTATTCAAACTTATTCTTTTTAATTGTTTTGTTAATGTAAAATTTATTTATTATTATTAGAAATTGTATAAATTTCATTTTATGATAAATAATGTTTTATTAAATGTTATAAATTCATCAAAACAAATCCCAATTAAATAAAATGGAATATTTATAAATATATCATTCATAGTGAAATTATCAAAAACAATTATATTTATTATATTGACCCCTATATAAAAAATTGTGTTTTCATGGTTAAGGCTATATTAGGGCTTTTTGTGTGACCTGAACAAGTGTTATAATTAATTTACCACCCAGATATGAATTTTTTTCATATTTTTTTATTTTTATAATCAGTTAATTAAAATGTTTTAATAAGGGTTAATTTATTCTTAGTTTTAAATGGAATATTACATATGTAAAATGTGTAGTTATCTTTGTGAAATTTTAAAAGGTAAAATTAATTAAATATTGAGGGTAACGAACAACATGTTTATATTATTTTTTATAAATTGTGGGTTTTATACCCCATATTTTTTCTGAAATATATTATTTGTTAATCATGGAAGCAATTATATTGGAATTTACTCCCCATTATTGAATAGTTTAATGTATTTACAAAAATTCCACTCCATAATTATACATAGACACCTCCTCCTCTAACAGTTTCACACATATTAATCAATTTTTGTCGACAAAACACTATTATAATATAATACAAAATAAAATATAATTGTTATATAGAATTTTGTCTCCCCAAAATACAAACCCTAATGTCAATAATATTAAATCCATTAGAGATTTTTTTAAATATAATTTTATTATCTTCATTAATAACTTTCTATTTTACCCCTTTTATATCCACCTTCATTTCTGTAATTATAATTCCAATAAAAACCCATTATCTAACACATTGTCAGATGTTAATGTTTTGATGGAATATATCCATCTCATATTCCCTTAAATGGGAAACGAATCAGTCAAACATGTGTATTGAGGTCTACTTCCTCAGGAACTACTGTAATTTTTTTTCTATGACAAACACCCATGGATGGATATAATTAGTGATCAAACCTATGTAAATAATATTTACAAAATTAATATAATCATTTAATAAAAATATCACATCTACCATATTAAATTCAACATCACTGGAAAATGATAACGTCTCCCAAGCTTTTGTGAGGACTATTAGCTCTATAATGATATGTGATTCATTTATTACATTAATTGTAATAAATATTGATTTAATGGATATATATGATTTATATGTAACAAAAATTATTCTATAAATGTTATATATTACCTACCCTTATTTCATTTTAATCATTTAGAAAATGGATACAATGTTCTTTAGTATGAATGACATAAAATATCAATGAATGATGTTGTACATTTTCTACCTCAAAATTTTAAGGATTAAAATAAATAAATATATAATAAATATATATAATATTTATATATTTTTAATATTTTTATGATTTTGGAACAATTATAAATAGAATTGAAAACAAAATACTGAACAAAAACATTAATGAATAATCAAGTCAAAACTACTTAAAACGTGATAATACCAAGAAATTATTAATAATCAGGTAATAAAAGATCATAATAAAATGTTATAATTTATGATATATATTATTATAGTTATTATATATATATTAAATAAAGAAATATTTATTATATTGGTGGTTCATACATATACTATGAATATTGATATTTCATGTAAGGAATTTTTGTCTCACGTTTCCTTTCTTGCAACCTATGTTATGCTTTGCATTTACCTTCTTCTATGATGTATATAATTTTTTTTAAATTTTATATCATGGTTTTAATTATTATAATGACATTTTTAGTTTCATTTAATTGTATTGTTTCATGAGGCTTATGATTCAATATTTACAAAACTGGTTAATATCTTATGTTAAAATAAAATTGATTATTAGTATTGTTAGTATTATATTTATAATGATAAAATATTATGATCCTCTAACAAATAAAATATGAAAATTTATTATTCTCCCATTATTTTACTATAATTCATGATTTTATATAATTTTCATCTATATAAGTACTTGAGATATTTTTTTACAAAAAAATTTCTTCATTATAAAAATATATTATTTCCATGACCATGTTTTCAAAAAAGATTTTCAATTTTTTATAATTATTAATATATTTCCTAAAGTAATGTTTTTAAAATTTTTTATTTTTAACACATTACTTCAAAATAAATATTCTTTTTTTCTTAAAAATAAATTACTTTTGAAATTAATAGAAAATATTAAATGAATAATTATATTAATAGAAATGACATTAATGATATTTTATTCAATAATAACCACTCAATTATTTGATTCATCCTTTACAATATATCAATTTTGTTTTCAATGAAAATTATTTCATTAAAATATAAGAAAAACTTTATTTTATAAATGTTATTTCAATTTGATAAAGGGTAATTTACTCATGAAATACTAAATGGTATATTTTAAAGTCATTTTAATTCTAATATAAAATCCTTTGACAATACTTATTCTTTATTGGGTATCAAATCCTATGATATAATCCTTATTCATTATTTAGATTATTTAGGTTTTCCATGAAATGATATTTATGAAATCTGTTTCTTTTCCATGGGTTATGGTATGATCAAATGTTTATGAAAGACATTTACTTTCAATGTTTCTTATATAATTAATTTTTTATGATCTTGGAGCACAAATATATATGATTTAATTTTGTGATGGATGGGACATAATCCTAAAAATAACTATTTGATTAAAAATGATATCCATTTTGATAAATGAGATATTAATATCGAGTAACCCCATTTTATTACGGTAATATGTCCACTATGATAAAATTGGAAATTTTTCTTGACAATTACAATTGTTTGGGGAGAAACAATAATCATCTATGATGGAATATGGAATGAACATTTACTTCTATGATAGTTTTGGGAGTGACACGAAACCACTATGATAGTATTATAAGTTAATCCTTGACTATTAACGAAATTATTTTCAACGATTATGTATATTCCTTAATTTAATTTATTACGAAAATTTTATTCTTTCATGAATCATGTTTTCTGATTCCTTTATGATTCATGTGTTAATAACCACCAATAATTATTTCATCTTACAATTTTATGGACTGTTATATTATATGAATAGTTTTAAATTTTTATTCAATTTTTATCATATTCTTATTGTAATGTTATAATGATATCTCCCTTGTTAATATTTATAGATGATCTGAGCTCAACCTTTCTTATGTTTCCATTTTCCATGTTATTAATTGAAATGTTTTCTAAATAATTTTCTTAAAAAGGATTATAGTTGTGATGAAAAACATGGGATATGATGTAGTTCACTTTTTTACGTGTTTTTACTAATCAATGTTTCAAAAATCTCTTGTCCTATATGATTATATAATTTCTATTTATGTTATGTACTCAATATTTACCTTTTTAATTTCTTATCATTATTAGATTAGTTTAGGTCATGATAACTAAATGGTTGTTGGATGATACCAATAATAATAGGACTTGTGTGAGAGGATTAAGAAGGAAATTTTCTGAAAATTGGAAAGATACATGGAATAGATAGTGTAAAAAGATGTATTTCTAAGATGAGTATAGGGGTGATTATAAATAATATATTCATTAGTACAATATTTTAGACCAAGAAAATCAAAAATATTTATTTTTAATACAATAAATAGTAAATCGATAATATGATTTTAAAATAATGGGTTTATATAATATAGATTTTTAAAATATTCAAGTGTTTAGCTTAAAATGTTAAATACTTTACTTTACAACCATTCACTATTCCAAAAAAATAAACTATTTTATGAAAATACAGAAAAATCAATGTAAATTTTTTTTTTAAAATTTTATATTATAAAAATGAATACAATTATATGATGATTTGTTTCTAAAGAATAGAGTTTTAATTTTTTAAAACTTATTTATTTGATAAATACAAATTTAAATATATTTATTAATTTTCATCCCCCTTAAAAAATTACACAAGTTATCATAAAATTATATTACCATTATTATAAAATAAAATATTAATTTATCAATCCATTATATGAAAATAAACATTGTTTTTAATATTTATATTTTTATAAAATTTAAATTTAGTCATTTTTTCATTACAAAAATATGAATATGTAATTTAAAATTTATAAAAAAATTATTTACATTTACAATTAAATAAATATAACAGTTTTAAATTTTATAAAAAACCAAAATATTATTTTACACTTTAGTAGGTAATTATTATAATCTAATAGCCATTTTATATTTCTTAATAGATTGTTTTCTATTCAAACTATTTGGATACTAATCAAATACTCATATAACTATTTCAACTGTTAGATTTCCATTTCTCACATTACTTCCCAATTTCTATGTAAACAGTGTATTATGTTCATTATTTATTCAATTTTATTTTCTCTAAAAAATATTTGTTTTTGTTTTTATAATTTTTATTTCATTGATTATATTATATATATATTAATTGGTTTTGATCATGTATTTAATTATTATGGGGGATTGGTTAGATCCAAGTATTTCTTTCATTGTTGTATCTTTTAATATTTTTTCTCATTTATATTATTTTGATTTATATTTATATTTTTATTATAAAACTAATAGAAAATTTAATATAATGAATTGATTTAATTTTTATCATGTGGTGTGTGTTCATTAACAACTATTACACAATTATAAATTAATAAGAATTATTCTATGGATTGAACTGCAGGGCTTCATAGATCTTAAGTCAGTGATGGTGTATTATACTAATATTCTATTCTGGTTGATGGAGTCTCTGTCTAGGGATGAATGTCGAAGGGATAGGTGAAATGTTAGTACAATTTCTTAAAACACATTCATCACTACATAGTAGTTCCAATGGTTTTATATATACATCCAATAGTGAAATTGAATACATTAAATTTTATATCAATAATATTGGAAGCAAACTAAAAATATTTTCAAATTTTATAACTTAAATGAAATGTTTTTATTTAATTAGGGGGTATTTTATGAATGTGTATATTTGTTATAATCCATTAATAAGTGTATCTAGGTTATTCATAAGGGTTCTGGAGGCACTTCTATGATAATTCTTGTTGTGGATTGATTAATAAATAATCAGGTGTAGTAATACGATATTTTATAGACTATTTATTAGATTGTTGGTAGTTAGTAGATTTTATAATTAATGTGTGGGGGTTTCTAAATATAGGGGTTTTCATTTATGAGGGAAATTATAGATGAAACGTTCAACAATTGTGCTTCTAATATTAGGAGGGTTAAACATCCATTCTTGATGAGGGGATCCGTCGATTATAGTAACTTTATTCTTCTACTATTTTCAATTTTTTTTCTAGTTTTTCTATTTTCCATTAAATTTTATTTATTTTTATGTCTAGAAACACATTATTTCTCTCTCTCACATTTCATGATATATATCAATTTATGTTTCAAAATATGTTTTTCATCTTAATTATGACCTGAAAGGTAATTTTATTACTAATTTTTTATTCCTTCCATTTAAATTATTTCTAAATAATAATGATATTTATTTTATGTCTAGTTTATATTATATAAATTTCGAATATATTTTTCAAAATTTCACTTAAAATAAAATATTGATTTATTTTTTATAATATTTTGGTGGAATTCAAAATAAACGATTAATTTTGTGGGAATTGTTTAAAATCCGGAATTAATTTTAATTAATATCATATTTATTGTCTATATATTAAACAATAATATGATATATTACAAATTTTATCTTCAAAACCCATGATTATGAGTTTAAATTAATTTCATTCAAATTCATAGAATATTGTGGTCTGTAATGATTAGAGATACAGAAAATAAAAAATAATACTTTGGGAAAAAATTTACACTTCCACTCAGGGTTTATTTTTTCCACAAAAACATGTTCCTAAATTTAAACCCATGTTTCAATAAAAATATATTACATCAATGACAGTAACCATTGTAATAATATTATTTTTCTATATTTTATTCATGTCATTATATAATACAAAACACATACAAAGATATTTTATTAATGAAAGGAAAATCCATGTAAATGGTATAAAACAAAGAAACTAGTTAATAATCTGAAAAATGAGAATAAAACTAATTTTTTTAGCAATTTCAAAATTAACATTAGAAATATAAAAAATTATTAATATAATGATTAATTGACCAATTTTTCTCAAACAAAATCATGAAAACTCATATCAGGTAAAAAGAAACCACGAAGTTAGATTGTAGAAAACATAGAAACATATGAAATTGAATTACCTTGAAGAAAATAACCATTAAAATTACATATAAATCATTATTTAAATTAAAATATTTAAATTTAAACTCATCAAATGAATACAATAATTTTTGTGAACATTGAGAAATTATATTAATTATTTTTTTTATTTTTTTGATCTATATGGTATAACTCGTTATAATTTAATTATAATAAGTTTTTCAATAGAAAATAAACCATTACCCAATGAAATTTAGGGATATATCGTTGTCCCACCCATTATATTATATAATTTAAAGAACTATTAAATAAAAAAAAATTACATATTTTTTTTCAATAAGAACATTCACTTGAACCCATAATCAAAATAACATGCACTTAACTCATCATAATTAGAATACACATCATTGTCTTTGGAAACGCATAAAAATGAATATTTCTAAGCTTATTTATAATAATATATTATTTTTTAAACAATTCGTAATTATATATGAATTAGAATAATTAATATCATTAAATATAAAGGGAAGAGGTGGTTATGCGATAAATGGAAAAAACATCTTTTAACTCTGGTAAAAAATATTCAAAACTGATCCTTTTAGAAAACATTAAAAATAATATTTGTTAAAAAAATTATATATATTAAATTATATTTAAAATTAAATTATAAAATAGTTTTAATATTAATAATATCATTTTTGAATCATTTTTGTTAAACATGTATACTGGTGATAATTTATTGAAAGGGAAACATTAAAAAAAGTTTTAAAGAATAATCCCTTTTGACAAGTCTAATATTTTTTTTCATTATATACATTATGAATAATAAAATATACATATTATATATTTAATATTTTCAAAATTAATATTTTTTATTTTATATTTTTATATTTTTTTTCTTGTTCAATTTAGGTACTAAATAAGGTATGTTTATGTAAATCAGTTTGAGGTTGTTGAGTATAAAATATCATTAGTGCGGTAAACATGGTCAAATGGATTATTATTATATCATTTGTAAAATAATAAAAATGTATAATTATAATTTCTGTACATTGAATATAATTTTAACTAAACTTATGTATTAAATTATTTAATACTTTTTTATTTTGTTTATAGAGGTACAACATCGCAAATACACTTTATCATAATTTTAATTTTTACAATATGTGAAATGAATATAATGAAGAAAAATGATAACCCTTCAAAATATAAATTATATTTAAAATATAAAATTTATTCATTAAATACAATCATATTTCCATCCCTGTGAGGTGAAAATGATAAAGGAATCACATTATTCCTTGTAGGTGGTAGTCATCAAATACACATTAGTGATTTTATTGTTTTTAATAACATAGAATGCTGGTAGGAAAATTTGAATCCATTTGAATAAGAGAATTATTTATATTGAATATAATTATTTTAATATATCATGATAGTTAGAAAATATTTTAATGTTTTATTATAAGAAATAAACATGAAAAAATATATTCACACATGTTCCTTTCCCAAGGATATCTTATTTTGTCATTAACCCTAATCCTTATTGGATTACTTTTCTAGTGAGACTAGACACTCTCAAATGTGGGTTTGATATTTTGTGGTGGATTTATGGATATATTTTCCAATGTATAGTGCATAATGTTTGTGTCAAATTGGTGAGAGGACATTCCCTTTTGTAAGTGACATGAGTTAAACGAATATAATTTTTATAAACATGAGTATATAATAAAAGTATTTCTCCAAGGAAGTTAATAATATATAATAAAATAGTTTCTTTTAGGAAGTGGATAAAATATAATTAAATATTTCATATAGGAAATGTTAAAGTTTATAATAATTCATTTAACCATATTTATACAATTTTTGAGATATTCTATACCTTATCTCTTAGTTTATCCGCCCTCGTAATCAAATTTATCCCTTGCCATGGAGAAAAAATTATTTCATCTTAATTATACATTATGACTTAAAATGAACATGTTATTGTTAATAAATTAAAATAAATTTATTCATAATATTGAATAAATTTTTTACTATTTAAATTATTGATGTTGTAAAAATAATTTTAATATTTATTAGCAATAAAAAGTGAATAGTGATTATTTTAAATTTTATTTCTGTGAATAAAAATAATTTCAAATTAAAAAAATTATTTATTTTATCAAAATTAATTAATTGGAATAAAAATTTAAAAGAGATTTTATAAATTTTAAAACTGAATGAATACATAATGTTACATCCTGAATAAAATATTAAATGAGAAGACCCAAAAAATCAATTTATTTGAATAGATACATTACATAGATTTTTAAAATATCATACAAAGTCTTCTATGAACAATATTATATTTAAAAAAATAATCTTATTTCATAAATATTTCTATGATCCACCAAAAATATTCATCAAATTGTAGTTCATTCATATATAATGATAATATAATATTTACAATAATATTAGTTAAATAAATATTTTTATTTATTCATAAATGAATCAATTATTTCTAAAAAATAATCTTAATATTATATTAAATTAATGTTTTAAAAAATGAATTCAATTTTTACAACAAAAATACATAAAATTTGGAATGGTATATTTTAATTATTATTGTTTAAAAAATTGAAAAATGATTTAGTTAAATAAAACCATTCATTTCTGGATAGGAAAATTACCTAAATTTGTTTATAAAACATTGATAAAGAAAAAACCAAAAATTCAATACATTTAAAACATAAAATACAGATATTTAAATTATTGACATTATTTTCAAATTATTTATCCTTCAATAAGTTCCATTCAAGAAATTGTAATCATTTCTCAATTTTTTTTATTTTTTACTGAATAACATTTCCAGATTCACGTTTTACTTTTTTTGATTTTTTTTGTTAGTCTATAAAACCTTAACCAGATGAATCTAAATATTTTAGAAATCGTTTTTTCTATGGTCTAAAATCTAAAATAAAAGTTCATCATATGAATGACTACCTTCTAATAATATCACATCAGTGATGAAAACATCGGATGTATCAGACTCGTATTTCCTTAAAAACAAGAATCACTAGACTACCAGATCTATATATTCATGTATGGTTTATAGCTTTGAAAAAGATCCACATTCCATATAATTTAATTTTTGACTAATATAATGCTAACTTATTATTAATTTCCTTCTAAAAAATAAAACCTTTCCAATGATATAATTAATGAATGAAATTTCCTCTTACTTGAAAAAAATATCATTCCTTTAGTTGTTCATATATCACTTCCTCCTAATCTGAGTTTACCTCATGTGGTGATGTGTCGTATATATATATATTCATTTTTATATGTTACACCAATTTTTATCAAAATATTTTCTTATCACTTAATTAATCCTACCATGATGAAATCTGACACTCTATTCCAAACAATTTGTAATATTATGAAAACTATCTACTTTAATGAAAACATTTATGATACATAAAGTCCATTAATGATTAATGTTAATAAAATATTACCAAACAATCCAATGAACAATCCTGAATTTTTTCTCCCGATGTTTGAAATTGTCACTTTTAATTTTATATGAGTGTTGATGAAAAGTTTTTATAATAATAAATTTAGTTACCAATAACTTTGGGAAATAATTCAAACAAAATTGAATATAAATAATTGACTCCAATCAGATATATTTTATAGAAGGACTTTGTGTAACTTTAATATCTCTTTATGATAAATTTTGGAAATATAAGTGAGTGATATACAATATTTAATATTATGAAAATTCATAGGGTTTTTTAAACAGTCAACATTAACCAAAATCACACTATTACATCATCATTTCATTGATAATCCCATAACAAAATCAATTTATATATTATCCCATTTACATCATGTTACTAGGAAAGGATGAAGATTCCCCTTTTGTAGTAGATTTTCATAATTAACGGTTATTAATTCAAACATATACTATTATTATGGGTATTATCATAATCCATTATATCCCACTAATAATATTCTCCATGGTAACTATAAATCAGTGTACTTCAAGGATGAAAAGAAATTCTTATCTAAGAGACTCACTCAAAAATTATATTTCACCTAAAAATAAATCCCAATACAAAAAATCTTTCCAACACATATACTACATTCATTATTAATATTAATATCAGGAAACATAGTTTCAACAAAAATTATATCTTTTCTTACAAGAAACATTCTTTCTTTTGATAATGTTTAATTTTTTCTTATATTGATGACTGAACCGACACTGATATCAAAAGTGATAGTGTTTTTACTTTTATATTTTCTTCCCATTGTTTATTAATTCCTAAAAAATGTACTATCTCCAACTATAACATGGTTAATGATAAATTTTCTTCTCCATGTATGGTAAGTACTTTCATTAATATTAAAAATGGAAGATATTGATTCATGAAATTATTATTCGTTTTCATTTCCAACTATCTTCTCTTTGAAAAGAAATATTTTGACTGAGTTTATTTAAATATATATATCGTTTATTATCACCAGTTATTTCAATTTTCTACCCATATTGATGATTCTTATATATTTTTAATCAAAAAACTATTGTAGCTACATCATGGTCATTCATATAATAATTCATATCATGGGGTTTCAATTGAAATTATGTATTAAAAATAACCAATAATTATACATCAAAATAGAACTACTTACCTTCAATGATGCATGGATATATATAAAAAAATCAATATTTCATGATGGATAATAAATCACTAGAGTATTCAATAAGCATCTTTTCAAATTATGAAAACATCATCACAATCCTTTTTGCAAACTAATTTAACTACATTTCAATTTAATTTTATTTTTTAGGAAGAAGACCATGTTATTTTTAAAAAATTTATCGATAGTAAACCACTAATCAAAGAAAACATGATGTCTTGGTGAAGTTATTATGTCTTAGACACACATAAAACACTTTATTTTTATTAGGATCAATAGTTATGCCATATTTGGTAATTGTGTACCTAATAAATAATATCTTTTTTAACCAAAATTAATATTTATAGAATTTTACTTATATTTTATTTTTCTTTCATCATATGACATAATATTTTAGATGATTCGAATAATCAAAATATATTTAAAAAATATAATAATGTCATCAATGAATAACACCACAAAATTCAACGCATTACATTGGATAAAAATACATCATTAGATCTATAAATACACTATAATCATTTATAACACAAAAAGGAATTACCAATAACAATTAATAAGCATACATAGTTTGAAATATTATAAATATAATTTCATCTACACTCACTATTAGATGATGGTATGAAAATATGAGATCATTCATGTACAAATACTTATCACCTTCAGAAATATTATGAAATTCAACAATATGAGGCAACTAAAACATGTCCATAATAGTAATTTAATTGTGTTATTTGTAATCATTTAAAATCCCATATAATCATCTATATTTTTAGCAAAGAAACAAGAGAAAAACATGGTGATGTTTTAGACAAAATGAAACCCTTATATTGTAAATATTTTAACGTCTCTTCTTCTATAATAATAGATCGTATTAGAGCCATTTCAAAAAGAATTTAGAAAATAGGATTAAAACTATAAAATAAATCAACATTTATTTTTACATCCCAATTATATATTTCATAGGTAAAATATTAAAGATATTCATTTAAATTTTACATAACTATTGGAAAACACCTAATTTTAATTTTCATGCAATTATAATGATATGTGGAAGATACCATTCACCCACATAATAAATAAATTTCCCAGAATTTTTATATGTTATAAATTATAAAGTAATTTTTATATTGAAATTGGAACTCTAAATAAGAATTGAATATCACCACTTTAAAACAATAATGAATTTTATATTGATAAAATGAAATCATGTCTATATCTAGAATGAAATTCAAATCATTTAAGGTTTTTAAATAATATTTTTAGGAAATCCAATTCCTTGTATGATTATAGGACGGATCCCATAAATATTTGTTACTTTTAAACATCCACCATGATAATTCATAAAAATTTGATTTATTTCATTTAGGGTATATTTCTTTTTAAAGAGAAGTTTTTTATAAAAATTATGTTATCTATAGTCTTAGAACCAAACAAGATATTGGTACACTCAATATATAAAAATAATGAATCTATCACATTTTTGTTTGAGGATCAAGCATTCATCACAGATGTATAGAATGATTTTTTATCACCATTCATCTTGTATTATTGATGGTTTCTATTCATTCAATAATTTCATTGGTCATATATTTTTATAAAATGACATCAATATCAAATTAAAAACTTTACTATTTGATTATAGATATTGGTTTAACCATTATCACGGGTATTTTTTTAATATTTACGAGACAAATTTTCAAAAATAAAACAATAATAAAACAATACAAATCCTCTAAAAAAATTTACTATTCCTTTTACCACATTTAGTTCACCTAAAAATTTATTTATTCACTACATCTCCAATCCATTTCACATTTATTGTTTCATATTATTATTGTGAAAATTCACATAAGTGTTCGAAAAACACATATCTAATTTTTAAAAATAAATAATATCTTCCCCAAATTTTTTAAATTCAATATTGGCATTATACCATTTGAAACACAGTTTCAAACCCATGTAAAAACTGAAATTTTTACATCCATTGTATAGATTTAAATTTAGTGAATACTGGTGTAGTATAGTAAACATTTCTTCCTAAATGAAAATTGATTCATCATCCCTCTGAATATATTCAATAAACTATCATTAATTTTTTTTGTGATTTGACTTCATGTAAATATTTCTCCTGAAAAATCTCATTGAATAACATTGAATCTCCTTAAGCGATTTCAATTATCACCTTAGTATTTATAACTATAGTCCACCAATGATTAGATTCATCTAAAAACAGTTAATATAAAGGGTCACCAAATATTGATTTAAAATTTTTAAACATCAGTAATATTTTCAAAATCACATTTCCATTCAGCCTATTTTACTAGGCACATATATCCACGAATAACATGTGGATTGTTTATCATAAACTTTTCCTATATAGATAAGTTCATATACAGAGAAATTGGATTCTCTATTTAATTGGTTCAACCATTTAATAACTATATTAATTAGGTTCAGAAATTTAAAAACCATATAGCTCTTACATCAAAAAATTTGTGTTTATAGTTCTAGATAATATTGTCTCCCAGATTATTTCCTACCCCAGTTACCCCATTTCCTCTATATAAATCAATTGTGAATAGACTTTTATTAGATAATATAACAAAAAAATGCACAAAATATATATTATTATAATTTAGGGATGAATTACATTCGAATTTGTTTAAATCTTCTTGACATATAATGTTGAATAATCACATTCAATGGTAGAAATTATATGATTGTGTGACTTGAAAAAGAAATAATTTTAATTTTAATAAAAAATAATTATAATTATTACATCACCCTTATATATTTGGATTACTATTTTATAATGTTTGGTATAAACCATTAAATTACCTAGTGGGCACTTCCACATACAATAAATTTACCACAAAAATATGTCTTTAAATTAACTGCATGTTTTATAGAATACACTTTTTCCAAAATATTATATGAGTTAACAAAATAGAAATATTAACCATTATAGAATTGCTATATATCTATAAATACTATAATATACATTTTAAACATGGTATATGTGAAATCATAGTAAGAGTGATATAAATGTTGTGGGGTGTGGTGGGTGTGTTAGTGGGATATATTACAACTAATAGAAGGCATATAAATATCAAATAGTAAAATTAGGGATGTTGGGTGTATATTTGAAGTATTAAGTAGGATTATTATATATTGGGAGTGGTAATTCTAATTTTTAATTGTATTGAAATAGATATTTTTAATTGTTTTAATCCCAAAGTCATAGGGGGGACATTCAAGAGGATTAACCATTTTTCTTTCTACATATTAGTCATTTTTCATTTTATAATTTTTAATTTCTTATTAATCATTTTGTTAGTCCAACTTATGGATATACAAATATATCACTCAAAATATCCAATAAAGTTTTTATTTAAATGATATATTATAAATAGAGGACCTAAAATGAGGTTCTTTGTTAGATTATATTTGAAGGACAAATTACATATGTGTTAGTGGAGATACATCTACAAAAGTATAATTTAAGTTATATGAAAATAAGATCCAAAATTCACTATCATGAGTTCTTCTTTTATAAGATAATGATAATCATTATTATACGTCATATTATATATACATCATGTATTGAACCATAAAATAGGAAATGTATGTTTGTTATTTTTGGAGATATATTATGATGTTTTAATCATTAATTAAAAGATAGAAACCAGAGTTTTGTAGTGGAATATATAGTGGTTTTGACTATAAAATATCTAAAATATGATAATCATTACATATAGTATTAGTGTAAGAAAATAAAAAATTCCCAAACATAGTAATGATCATCAAAATAATGGAATTTTCAATGATGTTTTTCAATTTCACACTCACCTTTATTTGTAGATGTATCGAGTCTAGGATGTTTGAGTATATTTATTGTGGGTGATGGTGTCATGAAAATGTTTACTAAAAATAAATAGGAGTAATTCAAAATATCTAAATTAATATATATTTATATTAGTTTTCCCTATAAAATGATTTGAACTCAAGAAATAGGTTTTTGAGACAAAATTGTTTTACATGGACAATGAAATAATAATGACATGATATTATACTATATGTATCCAGAACTATTGGTTCAATATGTGAATGATAATCAAGTATCAAAGTATATGACATTTTTCATTATGATATGATTTAAGAAACTAATGTAGAGATTTATGGGTAAAATTATTATCTATATTCTGGTAGAGAAACTATCTAATGAGCTAGTTGAATAAACATCATTTTCACTGGTTGAGGTGAAATTCAATCCACGATTTGGAATAGATGTACATGATGGAATATAAAATAAAATATATATATTTTATGAATATAACAAATTTTTTAATTAGGAACCACTACTCCCATAGGATATTATCCAAATGAGAACTACACGTATACGGGTAGCACAAGATGGATAATATATAGACATATCCAAGCAATTTTCAACACATTTTTCATTAAACTATAATATAAGGATTCAAATGTAGTAGATGAAAATAGAATAATGCGAGGTAGATTTCATATATATATAAGTTAATGTTAATCGAAATTTGGATATTGAATCTATAAACATTTTAATTTCTTAAAATGAATTACCTGATTCTGGAAAGAATGACACATGGACTCATGTGAACTTCCCCTTATAAAAGAGGTCCTATGGAACTCTAGAATAAAAGTGGGGATTTTTGTAAAGGAGTTAAAATGTGGTATAATATGAGGTTTTCTATTTATTTATTTCTTTATTATATTTGTGGAAATGAAATGAAATAGTTTCAACCATGTAATAAATTAGAATATTTTTATAAATATTTCCTATTCCAGTTACTAATAAGTAATGATATTATAATTCCTATTGTGATTAGAAATAATATATTAAATATATTAAATATAATAAATATCACATAAATTTATTTTTCAATAAAAATAAGGATAACTACAAAACATGGGCTCATAATTAAAATATGACTAAATAATTGAGTACAAAATTTAGTTTTACCAAAAGGAATTACACAATATAGATTGGTGTGCGATGTTAGTGGAATAAAAAATCATTTTAACATAAGTAATAAAATAAAAAAAATATGATATTTGTATTGTTTTTTCCTAAAAGATACCTTCATCCTCTATAAATATACATAAATAATGTTTTATATGTGTTTTCCTCTAATCCCTAGAAACATAGAGGGAATTATAAGAGATATTTCCATGTAATTAATGATTTACCAAGACTGGATCATAGATCATTGCACTAATGGATTTATTGGATATTGAAAAATATTTCAAGTTAGAATTATTATTTTTAAATGATAGATAAATACTCTGGGTTGGATATTTATTACTGTTAACCATCCCTTCCTTTAATCCCAGATGAAGACGGATTAATTACATAAACTGAAATGGTATGTGTATCATCGGATGATTTAATTGAAATTGTGTTTAATGTTCATTGTGTTTTATACATCTTCAATTTTCTATTTCTTTGAAAACAAATTTTGGAAAATTGAACAATTTTTATTCCAAACTGTTCTGAATTTATGGATTTCTCCCTCATTTATTAGTTTGATCCTCATTGGTATTTTTTTACAATAGCTCAATTATTACGTCGTATCTGATCACTTATGGATTATTAATCATTGTGATAAAATGATACCATGAGTCCAGCTCATGATGTTGGATATAATTTTAGAATCTATAATGAGGGGGGATATGTCAAGGGAAAATGAGATCTATCATTGATTTATTGTATTCCATAGTGATATATGGTTACATAGTTGATTTAACATGATTGGGGACCAATTTTGAGGAATTTTATCAAGTAACAATTCATTAGAATGAACGTTCATCCCCATATGAAATGTTCTTGTTTGTGATTGATGATGAATGTGGAATTTTCAATTGGAACATATTCCATGAACAATTTTTGTAAAAAATTTATCTACAGAGCATATACTCCTATGAACAGTTGTCATGTAGTCCTTTCTATGGAGTTCATGGGATGTAGTGTTTTGTAAGGTATCGTACATTTTGTGACCCATGTCACATGTTATGTGACCCTTAGAAACGTATATTTGTGCATATATGGACACCCCTAGACTTCAGGGTGGATTTTCATGGCATATGTTCCATAAAATATGATGGTAACACTTTAATATATAGATCGATTATGACATGGAGTAAACTCTTAGGTTATCATGTGGTCCAATATAAAGTTTATGAAAATCCACATGTCGTGTAATTGGGAAATTACATGGACATTGCATAGATGGAACACCGATTGTTTAGAAAAATCCTACATTATATGTACCCTTAGAACACTCAGTGTGTTACGTAAATGTACATGTCATGTGAGTATGAACCTTTGGTAGTTTCTAGATTAGTGATACACACCATGTACCCTGGGGACAGTCTGTGTACCCCTTTGGGGAAAATTTGGTTTTAGCTCTATTATAATCTTATATTTTTTGTGAGCTTGTTTGAGATTCCTTTTACTATTATCGGTTGAATTTTAATCAATTGAAAATTAATATGAGTGGTTAATGTGGAATATTTTTCCTATAATTGAGGGTGACCTCATTTTATTTTCAAATGTTTAGGGTAGTGTGGCTGACTTCCCTTATTCAAGAGTGAGTCGACTCAGACCGCATGGAATATTAACTCATTGGATTGGAGCATGTATCCCGTTAAGTGGATTTTAGTGATCCTCATTTCCATTCAGGTTACCATATATTGTATTTTTGAAACATTTTTAACTAATATTTACATGATAATCAACCCCCAATATAAGAGTATTAATCTAGTAGGGTCAAGTTTCCACCATGTTAGCAATATGGTATTAACCACATGGTACATGGCATCTTTTTGTTTAAATTGGATGTTTAATTGTATGTTTCACCTCATGGTTGAAACATCATTTTATGAGAAGACTGTGATTGGTACTTTATGATGATTGATTTTAGTGTATCATTCTTGGTATTGTTATATAAACCAATACATGGTCTTTTTATACATTTTTCATGTCTTATATATATGATAGACCATTTTGGAGAGTCCTTAGTGGACTAGGAGAAGGTGGAACTAGTTTGGAGTAGAATTACCATGATGTATAATGTTCTTTCACCTGACAATCTTTAACTCCTTACGAACATATCATACATTACCTTATAGATTTGGTTGGGATAGAATATTACACTTTTTTATGAATTATATTATCTTTTTATGTTAACATGGTTTTGAGATTATTGATATATGAAATCATTATTTTCATATTTTTTTACAGTTCATCATTTTATTTTATTTATGATATATTCATTTGTACAAGTAATTAAGGAAAATTCTTCTTATCGGTGTGATATTCTTTACGGACGCTAGTCTTTTATCCCATTCATATTAAATGTATGATTGGGGTAGATACATTGTAGTCCTCATTGGGATAGGTCAGGAAAAAATGCTATTAGATCTAGTACCTAGCCTGATGTGTTTTGACACTTCCTGAGTTTCAGATTAGTGTTTTATGTATTGTTTTTCAATTTTGGAATATTATTTTGGTAACAAGGGAAATTTTTTTGTAGTTTCTCATGGACAAATCATAGGCTATGGTTTTATGTGTTTTTGTAGAGGCTGATGTATTTATTCACAAATACATTGATAACTTACTTGTTGAAACCTTATATGTAGGAACTGGTTATATGGAAAATTTTGGTATATGAATTACATAAGAATTGTTTTTTTATTTCCATTTCCTTCTTCAGTATGTTATGTTGACATAACATTGATCATTGTAAATTTTTATAAATATTATGATTCCTCTATGATTAATATCGACATGTATTTAATGAAATCATCATGTTGATTAGATGGTGAGTGATGAATTTTCTAATCAAGGACCCACTCAGGAGGTTTTTTCTCCTAGCTAGTATCAGATAGAGATACATATTCTTAGGTTTCTCATTGATCCTTCTATGGATCAGGAAAATGAACATCCACATGTTTATAAGACTATAGCTAATGAAAGATGGAATGATTATTTTTGTAGGCTTATAATTTTATGCGAGTTCTAGTGATGGGGATCCTTGATGTTCAGTGAAGAGAAGAACCCATGGGTTGTAGAGTGTTGAATCGAGGTAGTAGTCCATGATTCCTATATATGAAGACATTGAAAAACCGAATGGTTACTATAGTGCCCTAATTTCTTAATTGATAATAAATTGGATCTGATTGTACTATGAATTGAATATCAATTGGTGATTTTCAATTTTACATTTCATATATTTGATATCTCTATTTTCTTGGTAGGATAAACTCACCATTATCATGTAGTTGTGGAATGGTTCATGCCTATGGTGAGAATTTCCCACAAGAATGTGATCCCTTATAATAGTTGTCCTAGAGGCGGGAAAACTCTAGTGTGATGTATCATGTTTGTAGAATATTATATTTAAAATATTTACCTAACATTGTACATAGAATGAATGGGGAAATTCCACCATCGATATATGTTCTTGAGATATGATCCAAAACCATTTTGTGGTGTTAGTGGCACGTAAAGAAGATAGTGTCGTTGTATGCTATATGTGTATCCAAACATGTGAATTTATCGGTTTTGATGTACTATGGTATTATATATGTAATTGGCTATTATAATACATTGAGATATAGAAATAATGTCCTCCAAGATGTTGGAGATTGTAGAGGTATTGAGCATAGTTTGAGGTAGGAAATGTGTCCTCATTACCTCTTTTCTATTATTCAGACTGAGTTATGAGTCACATTTTCATTAATTTATCCTTGTTCAAGACATAGATACACTTTTGGAGAAATATTTATTGATACTTATATTATATAATCTTTAGAAAGGATTAGTGATTATAGGCTTCTATCAGTAGTGTGATCTAACTCCAAGAGGATAGAAAGAGATAGAGAGAGAGACTCACACATAAATATTTACCTAGAGGCAATTGGACTCTTTGATGATTTTCAAATATATGGATTAGTTTCCTACCCTCCATGATAATATGTTTGTTCCAGTGAGAGTAGAAATGATTCTATTTTTTGGGGAAGATTATTTCTACCTTTGGTAATGTGTAAAACTAGGAAGAGAATCATATCTCATATAGAGGATATTTTGACCAACTACCAAACAGTTGGATAGTGAAACCATTAGAGTCGTGGATTCTATAAGAACTCAGTTTTCTTGATTGTAGTGGATTATTAATGAATATTTACTGAGGACATGCTGAGATTAATGTACCATAAATTTTCATATTTGTGCATGGAATCTCCCTAGGTATGACTCAATATTTATGATAGTTTAATTGTTAACCTTGGGTAGCTATATAAGATGAAGGTGA
Organism: Viscum album; assembly: GCA_963277665.1. Lineage (NCBI taxonomy): Eukaryota > Viridiplantae > Streptophyta > Magnoliopsida > Santalales > Viscaceae > Viscum > Viscum album. The sequence goes on from OY728151.1 coordinate 568,583,373, forward strand.
CATCATTATTTTATAGAGATGGGGGTCTTCGAAAGACATAGTCTATTTTCTAGGGAATCCTTGTACTGTTCGACCGAGTGGCGTATGAGAGATTGAGGTTGGATGTGTATTCACATCACATTGAACTATGTGACATTAGAGAATGTATCGACTCCTGTGAATCAATCACCTCTTTTTCGTAGGTATTGATGTGTATTATAAAATAAATTTTGAACTCGAAAAGAGTTATCAGTGGTTATTGTTGGGGATTATGGTATACTAGAAGTATCTTTCTAAAGAGTCTACAATTTTTTTGAGATAGTGGTGATCCCCTTATGTTAGTTGTAATCCATAGAAAAAATAATCGACTTAAGAAACGAATCCATAACCATTCGTAGATTAGTATGTTGTGGTCTTTATCTGAAACATCGTTTTTCCCTCGTAATTAGATTAAGATCACATGATACCTAGGTTGATGGTAATATACAAGTTCTATGTGTGAATTTTATATCAATGCTCTAATGGAGTCAGTTCTATATTCAATGGTCCACATATCGGGATGTGTGTTATGAAATATAAGGGTGAAAGTGAAAAATCCTTGATTAAGTAAATTTATCAAGGGTAGTGGGATATATCTAAGATTCATAAAACATTTATTTTATTACTACTATGTTGGGTAAGAGTTTTGTTGTGCTGAAATCCACCGAGGATACAATAGTTATGGGTTTTCCAAGTGTTCTACAAATGTCAGAGAAAATGATGTATGTGTAAGACTAATTGGGTGATATTGACCTTGTTGTGTTAGGCTATTGGACTTGAGTATCCTTCTCAAAAAACAAGTAACACAGTGAATATTAATGATAAATTTTTTATTGGGAATGTTTTTTTCTAGGGTCAGTGTAGTGACCACACATGAAATACCAAGGGGAGCTCATGAAAGAGGGATACCATGTCAAGATATCAATATCCTATTATTTTTCTTAGTCTTCTATTTCAAGGTAGAAATGACTTTTTCGTATGGGTAAATTTAATGTCCAATTTTTTTAAGGTAATAATTTCGAATATTTTTATGAATATTTCTAATTATATGTGATGAGGCGACATGGAATTCCAAGGACGGAATTATACAAATAACATTTTGAAATATAATAAATATATTATATATCTCATGCTTTTTGGTTTAAGGAATAATGGAATAACTCCAAATAGGGGTTACAGATTAGAGATCTGAAGGAATGTTGAATTCAAAATATGGGTTTTTCCATATTAGTGACATAAATTTTTCATCACAGGATGATTGTGAAATAGTTGTTTCATACATGAAATTAATATAATAAATTACTTAAATGATTTAATTTTTTTGTCTTAGAAACCATATATCTCTTTAAATATATAAATTTTAATTTTTAATCACTTTTGGGTTCTAAACCATATAGTCCATTAGGAAATTAATGGAGAGTGTTCTTTGAAAATGATTATGGACCGATATTGGATCATAGATCCCTATGGTAATAGCGCTTTTGAGTATCATCAAAACTGAGGTTCATGACCATTATTTATCAAATGAAAAATCCAAACACAATTTGTTATGTTTATTTCTATTGTCCATTACATAATTTTAAACTATGTTAACACACATCTTTCCCATGAATATAATTGTTACACACATAATTTTTAGAGTTAATTGAGAAAGAATATTATGGTCATTGTTTTCTTCCACAATGGTTCACTATTTCAATTAAAACAAATCAATGATGAATAAAAAAAGTATTTTAAGTTCTAGGAATTTGGTTTTATTTTAAATGGATATTATATAGATTAATTTTAATTCCATCTGTTATGACGATGTACCATTCTATGGCCTGGTGTACCCGAAAAAAAAATGATTGAAATATATTAAATATATTAACTAACACAAATTAATAGTTTCCCTAAAATATTGAAATAAAAATTAAATGGGTTCTTTAATTAAAAATAGGAGGGAACCCTTGAGCTCATAATGTGGGCAATAAAATATAATTTACATAACATTAGTTACATTGGATCATTTGTAGACAATTTTTCATGACTGTTAAATGAATAAAATGGGTAAAATAATTAAAATAAATTATTTTAAATGATGACATCAAAACATACTGGTATCCCATTTTAGATAGATTATTATGGATAATTTTTAGGTTTATCCACATAACCGTTGAATTTATAAGTACCATTGGATCCATTTTAAGAGATCACGTTAGCGGATGATGATCAGATTGGATACTGATGACCATAATTTGGAGAAATAGAAGGATTTTCCAAAATGATAAGAAAAACATATTTCTTCATCAAAGATCAATCCAAATAGGTTAACTGGGGTTTTATTTGATTTAATTCCCATACATGATTTTATACAATGAACACATATGAATGGACCAACAAATTGATTCGTATATCGTATGTACATGAATGTTGGGTTTATTTCTTGGTGTTTTTGGGGAAATAATTTGAATTTATGATTAGTACATTGTTAATATTATATAAAAAATCATGATCGACATGAACTTTGATCGTAGTTCATTAATATTACCTTTTCTTGTGATTTTATTCCACGCTTTATCATTTAACCAACAACATTATTATTTGGGCCCAGGATTCAACAATTCCAAATCAATCAAATTTTTCACACACGTTTCGGGAATTAATGATTTGAAATCATAGATATGGGGTTACTAGAACATGAAAGTGATGATACGATGGATAAATATCAAATAGTATTCCATATTGACCCATTTTATTTCTTCAATGTGTAATGATAAAATAATAAAAATCTTATTTTCAAGAATATAAAAGGCCCTAAAGTTGGGGATAAGTGATTAATAGGTTTGTTAGGGAATGATTGGTGATTTTATGGGTGAGAAGCTGTCGAATATGTGGATGGAGTAGTGGAGAAGGTTGAAAGATAATGGATCTAGAATTTTGGAAAATACTAATACAAAAATAGTGTAATCTGGGATTACACTACTTGTGGGTCCCTCATAGAGGTGACTATGGATTTAGAGAAACATAATTTTCATAATGAATGCAACCCCTATCACATGGAATTTGGTCTCCCCTGCTGAAATCGATGTGTAACTAGATGGAAACAAACATGAGGTGGACTACACAGGTAGCCGACACATCGTGTACTCCCCTATAAAGACATAGGTTGGACCTAGTAGATGAGATAAGCCATATATTAGTACGTGGACATGGTTACACAAGATGATAAATGTAATGTCTCATATTTAATGAAAATTTACTACCTACAAATTGTTTACTTCTACATGGATACATCTTGATGAAAATATAGATTTACTTAGGTAGGACTAGGAGTTAAGTGACATGGCGTGTAACCCCTACTACACACAACATAATACATTATACATGGAATGAAGATATAATACACTGTTTCATAGACATGTTTGGTTAGGGGTCATTTTAATTATATTTTCCTTAAAAGATAGTATAGAATTATTACTATTAATAGGATAATGATCCCTTTAGCAAGACATCTTGGATAAATTCATTGGAATACATATGTGACACCAATAGAGAGATCCAATATTTTTTGTGTGACATTGGTGTAGTTCTTGTTGTCATCATGATGAAAGCTACATCGTCACAGATGTTATAGATAACATGTTAATCCAGATTGAGTTATTGGAATCACCCATAGACTTGGTTGTGATCCTCAACTATGTATCATATCGATATCAGACTATTATCATGTACAAATTATGACAAGCCCTGACATAGAGTACATCTCATACATATTTCATATGTACCATTAGACAAAACTGTGTGTTCTCTTAAATATGTTATTTTCAGAATCATCTACAATGATTAATATAAATGTGGTCTATAGTTATTATTTAAATATAAACTATATTTATTTTTTGAATATAGAAATAAAATTTTTATATCTACTATAGATATATAACTTTTTACAGATGAACTATTATACCTCATTGTCGGTTTTTAGTTCGGATGTGTCCAACTGAATACTGTAATACTCACCATAGAACAATATTTTCTCATGTGTGTCAAATACTTCTATAGAATATCATCATTTTGATAGAGTCCAAGGTAGACCACGACATTATGTTATTTTTATATTTTTTATTTTTTTATGATTTGAGATGTGTGTGTGTGTGTATAGGGGCATAGAATATGTCCTCCAATTATAAGAACATGACATCTTGGTGCTAGTCCCCAACTGTTGGACTATTGGGAGCAGGCATGTGGAATCGTGTAATGGGGATCACTAGGATGTGTCATGGAAGAGTGTTGTTAGAGAGGTCAGTTATACTATTTGAATGAGAGCTAATGATGTTTTATTAGAGAAACAATGTTAAGGGTTTTGAGTTCCTTTTTCAGGATCAGGACACTAGGTTTGGTGTGGTGGATGGTGTATCCATACATCATGACTATGTTCGCCTAATTTTCAATTCAGTACATGAGAAAATTATTTTATAAATAAAAATGTAAATTCATTATATATGGATGGGTCATGGTTTCCATCTACTTCTTGAGCCAACAATTATGATATAATAATTAAACGGGGTATATCTTGTTTGTTCCAGTTTACCTCTATGACATAGTCCTACTTGGATTCATTATTAGAATCATGAAGAATAACCCCTCAGTTCAAGCCACTGATAGATGGAGCAGTTCCCATTATGTTACGTCAATGTGGTTCACTGTCCAGAACACCAATCGTAGATCAACATTTGTTACCCACGGTAATAGATGGGGAGTCACATAAGATGAGTTTGATTCATGAGTTTCATGGATAGAGACCCCCATATTATAATAAAAGACAATCCCAGAGGTAGATGAGGACGTTATTGAGGTGGTTAATTGATATTTTCTTCTATTCAGGACACCAACATACCAGATTGTTGTCTGATACATGATCCATCTATATAGAATAGTAGTGAAACAGTGGGTGAATAATGACCTAGTATTAAGATGATGTGATTATTTCATAGAACGAGTCTGATCTCCTCTTCAAAGAGTATTTATCACCATCTATGCTAGAGGTTGAATATATCCAAGAGTTTATGTAGATCCAATACATAAGTACGATAATATCTTAGTATTCATCGAGTATAACCGACTTTTCTTGGTACATAATGAATATGGTTTGTGATCAGCTCATCATCACTCAGACCATCGATTGGGGTATTCATAGAGAAATATAATATAATGTTATCCCTCTCTATCTTCCTACATATTTTGGGATTCTAGAGTGATATTTTGTGGTCAAGTGATTTGTGGATGACCAGATACATAAGGTGTGCTTCAGTAGTGTGAATGAGGGGGTAATGTCCTAAACAATAAAGATCTAACATAAATCATAGGGACTGGGACATTCGATACATTTTAGGAGGTGGTTCCATGTGTGAGGAACTATGTTTATAGCCTCGTAGTGTGTGTCCAGTCATCCGAAATAGAGTTGGTTCAACTCATGTGACGATTGGGGACAACTAGAATTGGATTTTCTAACCTACTGTATAGCTGATAGAGACACCATGGATGTGCTGTTGAGGAAGAGGTAGTGGCTGGAACATGCTGGTCCCTTGGGTCACGAACATGGAAGAGGTTCCCAGAGAGAAGCATGACGTTGTTGATGCATTAAATTGTTACCACCAACACCCCTATGTGATCCACACCAAGCTCATGAAGCTAGGGGATAGGGGTAGGAATAGCTACAGGAAGACAAATATTATGAACTAAAGACTCTAGGAATGATTGAAGATGCAATTTCTGTCGTATATTCCTTAGTATTAGTATTCGTATATGAATGCTCAAGGAATTGAATTCTCCTTTCATGCCTTTTATGGTACATATTGATTTTGGTTGAACCATTGGCTCACCCTTATACATTTAGACTCCTACAAGAGAAGAATTAATGATCAGAATCATGTGTCTATAGTGTTAAATGGCTCTTAGAGGATAGTGTTTTTTTATAGATATAATTGGTAGAAACATTGAGGCCTTATAACATAATTCATGTCACTGAATTTGTATCCATAGTTCACACCCATATTTAAAATTTTAGGTGATATATGTGGAGTGTACGAAGTGACAGAACCAGGTTCTCCTTTATAGGTGAAATAAAAACCCAATAAGCATTGGAGTACTTATGAATAGGTGGTTGTAGCGAATTAATCATCAGTTTTCTATCATAACAATTGGTGTAGTGTTTGTTATGATTTTCCAGTTTCTTACAGTGGAGGATGATTATGAGGAAATCTTCTGTTGAGATATTCATGGTTTACCTCACTATAGATAGAAATACATCTAAATTGATCTACACCGTAGGATAGAACCAATATCATTTCTAGCTTATTGGGTAACTCCTAAAATGAAACAAGATATGATGGTTTAGTTGGAGGAATTGAATCGGAAGAGATTTGTTAGAAAACTTTTTTTTACAATAGTTTTCTCTGGTTTTGTTTTACATGAAAGAATATGTGATCTTGAGGATTTTTATTTACTAATGAAACTTATACCAAGTGATAGTGACGAAAAAGAATCAACTACCACAGATCAATGACCTCCTCGATTAGTTGAGAGGTTAAAATGGTTATCTAAGGATTAAATCAGATTAGTATATAACCAGTTGTTATTAGATGATTAGGATATAATGAATACAACATTCAGATATCACTATAATGACAACTTGTAAGTGGGGATTCTCTTTGGAATGAAGAATTGTGTATATGTGTTAATGGGACCCATGAACATAATATTTCGTCCTTTTGTAGACTGGTTATTGGTTGTCTTCATTTATGATATCTTTATTTACTCAAAATCCAAGGAGGATCGCATGATACACTATAGTAAACACTTATACATACTCTGAGAGATCCATCTTTATGTGAAGCTCGAGATGTAAATTTTCTGGATTCATATGGTCCACATTATTGGACATGTTATCTCAGTGGATGGAGATGTATTGTATTGGCCAAGGTAAAGGATGTTATAGATTTTTGAGCCACCCATGTTCATAATTGAAGTGATTTTCTTCCAATAGTTGGTAGTATATTACCATATAATCATTGATTATTTATCTAGAAAATATTCACCATGATAGATTTCAAAAAATAGGGGAATAATTTCTACTGGAATGAGAGGTTCCAACATGATTTTTAAATAGGTGAGGTAGAGTTTGATGAGCACACCCAACATCATATTTCTAGAGGAGGGTGTAGATACTAAAGTGTTCAATGATACATCACGAACTGGCCATGGTTTTGTTCTTATGGAGAAGAAATTATTTATTTTCAATGATTCACAGAATTTGAGACTACATGAGAATAACTACATGACAAATGATCAGGATTAATTAGCAATGTTCTTCATACTAATAATGTTTCGATCATCCCTGATGGGAGAGAAATTTATTTTCTAGTTTGATGTAAATATTTTCATGTATTTCATATATCATAAGGATATCAACATGGGATAACGGTGATAGAGAGAGTTGCTCTAGGTTTTTGACGTTGTAATTTTACATTCTCTTGGGAAGTTGAACATGTAAGAATATGCTTTTAATGGGAGATCTATTTCAAATTTTCTGAATGGGGATTTAGATTATTTATCCTTATTAATGTTATTATTTTTAGATTGGGATGGATTATGATACCTCTAATATATATCTGTCACCCATCTAATCATGTAGTGTGTTAGGGAACAATGTCTAGGGATTATCACTTGTGACACCATACATACATAGATACCCCCTTTTATTTCTCCTGATATATTTTCTATAGATATGGTGCACATCATTATTTTATGAGGATTCACTATTTAACTAGTGATGTTGTGGAATTAGGTTCATAGGGAGTTCCATAAATTTCCTTTTACAGTACATCATGGTGAATAAATGATGTACTCTGACCTCATACATATGTTTTGGTGGCCATGGATGTAGAAATGAGTTGTAGATTTTGTATCTCAATTCCATGGATGTAAAAAGTGAATAATGAGAAACATGTTCTAGTAGGTTTAATGAAAACACTTCTTGTGAAAGAGTGGAAGTTTGATGGTATATCTATGGAAGTTGTAAATGGATTACCACATGTTTCTAGGGAAACAATTCCATATGTGTGATCATTTACCAACTCACCTAGATGGACCAATTATTCGTTATTCCATGGATGATTTTAGTAAATAGATTAGAACACCTCTGCATTCAAGATATAGTCCAAATCCAATGAGTTCAATCAACGTACATTTTTATCATGATTCTTAATTCACATCCTAGATTTGGAATAGATTATTGGATGATTTAGCGACTATGTTACTCTTGAACATATATTTTCACCCCTAATATTATGGCTATATAGGGAAGGTCATTCATGTACTTGGAGAAACACTCTAGGAATTCATGTTGGACATTACCCATAGATTGGAGCATAACCTTCCAGTGGTGAAGTTTTCATACAACAACATCTACCATTCAAAAATTTGTTTGGAACCATTTTACGCTCTATAATTTCATCCTTATAGGGAACCAATTTGTTGGAATGACCTAGGAGATTCATTATTCTTGTTCCTAAAGATATGTGAGAAACTACCGAGAAAGATCATATCATACATGAGTGGGTGATGACAATTCCGTTCCATTAAAATTCTTTTTCGGGGAGATACTAGAGGCACTTGGTGTTCATTGAAGGAGACCATGTATTTTATGGGTTTCACCTCGACATGAATATTGGAGATTTGTTAGTTGCGGAAAGCTATATGTGAGAGAAATTGTACCTTTCTAGATAATACGAATAATTTTTGAGGTGGGGTACCTATTACCTCTTCATGTATAGTTATACAATGTACAATATATCTACCACATGTCACTTCTGAGGAGGTACTTGAATGAACCACAACTCATTATCGACAGTGTTGAGTTGTACATTGAGGATGAAGCAACCTTTGTGGAAGAACCAGTAAATGATGAAGATAATAAGGAGAGATACCTTCATGGGAGACTAATTAATTTAATTCATGTTTGGTCGTAGAACAAAAATCATTATAATACCACATGGGTGCAGGAGGATCATATTCAGGCTTAGTACCCACATGACTTTGAATATGCATTGTTATTGCTTTTTAGATACGTAAACCCACATGGTGGGGAAAATGAAATGTCTCATATTTTCCTTGTATTATTTATGGGTATTATATGGATTATTTTTTAGATCTTCTTCAAACAAGACATTTGATTTGGAGGCCTTGTGATCCCTGAATGAATGTTTTATATAAATTAAATAGCACATGTGAGGATGTTTTCATATAAAAATAGAATAACGTATAAACGAGTTCCTATATCTGAAACATACAGGATTCATATAATTTATAATTCTTGATTTACAATAAACATGAATTAAAATTTGTTATCACTGGTTATTTGTGAAGAAGATGTCATGGGAGTAAAATGGATAGAATAATTAAAATAAATTATTTTATTTGCTAATGGAATAGAGAACTAATTTCCCTCATTACGTATAATCTTATGAATTTTTTTTTGTTATCCTAGGAACACTATTTTTTATGAGATCCATTAGATCCATTGGAGGGTATCTTGTCAGAAGATGTCAACCAGATCATAGATATATGACTTGAATAGGACATAGTCAAGGGATCTCTCAAATGAATGAAACCAGCTTCGTTCACCATAAAAATTTTATCTGAATCACGGTAGGGTAGTTATATTGTACAATTTATTTCTTGATCATGGATTTTTCTGAGGAAAGCAGATCAACTAAAAAATATATTAATTTTTGAATTTTTCATTGTGGTGGGGTTGGATTATTTTGGTTAGTTTTTGTATAATTACTCCGAATTTTTTATATATTCATTGTTATTATTATGGAAACTAATCAATATCAACATTAAAATTGGTCAATGTTCATTCCTTTTATCTGTTCTTATGCTTTAATCCTCATGTTCTTTGTTGACCCACATGAGTTCATCATTTAGGTCGAGGTTCAACACATCACAATCAATTAATTGATGTAGACCCATTTTGTAGTGAATTGATTAAACTTCATAGCTTCAGATCTTTACTACATGTAGGTGGGGAGACAATGGAGACATCAATGAATCATATATTATTGGGACCAAATTTTCATGTCCTTTGGTGTGAAATGAATAATGTCATACAATAGTGTTTATATGTGGATAAAATGACCAAAATTAATTAAAAGGTGACTCCAAGGCTCTTAAGGGATTTATTATTGATTTTATGTCATTAGGTGTGGCTTTATTAGAATATAGAGGGATAGATTAGATTCATGGTTCACATATATAGGGTTATAGAAAATCATGATCTATATGGCTTATAATCTGCGATTACACGGTGTTTCAGTACCTCAAGACTGTAACGACCCAATGATTCATTAATGGAAAATCCCTGTTGATCTTATTAAATGTCTCTTTATAGAATATGTTTTTATAATATGTCAACATCATTGGTTTTATGATAAGAATTTTGAACGTTACTTTTATAGGCGTTGAATACTGATCACATGATTAGTATAAATATAGGGCTCTAACACATCCAATTTTACTTAGACAAAGGAAGCAATGACCTCATCTAGAAGAATTTCCCTATGCAAAGCCCATTTATCGGAGATTGGAAAAGAGGTGGCGTCCTTGGGCTTTGCTCTTGACCAATCCAAAGCTGAGCTTCACCATGTCAAGCTCGAATGGGACCGTCTACAGGAGAAGTGGAAGTTGATAGAAATTACCACCCGAGCGAAGTTATTCGAGCCACCCCAAGAGTCTATCACCATCGCACACCTTACCCTTAGGTATTATGCGGATGTTTTTAGGGGTTATCTAACTAATCTATAGTACTATGTTAATGTACATTATTTTTGTAAATAATAATTAATATAATTTCTTTTCATAATTGATACATTGTAAATAGTTTTTAAAGTACAAATAGTGTTTTTAGTTATTATATTATTATGAAATCAATTTTATTAAATTAAGGGATTTTTGAATTAAATAATATTTCTATAAAATATTATTATTATTAGTATTGGATTAATTTTATTATATAAAAATTATCATATAATAGTATGAATGTAATTATAATTTTTATTAAGGTTTGAAAGCCATTTTTACCAAAACCCGTGAATTTTCGATAAATGTCGGTTTTTATTTTAAAAGTAAAATTAACATATTTATAAAATTATTTAGATAAAATAAATATTATTTTTGGAATCAGTACGTCGAAATTATCCAATGGTGAAGTTTTCATAATTTTCTGAGAAAGTCAAATTTTTGAGTAAAAATTAAATACCGTTTAAATATATAATGTGTTTTATGACATCATAATGACTCAATAGTGATGTAATAAAATACGATAATCTTTATATTCGGCCAATATATGTTTTAACATTAAAATAATGTAATTTTTGGTTTATTTGGATTACTTTTCAAAGCATTAATGGACCCCTCAAGACTTATTAAACACCTTGTCTTTTTAAATTAATTTGCATGGGAGTGTGACTGACCTCTACATAAGCAACCCTATTATTTTAATAATTTCGGACTTTATCCTTATAAAATATTTTTTTCCTCTTCCCTTTTCCAAAAACCATGGGAAAAACCATGGGATGGTTTGTGGTTTGGAATAATTTAATATAAGGGGTCCCAAACCTAAATAATAATGAATTCTCTTACCTTTCCTATATAAACCCACCCAACCTCCCACTTCCTCCTCACTCAAAGCCTCTGGAGTTCGTCCAACCTCTTCCCTACTTTCTCTAGTATCCTCCCAAGGTGCCCGAATCTCCCAAGAAGCCTCTTACAAGCCTCTCTCTAGCCTTTGGAAGCACACTTCCAAGTAAGGGTTTTCTTTTTTCCTTTCTCATTTTTGTCCAATTTTCATTAAGTTGTTTTTCCATTTTAATTTCAATTATTAATGTTGGGGTATGGTTTTTCACATCTCTCATACTTCCCTCTTTATGTTTTAATGATGGGAGACCCTTTTCTCTCTCATTAAATGCATCCCATGTACACCTGTTACCATGCTGAAATTCCGAAAGGAACTTTTGTCTCCTCTTTTACATTCAAAAAATACTTTTATATCATGAATCTAAACTACATTATAATTTTTGTGACATGTATCTATATGACCTCCATACTGTACATTAAATTTAAATAAGATGAGGAACCCATTTCTCTCCCATCATCCATTTTTATTAATTCTTATGTCACGTCGTTACGCTGCTGAAATCACACTGATTTTCTAAGCAAATGCCATTGTGTAGTGAATACCATTCCCATTTCCCCATCAATGGTATTCACCATTATTCACATTTACATAATTATTATAATGTTTCATGTATTAATTCCACATTCCTTTATCGTGGAATAAATTAGTATGTTTTATGAATCCATGTTTTATGATCCATGTGGCACACTTATGCATGAAATGAAATGTTTAGGAATGGTGCGCCCTTATAGAGCTCCAATGCATTGGGTATAGTATAGTATCATGATACGTCATGTGAAAGGAGTGTTGAATCATGCTAATTCAAGCGCAACGAGGGTTTACTCATGATTTATGTGAAATTAGGATTTACTCATGCTCCATGTGCAATTGGCCTTGGCTCATGCTAATTCCATGTTAAGTGTTGTTGCCACAATTCCATGTTATGATTATCATGCTTTATCATGCCTTTATGTTCATGTTTCTCTTATTCTATATTGATATTCCTAATTTCTAACATGTATTGTACTCCTCATGTTATTCCATGTGTATTACCTTACCGGGCTTTATAGCTCACCCTTTTTTATGCATGTCCTCAAGTTATCCCATGCAATGCTAAGTACGAGGGAATGTAGTGGTCATGTAATGGAAGTTTTCAATAAAGATATTGTATTTCATTTTTTAAGTTTTTAAGTAATGATCCTAATCCACAAAGACACTAAAAATCTCGATCTTCTTTGTTGTATCAAGTGATTTTTATGTAACAAATCATGTTTATGTTGCAATAAAAAGAAGGGTTTTCATAGTTGGTATCAGAGAATAGGTTTGGTTATTTTTTGTATTAGGATTAGAAAACCCTATAAAATCCTTATATACAAGACTAACTACAAGAAAAACGTCCCTATGTTTTTGTGAGTATTGAGTAAGTGGTTTCTCAAGCAAATACATCCCTATCTGGATACGAGCAGATAGTGGCGGCTCTAGCACAGATGTATCCTAGGAGTAAAACCTGAAAACACCGCTTTGAGCTAGACTCGAACGGGAACTGGTGCACGAAAATGGGCCTTGCTACACTATTGGTTACGACACTCCCGGGGGATATTCTTCGGTAAATTCCCAAGCTTGGTATGAAACCTTATTAAGAGAATTAAAAAATTTCCCTAAGAATATATGTTAGAAAGTAGATCATGAAAAGCCTAGATTAAAGCCTATAGACTCAGGAGTTAAGGAAAAGAATGTTTATTTATAATTCATCAAATTTTGTCTTTGGATTACCCTTTAGGTGTTACCCATAACTTTCCTTTTATTCCAGCCAATGGACGGTAATAGGAGGACTCGGGCTAACAACCGTTGTGAAGATCAGTGTGATGACTGTTCTATTGAGATTCCCAATCCAATGGGAGCGGGAATCCCGAACATTGTCACGATTATCACTCAGATAACAAATGTTTTAAATAGAAACATGGGTTAAGAGGAACTCTAAATACCCCCTAAGAAATAACAAGTCGCTATCGAGAGCTTAATGAGACAAAGGCCTCCTACTTCTATTGGATCATCTGATCCCAGAATTGCTGAACAATGGATCAAATCCATTTAAAAGATCTTCTCCATCCTTCAATGTTCTGAACAAGAGAAGATTCTCTTGGAGCCTTATCGCATGGAGGGTGAAGCTTGTAAAGACCCTAGGCTTGACGTACATGGACATTACATTACATTTGTGGAATACGTAGTACATAACAAAAACACACACACAGGGATCGTAATAGTTTAGTGTCTTTGGAAACTCAGAACGTAATCTTCTAATCGTGGTGAAAGATCATCAATATCTCCCATAAATATCTTCCCTTTTTTTTTACCTAAAACCTTTCTTTATATCCTGGGGAAAAGAAAACATAAAAGTGTGAGCTCAAATTCTCATTAAGGGTAAGCAAAAGAAAAATCAATCACATCATATTCATAAGAACATAACTTTTGGAAATCTTAACCTGCAAAAGAGAGCATAATTTCATAACATGGGATAAATCATAGTAGTGAAATGAAATCCCAATAATCATAACACAAAACATGAAACTTTGTGGCATACACACATAATCATAGAGAATCATTTTTTGTTAGTCAAGACTCATTTCCAAGACTATCTTAGTGGACAAATTCCCTTTCTGAATCGAGTAACCCTTGTTTCAGTCCTGTTTCACCGAACCGGTATAACCTACCATTTCAGCCATGTCTATCTCATGAGATATAAAATCTTTACCCAATGCATTGGAGGGATATATAGGTCCCACCCATCTCATAATGATACCATTCTTATGTGTGCCACAAAATCATAAATCCTACATCATTGCATAACCCATGTAATACAAATGGGAATCTTAAACATCATGACATCATAAAACAATTCATATAAGATAAAGTAATTCATAAAAATAATTCCATCACAACATAATCAAATCAATGTAATAATAGGGATAAAAACAGAACCCTTTATTATCTTAGATGGAAAATAATTTTGATAAAACACTTGAACTCCATTTTTTGAGGAAAATATCCTTTCTTCGTCAAAAACACTTTTCCTTTCTTAACATGCCGTACAATTATAAACTAAAAGAATTTTATTAAAAATAAACTTGAAAACTTATAAAGGATGCTTCTTGGAAATAATGTTTTAAAAATCCATTCATGCCATATAAGTTAAAAAAACATTATTCTTGTACTTTTGTCGGAAAAGTCAAAAAGTACCTCATACGAAAAATGACAAAATATTCCTTTCTTATCTTTTACTAAAAATTCACCGAAGGGTAAAATTGGATTTAAGCAATTTTAGGTGGATGAAAATTATATTACATATTTAGAAAACATGGATTTGGATGATAAAATACACCCCAGTAAATGCCAAAGTAAAAACAATCTCGGATATAAATGAGATTGTGATATTTTCCCTTACCTTAGGTTCGACTTGCTTTGTAAGTGTCCGAACCTCTTGTATAATGATTTAAATAATATTATTGACTTATTCTAGAATCATATTCATTGTTATTATATCATATATGGTCCACTTATGACTTTATATTACTCGTTCATTTGTAAATTCATGTTAAAGTAGCGTTTTGGGTAAAATCGTCTCATTTGTCATTCGTGTTTTAACTTGTAATTATTCATATGATTGGTTAGATCATAATTACTTAATTCCAGAATATAAAACATGATTTATATATAATATATATTCAGAATATACATATATAACAAATCAGTAAATGGAAAGAAATACACCGTTCATTGAGACGGTAGTCCGTACGTACGCATGAACGCTGTTTTCGTTTCCTTATTGAATTGAATGGAATTAAGTAGATGACAAACATATAAATATAAATAATTCCAGTATAATTATCAGGTTATATGTTTCATTAGTACTTATTATATATACTTTATAATCATTCATGAATGGTTAATCATTGAGAATGAATCTCATCGCGTCATGGAGACGGTAGTCCGTACGTACGCACGAGCGATGATATCGTTCCCATGGTCGTGGAGTTGTGTTAAAGTGTATGTATACTATTTCAGTATCAATATAAATTTATAATAATCATATATAGTTACTAATTACACCTTTATACCCATCCAATTAAGGTGGTGGCGGAAAATAGATTACAACATGACGTGGAGACGGTATTTCGTACGTACGCACGCGCGGTGATTTCCTTTTTCCGTAGGATGGATAGAAGGTTAATTAGAGTTGTTTAATATTTATAATAACATATCAGTATATAAGAAATACTGATGTTATTAATTTATCATGAAACAACTAAATAAGAAGAAGTTGAAGAAGAAAGAAATTGAAAAGGATCGGTAATGGATATTACCTCTTTTTGACGCGCCTTTTCTTAGCCTCCACTTAAAGAACTAAGGATGGTCTTTGAAGAAGACCAGGACCTCTAGGATGATACTAGGGAAGGGGAGAAGGGATTTTGACAGGGGTTGGCCGAGCTTGAGTGCTCAAATTGTTGTGAGGAGGAGGGGGAGGAGGTGTCCTTTTATAAGGGAGGAGAGGGGCACCTTAGGAATATCTCAAAATATTATTTTATATTAATGTCAAAATCGGTTTATAATGGTTCCAAAGGGTCTTATTTCGAAGCTAAAGTGGGGATGGGTCGAAATACTATCAAACAATAGGATTTTGACAAGTTTAGGTTATTATATTAACCTTATCAATTAGATTTAACTCTAAGTTAAATAATTTAACTTTTACCGTGTCTTTTTGTTTTCTTACACTATATGGTTAATAAACTTACTATATCATGCCAAAAGAACCCCAAATTGTTTATTATGAATATATATATCCTTATTTAAGTCATTGTGCCGAACCTTAGATTTTTAGGAATAAAATAACAATTAATAATATAATATTTGATTTAAAAACTATTTTGTGTCAATTTTGACACTATTTGATATATGATTTTTGTGAATGTCATAACAGAATTATATGTTCTAAACAAGTTGATTAAATAAATACTAATATATCATAGTAACCTAGAAAATTAGTGGAATTCATAAAAAGTCTCAAATTACATTTATTTTGGTGTTTATAACATCAATTATGTCAATATTTCATTAATGAGATAATTAATGTATCATCATTGTGTCATAAATAAATTAAATTATATAATGTCTAAAAATTAAAATTAAAATACCATTATATTGGAAATCGTTTTAGCTTTCTAATTAATATTTATAGTCGAATTTATCTTATGTATAACCCCATATTAAAAATGATTTACTTATTAAACTTTGATTTTAACTATTATAACTATTCATTAAATAAAATAATATTAAATGTCATAATCTAATCCAAGTGGACCTAAATGGTCATATTATATTCATAAGGTTGTTTTTGGTCGAATTAGACTTATCCAATAGAATTAGGATATGTGTTAGGGTAATAGTAATATCATATTTACCCATAGTTACCCTATATACTATTAACCGTGGTAAAAAAAAGTAAAAAGTTACTATTCACCAAAAATTATTTTCATCTCATTGAACCACATTTTACTTACTGACATCAACCGTGTCTCTCGGATTTTTGAAATTCCATTCACAGAAGTGGTAAAATTATGTTTTATGAAAAATTCAGTTTTTTAACTACCACTTAGTAGTTTCACTATTCATCAAAAATTGATGTTTTCAGAACAATGCCAAAATTTTATCCTAAGCTATATTTCATATTCCGAATTCAAAAATTAAGTCTATTTTACCAAATTCATAAGATAGAAGTTGCATTAATTAATTTTATAATTAAATCCCGCTGTTAAAACAAATAGCAATTTTTTAAGAAACAATATCTATCAAAAGATTGACGCTTGATTATGTCTGGTTTAAATGTGAAATTACAACCAATGACCAACATTGTATTAAATTGTAAAAATATATTCTAAATATACTTTAAAAACACTCAAATTAATAATTTATCACTATTAATTATTTCGATTAAAAAAGTTGTTTTTAATTATAATTTAGTAATTTTCACTATTCATCAGAATATGAAAGTTATCCGAAAAGTACCAAAATTTCAACTTAGGCTAAATTCGATACTCCGAATCTAAAAATGAATTCCATTTTGAAAAATAAAATTTACAGAATTTCAAAAATTGGTTATTACTATTCATAACGGCTAGTTTTAATAATATTTTAATAGCATATCATTGTTTCGTGAAACTCAGTATTGCATACTACACACGCTATCGAGGAAGGTTGCGATTGCGTGTAATGCAAGGCAAGTCAGGGTTGCGTGTTGTGCAAGCTCCTTTTGGTGTAGCGTACAACACAAGACATTAGTGAAATTAAAAAGAATATTTTTCATAAAATCTCGGGGTGTTACATTCTACCCCCCTTAAAATGAATTTCGCCCTCGAAATTCGTTGGGGTTATAAATGGTTTACTATTACAATGTTTATTTAATAGAAACCCACATCGCAAAAAGGAATATCAAAACCAATCTTTAAAAACAAAAGTATGAAACGTAACGGTTACCCAAATAAATCAATCACTGGGTTTCCACATAGGTGAAAATATGGATATGGAAGAAAAATCTAACCATCATGTTCTGATGGAGAGTGGTAGAGAACATGGCTATGGAAAAGACAACAATAAAAAATCCATAAATTTGTGACGATCTAAGGTATCATCTGATTAATCAGATATAAGAGCACTAGGACAACATTTTTGGTTTTCACGATCATTTCCCTAATGTTGAAGAATTTGAATTAGAATAAATACTTACTTTATTTTGGTACAATCTCACTGTTGTTCGTGCCTTGAACAGTTTCCACTTCATCTCTTAAATAAATGAAGTTGAATTTGTTATTCGTGAAGTGTTAGCAGATCATGTGATAGAATGACGGGTCATTCCATCAAAAGGTTAGCAAAAGTTATTAAATATACATAAGTCTTTTTATAGTGAGATTAATCATATATGGTACCTAAAATGGACTTATAATTCATATATCATACTGCTTAATATAAGAAAACTAGTTTCTACTAAACAAGGACTTCCTGTAGGCCAGTGGTAGGCGATAAAGGCGAGTCGCACTTCGGTTGTGGGTTCGATTCCCACAGCCTTGTCCGACGCGATGGGTTGTCGCCCATCCTGCAGGTTGTCCTTTTTCTAAAACTATAACATCCCATCAATAATATCGAAAAAAAATTCTATCCTTAAACAATACTAACTTATGTCCTACATAATCCATTTCAATCTTTAGGCTTATCCATAATACTGCAGTCCACTCTCATAACATAGTGAAAACGATTTCCAGATATTTAATACCATCGTTGATCCCCATATATCATAAGATATGTCTTGTTGGTCACATTCTAAACATTCAAAGGCCTTAATCATGTATTCTCTTGAATACCCATTGATCCTTATTGAAAACATGAATGCAGTTAAATGTTAACACTTTCCACATACCAAAATCCTCAAGATTATATATACTCAAATGATGATATCACTTAGTCCTTATATCAATCATGAGCTCATGAATATTGTCAAGCATTTCATTTTCTCTTTATCACTTCATTATGTGCATATCATACACTTTACAAAAAATATCTGAATAAACATTCATTGTTACTCATACCATTCATCATAAACTTTCAAAACTTAAGGAAAGACAACAGTGTAACAATCCTTAGATGTCTTTTTATTCTATAGTACAACATTACACTTGATAAACATGTAATCATTCCACTACCTTCTTAAACCATTGACCGAGCTTCAACAATTCTTTCATCTCACATATCATTTTTAGTCTCTTCAACTTCATCAAAAAAAAATACTACCCATACAACCATACTGATTCTCTTCATGAGACATTCCCTTAGGGAATTGGTTTGCATAATGCCCGTACATTCCACATTTAAAACATTTAACCATTGTTGATGTCGTAGCAATACCATTAACCTCATCCATGGTGTTAACTGAAACTTTTCCATTGCACTTACTGGCTTTGTGTCCTTCTTTTCCACACCCAAAGAATCTTCCAGTTCCTTTGAAACATTCTCCTTGATGCCTCTTCCCACATGATTTACATAGGGGAAATTGAACTTTCCTTCCTCTATGATCATCATGAAACTCCATCTTTCTCTTATTATCCGAGTCAGGAAACTTAACAAATTTTACTTTATTGATCATATTATGAGATTGCTGATTCGGCATAATAATGATGTTTGGAGATCCAAATCCAATTTCATTTGATTGCTTATGAATAATATCATTCCATTGTCCATCATATCCTCCATTATCATGAATCATCTTGTTTCCATCCATTTTCTAAAACCCAAAAAGAATAGTGTTAGATGCAAAAATCATAATAAAGGGGGAGTAACTTCAATATCTAACATCTTAGGTTAAATTCTAATATCTTTACCATAGTTCTAGGACTATATCCTATATGTATACTTATCCTTAGGGACATCCCTAGACATACCTTAGAAATATCTCTAGGGATCTCACTAATGTTTTCGCGTCCTAGTTTCCAAAGGTTGACTAAACCTTTCCTCTGATACCAACTGTAAAGACCCAAAGCATGACGTACATGGACATTACATTACATTTGTGGAATACTTAGTACATAACAAAAACACTCACACAAGGATCGTAATAGTTTAGTGTCTTTGGAAACTCGGAACGTAATCTTCTAATCGTGGTGAAAGATCTTCAATATCACCCATAAAGATCTTCCCTTTTTTTTATACCTAAAACCTTTCTTTATATCCTGGGGAAAAGAAAACATAAAAGGGTGTGCTCAAATGATCAGTAAGGGTAAACAAAATAAAAATCAATCACATCATATTCATAAGAACATAACTTTTGGAAATCTTAACCTGCAAAAGAGAGCATAATTTCATAACATGGGATAAATCATAGTAGTGAAATGAAATCCCAATAATCATAACATAAAACATGAAACTTTGTGGAATACACACATAATCATATAGAATCATTTCTTGTTAGTCAAGACTCATTGCCAAGACTATCTTAGTGGACAAAGTCCCTTTCTGAATCGAGTAACCCTCGTTTCAGTCCTGTTTCACTGAACCGGTATAACCTACCATTTCAGCCATTTCTATCTCATGAGATATAAAATCTTTACCCAATGCATTGGAGGGAGATATAGGTCCCACACATCTCATAATGATACCATTCTTATGTGTTCCACAAAGTCATAAATCATACATCATTGCATAACCCATGTAATACAAATGGGAATCTTAAACATCATGACATCATAAAACAATTCATATAAGATAAAGGAATTCATAAAAATAATTCCATCACAACATAATCAAATCAATGTAATAATAGGGATAAAAACAGAACCCTTTATTATCATAGATGGAAAATAATTTTGATAAAACACTTGAACTCCATTCTTGAGGAAAATATCCTTTCTTCATCAAAAACACTTTTCCTTTCATAACATGTCGTACAGTTATAAAATAAAAGAATTTGATTAAAAATAAACTTGAAAACTTGTAAAGGATTCTTCTTGTAAATAATGTTTTAAAAATCCATTCATGCCATATAAGTTAAAAAAACATTATTCTCGTACTTTTGTCGGAAAAGTCAAAAAGTACCTCGTACGAAAAACGACAAAATATTCCTTTATTATCTATTACAAAAAATTCACCGAAGGGTAAAATTGGATTTAAACAATTGTAGGTGGATGGAAATAATATTACATATTGAGGAAACATGGATGTGGATGATAAAATACACCCCAGTAAATGCCAAAGTAAAAACAATCTCGGATAAAAATGAGATTGTGATATTTTCCCTTACCTTAGGTTCAACTTGCTTTGTAAGTGTCTGAACCTCCTATATAATGATTTAAATAATTTTATTGACTTATTCCATAATCATATTCATTTTTATTATATCATATATGGTCCACTTATGACTTTATATTACCCGTTCTTTTGTAAATTCTTGTTAAAGTAGCGTTTTGGGTAAAATCGTCTCATTTGTCGTTCGTGTTTTAACTTGTAATTATTCATATGATTGGTTAGATCATAATTACTTAATTCCAGAATATAAAACATGATTTATATATAATATATTTTCAGAATATACATATATAAAAAATCATTAAATGGAAAGAAATACACCGTTCATGGAGACGGTAGTCCGTACGTACGCATGAATGTTGTTTTCGTTTCCTTATTGAATTGAATGGATTTAAGTAGATGACATACATATAAATATAATTAATTCCAGTATCATTATCAGGTCATATATTTCATTAGTACTTATTATATATACTTTATAATAATTCATTAATGGTTAATCATTGAGAATGAATCTCATCGCGTCGTGGAGACGGTAGTCCGTACGTACGCACGAGCGATGATATCGCTCCCATGGTCGTGGAATTGTATTGAATTGTATGTATACTATTTCAGTATCATTATCAATTTATAATAATCATATATAGTTACTAATTACACCTTTATAACAGTCCAATTAAGGTGGTTGCGGAAAATAGATTACACCACGGCGTGGAGACGGTATTCCGTAAGTACGCACGCGCGGTGATTTCCTTTTTCCGTAGGATGGATAGAAGGTTAATTAGAGTTGTTTCATATTTATAAAAACATATCAGTATATAAGAAATACTTATGTTATTAATTTATCATGAAACAACTAAAGAAGAAGAAGTTGAAGAAGAAAGAAATTGAAAAAGATCGGTAATGGATATTACCTCTTTTTGACGCGCCTTTTCTTAGCCTCCACTTAAAGAACTAAGGATGGTCTTTGAAGAAGACCATGACCTCTAGGATGATACTAGGGAAGTGGAGAAGGGATTTTGACAGGGTTTGTCTGAGCTTGAGGGCTCAAATTGGTGTGAGGAGGAGGGGGAGGAGGTGTCCTTTTATAAGGGAGGAGAGGGGCACCTTAGGAATATCTCAAAATATTATTTTATATTAAAGTCAAAATCGGTTTATAATGGTTCCATAGGGTCTTATTTCGAAGCTAAAGTGGATATGGGTCAGAATCCTATCAACCAATAGGATTTAGACCAATTTAGGTTATTATTTTAACCTTATCAATTAGATTTAACTCTATGTTAAATAATTTAACTTTTACCGTGTCTTTTTGTTTTCTTACACTATATGGTTAATAAACTTACTATATTATGCCAAACGAACCCCAAATTGTTTATTATTAATATATATATCCTTATCTAAGTCATTTGGCCGAACCTTAGATTTTTAGGAATAAAATAAAAATTAATAATATAATATTTGATTTAAAAACTATTTTGTGTCAATTTTGACACTATTTGATATATGATTTTTGTGAATGTCATAAAAGAATTATATGTTAGAAAAAGGTTTATTAAATAAATACTAATATATCATAGTAACCTAGAAAATTATTGTAATTCATAAAAAGTCTCAAATTACATTTATTTTTGTGTTTATAACATCAATTATGTCAATATTTCATTAATAAGATAATTACTGCATCATCATTGTGTCATAAATAAATTAAAATATATAATGTCTAAAAATTAAACCTAAAATACCATTATATAAGAAATATTTGTATCTTTCTAATGAATATTTATAGTCGAATTTCTCTTATGTATAACCCCATATTAAAAATGATTTACTTATTAAACTTTGATTTTAACTATTTTAACTATTCATTAAATAAAATAATACTAAATGTCATAATATAATCCAAGTGGACCTAAATGGTCATATTATATTCATAAGGTTGTTTTTGGTCGAATTATACTTATCCAATAGAATTAGGACATGTGTTAGGGTAATAGTAATATCATATTTACCCATAGTTATCCTATTTACTATTAACCGCGGTAAAAAAAAGTAAAAAGTTACTATTCACCAAAAATTATTTTCATCTCATTGAAACAAATTTTACTTACTGACATCAACCGTGTCTCTTGAATTTCTGAAATTCCATTCACAGAAGCGGTAAAATTATGTTTTATGAAAAATTCAGTTTTTTAACTACCACTTAGTAGTTTCACTATTCATCAAAAATTGATGTTTTTCAGAACAATGCCAAAATTTCATCCTAAGCTATATTTCATATTCCGAATTCAAAAATGAAGTATATTTTACCAAATTCATAACATAGAAGTTTCATTATTTAATTTTATAATTAAATCCCACTGTTAAAACAAATAGCGTGTTTTTAAGAAACAATATCTATCAAAAGATTGACACTTGATTATGTCTGGTTTAAATGTGAAATTACAACCAATGACCAACATTGTATTAAATTGTAAATATATATTCTAAATATACTTTAAAACCACTAAAATTAATAATTTATCACTATTAATTATTTCTATTAAAAAAGTTGTTTTTAATTATAATTTAGTAATTTTCACTATTAATCAGAATATGAAAGTTATCCGAAAAGTGCAAAAATTTATCCTTAGGCTAAATTAGATACTCAGAATCTAAAAATGAATTCCATTTTGAAAAATAAAATTTACAAAATTTCAAAAAGTGGTTATTACTATTCATAACGGCTAGTTTTAATAATATTTTAATAGCATATCGTTGTTTCGTGAAACTCGGTATTGCGTACTACACAAGCTATCGAGGAAGGTTGCGATTGCATGTAATGCAAGGCAAGACAACGATGCGTGTTGTGCAATCTCCTTTTGGTGTAACGTAAACAAAAGACATTAGTGAAATTAAAAATAATATTTTTCATAAAATCTCGGGGTGTTACAAAGCTGATCAATGGTATACATTGATAAAAAATAAGAAGACTTAGGAGGAGATCGAGGCGTTGGAATGGAAGGATTTCAGGAAGATGTTTTTCGATAAATATTTTCCGTGCACCCTACAGATTAAGATGGAAAGGGACATCCATTCCCTCATGAAAAAAGTTGAAGAATCTGTTGGAGAGTACGAGGAAAACATCACAAGGCTTGCACAATACGCTTCCGGCTTGGTCATTACCCCAGAATGCAAAGTTGACCGCTTCTTTGGTGGGTATAAGCCTAGCCTGCAGAAAGCATTTGTGATCCGTGACATCGGGAACTGTGAGGAAATATTCTGATGTTCCCTAAAGATCGAAATTGAGATCGTAGAATCACAAGGGTATCATGTGGATAAGAAGCGTAAGGTGGAATTAAATGCTGGTGGGCTGATGGATAAATCCAATGGTGCTAAGAAGATTCATCACCCCACTTTCCAAAAGTGCGGAAAGAAGCACCCTGTAAATTGCCTCAAGGGGACGAGGAAATGCTTCAGGTGTGGAAGGGAAGGGCACCATGTTGTTAACTGTCGGCAAGAAATACCCGCAGCTGCAATAGAGGAGAGGGACGCTCCGTTCGATCCTGAATGCATTGTTCAATGCTACAAATGCAAAGAACCGTGTCATTTTTCAAATCAGTGCCCTAATCCAAGGGATTTCGGAGGCAACCAACAACCTCCAAGGAAGCAAGTAAGAGCTTTTTCCATCACTTCTACCGAAGTGAACCCCAAAAACGAAGTGGTGACAGGTACACTAGTTATTCATTAAATAATAGCGATAGTACATTTTGATTCAGGTTCTACACATTCTTTTATATCTCAAATGTTTAGTAGAACAATCTCAGCACCACCACAAATCATGGAAGTGAAGATGTCGGTGAGTACGGAAAATGGGGAAATCATTGCATCCCACGAATATATGTCCTCACATGTTATAATATGTGGATTGAATTTCCCGACGAGCCTCGTCATACTACCTCTGGTGGAATTTGAGGTAATTCTTGGCATGGATTGGATTTCCTTATATAGAGCCAACATAAATTGTCGGGAGAGGGAAATCACACTCCATATAGATAATCGACC
The DNA here is from genome assembly GCA_963277665.1 of Viscum album. NCBI lineage: Eukaryota > Viridiplantae > Streptophyta > Magnoliopsida > Santalales > Viscaceae > Viscum > Viscum album. The sequence continues at coordinate 568,608,991 of OY728151.1, forward strand.
CCCGATTCTTTACAAGTGTAAGGAGGAAGATGAATCTATTTTAGCTCCATCATCTCAATCATGGATATTACTTCCTTATGTGCATGTGTATCTGGCTTAGATGACTGTGTCCATGGAAGAAACCATCCTTGAGGAAATGCCTATTTTGAGGGAATTCGCTGATGTGTTTCCGGAGGAACTACCTGGCCTTCCTCTTAGAAGAGATTTTGAATTCTCAATTGAACTTATACATGGGGATTTATCAATATCCAAGAATCCATATAGAATGGCTGTTTTAGAGCTTGAATAGATGAAGAAATAACTATAGAAGAATCTAGATAAAGAGTTTATACACCCAAGTGCATCACCATGGGGTTCACCAGTCCTCTTCGTCAAGATGAAGGACGTATCAATGTGGCTTTTCATCAATTATCATGAACTGAAAAAAATCATGATAAAGAACAAGTAGCCTCTCCCATTAATTGATGATTTTTTCAATCAGCTGCGTGGCGCACAATACTTCTCCAAGGTAGATTTGCGGTTGGGATATTATCAAGTAAGGGTGAAGAAGGAAGATGTCCCCAAGACTGCTTTTCGTACAAGACAGGGGCACTATGAATTCATAGTAATGCCTTCGGACTCACCAATTCTCCATCAATCATTAGGGAATTGATGAATATAGTTATTAGAGATTAGTTAGACAAATTTTTGGTAGTCTTTATAGATGATATTCTAATATACTCCAAAACCAAGGAGGATCATGATGAGCATTTAAGAACTGTACTTGAGACTTTGTGCAAGGAGATTCTCTATACAAAGTAAATAAAGTGTGAGTTCTGGTTGAATGAGGTCTCATTATTCGGCCATATCACCACAAGCAATGGGATATCTATGGATCCCCCCAAAACAGATGCAATTGAGGGATGGCTGAGGCCATCATCGGTAACAGATATCCGTAGCTTCTTGGGGTTACCTGGATATTATCGATGATTTGTGATAAATTTATCACGATTGTCCAATCCTCTTACCAAGCTAACTCAAAAGGGAGTAAAGTTTTTTTGGATTGATGAATGAGAAGAAAATGTCAAGGAGTTGAAAAGGAGGCTTATCACTGCACCCGTGCTCATTTTACCCACAATTGGGGAACTTTTTGTGGTATTCAGTGATGCTTCAATGAAGGGATTAGGTTGTGTGCTGATGCAAAATGATAAAGTGATATCTTATTCCTCATGGTAGTTTAAAATCCATGAGCTAATCTATCCAACGCATGATCTAGAGTTGGCAGTGGTGGTATTTGCCTTGAAAATCTGGTGGCATTATCTCTATGGGGAGAAATGTGAGATATATACTTACCACAAGAGTCATAAATATATATTCACACATAAATAGCTTATTATGCTCCATAGATGATGGATAGAGCTCATCAAGGATTATGAATGTTCAATCCATTACCACCCTGGGAAAGCGAACACGGTGGAAGATGCCCAATGTAGAAAGGATCCAGTGATTCAATCAATGATGAGAATTGAGAAGGATCCAATATTCTTAGACTTGATGAAAATGGACATGGGAATCATAGAGAAGGGAACATCATCAATCCTTTCATTAATAATTGCTCAATCATCTCTTTTGGAAAGGCTAAAGGATGCTCAAAAGGATGATGTAGGAATTCAAGAAAAAGTGGAAGCTATCGACCAAGGGAAATACCTGGAGTTTAATGTTAATGGAGAATGAATTGTGCGGTTTAGGAAAATACTATGTTTTCTATCATGTTCGGAGCTAAAGAAGGAACTTTTGGATTATGCACATAGTTCAAATTTCTCTACTCACCCAGGGAGCACAAAGATGTATCAAGATCACCGAAAAAACTTTTGGTGGGATAATATGAAGAAAGATATCACTGAATATACATCAAAGTTCCTGGTGTGTCAGAAAGTGAAGGCAGAGAGGTAGAAGTATACGGGGATGATGCAACCATTTCCCATACCAGAATGGAAATGCGAGAACATCACCATGTACTTTTTCACCAGACATCCAAGGACATCCAAAGGCAACAATGCAATCTGGGTTGTTCTGGATCATCTTACAAAGGCTTCACACTTCATTGATATTCAGGAGGATTTCTTATTGGATCCACTAGCATAGATATATATCAGGGATGTGGTATGGTTGCATGGAGTACCACTATCTATTGTGTTTGACTGATATCCAAGATTCACCTCTATGTTTTGGAAAAGTGTTTAGCATGCTCTGAATACTGAGCTGAACTTTAGTTCGTCCTATCATCCTCAAACTGATGGCCAATCCGAGCAGACTATCCAAACACTTGAGGATATGTTGAGAGCATGCTCAATGGACTTCAAAAGTGGATGGGATCATCATCTTCTTCTGGTTGAGTTCTCTAATAATAATATTTTACACTCGAGCATCCAAATGGCACCATATAAAGCCCTGTATGGGTGAAGGTGCAGAACACCGGCATGTTGGGATGAGGTCGGTGAACATAAGCTGCTTGGACCAGAAATTTTCGAGGAAATGGTGGAAAAGGTGAAAACCATTCAGTAGCATATCAAGGCAGCCCAGTGTCAATAGAAGAGTTATGCTGATAATCGTCGATGAGACCTTGAGTTTAAAGTTGGATACATGGTTTTTCTACGCATATCTCCGTGGAAAAAGGTCATGAGGTTTGGAATGAAAGGGATGTTAAGTCCAAGGTACATCGGCCCCTTAGAGATTATTGATCGTTCCAGGGCTATGGCCTATCGACTAGTACTTCCACCTACTATGGACAAAGTACATGATGTCTTTCATGTATCCCTCTTAAGGAAGTACAAACCAGACCTTTCACATGTACTCTCTTCTGAGGTGGTACAATTGGAAGACAATCTTTCTTATTAGGAGAAACTAGTGAAGATCTTAGATCGTAGAGAAAAAGTTCTATGAAATAAGACAATTCCCCTCGTCATGGTGTTGTGGAGAAACCACAAGTTTGAAGAAGCGACTTGGGAATTGGAGGAAATGATGAAGCTGAGTTACCCACATTTGTTTTAGTGTGGGCAGAGGAAAATTTTGAGGGCGAAATATCTTAAGGGGGGAATATTGTAATGACCCAAATTTCATTAATGGAAAATCCCTCTTGATCTTATTAAATGTCTCTTTATATAAAATGTTTTTATAAAATGTCATCTTCATTGGATTTATGATAAGAATTGTGACCGCTACTTTTATAGTCGTTGAACAGTGATCACATGATTAGTATAAATATAGAGCTTTAACACATCCAAATTTACTTAGACAAAGGAAGCGATGGCCTCATACAATAGAATTTCCCCATAAAAATCCCATTTATCAGATCTTGGGAAATAGGTTACGTCCTTGGGCTTCGCTCTTGACCAAGACCAAGATGAGTTTCACCATGTCAAGCTCAAACGGGACATGTCTACGGGAGAAGTGGAAGTTGATAGAAATTACCACTCGAGCGATGTTATCTGAGCCACCCTAAGAGTCTGTCACCATCACACACATTACCCCTAGGTATTATGCGGCTATTTTAAGGGGTTATGTAACTAATTGATAGTACTATTTTCATGTACATTGTTTTTGTATATAATAATTAACATAATTTCTTGTCATAATTGATACATTGTAAATAGTTTTTAAAGTACAAATGGTATTTTTAGTTATTATTAAATTAATAAATCTATTTTAATAAATTAAGGGCTTTTTGAATTAAATAATATTTTAATAAATTATTATTATTATTATTAGATTAATTTTATTATATATAAATGATCATATAATTGTATAAATCAAATTATAATTTTTATTAAGTTTTGAATGACATTTTTTCAAAACCGTGAATTTTTTATAAATGTCTGTTTTTATTTTAAAAGTGAAAATTAAAATATTTTGAAATTTATTAAGATAAAATAAATGTTATTTTTGGAATCAGGATGTCAAAATTATCCAACGGTTAATTTTTCATAATTTCCTGAGACAATCAAATTTTTGAGTAAAAATTAAATAACGTTTAAATATATAATGTGTTTTATGACATCATAATGACCCAATAGTGATGTAATAAAATACTATAATCATTATGTTAGGCCAATATATGATTTAACATTATAAGTATGTGATTTTTGGTTTATTTCCCTTACTTTTGAGAACATTAATGGACCCCTCAAGACTTATTAAACACCTTGTCTTTTTGAATTAATTTCCATGGGAGTCTGACTCACCTTCACATAAGCAACCCTATTATTTTAAGATGTTAGGACTTTGGCCTTATAAAATATTTTATTCATATTCCCTTTTCTAGAAACCATGGGAAAAAACCATGGTATGGTTTGTGGTTTGGATTAATTTAATATAAGGGGTCCCAAACCTAAATAATAATGAATTTCCTCACCTTTCCTATATAAACCCACCCAATCTCCCACTACCTCCTCACTCAAATCCTTTTGAGTTCGTCCAAACTCTTACATACTCTCTCTATAATACTCCCAAGGTTCGCCAAGCACCCAAGAACCTCTCACAAGTCTCTCTCTAGCCTTTGGAAGCACACTTCCAAGTAAGGGTTTTTTTCTTCTTTTTTCATTTTTGTCCAATTTTCATTAAGTTGTTTTGCCCTTATAATTTCAATTATGAATTTTGGGGTATGGTTTAGCACCTCCCTCATACTTTCCTATTTATTTTTAAATGATGGGAGACCCCTTTCGCTCTTATTAAATTCCTCCCATGTACACCAGTTACCATGCCAAAATTCCGAAAGGAACTTCTCTCTCCTCTTTTACATTCATGCAATACTTTTGTATCATGAATTTAAATTGCATTAAAATTGTTGGGACATGTATATATATGACCCATTTATGGTAAATTACATTTAAATAAGATTAGTAACCCTTTTCTCTCTCTTCAACCATTTTTATGAGTTCTTATGTCACGCCGTTACGCTGCCGAAATCTTACCGATTTTCTAAGCCATTGCCATTGTGTAGTGAATACCATGCCCATTTCCCCATAAATGGTATTCACCTTTATGAACATTTACTTAATGATTATAAAGTTTCATGTATTAATTCCACTTTCCTCTATTTTGGAATAAATTATTATGTTTTATGAATCTATGTTTTATGATCCCTGTGGAACACTTATGCAAGAAATGAAATGTTTAAGAAGGGTGTGCCCTTATAGCGCTCCAATGCATTGGGTAAAGTATAGTATCATGATACGTCATGTGCAATGTGTTTTGACTCATTATAATTCAAGTGAAACAAGGTTTTACTCGTGATTTATGTGCAATGAGGATTTACTGATTCTCCATGTGTAATGGTCCTTGGCTCATTCCAATTCCATGTTATGTTATGTTGCCACATTTCCAAGTGAGGATTATCATGATTTATCATGACTTTATGTTCATGTTTTTCTTGTGCTCTATTGATATTCCAAATTTCTAACATGTATTTTAATCCACATTTTATTCCATGTGTATTCCCTTACTGGTTTTTATAGCTCACCCTTTTCTTAGGCATGTCCTCAGGTTATCTCATGCAATGCTAAGTACGAGGGAATGTAGTGGTCATGTAAAGGATGTTTTCAATAAAGATGTTGTATTTCATGTTTTAAATTTTTCTATAATGATCCTAATCCCCAAAGACATTAATCCTCTTGATCTTCTGTTTTGTATCAAGTGGAGTTTTATGTAATAAATCATGTTTATGTTGTAATAAAAATCAGGGTTATCATAAAGACTACATCTAGGGTTTTCTAGATGAAATATTATCACACGACATGTGACCCCTATCACAAAGCATGGATTATCTACCTGTTGAACATTTCATGTACCTCTATGTTTCATGGACATGTGGTGGACAACACGAGCAACCAAAATGATGTGTAATCCACTACTAAGACAGTATGTGGACCAAGCACATACTCCAATCCATGTATTGGTATATGGCCTTCAGTACATGGGGTGCTCCTTGTATAAGCACAAAATTAGAGTACATGGACTACCTACAGAACATATACTTCCACATATACATTCCTTGATGAGACAAGATGCTTAAATAGGTAAGACCAATGGTCAAGGGACACAACGTGTGACCCATACTACATGTCTTTTTATACATTAAACATGTTATGAAGATCATGTCCATTGTATCATGGAATATTTTTATTAGGGTGAATTACAATTATCCTTTCAGTTATTGTTATTATAAAATAATTTATTATTCAAAGGATAACAATTCGTTCAGTATTAAATCTTGGATAAAATTGTTGGAATCCATCTGATGGCCTAGATTATGATCATCTATTCTTATTTGTTCTGTATGTGCAGTTGTTGCGATTATAATGAAAAAAACTAAATTTACATTGATCATCTATATATAGTCTTAATCATTGATGAGTTTCATGAATCACCAACTTGAATTTTTCGTGATCCTCCTCTTTATATCATATTCTATTCAGAAAATTAAAATGTAAATCAAATGATGAAAACCAATGAGAATTTCTTCTCGAATAGAAATCATATATTCAATATTACTCAAGAGTGTGTTCTCCCAAATGAAAGATTTATGAAAATCTTGGAGATGGGATCCTTGGCTTGTATACTATTTTTATGACAGACATCTAGACCGTTTGAGTTTTTTTTATTATAGATGAATATTCTTATTATAATTTATCAAGACATATAAATGTGTAGATTTGTATACTATTCATCTTTATATTATTTATGGTTATGTGGTGTCCTACCAAAAATTATTATACTCACCCTTACATGTGGTTATCCCATAGGTGTTGTGTCTGGTCAAAAAAATTGGCCATTCGATAGATTACTTATCTAACATTGACTAGTTGGTGCTTAGTGAGACCATAAATAAAAGTTTTTGTTCTTCAGTCAATCATACAGAAAATATTGTATTACTATTAAGTTATATATGTATCTCAGAGTCACTATTATGGATAATATTTGGACCTATTTACATTTCTTTACATCTGGTCATACTCTAGTTGTGGGATTTAGATGTATGCATTAATGGTTGTTTAGGTGTATTAACATTATATATGGGGCTATGAGAAGACAAGGTTCATTCATATCATTTCATAGATTATGTATTTATCAAATGTTTCCTCATTAAATCATATTTATCTTTTTTCTAATGAAAATATTTCATGAAATACTAGGTATCTGATCATTGTGAGACTGTTCTTTGGCGCGGTATATTGATACCATAGTTCCAGCTCAGGATGAAGGGTTTGATTTACGAATTTAATTCAATGGTTGATAGATCGAGGGATAATGAATCTAGATAAAATATTATTATTCTTCTTGACTGATGTACTATGTAATAGATGGTGGAGGAATATTCACAATCTGTTTTAGTGTGAAGAATCTAAATAACGCACTATGTAAATGTTGGTTGACCCTAAATCTAAAGTTCCTTTGTATGATTGAAAACATAGGTGGTATATCATGATGTTGTGTGAACCATGCACATGTTTTAGGAAGAACCAAACTACTTGGAATGTAGTGCTATTAATAGGTAACGTTAACTGCTTCGTTTAGGGTGATAGGGATTCAGTTTTGAGAAATGTATCACATGACTTCTGACCCATGCCAAAGGCCATGTGACACATATCTATCAAACACGTTGTGGATAGGGAGTTCATTACCAGTAGTGTTGGTGGAGTTTCCGGACGTGTGATACATTAAAAATGTCACATACAACCTTTATGGTTTCTTGGATTTAGTATTGTGTATATTCATTGAGATATTGTTGTCCTTGATGCTATGTATGGTGACCCACTAGTTGTGTGCATGGGGAAGTACTCAGAAATGGGTAAGATAGGACTTCAAGTTTTATATAACTCATGCTTGTTGTGTAGACATAAGACATATGTCATATTAAGTAAAAGAACCTTTTTTATATAATGATAATGACATATTATCATGATAATTGAGACACTTTGTGCACCCCCAGGGAAACACCATGTACTCCTTTGGGGACATGTCAGTTTCTTAATTTTTCTCAGCATAGCTTCGTTGTGATTTATGTTGTCTACCTTGGACCCGTATGTGTTGATTGTGTTCCCTTGGTCTATTATTATAAGGTCTAAATGTGAAATCACAATTATCATAAAATAGGGTAATACACTATAGCTTAACATGACTAGTGTAGTGTAGTTCAGTTCTAAAATTCTAGTCTGAGTTCAGTCAGACTGCAATGACTACTAACTCGTCGACTTAGAGCATGTATCACTCCGAGAGGCATAGAGAGACCATCATTTAATTTTTTTTAACATAGATGGGGATTTTTGAATTAAGGTGATAAATATTTTTAGTGGAATTGATCCCCTATCACATCTGGTGTTTCATGTAATTTATTGTGTCCCCTAGTGAGCCATGTGTATTAAGCCCCCATACGTGTATCCATATAGGATATTTCTAGTGATGTGTATTCCAATCAATTGTGTATCTCAGATGACCAATATCAGATACCATCATAACAAGGTCATCCATGTGTTACATCTTATATGAGTGTCATTATGGGAGGTATATATTGTAGTGAATCTTTTTTTTATGAGTAGGACCTATTGGTTGATTAAAATGTAGAATGAAACGAAATCATGGATTGTATTCACAAAAAAAAATGTTTGTTTATATATTTAGAGCACAAATCCTTGGTAGGAATCAGTTATGATCATGTGAAACATGGTATATTTATGAGTACATATAGTTTTTTTATTATATGTATCATACCATGATTTAATTATCATTTGATGAGTTGACTACTCGTGGTATGTTTTTCATTATTATTTGAGATTTTCTTACTGGGTATTGTAATACTCACCCCATCATAGGATCCTATCATGCCTATCAAGTATTATGAAGACAAAAACCAATTATTTAGAGTCTTTTTGGACTAGGGGTCGGTGGATCAAATTTTGTCTAGACATATTGATAAGTATATCAGTGTTTCACTTGACAGTAGTCCCATCATTCGGATCTTGTTGGACATGACATTCATTTTTTTGTTGGGGCCTTATTTAATTCTTTTTTACACTTTTAATTAAAATTTTTATACTATTTTTTGGGATTATATATTTATTAATGATTGTCATTTCATGTTTTTATATTAAAATGTTTCATATTAATGGAATTGTGTGTATTCATTGAGGATCATTATGAAAATTCATCATCTGTGTGTGTTATGCCTTTGAGAAACTAGTCTACCACCCCTTACTTGTCATAGGTGGGATTGGGGTGGTTTCGTATTAGTCCCCTTTTGTTCAGGTCATAATATGAAAGTTATAAAATTTTTAGGGTATGTTCAAGAAGGTTAGTCAAGTCATGTTATTGATTTAATAACTCTTACATTCTAGACATACTATATATTGAGTATAAGAAATTTGTTACCATTATGTAATTATGGTTTCATTTTGACCCTAATTATATTGGGATACTAATTTTATATGATATAACGGTATTCATGAAAACTGTATAGGAATAGAGGATCACATGTTATATATATACCTATTTGATACAATGGATGGGGATTCATTTAATTATTTTTATTAATATACTCTTGTTCGATATAAATTTATAAAATTTCAATTATTATTATTCATCATGATTGTTGAATATATGTATATATATTACTAATTTGATAATAAATATATGTTGGAATTGTCCATTGGTTTTTTCATCAAGGGGATTTCCTAAATATTTTGGGTGGCCTCCAATGATATGTTCTCCTAAAAGACTCCCTTGTGTGTGCCTATTAATATAATTTATTGTCATCATTTGAAAAATGTTAATAGAATTATAATAAATCAATTTTTAATATATTAAATGATTCATAGGATTCAACTAAGATAACCTCCAAAAGGAAGAAGGTTATAATCCTATGACTTATAGCTTCAATATCCCCTATCATTTCATGGAACCGAATGGTCATATGATGCTAAATTTTAGATTGAGGTAATTGACAGAATCATTTACCTAGTAGAGACCCTAACGAGTCATACTGCAAGGTTGATTATTTCAGGATACAAGGACAATCTAGGTGGTGGTGGAAGTTATGATCAATACGAGAAGATGATGGGTCTTTCATGGAGGACCATCAATGAAATTTTCATCATGTAATGTTTTCTAGACGTGATGATGATGGACCGTGTTTAGGATGTTATGGATATTTATTAGAGTCCAATTTAATTGTCATTATACTATTATTATTTCATATATTCTCTTATCTTCACTCAAATTATGGTTAGGAATGAGGTTTTAATTTCACGTAATATAGTGATTGGCCTTCATTAGTAACAGGGGAATCAAGACAGACTCATTTACCTAATGACATATCTAGATATTTTTTATATATCTTTGATGATCATGAATGGTTTATAGGAAGATATATGTGTTTTTATTCCATTTTCTAGTAGTTTATAGATTTCATGCCTCCCCCCTTTTATAGTGGGTGTCATTTATGTCATCATAAATAAGATATCCAAATTTTTCTGGTAGGGAGGTGTAATAAATCTGAATGGAGTTGGGTTTTTTCATCCAAATCTATTTTAGATGTTGGTTTTCTTGGATTCAATTGTTGATGGAGTGGGAACTTCCTAAAAATAGTCCTATTCACTCAATGAAAATTTCTTCACTATAGAATTATATAATACCTTTAGTAGTTATATTCATGGATGTTATAGGAAGGATATCATTGTGGTGTGGGGTAGAAATGAATTGTAACCTAGTAATATGGATTTTTCCCTAATAGAAAACTCTTATTCAATAATCTATGGTTAATCACATGAGTTATACACCACATCAGAAGGAAAATAGAGGTGTGGAATGATGAGTTTATTTAATGTACAATGAAACCACATATTTTATAGCTAAATCATTTACTATTTGATGTATATTCTATAACTCCCCTATTTTATCTTATACCATGTTCAATAAAAATGCTTCCCATTAATTTTTTCAGTTTAATTTATTACTAATTTTAACTATTTATTCATGTTATATTATGAGTTATTATCTCTTTACACGCCCATGGGAATTAATATGTATTTATATCAAAGATTTGTATAATGTACTATAGTAGTTTATGATAATGATTGATTGTGATTTTATATAATTAATATACTGGTTTGTTTTTATTTTATATTCAACAATGACTAGATGACCAATTATCGATCGATTTTTTTTATTGGATATGATTATGAATTACAATTATTAATGATGGGAAAAAAAATTCTTGAAATTTTATGTCTGAGTATGTAGAATGGGTCTACACCACATTAATATTGGAGATATAATGAAAAAACGTTTATTCATAGTTCATATAATAGATTCGGAATTTACTTTCTCATATTTTCCTCTTATAATATACCTATAACAATATGTCTACCCAGATGACTTATATAGGCTTCAAATGATCAGGGATTAATATTAAAGATTGAACTCATAATAAGAGTTCAAACTATATTGATTCATCCATACCATAATCACAAACATAATTGATAGTACATAAGGTGTTGTATAATTGTATATAGAAGAGGGGTATTGAAAAATTGAGCACATATCCTTGAGGTTCTATCATTCCGTTTTCTACGAAGGTGAATAGTAACCTTTATTTATGTTTAGAATGCAAAATCTAAACAAGGTGACCATAAAAAATATATACTTGTTAATAAATTTTGACATCATGTCTGATCACTATTTGGGACCCTTAGGGTTTTCCATGATTGACCAATGATGATGCTACCACCATCTTAATAATAAATAGCGGTATTATAATGAATGATTTTATTAATATATAATTTATGTATGAATATATGTTTATTAATTTATAGATAAAAAATTTACTATTGTGTTTGATGGGTCTCAGGATCGTGAACATTTATCCATATCTCGAATCCTTTAATATAATGTTATATATGACATCCTCATATACTCATGGAACTTAAGGATATCTAATAGAAACCTTGGGATTTTATTGAGTGAACATCTATAAAATTAATTCTATATCATTTTCTTGAGAAATCAAAATAGGTGTAAAGAGGTATATTAAAAGGTTCATTTTATCAATGATATGAGTTTTTCCATAGATCATAATATAGAATAAGTTGTTATTTCTTAGAAACACCTTAAAAATATAATCGATAACATGATTATTCCTGGTTATCTTGGGTATTAAATATGGTTCAAAAATTATTTCTACTAATTTATAGAGCATATTATAGGTCTTACGATGATGCGTTTAATTTTTGAGTAGACATATGGGTGTAAAGAAAACATTTTTGAGATGAAGAGGAGATTGGAAATTTCAACAATCTTGATGATACTAATGATAGGGATTAGATATATGGATAATTGTAATTCTTTTGTTTTTGTTTTAATATCCATTATTTGTAGTTTTATAAGGTAATATTTTATTGTTATCTCTAGGTAAAACAATATGAGTGGAAATTTTATAAAAATGAAAAAGAGATGGAAACTTTATTCCCTTCTATGATGCGTGGGAACCATTAACTCATTAGGGAGAGTTTTTTCATATTAATTTATAATAATAGATTGTGTTACAACTATTAATACTATGAATTTTATTTTTAGAAGTTGAATTGTGTGTATTTTATGTAGAATTATTTTATATGCATTTATATTTGGGAACGATATTGTTTTTGTAGATGCTTCCATTAAGAAAACACAGGCTCTTGAACAATGACCTTTAGAATAGGAATAATGATTATTGATCGTAATGGTTGAATTTTTATTGGATTCATCACAGTACTAATGGGTTAAAACATAGGTTTCCTGGGTTATGTCATCAAAATTTGTAAACCCAGTAATGACTTATAAGGAATTGAACCCCAAATGCTGAATGATGCAGGAAAGGTCGGAGAAAAGTTACTCAATTCTAGGATGGTGAATGAAAAATGATGACATGATATATATTCATGGGAGTGTTTTAGTTCTAAATACCTTGATTTTTTACCTAGTGAAGGGATCATATTCAAGTCAGTGGGATGAACTCCCATGATTTATGAAGATTTATCAGGATATTGAGATACACTTCTAATGGTCAAGAAAAAAGATATATATAGTGATATTTATTTCTTAGTTTCTACCTAATCATATGATCAAGGTTGAGAAATTATTGCTAGGCTGGTTTCCTCATCCACATATCATTATTATGTTGACAAGGGATTTTATGAAGATATAATTTTTTATGGGGTTTCCCAAAACCATGAGAAGTGGAGATGATTTTTAGGTCATATTTGACTGAAGGACAATGGTTTCACATTTCATTCTTATTCTAAAAAACCAACTAAGTATATGATTTCAGAAATATTTAGTTTAGTGAGATTAATTAATTTAACAGAGTTTCTTATAGTATCTTATGAAATAGTTATGCGCGTTTTTCATTATATTGTATGGAACTCATAATGAATGCTTTGGGATCCATATTAAAATAGAGTACAATATAACAGTAACTAATCAGTGGTTAGTAAGAATGGATGATCCTGATCAAGGATTATATGCATTATTAATGTTCACAATCTATTAGTAAATCTTGATATGATCAAATATCCATGGATAGTTTCATTTACAAAAATTGATACCAGGTTTCAATTTATATGGAACCTTTTGGGGATTTTTGTGTATAACTCTGTCTTCCACTAGTGTATTTGAACAAGGTGGGTGAAAGAACAGTTATTTTGATGAATATAGATAAACATGCATCTAATAAAGTGAAATTGTATATAAATTTGTTGGTAAGAACTCATATTTGATATTTATCACATGCTTGATTTCGTTCTGGGAGACCGTGTTTTTTAGCCAGTATCACCTCATATGTGGAATCAATGATTACAATTGAAATGGGATATAGATCGAAAACATATGATGTAAAATTTGATATTATTTAGTATTTTAGAATAGTGGAAAACAATTGGGATCTTCCTCTATGATATTTATGATTACATAATGTGTTCCATGTACCTCAGCTTTAGAGGGATGATCTCGATCGAACATATATGATCTATAGTGGTGGATGCTTTATTATAATTAGATACATTATTTATATAGAATATAGTTCTATTTTTATGAATGATTTTGAAAATTATATGGTATAATAAGGTTCTTGTTTTTCATGTTCAATTAAAGGTAATTCAAATCCATGAGTATTCATGTTAGAGGTAAACATATGTTTTAGGGAATTAGAAGGAATAGTTAAAGAAAGTCCTCACGAGACACATCTTGGGGATGATAAGTAATTATACTGGATATTTATAATATATGATTGTATAAAATAATTATTTTATCAGAAATATGATTCTTTAATATTCATTTGGAATAAATGGAGATTTCTTGGAGTCTAAAATATGTGTTTGAGCATTTTTTGGCACCCCATGGGTATGTCCAAGACATGGAATAGGAAATTTTATGCCTACATTCATCCTCTGTGACATGTTAAGTACCACCACACCCATGGATGGGTGTGGGTTAGTTCATGTACTTATGTGAGTCCTACATTGACTCGTGACAAGATTGGTGTCCCTACACCATGGTGGAATGTGTGTTTAATCTGAAATATGAATTATTTTGAGACAACATCGTTGAGGGTCAATGTACTAAGATTTCATAGATTTGGTGTAATTGAGTCTTATAAAACCATGGTGGTAATAATCACATCATGATATATATTGCTTCATAATATGACATGGATGATCTGGTTAGTGATTATTCATGTGAAGTTACCCCTATTAATGATGATTTTCTAAATCATAAAGAGGGTATGTTTAATGAATTCTTAACTGATTTTTATTTTGGTTAAACCATTATCTTCCCTCTCGTGGTAGTATTTATGATCTAAATGAATTAATGGATATTTGTGGATTTATTTATTCATCGAGTAGTAGCCTTATGAGACATAAATCTTCTCAAGATTATTATTATGTATCTAGGACCATGGGGATCACAACCTCCTCATCCGTAGTCACTATTTATGATACAGTCTATCTTTTATTCCGTATAATTGTCACGATATCCCTTTAGATGTTGTTTTTATAATGTTTATTATATTCATTTGTAATGATGAAATATTCTACTATATTTTTATTGTAGTATTCATGGGTTATGATTTGCGAATAGTTCTATGAATTATTTATTGTGTCGGTTTGTTCTGGATTTTTCATATGATTCATTTGGGTTTTAATACTCAATAAATATTGTATATTGTCACCATAATTCTTGAGGTTGAATTCTAATTACAATATAGACCCCTTGGGAGTGTTTATTAGCTTGATAATGATATCATTTATCATCATCTGTATCCATAAGGCCAATTATTTATATTGATTGAATGTGTGTATTTTTATCTTCTGAACCCCATGATTGATGATAATCACATGTGTGGGTGAAAATTTATAGCTACTGAGGGTCATTATCGTTGTGATATGTTTTGGTATATGTGTGTTATACCCTACTATATAGGATTTTATATAATATGTAGTCTTTTATTCACATAAAAAATGATAGGTGGATGATCATAGAAAGGGTATACCTTAGTGGTTTCGTATGTGAACAAAGTAATGATGAAGACAGTTGACTGAGACACATGAAAAGGGTTTTAATAACTTGTTTCATAACTCAAGGAGTAGATGGGGTATAATGTCTTTGATTATATACCCTTGAAATAGGTAGGGTGAAATAGCATTGATGTCTCACCCATGACAGAGATGGGACATGACAACATTTTTTCATGATTGTTGGTCGGAGTGGTTTACTCAAGAGGGGGGTGAATTGAGTACCAATTAAAATTTCTATATTTAAAAGCAGTGTCTTAAAGACCCCCAAATAAAATAATAAATTAAACTGTAGTGAATTTATATTAATGTAGAGATTCTGTTAGGTTCTCAAGGGATTGATTAATTCCCAGTTAATCAACACAGGAGTGTGTGATTATCTTTTGAAACTAACTTACTAATCTACACTTAACATAAACACTTGCTAATTTAATTATCAAAGTAACTTTAAAAACAGTATTGGTTTTAAAGTGATTAGCAGCGGATTAAAACTTTGAAATAGATGGCACAACAATGTAACCAAGAGGTTCAGTCTCAAGCCGAGACTTAGTCCTCTCAAAAGTTTATATAAAAATGATCCACACCCTGGATCGGGGTTCAACAGTTTACAACTGTCCAGGTCCAAGACCTCTACCACTGTTCTTCGTGGGAAACAGTACAACAGCAACCAGCTGTCCAGGTCACACACGACCTCTACCACAGTTCTTTGTGGGAAAGAAAGAATGAAATAGTTTTGTAAGGATTTACAGATCCTTCAGTTTGAGTACAGGAGACAGTGTATGTGTTAGATATAGCAGATAACACACACTGCTCGAAATGAATGGTAATAAATCACAGAACAAGAGATGTAGAGTTTAGAGATTGTTCTGGTGATTTCAGTATAGCTCTGGACTCCTTTGAATTTGATTAGAAGTGAGTCTGAGTCCTATTCTTGTTTCTGTTGAGAAACAGAGTGTCGTATGCTCCAGGTTCACAGGTGGTGAGAATGTAGTCGATGAAGTTCTTCTTGTATGCACAGAACACTTCTCGAGTATGCTTGATTGTCTATGAGCTTCTCTGTGTTCCTCTTGTGCTTGTGTCGTTTTTGGTATATTGGATGCACCACACTTTTCTGGTTCGCTTCTGGTTGTTTGTTTTCTTCACACGTTCGCCTCCTGTTCTGGTATGTAGTCTTCTCGTATTTATCTCCCATCAGGGGACAGAAAAGATTTCTTTTCAGCAGGTACGAGGTACGGGTTCCTGACATCCGACAACCTTTATCAGATATTTGACAAATCATTAAAATGTATGATATGACCGTTAGATAGATTAAATATAGGTAATAAAGAAATTCAAACAGTGAGTTGAGTGATCGGTAGGTAATCAGCATCAGTAGCTTGAACATCGGTAGCTTGAACATCGGTAGCTTGAACATCGGTAGCTTGAACATCGGTAGCTCAATGTCATTAGTTGCTTTGACTCCATCGGTGGCTCTATGCGTCGGTAGGTACATGCATCGGTAGCTCCATGCGTTGGTAGGTACATGCATCGGTAGCTCCATGCGTTGGTGGATGTGTCTATCGGTAGCTTCGTCCATCGGTGACTCTTATTCCATCGGTAGCTATTTATACTTACACCAGTAGCTCTACGTTTGTATCGGTAGCTGTATTTATAAGTACATCGGTAACTCTGTGTTAAGTCTATCGGTAGCTGTCTGTCGGTAGACTAAGTCTATCGGTAGACTGGTTACCGGTAGCTCTTTATCAGTAGCTATAGGCAGATTACTTATCTGTTTTATGCAGAACACATCCGATTGTGTTAGAATCAATTTATAACTTGTATGAACATGGATAAATGATTATTAACATATTCCAAAGACTTATTTTAAAAAGGTGTTATTGGTTTGATCATAGATTTAAAAGAATTAAAGTATAGATCAACAATACTTAACAATATCATAGAGAATGAAGACATAATTGGGATTTTCAACACAAATAAATACATGATTGAGATTATCAAAACAGGTGAGGTCAACAATCTCCCCCTTTTTGATAATCACAATTTATGATATTGGCATTTAACATAGTGAAAATATAATAGTAAAGAGTATAGTATTGAATTCAATTTTCTCAGAGAAAACAGCATCATAGATAATAGAAATAGAATGATATAGACATAAGTTATCAGAGATAAAAATAATAAGGTACTATATAGACATAAGGTATCAGAGATAAAAATGGAAACAAAACAAAGGATAATGTGTTTCCCCTTATGCCTTATTTTTCTCCATTGAAAATATTTCTCATTTTGTTCTCCTCCTTATTCTCTCATAAAAAAGTTTCTCCCCCTCTCTTATTGTTCTCCCCCTTTGTGATAATCAAAAAGTGGGAAAGCATATATATATATATATAGGAGTGAAATAAAACAAAGAGAAGTAAAAAGTGGTCTGTATTATAGTAGTCAAAAAGTACAACAAAAACAGATTACAAAGGAATTCCTATCAAAAAGCTTGGCCACTGGTTCAATCCGCATCTGCAATGTGAGATTTTCCTTTGGGATCAGAAGGATGCTCGGGTGGTGAGGATTCAGGTGAAGGTTTGGGAATGCCAGAAAAGATCAAAGGAGGCTGGGCCACTGACACAGAGTCAGGATTGTAGGTTTAATATTTTTGGGTAATCATCGGTTTGAGGCTTTGAATGGCTTGAATAGGAGTCAGCTGGACTGAGGAAGCAACTGAGGCAGAAGCAGGCAAAGCAGGAGGGATGATGACTGGCCTAGCATCAACATGCAGAAGGGCAGCAGCAGATTTCTAAAATCCATAATAATTCCTCCTCCTCTTTCCATAGCAGAGATGAAATCATCTTTGTTCTGCATGAATTTCTCTAAGGCAGGAGTCAGTTCTCTCAGCTTGCTCACTTGTTCTTTGAAAGCTTGGGTGACTGGAGGGAGCTTCATGTGTTCCAACATTATCTTGAAGTGGTGTTCGAGTTGATGCTTGGTGAAAATTTTGGATAAGTAGTAGTCCACTTTGCTTTTTATGGCTTCTTGAGAGGCAGAGGCTTCTCTCATAAAATCTTGAACTATCTTCATGATTTCTGTGGCAGAATCCCTTGTAGAGAGCACCACTCGGCTTAACTCTGATGAGTCCCCAGAGCCACTGGTTGAAATAGAACCAATCTCCTCCTTCAATATTGCTCGAACTGAGTTCATATCAACTGATGGTTTGGATGTGAGAGGGCCAAGAGAGAAGGAAACAGTTTCTTTAAAACTCTTTGACAAACCACTGATTAGGCTTTGAACTTGAGAGTCTTGTAATTGAACATGATCTTTCACTGAGGTTTTGAAACTTTCAAACACTGAGACAAACTGGCTGACTACACTCTTCACATAGGCTAGGTCCTTGTCAGCTTGAGACTTGGAGCTCATATAGGAATCCAAAGCAACAACTGATGTCTTGAGAGCTTCCAGGTCAGCTTCGATTCTTGAAGACTGAGTCTGGCATTCTTTCACTTCTTCCAAAATCTCAGACATAAAGAAAGATAAATTACAAGCCAGAGATAGCTCGAAGGATCTCTCTAGAACTTTCATTTATTCATAAAAGCTTTCCTTCATCTCAGCAACTGAAGCACTGAAAGATTCTTTTATCTCATTCTTCATGGATTCAAGATCTGATTTGGAAACAAAATCACTTGAGACAACTGCAGCAGATCCCCTTGCTGAGGCCAAATTAACTACAGAAGTAGTCATTATTGAATTAATTGAGGATGCAAGAGAGGTTTCCATTAGCTTCACTTCTTCAACAAAACTGGATTTGAGGTCCTCTTTCAGCTTACTCAAATCATGAAATCTGACTACATTGTCTGGCAACAACTCAGCAGCAAGATCATAATTGGTCTTTGGTCTATCCACAGACATCTCATTGTCAGAATCTGGATAATCCAATCCACAGACTATAAACCCTGGGTCTTCTACCCAGTCTCCAAGCTCAACAGCTACTGTAACAGTTCCAAGCACAGACTGATGCTCCCCCTCAATGGGTGCATTCTCATGTATCACAACAGCCTTTGCTGCTGGCCGTTCTTCATCAGAATCTTCTACCACAAGTTCTACAGGTGTAGCATTTAGAAGATCTTCTGATACAGGTACAACTTCTTCTCTATCTCTTTATTCTTCAGCAGCAGGTATAGCTGAGTTTCCAATTAAGGGACTCATACTTAACCTACCAGAAGCAGGCGATTCAGATGCATTCTCCTTTTCCTCTTCTTCTTGGTGAGGTACAGACTGGTATTCCTCATAAGTAGGCAAAACTTCCTCTACTTTTCCTTTCCTAGAATAAACCAGTTCTGCAACAGGACTTGGGGGCATGTCTGGATCTCCTCCAACATCCATAGGAGTTTCTTCTTCTTCTTCTTCTTCTGTCTCATCACTATAAGCAGGTTCCTCTTCATCAGGTCTTAGACTCGGATCTCTCATATCCTTTGGTCTTGAGGGATAATCTACAGGATTAAACCTATCATAGATTTTCTGATCATCACTGACCCATTCTCCCTTCCATGGGTTCCAGTTAATTTTCATATACTTGCAAACAGTCGAGGTGATGCAGAAATTGTTCTTGACTACAACTGTCTCATCCTGAGACTCAGCTATTTCTTTCACCTTTATCATCACTGAAATCAGCTTGGCAAAGAACAAAGCATTGGTCTTTGACTTTGGTCTAATCATGTCTTCCATTTGAAGCATCAACAATCTGCACAGATTGACTTTTACACCATGTCTTAGCAAATGAAGAAGATAGATATCTTGATATCTCAGATTTGCAAAATCTCCTCTCCTCGGTATCAACACATGCTGAACAAATTTGAAAAGCAGTCTATTCTCTCTATCCATTTCAGCAGCTACCACTTGCCTTTGATTTCCATTACCAGTTAGTTCTTGTAAGGCGGTCTCATAATCAAAAATGTCACTACTAGGTGGCATTGCTCTTGATACATACCCAGAGACACCTTCATGTGGTACTTTTAAACTCTCAGCCCACTCAACTGAAGAAAAAGTCATCTCTTTTCCATTTACAAAAGAGCTTACCCGATTCTCATTCTCAGACTTCTCAAAGGTTACAAACTCATAGAACTGCTTTACCAATTTCGGGTAGTATGGGCCATTGTTATTCGAGAAACAATCCACCCATTTTTGGTCTTCCAGAATCTCGAGCACTAAGGATTTGCTAGGCATTAGCCATTCCACGCACAGTTCCTTCTCGATTACTATATCTCTATTCTGCAAGTGAGGATTCACTGGTCGCCTTCCTGATCTAGTTTTGACTTCACTAACACTGGCTTTATGCTGTGTCTTCTGCTTCTTAGCATTTGGTTCTGCACTTTCATCTCTGATGATAGGAAGATTGGTTTTTGCCATCGCGGGTTTAGGGTTCTTGGTCGATTTGGGTGCTAAGGTTTGAAGGTGAGAGATTTTGAGCTCGGTGAGGTAAGAAGTGGCTTAGACTTAGTTTTATCATTTAGGAATTCCAAATAAACGATTAAAATAGAGTAATAAAATAAAATAAAACGATTCGTATTCTTGGCGGCAGACAGAAGTTTTAAACTTTGCATCGGTGTGAGTTAATCATCGGTGAGAAAAACAAATCGGTGAGAGTTGTACATCGGTGAGAATTTCTACGTCGGTGAGAAACTTACATCAGTGAGCATTTTCACATCAGTGAGAATTTCACATCGGTGAGAATTTCACATCAGTGAGAATTTCACATCGGTGAGAATTTCACATCAGTGAGAATTTCTACGTCAGTGAGAATTTCACATCAGTGAGAATTTTCACACCGGTTGTGATTAAACATTCCCAGTTCATGTCTTATGAAACTTAGCCTATCCGAACTTAAAGGATTAGTGAAAATATCAGCCAATTGATGTTCAGTGCCAATAAATTCAAGAGAAATATCACCTTTTTGATAGTGATCTCTTAGGAAATGGTGTCTTACATCTATGTGTTTGGTTCTAGAGTGAGATACAGGATTCTTAGAGATGTTTATTGCACTGGTGTTATCACAGTTGATTGAAACATGTTTAAAAACGTATCCATAGTCCAAAAGAGTGTGTTTCATCCACAGAATTTGTGCACAACAACTACCAGCAGCTATATATTCTGCTTCAGCAGTAGATAATGCAACCGAGTTCTGTTTCTTACTACACCAAGAAACTAAGGATTTTCCAAGCAAATGACATGTTCCTGATGTGCTTTTTCTATCTAACGTACAACCAGCAAAGTCAGCATCTGAATAACTCATTAACTCAAAGTATTGTCCTTTTGGGTAAAACAAACCTAAGTTAACCGTGTGTTTGAGATATTTAAAAATTCTTTTAATAGCAAGCAAATGAGATTCTTTTGGGTTAGCTTGAAATCTAGCACACATACACACACTAAACATAATATCAGGTCGAATAGCAGTAAGATAAAGTAAACTACCAATCATACCTCTGTAATTTGTTTGATCAACTGGTTTCCCAGTTTCATCTGCATCCAATTTACAGGTAGTACTAATAGGAGTTTCACTTTCCTTGATACTATTCAGACCAAAACGTTTTAAAAGATCCTTTGTATATTTACTCTGATTCAAAATAATACCATTTTCATTTTGAAATACTTGAAATCCAAGAAAGTACTTAAGCTCTCCCATTAAGCTCATTTCAAATTCATTTTGCATACTTTTTGAAAAATCAGTACATAATGAGTGTTTAAAAGATCCAAAAATAATATCATCAACATATATTTGTACAACTAAAACATCTTTAGAAATTCTTTTAATGAAAAGAGTTGGATCAGCAATCCCTTTAGTAAAACCTTTTGAAATAAGGAAATTGCTAAGTCTATCATACCAAGCTCTTGGAGCTTGTTTCAAACCATATAAAGCTTTAGAAAGTTTAAAAACTTGATTTGGAAAATGGGGGTTAGCAAATCCAGGTGGTTGTTCTACAAAAAAATATTCAATTATAAAACCATTTAGAAATGCACTTTTTACATCCATTTGATATAACTTGAAATCCAGATGTGCAGCATATGCAAGTAAGATCCTAATGGCTTCTAGTCTAGCTACAGGTGCAAAAGTTTCCTCATAGTCTATGCCTTCTTCTTGACTATATCCTTGTGCAACTAGTCTAGCTTTGTTTCTAACTATATTTCCAGATTCATCTACATTATTTCTAAAAACCCATTTTGTGCCTATTGTCAAAGTGTCCTTGGGTCTGTCAACTAATTCCCAGACTTTGTTTCTTTCAAACTGATTTAATTCTTCCTGCATAGCTATTACCCAGAAGTCATCATTGATAGCATCATTGATATTTTTGGGTTCCAGCTGTGAAAGAAAGGCTTGATGTTCAACCTGGTTTCTTAGAGAAGCTCTAGATTGTGTTCCTCTATCAAGATTACCAACAACAGCTTCTAAAGGATGATTCTTTAGAATCCTCGTTGATCTAGTAAAGATTGGACTAGAAATTTCAGGTTCATCTATAGGTTCGGGTTCAACAGAAGCAGATTCTGGAGAAAGTCCAGAACTGGATACTTTTATAACAGGTTCTTTAGATTTATCATTAAGGTCCAGAATAGATAAGTCTTCTTCAAGATTTTCAAGAGAGGTTTTAGGCTCATGTGGATCAGTTTCATCAAATTTGATGTGAACAGATTCTTCCACACATTTGGTTTTCTTATTGAATACTCTATAGGCTTTACTTGAAATAGAGTAACCCAGAAAAATTCCTTCATCACTTTTGGAAGCAAACTTATCCAGATTATCTTTAGTATTCAGAATAAAGACTTTGCAACCAAAAACTTTAAAGTAATTAACCTTAGGCATTCTATTGTACCACAATTCATAAGGGGTTTTCTTAAGAACTGGTCTAATCAAGACTCTATTAATAACAAAACAAGCTATGTTTACAGCTTCAGCCCAAAAATAGATAGGCAGGTCATATTCATTGAGCATGGTTCTAGCAATTTCTTGAAGAGTTCGGTTTCTTCTTTCTACTACACCATTCTGTTGGGGTGTTCTAGGGGCAGAGAAGTTATGAGTATAGCCATTGTGTGAGCAATAAGATTCAAAATCTTGATTTTCAAACTCACGACCATGATCACTTCTCCGGGTCTTAATCTTGAGTCCACTAAGATTTTCTACAGACTTGGAGTATTTAACAAAGTAAGAACAAGCTTCACTTTTGTGAGCTAGAAAATATACCCAAGTATATATAGAAAAGTCATCTACAAGAACATAAACAGAGTGCTTCCCATTTAAACTAGAAACTCTTGATGGTCCAAACAAATCCATGTGAACCAATTCAAGTGGTTGAGAAGTTGAAACTTCTTTCTTTGATTTAAAAGAAACTTTTTGTTGTTTTCCCTTTTGACAGGGGTTACACACTCTATCATTTGGGAATTCTAACTTAGGTAGGTCTCTAACTAGGTTTTTCCTAGAAAGTTTTCTAAGTGAGTGAATGTTGCAATGTCCTAATCTTCTGTGCCATAGCCAAGATTCTTTATGAAAAGCATTCAAACAATTAATATTCTGCTTAGCTAAAGAATTCAGATTAACAGCATAAACATTTTCATTTCTTAAGGCAGAAAATACCAAAACATTCTTAGAATCAAAAACTTTGCAAGAATCATTTTCAAATTTAACATGAAAACCATCATCACATAACTGAGAAATACTTAATAAATTGTATTTAAGGCCATCAACAAATAAAACTTTAGAAATCAAAATTGAATCAGTGTTACCAATCTGGCCTAGGCCGATGATTTTCCCTTTTGAGTTATCACCAAAGGTGACAATGCCTCCATCAACTTTTATTAAACTCTTGAAACAAGAGAAGTCTCCTGACATATGTCTTGAACATCCACTGTCCAAGTACCATGTCTCTTTACAGGAGCTCTTTAAGCAAGTTCCCTACAAAACAGATTTAGATGGGAGATGATTTTGGTACCCAGATTTTCTTGGGTCCAGACAGGTTAGCCAATAACACTTTAGGTACCCATATTTGTCTAATGGGTCTCATATAATTTGTAGAATTGACATGCTTTGAATGATAAACTTTATTATATCCATAGCTATGTATATAACTGGTTGAAACATATGAAGTTCCAAAATTACCTTCATTCTGTCCAGATTTAGAAATGAATCTAGTTTTAGCAATTTTCCTTTGTCCAGGTTGGTATCCTATACCAGTAGTATATTTAGGTGCTACTTGATTTCCTAGCATCTGTGTTAGAGTATTCTTGCCATTGGTGAACTTCTCTAAGTCTTTTCTAAGTTTCTCATTTGACAGTTTCAGTTCTGTATTTTCTTTTAACAGTTGAGCATTTTTCTCTTTTTCAATAGTAAGTTCGGTTTTAACTGTAGTGGTGAGAGCATGCTGTTTCTTTAATGACTTGTATTTATCCTTAAGTTCATTACATGTTTCTTCCAGCATATCACAGTATTCAAACAGTTCAGATTTAGACATGTTATCACCTTCAGAATCATCTCCAGAATAATATGAATTTGAAGCAGGAGTTTCAGCAGTTACCTCAGAAGTGTTTGCCATAAAGCACATGTTGGCTCGATTCCTTTCAGAGTCTGAAGATTCAGCTTCACTTGTGCTGTCTTCTGAAGCACTCCAAGTAGCTTTCATAGCTTTCTTAAACTTATTGTCCTTATATTCATATTTCTTTTTATACTTCAGCTTTGGACAGTCGGCTTTAATGTGTCCTTTTCTCTTGCACTCATAGCAGACAACATCATCTGACTTGTCATTCTTCTTCCAGTCCTTTTTCCATTTGCCTTGGTGATCATACTTACCCTTATAATTTGTTTTTCTGAAGAACATCTTTTTCCTATAAAATTTCATAAATCTTCTAGCAATGTGAGCCATCTCAGCATCACTGTCAGAATCACTTCCACTGTCTTCACAGCTTGAACTTTCAACTACAGCTTGAAGTTTTTCCTTGTCCTTATTCTTTTAGGTTGAGGATTTGAAAGCAACAGACTTTCTTGCAGGTTAATTTTCTTCCTCTTTGTTCACTTTAAGCTCTTCTTCATACATCATCAGCTTGCCATTTAGTTCCTTGACAGGTAGAGCAGCTATGTCACATGATTCTCTGATTGAGATAGATGTGCCTCTCCATCTATCAGGTAGACATCTCAAAATTCTCATAATTTGTTCCTTCGATGAGACATCCTTTCCCAGCGAGATCATTGTGTTGACAATTTCATTGAACCTGAGATACATGTCAGAAATGGGTTCGTCAGGCTTCATTTTAAAATTATCATACTTGATAGTATAGGTGTTCAATCTCATTTCTTTAACATTAGTTGTTCCTTCATGAGAAACAGCTAAGGTATCCCAAATTTCAAAAGCAGTTTTACATGCAGAAATTCTATTAAACTCTTCATCTCCTAGAGCACAGTACAAGGCATTCATAGCTTTACAGTTGTTATTGTAAGCAGTCTTTGTAGGTTCATCCCAAGTAGATCTAGCAGTAGTAGGAATTTTGTATTCTGATTCAATAGCAGTCCAAATATCAAAACCTATGCTTTCTAGATGGATTTTCATTTTCAGCTTCCACTGAGCATAATTAGTTCCATTGAAGAAAGGTGGCCGGTTAGTAGCAGCACCCTCAAGTCTATTGTCCATGATGAGAAAATTTTAAAGAGATAAAAAATTAGAAATAACAGAAATTTTAAGAACTTTAAAATACAACTAAAATCACAGTTCAAAAGCAGAGTACTTTTAGAAAGTATTTTCAATCCTCTGATACCAAGTGTTGGTCGGGTGGTTTACTCAAGAGGGGGGTGAATTGAGAACCAATTAAAATTTCTATATTTAAAAGCAGTGTCTTAAAGACCCCCAAATAAAATAATAAATTAAACTGTAGTGAATTTATATTAATGTAGAGATTCTGTTAGGTTCTCAAGGGATTGATTAATTCCCAGTTAATCAACACAAGAGTGTGTGATTATCTTTTGAAACTAACTTACTAATCTACACATAACATAAACACTTGCTAATTTAATTATCAAAGTAACATTAAAAACAGTATTGGTTTTAAAGTGATTAGCAGCGGATTAAAACTTTGAAATAGATGGCACAACAATGTAACCAAGAGGTTCAGTCTCAAGCCGAGACTTAGTCCTCTCAAAAGTTTATATAAAATTGATCCACACCCTGGATCGGGGTTCAACAGTTTACAACTGTCCAGGTCCAAGACCTCTACCACTGTTCTTCGTGGGAAACAGTACAACAGCAACCAGCTGTCCAGGTCACACACGACCTCTACCACAGTTCTTCGTGGGAAAGAAAGAATGAAAGAGTTTTGTAAGGATTTACAGATCCTTCAGTTTGAGTACAGGAGACAGTGTATGTGTTAGATATAGCAGATAACACACACTGCTCGAAATGAATGGTAATAAATCACAGAACAAGAGATGTAGAGTTTAGAGATTGTTCTGGTGATTTCAGTATAGCTCTGGACTCCTTTGAATTTGATTAGAAGTGAGTCTGAGTCCTCTTCTTGTTTCTGTTGAGAAACAGAGTGTCGTATGCTCCAGGTTCACAGGTGGTGAGAATGTAGTCGATGAAGTTCTTCTTGTATGCACAGAACACTTCTCGAGTATGCTTGATTGTCTATGAGCTTCTCTGTGTTCCTCTTGTGCTTGTGTCGTTTTTGGTATATTGGATGCACCGCAATTTTCTGGTTCGCTTCTTGTTGTTTGTTTTCTTCACACGTTCGCCTCCTGTTCTGGTATGTAGTCTTCTCGTATTTATCTCCCATCAGGGGACAGAAAAGATTTCTTTTCAGCAGGTACGAGGTACGGGTTTCTGACATCCGACAACCTTTATCAGATATTTGACAAATCATTAAAATGTATTATATGACCGTTAGATAGATTAAATATAGGAAATAAAGAAATTCAAACAGTGAGTTGAGTGATCGGTAGGTAATCAGCATCGGTAGCTTGAACATCGGTAGCTTGAACATCGGTAGCTTGAACATCGGTAGCTCAATTTCATTAGTTGCTTTGACTCCATCGGTGGCTCTATGCGTCGGTAGGTACATGCATCGGTAGCTCCATGCGTTGGTAGGTACATGCATCGGTAGCTCCATGCGTTGGTGGCTGTGTCTATCGGTAGCTTCGTCCATCGGTGACTCTTATTCCATCGGTAGCAATTTATACTTACACCGGTAGCTCTACGTTTGTATCGGTAGCTGTATTTATAAGTACATCGGTAACTCTGTGTTAAGTCTATCGGTAGCTGTCTGTCGGTAGACTAAGTCTATCGGTAGACTGGTTACCGGTAGCTCTTTATCAGTAGCTATAGGCAGATTACTTATCTGTT
The DNA here is from genome assembly GCA_963277665.1 of Viscum album. Classification (NCBI taxonomy): domain Eukaryota; kingdom Viridiplantae; phylum Streptophyta; class Magnoliopsida; order Santalales; family Viscaceae; genus Viscum; species Viscum album. Next base: position 568,636,922 of record OY728151.1, read on the forward strand.
TTATGCAGAACACATCCGATTGTGTTAGAATCAATTTATAACTTGTATGAACATGGATAAATGATGATTAACATATTCCAAAGACTTATTTTAAAAAGGTGTTATTGGTTTTATCATAGATTTAAAAGAATTAAAGTATAGATCAACAATACTTAACAATATCATAGAGAATGAAGACATAATTGTGATTTTCAACACAAATAAATACATGATTGAGATTATCAAAACAGGTGAGGTCAACAATGATCCATGGCTTGTTGGCCTTGTGGTTTCATAAATATTAATTATGGTATTATGGGTGAATACATTCAAGACATCCACAATGAAATTATATATGATATAGAGAGGATATATGATTGATTATGGTTCATGGGGTCTTGGTTAATGAATAGTCTCGTGAAACAAAACTGATACTCTATTAATTTTTCACTTACATGTTACAATCACATACACCTCAAATGAATGAGAAATTTTGTGAATAAATCATAGGTTGTTCCCTAATATTGTTATTCTCATACTCTAAATGATAATCATGATGTGCATAAGTAGTTCATAATTGGTGATATAGAAATGAAATACTACCTAGAGATAGATGGTTGAGTGGATAGAGGATGGTGATACAATGTGGCTCTGAGAAAAACTCTCAAGTAATGTTATATCATCTTTATTTATATTTATATTGTTATTTTAGAAGCTATTTGGATCATCAATAATGGGGTTAAATCGTTTAATACATTATATGATCATAAAAAAACTCACATCTCATCTATTAGATTTTATTTTATTACGATTTTCATTATATTTGTTTAATTATTAGTCAATTATATTAGGGGAATAGTCCCTCAACATCACCATTCATACCCTCGCTACTAGTTAGAAATTTCATCCATATAAAGAGGAATTTATGAGGTCATGTGGAACATCATCTATATTGGGATACTTAGATTGGGGAATTACACCTAGGTTTGAAACTGTTTTAAAAAATCTACATTGTCTCCATTTCCACAACTAAATCTATCAGAGAATCACCTTTAGGAAATTTGATTTTTAATGGTAGGGGATATGATAGAAATAAGAGGGTGAGGGAAGTGGTTGTTATTCATTTTGGTAACTATGAATCGAAAATAGATAATTTATTAAAAATGTAGTTTTGGGTTTTTAAGGTTAATTATGTGTACTAATATTATAATAATAATATGTGGTGGGTGAATATAGATTGAAAGTATTTTTCAAAACGTGTTTCTTAAGAGGATTAATCCATCATCCTCCAGGGCGAGCTCCTTCGAAATAAGTTTTCCACTTCTTATTCTCCATTTTAGGCTTATTATATCATATAATTTCTATTAAATTATTTATATCCATATTCACCATACTTATGAAATAATACAAATACTTCTTCATTTCATCTATCACTTCCAGGATTCTATTAAAGTAGTATAAAATTAATGAAATCACATATTATTGTGAAAATAAATCTATGGAAAATATTAAAATTTTCAAAATAAAATTTAATAATAAAATAAATGAAAATAATAAGTGAAATTAAATATTTATATAATTATTGGTTCCAAAACACATTAACTTTTATAAAAACATGATTATAAATTGAATAAAATGTGTTAACACATGACAATCAATTTCTTACGAAACATTAGCTTTTAAATGATCATATACAATATTATTGAAAATGTATATATATCCATTAAAACACCTTTAATTTATAAACAATAAATGTATGTACATTGTGTTAATATATTCATCACCCTTTTTATTCATTCATTACTTGAATAGAATAACACGTTATTAGTGAATTCCACTAATCATATCCATAGAGTGTAACCATTACTTAATTTATTAAAGAGTTATATCCAAGTCATAACCATCATCATCAATAATTTCCAATCACCATTACACAAATGAAATATAATTTATCAGTCATTTTCCATAATCCCACTCATTTGAACCCATATTCAAAATCACTTTCAACAATCTTATAAAAAATAATGATCAATACAATTTTCTATTGAAAAATATAACATATCAAAATTCCTAATAGTAAAGTGAAAATGGTAATCATTGTGAAAACATTAATACATATTGGGTAAAATTGATAATTAATAAAATAAATTTTATATTAAAATGGAGGACATGAAATAAATGTTACAAATAATTTTTTTTCATTTTCGAAAAAAGTGTCAGATGTTTCTTATACTAAAATTTTTGAAATGATTCTTGTTTAATAAATAAATAAATAGAAAATTAAAACTGAAAATTAAATTGATAAAAAAATTATATGTAATGCCCTTATGGAATCATTTTTAATAATATATATTTAGAGGATAATAATTTTGAAGGGAAAAAATTTAAAACACAATTTTACATAATAATAACATACCATGCATCTCATCTTTCATCGTACACTATATAACTATACATTAATAAAACTATATTAATTTTCTAATTTCATAGTAACAAATTTTTTCAATTTTGAATTTCATTATTCATTTTATTTCATTTATTACCATGTTTTATTTCATTACTAAGTCTTTTATAATTATGTTAGATGTTTGGAGGTTCTCACCCCAAAACAACATCTGTATGCTGATAGTAGTAAAAGGGTCATGGTTCCATCATTTGAAAAATATTAAACATGTTAGAATTATCATTTTTTACATTAAATAAAATTTTATAAACATCCATGAATTGAGTTATAAATATTGAGATAAATTATTCTGTGATGTGGTAATCTACCCTTATGCATGAAAAAAATTATCACTATTGATATGGATAAAACTGATATAAATGTGATAATATTTTAACCTTATTAAATATAAAATATACTGTAAATTTATAATTTTTTATAATAAAACTGTCTTTGATGACTTTGTTTTTTTGTGGAAATGAAAAATAAAAGGAATCACTTCATAAAGGTAATAGTACACACCAACACATGTGTGACAATTTAAATTAACATATGATTAAATGGAAGAGGGAAATATTTTTAACAAAAAAAACTAATTTTTATTGTAATGATACTGTTATCATTGTATTATTATTTTTATAATATATTTCATGTTCATTTAATGAGAAAACTATGAAATTTTTTTGTAACTACAAAAACATTATAGTAATATGTTTTATGTTACTTACATATTATTCATTTTAAAATTGGAATTATGGTGTAATGAGGTTATCTTGGAAGTGGGGATGGCATTTTTGATGGTTTTATGTTATATATTGATCATGATAGTGGGAAAGAAGTCTCTACATATGTGTGTACATGAGGTTCCCTTTTAGAAGTGAGAGTAGTGTCACCCTTGTGAATATTAAGAAAATTGAAAAATAATAAATATCATTCTCATTAAATGTGGTTCCAAATAATTAAAATATAGAATATCAGATAATTAAAAATGAAAATAAACACATTATATAACTTATATATGTGTTATAAATATATTAAAATCTTTTTTTGCGATTAATCTCTACATTAACCATTTTAACATTTTATTTGATGACATGCATTTAACAATCTAACAATTCATTATGAATACTAATTAAATTAATATCCTTACCAAGTTATATCATTATCAGATAAAATTATAAATTCAATTTTATATGATTCAATTTATAAAAAATATAATAAATAATGTTAATATATGACCACAAAATTAAAACAAAAACAATTTTTTGAAATGAAACTTTTTAAGAAAAAACATTTTTTATAATGAAATATGCAATTTGATGATTATAGTGGAATTATTTGGAACATCTTAAATAAAAAAGAAACATATTTTAATTCTACATAATTTACATAACTAAAATAATGTTTGGAAAATATGATTTTAATAGATAAACTAAACATAATTATAATTTAATTAAAAACATTACCATAAGTTTAAAATTTTCATTTAAAAATATCTTTGTTCAAAATTATATTTTTAAATTCATAAAAAACATTATATGAAATGTTTTCTAAAAAATAATTTCTTCATAATCGAGAAATTTATTCTTATAACATGAGAATATAATAATAATGGCCATTTTTTATAAATAAGTATTGTACATTAATCATTGAAAAATAAAAGAATTCCCAATAGTCAAACTAATTCATTTAATCATTATAATTAAATTTTAGATTCAAATACCAATATAATTATATTAATTTAATTTGAAAAAATAAATTAATTTATCATTTAAATATATCTATGTAATATATTGTAATAAAATTTAGTTTTAAAACTATACATTTTTTGATTGATAATTTATAAAAAAAAATTTATAAAAAAGTAATATTTTTTAACCCTAAAAATGAATAATTAAATATCAAAAAGTTGTTTTATTTCATTTATTAACTATTTCATAACATTATATTTATCTCTCAAATTTTTAGGAATGATTGATTATTGATTTAATAAATAAATAACAATTTACAATCATGTATGATTTTTTTAATTTTTAATCACCTATAACTTATAATAAATATACCTTATATATTTTATCCCCAAATTGATGAAACATTAATTTCATAAATATTAATACCACTATCATTTATATATGGAATATTAGGATTATTCATCTCAATGTATTTCTATTGAGGATTTATATTTTTTAAAATCATTATAATATTGATGGAAAAGGTCGACTATGTGTTGTACGACTAGTAAGAATGTAATATAGTTATTCAATTAAATTAATCGAAGTGGTTTCAAGATATAGAATGTTGGTATTTTTTATGGGTTTAGTTTACCATAAAATATTCATAGATAATGGAGTTTTTCATTTTCTTAAATTTTGGTTCCTTATTAATATTTACATTTCTTTATAGTCTGAGTTATAATTTTATGTCATGCTTTATTTTTTCAACATTATTGAAACATTTCATTCATAAAATTTCAATAAATATATATTTTTGTGGTGATTATGGAATAGAATTTGAAATTCACATGTCTTATTATTTCTTTTAAAATCATTGAATTGAACATAATCCTTCATCAAATGGGATAAATTACTTACATAGTGTAATGATATATTGAAACAGGTACTTGTAAGAATTTTTTATTCTATTTTTTTAATATACAATATAAAAATTAATTACCAATTGAATTTATTAACTCATTATATTTATCATTAATATTATTATGATAATTCATATATTGAATAAAATAATATATGAACTATTATTCTAAATAAATTGTTATAGTTTCTTCTTATGGTTTTGGGTATATATTTTATGATTTTTATTATACATAAAATTAGGTAAACAAATTCATCTAAAATGTTTTCCTATAATTTTTTAGGTTACTGAGGAACATATACATAACTCATTATATGATCCTAAATATTCCTCTAGTAATTTTATAATATATTACAATTTTCAACAAAAAAAATGTTATCTTTGAATAATATCCTGTAAAAGAAAAATCCATTTAAAATGAGGCCAAAGAACTAGAATGTTTATTTCCAATGAAATCCAATTCTTAATGAGACCATCCTTTAGACAAAAATATATGAGGATTAAATTTTTCATGATGAAATAGAAGTATGATTAATATTGTTTCAATTTTTTTAATTAATTTTCTAATATATCTTAATATAAAAAATAATTTCTTAGCAATGAATTAATGTTTTCAAAATAGATGAATAGATAAAAACATTTAAAATTACAGTTTCAATATATATCAAAATAGTTTAAACATATATTACAATTTTTGTTAGGTCTGTATTTTGAAATAGACATGATAATAAATTTGTGATAATGTTTAATAATGTTTAATAATGTTTTTTGGGTGCCTATGGGTTATAATCAATAATAATTTATAAATTATGCAATTAACGTTTCATTTATAACATTGTTATAAAGAAATATTATAGTCAATACTTAATAATATGTTATTGAATTTTATTTTATATAAAATGGTTTTAAAATATGATTTTATAAATAATTTTATTTTTGATGTTTTTTTAATATACATTATATTTTTGAAAGGATAATTTTAGAAATTATATTTTTATACAAACCAAAACATTACAGGGACATAAAAATATATCTGGGGAATCATACATTTTATTATATTATTTTAATTAATTATGACCTTTTATTGTGGATAATAATATCCCATATTTGTTTTATAGATAATTATTTATGTGGATAATATTATATTTGGATCCAAAAATATTTTTATGTAAACTGGTAAAAACATATAATTTTTTATATCGCCTTTAATGTGTAATTTTTAATTTTCTATTATATTCAAAATATTCTAAACGGGGTTTCCAAATTATATGAATATTGGATAATACATAAATAAACCTTCCATATATTTTAGTTCAAAAATAATAAATATTATACAAATTTAGAAAAATATATTGTTAAAATGTGCAATTTTTTTTGGAATTAGTAGACCCAATATTGTATTTGGTGATGATATTGGGTTTTATTTATCTTGGTTCTACCATGTTAAATATTATCAATTCTATATATATTAGTTTCTAATAATAGTTTAATTTAATGTAATAATTTTTAAGACAAAAATATTAATTTAATATATCATTGAGGTATATTATATCATATTTTTAACTGACCCAAAATTAACAGTTTTTTTCTTTATAATATGATGTTAAATTTTATATTTTTTGGTTCGAGAGGAAATGTACTCAATGGGTATCTATTTTCATGATAAATATTTAGTATTAAGTTTATGTAGGGAAAAATATTCCTAAACAATATTTTAAATTTATCTACTTTATATTTCATTTGAATGAATTTTCTCATAATGGGTTTAGATTTAATATTTTATCATCATAATTCTAGCTATTTAAAAATTACCCAATATTTGTTATTCATTAATCTATCAGAATCCTTTTGAATCCATTAGAATTAAATTGTAAATATTTTTACAAGTAATACATATGGAATGTCTTTTGATATTAAAATATTAAAATGAGTCTGTATTAGATTATGCCAAAAATCTAGCATGACAGGACATTATGACAAATATTTACAAAATTTATAATAGATCATCATTGATGTAACTATCCACTAGGGAAACTTTTGTTTTTGTTCGGGGGAGGTTATATATATAAATTATAATGAAAAAAATAACAAAACATTCCGAACATAAAACATAATAATACATAGAAATAAAAAAATAGATTCTACATAACTAAATAGACAATCAGATGATAGAAAATGTTTTTTTACATGTCATGGATTCTATTACTCTACATCTCATTGAGATATTTTTTATTACCATAAAATATTTATCATTTATATTTAAAACTAATATACATTTAATTATGTATTTTATTTAATGTGATTTTAATAATTTTTCGTTTATTATGAAAAATGAGTTACCATTGATTAAAATAACGATAAATTTTGGTTTTATGTAGTACATAGGATTTTAATATATATAAAAATATTATAGAATTTTTAATTATAAAATAAAATTGCTATTATGTTTTTTAAAAATATTGTATTTTTATTTATTGAACTATATTTCTTTTATTGGATGCATGATAATTGTTGCAGTGCATGATTATATTAATAGAAAATATTGTTGTATACTGAGTTCATTGATATATGATGATGTTGATAAGGATTTTTTTAAAAATGAAATTAATGACTTTGATAATATAATCATCCCATATTTACATATAAATACTGATATATTACAACATTAACCAGTCATTATAAATGTTTCTAATTGATTTATGTAATGAAATATATTGTTTTCTTGGGATACTCTTATCATTACAATATTTTATTGTATATATCATAATGAGAGATTGTGTTTTTTGGGAATCACTGTGAAATATCATAGTGTTTTTTTTTAATAATTATGTTTTCATCTTTTGTGTCAATGTATTCACTATAGAAGACACATTCAATCTTATGATTTATAGTAATGTCGATTTTCGGTAGATCATTCCAATCAAAGGATTATAATAAGATGAAAAATCATGGAAAATAGTTTCATAAAGGTATATAACACCTTCCGAAATGTTTACACTATTGAGATTCGTGGGTTTGGGAAATAATACCTTTTTACATGTCAAATTAAAGGAATATCTAATTTTGGATGTATGAAAACATTATTATGTTTTAGGATTCCTTGTATTCATTGTGTAAAAATATTAATTTTATAATATTCCATAAATGATACATTACCTTCAAAATAGTACTATGTTTTTTTAATTCCACTTCACCTATGGTTTTTTATTCTTGTTATTATCTCTACTATTTTTATCACATTTAATGTATTTTATTTTATTATAATTATCTAATTACATTTATAAATATATATTGTATGTTTATATACTCTGGTTTATTTTTTGGTTCATTAAAATTATGTATTCCTTTTAATTTATTTATTAGAGCTGGATGTAAATTTCATTTTTTTAATTTATTATAATATTCAACCCCTTATTTTAGTCTTACCATCATACATATCTAAGAAAACATGATAAATCATTTATCATAATGTCCACACTAAACTAGTATATAGTGAATCCAAATCGTAACTTATCGACCTATGATACATGAAATAAAAAAAATGAAACATCATTTCCACTAAAATATACATGAATATTGTATGGATAATAATCTATGTGATAATAATAAGATAAATAATCATGTACTTAATTATAACAATTATATATCTGAATATGTCTAGACATTAAAAAATACATGAAAACGTAGTTTTTAGATATAATATTCAATGAATCATAAAAACTTCAAATAAAAAAATGCATTTTATTAATATTTACCATAATAAATTACTTCCTCTAATTTAATGGTACAAAAAAATTTATAAATATTTCATGTATATCATAGAATATTATTTATAACTGTATAACAATATTAGGGTGTCTTACGCATCCCAATGTAATTTTAATGTTGTGTACTAAGGATAATATTGAAACAAGTTCAATAAATAATGAATAGGTAACCATGGTACCCATCACATAACGATAAATTTATTTCACACATAATTGTCATCCCTTATAAAATATGTTGTGATATATAAATACATATCCAATATTACCCCCAACCATTCATTATCAACGTATACCATTTCATATAATTCATTAAAAATAATTTGTATTTTCATTTTTAGGATAAACATAATATGGATTCCAATATTTAATGGACCATTTTGGGGTAAGTCGTGAATTAATTAGATCCATATTTTCAAAAAATGATAATGTCACCTGACCCTAACTACGTGATGTTAATCATAGTGTATAATAGAAAAATACATTCTAGATATTCTCTCTAACTAATAGTATTTGATATTGGTAGACTTCACAACCAAATATCTATACAATGTGATCCTTTGAACTCATAGACAATATAAAACACATTAAAGGAAGTATAAATTAGTTAAAAAAGATTAAATAATTTTCAAAATAACTATATAGAGTTACCATATTTGGAAAATTAGTCCTGCATGAGTTGGAGAAAAGTTGATTCATTTTATTTATTCACCAATATATAAAAATTGATTACAAAAAATGATTACTATGTAAAGGGGAAAATAATAAGAATTCAAATTTACATAATAAATATTCCACTCAATCATCAATTCCATAATCTCTATTTCAAAACTATCTTTATCAATGAATGTCACAACCAATTATTGGAATCGTAAACTAAAAAAAATTAAAACATAATCCCATAAAATCCCAATCATCACAAATTTATCACCATCAGTATTATAGAAAACTAGTAACCCCATCCAATAACTACGATTACAGACCTTAATCACCTAATCAATACTCCAGCAGGTGACAAAAACATCTAATGTTTACATTTTACTATTTGTGATATCCTACTACCTATAACAATACATCCCACATAGACACCATGCATTGAAAAGTGAATGGTGAATAATATTCCTAAGAATAGAATATTCTGTGTTGAAATTTGATTATTTCCAAAAAATCATAAATTAGACGAATTATTTATTAGAAATATTGTAAACTACCAAAATCATAGAAATACATATTTATCTTTATCAAACATCATATTATGTTTCCTTATTCTTATTACAGTCTCCATAGTCCAACTAAGGCATGATATTTCCATTATTCTCATGAGCAATCCCCATAATAATCATATTTATCAAATTTTATGTTCTGCTTATCTTCAATTTCATTTTCAACATTCACTAAAACATGATATGGTTGAAATTTAACTTATTATAACTTTTTATTGTTCGAGAATAAAAAATAATTTTTTAATCCATGTTCATTTTTCTTATCCAATCACCAAGAAAGACTACTCATTCTATATTTCCCAAAAATAATTTAGTAATTGGAATACAAAATTAATTTCCATTACTACTACCACAATAATCACATACTAAGATACAAATATACATAGTGTAATCATCTATATCATCCATGAAATTTGAATAACCAATGTTCCATCAAAGGTTAATAGAAATATTGTATTACACATCACGGTGTATGAATCAGTATTGAAGCTATCGTAAATATATTTACGTAAAGGGTAATATAAAACTAATAAAAAAATATGTTATGTTATGTTTCATTAAGTTATGAAGAATAGATTTTATATCATCCTAGTGTACCCTTCTAAAATAAGAAATAAAATGAATGAAAATTTCTACTATGTAACAAAATAAAATGGGATTCCCCCATCAAATCTCCTAAAAAACCCATAAAATAAACTCCATGGGTGTACTAGATCTTCAAGAATGGAAAATAGATATTTAGACTCAATAGACAAATTTGGAAAATGGTTTCACTACTCTATAATAAAAAATAATCCCAATATAATATGAAAGTGATTCATCATTTACTATTCAATAATAGGATATGTATGAATTTGTTAGAAAAAATGTGAACATCCAAACAAAAATATAAAGATAAATATCCTTATATACCACATAAATATTAAAATACAAAATAGAATTAATATTATTAATCATCAATGGCTGAATATCCTGATACAATATCATAAAAAAATAAGGGAATAAATAATCTAAACACCTTAAGCGTCAAATATAGTGCTCCTGAATCAATAAATATTTCCCAATATCCATTCATGGAACAATTCATATATCAAGTATATAAGCATGAAAGGGTAAATGACATAGAATGATAATAGAAATATATGGAATTGACCACTTATTTTTAATGGGCGGCTGAGATAATCATACCCTATAATATTTTATTAATGATTCATTCTAAATCCCAAACTAATATATTATTAAAATTTAATATATTAAACATATGTTATAAAGATGTTTTTTAGAATCATTATAATCAAGGTCCAATAATATTACACTTCTACTCTTTTAATGAACTGGCCTTCATCAAAAAAATATTGATGGGAATACATTTTTTTAAAATCATATATATCCAAGGAAATAAGGAATTTAAAATTATTTAAAACAATAAAATAAAATATTATCAATCTTTAAAAATATTTCCATAAAACACATTTTTTCTAATGTAATCCATAATACAAAAAAATGATACACAATAAAAAAACCAATATATCAATGAATCCTAATAACAGAGAATAATCTGTCAATGCACCAATGAAATAAATTAATGAGGGGAATATAACATTTCAATTGATAAAAACAAATAATTTATTTATAGATGGATCATAATATATTTAAAAACATCGTACGAATATAGTATCATGATCAGTTATTTTTGAAGAACATCCATTAATAGAACAACCTCATGTTTCTATGTCCCCAAAAAACCTATCAAATAATCTAATGGTAAAAGAATTCTAGTCTAAACCACTAATATGAGTCAAAAACAATCTCACCAGCTAACTCGATCTAACCAGCCATATTACCCAATTTTACACATAATCTATTCTATAGCGTATTGATATTCACGTCACAAATTATTTGATAAAAAATATACATTTCTGGTAATAATTGATATAATGTCCCCACATTTAGGTTTATGTAATTAATTAAGGGGAATTAGATTTCTTTGAAATTGAAAATATTATGAAAATTCATTTTTTTCCTTTTAATATTACCATAATAATGTCTTTATTCCATTATATTTTTGATGATTTTTTCAATTTTATGGTGTATTTCTGTAATTATTTATCAAAATATAACATGGAGACAATACATATAAGATCATTCATTTGGATGTTCAAAATATTGAATTAATTCACAGTTTGAATGTTTTTGACATATTAGACATTACAACACTATTTTGATCATATTATTTTATAAAATACATGGAATGGGATGAAACATTTCCGGAAGATCGATAATATTTTTCATTAAATTTAAATCAACTATAGTAATATATAATTTTATTTGGAACATAGTTTATACATCTGGTACATATGGAGTAAAATTTGGAGGTTGTACTCCAACATGTGCCCATTTTGAAACTATATCCATCTATGCTCTATTAAAAAGATATATTTAATCTATGGGAGGGGTTTTCAATACATGTGTAATAATTTTACAAAATTTGATTTCCTATTACCCTTTAGAAATTTTTATGTTGAAATCCCTTACCTAAGAATATAAATAAAGAAGGAATTCTTCTCCATATTCTACTTTGTTGTTCTTTGATTTTTTTTGTCAACGACCATTTTTAAAAAATATAATTTATTATTAACATCCCCATTATTTATTTTTATTCTTGTCCTAAATTATTACAGTATATAATAGATTTGGTGTCTCTATTTTAATCTTTATATTATCAAAAATGTTTCCACGAAGATAACTTCGACAATATAAGTGCATCTTTATTAAAAATAGACCTAATCCCTACACCAATAATTTATTTATTTTTAATATAATAAAAATAAATTATCATATATATAAATAAATAAATCCACATCAAATTTCAATAAAACTCATCATATTTTCACTTTACCATGAGGTCTCACTTATGTGAATCCTGGTGTAGAAACATTAATTTTTAAATCTAATCATCTTTTGATGTAAATATATGATTAGTTTTTAACTCCAAAATAATATTAATTATAATTTAAAAAGAGGAAATATTTACATAATTTTCAATCGATCTATGTTGGATTTTGGATCATAATTAAGGAAGGGGTCAATGGATAGACGTTTCATAGATAATATAGTGTTTATTTATTCCATAGTTTTTGTCATGCTAATTTATTTTGTAGTGGGGGATGACATGATTAATGTATCATAATTAAATTGATTTTAATCAAAATGCATATTGATAAATTAAAGTTTAATGAGTATATTTTCTCAATTATATATTTACATTTTTTATATAAATGGTGTCATTAATAGTTTTTTTATGTTTTTCATTCAAAAATCACTCAACCAAACAACTAAAAACATTTTCCCATGCATTCACATATTTATATATTATTTTTTCTATCCTTTTAGGGGATTTTTTGTTAATTTATTCCTCATTAAATAATTCATAGTTAATATAGTATGATTATATTAGTCATAAAAATAAATTAATTTTCGAGAAGATATATCAACTCTCATAAAATAGGTTCATTTTCTTAGGAGGAAATTGTTTTCTTCAAAAACATTTAGGTAATTTGTTATATTTTTTATTTATAAATTTTTTCCTGTTATTCCTTTCCATATTATATAATTATCACCCTTCGATGCCTATTTTTTAAAAAAAATAAATTAAATTCTTGATTGATGATATTATTTTATACTAATTGTTTCATTTTATGTCTCTAATTAATGATAAGATCCAACCCTGAATATCATCTAAAAGTAGTATTAGTGGATAAATAAAATATTAAGGTGTAAATTAGAAAATTAAGATATTATAAAAGTGTAAAAATTTTCTCATTTGATTAGTTTCATCAGTCTAATATTATTGATCGAGGTAACTCATCTCAAACAAAACTCAATATTCCAAAAAAAGACATAAATAATAATGAAAACTAATGTATCATTTGATAGTTTCTCATACATGATGTTAATTAACTACCAAAAATAATTAGATACCAAACTATTGATGTATACATTGAGCTAAAATCTATGTTAATTAATCTGATCCTAAATTTCAGGGACTATTACGTGAGAATATATGATATCATATACTTGAATTTAATGCGGTTTTGAAAACATATAATCTAAGGACTGTCTTTTTAGAAAAATCAGAATTCTCATACACACATCATGGAATTGTAAGATATTGGATACATTAAATATAACCAAAATATGTTTCTTTACGTAATTACTTGAAATTTATTTCAACTTAGGGATTAATTATAGAGGAAAGAGTAATAGTTATCCAAATGTAGATCCCAATAATCATAATAGAAAAATAAGAGTAAATGCATGATTACTCAGAGTAGTTTAATAACAAATTTTAAATATTCCTTCATCCTCATAACATTGATCAATTATTCAACCAATACATCATTAATGTTCTAACTAACATTAATAGGACTATGACGCTTTCATAAGAAGTAATAACATTGGTTTAGAAACATTGAATGGATATGTAGACATTAACTGACATGATCGAATGAATCTCTCAATTATTCAATGATCAAGGTAGAATGAATGTATGGGTATTACATCAGCTAAGTCACTACTATATATAAATTAATTTTATTGATACTATGTCTTTTGAATATACCAAAATGGTACAATAGATATAATTATATCAAGAGGAATTTATTCTTACTATAGTTAATATTTTTTGAATATATCTTACACCATATCATCCAACATTGTTTTCCCACAACTACATGAGAGATAAGATAGGGGTGTGGTATTCCCATGGAGACCATTACAATAAAATAATAATAATAACCTCCAGAAATAATGTATAATTCTATCAAAGAAACATAAAATCAATTATGGGGATGTTATTTAGATTTTAGGTATGGATTTAAACACCAACAAATGGATCCTTTTTAGTTAATCTTTCCAAAACCTCCACCATGCCATATGGTTTTTTCGCCAACCCCTGAGTGATTTGTAATAAAACCCTATACTCTTTAAAAAAAAGAAATCCTCACACAAAGGATGATTCTATCCGTGATAATATTTTTGAATCAAATTGATTATAAACAATATAATGAAGTAAATATTCAAGGTAATGATTAAAGGTAGCTAATGATGTAAATGATCATGATTTGAAAATCCATCCATGGATTGGTAAAAAATAACTCGGGAAACCTTCCCCCTAAACCATCCTAAATTACCAAGAACAATCATATGGTTATCACCTTGAATAGTGGGAAGAAAATATTTGATAAAATTGTTCATATGATTCCCCTAATATTAACCTAATGTGAGTAGATTACAACATCACATCCAATCATTGTGAAACCAATGAGAAAAAAGAAAATGTAAAAATAAAATTGATGATATTCTATAAGGACTCGACCATAAAACATTACTTAATCTTGAAGTAAATGAATAATCCACTTTGATGTTTATTTCAGCTTTAGAGTTTTAGAGAATTAGGACATAACAAATATATATCATCATGAATATTACACATAGACACTACTAATCAGTATCCATTTTTTCATAAAATAAAAACTCCTAAAAAGAAACATTTCTGGTTCCATGTTTTAGACAACATGACTTTTCAATGATCCCATCATTGACCCTATTCATCATTAATCCACGTGGAAAACATTTTAAAAACATGGTATTAGCATAAGAATTTCAGTAATGGTTAAAAAATAAGGAAATGAAATAGTTTCCCATAAATAAATACAAATAAATGAAACTATACTTTTCGATCAATAAATACATCATCAAATCCTATTATTTATAAATAACCCATAGAAATCCTAAAAAATAAATGTAATTTATTTCATAAATAACATAATAATACTGTAGATATCAAATCTATATTTGGAGTAATGTTGGAATTCACATCACAATATATTCCCTAAATCTCTTAGGAGAATCATTAAATTTTACCTTTGTTACGTTACCCAATTCATTGGAGAGCTATCTCGGGCTCACCCACCATAGATTTATCCTGGAACCACCCATATATGTAAGCAATTCCCAATGACCATAACATTTTAAAAAAACATAAAACAAGTATAAAGGAATGATAACATTTCCACTATGAAATCACAATATATCATTTCATGATACTAACATAATCAATGCTTTTTAAAACTAAATTAAAACCCATTTAAAACATTAAATAAAGAGATTGTTGAATAACTGTGTCCCATACCACTTTGAAGATTTTAGAAGAATTAACATTTTAAAACATTAATTTCCATATAAATAAATCCTAAATAACTTTTTAATAAATGGTAATTAATGAGAAATATTTTGCAGAATAAATATTTACAACATTTAAAACGTTATTTTAGATAAATAGTTTTTGAAAAAATGATATATGCTTGAAAACAAAAAATTGAGGAATAACATCAATCATATCATATAATATCATGATAATAGAGAGATTCAACATATAATACGTCAAAAGTATATATATATATATATATTAAACATATAGAGGTGAATTTGTGTATAACAATAAATATGTTTCAATGTAATGTAAATTGAGACAAGTTCCCTTGTAGAGATCATATACTTAGATTGAGGAAAAATAAATGACATAATTATGTGTGAAAAATAAGAATTCATCCAATATAGGTGGATATTATGTTTAAAACAATCAGAGTTAATTCAAACATATTCATAGCACGATATAATCCAGAAGTAGAAGTTTAAACAAAAAAATTTGAAATTACGTTAAGAAGTTCTCTTAAAGAAATTTGACAGCCTAACGACTTCATTTTAAAATTCAAAAAACGTGTTTATGAGAGATAAAACTGTATCTCATCATTTAGAAAAAAAATTTAATTCAATGAGGATATATAATAACACACACCAAAATAAGAAGATGTAAATTAAAAGACATAACAAAAAGAATTCTTTTAAAAAGTGGAGGGTGATAATTTCCCTTATGGATTTGGTAACATACAAAACACACACCACATGAAAGAAGGATAATACAATGAAGATCTAAATACAAATAAATTCATGTATATTTTTTAATTAATATAATAATCATAAGAACATTAATGAATTGAAATGGAAAGAGTGGCAAATATTGCATGAATCTGACAGGAATAAAACATGAGATGAAAACCCCTTACCAAATTGTAATCAATCGAGTCATGTGAACAACAGTTAATAACCACAAAATTATTCATAAAATAAAATTAATTTAAATATAATCATGATAATATATATCGAATGTCAGTATAAAATACACCACATGCAATAAATAAGTGGCGAACAATGGAAATATAACAGAATTATATGTGAGATAAGAAACCCCTTACCACATTGTTTGACTTGACTCGTTCGTTCTTTAATCTATAGAATAATAATCTAAAGTTAATTTATACACAATTAAGAACATTTTTGTTGTTTATTATTCCTTTTATATCACTTATTACCATGTTATAAACATTAAGTAACCATTTATGATAATAATGGTCATTTTTTCGATATTTGCTACATGAGTCAAAAATTAACATCATATAATTAACAGTTTTTCTGGTGGTCAAAAGTACATTATATTCAGAATGATATTCATTATATATATTTCATATATATAAAATATATCCATTATATTTATTTATTTATAATATAAAATATCATTTGGTGATCAGAAATGAAATGTACTGTTCATAGAGGCGGTAATCCGTATATATGCATGAACACTACATTCATTTATACTTCATATTTAATGGAATGAAACATATAGATACATAGGTAGAATATAATTCCAGTATAATATTGTATTATATATTTGTATCTTAATTTCATTGACTCCATCCTTTATGTGTTCCATGTATGTCATGAATGAATCATATAACCTTGAGGGGGCGGTTGTCCGCACTTCCTCAAATGAAATTATCATATTGACACATATTGGAAAGAATAAAATTATGTTTGAAAATAAAAATTATAGAAGAATGTATATATATAAAAATTCATAACATATATAAATTCATTTCCTTCATAATGGCCACCGTGATAGGCAGTGGGAGATAATTGAACAGTCATCATTTAATGAGGCAGTAGTTCACCGTCCGTAGAAATAGTATGCTCATTACACATTAGATGGTCATTTGTGTAAATGTAGTTAGAATCATTATCATATAAAACATTTCATATTGAGGATATTGGTTTTTTATAATATAAATGAATAAAAATAGTTTATGGTGTTGTATAAGTAAAATAAAACAAAAGAACTTAAGAGAAGACGTTACCGTTAAATCTTGTATCTCTCTTTGATTTGTACCCAATTTCTTACCTGAATTGACTTATTCATAGGGTAAGACTTCATCGAATAAGAGTGGTATTTAGGTAGAATAATTGGTGAAATGATGGATGAGCCAACAAGCTTGGGAAGTGTGTGTAATGGGTTCGATGTGAGTGATTTTTATAAGGGGGTGAGGGGTTCTTTAGGAAAGCTTGAAAATATATTTTTTATTATATAATGATTTTAGGTTTATAAAGGTAAAAACTCATTAAATTCTAGGAAAATACGTCTAATATTCGAAATAAAATCATCCAATAAGAACTGAAATGGTTTGGGATATTTTATTAATCTTCAGAATCTTGTTTATTTAAATAATTAATTAGTGAGGTAAACAATACATCATTATGGTGTCATAATTAATTTAATTTATTTGATGTCTAAAAATTATAAAAAATATATATCATGATTTATGAAATCTTATTATATTTCAAATGATTATGTACAGTATAAGAGATAACATATGTAATCTTATGTAATAATTGAATTACCAAAAGATATAGGTTTGGTCATTTTTTTCTTTACTATAAATTATTTAATATAAAGTGTCATTATCAATCACATGTTGCTCAATGGTGTCCCAAAATCTTCTCAAATTAGCTTATGGTCATATCCGTATCAACAAATGGGATTTACGAGATATTTTATGGGAATTTAATAATATTATTTTATTACCCGTATTTACCAGATTTACCATTTATCCATGGTAAATAAAACTCTATCTAAAGTAAATATTTACAAAATTTGGACCTCTGGATTCTTATTATGGAATCCATTTTTACAAATTCAAAACACAATAGTAGATGATATTAATTTTAAATTAATTCCCGTAGTCAAAATAAAAAACGTGTTTTTAAGAAATAATAACTATCAAATGATTGACACTAATATTTGTCCAATTACAATGTGAAATTACTTCAATGAAAACAATTAGATTAAATACTGAAAACATAATATAATTACACTTTATAAACAATTAAAAAGATAATCTAACCATATAAATAAATTAGATTATAAGGCAATTATAAATTAAAATATATTATATTTCAATATTCATAAAAAATTAACATTATCAGAAAAATACAAATATTTTTCCCAAAGTAAATTTGATGTCCTGATTCTAAAGAAAAATATATATTTTTTAAATATAACATATAATATTGGCCAAAATTATATTTAAATATGGATCTCCATCAGAAGGTGGTAAATCGACCTTTTGATGAATTTTAGAGTATTTATGCTTAAAATCAGATTTTTTATTATATTATTCCTATAAAAATAATTTGATAAATGATAAAACATTTAACAATCTTATATATTAATATTTTATTTAGTTATGTATATTCCCTCTAATTAAAAGGCTAGGAGTAAACTACAATTTAAAATAATATTATATTATTATTTTTCGGAATGACTCAACATTGTGTGAAACATTACATTTCAAGGAAGCCCCTTTTTGTGTATGGGTTACGCCATCAAAAATAAATTCCCTTTAATGTAAAATTAATATTTAATTCACAAATATTATTAAATATGATAATTCTATATTCCTTATATACATGTTAGATTTAGAAACTTCATTTATAGTCCAACATCGAAAAATAAATCAATAATAATATTACATTAAAATAATGAAAGCGAAATACAAAGGTCACCTGAGACAATAGATACTAAGATTCCATGAAAACATGGATATAGATAAGAAACTAATTCTCATTGATTAATAGAGAGTGATAAAGAACATGATCACAGAATGTTAACCATGACAGTAAAATTACTTTGTGGTTGGGTGAATGTATGATAATAAAAGAGTGCATATATCATTTTTTATTCAAGATACGTTTCATAGAGTTGAATAATTTTATTAATAACTAGACTAATATCGTATGGAAATATAATTACATGTCATGTAGATGGAATCCTTTAATAGTATTCTATGAAAAACTCAACTTTTCTCAAAATAGTAAGTATTCTAGAAGACATGGTGACACCTGAAGGGTAGAATAAACTTCTATAGTATCACATAATATAAAAAAGATAATCTATATATTTCCTGTAACTTTATACATCAACCAAAACTGAATCGTTTTGTATAAGAGCAAATAATCTCGAAAAAATGGATAATACTTTATAAAAATAATCATTTCTCTTAATATTCAAAATTCAAACAACAGTGCCCAATGTTCATCATATACCATTCAATAAACAAATGTCCATAAAATTCATCAAAGTAAACAAAACTAAGATCGCAACACTAAAATCAATAGGATTTAATCAGATAGTCTACCCAAGTAAATACTAACTTTTATCTTCAAATAAATTCGACTACTCATAAAAGTATCACACTAAATTATAATTAATTGAATCACATATTCTCTATGATAGGTTAATCATTTCAATAAATATCCAAAATCACCATATGTCCAAAAAAAGATATATTCTTCCAAAATAATATCACTAAAATTACTCTACAAATTAAATCCCATAATATTTTATTTTCATTATGCATATAGTGTTCCCAAAAGAGAGAAAGTCTTCACAAAATAACCATTATTATATAATCTCAAAATCATTATCATATACTAAGGATGTCCATTTAATAAAACAGAAGATCTAAAATAAACATATTATTGATCCTTATAATCATTTAACATAATATAATAATTCATTCTAACTCGGCAATTCACGTAGGACAATGGTAGGTGATGCGCCCTTATCGCTCTTTGGTTGTGGATTCGATTCTGGTGGCCTTGTCAGACGTGACGGGTCGTCACCCATATTATGGGTTGTAATTTTTATAAAACTCAAAAATAGCCCTTACATTTTTTAACCTCAAAAGTTTTTTATACCTATCATTTTCATCCCAATACATTAAGACCTCAACATATTATGTATTGTCAATTTTTCTACCTACATATGATAAAATAAAACTATTCCCAATAGAAAGAGAATAATACCTTTATCATGGTATCCATATGATTTCGTCATCATATTTTTCACATAGATAGAAGGTCTAGGAATTGAAATAATGATTTAGAGATCCTCCAAAATCATTTACTTACTTAATCTAAATAAACCTGGTACAAATAAGTTCATATTGGTGTTCGCAGAAAAATTGTTTCGAAAAATAATCATGTTTGACACATAATTCCAAAATATATAATAATACATGATTTTTATAAAACATTCAGATGGAGTCTGAGATAAAATATTCAATCAATGGTCCTTTTAATATAACATATGTATGTGAAGAGAGACTATTTTATAACAGAAATTATAAATAGGTTGTGCTTGGTTCTCCTTCTTCAACACCTTTTTCAAAATCATTATATACTTCAAAATCATGTATTATAGTAAAATATTTAAAAATTCCTTGATAATATTTACCATTCATGAAAATACGAGAATATTGAGAAAACATGATTTGACTAAATACAACCCATGATCCACAATGACAACGAGGTGTAGTGGAGTTGTTTGATATCTTAAACAACTTCTTGTAGTGAGTTATATTCTAGAAAATGTTTCACAATCATCTTAACATGACTTGGCAATAATAATTTCAAGAATGTCATCAGGAAGAGTTAATAATGTTGTTTGAGATCCTCCGGCATCCTTTTGTAAATGACTTTCCTTATCTGAAAATTTTATAAAACAAGGATTTAACTGAAATAATATACTTAAGGACTAATATTGTGTTTAACTAAAACTCATAATCTTTAATGTTTTCTAAACCAACCTCCAATAAGAACTATGTAGACTTTACCTTAAAACTTTATATAATCGTGAATTATTTGAATAATTAAAATTATGGATCTTTTCAGGTTTAGAGTTTTAGAGAATTAGTCCATAACTATTAAATATCAACTTTAAAATTACATGTAGACACTACTACTCAATATCCATTTTTTCATAAAATAACAACTCTTCAAAAGAAACTGGTCTAGTTCCATGTTATAGACAACATGAATTTTCCATTACCCCATACATGATGCTATTCATCTTTAAGTACAATGGAAAACATTATAAAAACATTGGATGAGAATAATAAGATTATTAGGTGTTATAAAATATGGAAAGAAAACATTTACCAATCAATAAATTAAAATATATGAAACCATAATTTTCGATCATAATATACAACATGATATTATAAGATTTATTAATAAAAAATAGAAGTCATAAATCATAAAGGTAATATATGGCATACATAACATAAATACATTGATGTTATCACAGCTATGAAGAGAGTTATATTGGAATACCCATCATAGTCTATTACCTAAATCACTAAAGAGAAATATTAACGTTTTACTCAATCCGGTTTTCGAATTCATTTCATATCTAGCTCGGGCTCACCAGCCATAGGTTTGTCACGGAACCACCCTTATAAATGAAACAATGCCCAAAAAACAAAATATATTAATAGCACATAAAACAATCATAAAAGAAATATAATATTTCCACCTTGAAATTACAATATATCATTTCAATATATTTACATAAAAAATTCTTTTTCAAAGATTTTTCGAATCCATTTAAAACATTTATGAAAGATATTTTTGAATAAAAGTGTTATATACCACTTTGAAGCTTTTAAAAGAATTAAAACATGAAATAATTAATTTACATATAAATAAATACTAAATCCCATTTTTGAAACATGGTAATAAATGAGAATTATTTAAAAGAATAATTATTCAAATCATTTAAAACTATATTTTAGTTAATGAGTTTTTATGAAAGACAAGAGACACTTGTATACAAACAACTAAGGAGTAACATCAATCAAATCTTATTATATCATGAGAACAGGGATATTCCTGATATAATACATCAAAGGGTGGTATACAGACCATATAAAAGTGAATTTGTGTATAACAATAAATAATTTTCATTGAAATGTAAATTGAGAGGACTTCCCATGCAATGATCATAACCATATATTAAGTACAAATTAATGACATAGTTTTGTGTGACAAATAATAATACAACCAATATAAGTTGATATTAAGTGTAAATAAATCATAGGTAAATCACAAATATTCATAACCCTATATAATCAATAAGTAGATGTTTAACCCAACAAATTGAAATTGGTTTAAGATGTTCTCTTACAGAAATTTGTCAGCCTAACCGAGTCACATTAAAATTAAAAAAATGATTTTATGAGATAGAAATGGGTATTCATTATTTTTTCATAAAATTTACATCAATGTGGATATATAAGCACATATCCCAATATATGAATGTGTAAATTAAAATACATAACAAAAAAGAAGTCTTTTAAAAAGGGGAGTGTGAAAAAATACCTTACCAATTTGGTAACATAAAAAAAATACAGCAAATGAATGAATGATCATAAAACAAAGATTTAAATACCCCTAAATTAAATTATATTATAAAAATAATAAAATCATGGGCGTTACATAAACCATATAAAAGTAACTAGTTGAAAATATAGCATGAATCTCACGTGAATAAAAAGTAAGATGAAAACCCCTTACCACATTATAATCAATCAAGTCGTATGACCAAATGTTAGTAACAACCAAATGAATCAATTAATAAAATGAATATAAAGACAATAATGACAAAATATATCTAATTTATATAAACAATGTTCTATATGAATCAAATATGTGGGGAACATTGGAAATCGCATTGAATTAATTGTGAGATACGAAATCACATACCACGTTGTCTGATATAACCCATTCGTTCTTTAATATCCTGAATAATAATATAAAGGTGATTTATACCTTATTAAGAACCTTTATAAAGTTTATTATTCCTTTTATATCACTTATATCCATGTTATAAACATTATTAAATCATTTATGTTAATAATGGACGTTTAGTCAATATTTGGTACTTAAGTCAAAAATGAACTTCTTATAATTATAGGTTGTTCATGTGTTCAAAATAGAAATATCTCCAGAATGATATTACTAATTAAGATATCATATATAAAAAATATATGTATGTATTTATAATATCAAATATCATTTGGATATAATAAATGAAATGCACTGTTCATGGACATGGTAAGTCGTACGTACCCATGAACGCAACTTTCATTTAAATTTCATATTTAATTGAATGAAAACATAATGATACATAGGAATATTATACATATAGTATAATATCATATGATATATATGTAACCTAATTTCATTAACACCATCATTTATTTGTTCCATGTATGTCATGAATGAATCATATCACCTTGAGAGGGCGATAGTCCGCACTTCCTCTAATGAAATTATAATACTAACACATATTAGAAATAATAAAAGTATGTTTTTAAAAAAACCTAAGAAAAATAAGGATAAAATAAACATAATATATATCATATATTCATTTGTTTTCATTATAATGGACACCATGAGTGGTGGTAAGAGATTATTGAACAATCATCATTTCGTGATGTAGTAGATCGCCTTCCAGAGAAACAGTATGTTCTTTACCCATTAGATGGAATTGTGTGAAATTTTTTTTGGAATACAACTCATGAAAACAACCTACTATATTGAGGATACTGTTTTTGTTATAAAATAAAGGACTACAAATCTTTTATGTGGTTGGAGAAGTAAAATAAAAAATCAACATAAAAGAAGACGTTAACATTAAATCAGGTATCTCCCTATGGTTTGAACCAAAGGGTTTACTTGAATTTTCTTATTCCTAGGGGAAGGAATATAGTAGGAGGATAGGTATGTTAGGAGATTAATTATGTAGAGTTTTTATGAGACAAGTTGCTTGAGATGTGGTGTAATTGGTTAGAAGTGAGGGATATTTATAAGGGGGAGGAGGGGCTCTTTAGGAAATCTTGAACGTATTATTATATATAATAATGATTTTCGGTTTCAAAAAGCCTAAAACTCACTGAAGTCTAAGATAAGATTACTAATGTTATAAATAAACACATACAATAAAAATTTGACATCTTTTTGACATTGTTTTAATTATTATAATATTATTTATTTAAATAATTCATTAATGAGGTACACACAGCATCATTATTGTGTCAAATTTTTTTTCTTTATTTGATGTCCAATTTTTTTTAAAAAAATTATTGATGTGGATAATTACATTAGTGTTATAATTAATATTTATAGTAAAATATATCACTTATATAACTCTATATAAAAAATGATTTACTACAAGATATATGTTTGTGTCATATTTTCCATTACTTTAAATTAATTAATATAATGTGTCATTATCACTCACATGTTGCTCCATGGGGTCCCAAAATCGACTCAAAGTGTCACATGGTTGGAAATTTATCAACCAATAGGATTAGGAATCATTTTATGATAATTTAATATTATTATTATAATAATGTTTACCCTTCTTTACTAGATTTACCACTTAGCCATAATAAATAATTTTTATACTGAAGGAAATATTCATAATGTATAGAAATAAAAGTTTCCTATAAACACAATTTGGACCTCCTAATTCCAAATATGTAATCAATTTTTTCAAATTCAAAACAGAAAAGTGGCATAAATTAATATAAAATTAATTCTGGTTATCAAAACCAAAAGAATTTCTTTAAGAAATAATAACCATCAAAAGATTGACACTTATTTATGTCCAATTTGAAAGTAAAATTACATAAAATAAACAACATTTGATTATATAGTAAAAACATAATATAATAAATTTTAAAACCAATCAAAAATATAATATAACCATATAAATAAATTAGATTAAAATGTAGCAAGGAATTAAAATACAATATTATTCAATAGTCATAAACAAATTGACCTTTATCAGAAAAAGACCAAACTATTATCCAAAATAAATTTTGATGTCCTGATAATAATAATATATATTATATTATCAAATATAACATATAAAATTTACCAATACTTGATTTAATGAGGTTTCATCATCCAAAGGCGGTAAATCAACCTTTTATTGAATATTAGACTATTTATGTGTACAATCAAATTCGTTCTTATTTTAAGCCTATAAAATTTATTGGATAAATTAAAAAACATTTATACATCATCTAATTCATATTGTAGTTATTTATCTTCATTAAAACCAATACAACATCTAGGCATTAATAGGAATTTAAAATAGTATTATATTATTATTTTTCTGCATGACCCAACATTGTGTGCATCATATGATTACAAAGAAACCCGTTATTGCGTATCAGTACACCATCGAACATAGAATCACCATTAATGTAAAATTAAAATATAATTCTAAAATATTAATAAATTTTATAATTTTATATTCATTATTTACATAGGATGTTACATATTCCCCGTAAATCCGTTCAATTTAAAAGTAAATGTCTACAAAAAATGTCTAAAGTGGAAATTCAGAAAGAGTAATTAGAATCATTGAAGAATACTAAGATATGAAACCACATCATGAGGAAATTTATAATATAGAATGGTATTCAAAATTCCTAAAAGAACTATTTACCTACCAAAGTGTAAATATAGGAAATGAGAGGATTAATCATTGATAGAATGTGTTAACATGAATTACAAAAAATCAATAAATTATAACAATGCCATAGAATCATGGTATATTCACCATCCCATGAATTATAAAGGAGTTAGACATTTTAAAATTTTTATGGGATTTGGGAGCATTAAAATATTTTATTACTCAATCTAATTTCTATTCATTAGAGTTTGGGCAGTTGAATACAATGAGAGTGGTGGTTCAATTAATACATATAGTTAAACCATATCATGATATATTAATTTAGGTTTAACTAGTTTATCTAAGGGAAATCATTTTACCTTTAGATTTATATATTCTACGCATAGAATATGGTCAGGTAAATTATAATACTCCAATTATCATAGGTAGTAACATTCAAAAATCTTACAAGTGATAATAACTATCCATGATGGTACACTTAACATTACTTTTGGAGATGATTTCCTGAGATTTATTATTATAGACTCCGTGAAGAATACCTTAAAGGATAATTTTTTATTCATTATTTAGAACCATAATTTAAAATACCATTTCAAGTTTATTTTCCTATTCTTATAGAAATCATAAACAATGTTTATAGTTGTAATTCTAATACAATTTCCACACATGTTTCAAATTAAAATACCCCTCTTGAATTTGGTATTTATGTGGATCAATATTATGATTTTCATATTTTTTTTAATTATGAAATGTTTTGTGATTATGATAATGGATTTGATAAATTATTCACTGATTTATATTATTAATTTGTATATTTTCATAGTCTAAATGATTATATAATGAATGAAATTTTCCATTTATCATCCCCCAAATTTTATGTTATTATGTTTAATAGAAATCTCAAATACTCATAACCATTGAGGAGTGACAACAAACATAATAAAATTTCAAAAGCGCTTCATTTTATGCATTAATAATATATTTTGAATATTTTGATGGAGAAAATTATGGATATTTGGTGTATCTTTTCTGATATATCACGCATTAGATCCCAAATTAATGTATTATATTGGTGTATGGTTCTAAACTATAATTTTACCCACAAATGTGGCGTAATCCCAATATATTAAAGTTTATTATTAATAATTTTAAATTTTTATTAAGGTAGATATCAATTCTTCCATTTTAGATTCCTAGTGTGTTGGTTATTCTCATTTTGTTCTTACAAATTTTTGAGTTACTACTTTTAGAAATTATAGTGAGGAGTTAATTTTAATGGGGTTCAAAAAAAGTTAATCCCTTGGTATATATTTTTGTAAATGATATATATCCACATGAAAAGATAAATTCCCTTCCATTAATTGATTAAATACATGAGATTATTTCAAGAATGACATACTACTATTTCATGGATATATTTTTTCTTGCTTTTATATCTATATTAAGTATAATGGTCAAGTTAATAAAACATTCGAATCCCCATTATGAACATTTTTCATATAAATGATTCCATTTTGACCTTAAAATTCCACCTGTACCATCTGGTGATTCATATTGATAATTTTCTATAATTTTCATGAGAGCATAATTGAGGTATTTATTGATTATTTTAATATGTATAGTTCGTCATTTAATAAATAAATTTTAATTTTTGTAATGGGGTTTCATTGTTTTTTGGGAGGAATATCGTTATGAACAATGGAAAATATCATTTCATTGTAGGTCATGTAATCTACTTAGTTTATGTCACTTCTAAACATTGAATACTTGTTGATAGGTGTTGGATATTTATAATTAGATTCTTATAGTATCAGTCATGTTTTCATCATGTAAGATATTTTTCTAAGACATTAAGGCTTTTATAATTTCAACATTAGAGAGATTAGTGATATTTATATACTCTTTTTAGTGTTTAGTTAAAAGGATTATTATATTGTAATTTATAATTATTATAAAATATCATTTTTAGATATAATTAAATGTCTCACCAAAGACTAGATCTTATGGATCCAATGGTGAAATCTTATATCTAAGCTTATGTGTGAGGCTTCAAACAATTCAATTGGAGAAATATTTAATCAATGTGTATAGGGGATTCCCCATGTGATTTATAATGCATAGTGGAATTTAATTTAGTCCAATAAATGTAAACCATAATATGAAAAGATTATATTTCTGTCATATTTTCATAGTATATATATTTCACTTATTTAATAACATATAAAAAATTAATTTTTCCTCATCACGAAAAATTAAGGAACTTAATGAAGATCATATATTTTAATAAAATACTCATTTATTGTATGATCATTATTTAAAAGTAACACATCTAGATAATGGATAATATGGGGTCATCTTACTTGGGGGATAATCATATGACAATTATCTCTTGCATGTTAGAGAATAATACCACACAATATGTACCACCTCGAGACACATTTCCAGATTGGAATATTTGTTCGATATCATGTAAAAATACATGGAATTATTGTTTAGGGAATATCATGATTTCATATAAAATTCATATAATATAAATTAAAATACTTCTTAAAAAATGAATGTGTGAAAATAAGATTTATGTGTGGGGTGATCTGTACCCTTATCACTTTCTAAGTAACTATGTCATTATGGGATGTGTGTCTAATCATGAGTTTTTCATTATGGGATGTGTGTCTAAGACTCAATATTATAATTTCGTTCCTTCTATAATGAATAAAAATGGGTTTTTAAGTCAGTCATAGGTTTCCAACATAGTTGATGCATTTCTAGGTGAGAGAGAATTCTCTACAACCCATACTTTCATTTTAGAATTTTTAAATGTGTGTACATCATTTAATGGGATTTTTTTTCATAATATGGAATATTTTAAAATATTTTTTCTTTTGATTATGTTAGGAGAATTATTGTGTCTATGACTACCATGATAAATTATTCTCACATAGTTTCGTATTTTTTCTAAGCTCAAATATTATGACTGTTTTTAGAACCAAAGGTTTTCATAATTGAAAAATGGTAACACTTTTGAAACATAAATATTTCTTGCCACTTTTTGATTCATTCGCCGGTACATAAAATATAAAACTCATACCATAACCAATTAATATGTGAGTCCAAAGTATCCAATCATGATTTTAATTTGACAATATAGAAAATAGAGCATCCAAATATGAATGATTCGTGAGAGAACATATATGGTGTTATATGGTCTCATAGAACAAAATTTAAAATTCACATTGGTTTGTCCCACTACATGATCATTTTTAAGTAATCAAGTAATAATCTTATAAAGGTCCATAATTATTAATATTTGGATAAAAATGCAACCCGTTATTATCATAATATGAAGATACAAAAAGATATAAATTGAAGATATTATGTTGATTTGATTTCAATAATTTTAAAACTATAGTCTATATAAGTAATTATAAAAATTCTCTCATGATATAATGATAAAAATGGAATTTCATGTAGGATGCACTGTCCTTTTCTTCAATTCACAACTGAGTCTAATGAATGGTACGTTGTGTTATTGATGGTTGGGAAATTATACGGGGAGTCATTGTTTCTATACAGTATAGTGATGGTCAAATAAGAGCCTATTGAATGTATCACTATAATCAATTTTCATAGGTTCAATCAGGACATTATGGTTTCCCCATATAGGCAGTTGATTCCATTTCACTACATGATCATGATATCACATGAAAACATTTTATTATCCCTTACACACTTAATTCAATATTTTTTCTAATAATCATAATTATGTATTTAATGGGAAGATTATAATTTTATATATTATAATTTAGGACAATGTATTATTTATATTGTGGGTGAGTGTATGAAATTTTGGGAATATTCTTCAAGAAATATATTTTTGGGTGAATCTTCATTTAAATTTTGATATTTTTATAAAAAAAACAGAAATACCAAAAATCCATTAATAAATCAAAAAAATGTTTATTTCATCCTTGGAAACTATTTATAATGAATTTTTTATTTCTATATTATCATCTAAAACATGTTAATAAGGGGAATTGTTTTTTCATTATAGATTGATTATTGGGAAAATTGTTGTCGGTCAATGATATGTTTCATTGTGTATTTAGGAAGACATTTAGAGTTTAATATCATTCATTATGGGACTTATTATTGTTATTAGTTTTCATTTATTCCCTATATACACATCACATTCAATGATTACATATATATTTCTCAGACCTAATTGAAGGTATAATAGTGTGATGTAATATTCTTCTGATTATAACATTTCATTTCCATATTTTTTTTGATAAGTTCAATTACTGATCCATATTGAAATATTCATAAAGAAATTATATAATACTATTATGCGACCAAAAAATCAAAAAAAAATATAACTAATAAAAATTAATGGTGGAATTGAATAAATTTACAACTTGTGGGAATATGTATGTCGAAAGATTAATTTATGGCATCAAAAAATTCTTATATGAGTGTTTTTTGTATTTTTTTAAAACTGTATGTTGAATAGGTTTTGTGAAATAGAATGAGTTTTGCATAAATTTATTACTTTACCTATATATTCTAGATAAATGGGGGATAGATAATAATTAAAGAATTATCACACACAGATAAGTAATTTTATGATAGTTTACTCATTATTTGGTTCCACTAGATTGGTTTCACTCCAATTAATAGATTTTTTTCAATACATATAATGGAAATTAACATCCTATGTTTTTGAGTTTGATTTTTTATTAAACTTACTATACTCATATTTCCTTTTTCGGTTGTTAAAATTAATCTTGCATCATTATCTATATTACATGACAAAAGGATATTCACAAGAGTATGATAGTGTAAATGTTTTGGGTTTGATAATACTATATTTTTTTAATATGTTTTTGTTAATAATTGGTATAATTTATATACAATTATCATTATAGTATTATCTAAAATGATTTCTGGTTATGAGTATGAAATTGAAAATTACAAGAAAACTCATTTTTACTAAATTTATTTTTACCATCCTAATATAATGGTAAAAAAAATTTACTGAATTTTTTTTTGAAATATTATTTTACTATTATTTGAATATTTCAATTAATATTCCATTAAAAACATATGAGAAATGTCTCACATCTGGATGGCTAAAAAATAGTTATTATTGCATATATGTTCCTGATTGAAATAATTAGACCTAACATCACTACTGGTCCCATAAAACTTTTACCTGATTATGGCATGGGATACAATGTTTCAAAATATTGTAGAATTAAATTTCTCACATTTCATAAAAGTAAACTTAATAATAATTATCATATGAACTCCTTCTAAATGGTGGGTCAAGATTGATTAAAATTTGAAGGTCCAGTTACACATGTGATATTTTTTGGAATTTGAAACCTTAACTCTTACCCACTATATTTAAATGATATTTATACTAAATTTTACAGTGTGGTTATGATTAAGTTTTATGTGTCCAAAATTTATTTTTCTATTTAACCCCGTAAACATTTTAAATAAGTAAATATTTGTGTACAGATCTCTTCCAACAAGGCACTCACATCCCTCTTCTACAATTGGCTTCATTTCATTTATTCTTCCAAACTCTCTTTTTATTCAATAAATAATTTTTATCATTATATTTTCTAATTTTTATTTTCATTATTATTTATACTACATATAAGTGTTGATGATATTGGGGTTTTCCTTCATTCAGTTTCCGATGATAAACATATCTATGAAGACAAGCCCTATAATCTATTATTAATTTAGTTTGTAGTATAACTATTTCATAATTGATTGATTTCAAAATTTTGAATACTTAAAAATATATAATTCATAATATTTTAAAAATTTATTTATTATGAATTTCTATGGAATTAGAATTATTTTCGCTTTAATGTGAGGTCATTGTATTTTAAATTGTGGGAGACAAACATAAATCACCAAATCCCATCAACTTGGGAAAGAATTATAGTGTTCATGTATACAAAAAAACCAAATAAATTACAATTTACTAGTAGGATATGATGAACATGTTTTTCATCTACATAAAAATGTTTAGATTCCAATATATGTTGGGTGATATGATTAGATGTCCCAAAAATAAATTCATTTCCATTTTACCCATTCATTATGTGGTTTTAATTTAATAGTGTTTGTGGGTTGAATAGATTATATAATTAAAGGTTAGTATATTTTAATCATATAAAATAATGATTAATTAATGATAAATGGGCACATTATATCATTAATGTCTTATCATATTTGTGTTTTTGAATAAAATATATCCTTGATTGGTTCTTTTTTTATTTTTGTGTTTGTTGTTTATAAATTAGTCAAGAAATGACCAAAACTATTTCCCTATTTCTATTCCCTTTCCTTATTACATTTGGATACTTTAAGTGTTTTTTTAATCAATTAATCCTCAAAATAAATGACAATGATCTCCTTCTATATTGAACTTAGTGAAAAAATGCTAGTATTTTGAGACCATAACCAACAGTTCTAATCAAAATGTCTCTATTTTAATGCATTAAATTTTTTTATTTAACATTTTTTTTGTCATGTTACGTATTGAATTATAAATTCAATTATTATTCTCCTACACTTAATTATATTTCTCTTTTCTAAACTATTTTTTTTAATAAAATAAATCCCAATCTCAATCGATGACAATTTGGACCACTTATTCTATTTATTTCTATCTATAAATAATTATACGATTAAACCCTGATGTTAATTTTAAAATACACAGAGATATTAAATGAATTTAATTGCATAATCTTATAATTTATAACATATCAAAATTTCCTCATTTAATGGTTCCATTTTCCTTTTACTCATTTTATTAGTAACTCGTAAGAAATATAATCAAATTTTTAAAAAATTTATTAGAAAAATGATTAATTAAAAATAACCATATGAGAGTTGGATATAATTTTTATTTTTTAACATCCAATATGAAATGAATATATAACTATTTGATGGAACATTTGTATTAAATATGTGTTATTTCAATTTTTTCTAATATTTCAGGTTCTCTCTTGTGAGGACATGACAAATGAAATTAACTATGGGTTTCTCAAATTATAAACAAAAGAATGTATCTAAATATCAAATTAAAATGAGTGAATTCCCATTCTCACTTGAAAAAATAGACAAAATTTTAAATATTTCATAAATTTGATGATGTTACATCTTTGAAAAAATGGAAATTATTTTATTTTTTATAATTTTGTCCTCATCAAGAACCAAAATAACACAAAATTATATCACTATAATAAATAAAAAACAATGAAAGTCAATATATATATACTTTTTGTTGATCAAAAATTTATATGACGGATAAAAAAATAGATAAATCAGTAATAAATAATTTATCCAATACTTTTATAAAGGTCGCATTCTTATGTATAGGATAATGGTGAATGTGGTAGAAATAAGAGAATTAGTTGAAAAACAACAAATGGATACTCATTAATTGATTGAAATAATGACTTAAATCTCCCAAAAATTCACTGACTAATTTAGAATGACATTAAATGTAGTAAATTATGTTGGTCCCTCTTTAGAGGAAAATCATTTAATTTATACTAGTTTGGATTAACTATCCACTATGCTGAGAAAGAAATTAATAACTCAAAAATCATTTCATTACACCATAGTAGATATTTTTCACATTTCTACTACAAAAACCCATCAAATGGATTGTTTCTCCCTGCAACAAAAAACAAATGATTAAAAATGGAATTTCCATTGAGACCATTATAACAAAAAAAACATTAAAATTAACCCATATAAAAGTATTACTACTTACTTTCTCAAATATAATATTAATGATGTAAAATCACATAGATATAAGGTATGTCTCTATACAAAAACAATAGGATACATATCAATAAATCATCTAGATCCTCCACCATATGAAGAGGGTTTTCAAAAGACACAAAATTTATTTGAATCCAAATAATAGAAAATAAATAACCAATGAAATAAATAGAATTTTTTTTTATAACACTGATGTTCATTATTAAAAAAATCATTTTAAATAAAATGATCAAAATATTCTTCGTATGAAATTGAGGACGATAAAGTTGAAAATGATGAAGAATTCCGCTTCCCTCTATAAAAAAAGTAAACTAGAACTCTTGAAACATTACCTACTAAACCAATAAAATTTATAAGGGGATTTTTATTATTATCAAGGTGATGTTGGAATTAAACAAGTGAGTGAAGAGTTTCTTGTAGGTCACTGGGATCCACTGAAACTAATGAGATTCCCCCATCAACTCCAGTCACATAGAAATAAATGGAGAAATTTAAAAGAAGTAAATAAAATGATGAAATTTTTCCTAAACACCTTCCACATTCAAATAGTTTTTTCCACACGAAAATTATGGATTATGTGGTGAGAAAGAAAATATTATTTTGACACATTAAATACTATTGAGATAAAAATCCCCCCAGTCATGAGTCCACTATGTTAATCCAAAGGCATTGTAATTTCATAATAAATCACTTACAAACCAAAGAGGGATCATAGAAAATGATACAATCAGTCCTGTAAGTAATTTTTCATTAATATTTACATCAACTTGTTTAATTCTAATAGAGGGAAATAATCATAAGACATCCAACATCCCATTCACTATAGAGTATTTAAACTATTCAATACATTTATATGATTTCGAATCCTGAAAAAAGTGACACATTATTTTATTTTAAATTATCTATAGGTTAATGTGTTTAATAAAAAAAAATTAATGGTTAAAATATGGTAGAGATGCAGATCATATCTAGAATAAGTCCTTGAATTTGTAGTTTTTTGGATAAAATTAATTATTTCTCCAATATATTTATACATGAATAACATGAATAATGATTTAGTCAATTCTCATTATCCCATTATCTTAAGTAATACCTTCCTTAGAGCTACCAAAATCATTATAAATGTCTATGACAGTACACATTAAATTGATTTTTATGATGTAATTTTCATATTTAATGTTTCTAAATCAATAAAGTACACATATAAAAATAATTGTTCTTTTTTATCTAATTTTCAACTACATTGTAAAAGTATTATATATTTTAAATCTTCTATTATAAGACAACTTATTATAAATGTTTATTGTTTTTTATAATAACTAATGTCCACAAATATTTATAATGAAAAATAATTATCTTTGAGTTAGTTTTGTTGTTAATTATCATTCTAATTTTGTGATTGTTTTTTATATTTTGTAATTTTTTTAGTATGTTGTTTTATTTTATGAAATATTCTACAATTTTGATTATGTCTTTTATTTTCTGATGTTCACTATGTAAATATATCAAATCCTTCTTATTTCTCCATCGAGTCATCACCCCTCCCCCCACACTAATTTTTATGTCATCACATTTCCTCCAAATATCAAATACAAATAAGTATTAAGTGGTAAATGATTATCTATTATAATTTCTAAAAATATCCTTTTAGAATACAATGAAAAAAATTAAACATTAAAGGGAGACCATTATAAAAATCAGGTGGACCATGGTTGACATATCTAGTATAATCATTTAAATTTTTATATATTTGAATATTTTGAATGATGGGTCTACACCAAAAAGGCTTAAAAAAGAGTACATAATCCCACTCTTCTAGATGTTGTTATAGAGAAGATAATTTTTTAAAGTTGGTATCATCTCTCCAATTCTAGATTCCTGGTTGGTTAGTCATGTTCTTGTTATTCCCAAGGAGAGTGGATTTATTATTTTTATAAATAAGAAGAATAAATTAATTCCAATGAGGGAAATTTTTTTATGACTTTTTATTGATTTTTGGAAATGAAATAAATACACTAAGAAGGACCATTTTCCCCACCCTTTAATTGAAAAAAAAATGCAATATTGATATTTTAAGATGATATACTAGTATTTATTGGGTCTATTTTTGGGTTTCTATTAGTTTTTATTCCTCAAATCAATCAG
The DNA here is from genome assembly GCA_963277665.1 of Viscum album. NCBI lineage: Eukaryota > Viridiplantae > Streptophyta > Magnoliopsida > Santalales > Viscaceae > Viscum > Viscum album. Next base: position 568,673,606 of record OY728151.1, read on the forward strand.
GATATGGTAAAACTCACTTTCCCCTTCAGTACATATTCCTATAGAAGGATATAATATTGCCATTGTAACACTGCATTTACCCTCAAAAGATAAATGGTGAGTATTTAGTATGTCATACTTGAGATTTTATGGAGGTATTTATGATTATTTTTTCAATGTTTGTTCTTAACTTTATAAATGTATTTTAATTTTGGGAAATTTTATTCAACATAATATGGGGAAGTATCTAGATTTGAATTGTGAGAAATTTCATTTCATAGAACAGCATGGATTATATATGAAAATGTAGTGTCAAAAAATATAATAGAGTTTGATAGGTAATTATTTTATATATTTTCAACCTTTACACATCCTTAATGATTTTTTTGTTTTGATAGATCATAAAAGGTCATGTATGCTCTAATCAAAGCTTCAATAGTGATTTCAATATGATTTGACTACCCAGATCATGGTTAGTTCAAAAGGATCTTAATTTATGAATAATTATTATTGTACAGTTTTCTTTGATGAGATTAATAATACAATAACCACACCCTCTATCATGCATCCCCAATGATTTAAACATTGATTTATACTTATGTGTGATGCTTCAAACATAATAGTTGGAGTTTTCCTTTCTTAGAGGGTGGAATGAAAGTCCAATCATATTTCTAATGCTTTGAGGAAATTGGGTTTATGTTAATAAAATTACATCATAATTGAAAATATTTTTTCTTATTGTATATTATTTAGATATATTATTATATTATTTATTAAGATACAATGTATTTGTATCACATTATCTTAAAACATTGAGTAACCTCTTAATGAGGTTGTATTCGAATCCATGACATTTTTACTTCATACTCCTTATATAAGAGTTTTTAATAAAGGTAAGTGATATGAAAGGTCTAGATATCATGGTTGTTTACCAAATATGTAGGATTAATCACATATAAGAGAATTATACACCAACCGATAAACACTTTGGGATACGTAATATGATGAGCATGGTTATTCCATCATTACTATAAATCCTCGATATAATATTTGAATGAATTACTTGTTTTCATATGAAATGTTATTAAATATAATGAAATGTTGCATTTTTTAATTATTTAATAAATTGTGGATTAATTTGTGTTGTCATACTTACATTTTTGGATTATTTAGTGACCATTTCATAAGGATATGTTCTCCTGATCAAAATTTTGCATAATTTTATAAAATTTTTCATACAATTTATTCTAGTAGATATGTATAACCATTAATTCTCTATAGGAATGTTTTATACTTTTTATTATATTAGATGAAATGATTACCATGTGTCTTGTATGTCATTATCACATTTTTATCTGACTAGTAAAATTTATGGCAGACCCATCATAACCTAATAACCAATATTATTTTTGCAATATTTTATCAGTGTGTAGAATTAATTTTATGCATTAATTTCTATGATAATATTGTTTCTTGATATTTTATTTGAAATTTATTATTTTAAAAAATTGATTGTGGCTATGGACATGGGGAATGATAATACTAATGTTTTATTATATTATTTCAAGGATCAAGTTTTATACACGTCTTGACTAAAATAGATTATCAACAATAAAAAGGGGGAACACTTTTGTCACCAAAATATATCATCACTCCATTTTATGAATGGGGTTGAAATAATCAACACCATACCTACTAGAAAATTGTCAGAATGAAGATCCCAATCATTATTTGATTATATATTGGACAAAATGGTGCTATCTATTATGAAATATAAGAGGAATCACATAGATGATTAGTTTTTATTTGTTATAATGGAATTAAAATCAATCATCAGTATGACCACCAATTAGCTCATATTTTTAGATTGTGTTTCATATCCTGATAAAGTTCACCATTTAGTCATATTATACTATAAATATAAGCCACATCAATTTAGTATGTGTCCAGGATTATATTAATCCACACATTCAAGAGATTAATGATATTTGATTGTCATCATACGAGAAATTGAAGATAGATAAGAAAGTATCCTGAAATGGATAATCATATAGTGATCCAAAAAAGTGATTTTAATTTAGGAGACATATTCCTTCTATATAACTCACAATGGAATCTAATTCTTGTTATATTGTGTTCTATATGATTTGTTCCTTATATTGTATATCTTGTTCATTATATATAGTAAAATGGAAGTAACACATTAGACTTTAATAACGAGCTTAATAGGTAATGGGATATATTTAATGTATTAAATTGTTGGATTCCCCATATAGATATATATTTATCTCCATCACATTTTATTATCCTTTCATCACATGAAACAATGAATTTTCTTATTCCTTCTAGCATTTATGTTATTTTCCGAAATTAATGTTATTAATTACATGTGCATATTATCATTTCACAGGGAAACGTTTAATGAAATGAAAAATTTTATTTGTTGGTAGGGGTATTGTATATTAGATATAATCATTTTTTGGTTGTATTTTTTGTTTTAATCATATTTTATTTATTATTTTTTAAAATAATTAAAAAACATCATCAAATCAAACAAAATAACATGACTGTTACTTCTATTAAGCATATATGGAATGATTTATTTATTTTTCAACATAATGTGATGAATGTTATACATAGGCTAGTATTCATAATTGGTTGTTGATTTTTTTAATATAATCATTTTTCAATAATGTATTTGATTGTGTATTTATGAGGCCATTTAAATTCACATATCAGTCACTATGGGACTTCTTATGAAACTTTTTTTCATTTAATCTCTCCATTCACATTACACATAATTACCAATATCTGATTATCTATTACGCAGTTATTTATACAGCTACTTGTTAAAATATTTTTCATCTCCGATAAGATATTTCCTTAGTTTTTTCAATTCTAATCAGTTCCATTAATGCACCTAATTGGCCTATGTGTGTGTACCTAATATCCATATACTATACCCTATCAAAAAAATAAATAAAATAAAATAACACAAAGTAAAAAGTAAATATATATAGTGGAATGATTAAATTTACAACATGTGGGTATTTTCAGGTCATGATCTTGATGATTGATTTCGTAAATGATTAAATAATTTGGTTTGGGAATTTTCTTTCAAAGTATGTTTAAAGTAAATTTTGGAATATAATCTTATAAGAAATATAATGTTTTACTTTAGATAAATATACTGTATAATGAATATAGAGATAAGATTTAAATAATTCTAACACAAAAATTGATGAATGATTGGATTTTCAAACTCATAAAAAGAATGAAAATGGTTACTATAACTAATCTTACATGATTTAATTTTGAATAAATTTTTGAGGGATTGAATTCTTAATTTTATAATGTGGAATTAAATTTTTTAGATTGATTATATTAACATATTTTATTCATGGTTTAAGAAATTTCAATATGCATCATTTAATTGATTTCATTACATATGGTTGTTACCATGAGTGAAAAAGAGTATATATTGTGGATTTTAGGGGACATGATTTTTTGGAATATACTGTTCTAAATAATAGATAAACCTTCCTCTCATTTATATTTATTATATGGTAAAATTTTATCTTTTTTATATTGAAATTGAAAATTTCTTGAAAATTTAACTTTTAAAAGTTAAATTATAATGTAAAAATATTTTAATAAATTTATTGTTATTAATATTTATTTTTTTATTTTATATTAGAAACATTAACATATATTTTTAAAATTTTCCAATTGGTTATGCATGTTGTATAACAAATTTCAATGGCCAAATATGGAATTAATTCAGAACTCAGATCAATATGACATATTATAACATGATTCAACAATATGGGACACAACTATTATATCCTCTCATGGAATGTGATAATTTATTCAAATATAATATATAATATATTTTCTCAAATTTTATTCAACTAGTGTAAAATATATTTTTTGAGGGAACTCGTTCTAAAGGAATATACAAGATAGAGTATCTTTTAGAGGCATAATTATACATATTCTGTTTATCCATTTAAAAACATAACCCTCTAAAAATATTATTTAAATAATATTTTTACTCATAAATTGGGATTTTATAATCTTATTTACGGATCATTCAAAATTTGTTGTTTCATTTCACTCCTTCACCATTATCAATAACTTATCATTTTTTATAGTGTCTCTTCAAAATATGATGTCCTCTCTAGCTTCTACATTGTGTTTCTTTTCCATTATTCTTGTAACCCCTCTTTTTTTAATTAATAAATATTTATTTTACCATTTTTCATGTTTTATGTAGATTCTATGATTTTGAATATAATATTATAGATGATATTTATTCAATTCTAATACATTTCTTAAGAAAAATATTTGGAGGATTACAACTCCACCCATGGAAAAATGATTTAATATGATGTTGATCAAAACCATAATACCATTATTTAATTATTTTGAATCAATGTCAAAAAATATGTTTTGTAAATTAGTATCAATTTATTGATTTTTAATTTCTATGCAACTCTATCTGTTTTCACTTGACCATGAGATAAGAATATTTTGAATTAGAAGATATAATATTCAACTACCAACTATAATCCAAAAGGGATTGAATAGTATAGTTCATGTAAAATAACCAAACATAGTTGACTTTAATTTTTAAATTATATAATTAAATAATTCTCTATTTACCAATTTTTTTTACTACAATCAATTCATCATGCTACAATTTGTAGTATAAAAGTTAACCTCGAATTTATTTCTTCTGATGTTTTTGTTCATGTAAATGTCAATAGTGTTCATTTGATGACAATGGTATGGGATCACAATTTAATATACATTAATAATAGGATATAACTACATATTAACAATTAGGGTTAGAGTAAATAAATTACAACATATCATATTTTTGTTTTAATGAATTTGTTTCTGTTATTACTTCTATTGTTTTGTGTTTTTTTCAATAGTCACTCAACCAAACCACCTAAATCATAATTCAATGTATAAAATTTTTATCATTATTTTGTTCACACCATTTATTGTCTATTAAATTCAATTACTCATCAGGATATACAAACTAGGTCAGCAAGTATGATTTACTTGGTAAAAAATCACAAATATTTTGAGTGTGTCTGACAAATCTCATTACTAGACTCCTAGGACTTCCATGACATGGAAAAATTACATTAGGTAATCTATGGTCAATTTATCATAACAATATAAAATTTAATGAGTTTGATACTAAATAAATATTATATCCTACACCATATCATGAAATATACCCATTCTAATTTATTGTAAAGAATTTAATTGGCAAGTCATCAATATAAAAAACCCATCACGGGGAGAAAAACCACAACAAATATAATAATAATCACATGGGAATCAATTGTGGGTTCGAAAATATTCTAGAAAACTACTCTTTATAAATCCAATTAAGAGATTTTGAAAATAATATCAAGAATAAAATCAATTTAATTCATTTAAAATATGAATTCCCAATACCTCACGAAATATATTTAAAAAAATACATGAAAACTCATTTTGATACCCTATAAATTTCAAAAATTAATTTTATCATTAAATTAAAATCATTCATTTAAATTAAATTATTTTCAATTGCACATATTATTTGTAAATATATATTCTATTTTACTGAATTTCAACCAAATTTTGGGACCCAAAGCACTCAACATTTTAAATAAAGGAATCCTATATAATTTTAATAAGTACACATTTTTTTTAAAACAAATATGTATATCTTTATTAAAATTTATCAGTCAACATAAAAAATTCAAAACATTTATACCCCATTATAAAATCCTCTAATTCATTATGAATGTCTTTTAGAATGAGATTTAATTTTATGAATAAATATTTGGGTTATTTGATATTCACTATAAGGAAAAAAATCATACCATCAACTTTTAATTTCATAAGGAATCGTTTAAAATAACTCCGGAAATTTAAAACTTGTATTATATTGGAATTACAATTAAACGAAAAAAAATTCAACATGAATACCTTCAAAACAATTTTCCTTCAATTTAGAATGTAAAACCAAGCCATTATATTTCCTACCTAAGGATAAAAAACAAAATCCTCTACATTAGAACCATCTCAAACAAAAATACAATCCTGGAAAATATTTTATCATTGTAGATGAGTTAGAATAAAAAATGTGAGTAATGTAATAAGATAATGAAATAGACTAAGAATAATGAAAGGATTTCACACCTAATATTTAAGACTTATAATCCACAAATCATAGGAGGGGGAACGGATGAATCACTCACATGAACCCCTAGTTTTCAGGAGAAAAAGGGAAATAAAGTCTATCTAAATGCATAAATTTGTGTTGGAATTTTGATTTCACCATATTAATGTAATATTGATAGACAACACATTTTATTTATATGGTTTTTTAAACTAGTATCCATCTATATATATGGAACAAACTATAAAATAAATAATCACTAAGTTTAGATGAACAGTTTATAAACCTTGGACAATCCACGAAAAATATATTGGATAAAAATAAATAATCTCTTCATAATCACCAACCTTTATTTTTCTAAACATTAAATAACCTACATAAATCCCCTAGTACATATTATTGAAACACTATTTTCCATAGTTATTTCATTATTTTTACCAAAACATCTACTCCCTATGAAGTAAAATAATCTTCAAACCAATTGACCTAAAATCATCAATGTGTAATGGAAATTGTGGTCCTTCCTATAAAAACATACACTTAAAACATTACATAATACTGAATTAAATAAATAATTCGCATTGAAGACCTTTGACATTTTAGAGTTTTAGATAATTAGACCTTAACTATGACATTACATCTCATAAGTTACAATGTAGAAACTTTTACATAGTTTCTAATTTTACACAAAATAAAAACATTTCAAAAAGAATCATGTCTAGTTCCAAGTTTTAGAAAACTTGAATTTTACTTGAACCCATCATTGACCTTATTCTTCTTTATATCCAGTGAATAACATTTCAAAACATGGGATAAGAATAAAAAGATTTGTAAGGGTTATAAAACAATGAATTAAGACATACGTTCAACATTACATACATTTCACAAGCTCTTTAACACACCTCATGAAATCATAAGATTTATGAATAACACATAGAAAACATAAATCATAAAGGTAACTTGTGGCATCCATATCATCCATACATCGTCGAAATCACACCTACATAGGGAATTACATTTGTAATACCCATCACAGTATATTCCTTAAATATATTAGAAGAAACATTCTCGTTTACCTCCGTCATGTTAGCCAATGTATTGGAGATCTATATTGGGCTCACCGACCCTAGGTTTATCACGAAACCTCCTGTATACATAAACATTTCCTATCAACCATAACATATTCACAACAGATAAAACAAACATAATGGAAAGATTACATTTCCACATAACAATAAAAATATATCATTTAAATATATTAAGATAAAAAACCATTATCAAAACCATTTTCAATAATGAAATACTTAAAAAGAGTATATGGTATTTTTTTCCTTTGGAAAACATTTCGGCTTCCTATGGAAGCCCAAGATCAAATCATACTTGCAATGGTGGAAAGGTAGTTTTCTCCACTTACGTTAAAAATAAACATTCGTTTTTTTAATTTAGTAAAAATCCTCATCGAAAAATATTCCATTTGAATGAAATGAAGATAAAAAGGGTTTTATACAGCGTAGAAAAGAATGCCATGTATTAAAACTAAATATGCCTCAATTAATGGTGTTTGATACAAAGTCCCTTACAAAAATATTTTTATAAATAAAATAGATTGATTATGTGTATTAAATATAAGAACACATAGAGAATGTATAAATATGTGATAATATAAAAAAATTCATTTCTCACATAATCAATGACCCGGCTGAACAAGAAAGAGAAGATCAACCCAATGAACTGAAATTGGGTTAAAATGTTCCCTTTCCTTGTGTCTGACTAGAGTCGTTCGTTCTTTAATCTCATGAATAATAAACTAAATTTAATTTATAATTTCTAAAGAAACATTTTCAAATTTATTATTCATTTTATATTACTTATTACCATGTTATAAACATTATGTAATCATTTAAGTTAATAATGGTTGTTTTGTCGATATTTGGTAGTTGAGTAAAAAATGGAGTTCTTATAATTACATGGTGTTCATGTGGTAAAAATATCATTATATATAGAATTATATTCATGATTTAGATATAATATATATAATCTATATATAGTATATAAATGTATTTATAATAGTACATTACATTTAGAGATTAGTAATGAAATGCACCGTTCATGGAGACGGTAAGCTGTAGTACGCATGAACGCTACTTTCAATTCTATTTCTTATTTTATTGTAATTTAAACAAAATCATACATAGATATATTATAATTATAGTATAATATCATATATAATACCATTAACTTCATACTTTATACATCCCATATATGGCATTAACGAGTCATATCACTTTGAGGGGGCGGTAGTCTGCACTTCCTCAAATTAAATTATCGCATTACCAATAATGGGAACCTTAAAAGAATGCGATAAAGAGAAAATATAGAAGCATAAAGAAAACATAAAAATAATATATATAATATTTAAATATAGTTCCATCATAATGGCCACCATTATATGTGGTATGAGATAATCGAACAGTCATCATTTCATGAGGCGTTAGTTTTCCGTCTAAAGAAACAGTATGTTCTTCAGCCATTAGAAGGAGGTGTGTGTATGTTTATTTCAAATAATTCTCATAAAAACATCATAGTAAGTTGGGGATACTAGTTTTTTTATAAAAGAATGGAATAAAAATAGTTTATTGTGGGATAAGTAAAATAAAAGATAAGATGTTAAGAGAAACAATTACAATTAATTTGGGTAACTCCCTTGGGTTTGAATCAAAAGAACTTCCTTAATGACTTATACCTAGGAAAAGGCATCAAGGAGTTGGATAAAGATCATGAGACATTATTTGGGAAATATTTGGATGATTCAAGGGTCATGAGAGGTGTTAGGAATGAGTTACAAGTTATGGAATTTTATAAGGGGGAGAGGGGCTCTTCAGTGAAGTGAGAAAATATTATTTTATTATATAATGATTTTAGGTTTATAAATATTCAAAAATAATTTCATTCGAAGTTAAGATGACTCATGGTAAAAATAGAATCATCCAATAGAAATTGGACAGATTTTGGATAATATTTTAATCCTTATAATTTTGTTTATTTAAATCAATTATAAATGAGGAAAATACTACATCATTATTGTGTCATAAATAATTTAATTTATATGATGTCTAAAAATTATACAAGAAATACCATAATGTAGGAAATCTTGTTTTATTTAAAATTAATACTTATAGCCGAAAAGATAACATACATAGTCACTTGTAAAAATTTATTTATTAAAAGATATTTGTTTATGTCATGTTTGCCTTTACTTTAAGTTAATTAAATTAAAGTGTCATTATTACTCTTAAGAGGCTCCATGGGGTCCCAAAATCGTCCCAAAGATGCCCATGGTCATAAATGACTCAACCTATAAGGTTTAAAAAAGTGTTAATGTAATTGTTTTATTATGATATTCTTTTTTACCTTGAATTACCCTTTTTACCTTTAACTGCGGTAAATAAAAGTCAAACGTTATTATTCACCAAAAATTATTTTCATCTTATTGAACAAAATTTCACTTAATAATAACAAAAATTTATGTCAGATTTTTGAAATTAAATCCACATAAGTGGTAAAATTTCATTTAAATAAAAATGTCAGTTTTTAACAACTACTTAGTGGTTTCACTATTCATCAAAAAATGATGATTTTCAGAAAACTACCAAAAAATCTACCTAAGAAATATTGGATTTTTTGATTTAAAAACAAATGGCTATTTTACAAAATTCAATACATAAGAGTTTCAGTAATTAATTTATAATTAATTCCCATTATCAAAATTAATATCGTACTTTTAAGAAACAATAACTATCAAAAGATTGATACTTGTTTATGTCAAAATTTAATGTGAAATTAATCCCAATTACCAAAATTAGATTATTTGGTAAAAAAGTAATAAAATTACACTTAAAAAAAATATAAATGATAATATAACCATATATATATATTATATTAAAGGGCCCATTTGAATTAAAATACAATATTTTTCAGTATTCATAAAATAAATGAATATTATCAAAAAAAATACCAAAAAATTACCCAAAGTAAATTTTACTGCCTTGATTCGAAAGAAACATTTTATTTGGTCAAATAAAACATATAAAGTGACCGAAACTAGATTTAAATAGGGTTCACCATCAAAAGGTGTCAAATCGACCTTTTAAAGGATATAAGATTATTTATGCTTAAAATTAGATTAATTCACATTTTAAGCCACTGAATTTTATTGGATAAATATAAAAATATTGAACAAAAATGTATAATAATATTTTATTTAGTTCTATTAATTCCCACCAATACAACCTCTAGGCATTAATTACCATTTAAAATAATATTATTATATTATTAGTGTGCAACAAACGATTTAAACGAAACTCGTTGTTGCATATCAGGTAAACTATTGAACATTGAAACCCCATTTAAGTAAAATTAATATTTAATTCACAAATATGAAAAATTATGGAAAATTTATTATTATTTATTTACCATGTATGTTACATCCTTCCCCCCTTTTGGGAATTGCTTCCTCACAATTTTATTCAGCTATCAAATTAATGGGGTTATTTATCCCAAATTTCATTTTCAGATTCCCACATTTCCTCTTCAACCATATGGTTTCTTTCACAAATCCTTTACTGGGTTAATTACCTTATTCCACAACCGTTTCTCTCCAAATTCATGAATTGGGACTGGTTGTTCCTTGTAAGAGGGATTCTCTTCCAACTGAACCACATCTGGACATAAAACATGAGAGGGATCTTGAATATACTTTATCAACATTGAAGCATGAAAAACATTTTATACCTAGGATAAAAATGGTGGTAAAGCCAATCTATAAGCAACTGATCCAACTTTTTCCTGGATTTCAAAAGTTCTAATGAACATCATACACAACTTTCTTTTCTTACCAAAACGCATCACAGTTTTCAATGGAGAAACTTTTAGAATGACAAGATCACCTACATCAGAAGGTAGACCATTCCTCCGATTATATGCACATCCTTTCTGCATAATATGAGTTATTATCATGTTATTCAGAATCAATTGAATTTTTTCTTCCATATCTTCGACCTAATTCTCGTCCCATCAACATCCTTTCAACTACTTCATCCCCAAAAGCAAGTGTTCTATAACACTTTACATATTATTTTTCAAACGGATTCGTCTATATACTTGAAGGAATGCTTATGTAATAGAAAAATCCATCCAAAGTAATATGTCAGTCCCCACTTTCTTGATAATCATTTGAACCAGAATGTATCATATCCACTAAGGTCTAAATTTCTTGTTCTGACTGCCCATCTGATTGAGGATGATAACGTGTACAAAAATATAATTTCGTGCCGAAAGACTTCATAAGGCCTTCCCAAATGATAGAAGTAAACCTGGGATCACAATAAAATACAATTTAGAGGGTAACACCATGTTACGTGACTATATCATTATCATACAACTAGGAATGTCGATCTAGAGAGAAAGTATCCCAAATAGGAATTAATTGAGTAGATTTATTCAGTCGATCAAAAATAAACCAAATTGCATTGTTACCTCGAGATGACTTTGGTAATCCCACAATGAAGTCCATGGATATATTTTCTCATTTCCACTCTAGCACCAGTAAAGACTGAAGCATCCCTTTTGATAACTGACTCTTCGATTTAACCTATAAAGAATTCAAACACTTCACACTAAAATCCACAATATCTCTTATTATTCCATCCTACCAGGAATACTCCCAACGATCTCTGTAAATCTCAGTACTGACCGGATGAACTGAAAATAAGGAAATATGAGATTCACATAACCCATTATTCAACTATGAATCACAATGCATGCCTAATCATTTCCCAAACCTCAAAACACAATCATTATCAACATTAAAATTAGGAAAAATACCCTTCTGAACCAACATTACCTTTTTATATAACTCACAGTATTCCTTCTATGCTTTCTTAATTATATCCGTTAGAGATGATTTCACTGACCCCTGAAACAAAACTGATGAATTTCTTACACCAAAAACATTTATTCCAAAGTTCATAAAATCCAAAACCAATGGATCTTGTTCCAAACGTAGTAGTGTTAATGTAGTGTTACTTTTCCGACTAAAAGTTTTAGACACATTATTTTCATTTCCTGGAAGGTAATGGATCATGCAATCACAATATTTGATTAATTCCAACCATATCATCGGTCTCATGTTCTGTTATTTCTATGGGAATATATACATTAATATTTTGTGGTTAGTATATATTTCACATTTTACCGCATAAAACTGATGCCTTCAAAATTTTTAAAGAAAAAACAATTGCAGGTAATTCCAAATCATGAGTAGGGTAATTTAACTCATGAGGTTTCAGTTGATTTAATGCAAAAGCAATTACCTGATCATTATGCATAAGGACAGAACCAAGTCCTTTCAACGAAGAATCACCCTGAACAACAAACTCACCATTTCATGAAGGCAGTTCCAAAAATGGAGCGTTCACTAATCTATTTTCAATTCCTGAAAATAATGATCAAATTATCTTGTCCAAATGAACATAACACCTTTTCAATGCAACTTAGTTAATGGCCTAGATAACTATGAAAAATTTTCCACAAACCTCCAGTAATAACCTGCCACACTATGAAAACTACGGATCTCGGTTATATTTGTGGGTCTTGGCCATTCTTTAAAAAATTTTGTTTTAGCAGGATCAATAGTTATTCCATTTTTTTAAATAATGTGACCGAGGAAAGAAATTTGTTGTAACCAAAACTCACACTTGCTTAATTTCCATTATAGTTTTTTTCATTTAAGGTTTGAAATACAAACCTTAAATGACTTTCATGATCCTCTTTAATTTTAGAATAAACCAAAATCTCATCAATAAACACAATCACCATTTATAACCTGAATTATCTGAGCCATAATTATAGTAAATTGTTCAATTATGATTTTGACCATCTCAGGATGCTGATTTGGAAGGTAATATCCCTCCTTATTCCTTCACTTCACAACTGCCCTATTTCTTCTATGAAAAACCATTTTGAACAAACAAATATATTAGGCGAAGAAACATGATAATCTGTAAATGCTATATAATTAACATACATTAAATTATAAATATTAATTTAACAATACCCTAACTCCTATGGTTTTACAAACCGACCATTGATACCAACTATAAGGAACCATATTTAATGCATTACATAATCATGAATTAAATGAATAATTCACGTTGAATATATTTTTAGGTTTAGAATTCTAGAGAATTAGGCCATAACTATTACATTAAATCTCCAAAGTTACAAAGTAGACGCTTCTACCTAGTATCAATTTTTTTCACAAAATAAAAACTCCTACAAAAGAGGCTTGTCTAGTTTGAGGTTTTAGACATCATGACTTTTCCTAGATCCCATCCCTGACCCTATTCTTCATTATGTCCTCTGAAGATAATTTCAAAATGTGGGATGAGCATAAAAATATCAGTAAGGGTTATAAAAAAAGAAGAAGAAACATTATTTCATCATTAAATAAATATAATAATCTCTAAAACATACCTCATCAAATCATAATATTTATGAATAACACATATAAGACATCAATCATAAAGGTAATTTGTGGCATTCATATCATACTTACATTGTAGTTGTCACAACTACACAGGGAGTTATATTTGGAAAAAACATTACAGTATATTGCTAAAACCACTTAGGCAAAACATTCATGTTTTCCTAAATCACATTACCCAATGCATTGGATAGCTATCTCAGGCTCACTAGCCCTAGGTTTATCACAGAACCACCCATATACGTAAACAGTTCCCATGAACTATAACATATTCATAACACATAAAACGAACATAAGGAAAAAATAAGATTTCCACGTATCAAACACAATATATATTTTAAATATATTGACATAAAAAATACATTATCAAAACCATTTTCAATACAAAAATACTTAAAAAGATTATATGGTATTTATTTTTCTTTTGAAAAAATTTCATCTTGTTAAGGAATCCAACGATCAAATAATACATGTGGTGGCAGAAAGATCATTGTCATAAAATACATTAAAAAGAAACATTCCTTTTTTTGTATTTTAGTAAAACACAAAATAGAATAAGATTCCATTTGAATGAAATGAAATGTAAAAGGGTTTTATACTCGGTATAATATAAAGTCATGTATTAAAACAAAATATGCCTTAATAAAAGGTGATCGAGATGATGTCCCATACAAAGATAATTTAGTAACTAAATTAGATTCATTATGTGTATTAAATATAAGCACACATAATGAAAGTATAAATACGTGATAAGATATAAAAATTTATTTCTCACATAATCATTTAACGACATAAACAAGAAAGAGATGATCAACCCATTGAACGAAAATTGGCTTAAGAAGTTCTCTTACCTCTTGTCCGACTTGACCTGTTCATTCATTAATCTCTTTAATAATTAAATAAAGTAAATTTAAAATTTCTTAAGAACCTTTTTCAAGTTTATTATTTCTTTTATATCACTTAAAACCATTTTATAAATAATATTTAATCATTTATGTTAATAATGGTCTTTTTGTCGATACTTGGTACTTGAGTCAAAAATGGACTTCTTATAATTACATGTTGTTAATGTTATCAATGGTTCATTATATCCAGAATTATATTCATGATTTAGATATCATATATATCATATATATATATAGAATATAAATTTATTTATTATATTACATTACAATTAGAGATAATAAATGAAATGCACCGTTCATGGAGACGAAAAGTCATACGTACACATGAACGCTACATTCATTTATATTTGATATTTTAATGGATTTAAAACATAATTACCCACATGTATATTATAATTATAGTATAATATCATATATAATATAATAAAATCCATCCTCTATACATCTTATATACGGTATTAACAATTCATATCACTTTGAGGGGCGGTAGTCCGCACTTCCTCAAAAGAAATTATCCTGTTTACCCATAATGGAAACCATTAAGGTATTATATAAATAGAAAATAAATATGCATAAAGAAAACATAAAAATAATATATATCATATATAAATACAGTTCCATCATAATTTCCACCATGAGATGTGTTAAGAGATAATCGAACAATCTTCGTTTCGTGAGGCGTTAGTTTTCCATCCACAGAAACAATATGTTCATCACCCATTAGATGGAGGTGTGTGTAAGTGTAGTTATAATACTTATCATAACAACATCATATAATATTTTGGATACTATTTTTTTATAAAAAATGTTAATATAATTATTTTAGGGGATGAAGAAGTAAAATAAAAGAAAAAAAGTTAAGCGAAACTGTTACGTTTAATTTGGGTAACTCCCTTTGGTTTAAACCCAAAGTACTTCTTGAAGTGACTTATGTGTAAGGTAAGGATAATATAAGGAAGATATAGATCATTAGATATTATTTGGGTAGGGTTTGGAAAATAAATAGGTCTTGAGAGGTGAGAATAATGAGTTATATGTGAGCGCTTTTTATAAGGGAGAGGAGGGGCTATTTAATAATGTGGAAAAATATTATTTTATTATATAATAATTTTCTGTTTCTAAATGTCGAAAACTAATTATACTCTAAGATGAGATGACTAATGGTCAAGATAAAATAATCAAATAAAAAAATTTTAGGTTTTGCATATTATTTTAGTCATTATATTATTCTTTATTTATATCATTTATGAGTGAGGTAAATACAACATCATTATTCTGTCATAAATAATTTAATTTATTTGGTTTCTATAAACTTATAAAAGTATTACCATAATGTAGGATATATGTTTATCTTTCGAATGAATTTTTATAGTCGAGAATATAACTTATATAACAAATTATAAAAATTAATTTTCTAAAATATATTTGTTTATATTATTTCTGTCTTTAATTTAAGTTAATTAAAATAAAGTATCATTATCACTCTTATGTGGCTCAATGGGGTCCCAAAATAGACCCAAAGATTACCATAGTCATAAATGACAATGTAAATAATTATAGGACTTTTTCTAATGTAATTATTTATTATTAGGATATTCTTTTTATCTTGAATTAACATATTTACCTTTAACCGCGCTAAATAAAAGTCAAAAATTACAACTCACCAAAAATTATTTACATCATCTTAAACCACATTTTACTTACTATTAAAATCCATATTATTTGTATCTCCTAAATTCAATCCCCAAAAGCGGTAAAATTTCATTTAACTAAAAATTTCAATTCATAACAACTATATAGTGGATTCACTTTTCATCAAAAATTAATGTTTTTTTAGAAAACTACAGAAAATTCAGACTATGCTATATTTGATATTCCAAATTCAAAAATTATGTATATTTTACTAATTTGATAACATATATTTTCCATTAATTAATTGAAAATTAATTCCTGTTATGAAAACAAATACCAGGTTTTTAAGAATCAATAACAATCAATAGATTGATACTTATTTATGTCCAATTTCAAAGTGTAATTAATCTCAAGGAAAAACATTGGAATAAATGGTAAAAAATTAATATAATTACAATATAAATCCAATTAAAAAGATAATATTATAATATAAACAAATTAAATTAAAAGTAACATTTGAATTAAAGTAAGGTATATTTCACTATTAATAAAATATGAATTTTATCTGAAAAATATGAAAAATGTAGAGAAAATAAATTTTGATTTCTTGATTCAAAAGTCGAATTTTTTTGGTCAAATCAAACATTTAAACGAGACCAAAACTATATTTTAAGAGGGATCACTATCAAAAGGTGGTAAATCGACCTTTTATTGTATATTATATTATCTACGATTAAAATTTGATTAATTCACATTTTTAGCCAAAAATGATTATTCGATAATTGTAGAAAAATTTAACTAACATGTATAATCATATTTTAGTAAGTTATATTCATTACCAGCAATAAAAAGGCTATGTGTTAACAAGAATTTAAAATAATATTATTATTTTATTTGTGTGCAATAAATGATTTCAAAAAAACCCATTATTGCGTATCAGGTACCCTATAGATCATTGAAACCTCTTTAAAGTAAAATAAATATTTAATTAAAATATATGAATAATTTTGAAAAACGTATTATTCTTTATTTATTTGGGAAGTTACACTTCCTCTAAAACAAATTTATTAATCGTATATAGATGTAACGATTCCAGATTCTTCATGTTTTAAGATGTGACTTCCTTGAATCATAAATTACAAAAAAAATATAATAAAATAATGTAAAATATATGTTAATTGTTACATGTGTGTGTCAATAAAACCATGAGAAAACTTTAACCAAATGAAAATATTCATGTAAATTTCACTTTTGACCAATGATGAAAATGGAACAGTATCTACATATGTTCCCTAAAAATATATTATTTTTTCTTATTTATTGTAAATATTAGGTTTCCAGTAATTGGAGTTGATAAATGATTAAATTTATCCATCCACAATATTCTAATGATCATAAAAATGTAATCCATATGGGAAAAACTGAAGTACTTCAATTATTTTTTCTCCTGTTCTTCAGCCCTAAGATTTTAATTGAATTATCTTGATCAATCTTTTAAAATCTTTTGGAAAACATACTATTCATCCCATTAACATATAGAAATGAAATACCTAACCATATCATTGAATCCCCATAAATAAATAGTATACAAAAAATTCCATCTGTCAATTGCTTTTTAAAACATAAATAAAATACATTCTACCTTTTAAAGAATTCATCCAATATAAAGGAATTAGATTTCTAATTATGTCGTATCTGATCTTACATCAACACATTATAAAATTTTTACATCATATAAACCATTTATTAGTTCCCAATTATTTGGAAACATATTATATTCCCATTATTAATTTATTTCTCCAAATATTATTTAAATAAAAACATTTTTGAATCTGTATGTTCTATGTAATGATTTTATAATTCGATAAAAATTTTCAATTTATTCCCAGTTTATATTAAACTATTTGTTACAAAATATCCATTAGATAAATTCAAATTATTTTCTATAATCAATTTACCACTTTCTGTGGTTTTT
Source organism: Viscum album (assembly GCA_963277665.1). Lineage (NCBI taxonomy): Eukaryota > Viridiplantae > Streptophyta > Magnoliopsida > Santalales > Viscaceae > Viscum > Viscum album. The sequence continues at coordinate 568,691,830 of OY728151.1, forward strand.
ATCATTTCATTTCATTGGGACACTCCTCAAACAGGAAATCATTAAAATTATCTAGTAATAACATTCCTTATAAAAGCTTAGTCATCTCCCGGGTTCTTTTTGATATTAATAAAAATATTTTTTCTTTTATTATTAACAACTTCTTATTTAATTCCCTAAGTGTCACCTCTACTTCCAATAATTTGTGTTATCATACATTCATTTAATGTAACATGTTCATATTATACAAAAACCACGTAATTATATTTTTATATATTGTTGATCCATAAACTATGATGGAATCATTATACTAATTGGATTGAGTATTGTTTATAGTATCTAAAATTACTTAATTATCAATTTCAAATCCATTACATATATTTCTCCCATAAAATCTTCATATATTGATTAATTTATTGAATAAATCATCTTCAATCCCCTCTAATTGACTTATAGTTCATTAAGCTATGTTATTTGAAATTATAGAACATTTGGTACTCATCCATAAATAAAAATGGTCTTTTATAGTTTTCATATTATTAAATTCCTTCCACACAATGTTTATATCTTTCAGAAAAATATTCTCATTCAAGGACATATCATATAACCTAATTATTGTATCCAATCATCTAAATATAACCAAAATCTAATGTTAATTATCATTATATCATTTGAGAAAACAATATTTTAATTTTCTATTATGTGAATCCCAATACTTTTCATCAATACAGAAATATGCTAGTATGTGATGAAACAAAATTGTGGAATTTTCTGACTTGTTGGACAATAACACCTCAAAAATATTATTAATCATTTCTATACTAATGATGACAAGGTAGACTATAGTTTTTAGTGGATCCACTAAAACTATACTGTAAATTATATGTTGTATATTTATTCTTCGATAAATTTATATTAGAGAATGGTGCATTCATTTAGACACTCCATTCTATTTTCATGTTCTTAGAACCACATTCTCTTCAATTATCATTTTCTCCTAACTCAAAATATTGATGTTTTATCTCGTTTACTCATCAGTAATGTTATTGAAATGAAATTTTTAAATTATATAAATTTTCATCAAACCCTATATTCCTATTGAATATTTTCTATAAAAAACATAAATTTAAATTTATAAGTATACCCATATATTAAAATTAGTACCATTGTTAAAAAATTACAAATTTTAATTGACCTATATGGTATTTTATATTGTCGGATCCCCAAACATATAGGTTGATAATATATCAACTCCATGATTTGTGCATCTCATGTTTTTTGTTAAAAAATCATTTTTCCCCTATCATATAACATTTAATCTTTTTTATTATTTTGTTTGTTATTTTATATTTTTTTAGTAGAAAAAATTTTTATATTCATTTAAGTAAGGTGAATAAGTTATCAATTCCATTATTTCATACTACTAGATGTTAAACATATATAAATTTCAATTTTTTAAATAATTGATAAAGTAAAATGGTCTGTATATTACTCTACTTTTAAATCCCTTGGATCTAAAAGTTACAATATAGACTCAATTGGATATGGTTGAAAAAAACCATTTAATAGGGATGAAATATTATATGTAGTTTCATTAAATGTAAAATAATTTGACTTACTTACATTATATTATAGAATAATTGATTCATCCTTCTAATCTTTAACCCACACTTTCCAAATACATCAATTTCATTACTATATACTAGATATAAAATTTTGAAATATCAATGTACATAATTTAAATTTAGTGTATATTATTTCATTGAATGAATCGACACACAAAAATCAACTACCTAAAATTCTACTAAATTATTGATATTTTGTAGTAGTTCTTTGCATCATTCCATTATACTTAGTGAATTTTAAATTTTAGAAGATGATGATAACGATATGTTCTATTTGTGACATTTATAATTCATATTTAAAGTAAATCATTTATCAAAAATATTTTTTTTGGAAATGGGACATCTAACAAATAGTGGATTTTTTTTCTAACATAACATCTTAACTTTTCTTCAATAATTCCCTCTTTCGTGATTTAAATTTTCCTTCAAAATTATGAGATATATTAGATGGAGGTTGGACATATATCCAATGAAGTATTTATTGAGAACATGAATTTAAATATCATTATATAAAAACTATATTCTCCATTGTAATTAATAACATTATATACCACAATATCTCACCTCTTTAGATGTTTTGACAATAGATGTGACACCCATATATCATCTCTGATTCTGAACATTATTTATTTGAGGTACCCTTGTATCATATTGAAGTCATTTATATGTATTTCATCTCGTGTTACATTTAATAATATTGATATGAAAACGCAAAACATATTCATTATTTTAAGGTGTCTTGGTATTTCATAATTTTATATCAGTTCAATTAATGCATCCACTGTAGTATTATCTTAATAAATTGTTATGGTAGCATTACATTCTAAATAAATCATAATGAGCACCATTTATTTCCAATAAAACAATTCCAACAATACTGTATATGTTTTCTAATATAATTTACCTAAAAATGGAGCATATATATCCTATTTAATGATATAATTCCCTATTACACATATGGAATAATTCATTATATTAAAATATTTAATTCGAATATTTTTATAATATAATCCCTTAAATGTGATGATAGTTTCATCTTATGAAGCCATGATATAACCAAGGAATGTGATAACCTAGTTGCTCTGATAAAGGATATTATAACTAGGGATGGTGTAGTACTGTGATCACTAGAACTAGGGATTCAAACCATTGTATGTTCTAATACACCCAGTCATCATATGGGCATCATATGGAATATTATAAAAAATAATTATAAAACATCCCTCTAATGAAATATAATAAAAATATAAATAAATTTTTCCCTACTCACCATATAATTTTGTCTTAAGTATACACAAAAAAATGACAAACATTCAAAGAAATAAAAATTAATTCAAAAAAATAACATAATGGATTAAAAGAAAAACATCGATTAATATGATTTGGAAAATGGGTCTTAAATTTATGAGAGATAAACTAAAAAATTATATTTATTAATTATATGGTACATTATATTTAAAAAGCACATTAAAATGTGAAAATAACCAAAATGATACTTTATATTGGTATAATTACATTTTTGATAATTACAAATTCATATTTTTTGAAAATAATAATTTCCAATGATGTTAAAATACTCATAAATAATATATCTCCGTTAGTTAAAAATTTAAAAATTATGTCATTAAATCCCGGTCAATAGTTACAGGATGCTACTATTTGGAAACCAAACTAGAAACCCCCTCTACATCAAGGAATTTATTCACCTTTATCGCCTCATAATAACTTAATCTAATGATTTATACATCGAATAGTTCTACAATTATATAGGATATATGTAATAATATTTATGGAAAACTAAGGAATCCAAACTTCTTTGTATTGGTTTACAGTGAATAAAATTCAAGTGAATTTAATTTAATGAATTGAAAAAAAATTCAAATCCAAAAATATTTTCACATATACTTATATATAAAAAATAATAAAGTCATCATTCTTCTATTAATTACTATATGAATTCCAAACATATCTTTTATGTCAATCCTTATAAAACACATAATATGTAGAGAAACACAATAACACTATAAACCATCCAAATGTGTCTCAATACATGAAATAACTAAATGTTTAATATTTTTTTTATTATTTTAGAAAAATATACAATAATGTCAATATATACTTTTAAAAACTATTAGTAACATTCTAAACAAGATACTACACATAATGAATCAATAATTGTAAAATATAAGTGGAAATCTATAAAATGGATCTAAATAGCGATTATCAATAACTAAGACATAATTTTGTTAAAAAAAAGAACTATACATGAAGCAATCAATAATAAAGATATATTATATTTAATAAAATCTAAGAAATAATTATGAAAAAAATAATTATAACTTATTAATGGAATTAATATAAATCACTAAAAAAACTCATATTTTATTATGAAAATGATATCTTACACATACTAGAATAAAGATGTAAATTTTTAATCAAAATAAACCCTACCATTTAGTAATTAAATTACCAAAAAAATATTAATAAAATTACATCATTTTTTTTCAAATGTATCCAAAAGATATCAATATACATATATGGGTTATATAACCACTAAAAATTATTAAATGTTTAAGTTTTATAATAAATGGGTGAAATAATTTAAATATCAATTTAAAAGAAATATTATTCTAATATTTTTTTAATATATTAAACTCACTCTTAATCAAATAACATAAAATTTGGTAGAAAATGCAATATTTAATAAATAAATATATATAAAATGTAAGAATCATAAATCCACTTATTTACCACCTAGCCATAATCCATATGTAAGAAATAATGCTCAATACATTTATCCATTTTATAAACTGACATAATCATTACATGAAAAAAAACATGTTCCATTATATATCTCATCACAAAAGACATGTTTCATCAATAATTATAGGTTGGTGTCCTATTTATAATAGTATATTCTAAATTTAAAAAATTTTATGATATTACCTCATGCTTATAGGAATAATAAAATGAATCATGTAAGCATGGTGAAAACATATATATTTTTCAAAAATTCACTAATCTGTTTATTGAGTCTTCCATTTTTACCTTAAGCTTCACCAATGATTTCAAATCATTTATATAACATATCTATTTGAATGGATCGAAATAAATCAGAACACTATATGGTAGTTCATGAATACTTCAAGGGAATAAAACATTTTTAAATAGTATATTTAATAAATTAAAATTCTAATTTAATGAATTATTATAATATAATTTCATAAAATTCATTAATGTTTTAGGAAAATAGTGGCAGGAACAATTTGTTCTAATCCTGATAAAAAGGAACATGAGGGTTGAGACCACCTATTAAGGAATTGAATGACAAGATTCATGAAACCTTGATGTCCTCCACGAAAAATATTTAAATCCTTAACAACACATCTATAACCAATGATACATCAGAAATATACATCCATAACTTATGAATAAAAAAATCTATCAAAATATAAATAGGTAACAAGAAAAATATATATGACACTAATCTCATGAAATTAGTAAATTTATACAACAACTAAAAATATTCACTGAAACAACATTAATATGAAAATCAATACTAGTCCTTATAATTATTGAATAACAGTAATTTTATTTCTAATTGCACGACTATGAAATAATTTATACTCTCTTACTGAAAAACCCATATATATTAAATATTATGAATTAATTTCCCCATGATTAAAAATAAATCCTTCCAAAAATAAATAATTATGGAATCTATAATTAGAGATGAATAATTATAAATACATTGGTATTGTGTTTCATCGCTCACAAAGAAAACATTCAATAAAGGGAGTATGCATAATTAAGTGAAGAATGATGGAATTATACCCAATCTTTCTCCACACAACCGTGTCATTCCCTGACTGACTATTGACCATATATGTAATTTTATAACTCTGTTTTATTTGTTATCGTTTCCCATGTATTTTTTTAGTTTCATTTTTATTTTTGTTATATTATTATAATAATAATTTTTAACGTGTATTCATACCTTTATTATGTTAAAACATATACACATAGTAATAAAAATTCTATTAATATTATTATTTTTATATAATAATAATAATAATTTGTTTTAAAATAGAAATATATATCATTTTATAATGGTTAAGGTAATAATAAGAATATCATTATTAATAATCTTATATTTTAAATATTATTCTTCTAATTATAAATTGATCATTAATACATAATATAATAGAAACACATATATTTATTGAATTTAAAATATTTGTTTCATATCTTTGTATTCTAAAATATGATAATATAATAATTGTTTTATATTTCTCTATACATTTAATAATATTACATATTCAAATGATATCCCAAATACACCATCAACCAAAAATTTAAATCAAAATTACATCACATAGTATACCTATAAATATAAAATATATATTTTTATATTATAACATCATTAGTTTCATATCTAAAATATATCACCCTGTACATTCTCAAAATAAAAATAATTTTTAAATGATTCAATTTAGTGTAACTTGTTAAAGATTATATAATCCCATGATTTTTAATTTAATCATCAATCATAAAAATTAAGAAATATATATTATAAAAAATATATGAAAATAAATTGATTCAGGGGATTGAAACTGAGAGGTGGAATATGTCCCCACCCTACACAGACCACGTTCACAAACACAAGGTGTGTCCATAATTCATAATAATAATAATAATAAATTAATAATAACCCTTCACTAAAAATAAACTAATAAGAATACACTTTGGTCCACTATATACCCATTAATTCATTATAGGGTTCCCATTATCCCACCATTGATTGAATTTAAACTATCAACCTTTTTAATAACATAGTTTTTCCCTATTTTGTACTTATTTCCATCTATATCATTTAGTTGTATATGAAACCACATACATACATCACATTAACTAATAAAAACCTATGCAATACAAAACAATAAATACGGAAGTTTTGTTTTCAACCTCCAACATTAAATTAATTCCAAAACAAAATGATAAATAACAACGTGTGGTCTTTCTATTACAAATTTCTTCTTTAAATTCTAATCTTATTATCTAATAATTCACCGAATACATGGATCATACTAAAAAAATTTCTAAACGAATTTTCAAAACCAAAAAATAAAAATATATTTTAACCAATAATTCTTTATCAACTATATTAAAAACATCGGGGCATATAGGAAGACTATGTGTGGGGGAAACTAGGATATTATGTGTATTTGATTTGTGTGTTAGTTCCTTGAATGTGAAGTGTTAATTTTTTTTATTTAGTTTTTATGTGTTAGTTTCTTTTCTATCATTATAAATATGTGATGTTTGATTTTTATGAATGTATAAAAAATATATAATAGGAGGATAGAAAATTATATAATTATATTTTTAAAATTTTATAATGAAGTTGAGTTAGAGGATCATGTAATGTGAGGATATATCTAGTCTTTTTGTTGGTGGTCTTCTGTAGATGAGCACCTTGCGGATTAATCACAATAATCAACATCCCCATTCACCTCATTCTATAATTATGATTTCAATTATATTTATATTATAATTCTTCTATTGATATGCTATATATTTATGTTCTAAATAAAGTATAATTTGTATATAACAAAGTCATTCTTTAATTGAGTTTCACCGATCATGTAGTGAATAACACAAAGACGGTGGTGTCCACAAACCATTTCAACTATTTAGGTGACATAATCATATAGATGAATGAAGGTATCTTATCCTCTATGGGACATTATTTATGGCATCCATCATTTTTAATACATAACTTTTCATTACATTTTACATACATCGGATATTTAAAGTCTAGTATCTTGGAAATATAGAACAATAAAACATGAATACAACTTTAAAAATTATTCTAAAAATCTTGTAGGGATTCATAATAGGTTCATCCTATGTATGAATATAGTATCTCTTATCCTGTAGACATACATTAGAAGAAACAGGGAGTATAAGGCCTAGTATGAGTAAAAAAGGGCATCAGTTTACTTATGTTAACAATAAGAACATGAATAACAACATAAAGACATGAGAAATGGAAGTATAATAATTTCATAATGAAAAAAAGGAACATAAATTGAATATGTGACTTCAAAATTTCATTTAGACGTTCATGAACATATCACCATGTTCCATCCACAACGTGTCATAGAAATTACCAAGGTTATTCAGCATGGTATCGTGAAACATGTCATCTCTAGAGTCTAATTATTTACCCAATGCATTGAAGCGCTATCAGGGGGTACCCTTAATATGTCATCATTATCCTGTGATCCACATATGTTATAATCAAACATTTCATAAATAACCCAAAGAGAATAAAATAAATTGGTTCATTACAAAACCGTGATGTTTTAAATGTTCATAAAAATAATATCACTATATCATTTATAACCCATGGAAGGAGAGTGAGGGTTATATGTACATAATTTCTAGAATCAAATACATTATTTTTAAATATTTATGAACACCCATATAAATGAAATAGGTCTGGTTACTCACATAAATAAACATGAGAATTTCTTGAGAGAAATAGATAGAAATTTTGAGGCAAAATTTATGCTCCATAATGGCTATATAACATTGTTTTCGAAAAGATTGAAAAAAGTGGGTACAAGAGTAACCCACTAATAGATAACTAATAATATAGAATAAATACCGAATAACATGAAGATATGAACATGTTATTGAAATTTCAATGACAAACCACATGAAAAAGAAACATGAATGAAAATAGATGACACGATTCCTCTTGAAAAAAATTCTGTAGACTAACAGTGTCACATAAAAATTCAGAAAAATATTGATGAGAGAGAAAAGGGTATATCCACAATTAGACACTAAATGGAGAGAAATTATTACATATAATAACATACCCTCAACATAATTATTTGGAAATTAGAATACACAACATAAAGGAGGTCATGACTTAAAAGAGGATGGTGAAAGGATCCCTTACCTTGAAGAGTAACTTCGAATGATTGATGTTTGAAACCATTGTAGTCTCGAGGGAACCATTTGAGTAATGCTTGGGAGGTAATGAGACCAGAACAATTTTGAGGAGTATTTGGAAATGAAATTAATTAGGTAATGGCTTTGTATTAATAGGAGAATTGAGGGGACAAGTCATTAATGGCCAAGGGACACCTCATCAGTGGTATTGGAAAATACAAGGGCTTGACCATGGTTTTTGATCTTGGAATTAGCCACATGGGACACCTAATACCTTATCATACTATTAATAAGTCGACCAAAATGATTATATAATTATTACATCTTTAATTATGTCATTAAACAAAAGAAACTAAAAAAATGTATTTTCACAATTCAATGATAATTCAATTTTTTTCATAAATATTCCCAAAAATCACTATAACATAATATAGATGATTTGAATTCAAAAATGAACTCCATTTTATAATAATAATTTTTTAAAAATTTATACATTATTTTTAAAATAAAAAACTCTATTCTCCTGAAAAAATCTAATACTTGACTAATAATTTCTTGAATAGTTATTTACCTATTTTAATGAATCGCATTACTTAATCAAGGTGCATAAATTATATAAATAAATTCTTAACTATGTTTACTTAATCCATTTTCTCACATTACCAATCATAAGCATAAAGTAACTATTCATAATTTACTAATAACCAAAAATTATGTTGATCATATTAGACTCTAAAGTACTAACTGAACACAACTGTAGAAGAATTTTTTTTAAAATCATTAAACATTATTAATTATTTAAGGTTTACATAAATATTTAATAATATCCATTTTTTGTCTAAACCTCAATAATATACATCCTATATTTATTAGGTCATTTAAAAATTCAAAAACATCACCATAGGAAGAAATCATAATTTTATTTATCTCAATAGACTACACAGGCCAATTACGGTCTCATTACTTATCCCCTTATAACACCTGCAAAGCACCCATGTTTATGGTGTGCTAAGGTGATAGAATCTTGGGTCAGCTAGGCCAACATTTCCCAAGTGGTGATATCTATCAATTTGAACTTCTAGTGAAGGCGATTCTGATCCAGCTTCACACAATGAAGTTCATCTTGGATTTGGTTAAGAGAAAAGCCTAGTGGTGCTACCTCTTTCCCATATTCTGTCAGTTGGGATTCAATTCGCCCGAGTCTACTGGATGGGGCCATCAAATCTTCTTTCTGTATAAACTAATATCACTTGTATGTAATGAAAATAATTGTAACATTTAGTATTCAACGATCTTATTTACCAACGGTCGTATAACAGCCGAAACCCAATGGTCTTATTTTAATTATTGTCATTTTATTAAATGAAATAGTTTTGTTGAGTATAAAATAAAATAAAACACAAAATAAGGAAAAAATAATTATTAGAAACATCAAGTTGTTACATTCTTCCCCCCTTACGAAATTTGTCCCAAAAAATTTAATCATGTACCCTCGAAAGAAAAAATTTGTGGGTACTTCTACCTCATAGACTACTCTGGTTCCCATGTGGCTTCTTCATTTTTTTTGGTTCCTCCACAACACATTAACAAGGTGGGTAGTCATGTTGCATAGAACCTTGTCTCTAAGATCGAAGATCTCCAACAACTGCTCCTCATTAGAGAGGTCATGTTCTAGTTGTCCCACCTCTGGGTTTAGTATATGTGAAGGGTCGAGTATGCACTTCCACAAGAGGGATATGTGGAAGACATCATGACCTAGTGCTAGATTTGGAGGAAGTTGTAAGAACCTGGTTCTTCTCTTTGAGGTACGTGCTTCTTCTTTTCTCTTTTCCATAAGTGTTTTTAATAAAATATGGACAATGAGGAAAAATCCCAAATTTCGGAACTACACACCATGTACTTTTTCCACACGTCGTGTACTTCTGGCCGTGTTTGGAGGAGTACACAGGGCGTGTATCCTTGCCGGAGACAAATGGTGTAGGAACCGACTACACGCCGTGTAGTGTTCCTTTACACGCTGTGTAGTCAGTCTGCATGTCAAAAAGTAAGGTGGTAGAGTAGCCGCCAACTGGGCAGCAGTACACACTGTGTACTCATTAGTACATGTCGTGTACTCTTGTTGGCAGGTGAATAGTGACGTGCTAGCAGAAAGCCGCCAGGTGAACAGTTAAATGAAAGGAGTACACGATGTGTACTTTGAAGTATATGTCGTGTAATTTATTTATTCGTCTTAAAAAAGGCAGTTGGCTCCTCATTTGGCAGAGGAGGCTTTTGAGCTGTTTTGGAGCCATAGGAGGAGGCCAGATCTTTGAAGATCTGCCGGGTGTTTGTCTGGAATCCGATTCCGCCTCAAACGATCTTGTTGGAATCGCGCGGGTATGCCCTCTCTTCTCCTAGAGTGTTTCTTTCCAATTCTTCTCCTAATGTATTTTATTTATGTTTTAATGGGTTTTTTTCTTCGTCAAATCTACACCATTCTTGGGCATTTCTGGAGTCTGCATTTGGGTATAATGTTCGTTGGCTTTTAAGGTAGGTGGATTTGTGTTAATTTTTCCAATTGTCGTGCGTTTTGTGCGTTTTCATGCCACAAACCCATGTTGGGGTGTCGTGTGGCTGAGGCCGTTTCTATATTTAATTCATTGAAATATATAGGTTATTAAATTGCGATAATAAAATGTTGGTTGGGATCGCTGCATGGATCCAGAACCACCCCGGGGGTGTGTTCCTCTGTTTAGCTGTTTGGCCAGGATACCTGAGGGTATGCCTTTAATGTAGTAGCTGTAGAATTTCCTTAAGATGAATTGCTTGTCTACAACATTTTGACATGTTGTGGATGGCCCGATTACCTGTTTAGCCTGAGGGCGTTGTTGTGATTAGCCTATGGGCACTGCACTATTTAGCCTATTGGCAGTAGTTATTTCAGCCTAAGGGAAACTTCTTCCGTTCTTGAGGGAAGCTGACTCTATGCCTGTGGGAGACACTACCTATGCCAGAGGGCATACTCTGTTATGCCTGAGAGCAGATTCCTGTGTTGGATACTGATTACCCGAGGGTAGGAGTTTACGTGTCTGAGGACACTAGTTGTTTACTTAGAAATGCGATGTAGTGATTTCTTATATAAAATGGATTAAATTAACAATTAAATGGAAATTTAACTGTAAAGTTAGTTACTCTGTACTACTGCTTACTTTATTTCATTTTCCCACTGCACACTATTGTTGAATGTTAGAACGCAGTTGGGCACGGGCCTTTGGTGGGTGGCTACTAAGATATATTTCTCACACCCTGTTTGGGTTACGCTTTTTGGCCCAAAAAGATTACATTTATGCAGGTGTAGATAGGGGAAACAGTCCCTATATAGGTACATGACCATTGTTTTCGAGTAAGAGGGCATGGGACTGAGCCTAGGCTCGTGATGCCGCTTCCAGCTATTTTTCTTTGTTTTTCTGTACTCTACTCTTTGTTATACTATATTTATGTATAACATGTTATGGCTATTTTCATAGAATTTGAGACATGTAGCATCATTATTTATATATTTTTGGTTATATCCACTTCTATTGTTTGTTTCAGTTTTGTATGGTTTACTGCTTCCGCTATTTGTTGTATGTTTTATTTTATATTCTGTTGTGCTACACTTTGATAAATGAGGGCATAGTTTCCCCACTATCATACATAGGCCCTCACTTCTAGTCCGCAGCTTCTGGCATTTGGGGAAATGCACTTGAGGTCATGTGGCGAACTGGGTTCGGGGCACGCGTTGCGTGGCACCCGGATCTGGGACTTTAAAAAGTGGTATCAGAGGGGTTTCATTTCTTTGACTTACTATTTGGTGTCGTTGTCAGGGATATGATAGAAAAGTAGTTTCTAAAAAGATGTGCCCAGGAGTAGCTAACCCGTGTAATGGGAAAATCCAGTCTACCTCGTATTTTGCATTATTTTGATTTTTCAATTTTACTGTTGATATGTTTTAACCGTTGGGCGACACACATTGAGATTGTGCTATTTATAATTTATCTATGGGTTCTCTTTAGTTACAACCCGATGAGATGATGGTATTCCATCTGATGCATCATATAGGCACATGCTAGATATCACATGCCATGCATAGTTTCCATGCCATGTAGGTGCATTAGAATTTGCATGTTGTTGTGATAGTTTTTGTGCTACTAAACCATGTTGTTGTGATATTTTCTTGATATATACCTGCTCTGTGATACAATATTCTTAGTTTTAGCTTGTTTATAGAATTGATTCCAAACTTTGGTTTTTGGGGATTATGGGCCCCCATTGAATGAAATATGCTGGATCATTGACTGTTTATTGGTTATAACACATATGAGATGTCAAACATTGATTCGTGGGAAGTATGGGACCCCACGGTTCGGAATTTGACACATATGTGTTGTTTTTTAGTATTTTCTGGGTTCCAGGGATGTTTCTGATCCATACTATTCGGAAACCCAATATACACTCCGTGTAGTATTTTTATACACGTCTTATATGATCTTCTGTTCGGGAAGAAAAATGAACTTTTTAAGTACACGTCGTGTACCTTGAGTACACACCATGTAGTCTCTTCCAGTGTCACAAAATGTGTGGGCGGTGACACAAGGTAGGGAATGGATTGGGTAAAACACGTCATGTATCTTTTGTACATGCCTTGTAGTGTGACCTAGAGTCCAGCCGTTAAACTAACAACGTGGGTAGGTGAACTCCTGTATATAACATGTTGTGTCAATAATGAACACGTCGTGTAGTGTGACCTGGGGACTCGGCCATGTAACTAACAACACGGGCCGATGTCACCTCTCCCTGAACACACCGTGTACTATTGGGACATGTCGTGTAGTCTTATCCGAGGATAGACCATGTGGTGTTAGCCATGTGGTTCGGAAACGGGATGGTGTACATGCCGTGTGCGGGTGTAACACGCCATGTAGTGTCAGGCTGAGTAGTCGGCCCTGTCCCAGATGACACAGGAAGTTGGGAAATAACACCATACACGCCGTGTAGATTTTTTATACGCCGTATCATTTATGTTGAATGGAAGCCGTGTTTTTTATTCATGTAGAAGGTCCCAGGTAGGGGAACGGAAGTCAAGTACACGCCGTGTAGTCAGTGAACACTCCATGTAGTCTTGTTTTGAAAATTTTGAAATGCCTTCTTCATCTTGTTCCTTTGTGGTTCCTTCGCTTTTCAATCTTAATAATCATGAATCTGAGGAATTATTTTGACCATGTAGTGTCATGCCACCTAGACGACCGTGAGTTGTTCTCCAGGAGAGCGGCGACGATTATACTCTGGAAATGGTGGGCCATGGGATACCAGTTGATCCTCCAACAGAGCCAGATGCAGCGCCAGCTGCTATACCGGACATTGGCACGGAGGCGCAGTTTCGTGAAGGCATTATGCAGTTCATGCAGACCTTTCAGGGAGCACCGCGGGCTGCTACATCTATGGCTGAGCTGATGCGTATCTTCCAGCAGCAGCATCCGCCTACGTTTTCAGGGGATGTTAGACCATAGGCTGCGGAGTCTTGGCTGGGTCCGATTTACACTATTTTAGAGAATCTTGAGATGCCTCCAGGGCGGAGGGTCAAGCTCGCGACTTACATGCTGTGTGATTCAGCCAAGAGGTGGTGGGATGTTACCACCCAGTCAGAGCATCACAGGGACATGGCGTGGGAAGATTTTCAAGAAGTATTCTATGACTTCTTCTTTCCTAAGACGCAGAGGGAACATAGAGCTCGAGAGTTCCTTAATTTGAAGCAGGTCGCTATGTCGGTGATGGACTATTCTGCTCGTTTTACAGAGCTTCAGCGTTTTGCACCCGTGCTGGTGGGTGATGAGACGTTGAGAGCCATACGTTTTGTGGATGGTCTTCAGTATGAAATCCGAGCGTTGGTGAATGTTTTCAGGTTGCCTACTGTACACATGATTTTGAACCAGGCATTGATTATAGAAAGGAACCTGAAAAAATTGAGCAGTGTGGTCCAGGGCGGTTCAACACCGGTTATTGGTACTATTTATGTTGGCAAGGGGAAGAGACATATTAACTTCTCTCAGGGCGGCAGTACTAGTCAGAAGAATGCTTCAAGTGTCTTGGTTATGTGCTACCAGTATGGTAGAGAGGGGCACAATAGGCCGCAGTGTCCACGAGAACTAGTGGAGTGCCGAGCTTGTGGCAAGATGGGTCATCTGCAGTGCATTTGTAGGGTGTTTCCACCCGTGGCTAGTGAGAGGGGTTCTTTGCAGACTCCACGTGCAGGATCAGGACCAGTGGATTCTTACCAGTCAGGGAACTGGAACACGTTAGGGTGTGCAGGCAGAGATGGTGGTCGTGCCCGTGGTAGCCAGACACCAGGATCTCAGAGGCAGCAGGGTGGGACATCTCAGGGTAGCCAGGCTGTGTCGCAGGGTAGTGGCAGTGGACAGACATATGCAGTGCAACAAACCCAGCAGGAGTAGGATCCCGGACCTTCTACAGTTAGAGGTACTATTATAGTAGCTTCTGTTTTATCTGCATTTCTTTTTGATAAGGGTGCAACACATAGTTTTATATCTGTACCCGTTGTGGAGATCCTTGGGATCTGTGTTTCTACTTCTTCCGATTTCATTACGGTAGACACACCGTTGGGGACTAGGACGACAGGTGTTCGTCAGTGTATGGAGTGCCCCATTGTGGTTGGTGGGGGTCACTTCTTTTGGGACATAGATGTATTAGAGATGACGAGCTATGAAGTCATTATTGGGATGGATTGTTTGGTTCCCTTTCGAGCCTCTGTAGACAGCTGTCATCACAGGGTGTGTTTCACGTCACCAGAGGGCGAAGAGTTTCTATACAAGGGTGAATGGGATGTTCAGGCGAGTCGAGCTGGACCAGAGAATCATGGGTGAGGTGGAGTCACAACCCAGATTGCGAGCTTATATCTGGATGATCAGGGGACCTATCAGATGGATTTCCTTCCAGTTGTTGATCGTTTCAGGGATGTTTTCCCAGATGACTTTTCAGGTCTACCTCCGGTGCGTGAGGTAGATTTCTCTATTGATCTAGTGCGAGGAGCAGCACCGGTGTCCATTCCTCCTTATAGGATGGCCACTCCTATGTCACGGGAGCTCAGGAAGTAGTTCGAGGAGTTCCAGGTAAAGGGCTTTATCTGAACCAGTACTTCTCCTTGGGGTTCACCGGTCCTTTTTGCGAAGAAGGCGGATATTACCCTTAGACATTGCGTGAATTATTGGAAGTTGAACCAGTTGACGGTTAAGAACCGATATCCCTTACCAAGGATTGATGATCTTTTTGATCATCTTCATGGAGAACGAGTTTTCTCGAAGATTAATTTGAGGTCATGATATCATCAGCTATGCGTTAGACTACCTGATATACCTCTCAAAGCTTTTAGGAGTAGGTATGGTCTATACGAGTATACTGTTATTCCGTTCGGACTCACGAACGCTCCAGTGGTTTTCATGGCTCTGATGAATCGTGTGTTCCATCCGTATCTTGATTCATTTGTGGTAGTATTCATGGACGACATCTTGGTGTACTCTCACACTCGACACGACCATGCTACCCATCATGAGATCGTATTGAGTACACTAAGAGATCATCAAATATATGCTAAGCTCTAAATGTTCCACTTTTGGAAGGACCAGATTCACTTCCTGGGTCATATAATCACTGAGGCAGGAGTTTAAATAGACCCAGAGAAGGTGAGAGTAGTAGTTTCTTGGGAGAAGCCGAAAAACGTGTTTGGGAGACAGAGTTTCTTTGGTCTGGCTGGATACTACAGACATTTCATACAGGACTTCTCCCGCCTAGCAGCACTGTTGATGGGTCTGACTAAGAAGGGTGTGAAGTTCGTTTGGTCGGAAGCCAGCGAGACATCTTTTCAGGACCTTAGGGGAAGGTTGACATCAGGACCAATCCCGATACTCCCTATGCAGGGGAAAAGCTATATAGTTTGCTGTGATGCATCAGGTATTGGGGTGGGATCAGTGTTGATGCAGGGCGATCAAGTTGTTGCGTATGGGTCTCGAAAGTTGAGGCCACATGAGAGGAATTACCCGACGCATGATCTCGAGTTGGCAGCAGTTGTTCATGCGTTGCATTTTTGGAGACATTATCTATTGGGAGAGAATTTTGTGGTTTTCAACGACCACAAAAGCCTCAAGTATATCTTTACACAGCGTGACCTTAATCTGAGGCAGAGAAAGAGGGTTGAGTACCTATAGTCCTTCGATTTTGAGCTTGCCTATACACTTGGTAAAGGTAATGTAGTAGCTGATCCACTGAGCAGAAAGACTCAGATACAAGAAATGCAAGAGTCCAGTGGTGAGTGGGAGCTTATAGATTTGTTCTCATAGATGCATATAGAGGTGCATGACAGTCAGGGGTAGGCTTATCTTTCTTCTTTAGCTGTGTCTTCTACCCTCCTGGATAATGTGAGGATGAGGCAGATATTTGATTCAGAAAGCGTAGTTCTACGGGAGTCGGTGGAAAATGGGGACGCTTCTCCTAGGTGGACGATAGGCGATGATGAGGTTTTGCGTTTCCATCGACAAGTATGGGTTCCAGGGGATATAAACGAAGAGATGATGCGGGAGTTTCATCTTTCATCTTGGAAAGTTCATCCTAGGGTTACCAAGATGTATCGTGACTTGGGGAGTCAATACTGGTGGCCGGGTATAAAGAGAGATGTAGCTGGTTTTGTTATAAGGTGTTCCACCTGTCAATAGGTGAAGGCGGAGCATCAGAGACTAGCTGGGCTGTTACAGTAGTTACCTATTCCAAAGTGGAAATGGTATGATGTCATGATGGATTTCGTGACGGGGTTGGTGAGGTCACCTCATAGCAATGATGCCATGTGGGTTTTTGTGGACAGAATCATGAAGGTAGCTCACTTCTTGCCGATCAAGGAGACCTTAGGTGTGGATGAGGTTGGACGACTGTATATCTGAGACCGATGGCCAGTCAGAGCGTATGATACAGGTGCTTGAAGACATGCTGCGTGCCTTCGTCCTAGACTTTGGGGTCTCTTGGTAGAAGCATATACCCTTAGACGAGTTTGCCTATAACAATAGATTTTAGGATACTATTGAGATGGAACTATACGAGGATTTATACGGTAGGCCTTGCCGATCACCCTTGTGATTGTTAGAGGCAGGTGAGGTAGCTTTACTGGGACCACGTCTCGTACAAGAGACATCTGAGTAGGTCCAGTTAATTCAGAAGCAGATGGCTACCGTGCAGTCTTGTCAGAAGTCTTATGCTAATCGCCGTAGACGACCTTTGGAGTTCATGGTCGGGGATCAGTTTTTTCTACGTTTTTTGCCGAGGGTGGGACATAAGTGGATCATGAGATAGGGTAAACTTTCACCGCAGTATGTGGTACCATTCGATATTCTAGAGAGAGTTGGGCTAGTTTCCTATCAGTTGCAGTTACCGCAATGGTACAGAGAAATGCACGACGTCTTCCACGTGTCTCAGTTGCATTGCTACCATTCAAACCCATCTCAAACCTTTCAGCCAGAGGATTTTGAGCTTCAGCATGATGCGTCTTTTGAGGAACATTTGATCTATATCGTTGATAGGAGCACGAAGGTTCTCTGAGGCCGGTCAGTTCCTCTCGTATGGGTATTATGGCAGCATGGACGAGGGCAGGACTAGACCTGGGTGCGGGAGGCCGACGTATGTGCACAGTGGCCGGCGTTGTTCACGGTTATATCTTCTCCACCCATGGAAGTTCAATTCAGGGATGAATTTCTATAAGGGGGGAAGTTTGTAAGAACCCGGTTCATCTCTTTGTGGTACGGGCTTCTTCTTTTCTCTTTTCCTTAAGTGTTTTTAATAAAATATGGAAAATGAGGAAAAATCCCAAATTTTGGAACTACATGCCGTTTAATTTTTCCATAGGTCGTGTACTTATGGCCATGTTTGGATGAGTACACAGGGCATGTTTCCTTGTCGACGAAAAAGGGTGTATGAACCGACTATATGCCATGTAGTGGTCCTTTACACGCCGTGTAGTCAGTCAGCAAGTCAAAAAGTAAGGCAGTGGAGTAGCCGCTAGCTGTGCAGCAGTACACGCCATGTACTTGGGAGTACATGCCATGTACTCTTGTCGACAGGTGAACAGTTTCGCGCTGGCGGAACGCCGCCCGATGAACAGTTAAATGAAAGGAGTACACACCGTGTACTTTGAAGTACACTCCGTGTACTTTGAAGTACACTCAGTGTACTTTTTTCCGGCATAAAACAGCCAGTAGCCCCTTCATTTGGTAGATGAGGCTTTTGAGCCGTTTTGGCACCAAAGGAGGAGGTCAGACCTTTGAAAATTTGCCGAGTGTTCGTCTAGAATCTAATTCCTCCTCTGACGATCTCGTTGGAACCATGTGGTTAATCCCTCTCTTCTCCTAGCTTATCGCTTTCCAATTATTCTCCTAACGTAATTTATTTACGTTTTAATGGGTTTTTTTCTTGGTCAGATCTACGTCATTCTTGGGTGTTTCTGGAGTCGGTGTTCGAGTATAACGTTCATTGGCGTTAAAGGTAGGTGGCTTTGTGTTAGTTTTTCCATCTATCGTGCGTTTTGTGCATTTTCGTGCCACGAATCGATGTTTGTGTGTCGTGTGGATGAGGTCGTTGCTATATTTATTGCCTATAATTGCATAGGTGATTGCATTGTGATAATAAAATGGTGGTTGGGATCGTTGCGTGAATCTGGAACCACCCCGGGGGTGTGTTTCTCTGTTTAGTCGTTTGGCCAGGATACCCGAGGGTATGCCTTTAATGTAGTAGTTGTATAATTTCAATGAGGGGAATTTCTTGTTTACTGCATTTTTACATTTTAGGAATGGCCCGATTACCTGTTTCTCCAGAGGGCGTTGTTGTGATTAGCCTGTGGGAACTGCACTATTTGGCCTATGGGAAGTAGTTATTTCGGCATGGTGGCAACTTCTTCCGTGCCTGTGGGCAGCTGACTCTGTGCCTGTGGGCGACACTACCTACGCCTGAGGGAAAACTCTGTTATGCCTGAGGGCAGAATCTTGTGTTGGATACTCGTTACCCGTGGGTAGGAGTTTACATGTCTGAGGACACTAGTTTTTTTCTTAGAAATGCACTGTGGTGATTTCTTATATAAAATGGATTAAATGAATAATTAAATGGAAATTTAACTGTTATATTAGTTACTCTGTAGTACTACTTACTTTATTTCATTTTACCACTACACACTATTTTTTCATGTTAGCACACAGTTGGGCACGGGCCTTTCATGGGTGCCTACTGAGATATATTTCTCACACCCTGTTTGGGTCATTCTTTTCAGCCCAAAAATATTATTTTTCTGCATGTGTAGATAGGGGCAAGAGTCCCTATACACGTACAAGACTGTTGATGTGGAGTAGGAGGGCATGGGAACGAGCCTAGGCTCGCGATGCCGCTGCTAGCTGTTTTGCTTTGTTTTGTTGTACTCTACTCTTTGTTGTACTGTATTGATGTATAACATGTTTTGGATGATTTTTAGAAGTTGAGACATGTAGCATCACTATTTATATAATGTTTGTTATATCCATTGTTGTTGTTTGTTTCATTTGTGTATGGTTTTTGACTTCTGCGGTTTGTTGTATGTTATATTTTGTATTCTGCTGAGCTACACTTTGAAAAATGAGGGAATATTATCCCCACTATCAGACCTGATCCCTCACTGCTAGACGACAGCCTCTGGAATTTGTGGAAATGCGCTTGAGGTCACGTAGCGAACCGGGTTCGGGGCACCCGTTGCGTGGCACCCGGATCCGGGATGTTACAGAAGTGCATGCCGATATGCCAATGCTCCCGTGCGATCAAGGATTTCATAATGGCCAATGTACCTAGGGTTGAGCTTCCCTTTTTTACAAAACATCATGAATCTATTTCAAGGTGAAATTAAAAGAAAGACCTTGTCACTGACATCAAACTCCAAGTCCCTTCGACGGTTGTCGACATAGCTCTTCTGCCGACTCTGAGCAGCCTTAATGTGTTGTTGGGTGGCATGGACTTTTTCTGTCATCTCTTGCACTAGATCATGCCCAATAAGCTTTCTCTCACTGGATTTATCCCAAAAAGTATGAGTTCTACATCTCTTCCCATATAGAGCTTCATAGGGTTCCATTTGAATGCTCGAGTGGAAGCTGTCGTTGTAATAGAACTTAACTGAAGGGAGATGTTGACCCCATCCACCCATAAATTTCATTGAGAACATTCTTAGGATGTCCTAGAGTGTTTGAATAGTTCTATAATATTGGACATCAGTTTGGGGTAGATAGGACATATTGAAATTCAATTCCGTGCTCATAGCATGTGGAAGACTTCTCCAGAATTTGGATGTAATCCTTGTATCACAATCAGATACTATAGAATGTGGAACTCCATGCAGCCTTACCACATATTTCACATAAATCCTGGCATGTTTGTCAAGAAAGAAATATTATCAAATGGAGATAAAATGGAGAGTCTTTTTGAGACGGTCCACAATAACCCATATCGCATTGTTTCCATTGGAAGTTCAAGGAAGACATGTGACGATGTCCATAGTGATATTGTCCCACTTCCATGCTGGTATGGGTAGTGGTTGCAATACCCCTTTAGGATGTTGTTTCTCTTCCTTCACTTGCTAACATACTAGGCACCTTGAAGGGTTGTCAACAATCTCATTTTTCATATTATCATAACAATAATGATCATGAATGTCCCTATACATTTATGTGCTTACAGAATATATAGATAATGTACATATATTAGATTCATCCATAATCTCCTTCTTTATTTCTAGAATATATATAACACATATTCTTGTATGAAATTTTAGTACACCATCATGATCAATGTTGAAGTGAGGAATCTTTATATCCTTTATAGAATCAAAAGTTTTCTACAACAAAGGATATTATTTCGGTGCTTTATTGATATTCCCTAGTAATGATGGTTGAGAAATCAGTTGTGTTAGGGTTGATGATTTCCCTTCTCTTATCATTCTTGTGTCCAACTTTACTAGGTCATTGATTAATAGATCTTTTTGGATCTATATCATGGAATTAACAAATGGGTTTTTCTTGATTAATGCATCATCAACATTGTTTTATCTTCGAGGATGATAATGAATTGAACAATCATAGTCTTTAGGAAGATCCAACCAACTACTTTTTATCATGTTCAATTACTTTTGTGTGAAAATATACTTCAATGGTTGATGGTCTGTGTGTATATCAAATTTATCCCCCTAATGATAGTTCCTCTCTAACTTCAGAGAAAAAACAACCGCAAGCAGCTCTAGATCATGCATAGGATAATTTTTCTCATGATTATTTAATTGTTGAGATTCATAAGCAATGACCTTGTTATCTTGCACGAGGACGCACCCAATCCCTTTTATAGATGCATCACAAAAATTAACTAATCATTCTCCACTTGAGGGTAGTGTTAACATGGGTGTAGTAACCAGTCTCTTCAGCAACTCATGGAAACATTCCTCATGCTCCTTTGTCTAGATGAACTTGATGCCTTTTGAGTTAACATGGATAATGAATTAGAATTTCATGAAAGGTTTATCACAAACCTCCTATAATATCCTACTAATCCATGAAAACTATGAATCTCAGTTATTTTTGTAGGTTGAGGCCACACTTCTACAACATTTCTCTTTGTTGGGTCAATTCTGATTCCTTCATTGGTTATAATTTTCCCCAAGAATGAAACTTGTTGTAACCAAACTTCACATTTTTTTAAAACTTCCCAATAAGGCTCTACTTCCACATAGTTTGAAAAATATCCCGTAGATGATCCCCATCCTCCTCACAACATTTGGAATATATAAAAATATCATCAATAAAAACTACCATAATGTTATGAAGGTAGTCCTTAATGACTATATTCATTAGATCAATAAAAATAGCGGGTGCATTAGTCAATCTGAAAGGCCTAACAACAAACTCATAATGCCCATATCTTGATCGGAAGGTAGTTTCTAGAATATCTTCTTTCCTCGCCCTCACTTTCGGATAACTAGTTAAAAGATCAATCATTGAAATGAAATGATCCCCATTAAGTTGGTCAAATAACTCATCAATTAATGGAAGAGGGTATTTGTTCATTACATTGATCCTGTTCAGTTATCTATAATTAATTCATATCCACATCGATCCATCCTTATTCTTTAGAATGTGAACTGGTGCTCCCCAAAAAGACACACTCGGTCAGATAAACCCCTTCTCCAAATGATTGTGGAGTTGTTTCTTTAAATCTTCCAGCTCCACATTTTCCATCCTATATGGGGTCTTTGATATCGGATGAGATCCAGGTATGAGTTCAATTGAGAACTCTAGCACTCTTTCTGGGGTAGGTCCAAGCAACTCCTCAGGAAATAGGTCAACATATTATTAGATGATCGGGATAGTTTCTATCCTTAGCCTCTAATCTCATTCTTCATCATCACTAATTAAGTATATAAAGAAGGAATTAGGGGGGTTTTCTAGACAAATATCTGGTTGAGATATCTCTCCTTGGAAGATAACTATAGGTTTTCCATTTAAGAATACAGACATTTCCTTCCTTCTGCATTTGATCTTTTCATTATACTTTGAGAGCCTGCCCATCCATAGTATAATGTCAAATTCATGCATGGGAATGACTAATTAATTTGGGATAATATTGTTCTCACTAAACTAAATACTAGAGTTTCTAAACACTGATGATTCTAGGAAAATCCCACCATGAGTCTTGACTGATAGTTCTACTTTTAGAAAATCATGGGTTGATTATAAATTCTTTGCCGAAATGGTGGAAATAAAAGAATGTGTAGAAACATAATCAAACAAAGTACATTATAGATTTTAGAGAACAACAAGAGTACTTGATACCACATAATTCATAGCTTATACTTTATCTATCGTGATAGAAAAACACGGCCATGATCCCTTGGCCTTTGCTGAGGCTGATAGTGGTTCCCCTCCACTTCCCTCTGATTTCAACAGTGATTGGAAAAGTTCCTATATTTTCCACACATAAAGCACTAGACATCAAGTAAGGCCTGCACTATCTTCCCCTTTACATTTGTGTTTAGAAGGTGAGGTTTTTCCTCACAATGAAAATTCCTCACAATATGTCTATCTCTTTAACATTTATAGCATTTCCCGCTCACGATCAGGTAGTTCCCCGAATGCTTCATCCAAAATTTATTACACATTGGATATTGCACATTATTGCCTCCTATTCCCATAATCAAAGGTTCTCTCTAAGATGGGATTCATCGATATATTCCTCTCATTTCATTTAAGATCCCACTATGTCTCACCAAACTCCAGTTCGACTTTCATCGCACTCTGCACGATCTCTTCATAGTTATCATTGTCACGGTTCACTAGATTCTTCCACAGATGATGTATTAGTCCACCGAAAAATCTATCAATCTTAACATTTGGATCCAGGAAAAAGATATGGGTATATCATGAAATTCAGGTAATGTTCATCTCATGGATTTGGACAGATTATTTCTCCTTCTACGATAGTTTGAGAAAATCCTTATCCATCCTTGTTTTCAAGGAATTAGGGAAATACTAAGTGAAAAAGATACTTCTAAACTCTTCCCACTCCATAGCTTCCACCTACAAAATTTTCCAAGTGTTTTTTATCTGTTCCCACCACCAATCAACTTATACATCTTAGTGATAGATAGCCAAGGTGACTTTTATAGCTTTGAAAATCCGAACATAGAAAAGATCTTGTCAATGGAGCAGATCCACTGCTCAGTAATCAATGGTCCAATCGATCCACTGAAGGATGGTGGTCGTTGACACATAATGAAGTCAACAAAATGTTGTTCCCATCACGGTGAGATAGGTCTCTCAGCTGGATTCAAGTTATTTCCCATAACATGAGTGAGTTGGTTCATTATTCGCATGAATGTTTCCATTCTGTCTTCCATCGGAGAGTCGTCAGCGCATGGTCCATTGTGGTCACCATTTAAAATTTTCTCCTATTTCGCACTATCATCTAAAAGAATAAAATCATAGTGAGAAACTTATTTCATTTAATAATCTTTTGACTATAAAATATTCTATATCTAAAAAATTCAGGCATAATCAAATACATTACTCTATAATTCCATCATAATAGATCATTAAAAGATTTCGATTTACCAAACATATCACCAAGGAGTGTCGTAACCAAGAGTGCAAAAAGGCATGTGGTTGTGTACCGGTTCCAGTTCGAGTCTAGAAAAAAGTAGTTTCATTGGTTTTTACCCCTATGTTCATATTTTCCAGAGCCACCTTTACCTGCTCGTATCTAGACATGGATGTATTAGCTTGATAAAACACTTACTCAATACTCACCAAAATACCAGGAAATGTTCCTATATTTAAACTTTTATATATGGTTATTCCTAAAGTTTTCATATCCTAATTTCCATAAATAATAATACTATCCTCTCATTCAACTATGGCATCCCATCTATTTAATACATAACTTTTCATTACATTTTATATACAGAGGATCTTTAATGTCTTGTGTCTTGGGAATCAGGAAAAATAAAACTTAAATACAACATAAAACATTATTCTAAACCACCTGTAGGGCTTCATCATAAGTTCAACCTACGTAAAACTATGACATTGTATATCCTGGATACATACATCAATGTAAAGGGTGTGTAGAAGGGACAGTAAGGGTAATCAAGGGAATCAATTTACTTCTGTTAACAATCAGAACTTGAATAACAACATAAAGACATAAGAAATAGAAGTATATGCATATCATAATTAAAATAACATGGAAAATAACTTGAATATGTGTCTTCAAAATTTTTTTTAGACATTCGTGAACATATCTCCAAGGTCATTCCCCAAGGTGTCATAAAAACTACCAAGGTAATTCACCATGGTATCATGAAAATTTTCATCTATAGAGACTAATTCTTTAACCACCACATTAGAGTGCTATCAGGGCACCCCCTTAATATGTATTATTTTTCATGTTATCCACATAAGTCATAATCAGACAATTCATAAATAACCAATAGTGAATAAAAGAAAGGGGTTTCATTTCAAAATCACGACGTTTTAAATGTTCTTAAAAATAAGATCATTATTTCATTTATAACCCATGGAAAGGGAGTGAGGGTAATATGTATGTCATTTACAGAAACAAATAAATAATTTTTATATATTTATGAACACCCATAAAAATTAAATAGTTCTGGGTATTCACATAAAAAATAAGTGATTTTCTTGAGAGAAAGAGATAGAAATTTTGACGTGAAATTTCTACAGCTTAATGACTATATAACATGGTTTTAGAAGACATTGAAAAGAGAGGGTACAAGAGTAACCCACCCATAAATAACTTATAATATCATATATATATATATAGAATAAAAAGGATATAAGATCATGGTTTGGAAATTTTAATGACATACCACATGAAAAGGAAACATGAAGAAAAGAGAAGACGTGATTCCTTTTAAGAAAAATTCAGCAGCCTAACAACGTCACGCAAAAATTCAGAAAAAAAAATTGATGAGAGCGGAAAGGGTCCCTCAAAAATAATACTTGAAATGGGAAAAAATGGTAACTTATATGAACATACACTCAACATAATGATATGGAAATTAGAAGACACAATATAAAGGAAGTCATGACTTAAAAAAGATAAGGGTGAAAGGTTCCCTTACCTTGAAAAGTAACATCGAATGCTTGATGTTTGGGAAATTGGGAGGCATGAGGGCACCGTGGGAGGACTACATGGGAGTTAAGGGAACCATAACATTGTTGTGGAGGATTTGGAAATGAAATGAATGAATTAATGACTTTCTATTTATAGGAGAAGTTAGTGGACTAGTCATTAATATGCAGGGGACACCTCATCAGTGGTATTGGAAAAACCATGGGCTTTCCCATGGTATTTTACCATGGTATTGGCAACTTGGGACACCTACCACCTTATATGACTATTAATAAGTCTACCATAATGATTACATAATTATTACATCCTTAATGAAGTCATCAAACACCTGAAAATGATAACTGTATTTTCAATATTCACCGAAAATTCAATTTTATTCAGAAAAATCCAAAAAAATCACCTTAACCTAATATTGATGCTCTGAATTGAAAAATGAACTCAATTTTATAAAAATAATTTTCTAAATATTTTCAATTTAATTTTTAAATAAAAAACACTATTCAACCAAAAAAATAATACTTGACTAATAATTTCTGCTATAGTTATTTACCTACTTTAATGAATCATATTATTTAATCAAGGTGAAAAAATTATATCAACAATTTATTAAATGATGTTACTTAATCCATTTGTTCATGTTACTAATCATAAGCGTAAAATAACTATTCATAATATACTATTCACCAAAATTATGTTGATCTTATTAGACTCTAAATTTGTTACTGAACACAACTATAGAAGACCAATTTCATTGAAATCGTTACACATTATTAATTATTTAAGGTTTTCATAAATATTTTAAAATATCCATTTTTCTAATCATGAATAATATATATCATTTACATATACAGACATTTAAAAATTCACAAACATAACCATATGAATAAATCACAATTGTATTTATATCAAAGGATTACACAAGGCAGTTATTGTATCATTACGTAGCCCCTTATAACACCAGCATATTTCATAAGTATAAGGTGTGTAAAGGTGATAGAATCTTGGGGCGGCTCTGCTAACATTTCCCAAGTGGTTATTTTTATCATCTTGAACTTCTCGCGAATGCAATTCCATTCCATCTTTACATGATGATGTTCGGATTGGGTTTTGTCTAGAGCAATGCCCAGTGGTGCTACCTCTTTCCCAAGTTCTGTTAGATGGTCTTAGATCAACCTGAGACTACTAGATGGGGCCATGGAATCATCTTTTTGTATTAACCAAGAACACTTGTATTTATAGAAAAAACATTTAACATTTAGTTCCCAAACATCTTATTGACCAACAGTGATACAACAGTCGAAACCCAATAGTCTCATTTTAATTATACACATGATATTAAATGAAATATTTTGTTTAGTATATAATAAAATAACACACAAAATTAGGAACCAAACACTATTTAAAAGTTCGGGTTGATACATTATTGGTGGGACAGCCTTATGTTTTTTCAATTTGAGTTTTGTCAATCATTATTGGGTATATATTTTTTACCAAGAGAGATGATTTCTAGAGAAATCTTGTTGGGAAACAAACTCATGTTATAGGATGATCATATAGTATTAATGAACTCTTACAATGATCAACCTTGAGGAATTATTCAAGTGAATATCTATTCATTGGAATGATTATTCATCAGTTGTATTTATATAAATTATTGATTAACAAGACCATTTTTTAACTGTAAACATTGAGTAGGACTCACATTACAAGACGAACATATTGAGGTTATTGAATCATGTTTCATTTCCTTTGGGTAAATTGGAATGTTTAGAATATTTTGATAAAATATAAACATTGTATTCAAGGAATCATAATGATAAATATACAATTATGAAAATTTATCACTCATCTTATAATTATATTTAAATGGAACATAAAAACCATTTCAATTAGTCCTTAGAAAATGTTAATATCAAGTTAGCATA
Source organism: Viscum album (assembly GCA_963277665.1). NCBI lineage: Eukaryota > Viridiplantae > Streptophyta > Magnoliopsida > Santalales > Viscaceae > Viscum > Viscum album. The sequence goes on from OY728151.1 coordinate 568,720,046, forward strand.
TTCAAGGGAGCATATAGATTTTATAAGAGGAAAATAAAATGAATGGTTTCTCAAATACTCTAAATTATATATAAAGGAGTTTTCATGAATTTAAATCTATAAAATATTGGAAAGGAATTTTTAAAACCATTTCTTCTTCTTATATTACTGATACAAAACATTTTCGATTTACATGATCATGATATAAATCCTGATTTGTGACATAGATATTGAAATTTTTATAGTAGACTAAAAAATTATTTATATGTTACACAAGATGTGTGTTTCACTAATTGGGTATATACATATGAGTTTTCTAATATAATTTGACCCTGGATATGATAGATAATAATTTAGAGGAAGTACTAATTGTTCGTGATAAATAAATGAATCATCTTTCTATAGAATAATTTGATTTGTGTATACTTAAAATTTATCTTGAATGGTAAAAGTTTTAATTAATGTGTCTATTTATAATTTATATCAACTAAAATATTTTTTCCAATATCACGTTTTGGATAATTACACATTCTCAATAAACATATCAATGATTGTAGTATAATAAGTTTAAGTTGAGATGATTGGATTTATAATGGTTCTGTACAAGAGAAGGATCACTACAAAGGGGAATCATAGTGGAATCAAAATCATTAAATATAAGGGCATCATTAACATTATTTGTGAACACTGTAATCTCTCCAAACGAATCATGATATGAGGGTTCAAATATTTGGAATGGGTTTCACTTATAACAGTATTTTTTATAAAAAACTACTTGTGATTATTGATATATTAGTGACCAAAAAGAGGAAATAGAGGTCCATGAACTACCTAATACAAATAATCATTGATATGTTCCAAAAAATATTGTTATTGAGTTATTAATGGTTAAAGGATCAGTTATTTCATTAAAACAATTCACTAAATTATTTACTCATAAACCCACCACAAAGTGAACCACTATCCTAGAGTTATTTTATTTCAATTCACACTAGTAGTGATAAGGTGTTGAATCCTCTAGATCATTAATCCAATATTTGTGGTAAAAACCCCACTGTATATTCCCACTATGTGGATAATGTTATTTTAATTTGAGGAACAATTTCATGTATATCGGTTTTTGTAGGGTTGACATGTACATGGGCCTGTATAGATGCTTTTTGATGGTTATTAAGTATTAGTTATTAAGAGTGGCAGTTTTTATGTTATGATTTTATTATTTATAGGTGATATTCTTATTTCTTGTTACTATATGATATTGTGGTTGGTTTTTAGAATGATGTTTCAAATAATGCTCAGGTGGTTTGTGAAGGATAAGATTGTAGATTAGTACATTGAATATTCTATTTAGTGGGGGGATCTGGTTTTGTGATATGTTATTTTGGCCATATGAGAGTGGTCTTCGCTATGAGATATCCTTGCTACATTATACTCATCTTTTTTATCCTCTCACACAATATTTTTAAATTATATTATCTCTTTTAGTTCATTGGTATTTTTCATGTAAATTTATTGTGTTGTTATTTTTTACATCAATTTTATTAGCTTTCATTAACATGTAACATCTCAAACATTACCATTCCATAATTACATGAAATAATAAAAATTAATAACATATAACCCCATAAACATTTATGTTTGGATATTCATTGAACTAGGGTAAACCTTTATTTAATGAATAAAATTTCCTTTTTTTCTAATTGATACTTTTTTCAATACATATTAAATTACATATTTTAAGAAATTGCTTCAAAATCTCCCTTAAATTTTTCTTACAATATATTCTTAAATGCATGTAATGTGAAACACAGTTCTATATAACTTGGGGAAATAGTAACATTACATGGTTGAGGTAAACTGTTAGTAAGGTAAGGAATATAAAATTATTAATATAATTATAATAATGTCATGAATAATATGGTATGAAATTTATGATAATGAAATAATTTCATATTACTGAGTTTATAGGATTTAAACAAATAAATGGATAGCAATGTATATAAATGTATGGGTAATAAAAACACATTTCATAGTGATATATGGAATAATATAGGTATACTAAATTCAATATCCTATTAAATTATACACCATATAGGAAATATTCCAATATATTTACATATTTTTAAGTCATCAAAAAATACAAATAAATAAATTGGATAACAGATATGAAATACTAAATATAGAGTTCCTCATGATACCTACATATACATTTATGGGATTCTACTTGACCCAAAAATAAATTATTATGTAAAATCTACTCAACATATTATGGAATAAATATATATACAATATATAATCATTAATCCATACTAAAAAATCGCCATTGAAATCACATGTATTCAGTACCGAAATATTCCAATAGTCAATAAATAGAATTACTATCTATGAAAAAATCCGTAAATGTAACTCTGTATAGAGTAATGGATTCATGGTTAACTAAATAATTTACTAAACTAATCTGTTGAAAAATATGGTTATTCTCAATAATGAAAAATATATTTTATTGTCAATTGATTCATGAATTAATGTTTTATATAGAACCCATGCATAATAATAGATGAGTGGGTGATAGTTATCCAAACATTAACAGTAAATATGAAGAGTATCATTATATCCCCACTAATTGGAATAAATTGTATAAAGATGTGAATATACAATAATAGTAATATTAATTGTACAATGGAATTTACTCATATGAATGGAATGATAATAAGGTAGTAGTGAGGAATACTAACATAGTATAAAAATATCATCCAGAAATTATCCATTAAAAAGTTGTTCAACTGGACGAAATGTTAATATATAAAATTATAGTATAACAATTTTATAAAATAATTTTCTAAAAAATTTAAACTATAATTATGTGGTTTATGAATAAATTTTTACAAACTAAAAAAATTAAATTTAATTATGAAAACCACTTTCAACCAAGTTATTTTTCTTGATGAATCATTGATATTAGAATATATATAAAATAATTGTAAATTACAGTCACCCATAACAAGAAATAAATAACTATACAATAAAATTGTAGAAACATAAAAATTTATCATAATAAATTTCAAGAAGACCAATCATAACTAAATGGATATGGACTGAGATAATGGATATTATTACATCTTGGGATACTCTTGAATTGAATGAATGAAGAAGAACGTAATTACATTTCTCAATTATTCTAAACATACACCAAGAAACCCTTACACCATTAAAATAAAATGAATAAAATCCATTAGAATACGAAACACTATATGGATCTTAAAATGCAAAAAATATATCTAAATTCTGTAAAATAAATTTATTGGAAATTATAAAAAGAATATTAAATATATCTTTTTGTGTTGTTATTACATCATATCAAAAGGAAAAATTTTATTCAGAAAATCCCTTATAACTATGGTATCATTGGAATCATTATATATTAAATGAAAAATGTGATAGTGATATTCAACACCCATGAAATACCTTAATTAGATAATATATATTAACTAAAAACTAATCACACCATGAAAAAGATATCAAGTTTCTTAATATGATATATGTTTCGTGAAATTAAATTAAAGAAAAATAACCCTTTATGTTAATCCTTAACAGCCACTAAATCGAGTGAATCTACTAAAAAATAAAAGTATTAATAAACTAAAGAATATCATTATGTGAATATTTGATATTTTATTTCATTTAAAATTATTCCCAATATTTATAAGACATTATAATTATATATTTTTAAAATCCTGTGTATAATCATAGGTGTTTTGAATATGTTTCATAATAAAAATGTTTTTCTTTTTTGGTACCCAATATTTCAACCATATGAAATCCTAAAATTTATTAAGATTTATTATTTATAATTTTTTATGTTTTCTTATTGACTATGATACTTAATTATGAAATCAATGATGATTTTTTTAGTGATTTTAAAATAACATACATTTGTATAATAATTAGAGAGTTTAATGTTATTGATTCCAATATAGTAACAAAAAATTTATTAATTAATTAATTTATATTATATATTATCATTAATTATGATATAGTTGTCATACCTGATATTATTTTATATCCTTCTTAAACTATGTGGTTAAGACATCTTAATCATGATCATACCAAATTTATGGGATGTGTATGGTTATGAAGGTGGTTTATTTTAGAATAATATAATTTTATAAAATAATAATGATATTATATGGATATCATTATGTAAATGAATCATATTTAAATATAATATATTAAACTTGATATAAAATATCTTGAAAATGAGACATGTTACTTTGTTGAGGTGGTAAACCACACAAAGACACATTTGACTTCATTATTTAACAATTATTGAGATATGATGAAGGTGGATTATAACTTATATCTTAATTGTTATAATTCTTTTATATGTTTATAATTAATTCATTAATTCTATTCATGAAAAACGTTTTAGAGATGTGGTGGTGAAAAATGTATGATTTCTGTTCACGGATGTTGTAGTCCTCATAAACACATGACTCGCGTTTTCATTTTTCTTAATATAAAATCCAATAGGATGTTAATGATTATTACATTATAATAATAAAATTAAATATAAAAACATTAATAACATCATTACATATGAATAAGAAAATTATATTTGGGAATATTGCATATAAAAAAATTTAAAATTTAATGTTTATTACTAACATTGAGGAAACGAGCTTTCTCTTAGAGGAATCCTTATAAATTAATGACATATGATAAAATCATGTGACATGAAGTTTATGGAAGTTGAAAATTATTTTAATCAATTAAATTTGATCATATTTCCTTGAAAAAATTTAAATTTTGTATTATTCATGAAGGGGTGATGAAGTGATGTGAACAAAAACATTGTTAATATTTCAATTTAAATTAAATATATTACATGATTTACATGCCAATAAGACCCAACATTTTAAAATAATGATTTTTTGATAATGTTCGGTTTATCCAAACATAAAATACTCAATTAGAATGATATTAGTTTTTCATTTTTTAACATATAACACATTATTTAACCCATTATATATTTATATCTAGTACTCTAGTTAAATTTTTTAACTAAGTAAATGAAATTGTTATACCAATAAATGTTTCATATTATATAATATAATCATTATAATTATATGTTTAATATCATTTTAGTTAGAATCACTTTATAAAATATTTAAACTGGTTTTAAAATGTTAAATTTATAATGTATTTAAAATAGTTTTAGAGTAATGTGTAACTAATGTAATAAATCATCTAACATATGTAAAAAACCAAAAAAATAAATTTAAAAATATATCTTATAAAATAAATATACATTTTGTAATAGCTTTTATACCATTGTATGTTTGACTTTTTTAACTAATAAAATAGGCTTTTCATTTTGGGAATGTTTTCATCTAAAAATTTAAAAAGATATTTGTAAAAATAACACTTTTTCACAATTCACCTAGTAATAATTATTTTTATAAAAAATATACAGATTTCCACCAAGAATAATTTTGACATGTTTATTTAAAAAAATTAATTTAATTTTGAAAAATTAATATAATAAAATTTAAAAATATATAATTGTAATGAAAATAAAATATTAATAAAATTGATGTTATTGAAAAATAATTGTTTTATTATTAAGTGTTCTTGATATTATTCTCATACAATTTATAATTTTAATTTATTTAATATATTAGTGAATATATATTAATAACTTATATTAAGAAAATAATCTTCTTCAAAAAAAATTTATATTTTAGTTACACATTAAAAATATATTTTTTGGTAAAAAAATATATTGTAATATTAAATAATATTATTTATTTAGCCTCTAAAAGATTGAAAAATCAATTGTTTACAAATTTTTTATTTTCTTGTTGTTTAATTAATATTATAAATTATTATTTATGTTAATATAATATGGATCAGCTCATTATTTGAATTTTTTATGGAAGAACAATCATTCAACATAATATATATTGATGTAAAATACATAGTGAAATTTCAGGTCATTACAATCTCCCCAAAAAATAAGATGCTTCCCAAAAATATTAACTGTTACTCATAGAAATATTAAGGGCATCCATGAATCAAGATTTAATTTCTTATGATTATTATTCATCTCTATATTTTTTCTATGTAGTGAACACTTTCTTTCATTCATAATAGTAACATAACTCATGTTTTTTAGTAATCATTTTTTCTAAATACCCTAATATAATAGGAATAATTTTTCATAGTGATTTTATAGTAAAATATGTACAAATATGTCACAACCCACCTTCACCAAAATGAGGGAAGGGTCCGCAGATTTCCAGGCCCTTCCTTTTTTAAGTTGAAGGAGAGATAATGACCCCCGAAACCCGCCTTCAATAGGTCCCGGAGTGGCGACTAGCACCAAGGGTATATAAATTACACACAAATGGAAGGTATTACCTTTTTTTTGTTTTATAGGATTGGGAGATGATAATATGAAACCCAACAACACCAAGGTAAAAGAAATCTAAAGCCAAAAGTAAACCATTCCCACAAGCATGTTCCAAAAGTAAACGCCACAAAAGGTGACTACAAAGGTAAGTACCAAAGAAAGAAAAACAGCAATTGCAACTGCCCCAAAGGTCTGAGCTAGTATGGTCCCGCGTGATCCTCGAAGTCCTCCTAGAAACCTGAAAGTAGTTCTATATACGTAGGGTGAGCATACAAGTACATGAATTAGGGAAAACCAAAGAATCTCGTGCACAAGTGGGGGAACATACTAAAGTCCCGTGAGAAAAGGAGTAAACCAAACACCTATCAAGTTAAATCATCCACCCAAGCATCACTAAGGCACACTCCCCAAATAAAGCAAGTCATGTATTATATATAATTAGAGAACATCGATGTTTGTGTACCCTGCGCCACTTTCCCACTAGTTATTGAGACATCATACACATCAGACCAATCCCGGCATTCTCACCGCAGTCCTACTGCCACAGCCCCCCGCACACACCTGGGCCACAACCACAAGCAGTCCCACTACCGAATCCTTCCTTCAAACACCTGGGCCACAACTATCACATGTAACCATGCCTGCAAACACCTAGGCTAGAACAACCACCACCACGCCCGACAACACCTGGGCTAGAAAATCCACTGCCACGCCCGAAGACACCTCGGCCTCATCTCGAAGACACATGGGAAACCACCTGCCGCATACACCTGGCCAACCACCACACTACCCCGCTAGAAGGTTCTTGGGATAATAATGGACCTCAGGCCATAACGACCTGCCCGAAGTTACTTGAGCTATCCGGGAAAGGGAGCAGAAAATGAGCTAATAACCAGCCACTAATAATAGTGTTTGGAAAAACACCCTCCCCGATGAAATGGGGCTGTTCGGCACTAAGTGATCAACATGGGTGGGGCGTGAATAAGAATCAAAAAACTAAAAATATATACATAGGTAACAATAACTCACCCAATGTTAGGTTTTTCTTCAGAGAGCCTACAGATCACAACAGCGCTCAAGTCCGAGCCACAACACTCGCCAACAAAACCCATTTGTCCCATTCTTGTTTTCAAGTTCAGTAATAATGTTCAATTAAGACTATGCACTACTGGGCAACTAATATCATAAGCATAAACAAGGAGAAGAGACCATCCAAACGTCAATTTAAGTATTTACACCCGGTTCTCTTGTAAAGTCACAACAATAAAGGAAAAGTGAGAACCCTCAAAATCCTGGAACTAGACAACCTCGAGACACTGCCCCGTGTCCCCTCCCCCAAAAAGGATTTTCATAAACAGAGGATCTCACCCCAATTCGTGATATAAAAAATTACCCACCCGGTCTTAAAACTCACTACAAATGAATCCATACCAACAGTGGTTCCCATCCCCAATTTCACACAACCACTGAGAGTGTAAAAAAAAACCAGGGATCCCATCCCCTCCCATATTTCCACCAATCGGCCCCTGAAAGAAAACAACCAAACCACTTCCACCAACACTATGCAGGGCCATGCCTATATTTTCAGAATTATAAGATTTAACACACTCCATGATTTCAATTCCGTGTTTTGACCGGGGTTAGCACATAAGGGATTGATCCTGGTGCTTTCAATTCTTTCAGTCGGGTATACGTGATTAACCAATTTACATTTTCACAGCAAGAGTTTATAATTACAAAAAAAAGACATTTAAACACCACCAGGGGTTAATTAGTACACAAACAATGACCACCAACGACATTGATTTTCATAAGGTGTAAGCTAGCACAACTCAGAAATATGATCATAATTTAAGCAACATCAATGATCACAACCCACCCTTCATTCTTTATAGAAACAGTTTATAATATTTATATAGGCCTAGTTTATCCAATTATATAGAATCAAAATCATGCCCACCCCGCATGATAAAAAAAATAGAGAGATGAAGGAGAAATTCCCTACTTGTTGATAGACGATCAACGCTTATGCCGGGTGTGAATCTTTACGGATAACGATACGGCTCGCCCGATGCACCAGAAGCTGTTCATGAAAAACCGCGATCGAGGAAAGCAGAAACCACGACTAACCCTTAGTTTATAAGAGCCTTGGAAGGTTGAGATGAGAACGCCAAACTGCGTAAGGAGTGGGGCTCGTGGGTTGACCACGCGGTTGGGCAGTTACACACAGAGGTCTCTCGGGGTTTTTTTAGGAATTAATTATTGTATTTAAATGGTTTTAAAAGGAGTAAAAGAATTAATTTACGTAGAAACATACGTTGCGGGAGCGGAAAATTCAGGTAATAGAAAAAGAAAGAAAGGCTCAGCGAGGGGACACGGTGCCACCGTCACAGTGTCACCCTCACGGTGTCAGCCTCACGGTGCCACCATTTTGGTGGAGCGTCACATTGGAAAAGTAATGGGCCAGGAGGATATGGGCTATTACATTAGATACCTCTCAAACTATTCTCACCCTCGAGAATCAAAACAAACCAGAAGAGAATAGAGGGTCCGAACTACCACCTCGAATGATACCTCTCAGGAGTGAACCTTGTCATTATCTAGAAATTCCTCCCTCTTATGAACCAAGAAACATACCATGACAAACTGCCCAGGCATGTGGGTTTGGGAGTCTCCTCCCCCATGTCAAGATATTATCCGCATTGGGCGGCACTGAATATCCCGCATGGGTTTAATCACATCCACCATAATGCATCTTGATTAGGGGTCCGGTTATCTCCTCCCCAAAGATAGGGACTTTCGCACACATTCAGACGATAGAGAGCCAGTACAATTCATTTCCAAAAAGACCAAACGTTCTACCACAATAGGTACAACAAGAAACATAACATAAAACAACTGTGGGTATTGGATATGGATATGTGCTTCCCTATCCCACGTAATCTCCGCATGCCCACCATGTCTCCACAACACACAAACCAAGGGAATGTTTCTCCCACGAAGCACCTTCTCCTTGCGATCATCGATCATCACTGGTCTCTCCACAAAAGTCATGTCGTCCTCGATGTCCAGCTCACCCCTATCAAGGGCGTCTGAATCATCATGAAGATATCAACAGAGCTGGAACACATGGAAAAAATCATGTATCCTCAGTAGCGGCAGTGGTAATGCTAGCTGATAAGCCATTCGCCGACCCGCCGCAACACTTCGAAGGGTCCGATTAACCTGGGATAAATCTTACTCCCCTTGCCAAACCTCCACTGCCCACGCTAAGGGGATACCATCAAGAACACGTGGTCTCCAACCTCAAACTCCTAGGGCCTCTTTCTGGTATCAGCATATGACTTCTATCGGTCCTGGGCCGCCTTCATCCTTTCCCGTATGATTTGAACCTTATCTATTGTGCTCTGCACCAATTCTGGGCCAAGGAAGCATGCCTCTCCTACTTCGGCCCAACACACAAGTGACCGACATGGCCTCCCATACAAAGCTTCAAACGGTTCCATGCCAATGGAAGAGTGGTATCTATTATTGTAGTGAAACTCTACCAGAGGAAAGTATTTCACCCATGATCCTCCAGAGTCCAGAACACATGCCCGCAATATATCCTCCAAGGCCTGGATGGTGCGCTCGGTTTATCCATCTGTCTAGGGATGTAAAGTGGTGCTAAGACGTAACTTTGTGCCGAAAGCATGCTGCAATCCTTTCCAGACCTACGAGGTAAACCGGGTATCCTTATCCCAGACTATAGACCACGGAACTCCATGCAACCGCACCACCTCATCCATGTACTTTCATGCCAAAGCATCCACAGTACTCAACTCCTTGATCGCCAGAAAGTGGGACGATTTCATTAACCGGTCCACTACCACCCAGATGTCGTCATATGCCCCTTTTCCCTTGGGACGTCCTGTGATGAAATCCATGAAGATGTCATCCCACTTCCTCTCAGGGACATCTAGAGACTGCAGTAGGCCACCCGGAACTTGGTGTTCAGCCTTCACTTGCTGACACACTAAGCACTTGGCCCCAAACTCTGCCACTGCTCATTTCACTCCGGGACACCAAAACTATCTCTTCAGTCCCTGGTACATCTTGGAAACTCCTGGGTGTACTGCCAGGGGTGAGTTGTGGAACTCACAGAGAACCCTTCCGCGCATCACTCCTGGAACAAACAACCTTCCCTGGAAAAGCATCTGGTTCTGACCATCCTCTTTCCATCCTTCCAGAGCATTTCCCTAGTCAACTCGGTCATGCATCACTTCGCACTCTGGGTCTCCCCACTGAGACCTCTCAACTTTCCGCAACAGAGAAGACTGCACTGTCATCTGATATAGGCAACCTCTACTACCAGCAATCCTTGCATCCAGGTGTAAGGCAGCCATCTCCCCCATCGCTTTCCAGGCGTCCGCCGACTCTCGGACCGCATCCTTCTATGTCCTCCTGCTCAAGGCATCGGCCACTACATTTCCCTTTCCCTCAGTATAAGAGATCTCAAATTCATACTCCTGGAGGAACTCCACCCATCTCCGCTATCTCTAGCTTATGTCCCGCTGGGAGATGATATACCTCATGCTTTTGTGATCCGTGAAGACCACAAAGAATTCTCCGATGAGGTAGTGCCGCCATAACTTTAGCGCAAAAATGACCATTGCATGCTCCAGGTCGTGGGTGGCATAATTATGCTCATGGGGGCATAGCTTCTTGGACCCATATGAGATCACCCATTTTCGCTGCATCAACACACATCCCTTGCCCTATCTTGAAGAAACACAGAACACCTCATAGGCTGCCCCTTCTTCTGGTAATCGCAGCACTGGGGAACTAACCAACATCTACTTCAGATAGCTGAAGGCTGACTCGCACTGCTCAGTCCACACAAAAACCTGTTCTTTCTTGGTCAAGGATATCAAAGGGGATGCTACTTGGGAGAAGTTGGGTATGAACCTCTGATAGTTACCTACCAGCCTGAGGAAACTACGTACTTCTGCCACATTCTTGGGTGATTCCCAAGAAACAACTACCTCAACCTTTGACAGGTCCACCGCTACTCCCTGCTCGGACACCACATTCCTGAGGATGTGCACTTCTCGTGTCTAGAACATTCATTTTGACAACTTCCCATAGAGTGGATGATGTTAGAGGACCTCCAATACTATTTTCAGGTGCTCTGCATGGTCCTCTTCTGACCTTGAATAGATCAGGATATCATCGATGAACACAACCACAAACTGATCCAGGTACTCCCGGAAGATGGAGTTCATAAGCCACACGAACACTGTCGGGGCGTTCGTAACACCAAAAGGCATGACTACGAACTCGATGTGTCCAAATCTGCATCTGAACGTCGTCTTCGGGATTTCACCCTCCTTCACTCTCAGCTGGTGATACCCAGACCGCAGGTCGATCTTCAATAACCATCCTACCCCTTTAAGCTGGTCGAAAAGATCGTCTATCCTCAGAAGAGGGTAGTGATTCTTGATCGTCACCTGATTCATCCTCCAGTAGTCTATGAACAACCTGAGACCACCATATTACTTCTTTGCGAAAAATACTGGAGCAACCCACGGTGACGCACTTGGTCGATCATAACCCCTCTTCATCAGATCGTCAATTTGGATCTGCAACTCCCGCAGCTCTGAAGGTGCCAACCGGTAAGGAGCCATCGAGATCAGACGAGCGTCGGGCTGTAGGTCTATCCCGAACATGATATCATGATGTTGGGGTAGAGTTTTCACCTCCACAGGGAAGACTTCCATAAACCCACAGACGATCTCTGGCACTTCCACCATTTCGGCCTCTACCGACCCTACTGACAGCTCATCTAATGAGGAGAGGAGGGGTTCCCCTCTCCTATTGACCTTCTGACTGCTCAGCTCACCGGTGAAAGTTAGACTTAGTCCACCCATGTATTAGAACACGACCCTTCCTCGGAAATAGTCGATGAAAACACACGCAGGGAATAGCCAGTTGATCCCTAGGATGACATCGTATGGCTGTATCTGTAGCAGAAGAAGATCTCTAACCGACTAATGTGGCCCTATCATCTGTCTGCATCCCCGAAAAACAAACCACAAGTCGGTCTGACCCCCAACTAGTGTGATAAACACCAAGGGTACTAGGAGTCCCTCAGCATCTAATCCCAAGGCACATGCTAGACTAGGAACAACAAAGTAGTGAGAAGCCCCGATATCGAACAAGGCATAAGCAAGGGTACTAAAAAAACTGATCGTACATCGAACAACCTCCAGCCCTGTTGGAACTGCTGCCTCTGCGGCGTGTAACTGTCCACACCTAGATCCACTGCCCCTTGGTTGTCTGCCATCTCCCAGACCACGCCCCGGTCGAGGTCCCTAAGGAATGCCCTGAAGTCGGACTCCTCTTCCTATGTCTTCCCTCAGAGGAGCGGGAGATCGTTGTCCTTGCTGCTGCTGCTGGATAGGCCTGGATGGAAGCTGCTGCTGGGGCAGGTGGTGGGGATGTCCTCCACTGTCGTACTGTACTCGGCCCGGGCACTGATTCTGGAGATGTATAGGGCTCCCACAAATGAAGCACCGCGGTCTCAGGCCTGAAGTAAAAGTGCAAGGACCAGGGGATCGAAACTGAAACTACTACGTCCTGCTCCCTGCCGGTCGGAACATGGAGGGTCCTGACGCTGGAGGCCTAGTGCTGGCGGCCTTCCCCTTCGATGGAGCCAACTGGATCCCTTCTCATGAAACACCTCCTAGAGCATGCATCCTCTCCACCACTTCGGCCTTCTTTTGGACCTCTAAGTACGTCAGAAGGGTAAAGGGGGTAATGGAATACTAGAGGGAGGGGCGGAGAGACTCCTCCAAACGTCTTGCCCGATACTCCACGTCGGGAAAGTGGTCTGGAGCAAAACATAGGAGGTCCTTGAACTTGATCCATAGCTCTCTCACAGACATACTCCCCTACTGGAGGGATATTAGCTCATGTCCCTTTTCATCCTTCATCGTTGAAGAGAGGAATTACGCCCGAAACTCCCTCTTGAAATCAGCCCATGCCACCTCAGACTCTCTCCTCTCCCCCAGCTAAAGCGTCCACCACTAATGCACCACTCCCCGCATCTGGCTGACGTCCAGAGGAACCCAATACTCAGTCGGGGGCCGAATCAGGCTGAAAGCTATCACTAGATCATCTAGCCAGCCTTTCGTATTCATGTCAGAGGTGCTGCCCTCATACATCTCGAGGGTCTGTTGTTGGAAGGCACGAATAGTCTTCTACCACTGGTCGTCCTCATCTTCTCGGTTAACTCTCTGTAGATCGGCCACAGTAGTCTGCGGGTCCTTGATCGCCTGTACCACACGCGGTTACCTTCCAGGTGCCATAGCAGCAGGGTAAACAAGGAATTATTAAGCCCATGTAGTGCAGAATATTGTCTTTATAACTTCTTAAACTTTTCATAATTCCCAAAACACCCCAGAAACACGAGAACGCAAGTCATAATGATGCATTTACATTTCTTAGGGTCTCCACCCTAAAATCAGTGTGGCCTCACTTGGTCATTCAGTAGGTCCAGTGTCCTTGCATCGGATCATGGGGGGACCTAAAATCTCGGGTCCTAGCCGGTCTTCCCTGGCATAATTCACACACCGAGGTCACCCAACACTGTTTCCCTACCATCCCATGCAATCATTGTTGTGCCTAACTCCAGACTACATCCTATCTCTCAACCATCTCCTCTGATACCATTCTGTCATGACCCGCCTTCACCAAAAGGAGGGAAGGGTCAGCAGATTGTCAAGCCCTTCCTTCTTTGAGTTGAAGGAGAAATAATGACCCCTGAAACCCACCTCCAATAGGTCCTGGAGTGGCGACTAGCACCAAGGGTATATAAGTTACACACAAATGGAACGAATTACACTTTTCTTATTTTATATGATCTGGAGATGAGATGATGAAACCCAACAACACAAAGGTAAAATAAAAGCACAGCCAAAATTAAACCATTCCCACATGCATGATCCAAAAGTAAAAGCCAAAAAAGGTGACTACAAAGGTAAGTACCAAAGAAAGAAAAACAACAACTACAACTTCCCCAAATTTTTGTGCTAGTATGGTCCCGAGCAATCCCCGAAGTCCTCTGGGAAACCTTAAATTGGTTTTATATATGTAGGGTGAGCATACAAGTACACTCAGTAAGGAAAACAAGACTCTCGTGCACAAGTGGGGGAACATACTAAAGCCCCATGAGAAAAGGAGTAAACCAAACACCTATGAAGGTAAATCATCCAACCAAGCCTCACCAATTCCCACTCCCCAACTAACTCAAGTCATGTAATACATATAATCATAGAACATAGATTTTTTGGTACCCCGCGCAACTTTCCCACTGGTTATTGAGACATCCTATGCATCGGACCAATCCCACCATTTTCATCGCAGTCCCACTGCCACACCCGCCCGCACACACCTGGGCCACAACCACACGCAGTCCCACTCCCGAATCCCGCCTGCAAACAACTGGGCCAAAACTACCACTTGTAAACACGCCTACAAACACCTAGGCCAGAACAACCACCACCATGCCCGAAGACACCTGGTATAGAAAATCAACTACCACGCCCAAAGACACCTAGGCCTCATCCGGAAGACACTTGGGAAACCACATGCCGCACACACCTGGCCAACCACCACACTACCTCACCCGAAGGTTCTTGGGATAATAATGGACATGAGGCCATCATAGCCTGACCGAAGATACCTGGGCTATCCGGGAAATGGAGCAGAAAAGGAGCTAATAACCAGCCACTAGTAATAGTGTTGGAAAAAACACCATCCCCAATGAAATGGGGGTGTTCGGCACTAAGTGCTCAACTTGGGTGGGGCGCGAATAAGAAACAAAAAACTACAAATATATACATAGGTATCAAGAACTCACCCAAAGATAGGATTTTCTTCAGACAACCTACAGATCACAACAGCGCTCCAGTCCGAGTCACAACTCTCGCCAACAAAACCCATTTGTCTCATTCTTGTTTTCATGTTCAGTAGTAATGATCAATTAAGTCTATGCACTACTGCATAACTAACACCATAAGCATAACCAAGGAAAAGAAACCAGCCAAACATCAATTTAAGTATCCACACCCAGTTCCCTTATAAAGTCACAACAAAAATGGAAAATTGAGAAACCTTGAAGTCCTGGAACTAGACAACCCCAAGACATTGCCCCGTGTCCCCTCCCCCCAAAAAGATTCTCATCAACAGAGGATACCACCCCAATTCATGACATAAACAAGTACCCACCCGGTCTTAAAACACACAACCACTGAATCCATAACAATAGGGGATCTCATCCCCAATTACACACAACAACTGAGAGTATAAAAAAACAGGGGATCCCATCTCATCCCACATTTCCACCAATCGGTCCATGAATGAAAACAACCAAACCACTTCCACCAACACTAAGCTGGGTCATGCCTGTATTTTCAGATTTATAAGATCTAAGACACTCCATGATTTCAATTCTGTGTTTTGACCGGGGTTAGCACAGAAAGGATTGATCACGGTGCTATCAATTCATTCATCTAGGTATACGTGATTAACCAATTTACTTTTTCACAGCAGGAGTTTATAATTACAAAACAAGCCATTTAAACACCACCAGGGGTTCATTATTGCACAAACAACGACCACCAACGGCCTCGATTTTCAAAAGGCGTAAGCCAACACAACTCAGAAAGATGATCATAATTTAAACAACATCAACGATCAAAACCCCCCTTCATTATTTATAGAAACAGTTTATTATCTTTATTTAGGTCTGGATTAACCAAATCTTCATAATAAAAAGAACGCCCACCGCATATGATACACAAAAGAGAGAGATGGAGGATAAATTCCTTACTTGTTGATAGACGATCGAAGCTTATGTCAGGCGTGAAACATTACGGACAACGATGTGGCTCACCCGATGCACCAGAAGCTATTCGTGAAAAACCGCGATCAAGGAAAGAAGAAACCAAGGATAACCCTTAGTTTATAAGAGTTGCAGACAATTGAGATGAGAACGCCAAACCGTGTAAGGAGCGAGGGTCGTGGGTTGACCACGCGGTTGAGCAGTTACACACGGAGGTCTCTCAGGATTTTTTTAGGAATTATTTATGGGATTTAAATGGTTTTAAATGGAGTAAAAGAATTAATTTACGTCGAAACTTACGTTGCGGGAGTGGAAAATTCACGTACATGAAAAAGAACGAAATGCTTGGAAAGGGGTCACGGTGCCACCGTCACGATGTCACCCTCATGGTGTCACCCTCATAGTGTCACCCTCACAGTGCCACCGTGACCATTGTGACCCTCACGGTGTAACCCTCACGGTTCCACTGTCACAGTTCCACCGTCATGGTGTCACCCTCACGGTGCCACTATCACGGTGTCACCCTCATGGTGCCACCGTTTTGGTGGAGCCTCACTTTGGAAAATTAATGGGCCAGGAGGGTCCGAACCATTACAAAATATGTGTCCATAGTTTGATTTTTAGAGGACATTTTCAATCTATGAAATTATTATGGATCTAATTTCAAAATATTCAATCCATTTCTAATATCAATCCATGTTTTAATAAAAGATAATTTCATTTTGTAGGATGAAAATTCATATTATAATCTATTAACGTGGATATATGTTCATAGAATACAATAATTACAAAATATGATTTTTTTATTAATAATTTAATATCCAGTAATTTGGGTGGATATTATTTGATCCTAGTATTTATTATATGTCTATAGGACTAGGATATGCATTAAACAATCATAGATTTCAGTGGGGATGGGGGTGACAGATGTTCTTCATTCCACGTTAATTTAAACCACACATCTCTTATTGTTGATTCATATTATTTCCATTAAATTGGATATATCTAGTGAATATAATCCTTGTTAACCATTAGATTATGTACTAGACACAAAGAATAAAAATTTCTCTACATTTATGTCTATAATCTTTTGGGAGTTCCATTAGAAAAACACTTTTTCCTTTAATCATGACATCTAAATGAATAACATTTCAATGGAAATTATTTTCTATGTAACCTATTTTTCACACATAAAGTGTCCAATTAATTTGAGAAATTTACTTTTTTAATCATATTACATTTATAGTGAGAATGAAATTTAATCATCATTATGTAATCTTATTATTCTTGGGATCATCCTCAAGACATTATCATTATTATCTTTGTTATTATAAAAAACACAACTATGTTCATGTCGATAATCATAATTTTTTTATCTATTTATGAGTAACTATAAGATTTCAATCTCTAGATCTTATCCAGTTTTGTTTTTTATTGGTGTGGGGGATTTACATTTTCCTTGACATACATTGTTCACATCATTCCATTATGATTTATCCCTTTCCAAAACCAAAATGAATTAATGTAATTGATAAAATAATAAAATTATTTTGAGGAAATTTCATTATAAATTCTTCCTTAAAATTCATTACTATTCAAAATTATTAGATTATATTTTACTTTATACAAAAAATATCTTATTTCAATCTAGGTTTCCTCTTGTTAGTTTCTCTCATTTTCCAATGAATAATTTCACAGCATAATATATCATCTATAATTTGTTATACAGAGAATATGAGTAAAAAAATCATATCCCCTAGGTATGTCTTTCCATGTATGCAGACTTAGGCCAACTAAACGTGCACCATAGTGAATATCATGATAACACTAAACAATACATTTTCATTTTAATTACCCTTATATACCTATATATCATTTCCACATCCTACTTCCAATATATAGAAAAGTATTTAATTTTTATCATACCACACAATCCATACATATCCCAAATAGAGGATGCATTTGAATACATATTATTAATCAAATGGATTTTACTAAAGTTATACATTCTATATTAAAAAAATCAATAATACGACAACTATCCTAATAGGTTATATATACATTTTCAATTTAAATCAACATTTATTGTAATTGGACATCATAATATCTATGAGAGTTGTCTTACACCCAATTTATATCCTCACATGAAATGGTATCTAAACAATGATATGATAAAAAATATTATATCAAGGATGATATTTTCCAATATTTACAGTAATTAAAGAAAATATTTATTTACACATATTTTAATGATGTATTTGGTTTAGATATATATTGAATTATGAATACACATTAACTCTTAATAACATTTAATTGTCAACTAATGGAAAATTTTACTAATATATATGATATTAAAAAATCCAAAATATGTATTGAAAATTGCCCACAAATTTTCGACACATTCTTTTATTGTATAAAAATAATGTGATAAACATTTATTAATCTCATGATGAAATGGATACAAAAAACATTCATCTCAAATGATCCATATAGGAAGTGTTATATCATAATTTATATTGAAATTAAAAATGAATGAGTTATACTAATGGAATGAAGGATTGGTAATTACAATTATATAACTGATCCCCTGATCCTAAAACAACTCCATGTATTAAAATAATCATAAAACATGGATAAAAATAATAGAATTAATTGATATCAAATGAATATTTTAAAAGTATTCAGAAAATTATTCTAAAAAACTACATTCTATCAAATAGTTATGTTTTGATATATAATTCATGTTAACAAAGCATTCATATCATCTAAACAAATGGGGAACCGTACACAAAATACATATTATAGTTTAACTAATGAGACATACTAATGCATTTATGGGATTTTATAATACTCGTACATAACTAATTAATTCAAATTCATTAATGTTATAAATGAATTAATAAATTATTCAAATTATTAACAAAAATTCATAGTAAAAAATAAACCTCTACATTGAAATAACATGTATACAGACTATCAATATATCCACTATAATTAAGTATAAATGATGTATATGTTTGGATCCCTCAAACTAACACCATATATATTAATATGTATATTGTTATGTCAAAATATTCCAAAATGAAATAAAACATTATATGGCCATAATCCATTCATGAATGAATGTGGATGGTTAAAAATCTCATATCATAATGTTACTCAATGAACCACTCAAATAATAATTGTAAATTAGTAAATAATTATCCCTATAGAAATAATAGATATATTTATTATCAATATTTCCTCATTAAATTGAATAATTTGGATAACTATGTGAATATATATTTATAATTATATTCAATATTCAATGGAATATACCATTATCAGTTAATTTATTAAATGTATGTAGTGATTATTACTTTAATTTTGTAAGGATATCAATAAAAATTGATAATAAGAAATTTTAGTTCTAGGGGTTTAAATGTATATAAAAATTTTTCATACAAAATAGAAATATATATTGTCAAAGTGTAATGTAATTCATTTTAGAATAATATATTTCATGAATAATCATTATAACTAAGACAAATGATATTGATTTCTTAATAACCAATATAGACACTCTATTTTGATTGATAAATAATTGTAATGGATTTAATAAGAACAAATATAAATCCCAAAAAAATAGAGAAAATAAATCATAAAAAATTTAAATAGATAAACATACCAAACTATTATGAATAATGTTCAAAAAATAATCATAACTCAATGTGAGATAATTATGTTAACAAAAAACATTTCGACTTGGGTTTCACTTGATCAAAAGAAAAATGCATGGGGGATATTCATTTTTTATTTAATATCACATTAATTAAATGAAAACATATTAAATAACTATATTTTAATAGAAATAAATTCAAAATCATATTCAATGAAAAATGGTGAACACAATAAAATGTGTCTTAATGAGTTGGAAATGATTCCAAAACAACCCTTCTGAATTTGATATAATATTAATAAAAAAAATTGAATAAATAAAATATGGATCGTAAAACCCTATGAATTACATTAATATATTAAAATAAATTCTTTAAGAATTAATAACCCTATATTAAAGTTATCTATGTTCATTGTAGTAAATTTGTTTCAAGTAAGAACATTTCAAATAAAGATTCCCTTCCAGTATTTAAATATTTTAAAAGACAAATCTATTAATGAAAAAACTTTATATGACTCTTAAATTACCATTAATTAAATTGATATGATAAAATAAATTCTCTAGTC
This sequence comes from Viscum album, assembly GCA_963277665.1. Lineage (NCBI taxonomy): Eukaryota > Viridiplantae > Streptophyta > Magnoliopsida > Santalales > Viscaceae > Viscum > Viscum album. The sequence continues at coordinate 568,740,547 of OY728151.1, forward strand.
AACAATAAAATAATATCAATGATATGACCATGAATAATATGAAATATTTTTTTATTAAATTTATTTTGAGCCAAGGAACACCTTACATTAATTCCATAATTCTTCTAAAATTATTGAATCAAATATATCAAAATAATGTTATTATTCAAATATTTTTAACTTTATCAATATCTACAAATTCTTATAAAATTAAATTAAAATTATTTTATATATGTACATTAGTTATTTTTTTCAATATTTGGTGTCATTATCCTTGATTGTTTTAAAATACATCTACAATAGTTATATTATTTTCAATATCCTACCAAATTTAATCATTACCATATCATAAATGTTATTATAAAAGATTATTTATAATTATATAATTTTTTCATTTCACTCGAGGGGTTTTTTTATTATAGTTAATGATGATTCATATAACGAGCATGTTTCAGTGATTTTTAATGAAATGAATTGGGATATTAGCAAATGAGATTACCATTAATGTTAGCATTATAAGTTTAAAAATAATTATTTACATATTTATATCTTATATTATTAGTATTTATGTTCAAATATTATTCAATTGTATTACTTTACATTATTTTTCAAGTAGGTGATTAGACTAGCCTAAACATGAACATACCCTATCAAATGGATACCTATTTTTTAAAAAGTCATTGATTTTGGAATAATTTTTTTTACAAAATAATAATTAAAATATAAAGATATACATAATGTATTGAATTATATTTTTATATATAATAGTAAATAATAATGAATATATATTTAAATCAAGATATTTTACTTCATGGAGATGATAATCAGAAAAATCATTCAATGAACATTTTCTGTTCACATTGAATGAGTGAGGAAGAATGGGTATTAAAATTTATATCTTAATAATAACAATTAAATTATGTAAGGACCAATTATTTATCAACATTTTCCTCTTTTATATTAGATAGATTTTGTTGTAAAAAAGGAAAGATGCGGCTCCGTGGAAGTTGTAGTACACACTAACACACAAATTTTGTTTCCATTTTTCTTTTAAAAATGGGGAAATTTGTTCCATGATTATTTACATAAAACAATTATGTCACTGCATTAACCAAATTAATGTCATTATATATGAATGATAAAATTACACTTTCAAAGTTATTCTAGAAGATAAATTAAACTGAAAAATATTTGTAATAACATTAGAACTGGTGTTTTCCCTGAGAGGAATCCTTGGAAATGGAGGGAGTATGATATTTTCATGTGACGAAGATCAATTAGAAGTGCAAAATAATTTTATTTGAAATAATAATGTAGTGTTTTAGGATGAAAATGATATTTTATAGTGATCTTGAGTTATTTGTGACTGTTAAATTTTTGAAGTGGTAATGAAGGATTGTTTTAATATATAACGTTAATATAAATAGAGAACATGTTTCACACGTCAAAAAGACATGAACTTTGTGGATCATGGTGGTTAAACTCATGGATCATTATTGATAATTGAGTTTCATTGGAATTATGATATTTGTGATTTGAATGTGGTATTTTTCATATCTAAATCTGGTGTGTGTAGTTTATGTGGATGTGAGATATGTGTGAATATGTAGATATCAATGTATGGTTCCCAATTATCTAAAAGTGTTTTAAAAAAATTGGAAATATAGATTTTGGAACAATAATGGAAATAAAAAAAAATTGGTTGGATATTTTATTTAGGAAATACCACGAAAAATTAATTATAAATATTTTTTGGCATGTTGGAGCCCTCACCGCTTTGGTCAACACATTTTTACCTTCTTGCATTCACCTATGTAATTAGTTTCTAGATAATTTATTCACATGGATAATAATAACAAAATATTACTTATTATATAATGGGAACATTATATTATAAATAATAAATATTCTTTATTTGGATTACTTTTTAAATATGATAATAATTATTTTTAATATAATAACTATGTAATATATTAATATCAATTTTATGGAGTACTGTAACCTATGATCAAAAAATTGTCATGATTTATTTTAAATTAATATAAATCCACACACAATAAATGTAAACTTTTTCTTATAAAATGGTTTCAAAAATTTAAAAATCATTTCAATATATTATAAATGTCATAAAAACCATAATATCTGTAAACTTGTTAATTTTCACAATTTAATTGAAAATCAATATTTTCATAAAAAAATATAATATTTTTGATATAATGAGTTAATAAATGATTATAAATTTAAAAAATTGAAATTATAATATTTATATATTTATCTTTATTAGAAAATAAAATAGATAATGGGAAAATAGTTTTAATCAAAAATATACCTTTTATAATTAACTGTTCATGATAATATTCTTTGACAATTTATTATTTAATTTCTATAAATTTATTAGTAAATAAATTTTAATAAATAATATTATCATAATTATAATTTTAATGTAGTATATTTAATTTATTAACATATTAAACAATTGTTTGGGAATGAAAATTTATTTTCAATATTTATTCATACTAATTATATATTCTCTAAAGGTGGGAAATTTTTAATTATTTTGATCTATTTGCTAAGTGGATTTTTTATAAATTCTAAAATATATTTATCATGTTCATTAAATATTTAAAAATATATTATAGGTTCATTTATAGTGAAAAATTCTCTTAATACAATATTTATACGAGTAAAATACATAGTAAAATTTCTGTTCGTTCCACAACATCCAAAAAACATAATTTTTGATTTACTCGTTGAGAAGACCCATAACTATCAAACACATATAATACTTCATTTAATATTGGTATTTATTAAATATTAAAATAAATCCCCCCATAACAATCATGTTTTGTGAAATTGGATATTAGTTTTATGAATTTCTTATTTCACCAAAAAAAATCAATATCCATATTTATATAATCCATAAATGGTATCATTTAAAAGATATTACACATAAGACTTATATTCATTATCTAGAAAATGGGAACTTAAAAAACTGTTAATATTATATTGTTAATAATGGTAATTTTAAAATATATCATTTTAATATCATAGTTATCATAAGATGTAAATGTGGTTATGGTAACACAATCAAGGAACATGAACCCATCATTACAAAATCATACCCTATAAAAAAGGATCATACAAAATGAATCAAAAAATATAGTTTCTAACTTAACATAAAATGATAATTTTGAATTTTGAAAAATCATTAACTTATTATTATCCAGGAATCTATAATATAGAAATGTGGAATAACATAGAAACATGATACAAACTTATGTATTTTAATTTTTTTCTTATGTTAAGTATGAACTTTAGTTCTATTATCACATAGTGTATTGGTTTTATTACCTTTTCGCAGAAATATAATTAAATAAGTTCACTCCTATGTCCCTTAAATATCTTCTCATGAGTATAATTCATTTCCCTTTTAAAATTGTGGATATATAATTGTATTCCCCACAATTATAAAAACATATATAAATATATGTGTCCAATATGAACATGAAAAAAATTATAATTCCATTATAGAATGATTAACTTGTTCAATGTAAATTATTTATATATAATGGAATATATTCCATGAAAATTAATCATCTAAATAATTAATTCGAATCATTCATTCTAATAAATTTTGAAAAAATTAAATAAAACATTATAGGATTATGCCATAAAAAAATTACATGTTCATTGAAAAATTTGATGTAAAAGAAGAATAAATAGACTTTATTTTTTATTATATATATGTAATTTATAAAAATGGACATAAATATATTGTGGGGGAAATAAATATTACCTTAATGATCAAAAATAGTCAAAAAATAAGCATTGAATAGAAACAAAATCAGAAAAAGGGGAGAAGATGAACTTATAGAAAAAATTTAAAAATATTCATGTCACAGTTTTGAAAAAATAGTATAATTATAGAGAAAATTATCACTGAAAATCATTGACTTATGTATATAAAATCCATATAATAAAAATAAGGTCATTTATGAAAAATATTTTATAATTAAAAGAGAAAACATGGAAAGTGTAACTTACAAGAATCTTTTGGAATGAATTATAAACTAATGAAAGGTGGAATTAATTGATGAAATTTATAATATATAAAAATAAAATGAGAATAAAATAGGTGGGGATTTATATAGAAAGAATACGTAAATTCCCAAGATATTAATTTAAACATTGGAAATCTATATGTCGATATGAAATTAGAAATGAAATCTCTACTTTTTTTCTAGAATTCCATTATAGTTATTTATCCTCCAAGATAATAAACATAACCATATTAACAAATTATTCATTAAACATATTCATATATAATAAATTTTATATTCATTAATAATAAAAAATATTTATTGAAATATTATAAATATATTATTTATTTTTATTATTAGATTTTTCAAATTTGGATTGTTTCATACAAGTTATGGAATTACAATAATAAACCCCATTCAATGATAAAAATTTCATTATTAAAAAATTAAACATGCCTGTGTAAAAAATTTCATAACTTATTCATTCCGAACCATTTTCATTTTAATAAATTTTTGACTCTATTTTGTGGGAATTAATTTCACTTCGATCAAGTTTTGGGTAATTTTCTATTATTAATAAGTTATATTATATTGAGTATGAATTTTTTAGTATAGTTATATAACCATGGTCACATATACAATTAATATTTAATATCTTATATTAGTAGTATTAATTCAATGATAATCATTCATGTTATAAACAATTATGATATTTTGACATTGTTCATGTATTTAGTTAAACTGGTCAAAATAAAAACATATTATACAATGTAATAACTAAGAGTATATTGATATATTATATTAATATTGTTTATATTGAAGAATAATGATTTTAATATAACATAATTAATATTGATAAAATATCAAAGTGATAAGGTATTTGAAAATGATGGTATAGAACGATATAAATAGCCATATGAATTCTCCCCTCAAATAGTTTTCTTTAAAATGAAGGATTTAGGCCACTTTCATAAGACCGATATATATATATATATAATGTGTTAAAATGACTTTAGAGAGTAAATATGGGATATTATTTAAGAGATAACTAATAGAAAATTTGGTTTTGTAGTAGTTATCGTATTCTACCATATATTAGATAGTTTGCCTGGAATTTCTATACATTCTTATTCCATTATGTGTAAAGAATATTTTTTTACTTTAAAATTGTATAAAATTTGAATGTATAATTATTATATGTAATGAATGACTTCGTACACATAAATTGGAGGTATTTATTGATGTATTTTATGAATTATCACTATAATTCAACTTCATATATCATAATTTACGGTTACCATCATAAATAATGTTTTACCATAGTAAATTATTTCTCTACCAAAAAATAAAATTAAACATCTCACCTATCTTAAAACACATGATTAAAAAAATTATTTAATTTTATTAAATTTAATTTCTTATATATAATAAAATTTATTTAAAATGAGGAACAAAAAATATTTTTTTTCTTAAAAAACATTCTTTTATTCTTAAATGTGACTTTGTTTTTTATTTGTAATAAGTAATAACAATTAGATGATAGCTACATAAATTTTTTATTTATATTAATAAACTCATTAAAATTTATAATCCAAATTTTATAAAATTATCTTATAATCAAAGGGACATAATAGATAATTAATATAATTTTTTTCTTTTAATATTTACTACAGAATATGAATCAGAAAATTCTTATTCTATATAAATTATTAAATAATTATTCAATGTTAATTATTTTATATATAAATACATGAAATTTGTGAATTTATTTTTTTACTTATTATTTTAATGAAGTAAATTGTATTTAAAATACATTATGTATCGAATATATCAATAAATGAATTATTAATTTTATTAATGAATTATTATCTTGTTAGTTTATTCTAAAATTATTTATATAAATTTGACATCACAAATTTTATGTATAAAAAATTATTTAAATGTGGATGTAAACTAATAAATATTCTTCTTGGATATATATAACTCAGTAAATAAAAATATAAGCATATATCGAAGGAGTATATATCCATTGACCTTTTATTAGATGACTATATATATAATTGTAAAAGATCATTACATGATTCAATAAAATTAATAAATAGTATTAATTTACTCATTTATATATATATTTCTATTTTATTTATAACAAATTAACTTATTTATTTATTTATGATAAATTTCATGACCCTCAAGAAAAAATCCATGAATAAAGAATTAATTTTGGGGGAAATTTTATTTTCTAATGTTTTATTCCAACAATATTTTTATAATGAAATTTAATTATAGAATATTATAATATATTATCATTTATATTGAATTATAAATTTTTTTAATAATAAAATTTATTGTGGTACATTATTTTTTTAGTGATTTATTATAAATAAGATATCATTTATATTATGAGGATAAACATCTGTTGTGAAACATTTTACTTACTTTAAAATAAATTTATCCCCCAAAATTGAAACATTTTTTGATAAAAAATCATTACATTTTCTGAATTACGTTATCGGGAACCCATATTACATTATCAAACATAAGATTCCATTTATGAAATTTTATGTGGAGACTGGTCCAGTTTCATTGTACATCATTTATATGATCTGTGATGTCTTCTAATTTCTCCTCAAAAGAGAGATCAGGTTCTTATTATATATCCCTTGAGTTCAATTCTTGAGATTAATAAGATATATAATTCTTTATATGTTACATATTAAGAAAACTGTTGACAAATGATATGTTTTGATTATGTTTAAGATGATATAATTCCAACCCCAAATGATAGGGGATTTTTGAAGGAATAATTTATCTTGGGAGAAAATTTCCCTTCCTTCATAATCTCACAACACTATGCTATTATAAAATTCTAAATAATTATTTATCAATAAGTTAAATCTAAATATATTTCTATATATTATGTGAACATCCCTCTTATATACTTTTTTCTTCTTTAATATCTATCCATATTCTTTGAAGATTATCTGATAACTATTGAGAATGATTATTCCCCAACAACGTTTTATCTCCAAATTCATCTTAAAGTTTTATAGTTATATACCTCCTCCAATACAGAGACTCATATAGTTTTATTTGAAGGATTAAATTGAAATTTGTTCATGATAACCCTTTCAAAAAACATTTTCATCCAAATAATATTTTGAAAAAAATTTATAAGATATCAATATTTCCAAAATAGTTTGAATGGACGATTTAAATTTACTATAATTATAGCATTGATTTGTAGTATTTCATTTTGATTTCATATTCACAAATTTGTCAATAAATTTCCAAAACCATAGGAAAAAATATACATATTTTTTAATACCATTGAAAGTGGTACTCGATACAGTCTTTATACTTTAATAATGAATACCATTAAATGTTAATCAATTTATAAATCAATGAAAATATAAATTAAATTTATTGATATTTTAGGGACATCAACTACAACCCGAATAAAATTATAAACATTATTGGTATTAGGACTACAACAAATTAAATACAAGTTAATGTTTTACAATTTCATTATAATTATAGGTAAGGGTTACATTATCCTATAAGTATTATGACATTCAGAAATAACATTGTACAATACCAAGAATGAATAACTAAAATCCTTATTCATCAATTTCATTTTTTCCTCGTAAATATGATTCTGTAGATTGCTATAACTAATTTTTCATCTAGAATGAAAAAACGTGATTTTTTCCATCATCCAAAATATCATTCTATAATTTAGGATTGGATGTCAAATATTTATATTTCTTTTAAATTTATAACACAATTTTTGTGATGGTTAAATCCTAAAATAATAATTATAATATTCTATACATTAATATAACCCCTTTCTTTCTTGTTTATCCTCACATTACTGGATAGTAGTGTAGTCACATTGGTAAGATAATATTTCTCACCTTCACATGTGATTTATATTACATAATTATAAAATCTACCAGTTCTAGATATCTTTAATTATTCTTCAGGGATGAGGTTGAGTGATCAATCTTACTCAAAGAATCTTCAATCATGTCCAACATCCATAAGTATTAATTTATTTAACTTTAATGACCCATAACCATATCCAACCATATATTTTTGTTTACATTAAACTACTTTAATGTAAATATATAATTGATTATTTTTTAATTAGTATATATATCACACCTTTCACCATGGTTAAAATATATCAATATATATAATATAAATATAACTACTGATTTCTCTAAATAATTTATTAACTAAATTTTCTCATGAATCATTAATTTATGTGTGGAATATCCTAAAACATTACAATTTTCTTTTAAGGAAACACTTCAATCACATACTTGATGCATCAATACAACTTACAATCACTTTTACAATATAGGGTAGTGTGAGAAAAGATACCTAAACCACCCTAAATTTATGCACCATGAAACTATATTTAAATCATTCTACATATATTTACATGAATATTTATTAGTTTAATGGTAAGGGTAATTTTAAATTGTAAGAAATTTATAAAAAATAAATATTTTCAATCTATTACAACAAAAATATGGATCTCTATTATAGTTTTTGGCCTTTTCCTATCTCATTTATCTACCATCATTGATGGTTTCATATATATACCCTCTTTGTTCAATTACAAAATAAATATACTTTTAGAGAAAAAAATATATCATTTTAAATTATGCCTAAAATTTATCCATTATCATGTTCTTAAAAAACAAGTATGATCATAAATCACTTCATTTATCTTAGAATATTGGAGAATCCATCTATAAATACTTTCACAAAATTATAATTTATTAAATATAAAGACTTCATACTTCATATCCAAAAATATTGTCAAATAAATTGTAATCTTAAAGGAACCATGGTAAATTCATAATGTCCAGAAATTACATTAATGTTTTTTATGGTATATCATATCATTAAAATATTAGTTGATAATATCTATATAAATAATATCTCATTGAGAATTATTAAACTTATTATTGTTGATATAATAAGTCAGCAGTTTAGGTTTGATCATTCATATTCTCTATCATGATATTATTATGTTATTTATAATCAATAGAGTGTGGCATTTATCTATGTTTTTTAATAATTTTGGTTGGATCATGTATTATATAATTTTTTTTGTATAAATACCTTACTAAAATTATAATGGATTTTTTTCTTAATTTAATATAATTTAATTGATGCAATTCGATATGATGTCTGTGAAAAATGAATAAATCCATGTTTAAATATTTTATATAAAAATTCAATCATGAAAAATAGAGGAATAATAGATAAATATAAAAGTAAAAAATATATATTTTCTAAAATAACATTAATATCATCAATAGTAACTTTCTACCCAACCATTTAATAAAAATTATATCCATGATTGGGTAATAAAAATATATCAATGAATGTTATTTACAAATGTATTTCATTGTCATATATGAATTTATAAACAAATTTATTTTGATTTTGGTTATAAAATTTTATTTCTCTATAATTGCAATTCCTATGAATTCTATGTAGATAGTGTCATTAAATTACCAAAGTAACGTAAAATACCATGGATGGTATAATTATAAAAACTATTTGAAATATATTCCAATTGAATATGTAGTTAAACCTCATATCATGATGAAAAAATCAATAATGGTTTTTTCCCATTTCCATTATAGTATTAGTAATTGATGATTCATACCCATAAGAATTGTCCACATAACCTTAACATGATGACATACCAAATAATGAGATACAAAATACAAAATATCTATCTTCATGAAATACTACGAGAAATAATCTTTCAAATATATATACATATTCAAACTTCCAAGATGAATACTAAATTATAAACTATGAGATTCTACTAACAACCCCTTCCTCGATTTGGAATGGAAGGATCACATAAATGGTTCATAAACAAAATAATTCAATAATGTTCAATGTTAAATTTATAATAATTTTAACCATATTTTGTTGCTCTACTTCTTCCTCTTGTGCCTCATTAATATTTACAAGGATATATGGTTTAAAATTTAATTGAGAAAGATATGAATAATCATTTTTTATCATTATTTCAGTATCCTTACATTGAAAATCTAAAAATATTAGAATTTTTAGCCTCATCATGTATTATATATCTCGATCACTTTAACTGAAATAAATTTTCACCATGTTTTCATTCACAGGGTGGTAATATATAGAGCATCCAAACTATTTATTCATCAATAATAATCAACTTTTTCATTTATTCATCTCTTACAGTGTGAATATATTATTTAGTATTATTTCATTAGTATAGATATCTTATATTCCACATAAATATTTTTTTCAACATATTTAATCATACAATCACAACAGCTAATATCAAAACATGATTGGGCTAATTTTTCATAGTTATATTCTATTTCTATTAGGTTTAAATTATAACAAATTAATATTATATAATAAAACATTCGAATCACTTCTTGTATTCCTCAATAAAAATGAAAAACAAGACTCCACTGTAGGTTAATGTATGAACTGGTGCAGTAACTATTATCTTTAGTTCCATTAACGTTTCCTCGCAATCATTTCTCCAGAGGATCATATATCCCTACAGAGTTAACATGGTTATAATATTAAAAATTCATAAGAAATTTTCGATAGAAACGTCAACAAAATATATCTAAAACAAGAAAACTTAACTTCTATATGTCATTATATGGTCTAGGATAAATTCTAATACCTCTTACATTGATGGATCTACCGATATGCCCTCTATTGAGATTATATGACACAAAAATGATACATCTTTCATTAAAAAAACATGTATTTTACATTTTCATATAGTTTCCCCTACCTTATGTTTTTAGTAGAATTCAAAAGTTATAATCAACCTCTTAATATCTATATTAATAGATTATATTGTCATAAATATAGACCACCAAAAATTGATTAGTGTAATATATAATGACTATGTTTATTAAATAAATGAAGATACTTGGATAATTATTTAGATTATATCACATCAATTTATATTCTATGTGTTCATAGAATGTATGAAACGCCATCATTGGTATATCCATTTTATTGAACCTCATTTGATGATATATATAATGAATTTCATGAATTTAAAAGTAATTATCATTATGTATTTGATCAAATAGGTCATCAATACGGGGTAGAATATACTACTTCTTGATCATGGTTTTCTTTATCTCCAAATAATCAAATAAAATTCACATCCATATTTCATTATTTCTTACAAAACAAACTAGTTCAACCTATAGGGACATTATTGGTTGAATTAATTCCTAATCATGTTTCTCGAGGAGATTCATTTTCAATTACCACCACTCAATTGGGATAATTCTATTGGGTATCATTAAAATTGTTCTAACACTATAAATGAGTTACATTGATAACTCAACATCACATTTTGGTTAATTATTAGTGAAATATTCTAGAAAGATATCTAAAATATCCCATATAATAGGATTTTTAGTGATGTTGTGTTTCTACCCAACCATCTAATATAAACTCCCTTCATGAAAAGGAATTGAAAGGAATATTATTTATGTGACTTCCATCGGAATACCATTTTTATCATCACAGTAATATGTGATTATAAAATGGTTGTGAATATTAAATATGAATCCATTTCCTTGGATATTTATGTTCTATTTAAATATAAAAATCCAATCGAGGCATAAGATAAAATAAAATTGAATTAGGGGAATAATGATAAGATTTTTCAGAAGCACATTCACATAAAAATCAACTAGAGATGAATCATAGACATGTAATTTGATCATTAAACCATTATTGTGTTTCTATAATAATTAAATATATAATCATTTCATTGGAATCATTATACATTAAAATTATAATAGATTGGAAAAAATGATTTGATATTGAGTTAAATAAGACATAAGGGATTTTATAGAACTTGATATGTTGACCTTTCAGACAATGTTATCAAACACATTTTAAAAAATAGTGATCACATGAGAAATACTTTAATATCATAGATAATATTGGTTTTTAATTCATTCATAATCCTTAATCATTATATTTGTGAACTGTTTAAAATAATTCCCATTATCCATTCATTTGAAACAATAGAGTGTGGTGGTCTATTCTTTGAAGAATTCTCTCTATTCTCATCATTAGCTGAATTCTTCCCTTCACTAGGACATTCTATTTACCTATGACCATCCATTTGAAACATAAAACATTTACTAGTACCATTAATACAACATCTTCTATGTTTCTTCCCACACATTGTGCATATAATAATGATCAACCTCTTCTCTCCCAATTTTTTAAATTTTTCTTTTATATTCCTTTTTTCTCTTTTTATAAAATCATTGTGATTAATAAAAAAACTATAACCTACATTTTATCCTTGATTTAACATCGATCAATCTCTTAATAGATACTGATTTTTCTTATGTATAATATACATTATGGATATGGTTATAAGCACTAAATAATCGATAAAAAATAATTTCATGCCTGAATATAATACCCTAATAGTACCTCACAATGCATGAAATATTTGTATTGTTGGTACCAATGGATCCATTATAATTTTACTTTAGGTAATGGTACACATTATAAAACTTAAAATTAATAACATGATTAATCTAAATTTTGAATATTAATTTTCTATATTTATCCAACATCTACAGTTAATTTAATCATGTTTCTTTGTATTCTTTATGAATGTCCACCATTGAATCTCATTACATTTCAAGTTATAGACATCCAAAATTAATTTTTCATGTAGTGAACAATATATAATGGAAAATATATTTTCAATGGTATTTTCCATTTTGTAGAAACTAGAGTATCAATAGAACCACTGAATAATTTTTTACATTTCTTCATTAATGATTCACATTAAATTTATTCCATATTTTTCACTTTTTCATGTTTTCCATGATTAATGGATTTATAAAATTTATATAAAATATTCATGAGAGTTTCTACTTAAGCACCCTCGATATTTAGATTATCGAGATGAAAATCATCATGGTTTACATCACATTCATCTTTATCCTGGTTTATTGAGATTCCATCCATTGTATAAGAAAAATAATCATACTGTATGATTAAATATCCATAGTGGAGAACCATATAAACTAGAAAAATCAATTATACATTTTCTAATTAAAGACACTTAACATTTAATCTATGAATCCTTGGGTTTATCATAACTTATTCAGAGTCAGCATCCATTTAAATCATTTATGATGGTTTGTTATGTGTTTGTGAATTTCTTAGGCATATCCCCATGGATGTATGAAACGAGGTGGGATGTATTGATCAATATGATTCACATGGTGACGATAGAGTCAGTATCAATGATCCCATTTTGGAGTTACTAACTGTAGATTCATCTTCACTATATCAACATCATATTATTGTTTCCATACATTGATGTAATCATTTTTAAACAATTCTATATATCCTTTAACAAATTTTGAAGACATTTTCCTACATGTTTAATGATCCCTAAAACTATCAGCAGACATTTACCTAGAGATATATATAACCTTTTATCATCATAGCTTCAAATTGTTAACTGAATATATCCTTTGATAGTAACTATAGATATCCAATATTTCCATTCATGGATATTAAAAATTTATAGAAAAATATTCCTTAAATTATACAGACACGTGTTAGGTGATAATAAAGGTATAATACCTTTGGAATCATGTTAACATAAAACATAGTTCATATATAAACAATTTCATCACTATGTATGTTATTTGTAACTATAAGTCATTTTAATTATATCTTATATAATACATTTCGACATTATATCAAGAATGGAAACATAATAATGGTTGATCTCAAATTCTTAGTGAGTGTAACAAATTGATATATGTAATCACAACAAGATAATAGGTGTTTGTGAACATGAGAATAACATATGGAAACCATAAATTTTATACCAAAGTTAAAAATGACGAGTCATGAGATAAATATTATTATTCCTAAGATATGAATTATAAATAAATCAAAGAACATGATTGATGATATCAAAAACATATAATATGAAATACAATTATGTCATAAACATAAGAATTAAAAATTATTTCCATTGATTTATAGGAATAATTAAAATTCTATAGTAGTGAAATTGTTTCATTTTACAAACTATCAAAATATTCATGGTTCACTACCAAGAACAATATAACAGATAATTTCCATTAACACGCTGGGTTCAATCACCATTCCAATCCTATTTATCTCATATTATGTAAGTATTTACCCAATGCATGAGAAGAAGATATAGGTACCACCCATCCCATAATAAAAATAAAATTTATATGTTCCATGAGATCAAAAAATATTCACCAAATCATATATTATGAATTTAAATGGGTTCCATAAACATTTCATCATTTTCTAAGATCATAACCCATGAGAATATGTATTTATCATAATAATTTTCTCATGGTATAAAACATGAATGTAAAAAAAAATTCAAAAAATTAATCCCATAATTTACATCAAGTATTGAGATAATTAATATGAATTGTATCATTTTATCATATACCTACTAAGTAATACATCACATAAATACATGTTTTCATTGAAGTCAAATGATTTTTAATTATCATTTAAACAAATTGATGAAAATATCTCATCCACTTTGAAATAAAACTTGTAAAATAGAAATACATTCAAAATATTTATCATTTATAATGAAATTTATTTATTATATTGGAATCTCCAATAAAATTATTTTTTATGATGGCGGGTAATTCCATTCATATCATACATGTAAAAATAAATATTTCATTCACATTTTCAGTAAATGTAATATGAGAATTGATTAGAAAAGTACCTGAAGATTTCCATAAAAACATTTTATAAATAAATATGTGTAAAAATATATATATTTTTTTTAAAAAAAATAAATAAGACTTTTATAAAACACATTTTTTAAGGAAAATATTTACTTTTGAAAATAGTGAAATAAAAACTATTTTTAGTAAAATAATTCTTTTGAACTCATGAGTATATAAAGAGTGGAAAATCAACCAAAAAGATTTATTATAATAAAAAATTATTGGAGAATAAAATCCATATTTTTATTTAGAGATGGACCATTATATTTTTTCATCACAAAAATATTCATAAACAACCATAATAAATGATAATAGTGTAATGCATAATATTTTCCAATTCCATGACATTTATTTGGAAGACCTGTGTTAGAATAAAATAAAATTTTATTTAATATAAAAATAGAATAAAAAACAAATGATAATTTATGTCATGGGGTTTAGGTTTACTCCTCATAATATAAGATATTTTCCTAACATAACATATGTGTCATAGAGGGAAACACACGACAGGGATTCCACACATTATGTTTCAACATCTGTCATACAAATAAAAATACCATTTAAAATGAATATAAGGAGGTTATATATCTATTAATGAATTAATCATATATATAAATATATAAAACCATATTTTTTCCTTATATATATTTATTACAATTTAATTAACAACTTCATGTCAAATACATTTTTTATGGAATAAATAGTTTAAATTTTGTGTGTTATTTTATTTCCTATTTTGGATCTATTTTATCAAGTTCTCATTATCTATAGAATATTAACAATAATTGAAATTTCATATATATTCCGTAAATTCTTTTAATGTTTTATACATGATATGGGGATAGAATATGAAATTCACTATTCATAAATGCAGTAGGTTATACTACTGCATGAACATTGTTTCCATTTTTTGGCAGATAGAAAAATAAATAGTTAAAAAATATATATTTCCATTATATAATGATTTTTATGTCATATATACCATATATATTTATTAAAATCATCATTTTTACCTTCCATGTAAAGCATGAATTAATCACATCACATCGTAAGGTCGTAGTCCACTATTGACCAAGGAGACATTTTTTTGTTCCATAAAAATTGAATATATGAAGGTATATTATATAAAATAATTCATTATTTTTAATAAAATCATAAATATCAAATATAAACATTTATTCCATATTATTATCCATTCGTGAGAGTTTTTGATTAGTAAAAAAAATTATCGGTTTGTGAGGTGGTAGTTCGTCGTACACATGAATGATGACTTCCTATCATATTTGAAGATTGAGGAGATTGTTTTAAGTCTTCTAGTTAACATAAACAAACCTCTTTAAAATATATTAATTGAGTTTATTAAATATTGTTTCTTTAAAAATATTTTTAGGAGGTGGAAGAATAAAAAAATAAAATGATTATTTTGGGGTGTTTTGACATATTTTGGACAACTTCTTTTGGTTTCCACAAAAAGGCATCCAAAAATTGATTTATGACTAATATAGGAAAAATAGGATGGGTTTAAGAAATTAGAAAAGATATTTTGGTGGGTATTGGTTACACCAATGGGTTTGGTATGTCATATGAAGAGAGGAGAGGGTGGCACTTTACATGTGAATTGAGTACCATACTCTTAATTTTTGAACATAAAAATGTTTATTGGAGTTTTTCTCATGGAAAAATTATTAAAATTTTCCATTTTTGATACTATTGGTTATAATATATGATTATGTCCATAAAATGGGTTTTGTAAATATTTTGGGTAATTTTTAACACTATTGTTTGTTTTCCTCCTAGTTAATCCCATTTTTTTCATAGTCATGTTAAATAATTTTAACTCCGTTACTATTAATTAAGGTCAAAATTTTAGTTTACCAAATTAAAAATTATATTTTATTAGGATTCCAAATATTTAATATTTTTTAAAATCCATTAATAAAAATGTAAAATTTTAATTTCAATTTAAGCAAGTAAATGAATTCGGAAAGAGGTTTTCCATAGCGAAAATGAATAAATAATTTAAAAGTTGTTATATGAAAATTCAATGTTAAAATGATTAAAAATATATAAATTGGATTAAATTATATTTATTTTATTTATTATTATTTTTAAACCATTTTATAAAAACTAAATATAATGGTTTACATTCATTAAATGAAATTCCAATTGTCAATAAAAACCTTTAATTATCACTATTTACTAAAATAATTATCATCATTGAAAAATCCCAAAAAAAACTTTATTGTAATTTTTTATTATAATATAAAACATAAAGCATATTGTGTCAAATTAAATTTATAATTTATTCAAAAATAATTATTTATTGTAAAAAAAAGAAAATATTCTTCAGAAAAGGATGTTTAAAAACATTTAACGAATATTAAAAATATAATGTTTTTTATTCATAAACATGATTTATTTATATGAAACCATTATAAATAATAATTAAAAGTTATTTATTAATATTCATATCACTATGTTTAATTTCTATCTAATAATGTGCATGTTTAAAAAATAATATTAATAATATATCATGGTTCATGAAGACTCATATTTGTATGTAACACAATATAAATATATTATTTGTTGTGAGGAAAGTTTTCAAAAAAAATTCAAAAATTAATAAAAATAATTTTTTTAAAAATGATGTTAAATATTTATCATTCACTGAGTCATTTTTTTGATCCATCTATATAACCTTATCAGAGATGATATAACCAATATATTTCATATATGATTAGGATAAATAATGTTTTTCTTATATTCCTCTAGAAATTTATCCTATAGAAGTTGGAGTGGATTTTTATGGTTTTATTTGATTCTCTATATAATCCCTACTATAAAAAATGTTATAATTATATAAATATATATTGACATCTGGTAACTTTCTTTGAAAAAATTATTCATAGTTTGCTAAAAAGTGTCTATAGAATTCACATTCCAGATAATTTTTATTCGAAAATCAAAACATAACTTATTAAAATGAGTAGTTCTCTTGAGAAAACCCTATTATTTTATAATAACCACATTTAAAACGAATTTATAGTCTATTTTGTTAGATAAAACTCCATTAATTTCATCTAACAACACATCAATTTTATGAAATAAAAAACTATTAACATGTTCTCACTGATGAAAGATCGAAGGTTGATAAACTTCTTTCAACCTTCATATTTAATCCCAAATTAATTTACGATACTTGTATATGGGATAGTAAAGGAACTAATTACTCTAGAAATAATTTTATTAGAAAAATTCTTTTCTACATCATTCGTGTGGTTAATTTTTAATCAATAGGGGAAAATATTAAGAAGAATCACCCCCTCTTGCATTATCGCATTATCTTCCAACCTGTTCAGTGATAAACCCTCAAAAAAATAAAATAATCATGTATATTTCAACATTAATTCAATCAATTGATATTAATAATTTTTATTTTCATAAGAACACAATCAATTTGGATACATCAGTGTCATCTTCTTGACACACCACTTAATTAGACTCACCCAATTTATATCTTCCTCTAGAAATTGTTTAGTCCTTTTAAATAATGATATATAATTCTTTAAATACTTTTATTTATTTTTAGAACTCTTTAAGAATTCAATAGTTTAGATATACATGTTAGCAATGGAAATTTACAATTTTTTCATCTTGTTTATTCTGAATACTAAATGTGGATAAGTGTAATCTATGATTATTGCCTTAATTATTATCATAATATAAGCAAAAAACCTCAACTATCAAAAAGAATCCCCGATAACCATTTCTACATCCCCCACCCATCCCAATTAATGATAGATTACATTGGGTAATTTTTACATTATCCATTTTTTAGAGTTTTCAAAATAAATTTATGATTTTAACAATAACAAACAATGACCAAATTTCAAAACATAGATACATATTCTCTAAAATTTAAACTTGTATTTCCACAACTCTCCCAAGATCCTATTTTAGACTATCTCATGTAATTTATTTCATTACTATATATTATATAAAGAATCCAACTATTGTTATTAAACAATGTCCCCATCATCATGTGTATTATAAATCCCCCCACTATCAACCATAGATACTTGTCTATGAATATATATATAGAAGTTAAATGATTCCCACATTGAAATAAACCATTCTATTTTTTCCCTCACATTCATACTAGATGATATGTCCTACTCTAGTAAATCATCACTAACCCATAGGGACCTTGAATCCTACTTCATTCAAAATAAAATAAACTACTGACATGATGGAATATAAATTCAATATCAGTAACCCAATTCTATGAGACACTTCTTAAGAAAAATTATTTCATACATATTCCTCTAAGGACACTATCTAAGACGAATATTATTTTAATCAACCGAGATAGAGGTAGAATCAGAAATATTCTTACATAATCATATGTCGACACTCTATTATGATTCTATATGTATAAGACTCACATGAATAGGATCATGAATAAAGAATAACAGAATTATTGAATTTTAAGGGTATCCAATTAAAATAGTTAAATATATTCATCAATAGGTCCAATTATATATAAAGCCTCAAGGAATTTTATTTAATCCACATTTGTTTCCTTAATTATTTTCACTATTAAAGGTATTATCACATTATAATAATACTCCTCTTTATTCATGCTCCTATATCAAATGAATTAATATAGTGTAGTGTCCCCTATTATTATTTTTTCATATTGTAATTACATGTCTAAATTTTTTTCATAGTTGGACAAATAATCACTTACCAAAGTCTATAAATAGAGAGGATATTTTACCATGAATTATGAAATTTTAGTAACTTGGTAATTATCCATAAGTCATTATTCATTATTACTTTATACTGGTTTACACTACATAAAATCTAAAAATGGTTTTGTATTAATCTTCTCCAGTAAAACATGAACTACTTTTCATTTCATGGAATCTTATACTAGACATTAATCCATGAACATATTGTATATCAATTTCATTTTCGTTCATAATTGTATAGTCAAAAATATTTAAAATACCTAGTGATTAACATTCCACTAACTATTTCACAGATTAATTCATCTAATACTAATATTCAACTTGGCCACGCATCCGTGTTCCAATTCATCAAAAGAAATCCAAAATTACCTAAATTTAATATAAATAAATATTCTTCCACTATAAATCCTTCTTTTCAAGCCATAAATTATTATTCCTGATTATAATTTCTATAGTGGTGACATTAAATTTCATCCTAGAATATATTTAAATTATGAAAAAATTAGTTAATGAAATCCACATAAATAAAAAATTCCAATGAATATTGTTTTCAGAATAATTTTACATGGGTGAGATTAAATTTTTCATCCACCGTATTATAAAATGTAGGACCCGACCTTAAACCTTACATAATATTGAATTAAATGAATAATTCACGTTGAAGATATTTGCAGGTTTAGAGTTTTAGAGAATTAGTCCATAACTATTACATATCAAAAGATTACAAAGTAGTCGCTACTACGCAGAATCCATATATTTCATAAAATAAAAATTATTAAAAAGAAACATGTCTAGTTCCATATTTTAGACAGTATGACTTTTCCGTGATCCCATCATTGACCCTATTCCACATTATGTCCTATGAAAAAAATTTAAAATACTTGGGATGAGCATCAAAAGCTCAGTAAGGGATACACAAAGAGTGAAAACTTTTAGTTTTTCAAAACAATATGTAAACCATGAATACATTATCATAAGTAAATCATTTCAACTTTATGAATTAGTAAATATTCTTCAATGATGAAATGGACATTAGTTACCCATTTGTAACCAAAATATAACCATAAAACCCTTATAAAGAAAACATAACATATAAAGGTTACATGGGACATAAACATACTTAAATGGAATAACCATACGGTCGACTTCCAAACATGTCACTAAATGGAATATCAATACGACCGACTTCCATACCCAATGCATTGGAGGTTATAATGTAACCATGTGTCCTGGTATTCACGACATCATTCGTCATATCTTTTATCACGTAAACACCAGTCAAATTTCCAAGTACGATCATTACAAATTAAATATTACAAATATAAACATTTAAATTCCAACATTTCATTTGCAATCACAATAAGTAATTTCAAGATATTGATATAATCATTCCATTTTTAAAAACCATTTAAAAGATATTTTTGAATCAATGTTTCCTACACCAGTTTAAAGCTTTAAATGGAATTATAAATTTAAAACAATCATTTCCATATAAATAAATACATAAAACCATTTTGAAAACATGAAAATTAAATATAAATATTTAGAATAATAAATCTATAAAACATTTAAAATGATATTTTTGTTAATGTTTTTTCAACATAATGAGAGACTTTTGAATACAAATAATTACAGAATAAAATTTAATCAGAATATTATAATATAAAGAGAATAAAGGGATTCATGATATAATATTTCAAAGGATATTATATACACAATATAATAGTTAATTGGTGCATAACAACAATGAAGTCTCAATGGAAATGTGAATTGTGATGAAATCCATTATAAAGATGGTATCCTTAAATTAAGGATAAATCAATCACATAATTATGTGTGAAAAATATAAATACACCCAATATAAGTGGATATTACGTGTAAAACAATAAGAGGTAATTAACACATATTCATTGTATGACATATTCAATAAGTACACGTTGAACACAAATAATCAAAATTGGATTGAGATGTTCCCTTGTAAAAATTCGACAGCCTAACGACGTCACAGTAAAATTCATAAAATGAGTTGATGAGACAAAAAGGGTATCTCATCACATGGAAATAATTTTTACATCAATAAGGATATATATGAACATTTCCCAACATAATAAGATTTAAATTAAAAGACATAACAAAAAAAGTCTTTTAAAAAGAGAAGGGTGAAAGGTTCCCTTAACGATTTGGTATCTTTCAAAACATATTCCACATGAAAGAAGAGTCATTCTATGAGGATGTAAATACCCATAAATTAATGTATCTTACACAATTAATACAATCATAGGCAGTACATACACCACACAAAAGGAATTAGTGGCAAATATAACTGGAATCTCACGAGGATAAAAGTGAGATGAAGACCCATTACCACGTTGTAATAAATCGAGTTGTATGACCCAAAGTTAATAACCACAAAATGAATCACAGAATACCATGAATATAATGATAATAATGATTATATGTGTCAAAAGGTTTTACCAAATACCCCACATTCAATAAATAAGTGGCGAACAATGGAAATCTAACGGAATTAAAATTGAGAGAAGAAAATCCCTTACAAAAATTCGGCAGCCTAACAACGCCCCTTAAAATTTCTTAAAATTATTTGTTAAGAGTAAGAGGGGGTCTATCACAATATGAAAATAAAAATTATAGTATGGTGAATATAAAATCACATCCTACAACATAAGAACATGGAGAATAAATGAAATGACATAAAAGAGATTACTTGAAATGAAAGAGAGAGGTTGGATCCCTTACCTCGTGTTCGACTTGACTCGATCATTCTTTAATCGCATAAATACTAAGATAAAGTTAATTTCTAATTTCTTAAGAACCTTTTTAAAGTTTATTATTCCTTTTATATAACTTATTACCATGTTATAAACATTAAGTAATCATTTAAGTTAATAACGTTCATTTTGTCGATATTTGGTACTTGACTAAAAATGAACAACTTATATTTACAAGATGTCCATGTGGTCAAAGTTTCATTATATCCAGAATGATATTCTTGATTTGGATATCATATATATCATATATATCCAGTATATACATGTTATTATAATAGTACATAACATTTAGAGGTAAGAAATGAAATGCACCGTTCATGGAGACGGTATGTCATACATACGCATGAACACTACTTTCATTTATATTTCTTATTTTAATGGAAATAATACATAATGAAACATAAGTATATTATAATTATAGTATAATATAATTTATAATATTGTTAACTCCATCCTTTATACATCCCACATATGACATTAACAAATCAAATCACTTTGATGGGGCGGTAGTCCTGAATTCCTCAAATGAGATTATCATATTTACCCACTATGAAAACCATACAGGCTAGATATAATTCAAAAGTTCATGATCAAAAGGAAATAATAACCCTATATACATCATATATAAATATAGTTCCATCATAATTTTCACCATGAGGGGAGGTTGTAGATATTTGAACAATCATCATTTCGTGAGGCGTTAGTTTTCCATCCACAGAAACATTATGTTCATCATCCATTAGATGGAGGTGTGTGTATGTGCAGCTCGAATACTTCTCATAACATCATATTAGTATAGTGATGATACTGATTTTGTTACAAATGAATGAAATAAAAAGATTTTAGGGGTTGGAGAAGTAAAATGAAAGAAAATAATTTAAGAGAAATTGTTACCTTTAATTTGGGTAACTCCTTTGGTTTGAACCAAAGGACTTCTGGAAGTGCCTTCTTCCTTAGGTAAGGCTTCTACGAAATGGAGAGGGATGTTGAGAGATTAATTGGGAAAAGTTTGGATGATCCATATTGCTTTAGAGGTGTGAGGAATTGTATAGAAGTGGTCTCTTTTTATAAGGGGAAAGAAGGGCTCTTTAGTAAAGTGTGAAACTATTATGTCATTATATAATCATATTCAGTTTCTAATGGTCCAAAAATCATTCTATTAGAAGATAATATGACTCATGGTAGAAATAAAATCATCCAATCATAATTGGACTTGTTTTGGGTAATATTTTAATCCTTATAATCTTATTTATTTAAATCATTTATTAATGTGGTAAATACTGCATCATTATTGTGTCATAAATAATTTAATTTATATGATGTTTAAAAATTATAAAAAAAATACCATAATATTTGAAATCATGTTAGATTTTCAAAGATTATTTATAGTCTAAAATTGGACTTATATAAGACCATATAAAAATTAATTACTAAAAGATTTTTGTTTATGTCATTTGGGCCTTTACATTAAATTAATTAATCTACATTGTCATTTATCACATCCAAGTGGATCAAAGGGGTCCCAAAATATTCCCAAAGATGCCCATGGTCGTTAATGACTCAACCAATAATTTTAGTACAAGTGTTATGTTAATTTGGAATTATTATAATATTCTTTTATCCTTGAATTACTGTATTTACCTTTAATCGTGATAAATAAAAGTAAAAGGTTACTATTAACCAAATATTATTTTCATCTTAATGAATCAAATTTTAAATTTTGATAACAACCATGTATGTCGTATTTTTGAAATTCAATTCACAGAAGTGGTAAAATTTCATTTAAATGAAAAAGTCAGTTTTTTAACTACCTCTATGTGGTGTCACTATTCATCAAAAGTTAATGTTTTTTAGAAAAATAGAAAAAAATCAGCCAAAGAATTATTTGACATTCCGAATTCAAAATTGATATCTATTTTGAAAAATTCAAAACATATAAGTGGCATTATTTAATTTAAAAATTAATTCCCATTGTTAAAACAAATAGCATGTTTTTTAAAAACAATAACTATCAAAAGATTGATACTTTTTTATGTCCAATTTCAAAGTGAAATTAATTCCAATGACCAACATTGGATCAAAAGGTAAAAATTTATTTTAATTTCACTTTAAAACTAATTAATAATATAATATAACAATATAAATAAATTATATTAAAAGGAACTTTTGAATTAAAATGCAATATTTTCCACTATTCATTAAAAAATGAACTCTATCTGTAAAATACCAAAAAATTATCCAAAGTAAAATTTGAAGTCCCAATTCTTAATAAGGATTATATTTTGTCAAATATAACATATAATTATGACCAAAACATTATTTAATGAGGGTTCTCCATTAAAAGGCAGTAAATCAGCCTTTTAATGTAAATTATGCTTAAAATTAGATTCATTCACATTTTAAGCCTCTAATTTTTTTTGGATAAATGTAAATAAATTTAAAGAAAATGTATAATTATATTGTAGTTGGTTTTATTCATTCCCTCAAGTAAAATATCTAAGAGTTAACTACCATTTAAAATAATAATATTATATTATTAGTATGCAACCTAAGATTTTAAAGAAATCTGTTGTTGTGTATCAGGTACGCTATCGAACATAGAAACCCATTTAAAGTAAAATTTATATTTAATTCACAAATATTAATAAATATGAAAATGTCATATTCTTTATTTATCAAGGATGTTACAACATAAACTTTCATTACATTACACAAAACTGAGGATCTTTAAGGTCTAGTGTCTTGGAAACCAGGAACATAATACATGAAAACAACATAAAACATTCTTCTTAAACACTTGAAAGGCGTCTCCTTAAGTTCATTCTAGGTTCATTACTGCATCTCATAACCTGGGGACATACATCAAATGAAAGGGTGAGCAGAAGGCCCAGTAAGGGAAACAAGAGGAACATTTTACATGTGAACTTGAGATACTTCAATAAGGACATGAAAAGAACTTTAAGGCATGAGAAAGAAATCATGAGGAATTTCATAATAAAAATAACATTTTCCATAACTTGAAGATGTGGCTACATCATTTAACATAGACAATCATCAACATATCACCAAGCTCCATCCCCGTGGTGTCATTTGAAAATTACCTAGGTTATTCACCATGGTATCGTGAAAATTGTAATCTCTAGTAGTTACATCATTACCCAATGCATTGGAGCGCTATCAGGGCGCACCCTTAAATATGCCTTTATTATCATGTGAGACACATATATAATCATCAAAAATTTCATAAATAACCCACATAGCATAAAATAAATGGGTTTCATTTCATAATCATAACGTTTTAAAAACTGCTTTAAAGACATGATCTTTACGTCACTTTAAACCCAAAAAAAGGGAAAGTCGGTCTCATGTATGTAAATACCAGAATTTAAAATAGAACATTTTGATATATATGTGAATACCCTTGTAGAAATAAGAGCTTTGTGTATTCACTTTATAACATAAAATAATTTTTGAGAAAAGAGAGAGGCATTTTGAGACGAAAATTCTGCAGCATAACGGCTATGTTACAAGGTTTTAGAAAACATTTAAAAGAGAGGGGACATGGGTCACCCACTCATAAATGATACATAAAACAGTAGGGGGAGAGAATAAGATGGATATATGGACATGGTAATGAAATTTTAATGACATACCATTTGAAATGAAAAACATGGAAGGAAGACAAAAATTAGATTTCTCTTATGAAAATTTGGCAGCCTAACGGCGTCACTTAAACTTCAATAAAAATGAATTGAAAAGATAGAATAGGGTATGTCATCATATGATAATAAGAGATCAGTATGATAGATATAGATATCATACCCCAACATAATAAAAAGGAACATGAAATACTTGACATGAAAATTGAACTTGAAAAATGAGAAGGGTGAAAGAATCCCTTAAAAATTCGGCAGCCTAACGGCATCACTTAGACATTCATAAAATGAAATGATGAGAGTAAGAGGGGATCTCTCATCATATAAGAATGAAAAGGGAAGTAATAGGAATATAAAATAACATCCTCTCACATAAGAACATGGAGCATAAAAGGAATGACATAAAAGAGATTACATGAAAAGAAAGAGAGGGGTCGGATCCCTTACCTTAAAACGTGACTCTTCAAACTCAAAGGTTTGGACCTTGAGGGCTTGGGGGCACCTTGGGAGGACTCCTTGGAAGGTAATAAGACCAGAACATCGTTGGGGGAGAGTTGGGAGTAAAAACTAAAGGAGGAAAGAGTGGGTATTTATAGGGAAAGTGAGGGGACAAGGCAATAATGGCCAAGGGACACCTCACATGTGCTTTTCTCAAACCAATGTGCTCTCCCTTGGCATTTATCAAGGAGTTAGGCCACATGGGGCCCCCAATACAATAATTCATCACCCCTGGCCGGCCAACCCTTAAAAGATCTCTTGAAATCATCATGACACAGTTATGATGTCATTAAACATACCGAAACCCTAAAACTGTATTTTTACTATTCACTGAAAATTCAACTTTCTCAGAAAAATCCCAAAATTTCACCTTAACCAAATATCAATGCTCTGATTTCAAAAATGAAATCCATTTTATAAAAATAATTTTTTAATTATTTTTAATTTAATTTTTAAATAAAATTACTATTCATCGAAAATTCATTTTTTTCAGAAAAAACCCCAAAAATTACCATAACATAATATCGATTCTCTGAGTTCAAAAATAAAGACATTTTTATAAAAAAAATTTTATAATTATTTTTAATTAAATTTTTAATTAAAAAACACTATTCATCTGAAAAAACTAATACTTGACTAATAATTTATGAAACCGTTATTTACCCATTTTGTTGAATCACATTACTTAATCTAGGTGTCTAAATTATATTAAAACATTATTTGAGTGAAATTACTAATCCATTTGGTCATATTACTAATCCTAAGCGTAAAATCACTATTCATAATTTACTATTCATCAAAAATTAATTTTATCTTATTAGACTCCAAATTCCTTACTGAACACTTTTGTATAAGACCATTTTTTTAAAATCATTACACATCATTAGTTATTTAGGGTTTACATAAATGTTTTAAAATATCCCTTTTTCAAAAATTCATCAATAAAATATTTCCTAAAATTATCCGGACAAAAGAAAATCCGCAAACATCACTAAAGGAAGATATATCAATTTATTCACCCGAAAGGATTACACAAGGAAGCTAGGGTCTCATCACATAGCCCCTTATAACACCGGCATAAGACCTAAGTGTAAGGTGTGCTATGGTGAGAGAATCTAAGGGAGGCTCAGATAACATTGCCCTAGTAGTAATCTCTACTAACTTGAACTTCTCCTGTAGGCATTTCCGTTCAAGCTTGACACGCTGGAGTTCGTCTTGGGCTTGGTCCATAGCGAAGCCCACAGATGCTACCTCCTTCCCAAGCTCTGATAAGTGGGCTTCATAAGGGTCGAGTCTACTGGATGAAGCCATCACCTCCTCTTTCTGCATTAACCATTAACATCTTATTAAATCATTAAGAGTAAGTTAATATACTACTCAAAAAGATTGGGTCGTTACATTCTTCCCCCCTTAAGAAATTTCGTCCCCGAAATTTATACTTGAGGCCTAGTCGAAAAGGTGAGGGTACTTTTGCTTCATCGTTTCCTCAGGCTCCCAAGTCGCTTCTTCATACTTATGATTCCTCCACAACACTTTCACAAGGTGGGTAGTCTTGTTTCGTAGAACCTTGTCTCTACGGTCCAAGATCTCCACTGGCTGCTCCTCATAAGAGAGGTCATGTTCAAGTTGTACCACCTCTAGGTTCAGTACATGCGAAGGGTCGGGTATGTACTTCCTCAAGAGAGATACATGGAAGACATCATGAACTTGAGCTAGGTTCGGTGGAAGTTCTAGACGATAGGCCACTGCTCCTATGCGATCAAGGATTTCATAGGGGCCGATGTACCTAGGGCTGAGCTTCCCTTTCTTCCCAAACCGCATGACTCTCTTCCATGGAGAAATTCGAAGGAAGACTTTGTCACCAACACCAAACTCCAAGTCCCTTCGACGATTGTCAGCATAGCTCTTCTGCCAACTCTGAGCAGACTTTATGTGTTGTTGGATGGCATGAACCTGTTCCGTCATCTCTTGCACGATATCAGGCCCATGAAGCTTCCTCTCACCAGTTTCATCCCAACAAGTAGGTGTTCTACATCGCTTTCCATACAGAGCTTCATAGGGTGCCATCTGAATACTCGAATGGTAGCTGTTGTTATAGGAGAACTAAACTAATGGGAGGTGTTGATCCCATCCACCTTTAAATTCCATTGAGCATAATCTCAACATGTCTTCGAGTGTCTGAATAGTCCTTTCAGATTGGCCATCAGTTTGAGGATGATAGGCCATACTAAAATTCAATTCAGTATTCAGAGCATGCTGAAGACTTCTCCAGAATTTTGATGTGAATCATGGGTCATGATCAGATACGATGGATAGTGGTACCCCATGCAGCCTTACCACTTCCTTCACGTATATCTTGGAAAGCTGATCCAGAGAGAAATCTTCCCGAATAGAGATAAAATGGGTTGTCTTGGTGAGACGGTCCACAATAACCCATATCGCATTGTTTCCTTTGGATGTTGTCGGGAGACCAGTTACAAAGTCCATAGTGATATTATCCCACTTCCATACTGGTATGGGTAGTGGTTGTAATACCCCCTTAGGAAGTTGTCGTTCTGCGTTTACTTGCTGACACACCAGGCACCTTGTAGTGTAATCGGCAATCTCCCTCTTCATGTTATCCCACCAATAATGATCACGAAGGGCTCTATACATCTTAGTGCTTCCCGGATGTATAGAGAAAGTATAGCTATGAGCTTCATCCATTAGTTATTTCTTTATCTCCGGAATAGATGGGACACATAGTCTTGTATGAAATTTCAATATACCTTCTTGATCAATATTGAAATCAGGTAACTTCCCATCTTTTACAGCCTCCAACTTCTCCTGCAGCAAAGGATCTTCTTTTTTAGCCTTCTTCATCTTCTCTAGTAATGAATGTTGAGAAATCATTTGGGATAGGGTTGATGATGTCCATTTCCTTATAATTCCCATGTCCAGTTTTACTAGATCTTTAATCAAGGGATCTCCCACGATCCTCATTGTTTCCAGAACAACAGGATCTTTCCTGCTTAACGCATCCGCGACTTTGTTTTCTCTTCTAGGGTGATAATGAATTGAACAATCACAGTCTTTAATAAGCTCCAACCATCTCCTTTGTCTCATGTTCAATTCTTTCTGAGTGAACATTTACTTTAGACTTTGGTGGTCAGTGTATATATCACATTTCTCCCCATAAAGATAGTGCCTCCATATCTTTAGAGCAAAAACAACTGCCGCCAGCTCTAGATCATGCGTAGGACAATTCTTCTCATGAATCTTTAACTATCGAGATGCATAAGCAATTACTTTTTCATTTTTCATGAGGACGCACCCGAGCCCTTTCAGAGATGCATCGCTAAAAATAACGAATCCTTCTCCGATAGAGGGTAGTGTTAACACAGGTGTAGTAACCAATCTCTTCTTCAGCTCTTGGAAACATTCCTCACATTCCACTTTCCAGATGAACTTAACCCCTTTTCGAGTCAACTTGGTTAGTGGATTAGAAAGTCATGAAAAGTTTTTCACAAACCTCCTATAATATCCCACTATACCAAGGAAACTACGAATCTCGGTTATTGTTGTGGGTTGAGGCCACTCCTCCACAACCATTGTATTTTCAGGGTCAACCGAGATTCCTTCATTGGTTACGATGTGCCCCAAGAAAGCAACTTGTTGTAACCAAAACTCACACTTGCTGAACTTCCGAAAGAGCCTCTCCTTCCGTAGAGTTTTCAAAATAACCCTCATATGATCTTCATGCTCCTCACGAATTTTTGAATATATCAAAATATCATCAATAAAAACTACCACAAAGTTATCAAGGTAGTCCTTAAAGACTCTATTCATCAAATCCATGAAAATAGCAGGAGCATTAGTCAAGCTGAAAGGCATAACAGTAAACTCATAATGCCCATATCTTGATCAGAAGGCATTCTTTGGAATATCATCCTTCTTCACCCTCAGTTGATGATAACCAGATCGAAGGTCAATCTTAGAGAAGAATTGAGCCCCGCGAAGTTAGTCAAATAAGTCATCAATTCTTGGAAGAGGATATCTGTTCTTCACTGTGATCCCGTTTAGTTCTCTATAATCAATGCATAACCGCATTGATCCATCCTTCTTCTTCACAAAGAGAACTGGTGCTCCCCAAGGAGACACCCTCGGTCGGATAAACCCCTTCTCCAACAAGTCTTGGAGTTGTTTCTTTCACCGTGCGATCGCCCCCGCCCGCTTCCGTGGCCGTTCGATCTCCCCGAGACCAAATCCCGACCGTTGGTTTCTTTAAACCGATCTCTCTATTTTTTATTCCCGCGCCCTCATCAACCGTTCGATCTCCCAGATATCTAATCCCAGCTGTCCCTTCCTCTCCCACGTCGACCCCCATCTTCTTCTTCCTCGCTTCAGCAGCCGACCAGTAGGCATGCCCAAGGACGCCAGGCCCCTCCCTCCCTCGCACTGCTCCTTGAATTCCGAGCACCCCCCTTCTAGGTCCCTGTTCTCCCGTCTTCCCCACGTCGGTCTACGCCTGGGTCAGGTCACCAATGAGGCACTAAGGCCTTTATAAACCCCCCTGCTTCGTTGAAGCTGGAGGCAGCCCCTTCCTCTCATCCTCCTTCTTTTCCACGGACACCTAGAAGCCGGCTCCGAGCTTCCTCCTCAAGCACAGTAATGGTTTTTATTGCATTCGTACATTGTTTCGAAATAACCTCCATTTATATACTCACGGTGTATATATATATACAGTTTATACATATATATATACTTAAACAACACCCTCTCGGGTTGCTTTTTCTTCAAAGACTCTTTCCTTTGTGATTTTAATGGGTTGTATATGTAAGGGTTCCTGAAGACTTGTCTTCCTTTAAAGAAACATTCGGTTTATACACAACATATATTTTCTTATATACACTTGATATATATGCCCCTTGGTTCTTCCTTCAAGGGTTGGCCTTCGTGTTTCCTGTGGTTGTATATGTGAGGGTGCGTATATACCTTGTTTCCAGTTTTTTTTTTGAAACCTGTATATACTGCTCACATGTGTATATACAAGTCCATCAGTTATTATATATTGTGTATATATGGTTTCATATATATGTGAACGGTATATACACTTTGTATAAACACATTTACAAATTCCCCAGGTTGTTTATTTTACGATTTTATATTTCGGTTTTCAAAAGAAAAAAATATATATCTCAACCTCGTATTTAATGTATATGGTATGTATATATATATATATAGTTCGTGAATGTTTTCTCCTAACTTAACCCGACTTGTTTTGGGCATCACTATTTAAATGAAATTTTTAGATATATATTTTCAAACTATGCTCTTTTGGTTTAAGTGAAGTTATGTTTGTAAAACCTTAATTTTTATACATGGTTACATTTATAAAAAACCTTATATGGATTTAGTTTCAACCATGTAATTGAATTATAGTTGGAAACTTTGAGTTACCTAAGGAATTTAATTAACATTGTTTTGAATTGTGTAAAACCCATATATATACACTTCGGGTATATATATGTGCACGTGTGTATATATTTATAAGAATATTTTTCTTTTATAAATAGCAGGACTTAAACTATTCTTGGATGCTGGGATGATTTTATTATGATATGAATTGTGTGACTTCTAAACCAACAGGTTTTTTTTAAATACACACAAATGGGCATGTTTTATTAAAAAGGCTTATCTAACATTGCCCTGTTGAGTTTTATGATAATATATGTATTTTGGGTTTAAGGGCCGTTTACCACCGTAATTGATTTCATGTGTTTTTCTTAATATTTCTCCTTTTCCAAAGATTTATAATGACAAAGATTCATCATTTAGTATATCGCTGTTTTATATGACTTCGTGAAAAGGATGTTGTACTGAACTATGTATGTCATTGATTTGTCCTTGCCCCTTTTTTTACAGTGTGAACTGTCACATCATGTATTAGTAAAGTGTGTAATGATTCATTAATTATGTTAGTTATTATTTACATAATGCATTTTTATGACATATCACTAAATGAACTAAGAAATTGGATTACCCAAAGTGGTATGGGACACCTTGGGTAAAATTAAAATGAATGAGATATTTAAGGTGGTATGGGACATCTTGAATATACATAACCATTTCAGTAAAGCATGAACGATGTGGCTCACATGATAATAAAGGAAAATTTAAGGGTGCGCCCGGATAGCGCTCCAATGCATTGGTTAAAGACTTAATCTCTAGAGATGACTTTTTAGACTGATACCTTGGTGAATAACCTTGGTAATTTTTACGACACATCGGGGATGGACCTTGGTGAAACAAAATGATTGTCAATATTAAATGTTGATGCCACATAATTCAAGTCATATAACAAGTTTTTCCAAGATAAATTTCATTCACGACTGAGGCCTTTAATGTTTTTATAAATATCATAATTCCCTAGCTTTAAGATTGAAGCATGCCTAGTGTTATCACTTAATAGAATAGTAACCAGCATATGAACATTTAGTTGTTTCCTTGTGCGCAACTCTAATTATGCATTACTTTTAACTGTTTAAATTTATTCTCATGTAAATCACATGTATTACTTGTTTATAACAACCATTATCACTCCTTCAAGAATTGACGTATTCGTTTCATGTTTTTCTTGAAAACTTTGATTTAAGAATTGTTATGTTTTATGTGTTAAAATCATTCATAGTGGATGTTCAAATTATTTGAAAATAATGTTTTCAAATGTTACAGTATTTTAAATTCTTTTTAAAACCCCCTTACTGAGTATTTCAATGCTCACCCTATGTTTTGATTTAAAATTTTCATGTGTCAAATTTTGAAATATGTATTGTTCCTGAAGTTTCCGGTTCCCCAGAACCCGAACCGCACATGATCCTCTATATGGTACATGATGTGTTGTTAACAAAGTGTATTTTATTTTAAGATAACGCATCATGTTCAGAAGGCACCGAATCCTATGGTTTTCTAGGGTCGGGGTCTCTACAGTTGGTATCAGAGGTTCGGTTTGGATAACTCTGGAAATCCAGAAACTGAAACAAAAATATATATGTATATGTATTTCAATTTTATTAAAAACTGGGTTTTCTTAATTTTCAGATGGAAAATGAAGGCACAAATCTCTTATCTCTCCCTATAGAGGCCCTAGAGACCATTGTGTCTTTAGCAAGCCGTGAGGACTTTCTAAACTATGCCCATATCCGCATGACATGCAAATACCTTTACGATGTGTCCAATTCACCACGGGTGCTTCATCTACACCAAGGGGTAGGAATAGATTACCTCCTTATGATGATAACACAATTTCCCTCCTATGTAAGTCGGGGAAGGTACTACGAGGGACTTTTCCGGATTTTCATGGCGGGTGAGAACTTTGGCACTATGCTTGATAACCCCTTTCAAGAAGCTGCTGCTGACGGAGACCTCCGAGCGGGCTACCATTTTCAGATTTTAAATTATGGATTCTGGGGTTAGTTGTTGGACTTCGGAAGGTTAGAAGATGAGTCCACCCGTTTGTCTTACAGACGACAAGTGTATGAAGATGTCTCTCAACTTCATGCCCCCCATGCTGGACTCATAAGGCGTCATAGGTGTCCTCGTGAGTTTTTCCCTGAATGCTCGGCCTGTGTTTGGTTCGAGGAGTTAGGGAGTTTTTCTTCTCTGTGTGGAGTTCGTTTAGTCAATGAGTAAGGGAAACTCAATCACTAATAACAATAAACATATGTTTATTGAAATGTTGTCTTTCTCCTTTCCTCTCATTACTTTGTTTTTGTCCTTGTATGATTTTCAAGTAATGGAACTCCTGTCTTAAAACTTTCAGATGGAAGGACAAACCCACCTGTTATCTCTTCCCACCAAGATTTTGGAAATCATTGCGATCAAAACGTGTGAGGACGAGTATGACCCCTTCGCAAATTTGCGAAGAACGTGCAAGCAATGGTTTGAGATAACAAACAGTTCGGAGATTCTCCGCACCTGCCAGGGGAATGCCTCCATCTATTACCGCATTGGCTCTGCTCAGCTAGCCGGACGTGAACGACGAGGAAGTTACCACGAAGGGCTCTTTCTTTGTTTCACCCTAGGCCGAAACTTCACGGACAGAGTGAAATTCCAGGAGGCTGCGTTAGAGGTAAATCTTTATGCGACTTATATGCTCCAACTTCTCAGCTTTAGCCTGTTTGACCATATCTATGGATTCGATATCCTCGACCGAGACATAATTCGGCAAGTCCTTCGTACATTGGTCTGCAAAGACATTTCAGAACTTTGTACTATTAGAGCTTCCCTTTGGAGGCCTGAAGGACCGGAACATAAGTGCAACCCCTCCTGTCTTAGGTGTGTGTGGATTAGGGAGATGGAAGAAGTGACCTTCGCTACGGGGATCCCTGTAAATGCACCTGTCGACCCTATTCATTGGTGGAGGTGGTAGGAACGTTTCTGATCCTTGTAGTGTTGTGAAATAAATTGCGAGGACGCAATTTTCTAAAGGGGGGGATAATGTGACGGCCCAGGTTTTTTGAACTGGTTTATGTAAGAAGTGTTATGCCTTTAATAATGACTCTTGTTTGTTTTTCTAATAAGGAATTAGAAATGAAATAAAACATAGAGAATAAGTTAAACTAACTTTTATTAAAAAATTACTTTACAACGAGACCCAACTAGTTGAATGTACCATGCACAAGACCTAACACGGCCACCGCAAGACTACAAAGAACCACAACGCGGGCAATCAGATAGTCGTCATCTTCAGGGTCCATCAGCATGAAAAGTATAATCGCCAGGGCCACGACACACATGCTCAACGCCAATGGTATGAGGAGATCCATCCTCCCTGTTCAAGTGTTCTGTTTTAAAAGTACCCCACACCCCTGTATTTATATTAGTTCTTTGAGTTATGACTGTTATGTTTATATATCCATTGGGTTTTCAAAACGACCGTTGTGTTTCCACTAATAAGGTTTACATTAAAAGTGAACTCGATTTTTATTCCCTCATTCTTAAAAACATTCTTTCATAGGAGATCCTTCATTTTAAAATAAAGAGTATTCTTAGAAGTAAATCTCCTCGTTTTTAAAAAATCCCGATGAATACCTAGGTAGTTGAAAACATGGTTTTCTTTTTGTGAAAAATATGTTTAGAGGGCATTTGTAATAATTATGCCTTTTTATCTCATCAACTATGTAATTTTTGGGAAACTATTGGTCTTCAAAAGAATTTTATAAAAACAAATAGTGGAGTATTTTAAAAATACTAATGATTTTAATTGTATTGTACAAAAGGTATATCTTTTAAAAATTTAGATCAAGAGTTAAAATATTTTATCTAAACTTGAAATTGGTTCTAACATTTTGAGTTAAAACTATTTTTTTTACTAAATTCCTACATTTCACTATATTTTGAGCTAAGTATATAATAAAAATAATTTTTTTTTATAAAAAATTGAGTGGGTCCCGGCCAGCCAAGGGCATCCTCAAGGGACAAGCCCTCAGGCCACGACAGAGACCCCATAGGGACCCGAGGTACCGCCATCGGGCTACCCAGGTGTGCGTGCGCGTTTTGAGAGCCAGCCAGGCTAGACGCTCGGGGTGGGCCGAGGCATGGGTTACCCAGGTCTCGTGCGGGCCTGTGTATAAGGCCGCGGCTCTCACTGCGTGAGGTTGGGCCAAGGCCCGCGCGGGACCCATGTGTAAGGTCCCGTGTGCATGTGTGTTGGTATTATTGAACCGAAGGCCGCACGCTTTTGTTTTTATACCGCGTCTTGAACTCTTCCCGTTTCGATGTGGGATGCACTCCGTGCAACCAGGACCGTCTGATCGACATCCGCGTCGATATCAGCCGCCCAACTCGTTTTAACCGCGCGATCGCCCCCTCCCGCTTCCGTGGCCGTTCGATCTCCCCGAGACCCAATCCCGACCATTGGTTTCTTTAAACCGATCTCTCTATTTTTTTCTTCCCGCGCCCTCCTCAACCGTTCGATCTCCCATAGATCTAATCCCGGCCTTCCCTTCCTCTCCCGCGTCGACCCCCATCATCTTCTTCCTTGCTTCAGCAGCCGACCAGTAGGCCTGCCCAAGGACGCCAGGCCCCTCCCTCCCTCGCACTGCACCTTGACTTCCGAACACCCCCCCTCCTAGGTCCCTGTTCTCCCGTCTTCCCCACGTCGGTCTATGCCTGGGTCGGGTCACCAACGAGGCACCGAGGCCTTTATAAACCCCCCCTGCTTCGTTGAAGCCGGAGGCAACCCCTTCCTCTCATCTTCCTTCTTTTCCACGGACACCCAACAGCCGGCTCCGAGCTTCCTCCTCAAGCACAGTAAGGGTTTTTCTTGTATTCTTACATTGTTTCGAAATAACCTCCATTTATATACTCACGGTGTATATATATGTTGAGTCAATAATTTTTTCCTTATGACTTTTCCATTCCTTCTTTTTTTGAAAATCACAAACACCTTATCTTTAAGAAAATTGCTTTCTTAAGGAAAATTGTGTTTATAAGGAAAATTGCTTTCTTAAGGAAAATTGATTTCTTAAGTAAAATTGCTTTTATAAGGAAAATTTCTTTCTTATGGAAAATCGCTTTTATAAGAAAAATTATCCTTATCACATTTTCATCCATATTTTTCTTAAGTATGAGATTCGGATTCATTTTCTCGGAATCATTGAAACTTTGATATAAATCATTCTGTTTTAGGGTTCGGATTCTGGACAATAACTATAAGGAAGTTTCATTCCGAATTTCGGATATGAACTCTGACTAAGTTCTATTCCAGATTCAGGATACGAATTCTGAAGAAGAATTCTCATTACGAGTTCTAATGAAGAAATCGCATTCTGAATTCTCATTAAGAATTCCAATGAAGAATTCCCATTACGAATTCTAATGAAGAAATCTCATTCCGAATTCCCATTACGAATTCTGATGAAGAATTCCCATTACGAATTCTGATGAAGAATTCTCATTACGAATTCTGATGACGAATTCTCATTACGAATTCTGATGATGAATTCTCATTACGATTTATGATGACGAATTCCTATTCCGAATTCTCATTCCGAATTCACCTATTAAACAGAATCTGATTATCTTTGTTTTATACACTCTGAATTTATTCACTCCGATCCTTCACTCCGATGTTTTCATACCGAACTTTTATGTTAAGAATTAAAACGATGTCGTACATTCTACACTAGTTTTGTTATAAAATGATGTCTTCTGTTTTGTTATAAACTAACCGTTGTCTAAGTGACACGTGTACAGGTCCCTCCGATCTTTAAGGAAAATATGACCGTTGGAGAAGGAGCCGTCCTTACCTATAAATATGAGATCATTTGAAAGAGCTCGGAACGGATGACAGATGAACAACTTGGTTTTGTGCATACATGCTGTTGAAGTGATTTCTAGAGAGAGAGGATCTTATTAACTCTCAAAGCTTCGTGAGACTCTGAATGTTGGTGGTTACATTCGAGGGCTTCCGGGGATAGGAAGACAGAGGTGCCGACTACCTTGAAATTCGAGGGTTTCCTTGCTGAGGAAGACAGAGGTTGCCAACTACCTTGAAGTTGAGGGCTTGCAGGGATAGAAAGACAGAGACTCCGATCATCGTATCGAGGGCTTACCCTAGTGTGGGTAAGACAGACTTGCTTGAAAGTATAAATCAAGGGACCTTTATCCAAGGTTTTTGGATACCCTTCTCATTGGGTTAAAAGACTTATATCTTGTTACTTGTAGTTTTACTACTTGTTTATATTCCGCTACAATTTGTATCTTAAGGAAAGTATAACCTTCCTATATTTCCTTACTTACTCTGGTTCATTTAGATTCTATACGCTTTAAGGTAGAATCTCATATTGTAACTTTTGTTAAGTTTCAAATTCCGAAACCATATTTCCGGAATCCACTTTCGGAATCTTATTTCAATTTTTTATTCGGTAGTAGAGGTGTTGTGAATTTACTTAGTTTATCTTTGTTAAACTTAGCCCTTTCCTTTGCTTAAGGAAAACATATTTAATCGTAACTAACTTTAAAGGTTCCAAAGGAATTTTTAAAGTATACAATTCACCCCCCCCCCCCCTCTTGTATATTGAGCATCTCATACTATATTTCGATCCTACAATTGGTATCAGAGGTTGGAAACCTCTTACTCTATACCAATCTTACATTTGGTATCAGAGCCAGGTTACTGAAATACTTGTACTCACATACAAGTTTTTCTTGCTCACTTTATACTTCCGAACTTTGTCATTCCGAAATTGTCCATTCTGGAATTTCTCATTCCGAACTTTGTTATTACGATTCTTTGCTACTATCAAGTTTGTGTGCAAAGTTATTTCTAGTATGGCAGGAATTAATGTTGGATCAATTGACAATCTAAATCCTAAAAGACCACCAATATTTGATGGTAATGACTATGAGTACTGGAGAGATCGTATGAAGACTTTTGTTATTAATACTGGAGTAGACAACTTTGTCATGCTTACTGGTGATTATAAAATTCCTGACAAGGAAGTCAGAACTTTCACTAACCAGGAAAAGCAAGAATATCAACTCAACTATAAGGTATGCAATACTTTACTATGTTCAATGACCAGAAATATATATAGCCAAATTTCTTCTTGTGAAGCATCTAATTGTATATGGAAGAAGTTAGAGGTTACACACTTTGGGACTTCTAAAGTGATTGAGACTTGAAGAGCTATGCTTAGAGCTGAATATCATGGCTTCAATTTTCCTTATGGAGATCCTATCTGTAAAGTTCAACAAAGATTTATGACTATCGTCAACAGTCTACAATCTATGGGAGAAAAAGGTTTAGATGATGAAGCTCTTGTGGACAAGATAATTGATATTATGCCCAATGAGTGGGAAACCAAGAGAACATCCATAGATGAAAACAGGAAGGTAACTCAAATTACTCTTGATGAATTATTTGGAACTCTTCTACAACATGAAACTAGAATGAAGAGAGATGCAGACAACATCAAGAAGAAGAATGGAAATGGTACTGTTGCTTTTACTACAACGTCGAATCAGATGAAAGCTAAGACTCCTGAGAGAGTAACAAGATCCAAGTCTAAGAAAGTCATTTTCCAATCTGAATCTAGTGAGAGTGAAGTCTCAGAAAATGAATTAGACAATCTTGCTCGAAAGATGAACAAGATAGCTGGACAGAGAAACTTTCAATCTAAGTATAAGAAAAAGTACAGGAAAGATAAGAAAGATGGAGAAGTTACTTGTTAGGAATGTAAGAGAGCTGGACATATTAGACCAGATTTCCCTATGCTCAAAAAGAAAGAAAGGAAGGAAAGACATTAAGACAGGAACAGAAATAAGTATTATAAAGCTAATGCTAAGAAAGTTCTGAAAGCTAATGACACCTGGAGTGCCAGTGGTGGTGACTCTTCAGATGAATCTTCTGATTATGAATCTTCAGGACAGAAGAATCTTGGTCTTATAGCCAGATTACCTATTGATAATTATTGTCTTATGGCTAAGGTACAAAATGCTGAATCATTGACCAATGTTTCTTTAAATCCTAATGATAGTAAGTATTATAACTCTTCTGATGAAGAATCATCTTCTGATGAGGAAAATACATTACCTACTTATGAAGAAGTCTCTAGGTTTGCTGAACTTCTTGAGATTGAGAATTCCAAACTCAACAAGAAACTTGATAAGGCAAATTCTAGGAATTCTATTCATACAAAAGAGATATCAGATCTTTCTAAAGATCTTGATTAGAAAAATGCTGATTTTGAAAATATTTCAAAAAATCTTGAGGAAGTAAGTTCAGAGAAGAACAAACTTTCTAAAGAGTTAGAAAAAGAAATTTATAATAAAAATGTTTTCGAGCCTAACTCTAGTTCAAAAACTAATGATTTTGAGAATAAAAACTTGGTTGTAAAACTCAAGTCCGAAATTTTTTCCTTAAAGAAGTGTTTATCAAACTTTACCCATGGTAAGGAAAATTTTGATAAGATGTATTCTCAAATACGACCTTTAAGAAATAAATCTGGATTTGGTTATACCCATGCAAAACCAGTTTTCAGTAACAATTATTTTGTTCCTCAAAGTGCCCCATTTTGTACTAAATGTCAATGTGGAGGTCACTGGGCAAAAATTCATTCCTTAAATAAAACCCAATCTCTAGGTTTTCACAAAGCTTACTTTTCTAAGAAAATATGGATACCTAAAATTATATTGTCTGGAAATCTCGGATCCAAACAAGTTTGGATTCCGAAAGTATAATTTTCTTCTTGATTTCAGGATAATAAAGAAAGTACCAGCAACAATACATGGTACATGGATAGTGGATGTTCCTGGCACATGACTGGTAACAAAAGTTTTTTTTGAAAAGATTATCAAAACGAAAGGAGGAAAGGTAACTTTCGGAGACAATTCTAAAGGAGATATTATTCTTCAGTTTATCGGAACCCAAGATCATCTTGCTGATATTTTCACAAAATCTTTGCCTTCTGATAGACTTGAATATATTAAACAGAAGTTAGGAATGATAACCATAAGGTAATCTTTCTTAATTAACTTTCTGTTGAAAAAGTCTCCTTACAGTAATAAACTCCTTTTCATAGGGGGAGTACATTTGATTGTTTGTTTAACAAAGTTTTTCAAAATTTGTTTTCAAACTTTTCGGAACGAATATTTCCGGAATGGAACTTCTGGAACTAAAATTTTCCAAATTGGACATTCTCGTATAGAACACTTCTGGAATGGAAGTATTCGTATTCGAAATTTCCGGAATGACAATTTATGTACTGGCAGTTTCATAACCAGATATTTTTGTACCAGTTGTTTTTCGTACTAAAATTTTTCGTAATGTATTTTTTCGTACTAAGTTCTTCGTACTGTTTTTCTTCTTAAGTTTGTTTTTCGTACTGCGTTTTTTGTAATGAGTTTTTCGTACTAAGTTTATTTTTCATAGTTAAATTTTTGCGAAATCTGCCATTACGAATAATCCTCCTAAGCCAATCCGAAAGTTATAGTTACCCTACTCACGTTTTCATAGTCATATTTTATTTTCTGAAATTTTCTTGTATTATGATTTCGGATTATAGTTTTCTTAACTCTTTGTTTTAATAAAAACCTCAAAAAGATCGGATTCAATCTTCCAACCGTCAGATCTGATCTCATCTCATTCTAATCGTTAGATCAATCGAGGTAGGTGAACAGTCATCTCGTTGCCTATATAAAGGGGACCCAAATACTCGTCCCACATCGATCTCAAAGATCTCACGTCCCAAATCTCTACCTCTCTGATTTAAAGCTATTCCGAACTTCAGTCTTCTCCGTTCCAAACATCTCATAGAACTTCAGATCCGAATGTCTGCAGAGTTAGCATCTCAAGAAATGTCATCTACTAAGCCTATTTCTCAGTGGTTAGTTTACAGAGAAAGGTTGGTCCATCCGAATTTCTTCAACAACTATGATTCCCTTATCTCAAATAACATCAAGTTGAATAGATGGGAAGATGTTGCGGTATCAAAAACCGGGAATCAAGATGAAGTATATTCAGACTTACTTATCGAGTTTTATGAGTCAGTTTCTTTCTTCAAGGAATATAATAGGGATAAGTTCTCTTTTAAGCTTTATGGCAAGACTTACAAGCTTTCTCACACCAAGGCCGCGAGCCTGGTAGGATTGTCTTATGAAGGAGAAGCAGAATTTATTTCGCATGTTTTACCGGACTCTAAGGGTAGCTTCGACAAGGAAAAAGCCTTAGAAACTCTTGGACTTGCTGATGACAAGGCTCCGAAGATTACAAGTCTATCTACAAACTTCCGGATTTTGGAGTTATGGGTGCAAGGAATTATCGTACCGAGGAAAGGTGATAAAGATAGCTTGAAGAAAAGTGAGATCTATATCTTAGATTTCCTGATAAATCTAAGGAAGTTTAACTTGATGAAGCACATTCTTCTTACTCTTGAAAATTTGAAGAAAGGAAATCTGAGAGCTCAGATTATTATGTATCCAACAATCCTCTCTATGTTAATTGTTCGGTGCCTTGAGTCTTTCAAGGAGGCTTGCAAATCTAAGCCGAGAGTTTGCAAGATCATGATGGTCAGCGATGGCACTCTTAAAAGAATGAATGTAGCTTTTGACAAGAAGTCTGGAAAGTTTATTGATCTACCTGTTCAAGAAGAAGTGGCTCCGAAAGTTGCTGATCCGGAATCATCTAAGCCAGTAAGGTAGAGAAAGCTGAAAGAAGTGGAAGTACAAGCAGAAAATCCTAAGTCTAAGAAAGTCCACTCCGCACCACCAAATCCAAAGAAGAAAAAATCATATCCTGATGAGGTTGTTACAAAGTGGAGAGCTGATAAAGAGAAAATGAAAGAAGGGGATCCGCAGTTCGGATTGGACCCTGCGGAGGCTAAGGCCTTGAAGGAGAAAACTGCTGATGAGCTTGAAAAACAAGCAAAACAAAAGAAGCTCAATAAGAAGATGTCCGAGGCTGAGGTAGCTCGGGCATTGTTAAAATTCAATGAAATGGTTTCAGCAACTATTCCAGTTCCGAGATCTTTCTCCCTGGAATCACTACCTGAGACTCCAGGAAGGAATTTCGCTGCTTCGGAAGAGGCTGTAGCTAACAATTCTGAGGAAGTTGAGCAAGTGGAACAAATAGAAGAGGGTACTGA
This sequence comes from Viscum album, assembly GCA_963277665.1. Taxonomy (NCBI): domain Eukaryota; kingdom Viridiplantae; phylum Streptophyta; class Magnoliopsida; order Santalales; family Viscaceae; genus Viscum; species Viscum album. Next base: position 568,783,729 of record OY728151.1, read on the forward strand.
AAGAAGTGGTGAAACCGGAGATGTGCTGAAACAAGTAGATGATTACAAGGGAACACCTTCGGAACACTTATCACTCCAGACATCAGAAGCTGAATCTTCGAAGTTAGTTACTCCAGCAATAGAAGAAGAGAAAGGAGAAGAAGAATTTGTCTATCATGGAGAAGAAGAACAACTTTTACATGATATTTCTCAGATGAAAAATGTAGAGGAAGGTATTCAGGAAGTTGCTGATGAGGAAGATAATGTCGTTCAAGTTTCTGATAGTGAGAAGAGAACTCCGGAACAGGACTCAATTCTGAAAAAAGATAAGGGGAAGCAAATTCTTGATGATACTCCGAGCTCAGGAGAAAGGAAGAGAAAGGAAGCTGGTAGTTCTTCTAAAAGGATGTTGGAGCTTATTGAGGATGAAAACTCTCCAAGAAAAATTTCGGATTCGGATTCATCATCATTGGGGCATGATTTTGTTGTCCAGTCTTTAATGAAGTTGGTAGGAACCATTTCGACATTTTCTAGTATTGACTCAAGATTTTAGATGATCCAACATGCATTGAATCAGAAAACCGACTCCATATCTATGGTTTTGGATAAGTGCGTTGAGATTGAAGCTCAGTTCAAAACATTCTTTGTTGGTTACGAAGCTCATAAAAGATCTTGCAAGAGGATGAAAAGCTGGTCTAAGAAGACTGTGGAAGAGATGAGGCTGCTTGATGAGTTTCAAGACAATGTTAAAGATGCCTTTGAGACTGAGGACAAGAAGATAAATGAGCTGACTTCCTCCTTTGAAGAAAAGCTGACAGAAGAAAAGAACTTCCAGATTCAAGAAGTCAGGGATCTGAATGGGAAACTGAATTCTGTTTCTCAGAATTGGAAATTTGAAAGAGATCATCAGATCGATTTTGAAGAAAGGATGAAGGCTCAGGAAGAGAAGATTAAAGCTCAGGAAGAATAGCTTAAGGCTCAGGAAGAGAAGATCAAAGCTCAGGAAGAAAAGCTGAAGGCTCAGGAAGAAAAAATTGAAGCTCAGTTCGCAAGAATAATCATCTTAGAGAAGCAAGATGAAGAAGATCATAAAGACTTAAAAAAGATGAAGACTATTATAAAGGGGTTCATGTAAAAGGAAAAAGATCCGAAATAACGTAATCCGATCTTTTTGTTGAATTTTTTGTACTGACATTCCAAATCTAATGAAAATTGTGTATCTCGTTTCCATTGTTGTCTTTACTAATCTTTCAGGTACTTTGTTATTTTTTTTCATTCCCTCAAATTCTTTTTGAAAATCACAAAGGGGGAGAAGGAAAAGATCCTTAAGAAAAAGAAGAACTGTAATAGGAGTTTATCAAAGGGGGAGAAAGAAAAAATACCCAAGGAAAAAGAAAAACTCTAATAAGAGTTTGTTTAAGGGGGATCTTTTTCATTAAAGAAGACATTCCTATTTATCACTCTAGAAATATGAATATGATCCTTAGAGTTTCAAATCCTAAGGGGTAGTTAGTCATATTCATTTATATCCTTAAAACAAGGGAGATAAGAATTAATATGTTTCTTTCTTCTTAGATTTTTTTTCGTAAGGATGTTTGTGCTTTCCAAAAAGGGGGAGATTGTTGAGTCAATAAGGTTTTCCTTATGACTTTTCCATTCCTTCTTGTTTTGAAAATCACAAACACCTTATCTTTAAGAAAATTTCTTTCTTAAGGAAAATTTCTTTTATAAGGAAAATTGCTTTCTTAAGGAAAATCTCTTTTATAAGAAAAACTATCCTTATCACATTTTCATCCATATTTCTCTTAAGTATGAGATTCGGATTCATTTTCTCGGAATCATTGAAACTTTGATATAAATCATTCTGTTTTAGTGTTCAGATTCTGGACAATAACTATAAGGATGTTTCATTCCGAATTCCATATATGAACTCTGACTAAGTTCTATTCCAGATTCAGGATACGAATTCTGAAGAAGAATTCTCATTACGAGTTCTAATGAATAAATCCCATTCCGAATTCTCATTATGAATTCCAATGAAGAATTCCCATTACGAATTCTAATGAAGAAATCTCATTCCGAATTCCCATTACGAATTCTGATGAAGAATTCCCATTACGAATTCTGATGAAGAATTCTCATTATGAATTCTCATGACGAATTCTCATTACGAATTCCGATGATGAATTCTCATTACGATTTCTGATGACGAATTCCTATTCCGAATTCTCATTCCGAATTCACCTATTAAACAAAATCTTATTATCTTTGTTTTATACACTCTGAATTTATTCACTCCGAACCTTCACTCCGAAGTTTTCATACCGAACTTTTATGTTAAGAATTAAAACGATGTCGTACATTATACAATTGTTTTGTTATAAAATGATGTCGTCTGTTTTGTTATAAACTAACCGTTGTCTAAGTGACACGTGTACATGTCCCTCCGATCTTTAAGGAAAATATGACCGTTGGAGAAGGAACCGACCTTACCTATAAATAGGAGCTCATTTGAAAGGGCTCGGAACTGATGACAGATGAACAACTTGGTTTTGTGCATACATGCTGTTGAAGTGATTTTTAGAGAGAGAGGCTCTTATTAACTCTCAAAGCTTCGTGCGACTCCGAATGTGGTGATTACATTCGAGGGCTTCTGGGGATAGGAAGACAGAGGTGCAGACTACCTTGAAGTTCGAGGGTTTCCTTGCTGAGGAAGAAAGAGGTTGCCAACTACCTTGAAGTTGAGGGCTTGCGGGGATAGCAAAACAGAGACTCCGATCTTTGTATCGAGGGCTTACCCTGGTGTGGGTAAGACAGACTTGCGTGAAAGTATAAATCAAGGGACCTTTATCCAAGGTTGTTGGATACCCTTCTCTTTGGGTTAAAAGACTTATATCTTGTTACTTGTAGTTTTACTACTTGTTTATATTCTGCTGCAATTTTTATCTTAAGGAAAGTATAACTTTCTTATACTTCCTTACTTACTCTGATTCATTTAGATTCTATACGCTTTAAGGTAGAATCTCATATTGTAACTTTTGTTAAGTTTCAAATTCCGGAACCATATTTCCGGAATCCACTTTCGGAATCTTATTTCAATTTTGTATTCGGTAGTAGGGGTGTTGTGAATTTACTTAGTTTAACTTTGTTAAACTTAGCCCTTTCCTTTGCTTAAGGAAAACATAGTTAATCGTAACTAACATTAAAGGTTCCAAAGGAATTTTTAATGTATACAATTCACCCCCCTCTTGTATATTGAGCATCTCATACTATATTTCGATCCTACAATTGGAATCAGAGGTTGGAAACCTCTTACTCCATACCAATCTTACAATATATATACAGTTTATACATATATATATATACATAAAGAACACCCTCTCGGGTTGCTTTTTCTTCAAAGACTTTTTCCTTCGTGATTTTAATGGGTTGTATATGTAAGGGTTCCTGCAGGATTGTCTTCCTTTAAAGAAACATTCGGTTTATACACAACTTATATTTGCATATATACACTTGATATATATGCCCCTCGGTTCTGCCTTCAAGGGTTGGCCTTCGTGTTTCTAGTGGTTGTATATGTGAGGGTGCGTATATACCTTGTTTCCAATTTTTTTTTGAAACCTGTATATACTGCTCACATGTGTATATACAAGTCCATCGGTTATTATATATTGTGTATATTTGGTTTCATATATATGTGAATGGTATATACACTTTGTATAAGCACGTTTACAAATTCCCCAGGTTGTTTATTTTACGATTTTATATTTCGGATTTCAAAAGAAAAAAAAATATATCTCAACCTCGTATTTAATGTATATGGTATGTATATATATATATAGTTCGTGAATGTTTTCTCCTAACTAAACCCGACCTGTTTTGGGCATCAATATTTAAATGAAAATTTTAGATATATATATTTGCAAACTATGCTCTTTTGGTTTAAGTGAAGTTATGTTTGTAAAACCTTAATTTTTATACATGGTTACATTTATAACAAACCTTATATGGATTTATTTTCAACCATGTAATTGAATTATGGTTGGAAACTTTGAGTTACCTAAGGAATTTAATAAACTATGTTTTGAATTGTGTAAAACCCATATATATACACTTCGGGTATATATATGTGCACGTGTGTATATATTTATAAGAATATTTTTCTTTTATAAATAGCAGGACTTAAACTATTCTTGGATGGTGGGATGATTTTATTAAGCTATGAAATGTTTGATTTCTAAACCAACATGTTTTTTTTAAATACACACAAATGGGCATGTTTTATTAAAAAGGCTTATCTAACATTGCCCTGTTGAGTTTTATGATAAAATATGTATTTTGGGTTCAAGGGCAATTTACCACCGTAATTGATTTCATGTGTTTTTCTTAAGATTTCTCCTTTTCCAAAGATTTATAATGACAAAGATTCATCATTTAGTATATCGTTGTTTTATATGCCTTAGTGAAAAGGATGTTGTACTGAACTATGTATGTCATTGATTTGTCCTTGCCCCTTTTTTTTACATTGTGAACTGTCACATCATGTATTAGTAAAGTGTGTAACGATTCATTAATTATGTTAGTTATTATTTACATAATGCATTTTTATGACATATCACTAAATGAACTAAGAAATTGGATTACCCAAAGTGGTATGGGACACCTTGGGTAAAATTAAAATAAATGAGATATTCAAGGTGGTATGGGACATCTTGAATATACATAACCATTTCAGTAAATCATGAATGATGTGGCTCACATGATAATAAAGGAAAATTGAAGGGTGCGCCCTGATAGCGCTCCAATGCATTGGGTAAAGACTTAATCTCTAGAGATGACTATTTAGACTGATACCTTGGTGAATAACCTTGGTAATTTTCACGACACCTCGGGGATGGACCTTGGTGAAATGGAACGATTGTCAATATTAAATGTTGATGCCACATAATTCAAGTCATATAACAAGTTTTTCCAAGATAAAGTTCATTCACGACTGATGCCTTTAATGTTTTTATAAAGTTCATAATTCCCTAGCTTTAAGCTTGATGCATGCCTAGTGTTATCACTTAATAGAATACTAACCAGCATATGAACATTTAGTTGTTTCCTTGTGCGCAACTCTGATTATGCATTACTTTTAACTGTTTAAATTTATGCTCATGTAAATCCCATGTAGTACTTGTTTATAACAACCATTATCACTCCTTCAAGAATTGACGTATTCGTTTCTTGTTTTTCTTGAAAACATTGATTTAAGCATTATTATGTTTTGTGTGTTAAAATCTTTCATAGTGGACGTTCAAATTCTTTTAAAAGAATGTTTTCGATGGCCTCATCCAGTAGTCTTGGACCGATCGAAGCCCATCTAATAGAACTTGGGAAGGAGGTAGCACCACTGGGCTTTGCTCTGGACCAAACCCAAGCTGAACTTCATCGTGTGAAGCTAGAACAGGATCGCCTTCGCGAGAAGTTCAAACTAATAGAAATTACGACTCGTGCGATGTTGGCCGATCCTCCCTCAGATTCTCTCTCCTTAGCACACCTTACACTTAGGTCCTATGCTGGTGTGATAAGGGGCTATGTAAAGAGACCGTAATTGCCTTGTGTAATCCTTTGTTTTAAATAAAATTATGGATTTCTTCTTATGATGAAGTTTATGAATTTTAAAATGTCTAGATAAATATAGTATACATATTTTTGATAAATTTTAGAGAAAGGATATTTTAAAAATGTTTATGTAAACCTTAAATAAATTAAAATGTGTAATGATTTTCAAAAAATGGTCTTCTACAATTATGATCACTACGAAATTTTGAGTCTAATAAGATCAACTTGATTTTTGATGAATAGTAAATTATGAATAGTGATTTTACGCTTAGGATTAGTTATGTGACCAAATGGATTAGTGATCTCACTTAAAGAATGTATTAATATAATCTAGGCACCTTGATTAAGTAATGTGATTCAATAAAATGGTTAAATAACGGTTTCATAAATTATTATTCATGTATTAGTTTTTTGGGTGAATAGTGTTTTTTAATTAAAAATTTAATTAAAAAAATTTAGAAAATTATTTTTATAAAACGGATTTCACTTTTGAACTCAGAGCACCGATATTATGCTATGGTAATTTTTGGAGTTTTTTCTGAAAAAATGAATTTTCGGTGAATAGTGTTTTTATTTAAAAATTAAATTAAAAATATTTAGAAAATTATTTTTATAAAATGGAGTTCATATTTTTAATCAGATCGTTGATATTTGGTTAAGGTGAAATTTTGGGATTATTCTGAGAAAGTTGAATTTTCGATGAATAGTGAAAATACAGTTTTTAAGTTACAGGTGTCTAATGAAATCATTAAATGATGTATTATGTATATATTCAATATGGTCGAATTGTGAATAGTAAGATAAGGTATGAGGTGTCCCAAGTTGCCAATACCATGGGCAAATACCATGGGCAAGCCCATGGTTTTTCCAAAACCACTAATGAGATGTCCCTTGGCCATTAATGCCCTGTCCCCTCACTTTCCCTATAAATACCCACCCATTCCTCCTTTGGTTTTTACTCCAAACTCTCCCCCAATGAAGTTATGGTCTCCTTACCTCCCATGGAGTCCTCCCAAGGTGCCCCCAAGCCCTCAAGGTCCAAAACGATGAGTTTCAAGAGTCACGTTTTAAGGTAAGGGATCCGACCTCTCTCTTTCATTTCAAGTAATCTCTTTTATGTCATTCCTTTTATGCTACATGTTCTTATGTTGTAGTATGTTCTTTTATACTCCTCTTACGTCCCTTTTTATGTTCATATAATGAGTGATCCCCTCTTACTCTCATTATTTCGTTTTATGATGTTTTACGTGGCGCCGTTAGGCTGCCGTAATTTTTGTAACAGACTCTTTCTCCCTTCTCATTTTTTAAGATATATTTTCATGTAAAGTATTTCATGTTCCTTTTTATTATGTTGGGGTATGATCTCAAAATTTATCATTCTGATATTTTATGATCATATGATGAGAGACCCCATTTTATCTCTTCAATTCAGTATTTTGATGTTTTAAGTGGCGCCGTTAGGCTGCCGAATTTTTTAGTGGTTCTTCACCCTTCTCGTTTTGAAGTTCTACTTTCATGTCAATTCTTTCATGTTCCTTTTTGTTATGTTGTGGTATGATATCTATATCTATCATACTGGAATCTTATGTTCATATGATGAGAGACCCCATTTTATCTCATCAATTCAGTATTTTGATGTTTTAAATGGCGCCGTTAGGCTGCAGAATTTTTAAGTGGTTCTTCACCCTTCTCGTTTTGAAGTTCTACATTCATGTCAATTATTTCAAGTCCATTTTGTTATGTTGGGGTATGATCTCTATATCTATCATACTGAACTCTTATGTTCATATGACGAGAGACCCCATTTGATCTCTTCAATTCAGTATTTTGAAGTTTTAAGTGGCGCCGTTAGGCTGCCGAATTTTTAAGTGGTTCTTCACCCTTCTCGTTTTGAAGTTCTACTTTCATGTCAATTCTTTCATGTTCCTTTTTGTTATGTTGGGGTATGATCTATATATCTATCATACTGGAATCTTATGTTCATATGATGAGAGACCCCATTTGATCTCTTCAATTCAGTATTTTGAAGTTTTAAGTGGCGCCGTTAGGCTGTCGAATTTTTAGGGGATTCTTTCACCCTTCTCATTCTTTTCAAAGTTCTACTTTCATGTCATGTCTTTAAAGTTCTCTTTAATTATGTTGGGGAAATATCTCTATATATATCATACTGAACTCTTATGTTCATATGATGAGAGACCCTATTTGATCTTTTCAAATCTTTGTGTTTGAAGTTTAAGTAACATCGTTAGGCTGCCGAATTTTCATAAGAGAAATTTAATTTTTGTCTTTCTTCCATGTTTTTCATTTCAAATGGCATGTCCTTGAAATTTCATTACCATGATCATGTATCCTTATTATTATGTCAATCTACTGTTTTATGGGTCATTTATGAATGTTTGACCCATTTTCCCTCTCTTTTTAATGTCTTCTAAAACCTTGTGACATAGCCGTTATGCTGCAGAATTTCCATCTCAAAATGTCTCTCTCTTTTTCTAAAGTACTTTTATATTATTAAGTGAATACTCAATGCTCTTTCTTATAAAGGGGTATTCACATATATACCAAAATGTTCTATTTTAAATTATGGTATTTACATACATGAGACCCACCTTCCTTTTCTGTGGGGTTTAATGTGACATAAAGATCATGTCTTTAAAGAAGTTTTTAAAACGTTATGATTATGAAATGAAACCCATTTATTTTTTGCTATATGGGTTCTTTATGAAATGTTTGATGATGATATATGTGGCTCACATGATAATAAAGGAAAATTTAAGGGTGCGCCATGATAGCGCTCCAATGCATTGGGTAAAGACTTAATCTTTAGAGATGACCATTTTTAACGACGCCTTGGTGAATAACCTTGGTAATTTTTAACGACACCTTGGGGATGGACCTTGGTGAAATGAAACGATTGTCAATATTAAATGTTGCAGCCACATATTCAAGTTATGAAAAATGTTATTTTTATTATGAAATGCCTCATGATTTCTTTCTCATGCCTTAAAGTTCTTTTCATGTCCTTATTGAAGTATCTCAAGTTCACATGTAAAATGTTCATCTTGTTTCCCTTACTGGGCCTTTTGATCACCCTTTCTTTTGATGTACGTCCCCAGGTTATGAGATGCAGTAATGAACCTAGGATGAACATAAGGAGAAGCCTTTCCAGTGTTTAAGAGGAATGTTTTATGTTGTTTTCATGTATTATGTTCCTAGTTTCCAAGACACTAATCCTTAAAGATCCTCAGTTTTGTGTAATGTAATGAAATTTTATGTTATAAAAAGGCGGGATGCTATAGTTGGTATCAAAGGATGGTTTAGTTATTTGTGGAAATTAGGATATGAAAACTCTAGGAAGAACCCTATAGAAAAGTTTAAATATAGGAAAATTTCCTGGTATTTTGGTGAGTATTGAGTAAGGGGTTTCCAAGAAAATACATCCCTGTCTGGATACGAGCAGGTAGAGGTGGATCTGGCACAGATGTATATAGGGGTAAAACCCGAAAACACCTCTTTGAGCTAGACTTGAACGGGAACTGGTACACGACAACGGGCCTTGCTGCACTCTTGGTTACGACACTCCCGGGGGATATGCTTTGGTAAATTCATAATCTTAGTATGAACCATTGTTAAAGGAAGAAAGATAAAATAAAATAAAGGTTCATATCAGAATATATGATCATGGATAACCTAGATGGGAACCTAGGGGATCACAAGTTAGGGTATACTTTTCTTCTACAAGTTATCCTTATATGATTTTAGTTTCTTTTCATGATTATTGGCTAAGTATTTAAGCCCCTAATTATAGATTCTTTTCTTAGTTAATGGCAGGAAATGGAAGAACATGTCCCAAGGACCAATGTGATAGGAAATGCTACGATTGCCGTATTAATACGACAGAGATGATTAGGTGATTAAAAGATGATTATTATTTTGGATGACGTTCACTATTTTGAGGACCCAATATGATCAAGGTAAATAGATTACTACGGTACTTTCATTAAGGAGTAAGTTTGACTTATATTTTGAAGAATCAATGAATTTAAGGTGGACTTATAGTAATTTAGGTTACTTGTGGAAATGATTAACCTATCTTGGGTAAAATATGTTTAGGTTAGCTACTTTTGTTGTATGATGTTAGGTGTGGTTGATGTTGTTTGGACATGAACACTGAAGTTTATTTTGGAAGACTAGGTTATCAAATCCCTCTTGTATTTGGGTTTCAATCTTAGTTTGGTTTATTTGGAGGAATTTTAAGGATCGTTATTTATGTGATGGTCTACGATGAACTTTGGGTTGTACCATGGAACATTGATGATTTAAAAATAGTTTCCCTTCCTATGGGATTCTTTCTTTTTGAAGAGTTGTTTTACCTTACCCTTTCTGTTCTTGGGATAATGTTTAAAGATATAAGAAATAGATAGTTAATCTTTTGTGGTTTATGTGATTCTCAAGAAGATGATTCTTGTGTTTTGATGAGACCAAGTAGTTTTGAATTCTCATCTTTTGGAGAAAAGGTTGGTTTTTGTAGAAACATATTAAAGGATGAAACTCTACATGAAGGTAGGTATATTTTCTTATGTTTTTGTTCTATGTAGTAAATGAATTCCTCAAAATCATGTAAAGGAACGTAAAACAAAAACGTTGTTGGTTTACGTTTCCTACTAGGTAATCAATGACCGTTTACACACATCATAAGTTTGGGATTTTCTTATGGTTAACATTCTCCTAATCACGTTCTCTATCAGTCTCCCTCAGAACATGACCCTTTGTTTTTCCTCCATGTCCATATTTTCCTACATGGAATCCTAGTGTGGGCTAACTCGGGTGACCTTGGTACTTCCCTTTCATTCTTTTAATGTAATAGTTTTACTGACTCCTTTTCCGATGTGGGACTTTCTATTAAATTTCAAAACCCAATTTTAAAAATTGAGAGGACGCAATTTATTAAGGGGGGAAGATTGTAACGACCCGAAATTTTGAATAAATCTTATTTCCTAATTTTATGTGTTATTTTATTTTATTTTTATACTCAACAAAATTTTTTCATTTGATAACATGAGTATAATTAAAATGAGACTGTTGTGTTTTGACTATTATTTGACCATTGTTCAATATGACCGCTGGAAACTAAATGTTTTGATTAGTATCTCTAAATACAAGCAATCTTGGTTAATTAATATAGAAAGAAGATTCGATGGCCTCATCCAGTAGTCTTGGACCGATCGAAGCCCATCTACCAGAACTTGGGAAGGAGGTAGCACCACTGGGCTTCGCTCTGGACCAAACCCAAGATGAACTTCATCGTGTGAAGCTAGAACGGGATCGCCTTCGCGAGAAGTTCAAACTAATAGAAATTACGACTCGTGTGATGTTGGCCGAGCCTCCCTTGGATTCTCTCACCTTAGCACACCTTACACTTAGGTCCTATGCTGGTGTGATAAGGGGCTATGTAAGGAGACCGTAATTGCCTTGTTTAATCTTTTGTTTTAAAAAAAATTTGGATTTCTTCTTATGATGAAGTTTATGAATTTTCAAATGTCCAGATAAATATAGTATGCATCTTTTTGATAAATTTTAGACAAATGATATTTTTAAAATTTTTATGTAAACCTTAAATAAATAAAAATGTCTAATGATTTTCAAAAAATGGTCTTCTAAAATTATGATCACTACGAAATTTCGAGTCTAATAAGATCAACTTGATTTTTGATGAATAGTAAATTATGAATAGTGATTTTACGCTTAGTATTAGTAAGGTGACCAAATGGATTAGTAATCTCACTTAAAGAAAGTATTAATATAATCTAGGCACCTTGATTAAGTAATGTGATTCAATAAAATGGTTAAATAACGGTTTCATAAATTATTATTCAAGTATTAGTTTTTCGGGTGAATAGTGTTTTTTAATTAAAAATTTAATTAAAAAAATTTATAAAATTATTTTTATAAAACGGATTTCATTTTTGAACTCAGAGCACCGATATTATGCTATGGTAATTTTTGGGGTTTTTTCTGAAAAAATGAATTTTCGGTGAATAGTGTTTTTATTTAAAATTTAAATTAAAATATTTAGAAAATTATTTTTATAAAATGGAGTTCATATTTGTAATCAGAGCGTTGATATTTGGTTAAGGTGAAATTTTGGGATTATTCTGAGAAAGGTGAATTTTCGATGAATAGTGAAAATACAGTTTTTAAGTTACGGGTGTCTAATGACATCATTAAATGATGTATTATGTATATATTAAATACGGTCGAATTGTGAATAGTAAGATAAGGTATGAGGTGTCCCAAGTGGCCAATACCATGGGCAAATACCATGGGCAAGCCCATGGTTTTGCCAAAACCACTAATGAGGTGTCCCTTGGCCATTAATGCCTTGTCCCCTCACTTTCCCTATAAATACCCACCCATTCCTCCTTTTTTTTCACTCCCAACTCTCCTCCAACGATGTTCTGGTCTCCTTACCTCCCAAGGATTCCTCCCAAGGTGCCCCCAAGCCCTCAAGGTCCAAAAATTTGAGTTTCAAGAGTCACGTTTTAAGGTAAGGGATCCGACCTCTCTCTTTCATTTCAAGTAATCTCTTTTATGTCCTTCCTTTTATGCTACATGTTCTTATGTTGGAGGATGTTCTTTTATACTCCTCTTACTGGACTTTTTATGTTCATATAATGAGAAATCCCCTCTTACTCTCATTATTTCTTTTTATGAAGTTTTATGTGGCGCCGTTAGGCTGCCGAAATTTTTGTAACGGACTCTTTCTCCCTTCTCATTTTTTTAAGATATATTTTCATGTAAAGTATTTCAAGTTCCTTTTTATTATGTTGGGGTATGATCTCTAAATTTATCATACTGATATTTTATGATCATATTATGAGAGACCCCATTTTATCTCTTCAATTCAGTATTTTGAAGTTTTATGTGGCGCCGTTAGGCTGCCGAATTTTTAAGTGGTTATTCACCCATCTCATTTTGAAGTTCTACTTTCAGGTCAATTCTTTCATGTTCCTTTTTGTTATGTTGGGGTATGATATCTATATCTATCATACTGGAATATTATGTTCATATGATGAGAGACCCCATTTTATCTATTCAATTCAGTATTTTGAAGTTTTAAGTGGCGCCGTTAGGCTGCAGAATTTTTAAGTGGTTCTTCACCCTTCTCGTTTTGAAGTTCTACTTTCATGTCAATTCTTTCAAGTTCCTTTTTGTTATGTTGGATTATGATCTCTATATCTATCATACTGTATTCTTATGTTCATATTATGAGAGACCCCATTTGATCTCTTCAATTCAGTATTTTGATGTTTTAAGTGGCGCCGTTAGGCTGCCGAATTTTTAAGTGGTTCTTCACCCTTCTCGTTTTGAAGTTCTACTTTCATGTCAATTCTTTCGTGTTCCTTTTTGTTATGTTGGGGTATGATCTCTATATCTATCATACTGTAATATTATGTTAATATGATGAGAGACCCCATTTTATCTCTTCAATTCAGTATTTTGATGTTTTAAGTGGCGCCGTTAGGCTGCCGAATTTTTAGGGGATTCTTTCACCCTTCTCATTCTTTTCAAAGTTCTACTTTCATTTCAAGTCTTTCAAGTTCTTTTTAATTATGTTGTGGAAATATCTCTATATCTATCATACTTAACTCTTATGTTCACATGATGAGATACCCTATTTTATCTTTTCAAATCTTTGTGTTTGAAGTTTAAGTAACGTCGTTAGGCTGCCGAACTTTCATAAGAGAAATCTAATTTTTGTCTTTCTTCCATGTTTTTCATTTCAAATGGTTTGTCCTTGAACTTTCATTACCATGATAATGTATCCTTCTTATTTTATGCATCTACTGTTTTATGGGTCATTTATTAATGTTTGACCCATTTTCCCTCTCTTTTTAATGTTTTCTAAAACCTCGTGACATAGCCGTTATGCTGCAGAATTTCCATCTCAAAATGTCTCTCTCTTTTTCTAAAGTACTTTTATATTATTAAGTGAATACTAAAAGCTCTTCTCTTATAAAGGGGCATTCACATATATACCAAAATTTTCTATTTTAAATTATGGTATTTACATACATGAGACCCACCTTCCTTTTCTGTGGGTTTTAAAGTGACGTAAAGATAATGTCTTTAAAGAAGTTTTTAAAACGTTATGATTATAAAATGAAACCCATTTATTTTGTGCTATATGGGTTCTTTATGAAATGTTTGATGATGATATATGTGGCTCACATGATAATAAAGGCAAATTTAAGGGTGCGCCCTGATAGCGCTCCAATGCATTGGGTAAAGACTTAATCTCTAGAGATTACCATTTTTAACGACGCCTTGGTGAATAACCTTGGTAATTTTTAACGACACCTTGGGGATGGACCTTGGTGAAACGAAACGATTGTCAATATTAAATGTTGCAGCCACATCTTCAAGTTATGAAAAATGTTATTTTTATTATGAAATGCCTCATGATTTCTTTCGCATGCCTTAAAGTTCTTTTCATGTCCATATTTAAGTATCTCAAGTTCACATGTAAAATGTTCATCTTGTTTCCCTTACTGGGCCTTTTGCTCACCCTTTCTTTTGATGTACGTCCCCAGGTTATGAGATGCAGTAATGAACCTAGGATGAACATAAGGAGAAGCCTTTCAAGTGTTTAAGAGGAATGTTTTATGTTTTTTTCATGTATTATGTTCCTAGTTTCCAAGACACTAATCCTTAAAGATCCTCAGTTTTGTGTAATGTAATGAAAGTTTATGTTATAAAAAGGCGGGATGCTATAGTTGGTATCAAAGGATGGATTAGTTATTTTTGGAAATTAGGATATGAAAACTCTAGGAAGAACCCTATAGAAAAGTTTAAATATAGGAAATATTCCTGGTATTTTGGTGAGTATTGAGTAAGGGGTTTCCAAGCAAATACATCCCTGTCTGGATACGAGCATGTAGAGGTGGCTCTGGGACAGATGTACATAGGGGTAAAACCCGAAAACACCGCTTTGAGCTAGACTCGAATGGGAACTGGTACATGACAACGGGCCTTGCTGCACTGTTGGTTACGAAACTCCCGGGGGGATATGCTTTGGTAAATTCATAAGCTTAGTATGAACCATTGTTAAAGGAACAAAGATAAAATAAAATAAAGGTTCACATCAGAATATATGATCATGGATAACCTAGATGGGAACCTAGGGGATCACAAGTTAGGGTATACATTTCTTCTACAAGTTATCCTTATATGATTTTAGTTTCTTTTCATGATTATTGGATAAGTATTTAAGCCCCTAATTATAGATTCTTTTCTTAGTTAATGGCGGGAAATGGAAGAACATGTCCCAAGGACCAATGTGATAGGAAATGCTACGATTGTCGTATTAATACGACAGATATGATTAGGTGATTAAAAGATGATTATTATTTTGGAAGATGTTCACTGTTTTGAGGACCCTTTATGATCAAGGTAAATAGATTACTACGGTACTTTCATTAAGGAGTAATTTTGACTTATATTTTGAAGAATCAATGAATTTAAGGTGGACTTATAGTAATTTAGGTTACTTATGGAAATGATTAACCTATATTGGGTAAAATATGTTTTGGTTAGCTAATTTTTTTATAAGATGTTAGCCGTGGTTGATGTTGTTTGGAGATGAAAAATGAAGTTTATTTTGGAAGACTATGTTATCAAATCCCTCTTGTATTTGGGTTTCAATCTTAGTTTGGTTTATTTGGAGGAATTTTAAGGATCGTTATTTATGGGATGCTCTATGATGAACTTTGGGTAGTACCATGGAACATTGAAGATTTAAAAATAGTTTCCCTTCCTATGGGATTCTTTCTTTTTGAAGCGTTGTTTTACCTTACCCTTTCTGTTTTTGGGATAATGTTTAAAGATAGAAGAAATAGATAGTTAATCTATTGTGGTTTATGTGATTCTATAGAAGATGATTCTTGTGTTTTGATGAGACCATGTAGTTTTGAATTCTCATCTTTTGGAGAAAAGATTAGTTTTGGTAGAAAATTATTAAAGGATGAAACTCTACATGAAGGTAGGTATATTTTCTTAAGTTTTTGTTCTATGTAGTAAATGAATTCCTCAAAATCATGAAAAGGAACGTAAAACAAAAACGTTGTTGGTTTATGTTTCCTACTAGGTAATCAATGACCATTTACACACATCATAAGTTTGGGATTTTCTTATGGTTAACTTTCTCCTAATCATGTTCTCTATCACTCTCCCTCAGAACTTGACCCTTTGTTTTTCCTCCATGTCCATGTTTTCCTACATGGAATCCTAGTGTGGGCTAACTCGGGTGACCTTCGTACTTCCCTTTCATTCTTTTAAAGTAATAGTTTTACTGACTCTTTTTCCGATGTGGGAATTTCAATTAAATTTCAAAAACCAATTTTAAAAATTGCGAGGACGCAATTTCTTAAAGGGGGAAGATTGTAACGACCCGAAATTTTGAATAAATCTTATTTCCTAATTTTATGTGTTATTTTATTTTATTTTTATACTCAACAAAAATGTTTCATTTGATAACATGAGTATAATTAAAATGAGACTGTTGTGTTTTGAATATTATTTGACCATTGGTCAATATGACCGCTGGAAACTAAATGTTTTGATTACTATCTCTAAATACAAGCAATCTTGGTTAATTAATATAGAAAGAAGATTCGATGGCCTCACCCAGTAGTCTTGGACCGATCGAAGCCCATCTAACAGAACTTGGGAAGGAGGTAGCACCACTGGGCTTGGCTCTGGACCAAACCCAAGCTGAACTTCATCGTGTGAACCTAGAACAGGATCGCCTTCGCGAGAAGTTCAAACTAATAGAAATTACGACTTGTGCGATGTTGGCCGAGCCTCCCTCAGATTCTCTCACCTTAGCACACCTTACACTTAGGTCCTATGCTGGTGTGATAAGGGGCTATGTAAGGAGACCGTAATTGCCTTCTGTAATCCTTCGTTTTAAGTAAAATTTTGGATTTCTTCTTATGATGAAGTTTATGAATTTTCAAATGTCCAGATAAAAATAGTATGCATATTTTTGATAAATTTTAGAGAAATTATATTTTAAAAATGTTTATGTAAACCTTAAATAAATAAAAATGTGAATGATTTTAAAAAAATGGTCTTCTACAATTATGATCACTACGAAATTTCTAGTCTAATAAGATCAACTTGATTTTTGATGAATAGTAAATTATGAATAATGATTTTACGCTTAGGATTAGTAATGTGACCAAATGGATTAGTAATCCCACTTAAAGAAAGTATTAATATAATCTAAGCACCTTGATTAAGTAATGTGATTCAATAAAATGGTTAAATAACAGTTTCATAAATTATTATTCAAGTATTCGTTTTTCGGGTGAATAGTGTTTTTAATTAAAAATTTAATTAAAAAAATTAGAAAATTATTTTTATAAAACGGATTTCATTTTTGAACTCAGAGCACCGATATTATGCTATGGTAATTTTTGGGGTTTTTTCTGAAAAAATGAATTTTCGGTGAATAGTGTTTTTATTTAAAAATTAAATTAAAAATATTTAGAAAATTATTTTTATAAAATGGAGTTCATATTTGTAATCAGAGCGTTGATATTTGGTTAAGGTGAAATTTTGGGATTATTCTGAGAAAGTTGAATTTTCGATGAATAGTGAAAATACAGTTTTTAAGTTACGGGTGTCTAATGACATCATTAAATGATATATTATGTATATATCCAATATGGTCGAATTGTGAATAGTAAGATAAGGTATGAGGTGTCCCAAGTGGCCAATACCATGGGAAAATTCCATGGGTAAGCCCATGGTTTTTCCAAAACCACTAATAAGGTGTCCCTTGGCCATTAATGCCTTGTCCCCTCACTTTCCCTATAAATACCCACCCATTCCTCCTTTGGTTTTCACTCCCAACTCTCCCCCGATGATGTTCTGGTCTCCTTACCTCCCAAGGAGTCCTCCCAAGGTTCCCCCAAGCCCTCAAGGTCCAAAACACTGAGTTTCAAGAGTCACGTTTTAAGGTAAGGGATCCGACCTCTCTCTTTCATTTCAGGTAATCTCTTTTATGTCATTCCTTTTATGCTACATGTTCTTATGTTGGAGGATGTTCTTTTATACTCCTATTACTTCCCTTTTTATTTTCATATAATGAGAGATCCCCTATTACTCTCATTATTTCGTTTTATGAAGTTTTAAGTGGCGCCGTTAGGCTGCCGAAATTTTTGTAACAGACTCTTTCTCCCTTCTCATTTTTTTAAGATATATTTTCATGTAAAGTATTTCAAGTTCCTTTTTATTATGTTGGGTTATGATCTCTAAATTTATCATACTGATATTTTATGAACATATGATGATAGACCCCATTTTATCTCTTCAATTCAGTATTTTTATGTTTTAAGTGGCGTCGTTAGGCTGCCGAATTTTTAAGTGGTTCTTCAGCCATCTCGTTTTGAAGTTCTACTTTCATGTCAATTCTTTCATGTTCCTTTTTTTTATGTTGGGGTATGATCTCTATATCTATCATACTGGAATCTTATGTTCATATGATTAAGACCCCATTTTATCTCTTCAATTCAGTATTTTGAAGTTTTAAGTGGCGCCGTTAGGCTACAGAATTTTTAAGTGGTTCTTCACCCTTCTCGTTTTGAAGTTCTACTTTCATGTCAATTCTTTCAAGTTCATTTTTGTTATGTTGGGGTATGATATCTATATCTATCATACTGGACTCTTAGGTTTATATTATGAGATACCCTATTTGATCTCTTCAATTCATTATTTTGAAGTTTTATGTGGCGCCGTTAGGCTGCCGAATTTTTAAGTGGTTCTTCACCCTTCTCGTTTTGAAGTTCTAATTTCATGTCAATTAGTTCATGTTCCTTTTTGTTATGTTGGGGTATGATCTCTATATCTATCATACTGGAATATTATGTTCATATGATGAGAGACTCCATTTGATCTCTTCAATTCAGTATTTTGAAGTTTTAAGTGGCGCCGTTAGGCTGCCGAATTTTTAGGGGATTCTTTCACCCTTCTCATTCTTTTCAAAGTTCTACTTTCATGTCAAGTCTTTCAAGTTCTTTTTAATTATGTTGGGGAAATATCTCTATATCTATCATACTGAACTCTTATGTTCACATGATGAGAGACCCTATTTGATCTTTTCAAATCATTGTGTGTGAAGTTTAAGTAACGTCGTTAGGCTGCCGAACTTTCATAAGAGAAATCTAATTTTTGTCTTTCTTCCATGTTTTTCATTTCAAATGGCATGTTCTTGAAATTTAATTTCCATGATCATGTATCCTTATTATTCTATCCATCTACTGTTTTATGGGTCATTTATGAATGTTTGACCCATTTTCCCTCTCTTTTTAATGTCTTCTAAAACCTCGTGACATAGCCGTTATGCTGCAGAATTTCCATCACAAAATGTCTCTCTCTTTTTCTAAAGATATTTTATATTATTAAGTGAATACTCAAAGCTCTTTCTTCTAAAGGGGTATTCACATATATTCCAAAATTTTCTATTTTAAATTATGGTATTTACATACATGAGACCCACCTTCCTTTTCTATGGGTTTTAAAGTGAGGTAAAGATCATGTCTTTAAAGAAGTTTTTAAAACGTTATGATTATGAAATGAAACCCATTTATTTTCTGCTATATGGGCTCTTTATGAAATGTTTGATGATGATATATGTGGCTCACATGATAATAAAGGAAAATTTAAGGGTGCGCCCCGATAGCACTCCAATGCATTGTGTAAAGACTTAATCTCTAGAGATGACCATTTTTAACGACGCCTTGGTGAATAACCTTGGTAATTTTTAACGACACCTTGGGGATGGACCTTGGTGAAACGAAACGATTGTCAATATTAAATGTTGCAGCCACATCTTCAAGTTATGAAAAATGTTATTTTTATTATGAAATGCCTCATTATTTCTTTCTCATGCCTTAAAGTTATTTTCATGTCCTTATTGAAGTATCTCAAGTTCACATGTAAAATGTTCATCTTGTTTCCCTTACTGGGCCTTTTGCTCACCCTTTCTTTTGATGTACGTCCCCAGGTTATGAGATGCTGTAATGAACCTAGGATGAACATAAGGAGAAGCCTTTCAAGTGTTTAAGAGGAATGTTTTATGTTGTTTTCATGTATTATGTTCCTAGTTTCCAAGACACTAATCCTTAAAGATCCTCAGTTTTGTGTAATGTAATGAAAGTTTATGTTATAAAAAGGCGGGATGCTATAATAAGTCTCTCAAATAAACAATAAATCTTATAGTCATAATAAAAATTTAATATTATAGAAATAGATGATAAAATGGAATATAAATCAATAAATAAAATTGATTTTATTGACAAAAATCAAGTATGAGGAATACTAATGTGTTTCAATTAGTTGATACATGAGAGAGACCACCTTCAAAGACTCTTGAGAATTGCGAGGGAGTATATCTAGAGATATACCCCCACATTATTGATCTATGACTAGTGGGACCATTGAATGATAATATATATAATACCTAAAAAAATAACAATAACATTTAATGATTTATATATAAACTAAAAACCACATACATATTAACATCTAATCATCTCACGTATTCCCATTAATTCTATGATAAGTTGGAATAATTAGAGGTATCATACCAAACCCAGTAATAAAGGTATATTTTTTCTACTAAATCTCCCATACAATTTGGTATATAAAATATACAATCATTTCATTATCTATCATAGTCATTGATTAGTTACTTCCTCCTACAACTAACCACTGAATAAAACTAAAAATAGTGGTGTTAGTATTAATAAGAAATTTCAATAGTAAAAAATCATAAAATATTGGAATAAATAAAATGGTTTTTTATATTATGGAAAATTAATTTCTACATATAACAAAATATTTCACCATATGTTACTCTTGATTCATCCAATTACACATTTTTTAAAACTGATGACACTCAATATTCATTAATCCAATATCACATTGGTTCAAACCAATGTTGACAATATTTTAATACTGATATTCTCCCTAGCATAGTCCAAAACATTTGGCAAATTCATCACTAATGTAAGCTGATATGAACATGTTTTAACACACACACACACATATATATATATATATATATATAATAAATCTTTTTTCATTAATATAAATTATATATATCAATAAATAACACCAAAAAAATGAGTGGTTTAGTGTATTTGGATTTTAGATACAATAGGTTTTAAATTTGCAATATGTTTTCAATATCTATCATAAAATATGACAAAAATTATATCCTTATTGATATATTATAAATAATACACATATTTGTAACATATGGAAGGAAAAAATATTAAATGATATCTTATATTCACAATAAGGATAATCATAACATATAATAATAGAAGAATATAAGTGAGAATATGATGAAATATTTGGTATAATAAAATAATCCAGGTACATAAAAAATGTCAAATGGAAATTATACAGAATAAAAAATAGACTATAAATATTGAATCATAATATATATATTCTAAATGAACTATAGATACTAGTCCAAGGTGTTCAGAAACATGATTCAATAATAATGATACATGAAAACATATCAAAATAATGTCAAAAACATATAAACATGGAATTAAATAAACATAAAAACATTTCTAATTTCAAGTATCACAAAAAATACATAATCTCATTGAAGACTATTGGTATCAAAAAATTCTTGCGGCAAAACTTTTCTTATAACCCATGATACTATCCTTATATTGAAAAAATTGGTCAACATCGAGTTGAAATGTGTTTCCATTCCTAATATGACACATATTGGGGTATATATGACTCTGAACTAGTCAAATCATTAATGAAGGAGATTCATCATAATCTTATTCAAATGAATTGGTGTTTTTGTGAGACCTCTTATAGGGATTATTCCATGGATTCCACATATAAATTATAAATAGGGGTTCAAACCATAAGAAATAATTTCTTGGGTCTTCCTGGGACATTTTGGAATCACACAACATTATACAAGGCATGTATTTTACTAATTAAAGAGACCAAACAAACATATATATTAAAAATTAATACCAAAATAGTTTGATAATTTTTTTAATGTAAAGAGATTTATTAGGAAAGATTCTCATGAAAGGCTATCATGAATACCACACAAGCCTTTATCCTCTATCTTCAACATTTCACCTCCTCCCATGTGACTTAAGTAGTCATCCCATATATATTTCATTTATCACTAACCCCTCTCATTTAGGTCTCTCACCATTTATGCACACCTAGGTCTTGCAGTTAGTCTATAAATTGAAATCTTCTATTTTCAGTATGATTGGCTAAAAACGCCTGGGAGATGAGTAAGGTAAGATATATGATCAACCATATATTCCACCAATGTAGTCAACATTACATGTCATAACAACCACAAAATTCCCTCACATGGTAAATTCGACCTTTTTCACCACTACATGCATATCCAATTTGGAAACCCACTTTTTTGACATTTAACACTGTGATTTTTTTATGAATTAATTTTTTCCCGATAAATTAAATTTATTTTATGGTTTTCAATTCACATTACACGTGGTTATGCATATTTTATATCTAAAACTGTGTTGAAAATACACTAAAACACAATGATTGGATTATCTTTTAGTACAGATAAAACTATTTTTAGCTATGTTATACAGAATGTCGAGTTCCTTCGATAGTATGTGTTATACACAAGACAATGCTTTACCACACTAAAATACACTATTATTTTTTAAATATTATTGTAATTATTACCTATAAACTGGAATAATAAATATTAATATGATAAAAAATATAATGAAATTATGATTTAAAAATGTATACAATAATTACTCATTGGTAATCAATTAAATAAAAATACTAAATTATGAATTGAAAACTAACTTTTAATATAATTTATCTATGTTTTTAAATTATATTATTATTTTTCTAAAATTATATTGAGATCTATTATTAGTAAATAAATATAATTTAGGTCATTGGAATCAATTTAAAATTGATATTAGATATAAAATATTTCATTATTTTGAGATTTTTTCCATAAAACCCTACATTCATGACACATCTGCAAGACTAATTTCAAATTGTTTTCTAAAACATTTAGGTTATTAATAAAGAAATATAGATTCCATATTTGGAATTTAAAAAAATTTAAATTTTCATAAATGTTGAACATATATTTTTACAAAGAAGTATTAGTGAATGAAATTAAAATTCATTACAATGATTAAGGTAAAACTGATTATAGTTTGTGGTTTAAAATTATTAATAATTGGATGAATGGCCTATAAACAAGAAAAATAGGATTTTTATACCCATATATTTAAAATGTAGCATATTTTCTCAAATTGGATTAATTATTATATGAAATTGATGTTTCTTTGACCTCCGAATAGTGTTTAGGTTTTCTTATTTATGAGAATGTCACTCATCCTTCTCTATATAAGTGGACCCACCCCCTAACATTGGAGCACGTATGAATCCCGTTATATCATACATAATAAATCCTAAATGAGATACAACCTACCCTCTTTTCATCTTATAAGCCTCATAATTGGTGGATATTTTTCCACGGAATCCATTTTGTTCAAACCAAAAGGATTTAACCAAATAACTCATAACATAATTCAAGAAGCACTTTTGTATTAATTATTTCTAGACCTTCATGTGCTAATTGGATCATTACTGTATAGAGGGGGTATTAATAAGTGTAAATGAGTTTTTAATAATTTTACTTCCATTTATCATAAACCATTTTTATTTAAACCTATAATCTTGTTAGACTGAATGAATCTTAGATATTTAATAAAATTCCACAAAAAGACAAGAAAATAATTGAAGAGGAAAATATTATTTTTACAAGGTTCTACCACTATATTGGTGACTCATATATATTGATTTCATGATGATCCAATTAAAAAATTCAACACTAAGAATAAATCGCCAATTTAATGTGTCTTGGTAAAGTGTCACCTGGAAAACATTGTGGGTAGGTATCAACCTTTTCCCTAATTATACTAACATCCCACACATGTTCTTTATTCATGAATAAAACTTCTATTTTAAAACATCACTAAATAAAAATAAAAAAATATCATAAGAACTTAAATCTTCAACATTAAAATAAAATTGATCTTCCTCTTTAAGACAACGAGTATAAACTAATTTTTCACCTTCTCACTTCAAAAAAAACTCTACTAATTCCATTGAATATAATAAAAAAAATAATACCAGTTATCATAGTTTACTCTTTTATATTTTAAGATATAAAAGTTCCCATTCAAATAACTTTATCAATAAAATGATCAAATAAAGATATATAAATAACCTAAAAGTTTTCTTTATATTTTATTAACTGAAAATAATGGTTCAGATCAACAAAATTATTAAGAACATCAATATAATGTGTTCTTAATGCATATATTTATCCTCAAATGAACCATGTTAGTCCATGTAATTATGTACATTATTTATTTATCTTCATTTACCAATAACAAATTCAGAACTCTGTGTATTATTATTATCATATTCATTCCAATACACAGGGCTAACAACACACAAAATGTGTATATAGTGAATCCTTCTATGATTTATTCTTTGGTACTAATTTTTTCAAAGATGTAACGGTATATGAGAAACATTACAATTTTCTTAAAGTCTCCCAATGTTTCAATGCACTCACAACATCAAAATTTATATTACACATTAAATTTTCTATGAATACATATCAACATGTTTATTTTGTATGATTCATAAAATTGTTATCTCTCACATCATGATCTTCTTATGTCTATTTCCTACCATCAAAATAAATTCGTATATGCTTCCATCAAATGTACTGCCTAAATTCATGTTTACATGTTCATATTCAATCATGTTAGAGCATACACAATCGCACACATGTTATTGCTAACATGCTTCATGTATTTATACATCCTAATCAATTTTTCCTCTCTAATAATTCAAAGTACACCAAGTTATGTAGTCAATTTGAGTTCATGTAATATAAATATGAAAATGCATGATCTTTATGATAATCAATCTTAATTATTTGATATAAACTCGTGTATTATTATAATATAAATACCATAACTATATATGTGATATTTTTAATCTGATGTTATTATTTATTTAATATTGAAAGTGATATCATAGACTAAATCACAAAAAATATTATGAATAAACTAACATACTTCACAGTTACACCAATATACTTTGAAAAACTACACCAAACCATGTGACTTGTTTATAGAAACTCTTATCATTCATGGTTTCACCATATTCTCATTGGTTCATGAGACCCAATTTCACTTGAAGGAGGGTAGATATTTCTTTAACTTTGTTGGAATTATTTTAGGTGGTTAACAATATCATTTTCAAAAAAAATGAGGAGAATTATATTTCACCATATGGTTACATGGATCCTTAATGTGAACAAGTAATAATATTGAATTGAATACATTTATCATCTATTAGAAAATGAGTAGTGTGTAATCTACTCTTTTTATATCTCATAAAATATGGTCATCTCTTGTTGAAAATATCTAATTAGAGATAATAGAAAAATGTCATATTAGTCACACTGAGATATTTATAAGAAAATTTCATGAATCAATGAGTGAACAGTTCCTCACTTCAAATTCCCATACTCTCTGTCGCAATTCAAGGAATCAATATCAATAATGTATGAATCATCTCCATAGTGTAAAACCTTGTTTTTTTTTCATTTTAATATTATGAAAATGATGTTTCATTAAGATTTATATTTCCACGAAATCATCATAATTCATGGAGGGAACTCAACAAAATTTCTCAAGATGATGTCTATATCTCTAATGAAAATCAAGGAAACCAGATGCTCTCAGATGAGCTCGGTGGAGAGGACGATATACAACACTAATCTGATATATTAGAAAACTTGTATAGCATAACTCACTATTATGGTTCCTTAGGATCCATCGTAACATGCTAAAATATTAGCCCATATAAAATCATCAACTTGTCCAGAACACCCTTACAATATATAATGTTAAAATAACTTAGACTAGATGGTTAATGAGGAAACACATAATGTGATATCACCACCTGTTACCTATTCCTCCATATACTACCTTGCATCCCTAACACAATGGCTCACTACCCAATATATTCACTTCGGAGTAGTTGCTCATTTTAAGGTCCCTTGACATAGCCATCTATCTGACTATGAGCTTGGATTCCCACCTATGTAGTGGATTTTTCCCCCCTTTGGTATGTTATTGTAGTTAAACCTTAGGTTTTTGAGTAGGCTTAAAAACTAATCATATAAATGAATAATGAATTAAGTCCTAGAATGTCTAAATGATCTTCTAAAAATATTTATCATAAAATTATAATGAAAACAATATTTCTTCTCAATTTTAACTCTTAAATTAATCGATCATTTCTTAATCAACATCATATGATCTTCAAATGTAGTGAACACCATAAATCATTTGATAATAAACATCACAAAAAATTCTTTAATTATGGTAAATAACATGGACTCTCATTATTTAATTAAAACACGTTTTGGAGGTTAATAACTACTCTTCAATTATCACAATTAATTTTTCATCATCAGAAAAAAACAATATAATAAAAATATCATTGAAATCTCCTGTAAACTTTTCAAGAAAAATTCATTGAAATATGCTCAATAAATCCGTTACAATAACATTGAAATTATATCGAAGAAATAAAGTGAAAAAATTAAAACAAAAAATACACATTAATCAATATGAGTTATTAAATATCCCACTTATTTTAGTACCAATGTACCATCCAATTTTGATTTTTTATTCTCCGCCATAACTTATAATAAATCCAATGATATTTATTGGAATGAATTAAAAAAACAAAACATATTATAAAAATAATTAAATTTTCTTCATCTCTCCATTAGTATCTATATTTCATAATAAAATTCATATTATATAAAATAAAATTAGTTTTATTGAAAGATTTTAATAATAGATTTTTTAATGAAATGTGTCATAAATTAATCATATATATGTCTGTGTGGGCTAAGATTTTGTAGAAAAAAATGTTTAATAAATTTATTCATCAAATATGTTAATAAATTTTTTTAATCTGATTCCAATGGATAATAAATTAATAATATACATTCATCTTAAAAAGGGTTAAAATCATTTAATTATAAGAATTTACATCAACTTTATTAATCAATATTAATTTTTCCATTAAATAATACTTTTACCCTCTTCTGATTCAAAATTTAATTTCATTAAGAAATAATGTACCATACCTTTTTAAAGAATATTTTCAATTAAAAAATTTAAAATTATATGATAAATCCCTTACTTGAAAATCAAGTATTCAATTTATACCCAATGAGATATTCATCAATAGTGATTATTAAACTTTTTCCCCTAGAGAAATGATCCATATTTTTCATAATTTTAGTCGTTCATTAAGAATAAATTAAAATAACATTTTTAATGGAAATTGATATTATGAATATCATAGTTGATAGACTCTTGATTACTATATAATATCTTAATAGAACTCATATATTCATGAAAAAATCTTGAATATACACCTCACCTTAAATTACATGGATTGATGAGATAAACAACAAAATATAAATTTGAATAAATATGTTCTTCAATGATTATCAGTAAGAGTTGTGGGGATGAGATTAATCTCTCAACCAAGAAAAACTTATCAATTTTCCTCTTTATTTTTGAAAAATAATGATCTTTTATCTTTATTTGAATTTCAAAATTTAATCCTTTACTAAAAACATGATCTTCTTGATTTCTTTGTGTTTTATTTTATATGTTATATGCTTCTTATGATTAGAACTTTGTTTATATTCATCCTATTATTCATGGTCTTTCTTTTTAACAAATTCCAGTTACTCTGGACATATGAAGAAACATTTGTTTGGAAAATTCTCAAAATTATTATTTTTAGGATACTATTTATTCACTGAATAATTTTTAAATTATTAGGTAATTACTTATTCTACTCTGTTCATCACTAGTTTTTATTTTTTTAGTAAACCATCTATTTCATTTATAAAACTATTCCTAGATATAACAACCAAATAATTTTTGAATCATTTTTCTCAAATATGTTATTTTTATTTGATGTTTTTAATTGGATTCTATTAAAATTAAAACATTCATTATACACTACACCAAGACAATATTTCACTATATAAAACACTGACTCGGTTTGTGTTACACACAACACCGAGATCCTATGTTATAAAATTTTGTTTTTAAAAAAATATAGTTATAACCGATTCATTAAACATGGTAATTTGAATGGAAATAATAAATTTAAAAATAATATTTATAAATATTTTATATAAATAAATAATATATATAATAAATCAATTCAAACTATTAAAGTATTTATACGATTGAATATTATATATTCTTAAAAAAATGTTTTTATGTCCTTATATGATTAACAATAACATAATGTTAGAAACAACTAGAAATTTATTTTTATAAAATAAACAACATTTTTAAACTCATAATGTCAAAATTATCTTATGGTGAATTATTGATATCATCATAAAAATTTTATTTTTGGATGAATATTCTAAAATACGGAATTTTAATTCAAAAATCTATATTAATGTTATTTATTTATATAGGAAAATTAAATTTTCTGTTGGAATTAATGTCCAAATTAATAATTTTACATAAATTAATCCTATTTAGTTTATAGGAGTCACTTTTACATTTATATTTATATAAAAATTCATAATGAACATTTGAACATTATATATTAAAAAACTAACTTTCTTACTACACAATATGATTGTCACGAAACATAAACTTCCACCGATGTGAATAAAATTTTTAGAAATGTAAATACATAATTTTATAATTATAATATTTATTTTCTAATAATATCAACTTATCTTTTGAAGAAAAAAAATTATTTAATTTTATTAATATGTTTTACAGAAATCAATCTAACATTAAGCTTAACAATGGACTAAACCTTAATAATAAGGACCAAAATTACCTAGACAATTGTCAAATATCCATATTATAACCATATTTTAATCTTCAACCTTCCATTCATGAGTTTGGTTGGTTATTGATATTTTTTTGTGATAACTTTGGTATACCTAACTTGTTTTAAAATATGTCATGTGTGTCCCATTCCTTCCCTAAAAATTTCCCCCACCACCCTATATTCACACCTCTCTAACCACATATGATTGGAAATGGTCATCCCATTACAAATCTCAATATCATTCCCTTCATCCATAAAGAAACCCTTTTAGTAGAGATCAATCATTTGGATCCCATTGGTGAAAAATAAAAGGAGCTACCCAAAGAAGAGGGGTTTTGTACAACTTTGAACCGAGTAAAGACTAATAGTTGGGGAATTTCATCTATATATTTATTTCCATGAGACAAATCCTTTATTCAACCCTCGTTTCCTTCTTTTTTTGTGAATACTACCTAAGGATTTGGTGTATGATTTATATAAATAAATTTACGTTTTTATATTCCCATTTGATGATATTTCTTTAATGGGGTTTTTGTTTCAAATGTTACCAAACTATTAAAGTAATTTTGTAAAAATATTCCTTATTTGAGAAACTTTACATGTTATGACCCAATATTATTCTATAATGTATATATACTAACTATTTCATGATATGTAATGAATATACATATTATTATTGTATATCATGCTTCATATAATGTAATTATTTCCATTGTATTGTGATTCAATGATTTTAATGTTGTAAATATTTATATCTACATTATTATCATAATAAGTAATGTTTGTGATTAGTTTCCAATAAATGAAATATTATGATCCATATCTCAAACAAAATTATGAATTTTCTGACACTATGATAATTCCTTTTATATCAATTTTATGGTAACATTTTTAACTATTTTTTACAAAATTTAATGAATAAAATGTTTTAATGAATACATGACATTATTTCTCATTTAGGTCATAAATATATGTTATTTCAACATAGTAAATTCTATAAATTTTATAAAATATATTTTAATACTATAATATTATCATTAAATTTCATTTTTACCAATGTTTTAAAATTTATACAAAAGATTTTTTGTGGAATAATATTTTTATTTTTTACTAGATGCACTTTTCTAAACATTTTATGATTAAAAATGATTGTTTTGCTTCTACATAGTTACACACTCTCATTATAATAATTCTCCTAAAGCATCCTTTAAAATATTACAATGAACATTTTTTAATGATATTTTTCTATAATATAATGGAAAATCATTGTTTCAAGGTTCATTCCAATTTTAAAAGTTTTTAAAAAAAATACATTTAAAAAATGTGTTAAATTATTTCCAAAACATGCATTATATTTTTCAAAAATGTTGTTTTCGCTGAAAATTATTTCAATGTTTTCAATAATTTTTATTTTTTTAATATTATTATCAAATAAAATTATTTTAAAATTGTTTTCAAGCTTACTTTATATATTTTCAATGTATTTTCAAATGTGTGGTTTTAATCTATTTTTTCAATATTCTTTTTCAATGAAATATATTTCTAAATTCATTCATGTTTCCATTTTATGTTTTGAATAAAAATGGTTTTCAAATGGAATTACGTTTTTAAATAATTTTATTAATAAAAGATTATTTTCCTTATGAAATGTTTTTAGAAGAATATATCTGAATAATTATTCACCTAAGATGTCATTCATTATTGTTACACATTCCTTTTTGGGAAATTATCAAACGTTTAAATTCATAATCTATCTCTAAATGGTTATTGTTTTGGTGGAATGATGTTTATGAATCATATTTCTCATTCTAGGTTTATAAGATTATAAAACCCACTTATTTTAAAGGGTTGTGATTTTTGGAAACGATTCTAAATCATTACTTTTTACATAGGTTAATATATGATTACATTTTTATGATACACATTTCAGTGCATAGGTTATGATAGGATTGTTGTGAAATATTTCTATTTTTATGGGTCATGATATGATGAATTGTTTTATTATTAGTAGTGACATGTATAAATTATTTTATTATGAGATGGTTTGGACATATATATATCTTTGTAATGCAGTATGAAATGATTTATATCTTATGAGTTAATGATGATAATCTTGTATATGGTCTTGATTCACAATGGGAATATGGGGAAGCATGATCCCTTACAAGGAATGGACTGTGATTGTGGATGATGGTGTGTCCAACACAGTATGTGTAATAACCATGAATAATGAATATGGGGAACTTGATCCACTATGGGATGATCTGGAAACCTGATCCACAAAGGGAAAATATGGAAACTCAATCCATTAGAGAAAATAAACAGTAAAAAGTTATAGTTATGCGTCAATAAAAGTATGTATAGTACCTATTAAAATGCCTGATATATTCGAGAAATGCATATAGTGTTATATATAATGATATTACAAGAATATGTGTTTTCCACAATTCCATGTCTTATACCTATGTTATGAATTCATATATTATTCTCTTGTTTCACTTATGATTCATGTATAATGAACTTATAATTATTATTATGTGATTCATTTAAATGATCTTTTATGTGCAAGGTATGGTCTTCTAATGTAATGAAAACATACTCATACCCATGTGTTCTTGTTTACGCCTTCATATATCTATTTTACCCTTTATGATCATCTAATATCACCCCTTTTATGGTTCCTTCTCCTAGATATGAAGATATGTGTTATATATTATGTGTATAAGAAGGGTTTTATTCATGATGAAACTATTGGGAGATAATGAAGCTCATTCATGTATAAGTGTTTATGTGTCAATGTATCCAACGGTACTACACTAATATAGTAATTCAATGTATATTTATATAATTTTTTTAATATTACAAAAAATTGATTTCATGTGTTTGTTTTTTTATGATTGGGTTGTTATACAAGACATTTTTCATCATTGAAATAAAATCTCCAAAATATTAGGATTATCGAGAATACTTATAATGAAATTCAATTATTTCCTCTTGATTTCCATTCCAAAAATCAATAATGTTACTTGTTTCTATGATTTTATTTATATTCCTAAGTTAGCATTCTTCCACTATTATTTGTGTTTACAAGAAATTTTAAAAGGTCCATTATATTAAATTTTCTTCCATAATTGATGCATACTTTAATTGAGGTGAAATTTATGTCATCATTATTCATGGGTGTATCATACTTTAGTGTTTTCAGGGCTCTCTTATCCAACTCACACCCCAAGGAATAATTTTATGTATTTCTTCATTTCCTTCCAATATTAAATGGTCTTATCATTTTATCATAATATGAGTTGTGTATAATTGGTTTGTACAATCAATTATCATAACTGTCACTAATTCAATTAAAATAATCAGTGAAATAATCGAGATACTAATATCTAATCATTATAGAGATCCATTTCCTCATCTATGAATTATAATTAAATTATATAAGATTTCTTTTCATATCTAATTTACTCCCACTTAATAGTTCTATTATATAATTATCATCCAATGATTTTTTTCAAATATTTAATAGCCTGATGTCCAAATTTTCATTAATTTCTAAAATTGTCAAAAATATCATGCTTTCTTATACTATGCTACAACATGGCTTGAATTTACATCACATTGTTTTTGGAATGTATGATTCTTAAAATTATCTTTTATCCAGGATAATGAATTCCAAAATTTCTTCATAGAAATTTTCTATGATATGGTGGATTTACCATCACTATTTTTCACCCATGTATGAATAAAATTATTTTAGGAAGCATAAATTGTAAAGTAAATTTTCTTAGTAAAAACTGAATCTTTTTGACCGAGGGTTGCCATATTCAATGAGAATACAACATATTTATCAATAAATATTCTCAAACTCTTCTTTCCTATTGAATGATTGTTTTCACATGTAACAATCATTTCAGAATTTATCTTGGTTCCTTTTCACATCTCATCATTTTGTAATTATTTATCATAAATGTTCACAATTTTTATGAATGTGACCTCCTACTCAAGATGTTTTAGAATTTTAGTGGTCTTATGGACTTCAAGTGAGTTCACCGTATATTCAAATTATTTAGGAGACTTATTTAATAATTTTCCCTTCAAATGAAATTTCATTGAAATACACTTTTTTTTATGTAAATGTTTCTCATGTGAATTAATTTTTTATATATATTTCAGTTGAAACTCCATTATATAAACTTGATCATGTTCCAATTTAATTTACTATATTAGTAAATTATAAAAATATTTAATCATAATTTTTAACCTTTAATTGAGATTATTTTACATGAAAAGCATTTTAGTGTAGTTTATATGATGCACATATCACTTTTGTATAAACATTATCAGTCACAACCTTTTCAAAAACAGTCCTTTAAAATTCATCTAAAAAAAAGTGAATATTTCATTAAAAAGAAATATTGACTATTTTATTGATTATTATTTAAGGATGAATGTCCCATCGGTTTCATTTTTTCCAACTTAGAGTCTATAATAATCATGGTATATTTATGGGATTCTTCTAGTGAATGTATCATATCAGAAAACACCTTCTTAGTTACTTCTTTCTTAAAAAAATTTATTTGCAATTATTCATTAGTAAAAGATAAATGTTTGATGAAAATTAATACAATTTATTATTTTGAATCAATAATTTGTGAGTGAATTTTACACCATAGAAACATATTTATAAAATCCTACTTTATATCCTCGTATTCCTTTTCATTATTTGACATTTGAGCATATAAATCCTTAATAAATGAAAATATGTAGGTAGAATATTAAGTAGGAACATTGTTTATATAGTCTTTCATTTTGGAATAAAATTCATTAAGCGATTCAATAAATTATATTTTATCACCCCTTGAACCATACCCATCAAATATATCTTTATCAATAGTTTTAATAGATATATCGATAGAATTCCATTTTGGCTACACGCAGTTTGCAAGGAATCATTTTTCTTCCAAAAATTATGCATAAAATCTCATGCCTCTTTCTTTTTTTATGGTTATTGAAGAAACCTCATTGGTGGAAATGACAAATATAGGAACTGAATTTTCAATCTATGACACCTCTATAACATCCTAATATTTGAATAATCACTTCATTTATGTCTGATTCAAATTACTTTGATAATATGACAGATTCAATTATATGTTTAACCATCTCTTTAAGACCAATTGATGTGTCTAGTGGATCATGGAGGTACATAGAGTGGGGGATTGAATCAATGTACACATGTTTTAACCATTTATATTTTCTTTTCTCTTACAACATTTTATTTTTCACCTCCGCACTTGTTAGAGGTAATGAATTGTAACATCCCCAAATGATAAAGGGTTAAAAGAATAAATGATATGACTCATGTCAACAAGGTGCACCTTCCTTTTCGAGAGCCTCTCTGATTAGAACTCCACAGTTAAGCATGCTTGACCTGCATTAGAGATCAGGATGGGAGTCCTTCTGGGAAGTTTCTCAGGGTGTGTGTGAGTGAGAACAAAGCACACTAGAAAAGACATGTGTTGTCCTGTGGGAAATATCATTAGTCAGATGACCTGTTCAGGCACGTGGGTGGATCCTGGGGTGGGCCCCACGTGTCTGAAGGGGTAACTGGTGGTACCTTGTGGGCCAGGACCCGACGATCATGTTAGGGCGGGGTGTCTGTGCTATCAGTGGGAACCGGTTGTCACATTTGGTATCAAAGGAGGAACCCAGCCTTAAGTGCGCGGTGCACTGCCTGGGTTGAGATGTAGGGCCCACAACGAGGGTGTTGTGCTCTAAGGGGGGGGGGTGATTGTAACATCCCCAAATGATAAAGGGTTAAATGACTAAATGATAGGACTCATGTTAACAAGGTGCACCTTCCTTTTTGGGAGCCTGTCTGATTAGAACTCCATAGTTAAGCGTGTTTGGCCAGGAGTAGTGATCAGGATGGGTGACTTTCTTGGGAAGTTTCTCATGGTGTGTGTGAGTGAGGACAAAGCACACTAGAAAGGACATTTGTTGGCCTGTGGGGAATATCATTAGTCAGAAGACATGTTAAGGCACGTGGGTGGACCCTGGGGTGGGCCCCACGTGTCTGCGGGGGCAACTGGTGGTACCTGGTGGGCCAGGACCCGACGACCATGTTAAGGCGGGGTGTCTGTACTGTCAGCGGGACCCAGTTGTCACATTATTGTAACATCCCCAAATGATAAAGGGTTAAATGACTAATTGATATGACTCATGTCAACAAGGTGAACCTTCCTTTTCGGGAGACTACCTGATTAGAACTTCACAGTTAAGCGTGCTTGGCCTGGAGTAGTGATCAAGATGGGTGTCCTCCTGATAATTTTCTCATGGTGTGTGTGAGTGAGGACAAAACACACTGGAAAGGACATGTGTTAGCCTATGGGGACTATCATTAGTCAGATAACCCGTTCAGGCATGTGGGTGGACTCTAGGGTGGGCCCCATGATTCTGCGGGGCAACTGGTGGTACCTAGTGGGCCAGGACCCAATGGCCATGTAAAGGCGGTGTGGTTGTGCTGTCACTGGGGCCCAGTTGTCACATTAAGTATCAGAGGAGGAACCCAGCCTTAAGTGCGTGGTGCACTGCCTGTGTTGAGATGTAGGGACCACAACGAGGGCGTTGTGCTCTAAAGGGGGGTGATTGTAACATCCCCAAATGATAAAGGGTTAAATTACTAATTGATATGACTCATTTCAACAAGGTAAACCTTCCTTTTCAGGAGCCTACATGATTAGAACTACGCAGTTAAGCGTGCTTCGCCTGGAGTAGTGATCAGGATGGGTGACCTCCTCGGAAGTTTCTCAGGGTGTGTGTGAGTTAGGACCAAACACACTGGAAAGGAAATGTGTTGGCATGTGGGACAATCATTAATCAGATAACCCATTCAGGCATGTGAGTGGACCCTAGGGTGGGCCCCATGTGTATGCGGGGAAACTGGTGGTACCTAGTGGGCCAGGACCCGACAACCATGTTAAGGCGGGGTGGTTGTGCTCGTGCAGGAGACATCTGAGCAGGTCCAGATGATTCGGAAACGGATGGCTACCACGCAGTCTCGTCAGAAGTCTTCTGTTGATCGCCGCTGACGACCTTTGGAGTTCGTGGTCGGAGATTAGGTTTTCTTGCATGTTTCACCGA
Organism: Viscum album; assembly: GCA_963277665.1. Lineage (NCBI taxonomy): Eukaryota > Viridiplantae > Streptophyta > Magnoliopsida > Santalales > Viscaceae > Viscum > Viscum album. The sequence goes on from OY728151.1 coordinate 568,819,510, forward strand.
GGCTGGGACAGAAACGGATCAGAAGACAGGGTAAGGTTTCATCGAGGTATGTGGGACCATTTTAGATTCTGGAGAGAGTCGGGCTGGTTTCCTATCATTTGCAGTTACCGTAGCGGTACCGAGCCATGCACGACGTCTTCCACGTGTCTCAATTGCATCGCTATCATTCAGACCCGTCTCACATCTTTCAGCCCGAGGAGGTTGAGCTTCAGCATGATGCGTCCTTTGAGGAGCAACTGATCCGTATTGTTGACAGGAGCACGAAGGTTCTCTGAGGCCGGTCAGTTCCTCTCATACGGGTGCTATGGCAGCATGGCATAGTTCACGACAAGGCCTGTGAGAGGGAGGCCGATGTACGTGCTCAGTGTCCAGATATGTTCTAAGCATTAACTTCGCCGCCCCTAGAATGGGCAATTTGGGGACGATTTTCTATAAGGGGGGAAGTTTGTAGAAACCCGGTTCTTATCTTTGAGGTACGTGATTCTTCTTTTCCTTTTCCTTAAGTGTTTTTGAGAAAAATATAGAAAATGGAAAATAATGCTAAATTTTGAAACTACACGCCGTGTACTTTTCCACACACCGTGTACTTTTGTCCGTGTTGGGATATGTACACAGGGCGTGTAGCCATACCGACGACAAAGGGCGTAAGAACCGACTACACGTCGTGTAATGGTCCTTTCACGTCGTGTAGTCAGTCGGCAGGTTAAAAATTAAGGCAGTGGAATCGCTAACAGTTGGGCGGCAGTACACGCCATGTACTTGGGAGTACATGCCGTGTACTCTTGTCAGTAGATGAACAGTGTGGTGGTGCCGCCAAATGAATAGTTAAATGAAAGGAGTACATGTCGTGTACTTTGAAGTACATGCCGTGTACTTTGTTTTTCGGGCTTAAACAGGCAGTAGCCTCCTCATTTGGGAGAGGAGACGTTTGAGCCATTTTGGAGACAAAGGAGGAGGTCAGACCTTTGATGATCCGTCGGGAGTTCGTTTGGAATCTGATTCGTCTTCAAATGCTCTGGTTGGAACCGAACTGGTAAGCCCTTCCTCCTCCTGGTACCATTCTTCCCAATTCTTCTCACAACGTAAGTTATTTTCGTTTGAATGGGTTTTGTTCTTCGTCAGATCTACGCCGTTCTTGGGAGTTTCTGGATCCGGTGTTCGGGTATAGTTTTAGTTGGCACATAAGGTAGGTGGATTTGTGTTTATATTCCAACTGTCGTGCGTTTTTGTGCGTTTTTGTGCCACGAACCCATGTTGGGGTGTCGTGTGGCTGAATCTGTTGCTATATTTAATGCCTAGAATTGAATAGGTGATTAAATGGTGATAATAAAATGATTGTTGGGATCATTGCTTGGATCCAGGACCATCTCAAGGGGTGTGTTCCTCTGTTTATCCATTTGGCCAGGATAACCGAGGGTATGCCTTAAATGTAGTAACTATAGAATTTCCATGAGAAGAATTGCTTGTTTACTGCATTTTGATATGTTGGGAATGGCCTGGTTACCTGTTTATCCTGAGGGCGTGACTATATTAGCCTTAGGGGATGACTATATTAGCATGAGGGAATGACTATATTAGCCTTAGGGCATGACTGTATTAGCCCGAGGGCTGTCATTATTCCGCCTGAGGGAAACCTTTCGTGCCTGAGGGCTTGATTTCTGTGCCTGAGGGCGACACTTCGTATTCCTGAGGGCGAGAATTCTGTTACAATGCCTGAGGGCGAGATTCTGTATAGCCTGAGGGCGAGAAACTAGTTTTCCTGAGGGCGCGGTGCTGTTGAGCAAATAACTATACTAAATTAAATAAATTAAATGAATAATAAAATGGAAATTTAATTGTTAAGTTAGTTATTTCTGATAACTGCTTACTTTATTGCATTTTACTATTGCACAATGTCATTGCATGCTTACACAAAGTTGGGAACGAGCCTTTGGTGGGTGCCTACTGAGATATATTTCTCACACCCTGTTTGGGTCATTCTTTTCGGCTCAAACAGATTACATTTCTACAGGTGTGGATAGGGGCAAGAGTCCCTATATAGGTACTTGACTATTGCTATGGAGTAGGAGGGAATGGGACCGAGCCTAGGCTCGTGATGCCGCTGCCAGCTATTTACTCGTTTTCTTGTACTTTGCTTCTGGTTGTATCACAGTGATGTATAACATGTTCTGGCTATCTTCTTAGAATTTGAAACATATAACATCATCATTCATATACTGTTGGTTATATCCACTGCTGTAGTTTATTTCATTTGTGTGTGTTTACTGCTTCTGTTGTTGTTGTATGTTTATTTTGGTATTCCGATGCGCTACACTTTGACAAATGAGGGCATAGTTTCCCCACTATTAGACATGGGACCTCATAGCTAGTCGGCAGCCTCTGGCATTTGGGGAAATGCGCTTGAGGTCATGTGGTGAACCGGGCTCGGGGCACCCATTGCGTGGCACTCGGGACCGGGACGTTACATGAATCATCCCTGTTTACAATAACAAATATACAACACAAAAAAAATGAATCACAAAGCAAGGTATTTTTACATGTTTTTACCCCTGATATGGGTGAATATGTAATTTCAATGTTCTGTAAAATTTGGGACACATATTATTCACTAAGAATGAATAACAAATTACATGTAGGTTAGTTAGGTATCTCCCCAAAACCATTGTTTAAAGGTATGAACCTATTCTTAAATTATAATAGCATCCCACGTATTTTATTTGTACAAAAATCCCACTACTTTTTGAAAGAATATCACAAACATCATGATAATGATTTCATGAACTTTAATCTTCCACTATACCACAGAATTGATCTTCATCATCAAGCCACTAAGACTAATCTCAATATGCAACTATTTGAAACAAGTGATACCATTCCACTTCCCCTGAATATTATAAATTAAACTTTATAGTAGTAATATTAGTATAATCTCTTAAATAGAACAACATAACACTTCCAATTCATTTTATGAAAGTAACAGAATGAAAGACATAAAATGTATCAATAAACTACATGTTTTCTTCATCGTTTCTTTACGGAAAAATATTTATTCAGCTTAACCAAATTATTACACAGTTCAATTTCATAAGATCACTATGAATTAATTTCGAATCATCACATGAAAATATTTAATTAATGAAATTCGACAAAAAAAATTTGTATCATATTTTTTTAAAAATGTGCGTAACACTATTTAATCATTTAATCCTATTAGTGGAAGTGCACAATGATTCAATGCATACATAATGTTTATATAGTGCAACATTCTATGTGATTACCATTCAACTACCTTTACCATAATTTGAATAGTTTTAAGTTTATCGTTACATTTTTTCAAATGTCACAGTATAATCATGAAAACACAATTTTTAAATTTTTGTTAGACATTACATTTTCTATGAGTGAATATCATCATTTTTACCATGTATTGTTTAAAATTCATGGACGTATCACTTTCATGCAATTGAAAACACCAAAAAATCTACTCTTGTTTATTTCCCACTTTAAAAAACCCTAAAATACGTTTCCTTCAAACTGGTTATATAACTTTTGTTTTACATGTCTATGGGAATTCATGGATGGAAATATGAAATAATAAATATTTTATTCACAACATGATTTACGTAAGCATACAAAATTATCAACAATCAATTTCTATTCCTTCACACAACACTAAGTTATGTAGTAAATATGTGTTTTTTAATAAAAATATCAAGTAGAAAGATCATCATGATAATAAAAATTCACACATAAACATCAACTCATGTAAGATTATCATATTAATTCGATAACTATACAGACCTAACTGACCTTCTGATGTTCTTGTTCTCATGAAAATATATTCTATATCTTCATCTACTTCTCAAAATAAAATTCATGGAAACACATTTCTTCATAGGTTATCCATTCTCTATCACAAAAAATCATGATCCTTGTTACTCTGTTAAATGAACACTCATCTTTTTTGGTTTCACCTACATCGCATTAGTTTGAAACAACCAGTTTATCAAAAAGTAGATTACACACTTCTTCATCATCACATAACTCATTTTACAGAGTTCGAAATATCATTTTCAAAACAGATTCATGAGAATTTGAGTTCACAATATCATTATGTGGTTCTGTCATGTAAACATGCAATATGAATGCATTGAATTCATGGAACCTCCCATTTAAAATGATTTTACCTTTATCCTCTACATGTTTCTATAATGAACTATTTTTAGATCTCCCAAAATCTCTCAGATGAGATATAATCAAAACACATCAAATGAGTCACAATCAGGAATTTATAAGAATATTCCACGACTCATTGTGTGTACACCTACTTAATTAAAACACACAATATCCAAATTGGGATGAATGAAATTAAATTCATTATAATATAGAACTTATTTACATAATAAAGCCTTAGTTATTTCATTTTTATATTATAAAAAACAAATATCATTAATATTTAGGTCACCAAGGAATCACCAGAATACTCAAAACGTTTTCATAGGATTGGCTCAAGGTTCTATCTAGATCACTCATTGAAATGCTACAAATTAAAATCTATCAGACGATATCATTTTGGAATATTAAAAATAACAATAAATGTATAGATAAGAAATTATGATAAGAATCTCAAATGGTTACAGTTCCTTCGAAGCTACAATAATGTGCTAAAATACAAAACCACATCGAATCAGCACAAAATTTGCTTCTGCATTATAATAAATGATTCAGAATTCCCTAAATGAAAATGGTTAACTAGTAATCATATAATGTTCTATAACATTTTCATGTATTAACCCCCATGAATTGTCATGCCACCACTGCATGGTGGATCATTTCCCCTCCAATGTTCTTATAAGTAGTCCCTCTTATGAAAGTCCCCTGGTTGAGCCCTACTGGTTGGCTATGGGCATGTCTTCACACCTTAGTGAATGTGTCTCCAATTTTTATGGATGTATTTGTTGAAGCTTGGATTTTTTAAAGGATTAATGAGAATATTCTCAGATATGAAATAAAAATTAAATACCAATCTATTTGATCTTTCTTCTAAAAATTTTCATCATGCAATTTCAATGAACATAATATGTCCTTTTTCATTTAACTCCTCGATTCAAAATTCCATAGAAAATATACTTTGTAATATAATCAAATATAGTAAAAAATGAAAATTATTTGATAATAAACATCATAATATCCTATTAAAATATGGAAAATAATTTTCATTCTCATAAATAAATTTACATATTTTATGGACATTATGATTAACACTAGAATAATCACAATTAATGATTATTTATCAGACGAATCCCTTCTAATGAAAAAAATAATTTATAACATGTCGAAAATTAGAAATATTTATTCAATAGATGAGGATAAATACATTATTTACAGAACAATTTACTTTTAATCATGATAATATATTGACAACAACTATGACACAAATAATATTATAATAAATTTGCGTTCTGCATTCCGTTTTAATTCTTCTTATATAATGATATATAATAAAATCATTATAATTGATACACTAATATGATTTTATCTAATGATATTTTCTTATAACATCATACAAATCCATGAAATGGGAAACACAATCAACATCTATATGTATGGAGGAGTAGGACCTCACAAACTGACGCCATTTCTTCTTCCATTACCACTACTCAATGGTGTTAGTATTGATAGAAGTGCTATTTTACTAATATATATATGTTGGGGGGATATTTATGATTTACATAATCTTTTTTAGTTATCATATAACATATACCTTAATGTTATTTATCTTATGGGAATATTATAAAATCTTTATTGGATGTGTGGACTACCACCTCTTCATTGAGATGTGATTCCTTAATTATTTACATATAATGAATTAAGGAAGAATTTACTAATCGTATTTGATATTTATGAAATAATAATTATAAATAAATGTTAATATATATACATCATATACAATTACTTCATTCAATATGATAAAGAAATGGAGATTGTATTCATGTGTATATAAGGCCAACCATCTCCGTGAATGGTGACATTCATTTCGTATTCCCATATTTTTTAGATTATTATAAATACATATATTCAGAATATAAAACATTCATATATAATGTTTTAAATTATTCAAATATGTAAATCATGGCGTATTCATGAGGATAAATAATAATAAGTAAATCATGTATTAAAAACAAAGCGATTAGTATATTAAATACTACATTAACCTAGAATTCTTAATAACAATGTAATATAAAGTCATAATAAAATAATATATGATATGATATATAATATTTTTTGTGGGGAATATTTATAATAAACATAGATTTATTATAAATGGGTTTTAAATGTGTTTCAACAAAATCAAGACTTAAGGTATGAGAATTTCATATCACTATTTATATCGGTAGGATACATGCCATATTCACAAATATTTTATTTAATGTTGCCTATGTACACACCTATGACGTGTTATATCTGGAATATCATTTATTTCATGATAAAATATTTTTCATTTGACATTATTATTCCATGTATCTCTCAATTAATGAGTTAATAATTATAAATGGTGATTTCAAGTCTCACTTTTATTTCTACAAGACAAAAACCTTATTCTAACTCACATATTTTGTGTGGTTTATATAATTTACATGAATTTATTCAATAACCAGTATCTATTAATTTATATTAATTTATATAGCCATTTTATTATCTTTATTTCACGGTCTTTACAGTTCAAACATTAACAATCTGGTAAGGTATTTTTTCTCAATTTTATTCATTAAGATACATGTTTTTTTATGCACCAATATTCTTTTAAGATGTGTATATACTGACTTTTTTACATGTTATATAATGAATCTCATTATTTTCATAAAATTTTAATCATAATTTAGTGTTTTTTCATCTTTTGTATTATTATTCATGGCTTCTTTAAAGGTAAGTGTTTAATGTTACAATATCAATATTTATCGAGATTGTTTATGCTCAATTATCAAATATTTAACTATCATGACTTAGCTATAAAAACTATCCTAAAACTTATTATCCTCCTATTTTTCATTATATCATATTATAATGGTATCATTTTATCATTATTTGGTTCTAATGATAAATAATAATTTTTTTAATAAAATCATACCTTATTTATCTCTTTAGTCAAAAATGGATTTTCCTTCTAAAACATGAATTAAAACTATGTTTTGAAAAAAAAGTAATGTGATTTTTATTATGAATATGAAAATTTTTCGGTACCATATGATTATTCAGAAAGTAAAAAATTCACCCAACGCACAAGTATTCATTTCCATGAATATTCCATTGAAGGATTACCAGGATATTATTAAATAAAATTTATTCCTAATATTTTTGAAATTCTTTGATAAAATTATTATTCCATTTATAAATATTCGAAAACATTTTTTATTTCTTAAAAATATTTTTAAATTATATTAAAAAAATGAATTATAGTTATTCATAGTTAATTTCAAATAGCTATTATAAAATTGATATATGTTCATTAAAAAAATTATTCAAATAGGAATGGATATTTTACTTAAGAAATTGTATAAATATTACATAATATTTTTTCAATGTGATTTTAAAATAAATGATTTTTTTTAAATGTTTTATGTCATTAAAATTATTGTTTTAAAAATTTAATTTTTTCTGTGGATATGTTCCATTCATTCAATAAAATTATTACTCTATATTTGATGAAACTGGTTGATATATATTATTATTTACTAGTGATATGATCAAAGGAAACAATTATTATTATTTCATGTGATATTTTATGATTAATGTGACATGTTTTTTATGAATCCTATTTGTCTACCATGTATTATATAATGATATAACACTTCTCAAACCAACTTTATATCCCCTACTATTCTATGGTGAAATTATTATGAAACCTATCTCCTTTTCATAGTTTATGATATGATAAATGATTATGATAGCCATTTCATTTCATGGGTTATGATATGATATTTTTGAAAACCATATCTTTTTGTGGTTTTTGATATGATGAATGTTTTATTATCTTCTAGAACATGTATCTATGATTTCATTTTATGAAGGGTATGAACTATATCTACGTCCCATGCATTGAGTAAATATATGCATCTCATGATGGTATGACCTTTATCTACCTCCCATGTATCTATGATTTCATTTTGTGAAGGGTATGACCTATATCTACATCCACAATGATGGTATTGAGATTGAACCTTGACTACTATGATGGTCATGGTGGTGATCCCTAGATTCTAAGTTGTCTTGGGTGTTAACTTTTTCTACTAATATAATTATGGGAGATATTTATAACTAGTAATATGGTAATCAATTCGATGGTATTTAACCACTAATGTAATAAAATGTAACCTGGTCCTATATAAGGAAATTTCAATGACTACCTATTGTGGTGTGTCCCACCTGGATGGTGTAGTCCCCATGAGGTTCCATGTTATGTTTTTGAAATGAGTCTTGAGAAATAGATAATGATTTTATAAGCTTATGATTATTCCAAAAAAATCATATAACAAATTAAGGCTCTCATAGCTCATGTTATGGTATTTTCTTAGGATTCATGTACTTTTAATGATCAATATTTATTCAATGACTTATTATTATAATATTTGACATAAAGGTTTTTTTCATCCAATTGTATGTCCACATTTTTACACCCTTATTTTCATGTTATTCTTATGTACGTTATTTTTTAACCTTAAAAATCATATGAGCAGACCCTTTCTTGTGTTTCCATTCCCTGATTATGAATATATGTTTTATATAAGGTTACTAAAGGGTAAGGTATTTATATGATGTGTTATAGATATTTTAACAAGATTTAAAAATTGGGTTCCCTATTTCCAATGACACTAAACAGATAAAGACCTCATAAATTTAGTATTATAATGTGATGAATATTCATCTCAAATGATGTAATATGAATTTATTATAGGCTTGGGTTACTACAGTTAATATCAAAGGAATTTTTTATTTAGTCATTATAAACATGAATGAGAAAACTTTAGTGACATACCTAAGAATTTTACTATAGATAATTAACTATTTTTCAATAAGAATAAGTCAAATGAGTAATTGAAGTATATGAAAATTAATTGGATGTTTTGTAAAGGATACATGAGGTGGTTTTATAGAAATTACACCTTGTCTAAACACTATAAAGGAATGTGGCTCTGAAATATAAGTACATAGAGGAAACAACCCCAATAAATTGTATTGATCTAGTCTTGATTGGAAATAGGTTCATAGAAATAGGCTGTTTTGAACACCTAATTTGATACTCTTAAGGGATATGATTTGGGTATTGATAATATCTCCACGAACCATAATGCATGATTTAAATAGATGATGATGCTGGATGTTCATGGATAATATTATGGTATCATAAATATAAAAAGGAGTCTTGATTTAGAAATACTATAAGTAAATATTCATGATTTTGTTGTAATATAATGTGATAAGTGTTGTTAACATAGTTCATTCGAGTTTTAGTGAATGTCAATAACCAGAAGGTATTTGGTAGACATAGATTATGACAAACAATTTTTTATGAAAAATAAAATCCGATGATGACTAGATTAAATGATATTGTCATTATGCATAATCAGTTTACATGGAACATGATTAACAACATATATATAAACCTACTATCAGACTCACTAAATATGACAAGTAAGTAATTCACTTATATTTTAGGTAATGTGGACCATGGAAGAATGAAAATTTAGATTCCTTTATGTCAAGAATGTAGATATGATAACTGAAGTGAATGTCATAGATAAATGGGAGAAGGTTTATATAGTAAAAGAATACCCAATGAATGTAACTCAAAATTGGAAATGAAAAGTTTAGATTACATAATATAAGTGAATAATAGGCTCCCTACTATATCATCAACTTTTGAATGATTTTAATGTGGAATGTATGAGATTTATGTAAATCACTCAACTATGTTGAATGTTCATAAAGACAATCAATAATGTTGAATGATTGATGGTAATAGTTTAGAGGATGAACATACTAAATGTGAAATTAGAATGGAACTATGTATTAAGGATCATTATGATGAATACTTGTAAAATTATTAAGGATGCATTGGAATTATAAAGTGTTTATGCATTTAGAATCAAGAATTGGGATGTATGAATTAAGAGACATATAAGGATTGTTTAGTTACTGTTTTTACCTAAGCATTTAAAATTATATGTTGAATAGTTTTGATTTACTATAAGTTTTACTTAATGGAAGGGGATATTAAATTCAAAAACAAGATTTTGTGAGTTATAAAACATAACATGTTCCTGATGGTGAGATAATGTTGTTTCTATAATGTAAACGTGGTAATACTAATTACCTATGAAATATGTTAATGATATATTTTTAGAATTTGTTCATTCTACCCTAGAATGAGTTTACACACGTATTATATTTATTTAATGTTCCCAATAATCATAGGAATACTAAATAATATAGTGTTTCCATAACAATTCCGGGTAATTCATGTTACTACCATGAGAATACAAGATGAACACATTAAAATGTCTTGTATCTGAAATACAGTACCTACTTTATGTTCTTTGGGGATAAAAGAAATGATTATTTTCAGAAGTTTGGTGACATAAATTCAAATTTATTCTATTTTCAGATATTTAATGTGTTATAAGGATATCTACTTATGGAAATATTATGTGAAATATCATATAACTTTTTAGATATTAAACTGTTATATCTCTATATAAAAATTTATGAGTATTATATAACCTGTTCGAACCATTTTGGTTATGAGGATAACATGACATATATGGAATGAGTTATCATTATATTTATGGATATCAATATTTGTTGGTGTATCAGGAATGTAAAATTCACTTTAATTTCCTAGGGTCATATAAGATGTGGACATTTTATATGGAATAACCAATGAGTGTGACTGTGCATATGAAATTTAATGGGATAAGGTAAATATATCTTCTTGTTATAATTATTCAAATCATAGAAGTGGATTATGAAAACTAAAAAAATTAATAGTGCATTCATTATAGATGACTAAAATTTTCACTTACATCATCATATATATATTTTTTTGTGATCATTAACATTATTTAGATCACCAACATCTTATGATAAATTTTTTTTGTCACTCTTAATAAGTATTATAGTGTTACTTCTATCCATTATGTCTATATTTTAACATTAATAATTTATTCACATATTTGCAATCTCAGTTTTCAGTTACAATATTTAACTGTTATATATTTAACATTCATTTTTTAAAGTCTGTTTTAGACTTCATTTTTGTGATATGACATTATATAAAATTAACATTCATGTTTTAAAACAGTGATAACATATATAAAATTTGATCATGAAATTCAATTTAAGGGTGGCATAATGTTACACACTAATTTTTTATGAATTCATTTTTTCAAAGAAATTATATATCTTTGTTAGCATTAATTTCATGACAAAAAAGATATGATTTTGTTTATGAAATTCCACGATAAAATTTCACTTAAATTTGACCCAAATATTATATTTCATTACACACCATACTATTATTTTATTATTATATACCAAACTCTATTTTCCTTTTGTATCGTTTTGTTGCACATAATACTAATTTTTAATGAACTACTTTTTATAGTAACTGTTAAAATATTATAATAGAAATCCTGAAGCCATTGGAATGAATGATTTTAATAATTTCAAGTAAATTGTTAATTTATAATTTACACATGTTTATAAAATTAAATAATTGGTAATAAAATAATTAGAAATAAAAATAAATAATAATTGAATATAAAGGATATGCTTTTAAAAAATGAACTATTTTTAATGCCAGCAAAGGTGTTTTAACATAATAAAATAAAATAATCAATATTAGTGAGACATTACAATGAAGTTTATATATGATAATTTAACCAAATTTTTGACACCCATTAAACAAATTTTTTATGAAATAGATATGAAAAAAATACAAAAATAGTCTAAAAAATATGTATTTGTCTAATAATAAATTTTCCACCTTTTAATAGTATATTTATTTTATAACTGCCTTTGATTCAGTTAAAAAAAATTTGTGTCAAAATAAACAATATTTTTGAAATATGTTTACCAAAATTATAATTGGATAAATTATTGGTATTTTTTATAAGTAAGAAACTTTTATTAGTACTGTAAAAGGAAGAATTGTGACTGAAAATAGACATTTACACTACATTATTTATGTAGTTAAATAATATTTTTATTTTATTTATAAGTTTAGATAAATTAAAATTTAATAAATACAATTTATGTAATTCGAATCAATCTCACCTTGATATAGAATCTAAAAATATTTTAACCTTTTTATAATTTTTACTTTAGAACATCGCCTTCAAAACACATCTATGGGATTAATTTAATATTAATTTCTGAAACAAATGGGTTCATAATTTAGAAAAATGGATTACATAATTGGATTATTTATAATTTATAATTTATAATATGGTCAAATATTGATTACTGAAATGATAAGTGAAACCTATTATTATTAATTAAAGCGATTAACAAAATAAGAGATTACATAGTTGTTAAAATTCAATCTTAAGGAGATAAATGTCCTAGATAATTACATAAAAAGGGATTCCCATATTCTTACAATATAATATATTTTCTAAAATTTATTTATTTTTTTGTTGCACATGATTTAAGGTAGAAATCGCAATAGTGTTTAGATTTCCCTATTTATAAGAGTGTCATGACTCCTCCACTACAAAAGGGAACTCACCACCTCACATGATCACACTTATTAAGTATTTGGGATCATTTGAAACATGACAAATAACATCCCAAATTCCTTCATGTAATCCAATAAGCATCACTTTTTAAAGAGATTCAACTAAGAAACCCATTTTTTGAAAACCAAAAGGAGTTCCTTGAAGTAGTTGTAATATTCGTTAGTGAGAACATTTTTAATTTTTTTCTCCTCATAATTCAAATTCCTGTATAATTATTTCATAATAACATATGTATCTGAAATATGCTAAGAATTTTTTATGATAAGGTTATGACATTTATATTCACACACTTCTGTCAAATTGGGTAGACAATCTTTGTTCCTGTGTAAGGTGGACAACCGCCTCACAATCTAATGGAATTCATTCTACAATTACACCCTCTCTATGATGGGAATAATTATGACAATAGTTTTTAATAAAATTTTAATTATATTAATGGATTACTTATTATTTAAAATTATCTTATTACATATTTCTAAATGCTTCCCATTTTTTTGAAATAAGATAACATTGTTTCTGGATATGCGTACTACTGCCTCCACAATGTGATGTGATTAGATCATGATTTATATCTAATGTATAAAATATCGTTTAATTAATAATATATGATACTTAAGACATAATATTTCAAATTTCATGACAATATATATATATATATAATCCCAACTTAATTTCTCTTCATTCAATATTATAAGGAAATAGAAACAATGTATGTACGTACGAGCAACCAACCATCTCCATGAACATCATATTTAATTTTAAATATATATATTTTATAGATTATAATAAGAACAGATATACTGAATATTAATGTTATTTATATTATCTTTTTAATGTTATAAATAATTAAATAATTATTAATGTAAGAGTATGAATAATACATTGTCAAACAATTTGATAATAACAAATATATTATTACCTAAAACATGACGTCATCATGGAATTTTTTTTAAATTTGGTATTATAAAGTCATAATCAAAACATATAAGGAATAAAATATAAAAATAATATCATTTTTTATATTTATAAAATCCTTCAATATATTATATATAACGTTTTAATGTGTACAAAGAAATATGATCCTTGTAGTAAATAAATATCATCTCACTTTTTATATTTTTGATATACATTCCATATTCACAAAATATTTTATTTTATTTATTGTCTGAAAAGACCAATAAAAATTTATATCAATAAATTTAAATTAATTAATTCTTTAAAAATTTTCAATTTATTTCATTCTTAAACATATCTCAGGATTCACAAGTAAATCAAGTATTAAATGGATTTCCAGTTTGGCATTTATTTCTGCTAGACTTATACCATATTCACCACTCATTTATTTTGTTTGGTGGATATATTTCCCATGCATGAATTATAGAATAAATTTTATTAAATTAATTTTTATTTACATATCCATTTAATGATCTATATTTCATGGGATTCATGGTTATAATATAACTATATTAGTGAGGTAATTTTTTCCTCAGTTTTTATTCATTAAGAAAAATGCTATGAGAATAACCTATATTCTTTTAAGAGGTGTATATAATTAAAATTTATATGCTATATAATGAATATACTTATCTACAAATTATTTTATATCTCCTATAATGGTATTTCTCCTTTGGGATTATGATTCATTGATTCCAATGTTGAAAAAGTTGAATGTTTTAATATCATTGTTTATTGGGATTTTTTATGATCAAGAATCTAATATTGAAATATTCTAACCTACCTCTCAGAAAATATCTTGAAAATTATTATACTATATTTATTTATTATTACCTCTACTATGGGAACAATTTTACAAATATTTGTTACTTAATATCTAAGAGAATGTTTTTTACAGAATATCTAACGTTATTTTTCTATTCGATTAGAAATATTATTTAATTAAAAATAAATTTTCCTAAAAATTAACACACAAAAAATATTCACTATGAATTTTAATTTTTTAGAGGTATTAATTTTTTATAAATTTTTTTAAAAGTATTATTAGTTTATTTTTCGGATAAACGCACATTTATATACAAATTATGATTTGGAAGAAATGTTTGGTAGGTATGAATTTACCCATTATCATTACAATCAATTCATTGAAACAAACAAAGAATGTTTTCAATGATATATATATAAATTTCTTACTCATATTATTTACAATATTTATATTAAATATTTTTGCAATGAATCATTTTTTAGATATGTTTTATGATATAAATATTGTATTAAATGATTTCAATATATTTAACTATATTTTTTCAAAGAAACATATACTGAAAAAAGCTTGAAAATTATTTTTTGATTTCACATAAATTAAATTTGAAAGGATATTTTCAGTATGAATTTTAGTAAAGAATACATCATAATTTTTAATATGGTTTTAAAAGAAAATTATATTATAAAATTTTCTATGTCATAAAAAATATTTTTTCTAGAAATGATATTATACCATCAGAAATTATCAACATTATCATTTAAAATACATCCAAATATCATTTAAACTCATTTTATATAGTTTATCATTTACTAGAGATATGATCCATGGAAACTATATTTATTATTTATTTAAATAATGTGTGTTTAATATAAAGTGTTTA
The DNA here is from genome assembly GCA_963277665.1 of Viscum album. Taxonomy (NCBI): domain Eukaryota; kingdom Viridiplantae; phylum Streptophyta; class Magnoliopsida; order Santalales; family Viscaceae; genus Viscum; species Viscum album. The sequence continues at coordinate 568,834,907 of OY728151.1, forward strand.
TTATTAAAACTATTTATCTTCCACTGGTTATACAATAATATTAAATTTATTATACGTACTTCCTTTCACATATTATTATAAGATAAAATGATTATAAAACCAATCCTTTTTTACAAAGGTTATGATATGATACAATTTTTATCAAACCCAATTCATTTTATGGAATATAATATGATGTTTATGAAACCCATCAATATTTATTTGTCAGGATATGATGATATATTTATTTTCCTGGGGAAAAATATTAATGATTTAATTATTAGAAGGGTGGGACCAATATCCTCCTCTATTGTATTGTGTAAATATTTACTTCTCATGAGATACACATGGATGAAATGGGATTTAAACACGGTTCAAAAAGGTACTTTATAACACAAAGATGGTCTTTAGAGTGATCCTTGACTACTAATATGGTTTTTTGAGTGAATCAGGACTATTAAGATGGTCTTGGCAGGGAAATGTTACTACTAATATAGTCCTGGAGTGAACCTTGACTACTAATATTGGAAAAATCAACGTGATTTACCCTCAATGGGAAGAACCTATAAGATAGTCCACTATAATGAAATAGATGTGATTTAGTATGGTTGTGCGTCCTTCCCAATATGTATTCCCCACTTATGTTCCCTAATATGTTTTTAAAATGAAAACCAACTTATATAAAATTGTTTTATATTCTTATGTTTATGCCACATGTATGTCTCTTATGGAAATATTGGGTTCTCACAGATCATTTCATTTATTTCATTAGTATTCACGTATTATGATATTACAATCATCATCCCATGACTCATGGTTATGATCTCTGATATGATTTTTCTGATCTTCAAATGGAATTCTCATTTTTTCATTCCCTAATCTTCAGTTATATACAAAAATATCCATTTATACCCTTAGTGAGAAAATAAGTTCACCATTTCTAGTGACTCCTTTCCAATAGTTATAAATAATGGTTTTAATAAAGTGTAAAAAATGGATTATGTTAATAAGTTATGTTGATGATATTTTACACGAAAATAGAATAACATGATTCTTGTTTACAAAGCCACAAAACTATTAGATTCTTAGATGATGTACTTTTGAAATATTTTTAATATTCATCTAAAGTGATGTAAAATCTATTTACACAACTACATAATGGCTATTATCAGCACTAAAAATGGCCATTAATAGTTCTAGAAAAGAGATATTAATGCCGATGAAGATAAAGGGGGGTCCCCTTTATCAGAGCTCCAAAAAGCGCGGATAAAGACTCATTTTATCAGCACCAAAAAAAGAACTGTTAAAGGGGTCTTTTATCATCACTAAATCAAAGTGCTGATAAAAGGGTCCTTTATTGGCACTTTTTTTTAGAACTAATGAAAGAGACCTATATGAGTGCTACCTTTATCAGCACTTTCATTTTAGCGCGGATAAAGGACCCCTTTTATCAGATATTTTTTAAAAGTGCTGATAAAAGCTAAAAAAATTAAAAAAATAAATAAAATTAAAAAAATTTAAATTGATTAATTTTTTTTTAAAAATGATGCCAATCGATGGGGGATTTTATAGTGCTTGAACCCCATTTTGCAGCGCATTTCTGCCCCCTACAGCACCCCACACACCCCATCCACCATTTAATAGCGCTTTCTCAAATATTACCCCATGCGCGCGCGCCCTTGCCTCCACCAGGATTTGAACTCGAGACCTCCCCCCTGCCCGCCTAATCCCTTACCACTCCTCTATTTTGATTTTCTTTCCAATTCATGATATCTCCCTCTTTATATATTTTTATTTTTATTTATATTTTTCATATTGTAATATATATTTATATTAATATATATCTATTTATATTATAATATATATAGTTATATTAAAAAATATATATATAGTTATATTAATATATATCTATATTTATATATATATATTAATATATATATATATTAATATATATATATATAGTCATATTAATATATATATATATAGTTATATTAATATATATCTATATATATATATATATTTATATATATATATATATATATATTTATTCAGATAGTAATATATATTTATATTAATATATATATATATATAGTTATATGAATATATATATATAGTTATAATAATATATATATTTATAGTGATATTAATATATATATTCATAATGATATTAATATATATATTTATATTAATATTAATATATATATATAATTATATTAATATATATATAGTTAGATTAATATATATATATAGTTAGATTAATATATAGGTATATAAATATTAATATATTTTTACTTAATATAAAATGGATATTAGTTATTATTCAGATAAAACTAATATTTTTAATATGTAAATATATTTTATTATTTATATTTATAATTAAATTTTTAATTGTGAATATATAAAAAATATGTATATATTGTTATATATTTGATTATAAATATAAGTTCATTATAATAAATGATGAAATTTTAAAGAAATAATATCAATATGAATGTAACAAATTTTAATAAATTCAGTCCCCAACAAAAAAAATCCAACAATACCCCCTTAAACGAGGCTGAAAATCCACAAAATGTTAAAAAATAGGGGTACACTGACTAAAAACACAGTTTTTGAGGTCTTCTGGGCCTATTTTGGCCTCTAAAATACCTTGATTGGGGAACTCCCTAGTCACAGCGACGTAGAGGTCGTCGTAGGCTTCGATTTGATATGTGGTAGAGCTCAAATGGACACCCAGATCAAAAGGTATGGCCATTTGAAATTTGAGATTCATTTTCAACATGTTATGGATCTTTTATTTTTTTTGTATTTTAATCTTAAAATTGTTATTAAATGACTATTACTTCATCATAAGTAGCAAATTATTCAGTAAAATTGTATTCTAAATTATTTTATAAGTCATTTTCACTAAATATATTATATATTAAGTATATTATGTGTAAATGTGTATTTCTACTTATCTAAAATATATTTAAAAATTATATATTATATTTATATCAATATAACTATATTTATATATTTATATATTATTTTTAATTAATTTTTTCTTGATGTCTACCCTTTATGAGCGCTTTAAAAAGCACTGATGAAGGCCCCCTTTATTAGTACAAACAAAAAAGTGCTGATAAAGGGGTCCATTTATCAGCGCTAAAAAAGCGCTGAAAAAGGGGGTCCCTTTATCAGCCCTAAAAAAATCACAGATAAAGGGGTGCTTTTATCAGCATTTTTTAGCATTGATAAAGGTACCCCCCTTTATCAGCGCTGTTTTGTTAGCACTGATAAAGTTTGGCGCAGGGAAAAACAGTTTTTATGGTAGTGTTAAGTAAATACTATGTCACTATATAAATCACAACCTTGGAATACAACTACATTAGAGAGCCAACTATTGTCACCCAACCTTAACTGGGAAACCCTTCAACCAAGGTACATCGCAAGATATAGCCTTCACTCAAGGTACTCCACATGGGAATCCATTCATCAAAGGTACTCCAAAATGGTGGATCCTTTCCTATGTTATCCCACTATGTAAATTCTCCCTAATACCCAACACCATGTAAAATTCCATCAGTGATAGAATTCAATATGTTTATCCACATTTTCTATCACCCACAAGGGATAATACTATCATATAGATCTATCTAGAGATAGGAAAAAATTCACTAATGTCCCATACCATGGTTCATTCCATATACACATATAGTTGAGATAGTCTTATGGTTTTCCCTCATGGGAGTCCTATTAAGTGTAAGGAATGAACATTATAATATCACATCCTCATATTTTTTCCAGTTTGAGAGGTTGGAATCATAAATAGACATCATATTACCTTTAATCCCTAACTAATCATTTAATTTCTATTAATTCGAAATTATCCTCGTTGTTGTCATTGTTAATGTTGATTCGATATATAGTTCTCGGTTCTAGATACAATTTACTCTATTAAGGTGTTAGAACAACCTAAACCTTCAATTAAAATTGATTCATGATACTCAACATTGTTATCAATTCACTAGGAGTTGAAACACATATAATGGTCTGTGATACATTTTAATCCTTTTACATGTATGGCCCATCGAAACCCTCAATTACAATTGATTTTACATACTCCTCATTATTATTAATTCATTATTAGTCGTCATACACATCTTGGTTCCAAATAGAAAAGATTAATTATATGTATAATCCCTCACCAAACCTTCAATTATTATTGAGTTGATATACTTATAACATTCATAAGCCCTCCTAGATTTGAGATATGCCTCCTTCTTCCAGATAAATATGAATCATCTTAGGTGTACACCCCCATTATAACATTAATTACAATTGATAATAAATACTCTTAAAGGATATATATTCACATTATATCAAGAAATTATTCTTACTATCATATACACAAGCATCCTCATATATGTAATCCCCAACCAAACATTTAAATAATATTTAGTCAAGAAACTCCTTATGGATATTATTATATACCTAGATTTGAGATATTCCTCTTGCCTCCTGATATATGGGAATAATTATAGATGTAACCCCTGACCAAAACATAAATTACCATTTATTTGAGATACACATCATGGATAAAAAAAATACTGAGTCGATATTACCAGGTATGTTTTAGATACATCAGATTCATCATAGGTATAATCATTAAAAAATATTTAATTATCATTTAGTAAATGTATTCCTCATGGTTACCATTTCACCTAGATTTGAGATACTCTTTTTGGTTTTAGAAACATGCTAATTCTATTAAGTAAATTCTCCAACTAAATAATAAATTTCCATATAATAAATACACTATTTATTTTTATAAATTCATCTTCAGACAAAATTCAATTTTTTATTCCAAATACATGTGCATCATTATAGGTGAAATATTTGAGAAAACATTAAACTAACATCGATGAAATAAACACATTATGATTTTCAATTATACGTTATTCATGATGCTTCTATTCGTTCTAGATATATTGGCCTCATCAGATGTGTAATCCCCAAAACATACTCTCACGTTACACAAAAACTATGTTAGGTATATTGGGGAATATAATTCATAATCCAAACATTATTTCCAATTTTCACCCCATTCAAGACACAATTATTTTTAGGGTTACATCAATACATAATTCTTCATTTCAAATCTAATGGTCTTAACTCATGCAATGTGACAAATCTTATGAGGTATCTTATTTTTGGCACAAATAATTATTCAAGAATTATTGGAAATCAATAATTTTAATCCCATACGTACATTATAGGATCCTCCATTATGGTATACTTTTTTAGGTATAATTAATGAACACCCAGTTGAAATATTTGGGTTTTGATTCCTACTTTAATAGTATATATATGACTCCAACTCAAGATTCATTCCCATCTTAAAATCACCAACCTTCTTCCCACATGAAAATGAACTCTACAAATCCAAAATGGTAATATTTAAAACAATTAATAACAAATTATTAATTGATATGATGTAATAACAATGTAATATATAGGTTCACATCAAACATATGTTATCAAGCCATTTTATGACATAATAGTATGTTGTTCAGTATAAGGATTTGTGATGGATTCAAACTATTTATTCTATAAGAGGGTTATATAATAGAGAATAATTCCCACCATATGGTTGTGGGGATCCCCTCCTCGGATCCTCTCAACCAATTCATTTTCTTTTAAATTTATAGAAATGATCTTCTTATCACATAACATTAGAAATTATGTTCATATTGGCTCGAAGTGAACATGGGCACAAAATAGGTTGGGATTTCACTGGAAATCTGGGATAGAGTCACATTACATAATAGGTACACTTCACTATACATTCCTATAAAAATAGTTGATGGTATTCAATTATCAGTCATTTATATTTCATCTCATGAGATATAAAATATTACCCATTTCATTATAGGGATATGTAATTCTATGTAAACCCACCACATAATGAGAACCAATAAATATGTGTGCCATGTGGTCATGAAAGGATTCATAACTCTATTATAGAATATTAAAATAATGAAACAAAAACATATTTCATTATAATCATCAATAGAAATAAAAATTTAACATCTAGGGAAGGAATGTTGATTATATTTCTAAGACATATCCCTAGTGAATCAAATGAAATCGTATGGGATATTGGAATATATGGTCAAAACCTTATAAGAGTATTATATAATTTATGAAATATAAGATGAAATATATTTTATAAATATTTTTAATGAAATAATTTAATTTTTTTTTAAAATAATAGTTAAAATAATTATAAATTACATTGATTAGTCATAATGTTATTAAAGTAATTAAACTTGAGAAAGCCTTGAAAAAATTAGACCATCAAGAAAAAGATAAAAAAATATTTTTATAATAGTTCTTAATGAAATTAAAATTCAATTGTAAAGGATTTAAATAAATTATATATGTTCGGATAAAGAAATATGTAAATAAAAAAATAAAACTTTTATATAGATGAAAATCATTTATAAAAAAAATTAATAGATATGGGGGGGTTCAAAATAAATTAATAATTATGGTAAATTATAAACCAACTAAATGGGAAAAGTTATTAAGACCTGTAACTATAATAAATATAGAATATTAGAAAATATATGGTTTTTGAATGAAAGAACAAATACTTTAACCCAATGACAATTCATGCATAAACAATATCATTTTCAAACATTCATTGGAATCAAATCTCATACCTCTACTCTCAACTTCTATGAAATTGCATAAACAACTGGTATAATAATTATTATCATAATAATAACTAAATTCATAATATTGTAAATATTATTTATATTTTATAAAATTCAAATATAATAAATTATTATATAATATAAATATGTAATGTTTTAATATATTCAATGAATGCATAATATTTTGATTGGTTCACCGACGTTTCATAATAGTGTGTTCAATCATTTTCCATTAATAACAATTTAATCATTAAATTATTATTCAAAATAGTGAAATAATATTATTTGAAGTATTGAAATAGTCTTATTGTTCATTATATCTAATGTATGGATATGTTTCAGGAGAATTGAATCCATAACGATTACGCTTCACGTACGTTGTAGATAAAAATATGTCACATTACATAGAACATTCATTTCTAAGTCAACATTACATAACTACATTCATATAATAAATTAATATTTAAATAAATATTACTAAAAAATTGTAAATACTTATTATTGTTTTAAATGGTGATGATAGTATAATTTCATTCTATAGCTGGTTGAACTGTCAAAAACCAGAACATTCTATACAAAATAATAAGTATGAATATAGTATTATATTATAATAATATAGTTTTTATAAAATTAAAATGATATTAATAAAATATAAATAACACGAAGAATTATATTTAGCTATAGTAATGAGGAAATTATAATATATTAAGATAGTTAATGAATATATACTTCCATTGATTAAATTACTTTATCTCAAATATATTCTCTCAAAATGAAGGATCATGTCACATTATATATATTTTTTGATTCAAAATGTGGAAGAAAGATTTTGTAAAATTATTTTAGGCTTGGAATAATGACATAACCAAATTAAACGGTATGTATACTGTTTGTAGTGAGTGGGTCCTTTTATAGAAGTGTTTCAGTGAAATTTCATCAAATACTCACTCTCTATGGTGTTAATACATTCTTTTTAGGTGGGAAGAAGAACTAATATGGAGATAAAATGTATTTGGGTTGTTAATTCCTTATTGATCACTATTTATTGACAATATTATACATACTTTAGTCATTTATCTTTTATTTTAACATATTTTTTACACTATACTCTTAGGGTTTAATATAAATTTTTACCTTATCAACTTGTTTTTTCAGCCAAAAAATTATTAAATATAAAAAAATTTATATTCCATAAATTGAAAAATTAATTCCATTTTATTAAAATCAATTTATAGAATTTATTTAACATATTTTTTAATAAATAAATTGATATATACAAATTGTTTTTTACGAAACATAATTTTATGAATAAGAGTGACTATTATTTTATTCCATAACAATTTGAAATAATCTAATAAATTGAAAATCATTTTCATAAATAAATAAATAAAAATTATATTTTTTACACAAAATATGAAAATTTTATATTTAAAATAATTATATACAATATACAATAAATAATACATTTTAAGTTATAACATTTTTAATTAAATGTGAATCATTAAATTTTAATTTTTTATAACTCAATATTAAGTTTTTTCATTTTATTACACATTTAAAAAATAATTTATTTATTATTTTTTATATATTATTGAAAATAATAATTAAAGGTCCTAAATTTAATCTAAAATATATTATGTGAAAAAATATTTTCTAATAAAAATATAAATTTTCCAAATTGTATTTTATCCTTTTATCTAATTCCTAAATTATTTTTGTTCATCAAACATAAAATATTTTATGTGTAACACATTATCTACTATTAACTATACAATATTCAATATAATTATTGAAAAAAATATATCCATTGATATAATTTCCAATACCCACATATCCAAAAACCTATATAAAATGGTATTATATCTAATGGCCATGTATAATATGAAAAAATATATAAAAAACATATAAACTTAAATTCTTCAATAAAATCTATTCATCCTATTATTACTTATATCATAATGTTTATATTAGAATTAAACATTTTTTTCTATCCCTAGTTTTGATCGGTTGAATGATCTTCATGAAACCCCATTCTGATTAATATATCATATTTGCAGAAATTTTTTTTAAATTTGAATTTTATTCCTAAAAAATATATCATATTTAGATTTCATGTCTCACTTCATTGATGTATAAATATATGTCTTTTATTTTAATATTTTATTGAAATATTATATGTAATTTTAAAATTTATTTTAAATTAAATATAAAATGAAATATTAAAACTATTAAATATATAAAAATCTATGTTGTGCACTAGAAATAGTACATTCTAAATACCTATAATTTTTATGATTCATAACCTTATAAATAAAAATAAAACACTCAATATTCTTATTTTGAAAAAAAAAATCATGAAAGAACAGTAATTAATCCTAATATATATTTATTATAAAATTCGACATTATATAACTCTTAATAATTAAAATAAGTTATAAATTTACATTTATATTTTTTTTATTAGAATCAATGATTAAAAACTATCGAATACATAAATAATTTTTTATATATGGTTTAATATCATTTAAAACTTAAAAAATTATTTTTATCCATAAAATCAATAGTTTCATAAATAATTATATAATTTATAAAAGAATTAATAAAACTTGTACTGAATAATTTTTATGAGAAAAAATATTCCTATAAATTGAAACCTTATAGAATAACTTATCAACTAAAATTTTTATAATCAATTGAAAATTCAATGTTTTTTCAATATTGTGGTATTTATTTCGTGTTTTAAAACTCATGAAACCAAATGTGTCAACATGTATCTCATTAAGATAATGAAATATCATGAATAATATTTTCAAATAATCCCAGAAACCATTATAAATTAATTAAAATCTTTAACGTATCAACAAAAATATATTGACATTACATTAATAAAACATGCCCAGCTACATAACAATAAAATGATAAAAAAATTTACAAGTACCAATCAAACACAAGTGAAGAAATTTAATTAATGATGTGACCCCTCACAAAGAATTCCAGAAAACAATAATTTCCTTATTAATTACTTAAAATTTATTGAATAGATACACATGTAAAATATATATAATATAAAATGTGCATTGTATAAAATGTAATTGGATAGATATACAATAACAAAAGTTATATTTATCTCTTTAAAAAGTATTGAGAAACAATTTGAGTTCAGTCATGGTTACCTGTAACACTAAAAAAATTCCTCACTCATAAAAATGTTGTATAATGAAAAACAAATCAACCCCATTTACCATGATCATTCTTTATATCAAGATTAATCAATCTTTTCAAGGACTTACTTCACAATTTTTAACTTTTTATCTCATGTCTATAAAATATAATACTAGAAAATTAAAAACACTTATAGAACTCAACATGTAATGTAAAAGATCAATATAACCATATTGTGTATAAATAAGTACTCTGCTGGACCTAGTATAGTTCCCTATTCTAATGGGGATATAAACTAGTGTAATTTTTGTTGGTTTATCACCAGGGAATAATTTACCAAATTTGAATTCCAAAATGGGAAAGAAATTATTCATCTAAAAGATCAGTATCACCCATATATATGTCATAAATTAAAAAATTTACCAGGTTCACCAAATACTTATATTTAAATTGTACCATTAATATATTTATAATGACATGTGTGTGAGTGTTCATTCATACATGTGTATTTTATTGCACTCACAAGTGTTTTAACGCACACATGTGTGTGTTCACATGGATTTGAGTGAATAAATCTTTAAAAATAATAATTAGAGACACCCCTATATTACAAAACAAATACATAAAAAAACTGAAGTTTATCTAATTGGTAAATGTGATAAGAAAAACAAATAATACTCTAACTTCTCAACATTGATTCTTCTAAACTGGTCCTCCAAGCAAGTGGGACTAAAGGCCCCAAACAAACCATCCTATATGGTACAACATTCTGACTAGTACCAAGGTAAAATGTTGTGAGTGTGTGTAGACTATTTCATTATATTATAGTAACCAAATAGTGGAAATAATTTTATATCATACTCATCAAGTAGAAATAGAGAGTGCAGAAGCATTAAATTATTGTAATAGAACAAGCTTTAATAGTAAATGAAGGTTAAAAAATCCGGAATACCTTGGTAATAAAATACAAGGACGTTACCCATTATCCCGACCATATATACAAAATAGTACAAAACAAACTGAAAGTAAATGTATAGGGCTATGCTACTATCTCTGAGCCAGACCACATAATCAGTCTCCAGACACTATTGATCTGTACCAGCCTAATCAGTAGAACAAAATGAGTAGATATTCTCAATCCTGAAACCCTGGTCCACTACCATATAACCAATGAATTACTTTATCAACATAAAAATGTATACAAAAAGTCAACATGTACACTGAAGTGCACATAATTTGGTGAAAAATAATATCAGTATGTCACCACGAAAACCAACATATAATAGTTATTTTATATTATTATTCATAAATTTTGTTCTTAAACTAGTTGAGATGCTACTAAAACGATATTAAAAACCCAAAATGGAAACTAAAGTCATACCTTGGGTATGTAACCCCCACCAACTAGGAGAGTACCACCACCGAATTTATATTTATATACGTATACATGTATAGACCCATACTTAAGTATATAATCAAAAATAGGAATAATCATGAGTATTTAAATCAAATAACATAAAAACACAAAAGTAATTGGTCATTGGGTCCATACTCCCAAACTTCTGGAAATCATTTACACGAGAATTGATTTGGACGTCGTGCCACTCTAGTTATGTCTCATCAAGTTGATATCTTGGTATGTAATCACAATCGATATACACATGCTTTAGCTAGTGCTAGAATTATATAACTGAGAATGATATTTCTTCATAGTGGGATACTCATACTACACATGGGTTCACACATACTCACCTCCAATAACTAAAAAAGATACTATATACTTATAGTTAGAGAAGGATTTGACATACAAATGGTCAACCATATAATAAAGCATACTGCTATCAAAAGTCAATATTATAAAGAAATGTTCTAGGGAGTATGTAAGGACATCCTATAAAAGGTCACTGAGATTGACATAATTCTAAAATATCATGTAAATTCAGTTCAATTTCTAAGACCAAGGTCTCAGTTCATAGGTGGTCACGACATTCGGAACACAGATAATACCTAAGGGGATTACTCTTAGGTGGTCTATAAAAAGATATATCACTGATGATATGCAATGAAACACCTCTCAAGTCCAATTACAGATCCATAAGAGCATAATGATTCTTAATATATCCAAATGAGATCATAATCAAACCCACCAATTTGAATTGCCTAATATACCATGAGTCTTTTGTCGTTATTCCCACTTAAATAGAACTCACGATTGACACACAATGATACTCCCCTCAAGTCTCAAATCTAATCTATAAGGGAGTAATCATATTTATCATATATCATATATCCTATGATTACATCTGAGGAATTCTTATAAATGGAATCCATTTATCACTAAAGGAACACATTTCCACACATAATGCTTAACAACCAGATACTATGAAAAAACTCTGGACATCCCAAAAAATATGTCAAATAATATATATATATATATATATATATGTATATATCCAGTCTCAATATAAAAGTCCCATATATTACATATACGTATATCGGTAATTACCAAAAAGGAAATGGATTAGAAGCAAGATCCCATGATATCATGTTTGGGCCTCCCAACATGCAATATGGATCTAAAGAATAATGTATGGTGTTCCCCAAAGAAAGAATGGAACCTCATGTCTAGCTCAACAACCACCAAACAAGAAGAACCTCTAGTAAAAATTGATGCATCGGCAAAAACCATGTCAAACATATAAATAAGTAGTGATGGTGTCCTGAATTTCCAAACCAACACTATAGATATAACCCCAAGGGCTTTCATGTTTGAACGGGTCATAGGGTGTCCCTCGAACACCATCTCTACCCAATCCCGAAATATAACTTGGGTTCAGTAAAACAATAAGCACTCGTTGGGTCCCTTTAGAAAAACACAAAAGAGTCATCTTACCAAGGATCCTATAGGTAAATAAGAGTGAAGGAATCCAATATGGGATCCTTACAAGAAAAAGGTGAAGGAGGAATATTGCATGGGATCCATGAATGAGAAGAAAACAGAGGCATCCCACATGTAATCCTAAAAATGGAACATTTTTAAGGGATCAAATAAGGGACTCCCTATATCATAATGAGAAAATGGTTCCCTCATGAGATCCATGGTAACCAAATATAATATTGAGGTGTTCTACACCTGATCATTGATAGTTACAATTCTCACAGACTCTTCGTCCAAAAGGAACATCTCTCAAGGGTTACATACTAAAGATCCATGAACTATGGAAGATAATACACATATCATCTTAGATAAAGCCTCAAATTAATTTGGTCCAAACTCCCATCCTATCATTCATTAAATTTATCTATCTATCGAGAGATGATTCCAATCCAATACTAGATGCAGAACATATCCATTTTGATAGAAGCCAAAAAACCCTCCTTAGTGGTCTTATGAATGCTACATGGGTTTCACCAACTTGAACTATTAGGAAAACTACCCAAAATGGATAAATCAAGGTTTCCATTCTAACTCTAGGGTATGATAATATGAAAACACATCATATTTATGAAAAGGGGAGGAACACGGTGTGTCAACGTCAGCACATGGAGTGTACTTACAATGAGCCACATGGGAATGCACTTATGATGGCTTGGTCATGTAAAATCTATATCTACACAACATGTGAAATGAATACACATCATGTACCCTTCATGGGGTACATGATCATGTCCCTAACTTGGAATTGATTTATTAATGGCAAGGATATTTAATTTTACACGGCAACCAACCCACACTCGATCTTGCTGTGTACTCTACGTGAACATGTACCCCTATATGGGTACCCTATCCCAAGTACTCAACTACAATGTCAAGTACCATTTCATAGAGTGTATACCCCATGTACAGAGTGCACTCCATATAATAAGTCATCCCCACATGAGAAAAATAATATATGTCCCCCCTTATTATACGCTATGTTATAAGGTTTTCCCAAGGGGAACCCCTCTAGATCCCTTGAATCCCCATTTAATTCCCCAAATCAATAAATCCTGACACTATGGTCCACATAAAAGATTAATATGGTATTATATATAGGAAAAAATGAATCTATGGGTAGTTTTTGGTAAAAATATACATTCCTACCTTTGGAAGGATTCCACATATGCTTTGCCACATTATGCAGTCCACAGCTAAAGCATGTCTATCCATCTCTTTGGGAGCTCCATAATGGTACCCCTATTCCCTTCCATCTCAATCTCTTTACCCATCCCCTTATTTTCTCCTATAGTTTACTGTAATAGAAGGATCTTCCCAAGAGGAATACATGATAAGGATGAAGGAAAAGAAAAAAATAGAAAACCAAAGAATAAAAATGTCGAAAATGAAATGAAATGATATAAGGGTCTCAGGAAAAACTCGTCCCCCAGCTCATTTTTATGCCTCCCCCAAGATAAACTACCAATTCTAGGATCAATATTGGAGACATAATCTCAATCCAATGATACTTTCAAAAGACACAGTTGAAAAACATGTATGATAAATTAAACATTTAATTAATTAAATATTAATTAATAATTATTCTACTAAAATCCAAACCGCTTGGATTTCCATGAAACTTCTATAATATGGTAAAAAAATATATTTAAGGACCAATTTTGTTGTCATAAAACCTTTTTTGGGGAATCTTCTACTGAGAAAAGACTACTTTAAATCTCAAAAACATACAAAAAAGAAAACATTAAATTTATGCATGAAATTGCAGTCTAAAAAAACAAGGGTCCTTACAAAGTCCCCACCATAAACCTTCCCATCCCAAATATTCCTACTTAAAAGAAAAGTATCCTGGATATAAAACTAGAATTATGCATAAGAAAGGTATATGTAATATCCAACGACCAATCTTTTTGTGTAAAAAACTTCCTTCTATAAAGGAATACATTAAACTACTACTGATGTCATACTCGCCACAATAACAAGACACTTATCGACATATCAAAAAACACTGAGAACAACGGTATATGGAAAACACATAAATACAACAGAAAACTAGGTTCACCATCCATACATGTCCAATGGTGTACTACCCCACCATATGTATTGCCTTATAAAACTTCCTAAGCATAGCCTTAAAAGGTTCCCTTCGACTAATAGAGAGGAGAATATAAAAATAAAAGGTGATCATCATTGGGATGATGCTCTCTCAGCATATTCAGGATGAATAAAGATACAGAATGATCATATCTATTAGTTGTATTATAATATATCACCATGGGAATTTATTTTTCCCTCTAAACCATGCTCACATTTTATAAAACCTAACCATGTTCCATCCTCTATCCAACTATCTAACGGTATCCCAAAAAAATCATGAATTCACCACTAACTTTGAGGAACAATCCAACACAACGTATGGGGTCCATGACCACTAAAAATATTGAAACATCAGTCCTCAGTTGGAACCAGGTCACTCACCGATTTATATTAATATGATAACAAGCATGACCATTATGTATCTTTATCACTTGACTCGTACTCTAGATATTCAATCATCACAAAGATAATTTGACAATTATATTGCGAAAGTTAGTCTTATATATCCTAAATCTCTCTTAAAAATCCTCTTAAAAATCAACCATATCACATGTTCCACGATTTTATTTCATGATTTCCCATCAAACGGAGTCTTTACACCCATGAGTGTCTACTGACAGTCTAAATACAATATAAATAGTGAAATCAATGTTCCACAAGGATAATAAACCCAATAGTCATTTCCATCATATCTATTCTTGAAAAAATACTCATAGGGTGCTTCATTAAAATATGAATCCATAATCATTCCAATAAGAAAAAGCATGAGTTCCAACCTCCACTAGATCAGAAAATGAGTGGGAGACTGGGATCACTGCCTAAAGAGGAACTAGAATGCATTTCCCAACCTCTCACGCAGGCTACCATGAAAAAAAATATGCCGACCAATATGGTTCGGAGTCTAACACAAGGGCCTCTAGGTCTCCCACATAGCCTATAGAACAATCCCCCATCTGGATCAAATGGTCTAACCAACATGCCCAATATAAGATACCATTCAATAGAAGGCAATGATCACAATTAGCTACACTCGTAAAAACTAAAAAAACCTCCTACAAGTGACTCATCTTCTCTAGGAATACTCAGAAGTAACTGGTACCTCATGGCCACAAAACCACTGCAGAAGCAATGGTGAACTGGTACACACCATGTATCTGTATATGGAAAAACCCATGTAAGTCCATTTTGTGAGAAATATATTGGTATCCATCAACATTGTACTTATCTATCTGGCTATGTAACCATATAATGGATAAAAAACCCCTTTTATGAGGGACAACAAAAAACACATCACATTCCATATCGACCTTTTATGGTCGCTACACCTCTTGTGTGTTAGGATTGAGTCATCATCCTCACAAAAAAATGAATCATTTTATATCTAGAAAACCTTCCATTAAAAAATATGTATTAGTAAATAGGACCAATGGAATAGGCCTCGTACATAAATAAAAGTATACACTAACATGCCTACATGTTTTGAGTCTTACATTCTGAAAATGATGCATTGGACACATCTTAACATTTTTGACCAATTGTAAAAATATATCCATAATCTCTTAAAATTGAAAGAGCGATAGATCCATCGTAAATCATCAAATCCAAAAAAATATGTTTCACTGAAATAATGAATTATATACAACTATAACATCGCATATCAGAATAACCACCGCAACCAATTGAAATCATGACATCATATCAGAACATGTGAGATTAATGAATAGGTCTAATATCCATCATTGGATTGGAAACATTCTTAATATTAAAATATAATATGTCAAAAATAGTATTAACCAAGAAAAAAAACAACGCTGATACCACTTTTAAATTATCCCAACTCGGATGCCACTAAATATGTGATCTGGGCTATTGTGTTACAAGGCATCAAGTGCACCTACCCATATTCTAGAGGCCACCAACTTGCAGCGAGAGCCTAGGGTGTGATTTATGGGAGACTATTACCTCATATTAGAGAAATAAAAAAGGGGAAATAGATAATTTTCATACACATCAATAAACAAATAGTGTGTGAATGCAGTAAATAACTGCAATATAACATGCTTTCATTGTTCATGAATGCTATAAAATCCCGAACAACTATGTCATAAAATAAAAAATTGTCACCCATTAGGATGAACATAAAAATATAGTGTCAAAAAATAATCTAAATGAAAATGTATACATCTCTATAAATAAATCTGATCTAGATCATGTACCCGGTGTCAAAAAATTGTTGAACAACACCAGCCCGATCAATAGAACAACATATGTATCCTTCATTTATAAGGAAACTATGGGCCTTATCCATGACCACCATGCAACTATTTCTCAAACTAGAAAGCATATGTAAGTTCTAAATGTACACTATGGATCATTCACAATGGTGAGAAATAATATTAATATGCCACCACAAAAAGTAACCTATAAAAGTAATAATATATGTGTAATAAAAAGAAACATCTTTAGCCTAATAATGATTCTATTAAAAACTAATTATAATCCAAACATGAAACCAAATTTGATCCCCGAGTTTGTAATCCTAGACAACTAAGAATGTTCCACCACAGATGACCATATCTATACACATATTCATGTATAGTATCATACCTATAAATATATACATAAATATTAATATTCATGATTATATAAAAATAATAACATGAAATCACATCAATAGTCAAACCTTAGGTCTCTAATCCTTATCCACATGGAATCCTATGTTAGGGCATTGATCTGGATGACGTGAAACTCATGTTGTGTCATAAGATGTGATCATTGGGTCTGTAATCCCAATCAAAATATACCTTCTCTAAAAAATGCTAGAATTATAACACCAGAATGTTACATCATCATAGGGGGATAATTTTCTTAAACCATGGATCCCACGTACCCTCCTCCAATCACTATAAAAAATACTTTATACTGAAGTTCAATACTTTATAGAATGACCCCACAGACAAATGGTCAGTCGTATAAATAAAGATACCATATACCGATTGTTAATCCATTAATGAAGGATTATAGGGATTATTTATTGATATTTTATAAAAGGCCACTGAGACATTCTTCATTATGCCCATAATTGTAATACAGTCCAATTTACGATCCCTAGGACTTCGTCCATATGCGGTCATGACATTCAGAACTCGAATATTCCCAAAGGGGCCTACCCAAACGAAATTTGTAAAGAGAGTACTCTCTGGTCAGACACTATGATACACACCTCGAGTATCCTATCTGATCCATAAGTGCATAATAATGTTTATCATAGTCTAAGGATATTGTAATAATCCATGCCACCATAGAGATCATAATATTTCAAAATTCCTGGGTCGCCTTGCATTTATTAAAAGAACCCATAGATGAGATTTGTTCTACACCCCATGAGTCTAGTAACTGATCTGGAAGAAGCTAATCAACATCATCATATATAATCTATCATATGAGTCCATCCACAGTATCCCTACAATTTTAATCCACGTATCAGTCAAAGTTTACAAGTCTATATGAAATGCTCAATAGCTGGATATGAGAAAACATCTCTGGATATCCTAACAAAATAAATGTTACTATACATATATACATATATATATATTTTTATATATCCAGGATTAATATCCAACTCTCTAGTAATACCTCTGTTTATGCTACTAAATATCAGAAATAACATGTCTTACAAGACAGATCCCATGAAAGAACATCTTGGCATCCCAAAAAGGAGTATGAATCCCACAAAGTATGTCAATGAATCCCATAATAACGAAAGACGCATCACGTCTGGCTCATCAAGCACCAACGAAGAAGATCCTCTAGTAAACATCGATGTAATAATAAAAACTGTGTGATTATATAAAAAGGAGTGAGGGTTGCCCGAACATCTAACACAACACTACATACATAGTCCCATGGAATATACATTCGATACAGGTTCTTTGGTGACACCCAAATGCCATCGCTACCCAAACCTAACATACAAATCAGGGTCAGTAAAACAACTAGCACCCACTGGGTCACTTAATCCAAACACTATAGAGGAATCCTACTCAATATCCTCTTACAATGAATGAGTAATGGAATTTTATAAAGTGTCTTTAGCTTGAATAGGTGAAAGTGGACTCTTACATGGGATCCTAGATCATCATTCAAATGGAAGCATAACACTAGGAATCCACGACATGTCACAGAATTGAGGAATTCGATAAGGGACTCCCTATACTAGCATAAGAAAAAACATCCCATAGGGCATCTATAGAAACAATATAGAAGATAGAGGAATCCTGCACTAGATCCTTCATAACAATTGTTCTCATTGTCTCTTAGTCAATAAGGGAACATCATTAAAGAGATTTTTTCTAAAAAGAAATATGCTATGGGTGATATCCCACATCTCATATGAAATAAATTATCATACTAGGATAGTCCACACACCCCTCCTATCATCATAACCATGAATCTATCTCAAGAAATTACTAAACTAAAAACCTTGTGGAATAACCTCTATATTCTGGTAGATGCCAAAAAACTCACTTTAGAAGTCCCCAGATTTCTCCATGGGTTACACCATTGTGGACTATGCAGAAAACTATTAAGAATTGAATACACTCAGGTGAAAATATATATCAATGGTATGAAAATATGAAAACACCTCTAAGGGTTGAATATGGGAAGTACACTTGGTGTCCCCCTCAGTACATGGTATTTACACCCAATGCACCAAATAGGTGTGTACCCTCACTGACCTAATCATGCAAAATCCATAGGTATATGGTTTTTGAAATGGGTACATGTTTTATACCTAGCACGGGGTGCATTCCCATTTCCTTTAACTATAAGGGATGTATACTAGGGAATTCCATGTACTTTTAAATTTACTGTTATCCATATGGAGTTTCTAAATGTTCTCAAAAGAGCCATGTAACCTATATGGGTAGCCATGCCCGGGTACTTGGCTACCTAGTCGAGTACTAGTTAATGGTGTGTATACCCCATGAATTGTGTTTATACCCCATGCATGTCATGTACTACATAAAAATCATATTCCAATAATGGAAAGAACATGCAGTCTGTTACCCTAGACTACACACCGGGGTATAGGGTTTTCCAGACCCGAATACCCTCCTGATCATCTTAAACCATTGTTTAAACCATAAAATTAAAATATCCCACCACTATTTGCCACATAAAATCTTAATATGAGATTAAATTTAAGAAACATCAATATAAGAGTTATTTTTATTAAACAAATAAATGATACTACCATTGGGAAGAAACTGATGATGTTCGCTTGATTTCACGGTCTACGGTTATCACACATCCATTTATCTAATTGTAAGCTCCAAGAGTGTACCCCTTTTCCCATCCATCTAAATATAATTCTCCCTTTCCCACTATTCACTCAAGGACTAGTGGTGTAGGTGGAGCTGCATATGAGGCATCCACGAGATGGGAGAAGAAACATAAAAGGTAAGAAAACAAAAAAAAAGTTCTCGGGGCCAGCCTCGACGCCAATCTAAGGTTTATGCCCCTACTAGGATAAAATCCATATTTCATAAACAAGGTAAGAGACATAAACTCATTATGATGCTCCATTCAAATTTTTCAGTAGAACATAACTACATGGGCAATTTAATTTTGATTTTGTTAAATATTTAATATGAATTATTCTTCTAATTTTCATACATCATGGATTTCTACAAAAATCCTATCCAACGGTAGACACCCCATTACAAGACCAACAGATTGGTAAAAAAATTACAATATCATATCCATTGGTAAAAAAACATTTTACCCCTCATATGCAATTGAATACAAAAATTCAAAATTCTACTCAGTAATTCATTTCGGAAAAATATGTGTCCCTACAACTAATGAATAACACGACCTCCCATTTTCCATGTCTTAATAAGTTTGAACCTTCATAAACAATGTTCCTATACCTCTAGTCAAAAATGTATCCAAATACAAACATACATTCAAATAAAATCCAAAATAATGTTGTGAGGCTTCATTTCAAAAAATGTGCACATGCAGGGTGTCAATACTAGTATAATTGTTCAAAATGGTCATAAATAATAAAAATAATATTGGATTTTATGAAACATAATTTAACTTCCTATTAAAAAATATATGATAAATATATTTTCAATATAATATTATAATCATAGAAGAAAAAAAAATTAAAAACATCAGAAAATAAATATTAAATATAATAAATAACATTGCAAACCAAGAGGGTCCACAACATTGTATACCTACTTCAGTTATATCACTGAATTTAGGATACATGGATATATCAATTCAATGGTAATATATAAATCCCATTTTAAATTTAATATTGTACAACAATTCTATGAAATTCTTAATCCCAAGAAATTAACACATTAATTATTTGATTGTTACCTATCCCAAATAAAATAATATAGGTCACCAGTAGTGCCTTTCCAATATAAATAGTGTTTGGTTATCTGAATTCCAATGCAATCACTCACTACATATTTTTTGTTAGTCTCGATGGAAACATAAGAATCCCATTATAATAATATATATCCGTTTTTTAATTCATTTACCAAACATGGTCACAAATATACATATATAATTTATATTAACAACATATCAATAATTATATGAATAAATTTAAATAAATACCAAACAAAAAAAGTATTATGGACCCTGAATAAACCATATCATGGAAAGATATTCATGTATACTACTATCAAACTAATCACAACACTATACATGTTGTGAAAAATTGTTGTTTAATGTTAGAGGAAATTCAAATATGGGAAATCTCATGATATGATCAATAATTAATAAATTTTAATTTTAATATTAATAAGGAACAAATAATGTGATACTGAATACTTAAAAAATATTACATGGAAAATTAAAATTGAACTAGTGTTTTATATCTAGAAAAAATTATATATAAGTGATAATCTATACAAGGGTCTGAGAATTCCATAATTTAATGTGAAGGCATATTAACTACATGAAATACAATAAACTAATCGTGGAATAAATTTTTATTAATAGATAATAGTTTCAATTAATAAAAATTAATAAAATGGAAATGTTAACAATAAATCAATATTTGTGGAAATCCCAAAAAATCACAATGCAAAGATAACCCAATGAGGAAGACATAATATTGGTTAGACAACCTAAAAAAATTCATATAATATAGAATAAATTAGACATTTTAGTTGTATTGAATCCTTCCATTTTATTACATAACTCTACATTACATTTAACAAATCGAGCATATCTAAAGTACAGTGCCTTGTAAAACAGCAACATAAAACAAGAAAACATAAAAATTATTATAATACCATTGAAAATATTCATGAAAATTTTATCATAAGGACAATTACATAATCTCATATCCTGGAGATATACATCAATTTAAAGGTTGAGTAGAAGGCCTTGTAATGAAAATAGGTGAAACAGTTTTCATGTGATCTTCAGTGATATCAATAAGAACACGAGGAATATCGTAACAGAATGATAGAGAGAAAGTCAAAGAAATAATAACAAGAATATTAACATGAAAATGTGTCTAAAAGATTTAATTTAGACATTCATGAACATATCACCAAGGTCTATCCCCAATGTGTTATAATAATTATCAAGGATATTCACCATGGTATCGTATAACTTGTCATATCTAAAAATTAAATTCTTTACACAATGCATTGGAGAGTTATTAGGATGCACACTTATATAAATTCAATTTCTTGTGGTCCACATATAACCTAATCATATATTCCATTAATAAAACTAATTGAATAAAATAAATGGTTTTCATATCAAAATCGCGATGTTTTAAAAAATACTTCAAACAAGAGAGAGATTTTGAGATGAAAATTCCGCAAAAAAACGACTATGTAACAGGGTTATTGAAAATATTTAAAAGAGAGGGGAAAAGTGTATCAAATCCATAAATGACTAATTTTGAAGTAAATTTACAAAATAATTACGAAGAAAAATCAATTTTTGGATATTTTTATGACATTCCAAATGAAAATAATACCATAGATAAAGAGAAGATGAGATTTCTTTTACGAAAATTATACAGCCTATTGGCATCACATAAAAATTTAGAAAATTTATTTATTAGAGAATAAAGGGTCTATCCACACATGGAAAAAATGGAATTAAATAAGTATACATATAAACATACCCCAAAATAGGATAATTTAATTTAAAAGACATAACATTGGAGATGTCATTGACTAAAAGAGGAGGGTAAAAGGTTCCCTAGCCTTGAAGAGTATCCTAAAAAACTCGAAGTAAGGGAACATGGGGGTCTTAAGGGAACCTTGCGGGGAATCCTTTGGAGGTAGAAATACCAAAAAATCATTTCAGGGGAAATTGTAATGAATGGAATAAAATAATGGTTTGGTATTTATAAAAAAAATTAGGGAATATTTTACGATTTTCCAAGGGACACCTCAATTAGTAGTATTTTGAAATCAATGGGATTGACAATGGTATTTTCCCATGGTATTTTCCATATGGAAAACCTCATAAAATATATTTCTATTAAAATGTCATCAAGAATTATTATATAATAATTACATCATTAATTTTGTCATTGAACACACAGAAACTCTATAATGTATTTTTACTATTTATATAAAATTCAAATGTTTCAGAAAAATCCCAAAAATTCACCTGAAGCATTTTTTCACATGTAGACTCCAAAAGTGAACTCTATTTTTTAAAAATTAATTTCATATAAAATTTAAATAAATAAATAAAATATGAAAACATGAATAATAATTTCTAAAACATTTATTTAATTATACTATGATATAATTCTATCACATTACCACTTCAGATGAACAAAAAATTGTTAGACCCCTTTAGGGATGTTAATAGTCCATTAGTAAAATTTCCATTCTTAATGGTAAAATTTATATTCCCAAGGATAAATTTACTATTCTACAAAAAAATTATTTTGATCTTATTGAACCTCATTTTCCACCTGATTAGAACTATTTATTTCATATTTTTGAATACCATTTCACAGAAATACTCATTAACTAATAATTGAATTTTATCTATTCATAGAAAATACTATTCAAAAATACTATTCATAATAAACAATATTCATAATATACAATTCATCAAATTGAGTCTTCTTAGATAACTTCGAAAAAATTCCGCCAAGGCTAATATTGTCATTTGAAATTGAAAAATCATGTTTATTTTCCCCTAATAATTTTCTAGGTATGAAAAACCTGTGAAAAGAATAATTTTTTTCTTCTAAACTCAATTAATCAAATTTTTTCTTAATTTAACATATAATTTAATATGAAAGCTTATTCTTAATAGAGAAATGGTGAAATATAGATTTTATTTATACCAAGAGTTTACGAAAATTAACTATGGCCTCATTACATAAACCCTTATAACATCCACATAGGACCCATGGGTACAGTGTGCAATTGTGATATATTATTGGGGTGGAATAGACAACATTTCTCAAGTGGTGATTTCTATCAAAATGAACTTCACCCCTAATCGATTCCTTTCAAGATTAATGTGATCATGTTCAGTATGTGATTAGTCCAGAGTGAAGCCCAATGATTCCCCCATGTTCCCAAGCTCCATGAAATTGGATTTGTATTGCTCGTCTACTGTATGAGGACATCGACTCCACTTTCTAAATAAAATAACCATTATCATATGTATTAATAAATAACAGGTGTGACGTTAATAGTATAGTTTCTAAAAATAATATTTACCAATGTCCCTATAATAGTCGAAACCCAAAGGTCTGATTTTAATTATAATAACTTCATTAATAAAAGGATACTTTTATATTGAGTATAAAATAAAAGAAAACAATAATTTTGGGAAAAATATTATTTAAAAGTTCAGGTTGTTAAATTCTTTCCCCCCAAAAAATTATTCCCTAAAATTTTCACTCATAACATTGAAAGTAAAATGTGTGGATACTTCTACGTCAATCACTACTATGGTTCCTATGTCAATTCTTCACATTTTTGGTTTCTCTACTACACCTTAACAAGGTGGGTTGTCTTATTTTATAGAACATTGTCTCAACGATCTAGGTTCTCCACCAGGTTCTCCACATAAAAGAGTTCATGTTCCAGTTGTTCCAACTCTAGATTTAGTTCTTGTGAAGTTTCTGATATGTAATTTAGAAAGAGGGATACTTGGAAGATATCATGAAATTGTACTAGATTTTGAAAAAGTTATAGCCAATATGCCACTGCTCTTAAGAGATCAAGGATTTCATAAAGGCCAATGTACAGAGGGATTCTATTCCATTTCTTCTCAAACCCCAAGAATATATTCTAATTAGAAATTTGAATAAATAATTTGTCGCTAACCTCCATATCTAAGGGCCTTCAATAGTTTTCAACTAGTTCTTTTTCTGACTCTAAGAAGACATAATTTTTTGCATGATGGGATGGAATTTTTCTGTCATCTCTTTCACAAGATCGTGCCCAAGAAGCTTTACCTCACTAGTTTCATCCCAACATGTAAGAGTTATAAATCTATTCCCATATAATGCTTCATAGGGCTGCATTTGAATGATCGAGTGGAAGCTATTATTGTAAGAGATCTCAACTTATGTGAAATGTTGATCCCATCCTACCATAAATTCCACTGATCATGTTCTCAGTATTTCCTCAGGGTTTTTAATATGACTTCCAGATTGGAGATCATTTTGGGGGTGATAGGCTATAAAAAAATTCAATTCGGTACACAGAACTTGTTGAAGAATTATCCAAACTTTTGATGTGTCCCTTAGATCATGATCAGATACGACAGAATGTGGAACACCATGCATCTTTATCAATTCCATCTTGTAAATCCTGGAATGTTGATCCAGAGTGAAATCTTCCCGAATATAGATAAAATGGAAAATCTTGTTAAGACAATCCACAATAACTCATATCACATTATTTCCATTCGAATTCCTTCAGAGACCCATGAAAAATTATAGAGTGATATTTTAGAACTTCCATGCTAGTGTCGGTAGTGGTTCTAATACCCACATAGGATGTTTTCTTTATGAATTCACTTATTGACATACAATACACCATGAAGAGTCGTCATCAATCTATTTCTTCATATTATCCCACCCATAATGACGACAAAGGTCTCTATAAATTTTTTTACTTCTCGGATGTATATATGACATAGTGATATGAGATTCATCCATTAGATCCTTATTTATTTTCCGAAATATAGGGAACACATTTTCTTGTATGAAATTTCAGTTTACCTTTATGATCAATTTTGAACTCAGGAAACATAACATCCTTCCAAACTTCAAACCTATTTTGTAAAAAATGTTCTTTATTATGATATTTATTGACCTTATCTATTAAGGATGGTCAATAAATCATTTGGAATAGGGTTGATAAGGTATCATCCCTTATAATTCACATTTCTAGAATTACTACATCATTGATCAAAGGATCTATTTGATTCCTCATCATGGAAAAAACATCTAGTTCTTTCCAACATAATGCATAAAAAACTTTTGCTTCTCATCTGGGATGATAATGAATTGAACAGTAATAGTATTTAAAAAGTTCTAACCATCTCCTATGTCTAATGTTCAATTACTTTTAACTGAATATATACTTCAAACTTTTTTGGTTACTGTATATATCAAATTTCTCCCCATAAAGATAGTTCATACATATCATTATAGAAAAAATCACTGCATCTATCTTAACATTATGAATATGATTGTTTTTCTCCTGAGTCTTCAATTGTCAAGATGCATAAGAAATGAAAATTTCATTTTGAAAGAGGATGCACCAAATCCCTTTGAGAGATGCATCACAAAAAAACGAATCCTTCTATACATGAGTGAAGAGTTAGTACAGATGCAGTAACTAATCTCCTATTCAATTCTTGGAAACATTATCGAGACTCCATTTTCTAGATGATTTTTAAACCTTTTCATGTTAACATGGTTAATGGATTATAATATCATGAAATTTTTTCCAAAAACCTAATATAATATATCACTAATCCAAGGAAATTATGAATTTCAGTAATTTTTGAAGGCTGATTCAAATACTCTATAACCATTGTCTTTGTAGGGTCAACTATGATTCCATCAATGGTTACAATATGCCCCCAGAAAGAAACTTGTTTTATCCAAAATTCAAATTTGAAGAACCTTCCAAAAATCCTCTCCTTTCATTGAGTTGTTATACCAAACCTTATATAATCCTCATTCTCCTCGCGACTTTTGGAATATATCATAATATCAACAATAAAAACTACCATGATGATGTTAGTGTAGTATTTAATGAATCTATTCATCCAATCCACAAAAATAGCAGGTTAATTAGTCAGTTCAATGGTAATTACAACAATCACCTAATTCTCATATCATGATCAGATGGTAGTTTTTGGAATATCTTCTTTTTTACCAGCAATTGATGATAACCAGATCGAATGTAAAACATGGAGAATAATTGATCACTATGATGTTGGTCAGATAATTCGTCAATTATTGGAAGACGGAATTTTCTCCTCATTGGGATCCAGTTATGTTTTTTATAATCAATTCATATATGCATTTATACATCCTTCTTCTTTTCAAATAAAATAGGTTTTACCCAAGGAGACACACTCGGAACGATAAAACCATTTTCCAAAAGATCACAGAGTTGTTTCTTTAATTTTTTCAACAGCACATTTTCCATCATATTTGTTTTCATTGATATTGGATGAGATCCAAGTATGATTTCAATGGAGAACTATACCTATCATTCTTGGGGGAGGTCTGGATAACTCCTTAAGAAATACATCAATGTATTCCTGGATGATGAAGATAGTTTTTATACTTATACCCTCATTTCACCCAACTTCATCATCAATAAAATACATAAATAAGGATATATGAAGTTTTTCGTGGAAATGATCATGATTGTATATCCGTCCTTTGATGTTAACTGTAGTATTTCCATTAATGTCTATTATGATTTCCTTGTTTATAAATTTTATCATAGAATTATACTTTGTGTTATAGTTCATCCGTTGTATAATGTTAAAATCCATCATGAAAATCACTCCTAGATTTGCGATAATATTGGGCTCACTAAATAAAATACAACTATTTCTAAACACTTATGATTCTTGGAAAATCCTTCATTGAGTCTTGACTGATAATTCTACTTTTAGAAATCTCAGGTTTCAATCTAAAGTCATTGAAAACATGGAGGAATCAAATCAATGCATAGAACCAGAATAAAAAATGTACTTTCTATCATTGAGTGAAAAACAATATTACTTATCATCACATCATTTGGAGCTTAAACATTACTTATCATGATATATAAAGCACTACATTGCTCCATTGGACATTGCTCAGGATGGTTGTGGTTACCCTCCACTACAACCAGATTTGGACAGTGATTGGAAAAGTTCTCAAGTTTTGCACACTTATAGAATTTGAAATCAGGTTGATCTAGTGACATCTTCACCTTATCATTTGTGTTTCAATATTGATGATTCACCTCACTATGAAAAATCCATGCAATATGTCAATATCATCCACAGATGTAGCACTTTCCGATCCCAAGTAGGTAGTTCCCCAAATTAATTTTCCTACATTTATTAGATGTGGTACATTTTAAATTCATGAATTTTATTCCCTGATCAAAGGCCCTCCATAAGATGGGATTAAATGATATCTTCTTTTTGTGGGATTTATATGAAAATTGCATCTCACCAAACTCTAGTTATACCTTCATCATACTATACACGATCTCTTAATAGATATCACAGTATCAGTTGGACAGATTCTTCCAAAAATGAGGTCCTAGTCTACCAATGAATCTGTCAACCTTCCCATTAGAATCCATGAGAAAACCAGAGGTGTAACAGGAATGTATTGTGAAGTTCATCTTGTTGCTTTCAATAGATTCTATCTTTTTCTACTTTATCTTAGGAAACACCGTCTCTATTTTTTTCTCAATGAATGAGGGATATACTTATTAAAGAATGACCCTATAAACTCTTCCCAATCCATATCTTCAACCTCCACTCTTGGACTCATGTTTTTAATCAGTATCCACCACCGATCAACTTCTCCCACTAAGCGGTAAATATCAAGGGTTACCATCAGTTGATCAAAAAACAGATCAAAGAAAATATATTCTCGATAAAGCTCATCTACTATTCATCAATCAATGGATCAATAGATCAACTGAAGGTTGTCCATCATTGATATATAAGGTATTCAATTGAATGTTTTTTCTTTCATGATTAGATTGGCCTCTCATATTGATGTATGTTATGTCCCAAAAAATTATTCAGTTGGTTCATCATTCTCAAGAAGGATTCCATTCTAGCTTCCATCAGAGGGCCATCAGTGCATGGTCCATTGTAGTCAACATTTTCATGGTTACTCTTATTTTTCTCCATTTTATAAAAGAAAAAAACCATAGTTGGATTCTTATTTAAATTATTAATATTATAAATATAAAGTATTTACTATCTTAAAATATCTTGAATAAATAATAACAATTCTAAATAAATCTCTCATAATGATTAAGAAAAAGATTGCAATTAAAAAAATATAACCCCCGAGAGTGACAAACATGGAGTGCAGCAAGGCTTGTTATCATGTACCAGGATACCTTGATTCAAGCTCGAAACTCATTATTGTAGTTTTCACTCCTAGGTACATCTTTATAAGAGACATATCCACTTGTTTGTATCCAGATAGAGATATATTTCTTCAAAAATCATTTAATTAATATTTCACCAATATACCAGTTTTCTTCCCCATATTTTTGATTTTCTATTTGTTTATTCATAGTGTTTTCGATGAATAATTTCACAAATATCTAAAATATCCTTTCATTCCAACTATGGAATCATGACTTTTTGTCTACATAACATCAAATTACATTTTACAAACAGAGGATATTTATAATCTAATGCCTTGGGAAATAGAAAAATATAACATGAAAACATTAAACATTCTTTCAATACACATGAAAAGATTTTTGAAAATTTCATCGTAAGTATAATTATTTTATCCCAATAACTAGAGAGATACATCAAAGGAAAGGGTGAGCAGAAGACCCAGTTACGAAAAATAAGTGAAACATCTTATATGTGAACTTAAATAATATCAATATGAATGTAACACCCTAATCTTCCATGGTACGCTTCTTTTTGAATAATATAATAGATTGTGTTGTACGCAACTTCAATTTATAACACACCGCAACCAATAAAACTATCCGTTATTAACATTAATACCCACTTTTTTAAAATTTATAATTTTTTACATTCAAAATGGACTTCATTTTTGGATTCGGAATATCGATATTAGTTATGGTGAATTTTTGGTATTTTTTTGGAAAATATCCCATTTTTGAGGAATAGTGAAAAACACATAGTTATAGTTTAAAAATGAATTTTTATTTAAATAATTATTTATTTTATTTAAATTTATTTTATGTCAAAATAGATACATAATACCTATATATGTTCAATTTAATTCATTGGAGTCAGTTTATAATAATCATAGATATATAAAAAATTTATTGAACTTTTCACCATCTTTTACCCACCTCCTAGGAGAATTTGAAAATTCACATAAAACATAATTTAAATGCTTCTATGAGTGGAACATAAAAAATCCTATAGAAACTGTTGATATCAGTAAGTAAAATGTGGTTCAAGTAGATTAAAATAATTTTTTTGAATGGTAACTTTTTACTTTTATTTACCACGGTTAAATGTAAATAGGGTATTTAAGGGTAAAAATGATATTATTATTACCCAAAAACGTTTCTTAATTATATTGGATAAGTATAATTCTACCATAAAAAACATTAGGAATAAAATATGAACCACTTTGGTTTTATTGGTTTAGATTAGGACACTTATTATTATTTTATTAAAAAAAGAGTTAAAAGAGTTAAAATGAATGTTTAATAACTAAAACATTTTTAATATAGGGTATTACATAAGATAAATTCAACTATAAATATTCATTAGAAAACTAAAAAAATTTCCAACATAATGGTATTTTATTTATATTTTTTAGAAATTATATAATTTAATTTATTTTTGACACATTGATGATGTAATAATTACCTAATTAAGGAAATATTAAAATAATTGATATTATAAATATCAAAATAAATGTAATTTGAGACTTTTTATGAATTAAACTATTTTTCTAGGTTAATATGACATATTATGGTTGTTAAAAATAATTTTTTTTCGATGAAATAATTTTTTTTATGAATTTACAAAAAACAAAATAACAAATAGTGTCAAATTTGACATAAAAGAGTGTTTAAAACAAATATTATATTATTAATTGATATTATATTAATAAAAATCTAAGGTTTGGCCCAAAAACTTATATAATGATAGGTTTATCATTAATGAACCACTTGGGGTTTTTGTGGATGTATATAGTGAGTTGTTTAACCATATAATATAAACATACAAAGAGACATGGTAAATGTCAAACTATTTAACAAAGAGTTAAATTTAAAATATATGGGTACAATATTGACACAAACTAGGATCAAACCTATTGGTTTTGGGTTTTTCGACCCATTACCAACATATCATTTAAATAATTTATTTTTAGACATTATAAAATGAATATTATTTTATTATAAATTAATATTTCTTGCTTTTCGCAAGGTTCCCCTCACCCCTCTTATAAAAGAAAACTCCCCCTTCATTTTAATTCACACCTTCAAAGCTATTTGGATCACCCAACCTCTACCCAAATACCCTTCCAATAGTACCCCCTTCATCCTAGAGGCCTTACTTTAGTCAGAAAGCCAACCTAAGGAGCCTTTTTGATCAAATCAAAAGGAAGAATCTGAAGAAGAGTTAAATATCTCACCACCTCTTTCAAGTTCCTTTCTTCTTCCATTTCCCTTTTCTTTGTTGCATCCATTCTAAAATAATAAAAACAGTATATTATATATAATTTAATGTTATTAATAATATGGTACAAATAAATTCATTATTCTATCCATTCATTGAATGACATTTCACCATACGTGCGTACGTATGGCTTACCGTCTCCACGACATGGGG
Organism: Viscum album; assembly: GCA_963277665.1. NCBI lineage: Eukaryota > Viridiplantae > Streptophyta > Magnoliopsida > Santalales > Viscaceae > Viscum > Viscum album. The sequence continues at coordinate 568,866,872 of OY728151.1, forward strand.
TAATTGTTATTCAATACAATTGTAATTTGCATGGGTATAATAATGTTGTGTAATTGTGGTAAATAATAAACATCGCATGATAATGATTCTGTATATATGATATACCATAAATTATATATTATTTGAATATCAATATAATGATATTGTCGCTCATGCATGCGTACAGATTACCATCTCCACGAACGCGTCGAGATTCATTCTTCATCGTATCCATGAAAGACTCATTTTAATTTGATGATTTAAAATAATTTCCAAAGACTACATATCATTCTAGATATGAATAAGATACATCCCATCCATAACAAATATGTCTCACATAACAAATAATATAAATAAAAACGAATCATTTAACACCCAAAATGAAGATAATACTAATATATTATTAACCAAGAAATGTTAAAAGATCATATATGATACCGTATTAATGTATATGATTCTTGGATAATTTAATAACTTGTATTTCCTCATTATACATGAGTTTAACCTAACCACGACCCAGGAAAAGTACAAGGTAAGGGTTAAGATCACAATCTCTTTATTATCTGTTGTTGTGTTTACGTAAGTATCTTCTCGGACCTCATTATCTTCCACATCCATGTTTCATTAAAATCAATTACTAAATTTTTTTACTATTTACTAGAAAATTGTTTAAATTCATTTATACTCTTATTTGAACATGTTTTTATTGAAAGGAATCATTTAGTCGTTTTTCAAACAAGGTACTTTTTGACTTTTTTGATAAATTTAAGGTAAGAATGTTTTTTAAATTATACAGCGTGTACGACTATTTTCTGCCATTATAACATCATCAAATCTTCCCTTAAAATCCTATACAAATGTTTTCAAAATAAATGTTTTCTTTATATTAATTTTATTCTTAATTTATTTCAAAATAAAAAAGAGATATTTCTCTGAAAATGGTTTTTATTTCATCTATGTCAACATCCTTTGATGGATTTTATGTTTATTTGATGTTGATTTAGTATGATAAAAAAATACATATTGTATTGATGGTTTTCATATTTGTTTGGCTGTGGATGTTCTATTTTTATACCATTCATGGTATATGGTTAAAGTATTGACATTTCATATTCTAGTTTTAATATGAATGATTATGTCATATTTCATCCTTTTCATATGCGAAATGGATTGGACTTAGTATGTGATGGGTGGAGCCTGCAATAGATCCCCCATGCATTGATAGGTCTCATTAGTCAAATGGACGTGTAATTGGCTGAGGCACTTTCCCAATTTGATATGTGGTTTTGGCGAAGGCCTTAATAATTTTAGACGTCTTGGTCGAGACCTTGAAAAAATGTTTCAGAATGTCTGGTATTATACATTACCTCATTATTAAAATATTATTGATGGTTCATGTGGTCATTAGACTAGTTGAATTTCCATGATAATGTTTTATTATGGAATTATTTACTTATATTATATTCCATTCATAAAATTATTCATGTTTAGTATTGGTAAAGGCACATGGTTTCAATTATTCACCATGACTAATATTTAAGTTATCTTCTGCTATATTGCTAACCCTTACTGAGCATTTAATCTCACCCCTCTCTAATGTATCATTTTCCCAGGATATGAATAATTTAGAAATGAGTGAATTGCTGGAATAATCTTGGATTATTGGATGTTTTTAATGAAATAAATTTGTGTTGCAATTCTTTTCAAGTTGTAAAGTTGTACTTATGTATGAATCATATTTCCAATGAAACTAAACTGATCGGTCTATCGAATCATGATTTCCATGTGATCATGATAATGTTTTGTAATAATGCACCGAATCTGGGTAACTATGGTCGGGGTGTTATAGTTGGTATCAGATGAAGATTAGTACAAACCTTGGAAACTAGATTTAAATAAACAGTTATTAGAGCACATATCCCTAAGATAAACATTGAAGATTAGTATAGAAGAACATACTAGAATTTTGGTCTTGTAGTGATTTTGTGTATTTTCTAAGAAATAAATCCCTGTCTGGATACAAGCAGGTAGAGGCTGCTCTGGCAAAGATGTACCTTGGGGTAAAACCTGAAAAAACCACTTTGAGCTATACTCGAATGGGTACTAGTTCATGAAAACAGGACTTGCTACACTGTTGGTTACGACACATCCAGGGGATATGCTTAGGAAAATTCTCATTTTTTTACAAACCATTATGATGGGTTTATGATTATATACTTTCTCAAAGAAAACATCTGTATGATTATGGGTTATATCCTTAAACGGTTCAATTTATGTTAAGGGTTTTACAAGTTTGGATTTATGTATTGCGATTCATAAACTAATCTAGTGTATGAAATTGTTTATAAATTACTAATAGTAGAAGTAATGGATACCTTATCAATGCACACACTACATGTAGGTATTTCTCTCTTACCCAGGATAATTATAGTTGATCTGGTGATCCAACTGGTGCTGATCATCCAATCACCATACTGGGAAAAATCACACCAGTTATGAATAATAACCTTACCCGTATATAGCACCCTGGTCCACAACGTGGATAATCAATGTTAGATCCCATCATGAAGAAACAACCACAGACATTAAATGGGAGAAAAAATCCATTAGTGGCAGTGCAATTGATAAATTCCTGAGAGAAAATATTACACACTTTGGGGAGTAGCGAAAGGGAAAAAGTTTTCATGGAAGTTTACTGCCTCACTGGAGATGCTGATCAATGGTGGTCATTGATTCAAAAAACAACAGAAGATGAGGAATTATCAAATTTGTAATAGAGGGTGTTTAAGGAAATTTTCATAGAAAAATAATTTCCTCATGTCCACTGATCAGATATGGAAAAGCAATTTATGAGTCTTAGGGAAAAAGAGGATGAGAAAGTCTCAAAGTATGAAGATAACATTACAATGTTAGCGAGGCATGCAGCAGATTATATACATAACCCACGAAGTAAGATTGATCGTTTCTTTGATGGGTTAAAACCATCTATATGTTGAGCATTAGTATCACAATACTTCTAATCATGCGAAGATATTGTCTCGTGTTTTTTCAAGATAGAAATGAAATTCTCCATGACTAATTACTTTAAAGCAATGCAATAGAAGAAGAGATCAGCTGAACACTCTGGGAATGGAAATATGAAAACATGGAAGAAGGGATGAATTGAATTTCCACCATGTGATAGTTGTGGACGAAATCACCCTGGTGCATGTCTAAAGGGAAAAGGATTATGCTACAAATGTGGACAGAAAGGCCATATTTCTGATGATTGTAAAGGTAAGAAATATACTATCAATGTTCAATGATACAATTGTAGGGAGATGGGACATCATGCAAATGAATGTCCTAAGAATCATGGAAACATACCTCAGAAAAGGCCAAGGGATCAAGGCCAAGATTATGAAATCAATACTGCTAAGGATGATGCTTCGAAAGACATAGTGGAAGGTAAGTTAATGCTTTCCACATGTTTATCAAATGCATTATTTGATTCTGGATCATCACATTGTATAATATCTTCCTAGTTTTCTATGAAAATTAGATATTTTAAATTTTATTTAACAAGGAAGTTTTCAGTAAAAACTCCTAAGGGAAGTATCATTGAAACTATTTTTTGTGAATCAATCCACATTAGAGTACATAAATGTTATTTATCTGTTGTTATCATCACCATACCCATGATTTAATTTGATATAATACTCGGTATGGATTGGGTTTTGGACCATAATGTGAAAATTTATTGTAAAAAGAAGTAGGTTACAATTTTTGATGATGATGATAAAGAAAACCATATCATTAGAGCAGAATTGTCACCGCCTGATTCATATCTAAATACACCCCCAGTAGCTTAAAAAAATTCAATTATTGGGGAGGAAGAGAATGAAATATCTTTGGTTGAGGAAAAGAATGTTCAAATTGAGTATATATCTATTGTGAAAGAATTTGTATATGTGTTTCTAGAAGATTTACCTAGACAACCTCCAAATGATAAATTGAGTATTCTAATGATTTAATTCCTAGATCAAGGCCCATATCAAAGAACCCTTGTAGAATTTCCCCTGGGGAGTTAGTGTAACTAAAGAAGGCACTAGAGGAATTGAGTTATAAGGTATTTATTCCCCATTGTGTTTCTCCATGGGGATCCCCTGTTCTATTTGTTATGAAAAATGATGGATCTATGAAGTTTCCAATTGACTACCTGGAGATCAATTCTATAACAACAAAGAACATGTGTCCCCTACATTGCATTGATGAATAATTTGACCAACTGCATAGAGCTCAATACATTTCAAAGATTGACCTTCGATCTGGATATCATCATTTTTTGTGAAGGCGGAACAAATTCCAAATACTGTATTTCGAACTATGTATGGGCATTACGATTTTACCGAAATGCCTTTTGGATTGACTAATGCACCCTCTGTCTTCATGTACTAATAAATAGAGTTTTCAAGGAATATCTCGATTAATTTGTTGTGGTATTTATTGATGATATCTTGGTATACACCAAGAACAACCATCACCCATGAGTATATCTGAGGTATGCAGTTTTATTGGATTCACATGTTATTATCAGCGTTTTGTCCATAATTTTTCCTGAGTGTCTAACCCATTATTCAATCTCACACGCAAAAGGGGTTAAATTTGTGTGTAAAAAGAGTTGTGAATAATGTTTTGAAGAACTAAATAGAATATTAGTCAATGATCCTATATTAACTCTACTATCAATGAATGTTGGGTTTTTTATTTATAATGATGCATCAAATAATAGAATTGGTTGTGTCCTTATGCAAAATGATAGTGTTATTTCCTATGCATCACGACAGTTTAAAATTCATGAGAAAAAATATCCTACTCATGATCTTGAGTAAGCAGCTGTAATCCTTGATTTGATGATATGGAGACATTATCTCTATGGTAAAAAATGTGAGTTATATTCCGATCACAAGAGTTTGAAGTATATTTACTCCCAGAAAGAACTCAACATGAGGCAAAGATGATGGCTTGAACTACTAAAGGATTATGATTGCACGATACACTACCACCCAGGGAAGGCAAATAATGTGGAAGATTATTTGAGTAGAAAGGATCATGGAGTTTTGAACAAGATGAGAGTAAAAAAGGATCTTATATATATGGATCTAGTATAGATGGATATGGGAATCACTGTGGAAGGTGAAACATCAATAATTTTTCCAATGGTTGTAAAAGCATGTTTTCTAGAAAGGATAATGAAATCTCAGACCGGTGATGAATAGTTTCAAGAGAATATTAATGCTGTGAATGGAATATTGAAATTTGGGAAGAAAATTTATGTTCCCGATATACCTTATCTAAAAAGGGAATTGTTAGACGATTCTCATAGCTTCATTTTTTCTATACACCCTAGAAGAACCAAAATGTATAGATATTTGAAGGAACATTTTTTGTGGGACAACATGAAGAGGAAGATTATTGATTTTGTGTCAAGATTAATGGTTTTTCATCAAGTGAAAGATGGGAGGAAACATCCTGGAGGAGTCTTAAAGCCTCTTCCCATACCCGAGTTGAAATGAGATAATATCACGATGGACATTTTCATGGCACTACCATAGAATCCTAGAAGGAACGATGCAATATGAGTCATTATTGATCATCTTACCAAGTCAACACATTTTATTGCTATAAGAGAATATTTACCACCTGATAGTATAGAAAGACTATATATTAATGAATTTTTTAGACATCACAGAGTACCACTATTGATTGTTTTTTATCGTGATCCCCGTTTTACATCAAGATTCGGGAAAATTCTTCAGAAATCCTAAGATGCTGAGCTTTGTTCGAGCACAGCCTACAACCCCCAAACTAATAGACAATCAGAACGGACTATTCAAACCTGAGAAGACATGTTGAGATCATTCTCATTTGAAATTCAAGGTATGTAGGTTCAATATTTACCTCTAGTAGAATTATCCTGTAACAATAGCTTTCATTCAAGTATTCATATGGCACCATATGAAGAATTATACAGAAATAGATTTCACACACCAACATGTTGGGATGATGTTAGAGAAAGAATACTCATAGGCCTATAACATTTGGGGGAAATGATGTAAAAGGTGAAGCTAATATAAAACCACATCAAAGCAGATCAAAGTAGGAAGAAGATCTATGTTGATAAACTAAAGAATGATTTGGAATTTCAGGTACGAGATCATGTTTTCATAAAGGTATCTCTATGGACGGTTGTTATACGTTTTGGTAAGAAGGGTAAATTGAGTCACTGGTATATCATAACTTTTGAAATCCAAGAATGAATTGGGGTTGTAGATTACTATTTGTAAATGCTACCAAGTCACTCCAAAGTTCACGATGTGTTCCACATATCATATTTGAGAAAATACATGCCTCACCCAACGCATGAACTAACCTATGAGGTATTAGAATAGGAACCCAATCTATCTTATTGTGAAGATCATGTCAATGTTCTTGATACAAGAGAACAAGTACTGAGACATTGGATGACTTGTCTGGAATTTTTTTTTGGAGAAACCATAAGATGGAAGAGGTGACATGGGAACCCAAGGGACTTATGATGAAGAACAACCCGAGTCATTTAATGTATTAATACTCTAGAAATATCAAGTGCGAAATTATTTGAATGAGGGGAGAATTTAACACCCCAAGCTTCCACGATACCTATTTCTTTGAATAATAATATATTGTGTGTTCTACACAACATCAAGTTCAAACACACCACAACCAATCAAACTAGCAGTTATGAAGAGTAATACCCACTTTTTGAAACAATATAAATTTTATCTTTAAATATGGATGTCATTTTTGGATTTAGAATATCGAAATTAGCTTAGGGTAAAATTTGGTATTTTTATGAAAACTTTAAATTTTTTTGAATAGTGAAAAACACTAAGTTATAGTTTAAAACTGAATTTTTTTTAAATAATTATTTATTTTATTTATATTTATTTTAGTTTAAAATAGATAAATAATTTCTATATATGTTCAATGTAATTCATTGGAGATATTTTATAATAATTTTAGATATATAAAAATTTAGTTGAACTTTTTCTCCGTCTTTTACCCACCTTCTAGGATAATTTGAAAATTCACATAAAACAACATTTTACCACTTCTGTGAGAGGAATTTCAAAAATTCAAGAGACACGGTTGATATGAGTAAGTAAAATGTTGTTCAATGAGATGAAAATATTTTTTGGTGAATAGTAATTTTTACTTTTTTTACCATGGTTAAACATAAATAGGGTAATTAAGGGTAAAAATGATATTATTATTTCTCTACAACATGTCCTAATTCTATTGGATACATATAATTTGACCTAAAACAACCTTAGTTATAAAATATGAACCTCTTTGGTCCACTTGGGTTACATGAGGACACTTATTATTATTTTATTTAAAGAAGAGTTAAGAGAGGTAAAATCAAAGTTTTACAACAAAAACATTTTTAATAGTGGGTTATACAAAAGAAAAATTTAAATATAAATATTAATTAGAAATATAAAAATATTTCCAACATAATTTTATTTTATTTATATTTTTTTAGACATTATATAATTTAATTTATTTATGACACAATGATGATGCGGTAATTACCTAATTAATTAAATATTAAAATAATTGATATAATAAATATCCAAATAAATTTAATTTCAGACATTTTATGAACTAAACTAATTTTATAGGTTAATATGAAATATTAGGGTTGGATAATTGAATGTTATTCAATTTAATAGTGATCTTATAAATTATGAAAAAACAAAATACAAAATAGTGTCAAAATTGACATAAATTGTTTTTTAAAATAAATATTATATTGTTAATTGATATTATATTCCTAAAAATCTAAGGATTAGAAAAATGAATTATATAATTATAACTGTATCATTAATGAACAACTTGGGGTTATCTTGGATGTATATAGTATGTTTTTTTACCATATAATATAAAAATACCAAGAGACATGGTAAATATCAAACGATTTAACTAAGTGTTAAATATAAAAGATAAGGGTAAAATAGTCAAACATGTATAAAACCTATTGGTTGAGTGGTTTTAAACCCATCCCCACCGTAGCCTTTAAATAATCTATTTTGGATCCATTATAAACTGAATATGATTTTATTATAAAATAATATTTCTATCTTTTCCTAAGGTGACCCTCACCCCACTTATAAAAGGGAACTCCTCCTTATTTCTAATTCACACGTTCAAAGCCATTTGGAATGTCCAAAATATTCCCAAATACCATATCAATTGTCCTACCTTCATAATAAAGGCCTTCCTTTAGTCATAACGCAAACCTAAGGAGCCCTTTTGATCAAATCAAAAGGAAGAACCTAGAGAAGATATAATATCTAACCACCTCTTTCAAGTTTCTATCTTCTTCAACTTCTTATATCTTTATTTTTTCCATTATAAGATAATAACTCCATTATATTATATATAATGTGATGTTATTATAAATAAGTTACAACCAAATTCATTATTCTATTCATCCTTTCAATTATATGTCACCATACATGCGTATGTACGGCTTACCGTCTCCACGTTGTGGTGTGGGTGTTATTCAATAAATTATTATTTGGATGGGAATAATATTGATGTCTAATTGAGGTAAATAAAAAATATAACAAGAAAATTATTATGTATATATGATATAGAATCCAATTATATATTATTTTAATATCAAAATATTGATATTGTCACTCGTGAGTATGTACGGATTATCATCTCCACGAACGTGATGAGATTCATTCCCCATCGTATCCATGCAAGACTAATTTTCATTTGATGATTAAAAATAATTTTCAAATACATGATATCATTTTGGATATTAATAATATACATCAAATTCATAAAAAATAGGACTCACATAATAAAGAATAAAATGTAAACCGAATAAGTTAACACCTGAAATGATGATAATACTAAGATATTATTAACAAAGAAATGTTAAAAGATCATATATGATATCATATAAAGGTATATGATTCTTTAATAATTTAATAAAGATTATTTATCCATTATAAAAGAGTTTAACTTACCATCGACCAAGGAAAAGTACAAGCTAAGTGTTAATTTCATAATCTCTTTATTATCTGAGGTTGTTTTTACGTAAGTATCTACTGGAACATCTTTATCATCCACATCCATGTTTCTTAAAAATGTATTTCAAAACATTTTTAAAAATTAATTGACAATGGGTTAAATACATTTATACGTTTATTTTAACTTGTATATTTTTAATGGAATCTTTCAGTCATTTTCCAAACAAGGTACTTTTTGACCTATTCGACAAATTTAAGGTAAGAAAGTTTTTTTTACTTATACGGTCGGTGCAGCTATTTTCTAAAGTTATAACATCATCAAAGCCTCCCTTACACGATTATAAGAATATTTTCAAAATAAATGTTTTCTTTATAATTATGTGACTCTTAAATGATTTCATAATAGAAAGAGATATTTCTCTAAAAAAAGGTTCGAATTTCTTATCTGTCAACATCTTTTGAAGGATTTTAGGTTTATTTGAAGTTGATTTATTATGATATAAAACATCAATATTGAATTGAAAGGTTTTTGATATGTTTGACTATGGATGTGCTATTTTTAGAACATTCATAGTCTATGGTTAAATTATTGACATTTCGTATGCCAGTTTCAATACGAATGATTATGTTATATTTCAACAATTTCATATGAGGAATGTATTAGACATAGTAAGTGACCGGTGGAGCCTGTTATAGCTCCTCGATGCATCAGTAGGTCTCATGAGACAATTAGATGTGGAATTGGCCGAGGCCCTTTCCCAATTTGATATGTGGTTTTGGCCGAGGCCTTAATCATTTTTAGATGTCTTGGCCAAGGACTTAACAAAATGTTTCAGAATTTCTGGCATTATAAATCACCGCATTATGAAAATTATATTGAAGGTTTATGTGGTCATTTGACTAGAAGAATACCAATGATTATGTTTTACTATGGAATTATTTACTCAGCTCATATTCCTGCCATAAAAGTATCCATGATTATTATTAGTAAAGGTATGTGATTTCAATTACTCACCATGCTTAAAATTTATGTTATCTTCCACTGTATTTCTTACCCTTACTGATCTTTTCAGCTCACCCCTTTCTTATGTTTCATTTTCTGAGAATATTAAGAAGTTATTTATGAGTGAATTGCAGGCATAATCAAGGAGGTTTGTATGTTTCCAATGAAATAAATTCGTGTTGTATTTATTTTCAAGTTGTACTATTGAACTAATGTATCAATATTAATTCCAATAATACTAAACTGATCATTATTTTGAGACATTATTTCTTTGTGATCATGACAATATTATGTAATAATGCAACTACTCTAGGTAACTGTGGTTGGGACATTAAATGAACATGGGGAATATCATAAAGGAATGATAAACATGCATATAATAGTAGTAAAAACATTAATGATAACATTAAAATTTGGATAAAACATTTAATTTTGACATTAATTGACATACCACCAAGATCCATCCCCATGGTCTCATAAAAATTACCATGGTTATTCCCTAAGGTATCATAAAACATGTCATCTTGAGAGATTAAATTCTTTACCCAATGCATTAGATATATATCACAGAACATTATTAATATTTCATTATTTTCTTATGATCCACTGAGTTGATAATCATATATTTTATAAATAACTCAAAGAGATTAACAGAAACGGGTTTCATATGAAAATTGAGATGTTATAAAAAGTTCATAAAAACAAGATCATTATGTAATTTTTAACCCACAAAAAATGGATAAGGGTCATGAAACGTCCCCTAAGGCTCATGTCCTGACTACCCCATGCCTGGCTTCTATAGGACAGGGGTTAGCGACTAGCACTGGAAAGGAATATCCCAAAAGGGAAGTCATTGTCTTTAAACATGTTCACACAAAAACTAGGTACACGACAAATGAACACCACAATGTAGAACACAACAAAAAATGGGAAATATGAATACTAATAAATACCACAACTGAGAGTAAAAGTATGTACTAAATGAAAAGGATCCAATATACAAGCCCGACTAGAACGAAAGTACATCATAAATTGGAAAAACATGCTTCGTAGGTCATCTTCTAGGTATCCTTCTTGAATAATAGGTACATCTTGTTGTTTACTATCACATACGCTCACCAAGTCTATTGATTACCTCAGAGAACTATCTATCCTTGGCTCCTTAAGTCTCAATAAAGTTTTCCTTACTCTTTACAAGACCCAACAAGGTGTGGGTGAATCCCATGAAGGGGTGAGAATAACAATACTCAGTCTGGAACCCAAGACTCCCGAAGGTCTCCCATATTTCAAAAATGGAAAAAACACAAAGAATGTTCTCAATAAAAAAGTATAAAGTAAAAGAAATCTCACACCATCTATAAAACATTGAGAAAAGAATAATAAATTTGGTTACTCGATAGTTAGATCATTTTGTTCTGATGAGAGGTTCATCTACTGGTCTATGATGGGATGATGAACTGATGATCTACACATGGTCTATATATTGTCGATCCACACATGATCACACTACTATCGATCCACACATGGTCTTACTATTTTCGATCCACAAAGTTTCACACTATGGTCAATCAACACAAGGTCCCACTGTTGTCGATCCACATAAGGTTGCTCTACTATCGATCCGCACAGGATAACACTACAATCGATCCACACAGGGTCGTTATACTGTCGATCCACAATGTGTCCCAATAATATTTATCAACACAGGATGACACTATAGTTGATCCAAAGTGGTTCACTCTACTGACTATCCACAAAGGGTTTCTCTCAAACCGATCCACACAAGGTCTCTCTTCACATGACATCGAGGAAATGCATTCTATCACTTAGTGAACCTGAGATCCCGAGTCTCTAGTCCTCATACAATAGGCCATACATAAATCATCACGATTTCCCATGAAGATGTAATTTGAAGGACTGTCTTTTCATTAGGGTTCCAACATGACAAATGGCATGTTGATCAAATGCCCAGTCTGGAAGATATATGCAAAAAGGAAAAAATGGCACTGTTAGATTCGACTTTGATTCAACAAGGCTATATTAAAACTTCTTCCAAAACCCATGTGATGTATCTTGGGAGGACCAAGTCATCACAAGGGTCCCAATGTCAAGACTGCGGGCCGATCAGATGCCCAGAATGGGAGATACTCACGTTTAAGAGAAACTAGACTAGTTGGGTTCTGTAGGGGTCCAACCCGGAAAGCTTGTCCAGCCCGACCAACGGTTTGGGCCTGACCACTGGGTCTAGCCCGTCTATAGGGTCCAACCTGGCCATGGGGTCTGGCCTAGCTAGTGGGTCTTACCCAACTAGTAGTTCTGGCCCGTATGGAAAACTTGGCCCGTGCGAATGTGAGCCAGTTATTAGAAGCACATACATGGCATGGTGCATCCACTTTGGATAGTTGGCCGCACTAGTAGGGTGCCACCCCTGCTTCCGAAACGGCTAGCGAGAGCTGGCCTTTGGTCCAACTGAGCGGGCTTCTCCTTTCCCCGCACAATGTGATGACATCATGCCATTCCACCCACTACGGAATTCCAGGATATGTATCATACTAACGTGTCCCATGCGGGCACTACTCATCCATGTGGCCAGCTCGCCCAGCCACCGAAGCCGGGTGCCTGCGCCTCCATGCTGGTGGTATCTTCTGCAGGATGCCAAAGATCCTCCAGTGGTCCGTTTTTATTCTTATTTTCACCTACGGGCCTATCGGATTTCCACGTTCCCTATAAAGCTCTTAAATTTGTCTTTTAGCCATGTTTTTCTGTGTCATAAAATGAAATAACATAAACTATGATCAATGGGGGGGGGCAGGGCCTTGTTTGGATTGGCCCGCACCCTCTCCATTCATGTTTTAACATGGGGTGAAAACAATGATCAGTCATAAAGTACAATTCCTCATATTAAGAACCCACTTATACCACCTACAATAAGATCTGAGACGCGGATCAACCTGTATTAAATGATGTGCGAAATCTGCATTTAAAGTCGATCCTCATTGTTTGTTCATCCCTAGATAAATTCCCCCAACTGTCATCATTCTTCCACCAGTCATTATTGTTGAGAAATGTCATCGGCATTTTTTCATAGGTTTCTATTTTGGTACTCAATTTCCATGATAAAAGTTATTTTATATAAATATAAACTACACCATGTAGACTTAATTAATATAATTTATTAATAAACCAAAATTAATGAACCTTAATCCATGAATGTTGCAGTTACACATCAAAAAGGTCATGTCATTAAATTTATCGTAAATAATTTTTTTCATTACACTACGGTTCTGCTATCTGTTTTTCAACAATTGTTGAAAGAATAAAATAACTCAATTAGTAAATTTATTTTTTTTCTGAAAAGTATAAAAATTAACTTCTTCTTCTGACCCCTATCGGTCCATGATATGCATCGCTTAACAAAATCCTAGCACAACAAATTCTACGATGCCCTTATATTATTAATCCATGTACTAGTTCAAAAGTAATAAATTATGGCATGAATTTTTACAAAATGTATCTTAAAAAATGTTCAAAATTCCCTTCCGGGCTCTCTAGGACTCAGAATAACATGTCGTCAATTTTTGTAGTCTCATAAAAATTCCATATACTTAAAAAATATGGAAATTTTGTGTCTTTAATCACTCCCTACCTTACATATTTATGTCCAAAAAATACAGAACAAAATATAAGAAATCAAATGGGGGTACTGAGCATGAATTTGAGGTTCCTGCTCCCATATTCTCTGCTTGAGGTTCCTGTGGTACCACAAAGCTCAAACCAGAGGGATCGACTGTCCAATGAAGAACCACTTCTGTCTATCCTAAATCACTACTATGAACTCTGCAAATGTTTCCCCATCATCAACATCCAGCTCTCCCCAGCCTATGACGCGTGATGGTTTATGCATGTATCTCCACATCATTGACACATGTTAACATTATACACCCAATGTATCTATGGGGGAAGAGCTAGGTAGTACAACACCTCGCCAACTCTGCTGAGATTATGTTAAGGTCTGATGAAACGTGGACATGGCTCGCCTCTCTGACCAAATTCCCTCAATCCTAATTAGGGTGAGACCCATTTGAAAACATGGCCTCCCTCCTTGAACTCCCAATGTCTCTGTCTCTAGTACGCATAAAACTTATGCGTTCTCTGTGAACTCTATATTTTCTATAGGATGAACTACACATTCTCAGTGGTATCTCATAGAAACTTGGGACGCATAAGTGCTTACTCTTGTGGCTCGGTCTAGTATATAGGTGATCTTCATGGTCTCTCGTATGAGGCATCAAATGGTGTCATGTCGATCCTAGATTAAAAACTCTTTTTCTACGTGAACCCCATTAGAGGAAGGTAGTCCTCCCAAAAATGGAAAAACTCAAGGATGTAAAAACAAATAATGTCCTCATGCGTTTGTATGGTTCGATATAACTAATCATATGTCTGAGAGTTAAATCTGTGATCAAGCGTGCTCAAACCTGGTGCTCAGCATTCATATGCAGAAAAGTGAGGCATCATGAACAAACTTTTCTACTACTTCCTTCATCCATAACAACTAATACAGATTTTGGAGGACTTGGTACATATTCATCACACTAGGATGTACCACCCAAGAGGATGAATGGGATTACTTCATCACCTACTCCTGTAACATCAATGCTACCACGGTGCTTCCTCTAAAAATGATTAATGGTCCCCATCAATAAAAAATCTGTCATGAGCATGTCCTGAGGATATCTGAGCACGTCGGGCTTTGCAATCAACCTCCAAAAGTTTTTCCTCTCTCTCTAGATGAAACAATGGGGGTGTGACTGTCGTAGACTGGAGGTAAGATGCTCCATCATCATCCATGAAGGATATATGCACAATAGTAAGATGCTCTATCACCTCACTCAACAGCTATAAATGAGACCTAGTAAGCACGTCTAACACCACTTCTATCTTTCCAAATGTATATAATACCTCATAGTCATATTCCTGGAGTATATCAAACCATCACTACTATCTCAACTGCTAATTAGTCTTCACTAACATTTCCATCCACATTAAAGTCTACCTCTTTTAACTATTTGATGTGTCCATAGATAATTTGGTATTGGTTTCTCATTCTCCATGGCCATTGGAATAATGTTCCAACAATCCACACATAATCTCGAATATTAGGTCTTACTAATCTCTTCTTATGCCAGACCTACTACTATATTATCATCTCTCGGAGCTCTATGGGATCTCTCTGATATGCGGTTGTAGATATCAGTGTTTTTCCTGGTATAACACATTGCATAAGTCCCTCCCACTATAGTGACGTATTCCTGGAAACATAATTAGAAATGATGTTCCCACACTCTACCACAACTACTGGAAACTAAAAACACAAAAATCCTACTACAATGAGGGTATGGATAGCTGACTCAAGAGTGATCGGTTGCACCTTCATATACATGCGTTTATCCGATGCTTCCTAGGTTTCTTTTTCACCATCCAAGGAAAACCCCATTCCAATGCAGTGGATACACGACATCACTTTTCCCTTAAACAGACAATATGATCATGAAATGTTGATGAAAATTCCATAACCATTCTAACATCATAATGCCTCGACACTTCCACCAGGAGGTTCCAAGTGAAACTCTCACATCCTGCTTCATATCACACCGTCAACATATGATTGATTATAATGTCTCCTCCCATGGGTATCTCAAGACGTAAGGGTCAAGTCAATAGTTTAATTGGAAACATTAAGTATTGATCATGATTGAGGACAATAAGGAATAACACGTACCTATGTATATTAATAAAATATCTAGTATAAGACACATATTTTACCTCAAATAATTCCTTTAACCCATGGGTCATACTTTTTGACCGCATGTAGCTACTTCCAATCACTTCCTCTTCCAAAGATATTTTACATATCCAGGTCTCTAAGACTAACATCATTTTCCGTCTTTCCCACTACTGATATTCACTGGCTATATCTGCTAATCCAAATAATTTTCAACAAAAATGGTTCTCTTTTTCACCCTAATAGAAGTAGGAATGAACAGAGAAAATACTTCTCGCTAGAATGTCTCTAAACACATATCACATGGAGGTCTGATTTCTGAAGCACTAGTTGTATTGTATTCATCGAGTACCCAAAATGGTTGGTAAACCTCAATGAATACATTGATACCGATATTTCATCATACCGAAGTTGTAGGGGATATTGGGAACTCATACCCCATAGATAATTTTGTCAAGAGTCCCCCTACTCTGATGAATGTTCCCAAGATCTATCTATGCAAAAGTCACATCAACGTATGACCAGGGTAACATAAACCATGTCATCTCCCTGGTGAGACACATTGAAGGCTCTCTACCTGGACCACTATCTAATCTAATGGTACCCTAGATAGATGGTTACTAAGTCATCACCTCACGCTAGTCCTTATCCACCTATTAGTATGAATATCCTCTGATCTTGAGGGGTATTTATCCCTGAAACACATGTAAGGATCTGAGCCTTCATGTGTCCTGTACTTGTAGTGCCTGTAGTAACTACTGACCATTGGTTAATGTAATCATTTGGACACCACCCAAATCTACAATATCAGAAAAACATCCTTGTATAGAATCATCATCACTCTGTGTACCACCCTCATAGTCACACATTGGAATCCGGGATGGCTGTCTTCATGGAGTCATCTTAAAATAAAATCGATATGAACCACAGTCAATAAGTTATACCTAGTGAGATGACTCAAAAGAGATCAAGAGAAAAAAATTCAAAACACATGAAACTATTATATTCATGTACCTAGTTATAAAATAGATTTCAGGGTCTTAGTTTATGGATATTTCAACCACCACCCTAACACTCTACTCCATAGAATAAAATCCAAACTCAAGACAATTAACTCAATTTTCCACATTTAAAATGCATAATTTTATTTCTTCTGGTAGAACTGGCCACCTTTGATACCAATTTTCCATGACATATCACTTGGGGCTTGGTCTATGACTACACCAAGATTGCCTTCCATAGGCCAAGGGTTAGAGACTAGCTTTGGAAAAGAATATCATAAAAATTTTAAGGAATTTCATTTAAACTTGTACACACACAGACTAGGTACTTGAAAAAAGAAAACCACAAAGTAGATCACATCAAAAAAATGGAAAATATAACCACTACTAAAAAAACCACTGATATTAAAAATAAGTAATGAATGTTAAGGGGACATTATTCAAACCCAACTTGAATGAATGTACATAAAAAGTTAAAAACATGCCCTGATAGCCATCCACCAAGAATCCACCCTAAAGGGTAGGTACTGCTGGTCGTCTGTCATCATCGCGGCTCACCACATCTATCAAAAACCTCTAAGCACTGTCAATCCCTTACTTCTCGAGTTGTGGTCAATATGTCGGTATTTTTCACAAGACACAATAAGGTGTGGGTGAAGTCCGTATTGGGGTTAGTATAAAAATACTTAGTATGAACCCTTGAGACTCCAGATGGTCTCCTAGAATTCCATAATCAAATACCTCAAAGCATTATCTCAATCAAAAAGCATAATGTAAAAAAAATCTCACACCATGTATAAAACATAAATAATATAAATAAATATAATTAGTTTTCATGTAGGTAAATTTATTCTTATGAGAGTTTTTACTACTGATCCACAAAGGGTCTCCGAACTACTGATCCACACACTGTCACTATACAGTCAATCCACATAGGGTTACTATACTATCAATCCACACAGGGCCGCACTACTATCGATCCACAAAGTGTTTCTCTACATTCGATCCACACATGGTCCCACTAAATTTGATCCAAATAGGGTCACTCAACTACTGAACTACATAGGTCCACAATACTCCCTATCCATGCAAGGTCTCACTACAGCTGATATGTATAGGGTTTCTCCAATGTCGATCCATGAAGGCTCTCTCTCGTAACGATCCACTTAAGGTCACTCTACACATGAAAATAATCCATTGGATTCCCACACATAGTGTGCTTGTATTACCGGGTATTTCTTCCTCATAAGATCAGTCATACATCAATCTTTATAAAGTCACATGAAGAGGTAACCTAAAAAACAGTCTTATCATAATGATTCCAAATTGACAGAAGGAGTGTTGATCAGATGCCCAGTTTGTAAGATATAAGCAAAATGGTAAATATGGTCTAGTTGGATTTGTGTCTGATCCATCCTGACCATATTCGTGTATGATCCTACTCAAAAGTATTCCAAAATCTTCCAAAACCAATGTTATGTTTCTCTAATGGACTGTACCATCACAAGGGTCCTAACACCTCAGACTGCACGTCGATTGGATGCCCGGTTTTTGAGATACTCAGGTTTTCATGAAACGGTACCGGTCATGGTTGGTAGGGGTCTGTGCCGGCCGATGGGTCTGCCCCGACCTATGGGTCTAACCCATGATGGTTGAAATTAATCATCCTTTAAGCTAATCTTGGCATTTAGAATACAATTATTCCCTTTAATTTTTAATCCGAGCATCGGTTCAAAAGCTATAAATTCTCACTTTTACTTTTACAGGACGTACCTTAAAAAATGTAAAAGTCAGTTCCGGGCTCTCTAGGCCTCAAAATCAGGTGTCTTCTATTTTCGCAGTCTCGTAAAAATTTCATATAATATAAAAAAATGGAATTTCTAGGTCATTACAATAATGTTTTTATTTATAGAATCATATATATAATTTTTTTAATACCCCAGAAAACGAAATTTGTTTGTGTATTCACATAATTAAATTAAGAAAATTTCATGTGAAAAAGTGAAAGATTTTTTAGATGAAAATTCATTAGCACAACAGCTATAAATCATGGTTATATAAAACATTAAAAAAGGGGGAAAGGGTATCCCATCTATAAATGACTCATTTTATAGTAGAGGGATATAATAAAATATAAATAAGATCATGGTGTGGAAATTATAATGATATAACACATGAAAAGAAAACTTATAAAAGACGTGATTTCTTTTACGAAAATTCAGAAGCCTAACTGTGTCACATATAAATTCAGAAAATGTATTGATTTAAGAAAAAATTGTACCTAATCAATTGGAAATAAAATGGACAGCAATATGGATATAGAATAAAATAACCCAACATAAGACAATGAAATATAAAATACATTACGTAAGAGAATTCCATGACTAAAAGATGAGGTAGAAAGGTTCCCATACATTGAAGAGTAACTTCAGAAACCCAAATGTTGGGAAATTGGGGGATTGAGGGATCCTTGTAAGGTATCCATGGGAGGAAAAAATACCAAATCTTCATTTAGAAGATTTGGAATGAATAGAATGAAAGAAAATTGTTGGTATTTATAGAAAAATTATGGCAATATTTTATTAATTTTCAAGGGACACCATATTAGTGGTATTTGAAAAACCATGGGCATGCCCATGGTATTGGCTAGTTGGGATACCTCATAAACTATATAATTGTACAAAAGGCTAAATAAATTATAACATCATGATTACATCATTAATGATGTCATTAAACACACCAACACTCAAAACAATATTTTTACAATTCACTAAAAATTCAACTGTCTCATAAAAATCCCAAAAATTGAACCTGCCCTTTTTTGACATGTTGAATCTAAAAGTGAACTACATTTTATAAAAATTAATTTCATTTAAAAAAATTAAATAAATAAGATAATAATACTTCACTAAAAATTTCTAGAACTTTTATTTACGTACACTATTATATACTTATATCAATTTACCACATAAGTTGACCAAAAAATATTTATACCTCCTTATGTGTTGTTACTATATCATTGGTAAAATTATCATTCATAAGGGTAAAATTACTAAAAAAAATTATAAAGTTACTATTTAAAAAAAATATTTAAATCTTATTTAAAGGCATTTTTCACCATGATTACGACCATGTATGTTAGATTTTTGAAAATCATTTCAAAGAAAAAGTTATTTAATAATAAAATTATTTTTTATTATTTTTCAAAACACTATTCATCATATATTATTCATTAAAATTCACTATTCATAAAATACTATTAATTAAATTGAAACATCTGAGAATACTTGTAAAAAATTAAACCTAGGTTATTTTTTACATTTGAAATTCCAAAATGACAATTATTTAACCATAACAATTCTATATTTATGATAAGTTTAAGAAAATTACAATTTTTTTATCTAAATTCAATTTTTAAAATTTCATGAAATTAAACATATTCATTATTATGAAAATATATTCCTATAATATGAATAATAAAATAGATATTTTATTTTTACCAATATATTACAAAAAGTATCAATGGCCTCATTAAATATCCCCTTATAATGCCCACATATGACCTATGTTTAAGGTGTGAAATTATAATAGAATGTTGGGGTGGCTCGGACTATACTCCCTCGAGTGGTGATTTCAATAAACATGAAATTCTCATGTAATAGATTTAGTTCAAGCTTAATGTGTTGAAGTTCATCGTGGGCTCGGTCTTGAGTGAATCCCCGTGACTCTGCTTCCTTCCCAAGATAAAAAAATTGTCTTTGTAAGGCCCGAGTCTACTAGATGATGTCATCGACTCCTATTTCTATAATAATAAACCATGTTAATTTGAATTTATAAAAAATAATCATTATTTTAAGAGTATATATTACAATGGTTATATTGACCAAAAGTCATAAAATAGATGAAACCCAACGTTTCATTTAAATTATACTCACATCATTATTAAAAGGAAATAGTTTTGTTGAGTACAAAAAAATTACACACCAATTTAAGAAACAAATATAATACAAATGTTCATTTCGTTTAATAGTTGTAATCTATGTTAATGTATAATATTTTATTAAAAAATTAATGAAGGTCAAAATAATTTCATGAAGGATTGATGTAGTGTAAGAAAATAGAATCATCATGAAAAAAATTAATACACTCTAGGGGAGATAACCAAGGGTGTAATAGATAAAGACGGGGATATTTTGAATTCCACTTGTATCAAGGTAGTCCATGACATAGTTTCCTTCACTCCATGTTCCTTATTTATCCATTCATAGAAAGATGAGATAGATAATGGTCTATGGGGGAAGGATCTATCCCTTATGATTGTTGAAGTAGATTGTAAAGACCCGTAAATTTCAAGGAAATTTTTTTCTTAATTTTTTTTGGAATTTTACAAGAACATAGTTTCTGACGGCACCTGATTCCGAGGCCCGGTGTGCCCAGAATCATTTTCCGAAGTTTGGTTTGGGTACATTCAGTGAACGGACGAGCGGGTTTTTCTAACATTTGAACCGGTGCCCGGAATAAAATTATGAGGGCACCAATGGAATCGCAGCGCCAGTATTTGCTTAGAAACACCTCTTCCGGAGTTGCGTTTTCTCGGTTTTGGTTTTTAATTTTCAGGCTTAATGTTAAGAAATAAAATAATTGTACGTTAGACATTATTTTATTTCACTTAAGCCACTTGAAAGACACTTAAACTGAGTTGAAACGGATAGGGTACTATCCAAAAATATCCTACCCTCTTGGTAGGATATTTGCGAGGTGGGGCCCGCATGATCCCCACCATTTCTTTTCCGCTAAGTAACGCACCCGTGAAAACCCATCATTATGAAAGTCAACTGATGCGTTTTCTTAAAATATTAACGCACCATTTAATTGGGCGGTTTTATTCATGAATTAAATGGGCAGTTTCTTTCGTTGAATTAATTCTGTGAATTGATGGGTCATTACTTACCACTTTTTCGTTTGTCGGCGTAATAATAAAATAAGACTAACATGACATTTGAGGGATTACTCGTTGAGAGGTTTTGACAAGGGTTCTTGTGCCTTCACCCTTCTTCGCGAAGAATGCGAAGAACGCGAAAAATGCGAAAAACGCGAAGAACGCCGAACCCGCGGAAAACGACGACGCGACGCCGTGTTCCATGACGTCGACGTTTCCTCTCCCGTGAAGTTCTTCGGCGACGTTCCTTAATCAGAAACAAAAACCTTCGATCATCCGTTGAGGTGAGGGTTTCAGATTTCTTTTAAATTTTCCATTGTGGTTTTTAATTCATAAGGATTTAATTATTATTAATTAAATCTTATTGTTCTTGAACCTAGAAGTTTGTCTACGTGACACCCTTCCAAGACGACGCGACACCGGATACCGCGACGACGCGATGATCCCCAATTCCTCGAAGAACCCGCGAGCGATGACTTGACGAGGTAGGGATTTTTATTTTGGAAATACTCGTTTTTGTTATATTCCCGTGAACGTTTCTTTAAAATTAAAGAACCGGATTCATATGAACAATTTAATTTTGTTAAAATTGTTGTTTCATGTGTTGAATATAATTATCCCGTTGTTTTTATCTAACGCGGAGGGTGTGGGCCAAACGAACACAGCCCGAAAACCCTCCGTCGTTCTTCGTTGTTGTTCGAATTTGGCGGGAGATGGAAAATTGTGACACAAGTGAGTTTTGATGATCCCGCAGTGAAGAACGGGACCCGGGAGGAACAACGGCGCAGACGAGAAGGAAAACGGACCACCGGAGCAACTCCGGTGGCCCGCGGAAGCTGCCGGCGGCGCGGGTCGCCGGCGAGGCGGCGCCAGTGGCCAGAGGACCGGCGGTCGCACGGGTCCAGCTCTCCTGCACGGGACGCGGCTGAAGCCGCGTCCGTTTGTCCAGCCCGGCCCCTTCGAGGGCCGCGACACCTCCAAACTGCGGGGGCGGCGCCCCGCGTTGTCCAGCTACTCGGCCACTCGGCCGAGCCGAGCCTGGCTGGTCCGACCGGCCGGGCCGGACCGGGTCCGGTCGGGTCGTGTCGACCCAGTTCGGCCGACCCAGGGGGGTCGAGCCGGGTCGGCCCGGGCCCGGACTCCCCGTCTTCGGACTGTTTTCGGTCATTTGCTCGTAACATGAGCTACGAGCCTCCGAACGACGCACCATCAGTGGAAACACGATCCATGGATCGAGACGGTCGTTTCGGTATATCTCACTCAAGGTTTCAAAATACTTTGAGTTCGGCCGGGTTGGTTCGTACACGAAACCAACTGGGCCTTCGGAGTGGAAACACTCATATCTTGACCTACGGACGTCCGATTGACGTGCCGTCGTCTTCGTTGAATTCCTCTAAGTGAGACAGATCTTTTGGCTCACTCCGCCTGAGGTTTGGATGCAGGTGGAGTACAGTCGGGTTGGTTTTGCTTTAAAAACCAACCGGGCCCCTGGGACGAAAAACCAATATCTCTCAGACCGGGCGTCTGATTGACGCGCAGTCTGCGACGTTGACTTCCTGTTGACGATACAGAACTTTTGGATACATCAACCTCGGACTTTGTGTCAGTTGATGTTTCAGCCTCTCAGCTCGTGGAGCGGACCCTCCCGAACGAGCTTGCTGTGTGCGGGAACCCTAGAGCTGTCTGCGGCTGCTACTTCGACAGTGACGACCGTGCAGAGATCCTCCGTGGACTTCGATGACGACTGTGCAGAGATCCTCAGTGGACTGCGATGAAGACTGTGCAGAGATCCTCAGTGGACTGCGACGACTACTGCACTCAGCGATCCTACGTGGATCAGTGCTACAGGTCCTGTGTGGGCCCGATCCTGTCTGGGTCTGATCCTGTGTGGGTCAGCGCTCAGCGGTTCGGTGTGAGCCATCGCCTAGAGGTCCTGTGCGGGCCCGATCCTGTGTGGGTCTTTGCTGGGTTTTGTACCTATAGATCCTTTGTGGGTCCGACGACTTATATGGATCAGTGATCATCTCTATCTTCATTTGAAGAAGTATACCCGTGTGAGCTGAATCTTGTGTTACTATCCTTTGTGGATTGTGTTGAGCTATCCTGTGTGGATTTACTGTTTACTCTCCTTTGTGGATTGTGTTGAGCTACCATGTGTGGATTTACTGTTTACTATCCTTTGAGGATTGTGTTGTGCTATCCTGTGTGGGTTTACGTTTGCATTCTTGTGTGGACTGGGTTATTCTTGGGCTCGGATGATAGAGCCGAACGAGAATTGATAACTTCGGTATATGTATGGGCATATACCTAAGTCGTGTCCGATGTTACTTCGTGATTTTATCTTTCCTTTTGGTTATCCTTTGTGGATTCTGGGAGACCTTCGGGGGTCTCGAGGTCCCTATTGAGTAGCTTATACTCACCCCTGCACGGGTTATGCCCGCACTTCGTTGTGTTTGTTGCAGATGATGGACAACGCTGATCGTGGTGGAGGCGTGCAGAGCAGGACTGTACCTGGAGGTGGACCACTAGGCGGGACGTACTCCGAGCGGACGGCTGGACCGAGGAGCTATGGTGGCTATCTGTACCCACCCTTCAGGTGGGACCTTCAGAGGATGGCTCGACACTGCGTCTTTTCTTTTCAGTTGCTATTTTCCCCTTTCAGTTATACTTTACAAATGGGCTTATATTTCTGTCCCCTTTTACTTTCAACATAGCTTGTTACGGTTTTTACTTAGTGTTTACATTTCCGTTTGCTTACTTTGTGGTGCTTGTTTACTTCTCAAAGGCAATTCCTTCCCTTTTGTTGGGATTTACGCCTTGGTGCTAGTCACCAGCCCCTGGCCTATGGAAGGCGGGCTTGGGTTAGTCACGGCACGGGCCCCGAGGACGGGTCGTGACATAGATAGTGGAATCAATTTCCATAGTAGTGTGAGAAAATATAGATAAAAGAAAAATTCACTACCCATTGATCAAATCTGTTCTGTTTTCTAAGAGAGAACAACCTATCATGTATATACTAATAATGGAAAAAGTAACAAATATGTAATAGTGGCATACCACACCACCAACTCTCATGGTCCCCATATTTCCTGATTCGTCACAGTTGTGTTTCATACCATTACTGGGGGTTTCATCCATGCCCATATTCCCAACAAAAAAATACTACAAGGAGAAACCATGCTTATACCCATCATGGCCCTCTATACGGAGAGGTAAATCATCCATTACCTCAAGAGAGAACCCAAATCATCCATAATGGAACTAGTAAAAATTATCTAAGGAATACAAGAAGTAGGTGATTTGTCGATACAGGAATTATTTCTAGTGTCCATGATATACCAATATCCATATACAAGAAAAATGGCTCAATCCTTGGGTTCCAAAATTTTCAACTCCACCTCATGAAACAAAGAGATTAAAAATGTCATGAAATTTCACTTTGGAATATCAAATACATCCATATTATCGATATTGTTCCACATAACTTCATCCCATTATATTTCAATGAAAAAGGGTCCTATTTATTCATCCATAGATACCAAACATCAAAATCACATAGCTATGAGTTGAATCCCATTTCTATAAAATACAAAATCAGTTATAATATCATACTGCCAAATAATCTAAATGGGGAAGATGAATTTAGGTGGGATATTATTACTCAAGATAATATTTCCTATACAATTTCTAGAATGAGACTATATATATTGATGACAGTCTTAGTTGGGAAGAATACAAATGAGGTTCCATTCTAAAGATGGGTTTTCAGCTTGGTTTTGAGATTAATATTGTTAAAAATTTCACATTGATATGAGTTGAGAGTGTCCCAGCTGAAAAGCAAAAAATTGCATAGTAGTGATCTAATCAAGGTGTTCAACAAGATGTTATAAATAGACTATACACATGATATTTATGATAAACATTGAAAAATTGAGGTCATAATTTTAACCAAGTAATTCATTCTTGTTAATCAATATAGGAAAGGATAAAAAACAAATTCTAGTTTCAGGTTTTTCATTTTCTTATTTATGTAATCTAATTTTTAGTCATACATTTTTTAAAATTTAATTAAAAAATGGAGTTCAATAGTATATAAATTTACTAAATATATATATAGTTAAATAATGGGGATTTACAAATTATATCATCATATAATTTAGAAATCAAATATTTAAGGTTTTTGGAAAATATGTTTTATTATAACATAAATTGAGATAAGAATAAAATAGATATAGTTTCATAAATACCTATTTACCCAATAAAATTGATTTTATATACTCTAAATTCATTCTTGTAATATTTTAAAATCATGAAAAATACGTAATTACGAAATTGATGTTTTTTAAAAACAAATCTGGTCAAAAATTTACCCAAGTGTGTTATAGTATTTTTTTCCAAATAATAAGTGATTTAAAAATAATATATTATTAAATCGTTTAATAAAATAAATAAAAATAAAATTTTATATCATTAATTTGTATTTTTCATAAAAATTACATATGAATTTATAGGTTATGAACGAGAAGAGGAAATGTTGGTACATAATGGAACAATTTTACACAAGAGAATCGGCCAGGGGTAGAGTCACAACACTAGTGGGGGGATTTATTTGGTTAACTATATTGGGGGTGGAAAGAATGGGGAATTATATGAGATAATCATACCATTTAAACAGATTTTTCATATATTTTTTGTGTTTGGGAGGAGAGGGGGGGGGGATGTAGTATTTTTTATCTCAGTATTTGGGTTGTATACAAGTGGGAGAATATGAAGAGACTTGTCATTATTTATCCTATAAATTATTATTATTCCTCTTTATTCCCCCCATATTATTTTTAATTTTGTATTAATTTTTTCTATATATATTTCTACCAAAAAAAATCTATATAGAATTTTTCTTACCAATTTTTCAGGAATATAAGATTCATTATAGGGGAGGAGAGAACTACATGATTAATAATCCAGGGGGAGACTCTTGTTTGTTTCACTCGTTATTGATTTGTAGAGTACCATGGGATGATCTCTTCAAGTAAGGGATTTCTAGAAAGTGAGGCATCACTAGATAGTGTTGAACAACAAATGGATCATTCAAAAATAATTTTTTCAAAATTGGAATCATCAATAAAATAGATACAATATCGAATTGATCATGAATAGAAGAAAAGAACAATATTCTAAATGGGATAAATATCACATTGTATGTATATAATTAGATTTTTCTGATTCCTAATCAAGGATCAAACAAATCATAACATGTGTTACACCATTGTGAAGGTACTATTAATCGCAAACATAATGGAGCCCATCATGTTGGAGAAGAATTGGCAAGATTTTGGTAACAGTTCATATTAACCAATTAATCTTTCATAGTTGGAGATGAAATAGAAGGAAAAGGAGTACCAGACCATCCCAATAGTGATAACAATGGTGTTGTCATAGGGGTTTTAAAAAAAATCCCATATTTTGTGATCATGTTTTAGGAAACAAATATTGAGGACCTGAAATAAAATTTATCTGTAATTTTTATTCCAAAAGCTGACGTAGGGATGTTGGGGGTAATAGAGGAATCATAATTTCATTATTATAAAACTAATTAGTAATAAAATATTCAAAATGTAAAGGCATTCATGATCAATTTATACTACGACCTTCCTATGTTACATCCATTTGTGTTTGGGACCCTTACAAAGAGAGGATCCCTTATTAAAAATGTATATGTGATATGGCTATACACAAAAACATTATTTCCAAATTCAAAATTTCAGTATGTATTGTTTTAAATGATCTATAAACATGATAAATTATGTAAGATCTCATAAAATTTATCTGAACATTAAGGAATTATACGTATCTCATCGTGATGCAAATCTAAAATGGAGCTGCTACGGGTTTTTGATTATAGTGATAGTTTTGGACTTTTCATTTTAGATATTGATAAATATTTTGAAGTTGTATCTAGAATATATATTTCCCTTCTAGCAGTTATTAGTATATAGTGTGGGCCAAAGGGATCTCAATAGGACTAAATTTAGGATAGTTAATACCATGGAAATATAAGGGCAATGTATAGAATGATTGTTACCCAAATAAAATTTCATTTTGAACCGAATATAAAAAATAATCAATTTGATGAATAAAATGTAGTTATTTATTGAAGGAAAGTGAATATTGTTAAGGAATAGAAACAAAAGGTAGTGGAAATCCATGATGGATCTAGAACAATGAATCTTGAAAATGATGAAAACCCCAACATCATCTATCTAGAGGTGATAAATTTGAGAGTGTGGGTCATATGTGACGTTTATTTGGGTTCTTGTGTTAATGGGTCCCCATAAAATGGAATATATAAACATGATCATATAGTAGTAGTGTTTTTTTCTTTTTAATTGAATGTTATTGATAAAAAATTGTAGAAAACATATATGGAAATTTAATATAACCCAGTTGGAAGAAATATTCAATAAATAATGGGAAAGTGTTGAATGATTAAGTCAAATTATTATAGATTAGGGGTTCTAATGAAATTTTATCTTTTTTATTTTATACAAATTTAAAAATCATGGTTACAATAATGTGCCTATCCACACCACCATCTTTTGATTGAGTGGTATCAACCACATAGATTTTTTCTCAATCATTATAGATAGATTGTAACAATCTATGGAAATCATTAAAAGGAAATAATATTCCTATATCAATCATGGAATCACTAACTAGATTTTAATGTTAAAAATAATAGGATTTAAATATTTTAAATTAAAAAATAAATAGATACATGTATGTTTGTATATGGTATATGTAAATACACATATTCAAATACAATCCCTTTAAGAGTATGGTAAAATATATAAAATTTTCAAGATTAATTCTTTAAAATCATGATAAATAATATATATTGAATAATGAATGATTTATTGTGTAGGATATATAACAACCCTATTTTAATTACACAATTAAACATTATTCATTATATATTAGTTTCACATGATACATCATAGAATATTGAGAAGTCTAGTGTCATTAGGGCTTAGGGACATTAAATTATAACTTAGAACATAAAAAACACAACATATATATTGAAAACATTATTTACAAGGCCCCTACATTCCCTCGTACTTAGAATTGCATGGGATAACCTGGGGACATGCATAAGAAAGGATGAGATATAACGCCCAGTAAGGGAATAAACATGGAATAACATGAAAAATACAACACATGTTAGACAGTTATAATACCAATGGAGAAAAAGAGATACATGAACATAAAGGCATGATAAAGCATGATAATCATAACATGGAAATGTGGAAACAACACATAACATGGAATTAGAATGAGCCCAGGATAATTGCACATGGAGTATGAGAAACCCTCATTCCAAATTAAGCCAAGTAAAACCTTGTTGCACTTCATTTAGCATGATTCAGCACTGATTGCACAGGACGTATCGTGATACTATACTTTACCCAATGCATTGGATCTTTATCAGGGCACAACCTTCATAAACATTTCATTTCATGCATAAGTATGTCACATGGATCAAGAAATCAATCAACATCATCGGGTATTCCATGATTATGTAATTTGGAATAAATACAAGTAAGTACCATTCAATATGTATATGTGAATAAAGTTTAATACCCATGATTGAGACATGGGTGTGGTATTTACTAAACAATGATCTTCTCTTGGAAAAAATGTTGTGCAAATTAAGCAACAGTACAACATGACATAAGGATTCATGAAAATGGTTTATGAGAGCGGAAAAATTGTATCATCATATATACATTAAATGGATAGTAATTGGTTCATATAGATACATGTCCAAACAACCATAGTGGAATTTAGATGCCTAGTACAAAAGTATTACTTGGATGTAAAATAAGAGAGAGAAATTCATCAATATATTTCGGCATGGTAACAGGTGTACATGGGAGAAATTAATGAGAGGGAAAGGGGTATCTCATCATCAAAACATAAATAGGCGAGTATGTGAGAGGTTTAAAATCATACCCCAATATGTGTAATTGAAAACAAAAGGGATTGAGAGAGGTTTATTAGGATCTTGGGGAACCATGGGAGGATTACAGAGAGATAAGGGCAAGGGTTGGTCGAACTCCGAAGGATTTTAGTGTAGAGGATGTGGGAGATTGGGTGGGTTTATATATGAAATAATATTAAATTCATTATTATTTAGTTTTGGGACACCTCATGTTAAACTAATCAAAACCATAAACCAGCCCATGGTTTTTCCAATGTTTTATTCCAAAGGGGATTGAAAAAAAATTATAAGGCCAATGACCTATCTTTTTAAAATAATT
Organism: Viscum album; assembly: GCA_963277665.1. NCBI lineage: Eukaryota > Viridiplantae > Streptophyta > Magnoliopsida > Santalales > Viscaceae > Viscum > Viscum album. The sequence continues at coordinate 568,896,968 of OY728151.1, forward strand.
GGGTTCTTTATGTGGAGGTGAGTCACACTCTCAAGGAAAGAAATAAAAAAGATAAATTGTTTTATAATTGTTGGACGGGCCACTAAATCTTTGTAAAATAAATCAATAAATCCCAAAATAACATTACATTAATTTTAAAACATATATTGGCTAATCATAATTTTTATATTATTTTATTACATCAATATTGGTTCATTATGATGCCATAAAACACATTATTTATTTAAATGATATTTAATTTTTACCAAAAAATTCATCTGTCCCAGAATAATATCATAAATTCACCATTGGAAAATTTCGACTTCCAAATTCAAAATATAATATTCATTGTATCTAAATATTTCTATAAATAAGTTATTTTTAACATTTAAAATAAAAACGAACATTTATTGAAAATTCATGGATTTTTACAAAAACATCTTTCAATCCTTAATAGAAATTAAAATTGAATTTATATAGTTATATGATCATTTATATATAAAAATTGGTAATTAAATTATAATAATTTTTATTGTAATATTATTAAATTTAAAAATACATTAATTTATAGAAATGTATTTCATAGTTGAATATTTACTAAAATTACTATATTTTCTATAAAAACTATTTACAAAGTAACAATAATAAAATGAATGCTTATTCATTATAAAAAAATAATTTACATTCTCATAGTGCTATGGTCCTATTACAGAATCCCTTATAACACTTGAATAAGACTAAAGAGTAAGGTGTGAGATGGAGACATACTCTAGGGGTGGATCGGACAACATCGCTCAGGTGGTAATCTCTATTAACATCCACCTCTCCTGTAGTCAGTTCTGCCCAAGCTTAAAGTGTTCAAGATCAGCTTTAGATTGGTCAAGAGAAAATCTCAATGACACTACCTCTTTTCCGAGCTCCAAAAAAAGGGCTTCATATAAGGCATGTCAACTGGATGTGGCCATCGCTTCCTTTGTTTGAGTAAATTTGATTTATGAAATCCCAATATTTATACTAATCATGTGATCACTGTTCAATTGTTATATTATCTAAAATCACAATTCCTAATGGTACATTATATTCCAAAAACATAAAACCAATAAAGCTCATAATTAATATAACCATAAAAACATTTAATTAGATATAGAAGAATTTCCATTAATGAATGTTTGGGTCATTACAATCATCCCCATTAAGATATTTTGCTCTCAAAATTTCAGGTTCCCACACTAAAAAAGATGTGAATAACTCATCCTCAACACTTCCTCGGATTCCCACGCCACTTCTTAAAAACAATAGTTTCACCACCAAACCTTGATGAGGGGAATTATCTTATTTTTTAAATCATTTTCTCTACAATATATGATCTTCACTGGTTACTCCTCGTACGAAAGATAATCCTTTAGTTGTACGGCCTTTGAAATGAATACATGTGAAGGGTCTGGTATGTACTTCCTTTGGAGGGATACGTGAAAGACATCATGTGATTTTTACATGGTAGTTTGAAGTTCTAGTCGATAGGCCACAACCCCAACATGATCAAGAATATCGAAGGGGCCAATGTACCTATGACTTAACTTCCCTTTCCTTCCAAACCTCATGACCTTCTTCCATGAAAATATGCATCGAAATAAATTGTCTCCAAATTTAATCTCAATGTATCATTGATGGTTATCTGCATAACTCATTTGATGACTCTAGGCTGCCTTGATTTGTTGTTTAATGGTTTTCACCTTCTCCACCATTTCTTCAACCATTTCTGTTCTTATTAGCTTACGTTCACCGAATTCATCCCAACATGTCAGTGTTCTTCATCTCTTCCCATAAAGTCATTCATAAGGTGTCATTTAGATGCTTGAGTGGAAACTATTATTGTAATAGAATTCAACCAGTATAGGATGTGGGTCCCATTATTCTTTGACATCCATAGAACATTCTCTATACATGTATTCATGTTATTGGAGAGTCTTCTCGAATTGTCCATCAGTTTGAGGATGATAACATGTACTGAAGTTCACCTTAGTATCTAGAGAATGTTGAAGACTCTTCTAAAACATAAAAGGGAATCATGGATCTTGATCGGATACAATAGATAGTCATACTCCATGCAACATTACCACTTCCTTGATATATATTTGTGTCATCTTATCCAATGATAAATCATCTCAAATGGTAATAAAGTGTGCTAACTCAGTAATACGATCCACAACAACCCATTTTTAATTGTTTTATTTGGATGTATTCAAAAGTCCGGTGACAATGTCCATAGTGATATTTTCCCATTTCCATACTGGTATGGGCAATGGTTTCATCACCCCCTTATATATATTCCTATCTACCTTCAGTTTCTAACACCCCAGGCACATTGATGTATACTCATCGATCTCATTCATAATATTATCCCACTTATAATTATATCAGTGATCTCAATACATATTTGTGTTTCTTTGGTGAATAAAAAATTACAAATAAATGCATCATCCATAAGTTCCTTCTTCAGATCAAGACTTGATGGAACACACAGTTCTGTCCCAAATATCACAATTCCCACTCCACTAAAATTGATCTCTGAGGATTTATCATTTCTGATAGCTTCCACTCTCGTCTGAATTCCCACATCATCATTTTGAGAATCTTTAAACCTTTCCAAAAGTGATGGTTGAGCAATAGTTTTTTATTGGATTGATTATTTTCCCTTCTTTATGATTCCCATGTCAATATTCATCAAATCTAAGAATATCGGGTCCTTCTCAATTGTTGTCAATGATAGAATTGATGGGTACATTCTACATAGAACGTCTACCACATTGTTCTCATTCCCAATGTGGTATTGGATTGAGCAGTCATAGTCATTGATCAGAACAAACCATATTCATTGGCACGTGTTCAAATCTTTCTATGTGAATATATAATTGAGGCTTTTGTGGTCCGTAAATATTTCACACTTCTCCATAAAGAGATAATGCCGCTAAATTTTTAAAGATAATAACATCGCATCCAACTCTAAATCACGTGTTAGATAATTCTTCTCATGAACATTAAATTTCCTTGAAGAATATGCAACGAGTTGGTCATTTTTCATCAACACACATCCAATTCCCTTCTTCTAAGCATCATTTAATACCTCAAAATGTTCTCCAATTGTGGGTAAAGTGATAACGGACGCCGTGATAAGACATATTTTTAACTCCCTGAAGATGTTAAGCATTGTTACCTCTATGTAAACATTAATCCCTTCCTTGTTAGCTTGGTAAGAGGGTTGGAAAATTGTGGTAAATTTCTCACAAATCATCGATAATATCTAGGTAACCCCATGTAGCTATGAATATATGTTACCAATGTTGTCCTCAATCATCCCTCTATTGCATCTGTTTTGGAAGGATCCACAGATATTCCATTGATTGTGATGATATGGCTGAAAAATGAGACCTACTTCAACCAGAACTCTCACTTGATGTACTTTTCAATGATATTATCCTTCTTCACGGTCTCTAGTACAGTTCTTATATGATCCCCATGATCCTCCTTGGGTTTGGAGTATATCAGAATATCATCAATAAAGACCACCAATTTTTTGAGGTAATCCCTAAAGACTCTATAAATCATGTCCATGAAGATTGAAGGAGCATTCGTGAGTTTGAATGGAATTATTATGTTTTCATAGTGATCATATCTTATACGAAAAGCAGTATTAGAGATATCTTCCATCTTAACCCTTACTTGATAATATCCCGACAACCAATCCACCATGAGGAAATATTGTGCTACACGTTACTGATCAAATAGTTCATCAATTCATGGGAGAGGATACTTTTTCGTTATCATGATTTTTTAATCTCACGAAAATAAATGTAAAGGCGCATTGACCCATCGTTATTTTTTGATGAAGAGGACTGGTTCACCCCATGGTGATTCACTTGGGAAAATAAACCCTTTATCCATACCCCCCTATATGGGTTTCTTCTGCTCCTAAAGCTCTACAACAACTATTGTATATGGATTTTTGGATATTTGAAACACCCTAGTTATAAGATCAATTGAGAATTCAACATCTGTTCTAAGAGGAAGTCCTAAAAATTCCTCGGGAAACACTCCAGTGAATTCCCTCACAATATGAATGTATTCAAAGATGGTTTTCTCCTTAGACTCAATAATCTAAGCTAGATACACATGCTCATAGGGAAGTAATATCCATGCTTGAGAAGATGCACCAAATGAATATTCATATTCTCCTTGAACATGTATATAATTGGGGGTCGATTCTCCCCTTAGAGATTGATTTCCCTATCATGGAAATTTATATTGGATCTCTATAAGGAAAGCCAATACATTCCAAGAATTGCGTAAAATTTCACTAGAGGGAGTATTATGAGGTTCTTCGAGAAATTAAATCCATATATTATGACAAGGGAGGAGTTATATTCATGGGATGCAATGATTTTCTCATTTCCCATTCTCCCCGACAACTTTACTTCCATGATTTGTGGTAGTGTTGGGATTGTTCTACTAAAATTTTGGGATATAAAAGAATTCGTAGAACCATGGGAGTTAACCCTACCATATAATTTCTTATTCAAGTTCTACTATATCCAATATAAACATAGGTACGAATATCTTAAAGTATTAACACATAAAGGGGAATCAAAGGACAAAAATGGATGACATATAAATAACTTGTATTTCTTTACCATATAAATCTATAGATTTCAATCTATGTTATCCAACATATATTCTTATGGATACATCCTAATTCCCTTAATAATGGTTCATACTAAGATTGTGAATTTACCAAATAATATCCCCCTAGAGTGTCGTAACAATGAGTGAATCAAGTCTCGTTTTTGTGCACCAGGATTCGTTGAACTCTAGCTCAAAGCGGTGTTTTCTTGTTTTACCCCTAGGATGCATCTGTGCTAGAGACACCTATACCTACTCATATCTATATAAAAATGTATTAGTTTGATAAACCACATACTCAATACTCACTAATACATAGGGTTGTTTTTATTATACTTATTCTTCTCTCTAAGTCTTCACTAGGGTTATGTAATCCTAATCCCAAAAGTAACTAAACTGGTCCTCTGATACCAACTATAACAACCCAGCTTTTTATTACACACTTAAACCTAATTAATTGCATAATATATTAACTTGATACAACATAGAACAAAAATAGGTCTACTTTCATTGAGGCTTAATAACATTACATTACATCTTATAACATAACACACTCAATATATTTATTGAAAATGTCCTTTACATGAGAACTACATTCCCTCGTACTTAGAATTTCATGGGATAACCTGAGGACATGCATAAGAAAAGGGTGATCTATAACGCCTAGTAAGGGAATAAAAATTTAATAAAATGTGGAATAGAATACATGTTAGACAACTTAAAATCAATGGATCACAAGGGAAACATTATCATAAAAGCATGATAAAGCATGATAATCATAACATGGAAATGTGGCAAAAACACATAACATGGAATTAGCATGAGCCAAGGCTAACTGCACATGGAGAATAAGTAAAACCTCATTACACATGATTCCCATGTAAAACCTCACTGGAATTTAATTAGAATCATTCAACACCAATTTCACATGACATATCATGATACTATACTTTACCTAATGCATTGGAGCACTATCATGGTGCATCCTTCTAAAACATTTCATTTAATGTATTACTGTGCCATAGGGATCATGGGATCAATCAAAATCATATGTTATTAGATGATTAAGTAATGTGGAATAAATACATGAATGTACCATTTAAAATGAATATATTTATTAAGGTGAATACAGTTTATAGAGACTTCTGTGTGGTATTCACTATAGAATGATCGTGGCATTGGAAAAAATGTAGCGCAATATCGGCAACAAAACGACATGACATAAGGATTCATGAAAATGGATGACGAGAGAGAAAAGGGTGTATCATCATCTATACATGAAATGTAATGTAAGGGGTTCATATAGATATGTTTCCTATCAAAAGTAATGGAATTTAGATGCATAATAGAAAATAATTACTTGGATGTAAAATAGAAGAGTGAAATCCCTCAAGAAATTTCAGCATGGTAACAACTGTACTTGGGAGGAATTAAAGAGAGATAAAGGGGTCTCCCATAATCCAAAAAAATAGGAATGTATGAGGGAGGGATCAAATCATACCACTAAATATGTCATTGAAAAAAAGGGCATAACAAACTAAAATAAAATTAGACAAAAATGAGAAAGGAATACATCCCTTACTAGAAAGTGTGATCCCAATGGCTTGGGAGAGGCTTGAGAGAGGCTTCTTGGGAGCTTGGGCAACATTGGGAGGATTATAGAGAGATTATGGAAATGGTTGGTTGAACTCCAATGAATTGAGTGATGTGGATGTGGGAGTTTGGGTGGGTTTATATAAGAAAGGAGAGGGAATTTTTTGTTATTTAGGTTTGGGACCCCTCACATAAAACTAATCAAAACCCCAAACCAGCGCTTGGTTTTTTCCCATGGGTATTTCCAAAGGAGAGTGGAAAAGAATGTTTTATAAGGCCAAAGTCTTAAAATGTTAAAATAATATGGATGTTTATGTGGATGTGAGTTACACTCTCAAGGAAAAAAATTTAAAAAGAAAAAATGTTGTATAAGTCTTGTAGGGTCCACTATTGTTTTGTTAAATAAATCAATCAAACCCAAAATAAAATTATATTAATGGAAAAATATATGTTGTCTGAAAATAATTATTATATAATTTCATTAAATCACTTATGTGTCATTATGATGTCATAAAACACATTATATATTTAAGCAGTATTTAATTTATTCCCAAAAATTCGACTGACTCAAAAAATTATGAAAAATTTACCGTTGGATAATTTCGACTTCTGGATTCCAAAAATACTATTTATTTTATCACTATAATTTTATAAATATGTTAATTTTAACATTTATAATAAAAATCGTCATTTATCGAAAATTATAGGGTCTTGACAAAAACAACTTTCAAACCTTAATAAAAATTACAATTGCATTCATAAAATTATACGATATTTTATATTTAATAAAAGAAAATTTAATTATAATAATATTTTGATATAATATTATTTAATCCAAAAATCCACTAATTCATAAAAATATATTTCATAGTTGAATATTTACTATAAATACTATTTTTTCTTCAAAAACTATTTATAAAGTAAAAATAATAAAATGGATGCACATTCTTTATAAAAAAAAATATTGTACATAGTCATCGTGAAAGGTTATTGTTACATAACCACTTATAACACCCAGATAAGACTAAAGAGTAAGGTGTATGATGGTTATAGACACTTCGGGTGGCTTGGATAACAATTCTTGGGTCTTAATCAATATTAACATCCACTTCTCCCATAGTCGGTTTCACTCAAGCTTAACAGGTTCATGCTCAGCTTGGGCTTGGTCAAGAGAGAAGATGAATGATGCCACCTCCATTCCGAACTCTGAAAATTGTACTTCGTATGGGGAATGTCCATTGGATGAGGCCATCACTTCCTTTGTCTGAGTAAATTGTATTTATTAATGCCCTATATTTGTACTAATCACGTGATCACTCTTTATCGACTGTATTAGCAATGGTCAAAATTTATAACTGTATTTTAAAATTAAAAAACCTAAAACCAATGAATATAAAATTTTCTATAAAAATAATAATAAATTTAATTACATCAAGATGAATTTACATTAATGAATTTTTGGGTCATTAATGAATATACCCAAAAAATGGTTTTGACAGTGATTGTGTGGAATATTGTAAAATAAATAAGGGTTATAATTTTTCATGATTAGAGAGATATATTATGGGAAATTGATGGATGTTCCCAAATAACGAATATGGAATATATGTGTGTTAGTTTAATTTTACTACATGTTACTGGAAAATTTCTAGTGAGTGGATAGATAGAATCATTTTGTTGTCTATGCAGTAGCATGTTCATGGGAAAACCTCTCCCCTGTAGGAATGTGTAAAAACTCATCAAATTATTTTTACTCCATTGGGATTCTGCTAGACCCCCACAATTGTAATATCATTTCATTATGATTTTCAATTATATTATACATTTTGAGCACTATTTAAAGAGGTTTAGTATTCTCACAATGGTGAATGTCCACCTCCTTTAAGATAAGGTGGTATTGGGAATAATAGTAGTTATAATAAAGTACAAGATTTAAAATATCGAAGATGGTGTTATTATGTAACGGTGTTTTTCTACATTAGTGATTTTTATAATGGATATTTGAAATATAAATGAAGGGTATTTCTGGGTTTCCTATATTAATTCAACATTAAAACTGGGTGAATAGTCAGGGACACTAATGTTTGTAAAATGGGTTGTTAAATGGGGGAAAGATGAAGTAGGAGAAGGGGGACTTACATTTCTCATGGTTTCAAATGTATTTGAGATTTATCTTGAATGTATGTAAATAGAGTTTCATCGTCAAATTATGTATTATACAACCTATTAATAATTCCCCCTCTTATAATGTTTCTTTATATAATGTTCTTTAAAATGATTTTATCAATGAATATTGTCTAAGAAGGCATGTTATTATAAAAATAATTTTTTACTTCATAATTAGATGATGTGAAAGACATTAATGTAATTTATTATTAAAAACTTTTATCCTTTAAAATTGTCAAGATAACATGTTCAATACTGATAACCATATATTAATGTGGCGTGTACATAACTTGATCAAATTATGATTTTTTATATATTGCATGACCAATGTTATTTTTCATCAATTAGTTTAGGGATAAGTAATTCTCATGCTATCATATCATTAAACTATATGTGTACATAGAAAAACAACACGATTATATGTGGTAGAAAATGTATATATTTAGAATTTACACCTATAAAAAATAATTCAAGAAGGAAATAAATGTTTTTATTTGTTATTTAAGGTTAACTGAATCCATAATAATCATTTAAAATCCATATAGAAACATATAATTAATTATAAAAATAAATATATAGTCAAAACATATGATAGATATTGTAATATTGTATAGATGATAATATTATAAATTAATAAATATAATAAATGAAAATGAAAATGTTAATTTTTAATATTAAATGTATTAAGCATTAATAATGTGGTTGAAAGGGAATGGGAGAAACAAAAAAACAATAAAAATAGAGGAAGATAGATGATTTATAAGACTCCTATAAAATATTTTAACATCAAAAACACAGAAACCCATCAAGGGATGTGTTTTAAAATTCCTATTTATTGGTCCATATAAATAAATTCTAAAGAACGATTTTCAATACTAGATATTAATAAAAAAATATACGAAAATTGGAAAAGTTTACATGAAAGTGATGGAATAAAAATTTCTAATTTTGATAACCTAGAAAAATATTAATTTAAACAAAAATTGTTTGAATATCTAACGATATCTACAAAATGATATTTAGACTCGGAAAGTATATAGGGGAATAAAATAATAAAAATAGGTATCATTATCAAATATAATAAATTTATTAATTTTATATATTAATTTTTCTATAATCTATAGATATTATTTACAAAATCATGAAATATATTAACCCATTCTGTGGAATATGAGTTAGAATTATAATTATATTTATATTTATAAGATAATAAATAATCATTCAATAAAAAGTGGAAGAATAATCAGATAAATGTGGAAAGGGAGAAAGCGGATTGGCTTCCATAATGTATAATAACATGCATATCCTTAGTACCCCTTCCATTATTTTCTATCCTTTTTTGGTATACCAATCAAATTTTCCCTTATAAATATTATTTTATAATTTTTTTATATTATTAATAATTGAAAATGTGTATTAATTCCTCTATTTCAATATTTATTTTATTTTATATATATGGGATTACAGAACAGAAAAACAACACATAGACATGTGACACATTAGGTTAATCCTCATCCATCACCATGAGGACTGGAATGATCCCACTATACGTATTTGTTAAAACAACTGGACTGAAGTATTATTGGAATGGAGGACATAATATATAGATATATTGAAGGCCTAGTTTCCCAAATGATGAATGTATAGTCCCCCAAAAATTAGAGACATAAATCATGTAACATCCCATTAATTTTGGTATTTCATTACCCTAATTTGAACTAAATATAGTGGTTGAATGTTTTATTTACTTAATGATGTTATTTTAAATAAGATTCAAGGATATTGGAAGTATTTTGAGATTGTTTTGGTTTTTTCAATGGGATGTAGTCAGTGAGATTTTTGAATAAAACATTCACCTCATGAACTAGTAACAGAACAAGAATATATTGTAGGAAATATTACATGAGTCAAGATTAGAGTGAAACAAATTAAAATACATTAAACATATTAATTATTCAAATAACTTGTGCTTCGATTTATAAACCAAGTGAATAACATTTTGGAGTTTATTAAAACCATGGTAATTCGTTCTACGAATGTAATTCATGATTTTAATTTTTTTTTCATTCAATTTTATCACCTTTCATGCCTAAATATATTTTAATCCATCATTTAGGTTTTCCTCTTGAACCCTATGGTGATATATAGTCTTTTTTGGAGATATATCTCCTTACATATTTCATAATTTTTCATTCTATCACTATTGTATTTGTGTTATATAACCCTTGTAAGAAGGTATCAAATTTATTGTTTTTTTTTGGTTTAGTATATCATTATTGGATATGTTTGGGGATATCATTTTTACTAGGTTTTTTTAACCAATTATTTGTAGTTCATCTTTCACATTATATTTAAATGGTCGATATGTAGGTTCTAGAATAATCTTTTTCAGTGGTTAATAAGTTTCGTAAGTTCTTATGTTATGTGTGTCAATGAAATCTATTAATTCATGAATTTTTTATCTTCTTGTTAATTTATTTTGGTTAATTTTATAAAATGATTTTTATGATAATGGAAAAAAATTAATTAAATGATATTCATGTTTTTAAATGGGTTTCTTTTAAAAATATAATTATACAAGCCATGTGTTTGGATGATCGATTATCATGCTGTTTTTGAAATTGATATTAATGATCAGAAGCATAAAATAATTGATTTGATTTTTTTCAATTTAATTAGAGCAAGATTTTTAAATGGATTGGAAAAATCATTCCACATTGGATAATATTGGATTCATTATTAAGGCACACAAAATTTTTTGTTGGTGTAAATCCAAAAGGGGTTTTATGTCTCATTAGTGGGACTGATTCTATGAGAGCTTATTTTGGTTGGCTCAAAATTAGACATAAATTTGGTATTTTTTATATAGTGTACATGTGCGAATTGGTGTGGCCAAAATAGTGTTATTTTCCATTTAAAATTATATTAAAATGTGATGGTATTTCTTAGGTTATTTTCCCAATTTTTATTCTATGGTGTATTTAGGGTTTTCTATATGTTTTATATTATAATGAAAGCATTACTGAATTTCATAAATTTTGTATGATTCTATGAAAACAAGTTTAATTAATTATAAAATTGTTTTAAATTATGAATATTCTATGTTAAATTAATTTCCAAAATATTGGTATATTTTATTCATCATATTATTAATTTTATATATTCTTTACTGGTTTCATACTAATACTTATTATCAAAGAATAATTTTTACATTGGGTGATTATAGATGATTTTTTTCCAGATGTAGGGAAAGGGATGTGAATTATTATGCATTCATGTTTCTATCACTATTATTTGATTCGAATCATTATGAATTTGGGGGTTGTGGATGGGATAATTATGTCTTATTTAGACTCATCATTATTTTTCAATATGGATTGGCCTTTTTTCATGATGTTTTATGTATCTTAGATATGTTTCATTCCTCCACATTTAAACATGTTAGTTTTCATTGTTCATGTTATTTGTAAAACATGATTCATCATCTTTGTTTTACCTCACCATGTGATGAATAATCATGGTTGACTAGTCCAGATGACACAATTTGGTTCCATTCAAATTGGTTTGAAATGAATTCCTAACATGATGTGTTATTGAATTTCCTTGGATTGGTATAGTTTCATGGTATATTGGATTTAGGACTATCCAAATTTATACAAGATATATGTAAGTTGGGCATGGCCAGGTCAGTTTCATAACTAAACCTGAGTTATAATGGTTGGTCATGTATTTTCTCTTTGAAAGATACATTGTAGTTGAGGTCATTTTAATGAACATAATTTTTGGATATATTAAATAAAACTATTTAATTGTTTTTTTCAAGTATATTATTTTCCAAATCTATAAATTCATTAAATTATTTTCATTTAAATGAATTGATATGGATTCTAGATATTGGATTTATGAGTTTTATAAATTTTACTTAAACTTACTGCGCATTTCCTTTTGTTATATGAAAAATTACTCCAAAAGACCTATTTAGAATATATGAGATTAATCTATGAGGTATGTTATTCAGGTGAATCCTCAAGTGGACGCCACATTAAGAGAAGTTTTTATCTACACTATTCAGACCATGGTTCAAGAAGATCTATGGAAATCATGATGAGTGGTGGATAAATGCTCCAGATTTAATAAGCCTTAACCTCATTTATTAGATAGTGAAAAATGACCATTGGAATATGACAAATGGATTGAGCATATTGATTAGATTTTCAACATCATGAAAACTCAGGAAGAATCTATCATTTGTTTTTCTGACATATGTGATTGAGGGGATGAGAAGAATATTGAGGAACAATATTATTCAATATATGTTTCAAAAGGATCTTACATAGACTTATGTATGAAATACATCAAGAAGTAGTTTTTTCTAGCTTATTATGAGTGATAAATTAAATATATTCTCAACATAGTTCATGGAGAGAATACCATTATAGAATTTTCCACATATTTTCTATGTTATTGAATTTGGCCTTGGATCTAGTCACCAATGACTACAAAATATTTCTGATGTTTTTGTTTGCATTGAGGAATAATATTTATTTAATGGAAGTTCTAATGTTATTTTAAAACATTATATAGGTATTCATTAAGGAATCTCTGGAAGACGAACATATAGAAATGAAAATAGGTTTTGGTGCATTTTCAGTTTGTTTTTTATCTAGGGTTTATATTTATACAAGAAAACATTTTTAAAAGGATTATAGTTTTCATCTAGACTTGGTTTAGGGTCTTATTTAGGTATAGTAAATGTCTTTTACTATTAATGTTGAAGGTTAATTTATATGTTAACTAATTACTCAAGGTATCATTGTAATTTTCATCATTCTGGGAAAAATCCATTAGAGTTTTTTTTATGAATGTATGCCCAAATAGTGTAAGGATGGATCCACTCTCACCACGGGTTCATAGGTTTGTAGATATTCTTACTGGTTTTGGGGTTTTATCATTATGAGAAGGGGTTTTTTCATGTGGTAGTGAAAGCTCATGTTTGAGATGAAATCAAAACTATTTATGTAGTTGTCTATGCACCAGATGAATTTGAAAATAGGCATGATGGTATTAGAGGTATGATGTTTATATCATCTTTTAAGTTGATATAATTGATTAATAAAAATTATGATCATTATATTATATTGAAAAATATAATTTATGTTTTGGAATTTCATAAAGGGATTCTTCGATTCTTGTTCATCTATCCAGTTGTATGGGAAAGAGGTGTGAACACAGATTCATTCTTTCCAGATGCAAGTGACAATATCCAACCATGAGTGAGAGTGGGGATTTTTGTTTCTTCATTTTTCGATCATCGACCTAGTAATTTTCATTGATTTGATTATTAACATTAATTCTAAAATTAACAATTATTATTCATTGTATTGGGTTTTATCTTTAAGGGGAGTCACACATACCATACAATGTGGGATAGATTATATGTTTATGAGAGGGAGGCCAATTATTCCTTACTAAAGAGTGATAAAATATTGTGTTTTTAGAGATGTTTCATGATTTCATTGATCCTACTTTTAGAGTTAAAATCATATGGTGATGTTCACATACCATTAGGTCATTTTTTAATATTTTTATACTTTATCAACACAGAGAGTGGACAATTTTAAAATCAAACTAATAATTTATTTGATTACCAATTCTATTTCATCTTGTAATATGTTCCCTTCTGAGCTATTTGAACTATAGGTCCAACTTGTAGACCTCAATGGAAATTGTTTTTCATCATAGCATTTAATTATGGTCATCATCAGGCTACATTTCTATGATGAGAGAAAATATTCTTCGAATTTTTGATGATTATCAGATGTTAAATTATTTTACCATCAAACACCAATATCCATTGCCCATAATTTATTATCCCTTTTATCACTCTAAGGGGGATCATTTATTTTTAATCATTGACATTCATCCATGGATCCTCTAATTGAGATTTTGAGAATAGGAAATAAATATTAATTTTTTTTGGAAATGGTATATGATTACTGTGTGTATGGTTTCTGCATTAAATATCATTAAAATGTTCACTTTATTTATGGATTTTATGAACTGGATATATTTTCAGTTAAAAATTTATATTTTTATTAATCTTGTGGATGACATTTGGGTGTAATCTAGTTTGGAGGTGCACATGGACTATTTCTCTATCATCCTTTTAAACTTATGGATTATCTATTTTTCGATAGGATTTCCAAATATTATTTTTGTATTCAAAATGTGATGATCATATGGAATTTTATAACTATGAGAGGTATCTACAGGGATCCCAAAAATATATAGGTTTTTATAATATTAGTCCATCGCATAAATGAGTTTGAGATCTGATGTTTCTTAGGGTTGATAGGAAATCACTTGTGGTTTTTCCTTTATTTACCAAAGACCACATTTTTAATGTAATAACATTAAATAGTAATGGTGTAATGTTTGAGAAGAATTATAAAATTTCAATGATGTTTTGAGGAACTGAATTTGAGATTGACATAATCACTAGTTTTGATTATTACTAAATCAAGGTTTGGAGAATTTTATTCTTTTAGTATGTGTTTGAGGTGTTTCACTATATATTGGTGATAGGTGGTGGCCTATATCTCTCTCCAATAGTAACATATTTAGAATAACCCATACCCATTATCATAAATTCTCAACAATTATGCATGAAATAAATTTGTGGCATCACAACCTCCATGGAGAAAGGTTAATGATATTTTATCATCATAAAATCTTCAATGATATTTTCACATAGGGGTATCTGAATTTTTAAGAGTTACATTGAATCATGTATCTTAATAATTTTTTTATATTTCTTATACTCCCATGAATGTTAATGTGATGTTAAATGTGTTGAGATTAAAATAACCGACACAAGCCATGAATAAATAAATGGTGGAGTGGTATTTGGAGAGTATTTTTTCATAGATGATATTGGGAGTGGAATAAGATGGTGGGTAGGTGTTCATAGATTTTAGAAATGACGATTCATCATTTTATGAATATTATGGTCTCATGAAAGTACATTACACAATTTTAATATGATTTACTATCATTTTAAATGGTGTAGATACCTCGAGTGATTTCACATAATATGCTAGTGGAACTTTGTGTTCCTAATGTTGGTTGGTTGTTCCAATTTTTGTGGGGTATGTGTAGCTGGAAAATGGACACTAATCTTATTGGTACATTATATATAGTAATAAAAATAAGTATCATGACATGAGACATTTTCATTGGTGGTCTAGGATTATTTGATCGGTTATGGAATTTGAATCACACTATCTTAAATGATAGAGAATTATGATGGATCACAATAGACCTTCAAAATTTTAGTAACCCTTTACCATTCTAGAATTTAAATGGGATGATATTTACATTGAATTTATATTTTGTTTTCCTCTGACTCATAATAGGATGGATGCGATTTGGATTATGGTGTTTTCACTGAAGACATTGTTTCACATTCTCTTTATAAAAGAGATTGCAAGAGTAGAGTAGACTATAGACATGTATGATTTATAGGTTTCCACATGTCATGTGGTTCCCTCAATGATTATTTATAAAATATACTCTATGATAAAATCCACATTTTTTAATGGGTTGGAAGAAGTTATAGGTTTATAGATTACGATAATAACTGCATATCATTAATAAATGCATGTAATCATAGTTAGTTTATCTAGTTACTTTAGGATATGCTTTAGACATGTTCTCATGATATATGTAGAATAGTTGAAAAAATTGGTCTCTAGTTGAGTTTTACTAGGATAAAATATCATAGGAATTTATTATGATTTATCACTTTGACGCCTTATAAGGGAGGCCTTTTAGACCTCTTTGAAACTACTTAGTGTTGAAATAGAATTCCTTTTTTTGGATGAGTCTTGTTCCGAGAATGGAAAAAAATGGATCATTAGATGTAATAAAGATTTTTCTCAGAATAGATTCCTTAGGAATCATATATGAGCCATCATTTTTATTCACTTATATTTGTTTCTATAGATTTTATTATTCTCAAAGTCTCACCATAATTGGGAAACTGTCGTTTTTTAGACAATGTATTTTAGAACTAAGTATTCTATCCCATTTGATATTGTGGATATATATCAATGTGAATCATACTAGTGAGTTGTTCCGTATCATTTTATTTATTTCCATGAAATATTTAATGTCTCTTTATTGATGATGTTTTTACTGGATCCATAACATGTGATCTATTGGATGGATATTGATCTGGATCCGATAATCATTGTAGTTGAGAAACCTGTTCCTGTTATGGATCATTGATAAAAGCTATTGAGTTGTAAAATAATTATATTAGTCCATCTACTATGGCAGTATAGATGAGATATCAATGAGATGTTAGAGAATGATTTTTTCATAATTTTTAATTATACTTCACTTTTTGTATATCTAGAATATTGTGTTCTTTGGATGTTGTAATAATTTTATGAAAGATTGAAATGTAATATACCATTAGCTTATGTATTTCTTGACCCTTGTTTGATATGATGATTAATGATGTATATATTTTTTAATTTTTGGAATTTTGGTAGAACTGTTTCAATGTTTTATGAGGGTGTTGAAGTTGTTTTAGGGGTTTTCTATAGGTTTCAAGTAGTTTACTTCATATTGGAGACACTCATGACATGATCGTGTTTCATGTTTTGAGTCTATTATAGAAAAGATGCAATGAGACCAGTTTAAAGGATTAAATTTTAAATTCTTTGAAATCATTTCACAAAGTGAAATGGTTTGTTCATGTTTTTTTTAGCCTGAGGTGATTACTTTTTTTGACTATCTAATAACATATAGAATTCAATCAATAAAATCAGTTCACACTATGAATTTTTAGACTCTTGTTATTTAATCATGATGCCGAACTAACCTAATTTACATTCTATATGTTGGATATACTCTAAACCTATGAGAATAATTTAAGAAATTTTTGGTGACCTCCAACAGTATGTATTTAATATTTCAACATTCTAGCGCTATGGTAGTATCATTTCATTTCCACTATATGATTCCATTTTTATTCATTTTTGTTGGTTCCAAAGCATTGTTAGATATTTTTTTTGTATCACATTCTTGTTGGGTTTTGTATCTATCAAAACTTTTCTATTTTCCAATGCACCGTATCTTTTAGAGGTCAATATACTTGATTCTAGTATCTATTTTCTAGGGCCTTTAGGATCCCTCCATTCTTGTGGTATGTGTATATATACATGGGTTTAATTCATAAATTTATGTAATTTATCATAAATTCATATGGTAAATTTATATGAAATTAATTTATTTATAGTGGAATGATCTATATGGATGGGACTTAATTTTTTATAGGGGTTTTCATTAAAAATGGTTATGTCTATACCTTTTGTTTGAGTTAATTAAGTAAATTTTGGTTTTCTAAAATGGTATTGAATAATATAAGGGCAATAAAATTGATTTTGTTTTTTAATTAAATTTGACAATGTTTTTTAATTGTATTTTAAAAAACAAAGCAAATTTTCTAACCTTGAGTTTGTCATATATATACTTTTCACTCTCTGTGTCTGTAATTCTATAAGAGGTTTAATGTCAAATTAGTGTGTGTGATAAAAATAGTGGTTATATTGGTTAGATACACCTTAGTCCATGAATGGGGATTTTATTTTATATATTTCACACATATCTATAGTTTAGATCCCAAATATGGTTCTTTTTCATTTATGATTTGTACATCACATGATGTTGTTTTCATGATTTTATACTGAAATGTTTATCTTAAAGCATTGGTACAGATCACTATAAATATACACTTCTTTATTAACTATAATTACGTTCTTGATAAATTTTATAACAATATTTATGGTAATTATATTCTTATTGAATTTAAAAATAGAAAATTATGAAAAAAAATCATCATTTTTTTAATTATTGGTAATCATATTTCACTGAGTTATTTTATGAAATTATTTTTTTCGGAGACCTCAATGAAAAAATAAATATTTTATTGATATAATAGTTTCTTTTATAAATTGATTACTATTTTTAATATTTATTGGAATATTACTAGGAAAGTCAGTTAGAGGTAGGCCCCTGACTATTTATTAATGAAAAGAAAATTATATCAAGCACATAACGCAATTCTGAAACCGATTACATATCATGGACATAATACCCTTCAAAACCCTCATTAGAGACTCCTTCTGTAGTTTCTGTCACACATTTCGATCATTCATAATCTCTTAGGATCTTGTCATACTTATTTATAAGGATCAATTTCCCCAATGAGATCAACTCTTGTGGATATTGTTTGAAAGATGATCTAGTGGACAACGACTTCGACAACTCAGTGTAATCCTTCTTCATCCTTCGGATTGTTTTTGTGGATGTCTCCTTCCAGATTTCCTCTTCCCGTCCTTGAGAACCTCATAATAGGAAGGTTTTACCGTCTCATTTTCCGTGTCATTATCTGAGACATCCCCCAAATTTCCAGCAACTAGAACATCACGAAAACCATTATCCACCATAGTAAATTTTTATTTATGTTTTTTGAATGTTTTTAATAGTGTATGTTATTTCATAAACTAATGGAAGACTTATGATAAAATAGTTGAGGATTTTGGGTTATTATACATAGAATTTAAATTTAATAAAATGATATATTTTTTTCTCTACATATGTTTTTTTAGAGAAGGATAAAACATTTACATGATCGTAATGACTAGATTTAGAGAATCATTTATTAGTTTGTTTAACTGAGAAAAAAATACATGGATAATTTAACTTCAATTTATATTCACATACATTAAAATCCAAAAATTCAATATCACATGTTTACTTTTTTAGTGTAAATTTATTTTGAAAATTTCATAGGTTATATGTCAGGTTGAATAGGTTATAGCCCCTCCCGGTAATGATGTGAACCATGAAATTAAATGAAAATATTATTAAACTCTATATACAATTGTAATATGAAATTACCTTGTGAGACACATATTATTCATAATATCTTGTGTGAGTACTAATAAGTGGATGATACATCATCTCTTAAGGTTCAAACATGATAATCACAAAAACAATATTTTATGTGGACAAACCTAATAGTATGTATTCCAAATGTATCATGTCATTGGGTATCCCTATCGATGAACATGAGTAATGTTCGTTATACATTAGGATTTTTATTAATATAGAAAACAAATAATATAGATTGATGTACTGACCAATACTATTTCTCAATATGTTTGAGGGATGATTGGTAAATGGGGTTTGTAATTAATGACATATTGTTAATTAATATTTCAATGATGGATTTTTACATACCATCATATTAAATGTTGATAATATTGATCATTAATTAGAATGAAACATTAAAATTGGATTCCTTGGTCATGATGTATTGATGGGTTCATATCTGGTTGTTAAAAAATAATGTATCAAACATAAAGGTTGATGAAAATCGTACTTAACCTACCTGGTGTGGTGTCCCAAAAAAAATTCATATTACACACATCTAATTTTAATGTGGTTATGGATATTATGAAATTAACATCTTCCTCTATTCGTATAATTATGTAATGATTGATGATAATATTTAACATTAGGAAAAACCTTCCAAAATTCTAATAAAAATGAATCCAAGTGGGTCACACATTCATTATATCCATATATCCTAATTAAATTCTATTGAATTTGTAATTGTAATATATGTCTTTATATATAACAATGAATAATATTTATCTAGGATTTAGTGATAAAATATATTCAATTATTATTTTATTTGACTGGAACACTAGTTAATATTTATTAATCAGCCCATCAATAATGTACTAATTTAACTATAGAATTCATAATATTTATTATTCGAGATTCTATAAATGATAGTGAAGATGGATGAGACATATTATATAACATTTAATGAAAATGATATACTAAATATCATTTAAATAATTAATAATTAGTATCATTAATATTTATATTAATCGCGATAAATGTGCACATTAACGAAATAATAATAATAATATATTTTATTAGATGTGATGTTAAATAAGGATTAATATATTTGTAAATGAATATTGTTAAATTATCAATTCTATACCCCTATCCATGAATATCCAAAAATATATCATTTCATTGGAAATATAGAAATCATATAGCTTTGAATAATGATTTCTTCTCTAATTAATTCACTCTAAAATAGATTATATGGGGATTTCCCACAAACATGATAAAATCTATACCCCTCCCTCATAATTCATTATAAATATAGAATAATAATAAATCTTTTAAAAAAGAAGGATTTTATTGTAATCAATGTAGAGTGATGGAATATGATATATACTACCATTGTAGCACCCAAAGTACAATAGGTGATTCCTTGATATCAAAATAGAACATATGGATCATTTCATGTGGGATTATACTGTATATCCCCTCAATGCAAAGATGGTACAATTTAATAGTGGATTGAAAGTTCAACACATTCTTCTAAGAATGATTCATTTTCTATGTCAATTTTTTATAATTAAATGAATTTCAAATTAACATGAATAATATCATCTCTAGATTTATGATATTAAAATTTTTAAATTGATTATATATAATCATTAGATATTTCATTTTTCATCACATTGTTATTATTTATTGGTTGGAATCAACAAAAAATCATTTCAAGTAATACACTTAATATTATTTTGTTACCCCTAGAACCTCATGTGGAATAAGATATTTATCATTTTAATTTATAATCACTTAATTATTATATTTTATATTTTTATGTTATTTATTATTTTATCATTTTTATTCTTTTTCGTTAATCCAAATATTGATATATCTTTTTTGATTGTATTCTTATATCAAATAAAAATATAGAACATATTCCCTCAATAGTTGGAATGGCTATTTCCTGGTTACACAGAACGAATCTGTTCCACACACTATGTAACCCAACATGACGTAATTATTATGTGGTCAATAGATGTGGTGTATAATTAATATCCCAGAAGTGTAGTTGATTAACTCACACATAGCCTATAATTAACAAATACACAAATGTTATATAATTAATAAACATGAAGTGATTAATTAGTTAACATGTGTTTTATCTATAAAAAATTTATAGTACACATTCTATGAATTATTTTAAAAAATACTAAATTATTATATGACAAAAATATTTAATTGTATTCCATGTATGATAATAAATATACTCTATGTACTCTAGATGCATTAAAAGATGTCAAAAACATCTTTCACAATGTTAAAAAATTCTATTACATGGTGTGTAATTTATGTAATACAATATGTATGATTTTTTTTGAATGAACAATACCGATCAATGAAATCAACCATTAAATAGAAAATCAAACATTGAAACATAATTTATTTTAACACAAAAATACATGCAATTCAATAAAGCATATATTCTTCCATTGTTAATTTAAAAATCATGTTTAATAATGAGAAATATTTTGTAGTTCTTAAGGAAAATACATTAAGTGAAACTAATATCCTCAAACTCAAAGTATTTTAACAATTCAATGAGAACCAAACACTAAAAAATGGAGAATCTAGAAAATGAGAGAGAACCTTAAATCATAAATTAAAATTTATGAATCTCTAATTATTAAATGAATAGAATAAATGGATTTAGTGAAATAAAATACCACAAAATTTTATGACGGAAACAAAATAATAAATGATGTTCCAGAATATATTTATATAATCAAAAATGAATATATAGGAATCACAATTAGATTATATATCAATACTTGATTCAATCCTCAAAATTACCGATTGAATTTATTTCTCATGAAGAGAAGAGAATATCTTGATGAAGAATAGTGAATAAAAAATCAAGATTTTATATTTGATATCCTAGATCTAACAACCTTTTGTCTATAAA
This sequence comes from Viscum album, assembly GCA_963277665.1. NCBI lineage: Eukaryota > Viridiplantae > Streptophyta > Magnoliopsida > Santalales > Viscaceae > Viscum > Viscum album. Next base: position 568,919,277 of record OY728151.1, read on the forward strand.
AATTGACCACCCTGAGGAATAAGTGTAATAAATATCAAATATTATTCTTCAAATTTGAGAAAATAATACAAAAAAATTTGGTATTATTAACATTATTGGTCTCTCTATTTTTATTGTAAATTTTTTTATAAACTAATTAACATCAGGATGTGTGGTCGCAATGTTTCGATAATGGCTCAACAAACATTGAATTGTTCATGACTACTGTAGAAGTAGTATGGATGAGACATAGATTTTGAAGAAACATGTACAAACTATGGAAAATTAGTTTTTTTTCATATTTTATAGTTATTATATATGTATCTATGTTCTAAACTAACAATGTGAAACAATTATCCCTCTAGTGGACCTATAAAACTAGTATCATGACTTCATTGGATGACATGCATGAATTTCCCAAACCATGTGATAACCATGAACATGCCCTGAAAACCATACAAACTCCATTACTTTCCATATAATAACTCAATAAAATATATACTTAGGAGGGGGTAAATATATACATATACATACCTAAAAGTGATGTTGTTATGTTAATATTCCTCCCATGAAATAATTTTTTGACTGCATAAAATTATGATGCTCATGGAAAATCTCAATCAATATTAGGCTATTTCTCCCTCCACAATTATTGCTACTACCATATTTCATGAGAATCCATCCCTCATTTCTATAAAAACTAAAATAATGAAATTGTTTTCATATGTCATTCATTCACCAGGTTTTCAATAATATGACCTATTTGCACAACCATATACATAAAAATTACAAGAGAAATATCATCCCAATTCAAGACATGGTATTGATTCAAATGTTATTTCTAAAGATAAGATATGTGACATAAAAATTGATATCTGCCATATTAGTTGAAAATTGAAATCTATAGACTGCATTCCCAATCTTCCCAACAATATCAAATGGCCTTAAATATTGTAGATTCAATGATACATACAAATCAAGATGATAGTTAACCAATCATTGAAATTAATTCATGAAATCCTGGTAACCATCTAAAAAATCATATGGATGTAACAGATAGTGTTTTTTAGAATTATGTTAACTATATAACATAAAAAATAATGAACATATAACTTAAATCTTAACCAAAATAACTTAGTAAATGGTAGGTCCCAAAATACGAGCTTAAACAACCTCATTCAATTAAATAAGAGATTTTAGTGGAATATTTATAGATATTCAAAAAGATCCTTTCAAATAAAAAATGGAAAATTATATCTATGAAAAATAAATTATTCCCATATAGTTATCCTAGGATCAAAAAAATCATAATCATTAATATGGATAATATCCTTCATGATCATTATAGAACACTTCATTTGAACACCTATCTAATGATGGTATGACATATTCAATCTGGAATGAGTTCCCATCGCCTATCATATAACCTTCTAGAACAGAATTGTAATCATATGATCCATTATTTATATAAAATTAAATTTCACCCAATTAAACATCACAATATACTATACAATATTATTTTTTAAATAAAAATCTTTAGTGGTGTCCTTAATCAAAATCTATTATGACAATTTTGTTAACAAATGAATCACTATAATGATATAATTATTCCCTTGTGTAGTTAAATATAATATGGTTAAAGGTATTTGTATTCCCCATCCTATTTCCAAATAATAATACGATGTTTATGAATTAAACTATAGAACATTTAGTTCACAGTCATAAAATATGGTAATGTATAATAACAAGAAAGATAATGAGTTATGCCACAACTTATTCAATCCCTTAAAAATAAAAATTCATGTCATTATGCATCTTTATAATTTATGAGTGAATAATCAATGAGGAAATCAGATCATCCTACATTTTAGAAATCACCAAATATATTTTTACAATGAACTCACACCAAAAGTAATGAATACAATTCAAAGAGAGATAATAATAAAAAACGGTGTCCCCAAAACATATGGATATTTTTTCAATAAACTCATCATACATTTCATATGAATGAAGAATAAAATTGAGGATATACAACATAAAATGAGCACTGAATAGAGTCATACATGGATCCCCAACCCTCACAAGTCAGTAATTATGGGAAAAGAGAAGATTTTATTTAATTAAACTACAAATTCGAAGATAAAAATAGATAGAAATTTCATACAATTTATTTTAGTAACAAAATTCCATTCTCCAATGTTGTATGTTATATCCAGGTTAAATTAATTATGGTACTTCCCCCATCACCCATTGTTGAGGATCTGTTATTTCATTAAGAAGATGAATCCAAGACTCTTATAAAATTAATATATTATGAAACACTCCTAAAAAGGTTGTTTTTCCAATGATTTATAAGATGTGGAATTATGGTGATTTAATGATCATGATTAAGATAATTTTTTATGTGTGTTTGAAGAAGATGAGGGTCATACTCTACTATATGATTACTTGGTATTTTCACACATCCTATACCTGAACCAAAAAAATCAAAATACACCAAAAATCAGTGACCATATTCCTGTAAAATAAAAATTTGGGTTAAGGTGAGGAATCATTTAAATTTATTAATGGATTTATTACATTTATCACTTAATAATAATTTCACCCCATTCTTAGTAATATCATTCAACAACGATGCATTTTTTATATGCCTTTCATTAATGACTAATAATAGCCATTTAAAACCAATATTCATTATATGTCATAGAAATTACACCACTCCTACAATTAATAGATAGTGTTCACCTTATATAGATCCACCATGATAACATTTTCTGAAATCCCATGCCCTATAAAAATCACATTCAAAATTAAAAATTCTCATTTTTAATGACATAGCCTAATGATGATGATTATTCATGATTCACAAAAAAAGTTCTTAACAGTTCTCATGATCTGCATATTACATTAAATATGTCATCGATAAATATAAAAAAATATAATGATGTTTTTTAATATATTCTTCATTGGTTCTCTAAAAAATACTAGTGTTTTAGTCTGTACAAACAATATTAAAAGATATTTAAAGCGTCCAAACCTAGTCATAGAAGTGGACATCATGATATCTTACTCCAGAACTATGAGATGATGATAACAATACCATTTTTTAATCATTAATATACACCTTTAACCCATTACAAGATAAATCATGTCATAAATATAAGGAAAATAATAATAATTATTAGTTATAATGTTATTTAAATTCCAATAATTGTCAAAATGATAAAGAGTTCAATCATCCTTATTTTGAAAAAGACCATATCATGCCCAAGGTTTTTTACATGGATGAGAAAAAACAATCTATTTTTAATCATCCTAAAAAATCATCAAATCTTTCAATTTAGACTATTCTTTATGATTGTAATGAATTTTTGTCATCTTATTTTGAGACAAAAAAATTGATTGGAAAATAACCTCTCACACTTAAAGATGACTAAAGTATTCATCATTAAATACACATTTAATATTCATGTATAAAATATTACGATCAAAAATAGAGAATTAATTAACAATACGATATTTATTAGAAGATATCAAAATATATACATCCAAATGAAGAGGTCATGTTTAGCAAGATAGAATATCCCATTCATCCAGAAACACTAATAAGAACCAAAAAGGGAATTAAAGGAAACCCATTAATTATTTTAGTAAAACATATATCAATGGTATTCCATAAAGTCAATACTATTGGTAATTCTTAATAGTACTTGGTTAATAACCACATAGTCACATGTTAAATAAAAAATATAGACTGATAAATAGAATACAGTTAATTGATAACCCTATAGTTTTATCGTCATAAGATGAATCACATGATTTTTAATTAATTACATGATATCCTTTGAATGATTCAAAAGATAAAAAAATTGGACATTATAATGAAATTAAGGGAACAAATACTTAATAGATTATTTTGTATAGAATATTAAATGATGTTAATACCACTCATTATCACTGGACCCACATCAAATTATACTGGAAAATCGTCTACTATATAAATTTAATTTATATCAAAAGCATGTGGATGGATCCCTATAAATATGATTTCATTAAAATGTTATGTATTTCGCATTAAAATTTATCAACTTCAGTCATATTGAGGTATAAGAAATGAATTATAGAGCCTATATAGGTATCTTTGTCGAACATAGTGGCTATTAATCTTCAGAGGTGTAGCGAAATAATACATCATGTTCATAATCATTAAACTGTGATATCATGTCAATGGAAGACTTCTAGTTTCTACTGAATTATTGAATGAATCCTTCTCTGGTGAGATACTTCTATCACCCACTCTATGAGCCATATTCCACATCATATTCTTTATTTGTGGGCAAATATTATGTCTACTATATATATAAAGAAATCAAATCAAACCCAAAAAATCACAATAGATTCATTTCTAGCATCATCACTTTATCTACTAAATATTAATATGTGAAAAAAGTATGAATGAATATGAGTGTATGAATTTATGGTTGAAAACCCATCTAGAATCACTGAACGTTTAGCATGTAGTTTTTCACAGCCTGAGGAACAAAAATTACCAGTTCAGTAAAGTGACTGGTATCTTTCTTCACTAAGAGACCACCCTAATTTATGGTTAAAAAATCTATATACATCACTATAGTCCCAATGTTTTGGTAGAACAATTAAAATAATATTTTATAAACTCATCCCAATCCAATCCTTCCAGTTAGTTTTACTGAACCATATTTTCCCACCATCATCCACAAGTACCCTCATGATTAAATCTAAAAAATTTCACCTTTACATATTCTAGTGTATCTATGATGAAAATGATATGAATCATTATATCAAAATCACATTCCTCTTTAAAAGTATCATTCATCCACTGAATGGATATTTTCCTCAAGAGGTGGAATTTTTTATCTCAATATTTGCCACCTCCTGCTCGAGGTTTTACCACACTATCCTTATTTATAATAAGTGGTTTATTTTGGTCCACTATGAAAAATACCCCTAATATAGTCTCATTAGGTTTCTAATTAAAATTATAGTTAATCATTGATAATTATATGAACGTCCCTCATGGGTAACATGAGGAAGACATTTGGGTGATGTTGCACTAAATCAAGAAAGGAATGATACCATCAGACAAGGAATAAATCTTAAATTTATTTAAGATAATATAATCATAAAACAAAGAAAAAAAATCGACATGATATACATGTTTCTATACATCCATTAAATCTTAATTTTCATTAAAATGAGAGTTGGTCCAGCCATCCCTCGTAAACTACCCATTATTCCATGAAAATATTATATACTCTTTTCCATATATCCCTATATAATATAACATGATAAAAATAAATTTGATACCAATTATTCATGTACAGGCCAAGATGACCCATAACCCTTTGTTCCAAACCCATTATAAGTAAGACTTAAATAGAATTATAGATCTCTATTGGGTAAAAACATGACCTATGGAATCAAAAATGAAATTTTGGAATGATTTCTCCCAACCAGATACAATAAATAATAGGAAAATAATATAATAATTGGTAAAAATTCCATAAAAATATTTAAAATGAAATATTAATATATAACAAGACATGAAAACCAAATCCAATCACATAATTCTATAGTAACCAACGAAATAAAATATAATGAAAACCTTATCCAATTTATAAGTGGAAAAAATCCCACTACATCAACACCATATTCTCATAACCAGTAAAAAAACTATTTGCTCACTATGTCACCATTTCCTCTTATAATCATTGAAAAATTAGGCATACATACGCACAATGGTGTGTATAGGCATTGTGAAAAACTAAACTTGTGGGATCCCACTAATTTTTGCAAAAAAAAGTGTTTGAATAATAATCACAATATAATCATATTATATGATAATAAAACATGATATACATATTTATAAATTTATATAAAAACATTTATATTTACAAATATAAACTGTTTTTATGTTATTCCATATAAAAATGATTTCAATGGACATTCATGTAATCCATTTTTTAATGAATGTATCATAAATTCACATTACGAAAAAACTAGAAATTAACCCAAGTATACAATTTTCCTAGTATATCATGGTTCCTTATACAATAATCAATAATTACTAAATTACACTAATCATATACTCAGTATGTTGTCCATAAGTTTATATGAATTCACTAGTAATTAATTCCCATTATGTTGTATTGTAATCAATCACAAGACATGTAACCGATGAAGAAGAATAATACCTCAATGTTTAATTCCCCTATATGATGCTAAAAAATCAATATCCAGATCAACCCCCTACTATATATCCTAGTATCCCATGTTTTGATAATTTCAAATAATTTAAAAAGGGAATTTTAAATTTTTAAAATCATTACAAAACCCCATTTTCTCATCTATATTCCTTGAAATCAAATTTAAATAAAATATCTAATAGCGATTTCAAGTACAATAATTATTATAAGATACAATGGTGAAACAATTTTTTATGAATACCAACCGTATAATAAATTTTGATAAATTAGAGACCATGAAATTTATTATTTAGAAATAATTTGTAGAAATGAAAAAGCATGTACAACTCATAAGAAACTGAATTTTGATGAAACAAACAACCTCATACATGTTTTATTCAATAAATTTCATGTTATTCACACACCAATGGATAAATGACTTCACTTTGAAATGTTTTACATCACTAAACCCCAAATTCAATATATTAATAATCAATTCATAGATATAAATAACAACTTAAATGAGTGAAATAAATTTCTACAATGCTTCCCAAAAAACACACAATAATAAATGATGATTTGGACAGTAATTCCTAATTTTAAGGTTGATATATATGTGACTAATTTTATCTTTTCAAAACTATTATATCCTCTAAAAGTAACTCTGATATAAGGATCTTTTTAAATATAATGGATAAGATCTATAAGAACAATGAATGAAGAAAAATAAATGGCACATAACATTTTAATCATATATCCAGCTCCCTTTGACCAATCAAAATAGATCTTCTAGAGGTAATGATTTAAAATATTTTAAACATAATTCAATATGGTCAAGATCATAGTCTACAATTATAATAATCATTCATATAGGAGGATTTTTCAATCATAAATTGAATATTTATATTAATTAATACACATAACATGGATTTGCCACAATGTTCAACAAAATGTACACTGATTTTTTATCCCTTTTTGCATTACAAGAGAAGCCACGGGGATTGGAAATGTAATTATAAAAAAGCGGAACCTACCATGTGAAATTAAATTTTACCGTTATTCATGTTTTTAGGTAATGTAATAATTTTTCTTCTAAGTTGTGTAAAAATCATACACTTTCATCTGAAAATGTAGTATAAATTTTATGGTATGTTGAGATGCCATGTACATCTTTCTGTAACCATGGTACACCCATGAATATTTTTATAAAACTTATATAACTAAAAAAATTCACTTTTAATGTCCTATAAAATCATTAAGATTTTTTTAAAAAGGATATACATAATTGAATGTTATGTAGAGAAGTTACATCATTCGAGGATATAATAAATAAATAAGTTTAGAATTCACTAGGTACCCATTCTAGATTTTCTCAGGAGACCCACCAATCATTAAAGGGATATAGCATTCCCTCCCCATAACTAACTATGTTTAATGAATTCATCAAATACAACTAGTTAATATACTATATAATACATGATCAACATAAATATACATATTTTAAAAATATCCTAAAAAGCATCATTATTCCACATTCAAAATTAAAACATCAGTTTCATAAGCCAACCTAATTAATATATTTGATTGTATCATTATATTATATCCCCATTAAATAATAATAGTAGGTGAATGGTTTTGAAATAAATAAAAATACATGAAAAATAATATTTGAACATTTCATTAAAGACATGAGTAACAAATATAATTTTATTCTGATGAAAATTAAAATAAATATTTCTTGAATATTGATAAAATTTAATTATAGTCAAACAATAATGGTAACATTTAACTGAAATTTAATAAATGTACATAATGGTGAATATCATTGTTCGTATCACATATGATAATAGAGTACAATATATTTAAAATTGCAGAAAAAATTCAAAACAAATTTTTATAGAAAAGCATATAAAAAATATTCCACTTATTAATCTCTAATTAAAGTTAAAAGTTGTGTAAAAATAATGTTTCCATTAATTACGACTAAATAATAATATTCATTAAATAATTGATAAACATGAACATTGATGATAAATATTTTTAAAGGAAAAAATTAAAATAATGTTTTCATGGAAAAACATTGTAAATTTTAGAAACGTTGATGAAAGGATTTTGAATAAGATAAATTTAAATCAATTGGTAGACTAAATTAATTATAATAAATTAATATTAGTGTACATTCATAATGAAGTTCATTCACAACAAAAATGAAATCATGTATTCAAAATTGTAAAATTCTGAAAAAAGTAAATTAAGACAATAAATGTTTTATAGATATCATATAATTCCAATGACAATTAATCAATAAGATGATTATTAATAAAAACAATTAAAACACATCAAAAATATGTATATTCAATTTTAAAAAATACTATATATTTCCACTTATAATATTTTTATAAAATAATAAATGAAGAAGATAATTAACACAATTATAGAGAATTAAGTTATGAAACCACCTTACTAATGCTCGTATCACGACATACTTAATTATTCAGATGTATTATATTATTATTATCCATTTTATTTCATTTAATACAATTCCATATATAATAGTTAAATAAACGCTGGTCATGTCAGATAGTTTGCAGATGTTTGGTTCATAATAAAAACATCTATGGAATTACCTTTGTCAATAGGTTAATGGATTCGTAATAAAAATAATGTTAATCATAATTTTTTTGAATCCTCAATGAATGGTTCAGAATAAAAAATAATCACAGTTCATTATGGGGGTCATATTACACATGTATGTATCAGAGATTTTATCTTTTCTTAACAGGTAGAAGGGTTTGAAGTTTGGCAATATATTATATTTCCAAATTCCAATTTATTTAATGAATATCATATAAATTCATTATATATATCATAATAACCAACCATTTTATATAGTGATGAAAAATTAAACACATAACATTGTCCAGGTTGTTTTCCACATGTACGTAGTATTGATGATTTCATTTATTATAGGATTGGGATGGAACATATCAGGGAAATAATAATCGTATCATAACAAATTATAATACTTGATATACTATTATTATAATATTTTTTTGGTTTTTATAGTATTTATGTTTTACAAGGAGAAATAAGATGATTGAACCGAGCTAACAGTTATACCTCTTCATTGGGAAACCTTCTTTCTCAAACACATTTAGGATTCTATGCTAGTCATTAGGTGTGAAAAGTTGTACTAGATATTGGGTATGATAGTTGGTAAATAATTTGGGTAGATCATTATTGAGATAAATTGAAAAAAAGTGACAAGTATAATAGGGTGTTCCTTTTATATGTGAGATGAGTGGGGAAAATTTATATTATTAAGAATGTAAAAATTTTATAAATATCATAACCATGTGAGGTAGGAAAAATGGATATAATGTAATACTTATGAAATTATATGGTATAATTTAATTCACAAAATAATATTTAGTAATTTTTATACCCCTTTTAATGATTTCTATTTTTTATAACGTCCACATTTAATGTTTTAAACCATAACTGCAGTAACACATTTTGACTCTTTGATGTGTATAAATTTAGTTCCTAGTTTTATAGTGGATACAAAATTATCCATGGATGATATTTTGTAAAATTTTCCATCCAACATTTCTGCATTCATTTTTTAATTTCTATATAGTTTAATAAAATATTATTTATAATAAAAAACATTTTGGTAATATTTATTTATTTTCACTTCCATATCATTAAAATAGAAATGCAATTAGAATATAAATTCATTAAAAATTATTTATATTTTATATATACCTATGAAATTTATGGAATACGATAAGTAATCAAAAATATAATAAATATTCTTGTAAAATCATTTACCTACATTTATCACTGGTTTGTAGATGCACTGTATTGTGGTGGTGTAAGAGTATAAGGTAATTATTTAATAACTAATAATATAGAATAGAATAAAATAATAAAAATTAAAAATTAATGTTTCAAATATTATTTTCTATTATTTCATGGAAGGTTATTATATAATTCAAAACATATAATTGAAATTAATATTATGGAAATGAAATTTTTATAATTATATTTCAAATAAAAAAAATAAAGGTTAGAATAAAATTGTAGTGAAAAAATTTACACATCTTGAAATAAATGATTATTATAGTTTGTAAAAATCATCCAGAAAAAAAATACAGTTTTAAGGGATACTTGTATCGAATATCTCATATTTTTAACCCAGACATCTAATTTTACACTTACATTTGTGAAATTTTTTTTACTAAGGTTACTACTCAAAATGACCAAAAATAAATTTATCACATTTACCAAATTTGAATCAAATGTTTTAATATGAAAACATTTTTTCCAAAATAAATTTCCAGATTTTTCAAATATAAATTTTAATATAAATGAATAAAATACAACAAAAATAGTTTTTGAAAAATGACATTCAAAGTCTATAAGTGAACTTATTAATCATATTAATATGATGAGAAATATTCTGTTATTATTTAGGTTATATGTAAATACATGTTAATTATGTTACTTTAATAAAAAACTATAATACATAATTGGTATTTTAAATTACTTTTTTAAATAAAACATATTATAGTAGTGTGAAAATAATCTTTCCTCATCATTCACCAAAAAAATATTTTATTAATGTATAATTGGAAAAATGTTACTGTAAGATAAGTTTTATATAATGAAACCAAATATTAAATAGTTTATATATATATCAAATTTAAAAAAATTAAATTTTATTTTTATCTAAAATTTACTAAACAACTAATTTTATTAAAAAAATGACATTTTAATATTTATTTTATCTTAATAATTTTTTTGTAAGTTATAAATTATATTAGTTTTCTGACTCATGTTATTTATATAATTTTATCATATAATTATATACCAATTGGACTTAAGTAAACCAAATTTATATATCTCTAATGAATATATATATTCAATGTCAATGTGTCAAACAACCTTTTGTATGCCTATAATATTAAATTTGTTTATATATAATTACATGATAAGATATAAATTATTCATTTAATCCTATTTATTACGTTATATTATATTAATAATTATTTTCCATGTTTATATTGTTTCAATAAGGGTCACAATTATCATGTTCGACCATTCAGAATAAATATTTTATGTTTTTTATCTGTATATATGTGTATATTTTCCCTAATTTTAAATTTATTCATGTTTTTAAATATTTCATCCTCATAATGTATTATTGTTTATCATTTATTGTAATATTTTATCTCAAAAAATTATTACAGATCATATTTCATTTCATGTTCCTTGTATCAAATTCTATCAAATTTATTATTACTTTAAAAGGTAAATACATATTCATATATCACTATGTTATATACACCCCTATTTTAAAAATTAAATCCACAAATTTTAATTTGTAATTTTAAATTTTATATTATCATAGTTATTAAATAAAATATAAATTTTATCATGAGATTTATTTTTTAAGATAAATAGGATTATTATTTAACAAAATAATGTACCTCCATGTTACTGTTTCTTGCAGATGGGTATCTAGAATCAAACCCTGATATTCTTGGGGAACTCTAGGAATTACACATGACATATTTGATAAATTATTTTCTTTCAAGATTGTGATTTTACGAAAATATATGTAAGTAATTGTTTTTAGTATATATTTTTTTCATCCTTAATTTTCATTTCAATCAGTTTCCACTTATATATTAATTCATGCTCCAATAAATGAATATTTGAGATGAAGTTTATATTTAAAATGTATATAAATAAACATAAATCATTTCATAAGTGACTATCCTTTTTACTGTTAAAAAATAGTCTTAACCTTGTTAAAAACAAAAATATTGTAAATATTTGATCTCATATACATCGAAAATCAATGTATTCTTTATTTTTAACTAATATAATTCATTAAATAGTCATTAAAAATATATTTATATTACTTTATCATATAATTTAAAAATTATTCTAATACTTCCATTAAATTGTTAGAATTGACAAAAATAAGCAATAAAATCTTGTATTCTTCTAAAAGATAACTCAACCATTATTGTAACACCCCGAGATTTTATGAAAAATATTATTTTTAATTCTATTAATGTCTTTTGTTGTACTCTACACCAAAATAAGCTTTCACAACACGCATCCTTGACTTTCCTTTCATTACACGCAATCACGGCCTTCCTTGATAGCGTGTGTAGTACGCAATACCGAGTTTCACTAAACAACGATATGCTATTAAAATATTATTAAAACTAGCCATTATGAATAGTAATAAACACTTTTTGAAATTTTGTAAATTTTATTTTTCAAATTGGACTTCATTTTTGGATTCGGAATATCGAAATTAGCTTAGGGTGAAATTTTGGTACTTTTCGGATAACTTTCATTTTCTGATGAATAGTGAAAATTACTAAATTTTAATTAAAAACAACCATTTTAATCAAACTAATTAATAGTGATAAATTATTAATTTGAGTGGTTTTAAAGTATATTTAGAATATATTTTTACAATTTAATACAATTTTTGTCGTTGGATGTAATTTCACATTTAAACCATACATAAACAAGTGTCAATCTTCTAATAGTTATTATCTCTTAAGAACACGCTATTTGTTTTGAAGATGGGAATTAATTTTTAAATTAAGTAATGAAACCAATATGTTTTGAATTTGGTAAAATATACATCATTTTTCAGTCCATAATATCAAATATAGATTAGGCCCAATTTTTGGTATTTTTCTGGAAACTTTCATTTTTTGATGAATAGTGAAACCACTAAGTGGTAGTAAAAAAAATAATTTTTCATAAAACATAATTTTACCACTTTTGTGAGTGAAATTTAAAAAATCTTAGAGACAAGGTTGATGTCAGTAAGTAAAATGTAGTTCAATGGGATGAAAATAATTTTTGGTGAATAGTAATTGTTTACTTTTTTTTACCACGGTTAAAAGTAAATAGGGTAATTAAGGGTAAAAATGATATTATTATTACCCTAAAACATGTCCTAATTCTATTGGATATGTTTAATTCGACCAAAAACAACCTTAGGAATAAAATATGACCATTTAGGCCCACTTGGATTAGATTAGGACATTTATTATTAATTTATTTAAAGATGGGTTAAAATAGTTAAAATAAAAGTTTAATAAGTATATCATTTTTTCAAATAGAATTATACATAATACAAATTCGACTATAAATATTCATTATAAAGCTACAAAGATTTCCTCCATAATTGTAATTTATTTTTAATTTTTAGGCATTATATAATTTAATTTATTTATGACACAATGATGATGCAGTAATTATCTTATTAATGAAATATTGACATTATAAATACACAAATAAATGTAATTTGAGACTTTTTATGAATTCCACTAATTTTATAGGTTAATATGACATGTTATTATGTATTTAATTAAATTTTTTCGAAGTAATCATTCTGTTATGATTTTTACAAAAATCAATTACTAAATAGTGTCAAAATTGACATAAAATAGTTTTTAAAAAAAATATTATATTATTAATTGTAATTTTATTCCTAAAAATCTAAGGTGGGCCAAATGACTTATATAAGGTTATATATATTAATAATAAACAACTTTGGGTTCGTTTGGCTTCTTATTGTAAGTTTATTAACCTTATAGTGTAAGAACACAAAAAGACACGCTAAAAGTAAAATTATCTAACATAATGTTAAATCTAAATGATAAGGTTAATATAGGAACCTAAACTTGTCTAAATTCTATTGTATGAGAGGATTTCGACCCATTACCACCTAAGCTTCTAAATAACCCTATTTGGAGCTATTTAAAACCGAATTTGTCTTTATAATAAAATAATATTTTTAGTTTTTCCAAAGGAGCCCCTCTCCTCCCTTTTAAAAGGGCACCTCCTCCCTCTCTTCCTCACACCACTTTTAGCCTTCATGCTTGGCCAACCCCTGCAAAATTCTCTTCCCCACATCCCTAGAAACATCCTATAGGTTCTGGTATTCCTCAAAGACCAATTTTAGTTCCCTAAAAGAAGATCTCAAAGAGGCGCTTCAAAGAAGAGGTAATGTCTGTTACCGATTATTTCAACTTTATTTCTTCTTCTACTTATTCTTCTTAGTTTGTTTCATTATAAAGTAATAACATCAGTATAATTCAAATACTGATATGTTATTATATGTATTAAATAACCCTATTTCACCATCTATCCATCCTACGGAAAATGAAATCACCGAGCATGCGTACGTACGGAATACCGTCTCCACACCGTGGTGTAATCTATTTTCCACCACCACCTTAATTGGATGGGTATAATGGTGTACATAATAACTATATATGATTATTGTAAAGTAATATTTATTCTGAAATAGTATACATACACTCCAATACAATTCCACGATCAGAGAACAATATCATCGCTCGTGCGTATGTACGGACTACCGTCTCCATGACGTGATGAGATTCATTCTCCACATTAACCATTCATGAATGATTATAAAGTATATATAATAACTAATCATGAAATATATGACATAATAATGATACATTATTTATGTGTATATATATGTATTTTGTCTACTTAATTCCAATCAACTCAATAAGGAAACGAAACCAGTGTTCATGCGTACGTACGGCCTACCGTCTCCATGAATGGTGTATTTCTTTACATTTACTGATCTATTATATATATGTATATTCTGAATATATATTATATATAAATCATGTTGTATATTCTAGAATTAAGTAATCATGATCTAAGTAATCATATGAATAATTACAAGTCAAAACACGAACGACAAATGAAACAATTTTACCCAAAACGCTCTTTAACATGGAATTTACAAAAGAACGAGGAATATAAAGTAATAAGTGAACCATATATGATATCATAACAATGAGTATGATTCTGGAATAAGTCAATGACATTATTTAAATCATTATACAGGTGGTTCGGACACTTATGAAGCAAATCAGACCTAAGGTAAGGGATAATTGTGCAAATCTCATTTTTATCCGAGATTACTTATTCGTAAGTATTTACTAGGGTTATTGCTATCATCCATGTCCATGTTTTATAAAAGTGTTTTATTGTAAGTTTAAAGTCCTTTTATACCCATTTTGACTTTTACCCCATGGTATAGAAGGAATCTTTCTTTTATTTACCCTACAAGGTACTTTTTGACTTTTCTGACAAAAGTACGAGAAAAATGTTTTTTAACTTATACGACATGAAAGGATTTTTAAGGTTTTATAAAACCTTATTTTCATGAAGATCCCTCCAAAATATTTCATGACTATTTTCAACAAAACCATTTTCTTTTAAAATTAAATGGAATTTTGTGAAAAGAAAAATATTTTCAAGATTAAAGGATATTTTCCTCAAGAATTCATTTCAAGTGCTTTATCAAAACCATTTTCCATCTAAGATGACATTATTTCATATGTGTATGTTTCAATTATAATGTCTCTATTATTTACATGGTTTCACTTTTCTTATTATTAAATGATATCCATTTCTTTTATATGGATTATGTGATGATGGGATGATGTTTATGAAACCCATTTTATTTATTGGGTTATTATGAATGATGTATGTTTATTTTGTGGCACAAGTAAAAATGATTTCATTATGAGATGGGTGGGACCTATATCTCCCTCCAATGCATTAGGTAAAGATATATATTTCATGAGATAGACATGGCTAGAATGGAAAGTTAAACCGGCTCAGTAATATAGGACTGGAACGAGGAGTGAACTCGATTCAGAAAGGGACTTTGTCTACTAAGATGGTCTTGGCAGCAATGCCATAACTACAATGGAAATCATATCATGTGATTAATGGTTTCCACAGTTACAGTTCTTATTCCCATGCTATTTTATCATTATTAATGTTTCTTTATGATCTATGCTTTACGTAATTCCATGTTTTGTGTCATTTCTCAGGCTTTTGATGTTTAAACATTATGTTCATGTTTTTATGTTCAAATGTATATGGTATGTTTTATTTTATCCATGCTTACCCTTACAGAGTATTTGAGCTCACCCTTTTTATGTTTTATTTTCCACAGGATATAAAGAAAGGTTTTAGGTAAGAAAAAATTGGAAGATCTTTACGGGAGATGTTGAAGATCTTTCACCATGATTAGAAGATTACGTTCCAAGTTTCCAAAGACACTAAACTATTATGGTCATTGTGTGTCTGTTTTTGTTATGTATTAAGTACTCCGGTAAAGTAATGTAATGTCCATCTACATCAAGCTTTGGGTCTCTACAGTTGGTATCAGAGGAAAAGTTTAGTCAACCTTTGGAAACTAGGATGCGAAAACGTTAGTGAGATCCCTAGAGATATTTCTAAGGTATGTCTAGGGATGTCCCTAAGGATAAGTATATGTATAAGATATATTCCTAGAAATACCGTAATGATATTAGATTAAACCAAAGATGTTAGATATTGAATTTACTCCCCCTTTATTATGATTTTTTCCTCTCACACTATTCTCTTGGGGTTTTATAAAATGGTTGCAAACAAGATGATTCACGATAATGGAAGATATGATGGAAAATGGAATGATATTTTTCATGAGAAACCAAATGAAATGGGATTTGGATGTCCAAACATCATTATTATGCCAAATCAAAAATCTCATAATATGATCAATAAAGTAAAAATTTGGTAAGTTTCCAGACTCGGCTAATAAGAGAAAGATAGAGTTTCATGATGATCATAGAGGAAAGAATGTTAAATTTCCCCTATGTAAATCATGTGGGAAGAGTCATCAAGGAGAATGTTTCAAAGGAACTGGAAGATTCTTTCGGTGTGGAAGAGAACGACACAAAGCCAGTAAGTGCAAAGGAAAAGGTTCAGTTAACACTAGGGATGAGGATAATGGTATTGCTATGACATCAACAATGGTTAAATGTTTTAAATGTCGAATGTAAGGCCTTTATGCAAACAAATTCCCTAAGGGAAAGTCTCATGAAGAGAATCAGTATGGTCATATGGGTAGTATTTATATTGATGATGATGAATAGACTACAAATGATATGTGAGATGAAATAATTGTTGAAGCTCGGACAATGGTTTAAGAATGTAGTGGAATGATTACATGTTTATCATGTGTAATTTTGTATAAGTAATCTCATGGTACTATTGAATAAAGAGACATCTAAGGATTGTTACACTTTTGTCTTTCCTTGAGTTTTGAAAGTTTATGATTAATGGTACTAGTATCCATGAAAGGTTATTCAGATAGTATTGGAATGTAGATGATATGCGCATAATGAAGGGATAAGGAGAAAATTAAATGTTTGATAGTATTCATGAGCTCATGACTGATATAAGGATAAGGTTATATCATGGTTTGAGTATATAGAATTTTTGGTTTTTGGTATGAGAAAAGAGTTAACTTTTGACAGCATTCATGTTTTCACTAATGTTTAATAGGTATTAATTTTTCAAGAGAATACATGATTAAGGTATTCACATGATTTGAATGTGACCAACAAGATATATGGGGGATAAATGATGGTATTCACATGCTTGGTTGATGACATTTCATGTAATGATTTTCTTTATACTATGAGCTTGTACCGAAGTATTTTAGATAAGCCTAAAGATTGGAATGGATTATGTTGGAAATAAGTTAGGATAGATCTTTTTTCAATATTATTGATGGGATGTTATAGTAATATAGCTTTAGAAAAAGGACAACCTACAGGACGGGCGACAACCCATCGCGTCGGACAATGCTTTGGGAATCGAACCCACAACCGATGTGTGACTGGCCTTTATTGCTTACCACTGGCCTACAGGAAGTCCCTGTTTAGTAGAAACTAGCTTTATTATATTAAGTAGTATGATATATGAAGTATAAGTCAATTTTAGGAACCGTATATGATTAATCTCACTATAGATGGACTTATATATTTTTGATAACTTTTATAACCTTTTGTTTGAGTCAGATGGAATGACCCATCATTCTGTCACATGATCTGCTAACACATCACTAATAACAAATTCAACTTCATTTCATTAAGGGATGAAGTGGAAATTGTTCAATTAACGAACAACAGTGAGAGTGTACCAAAATCATGTAAGTATTTCTTTTAATTCATCAACTTTAGGGAAATGATCTTGAAAACAAAAAATGTTGTCCTAGTTCCCTTATATCCGATGAATCAGATGGTACCTTAGATCATCACAAGTCTATGGATTTGTGATTTCTGGATTTTCCATAGCCATGTTCTCTACTATTCTCCATCAGAACATGAGGGTTAGATTTCCCTTCCATATCCATATTCTCACCTATGTGGAAACCCAGTGATTAGTTTATTTGGGTAACCGTTACGTTTCAAAATTTTGTTTTTAAAGATTGGTTTTGGTATTACTTTTTACGATGTGGGTTTCTATTAAAGAAACTTTTGAGTAGTAAACCATTTATAACCCCGACGAATTTCGAGGGCGAAATTCATTTTAAGGGGGGTAGAATGTAACACCCCGAGAATTTATGAAAAATATTCTTTTTAATTTCATTAATTCCTTTTGTTGTACGCTACACCAAAAGGAGCTTGCACAACACGCATCCTTGACTTGACTTTCATTACACGCAATCACGGCCTTCCTCGATAGCTTGTGTAGTACGCAATACCGAGTTTCACTAAACAACGATATGATATTAAAATATTATTAAAACTCGCCGTTATGAAGAGTAATAACCAATTTTTGAAATTTTGTAAATTTAATTTTTAAAAATGGAATTCATTTTTGGATTTGGAATATCGAAATTAGATTAGGGTGAAATTTTGGTACTTTTTGGATAACATCCATTTTCTGATGAATAGTGAAAATAACTAAATTTTAATTAAAAACAACCTTTTTAATCGAAATAATTAATAGTGATAAATTATTAATTTGAGTGGTTTTAAAGTATATTTAGAATATATTTTTACAATTTAATACAATTTTTTTCATTGGATGTAATTTCACATTTAAACCAGACATAAACAACTGTCAATCTTTTGATAGTTATTATCTCTTAAAAACACGATACTTGTTTTGACGACGGGAATTAATTTTTAAATTAAGTAATGCAACTAATATTCTTTTAATTTGGTAAAATAGACATCATTTTTCAGTTCATAATATCAAATATAGCTTAGGCCTAATTTTTGGTATTTTTATCGAAACTTTCATTTTTTGACGAATATTGAAACCACTAAGTGGTAGTTAAAAAAATTATTTTTCATAAAACGTAATTTTACCGCTTCTGTGAGTGGAATTTCAATAATTCGAAAGGCATGGTTGATGCCAGTAAGTAAAATGTGGTTCAATGAGATGAAAATAATTTTTCGTGAATAGTAACTTTTTACTTTTTTTACCACGGTTAAAAGTAAATAGGGTAATTAAGGGTAAAAATGATATTATTATTATCCTACCACATGTCCTAATTCTATTGTATAAGTGCAATTCGACCAAAAACCACCTTAGGAATAAAATATGACCATTTAGGAAAACTTGGATTAGATTAGGACATTTGGTATTAATTTATTTA
This sequence comes from Viscum album, assembly GCA_963277665.1. NCBI lineage: Eukaryota > Viridiplantae > Streptophyta > Magnoliopsida > Santalales > Viscaceae > Viscum > Viscum album. Next base: position 568,939,017 of record OY728151.1, read on the forward strand.
ATGAAGGGTTAAAATAGTTAAAATCAAAGTTCAATAAGTATATCCTTTTTTAATATAGGGATATAAATAAGATAAATTCGACTATAAATATTAATTAAAAATATAAAATGATTTCACACATAATGGTAATATATTTTTAATTTTTAGACATTAAATAATTTAATTTTTTTATGACACAAAGATGATGCAGTAATTATCTAATTAATGAAATATTGACATTATAAATACCCAAAAAATATAATTTTAAACATTTTATGAATTCCACTAATTTTCTAGGTTAATATGACACGTTTGTATTGATTTAATTAACTTTTTTCGAACGAATCATTCTGTTATAATTTTTACAAAAATCAATTACTAAATAGTGTCAAAATTGACATAAAAAAGTTTTTAAAACAAATATTATATTATTAATTGTTATTTTATTCCAAAAAATCAAAGGTTCGGAAAAATGACTTATATAAGGTTATATATATTATTAATAGACAACTTGGGGTTCGTTTGGATTTTTATAGTAAGTTTATTAACCTTGTTGTGTAAGAACACAAAAAGACACGGTAAAAGTAAAATTATCTAACTTAATGTTAAATCTAAATGATAAGGTTAAACAATGAACCTAAACTTGTCTAAATTCTATTGTATGAGAGGATTTCGACCCATCCCCACCTTAGAATCGAAATAACCCAATTTGAAGCTATTTAAAATCGAATTTGGCTTTATAATAAAATAATATTTTTAGTTTTTCCAAAGGAGATTCTCTCCTCCCTTATAAAAGGGAACCTCCTCCCTCTCTTCCTCACACCACATTGACCCTTCAGGCTCCACCAACCTCTCCCAAATTCTCTTCTCCACTTCCCTAGAAACATCCTAGAGGTTCTGGTCTTCCTCAAAGACCAATTTTAGTGCCCAAAAAGTAGATCTCAAAAAGGCGCTTCAAAGAAGAGGTAATGTCCGTTACCGATTCTTTCAACTTTATTTCTTCTTCCACTTCTTCTTCTTAGGTTGTTTCATTATGAAGTAATAACATCAGTATCACTCATATACTGATATGTTATTATAATTATGAAACAACCCTATTACACCATCTATCCATCCTACGAAAAATGAAATCATCGCGCGTGCGTACGTACGGAATACCGTCTCCACGCCGTGGTGTAATCTATTTTCCACCACCACCTTACTTGGATGGGTATAATGGTGTACATAATAACTATATATTATTATTGTAAAGTGATATTTATTCTGAAATAGTATAGATACACTCCAATACAATTCCACTATCATGAGAATGATATCATCGCTCGTGCGTACGTACGGACTACCGTCTCCATGACGCGATGAGAATCATTCTCCAAATTAACCATTCATGAATGATTATAAAGTATATATAATAAGTAATCATGAAATATATTACATAATAATGATAGTGGATTTGTGTGTATATATATGTATTTCATCTACTTAATTCCATTCAACTCAATAAGGAAACGAAAACAGTGTTCATGCGTACGTACGGCCTACCATATCCAGGAACGGTGTATTTCGTTCCATTTATTGATCCATTATATATATGTATATTATGAATATATATTATATATAAATCATGTTTTATATTCTGGAATTAATTAATCATGATCTATGTAATCATATGAATAATTACAAGTCAAAACACAAATGACAAATGAAACGATTTTACCCAAAACGCTCTTTAACATGGAATTTACAAAAGAACGGGTAATATAAAGTCATAATTGAACCATATATGATATCATAACAATGAGTATGATTATGGAATAAGTCAATGACAATATTTAAATCATTATACATGAGGTACGGACGCTTACAAATCAAATCGGACCTAAGGTAAGGGATAATTGTGCAAATATCATTTTTATCCGAGATTACTTATTCGTAAGTATTTACTAGGGTTATTGCTATCATCCATGTCCATGTTTTATAAAAGTGTATTCATGTATGTTTAAAGTACTTTTATACCCATTTTGAATTTTACCCCATGGTATGGATGAAATCTTTCTTTTATTTACCCTACAAGGTACTTTTTGACTTTTCCAACAAAAGTACGAGAAAAATGTTTTTTTAACTTATACGGCATGAAAGGATTTTTACAGTTTTATAAAGCCTTATATTCATGAAGCTTCCTCCAAAATATTTCATGACTATTTTCAACAAAATCATTTTCTTTTAAAATTAAATGGAATTTTGTGAAAAGAAAATGATATTCAAGATGAAAGGATATTTTCCTCAAGAATTCATTTCAAGTGATTTATCAAAACCATTTTCAATCTAAGATGACATTATTTCATATGTGTATGATTCAAGAATCATGTATCTATGATTTACATGGTTTCACTTTTCTTATTATGAAATGATATCCATTTCTTTTATATGGATTATGTGATGATGGGATGATGTTTATGAAACCCATTTTATTTATTGGGTTATTATGAATGATGTATGTTTATTTTGTGGCACAAGTAAGAATGATTTCATTATGAGATAGGTGGGACCTATATCTCCCTCCAATGCATAGGGTAAATATTATTATCTCATGAGATAGACATGGCTGGAACGGAAAGTTCAACTAGTTCAGTAATACAGTACTGGAACGAGGAGTGAACTCAATTCAGAAAGGGACTTTGTCCACTAAGATGGTCTTGGCAGCAATGCCTTGGCTACTCTAGAAATAATATCATGTGCTTAACGGTTTCCACAATTAAATGTTTTATTCCCATGCTATTTTATCATTATTAATGTTTCTTTATGATGTATTCCCTATGTACTTCAATGTTTTGTGTCATTTCTCAAGCTTTTGATGTTTAAACATTATGTTCTTGTTTTTAAGTTCATATGTATATGAGATGTTTTATTTTATCCATGCTTACCCTTACTGAGCATTTGAGCTCACCCTTTTTATGTTTTCTTTTCCCTAGGATATAAAGAAAGGTTTTAGGTAAGAAAAAAAGGGAAGATCATTATTGGAGATGTTGAAGATCTTTCACCACGATTAGAATATTACGTTCCAAGATTCTAAAGAAACTAAACTATTACGGTCCTTGTGTGTCCGTTTTTGTTATGTATTAAGTATTCCGCTAACGTAATGTAATGTCCATGTATGTCAAGCTCTGTGTATCTACAGTTGGTATCAGAGGAAACGTTTAGTCAACCTTTGGAAACTAGGATGCGAAAAAGTAAGTGAGATCCCTAGAGATATTTCTAAGGTATGTCTAGGGATGTCCCTAAGGATAAGTATACGTATAGGATATAGTCTTAGAACTATGGTAATGATATTAGATTAAACCAAATATGTTATATATTGAGGTTACTCCCCCTTTATTATGATTTTTTCCTCTCACAATATTCTTTTTGAGTTTTAGAAAATGGATGGAAACAAGATGATTCACGATAATGGAGGATATTATGGAAAATGGAATGATATTCTTCATGGGAAACCAAATGAAATGGGATTTGGAAGTCCAAACATCATTATTATGACGAATCAGAAATCTCATAATATGATCAATAAAATAAAATTTGGTAAGTTTCCTGACTCAGCTAATAATAGAAAGATGGAGTTTCATGATGATCATAGAGGAAAGAATGTTCAATTTCCCCTATGTAAATCATGTGGGAAGAGGAATAAAGGAGAATGTTTCAAAGGAACTGGAAGATTCTTTGGGTGTGGAAAAGAAGGACACACAGCCAATAAGTGCAAAGGAAAAGGTTTAGTTAACACCAGGGATGAGGATAATGGTATTTCTACTACATCAACATTGGTTAAATGTTTTAAATGTGGAATATACAGGAATTATGAAAACCAATGCCCTAAGGGAAAGTCTCATGAAGAGAATCGGTATGGTCGTATGTGTATTATTTATGTTGATGATGATGAAGAGTCTACAAATGATATGTGAGATTAAAGAATTGTTGAAGCTCGGTCAATGGTTTAAGAATGTAGTGGAAGGATTACATGTTTATCATGTGTAATGTTGTATAAGTAATCTCATGGTACTATGGAATAAAGAGACATCTAAGGATTGTTACACTGTTGTCTATCCTTGAGTTATGAAAGTGTATGATTAATGGTACCAGTATCCATGAAAGGCTATTCAGATATTTTTGGAATGTAGATGATATGCGCATAATGAAGGGATAAGGAGAAAATTAAATGTTTGATAGTATTCATGATCTCATGACTGATATAAGAAGAAGTTTATATCATGGTTTGAGTATATAGAATTTTTGGTTTTTGGTATGTGGAAAGAGTTAACTTTTGACAGCATTCAAATTTTCACTAAGGTTTAATGGGTATTCAATTTTCAAGAGAATACATGATTAAGGTATTAACATGATTTTATTGTGACCAACAAGACATATGGGGGATAAATTATGTATTCACATGCTTGGTTGATGACATTTCAAGTAATCATTTTCTTTATACTCTGACCTTGGACTGATGTATTTTAGATCAGCCTAAAGATTGGGATGAATTATGTTGGACATAAGTTAGGATAGAACTTTTTTTGATATAATTGATGGGATGTTATAGTAATATATCTTTAGAAAAAGGAAAACCTATAGGACGGGCGACATCCCATCGCGTCGGACAAGGCTGTGGGAATTGAACCCACAACCATAGTGCGACTGGCCTTTATCGCCTACCACTGGCCTACAGGATGTCCCTGTTTAGTATAAAATAGTTTTATTATATTAAGAAGTATGATATATGAAGTATAAGTCCATTTTAGGAACTGTATATGATTAATCTCACTATAAATGGACTTATGTATTTCTAATAACATTTATAACCTTTTGTTTGAGACAGATGGAATGACCCATCATTCTATCACCTGATCTGCTAACACATCATGAATAACAAATTCAACTTCATTTCATTAAGGGATGAAGTGGAAATTTTTTAATTAATGAACAACAGTGAGAGTGTACAAAAATCATGTGAGTATTTCCTTTAATTCATCAACTTTAGGGAAATGATCTTGAAAACCAAAAATGTTGTCCTAGTGCCCTTTTATCAAATGAATTGGATGGTACCTTAGATCGTCACAAATCTATGGATTTGTGATTGCTAGCTTTTCTATAGCCATGTTCTCTACCACTCTCCATCAGAACATGATGGTTAGATTTCTCTTCCATATCCATATTTTCACCTATGTGGAAACCCAGTGATTAGTTTATTTGGGCAACCGTTACGTTTCATACTTTTGTTTTTAAAGACTGGTTTTGGTATTCCATTTTACGATGAGGGTTTCTATTAAACAAACTTTTTAGTTGTAAACCATTTATAACCCCGACAAATTTCGAGGGAGAAATTCATTTTAAGGGGGGTAGAATGTAACACCCCGAGATTTTATGAAAAATATTCTTTTTAATTTCATTAATGTATTTTGTTGTAATCTACACTAAAAGGATATTTCACAACACTCATCCTTGACTTTCCTTGCATTACATGCAATCACGACCTTCCTCGATAGCGTGTGTAGTACGCAATACCGAGTTTCACTAAACAACGATATGCTATTAAAATATTATTAAAACTGGCCGTTATGAACAGTAATAACAAATTTTTTTAATTTTTTTAATTTTATTTTTCAAAATGGACTTCATTTTTGGATTCGGAATATCGAAATTATCTTAGAGTGAAATTTTGGTACTTTGCAGATAACTTTCATTTTCTGATGAATAGTGAAAATTACTAAATTTTAATTAAAAACAACCTTTTTAATCGAAATTAATAATAGTGATAAATTATTAATATGAGTGGTTTTAAAGTATATTTAGAATATATTTTTACAATTTAATACAATGTTTGTAATTGGATGTAATTTCACATTTAAACCGGACATAAAGAAGTGTCAATTTTTTTATAGTTATTATCTCTTAAGAACACACTATTTGTTTTGACGACGAGAATTGATTTTTAAATTATTTAATGCAACTGATATGTTTTGAATTTGGTAAAATAGACATCATTTTTCATTTCATAATATCAAATATAGCTTAAGCCTAATTTTTGGTATTTTTCTGGAAACTTTCATTTTTTGATGAATAGTAAAACCACTAAGTGGTAGTTAAAAAAAATAATTTTTCATAAAACATAATTTTACCGCTTCTGTGAGTGGAATTTCAAAAATCAGAGAAACAAGGTTGATGTCAGTAAGTAAAATGTCGTTCAATGAGATGAAAATAATTTTTGCTGAATATTAACTTTTTAATTTTTTTACCACGGTTAAAAGTAAATAGGGTAATTTAGGGTAAAAATGATATTATTATTACCCTAAAAAATGTCTTAATTCTATTAGATAAATTTAATTCGACCAAAAACAAACTTAGGAATAAAATATGACCATTTAGGCCCACTTGGATTAGATTAGGACATTTATTATTAATTAATTTAAAGAAGGGTTAAAACAGTTAAAATTAAAGTTTAATTAGTATATCATTTTTTAATATAGGATTATACATAAGATAAAATAGACTATAAATATTCATTAAAAATCTAAAATAATTTCCTACATAATGGTAATTTATTTTTAATTTTTAGACATTAAATAATTTAATTTATTTATGACCCAAAGATGATGCAGTAATTATCTTATTAATGAAATATTGGCATTATAAATACCCAAATAAATGTTATTTGAGACATTTTATAAATTACACTAATTATATAGTTTAATATGACATTTTAGTATTTATTTAATTAAATTTTTTAGAACTAATCATTCTATTATGATTTTTACAAAAATCAATTACTAAATAGTGTCAAAATTGACATAAAATAGTTTTTAAAACAAATATTATATTATTAATTGTTATTTTATTCCTAAAAATATAAAGTTCGGCCAAATGAATTAGATAAGTTTATATATATTAATAGTAAACAACTTGGGGTTCGTTTGGATTCTTATAGTTTGTTTATTAACCTTATAGTGTAAGAAAAAAAAAGACACGGTAAAAGTAAAATAATCTAACTTATTGATAAATCTAAATGATAAGGTTAAAATAGGAAACTAAACTTCTCTAAATTCTATTGGATGAGAGGATTTCGACCCATCCCCATATTAGCTTCTAAATAACCCAATTTGGAGCTATTGATAACCGAATTTGGCTTTATACTAAAATAATATTTTTAGTTTTTTCAAAGGAGCCCCTCTCCTCCCTTATAAAAGGGAACCTCCTACCTCTCTTCCTCACACCAATTTGAGCATTTAATCTCAGCCAACCCCTGCCAATTTCTCTTCTCCACTTCCCTATAAACATCCTAGAGGTTCTGGTCTTCCTGAAAGACCAATTTTAGTTCCCTAAAGGAAGATCTCAAAGAGGTGCTTCAAAGAAGAGGTAATGTTCGTTACCGATTCTTTCAGCTTTATTTCTTCTTCCACTTCTTCTTCTTAGGTTGTTTCATTATGAAGTAATATCATCAGTATCACTAATATACTGATATGTTATTATAAGTATGAAACAACCCTATTTCACCATCTATTCATCATACGGAAAAAGAAATCACCGCGCGTGCGTACGTACAGAATACCGTCTCCACGCCGTGGTGTAATCTATTTTCCACCACCACCTTACTTGGATGGGTATAATGGTGTACATAATCACTATATATGATTATTGTAAAGTGATATTGATTCTGAAATAGTCTACATAAACTCCAATACAATTCCACGATCATGAGAATGATATCATCGCTCGTGCGTACGTACGGACTACCGTCTCCACAACGCGATGAGATTCATTCTTCACATGAACCATTCCTGAATGATTATAAAGTATATACAACAAGAAATAATGAAATATATGATATAATAATGATACTGGATTTATGTGTATATATATGTATGTTGTCTACATAATTCCATTCAACTCAATAAAGAAACGAAAACTGTGTTCATGCGTACGTACGGCCTACCGTCTCCATGAACGGTGTATTTCATTCCATTTACTGATCTATTATATATATGTATATTCTGAATATATATTATATATAAATAATGTTTTATATTTTGGAATTATGTAATCATGATCTATGTAATCATATGAATAATTACAAGTCAAAAAACGAACGACAAATGAAACAATTTTACCCAAAACACTTTTTAACATGGAATTTACAAAAGAACGGGTAATATAAAGTCATAAGTGAACCATATATGATATCATAACAATGAGTATGATTCAGGAATAAGTCAATGACATTATTTAAATCATTATACAGGAGGTTCGGAAAATTACGAAGCAAATCGGACCTTAGGTAAGGGATAATTGTGCAAATCTCATTTTTATCCGAGATTACTTATTAGTAAGTATTTACTGGGGTTATTTCTATCATCCATGTCCATGTTTTAGAAAAGTGTATTAATGTATGTTTAAAGTCCTTTTTTACCCATTTTGACTTTTTCCTCATGGTATGGAAGGAATCATTCTTTTATTTACCCTACAAGGTACTTTTTGACTTTTCCGACAAAAGTACGAGAAGAATGTTTTTTAACTTATACGGCATGAAAGGATTTTTACAGTTTTAAAAAGCCTTATTTTCATGATTCTTCCTCAAAAATATTTCATGACTATTTTAAATAAAATAATTTTCTTTTAAAATTAAATGGAATTTTGTGAAAAGAAAATGATTTTCAAGATGAAAGGATATTTTCCTCAAGAATTCATTTCATGTGCTTTATCAAAACCATTTTCCATCTAAGATGACATTATTTCATATATGTATGTTTCAAGTATCATGTCTCTATGATTTAAATGGTTTCACTTTTCTTATTATGAAATGATATCCATTTCTTTAATATGGATTATGTGATTATGGGATAATGTTTATGAAAACCATTTTTTTATTGGGTTATTATGAATGATGTATGTTTATTTTGTGGCACATGTAAGAATGATTTCATTATTAGATGGGTGGGACCTATATCTACCTCCAATGCATTGGGTAAAGATATATACTTCATTAGATAGACATGGCTGGAATGGCAAGTTATACTAGTTCAGTAATACAAAACTGGAACGAGGAGTGAACTCGATTCAGAAAGAGACATTGTCCACTAAGATGGTCTTGGCAGTAAAGCCTTGGGAACCATGGAAATAATATCATGTGCTTAATGTTTGCCACAATTACATTTTTTATTCCCATTCTATTTTATCATTCTTAATGTTTCTTTATGATCTAAGCCTTACGTACTTCTATGTTTTGTGTCATTTCACAAGCTTTTGATGTTTAAACATTATGTTCATGTTTTTAAGTTCAAATGTATATGGTATGTTTTATTTTATCCATGCTTACCCTTACTGAGAATTTGAGCTCACCCTTTTTATGTTTTCATTTCCCCATGATATAAAGAAAGGATTTAGGTAAGAAATAAAAGGGATTATCTTTATGGGAGATGTTGAAGATCTTTCACCACGATTAGAAGATTACATTCCAAGTTTCAAAAGACACTAAACTATTACGGTCCTTGTGTGTATGTTTTTGTTATGTATTATGTATTCCACTAAATTAATTTAATATCCATGTACGTCAAGATTTGGGTCTCTACAGTTGGTATCAGGGGAAAAGTTTAGTCAAACTTTGGAAACTAGGATGCGAAAACGTTAGTGAGATCCCTAGAGATATTTCTAAGGTATGTCTAGGGTTGTCCCTAAGGATAAGTATACGTATAGGATATAGTCCTAGAACTATGGTAATGATATTAGATTAAACCAAAGATGTTAGATATTGAGGTTACTCCCTCTTTATTATGATTTTTGCCTCTCACACTATTATTTTTGGGTTTTAGAAAATGGATGGAAACAAGATGATTCACTATAATGGATGATATGGTGGAAAATGGAATGATATTTTTCATGAGAAACCAAATGAAATGGGATTTGGATGTCCAAAAATCATTATTATGCCGAATCAGCAATATCATAATATGATCAATAAAGTAAAATTTGGTAAGTTTCCTGACTCGGCTAATAAGAGAAAGATGGAGTTTCATGATGATCATAGAGGAATGAAAGTTCAATTTACCCTATTTAAGTCATCTGGGAAGAGGCATCAAGGAGAATGTTTCAAAGGAACTGGAAGATGCTTTGGGTTCAGAAAAGAAGGACACAAAGCCAGTAAGTGAAAAGGAAAAGGTTCAGTTAACACCAGGGATGAGGATAATGGTATTGCTACGACATCAACAATGGTTAAATGTTTTAAATGTGGAATTTACGGGCATTATGAAAACCAATGACCTAAGGGAAAGTCTCATGAAGAGAATCAGTTTGGTCGTATGGGTAGTATTTATGTTGATGATGATGAAGAGACTACAAATGATATGCGAGATGAAAGAATTGTTCAAGCTAGGTCAATGGTTTAAGAATGTAGTGAAATGACTACATGTTTATCATGTGTAATGTTGTATAAGTAATATCATGGTACTATGGAATAAAGAGACATCTAAGGATTGTTACACTGTTGTCTTTCATTGAGTTTTGAAAGTGTATGATTAATGGTACCAGTATCCATGAAAGGTTATTCAGATATTATTGTAATGTAGATGATATGCGCATAATGAAGGGATAAGGATAAAATTAAAAGTTTGATAGTATTCATGAGCTCATGACTGAAATAAGGAGAAGGTTATATCATGGTTTGAGTATATAGAATTTTTGGATTTTGGTATGTGGAAAGAGTTAACTTTTGACAGCATTCATGTTTTCACTAAGGTTTAATGGGTATTCATTTTTCAATAAAATGCATGATTAAGGTATTCAAATGATTTGAATGTGACCAACAAGATATATGGGGGATAAATGATGGTATTCACATGCTTGGTTGATGACATTTTAAGTAATAATTTTCTTTATACTATGAGCTTGGACCGAAGTATTTTAGATAAGCCGAAATATTGGAATAGATTATGTTGGACATAAGTTAGGATAGATCTTTTTTCGATATTATTGATGGGATGTTATAGTAATATAGCTTTAGAAAAAGGACAACCTGCAGGATGGGCAACATCCCATCGCGTCAGACAAGGATGTGGGAATCGAACCCACAACCGAAGTGCGACTGGCCTTTATCGCCTTCCACTGGCCTATAGAAAGTCCTTGTTTAGTAGAAAATAGTTTTATTATATTAAGCAGTATGATATATGAAGTATAAGTCCATTTTAGGAACTGTATATGATTAATCTCACTATAGATGGACTTATGTATTTTTTATAACTTTTATAACCCTTTGTTTTAGACATATGGAATGACCCATCATTCTATCACATGATCTGCTAACACATCACGAATAACAAATTCAACTTCATTTCATTAAGGGATGAAGTGGAAATTGTTCAATTAACGAACAATAGTGAGAGTGTACCAAAATCATCTAAGTATTTTTTTTAATTCATCAACTTTAGGGAAATGATCTTGAAAACCAAAAATGTTGTCGTAGTACCCTTTTATCCGATGAATCAGATAGTACCTTAGATCATCACAAATCTATGGATTTATGATTGCTGTCTTTTCAATAGTCATGTTCTCTACCACTCTCCATAAGAACATAATGGTTAGATTTTTCTTCATTATCCATATATTCACCTATGTGGAAACCCTGTGATTAGTTAATTTGGGTAACCGTTACGTTTCATACTTTTGTTTTTAAAGATTGGTTTTGGTATTCTTTTTTACGATGTGGGTTTCTATTAAAGAAACTTTCTAGTAGTAAACCATTTATAACACCGACAAATTTCGTGGGCGAAATTCATTTTAAGGGGGGTAGAATGTAACACCCCGAGATTTTATGAAAACTATTCTTTTTAATTCCATTAATGTCTTTTGTTTTATGCTACAACAAAATGAGATTTCACAACACGAATCCTTGACTTGCCTTGAATTACACGCAATCACGACCTTCCTCGATAGCGTGTGTAGTACGCAATACCGAGTTTCACTAAACAACGATATGCTATTAAAATATAATTAAAACTAGCTGTTATGAATTGTAATAACAAATTTTTGAAATTTTGTAAATTTTATTTTTCAAAATGGACTTCATTTTTGGATTCGGGATATCGAAATTAGTTTAGGGTGAAATTTTCGTACTTTTCGGATAACTTTCATTTTCTGATGAATAGTGAAAATTACTAAATTTTAATTAAAAACAACCATTTTAATTGAAATAATTATTATTGATAAATTATTAATTTGAGTGGTCTTAAAGTATATTTATAATATATTTTTACAATTTAATACAATTTTTTTCATTGGATGTAATTTCACATTTAAACCAGACATAAACAAGTGTCAATCTTTTGATAGTTATTATCTCTTAAGAACACACTATTTGTTTTGACGACGGGAATTAATTTTTAAATTAAGTAATGCAACTGATATGTTTTGTATTTGGTAAAATAGACATCATTTTTCAATTCATAATATCAAATATATTTTAGGCCTAATTTTTGTTATTTTTCTGGAAACTTTCATTTTACGATGAATAGTGAAACCACTAAGTGGTAGTTAAAAAATAATAATTTTTCATAAAACATAATTTTACCGCTTATGTGAGTGGAATTTCAAAAATCCGAGAGACAAGGTTGATTTTAGTAAGTAAAATGTGGTTCAATGAGATAAAAATAATTTTTGGTGAATAGTAACTTTTTACTTTCTTTACCACGGTTAAAAGTAAATAGGGTAATTAAGGGTAAAAATGATATTATTTTTACCCTAACACATGTCCTAATTCTACTGGATAAGTGTAATTCTACCAAAGGCAACCTTAGGAATAAAATATTACCATTTAGGCCCACTTGTATTAGATTAGAACATTTATTATTAATTTATATAAGGAAGGGTTAAAATAGTTAAAATCAAAGATTAATAAGTATATAATTTTTTTAATATAGTGTTATACATAAGATAAATTCGACTATAAATATTAATTAGAGAGCTAAAGTGATTTCCTAAATAATGGTAATTTATTTTTAATTTTTAGACATTAAATAATTTAATTTATTTATAACAAATAGATGATGCAGTAATTATCTTATTAATGAAATATTGACATTATAAATTCTCAAATAAAGGTAATTTGAGACTTTTTATGAATTAAAATAATTTTCCATGTTAATATGACATTTTAGTATTTATTTAATTATCTTTTTTCGAAATAATCATTTTGTTATGATTTTTACAAAAATCAATTACTAAATAGTGTCAAAATTGAAATAAAATAGTTTTTAAAACAAATATTATATTATTAATTTTTATTTTATTATTAATAATCTACGGTTCTTCCAAATGACTTACATAAGGTTATATATATTAATAATAAAAAACTTGGGGTTCGATTGGCTTCTTATAGTATGTTTATTAACCTTATAGTGTAAGAACACAAAAAGACACGGTAAAAGTAATATTATCTAACTTAATATTAAATCTAAATGATAATGTTAAAATAGGAACCTAAACTTGTCTAAATTCTGTTGGATGAGATTATTTCGACCCATCCCCACCTTAGCTTCAAAATAACCCAATTTGGTTCTATTTAAATCTTAATTTGGCTTTATAATAAAATAATATTTTTAGTTTTTCAAAAGGAGCCCTCTCTTCCCTTATAAAAGGGCACCTCCTCCATCGCTTCCTCACACCACATTGAGCCTTCAAGCTCAGAAAAACCCTGACAAATTCTCATCTCCAATTCCCTAGAAACATCCTAGTGGTTCTGGTCTTCCTCAAAGACCAATTTTAGTGCCCTAAAACGAGATCTCAAAGAGGCTCTTCAAAGAAGAGGTAATGTTTGTTACCAATTATTTCAACTTTATTTCTTCTTCCACTTCTTCTTCTTAGGTTGTTTCCTTATGAAGTAACAACATCAGTATCACTGATATACTGATATGTTATTATAAGTATGAAAAAACACTATTTCACCAACTATCCATCCTACGGAAAACGAAATCACCGCGCGTGCGTACGTACGGAATACCGTCTCCACGCCGTGGTGTAATCTATTATCCACCACCACCTTACTTGGATGGGTATAATGGTGTACATAATAACTATATATGATTATTTTAAAGTGATATTTATTCTGAAATAGTATACATACACTCCAATACAATTCCACAATCATGAGAACGATATCATCGCTCGTGCGTACGTACGGACTACCATCTCCACGACGCGATGAGATTCATTCTCCACATTAACCATTCATGAATGATTATAAAGTATATATAATAAGTAATAATGAAATATATGACATAATAATGATACTGTATTTATGTTTATATATATGTATGTCGTCTACTTAATTCCATTCAACTCAATAAGGAAACGAAAACAGTGTTCTTGCGTACGTACGACCTACCGTCTCCATGAAAGGTGTATTTAATTCCATTTACTGATCTATTATATATATGTATATTCTGAATATATATTATCTATAAATAATGTTTTATATTCTGGAATTAAGTAATCATGATCTAAGTAATCATACGAATAATTACAAGTCAAATCACGACCGACAAATGAAACGATTTTACCCAAAACGCTCTTTAACATTGAATTTACAAAAGAAATGGTAATATAAAGTCATAAGTGAACCATATATGATATCATAACAATTATTATGATTCTGAAATAAGTCAATGACATTATTTAAATCATTATACAGGAGGTTCGGACACTTACGAAGCAAATCAGATCTAAGGTAAGGGATAATAGTGAAAATCTCAATTTTATCCGAGATTGCTTATTCATAAGTATTTACTCGAGTTATTGATATCATTCATGTCCATGTTTTATAAAAGTGTATTCATGTATTTTTAAAGTCCTTTTATACCCATTTTTACTTTTACCCTATGGTATGTGAGGAATCATTCTTTTATTTACCCTACAAGGTACTTTTTGACTTTTCTGACAAAAGTACGAGAATAATGTTTTTTTTAACTTATATGGCATGAAAGGATTTTTATGGTTTTATAAAGCCTTATTTTCATGAAGATTCCTCCAAAATATTTCATGACTATTTTCAAAAAAATCCTTTTCATTTAAAATTTAATGGCATTTTTGAATAGAAAATGATTTTCAAGATGAAAGGATATTTTCCTCAAGAATTAATTTCATGTGCTTTATCAAAACCATTTTCCATCTACGATGACATTACTTCATATGTGTATGTTTCAAGTATCATGTATCTATGATTTACATGGTTTCACTTTTCTTATTATGAAATGATATGCATTTCTTTTATATGGATTATGTGATTATGGGATGATGTTTATGAAAACCATTTTATTTATTGGGTTATTATGAATGATGTGTGTTTATTTTGTGGAACAAGTAAGAATGATTTCATTATGAGATGGTTGGGACCTATATCTACCTCTAATTCATTGGGTAATGATTTATATCTCATGATATAGACATGGCTGGAATGGCATGTTAAACCGGTTCAGTAATACAGGACTGGAACGAGGAGTGAACTCGATTCAAAAAGGGACTTTGTCCACTAAGATGGTATTGGCAGCAATGCCTTGGCTACTATGGAAATCATATCATGTGCTTAATGGTTTCCACAATTAAATGTTTTATTACCATGCTGTTTTATCATTCTTAATTTTTCTTTATGATCTATGCCTTATATACTTCCATGTTTTGTGTCATTTCTCAAGCTTTTGATGTTTAAAAATTATGTTCATGTTATTAAGTTCAAATGTATATGGTATGTTTTATTTTATCCATGCTTACCATTAATGAGCATTTGAGCTCACCCTTTTTATGTTTTCTTTTCCCCAAGATATAAAGAAAATATTTAGGTAAGAAAAAAAGGGAAGATCTTTATGAGATATGTTGAAGATCTTTCACCATGATTAGAAGATTACATTCCAAGTTTCCAAACACACTAAACTATTACGGCCCTTGTGTGTCTGTTTTTCTTATGTATTAATTATTACACTAAAGTACTGTAATTTTCATGTACATCAAGCTTTGGTTCTCTACAGTTGGTATCAGAGGAAAAGTTTAGTCAACCTTTTGAAACAAGGATGCGAAAAATTTACTGAGATCCCTAAAGATATTTATAATGAATGTATAGGGATGTCCCTAAGGATAAGTATACATATAGGATATAGTCCTAGAACTATGGTAATGATATTATATTAAACCAATGATGTCAGATATTGAAGTTAATCCCCCTTTATTATGATTTTTTCCCCTCACACTATTCATTTTGGGTTTTAGAAAATGGATGGAAATAAGATGATTCATGATAATGGAGGATATGATAGAAAATGTAATGATATTCTTCATGAGAAACCAAATGAAATGGTATTTTGAAGTCCAAACATCATTATTATGCCGAATCAACAATCTCATTATATGATCAATAAAGTAAAATTTGGTAAGTTTCCTGACTCGGCTAATAAGAGAAAGATGGAGTTTCATAATGATCATAGAGGAAAGAAAGTTCAATTTCCCCTATGTAAATCATGTGGGAAGAGGCATCAAGGAGAATGTTTCAAAGGATCTGGAAGATGCTTTGGGTTTGGAAAAGAAGGATACAAATCCAGTAAGTGCAAAGGAAAAGGTTCAGTTAACACCAGGGATGAGGATAATGGTATTGCTACGACATAAACAATGGTTAAATGTTTTAAATGTGGAATGTACGGGCATTATGCAAACCAATGCCCTAAGGGAAAGTCTCATGAATAGAATAAGTATGGTCATATGGGTTGTATTTATGTTGATGATGATGAAGAGACTACAAATGATATGTGAGATGAAATAATTGTTGAAGCTCGTTCAATGGTTTAAGAATGTAGTTGAATGATTACATGTTTATCATGTGTAATGTTGTATAAGTAATCTCATGGTACTATGGAATAAAGAGACATCTAAGGATTGTTACACTGTTGTCTTTCCTTTAGTATTGAAAGTGTATGATTAATGGTACCAGTATCCATGAAAGGTTATTCAGATATTTTTGGAATGTAGATGATATGGGCATAATGAAGGGATACAGAGAAAATTAAATCTTTGATAGTATTCATGAGATCATGACTGATATAAGGAGAAGGTTATATCATGGTTTGAGTATATAGATTTTTTGGATTTTGGTATGTGGAAAGAGGTAAATTTTGACAGCATTCATGTTTTCACTAAGGTTTAATGGGTATTCATTTTTCAAGAGAATACATGATTAAGGTATTCACATGATTGGAATGTGACCAACAAGATATATGGGGGATAAATGATGGTATTCACATTCTTGGTTGATGACATTTCAAGTAATTATTTTCTTTATACTATGAGCTTGGACTGAAGTATTTTAGATAAGCCTAATGATTGGAATGGATTATGTTGGACATAAGTTAGGATTAATCTTTTTTCGACATTATTGACGGGATGTTATAGTAATATAGCTTTAGAAAAAGGACAACCTACAGGATGGGTGATAACCCATCACTTCAGACAAGGCTGTGGGAATCGAACCCACAATCAAAGTGTGACAGGCCTTTATCGCCTACCACTAGCCTACAGGAAGTCCCTGTTTAGTAGAAACTAGTTTCATTATATTAAGCAGTATGATATATGAAGTATAAGTCCATTTTAGGAACCGTATATGATTAATATCACTATAGATGGACTTATGTATTTTTGATAACTTTTATAACCTCTTGTTTGAGACAGAGGGAATGACCCATCATTCTATCACATGATCTGCTAACACATCACGAATAAAAAATTCAACTTCATTTCATTAAGGGATGAAGTTGAAATTGTTCAATTAACGAAAAACAGTGAGAGTGTACCAAAATCATGTAAGTATTTCTTTTAATTCATCAACTTTAGGGAAATGATATTGAAAACCAAAAATGTTGTCCTAGTGCCCTTATATTCGATGAATCAGATGGTACCTTAGATCATCACAAATCTATGGATTTGTGATTGCTGGCTTTTCCATAGCCATGTTCTCTACCACTCTCCATCAGAACATGATGGTTAGATTTCTCTTCCATATCCATATTTTCACCTATGTGGAAACCCAGTGATTAGTTTATTTGGGTAACGGTTACATTTCATACTTTTGATTTTAAATATTGGTTTTCGTATTCCTTTTTACGATTGGGTTTCTATTAAAAAAACTTTTGAGTAGTAAACCATTTATAACCCCGACGAATTTCAAGGGCGAAATTAATTTTAAGGGGGGTAGAATGTAACACCCCGAGATTTTATGAAAAATATTCTTTTTAATTTCATTAATACCTTTTTTTGTATGCTACACAAAAAGGATCTTGCACAACACGCATCCTTGACTTGCCTTGCATTACACTCAATCACGACCTTCCTCGATAGCGTGTGTAGTACGCAATACCGAGTTTCACTAAACAACGATATGCTATTAAAATATTATTAAAACTAGCCGTTATGAATTGTAATAACCACTTTTTGAAATTTTGTAAAATTTATTTTTCAAAATGGACTTCATTTTTGGATTTGGAATATCGAAATTATCTTAGGGTAAAATTTTGGTACTTTTCGGATAACTTTCATTTTCTGATGAATAGTGAAAATTACTAAATTTTAATTAAAAACAAACATTTTAATCGAAATAATTAATAGTGATAAATTATTAATTTGAGTGGTTTTAAAGTATATTTAGAATATTTTTTTACAATTTAATACAATGTTTGTCATTGGATTTAATTTCACATTTAAACCAGACATAAACAAGTGTCAATCTTTTGATAGTTATTGTCTTTTAAGAACACGCTATTTGTTTTGACGACGGGAATTAATTTTTAAATTAAATAATGCAACTGATATGTTTTGAATTTGGTAAAATAGACATCATTTTTCAGTTCATAATATCAAATATATCTTAGGCCTAATTTGTTGTATTTTTCTCGAAACATTCATTTTTTGATTAATAGTGAAACCACTAAGTGGTAGTTAAAAAAATAATTTTTCATAAAACATAATTTTACCGCTTCTGTGAGTGGAATTTCAAAAATCAGAGAGAAAATTTTGATGTCAGTAAGTAAAATGTGGTTCAATGAGATGAAAATACTTTTTTGTGAATAGTAACTTTTTACTTTTTTTTACCACGGTTAAAAGTATATAGGGTAATTAAGGGTAAAAATGATATTATTATTACCCAAATACAAGTCCTAATTCTATTTGATAAGTGTAATTTGACCACAAACAACCTTTGGAATAAAATATGACCATTTAGGCCCACTTGGATTAGATTAGGACATATATTATTAATTTATTTAAAGAAGGGTTAAAATAGTTAAAATCAATGTTTAATAAGTATATCATTGTTTAATATAGGGATATACATAAGATAAATTCGACTATAAATATTCATTAGAAAGATAAATATATTTCCTACATAATGGTAATTTATTTGTAATTTTTAGACATTAAATAATTTAATTTATTTATGACACAAAGATGATGCAATAATTATCTTATTAATTAAATATTGACATTATAAATACCCAAATAAATGTAATTTGATAATTTTTATGAATTCCACTAATTTTATAGGTTAATATGACATGTTATTATTTATTTAATTAACTTTCTTAGAACTAATCATTATGTTATGATTTTTACAAAAATCAATTACTAAATAGTGTCAAAATTGACATAAAATAGTTTTTAAAACAAATATTATATTATTAATTGTTATTTTATTCCTAAAAATATAAGGTTCGGCCAAATGACTTATATAAGGTTATATATATTAATAATAAACAACTTGGGGTTCGTTTGTCTTCTTATAGTATGTTTATTAAACTTATAATGTAAGAACACAAAAAGACACGGTTAAAGTAAAATTATCTAACTTAATGTTAAATCTAAATGATAAGGTTAAAATAGGAACCTAAACATGTCTAAATTCTATTGGATGAAGTAATTTCGACCCATAACCACCTTATCTTATAAATAACCCAATTTGGAGGTATTTAAAACCTAATTTGGCTTTATAATAAAATAATATTTTTAGTTTTTCCAAAGGAGCCCCTCTCCTCCCTTATAAAAGGGCACCTCCTCCCTCTCTTCCTCACACCACTTTGAGCCATCATGCTCGGCCAACCCCTGACAAATTCTTTTCTCCATTTCCCTAGAAACAACCTAGAGGTTCTGGTCTTCCTCAAAGACCAATTTTAGTGCCATAAAAAATGATCTCAAAGAGGCGCTTTAAAGAAGAGGTAATGTCCGTTACCGATTCTTTCAAATTTATTTCTTCTTCCACTTCTTCTTCTTAGTTTGTTTCATTATGGAGTAATAACATCAGTATCAATCATATACTTATATGTTATTATAAGTATGAAAAATCCCTATTTCACCATCTATCCATCCTATGGAAAACGAAATCATCGCGCATGCGTAAATACAGAATACCGTCTCCACGCCGTGGTGTAATCTATTTTCCACCACCACCATACATGGATGGGTATAATGGTGTAAATAATAACAATATATTATTATTGTTAATTTATATTGATTCTGAAATATTATACATACACTCCAATACAATTCCACGATCATGAGAATGGTATCATCGCTCGTGCGTACGTACGGACTACCATCTCCACGACGGGATGAGATTCATTATCCACATTAACCATTCATGAATGATTATAAAGAATATATAATAAGTAATAATTAAATATATGACATAATAATGATACTATATTTTTGTGTATATATATGTATGTCATCTACTTAATTCCATTCAACTCAATAAGGAAACGAAAACAGTGTTCATGCGTACGTACGACCTACCGTCTCCATGAACGGTGTATTTCTTTCCATTTACTGATCTATTATATATATGTATATTCTGAATATATATTATATATAAATCAGGTTATATATTCTGGAATTAATTAATCATGATCTATGTAATCATATGAATAATTACGAGTCAAAACACGAACGATAAATGAAACAATTTTACCCAAAACACTCTTTAACATGAAATTTACAAAAGAACGGGTAATATAAAGTCATAAGTGAACCATATATGATATCATAACAATGATTATGATTCTGGAATATGTCAATGACATTAATTAAATCATTATAGATGAGGTTCGTACACTTATTAAGCAAATTGGACCTAAGGTATGGGATAATTCTACAAATCTCATTTTTATCCGAGATTAATTATTCGTAAGTATTTACTGGGGTTATTGCAATCATCCATGTCCATGTTTTATAAAAGTGTATTCAAGAGTTAATAGTTATAATGGATTTCAGGATGGTGAAATGCTTAAAAGTATTAAGGCTCTTTTGATGATGGGATTACATTAGAAGACTCTTTATAGTATGTGTAACCCTGATTTTGATATATGAAAATTTTATTCAATGAATAATTATCTTTTTTTTTTGTGTTTATAGTTATAAAGAACCATTTTGGTTTATATGTCCCTTGAATTCGAGGCAATTACCGGTTAATACATTTTGGGATGACAAATGAAAGTAATTATATAACATTTTTGGTTAATATATTTAATTTTTATTTTTGATGAATTTATCTCTTTTGGGAATGTTATAAAATTATGTAGTTACTGAAAAGGGACAATATGTATACCGTGTGACCACCCATCACGTCGGATGAAGCTGTGGGAATCGAACCCACAACCAAAGTGTGACTAATATTTATCACCTTCCACTGGACTACGTGAAGTCCCTAGTTAGTATGAGTAATTCCTTTTAGTTAGATGATCGTTTGAATCAAAAATATGTTTATTTTGTGTTATCTATGGAAATCATTAACCTATCATAGAGGATATGTGATTATGTTAATAACTTTTCAGTATGCGACTTTAAGAGTAACTGATGTTATTTGGAGATAAATGTTAAGATTTACCTTGGAAGACTATGTGATTAAATTTTTTAGGGATTTGGGTTTCAATATTAGTTTGTATTACATTGATTATTTAAGGATGACTATTTATTTAATGGTCTATCTTGAACCTAGGGTTCTTTTTGTTGAAATTTGAAGATTAAGAATAGTATTTTTTTTATAAAGGATTATTCATTTGGTGATTATCTGATCTTATACTAAACATTTTTTTAGTTAATATATAAAGGCATGGGAAATATATATTTAATCTTTTTTGGATAATTTGATTCTCTGTACGTTGATTATAGTGCCCTTAATATGAAAAAAGTCATCCTAAATATTCATTATTTAGAGAAAATATGAGTTTGTTTTAGAAATATAGTAAAAGATGAATGTCTACATAAAAATTAAGTACATTTCCTTTTTTTGGTTAAGCTCATAAATAAATTCCTCAAAAAAAGTAACTTCAAATAAAAAACTTCTCCATTAACTTTTCCTAATGGGGAATCAAATATTGTTTAACCCATCGCATGTTTGTGATTTTCTGGTGGTTAACTTTCTCTTAAACATGTTTCCTATAACTCTCCATCAGAACATGACCCTTTGTTTTCTCCTCCATATCAATGTTTTCATGGAATCTTAGTATGGGTTAACTCATGTGACCATTTTACTTCTCTTTATATCATTTAATGTGATAGTTTTACTGACTATTTTTTTCCCAATATGGGACTTTCAATACAGTTTTTGAGCCCAAATTTTAAAATTGCAAATACGCAATTCCAAAAAGGGGGGAAGAATGTATCATCCCTGTTAAATAAAGAATATCACCTTTTCATATTTATTAATTTTTTAATTAAATATTAATTTTACTTTAAAAGGGTTTCTATGTTCGATAGTGTACACGTTACGCAACAACGAGTTTCTTTGAAATCTTACGTTGCACACTAATAATATAATATTATTATTTTAAATGGTAGTCATCTCCGAGCCCTTGTATTGGCAGGAATGAACAAAACTAGATTCAATATGATTATACATGTTTGTTACATTTATTTAAATTTATCCAATAAAAGTTAGAATCTTAAAATGTGAATGTATCTAATTTTAAGCATAATTTACATTAAAAGGCCGATTTATCGCTTTTTAATGGTGAACACTTTTTAAATATAGTTTTTATCACTTTAATAAATACTATATAACCAAATAAAATTCTTCTTTAGTATGGGGACATCAAAATTTACTTTGTGTAAATTTTCGGAATTTTTCCGATAAAGTTCATTTTTTAATGAATAGTGAAAAATATTGTATTTTAATTCAAAAGTTCCTTTTAGTCTAATTTATTTATATGGTTAGATTATATTTGTAATTTATTTTAAATTGAAAATAAAATATATTTTTACCATTTAATCCAATGCGGGTCATTTGAATTATTTTCACTTTGAAATTGGACATTAACAAGTATTAATATTTTGATAGTTATTGTTTCATAAAAACACGCTTTTTTTTATAATGGGAATTAATTTTAATGTTAATTAATTCCACATATATGTTTTGAATTTGGCATAACATATATCGTATTTTAATTTGGGACATCAAATATATCTTAGGCTGAATTTTTAGTATTTTTGTGAAAAACGTCAATTTTTGATGAATAGTTAAACCACTTAGTTGTAGTTAAAAAAACTGACTTTTTAATTTAAATGAAATTATACCACTTCTATGAATTGAATTTAAAAAATAAAACCACCATGGTTGTCATCAAGAAGTAAAATTTGGTTCATTAAGATGAATATAATTTTTGGTGAATAGTAAGGTATGACTTTTAATTACCGCGGTTAAAGGTAAATAGAATAAATCAAGTTTAAAAGAATATTATAATAATTCAAATTTACCTTATTACTTGTCCAAATCTTATTTTTTGAGTAATTAACGACCATTTTCATCTTTGGGTCGATTTTGGGACCCCATTGAGCCACATGGGAGTGATAATGACAATTTAGATTAATTAATATAATGTAATGACAAAATTGACATTAACAAAAATCGTTTAGTAATTAATTTTTATATGGTGTTATATAAGACATATTGTTTACTATAATTATTCATTTAAAAGATAAAAAGATTTCCTACTACATTTTATTATTTCATTAATTTTTATACATCATATAAAATAAATTATTTATGACACAATAATGATGTATTATTTAGCTAATTAATAAATGATTTAAATAAATAAAATTATAATGAATAAAATATAATCCAAAAGATGTCCAATTTTGATTGGATTATTTTATTTCGACAATGAGCCACCTTATATTCATATTTAATGATTTTGGGACGTTTTGAAACCGAATATAATTATATAATAAAATAATATTCTCACACTTCCCTAAAGAGCCCCTCCTCTCCCTTATAAAAGGAGACCATTTCTATCCAATTACTCACACCGCTCAATCCATTTGGCTCGTCAAAACTCTTCCCAATTAAGCTCCCTAAATCCCTCTCCTCCCATTAGAAGCCTTACCTTAGGATGAAGGAATTTCAAGAAGTCTTTTGGTTCAAACTAAAGAGTGTTACCCAAATTAAAGGTAACAGTTTCTCTTAAATTGTTTTCTTTTATTTTACTTGTCCAACCCATAAACTCTTTTTAGTACTTTCTTGTGAAACAAAAACAGTATCCTAAATATACTAGGATATTTTTATGAGAAAAAAATCTAACTACACTTAAACACACCTCCATCTAATGGATGAATAACATAATGTTTCTGTGGATGGAAAACTATCGCCTCACGAAACGATGATTGTTCAAATATCTCCAACCGCCTCTCATGGTGGCCATTACGATGGAACTGTATTTATACATGATATATACTATATTTATGTTTTATTTATTCTTCTTCGTTTTCCATTTATATCACTCCTTTATGGTTTCTATAGTGGGTAAATATGATAATCTAATTTAAGGAAGCACGAACTACCGCCCCCTCAAAGTGATGTGACTACTTAACGACTTATGTGGGATGTATAAAGGATAGAGTTAATGATATTATATAAGATATAATACTATAATTATAATATAACAATGTATAATTATGTTTTAATTCCATTAAAATAAGAAATAGAAATGAAAGTAGCGGTCAGGCGTACGTTCGGCTTACCGTATCCATGAACAGTGCATTCAATTTTTACTTCTAAATGTTATGTAATATTATAAATACATGTATATACTGGATATATACGATATATAAGATATATAAATCATGAATATAATTCTGGATATAAAGAAACTTTTTCCACATGAACAACATGTAATTATGAGAAGTCCATTTTTGACTCATGTACCAAATATCGACAAAACGAACATTATTAACTTAAATGATCACATTATATTTACAAAATGGTAATAAGTGATATAAAAGGAATAATAAACTTGAATAAGGTTCTTATGAATGTAGACATTAACATTAATTTATTATTCAGGAGAATAAAGAATGATCGAGTCAAGTCGGACACGATGTAAGGGATCTGACCTCTCTATTTCATTTCATGTACTCTCTTTTATGTCATTTCTTTTATGATACGTGTTCTTATGTTGGTGGATGTTATATTAACCTATGAGAAATAAATCACATAAATCAGTATCTTAAATTATCAGTAATTGAATACATATTCATTAACAAATGAATGGAATAAATGATCAAATGATGTGCATATGAGTATGATGACATAGTCCTAGTTTATGCTTGATTCATAGAATAAATCATTCCCATAAAAACATAGATCATTAAATTTGAATATATGGAAAGATAAATAGTAATCATAATAAATAATCACGAGACATGTTATGTTAATTTTATTCTTAAGAATCCTTATAATCGCTTATAAAGCATCAGAAAATTTGTTCATTTCTAGAGAGATTTTCTCTCAAAACCCAGGTTAAACTGATATATAAAACATATGTATCATAATTAAATATAATTGTACAACACTTAGGTGTAAAAATCTATTTTTCCTCTCATGGAAAGGTATCTTTCCCAATGCATTATAGCATTATTTGGGTGCACCCATCAAATAAGCCATAACATGCTCACCTTAGGGGTAACATCCGGAGTAAATAAAGAATGTTACATTTTCATATTTATTAATATTTTTAAACAAATGTTAATATTATTTTAAAGGTAACTCTTTGTTCGATGGCGTACCCTGTACACAACAACGTGTTTTTTTGAAATCTTACGTTGCACACTAATAATATAATATTATTATTTTAAATGGTAGTTAACGCCTAGTAATTTTAATGGCAGGAATGAACATAACTATCTATAAAATGATTACATATGTTTGTTAAATATTTTAAACAATTACCCAATAAATGAAAGAGGCTTAAAATGCGAATGAATCCAAATTTAAGCATACATATTCTAATATTGTTTAAAAGGTCGATAAACCGCCATTGATGGAAACCCATTTTAAAAAATATTTTTTGTCAGTTTTATATGTTATATTTGAAAAAATAAAATCTTTTTGAGAATCAATACATCAAAATTTACTTTGTCTAAATTTTTTGTATTTTTCCGATAAAGTTCATTTTTAATTAATAGTGAAAAATGCTATATATTAATTCAAAGCCTCCTTTTTAATATATTTTATTTATTTTTTTATATTATATTGTTAATTTGGATTAAATTTTTATTAGAAATTATTTTTACCATTTAATCCAATGCTGGTTGTTATAATTAATTTAAAATTGAAAATGGACATAAACAAGTGTCAATCTATTGATAGATATTGTTTCTTAAAAACACGCTAATTGTTTTGACAGTAGAAATTAATTATAAAATTAATTAATGAAACTTATTTGTTTTGAATTTGGTAAAATGGACATAATTTTTCATTTTTTTAATATGAAATTTACTTTGGTTAAATTTTTGGTATTTTTCTAACAAATGTTCATTTTTAATGAATAGTTAAAAATACAGCATTTTACTTGAAAAAAAGGTTTTCATCTAATTTAATTATATATTTATATTTTCCTTTTAATTTGTTTTAATTTTAAATTGAATTATGTTTTAGTCACTTAATACATTGTTGTTAATTGGAAGTAATTTCACTTTTCAATTGGATGTAAAAACAAGTCTATCATTTGATAAATTTTACTTCTTAAAAACCCATCATTGGTTTTGAAAAAAGATATTATTTTTAAATTAATTACTACAATTTATGTGTTTGGATTTTGGTAAAATGGATTCCATATTTGGAATCAGGAGGTCCAAATTATGTAATTAATACTCTTTTGTTTTTTGGACATTATAAATAGTAACGACATAAAATATATTTAATTATCGTTATTAATTAGTAATCAGGTATTTAATGGTTATAAAATAATATCATAATAATATAATGTGACCCCAAAATGTGTCCAAATATTCTTTTTTGAGTCATGGGCGACCATGGGAATCTTTTTACCTAACTTGAGGGCCCATGGAGTCACATGGGGGTAATAGCGACATTTATGACATTATGTTTTTAAAAGAAGAGAGATATAACAATGGTTTGTATATCCAATGTAAAACAATTTTAATTTGGTTTACATAAATGATAACTTAGACTAAAAATATTCATTTTAAATATAAAAATATTTCCCACATCATGGAATTTTTTATTAATTTTTAAACACGAAATAAATAATGTTATTTATTACTTCATGAAGATGCAGTGATTGCCTCATTAATGAACGATTTAAATAAAATGAAAAGATAAGGTAAAATATAAGGCTTAAACTTTTCAAAAACATATTGGATGGGTGGATTTAAAAACCTTATCACCATATCCTAGAAATATATTTTTGTGGGACCTTTTAAATCTGAAAACCATTTTACAATAAAGTAACATTTCAGGAATTTCTAAAAGTGACCCTCCTGCCTCTTATAAAAGGACCCAACCTCTACCCCTTTCCCACACATCTCAAGCCCATTTCACGTAAAAAATCTACTCATATAATCTCTCCGAATCCCTCTCTTACTCTTGGATGCCTCACATTGGGCAGAAGTCTTTCCAAGGAAGTATTTGGCTGAAATCAAAAAGAGTTACCCGATTTAGAGGTAATGTCTTCTCTCGAGTTTATTTCGTTTATTTTACTTATTCACTCACCACTATCTTCTTATTATTTGACCCCATAATAACACCAGTATCCACAATATACTATGATGTTGTTATGTTAAGGATTCTACCTACACTCACACACGCCTCCGACTAATGGTTAAAGAACATACTGTTTCTGTTGGTGGTGAATTAATGCCTCACGAAACGATGATTGTTCAATTTAATTTTCACACCTTTCCTGGTGGCCAATATGATTTCACTGTTTTATATATGATATATATGGTATTTATTTTCATATATACTTCTAAATTTTATTTTTTAAATCACATCGTTATGCTTTTCATGTAGGGAAACATCAATAATTTCATCTGAGGATGTGTTGACTACCGCCCCCTCAAGTTATGTGTCTCGTTCATGAAAAACATGGAATTTATAAATAATGTAATAAATGACTTTATTTTATCTACATAACTGAAGTGCCCAGATCAGTGTGAATCAGTGAGAGGGGGAGGGGGTGAATCAGTGATCCTTTAAAACTTTTTACTAATTGATTCTTTATCAATTAAACATCTATGGCTTGTTAAGGCCTCGATCCACTCTTCTTGTTTCTCTCAGCCTTTCCTCGAGTGATGCATTAAATGTAAAGGCACAAGACACAAGGATTTACAAGGTTCGGCACCAAAGGCCTACGTCCTTGCCATGTTGGTTAAACACCCCAACATGGTTTCTTCCATTATAATCTGTTAGTATTACAATGGTCAATACAGCATCCCACTGTATCTCTCCTTAGTCCCATAGGAGGGTCTTTATACTGCGTCCCACAGTGTTACCAGAGTCCCACTGGCTTGCTCCAGAATCCCACTGAAGACTTCTTCCGCCCTAAGTCTCACAGGGGGCTTCTCCTGGCTCCTCGAGTCACACGAGTAGCTCTTCATCACATTAAGATTCTTCAAGTATCTTCAGTAGTCTGGGATAAAGACTGCTGGCCTTGCTCTGTACCTCTTCTCACTTGTGATGAACAGGTCTTCTCGTCTTGCTCAGGATTTATCTCCTTCTTCTAAGGATGACCTGGCCTCTCTCTTCAAGAATCTTCAACAGCCTCTGAAAAGGTCTGTTGGTCTTTCTCAGCACTTATGATCACTTCTGTTGATCAGGCTCTTCTCAATTACTGAAAACTCAGACAACTGATATCTCTAACTTCAGTCTGGCTTCAGTCTGACTTCACATCAACTTCATGCACTGAGTGCATAGAATCTTTGCATCATCATGCACTGATATCATGGCTTCTTAATAATATTCATGAACTTCCGGTCTTGGTCAACTCAGATGCACACAGTCTGATTTAGCATTGTTCACATGTGCACGTGCATGCATGCAAGCATGCACATCCCTTCTTCTTCTCTTGGTGCAATAAAACCTCAAAGGGTGTAATTACCTTGAGCACACACACCTTCTCACTCACACACATTGTTCAATTTGTTTACACACATAAATGTGTTTTGTTCTTTAGTGTGAGAGTCTTCCACATCTTCTAAGTGTATACACTTTTAGTGCAGACACTAGGTTCGACCATCACTTGTTAATCACACACAAATTCTTCACATTGCACACACACTTGAATGAGTTCTTCTTTGTTGTGACCTACACTTCATTTCATGCACACACCCAAGGCTACGGCCTCTTTGTTATTTTGCACACACAAGCTGTAGGTATGTAATGGCCTTCCTCCTTTGCACACACACAAATCATGGTGTAGTTCTTTGTGCAATCCTTGGCCAATTCCTTCTTTGTGCACACGCTTAGCCAAGGGCACTTCCACTTGTCTAGCACACACAACCCGAACCCCTACTGCCTCGTGTAGCTTCTCCTGTCTCAAAAAAGGCTCGTAAGTCCAATGGGTACAAGAGGCCACCTCTTCTTCTCCCACTGCCGCATAGGTGCACTTGGTGCAACCAGGCGCGCATGTGCTTAGAGCACAATGACGCGCAGGGTGAAGACACTTCGGGCGCGCAAGGGTGCACTGGCCGCGGGGCTCGCAAGTACCTCCTGCCGCGCACGTGAGGCGAACAGGGGACCTTCCCTTCTTCTTTCGCACAAGGGGTGCGCGAAAGGAACCTCACGGAGCCAATGGGTGGCTCCGGGCTTCTCTGCCGCGCAGGGGGTGCACAGGCTATTCTTCGCGAGGCAAGGCACTCATGGGACACCTGTTTCTCAAAGGATCAGAAAGCCTTTTGAGAGCCTCGGGTGCTCCTTTTATAGGAGAGGAATTCTTCGGCCCATCCGCGGGAGATCCCAAAGATTTCGGATCTTCAAGATTTTTTAAATCTTGATTTTTATCCTCTGTTCAACGCGGACTGCATTTTTATTTTCCTCCTTCACGTGCATGCGACATAGAACGCATGCACGACCTTCGTCTAAGGGCGATCCATGCAAAGCATAAACCCCGTGGCCTCGACATATTCGTTTTCCTCGGCCGAACTCAAAATGCTTCCCTCATTTCATGCATGCATATTTTTTTGCATGGATATGTTCAGTAGGGCCAGACGAACCGAATGGAGCATTCGGTTTGATCGGAGGTGGCCGGGAACTCAAAAACATCGCTCGGAGGAGCCACTGGTTTAGTGGGGACGTCGGGGGTTGCCTCGAGTGAGCTCGAGGAAGGAGACGACTCGCAGGCCGTTGGATCAAGTATTTGGACGACCGCAATCAAAAGATCTCGCGCGGGATCGATCGTGCGGTCGAGATCTGGCGCGCGATCGATCGGGCGTCCAGGATTCACTCCGCGTCAAAAATGCGTGTCCCACATCGAATCGGCGGCCGGTTTCCACGCGGTTTATCAAACACCACCTCCCTGCCATCGCTCAGTTGTACTTCTCCCCTCTCGGTGCCGCCCTGCACTGTGTTCTCTTAGTGGTCGCGCTTTGCGCCCACCCCTGCCACTCGGGCGCGCCACTGGCACCCACAATGCACCTTCGGGCGCGCGCTCTGTTGCCCATGCTGCGCAGGACCTGATCCCCTGTGTGGCCCTGGGCTTACACACGGCCCGACCTTGTTCTCATTTAGTGCCCTAGCCTCGAGGGTTCCCCATGGTTGTGGCGACCTTGAGTCCCACATGTGCCTTGGGTGATGACCCTCAGCTGGCCTCCTTGGTGGCCTATTTTTTGGCAATGGAAATGAATAAGGACTTTGTTAAGAAACAAAGTAATCCGAATTTAAAATGCCAAATGCCACTTAAGCCATCCTTCCTCTTCATTTCTTCTCATCTTCTTCTTCATTTGAATTCCTCAATCCTTCTCAACAAATAATCTTCACTTTGGAGGGAAATGTAGAAGGTTCATCCTTCAACCGAGCTCTTGAATCAAACATATTCATCAAAGTTCTTTATTGATCTAATCAGAGATCAATTTGGATCTTATTCATATTCACATGCACTATGTGATAGTGCATGGACTTCTTTAGCTCACTTCATCCACTTAGGAGGTGTGGATGGATCATCTTCATCTCCTCATGCATTGTCTTAACAATGCATGGTCTTCTAATAATGTGGTGACATTGTATCCAGTTGATACAAGTTCTTTGAACTTAATGATCAGCTCATCAATCGTCTGATGTAATGATGATGCTCCATCATCATCCATTCTTCAAATGGTGTAACTTAGTATCATCCTGATACAAGTATTGAAACATTAAGAACAGTTCTCCAATCATCTGATATATGAGAGAATGTTTCAACCATCATCTCCTATGTCACTTAGTGAATCTCCTAAGTGACATTCCTCTTAGTACCATGGCCATTCTCCATTCATCACAAACACCATCACATCCTTTGTCATTCACATATTGAAACTCCTTGACATCCATCCATTTATTCC
This sequence comes from Viscum album, assembly GCA_963277665.1. Taxonomy (NCBI): domain Eukaryota; kingdom Viridiplantae; phylum Streptophyta; class Magnoliopsida; order Santalales; family Viscaceae; genus Viscum; species Viscum album. The sequence continues at coordinate 568,970,880 of OY728151.1, forward strand.
TTGACAACAACATTCCTCATTGACAACAAATGAAACACAGTGCACTTCAATCTCCCCCTTTGTATTTGTTGGAAATACAGTAGAGCACATATGACTGGGTCAATATGTGTGCCAATATTTCTCCCCCTTATTGGAAATCAAATGAAAAGGTGTGTTGTGGTTCTCTTCAAAATATTTCTTCCTCCCATTGAATAACATCTTCTTGAAAAGCACTAAGAGAGGGATGATGTCACTTATTCTCTTTAGAAAAGAACCTTTAGTAGATCATCTCTAAATCTACTTGGTCTAACCCGGTGTAGAAAACAAGAGTTATGTAACCACGATTATCAATGCTGTCCAACATTCATATACATGTGAGATCATGCTTCAAGGGGTCTTGAAATATTTCAGATATAACAATGAATTGCTAAATCCTGCACATACTTCACAAAACTCATTAGAAAGTTCAGTGCAAAGATAATGCTCCCCCTTTCATCCATTTGCCTTTAATCAATACTCCCCCTTAATTGAAATGATGAATACAATTAAGAAACAAGGGATGAAAGTATGATTGGAATACCTTCACTTTTCTCAAGATGATATTAAATCCCAAAATATCATCTTCTCCAGATTGGCTCCCCCTCAAGGGGTGCACTCCATTCCTTCCAAACCATCCTCCAGCTGAGAATGATCATCATCTTCAATTCCCTGCAGTGTTAGCACATGTAAATACAAGTGATTAGGGAATAAGATGGAACCTCCTTGGTTCATCAATGTGAACAACAAGGTTGATAATATTCTCTCAACCGAGATTCCCCATTTTCACCATTCTTCACACTTGCACATATGATCTTCAATGATGATTGTGCTGGTGTGGATCTCAACACCTCTTTAAATTCTTTGTGTGTGACTCCTCTATTTCTAGGTGCCTTCTGAGCACTAGATTCTCCTGGTGCAATCTTCATTCTTTTGAAGAATCCCTTTTGAGATGGAATGAATATCATTCATTTATCACTAGTATGTCCAGCTTGATTACACCTCACACAACGAACATGATCTTCATGTGAAATATTTTTCTTTCCTTCTGCCTTAGCTATTTCCAATGCTTTATCTTCAGATCTCTGTAGCTCTCTGGCAAGTTGCAACTGATTAGGCCATATGACTAACAAGTCATTTGGAAGTGAGGCCTCAGTTTTGGAAATTCCACATGGTTCTTTTGATGTTGTTAAGCAACCTTTCTTAGGCCACTTATTTTCAATCAATCCCTTCTTCTTCTTCTGGAATGATTGTCTTTTTGAGTCCAGTCTACTTCTATTCAGTTCCATGGCTTGTTCACAAAGATCCATGGTGTGTCCTTTCGTTCCACAGTAGAAGCATGTTTTCTTCTTGGTGGTCCTTCTGGATGCATCACCCTTCTTGTATTTCAAATCCAAGGACCTATCTTCCTTTTTCAACATCTTCTTGGAAGCATTTTCTACTTTCATCATACTTCCCAGGGATTCTCTATGAGCCAGGTTCTGTGATCTTTTCTTCTTTTGAGCTCTGGATATAGTTGGAGATTGACATGTATCTTTTTGACCACTTTTGCACACATCTCAGATGTTATCAAGGAATCCAAATCTGTTAGTAGTAAACAGATGTCTTTAGAACTGTGGATATTGCTTCTTTTCTTCTGGCTTGCTCCCCCCTTGGCATGGGATTCCTTTGTGCTTTGACATTCAGTGGATTGTACCAACAATCCTTTGCACAGTGCCCATACTTATTACAACACCAACACTGACCCACAAATCTTGACCTCTTCAGTCCCTCTGATTGTTGGGTACTTTTCTGGACTTGCTGTGTTGTTTCAGGAGAGCTCTCTTTCTTCATTGTCTTCATCCATACTTGTTTGGAATTATTCTTCCATCCTGCACTTTTTGTGGAAACAGAATTAGAAGCATCAATACAAGATGGGATGGATGGTACCTTCTTCTTAGAAGTTGTTTCCCTTTCATTAGAGGATGTCCTTCTTTTGGAATCATCCTGCTCAATGCATACTTGAGTAGAAAAATTTCTCCTTTCAGCTGACTTGGAGGCTATGGCTTTGGGTGATTGCTAATTTTTCAATATCACCTCCAGTTCTAAGCATATCATATTGAGGGAGTTCTTCTCATACTCAATAGTTCTTAGCCTTCCTTCCCATTTCTCTTCCAGCTTCTTTATTTGGTCTTCATGCACCTTTTTTATTTAGAGCAATGAATTGTCCAGCTCCTTCACCCTTTTGACTTTGTCTTCTAGTTGAGCATCTTTGACAACCATTGAGACTCTGTGCAATTTTTCCACTGCATGGAAAACATCTTTGACCATTTTCTTGAAGAGTTCTTTCTCAGAAAGGCTTCTTTGCAATTCTTCAGTAGTGTCTTCATATCTTTCATTGAAAAGAGATATTGTTTCATCTTTAGCCTTCACCAGCTTTCTGAGAGTGTTGGTTATGCCAACCCTTTTAGCCAACTGATCTTCCATTGCATTGGCTTCTTCTTCTAACTGTAATTTTTCATCTTGAAGATCAAGGATGCCTATAGTAACACACATTTCCATTTCCTTGGGGACTATCTTCTAAAGATATTTTAGTGCATTTTGAAGATCATTCATTGTTCCAACTTCATCACAGCTAGGACAGGCTTTCTTCATCTTCTTGGCCTGTTTATTCTTTCTATTTTTCTGAGTCTTGGAAGATATCTTTATTTGAGGCTGGTCGCTCATTTCCTCAAATCTGCACTTCATAAAGACTCCCTTGGATCTTTTAGAGGTAACCTTCTCTCTGATATCAATTGAAGTGCCCAGATCAGTGTGAATCACTGAGAGGGGGAGGGGGTGAATCAGGGATCCTTTAAAACTTTTTACTAATTGATTCTTTATCAATTAAAACTCTATGGCTTGTTAAGGCCTCGATCCACTCTTCTTGTATCTCTCATCCTTTCCTCGAGTGATGCAGTAAATATAAAGGCACAGGACACAATGATTTACAAGGTTCGGCACCAAAGGCCTACATCCATGCCATGTTGGTTAAATACCCCAACATGGTTTCTTCCATTATAATCTGTTAGTATTACAATGGTCAATACAGCATCCCACTGTATCTCTCCTGAGTCCCACATGAGGGTCTTTATACTGCGTCCCACAGTGTTACCAGAGTCCCACTGGCCTGCCCCAGAATCCCACTGAAGACTTCTTCTGCCCTGAGTCTCACATGGGGCTTCTCCTGGCTCCTCGAGTCACACAAGTAGCTCTTCTTCACTTTAAGATTCTTCAAGTATCTTCAGAAGTATGGGATAAAGGCTGCTGGCCTTGCTCTGTACCTCTGCTCACTTGTGATGAACATGTATTCTCGTCTTGCTCAGGATTTATCTCCTTCTTCTAAGGATGACCTGGCCTCTCTCTGCAAGAATATTCAACAGACCCTGAAAAGGTCTGTTGGTCTTGCTCAGCACTACTGATCACTTCTGTTGATCAGGATCTTCTCAATTACTGAAAACTCAGACAACTGATATCTCTAACTTCATTCTGGCTTCAGTCTGTCTTCACATCAACTTCATGCACTGAGCGCATGGCATCTCTGCATCCTCATGCACTGATAGCATGGCTTCTTAATAATCTTCAAGAAAATACGGTCTTGGTCAACTCAGATGCACACAGCCCGATTTAGCTTTGTTCACGTGTGCACGTGCATGCATGAAAGAATTCACTTCCCTTCTTCTTCTCTTGCTGCAATAAACCCTCAAAGGGTGTAATTACCATGAGCACACACACCTTCTCACTCACACACTTTGTTCAACTTGTTTACACACATAAATGTGTGTTGTTCTTTAGTGTGAGAGTCTTACACATCTTCTAAGTGTATACACATTTAGTGCACACACTAGGTTCGACCTTCACTTGTTAAGCACACACAAATTCTTCACTTTGAACACACACTTGAATGAGTTCTTTTTTGTTGTGGCCTACACTTCATTTCTTGCACACACCCAAGGCTACAGCCTCTTTGTGATTTTGCACACAGAAGCCGTAGGTATGTAATGGCCTTCCTCCTTTACACACACACAAATCTTGGTGTAGTTCTTTGTGCAATCCTCGGCCAATTCCTTCTTTGTTCGCACGCTTAGCCAAAGGAACTTCCACTTGTCTTGCACACACAACCCGAACCCCTACTACCTCGTGTAGCTTCTCCTATCTCAAAAAGGGATCGCAAGTCCAATGGGTACAAGTGGCCACCTCTTCTTCTCCAACTGCCGCGTAGGTGCACTTGGTGAAACTAGGCGCGCAAGTTCTTAGGGCACAATGACGCGCAGGGTGAAGACACCTCAGGCGCGCAAGGGTGCGCTGGCCGCGGGGCGCGCAGGTACCTCCTGCCGCGCACGTGAGTCGAACAGGGGACCTTCCCTTCTTCTTTCACACAAGGGGTGCACGAAAGGAACCTCACAGAGCCAAGGGGTTTCTCCGGGCTTCTCTGCCACTCAGGGGGCACGCATGCTATTCTTCGCGAGGCAAGGCACTCACCGGACTCCCGTTTCTCAAAGGATCAGCAAGCATTTTGAGAGCCTCAGGTGCTCCTTTTATAGGCGAGGAATTCTTCGGCCCATCCGCGTGAGATCCCGAAGATTTCAAATCTTCAAGATTTTTCAAATCTTTATTTTTATCCTCTGTTCAATGCATACTTCATTTTTATTTTCCTCCTTCACGTGCATGCGACTTAGAATGCATGCACGACCTTCGTCTAAGGGCGATCCATGCAAAGCATAAACCCCGTGGCCTCGGAATATTCTTTTTCCTCGGCTGAACTCAAAATGCTCCCCTCGTTGCATGAATTCATATTTTTATGCATGGATATGTTCAATAGGGCCAGACGAACCGAATGGTGACTTTGGTTAGATCGGAGGTGCCTGAGAACTCAAAAACATCGCTCGGAGGCGCCACTGGTTCAGCGGGGACGTCGGGGGTTGCCTCGAGTGAGCTCGAGGAAGGAGATGACTCGCAGGCCGTTGGATCAGATCTTTGGAGGACCGCGATCAGAAGATCTCACGCGGGATCGATCGTGCGGTCGAGATCTGGCGCACGATCGATCAGGCGGCCAGGATTCGCTCCGCGTCAAAAATGTGCATCCCACATCGAATCGGTGATCGGTTTCTATGCGGTTTATCAAACACCGCCTCCCTGCCATCACTCAGTTGTACTTCTCCCCTCTCGGTGCCGCCCCGCACCGAGTTCTCTTAGCGGGCGTGCTTTGTGCCCACCCCTGCCACTCAGGCGCGCCACTGGCGCCCACAATGCTCCTTCGGGCACGCGCTCTGGCGCCCATGCTGCGCAGGACCTGATCCCCTGCGTGGACCCGGGCTTACACACGGCCCGGCGTTGTGCCTCATGGAGTGCCCTAGCCTCGAGGGTTCCCCATGGGCGTGGCGACCTTGAGTCCGACATGTGCCTTGGGTGATGACCATCGGCTGGCCTCCTTGGTGGCCTATTTTTTGGCAAAGGAAATGAATAAGGACTTTGTTAAGAAACAAAGTACTCCCAATATAAAATGCCAAATGCCACTTAAGCCTTCCTTCCTCTTCATTTCTTCTCATATTCTTCTTCATTTGAATTCCTCAATCCTTCTCAACAAATAATCTTCACTTAGGAGGGAAATGTAGAAGGTTCTTCCTTCAACCGAGCTCTTGAATCAAACATATTCATCAAAGTTCTTTATTGATCTAATCAGAGATCATGTTGGATCTTCATCATATTCATATGCACTAAGTGATAGTGCATGGACTTCTTCAGATCACTTCATCCACTTAGGAGGTGTGGATGGATCATCTTCATCTCCTCATTCATTGTCTTAACAATGCATGGTCTTATAATAATGTGGTGACATTGTATCCAGTTGATACAAGTTCTTTGAACTTAAAGATCAGCTCATCAATCGTCTGATGTAATGATGATGCTCCATCATCATCCATTCTTCAAATGGTGTAACTTAGTATCATCTTGATACAAATATTGAAACATTAAGAACAGTTCTACAATCGTCTCATATATGAGAGAATGTTTCAACCATCATCTCCTATGTCACTTAGTGAATCTCCTAAGTGACATTCCTCTTAGTATCATGGCTATTCTCCATTCATCACCAACACCATCACATACTTTTTCATTCACATATTGAAACTCCTTGCCATCCATCCATTTATTCCTTGACAAAAATATACCTCATTGACAACAAATGAAACACAGTCCACTTCAATAACATATATATTATACTTTAATTATAATATATCTATGTCTTATTTAGTTTTAAATTCCATTAATATGACAAAAAATGAAAGTAGCGTTCATGCGTACGTACGGCCTACCATCTCCATGAACGGTACATTTCATTTCATATATCCAAACAATATGGAATATTTTTAAATAACTATATACTAGATATATATGATATTTTAATCATTAACACCATTCTAGAATATATTTACTTATAACTACATGGACAATTCTCTTCAAACAAGTTTATTTTTGACTCATGTACCGAAAATCAATAAAACTTATGATATTATGTCACATAGTTTACTAATTATTAAAACATGATAATATGTTATATGGATTGAAGAATAAAAATTACGGGAATACCTTAAGAAATTATAACATGACCTATGTTTATTATTCATCAATATAAACAAACAAATAAGACAAGTAGGACTTGAGGTAAAGGGATTTCTTTTCTCAATTTTAATCCCGTGAGATTTCCATTGTTTGCACTTATTTGTTGCATGTGTTTTATTTTGTACTGCCATTTCATATATAGTATCATGATTATATTTATATTGATGGTATTATGTGATTCATCTGGTATTTATTATCTTATGGTCATACGACTCGATTGATTAGAATGAGGCAAGGGGGTTTTATCTCACTTTTTATTCCCATGAGATTCATGCTACAATTTCCACTATTTCTTTTTGTGTTGGGTATGAACTGCCCATGATTGTATTATTTGAATAATATAATTTAATTTATGGGTATTTACATCTTCATTGTATTTCCATTATTTCATGGGGTGTACGTTTCTAATGTTACCCAAATCGATAAAGGAACCTTTCACCCTCCTCTTTTTAAAAGACTTCTTTATGTTAGGTCTTTTAATTAACATATTATTATGTTGGGATATGTTATTATATATCCTTATTACTATAAATTTTAGGTCCAACTGAAGAGATACCATTTTTATCTCTCATCAACTCATTTTCTAAATTTTAATGTAACGTCATTAGACTGTCAAATTTCTGTAAGGAAACTTCTTTAACCAGTTTCAATTCATTGGGTTAAACCTCTACTTCTTGATTATATTATGATATGAATATTTTTTAAGGACATATTATTGTTTTACAATTAATATCCACTTATATTGGGTGTATTTATATTTTTCTCATATAATTCTATCATTGATTTATCTTTAATAAAAATATATCATCTTTATAAGGAACTTCGTCTCAATCTACTTTTATTGAGGCATCCTTTGATTTATACACTAATTTATTTTAAAAGGTGTATAAAACACTTTTGAAATTTCATTTCATTCAAAGGGAATATTTTCTCTATGAAGCGTTTTACTAAACAATAAAAATGAATGTTTCTTTTTTTTACGTAAGCGGTGACAACGACCTTTTCCGCCGCCGCAAGTATTATTTGGTCTTTGACTTCATTAACAAGCCGTAATGTTTTAAAAAAATAAATAAATACCATATAATAATTTTACATATATTGGTATTGAAAATGATTTTTATAATGGATTTCTTAATTCAATATCTTAAAAAGATATATTTTTATTGTAATGTGGGAATGTTATCTTTCAATTATGCATAAGTTATGTGTTATGTTTATGTTATGTTTCCTGGGAATTTCTTATGAAGTCAGGTGGTTCCATGATAAACTAAGGGTGGTGAGACCCAAATAGATCTCCAATGAATTGGGTAACACTAATGAATTAAATAAAATGGTTTCTCTGAAGAGATTTAGGGAATATATTGTGATGTGTATTATAAACATAACCATGAGGGTTACTCCCTATGTATGAATATTATGAATACCTCAAGTTACCTTTATGTTTTATGATTTCTATGTGTATTTCAAAAATCATATGATTTCATGAAATATGTTAAAAATCTAAAGTTATCTATATATTTATGATCTAATGTATTCTTTCTTTGTGTATATTTTAATGATATTTTTATGCTCATCCCATGTTTTTCAAATGCTTTTCACTGGACATAATGTGGAACAGGGTCACGGATGGGAACAAGGAAATGTCATGTTGTCTAAAACATGGAACTATACATTAATCTTTTGTTCAAGTATTTTAATTTAGTGAAAAAAATGGAATCAGTGTAGATGTGTCTACTTTGTAATAATTAAGATGTAATAGTTATGTCCAAATTATCTAAAAATATAATCCTGAAAAGATCCTCAATGTGAATTATTCATTTAATTCAAGATTATATATTTTTTTATGGTCGGGTCCTTGTAGTTGGTATCATAGTTCGGTTCAGATAATTTTAGAAGATTGGGTATTCTTTAAGCACAAGGGAGGTTACCATAATGGTTTGGATTTTAGAAAGAGTCATAGTTATTTTTATAAAGCGAATGAGTTTAAGATAACATGAATAATTTTATCTTAGTATTTACCCTCCTCATAAAATATTATATGATGATTTTATTGATATACTCACACTGACCATTTTGGTTTTAGTAAATGGATGGATCTAGCTGGCACCAAAGTAGTAGTGGATGTGAAGAAAATAGTGATGACTTTCTGAACGAGCAATTGAATGATGTTGGAGATGCAATGAAAACTCTTGTGGTTATTCTCAACCAACTATATGGAGTCATTATTGACCACCTAAACCATATTGATTTTTATAAGGCATCTTATATGCGAGAAACAAATCCATACGGATGTTCAGGTAATAATCATAAAGGTATGTATGTTTAAAAACCAATGTGTCAAAGATGTGAAAAGAAACACATAAGAAAACTTTTCAAAGGGAAATAAAGATGTTATAGATGTGGAAATGAAGGTCATAAAGCAATAACCATCATGGAAAAAGGAAGCATATAGTTGACTCTAAAAAGGGAAAAAATTCTTCTTGAAAGATCAATTGAATTTTTTAAATGTGTCGTGCATAGTTATTAAGCAAACACGTGTCCTATGAAGAATTTTCGGGAATGGGATCACCAGGATTATACCAATATTCATTTACCAATACCTAATTCCATTTTTATTAAGGATGAAGAAACTAATAATTACAAATGAATGGTATGAATTATTTCTTAACATATGTTTTCCTTTTATTGAAATCATAGGATATGATTCAATATTTTGGTTGTAGGAAAGAAGTATTTCAGAATAAGTTGGAAATATATGGTTAGTGGATCATGAATAATTTTGAATGAGTATGAAGTCAACATATAATGGATTCAAGAGTTATTGTAGATTTTAGGATGGTGAAATTCTCAAAAGTATTAAGGCTCTTTTGATTATGAGATTACATTAGATGACTTTTTATAGTATGTGTATCCCTGATGTTTGATATATGAATATTTTATTCAAGAAATAATTATCTTTTCTTTTGTGGATATAGTTATAAAGAACCATTTTTGTTTATATGATCCATGAATTTGAGGTAATTAAATGTTAATACATTTTAGGATGCAAAACGAAAGTTATTATATAACCTTTTTCATTAAAATATGTTATGGTTATTTTTAATGAATTTATCTCCCTTTTGGAATATTATAAAAATATGTTGTTTTTAAAAATGGAAAACACACATATCGTGTGGCAACCCGTTACGTCAGACGAATCTGCGGGAATCAAAGCCACAACAAATGTGCGACTGGTATTTATCGCCCACCAGTAGACTACGTGAAGTCCTTTGTTACTATGACTAATTCTTTTTATATAGATGATCTTATGAATCATGAATAAGTTGGTTTTTGAGAAATGATTAACCTATCATGGAGGCTATGTGATTAGGTTAATTTATTTTCAATATGAGACTTTAAGAGTAACTAAAGTCATTCGGAGATAAATGTTAAGATTTAATTGGAATACTATGTGATTAAATCCTTTAGAGATTTGGGGTTCAATCTTAGTTTTATTACTTTGCATAATTTTATGGATAGCTGTTTATTTAATGGTCTTTCATGATTCTTGGGTTCTTTTTGTTGAATTTTGGAGATTAAGAAATTTCATTCTTTTGGTAAAAGATTTTCCTTTTTGGGATTATCTAATATTGTACTAATAATTTTGGTTTTGGTTAAGGTCTAAAGACATGGGAAAAATATAGTTCATATTTTCTGGATTAGGTGATTCTCAAGAAGTTGATTATAGCGCTCTTAATGTGAACAAGTCATCTTAAATACTCATCTTTTGGAGAAAATATGAGTTTGTGTAAGAAATATAGTATGAGATGAAAGTCTACATGAAAAGTAAGTATGTTTCCATATGATTTAGATAAGATCATAAATAAATTCCTCACATAAATGTAACATAAAACAAAAATGTTTTCTATTAACTTTTCATACTGGGGAATCAAATACCGTTTAACCCATCATATGTTTGTGATTGTCTGGTTGTTAGCTTTATCCTAAACATGTTTTTTATCACTCACCATCAAAATTTGACCCTTTGTTTTTTTATCCATATCCGTGTTTTCAAGGAATCCTATTATCTGTTGTCTCAGGTGAACTTTGTAATTTTCTTACATTCAATTAAAGTAGTAGTCAAATTTACTCATTTTCCGATGTGGGGCTTCCAATGATGTTTCTGAGCCCAATATTAAGATTGCGAGAATGTAATTCCCAAAAAGGAGGGAAGGATTTACAATCTCGGGTAAATAAAGAATATGACATTTTAATATTTATTATTATTTTTGAATAAAATGTAAATATTCTTTTAAAGGGAATTCTATGTTCGCTGGAGTACCCATTACGCAAAAATGAGTTTCTTTGAAATCTTACATTGCACACTAATAATATAATAATTTTATTTTAAATGGTAGTTAACACATAGCTATTGTGATGGCGGGAATGAACAAAAAAACAAAAAATATGATTATATAAGTTTGTTAAATATTTTTAACAATTACCCAATAAATGATAGAGGCTTAAAATGTGTATAATTCCAATTTTAAGCATAAATATTCTAATATTATTTAAAAGGTTGATTAACCGCATTTTGATGGAAACACTTTTTTAAGTATACTTTTTCCACTTTTATATGTCATATTTGAAAAAATAAAATCTTTCTTTAAAATCAAGACATCAAAATTTACAATGTGTAAATTTTTGGTATTTATCCGATAAAGTTCAATTTTAAAGAATAGTGAAAAATTTTGTATTTTAGTTCGAAGACTCCTTTTTAATCTTATTTATTTATATGGTTAGATTATATTTTTAATTGGTTTTAATTTTTTAGTAGAATATATTTCTACCATTTCATTCAATGGTGGTTGTTATAATTAATTTCACTTTGAAAATGGACATAAACAAGCGTCATACTTTTGATAGATTTTGTTTCTTAAAAACATGCTATTTGTTTTGACATCAGAAATTAATTATATAATTAACTAATGAAACATATATGTTTTGAATTTTTTAAAATTGATCTCAATTTTTAATTTGTAATATCACATTTAATTTGGATAAATTTTTTTTATTTTATGGGTGGTTTTGTAACCCTTATCACCTTATCTTTGAAATATATCATTATGGGACATTTAAAATCTGAAAACCTTTTTATAATAAAGTATCATTTAAGACATTCCAAAAGTGGCCCTCCTCCCTCTTATAAAAGTCCCCCAACTCTACCCCCTTACCCACACCTCTCAAGCCATTGGATCGTCCAACATATGCTCATATTATCTCTCCACATCCCTCTATTATTCTTATAAGCCTCACTTTGGGAATAATTTTTTTCAAGGAAGACTCTGGCTCAAATAAAAAAGAGTTACCCCATTTAGAGGTAATGTATTCTCTCAAGTTTCTTTTCTTTTATTTTCCTTCTTCACTCACCACTATAATATTATTATATTACCCAATAATAACAACAGTATCCTAAATATACTAGGCTGTTTTTATGATAAGGATTATACCAACACACACACACATCCGTCTAATGGTTAAAGAACATACTGTTTATGTGGCTGACGAATTACTGTCTCATGAAACGATGATTGTTCAATTTTCTTTTAACACATTTCATGGTGGCCATTATGATGTCACTTTATATATATATATGATATATATGGTATTTATTTTTCTACATGCTTCTGAATTTTATCATTTAAATCACATCGTTATGCTTTTCCTATTTTGGAACTACGATAATTTCATCAGAGGAAGTGTGGACTACCGCCCCCTCAAGTGATGTGACTCGTTCATGCCAAACATGGAATTTATAAATAATGTAATTAATGAACTTATTTTACCAATATAAAATATATATTATAATGGAATTATAATATATCTATGTCTCAATGTTATAAAGTCCATTAATATGTCATTAAATGAAAGTAGCGTTCAGGCATACGTACGAACTAGCGTCTCCATGAAAAGTACATTTCATTTTTTTTCTCCAAACATTATGGAATATTATTAAATACATATATACTGTATATATATGATATTTATATCATGAACACCATTTCAGAGATGATTTACTTATAACTACATGGAAAATTCTCTTCAAATAAGTTCATTTTTGACTCATGTATCGAACATCAACAAAACGTATGATATGAACTAAAATAATAAAATAATTATAACATGATAATATTTGATATGAATTTATAATAATCTTTAAATTATGTCCTTATGAAATTATAAATTGACCTATGTTTAATATTCCGGAATATAAATAAAAGAACAAGATTAGTCGGACTTGAGGTAAGGGGATTTATTATGTCACTTTTAATCCCATGAGATTTCCATTGTTCGCCACATATTTGTTTCATGTGGTTTATTGTGTTCTTCCATTTCATATATATTATCATGATTATATTTATATTCATGGTGTTATGTGATTCATCGGGTGCTTATTGTCTTTTGGTCATATGACTCGATTGATTACAACGAGGTAAGGGGTTTTATCTCACTTTTTATTCCTGTGAGATTCATGGTACATTTGCAATTATTTACTTTTTTGTGGTGTATGGTCTACCCATGACTATATTCATTATCTAATATACTTTAATTTATGGATATTTACATCTTCATTGTTTGATCTTTCTTTCATGGGGTGTATATTTCAAAGTTATCCAAATCGGTAAGGGAACCTTCCACCCTCTACTATTTAAGAGACTTATTTTTGTTAGGTCATTTAATTTACAACTTATTATGTTTGGATTTGTTATTATACATCCTTATTATTTTAAATTTTATATATTAGTGATGAGATACCCTTTTTATCTCTAATCAATTCATTTTTTGAATTTTCTAGTGACACAGTTTGGCTGTCAAATTTCTGTAAGGGAACTTCTTTACCCAATTTCAATTCTTTGGGTTAAACCTCTACTTCTTCATTATGTCATGATATGAATATGTGTGAAGGAACTATGTCTGTTTTAAACAAAATATCCACTTATATTGGGTGTATTGATATTTGTCACACATGATTTTGTCATTTACTTATCCTTAATCAAAGGATGCCATCATTATAAGTGACTTTGTCTCAATCTCCTTTTATTAAGGTATCCTTTTATTTATACATGAAATTATTTTATACAGTGTATAAAAACCTTATGACATTACATTTCATTCAAATGTAAACTTTTCTCTACAAATTGTTTTACTAAATGAAAAAAAAGAATATTTCTTTTTTTTACGTTTGCGGTGACAACGACCTTTTCCACCGTTGTGAGTATTATTTGGTCTTTGGCTTCCTTAACAAGATGTAATGTTTTTAAATGGAAAAGAAGTAACATATAATCATTTTATGTATTTTGGTATTGAAAAAAGTTTTTAAAATGGATTTATTATTTCAATACCTTAAAATTTATATTGTTATTGTAATGTGGGAATGTTATCATTCCTTTATGCTTATGTTTTGTGTTATGTTTATGTTATGGTTCTTATGCATTATTTATGAAGTCGAGTGGTTCCTTGATAAACTAAGGTTGGGTGAGCACGAGATATCTCTCCAATTCATTGGGTAACATGAAGGAGTTAAACACTAACGTTTCTTCGAAGAGATTTAAGAAACATACTGTGATGGGTATTCCAAACATAACTGTGAGGGTTACTCCCTATGTAAGATTGTAATGAATGCCTCAAGTTACCTTTTTGTTTTATGATTTCTATGTGTATTTCAAAAATCATATGATTTCATGAGATATGATAAAAATATTATGTTATGTATATATTTATGATCTAATGTTTTCATTATTTTGTATCCCTTACTGAGGTTTTTATTCTCGTACCATGTTTTTGAAATGTTTTTCATATGACATAAAGTGGAATAGGGTCGCGGATGGGATCAAGGAAATGTCATGTTGTCTAAAACATGAAACTAGATATGTCACATTTGTTCAAGAGTTTTTATTTTGTGAAAAAATATAAACTGAGTATATGTGTCTACTTTGTAATCATTGAGGTGTAATAGTAATGTATTAAATCTCTAAAACTCTATACATGAATAGATCCTCAATATAAATTATTCATTTAATTCAAGAGTATGTAATGATTTATGGTTGGGTCCTTATACTGGGCTATCTGGGAAACCAAATATTATAATCTTCAATGGGATCAGCCAATTCTCTATAGACTTCTCCATTACATAATTTGTAATGGGATCACTAGGTGTTTTCTTAAATTCCTGTCGCATAAGCTGTAATGGGCTCAACTAATGCTATCTAGGCCTCCCTGTTTTATGAATATCCATGAACCACAACATGAATAAATTCCATGAATCTATTATAAAACTAATATAATCTATCATTCATCACATTATATCATGAATTACCCATGAATAATAAATGTGTTTCAGGTCAATATTTATAAAAAAATATTGACTGATGGAAAATAAATGGGTAATGTAATAATATCATTCAAACGTGATTTTACCAGGTATAAAAAATTGTGTTTTATAACAATCAGATTGAATCAATATTATTCCATATTGATAATGAATTAAGATATTATCAATAAAAAATATCCCAAGAAATGGATAAGTAAAAAATTATATTGATATTTATGAGTGGAAATACCAATAAAATATCATTAAAAACCTTCTAGAGTAAATTATTAATTTCATATTGAAACTCACTTTAAGAAACATAAATCATTATGTATATCATTTTCATTGAAAATAAAATTTAATTAATATAAATAAATATATAAAAATTTATTTATGACACTTTTAAAGGAAATATATGTCTGTTTTTTTACAATTGTTTTTATAATACTTTTCAAAACGTTTTTAGAAAACATGTTTTTGGAACAAAATATATTTTTGACCGAAGAGAGAAATTAATTTAGATTATATTAACAACACTCTCTCAAACCATTCAACTTCCATAGATTTGAAAATATGAAAAATGAAATGAATGTATCATGAAGGACTATAGGATAATATAACTAATTAGAATTATATCATTTCATCTTTGGATTCTTAATCATACACCATCCTAATAAACAATGAAATTGTAACAAATGATGGTTCCCTCTTTTGTAACTTTGAAATGTAATCCCCATAAAAGTTTACCATTAAAATGAAAATATATTATCATAAAAAAATTTAATTTATAATATAATTTTTCAATGGGGATAGTATATATATTTCATAAACGAATATATGTGTATAACATAATATATGTCTCAATACTGAAAAATTGTGGAAAATATCCAACAATGCTTTGGTTACATTGAAACTAATATACACATTAAATGGAGACCCTCAAATTAATATTTAAAAACCGATAAATATAATTATATTAATTATACAATACATTTATCGGGGTAATATACACCACAAAATAAAAATAATTGGTGAGTATGGCATATATCTCATTGAAATAAAAAAGAGATGATTAATCCCTTCTCATTTGTTTGACTTGTCACTTATATGTTTATCTTAATGAGTAATAATCATATGGTAGTTATTTAAATTCATGAAAAAATCAAATTTATTATTTCATTTATTTAACAATTATAGTTTTATAAACATTTACTTAATCGTGTAAGCTTATGTCCAGTGTTTTGATTGTATTTGTCTACTGTGTCAAAAGAAATTCGAAGGGTTTATTATTGTCAAAAAAGTCATTATATAATCCTATCCATAATAATAATAATGAAATAATTATCATATTATTACATATATTATAATTTTTAAACCCATCATTAAAAACGCTTTTGAAAAATGACATATCTTTACTATTATTGAAACAATACATTGTACGTACACATGATTATCGTTTCCATTTTTCGTTTATTATTGTATAAAAAAGTTACAAAATATTTATATTTATAGAATTATCAAAATAGATTAAAATAAAATATTAATTGACTATGTACACTTTTATATACCATTATTTTTATTTGATTTTGAAATAAGTAATGACATTCGTTAGGTGTGGTGGTAGTCCACACATCCACAAACGACACTATTAGTTTTTCAATGACTAGAATTATAAATATAAATTAATATATTATTTTTCTATAATAATTAATTTTTCATTTATTAATCTTATATTTATTATCATTACCCTTATTGTGTTCCAAGTAACTCATTAGTGAAAATATTGCATCGGTTCGTGAGACACTAGTCTTCCATACACAAAAGTGACACTATCATATACTCTATATTATAGAATGTATACTGGTATATATGATATAATTACTGTAGTGGTATAATTATGTTAATAATATCATATATAAACATTATATAAATCATCATACCCAACTATTAAAAGAGTTATGGGAAATATAAAGACATCATTTCATGATGCGGTAGACCACTGTACCAATAAACCCTGATCTAGAATCCCATTTAATGGATGTGTGTATGTTTTTAGGATTTACCCTTAACCTAGAAAAATATCAGTATATTTAATATACAACGGTTTTTATATCAATATTGAATGATAATAATAGAATGGGGTAGTGTGTAACAACCCAAGACATTATAATATTTTAATTCTAGAATAAATATTTTTTTACTAGATTTATTATTATGAAACACGTTATTAATATTACACTACACATAATACTATGTTATATTGTGTTACACATAGGACCATGTTTTACATCTTTTTAATAAATAAACTCATTATAACAATGTTATCAATATTTTTAAAAAATAATTTTTGAAAATAATCATAATTTTTTAATTCTGAATGTCAAAATTTTCTTACGGTTATTTTTTTTGTTTTATAATGTGGTGATAATTTTTTTATGAAATGTGGAAAGTACAACATATTAGTTAAAAACATAAATTTTTATAATTATTATTAATGTTAAAATATATTTTAAATTGTCTCATAAAGTCCTAATAAATTAATTATATATATTAATCCAATTTTGATATTGGTATCATCTTTATATATGAATTGAATGTAAATATTTACTAAATGTTTGAATGTTTATTCATTAAAATCCATCTTTATTTTGGTAGATACTGGATTACATTAAATCAAAATTTTCCCAATTATAGAATTATAATTTTAAAAAATGGATATAAATAATTTTAATAAGTATAATATTTTTGGTCTAATAAAATAATGTTAATAATTGACAAAAAGTGATAGTTAAAGAGATGAAAATTAATTATGGTGATTAAGGTTAAAATAATCTTGACAAGGGACTAAGAAATAATATTAAAGGCCAAAATGACGGAGAGAAATGTCCAAATTATATTGGCTTCCAATATTTCTTTTGTTTACCCTCTTGTTTCTAATATTATTTTTTATAGGGATAATATTTTATGAAAACTACCAATATGATATACTAAGTAAGGAAAAGGGAAAAAAAGGAATCATCCGTTAATTTAACATTTAAATAAAATTGAGGTATATAAAAAACATATTTTCGGTTCTACATATCAATTTGAATGATAAATGAGCTATTATTATCATAATAATTTAACATTGAATTTCAATAATGAATTAGTTAATCAATATTATTATGAATGATCAACAAATTAATTATTTATTTATAAATCAATTAAAATAAAAGATACAATAAATATTAAATGTGTGGAAAATTGATTGAATCATTTCTTTTACTTATTTTTCATATTAATATATAATTTCACAGATATGTGGGCATAATTTATTTTAATTCCAATATTGTGTAGATATTTTTATAAAAAATTAAGACAAATAATTTCAAAATAATGTTAATTTTATTTTATAATAAACAATATTTTATGAAATGATTTAAATTTAGTAAAAAACATATATTATTAAAAGAAAATTTTACATGTCAATAATATTAAATGTGATATTTTAAAGGACCAATTGATCATTTATTATTAATATATTGACAAATTGTCTGTAAAAACATTATCAGCATGATACGGGTTAAATAAAAGTTTTTGAACATCACACGATTTTTTTATATTAATTTCCCACAAAAATGTGTTTTTTATTTTTTAAATTTAATGTCATAATTTATAAATTTTTTGTTCTATATTTTAAAATTAATCTCACATATATTTAGTCTTAATTTTCAAATTAAATTGGTTAGAAAAATGCTTTTATTAATAGAAACAAAATTGATAGAATTGAGGAAACATTGATGTTATGGAACAAAATTATCAAAAATAAACTATTTTGTGTGTTAACGGTTTTTATTGACCAATATTACCCTTTAAACAATTTTTATGATATTTATATAAAAGATACCTCCCATTAATGTATACATGTTGGTATTCACAAGAGTTCAACTCATTCTCTACTATAAAAAGTCATCCTCTCCTCCCACATCCACACAGATCTCATGCCACATCATGTTGAGAAATTTCTTCCATGATAGTCCATAAACCTACCTACCCTCATCATAATAGAAATCCTTGGGTATAAATCCATCCAAGTAATCCTTTTGGTACTAATCAAAATGATTTAGCTGATTAAGAGCTATCATCTTTCCTCAAGTTCTTTGATTTTACATCAAATATACACTCCCTCAAAATTCCTTATTCCATATTTATATAAGAACAAATGTATCCTATACATAATTATATGTTTTAATTATATGGGTTATACCTATACTTAAACAAACTGACCTCTAATGGGCAATGAACATAATGTTTACGTGTACAGAGAACAACCACCCCGTGAATAGATGATTGTTCATTTTTACATTACAACCTAACATAGTGGACTTTATGATAATGAATATATTTATATTTTATACATGTTATAATTTTTGTGTCTTATTTCATATTTAAATCATTAATAACACATAACCTTATATATTCCATTTTGTGTAAAAATTAATAAATCATTGCTATATTTTTGGACCCCACCTCCTCTAATAAAAGAGATTTGTTCACACAATACAAGGAACATATAAAATTCTTATCAATTAAAAATATGTGGCATATATTTTATCTATTATAAATAAATTAAATAATTAACTATATTAAAATAAAATATATCATTTTCATTATTAGAATTTTCCCACACTAAAAACTGATAGTGTAAGCCTTGGATGTGTGGACTGTTGCATTCTCTACACTATGTGATTCCATGTACATCACTATAATTCTATAAATAAGTATATAAGATTAAATAACAAGGTATTTATGATGTAAGGAACATTCTATAATTTTTTTATTTAAAAATATTTTCTTTTGATAATTATCATTGAAAAATTGGAACATAACTCATTCATACATATGGCCTACCATCATCATGATTGTACCGTTGGTTAATTTTTCATAACCATAATTGATTATTTGTTTTAGAATCATGATTGAAGAATAAATATGATGATTATTTCAGGATTTTTTTATCGTGATGTTTATATAATGAGTTCATTGGGCATAGCTGATCTACAAATATAAGGCCCCGACCTTAAACCTTACTTAATATTGAATTAAATGAATAATTCACAATGAAGATATCTTAACGGTTTAGAGATTTAGAGAATTATGACATAACTATTACATCTCAAAAGACTACAAAGTAGAGACGTCTACTAAGTTTCCATAAAATAAAAATTCTTAAAAAGAAATATGTATTGTTCCATGTTTTAGATAGCATGACTTTTCCTTGATCCCATCCTTTACCCTATTTCACTTTAAGTCTTGTGAAAAAAATTTCAAAAACTTGGGGTGAGCATAAAAAGCTCAGCAAGGGAAACACAAAGAATGAAAACTATAAGTTTTTCAAAACAACAGGTAAACCATGTATACTTTATCAAAGTAATAATTTTCTCCTTTATGATGTAGTAAAAACTCTTCAATGAATAAAATATCATTACATACCCTTTTGTAACCCAAAGATTACCATAAAACCCTTAGAAGGATCACATAACACATGTAGGTAACATGGGACATAAACATACTTAAATGGAATAAACATAAGGTCGACTTCCACACATATCACTTAATTGAATAGCCATACGACCGACTTCCATACCCAATGCATTGGAGGTTATAACATAACCACCCGTCCTAGTATTCACGACACCACCCATCATATGGTTTATCACGTAACAACCCCTCAAATGTCCACGAACCATTATAAAATCAAAAGACATAAAACAAATATAACGGAAAGAAAACATTTCCACACATTGATCACAATATATCACTTAAATATATTGAAATAACAAATCCATTATAAAAAACCCTTTTCAATACCAAAATACATAAAACAGTATATGATATTTATTTAATTTTAAAAAAACATTATGGCTTGTTGAGGAAGCCAAAGACCAAATAAAACTGGCGGCGACAGAAAAGGGTCGTTGTCACTGCATACGTTAAAAGAAACATTGCATTTTGTCGTTTAGTAAAACGCTTTGTAGAAAAAGATTCCATTTGTATAAAATTAAAAGTCAAAGGGGTTTATACACCGTATAAAAGATAGTTGTGTATAAAACGAAATATGCCTCAATGAAATGAGATTGAGATGAAGTCCCATACCTCTGGTCTGGCATGACTTGATCGTTCTTTAACATCCTGAATAATAAACATGAGTTAATCTATAATTTATTAAGAACCTTTTTCAAGTTCATTATTCCTTTTATATCACTTATTTCCATTTTATAAACATTATGTAATCATTTATGTTAATAATGTTTGTTTTGTCGATATTTGGTACTTTAAGTCGAAAGTGGACTTCTTACAATTACATGTTTTTCATGTGGTCAAATATTCATTATATCCAGAATGATATTAATGATTTGTATATCATATATATCCATAATATACATGTATTTATAATATTACATAATCATTTACAGGTAAGAAATGAAATGCACCATTCATGGAGACGGTAAGACGTACGTACGCATGAACGCTACTTTCATTTCTATGTCATATTAATGGAATTAAAACTAAATGAGAGATATGTATATTTTAATTCAAGAATTATATTAATCATTAATATGTAACATAAATCATATATATCCATTATGTATATGTACTTATAATAGTACATTACATTGTGGATAAGAAATGAAATGCACCATTCATGGAGACGGTAAGCCTTACGTACGCATGAACGCTACTTTCATTTCTACCTCATAATTTAATGGAGTGAAATAATAATTATATAATGGTATATTTTAATTCCAGTATATCATTATATATAATAACTTTAAATCCATCTTTTATACATCTCACATATGGCATTAATGAATCAAATCACTTTGAGGGGCGGTAGTCCGCACTTCCTAAAATGAAGATATCACGTATACCCATAATGGAATCCATAAAGGTATACCACAAATGAAAAATACAGAAGAATAAAGAAAAACATAAACATAATATATATCATATATAAATAGAGTGACATCTTAATGGCCAACATTAAAGGTGTTAAAATAAGATTGAACAATCATCATTTCGTGAGGCAGAAATTCCCCAACCACAGAAACAGTATGTTCTTGAACCATTAGATGGAGGTGTGTGTAAGTGTAGCTCGAATTATTCTTATAAAAACATCCTAGTATATTGAGTATACTTTTTTTGTTACACAAGAAATTAATAAAAATAGTTTAGGGGGTTGGAGAAGCAAAATAAAACAAAAGAACACAAGTGAAGACATTACCTTAAAATCGGGTAACTCTCTAAGATTTGATCTCAATGGCTTCCTTGGGAAGACTTCTGCCAAAAGTGAGGCTTCTAGGAGCTATATATGGATGTGGAGAGACAAAATGGTCAGGGTTTTGCCGAGACAAAGGCTTTGGAAGTGTGGGTAAGGTGGTAGAGTTGGGGGCCTTTTATAAGAGATGGGCACTCTTGGAAAGTAAAGAAATGTTACTTTATTTTAAAATGAGTTTCGGATTTAAAAGGTCCCAAATTGATATAATTTGAGGATAAAGGGATAATGGTTCTAAATATACCCATCCAATAGGTTTTTGAAAATTGTAGTTCTTAGATTTTACATTATATTTTTATTTTATTTAAATCGTTAAATAATGAGGTAATCGCTACTTCATCATTGTGTCATAAATAATGTAATTTATTTAATGTCTAAAAATTATAAAAAAAATATCATGATGTAGGAAAACTTTTTATCTTTATAATGAATATTTATAGTCAAATATCTGACTTGTATAACCCCATGTAAAAATTGTTTTAGTAAAACAACACATTTTTGTGACATTTTAATTATAACTTTAAATAAAAAGGTATTAATGTCATTTTCCTACCAAAGTGGCTCCATGGCGTCCCCAAGTTGACCCATGGATTGTTTGGTGGGCCATGACAAATAAATTGAGGGTTGTACATGTGTCTAGGTCATTTCGTAATATTAAAACATTATTTTTACCTTAATCCACACTAATTACATCTAATCGCGATTAAAATTTTAAAAGTTACTATTCACCAAAAAATAATTTTAATCCCATTGAACCAAATTTTACTTATTAATGAAAACAATGTATGTCATATTTTTGAAATTCAATGCACAGAGGTGGTAAAATTTCATTTAAATGAAAAATCAATTTTTTAAGTACCATTTAGTGGTTTCACTATTCATCAAAAAATTGATGTTTTTTCAGAAAAATAGAAAAACTTCACCCTAAGCTATATTTGATATTCCGAATTAAAAAATGAAGTCTACTTTACAAAATTCAAAACATAAAAGTTGCATTAATTATTTTAATAATTAATTCCCGATGACAGAGCAAATAGCGTGTTTTTATGAAACAATAAGTATAAAAAGATTGACCCTAGTTTAAGTCTGATTTCAAAGTGAAATTAATTCAAACGACCACTATTGGATTTAATGGTAAAAATATATTATAATTTAACTTTAAAACCAATTCAAAAGATAATCTAATCCTATAAATAAATTATATGAAAAAGAGGTTTTGAATTAAAATACAACACTTTTCACTATTAATTAAAAATGAACTTTATCTGAAAAATACCAAAAATCTACACAAAGTAAATATTGATGTCCTTATTCTATAGGAGAGATTTATTTGGTCCAATAGAAAGTATAGGAGTGACCCAAACTATATTTAAAGAAGGTTCTCCATGAAAAGGCGATAAGTGGACCTTTAGTGAATATTAAAGTATCTATGCCTAATATTGAATTCTTTTCTTATTTTAAGCCTTTACCTTTTATTGGGTAAATATAAAAACATTTAAAAAAACATATACAATCATATTTTAGTTATTTCTATTCCTTCCCACCAATACAACAGCTACGTGTTAACTACCATTTAAAATAATATTATTTTTTTACTAGTGTGCAACGTAAGATTTCAAAGAAACTCTTTGTTGCATATCAGGTATGCTATCGAACATAGAAACCCCTTTAAAGTAAAATTAATATATAATTAGAAAATATATGAAAATGCTTTATTCTTTATTTACCTTGGATTTTACATCCTTTCCCCCTTTTGGGAATTGCGTCCTCGCAATTTTATTCACTTATCAAAATAAGTTGGGGTATTTATCCCTCATAGCATTTTCATATTCCCATGTTGCCTTTTCAACCATATGGTTTTTTCACAAAACCTTTACCTGATGAATT
Source organism: Viscum album (assembly GCA_963277665.1). Taxonomy (NCBI): domain Eukaryota; kingdom Viridiplantae; phylum Streptophyta; class Magnoliopsida; order Santalales; family Viscaceae; genus Viscum; species Viscum album. Next base: position 568,995,089 of record OY728151.1, read on the forward strand.
ACCTTATTTTGCAACACTTTCTCTCTTCGGTCAAGAATCTGGACTGGTTTTTCTTCATAAGAGAGATTCTCTTCCAACTGAACTACCTCTGGGCTCAAAACATGAGATGAATCCGGCATATACTTTCTCCACATCGAAACATGAAAAACATTGTGTACCTGAGATAAACTCGGAGGTAAATCCACTCGGTATGCCACTGATCCAACTCTCTCAATAATTTCATATGGTCCAATGAACCATCGACTCAGCTTTCCTTTCATACCAAATTGCATCACACTTTTCCATGGTGAAACTTTGAGAAAAAATGATCACCTACCTCGAAAGATAGATCCTTACTCTGGTTATCCGCATAACTCTTTTGCATTCTCTGAGCTGTTCTCATGTGTTTCTGAATCAACTAAACTTTTTCTGCCATCAATTCTACCAATTCTGGTCTAATCAGCTTCCATTCACCCACTTCATCCCAAAAATCTGGAGTTCGGCACCACTTCCCATATAATACCTCAAATGGTGCCATCTGTATACTATAATGAAAACTGTTATTATAAGAAAAATCAACCAAAGAAAGATGTTGGCCCCAACTTCCCTGATAATCCATTTAACAAGCATGTAGCATATCATGTAATGTCTTAATTGTTCGTTCTGACTACCCATCTGATTGCGGATGAAATGCTGTACTAAAATTTAATTCAGTACCCAACGACATCTGAAGGCCCCTCCAAAAGTTATATGTAAACCTGGGATCACGATCAGACACAATAGAGAGGGGAAGTACATGTAACCTGACTATCTCTTTAAGATACAAATGGTTAATTTGATCTACAGAAAAAAGTAACTCGTAGAGCAAGGAAATGAGCAGATTTAGTCAAGCGATCAACAATAACCCAGATTGCATTATTACCTCGAGATGTCTTCGGTAATCTCACAACAAAGTCCAGGGATATATTCTCCCATTTCCATTCTTGCAGTGGTAAAGGCTGAATCATCCCTTTCGGTAACTGCTGCTCTTCTTTAACCAGCTGACAAGTCAAACACTTCACAGTAAAATCAGCATTATCTCTTTTCATTCCTTCCCACCAGTAATACTCCCGTAGATCTCTGTACATCTTAGTACTGCCAGTATGAACTTAAAACAGAGAACTATGAGCTTCACATAACAACTCTATCTTCAACTGTGATTCACAAGGCACACACAATCTCTTCCCAAAACTCAAAACACAATCATTATCAATGTGGAATTCAGGCAACTTACCCTTCTAAACCAGCTCTACCTTTTTCTGCAACTCACTGTCTTGCTTCTATGCTTTCTTGATTCTATCTGATAGTGAATATTTCACTGATACCTGAAACAAAACATAATAACATCCTACACATAAAACATCTATGCCAAAGTTCATCAAATCCTTAACCAAAGGATCATTTTCCAAATGCAACATTGTTAATGAAGCATTACTTTTTCAACTAAAAGCATCAGCCACTTTATTTGATTTTCCTAGATGGTAATTAATATTACAATCATAATGCTTGATTAATTCTAGCCATCTCCTCTATCTCATGTTCATTTCTGTCTGAGTGAATATATACTTTAAACTTTTTTGATCAGTATATATTTCACACTTTACTCCATACAAATGATGCCTCCAAAGTTTTAGAGAAAAAATAACAGTAGCTAATTCCAAATCATGTGTAGGGTAATTTACCTCATGATTTTTTAACTGACGTGAAGCATATGAAATTACCTGATCATTCTTCTTATGTACATAGCCAAGTCATTTCAATGAAGCATCATTGTAGATAAAAAACTCGACATTTCTGGAAGGAATATCCAAAACTGGAGCATTCACCAATTTTATTTTCAACTACTAAAAACAATCACCACATTCGTTTGTCCAGATAAACTTAACACCCTTCCGAGTTAGCTTAGTCATTAGACTACATAACCGTGGAAAATTTTCAACAAACCTTCGGTAGTAACCTGCCAAATGAAGAAAACTACGGATCTCTGTTACATTTGTGGGTCTTGGACATTCCTCAACAACTTTTGTTTTAGCAGGATCAACAGTTATACCATCTTTTGAAACAATGTGACCGAGGAAAGAAATTTGTTGTACCCAAAAATCACAATTGCCAAATTTTCCATACATGTTCTTTTCTTTTAAGGTTTTCAAGATAACCCTTAAATGACTTTCATGCCCCTCTTTACATTTAGAAAACACCAAAATATCATCGATGAAAACAACCAAAAACTTATCCAAAAACTCATGGAAAATTATATTCATAAGGTCCATGAATATAGAAGGTGCATTGGTTAACCCAAAAGGCATAACTACAAATTCATAATGGCCATATCTAGTATAGAACACAGTCTTCGTAATTTCTGCTTCTTTTACTTTCAACTGACGGTACCCCGACCTCAAGTCAATCATTGAAAATTACTGAGCTCCCTGGAGCTGATCAAACAAATCATCGATATGAGGCAAAGGATACTTGTTCTTAACAGTAATGTTGTTCAAGGCTCTATAATCAATACAAAGTCTCAATGATCCATCTTTATTTTTAACAAACAAGATAGGTGCACCCCATGGTGATGTGTTAGGTCGAATGAAACCTTTATCTAATAACTCTTGCAATTTCTTCTTTAACTCTAAAAGTTCAACTTGAGCCATTCGATAAGGGGGTTTTGAAATTGGATTAGAATCAGGAACTAAGTAAATAGTAAATTCAACTTCTAGATCATGAATAATACCAGGAAACTCATTAGGAAAAACATCAAGATACTCATTTACCACTGGTACATCATTTATCTGAACAGTTCCTTTATTTTCAACAATATGTGCAAGGTAACATTCATTTCCATATTTTACTAGTTTCTCAACTTCCTGATATGTTATCAAAATCAAGGGTTCATTCTTGTACACAAACTGAAAATCTTTCTGAAATGAAACCATTTTAGCTCTGCAGTCAATCTTTGCATGATAAACAGAAAGACAATCCAGGCCCAAAATAACATCAAACTCTACTAGAGGAAAAACCATAAGGTTTGCTGGTAGATTCTTTCCGCACACAATGATAGGAAGATTCTTATAATTCCTTTTTGTCTCAATGTTCCCTCCTGGTGTTTTTACCATAAGTTCATGATTCATATCTTGAGATGGAATATCCAATTTACTAGAAAACTTCTCGGAAATGAAAGAATGTGTAGACCCTGAATCAAACAACACATTGGCATAATCTGAACAAATAAACAGTGTACCTGATACTACTTCATTCGATGGCCCAACATCTGCTGAAGTAGTTGCAAAGGATTTGACCACCCCTTTCTTTTTGTAGTCTGGCTGATTTTCCTCAGTTGAGTTCTTCGTTAGACACTCATTTGCGTAATGACCCATTTCATTACACTTAAAACATCTTACCGCTGGCTTTTCATTGCCTGCTTGATCATCTTCCTTACAGTTACGAGCAATAGGATCAGACTTACGACACCGGAAGCACTTTCTAGACTTGGATAAAGATTCTACAGGATGCACTTTACCACACTTCTCAAAGGATGGATATTTGGTTTTCTTACCTCCTTGTTTCATGGATAAATTCTTCCCCTTTTCCTGCCAACTGGACCTCTTATTCTGTTGTTTGTCAAAGAACACCTGATCATCGGCAAACTCCATTTCCACCATCTCCGCACATCGAACAAGTTTTTCATAACTTTTGAACTCACGGGAATCTAAAGCCCTTCGATAATTTGGCTTTAACCCTGAGTAAAAACAGTTTATTTTACTATCAAGATCTCGTATGAAGTTTGGAGCATACCTTTCCAATCGTGTGAACTTTGCTTCATAATCAGCCACTGAGTCATCCTCCTGCCTCAATTCTAGGAACTGTTTTTCCATCCTAAGATGAACCACCTTAGGAAAATATTTCTCAAGAAACATACCTTTGAATTCATCCTAGTGAAGATCATCAATCTCATCACTATCCCTGATATGTTTCACCATCGAACACCACTGATATGCTTCTCCTTCAAAACAGTAAACATCAAGACTAACCTTTCGATGTTCTGAACACCCCATGACATCAAAAATCTTCTCCAGTGCTTTAGTCCACCCTTTAGCTAGCACAAGGTCAGATGATCCCTTGAATGATGGGGGATGTTGCCTCATGAAATGTTCCACCACTGACATGTTCCTCTGCGGTTGATCTAGTTGATCTAGTGCATGGATACCACCACCATTTATAACCAATGTCAATTCTTCCATCACTGCAAAAAACTGTTCAGTTCCAATTCCGACATTCCCAGGTTGCTGATTTGGAAGGTTGTCTTCCTCCTGATGTTTTCCCAACAAAGCTGCCTTGTTTCCTCTGCGGAAAACCATTCTGAACACAGAAATATCTTAGGCGAAGCAACATTGTAATCTTTAAATGCTATATCATTTCAGTCATACCATAAATTAATTTATAATTTAACAATTTTCTAACACCTAATGTTGACTAAACCAACCTCCGATAACAACTATAAGGCCCCATCATTAAACCTTACTTAATATTGAATTAAATGAACAATTAACATTGAGGATCTTTTCAGGGTTTAGAGTTTTTAGAGAATTAGGACATAACTATTACATCTCAAAAGATTACAAAGAAGACACTTCTACTAAGTTTCCATAAAATAAAATCTCTTAAAATTAAACATGTCTAGTTCCATGTTTTAGAAAGCATTTTTTTTCCTTGATCCGATCCTTGACCCTATTCCACTCTATGTCCTGTGAAAAACATTTCAAAAACTTGGGGTGAGTATAAAAAGATCAGTAAGAGAAACACAAAGAATGAAAATTGTTAGTTATTCAAAACAACATGTACACCATGTATACTTTATAAAAGTAATAATTTTCACATTTATGAAGTATTAGAAACTCTTCAATTAATAAACGATCATTACATACCCTTTTGTAACCCAAATATTACCATAAACCCCATATAAGGATATCATAACATATAAAGGTAACTTGGGACATAAACATACTTAAATAGAATAACCATACGGTCGACTTCCAGACATATCACTTAATGGAATAGCCATACGGCTGACTTCCATACCCAATGCATTAGAGGTTATAACGTAACCACACATCCTGGTATTCATGGCACCACCCGTTATATGGTTTACCACGTAACCACCCGTCAAATTTCCAAGTACCATTATAAAATCATAAGACATAAAACAAATATAATGGAAAGAAAACATTTCCACACTTTGATCACAATATATCAGTTAAATATATTGACATAACAAATCCATTTTAAAAAACTCTTTTCAATACCAAAATACATAAAACAGTATATGGTATTTATTTAATTTTAAAAAAACATTACGGCTTTTTGAGGAAGCCAAAGACTAAATAATACTGGCGGCGGCGGAAAATGGTCGTTGTCACCGCGTACGTTAAAAGAAATATACCTTTTTGTCGTCTAGTAAAACGCTTTTTAGAAAAAAATTCCTTTTTTATAAATGTAAATGTCAAAGGGGTTTATACATCATAGAATAAAAGTTGTGTATAAAATGACATATGCCTCAATGAAAGAAGATTGAGAAGAAGTCCCTTACCTCCGGTCCGACTTGACTCGATCGTTCTTTAACGTCCTAAATAATATACTTGAGTTAATTTCTACTTGATTAAGAACCCTTTTCAAGTTCATTATTCCTTTTATATCACTTATTGTCATGTTATAAAAATTATGTAATAATTTATGTTAATAATGTTTGTTTTGTCGACATTTGGTTCTTAAGTCGAAAGTGGACTTCTTACAATTACATGTTGTTCGTGTGGTCAAATATTCATTATATCCTGAATGATATTCATGATTTGGATATCATATATATCATATATATCCATAATATACATGTATTTATAATATTACATAATCATTTAGAGGTAAGAAATGAAATTCTTCATTCATGGAGACGGTAAGCCGTACGTACGCATGAACTATACTTTAATTTCTATGTCATATTAATGGAATTAAAACGAAATGAGAGATACGTATATTTTAATTCCAGAATTATATTAATCATTTAGATGTAACATAAATCATATATATCCATTATGTATATTTACATATAATAGTACATTACATTTGGGTATAAGAAATGAAATGCACCGTTCATGGAGACGGTAAGCCGTACGTACGCCTGAACGCTACTTTCATTTCTATCTCATACTTTAATGGAATGAAATAATAATTATATAAAGGTATATTATAATTACATTATAAAATCAAATATAATGACTTTAAATCCATCCTTTATACGTATCACATATGGCATTAACGAATCAAATCACTTTGAGGGGGCGGTAGTCCGCACTTCCTAAAATGAAGATATCGGGTATACCCATAATGGAAGCCATAAAGGTATACCATAAATGAAAAATACAGAAGAATAAGGAAAACATAAACATAATATATATCATATATAAATAGAGTTACATCTTAATGGCCACCATTAAAGGTGTTAAAAGAAGATTGAACAATCATCGTTTCGTGAGGCAGCAATTCGCCAACCACAGAAACAGTATGTTCTTTAACCATTAGATAGAGGTGTGTGTAAGTGTACCTAAAATTATTATTATAACAACATCCTATTATATTGAGTATACTGGTGTTGTTACAAAATAAATGAATAAAAAGAGTGTAGGGGGTTGGAGAATCAAAATAAAACAAAAGAACACAAGTGAAGACATTACCATAAAATCGGGTAACTCTCTTAGATTTGAGCTCAAAGGATTCCTTTGGAAGACTTCTGCCCAACGTGAGGCTTCTAGGAGTTATATAGGGATTTGTAGAGACAAAATTTGTTGGGGTTGGCCGATCCAAAGGCTTTGGAAGTGTGGGTAAAGTGGTAGAGGTGGGGGCCTTTTATAAGAGGAGAGGAGGGGCAATCTTGGAAAGTAAAGAAATGTTACTTTATTTTAAAATGATTTTCGGATTTAAAAGGTCCCACATTGATTTAATTAAAGGGTAAGGTGATAAGGGTTCAAAATATACCCATCCAATAGGTTTTTGACAAGTGTAGTTCTTAGATTTTACATTATAATTTCATTTTATTTAAATCGTTAAATAATGTGGTAATCGCTGCATCATCATGGTGCCATAAATAATTTAATTTATTTAATATCTAAAATTTTAAAAAAAAATCATGATGTAGTAAAACTTTTTAGCTTTCTAATAAATATTTATAGTAAAAAATATGGCTTGTATAACCCCATGTAATTTTTTTTAGTAAAACAACACATGTCTGTGACATTTTAATTTTAACTTTAAATAAAAAGGTATTAATGTCATTTTCCTAACAAAGTGGCTCCATGGGGTCCCCAAGTTGACCCATGGATTGTCTAGGTCGTTCATGACACATCCAATGTGGGTATTACATGTGTCTAGGTCATTTAATAATATTAAAACATTATTTTTACCTTAAACCACACTAATTACCTCTAATCGCGATTAAAAACATAAAAGTTACTATTCACCAAAAAATTATTTCAATCCCATTGAACCACATTTATTTCTTAATGACAACCATTTATGTCGGATTTTTTAAATTCAAAGCACAGAGGTGGTAAAATTTCATTTAAACGAAAAATCAGTTTTTTATGTACCACTTAGTGGTTTCACTATTCATCAAAAATGGATGTTTTTCAGAAAAATAACAAAACTTCACCCTAAGCGATATTTGATATTCCGAATTAAAAAATGAAGTCTATTTTAAAAAATTCAATACATATAAGTTGAATTAATTAATTTTATAATTACTTCCCGCTGTCAGAGCAAATAGCGTGTTTTTATGAAACAATAAGTATAAAAAGATTGACCCTAGTTTAAGTCTGATTTCAAAGTGAAATTGATTCAAACGACCACTATTTGATTTAATGGTAAAAATATATTATAATTTAACTTTAAAAACAATTCAAAATATAATCTAATCCTATAAATAAATTAGATGAAAAAGAGGTTTTGAATTAAAATACAACACTTTTCACTATTCATTAAAAAATGAACTTTATCTGAAAAATACCAAAAATCTACACAAAGTAAATATTGATGTCCTTATTCTATAGGAGAGATTTATTTCGTCCAATAGAAAGTATAAAAGTGACCCAAACTATATTTAAAGAAGGTTCTCCATGAAAAGGCGATAAGTGGACCTTTAGTGAATATTAGAGTATCTATGCCTAAAATTGAATTCTTTTCTTATTTTAAGCCTTTACCTTTTATTGGGTAAATATAAAAACATTTAAAAAAACATATACAATCATATTTTAGTTATTTCTATTCATTCCCGCCAATACAATGACTACGTGTTAACTACCATTTAAAATAATATTATTTTATTACTAGTGTGCAACGTAAGATTTCAAAGAAACTCTTTGCTGCGTATCAGGTACGCTATCGAACATAGAAACCACTTTAAATTAAAATTATTATTTAATTGTCAAATATATGAAATTTATTTATTCTTTATTTACCTGGGATGTTACAACAAATGTCATTTTTGACACAAAAAACAAATTTGGTAAAACTGTAAATGTAAACATAGGTTTTATAAACATTGTAATATGTGAAGTAGACATAATAATAAATATGAAAATTTTACAATATATAAATAATTAATATAGGTTAATTTTTCATGAATAAAAAGGAACTCTTCACATATAGGACATAAGGTAATGAATTTTGTCTCAATTTACATTCCATTGAGACTTATATGTTGTTCTGTAGAGATTCAATTTTATTAGTTATATATTATACCATTGAGATGTTATATCAGGAATCAAAATATAGTCATGATATTATAAGTTTAATTTAATGTTATTAATTTTTTTTATTATGATTCAAATGTCACAAATAGGAATGAGACACATTTGAATATTTATTGATTATTTTCCTCAAAATTATTTTATAGATCTTTCAACGGTATTTCCATAAATAAATAAAATCATGGTTTGTAATTATATTTAACTAATGAACTATTAATGAATCCATTTAATTTATTCAATATATACATTCATTGATAAAGAACTTTATTTATTTATCATATTATTTAGTCGATAGGTTTAATTATTTGGACTAGTATGACATGGGTTGGGGGTCGTGTATGGTAAGCCCTAGAGGTTGGGGGCCAATTAACAAAATCACTCAAGGAATATTTCATCTCATTGAATGAAATTAAGTTGGAAATCCTAGTCTTTTTTGTAACTAGTCTATTAAATATGGTTTGTAATGTTTGAAGGAACTAGTAAAAGGGTTGTCCATACCAAATCGGTTTGTACCGAGTATTTTATAAACCATCTTATAAATACTATTGACAGTAAAGGTACCATGTATCTAGGGAAAAATGAAATCCAATAATTATTAGATTCCATCATTTACATTTATTTATTAGTCATCTATAATATATTTTTTGTAATATAAATAGATATAATTATTTTTTATTTCATTGACAAAATGGAATTTGTTTTTAGTTATTTCCATGATGCATAGATTTTTCGCTATCTAATTATTTTATTTTCATAATTTATTAGTTATTTAACAATCCCCGATTAGTATTCTAATCAATTAACAATTCCATCCACATTACATACCATTAAAATGAATTTGAGGTCACCCGTACTATGATTCTTTAAACCAGGTTAGGATGAATAAATATTTGAATAATCTTTTCTTGGATTAATTTTATTTTATTTTATTGTGTTTTTATTTTATATTTGTTTATATATTATGGATTTAATGTTTTTTATCTAGTTATTGAAGACTTATAACCTAATTTGTCCTTTTATATTTTATTCCTTGAAATTATGCCAATATAATTAATTAATTAATAAACATGCTCTAGCATTCTAGGATATGTGATCTATATTTGGTATCAAAGGTTATATATGGGAAACCTACGAAACTATATTTAGAAAACATAGATTAAGGAACATAATCCTAAGATAAAAATTGAGTATAAATATATATTCACATATTTGAATTTTGTAAAGGTAGTTATTATGTGGGTATTCATAGAAATAACATCAATGGATTGATTATACATCTGAAAATGGTTCTGGAAAAAATGTACAAATGAGTAACAAATCCAACAAAGGTTCCTCAGGCCTAACTCTGTGAAACATGGTACCTGAAAACGAGCCATACTACGAACATAGTTTTGAACTCACATGTATATGATTATAATAATTCAATTTTTTTTAATTCAAACAAAAATATATTATTTAATTACATCTTGACTATGAATAACCTTGGATAGCATTATGGTGTCAAATATTAAATAAATAAGACCATTGATTTTGGTATCCTATAAATAATTTCTCATGATTATGTGGTTTTATATTTTGATATTTTTTTCTTGAACAATGATTTCTATTTTTTTCAATGGGGTGATGAAGAATAAATTTGGTTAATGTTGAATGTGTTAGAAAGTTTTATGAGGAGATGTTAAATTGAATAACCACTCGATTGAATGATATTTTGATAATTCCTAGTAAATTTTCATTTAACGTGGTTAAAAATCTGTACCTTATCCGACGATAAAAATCACCTCAAAATATTATTAATGAGTTTTATAAGAGTTGGGGTAATATATTACATGGAGAAGAGAATATATAATTTCCTCTATTTCAATAATGTGGAACGATTCACCCAAGTGAAATTCATAGAAGACGAAGAGGATAGATTGATTAGGGAAAAAAAGAACACATAGAATGTATCTTCAATGAAACAAATTAAGATTCCATTTAATGAAATTGATGGGAGTATTGGCCTTCCAAATACATCATCAATTGTAAATTTATATAATTTTGGAATGAATTTTCATTATGAAAATCAATGTCCCATGTGGGAAGCTCACAAAGAGAATTAGAAAATGTGGTATGGGAAATGGTAATATTATTGATGATGACGACACAACTAGTGAAGTGTGGTTTGAATGAGTTATTATATAATAGGATGAGGTATCCATGTTAATGGATTAAGGATTAAGTGGAATAATCAACATGTTTAGGTATTTGTATCTATGAACAGTGATTTATGAAATATGTAAGGATTGTTCAATAGTACTTTTAATTATGGATTTCATATTATACACTGAATGGTACCAATAATTGTTATTAAGTAGATATGAAATATTTTATAGAAAACACATGTTATATGTAATGTGACCCTTAATATGTTCTTAATTTTGAGTCAATGGTGTTTTATTAAATTAAATATTGTTTTGGATAACACAAATCAGTTATACACTGACTAACATTGAAACAAGTATTGATTTATTGACTATAAAGTTAATGATATCGTAGATAAAGTTTAAATTAATTTTGTATTTTTTATCATATACAATAACATTTGTTTTACATAAGGAATAACAATTAATGCATGTTCAAAATAATGTATTATATAAATTTTAGGTATTATCATATTTCAAGGGAATATGTAATGAATGTGTTCAGTTATTTACAATTTCATGATTACCATATACTTCATATTTTCTGAAGAATAATGATATGTTCATTATGGAAATTTAGTGACATTTTTTCTGAAAGTGTTGGATATTAATTTTTTTGAAAAGATGACTATTCATAAAAGGGATTAAGTTTCTATTTGAATGATATTTAAAATATTAATTCATTACATCACTAGATGAAGTATCTTGGGCTAGGATATGATGTATAAATATTTCATGGTGTAATCTATGGAAAATATTATGTTTATAAAAATGTATATTTAATAATATTATTTTAGTGTGAAATAATTCTATAAAAATAGGGAAAGTGTTCTTGATATCAAAAATGTTATCCAACTAAATTCATTTATGATTAATCTAATGGACCCATAGATCATAGTGGATTTATGGTTTTTTGATTGTTAACATTCTCCTAACCATGTTTTCAATCACTATAAATCAGATCTTGACTATTTTATTTTTCTTCTATATCCCTGTTTCCATTTCCATCAAATGTTGTCTTACTAGATAACATAGTTACATGGAAATTATACTCCCCTTTTTATCATATTAAAATGATGTTCTATTAATGCTATTCATGATGTGGGTTTTAAAAAATTAGTATCAAATATCAATCGCTGGATTATCGAGATCAATTATAATGCGTGAAGACATAATTTAATTATGGTGGGGGAGAATGTAAGAACCACATAACACTATAATATTTTAATTTTATAAAAAAAAAATATTTTTTTTATTACACAACTACTTGTTAATATTACATTACAAACAACACTGAGTTTTCTTTCATTTCACAGAAGACCAAGTTTTACAGCTTCTTAATAGTGTACCTATTAAAATAATAAATTTAAACTATTTTATAAATTTAAATTATCAAAATACATTTCTTAAAATTCAAACTGACAATGTTATATTATGGTGAATAATTATTATATTGTTTTGTGATGTTTCATTTTTGATCAATATTGAAAAATATTTCAATTTAATTAAACATTACCTTATCATTTAAAAGATTACTAATTTTAAATTATTATAAAATTGGTTCTTAAAGTACTAATATGTAAATTATAAATATTTTATTCAAATTTAAGTCATAAAAATATTGTTATATTAAAATTGGATATAAATACATTTTAAAATTTTGAACATTTTTATATTAATAACCAACATTCTCTCCATGTCTACAATATTAGTTTAAAATTTAATTTTCCAATTTATTTGATTTGAATTTCTAAAAATGGTCATAAATGGTTGTAATCATTACAATATTTTTTTCTAATTAGAAAAACATATTATAAACCTAGACTGTTAATGAATGCTATTAAAATTAATTACGATGATTAAGGTTAACTTAAGATTAATTTGGTACTAAAACATAATAATAAGGTCCAAAGTGACAGAGAAACATGTCAAACAGAAATTCTATGTTAATATTTCAACAATATCCCCAATGTTTTCTATTATTTAGGATTTTTTATAATAATTCTTAAATTTTCTTATATGATAAGTTATGTATGTAAAAATTCAAAAAAGAAACCTTCCTAACATTTAACTTTTATAAAACAATAATATATGTAAAAAACATAATATATTCAGTCATACATATAATTTGGAATGATAAATAGGTTATTTCTATCATAATAATATATCATTAATTTTTATACTTGAATTAATTATTCAAAATTATTATGAACGGAATACATGGTGCTTATTTTGTTTTTAATGAACTAAAATAAATGATATTATAAAAATTAATTGTTAAGAATGTTAATTTAATCATTGTACCTTATTATATTTTTGTAGATGAATATATAATTATAAACATAATTTAACTTAATATATTTTAATTCCTCTAATTGTTTCATAATATTAAATTAAAATAAAATAAATAATGACAAAATGACATTAATGTTATTTTATAATAAATTATGTTTTATTAAATGATTTAAAGTGAATAAAAATATTTTATTATTATATGATAATTTTATGGTTTTATTAATATTAAATATAGTCTCATAATATACCAATTAATATTATGTAATTATCTTATTAACCTATATTTTGTAAAAACATTGTTATTACGGTCCGATTTAATGTAGTGTTTTTCAACATTGCATGCGCTTGTTTTATTGTAATCTCCCACAGATGTGGGATTTATATTTTTTAAATTATGTATCATAATAATAATTAATAGCTCTATTTTTTATATCAATATTACAAACATTTATTTTTAATTTTTAAAAAACATATTTTAGTAAACTGGTTACTTTAATAAAAACCAAAATGATAAAATTGTGGAATCATAGATTTTGAGGAACCAAATTAAAAAAAAAGATATATTTCTTGTGGTTGAGGTTTTAATTGACCATGATTCCCCTTTACACTATTATGTTTCAATTTTCTAGGAACAATCGGTTTGGGATGCCTCCCATTAATGTATACCTTTTGGTATTTAGAAGAGTTCTTTTCATCCTCTGCTATAAAAGTACTCTTTCTCTCAATAATCCTCACACCCCTCAAGCCACATCTTCTAAACCCTGATCCCCCAAACAAAAATCTTCCAAAATATATTCTTAGAATCCCTACCCTAATCCACTTGGGAAAAAATCCATCTAATTATTCCTTTTTTTACAAACCAAATGGAGTTACCCAATTAAGAGGTGTCATCTTTCATCAGTTTCATTAGTTATATTTCAATTATCTACTCTTCCAACATTAATTACTCTATGTTTATATAAAAAAGTATAAACAATATACTAGTATGTTTTTAGGTGATTTTATCTACCAATACATACACACACATTCCTTTAATGGGTAATGAATATGTTTTTTATGTGTACGATGAATTATCACCTCATGAAATGATGATTGTTCATTTTCCACTTCCACATCTCAAGGTGGCCCTTATAATATAAAATATATTCATATATTTTTTATATGATATTTATTATTTCATTATGGTAATGTAATTTTTTAATATCACATAGCCTTATACATTCCATTTTGTGTAAATATGATGACATCGTTTGTGAAAATGTGGACTCATGCCTCCTCAAAGTGATGTTATTCATTCACACAATTCAAGAAATGTATAACGGTTTGTTTTAAATAATAATTGGTAACATAAATCAAATATATTTTATATTTTTGAAATAATTAACTATTTTTATTTATAATATATCATATTATTTATTACACTTTTCACACACACAAAAGTAATAATGTTGGTAGTAGACGTGTGGACTATCACCTCCTCAACATGATGTGATTACATTTACATATCAAGAATTATATATAAAAGTATATAGGGTTATATAACATGTTATTTATAATAAAATTATCATTCTAGAGATATATATATTATCTTATGATCTTTGAAAAATGGGAACATTACTCATTAATTGATCCAGTCAACAGTCTCCATGATTTAAACGTAAGATCAAGTTACATAACCATCATTCATGATATTTTATAAATGTATAATTTATGTATATATATATATTTGATTATTATTTCTTGATTATTATTATAGAGATGTTTATATCATGAACCCATCGAACATAATTGATCAACCAATGATGTTTTTGACACATAAACAGAATATTGTCAAAACACCCTATGTAAAAATTTCTATTTAAGTAGTTGTTTATAAAACATTCTAATTGATGTAAACGTAATGATAAATATAAACATTGTAAAAAAAATTATAAAATTTAAACAAATTTATTATATATTAATATAATGACACACACGACAAGTCATAAATAAGGTAAACGACTTCATCTTAATTTGTATTCCATTGGGACTTATTTGTTGTTATGCACCAATTCAATTTTATATGGTGTATCTAATTCCCATGTAATGTTATATCCTGAATATAAATATTCTAATGATAATATATATTTAATTATTTTCTTGGGGATTATGATTTAAATTTTTTATAGTGGTATGGTACTCTATAGAATTTTATTTGACTATTTTATGAAAAAATGTTTTAATGATCATTAAATGACATTTCCATAACAATGTTAACTACCATTTTTTTACTTTTACGTTACTTTGAAATTATTGATATCTCTATACCAATTATTAAAAATAAAAATTTTATTATAAATCACATTTTTTATTTATTATAATATTTTTTTGATATGTGGAATCTATTGAACAGGTAAGACACCAGTTAGAAACCATTTATGGTAATCCTTAGAGGTTATTAACTAGTTAATGACACTACTGGAATTATTGTTAATTGCAATGGGATCCCATCACAAATAGGCATTAGTGACTGTGCCCTATCGCAAATAACCCATTGTAGAAAACGCGGTCAAAAATACAATTATTTGTGAAGGGCCCGTCACAAAAAATCTTATTTGTTATGAGAAACATCGATGTCACAAATAAGCCTCCGATTATATGTATTATATATACATAAATTTTTTCACGACGGGCCCGTCGCAAAAACTGTTTGCAATGGTCCATTGTCCCATCAAAAAATATATAAATATATTAAAGGTTTTGTGATGGGCCCGTTGCCACAATGAATTTGCGATGAGCAAGTATTCCTGTCGAAAATATGTTTTTAAAAATATGTAGTTAGACTATTTACGATGGGACAACGACGAAAACGGTCCCGCCGCAAATAATAAATTAATTTTTTTATTTTTTTTAATAAAAGTATGATTACTGAAAAAATAATATTACTATTATTAAAACAATAAAAAATAAAAAATATTAAAATTCTCATTATTCAAAAGAAAATTCAAAATATTAAAAATTAAAAATTAAATTATGTAATATTTTTACTGATATAGAAGATAGAAAATGTAAATAATTCATATTCTAATGTTAAATTCAAATGTTTGTGACATTAAAAAATCATAGGGGGTCTTCTTCTGGAGGAGGTGGAGGATTTGAAGTAGCTGGTGGAGGAAACTCCATCCCTAAACTATGAATCAAATGCCACATGTACTCCATCTGCTCGTGATGCTGCTGCTGCCTTCGATGCATCTCCTCCTCATGCTGATGCGGCTGCTACTGCTACCATCGATGCATCTGCTCCTCATAATGCTGCTCCTACTGCTTTTTCTGCTGACACATCCCTTCTTGCTGCTTCTGCAAAGTCTGTATAAGCTAAGCCTGAGCTCGCAAATGCTCCTGATACTGTGAGCCAGACGATGATTCCTTTCCATGATCTCCTCTCGAGCTGGATGATGACATCGTATTTGTACCATAATAAGTACCAAGAGTCAACTTAGAGTTTATACCAACTACTCTTCCCTTATCAAATCCATACTGAGTCTCCTGCATCCATGCTGTCTCATCGAAATGGTGAGCACTGATCTGCTCAGTCATCTCATCCTGACGCTCAGCCTGCGTTTGAGAGGTCACAGCCTCATATGACTCCTTTAATTCCAATTTAAAATTAAAATTGTGAAAATATTAAATGAAATAAATTATCACACTGAAAAAACAGTACTAACCAAAATCTGACGCTGGCGATCACCTCTAATCTCTCTAGTGGATGGATCAATGTACATCCTATGATAAACGTCAAACTCTGTAATATCAAGATTCTTGACGACATACAAAAATAATAAATAAACTATTTATATTTAATGATATATAAAATATTTAAAAAATACAGTTTCCAGATGCTCTCTATACGAACTAAGTGTATAGATACCAGCTCAATGTGTCACATCATGTCTCCCCCGGTTCTGTCATCCCACTAAAGATCTCCTCTAAAATACACCACCCAACCAGTGCTAACATAATCCATCCCAAACATGATATGAAATGTATTCTGGTCGGTGGGCTCTACATGTCTCATCAAATTCTGTCACCCCTGATTTCTTAATGGTTGTCCTTCTCAAATTGTGCAAAAACTAATGGAAACAGTCACGCATAGAAACCGTCCATGCCATGAGGATAGCGTCTCTCATACTATCATCGATAGGATACCATAAACCCAACAAATAATTTATAATATCAAGTTTTTAATAAAATAATTTTCAAAATAAATATTATTTATTTACATACCATTCAATGATGGAAGAAGTCGCGTCACACAGCAAGGGGAATATGTTCCCATGTAATCCATGGCTGAGAATAACAATTTTGCAAGATATCTCTCCCATGTCCAATAGATACATGTGAAAAACTATGAGAAATTAATAAATAATCAAAATATTTGTATATATATAAATAAATTAATTAAATCTAACTAAAATTTACAGGTTACCATTCCTCTGTGTGTGTGGATCGAAACCAGGATGTGGATGTAGCTCGGGGATAGGGTCTGGAATCATCAGTCATGCAAGACCACGCCCCCTCCACGTACCCCCTAAACCGCCAGTAGACTAAGTATCACATTATCCAAAATCCCCCTCATCCAATGGTAGGTCAGCCTCCTGCAAATCGAGAAATAGCTCATGGTTCATCTAAAACACAAAATGATTGTTGTTAGTAGATAGTTAAAAATAAATTTTATATATAGATATATATTAGTAATGGTTATAGTAAGAATTTAACTTTGTTAATGTTCATCTTCATCCTCTTCTATATATCTATCAATTTCAATATCTTCATCTCCCTCCTCAGCATCATCAATGTCCATATGAGTTTCATTTTCAGCATCTCTTGTCATTTCAAATTCATTTGTAACATCATTAACATCTTCATCACAATTGATATTTAATTGTGGGGATTGATCATCGATATTCACGTCTCATTGTGAATCAGATAGAATTTGAGCAGTCTCTTGAAATTTTTTATTTCCTTCTACTTCATCCGAACTACATTAATTTTGAGTAAACTGATTTTCACGAGATTTCATTTTTATTATGCTCCACCAATCGCGCAAGTATCTTGAAGTAGCACAATACTTTACATAATATATATTATGTGCCTTTTGATCTAGTAAAAATGGTTCATTTACTGCAATAAGTCTTTAATAATTAATATTGAAGATTCCATGAGTCAGATGAACACGCGAGCCTTTATTAGTATCCAAGCACCAACATTTAAACATTGTTATGTAATTATGTCCTAGATAACACAACTCAATAATTTCATCCAAAATTCCAAAAAATTCAACTGTAATTTCTTTGTGATGTGATCATCTCAAGAAAACTCCACTGTGCATTGATTTGTTTTGATTCCATGTATTCATGTGTATGAAATTGAAAACCATTCACCACATATGCATTATAAGATGTAACCATTTTGGATGGTGGGTAATGCTATATACATAGTCTCTTATCAATTTTATCAGCATATTGGGACACCTGAATTTTTTTAAAATGATATCAATATAATAAATAATAAACAGAACTGATATTAAATCATTAATAATTTATGTTACTATTTTCTGAAACCATTGAGAAATTCTTTTTCTTTGTTCTTCAAGAGAAACTGCTATAATTTGTCGAAGTTGTTTTTTGATATGATAATCAAATAACATACAAATAAAATAAGATTACATAATGTAACATAAATTATAGAATAGGTGATAAAAGAACTCACAGGACAATTAATTTCATTTCTTCACAGCTGAGAAAAACGTATGTATGAGCTCTGTAATGTTCATCATATGAAATCCATCATTCATGAAATCCACCGAAACCAAGATCTGGATGATTAAAAACTATTAATTGATTGTCGATTTCGTCATTAACATTCCCCTCATTACATCCCATGTGATTGTGTTTTGAGGGATATTGAGATTGAAAATAATGAGAGCAGAAAAAACCAATTTCCTCCTACAAATAAGCTTCAGCAATTGAGCCTTCAACTGATGCTTTGTTTTGTATTTTTTTTCAATTTTTGCATCCATATCATGAATCGGTACATCAATCAAAACATTACTAGAACTAAATATTTATCTTCATGTGGAAATTGTAATATCTGATGTTTCATTGAGTCAAAGAAGGCCGGTGGAAATATTTTTTCTAATTTACATATAATTATAACAACAACATCTTCCAGTTTTCTTAGCGCATCATAGTCTTTTTTCGCTGCACACATGTCTCGAAAAAAATATTATATGACTGTTATCGAATCCCAAATCATAAAATTCAACAAACCTCTAAATCCAATCGGTATAATTCATTCCATTATAACGTGACAATCAGAACATTGTATTCCATTAATATGACCATTCTTACCAGATCTGCCCAATTTGGAAGCACAACCATCTAGAAGTCTCTAATCTGCAACCCATTGACAAAATAATAAGCGACTCTCTTTGGGAAGTGTATAATCTGATATTGGCTTCATTAACCACTGTGATCTGACATTTTCAAATCGTTCAAGTTCTGGTCGCCTACAAATTTGGGCACGATCTAATCGTGCGTTTAAAGTATCTTTGGCCTTACCTGGTGTATCCAAAACTTTATGAAATAAATTATCAAAATATTTCTTCTAAATATGAATAACATTCAACATGTGGCGAACAAACAAATCAGACCAATACGGAAGATCCCAAAAAATGCTCTGTTTTATACAATTATGTTCTTTCCCAAAGCCATGAATTTTATGTTGGTTTAATGTTGGTCTAAATGTGATGGGGGTAATGAAAATACAAATGATTTTAACTATGTACCTGATATCATCTTTTTAGGTTCATCACATACAATTTTACGTTTTTTGAAATGAGATTTGTTCCTCTTTAAAGGATGATCGGTTTGAAGAAATCTACGGTGTCAATCAAAATAGAATTTTTTTTCCATTGACGAGCATAAAGGCTTTTTTTTATTTCATACAGTAAGGACATTATTTAAGACCATGTGCAATCCAACCAAATAACATTCCGTACGGCGGAAAGTCACTAATCGTCCACATCAATGAAGCTTTTAATATGAAATTCTGTTTCGTAGTAACATCATATGTAATAACACCATCACTCCACAACGCATTAAACATATCAATCAATGGTTTAAAATAATCATAAATATTCTTTTTTTGGATGTATTGGGATTAATAGTGTCAAAAATTTGTAAGGATCCTTCATCAACATCTATGGAGGAAAATTGCACGGAGTTATAAAGACAATCCAACATGAATACTGACTACCATAAGAACCAAAAAGACAGAAACCATCAGTAGAAAGACACAATCACACATTTTCGGCTTCTATAGAAAAATATTGATGCAGGCGGTCAATATGTTTCCATTAATCACCATCGGATTGATGAGTCAAGCTTTTATCAGTTGAAATCCTTGTTTTGTGTCATGACATCATTGTTGTTGTGTTCTGAGACATAAATAAACACTGCAACCTAAGTGTAAGGGGGAAATATCTCAACTGTTTTACTGGAATCGATCTAGACATCCCTGGTTGAGCTTCTTTATACCTCGATTGTCCACATGCGGGGAAACTATCCAATGACTCATTTTCACCAGAATATAAGATGCAATCATTTTTACCGGAATGAATCATCTAATAACTAAGGCCCAGATTACGAATCAACCTCTTACTCTCATAGTAATTTGTAGGCAACACAGTTCATTCAGGTAAAAGTGTTTTAACCCAAGAAAATATCTTATCAAAATTGTTTTTTAGAAATTCCATTATCTGATTTAATAGCCATAAATTTTGAAAATGCTTCAAATTTGATTATCTTGCAACCGGGATATAATGCATCTATATCAGACCTCAACAACTCTTAAAATTTGGATTGTGCTAACTCATGAGTTAAATCAATAGCATCCTAAGTTTCTGTTTGTTGCACAGATGAACCTACAACATCATGTACTAAATTTGGAGACTGTGATGGATCCAGAATCAAGTTATTAGTATCTTCTATGGAACTGCATTCACCGTGTTGATACCAAGAAACATAACCTGGTTGAAAATCAAACCTCAAGAGATGTCCCACATCTTTTTTAAATGTGTCAAATGTTCTCAACGAACATTTTTTAAAAGGACACTTAATTATACCTTCTGAAGCATATTCTGGTTTTGATGATGCAGATACTAAGATAGCTTCAACACCCTCAATATTTACAAAATTTAAACTAGAACCATTCATATTTCTACGCTGATTTATCTAAGCTCGATCATCTAATAATGACTTCTTTCGAATACCATGTTCCATATTTTTCTACATAAAATATAAAATCATCACTATTTTTGAATAAATTGAAATTGTAAAAACACTATCTGGAAAAAGAAGATAAATAATTACAACTACATAATAATTACCATTACTTAAGGGTGACACAATTTCCAGTGGATTGATTACTACTCTTTTGTCCGACAGCTCATTTAATTGCATCTTTCTCACAGTTATTATTTCTACTTATTGCTAATTATTCTTAATTATTGGTCATTATTACAAATTATTACTATTTATTACTAATTATTACTAATTGACACTAATTAGTACTAATTATTAGTAATTATTACAATTTATTACTAATTATTACTATTTATTACTAATTTAGAAATACTTAGCAATACATAAAAAAATGAAAACTTCTTGAATAGTGAAAGAAAATTTAGTAATCATCCTTGTGGAGATGATTACAAATGTCTCCTTCATTATCCAACTAGATTCCGTTTACTAATTATTACTAATAAAAAAATTATATTATCAATATTTAAGATAAAACAAAATTAATATTACCAAAATAACAAAACAATTATAAAATATTAAGATTATCAATATTCACAATAGAGGTTTCACTATTTTTAACATGTTTAAATCTCAAAGGGTCATCAATTGTCAAGTCGTGGGCAATAAAAAAGTTCGTGTTAGTCATGCCCAATGTAAACTCTATCATTGTACTTCCATGGTTGATCACTTCGCAAGTAGTTTTACAATAGGACGACCAAAGTAATGACATTCTCATATCTAAGAATCATCTCACATGACGCTTTACACAGATCATTCATCCTTGAAATTTGGAAGAGATATCAGTATCTTTCACATAAATTTTCCAGGAAGAATGGACTATGTAAATGTTCATGTGATATAATTCTTATAGATAAGAAGGGCATGACTTGGGATGTCCAATTACAACACTACTTGCGAGGTGATCAACCATGGAAGGAAAATTATAGTGTTTACATTTGAGATAGCTGACACAAACTTTTTATTTCGCATGTCCTTAAAATTGGCGACCCTTTGAGATTTTTAGATTTTAAGAATAGAGCAAAGCCTATTGCGAATATTGATAATATTAATATTTCATAAATTTTTTATCATTTTAATAATATTAATATATATTTTACATAAATATTGATAATATAATTATTTTTATTGCTAATTACCGCTAATTATTTGTAACTATTGCTAATTATTTATATTTATTCTTAATTATTGATAATTATTGTTAAATATTTTCTAATTATTGCTAATTATTCCTAATAATTCCTAATTATTCCTAATTATTCTTAATTATTCTTAATTATTCCTAATTATTCATAATTATTGCTAATTATTCATAATTATTTATAATTATTCTTATTAAATCCTTATTATTCCTAATTATTACTAATTATTCCTAATTATTTATAATTATTCCTAATCATTCCTAATTATTCCTAATTATTCCTAATTATTTATAATTATTCTTAATTATTCCTAATTATTCCTAATTATTACAATTTATTACTAATTGTTACTAATTGTTACTAATTATTACTAATTATTACTAATTATTACTAATTATTACTAATTATTACTAATTATTACTAAATATTAATAATTATTACTAATGATTACTAATTATTACTAATTATTACTAAATAGTACTAAATAATACTAATTAATACTAATTAAAAATAATTATTACCAATTATTACTAATTATTACGAATTATTACTAATTATTACTAATTAATACTAATTAATACAAATTATTACAAATTATTAATAATTATTACTATTTATTACTGATTATTACTAATTATTGCTAATTATTGCTGATTATTGCTCATTTATTGCTCATTTGTTACTAATTATTTCTAATAATTGCTAATTATTTCTCGTTACTACTAATTATTTCTAATTACTGATAATTATTCCTAATTATTACTTATTATTACTAATTATTCCTATTTCTTCCGAATTATTGCTAATTATTGGCAATAATTGCTAATTATTGCAAATTATTGCTAATTATTGCTTATTTTAGCTAATTATTTCTAATTATATCTAATTATGGCTAATTATATCTAACTATTTTTAATTATATCTATTTATACCAAGTTATATCTAATTATTACTAATTATATTTAATTATTACTAATTATATCTAATTATTACTAATTATATCTAATTATTACTAATTATATATATTTAATAGTTATTATATCTAATTACTATTAATTATATCTAACTACTAATAATTATATCTAATTACTACTAATTATATCTAATTATTACTAATTATATCTAATTAATACTAATTATATCTAATTAATACTAATTATATAAAATTATTACTAATTATATCTAATTATTACTAATTATATCTAATTATTACTAATTATATCTAATTAATACTAATTATATCTAATAATACTAATTATATCTAATTGTTACTAATTATATCTAATTATTACTAATCATATCTAGTTTTTACTAATTATATCTAATTATTACTAATTATATCTAATTATTAATAGTTATATATAATTATTACTAATTATATCTAATTATTACTAGTTATAAAAAATTTCAACTAAAAGAAAATTATTGTTTAAAACTGAAGAATGAAAAGAGGGAGAGAGCAAGATCTAAATGATTTGGGAAAAAACAGATTGGGTATATATAGGTTAGATAAGTTGTGATGGGGTGATTTGCGACTGGTTTCCTGTCGCAAATGCTTGGATTTTCGACGGAGCACGTCGCAAATGGTGGTATTTGCGACGGGGCCCGTCCCAAATACCGTCGACCTCATTAAATAGAGTCAGTTGTTAAATAGTTATTTCCGACGGGACCCGTCACAAATAGTTACTGCCGATAGTCTTTTGTGATGGCACGACATCCCGCCCCAAGAAGTTATTAACCGCAACCAGGTATTTGTGAAAAGATCCCGTCGCAAATACCCATGCACAGTTCGACACACATGCCGCACTGTTTGGCGCACAAGTCGCGCCAAACAATTTGCGATGGGAGACATCTACCCGTTGAGAAAAATATTCGTGCGTTTTGGCTTGCAAGTCGTGCCAAACTATTTGCGACGGGAGATGAAAAACCCATCGCAAGTATTTGGTAATTTGCGATGGTAAAATTTTCCCATCGCATATAGCTTCCTGGACCGGTTATTTGTGATGGGAAGAAATCCCATCGCAAATAGTGATTTTTCCCGTAGTGTGAGATCTTATTGATGCATCTTTAGTCTCATGTGATGGAATTATGTTGTAAAAACACTTAATGTTCATAATCAGTACGTTATAAAATCACTGGTTAAATGTTATGATAGTAGATATATGATTGTCCAAACCCAATCACTTTGTACTCAGTATGTTATAAACCGCCCTGTGAATGGTCATGTTGGTAAATGTACCATGTACCTAAGAAACGTCACTTCCAATAATTAATAATATCCCTCATTTAGATTCATTTACTAATCATCCAGGAGATTTTTTGTCGACTTATCTATGGAGGCAATTCATTTTCAGTTCATTGATGAAATGTCACGTGTTTCACATTATTACCATTCCACATTGATTTGTACATATTTAGTTTTTTGAGTGGCATGTGTTGTCAATTATTTACCTTTCCATGTAGAGTATTCTAATGAATTCATTATTGATTACACATTACATAGCCTTACTAGGAATTTCATATCACACTAATTATGTTTTCTTCCCCCATGTTATTAAAAAAATATATTTTAATAAGCCTTTAAGGATTAAATTTATTTCACTTTATTATGATAGTATTTTTATATTTTTTCCCAATGTATTATGGGTATCATGTTTGTAATATGGCATTCTAATAATACTAATCTAATTAGTTATTTGGGATTTTATTCCTTTAAATCTTGTTAATATAACAAAAAAATCACCGTATCTGAGATTCTGGGGTTAGTGTGTAACAAGGTGAAAGAAATAAAACACAAATTATTGTTGATCGACATTACCTCTTCTCTATGCAGCTCCTTTTGGTTTGCTCCAAAATCCATCCTTGGTGGGGTTTTCCCCAGAATATGGAATCAATGATGTGATTATGGAATTAAGATGTTGTTTATTTAATTATTAGTGGAACCAATTAGTTTTTATTTTATGGAGATAAGAGGAAATGAGTAGAAATTTATTAGTGGGGCGAGTGGGATGCATGTAATTTTATGAAACAATTTAAGTTTGGGAATGCTTTTACTTTCAAAAGGGCTCAAATGATGGTCCAAAATGAATAAAGGAATGTGTAAAGTCTATATATGTCTATAAAATGTATTTTCGATTACTTTTGGCCATTTTTAAAAATTATATTTCATTTTTAGAAAATTAGTACTCTCATTTATACATTAGTCATTATAATCATTTTTAAATTTTTTATCATACCCATTTAGTAAAAATGTAATTTGGTATTACTAGCCATTATAAATTTTTATCATTCCAAATATGGAGACCATTTTTCCAAATTAACATCACAAAAGTGTTATAATTTATTTTAATAATAATCTCAAAGATGTGGAAAGAAACAATATTTTTAAAATTAATATTATTTATTCCAAACATGATTGTATGTTAACTATATGACTAATTATAACCATTTTATGATTTTAAATAAATATTTTTTGAAACACAATCTATATATTTATTTTTAAAAATTTCAAATTAATTATTAAATAAAATGACAAAAAAGGGAAACATTTTTCATTTTAATTTTTTATTAGAAAAAAACATTCTTAATGCCGAAAATAATCATTTTCTAAAATAGAGTTTATTGAAATAAATATTTAATTAAGAGGATTATATATAGCTTTAGAATAATTATGTTTCGTGAAATAATATTTTAATCAATCTTTTACATTTATATTTGTTTATATATTTTTTGTTAATGATATTTTTACAAAAATTGTTATTTTCTTTATTCACTAAAAAATCAATACTGAATATGAAATACCAAAATGTCTGCATAATGAAAATTTTATTTTATGATATAAAAACAAATATTAATTTACAAATAAATGTCATTATGTTTTTAAATATTAATTTATATTTGTTGCACCATAATAAGTCAAAAAACTATTTTCATATACATAGTTTTAATATTATTATTTGATATATCTTGATCACTTATCAATAAAAACACATATGATTAATAGTAAAAACTATATCTAATATATTTAATATATAAATTTAGTTAATATAATATAAAAATATTTATTTCTTTTATATATTGGTATGAAGAAATCAAGTGAACAATAAAATACAATTTTCTTAAAAATGGTATTCCAAATTATTTTAAAAGGGGTTTCATTTTCATTTCTAATTATTCTGAAACCAAAGAATTAATTATATATAGATGAGTAAACCAAGTTTTCATAACAAATATAACATTACACATACCAATCACTCTAAATGCATGGTGATAAATATCATATTTAGTATTAATGTTTCACGATTATTTCCTATTTTGTTTAGACTCGGAATTTCTTGTAACAGAATCTAAATACAATTTTATGTGAAATGCAAGACAAACACAATGTTGTGTTTCATGAATTCTATAATACAAAATTATCATATTTTAAAATCATAGGGTGTTACATACTCCCATTTTAATAATTTTCATCCACATAATTTAAAAATAATATCAGTCATGAAATGGTGGGTATTTTGAATTACCTTTTGTAAAACCACATTATCAAAATGGTTAACATAAAATCCTCTTTATTAGTGATACATGTACATACGGAAGTAATTTTGAATAATACATATTTGTGTTTCTATGTATGAGGAAATTGGTAACATGTGATGAATTACCTTTTGTAAAACCACATTATCAAAATGGTTAACATAAAATCCTCTTTATTAGTGATACATGTACATACGGAAGTAATTTTGAATAATACATATTTGTGTTTCTATGTATGAGGAAATTGGTAACATGTGAGTATATGGACATGGAATAAAACCATCAATAATTATATAGAGTGATAGGGATCATTGAAAAAATGAATTTTAATGATCGATGAAACATTAAGGACCATAAAACCAGAAATATATGATGATTAAAAATTCTAATTTTTCATCAAAAATTAATATAAATGGATAATTTTTTTTGTTTTAATATCCTTTTCCTAGAGTTTAGTAAATCGGTTTCCATTCAAAAGAAATTTGTAGAGAAATATACATATTATATTTTTATAAGTTCATTAATTAATTACTTTCCACACAAATATCATATTTTTTATCCAATAATTTATGTTTAGGAAGGATTTTTTCATTTTTGATGCGCCTAAAAACAATTAAAAAACCACATAATATTCTAAAGAATAACAATATTATACAAATGAAAAAAGGTTAGCACATATTTATATAATTTCTATAAAAAAATAATCCTTCATAAATAAATATCAATATTTAAACAACAACACAAAATGTTCAAATAAAATAATTCTATAAATAACTATCCATATAATGATTCAAAAAATTCATTACTATGTATGAAACGAAAAGAATTGAAGTAATAGATCATATATTATTCATAGAAAATCATCCATTTTTACTTAAATTAAATCCCATATGTTTTCTATTAAAATATGATCCTTAATGTAAAAATTTTATACTATCAATGCTGTTATTTAGTCCATTGGTAGGTAGTACACCAATGTTATCGTTCATTTGTGGGTTCCAGCTTAATAGACCTATTAGATGCAACATGTTTTCAATCAGTCTTCATGGTTCCCATTATTTCCATTAAACAGGAATAATAATTACTTCTTAATAACACTTTATATGTATCAAAGGGGTTATAAATAACTCTACCAAACAAAAAATATAAAAAAAATTAAATTAATAACCTCAATATTTTAACTACATAAAACCCATGGATATGTAATATAATAATTTGAACTTATTATCAACCAATATCTTATATACCTATGAAGGCATATGAATCTCTTAAGATAACCTCACATGAAAAATATTTATCACGATAGTTATCTAAAACGTTCCTCTGATACCATCTATAACAAACCGAAAACAACACTCCAAGATCTAGAGATGAAATAATAAATATTACATTTCCAGCTTTGATACCAATAAATGTGGTCTAGTTTCTTCTGATCCAAATTATGCATTATAAAATTGAAAAACATGATTTTTTAATTCTCATCATCATTTTATGTTTATAGTGATAAATAATAAGAAAAAATTCAACATTAGTGATTTCAATTACGTTAAATGATTATTTCTGCCAATTATCTCATCTTATCTTAGTTTATATTATTCCATCATTATTACCCATTTGAAATCTTGTATATAAATAATTCATTCATCATCATTCCATATAAACTTTTGAATATGAAACATTGGAAGGGTTATTTATTCTTCTTTTTATGTATAAACATTATTATTGAAAAATTAATTTCATTAATTATCATAATAAGTGAACAAAAGCACAAAAATATATTTATAATACAAAAGTGAATCGTAAAATAAATAATACACATAATTAAATTGATCATTAAATTACAAAACAATGAAATGGAAAAATTTACCAGATTAAATAAGTATGAACTATGTTTCATCAATATGCATAAATAGATAAAATATAATCCTATAAAAATAATAACAAATAATATGTTGGTATTTTGGAACATTCTTCATCATAAACCTTGTTAACTTTATCTTAGGAATGAATGGGGCCAAGTTAACCCCATAGGAAAAAAGATCCGGTTACTCAATCTTTTCCTTCAATTTTAAATTACATTACCAATTAAATTTTATTACTCTCCATGATCATAAATCATATTATAAATAATATGATAACATAATGATATTTTGGCCACCCCATCATATACTGTATAATGGTCTTAGTGAATGCTATTTTTTCTAGCCATCATATATTATGTACTGCATAATATTTAACAGGATATCCTGGATTTTTATAGGCTTCCCCAACATATAATCCATACAATTCTCACATATCACTATCTGGGGCACCCAATCGTTTGAATATCCAAGAAACACAATTGGAATAATGTATAATGATATTTCATAAAACTTTTAAAAATAATCATTATTCCCTTTATTAAATTATTAATCCATGGAAAATAAACTGTTATCATTTCAATATATTTTTAGCATGATTGACCTGTAAAAAATAACGAGGTTCCATAACAATATTTTTTAAACATGAATAACACCAAAAAGATAAATGGGATTCATAGTAATAGAATTAAAAAAGGCATATTCCATCCAGAAAATTTTTTAGGATGAAATTACTAAAAAATATCCCCAATTCTTGATACATAACAAATTTTTTTTTTATTTTGATGAATAAGAAAACCATTAAAAACTAATTAAAATTTATTGGGGAATATAGCCTTCTCATTTTGAAAATCACTCTTTAAAACATAAAACATTATGAAAATAATTGTCTTTAAAATTAACATTGATAGATTATAAAGGAATATTATGAAAATATTTTGTAACATTTCTTGATAAAAATATCATTCTATTTATGATACATAATTTTTAACCATTTTTTAAAACATTTTTAGAAAATATAGTTTTGGTAGACAACAGATTTCCGACCGAATAGAGAAATGAGTCAGATTTTACTAACAATATATTTCTCCGAAATATAATGCATAAAATAGTGTATAAATTGTAAAATTATATGATAATTTCATGAATCAACAGAAGAATTATTGAGAATTAAATTATTTCAATATCAGATACTTAATCACGCATAATATAGAAAAATGTTGAGATTGTAACAAAAGACACTTCCGAAATTGTAACTTTGAATTTTAAACCCCAAAAAACAATATCATTTAAAGTAGATTATAATATCATTAAAATAATTGTATTCATTATATAACAAATTAATGGGACATTATATAGACCTCATAAAATAATACTGACTTATAATAGAACATATATAATAAAAATCGAGACAAAATGCCTAATTTCATTGTTAACATAGAAATCATAAAATCATTGAAATTAATGTAGTTAAATTGATATCTAAATCCAAATAAATTTATTTATATAAATAATAAAATATATTCATTGGTTTTATGTACTCAATATAATAAAAAACAAGTAGTGATAATGGCATATATCTCAGAGAAATAAATGATTAATGAGAAAAACCTTACATTGATTCCAAGTAATCAAAAGTTTCTTTTTCATCCTTACAAACATATATTTATTATTTAATTTTTATGAAAATATTAATTTTTTTCACTTCTAATTCACTTACTAACATGTCAAATAAAATTACTTAATCTATTATGTTGACAACAAGGGTTTTTACTATCTTCATATTGTGTGAAAAAAACAACATAGCAAGGTTGATTATTTTCAATGAGTTCCACATTTAAAAACATAAATAGAAATAACAATTATATAACTATAATATTTATATTTAAATTATAATTCGTTAAAAAATGATGAAATATGGATATGAAAAATAAAATAACATTCTGATCATTAATGCGGTAGGTCGTACGTACTCATGTGTAATGTTTCAATTTTTCATCGGTCATTGTAGGAAGATAGTATGTAATATTTATTATTTATAAAATAATAGAATATAATAAATAACATATTATTTAATTATATATAATTATATATAATTCTTGTGATGTTTTTCAGAAAATTTTATTACATCACTTTAAGGATATAGTAATTCATGCATCCACTAATGATGTTATGATTTTTTTAGTGAGTGAAAAGGTACACATAAAAATATATATTGTATTTACATAATGATAAATATATCATAAATTATGAAATAATAATTTATATATGATATATATTATCTTTACCCTCATTAACATCCATGATACATGTTAATGAAAAATGAATCACACAATGTTTCCAGGCGGTACTCCGCTGTATACATGATAGTTTCTATAGTATCCCTTATGAAGTGGAAAAAAATTTAAAGATAATATAAATAATACATAAATATAATAATGTCACAATTATAAAATATAATCATTATATCCATCTCCATACCCAAAAATGAACATTGGTAATGGAAAATCAAATTACGTAATTTTGTGAGATTGTAGTTTTCCATACACATGAATGACGATTTTCTGACCCATTTGGTGGATGTGTGGGTGGTTTTAGGTTATATGATTAACATAATAATATATCAATATATTATTTATAATTATTTTATTACTCTTCAATAGTATAATAATAATTTAAATTTTGTGAGAGAGAAACAAAACAAAAATCATTATTGATGAAAGTTAAATGTTCTTCAGGGAACTCTTTTTTTACAAGAAAGGCCTTCCATGGTTGGATTTATTCCATAATGACAGACTATTGGTTGATAGGATTGTTATAGTAATACTATTACTGAACGCATTATCTAAACTAATTTTTTTATGGAGTGAAGCGAGGTGGAGAGTGGGTGGCCTCTTATAATTGGGGTTAGTGGGACACTAGTAATAGTGTTTAAAAGTGTTGGGTGTAAGCATGATTTTACATAACACTCAGATCCCATATTATGCCAAAAAATATAATATATGGTATATGTAATAAATATTAACAAAAAAATTGGTTATGAATTTTTTTGATCTTTTTTACACATAATATTCTATGTTTATCCACTATGTAAAATTGTTTTACCATTATCACTATAATTGGTTTTTATTGAAATCACAAATAATTTTGGTAAAAAAAGAATTTGGCCTTATTAGAAATTATATATTACTATAATTAAAAATATTAATTCCATTTTTCCAATTTCAATTCAAAAAGTGGTAAAATATATGTTAATATTAATTCAATAGAGGCACCAAGAAATAAAGGGTTTTAGAAGAGTATGTTTAATGGAATGTATCATTCTATATTATGTCTATAAATAATAATAATCATTGTGTGAATTTAAATTGGTATTTCTTATCTTTTAATATATACATTAAGATTAAAATACTTATCAACATTGATTACTATAATTATATAAAAATGAGAAAAATTATGGTTTTTAAAACATTTTTCAGAAGACCCGTTTTACATTAAAAAACAATATTATTCTAAAAGAACATATAATGACAATTAAAATGATATAATTAGATTATATATAAATAAAATATACTTTTTTTACATAAAATAAAATTTTAAATATTATGTTATTTTTAAATTACTTCATTTATTGAAATAAAATGACATTTTTTCAAAAAATATTTATTTTCACTATTCAATGATAAATCAAAGAAAATTGAGGAAAACCTCAATTTCAAAAAATTTATATTTTAATACATTAATTTCTAAATATTATTTTATTTATTAAAATATGCTTTCAAATGTATCAGAAATAACATTTAAAATATGTTTTCCAAAAAAATGAGACCAAATTGTTTTTTATTGAATGATTCATTTTTAACCATATAATTGTATTTATTCTTATATCATGTATAGAAAAAACATATTATCCATGTTAAAAATATGTTTTAATATATATAATATATAAATATAATTAATATAATCACTCATGTGTGATTTTATTAATTTATTTCTATAAAACACATTTGTGTTCATTAAAAAAAATTTGAATAGGATTTAATTTTTATTTTATAAAGGTTATTATTTTTATTTATAATTAATTGGTCTCAAATGATTTATTTTTATATACATTTATAAACTAAATTTTTATAATTTAGTTAATCATATTCATACACTCCATTTTGAATGATAAGAGGTAAATATCATATTAAATTGAAATATTTTAATAATACACCATGTTTTTATTAAACCCATTATTGCATGAAAAGAAAAATAACAAGAGATTGTGTATAATATAATCAAAACCAGGAGTTCTATTTCATTTACACTATCGAACATTAATGTCTTATTTTAAAATTTAAGGGTGTTACGATACATTTATGAGAAGTATTTATAATGGAATAATTATAATAATGTTTTGGAGAACAATTACTTAGGAGTTTCATAACATATAAAAAAGTGGAATTTAAATATAGTACATGAAATCAATATTTATACCAGTATAGTTAAGTAAGTAAATTATAATGGAAATAACTTGATTATTTTATAAACCACACAAAAAACTAAATTATGTGAAAATGGAATATATATTTATAAAAGTATGTTGAGATTATAAATAACATAAAAATTACCATTCTTTTGAGAGTTAATTAATGAAGTGAATATGTGTAAATAATTTATATCCCAATTAAAACAATCTAAAATTTTCATAATAAAAATAAAGGGTCATTCAACCCATAATCATGGAATAAAATAGTACATAAATAATGTATATAAACCAATGAAATGAATTTGAGTTAACAATAACCATAGAAATATCTCGAGTCTCCTTATACATTCATTCTCTCATATATAACAAAATTTAATGAATTTATAATTTATTAAGAAAATTACATTGGTTCATTATTTTCTTTTTACACTATTTTTTTTGATTTTGTACCATTCATTATATACTAATTTATTAATTTGACCTAATTTCAATCATTTCGAATAGATTCAGTTCATAATATAAAAATAAATTTGATAAGTTGACCATGGACCAAGGGTTCATGGTTTATCTATATTAGAATTCTTAATGGTGAAATAGTTTTAATTTTTATATACTAAAATAGTTTGTAAAAATCATCTCTAAATGTTATAGATGAAAAATTAAACAGAATTCATTGTAGAGGTGGCGGCACACATATAGGCACAAACAAAATCATTATTTTTTACAGTTTGTGGGTTAATATGTAATGTAAAATATTATATCTATAAAATAATAGTTATTTTATTAATGTCATATATATTCATTAAATCCATCACAATAACCATCCTTTTGAGGTGTTGTTGAATAATGAAATACATCACTTCGTGGAGGCGGTAGTTCTCACATATAAAAAAGAGATATTGATATTTTACATACGATGGAGTGGGAGATGTACCATGTTGTTTAGGAGGTAGGCACGCCTGATCTTAAGAAAATATATTAATGAACAAGTAATGTACACATTGTAGTATCAGAGATGCGATCTACAAAGACGAGTATAAGTCTCACCATGATAATCAGCCTGCACAAATCTATTAAAAAACTCTAGTAATATAAAAGAGCAACTAGAACTCACCTCTGCAATAGCTCTCTTGGAGAGAGAATCCGAAACATTATTGGTCTCATGATAAGCATGTAGAACTTCAAGTAATAGTGAGTCTACTGACCGAATGCATTCCACCAAACTGGAAACATCCTCCATGGCACATTCCTTGAACAATATCTAAGGATTTTAACTAAAATAGATGAGTCCGACTCAAGACATAGATCTTGCCAGCCATAGTGGACAACATACCTGATAGCCTTTATCACAACACAAATTTATGCTTCAATGGAAAACACATTTCCAATATAGTGGAAGAAGCATCCTTTAACGAATACCTGGTGAGTGGGAAAGACACCACCATATACGGAAGGACCTAGCGCTCTAGAAGCCACCCCATCAATATTATCATTCAACCATTGAGTGATGGTTGGGATTCGAAAAACAAATTTCATCATCAGTGGTCTCATCGCCATTCCATTAATACCAAGGGACCTCAACAAAACAAGGTCAAGAACATCATTTCTCATGGTTCTAGTTTTGATGTTGGAAGTAGTTAGGATTGAAAAATGAATCACCAATACACCAGTTTTTAATGATGGAGCAATGATATTAAAAATCACTGCATTTATTGTCATCCTTATGCAAGTCAACAGGCTGGACACAGCTGTTAGGAGGAGAGTCTAGACCTTCTTTCTACAATCAATCCAGCAAGTAAATTTCATCATCCTTTCAACCGATTGGGAGGGAAAACAGTAGTCAAAAATACCCTGCACATAAGTTTATAACATAGACGCAAACATGCATGATACAAATACACGATCAGAAGTTTCATCTTCCTGTAGGCATAGAATGCAAACTGCAGCTAGATTGAGTCCATAACACTATAACATGGCCTGTAAGGGAAGCTTCTTTTTCCAGATTTTCTAGATTACCAATGATGAGGCCGCGTGTATAATGGGATTGTAAAATTCTATGACCCGTGATGGAGGATCCAAGGAAGCACCACACTGTTATCTATAGCAGTCACTTGTATTGAACATGCCATTCAAATTTGACATCCATACCCGTGTATCATAATCGGTGTAGCATTACCATATTTTTTCCATGCCAACATGTTTCGGAATCATGGTTGTGATATTTGTATTACCCTATAAATCACCAATGGATGTCTCTCTTAAAAGTGGAGGTATATCAGTATCATCACAGAGAGGTCGAGACATCCATGGAGTGGTCCAAAAGATTAAAGGGGGTTGCTTGAACACAATCCATTTCATGCAAACCATAAGGGCATCATAGTCTTGCTTGATGTCATACCAAGAATATGACCATTGATAGTCAGAATACCTATTATAGATCTTTTCAACAAACATGGTTAGAAATAATTCCATGAAGTTATTATATTTTGAAATTAATTTCCATGTAAACTTGTTTATCAAGGTGTCATTGAATAACAATATATCATTGTCAGCTTCCTCTCATGAACCAAACCAATCCAAATAAAATTTCCAATCTTGCTAGTTATCTCTTTAATCAGGGTTCTAGGTCATCAATTCAAGGAAATTGAATAAAAAAACATTTATGTGATCACTGAGTCGACCAAATATATCCACCCTATATGAGACATGTTTTTCCACTTCCAATTTGCTGACTGATTTGTGATCTTCTGAGAAATATTATCCTAATTAAACCTTTTAATTATATCCCATAGAAGTGGAATCCCATGTTAATTGAAGATAATTACTCCCCTCTTGACACCATGTTGTCCTGCCACTCTACATTGCCTCGATGTGATAATTCTTCCATAGAAAAATATTGATGATTCCCCCAACTAATGACCTGAGCTGCAACCTCTTCATAGTGTGAGAATAATCCCGTGATATAGGAGATGGTTCCTTTGTTAGCTGTCTCAAAAATTAGAATATCATCATCATTGAAAAGAGGTCAGGGGGCATGTTTTTATCGCCCTATATTCATCCTCAGATACCATACAAAATTAGAAATTTATGTGTGGCACAATCTTAAGCAATCCTCTGCAATAGAAAAAAAATCGTAGAAAGAGGGTCACCTTTCTTAAATCCTCTTGATAATTGAATTAATACCCTATGAGAGCCACTGATAAGAATGGAAAGCTTGGCATTTGCAAAGATGGAGTCAATAATATTAATGAACTTCTCAGAGAACCCATGCATTTTTCAATAGTGAAAAAGAAGATCCATCTGATACTATCAAAAGCTTTTGAGATATCAATTTTCAATTCCATGTTACCCTCCTTTACCTTTATTCTCATGGCATTGACACACTCAGAGGCATTAAAGAGACAATTTTGAATGTTCTGTCTTGGAAGAAATCCAAATTAATTACTAAAGATGAGTCCCTTTTCAATACCACCCAGTCAATGAGTTATGATCATGATAATCACTTTTGATATAGTGTTACTAAAAGCAACAGTCCTGAAATCCTTAATTTCAAGGGAATTATCTTTCAAAGGTAATAAACTAAAGAAGTAGGAGTTCATTCCAATGGCTGTATGGGCTTGTCTAAAAAAACAATTCACATCATTTGTGATGTCAAGATGAACAATATCCCAGCAAAACATGATGAATTGTTTCATTAATCCATAGGGGCCTGCTACACTGTCAATATTTAGGGAGAAAAGGGCCACAAGTACCTCTATTTACTTGTGAATATCAACAAGATTCATATTTTGATCATCATCAATATAACGATCAAAACACTGAATAATTTTTAAACCTATTTCTTTTTCATGATCTGAGTAATGATTCTCAAAGTAGTTAATGGTCAAATTTTCAATATCATTATCAGAGTAGAAGAGGATCCCCTCAATATTAAGGTCTTGAATAATTCTTTTGTCCTTCCTCTCTCTATTCATACAATGAAACAACATTGTGTTTCTATCACCATTTTTCATCCATCTAATATTGAACTAATTTTGTGCCAACATTTCATTCAGATCCAAGAGTTTTTCCAGATTTGTTGTAGCCTGAATCTCATTATGAGTAGGTAGGTCCTGAGGCATGCTAATTTGTGGGCGGATTGATAGAACGGCATCAGACACCCTAATGTCATTATCAATGGATGAAAATGAATCTTTGCTCAGATTCTTCAGCCTTTTGTTAAAAAAACATAAATCTTCAGCAAAGAATGGAAGAAGGGATACCCAAATAATCATTTTACCAGGCATCCAGGACAATTTCTCTACAGCCTAGGATAATTATAAAAGAATTATTGAACTTTATGTGAAGTGGTACTGACCAAAATGTTTGAAAACAAACATCAACAAGAATGGGATTGGTGTTAGAATTTAACCTCGGAAGAGTTAACCCAGAAAAATAAATCGCTTCATTCATATCATCAGCTTGCACAAACAACCTATCTAACAAACATACCTATCTCCCATTAATAGTGAATCGAATCCATGTAAACATAGCTCTAGATAATGTTCCTCAATGATACCACATTTATTAATACAAGCTGAGAGGTCATAAGCTGAGGCACAACAAGTGTTTTAACCAGTTTTTTCCTCATGTAATAGAACTATATTTAAGTCACCAAGTAAAACACATATATTCGACATATTCTCAGAGATATCTACTTAGTTTCTCCACGATGCTTGTCTTCTTTTATAGAGATTAAAAGCTTACACAATCATCACTAAAAGTGAGGCAATACCATAACTACATGTGAGAGTAACAGATTGACCCTCAGTCAAAATTAAACTAATTGACATGCTATCATGATTAAACACCCACAAGGATCCAGAGTTCGTATCGAGATGATTATTTTTATCAATGGAATACCCTAGAGAAACCCATTTGAAATACATCCAATTTTTGAACATTATCCTTGGTTCGGTAATACCAACCAATAAGGACATGTTGGTCATAATAAGGTTTCTACGGGACCTGACCACAAAAGGGTTTCAAATCCCTTGACAATTCCAAAAAAAATTCATTTTTTTATCTGAGCCTAATACTAGTACCTTCATATATTTGTGCAACATGCCTAATAGAGAAGTCATTAGCAGTTCCACTGGGAGACCCTGGCACATGCTCAGCCGAGTGAAGATCATCATCCTCATTAGTAGAGTCCTAAATATATGGCAATGTAAACATATTTTCAGAGTCAATTGGGATAAACAATAAACTGCCAGGTAATATTCTTTTTGCAACCATAGCCGCATGAACCAGCACGAACTCACCTAGATGTGTAGAGGCAGTATCAATACCATGATCACAGTCTATAGTAAATTGTCCCCCATGATCAACATCAGGAATTGCATGGAGACTTTGATCAGAATCTGATAGGAACCCCGAAGAATATATAACCATGTCTTGCACATGGACTACAACATCAGTAGATCATGTGACAATTCATTAATTGGGACTATCCACCGATCGTTCACAAGAACATCATCCATAGGACCCAACTCACGATCTACGACCAAATCAGGATAGATTCCATTATCTTCATCCGAATGCTTTCCCTTACTGTCCTCCAAAGAAGGCGTCAATGATATTGAATCTTATATGTGATCATCACAAATCACAACTTCTTATACATGTTTAGAATCCACTTCCACAAAATGAGTTCTTCCATCATTTCTCCCACATTTATCCACATCCTTTAAATGCTTCCCCTTATTAGTTGGCGTCATAAGAGGAGCATCCTTAGAGTGAGAAGGCCCAGGATAATTGGCAGGAGTAGGTTTCTTGCCCCTCCGTATACAATTTTCTTCATCTTTCCATCAGATGATGGAGAAGTTGCACAACTTTTTTCTGTAGAATTCTGATGCAAAGTGTCCAATGAAATGAAAATTCGCGTAGAATTTTAGTTTTATTGTTATCATATTTTTTGATTAATACCACTTCGTCCAACAATGTTGTAGACATATCAACTTCCACAAGAACCCTAACATAATAACAAAACATGGTATTTTCAGTATGATTATCATGCATTATAGGAATCCCAACCGACGAGGCAATATCCTGAAGAATTTGGGGGTGCCACAAAGCAAATTCATATTACAGATCCTTATACATATTCTTGAGTAGGTTTTCATAACAGATTTTGTATCAAAATCATGGTCCCATTCATGAATCTGTAGGAAGCTAGGTTTGAGAGGGACCGAGCCATAACACTAGGCATGACGCTTGATCGCATCTGAGGTGAAGAAAATGTGGTAAAACCAACGTCTCATCACTTTCATCTTTCACTCAGTAACACCCTGGATCTTATCAATCCTGGCAGTGAGCTCGTGAAACATCTATGGTCACACCCCATTCAGAATTAAAACATGGGAAATGATTTAAAATATACATAAAATTATTCTATCCTCAATTACACTTTGATTCGTTGAGACATATGCAATCCTCCCCTTTCTAATGATCCTTCCAGTGGATGCTTCACAATAAAGAATGAATGAAGTACCTATGCTTTTGACAGCATCAACAAAACATTTCTTGAGTCCATCACGCGGATGATCACCAGAAGTCTTCTTTGTGTAGAGACTAAAAATATACTTGTGACCAAAGAAATCCTCATTAACCGATCCACGAATTGATTTTTCCTCTTGAATCATCAATTTTATGATTAGAATTACCCAAAATAGGGTTGGTTGCCTTTTCCTTCCCGCACACCGCCATCATCATCTTTCTAGTGTGGGAGATGTATAATCATTATAAAATAGAAATAACAATATATTTTTTTAGTTGATATTAAAAATTTATTATATTAAATGATTATTATATAATTTAATGACGAATGATAATAAATAATACTAACTATCTCGGTGAAGAACAATTTAATTTATTTTAGAAACATCCTTCAGCATTCAAATTATGACATCATGGTTGGTCTTTTAGTGAGTGATGAGTCTCTAGGTCGTGGGAATGATGTTTCTGAATAGATTTTTCTTTACATTTGTCTTCATAAATGTATTAATTTTTTTAGGAAGAGATGATATTGGATGGACTTTTATATGTGAGTTGAGTGGAAAAATTGTAAATACCAAGAACATTAAAAATTAATCTATATCATAACCATTTCAAGTGGAACATAAAAGATAAATATAAATTTAGTAAATTATAATGTCTAAAATACTTCAACCAATAAAATATTACTAGTTTACATTTAATTTAAATATTTATATTTTTACACCCCCTCCATTATCTGTTGTTTATTTAAACAGTGGTGACACATTTATTACTATATACGTGTTACAATGTTAATTATACGATGAATTTTTCAAACAAATGTTCCATGAATAAAATATTATGGTCACAGATATTTTTCAATGTATGAATCATATATAACATCCAATCTATCCAAGAAGATAACAATGTTTTATTGAGTATTTTATGATGCAATTTCTTACTTCTTTTAGTGGTTATTCTGATCCAATAGTTTTTTAAAATGGATTTATAGCCCGAATTTTTTTTATCACTTATATACTATTAGTAAAATAAAAATTATTTTTTGTTTTATACTAGAAGGTAAAGTAAATAAATGACTGAATAAAATCAAAACACTGGGTAATGGGATGAAATTGATTCCATATATTATGAAAAGTTAAAGAACATATTCATCAATATGAACATTCCTAGTGATATTCATATGAAGATGGAGAAATGGTTCCTTTTTATAAGCTAAAATAATGGTAAATATATTGGTACCTATAGTTATAATTTTATAAGACTTGTGTAGTATACTTTTGGAATTATCATATAACAAGAATGTATGGTTGATCAAATATTAATTAACAAAAACCATGTTGATGAAGGAAGTTATCCAAAAGAGAC
Source organism: Viscum album (assembly GCA_963277665.1). NCBI lineage: Eukaryota > Viridiplantae > Streptophyta > Magnoliopsida > Santalales > Viscaceae > Viscum > Viscum album. The sequence goes on from OY728151.1 coordinate 569,036,641, forward strand.
ATGAATATATATGGATCAATTTTTAAATAAGAAATGAAGGTGGAAATGGTGGTCAATGTTATATATCAATCTCATGGATTTCCAAATATATAGAATATGGAGTTTAATGAAAAATCTACGAACCATAGATAAAATATGATGATATTTATTTTCTTCTCAATGTGTGGAAAGAATCATGTCAAATTTTTTTAAATGGGAAAGAAAATTGATTTATGTGTGGAACAAAATTTCATTGAGATAATGATTTCATACGTGATGGGATAAAGTTAGAAAACAATTTGAGTACATAGAAAGCTACTCATAATGAACCTAAAACTCATCAATGATTTATGTGTAAGGGGAATGGGGTTTTTTCTAACAAGTTCCCAGTCCCAAGGGTTAATGATGATGAACAATGTCAGGATGACTATCAGTTGATAAAGAAATGGAGATCTCATGTGATCTAAATTTTTGATCATGAGATCAATAATAATGTGGTTAATGGTTGACTTACCATCTTCCCTAGAACCACTAACATATTATTTTATGCCTTATATACATATTTTATCATATCTAAATAATTTTCTATCGGAATAAAAATAGCACCAAAATGAGTAGATGTGAAATTGTCAAGGAAAACACCTTATGATACAATGATGAAATCACATGTTTTTTATTCCTCTTTTATTGTTGTTGATGGAAATGTGTTTTCACTATTCCAGTGGATGAATGTTTTGTCATATTAGGCATGGATTATATTTCTCTTTATATAATCAATGTCAATATTAAAGGAAGGTATGTGAAATTTGATATTACTAACCAATATATGATCGTCTATCAATGTGAGGATTACTATGGAATTATGATAGATATTTAATTCATTTTAGGGATCACAAATCCCTTTCAAAAGGGGTGTTTGTCTCAAATGTTGTGGGGGAAACATGAAATCAATAATATTAAATTTTCTTGGAAATTTATTATGTATTTATGAAAGAGTTTCATATTCTTCAACAAAACTGTGATGTTTAGTTCTCAATATAATTAATACATGGTGACAAAATAAATTTTTATGATAACTTATATAATAGTTCATACGGATTTGTATTAATTGAACAATAAGTTAAATGAAAACCGTGAATAGGGGTTAATTTCGCCAATTATGTAACCATGCAGAGCACATATTATATTTATCCAAAATAATGATGTATTGATAATACTATGAATTAGTTATAGAGAACTTAACATGATCACAACAAAAAACTAGTATCATCTCCAATGTTTTATTGAAATTTTTTATCAAATAAAGAGATCCTGATGCTTTCCAAAGATTGACCATTGTATGAGATATCATCAATTAAGGGTTTCATTGGATGATAAATGCAAGATGGAATTCTCTAAAAGATAAGTACACAAGTAATATAAATGGATGCCATTTGGTCTGACTAATCTCATCTATATATTAATGTATTTGATTAATGTAGATTTTATATGTCACTATTCTCAATTATTTGTAGTATTTATAGTTGATTTAATATATATTCAAATATAAATAAATACTATAAATAATAAATTATAATTTTAAAAATAACCCTAAAAATGATGAAACTATATGAAAAAGTTTTATAATATGAATTATGACTATAAATGATTTTATATTGGTATCTTATAATCCAAAAATAGGGTATATAAGTTGACACATCAAAAAAGGGTTTCTATTGAATGTTATCCTACATCAGCCACAATGAGTGAGATCAATATTATTCTAGGATTAGTATGATATTATCTATGATTTCTGGATATTTTTTCATGAAAATATAATACAATGATCATGTTAACTAATAATGGATCCATTTTTATCTTGATAAATGAATGTGAGGAAATTTTCAGGCAACTTAATATAATATTAGTCTGTGCGCCTATTACTTTACTTTATAATTGATGAGGTTTTTTAATCATTAGTGACAAATCTAATAAGGGAATGTGATTTTTTCATATGAAAAATGACATGCTATATCTTATTTTTAATGAAAAATGAAAGTACTCGATATAATTTCCCAAATCCGGATTTAGAGCTAGTTGAAGTAATTATGGAATTAATGATTTTGATACAATAACTTAGTGAGAGTGTTTTGATATATATATAAATATATATATATATATCTCTCTCTCATGTTAGTGGGAATTATATATTCTCAATAAATAATTTGAATATGCACAAAATAATATAGTTATATATTATTAATGATTTGGAATTCTCAATACATTAAAACAATGGGAATAAAAACATGATGTATGATTCATTGAGTTGAAATAACCTTGATGTATTATCCTTTATGAGGATCAAATGAAAAAATATTTATGGATTTGAAAATAATGGATATAGAAAGTCTAAAAAATAGGGAATTAATCGTATCATTTTGAATTTAATGTTTTACTATCTATCAATGTAAATATTAAATTGGTATTTAATATTGATATAGAGATGAAAAAGATGGTTAGAAATGTATTTTACTTTAACCATGACCATGATGTAATTATACGGTTTTGTAAAATTTTATGTGGTCTGCCCCTGCCAGATTTGATGAATGAGTTGTTACATGAATCACACATTTCTTAATTCTATATTCATAATATATGTATGATGTTGTAAAGAAATTTGATGAATGAGTTCTTATAATAATCACACAGTTCTTATTTCTATAATGATTTATGTAGAAATAAAAATGTGTATGTGTATGTCACAACAACTAACTATACATAAATGAAAATGGATAACATCAGTATTGATTTTTTTGTTAGAGTCCCCAAAAAAAGTAATAATGTTATATGTTTTTTATTCAATATTCCTACTATGTCATCACAATTCATCTTCATTATAGAGGGCTTCTCTACGGATCATATTTATATGATATACATTACAAAAGTGGTATGGTTTAGTGGAGTAATGAATTATATTGAGTATGACTGATATATGAGGTTTACCTAAATTCTTTGGGAAAATATTAAGCGCTACCCTTTTATTGAAACGAGATTCAACACTATTTATCATCATCAGACAGATGGTTAATTTGGAAAAAAAAGTTAAACAATAATGGATATCTTGACATATAATTCCATGAATTTCAAAGATGTTTGGAATAAAAACATTCATATAGTTTAGTTTTAATACAACAATATCATTCCATAATGAATTCAGATTTATCATTATAACTCCCTAAATGGAAATAATTTTATATCTCGAATGCGCTTGAATGAAGTGGGTGAGAAAAATTTAGTAGGACCATTGATTGATGAAGAAATTGCATATAATGTTACATCATTATGTATAATATCATGGAAGAAGAGAGTACCCAAAAAAATCTATGCTGATAATTAATATATTGATATAGAAATTTAATATAGTTATAAGTTGTTTCTACGAATTTTCTAACTGATGGAGGTTATTATATTCAAAAATAAAGGAAAAAATTTCCATAATATAAAACTCTATTAAAATTTCATGATATTAATTGGATAGTTACCTACTACATGAATATTCCACTAATACAATCTCATTTAAATGATGTCTTAGATGTATAAATCATATGAAATTACATAACAAACAATTCAAATCCTGAACATTGATGTCATACCACTAGAGAAAGATATTTTTTATGACGCCCAATCAGTTGAGGTACTGTATCATTAATAGATATTTCTAAAATACCAGACCACTGACTTGGTCAATGTATTGAGTAAAATAATTCATTTTCTAGATTCTATGTGAGATCATAATGATATGACGAGAAAAAATTATTATCATACATTTTTTATTACAGGGATTTGTTTTGAGGGAGAAATTCATTTTAAGGAGTGTAAAATGTAACACACACATTTTTTATGGGATTTTATTAATAAATTAAATTTATTATATGGATTTAATTACATGAAACAACATTTCAATATTCATTAAAACATGACCTTGGGTTATCTTAAACTACAAATTATTCTCAGTTGTCTTGCATGAAATATGAATCCAAGTTTTTATTTTTCCATGATATATTGGTAGCATTATTCAAACATGACTATTATAAACTAGCCGTTAACATAAGAAACATTAATATTAATATCTAATTTTTATATATTAGTTATAATTATTTTATATAAACTTTCTATATTGATAAAAAATTATATAATATTTTATAATGACTTTTTATGTTTTAAATAACAATTTTCCCAATGAAATAATTTTTTTAATAATAGTAAAATTTATTGATTAATCATTTTTAAGTTAATTTAATAAAAAAAGATTCCATTTTTATACAAACTTTTATAATTATATTATTTTGAGTATTCATTATTTTTCTGAAATGTTTCATTATTTTGATGAATTGCGAAAAAACAATGAATTTCAACTAAAAATTGCCTTTTCGATTAATTATTTTATTATGTTTACTTTTAATTGGAAATATTTTAAAAGTCACATATGTTAAAAAATAATTCAGTTAATCAATTATAGGCCATTTTAATCAATTTTAATTTTAATTTTGAAATAAAAAATTTCATTCTTTTGAGGATTTTATCTTTAAAACCCGTCATTGTCAACACATCTATGAGGTTAATTTTAAATTAATTATTCCTTCTTATATGAAAATAATTTCAACTAATTTACTCCATTATTTTTAAATGAATAATATATAATAAATAAAAACTTCAAATTAATTTTTGACATTAATTAATAGTGATTTTAATAAAAACTAATTATTGTGGTTAAGTTACAAATGGGTCTACCAATGGGTTTAACTAAAATGATTAGGGTAAAAATTACCCATAAACATGTCTAAAAATCCTCTTCGGGTTATTTTATGATATCTAATCCTCTTACGTTCTATATTTGTAAATTTTTACCCTTTTAACATAGGAAAAACAAGGGAAAAATTATATCTTTCATAAATTCACATGTTTCCAGTCACTCCGCTTATAAAAGGTCACCCACTTTCATATCTTCCTAACATATTATCAACATTTTGAATTTTCTAAGACCTAAAAAAATATCATTATAACTTAAATTATGTAATCATATTGTAATTCTTTTGGGATGAAATCCATCCATGTATGTATTTTTATGAAATCCTTCTATGGATATACAAAGAAGAAGTAACATTCACCAATAATTATTTTTATTTCATCCTCAAGGATGTTTATTGAAGTTTATATAGTGCTTTTATAAAACAAATGTCATTAGTAAACATATATGTTCTTATGTTATGGATATGAACTATAACAACATAATTCCATCAAATGGGTAATGAAATCTATATTCTTGTGTGTGGCAGATTATTTCCTTTTGAACCGATGTCATTTGTTTTTCCTTTATATTCTCTAATAGTTTGGAATAAGGGTGTAAATATTGAATATATATGATATTATTGATATATATAATGGTAATATGATTTTATAATTATTATATCACAAAACCATCATGCTTTCCATTTTTGGGGAATACGATAATGATGTTGTGGACTACCGCCTCGTGAAGCGATGTGATTCATTGAAAAATTACATGGAATGTATTAAGAATGATTTTATAAAGAATTTTTAATATATATATGACATGATGATGATTTTTTATTGATAATATATTTCATTATATTTTCATTAATTCAATCCAAAAAGAAAATGAGAACAATTTTCATACGTACATACCACCGACCATCTCCATGCACCATGCATTTTATTTAATATTTTAATTTTTAAGGATTAATAATGATAATTATATAAGGAATATCTATGGTATATTTATAATTATTAAAATTATAGATATTATGAAATAATTATGATATTAATATAATAAAAAATATAACAAAATCCGAAATATTATGAAAAACCAAAGGTGCATTACCCAAATCATTACATTGATGTAGAATTGTTAATAAAGGAGTAATTTAAAGTCATAATAAAATTGTATATGGTATGATATATATGAATATAGTTTTTTAATATATTTATAATAATCCTGTATTTATAAATTGTATTTTTAATGGCTATGACAAAAATCAAGATTTAAGGAATTTATTGTTTTTCAATTTGCATTCTTTGAGACGTACATTTGGTTATACAATTATATTCCCTTATGATGGATATATTCAGTCCATTTAACACATAATATAATCAATTTACATTTACTAATTATATTTTATCTTGAATTTTATTTTATTTCCTCACATTTCATATGATTTAATTTTATCAATGTGGTAATGATTTTTTGTTATAATCTCGTCATTTATCTGGATTTATAAATAATTATTTTCAAAAGTTGAAATATCATTATATCACTATCAATAAATCTCATTAATAATATAATAGAGTGTTTATTCACGAAATATTTACATAATTTTTCCATTTTAAACAATTTTTCTCTTCATATATTTAGGTATATGTTTTTAGGAAAATCTGTTATTATTTCTATCATTGGTCAGAAAACTATTTTTATCCAATATCATGTTCATTAAAAATATTATAAAAATTTATTTATTAATATATTATTATTATTGAATAAAATTTTCCCCTTTTCTACTTTTTACATAAACATTTGTTAAGGAATAGTCAAGTCATTTTCTAAAATAATGAATGTTATGAATTTACTGAAACATGAATGAAACCATTATTTTAATGTGTGCAACATCGACCGAAATCACATCTACCAGGATATATCATTAAATTTAGTACTCATTTATGAGTTTTCAATGTTATTTTAAAATAAAAAACATTTAAATTTTTTATGTTTTTAAATGATGGTTTCCATAGGAAATAAAAGATATTTTCCTCATGGTGTTTTTTAGTTGATCAAAATTATTTTACTTAAAAAATGATATCTATTGGTTTATCCTATTCTATGATGGGGATATTAAACATAGTTTAAATTAATAATGATTCGACGAATTGATTATTTTCTATGGAATTATGTTTATTAATATCGTTCCTCTTCCACAGGTTGTACAATAATGAAATTATTTTGAAATCCTCATCTTTTCTTGGGTTATTCTTTGATGAAATTATTAGAAAACCAATATATTTTCCACATGATATGATATGATGAAATGTTTATGATAGCTTTTTCATTTCATGGGTTATGATATGATGATATTTTAATCTTGCTGAATATATGAATATGGTTTTCATTATGAAATCGGTGGGACCTATATCTTCCTCCAATAAAATAGAAAATGATTTTCATATCGTTAGATTAACCATACTGGAATGTGTAGTGAACTCAGTTCAGTAATGGTATTTTCCCACAATGATTTTATTATGAGGTACTATGACAACTAGGATGGTTTGGGGAGTAAACCAATTCCAATATGAAATCTTTGAAAAAAAATCCTTTACTAATATGAATATTCTTTTCTATGATTACATGTATAGAAAAAATTACACATCTTAGTAAAGATATATTCTATCATGGATCATGTTGATTGATTTAGTTATGATTCTTGTCTTTTGAATTACCCGTAATTATGATGCGAATAAATATTGGAATAAGTGTTATGAAGGGTCTTTATTTCAATTGTTATACTCATGTTCTTATACCCTTATTTTAATGTTACGCATATCTATCTCCCATTTTTTCTCTTTTTGTGCATCTACTCTCACCCTTTCTAACATTATTTCTCCATGTTATGATTATATATATTATGTATTATATTTCAAAGAAGGGAACCGGTTTTTAAGAACACATTTGGAGATGATATATATCATTTACTGAAAATTTTTTATGTTTCTATTTTTCTAATAGAAATAAATATTTCAATCATTAGTTGGGTATTTACATAATGTAATGAATATTCACTAAAAAATATTTAATATATATATGTTAATATTATGTCTCTACAATTTAAATATATATTTTCATTTACCATTTATTAAATATTTCATCTTAATAAAATGTTTTAGGTAATTGTTATGTTTTTTCTGTATGTTTTTATTTGTAATTTTTGGTCTTATTACCTTGATCAAGGTCCCATAATATCGGGTTTAAATTAATTACTCTTTTTATGTGTATGTATTTATATGTATTTTTCGATCTTATTACCTTTATCATGGTCCCATAATATAATATTTTATATCCCAAATATTGATATGACTTATAATTAGTATATGTGTATTCATAATAATCCATATGAGCCACAAATTGAATATGATATAAAATTTTCATGGAGACAGTATGTTTTATATAAATGTAACTATTGTTTCCATTTCTTTAATGGATAGAATTAGGGGGATGTAAATAATAATTCACCCATAAATAGTGCTTATAATTTCATTTATACCTCACATATATATCTAACACCCTAAAACATATTTCTCATGTAATAATATTATTCTGGTTTTATTATGTTTAATTTACATGTTATCCAAATATAACAAGAAAATTAAGCAAGTGGAATTTTATTTAATTTAACACCGAAGTGTTTACATTAAAACAAGATTAATGGAAAACCATACTACCTAAAAATACAAATTAAAAGACCTAATATAATTATAGGGAGACTATCTAATACAATAAGGAACCCAAGCATATAGTAGAGAACTTTCAGATCTATCACAATAAGCATCATAATTTCCAGAGCCACTGAAAATGCCCTATGCATCAATGGTATGATTAGCACTATTTTCACCAGGTCACCAAGAAGTGTATTGACCGATAACATGTATTTATAGGGGACTAAATTCAATTATTTCCCTTAGGATATTGTTGAATTTCAAACAACTATAATTATATTTGTTGGTCATTCGGGTGGATTAATTTAAAATATAAATGTATAATTTTGTTTTCCAAAATATTTAAGTTATGTATTAAAATTATAACTTTAAACATATAAACAATTATAATAATCATTAAAATTTTTATTGATTTAATAATTTAGATACTCTTAGTATGATTTCAAAATGTGGAATGGATTTCAAATACTTTTCAAATATTTCAGATGTGTTGAAAATATTTTATAAATATATTCAATCTTGATCTTTATAACAAGGTTTTAACTAAAACTGTTACTCAGATTATTATAATACTAGTATTAAGTTTTCATAATGATGTATTAAACATAGATTTATCAATTTGTGTTTTAAAATATTAGAATTTATAAAACAATGAAAATATTGGATTAAGGACTATGTTTATTTATAATATGAGAATTAATGTTTGACTGAAGAACCCTATATAATTATATGAACAATTTCTTTTATACTTAATAAAAAAACAATCATTTACAATGAAAAATTATTGGTTTGTACCCCACCAAGATGAGGTCCACCTCATAAGAATACCTCAAATCCATGATTGGAATCTCACCCACCTCCCCCTGGAAATGGCCCAAGGGTGGTGCACATGTCAGGTGCTTGCTAAGTCATGTGAATGGGAAGCATAGCTTGCCCTCAACATGCAGAGGTGGATGTGTATGGACCAAAGTAAGCCACCGGGCAGGGTGACACGATGATGTGGGTGGGTGTATGATAGCAACCATCGAAGAACTACATATGGGGTGGTGAGGGGGGAAATGGTAATATAAGCATCGGGTCAGAGCTCCCGACATATAATAGAGTCTCGTAAGCCTCTCAGTCTCGATGTGGGATGAAAAAATTCAGTGGGGATCAGATCCAGGCTGTCCGATCAGGTTGAGAACAATCTGATCCATCTGATCAATCCAACTATCAAACCCCAGCAACTATAGTTTATCATCGACGTTTTTGTGTGCCTTCGGATCTGGGAAAGATTTAATGGCAGTAATTTGAGTCATTTTAAATCACCATGTCTCTCTTAGGTAGCTAATCATATCCTCCTCAGATCTCAAACATCCATCTCTTTTAAAATTTTCATACTCTCTTCTACCAATGGATCTATTTCAGTTATATCTCGGGCATTCATTAATTTTCCAGTTTTTCCTCCCTACGGCACATTCTTCTTTCTCCGCATGCGATGCACAAGTGGTTTTATTCCACTTTTTTATTTTAATCTCATCCATGCCCATGACACTACTAGACCCTGATTTTCCCTCATTTTACACAAAGACTCACCCTCGTTCATTTTATAAACTGAGTAGGCCTTAGATTCCATGAAAGTTGTGTTATGACTATTTTTTATAATTTTTACTATAGTTTATATATAGATATCTTGTTTTCACCATAATATCTATGTTCTCTCTCCTCTTGAGGCTTCTTCGAGCATTCCTAAGACTCCCCTCCTCAATCAAATCAGGTAAGGGTCCTATTTTTTCATTCCATGTTTTGGTTTTGTTATATATATATATATTTATATACATATTGAAGTATATACATGTGTATATAAATATGGCTGGGAATATTATTGACTATCCCCTCTTAAGCTGGTGAAATCTCAATATTATATTTATTCAAAACCCTTAATCGAGCAAGGGTTTGAGTTCTAATGAGTTTGATATATATATATATATATATATATATATATATATATCGATGTATATATGTATAAGAATAATGTATTTTTACCATATCAAAACACATTATATCATATGGCACAAATAAAATTAATGATCTTAAACTGAAAACATATTAGGTTTTAATAAACATTTCCTTCCATGTGTGAAACCAAATTATATATTTTGTATATTATGTTACATATTTATATATATACCATAAGGTTTTTATCATAAAAAGATTTAGTTTTTTTATGAACAAATTTTTTTGATTCAAATATGTTTTTGAGATGTTCAATAATTTATTAATCCATGGGTTATAGTACATATAATTTTTAACCCACATTTAAAAATAACAATAGTCACCCTAGTGTATGACATACTAATATCTTTTAGAAGCATGAAATAATCTAAGCACTTGAACTTGCTGTAATAAATTTTTGTCAATCATTATGATTTGTTTTGTTAATGTTCAATTAATCAGTATGTGTTTTAAATATGAATGATCATAATCCTGATTTGAGAATTCTGCATTCTGAAATATAAAATGTTTTCTTTCATAATAAGGATTTTAGGGATTGTCATTTTATGTGATAATCTTTTATTTAATGTGATTTAATTATTGACACATGTGTTAACTACCATACTTTTCATTGATTTCCTTGCATTGAAATTATTGTTATTAAAAAATAAAAGCATGAATTAATCTGTATATGTAAATGAAAAAGAAACTAATCAAACTAAACTGACTTTTTATGGAATAATGGATATAAATTATTCAATGTCTTATGGGTTACATTGAATAATATGAAATGAGAAATTAAATTATTAAAGTTGTAAGGGAAACATTGAATAATAATAAATGATAAACAAAGTAATACGTGACCCTCGGAATGATTTGTGATAATTAATTTAATAAATCGAAGTGGTATGATCACTTTGATTTATAGAAATGAGAAATGAATTGGACACTACATACTGGTAGGTGAGGCCCGCTATAGCCCCTCGATGCATCAGTAGGGCTCATGAGACAAACTACGGTGTTCACACAAGGCCTGCAAAAATTTATGATTTATGGATTTTTGTCAAAGCCTTAATAATTATAGGTCTTAGCTGAGGCTTTGATGCAATCCTGCATATGCACTTTATCTGTTATATCTACGTAGTTTAATTAAAGAAATGAGTATTCGACCAGTATAATATTCTTCATTAAAGAGATTATGTTTATGAGAATTCAAAGAAGTTAATGCTTATGTCTTATTAATAATTCATCACCCAAATATTTATTATCTAGTGTATGATTCACAATATTAAAAAATGAAAATATATTTTTTATTAATTCACAACTCTGAACATGTATTACTCTTAGTTATATATATTCTACTTCCATATTCACATGTAATTCCAATAAATTTAGAATGTCTCTTAATTTTTATTCTAAATGAACATGCTTTTAACTGAATCATGTTTCCATGTATCTCTATTGGTATTTCTTGAATTTTTCTCATATATTTCTTTGAAAATGATTTATGTTATAATACATGTGTTACATCATTCCTTAGGAAAATGTTTTATGAATAATTTTAATTAAATTGTTTCAAAATGATTTAATTGGTATAGTAAACTATTTTAAAACCCCTTACTGGGAATTATTATTCTCACCCTACATTTTAAATATGATTTATTTTATAGGTTTTGTAGATTTTAGTCCTCTGTATGGTGACTGATTAATGAAGACAATTTAGTTATGTTTTGAAGGAATTGTAATAATTGTATCTGTTCTCTATAACCTAAACCAAAATGATTCTCTGTAGTGGATCATGTTTGTATATTTTCATCTTTAATTTTTATAAAAAATGACACCATGTTTTATTTATGCTCCGCACCAGCTTTGGGGTAGCCTTGGGAAAGGGCATGATAGTTGGTTTCAAAGGATTTGTTTAAAAAACCCTGGAAAATTCTAACTATACTAAAAACATGATTATTTGTTACTGAGTAGAAGTTTCATTAAAATTTTCATATAGCTGAATAATCATGCCTTTTGTCTCTTCCAATGGATGTATTAGAGACCATAGTGAGAAAATCATTTATAGAAAACTACGTGACAATTGAAAATATTTGTTTATCATGCAAAACCCTCTACTGTATATCCAATGCTCCACTTGTACTCCCACATCACCGAGGAGTAGGCCTCGACAATATTTTTTTGATGAATACTCAATTCTGGTCATATTCACGGTATGGAATATTATTCAAGGGTTAGTTTAAGTGTTTTACACTATATGAAAATGGTTCATCATGAGAGGACATCCAAGAGGTTTCATAGGAGAGTGACCTCCTTGTAGCTTACTTATGTCAAATTCTGACCTACGGTATCCATGGTAATGTTATGGACTTTGAACCACTTAAGGATTATCATAATAATTTGTGTTATCGACATCTAGTTCATACCGATGTCGACCATCTTTATACACATAATTATTTTATCCCCCTAAACTTTAGATGTCTACACCCGAGTGATCAAGACTGTCCATGCTGAATTTGTTTTTTATGGTTCTTCCATGGAGAATAAACCATATCACATGAATTTTCAGATAAAAGACTTGAGTTCACCAACCAACATCTTATTTTTATATAACAAATTACTGGAACACAAAATTATTGAGGAATGTTCATAAGACTACGAACATTTTGAAAACCTACGCCGGACATGAAAAAGATTTTATAAAGTATCCCTCAACTAGAATATTACATTTCCAATAACATGGATTTCTACTTCTACCAATGTATTATAAATAAAATGTTTATAGAATTTAGGAAAAGGGGAATGTAATATGAGGTAATTTTCTAATGGTTCTCCCTATTTGAGAAAAAAATGCTTTGATGAAATTTCAAGAAGCTTCATTGGAGGGAGACCACCAAGTTGAAAATATGAACTAAATCTTAAGTTTTTCTATGTATGGGATGATCCATGACATCAAAATTTCATTAATTATATAGTTCTAGGAATTTATAGATATCCAGTCCACTCTCAGATCTCGGAACTCCATTCCAGAAAAGCATTCCTCTAGAGACTCGAATGATTTATGCATAGCGATGATATTAGATACTCTCAATGATCCCAATGTATTTTTGTCGTAGAAGTAGATGGAATGGAACCAATCTTGGGATCCACTTGTGGGTATTCAGATTATTGATCTCATTGGCAGACTTTGTATGGGGATATGTGAGGTAATGTGAGTTTGGTTTTTCTATTGTATTTTTGTACGAGTATTTTAGAATTTAGAGGACTCAATTCATTGAAGGGGGATAATGTGATTCCCAAAAATATATTTCTCAGCTAATAATAATTTTATGGTTTTATTATGTTTAATTTATATGTTATCCAAACCAAACCTACATATTAAGCAGAAGGTATTGAATTTCATTAAACACTGAAGTGTTTACATTACAACATGATAAAAGAAAAAATATACTATCTAAATATAGTCGTTAAAATATCTATATGAATTTAAATGATACCACACAATACAACAAATAACCAATGAATATAGTGAGGATATTTTGGATCTGTCAAAATAAACATCATAATGGAAAGAGCCACTACAACCACACTAAGAATTAGTGGTATGAGGAGAACCATTTTAACAGGGTTTTCTAAACGTTGATTGACCGTAAACATGTATTTATAAGTTCCTCAATTCTACCATTTCCCTTAGGAGACCACAATGTTTCTATTGTCTATAATTATATCTGTTGATCATTCTTGTGGATTAATTTTCAATATCTATGTAAAATTTAGTCTTATAAAATATTTAGGTTATTTATAGAAATCATAACATTAAAAATATTACCTCTTTTTATAAACATTAAAAATGATAGTGATTTAATATTTTAGATACTCTTAGTATGATTTCAAAATGACGTATGGATTTCAAATACTATACAAATATTTCAAATCTATTGAAATTCATTTGAAAATATTTTCATTATTTATTTTTAATGAAATTTTTTAACAAAAACTATGTCTTTTATATTTATAATACTAGTATAAATTTTTCAATATGATTTATTAACCATTAATTTATCAAATTGTTTTTTAAAACATTAGAATTTCTAAAAATAATGAAAGTATTGCCTTTAAGACTATGTTTATTCATATTAAGAGAAATCAGTTTGCTTGAAGACACCTATATAAGTATATGAAAACAAACTATTATATTTAACAAAAAAATAATCATTCACTACGCTAAAAGATAAGTGTGTACCCCACCTAGCTGAGGGCCACCTCTTAGGAACCCCTCAACGCCTTGATGGGAATCTCACCCACAACCACTAAAAATTTCCCCAGTGTGGTGCCCATGCAGGGTGCATGCTATGTCGATTGCACAAGAAGCATATAATTCCCTAATCATGAACCGATGCACGTGCAAGCTCTCGAGTGTGCCACCGTGCATGGCGGAATGACAGTTTGGGTGGGTGAAGGATCATGACTATAGAAGAACCCGATACGGAGCGGTACCAGGAGGGTTGAAGGAGTAATATGGGCATGGGCTCGGAGAAATTGGCTTATAAAGGAGTCATAGAAGCCCCTCCGTTTTGATGTGCGATGATGAAATTCATACGGGATTAGATCTTGGTTGCCTGACCATGCCACGTGCGATTTGATCTATCCAATATGTCCGGCTATCAATCCCCAACAACCATAGTTTAACATCCACTTTTTTATGCGTTGTTGGATCTGGGCACAATCTAATCGCAACCATTTGAGTAATTTTGAATCACAGTGTCTCCCGTAGCTTCCTGATCATCTCCTCCTCAAATCTCAACCATCCATGTTTTTTAAATTTTGTGGACCCGCCTCCACCACTAGATCAATCTCAATTATATCTCGTTTGATCATTATTTTTCAGGTTTTTACTCCTTGCGATTTCTTATTCTTCATCCTCATGCGATGCACCAGTGGTTCTCTTCTACATTTTCATTTTCATTTTATCCATGCATGTGACACCAGTGACCCCTTATTGTCACTAAATTTCTACAAAGACTCTCCCTCGATCATTTTATAAACTGAGTAGGTCTCAGATTACATGCAAGATGCATTATAACTGTATTATATAATATATAATATAGTTTATATATCGATGTCTCGTTTTTACCCTGACATGTCAGTTCTTTATATTCTCAAGCCTCCTTTAAGCCTTCCCAAGCCTCTCCTCATTTCAATCAGTTAAGGGTCATAAATTCTCCTTATATGTTTTGGTGTGGGTTTATATATATATATACATATAGATGTATATACATGTATATATATTTACATTTGAGAATATGACAGACTATCCCCTCTTAATCTGGTTAATTCTCAATCATAAAGGCATTCACAACCCTCTATCGAGCAAGGGATTGAGTTCTTATGTATTATATATATATATATATATATATATATATATATATGTCAATGTATATATCTATAAGCATAATGTAAATGTTCCATAAACAAAACCATTATATAATATGGCACAAATGAAATTCATGAACTTAAACTCAAAACATACAAGGGTTTAATAAAATTTGTCTTCATTGTGCGAAAGCAAATTATATATTTTGTATAATAGATTATATATGTATATATATACCTTTTTGTTTTCATATTAAACTGATTTAGTTTTTATAAAAACCAGATTTTTTTTTCAAATTTGTTTGTGAGATGTTCAATAATTTATTAAACCCTGGGTAATAGTACATATAATTTTTAACCCTTAATGTAAAAGAAAAATTTTCACCCTTTAGTATGCAGTCCTATTATTTTATAGAAGAATGAACTAATCTAATCACTTTAATATTCTGAAAAAAAATGTTTTTTAATCACTATGTTCTGTTTTGATAATATTCCATTTATCAGCATGTGTTTTATATTTGAGTGACAATTATAGTAAATTTAGAAATGTGCATTCTCAAATATAAAATTTTTACAATCACAATAAGGATTTTAGGGATTTTCATTTTATGTGATAAACATGTATTTAATGTTCATTAATTATTGAAACATGTGTTTCCTAATAGACTTTTCATTCATTTTAATGCATTGATAGTATTGTTATTAACACTTATAAGCATGAATTACATTTTATATGTTTCTGCAAATTAATTTAATAAAACTCAAATGACCTTTTATTAAATAAAGAATGTAAATTATTCTAATTAGTATAAGACACTTTGAATAATATGAAATGACAAATTAAATTATTCCAGTGGTATGTGAAACATTGAATAATAAGAAATATGAAAACAAGTAATATACGAAATTTGGAATGTTAATTGATAAGTAATTTAATAAATCTATGGAGTATGAGCACATTTATTTATAGAAATGTGGAATGAATTGGACTTATGTATTGTTAGGTGGGGCCCACTATAGCACCTCGATGCATCAGTAGGACTCAGAAGACAAACTACTGTCCTGGCACAAGTCCTTCAAAAAATTATGATATATGGATTTTGGTCGGGGCCTTAATCATAAGATATATTGGCTGAGGCCTTGATGCAATCCCACATATGCACTTTCCTCCTTATGAATGTGTAAATTAATTAACCAAAAGAATATTCCTCTAGTTGAATATTCATGGTTAATGATCATACGTTTATGAGAATCAGATGAAGTAAAAGCTTATCGATCATTAATTATTTAGAACTCAGAGATTTATTATGTAGTGTTTGTTTCATAGTAGTAAAGGATGAAATTTATGTTATTATTTTCTGCCAAACTATGAACATGTATTACTCTTAGTTATATATTTTGAACATGAATATTCACATGTCATACCTACTAATGTTTGAGTGTCTCTTGTTTTTTTATTCTGAATGAGCATTCATATAATTGAATCATGTTTCCATGTAACTTTATTAGTATTCCATTAATTGTTCTCTAATATTTCATATAAACAGAATTATGTTATCATATATGTGTTACAAAATTCCTTAATAAATTTTTTATGAATAATTTTAAAGGAATGTTTTAAAAAATATCTAATTGGTATATTATGTTATTTTAAAACACATTACTATGCATATGTATTCTCACCCTACATTTTCAATATTCATTATTTTACAGGTTTAGTAAATTTGAGTCCCTCTGATTGGTGACTACATAATAAAGGTAATTTTTGTTCAGTTTTGTATGAATATTGATAATTGTATCTGATTCTCTTGGACCTAAACCAAAAATATCATCTCTAGTGGAAAATTTGTGTGTGTTTTCAGCTTTCCCTTTTATAAAAAAACAAACCATGTTTTATTTCAGCTTCACAATGGCTTCATGGAATCTCGAGGATTAGGCATGACATATATATTCATATATGTTAAATTAGTCCATATTAACATCTATAAATTTTATTAGTGAAAATGAATCTTATCGGCTCTTGAGATTGTAGTACACCCTACAAATGAACTACATTATCATTCACTCTATGGAATTGAATGTAAAATTATATGTTATATTATAATTTAACAATTAGAATTTTTCTAAAGATAATATATATTCATTTAATCTAGTTTTATTTACATCCAGGTAAAACATAAATGAAAAATCACATCACAATATTTTGGGATGCAGTTGTCTTCTCTAGACATGAGTGACGTTATTTTTTAACAAAAGGTTGTGAGGTTATTATTTTGAAGTTGCATTATAATTCCCTATGTATAATAATATCACAATTTTGTTATTATAGAATTAAATAAATGATTATATACATCCATAAGAGGTTTTGATGGGAAAACATTGACATCGGTTCGTGAGGGGGTAATCTACCATACACAAGAATTGTGATTTCAAATCCCATTTTATTAAATAGATAGGTATCATGGTTTTTATTTTATAAAATAAACTCAATATATAAAAGATATAATGGTTATATGATTTTTTCAACATTTATAAATTATATTATGGAGTAAAAAACGATGTAAGAAATTCAATGTTAAAAAAATTTACTATTTTATAGAAAAAATATATAAGAATAACCTAATGCCTTCATTTATTGTATTTAGGATCTCACTAAGGACTCTATGATTTTTAGGTAGTTAATTAAAACATCTGGGTAGGTTTTTAATAATCAAAATGTCTTTTTCAATTTGTGGAAGAGAGTGGAGTGGGTGGCTTTTTATAAATGAGGTGAGTGGGGAACTTTTAATTCATTAAATTAAATTGGTTTTCCCACATTCATCAAATTAAAATAAGATCCCAATTGATTCATTTTATAAACTTTTTCGTTTGGTGCTCGAAATATTACCACAAAATAGATTTTGGATAATTTTTAAGAACCATTGTAAACCATTTTTATCCTTAACCATGGTAATTAGTATTTTTTTCCTATTTTTACTTTTCATAATTAAAACAAATTACGACTAATATGTGAGATAATATAAATTATTTACATTAAAAAATGGAATTTTTTTTTAGAATTATGAGAAGTGGAAATTTTTAATTTAATATTTATCTCGTACAAAGACTGAAAAATGTGTTATCCAATGGGAATGGTTTCAAAAGATTTAAAGTTTTATTATATGAAAATAAGATATCAGAATAATTAAATTTATCTAAATTGTAATAATATATTGACAATGGAATTAATTATTCTTTTATAAATTTATTAAAATTAGTTGTATGTCTTTAAATTCATCACAATTAATGAAAATTCATAATAAAATCCAAAAGTTTTCACTATTCATCGATAAAGTTATCATTTTAGAAATTTCTAAAAAGCATAGTAGAAGATAAATTTTAAATTACGGTTTCATAAATTAATTTCATTTTGTCAAATAATTTTACTATAAGACTAAAAAATTTGTATTTAAATAAGGTTACAAAAGGTGCAAATCTTTTAAAAAAATACATTTTTATGTGTAAAATTAAATTTATTGTTATATCATGTGAAAAAAAAACATAATTAACATTTAAAACATTTTATTTATTTTATATTATATAAATTTAAGAAATATATGTCTTCAAAAGATATTTTTTTTTATTTTAAAATTGGAAAACTTGTTTTTTACATAAATTTAATTTTCTATAAAAAATTCTCTTCGGTTTAAATAATTTCAAAAGCCATTATTAATTAATTTAGGGCCAATTAATTCAATTAATATAAATTCATAAACCATATAATTTAATTGTTTAATTAAGCATACCCATACCCTACCTCATAATGACTGTGTTAAATCTATCAAATTAAATAATAATAATTTAATTTCATATCTTGTTTCATTATGACTCAGTGTTGCGTATGATGCAAGATAACATGTTTTTATGTGTAATTTAGGATATTCAATAAATTAAAATTATATTATAAATTATTTCATAATATATGAAGGATTTTGAATCTACAACAGTAAAATTAATTGCTTCCTGGAAATTTGATATCCTTTCTAGTAAACAATGGTTTAATAATTGAAAATTCAGTAATGGTAATCCCACATCGTATAAGAGGGTTAATTAAATATCCCCTTTAATGAATAGGAAGTGTTTCATTAAGGGATCCTAGAAAAAATCAAAACTTGGTTTCATTATAGGAGATCATTGGTGGGATGTGAAAGCACAAGAATCTAAGATAAAACATTAAAATATACTGATGGATAGTTATATTGAACTTGTTCTTACGATGATTAACTACAAAATAGTAATAAATTTTTGATATTTTAAATTTCACTTCATTCATCTGAAATAATTCAAGTGTATAAATGTTTATTTCAATGTCATTTACTTATAATTGAAGAATATTCATGAGAATATATAAAAACATTATTTCATTCCATTTCATTATAAAAATAATATCTTTTAGTTGTTCCTTGATTAATTTCCACTTCATCACCTACTCAATGAGAGAAATAAATATTATCTCAATAGTTAATCAATTAATAATATCCATAGAATAATTATATGTCATTTATTATATCTATAGTAACATTCAATAACAAAATGGTCAATACATTTTCTCTAATATTTATAAATATCCATATGGTTAAATAATTCATCAAACTAAAAATATATTATATAGTATAAATCAAACCATTACATAATTGGTTAACAATAGAAGACATCTCAAACTGAATAATTATAAATTGGTTCACTAAATTTCCCAAAATCAATATAAAATTATCCCGCAAAATATCATAATGTAGCTCTTAATTTTCATATACCAAATCAATGAACATCTTAATAATACATTTCCTTAAATCATTTATATAAATGTAATTACTATAAAAAATTGATAAAAACACACACATATATATATATATATATATTTATATATATTATCTCCCAATTATTAACACTACATATTGATCTATATATTCAAAAAATATAATAATGTTGAAAACTATGTCCATAAAAACATATACCACATTGTCCAAAAATAATTAATTAGTTTTAAAATCATCAATAAAATAAAATTTACAAAATTCATATCATTTATCCATTTATCAAAATATCATTATCGTGTCATCTGAAACATATTAATGGTTATTATCCATTTATTATGTGTCTTAAAGAAAATATCATCTTGTAATCAATCACATTTATAGGTTATCACTAAAATTAATCATATTATTTCATATCCATTATGAAAAGTCATATACTAAGTAGTCCTTATATAATTCATAAATTATTAATTTCAATACATATATGGTTCCATCATTCTACATCATTATGAAAACCATTAACTATGCTTCTTCATCAGGTTACTTAAAATCACCATCCATTAATTTGTCATTTTTAGTCTCTTCATAATTTGGAATAAAAAATTTTCTTGAACCACCATGATGATGCTCTTCTTGATCTTCCCCCACTCCTATTAAATTTTCTTGTATAATTCCAATGAATTCTATATTTTGAGTATTCTATAATTAACAATTTCATATTGAAACCATTATTCTCATTCATTTTGTTAATTAAAACATCATTTTTCTTTTGCAATGACTTTTTCTATATCGTTCTTCTATATAAATAATAAAATTTCTCATTCCGTTGAGAAAATACATGGGGTATTTTTACCACATTCATGAGATATATGAAACATAATCCTATTCTGTTCACTTTCTATACAATTATAACTCTCAACAAACTATATATTTATGGACATTGGATTCTATAGGATATGGTAAAGTTGTATGTTGTTAATCATATATCTTGACAACTGATTAGTTTCATTATAATATCCCTTGCTCCTATAATCATTTTTTCTCATCAAGAAATTTAAAATATAATAAAAAATTTAAATATAATTACCCTCACTTTTCAAACATTAAAATTTCATTGATTTTTTTTGGAATACATAATAAAATAAACCAAAAGTTATCCATCGACCGTATTAGTTTAGTGCCTTTGGAATCATGGACCCAAAAATATTCTAACCTAGTGAAACATATCCAAATATTCCTAGAAAGATCTATCCCTTAATAATTTTACTTAAAAACCTTACTTCATCACCTGGGAAACAAAAACATATGAAATAGGAGAGCATAAATTCTTAGTAATGGTAAATAACGATAATACATAAGAATAACATGAAATTGAGGGTATAGAAACAAGATTGTATACTTATAGGATCATTCCATGCAAATGAAACATCCTAAAAATGAATCATGGAATATAGATTATCAATTCATAAGACATGAATCATTAGATAATAAATATCATAATACATGAACTCATAATATATGATTTAAACATGTCATAATTTCATTAAAATTGTAGTATAACATCATGAACATGTATTAGTAAAATTGGGTCATTCATTATGTTATGGACATGAAATTAGGCCCTCCCATTAATTAATGTACATGAACCTAGGTCTACATGTACTACAATGAATAAGTAATTTGGTTCATGCATAAACTTATGGACATGAAACCAGGTCCACTGAAAGAATTTTGAACATCTAATTAGGTTCACGCATAATATAATAGACATGAAACCAGGTCCATGCATAAAATTATGAACATGTAATCAGGTTTACACATAATATTATGAACAAATTATAAGTATTACTCATAACATGGTGAACGTTCAATAATGTTCACATATAAATTAATGGACATGAAACCAGGTCTTTGCATAACATTGAAAACATGTAATCGGGTTATGCACAACATTTACACTCACATGTCATCCATCCTTACTCAATACATTGGATGTAGATATGTGTCCCATCGATCATGTAATAACTCATACAAGAATGTTCCAAAAGATATTAAAACTCCCTTCATATCATTATGCATAGGTAGAGATTCTGGGGAAATCCCCAAGGAATACTCTCAATATGTTTTGGGTGTGGTTGTGTTTGATGAAAAATCCAGATGACCTCAAATGAGGAGCCCAAGACATGGATTGTGCACCATGTTCGGGAAGTGTACTCGGATACGTACCAGGTAGCACATAAGGTATGCAGATGCAGTTTTCCAAACAAAATATGGTTCACGGTGGATGAAAGTGCGGTTCGCGGATGCGCTAAAGTCGGCAGAGGAGGTTGGCCATGTAAGGGCAAAGGTGGTTCACATAGCACATAGGAAAATGGTTAGCAAACAGATTGAGGTACGCTGTGGCTAGAATATCGGTAGGCAGTGGAGTCCAAATTTATGATTTAGTAAATCTAGATTTAGCGGATTAAGAAAATATCATGGCCTATATATGAATCGATAATCCAAACAATTACTGTGGAGATGTAACATCATTAGAACATATTTTTTCTATGAAAGTTTTCCAAAGTCTGAAAGAAGATCCTGATGTTCTAAGTTTGTTGTGAATAATGAAGTGGTTCGTGTAGATGGAATTCCACCAAAGGAGTTAGTGAGGTTTCATAACCCACAAAGGAAGTGTGGTACACAGATGGAGTTGTCTGGGTATGCAGAGGATAAATCTCTGGTACATTAGAGGGTGAGTTCAGAAAGTAGTACAGAGTGGGGGATCGCTTGTATACGGAAGAAAAGGAATTATACAGACCAAGAAGAGTTTGTAGACAAGATGGGCCTCACAGAGGAGGTTCACAATGTCGGTACGCAGTAGCTGTATGCGATAGCAAAGGTGGCGGCAGTCCACAAACATATGAGGTTTGTTGAAGAGGCAGTCAGCAGACAGAGGAGGTTTCTGGAAGTGGTTGTAGTATGTGGAAAAGGTGGTCCACATTATATTCAGGATACTCATTATGTGGTAGAGGAAGGGGGTTCATGATTTTCTCAAATAAGTTTGAAGAAGCTTCGATTCAGGGTGTGAAAGTAATTTTTCGGTTCCTAACAATACTCGAGAAGGTGGAATTCATCAATGGGTGAAAAAATAACATCATCAAAGAAACTACCTATAGATGAGGATGCAATAATTCATGTAAATGAAGCTATCTACATGTCCATAAACAATGATTGATCTAGAAGTCGAGAAACAGTTATTAGATTCCATTCCATGAGTAGTGAACGAATTAAGAAGAAAATGGTGACACTTTCCACCGACAGTGGGACATAAAAAGATTTATAGGGAGTTTCCCTTGGGAATTTTGTGAACATACCCTATAACTTGTAAAGGTAATGAGCCTAGGCACTGAATATCTATCTCGAACATTGTAACCATTATTGATAGTTAGCCTTTATGAATTTGGTACATCCGCACATTGCCATTTTTTTATCCTTGGACATAGCCTAGTGAGGGTGAACCAAGTAAAAAAATTTGTGTCCTTGTACCTGCTTTACTGCTTTACCTTCAGAGAATCACCATCAGATAAAATTGGAAAGGACATTAGAATTAGAGATCATAATAACTAACCCTTGTAATAAAGAGGTAATGATCCCATGGGGAAAAATGAATTTTGAGAAGAATAATATCTGTACCCTAATTCATCCCTAGGGTATCTATGTTTTTATTTTGACCTATCAATTGGTATCATATGGTATGTTTCTTTTTAACAATATTTGTGTTAACTAACTTGGTTCATTCAATTTTTAAAGTTTAAGATTATGTTTGTTCTTATATTGGTTAGCCATGACAAAGAGAATAACTATAATGAAGAAGAAAAACTCAGGTGGTATCCCTCTATGAGTAAGTGTCTCTGGAAAAAGTGTGATTATGATTAAGGAACCCAACAGTTCGCTGAATAATGGTTTGGATGAATCAGACATGAAAGAGATTGACCCACACAATGATGTAGTAGGAATGAGTGATAATCTTGACATACCATGTGAAGATGAAAATAATAATATCGATGAAACTACAAGAATCCCAGAATAGAATTATCTCCATGAGATAAAAGAATACGATCAGAATTTTGGTGAAGAAACTAAATCCAATGATATCCAAATCCAATGACATGGGATTGAGATCAATAAGCTATGAGGATTAAATAAAAGGCTCAATGAAGTCGATACGAACCACAGAGAGCAGATTGATTCTAATGGATAAGTGTTCTAAATGATTTCATAAATGATAGAAAAACTCAAAGCTGATGAAATGTGAAAGAATATAAACTCTAAATAAATTAATAATATGATAGTTGGAAATTAGGATCTTGGTATACAACTTTTTGGACTGGATTAGATAAATCAGTGGCTACAAAAAGGGAAGGTGTCCTTCTATAATTATTTTTCTCATGAATAATTGAATAATTCAATTTTCATGTACCACAATGAGAAGTGGATAAAGTGGAAGATCACTATAATGGAGGAAGGACCAAGGAAAGATGAAAAAAAGAGATCTTTCAGGTCTGGGATGGAATCAAAGGGAATGGAATTTTGGTGGAACAAAAAATTACAAAATGTGTACTAGTGGGAATAAGCTTCAAATTGTGAGAAAGGCCAAGCCTACAGAATCTACATATCAGATAAAGAATCACCATGTGTCTATTGGATGCCTAGTTATATGGCCAGAGCATTTGAAGTTGTATAGGCAGCTTGAAGAAGCATGTAAGTAGTGTGATTCTCTACAAGAATGAATCAAAGGTCCGACCCATTAGGATAAAAAACAATACCCATGTTGAGGATTCTATAAGTTCCCCTCTCCGTATGTATATAAATTCTATCAAATGATGTTAATGTATTTCAAGAACCAAGGGCGACCTGATATAAGGTGAAGTGGAATCAAAAGATTGAAAGTGATGATGTGAATTGATCCATAATGACAACGAATTCAAATTAGTTACTAGTTCTGGAGAAGGAATCTGGAAGAATTCAATGGAATAAGTTAATTTTATATGGCTACATGAGACATGATGAAGAGTCTATGTTGAAATTGAAGTGATTTAAAATATATACATGGATTATCTAGGGGTTTTGAGTTTCATTTAATATATATCCATTGGTATAATGCTCCAGTTCAGGTGTTAGTTTTCCACCAAGAGAAGATGGATTACCATGAAGGAGGAACAGTCATGAATTTCATGATTATGAATTTTTTCTACTAATATGGTATCAGCTGACTATTTTTAGGATTCCATTGAGATGTGACAGAATATCATCATTTTTCCAACAAGATGCCTATCGAAAGTGATGATGTGGTAATAGAATCAAGAGGAGAAGATGTGAAAATGTTTCTCTAGAGGAAGACTATGATGAGTAGAATAAATTACTGTCTTCGTAGAGAACAATAAGAAGAGATTGATCAAATTGAGAAGAATCAAATGTGGTTAATTGTTTCAAGACTAGATGACAAGAATTTCATAGGTAAAAAGTTGGTCTTTCTCTACAAAATGAATGAAGACAGTGTTGTGATTAAAAACCAATCATGACATGTGTGAAAAGGGTACACCCAGATAGAGGGTACATGTGTTTATGAAACATCCACACATATTTAATGGCTATGGACAATTATATTATTATTGTATGTAGTTATGAAACAGAAGATTAGAGTTTTCCAAATGGATGTCAAGTCAGCATTTCTAAATATATTTTTAGAAGAAGAAGTGTCCATTGAGAAACCATATGATTTTTTCTTTCATGATGATGAGAAAATAGTTTTTCTACTAAATATGGATTTATATGTTTTCAATAAATCACCATGATCATCGTATTCATTGATTGATTCGTTTCTAAAATAGTGTAGTTTTCTACGTGGTGGAGTTGATTACAAATTTTATTACAACTATGGATACTGTCAAAGGATGATGGGGCTTGTTTACTTTAATGACTTAAACTTTTGGTGGATCAAATGAAGCACAATGCAGAATGTTTTCTAAATTCATGAAAAGATAGTCTAAAATGTCAATTATTGGTGAGATATCATTTTACCTTGTCTTACAGGTGAGGCATGGAAGAAATGGCACATTAATTTCTAAAAATAAATATTCCAATGAGGTTTTGAGAAGATTTGGAATTGATAATTCCAAAGATATGATGACTCTAGTTTCTCACTGGCAGAAACTATCATGGGTTGATGAAGGAAATGTAGTTAATATCAAGGAATATAGGCAGGTGATTGGATGTCTGTTGTACCTAACGGCAACATGGCTAGATATCGTATTTTTCACATGCCGAGCAATGAGTTATCAAAGCAATCTAATGGAGATCTACATGATTGTGAAAAAATTGATTTTTCGGTATATCAAGGGAACAATGGATTTTTCCTTCATGCATTATGAAAAATACTAACCAGATTTATTGGGATATATTGATGCGGACTGGGTTGGTTCAGAAGATGATATGAAATCAACATCAGGAGGTGCAATTTATCGTGTAATGTTGTGTATTTCATGGTTTTGCAAAAAAAATCATTCATTTCATTAAGTACCACCGAAGCTGAATACATTATGGCTAATAATGATTTCATGAAGCCATTATAGATGAATCATCAACGTGATGATTTGGTAATTGAAGTGAAATATATGATCAGAATACATTGTGATTATTCAAGAGCTATACATCTAAGAAATAATCCATTCCATCAGTCAAGTACAAAGTACATTGAATTGAGTATCATTTAAAAAAGGAGAAAGTAAAGAAAGGGATTGTGAAGTTGTTGTATGTGCCTACAAAACAACAAGGTAAAGAAATTCTATAAAAGTCCTTACCCAAAAAAGAATTTGAAAGGCATCGACAGGCCTTGGTAGTCCAGTTGACTTTCTGTACTTATGAAAGTGTAGATCTGGGTCCCCCTCACCCCAAGTGATGGTGTGTCTTTCCCAAATATGATAATATGTGTTATTTACCCTATTTCATATATCCTTGATGTTCCCATAGGGTTTTTTGACCAAGGGGGAGAAATAATGACTTCCATGGGAGAAAAAACATGGGTAAAAGTAGTTAAGTGGAGCAGTGAGATAGGGGGAATTGAAGCTATTCTGAAGTTGTTTGGAAGAGCTATAACATAGGGGGAGCATTAAGTCTAAGGATTCATGAAGTGTTCGATGGAAGAGTATATATAATGATAGTTAAGGATCGTGATAACATAAGATGAGTGATGTTGGAATGGTGTAAGAAGGTTTCTAGTGATCAAAAATTGGTATCAGTTTAACAATTTTATTAGATTGGTGTCAAAATATGGTGTCTGAAAAGAAGTGATTCTCTGATGAAATCCACATTTACTCTTGTTTCCCAGACCGCACATTACTCATGTGGGCATATGGTATGTGCTGAGTCAATATTTGATTGATATGATAATCATGTGAGGATAATGGTGGTTACAATTTGAAGGAGAATTAAAGAGATATCAATATAGAAATAATTTTTTTAAGAAGAGTAGTCAACAAAACCAAACGGTTATATTGTTGTGTAAAAATCCATCAAGGAATCTTATTGGTATGTTTTTGGTGTGGTTATGTTTGTTGAAAATTCCAGATGACTGCAAATGAGAATGTTTGGTGTTTTCCAAAGACAGGTTTTTAAGGGGGAACAATTTCCCAGTGTTTTAAAAATATTGGCGCCTCAAAATCAGGAATTTGTGTGAATAATTTTGAATGAAATAGGAAAATTAAGAATAATGAGGAACCCGAGATATGGATAACATGCCATTTCTGGGAAGGGGACGCGGCTGCATAGAAGGTAGTGGAAACGGTACATGGATGTGCTTCACAAAAACAAAAGTGGGTCACAATGGATGGCAGTGCGATATGTGGATACGCTGATTGGGGAGCATATTGTGCTAGTTATTGTTAATGATGAAATATTTGGTTGATTAGATGACACACAATGTAGAAAATTTTATGAATTCATGGAAAGATAGTCCCATATGTCGATGATTGGAGAGATTACATTTCTATGGATTACAGGTGACTCACGAAAAGAATGGAACTTTTATTTCCCATTATAAATATGTCAATGAGGTTTTGGGAAGCATTGGAATGGAATATTCCAAATAGATGAAGACTTGTGTTGTTACCCAGTTGAATCTTTCATGAGGTGATCAAGGCAAGCCTGTTAATATCACAATGAATAGGAAAATCATTGGAAGTCTATTTTTCATGTCAGGAACAAGGCCTGATATTGTATTTTTCACATTCCATGTAGCGAGGTATAAAACAAATCCCAAGGAGAGAAACATTATTTTAGTAAAAAAATAGTATATCAAGGAAATAATTTATTTTGGACTAATGTATAAAAAAAAATCTCAGGCAGAGTTATTGAGATATGTATATTCTTGTAGGGATGGTTCAGCAGATGATATGACATCAACAACATGAGGTGCCTTTTATATTGGAGGGTAGTGTATTTCTTGGTTAATCAATAAACAATATTCTATTTCATGAGAACTATAGAAGATGATTGCATTGCGAATACTCAAGCAAGTATGAAACTATTAGGACGAAGCAACAACTTGATGATTTTGGAATTGAAGTGAAATATATGATCAGAATTCAATATGATAATTCAAGTTCTATAAATATGAGAAAAAAACTAATCCACCAGTCAAAGGACAAGAAAAATAAAATCAAATATCATTTTATCATAGAGTAGGTGGAGAAAGGGTTTTGAATTTAGAGTATGTTTCTATATAAGAACATGTTGCAGACATTCTGGAAAAAACCTTACCAGAAGAAGCATTTGAAAGGCATCGAGTGGATTTTGGAGTCTAGTCTCCTTCTTGTACTTGAGAAAGTGTAGATTTGGGCCCCGTATCTCATAAGTGTGGTTTGTCGTTCCCTAATATTTGTAAATAGGTCCTTTACCCCATTTCGAACAACCTTGATATTCCCTAAGGGTTTTTTGGAAAAGGGGTAGATAGTGTGTCTTTTTATGTGGGATGAAAAGACTTGGGGAGAAGCTGTTATGTGGAGTAGTGAGATATGAGAGTTGAAGCTATTCTGAATCTATTTAGAAGATCCATGTTTGGAATTGCTATAAAATAGGTTGAGTAATACAACTGACGATGATAGAAGTGATCAATCAAAGAAAAGATATCACGATAGAAGGGGATTGTGATAAGAACAAAAGTGTGGTGTTGGTGTTGTGTTAAAAGGTTTCCATCGTTCAAAAATTGGTATCAGATTGATATCAACAATTGGATTTATAAATGAAGTGATTGTTTCATGAAAATTTTATTTACTCTTGTTTCTCAGACCGAGCAAGGATCATGTGGTCTTATATTATGTGTTGAGTAAATATTCCATCACTATCTTAATCACATGAAGTGAATAATGGTTGAAGACGACATGAGTTATATCAAGATATCAAAATTAAAATAATTTTTTTAAGAAGTGTTCTCAACAAACCCACATGGGGATATTGTTGGTAAAATATCCCGTAAGGCATCCTCTCTATATGTTTTGGGTGTTTATATGTTTGTTTAATAATCTAGATGTCTGCAAATGATAATTGTTGGTGTTTCCGGAAGAAATGTTTTTATGGTGGCGTATTTTCCCATAATTAGAAAAATATTAGGGCCTCAAAATCATGAATTTGAATGAATAATGGAAAAATAAATCGGTAAAGGGGGATTAAATATGAGCCTGAGAAATGGATCTCTTACCATGTTTGGGATGGGTACGCGACTGCGTGTAAGGCAATGGGAAAGGTATGGGGAGGCAGTTTGCGAAACAGAATATAGTTCACGGTGGATGGCAGTGCAATTCATGTATTCATAATGCCTTCGTAGAGCCTTTTCTCTTACGTTTAAACATATCCTAACCTATGGGAAATTTATAGGTCTCATAATCATTTCATCCTTGAAATACCCGTGAAAAGAAACAGGATTCAAAAGAATATATCATCGTATAAATCATTGAAGAGAAACAGGCCTCATAATCATATAATAAGTATAAGTGGAATGAGTTTCATAAAAATATAAATCATGAAAGAAAAATGAGTTTTCATAAACCTCATTCCTTCAAAACATAATATATCTCATGAAATAATATTAATGGAACTATTGAATCATGTCCCAAAAATTTATTGAGTGACATCAATGGATGATGTCTTAGATAGAAAATAATATTTAGATATCATTATAAAATATTTCATAAGAATATATAATTTCTACAATGAAAAAGAATTTTTAAAAAAATAGAATCATTTTAAAAGCATTTTCATCGATAATTCATTTAATATGTGGAAAAAATCCTTGAAATCATTTTGAACGATATTTTTCATTTAAAAAATATGAAATATAAACCTAAATATTTTAAAAAACATATTTATAGAACACTATTAATGAATATAAAGAATTATTGAAATCATTTTTAAAAAAATTTATTTGTAAATAGAATGAAAATATACTAAAAAAATTGTTTTTTAAAGTATTTACTTCAATATACATTGCGTACTTCTAAGGATATATTGTATGTTTTTATAAATAAAATCCTTTTAAAATACACTGAAAGCTTATAAAATATTCTTTGAAAATTATTTAAAATAATAAATCATTTTTGGAAAACATTTTAATTTAAAATAACTTTAAAACAATGAATTTCAAGGATATTAGGAAAAAAATTTCATTAAAATATAACATTTTAATCTTAAAAATGAATATTAAAGGGAATAATATCCTTTATGGAAGGTAAATCCTTACATACTTAACATTTCATTTACTCTATAAAATGTTTGAAAAAGATCCATGACTATAAAATGAAAATAACATTATTTTTTAAGAAACAATTTATTTTTAGAAAATCTATAAAAGGAAAAAATTCCATTTTACAACCATAGTATAGTAGTAAAATATTTTTTGAAACCATTATATATATATTTATTCTGATGGAACACAAATTTATATCCAAAGATAGAGTTAATGTCAGGCTTTCTTAAAAACCATTCCAGGTCATATTATGTACAAAAGAGTGAAAATGTGGTTCCATTTCTTTTATATAACATTAATAACAACAGGGTAAGAAATTTATAGATATTTATTGAGAGATGGATCATACTATTTCAGAATTAAATACAAAAATAATAAACAATATTGATAAATGATGAGATTTTTTCAATAAACTCTTACAACTTGGTAACATTGAATAATAATCCCTATGTGGTAAAAATTAATTACATTAATAATAAAATATAATTAATATAATTTTATTCATGATATGACTTGTCAATTGGAAGTAGATAATCCTTGAAAATGAATATTCTGATATAACAAAATATTATATATCATAGAATAAATATTAAGAAAAAACTATCTTGCTGATTTGGTATCTATTGAAACATTAATCCCATGAAAGAATCAAAATAAAATGGATATGTGTATATCCATATATTTAATAATCATATTAACATAATAATTTCATGGAATGTATACACACAAAAAAATGAAATGGGCGTTGAATATGGCATGATTTTCATGAATATAATAAGTGAGATGATGTTCTTTTACCTAGTTACATGACTCTCATCATACTCAATCCAAAATCAAATATATGAAATTTATGTTCTTAGAAATCTTTTAGAAATACATATTCTTATATATAATACCATATATGTTTTGATTGTGACTTTAGATTACGCTCTTGTTAGCAGTTTCATGTTAAATATACTCATCAAATAATATTTTTTTTGTTTTTCCCTAGTGTCTTAATCTATTATATATTTTTCCCTTACACATGTGTAATGATTTAGATAATTTAAAACATGATATAAATATCAATTATTTTATGCATAAGTGTTATAAAATATTCTATACAATATAGTAGTTTGAAATTGAATACACCATTCATGGAGACAGTAGGCCATATGTGCATATAAACATTGGTTCAGTTTTATTATCTATTTTATGAATTAAAGAAAATGAAATAGATGGAATTTTTTATAAAATATCGAAAAATTATAAAAATTATATCATATATATAATATCGTTTTTCCATAAAATCCATTACTACAAAACATGTAGTGTGTGAATGAATCACGTTGCATTGAGAGGGAGGTTCTACACACCTCCTCGAATGAATGTATCATACATAAAAAATGTAATGTATAAATATATGCACTTTAATAGAATTATATATGGTTAAATAAATTAATATGTATAATATATATGATTAATACATTTATTTTCTATAATTATTCCAATACATGAATTTTTTTAATGGAGAAACAATCAATCATTAATTCTTATGGCGGTTGTTCGTTGTATATATAAACAGATTTTTTTGTTCCCATTTAGATGGTAGTGTGTATTGGTGTAGGTATAATTCATAGAATAAAAAAAAATAAGTTTACTTATATTAATTGTTTTGTATAACAATGTAATAATAAGAAATTATTGATTGGAGAAATAAATAAAGTAAAAGATATTGACGGGATATGTTATATTTTAATCAGTTAGCTCCATTTGGTTTACACCTATGGAGTTACATGGGTTGCTTTATGAAAAAATATACACAAAAATATGCAATTTAGGGTAGTTGGGTAGTGAATTGAGATGGTATTTTTACAATATAATTTTTTTTAAGAGGTGTGAGTAAGGGTGTCACTACATTCTTTTAATAGTGGAGGTTGAGTGGCACTCTTGTAGTTACCAATATTTAGTCATTAATGGAAGGTAGCCTTTACCTATTTTGACACGAAAATATAAATAAAATTGTATAATTGGAAATAATGGTCTACAGAAACATCTACCACGTAAAAATATGTTTATTTTAATAATATTATTTCAAAACCTCTATGATTCCCCAGTATTATCATTTTGGTTTTTATTAGAGCATCTAAATTTATAAACAAACAAATTTAACAATTAAGACTAATATAAACTAAATTTTTTAGGAAATATAGATACAATGATTTATTAATATGATATATGATTTTTAAATTAATAGTCTCACATTTTTTGAAATTAATTTTTATAAAAGCACACGTGACATGCTAAAACACTACTTAAACCCAGACTGTGGTAATACAATTTCTACAATATATGGTTCAATATGATATTAATAAAATATATTTTTGTGCATTAATAAAAAATAATGAATATTTTGAAAACACCTATTAATCTCATCGTATAATATTAGTATTTTATAATTTTAAATCATTTAATAAAATATCATTTATTGAAAAAATACATTAATATCATTTTTGACATTATTTATTAAATTTAAATTTTGAAATAACAAAATAATAATTGAATTCTAATATATTAGGTTTCAAGCAATGTAAAATGATATATTAATCCAAATAATTAATGAAATAAAATTACTAAATAAAATTACATAACTTTTATTATTTATAGTATCATTTAATTTAGTTATTTATTAATAAATAATCACTACATTATTGTTTTTATAAATTTTATGTTAATAAATCATCATTAAAATTACTTTCAAAATATTTTAAAAACCCCAATTATCATGGAAAAAAATATTTTTAACCTAAAATATGATGTGTTTTTACATATCTCAATGTTTTATTAATGTTAACGGAAAGAGAATATAACCTTTTTTCGTTTTCCTTACTGAAGACTCTATATTGCGAACATCCATTTAATAATATCCCAATGACCTCCAAAATTCTAAAAAGCTGGGGATTTGGTCATTATATTTGAATCCAATTGTATATTAAATTATATATGATGTAGAATATTAATACTCCATTTGATGGGGTTTGGGGAATAGTGTGTTTTTATACATTTGATATATTCAACGAAAATATTCTAACAATAATGAAGACCATAATAAATAAGATTGATTTCTATTATATAATCAAAAAAAAAGTTTTCATATGGATTTACTCTCCTAAGACAACATATTGAAAAACAAATCAATGAAAATTTTTCATGGATTCTCCACAATAGTGAAATATATTTATATTTTTTATTTTATTTATTACATAAAAAATTATTAAACACCAAAAATCATTGTTCCACAATACTAATGTTGAAAACATAATGAGATTCTAAAAAACATTTATCTTCACTGAATTAGTCAACTTATTTTTTTAGTAGTCAAATATACTCTCTAAATGATCTCAAATTAATTACCTAAAGTAAGGAATAAATATAAAGCTATAATTCCCATTTTTGAAGTTACTATGTTACATGGAAGACATGCAATGAAGAGAATCGTTGACTCGAGATTTTAAAACAAGATTTGGTAATTTATTGACATAAAGTACAGATGGAATGTGTTCCCCGAGAGATGTAAAATGTATATATATTGAATGGAAGATTAGGTGGTTCTCGAAGGATACATAAGTCATTGGTAATGTATGTTCAAGATTTAATGTTTTTTGATCATAAATAAACATGATCAAAATTGACTTATGGCAATGTTTATAAGGTTTAAAATATATGAATATGGGAAAAGGATGTTGTCTAATTAACACAAGGTTTTATTACCCTTTATAGAGATAAAAGGAATTAATTATGACATTGATGATCCTCAATCAATTTTATCATTGGATAATCCTTTCTAATTTATCTTATAGATTTATTTTTTATTATTTGAAATGTTAATATAATTAATTAGTATTTATTAGATGATGTTTATTTAATGATAAGTGTAATTTCCTAAATAAATCACAAGAATGATATTTAATTCATTTTAAATCAATTAATTTATAACTTTTTCCCCTAGTGTATTAATGTTTGTGATAATTGGAGTAACTAATATTTATATTCTAACATACGTACTATAGAAAAATAGATGAAGTTTTTAATTATAATTTCCATATAATCACCAAATGTACAACTATAATGAAGAAACAAAAACTAAAAATCTAGTATTATAACCTGTATATGAATCCTCAAGACAAGAAATCATTTTTTCTAAGGATCAAGAGAGTGTTTAAAAAATGTATTCATGTTATGATGGGTTTATGATTCATATTGGACTAGGAATTCATGTGAGATATATGTGAATAAATAACACTTTTATCATAATCCTCACTATTTTCATAATTTATCATGAATAAATTATATATATTAATACATTTTATATACACTATTTATTATATATTGTTGGATTATTGTTGGATTATTTTATAAAATAAATAAGTCACAACTACCTTTTATAATTTTTATTTATAAAAAAATCTAACATTATTGAATATTTCCATGATTATTTCTAGAGGTTTATGTGTACAATGATAAACATTTTTATAGATTTATATACTCCAATACCTTATATTCATATATTCATTCATTTCAATTAATAAATTATCATCGATAAATAAAATTGTATAATCAAGTAAAAATGAAGAAAAAGTATGTAGATTATAGTTTTTATGAATATTTAGTGTAAACTTAAAATGATTCAATAAGGTAGAGATATTTAAACTCTATAAGGATATGTGGAAATACATTTGGAATTTTATTAATACCATATTGAAAATATTCTATGATTTTATGCTTTTTCACCTTTAGTACCTAGTAAAATTAAATTGAATTATATTAGAAGATAAACTAACCGGCATCATAGAAATCATCATAAATATTTAACAATAAAAAATATGTGGAGTTTTTGATGACTACATTAAGATGAGATGATTTTTATAATCTATGAAGGTACATTCTTTGAACTAGTTTCTATGGTAAAAAGGAATTTCACTCAGTTCTTGGAAGGATTTTGATAATTCATTCACATTGAGATTTTATCATAACAACAGATTGATAAAATTGAGGAAATGTATGAAAAGGTGTATATATAAATATAGGGAACCATTCAATGATTATTGATAAATAATTAAAATATATTATTGTTTACCTCACCAATTTCAACTAAAATTGTGATGTAATTTATCCAAATGTTTTTGAATGTCATGGGAGAATATTTGGTAAGAAATGTAGCTAGAGGACATTTTTGATATAAGAGAGAAACAAATAAGAATAATATATAATAATAATTCCTATGATCACATTATAAACGGAAGATAATTTGAATTTACTTGATTAAAATTATGTATCTAAAATAAATTATGTTAATATTTCAATTTCTGATCATTAAAATATGCTAGAGAATTTTTCATCCAAAATAAAATAAGGGAGTAGTTTTTTACATACTGTGAAATGTATGGGTAGAGTGAAATTCATGTAATGGATTTTGACATTATATCAATAACAT
Source organism: Viscum album (assembly GCA_963277665.1). Lineage (NCBI taxonomy): Eukaryota > Viridiplantae > Streptophyta > Magnoliopsida > Santalales > Viscaceae > Viscum > Viscum album. The sequence continues at coordinate 569,073,497 of OY728151.1, forward strand.
TAACATCCCAGTTTGAGGTTATATGTTACATGTTAAATAATATGAATAATCCTATGGGGAATGATCAATTTTCTAGTATATACATTATTTATTAAAAAAATCCTTGTAAATTACCCCGGAATGAATATGGAAAATTTAAGAGATTTTGATATTAAAATTATCCACAAAAAATAAATAAAAATATTAATAATTGAATCCATAATGATTCTATGTGTAATAAAAATTATCATTAACACTATCATATAAATTATCAAAGTTATATTTTGATTAGTATACATTGATGTAAAACAATTTGATAAGGATGGTTGAATTTTTTAAGACAGTCAATTCGAATTATATAGATTTGATTAAATAGTTTATATATAACAATCTATAATTAAAAATGTACACATTTATGTTGTCAAATGTAGATAAAAATAATAATTGAGGGATTATGGTAAACACTAATGTACAAATTAATTTAAACCTAATGGTTTATTTTTTTCATAATTAATAATTAATGTGGAAACATAGAGAATGTCAATGTTGTGGAAAAAGGTAAACAAGATAAATATTTTGATATATTGTAGGATTATATTTATTATCATGACATGTATAATGAAAAATAATAATAATAAAATTAAGATGCCACTAAAGTGAATGAATAAAGGGAAGAAGGGAAAGAAAGGAATAATATGAGGGTTATAATCAAATTAAAAGGAATGGGAAAAAACAAATATGAATCATATTCGCTATTATTTAAAAAAATATAGTTTTATATAAACAAAGAAATAATTATTTCTATAGTTTCAATTTAATGTTTGAAATCAATTTAGTTAATAGTCCATTTATATAGTTACTATTCAAAGATCATTTAGAAAATATGGTTTCTGAAAAAAATATTTCAATCAAGAATGGGAAATTTTATTTTTCTATAGTACCATAGATTTATGAATATAGTTATATTTTATAAAGGGTTATAGATAAAATGTTTAAGCATACAAATGATTCAAAATATATTATGAATTTCATGGAAATATAACTTTTTTAATCCACAGTTATTTAGGTTCAAGTATCAATATCATTGTAGTGATAATTTTTATGTAACATTATATTAGAGAGCTCAAACCATAAAAATGATAGAAAAATAGAGAACTGATGAATTATTATTCCACATATTTCTATTCAATAAAATTTAGTCTAATTTGGTACAATGATATTTATGTCATATTATATTTTTTTCAAAGTAAAAAATAATTTGTAGTTATATTAGGATACAGAGTTTAATTTTCTAAAGATTATATTATTAATATTTGAAAATAAAATATGATTTTAGATTGGGGATGTGGATTTTACCATTGTATTTCATGATATCCTATTTCAAAATATCCTGAATGACTTTATTTTAACTAATATTATTTATAAATAATTTAATAAGTATTTACAAAATATTATTAGCATGAATCTGTTTTTTGTAGATAAAATAATCAAAGCCATGGAAATTTATTAAAAGGTGCATAAATATAAATAAAGAATAAATTACTAGAGGATACAAATGATTAAATATATAATATTTGTATAGTAATTTTAGTTAATAAATAATTTTTTAATCTATATATGAAAGAACCTCCATTATAATATTTTAATAATTATCGCCCATAATGATGTATGCATATCTTTGGAACAAAAATAAACATTATTATAAAAAGTAACATACATGAAGGATTAAAAGAGATTATATTGTATTTTATTATAGAAAAAACATTAATAATATGAAAAACTTCTCATTTTATGGTAATAAGTCATTCCATATGCATACACATAGTTTCGATGGAAGATGAGATCACATCTAATGTTATGAATCAAATTAGATTAATTCCAAATAAAATGTAGTTTCGATGAGCTCAAATAATTAACAATAAATATGAAGGGAAATTTTATATAATATTATATAGCATGTGGGTACAATAAATTAATGTGCTTCCCATGAAATGTGAATTAATACTGGTTAAAAATGGGAATAATTTGTTGGTTCTTGGAGTTTTTCATGATTTACAATTTTTTTTGTTTTTCTTGAAAATTACAAATAAATTAAAAAAATTATATTAATGTATTAATTAATATCTTTTAGTTCATATTTATATATATTATTTATTCTTATTATTATATACAAATAATTTCATTATGGTTTTTGTAAAATTAATATTACAGAATAGGAATTTTAGATAATTATGACAGGTTATTTGTGAGAGATTCTCTTGGCATAAATTCCATTTGCGATGATCATCCAGTTAAAATAACCTATCATGGAAGAAGGTGTATAAAATCTTAGTATTTCAAATTTTCTATCGCCAAAAAATTATTTTGCTGATGAATAGACAACCTGCAATGAAATATTCTGGAATTATTATTTTAAATCATTTCTTCTGATGATCCTTTTCAAAAATATATTTGCAAAGGATTATTTATCCAGCCCAAATTACTTTTTAAAAAAATTATTAATAATATAATTTAATAAATTTAAAATTATTTAAATATCATTATAAAATTAGGAAAATTAATATCAACATAAAAGTAATATATCATTACAAATATAACATGTATATCATTAAAAATTACAAAAAAAATCATAAAATCATTAGAAATAATCAACTGGAATCATGTAGATGAGGATCACTTGAAGGACAATATAGAGGAAAATCCATACCAATGTAATGTTCATGTCACCGCATATACTCCATCATCACCTCATCCCTCTGAAGTTGTAACTCCCCGACCCCAGTTACCCAGAGTCGGTGCAATAATACATAACATTGGCATGATCATAAGAAAGATCAAGTCTCGAAAGACCGATTTTTTAGTAGCATTGGAATAACCAGATACATTAATAAAGATCACATTTAATCATAAAATGAAAACTACAACAACATAGTCTCCATAGTCTACACTCTTATCCCCTCATTCTATCCCTGCAGGTCATTCATAATATAATTCTTCTCATCCTGGAAAAATAAAACTTAGAAAGGGGTGAGATCAAATGTCCAGTAAGGATAACAATATAGAAGAAACTTTCATAAATAAGAATAAAGATTTAAGGAAATGTATAACTAAAACAAAAGGCTTTTAAAACATGACCTTCAGCATAATATGGAAGAAATAAAATGAAATAATTCCATATACTTATTCACATGGATATTCTATTAGTCAAATAATGTCATGCAATATCAATAACCACTTTTATAATGATGGAATTCATAATGCCAGATTATCATAACCACATAGCCAAGGCCTCGTTCCAAGACTACTAATAATATTTCTTCAAGGCCTTCTGCCAAGACACTATTTTGTCTCATGAGAAATACTGATGCATCGAGAAGCTATAGTGGGCTCCACCCATCACAAATCGAGTCCAATGCTTTCATCATATGAACAGGTTTAAAATAACATGAACTTTTGTATTAAAACAAGAATACAAAATGTAAATACTTTCTCCATAAACCATGAATGGTATAAAAATAACACATCCACAGTCAAACAAATCACAAAACCTTCAATATAATATGGAAGTTTTGTATCATAATAAATCAACTTCAAAAAAGCTTAATTCCATCAAAGGATGTTGACATAGATGAAATACAAACTCTTTTTAGAGAAATATATCTTCCTATTTTGAAATAATTTAAGAGTAACATAATTATAAAATAAAACATTTACTTTGAAAATTTTCTTATAATATTGTAAGGGAAGATTAGAAGAATTTATAATAGTAGAAAATAGCCACACCGGCCGTATAAGTTAAAAAATCATTATTAACTTAATTCAATAGAAATTGAAAAAAAGAACCTTGTTTCGAAAAAGATGGAATGATTCTTTTATAAAACACTTATAAAAATTCAAACAAGGGTATAAATGAGTTTAACCCATATTCTTGTAAATAGTAAAAATATTTTGAAATACATTTTTAAGAAACATGGATGTGGATGATAAACAAATCCGAGTAGATTATTACATATAAACAACCTAGGATAATGAAGAGATTGTAAAATAATCCCTTACCTTGTACTTTTACTTGGTTGGGGGTAGGTTAACCTCCTTTATAATGGTGAAATACTTTTTATTAAATTATTAAATAATCATATACATTTTTATGATATCATATATGATATTTTGTTAAATATATCTTAATATTATTGTCGTTTCAGGTGTTAACTTACTCATTATGTTTTGTAACATAAGCCATGTTTGTTTTGGATAGGTTGTATCTTATTAATATCCATAATGATATTAAGTCCTTAAAAAATATTATTAATCATCAAATTAGAATTAGACTTGAATGGATATGATGGAGAATGAATCTCATCGCGTTCATGGAGAAGGTAGTCTGTACGTACGCACGAGCGACAATATCATTCCTGTGATATTAAAATAATATTTAATTGGATGGTATATCATATATACAGAATCATTATCATGTTATATTTATTATTTACATGAATTACACATCATTATTATACCATTCCAAATAATAATTTTTTGAATAACAATTACACCTCGACGTGGAGACGGTATGCCGTACGTACGCACGTATGATGACATGTCATTCAAAGGATGGATAGAATACTGAAATATGGTTTTACCATGTTTATATCAAATTATATATAATATAATAGAGTTATTATTTTATAATGGTTATAACAAAGAAAGAAGAAGTGGAAAAATAAATGAACATGAAAAAGGGTGGTGAAATCATTACCTCTTCTTCGGGTTCTTCCTTTTGATTTGATCAAATGGTCTCCTTTAGTTGGATTTATGAATAAAGTAAGGACTATAGGGTGAAGTGAGTGAAGTTGAGAGAGTATTTCGGGAGGGTTTGGTCGATCCAAAAGGCTTTGGAGGTGTTAATTAATGAGAAGGGTGAGTGCCCTTTTATAAGAGGGGTGAGGGGCACCTTTGGAAAAGCTAGAAATATTATTTTAGAATAAATTCATATTCGGGTTCTAATGGCTCCAAGGTGGATAATTAAAGTTTAAAGTAGGGATAGGTCTAAAACCACTCAACCAATAGGAATTAGATAGGTTTGGGTTACAATATTAACGTTATCTTTAAGTATTAACTCTTAGTTAATTAGTTTCACTTTACAATGTCTCTTTGTATTTTTATATTATATGGTTAGTAAACATACTATATATATCCAAGAGACCTCCAAGTGGTCCATTAATAATACATCTATCATGATATAAGTCTCTTTAGAGAAACATTAGATTTTTATGAATTAATATCAATTAATAATATAAAATATTTTTTAAAAAAACTCCTTTATGTCAATTTTGACACTATTCAATAAATGATTTTTGTAAAAATAATAATAGAATGATTACTTTGAAAAAATTTAATTAAATCAATACTATCATGTAATATTAACATATAAAGTTATTGGTATTAATAAAAAGCCTCAAATTACATTTATTTGGGTATTTATAATATCATTTATTCAAATTTTTCATTAATTAGGTAATTACGGAATAACCATTGTGTCATAAATAACATAGATTATATAAGGTCTAAAAATTAAAAATAAAATACAATTATCTAGTAAATCTTTTTATCTTTCTAATTAATATTTATGTTTGAAAATACATCATATATAACCCTATGTAAAAATTGTTTTCCTAAAAGATATATGCTTATTTCATTTTTGTATTTATTTTTACATAATTAAAATAAAGTGTCCCTATCACCTACAAGTGGCTCCATGGGGTCCCAAAATCGACCCAAAGATTTCCATGGTCAGAAAATTATCCCCCAATATGGTTAGGACACGTTTTTGGGTAATTTATTATTAATATAATTTTATTTTTTAACCCTTATTTACTAGATTTACCGTTTAACCATGGTAAATAAAATATTTACTGAAATAATTATTCAAAATGTCTAAAAATAAAAGTTATCTATTTCAAAAATTTGGACATCCTGATTCCAAATATGGAATCCATTTTTCTAAATTCAAAACACAAAAGTGGCAGAAATTAATTTAAAATTAATTTCCGTTGTAAAAAAAAGCGTGTTTTTAAGATATAATAACTATCAAAAGATTGACACTTGTTCATGTCCGGTTTAATTGTGAAATTATGACCAATGACCAAAATTGTAATAAATGAAAAATATATATTCTAAATATACTTTTAAACCACTCAAATTCAAAATTTATCACTATTACTTATTTCTATTAAAAATTTTGTTTTTAATTAAAATTTAGTAATTTTCACTATTCATCCAAATATAAATGTTATCTGAAAAGTTCCAAAATTTTACCTTAGGCTAATTTCGATATTGAGAATCCAAAATTGTAGTCAATTTTCAGAGATAAAATTTATAAAATTTCAAATAGTGGGTATTACTATTCATAACATCTAGTTTGATTGGTTGTATTGTGTGTTAGAACTCGAAGTTGCGTACAACACACAATATTTCATTATTCAAAGGGAAGCATATTGTAGAAGCTTGGGGTGTTACATTCTCCCCTCCTTCAAATAATTTTGTCCTTGAAATTTCTAGAATATTACTGCCTAATAATACTTGGGTGTTTCTTTCTCATTAGTTCCTCGGGTTCCCACGTTGCCTCTTCCATTTTATGGTTTCTCCATAGAACTTTTACCAGACGAGTTTTCCGGTTTCTCAGCACGTGTTCTCTCGTATCAAGAATCTTTATGGGATATTTGCAATAAGACAGATCAAGTTCCAGTTCTAATTCTTCATAGGTGAGTACATGCCTTGGGTCAGGCATGTATTTCTTTAATAGAGATACGTGGAACACATTGTGATCATTGGAGAGACTTGGCAACATTTCCAAACGATAAGATAAAGCCCCAATTCGTCCTAGAATTTCGAAAGGTCCGATGTACCTGGGACTCAATTTACCTTTCTTACCAAAACGTACGACTCTCTTCAATGGAGATACCTTCAAGAAAATAGGATCACCGGTTTGAAATTCCAAATACATCCTTCGATTATCAGCATAGCTTTTCTGCCTACTTTGAGCTACATTGATGTGGTTTTGGATTACCTTTACTTTTTCCATTGTTTCCTCCACCAGTTCTAGGCCTACAAAATTTCTTTCACCAAAGTCATCCCAACAGGTTGGTGTGCGACATCTCTTTCCATATAAAACTTCATATGGGGCCATCTGAATACTCAAATGGAAGCTATTGTTGTTGGAAAATTATACCTGAAATAAATATTTATCCCACATACCCTGAAAGTCAAGTGATCATGATCTCAACATATCTTCTATTGTTTGAATAGTCCGTTATGATTGTCCATCTGTTTGAGGGTGGTAGGCAGTGCTCAAATGAAGTTGAGTATCCAAGGGTTTCTAAAGACTTTTCCAGAATCTTACTATAAAACGTGGATCACGATCAGAAACAATCGATAGGGTTACTCCATGAAGTCTCACAACTTCATTAATATATAGTCTTGCTAGCTGTTCAAGTGGTAAATCTTCCCTTATATCATGAAAATGTGTTGACGTGGTAAGACGATCAACAATTACGCATATTGCATCGTTCTTTCTAGGAGTCTTTGGTAGCCCCCTGATGATGTCCATCGTAATATTATTACATTTCCACTCAGGTATGGGAAGAGGTCGCAATACTCTACCAGGTTGTTTCCTTACAGCTTTCACTTGTTGACAAACCATACATCTTGACCCAAAATCAGCAATCTCCCTCTTCATGTTGTCGCACCAAAAATGTTCCTTCAAATATTTATACATTTTGTTGCTCCTAGAGTGTATAGAGAAATGGGATCTATGAGCATCATCCAAAATTTCCCTTTTTAGATCAGTTATATTGGAAACAAACCATCTCTTCACAAATTTTAATGTTTATTCTTCATACACAAAGTCTCTCAATCTTCCATCATTCACAACTTTAATCGTCTTAGGAAACTCTTCATCATCGGTCTGAGAACTCTTTATCCTTTCTAGTAAAGATGGTTTGGAAACCATTTGAAAAATCATTGATATTTCTCCTTCCATGGTGATTCCCATATCAAACATTAATAGATCCATAAAAATAGTATCCCTTTCAATTTTCATCATATTCAAAACTCCATGATCTTTTCTGCTCAAATATTCTGCCACCTTATTTTCCTTCCCCGGGTGGTAGTGTATCGTGCTATCATAATCCTTGATTGTTCAAGCCATCACCTTTGCCTCATGTTGAGTTCCATTTTTGAGAAAATATACTTCAAACTCTTGTGACCAGTATAAATCTCATATTTTTTACCATAGAGGTAGTGCCTCCATATCATTAAAGAAAAGATCACAGATGCTAAATCGAGATCATGAGTAAGATAGTTTTGCTAATGAATTTTCAACTGTCGTGATGCATAGGCAGTAACCCTATCATTCTTCATTAGTACACAACCAAGTCCTTTCTTCGATGCATCACTATAAATAAGGAACCTATCATTCCCCAATGGTAGAGTCAATATACGAGCATTGACTAATCTTCTCATCACTTATTTGAAACATTCTTCACACTCTTTTTTCCAAACAAATTTAACCCACTTACGTGTGAGCTTTGTTAACGGGTTAGCCAATCGGGCAAAATTCTGGAAGAAATGGCAATAATAACCTACTAAACCAATAAAACTGTGTACCTCAGTTATACTCGTCGGTGCAGACCATTCTTAGATTGCCTGGGTTTTACAAGGATCAATAGAGATTCCATCTTTAGAGAAAATATAGCCAAGAAACGAAATCTATTGAAGCCATAATTAACACTTGCTAAACATCCCATATAATTCATGTCTTCTCAGAGTCTTCAGGATAATGCGCAAGTGATTTTCATGATCTTCGTAGCTTTTGGAGTATACCAAGATATCATCAATAAATACCACCACAAATTCATCTAGATATTCCTTGATAACTCTATTCATTAGATCCATGAATATAGTGGGCACATTAGTCAGCCCAAAAGGCATTACCGTAATCTCGTAATGCCCGTACCTGGTTCAAAATGTTGTCTTCAGAATGTCTTCCTTCTTCACACACTACTGATGGTATCCAGACTGATGGTCAATCTTTGAAAATTATTGAGCTCTATGCAGTTTGTCAAATAAATCATCAATGCGAGGTAGGGGATAATTGTTCTTTATTACTATAGCATTAATCTCCCTGTAGTCGATACATAACCTTAAAGATCCATCTTTCTTTATAACAAAAAGGAAAAGTGGATCCCCAAGGAGAAACACAAGGGTGAATAAATCCTTTATTACTCAATTCATCAAGTTGTTTATTTAGTTCAACAAATTCCACAGTGGCCATTCTATAATGGGTCTTCAATATAGGCATTGATCTATGAATTAAATGAATGGAAAACCTCGTTCTGAAGGATTTCCAGGTAAGTCTTCCGGAAAAACATCTATATATTCTTTCACAATAGGTACATCCTCTATTAAAACATTCCTTTCCTCACCCACAATCATTTCATTATCTTCCTCCCCAATAATTGAATTTACTTGAGCTACTAGGGGTGGATCTAGATAAGAATTAGGTGGTGAAGATTCTTCTCTAAAGATAATGTGTTCCTTATCATCATCATCAAAAATTGTAACCTCTTTCTTCTTACATTAAGTCTTTCCATCATATTCCAAAAGACAATCCATACCGAGGATTATATCAAACTCAATCATAGATATGACGATGATATCCGCGGATAAAGAAAATTTATGTGCTCTAATGGGGACTGATTCACAAAACATCGTTGCAATGATACTTCCCTTGGGAGTTTTAACTGACAAATCACTTGTTAAATAAATTTGGAAATATCTAATTTTATTAGAAAACTGGGAAGATATGAAACAATGCGATGATCCAGAATCAAATAATGCATTTTCTAAACTTGAGGAAACCATTAAATTACCTACCACCACGTCTTTCAGATCTTCTACCTCAGTAGTAGTGATAGCATAATATTGGCCTTGATCCCTTGGCCTTTTCTGAGGTCAGTTCCCCTAACGCCTATGACATTCATTTGCATAATGTCTCATCTCCCTGAAATTGCAGCATTGGACATCGGTAGCTTCCTTCTCCCCCTTGCAATCACGAGTTTGGTGGACTTTTTTACCACACTTGTAACATACTACCATTCTATTTAAGAAAGTACCGGGGTGTTTCTTCCCACATTTACTACATGATGGATATTCAAATTTTCCCTTATTACCTTTATTTACATTCCTAGATTGATCAGCAGATCTCTTCTTCTCTTTCTTTGCTTTAATTTCATAAGACGTAGAGAATTCCTTCTCTGTCTTTATAGCACATGAGAGAATGTCTTCGTACGATTAGAAGGATTGTGAGATTAATTCTCGACGGAGAAACGGTTTAACCCATCAGAGAGATGATCAATCTTACTTCTTGGGTTACGTATAAAATCTCTAGCATACTTATCTAACCTTGTAATGTTAGCCTCATAGTTTGCGACATTATCATCCTCCTTTTGCATTAGACTCATATATTGACTTTCCATATCTGCTCGATGGTCATGACAAAATTATTTTTCTAAAAACAGATCTTTGAACTCCATCCATTCCATATATGATACTTCATCATCTTACTTCGTGTTTTGAATCAATTACCACCATTGATCAGCATCTGCAGTGAGGTGGTAAACTGCCATGATAACTTTTTCCCTTTCACTACTCCCCAAAGCCTGAAATATTTTCTCTAGGAAACTTATCCATTGCTCAGATACTAATGGATTTGTACTCCTATTGAATGTTAGTGGTTGTTGGCTCATGAAGCGATCTAACATTGATCCTCCACGTTGTGGATCAGGGAGCTACATATGGGTAAGGTTATTATTCATAACCTGAGTGAGTTGTCCCAGTATGTTGATTAGTTGATCAGCACCGGTTGCATCACCAACTCCAATATAATTAATCTTGAGTAGGAGGGAAATCCCTACATGGTGTGTGTGCATTGATATAGTTTCCATTTCTTCCACTAGGAGCCATTTCTATACAATGGAATAAACTAGATCAGTTTACGAATCAAAATACATAATTCCATACTTATAAAACACTTTACATAAATTGTACAATTTATGGATATAATCCATAATCATAAAAATGTATTTTTTTTGAGAAAGTATATACTCATAATCCCTTCATAATTATTTGTAATGAAAATGAGAGTTATCCTAAGCATATCCCCTGAGAGTGTCGTAACCAAGAGTGTAGCAAGGCCCATTATCGTGCACCAGTTCTCATTCGAGTCTAGCTCAAACTGGTGTTTTTGGGTTTTACCACTAGGTACATCTATTCCAGAGCCGCCTCTACCTACTCGTATCCAGACATGGATGTATTGCTCGGAAAACTCACAAAATCTGTACAATAACAAAATCCTAAAAAGTTCTTCTATACTAATCCTCAAAGTCCGTCTTAGGTCTATGTGCTCTAATCAGAGTTTCTCTAAATCTATCCTACAAGGTTTGTACTACAATTCCTCTGATACCAACTGTAACGCCCCGACCCCAGCCACCCAAAGTCGGTGCATTATTATATAACATTGGAATGATCACAAGAAAGATGAAGTCTAAAAAAACCGATTAGTTTAGTAGCCATGAAATAACTAGATACATTAATAAAGTTTACATTACATCATAAAATGAAAACCACAAAAACATAGTATCCATAGTCCACACTCTTATCCCCTCATACTATCCCTGCAGGTTTTCATAAAATACTTCTTCACATTATGGGAAAAATAAAACACAGAAAGAGATGATCAAATGCCCAATAAGGATAACAATATAGCTGAAACATTCATAAATAATCATAAACATTTAAGGCAATGTTTAACTAAAAAAATAATTTTAAAACTTGAACTTCAGCATAATATGGAAGAAATAAAATGGAATAATTCCATATACTTATTCACATGGATATTCTACTAGTCGAATAATCACATGTAATATCAATAAACACTTTCATAATGATGGAATACATAATTCCAGACTATCATAACTAGATAGCCAATGTCTCATGCCAAGACTATAAATAATATTTTGTCAAGGCCTTATTCTAAGACAATTTATTGTCTAATGAGACCTACCGATGCATCGAGGAGCTATAACGGGCTCCACCTGTCACATATTAAGTCCAATGCATTCCTCATATGAACATGTTTAACATAACATAAACATGTGTATTAAAAATATCATACTAAATGTCAATACTTTCTCCATAAACCATGAATGGTATAAAAATAACACATCCACAGTCAAGCAAATCACAAAACCTTCAATAAAATATGGAAGTTTTGTATCATAATAAATCAACTTCAAATAACCTTAAAATCCATCACTGGATGTTAACATAGATCAAATCAAAACTATTTTTAGAGAAATATATCTTCCTTTTTTGAAATAATTTAAGAGTCATATAATTATAAAATAAAACATTTACTTTGAAATTTTTTTATAAGCTTGTAAAGGAAGCTTCGAAGATTTTATAACGGCAGAAAATAGCCGCACCCGCCGTATAAGATAAAAAAACATTCTTACCTTAATTATGTCGAAAAGGATAAAAAGCACCTTGTTTGGAAAATGACGGAAATATTCCTTCATAAACCTCTTATAAAAAGTCAAACAAGGGTATAAATGACTTTAACCCGTATTCTTGTAAATTGTAAAAATGTTTTGAAATACATTTTTAGGAAACATGGATGTGGATTATAAAGAAATACCAGTAGATTATTACGTATAAACATCCTCGGATAATGAAGAGATTGCAAAATAAACCCTTACCTTGTAATTTTCCTTTGTTGGGGGTAGGCTATGCTCCTGTATAATGGTGAAATAATTGTTATTAAATTATAAGAGACTCATATACATTATTATGATATCATATATGATCTTTTGTTAATAATATCTTAATATTATTGTCATTTTGGGTGTTAACTTACACATTGTGATTTGTTACATAAGCCATGTTTTTTATTGATAGGTTGTATATTATTCATATCTGAAAATGATATTAAGACCATAAACATTATTATTAATCATCAAATGAGAATTATACCTGAAAGTATACGATGGAGAATGAATCTCATCGTGTTTGTGGAGATGGTAGACCGTACGTATGCACGAGAGACAATATCATTCTATTAATATTAAAATAATATTTAATTGGATGTTATGTCATATATACTGATTCATTATCATGTCATATTTTTTATTTACTTGAATTACACATCATTATTATCCCCATCCAAATAATAATGTTTTTAATAACAATTAAACCACGACGTGAAGATGGTAAGTCGTACGTACACATGAATGTTGACATGTCATTCAAAGGATTGATAGAATACTGAAATATGGTTGTACCATGTTTATATCAAAGTATATATAATATAATGGAGTTATTATTTTATAACGGTAATAACAATGAAAGAAGAAGTGGAAGAAGAAAGGAACTTGAAAAGGGTGGTGAAATCATTAAATCTTCTTCGGGTTCTTACTATTGATTTGATCAAAAGGGCTCCATAGGTTGGCTTTATTACTAAAGAAAGGCCTCTAGGATTATGTGAGGGATGTTTAGAGAGTATTTGGTAAGGGTTTGGCCGAACCAAAAGGCTTTTATGGAGTGAATTATTGAGAAAGGTGAGTGCCCTTTTATAAGAGGGGTGAGGGGCACCTTTAGAAAATCTAGAAATATTATTTTATAATAAATACATATTCGGTTACTAATGGCTCAAAAGTGGATTATTTAAAGGTTAAGGTGGGGATAGGTCAAAAAAAACTCAACCAATAAGATTTAGACAGGTGTGGGTTACTATATTAACATTATTTTTAATTATTAACTCTTAGTTAATTTGTTTCACTTTTACAATGTCACTTTGTATTTTTATATTATATGGTTAAGAAACATACAAAATACATCTAAGAGACCCCCAAGTGGTCTATTAATGATACAAAAATCACGATATAAGTCTCTTGGATGAACCATATATTTTTACAAATTAAATATTAATTAATAATATAATATTTATTTTAAAAACTATTTTATGTTAATTTTGACACTATTCAATAATTGATTTCTGTAAAAATCATAAAAGATTTATTACTTAGAAAAAAGTTAATTAAATCAAACCTAACATGTCATATCAACGTTGAAAATTATTTGTATTTATATGAAGTCTCAAATTACATTTATTTGGGTATTTATAATATCAATTATTCTAATTTTTCCTTAATTAGGTAATAACTGCATCACCATGGTGTCATAAAAAAAGTAAATCATTTAGTGTCTAAAAAATATAAATAAAATAATATTATGTAGTAAATCGTCTTATATTTCTAATTAATATTTATTTTCAAAAATCCAACAAATATAACCCTATGTAAAAATTGTTTTTCTAAAAGATATATTCTTATGCCATTTTTGCATTTATTTTAATATAATTAATAGATCCATAAAAATAGTATCCCTTTCAATTTTCATCATATTAAAAACTCCACGATCTTTTCTGCTCAAATCTTCTGCCACCTTATTTTCCTTCCCCGGGTGGTAGTGTATCGTGCTATCATAATCCTTGATTGTTCAAGCCATCACCTTTGCCTCATGTTGAGTTCCATTTGTGAGAAAATATACTTCAAACTCTTGTGATCAGTATAAATCTCAGATTTTTTACCATAGAGGTAGTGCCTCCATATCATTAAAGAAAAGATCACAGCTGCTAACTCGAGATCATGAGTAAGATAGTTTTGCTAATGAATTTTCAACTGTCGTGATGCATAGGTAGTAACCCTATCATTCTTCATTAGTACACAACCAAGTCCTTTCTTCGATGCATCACTATAAATAAGGAACCTATCATTCCCCAATGGTAGATTCAATATAAGAGAATTGACTAATCTTCTCATCACTTATTTGAAACATTCTTCACACTCTTTTTTCAAAACAAATTTAACCCCCTTACGTGTGAGCTTTGTTAACGGGTTAGCCAATCGGGCAAAATTCTGGAAGAAATGGCAATAATAACCTACTAAACCAATAAAACTGTGTACCTCAGTTATACTCGTCGGTGCAGAACATTCTTAGATTGCCTGGGTTTTAAAAGGATCAACAGATATTCCATCTTTAGAGACAATATGGCCAAGAAAAGAAATCTATTGAAGCCATAATTAACACTTGCTAAACTTCCCATATAATTCATGTCTTCTCAGAGTCTTCAGGATAATGCGCAAGTGATTTTCATGATCTTCGTAGCTTTTGGAGTATACCAAGATATCATCAATAGATACCACCACAAATTCATCTAGATATTCCTTGATAACTCTATTCATTAGATCCATGAATATAGTGGGCGCATTAGTCAGCCCAAAATGCATTACCGTAATCTCGTAATGCCCGTACCTGGTTCAAAATGCTATCTTCAGAATGTCTTCCTTCTTCACACACAACTGATGGTATCCAGTCCGATGGTCAATCTTGGAAAATTATTCAGCTCTATGCAGTTTTTCAAATAAATCATCAATGCGAGGTAGGGGATAATTGTTCTTTATTATTATAGCATTAATCTCCCTGTAGTCGATACATAACCTTAAAGATCCATCTTTCTTTATAACAAAAAAGAAAAGTGGATCCCCAAGGAGAAACACAAGGGTGAATAAATCCCTTATTACTCAATTCATCAAGATGTTTATTTAGTTCAACAAATTCCACAATGGCCATTCTATAAGGGGTCTTCAATATAGGCATTGATCTAAGAATTAAATCAATGGAAAACCTCGTTCTGGAGGATTTCCAGGTAAGTCTTCCGGAAACACATCAATATATTCTTTCACAATAGGTACATCCTCTATTAAAACATTCCTTTCCTCACCCACAATCATTTCATTATCTTCCTCCCCAATAATTGAATTTAGTTGAGCTGCTAGGGGTGGATCTAGATAAGAATTAGGTGGTGAAGATTCTGCTCTAAAGATAATGTGTTCCTTATCATCATCATCAAAAATTGTAACCTCTTTCTTCTAACATTAAGTCTTTCCATCATATTCCAAAAAGACAATCCATACCGAGGATTATATCAAACTCAATCATAGATATGACGATTATATCCGCGGATAAAGAACATTTATGTGCTCTAATGGGGACTGATTCACAAAACATCGTTGCAATGATACTTCCCTTGGGAGTTTTAACTGACAAATCACTTGTTAAATAAATTTGGAAATATCTAATTTTATTATCAAACTGGGAAGATATGAAACAATGCGATGATTCAGAATCAAATAATGCATTTTCTAAACTTGAGGAAACCATTAAATTACCTACCACCACGTCTTTCAGATCTTCTACCTCAGCAGTAGTGATAGCATAATATTGGCCTTGATCCCTTGGCCTTTTCTGAGGTCAGTTCCCCTAATGCTTATGACATTCATTTGCATAATGCCTCGTCTCCCTGAAATTGTAGCATTGGACATCGGTAGGTTCCTTCTTCCCCTTGCAATCACGAGTTTGGTGGACTTTTTCACCACACTTGTAACATACTACCATTCCATTTAAGAAAGTACCGGGGTGTTTCTTCCCACATTTACTACATGATGGATATTCAAATTTTCCCTTATTACCTTTATTTCCATTCCTAGATTGATCAGCAGATCTCTTCTTCTCTTTCTTTGCTTTAATTTCATAAGACGTAGAGAATTACTTCTCTGTCTTGATAGCACAGGAGAGAATGTCTTCGTACGATTAGAAGGATTGTGAGATTAATTCTCGACGGAGAAACGGTTTAACCCATCAGAGAGACGATCAATCTTACTTCTTGGGTTACGTATAAAATCTCTAGCATTCCTTTCTATCCTTGTAATGTTAGCCTCATAGTTTGCGACATTATCATCCTCCTTTTGCATTAGACTCATATATTGACTTTCCATATCTGCTCGATGGTCATGACGAAATTATTTTTCTAGAAACAGATCTTTGAACTCCATCCATTCCATATATGATACTTCATCATCTTACTTCGTGTTTTGAATCCATTACCACCATTGATCAGTATCTGCAGTGAGGTGGTAAACTGCCATGATAACTTTTTCCCTTTCACTATTCCCCAAAACCTGAAATATTTTCTCTAGGAAACTTATCCATTGCTCAGATACTAATGGATTTGTACTCCTATTGAATGTTAGTGGTTGTTGCCTCATGAAGCGATCTAACATTGATCCTCCACGTTGTGGATCAGGGATCTCCATATGGGTAAGGTTATTATTCATAACCTGAGTGAGTTGTCCCGGTATGGTGATTAGTTGATTAGCACCGGTTGCATCACCAGTTCCACTATAATTAATCTTGAGTAGGAGAGAAATACCTACATGGTGTGTGTGCATTGATACAGTTTCCATTTCTTCCACTAGGTGCCATTTCTATACAATGGCATAAACTAGATCAGTTTACGAATCAAAATACATAATTCCATACTTATAAAACACTTAACATAAATTGTACAATTTATAGATATAATCCATAATCATAAAGTTTTTTTTTGAGGAAGTATATACTCATAATCCCTTCATAATTATTTGTAATGAAAATGAGAGTTATCCTAAGCATATCCCCTGAGAGTGTCGTAACCAAGAGTGTAGCAAGGCCCATTATCGTGCACCAGTTCTCATTCGAGTCTAGCTCAAACTGGTGTTTTTGGGTTTTACCACTAGGTACATCTATTCCAGAGCTGCCTCTACCTACTCGTATCCAGACATGGATGTATTGCTCGGAAAACTCACAAAATCTGTACAATAAAAAAATTCTAAAAATTTCTTCTATACTAATCCTCAAAGTCCATCTTAGGTCTATGTTCTCTAATCAGAGTTTCTCTAAATCTAGCCTCCAAGGTTTGTACTACAATTCCTCTAATACCAACTGTAACTCCCCGACCCCAGCTACCCAAAGTCGGTGCATTATTACATAACATTGGAATGATCACAAGTAAGATGAAGTCTCAAAAAACCGATTAGTTTAGTAGCCATGGAATAACTAGATACATTAATAAAGTTTACATTACATCATAAAATGAAAACCACAAAAATATAGTATCCATAGTCCACACTCTTATCCCCTTATACTATCCCTACAGGTTTTCATAAAATACTTCTTCACATTATGGGAAAAATAAAACACAGAAAGAGATGATCAAATTCCCAATAAGGATAACAATATAGATGAAACATTCATAAATAAGCCTAAACATTTAAGGCAATGTTTAACTAAAAAAATAATTTTAAAACTTGAACTTCAGCATAATATGGCAGAAATAAAATGGAATAATTCCATATACTTATTCACATGGATATTCTACTAGTCGAATAATCACATATAATATCAATAAACACTTTCATAATGATGGAATACATAATTCCAGACTATCATAACCAGATAGCCAATGTCTCATGCCAAGACAATAAATAATATTTTGTCAAGGCCTTGTTCTAAGACAAATTTTTGTCTAATGAGACCTACTGATGCTTCGAGGAGCTATAGCGGGCTCCACCTGTCACATATTAAGTCCAATGCATTCCTCATATGAACATGTTTAACATAACATAAACATGTGTATTAAAAATATCATACTAAATGTCATTAATTTCTCCATAAACCATGAATGGTATAATAATAACACATCCACAGTCAAGAAAATCACAAAACCTTCAATAAAATATGGAAGTTATGTATCGTAATAAATTAACTTCAAATAACCTTAAAATCCATCACTGGATGTTAACATAGATCAAATCAAAACTATTTTTAGAGAAATATATCTTCTTTTATTGAAATCATTTAAGAGTGATATAATTATAAAATAAAACATTTACTTTGAAATTTTTTTATAAGCTTGTAAAGGAAGCTTCGAAGATTTTATAACGGCAGAAAATAGCCGCACCCGCCGTATAAGTTAAAAAAACATTCTTACCTTAATTATGTCGAAAAGGATAAAAAGCACCTTGTTTGGAAAATGACTGAAATATTCCTTCATTAACCTCTTATAAAAATTCAAACAAGGGTATAAATGACTTTAACCCATATTCTTGTAAATTGTAAAAATGTTTTGAAATTCATTTTTAAGAAACATGGAAGTGGATGATAAGAAAATACCAGTAGATTATTACGTATAAACATCCTCGGATAATGAAGAGATTGCAAAATAAACCCTTACCTTGTAATTTTCCTTGGTTGGGGGTAGGTTATCCTCCTGTATAATGGTGAAATAATGGTTATTAAATTATAAGAGATTCATATACATTATTATGATATCATATATGATCTTTTGTTAATAATATCTTAATATTATTGTCGTTTTGGGTGTTAACATACACATTATGATTTGTTACATAAGTCATGTTTGTTATTGATAGGTTGTATCTTATTCATATCTGAAAATGATATTAAGACCATAAACATTATTATTAATCATCAAATGAGAATTATACCTGAAAGTATACGATGGAGAATGAATCTCATCGTGTTTGTGGAGATGGAAGACCGTACGTATGCACGAGAGACAATATCATTCTATTGATATTTAAATAATATTTAGTTGGATGTTATGTCATATATACTGATTCATTATCTTGTCATATTTTTTATTTACTTGAATTACACATCATTATTATCCCCATCCAAATAATAATGTTTTTAATAACAATTAAACCACGACGTGAAGATGGTAAGCCGTACGTACACATGAATGTTGACATGTCATTCAAAGGATTAATAGAATACTGAAATATGGTTTTACCATGTTTATATAAAAGTATATAAAATATACTGGAGTTATTATTTTATAACGGTAATAACAATGAAAGAAGAAGTGGAAGAAGAAAGGAACTTGAAAAGGGTGGTGAAATCATTAAATCTTCTTCGGGTTCTTACTATTGATTTGATCAAAAGGGCTCCATAGGTTGGATTTATTACTAATGAAAGGCCTCTAGGATTAAGTGAGTGATGTTTAGAGAGTATTTGGTCAGGGTTTGGCCGAACCAAAAGGCTTTTATGGAGTGAATTATTGAGAAAGGTGAGTTCCCTTTTATAAGAGGGGTGAGGGGCACCTTTGGAAAATCTAGAAATATTATTTTATAATAAATACATATTCGGATACTAATGGCTCCAAAGTGGATTATTTAAAGGTTAAGGTGGGGATAGGTCAAAAAAACTCAACCAATAGGATTTAGACAGGTGTGGGTTACTATATTAACATTATCTTTAATTATTTACTCTTAGTTAATTTGTTTCACTTTTACAATGTCACTTTGTATTTTTATATTATATGTTTAAGAAACATACAATATACATCTAAGAGACCCCCAAGTGGTCTATTAATGATACAACAATCATGATATAAGTCTCTTGGATGAACCTTATATTTTTACAAATTAAATATTAATTAATAATATAATATTTATTTTAAAAACTATTTTATATCAATTTTGACACTATTCAATAATTGATTTCTGTAAAAATCATAAAAGATTTATTACTTAGAAAAAAGTTAATTAAATCAAACATAACATGTAATATCAACGTTGAAAATTATTAGTATTTATATGAAGTCTCAAATTACATTTATTTGGGTATTTATAATATCAATTATTCTAATTTTTCCTTAATTAGTTAATAACTGCATCACCATTGTGTCATAAAAAAAGTAAATCATTTAGTGTCTAAAAAATATAAATAAAATAATATTATGTAGTAAATCGTCTTATATTTCTAATTAATATTTATTTTAAAAAATCCAACAAATATAAACCTATGTAAAAATTGTTTTTCTAAAAAGATATATTCTTATGCCATTTTTGTATTTATTTTAACATAATTAAAATAATGTGTCTCTATCACCTACAAGTGGCTCCATGAGGTCCCAAAACCGGCCCAAGTATTTTCCTAGTATAAAATGTATCCCAAAATAAATTTATGACACGTTTTAGGATAATTTGTTATTATTATTATATTATTTTTTAACCCTTATTTACCAGATTTACCTTTTAACCATGATAAATAAAATATTTACCGAAATAATTATTTAAAATGTCTAAAAGTATAAGTAACCTATTTACACAATTTGGACAACCTAATTGAAAATATGGAATCAGTTTTCCCAAATTTAAAACACAAAAGTGGAAGAATTTAATTTAAAATTAATTCCCGTTGTTAAAACAAAAAGCGTGTTTTTAAGAGATAATAACTATCAAAAGATTGACACTTGTTCATGTCTGTTTTAATTGTGAAATTATGTCCAATGACCAAAATTGTACTAAATAGTATAAATATATTCTAAATATACATTAGATTCACTCAAATTCATAATTTATCACTATTAATTATTTCGATTAAAAAAGTTGTTTTTAATTAAAATTTAGTAATTTTCACTATTCATCAAAATATAAATGTTATCCGAAAAGTTACAAAATTTTACCCTAGGCGAATTTAGATATTTAGAATCCAAAAATGAAGTCAATTTTTAGAGATGAAATTTATAATATTTCAAAAATTGGGTATTACTATTCATAATGGTTAGTTTGATTGGTTGTGGTGTATGTTAGAACTTGAAGTTTCGTACAACACACACTATTGCATTATTCAGAAGCGTACCGTGGGAGCTTGGGGTGTTACAGAAGTATATGATCATACTCCTCCTTATACATTTTCATCTATTATACCATATCATCCTGATATCTCAACCTCTACTTATAATGTGTAATGGACAATGGAATTGATAACGACCCCCCATTTTCCTCCTTCGCACTCACTGATTATATTTTAGATGTTCCATAATAACTCTAGGTGTCAGTTGAGAACCAATAAAAATCACTCAACCTTTATCAACACCCTATGAAGTCGCATGTTTCCAAGACCCTCATAGAAACCCGAATCTGCAGAGATATATTATTCGATCATAGCATTAATATTCTATGAATTGGATGTCACAACATCATATTTTTCCTTTAAATATGATGACAAATTATAATAACAATAAAATTAGTATTCATTATATTTTTCCAAAAAAAAATCACTAACCACAATACGACACTGTCGTTCATCTACAACATCTCATTTACGAGGATCAATATGCATCTGCTTATAAACATTAAATGTCATAATATATGGGTCATAACGAGCCTATATAATATAACCAATATGTTATAGTTAAAATTAATATACATCAATAAATAATATCACATTCAATATTAAATTGATTTATACCAAATGTATGACACCCGACCTTATGGGTCACCTATTTCCTACCCCAGCTCTGATGTCCAACTGATGATCTCTTCATAAAAGTCTCTCCTAGCCTGAAATAACACATCCCATTCTACACCTCAGTTGTTATGTATTCATGATGATTGGAGATTCAATACTGATTGATGGAGATAAAATAATATTTATCCATATATCTATTTCTAATGTAGTTTAGAAATTGATGAAGGCTCTCATATATAGAATTATCTAATTTTTATTAGATAGGACCCTTATGGCCATCAAAAATTTGGGAAAATTAAATCAGAAATATAATTTAAAAAATATATATTAGTAATTTAATAAATTTGAAAAATGTTTATATTTTTTAATAATATATAATATAGTGGTGTAACACCTTTTCATGAACGAAAATGAGTACAAGGTCCTATGAGACTTATGGATTGAGAAAATAATTTTTCAGAATCACACCTACCTGTCCAATGGCTAAATGCGAAAACCTGTACAAATTGAAACAAATATATAATCGTAAAATTATTATAAAAATTAATACAAATAGATAATATAATATAAAAATTTTAAAAAATTAATCATACCTCTATAAATAGGGTTTAAAATAAACAGATTGTTGTCTCTCTAAAAAGGATCTGCAATCAGTATTTGAGCAAGATTGTTCCCCCTAATAGTAGGAAAACTAACAGGAGGTGGAGAATCTTACTCGGGCTCATCATCAGATGGTTCATAATTAGTGATAGAACATAGTTGATGTATGCATAATATCTATCCATTAGAAAAAAAATTATTATAACTATGAAATTATTATTAAAATGAATATGATATAAAAAACCTCATAAATGTCAGATAAAAATGATGTTACCTATTAAAAATTGGTAATACAGATATGAAATTTTAAAAAATAATTAATATCATAATATGATAATTACTTGTGACTAAAGACCATAAAATAATACATAAATTAACAACTTCAACACCATTTTATTCCGAATAAATTTTTTCATCCTCATCTTCAACATTGTCAACTTCCATATGACATTCAGTTTCATCATACCTTATTATTTCATCAAAATTATCTATATCATTGTCCCTTAACATGTGGGATTCCTCATTGATATTTATATCATGTCCGGTAAGCGGTATATTTTGGGATGTTTCTTGAAAAACATCAATATTTTTTCAATTCCACTTAACCACTTTCATTTTTAGTAAACAGATTATCACATAGTTTCATTTTATCACAATATACTAGTCCTTCAAATTTATTGAAAAATCATAGAAATTTTCATTGTAAATATGATTTTATTGATATGGCAACATAAATGAATTATTTGATGCTAGAAGAATTTCATATTTAATATCAATTTCACTTTTTGTGATGAAATGGCAACCCCCAATCAGTATCAGACCAGTAACATATGATCATTGTTATATAATTTGGTCCCATATATCATAACACAATTATATTATCTATAATACAATAAAATTCTACATCACTTTCCTTATTATGGTATCCCTTCAAATGAAACCATTATTCATTTATTTCTTTGAGTCACCAAATAATCATGTATGGAATCTAAATCCATTAACCGCATACCCATTATATGATTTTATAAATTTAGATGGAGGGTCCTTGAGTTCACATAATAAGCAGTCAACTGGGATTTCACATTTTGTTACCATTCAAAAAAAAATAGCAATAATATATATCACTGAAAAATAGATTTTTTAGTTCATAAAATAATGATTAACTTACTTGTAATTGAAACCAATATAAATTTGTTTGGACATCGTTCCTAAAGACCAGATGATTTAATTTTTATAAATTCATTTTTGATATGTCCATCATATAGTTTTAAAAAAGATAATTTAAATAAAGAGATATTTTATAAATATTTAATGAAATATTAAAAAAAATTACATACTACAAAAATAATGTCATTTCATCACAATTTAGAAAACATAATTCTAATATATGTGCAATTCTTCATCAGTAAGCCATTGATCAAAATAAAAACCTAAACATAGCTCAAGATGAATAAAAATATCAACTAATGGTCTATGACATCATCAAAATTTCTCTCATTATGACCTCTGAAATTATTTCATGAAGGTTATTCTAATTGAAAACAAAAAGAGTATAAATTTAAAATTTCTTCTTGTAAGTATGCATCTGCAATTGTCCATTCAAATTATCCTTTGTAACATAAAATCTTCATAAATTTTTTCATATGTACCTCAAATGGATAAATACAGTAAAATTGTATCTTCCATACATATTAATCTTTATATATAAAATGAAATATTATTTGTTCAATGGAATCAATGAATATGGGTTGGAATATTTTGTCCAATTAACATAAAATTAATAAATCATATTTATTTATGGAATCTCAATGCATTATAATCTCATGTTTCAGAACAAATATCATAGAAAAAATGATACATTTGTCAAAAAAACCAATATTGATGAATTTACAACAACCCTCTAAGATCAACACATCATAATCTTTCAATTATTACGTGATAGTCATGACTTTTAACTCAGTAATATGCCCATTTTTGATGTAACTAGACAAATTAAATGCATAACCATATAGTATCCTAAAATATCAAATCCATTAATACAATAATAAATATGTTTTTACTGTATAAGTAAACTACGTTTCCATGCATTAATTTATGTGACCATTAATCTTAAAATAATTCAAGTTTAGGATATTTGAAAATCTACACAAGATATTAATGTCTCTTTACATTATCTTTGGTCTTACCTTGTGTGTCTAAAATGGAATAAAAATGTTATCAAAAGAATTCTTCTCAATATTCATTACATCTAACATTTGATGAACCAACAAAAACAACCAATATGGACGGTACAAGAAAATACTCATTATTATCCAATTATGATCTCTCCCAAAACCATTTATCTGTTTCTAGTTTATGGTTGGTCGAAACGTAACATGAGGTAATGCAGTGAAAATAGATTTCAACTGATTACCTATGTGAACTAGTACAGTTGTGTCTGTTTAAATTATACTATTTTAAAATTTATTATGTTCCATCGAAAAGAGTGATCCTTTGGATGAAATCTATGATGATAGAGTAAATATCTTTTCTCCCATTACAATGCATAAATGATATGTTCTTATACATGAAATACAAACATGATTTTAGACTACGTGTGATCTATCCAGATAACATACCATACGCCCAAACATCTCTGATCTTCCAAAATAATTCATCCTTAATATAAAATTATAATGCACAGATATATCAAATATAGTTACACCATTGTTATAAAATGAAAATAACTCATCATTTATGGGTTTCAAATAAAAATCATTATTCTTTTATGGATGTCCTGGATGAAACATCATCCAAATTATATATAGTTTCTTCAACAAATTCAAAGGAGTCATGTTGTAATAGGTAATGAAAATAAAACTATAATAATGATGACTAACTTAATGACTAAATGGACAAAAACTATTATTAGAAATTCGCAGCCCTAACTTACGAGGTTCTGAGGAAAACAAAGGATGTACCTAATAAAAATGTTTCCATGATTCAACATCACTTAAATGATTAAATATTTCTGTGATTGAAGTATTTGATTCATGACATGTCAACCATCTAGCTATGACGTGAGACATAAATAAACATAGTAAATGTTGAGTAATTAGGAAATATCTCAACGGTTTTATAGGAACTCTAGACTTTTCTGGTTGAGAATATTGATACCTCGATCCTATACATGTTTGAAAATTATCCATTGATCCATAATCACCATAATAAAATATGTCGACTTTTGAACAATCTTGGTTCTTTCGATTGCATATACCCCAATTATGAACAAACATTTTACCTTCATAGAATATTTTATGGAACATATTTCCGTCAGGAAAAAACATCATAAAAAAAATATAAAATATAATCGAAACAATTATTATACATTCAAAAATCATATTTAATAACCATAATTTTTGTAACATATTCATGTTTTCTAAAATGGATTCTGAGATATAAGGAATCCGCAATAGATTGAAGCAAATTGTTAAACAATCAAGCTTATGATTCAGGATTTAGAATATCATTCTAAGGTTTTGTTTCAGGATTAGATGGATGAGTTTCATTATGTATTAAATTTTGAAATGATGGATCTAGAGCCAATAAATCTGTATTTTTTACTCAACTCATATCACTATGATGATACTAAAAAAATTCTGAAAAAAAACAATATATGAAGTCCATCATTGTCAAATGTTTTGAATATTTAATGATTACATTTATATCATGAACAATTAATTTATCCTTCAAAAAAATAGGAATTTTATGATGGAAATATTATAAAGGCCTCAACACTTCAATGATGATTGGATTTATACAATATCAATTTGATTTTGTTTAATTATTTATCCTATCATGATCACATAATAGAAACTTGTGACTACTTCCCGTGTTTGTAGTTATAAAAAACAAAACAAAAACAATTATTACAAATAATTTGGAATAATTTTATATTATTATTATATTTTACCACCTTGAAATATTCTATGGAATATGATCAGAGTGATTAACTAGGTTAACACATTATTAAGGGGCATGTAGTGGCTCTGTGTTGATAAAATAACAACATAAAATATATTATATAACACAAAATCTATTTAATTGAAAATAATAAAATATATCTCAAAAATTTTCTCATATAATCAATCTTGGAATATGATGTTGGGATTATCCTAGAGGTGACATTACATATGTGTGCATCAGGTGTGTAATTACATTGAACACAATAGTAATTCATTTGATATTTTTATTATAATTTCTTATACAACTTTAAAACAAATTCCAACCTATGTATTGCATGAATAGTTAAAGACCAATTATGGGGTTCGGTATGTGGGTATGTGGGTTATACTGTATTCATGACATAATATTTGAATTTATTATAAATATTAGTAATATTTACCGTTTATTCATATTATACCAATTACAAATGTAGATTTTTTTTAATTTCCTCATTTCTTAAAATTAATAACAATATTTTTTAATTAGCACTAATATTTACTATTTATTAATAATATTGTAAAATTAATTGTCACATATTATAAATTTTTATTTTCTCATTAAACAAATTATTCATGTTTATAATATAAATAATTTTTATTACAAATATTATTTACAATTTTTCATTAAATTAGTTTTCCCATCATTCATAGAAAAAAACTCACTTTAATTTATTTCACACATTATATATATACATATATATATCAATATCAAATATATTTACATAAAATTAGTTTTTAAACATTTTTTCAAACAAATGAGCATATAAAATCTATATACAAACACACATGCACACACACCCAAAGTTTTTTATATTTCACCATTTTTTTAAATTAAATATATTATTTTTTAATTAACACAATTATTTACTATTTATTATAAATATTTTGTAAGTAATTATTAATATATAATTATATTAAATTTTTTTAATAGAAATAAATATTTCAAAAAAATGGTGACACTTTTTTTAAACCTATATATATATTAAATTTATATAGGCATAGATATAAACATAAAAAATATTTAAAATTTATTAATAATATTTACTAATTAAATTTTAATTATTCTAAATTATGTAAATATTATTATTATTTATTTAAATTATTATTTAATATTTAATAATTTTAATATATACGTATATTATGAATTCATAACTGAAATAAATACATAAAATATAATCGAATACAGTTTAAAATAAATATATATATAGAATATATATATATATATAACATTACTAGTACTTTTAAATTTATATATATATGTGTGTATGTGTTAATATATATATATATATATATATATATTTATTTATTACATGATTCCATAACCAAATATAGTTTTACATGTCTTTTTAAGAAAATAAATATATTAGATAAATATACACACACGCAGACACATCTAATCCCTTATGTGTTTTTTATGTATATATATGTTTATATCTGTATATATATATATATATCAACAAATACCCGATTTTATTCAATATATATATATATATATATAATCACATGTTAATATACATAAATGTCATTGTATATATTTATATATATTAAATACATTACACACTTTTTAAAAATGTTTATATACATCTGTCTGTATACATATATGTCATAAACATTACACATTTTTAAAAGGAACACACACACACAAACACACACACACATATATATATATTCACTTTTAAATACACACACATTTACATGTGTGTGTATGTATATATTAAAAACATTACAGAATTTTATATATAAAAGTATACATATATTAAATAAATTACACATTATTTTAAAAGGCTTATAGATGTATACACAAAATGTATTGTTTACTTATATTTATATTAAAAAATAATAATTAATCATAATGTACTATTATATATTTATATTAAAATATTTATTAAATAATATAACTATATGAAATATATATTTGAAAATTTTCTAATCATATATATATATATATATCAATTTTATATATAAATATTTAGAAATATACATAGAGATATACATATATGTATATATATAGAAAACTACATACATATTTTTAAATTCATATATATATATAGAAACAAAAATAAATATAAAAATACAATAAACAAATCGTAATATAGATCAATATATATACAAACATATATCAAAATATAATGGTAAATAAACATACTTATATATATATATACAAATATAAATACAAAACACCTAAATATATAAAAAATTAAAAAATTTGAATACCGAAAATATATTAAAATAAATTACTTGAACCATATTATAATCAAAATAAAGATTATTACAATTGCATCATCCCGAATTACCGAATTAAGAATGAAAATCCAATAAATTTGAAATCATCAGTTTCGACTGAACTAGAAAATTTAACATTGAATCAAAATATGAAAAAAAGTACAATCAATATTAAAACCAAAATAGTTATTACACAATTTTGTTAATCATAATTATCAAATAATGAATGAAAATCAGATTAACTTCTCATCATAGGGTATTACGAAGCATGTATATTTAATGTTGACCAAAAATATGTAATAAAAATTTATAGGGCATATAAATTCATTATTTACCATGTATACATGAGCCAAAATATTCCAAACATCCAGGAGAATGGGTGTTCACGTAGTTGTATTGAATTAGGTGGCTGTATAGGGATTTGGTTTCTCGTTCAGGAGAGATGAGGTGAAAAAATAGTAGGAAGTAAGGAGATGAGTGTTGTGTTAAACGATTGATTTTTTAGGTAATATTTGAGCCGACATTAATGCCTTCATAAAAAGTGTTCCCAAAAAATTATTTCCAACAAAAAAAAATTCCATCGCAAATAATCTCGAGCCAAAAATCATTTTCAAGGGATTACAAAATCTATCACAAACGTTGGTCGTGATTACATTTCATAGCTGGAAGCGAGAATGATCTCCAAAACTATTTTATATGGATTTTTAAATACAAAGTAAATACTTATTTTTTGAGATAAAATTAATACTCCTTTATAAAAATAGAACAAAATACTATTTTTATGGTTTATCTAACCGTCACAAGTGAAACATCTTAAATGAACTATGAAAAATGATTTTATTCCTACAAGTGTTATAATTGTGTATTTTACCTCTACATAACTTGAATAAATTATATTTTTCATTTACATATCATGTATAACCATAATTTTACAGTTAATTAAAATGATTATTTTTTTACCATTTCATATATATATATATGGTCACTTTAAAATATTTAATATAAATTTCAAGTTTCTCCTAAATAACTAAAAACATGAAATTTTTTTCCTATAAAATCATTATTTGAAAATTATTTCCCTACTATATTTTAACATAATATGATTTAAAGTCTTCATAATTATGAGATTTCTATTCATATGTATACATAATAATATTATATAGAGTTACATGAACAATAAGGCTGATTGAGCTGATATTTAGTATGTTTAAGACTTTGTTTGATGTGTCATTATGTTATTATTATTCTATAGTTTTTTGAATAATAATTTTCATTCATTATTAAATGTTATATGGAGATATGGATATTAGATTGAATATATATTTTAATCATTGGAATGTTAATATAATTACTTAATTTTTTTTCCACAAATTATCCATGTATTATTTTTAAACATTATACTGAATTATTTCAGGACCATGATTTGCGGTGGTGTGCAACTATAAGGCTTGGAGTGCCCAAAATAAATGATTACAATAATTTATCATTTTAAATATGGTGTGTGAGCAGTTTTCCTAAAAATGTATAATAACATTTAAATGGTTTCATATATTAGATATCTAAGGTAACTGTTTCATTAAGATAAGTGACATTTCCATATGCGAGGCATAACATTAACCAGTGTGGGTTGGCTGTAAGAGATAGTTTTTGGACGATTTAGGTATTAAAATAAATTGAAATATTTATTTTATTACCTTTGATTCAATGCAGTGATGTGTGACTTTAAGTAATATTTTAATCATGATTTCTAGTGTTACCCATATATCCATGTAATTTTCGGGAGGCATGGATAAGAGACCCCTTGAAGAAATCACTTGATAACGAATGACAACAAATCAATCGTTCTTGAATCGCAGTGCCAATAGATTTAGAGGATCTTGTTTACGATGGTAGAGAAATCTCTCTTCTCCAAATATCAATACTAACTCAAGGTAGGGGAAATTATTTAAATTTTGTTTTTTACCTTTCATGGATTTAAATGACGAATTTGGATCAACCCACAAACAGGTTTCCCCGCAGATCAATCTTTCTTGAGGTAGGGTTGTCGATCAGGTTTTTGTTTCGAGGATCGATTCTAATTTGTATCATTTTTCATGATCCATCTAACTGGAGGGGATCAACACCATAATGAATAATGGTGGAGGATCTTTCATTGATTTTTTATGAATATTCTTCTCCCTACACTATGAATTCTTTGTGTTCTTCACAGGGGTATGATAAATGGATCTGTGTGGATCCTTCATCAAACATGAGGACCTGAAATACTAGAGCAAACATCATGATGACCCAACGAAGGTGATACGATGATGGAAGAAGAAAAATAAGAATTGTTCATAAGAAATATCCCTTCAACCATTCTTCATGTGGATGATCTGAACGAGTTTATAGAGCTCATTGAAGGCCCAAAACCTACCGAATTTGTGGTATTAGGATTGGAAACCTTGGATAGTGAGTTTTGAGGATAATGGGAGACAATATAATGGGTTGAAAATTCTGCCAATGTACATTGGTAAGAACAACAATTTCTGTAAATTTTTTACGAACTCTATGTCTATCCAAAGAACAAGGTGTGTGGGACAGGTTCAGTGGTGTCTAGGGTTCCAAGATATAGGAAGCAATGAAACTACTTGTAACCCTATCATAGGATGCACGGGTCCCTATCTGAGACTCCGTTTTTATCTTAGATGATACATGGAAATTTGGTGGAGTACACTACAAGTACTCAACAACATAGCTAGACCAGTCTGGATAAGCGGGGCTACTATATGCAAGGGTAAATGGGATAGATGACACAAGATGATACCAACTTCCCTGTTCCAAAATATGCCCAGAGGCGCCCTATAATCGGTGGTCACATGGCCCCAAGTGCATTTCCTCGGATTCCAGAAGTTGTCAACATGCAGCGATGGCCTTGAGTGTGATAGTGGGGAAACTATTCCCTCATTGGCAGAGTAACATAGAAAAAAAATTGATATATAGTAGCGAAAGTAGTAATAAAACCATACATCAATATATATCAGAAGACAGAATGTAGAAAAATACAGTATCACACATATAAATGATGCCTGATAC
Source organism: Viscum album (assembly GCA_963277665.1). NCBI lineage: Eukaryota > Viridiplantae > Streptophyta > Magnoliopsida > Santalales > Viscaceae > Viscum > Viscum album. The sequence continues at coordinate 569,105,626 of OY728151.1, forward strand.
ATGTGTCTAGGAAAGCACTGAAAAATTTCACAATGATCAAATATAGTAAAAAATTGTAAAAAAGAAAACAGATAACACTTCTCAGTATCACAAGCCACATCTTGGTCCAATGCTCTCCATCTCCACAACAGTCAAGTACCTGATGATGAAGTGATCATTCCCTTATCTATACTTACTAAAATATAATCTGTTTGGGACCAAAAGCATGGACCAAACAGGGTGTCAAACTATATATTAGTAGGAAACCACCAAGAGATCTGTTCCAAACAATATGATAATATATATGACAGGGAATAAGAAGAAGAAGCAGTAAATAATGAATTAATCACCAGTAAACATTCCTACAGTTTCAAATCATTCAACACCACATATCAAGTAAGCAGATAATAACAAAAAAGTAACCCTCCAGGATGTTCGCACATCCTAACCCCTCTGGTTCAACCTAGCAATCAAAAGCAACCTTATATGAATTACACATAGTCTAACCCCTCTGGTTCAGCTCTAGCACAGACTCTCCGAGGAAGACCACACCTTCAATTACCCGTGTAGTATTATATTAGTAACTAAAAGGAACTCTGGGGAAGAACATACATCTCATTCTCATTGTGACCCATGTTGATGAACTTCAGACACTCTGAGGAAGCACTTGTGTCAATTACCCATATGGTCTCACATTGTAAATGTAAAAAACAGACACTTTGGAAAATCCCTTACATCCATTCTCCCTATATTCTACCACACCAGGTTCTCACGACCTTGTGTATGTCATACATGCAAGAAAATGTAATAAGGACAATGTAAACCTCAAGAAATAATTTTCTAACCGTCTATAACATGACATCATGTCAGATAAAGAATCACTCCTTCCCAAAACACTAGGCATGGGAAACAAACAAGGAAGCCTGCGAGGCTAAGCAAGACCGAACAGTCTTAAACAGATCATGCCTGGGGAAAAACATCCAATGAATAGTAATTAACACTATTAACAGTCAATTAACCTCTATTCTATCATAGAAGCATAACAGGTAGTTAATAGGGCTAAAACAGTAAACATGCATTACCATGTTCACGAGTATTGGGAAATTTTGCACATATAACTCAAAGACATACTACATAAAGGCATAAAACACCTATCTTGGTGTTGTGGGATCGCTATACATGAACCTTAAGAATTAAATTTCCCAATAACACTATATATAAACACAAACACTTAAAATTCTCAATATAGGATATCTCTTGAAAGAAGTGTAATATGGAAATGATGATCTCGAATAAGGAAGAGCATATCATGTTTATCCCAATGAAATTGATGGTGGTCGAATCGGAGAACGGATGCTCAATCAGGGGATTTGGGAAGAATCGTGGCAGTACAGATGCTCTGGGATGAACTAGGTCAAGAAGAAGGTGTTTATGTCTGCAACATGTGACCTTGGTATGTCTAATGAAAAAAAAGGAATGTACACGGTGTGTACTAGCCCTTACTGATCCCCATTTTAGGTAGCATCCAAGTCACCACACATGATTGTGTGCTCCGATGTTAATGGAAAGTAGACGTTTATCTGCCGCAAAAGAGTACACAATGCGTACATTTAAGTACACAGCGTGAACTTAAAAAATATCCAGAAACACCTCTTTTCCTCAAAACACCAGAAAAGGGAAAATATTTATAAAAAGAAGATCCAGGTCCTTACAAACATTCCCACACAATGAAATTCATCCCTAAATTTTCTTAGTGAGGCGACATAGAAGAAGATACCTCGAACAGATCTGGCCATAATGATCAAACCATAGCCCCCCTCTCCTAAGTCTCCTCATGTACATCCTCGTGCAGTAATCACACTCATACAAGAGGAATGGACCAAATATTGGGAAACTTCACACTTCGATCAACAATCCGGAAAGGATGCTCCTCAAACGAGGCATCCACCTTTAACTCAACCTCTTCTGGTTGAAAAACATGATATGGTTCTGAGAAGTAACGTCGAATTTGAGAAATGTAAAAGACATCATGCGTAGCCCAGTTCCTCTGAGGTAACTACAATCGATAGGAAACTGGTCCTACTCTCTCCAACACCTCAAATAGCCTGACGTACCTTAGTGAAATCTTACCCTGACTCCTAATCCTCATATACCACAACCTCGGTGTGACACACAGAAAAAACTGATATCTGACCATGAACTCCAGAGGTCTTTTCCGACAATCAACATAAGACTTTTGTCGATACTACACAGTATCCATCCTCTTCCTAATCAACCTTATCTCATATGTGGTCTCCTGGATAAGATGAGGTCCCAACATAGATGCCTATCCAGCCTCTAGCCAACATAAGGGTGATCGACATGGCCTACCGTAAAATGCCTCGTAATATGACATATGAATAGTCATTTGAAAACTATTATTATAGGAAATATATACAAGAGGAATGTGTTTCTCCCAAAAACCTCTAAAATCTAAGATACATGCTCCAAGCATGTCCTCAATCACCAGAATCGTACACTCGAACTGGCCATCTATTTGGGGATGGTAATTTATACTCATTAGTACATGTGCACCCAAAGCCTTTTGAAGCCCCTACCAGACATGAATGGTAAAATGGGGGTCCCTAAATGAAACAATGGACTATGAAACCCCATGTAAACGTACAATATTTCAGATGCAAAACCTTCTCAGTTCATCAACACTAATAGTCTCCTTGATTGGAAAGATTTGAGAAACCATCATGATTCTGTCAATGGAAAACCAAAATGCATCATTTCCTCAAGGAGACCTCGACAAACCTATCCCGAAATCCATCACGAAATCATTCCACATACACTTGGGGAATGAGTAATTACAATAATTTTTTTTTCGGTTACTGATGATCCGACTTCACCTACTGACTAGTGGAACACCTCCTGACGAAAACAGAAACATATCTCTTCATACCTGGCCACCAATACTGACGGTGTAGATCATGATACATCTTGGTGACACCATGATGAACTTCCCGAACTGAAGAATGAAAGTATCACATCAACTCCTCGCATATATCTTCTACCACCCACACACGCCCATGAAAATGAAAGATCTCATCCATGCCTACTATTCATCCAGGAATATGGGCCTCTCCTGATACCCTCTCCCGTAAGACCAGGCCTTCAAAATAAGAAAGTTGCCTCATTCAGACTCGATCAAGAAGTGTAGAGGTAAAAACTAAAAAATAAAGGAACATTTTCCCATGTCTGTCATGATCCTCAGAATAAATCTCATATAACAGACCCAGAAGTTGCCACTCAGTGCTGGCCTCCATAACTACATGAATATGCATCCTCCTGTTCTGTGAATCAGCCACTACGTTACCATTTCCAGACATATAGGGAAGCTCAGTGGAAATTATCTGAAGTTACTCAACCCACCTTCACAATCCCATATTTAGATCATGCTGAGTGACGATATACATGGGAATCATGTGGTCACTGAAACCCATCAAATTCTCTCCCAAAAGATAGTGCCTCCAACATCATAAATCATGAACAACAGTATCCAACTCTAGATCGTGCGTTAAGAATTTCCTATCATGTGGCCTCAGCTACTGAGAACTATATACAACGACTCCATCTCCCTATATAAGCAGTACTCCTAGCCCGATACATGAAGCATCACAATAAACAGTATACCTCATTCTCGGCTCTAGTAGTACTAATATTAGTGCTGAAGTCAACATCCCTTTCATCTCTTGAAAGGACGAATCCCAAGAATCTGAAAACAAAAAACATGCACCCTTCGTAGTCAGGCATGTTAGTGGTTATTCTAAGTGTGAAAAGTTCTGAATGAAATTTCTGCAGTAGTCATCCATCTCTAGAAAACATCATACCTCAAATACTTTCTTCAGCTACTTCCGGGAAACTACTGCTCCCACATTCTATGGATCTACTGATACTCATGCCTATAAGATAGCATGACCCCATTTGTGAATTTGGTTCATCCGAAACATACATTTTGATAGCATATCATATAACTAATGCTATATCGATATACTCCAAACAATCTCATGATGTGAAGCATGGTCATGTTGACTGTGAGATTACACCAAGATAACATCCATGAAGACTTCCATGAATGAATCTATGTATTTATGGAACACTCCGTTAATCAGTTCCATGAATTATACAGGAATGTTCGTGAGATCGAAAGACATCACCACGTATTCTTATAGACCATACCTACTTTGAAAGGATATAAGAGGTAAGTATAATTGTCTAACAAGCAACTAATGGTATCTGGAACTCAAGTCAATCATCAAAACACCAAGGCTCCTTGAATTTGATCAGTGAGATCATCAATCCTCAGTATGGGATATCGTTTCTTGATCACCAACTGGTTCAACTTCCCATAATCCTCACAAAGTCTGAGGCTATCATCTGCCTTCATCACAAACATGACCAGAAAACCCCAATGAGACGTATTGGGTATGATAAAACCCATTGTCTGCAACTCCTCCAACTGCTTCATGAGCTCTTCTAATGCTGGTGTAGCCATTTTATATGGATGTGTGGACACTGTAGCCGCTCCTAGAACAAGATCAATAGAAAGGTCCACCTCTTACTCCAGAGTCAAACCCGAAAAGTCCTCTGGACGGAATTCCCTGAAATGATTCACCACTGGGGGAATGTACATAAGTGAATTCCCCTATTCATTTAGATATAGACTAGAAATCTGTGATGAAACTCCTCCCAACCCATGATTCTTGGGTCATTCTTTGCTCACCAAGACATTCCAGTTTCCCTTATGAAGAAGTGATCTACCCTCTAGTGATGTGAAACTCACCCTATGACGATATAAATCGACAACTTCTTAGAAAGGAAATAACAAGTCCATTTTGAGAATGGCATCATAGCATGTAATCTCTAAGACATAAAGTTCCCAAACTAAGTGACACCCTTTAACCTTTATAAGTCACTCCTTGCACTTCTATAAACAATTCTTTATTTTCCCAAATGGTGTGTCTAGAGTCAAGACATTAGTAGAAGAAAATATACAGAGCCCAAGGATCTCCACAACAGTATCATATATAAAGCTATGGGAATTCCCTATATCGAAATCAGAAGAAGCTAAAACTAAGGAAGCCAAGATCATACCTCAAATTGTAGGGGGTCTGGGACCTTGATCCTACTAGGCCTACTCCACTGCAAATGTCTAACCTGTATCACAACCCTATGATCATGCATGACCACTTGGGGATGATCCACCCTGTTGTTGTTGAAATCATGGTGATTGGAAACCACAACCGCGACCCTTACCAAGGACTGAATGGCTAGAAGAACTCCATTTCCTCGACTGATGAGAAACTGTTGGTGAAGCTCATGTATGGGGAGTCATAATAGAACCCCTTTAACCATCTGAAAGTGAGAAGATCTGACAGAAATGATGAATATGACCCATGTTGTTGCAAGATCGTCACACCACTGGGTCTCTCAGGTAGTTTGGCCTCATATTCCATCTCTTTCCGCACTGGTAGCACACAACTACCTACCAGAATAAGTGCCTCTCCTCCTTGGATCACTGGGTGAATACCTCATGTTGTGCTTTCTGCCTTCAGTAAGAGGGATACTAGCACTGGATGTTGAACTGCCATGGCTCACAACTTCTGAATCCCTCAAATTGCACTCAGTGGTCTGTTCCTGGTTTACTATGGAAGTGATAGAAGTCAACATGAAAATGTTCACTTATGATCAGATGTCATTCCTGAGACCATCCTCGAACATCATCACCAATAATAACTCATCACCTCCTGGAATTGGAATGAATCGCTGCAGCTCTGTGAAGCGAGATTAACACTCAATAACATAAAGAGTACCCCACTCCAGACTCATGAACTCTCGGGCTCAATCATCCCTCAAAGTATCAGGATTGAAGTAGTCATAGAAGGTATGCTAGAAATCATCCCATGCTATATCCTATTGGAGTCCCACATATGAGATCACATCCCAACACCTCTTGGTGGAATCCCGAAGCATGAACGTACCGTGTTTGACCCTCATCTCTGGAGGCTTCACTAGATTCTTGAAGATGGAATGCATGGATTCCATCCATAAATCTATAGTCGAAGTTCCTCCTTCCCCTGTGAATGTGGGAGGATGTTGCTACTAAAAAACCCCCAGCAACTCTTCCATAGAAGGGGCTGGATGTGGTACTCCATGGAAGTTCTAAAATAACCTTATAAATCCCTCTTGGAACTATGTGTCAGTACCTATGTGTGGAATTATGGATGGTTCCAAGACAGGAACAACAAAGGTATCTATCGATAGTCCCTGATCTTCCATGCATGCTGTCTGATATCTATCCTGTAACTGGCGGACAACCAGAGGAAATCTCGGTGGCATGACTCGGGAAGGTCAAGAACACACCTTAGATTAAGATTATAAAGGACTGAAAACAAGAAGTATAATAAAGGAATATGAGAAAGAAATAATTCATTTTTTTAAACATGGATACACTACATGTATAATGCCTACACGACGCGCTCCCATTACCATTCACATGGGCATGTACTCCTATCACATCTTGTCGTGTAACACCCCAAACACACAAGGTGTTATCCAAACACATGTCATGTACTTGAATTCTCTTTCCAAGTTTGAGTTCTTCTATACGGCTAAGCCGCACAGTTATCCAAAAACAAGACTACACGATGTGTTAGTGCCTTACATGACGTGTACTAGAAAAACATCTTCGACCTGTGTTGTTAGTGATACAGCATGATACATGGCTCACGATACATGGAATGTTCCATATAGAAATGTACATGTATTAGAAAAGACTCAACCAACCCATCTTGTTAGTGACCTGACCGGTTACACGGTTCTAAAACACGACATCTGCATTCGGTACAGAGCGTGTCCTACGAAAGATTCCAAGCCTAGTGTCCCTACCCACAATGTCTGAGACATTGTTCGCGACTACATGGCATGTACATATATTACATGGCCTATACTTAAGTAAAATAGTTTCTTCCCAAAAAAAAGATCACATGGCATATATTCATCATTACATGGTTTGTATTCTAGGTTTTTCTAGATAGTAAGCCTAAGAAACAACTCTATATCCCAGAAAAACACTGAAACAAACATTAAAGTTCCAAGTAATGATCTTTTAGGGCCCATAATCATCGCAAATCGATGATTGGAATCATATAAATGTCAAATACAAGGATAAAATGGAAATGGTCCACCAAATTCCAATACATGAGGGCCCATAACACCTCATAAACAAATGTATGGTGTTCATTCCACAAAATCTTTCACAATATAATGCTCTATCAAAGCAGGCATTCCATCAAGGCATATATCACAACAGCATGCATATCTAGAAAACCATCCATCACAACAACATGCAATTGAAAATGAACCCTAAATGGCATGGAAAGAATTCATGACATGTGATTTATATCAATTTCTTATATGATACATGAGACGGAATAACCTCATCTCATTGGGTCGTAATAGAAATATAACCTCAATAAAATCAACAATAACATCACAAAACATGTGAATCACCTAACAGTGAAAATTTAATGAACTATAAAATTTTTAAACGAAATAAAATTCAATAATGAGGTAAATTGGGTTTTCCCTATGCATGAGATAACTACTCTTGGTCACAACGTATTAAAAAGTACATATTTCTTCAAATCCATGGTCATAGGCTCAAAATAGTAAGTCAAGAAGAAATGAATCCTCTAATACCACATTGCATTGTCCTGGTTCCGGAAGCAGCCTAGAGGCGCCCCATACCTGGTTGGTCACATGGCCTCAAGAACATTTCACCAAATGCCAGAGGCTTTCGACTAGCAGTGTGGGCCTTGGGTGTGAATGTGGGGAAAATATTACCTCATTTTCATAGTAACATAGCATTAACAAAAAAGATATACAGTAGCGGAAGAAGTAATAACACTATTTAATAGTATATAATTGAAAACAGAAAGTATGAAACAATAAGAGCACACATATAAATGATGCATAATACATGTGTTTAGGTAAGCATCCAAACACTTCATAATTCAGAAATATAGTACTAAACCAATGTACAAAAGAATACAGATAAAATAATCTCAGCATCATAAAACTCAATTTGGTCCCATGATCTCTAGCTCACCAGCAGTCAAGTACCTAATGTAGAAGGGTGATTTACCTTATATTTAACTTCATCAATATAATCTGAATGGGTCCAAAAGCATGACCCAAATATGGTGTGAGACTATATCCCAGTAGTAAACCACCAAGAGATCTGTCCCAAACTGATTGTGAATAAATATGGTAGGCAATAAGCAAAAGAAGTAGCAAACAAGAATGTACTCAACAGAAAGCATTCCTACTATTTCAAAGAATTCAATCACCACATATCCAATAAGTAGAAAGTAACAAATAGGTAACCCTCTTTGATGTTCTCATAGCCTAACCCCTCTGGTCCTACCTATAAAACACAAGAAACCCCCTGGTCCTACCTAGCAAACACAACCAGAGGTTGTGATTTAATATTACTCCATCAACTTACGCTAATATGTTTTATCTTGTGTTTATACTAATTAATTGTAACTATCTCATGTGATACTAATATTCTTTTTATAAATTTCCACACTAAATTATTTCATATTATGTTCTGAGTCATAAATTTTAAAGGCATGATAGTTAAGGTTGTGACTCTCGAAATGATAAATCATTTTGTAATAGATTGAGCACCCCAAAAACCTAGTTTTCTTGAACATATATAATCTAGAGAAATTAGGTTTTAAATAATTAATTATTTCATATAAAAACATAGTTATTAAATATCCCATACATCAAACCATATATATGTGTAAGTGTAAAATTTGTCTTTATTAGACAAAACTATTAGAAACTATACATGTATTTTTTATTTAAATTTTTTACTATATATTATCACCTCATATGCATGATATTTAAATTTGATAAATATCATTGATAATAAAAATTTATAATTAATCCATATATAAAGGATTTTTATTTTACTCTACCCTTCATTTATGTGGTTCATGAATAGAATTTTGGTTACATACATGTTTTTTATATTTATTTCTGCTCAGGATATTATCAAGAATCAATTTATGTGTAAACATAGAGAAAACCACCACCACATGTCTATATAGAATATTTTAGTAAGTGATATTTCCACTATGGTAGTATGGGGGGTCCATAAAAAATCAAATAGTGAATTATATTAATATTTTATTATTTTTTGTAAAGAATAATTATTATTTTAATGGTTTAAACTCCATGTTAATCTTTCAATTAGACAAATTTAATTAATTAAATCTAAATTATTTGATGGTTTTGAATAAGTAATTTAATTTAAAATTTTAGAAAATAATTTCATGCTAGGATATGGTATACTATTTAAAAATTGAATATCTAAATAGGGGATTGGATTTGTTAACACTGAAATTAATGATATATCCATATAGAATCATATAAATTATATGAAGGTGGTGATGTTTTTTCTTGGGTGATAAAATTTTTACCAATAGAATATCAAAAAATTATCTAATACTATAATAATATTATCTTCACTTTTTGTTATTGATGTTATGTTTAAATTTTTATGAACTATGTTAAAGAATTTTATATATTGATGAATGAGGAAATTTTTCCTAAAAAATTTACAGCAACAAAATTATTGTTCCTATTTTAAAATATTTGTGGTATAATTTATTTAATTTATGTTCTATAATTTTATATTGAAACGAGAATAAAATATGCCATATATTAGGCAAGATATTTACCCAATATGTATAAAATATAATCTTCTGATGTAAAATACAAATTATTGTTGTATATATAATGTAAAAATTCATTTCATATTTGATTAGGAAAAAGGTTATAATCATTATAGTTCATTGAAATTTAAAATATTTACTCATAATGAGTTAATTTAAAACATGTTTATATGATGTGTCCTCCTTCAATTGAAATATGATCATGAAATGTACCATGTGATGGGATATATAATCCATGATGTGGATAATATTTCCAATATAATTTAATTAATGGAAGGTAATTTCTATCCAATTATTGGTTAATTTCATTATGAAAAATTGTTTTCAATAATATATAGTTGTTTCATTGGTGATTAAATTTGTAAAATTATCATTTGGATTGAATGATGTTTAATTTTAATATCATATTATGAGAATAAATGTTCCAATAATAATATGAAATACTATTTTTCATAGGAACCCTGTGTCTTATACACAAGGAGATAATAGAAAAAGGGGAAAGTGTATATTAGAATAACAAGTGTCATTTATTTTTAGTTATTTCCCTATACTTCTAGGAGGAAATTATAAATGTATTGAGAAAACTAATTAATAAGTGTTATAATAAGGGTATTAATACCCAAATAATTAAAAAGATGATAGAAAAGATGTGTATGAATTTTATACGGGAAAAGGAATATGTGAATTGGTAACATGTAGAGAAATTAAATAAACATAAATAGTATAAGTACAAATTTTTTATATGTGCGTCCCAAATTTTATTGATTAATTTTCAATATTTCATTGAAATGAATACATATTTATTTTATTATCTTATTTATAATTGTGAATGGTGTAAATTTATTCACAGGAAAATATTGGTGCATAAATATATAACATATCAATGGAAAACATATTTTGTAGAAACATGATTCCTCAATCCATCATTATAGAATATAGAGTTCATTTTCAATATATATTTAAATCACTCATGAAAAATAAGTGTCAAAGAATAAGAGAAGAGAAACATATCACATAATCACCAAAAAAATAGTGGAAAGAAAGAGGTATCAAATAAATAATTTAAGGGAATACATTAAAATAAAATTTTCAATCAAAGGAAAATCTATATATTGGAAAATAGTGAATAGATATAATAATAGATTATTTCATACAATAAACATATTGGAATGTATCTATATTTATTCTCCATTAGAAAGAATGTCACATGGCCCTTCAAATTAAATATACATTATTTTTTTATGTAAATATAGTGAATATAGACTATATTTAATGAATTATAAAGGGAAAAATATTTTGAATAAATTTAGGTAAAATAGTTTAATTCTATTTAAGAATGAAAATATTACTTGGGATAAGTATAAAAAATCATGTTTGAAATATTAATCCATATAATTTCAATGAAGGATAAAAAAGTAAAATTAAATTATAACTGAAATTATTTTTTAGGAAGACTCTATGAAATGTTTTACAAACAAATCATAGTGTTAAATATCAATTGTTATGATGAGGTAGATATAGTTAGTAAAAATAAAAATCATTTATAGTTAATGAAAAGTAAAAAAAATTGTTCAATATTTTGTTGTGAAATCCACCCCCATAATTATGAGGTACTAAGGGTAATGAATTTAGGATTAAAATATGATTTACTGAAATTGAGACGTATCCCATGAATAATTATTTGTATTTTTTGATTAAATTTTTGTTTTAACATCAATATTAACACGTTCCACTATGTTTATTACGTTGTTTTTTCAAAACAAATTAAAAAACCCTATAAATTTTGAATGATGAAAATATTAAAACTAATTGAAGATAATGAATGTGAATGTGAGTGGTTTTTAATATATATATCTTAATGTATATCATGAATAAATTCATTCATAAATCACACATTACATCACCTTGCATGATTCCATAAATAAGACAAAATACAAAATATGTGTTATGGTAATGTGTATCCATGTTTTTTGTATGTTTTTTTGTATAATCCCACATTAAATAATTTTATCCATTATATAATTAAATAAAAATCACAAAAAACATGGATATATTATTTTTTTACCTGAGATTTGTAGTGTAAGGAAAAAGGATTTTTGTGCATATTTTTCCTCATTGATTAAAAAATAAGTCATGAAAAATTAGTTTTTCTGTAAGTTTTCCACATTAATGTGTTATCTCAAATATATAATTTATTAAAGTAATTTTAGATTCTGAACCGTTGAAAATTAGTAACAAAATATAGAAATATTTTAATATAATTTTGAATTGTTTTTGTGAGTGAATAATAAATAATATTAATAAGTGTAAAAAAATCTGAAAGTTAAATATAAAATATTCCATACATTCCCTAGTAATTTCAATTATACATGTCTATTCATATTTATTAGAACAGTTTAGTTCATTTGTTTGTTATAATGAATTATTAAAAAGTGATTTTCGCATGGAATAGATTGATAATAAATTATGATTTATTAATTAACAGGATATATAATATATATTTAATAATTTCAAACATGTTATTTATAATACTGAATAACCGAGTGATGTCATATCTTGCATAGGTTCCCACAGGCCCCTCCAGGTACACATTAGTTTGCAATATATCTATAGTGTCCTAAATAACATTGTTGTGATACAATGCCCCACTATGATGTAAATATCATTGTAACAAATATAAATATTGTAATAAATATATGATATAATAAATATTAAAAGAAAAGTAATTATAAATAAAATCATATTTTTAATTAATGTAATACATTTTCTAGAACATTAAGACCAATGTGCTCCCCACATAGAGAAGTACCATATAAATAGAATGAACAATAGAAAAATAGACCTAAAAGATCCATAACTATAGTTGATCATGGTTAATTTCCTGGTATCACCCACATTCCTATAAAATATCATGTACTCATTAATATACAATAGGGATGTTTCCCATAGATGGTTCCCATAATATAAAATATATACACACATCATCATGCCAATCTAGGGTGTCAGATCAAACAAATAGAACTCTACTATTGGAAACATATAATAAATTGAAAATGTGTATAAATATTGATTCATAAAAAATATAAATTAATAAATAATAATAAAATTTGATGTTTCATCATGAAAAAACCATGCCACCATGAATCCCCATCCATACCTTTTACAACCACATATTAAAATAGAGATATGTAAATTCTTATAGTACATACAAGACATGGCACACATCTCATCACTCATGACCTGACCTCATAAATAATATTTTCACATCCTTATTAACTAATGTTAGGTCACATTAATCATACATATTCATCCATACTCACTCAGGAGAGTTCACAGATGTCACATTGACTTATCCACACACCCATAAGGGAGGAAACATCAAGCATACTATCCCATCACCATATACACAAGGGAGATCACATCAATAAGTAAGAACCATACATCAACAATGATTAAATGGAAAATAATAGTAATCAAATTCACTCGTCAGTCCCATATTTCAATTATTTCATTCATATACCAAGCATGAACATATCCCTCGCAGAAATTATTCCTAGGAGAGTAACCCATATGACACCAATAAACCAGAGTAAAATGACCACTTTAATCCAGTTTATTTATATCATTACCCCTATCAAGGGTATACCATATATATAATAACATTAAATGTCTCTTTAATACCAAATAAATATGTATATTAGGGACACACACCAATAAATGAGAATTGATTCCTAAAACATTATACGGAAGGTGTAAAAGGGTAACCACTTCCAACATCTGTTGAGACAAATCTAAACCACCAAGAATAAACAACTAATATGTTACAACCACAAAAAATTCCCAAAATAATTTCCGCATTACTTCATTAGGTCTATAGAAAGGGTAAATGAAAAGATTCAATAATCCACTACAATGAATATATTATACACTAACAAATGTAAGAACTGTCATGAGAAAAACATGATTCGGTGATGTTGTGGGTAATGGTTGGGAAATATATTCCCCATGGTATCCCTATAATATATATATACATATGTGTGCGAGTAGATAAAAGGATGTGATATTGTGATAGATTATTAATGAGTTATTTCACTAGGATACCCAAAAAATACCCCCAGAAACTTTTATGGGGTGACACATGTTCACATCCTATAAAATTTTTCATAAAACCCTATGGATTCTATCTCAAACATTTTCTATAGTGAAGAATGCCTTCATAGTATAAATTATTACCTACAATATCCAATTATCAAGAAGACAATACCATTCCTTTTCAACATGATATCAAGAAAAATTGATATCCTAGATGACTAGAAATAATTAATATTCTCATGTTTTGAAAGACATTAAATAGTAACAAACCATCTAACTCTCATTGTCTTATAGACTCCTACTATAATGATTTATCTTCATGAATATGAATCTCTATGGGTCCACTATAAATATATTTCAAACTTTTTCCATATATATCACTACTACACTCATGTGTCAATATGGGTCTATCCATGTTGAAACAAACCCTAAAAAAGAGGAACATATATCCTTCCATATAAATTCTCACTTCGAACCATGATAAACAGTAGTCATTCATCAAATAGAGCATCTACCTCAAAAAACTCATCAAAATCATCAATAAATTTTTAGAGTGAGGTTCATAATAATAGTTATTTCATACCTGAAGCACATTGTATATACCTTGATGTCTTACAAGAAAATCGAAACCCCATAGAACACTATCAGAATATGTTCATCAAAATTGAATGAACAAAAAACTATAATTAAATGTTTCTTAGATTCCTCATTCATAATTCTTTATATGATGTGACACCTAATAAAATTCACAAAACATAAATTGCCATCGCCTATGTATAATATAATCCTATTTATTAATTATAGAAGTAACCAATTAGATATGAATCACAAACCCTCAATAGAAATTCCCAAAACATGACATAACATGATCACTAATGATGAACCAATGAAAAGAAAATAGAATGGTGCATTACATGGTTAATGAAAATGTTTCACAATATATTCCATTAAAAAATAATCGTGATTAATGTATTCTATGAAAAATATATAAAATACATATGGTCATCTCATGACAAAAAAGTCTCATGAAAAAAGACCATGATAATGTCCTCTAGCATATGCATTATCCTATTTGATTGTTTATTTATATGAATGTGATATGTTATATTTATCTTCACCTTTGATACTATCAAAATTTATAGGTATTACTAGGCCATGATGTGAAAAATTCATCCCATTATGAAAAAATACATTGAGAAATGTAATGAAACAAAACTATTTACCATATATAATGCCTTTCCAAGATATCCATAAAGATAATGTATTTGATAATAGATTTTTTAATCATTTTTTATTTGATCATATACTACACTCATAGACTCTCAAATAATTTGGGTCGTTGGTGACCTCATATAAAAGTCCATATTCACATCTTCTGAAATCCATAATATATCTAAAAGAATCAAATTAAAGGAATTTGGACAATGGTTCTCCCCCATTATCCTCTAATAGATAAGGCAAAATGTGAAAAACCCAACAACATCGTTATTTACAAATCGACAACATTTTATTCATATCATAATACATCATGGTTGATTTTATATATACCACCCAAAGCATGCCATTTGATTCTATCATAATCTCCCCCCATGGAAATACATATGACTACTCTTCCATGGACCTCAAGTATCTAATTTATAAAGAAATACCATAGTTATAGTAGATTATCATACAAGGGTGTTCTCTAATATACCTTGAAAATCAAAATTATATTTATATTTTTCCATTACGTAATCGACTAATGAATAATTAATTACCATTAGATTGATGGTCAACATCTAATTATCCGCTAACAACACAATTACAACATTAATATAATAAACAAAATCTCTCACTCTTCCAATGGTGTAATTATATCTATTTATTATGATTTCATACAAAGGACATCTCAAACCAAAAAAACCATTATTGGGGTATATTCATTCTCAAATTTTATAGTATGGAGATACTTGACCCAATTAATATTTATTATGTTCATGTATCTTTTAGAAAAATATATATCAGAATATTTTTTCATTCATGTAAATGATAAATTTATAAAAAAAATTATCATGTGAAGACAAGAATGTATGGTCCACTAAATATTACTCTATTTCATGAATATGTTAGTTTCATTGTAGTGTGATAGATGATGTGACCTATAAGTTATTAATTACTCTCCCAAAATCAATAAATCTCCCAAAAACACTTGATGGATCAAATTAAACTAAATAACCAATCCCTTGGTTTGACCAGATTTGAATCTGCAAGGATCTAAACCACCACATTAATATTGAGATTGCCTCCTCACATATTCAATTAAATTCTCACATTACCCCTTTGTATTCTAGTCCTATCATAATAAAATAAAATAGATGGAAAATTATTAGTTAACCCTTATGTAGTATCAATGTGACATGAAGGAAAATAAAAATTTAGAACATAATTAAAGGTTAATCACATGAATTAAATACATATAATTAAATTAAATCTCCCAGGATTCGACATTTGACATTACAAGTCTTAGGAAGTTTAGCTCAATGATATTGATGTGACTCTTTGAGAATATTGGAAAACGAAATTTTCATTGGATGGTATTATGATAGACCTCATGAATACTAGTATATTTCTTGGGGTTCAATAAAAAAAAGTATATTATCATCAATACATACCATTATTAAGGATTTCAAGTGTGGTTGGGAAACTTGATTTATGGGACCTATTAAATACATTGGTACATTTTGTAGAGTGAATTGAATTAAGAAATAACTATAAAATCCATAAATAATATTTACTATTTAATTAGGTATATTTTTTGGTGATACTAATATAGTAGTAGCGTTATTATAATCAATCTAGGAGATCAATTGATTTCCACACCACAATTCAAATAAATAATTGATCCTTAGTAGTGGAATATATTTTTCACCATGAACCTATCATGATTTTTTAATCCATGTATAAATAGAGTATTTCATCATCCTCTTTTGAAAATAATATTGGATCACAGTAAGGATAAGTGATCAAAATGATAAATCCTTTCACCTGTACATTAACAAGAAAAAACAGAATCACTTCATTCATGTTCGATGTCATGTGATATGTGGGAATCGACATAGATTGTACTCATAACATAAATTCAATCACAAAATAAAACAACTTTTATTATGGAGTCCTATGTAATATACGAGATGGTTTTACTAGTAATGGTATACCCAATAATGAACAATTCTAGGATCCATCACGTGATCAACTATGAGAACCACATAAAAAACTGTTGATGCAATGGCCCTAATCTGGATAAGGTGTACTCCTACTAATCCCTCAACTATTTTTATTACTGATATAAAAATTATCAATTAAATTTAAGGAGTTAAAATTACACCATATTTGAACAAAAAGTAGGTGATATTTCGAACACAAAAAACAACACAAGTGAAAACTGATATTGATATTTGTGATAACTAAATTAAAAACATCCATCAAATGTACAAAGAATAAAACCACTATGATGCACTCTTGGAAAATTTGAATACAATATACCCTATAATAAAGTGGTATATATAGAGTTAAAAACCTATAAAATGACAAAAATTGTAATAAAAAAATACAATAACATTGGATGAAATAGATGATTGAGACTCCCTCTTATTAAAAAAGCTCGTAGAGGACATTGAAATAATCATGATCATACTTGAATCCATAAAATATCTCAATCCACTATCAATTTAGGCATAATATAATTTATAAATCCTACCTACCATTTATCCATGGCCCTATACCTATAATCCTGAAACCACTAGGGGAACTAAACAGTATAAAGTCTATAAATACATCTCCTATAATCCAAGACCTAATTCATGACTAGAAATCATATAAGCTTCTTGGATATCATGCAAGGGTCATCAGGACCATTCCCTAGGGTCCAATTTAATCCTTAAACCAATTCCTATCTTTCATTAGGAAACCCATTAACACAATAAATTGTGATATAGAATTCTTTACTATGAATATCACTGCCTCAAATAACTGGGGAACGCCCTATGATAATATCCATGATTCCCACATTGAAAACACAAGAGAGGAATCCTTCCTTAAATTGGAATAGAAAAACTAAAACCATTTCCTGACTATATAACACCACATTGGTGTATACCATCTAATATACCCTTCATACTATGGGAGAAACTTTATATTACACTACTAATATTTTCAAAATAAAGATAAGGAGGAAATTGTACTATGTCTTTCTCACTTATGACCTTCTCAATGGTAACAAATTTATATTTCCGATCATATTTTATGGTCCAGTCAAATGTTTTTAAATATATACATAGCATAGGATAAAGAATTATATCAAACATCGTGGAATTTTAGACCTCATTTATATCCAACTATGAATAATATTATATCAAATGAAAAAAATATGTCATATAGTATACCACTGATGTCATCCCCTAATAGAGATCATTGAACTCCTCTACTATATCTGACCTCAATGACTCAAGACTAATCTATCCAAAATGGGATATTTTTAGGATTACCACATCTTACCATATTTTCTTCATGAAAAGATCATCATTCACATCAACTCTTTGTAGGCCCCCCTTGTATAAACAAAACCAACATAATCCAATGATTACCAAGAATCTATATAAATTCATTTATTCTCTCAATGATCTTGATACAATCATAAGATAACATAGAAAAAAAATTCCTATATGATGATATCATTACTAAACTCCCCATGAATATTACACAAGCGTTAGACCAATAATATGGACACATCTTCCTTGAACTAGTGATATATGAGAAAACCCAACTTAAGTGGCTCTCCTGACTGAATTATAGTATCATCAAAAATTACATTCATAGCCTCAACCACCTGACCATTTGTAGAATCTATAACGAAATTTTATCCTATGGGGGAATCCTACTCTTTCCCATTAGTTACACCATTAGATATTATTGATGTGACATTTTCATAAAATTTCAAAATAATAAAACATAAATACCATTAATAGATGAAATATTAAAATAAATCATCAATTAATTAGTTCACACATGAACATAGTGATCGATATAAAAACACCATAAAGATATGATAAACGTCTATAAATATAACCTTATAACATACCAAAGGCCTAAAAACATATTGTTGTCCCTTCACATTAGTCAAAGTCATATTCAAGAAAACAAAATATATAAATGATTTGGTTAAATTTAATAAATGTCAGGAATGATGTAATTATAGAAAACTAAATATTTTTATTTATGAATTAAATAAATTTAATTATTTAAAAATATAAATCAATATAGTATATTAAATATAATCCAATAGGTCTATACATTATTCATGAAATCACTAACTATTTATAATTGGGATACAAAAATATCTCATAATCCACTACTAAATAATAACTCCAATAAACAACCCAAATCTAAAATATGATGTCCAAATAAATAAATCCTACATACCTGTAACCTCCGAGGGAAACTTCTTGAGTATTGGATAGAAAAATACATATCTCCCCTACCCAATACTATATAATCATGTCTCCATTCTATAAACACCACATATTGTATTATAAATTAAATTCATGTCAAATACCATTTTGTGATAGAGTAGATCGAATCACCACGTGTAGGAATCTATTACAGAAGGCCTTATTCATACCTCCTTGCATGAAAGTATTTTTCAACAAGAAATGAGCACCTACAAAATATTTTTTGAGAATATTACCTAAGTATTATGTGAATAATAAATGAACTCATAGATGATATATATATAGAATAATTAAGGGAAATAATAATCAAAGAAGAAGAAATATCAACCACATCACATTCTATAGTTGATTGAATATTACATCCTGTATTTCATGTCAATAAAAAAAATCAAGTAAATATATATAAATTGAATAAAAGAAATAAAAAATATAAAACACAAAACTAAAAAAATATACCATAGTATAACCCTTTCCATTATCTTGATTCATGAATATTAAATCTACTAACACCCCAATATGCCAATATAGGGTATGATATAAACATTGTTGGACACCAAAAATGTGCCCTTATATTTAATTTATCAATTTTATAAATGCAGTTGAATATATATATCACACCAACTAATCCAAAAATACGCAAGGGAGGCCACATTTTGTTTATTTCATCTAATGAAAAACTCAAGATATGTAATTCCACACAAAGTCTACAACATTATTTATAAAAGTCACCTTAGACCAATATTAACTTCAACTCCCATATCATGTTCAATGTTCTAAGGATAATGAAACCTACATCATCCATGAACCTAAAAATAATGCATAATTTAATCATTTTTTAACCCAACCCCAACTCCCCGCTGAATGGTTTACTATAGATATACTGACCTACCAAGTCATTTTAATAGCCTAAAAATGTGTTTCATAGTTTTACCGACACCCATATGTCTATCACTATATACTAAATAATATTAATTATATAAAATAGTATGGACTTCTAACTTTATGTGAAAAATAGATAAATCATAATGAATCACCAATGTAAACAACCCAACCAAAAATATCACAATAATACACCCCAAATTTAGAAACTATTATTCGATAGTGGGGAAGCATTAATAAATAATATGAAACTTTATATTAAAGATATAATAAATTTAAAAATTCATTATTGGAAGAATAATAAAACAAAATCAATAAGTGATCTCTATAGAAGAAAAACCCATAAGAAGGTTATTGAAATAAATGGAATGGTAAATAGTTATTTCAGGGGATTATTTCATACTAGATATAAAAAATTTCATTGTGTCAGTTTCGTAATGAAAACAGAAGTTTACATAAATAACATATATAGATATAAACCCAAAGGACATATGATAATTATTAAATGTTGTGAACATTCCAAGACATAATGATTACATTCCTTGAGTAGTCTCGTAGCTATAGGTCCAACATGTTGATCTTGAACTCAATCATGAGATACTAAAAACCCCAAATGTCATGAGACAAGATATGTGAACATGTTTATAAAACATTTAAGTACAAACACACCACTATACATAAACTGCATTAAATATAAAATGAAAAATGAAATTTTTTATTAAAATTATTATATTTAAATATTTTATGAGAGTGAAATAATGCCTAAATGGTGGATAATGGTAAAAGGGAATATAAAAAGGTGTTATCATGTTATATTTTTTTATTAAACTATTTTATTATAACTAATTTTTCATGATGATTTTGACATAACATCCCCCCTAGGATGTCACCTCTTTCTTCTTTATTCCCATGAGATTCTCAAAAAGGTCAACATCACTATATTGAGATAGAAAAAAAATTACATATATTTTGAAATAGATTTACTTAAAAAAGGATTGGGAAAATAATGGATGAATATATGATATGTAGTGGTTTTTTTATCTTCAGTGAATGTTAGATGTTAATATAGTAAATAATACTCCCTATGATGAATGGTACCTTTTTAATCAATGACATTACTCCACATCTGAAAACAAGAAGACCTAAAATCAATGTTTAATGCCTTTGACTAGTTATTATTACCCATTTGGACTATCTAAGGATGCATAATATAATGGTAATTAATATCTTTATTGAGTTGGATAATCAATTTACACATCCCTATAAAATTATACCACATGTAGAGAAAAATTTTAATTGTGAAAAAGTAATTTCTACTCAAGATCCCATGGTTTATATTATGTATACTATATATAAGTTAAATCATTTTATTTGGGAGGAATCATTATGACAGAACCTCTGCCTGTATTCCATATTCATATAATACTATAGAGACTATTAGGTGGGGCTTTCCACCAGACTAATCTCAATAGAAATTGGTGAAGGACTCTAATGCCACCGTATCCGAAAAGACTGTGTACCTATGTATGATAGAACGATGGTATTTTGCACATGAATTCATATCCCCATCCTCTTAGGACTTAAATTACATATCTCTCTAAGATGATGGTTCTTATGTGTTTAGATAATTCATTCTGTTGAATAATTCCATCTTGAAATATAGTTAATCAAAACCCTTGTTGGTGTAGAGTATTTAGATATGTGATTGATGATTCTTAGATCTATGATATATATATATAATCCCAATTTCAATGCATATTAATGATAAACCCTCTTTTTAACAAGATTTTATATTACTCCCTTAAACTAGTTGTCTAATGAATATTGTTTAACCCATCATAGATCTGCTGACCCCTCCCCTGCTCGGCTAATTCTTGACAATTAAGAGCGTCATGTTATCTAGGGGGTTTCATATACTAACGCTAAGGAAGACATTATTGAGTCTCCCAATTACATTATTTATCTCATAGATATAAATAAAGATTTCCCCATTTCACCCACCCTCTCTATATCATGAAAAATTATAAATAACACCTCCACTAAACTCTATGTATATTCATAAATCGACCAATGCTTCACATAGAGTATCCCCTCCACTAGACCTAAACGTGAACTAGGGCTCCAGGGACAACCCACCCATTCCACATGATCTTCTCAATAATATTGAATGAATTTTGAGTTGGATACCTAAAATTATTATTATCATTTCAATTTAATTGGACACTATGAGATTATTTTCTTATCTATTATGGAAAAAGAACATTGTTCTCAGAGCATCAATGATAATTCTATTTGACACATGTCTACAAGTATGTATGGAAGCCAGATCAACTCCCAATTTTTGATAGTATGTAATGACTAGTTACTTGTGAAGTGAGTAATGGACTCCCTATAACACATCACAAAAAAGGTTTGAATGCAGTGAACATATTTGTTCATTATGTTTGGATAGTCCAAATGTGAGGTAGGAGAATGTTATTTTATCTTCCATAATACATCTTCATATTATCCTAATCATGTATTATTCATAATTTAAGAGTATTTCAAAATCATTATAAAGAGATATTTGAATAATTATGGATGAATCTATTTGTTGATTTATATGGGCGGATTTTTAGAATATTATTTCTCAATAAACACATTCTTCGCCTAGGTTTCCGTGGAAAAAAGTACAATTTGGGTAATAATAAATGTGTAATGTGATGAATTTTAAGTATGTTGGAATGATATTTACCTAACATAAATGAAATCACATCACTCTCTAAGTCCAATGATAATAAAATTACCCATACCTTATCCAATCAATCTCCCTTAGTTTTTCATGTAATAATACAGGTTTATGAGGAATAGAAATTAATTTACTCAAATTGATGGATGGAAAATTGAGTATTAAAATTGATGGATCTCACTTAATGATCATTTTTCATTTTATGGAATACTTGGGTGACCATTCATAACAATATCCATAGTTTCTAATGGGATATCTTAAAATTGATTGATAACTAGTATTCCATTGACCATATAATCCAAGGGATACTAGAAGAAATTATCTCCTTATATAGTTGTGTTTATTGGATATATATCTATAATACTTTAGTTCACCATTCAAAAAAATATAGAAGTTTATAAGAGGTTATTTTTTAGGAACATTGGCTGGTTAGAGTGATGTCATATTATAAATGGTTGGTTGAGTTTGATTGAAAATTAGGTTATTTATATTTTTTCAAAAATGAGAACAAAATAGAAGGAATTTTTTTATGATTCTTGAGGATTTCTCTTACTATAGTGAGGCCAATTTTACCACCCCTTAGGGTCTCCCATTACGTTGATTTAATAAAAGTATTTTTTGGTATTTTGGTGCCGATATATATAATGAATATCATTAATTCATCATGTTTTGGAAAAAATGGGGAATATTTATTGGCTCAGAAGTAGATATTTGATCTCGATATATTAGTGGTTTGATCTAATATAATCACTATAATTATTTTTGATAAGGCCTACAATAATATGGGATGGAGCTTCACCATAATGGTCTTAATGTGATGTGTCTTTTCCATGTGGGGTTTTGACCTTATTTTCATGTAAATCATATCTACTTGGTTTACCATTTCTCTAATGTAAAGGAATTATGGATTCATCAAATATGTTAGTGGGCTATAATAAGGAGACATTATCTCTCAGTGTTTTTTCATTATAACTCAGCATGTTTTAAATTATAACTTTAATTTTTTAACATCTAATAGCATCATCCATCAGTATAGAAGTCATTATGGTTTCAAAATTATTTGTCATATCTTCAATAAATATTCAATATTCTCCTTAATCAACATTATGTGAAAATCTATTCACAAAACCAAACAAGTTCTATGTGATTATAGTTTTAGGAATGGTATGTTTATCCCCAAAATATTGATTAATATATTAATTTCTAAATATTTTTCAAGAAGGAGGTCAGTGAAAAGTGAGGATATGAATAGAATATCCACATGAAAATTACCTATGGAATACCTTGTTGCACCTATCTCTATTGGAAGGATCCAAATACACCTATATGATGGAGATTTATACTGAATCACTATATGTATTTCTAATTAGAACGGATTATTTCATTATTTTATAGGTATGTATGACTCTTCTCATTGGAAAAGGATATATTAAATAGTGACCAATTGGGGAATAAACCACAGTAATTTTTTTGTTAAAATTTCATTATTATAGGCCAAAGATGATTAACATGTAGTCTCGACGACATCCCATTCAGATAGGATCAGTAGGTAGAAACATGTTCCTTCCACAAGTCACAAGATTTAGGGGAAATATTACCCCATCATGGTGTGGTATGCACTATATTATTTAAGTAATTTATGAAATCGTCCATTAGATCATTGGAATGGTTTTCATTGACATCTATATTAATAATTGTGTTTCAATCACCATTTCTATTCATGGGTATCCTAATTTGGATCTCAATTTTTATATTCCATATCATTATATCATATCCTAGTGGTGGTTGTAAATGAAAACATTAAATATAATTAAAGATGAATTAAATTGGTAAAAATAACAACTTCTTAAATTTCATTCCCTATACATCAAAATCCTTCACTTTTTCTTCTTTTTAATAGAAAAATCATAGCTCACTGACCCAAAATTCCTTTGAATGATCCTCGGATGTCAGAAAATTATTTCCAAACTCATATTTGTAATTCACTATATTAGGTATTATTCCTTCAGTATGACTTACAATGTCTAATTAACATTCATTCATCATTCCTAGAAATTCCTCAAATGCTCCAAAAAAATAGCTGAATTATCATTCCACCTATTTATGGATGGGGATAATTCATTCATCATATGGTCATTCCCAAGAGTTTTGTTTATTTTAAGAGAGTCTTATGAACACTTTCTCATGGTTATTTTAGTTTTTATACTTTTTCCATTATAAATGATTGAGGCTATTTTATTCTACTCACATTAATAAGATTAATGATATGGGATGCTTGAAATATTATTCTCCATTATGGAATATCTCTTATAATTTAGTGCCACAAATCCAAAATCCTTTCTAAGGACCTCTCCATAAAAACAATTATAAAAATGATAAAACAAACAGTGATATCAAAATATAAATAGGAAATGTTATGAAATCCAACTACACTAACAATACATGTTGAAAAGATCTTGGTTATTCTTGACAAATACTCTATATGGTATCACACTTAATAATAATAGATCTTTATTGTAAAGAACCGAATGATGTGGAAGACATGTTCAAGATTGTCAAGTATCAGTGATCATGTCTTTCTCATCTTATTGTGTTGTGGGAATCTCAATGACAATAGAAGGGAAATCCATTTTATTTGGTATTATAATCTGAAGGTTGAACATCATCCCATTATAAAATATGGAATTTTACACATCCATTCATGTTAATTGAATATTGGGACTATTCTCAAGGTATTGTAGGACATCTTATATCATCATGATATTTCAGAAAAATTATTCCTAAATGTGTAGATACATTATAATTGGGGATATGTGGATAAATAAGTCGACTCTTGGCTTCAAAATGTTACAAAGCATTCAAGATGATTGTTATTCTATTATATTAAATTTATCATTGGATTGTGTAAATAACATCTAATAGTATGAACATGGTCTCCATTGATTTAATCCTTCGAATTTCCTTTTATCCATCCCCATCCAATTTACCCTTTAGAAATTATAAAAAAATCAATTTTTAGTTAGTCATTAAGAATTTAATGACAGTGGATTTCGATTTTATGTTCAATAGATTCTCTGAGATGTGTTTGTGAAGAATATTTAGATATGGGAAATTAATCAACCAACTGTGGTGGAATGTGATTAAAACTAGTTTTTAATTTTTTTTATTATTTTATATGTTATAAAAAAGGTGTGATATTCAATTAAATTATATAAATATAGAGGGAATTGTAAATTATTTTTTTATATAAATAAAATTCATATAGTTATTATTCATGAAATAAAAAATATTTATCACTAATAAAAAAATATACATATATACATATTTGAATGATCTTTTTATTTTTTTACATGATTATTGGTTGTTTAATGTTAGATAAATTATAACATGACATCACCATGATAAACAGAATTATAAAAATAATGTCATAGACAATTATAGAGAAATTACTATAGCATAACACTTAATGAAAGAATTGATGCACAAACATTTTAAGCATAAATTACCGAGGTATAAAAAAATTGTTAATGAATTTTATGTCTCTTCTTCATGAATAAAAAATCATTTCATTAATCCTAACCCAAGATTGTGAATTTTCCTTTCAATAACTATAATACACATTTGAAGTTAGTGAATTGTTTTGATATTTTCGAAGAAAATAACAATGACAGTAATTTACATAGTAACATTGTACAAGTTTATCTGATATAATATTTATGAAAACTATAATAATAGTAGTTGATAATGTGTATCTTCACAGAGTAGTAAAATAATTAGAACAAGTCCAATGTTTTTCCATAAGATATATTGATAATGGATAAGAGGAAATGATAAAAGAATCATTTTGAGTGTTTGTATGTAATATTTTTTTTTTCTGTGACATCTCCGGGTCCATAATTCCATTAGTAATGAAGAAAATTAGTTACTAGAATATCATCGAGGACATAAAAATTAGGATAGATATGATATATTTCTAATAATTGTAAAATTTTTTTTTAATATTTTCAATATTTCATCCTAATTCCATGTTATTTCAATAACTTTATCCATGATAATGCCAAAAAGCAACACTGAAAAGCAAAAAAATATCTATAATATAAAAATATTTAGTTTTAAATGGAATTATATGAACTATATACGTTCTTATGAAATATTCAATTGATACTTCATAAAATCCAGGGTTCTCTCTCAAAGATATAAATTATATTATATTTAAAAATGAATTAGGATAAAGCTATTTTATGTATTAATAATGTAAATAAGAGAAATGAATTACATAAAATGTGGGGAATCATTATGTTTAATTTTTTTTTAAAAACATTTTAACCATAAAAAAAATTATTTAAATTAAAAAGTTTAATTATGAGTGGGAATGTGGAAACAAAAGAAACAGAAGGGGGACTAGTTCTCAATACAAGGATATCGAAGTTGAACTTATTATATTAAATTACACATATAGTGGAATCATATCCACATCGAAGACAAAATATTATTATATATTAGATAATATTTAAGTGGAAATTTATGTATAAAATGGGATCTGATGAACATATAATGTGATGTGTTTATAATATGAAGGACAAGAGGAGTTTCCGGGTTATTTGGAGGAGTATGGGACAACATCAACATTTAATGATCTTTCTTAAAATAATATTTCAATTTTATTTTTATTATGAACATTATAGGATATATTATATGCATGGATAATGTCATGAAATAGTCATTAAGTTAGTCATTTATTAAAATAATAGAATACAAAAAAATCATTATTTTGATATTAAAGCTTCATATATATTGATTTTCTATTATAAGTATCTTTTTATTGTTAAAATAATGATTTTTTTCTATACTGAGCATTAGATTCTGCTTCTCAAGGCCTTGATTTATGATGTCCACCTATGTACTCAATAGACAACTAGATTGTACAATTGAAAACATAAAACCAATCTACAAAAATTGTACATGTCACCTCATAGAATCTATCAATTGTATTGATAATCCTAGGAGTTCACTAATTAATAATTCAAGTGAATTTTTTATCATGAAAGTTAGGAACAAAGATGTTAGTATGAGAGCTAGGTGAATAAAAAACCCACATGTAAGAAATCAAAATTTCATCAATGTATATTATGAAACATTTCATTACATGTCTCTCATAAAAAATAAATAATTTCTTTGTTGATACTTTATGTACGATTATTTTTTAAATATTAATTAACAATCATTTATCTTTTCAATTTTTCAGTTATAATAATATCATGAATATTGTATATTCTTATTGGTTATACCTATGGAATCAATTGAATTATACATAGATGTTATGATTCAAGGATCCTATATAGTTTAATGGGTGGGGTAAATTTTTATATCTATACACAACCACATATAATACCTACTAGGTGATTTATTATATTTTCATGAAGAGGATCCCAATAGTAGTTTACCTCACTTAAAAAAGAAGTTCAAGTAATGGGGGCCATCGATGCTTTCTTTGAGAAAATCATGGGAGTTTATATCAATATAGCTAGGAATTCTCCCAATATTATTATCCATATAAAGTCACAGATCTTAAATATCATCAATGAAATGAGGTTATAAATATTAGATTGAAATGTTGGATTATCTAACACCTAGTTTGACCAAATTATCATTTCCTTTGTATAAATGGTTAGGGTAATGGAAAAAATTTATGGAAATGTAAGGTCTATAAGGAAGTAGTGGTGGATAAGATTGGTGGGATATCTCTATGGTTACACAATCAGAAATTTGATGGTATATGTAAATTAATTATCTTCATATTTTAAGTATATACATAGGTGGTTTAAAAAAGTAGGATCATTCAACCCAATATGTTTTGAAATAATGATTAAATATTACTACCCCCTACATGATTTTTGGGGAAGAGATAGACTTTTAAGAAACATCAATTCTTGGTTTTCGGTATATGTTTGTCTGCTAATCATGTCACCATTGGAATACTTAGGTGTAATTATGTTTACTATATCCTATGAGATATGATGTGTTTGTAGGATGAACCATTATTTTCATAGATTTCAGTATATATATTTACTGTCAGAACCATATATTAATAGAGAATTTATATATAGGGGTTCTAATTATTGATTTATTTATATTTATTTGACTATCCTCGATAAATGTAGGGTCTCAATTATGGATCATATATCCGTAGAGGTATTAATTGGGATTTTACTATATTATAATATATTTTTTTGTAAAATGTCACAATTAATGAAAAATGATCAGTCAATATCATTTATAAAAATAGGATTTCATATTTCATTCTCTATATTCTATTTCTACTTTTATTCCACTATATTATTTATTTTTCATATAGGAATGGGGAATATTATGGGGGAATATTAAGGGTTTTGTACAAAAAATCTTAACATTTAAAATAGTCGTATCCCCCAGATGATATTTCGTTTTGTTAGGGAATATCAATTAGATTGTATAAAAGATTATGACACAAAATATAGTAATATTAATCATTAATCGTATTTTTTCATTATTTTATGGGAAAATACATTTGATGAAATGGGTTAACTGATATGGATTTCATTTGGGGAAAAACAAACGGTTAAATCATCTAATTATCAATGCATGATGTTTCTCAATATTATAATCCATGGAGGAGTGCTAAAATATAGTAGAAAAATATATAAAAAGATAATGTGATGTTTAAAACCAATATACAGGTAATGAATGGGTATTTCATAGCATCAATCCACACAAGAATGCCTTAGAGATTATGATAGAGTTAATTTTCATAATATATATGTGTTTGTGTGTGTGTGTCAAGAAGTGTATTCAAGAGTGTTGGTCAATCTAGGGAAGGGTAGAAAAGTTTTATTCTAAATTATATCATCCGCCAATAATATCTAATGTTATGTTATATTTTAATATCATATTAGAGGAAAAAATGTATCATGAAGTATATTCATATTTTTGAAAACCAGAAAAAGGATATGCTAGTGTGATGTTATGGGTTTTTCACGGTGAAATAGTATGTGGGTTTCAGAGTCTTATAAATATATATCTAATACAAGAGTTTATAGTAGTAATTTCAACCTAAAATATGTTGTACTTTTTGTTAGATGACCCCATTGACATGAGAATGGGGTGTTTTCCCTAGAGTATGAGTTTGGTGAGATTCTATATCTGATGAATTATTCAGAGTGTAAAATATTTAATAATTAAATAATAACTAAATTTTTTCGGTTTCATTGTCAAAACATCATTCAAAAAATCATCATTATTGAAATTCTTAATTTGTGATAAAATTTTAAATACTTATTTTTCAAAGATGACTTAAAATATTAATTTGGTATTTGATCTAAGGATGTTCCCATTTAATATTATTCATTATTGATTAAATAATGTTTTATATTATTAAAAAATTATAAATCTTCCGTCCACCTACAAATCAACATATCATTATGCTACCTATAATCTTTCACCATTGATGATGTTGTGAGTCAAGAAGTTTTGGTTATGGGTTATTATTCATCCTAGGATTATAAGATCATGGATCGTGATGTAATGATCTTGGATAATAGAATATTATATATGTTTATCTACCTAGAAATATTAATAATTGATTTTAATATTTTCATCATATTTATTTTATTAACATTTTGGCATTACTTGACTGTTTATTCAATATGTTTTTTTTATTATATATAATATCATATAATATGGGTTTTAGATAGAAATTATTTTTTCACAATGTTAAACATTTTTTATTTCTAATAATAAGGTGTGTGGTCTTCAGAACACCTTTTATAAATCATTATTGTAGATATCATGATAGGTAAAGCATTCTCATAGAATATAATCCAGAAATACATATTGATTATGGCCCTAAATATTAATACACGGGGCATGCTCCTATACATATCCATGAAATATGGTGTAGAAAATGGGGATTTATATGTAAATTCCATGTCATGAAACATGATATGCGATGGGAAAGGGGTGCCTTTATATGCACAAATATTTCCCAACCCCTTTTTATCCGGGAATTACACTCTAGATAAAATAATGTAAATTTACAAGGTTGTTCATTTTGTAATCAATGTCATTTAATCCTAATACATAACATGTAATATATTTTTCTTCTATGTTACAACTTTTCTCAACACATATAAATTAATTGGACATACGAGGAGTATGTTGGAATTACCAATCTCTATAGGGAATAATAGTTGTGTCTATACTACCATCATTGGTATTATAGAAGATATTTAGTGATTTTTTATTGTTCTAAATCGCTTCGTGGGAATTATTAGATCTATTTTGTTGGAGTGGAAATGGTGTGTGGGATGTAAAGTCTTTACATGATTAAATTTGACGACAGGAATAAAGAAATTTTATTTATTATAGTTGATTATACTATAATATTTATTGATGTTTTAAGTATTCTAATAGGATAGTTACCCATGAATTCCACTTTTTTCATGAAGGTGGAGTTCCGTCTTCACATCAATTTACTTTGGTGGGACCTAACGGGGTTTGAGAATCATGATAGTGTCCCTCCACCATAAAATTAACAACAGATTTGGAATCAATGAATGTGTATTAGGTTCAAAAGATATATGATTTTTACATTATCACCATAATTGATAGGGCTATTTGGGTCAATCCACATTTACATAATAGATATCCATTTTCTCAAACGATACATGTTCATTTATTATTGAGGGAGATTGCAAAGATGTTATAGATGATCCTTAGCAGTCCTCTGTATACAGTAATATTAGAGTCCTATATGAAGGAAATAGTGTGGTATTCGATTCATACACTCTTATTAATACTGTGATATAGGATGATAACTAATATATTCATTCTGGTTGATGGAATCAGTAAATAAAATGTTGGGTGGTCCTCAGTCATCCATGCTTACTAATTTCTTCC
Organism: Viscum album; assembly: GCA_963277665.1. Taxonomy (NCBI): domain Eukaryota; kingdom Viridiplantae; phylum Streptophyta; class Magnoliopsida; order Santalales; family Viscaceae; genus Viscum; species Viscum album. The sequence goes on from OY728151.1 coordinate 569,137,518, forward strand.
AAGTAGCTTCCTCTAATTAGATGTGGATTTAGTATTCATTGAAGGGGATATATCTCTTATTATCTATTCTCACCCCCCTTTGATGGACCGAGACCTAGGTTTCAGTATAATTATGGCCTAATATTATAGGTTTTTTAATGGAAGATATGGATTGGGGTATATGTTTGGGACTATATTGGATTGTTTTTTACTACCAGAAATGTGTGAATCTTTAATAATTATTATTGGATTTCATGTATTGGTGATGGAGATAGTTGAACACTGTGGATATATCATAAATGTAGAGATATTTTAATCAATGGGGGTTTATGGTTTGTCCATTCTCCATCCACCTAGAGATTAAAATGCTTAGGTAGTAGTTCTCTCCCACAAAATTGTTTCCTCAAATATGCTTGAGTGATTTTGAGATACAAAATTCTGATATAGTGGGTTGTATAGAAAGGGTTTTTCTCCCAATTATGGAATATGGAAGCATGATATCCTCCTATGATTTTGTTCCTATGATACGTTCAACATGGAAAGAGTTATTAACATTTTTACTTGTGATCTAAGGTGATCCTAGTGTGGAATCAGACCTCATTCATGGAATTATGGTGTGCTGGTTGTTTTAGATACCTTCCCCAAAGTCTGATTGCATTTCTATATATGATTGTCAGGTTAATAGATTGAAAATCATTATTTTACTTGTACTAATTATTTTCTCATGGTTTCATTGATGATATTATAATATTCCCCCTTTACTGATATGATAAATTTTGTATTATATAGTGACCACTGTATATATAGGTGTCTTTCCCAAAGGCATGATACCAATTTTATCTGTACCTATGATATAGTTAAGTTAATAGCTTGTTTACACCCTGATAAACCTTCCAGATAGGGTGTAAATAGTGTATAATTTATTATGACATATTATTTTTTATGTTCGGTTTCCATGGGTTCTGTTGAGAGGTTGTATGGTTTATCCCTATGTATGTTCTAATTTGAGACTATGATTCCCTATTTTTATGCGGTATCATACATTAATTTTTTATTCATACAGTACATTGGACATATGATACTGACTAGGTATGTACACACATATTATGTATAGATCTATGATATCTTCTATGGATAGAGATATTGAAAATATAGTGTAATTTCTATAGATGAGTTTTCACATTTGATAGGATTCCGAGAAAATGTCTCTTAGAGTAAAGGATGATGAGGCACAATGTTCTTCCCATACATTTACGTTATGGAAGATTATACCTCAGATAGTGGGGAATTCATTATTTCCCATATACTATCATTTTGATTCTATATCACTAGATGATTTCACGTATATTCATATATGAATTATTTTTCATGTAGTTATTTTTATAATGAGGTTTTCTATTCCTTCTAATTTTTGGCAGTGTCTTATCTTAAATGATTCTCTGGATATGGGTTTCCATATGAATGTTATTACTTATTGATTTTTTTCTCTAGAACCTAGCCTATGTCTCTTAGGATTATGGTGTCTCAATTATCTCACCTCCAATCTGGAAGTGTCCCTATTGAGTTTGGTGTAGGAAAAGTTGTGTCATTATGGGTCATACATAGGGATGGACATAGATATAGGTGTCATATGTGTTTTTATTTGGACATGCGTTCTACTAATTAACAAGTTCCTATGGATTAGTTTTTAGACATGAAAACCATGCTTGGGTAAGGTGTATATTACATTCCATTAGAAGACATCTAATAATATGATAGACTAACATGAGTGCCTATAGTATAGTTTAAGGAACATTGTTCTAAACGTCTACAAATCCAATTTTAGTTTGTTAATCTATAAATTTTATTCAGTGAACTATTCAAATGATCTTGAAAGTATTCAGTAACTAAATTGATATTTCCTATATAAATTAATATTTATGAGGTGTATAATGAACATTTTACATATAATGAGTGATCTCAATACTAATCGCCTATATGTGGTATTTTTTTAAGAGAATCTCTCAATATTAAGATGGTTAATGGCATCTTAATTTAGGTATGTCATTTTTCCTCCTAGTTATACATAGTATCTCATCAAACATTCTTTTTAGAGTAAATATTCTTCCCATATAAGATCTCAGATGGGATATGGACCCTCCATTGGAGTCCATACCCCTTTTCTAGTGTGTACACTTTTTGAGTTATGGGATTCCATATGTGATTTTGATGTTCGACACCCCCCATAAATACAAGAGCCTATAATACTATTATTAGGGAAATTTTCTCTATTAGGTCATGGGGGAAACACCAAATAAAATTCCATAATGTTTGGGTCCCACTTACAGTAGATATGGGTTTATACCAGCCCCCATCTCGGGTATGTAATTAGTCCTTCATTTCTAATGGATTGTTATTTTAATGAGTATGAATGTAGTTATTTTGAGCATATGGTCCACTACCACATCCAATGAATAATATGATACATCTATTAGAGGTGTGGTTTTACTCTTGGATTATGCATGTTCTATTTATACATAGTTCCCATAACCCCACAAACAAAATGATGTGTGGGTCCTTCATGATATAGTAGGAGTTGGTACCTATATAAGGTAAGTTTTGGGTCCTTTTTAATAGAGTTTAATTTCTTTCAGGTTTATACACGCTTGATATCTAGGAAGAATTAGCGCCCCAATCTACAAAATCCTTAGTGTACTGTTGTAAAATTGGATGTGCTTCTTCAATTTGTATAGGGTGATGTTGAATTATATATATGGTATGACAATTCAATACTACAGGTGTAATAATTCCCTCGTTTTATGTTTCATTAGATATTATAAAAATTTGTTTGGTAACCACTTTATTGGATTATAGGAACATATTAATGTTAGGGTCCCTCTCCATATACTAGTGATTTATGTAGGTTTATCCTTGTGTGATTTTTAGTGAGATATCATGACTATTGGTGTTTTCAAGAGTTGTCCTCATCTCATTTTTATGACGACAAATGAGATATTTTATGTAGATATTGGTGATTATAAAGAGTGTGGATCTAATCTCTAGAACTAGGGTCGAATGGGTTCTACCATATAGAATGTAGATAATTCTTTTTTTGAATATCTTGTTTTTTGGTTGGATATTTGATAATTATTATCATGATTACTATCTATAAAAAGGTTTTTTAGATAGATAGACTATGAATGGATGTATGTGAGTGAAGGGAATTCTACATCTTTTTGTTGGATTTCTGGTATTCATTAGTAACCATGTGTTCATTCTCTCATTTTTTGATTTATAATCAGATTTTCTATGATAACTATATGGAATCTATGATGGTACAGTTAGGGGGGTGTATGCAATGAATTTGGTATTTGATATTCATCTTAACTAATGGTGAGACATATTTTTGTGGTGATTTCATAAGGATTGTACTTTGTAGAGGGAGAGAGAGATTCCACTCAGAGTTAGTGTGACAATATGTGGTAACCCTCAAATAGTGTTTAGATACATGGATAATTTTTTTAGATATATTTATTAATGAGAATATTTCACATGATACACTACCTTGGGAGGGGTACATTGTTTTTGTGAGGGAACATCCTATAGATATTTTAACAGGATCCATAAAAAATGCAATTCAATTATATGAAATTATTTAGAGATTTATCAGTATTGATTATAGGTTTATACAATAATTCTATTTTATACTATTTATAAATGGAGCAATGAAATTAGTTCTAAATGAGTCCAGCAGTAATGGGACATTAAATGTACTTTTTAGTAGATGTTTTATACCGTGTGAGTTTTTTATCCATGAGTTTCTAGTTGACTAGAAACAGAATCATTGTTTATTAAAACTCTTTGGGGATGTGGTTTGATTTTATTTATAGTTTCACAGAACAGATTCTATAAATTCTTGGATGGATAACCATTTTACATTATTTTTCATGGATGTAAGATAAATGTAGTTTTTAAAATATAGTTTCAATGAAAAAATTTATTAATTTCTATAGTGTAATAGGACCTACTCATGCTCAATGGTGTATATATGAAATCCTTACAACCATTAATGAAATTACTACTAGTGGATTGATGTTACAAAGTTCTATAAAACAGTAATAATTAGTGTGTGAACATAAAATTTTTCTTTCAATGTTGTTTAGAACATGTGTATTTTATATCACCTTATGAAATTCCTAAGAGTTGATGTTGGTGTTTATTTAATATATCAGAATGATAGCATTGGGGTTTCCATTTTTTGGAGAGTGTTAAATCCATGGGATTCCCTTGATGAAGAAACCATATCTCGATAAATACATTTTCTTCAATAAAAGGTTATATATTGGGATTGATGTTAGTTTTATCAATGGTGTTTTGAAGCTATCATTGATGGGACATTCTAAATTTTTACAAGGTGATTTGTTATTTGGTTGAAAACCACCCCTAAGATGGGTCTAGTTCAGTAGGTGATAAATGAAACAAATATAATATATAACATCCATTATCAGAGTTTTGGGATGCGATGTTTTTTGAAAGAGATATAATTATGATTCATATATATGATGACATAAAATACTGGATGAGCTAATACAGTTGTTTCTTTCTATCCCACATGAGGTAGCACATTTCATTTCTTATAGATTTAATGATGGTATTATTTTGAGGGATAAAAATACTTATTATGGGAGATAATAATTAGTTGTTATCCTATTATGAAATAAGTTTTCTATTTTCATGTATTAAATCCTTGGGGCCCTTTCAACTAGTAAAAATTCTAATTATCTCCTACAAAATGACCTCAGAACAAAAATTGAATGTATTTTGAACTTTAAAATGTAGTGGTTATAATGAAGACTATGATTGGTGATATAACACAAAATATTATTTATTTTGATTATATAATATTATATGAAAAAATATTAATAATATTAAATAGGTTAAAATGATTATATATGATAAATGATTATTTGAATTCGAATTATAACCTCACTGGTAAATTCAGAACAAGGAATTTTACATAAGAAAGGATTAATTATTATTGTAATTGAATGAATATGTAAGGTCTATTTACATTTTCCCATTTATTTAAAATAACGGTTTCATTTTATTTACAATGTTATTGAACTCAACTCCTTCTCCCTATGTGTGTATAAAGATGTCATAACTATCCCTTACAAATTGATGATGTGGATAGTTGATTGAAGGTGATCGAGGAAGAATTTTTATCCTAGGATAATCACATCAACAATCTTGATTAAAATTCTAGTGATTTTGAATATGAAATACATGATTATAAATCTATAATTATCCTTCATGATGTATGAATCATTATTTAGGATTTCACTTCAAATTGAATTTATTTTCATTATTTCAATTTTTATTGAATATATATTTCATGTTGTTAATAATTTTATTCAAATTAATTTCAAATAATTTTGGTTTCATGAAGAATTGATATCATTATATATTATTATATCCGGAATTTCAAATTATATTGAATGTGGTTTCAAGAACATTTGTCATGTAGGTTCTTTATTATTATTAGTTTTGAGACCAGGTTTGTATGATGTGTATTAGAAATTTTCATGATTATTCTTACCATGTGGAAGAAAACATGTGGTGCAACCACGTACATGACCAAAAACATTGTCTTTATACATGTGTATGTTCAGGTACATGTCATGTTAGGTAATATGGATGGTGTTGATTTTGGGATATATGTCTAGTCTTCCATGTATCCCACACCCCAATATATTCAAGGGCACTCCTTATACTCTGGAGGAGCACACTGTGTTTCCCCATAGACACCATAAAGTTATTGAATTTTGGTAAGTCTTGTCATGTTTCCATAGTAAACACCACATACAAACCTTTTTTTCTAGGAAGAATCATTTCCAACCGTATATCCAATTTTGGAAAAAAGGGGAGTCCATTTTTAGTATCCTTCAACACATGAGTCAATGTTTTGGTGCTATTTACAATAAGTGGTCTTCAATGAGATGTTTTTTTTGGATTTTCGTAAACTGTAATACATTGTTGATTATATTTAGGTATAGATGTTGAAAAAGATCATGTGTGAGGGCTAGAGACTATTCTCATAGCGAAATCTGTTTTTGGGAATGAGGCCTTAAATTTTCATAGGGATCATTACCATTTGAAAGTATTTAGTGGCTTGTACTTTCATGAAAAATTATGTCCCAATGATTCATGAATTTTTTTCAAACATGACCAACATCCCTCTTCACAATATGCTGGTTCAGTAGGTATTATCTAGGTGTACGAAATGTGACTGATTTACTTCTCTTAACTAACGTCAATAATTTTACTGAATGTGGTCTGGTTTTAGTGGATAGTGAATATATACATTTACACCATTGTTGATATATCCTCTATGGACAATCATACATTAAATGGTATAAATATTCCATCCCCTATGAATTGTTTTGAGTTACAACTAATGGTGATAGATATGCACTATTGGAGAATCTCCTGAGTTCCCATCTTATGTGCCTCTGGATTCAAGTGTTAAATATTGATAGTGGTGTGGCTATGGATATAGATACTCTACATGAACATAAATAATAATTATGGAATGAGTAGTTTTATTAGATTGATGGTGTTTGTAAACACTAATATGGGGAGAAGTTCCCTAACTCTAGGATATGTATTTCCAAAATCCACATCTCTTATGGTGATGGATTTATTTTATTGATGGCGATGGTTCTATTTAGAGTGTATTTACTCCCATTTAGTATAATGTGATCATTGACATGGTATAGTGTTGTTCTTCATCATACACCCTTGTATAGGTCACGTGTTCTAGTGAGGTGTGGTCACCATTGAAAACTCTTGGTTTTAATGGCATGGTGACAGAAATGGCATACCTCATGGATGGATCATGAAAGTAGACACATGGGCTGCACTTGGAACATTCTTTGTTCCCATATCCATTTACATAAATAGATAGGATAATATACAATTATTCTCAAATAAATATTGTATTCCATTAAACCTCCTTCAGTGCATATGGGATACTGGGATCATATTTTTTTCTATTTTGATAGAATTGTCCTTTATTATCATGTTTTGAGATGTGTGGTACTCTCCTAAGTGTTTATGTATTGGTCTACATTCATCATGATGATCGTTTTGGGATCTTTTAGTTGTGTTCTTTGGTGAGATAATGAAGGTCACGACCTCCTTCGAGGGTTGATTTGTTTTTTTTTAATTTTAGATAACCACAACAACTTCTAGTAGTGGTCATATAAAGGGTAGTGATGTTCATGGTTGTATATACATTATTGGAATTGGATCATATCAGTTTTCCATGGATTTTTTATGGTATTGGGATTTTTTTCCCTTTTATAGTATGATCTAGTAATTTTTATATGGTTCATTCAATATAGAGGGGTGTCTTACCCTATGTTGTGGGGATTGTTTGCAGGGTCTCCATGGTATGGTTTACTATATAGTTTGAATTGACCTTTATTCCCATAATGAAAGTGTTACATTTATATCCTGGATCTTGTGATTTATTCATCCCATTTGACAGTTTCCTTTGATTTTTGGGTGATTTTAATGTTCATATTTGTTTTTATGATTATTTAAAAAATTGTTTACCTTCCCTTTTTAGGGAATCATTATAGGTATTTTAAAAATCTTAGTTCATAGGACTTATACCACAAGAAATGTGTGTATATAAGGATAACATATTTTTTATTGACATATACTATGGAAATAGACATAAAAGAGGGAGTGGAGCTTATAAAAATATAGTTGTGTTAGTCTAATGGGACTGAAAATAGATAGTTCAAATAATAGAAGACAATATGAACTATTATTCTTCTCATTCATAGTAGATTCAATTTTGTGTACCTTTGATAGATGGTCCTCAAAATCATACTAATGTACCAACTTTTTCTTTATATTTTTTAGGATGGTTATTAGGTGTATTCAATTAGGTTTGAATTATTAGTATGTTATATATGTCTTCTATGTAATTTTTCATTTAGTTGTATTGAAGGCGGGTTCTGATATTTTATTCTATGTCTAAGGCCTCAAATATGATTATTATTATTTCATGGTGATTTTCTAAATTCCCATAACTATTGGAGGATGACTTGTTATTTCTCCCACTGCTCACCATAGGTCATTCTGGGGCCCTGATGTGTCAGATCATTACAACTATCCTTATTATAATAATAGAATGTGAAAATTTATATGTTTTAGTTTTACTTTATTCTGGTGTCTCAAATGGGTTATAATAATGTCAATGTTGATCAAATTATATTTAAAATATTTAAATTATATTATAATCATCCCCAAAAAATATTATAATCATTTTTGGTTTTATCCTAGACTAAGAAACATGTTATTTTGGTGTTTATTATCATCCAATAATTCATAATTGATTACATTGAAGTTTATAATATAAAATAGTTTTGTTGATTTAATCCTTATATAGAAATACTAAATGATATATTAAGATTCAGTGTAATCATTAAAGTAATGAGGTTATTGTATAAAATTAACAAAGAATAACCTATCCTGATACTCAATCCTGCATACAATAAGTCCAATGTGGAATTTCAATCATCATTGGATTTCCAAATTTTGAACATGGAACAATGATATCACTTTTTACTTCATATTTTGAGTTATAAATAATAAAAATGGAATAATTTGATCAATGGATTTATTCATTACCATTACATGTATTAGGTAGGTCATACTATATGAATAAATACCTTTAAAATATATACCATATAAACATGGGACATATTAACATTAAATTATTAGGAATCTAGGAGATATTTAATCATTACGAATGATCATAATCATTAAATTATATATAGATATGTACATTAAAAGTAATTCTATAAATGTGAAAGATCAAACGACAATGATGTTGGTAAGATTAATTAGTTGATTATATAATAGTTATCCAAATACTTGACCAAAAATAAATTAAAAACTACCCATATCCACGTGACAAGTGAGATAACTCTACTTTTCCCCTTATATATGTCACACATAATCTATAACATCAGCCACTCTATTAATGGGGTGGTTATTATTTAGTCGCATTCGGAAAAACATTATCTAAATAATAAAAAACGTGTGTATGATGGGTGTATAAGAGAAACCAAGCAGGACACCACCAATGTTCTATAAAAATTATTTTTCAAAACAAACAATGACATGGTACATTTAAAATACATATAATAAAATAAAATATTTATTTTATAAAAAAATAAAAGTATATAATATCATTTAAGACAATATTTTTTTTAATTTTTTTTTAAAATATGATTTATTCAAATAATTCACATAATTATATAAAATTATAAATAAATATATTTTTTAACAAATTTATCTTATAACATAATTCAATAACAATATACAACCAACAGTCATAATGTAATAATCTAGGATCGATAAAAATACCAAAATCAACTTGCGAACAAATAAATGGGGTGTAATCCAACAGTATAGGTAAAACTCATTGCCAATTAATAATATTAAAATAGTAACAAAATTGGTAACAATAGTTAAAATGAATTACTTGTATAATTTATCATAATTGAGCTAAGGACATAATATTTAAAACCACTTCCCTAGTCATTTGAAATCATATACATAGTGGTAATGTCTATGAAAAGTGTGATCATAGGAATATATTTTACTTCTCAAGAGAATTCCCCTTTACCATACGTGGATTTTGATAATTTTAACCAACATGCATTTAATTGATCATTTAAATTTATCATTAGATAAACCCACATCCAACCTCCAAACATCCTTAATTAAAATATGTGTTTTGAAAGTGTGGTATCCATTTATTATAATAAGATTCCACATTTTTAAAATCTATTGAAATGTTACAATAAAATTTAGATGAAATTTTACATAAATTAAATGACAAGATTATATAACAAATAATCAATTTTCATTGTAAAAAAATTAATAAAAAATTAAATAACCAATAAAAATAACAATTAAATAATATTTTACAAGTATAAACAATAATGACATATTTCTTTACAAGTAGATAATAAATAATTATATAAAAATATATTCACTTATATTTATTAAATCCACAATAAATTTCATAAAACCAAAGAAGTGAAAAAATTCCACAGTTGTATAATTAAGGCTCTATATGAAAATTACTATTTTATATCTACTGAAATTCAAAAAGAAACAATTTCAATCCAACTAGGGAATATTTTAGACTATTAATAAAAACATTAATTTAAATGAAAAAATAATTATAAATCATGTTTTTATGATTACATTATAAAATAGGGATATATGGAACCACAAATAAATAATTTATGTAATATATATAAAACAATGTAATTCAGTACTAAAATTTGATATGATGTATCTATATTATGAATTAAGACATAAAAAAATGAAATACCTAATCAATTATCTTCATGAAATCCTCATTCTATCGTAGCATAATTAGGGAAAGATAATGGGGGAAAAATAATTGATTTTCAAGGGATGATGAATAATGAAATATACATATGGAACTCAATCAACCCTGGGGAATAATCTTCCTTGGATGTAGAGGTGAATGGAGGAGTTGAAGGAGGGCAGTTTTCGGATATCCCTTGGTGAAAATGAGAGAAAATGGGAGTTATTAGAGTGAAATAAGAGTCATTAATTTAACTAACCAAATTTCTATAAAAATAAGTAGTTATTAAAGAAAGATATATATATTTTTCACACAAAGAAATATACATATATATAAAGGAAAATATATTAAAATCATTTTATCCGACATTTCTATTTTTCATGGTTTGCGATACCAAATTCCCAGGATATTCATTCTAAAATATTCACTAATATAATAGATGATTTGTTTCGACTAAAATTTTTATTAAGCACATAATTTTTATTTAAATATTATTCCTAATAGTGAAATTAATGGTGTCATAATTTTCTCGACCAAGACTCATCATGCCTTTATAAAGACCATCAGAAGTTCCTTATTAATGAAATAAGTTATATTATATATCCTACATTTTTCATTATCCCATCAATGGATTTTCAAATTATTACTTTGTGATCATAAAATGTGACCTAGGGAAATAACCATCTATCATGGAAAATTATAAAAATGAAAAAGATCTAAAAGAAATTTTATAACCTAGAAGAAAAATGATCCATTCTTGGTAATTACAAATCCATATAAAGAAATAGATACATATAATAATTCTACATATAATAAATATCAGAAATATTTGGAATATATATTATATAGGGATGTAATCTTATCAAACATGTGACCATACATAGACATGAAATATCTTCAAAAGGTCAAAAATAACCCAACATAAGATCATATACATCCACAATCATTAATATTATAATTGAGAAGTTTAATTCCAATAAAAATGATAGGCAACACATAATATCAATTTTAATTGTTGATGATCAACATACAATTAATCCTGAAAATAAAAAATCACCATGTGATTCCCAATTATCACAATTTTCATCACTATCTCCAACAAATAATTTATCCAACTAATTCAATAATTTTTACTTGACATTGTAGGGACTATTATGTATGGGTAAATATATTTTTATAGTATATATTTTTATAAATTATTGATAATTTAAAATATACTAAAATTGAATAATTGATTCAAATAAATCCTTATAATAGATAAGATATAGAACAGTGACATAAAAAATATTATACAAAATCCAATCCATCCCCTCATACTAACCCCCAATTGAAGGGTGACATGTCATGATGAGATTTAATTGGGAATAAATATCATCTTGAAGGACTTTCTAGTTTATTAGGTCATTAAGGTATTCCTAGATGGGATTATTTGTGTATTAATAATGTAATATTTAATAATATAACACATATATTTTTATTGAATTTGTTAATTTTTCTTATTAACATAAAAAAATTAAAATGGGATAATTCCGATAACATATCGATAATAAAAAATATTTTTTTTATTAAAATAAAGGGATTATGAAAGTAAAATGATAAATACCCCATATATATCCTCACACCTTTGGGAAGTAATATGAATGGGTTAAGGAATACAGAAAGGCTTTCAATGATCTCCCTACCCATGTCGAAAACTGGATTAATGAGAAAAAAATCAATGAAATTACACATCATCCCAAAAAACAAATATTTATTATTATATCTTAATAAATATTGGAATCACATGGATGAAAATAAAACTATGAATTATTGAAATAATTAATCACATCATTTATTAATGATATTAGAAATAAAAATAACTTATTAAATAATCCAACATAATCAGATGCAATAGAACATGAACCAAAAGGTAGCCCATAATTTTTATTTATATAATATGATTAAATCTATAATATAATGTGTATCACTATAAAATTAATTATTATTGGATGATTAAATTAACCATTTGATAAAAAATAAAAACATTATATTTTTCATAAGAAGTTGAAATCTAATTAAGAGTATCATGAGTTACAATTCCAAACAATATTCATTAAATACATGATATGGAAACAGACCGCAATGTGATTCGACAATAAAATTAATTTTCCTCATTAAAATTGCTGATGTCGAAATTTATCATTTAAATATATTCAACTATGATTTTATTTAGAATTGAATTGCAAATAAATAGATGTAACATCGGTTTTTATTTCCAAAATAATCTATAAATTTTTTAAAGAACATCTAATTTCACCATCACATGATTATTTTAATAACTATGTCTAATTCATGATGATTTTTGTGCAGTTTTAATATATTGGATTAACTAATGGGATTAATATGATAAAACATGAACGTTCTATTATGAAATAAAACCCAACAACATACTCAGCTCTTCCCACAAGTCAATATAACATAATTTAGTTTAAAATTTTGTTCAATAGGAGAAATATTCATTATATTTTTAATTTTATCAAATTATAAATAACATTTATAATACTTCTGAAACAATAATGATTTAGTAATAAAAACTGCCATAGGTGATTCCAATTTTGAAAAATACTTTAGATGAAGTCTGTAATACCATGTTATACATAAGAATATTTGAATGTATATGACATTTTTAAATTTTTTCCAATCCATAACATCAGCTACTAATTTATAATTAGCTAATATTTCCGATTCATAAATAACATAGCCAAGGAATTTCACTTAATCTTCATAGATGTTGAACATGGATATCCAAGTGTACATGTAGAGTCCGTGTTGAGTTACTATTAGAAAAATAAAATGAATTAGTATATTTTATTTCAATTTGAAATAAAAATGTGATAACACTATTAGACCATTATATAAGGATCATGTTATATATGAAAGATATGATTTATTTTTTTATAACCAAATAAGGAGAATTTGTTAAATAAAATTGAATCATAAAACACACATAATGTCCATATATACATTGGAAAATATTCATAGTAATATAAATGTACCTTCACTAATGTATTCATATCTAGAACAAAAATAAATTATAGAGAACCACCATTCACCTTAAATTGATAATTGAGTTAATGAATGTATGGTGTAATGTTTGTTACCAAGCCCACAACCACTAAAAAATACCTTGATCAGAGAATAAACTTGCAATCCTCAAGAAACCCTCCCCTTATCCCGGAGGCTTCCAAATAGAAGAGAGGTTCTATAAGGGTATTATGTGGAGACTATACCCATTTTTATACTGAAATAATATTTTAAATCACAGTAATATTATAAATAGAAATAATGAATTAAATAGTTAACCCATCCCATGCTAATAAATAAATCATCACAACCCATGGTATTTTAAAATAAGATATATAAATTATAAGGTAGATATAAAAAAGGAATCCATGTGGGGGGATCATATAAAATAATATCCCAAAAGGAAAAAACATAGAATCTATAAACTACACCTAAAAATAGTCTGGATTCTATGATTGATACCAATATCCCATGAATCATTGAAGACTTCTGAATCAAGAATAAAATATGGTGGTAAAAACATTATAATGACATATTACCCTGGAATTTTTTCAATACCCATGAAGATACTGAATAATGTTATGAGAATGAAATTTGAATCCACCACCAATTACATTAAATGAACATCCAGTCTAATAAATAATGTTCCTATTGATAATTTATTAACTAGTAAAATAAAAATTCAAATCCATGTAAATAACCATATTGAAAATTGACACCATGGATTTTCCTTAACTACATCATCCAAGGCCGAATAACTCTACCAAAATTCTATCATGTAGTAATACTAGAATCCAGAGAAAACTTTCATGGAATCCAAAAAAGTAGTAATACTAGATTGAAGGATAAATCTAATGGAATCCCAAATTAGTAGGCCTTTGTACCCTAATAATAAAATCTAAAAGGATCCATTATATGTATTAATACTAACTCAAAAAATTTATAATATCGAATCCATAATATATATTTATACTGACAACATATATCAAATGAAGTGAATCCCAAATCATTAGTCATCCAATTCCAAAAACCAAATTCATTGGAAACCCAAATCCATAGTCATCTAGACTTAAGGGACCAAAAATTTAATTATCACAACATGTCATTCAACCAAAATCCAAGAATCATATCAATGGAATCAGACATCATTAGTTATCATGAGTAAAAGGATCAAATCCCCGGATTCCTAAATTAGTAGTTATTCTAACTCCATCGTTCAAATCTATGTCATAGAAAAATAGTATTGATCTTGAATATAATGATCAAATCCATACAATCCCAAATATGTAGTCAAAATTATAAAATATATGAAATAATACATAAATTTATTCAAATTAATTTATATCATGAATCATTTAATAAATATGTACAATTGGTCCTTTATCATTTTTAATGAATCCATAATCCTGTAAACATTCATATCTAATGTTCAAGGATTCATTGGGGCCACCCCTCTCTCCCCCTAATTCCAACATAAAATATCTAAATTGATCACACTACCTTGGTACATACATCATCAATCCGCACTCTCCAAAACATTTTTTATATCCCATGGAGCAGTTCAATTTCATGATGTCTTCAACGTGTCATTTATTTATAATTTTTTGTTATGTGTTTGGTATTTTTTATAACCATGAATATTATGAATAGTAAAATGGGAATAACATTAGAAAAATATTTTATTAAAAAAATTAATTATTCAAACTAAATTAAACTTATATAACATCATCCCATTATTGATGATAAATTGTTATAAAATCTCTAATGAATATTAATTCCCTCTAAATATGGTATTACGAAAATACCTCTCTAAAAAGTGAATTAAATATTGAAATGAATAAAAATTATTACTGAATTTACCTCAACATCACAAAAAAAATGAAGGTTACGTGAACATGATAATAAATGGAAGACAGATCCCCATAATAATAAGTAGATAATGATAAATTACACATAAAAGGATATACTAGTTGAAAATGGGAGTAAAAAGAAGATGTAATATTATAAAATCCTATGTTATATTTTTTTTTTAATTTTTAAGGGATCCCATTTTTTTGTTAAATGGTTTAACAACATTTTCTCTAACTATATAGATCCCACAACCTAGGAAACACTACATTTTATGGTTTTCAAGAATATTATCCAATGTATTATCAAAATATTTGAAATAAAAATTCAATTTTCTTATTATTACAAGATTCTAAAAAGTGGTTTTAAATGATTGAAAATTAATGTTGAATTACATTTTTTTCACAATGTTCATGTGAATGGTTATAACTAAAAATGTGATATCCAATATCGTCTAGCTTGGCCTCGAAATGTATCACATTATAGTTCAACTGAACCATTTACAACTCAAATATCCCCCATGAATCCTTAAAAAAAATTCCCGAAACTTTTTTAAATAAAATAAAAAATAATTTAGTGAAATAAAAAAGATAAATATTTCTCAAGAAACATTATTTTATTATAAACTATCTATAGTATATAAGATCAACTTTTAGTTTCAAAATGAATGCCACTGAGCCTAGTAAAGAAATAACTATCGATACTATGACCTTATTTAAAATATTTCACCCATTTATTGTATTTAAATCATAAGATAAAACCACCATTCAAACATAAGATGAATTTTCCTTCCATGGGGATCGATATAACTCCAATAAACAATGTGAACATTATGATACCCAAATAACATTCAATACTCTTGCTCAAAATCCATAGTTTGAACCACAAGAGATTGATTGGGGTCATATTTCTTCAACTATAATACATTTATTATATTATACATATCACTAAAATACAATTTAATGGATGAATAGTTTATAAATCCATCAATTCTCTCTATAATATAGAATGACCACAAATACCTCTGAAATAACTTCATTTCCATCTGAATACAATGAAGTATCAATTTCAAATATGACCTCAAAAATAATTGGTCGTTATCCTAATATTTTAGAGTAAATTTCCATGGGTCATCATATAATATCTGTAACTATAGGTACTAAAAACATGATTTCATTCCAAGTGAATATGCATCAAAGACTCCTTCAGAATACTTTCTCTGATCATGGTTTCCTCTCCATCCTATAACTAACATATAGGAAATTGGCACTGTCAACCATTCAAACATTTATAATGGGACATCTATAGAGTACACTAAACATATTATTATAAGTTTATTATATTATAATTAGGTGGTTCACCTATAAAAAATATAAATTACTAGTGGGATTCCATCAGTATGTCCACCATAATCTGTATAATACATTTGGATTATCCGTCTATATTTAAATTAATGATATTTACCATTTTAACACGAATACGAAGTAAATTTTATAAATCATTAAAAACTTTATTTGTAAAATTAATGTATTTTTCTGATGGAATACTCATATCAACTTCATGTAGTCTCCTCAGATAAATTCATAGGGATTTTGTAGCTCATCCACTGAAAAATCCCCAATTTTTTTTTAAAATTAGGTGACCTTAGTCAGACTATCCATAAAACCCATATTTAATCATTACCTCATGGATTATTTAGAATCCACTTCAAAATCCCATAGTTATTTCATCCCATTTCATCTTGAATGTATGAAATAGATATAGAATGCACATAAGTTTCTAATATTTATCATTAAGAAATAGTTAGATAGAGAAACACATGTCGATACCCTTGTAATCCATCTTTATTCTGAACCACCAATCATTTTATCACCTGTAAAATAAATATTGGATTGACCATGGTGTAAAAAATGAAGTTGAGGTCTGATAATATCACATAATGTCCTCCTACGTATCCATGAGGTCCACAACATGACCATGAAAAAGGAGGATCTCTTCATAGTCGAGGGATCAAACTGTTGGAAATTAATTACTATATATATTTTCCCTCAAGGATAAGAACTATAGTTACACTATTTATCACATCATGACCATACAGAGATGTGTTCAATAAAAAACGATATAAGGTTCACCCATCCCTTGTATTCTAGAGTGTCCAAATGCATCAGAACATATAGAGTAATCAACGAACTACCTCTACTAGACTCATAGATTTCTTGAGTCTATATCTTCATTCATTGTACATTACCAACCAAATTTATTATTTACATGGTTTAACGTAGATTAAAAAAATACACATTCTTCACTTACCTTCCCTACTAATTTTTCAAATACAAATATAAAAAGTCATGTTTTTTGGTCTATGAACACAAATAATTTCTTACTCAATATGTAATGCATCCTATATATTAGAACATGTACTTTAATGATCATATCATTATCCTATTTCAATTATATTAAAAAATATCACCTCATATTCCAATAGACATAATCCTCTTCTCGAAAACTCTAATTCAAGACTAACCCTAACAGAACTCCTAAGGAATCACAATATAGAGATAACTCCTCACCTAGATCTGGTTGGGTAAGGATTGGTTCAAATGTAAACCATCCATTCAACCCCCTAAACGATGTATTATAGAAAAATATATATATAATAATATAATATATCTTTACAAAACCTAACAGTGGTTTTACAAAATTTTAAAAGCATCATGAGGAGAACTATTAATTATTTCTCAAACCTAGAAAGCATCATATGTCAAATATTTGTTCTTCTAACACTAGAAAAAAAATAATGGAATTTTTAATGTACATAAAAACTCTAACTTCATAAATAATATATCCCATGGAGTAAATATTATCATTAAACAAAATTAACATAGAGAGCATGAAATATGGAGAATGCACTCCAATAATTCATAACAATACCTATAGGTGTAAAAAATTATTAAAAATTGATATGGAGTTCACAATGATATCATCAAGAAAAAAACCATTAAAGAATATAAATAAGGGTGCAAAACATATTTATGTTGATCCATATATACTTGTGGTATATTTTTTATACTAAATGACTTCAAAAGATACTCGTACAATCTAATCCTTATTCTATAGGTAGTACATGGTATGTCTAATAGACTCTGCCTCAGGTATCCATAACCTGATCTATGATCCATCTTATAGAATAATCATCCACCTATGAAATGATAAAATATGTTTTAAATAAATGGAATGGGGTTTCAATTTTTAATAATAGTTGTATTTAAATGTTGGTGGTCAAAAAATCTCAATAAACAATCTTTTTTATTGGACAATAGGACAAGAAATCCCAAAGGGGATATTGTTGGATGAATTAACACCTATGATTATATTTTCTCTAGTTAATCCATATAATATAAATAATATTATATGTTATATATTAAAGAGAAACAAGAAGATCCTAATATCCCTAAATCATCTCAAATTAGAAATCAACATCACTCTGGTGACATCCCAGGGAACATGTTAGGAAACAATTTTTTGAACATTTCTTCCATGGGAGGAAAAAATTAATTTTGTAACTCCCAACCATCTAACATTAAATTAGAAATAATGGTTGTAGTTATACGTATATATTGGTGGTAATTATAAACACAACTAGCCTATAATATAAGAATGTCATTATGAACATAAACATCCCTCTTAAGATATAAAATGGATTCTCGTTGACGGAAAAAATAAATGTCATGAGATATGGGGAAAAAAATATTCTAAAAGATATAATCCAAAGTAATAATTTGTATCAATTTGAATCTCCATATATAGTGATGTCCAACAATCTCTAGATGACAATTTTTTATATTCATGAATAACCCCTAATTATACTGCCAATGTTGTGACAATTTATATAACTCCATATATATACTGTAAACCAAAACATAGGATATTAATAAAAAATTAAAATATGAGAGAGTGTAATTACCATTTTTGAAGTAAATTATATACTAGGATATAAGATAAAATGATCATACAGAAAATTATTTGGGGTTCCACATATTGGCCTATAAGAGTAGGATGGATTGTGTGATGATGGTCTGAACCCTATCCTTGTGCTCCCATATGGAACCGATATATTTAATAACCCTATTAAAAGTTATCCTATCACTGATCACTATCTACAACACATAAACAATGAGTGATATATCACACATTAACTATTAGCCTTTCATGACATTAATGATATTTCTCTTAAACCCTATAACATCCCATTTCCCTATTTCCTATAAACTAGCTATGCAATCCTATAGAATTTATGAAATTACATTATCATGGTGCAATAATGTAAATTAATCAATATTTGGACACACTATGTACAATATTTTCCATTCCTTGAATGTAGTGGAAAATAAAATGAGCTAAAATATCTAGCCGAAAAGATGATCTACTACAATAGATACTCTATCAACCACCACATCGACATAAAATATCAAATGTACTCTTCCTACACCAAATATACATTCCTTTATTATCTAACTACAGTGGGACTCTTCCCCAACTCTAGTTTATCATAATTTTTTCTTAATTAATGACCTTATAAAATATGTTTGATTGAAAACTTTAACACCAAATCAAATACCATACATCAATCCACTGTTAAAATGACTTAACCTAGCTATATCATCAATATCTAGTACAAGAGTAAAACCTTGAAGATCTATAATCTAATCCATGTAGTAAATTACTTGGATTCTCCCCTATATTTGGATCATAAACTTCGTATACTTACAAAATCTAATGGTATCTGTGACGAAGTGTCAAAAAAATAGTCCCAAATGACCTTCCAGGACATCCAAATGTATTTAACTTCTTATAATAGAAGATCCCTCCATCAATTCACTAATTCTCAAGGAATATAAACTTTTAAATTATCCATCATATAAATTGGTATATAAAGGAGGTCAAAAAGGATCCAAATGGACTCTATCTTGTAATCACCTTTTTAGGGACCACCCACTATATGAAATAATGTTGTGTGATATAACTGAAAATCCACCATTATTTCAAACTTCGTCACCAAATGTCATCGAATTTGTCTCTCCATATCATGAACTATTAAAAGAATGATTTCATGGATATATTTTTTCATCCAATTCCCTTATAAAAATGTATGCTATTTACGAATAAACTCTAGTTCATGATAATCACCAACCTCCTCATAGTTCACCAGAGGACATTGAGGATATATTTTTATTCAATTTTAGACACACACCTGATACAATTTCAATATAACAAACACCAATATTACTAAACCATGAAGAAAAAATGGATTTTGTTGATATAATTTTATACCGACAAACAATCTATTGATTACTAGGATTCTATTAGGATCCATGACTCTATAAATACATTATCATTATAAAATTTAGTCAATTTATAAATAAAAATTCATATAATAATCTGAAACAAAATCAATTAAATCAAAATTTTCCCAAAACAAAATAATGATAATATTAATATTAGAATAAATAATGATGAATTAAAATAAATATATTTATACAAGGTAGGAGTATCCCCTCCGGATAACTGATATTTTGAATAAATATATGTCTCATACTAGAATTCTAGATAGCTGTCATAATTTAATATAATGATTTAAATCCAGTACAACATAACTGTGTGATAAATCATTAACATTATTCAATTTAATTAGTAAAGTAAAAAAATAAGAATTCTATGGAAATATTAATTATTAATAATTTTATTTTTTACAAATTTATTTATTTTAGTTAAGTTAATATATTAAAATAATTTATGATAAATAATTTAATATATTTCTATAATTTAAATTTTTTTAATATAATTGTTTGAGTCCACATAACATGTAATTTTTGGAACAAATAAACATAAAAAAATAAATTATATGAAGATTAATCCTTCCTGGTGATGTTATATAATTATAGTCTTGAAGACTTTGTGATAACTTCTATGAGAATATAGGGTGAATTGGGTATTCATTACAGACAAGTGTAATGATTGGGAATATATGACAACTCATATTATTAATTAAAATAGAGAATAAATTAGAGTAACAAGTTTGAAAAATAATTTTCATGGTTTATTATAGTAATATGATTTAAAATCATTAATTAATTTAAATTGATATACAATTTACTAAAATCATTGTTTTTCACTTTTATAGAAAATTGGGAAAATATATTAGCAACGATATATAATGATCAAAAATTTTATTATTCAATTTTGATATGTATTATAAAAATGTAAGAAACATTTTATAACAATAAAATGTGTACTTTACAAGTTATGTATTTTTAAAAAAAAACCCAACCATAATCATTAAAAAAATGATATTATCTTCTTAAAATTATATCATTCAGGTGTTCCATTGACTGTAATGGGTAAAAATATGTTTCCTCATAATTCCATATATAATTAAATAACAAAAATATAACAAATTTATATATATTTTTTCTATATCAATATAAAACCCCTAAATCAAACCACTAGCCATGAGGCATGAAAATGAGATAAAATAGACTTGTTTTTATGGAGATGGTTGTGACTAAAATAAAAAATAAACTTGTATTTTGAAATGATGATTATCATCAAGGATATCTAGTTACTTTAATTTCATGATACATAATAATATTGAAAAGTTTCATAATGAAACTGTTTTCAAGGTAGCCTAATTCTCAAAAAATAAAAACTTAATTTGTGGTAATAATATTCAGAATAAATTGTTGATATAGGATAAGTGTGTGATAAAATCGTTTAAAATAAATTTTAAATTCATTTATATAGTGTACTAGGTCAAAAAATGGACATACCCACAACTATGTAAAAATATTATGTAGGATTCAAGAATCATATTATGGTACCTCAATACAAAAATCATAATAAACATTTAAAACTCACTCAGACTGAGATATTCCACTCAAAATAATCAATATAAACTCAACATTTTATGTCTCATTCATTAGAGGGATCTTTGATTTTAAATTATTATAGGATTACCCCTTAGGTACATTTTTTTCAAACAATAATAATTCTTTCTCCATCATCTTATAGAAGGAACATTAGTGAAAACATCATTACAAACCAAATTGTTTACACATCAATATAGAATCCCTAAATGATGAAAAACCAATAATTCCATTATCATTTAGGGGAATGATTTATTTCTCCCATATATATTCATTACAATAATACAATTTAAAATCTTTTTCATTGTTTGAAATCCTTTTAGGGGAATCATCCACTATCAAATTTATATCATTAACTTATCATCACATAAAACAATCAAATCAATCATTATTGTTCTAGAGGAATCCAATGAATAATTACATGAATTCATAAGAGCATTGATTTCTAAATAAATATGTTTTACAATTAGAAAATAATTTAACTCAGAACACACATCCTTAACAGGGTATGGACCACCAACAATGTGGTGAATACAAAATTACAATGAAAAATTCCCTCATAATGCTCAGATATACCATAAAATATAGTCTAATATAATCTAATAACCCAACCTACTCTTCTAAAATACCATATGAACTGGAATTTTTGTACTATTAGAATTATTGAAAATACCTTCCATGTTACTCAAAAACACCAACCACACAAACTATAGTGGTTATACCAAATATTAATGTAATGTATATAGAATCTAGTAGGACATGATGAGACACACTGTAATCCATACGCAACTAGTCAATTAGACCCTCTTTACTTACAATACTATTTGAATGTAATCCCTACTTCCTAGTCATATAATATTTTTGTGATCCATTTAAAAATAGTTAACACTATACAAAAACTATATTTCTAAAAAACACCCACATTCTTTTACATTTTCTCTCCCATATAACTATATATTTAAAATATCCAAAACCTCATTCATTAGATAATCACAATTATCATTTAGATAATAAAGTTATGTTGATTTTACTGCATCCCAACATTTGAAACACAAACCCATTGTTCATGAGATATGATAATATACGATGTATCTACACTATTCCAATAAAAATATCCCTACTCATTCACTACATTAGAATGATTTGGATGTACTAGATACTTATTTTCTATATAAATCTATTCATTAACAATAACATTAACATCATATAATTGTGTGCCTATTGCGACACCTATAAGATTAAATTATACCAAATTAACCAATCTCTTATAACACTTACTTGAGTTTTGTCCCTTTAAAGAAAAAATGTGGAAACCATGTATTTAAGGAAATATTCTTTCGAGTGCCCTATGAAAATCAATAAAAACTAATATCAAGAAAACATTCATTGAAAATAATATAATGATGATTATAATCCATAGTATAATGAATAGAATGTGATATCAAATATTATCTCATATAAACTTCCACTAAGATTCTACATATTTATACAAAACATTATAATCTATTAGTTTTATATATCCGGATTAAAACCCCTAGTGATGAATTAATATCAAATATTATTTTTTATATTATAAATAATGCAATTGAAATGATGAACAGAATTCAATACATAATTTCTCATTTTAATGATGTATAATGGATTGAAATAAAGATATGACAATTCACTCTAATAATCATAATGTTTAAATGAAACTAATCTAAATCCAAAAGTAGTTCCCATTAATAAATTTGAGAGAAACACTAAATGATTAAATCTTATCCACATTGATATGAAATTTCATTAATTAAAATCCTAAATTAACGTAATCCATATGTTAATATCAATAGAAACCCATGGATTTGAACCATTTGGTGGAAGATGAAACTAATAACCAAAATCATTCAAATAAAATATATTTCAATAATATATTCTTAATTTGATAAAATATTAATAATATTACCTCTGATGGAAAAACATTTTTTGAATCCCCTTCATAGAAGAAGACCAATTTATTCTGATGAGCCATTCTTCTAGGAAATTCATTAAAAAATGATTCAACATAGAATCCCTAATATTCATTGAAGACTGAGACTACTCATGATAATTAGTTAAGAATTTTCTAAATAAAATATGGAGATCAAGATCCCACTATTTTTTTTTATATTTTGAAACATGGATTTCTATATGATCATAAAATTGTGAGAGTATGGATCCCATTTCCACAAAAATAATAATAATAATTTTTTTAATTATTATTATTACTAAGAATTTATAGAATTATAATACATCTTATAAAAATTGAAATTAATGTTATTTTTTTATAATAATTACCAATAATTGCAATGCCCTAGAGGTTTCTTATTAGATATCTTGCCTCTTGAGGTTGTCGAGGAGGTCTTGAGTTCATGTATCCCTAGTGTTTGAATATGTCTATGATTTTATTTTTATTCGTACCCATCCCCTGGAATATAAAATATTTATTTAGTGAAAATAATAATAAATAACTAGAGTAGGCCACAAATTATCTTTTATAACATTAATTATGGCATTATCGATACAACATGAAAGCACAAAACCAAAAAAAAATTTAACCTCATCTCAAAATACCAACCTCATAAACTAGAAAATATCATACCAGGGGATCAGAAATATCTTTTAAAAACCATCATTTTCCAATTTTTATGTAAAAAAACAAAACATCCAAAACCGTTTAAGACATAAATGTTGTTTACAAAATTCAGTTTAGAAATGTATGTCTTCAATGAATTAAAAATCCTTTCATCACATGCTCATTAAAATTAAATACAACCCCTCACTTTTCTCTTTGAAATAGGAAATTTCATTAATATATAATCCCTTTTTATGTATACCATTTTATTTTTGAGAACCATAATTGGAAAAATAATGTAAGATTATTAATTTTAAATACTCACCCATGGATTCCTATGACCGATAATACATGTGCTCATCACCAAATCCTCTTCATATATATCCAATAATTTATAATAATGTAATATTTACACACAAACATTTTTAAATTTGTATAATAAAACCAAAGGGTCAATGGAATAATTTTAATCAAAAAAAAATGAATTCGAATAATTTCCAATTCAAATTTCATCCACATTTCTATAAAATTTCTCATAAATATAAATCAATTATTATTTTATTTTCAAACCACCCAGAGCTTTTAATTTTTGAATCCCAATATTTAGACACCAACAAATATTTTAAAATCAAATGTTAATAATCAAAACCCAAAAAACTCTCACACTATGAGTAAA
Source organism: Viscum album (assembly GCA_963277665.1). NCBI lineage: Eukaryota > Viridiplantae > Streptophyta > Magnoliopsida > Santalales > Viscaceae > Viscum > Viscum album. Next base: position 569,163,002 of record OY728151.1, read on the forward strand.
TAGGCCCAACACAATAATTGACATATTTAAATTAAAAAATAATCGAATCACATCCACTACACATTCCATGGTCATATCATTTGAGGGATTAAGAAAAAAATTTAAGATCACACATGGGTATTACATTGGTAGTTCTATTATCAATACATGGTATTACAAATCACATAGAATAACTATTCACCTTATAAAACCCCATAAATATCTCCATCGACATTTAAATTTATTAAAACAATTCAAAATTGCCCAATTATAATCTTAATCACTACAAAAATAAAAAAACAATAACAAATCAATATTTAATGCTAGGATATTTAGAAAAATCTATCCCATATAACCATGGAAATTAATGAGTCCATTTGAATATGTACTGATCGGGAGCCTACCATGACTAACTACTTGAATTATGATAATCTAATCATTTAATTACTCGATAAACAAAAATAAATTTTTTAATTTTTTTGGTAACATTTTTCAAAAATACCACTCATATCGACCCTGAAACAGTCATCTGTTCTGTCCAAAAACAAGCCATGATAGGAACTCCCAATAATGTAGGACTGGATACATGTGTTTGGAATCATACATACAATATTTTGGGAATAATTAATTCTAAAAATTTTACATATAAATAAAAAAATGGAAAAAAAGTAATAAATGTGTAAAATAAATAGACAACTGATATAATAATTATAAACATTGGATATACCACCATTTGACATCAATGGTCACCACCCACCACACAACCACAATCCCACCATAAGAAAGTAAGAACTAGATATAACATACATCTAAAATGTAATATATAATATATTATTGGGAATTTAAATTCTCATTATTGATTACAAGGATGAACAACCCCTTATTATATAAATTTTAAGATAAATACAAACCATAGGTGTTTCGTAATATAAAAACAATAAAATTTTGTTTCTATTCATTTTAAAATATGTAAAATGAATAAAATTATAAAACCAATATTTCACTATTAATATAAATTTTTATAATGGTATTGAATGTTTTCCAAAATCTCATTTACATTGAGTAACATGTAGTAAAGGAAGTATATCATTATATGAAACACTACATCTATAAGTAAAAAATGGTTTTAATTATTTTTAAAATTAAAGTATAACAGAGCATAAATTTTTTAATAAAGAATAAAAATATAAAAGTAGTAGTGTAATAGCCCGGACCTCCCTGGTCCATTACTTTGTGAAAATGTGGTGTTGGAGGTGTTCCGGAAGGTCAAGGTGACTTATCCCCAACACATTGCCGAATTTCCAGTTCTGTGAACAGTGTTTCCAGAACAATAACCTTCTAACTATGACCTTCCAACTGTATACTTGAACGGTGTTTCTAGAACAATAACCTTATGACTGTGACCTTCCAACTGTAGACTTGAACAATGTTTCCAGAATAGTAACCTTCTAACTGTGACCTTACAACTATAGACTTGAACAGTGTTTCCAGAACAGTAACCTTCTAATTGTGACCTTACAACTGTAGACTTGAACAGTGTTTCCAGAACGGTAACCTTCTGACTGTGACCTTCCAACTGTAGACTTGAACAGTGTTTCCAGAACAGAAACCTTCTAACTATGACCTTCCAACTGTAGACATGAACAGTGTTTCCAGAACGGTAACCTTCTAACTGTGACCTTCCAACTGTATACTTGAACAGTGTTTCCAGAATGGTGAGGTCTAACGGTGACATTTTCTTTCCTTTGCCAAATTTTGAGTTTGTGAACAGTGTTTACAGCTTCGCGAATTTGACGTTTTCTTTGACGTAAAATACTTTTAAAACCTTATTTTAAGGACTCTAAGGCCGATTCAAAGGCCATAAAATCCTATATTAATTATTCCTAAGGCCGGGATGTTTTTACATGGTCAAACCTCGTGGGTTAATGTGATCCGTTTTTCATGGAGAATAAATCGGATCTTAAACTGTCGCCTCTCTAATTTATTTTTGTTAAAGGGAATGAGATATAATTCTTCGTTGTTATTCCTCCTGGTTCTCATCTACGAGATTCCAGAAACTTGAAATCATTCCCGTAGGAGTTTCACAATCAAACGTTACTCGGATCAGTTCCGCTTTTTTTGATGCAACCAAGTTGTTTTGATCGTTCTTCCATATAAGGTATGTTTTATCATCGTTCCTTCGGGGATCACCTTCTCTTGTTCTCCCTTCCATATTATCATGTAATCTCCATGGTTCTAATGGGTTTTCTTAGGGTTGGTTGGTACTGTCATACTGTGGCATCCTCCGTTGGATGCATTTGTCGTGAGGAGAAGAGGATTGTGACCCGTTGTGTGGATAAAGGACGTCAATAACTCTTCGAGGTAGGGGATTTATGGCTTCTCTAATTTTTTATGTGTAGTTGTATAATTAGCATGATTTAACCCTTTAGATCACAATGAAATTGACCTAAATAAATACTTGAACCAGATTAAAAGAATTGGTTGATCGCATGTTGTTACTTTGTACCGTGATAACAGTTTGCCTCATGTTTTCTTAGATAGAGTGATATCTATGATTTTCGTTAAATAGATGCTCGTTCATGATGGAAATTGATAAAGAACGTAATGCCGGAATTATTTGTTAAATAATTGGCTAATGATAAAGAGGCATGTTAATGAATCTGTTAACTCAAGATGGATTAATGAACTATTAGTTCGATAATTTCAAAAGGGTTCTAAGTTACACGCATGCTTGTAAGGCTGAATGCCGTGTGGTTTGGAGCTCTGAGTGCTCATTTTGTATGAAGGCTGAATACCTTGTTAAAGGGACGAGATCCCACTTTGTGATCTTTGATTTCCTTCTGCTTGTGATTTGATGTGATCCTGGACGGCTGTTGTGATATGTGGAGGTATGGGGACTTGTGGTTGTCGTGGATGACGCCTAGTGTGGCGAGATGCATCGGTTTATGCATGTGGGTGTCGGGGAGGACACCAAGGATGATGGTATGAGATGAATGTGATGGTTTGATGTTGGTGGTTTGGATTGGTTGTTTATCTGCTTTACTTTTCCCCACTGCTCAAGGCAGTTGGTATTTCTTACCCTCTTTCCGAAGGAGGCGAAGACACGCGGGGTATGCCACGTGCTTTCCGTGTTTATCCTCCCGATGGAGTATGGGTCTATGATCTTTCTATAGGCGGAAAAGACTCGACGGGTAGTATATCTACTCGCCGTGTTGAGCCCCCTTGTGTTTAGTATCATAGGATGTTTTTCTAGAATGCCTGAGATTATGGAAAAGTAATTCTGAAATGAAAGTTTTTTTAAATGGTGATAATCCACGGGGATGGAGAAACTGGAATTTAATAGTGATGTGAATCCTAAAAAAGAACATTTTTTGAATGTGATTCCAATTTTGTATAATGTGGTAAATTGCTCATGGTTAATTAATGTTTAAAGAATTAATTAACGTAAATTGGAACTGATAAAATGAGAATAGAGTAATCTAATAAAGATCTTCAAATGGTTGTGTGCTTATAGGATACCTAGTCTTTGAAGTAGCATCCTGGAGTCTGAGAGACGTTAGTTGTAGTTGTGCCTATGACTAGGTAATTCCCATAGTGTGGTTGTGAGTTATATATATTCTGTACCTTTTTGTGTTTCTATACGCTACTCCACCCTGTCGGTAAGGGAAACTGACATCCTGGGGATTCTGAGCCCTGGGGAGGTGTTTTCCCCAACATTCTATTGGGAGGTTGAATGGCTGACTACCCCCTTTGGCCCCGCTCTCTTCTCTTGGCAGATACTTGTGCCATGAGGCACAGCGGTTAGTTACCCCATATATGTGTGTAGAGGGATGTAATGGCTTTTGGTTATTCACACACATATATTCTGGATATAGTATTCTATGGACTACTATAGGTGTAATGTGTATAGGCTATGATGGCTTGAGGATCCTTACTCGGAGTATGGGTTGTAGTGGCTTGAGGTATTATACCCGATGTATGATACACGTTATGCGTGCTGTGGTGGCTCCCGGAAACTACCTGGTTACTTTTGGTTGTGAGGACGGTGTGGTGCTTAGCCCATGTGTCTGCGGGCAAGCCTTTGGAGAGATATGCATAGGACGTATGTCGTTTGGGCAAAGTGACAAAACAGTGGGGAAGTGGTTGCAGGGTACCCTTGATATTCTCTACTATATGCTATATTCTTTTATGTGTTACTTGGTGAGAGTATCCATGGTGAGGTTGGGAACTTATTATACCTGTTTAGGTAACGAGTTAGTTTCACTTGTTGTTCACTGGGCTTTAACTTGCTTTCTTTACTTTTGCACGAGAGGCTTGGGGAGGATCCTACTGAGTATACTGTTATACTCACCCTATGTATATATAAACTGTTTTTCAGGTCACTTGGAGCAGGTTGGAGATCATGCTGGTTACAAGTAGCTTGCGGTTAGAGGGGGAGCTGTTCGGGCTTGTGGTCACTGCCGTTTTACTTTCTTTTGGGTACTTTTATTTTTCCCTTTCGGTTGTAGTAATTTTTCATGACATTTCATATATGTACTTGGGTTTCATTTATATTTCAGTTATGAGTTGGAGTTGGTTGGAGTATATTCTATCTCTCTCTTCTGCATGTGCTCTCTTAGAGGGTAATGCCTCCCATTTGTGTGTGTATTATACCCTCGGTGCTAGTCGCCAACCTGGGGCCTACTGGAGGCGGGACTCGGGGGTCATTATCTCCCTTCCCACGTTGCCGGCCCAGGAGGGGTACACTTTTTGGGGAGGGGGTCGTGACAGAGTGGTATCAGAGGCTCTGGTTGAGGGATAGGATGGAGTTTGGGGTTAGGCACAGGTGAGGATGCATGGGATGGTAGGGCAACGGTGTCATTCTGGTTTAGAGAGTGGGGTAAACACTGGAGACCGGCAGAGACATAGATGTTTAGGGCCCCCTATGATCTGTTTCACGGACCTTTAAGATTACGATGGCTACTAAACAAAGTGATACTAGTTGCAGGGTAGAGACCTAGGAAAGGATCACACATCATTATTCTTTGCACATGTGTTTGAATGGGTAGACCTTGGGATAGGTAACCTAAAATAAATAAAACAAAACAATTAATTAATTAATGTGAGTCTTCCATATTCCAGGCTTAGGAGTTCTAACAGTTGTTATTTTATAGGTATGGCTCCAGGTCGACGTCCTCGTTAGGTTTGCGCAGTAGATGCCCAGCAGGCTGTTCCAGCAGATCGCCACCGAGTAGAGGTTGACGACGATGACACTTGGAGGAAGACACTTCGAGAGTTTCAGCGCCAGAGTCTACAGAAGTACGATGGATCCGTTTCAGATGCAGTCACAGAATACTGGTTGGAGGAGATCGATATAGGCTTCAGTTCGATTCGTGCTCGGAAGGAACACTGGGTGTCCTTGGTTGTGGCTATGCTGCGTGGAGCAGCGAGTCAGTGGTGGTTCTTGTTCCTCTGTGATCGTGAAGAGTCAGCAATCTCATGGGAGGAGTTTCGAGACAGGTTTAGAATCGAGATTCTTTCTTCGACTGCGAAGGCGTCTAGTCGCCAAGAGCTTCTTACCATTCGACAGGGGAGCTCCAGTGTTCGAGAGTTTGGAATCCATTTCAGGAACCTTCTACGATATGCTTCAGACCTATTACCAAATGATGAGGCCAGGGCGAGGCATTTCGAGGAGGCTTTGCATCCAGAGATCCAGCGCCAGGTCACCCCATTTATGCTGAAGACATTTCTTGAGGTGCTGGCGAGGGCAGAGGTTGTTGAGAGGACTTTGGCCAGGACTGGATCGTCACGAGAGGGGAATCGTCATGATTCCTCATGAAGCAGAGCTGTGGTCCGGGGTTCCCGGTTTTCAGGACAGAAGAGTTTCCGTTCACCTAGGGGTAGGTCCTAGTCCTTCCCATCTCGTTTCTCCGGAGGCATCAACTCTCAGACCTATGCCAAGGGATCAGGCGCTTATTTTTTATGTGGTGGTCGTGGTCCTCAGCAGCGGGAGTGCCCGACTTTTTAGAGCAGTCATCGTGCACCAGACGCTCCACTCCAGGTTTCTCTATTGAGGTAGTTCCAGCCGAGGCAGCAGCAGCAGGTTTCACCGGCTTTAGATCACCAAAGGGTAGATGGAGCAGGCAGAGGACAGCCCCATGACGCTCCCCGTCCTCAGAGAGCAGAGCGCGGCCATGGTGGTGGTCTTCATCAGGGTCAGAGAGGCCGTGGAGGAGTTTGTGGTCAGCTTCATGCTCTAGCGTTACCAGCCCCAGGCAAGCCAGAGTCGTTCGAGGTACCCTTTGCTTGTTTTCTACCTTGGTGTATGCCTTGTTTGATTCAGGAGCAACACACTCCTTCATATCACCTACCCTTGTCCATGCTTTGGGACTTGAGGTAGAGAGGCTTCCAGTGCCCTTGGTGTTGACTACGCCAGTTGGAGGTCGAGCTGACTTGTATGAAGTATGTAGAGACTGTGAGCCAGTGTTGGGGCAACACCGCTCTTGGGGAGATTTCCTATGTTTGCGAATACAACCATATGATGTCATACTTGGCATGGATTTGTTGTATTCGGTGCAAGCTGTTGTGGATTTCTACAGGAAGAAGGTCGTTTTCTTTGATGAATATGGGGATAAAGTGGTGTTTGTTGGTGAGAGATATCCTCGGATGAGTCATAGACGAGTTCCATCCTTATCATCCATGATGGCTGGGATGACGCTGAGTTCTTCAGTGTTTCAATAGTTGGCGTTTCCTAGGGTCGTAGAGGAGTACCCTGACGTCTTTCCAGAAGCGGTTGTATCCTTACCCCCTCGACGAGAGATCGATTTTGGGATCGAGCTACAGCCAGGAGCGTCTCCTATCTCTATGTCTCCGTATAGGATGGCCCCTTCTGAGTTACGAGAGCTAGGTATTCATCTCGACGGTCTGTTGTAGTGTGGTTTTGTTCGGCCAAGTGTGTCACCATGGGGTGCACCAGTTTTTTTGTGAAAAAGGTTGATGGCAGTTTGCGGTTGGGCGTCGATTATCGTCGGTTAAACAAAGTGACAATAAAGAACCGCTATCCTCTCCCGCGGATTGATGACCTATTCGATCAACTGAAGGGGGCAGGTTGGTTCTCAAAGATAGACATGTGGTCAGGATATCATCAGATGCGTGTAAAGGATGAGGATATCCCGAAGACTGCTTTCCGCTGTCGTCATGGGCATTATGAGATTGTTGTAATTCCATTCGGCGTGACGAATGCTCCAGCTGTTTTCATGGGGTTGATGAATGTTGTGTTCCGTGAATTCTTGGACAAGTTTGTTGTGGTTTTCATAGACGACATCCTTGTGTACTCCACATCTGAAGGGGAGCATGCAGAGCATCTACGAGATGTTTTGGGAGTTCTTCGCCAACATCAGTTGTTTGGGAAGTAGTCCAAGTGTGAGTTCTGGGATCGAGAAGTTCGTTTCTTGGGACATGATGTGTCCCAATAGGGAGTAGCTGTGGATCCTTAGAAGATATAAGTAGTGGTGTCTTGGCCATCCCCCAAGACCGTGTCAGAGGTGCGAAGTTTCCTTGGTCTCGCAGGCTATTATAGGAGGTTTGTAGCCAATTTCTCTCGAGTTGTGACTCCTCTAATAGCTTTGACCAGGAAGGATCAAGTGTTCATATGGACTGATCAGTGTCAGACAGCTTTCGAGTATCTAAAGGAGAAGATGGTAATTGCTCCAGTCCATTGTCTTCCAGCGGAGGGAGTCCAGTTTGATGTTTTTTGTGATGCTTCACATCTGGGGATATGCTGTGTTCTCATGCTGCAGAGGTCAGTTGTTTCTTATGGGTCTCAGTAGTTGCGTCCCCATGAATGCAGCTATTCCACCCATGACCTTGAGTTGGCAGTCTTGGTTTTTTGCTCTGAAGTTGTGGAGACATTACCTCATTAGTGAGCACTTTGTGGTTTTCACCGATCATAAGAGTTTAAGGTATGTTTTCTCCCAACGTGACTTGAACTTGAGGCAGCGTCGGTGGATGGAGTTCTTGCAGGAATACGACTTTGAAATATCATATACAGTTGGAAAAGGGAATATTGTAGCTGACACACGAAGCCGAAAGATACGTAATGATGTTGTGCGTGAATCTGGTGATTCCTGGAGAGTGATGGAAGAGCTAGCAGCTTTGTATCATGATATGGGAGAATTTGGGGGGTAGAGGTTGTCTTTTCCAGATGACGGTGTAGTCATCCCTGATGCAGAAGATGGAAGAGTCTCAGTTGGGTGACCTAGAAGTGGATGTTTGGAGAGACAGAGTTGTATGTGGTGAGGCCCCTGATGGTTGGTCGGAGGATGAACAACACCGAGTGTTGTATCATGGCAAGCTTTTTGTTCCCTTGGCGATGCATGAGACAGTTCTCCGAGAGTTCCATAGTTCACCCTTGGCGGTACATACTGGTGTGACGAAGATGTACCGATCCTTGAGGAGTCAGTTTTGGTGGCCTAGGCTGAAGCGTACAATTGCAGAATCTGTGTCTCGATGTTTAGTCTTCCAGAAGGTGAAGGCCGAACACCGTACTCCTGGTGGTCTTCTCCATCACTTAGAGATTCCTCAGTGGAAGTGGGAGGACATCTCAATGGACTTTGTTACAGGTTTACCTCGGGTTCCGGGAGGACAAGATGCTATATGGGTGGTAGTGTATCATTTAAAAAAATCATCCCACTTCATAGCGATCAAGGAGTCGAGCTCAGTGGAAGTTTTGTCGAGGTAGTATCTGGAGGAGGTGGTGAGGCTTCACGGAGTCCCTAGGACGATCATTTCTGATCGAGATCCACATTTTACCTCCAGGGTGTGGAGGGGTCTCAAACATGCTTTTGGTTCTCAGTAATTCCTTAGCACTTCTTTTCATCCTCAAATGGATGGTCAGACAGAGCAAACCATCCAGACTCTTGAAGACATGTTGCGCTCGTGTGTTTTTGATTTTGGAGGTTCATGGGTGAATCACTTACCCTTGGTAGAGTTCGTTTACAATAATAGTTTTCACCTGACCATCGGTATGGCGCCGTTTGAAGCCTTGTATGGACGGCCATGCCGTTCTCCGTTGTGCTGGATTGGGGTCGGAGAGATAGCAATTCTCGGACCAGAACTAGTGCAGAATACAACAGAGATGGTTCAGGTTATTCGTGAGAGGATGAAGACAGCACATGATTGTCAGAAATCATATGTTGATCAAAGAAGGAGACACTTAGAGTTTAATATTGGGGATCATGTGTTTCTAAAGGTGACTCCCCGCCGTGGGCAGCGAAGGTTTGGTCGTGGAAGTATGCTTTATCCCCAGTTTGTTGGGCCTTTTGAGGTGTTGTCTCGTGTTGGAGTTGTGGCATATCGAGTAGCACTTCCCCCTCAGATGAGTCGGATACATGATATTTTTTGTGTATCACAGCTCCGTCGTTATCTTCATGATGAATATCGTGTTATCGATTGAGGAGAGATCAATATTGACGATGATGCAACCTTCGAGGAGCGACCTGTGGAGATCCAAGACCACAAGGAGAAGGTGTTGTGTGGGCGTTCTATCCCCTTAGTTCGTGTATTGTGGCGACATGGTGGCATGGAGGAGAGTACATGGGAGCGTGAGTCACAGATACGTGCTCAGTACCAAGAGTTGTTTAATGTTTAACTCTTTTCATGTAATGATGTTTACTTTATGGTAGACCTTTCATGTTTTATTTATGTACCTTTGATGTGATGTTATGTTTTAATTGTTTGGTTATGGATTGTTTGTTTCCATACTCTCGGATGTCATAGTTTTGTTCCATCTTTTGAACAACTCATGGTGGTTTTCCCCTGAGAGGTATCTTATGGGGTGGTTGTTCGGACCCCTCTTTTCTTCTGGGTTGGTTTTTAATTCTCGAGGATGAGAATATTTTGAGAGGTATCTAATGTAATGGCCCGGACCTCCCTGGTCCATTACTTTGTGAAAATGTGGTGTTGGAGGTGTTCCGGAAGGTCAAGGTGACTTATCCCCAACACTTTGCCGAATTTCCAGTTCTGTGAACAGTGTTTCCAGAATAGTAACCTTCTAACTGTGACCTTCCAACTGTAGACTTGAACGGTGTTTCTAGAACAATAACCTTCTGACTGTGACCTTCCAACTGTAGAATTGAACAGTGTTTCCAGAATAGTAACCTTCTAACTATGACCTTACAACTGTTGACTTGAACAGTGTTTCCAGAACAGTAACCTTCTAACTGTGGCCTTACAACTGTAGACTTGAACAGTGTTTCCAGAACGGTAACCTTCTGACTGTGACCTTCCAACTGTAGATTTGAATAGTGTTTCCAGAACAATATCCTTCTAACTATGACCTTCCAACTGTAGACATGAACAGTGTTTCCAGAATGGTAACCTTCTAACTGTGACCTTCCAACTGTATACTTGAACAGTGTTTCCAGAATGGTGAGGTCTAATGGTGACCTTTTCTTTCCTTTGCCAAATTTTGAGTATGTGAACAGTGTTTCCAGCTTCGCAAATTTGACGTTTTCTTTGACGTAAAATACTTTTAAAACCTTATTTTAAGGACTTTAAGGCCGATTCAAAGGCCATAAATCCTATATTAATTATTCCTATGGCCGAGATGTTTTTACTTGGTCAAAACGCGTGGGTTAAGGTGATCCGTTTTTAATGGAGAATAAATCGGATCTTAAACTGTTGCCTCTCTAATTTATTTTTTTTAAAGGGAACGAGATATCATTCTTAGTTGTTCATCCTCCTGGTTCTCATCTACGAGACACCAGAACCTTGCAATCATTCCCGTAGTAGTTTCACAGTCAAACGTTACTCGTATCAGTTCCGCTCTGTTTGATGCAACCAAGTTGTGTCGATCGTTCTTCCATATAAGGTATGTTTTATCATCGTTACTTCGGGGATCACCTTCTCTTGTTCTCCCTTTCATATTAGCATGTAATCTCCATGGTTCTAATGGGTTTTCTTGTGGTTGGTTGGTACTGTCGTATCGTGGCATCCTCCGGTGGATGCAGCTGTCGTGAGGAGAAGAGGACTGTGACCCGTTTTGTGGATAAAGGACGTCAAGAACTCTTCGAGGTAGGGGATTCATGGATTCTCTAATTGTTTATGTGCAACTGTAGAATTAGCATGATTTAACCCTTTGTATCACAATGAAATTGACCTAATTAAATACTTGAACCGGACTAAAAGAATTGGTTGATCGCATGTTGTTGTTTTGTACCGTGATAACGGTTTGCCTCATGTTTTCCTAGATAGAGTGATATCTATGATTTTCTTTAATTAGATGCTCGTTCATGATTGAAATTGATAAAGAATGTAAAGCCGGAATTATTTGTTAAATAATTGGCTAAAGATAAAGAGGCATGTTAATGAATATGTTAACTCAAGATGGATTAAAGAACTATTAGTTCGATAATTTCAAAAGGGTTCTAAGTTACCCTCTTGCTTGTAAGGCTAAATGCCTTGTGGTTTGGAGCTCTGAGTGCTCATTTTGTATGAAGGATGAATGCCTTGTTAAAGGATCGAGAGCCCATTTTGTGTTCTTTGATTTCCTACTGCTTGTGATTTGATGTGAGCCTGGATGGCTGTTGTGATATGTGGAGGTATGGGGACTTGTGGTTGTGGAGGATGACGCCTAGTGTGGCGAGATGCATCGGTTTATGCATGTGGGTGTTGGGGAGGACACTAAGGATGATGGTATGAGATGAATGTGATGGTTTGATGTTGGTGGTTTGGTTTGGTTGTTTATCTGCTTTACTTTTCCCCACTGCTCAAGGCAGCTGGTATTGCTTACCCTCTTTCTGAAGGAGGCGAAGACACGCAGGGTATGCCACATGCTTTCCGTGTTTATCCTCTCGATGGAGGATGGGTCTATGCTCTTGCTATAGGCGGCAAAGACTCGACGGGTAGTATATATACTCGCCTTGTTGAGCCCCTTTGTGTTTAGTAGCATAAGATGTTTTTCTAGAATGCCTGAGATTATGTAAAAGTAATTCTGAAATGAAAGTTTGTTTAAATGGTGATAATCCACGGGGATGGAGAAACTGTAATTTAATAGTGATGTGAATCCTAAAAAGGAGTAGTTTTTGAAAGTGATTCCAATTTTATTTAATGTGGTAAATTCCTCATGGTTAATTAATGTATAACGAATTTATTAACATACAGAGGAACTGATAAAATGAGAATGGAGTAATCTAATAATGCTCTTCAAATGGTTGTGTGATTATAGGATACCTAGTCTTAGATGTAGCAGCCTGGAGTCTGAGAGACGTTAGCTGCAGTTGTGCCTATGACTAGGTAATGCCCATAGTGTGGTTGTGAGTTATATATATTCTGTAACTTTTTGTGTTTCTATACGCTACTCCACCCTGTCGGTAAGGGAAACTGACACCCCAGGGATTCTGAGCCCTGGGGAGGTGTTTTCCCCAACAGTCTGATGGGTGGTTGAATGGATGACTACCCCCTTTGGCCCCGCTCTCTTCTATTGGTAGATACTTGTGCAATGAGGCACAACGGTTAGTTACCCCATATATGTGTGTAGAGGGCTGTAATGGCTTGTGGTTATTCACACACATATATTCTGGATATAGTATTCTATGGACTACTATAGGTGTAATGTGTATAGGCTATGATGGCTTGAGGATCCTTACTCGGAGTATGGGCTGTAATGGCTTGAGGTATTATAACCGATGTATGATACACGTTATGCGGGCTGTGGTTGCTCCCGGAAACTAACTGGTTACTTTTGGTTGTGAGGACGGTGTATTTCTTAGCCCAGGTGTTTGCGGGCAAGCCTTTGGAGAGAGATGCACAGGACGTATGTCGTTGGGGAAAAGAGGCAAACTAGTGGAGAAGTGGTAGTGGGGTACCCTTGATATTCTTTACTATATGCTATATTCTTGTATGCGTTACTTGGTGAGAGTAGTCATGGTGAGGTTGGGAACATAGTATACCTGTTTAGGTAACGAGTTAGTTTCACATGTTGTTCACTGGGATTTAGCATGCTTTCATTACTTTTGCACGAGAGGCTTGGGGAGGATCCTACTGAGTATACTGTTATAATCACCCTATGTATATATAAACTGTTTTCAGTTCACTTGGAGCTGGCTGGAGATCAATCTGGTTACTACTAGCTTGCGGTTGGAGGGGGAGCTGTTTGGGCTTGTGGTCACTGCCATTTTACATTCTATTGGGTACTTTTAGTTTTCCCTTTCGGTTGTAGTACTTTTTCATGGCATTTCATATATGTACTTGGGTTTCTTTTATGTTTCAGTTATGAGTAGGATTTTGTTGGAGTCTATTCTATCTCTCTCTTCTGCATATGTTCTCTTAGAGGGTAATGCCTCCCATTTGTGTTTGTATTATACCCTCGGTGCTAGTCGCCAACCCGGGGCCTACTGGAGGTGGGACTCGGGGGTCATTATCTCCTTTCTCACATTTCCGGCCAAGGAGGGGTACACTTTGTGGGGATGGGGTCATGACAAGTAGTAAATGATAGAAAGTACATTGGTAAATACATATATAACTATTTAATTTGAGTCCCTAGAATACTCTTACTCTTGGTGATTGAACAAGATAATCTGTTTATGTGAATGAGTAACTGGATTGTTTAAATACAATGTATTATTAGTCCCGGAAAAATCATTATATTGTTTCCTTAATATTGTACTACAATCCTATCAGGGATCACAGATTCAGTTCATTTTGACTCATTCAAATTCCTAATTCCCTAATCATCCCACAAAGGTACCACAAGTTAAAAAGTGTGTCTTTCAATAATAAGTTTTGGTTTATCAATCTTGCATATATAATCATATCACATACTTTACATTAAATCACATCCTCATTCTTACATCTGGCCCTACATTATATGTGAAACCCATTTTAAGTCACACAAACAAAAAATTGAAACATTTAACACATACACATTTTTACATTCTAATGAGTCATAGTTAAGAGGGTATTTATATTTCCTATAAATAATTTTAAAGTGAATATATTATATTATAAAATTCAATAATTTTTTTTTATAATAGAACATTGGACATGATAAATTTTATTATTGAATTCATTTGGAAACCCAATAGACTATTTAGAACACTTCATAAGAAAAAAAACATCAAACAAACATAAATCAAATCAACCCATATTCAATGATTATGAAAAATATTATAAATCAATTGAGAAGGTATTTAAAAAAATTAATAATTTATATATAATATACATATTATATAGTGTGGTAAAAACATAAAACACACCAAGAAATCATTGATTTCAAATTAATGTTGTAGCAACCCAACCCCCATTGCCCTGAGCTGGTACATTCCACAATAAATTTTCCAAAAGCAATAAGTATATTCATCCATAATAACCTATAAATTTTGTAACATTTATTGAACCAAATACATACATGAGACTTAAATATTATTTAAAAAAAATTACTATATAGTTTTTTCCAAACAAATTTATATAATCTAGAATATCTATGTATATTATTAGTAATATTCTTCATTGTATACTGAGTATTGTATAAAAATAGCGGTGATGTAAATTTTTTAGTAAGTGTTATGTATATAAAAATATATCATGATGCAATAATAAGTAATCTATATGGAAGGGTAAATGAACGAACACACCTAAAATTCAAATAACTAGATACATCATAATTAATATGTCATGTAAAATAACAGAACACACATACCATTTAAATAAATGGATATGGGATAATTAATATGGAAATATAAATAACTAATAACTCATTCAATTTAATCAATTATATGAGAATGAAATGCTTCTATATAATTCTATATATTGAAATTATCATATATAAAAATAGATAAATTATGAATGAAAGAAATTCTTAATTATTGGGCTTTATGTTTTCAAGGTACAAGTAACCTTTATCGTCAATGACCTCGAAATAATTTTTTAAAAATGACTAGTAAGACCCCATTTAACAAAAAATATACAACACACTTCTCCCATGACACTACTGATGCTTCAATGTTCTATCATTAACTAGGACCCACCTATGTCTTCTATTACAAACCACTCCTCATATATAAAATAATTAATTAAATTCATATGTAATGTTCAGTTTCATCAAATATCCTTATTGAGTAAAGAATATGGATTTAACAATATTTACCCATATAAACAAATGAATTTCAATGTAAAACACAATATGAAGTCAGGATATACTGATTAAGAAATAAAATTATCCATTATAAATAATAATATTATTTCGCAGACATTTAATCACTACTGATCAATATAAAATTAATATTTGATGGGGATGTTAATGATAGTAAAATGAAACATATATGGTAATGTCAAAACAAACATTGATCAAAATAATCATAAACCATCAAGATTAATAATAAGAATGATATTAATATAACATATTCTTATTTGATAATGAATATATTTTTATTATTGATGATGAACGTAAATACCGTAAAACGTTCAATAAAAAAATACTAGGAAAATAACCCTTTAATTTTAGATAAAATGAATGAAAAAAATTTTATTTGAAATTCAAAAATTAAAAAATTTATATAAAAAGTTTTTTCTAAACATGAAAATGAAGAATCATGGAAATGATTGTCATGTTGTTGGGGAATTCTATACCTAGTGTAAAGAACAATCATTTTTCATGTTATTAAGGATAGAAAAGTAAATTTTGAGGAAAATTTCTAGAATATACCTTTTAAAAATAAATTAAATTAAATAATGAGAAAACATTTCATTAATAAATCATTTTTAAAATGATAAAAAAAATTTCAAAACATTTTTAGAGAATATAATTTTAGTATACAACATATTTCTGATCAAAAAGTAATATTATATCTGATTTTCATTAAAAAAAATTATGTAAAAAATAGCAGGAAAATGTAATTATCAATTGAATACTATCATAAATAAATATATTATAAGAAAATTAAAAATTTTATAATACAAATTTCAAATTATTTATTTAAGGGAAATTAAATTATAAAAAATCTTATTTATAATGTGATTGTTAAATAGTCCCTTAAAAAGATTATAATGTCTATGTGACAATTAATCAAGGAATATATTATGTGTATACACTATAAATCTAAATGAAATAAGTGTTAATAGAACAATATGAAATAAAAAGTTATTATTGAGGTAATAATATAGTATTAAAGACAATGAGGAAGTTAAATAACTCAATGAAAAAAAATTGAGTTATAATATTCATTACCCCTTGGTAAAATTAAACGCAAATCCCAATATATGAAATAATTAAAATTTAAAATTAAAATACCATGAATAATAAATTATTAATCATATAAAATTTCAATGGGGAAGTATATATACCATATGAATTAAATTTGGTCCAAAACATTGTAATATTTTATAATAAAATGAACATGAGATCAAATAATGTACCTCATTATTTCCAATTAATCATAAATTTTAACCTAATTTATGATCATTTTTTTAATTTTATTAACATATAATATAACCGTATAATTTTTTATTATATCCTATATTATTGTTTTATAAAATCATAACATACGTTTGTTAATAATCTTTATTTATTTATACTCTTTTAGTCGTTAATTAATTTTTTTCAAATATGATTCGACTTGCTATTTTTATTTCATATTAGTTATATCATGATTTAATAATACATATAATTTAATATAGGATATAAATAAAATTTATATTTAGTATATATGTAAATTTATTTATCCAAAAAAATGGTGGTTGTATATGAAATACACCAATCATGGAGATTATAGGTCGTATGTATGCATGAAAGATATATATTTTGATTATATTGAAGTAATGAAAAAATTATATATATATATATATATATATTTTATTATTATTATTATTAATTCATGACATACATATCATAGATTGTTTTTAAAATAATCTTTGAGACATTCAATTTAATGCATTAATAAATCGCATCACTTCACGAGGTTGTATTTCCCTGTACACACGAACAACATTGTCGTATTCCAAAAAATAGAAAACATTGATTTATAGGTTATATAGTAATTATATAATCATAAATACATCATAAATATCACATATATAATATATAAATATTATTTAAATCATTTTCCCATCCTTTTGGGGTTTTAATGGAAAAACAAATGACATTTGTTCCCGATGTGGTAGTCCTCCGTACAGACGACCTAGGGTGTCATAACCTAGATGAAGGATGTGTGTGTGGTTATAGGTCAAAACGGTAAAATAAAAACATATAATTATATTAATTATATGGAGGTTATTAAATATTATTTATGTAATAATAATTGAAGGTGATTGAGAGTCATGTAAATTAAGAATTATATTTGAAAAAAAAATTGGTTTTGGGCATCCTCCTTAGGATTTCACTAAAACCAAAAAAAAGTTTTTCATTATTACAAAAATAAGGTTATTTAAATTATGGGAGAGAATTTTTGGAGTGATTTTTTTAAGGGTCTTAGGAGCCAAATATATTGTTGGATGTATAGAAGTGGGGAATGATTTCCCATTTATAGTTGAGGAGGAGTAGTAACCCGGTAAATACTTAAATGTACTCACTATTAGGACCACTCCCTTTACCCATGTGACTAAATAATTGAACATAATGGTGGGAATGCGATTCATGGTGGATAAAATCATTAGACACAGAACAATAATAACATATTTATCAATTATTCCTTAACTTATTTGTTTCCCTACATTTACTATTTTGGTTCTTAATAAGATACCTACTTTTCTAAACTAGCTATTTCATTCATTTAGATTAATTTAATATAGCCATTATTATAAAATTTTATGAATCTAATTATTAAAATTATAACACATTTCTAAAATAAAAAACTCATGTGTGTTGGAAATTAACTTTAACATAAGCACATTTAATACACAAAAAAACATTAACCCTAGCCATACTAATAATGTTTTTACTATTTAGGGGTCAACATGTCTATTTTAAATGATAAATTATCCCATTAATTATTCATATTGTATCGCTAAAAATATTAAAAAGTAACTTTTTATTATATTTTATTTTTATCATGTTTAAAATATTTAATATAATTTTATTTATAATAAAATAACATTATCATCAATATTTATATTATATAGTTAATTTTAATTAAAAATAATAATAAAATTAATAATGTAAAATATATTAGTTTAGAAAAAATTAAAAATTATTTAATAATCTAAAAAATTAATGGAATACAATAATAAAATTAATTTTCCATAATTTTAAAATCTTCATTATCATTTATTTAGTTAATTATTAACTAAATTATACTTGGTTATCATTTCTGAATAATTTTATGTAATTAATCCATCTTTAAAAAATTAAAATAAATATCTCTGTTGGAAAAAATTAATTTATATCACAATATTTTATACATAACAAAACATATGATATCTCGTTAGTATAAAAAAAATTATTGAAATTTAAAGTATGAAATGAATCATTTTTGTCTTTTTCATTATTTAACTTATTATATTGTTCACCTTCATATAATAGTATCAAAAATGAACAAAAATATATATATTAAGTCATAAAGGGTATAAATATGTCCATGAGATGGGTTTTGGGAGAATTTTGGTTTTTTTCTATGCCATATCATTTATGTCAAACTATTAGATAATAAAATATTTACCTTAATTATTGTAATTATTTTTATATATTTTAACTAATAACATTGTTAAAATAATTAATTTGATATTATTATAAAATATATATTAATTTTATTCTAAATATGGAGTCTATTTATCCAAATTCAATTCATATAAGTCGAAGAAAAATTAATTTTAATTTATTCCAGCAAACGGGCCAAGAAATCAGGGTGTTAAATTGAAAATGTTAAAAATATTACATATATTTTATATCTAATTTCAATATAAAAAATTAATAAAGTAATTTTTTTTAATAATAAATGTATAATTATTATATTTTTATTTGAAAACTATTTAATATAAAATAAAATATTATAAATTATTTATATGAGAAGTCGTATTTAAATTTAAAGTCAAATTTAGTGTTATATTTAGCAAAAAAATGAATCTTCTCTGAATAATACAAAAAATCCCCCAATCCTATTTTTGGAACTAAAATTTCAATATTCAAGTTCATTTATTCCATTAAAATTTATGAATGTTCAGTAATATTTTTTGAAAACAACTGATCAATGAAAAGAAGAAAAATTGTCTTTTGATAATTATATCTTTTACTCAACCAATTTTATTATTATTTTATCTTTTACATATAAATATAATGGATTAATGAAAAAAAAAATCATTAATATATAATATATATTTATTTTTCAGTATGATCATCTACTAATAGTAATTAATTTATTTTATCAATACAAAATGGTTTTGGTTCATAAAAAAGGTTCCTAATACATTTTTTTTCCTTCCATTGGATTTTATATTCATTTATAATTAATTAGTAACCATTGAATTCAACTATATATTCTTATATGTTTGTTATTATTATTCATTAGCACTACTTTAATAGTTTGATGACAACTAAAATTATAGATAATAATATAAATAGTGTTTGGTATTACATGGTCTTGAGTTTAACATAGGTTAACTCGGTGCTGTGTGTACCATAATATAAACACAAAGTCACCTATTATAAACACTATTGAATAAAATGTTATTAATTTGTAGGGTATTATATTCTCCCTACATGAAATAAATATAATCCTCCCAATTTAATCATTATCTTTGTAATCTGGGGATTTATATTTGGAAATACCATTGTTGAAAAATAGACATTATAAATGGGTTAAGAAAATATTCTCCTAACAAGATAGAACATTATGTGCAATTGTCTAATGAAATAGCTAATAAACATGTTTATATATGGGAAAACATTTGTACAATTTGTATATATAAACAATGAGGAAAAGATTATATAATTATAAAATGGGATTGTGGAGATTTATAATAAGAAATTGAGTGGTCAATAGAATGTTAATGGCCTTAAACCCCCAAATTTGTGATGATCATAAGGACCATTGGATTCATTGGATTTTAATGTAAAATGATAATAGTAATGTATATGATCTTTTTCTAAATATGTAATATTTCTTCTACTCTCAATTAATTTGAATAAATATTATCAAATCATATATTTATATATTATAATGTCAATAAAATCATTTTGTTTGTTCTTCGATCATTTTCAAATTTACCACTTTACCAAAAAATTATTTTGTATGCTTGAAGAAGTAAATATTAATTTTAATGGATCATATGTTCAACAAAAAAATTCATTAAATTTATTTTAAATTTTCTTCCAAAAATATTATAATTATTAAATTAAAATTTATACTTATAAATTAATATCACCGTCTTATCATTAATAGTTGTTTTCTAAAAATCTACATATAAACAATGTTAAATTAACAAGTACATCATATAGGGAATTTTTATGAATGAAACCCCTATCTTCCTATATTCATGGGTCATTGTCTCATGAATTTTCCATACTTGTAATATTTACACCATAAATAATGGTTGTTATTTTTCAAAATCCATAATAATTTAATTCTAAAAGAAATATTATGGAGATTCGTGATATTTAAGAATTAAATAATCATTTCTATATGGATTTAAATACTACATATTTTTTCCAATTTTTTTAATTATATTATTTAACTATTATTACAATGTAATTAATAGTCATGTCAACTATAAATATTATAAATACCTTATAAATTGGAATGGCATTATTACTCAAATTATTTATCCAAGAAAATGTATACATTCCATAAATTTCATTAAAATATCATTAATCTTGAAAGACACCAATTACATGAAAACCACAAGAGGTTGTAAATAATATTAACATATCATCAACCATAATATTTATATTACCATAACATTATGATTTCCTTTAATACTATCGTTAATGTATGTAATTGGTTTATATTATCTAATAGATTTTTTTCAAAATATAATATCCAAGGATACTAATAAAAATCCATTGATTCCAACTGTAGAGACCATACCTATAAGGACACGTCTTTAAACATTACATAATATTGAATTAAATGAATAATTAACATTGAGGATCTTTTCAGGTATAGATTTTAAGAGAATTAGGCCATACCTATTACATTTAAAAAAAACCAAGTAGACACTTCCACCCAGTATCCATTTTTTTTATAAAACATGGACTCTTGAAAAAAAAGAGTCATCTATACTTCCATGTTTAAGACAGCATGAATTTTCCATGATCCCATATTTGACCCTATTCCAGATTATGTCCTATTAAAAACATTCAAAAAAATTGGGATGAGAATAAAAAGCTTAGTTTGGGATACACAAAGAAGTAAAACTATTACTTTTTCAAAACAACTAGTAAACTATGAATACTTTAACATAAGTAATACTTTTCACCTTTATGAAGTTTTAAATACTCTTCACTGAATAAAATATCATTACTTACAAATTTTTAACCAAATATTACCATAAAAACCATATAGATAACACATAACATATAATGGTAACTTGGGACATAAAAATACATAAATGGAATAACCATACGGTTGACCTCTACACATAATACTAAATGGAATAGCTATACGGCCGACTTCTATACCCAATGTATTGGAGGTTATAACGTAACCACCCGTCCTGGTATTCACGGCACCACCCATTATATGGTTTATCACGTAACCACCCATAAAATATCTGTGTACCATCATTACACATAAAATATTTCAAATATAAACATTTCAATAACAACATTTCATATGCAATCACAATAAGTAATTTCATGATATTGAAATAATCAATCCATTTTCAAAAAACATTTAAAAGAGATTTATGAATCAAAGTGTCCCATACCACTTTGATGATTTTAATGGAATTATAATTTTAAAACATTAATTTCCATATAAATAAATACTGAAAACCATTTTGAAAACGTGGACATTAAAGATAAAGATTTAGAATAATAAATATTTAAACATTTTAAATGATATTTTTGTTAAAGAGTTTTTATCAAAATGAGAGACTCTTAAATTCATATAATTGTGGAATAACATTTAATAAAAACATTATAATATCATGATAATAAATTGATTCATGATATAATATGTCAAAGGACAGTATATACACCATATAAGAGTGAATTGCTTCATAACAACAATGATGTCTCAATGGAAATGTGAATGGAGATGAAATCCATTATAAAGATGGTATCCTTAAATTAAGGATAAATAAATCTCATAATTATGTGTGAAAAATATAAATACACCCATGATAAGTGGATTTTTATTGTAAAACAATCAGAGTTAATTCACACATATTCATAGGATGACATATTCATGATGTACAAGTTGAACCCAAAGAATTGAAATTGGGTTAAGAGGTTCCCTTGTAAACATTTGACAGCCTAACGGTGTAACGTTAAAATTTAGAAAATTATTTGATGATATAAAAACTGGTATCTCATCACATGTATATAAATTTTACATCAATAAGTATAGAGAAGAACATATCCCAATATGATAAGATGTAAATTAAATGACAAAACAAAAAGAAGTCTTTTAAAAAGTGGAGGGTGAAAGGATCCCTTAACGATTTGGAAACATAAAAAACATATGCCACATGAAATAAAATTAATTCAATGAAGATGTAAATACCCATAAATTAAAGTATCTTACATAATGAATATAATCATGGGTCGTACATACACCACACATAAAGAAGTAGTGGCAAATATAGCATGAATCTCACGGGGATAAAAGTGAGATGAAAACCCGTTACCACGTTGTAATCAATCTAGTCGTATGAACCAATGTTAATAACCACCAAATGAATCACATAATACCATGAATATAATGATAATAATGATAATATATATCAAAATTCAGTACACAATACACCTCATTCAATAAATAATTGGGGAACAATTGAAATCTCATGGAATTAAAAGTGAGATTAGAAAATCCCTTACAAAAATTTAGCTGCCAAATGGAGCCCCTTAAAATTTCTTAATATGATTTGATGAGAGTAAGAGGAGGTCTCCCACCATATGAAAATACAAATTAATGTTTGGTGAATATAAAATAACCTCCTCAAATAGAAGAACATGGAGCATAAAATAAATGGCATAAAAGAGAGTACATGAAAAGAAAGAGAGCGGTATGATCCCTTACATCGTGTCCGACTTGACTCGATCGTTTTTTAATCTTTTGAATAATAAACAAAATTTAATTTATAATTTCATAAGAAAATTTTTCAAGTTTATTATTCCTTTTATATCACTTATTACCATGTAAAAAAAATTATGTAATTATTTAAGTTAATAACGTCCATTTTGTCGATATTTTGTACTGGAGCCAAAAATTGACTTCTTATAATAACATGTTGTTCATGTGGTCAATGGTTCATTATATCCAGAATGATATTAATGATTTGGATACCATATATATCATATATATCCAGTATATACATGTATTTATAATAGTACATAACATTTAGAGGTATGAAAAATAAATGCACCATTCATGGAGACGGTAAGCCGTACGTAGGCATGAACGCTACTTTCATTTCTATTTCTTATTTTAATGGAAATAAAACATAATGATAAATAGTTATATTATAATTATAGTATAAAATCGTATATAATATCATTAAATCCATCATTTATACATCCCACATAAGGCATTAACGGATCAAATCTCTTTAAGGGGGCGGTAGTCCGCACTTCCTCAAATGAGATTATTGTATTTACCCACTATGAAAATCATAAAGGCATGCTATAAATAGAAAATACAGAAACATAAAGAAAAAATAAACATAATTTATATCATATATAAATACAGTTCCATCATAGTGTCCACCATGAGAGGCGGAAATATGTAATTGAATAATCATCGTTTCGTGAGGCGTTAGTTTTCCATCCACAGAAATAGTGTGTTCTACATCCATTAGAAGGAGGTGTGTGTTATTGTAGTTAGAATCATTCATAGAAAACATCCTAGTATATTGAAGATACTGGTTTTGTTACAAAATAAATAAATAAAAATAGTTTAGGGGTTGGAGAAGTAAAATAAAAGAAAACAATTTAAGAGACACAGTTACCTTTAATTTGGGTAACTTGTTTTTGTTTGAACCAAAAGACTTCTTGAAATGAATTCTGACTCAATTAAGGCTTCTAGATTATGAGAGGGATGTTGAAAGCTTAATTGGGCAGAGGCTGGATGAGACAAATTTAAAGAGAGGTGTGAGGAATTGGTTTTATGTGGTCTCCTATTATAAGGGGGAGGAGGGGCTCTTTAGGAATGTGTGAAACCGTTATTTTATTATATAATAATTTTCGGTTTCTAATGGTCCAAAAATCATTATATTTGAAGCTAATATGACTCATGGTCTAAAAAAATCATTCAATCATAATTGAACATGTTTTGGATAATATTTTAATCATTATAATCTTATTTATTTAAATCATATATTAATGAGGTGAATACTATATCATTATTGTGTAATTAATAAT
This sequence comes from Viscum album, assembly GCA_963277665.1. Classification (NCBI taxonomy): domain Eukaryota; kingdom Viridiplantae; phylum Streptophyta; class Magnoliopsida; order Santalales; family Viscaceae; genus Viscum; species Viscum album. The sequence goes on from OY728151.1 coordinate 569,187,471, forward strand.
TTAATTTAATATATATATAAATTATAAAAAAATAAAATAATGTAGGAAATATATTTATCTTTCCAATGAATATTTATAGACAAAAAGATAATTTATATATCCCCTTATAAAAATTAATTTATTAAAAGGTATTTGCTTTTGTCATATTTTCCTTTACTTTAAGTTAATTAATCTAAATTGACATTATCACTCCCAAGTGGATCAAAGGGGTCCCAAAATCGACCCAAAGATTCCAACGGTCGTTAATTACTCAACCAATAAGTTTTGGATAATTTTTATGATAATTTTGAATTATTATAATATTCTTTTAAACTTGAGTTACCCTATTCACCTTTAACCGCGGTAAATAAAAGTCAAACGTTACTATTCACCAAAAATTATTTTCTTCTTAATGAACCACATTTTACTTCTTGATAACAACCATGTATGTTGGATTTTTGAAATTCAATTCACAGAAGTGGTAAAATTTCATTTAAATGAAAAATTCACTTTTTTTAACTACCACTAAGTGGTGTCACTATTCATAAAAAATTGAAGTTTTTCAGAAAAATACCAAAAATTAAGCCTAAGCTATATTTGATATTACGAATTCAAAAATGATGCCTATTTTTTCAAATTCAAAACATAGAAGTGGCATTAAATAATTTTAAAATTAATTCCCGTTGTTAAAACAAATGGAGTGTTTTTAAGAAACAATAACTATCAATAGATGGAAAGTTGATTAAGTCCAATTTCAAAGTGAAATTGCTTCCAATGACCAAAATTGGATTAAATGGTAAAAATATATTTTAATTACACTTTAAAACTAAATAAAAAGATAAAAAAACCATATAAATAAATTACATTAAAAGTCACTTTTAAATTAAAATACAATAATTTTCACTATTCATTAAAAAATGAGGTTTATCGGAAAAATTCCAAAAATTTACACAAAGTAAATTTTGATGACCCTATTATAATGAAGGAATTTATTGGTCATATATAATGTATTAATTTAACCAAAACTATATTTAAAAATGATTCGCCATTAAAAGGAGATAAATCGACATTTTAATGAAAATTATGCTTAAAATTAGATTCTTTCACATTTTAAGCCTCTAAAAATTTATTATATAATGTAAACACATTTTTCAATGATGTATAATCATATTTTAGTTTGTTTTGTTAATTTACACCAATACAATGGCTAGGAGTTAACTACCATTTAAAATAAGAATATTATATTGTTAGTCTGCCACGTAAGTTTTCAAAGAAACCCGTTTTTGCTTATCGGGTACGCTATCGAACAAAGAAACCATTTTAAAGTAAAATTAATATTTAATTAAAAAATATTAATTAATATGAAATATTCCTTATTCTTTATTTACCTGAGATGTTACATCCTCCCCCTTTTTTGGAATTGTGTCCTCACAATTTAAAAAAATGGGCTTGGAAAGTTCGCTGAAATCCCCACATCAGAAAAAAGGAATAGTAAAACTACCACTTTCAGTGAAATAAGGATAAGAACAAAGGTCACCCAAGAAAACCCATAGTAGGATTCCATATAGGAAAACATGTATATGTAAGGGAAAACAAAGGGTCATGTTCTGATGGAGGGTGATAGGAAACATGATTAGGAAAAAGATAACAACAAGAAAATCACAAACATAAGATCTGTGTAAACGGTATTTGATTACCCAGTAGGATACATAAACCAAAAACATTTTTGTTTTATGTTCCTTTTCATAATTTTGAGTAATTCATCTTCTACATAGAATAAAAACATAAGTATATATACTTACTTTCAAGGATAGTTTCATCTTTTAATAAGTTTCTACCAAAACTAATAATTTCTCTAAATAATGAGCATTGAAAAAGACTTGGTCACATCAAAAGAAAAAGTATCATATTCTAGAGATTAACATAATCCACAGAAGGAGAACTATATATTTCCCTTGTCTAAATACATCAACTAAACCCAAAATTGTTAGTGCGATATCAGATAATACCGCAAAAGGATAATCTTTTACAAGAAGAAAAACTATTCTAAATCTCCAAAATTTGTCTAACAAAACCTGAAGTTCAACAAATACCATTAAATAAATTATTGTGCCTAATATTGTTCAAAATTAATCCAAACTAAGATTCAAAACCAAATATTTGAAGGATTTAATAATATAGTCTTCCAAGATAAATCTTAAGATTTGTCTTCAAATAACATCAGTTACTCTTAAAATCTCATATTGAAAAGAAATTAACCTAATAAAATATTCTACATGATAGTTTAATCATTTCCATAGATGACCCAAAATAAACTTATTATGGATTCATAAAATCATCTAACATAAAATAATTAGTCAAACTAACAAGGGACTTCACGTATTCTAGTGGTAGGTGATAAATACCAGTCACACATTGGTTGTGGGTTTGATTCCCATAACTTTGTGTGACGTGACGGGTTATCACACTTTCTATGTGTTGTGTATTTTCATAAACAATATAATTTTCTAACATTCCCAAAAAGAGATAAATTTATCAAAAATAACGATAGAATACTTTAACCAAGAAGTTTTTCTAATAACTTTGATTTTTCATCCCAAAAATAGGTATTAACCTTTAATTTCCTCAAAATCAAGGATAATATAAACTGAAATGGTTCTTTATAACTATATCCACAAAAGAAAAGATAATTATTCCTTGAATATAATTTTTATATATCAAACTTTAGGGTTACACTTATTATAAAAAGACTATTAATTTAATTCACATCATCAAAAGAGTGTTAATACTTATAAGCATTTCACCATCCTAAAATCAACCATAACTCTTGAATCCCTTATATGTTGAAATCTTACACATTCAACATTCTTCATGATTTATTAACCATTTATTTTTATCTTATTATGAAATACTTCTTTCCTAAAAACATAATCATGAATCATATTCTATGATTCGATAATATCAAAACATATGTTAAGAAATAATCCAAACCTTTCATTGGTCGTTGTCAGTTTCTTCATCATCAATAGGAATGTAATTAGGTATTGGTAAACAAATATTTGTACGATCCTGGTGATTCCATTCATGAAAAATATTCATAGGACACCTATTTGTATAATGAACATGGACACCACAATTAAAACATTCAATTGATCCCTCATAAATAACTTCTTTCCCATTCCTAGAGTAAACTGGATGCGTCCTCTTTTCTATGGAAGGTTCTTGCTTTATGACCTTTATTTCCACATCTATATCATCTTTATGTCCCTTTGAAACATTTTCCTATGTGTTTCTTTCCACATATTTGACACATAGGTTTTTGAACATACATACCTTAATGATTCATACCTGGACATCTGTAGAGATTTATTTCGCACATACATGATGTCTTACAAAAATAACTAAGGTTTTGGTGGTCAATCTGGACTCCAAATAGATGGTTGAGAATAACCACAAGAGTTCTCATTGCATCTCCCATATCATTAAGCTGCTCATTCAGAAAACTGTCATAGTTTTCATCACATCCATTGTTACTTTGGAGCCTGCTAGATCCATCCATTTACTAAAACCAAAAAGGTCAGTGTGATTATATCAGTAAAATCATCATATAATATCTTATGAGGTGTGTAAACACTAAGATATACTTATTCATGTTATCCTAAACTCATTCACTTTATAAAAATAATTATGAATCATTCTAAAGTCCTAAACATTATGGTAATGTCAGGTATGCTTAAATTGTACCCTAACCTCTAAAGTTATCTACACCAGACTCTAACACCGACTATAAGGACCCGACTTTAAACATTACATAATATAGAATTAAAGGAATAATTCACATTGGGGATATTTCCAGGTTTATATTTTTAGAGAATTAGTCCATAACTATTACATTTCAAAAAAAGACAATGTACACACTTCCACCCATTATCCATTTTTTACAAAACATGGACTCTTGAAAAAAAAGAGTCATGTCTAGTTCCATGTTAAAGACATCATGAATTTTCCTTGATCCCATCCTTGATCATATTCCACATTATGTCATGTGAAAAACATTTTAAAAAGTTGTGATGAGCATAAGAAGCTCAGTATGTGATACACAAATAAGTAAAACTATTAGTTTTTCAAAACAACAAGTAAACCATGAATACATTAACATAAGTAATACTATTCACCTTTGTGAAGTAGTAAATACTATTCACTAAATAAAAGATCATTACTTAGCCTTTTGTAACCAAACATTACCATCAAACCCATATAAAGAACACATAACATATAAAGGTTACATGGGACATAAACATACATAAATGGAATAACCATACGGTCGACATCCACACATATCACTAAATGAAATAGCCATACGGCCGACATCCATACCCAATGCATTGGCGATTATAACGTTTCCACCTAACCTGGTATTCACGACACCACTTGTCATATGGTTTATCACGTAACCACCTATAAAATTTCCAAGTACCATCATTACACATAAAATATTGAAAATATAAACATTTCAATAACAAAATTTCATTTTCAATCACAATAAGTAATTTCAAGATATTGAAATAATCAATCCATTTTCAAAATCCATTTAAAAGTGATTTTTTAATCATTGTGTCCCATACCACTTTGTTGATTTTAATGGAATTATAATTTAAAAACATTAATTTCCATATAAATAAATATTGAAAACCATTTTTATAACATGGACATTAAAGATAAAGATTTAGAATAAATAATCATTAAAACCTTTAAAATGATATTTTTGTTAAAGAGTTTTTAACAAAATGAGAGACTATTGAATACAAATAATTGCGGAATAAAATTTAATCATAACTTTATAATATCATTAGAATAAATTTATTCATGATATAATATGTCAAACGAAATATATAAACCATATAAGAGTGAATTGGTGCATAAAAACAATGAAGTCTCCATGGAAATATGAATAGAGATGAAATCCATTATAAAGATGGTATCCTTAAATTAAAGATAAATAAATCTCATAATTATGTGTGAAAAATATAAATACACCAAAGATATTTAGATATTAATTGTAAAACAATCATAGTTAATTCACACATATTCCTAGGATGAAATATTCAAGAAGTACAAGTTGAACCCAAAGAATTGAAATTGGGTTAAGAGGTTCCCTTGTAAAAATTTGAAAGCCTAACGGCGTCACTTTAAAATTTAGAAAATGATTTGATGACAATAAAAGGGGAATATCATCACTTGAATATAAATTTTACATCAATAAGGATATAGAAGAACATTTTACAACATAATAATATGTAAATTAAAAGACATAACAAAAAGAAGTCTTTTAAAAAGAGGAGGGTGAAGGGTTCCCTTAAGGATTTTGTAACTTAGAAAACATATGCCACATAAAATAAGAATAATTCAATGAAGATGTAAAAACCAGAAAATTAAAATATCTTACAAAATGAATACAATCATGGGAAGTACATAAACCATAGAAAAGGAAGTAGTGGCAAATATACCATGAATCTCACGAGGATAAAAGTGAGATGAAAACCCATTACCACGTTGTAATCAATCGAGTCGTATGACCCAAAGTTAATAAACACAAAATGAATCATATAATACCATGAATATAATAATAATAATGATAATATATATAAAAAGGAAGTAAAAAATACACCACATTCAATAAATAAGTGGCGAATAATGGAAATCTCACGGAATTAAAAGTGATATAAGAAAATCCCTTTCAAAAATTTGGCAGCCTAATGGCACCCCTTAAAATTTCTTGATATGATTTGATGAGAGTAAGATGGGGTCCCTCACCATATTAAAATAAAAATTACATTATGGTGAATATAAAAGAACATCCTCCAACATAAGATCATGGAGCATAAAAGAAATGACATAAATGAGAGTACTTGAAAAGAAAGAGAGCAGTATGATCCCTTACCTCGAGTCCGACCTGACTCGATCGTTCTTTAATCTCCTGAATAATAAACTAAATTTAATTTATACTTTCATAAGAACCTTTTCAATTTTATTATTCCTTTTATATCACTTATTACTATGTTATAAACATTATGAAATCATTTAAGTTAATAACTTTCATTTTTTTGATATTTGGTACTGGAGCCAAAAATGGACTTCTTTTAAAAACATGTTGTTCATGTGGACAATGATTCATTATATATAGAATGATATTCATGATTTAGATATAATATATATCATATATATCTAGTATATACATGTATTTATAATTTTACATAACATTTAGAGGTAAGAAATGAAATGCACCGTTCATGGAGACGGTAAGCCGTACGTACGCATGAAAGATACTTTCATTTATATTTCTTATTTTAATGGAAATAAAACATAATATACATAGGTATATTTTAATTCCATTATAATATCATATATAATATCATTAAATCCATCCTTTATACATCCCACTTAAGGAATTAACGAATCAAATCACTTTAAGGGGGCGGTAGTCCACACTTACTCAAATGAGATTATCGTATTTACCCACTATAGAAACTATAAAGGCGTGTTATAAATGGAAAATATAGAAGCATAAAGAAAACATAAAAATAATATATAACATATATAAATACATTTCTATCATAATTTCCACCATGAGAGGCGGTAATATGTAATTGAACAATCATCGTTTCGTGAGGCATTAGTTTTCCATCAACAAAAACATTATGTTGTTCATCCATAAGATGGAGGCATGTGTAAGTGTAGTTCAAATCCATCTTATAACAAAATCCTAGTATATTGAGGACACTGGTGTTGTTACAAAAGATAGAAATAAAAAGATTTTAGGGGTTGGAGAAGTAAAATAAAAGAAAAAAATTTAAGAGAAAATGTTACCTTTAATTTGGGTAACTCCCTTTGGTTTGAACCAAAGGACTTCTTGAAGTGCCTTCTGCCTAAGATAATTCTTTTACGATAAGAAGAGGGATGTTTAGAACTTAATTGGGCAATTTTTGTATGGGCCAAATTTCTTGATAGGTGTGATGAATTTGATAAAAGTGGTCTCCTTGTATAAGGGGGAGGAGGGGCTCTTTAGGAAAGTGTGAAACTATTATTTTCTTATATAATGATATTCGGTTTCTTATGATCCAAAAATCATTATATTCAAAGATAAAATGACTAGTGGTCGAAAAAAATCATCCAATAAGAATTGTACATGATTTGGATAATATTTTAATCATTATAATTTTATTTATTCAAATCATTTATTAATGAGGTAAATACTGCATCATTATTGTGTCATTAATAATTTAATTTATTAGATGTATAAAAATTATAAAAAAATAGAATCATGTAGGAAATAATTTTATTTTTCCAATTAATATTTATATACAATATGATAATTAAATTAACCCTTCAAAAAATTAATTTAATAAAAGATATATTTTTTGTCATATTTTCCTTTACTTTAAGTTAATCTAAATTGTCATTATCACTCCCAAGTAGATAAAAGTGGTCCCAAAATCATCCCAAAGATTCCCATGGTCGATACTGACTCATCCAATAAGTTTTGGACAAGTGTTAAGGTAATTTTGAATCATTATAATAATCTTTTAACCTTCAATTACCCTATTTACCTTTAATCGCGGTAAATAAAAGCCAAAAGTTACTATTCACCAAGAATTATTTTCACCTTAATGAACTGAATTTTACTTCTTAATAAAATCCATGAATGTCAAATTTTTGAAATTAAATTCACAAAAGTGGTAAAATTTTATTTATATGAAAAAGTCATTTTTTTAACTACCACTATGTGGTGTCACTATTCATAAAAAATTGTAGTTTTTCAGAAAAATAACAAAAAATTAAGCCTATTATATATTAGATATTATGAATCCAAGAATTATATCTATTTTTTCAAATTCAAAACATAGAAGTGGAATTAATTAATTTTAAAATTAATTCCCGTTGTTAAAACAAATAGCATGATTTTAAGAAATGATAACTATCAAAAGATGGACAGTTGATTAAGTTGAATTTCAAAGTGAAATTGCATCCAATGACAAAAATTGGATTAAATGGTAAAAATATATTCTAATTAGACTTTAAAACTAAATAAAAAGATAAACTAACCATATAAATAAATTAGATTAAAAGTCACTTTTGAATTAAAATACAATATTTTTCGATATTCATTAAAAAATTGTACTTTATCGGAAAAATACCAAAAATTTACACAAAGTAAATTTTGATGTCCCCATTCTAAAGACGGATTTTATTTGGTCATATAGAATGTATTAAAGTAACCAAAACTATATTTAGAGAGGTTTCTCCATTAAAAGGCGATAAATAGACATTTTAATGCAAATTATGCTTAAAATTAGATTTATTCACATTTTAAGCCTATAAATTTTTTTAGATAATGTAAATACATTTATCAATCATATATAATCATATTTTAGTTAGTTTTGTTCATTACAACCAATAAAATGTCTAGGAGTTAACTACCATTTAAAATAATAATATTATATTATTAGTATGACACGTATGTTTTCAAAGAAACTCGTTGTTGCCTATCGGGTACGCTATCGAACATAGAAATCGCTTTAAAGTAAAATTAATATTTAATTCACAAATATTAATAAATATGAAATATGTCTTATTCATTATTTTCCTGGGATGTTATAATACCACAGTATCCCAGACATGGTTCCTTACTTCTGTTAAATTTTTATATGATTCAAGGATTCACACCTTAAATAAATATTTAGTTTAATTGTATTGGTAGACTATATATATACAAGATTGTTAAATTTCATTTGCAATACATAAAATAAAACATATAATTTTCTTATAAAATATTTATTCCATATATAATATCCCTACATATTAGTGATTTTAATCATCATGGAATCCTATGGAATGAAGAAAAATTAGTGTGCACTAAAAAAATTTATAAGGTTTATGTTCATCAGAATAAATCATGAATCAATAATTAGTATTCAATATTTAAAGGTAAATAACCAACAAAATATGAAATTTAAATAACTGGATAAGTAATAATCAATATTGAAAGATATATAACAAAAAATATTCATTTAATCAATAAAATAATAATGAAATACATGCAAATAAATTTTCATAGTGATAATATCATAGATAATAATAACCAAATTATGAATGAATAAAATGTTTAATTATTGGACTATGTGTTTCCTTCATACATGAATGATTTAACGTGAAGACCATTCACAATATGGTTTCAAATTATGGGTACATATTTATATAACTAAGGCTATCCCAATGATGTGTCTCATGAAGCTACCAATATATTTTGGGTCTATGATTTATTGTGACCCACGTATGTATTTCTGTTGAAATAATTCCCACATATTTAATAATAATAGATGTAATTAATTAAATATTTTGATTATCATCAAATATCCATGTCGAAAAAAGAATGTAGATATTTAATTATTTCCATAGATAAAAAAGTCATTAAATATGAATGACCTTATGTACGAATACTATATGGGTTAAGAATTAAAATATATCTAAGATAAATAATATGAATATTTATGGGATGTTTACATTAAAATTATCAATGAAAAGTGAATATTTTAAAGGAATGTTAATCACAATAAAATGAACAAGGTAATTTATTTCAATAAAATCCATTATCAAAATAATCAAAAACCATCAGGGGGAATAATAAGGATCATATCAATACTATTTATACCTATTGAATAATGATTAATGGCTTATTATAATCGATGAATCAAAAAATAATGAAAATATCATTAAAATTATTCTTGAGGAAAATATATTTTTCTTTTTGAAAATATTTAAAAAATAATTTTATTTCATAATAACATCTAAAATATTTATTTGCAAATATATTTAAAAAAGAAGTGAAATCATCACTGAAATTATGTTCATGTTAGTCAGTAATTTCATACATACTGTAGATAACAATCTTTTGTTCATAGTAGAATTACGATAAAATTTCACTATAAATAAAATGACGAGACGATTTTATTGACAAATTTGTAAATGAAAAAATAGGTATAAATTTCTTTAATATATAATTAATAAAATGTTAAAATATTGATACAAAATATTTTTAAAAAACTTGAATTTTAAAAAAAACATACTTATGGATGATAAGAGATATGAAATAATGATTTATTAAAAAAAATTTAAAACATTTAAAAAAATTAATTAATAACTAGAGGGTAAAATAATTAAAGATTTTTTATATAGTCATAAAATAATTTCCTTCAATGGATATTTATGAAAAAAAATCAATTACAATGAGATGTATAATTAAACTATTAAAATGATAATAATTTGAAGTTAGAATTATTCAATTATTATATCATTTGTAACAACTATAATTAAACATAAAACTAGTTTAAATAAAAAATAGTTATTCAGTGTAATTATACACATAATCAATAAGTGTAAAAAACAACATTGAATTAAAATAACTCAATAAAATGAAATTGAGTTTTGAAACTATTAACATCTTGGTTCTATTAAATTCAAATCCATTTTGAACCAATAATTAAAAATGTATTTAATTACTATAAATAAGGAATTATTCATTATATTATATGTCAATTGGGAAATATATACAATATTTAAAATAAATTATACGCATACGATTATTATATGACTCAATGAAATGTAATTTAGATAAAATCCCTTACCTCACAATTTCATTTCAGTCTTACTTGATTTAACAGCCTATATTGTGGTTATAAAAATGTTATTTTCTTATAATATAATATATTAAAATATATTATATCTTGTATGACTCTTTAATTACATATAATCACTAGTCTGTTATTAATCATTCCTTATTTCCATTACTTCGGCTCTCATATAACTTGTTTTCTAGTATGTTTTGACTTTTTTATTTATTTTCCCACTTACTTCAATCAATATTTTGTAATATAATAAGTTTAATCCAATATCTAAATATAATTTATATTTATAATATATTCATTTATATAAGTCCATAATACTTGGTGATAGTAAATGAAATACCCTCTTCCTGGAGATGATATTCATACATATGCATGAATGATGTTTTCATTTTCTATTTATATTAGAAGAAATAAATGTAAATAATATATATAAATATATATTATCATTCTTATGTCATATATATCAATTATTTGTATTTAAAATATCATTAATACATACAATGTAAAACATGAACAAATCGCATCGCTTCGTGTGATGGTAGTCTACTATACCGATGAACCACATTATCAGAATCCCACAAAATGGAAAATATAAAGGTGTTTGTTAAATAATGATAGTAGAAATATTAATAAATAATAATGATCATAAACATAATATATTAATTTTTTTATCACCATCCGCAACCATAAATATTAGTAATAGAAAAATGAATTACATTTTTGTGATGAGATAATAATACTTAAACATGAATAATGATTTTTTCCCCTGAGATTAATGATTATGTGGTTATAGGTATTTACCATAATCAAATAAAAACTATTCATTTTTAATATATTTATTATATTATGTCTGTATTATATAATAACTATTGAAAGAGGGTTAAGGAAATAAAATAAATACTTCTTTTCGAAAAATATTACCTATTCTTCTGGTATCTTTCATAGCTTTTCCCTGAAACCATCATATGAATAATTTTTTATAAAAATAAGGATTTGATGATTTGTGTATGGATATTGGTGAGTAATTGGGTAGGGTTTTTTAATAACTAAATGTCTTTATTGGTGTGGGGAAGGGGTGTAGGTGAGTTCCCTTCTATAGTTGAGGGGGTGTGGCACTTTTGAAAATACATAAAAATATTCACTACATGGATGTCACCCTTACATCCTGTGGATATAAAATTAAAAAATAATGGAATTTATGATAGTTTGGGTCGATTCACCAATCCATCACACAAAAAATACCCATATTTTTATCTTTTTTTCATTATGTTCTTTATTTCTATAATTTTTCCATTTTGGTTTTAATAAAGTAACTGATTTTAATCCCATGATATTAAGTAAACTAATACTAAATTATAGTGAGACATATTGGATAAATTATACCCACTAATTATTTATATGATTTGTAATTTATAAATTAAAAATCATAAGTATGTTGGAAATTATTTTTAATATTTGCACATTTGATATGAAAAAAAGATGTTGAACCCTAATCATGAAAACACGGCTTTTACAATATATTGATTGATATGTTCATCATAAAATTTAATTAGTTCGTTAATCGAATATATTCTTAATATAATTAAATTTAAAAATAACCTATTAGATGACATGCATTTGTAAATTTTTAATTATTTAATAAAATTTCTTATCTAATAAAATGAAATTAATATAAATTTGGATATTATTTATTTATTTGAAATTTGAAAATATTTAAATTTGTGTTAAATTAAAATAGTATATTTTCAATCCAAATAATGATTATTTAATAATATAAAAAATTACTCTCCCAAAATAATATATCTGATATACATCACTTTTAATATTTTTAGTATCTTGTAATTTTGATAATTATTAACTATATCTTTAATATGATCTCATTTTATAATAATTTAATATAAATAATTAATCAATGAAAAAATAAAATAAAATATCATTATAGAATATCATTATTTATATTTTAAAAATAAATAAAAAATTTAATAAATTCTTTTTTTTACCAATCCCAAATCGTTTTAAAAATTAAATTTAAGAATGGATATTTTTATGTTTTTCTTTACATAACATATTAAATGGTTCAATTTTGTATCATTTTATCCAAATATTCGTAATAATATATTAGAAACTTCTTATGGTATAAATAAGTCCATTAAATGGGTTTTTAAAATGTTTTGGGTCATTTAGTGACATTGTATTTTAAAATTAACCAACAAGTATACATATTTTTTTATTACCCACTAAAATTAATTTTTACTATTTTCATTAATACCTTTCCTAGAAAATAAATATCACAATACAAGATATTCTAAATTATTTTTTTTTACAAATATATAATCCATTTTTCTAAATTCTATTCATAGAATTGGAATAAAATGTATTAAAATTATTCATGACAACACGATGCAAAAAATGGATTTTTAATGTGAAAATTGTCAAATGTGTACTTTTTTTCGATATATATATTAAATAAATAATTATTAAAGTTAAATAAAAATTATTAAGGAATATATTATTGATCTAATTATATATTAAGACAGATTTAAAATTTAATTTATCATTATAAATTTCTTATAAGAAAAGATAGAGTTCAATTAAAATTCATAACATTTTCACAATTCATCCTAATATGATGCTTCTATAAAAAATATAAAAACCTATCTAATGTAATTTGGAAACAATTATTTATAAAATCAATTTTATTTTCTCAAATAATAATTTTATAAATGTAAATATTCTATTTTAAAACTAATTTTTCGTTAAAAGGTGGAAAAAATGCCTTCAGAAAAATATAACTTGTTATCCTTAAAATTGGATTTTGTCTAATCCTTTTTATATAAATATTTTTTATGATTTTAAAAAAATTTCAAAATATTATATATAAATATCATTAATATTGTCTACTAATATTAATAAATTTAATGTTTTATTACCAAATTTCTTTTGTATATTAAATTTGTTATTTATAAAAACATTTTCGTAATATTCAATTAGTTTTTATATTTATTTATTATTATTTTCTTACCAATGAATTAACTAATATATTTTCACAAGTTATTTAATAATATTTATAACTGCTAATTTATCATCTTGGAGATAATTTTCATTTTAAATAATATTATTAATAGTATTTTAAAAAACATGATCTGGCATGAAATGTGATCTAACCCAGTGTTATGTGTACCACATTTCAATCTAAATAGTGCATGTCTAAATACAACAGAATAATATTATATGATTTAATAAATTTTTGGGTGTTACAACGACATGTACATAGGTAATATGCCTCATAAACAAAATACTGTTGATTTTCCTAACATCACACACACACGTATATAGTGTTATGCATATATATATATATATATATATATATATATAATTTTTAGTACCCATTGTTCAAATGTAAATATTCCCCTTGACATGTGAGAATATGTACATGGATAATATGTGTGTGTTTGTGTTATTAACAAATGGGACACAAGCATGCCACCTTCAATAATAGTGGATAGAACCCACATCAAGGAGGTATATTTTACATAAGAAAAATACATGAAACCCAAAAAACCAAATTGTTTATGAAAACTGGTCTATGTTCAAGAGTAATAGAATAAATACCTAAATAATATTTCAACCACACTACATTTAATGGACAAGAAAAGAACCACCAACAATGAGACTCCCAAACCCTATACTTCAAGAACTATCAATTAATGTTACCAAAATAACATTTTGACATTGCATGGGTCCTAAGAATATCATTTGAGACAAATTGAACAATAAAAAACAAACAATTTACTATAGAAGATGTTACAAAGAGTGATAAATTGTTATCCAATAAGATCAAAAATTGAAATTGGAGGAGAAACTGTGACTATAGTTAGTAGGGATGGGGGGAATTCATGCACACATAGGATACCTCAATGGGACTTGGCGTCGAATGAGAGGACATGGGATAGAGGGGGATGCTATGGGTAAGTGGGGATATGGTAATATAATTATGTTGATTATTAAAGAAATTATAATTATTAATATTTGTGATTTTTTTATTATTACATAAATTTAATTCATTTCATTATTTATTAATTTTTAAATAAAGAAGACTTCTTGGTTTGGCCTCAATGTTTTCCAGGAATTTCCCTACTACGAATCACCCCCATCTGGGGTTATATATAATATATAAGAGAGGTTCTTGATTGTAAAACTAGTTGTGCAGTGTATAAAGTCCCATTATTGGGGAATCAAAATTTCTGAAAGGATAGAACATAGTTTCTACAGACCATTCACTAACCTGGATCCCTCATCGTACTCCCAATAAACTCTTGATTCTATGAATAAAAAACCGCATTACCGAACTCAGGTCTAATATCAAAATAACATTCCATGAAATAGACTAAAAAATTAAGCCAAGGATAGGGTTTATCATTACCCATTTATGTTGATGCCTTAGAATGATCCATTAACATTATGTTTAAGATATCCAAACATGTGGATTCCAGTATTCTAAAATCACTTATTTATATCCTTGTGATTACATGAATAATTATAATATTCATGGATAACTTTTAATATCATGTTATTATTTATATATATTTATTTGATCATTATTTATTCATGCAATATTGTTCATGTCGTGTTATCTTTCCATATATGCATACCCTTACTGGCTATTTGAACTCAGACCATTCTAATATTTCATTTCCAAATAATGGAAAAATGTTGATTATTATTTATATAAAGAAACATTCATCTTGTAATAAGGGTGTTATTTAATAAAACACTTTGAATAATTGGATTTTTTCAAATGTAATGTGACAGTAAAGTATTTTTCATGTTTTATAGTATTAATTAACTATTTATTCTATGGTGATGTGATGTATTCTATAAAGTACCAATTTTATGAAGTAAAAATGTGCTATAGGTTACCAAGGTTTGGAAATTTAATGCTTCTAACCAATGAGGTTTAGCAGAAACCTTGGGAACTAAATTTTTTTAAACATTCATACCAAAAAACCCCTATGACTAATTGTGAGGATAAGTATTTGCATATGATACCATCAATTTATTTTATAATGCAATGATTGTGTGATTTTCGAAGAAATAAATATAATTCTATATATTACAGGATAATTTTTTTGTAATATAGGCATCATGGGGTAATAAGTTCAAAAAGTGTTGGTGAGTAATATCTAAGTCTTCATTCTCATTCACATTTAGTGTGCACTTACTGTGAACCTATTGTGATGGTCATGGGTGATGTTCTTGATTTAATCAAAATTGTATTTATAAAATATTATAATATATTATTATATATAATTATTATTTTAGAATATTCTCAATGAATCCATTTTTATGATTCTATGATATGATATATATTAATTTTCAATTTATGATTAGAGTTTAAAATTTTTTAGAATTATATATTATGGTCTTCAATGATGTCTTCTAATATACCATATTCAATTATTTATAAATGGATCATATTGTAATGATTTTATTATTTATGGGACATTATATAATTTATAAGTATTCCCTCCACGTCATGATAATTATTGCGGATCTTGAACTGGAAAAATTTTAACTACATTGGGGAAACATAGTTCTTTCATAGAAAATATCTATTTCTATATCGAGGAACCTCTCAAACCCCAATGTATTTTAATATTGGTAGATGGTTTCCAATGACAAACACATCAATAATTGAACATGAAAACAAAAAATATATTCCTAATAAATTGTTATATTTCACAAAAAGGATATTTCGTGCATTAAAATAACTGAATGAGATAATATTTTCATGTAATTTTATCATCTCTTGTGGTATACATATCAATAGTGTATATTGATTAAAGAATATATGAATGTGGATGAAATATTGCGCATGGTGTGGAAGTATTTTAAATTAATATTTTGAAAAAATATTTTCCTCATGAACAATGAGAGGATTCTGAGAGAAAATAATTCATTATAATAAAAAATATTAAAATGTTACTTTGAATGAAGCTAACATTATAAGGATATCCAGGAATTTGGTTGTCTATTTAGATAATAAAAAAATAACCATTTCATTGACTATCGTAATCCTATCAATGAAAAGAGACTATTCTCTAAAATACTCTCATCAGATTTGGATATTTTATACTATCATGTCAATATGAAGAAACAATTCTCCCTCTCTTATGGATACAAATGAGAAAATAGAATATGATTATGATAGAGATAAAAATTGATGAAGGGAAGAATATAAAGATGAGTGTTTTAACATGAGACACTTGTGGAAGGAATAATCTTGGTTCATTCTTAAAGGGACATCGAATTTACATAATGTGAGGGTAAAAAAACATCACGATCCTGAAATAAAGAACAAGGGGAATCCATAAAATTATAGTTCATTATGTATAATGATACGTCACACTATTCCTACCAATTCCCAATTATTCATTGTAACAATCCATAAAATAATCCATGGGGTATAGGCATGTCTATAAAATTACTACAAATGAAGTGGGTCTTCCCGGTGACCCAATGATGGTATTCTTTTTATACACTCTAAGAATGATTTTTTTATCTGATTCCAGTTATACCCACAGTTTTATATCTAAACAAATTTTGGTTCTCGCATCACAACTTCCATGAATTGATATTGAGGTGGTGGTGAATAATACTAATGGATTTTTGGCTGCATCTCATGTGTATAAGTCCTCTCTGGTAGAATTTTATTGGAATAGTCTTCATGTGAATATTTTTACTCTTCATATAGTTGAATTATATGTAATTTTTGTTTGTTATTGTCTCTCATAGTATAGATCTCATATCATTGAATGAGTTAGGGAAAATTCATTTGACATACTGAATCCACATCAAGTCATCTATCAGTATGAAGAAAAGTGAAACACTTAACTATAATTACATCCATCCAGTATGATTTTTTACCTATTAATGAGTTATATTTATCATTAATGGTTTTGTAGAAACACAATATTTAAAATGTGCCTATTTCTCATGAATATAGTAAAATGTTTCCATATAAATTTCATTGCCTTCAATTGAATTGTAAATAAGGTTTTTCAAAAAAACTCATACCCAATATTAAACTATTTCACTAACATTATAGTGAGTTCCCTAGATTGATTTATAGGATTTTATGGGGAAACATTATGTAAATATCGAAAATGGATTAATTGGGAATGGTTATATTATATGTGGAACATCAGTTTTTTATGAAGAATTATTGGCCCTTGTATCATTGAATTGATTATCCAGAACTAAAAAAATCATTATTATGAACAAGTATCCTCTAACCTATATTAATGACATATTTTATTAATTCCTAATATTAATAAAATTTTCCATGAATTATTTTAAATCTGGATACCATCATTTATGGATCCAGGATGATATAACCAAGACATTCATACATATGAGGTATGATTATTATAAATTTATAGTAATTCCATATGGAATTTACAATTCTACAACTAACTTCATAGATTTAATGAATAGTGTATTCAGATATTATATTGATCCATTTGTGATATTATTTATAGATGATAGTATTATATGATCATATGGAAGGTAAGAGAATGATGAATAAAAGATAATTATACTAAACATCCAAAGGAGAAATTATATACTAAATTTATGATGAGTGATTTTTTTTCATAAGAAATAATCATTCTAGGGTAATATAACGTCATGTGGGGAAATATTCGTGTATCCATTAAATAAAAAAATTATCATGCAACGACCTAGACCATCAACAGTATCTAAAATATATAGTTTCCATTAATTTTTATGATACTACCAAAGATCTGTGTGTTATTTCTTACATCTATTAAATGAACTCAACACATTTAATTTCAAAGGGGGTTTGTTCATATATAAATATAAATGTCAAAAGAGTTTTGAAAAATGAACTCAAATTTGGTGAATGTGACAATTATTGTAACATCTCCATTTATTAATAATAATATTCCATATTTCTGATTTAATTAAATAGTAAGCGAATGAAAATATTATTTTAATATTTCCAATAGAATATAAATTTCCATTAATCATATTTACCATTGATATCATTGTTTTTTTAATAATTATCACATTACTAGTATACATATAAGATTATAACGAATCCATTTGGTATAGATAATGGAAGTTATAGTCTTAATCAATAGTATTGTACCATATTAATCCCACATATCATATATTTTATTTGAGTTGTAATTTCTTAAAATTTCCCTTGACGAATCCTAAGATGATATCCCAAAGCTTAAGCATGACAAAAACCATTTATAAGAGATATTCGAGATCATTGAGCTCATGACCCAAACCATGTTCACCGAACGACCCCATGAATGCTCGACCATCATGCACCTTAATCTTAGGGAATATAATGGTGTAATAAAGGGAAATGTATAAATATATTATCAATAGAAATATTCACATTATTTTTTATGGAATAATTAATATATTTTCATCCTATTATTATAACATTGTAAATGATTTTTACTCCACACAATGTTATTTTAATTAATATTCAAATTCAATTAATGAATTTATGGACTAATAGAGTGTGAGGTAATGAATATTTTAATGGAGAATTATTGTTTTATAATAATCATAAAATATAAATGATAATATAATTTTTACA
Organism: Viscum album; assembly: GCA_963277665.1. Lineage (NCBI taxonomy): Eukaryota > Viridiplantae > Streptophyta > Magnoliopsida > Santalales > Viscaceae > Viscum > Viscum album. The sequence goes on from OY728151.1 coordinate 569,206,773, forward strand.
ATGTAAAATACAATATTTATATGGGTTCAACAAAATATTATTATCAAAACTGTCAATCTTCAATAAAAGTCATGTTTTATATTAAATGTATAAATTAAAATATTTAAATAATTAATTAGATAAAATTAATATTATTTTTTAGAAGAAGAACATCAAAATTATGTAATAGTTATTTTTTCATAATTTTCTGAGATAATTGAATTTTTGGGTAAATACTAAATATAGTATAAATATATGGTCTATTTTATGAAATCATAATGAAACAATAGTGTTTTAATAAACACTATAAAAGGTATAATAATCGAAATATAATTAATCACATTAATATAATGTATCTTTTGGTTTATTTTTTTTATTATTCTTTAGTGAATCCTTCAACACTTATAAAATATTTTAAGATTTTAAAATCATTTTTTGAATGTTTGTCTCACCTCTGCATAAGAAACGGAATTAATTTATAATATTTCTAACTATTCCAGATAAAATACTGTAAAAAATAATCATTAGTAAAATAAATTTGAGAAAATAAGGGTATGGTTTGTGGTTTTAAATATTTTATTATGTAGTGTCCAAAACCTGAATAATAATGAAATCTCTCTCCTTCATATATTATAGAACCGAATTTCCCATTTCATTTCACTAAAAATATTGGATGAATGTCCTTTATCTACTAAATTGTCAATAGAATCCTCCCAAGGCTCATCCATGATCTGAATAAGCATCTAACAACCCATTGAAATCATACACTCTTGCAACAGATTCTCTCTCTCCTTTTTTTCAGGCACATCATTTATGATATGACCATTTGATTTACATTTTCATACGTTGTGATACATTAATACCTACACTCCTTGCTTCAAATTTTAGGCTTAAATCATTTTATCCACCTTTAACATCACTTATTCATCTTCTGAATCCTTATTTACTATCATTACTATGTCTAACTTCTGTATGGGATTCTCTCTCACCTCTATGTTTCCAGCACTTTTATTTATGATATTCCATTTTGATTTTGATTTTCCTATGTAAAGATACATTACTACCAATCCCCATTAAATTAAATTTGTTTATTAAATGTTGTTAACCCCTTTCACCCATAGCTATCCGTTTTATGTGTCCTTGTGTACACCAATTATAAAAGTTAAATTCTGTTTGTGATTTTCCAACCCCCTTATTTATAGATCACTCCTTTTATGTTTTTTATTATAATTTAATTTTTTACTTTATTGAGATATTTTACTTAATTTCTCCCATAAATCCCATTTGATTTAAAACATATTAGAGTCCATTTCACTATCATTTAACCTAACTAAAATGTTTTTTGTACACATATTTCAATGCCAAATCTTATTAAGGGTTCCTTCCTTCTTCCTATTTAATTACTTTCAATACTATTTTGTGACTTTTATTTCCAATTAATTATTTTTGGAACTGAATTTCTATTTCTCTCTTACTATCCATTTCATGTATAAATAATGACAGAACCCTTTCACCCTCATCTTACAATTTTACAAATTTTATATGACTTCATTATGATATAATTAAATTCCATGATTTTCCAGGAAAATATAATTATTTAGTGAATATTTTACTTATTTATTTATCAAGGGTGTTAAACATTAAGCAAATATACATTTTTATTTGATACCTAAATGTATTTATTCAATATTACATGATTTTTTTATAAATTTTGATGCGGTATGTATCCATGTTTTACGATCTCTCTGGCACACTTAAACATGATAATGAAATGACTGTTAAGGGTGAATCTTGATAGTGTTTCCAAACATTATGTAATTTATAGTATCATGATTATTAAAGTTATGACATGGGTGCACGTGATTATATTATTGTACTATTTCCATGATGAGGTCTTGGAGGTTATATCGTGGATCTATATATGAAGTAGTTATATAAAGTTGTTTCCACATATCACATGTTATGATTACCATGTTATACCATGAGTTATTATTCATGTTTTTTTATGCTCCATCGATATTCCTATTCTCTAAAATGTTTTTTCTTCCTCATTTTATTTTATTTTTATTCCCATACATGGATTTATAGAAAAAACCTTTTTTTATTAATTTCTTCATGTTATTACATGAAGTGTTAAGTACGATGGAACATTTTGGTCATGTTAAATTTGTATTAAATAAATATGTTGTTCTTTCATGTTTCAGGTTGTTATGTAATGTTCCTAATTTCCCAAATAAATTAGAACTCTTGATATTCTATGTTTTATTATGTGTAATTTTATTTAACAAAATTTTCTTAAATGATAAAAAATCACAGGGTTGTTATATTTGGTATAAGAGGATATGTTAGTAATTTTTGGGATTTGTATTAGAATACCCCAGTGAAAACCATTAGCAATAAGACGATGTGTTTGAAAATATCCATAATTTTTTTAATTAAAGAGTATCATTTTTGTAAATAAAATTATTCACTTTATGTATACTATAGCTAGATTTTGTTCTCACACAGATCTAAATAAGAGAAACAAGACTGATAGGGTGTTCTATGTTTGACTCAGGGTAACCTGTTACACAATAATAGGAATAAATGGCCATCTAGTTTAACACTCTCATGGGATATTCATTAGTAAATTCTTAATGTCATTACAATCCATTCTTAAGTGAACAGTAAAAAAATCCTATAAGAATATATGTGTGGAAGTAGATTATGGATATCATAGATTTTATCCTAGAAACTAATAAGATAAGGAGAGAAGTGTAATTTATATGTTATCCCTTTAATTTCATTAGACATCCCTTTACATTTTTAAATTTTTTATGATATTTATGCCATTTTTATAATGGATAAATTATAACCAATATAAAAAAATATAAAAATAGGGTTATCATTAATAATTCTAAACATTCTTTTATATCAATAATTTTTAGTAGACCAATCCTTATAACACCCAAAATCAGCGAATTATATATGTTGGTGAAAACAGAAAATGGGGAAATTATTTCATCCCATGTATATAACTCCTTCCCTTTCATCATTTGTGGGACGAACTTCCTGGCGAACTCTGTCATCCTTCCCGTGGTAAGATTCTATGTAATTCTAGTAATGGATTTACATTCCCTATATAAATTCAACTTAAATTTACATTAGAATAAAATCACTCTCCATATAGAGAATCACCCCCTATTCTATATAAGTACATGGGGGAGGAGGAATCATATTGAGACATATTATCTCAAGAATGGATATTATTTCCCTACATAAAAGAGTATCCAGCATAAATGATTAAATCTATGTAAAGGACCATCCCATAATACATTCATATATTCATGGAATTAACTGATGTATTTCTAGATGCATAACATACATTTTCTCTATTAAGGGATGTTAATTTTTTAACAGAGCTTATACGTGGGGAATTTCCAATATCCTTGACTTTGTAATAGATGGCTATTGTGGAACTTCGTAAGATAATTAAAAATATAATGGAGAGCTTGGACAAATGGTTTATATGCTCAGGTTCATTACCATGGGTTGAACCTGTCCTCCTTATCTAGTAGAAGGATGGGTTAAAGCACCCTTTCACTGATTATGATGATATCAACAATTTCACTATACTGAAAAATTAACCTTTTTCATAAATTGATGAATTGTTTGATCAGTTATGTAGGGGAAACTACCTATAGAATGCGGATTTAGGATCAGGATGATAACACGTAAGGGAGATAAAGTAGGATATCCTCATGAATGTTTTTCCTATAAGGTTCAACCACTATTAGGTTATAATGATTCTATTAAAACTCACTAATTCTTCTAAAATCATCATGGACATGATAATTAGTGTATTTATAGAATTCCATGACAAATTTGTAGTAGTATTTATAAAATATATTCTAGAATATTCTAAACCCAATGAGAAGCATGAGGAGCATATGAGGATTGTATTAATAAGATTGAGATATGATAATATCTATGGAAAATACAATAAGTGTGATACCTATTTTAAATAACTCTCATCCTTGGCGAATATCATCATAAGAAATGGAAAATATATGTATCCTTCCAAGAAAAAATAGATTGATGGATAGATGAACCCCTCATTCATGATAGATATCCATAGATTACATTGATTATCTGGATATTATGGATGATATGGAATAAATTTCTCATAGTTCTCAAACAATCATTCACGATAAAAGGGATGTGGGGAATGTTTTCTCTGTTTGCTAAATGTTAAGAAGTGTTCATGACGTTAAATAAAATGATTATCACCGCCCAAATTCTCAGTCTACCCATAGGTGGGGAACTCATCATAATTATAAATGATGATTTGAATAAGGTTTTAGGATCTTTGTTTAGGAAAAGTGTAAAAGTCATTTCATATGCCCCAAAAAAGTTAAAAATTGATGAGAAAATCAATTTCACACATGATCTTGAGTTGTAGGTTGTGATATTTGCATTGAAAATATAGAGACATTATCTCTATTGGGAGAGGTTTTAAATATATAATTATCACAATAGTATTAAATGAATATTAAAATAGAAAGATATTAATATTCTTCACTAAAGATAGTTAGATCTGATCAAGGATTACAACTGCTCAATCCACTACAATCGTGGGAAAGCATACATTGTGGAATATTATTTATGTTGAAAGGACCTAACTATTACATCATTGATAAGAATTGAAAAAATTTCAAATATTCATACATTTTTAGAGGATGGATAGGGGAACTAGTAATAAGGGAACATTATATATAACTTCACAATGTATTTCTCGACCGTCTCTTATAGAAAAGGTTAATGGATGGAAAAAAAGATGATGTGGGAATTTAGATGAAAATGGACCCTATTAAAGAAAATTCCCATAGTTAAATATTAATATAAAAATAATTGTATAATTTGGGTCAAGACAATATTGTTTATTATATCTATATTTAAATATGAAACTATTGGATGATGCACATTGTTCAACATTCTCCACTCACCTAGGACACCCAATGATGTATTTAGATCATCAAGAGCACAATTGGTGGGATAACTTGAAGAATGATATCATTAATTATATATAGAAGTTCTCGGTATCTCCACAAGGGATGGATGGAAGGAAAAAGTCTACAAGGATGTTTTCATCCATTACCCGCACCTACCTAGAAATGTGAAACCATCACTATGGACATTGTCACCAGAAAACCAAATAAATACAAAATAATCACATTTATCTATGTGGTTGAATAATTTATAACAAATACTGCACACTTGGAAGTGATTCAAGAGTATTTCTCACTTGATAAACTATGATATATATACATTAGTAATGTTTTTTGGATTTAAAAACTAACACTAAATACTATGTCCGGTCTAGATCCATGATTCACCTCTATGTTTTGGAAATATCTCTAGCATCCTCTAAATAAATAGTTGTTCTTTAATCTGTCTGATCACCCTAAAAATGATTTCTAATATGAGTGAAATATTCAATAATTATAGGATATGTTGAGAGATTCCTCAATTTTATTCAAATGTGGATGGGTACAATATATTCTATTGGTGGATTTCGCTTATAAAAACATTTTCCACATGATAATCCAATTGGATCCCTTTGATTCCAATTATGGAAAGAGGTATAAAACACTCTCATGTTTGGATAAAGATAGGGATTGAATTCTTATAGTTAATTTATGGGTCATAGAAATAGTATAGAATGTTATTTCTATATCAATGACACTTAGATTTGATAGATGTGATTTGTTAAAAATAGATGAAATGACATATAGTTTGTTGTTCGAGACATGTAATTCTTTTAAATATATCCTTGAAAAAAGGTGATGAGATTTGAGTAGAAGGGAATGTGTAGTCCAAGGTACATCTCCCTTTTGAGATACATGATAGTATCTAATAAGTTTCATGTCCACTAGAACATGCAACGAAACTATATCAAGTACATGATATATTCCATGTATCTCTATGAAGAATGTATATACGAGACCTGTTACATTTACTAAATCCATAGGTGGTACCATTGGATAATGACCATTCATAGGAGAGAAGGAAGGGAAGATCTTAATATTTTTGGGAATTTTTTTAACTAACAATAAAATTCTTCTTATCAAATTATTATAATGAAACCACAAGTTTGTAAAAGAAACAAGAGAATTGGAGGAGTTGATGAAATAGAGCTACCCTCATTAAATTTACTATGGGAAAAGGAAATTTCAAGGGAATAATTCTAATAGGGGGTATGATTATAATGAACCAAAAAATTACAAATAAAATTCACCATTTTGATTTAATTAAATCTAAAGTACATGAACTTGATTTTTTATTATAGGATTTTGTATTTAAATGACCTTTAAGAATCTCTAAATAAAGAGAAAGAATATGCACATATTTTTCCTCATAAATTTTAATTCATTATTTATACATTTTCTGAACATTAAGATATTTATGATACATTCCAGTATCATTTTTATTAACATTTAAATATATTTTTATGTCTTCTATATAAATCACTATAATTATTTGGATACAGATACATGTGTTTTCTTTTCTACGATTTGACCTTTGAATCAATTAAAAGTAAATTTATGTGGCTCTATCTATTACAATTGTGCATGTAAAATCAGTAGGATTTACCAATATATAAAATTCAAAAATAACCATTATAAATATTTCACTAAAAATATTCCTACCTATACATAGTTTAATATATTAAAAATGTTACCTTTATACATGTTTTATAAAATAATATAATTTTATAAAATTAAATTAATGAATATAATTGATAGTAGAGAGTCGGGTATCATATCTATTAGGATGGAAATAATTGTTAAATATGGAAAAATGGAAAAAAATTAAAAAACACAAAAAAAGTGAACAAATGAACTAATTTGATAAAATGTTGAGGTAGTATGAAGAAGATTAAAGAGATGAAAAACGATAATAGAAATTGAGAATAAGAATAATAAGAATGAATCAAGGGGGAATTTTGATGTTCTGGTTAATGAATTTCACAATTTTTCAATATTTTAATTAAACCAGCATTCAATATCTTATATTCCAAATAACTATTGAGAAGATCTAGTTGAAATGATATGATTCGGGATTTTTTCATAAAAAAACCGAATTCAATTTCAAAAAATAATAATACAATTTCAATGTAAATATGATCAAAAAATCATGTATAGAAATGATAATCCAAACCCAAAAACTACCCATTAATAATAGTTTTATCCAAAAAACAATTCAAATTTCCCCAATTAAAAAATAAACTTCAAAAGATAAATAAAAACGAAGAAGAAATCTCATATCCCCTTGATTTAATGCTTGTCAACATTATACATCTTCTTTATCTCCTCTATTCCCACAATTCACTAAGAATTATTATGAACAATTAATAATGGATTATCATCTAATGATGGTCATCAAATTATGAATTTTGGCTTCTGAATCCCTATATGATGATAAATATATTAGTATATTTTATTCTATTTAATATAATATTTTCACCCATATCAATGAATAGTCATGGTAACTCATTCTAAATCTCTCTCGTAATTACATGTGTCATAGAGGTCACTATATATCTTACTCTTCCAAAGACTTGTGGATATCCCCTCTACAATTGAATGACCAAAATGGACAAAACTAACTATGATATAGTGATCACAATCAAAATCTAATATTCTCAACCCATGGATGGATCAATGGCCATGATATCTTAGTGTGGATTCACGAATATCTAGTCCCATGATCTCCTTCCCTGAAAAAGTGAATATTCGAAAATTAGGACATCATTGGAAATTTCCTACACCACCAATTGGTAGACTTATCTAATTCAATTAGTATCCAACTACCGTCATGTTTCTATTTTGTCTCATGTATCCATTTATTGACATTATTGATTTCCAATGTAGGTGATTGGTTTTGTATAGAAAATCAGTTCCCCATTTCCAATTTGATCTCATGTAGCTATCTAGGTGAGGTGGTTGAATGGTCAATGTGACATGATTTGATCCTTCTCTAAAATTACAAACCCTTCCTTCCTATTATAGTGAACTCAATTTTCATGTAGATATTCATTAAGTGGAATCTAAACCTAGTTTGACTACGAATTTCATGATTCCAAAAGATCAGTACCTAAAATATCATCATATGTTAGGATTTATCCACAAAAAATATTTGGGTGATAAATGTTCAACAATGCACTAATGCAACTTGTTCATGGAGACATCAACCATTAGCATCCTTAAACGGATACCTCAACAATAAAGGGGTCTTGTGTGATCTGATTTCAATTGGTGTTGTGTGTCTGGAGTCATTTGGGTGATAAAGTGACCAAGATTGGTCAGTTATTTATGGTGGGAATGCATCTAGATATACTAATCTACTTGTTATATATGGAATGGTTAGTATTCTGATCGAAATGCTTTACTTTTAGTCACTTGGTACTCAAACTTCAAGTCATTTTCAACATATTGCATTGAAAAAAAAATGAAAAAAAAATTATATATCAATTTTCAAAATATAAGTTAAAAATAACCTAAACTAATTCTATATTATTTATTTAAATAAATAAAAAATGATGAATGAATTTGTGAAATTAGTACATAAATAAGATAATGATAACAAAAATTGATAATTACTTAAAATACCTCAAATATTTGAGAAGAATCCTTAAAAAAGTAATAAATTTAACCACTAGATCATTATTAAATTGAAATAATGTTTTTACTTATAATTTAAAAAATATTGGTAATAAATTTCTTATATAAAATTCTTACATAAAAAACATAAAATGAATACAAATTATGGTAATGTTACTAATAATATAAAAATATAAATAGAATAAAAAATTATTTTTTAGAATAAAATTTCTTATATATCATAAATAATTATAATGACTAAACTATTCAATAAAATTGTAATTTTAACAAATAATTCAATGATTTATTAATTTAACAAATAATGAAGTACCATTATAAAATAATTTGTTAATAAAGTTATTTTTATGTTAAAAATACATAAAAACAATTTAAAAATGTTGTTTAAAAAAGAATGATATAATATACATAGAAAAGTCTCCAAGACATAATCAATTGAACTCTCTAAAACATCAGTAAATTTTACTTAATAAAATATATTTTATTATTTTTATTCTAAAAATGTTCAATAGAAAATTACAAAATTAAATAAAATTATATATCAATCAATTACATTGAATTATCATGCCACAAATGGTATTAACACTTACTTTTTTAATTCAACAAAAAGCAGAATTTTATTATTATGATTGGTGACAAGTGGAATTTTACTCGGATTAAATTTATAACCGTATGAACTCTATTTTATCCCCATCTCTTAATTCTATCAATAAAATTTATAATTTTCACCGCATGGATACAATTTAAAATATATTCATATAAATCAATTGTCCCATTCATAAAATTTTCAATATTTTCCACATATATAGAAACTTAGTTTTAACAAGGCCACTTATTTTAATTTCATCAAAAAATCGATGTTAATAGTAGAAAATAGGAAATTATTGAAATTGATAATTGGTTTATTAATACGACACACCGAGTGATCTTATCTCATAGACTCACCATGGGATCTCAAATCCCTATTTTACTCCACATTAAAAAGATTCAATTTACTCATAATTGATTTAAAATCATATGGTGTTCAACTTTACCAATGATGAGTTGTTATATTCATGTTAAAAGTTAATGATACCTCATGTTGTAATTCCAAATCCAAAAAAATATGGTTTATCAAGTTTAATTTTTTTGAAACAGTATATATATGTGGGAAATGGATGAAATCAGTCAATAATTACTCAGTAATAAATACATCATAAATAGTAAAAACTTTTAAAAAAGGCAATAATATATTCTTAGGATGGACATGTAGAGATCATATTTTCCAAAATTATAGACACATAAAAATATTATTTATAGAAAATTTATTTTTTATTTATAAATATCTATATTCATGCTTTATATATGAGAGATTTTAAAAACAATAAAGGGTATTATTTGTATTTTATTAAAGAAGAGTACGGCTCAATTAGGATCCCATCTGTAAACATAAAACTGAAAAATTTCACCAATGAAAAATTAAATGTAGTTGCAATATTTTTTTTGAATAAATAATATATATTTTAAATGTTTAGGAAAGGTTTTATTTTTATAGGTAACCTAAAATTTCAAAAACAATTTCTACAAAATTGTATAATAAAACACATTATGAACAAGGGGCCCTACAAGAAATTACGAGACCATCATGAAAAGATTCTTAATTTAAAAAATTCCCATGCAATAGATGCGTTCAACAAATATTTTCAAAATCGTATAAATTATATAATAATGTTACCTCGCTATTTCAAATATATTCTACTCAAAACAAGAGTAGTGACCATAAAAAATTAAAATAATTTATAATTTTAATAATTTAATAAAAATACATATAATTAATTGGAAAATTAATGGTGGTGATATAAATATGAGATTAAAATAATTACCCATGTGAACATTATGATGAATTTCTCAATATTTTAGAACATATGTAACCTACCAAAAATTAATGTAAAGAACATTCTTGTTAAACTATTTGATCTATTACAAAAAAAATATCATAATGAGTTTTAAAATATGAGATTCAACATCGTATGACTAGGGTTATTTTACCTAGTTCTCTCCAATAGAAGTACAAACTCTTGATAAATTTTTAGATATTAAATAGAGAATGAAGTATTTTTTTAAAACAAAAACATAAAAAATGAAATATTGGGATTCTAGCTAGGAAGAACTATGATTATAGTCCCCATCAAAACTCAAATATTTCTCATTTTTAATAGAATTAAATGGTTAATAATTCCCATGTATAAACCTAAAAATATTTTTTCATTTTATGACATTTATTAAGAGTGCACGACCATCTTCTTATACCGACTGAACACCTCCATTTGTGGATGGTAAATATTTCATATTCTTTGGGAACACCAGTACTTTTAGAATAATATTTTGAATTTTAAATTATAAAAATGTTTTCAATTTTTTAAAAATAATTATCCACTCCCATCCATAAAACAATAATATTTTTAATATATTTAATAAATATATTATTGTGAATTTTGGTTAGTTCCAATTTCTAGACCCATTGAGAAAAAAAATCTATTTCAACTAAGTTGTATTCAATATCATTATAATAGTTGATTAGTCACATGATGTCAAATCCCTTAAGATCAATAACATATTCAAAAAAATATATATTTATGATGAAACTTTCACTTACTTGATAAATTTCCAAAACTAGGACATCCATCATATTGCACCACTAATCTCCTATCATTATTAAATAGTTTATGATAATAAAATTCATCTTGGAGAAATTCTTGTGTTATTATTTCACCTCCATGAATAGCAACCCAAGATGCTAAGTGAAAAATGTCAAGAATTTTCTACATCCCTTCTTCTGTTACACATAGAAAAATAATACCATCCACGCATATCATAATTTTTTTTAAAATAAATAATAAATAGGTCAATATAATGACATATTCTTTTATTATTTCAAAAATATTTTGGGATGAAACCAACTACCAAAAAATTAGAAAAATATACATACCCAGTAGACTGTTTGATAGATACAGATAGAAACATCTCATTGGAAAATTAAGAACTAATATCTTGAGGATCATAAAACTCAGTACTATAAATATAGGAAAAAAGGTTATCTAAAAAATATATGACCCCAACATATCTGTAATTTCTAAATCAAACATCAGAAGAAAATTTATCCACATTATGATTCAATATTTATAATCATTATTCAATAGAAGTTATTTAAAGTTAGTTTGATCTATATATACAATGAATTTGTAACCCAAAGGCACATCTTAGACTTTTTTAGAGAAAAAATACCCTAAATATCTTTCTCAGAAATGGCGTAAATCTATATTGCATTATGTTGTTACATGATATAATTATACACCCGAGGAAATTTATTATCTCTAATTTGACATAGAATAACTCCAAAAACTATTTAAGTAGATTAAAAAATAAGATGAAATAAAAGATTCAAATTATTTACATTGATGATGGGTAAAAATGTTATTTGGTTCCCTAATAAAGTTAAAATATACAATATTATGTTTTATAAAGAGAAAGGGTACATCATTGTCCATTATTAAAGATTGGGGATTTTTAATTTTGGAAAATTATTTAATAAACATCCAGTAAATACAATAATTACCAAGAAATTTGTTTACCCAATTAAAATTAGCATGAAATGGAAACTATTAAATGACAGAAATAATAGAATTATCAACCATAAAACCCATCATAGACTTTTCATATTCTATCTATATTTTGTAAATGATTATACCCTATACATTCTAATTTTCTAGGTCAATTTTATGCTCTAGTAATATATTTAATTTTTTTTATATTCATTAACCATCTCTAAATGGTTATCTTAGTAATGAATAAATCATCTAAAAAACTAAATTATTATCTCAACTATATCTGAAAATATTTATATTATACAATTATTAAATGTAACCATTTCACAACACAATCTAAATAGAATTAAATAGTCGGAAAATAATCCATCTAGGAATGTATAATTAGACTTCCATTTATCTTATAGGGATATAATAATTCAGTTGTAACTGTAAAATATCTCTAAAAATAATTTTTTTCTAGATATCCTTTCAATATTTTTTTCAAAAGAGTAATGGGAAAACGATATTTCATATTTTTAGAAATGATCTTATTTTATATTATAAAAACCAACCATTAGGTTTCATTCCTCAAGTAATTTTTTTTCATTTTTATCATTGGATAGTAGAGATAACCCTCAGTTCATTTTATCTACATGAATTGGATTGACCCAAGATCATTAAAAAATGGGGTAGATAATTACAGCATATAGTCTTCCAATAATTTCATATCACACAACCACATTCATTATTGAGTTCAATATGATTTCGAATTGTACTCTTTGCTTGTCATCTAATTCCTTATGAATATTTTACATGATGCATGAATGTATAATCCATTTGATATAAGCTATGTACCAAAATATTGATATTTTAAATTTATTAATAAAATACTAAAATATTATCTCTTGATATTAACTAATCTCAGATGAATGTAAGACATAAATGTTGTGTTTAAACATGAAATTTAGTATTTGATTTATTCATGTAGTGGCTACACATACAAAGAGGGCAAATTCCCACTAAAAGGAAGACCCTTCAGATAGAGAAGGTCCAATATATTCTATATGTTTCTAAAAATGAGATTGAAAACATAATATTTTGGTGAATTAGAGAATGATTTATTTTTATACTCACTTATATCAAAGTTGGAAAACAAAATAACATGAATTTAATAATAATGTTTAAAATTTTCTATAAATGAATGATAATTAATTTATTTCAAAAAATCACTCCCAACCATATCAAACTGATCAACATTTTCTTCATAATGTACACCAGTCTCATGTTCTCTATAAAAATTCATATTCTATATAATATATACATATATATATATATAATGAAATATCTCTAGAGATAGAAAATAGATGCTATAAAAATATGAAAAACTAAACAAAATTTTACTTTTAGAACTTACAGAATGTTGGTAAAATTTATTTTCAACATCAACAAGTTTTTCATCAAATACATACTATATAAAATAATCATTTTTAACTAGTTATCAATTTCAAATATTATTACATTATATATAGGATATTTTTAAAACTCTTTAAAATGTTCAAATTTATTTTCATCTTCAGAAAACTCTAAGCATTATCTATTTTTAAACTAATAAAAATATATTTTATTTTTTAAGATTTATAATTCATCATCTTTTCTATAATTAATAATGATTAGACTATGAGACATATAAATAAAAACTCCCATGTAGATAATTAAAATCAAAACCAATATTATATGGGGCTCATTTTCACATTTTAGGTGATACATGAGAAAATTAGTTGAAACAACTACTCTACAACTCAAACTAACAAGTCATATAATCTTTCTATGGAGGGGTAAAGGATCCCTCAATAAAGTGTGAGATCATATTAATAGGGTTATGATATTTTAATCCCTACTATTCAAATATTGAAAAAAAATATTATTGATGGTATCCCAAATATCATAATAAAAATTTAATGGAAATGTTTTCCTAATGTGATAGGGTATGAAAATAAACTAGTTTTTTTGATTTGGTGGGATTTTCTTTTCAATGAAATCACATCACCCTTCAGTGATGATGTATGTTGAAAAACATCAATTGTTTAAAAAAAATCAAAATAGTTTTTTATTATCATATAATTTAAATAAAATCATAGATGAAATGAATTTTCAATTGGACTGTATTCAAAATACCATTGAATTTCGGTAATTTTGGTTATCTATTTATGGGTTTCATCTTCGATGTAGAAGGTATGGTTGGTGAAAATTCATATAAATACAAATTATTACCCCAATTTCCACAAAAAAATTATTTTTTTCCTTTTTATTTCCATTTTTAGAGTCATTTTATTATTTATTATCTGTTAGTCCCGCATGACTCTATTATATAATAGAAGTGTTGTCTAGTGATATAAATTGGGTTTTCCTCAGATTTGGGTGTCAATATTATTCTATCTTTTTAGTTTTCACAATCTTAGTGTCTACTCTAATATCCTCATGGGGTTTTAAACCACTCTTAGTAACCATAATAAGTTATTATACCTCGAATTCACCCTGTTTGTACTAGGATGCTATGTTTTATCTTATGAACAAAATTATATAACCAATTGAAACATTTTTAGTCCTAAACATTTCATTCTTACATCATATTATGCTTTAGATTAATGTATTTTATCTTTTTTTTTGAATTATGTCTCCCCATAAACTATTGAAACACCCATTTACAATCATCTTTATTATGATAATGTTTAACTATATATAATTTATCAAATTTTGTTCGTTGACGATTTTGAAATCTAGAGGTGGTACGTTATTGTGTTCTCATTATTTTTTCTTTCTGGGACATGTTGTTGTGGTTCTTATAACCAAGATTATATTATAATAAAAATTTGTTCATCTCCAACTTTTCATCATGGACTTTATCTAATAAAATTAGCATATTATTTTTGATTCTATGTCTTATTAATATTTATAAAGAAGAAACCTAAGTGTAAATATATTAAAAAACTATTGGAACTATTCTATATAAATTTGGTCTATATGTTGATAGGAAACATGAATAGAAGAATGTTGGAAACTTTGATTCATTAGGGACTGTAGTGGGTTATTTATTTATTTCAATGAATAATTTATATCTATAATTATACCATGATCAATACCTATATTATTAAGTATTCTTATACATGAATCTTTATGAATATAGTTAAGAGATAATGTGTTGAAAATGTTCTCATACGCTTAACTAATTTAGATAGTGTAATTTCCACAAGAATATTGGTTAAACATCTTCTAAATGTTTTGTGTCAAAATCTCATAAATGGCATATGTGAGTTGTAGAAAAGGTAGTTTGTAATAAATTTTCCTCATAATAAAGTCCCTAAAACTACCACAAGGTTCATGAAAATATTCAAAATATTCTTTATAAAATCATCTAATCTTTTCACTTGGTTCTCTCATTAGGATTCATTAATAAAATTTCAATTAAAACATGTTGAATATTTATTCCCAGGATTCATAAATTATATCATCGAGGGATAAAAAGTGAAATCATTATAATAAAATAAAGTTATAATGTGAAAACGTTCATTTTCATCTCATTATAACTCATCCATCATAGTTTAGGGTTCAATAGTATTTCACAGAAATCCTTAATGTAGTATAAAGAGTCCTCGTTAATAATTTAATAGATTAGAGACAATAGTGGAATGTATCTCTATATCATATCATTACTTCAGTACATATGATTAAGGTGGATAGAGGATTTATTAGTTGACATCTTTAGTTGGTGGTACTCTATTAACCTAGGAAATTCAAAATTATAATAGAATATTTATTTTTTATTACCCTAAGCATCTTAGTCTGAAAAATTTTCTATATCATATTTTTCAATTCTCATAGCTCTTAAAAGATACTTATTACAATTTTAATGGGATTTATATTGTGGGACATGAATCCAGTGTTCATTAATAGAATGGTTTTATAGTATAATTTTATAGAATAATATTTTTTTATGTGTTTGGATGTTTTTATTTTTTATTTTGTGGTTTTATGTTTACATTTTTTATGATTTTGTATAATTTTATTAAATTTTATTGAGTTATGAATCCTTCCTAGAAAATGGTAATATAAATATATGTCAAACAAAAATGGTTTTTTAAAAATTAAATTATGAAAACTTATAGATATAATATATTATTATTTCTTATCCATGATGATGAAACCTGTTGTCCAATCCTGAAAAATAATTGTAAAAAATTGATTAAAAAATATTAATAGATTTTGTAATGTGATGAAATGATTATTTTTATTGAGGATTTGTTAATAGATAATGAAAATTTGGTAATAAAAATTGATTATAATATGAATAAAAATGAAGCATGGGATACATTTTGATTTTATTGTTAATGTGTGTCTTATTTGAGAAATATTTTAGTTAAATCGAAATTTTATATAAATATGTTTATGTAATAATACATAATATATATTCAAATTATAAGATTCTAAAGATCTTCACTAAAAAACTAAATCAACTTCCAAAAATATAAAGTCGATTTCAATTTAATGATGATAAAAAAGGAAAGAAAATATAAACTAGATCATCTATTCTTCAATGTTCTATAATTTTTAAAAAAAATTAAATATTATATAGAAAAAAATTAATAACCCTGAACGAATGAATTAAGTAGAATATATTTACAATCCCCTTGATTTATATCACCTTTAAGTGATATTTCACCATTTTTTTTGTCATAAGATGTATTGTAATTGTATCATGGTAAATGATTGATAGATAAATATTATATTATGGTCATAAAGTTATTGTTTACAGATTATGGATTACCATATGTAGAGCTATTAATACATGTATCTCAACCTAATGATCAAAAAATACACATCTATAATAATGAGTTCTCACATTCTTCTTTGAATTCCCATGTAGATTGTATGCCATTGTATATCATCCTCTTTTACATAATTGATTATCACCCCACCTCAACATAACATGAAACTATTCAAAACTCTATGTGATATAGTTTCGATGATCTAAATCATGTATTTTCTCTATTATGATGGATTTATTGTCGTGATAAATGAGTGATATGACTATAATATTCTTTCTCACGATCTCATTCAATTAAGAAATTGAATATTCGACAAATGTAATGACACATGAAATTTAACACATAGTCGACAAGATTATGTATCCAATTCACTATATAGTCAAATACCCTCATATAATCATTTGATCTCATGTAGCCATTTTTTAGATGTATCCAATTCCACAAATAGGTCATGGGTACCCCATATCCAGTTGGTTCAACATTATTGATTGGATCTCACATATCCATTTGGATTACATAACTTAATGGATGATGTATCATAATTGTATCATACCCTAAAATTCCCAACCCATCCTGTTACTACT
Source organism: Viscum album (assembly GCA_963277665.1). Taxonomy (NCBI): domain Eukaryota; kingdom Viridiplantae; phylum Streptophyta; class Magnoliopsida; order Santalales; family Viscaceae; genus Viscum; species Viscum album. Next base: position 569,224,385 of record OY728151.1, read on the forward strand.
GGTGAACATAATTCTCTTCCTGATAAGCATTAGGTTCTATCCATACCTATTTTTACCTTGTGTTCCATGAATCCATAGGTGCATCAGCTATATTATCATTAGATGTATGGATTCATTGGAATGTATGATTTAGGTGATAAACTCTCAACAATGATCTCAGGGGGGCATGTTCATGGAATCATCGTCCTTGGGCTTCCATCACCAATGGCCTCCGTAATCTCCAGATATAGAGATGTCAAATTTCAATCATTTATATGTGACTGGAGTCTTATAGGTAGATGATTTGACAGTTTGTATTCATTTACTAAATGTAGGTATGTGTACAGGTGGTTAAACTCCATGGTAGGTTTGGAAGGATCAATATGCTAACCAGCACCCTTCACTTATGGTCACAAGGAACAATCACATAAGTGGAAAAGCAGTGTCCTTACCAAAAATTATTATAAAAAAATTAATTTAAATTTCCAAACCATTTACAAAAATAAATTAAATAAGTAATTATATAATTTTTTTAATTATCCACCACAAGGAATAATGAATTAATAAAATTAGTGTAGAAAAAATTCAAAATTACAATAAAACATTAAATGTATAAAAATATTAAAAAATAATAATAATTAATAAAAATATTAAAAATAATGAAAAAAATATTAATCAATATGATTTACAGTTTGATTTAAGAAATAAATAAATATAATAATAACTTTAATTATTTAAATCTTTTAATTTTAAAAACAAAAAATAAAAAAATTAAAAGAATTTGAAAAAAAATTAAAAATTAAATAGAAGGAATGATTACTTAAAATAAAATTAATAGTTTATATTAAACTATAAATGGTAACAAAATAAATAGAAATTTATATATATTAAAAAAATTCTCAAATTAAATAATAAAACACCAAATTAACAAAAGTTTTAAAATAATAATTTGAAGACATGATTTTTTGAAAAATATAATCAAAATGATGTTGAATAAATAATGATATAAAACCCATATCAAATACCATGATGGTAATCCTTCAATTATTCAACAATTCAACTTGGTATAACCCTTTTATATCCTTGAATGTGGTTGAAGTAATTTTATATAGGTCTTGAAAAGCATGATCTCTGAGAACCAGCACTAACCAGTTGAAATTCATCATTCAGATTCCATGTTATCTATATCCCCATGCTTAGGATTTTTATATTGTTTTAAATATTATAACATCCCACAAGGTCTAAAAAATTCAACAATTTTTTTAATTTATCTTACAAACACAATCTTCCATGCACTATTTAAATTATCTACTTGAATTCTGAACTCACATGTGATGTTATAGTCAATACTTTTAGATTAAGTATCACACCTTGAAAATGTTGAGAATATGTTGTGTGAATCATTGAATCATTTCATCAAGAACCATGAAAATATATTTTTCCCCATATAACATAATAAACATTGAAATAAATAGGAAAATCCATCATATAGTCATTACATTCATATGAGTATTGATCTCTAACTTAAACCCTCGTGATTCCTTTAATTAAGAATTAAAATTTCTATATTATATTTGGTAGAAAAATTATTCATCCCCCTTAATATAAAATTTAATATTGGAATAGATAGTAATAATTTTATTATTCAATATGAATAATTTAATGATATCCATCCCTCCTTTAATGGCATCATACTCTTTCCTTCTTCAATCCGACCCATTGATTCCCTATTCAAAATGGTTTGTCTCTCCATAAAATTGTAATGATTTTAATTACATGTGGTTATAAATATTGAAATCTTTGATGAAAAATTTCAATCCTCACTCTAAATTATGTTATCATTGATCAAATATATTCTTTTGGATCCCAATAGACTATATTTCAAAACTATGTGTTGGTCAACCATCAATAACACTTTTTATAAAAAATCTTCTACTGTCGATTTCATGGTAAATTGAATGGTTATATTTCACATCATATTCAAAATATTATACTTTAAAAATCCTTTACACAATCTATCTGGTTTAATTTACATATATATATTTATAGAAACAAGATATTTACATAGTTATCTAATGCGATTTATGAAATATTCTTGAAATCAAAATGAATTTTATACAATTTCAAATCATGAAATAGAATTAAAATTTGTCAAAATTATTAATTTAATATTATATTTCAAAACATCCATCACTTTATTAATCCAATAATTATTCAAATGAAAATAAAAAATTTCTTACCAAATGTTGTAAAAAATAATAATATAAACAAAAAATGCATATAACTATATAAATAATCAATCATCATCAATACTTGAAAAAATTATTATCACTAAAAAAATTATAAAATTAATATTAATAAAATATATAGTAGGTAGAATAATAGAAAATTATATTATTTATACACCCATAAAATAATTTACACTAATATGTGCAATGAATAAAAAAATGACCAACATATCAACTACTTTTTAATGTTTTCGATTTAAATAATAATGTCTTCATTAAACTATAAACAATTACCTAAAATTTTCTTCGATGTGTATTAACTATTGGGACAAAAAAAAATTCCATAAATATATAATGATTCATATCCAAAACAACTAATTTAATCAAATTCATAGGAATAAAAGATGATTTCTAACACACATTAATATGTTCTCAAAATAAAATTAAAATCATTCTATTCTATTTTATTAAATATATAATGAAGAAACAAATTTGATCATAAGAAATCATGATGAAACATTGATTATAACTTCAAATGCTATTTTGAGTTGGTCAAAACCTTTCAATGAATTACCATGTCAGGGTATTCATGGATTCAAACATAACTGCATGAAACAAAATAAGTTATGTCTTGTAATTCAATGAACATTTCATGCTTCCTAATTGAATATCACTCAGTACCATAATTCATACCAAGTACATGTCCTAGTTTTTATAGTGGTAACCAATTTTATTTAATTAGAATTAAAATATTAATAGTACGAATTTTAAATTATTACTCAATCACCGTTTCATTAGAAAATATAAAATTTCTAGTTCGATGATATATATAAAATGTTTTTATATGTAAATTTACTCTTATTAGATTGGGTTTAATGTTCAACTAAATATAATGTATTAAATTCTGTACATTAATAACATTATTTGATTTTTTTCAAAGACATGGTCAATTAGACAACTTCTTGAAATTTAAATTCATTTTATTAATAAAAAATCATGGGTTTAATGTCTTATAAAATCAATAAGGGGTATCAATTTATCATGAAACATATGTTTCATTGGAATTAATTGAATATTTTTTTTATTTTATTCCATGAGATTTTCTTTTTAAAAAACTCTATGATACCAAGATTCAAGTTAAAATATTTAATTTCAGAATGTTCTAATTTCGTAATGTAAAATATCTTACGTGTCACATTTCCACTCCATTTTTTTAAACATAATTTTTATATAATTATGAACTACATCAATCATAAATCATACTCATTCAATAATTTCATCATCATTGAAATCCTCAGTAACATCAATGTAATTATTCATTATAATGGAATGTATTAAAAGATAAGTGAACCTTAAAGATCCTCATATTTTAAAAAATAAAGGAATTTATTAAAAAATTATATATAAATAATAATTAATGGATATCATGATAATGTTAAAGTCTCATATCCTCCACACATAAATACAAAAATTATCTTATATTTTTATTCCATTGTTGGGATAACATATATGAAAATTTAGATCAAATAGTTTTTAGATTAATAGTATTATAGTATGTGTGAAACATTATAATAAAATTCATATATAATTTTTATAATATTCAAAATAGTAAAAAATATATTTGAAAAATTAATTTTTTTATCATAATATCAAAATAATATTTTTAAAATAATCCTAAAAATTTAACCATGTTTTTCAATACAAACCAAATAGAAAAGTATTCTCAATATAAATTAAATTAGTATTTTAAAATAATGTTTCATAATTTAGTCAATTTTTTTTCATTTCCCTGTAAATTTCAAATATATAAACCTTGTATAGAAAAATGGATTCCCTCAACCCAATAGTACGGTAATTCCACACTATGTTATCATAATAATACAATGAAACAATTTGAATAAAAATGTTAAAATGCTACAATTTAAATCAATATTGTCAAGAAATTTTAATCTATTATTAATCAAATTATTCAATGTAATCTCTCAGTTTAATTTGATATTGTTCAATAGTTTCTCCATTATTCTTTTAAAAAGTTGGAAAATAAATTATCATTAGTAAATATCATGTAAAACTATTGAAATAAAACTAATTTTAGGTTTGGGGAGATTTTAACCAAGTTATTTTTCATGATAATAAACTATATGAACTTTAAAACAATTGGATATTCATATTAGGATTATTAACTCAGCTCCAATAAATAGAAATATTCAATTGTATCTAATAGGATATGGGGGTAAATTATGTATCGCAAAATAAAATATCACAACGTAACCAACTGATGGCATGAAAAGTGTTTGATATCCCATAGTTTTAAATAAAACATTCAATGAATCTTTTCTTGTGTAATGTTAATTAACTATAATTACAGATTTTTATCAAAGACACGATAGAGTGGAAATTGGAAATATGTAATCCATAGAAAATAGACTCCAAAACCAATTAACCATTTGAGAAGAAGTAACTGTACAATGATGAGAAGATATCAATATATAATTTTATTTAAAAAATAAGAAATAACAAATTTAACATGGGTTAGATCCCATGAGGCACTATGATTATATTGCCTTGTAAGAGTATTTGGAAAATCATTTCACATGAATAGAGATGAAGGTCAATCCCTTTTTATTATCCATTAAGATGTTTTTAAACCTCTAATAATTCACCATAAATAATTGAATCTACTATATGAATAATTCCAAAACCCCATTAACTAGTACACTCTAAATTGTGTATGTCCCCTGAATGTTTATTTTATGTTTTCTTAGAGAAATAGTCAACTTAGAGTTAAAAATAAAGACTGTTTTACAATCATTTTAGTCACTATTTTGATAGATGGATTTATGGAATTTATTTATTAGTTCCTAATATGACAAGTAATTCTCATCAAAACACATTTGAATATCATCCATCTAATGAGACTCTAATAATCTTCTTTTAACAATAGATATCAAATCATAGTTAATTTCATTAACATCCCAATATAAAATTTATTGTATATCCATCGGAAAATAAAATTTATTAAATATAAAACACTAGATGGATACAATAATATAATTTTGTTAGAATAATACCTATAAGATCAAAATTTATTATTCAGTTTATCAGACTACTCATTTCTATATTTAGACACATTTTTCATGCAAAAAAATCAATATAATTATAAAACAATGGGATTTGAAATTTTATTTCTCCATAATAAATTGTAATTTATTGATATAGTGTAAATAAATTGTAATTGATATTATTTTGGTAATTTATATAAATTATAAAATGAATCTTATAATTCTTTATTTAAAAAATATATAATTTTAAAAAATAATTCTAAATTTAAACTAAAAAATAATACTAATCCAAGAAACCTCAGTAGATTGATTTTTAGAGGAACATTTTCCGTATATATTTAATAAATAATTAACATAATTAAACATAATAAAAATTATTACATACACGTTAATAAAAAATAATATATTTCTATCTAAATTTTTAGAAATGAAAATTAACTTAATCCAAGTGGAATATGTATATTTCATTTATTAAATATTTTTTTATATTAATATATTTAATCGAACAATATTAATGAATTTTTTATTGATATTTTAATATTATGTATCCAATCAAATGAATTAATATAAATATAGTGGTTATTACTATGAATTGAATGTAAATAAATTCCATTTTTTCATTTTTAAACATTCATAAAAAAATAGGTTATTGAAATTTTTTCCTGGATATTATAATTATTTTCCTACACTTTTAAAAATATTATATGGTAAAATAAATAAAAATGTGAAATAACTATTTAAATTTTTTTAGTGGTCCATTTTCATGTTTTCTCTGAATAAATTAATTTCCATATGAATAGTTAAAAATAAAAATAATGTTTATTCATTAAATATGTAAAATTAAATGACCCACTAAACATTATATTTTATTTATTAAATCATTACTTCTATTTTTTGATTCATAATTATACAAAAATTATTGGCTTCAAAATTATACATCATTTTCAATAAAATCAAATTTTCCCTTCAAATATTATGTCTTCCAAAAAATGATCTTAGTTTCATTCGACAAAATTATCATTTAATAAATTATTACCATATTTTCAGTATTAGTATTGTAATATAAATATAATATTTGTAACTATATATGTATAATTATAAAATTATGTCCATATAAATTAACATATATTTATAATTTACCTTTGTAAAAATGATAACCCATGGTAATTCGACAAACAAGTAAATTTAGGTAAAATTATGTAATAAAAACACATAATATTATCTATATATGATTATATGAGTCTTCAATTTTAAAAACCTTATAAGTTATCAAATTTTTAGCATTTCAGATAAAATGTTCCGGATTATGACTCCAATTTATATATTAATGCAATTATAATTACAAAATGCCACTATGTCAAATTTAAATTTTTAAATATATATTTATGGCTAGGAAAAAAGTATGTATATATTAAGAATAAAACTATATTAATATAATTGTGATTAACAAGTTATAATAAATATTATAATTTATTTATTATTTATAAAAAATATTATATATTTCAAAAACCCTATCGTATAATAATGAAAATTTGTTAAAAACAACAGAATGATTGGAATTCAAATTTATAAGATTCAAATAAATTAGGGTACTCCCTGAATATTAATATTTTTATATAAGATAATATATAATATATACTTTTAATATTAATTCTATTAATGTATTGAGGTGTTTAAGGAGATCTTTTTTGAATTCAGTACAAAATTATCATAAATGGAATTTAATGTTTAAAAATTATTTTTAGATAATTCATAATTCATAAAAACACCACATTGAATAGAATATATTAGAAAACAAATAAGAAATATCATTCTTGGTTCATGTATACACCACTCAGTAATTTTTAAATAAATTTGATGACTATTAGTGAAGGAAATTTTTGGAATATAAAGATGATTGTTTCTTATAAAAAAGAACTCAAAATATACCTTCCAATGGAATATAATAGTTTATTTTACCTAAAAATATACCTAAATTCTTATAATAACATCCAACTCCACATATTAATTCCCTTTGGTTGACCATTAACAACTATATCTACAGTATTAAACAAAATTTAAATATGGGTATTAAAATAGGATTTAAACGTCTAAACATATATATTTAATGGTAATTTCTTCTCCTACCAAACTTAAAACTATTTTATTCAACCTAAAATAATTAATTATGTATTAAAGATAAAATGAAAAATTATGATGTTTATTAATAAACTATTATAGATTTAATTTACATCTAATGGGAAATGAAATCGTAACTCTTGTGTTTGTAAGAACTACCATCTTTATGAAGCACTGTATTTTTTTTCCAATAACCAAAATTAAGGTATAGTTATTTTTTTATATTTACATAACATAAATTTTTGGTAAAAATGAGTTTTTTATCTTGAAATATAAGAAATTGGCAACCCTTTTACCCACCCATTCATTTAAAAATTATAACACAATTCATGTGTAATTATAGACTACCACCTCATGAAAGTTTTGTGACTAATTTTACAAATATGGTTAACATTTGTCGTAATTAGTATGTGTTTTATTAATTTATCTAATATTTAAGATTTTTTATTATTTATTCAAGACATATTATTATTTACCTTTTCTTTTTATAGTCTTTGGAGAATGAAAACAATACTCATGTGTACATAAGTCCCATGATCTCTATGAACTGATATCATACATTTTTTCATCACGGGTTTATATAAATTGTTTTTATATTTTTTATAATGAGTAAATATAATACTTATTAAATGATTAATTTTTTTTATTATAATACCATGAACAAGGTGAAATAACATGAACTATTGTGCTGATTCAGTCACGGTTATTGTAACACCCCAAGCTTCTACGGTACGCTTCTCTTTGAATAATGTGATAGCGTGTGTTGTACGCAACACCGAGTTCTAACACACCATAACCAATCAAACTAGCCGTTATGAATAGTAATACCTACTTTTCGAAATTATATATAATTTATATTTTAAAATGGACTTCATTTCTGGATTCTTAATATCGAATTTAGCCTAACGTGAAATTTTGGTACTTTTCGGATAACATTCATATTTTGATGAATAGTGAAAATTACTAAATTTTAATTAAAAACAAATTTTTTAATCAAAATAATTAATAGTGATAAATTATGAATTTGAGTTGTTTTAAAGTATATTTAGAATATATTTTTACCATTTAATATAATTTTGGTCATTGGACATAATTTTACAATTAAACCGAACATAAACAAGTGTCAATCTTTTGATAGTTATTATCTCTTAAAAACGCGCTTTTTGTTTTGACAGTGAGAATTAATTTTAAATTAATTTCTGCCACTTCTGTGTTTTGAATTTAGAAAAATGGATTCCATATTTGGAATCAGGATTTCCAAATTGTGTAAATAGGTAACATTTATTTTTAGACATTTTGAATAATTACTGTGGTAAATATTTTATTTACCATGGTTAAGGGTAAATCTGGTAAATAAGGGTTAAAAAATAATATTATAATAATACTAAATTACCCTAAAACGTGTCCTAGCATTATTTTATGATAAATGTTCTACCATAGTCATCTTTGGGTCGATTTGGGGACGCCATGGTGCCACTTGTAGGTGATAGGGACACTTTATTTTAATTAAGTTAAAATGAATACAAAAATGACACAAGCATATATCGTTTAGAAAAACAATTATTATATAGGGTTATATATGTTGGATTTTAGATTATAAATATTAATTAGAAAGATAAAAAGATTTCCTACATAATGATATTTTATTTATAATTTTTAGTCATTAAATAATCTATTTAATTTTTGACACAATGATGATGCAGTAATTACTAAAATAGTGAAAAATTAAATTAATTGATATTATAAATACCCAAATAAATATAATATGAACCTTTTAATGAATTAAACTAATTTTCTAGGATAATATGATATATTAGTATTGATTTAATTTACTTTTTTAGAAGTAATCAATCTTTTATGAGTTTCAAAAAAATCAACTATTGAATAGTTTCAAAATTGACATAAAAGAGTTCTTAAAACAAATATTATATTATTAATTGATATTAAATTCCTAAAAAACTAATGTTCGGACAAGAGACTTATATCATTATAGTTTCATCATTAATGGACCACTTGGGGGTCTCATGGATGTATATAGTAAGTTTATTAACCATATTATATAAAAATACAAAGAGACATTGTAAAAGTGAAACTAATTAACTTAGAGTTAATACTTAAAGATAAGGTTAATATAAGTACCCAAACCTATCTAAATTCTATTGGTTGAGTTTTTTTCAACCCATACCTACCTTAAACATTGAATAGTAAACTTTTGAGCCATTTAAAACCGAATATGAATTTATTATAAACTAATATCTCAAGCTTTTCCAAAGGTGCCCCTCACCCCTCTTATAAAAGGGCACTCCTCCTTCTCATTTATTCACACCGTCAAAGCCTTTTGGTTCGGCCAAACACTGCCCAAATACTCTCCCAACTTCCCTCACTACAACCTATAGGCCTTAGTTTGATCATAAAACCAACCTAAGGAGCCCTTTTGATCAAATCAAAAGGAAGAACCCGAAGAAGAGGTAATGATTTCACCACCCTTTTTCCAAGTTCATTTCTTCTTCCACTTCTTCTTCCTTTGTTGTTACCATTATAAAATAATAACTCCAGTATCATATATATACTGTGATGTTATTATAAGTATGGTACAACCATATTCAGTATTCTATCCACCCTTTGAATAACATGTCACCATACGTGCGTACGTACGGCTTACCGTCTCCACGTCGTGGTGTAATTGTTATTCAATATAATATTATTTGTATGGGTACAATAATGATGTGTAAATAATGTAAATAATAAATATAACTTGTTAATTATTCATTATATATGATATACCATCCATTTATATATTATTTTAATATCAAAAGAATGATATTGTCGCTCGTGCGTACGTAATGACTACCGTCTCCACGAACGCGATGAGATTCATTCTCCATCGTATCCATTCAAGTATAATTATCATTTGATGATATAAAAAATGATGTTTAAGGACTTGATATAATTATGGATATGAATAATATAGAACCTATCCTTTACAAACATGTCTTACGTAACAAAACATATAAAATAAAACAAGTAAGTTAACACCCGGAACAACGATAATACTAAGATATTATTATCAAATCAATATTAAAAGAACATATATGATATCATAATTATGTATATGATTCTTGTATAATTTAATAAAAATTATTTCACCATTATACAGGAGGTTAACCTACCCCAACCAAGGAAAAGTACAAGGTAAGGGGTTTTCATCTCACTCCTTATTCCCGTGAGATTCATGCCATATTGCCACCATCACCTTTTGTGTGGTGTATGTACTGCCCATAATTATATTCTTTGTGTAATACACTCTAATTTATGTGTATTTACATATTCATTGTATGATACCACTTTCATGGGTTGTATGTTTCATAAGTTACCAAATTGGTAAGGGTTATTTCACAATCTCTTCATTATCCGAGGTTGTTTATATGTAATAATCTACTGGGATCTCTTTATCATCCACATCTATGTTTCTTCAAAATGTATTTCAAATTTTTTTTATTATTTACAAGAATATGGGTTAAAGTCATTTATACCATTGTTTTACTTTTTATAAGAGGAATCTTTCTGTCGTTTTCAAAACAAGGTCCTTTTTATCCTTTTCGACAGAATTAAGATAAGAATGTTTTTTAACTTATACAGCGAGTGCGGTTATTTTCTGCAGTTATAAAATCTTCAAAGTTTTCCTTACAAGCTTATAAGAATATTTTCAAGAAAATGTTTTATTTTATACGGCTCTTAAATGATTTCAAAAATAGAAAGAGATATTTCTCCAAAAAGTGTTTTGATTTCATCTATGTCAACATCCTATGATGGATTTTATGCTTATTTGAAGTTGATTTATTATGATACAAAACTTCTATATTGTATTGAAGGTTTTGTGATATGTTTGACTGTGGATGTGCTATTTTTATACCATTCATAGTTTATGGTGAAATTTTTGACATTTCGTATGCTATTTTTAATACGAATGTTTATGTTATGTTTAAACATTCTCATATGGGAATGTATTGGACTTAATATGTGACGGGTGGAGCCTGCTATAGCTCCTCGATGCATCGGTAGGTCTCATGAGACAAACTAGTGTCTTCGCACAAGGCCTTGGAAAAATCTTATTTGTGGTTTTGGCACGAGGCCTTGGCTATGTGGTTATGATAGGCTGGCATTATGCATTCCAACATTATGAAAGTGGTTATTGATATTGCATGTGATTATTCGATTAGTAGAATATCCATGTGAACAAGTAAATGGCATTATTTCATTATACTTTTTCCATACTATGTTGAAGTTCACATTTAAAAGGCTTTTGTTTTAGTTATACATAGCCTTAAATGTTTATTCTTACTTATGAAAGTTTCCGGAATATTGTTATCCTTACTGGGCATTTGAGCTCCGCCCTTTTCTATGTTTTATTTTTCCCAGGAAGTGAAGAAGTAAATTATGAATGACCTGCAGGGATATTATGTGGGGATATGAGTGTGGTTTATGAAGAAAATATGTTGTTGTATTATATTTTCATTTTATTATGTAATGTAAGACTTATGAATATATCTAGTGTTTCCAAGGCTACTAAACCAATCGGTCGTTCGAGATTTGATCTTTCTTGTGATCATGCCAATGTTATGTAATAATGCACCGACTCTGGATAACTAGGGTCAGGGCGTTACAGTTGGTATCAGAGGAATTTTAGTTCAAACCTTGGAAGCTAGATTTAGATAAACTCTGATTAGAGCACGTAAACCTAAGATGAACTTTGAGGATTAGTATAGAAGAACTTCCTAGAATTTTGGTATTGTAGAGATTGTGTGAGTTTTCTGAGAAATACATCCCTGTCTGGATACGAGAAGGTAGAGGCGGCTCTGGCACAGATGTACCTAGGGGTAAAACCCAAAAACACCGCTTTGAGCTAGACTCGAACGAGAACTGGTGCATGACAACAGGCCCTACTTGACTCTTGGTTACGACACTCCCGGGGGATATGCTTAGGATAACTCTCATTTTCTTTACAAATCATTATGAAGGGATTATGAGCATATACTTCCTCAATGATAACATTTTTATCATTATGGATTATATCCATAAATAGTTCAATTTATGTTAAGTTTTTTATAAGTATGGGATTATGTATTTTGATTCATAAACTGATCTAGTTTATGCCATTGTTTAGAAATGGCACCTAGTGGAAGAAATGGAAACCGTATCAATGCACACACTCCATGTAGGGATTTTCCTCCTTCTCAATATAATTATAGTGGAGCAGGTGATGCACCTGGTGCCGATCATCTAATCACCATACTGGGACAACTTACTCAGGTTATGAATAATAACCTTACCCGTATGGAGCACCCTGATCCGCAGCGTGGAGGATCAATGTTATATTGATTCATGAGGCAACAACCACCAACATTCAATGGGAGTAAAAATCCCTTAGTAACTGAGCAATGGATATTTTCCCTAGAGAAAATATTTCAGGCTTTGGGGAGCAGTGAAAGGGAAAAAGTTATCATGGCAGTTTACCGCCTCACTGGAGATGCTGATCAATGGTGGTCATTAATTTAAAATATGACGGAAGATGATAATGTATCAAATATGGAATGGAGGGAGTTCAAAGATCTGTTTTTAGTAAAATACTTTCCTCGCGACCATTGAGCAGATATGGAAAGACAATTTCTAAGTCTGAGACAGAAGGAAGATGAGAATGTCACAAAGTATGAGGCTATCATTACAAGGTTAGCAAGGTATGCTAGTGATTATATACGTAACCCAAGAAGTAAGATTGATCGTTTCTTTGATGGGTTAAAACCATTTCTCCGTCAAGCATTAGTCTCACAATCCTTTTCATCGTACGAAGACTTTGTCTCATGTGCTATCAAGACCGAAAAGGAATTCTCTAAGTCTTATGACTTTAAAGCAAAGAAAGAGAAGAAGAGACCCACTGATCAATCTGGGAATGGAAATAAGGGGAAGAAGGGAAAGGTTGAATATCCATCTTGTGGTAAGTGCGGGAAGAAACATCCCGGTACTTTCTTGAAGGGAATGGGAGTCTGTTACAAGTGTGGTGAAAAAGGCCACCAATCTCGTGATTGCAAGGGGAAGAAGGAACCTACCAACGTTCAGTGCTACAATTGCAGGGAGATGGGGCATTATGCAAATGCATGTCCTAAGCGTCAGGAGAACATACCTCAGAAAATGCAAAGGGATCAAGGCCAGGATTATGCTATCACTACTGCTGAGGTAGAAGCTCCGAAAGTCATGGTGGCGGGTAATTTAATAGTTTCCTCAAGTTTAGAAAATACATTATTTGACTATGGATCATCGCATTGTTTCATATCTTCCCAGTTTGCTAAGAAAATTAGATATTTCCAATTTTATTTAATAAGGGAATTGTCAGTTAAAACTCCTAAGGGAAGTATCATTGCAACAATGTTTTGTGAATCAGTCCCCATTAGAGCACATAAATGTTCATTATCTGCTGATCTCATCGTCATACCTATGATTGAGTTTGATATAATCCTTGGTATGGACTGGCATTCAGACTATGATGCGAAGATTTACGGTAAGAAGAAAGAGGTTACGATTCTTGATGATAATGATAAGGAACACCTTATTTTTAGAGCAGAATCGTCACCACCTAATTCTTATTTAGATCCACCCTCAATAGATCAACTAAATTCAATTATTGGGGAGGAAGAGAATGAAATAACTGTGGGTGAGGAACGGAATGTTCAAATAGAGGATGTACCTATTGTGAAAGAATTTTTAGATGTATTTCCGGAAGATTTACCTGGACATCCTCCAGAACGAGAAGTTGAGTTTTCCATTGATTTGATTCATGGATCAAGGCCTATATCGAAGACCCCTTCTAGAATGGCCACTGTATAATTAGTTGAACTAAAGAAACAACTAGATGAATTGAGTAATAAGGTATTTATTTGCCCTAGTGTTTCTCCATGGGGAGCCCCTGTTCTTTTTGTTAAAAAGAAAGATGGATCTATGAGGTTATGTATCGACTACAGGGAGATCAATGCTATAACGATAAAGAACAAGTATCCCCTACCTCGCATTGATGATTTATTTGACCAACTGCATGGAGCTCAATACTTTTCAAAGATTGACCTTCGATATGGATACCATCAGTTGTGTGTGAAGAAGGAAGACATTCCGAAGACAGCATTTCAAACCACGTACGAGCATTACGAGTTTACTGTAATGCCGTTTGGATTGACCAATGCACCCTCTGTATTCATGGATCTGATGAATAGAGTTATCAAGGAGTATCTCGATGAATTTGTGGTGGTATTTATTGATGATAACTTAGTATACTCTAAAAGCTACGAAGATCATGAAAATCACTTGCGCATTATCTTGAAGACTCTGAGGAGGCATGAATTATATGGAATGTTTAGTATGTGTGAATTCTGGCTTCATGAGATTTATTTTCTTGGCCATATTGTCTCTAAAGATAGAATCTTTGTTGATCCTTCTAAGACCAAGGAAATCCAAGAATGGCCAGCACCTATGAGTATAACTGAGGTACGCAGTTTTATTGGTTTGGCAGGTTATTATCGACGTTTCGTCCAGAATTTTGCCCGATTGTCTAACCCATTAACGAAGCTCACACGTAAAGGGGTTAAATTTGTTTGGACAAAAGAGTGTGAGTAATGTTTCTATGAACTGAAGAGAAGATTAGTCAATGCTCCTATATTGACTCTACCATCGGGGAATGATGGGTTCGTTATTTATAGTGATGCATCCAAGAAAGGACTTGGTTGTGTCCATATGCAGAATGATAGAGTTATTGCCTATGAATCACGACAGTTGAAAATTCATGAGCAAAAATATCCTACTCATGATCTCAAGTTAGCAGCTGTGATCTTTGCTTTGAAGATATGGAGGCACTACCTCTGTGGTGAAAAATGTGAGATTTATACTGATCAAAAGAGTTTGAAGTATAAATTTCTCACAAAAAGAACTCAACATGAGACAAAGGAGATGGCTTGAATTACTCAAGGATTATGATTGTACGATACACTACCACCCGGGGAAAGCAAACAAGGGGGAAGATTCTTTGAGCAGAAAAGACCATGGAGTTTTGAACATGATGAGAATTGAAAGGGATCCAATTTTCATGGATCTAGTAAAGATGGACATGGGTATAACCAGGGAAGGTGAAAAATCAATGCTTTTACAAATGGTTTCCAAACCATCTTTACTAGAAAGGCTTAAGATTTCTCATACCGATGATGAAGAATTCCAAAAGAAGATTAAAGCTGTGAATGATGGAAGATTGATAGACTTTGTGTATGAAGATGGAATTTTGAAATTCGGGAAGAGTCTTTGTGTTCCTGATTTACCTGATCTAAAAAGGGAATTGCTGGATGATGCTCATAGTTCCAATTTCTCTATACACACTGGGAGCACCAAAATTTATAGAGATTTGAAGGAAAATTTTTGGTGGGACAACATGAAGAGGGAGATTGCTGATTTTGTGTCAAGATTTATGGTTTGTCAACATGTGAAAGCTGGAAGGCAACAGCCTGGAGGAGTCATGAAACCTCTTCCCATACTGGAGTGGAAATGGGACAATATTACGATGGACATTGTCATGGGGCTACCGAAGACTCCTAGAAGGAACGATGCAATATGGGTTATTGTTGATCGTCTTACCAAATCAGCACATTTTCTTTCTATACGAGAAGATATACCCCTGGAACGTCTAGGAAGACTATATATTACTGAAGTTGTGAGACTTCATGGAGTACCCCTATCGATTGTTTCTGATCGTGATCCCCGTTTTACTTCAATATTTTGGAAAAGTCTTCAGAAATCACTGGATACTGAACTTCGTTTGAGCACTGCTTACCACCCTCAGACAGATGGACAATTAGAACGGACTATTCAACCCTTAGAAGACATGTTGAGATCTTGCTCACTTGACTTTCAGGGTATGTGGGATCAATATTTACCTCTGGTAGAATTTTCCTATAACAATAGCTTCAATTCGAGTATTAAGATGGCACCATATGAAGCATTATATGGAAAGAGATGTCGTACACCAACCTGTTGGGATGACGTTGGTGAAAGAAAACTTGTAGGTCCAGAACTGGTGGAGGAAACGATGGAAAAGGTGAAGGTAATCCAAAATCACATCAAAGCAGCCCAAAGTAGGCAGAAGATCTATGCTGATAATCGAAGGAAGGATTTGGAATTTCAAGTCGGTGATCATGTTTTTCTGAAGGTATATCCATGGAAGGGAGTCATACGTTTTGGTAAGAAAGGTAAATTGAGTCCCAGGTACATCGGACCTTTCGAAATTCTAGAACTAATTGGGGTTGTAGCTTACCGATTGGCAATGCCGCCAAGTCTCTCCAAAGTTCACGATGTGTTCCACGTATCTCTGTTGAGGAAATACATGCCTGACCCAACGCATGTACTCACCTCTGAGGAATTAGAACTGGAACCCGATCTGTCTTATTGTGAAGAGCATGTCAGGATTCTTGATACAAGAGAACAAGTACTGAGAAACCGGACGACGCGTCTGGTAAAAGTTTTGTGGAGAAACCATAAGATGGAAGAGGCAACGTGGGAACCCGAGGAACTTATGATGAAGAACCACCTGAGTCTTTTCATGCGGTAGTATTCTAGAAATTTTGAGGACGAATTTATTTTAAGGAGGGGAGAATGTAACACCCCAAGCTTCTACGGTACGCTTCTCTTTGAATAATGTGATAGCGTGTGTTGTACGCAACACCGAGTTTTAACACACCATAACCAATCAAACTAGCCGTTATGAATAGTAATACCTACTTTTTGAAATTATATATATTTTATATTTTAAAATGGACTTCATTTATGGATTCGTAATATCGAATTTAGCCTAAGGTGATATTTTGGTACTTTTCGTATAACTTTCATATTTTGATGAATAGTGAAAATTACTAAATTTTAATTAAAAACAACTTTTTTAATCAAAATAATTAATAGTGATAAATTATGAATTTGAGTGGCTTTAAAGTATATTTATAATATATTTTTACCATTTAATATAATTTTCGTCATTGTACATAATTTTACAATTAAACCTAACATAAACAAGTGTCAATCTTTTGATAGTTATTATCTCTTAAAAACACGCTTTTTGTTTTGACAGCGGGAATTAATTTAAAATTAATTTCTGCCACTTCTGTGTTTTGAATTTAGAAAAATAGATTCCATATTTGGAATCAAGATGTCCAAATTGTGTAAATAGGTAACTTTTATTTTTAGAAATTTTGAATAATTACTGTGGTAAATATTTTATTTACCATGGTTAAGGGTAAATCTGGTAAATAAGGGTTAGAAAATAATATTATAATAATACTAAATTACCCTAAAACGTGTCCTAGCCTTATTGGTTGATAAATGTTCGACCATAGTCATCTTTGGGTCGATTTGGGGACCCCATGGTGCCACTTGTAGGTGATAGGGACACTTTATTTTAATTAAGTTAAAATGAATACAAAAATGACACATGCATATATCTTTTAGAAAAACAATTATTACATAGGGTTATATATGTTGGATTTTATATTATAAATATTAATTAGAAAGATAAAAATATTTAATACATAATGATATTTTATTTATAATTTTTAGACATTAAATAATTTATTTTATTTATGACACAATGATGATGCAGTAATTACTAAAATAGTGAAAAATTAAATAAATTGATATTATAAATACCCAAATAAATTTAATATGAAACTTTTAATGAATTAAACTAATTTTATAGGATAGTATGATATATTAGGATTTATTTAATTTAC
This sequence comes from Viscum album, assembly GCA_963277665.1. Lineage (NCBI taxonomy): Eukaryota > Viridiplantae > Streptophyta > Magnoliopsida > Santalales > Viscaceae > Viscum > Viscum album. Next base: position 569,242,577 of record OY728151.1, read on the forward strand.
TTTTTTCGAAGTAATCAATCATTTATGAGTTCCAAAAAAATAATCTATTGAATAGTGTCAAAATTGACATAAAAGCGTTCTTAAAACAAATATTATATTATTAATTGATATTAAATTCCTAAAAATCTAATGTTCGGCCAAGAGACTTATATCATGATATTTTCATAATTAATGGACCACTTTGGGGTCTATTGGATTTATATAGTAAGTTTATTAACCATATTATATAAAAATACAAAGAGACATTGTAAAAGTGAAACTAATTAACTTAGAGTTAATACTTAAATATAATGTTAATATAAGTCCCCAAACCTGTCTAAATTCTATTGGATGAGTTGTTTTCGACCCATACCCACCTTAACCTTTGAATATTCAACTTTGGAGCCATTGAAAACCGAATATGAATTTATTATAAACTAATATCTCTAGCTTTTCCAAAGGTGCCCCTCACCCCTCTTATAAAAGGGCACTCCTCCTTCTCAATTTTTCACACCTTCAGAGCCTTTTTGGTTCGGCCAAACTCTGCCCAAATACTCTCCCAACTTCCCTGACTACAACCTAGAGGCCTTAGTTTGATCATAAAGCCAACCTAAGGAGCCCTTTTGATCAAATCAAAAGGAAGAACCCGAAGAAGAGGTAATGATTTCACCACCCTTTTTCCAAGTTCATTTCTTCTTCCACTGCTTCTTCCGTTGTTGTTACCATTCTAAAATAATAACTCCAGTATCATATATATACTGTGATGTTATTATAAGTATGGTACAACCATATTCAGTATTCTATCCACCCTTTGAATAACATGTCACCATACGTGCGTACATACGGCTTACCGTCTCCACGTCGTGGTGTAATTGTTATTCAATATAATATTATTTGGATGGGTATAATAATGATGTGTAACTCATGTAAATAATAAATATAACATGTTAATGATTCAGTATATATGATATACCATCCATTTATATATTATTTTAATATCAAAATAATGATATTGTTGCTCGTGCGTACGTACGGACTACCGTCTCCACGAACGCGATGAGATTCATTCTCCATCATATCCATTCAAGTATAATTATCATTTGATGATATAAAAAATGATGTTTAAGGACTTGATATCATTCTGGATATGAATAATATACAACCTATCCTTTACAAACATGTCGTACATAACAAAACATATAAAAGAAAACAAGTAAGTTAACACCTGAAACAACGATAATACTAAGATATTATTATAAAATCAATATTAAAAGATCATATATGATATCATAATTATGTATAAGATTCTTGTATAATTTAATAAAAATTATTTCACCATTATACAGGAGGTTAACCTACCCCAACCAAGGAAAAGTACAAGGTAAGGGGTTTTCATCTCACTCTTTATTCCCGTGAGATTCATGCCATATTGCCACCATCACCTTTTGTGTGGTGTATGTACTTCCCATAATTATATTCTTTGTGTAATACACTCTATTTTATGTGTATTTACATATTCATTGTATGATACCTCTTTCATGGGTTTTATGTTTCATAAGTTACCAAATTGGTAAGGGTTATTTCACAATCTCTTCATTACCGGAGTTTGTTTATATGTAATAATCTACTGGGATCTCTTTATCATCCACATCCATGTTTCTTCAAAATGTATTTCAAAACATTTTTATTATTTACTAGAATATGGGTTAAAGTCATTTATACCCTTGTTTGACTTTTTATAAGAGGAATATTTCCATCGTTTTCAAAACAAGGTCCTTTTTAACCTTTTCGACAGAATTAAGGTAAGAATGTTTTTTTATCTTATACGGCGAGTGCGGTTATTTTCTTCCATTATAAAATTTTCAATGTTTTCCTTACAATATTATAAGAATATTTTCAAGAAAATGTTTTATTTTATATGGCTCTTAAATTATTTCAAAAATAGAAAGAGATATTTTTCCAAAAAGTGTTTTGATTTCATCTATATCAACATCCTTTGATGGATTTTACGCTTATTTGAAGTTGATTTATTATGATACAAAACTTCTATATTGTATTGAAGGTTTTGTGATATGTTTGACTGTGGATGTGCTATTTTTATACCATTCATAGTTAATGGTGAAATTATTGACATTTCGTATGCTATTTTTAATACGAATGTTTATGTTATGTTTAAACCTTTTCATATGGGAATGCATTGGACTTAATATGTGACGGGTGGAGCCCGCTATAGCTCCTCGATGCATCGGTAGGTCTCATGAGACAAACTAGTGTCTTGTCACAAGGCCTTGGAAAAATCTTATTTGTAGTCTTGGCACGAGGCCTTGGATATGTGGTTATGATAGTCTGGCATTATGCATTCCAACATTATGAACGTGGTTATTGATATTGCATTTGATTATTCAATTAGTAGAATATCCATGTGAATAAGTAAATGGAATTATTTCATTTTACTTTTGCCATACTATGTTGAAGTTAAAGATTAAAAGGCTTTTGATTTAGTTATACACAGCCTTAAATGTTTATTCTTATTTATGAAAGTTTCTGGAATATTGTTATCCTTACTGGGCATTTGAGCTCACCCCTTTTCTATGTTTTATTTTTCCCAGGAAGTGACGAAGTAAATTATGAATGACCTGCAGGGATATTATGTGGGGATATGAGTGTGGATTATGAAGACAATATGTTGTTGTAGTAGATTTTCATTTTATGATGTAATGTAAGACTTATGAATATATCTAGTGTTTCCAAGGCTACTAAACCAATCGGTCTTTCGAGATTTGATCTTTCTTGTGATCATGCCAATGTTATGTAATAATGCACCGACTCTGGGTAACTAGGGTCAGGGCGTTACAGTTATTTAATGATTTAACACCAAATTATTCATTTTAATGATGAATAATTAATTAATGGGGGATTTAAAATTATAAGACAATGATACATAAGAAGATCCTAATGGATATTATTTTGATATATTTTTATAAAAAATTAATTTATAACATAGTTAGTCATAATCACATATTAATCTATCCAATAGACAAGATAAGGGTTCCTCGTCTCTAATTATTTTTTTTAGAAAACCATTATGTAGAGAACCAATTATTGTTTATATAGTGTATGTAATACTAATTTTATATATTATATCATTTTTCATCATATTTATGGTTTTTAATATTCTATAGAAATTAATATATTCAAGGGGTTTATGATTCAAAATTTTCCAAATAGGTAAGGGCTTCTCATCCCATTTATAACTCTTTGTGACATATAACATATTCACAATGTATTCCAAATTATGTGGTGTATATATTAGTCATGATTGTAATTTATAATTATTTTCTCTAAAATTATGGAGATTTACTAATCCCTAAAATGTACCAAATTTCTTGAGGAATTTATTATGATATTACCATTGTTATAAGAGTTTTTTTTGTTATGAATTATTTTATTGAAATTGATTACATTTCAATTTCAATTATAGAAAATGGAAAAAATATTCTCCCTTTAAACATATTAATAATCCTCTCCTCTAGTTATTTAAAATTTTTACATGTGTTAGTACCATTTTTTATCTTTTGTATTTTAAATGACTGCATTGATGTTGTTTTGAAATGAGTTCTTTTTGTATTTTATTTTCATGGGATCCTTTTTCCATGAAAGTTTAGTTCTTCAAAATTGATTTATAGAATATGTTATCTCGAATAAATTGGTTTAAAAAATAATTATATAATAAAATTAATGCCAGTTACACATTTTTAAAAGTAATATTTTTATGTATTTTATATTCAAATAACATATAATTTTTTACAAAATCATCATATTTATATTTTTTTATTAATTAATATGGAATAACAAAATTTTACTTCCATTATTTTCCTTTCGTCTATATAAAAATTCATTTAAACATCACTATTATATTATATGAAAAATCATAATGTTCTATGATTTATTATTTTTAATTTTTTTTCAAAATTATATGATGTCTTATATTGTTTTTTCTGAAATTTTTATTGATTTGTTTTGTTATAATATTTATCATCTATGACAATACCACCTTAATAATTTTAATGTTTCACTGTGGTATTGATCTCATGATAAAATCCAATTTGTATATCTAAAATTATTTATATTGTGATGAATGGGGAATATTTTCTATAAATACATTCCTTTTTAGGGGTTAATGAAGTTATTATTTAAAAATGACATATGGAAACATGCTTTTATTACTAAAATATTAGACCCAATTAAGAAGAATATTAAATAAAAAAATTATGATCTACACAAAATCATACAGGTATAGTGTATTTGAAATCATTTAATGATAAAAAATAGTATATAAGAGATGTTGGTCATATCTTAATAATTTATTCATATGTAGTATACTTCTTAGAAAAATCATACTTACAATAATTCTTTGTAACCTATGTATGTGAAACATAATAATGAGTGAGCATAAATGGTTAGTATTGGAATAAAATTAAGATATCAATTATCACTTAATTGTGATATGATCACAAATTTATTATAACATAATATCAACATTTATAAACCATACACATAATGTTAAATATAATATTATTGATTCTTTTAATATTGTTTTTTATTTCATAAGACAAATAATAATTGAATCCCAGAACATGAACAATTACAGAAAAACATTGGAATATGATATAAACTATAGGATTAAACCTAATAAAAATAATAAACTATAGTCATAGGGCCACATAAAAGACTATTATAGTGGATTCAGTTCAATCCCCATTAAATAATGACATTATTTAAGGTTTACTTCCAATACTATAAAAGTGTAAAGAGTCCCTGACCTAACTATGTTTACTCCCCATTTGAATTAATTTTAACTTGTCAGATACACATATTTTTAAAATTATTTATAGGACTACATAATTATTGGACCACTAGTAACATTATAACAATAAATTTATATTTTTTCTATATGATCATTAATCATTCATGATATATCATATTTAGTGGAAAGAAATCATTTTTCAAAAATAAATTCATTTAATCATAACACAGAATAGAAAAATAACTTTTTTTCATAAAAATCACCTCATAATAATAATAAACCATCTTGGGAAATAGTATGGATTTTATTTTTGGTTAATATCCCCAGAAAATAACAAGTAACACTCAATTATGTTATCTTATATAACATTTCCTATAAAATATTACTTAGAATATATCTTGAGGAAAAATATCCTTTTCAAATAGAGATTAATTCTTAAAAATATTTAAATATAACATATATTATGAATAATATTTTCATTTAAATTATCCATGGATTTATTTCATGGAAGCTTCAAAGCACTGAGTGGTCATGTCTTCTGGAAACTATGTTAGTTCTTTGTCTATTAATATAGTGATTCAATATACATTTTTTCTAAAAATTCAAAATTACCTAATTTGTAAAATTAAAAAATACCATTCTTATAATATTTTATAAAAATTTAAACATATATGAAAATTAAATTAAAATAAATAAATATTAGTAGAATAATTTAATAAAAATATTAGAAAACGATTATTCTGGTAAAAAATGATTTTTGACCGATTAGTGAAATATCGCTTGTTTTCTTTAAATTTACTTTTTTAGTATCCTAATAATTTGAAATAAGTAAAAAAAGATAAAAATATTAAATTTTTGTAAATAACCATAAGGGATGAAAATTAAATAAATTTATCTGTAAAGGACCGTATAATTTCATTTAATAGAAATCAATCATAAAAAATATCAATTAAAATTTTATTGTAACTTAAATACCATTCTAATAGTTCGACGTTCTTCAAAAGAAATTGAACATATAGTATAATAATTTTGTATTTAGTATATATGTATATATTATTAGTTATAATAAATAAAAAACATATGTGATAAATTTATAATTTTTCACCACCCATTAATTAATAATTCTATAATAAGTTCATTTTTTCAATGTGTAAACTAATTTTTCATCAGAATTTTGGTTTGGTATATCTAGTCTTTCTATATTGATCAGGGATCCCACATTTATAGAAATTTATTAGTTGTATTAATATCAAATATATTCACAATATATATATATATTTATTACTATACATAAAATATATATATTGAAAAACTAAAAACAACATTTAATAGAGATGATAGATTGAATGTATGTATGAACATATTTTCCACTTATTAATGGATGGAATAAAATAATGTTAAAAATTAATTCAATGTTATAGATTAATTATTATATAAAATATTTCATAAATATTAACTGAATTTATCTTTATTCCTAATCATGTAATGCATAAATGATAATCAAATCACACATCTTTGTGAAGGTGTAGCCCACATGTACACAAGAGTGATATTATCATTTTACAACAGATTAGATTGAGGTGGATAATGGTTTTCCGTAATCATAATATGAAATAATTATAGAAAAATATAATTATAAAATTATTTCATAACAGATTCCATATATTTGGAATATGCAATAGAAGAAATGAAACTGAAAACACTCCGTTAAGAGTTATACATCTTCATTTAAAAACCTTATTTGGCCTACACATTATTCCTTAAAATAAGGTTCTATTAGAAAGACATGAATCTCCTGGATGTGTGATATTAATTAATTAAGGTTTAAGGGATGATATGGGATATTCTATAGGGATAATAAATTAAGATTAATTGAGGATATCTTCTTCCATTTATAAGTCAGGGGTGGTTCAATCATGGAATTAACTAATGTATTATATTAATGTGAATAAAATTTTCAAAGGAAAATGTATCCCAATTAATATAATTACATTATAAGATGATTATAAGGTTTTCTAATCTCATATAATAATATATATACATGTATTTTTTGGATTTAACCCATATCTCTCAGTTTTTTGCCCGATTTACACTTTAAGAAATTTTGCAAGATATCAATATTTTATACTCATTTAGGGTGTAGGACGTAATCATAAAAGTTATAGTTACACATAAATTTACCATGGGAGATGTTTAAATCCACATAAGTCACGATTTTATAGGAATATATTTTATTATTAATTATAAATTAGTTAAAAAATATTTGTTAATTTATAGATATCATTAATATAGTTTTTTAACTATTCATATACATTGAATACTGAAAAAACATGATGATAATATAAATAAAATATAAATATGTCACAATTCCATAATAGAATAATTTTTAATAGTTTTTGGAATAATATAATTCAAATAAATTCTATTATATTTAATATTTTCATTATCATTCATTTCATTCCCCTATTATTTGAATAAACCATATAGTAGAGTTGCATAAGAGTTTATTGAAATTAATCAATAAATAAAAAGAGAAAAAATATTAATAAAAATATAAAAATTTCATGAAATTGTTTACAACAAAACACAACCTCTTTGTATCGTTATGTAAAAATTAAAGTGTTGTTAATTTCTGTAAAGTCTCATTTTTTGTTATATATTTTATCGATTCAGTAAATGGTCATATATAAAAAATAGGAAGAATTGGCCATATTTTTAAGACATAAATGATAATGGTAGAATGAAATGCAAAAAATTTGATAAATAAAATTTTTATAGATATTTTTGAACAATATCCCAATGTTTTATCCATGTTTTACTTTTTATTAGCATTATGAGGTGATATTTATTTCTCAAGGTTACTAATCCCAATGTAAACAAATAAAGGAGACAATTTTTCAAATAAGATCCTTATAATTAAAAAAATTGAAAATAAGTTTCAATATTCATATCATATTAGTAAAATATATTCATTTTAAAATATTCTTTAAAACACTATTATTGATATTTTTTAGAAATTGACAATTTAATTCGCAAAATGGTTTTTATTCTTATCCCATGCATAGAAAAAATAATAGATGAATATTAAAAAAATAAATTGAATATATTATATATATAAATTTATTTTATGTGATTAACCAAGAGTTATTAATATAATTGTTAAGATAAAAGTCATTATTCCTATAAATATGATTTTTATAAAAAAAATTCTTTTTACCATGAAATTATTATTCTTTTTAATTTATTCAATTGATATCATATTATTTAATTTATATATGTGAAAACTATTAAATTATAATAAATTATTAATTAGTATTTTTTCCATCAAATATAATCGCTAAGAGATATGTATCAAATTATATAATATTTTTTTAATATAATATTATGGTTTTAAAAACATGGTGTTGCGTGTAATTAATGATATAAAAGAAATCAATCATATTTTAAAATAATTATTATAAAATATCTTAGAGTAAATATTATATATTTTTTAAAAATATTGTTTCCCAAAAAATTAAATTACTCTTATTCAAATAAATGAGGATTTCATTTTTTTTATCACATCATCATGTTCCCAAGTAGCTTTATTGAATTTCTGATTCCCACATAGATCATTAACATATTGAGTAGACTTGATACGTAACAAATTATGTATATTATCCAGGATTTCCACAAGTTTCATTCATTATAAAGAAAATTAACTATTGAGAACCATCTAATATACATACATGAAAATTATTAGACATGTACTCCATCCAGAGATAGAAAAGGAACCTGTTATGATCTTGAGAGAGGTTTGATGAATGTTCCTATTGATATGATAACATTCATACTCAATATAAAATCTCAATGTGGGAAATATACATATGGTCCATCTTTCCCTTTCTCCCATATCTCATAAAATTTTCTATGGATAACATCATAAAAATATAGTCACAAGAAATTCAAATTCATGATTTTGCTGAAGATTGTAAACATAAAATTTCAATAAACTCTTAGATGCATTGATGGAATATTGAATGGATCTATCATTATATTCCATTTCCCCATCATTCATGAGACCCACCAACATTTTTATTAAACTTCATCATATATGTTTGGATTTCTATAATTCCTTCCATATAAATCTCCATAATGATCAATCTAAATTCTCAAGTGAATTATATTTTTATAAGAAAAAAATTCAACAGTATTTTTTTATCCCAACAACCACTGAAATAAATATTATATGATATAAAAAAATTTCTATTATTTTAATGGTTTTATTATATTTTACATTTTCTTGAGGATAGAAAGAAATTCATGAAGACAATTTTTTAACAGAGAGTTCACTGCAAAACTCACCAGAACAAAAAGGAAATCCTCAAATCCAGATCAGATAAAATAAAATAGAGTAATACATGAAACCATTCAACTTTAATAAGGAATATTTTTTCACTGTGATCAAGAGAGAAATATTCTATGATATAAATGCAGTGGTATAACATTATAACGTTATTTATTACAACTCCAATATCTGTATCTCTTTAGATATATTAGGGAGTCCGATGAGAGAATCAATGTTGATGTTTTTACTCTTCAATTTTAGATTTACAAGTGGTTATAACATCCAATTAGATTAATTTATATTGGAAAAAAATATTTGAAATACAAAAAACTGAGAGTTATACATTTAAGTATCTCTATATATGTTTTCCCACCCAAAAAACAGTTTCTAATATATATTCATCATTGTATATCCAGGATTAATAGAAAATGGGGAAATATTAGGATTATCAAATTCCTCCTCTAAATAATGTAATGATTGAAAAAAAACATAGTTCCTGAACATTATCATTTCATCACAATCATGATTGAACTCAGTTACATTTCTCTCCATCTTTGGTTTCGCTACATGTAAGTCCCGAGATTTTTATGACAAATATTTTTTTATTATGTTATATAAATCATTAAAGGATTCTTTCACTACATAAAACACTATCTTGACATACTTTTAACGCAATCACAACCTTCCTCGATAGCTTGTGTTGTACGCAATACCGAGTTTCACTAAACAATGATATGCTACTAAAATATTATTAAAACTAGTCGTTATGAATAGTAATACCCACTTTTTAAAATTTTATAAATTTTATCGTTCAAAATGGACGTCATTTTTGGATTCGGAATATCAATGTTATCCTAGGGTGAAATTATGGTATTTTTCTGAAAACTTTCAAATTTTGATGAATTGTGAAAACACAGGGTTACTATTTGAAAACTGCCCTTTTATTTAAATAATAATTTATTTTATTTAAATTTATTTGAGGTAAAAATTGATACAAAATACCTATAATTGTTCAACTTTATTCATTGGAGTCGTTTTATAATAATTTTATATATATAAAAATTTTATTGAACTTTTCACCGTCTTTTAACCACCTTCTAGTTTAGTTTGAAAATTTATATAAAACATAATTTTACCGCTTCTGTTAGTGGAATTTAGAAAATCATAGAGACCTAGTTAACATAAAGAAGTAATATGTGGTTCAATAAGATAAAAATAATTTTTGGTGAATAGTAATTTTTAATTTTATTTACCACGGTTAAAAGTAAATAGGGTAATTAAGGGTAAAAATGGTATTATTATTACAATAACACATGTACTAATTCTATTGGATATGTTTAATTCAACCAAAAGAATGTTTAGGAATAAATTATGACCATTTAGGTCCACATGGATTAGATGAGCACATTTATTATTATTTTATATAAAGAATAGTTAAAATAGTTAAAATCAATGTTTAAAAACTAAAACATTTTTTAATATAGGGTTATACATAAAATAAATTCGACTATAAATATTCATTAGAAATCTAAAAGGATTTCCTACATAATGGTATTTTATTTATAATTTTTATATTTTAAATAATGTATTTTATTTAGGAGAAAATGATAATGCAGTAATTACCTTATTAAGAAAATATTAACATAATATATATTATAAATACCCAAATAAATGTAATTTGAGACTTTTTATGAATGAAACAAATTTTATCGGTTAATATGACATGTTATTATTGATTTAATTACCATTGTTCTAACTAATCATGTTTTTATGATTTTCACAAAAATCAATTACCAAATAGTGTCAAAATTGACATAAAATAGTTTTTAAAAAAATATTATATTATTAATTTTTATTTTATTCATAAAAATCAATGGATCATCCAAATGACTTAGATAAGGTCGTCTATATTAATAATAAACAACTTGGGGTTCGTTTGTCTTGTTATAGTACGTTAATTAACCTTATAGTGTAAGAAAACAAGAAGACACAGTAAGAGTAAAATTATTTAACTTAAAGTTAAATCTAAATGATAAGGTTAAAATAGTAACCTAAACATTTCCAAATTATATAGGATGAGAGGATTTAGACCCATCCCCACATTATATTCGATGTAAATCAGTTTGGAGCTATTAAAAACCGAATATGACTTTATAATAAAATAATATTTTTAGCTTTTCCAAAGGTGCCCCTCTCCTCCCTTATAAAAGGGCACCTCCTCCATCTCTTCCTCACACCACTTTGATCCATCAGGCTCGGCCAAACCTCCCAAAATTCTCTTCTACACTTCACTAGAAACATTTTAGTGGTCCTGGTAGTCCTAAAAGGGCAACCCTAGTGCCCTAAGAGGAGTTTAAGAAGATGTGTGTCAAAGAAGAGGTAATATCCATTACTGATCCTTTCTAATATCATTCTTTTTAAACATCATATTATTTAGTTTTTTAATTATGATGTAATAACATTAGTATCACTAATATAATTATATGTTATTATAAATATGAAACAACTATATTTCACTTTCTATCCATCATACGGAAAACGAAATCACCGCACGCGCGTACGTACAGAATACCATCTCCACGCCGTGGTGTAATCTGTTTTCCACCACCACCTTTCATGGATGGGTATAATGGTGTAAATAATAACTATATATGATTATTTTAAAGTGAAAATTATTCTAAAATATTACAGATACACTTAAATACAATTCCATGATCATGGAAACGATATCATCGCTCGTGCGTACGTACGACCTATCATCTCCACGATGTGATGCGACTCGTTCTACATGATCTTCACTGCATATTGATTATATAAATAAATTGAATGAATAAATATGTTATATATTACACTAATAACATGTTTTAAATGTGGTATATATAACCTAAAAAGAAGAATAAGAATTTATTTGACAAAACACGCATAAGAACAAAAAAGCAATAAACACCCGAATAACAAGTAGCCCTGAAATATTACTAATAAAATGCTAAGAATATGATCATATATGATATCATAACAATGATAATGAATCTAGAATAAGTCAATGACATTTTTTAAATCATTATACAGGTGGTTTGGACACGTATAAAGCATATCAGACATAAGGTAAGGGAAAATCTCAGAATCTCATTTTTTTTCTGAGATTGTTTATACTTTATAATTTATTGGGGAATATTTATCATCCACATACATGTTTCCTCAACATGTAATATTATATCTATCCTCCTACAATTGTTTAAATCCAATTTTACCCATTGGTATGTTTTCAGTAAAAAATATGAAAGGAACCTTTTGATGTTTTTAGTACGAGGTACTTTTTTGACTTTTCCGGCCAAAGTATGAGAAGAAATTTTTTTAACTTATAAGGCATGAATGTATTTTTAGAACATTATTTCCATGAATATTCCTTTATATGTTTTCATGTTTATTTTTAATCAAAATATTTTAGTTTAAAATTTTATGACATGTTATGAAAGGAAAAAAATTGAAGTAGAAAGGATATTTTCCTCAAGAATGAAGTTCAAGTGTTTAATCAAAATTAAGTTCCATTTAAGATAATATAGATTTATGTTTCTATCCATAATTTTACATTGATTATATTATTTTATGATGGAATTATTTTTATTATGTCCTTTTTTCTTATATAGATTATGTAATGATGGTATAATGTATATGAATCCCATTCTTATTGCATGGGTTATGCTATGATGTATGATTTATGATTTTATGGCACACATAAGAATGGTTTCATTATGAGATGGGTGGGACCTATATCTCCTTCCAATGCATTGGGTAAAGATTTATATCTCATGAGATAGGCATGGATGGAATGGTAGGTTGATCTGGTTCAGTGAAACTAGACTAAAACGAGTCGTGAACTCAGTTCAGAAATGGACTTTGTCCGTTAAGATAGTCTTGGAAATGAGTCTTGAATAATATGAAATGATTCTATATGGTTTTGTGTGTATTCCACAAAGTTTCATGTTTTATGTTATGATTATTGGGATTAAATTTCACTACTATGATGTATCCTATGATATGATATTATGATCTATTTTACAGGTTATGATTTAAAAAATGTTATGTTATTATGATTGATATTTCTATCGTTTTCCCTTACTGAGCATTTGAGATCACCCATTTGTATGTTTTATTTTACCCAGGTCTAGAAGAAGGGTATTAAGTTGGATATGCCAAAATGGAATTTATATATGATGAAGTAAATGGAAGACAATGTAGAATATTTTTGTACCAGTTGTTTATGTTTCCCAGTTTCTAATGACAATATACCTATACGGTCCTTTAATGGTTTTCTTATATGTTGTAATAATTGTGATTCAATTTTACAGTAATAAAAATATATGTAAAGTATGGGTCATTATACTACATCTTCCTTATTCACATCATTAATTCTTACATGGATATATGGTTGAATATTTATTTGATAAATATATGATTTATCCCATTCTTTTGTGTGTTATAGATTCAAAATTTTAGAATCATGAAAAATTGTATATTATTTTCCCTGATCATAGATAATATAGAATCATTTTTTCAACTCATATAATCTACAACATTTTTTACACTATAATGGTTGTAAGTTATTATTCAGTGATAATCATAAATCATCCGCAATCATCTTCTCAAACATATAATCATATCCTTTTGAGTGAGAAAAAATTTAAACATTCATGATTAGTATAAATATCACACATTTCACTATGAATATAATTCATATATATCTATAATAGAAAATAAACATATGTTGATAAAAATATTTACTATAGTAATGATACTCTTGAAGCATCAATTTTCATGTGGCATAAAATATCCCTATATCATTTTTCATGAAGATTAATGAAATTCCATTCTTCAACATATCATGATAGATCACAAAAAATATTCAATATAGGGTTGTGATAACTTAACTACACTTAATAAAATATTATTTATTGACATAAAATTTACCTCTTTTATGTTTTATTGGTGATTGGATTAGAAATTCAGGATATATTCCCTATAATGTTATCATAATATCTTTCAAGACCATGAAATATATTGATCATAGTTATAATGGTTTGTATAGTCCAAAATTTAATGACATTTTCTTTAATAAATTCAATGATATATTCAAGCATGAGATTTTATGACACAAAAATGAATCCTTTTATAGAAACAAATCACACATTAGGGAATTTTTTATATTGAAAACTCTATAAGGAATTGATTACATTCCTTAAGAGATCATAATTCTTTTACTTTCCCTTTGATTATTTCATAATATCATTTATAAATACTAACATAAATAAGTAAATTAAATATATTTTTGTTTTATTACATAAATCCATAATTATAGATTTCACATAATAATGAAAAAATGGAATCATTATAAATTCATAGTGTCCATACCACTTATGGATTGTTGGAATCATCAGGCCATCACTTTAATACCATAACTAATAGATTCTAGATAAAATATCAATTATTGAAATATATTTTACATATCATAATGGATCATAAAAATCAAAAATATAGGGTAGTAAATAATTATTCATAATTTTGATTCTTGTTATATTTTTGAAAATAATTTTTTAGCCTCATTGGCCAATATTCTAGATGAAAAAAAGAATTAGTGAACCCCATGGTGACATAGTTGGATGAATGAATCCCTTATAAAAACTCTTACAGTTATTTTTCTTCAATGCATATATATAAATCAATGTCAATATATATAAAGTATTTAAAATATTTTTATCACTATGTCAAATTTATATTCAAAAGAAAACATCAAAATATTATTAATGCTAAGAAATTTATTCTATAAAAACTCCCAAAAAACCTATATTAAGGTATATCTTTGCTGATTAGTATTTCCCAAACAATATATAATAAAAATGAAATTTTAATAGGAATCATGTCCTATATAACATGTGTAATTTACAATTAATTTTCATATTTTTTTCACATTGGATAAATTATCATAGGTTGGTTTGGAATATAAAATATAACATCCCCTACTAATAAATT
Source organism: Viscum album (assembly GCA_963277665.1). NCBI lineage: Eukaryota > Viridiplantae > Streptophyta > Magnoliopsida > Santalales > Viscaceae > Viscum > Viscum album. The sequence continues at coordinate 569,257,717 of OY728151.1, forward strand.
GATATGTGAATTATTTAATGTACTCAAAAACAATTCAATTAAATGATGAAATTCAAATAGATTGATAATTATTATAATTTCATGAAACACATTCCCAAAAACATCAATTGGAGAACATCAATAATCATCTGATACGATTATCACACTATTATGATTTTCAATATTAATTCAACATGTAATATTTGTGGTAGAATTATGATACAATTATCAAATTAGTACGATATAAAAGAGTTTGTAGATATATAATTGAATAAGTCATTAAGAGTTCTAGAGTGGATGAAATGTTTTCTGTCCACAACTTCATTATCCACATCAGCAACAGTGATCACATGATATTTACCATTGTATTTGGGAGTAAATGGTTACTATTATTGAGTATTATCAGTAAAAATAATATATGCGAACTATTATGAATAATTACCATAATTCTTGCACAAGAAATATTAAATTTTGGGTGGTACATTTTATTTTGGGTTTTATCTAACATAATCTAACTTATTCCTCCCATAACATAATAATAGTATTTTTTTATGACCTTCCATTACATTCATAAAAATTATAATTTATCCTAGTAAAATAATTTTCTATACATTTCCTCACAAACGTTGATTTAAAATGATGGTAATTCTATGTCAATACATGTTATTTAGAATTTTTGTTGAATTCTGTCTTTATTTTCTTATCAAAACCATATTATTGTTTGGTAACTCTAATTTCATTCTCTACATTAATAGCTGATTGTAAAATTTCAACATATCTACTAAACTTTCTTATGTATAACACCCTTGTAAGTCCTAGTTTTATTCCATGATAGAATAAAAAAAATATTACTTTTTGGTTTCAACATAATACCCAATGCAAACCTACAAAATCGGGAAAAATTAAGAACATTGTTTATAATGGATTAATTATCCATTTACATTATCTTACTGAATTCAATATCCATTTTTAAAGTATGAATAAGGGGAAATTACCTATTAATATAATATATTCAAATTATCACACACCATGGAGTCAATTTCTTCTCCATTCAATATGTTCTTAATAATAACCAATCATCGATTTGTTATGATTCTTGATGAAAAATAACAAAAATAATATTTTGACCATAAAAAACTCGAGAATGAAAAATATAATTTCATCTTTACTTTTCCTGCTCATTAACTACTATATTAATATACCCACTATATAATGTAATATTTTCCGACATGAAGGTCAAAATAGAACAATATTATATCATTTTATATATTGTATGATCAGTATGATTCATATATTGATAAATATTCATAAACACAATTTTATGATATTTTATTCCATTTATCATATTAATTTTTTACTCGTGGGGAAAATCATTTAATTTTCCAACACATGTTTCATCAACTTTGTTCCCCGATGTTACATAAATTAACTAAAAATGACGTGAGAAAAAAATTTTAGAAACAATGTAATAATGAAAATTATTACATTGTAGAATTAAAGAATTATACAAAATATTGATTCTCTTGAATAGAATGGTTATTCTACTTCATTTATGGATATCATAAATTGAAATCCATAATAATTTTTCTTCTAAAAAATATGAATTACTTTGAGCATATCCTCCCTAGAGTGTCAAACCGTGTGTGCTGTAAGGACACAGTAACCATGCACCATAATTATGGTCAATATATACTAAAAAACAATTTGATGTTATTATAACATGATGGATGTATTACAAATTTATTTAATATTATTAAATGAATATTCAACAAATAAAACTAAAATATATCTTATAATCTTATAGATTTAGTTTATTTAAAAAAATGATAAAAAAAAATAAATTGTTCGTATGAGCATTAAAAATCTCAAACTATATTCATAATTAATATAAACCTTGTTAAAATTTTAATTTTTAAAACATTTCATAAAAATATGTTGTACGGAATGATAATAAATAGAGACCTTAGATGCCATGTAAGGTTAAAAAAGGGAGGTAACAATGAACAATTAAACATGTTATGTGCATAATGGTATGAGAACATGATTTAAAATTTAAAACCGCTCCCAATATATAATTTATAATAATGTTGTGTCCTTACCTAATTCATGGATTTTCATATTTCATGATTCCTAATTGAATCAATGTACTTATAATATGATTTTGGAATACTCATAATTTGAGAAAGTAATTTATTTAGTCCAGGGTCACTACCATGACTATCATAGAATATTGGGTTCAATACCCATTCAATCATGTCATTATACAAGTATTACTCTTAATAATATAATAGTATATTGTGTACCTTACTGATCAAGTACAACTCCCCATTTTAGTTTTCGTTATCTCTGGAGATGTTCATCGTCGACCAAAAAATTAAAATTTTATATAATTTTGGACCCACAAATCAAATAACCAAAATAAATTAAAATGTATTCCATAATATAATAATTCATTCATAATATATCATATCACTTTTAAAAAATATTTGTTTCATAATAATGTCAACATTTCATGATATCATAACCCTAAAAATAATCAGATTTCATAAAAACATTTGATCATATTGATATACCATATGAGGAAAGAATAAGGATTTTATCATTTGATCACATCCCTAGTAAGGAATATATAACATCAATAGATTTCATGTTAGATGAAAATTCCTTTAATATACCTCATATAAATGTCTTGAGGAAATTAATTCACATTGAAATTAATATTTTATGATCCATTAATTTAAAAAATATTATAAAAAACGTTTTTATTAATAATAACCATGGAATAATATATTGGAATATTCAATTCATTTAGTTTTCATGATGTGGGTAAATTATGTTCATTATGAGAATGTTAATAAATAAATATTACATTCCCAATTTTAGTGAAAAGGTAAAAAGTACATAATTCAAAATACAAGAAGAATTGTATTTCTCATCCATTTTTTTAAAAATAAAACATTGTTAATGTAAATTAAAATATTCAATGTATATTAATAAAATCAATTTCAAATAATGTTAGATATCATGGTTATAGAAACAAGGATATTCAACCGAAATGAAAAATAATGGTGTTTTTCTGTTAAAACATTCCTTTTGGCCTCATGAGTTCTTAAATAAAGGAAAATGAAAGATAAAATGTAATATTTATAAATAATTTGGGTAAAATATAATTATATGTTTTCAACTATATATGATAATAAAATATTATTTAATGTAAATTAAAAAATATAAAAAAATTCATTAAAATGAAATTTAAAAATAAATCATGAACCTCACGTTTGACATGCTTTAAAGGTGATTGAACCTTTTGCATATTAAATTTGGATTTATTATACACTTATTCCATTGTAATGAATATAATTATAATATCATTTCTTATAATATTTTATCATGTAATCACCCATTTATTAATAATTCATTATTAAATTCATCACTTTCGTGTGTTAACATTTATAATTTTCAAAAGATTTTCAGTTCAAAACCTTCAGTCCTTGAACACTGGTTAATGTTACATCAATTTTGGAATGTAATAAAGGATATAAATTTCGTATATATATATTTTATATTTATTTATATATATTTATCCATAAAATATTGATATATGAAAAATGAATTATATTATTCAGGGACACTCTAGGATGTATATACTGTTGAATTCTATGTGTATTTTTCAATGGATTGAACAAAAAAATGTTGAATAACAAATAAAAACTCAATAATTTTTTTATATCATATATATATATATTATTATTTAAATTTATCCATACTACCATTAATTAATAAATTAAATGAAAAAGGAATCAAATTACATTGTGGAAGTGGTAGGACACATTTACACACAAGCAACGTTCTCATTTCATAATGGATTTGGAAGAGTTACTAAATGTTTATTCCATCATCAAAACAAAATTTAATTGTATTTTAAATACAAAATTAATTCTTATATAAATTATACCATATATTTAGAGGAAATTTATGTGGATATAAAAATGAATATTTTGGTTTATGAGTTATTCCTCTTCACTGAAAACATCATTCAGAAATAAAATTATTCATTGAAAGGATGATATCTATGATTTGGGAAAGAACTATGCGAAGGTATTATGGTTGGTAATCCCTGATCTAGAAGAATCAAACTATATGAATAATTATGGATAGTAGGTTTCCTTTCATATGTGAGGGGAGGGACACTCTTGGAATTACCTAAATATATAAACTAATCTCAATTATATTTCAATTAAAAATTCCTCCGAATTTATTTAATTTGAATATAGGAAGACTATAAGTAATAAAAACCACATAAATTAAATCCGAAAAAAGTATTTTGTTATGTTTTCAGACTTATATCTTCATTTGAAACCCTATTAATCCTTTTTGACTATTACTATAATAAAAACTATTTTTAATATTTATTGTTAATGAATGATAAAATAAATAGAAAATTGACAATAAATGGATCATGGATTAATTTTTCAACCACATATAATTGATTTTGGAGAAAATAATATTTTCTTGAATTTTAAATCATTTAATATGATATATTTTATTATAAAATATCATTAATTTCCTTTCTGGAATATTGAATTAAAATGAATTTTCAAAAAATATGACATATATGAAATTACAATATTGATATATAAGACTGATCTATAATTATATATTTATATATATAATGCATGGGAGAAATTAATTGACTGGAATTTTTCTACTTTTAAATCATTTTAACACATTTATTTTCTTAGTTATTGGATAGATTTGGTATGGTGTTGTATAAGAGTTTAAGGTATTTTTTGAAATAGTAAATATTTAAAAAAAATTCATATATGATAAAATATGATATATCTTTTATGTAAAAATTTAGATCAACAATAAACATCTTTTTATCCATACATAAAAAAATAAAGATATTACTATCATGAGGGCAAATTTTTCTAAGTATTATTTTCATAGAAAAATATATATGCCATAATAAAAAAAGGATCTAAGTGGATATATTTTTGAATAAATTGGATAAAAATGATCCAAATAAACTTATATTAAGAGGTAATGGTGAGTTTTATAAATTCAGACCAACTAACAAATTTTTACATAATTTATTTCAAATAAATGATGAAATTTTAATGATTCAACTTCTATATGTAGGGGGTATTCATTATAAAATAATTGCACATAGTGCAATGAATTTTTATTAAAAAATGTACAATTTATAGAATAATTCATGATTTATCCATATGTTATTCCTAGAAAAATATTGAGTGATTTCTAAAACCATTGATTTAATAAATTATATATTCATTGAATGGAAATATTTCACCCTTATAGATTAATTTAACTTATTCAGAAAAACAACATTGATTAAATTAGAATAGTTTTCAATAAAATCATCACATTTAATTTTGTATGATTTTTTTCATTTCTAATATATTTATATAATTTTTTTTACATATGTGAATTCTAATTTTTTTTAATTCATTTAATATTATTCACACCCTATAATTTAAAAACAATGTAATAATTGTAACATTAACTAATAATACATCAATATAATATGAAGGATTAATTTACCATATTGTTGTGTTAAATGAAATATATCAATGGAATAAAAATTATTTGAAGAGAAATATCATAATATATCATGATGTTACTTCTGCATTTTTAAGGATATTATGATATAACATGTTTTTATACATTGTTTAATGGTTATTTAATAAATTTATAATAAATTTATGTTCTTGTGGAAGACATATGAATTGTTATTATTTTGGGACAAGTGGTTCAAGTTTTTAACTTCTTTGTATTCAATAATTATTTATGATCTCATAGGGTACATATGTTATTGTCCAAATTCTTAGATGGAATATATGAGGTTCTCCCTTGACCAAGAGTTTATACGGGTATTTATCTGATCCCTAAAAATGTTCAACGATGTTATCCCATATTATAATATGTAATGAATGACATGGTATCTAAATATGGTAGAAAAATTTTTTGGGGTGTTTGTTGGTAGCCTTTACAAATGATTTCTATGAATATGTTAATTCAAAATTCTTATTATTAGGATATAATTTATTAATCATTATTGTTTATTGATGATTCAAAAGACCATATATATATATATATATCAAATGATTATATAATGACTCGTGTTTTAGGATTTATAAATAATTGAGTATGAATTTATAAATTTCTATTATGAATCACCTACCATTATAGTTATATACAGTTATATACGATAATTGATTATTATATTACGCATATAACCTTAATTTATGTCAATTATATCAATTTATTATGTTTAAATTACCTTAATGTTGTGTCGAATCAGTTTTACGTCTCTAGGAGGGGTGAATTAGTTATCTATTTTCATTTCCCAATTTTTTCCTTTTTAATTCATTCCCTATGGTAGATTAGAGCCTCGATTTACTATTCTTGTGTGATATATGATCTACGTGAATGATGTTATAAAAAATTAATATAACAAAAAAAATTACATGGTTTGTTTCAAAGACCATTTCCTTTCCATGTTTCCTAGGTTTACCAATATGGATCCCCAAAATGAATGAAAAGATTGTACCAATATAAAACATTTCCCAAAATGACTAAGAGACAAAAATCCGTTTATTAGTCATAATTAATGACTAATTTGATCTACCTCTTGATGGGATCATTAAAATGGAATTATACTAGTGATCTATATGATGACTCCCTCTATTTATGTTATCTCTTGAAAATATTTGGTTTTTTATATATGCGACCCTCTAGTTCGTCATGATAGATTTCATCAAAAGAAATCTTTTTTCTCCTTCCACGTGTTCTTCATCAAAACAATCAGCAAGGATGTTATTGATTCCCATATTCAAATTCCTAGGTTTATGCGATTACCTTTTTGAATAATTAATATAATTTTATCTCCTTCTACCTTAGATAAAAATAATTATCTAGATATCCAAATGATATTTTGATTATGTTACTTACTTTTTTCTCCACACCTTCATGCGTATATTTATTCACAGATATGGTTCATGGGGATCAAAATAATTTAGGGATTTAATTATATATTTTAAATCCACAATTATATGTGTTTATGGATTAAAAACAATATTATTGAAGTACAACTACCTAAATTTGGATTTTCTATTTATTTCTTTATTTTAAATACCACATAGACAACGGTAATTTATTTCCATGCATTCTTATTTCAATACCAAAATTAGTGTTTTCAATTTTTATTTTATTCACCAAATGAAATTTATTTATGTAGTGAATTTTCTCTAATATTTAAGGTATGAACACCTCTTTATCATGTGTCTTTCTTGACCATGTATTAACCATATTTTGTAATGTATTTCTATGACCTTTAAACACCCGATGGTTATCAGGTGTTACTATATATAGTCATCACTGTTAATATGGAAATATAATTCTAAATGCATAAAAAAAATGAATGATTTATTTTTAATTATTCAATATTTGAATAATTCATCAACCACATTCCACCCCTGACTGCATTCATTCATGCATCTGAAGTCATTTTAATTACTTCAAATATTTTGGGTCTCTATTTTTCAGGTGATTTATCAAATAATGATAAATTATATTACATTCTAAATGAATGATGATTTCATATTTCCTACTCATTTTATTTACATGAATTCAAGTGTTTCATCATACATGTATAATTATATTGGATGTACCAATGAATTAATCTAGTCTTAATATTTATTCAGGTGGTCAAGTTCAGCAAGACAACATCGGACTATGTTTTCTTCTATTTATGCATGTCCAGGAATATAATCATGCACCACATGATCAGGGATATAAAAGGGATCACATGTGTTAGATGAGACCTTAAAATGAGTAAAAATAATTATTTTGATCCTAGGAGTCTCATCCAAGAGTTCCAATACTGGAAAATGTTAGATCAAACCAATATACATGGATTTTATTGTGTCAATAAATAGGAAAATGTGTTGGCCAAATTCATAGTCTAGATCGGATAGATCGAGAAATAATGGATTTTTCTACCTTTTTAGATGTGGTTAAATAGTTTGAACATTACCCTCATACCACATTAGTTCATAATACAATATTCATTTTGATTTATTAATGAATATCTTAATCTACTCTATCGAGCTATCCATGGGGGTCAACAACATCTCATTCCACAATTCATGGCATAATTAGATTCATCCCATTGGCAAGTACAATGCGTACCATTTCCAAATATATTATATCAGTCATATACATGGACCAATTATTCTTTATAGATTGTAACACTCCCTAAGGGTATTATATATGGCATATTCCAACTTCCATCTTACATGTGTTGACTTCCCATGGGTGTTGTTGACCATCGAGTCCCACAGATTCCATTGTTCGTTTGTTTTGGTTGTCATGTGGGTTGGATTCCATTTCATTAGTAAAATAATATCATCTTCTTCGGTAATAATTTATTCTACCAAAAAATCATGCATTAAAATGTTAATTTTATCACATTATTAACGTAGTAAATCTCAAGAAATAATAAATGAATATATATTTTCATGGAATAATCCTTCAAATTCTTTTATCATGAAAATAAATAATTTGATTGAGTTATTAATCTAAATTTTTCTTTATTCAAATAAATATTTTCATGATATTATTATTCTAATATATATTTTATTGAAAATAAATATTTTAATGGAATAAATAATCTAATATGTTGTTTTTAGAAGCCAATAATATCATGGCCTTAAAATCCACTTCATGTTGGATGAAAACATAGTAAAAACACTATATCCCATGTATTATTCATTTAAAATGAGTTAAAAAAATTATCAAAATTACAAAGATAATTTTCTAGTAATGATAAAAAAAATACTTTAAATGAATCATAAACCAGTCTCTAGGAATCAACTCTCCACAAACATATAGACTAATTGAAATTAAATGAAATATTGACTCCACAATCTCGGCCTTTGTATTTGGTTCTAAATTTCTATTCACATATTAAATTTTTTATTTTTCCTATGAATATATCCGCTTTATTTCAAATTATAAACAAATGATATGTTAAAGTTATTATTATCTTAAATTTTTCTCACAAACATAATCTCTTACCTTATATAAAAAACTCATGATCACTTATAATAGTGGGGTGATATAAAAAGGTTATTTTATCAAATATCCTCTTTTTTATCAACTCTATGTATATGTGTTTTAAATAAGTGTACAAATAAATGGGATATATACAAATATTATTACGTTTTCAACAAACAACCACAAATGTAAAATTACAATAAAACATTCGAATTTTCATTTTAGCTATTATAAGAAAATACATGTATCAATAAATTAATAAATTTTTCAAATTAAAAAACACATCCTAATGATCATGTGAAATGAATACATATCCCCATTGTATTTTATTTTAATCAATTATGAACTCTCTCATAATTGATAGGATAAAAAATATAGAATAACAGTTGAACGTGTGAGGGACATGCCTTTACGTTCGTCTTTGAATCTATCCATTGTACATTTAGATTCAATATCAAGGTCCCCTCATAATGGATACAATATTTAATCATCAAGGAAATTAATGAAATCATTTATGTGAAACAATTCTCTATACATATCATACAATTTACATCATAACACATAATATAATGTAAAGTAAGAATAAAATCTATCATTTCTATCATTCATATGGAGAAATTCCCATATTTGTTTTCATTATATTCTTATAATATCATCCTGGGAATATATATTAAGAATAATTTTCTTGGTCCTCATTGATTTGACTGTAATATTTCATAACATATTCTTCTTTGAGTTGAGTACATTTTTCAACCTCCAAATTTTAAATCGTTAATTTTTACAATTGTGTATAATTTCCCTTAATGAGACATCATAATTTTTCATTAAATATAATAGGTTTCTCATAATTTCATATTATTCATCCATTTAGAATTTTATTTTATAGAATATTATCCAACCACTCTAGTCATTCTAATTTTCACCAACATGCTTACATGAGTTTCAGCTAGTTTTCTTTTGAAACCTATTCCCTTTAAAAACATAAGTTACCACTCCTTTTAGTATTTTCGTTCGCACCTCAACATTAATACCATAAAAAATTCATCTACAACAAACATCATCTAGTTTATGAAATTTTCATTCTATAGATAGTTGCAGTATAGATCTGTTAACATGCTGTTTTCTAGGAAAATATTAACTTATAAGTTCATTGAAACTACAACATGATTATTTCATCCTTTATAGAAAAGAAATGTTAAATGAGATATTATTAGATATCAGACCATTCATACCATAACACCAAAAAATAAGTAGTAATAATTCAACCATAATATATATTGATGGATCTGGATTGGTCTTGTTATTGTCTAATTCCAAACAGAGCCTCTATTTTAATAGGGGGTTGTGTACTTCATGTTATTTTTTTTATCATCCACAATTTTGACAATCACACATACAATCATAGAATATCATATTCCTAAAAATGTATAATTGAACTTTTAACATTATTCAATGCTACTTTAGGATATTATTTTTTGATATTAATTAATTTATTAAAATATTATCAGGATATTTTAAACTAACATTTAATCATGACACAAATGGATTGTGTTTCAAATAATATTAAACTATATTATCAAATTTCTATTCAAGATCACATATCATCTCATATTATTCATCAATTTTTAATTATTCATTGATCTAATTAACAAATAATACATCTCTTTTAATCACTTCCTCATTTTAGTAAGCAAAAAAGAATAATTTTATACTTGTTCATTTTCATAGCTAAGTATACGTTTTTTGTTATCAAGATTCTTTTTTCATTCATGTGATGCGTTTTTTGATCAGGGAATGCTTCATGATAATATCACAACATTTTCTAATATTTTAGTACATCGTTTTTTGACACAAATTAAAGAATATCCATGTCTATTGACATTATCTCTGATCATTTATTTATTTATAGTGGAAGATTTATCTTCTGATACCATATATGATGAAGAGTCATCATTGAACCGCATACTCTAAATATTTATATTATTGATTATTTAGAACATCTTTTTCGTTATATGATGACATTTTATAAAAAATGTAATTTATAAATACACTTTAAGATCACTATCAAAATAATCATATTATTTCATTGGAAGAATAATTTAAAAACATCAAATTTGACCTAAGTTTTAGAATATGAAATAATGAAAACAATTATATTTTACTATTTCAAAACTATTTTTTTAAATTAAATCCTTGAATATTTTATAATCTATATTGTTTACCTCATTTTGATTAGAATATAAGGATTGTTAATCATTACGAACATTTACCTTGTGACTTTCCATTTCATTTAAATTAATTTCTGCCATTAAATTCTATTTGAGAAAAAATATGTTCTAATCTCATAATTAAAAGTGTATTATGAAACTCATCATGAGATAAGTCTATATATTCAACTCAGGTAGAAATATTTGCATCAATTACCTAAGGAATGTTATGATTCAATTTTTTTGACAATATATGTATCTTCCAAAGTATCTCCAAAACCACTAATATGATATATTATCTCATTTACCCTAGAATAATAGTCATCAAAATATATCATCATAATAAAATAAAATATCATAAAATGTAGATCTCAATAATATTAGTTTTTATTCATTGATATTTACACACCTTTCATCATTATTTTTAATTTTATCTAACATATCCTTCGTTTTTTCTATTCCCATCACATAAGTGAACAAGTTATTATATTAGGTAGAAATAAATATAATTTTAAGGTTTCCCACATACATACATGTTTCTCTTATTATGATTTATATTGGTAGGATCTAATCTAGGGGGATAGAGGCATTTTACAAAATTATACTAACATCAAGGACTTGTCCAATAAGATATGGAATAATTTGGTTCTCCCATCCCAAATAGTTCCTTAATTTAATGAAAGAAACACATATACAATTAAATACATCTAAATTATCTATTATTATTTATTTTTTAAATTATGGATCATAAAAAGGGATTCTACAAACTGATACCAAATTTTGTACGAGGATTAGATTGAAATCACCAATAGGGTGAGGGGTGGTTATTGATCCATACAATTCTTAGAAATTTTTTCTTTTTTATTAAAACATTGTAAACAGTTATTTACTTGTACCACTCACTTTATGTTTTATATCATGTTCTTTAATAATACGTTAATAAAAATATATAAAACAAAATTATTTTTACAAGGTCCATCACTGAGACCTACTCCATTCCATGTCAGTTATGTTTACCAAAATGAATTTACCTTAATTTTGATAATTGATTACATGTATATAAAATATTCTGAAATTACAAATAGAATAAACTCTCATAATTCATGATCACTAATGATTACTGTGAAACCTCTTTTAATGGGTTCTTTATACTAGAATCGTACTAGTGTTCTTTATACTAACTCCCAATCATTGACCCATCAACCGAAAATAAATGGTTGTTCATATTTTCATCCCAAAAGTTCGTCAAGATAGTCATTTTACACAAGAATTATTGTTTTTCCTTACATGGGTGCTTTTTCATGAAATATAGAAATTCTGGTCTTAAGAAACCTCTTCAAAATATCTAGTTTATATTATCACCTTTTTATGATAATTAATTATTATGGAACTATTTATCTATTTGATAAATGAATTTATGATGATATCCAGAATATGATTAAATTTCCACTATTAATTTTTCTCAAAACATGCATGTACATAATGATAAAAAAATTATGTCTGTGGTTATTATAATAATTGCATAATTTATATTTTCCTATTTAGATGAATAAATAATCGTTTTTATCAATTAAATTCATTTATTCATATTTAAATAATAATTTTAAAATATCAGTACTATATTTATAACCTCATTTTAAATTCCCCATTTAAAATTTGTATTAAATTTCAATCATTAAATATTCAATAACCCAATGGGTTTTATTATTTTTCATCTTATTCATCAACAGTCAATTATTTATGTAATGTGTTTCAAAAAATGGTTCATGAATAACCTTATACTTCTCATTGATTTTTACTAACCAAATACCTCCAATCATTTGACATTATATTCATTCCCTTCAAAAACATGATGGAGATTAGGTAAAATTACACTCGACCATCACAAAAAATGACACAATTTATTTATTTATTATTTAAACAGCCACATGATTTTGGATTAACTCTTATGTATTTGAGTGGGTCATATATTGTGGTCCAAAACATCTTACACACATTCATGCATGAATACACAAGTAAATTACCTATAGAATATCAGGTATTTGTTTCATCATGTGGTATGAAATACACCATTACTTCCTATTAAGGTTCAAATTTACAAACATTTGGTCTATTCATTTCATTCAATCTACATGACTAAAAATAATACTATAATAATGTATATTTATCTCATATGTTCCTAAGAATTAATATAATGTTTTTAATAATATATGTAGTCATATTTATCATGAAATAATCACACTCTATTTTCTAGTTTTCAAGCATGTCCATGAATGAATATAACCCTTGGTTGTTATTGGAGCTTGCACGGGTCACATGTTTTATATGTAGACATATTAATGTGGAAGAAGACACAGATTTATCAAAGGTTTACCATCCATGAGTGTAGTTGATTAAAAATTATAGCATAACATGATTAAATAACAGATAAATTACATCAATTAGTATTAATATTCAGCACATTACAACATCACATTCCTGAGGAACATAATACATTTGAGTCTTTGGAAACATGGAATGGACTATTATAACAAGGTAAAGGTTCATCAATCATTCCCAAAAATATCTTTTCCTTTATAGATTATACATAAAACCATTTTTCATATCCTAGGAAAATAAAAAAATTAGATTGGGTGAGCTAAAATTCTTATTTTGTGAAAATAATGAAGATACGTAAGAATAAAATGATCACAAGGGAATAATAATACAAGAATAAAAATTTAAGATCATGTCATACATTTAAAATATCATATACATGAATAATGTAGAAAATATTTTATTTTCATAATAAATATCACATAAAGGAATCAAGGTCATAATCTTTATGATCAAGACCAGTGGATAAAAATATTTTCTAGCATACAAAAAAGTATTTATATCACTGCCATAAATGTTGTCATATTTCCCAAACCAAACAGGAAAATCTATGGGTGTTACACCTAATGGTTGTGACATTCCACAATCCCCAATCACATACCTTTACTTATAGTATAATGGTCTCACTCCCCATAACATATTTGTAGTCACGGTTCACTCTCGAGACCATCAAAAAATTCAAAATTCAGTCTTATATCCATATTTTTAGTCAAGGTACATTCCCAATCCCATCATGGAGAACAAAATCCTTTAGTGAACTAATTTATCTCTCCATTCTATCCATTTATATATTAGTATATATAAATAACTACCCAATTCATTTGATGGAGATATAGGTCCCACCCATCTCATAATTAAAGCATACATATGTGTGTCACTATATTATAAGAATCTTTCATGTCATATCCCAAGAGATAAAATGGGAATCATAAATATGTAGTCATATATTAACCTATGAAAATTATAAATTAATAATAAATAGGTCATCAATGAATAACGTTTTGAAAGAAGTGGGTTTAATTAGAATAAAAATCATTAAAGAGAAACATGTTTCATAAATATCATCCCATCAAATCATAAACCATTTTAAAAAAGAATATAAATGTATCCTTTGGATCACTTCCCTATAATGGCACGTGTAACCCCAATGGATGTCATATTTTATTTAAGAAAATAGGTGATGACCCTCTAAAAACATTTCCATGGAAAAAAATATTTGTTATTATTTGAAAAATTGATTTTAAAAATTAAAACATTTTTAAAAAGATTTTCCATTTAAAATTGGTTTAGAAACATATAAAAGAAGATTTATAAAAATAAAAAAAATAAAATCTTTTTCCTTTAAAATTGTCTTAAAAGAAATTTTTGTAATTTTTTTTTGACTTTTTTACACATGGTTTTTTGATTAAATATATTTCTTACCAAAAAGGAAAATAACGTATGATTTTCTTAAATACATATTCTTAATTATCTTTGTTTCTAGATAATATAAAAATTTTACAAATACATTTATATATCATCGATAAATGTAATAGAATAAAATTCATGTCTTTTCTTGACAGTTGGATCATAATATTTCGTTAAAGGAAGAATAATCATAAATAATTCAGTCAAACGATTAGATTGTTGCAATAAACTTTTACCACTTGAGTAACATTTAATAAAACAACCCATATAAGAAAATGATGTTACATATAGATAATAATATAATTAATGGAAATAGATTAATTAAATATTTTGTTGAAATTAAATATATACACCTCTTAAAACAATATTGGCCTATAATGAAACATGAGTCTCAAAGAATGAATGTTGCGACAAAACTATAATACTGATTTGGGACCATTTTTACCATAAAACTTATTAAATAATGACTATAAAATGTTTATGTAAATTAATATATATAAAAATAAAAATAATAATAGAAAAATTTTATGGTTATTATATATGCGACACAAAATAAATGAGGGGTGAATAAGGCATAAGTCTCTAAGAAATTAAATTTTGATGAGAACACAGTTACTAATTGATTAACTTTTTAATAAAGAGATTCATCAAATAAGAAATTAATTTGATACATTTAATGTCATGGAATAAAATATATTCATTTTATAACATTTTATATTGTAGTATATACACAACACAGTAAGAATAAATGGTAAATATAGAATATGTCTACCAAAAAATAAAGTGACATGAAAAAAACCATACCTTATGTATTAACATTATTCTAACCCATTAGAAATTACATTATAATAAAGTTATTTTTCTAATAAATCTACCAGAAAACTAAATTATTATATGTAATACAATATATTATTCTTTTTGACATTATATTACCCATTTATTGAAAGTTTCCTATTAATGTTATGCTTCACGTAAAATCAAATTTGTTTTTATATATGTTTTGAATTTTTATTCTTGTTCCTATTAATTAGATAATGATTTAAATATTTAACTAATGTAAAAAAATAAATAGTTATCTTATATATTCCTTATATAAATATTTATAGTAATATATAAAATATTAAAATATTAAATATAATACATAATTCATAAAGACGGTAATTCATACATACTCATAATCATTTTTTTCCATTTTCTAATCATATCAAATGAAAAAAAATAATTTATATATATAAATATAAATTTTATAATGACTATAGAAATTTTTTTCATACATATGATATAAATTTTCTTCACCCATCCATAATACATTATATGAAATGTTTGAATGATTCTCATCACATTGAGGAGGTTATGGTCCACACATCCACGAACGTCGTTATCGTATTTAAAAAAATTAAATCATGAAGTTATGTTTTACAGAATAATTTAAAAATAATAAAAAAATAAATATTTTCCTAAGATTACTATAAAAACAATATTTCATCATATTTCTAAACCATGATAAATTTTAAAGGAAAAACAAATGACATATTTTTTGGGGGTTGTAGTCCACTATACCCAAGAACAATATATATGTTACCCGTTTGATATAAGACTGTGTAGATTAATTTATAAGCCTTATAATTAAAAAATGTCAATATGTTGTGGATAATGATTTAATTCTATAACATTAGAATTAAAGTAATTGAGGTAGTAGAGAAACAAAATAAACTAAACGTTCTTGTCGAAGGATGTCGCCATCTCTTTGGCTAAATTCTTTTAGTTTTTTCCAATGGGAATACATGGATAGATTTATGACCAATATGATGCCTCAATGATTAAGGAAGATAGTTGTATTCATTACATGGTAATATTTTGGATGATTCAGATTGTATTGATATGTGTGTGAAATTAAAAGAGTGAATTTCAATTTTAGAAGGGAAGGGTTGAAATTCATGAGAAAACCAAATGGTAAACACAATAGGGAGGCCTACATTATAATATTTTTTTTTAAAATGTTGAAAAATAATGGATTTAAGGGAATTTATTGTATATGAAAACCTCTACTACAAAATAATAAGTTCATTTTTATAATTCTATTTTTTATAATAAAACATTCCCCACTTTTATCATTTTGGGTTTTATTAGGGTAACTATTTTTATAAAATAATTAATATAACCATTACTAATAAATCTAAGTTTAATATAATAGATTATATAAAAATAATTAATTATAAATAATATTTATAATTTATAAAAAAAATAATTAAATACTATGTATATCGGAAATTATGTTTAAAGGAGGTGCATGTAATCCAAAAAAATATGAGTAACTTGAATCGTGCTAATTATCTTTTTATTATTTAATGTTCAATATGATCATTATAATATGAAATTTAGTCCAGGAAAATACCATATTTGACATTTAGTATAATTTATAAATCATTTTGAGAAATATTGTATTTTTTTAACAATTAAATTTTTTAGTGATATATAATTTATTATAAAATAAAATTATTGTCAATTTTGAAATTACATAATTAATTTATAATTTATGAAATTTATAGATAAATATAGAATTATAATAATTAATTTCACACGTTTGAAAATTTATATATTCATATAATAAAATTAAAGGGAATAATTCAATAAATTAACTTTTATATATTTTTTCATTTCTTTTAGTACATTATTAACCAAACAATGACTACATTTAGGATTCCATAATATGTTAACCAATATTACACATATATTAAATTAAATGTGTTGTTTACAACTGTACAAATGGGTTTTTTTCATACTTGAAGGATTTATAAATGTTTAATGTAAGGAATATTCTTTTTTTCTGTTTTTTCCATTTTAAAATTTTATAAAGGAATCTTCCATGTAATATTTTCCAAATAAATCATAAAATTTGAACTAGGAGGGTATATAGTGGAAAAGTGGAATCTGATAACTTTTGCACAGTTCTCATTGATATTTTTTCATTAGGAATAATGTTTAACAACTATGTCATATAATATATTTCTATAATCACTGTAATTAATTTTAATTTATTTCACTAATTTTTTTGGTATAAAAAAATAAGATAAAATTAATTTAAATTATATATTATTTTACTTAAAAATATGGAGTCCTTTAATCTAAATTATAAACAATAATGTGGATGAATATATTTTAAAATTAAAACAATATACATATCATGAATCTGGAGTTTTAAATAGAAAATGAAAATAATATTTAAAATATATTATATCTAAGTTAAATATGAAATTACATAAAATGAGCAATATTGGATTAAGTGATATAATTTTTTTTATATTTAAAAATAAATTAAAATTATCTTGAACTATATAGATAAAGTAGATGAAAAGGGAAATTTTTATTCAAAATTCAGTTTTTTCACTATTTTTCAAAAAAATATGCATCTTATGAAAATTTCCAAAATTTATCTGAAAGAAATTTTTATATTCATATAACAAAAATTAATTATATTTTGTTATATAAAAATTCAATGACTATCAAAAATTATATCTAAAATGATTTCTTCATTAAAAGAGTATGAAATTACCATTATTGATCAAATACATCATTCAATTTGAAAAATTGGACATATTATTATCTACAATCGTATCAAATATATTTGATGATTTTCATGTAATTTCATTGAATATTTGAAATATGAATTTTATAAATGATATCATCATATTTTGTTTTTCTAGTTTATTAAAATAAAATGGTGTTTTTACATACAATAAAAATATTCTCTTAGAAAAGGAATTTCTTTTTTTAAATAGTTCTTACATTCATTTATCACTACATCATAAATAAAAAATTCATTTTTTAAACATTATTTATTCATATTTTTAAAATTTAGAATGTTTTTTCATAACATCCATTCCAATAGATTTCTGAAAATTATAATAATATTTTAATAACATAAATGATAGTATGTCATAGTTTGTTAAAAAATGGTCTTTCATGTAACACATATTATAAAAGAACTCTGAATTATTTTTTTACAAAATAAAAAATTATTTTCTTTGCACCACATTCCAATGTATGTATTGCGTGTTGAAAAATATTAACATGATGTTCCATAAATATCATAAATAAATTGGGGATTTTATATAACACAACCTATATTATATATTCTGTTAAATAAATAGAAGCATAAATATCTAATAAAATAGAAACAATTGAAAAACACTTGGGGTGTTACATTCTATCAAACATAAAATGTATTTCTCCCTTAAAATTCATCAGTGTAATCAATAGTAAAATACATGAATATCCCTTTCATAAAAAACCACATTTCATAATTGGGAACTCAAACATCCCTAAAAAATATAATGTTGAAAACATAATGGTTACCTGAATTAACTTATAACTATATTTCAACCTAGGAGAGCATTGTTGGAATATTAACAGATTGACATGGAAGTTATGTTTAAATATCATGTTATAATAGAGAGTGATAGATAACACTCTAAAATGAATGTTAATGATGATAAGGCCATATCCCAATGGGGGTTTTCAAAATGACATTGATATCATCAAAAATGATTATAATTGAATAACATTTTATTTCTAGGCCCTTATCCAATAGTTTAATAATTTTCACCAGAAATAAAAATTCTTGATTTCATTTAATTTCAATAGAAAAACCTCACACATGGGTTTCACATTGATCAATTTCCACATTATCACTTATTCAATTAAATTAAGATGGATTATTCATTCTTAAAGAATTATCAGTTCATGAGATCCATAAATATAATGATAGGTCATTCCCTATATCTTTCGTTATCCTCAAAAAAATATGGTTAGCATAGGTTATAAATTATTTTTAAATTTACATATGGATTAATAATTAATTAATCTATAAAACATCATCCTATGTTTTACATAAAAATTTCAAAAATGGTTAACCTTATAATACATCTACAACATGAATGACTAATATATTAAAAATAAGGCCACATAATTTCTCAAAAAATGGGTTAGCATTGATCCCATGTATAACGTAAATTATATCATATCTATCACATACCAAACAAGTGAATACTATCATCATCTATTCTTGTATTAACCGTAATCATATTAAATACTTATTTAAATCATTTATTTTTCATTTTTGAAAACATTATTCGGTATAATTAATGTAACACCTAGGACTACGAAGCCCATAAATGGTGAATTAATTCATTATATCTTAATAATTATAAGAAATCAATCCTAAAGGACCAATTAGTTTAGTTGTTTTGGAATACCTAATTACATATATTATACCAAAAGTAAAATTGGAATGATATAAAATACAAAATTATACATAAAAATCTAAAATAAACTCCCTCCTTGAAAGATTATTCAAGGCTATCTTCATCATAATCACAGGAAATGAAACATATTAGCGGTGAGAGAAAATTCTCAGTAAGGGTTACATGCATTGGAAATGTGAATAAATATTTATAGAATAATAATCAATTATACATGACTAATAAGGCATGATAAATAAATGATAACACTTAACATCAATATGCTAAGAATAAAAAGGAATCCATAAATTTTGTCATAGTTAAAAACACAAGGATTGTAAAAAATGAATATTGTATAAAGATAATTATTTTTATTTGGAAGCCATGTATTTATCACTTGAACCATTATATTGTCATTATGGTTTATGTCAATGGGTAGAAATCTGTTAGGTTTTTTGAAACAAACTTGAAGTGTTTGTCACCAATTGATTTGCCTCATCATACCATCCGATGAATAATCGATATAAAGAGGGCCCCACCCATCCCGTCTAGTCCAAATAAATATTAGTAAAAATATTCGATACAAGAACAATATTCCTTTTTGATATATGTGTTGAATATAGGATACCGAAAAAACAATATTTCCCCAGTTCAAATATCATTCAAAATTATAATTGTATGTGAAATTGTATACTTATTAAGGAAATAATCATATACATGATACAAGAAAATTGATATTTATCACAATTATAATTTTAAATGAAAATTTATCTCAAATGGGCTGTATATACAGTACATAAAAAAGAGTTGGTACACAGTACCAAGTAAGTGTCAATGTAATAGAAATTGAGACAAATCCCCTTCACACATTGTAATCAATCAAATTATTGGAAAAAATAATAATAATCACCGAATTAATCACATAATAACTCTAAAATAAATATAATCATGGTTTAATATTTCAAATTTTAGTAAACATTCACCACATACATGAAAAAAGTGGCAGACAATTGAAATTTAATGGAATTGAAAGTGATATGAGAACCCTTACAAATATCGTATCATTATATTGGGGATAAAATAATGGAATAAATATATGTTCAATATATATATCCACCGACTATAAGTGGATATTTTTTATAAAAAATTGAGAGAAAATGTTCACATATTCTCAGAAAAACATAACCAGTGACCTAGACGTTTAAGTCAATAAATGGATATTGAGTTAAGATATCACTTACGTTATGCACAAATGTGTTATTTGACTGATATTAATTAACTGAATAATAAAATTTTTAATCATTAATTAATATTTATATAACATACTCTAAATTTAATTTAATTTCTATAACCTTACATGGTTTTTTAATGGCCTTTTTGGTTTTAAGATGTTCTATTTTATTGTTTTGGAAGCATTTATGTCCTTGGTTTTCATGATCGGTATAATTGTATTCATGAATGGAAATTTGTTTGAAATGTGGTCAAACATTCATAAATGATAATATATTTTCTTATTGAAATTAAAAATATATAAATGATTTCATAGTTATTTTATTATATACCACGATGATGACTCATTTAATTAAATTCTATTGATAAACTCTTTGATTAACTTTTCTATTTTGTGAAAAATGATTTTTTCTATTATTTTTTTATATTATGAGTGTGTAAGGATTATAGAACATTAAATAAGTTGAAAAAAATATATTAGATTCTTGTTTAATGACTGGATATGTTTCATGCCTAGTCTTGAGTATTGTAATAGGAACTGGAAACTCTTCATCATTAAATGTGATAAATTATGAAATATCAGATGATGTTATAATTTTTAGAAAAAGTGTAGGGGAAAAAAAGATAATATTATGAAATACCCCATTAGAATAATACATTTATATTTAATGTAAGGAACTATAATTATAATAGTTTTTTCATGAAGGGAGGTGATGATAGATATACAAAATAATTTAACTTGTAAAAGAAGATTAAAGAAAAATGAAGAGATGATCGCTTCCTGAGTACTCCTCCTTGAGAACCACTTTAAGGACACGGTTTTTCGAATTTTGGTTTGCGCATAATGTATTGAATGTGAGGGGGGTCTTTGGAATTGCATTTTTCAGAACATAGGCACAACTCAAAGCTAATGTGGTGTGAGAGAAAGAGAGGATGAGGGGTGGTTTATATAATGGAAGGGGAGGATGGATTTATTAATACTTTAATATTTCCGTTTATTATATTTCACTAATAAAGGATATTGTGATGATTCCATGACAAAAAATAGTAATAAGTTCAAATGAGTTTGAACTAATGGTTTCGTACAATATCCATGATGCATGGAATATTGTATTTATCTCATAATTTATTTATACTGTAATTACAATATTTTACTATTAACATACAATTCATGTATACCCGAATAATCCAAAAAATTTACCCCTTACATTTTTTTGAAATGTATAATTAAATAATTAACTCCATTTATCAAAAATAACTAACTAATATTGATAAATTTAATTCTAAATTTAAAATATTATTTAATCAAAAATTACCAACAGTTAAAATATTCATCTTTATTTTTTTGGTGACCAAATTTATTTATACATTTGTGGTTAATTATACCATTAATAAGGTTCATATTAAGATTCATAATGGTATGTTACTAATCATATAAATATGTTTCTATTCACGAAAAATTATGTGGATTCTATCAGACTCTTAATATCACACTGATCACAACTATGTTTGTCAGTTTTTGAAATTCTTATCAAAAAATGGAAAATTTATTTTATATTACTAGGTTGTGTATATCTATAATAACCATGTGTTTTTTCATATATAATAGATGATTTATTAAATATATGATATCTAATTAATTTAATTTTTTTTACGATAAACATACCATTTAATATTGGGGTGTTATATTCTTCACTACATCACAAATTTTTTACTTGAAAATCATCATGTATATTGCTCCCAAAAAATATGTGTTTTGTTTTTATTCATATATTTTTATGGTGTCCATGTTGCTTCCATCATTTTATATTTTCTCAAGAAAACCTTTACCATTCGGGTTGTATAATTTTCTAATGCATGCTTTCTTGAGTCAGGAATCATGATAGGCTCTTCACAGTGTGACAAATTAGGTTCCATCACTATTTCCTTATAGGTGGATACTTGTGTTGGGTGTGGAATGTATTTCTTTAACAATTAATCTTGGAACACATTATTAACATTGGAAATACTTGGTGGAATTTCTATAATGTAATCTACTAATCAAATTCATTCTTCAATTTAAAATTGTCTGATATACCTGGGGCTCAGTTTTCCTTTCACAAAGAACATTAAGGCACCCTTCCAAGGACATAAATTTACAAATACATTATATCCTACATGAAATTAGAAATTCGTTCTCTGGTTTTAAGCATTTCTCTTTTTCCTAAAATTGGGTGCTTTAATATGGGCCTAAATTTTCAATACCATTATAGTTGTCTCATCGATAAGTTCTAGGCCTATAAGTTTCCTATCGCCAACTTCTTCTTAACAAGTTTGAATTGAGCTCATGTTAACATATAATATGTCTTAAGGCACCATATGAATTATAAAATTGAAACATTTATATTATGAAAATTATACCAGATGAATGTATTGATCAAAAATACCTAGAATGTCAAGAAAGCCTGATCTCAACAGGTCATCCTATGTTTGTATTGTTCTTTCATGTTGTCTATCAGTTTGTGGGTGATAAGTTGTACACCTATGAAAATCTATTTCCAAATTCATCTAGATACTTTTCCTGAATATTGATGTAAATCAGGGATCTCTTTAAAGACCCGGAAATTGTGTGGAAATTATTTTCTTAAATACACAGGAATTTTGCGAGTCCGCAGTTTCTGACGGCACATGATTCCTAGGGCCGTTGTGCCTGAATAAATTTCTGATGTTTTTGTTATGCTTAAGGTAACGTCTGTAAGCAGTTTTCCTGAAAAAGTGGAATATATCTTAAATGGTAACTCGGATAAAAAATCTAAGGGCTCCATTTCACTCAGGATGGTATGTTTACCCTTGGCATGACATAAGATTTGTTGGTGTGTGTCTCCTGTGAGTAAACCGAAAAATGGCATAATCAGAAATAAAATAATTTATTATTTTATTTTATTTTTCAAAAAATTATAACACACAAATGGTAACTCGGATTAAAAAACTGAGACCACCGCTGAACTCGTGAGTGAATGATTTCTTGAATCAGATACTATCTTTGCTCGGCACATGCCACCCTAGAAATTTAGTTTTTGGCCGCAAATAAAATAAATCAATGACAATTATTTTATTGTAAAATTCATAAAATCTAAACAGTAACTCATATTGAGAATCTGAGAGTACCATTGGGTTTGTTGGGTAGTGTTTCACTTAGGAAGAGCATAACCTTGTCCCAAGTGAGTCAAGGGTGACAGATAATAAATATTGTAACTTTTTTCAGGTACATTCAGTAACCGTATGAGGGGGATTTTATATCTTTTGAACTGGTGCTTTGAATTAATATATGAGAGCATCATTGAGCTCACAACATCAATGATTTTTTAGTGAGACCTTCACCATAGTTTCATTCTAGCAAGATTGGAAGTTAGTTTTTGGAGTTTTTAAGAATAAAGTTAAATAAAAATAAGTGTGGCTTATTTTTATTTTGGCAGTTAAAATATCCATGTAAAGGTTGGAGGTGGGGGCACCAGACCATAACCTCCCATGAGAGGTTATGGTGGTTGGTCCCACCCTCACATATCCACCCTTGGGAGGGTAAATAACATGGGAAAAACATTGTCTTTAACCCCTTGTAACTCTTGGACATCGACCATAATTTTTCCAACCATCTTTTCATTTATTCTTGACTCTCCCTTATTCGAATTTTGAATCCATTCAACCCAAATTAATTAAATGAGTTGTCTCATTTAATTAAACACAACACTTTCTGTTGTTTTGAAAACAAATAATCGACTTTTCCTCTATTATTTTTGGTTGGAAACTTGGTAGAGCATGAAGAACCTTTGGATAAAGCTCTCAACAGAGAAAAATTCTTCCAACGAAGAACGTGATAAACACGAAGAACGGGAAAAACGTCGTTGAGCATCTTCTTCGTTCATCAACCAGACCAAATGAATGAGCCAACCGCGAAGAACACCGATGACGCTTCATCCTCAGTCTCTTACCCCATTCTCTTCCCGACATCAACGAATCCACACCTCCAACCCCTGACTTCATAAACGATCAACGACAAGAGAGGTACGAGGATTTGAGTTGTTTTTTTCCATTCTATGTCGTTAATATTTTGGTATTAGTTATGCAGAATGTTATCAAAATAACATGGGGCATTCAGACCACAGCAACACGACCGAACCTTCCCCCTTTGGTTGATCTTGTTTGTTGACGATGGAGAAACGGACCACAGCGAACAACGGTGGCCGACGATGGGCCGGTTGTGAATGAAACTGGTGGCACAAAGGCTACCGGGTCACCAAGATGTCACGACACCACCTCACTACGTAGAGGAGATCCGCAGAAATGACGGGTCACGAAGGAGGTGCGTGACACCATCTCGCCATTTGGAGGGTAGTATGAGGCTGCGACCAAGGCGGGCAGCGGAGGAGGGCCGCAGCGCCGTAGAAGACCCTCAGCCTATAGCCGTGGTGGACATGGGAGGGCGGCCGACTTATTCAGCCCTTGATGCGTGCTACAGGCGGGACCCGGAGGGTCCCACGGTTACCCGAACCGGTGCTAGGTGCTGATTCTGTTTCGGATTGCAAGGGGGGCAGCACCCCCCTCCCACGGGCTGCCCGCAGGGCCGTGCGCGATGGTCGGTCTGCCGGGTCGGGCCCCACGGCCAGCCGGGCGGGGCCACAAAACCTGCAAATCGGGTCGGGTTGTGCCTTTCGTCTAGGCCACCACCTTCAAGACACCTTCTGGCCGGGCTGACTTCGGGCCGGGTCGGACCCACAGACAGGGTCAGACCCATGTCTGGTCCTGTCATACCCATAAAACCTTTAGACTTGTAACTCGGGCTATGGGTGTCCTATCGACGAAGCGTCCACGAGGAAAAAATTCTTGGAGTGAGTTGATTCATTTGGAATATCCCACTTGAGATTTGGACACAGTTGGAGTATGACCGGGTTGGATTGAAACTAAAAACCAACCGGGCTCCTGCGACAGAAATGACAATAACTCACAGTCCGGGCGTCCGATTGACACGTCGTCTGTTGCATTGTTACCCCTATGACGTGGTTGTCCTTTGAGATACTTCCATGTGAGAATTCATGAAACTTGGAGTATCGACTAGTAGCTCGTGGAGAGGACCCTCCCACAAATGAGCGTACAGAGTGCAGAGACCTAGTAGCTGACAGACCTGACGACTCCATGACCGATTTGAATCGAAGTGAATCGACTAGCCCAGTGGGGAGCACCCATTATTTGGAGGTAGACCAATGGTAGAGGTGTGCTGGGTATTTGAAGGCAGAACCACTGTACATGACGGTGGAGTACCTCAATAGGCTATTAGGGTGAGCGCCAGTTATTTGGTGTAAGACCCACAACGGACGAAGTGCCTGGTAGTTGGAAGCACACATGTGGTACTTGATAGGAAGAGTACATCAAAAATATAAGGTTACTGAGAAGTGCCTTGGTGTCACGACAAGCCCACTATTCATTACATAGGAGGTGTTCTCCAGCAACCGTGGTTTCGATAATGAAAATCCATGTTTGAGCTGAGTAAATGACCTTTGTGTTTTCCTCATGATTGAGATGGGTTGCTAGATAACATAGATATAAATATGCACATATACCTATGTAATGGTTATCTGTGGATTTAATACTTTTTTGTTTATCCTTGATGGATTTTTTGAGACCGTGAGGGTATCGGGGTCCCTACTGAGTATCGTTATACTCACCCCTGCACGGGCTATGCCCGCACCTTGTTCTGTTGGATGCAGATGACATACAACCCTCACGTAGGCCAAGAGAACTAGGGTTTCACGGTACCCAGAGGAGGACCTTATGATGTTTCGATACATGGTGGAGTTTGATGGACATGGAGTGATATGGAGGAAATTTGTACCTACACTTCAGGTAGTAACACCAGAGGACGATCAATGAGATACTTTCACCTTTCAATTGTTTGTCCCTTTTCAGTTGTACTTGGTTTCAGTTGTATTTGTTCATTACAGTTGGGCTTGTATTCTGGCCCCATTATATTCAGTACACTTGTTATACCACTTTTACGTAGTATTTTTTGATTGTACTCTGGTTGTGTGTGTCTATGATTTATAAAAGAAATGACATCCCAGTTTTAGGTAATTACGTCTTTGGTGCTAGTCACCAACCCCTGGCCTATGCAAGGCAGGCATGTGGTAGTCATGATTCGGGGCCCGGGGGATGTGTTGTGAAAATCTCAAATAAGAAGAGTTGATTCTACAACAGAACATAGGACTCTGATATTTTGTTTCTGTGAAGAAATATTGTTAAGGGTACTGAGTGTGGTTTTTAGTTTAGGGAGGCCAGTGTTGGTGTGGCAGCCGATGTGTCCACACACCAGGACCCTAACTACTGATCTGCGACTCAGTGCATGAAAACACTAATTGCGTGTGTGTTTTCGAAATTTTTTTAAGTCATCTCAACTAGGTCAGCTCAGCAGGTATAATCTTTTGATTGTGTTACATCTATTCAGGATGCCTCCACACAGTTTTCCAGATACAGTTATGAGAGATTACATGATGACTGCCCACCGATCGACGAGGCTCTGGTGCAGGGCCCTCTTACAATGTTGGCACCATCGGGTTGTGTACCAAAAGAACAACCACCCTTTGGGTAGCAGATTCCACTGTCCTTATAGGAAGATAGTTCATGATGACTGAGTGTGTTTCACAAGTTCCAGCGGTAGAGGCCTCTGAGGTTTCGAGGTGAGATAGATTCCCAGGCAGCAAAGGACTGGATGGAGGTGATTACTTGAGTTTTTGACCAATTTGAGAGCTATTAGAGTATATGTTGATCTAAGATACTAGTTCCTTCATTGAGTTACCATGATGATTGTATGCATAGTGATGAGGTTTCGGTATGTGGATCGTTGCCCGAGATTGTACCTTCAGGTAGTGTGTCAGCTATATCATTGCCTATTGGTTAGGAGTTTCTACCGGTAGTATCAGTATATGAAACATATATGATTAGTGTCTTACACATGTTTCAACATCAGATACCCCTCAGGTTACGAGGTGAGACTAAATTATAGGTGGTAGAGGACATACTAGAGGAGGTGGCCGAGAGTTCTATAGAACTTCTACAGCTTCGGCGGGACGACATATCGGTAGCTGAGTATTAATCAAGGCGTAACAATCATTACTGTTACACGATGAATATGATACAATAAATGCTTCAGATCTTGGACCTCCGAGTTAGGTGTGTTTATGGACATCCGAGCTATAACTTTTTCCTCCGTGCATTTTTACCTATGTTAGGATGCTAGAGAGATCCTTTTCGGTTGAATGTTCTTTGGTTGAGCGAATACATCCATTGAATGTTAGTGGTGGGAAAACAATAAACTAGCATTAGTCTCAGAAACATGGGTGTGTAAACTATTTTGGAAAGAGGAAGTGTTAAGGACCAATGAATCTGTAGGGAAACAGACATGGAAGCAGAGCTAGGAGAGCAGAATGAGGTGGTGTACATTTTGACATGTTAAAACTACCCCCTTTTTGTGGATCCCACCAGGCTCATGGAGATGGAGGTCAGGGTAAGAGAGAAGCCACATTTGGTCAGGGAGTGTGACCCAAGGGCTCTAGGAATGATTCTATGTATGGAATGTGTCTACTACTTGCTTCTGTATCGATAAACATAAGTACCAATTATTCCTTCCTTCCAGGAATCTTTTCCCAGACCTCGAGTTTCTGGTTAAACCATAGACATGGACACCATGTCTGGATATATCTTCGGGAGGAGACTCTATAATCATAGTTATGCCGATGGTGTGATCTAACCCTGGAGGAAATATTTTTGGATGAAACCTCTTGGTGGCAGCATCGAGGCCTTACGATGTTAGTTTTGGTATGGAAAGGGAAACCACAGTTCATAAACAAATTGTATGTATTAGGAAAAAAGGTTGAAGTTTATCTAAAATGTTAGAATAGGGTATTCCTTGGTCAACAAAGAAGGAAATATAGGTAGCACAAGATAAACACATGCTTAGGAGGGTGCAGATGATCACTCGTGAGTCGGCCAGCCTCACCCTTGTGGCAGCAAGAGTTTTTTGTTTTTTGTTCCAAACAGGAGTGACAGAACATGGGGAAATCATTCAAAAAGATGACTCCATGATTACCCCCCCAAATGGGGACGGACTTCTTCTTTGGCTAGATAAAACTGGAATTTCATTCCAGACATCACCAGAGTTGCAGCACCACTATTAGTCTTGACAATGAAGGGTAAACACTTCATGAGGATGGAGATATACCAGTAGAGCATTCAGGATCTGAGGTAGAGGCTGACTAGTGCCCCCTATTGAGGCTCCCAGATGAAGGCGTAAGGTATGTAGTTTACATCAAAACATCAGGAACCAGATGTGGGAGTGTCCTGATGCAGGAGAGAGCAGTGATCGCGTATGGTTCTCGGCAGTTGAGATAGCCCGAGTAGAACTATTCTACCCATGACCTGGAGTAAGCAGCAATGGTCTTCTCCTTGAAGATATGGCGACACAATTTCATGGGAGAACATTTTACCGTGAACTTTGATCACAAGAGTCTTAGGTATATCTTCTCTCATGACCTTACCCTGAGACAGTGGTGATGGATTGTGTTCCTCAAGTACTATGACAACGAGATAGTTTACACTCCTAGGATGGGGACTGCTGCTTCAGATGCACTCAACAAGAGGTCTATAATATAGCTGCTAGGTGAGGAAATAGAGCAGCTAGCTACATTATAGATATCCATTGGGGATAGAGATGATGCAGCATTCCTTCAGTCTCTTACAGTTACTCCCCCACATCATCAGCGAGTCAAGGAGGCGTAGCGTTTGGACGCTAACTGCGAGACACGACGAGCTCAGATATCCATAGGACATGCACCTAATGGATTTTATGAATGTGGGGATCACACCATTCTCTTCCGAGGACTTACCATGGTACCAGTAGAACTTTGAGAGGAAGTGTCAAGGTAAATACACACATACCATCTAGCGGTACATCCAGGTGTGGTGAAGATGTAATAGGACCTTCGACGACAGCACTGTGGGCCAGGTATGTAGAAGGCGGTAGAAGAGTTTGTCTCTCGATGACTCAATTTTTATCTAGTGAAGGTGGAGAATCAGGTTCCAACAGGATTTGTTCAGCCTTTATAGGTCCCAATGTTTAAGTGGGATGACCTATCCATGGACATCGTGATGGGTCTTCTACATAAGTCCAGGGGACATGACTCTGTTTGGGGGATCGTCGACTGACTCACCAAGTCGGCCCACTTCATATTGAAAAGAGATGGTACGAGCTACCATAAAGAGTGTAAAAATTATCCAGGGGTGTATGAAGATTCACATAGTAGTCATAAGTCATACACTGATAGGATACAGAGACCTCTGGAGTTCGACGATGGCGACCAAGTCTTTTTACGGGTCTTAAGTCGATGAGGTCTAAGGAGATTTGACCGATGTGACAATATATCTCTGAGATTCATCGCACCTTTCCTGGTCCTCAATAGTATATGCAAGGTGGATTACCACTTATTTCTTCCACCTCAATTAAACCGCGTGTACAACACCATCCAGATATCTCAGCTGAGGAGATATGTGCATGACCCGTCCCACATCATCGACCATCGAGAGCTGGACATCGATGATGGGACATCTTTTATGGAGGTTCCAATGGAGATTGAGGATCTACGGGATCAGGTCCTACGTGGACACTCGATATATATGGTCTGTATTGTTTTTCAGCACGAGAACCTCCAAGAGAGCACATGTGACCGGGAGGTTCAGATACATGCTCAGTACCCCCATATGGTCCCTTTGTTCGAGTTATAGCTTATGGGGATGTAAATCCCTGAGGTGGGGGGAATTTAAAGACTTATAAATTCTGTGGAAATTTTTTTCATAAATACATGGGAATTTTACGAGTCCACACTTTCTTAAGGTGCATGATTCCAAGGCCCGGTGTGCCCGGAATCAATTTATGAAGTTTTTGTTAAGCTTAAGTTAACGCGTGTAAGCAGTTTTCCTGAAAATGTTGAATAACTCTTAAATGGTAACATGGATCAGAATCCTGAGGGCACCATTGCACTCAGGATGGTGAGTTTACCCTTGGCGTGACTTAAGATTAGTCGGAGCGGGCCTCCTGTGAGGAAACCCAAAAATGGCATAATTGTAAATAAAATAATTAATTAAATTATTTTATTTTTCAAATGATTATAACTCACCAAAGGTAATTCGGATTAAAAATCTGAGACCACCACTGAACTCTTGAGTGTATTATTTCTTTAAAAAGATACTAACATTGGCTGTCACGGGCCACTAGAGAAAGTTAGTTTTTGGCCACAAATAAAACAATAATGTGACAATTATTTTATTGTAAAATTAATAAATTCTAAGTGGTAACTCGGATTTAAAATAAGATAGTATCATTGGGTTTGATGGGGCATGTTTCACTTTGGTAAATACTAATCTTGAATACAGTGTGTGTAGGGTGACTTATAGGAATTTTCTGAACTTATTATCAGGTATGTTTAGTAAACATACATGTGAGATTTTATAACTTTTCAATCGGTGCTCAGAATTGAAACATGAGGGCACCGATGAGCTCGTAGCGTCCGTGATAACTTACTGAGACCATCACCTCATTTGCATTCTTCTGAGAATGGATGTTAGTTTTTTGAGTTTATAATAATAAATAAAAATAAAAATAAGTGTGGATTATTTTTATTTTGGCAGTTAAAATCTCCAAGTGGAGGTTGGAGGTGCGGGCCACCACATCATAACATCCAATGAGAGGTTATAGTGGTGGGTACCACCGGAACATAACCTCCCTTCGGAGGATAAATAACGTGGGTACCACACTGTCTTTAACCCCTTGTAAGTCTTAGAATTCCCCCATAATTGTGCCAACCCTCTGTTAATTTATTTCCAACTCTCCCCTATTCAAATTTTGAATCCATTAATCCCCAATTAACTAAATTATTTGTCTCATTTAATTAAACACAACTGTTCATGTTATTGTGCCAATAAATAATAGACTTTTCCTCTATTATTTTTTGTTGGCAACTTGGTAGAGCTTTGAGAACCCTTGGAGAAATCTCTCAATGGAGAACCATTATTCCAACGAAGAATGTGAGGAACTTGAAGAGATTCATCGAAAATCTTCTTCCTTCTTCAACCAGATCAAAGGAAGGAGCTGACCGCCAAGAACGTCGACGATGCTTATTCCTCAATATTCTGTCCTGGACTCTCCCCGACATTGACGAATCGACACCATCATCACGTGACTACATCAACGATCAATGACAAGCGAGGTTGGGGGATCTGAGTTGTTTTGTTCCCATTCTACGTCGTTAATATTTTTTTATTTGTTATGTCGAATGTTATCAATATAACATGGGGGGTTCTGACCGCACCAACATGGCCAAACATTCCCCCTTTAGTAGATTTTTTTTGTTGATGACAGAGGAACGGACTGTGGGGAACAACAACGACTGACGACGGGCCAATTGCGAAAGAAACCAGAAGCACAAAGGCCGGCAGGTCGCCAATAGGGTGTGGTACCACCTCGTAATGCAGAGGAGAGCCACAACCACAATGGGCTACAACCGAGGCACGCGGTGCCATCGCGCTGCGCCATAGAAGACCCACGGCCTTTGGCCGTAGTGGACATGGGAGGGTGGCTGGCTAAACAGGCCGCTGGTGCGCTCTACAGGTCGGACCCGAAGGGTCCCATGGTTACCCAAACCAGTGCTAGGAACCAGTTCTGTTTCAAACAGCAGGAGGGAAAACCCCCTCCGACACATGGCCTATCGGGCCTTGCGGGCCTGCCAGCCAGGCCCTGCGGCCAGCCAGGCCCTGCGGCCAGCCAGGCGGGGCGGGCCCCACGGCCAGCCAGGCTGGGCCCCACGGCTAGCCAACCAGTTCGGTCCGCGCCTTCAAGCCGGGCCTCCCCCTTCAGGCCGCCATTGGGCTGACCTGCCTTCGGCCCGGGTTGGACCCACGGACCGGGTCGGAGCCCAGTCCGGACCCGTCAGACACGAAAACACCTTTACACACATAATTTGGGCTACGAGTGTCCTATCGACGAACCGTCTTCTGCGACAAAGTGCATGAACTGAGACTATTTTTTTGTCATATCCCACAATATTTTTGGACAATGTTGGAGTACGTTCGGGTTGGTTTGAAGCTAAAAACCAACCGGACCCATTGGAAAAAATTCAAATAACTTACAGATCAGGCATTATATTGGCTCGCCGTCTATTTCGTTGATACCCCTATGATGTGGCGGGCCTTTGAGATACTTTCACATGAGACTTCGTGACATAGGTTTTATCAACCAGAAGATCATGGAGTGGATCCTCCTGGAGATGAGCGTACAGAAAGCAGAGACCTAGTATCTGACAGACCTGACGACTACATGACCGATTGAACTTGGACTAATTCAACTAGCTCATTGGGGAGCGCCCGATATTTGGCAAAAAACCCATGGAGGAGGATTTCCCATATTTGGGGGTAGACTCATGGTTGATGGAGTGCCTGGCAGTTGGCAGTAGACTCGTGGTACTCAATAAGAGGATTACCTTAGCAGTCTAAGGTTAGTGAGAAGTGCATTAGTGTCGTGACATGGCTACTATTCTTGACAGAGGAGGAGTTATCCAGCAGCCGTGGTTTTGATAATGTAAATCCTTGTTTGAGCTAAGTCAATGACATTTGTGTTTTCCTCATGATTGAGATGGGTTACTTGATAACTTAGGTATGTGTATTGGTACATACCTATGTAATGGTTATCCGTTGATTTCATACTTTTTGGTTTATTCCTTGTTGGATTTTCTGAAACCTTAAGAGTCTCGGGGTCCATACTGCGTATCGTTATATTGACCCCTACACGGGTTATGCCCGCACCTTGTTCTGTTGGATACAGACGATGGAAAGCACCGACGGAAGCCAAGAGTGCCAGGACTGGACGGTACCCGAAGGTGGACCATATGACGTATCGATACACGATGGAGTTTGACGAATGTTTAGTGTTGTGGAGGAAATCTATACCTACCCTTCAGGTAGGAACCCCAGAGGACGATCGATGAGCTTCGTTCACCTTTCAGATGTTTTCCCCTTTTCAGTTGTACTTTCTTTTAGTTGTATTTGTACTTTACAATTGGGCTTGTATTCTGGCCCCCATTAATTTCATTACACTTATTATACAGATTTTACTTAGTGTTTGCTTCCTCTTGTACTCTGGTTGTGTGTGTCTTCGATTTATAAAGGCAATTTCTTCCCAGTTTTAGGAAATTACACCTTTGGTGCTAGTCGACAACCCCTGGCCTATGGAAGGAGGGCTTGGTGTAGACACGATACGGGCACTAGGGGATGGGTCGTGATAATCTTAATCAGAAAAAATCGATATAGGTGTACCATGATGTCTTACAACTTCATTAATGTAATTTCTTGCTAGGCTTTGAAGTCATAACTCCTCTTTTATAACATGTAAATGTGTTTATTTTGTGAGGTGATCATCAATTACAAATATTTTGTCATTCCATATACGTTTCCTCATTAGTCCAATGAGAAAATCTATCATATTATCATCCCAAATTCTACATAAGAATTGGTAGTGGTTTCATGAACCCAATAGGATGTTGTATCTCGGCCTTCACTCATTGACAAACTACACACCTTGACAAATAGTCATCAATTTTTCACCTTATGTTATCCCACAAAAAGGGAATTTATATTTCCATATATCTTAGTTCTAGGTGGGTGTATAGGGAAATATGGGATATGATAATCATATAATAGTTCCCTTTTTTTCTCAGGTATTGATGGAACACATAACCTCTTCCAAAATTTGAGAACTCCATCCCCATATATGAATTATTTCAATCATCCAACCTTAATAAACTTAATTTTTTTCATAGATTGTTATCATCAGATTGTGAACATCTTATATACTTTTTTAAAGATGGTTTACCATTCATTTTAAAGAGTAAATTTGTTTTCCTTCATTAAAAATTCCCTTATCCATATTTATTTTATATATGAATATAAGATATCTCTCAATCCCAATTTGGGTCAGAAGTCCATGAATTTCCTTGATTAATGAATCTTCCACCTTATTTTACATTCATTGGTGGTGGTCAATATAACCCTAATAATCCTTGAGTAACATGATCAATCACTTTTACCTCATGGTGAGTTATTTCTATATAAAAATTTATTTCAAACTTTTGTGTTTTGTAAATATCTCAGATCATTTACCATAGAGGTAATGTCTCAATATTTTTATAGAAAATATTATGGATACTAACCCAATATCATTAGTTGGTTAATTTTTTTTAAAGAGTCTTCAAATGCCTTGATTGATAAAAAATAACTATATCATTTTTAAAGAAAATATAATGTATTCAATTCTTTGACACATCACTGTATATCACAGATCCATCATTTCCAACAGGAAGAATCAAAATTGGATCATTTAATAACAATCTATTCAATTCATTAAATAATTTTTTACATTTTATCATCCATAAAATCTTCACCCCCTTACATGTGCTCTTAGTTAGATGGTTATCTAGTCGGGGGAAATTCTGAATGTAACGACAAATGTAACCTGATAATGTAATAATACAATATACCTCTGTCATGTTCGTTGGAATGCCCCATTATTGGATGTTAGTTTTCATTGCAAGATCAACTACAATTTCATCCATAGAGAAAATATTCCCATGAAAAGAAACTGGTTGAATCCAAAATTCACACGTTCTAAACACCCCATATAATTCATTTCTTCTAAGATTTTTTATAGTTATTTGAAAGAAATTCACAGTGTCTTGGTAGCTTTTGGAGTATACTATGATATCATCGATAAATACCACAACAAAGTCACCAATATATTCTATGAAAAAACTATTCATTAGATCCATCAAAATAGATGGTGGATTAGAAAGTCCAAAAGGCATTATATTAAACTTGTAATTCTCATACTTGGTTTGAAATTTTGTCTTTAAAATTACATCTTTCCTCACACAAACGTGATGATAACCAGATCGAAGGTCAATCTTCAAAAAAAATTGAGCACCATGAAGTTGACCAAATAAATCATCAATGTGTGGAAGAGAATAATTTTTCATTATTATAATAGTATTTACTTCTCTATAATCAAGGCATATCCTCATGGATCTATCATTCTTTTTAACAAAGAGGACAACAACTCCCAATAGAGAAACACTAGGAAGAATAAATCTATTGTCACTCAAATCCACAATTTGTTTCTTTAGATCCACTAATTCCATTGTGGAAATTCTATTGGTTTTCATTGATATAAATATTGCACCAGAAATTAAATCAATAGAGTTGTCAACATCCCACTCTAGAGGATTTCCAGACAAATACTTTAGAAATAAATCTATGTATTCAATAACTATAGGCACATCTTCAATTAAAAGATTCTCTTCCTCACTTATAGATAGTATGTTCTCTTCCCCTATAATAATTTCATTTAGTATAAATATTTGGGGAGAATATAGGAAAGAATATGATGGTGAGGTTTCAACTCTAATGAAATAGTATTCTATACCATTCTCTGAAAATGTAACTTCCATATTCTTGCAATAGATCTTATCATCATAAATTTAATTCCATTTCATACAGAAAATTATATCAAAGTCAATCATTTTTATAATGATATTGTTTGCATCTAAAGAATGTTAATGTGTCATGAGGGGGGCTGAACGACACATCTTTTTGTAATGAAACAACCCCTAGGATTATTGAGGGAGAACTCCTTTATTAAATCAAATTGCAAAATTCTAATTTTCATGAAAAACTAGGAAGATATAAATGAATGTTATGATCCAAAATAAAATAATTCTTTTTCTATGTTTGAGGAAACAATTAAATTACATGCCACTTCATCATTAGGAACTTCAAACTCCATAGTTGTAATATCGTAATCCTTTCAATGATCTTGTGTCTTTTCCTAAGGCATGATTCCTTGGTTATTAAGAAAGTCATTTTCATATTGTCCCATATCTCTAAATCTCATTTATTGAACATAATTTTCTGATTTCTTCCCCTTGAATTAATTAGATCGATTACCCATTTCTACATACTAATAGAAGACTCCAATGATATTAAAGTATTTCCTAGGATTATTCATTGCATAGCTCTTACATATTGTGAATTACTTCATCCCCTTATTCATCTTTGATGCTTTACCATTTCCCTGGTTATTGGAGTACTGATTGTTATCTTGGTTTCCCCTGAATAGATTTTATCTACAAAATTCATTCTCTATTTTTATGGAATGTAATGAAATTTCATCATTTGATGAAAATGATTGATAAGTTAGGGCACTTCGAAGACACGGATAAATACCCTCAATGAAATGATAAATTTTTCATTTGGTTGCACATACGAAATCTATAGCAAACCTAGATTATATTGTTAAGGTAGACTCAAACTCTGCAACAAACTCTTCTTCCCTATTCATTATGTTGATGTATTTACTATCAATTTAAATTTATTGTTTATAAGGGAAATTTTTATTAAATAATATTTCATTAAATTTTCTCCATTAAAAATAATCAATTTTTACTTCCCCCATGGAATGTTGGATTAAGGACCACCATTGTTCAATATCAACCTTTTGTTAATATACATCCAATACTACCTTTTTTATTTTAATTGAACTTTAATGGTAGAAATAAATCTTCAAGGGACTTGATCAACTTCTCAACTACCATCAGAATCATTGTCCCACTAAAATATATGGGCTTCTTCTACATGAAACGATCCAATATAGATATAGCATGGTTATTCTTCATAGCCTGAGTATGTTGTCCAAATATTTTCATGATCTAATATACTCAAAAAATGAATGTGTTGACTTTATCTATATGGAAATCAATATATTTCACTCAATTATTGATTTCACTTCTTCAATTATGTGCCACCACTAAGAAATTTCATATAATAAATTTGGCCATAGTTCATAATTTCTATCTAGATAACACAAAATATATTCAAAAAAATTGTGCACAGGTAATCTCATAATCATCAAAAATGTTTATATTTACTTTTAAATCCATCATAATGGATATTAAAGAAATTTTGAATTATCCTAATCTCATTCCTCAAGGGATTCTAACCAGGTTCATAGAAAAGTCCATTGTCATGTACTAGGATACCCAAGGTCAAGTCCAAAACACCCTTTTAGAGTTTTTACTCAAAGGAACATCTGACCCATAACCACATCCACTTGTAGTATCTAGACATGGATAATTTTTCTAGGATGACCCACATAATATCAACATTAAAAAAATTCTAGCATTTAATTCTATGATTATCCTCAATGTATCACTTGGGGTTATGCACTGTAAACTATATTTCCTATATATTTGTTCCAAGGTTGATGTTAAACTTCCTTTGATACCAACTATAGTGCCATGAACCCTATGCCTGAAGCCAGATAATTATTTCCTCATAATGGCATATTAATAAGAAATAAATCTTGAATGAGAAATTGTTTTAGAAATTATCGAAGAAAAAATTACATAAATTCTACCGAATGTACATTTGGATGGATTGAAAATACAACATGAAACATAAAAAACTGAACTAAAATTCCTCCTTGAAAGCATATTCGATGTTCTATTCTTCATAACATGGGGAAAATAAAAAAATGGTGAGGTCAAATGATCATTAGGGTTTACGTATAGTGGAGACATCTATCTATAATAAGTGAATCATAATCAATTATACAAGACTAAAATTGAACGATGAATAAACGAAATAACTTCAATAAAAAAGATGAGAATAAAAATGCATACATAGATTTTTTTCATAGTGAAAACAACATAGATAATAATAACTAAATAATTAATAAAGAGAATTCTTATTATTTGGATGTCATGTATCTGATACAAGAACCATTATACCATCATTAATTTTTTTTGTTGGTAGAAACATGTCTGATTTTTTAAAACAACCCTAAAGTGTTTGTTGCCTACCAATTTGTCTAGTGTGACATATTGATGCATCGAGGGGCTATAGAATGCCCCAACCATAACTACATGTCCAAATCACTATGTATTAAAATATTTAATATGTGAAAAATATTATTTTCAGGTATTTATATTGCATTGAGGATATTGATTCTTCAATATCCCCCTTGTTAAAAACCCATTCATAATAAGTACCCTTTTTGAAATGGTACACAACATAATGAAATAATCATATAAATTATACCAAAAAATGGATATTTAACATAATTATAATTTCCAATGAAAAATGATCTCAATGGGTTTGTAGATAGACCACATAAATAATTTTAGGTGCATAATACCATGTAAGTCTCAATGAAGTAAAAATTGAGACAAAGTACCTTACAACGTTGTAATCAGTAAAATAATACGACCAAAAATTAATAATCACTAAATGAATAACATAATACCATGAGTATAAAAAAATCGGGAAATTATACATCAAATTTCAGAACACATACGCAACTTACAAGAAATAAGTGGCACACAATGGAAATCTCATGGAATTAAAAGTGTGATGAGAACCTTTACAAAGATTGTATCATTATAATAAGGATAAATCAGTGACATAATTATGTTTGAAAAAAATAAATCCAAAAAATATTAGTGGATATATTGTACAAATCAATCATATGACATTCACAAATCTTCTCAAAAATTGATAACCAATGACATAGATTTTTAACTCAATAAATGGAAATTGAGTAAAGATATCTCTTACCTTATGCCCAAATGT
The DNA here is from genome assembly GCA_963277665.1 of Viscum album. NCBI lineage: Eukaryota > Viridiplantae > Streptophyta > Magnoliopsida > Santalales > Viscaceae > Viscum > Viscum album. The sequence continues at coordinate 569,297,990 of OY728151.1, forward strand.
GTTATTCAATTGATCTTAATGACTTGAATAAAAAAATTAGATGCATTAATTTATAATTATGTAACCTCAAATACATTATATTGGGTTATTTTAACGATATTAGGATCATTCATGACTTTTTTGTTGAGTTTTAGACGTTCAAATTTATTGTTTTGGAAGCATTTACTTCATTGGTTTTGATGATCGATTTACCTGTATTCATGAATGGAAGTTCTTTTGTAATTTTTTGTAACATACATAATTATTAATATATATTATCCATTTCATTATAGTGTTATAAATGATATTATAATTATTTTTGGTTATATTGGATGAGTACGACTCATTTATCTAAAAGTTAATGATAAACGCTTTGATTAACTAGGCAATTTTGAGCAAAATGAACTTTTTTTATTATTTTAAATTATTAGTGTGTAATGATTACATAACATTGAATAAGATAAAATACAAATATTATGATCTGGTTCAACAATTAAAAATGTTTCATGACCAGTCCTAAAGAGTTTAATAGAAATTTAAAACCTGTCATCCTTGGATGTGATTAAATAACACATCTCGGATGGTGTTTTCTTTTTTAGTATAAGATGATAGGGAAAGAGAGATAATGATGAAATATTCCATTTGAATAATAATATTCTGGTTCATGTAATTTATTTTAATTAATATATAATTTGGACGAGGGGGTTTGGAGAGAGAAAGAAAATAATGGAACTTGTTAAAGATGATGAATGAAAAAGAAAGAGAGGTTCACCTTTTGAGTAATACTCCTTGATAATCACTTTAAGGAATTTTTTTTTCTTATTGGTGATACCAGAAGGTATTGGAATCATGGAGGGGCCTGGGATGTGTATTTGGAATAAATTAGGAATGGGTCAATGCAAGAGTTGTGTAAGAGTATGAGGGGGGGGGGTTGATTTATAGAGTCGAGGGTAGGAAGGTTTTCATAATATTTTAATCATTACTGAATTACTTTCCCCTAAGGCAAGAAATTGCAATGATTCCATGAAAAAAATATTAATATATGAATTTGAGTTCATAATTATGTTTCCTTACATAATCAATGATGCATGGAATAGTTTATTTATCACATAATGTATTTATACTATAGTTACCATATTTTACTATTCACAAATAAATTCAAGTACTTAAAAAAATCCAACAAATTCACCCCAACTATTTTTCGACATGTAGAATCCAAAAATGAACTCCTATTTTCAAAAAAATTTACAAATATGAAAAATTAATTTTTCAGTTAAAAACATTTATAATCAAAAAATACCAAGACATTAAATATTCATCTTCAGTTTTAATGTGCCAAACATTATTTATACTTTCATGCGTATGTTTCACACCCCAACCGTGGATGCCCTTATTTTTAATCTATTTTTGGTCCTAGTTTGAATTTTTCTATGTTTAATTATGTTGATGGGTTTTACGCCGGTGCGCGGTAACCGCATTGTTAGCGGTGACGGTGCGTTCGGCACGGGTAACCGCCTGTCCGCCCGACGTTTAAATATTAAATTTTTTTATTTTCACAATTAATATATTTAGTAGTATTAAATTGTTTTAAATATTATTTTTATTTTTATTATTAGTATTGTTAAAGTATCATAATTATTATAGTTGTGATATTATTATTATTATTATTATAAAGTTTTATTATCTTTATAATGTTTTATAATTATTAACTGGATTTTATTATTTTTATTTACTTATTCTATAACTATTATTATTATTATTCTGTTAATAAAATGAAAGAAAAATTAAACTGTAACCCCCCGGCATTCCCCTCATGCGCGAGCAGAACCCCCCCCCCCCCCCGTACCCTTGCCCTGGCGCCGCACCGACCTCCTGCGGTCCCAGCTCCCTCTGCCGCTCCCCGGCCTCCCACTTCACCCCAGCCCAACCTCCGCCGCTCCCCTGCACTCTACTGCGTCTACGCTCTCCTGACCCTCCACCGCACCGTCTGACCTTGCGATGACCTCTCCCCCGGCGCCCCGCCTCGCTGCGCTCTCGTTCCGGCGACTCCGTCACGCTGTCGAACCCCGCACCCCCTCAGCACCCAGCATCCCACTCCCTCGTCCTCACTCACATCGACCTCTCACCCTGCTACCCTCGACCACACCCACCTCCGGCTTCCGGAAGACCCCGCGCCATGCCCCGCTCCACCCTGCCCTCCTGCTGCATCCCGAACACCCTCGCCCGACTCCCCTCACCCTCCAGATTCCATCCTAACGTGGCCAACAGCCCCCTCGCAGGACCTCCGGCCAGTCGCCTCACCCTGCCACACCGGCCTTCTTCTGCACCGGCCAGGAAGCTCTATCCATCCTTAAGTATACTCAATTAGTTAATTATTCATGTGTTTCCTTTATTTTAATTATTGGTATTTTCAATTTGGCTAAACTAAATTCTGCTACGGGTTTTGTTTCTGTGTTTTTTTCTCTATTGGCGATCACAGTTGTTCTGCAAAGATTGTTCTTCCCCCTGTCGAAATTTTTCATGTCTGTGCTTGTCTGAGGTAGGAGAATCCATTGTTTTCCTTTCTATTGAATTTCCTATGATTCTTTATTTTTTAAAAAAATAAATTTTATTCCATGATTCACATGTTTATGATAGCTTTGCGTAACTTCTTTTGGTGTTTTATAATTGATAGTTTTTGTTCGAAACTATGCTTTGAAGCAATTATATTTTAGGCCTACGTATTTGAACAGTTGATGTTTTTTTGGAACATTTTATTGTTTATATAGTGACATGCGGTAGTGTTTTCGTGATGAAATATTTTATTAAAAATAAACATGAGGATGCTCCTCTGTTTATTCAATTGTTTATGCTTTGCCAACTTGGTTGGAACTAAATGCCTATAATATCTAATGTGATCATTGGTTGTATTAAGCGGTGTTATTTTTTTAAAAATCACTCTTGGATCTTATTATCCCATTTTGGTTGGTTTTATAGAATTTAGTGTTTATTTGGAAATTATTTCATGTCTCTTTGCATGTTCGATGCACCATTAGATGTTGACATATCCATGGGTGCACTAGGTGCAAACATGGATGATCCCTTAAATGAAGATGGTGTTTTGATTTATTATTTTTCTCAAAATCTCAATTTTTTAAATTGTTCTTGGTTTCATAATTTTTTGGCCTCTTCATGTGACAAAATAAATTAGTTTAAAAAAATAACCTACAAAGATATACCAGTTTTCCTTTTTTTTGTTTTGAATAGAAAATGGTGTTCTGATTTGATAAAATGATATTGTGAAATATTTGTGTAAAACCATTGCATTTTGTAAAATTGAGTGCTCGGTTGACAACTTCAGGTATTTTATAAAGCGTGTTTGATAATTAGATGACGTGACAGCCCGGTTGGCACTTTATTGGATGTGGGATGACTATATATATATATATATATATATATATATATTTGGGGAACTCTTATCTAGGGTAACCCTTATGGGTGAATGCATAGGAAGTGTCCATGATTGGGGTAGGCAAGCGCGGGGAGATGAGTCACGCGTGCGAGGGCCTCCTACTTACACATTGATTTAACTACCACGGGTTCCAGGGCGTATTTTAGAGAATCGAGTGACGGTTGCTGGATAAACCCAATTAGACGGGTTAGTCCCACCTTGATAGGTAGGCCTTTTAGGGATTTCCACTAGTTGGCTGTTAGGGTGGCCAGTTGGTTATTGACTGTGGAGTACCATGCCAGTAGGTAGTCTAATCCCGAGTACATCTAAGGGTTTTCTAGGGATGTTTAGGATCGCCCATGTTTATTGCTTGTATCTTTCTGTTTACCATTGATTTTACATGTTTTCCTTTCTTGTTTCAGTTATCCTTTACAGATTATACTGTTTTCTGTGTCCTTTAGCACTAACTATTCTCCATGTTGGTTTATTCACTTTCTATTGCACTAGTTTGTCCCAGCCTGTTTTGTTTACTTGCTTCCTTGTTAGAAAATCCGGATCTTTTTATCTGGATTTTTTTATGAAATGACAAATGTTTTTTTGGAAATGATATGTAGAGTGTGTTGGATATCTCTAAAAGAAAGGAAAAGTGTATGGGTTGTTTTAAAAAGTAAAAATTATACTTTTATAATTGTATTTTCAAACTGGTGTCAACGAGTTTCTTGGAAAAGGGAACATTTGGATTTAGTGCTTTACATTGACATTCCTACTGAGTGTTTTTAATGCTCACACCTATTTTATCATTTCAGTTTTAGGTCTCTTGTGTTCATATTTTTTTGGTCGGAGTTTCTCAGTGATGGAGCGAGGTTGGTATCTAGTTTGGTGGTGGCATGCGAGGTCACTTGGAGGTCTGTTTGGTCATGTGACTTTTATTTTTATTTATGTCATTATTGTTTATCTGTTTTGATTATTTTGTGTTATTTCGTTTGATCCTCATTACTTTTGGGCTGAAATCGTTCCCCACGATTAAAATTTTGATGCCCGACACTGGTTGCCAGCCCGTGGGGATCAGGAATGCCCTTCGAGCCATTTTGCGGACCAGCTCGGGTGACCAGTTCAGGGTCGACTCGGGCTGGTTCGTGATAGTAAGTCTACCATTTATAAGGGTCATATTATTATTCATAAGTGTAACTTACTATTAATGAGGTAAAATTACTATTAATATGAGTAAGATACTATTTACCAGAAATTAACATGATTATATCAGACTTCATATATCACCCTGGTCAAAACCGTGTATGTCCATTTTTTGAAATTCACAACATAGAAGTTGCAAATTTACGTGTAATGACTAGGTTATAAAAATCTCTTTTAAGCAGTTTTTTTTCATAGATACTCAGTACATCATGACATATATGTTATCTAATGAATTTAATGTATTTTAGAGAAATATACCATTTAATATTTTGGTGTTGTATTTAATAAATTAAAAAATGAAAAAAAACTCTATATATTAGAAAAAATACTTGGTCAATAAATCCATAATCAGTTACAAGGCAATCAGTTCCATCTAATTCACATATTCATATCTTACATTTCATTGTCCAACCACCATTATCTCAACATCATGAACATATTAAGGGTTATCAAACCTTTATCAAAATTTCATTATTCCATTAAATCATACTTCACGTACATTGAAACCATTAAATATATTCTAGTAAATCATTTTCGAAAAACATAAATTAGAATATCCCAATATATTTCACAACTCATAATTCATGAATCCAAATACAAAGATGCTTCAATAATTAACTACCAGTAATTGAATTGGAATAGATCTTTCCTTGGATTATAAGTAAATTCTAAGGTCATGGAATTGAGTTGGGTAATTCTTTTACTCTAACTAGGTATGGCATTGAGCCCTTATTAAAATATTCACTCTATGAAAAATTTTGTCGCCTAGATAATAGATTCCCCTCCATTTTAGGAATTCCAAATGGTTCTTCTTCCCTTATTCATGACATTTAGGTAACTAAATATTCTTTCCCTTATTTTACCTAAAATGGGAAAATTTATAATGGTCCATCATCCACTTATTCTATGTGTTACGAATGTCACCAAATTTCATGGTGTTAATAATATATCATGATACATGATTCAACATAATCTCAATATCATTTAATCTAATCAACATCACTATTTTTCTCTCATAGTTACAATTTTTTCTATCAAATTCAATGTAAAAATAGTTCCTTTTGGTACCCTCTGTGGACTACATCTTGAATTCATAGTGTCAAAAATTATTATAGTACTGGAAAACTGAAAATCATGGAAAAACACTTATTGGAAGTCAAAATTAGGACAATGTATTAATCTATGAAACCATGTGTTATTCCCAAAGACAAACCATAAATTTTCCTTGAAATTCCTATAGGTACCTCAAAAATGGATTATCATCCAAGGTTCAAAATATTGACTAATAATTCCCTTTTATACAAACTCTAGTGACCCTGAAATAACATATATGGATATTAAAAATATTTAAATGAATATATCAAACACTACAGAATTACATGCCTGAGGACTGTAATAGAATACTATATTTGTGACTTTAAAATATAAAATTATAACATGGTGAATGTCATCAATGATTCCAAAAAAATATCTCCCCATTTAGTAATTTTGTTTAAAAATGTTCTTTAAATCATAGGGGAATGTAACATAAGAAATGGTGAGATGTGATGTTCAGCAAGTGTAAATAAAATAGATACATAAGAATAACATTAACATAAGTGTATAAGAATATGATAATAACATTTTAAGATAAATAAATTTTATATACAAGATCATATCCATGACTCATGTAATAAATATTGTATGTTCAAAAGGCATGAATCGTGAAGGAATCAAGACAAAAACAATGTATGTATACATTGAATTTTTATCGTACAATTATGAGTATAAAATAATTCATTATGAGTCAAGGATTATTTCCAATACCTATCATAGAACATCATGGGTAATACACCTATAGATGGATATAGACTACCATCCCTAGTCGGAAACCATTCCTTGTAGGGGAGTGGGTACACTTCCAAAGCCATCTTATCAGACAAGGATCACTCTCAATACCAACATAGTTGTCATGGATCTCTCCCAATATCATCTTGGTAATAAAGGTTAATTCATAATACAATATTAGCATAAAATTTCCATTATTAAAATTATTTAAATCCTCATTATATCAATTTTTATATCATTAAATATAAATCACTACCCAATTCATTAGAGGGAGATATTGTTCCCATCGATGTCATAATTAAATCATACATATTTTTTCCAGTAGATCATAAGAATTCATCATATCATAACCCATGAAATGAAATGGTACTGATAAAAATTTATTCATAACATAACCATTTTAAAATAGACTGGTTATATAATGACTTCATCAATAAAAAATCTAGGGAATGATTTGGGTTTCACAAGCATATTACTTGGGAAAGAGAAATAGGTTCCATAAACATCATTTCCCTAAAAATAAAACAATTCAAAATAGGATTGTGAATGGATCATTTAGATAATTTCTGTTAAAATTAATGAGTAACACCATCGTATGTAATATTTTGTGGAAAATAATTTTTAAAAATCATTTGAAATCATATATTGGTGAAAATACCATTTCTTCGTTGAAAAATTCATTTTTTAAAAGAATGAATTTTTATGGAAAACAAATTCATTGACATTATATATTAAATAATATAAAATAATATCTCAATACCATAAACTTTTTTAAAATATTTTTCCTCGTAATATTACTTCTTGTATCATCTTTAAAAAACTTTTTTACATCATATTCAACGTATAAAAATTACTTTTGACTAAACAGAGAAATAAGGTCACATATTATTGAAAAACATTTTATTGTAAACTTAAGTAAAGAATAGTGTAAAATATTAAAAATGATTTAATATATCATGGAAAAATATAAGAGAAGATTATTCATTTTTTTAAGAGATATGGATCATAACATTTCAATAATGGAAGCACAGTCGTAAATAATCAGGATAAAGAGTTATATTTTTGCGATAAACTCTCACAACATAGGTGGCATTGAATAAAACATCCAATTTATTGAAATTATGTTAAATTAATATTAAAGTATCATTAAAATAATTATTTTCAAGATGTTATAATTTAAATGGTATTATAAAAATTTGTAAAATAATAATAGTTTTAACAAAATATGTGTCTCGAAGATGGAAAATTGTGAAAAAAATATTTTTTTACGATTTGGTAATTTTTTAACCATAATTCCCTTATAATATATATATATATATATATAATATTATGTAAATAGGAATAAATATATTCATACTAATCATTGAATAATTTAATGGTTTTAATATAATCCATAATAAAATTTATCCATCAATAATGCATAACTCTCACACAAATAAATTTTAGAATAGGAAATCCTAAATACTTGAAGTAATTTGGAATCCTAAGATCCATGAAAAAAGAACATAAATTTAAGCATTTAATATAATGAAATAAATTAAATCCATTATATAATATTTAATGTTGAATTATATACACCATAAAAAATATGTAAGTGGTTAATATAGCATATATCTCATAGAATTAAAGGTGACAGAAGAAAATATTTATCACAAGTATTGTATTTATTCGTACACATTAAAACCTCTAATATAATAAATATAATTTTTTTATTAATATAAAAATGAAACATATTATTATATTTAATACTATATATTATTTTAATATGACCTTATATTATCTGTTTATTAATAAATAGTATGATAATGTTATGTTTCATGTAATATACTCATTGTTTTTAACATATGTTTTGACTTATTATACATTATCCTATTAATTATATCATGATTTAGACATATTAATAATGTAAAAAATTATATAAATAAAATATACATATTAAGTATATTTTTATTTATAATAATTAAAAAATGATTTAAATGTGTAATGGAGTAAAACGCTCATGGAGATAGGAAGTTGAACATATGCATTACTATATATTTCAAATTTTATTATGTTGAAAGAAATAAGTTAAATTAAATATATGTATATATATATAATCAATATAGTAGAACTTTTATTTCATTTTTATATAATAAATTGTTTTAACCCATCTTTAATACAATCACAGAAATTTGAGAATGAATCACATTACATTGTAGAGGTTGTAGTCCACATATACACAACAATGTTATTATATATAATAAAATTGAAATAATTTAACATTTTTAAAAAGAATAATTAAATAAGAATAAATATATCATAAGTAGCACATGTATATATATATAATATAAAAATTGTATTTCCATCAAAATTCCAAATCAAGGGATGTTCTAATGAAAAAAAAACTTCATTTCTCGAGGTGGTAGTTTATCGTACACATCAACAGTATGCTCGTTACCCATTTTATGAAATTTTGCATAGGTGTCTGTATAAAAAACATAATAAAAAAATATTATTATATTGAGTATTATGAGGTTATTATATAAGCATGTAATAATAATAATTGAGCTGGTAGAGAAATAAATTCAAGCAAAAGATCTTGTTCAAGCATGTGACATCTTCTCTGGGTAAATATTTTTAATTTTCCCAAAAGGGTGTATTTGGTTGGATTTATTAAAATATTTATTCCAAAATTATTAATAGAGGTAATTTAAGTGAAAATTCATTATTTTTTAAGTGAAAATGTTTCTTGGTAGGTGTGAGGAATGGAAAGTGTGAATATCATTTTATAGATGAGGATATGTGGCATTATTGTGTATAGAAAACGGTAAACACTTTTGGGAAGTCTCCCTTACCAACTATGATATTAAATTTACAAAACAATGGAGTAAAGGTGATTTATTCTTCAAAAAAACATCTAACACTAAAAACTACGTGCATTTGTATAATTTTGATCATTAACATTTACATTTCACCAATTTAATCATTTCAGTTTTATTAGGTTAACTTGTTTTCTAACATTAGTAAGTAAACAAATAAGAAGAAATAATTTTTATATTTAAAATAAAATAAATTCCTACTTAATTATAACTTATTAATTTTATTTAATATAAATAAATATCATTTTTTTTGAAAATTAATTTTAAAATAACAAAATTTTATGGCAAAAAACACTACTTCAACCCAAATAGTGAAAACAATGGTTTTACTAGTTAAAGGTCAATATTATCATTATAAATGATAACTTTATTAATTAATAGAAAATATTTGATATTTATTAATATTTAAAAATCATTTGGAATAATATAGTATTTTTTGTAAATTTTAAATATTTTAATAAACTATAATTTATTAAAATGTAACATTAATTTAAATTTTGACATTATATACATAATTTATATTTTTAAAATATAAGGATACAGATTGAATTGGAATCAATAATTTCAACACCATTGTAAAATTATATATTCATCTAATAAATAAAATTCAATAGTTCAATCAATCTACTTTTAATATTTCTTTTATAATTTTTTTAGTTAATTAATAACTAAATAATTACGACATTTCTCGTTCATTAAGACTTTAATCTAAAGAATACATCTCTAATTAATAAATATATATTAATATTATGAAAATCATACATTAAATATTAAAAATAATTTTTACAGAAGAACTATTGTTGTTTTTTCCAGATCACTATTCATTATAAATATTAAATATAAAGAAGGTTCTTCTTTATTTTCTTTACGTAACTAATTAGACATGAAAATTTAATGTAATAGTGTCTCAATAACACTTAAAATTATAAAAAATATGGTATATGCTGGAAATATAAGCATCAAATGGATTTTGGACATATTTCATGTCTAATTTTCTTTATAGGATTATAGTTTAACCAATAACAAATGTAATTTGTTCCATAATCACTATATTTAATTTTGATTACATTCATTAATAATTTTAGTCAAAATATAAGATCACATAAATAGACTTTACAAATATATCTAACACCAAATATTCAATACATTTATCCAAATACTATAAAAATAAGTGGAAGAAATTAACTTAAAAATAACCCCTAGATATGTTGTGAACATGGTGTTTGAATGTGAACAAGTTCAAAAGATGGACATGTTTTTATATCCAATTTCAATGTAAAATTGGGTACAACGAATCAAATTGGCTTAATTTAGGTATAATAGATCTACTTAATATTTACAATCGAATTTAAATATAATTTAACTATATATTTAAATTAGATAAATATTTAGTTTTCTAATAAAAACTTGTGTTTTCAGTATTCATAAAATAATAAAAACGTATCTGAAAAATAAAATAAAAATTACCAATGTAAATTTTGAAATATTAAAATATAAAATGAGATTAATTTTTTTTAGAAATAAATCATACAAGGTTACAATTTTATATTTCAAATTTTTTATCCATTAAAATGTTGTAAAAATTCCTTTTTAGAAAAATCAATATTTTTATTCATAAAATTGGATTTGTTCTAATCTTATGCCTATAAAATGATTTTGTGACAGTAAAACTATTAATTAATTTCATAAATATAAATTTTATAAGAAAATTAATCATAATTGTATTGTTAAATATATTGAGATAAAATGGTGTTTTACCATGAAATGAATAACTCTCTTAGAAAATGAATTTAATTATTTTAAAATTGTTCATACATTCCTTTTTAATTAACTCATAAATAAAATACATTTTTATAGTTTTTTAAATCATATTTTAAATAAAAATATTTATCTATATAACATTCAAACAAACATTTAGGTGAAATCAATAATAATATTTTAAAAATATTATTAATAGTACGTTATAGTGTAGTAAAACTAGGTATTTCATGTAACAATTTCTATAAAAAGAAATCATCATTTTGTGAAACAGAAGCCAAAAAAAATTTTTCCTGTACCAAAAGGAAATATTTGGGTTTCATGTAGTACACACTTGACCAAAATTTTCTATATAAGGAAATAATAACTCAGTAATTTTATATAAGAAAATATATATTTAGTGTATGTTAAATGAAGAATATCTAAATGATTGAATTAAATATATAATTTTTTAGAAAATCACATGGTGTTATGAAATTGATGGAATAAACAAATAAACATAGCATTTAATGCGATATAAGGAATAAAAATTCATTATCTGATCCAACTGACTAGATTTGTGTGATCAAACAACTGTGGTTATAGAAACATTTTTAAAGATGGATGATCAATATCATCTCTTCCCTTGTTCCAAATTGGTAATTTATAAAAATATTTATTCATTTTATTAATGATTCCATTTGAATAATATAAAATGCTATCCATTAGATATTCACACCATCCCAAAACACATTACATTCCATTATGGTCTTCAACCCACCAACACTACATGCACACAAAATGAACCCATCTTCTCTTGTTGGACTATAAACAACCTACGTAGGCCTTATATATGGTTTTAATCCCCGTGTGGCATAAACATGACAACTATTGATTAGTGGCATTCTCTTGTTTTTTTCCTTGGGTGTGGTTGGCCTCTGGGTGCCGCATATGCCTTTGTTGGTTATCTTGGATACCATGTTGGTTTGCTACATTTTTTTAGAAAACACATTGAATCATCTTGATTCATCTATTATTAATTAAAAAACATCGTTAAATTAAATTTCAATTTCATGTACGACATAAAATAATGATTCTTATTTGAAAAACATGAATTTATTATTTATACGGAATTATTCTTCTCATCTATTCATAATGGAAATCTATATTTTCATATAATTATTCTTCTAAAAATTTCATCAAGAAAATAATTATTTTTATGGAATTATTTTTTCAATTCTATTTTTCATTCTAATCAATATTTTCATAAAATTATTCATCTAATCTACTCATCACAGAATTCAATATTTTAATATACTTCAAAACATATTCATTTTTTATGTTAACATACTGAAAACTTCATATCACATGTTTTATCCAATTAAAATAAGTCCAAAATATCTGCACACATAAAAGATTAATTTTTAATGTGACAAATTAAAGTACATTAGTTCAATCCATAATAATTTATTACTGAATCATCACTTCATCCATATATTAATTACTTGAAAATAAATGAAACATGGGATCAACACCACAATTTTGATGAAATGTATTATGTATGTTGTGATTTAATGGGTAACATGTGTGGATTATTTCATTCATGATGTAAAATAAATATTATAAAATAATTAAATACTTTTATAATGGGAGAATTTATCATTTGATGAGAAATTGAAGGATTTTGTTATGAAAAGGTTTTTATATTAATTATAAAAAAAATAAATTTTATAAGGTATTAGGAATGTGGGTGACTCAGTGTTTTATATTAATATATTAATTATTTTATCTCATATATAAATATCATAATATAGTTTAAAATCTTGTATGTAAAGAATGTTTATTTTGTAATTGGATCCATTTCTATTGGTCTAGGATCTCACAATTGGTAGCACATTAATGATTTAGATAACATGAGTGGTCACGAAGTTAGCTATTGATGATAATTTAAGAGTTAGTGATTCAATTATGGGTTGATAATTCTAGGGTTGATCCATTGTTTAAATCCATATATATACTTATTAGGTATCATTTATTTTCAATTAATAGATAATTGAGAAAACTGTAACCCATAGTTTTTACATTTTAATTATTATGATGATAATTTTGGAGCACATTATTGGGTATATATATTGAATGGGGAACATAACCAACAGATATAATATTTCATTTTATGTTTTTCTTATTATGATAAATTTAAAAAAAAATGGTATATCATATTATAGGGTTATGGTGACTGGAATGTTATGTGAAAATAAGGGACTTTATTTCAATTTTTATGATATTATTTGTAGAATAAATATTGAGTTAACCATTTGACCATATGATAAATGGTGAAATTGAAATATTATTTTCTAATAAGGTGATATTTTAGTTTGGATATAATTATTATAAATTACATTATTGAGTTACATATGACTCATAATGTTGATATATAAAATATATAAAATGTGGTTTAAACTACTATTGGTGATGTAAACTCCACTAGTTTGTGGTTTTTTGTGATTGTGGTTTCAGTTATTTTGGGAACAAATTAATACATTTAGGAGAATATTTTATTCAGCTAAATACAATATTGGTTATGTGGCTTTATAAGTGATTAATTTTATGTGGGAATAAAATTTGAGTTTTTTCTATAAAGATATGTGGTCAAATTCTTCTAATTTTTGGGTATCATAGTTCGTGAAATAAATTCCGATGAGTTCTAGGTTACAAATCTGGCCTTTATTTTAGGGTTTTGATGATTCAATTATTCTTTATTTATATAATTACATTTTACTAATATGGATTATTTTTTGGTTTTCATAATCCACATTGAAACAATAGGAATAACGTGCCATCAATTTATATTTCACATGACCTACAAGAATCTGATTTTAGTACATCTTCCTTCAAATATTCATCAGGGGTCATTTATTGTGGGAACGAATTAAAGGGATAGATTGATCATGAAAGTACACTTATTGAGTTCTAAGAATGAATAATTTCTCATAATATTTTACATTTTGGAAAATCAAAAGATCCAAATCATTTGAAACAATATACTAAAACAATAAATAATTATTTAGAAAATGTACAACAACTATCATGGTACATTATTATAGCCTTGCTGATCCTATAACGCATGGGTTAATGAATGATTAGAACAGAACTAATATGTTTCCATGGTTTCAATGAGTAATTTAATTTATTATTTATTTTATATTTATCATTTACGTAGAGATAATTTTATTTCAATTAAAAAAATTACTTCCATTTTCACGAAATTTATTTTTGATGGTAGAATGTATCACCCTAATATTTTAGAATATAATTTTCATTAATAAATTAAATATTTCCACAGACTGTGAAGAAAGAAACATTGATCTTATTTGAATAATCATATACATTTTAAATTTATTCAAATTATATGGTATTTAAAATATATAATTTCCACAAATGATTATCATATTCATTTTCAAAATACAAATTATCATATAAAACCAAATTTTATTTCGTTTTTTGAGAATTATCATAATAATATATATTTAAATTACAATTAATCATTATAAAATTATGTAAAATTAATCATTTTATATTTAGAAAAATGAATTCATTTTTCATTAATTGTTTAGACATGAATATAATCACATGTACAGGTAAAATACAAAATTTTCTATGGTAAAATATATTTTTATATCAATAGACAGAATTATTCACTATTTATCAATTATTTTTTGATATTTTTAGATTCCATATCAAATTTAATAGATTAACATTTATTTTATTATCGTTACTCAGAATATAATGAATATAAAGTAATTTCTTCTTAAAAAACACAATTTTTAGAAAATTATCTTTATTGTATATTTATTCTTAAAATTAACATCATTTTCATACCATCCAATCATAATTATCTTAGGGCAAATTATTAATTTTTTTTAAAAAAATTGATTTTGAGTGAATAGTGAATAACAGTTATTTTTAAAAAACTATTATTTACCTTTATAAAATCAAGTAATTTAGAAGTGAAATTTTCTCTTTTATTCGCTTTTATATTAATACATGTTTTTTACTATAATTAAACTAAATATATATGAATGAACATTATACTTTATTTTGTTATTGAATCATTTTTTATCCAAAAATCTGTTATTTATAAATAACATTATCATATCATTTTGTGCATCTATATAAATATTAATTTATATAAAATCAACATACTTAATATTATGAAATTTATTTTATATTTTTAATAAAAAGGAAAATACTACATAAAAATATCACTTATATTTTTTCCATACAAATAATTTACAAAGGTGAAATGTTTCCACTACTAGATAAGGTAAAACATGTTAATTAAGGTAAATTTATGTGATACAAAAACAAAATATAATATATGGGTCATTGGATAATCCTTTATCAATTAAAACATTAACATTTGTCAATATGGATCTATCTTTTATTTATTTAACTTAGTTATGATTTCCCATTTATGTAAATAAAATTATATTTAAAAATTTTCACTTTCCCTTATTTAATAACTCAAATAATTTTTCATGTTATTGATTATATTAAATATACATTATAAATAAATATATATGACTATAATGATGGTTAACAAATTATAATCATTAGTATTATTATTTTTTATATTTTTAAAAATAAGTTAGTTTTCTTAAATGATTAATATTTGTGAACCCAATATTGATAAAAAAACCAATGAAAAATAAATAAAATGATTTTGAAGACATTAAAATTATAAATATTCTTATATTGTAGTAATTCATGAGAAAATTTTAATATATTATGATGTATAATTTATTATTTGTGAATTAGAATATGAATTCAATCATTTTAGTTATTCATTTTTTGTCAATTTTGTTTATGATTTTTATAAAAACCCTTACATGGTATTTAAGTATTGAAAATAATTGTTCAATTAAAATAAAATATTATAAATTCAAACTATAATAATTTTCATAAATAAATATTTATCCTTTCATGAATGGTTTACTTGTTTTTCAATTAGAATATTTTAAAATTGTGTTCATGGCCATTAAATATTGAATATTTATAAAATTTTCATTAATTTCAACCTATAATAATTGAATCAATATATACTTCAAAATTTACATATGATTTACATTTTCCATCATAAATATTCCCTTATTCCTCTCAAACATACATTACTATTTCATCAAGACAATAACATTACATTAAACATCTCCTTTAATGTACTAAATATTAAGACGAAGGAGGATATCCGAAGGGTACTCAAATTCTATCATGACCCATCCAAGAGGGGATAATTCCATGACTACACCAGGCCCATCTTCAATAGGACAGGGGCTAGTGACAAGCACTTAGTATGTATATACCATAAATGGGAGGAATTATCCTAATGTACATGTACACATGAAAACATAACCAAGCCACGAAATGATAAAATGTAAAAACCACAATAATTAATTAATTCCACTAAGATCCCACAACTATGTGAAGGAGTAAAGGTACCAAAACTAAAAACTGAAAAAATAAAAGCCCAGTACAAATCGTATGTAGCACAAGTCTAAATTGAATGTAAATGAACATGGATTATATTCTGAATGCCTGAGGAACACACCTATTTATTTCTGGTCTCACTAAGTAATATCTTTTCCTAGTTTTCCTAATACTATATCAAAATGTCAATCGTCTATAGAAGACATGACATGTGTAGGAAAATATTGTGCATGGGTGAGTATTATAATAATCAGTATAACCCCCCAAAACCACAAACCAAAAAAACAAAGTATAGTAAGATATACATAGGTATATGTAAATAATAAAAAAAGAAGAATATCCATATATACTCAAGTGAGACACCATTCCATTATGTGGTCCTAACCAACTAATTTCCACAAGATTATGGTCAAATAAAGATCATTCCAGGTGAACTAACTCCTCAAATCATGATATTGTTAGAGAAACTCAACAAAGAGGTCGAGCTAATTTCACCCCTTCCCATGAATAACACATTGTCCAAGGATTACTATGATTCAAAGAGAGGGTTAATGCCTTGAAAAACTAGGGGATAACAAAGATCATGCCAATACCCAACCATAGGATACCACATAAACAATTCGGATCAACCAGCTACATAGTGGATCACTCACAGATCCGTTGGGGGATGCCATGAACCCTCTATATATAGCCCTCTAGGTGGAGGATCTTCACCCTTCTCAAGAAGTTTACATGATTCTATAGATTCCACTAGGGTTGATGTAGTGTTAAACATTATTATATAGGATGGATACCATACTCTATCTATGACTCGACCATTACCGAGGATTACAATCTAGTGATGTGGTTGTAATGTCATAATAAACCATTAAGAAAATAAAAAAGTGAAGGATATCATCATAAAATGGTCTGAAATAAAAACATATGGCTTTTCTAAAAATTATTTTCTTAGAACTATGGTCTCAATGACGTAGACAACTCATCAATTGGATGTTTCAGTTATATGATTTTCTTCATTGGGAAAACCCCTCATAGGCCTGTCAGGACCTTCAGAAATAATTGAATGGTAGGTAGACCTACTGCCACGGTTGGTGCACCTACCACCATAGTCAGTCAGCTTACCACACATCCCAACGATACAATCCTTACACTCTTCTTCAACCATCATGGCCGACCATCGCTATCCACCATTATGGTTGACCACAACCAAGCTCTTCCCCAAATGCCATGGATTAGACATGGGATCCACACTAGTCTGGCCTGTCCGACCTGTGAGACCTAGCCCACTAACTCGACCCAACCCTTTTTCTTAACCCAGTCCATTAAACCTATGTTTTCTCTGATTCCGCTGTCTCTACTGCCTCTGCATCCCATCTTTATGTCCCTCCACAATCTCTACAACACTGAAATCTTCGACCTACACATGGATCACTTTTACACTACACCATCAGCTTCTGAATTTCGATGATGAACCATTGGTATCTTCACTATAATTCCACACCTCTTTGATGCCTGATAAACCAAATGATCACTACTACAAGATCCTTGGGTCTGGATGTACATAGATCTGGCATTAGTTGTCGATTCACCTCGAATCTAGGGGTCCTATCATTTTCAGAACCACCCAGTAATGTCTATCCGGGAATCGCAAGCTTCCAATAGTTAAGAATATGTAGAATGTAAATAATATGAGATCAAAGAACATAAATAAACAATGAGGAATAAACATTGTTTTTTTTCATTTCTGCCTTCATTTGTTTCCATTATAACAATAAAAGATGAGGGATAAATCATCTTACCAAAAATAATTATATCGATTTTAATTATACTGATGATGAATGCATAAATTAATGTTTTTTGAATTGATCCATTCCTATGTGTGATTATTAATGCGATGTAAATGAATAGATAAATCATATTACCTCTATTCATTTCGATTGCTGGAGATTAAGGATGTTTCATTGCGTTCATTGGAAATACACATCATCTTAAAGGTTTTATCGATCATTTGATCCATCATCCATCATCTTCATCTGTTGAGGATTCTCCAAAGTTCTCTCTAGTGGTCCTTTAGAGTCATCATAGTTAAATTTATAACCATAGTATTTTTTCATGAGGATGTATTTAAATGAAATTTTTCCACATTAACGAAATAATATTTTTATTTGAATTATTCCATTTAAATCCCCAACAAATTTTTCCATAAATGAACTAATATTAATAAATTTAGGTCATTCCTAGGGTAAAGCTACCATTTTTAACAAAAAACGTCCCTCATATTTCTTATCTAAGAACAAATTTAATTCTAATTTCACTTTATTAAGAAAAATAGGTGACCATGATATAAAATATTTTTATACATTTCAATCGTTTGTTTTCGGAACACACGTCCTCCAAATCACACTCCTTCATATCACCTCATCATAGAATCAGCCATATAATATCCAAATATAATACTTGAATAAAATGAGATGTTAAATTTTCCCCACCTTGGGGATTTAGGTTCCTAGAACAACAAAATAAGGGAAACTCAAATATATGAGGGTACAAATTACTATTCATAGTATATCACTCCCATGCGATGTCCTATAGATTCCCATGTTTCCACAATACATGCACGAAATTTATCAATCACCGATAAAGGATACACTCCTTCAGATCCTCAATCTTGACTGGGTACTTAGCAATGGTCTCTCCACACTCGATGTCCAGCTCTCCTCATTCAATAATGTGTGATGATTCATTCACATACCTCCTCATTGGTCTCTCCATACTCGATGTCCATCATCGGATATTACTTGATTCCATGTCAAAATCATCTTCATCCACATCAAGGTGAAATGAAAGAGAACACATGGCATGCTTCCTAAAACTAAAAATGGCCTTTGTATCTTATTAGTATAAGACTTATGATGGATTTTTCCAGTATTCATATGCTCTTGGATGATTAGAACCTTCTATATTGTAGCTCGAACTATATTTATGTACATGGCTGCTGACCCTTCTGGGTTAGTCCAAGAAAGTGGTGACCTACTGGGTCACCCTTATAGGGGCTTGAATGGTAAAATAACAATGGTGGAATGGTAGCTTGTGTCATATGAAAACACCCATATTGGTAGCTAATCCTCCCAACTACATCAAAAGTCAATCATAGATGTATGAAACATGTCACCCAAAACAAAAATGGTTTTCTTAGATTGGTCGCCCGTCATTTGGTGAAACACTATTCTTAGGCTTTGTTGGGTCCCAAATTCCACATATAATCCCTTCCACCATCAGTATGTAAATTGATAATCCAGACTAGAAACTATCACCAATGGGAATCCATATAGTCAAACTATATCCTACATGTTGATGCATGACAATCTCTTTACTAAAATCTACTCTTGTATTGCGTGGATGTGGCAGACATGGTGTGTCGGTCAATGATAACACAAATTGAATCATATTTCCTTGACGTACAAGGTAAACCCTTATAAATTACATTGATATTCCATCCCAAATCTATTGTGGTACATATATGGGATGAGATAAACCCATGGGAACATGGTTTTCATCCTTTAAATCCTGAAAAGTACATTACATTGAAAAAAACTTTGTAACTCCATTCTTCTACCAAGGCCAAATTAACTAGAATTGTTGGTCCTAGTATATCTTCATCACACCTAGATATTTCACCAATGGGGATGTATGAAACGCTCTCAAAACCACCCCCAAAAATTCCATAGGTAATAATGTACATCATCTAAATAATGATGTTCTCCCAAACCTTATAATATCTATTAGACTTATTCCCAGTGGACATCTAAGCATATACGATATCATAGTCAGTGTCCATATTTTGTGCATCCCTGCATCGCAATAAGAATTTATGGGTGACAACCATCGACTATAGGTATTCTCTTCAATATCAATCCATTATGGATTACATTAATGAGTCCGACTACATTGATTCCTAATTTACAAATTGAAATGTATATCTCTTACTAAGAGGATATGGCACTACAAACCCCATCCCATTAGTTTAGACAATCTCAATGTTGTAGTCCAAGATAAACTCTATCCAATTACTCTATCTCATGTTCAGATCCATCAACGTGAATATATAATCGAGAATCTTATGATAATAGTAGATGATATATTGTTCTCCCATAAGGTACTGTCACCACATCTTCTATGTGAAGACGAATAATGTTATCCAACGAACATGGGTTGTGTATTTATGTTCAGGTGGTCTCAATTAGTGTGAACCATATACAATCACATCTTGCCTCTAAATTAGAAAAAAAACAAATCTGAATCCCCAATTCATCACATAACACCATATACATGACTCCGTCCTCACATAACATTACGGTGGGAGCACTCATCAACCACTACCTCAACACCTAAAAGAACAATGGAACTTTTCATTCCACACAGAAGGATTCCCTTTTCATGTCAAAGCTATCATGGATGAGGCCACTCAAAAGAGGTTGAGAACAAACATTTGAAAGTATCCTACCAACACAAGGAATCATTGTACGTTGGTAAAACTCCTGGGTGGATCTTAATAAAGAACTATCTCAACCTTTTCTAGATCCACTACAACTCTAGCTTCTGAGATGACATGTCCTAGAATATTGACCTCTTGAATTCAAAACTGGTACTTAGTCAGGCTCCCATAATGTTGGTGATCTCATATTCTGTCTAAAACTCTCCTCAAGTCACTCACATGCTCTTCCTCAGATGTTGATTACACTAGGATTTCATCGATGAATACCACTACGCACTAGTTTATATAAGGCTAAATGATCTGTTTCTTGAGTCCCATGAACAATGTTTTGGTATTTTTTATTCTTAACAGAATCACCAAGTAAAGATGGTGAGTATAACATTATTTTACGTTCATATTTGATATATCCACATCCCATACTCATTTCTGGTGATTGCCCGGTCTCATGTTGATATTTGAGAACAGTCATGCCCCATTTAGTTTATTAATGTGGTAAATGGTCATTTTTAGTGGATAATTGATCTTTATAGTAACCATATTTAATCACTGATAACTCACACCTAACATGAACCCCCTATTTAACTTCCTATAAAACAAAATCGGGTATGCCTAGGGTGAATCAATGTGTCTCATGAATCCTTCTATCTTCAAGTCATTCAACCGCACCCTCACCATAAAATTATCTATAGTAAACACTTGACATGTTGGTGTGGATATTGATGTCATCCTGGGATGAAGATCACCAAAAACGATCATATCACTATGTGAAGTTAAACCTAGAACATATTTAATAAATATATTCTTTTAATCCACTTCCTCTATAGGAATCTGAGGACTCATATCATCTACTACACTAATGGTTAGGATAGTCAACTAATGAGTACTCAACATCACCCTACTATGTGTGATACCACCCTACACTGCATGTGATTCCATTTTACCAACATAGAAAATATAGTTTCCTCACTATAGAAATATCTCACTCTATTCATAAAATTGACTATCTAAGCATGAAATGTTGATAACTCTTCCATACCATGAATGACGTCATAAGGCCTAGATGCTGCTACCAAGAGATCCCAACCGAAACAATGAACTCCAATTGTTAGGTCACACTGTCAACAGTAGTGTCAGATCATTGATTATCATCTCGAAAGATTCACCGAGCATAAAGAGATCATTCAATGGTTCAATAAAAATCTCCAAGTCACATATTATATTTGTGGAATGAACAGAATGACTAGAACCTATGTCTATAAAACTATAAATAATATTTAAGAAACATAGATCGTACATAATATCATGCCCAACAACCAGGGGTTATAATCCCTTATCGTCTGTAGTTGGGCTCATCCCTTCCCACTGGCCCCATTACCCTAGGGTGAACCACCATGGAGACGGTGAAGTAATATGTCAATCCTCCAAACATGTTCTTCTCCATTATCATTCGTTTTCCATAATTTCTCATCATGCTGACGACCCTTCTCATGTATATGAGTCTATCTTGTTGGACCCTTGACCATCTCCTAGTCAACCGTAGGACGATTTGGTTAATCTCATGTCAAATTTCCCTAATAATTCTATGAGTAAACCCATGTGTCCCTAACCTGATTCAAGGCATCATGGGATCCCCGCATGACTAAAAATGAGTCGTGGGATCACCACCTAAAGTGCCTATCCCACTTGGATCCTTACGAAATTCGTCAGCTACCTGCTACCGATATATCATTTACCTTGTGTGCACTGATGTCTCAGAATACTGGTGTATTCATTTCTGGATAACTCTCCTCAAGAGGGTCTATTTCAAATGCTACAACATAGGTAGTAATGCTAAAGGGTTTAACCGATTCCATAATGTCCTGACGTATGCCCTGCTCAAAGGTATGAGACCTGAAGAACTCATCTCGTACAGTGTCCAATTAGTATCAATACAGTTTAGTAAACATTTAAAAATACTATATCATTGTTATACTTCCCTTCTACAGATGTAGAAGCTCATCTATGCATACCGATCACAACGTGTATGGATAAGACTCTTCCCCGATTAAATGAATGTAGTATATCTAATAGAATGGTGTCTCATCGTATGAATGTGTCACCATGCTTCACCATGACCCATTATTTACCTAAAGAAAACATTTGTCAAGAACATAAATCTAGTCGAAAGGTTCCCTTACGAGGCATAAAACCTGGGTACCTCTAGACAATCCTTGTCCATTTAGGGGTTGGGATCAATCCATAATTTGGGAGTTTGATGCCTTTAAAACTCAAGCCATGCACTCAATCTTGGTGCATCCTAAATAGGTTGTGATGGTAGTATTTGTTACTCAACAGGTGGTGGTTTAGATGGTAAAACACCCAGAGGTTCTATATCTAGAACATGTCCCTATAAAGATGTATCATCATTAGGTTTCTCATCCACTTGATCGTGTAGAGGAATCCTTGATGGCTTTCTATGTGGAAGATTCTATAAACAAAATATGATGTAACATAGTAAATTGACTAAGTTTAGAGAGATGACTCAATAAGGACATGTAAAACTAAACCATTCCTATATGATGCTCGTAACATTGTTTTTTTCATGAAAATATTATTTTCATGTACTGATTCCAAAACAATGTACCCAAATTATTATGGTATGGATCATCCATCCCCCACACCAACCCTGGGTTCCCTGTTCTAAACGATGAACACAAAATACATAACATTGTTTCCCCAAACCATCCTCATATATTACCATCCTTAAAGTATAGTATACCCCCTTTAATAGAACTCTACCATGACCTGAACTAAAGGGGCCCATACCGTTACTATTCCAAGACAACCGTCAATAGGCTAGAGTATAGTGACTATCACTAAGTTTCCATATCCCTCAAATTGGATGAATTATCCTAAAGCAAATTTAAATTCACACTCAACTACATGCAACAAAATAATGAAATGTAAAAACCAATAAGTAAACAAAGAATGTATAAAAATAATATCCCATAATATAGTGTGATATTAAATGAACTTGAATGTAAATAGGGACAAATAAACCCCTCCCCCCAAAGAGTCTATAACATTAGTATAAGCGGATCATAAATGTTTTGTGACTCTTGTATGAAATCTTCAAGAATACACAATGGTATGTACGGTCTCACTAAACACAGTTTGGTCCTCAACTACAGAGTACTTCATAAAATGTTTGATCATCTGATCCTGACACAATACATTTTGGAATAGCCTGTGAAGGGTGAGTCTAACAATAATATATTGGAATCCCCTAAAACACAAAGCTATACAACAATGGAAGTACATTTAGATCTACAATGTTATATGTATAAAATACATATAAAATGAATATTGATATAAAATTGAGAAATACACCACACTATCAAATAGTCATAACAAAATTCTAGCCACATGATTATACTTGAATCATAGTCATCCCGGGAGAACACATTCCTCGAGTTATATTATTCTTAGTGGAACAAAAAAATAGGTGTGTCTCGTTTGGGCCTTTTCCATAAGGGAATCATTGGTAAAGGAATTATATGATTCAGAGGGAGGTGTTACAAATAGAACATACCATAGGACACCACGGATCATTCATATAATTGAATGGTGGAAACCACATTACACATCTATAACAACCTGCTATGTTGTGGATCACGCTCAGAACTGATGGGGGATGTCACATACCCTACCGATATGACCCGTTAGATTGAGTATCAGTGGCATGATCAAGGAGGTTTTGTGAATCCATAGAATCCACTAGGGATATAGGCTATCAGACTCGTATCTTGGAGAGCGATACCATACTTTATCTGAGACTCGACCTCTATAGTGGATTACAATCGAATAAGGGGGATGTAATTTTATATTGAACCATTGTGTAATGGAAAAAGTGAATGCTCTAAAACAATATTAGTAGAAACCAAAACCTGAAAACATACCTCAAAATATGCATCTTGATTTCAGAGTTTCAATGTCGTAGACAGAACATTAACTGGAGACTCTATTAGGGAAATATGCTTGTTTGAGTGAAATAACATGCAGGAATTCTAGGGCCTACAGACCTACCGTTGTGGTAGGTATACCTATTACAAAGGGTAGTCAACATAAATAATGGACCATCCAACAAATATCTAAACCTAAATATGACCTTTTTGTTCAGTGTGGCTATAGATTCTCGAGCTCCCATAGCCCCACAGTTGACCATCGCGGTCTAGCACAATAAGGATCTGCCTCAATTTCTCTTCATTCGACTATGGTGCAACCTGGGTCTAGCTCGGCCAATATGGATGACCTGACCCACTGATCCAACCCATCCCCTCATCCTAAACAAGCCTAATAGATTGGCTCGCTCCACCTCTATCATCACCTCCACTACTATTTTTATCATCACTATTGTGTTCACCTACGCATCTCACTCCAACATCATGATAAAATTCCCACATCATCACTAACTACCATACAATCACTGTCTGCATCGAATCTAGGTGGCTGAACATGTTAGGAACCATCTGCAATGATATATCCAGAAACCAAGGGGTTATAATTTTTAATAATGAAAATATAGTGATGATTGGTTGAAAAAATTACAAAGAGAAACCTTGATGAACAAACCTTAAATTTTGTTCGTGTCATCATTGATTCGTGTCTATTATAAAAAAACAAAGATGGATAAATAACTAAACTAATAATAATTCCATAAATTCTAAAACTATTATTGAATCATGTATCAATTCTATTTTGATGAATTGATCTAGTTCAATATAGTAATATGAATGGGATGGAAATCATAAGATAAATCATCCTACCTCAATTCGGATTGATTGCTGGAGAGTAACGATGTTTCGTTGCGTTTGTTGGAATGATCCTTAAAATTTGAAGTTTTATCAGTCGATTGATGCATGATCCATCATTATCCACCAGATAAGATTCTCATAAGTATTCAATATATGTCTTTCGTTGTCTCTGGGGTTATATGTTTAATCTGAAGATTTCAGTATATGGATATTTTAAAATAAAAATGTCATTTCATTGATGAAATAAATTTTTTTTAAAACTTTTTTATTCATTTTTTTCCCTAATATCTTTTTACAAAAACAACCTAGGGAGACTATATTTAGGTTACACCATGGGTAAAACTGTTATTCTTAACTCAATGGTGCCCTTATAATTCTATTTCGAGAACATTTTCAAGAGTTATCCCACTTTTTGGAAAAAATAGACACACTTTCTATTAAATATTTTAATATTCCTAAAACATTGGTTCCTAGTACCTGGGGCCTCATAATTGAATTTCATCTTAGTGAATGGTCTTTAAATAATTCCACATAATATCCACAAATAATACATAACAAAAACATGGGTGTTACACATGTCATACCATATTTTTATTATTTTTATTTATTCTTTTCGCTACATAAAATATTTTTAATAAATTAAAAAATAATATTTTAAATAAAAAATATTATATAATATAATTTTTTTTGTTTTGAAAAATATTATTTATTAGTTTTAGTCTAATTGAAAATTAAATCATTCGAATTTCTTCTGTACCAAAAACCATCCCATCAAAGCGATGCATTTCATTTTCCACCACTAACTTCAAAAAATGGTTATTATGATAGATTTATGTTATATATATATATATATAATATTTATGTCTTATTATTTTTCTTTAATGACATTATATTATCTACCCCCTTACTCACCCATATTTTAGAAAATAATAATTTCACTCATGAATACGTGTGAACTAAAACCACCCCAATACAATGTGACTGGGTTTTGATTTTTAATTATCATGTTAGGAAATAATTCAATATTAAATTAATATATGTAATATTTATGATATAATAATTATTTTTAAAATAATTAATATTACTTAACTTTACATTATTCAATTTAGTGGAATGTTAAAATATCCCTCGTGTGTATATATGATCCACCATTTCCAAAAAATAATCTAATTCATTTTTCATTACTGCTTTAAAGAAATTTTTTTAATAGTGTACATAATGAATAAATATGATAATTATTAAATTTATAAAATTATATAAATGTTTAATTTGTTTCCTAGATTCAAGGACCCTAACTATCAAGATGATTTTTATTTGGGAGACAAAAAATTAAACAAAAAAATTTATTTTAATGAATATTTTTCAATAAATGTAACTTTTTGATATAATAACTAAATTATATATTTGAATATAATTATCCATATGTATAAATTTAAAAGTTTATCAAAAATCCAAATTAATTATATGAAATATTAAAAACATGTATGAATAAATTCGGGAGTTATGTTATGATTTTTTAGTCTAAATAGGGTTTCGTTGATACATGTTTCTTTGTGTGCATCAATTTTTATTAATATCATGTATATAATGCCAATATTATATATATATATATATATGAATATATTCATATATATGTTATTTATGGTTTTATTTGTTTGTAAATTATTTTTTGAGGTTTAGGATTAAATTGTTATCCAAATGGAAAGGGTTTCACATCTTACCCTTTTCTCTTTGAGACATAATACATATTCAATAATTTTTTTATACTATTATGTGAACATAATATCCATGACTCTATTTAATGAATCTTTTTATGAAATTTAAGCGTACATAAAATTAAGTATATGTGTCTCTCTTTCATGGAGTTTTCATTTAGTGACTTCCAAAATTGTAATTGGTTTTGTTATAATCCTATTTTTATTAGTACTCATTATGTTTCCATATCTATTTTTGGTAAAAATATATGTAATTTATCTCCTAAAACCCATTAAATTTATTATTTTATTATAATTAATATTATTTTAATGTTTTAGTACCATTTTCCTTTTTACATGATATGACAAAAATGAGGTTTCTACGAAACGTTAACAATATTTCTTTAATTTATTTTCGGAATCTTTTTTCGTTAAATGTCATTTTCTTCAAAATAATTTTATTTAGGTTTTTAAACACATTATATTTTGTCATAATTTTCTTTTACACTACCTTTTAATTACGTTTAAAATTCTTAAAATTGATAATTTCAAATAATTTATCTATATATCTCATTTGAATTTTATGAATGTGTTGAAAGAATGATGTATTTTTAACATATTTAGCTTCAATTTATTTCTCATTATTATATCATTTCATTATAATTTAATTTTTTAAAAAATATTCAATAGTTTTACATGTAGAATAATATTCCCATTATTCATTGAATTTTTTTTGTTAAATGTAATGAAATGAAAATAAAGGTTTTTGTTATTTTAAAAGGTATATACATAATGATATAAATAGTTTTTCTTATATGTAAAAACACATTAAAGATTTTTATTCATAATTTGGGTTTCGATTTTATTATATAGTCCAATATCTAACTCTCAATGGATTGTGATGGTGATGATTTGAAAAAAAAACAATGAAAACAAACTATTTTCAAAATCTAATTAACCAATGATAGAATTATGATGATCTAAGCATGTTATATGGAAAGAAATTATTTCACATTGGTTAATTATGATTAAAAGGAAAAATTAATTCTTTAAAATTCTTCTTTTGTATATATGAATGGAAATTAATATAGGATAGATGGGTTCTTAAAGAGCCTATGGCTTATTAGGTAATGTGACTACATGTCGAAAGGGTACACATGTGGTTTTCATAATCCCTAAAATGTACACATGCATCTATAAAAATCCCAATATTGTATACAATGTATTTATCCCAAGACCATTAATGTACACGGGTTGTTATCCCAAGCCAACTATGTCATAAATGTCTTGTTGGGTTGCATTGATAAATGATGTAACAAATTTATTATTGGGTAGGATAGAAATATGATTTCAATTCTTATGTATAATTCACATTCATATGAAATTTTTTTAATCGTATGATATTGTCTCATGGATCATGAATGATTTTTTATTATTCAACAATATCATAAATTAAATCATATGATATATAAAAAAAATTTCCCCAGATTCATGATTTTTGGTTTAGGACTAATTGGTTGTCATTTTAATAAGTTAAGTTCATCATCTCATTCTTTTATGTTTATATTATTCTTAATTGTTATCATCAACTTATATAATCCATATTTTCCACAAGGGAGACTCTGAGTACACCCTTCCTTATGTATCATTTTCAAAAGGTTATACTGAAATGTATTATGTATGATTATTATAGATATGAATTATTTGTAGATAATGTTTTTAGATATATCTATTTATTCATATATTGTATAAAAATATTGGTGTAATGTGAATTTCTGTTTGATGAGAATGACATGGGTTTTTAATACAAAATATTTTACATTAATTTATAAAACACAAAATAAAAATCAAACTTATTATATAATTGATTCATTAAATGTTATTTATAATATAATTATGTACATAAAATTTTTTCCTCTTCAATTGTAATCAAATTTGGAATGTAAATAATATGTTTTTGGTAGTTGATCCAGATATGTGGATTTTGGTTGTCCTGAAATATAATCGACTTTCAAGATTTACCCAAGACTTACAGTGATACATTATACATGATCTATAAGGATGACTATATTAATACATTAAATAAATAATCTTATATTTCTTGAAATGAATATCACTCTCAATAAAAAATACACTAATACTACAAATGTAGAAAATAATCAATTTTTGAGGAACATAGTAAAAAATATGTTTTATTATTTTTTTGTTCCTATATCTTAATCCATTTTTAAATATACTAGGTAAAGATAAGAATATAATAATTCCCAAAAGAAAATTTATATGGTCTCATAAGTTCTAGTCCAACAATGGAAAATATAATATCATAATTTTTTGTTCATGTTTCTTACCTAAATTACCCATCCTTTGACACTTATCCCACCAAAATACAAAACTCTAGGAATCCTTGAAAACAAATGTTCCAAAAAAACCAAAATATAATAATATAATGGATATCATATCACCTATAATGACTTCCACCCCACTATGAACAGTGATAGATTTCAAGGATATACAGAACCACTTTCCCACTCACACATATCAGTGGTATGCTATTAAAAACCCATTTCAAAATTAATGATTCAACTTAAAAAGAGTGCACTAAATTTGAAATGAATCTCAGTGTAATGAACCAAAACCCAATATCTTAGAGTTGGTACCTATTACCATAAAATTAAAATAGGATGGATGAAAATTCATCTAGAATGATTGATCAGTTTAGTAGTCTTGGTGAAATAGATAAAAACATTAGACATTCATTAAAATTTAATACAAAAATTTCCACCTAAGTTTTTTAGTATATATTTATTCCAACTTCTATATCTCTTCATGACAGTCATAATGAACATCATGGAATCTTGAGAAAACCGGAAAATTAAGGGTTATCGCAAATTCAAGGTAAGCGTTAAGTACAATGTAACAAATAATGGATCAATGAGAACTATTAAAATATAATGGTAAATAAATGATCACACATTAAATTAAAAAAAATCATATTATAAAAATTTAATGTGGATGGGTAAATAACCGGAAAACATTCCATTTATTCAATAAAATAAGATTGAAATGCATACATAGATAATTTAAAATAATAATTATCATGAATATATAACAATATTAATAACTTATTCTCAAATCAAGAGAATAATACTTATTTTATGTCATGTGTGAGGCTTATGAAGACTTATACCATTAAATACTACCGTAAAAATATTTTAATCTATAGGTATAAAACCATTTAAATTTTCCCAATAGAATTTTCATATAAGAACACACATATGCATATATGGGATGCATATTTTCCAAGCCCCGCCCATAACATCAAGTCCAAAGCATTCCTCATATATCTAATCATCAATTTAATTTACGATCAATACGGCTTATCAAAAAACATTACTAAGTTAAGAATATAGAATTATCAATATTTTCTTTGATAATAAAACAAATACCAATGTAATCATCATATGTAAAAATTTTATTATGTTTATGAAATAATCATATCCATGATAAATAATGTTGAAATTTAATGTATATTTAATTCTCAATGACCGTTATAATGTGAAAAAATCAAGGGGATTTTAATGACTACAAAAATTATTCAAGTAAGTGAATTCCAATAACATCTTCAGTCTAAGAATACATATTACATATAGTTGAATAATAAGTATATTATGAATATTTAATATAAACATTTTAATAATAATAAGGGTTATCAATATTGAAGAATATAATCTCAATAAAATGATTATAAAAAGCATTAATCAGTAGAATATCATTTTCATTTTCAAACACATTTTAAAACTCATTTTTTTTAAAATAAATATATAAAAAATTTATTTAAAATATCTTTGTATATTTGAAATTGAATAATAAAATAATTTAATTTTGTTAATTCTATTCAATGTAAAAAAATTTATTCATTATGTATTGACAAAAGTACAAAAATTTCCTTGTTTGGAGAGTGATAAGAAGATTTCAGTCAATTAATATTATCAAAAAGGAAAAATAGTTAAAAATTTATGTTAATAAATAATATTTAAAGGATAATTAAAAATAATTAACAAGATTTTTGTAAATTATGTTTTAATATGATAAACAATTTCTCGCCAAAGAGTGAAATAAAGTCATATTTTATTAAAATATTTTATCAATAATTTTTTGTACTAATGAGTAGAAGAACCATACTGTCATCACAAATTATTGTGAATAAAAAGGGGAGAATATAATGAGAGGGTTTATTAAAAAATTAACATATAATTTATCTTAATTAAAATACTATAATAATCAATTTCTATTAGAATGAAATTGTGAAATGAACCATTGTAAAGATCGTAATGTTGAATTTTGACTGAATCTAATGAATAGATGGTATCTTTAAAATATAAATCTACTTTATATACTTTTAAATACAAAAATATATTATTAAGAGTCATTAAAAAATTACTAGTATGTTAAAAATAATGATGTTTTAATATAAACAAATGAAATGAAATTGTGTTATGAAATTATTTACAACTCGATATCTCTTATTCAAATAATATTAGAAGAAATAATTAAAATAAAAAATATATTAACCTTAATAATAAAATATTCTTGATATCACATGAAAATTGTGGATACATATACACTAAATACAAAATTCTAGGTGCACAACATTACAATATTATTCAGTGAAATGAAATCGAAGCGAAATAACATACTATTCACTAATTATTAGTTTAATTCTCATTAAAATATTTTATAATGGATTTATTCATAATATGAACTTTTACCAAAAATATTTTAATATTTATGATATCATATATGATTGTTTTATAATATCTTACCACCCATTTGTTAATAAAATTTCATTATTTTTGTTGTTTTGTGTGTTAATTTCCTTGTTTTTCATGTATCTTATGATTTTTTTTGATCTTATTACATTGGTCGTGATTTAATCATATAATAAATTTCAATAATAATTTAAATATAATATATATTTAGTATAATATTATTTATATTATTCAAAATAAATTAGGGGTAGGAAATGAAAAACATTTTTCATAGAGATAGTAGGTCATACATACACAAGAATGTTGTTTCCATGTTCTTATCGTATTAAAATAATGTAAAAATATCTATATATATTAAAATGTTTGTATCATTTCCTTGTCATATATATCAATTGATTTTATTAGAACCATCCATAGTTAATTATATGTAATGAATGAACAAATCACATCGCATCATGAGGCAGTAGTCTACCAATCACCCGAACGATGTTACCATATTCCAACAAAATCAAAATCATGATGGATTGTATGATATAATAATTATAGAATCATCATGGTATATCAAATATCATTTATATCTTATATAAAATTTAAATATTCCATTAATACCATCTTTTAAAGGTGATAATGGAAGAATGAATGAATTCGGTTCACAAGATGATATTCCACCAAAAAAACGAACAATAATTGTCAATATCATTTCCTCAAATGTTCCTAGATGTAGGTTGTGACCTTAATATAAAAAATTTATAAATATATACAACTAAAATTTTTATTATAAAATATATATAAAATACTATTATATTGAGGTGTATAAGGAAATAAAATAAAAATAAAACTATTATAAATACATTAACTCTTCTTCAGTATCCTCCTTTGGATTAAGATAAAACCCTAAATTGATTGTTTTACTCTAATAATAATGATTATATAACGAGGTTTGGGAAGTTTTTATTTAAATTGGCCTTGTTTTGAATGAGGAAAATTTCTTTGTATGATGGAATAAACAATGGATGTGAGGGCCCTTTTATAGTGGAGGAGAAGTGACAATCTCATAAATATCAAATAGTAAAAACTATTAGGAGTTCTCCCATACATATTGTGCCACCAATAATGAAATTATTTTTTAAAATAATCATTCTGGAATAAATATTTCTATAATACCAATGTTCGAAATGTTGAGGATCATTTTTATCCTATATAATCAATGTTTTACCACTAGTGAAACTTGTTTTTATAATAATGACAATAATTATTTCCAAATAAATTTAGGAATAATTATTGAAAAAAAATAATATTAAATTTGTTGATATTATTAAAAAATTAATTCTAAATATGGAATAAAATTTTTCAAATTCATGTCATAGATGTGGTATAGAATAATTAAAAATTAATCCCATAGAAAAAATGAGAATATATGTTTTTTATGTAAAATTGTTCAAACCATTACAATGTCTTTATATAAAAAATTCAACATAAAATTTATTAAAATGACCTAAAAAATATATATAGATGTATAGTTTATCTAATTTTACATTAAAATAATATAAAATATATTTTATCCTTTTAAACTATTTATAAAAAATTTCTTATTTGAATTAAAATTATGTATTTTAAAATATTCATAAAAAATGAATCTTCCCAAAAAATAATAAAAAAATACCTCGTATGATAATTTTGAAATCTGATTTTTTAAATATGAATTTATTTTATGAAACAAAAATTATAAATTTCTTAAAAATTTAAAATTTTTTAAAAATTTAGCATCAAAACATGTGAGTCATTAAATTGTGGAAAGTATGTCTTTAAAAAAATACATCTTTTATATATAAAATTGGATTAGTTTTTATCATAGTCCAATCAATTTTTTTGAATGACTATAAATTATTTAATTATATAAATTACATCAATATCATTAATTAAATGTAGTTATTTATTTTTTAATATAAAACACCTTAGATAAAATAAAAAAATTTATTTATAGAAACAATTCATTTATATCCAATTGGATTTTTGTTATTATTTATAATTATTTAGTAGAAAAATATTTCCAAAATAAGTTTTCAAAAGTTTTTTAATCCTATTAGTAATCACCAATTTAACTGCTAGGTGATAATTTTCATTTCATGTAATTATATTAATTGTATTCAGTAAAATTTATTTTTGGTTGTAAAAGTAGTCGTTGAAGTGATAATTGTTTGTAACAAAAGACAACTCTATAATTCATGCATTTCATGTTATATAATGCGTTGAATGTATTTATAACATAAAATATTATCATAGCATCGAGAAATTTTAAATTCTTCTCTATGCTTGGTGTTTTCCTCAATACACATTTTTAAATATAACATCCTAATATTAGATTTTCAAGGTAATATAATCTGCCTTTGTTTCTATAAATTGTCTTTGGGAATGTCACATAATTACAAAAATTTATCAATGTAAGAAAACCTATTATACAATATGGATTTCATATTTACTACTGTTGATCCATGAAGGATGTGTTACTCTCAATTTGGTCATCAGATTTGGTTCTGATCAACCAAGATAAGTTATTTACCACAAAAATTTATGAAACTAGATTTTCCCTAATTTCAAACTCAAATTCTTGTAACAAGGTTATCAATCAGATTATCCTCGGAATGACCTCATTTTTTCCAATGGATAAATCATTGTTTAGTGATCGATGAAATCTATCACCCTAAAAAATTGTATTGATTCTAAAAATTTTCATTGAAAATAAATATCCTATGAATTTTTTTATTTGGAAGTGTGTTTATTTTTATCCCCAAATGACAGTATACATTCATAGTAAACCATATAAAATAAAACATCTTTTATTTTTAATGAAATATCACCCATATCCACATCAATAATATCATAATGGACAAAAAACTAAACCCTCTAATAAAGGGAATAAAATTTTGGAGATTTATTAGGTTTATAATCAAGAATATTCAGTGAATTTAATTAATTATCATCCATAAAAAATGGTGGCTCCATAATAAAAAGTTATTATTAAAGCCTTATGATTTTTAATAATTCTTTGATAAACCTTCAGTAAAAAATGACATGTCTATGAAGGCTTCTGATTCCTTTGTAGTTTTCTAGTGGTGCAAGGTTTTATTCCACTAAAATAAATAATTTTTAACATTTATTTCATTTATATTTATCTTTTAAAATTAAATTATAAACAATATAA
The DNA here is from genome assembly GCA_963277665.1 of Viscum album. NCBI lineage: Eukaryota > Viridiplantae > Streptophyta > Magnoliopsida > Santalales > Viscaceae > Viscum > Viscum album. Next base: position 569,333,452 of record OY728151.1, read on the forward strand.
CAAGAAATTCATACCTTTATTATTATTATAGTATAAATTAATTTTTCTTGAGACAAATTTTGACGAGGATTAAACTTATTTATACATATTTTAAAAATGGTTCCAATAATTAATAAATCTCATATGAAAACATTAATTATCATTAAAAACATATCAGTTAAAATGTGTATAATATACATATGATGATTTCTTATTGCCCCACATATGTCAAACATTATTCACATGTTTGAATATTTCCCAAATAGAATAAAGAAAGTGGCCTTCCCTGGATTAGTAGATGCTTTTGGAATCTATTTATCATTAGAATAGTGATCATGAAAATATATAAACTATTTCTGAGTAAAAATATTATGAATTTAATCTATAAATTACATTGATTAATGATTTTTTCTATTGGTAGAGTAATTATTTTATAATAAATAATGACCATATACTTGTTTATGTTCCTATTTTATATAACTTCATTAATTTCAATTGTAATAGATGTTACCCCACTCCTTTTAGGGACCACATTTATAGGAAAAATCCATAGGATATCAGAAGTGGAGAATATTATTCAATTATATTGTATTATTTTAGTTGATATCTAATCCATTATATCTTTTCAATGAATAGTCTCAACTAGCAATAAAATTTAGGTATCTAGAATGTATCCTCGATAAATTTATATATATTATGATTTGTTCATCCATTTTAGGTCAACTATCATACATCCAATAGTATATTTAAAATTACTTAACTTCATTGGTAGTGTATCATCTTGAATTGCTTGTTGATTGGATGAGATGATAATAGATAATAATGATAAATCACCCAAAATGTGTATTTTTATTGAGCTGACAGAGGTTTTATTTCCATATAAGACTATTATTGAATAGAGAAAATAATTATGTTTTGGGAACAAGGAGGAATATTGTATACACTAAGGTGGGGGTGAATTAGTGTAGGTCTAATTGATATATTTTATTTCTCATATCTTACTACTTTTTTAATCATTGAGGATAATTTATTTCAAATCTATATTTATGTATATCTCTTTCATTATTTATTTCACATCAAAACAAACACATCTAAAGGGTCACAATTATTTATAATGTTCACCCTTTAGTACGAAAAAGCTTCTACATGGGAAGATTTAGTTAAAAACATTATATTACAACCCACTAGTAATACCATGAGAGAATTATACTATTTCCTATCAGCAATGAAGACTGATCTTCCCCCACATGTAATTGGGACATCCCACACTCAGGTACATTCCATAACATTAAATATAAATATAAGGATACTTTTATGATCTTTTGAGAAAAATATAAAACCACTTCTACTTGATAATGTGATCCTTCTTCTTTCGTTCAAATGTAGAGAAACTTTTCTTATATTTGTATTCACAACACTAATAAAAAAATCGTATTCATATTTTCACTATTGAAAATTAATATGTTACTTATTCATCTTCATTTTATTCCATATAGTTTGGCTTACAAATACTTATTTTTCTCTTTTTAAAATTTCTATCCAACTTATCCAATTTCCCTCCTCTATATTCCTCTTCATATTACGAAAATAGATACTCTATATTATTTCTTCTCTAATATCATCAGATCGTTTTGTTATCCTGTTCATAAAAGACTATACTAGATCCCCTCTATTTTATTATTCATTATATATTATATATGAATGAACAATGTAATATCTCACTTTTCATGTTTTATAATAGTAAATAATCCATTTATAATATTTTTTGGACATTGACCTATAATTTATTGAACTATACAAATTGACATCATCAACCTATAATTTATAAATATCTAAATAAAAACTGTATATTTAGATTATCCTTCACCTGATCTAACCTCCTATATTTATTTCAATATTTTATTTTTATAATTTCTTATAATTATAATTAGTTATTCTCTCTTTTAATTCACTAATAATGAAACCCTACATCTCTTGTTTTTAAATGTGGATTTTTTATTATATACAATATACTATATTTATTCTTAATCAATAACAAGTGAATTATTAACAATATTTTAATATGATTCCGCATTTAATGGTTGTAATAAATAACATCATCATGATATTTCTTTCAAAAAACATCACAATTTATAAATAATTGTATATTAGTATAAAAACATAAAAAATATAATAAAAAATATAATATAATCGAAATTAGTAAAAAATTATAGAGAAGGGAATTTAATTGTAGTCAATTTTTTAAGATAGTGTATATTTTATATCTAATTATAAAAATAACTATTTATTTCATGGTTTTTAAAAAATATGGAATAAGTAATTCATGAACATTAATTATTATTTTATCATGATTTGATAAATCAATACAAAAATCCAAAATGATTTGGTTTAAATCATATATATAGTGAGGGTGTTCAAGATTTCTTACCATTTTCATCATCCCAAACCATAAATTTTCAGAAGGAAAAATTAAGTGACCTTGTAAAAAATATTCTCTAGGGACATATGACAAATTTTACAATGATGAAGGTATTTAATTTCATTTTTCTTTTCAACCATAATATTTTATATTAGTTTTAACATGAAAAAAGTTATAGAGATGATCTTACCAATTTGGTTATTTATCCAACACTATATCAAAATTTAGTACATGATGTGGGAGGTCTTTCTTTTAAACAAATATATAATTAACATGATATTGTTATAACTCTTGAGTTGGAACAATCTCACTTATATGAGTTATTTTTCTCCTCTGGGGATTTATTATATAATTATTTTAGGATATGTATTTCTGAAGGAGTTCCTAATTTTATAGATACTAATTATGATAATGGAATGTCAAATAGTTGTTTTGATAAAATATTTAATTTTTTAAAAACACTAATACTAGAAGGGAAAGTGTTTCCTACATATTTCTATTCGATTAAGAGGATAGTTCACAAACTAAGTCTTGGTCATTGAGAAGATTCATGCATGTCCAAATTAATGCATCATATATTATTGTAAAATGATTTGTTGGATAGTTGTAAAACATGTGGGAAATGAATGCATAAAAAATCTGAGCCAGGTTTGTCTAAAATTGTTCCTATAAAGAAATTGATATATTTCCAAATCCCACACAGAATGCATCATTTATTGTTGTCTCAAAAGATATCATCATTGATGTCAAGAAACAAAACCAAATTTTCAACCAGTTAAAGATTAAATCATCCATCTGTTGGTGATTCATGGAATCATTTCAAACATGTCCACTTATATTTTTCTTTTGTATCCCAAAAAGTCTGATTGAGATTTTCTACTGATGGTTTATGTCCATTTGGTTCATACGGTAGTTAGTATTAATGTTGGACAATCATTATAACTGAGTAAAATTTACCACAACATATGGTGATGAAGGATCCATATATCTCTTTGAAATTATTAAATATAGGTCATCTAAAAAAATTATATTTATGTTTATTTAAAATAATTGAATTATTGGTTAAATTTCTTATAGAGCAGTGGCGTCAGTACATATGATGTTCATACAAAATAAAAATTCATACTATAAGCTACATTGATATGGAAATTAGTGACTTCCTAGTACATTGCATGTTATCTGGCTAGATAACTCATGATCCAAAATCATGTTTGTATAGTATTAGAGAAAAAATTTGTTTATTCTTGTAAATGGTAAAAAAACTAATTTTTTAACTATAATCACAAGATTTCATTAAACTCATCATCCAATTCAAAGAATGAAATGTCATTACAAAAAATAAATAGTTAAAAAAATATTGGCCTCTAATAATGATCTCAGGTACAGAGTTAAAATAAATTTTCTATTTATTACATCCAATAACATTTGGACAAAAAATAAGCCAAAAAATAATAATAGGTTTGTAAAAGATAACAATTGGATAAAATATATCATTTTCCATATTTTTCATATTAGTATGATTTTTTGGTTCATCACAAGTTAGATATGATCCTTATTGAGAAGAAATATTTTCATAATTTATTTCATACATATTTGGATACACCAGATAAGACCAAATATAATTTAGATTAATGATTTTATCTCTCCCAAATATGCATGTGACTGGATCTTGAACTGTTTGAAAAGTTCATATCACAGATGTTAATGAAGACAAATGAATCTTATACAAAATTTAATGAGATTCTCTTATAATTTTTTAAGTGGACTATAGATTTGATACATCCATATGATTATGCTTCCAAATTGGGTATATGTGTCTAAAATGGAGATATTATAGGATTGAATGTTCATGAAATTCATGTTTTAGTGGAATTTTTTTCCAAATTTTATTAATAGGTTTGCTGTAACATCCCAAGTAATAATGAATAATAGATATTTTTATCTATGTATATTAATGAATTAGATAGTGTTTTAGAGGCTTAAAATGAAAATAAATACAATCTTAAGCATGGAATACACTAATATTTTTGAAAGATTGTTTTACTGCCTTTTGATGGAAAACCATTTTTAAATCTATCTTTTGAAAATTTTATAAGCTATGTTTGTAAAAATAAACTAATTATTTATGATTGGGACATCAAAATTTACTTTGTGTGAATTTTTGGTATTTTTCTGACAATGTTCATTTTTTAATGAATAGTGAAAAATACTGCATTTTACATCAAAACTACTTCTTAATATAATTTATTTATATGATTAGATTATCTTTTGAATTGGTCTTGACGTGTAATATTAATATATTTTTACCATTTAATCCAATGGAGGTCATTGGAATCAATTTCACTTTGAAATTAGACTGAAACTGGTGTCAATCTTTTGATACTTATTGTTTCATAAAAACACGCTATTTGTAATGACAACGGGAATTAATTATTAAATTAATTAATGTGACTTATATGTTTTGAATTTTTTAAAATAGATTTCATTTTTGAATTCGGAATATCAAATATAGCTTAGGGTGAATTTTTGGTAATTTTCTGAAAAACTTTAATTTTTGATGAATAGTGAAACCACTAAGTGGTACTTATAAAAACTGATTTTCCGTTTAAATGAAATTTTGCCATCATTGTGTTTTGAATTTCAAAAATCCAACATACATGGTTTTCATTAAGAAGTAAAATGTCGTTCAATTAGATTAAAATAATTTTTTGGTGAATAGTAACTTATTAAGTTTTTAATCGCGATTAGTGGTAATTAGTGTAGTTTAAGGTAAAAATATTGCTTTAATAAAATGAGATGAGCATGACACATGTCCTACCCTCATTGGTTGTGTCATGTCCGACCATGACAAGCCATGGGTCAACTTGGGGACCCCATGGAGCCACCTTGGTTGGGAAATGACATAAATAACTTTTTATTTAATGTAAAAGTAAAAATGACACAAACATAATATGTTTTACGAAAACAATTATTACATGGGGTTATAAAGATAATATTTTTTATTATAAATAGTAATTGGAAAGATAAAAATATTTCCTACATCATAGTATTTCTTTTATAATTTTTAGACTTTGAATAAATTAAATTATTTATGACGTCATGATGATGCAGCGATGACCTCATTATTTAACGATTTAAATAAAATGGAATGTTAATGTAAAATATAAAAACTACACATGGCCAAAACCCATTGGATGAGTGTATTTCGAAACCTTATCACCTTATCCTCTAATTATATCAATGTGGGACCTTTTGGATCCGAAACTCTTTTTAAAATAAAGTTACTTATCTTTACATTCCAAGAGTGCCCCTCCTCTCCTCTTATAAAAGGCCCCCACCTCTACCTCATTACCCACACTCCCAAAGCCTTTGGATCGGCCATAACCTGCCCATTTACTCTCTCCACATCCCTATCCTAATCATAGAGGATTCCCTTTGGTCAGAATCCTTTCAATGGAAGCCTTTAGGCTCAAATCAAAAGCAGTTACACTTTTAAAGGTAATTCATTTTCTCATGTTCATTTGTTTTATTTTGCTTCTCCAACCCCCATAAACTCTTTTTATTTACTTATTTTGTAACAACACCAGTATATTCAATATACTAGTATGTTTTTATAAGATTTATTCGAGCTACACTCTCACACAACTACATCAAATGGTTAAAGAACATACTTTTTCCGTGGATGGAGAAATTCTGCCTCCCGAAACGATGATTGTTCAATACTCATTTAACACCTTCAAAGGTGGCCATTATGATGTAAATATATTTATATATGATATATAATATATTTATGTTTTCCTTAAGCTTTTGTATTTTTCTTTTTGTTCATACCATTATGGTTTCCATTATGGATAAACGCGATATCATCATTTAAGGAAGTGCGGACTACCGCCCCCTCAAAGTGATTTGATTAGTTAAATACCATATGTGGGACGTATAAAGGATGGAACATTGATATTATATATGATATTATACTGGAATTATAATATAACTTTATATAATTATGATTCCATTCTATAAAATATGAAATAGAAATGAAAGTAGCGTTCATGCGTACGTACGGCTTACTGTCTCCATGAACGGTGCATTTCATTTCTTACCTCTAAATGATTATGTAATATTATAAATGAATGTATATACTGGATATATAAGATATATACATAATTATTATAATTATGGATATAATGGATACATGAACAACATGTAATTATAAACGGTTTATTTTTTACTCAAGTACCAATGAACGTTAAAACGACCGTTATTAACTTAAATAATTACATAGTGTTCATGACATGGTAATAAGTGATATAAAAGGAATAATGAACTTGAAAAAGGTTCTTAAGAAAGTAGAAATTAACTCATGTTTATTATTCAGGACATTAAAGAACGATCGAGTCAAGTTGGACCCGAGGTATGGGACTTCATCTCAATCTCCTTTCATTGAGGCATATTTTGTTTTATACACAACCTTCTTTTATACGGTGTATAAATCCCTTTGACTTTTACGTTTATTCAAAAGGAATCTTTTTTATACAAATCTTTTACTAAACGAAAAAAGGGAGTGTTTTTGTCGTACGTATGCTGCGACAATGACTTCTCTGCCGTCGTGACCGTTATTTGAGTTTCTGCTTCCTCTACAAGCCATACCTTCTTTTTAAAAGAAAAATAAATACCATGTTTTACATTTCTTTTATTTTGGTATCGAAAATGGTTTTCATAATGTTTTTATATCAATGTGTTGTATTGATATCTTGTGATTGAGAGGTGGGAATGTTATGTTTCCTTTATGCATGTTTTATGTGATATGATTATGTTGATGTTCTTGGGAATTATTATGAAAACGGGTGGTTCCATGATAAACTAAGGGCAGGTGAGCCCGATATAGCTCTCCAATGCATTGGGTAACGCGAAGGAGTGAAACGTTAAGGTTTCTCCGAAGAGATTTAGGGAATATACTGTGATGGGTATTCCAAACGTAACCAAGATAGTTACTCCCTACGTAAGAATGTTATGAATGCCTCAAGTTACCTTTATGTCTTATGATTTCTATGATTTATTCATGATTTGATGAGGTATGTTAAAGTGCTTATGTTTTATGGGTAAAGTATGATATCATCCTTATGTATATATGTACCCATGTTTCCTTTCAATATTTTTATATCCCTTACTGAGCTTTTTATGCTCATCCCAAGTTTTTTTGAAATTTTTTTTCATAGGTCAAGGGAAAGGTACATGATATGATGATAGTTTCAAGGAAGTGTCAAGAAATAATCCATTTTTATTTTAAATATTTTTCCATTGAGTGGAATGAATAATACTATCTTTATGTAACCATTTTGTTTATATGTGGAATGTAATGCAAGTTTATGATCTAAATCTCTAAAACTCTAAACCTGAAAAGATCCTCAATGTGTAATCTTGTAATAACTCAAGATTAAGTAAGGTTTAAGGCTGGGGCCTTATAGTTGGTATCAAATGTCGTTTTAGATAACTTTAGGAGTTAGAATTCTATTAAATTATTATCCAAAAATATTATTTTTTGAAATGATATAGCATTTGAATATTACCATGTTGCTTAATCTAAGACATGTTTGTTCAGAATGGTTTTCCGCAGAGGAAACAGGGAAGCAGTGCTAGGAAGGCATACAGAAGGAAATAACCTTCCGAATCAGCATCCTGAGATGGTCGGAATTGGAACTGAATAGTTTGTTGTAGTAATGGCACAATTGACTCAAGCGATAAATGACGATGCTATCCATGCACGAGATCAGCCAGATCAACCACATAGGAACATGTCAGTGGTGGAACATTTCATGAGGCAACATCCCCCATCATTCAGAGGATCATCTGACCCTGTGCTAGCTGAAGGGTGGATTAAATCACTGGAGAAGATTTTCGATGTCATGGGGTGTTCAGACTATCAAAAGGTTAGTCTTGCTATTTACCGTTTGGAGGGTGAATCAGATCAGTGGTGGTCGATGGTTAAAAATATCAGTGATGCCGATGTGATTGATGCTCTCGACTGGGATGAATTCAAAGGTATGTTTCTTGAGAAGTATTTTCCTAAGGCTGTTCGACATAGAATGGAAAATCAATTCTTGGAATTGAGGCAAGAGGAAGACTCAGTGGCTACCTATGAAAAAAGGTTCACTCGATTGGCAAGGTATGCAACAAATTTTATCTGAGACCTTGATAGTAAAATCAATCGTTTTTACTCAGGATTATAGCCAAAATATCGAAGGGCATTAGCTTCTCGTGAGTTTAAAAGTTATGAAAAGCATGTTCGATGTGATGAGAAGATGTAAATGGAGTTTGCCAATGATCAAGTGTTCTATAACAACCAGCAGAAGAAGAGACCGAGGTGGCAGTAGAAAGGTAAGAATTCTTCAAAAAAGTCTGATGGTAAGAAATCTAAGTTTCCAGATTGTGATATATTTGGAAAAAGGCATGCTGGGGAATGTCAACTGAATTCTGGAAAGTGCTACCGATGTGGTAAGATGCGACATAAGTCTCGTGATTGCACTGAAAAGGATCAAGGTGAAGGTAAGAACAAATTTGATTTACAGTTAGTGAAATGTTATAAGTGCAATGAGATGGGTCACTATGCAAATGAGGGTCCGAAAAAGAGTTTGAGTGATGGGAAGCAGTTAGACTACAAGTAGAAAGGGGTGGTGAAATCCATTGCAACTACTTCAGCAGATGTCGGGCCATCAAATGAAGTTGTATCAGGTACATTGTTTGTTTCTTTAGATTATGCCAGTGTGTTGTTTGATTCGGGGTCTACACATTCTTTCATCTCTGAAACCGTTTCTAGTAAAATGGGAATACCATCTCAAGAAATGACTCCTGAACTTTTGGTAAAAACACCTGGGGGGAATGTTGTGGTAAAAAGAATTACTAAGAATATTCCTATCCTTATCTGTGGAAGGAACCTACTTTCAAACCTTATTGTTCTACCTCTAGTAGAGTTTGATGTTATCCTGGTTATGAATTGTATCTCTATTTACCATGCTATGATTGACTGTAGATCTACAGAAGTTTCTTTTCAGAAAGACTTCAGTTTGTTTACAATAATGAACCCTTACTGTTGATAACTTATCAAGAGGCCAAGAAACTTGGGAAAGATGGAAATTAATGTTACCTTGCACACATCATTGAAAATAAAGGAACTGTTCAGATTAATGATGTGCCAGTGGTAAATCAGTATCCTGATGTTTTTCCTGATGATTTTCCTGGAATAATACCATATCGGGAAGTTTAATTTACTGTTGACTTAGTTCTTGATACTAAGCCAATTTCCAAACCCCCTTATCGAATGGCTCAAACTGAACTTTTAGAGTTGAAGGAGAAATTGCAAGATTTATTAGAGAAAGGTTTCATTCGACCTAGCACATCACCATGGGGTGCTCCTTTCATGTTTGTTAAAAATAAAGATGGTTCTATGAGACTTTGCATTGATTATAGAGCCTTGAATAACATCACTGTTACGAACAAATATCATTCGCCTCATATCGATGATTTGTTTGATCAGCTCCAGGGAGCTCAGTTTTTTTCAAAGATTGACCTGAGATCGGGGTACCATCAGCTGAAGGCAAAGGAGGAAAATATTCCGAAGACTGTGTTCTATACGAGATATGGCCATTATGAATTTGTAGTAATTCCTTTTGGGCATACCAATTCACCTGCTATATTCATGGACATAATGAATAGAATTTTCCATGAGTTCTTGGATAAGTTTGTGGTGGTTTTCATTGATGATATTTTGGTGTTTTCTAAAAGTAAAGAAGAGAATGAAAGACATTTAAGGGTTATCTTGCAAACCTTAAATGAAAAGAAATTGTATGGAAAATTCAGCAAGTGTGAGTTTTGGTTGCAAAAAATTTCTTTCCTTGGTCACATTGTTTCTAAAGATGGGATAACAGTTGATCCTGCAAAAACATAAATTATTGAAGAATGGCCAAGACCCAAAAATGTAACTGAGATTTGTAGCTTCCTTGGTTGGGCAGGATATTACCGAATGTTGGTTAGAAATTTTTCACGGTTATCTAGTCCAATGACTAAGCTAACTCATAAGGGTGTTAAGTTTATCTGGACAAAAGAATGTGATGATTGTTTTCAGGAATTGAAAAGAAGATTGGTGAATTCTCCAGTTTTGGCACTACCTTCCAGGAATGGTGAGTTTGTTATATACAGTGATGCTTCATTGAAAGGACTTGGTTGCGTTCTAATGCAGAATGATCAGGTAATTGCTTATGCTTCACGACAATTGAAAACCCATGAGGTAAATTATCCTAAACATGATTTGGAATTACCTGATGTTGTTTTTGCTTTAAAAATTTGGTGGCATCATTTTTATTGAGTGAAGTGTGAAATATATACCGATCACAAAAGTTTAAAGTATATATTCACTCAGAAAGAATTGAACATGAGAAAAAGGAGATGGCTAGAATTAATCAAGGATTATGATTGTACCATTCATTACCATCCAGGAAAAGCAAATAAAGTGGATGATGCTTTGAGTCGAAAAAGTAATGCTTCATTAGCAATGTTGCATTTGGAACGTGATCCTTTGGTTAAGGATTTGATGAGATTTGGCATGGATGTTGTTGGTGCAGGAATTTCTTCTGTTTGGTTTCAGGTATCAGTGAGATCATGTCTATCAGATAGAATCAAGCAAGAAAAGAAGAAAGACAGTGAGTTGCCGAAAAAGGAAGAGCTGGTTCAGAAAGGTAAGTTGCATGAATTCAACATTGATAATGATTGTGTTTTGAGATTTGGAAAGATATTGTGTGTGCCTTGTGATTCACAGTTGAAGAGAGAGTTGTTATGTGAAGCTCATAGTTCTCCGTTTTTAGTTCATCATGGCAATACTAAGATGTATAGAGCTCTGCGGGAGTATTACTGGTGGGATGGAATGAAAAGAGATATTGCTGATTTTACTGTGAAGTCTTTGACATGTCAACAGGTTAAAGCAGAGCGGTAGTTACTGAAAGGGATGCTTCAGCCTTTACCAGTGCCAGAGTGGAAATGGGAGAATATATCCATGGACTTTGTTTTGGGGTTACCGAAGACATCTCGAGGTAATAATGCAATCTGGGTTATTGTTGATCGCTTGACTAAATCTGCTCATTTCCATCCCATACGAGATACTTTTTCCCTGGATAAACTTTCCCGTTTGTATCTTAAAGAGTTAGTCAGGTTACATGGAGTTCCTCTCTCCATTATATCTGACCGTGATCCCAGGTCCACTTATAACTTTTGGAAAGGCCTTCAGAAGTCGTTGGGTACTGACTTAAATTTTAGTACAGCTTTTCATCCTCAATCAGATGGGCAGTCAGAAAGAACAATTCAGACCTTGGAGGATATGCTACGTTCTTTCTCTATGGATTATCAGGGAATTTGGGACCAACATCTTTCTTTGTTTTAATTTTCATATAATAACAATGTTCATACCAGTATACAGGTGGCACCATTTTCAGGCATTATATGGGAAGCGGTGTCGAACTCCAGCTTTCTGGGATGACGTGGGTTAAAGGAAGTTGATGGGGCCAGAATTGGTAGAAGAGATGGCAGAAAAAGTTTAGCTGATTCAGAAGCACATGAGAACAGCTCAGAGTAGGCAGAAGAGTTATGCAGACAATAGGAGGAAGGATCTCTCTTTTGAGGTAGGTGATCATGTTTTTCTCAAAGTATCACCATGGAAAAGTGTGATGCGATTTGGTAAGAAAGGAAAGCTGAGTCCAAGGTTCATTGGACCATATGAAATTCTGGAAAGAGTTGGATCAGTTTCTTACCGAGTGGCTTTACCTCTGAGTTTATCTCTGGTACACAATGTTTTTCACGTTTCGATGTTGAGAAAGTATATGCCAGATCCATCTCATGTTTTGAGTCCAGAGGTAGTTCAGCTGGAAGAGAACCTATCTTATGAGGAACAACCAGTCCAGATTCTTGACCACAGGGAGCAAGTGTTACGGAATAAGGTGATTAAGTAGGTAAAGGTTTTGTGGAAAAACCACATGATGGAAGAGGCAACATGGGAATCTGAAAATGCAATGAGGGATAAGTACCCCCATTTATTTGATAAGTAAATAAATTGCGGGGACGCAATTTTCAAAAGGGGTGATGGATGTAACATCCCAAGTAAGTAATGAATAATAGATATTTTTATCTATGTCTATTAATGAATTAGATAGTGTTTTAGAGGCTTAAAATGAAAATAAATCCAATATTAAACATGGAATACACTAATATTTTTAAAAGATTGTTTTTCTGCCTTTTGATGTAAAACCATTTTTAAATATATCTTTTGAAAATTTTATAAGCTATGTTTGTAAAATTAAACTTATTCTTTATTATTGGGAGATCAAAATTTACTTTGTGTGAATTTTTGGTATTTTTCTGACAATGTTCATTTTTAATGAATAGTGAAAAATACTGCATTTTACATCAAAACTGCTTCTTAATCTAATTTATTTATATGATTCTATTATCTTTTGAATTGGTCTTATTGTGTAATCTGAATATATTTTTACCATTTAATACAATTGTGGTCATTGGAATCAGTTTCACTTTGAAATTAGACTTAAACTGGTGTCAATCTTTTGATACTTATTGTTTCATAAAAACACGCTATATGTAATGACAGTGGGAATTAATTATTAAATTAATTAATGTGACTTATATGTTTTGAATATTTTAAAATATACTTCATTTTTGAATTCGGAATATCAAATATATCTTAGGGTGAATTTTTGGTATTTTTCTGAAAAACTTCAATTTTTGATGAATAGTGAAACCACTAAGTGGTACTTATAAATACTGATTTTCTGTATAAATGAAATTTTTCCATCATTGTGTTTTGAATTTCAAAAATCCGATATACATGGTTTTCATTAAGAAGTAAAATGTGGTTCAATGAGATTAAAATAATATTTTGGTGAATTGTAACTCATTAAGTTTTTAATCGCGATTAGTGGTAATTAGTGTAGTTTAAGGTAAAAATAATGCATTAATAAAATGTGATGAGCTTGACACATGTCCTAACCTCATTGGTTGTGTCATGGGAGACCACTAAAATCCATGGGTCAACTTGGGGACCCTATGGAGCCACATTGGTTGGGAAATGACATAAATAACTTTTTATTTAATGTAAAAGTAAAAAATGACACAAACATAATATGTTTTACGAAAAAAATTATTACATGGGGTTATAAAGATCAGATTTTTGATTATAAATAGTAATTAGAAAGCTAAAAATATTTCCTACCTCATAGTATTTCTTTTATAAATTTTAGACTTTAAATAAATTAAATTATTTATGACATCATTATGATGCAGCGATGACCTCATTATTTAACAATTTAAATAAAATGGAAAGTTAATATAAAATCTAAAACCTACACATGGAAAAAACCAATTGCATGAGTGGATTTAGAACTCTTATCACCTTATACTAGAATTATATCAATGTGGGACCTTTTGGATCCGAAACTCTTTTTAAAATAAAGTAACTTATCTTTACTTTCCAAGAGTGCCCCTCCTCTCCTCTTATAAAAGGCCCACACCTCTACCTCATTAACCACACTCCCAAAGCCTTTGGCTCGGACATCTCCTGCCCATTTACTCTCTCCACAACCCTCTCCTCATACTAGAGGATTCCCTTTGGGCATAATCCTTTCAAAGTAAGCCTTTAGGCTCAAATCAAATGGAGTTACACTTTTAAAGGTAATTCATTCTCTCATGTTCATTTGTTTTATTTTGCTTCTCCAACCCCCATAAACTCTTTTTATTTACTTCTTTTGTAACATGACCAGTATCTTAAATATACTAGGATGTTGTTATAAGATTTATTCGAGCTACACTCTCACACAACTACATCAAATGGTTAATGAACATACGGTTTCCGTGGACGGTGAAATTCTGCCTCCCGAAACGATGATTGTTCAATACTCATTTAGCACCTTCAAAGGTGGCCATTATGATGTCACTATTTTTATATATGATATATAATATGTTTATGTTTTCCTTAAGCTTCTGTATTTTTCTTCTTGGTCATACCTTTATGGTTTCCATTATGGGTAAACGCGATATCTTCATTTAAGGAAGTGCGGACTACCGCCCCCTCAAAGTGAATTGCTTCGTTAAATACCATATGTGGGACGGATAAAGGATGGAACTATGATATTATATATGATATTATACTGGAATTATAATATACCTTTATATCATTATGATACCATTCTATAAAATAAGAAATAGAAATGAATGTAGCGTTCATGCGTACGTACAGCTTACCGTCTCCATGAACGGTGCATTTCATTTCTTACCTCTAAATGATTATGTAATATTATAAATGCATTAATATACTGGATATATATGATATATACATAATGATTATAATTATGGATATAATGGATACATGAACAACATGTAATTATAATGGGTTTATTTTTGACTTAACTACCAATGATCATTAAAACGACTGTTATTAACTTAAATAATTACATAGTGTTCATGACATGGTAATAAGTGATATAAAAGGAATAATGAACTTTAAAAGGTTCTTAAGGAAGTAAAAATTAACTCAAGTTTATTATTAAGGACATTAAAGAATGATCGAGTCATGTCGGACCCGAGGTATGGGACTTCGTCTCAATCTCCTTTCATTGAGGCATATTTGGTTTTATACACAACCTTCTTTTATACGGTGTATAAACCCCTTTGACTTTTATGTTTATGAAAAAGGAATATTTTTTATACATAGCTTTTACTAAATGACAAAAGGGAGTGTTTTTGTCGTACATATGCTGCGACAACGACTTCTCCGCCGTCGTGACCGTTATTTGAGTTTCGGCTTCCTCTACAAGCCATACCTTCTTTTTAAAAGAAAAATAAATACCATGTTTTACATTTCTTTTATTTTGGTATCGAAAATGGTTTTCATAATGTTTTTATATCAATGTGTTGTATTGATATCTTGTGATTTAAAGGTGGGAATGTTATGTTTCCTTTATGCATTTTTTATGTGATATGATTATGTTGAGGTTCATGGGCATTATTATGAAAACGGGTGGTTCTGTGATAAAATAATGGCGGGTGAGCTAGATATAGCTCTCCAATTCATTGGGTAACGCGAAGGAGTGAAACGTTAAGTTTTATCCGAAGAGATTTAGGGAATATACTGTGATGGGTATTCCAAACGTAACCAAGAGGGTTACTCCCTACGTAAGAATGTTATGAATGCCTCAAGTTACCTTTATGTCTTATGATTTATATGATTTATTCATGATTTGACGAGGTATGTTAAAGTGCTTATGTTTTATGGGTAAAGTATGATCTCATCCTTATGTATATATGTACTCATGTTTCCTTTCCATATTTTTATATCCCTTACTGAGCTTTTTATGCTCATCCCATGTTTTTTTGAAATGTTTTTCACAGTTCAAGGGAAAGGTACATGATATGATGATAGTGTCAAGGAAGTGTCAAGAAACAATCCATGTTTATTTTAAATATGTTTCCAGTGATGGGAATGAAGAATACTATCTTTATGTAACCACTTTGTTTATATGTGGAATGTAATGCAAGTTTTATGATCTAATTCTCTAAAACTCTAAACCCGAAATGATCCTCAATGTGTAATCTTGTAATAACTCAAGATTAAGTAAGGTTTAAGGCTGGGGACTTATATTTGATAAATCCTATGATTTTTGATACGCTAATAGACATATCATATTTTTTCAAGGCATTTTTGCATTGATGACAATCTATGATGTAGTAAGAAAACTATAGGAAGTTGTCATTTTAATTTTACATGAACTGGAATAAATATATCTGCCATGTTTGTTTGACACAATGGAACATTTTATTTAACATTTTCCGTATGATTTTTTTAGGTCTGATAAAATTCTGATGGATATACCCATTTTAGAGATGCATTCAAAAATTGAAAAAATATGTTCGTAACAAATCAATAGTTGAAGGTTCAATTGTAGAATCATAATTTCAAGAGAAAATTTCTTCCTTTTTTCATTCATTTCTTTCAATACGAATATCCCTCAAAACAGAACCACATTATCCTTAATGAGGGAAATGTTCACGATGACATGAGAAACAAACTATCAATTTTCAATCACTATGTACATGGATCTGGCATATTATATGATTGATGGATTTCATATGATGATTATTACAGAGCTCATACATACATTTATCTCAACTATAAAAAAATGACACCATTTTTACTATGATATCTCATACCACTTATTCTAAAATTATTATAAGATTAAAGTAATAATATATTATTTGAAGGTTATAAGATAATCATATCAAGAAATAGTTTCCACAATTTACAACACCTACTTATGAAGAACATCATCAAATAAAAGTTCCCATATGGTTTTAAAAACCAGTAACCAAAATTATTATTTTATTTCACATAAATAATAAATTTAATATTTCTTATAGTGATATGTTTTTTATAACTTATCAAGTATCTCATCATGATGATAGAATTGATAATCGATTGTGTATATTGAGTAATGCACCATCTAGAATAGTTATGTATTATAATTCTTATGTAGTTAACGGTTTTTGATTTCATACATGTGCACATGGAGAATCAATAAAACAATTATTATTGGTGTTTTCTTGATAGGATCTCATCATGGAGAAACTGATTTTGCCTTTTATGATATGCTTAAATAAATCATTGAACAATGTTATATGGGACAACATTACGTAATAATGTTTAAATTTCACTGGTAGGATAATGAGAGAGGCTTTTATAATTATCTGATCAATTGAAACATTAATATTAAATATAAAATTATTTTTGTTGTAAATTATTCATTTATATTGGGTCATCCGGATCATTCAATTTTTTATGAAAATTACTGTTCTACATTAAAGGAGTTGGGTGATTGGTGGAGAATAATAAAAATAAATCATCAGGTAATTAGTTTATTGGAGGTGAATGTAGTTCCAATGAAGTAAAAGAATTTAAATTTTTCAAGAGACTAAAATGAATAAAAAAAATTCATGAAGAGACATGAATATCATTGATGACCCCCCACAGTTAAGGAATGATGGCAGCAATTATTTTTATAATGTTACAAATGAATTTGAAAGGACAAGAAATTATGAATGTAAAACTAATAAAGAAATTGATGATGTTGAGGATGAAGATGTAGATATTGACATCAAATTCTATGAAGATGAGGATGAAGAATGATATAGACATGGTTAAATTATGGTTATAGTCATATTATATATATATCTATATATAAAAGGTTTTTTAAAGTTTTTTCTATTAATTATTATTTTTTGTATTAGATAGATGAGGGTCTGCATCATTTGTTACAGGAGGATAATCAACCATTGGATAAGTTGAAGGTCAGATCATCTGACCCTCTTACTATTGGAATTTTAGGGGGCACTTGGAAGAGGCATTGTCTTTCCGGACTGATGATTCCCAAATTTATCCCTGATCGAAACCCATATCTTGTGTTAAATCCATGTATGCAGAGGTATGTTTACATGTGTATATTAGTTAGTTTTAATTTATTTTCTTATATTTTAATTGTTTGATTAAAATTTTTTTCATAGAATTACACACATAGTTGTTGGACGGGGGTGCTGTAAATTGCAAAATTTGTTTTGATACATGGGGGTCATCGGATCGGATTCCCATTGATCTACACCATCACATGTTCGATTAGTGGATGATACATAATATAATGTTATTATTTTGAAAATAATTTAATTAATAACATGATATGATAAATTATTTTTAGGTTTTATGGCGTCTCATTAATGAGAGCATGAATGAGGATATCTATATGGCATGACAAAGAGCTATGGAAATGTGTTGCACTAACAATTATCACAATTTTAAAGGAAAGAAATAGAGAAACTAAGAGTGTCATATTTTGATGAGAAATCTCATGTCCACCGACCTGATTATATTTTATCTCAGTTTTGGAATGGATTATGTACACACTATTTGAGTATGAGATATTAGAGTAGATCATAAATAGGTCTGAATAATTTGGGGAGACATGAGGTGACACATCAAGACAGAATTCGTGCATTCAATAAAAATAGGTATCATATGTTATGTACATTTTTTATGTGTTTTATATTACTTAAAATGTAAATTTCATATTTTATATTCATATAGTCCATCAAACAACCAGATAATATAAATTATGATGTTTATATGAGGACTAATAGTGATCTATCCACTGGAGAGATTACAGTTTCTTTCCAGCATCAAATTTTATTCAGTTTAATTTATTTTTTACCTTAAAATTTTACTCAAAAAAATATTTTAAGTATGTTTGTAACATCCCATGTAAATGATGAATAATATATTTTCATATTTATTAATATTTTTTGGTTTAAATATTAATTTTACTTTAAAAGGGTTTCTATGTTCGATAGCGTACACGATATGCAACAACGGATTTCTTTGAAATCTTATGGTGCATAGTAATAAAAGAATATTATTATTTTAAATGGAAGTTAACTCCTAGCCATTGTATTGTATGGAATGAACAAATAAAACTAAAATATTATTATACATGTTTGTTAAATGTATTTACATTTATCCAATAAAATTTAGATGCTTAAAATGTGAATGAATATAATTTTAAGCACAATTTACATTAAATAGTCATTTTACCTCTTCTAATGGTGAGCACTAATTAAATATAGTTTTGGTAACTTAAATAAAATATATTTGGCTAAATAAAATCCTTCTTTAGAATGGGGACATCCAAATTTTCTTTGTGTAAATTTTTTGGAATTTTTCCAATAAAGTTCATTTTTGAATGAATAGAGAAAAATATTGTATTTTAATTCAAAACCATGTTTTAATCTCATTTATTTATATGGTTCCATTATCATTTTAATTGGTTTTAAAGTGTAATTAGAATATATTATTACCATTTAATTCAATTTTGGTCATTTGAATGAATCCCACTTTGAATTGGGACATAAACAAATGTCAATCTTTTGATATTTATTATTTCATAAAAACATGCTATTTGTTTTAACAACGAGAATAATTTTAAGTTAAATAATTAAACATCATTATTTTAGAATTTGGTAAAATATACATCATTTTTGAATTCGGAATATCAAATATTTCTTAGTTTTATTCTATGGTATTTCTCTTAAAAACTTCAATTTTGATGAATAGTGAAACCACTTAGTAGTTCCTAAAAAAACTAAATTTTCCTTTTAAATGAAATTTTACCACTTTTTTGAATTTAATTTCAAAAATAGAACATAAATGGTTATTATTAGTTAGTAAAATGTTGTTTAATAAGATGAAACAAATTTATTGTGAAGAGTAAGTTTTGACTTTTATTTATCGCGATTAAAGGTAAATAGGGTAATTCATGGTAAAAATAGTATTATAATAATTCAAAATTACTTTAACACTAGTTTTTACCTTATTGGATGAGTAATGGACGACCATGGGAATCCTTGGGTCAATTTTAGGACCCCATTGATCCAATTATGAATTATAATGACTCTTTAGATTAATTAATTTAATGTAATGGAAAAAATGACATAACCAAATATCTGTTAGTAAATTAATTGTTACAAGGGGATATATAAAAAATATTTTAGACTATAAATATTCATTGTGTATCTGAAAATATTTCATACATCATGGTATTTTTTTAGTCATTGAATAAATTAAATTATTTATGACACAATAATGATGCATTGTTTACCTCATTAGTAAATCATTTAAATAAAGAAGATTATAAATATTAAAATAACATCCAAAACTATTACAATTCTTACTGGATGATTTTATTTCGACCATGTGTCATCTTATATTTGAATATAAATATTTTTGGACCTTTATAAACCGAATATCAATATATAATAAAATAATATTTCACACGTTCCTAAAGAGCTCTCCTCCCCCTTATAAAAGGAGACCATTTATAACCAATTCCTCACTCCTCTAATGCCTTTTTTCTTGTCCAAAATATGTCCAATTAATCTCCATACATCCCGCTATTCCACCTAGAAGCCATACCTTAGGCATAAGTCACATCAACAAACCATTTTTGTTCAACCAAAAGGGAGTTACCCAATTTAAAGGTAACGGTTTATCTTAACTTTTTTTCTTTTATTTTTCTTCTACAACACCTAAAATATTTTTATTACCTTATTTTATAACAACACAAATATCCTCATAATAAAAATATGTTTTTTAGGATATGGATTATATATACACTTACACACACCCCCATCTAATGGGTGAAGAACATACTTTTTTCTGTGGATAGGAAAATAACTCCTCACGAATTGATGATTGTTCAATTATCTCCTAACTCCTATCATGTTGGCCATTATGATGGAACTGTATTTAAATTAGATATATATTTTTTTAATATTTAATTTATGCTTCAATATTTTCTTTTTATATAATACCTTTATGGTTTCCATTATGGGTAAACGCGATAATTTCATCAGAGGAAGTGCAGAGTTCCGCCCCACAAAGTGATATGACTCGTTAATGACATATGAGGGATGTATAAAGGATGGAGTAAATGATATTTTATATGATATTATACTAGAATTATAATATACCAATGTATCATTATGTTTTAATTCAATTAAAATAATAAATAGATATAAAAGTAGTGTTTATGTGTACGTACGAATTACCGTCTCCATGAATGGTGCATTTTTTTCTTGCCTCCAAATGACATATAATGTTATAAATATATATATACATATATATATAAATACCGGATATATATTATATATATGATATCTAAATAAGGAATATAATTCTGGATATAATGGACTATTGGCAACTTGGACAACATGTAAATATAAGTTGTTCATTTTTTACTCAACTACCAAATATCGACAAAATAACCATTATTAACTTAAATGATTAAATAATGTTTATAACATGATAATAATTGATATAAAGGGACTAATAAACTTGAAAACGGTTCTTAATCAAATAGAAATTAACTTTAGTTTATTATTATAGAGATTAATGAACAAACATTTCAAGTTGGACACGAGGTAAGGGACTTCGTCTCAATCACCCATCATTGAGGCATATTTTGGTTTAATACACAACATTATTTTATGTTATATATATAAAACTGTGAATTTATAAAGGGAATATTATTCTATGAATTGTTTTACTAAATTATAAAAATGAATGTTTTTTTAACGTAAGCGGTGACAACGACCTTTCCGCCATCGAGAGTATTACTTGTTTTTTGGCTTCTTTAACAAGCCGTAATGTTTTTTTTTCATGGAAAATAAATACCATATACTCTTATATGTATTTTGGTATTGAAAATGGTTTTTATAATGGTTTTTTATGTAAATATATTTAAGTGATATATTTTTATTGAAATGTGGAAATGTTTTCTTTCGTTTATATTTGTTTTATGTGTTATTATTTTATAATGGTACATGGACATGAGACAGGTGGTTACGTGATAAACCAAATGATTGGTGGAGTTGTGATAAACTAGGATGGGTGGTTATGTTATAACCTTCAATGAATTGGATATGGATGTCGGGCGTAGATATATTCCTTTTAGTGATATGCGTGGAAGTAAACTGTGTGGTTATTCCATTTAAGAATGTTTATGTCCCATGTTATCTTTTTATGATATGTTTTCTTTATATGAGTTTTTATTGTAATATTTTCATTATAAAATGGTATGTAATGATCTTTTATTTGGTGAATAGTATTTACTACTTTATAAAGGTGAAAAGTATTACTTATTATAAATTATTCATGATTTACTTGTTATTTTGAAAATCTACATATTTTTCTTCTCTGTGTATCTCTTACTCAGCTTTTTATGTTCATTCCCAGTTTTGAAATGATTTTAACATGACTTAAAGAATAATATGTTCATGGATGGGATCAAGGAAAAGTCATTCTATCTTAATCATGGAACTAGACATTACTCTTTTTTTCAAAAGTTTTTGTTCTGTGAAGAAAATTGGAAACAAATTAGATGTTTATACTTGGTAAAATTTGAAAATAAATGTACTAGTTATGACCTAATTCTCTTAAACTCTAAATATAAAAAGTTCCTCAATGTGAATTATTAAACTAATTCATGATTATGTATATTTTAAGGCTGGTCCTTATA
This sequence comes from Viscum album, assembly GCA_963277665.1. Classification (NCBI taxonomy): domain Eukaryota; kingdom Viridiplantae; phylum Streptophyta; class Magnoliopsida; order Santalales; family Viscaceae; genus Viscum; species Viscum album. The sequence continues at coordinate 569,356,015 of OY728151.1, forward strand.
GATTTTTATCAGAGGTTGGATTAGACAACATTAGGAGTTATGGTATTGTTAAATAAATGTCCATAATTTAATTTATGGTAATATTGATAAGATATAACATTTAAAGATTACCATGTTGCTATACCTAATAAATTTTTGTGTTCATAATGCTTTTTTGGAGAGGATACATGTTAGATATGTTGGGACGACATCAGGAGGAAGACAACCTTCAAAATCAGCAACCTGAGATGGTCAAAATTGGATATGAACAGTTTGTCACAGTGACGGCACAATTGACTCAGTATATAAATTGTGGTGGTATCCGTGCATGAGATCATCCAGATCAACTGTAGAGGAATATGCCAGTAGTGGATCATTTCATGAGGCAACATCGCCCATTATTCAGAATATCATCTGACTATGGGCTAGCATAAGGGTGGAATAATTAACTGGAGAAAATTTTTGATGTTATAAGGTTTTAAGAACATCAAAAGTTTAGTCATTCAATTTACCATTGTGAAGGTGAATATGATTCGTGGTGGTTGGTGGTGAAAAATATTAGGGATAGTATGGAGATTGAAGCTCTTGATTGGGATGAATTCAAAGGTATGTTTCTTGAGAAATTTTTTCCTATGACAGTTTGTCTTAGGATGGAAAAAAAATTCCTAGAATTAAGGCAAGAGGATGACTCGGTGACTGCTTATGATGAAAAAATCACTCGACTAGCATGGTATACTCTAAATTTCATCTGAGATATTGATAGTAAGATAAATCAATTTTTCTCTGGGATGAATCCATGATATCAAATAGAATTATCATTTCATGAGTTCAAATGTAATGAAAAATATGTTCGATTTGTGGAGAAGGTGTAAATGAAGTTTTCCAATGATAAGGTGTTCATGGAAAAACAACATAATAAGACTTCAAGTTGGAAGGGAAAGGGAAAGAATTCACCAATGAAGCCTGGATGTAAGAAAATTAAATATCCAATTTCTAAGAAGTGTGGAAAAACAATCGTGGAGAATGTTTATCAATGTCTAGATAGTGCTTTGGGTGTGGTATGTCTGGTCATATTGCTCGTAAATATAAGGATGAAGATGAAGAAGAAAATGAAAAACCAAAAGTATGATGTTTTAAGTGTAATGAAATGGGTCATTATGAAAATGAGTGTCGAAAAAAGAACTGAACTGAGGGAAAGCAGCTAGAATACAAGCAGAAAGGGGTGGTGAAATCTTTTACAAATACTTCAGTAGATGTTAGGACATCAAACGAAGTAATATCAGGTACACTATTTGTTTATTCAAATTATGTTATGTTCTGTTTGATTTAGGATCTCTACACTCTTTCAATTCTACGAAAATTTCTAATAAATTTCTAATTCCATCTCATGATATGAATACCGAACTTACAGCTAGTGGAAATTTCAAGACAAAACGAAAACAAAAGTACATTCATGTCCTTGTGTGCTGAAAGAATCTACATGCCAACCTTTTTATTTTTCCTCTAGTAGAGTTTGATGTTATTTTGGGTATGTATTGGCTTTATTTTTTTCATGATAAGATTTACTACAGAGCTAAAGTGGTTTCTTTTCAAAAAAAAAATTAGTTTGGGTAGAAGAATTAAACATTTATTTTGATAACATATCAGGAAGCTGAGAAACTAGGAAAAGATGGAAATTAATGTTACCTTGCACATATTGTTTAAAATAAAGGAACTGTTCAAATTAATGATCTTCCAATGGTAAATAAGTATATTGATGCTTTTCCAGATAAATTTCCTATTATAATACATGATCGAGAAGATTAATTTACTGTTGACATAGTTCGTGATGCTAATCCAAGTTCAAAACCCCCTTATCAAATGGTTCAAATTGAACTTTTAGAATTAACGAAGCAATTGTGAATTTATTAGATAAAGGTTTCATTTGTCATAAAACATCACCATGTGGTACTTCTGTATTGTTTGTTAAATTGAAAGATGGTTCAATGAGAATTTTAATTAATTATAGAGCATTTCATATCATCACTGTTAAGAAAAAGTATCATTTGCCTCATATCAATGATTTGTTTGATCAGTTTCAAGGAGATCGGTATTTTTCGAAGATTGAATTGAGATTAGGGTACCATCTGTTGAAACTAAATGAAGCAGGAATTTTGAAGACCGTGTTTCATACTAGATATATGCATTATGAATTTTTAGTTATGCCTTTTGGGTTAACCAATGCACCTGCGGTATTCATAGATCTTATGAATAGAATTTTCCGTGTGTTCTTAGATAAGTTTCAAGTTGTGTTAATTGATGATATTTTTGTTTATTCTAAAAGTAAGGAATAACATGATATTCATTTAAGGGTCATCCTTCAATACTTAAAATAATAGAAACTTTCTGGGAAATTCAGAAAGTGTGAGTTTTGGTTATAACAAATTTCTTTTCTTGGTCACATTGTTTCAAAAAATGGCATAACTATTGATACTAAAAAAACAAAATTTGTTGAAGAATGGCCAAGACCCACAAATATAACTGAGATCCATTGATTTCATGGTTTGGCAGGCATTTACTGGAATTTTGTTGATAAATTTTCACGGTTATATAGTCAAATGACTATGTTAACTCGAAAATTTGTTAAGTTAATTTAGACAAAATAATGTGATGATTGTTTTCAATAATTGAAAAAGAGATTAGTGAATGCTCAAGTTTTAGCAATGCCTTCCAAAAATGGTGAGTTTGTTATTTACAGTGATTCTTCATTGAAAGGACCTAGATGTTTCCTTATGATGAATGATCATGTAATTTCTTATGCTTCACTTCAGTTGAAACCCCATGAGTCAATGTACCCTACACATGATTTGGAATGAGCTGATGTTGTTTATTTCTTTAAAATTTTGTGGACATTAATTTTATGGAGTAAAAAGTGAAATATATACTGACAATATTTTTTTGGAATTTATAAATTCACTAAGAAAGATTTTAAAATGAGCCAGAGGAGATGGATAGAATTAATCAAGGATAATGATTGCACGATCCATTATCATCTGAGAAAAGAAAATAATGTGGCTGATAATTTGAGTCGAGAAAGTAATGTCTCATTAACCATGATACATTTGAAACAAGATACATTGGTTTTGAATTTGATGAACTTTGTTATAAATTATTTTGGTGCAGGAAGTTATTTTGTTCAATTTCAAGTGTTAGTGAAATTTTCTCTATCAGACAGAATAAAGAATGCACTGAAAGAAGATATTAAGTTGCAGAAAAAAGTAGTGTTGGTTCAGAAGGGTAATTTTCCAGATTTTAACATTGAAAATTATTATGTTTTGAGGTTTTGGAAAAGATTATGTGTGCCTTGTGATTCACAGTTTAAGAATGACATGTTTTTTTATGATCATAGTTATCCATTTTAAGATCATCTTGGTAGTACTAAGAGTACAGAGGTCTTCGGAAATATTACATGTGGGATGGAATGAAAAGAGATATTGCTGATTTTATTGTGGAGTGTTTGACTTGTCAGCAGGTTAAAGAAGAGTGGTAGTTACCAAAAGGGATTATTAAGTCTTTACTAGTTCCAGAATGGAAATGAGAAAATATTTCCATGGACATTGTTGCGGGATTACCGAAGACAACTCTAGGTAATAATGCAATTTGTGTTATAGTTGATCGATTGACTAAATCTTCTTATTTCCTTCCTATTAGAGAAACTTTGTCTCGAGATCAACATGCTTAGTTGTATGTTAATGATATATTCAGTATGAATGGAGTTCGCCTCTCCAATGTATCTGATATCGAAACCATGTTTACTTATAACTTTTGTAATGGCATACAGAACTCATTGGGTACTGAATTAAATTTTAGTACAACGTTTCACCCTCAATCAGATGGGTTTTCAGAATGAAAAATTCAGACCGCAGAGGATATGCTACATACTTGTTCAATAGATAACTGGGGATGTTAGAACTAACATATTTCTTTGGTTGAATTATATTATAATAATTGTTTTTATTGCAGTATACAGACTGTTCCATTTGAGGCATATATGGAATGTGTTGTCGAACTCTAGCTTTTTAGGATGAAGTAGGTGAAAGGAAGATGATGGGAAAAAATTGGTAGAAGATATGGTAGAGAATGTTCAGTTGATTTGGAAACCCATTCGACAACTCAGAGCAGACAGAAAAGTTATGCATATAACCGGAGGAAGGATATTTTATTTGAGGTAAGTGATCAGGTCTTTCTCAATGTTTCTCCATGGAAAAGTGATACGTGTTTGAGTATGAAGTGAAAGTTGAGTCCAAGGTTCATTGGACCTTATGAAATCATGGGGAAATTTAGATCAATTTCATATAGAGTATATTTACCTCTATGTTTATCCTAGGTACATAATGTTTTTCAATTTTCAATGTTGAGAAAGTATATACAAGATCAATCTCATGTTTTGAGCCCATAGGTATTTCAGTTGGAAGAGAATATCTCTTATGAAGAAAAGCTAGTCTATATTCTTGAATGAAGGGATAAAGTGTTGTGGAATATGGTAATTCACTTGGTAATTGTTTTTTTTTTGAAAAACCCATATGGTTGAAGAGGTAACGTGGAATCGGAAAATGTTATGAGGGATAAATACCCCAACTTATTTTGAAAAGTGAATAAAAATTGTGAGGACACAATTTCCAAAAGGGGAAAGGATGTAACATCCTAGGTAAATGGAGAATAAAATATTTTCATATTAATTTATATTTGTGAATTAAATATTAATTTTACATTAAAAGGGTTTTATTTTCTATAGCATACCTAATACGCAACAATGGGTATCTTTGAAATCTTATGTTTGACACTATTAACATAATATTATTATTTTAAATGGTAGTTAACTCCTAGTAATTGTATTGGTGGTAATGAACAAAACTAACTAAAAAATTATTATAAATTTTTGTCAAAGGTATTTACGTTTATCTAATAAATGTTGTAGGCTTAAAATGTGAATGAATCTAATTTTAGGAATAATTTACATTAAATGGTTGATTTAATTCCTTTTAATGATGAACCCTAGTTAAATATAGATTTGGTCACATTAAAAAATTAAAATTGTAAAAAAATCCTTATTTCTATTGGGGACATCATAATTTAATTTGTGTAAATTTTTGGGAATTTTCCAAAAAAGTATATTTTTAATGAATAGTGAAAAATATTGTATTTTAATTCAAAACTGCATTTAATCTAATTTATTTTTATGGTTAGATTATCATTTAATTTTACATTAATGTGTAATTAGAATATATTTTTTCCATTCAATATTATTTTTGTCATTGAAATTAATTTCACTTTGAATTTGGACATAAACAAGTGTCGATCCATTGATAGTTATTGTTTCTTAAAAACACGCTATTTGTATTGACAATGGGAATTATTTTTAAATTAATTAATTAAACATATATGTTTAGAATTTGAAAAAATAAGCATAATTTTTGAATTTGTAATATCAAATATATCATAGGCTGATTTTATTGGTATTTTTCTGAAAAACATCAATTTTTGATGAATAGTGAAACCACTTAGTAGTAGTTAAAAAACAAAATTTATCATTTAAATTAAAATTTTCCACTTCTGTGAATTGAAGCTAAAAAATCCTCATTCATGGATGTTATTAGTTTGTAATATTTTGTTCAATAATATTAAACTAATTTTTGGTGATTAGTAACTTTTTACTTTTATTTACCACAGTTAAAGTTAAATAAGGTAATTCAAGGTCAAAAGATATTATAATAATTCAAAATAACCATAACACTTTTCCTAAACTTATTTTATGAGTAATGTACAACCATTGGAATCATTGGGTCTATTTTTGGACCCCATGGTGCCACTTATGAATGATAATGACACTTTAGATTAATTAATTTAAAGTAAATGTAAAAATAACATAAACTATTATCTTTTAGTAACCGAACTTTCACAAGGGGATACATAAATTATCATTTCCAATATAAATATTAATTGGAAATCTGAAATGATTTACTACTACATCGTATGTTTTTATAATTTTTAGCCATCTAATAAATTAAATTATTTATGAAACAATAATGATGTAGTGTTTACATCATTAATAAATCATTTAAATAAATACGAGTATAAATATTTAAATAACATCCAAAACCTTTACAATTCTTATTGGGTGATTTTATTTCTACAAATAGTCATCTTATAATTGAAACTAATGATTTTTGGTACTTTATAAACCAAATATCATTATATAATAAAATAATATTGTCACAATTTTCTAAAGAGTCCTCCTCCCCCTTATAAAACGATACCATTTCTATCTGATTCCTCACACCTCTCAAGACTTTTGGTTCATCCCACCTCTAACCAAATAATCTCCCTAAATCCCTATATTCCCCATAGAAGCCATAACATAGGCAAGAGGTTTCAAAAAACCATTTTGGTTCAAACCAAAGGGAGTTACCCAAATTAAAGGTATCAGTTTTTCTTTACATCTTTTCCTTTATTTTACTTCTACGACCCCTAAAATATTTTTATTACATTATTTTAAAACAAAACCAGTACCCTAAATATAATTTTATGTTGTTAAGAGATTTATTCAAACTCCACGTATACACACCTCCATCTAATGGGTGAAGAATATACTATTTCTATGGATGGAAATCAAATGCCTTACAAAACGATAATTGTTCGATTATCTCCTACCACCTATCATGGTGGCCATTATGATGAAACTATACATATATATGAAATTTATTATGTTTATGTTTATGTTTTATATATGATTATTTATTTTTCATTTATATCATAAATTTATGGTTTCCATTATGGGTAAACGCTATAATTTCATCAGAGGTAGTGCGGACTACCGCCCCCTCAAAGTTATATGACTCATTAATTCCATTTGAGGGACTTATAAAAGATGGATTTAATGATATTATATAATATATTATACTATAATTATAATATACCAATTTATCATTATGTTTTAATTCCATTTAAATAAGATATTGAAATGAATGTAGCGTTCTTGTATACGAACAAGTTACAATCTCCATGAATGGTACATTTCATTTATTACCTCCAAATGATATGTTCTATTATAAATATATATATACTGGATATATATGATATATATGATATCTAAATAATTAATATCATTTTGGATATAATGGACTATTTACAACATGGACAACATGTAAATATAAGGTGTTCATTTTTGACTCCAGTACCTAATATTGACAAAACAACGATTAGTAACTTAAATGATTAAATAATGCTTAAAACATGGTAATAATTGATATAAAAGGACTAATAAACTTTAAAAAGGTTCTTAACTAATGAAAATTTAACTTGAGTGTATTATTCCGAAGATTAAAGAATGAACATGTCACGTCGGACTTGAGGTAAGGGACTTCTTCTTAATCTCCATTCATTGAGGCATATTTTCTTTTAATGCACGACTTTATATTATACGCCGTATAAGCACAAATGACAATTTAAATGTAATATTTTTCTGTTAATATTTATAATAAATGAAAAAAATGCATGTTTCTTTTAAAGTATGAGATGACAATGACCTTTTCGCCGCTGTGAGTATTATTTGTTCTTTCGCTTCCTTTACAAGCTGTAATGTTTTTCTTTCATGGAATATAAATACCATATATTATTTTATGTATTTTGGTATTGAATATTGTTTTGATAATGGATTAGTTTTGTAAATATATTTAAGTGATATGTTTTGATTGAAATGTGGAAATTATTTCTTTCCATTATATTTGTGTTATGTGTTATGATTTCATAATGGTACTTGGATATTTGATGGGTAGTTACGTGATAAACCAAATGACGGGTGGTGCAATGATAAACCAGGATGGGTGGTTATGTTATAACCTCGAATGCATTGGGTATGGAAGTTGGATGTATGTCTATTCCATTTAGTTAAATGTGTGGATGACGACGGTATTGTTATTCCTTAAATGTTTGTTAATGTCCCAAGTTACCTTTATATGTTATGTGTTCTTTATAGGGGTTTTATGATAATATTTTTGTTACAAAATGGTAAGTAATGATATTTTATTCTATGAAGAGTATTTAGTACTTCATGAAGGTGAAATTTATTAATTATGATAATGTATTCATGATTTACTTGTTTTTTTGAAAAACTCACAATTTTCCTTTTTTTTGGGTATCCCTTAGTGAGATTTTTATGCTCATCCCAGGTTTTGAATTTTTTTTCACAGGGTGAAAAGAATAATAGGTTCAAGGATGGGATCAAGGAAATGTTATGCCATCTTAAACATGGAACTTGAAATGACTCCTTTTTTCAATAGTTTTTGTTTTGTGAAAAAAATGGAAACAGAGTAGAAGTTTCTACATTGTAAATTTTGAAAATAAATGAAATAGTTATGAGTTAACTATCTAAAAATATAAACCTAAAAAGATCCCCAATGTTAAATATTAACCTATTTCATGATTATGTATGTTTTATGGTCGGGTCCTTATAATGTTAATTGTCAATTGCAATTGAAGGAGTCCTATGAGGTTGCGACGTATAAGAAACATGGTTAGGGTTATGCCGATACTGATGGTAACACTAGTTATATCAATTCGATGAGGTAGAATGAATGAAGGTGAACCAATATGAATTCGAGAAAGGCCACATTATTAGTATTGCCTCTCGATTGACCCCTAGTGGATTTATGGAACCTCTGCAATGTCAGTGTGCACCACGAGAGGAGCTCACAAAGAGTCATCATCATCTCATGCACAACATGAGAAGCATCTACGAACATAGAGTGAGCTTTTTTGAGTCAATTCCTAGGGAGGAAGAGCATATGTGTCTGTGGTAGTAGTAGTAGTAGAAATATTTCCAACAATAGTAGAAGCATGTGGAGATTCAGGATGAGATGCGTCGATGGAAACATTAGTAAGAGTATGAGGAGATAGAGTACATGTGATGTCTGACTCATAGTTTAGGGATGTTGTTCCCTTCACCAGCTCTTCTAGACAACCCTCACTGTCAGTGATGTGCATTAATTTTATAATGAAATATTTGAATTTATTTTTTAATATTAAATATTTAATTTTTTATATCTGTTTTTACTATATTTTCTAGAATATAACATTTTTTATTATTTTTTCACTTTTTTATTATTTTTTACTATTTATGTAAATTATTATATTTTTATTTTTTTGAAAATACTCTTGTTTTTATTATATTACTAATATTAAAATTATTATTTCATTAATATTAATATTATATTGTTGTTATTATTATTATTTTAGAAATAATTTTATTGTACTAATATGAATATTTTGATTTCATTTATATTAATATTATTGTATTATTAATATTAATTTAATTTTTTATATTTTGAATTTTTTCAACTATTTTTTATGGTCCATCACAAAAGGGAGTTTTTTGTATATTTTTTGCATTATTTTCAATGGCCCGTCACAACAAGATAAAAATCAGACGAACTATTTGCGACAAGTGTCATTAAATTACAATAGTGTTTTTTTAAATGCCGCAGCATTTTGAGACAGTGCCACTTACTTTCTTAACTAATAATATTTTGGGATAGACCATCAGAAAAGTTAATATTTGTTATTCCGTTTTCTATAACAGGCCATTTGTGATGCGACCCCGTTGCAAAAAGTCATTTTTGATGAGAACTCGTTGCAAATGGACCATTACAAAAGTTAATTTCTTTACTATTGTAAATATTAATATTATTTTTTTAATATAATATTAATTTTTAAAACACTATATAGGTGGTTAATAAAAATTCAACAAAATTTAATCATAATGTAAGGGATTTTATCTCAATATTATTTCATTGAGGTATATTGTTATTTTGTGGACTTATATATATTTTTATATGGTGTATATATATACCATTAAGATTTAATGTCATGAATAATTCATTATTCGTTTTATTTTGAGCATAAATTTTATTTATTTCAACATTGAAGATTTGAATTAAAATATACCATTTGGTAACTAAATTCATAACTCAATTGGTATTCTTTACGATGTATAACTTCCTTATTTCTATTAATATTCAATTATTTTTTAATTAAATTTACTATATACTGATGTATTTGCAATTTTTTATGTGAATTTATATTTAAGAGACATACTCATTTCAATGATTAATTATCACTTCAAAGTTATGATCATTTCAAGTTATTATTAAACAATTTCATTTTTATCAATATTGTATATTCTAGAATTTCATATAAATTAAATTATTTGGTCATTGATTAATAAAACAATTATTTTTATTTTTATTTGGTTATTCATTATCTTTTTCAGATAATAGATCCATTTATCCACTCTTTCATACTTATTATGAATAATAAAATGTTTTTATTAAAACCCAACTTTGTTTCAATCATGAGTCAGAAAACTATTTTCATCCCAAAATAATGTTGTTTAAAATTTAACATGATTTTATTAAAATAAAATTTCACCCATTTTTCTTTTTTAATATTTTTTAAAACGATTACTATTTTCTCTTTCTAAGCATGGATATATTCTAGCCTTTTTAACTTCAAAAAAAATTTCATTCTATATTTTCCAACACATGGACAGTTACTCATTGTCATTTCATTAAGGATTCATTTTCTTGTTAACAATTTTATTATTAAATAACATTATTTATTTATGTTATTATGAAAGAAAAATATTTAAAAAATTCAAAATTGAAAGTCTACATTCCTCAAAAAAAAATTTTAAAATATTTTCAATTCATCAACAAATACAACCCATATTATTGATCCAATTGGTATAAATTATCTTGATACCATCCTTATTTTTTATCTGGGTGTATTATGTTTATTTTTAACAAGGATAATGTTAATATTCGATTCCCTTGATTCATTTTTCATAGTCATTAATTTTTCCTTGAGTAATTCACTTTCTAGTTATCCTTGAATAGTAAATTTCCACAAAACATATATATCATTTATCATGGATATGATTATTTCCTATAGAATATAAAAATATAATGTACTTTGTTTTCATTTAATATTATTTTATCAGTTGGGGAGTTATTGGTTTTTACTATATTAGTTACCAAATATTATTATTTTATAAGGGGAATTGATTATAAATTTAATCAATTATTCAATATATGTGGAATTTTTTGGACTACTATGACATGGGTATGGGGTTGTAAATGTAAGACCCTAAATGCATCAGTAGTCTCAGAAGAAAATATCTAGTTTAAACCCCCTACATGTTAATAATGTTATCTTTTAAAAGGTCACGTGAATGGTCATGAATGTAGATATAAGGTTGCATATACAAAATTGGAGTGTACCCATTATGTTCTAAGTCATATTCTTAAAGGTCTTGATTGTAAATTTATCACGTTCCTAAGTAATGTAGAATCAAAAAATAAATAATTTACTATAATTATATTCATTAATTATTATCTATCCTTTTTTCAATATGAAAAAAATCTATTGATATTTTTCATTCCCAACTTACAGATTATGAACTCTCCATTCATGATAATAATGTTATTGATTAAATGAATTTTTTTTCAGTTATATTCTTTTCTATTATGATTATTCACATACTAGTCATTTTATTGATTATACGGTAAGTGTTTTTAATTTTATACCTTTCTATCTTTATTATTCTCATTGATTCATTGTTAACACCATTGTACTCAATCTTTAAAGAGAATTTGAGAAGAAAATTATTTCGATTCTTTAACCTATAATTCCATGAAATGTTATATGGATAATATATAGGGATATCTTATATGGAATAATGATAATTATGAAATTTATTATCAAAAACATTATATTTTAATTTCGGTTTTCACATATAATTCAAGACTCATGTATGTATCATGCCTAAAAAGACCACTATACTCTTTGGTATGTAATTCCTAGTAACTAATGATACTTTAATTGTATTGTACACCATATTTGGGATTAAATGGTTTGGGTAACTACATTGGAAAAGTTCAAAAATATTCAAAATATATTAAAAATATATTGAAAACAAAAAGAAAAACAACAATGTGATATAAAAAATTTCCCCACTGTAATTTTTGTTTAACACACCAATAAAAATTATATGTCAATATATTTTATACTTTCTCCACAATTATATTTTCAATGAAATATTTCAATTCTCTATCTCAAAATTAAATACGAAATAAACATTATTGAGGAAATGAGGTACTAATTCATACATAGAAAATTTATATAAACCATTACAATATAAATCTATATTAATCTAGATTAGTGTAGAAAATAAAAGGGTTTTGTTTATAAAAAATTGATCATTATAATATTTAATTTTTATAAATGAGATTAATAGTAAAAAATTCTTGACGAACTACCCAATATATTATATGATAATATTATTGATAGGTAAAAGTTGATAAACTATAATATTGACTTGAATCTTCTGAGTACACCTCAAAAAAATAGATAAAACATTTAATGTAAAAATAACTACATACAAAACCCTTATATATTATTTATATATATACTTTTCTCAAATGATTAAAATTTCCCACATTTATTTTAGAATATTTATTTGATTAACATGGATGATATATTTAAGGAGACATAATTTTTAAATTACATTCCCCAAGAACCTCCTTCTATAATATTTAGTTATAAATGAGATTGACGATTTTATAAGCTTATTCTTCACATGTCTCCCCATTCATGTGAAATACTAGTAAACATATTCTAAAGAGATAATATCTATAATGATGATCTAAATTAGAGAATAGATGAATATAGATAACATTATGTGTTTTTCATGATTTGATAACATCTACAACTTCATTATGCATGATCTTATTTAATGAATAATATTGAGGGAATGATATAATAAAAAACATATCTTCTTTATCTTTTCTATAAATTATTTAAATCAATACCAATATCTATGTTTCCACCCATGAATTTATGTTTAACCTCAAATTACATGAATTGTATGTGAAAATTAAAAAATATTAAGGGAATAATTTGTTTGTTTTTTCTCTTCGGTGCGAATAAAAAGTTTGTGATTTTCTCAACCATGGTTTTTCTATTTTCATGATTCCACATCATATTATCTTGTCAGCTTTGTCCTTTTGTAGAGAGGATCTCATCATTCCTTCAACCTATTTGGGTGAGGTGGTTCTTCTCTCTTTAGTGATTAAATAATATGAATATCATGATGCAATCTTCATTCTCTTCATAAATACTTCTTGTGTGGGAAATTTTCATAAAAACCCAATCGAATGATTTACATCATTAAGGTATCTCTCGCAAATAACATATTTCACAAAATTATTTCCATTTTTTACAACATACCATGAAATTGTTTTACTTATTTTGGATATTTATTTTTATATTTAGGAAAATATTGTTCTTGTTATTCATAAAACATTCATGGTATCTCTGAATATATTAATAAAAAAACAAGATTTTATTTGGGAACACTCGATGATATCTTGAATAATTGATGTTGATTATCAGGAATAAGTTTCTTCATATCCGAATTATATGATATTTTCGCATTCTGAAATTAAACAAGGTCCTTCTTGGAATATACATTTCCTTGTGAAATGTGTGCATATATAACTTCTTATGAATCTTCTTTGGTGTAATATGTTCTTTATCATAATTAGTATTTATGCCCAAAGATTATACTTAAAAATGATTTTATCTATTATTTTCATTATTCTTTGATACATGTTATTATGTACATGAATTACTTATGTGATGAATAATTCTACTATCATCATAGAGATATTTTAGTGTATGAAATCTATTTGATGCAAAGAAATTGTTCTTATGAATTGAGTGTCAAATCCTCACTTGCATGCTCCCCCATTGTATATTCTTAATTTATCTTTTAGAATATATTGTTTTATAATAGAAATATAAGGCACCATCATGGATCCAGTTGGAGCACCAATATTGATCTGAACACCATGATATTATTTTAACATCTCCATGTTGTCCGTAATTTCCAACCTAAATTGCATTCTATTTTTGGACCTTCATCGCCTTCTGTAGTGATTTTCATGGAGAAAAAAACATCCACAGATATTATTATAATCAAAATTGACACGATGATTATATATTATATATATTACTCTTTATCATTATTTTTATATACTTTTATTTATACCTGTAATTTTTATATTAAAAAATTTCATCAAATTATTTCAACAATATATGGATGATACCTATATCATTGTAACTTCCTAATATATATCATTTGATCACATAATGATCACCATAGAAAATGATGAATACCTTTTTTCTACTAAATCCTTAAAAGAACAATGTGTTGTAATATTAACGAAATTATTTGACTGTGAAATATCAATATGTGACTTTTAATGATTGGGTGGTTAGATTTATTATTCAAGACATCTCACTTTGAGAGTATTCTTTTTATCATCAATAAATGTAATATTTTCATCAAAATCCTTCCACATATTCTCAACATCCCCATCATACATTGTGATATTTTCGTATAATTGTCATTCATGATCATTGATCCTCTTTGATTACATATATATTCAATGAATCTTGAAATATGTTTTATTTTTCATATTTTCTTCTAATGCAAGGATCTTCTGGTCAAACAATTTCTTGGAATCGTCTTTCCATTGTATTTTGTTGAGAGACACTTAATTTTAATTTTTATCATATAAATATAGTATCCTCATAATAATATCAATTTCAAGTAACACATTTGAGATCATACTGCGTCTAGTATAACTATATTTTAAATCCCTTTCCATTTTATCAACCCCATCATCAGGTTGAGTGATATATTCCTTCTGGAATTCTAAAATACCAAAATAAATGAATCTATTCATGGGAAATGAATTGAAAAAAAAAATTATGCTTAAATAGATGAATCTATTAACATTTTATCAAACTCATTAGATTCTTCTACTTTTTGTAGTTTAAATATATATTTTTACATACCATAGGATATCATGGATCCCCCTTTCCCATTATGGTAAATGTGTTACCTATATCCATTGTGGTACATCTAACAAAAACTTCTCATCCTTATATAATAGATCTATCAACCTCACATTAAAACATTGAAAATTATTCATATTTTCATAAGAGGAGAAACTACGTCATATTCATCTTTTATTTATTTTTATTGCCCATCATGTTTTTAATAGAAACCAAATTCATATATATAACATAATTATATTATACAAATTTTTACATCATTAAATCTTTAGGAAATAAAATTCAATTACATAAAGAAACATATTTTTTAATGTGAATACCAAATAGGAGATCCACCATCTAAAACAACTTATAAATAGCAAGGAATAATATCTAAGACACTAATAGGGGTGTGAATATATGTAGGTCTACTTGGTAATTTTTATCCCTATTCTATTTACCCTCTATCACATCTTAATGTAAATTTATTCCCCTATTATATTTCATTATCCCTCTATTTCATTCTTGAATTCATACCCACAAACTCCCCTAATGTAAAAAATCATTTAAATGAATCACCTATTAATATAAGAAGGATAATCATGGGTGTGATATCCTAAAACCCATAGTAACACAAACCACTAGTAAATGCACATTAATATTACAATATTTTCATAGAAATTTTTATAGTGTACATCCAACATACCTTTCTCTTGAACCCAAAAATCAGTTATAACCTCTACAAATAAAAATTAATGTTTCTGTAAAAATAATATCTTATGAACCCAATCTGAAATATGTTTCACAATTGAGGTGATGAATTTTCTTTCCTTTCACAATATAAATTATCTTCATTGGTTTGTATACATTACACTTAACACATGTTCATCTTCTCACCACAGTAGAAAAATAATATGATAAATCTTCCTCTTCATATTATTATATTTAGAAATGTGTTACTAGATCTTTATATAATACAATGAAATTGACAACAAACTCTTCCAATTATTCCCAATATTCATCATTTCTATGATGGGTAAATCCAAATGATTAATTATTTTTTATCTCTCTCATTATATTTCTTTCATTATCAGTGTATGTTAGAATACACTTGATATCCATAATTCTCTTCAACTAATTAGGATATATTTGATTAACCAGATCTATATTATTTCTTTTTTTATTTATAATATAAAATTTTTTATAGATAATCTATATCAAATATAAAAAAATGTAGTTGTGACTACACAATCATATATAATCAACCAACGCTGTATTTATATTTATAATTATAATAACTAGGACATTGATTTATCATTTACCAAAATATCATCACCAACATTTTCTCTATGATTTCTTCTCTATAACTTATATTAATTACACATTATTATTCTCTCTTTTAATTCATTCAAATTGAAACCTTATTGATATTATTATTAATTATAGTTATTATTTTATATATAATATCCATAAATTATTCTTCATCAACATGGAATGAATTATAGTCATGTTATCCTAATTATTATTCATTTACTTCATGATGTTAAAAAATTAGAGGATTTTATTCTAACGTGTTGTATCTTAAATAACCCATGGGAATTGTCCTTATATTAATTAACATGGTATTTAATTATGTGAGAAAACATATATTTCTAAAAACATTATTTTTTAAGACAAACTGTTAATTTTCATGTATATATATCATTGACTATGTAACTCCTTATTAAAATTTTAATATAGAAATTGATAATGTCAAATTTTCTCAAAATTATTATATCACCAAATTGAAATCCCAATACCCACATAACCCTACATCTTTGAAAATGAAAAATGTTACCATTAAGCTATATATATTACCTATATAAAAACTGGGCTATGTGAACCAAGTATATTAACCCCCAAAAATTATATATTCCAAAATATATAGAAATATTTTCTTACAACATAAACCATTGGTGAAGAAATATTTAGCTCATGATAAATTTATGATATTCCATGTGGAGAATTTACTTCAAATTTACAGTTCTTCTTATGTGTTATCATCTGTTTAACACATTCACCATACACTATTCATGTAGTCACTTATACATAACCTTGTTAATTAAATTTGATTATGTTTTATATTCTTATATACTTTGTCATGTCACCCATCATTCTGTTCTGGTAACATCATCCTGATATGAATAATTATTCTTCTTCATGTGGTAGAATTTATTTCACATGGTCACATCACTATGTTCATGAAATCACTTATAATACACATATTTTTATTTATTCAGAAGATTGAGCATTATTAAATTAAATATTTCTTATTTTCATCATTAAATGTTTCTTTCATTAACATCTCTTTCATTAATCACGTTCATTGAGTTGGCCTTCAGCTCAATTATTCATCAAATGAAAACAACTATATACCAAAAATCTATATGAACAATACAAAAGGCCAAACATGATCAACAAAATGTATAAATAGAGATGGACCATGGATAGAAAAACCCTAAATAATGTATGGTAATATAATATAGATATCATCCTGATTAGATTGCATGGATAAAAAAATTTAATGATATATTTTTTTCATACAATTTATTGATGGTTGAAAAGTACCTCTCTATGTGTTGTCCCTAAATAGAACTTTTTCATGTTCTCACACTCATTAATAATACTCAATGTTCCATAAACAACATAATGACTATCTGAGGGTTTTCAATTGGAACTATAGAACACATACTCATGCTTCCTGGTGTCATTCCCCCACACAATTGCCCACTAATCCTCTTACATGCATTCTTCTAATGAAACTCTCCTCTTTCTTCATGAACCCACTATTCCTTCACATGATTTTCTCCCTCTCTACTCAACCTCTTCCATGGCTGTATATAGGTCAAGCATAACCATTATAGTGGTTGTGGTGTCTCTTTTTTATATAGTTTTTCTATAGTTGTTTCATAAAAGACTCCTATAAAAATACTTTGAATAATTTCCATAATCTTCATTGATATAATATCATTCCTCATGACAAATTTTATATTACATAGACTTATTTATTTATCCTTCTACATCATTTTTTTTAAATGTTATTCATTTATTTAAAATTTTAATAGAAATTATTACTAGTGGAAAATTATTCTTAATATACATAAATAACATTGGAAACATTAACAATCCTCCATAGTGTAGACCCAAAATCATGGTCCAAGGAGGTATAGGGACATTAAGACTAATTTTAAAGAATCTACTGTTTAAATCCTATTCCATATCACATTAACTCATGAAAAGTTATTCCTCCTGATCCTATATTTTTATATTTCATAAAAATTATATCTATTTAAAACCCATTAAGGGTCCCTAAGAACAATCATGAATATTCATCTAGATGTTCTACATGCTTGATTAAGAATATTCCACGGTATGTTTCAGTAGGGATTGGTTGGGAATTTATTTATTTTATCTTCCTCAATATCATCTCCCCTTCCTTGTCAAGATTATATTATAATTCTAAATAATCATATTATAGTGAAGTTTTCATTACTGATTACTTTTTAGTTCTTTTAAACACATTGAATAAATAAAATTTATCTTCCATGATGAATATCAACGTACCATTGGAATCATCAATGGATGTTTCTATGGTGGATTGAAATGGCCTACTAAATATGAAAAGAACATCATCATAATGCTCTATATCCAAAATGAAATGAATTAGTTTTCATTCATAGCATCCCTACTCATATAAGAAATTCATATACCCTAATAATTTATAAGTTAAATATTTAATTAGGCTTAATGTGTGACAAGATGGTTGGATATGGTTCTCCTTATTTTATGTGTTGATGCATTGAAAACGGAATCAATTCGATACATTTATTGTGATGGAAGATCCAGATATATACTACATTATCTACTAAAAATATTGAGATGATAAATCTTCATCGACCGGGAAGATTAGGATGATATCTATTTTATAAGATAGAACAACAATTCTCTCTATGTTTTAGAATATCAAATTCTTCCAATTATTTTTAATTTGAATTATATTTCCCATTGAAATGAATTAGATGTATATTTATGTAAATCCTACATGAATTAAATATTTATTTGATGTTTATTCATGTTTTCAATAATTTTTTTCAATTTTATGTTCTTAATTCATCATTATTCATTTAGGTAGAGGAACAATCATTATTACAAACTAAATTTTGTTTAGAATCCCTACAATATCATCCTCAATATTTTTATTCCATTTATTATATATTTATCCATTTATTTTTTATATTTTTTTTAAATGGATGAGAAATTAAAAATTTGAATTTAGTAGTTCTCATATAATATCCCTAATGTTATGTTTTTCATATTTTGGTTTTCATCTTCATATATATTCTCATTACGAGCAGTCTTGGAAAATAGTAGACTACCAGGTTATTTTGATATCCACAGCAAGTTGAAATTGTAATTATATTTTCTATGGGATCCGCTTCATTGTTTTTAACAAATATTATACATATTTAATGATATTTTATCAATATTATTTAATAATTAAGGGTTATTTTTAAATAAAAAATCATTTTTTCAAAAAAAACGTAATAAATGTTTTAGAGTCTTTATATTTGGGTAAAAGGGTAGTCACCACCACTGAATAATATTTTGAGTGTTTTCAGTATTATGAATTGTGTATGAATGGGATTGTTTTCCCTATAGAGCCTTTATATTAAAACAATAATATATTTAATATATTATATCACAAGCTTGAGAATTTTCATAAATAATGGAATACCATCAAAATTGTATCTCAGATGGGAAATCTATGACATCCATTACATTTGGACTGTTATTTTTACCCTAGGTGTGACATAATGATTCTGTGTATGGGGTGTTCAATCGGATCAAATTCAAGGTTAAATATATTATATTGGACACACATTTTTTTGAGATAATAGAATATATACCAAATGATGTGTTTGGTGGAAAATATAATACAACCATTTGGTCCATAAATGTGGGTTTCAATCTAAGTGATGCATAACCTTTATGGATGTCAGGTGTTTAGTAACATCACGTATAAGGGTGAATTCATTACAATAAAATTATTTATTATTATTATTTTAATTATTAAACTTATTTTTCAATATTCTACATTAATCTGGGACTAGACCTCTATTTACCAATATAGGATAATCCAAAATCCTCCACAACCATCTAATTTGACATATTATTATTAGTAATTTTCTGATGAAATAAATTTATACACCCAAGAATCAATATATTTTGGAATTAATTAATTAAATCATGTGTTATATTTATGATTTTTAAATTTATTAACATGGGAATGGTTCAAAATATTTGAATTGTTCAATTATGGTTCTTTGTTGATACAGTGATGTTCGACAAACCAAATGACTCCTTTGTATGAGATATATAATGACATGTATGTTTGATTATGTTTTCATTTGATACTTCCATGTACTCAATTTTACCTTCCATTTATCGTGTGTGAATCAACTAGGTTGAAGAAGGTGAGTTTTAATTTTTTTTAACTATTTATTAATTCTTCTTTTCCCAAATGATAAGTCAATAAATATATTAAGAGAATAAATAAAATTATAGAAACTATATTATCTACATTTAAATTTTAAAATTTATAACCAATATATTCAAGTAATCGAAGAATATATTTGAAATTATTAATTATCAAACAATAATTAATCATAATTTAAAAGGATAATTATGTGAAATTATCAATGTAAATTTGTGGAAAATTACCAAATAATATTTTTAATAAAATATGAAATAATAAATAATAATATATATTGAATGATAATAACATCAGATTATTAATTTATAATTTATAAATACATATAATAATATAAATATAAATTTGTAATTTTTTTGTAAAATTTTCAATATATTATAATAAAAGTAAAATTTACAAGAGATTATGAAATTATAATTAATATGGGATATTTTATAAGAAAATATCAAAAGATAATTATAAAATAATAATTTCTTATTATATATCAAAATCAAATTATAAAAAATTATTCATAAGAAATTATAGGATAATAATAATAAAATATATTTTATATGGAATTATCAAAAGTAGCTATTCATGTGGAAAAAATTGTTAATGAAATTGTTGGCCTAAAAAGAAAATTTTAAATTATCCAAGAGAGAGAATGTATAATCACTTTTGATATTTTCATTCATTTTGAAATAAATGAGATGTTTTGGGTTCTTGGAATACATTAAAAATTGTGATCATTAACATGTCAACAAACATGATAATAAGGAAAAAGAGAATGTCGTATTTACTTTTTTGGTTTTCACTCAATTTTTCAAAATAAACATGTTGGTTTATTATTTTTGTTGGTGTCTAAAAAATTATTGAAGAAATTTCCTTACCATTTGGATATATATATATATAATGTTTTATTTATGTTATATTGTTTCTTGATCGCTCCATGATTTATATGAATTTTATATGGGTGATTATGAGGTTATCACACCTTCTTAATTATGAGAGTGTTGTTGTTTTTGGATAATGACAATTAATTTTGTTGTACCATATTGATACTTGATCTGAAATGTATATCTTGTTGTGTTGAATAGCCTATTGTACATTATTTTTGGTATTGATACAAATATGAGGAGCCTTGAGGTTAGAAAAATATAATCCAATCAACTTTAATTGAGAGTTTGGAAATCCCTGAAGTGGTATTTGAAAATATTTATGGTTTACCAACATTATAGAGTTTGAAATACCTTAATGGTGGGAAAGGATTTTCCTATGGGGGTATGTATATAAATGGATAGCTTGTATATATTAATATGGGATTTCCATGGATATGATTCATGTGTGTTAAAATGAAACCAGACCAATTATTGACATGGTGAATCATGAATCATAGATGATGACGGTCACTATCAGTTTTGGGTGAGAAATATTATCTAAATGGGTGTAAATGGTTGAATAATTTAACAACCATTTCATCAATGAAATGAATAAAGAAAGGACATGGTGCATTGTAGATTGATTAATAGATTATATGAATCAATAAATTTATTATTGTATATATATTTTGGTATTTATGTACATTATCATATACACTATTATATATTATGTGATCTTATATTAAGGAAGTATTGTTGGTTTAATACTGAGTTTTTTAATCACACATTACTCATATTTTAATATTTGATTGTATATTTCATGACTCTATATCTCACATTGGGGACGAAACTTTTTTTTATGGTTGAGTAGAGTAAAACGAAGCTGGTAGTAGACTATGATGGTGTCTATAGGGACATAGTTCTTATTTATTTATTTTTATACCACTTCGTAATTTGGATATGATTAAATCATTAGGGGAGGCGTATTATTATAATTCATATATTCTATAAGTTAAATTATTCTTGTTTAATCTGGTTATTGATAATATTTTAGATGATTTATTACTAATTATATGACATTTTACTAAGTGTACAATCTCCCTGTTGATGAACTCAGACAGTTGTTTCTAGTTAATAACATGTTGCATATAGGGATATATACATGATGTCATCCGGAATACTAGATCAAACCAAATGGTTTGGTTTGGGATGTTACACATGGTTCATTACCTTTGTCTTTTTTATGCATTCCCACTTCAATTTTAAACATTTTTTATTTAAAATCATGCATCTTAGAATCAGATTTATTTTTATCTCAAGCATGTTGAGATTTTTTTATAATATTAGTATTTGAATTTTTCACAACATGAATCAATTATATATAATATATGATCCATAATTTAAATATCTTTCCTCAAAATATATATTTTGGAATTATAAGTATGTAATTTTATTGATTAAATGATTCTTATGATGTTTTCGTAACCATGGGGGGTTTCAGTTCTAGAAACCCGATTCCCTTTCCATTTGATATGTGGATAGTTTCTATACCCCTAGTGGTATCTATTATACAAAATGTAATCCCTATGTTTTTTCATATGTCCATAAATAGTAGTATTGGAATTTTCATGATGCTTTCTAGGAATATCCAATATCGGATAGAATGATTGTGAGTGTCCAAATATACAATGATGGTGAAATTGTTCTCTAACTATGTTTTTATTATTATCATTGAGGAAACTTGTAGCTTATTAAACATAATTTTCATCATTAAATTTTTTTTTATACTTGAGAACATATTATTTGATTTTTTTGAAAGTGATTCAAATATATTATTAATCTCTTCAATATATTTTTAACTATAATACCATCCAGAAGATGGTTCTAAAAATGTTTACTGATATGAGGAATAATTATAGTAGAATGTTTCCACGAAATATTTTACAGTATATTAATGGTTGGGATACCACATAAGTAATCCAATAAACCTATCTCAAGAATTTTGTAATAACTCGTAATAATCCTAACGGAATCACTACTAAAAATGTGAGTTTAACCGTTCTGACATTTATAAGTACATGAAATGTTTGATGTGAATGTTTATTTTTATTAGCACTAAATGAAAGAAAGGATAAAGGAATCCCATCATAAGTTCATTTTTTCTGCATTGATAAATGATCACCTTTATCAGTGCTTTATTTTATCACTAATAAAAGACACCCTTTATCGGTGATTTATTTTTAGCACTGGTAAAACGTAACATTTATCAATGTTAAAAATGATGCACTAAAAATTAGTAACCATTATTAGTGCTTTATTAACAGTCATAAATGTCCACCAAAAAATTAAATAATTAAAAAAATTGATTTTTTTAGAATTTCATTAATTAAATTAATATTTTTATAAAATAATAAATTTAATATACAAATATTATAAATTTTCAATTTAATAAACATTATAAATTAGATATATAGATATTTAAAATGAATAAAATGATATAATTAATAAAAAGTTAAAATGGGTAAATATAGATAAATAATAAAAAAATTATTAATTAAATTATTATCGATGAAGAATAAAAAATTTAATATATATATATATATTATAAATACTAATTAATAATAAATATTATATGTATATTCATTAATAAATATATAATTAAATAAAAGATATAAAAATGTGTATGTTGCGAAATTATTTTGAAATGTATTAATTAGACAATTATTAATAAAAGTCAATTAGTACAATATATATATATTAATTATAAATAATAATAAATTATATATATATAAATAATGTATAAAATGTTAATTAAATACATATTAATGTCTTATTCATTATTAATGTTGTTTGATTTTTCAACATAACATATATCAAACATCGTGTGTTACATTGACTTCACACACACAAACACTCAAACACATATATATAATTAATATTTTTTATATACAAATGAACACACACATATATTATTGCAAAATATAGAAACAAGTACACATAAAAATTAAGTAATTTATTAAAATTCATTATATTTTATAATTTCATTATAAAATGATACATTTAATATATTATGTTTTTAATTGTTCAATTGTATTTATTTATTTTTAATATTATTATAGTTAGGGCACCAATTTTTTATAATTCATTATTTTTTATTTTATTTTTGAATTTGATCAATTTCTAATTTTTATTTATTATATATTTATTTACAATGTTTTAGTATTTTTATTATTTATTGATATTTACATCAATATATATATAAATATATATATCCCATTTTTTATAATATAAATTTGATTTGAAAAACATATCTGTTTTTTAAGTGTACCATTTTGAATTATTCAATCTCCCTCAATTTTAAAATTCATGTATTTAGTATTATATGTCGATTAATAAGGTTAAAAATATATTTCTAAATAAATATTTATATATAAATATATTTATATATTTATATTTAATATAATTAAAAAATTATATATTTATAATTATTATAACTTGTAATCAATTATTCATTAATTAAGTATTAAATTAATATAAATAAATAATTATTTATATATTATAATTATAAAATTATTATTATTTTAAATAAATCCATTCTCAGTTATAAAATTTTAGCACTTATAAATTTTTTTATCTTTACTAACACTAAAAAATCATTGTTAAAACAACTATTTACCAGTGTTTAAACAATAGCACTGATAAACATCTCTTTTATCAATGTTTATTGATTAAAAAATTATTAAAGGGATTTTTACCAGTGCTTTTCTGAATGCACTATTAAAAGTGTTCCTGGTCTATTTAATAGAAACCTAACTGGTACTTACTGAGTTGTGATTCTCATTCTCTTTCTGAACTCCTCTACTACTAGTGTGACTTATCTATGATCCCTTAGACGAATCAAGGATTGAATTTAATGTATGTTATTTTATACTTTTCTTCTATCATTGTTTTATCTTTTGGACTTTATTTTTATCATTTTTGAGTTGTTCTTAACCAGGAAAAACCCTACATCTCTTCTCCTCACTAGAGCCAGAATGACTCCTCTAGGTTTATGTAATGATGATACTGATGTACCATGATATTAGTCACCATTGTTTTGAATAATTATGATTCAATGAATCATAGTAATCCTATAAAAATTTCTATATATTTCATTAAAGAAAGAATACAAAAAATCAATAACTACTCTCAATACATTATTTTCCTATTAGGAAATGGGATGAAATCATGATGGATTTCAGGACCATTTTTTCAAGATCAACTAAATAGAGAAGATGTATTGTTGGTTATAGTGGCTCAATTAGCTACGATGATCAACTTATTACCTATTGAAGATACTAGCTCAGTTGATTAAATGGACTATGTTTTTTTCATTGAGATAATAATATTTCCATGTGTATCATCCGGTGTTATATCTGATAGGGATAAGATGTTTTTAAAATTGTTATTGAAATGAAATTAATTTTCAATGTGGTTATAGGGTAATATTTATACTTCAATTATTCAACATAATAACGACCATTATAATTACACTGTCTTGATATTAGTGGATAATCATTGAACACTAATTTTTGACATCATTGTATGTTGGGCAAATTAACATTGATTTGTTGAATTCTATGATTAAAATCATTATCAATCAACTATTTAGACTAACCAGTATAAAGAATTATATTTAATAAAATTTCATAATCCTTTATTTGGATAATGCTATAAGAATCTCATAAGAATATCCCTATACATTTCAATGAAAAATAATCCATGTTTTTTTAATTGAAAAAACATTTTGAAACTAGTGAAAGTGAAATAAAATCCTACAATGAACATTAATAGTACCAGTTGTAATTTAATGATAACAATCATGTGTTTATTTATCATTCCCTTATATGGGATTAGTATTTGATTTGATATATGATTAAAATAAAATCAAAATGCATCAAAACAATTAAATTTTTTTTAAAATTCTATGAACAATCTTGACATATTTCCTTACACATATGAAAACTCAATGGTTGAATCTATTCCTCAAGAATCTGGTCAAATATTATGGAATTTGAAATATATTAGGCTACATTGGTTTTAAATTTAGTAACTGATTTAACCATGTAATAATATCTAATGTTACTATCTTAGTCTTTTTGGGTGTATTTTTTGTAGAAGTGGAGATAAAAGAAGGGTTAGAGGATTTGAGTGTAGAGAGTGGTGAAGAGAAAGAGGTATCATTGTGCGGTAGGCAATGAGTACCTGATTAACTCATATTAGGAACTTTTTTATGAGTGTTTATATTGGGCCACTATTGACAACACAATAAACCTTGTGGCATGGTTATATATATATATATTAATCTAATATTGAGATTTGATCTGTACTATGGGTTTTGGTCTTGTTAATCATATTAAACTCGTATACTAGGAAAAATATGGCCCAATACCCTGTCATCAGGTTAAGAATGACTACTATTTTTAAATTACAATGATTTTACAAGAATTTTTCTTGTTTTGGTGTCGGTTTATGTGAGTAAGCATTGATAATAAAAATATATTTGAAAATTAATTTGATTTCATTCAAATGGTCTCATATTAGAAAAACTGGATCTAAAAGAAAATTTTTTGGATTAAAAAATTGGGAAATTATTGGGTTCGATTATAAATTGGAATGTATATACCAAAAAATTCATTATTAGTGATTTCATATATGGGGGTAAGTATGGAGTCGATTCGGAAACTGATTTTATGATTTTTTTTGTTATTCAGACTATGTCACGAAGAATGGTCCCTAGAAATTATAGTGGGTAACACCCTATTTCTAGTTCACCTTAGTGTATTCCAATATTTTGTAGAAATATAGGTTTTTTATAGGTAGTTAAGTGGATTAAGAATGTTTATCATGTCTTCTAAGTATTTGTAATTCAAAATTCTTTTAGAGTTCTTGTTGTTCTGTGAATACATGTGGTTCTAGCTTTAGAATAATGGGAGTTATTTTCCCCACCAACAATGAATGTTAGGATGATGTGGGATGTATTTAAGTCTAAATTTTTTTTAACGGTAATACCTAAAGAGGTTCATATTATGAAAATGCATGATCTCATGATTATGAATCAAGGTCAAAGGATGGTCATGGCTTATGTTGAACACATCAACGATATTATTTCCTTTTCTCCAGAGGTGGTGTCCTAGGATAGGTTCAATGTTTCTATTTTCATTGGTGGTCTTTATATAGGATCAAAGAGATTGTGCCCTTCACTAAGGATATTCATTTTGAGAGTTTAGTGGAGGAATCATTTAGGGGTAATTTGTTATGAAGGAATCATACAACAAATTGGGTAAGTTGTTGTCCCTCATATTAGTGTAAAGACGTTTAGAGTTTCCTCGTTTTTAGTTTTTGGCTGTCATATGTTCAGATTTCATTATAAAATATTGATGAAATGATTCTTTTGAACTTAAAATGTTATTGTTTTTCTAATTATATTCCTTTATATGGATATTCATTCATGAATTATTTTACTTCTATTTTTTCAAGCATGATTGGATATGTGTATTTTTTTGGAAATCACTCTTTGTTCCTTTGACACGTGATTGTATTTTAGTTCGATATATTTTGTGGGTTTATCCCCTTGTTGTATTAAACATAAAAAAATTAAAAAAATGCACATTGGATATCACATTCGTATGTATTTCGTTCATTGGGTCAATGATATATTAGTCATTTGTGATGTGTAGAAATCATCCACACTACAATCCGGTGGATGTTCTGACCAGTATGACTGTATGTGCATCATTTTATTCAAAACTGACATACTCAATACCGAGAAAAATGATTCAGAATGTTTTCTTACTTTATGATAAGAATACATATGTCATTTGTGATGATTAGGAATCAGTCTCACCTTAATCTGACTCAAAGTGTGACTAGTATAACACTAAGTTCAACTTTTTATTGAAAATGTACCTTAATTTAGTAAAAAAAATAACATCCCCTTTTATAGTTTTTTCATTCATGTATTTATGTTAGAAATTTTATATCATTTATTTTGATTATATTGAATTTTTTTTATATTGATTTGGTGTGTTGTTACAACACATTGCACCTTTTGCTGGTTCCCTTGTGCGTTGTAGAATTAAAATATTGTGTAGCCCATTAAGAGTGCTGCTAAATTAACTAATAAGGATATAGAGTATCAGTTTTATAAATGTTCTGAAAAATATAACCTTTATTAGTTCTATTTTAGAGCTTATCAATGACTAGGCCTTTTATCTGCATTGACGTAGGTCGCGCTTTTAGAGCACTGATAAATGCCTCTTCTAGTACTGTAAAAGTCGTGTTTTGTAGAAGGAAATCCTGTGAATTTTTTCTTATTTGAATTTTATTCATTATAAAAATATATATAATAATAAAAAAAAATTACTGTTAATACAAAGTATCAAATATATCTTCATGCATTTCTAAGAAGCAACTCTTAAAAATATCATTGTGGAAATATGGGAGAAAATCGATTTTACATCCGCCTTTCTGAAACACTCAATGATTTATATTTCACTCACTCACGAAGACACTAATTACATAAATATAGTCTTTATTGGTTATTACATATAAAAACACTATATTGTAATATTTTATTGTTTGTCCTAATCGTTTTGAGGCCTAAATGATTTTTAAATTCAAAATGGATTACAATAAATCAAAAGTTTTATAAGCCACTAAGCCTAAATCTTCAAAAAAATATTTTAAAGGGGGGAATGTATTAAGGAAATAATTTTTATTATTATTTATTTTATACTACATAATTTACATGTTACTTTTAATTTTTTGTTACAAAAATTATATGATTTATAAACACTGATATTATGTGTTTTATGTTTTCACTGTCAATACTTGTGTTAATGAAAAATATATTAAATAAAAAAATTTAATACATATTGAAATTTTTCATTATATGTTTATATCATGTTTTCTAACATGTTCCTTCACCGACAACAATAAAAAAATATAATTAACATATTAATGAGAGTCATTAAATTAATTATTATAACTATCAACCCTTATATAGTTGAGGGAAGTTCTAATTCATAGGTAAGGACTCAAAATGGTGTGTTTGTGACCACTGATACAAATAAAAAGACTCAATAAAATAAAAAATCATAGAAATTTTAGAAAGTGTTAGAAGATATTATTATGGTGAAATAGCGTTTCTATAATGGATAATGTTACAATAGAGAACACAAAATCATTGATCAACCAAGTGATATCCTTTGATAAGTATGTGGAACATTATTGGATTGTTTTAAAATATTTTCACCTTCATATATGAAAATATATATATAACATATTAGAAATAGTGTAACCATAATTTTTTGATGGTCAACCACTGTGTGGATCAATCCTACAGTATTTCAACTACAAAAATTAGTAATTCATAAAAATAAGGAATACTTTTTTAAACAAGATTCATATTTTCTATTGATTTGATGTGATACACTCATGATATTATCTATTTTGAATAAAAATATAAATTTATTTAGTATAAAAACTACATTGGATCAATATTAGTCATAATATATACTCAATTTTTTTCATTGAAAATTATTCAATATAATAATTTGATAATGGGAGTAACAACAAACCAAATAATTCATGAATGTAATAATATGAATTACAATCACAATATCATTCCCCAAAGGGTTTTTCATTATTATAATTTTATATTCATCCTATATTATAAAGTTAAATAGAATTTTAAAAAACATTTAGTAGAGAAAAAATCTGGGAAATGTCTTCTTTATAAATGTGCTTTCTCTTCTTGAGCTCTATTGATATAACCCCTATTCATGATAATCAGATGTTAATTCCCACCATACCAATTCCAAAAAAGTTATATAAAATAATAGAAATATATCTTTCTCATACCGTATGGGTTATACATTTATTTTCCATTAATGTACTAATTACCATCTAGTGATCACATCGATCACTCAAAAATCAACACCTTATCTGAAAATTGTTACATTCATAATAGATCATTCTCTACAAAGGTGATAATATTTGATCCATTGTAACAGAATTTTTCCAACTAAAATGAAGAAATATCTAGAATATACTATAAAACCATATAAATGAGATTAACATCACCTAATTTCATTGAAATATATTTTTATTTTTCTCAGTGTTGATAAAATTCAATAAATTCTTTGTAACTTTATTTAATATTCTATAGCTTTATGATGCCCCTCTATAGTTAATCAATTTAACTTTAGAAAAAAAATTCATAACTTCTCACAAGTATCATTGAATATTAGTATGCTAATATGTGATTTTTCCTAAAATTTAACATATAATTGAAGTGAATGACCCGTATATGACCATTATTTAAAAACAACTGATAGTAATTACCTTTATTTGATAAAGTAAAATGACCTTAAAGTTTACTTTTATAAAAATAATATTTTTGTCAATAAGTTAGTCAAAAATCATGAAATGATACTCTTACGAAAGTGAGAATTTTTTTTTCCAGAACATCACAGTTCACCTGGTGAAGAACCATCCATTTCTAGGATAATGTCTATAGAACACTTTTGAATTTAATTTTCATTACCCACCTTGAGTGTATT
Organism: Viscum album; assembly: GCA_963277665.1. Classification (NCBI taxonomy): domain Eukaryota; kingdom Viridiplantae; phylum Streptophyta; class Magnoliopsida; order Santalales; family Viscaceae; genus Viscum; species Viscum album. The sequence continues at coordinate 569,386,923 of OY728151.1, forward strand.
TGTTAGGATGAAAAAATCATGTATATATGCTAAAGAAAATCAATTACTTCATGCGCAATGTATTTCCATAGTCATTAATCATCCTATTTAGTACTAAGAAAATTAAATTTATCTTTTTTAGTTAACAAGACATATAGGGTTCAATTAGTTTGGTTATTTAATATCCTCTTTTCTATGCATAATATCACAGGTGGGTCAATATTTACCACTTCTACTATTTAGTATCACATAATTATTATCACCTAATATATATCTAATAGAGTCATCATAGTTGCAACCATGTAATGTTTTAGGGAACCCTCTATTTTCTTCATCATCAATATAAAAAGAGATGACAATACATCAGTTTTTCATTTCCGTCTATATATCAAAAACTTTCATAGAGCCTTGGTATTGAATCAATAAGATACCAAAATACCCATCACCGAATATATATTTAGATGATTATAATATAAAAAATATTTTATTCAATATTGACTCAAACAATATTTTTCATTTTCTCCGATCAGATTATTTTGTTAAGATTTATGCATGTTTAATAGTTAGTATCCTCTATATGTCTTCAAAAAACCCTTTAACTCCTTATTTACTATTTTTTGTATTTCCCTTAAATTTCTATGTTTTTATTTATGCGATTTTAATAATTTCTTCATCTCTTATCCCAACATTCACTATTGTCCCTGAATCACCTTCTCTAATGTGAAAATAAGAGTATTTTATTGGATTTTACATATCATGAACTCAATAATAATGTTCTGTTCATATAAAGCATTATATTAACTATTATATGTTCAATATCATTGTTTAATGGACAGAAGTATCACTCATCTTAGTCTATTTATTGACCTATACACTGCCTTAATGCAATAAATTTGGCTTTCATTACATACAGTTTCTCCAAGAAAATATACATTTAATTATTTCTATAGTGATAATTATAAAATAATCCATAAAGACACCTAATAATTATATAAATTCATAATTAAAAATAGAATTCATCATTGTGAAAATAATATATTCTGAATTCTAGTTTATGGTATACAATAAAAAATTAATCCATTAAATTTATAATTGAGAATTACAATTGAATACCCCAAAATATTACAAAACTAAAAAACATGGAATTATAAATTAAAAATATTAAAAATTACATGTTTAACAAAAATTCAATGAAAAATTCAATAATTAAATGTACATAATATAGAAGGGAAAATAAATAGAATAAATATATATTATTTAAAACCCAATAATCAGGTTTTTAATAAGAAATTCGATGAATAATTTATTTCACAATATATCCAAAAATATTTAATAATTTATCATTTAAGATATATTTTCATCATTTTTCACTAAATAAATCATCAAAAAAATCCAAAATATCTAATCAAAATGGGATATTTCAATATCAAACTCACGCTAGTTGGGATTAAGTCTACTAGATAAAGGTATTAAGAAAAAGAAATAGAAGAATAAATTAAATGTTGGTAATAAAAATTAAAAACTATATTATTGACATATACTTGTATAATAGTTATAAATGTGACTAGAGGAAATTTATTTTTTTTGAGTTTGGAGAATGTTCTTTTCAAAACATATCTACTTTGAAAAGAGTTATGAATTTTTCTTAGAAATAAAATTTATAACCCCAATTTGTGGTACAATATAAAAATATACAATCATGAGGATTAGTTCATTTATATATTGATAAATAATTGACTTTATTTTAGATTCATTATGTTCAACATGATTCAATGATATTTAAATATGGTCATGGTAAATCTCATGTATTTATCTATTATGTATTGAAGTTAGAATAAAATATTTATTATGGAAAAATATAGTATAAATTCATGGTTACAGAGATATGTGTTGTGGAATAATGTAATTATATTAGTATTATTTTTATAGAAGAACCAAATTATGGAATAAGAAACATGGGATTCTAATGAATCGACAAGGAAGAAAAATACCCCATGAATTTAAAATAATAAATAAATTAATGAGGATATAATTTTTTATATGTGGAAAATTTTGATAACACATGAATTTCAAATTTTAAATAAATTTGATGGATTATTAATATTCATGACTGGATTTTATAGACTCATATTTAGAATAATTATTTTATGTGATTTTTCAATAGAAAATGATATCATATTATTCTAAGATAATTGTTTTTCATGAATAATATGCTTTTATTGATGATTTTATTGTTCAATTATATGGCGTTGAATACTATTTCACGACTATTCATCATTATTTATATCATGAACTGAGGGATAGTAAGGAAAAAATACACAACACATCATTCCAAACATGTTTTAGACACTATGAATTTATAGTTATGTCATTTATTAGTAATAATTACCTTATTATCATCATAGATTAATGGAATAGAGTGTTTAGATATTACATTGAATATTTTTACATTATAAATGATATTATAATATAATATAAGGTCATGGAAGATTATTAATATCAATCCTTGGATTTAATGAAGAACTTAAGGAAAGATAATTTGTATAAAAAAATAATTTTTTTTATTTTTTGTTTTTGATACTTTAATTTATTGGTAAAACAACCTCATTTAAATGGAATATCCATGGTAATCAGAAAAGAAAAAAAATATTTATTTCTGTATCATACTAACAATGGGGACTTTGATCCCTAGTTTAGTATAATTTTTTAGATGTTATTTATTATTTGGTGAGAAATTATCATGAATTTATAGTAAAATCACTGAGTTAACTCATAAAATCCCGTGTTATTTTGGAAAAATTAATATGACATAAATTTCATGGAATTTAAGAATTTTTTTAAATGAACCTATTCATACACCACCCTATAGGAGCGATTTGTTTGAATCATTATTGGTGAATCAATGAATGCACTAGGATTAATCCTCATATAAAATGTTGAATTTATAAATAATTCCACATGAATGTAGATGGTAAATTTAAATAAATTACAATTCATAATTTCGAGTTAGAATTTTTAATATATACATTGATAATATAGATGAATTATCCATTTGAAAATTGGTGTGAAATATATTCCAATAATAAATTTATAAATTATAAAGTCACTCAAAAACATTTGAAGATGTACAAAATATTATGGTTTGGGTTTATTAAATATTTTGTCTTATCAATAAATTACAACAATTGGAAAGACAAAATGGTAGAGGTTTACCTATGTAAAAAGGGTCATTGTATATTATCTATAATTATTTACAAAAATATCTAATATTAATGCATTTTTGAATGATGAATCAGGCTATATTGATGTAAAGATATTTAATATATATATCTAAAATACTTGTCAATCCTTCAATCAATGTGGAGATTAAAGTCACGTCGAAAGAATATGTTGAGCAGTAAAAGATGGTAATTAATGTTTTTATGATTAACATTGATTATTATGGGTCTATGGAGATCATAAAAAATATCTATGTTCTACCTAAAAAAAGATAATTAATGAAACTCATTGTTCATCATTATCTATTTATCCTAGAAGAATTAAGATATATAGAGATCTAAAAGCGTATTTTTTATTTTATACTATAATGATTAATAGTGAAGAGTATTTTTTTAATTGATTGGTAATACATTAAGAGAAAGAATAGATGTTGGTGTTTGGAGAGTTTCTACAGTCATTACTAATAGAATAATGTAAATGAATAAATATCATCATGGATTGTTTTCTTTTGACTACATAAAATTTATAAACACCATATTTCTATTTAGGTTGAATTTGACCACCTTAACATGTTATCACACTTCATTTATATTAGAGAGTATTTTTATCTTGAACAGTCTAATATAATATATATTAGGGATATGCAGATGTTTCATGGAGTACCACATTTTATTTTATCTGATCGGGATCTGAGGTTTTCCTCAATGTTCTAGTGAAATATTTAGTATGCTCAAGATATAGAGTTGAGATTAAGTTTTATTTATCATCCTCATATAGATAGTGAGTATAAGGGTACCATTCAAATCCTATAGGGTATTTTGAGATCTTTTCCTATGGATTTAATATCTGGATTTGATCAACATCTTCCTATATTATATATTTATAAAAAAATATCATTTTCTTGAGCATTCTGTTGGATCCTTATTAATTCTTATATAAAAAGATGTTTTAAACATCAATGTGTTTAGATGAATTTAGGGAACTAATTCAATCGGTACCTAAGTGAGTAAGGGAAGTAGAAACTATAGTTAGATATATTCATAATCACATCAAGGTAGCTCAGAGTTAATAGAAATGTTATACTAACAATTATCATTGAAATATAGAATTTTATGTGGGTGAAAATGAATTATTAAAAATTTATCAATAAAAAAATGTAATAATATTTTTAAGGAAAGAAAATAAAATCCCTTGGGGTACTATCCCTTTTTTTAATCATTAATGACTAGGGATGGTAGCATGTTATTTGGTGCTTCCAATGAACGTATATCATGTTCACAATGTGTCCTATATATCTCTCGCAATGAAGTATATATCTGATCGTTCTCATAAAATAAACTCAAATGATATACTACAGAATCATGTTCATTCTTATGATTAATAACCTATATAAATAATGGATCACAATGACAAATTTAGATGGAATAATAATACTCACCTAGGAATTGTTTTATAGTGTAATTATAAATTCAATGAAGCTACATGGGAACCGAATAATGGGATGAAAAAGATATATCATAATGTTTTTATTAGAGTGATGTAATTTCAATACAATAATTTATTTTTAATTTTGTGGAATTTAATTTGAGGATATTTTATGATATATTTATCTATAAATATTATTTCATTGAATGATAGTCAGACATGAAACCCATAGTGTAATTAATCATTATTATATTATATCATTAAAACACATCCTTCAAATTAGATGAAATAAATAGTACAAACTAAATTATGAAAAAAAATATTTACTACCGTAAATTCATTGATTTTAAATTAATATGAAAAAAATAGAATCATTTCAAAGTAAAATAATTTTTTTATGGAAAACCTATTTTTATCCCCACAATTTGTTTTTTCCTAATAAATTAAATTAAAAATAACTGGTGAATTATTTTTATTAAATTTGAATATTATTTACTCAATCAGTGTTTTTAAAATTCATGTAATTCTTTATCTCAACATGGGATAATAATAAATCCATTTTTTTGCTTAAAATATATTTTCCTAAAAATGAATTTCATTATGTTTTTTGTACTTATTTTACAATGAATTTATTGAAATTATAGAAATGTAATATTTAAAAATTAATTTTATATTTGGAATCATGAGGGTCAAATTTGATAAGTAAATCCCTTTTATCTATGGCCAAATGAATAGTAACCGTATTAATTTTTTATCACATTGGAAAATGTAAAAAGGGTAAAATATGGTAAAATCTATGGGATAATGTTTTCAAATTGCTATAACACATTCTATTACCGTTATAAATTAGTGGATTGCTACCATTTCCATCAAAGTATTAAATTTTACTGTCACTTGGTTTTTTATTTCATTAATTCTCAAATTTTTGTTATTTTAATAATAATAATAAACACAAAATTTCACACTCTTGATTTTATTATATCTAATTTCATTACATAAGGATAAAATAGATTTTAACATTAGTTATAAATAATTATTTTAAACTAAAAATTATTTTTTTATCATGGTAATTTTTAGTCATTTTTTAGTGATTGAATAATTAACATGACTTCGTAGAAACTTCTAACAAATAATAAACAGATTTAATATATAAATTATAGAAATTATTTTAAAATTAATAAAAGTAACAAAAATTATGATTATTTGGTTTCACAAATTGTTAGGTATATATATTATTAGGTATGTGTGAAAAGATTATATTTTAATTCCTTTCGTTCTATGTTTTTTTCCAATAAAATTAATTGAATAGTGTAAAATATTATATTTAAGATATTATAATAAAAAAATATTTTATTAAATTATATATAAATCATAAAAATATAGAAATATGACAAGGTTGAAAATAATTGGTATATAATTTCATCAATTGGACATTTATTATCAAATATTCACCGTATATGTAAGATTATAATCTGCCAATATTTTTATAATTTCTTACTATTGTTATGTTGAAAATTTATTTCAAAAGATTTATAAAAACATAGTGGTCAAAATGACAGAAAAACTGAACCAAATTTCATTTTTTGATGTTATTTTAATGTTATCATTTTCTTCCATGGATATGAATTCGTCTAGAGGAATTTTTCATTAAATTTATTAAATTATATAATAATTTATTTAATATGAGGGGTTAACCAATCAATTATTTAAGGAAACATAATATACTCCCATCCTCAAAAATTTTTATCGTTATATAATAGACAGTATTTATAATAATACATTCATTTCTAGCATCAATACATTAAAAACATTATTCTCTTTCCAAAATACTATCCCTTTGAGGCTTAATGTGTATGGAAAATGTTGGTTACCAATGATGTGGTATAACTCTTAACCAACCATTATGAATTTATTTTCCTATTCAGCCTAAATCAAATTTTTTTCATCCACTCTACAGTAAATAATTTTGTATCTAAAATATGATTATTTTTTTAATGATAATGTAATGAAGTGCTGCAGTAGTTTTTTTATTCATCCAATATAACAGTTATTAGAAATTTATATTATCCACACCATCTCTAACTAATAAATCATTAAATAGTGGAAAGAGTGTGGTAGATTACAAGATGAAGCTTGAAGCCTATTGATGTCATAAAATCAATTGTTTGGTCTCTTTAATTTTTTGATGAATTAATAATTGAAATTTACTTAACTAAGTTATATAAAATATTTTAAACTGAATATCAATAAAAAGTTAAATTCAATTATAAAGGACGAAGAGAGGGGAAAGGATGTAAGGGGGATTTTCATTATATATAAAAATTAAAATTTATTTATTAATTAATAAAACAAATAGTATTAAGACTCATTTACTTAACTAATCCTACGAATCAAAAATTTATAGAATAATTATTATAGCTAACCCCTATAAAAATGAGGTATAGCTAAACTAAGTGTATTTTTTTTAATCAATAGGTGAAATATTAATTCAGGTTACCCTTATATTAAAATGCCATTATTTGTATTAGATTTCATCACCTAATCATACCAATTCTAACAAGGTGATTAGCGGATAATATAATAATTATATTTAATGTGGTGAAAATTGAATTATAGAATTCATAAATGTTGAAGAATGAAAAATGTAAATAAAATCCTAATTAATATGAACCACACACTTCTTTTAATTAAACAATTCATATTCAATGGTTTATAGGAATTTGATTAATTAAATAATAATGATAAGTGAATAGAAATTTAAAAACTACGAGAATGATGTTGTGAAATTGGAAAATTATTTATTCAATTTTTTTGGCATGTTTATGAAATTTATCTATAATATATAAGAAAAGAATAAAAATTAAATTAACTATTACTATATGGAATAACAGTGTTAAATGCACTGTATCTTTTATTTTCTGTGATATTTTTACCCTTCCAGGGTATCTGTTAATTATTATTATTATTCTCCTCTTTTCCCATGGGGTAATTATTTTTTCCATGAATTCATTTAAAATTCATGGAAAATTTTAATATTTTCATAGAACTAATAGAAAAAATGACTTCAAGGGTTTAAAAATGATTGTTTCTTCGATTATAATCTTGAAAAGGGTACTAAACCATATTATTGTTCATGAAGATGATATAAAAAATATTTTTATGGTAAAATGAAAGGGATGTGGTTTAATTGGATGATCATAAACCTTTTTATTTGTGGAAAACCTAAATTCCCACATCATTTAAACACTTTATACATAAAACTAAGTCTCAATTGAAAACAACCAACAATTCTTCAGACCAATCTATAGAACAGTGAAATATACTATGGTCTAGACTCTTGTAAGAACCCCTAGGGATAAAATGTTTCCACCACTATTTTGGAGTTCACTATGCCACCTCTGAAACGCTACGACATACACTCGTTATTATGGAACATGTAATGAGCCACATTGTAATATATATGCCATGACATAATGAACTCCCACGTCATTTTATCCAATAATATGAGGGAAGAGTCAATGTGATTCCACATAAACACATTTCTTACATAAAAAACATATTCATCATATGGTGAATCTTAATATCCACATAACAGTTAGCCATCCACGGAAAGTCTTGATGGATACGGTGCAATGGTTGTGGTGATAGTGGTAAATAGTGGTGTTTTGAAGATGGATATGATGGTCCCATAACACTAATGTAATGGTTGTGAATTGGGATAGTGGGGATGACATGTTTTGGGTCCACAACATATTTATGATAAATGATACATAGTATTTTTTGTTAAATGTTAGCATTTTTTTAATAATAAAAAATGGCCATCATTCTCGAGACCCATATTGTATATGTGGATGGTTGTGCCTGTCTTAATAATTAATGAACACTAAAACAAACTAATCAGGTCATATTGAAGAGAGGGGATGCATAATACAATTAGTGCACTCTTCCCCCCTAATGATCCACTCCCCCCGCCATGTTATAGATTTTTCTTCCATATTAAAATTCAATTTCTCTATACATCCTCATGTCCTATCTAAATTCCCATCTATATAAGGTCATATTGAACCTACATGAAATTACCATTTGTGGACATGGATGGATTCCCTCTTGGGATTTATAGTTTTTATGAACCCCTTTGTTTGAAGGCTTCATAGTTTTGGCTCTTATATTTGTGACCATCAAAATATACCATAATTAGCAAGATTTCTCAAATAGCCTACAAAAAGAAAATTTCCTTAAAAACCTCAAAAAATAATAATTTCTCTATCATAAATCCTTACATATTTATAGTTGGATAAAGGTGACAACAAACTTATATTTATAAATTGTATATATTTTTATATTAGTTTCATCAAACAACACAACACATAATCCATTGAAAATTATTGAGGAAAACTCAATACCAAAAACCAAGGGTAAATGAAACTCAATGGAATCTTCCAAATAATCATACTCATAAAATTAATATAATGACTATATTTTTTAAGAAAATTCACAAAAAATAAACCTAAAACAACTTCAAAAATCATTTTTCATTAAATAAATTTAAATAAAAATATTAAATATTATCCCACTAAAAAAGTTAACCGATTTATTAAAAATTATTTCATTTGATGAATTTCCCCACTAAAATAAATAGCCTTAATTTCTCTATCACATTTTGAATTAGGTAAAAATTAATGTAAATCTTACGTTTTCTATTGACAATCTTAAAATTCCTCTCAATATCCACATCAAATTTGATATTCACATATCAAGAGGGATATTTAATTGATGATATATTTTCGTTGAGGCTCAAGGTATGTATTTAATGATGTAAAAATTAAAATCAAATATATAAAATGGAGGGAATAATTTTGTACGGTATTATTCATGATATAAATGTATTGATCAGTGAAATATGATTCCTTTTTTAGCTCCCATCAATATAGAAAATCACACATGTCATTCTCTTATTCTCATATAAGGCCCACTTTTTAGCATGAATGTTATAAAAAACATTCTATTTCCATATTTTTATTTTCTTTCTCCCCTTATTTTAAGTAGTTTTTTTCCTAAGAACAACGTCTCATGCCCTTGGAATTAAAAAAAAAGAACCTCTATCCCCACCAAAAATATCATAGAGACACTAATTAGAATATTTTCTTATAAAATAGAGTATTTTTATTCAAGATATTGGTCAAATATAGGTATCCACTTGATCAATTTATATTATTATTTTAATTATATTTTTAAATTTTCAGGGTCGAATAAATTTAAAATGAAAATTACGTACCCATTTCTAAAAACCCTATGAGAACAAATCTCATAATTTCTTTTTTGGACAAGAATTTCCTTAATAATGTATAACTCCTGGTTGAATCTCATATGAATGATATTGTAGGGATATATAATGAAATAGTGTATGAAGGATAAATTTCATTTAAATGTCACCTTATATCAAGGAATTTCAAGGTTTTTACATTTTTAAAATTAATAAATATAACTCTGGTTTTATGGTCAAATGGGCTAAAATAATATCAATCGACATCTTAGTCATGTTTTAGTAGCTCAAAATAATATGATTTTAATATGAATAGACATGAATGATATCATCATATCACACATCCTGATTTTATCCGTGAAAGGGGTTTGTGAGAAGTAAAACGTCAAAATGGATCATAATCCTGTAAGGAATGGGAATTAACAAGTTTGGTTAATCAATTCTTCAAATAAATATTATTATTTATTATAGTAAATGAAATCTTCTATGATTTAATTTAATGAATCAAAATTAAATTTTCAATAATTTTTGGCAAATGAATGTTGTACTAAGAATATGTCATTAATAAATATCCATTAATATAATTTAAATTTAATATGAATAACAAGAAAATAAAATCGGTAGATAAATATTCTATAATAGAGGATGTCTCTGGTGTAAGCTCAAATGAAATAAAGCCCCAAATTTCTGTTATACATAGAGACCTCCCAAAACATAAAATAAACATCATATTTTGATTTTACATGAAGTTGATGGGGTTTAAAAACATTCAAATTATATTTAGAATAATAATAATAAATAGATAAAAATGATATTCAATGATAAAAAAAAATTTACCAGTTTAAAAATATTTTTTCATAAAATAATTGAATGATAATTTTAAAATTTTGAAATGAAGAAATTTTTTTCTTGTCTAAATTTCCATTAAATCTACATTATTTTCATTATCCATAACATGTTTTAAAAATATAATTGGAAAAAATTAATCAATTGAATGCTCATATTTAAATTCCCTTTTTGTTTATAAATAATTAATAGTGAAAAATAAACACATATATTATTTCTACATCAATAATGAATTTTAGATTTAAAATTGAAATAAAAATACATATTAAGTAAAATAATGATTAAAAAACATGGGTTATATCCTATGTCATCATTATATTCGGTATTTAATCATGACTATTTACCTTTGGTGTAATGTATTTAGTGTTTGAAAACATGTTACTAACTATAAATTGAGAAATGTTTTGAGATTTTGATCATCTGGGATTATTGTTCTCTACCTCCTCCATGTAATAATATTGACATTGGATCAAGGTAGACTCATAATTTTAAATAGATTTTGGTTATTGTAAGAGAAAATGAATTTTGGTTATAATTTTTATAATTTATCATCCCCAACCTATAAATTATTTTAGAGTGGAATTATATAACTAACATTTGAATTTTAGTAAGTTTCTTCACCATAAAATATGTTGGATCATCATATATTACCATTTAACTGACATGCGTTGTTAAGAATTACCATTCTAGAAACATTTTCTCAGATTCACTACAATCATCCCCCTTAAACATCACATAATACACCACATCATGTAAAAAATATTTTGGTTAAATGTTTTTTGATGACCATATTTTTCTATGAGAGTTGGATCATCTTTTTCAGTCATTTTAACAAATTCCATAAAAATATAGCTCCAATAATTAATTTTTATCATTAAGATTTACCAAATTATATTTAATATACTCTATTCGTATTAACTCGACTTTTGAAAAATTACATTTATCACCCTTTAAGGTTTTGAAAAACTATGGAATTTTGGACGTAATTATATCATTTTATTGTTATATATTTTCCTTGTCCATTAAAATTTCAACAGTCACAACATGATCAGTTGATATAGTAACTTAATTCACTTTATCTTCATGTTATGAGATGGATAAATTAATTTATGAAATATGGGAATCATTGAATGTAATATAGGTTGTTCTTTTATTATTCATCCAGGGGGTGTACAACATTTATTATCTATGACATGTTATGGGATATTTTTTTCCCAAAAAGTGAACAACAATCCATGTAATCTTCAATCATTACATTATTTATTTTTTCCTATTTAACTATTGTGATTAATTTTGAAATTTTCCAAATATTTATCCCTTGATTCAATTTTTTTTAGAGGGATTACAAATTGATTTACTCTAATTTTCAAACATTTCTTTTTCGGATATATTAATAATTTTATTCTCTTTAATTTCTTGTCAGTTTAATAATGAGTCCCATTATTTCTAATTTTCATGAATACTAGTGAGGTCAATGAATATGTTTTCATTATCTTTCACTCCTTCTAAGTCAACCAGGTTGACATGATATTATGTCACTTCATATTACTAAAGGAATTGTTTAATTGTTTGGTTGTTTTCACCCTCATATTTAAATATTTAATCATGTTCCATTTAGTTTTCAGGTTCAATTATGATGATATTTCCAGCTTTGGAATTCCCTTAATTTTCAGGCACCCGTTTTTCACCCAAGAACATCAATGTAACACCATCAGTTTTTATGGATTATTTTTTTCTGAATAAATTAAAATTATATGATGTATTTTATTACATGATGCACTATGTTAGGATTGTGGAAGACACAACATTTATTTTTGATTTTAGTAAATGAAATATTCAGTTCGAATTTTGGTATATAAAAAACATGATTTTCCTTTTGGTAAAAAAAGATACCATGTTCATATTTTGTTATATAAAACACCAATATTATATTTCATGACACAAAATACTGAGTCTAGTATATAGTTTTCATTATACCCAAGATCATGTCTTACCGAACTAAAATAAATTATTAATATTGTTACAATATTGTAGTAATCACTTATCTATTGGAATGTAAGTTATGAATAATAATAAATAAATTATTTAAATATGTTTTACATATGTATATAAAATAAATTCATTGTTTCCAAATTAATTAGAAATGAGACTAATAAATATATAAAAATAATGAAATTATTTTCAAAAAAAAATGCACAAACATGATTTATCTCAAAAAGATTAAAAACCAAATTTTTTTTAAATATTTTATTTAAATATATATTATATTTACCATAAAATATTTAACATTTTTATTATATGTTTTTTAAACAACATATATTAATAAATCCAATTTTACGTATAAAATGATGTATTTTCATAAAAGGTAATTTCACCACCACATTTTAATGGTGAACTAATTTTAGAACTAATTTTTTAATGTTTTTAAATTATATTGAAAAATATAAAAATCAGTTTTCAAATAGTTACATAAAAATTATCTTAGTGAAATTTTGTTAGACGTTTTTTTGATATATAGTTACAAATACTAGATTTTAATCGAAAACTGATTTTTAATCTAAATAATATAATTTAATTATTTATATTTTGAATTTATTATAAAGTATATATAGTTCATTTATACAAAAATTAATCTAAATTATGTCATTAAAATCAATTGAAAAATTTAATTGGATATAAAATATTTTTGAATCTTTTGAACTTTTTCAGATTAAAAACATTTTCTCTCATCATATATGTGAGATTAATTATAAAATAATTTATTCACCTTATATTTTTTTTGAAATTTAAAAAATTTCTTCCATATTTGGAATAATAATAATCATGAATGTATAATTATTACTACTTAATTTTTTTCTAAAATGATTAGTAAAAATAGTTAAAATGAATAACAATGATTAAGAGAAAACGTTATTTACTAAGACAATGAAATTTATTTTTATTTGATAAATTGACTTAAAACATGTCGAAAACCTTATTTTATGTCCATATTTGTACCAAATATTGTATTTTGTCCTAAAGGGTTTATTATTGGAAGAAAATTATGTAATGGATACATCCCAATAGTGTTTACAATTTGATATTTACATAAATTCCCATCCATCTCCACTATAAACGATAACCCACCCCTTCAAATATTAACTAGAAAAAAATTTGGATCATCCAAAACCTACAAAAATAAATTCCCAATGCAATGCATTGACCCTTAATTTCCTATGTCAGTGCATTATTATATAACATTGGCATGATCACAAAAGATCATGTCCTGAAAGTCCGATTATTTTAGTATCCATATAAGTACTAGATAATTTCATATGTTTTACATTACATCCTATAATAAAAAAACAAAATTATGTCCCAATTAAACACAACTATATACCATAGCATATCCCTACATGTCATTCATAATATACCTTTTAACATCCTAGGAAAAATTAAACATAAGAAAGGGGTGAGCTCAGATGATCAGTAAGGTTAACAATATAGAACAATCGTTCATAAATAACAATAAACCATTATAGATATATATAAGACTAAACCACATGCCTTTTAAACATAACGACCTGTATAATATAGCTAATATAAATCAAATATTTCATATTACTTTTTCACATGTATATTCTACAAGTTTAATAATCACATGTAATATAAATAACTAATTTCATAATGATTGAATGTATAATTCAGACATCATAACTACATAGTCAAGGTCTCTTTCTGAGACTAAAAATAATATTTTTCTCAAAGACTTGTTTCATCAAACTAATTTTTCTCATGAGACCTACTAACGCATCACTGTCTATAGAGGGCCCTCCCATCACTTATTAATTCAAATTAATTTCTCAAATGAAATGTGTGAAACATAATCTAAACATTCGTATTAAAACTAGCATATGAAATGTAAATACATTAACCACAAACTATGAATGGTATAAAAATATCACATCTGCATTCAAATATAACACATTCAATATAATATAGAAGATTATATTATAATAAATAATAATCAATCAAGAATTATAAATTCCATTGATGTCATGAACTGGGAAACGGGTTCATGTCATCACTTTTTCAAAAAAAAATACAATGAAGGTTATTAACGAAAATTAAAATACATAGTAAAAATATTTTGGAGCAATACCCCCTTTTTCATAAAAAATTATAAAAGTGGAACTATCTATCAATGAATTGTATAAAATAGGTTATTGAATAAAATGTCCCCATACCACAATGAATCATTAGAATGAAATTTTAATTGTAAAACATTGATTTTTATATAAATAAATCCTTAAAATTATTTTTAAAACTTGGACATTAATGACAATGATTTAGAATAATAAATCATAGAAACATTAAAAATTATATTTACTTAAAGTGTTAATAACCAAATGAAAGATTATTGAATACAACTAATAGAGGAAAAAAATTAATCTAAACATTGAAATATCATTTTAATAATGATATTCATGATATAATATTTCAATGTATAGTATATACACCATGTAAAAGTTAATTGGACCTTAACAACCAAGAATTCTCAGTGGAATGTAAATTTAGACGAAATTTCTTATAAAGACCATATCCTTAAAATAAGGATAAATAAATGACATAATTATGTGTAGAAATTATAAATAAATTCAATATTATTGTATCTTAATCGTAAATATATCAGAGTACAATCACATATATTCTTGTAAAAACAAAACCAATGACTTTGATGTTTAACTCAATGAATAGATATTGAGTTAATATTACATTTATCATGATCATATTGATGACATGGGAATTTATCAATGAAGTGATTATGTGTATCAAAAGTATATCCACACAAAGTGGAGTAGAAATTACGAAATAAGTAAATAAATAAATATTGATTTAACATATAGTCTTGTTTTAAAATAATCAATGAATTATGCATAAAACCCAATGAGTGGAAATAGAAATTAGAAATTCCATTATCAATTTTGTAACATACAAATCATACACCCCATGAAAGAAGGATCATACAATGAAGATGAAAATACCGATAAAGTAATGTATATTTTACATATAATACAATCATGGGTAGTATATACACCACTATAAAGGAAATAGTGGCTATATAGCATGAATCTCACACAAATAATAAGTGAGATGAAAACTCCAAACCTTGTACTTTTCTATATTTGACGGTACATTAACCTCATATATAATTGTAAAAAAATTATTATTAAATTATCCAATTACCACATACCAAAATATGTTATCTTATTTGATATTCTAATATTTCTTTGTTAATAATATTTCTATAGTTTCATTGTTTCTAGTGTTAAGTAATTCATTTTTGTTTATATGTTTTGTTACATAAGTAAAGTTTTTTATGGATTGGATGTATTTGACTCATAACCAGAATGATATTAATTTATTAAAAATTATTTTAAATCATAAAATGAAAATTATTTGTTAATGGTTACGATGGGAAATGAATCTCATCGTGTTCATGGAGACGGTAATCTGTATGTACACACTAACGACAATATAATTCAATCGATAGTGAAATATTATATAATTGTATGGTATATCATATATAAAGTATAATTAAATATTTATATTTATTATTTAAGTCAATTATAATCATTATTATAGCCATGCAAACATTGAAGTGTTGAATAAAAAACAACACCCTAACGTGGATACAGTTAGCCATACGTACGAACGTTTGGTGACTTTTTTTATTAATAAGATGTTTAGAAAAATAAATATGGCTATACCATATTTATAATAATATCACATTATATATAAGTTAATGGTGATATTATTTCGGTATGTAAACAACAATGAAAGAGGAAGTAGAAGAAGAAAAGAACATCTATAGAGGTGATTAACTTATTACCTCTTCTTCGGGTTCCTCCTTTCGATTTGATCAAAAGGAATAAATAGGTTGGTCTTAGGTACAACGTAAGGCCTCAAAGATGAATTAACAGTAGTTGGGAGGATATTTTAACTGAATTTGGCTAACCCAAATGAATTTGGATATATAAATTTGAATGAATTGGATGAAACCTTTTATAAGAGGTGTGATGGTCTCTATTGGAAAATATTGAAATATTATTTTATTATAAAATAATTTTGACTTTCTCATGGATAAAAATAGATTTACATCTAAAAAAAGTTGGGATGGGTCTGAACATTCTCAAACAATCGGTTTTCTACAATTTTAGGTCATCTTATTAAGCTTATTGTTTATATTTAATTTGTAGTAAAATAGTTTATCTTTTACCACGTATTCATCTATTTTTATATTACATGTTTAATAAAATTACTATAAAATGACAAGAGAACATCAAGTGGTTCATTAATGATATATATATCATTATATAAGTCATTTGGAAAATCCGTATTTTTTTGGAATATTTTATCATTTAAAAATATAGTTTTTGTTTTAAAAACTCATTTATGTCAATTTTGACACTATTTAGAATTTGGTTTTTCTAAAAGTAAAAAATATATTATTACGTAGAACCAAGTACATTCAATCGACCCAAAATGTCATATTAACCTAAAAAAGTAGGGTAATTCTTCAAAAGACTCAATTTAGATTTATTTTTATATTTATATATTTATTATTTTAATATTTCATTAATAAGGTAATTACTACGTCATCATTGTGTCATAAATACATTTTATTTTTTAATTGAAAAAAATATAATTAAAATACTAGGATGTAGGAAATATTTCTATCTTTATAATTAATATTTATAGTCAAAATTTTCTTATGTAGAACCCTATATTAATAATTTTTTAGTTATTAAACTTTGAATTTAACACTTATAACTATTCTTTAAATACAATAATAATAAATGTCTTAATATAATACAAGTGGATCAAAAAGGAAAACATTTTTTTCCTAATGTTTATTTTTTTCCATCTACACTTATACAATAGAACTGTGACATATTTTCGGGTATTTATAAAATCATTTTATCATTAATTACCTTATTTATTTTCAACTGTGGTAAATAAAAATCAAAAGTTACTAGTCACCAAAAATTATTTTCATCATGTTGAACCAAATTTTAATAACTGATATCAATGATTGCTTTGGGATTTTTCAAATTAAATTAATAGAACTGGTAAAATTATGTTTTATTAAAATTTTCGAATTTACCTAGAATGTGGATAAAGGATAGTAAAAAGTTCAATAAAATTTTATATATCTAATATTATTATAAAATGACTTCAATAAATTAAATTGGACTAATATAGGTATAATGTATATATTTTGAATTTAAAATAAATTTAAATTAAAAATATTTATATAAATTAAATGTCGGCTTTAAATAATAAAATAGTGTTTTGACTATTCATAAAAAATCAAATGTTTTTAGAAAAATACCAAAAATTCACCCCAATCTAATTTTGATAATCAAAATTCGAAATTTTATTCTATTTTACCAAATTCAAAACATATATGTTTTAAAAAGTAATTTAAAAAAATATTACCATTGTCAAAACCAAAAGGCTGGATTTTGAGAGATAAAACCTATCGAAAGATTGAAATACCTTTATGTCCAATTAAAATGTAAAATTACATCCAATGACCAACATTGGATTAAATGATAAAAATATAATGTATTTATACTTCGAAACAATTCTAGTGTTTAATTTTGCACTATAAATTATTTTGATTAAAAAAGATTTTTTTAAATTAAAATTTAGCAATTTTCACTATTAATCAAAATATGAATGTTATTAGAAAAGAACTGAACATTTTTTAAAAAAAAATTGTCCCGCTTATCAAGAAGGTGTTTATTTTTTTCAAATTGAATATATCTATATGTGTTAAATTTTGGATTTAATAATGATTTTCAAATAAAAAGGCGGTAAAATTTAATTTTTTAAAAAATATAACATCTTTAAAAAAAATTAAATTGTTCTTATATTATGTCTATAAAACACATAATATGGATGATAAAATTATATGGAGTATATATAATTCAAAATGCAGTAATATCTATTCATAACTACTTTTTGAACGGCTAATTTGGTATCCGGTCGTGCACTCAAACTCGGTATTGGGTGTATAACAATCTATTGAATTACTTTAATGAAAATAGCTTATTATAAAATCTTGGGGTGTTAATTTTTCCCCCTTTTTCAAAATTGTGTCCTCACAGTTTTAAAATTGGTATTGGGAGCTTCAATTAATGTATCACATCATAAATATAGTCAATAAAACTATCAAATTAAAAGAAAGAAAGAGAAGTACAAAGGTAACCTGAGATTACCCATACTAGGATTCCATGTATGATGTCATGGATATGGAAGATAAACTACGTTTCAAGATATTATGTAGATTGATAGAAAACATGATCAAGAGACATTTAAAAACAAGAAAAACATTAACTTTTGATGGGTAAAATGGTCATTAGTTTCCTAGTAGGAAAAGTAAACAGACAAGGTTTTTTGTATTGAGTATAATTTCATAAATTTGAGGAATTTTTTTATTATATTGAATAAAAACATTAAAATATATATATAATATTCAAGCATGGTTTCATCCTTGAATAAATTTCTACCTCTAACTCATCTTTTCTCCAAATGATGGGTATTCAATAAGACTTGTTCACACATGAAGTGCTAGAGTCAACATATTGATAATCATATAATCCACAAAAGGATGAGCTATATATTTCCCATCTCATTGTATGTTAACAAAAACCAAAAAGGTAATAACATGTTCAGATAATCTTCAAAATGGATAATCCTTTATAGAATTAAATTATAATCTTAATTTTGAAAATAAAAAAAACAATACCCAAAGATCACTAAAGACCATTCAATAAATAATTTTCTTAAAAATACATATATATAATTCAATATAATATTGAAACCCAAAACCCATTAAAATTTAATCACGTGGTCATTCATATTAAATGATTGCGTTAATATGAAAATAACATCAAATACTCTTAAAGTCTCATACTAACGTGTAATTAAAAAAATCACATATTCTCTATGATTGGTTAATCATTTCCATTAATATCTTGAATCTCTATAAAAACGTAGATTCTTCCCAAATAAATAACCACCATTACTCTTCAAATTTAATCACAAAGATTTCTATTTTTTATAGGCATATACTGTTCCCAATAGAGCGAATGTCTTCCATAATAACATTTATCGTATAATCGCCAAATTATTTACCAATACTAAGGATGTATCTTTTATAAAACATAAGATCCAAAATCAACTTATTATTCATCAAAGAAATCATTTAACCAAACATAATTAGTCACAATAATGAAGACTTCACATAGTCCAGTGGTATGTGATAAATCTTGACCGCACTTTGGTTATGGGTTGGATTCCCACAGCTTTTTATGACATGACAGGTTGTCACATGATTTTATTATTGTTCTTTATGCAAAAAAATATTTTATAACATTCCCAAAATAAAATAAATTATTCAAAATAACTATAATATAAATTAACCAAATATGTTATCTCATACCACAAATTTTCATCGCAAAAATTAATTACCTGAAATTTCCTCAGATTAAAAGATAATATAAATCCAAATAGAACTTTATAACTATATCCACAAAAGAAAAGTCAATTTTTCCTCAAATAAAATTTTCACATAAAATACTGTAGGGATACCAGAATAAGAGAAAATTCATCCAACATGATCCCATAAATAAAGAGAATTTATACATTTAAAAATTTCTCAAACCATTCATTTCCACATAGGTTCTTCCATGACCTAGTGTATATCCTATAGAATAGGGAATTGACCTGGGTAATGCCCATGTCCCTTATATTTTCAACAATAACTGTAAATCTATTCTTACAAACATTTATATTTTCATCTATAGTACTTTTTATTTTCCCTCTGAAATTTATTTATTTTATGTCCTTATTTCCCACAAATAATTCATTTCATTGTTCCATTTAGACAATTTCTTAGGTGTCTCCTACCACATTTCCTGTATGATGAAAATTATGATTTTTTTCTCAATGGTCACCACTACTGGAGCTCTTATAATTCTCAGTCATTCTCCTCTTTGTTGAGTTTGGGACATGGATAATGTATATTTTGATGATTGTATTTTTGGGAACCTCCTTTTCCATGTTCATTGTATCTTTTACACTAATCAACATTAAATTTAGTTTCTTATTTCAACCGGCATGCCCACCTTGAACATCAAGTTTAATGTTACCATTACTTTTTTGGAATCCATTAATTGACTAAAAAATCATAGCATGAGTAACAATAGTCATAAAATGATTTATAGAATATCATGAAACCATTTTTTCAATAAAAAACAAATTTGGATAATCCAAAGTTATTTTTTCTCATATTTTATTAAAATCCTTTAAATAGGTTTGTAAGGAAGATGTAAATTACACTATGCATATCCCTCGGGAGTGTCATAACCAAGTGAGCACTAAGGCCCATTGTCGTGCACCAATTATTATCCAAGTCTAGCCTAAATTTAGGTATTTGGGTTTTACCCCATGATATATTTTTTTCAGAGCCTCCTATACATTCTCATATCCAAACAAGGATGGATTTCTTCTAAACTAATACTCAAATTCTATCATATTCTAATGTTATATAGTTAGAGTTTTTATAAATCTAGTCTCCAATGTTTGTATTATACGTCCTCTGATACAAGTGTAATTCCCCTACCCTTGTTACAATGATTTGGTGCATTATTTCATAACATTGGCACAATAGCAATAGGTAAATTCCACAAAGAATGATTAGTTTTGTAGCCTTAGAAATACTATATACTGACATAAGTTATACATAAAATCATGAATTAGAATAAACAACCATAGTGTGTCCCCTTTGAACACACTCATATCCTTTACCATATCCATGTTAGTCAGTTATTATATAATTATTCACATCCTTGGAAAAAGAGAACATAATAATGGGGTGAGATTAAATTCTCAGTAAGGATAAAAATTTATCAAAAACATTCATAAATATTCATAACATTTAATGCAATGGATAAGATTAATCAAAATCCATTTAAACATAAAAATTAGTATAGTATGGAAAATATAAATCAAATAAATCCATTTACTCTTTCACATGGATATTCTAATATTTGAATAATCACATGTAATATCAATAGCTAATTTCATAATAATAGAATTCATAACCCTAGATATCACAACCACATATTCAATGCCTCGTAGCAGGACTACAAAAAATTACTTTCAAGTCTTTGTGCCAAGACACTATTTTCATCAGGAGACCAACAGATGCCTCGAGGGGTTATAGTGGGCCCCTCTCGTCACTTACTAAGTCCAATGAAATCCTCAAATGAAAATTCTAAAATATAATCTAAACATTTGTATACAAAATTACATATGAAAAGTAATCAATTTAACCATAAGACACAAATGGTATAAAAATAGCACAACCACAGTCAAACATAACTAATTCAACACAATTTGGATGATTTTATTTTAATAAATCATCCCCAATATAGAATAAAATACAATTAAGGATACTAACGTTGATGAATGTAATTATTAAAATTATTTGGGACCAATATCCCATTTTTCTTGAAAACATTTCAATGTTACAATATATAAAATTAGTCGTTAAGAATATATTTTTGAATCAATGTGTCCCATAACACTTTGAAAATTTTGAAATAAATTTTAATTTTAAAAAATTCATGTCCATATAAAGAAATCCTTAAAACTATTTTTAAAACATGGAAATAAATGAGAATGTTTTATTATAATAAATCTATAAAACATTTAAAATGATATTTAGTTAAATAGTTCCCAACCAAAATAAAGATGCTTGAATACAATTAATTAATTAATAAAATTAATAAAAACATTATAATAAAATTATAATAGAGGGTTTCATGATATACTATTTCAATGGCTATATATACACTATATAAAAGTGAATTGTCTCATAACAACAAATAAGTCTCAATGGAATGTAAATTGATATGAAATCCATTTTAAAGGCTATATCCTTA
Organism: Viscum album; assembly: GCA_963277665.1. NCBI lineage: Eukaryota > Viridiplantae > Streptophyta > Magnoliopsida > Santalales > Viscaceae > Viscum > Viscum album. The sequence goes on from OY728151.1 coordinate 569,409,654, forward strand.
ATTTAAAGATAAATCAAGGGAATAATTATTTGTGAAAAAAACAAATACAGTAAATATGATTGTATATTCAGTCTAAATCAATCATAGTACATTCACACTTATTTTTTAAAAAACAAAACCAATGGCTTAGATGTTTAACTCAATGTATTGAAATTGAGTTACAATTTATATTTTCATGTTCATATTGATGAATTGAGAATTTATCAACGGTGTGATTATGTGTATAAAAATTATATACACAAATAATTGAATAAATAGTTATTTAACACCGAATATCGAAGTAAAATAATCAATGATGTTTGTGTAAAACCCATTGAGCAGAAATCAAAATTAGAAATTCCATTACCTATTTGGTAACTTACAAAACATACTCCCAATAAAAGAAGGATCATTGAATAAATATGTAAATAGACATAAATTAATGTATATTTTACAAATAATGAAATAATGGGATGTACATACACCACACAAAAGGAAATAATGGTAATATATCACCAATCTCATGCGAAAAGAAGTGATATGGAACCCCTTAACTTGTAATTTTCCTTATTTAAGGGTGCATTATCCTAATGTATAATAGTTAAATCATTTTCATTAAATTATAAAATAACCCGACACATATATATTAAATCATATATGATCTTCTATTATTGTTTTATTAATAATTTTTTGGTAGTATCATAATTTTGGGTGTGAACTGATTAATTTTACATTATATGTTTTGTTATGTAAGAAATGTCTGTTAGGGATAGGATGTATTTGATTCATATACAATATTATATTATGTTATTGAACATTATTTTAAATCTTAAAATTATAATTATTATTCATTCGTTACAATGGAAAGTGAATCGTATAACGTTCTTGGAGACATTAATCTAAATTTACTCACGAGTGACAATTTCATTCTATTGATGGTGAAATAATATGTAATTGGATGGTATATCATAGATAAATAATGATTAACATTTTATATTAATTATTTAAATCAATTATACTCATTATTATACCCATCCAAATAATGAATTGTTGAATAATAAACTACATCACGATGTGGATTCGGTAAGCAGTACGTACACACGTATGGTGACATTTTCATTCATAGGATGGAGAGATTAATTAATATGGTTCTACCATATTTATAATTAAATAACATTATGTGGAAGATATTTTATTTTTTATTTTTTATGGAAACAATAATGATTGAATAATTGGATGAAGAAGAGAACATTGAAATCGGTGGTCAAATTATTACCTCTTCTTCTCGTGCTTCCTTTTTATCTGACCAAAAGGGATCTTTAGGTTTCCTTTCCGAAATATGTAATGACTCTTGTTTGAATTGAGGGTATTTGGGAGGATATTTGAGAATATTTTGGCCAAGCCAAATGGATTTTTATGTTTGAATTTTAGAGAATGGGAAAATTTTTTTATAAGAGAGGTGATGGTCACTTTATGAAAATCCTGAAATATTGTTTTATTATAATACAAATTCCGGTTTCTAATGGAATGAAATGGATTTATTTATATGTTAAGGTGGGTATGGAATGAAATATTATAAACCAATATATTTTGGACAAGATATTTCACGAAATTAACCTTATCATTTTGATTAAATTATTGGTTATATAGTTTTACTTTTACATTGTATTCTTGAATTTTTATATTACATAGTTAACAAATATACCATAAAATTCCAAAAAGAACTCAACTGGTTAATTAATGACATATCAATTATTATATATTCCCTTGGCAAATCCTAATATTTTTAGGAATATTATATCATTTAATAATATAGTATTTGTTTTAAAAACTCATTTATTTCAACTTTGACACTATTTAGTATTTTTTTTTTGAAAGTCAAAAAAAAATTATTACTTTAAAAAATATATATTAAATCAACCCTAAAATTTCATATTAACATATAAGTTTTTTAATTATTCAAAAGTCTCAATTTACATTCATTTTGATATTTATAATATCAATTATTTTAATCTTTCATTAATAAGTTAATTACTCCATCCTCATTGTGTCATAAATAAATAAATTTATTTATGGTTTAAAAATAATAAATAAAATAAAATATGTAGAAAATCTATTTGTCTTTCTAATTAATATTTATAGACAAATATATCTTATGCATTACCCTATATTAAAAATGTTTTAGTTATTAAAAAAAGAATTAAACATTTTTAACTCTTATAAATAAAATAATAACAAATGTCCTTATATAATCCAAATGTATAAAAAAACAAATTTTAATCCTAATATTAATTTTGGTTGAAATACACTAATTCAATAGAAATTGGACATGATTTGGGGTTATTATAATATCATTTTTACATTTAATTTCCATTTTAAGCTGTAACTATCGTACATATAATTCAAAAGTTTCTATTAAAAAAATGTATATTCATCCAATTAAAAGAACATTTTTCATACTTATATCAACCATGTCTATCAAATTTATGTAATTAAATTCACATAAGTGGTTATATAATTTTTTAGGCAAATTTTCAAATGTGCCATGAAGGTGGGGAAAAGACTGTAAAAAGTTCAATTAAATTTTATATATCTAACATTATTATAAAATTAAATCATTTAATTTCATGTTAATAATATTTATATAATATATATATTTTGACATTAAAATAAATTTTATTTTAAAATAATTATTTTAATAAAATTTTGGCTTTAAGCATTGACATAATGTTGTTCACTATTCATCAAATATTTAATGTTTTTAGAATACTACCAAAAATTCACCCAAATATCATTTTAATATTATAAATTCAAAAATGATATCTATTTTAAGATATTCAAAACATTTTAATTGTATTAAATAATTTTAAATCATATTCTCATTATCAAAACCCGAAAGCAGGTTTTTGAGATGTAAAAACAATGAAAATATTGATATGTGTTTAAGTCCAATTTTCATGTAATATTACTTAGAGTGACCAAAATTGGATTAAATGATAAATTTATAATCTATTAATTCTTAAAAACAATTAAAATATATAATTTACACTATAAATTTTTGTGATTAAAAAAAATTTTTGCACATAAAGTTTAGTATTATTCACTATAAAAAATATGAATGTTATCAAAAAAGAACCAAAAATTTATCCATTCTAAATTATTATTCCACACTTCTAAATAAAATATTTATTGTGTTATATTTAATATATAAAAGTGTCAAATAATGATTTTATAAAGTGTTTCCCATTAAAAGATAGTAAATTTGTATTTTCTGAAAAAATACATCTCTTATATGAAAAATTGAATTTGTTCTTATATTATGTTTAAAAAACCCATAATGTAGATTCTAAAATTATATGGAGTGTATAAAATAAAAAATGAAGTTAATAATTTTCATAACTAGTCATTGAACAAATATTTTGGTAAGTTGTTGTGTTCTATAACTCAGTGTTGTGCGTACTGCAAGCTATTGAATTACATTACAAAAATAACATACTATGAAATCATGGGGTGTTACACCAAAATTTTATCCCCTGATCTTATATTACATACATCAGGAAATCATTCAAGAAATAAATGAATTTTGTGAAACACAAAAGCCGACACCCAAAGAATGGGTCATGTTCATCAACAATGGTTTTTTGTTTTATTTATTACTCAAACCAATTCAATTATTCTCATATAATAAATTTATTATAACCTCAATATCATAAATATAGTTTATTCTTTACTGGGTATATGTTCCAAAGTAAAAAATTCATATTTTTTCACTTAATGGTTTATGTTTAGATGGCATGATTTAATGAAATGTGTTTCTCTACCATTGGTTATATTCTTGTGAACATCATTTAATTTAATGGGTTATGGATTGATGGAATGATTGTGAGACCAAAAAATTTTCCACATGTTATGTTATGATGAAATGTTTATGATACCCATTTAATTTAATGTCTTATCATAAGGTGAGTTTTTATTATATTTTTTCGAACATTAATATGGGTTTCATTATGTGATAAGTGGGGCAATTATTTCCTTATAATGTATTAGGTATTCATTTTTATATATGATTATATAGATAATCATGGATTAGAGAGTGAGCATTATTTTGTAAGACATGGCTACACAAGGGATATTGGTGTGTCCCATCTTGGAGGTGTTGTTTCCTATGAGTAAACCAAATTCTATTTTTAAATTTTTTTCTAGGAACATAATTACATGGTAAAATTAAAATAATGATACTTATTACATATTCAATATATAATTCATGATCCTAATTACATGTTCACAATGTTATTCATGTCCTGATTATGTAGTAAAAATTATAGATGTGAAAATGATTACATGTTCACAATGTTATGTTGGGAATCTTTGCAAGGTAGTAATTTTAAGCCTGAGTTTGATTTCTTGTCTATGAAATAATTATTGAACATGGGTATGTTCAACCATGTCCACAATTTTATGTGTATATGTTTATACAATAATTATATTTATAATGCCAATGTTATTTTCTCATGACTCATTTTTTTTTTATTTCATTATTATTCATGTCTTATTAAGTGGAAATATTTATTTTCTGACTCCCAAATATGATATTTGATATGAAGGGCATGATAAAAAAAATTTATATATATGTTATTATACTTTTATGTTCATTTTATGTTTATCTATTTCCTTTATTTATCCTTAGTAATAATCTAGTGTATACATTTTTTATTTTTACTTTTCCTCAGGTTGAGAAATTTTTTTCATGTTAGAGTACTAAATGGTATGTTATTTAGAGGAAACCTTTAAGATCTTTCACCATGTTAGAAAATTGTTGTATGTGTTTCCAAACAAATTTTACTTTTTAGGTACTCTTTCATGTACTTTTATAATGTGACCAATATTAATCTATCATCACATAATATTCATGTATTATATTCTTGAGTCGCAATAATCATTTAATCGTCTTTTTTACATTATCATATAAAGGAGTATCGATTTCACGTCTTCTTCAAAGTCCTATTACAAATCTAGTACTGATGTTATAGGTTATTTTAATTTGATTACATGTTGGTATTTAAAAACATCATCATCCTCAAAAATCAATGTGTTATACATTACATTCACCACTACAAGCATCATTCATTGCACCATTTTTAGTTTAACTTCTAAGAAATTTTTACTTTAATCAAGAAATGAAAATATATTTTTGATATTTAGAACAATTTTCTTCAATTACAAATTATTTTTCTACATCATCTCATATTTACAATTGAATTCCACTTTTGTGTTCAAAATGAAATTTATGAGTGTATTTTTAATATCATAATATGTATTTTATATGGTATCCCTAGAAGTTTATCATTTTCATTATATCTAGTTGTAACATAGATGTTATAAAAGTTAAGATCTCCATAATATAATGAGGAGTAGTTAATGGAGGTACATTACATGAGAAGAAATTCCATGAATAGTTTGGAAATATAACCTTGATTTATGTATCTCATCATACACAACACAATAAATAGAATGTACATAATGAAGGGAAATGAAAATAAAAAAACATGACACCCTCTAGATATGTCATTATTTTATTGAGCTGTCATATAGGAGAAATTTATTTTAAACATGTCATCACTAAGTATTAAATCATTGAAAATTTGTAATAGTGGTTTCAATCCCATAGAAATTATAGAATACTATGATATTAATAAAACTAAATTTTTCACTACATTAATATTTTTCAAGAACTAAGAATTCAAATTTAATAATTGGAATTAAATTAGGAAGTTAAAACTAAACAACCAATTAGATATAACCTAATTACAATGGATGAATTGTAAGACAAAATTTTAGGGTATGGTCTTATATTACTTATAATTGTAACATCCAAATACTTTTAGAGGGAAACACAGTGTTCAATAGTGTACATGACTAGATATATCGAGATTATACGAACATCTAAAAATTTTCATTTAAATTTTACTATTATTACTTATCCATTAGAATTTGGGTAACAAAATTGATTAAAAGATTTATGAAATTATTTTTTACACATGTATATATAATTATTTTTATGGTGATGATTTAAATATAAATTAAAATAAACTTATTTTGAAAATAAAAGGAAATATGTTTTCAAAAAAATAATTAAATACTCAAATGTATGTTTTATAGGAATAAAATAAATAAATAACTCTTATATATTATATTAATTAAATAAATATAAATATATACAATTAAAAATATATTTTTCAACATTCAACCTATGTTTTTCCTCGACATTATATAATAATAAACCCAATTTAATGCTTAAAAATCTATATTTTTCTAAAATTAATTTTCCATCCATTTAATAGAAGGCTTGTTTGGAAACAAAAATTTTACACTGTTATAAATTTCATATGACAAAATAATTTTAATTTTTTGAAATATTAATATACAAACTTACATTGGTTGAATAGTTTCTATTTTTTGAGATGATTTAATATTTGATGAATAGTGATAATAATATTAGATTTTAATTGAAATGCATATTTTTATCTAAATAACTTATAATGTTAAAATATATTGTTATATATTTTAAATAAAAATATTAAAATTATAAATATATTGAAAATTTTAGTTAATTTAGATGATTTTCATATTGAAATTTCATATAAAAACATTGTAATCTCGTAAACATTTTCACTTTAAAACCCCACTTTTTCACCTCATCTACATGATTAATGGTAAATTAATAATATCCACATATGTGTTAGAAATTTTTTAAAAAGGATTCCATAATTTTAATCATATGGTCCAAATTTATTAAATTTATCTCTTTTATTTTTTGTAAATATGAATAGTAAAATTAGTAGATTTTATTACCAATGTTAAGGGTAAATCTATAAATTAAGTGTAATAATATTTGTGGTATGGATTATAAAATTACCCAACCACTTGTAATAAATTTATTTTATGTGATATTATAGAACAAATTCATCATTAGTCCCAATTTATAACTTCTTATACACACATGGAAGACATTATTCCCCTTATAGTGTTTTATTTTATAATAACCAAAACATGTAAAACTATTGTTTTTAATATCTATAAATTTTTTAATATATTTTCATCAAGATGATATCATCGACCATAATTTTTTTTAAATATATAATATTTTTCTTTATCATGGTAATTTATTTTTTATTTTTAGAGAATAATTAATTAGCTTGGTGGAATTCACAATGATGATGTGATAAATATTTTACTGATGGAGGTATCAAATAAATTTACTTAAAAATAATAAACTAAATATAATTTGAAATAATTAATATTATAAAATAATTTTATTTATGAATTTGACATTTTGGTAATGTAATAAAATATATAGTTATGATTATAAGAGTTAACTTGAATTTTAAAAAAATTAAACGTAATTAATAATGTCAAAATTGACATTAATGATATTCTAAAATAAATAATATTTAATTAAACAATATAGAATACATAAAAACTGAAATTATTTCAAATTATTGGGAAAAGGTTTCAAATTTCATCCATAATTTTTTTATTTGTTTTTATTCCATTTTTTAATTAAAATATTAACCATCATCAAGTAAAAATGCTTATTGTAATGGTATGATTTCAAGAAGATAAATATGGGTTAAAACTAAATGACAAGAGTAAAAATGTGACCTAAGCATGACCAAAAATTATTGATTGTTAATATTTCATCCCATAATTATTCTATATTATAAATAAATTATTTTTTATCCTTTTTAAATACGAATTTAATTTAAATTAATTTAATATTTTGATAAATTATCATAGTGCCGATCTCCTCTCAAATATAACAGAACATTTTCGTCACACTGTGGAAATCATAAACACAATTTATATTCAAAAAATAATTTCCCAAATACCGTTCTATAATACCCATAAAATTATTATTATTTATTTATTTTAGGCATAATACCATCCTTAGTGGTCTTAATTAATTTATAAAATGAAATGGTCTAATGAATTGATACCATTTTCAGTTTCATGTGTTTTATTTTTGCTTCTACTTCCACCTTCGTGAATATTATTCTACCATGATAAAATAACTAATATATTATCATCAATATACTGGGAAGTTATTATGTCCTTTTAGGATACATATTCATAACCTTTTTTATTAAATGGTAAAATAGTTCATTATTCCTATGTTCGGAGGACTATCACCACACTTACAGATGTAATGCATTTTAACCAAAATAAAAAATCTATTTGTAATTATGAAATTAATTTCTCTATTTTATATTAATGAAATATTTTTCATTTATATTATATAATATATCATTTACATTCTTACTGATCCATTTACAAAAATTGATAATTATTTTCATGCATATGTGTGAATTATCACTTCCATGAATCATTTGGATTCATTTATCATTATCAAATAAAATTTATGATGAATATGTAAGTAAATTTAAATGATTCATATGGTAATAATTAAGATATGATAATTTTATAATTATAAAATTATACATAATTTTTTTATGTAATTGTCAATGGAAAAGTGGAAATATTACTCATGCCTACATACGGCCTAAAATCTCCACAATTATAACGTAGTTCATTTTTCATACCCATATTTAATGTTTTGATATAAACTATAATTGTTGAAAAAAAATTATTATTATTTCATGACTTTTTTAGGATATGATATAATAATTACCACATTGATTATTTTGATCATTCCAATGTAATTTTCTTCTTAGGTATCAAATATCATCAAAATCACAAATGCTAATTTAAATGAACATTTAATTTTATATAACATAGAAATTAGTGATAAAAAAGTAATGATAAACATAAAATAGATTCTAAAGAAAATATAATTTAACATATATTTATTATTTTTGAATATATAGAATGCACATGACAATTTAGTCTCAGGGTAAAAGACTCTTTAACTAAAACATCATTGTAAATGATTAAATGAGTTATCCTTATAAATACTCCTATTTCATATACATATGTTTAATTTTTTTTTTGATGAATATATTTGTATGGAAATTATTTTTTTCAAAATTTAATTTCTAATTTTATTATAATATTTTTAAAAGATATTATTTCGGGGTTTTATGTAAAGTACTTTCTTTTAAAACCCATCTTTAAATGTTTGTCATTGAAATATTTTTACAACATTCAAACAGAATGATTTTTAACTTATTCAGTTTGAATTGATTTAACCAATATAATTATTACATTATTTTTTGAACCTTACATTACGTTTTTCACTTTTATTTACAATCAAAAATTTTTCATTTATGAGTTTATGTTAATGTAAAAAAGGAAATGTGATTTCAAAATATAAAATTTCATTTTCATAGAAATGAATATTTAATGAAAAAAATTTATGTTGTTTCTATATTATCATACTCTTCATTTATTAATATGATGGTTGGTTTCATGATAAATCCAGGGTCGACGATCCCATTATATCTCTCCAATTCATAGGTTAATGGGATAGTGATAACCAATTAGGTTTATCGCAAGAGATTATATGAATATACAACAACATTTATTCCAAATGTAACTATGATAGATACTATATTTGAAAAGGTAGTCCTAATAATATTTTTAATAGTGATATGTAAAATTATTTCGAATGTTACCTATATTTATATTTTTTAATGAAAATATTTTGATTTTATAATGGTATGATAATGATCACATTGTAGCGAGGAATCATTTTCCTATAAAAAAAAATTCTCTCTTTAGGAAATTTTTTTTTATGGACTAATTGTTTCCTTTATTTTATAACCATTACTATTATTTTGGTATCATCACCTGTTTTTAAATTTTTACACAGATCGTAAATATTGGTAAGTATATTGAAAATTTCATGATGAAAATAATTAATTTGTCTCTAGAAAGGTAAGGATCATTCATTTTAAAATTATTTCATTAGGTGAATAATTTTATAATGAGCATAAGTTTACACTTTAATTTATGGGTCTATGACGTAATATTTTAATATAATTCTAAAAAACCCAAAAAAATAGTTTACTTGAAAAAATAAATTAATTCCAGTTTTAAAATAACTATAATAATTTTTTTAGGTCAGGTCCTTACTTATGGTATCAAAGTATATTACATACAACATTGGAGAATATTATATCATATTAATACTTATAGATATCATTATGGGTTCATAATGTTTGAGTTCATAATAACATCATTATATTTTAATCCCTTTTTGAGGCTTTATGTTTTAGTGTTTTAAGTTGACTAATGGAAATTTTAAAGACATTCATTTTTTTAGTAATTATGGTTTATTACATTTTGGGATGATAAATGAAAGGAATGAGATAAAAATTGAGGTTAAAACATATTTATTTTATTCATAAGGATCTAATCATATTTCTGGGAATATTATAAGTGTTATATAGTTCTAGAGAATATGACCTCCCACAAACCACGTGACAACTAATTATGTCCGAGAAGGTTGTGTGAATTCAACCCATATCCAAATAGGAATATTGTAAATCAAATAACACTTTCCTACACAAAGTACTAGTTATTATGATATTTTATTTGTTGTTACTCTCTCTTATAAATAATGGTTATTTTGATTTTGAGGACATATTTTATAATATATAACCATGAGATCAAAATGTGATTATTTTATTAGGATATTAATTTTATATCAAAATATTTCTATTATTTTAGGAACATTATATGAATAAGGTAAATATAAATATTTTATATGCTAAATAATGTATGAATTGACTTTTGGGATCATATATGATTTTATGGTGTAATTACGGTGATTATGTTATTTATGGAAATGGTTATCATATCGTATAGATGTTAATATTAGGGAAATTAAATTTTTGTATAAAACATCTAGAGTGATTGATGTCATTTGGAAATAAATGATAAAATTTATATTGGAAGACTTCCCGATCAAATCCTTCTTATTTTTGGGTTTTAATCATAGTCTATAATTGTTTTAGAATAATATTAATAATAATTATTATTAAATGATATATGTTCAACTATTATTATTACTATGGAAATTTATTGTAGTTATTCATCATATAATGTTTTATTATTTATATGAAATTAACTTGTATTATCCAAACTAATACGGTATTTTATTATGTCAAAATATAGGAGTAATATAGAGTTATACATATATGGGGTTGTTGATCGATTTATCTGATTCTAGTTCACACGGAATTAATAATTCGTCTGGAATACTCATAGTTTTGAGAAAAATATTATTATATTATCCATGTCAATTAATGAATGAAATTATTATTTTATAGTAATTTTATCTCCCTTAAATTTTTTATAGATTGTAATGGATTTTTAAAACACATGGAAAATAATATTGTAATTAAAATTTTATTCATTCACTTTTTTAACAGATAAATCAATGTCTTTTGAACCATTATCGATTTATGATATTTGATTGTTAACTATATAATGACCAGTTTATCTATCACAATCCATTAAAACATTATAGTGTTTTATATTCAATTTACATTTTTCCTATAAGATATAATAGTATTCCTCGATGACCTTTGTACGTTTGTTTCTTTCATTTAAATGTGTTGTTTTCTCATTCCTTTTTTCTGACCTGGGATTTCAATGAAGGAATTTCGAAAAGTAAAATACGAATTTTTTAGGCTGAGATAATTTTTTTTATTTTAATCAATTTAAAGTGTAATAATGTATCATAACAAGTTTGTAATAAATAAAAATTATTTTTGATAGCATACAAGATATGCAACATTAGGGATAAATGAATAACTAAATATTTTAATATTAATGTTTTCATTGTTACAAAACAATTAGAATGGATGGTATGAATGAGATTAAATGAGTTATGAAAATATCATTTAAAATGGGTATATAATGAATTTTATTATGACCAATTCCTTAATAATGAATATAAAACCACTTTGAAAACATAAAGAAATCATTTTCTTGAAAATAAATAATTAAATTTACACAAGTGATTTGTATAAAAATAAATTAAATAATTAAATATTTTTTATTATAGGAAATACATAGATACATAATATATTCTATATAATTTTTAAAATTCATCATATGTGTTTTATTTAAATGATATAAAAATTAATCCTATTTTACTCATTATAGAATATTTTAGTTAATGATTTTTTCCACCTATTGATTGAATACTTGTATTAAAAATAAATTTTTGATTTTATAATACTTAAATTTTATAAAATAATCTTTTTTTAAATTGGATAATTAAAATTTGCATTTTTTGATTTTAATGTATTTTTAATGACTTGTTTCATTATTAATGAATAATGATAAAATGATAGATTTTAATTAAAAGATGGATTTTATTCTTAAGAATATATAATGTTAAATTATTATTTTAATTCTTTTTAATGTTAAATTATTTCAATTATACATATATTAATCAAATTTAAGTCATTGAAGTAAATTTAATATTGAAATTGGATAGAAAAACGTAATAAAATTTTGTACATTTTCAAATTAAAAACTCGATTTCCCACCCATTCCACATGATTAAATTTAAATTAATTTATCCACTTATAGGTTTTGAATTTTGAAAAGTTCATTGAACAGTTTTAATAAAAAAAATCCAAATTTTGTAAATTGGCCCCTTGTATTTTGGGAAAATATTAATAGTAAACCTAGTAATTTTTATTAACAAAATTAATGGTAAATCATGAAATTAAGGGTCAAAAAATTATGATAGATATTATATAATTACAATTTTTAAATTTTACTAATTTTTTGTATATGTTAGTTTCATGAAAATACATCATTTTCCTTAATTGATGACCTTTTATAACCATGTGGATTGCAATTACCCAGACCCAGATGTCAATGAAAGGTTCCCCAACATGGTGGTTCACATGGAATCAATCCCATCTCCCCAAATTCAAGAGGATGAAATCTATCAATGAGTTCCTAAAAATTGTCCATGGGGAGACAATGCCATCATAACTAGATTTTGACAGATATGATTAGTTATAATAATCGAAATTAAAAGTAAAAAATTAGACAACAGATAAATAAGTAGGACATGAATATAAAAACAAATACTGAAGAAATATAATGTTTAGATGTTGATTTATATCTTTACAACATAATCAAAATAGGTACTTAGTTATACAGTACTATACATAGAACCAAAAAAACCAAAACATTTAAATATGAATATCTCCAAATAGTATTATGTGTCGAATTTCGTTCTTAGGATCCCCTTCTCCTATTAATTTCTCAAAATTAGTCCTCCAAATGTGGGGGTTTTCCCCTATTTATACATATATACAAATAGTCTGTCAGGGTACCTAATGGTGGCCCAAATAGGGTGTGATATATAATCCCACTAGATAATCATCCAAAGATCTATTAATTTCATGAATATGAAATATAAAATTCTATGAAGTGTTGAGGTAAGTAGGTATGATGTGGTAAAAATAAATGTTCACAAATAACATGTTACCAAGATAAGAATACCATATGACTATTAATGGCTCCCATCAAATAAAGTGTTTGCAACTATATCATGTATGATATAGAAAATAAACTAAAAAACATGCAATCACCATACATCAATACATATCAGATCAACCATGACCTTGTCCTATAACATGTAGATATGAAACATCCATGGTGGAGTCATTCAACCATGAATAACATATTTCTCAATGTCGTGTCATATAATCTAATTTTTGGACAATAAAGGTCCTGGTCTAAGGTATTAAAGACCAGGATATCCTCAACGAGTCCTAAGATAATCTTGATTCATACTCGGATAGGCATTGGATTGAGTCATAGGATCATGTTAACCAATCATGTACTTTGTGAGACCTTAAAAGCTAGATCCTAGTGCTTGAAAGGCCAAATTCCTCCCACGTAATAAAGACCCAAGGATTAAACTCTATCTAGGACTCCTTTAGGACATTTATGATCCAAGTATCATCATACATGGAATCTAATGAATCATTCCTCATTTCCTACCATTATTAATCAAAAACCATGTATCGATTCTCATTTTTATAAGGTAAATAATTATTCCCACTCATGAGGCACATTTAAACCCAAAGAAATCAAATGAGTATACCCACTCATTTTTCAGACTGATACAATTAATATTTATACCATTTTAGTATGCCACTGTCTAATAAATTCTCATTCAATGGAATATCAAGTCTATACCAACTCAAGTATCAGAAGATTTAAATCAAAAGGAAACAATGAGTATACCCACTAATTTAACAAAATAATATTAACCATTTTATCAATTAAACAATTAATAAATTAGGTAACTCAATATCATGTTTAACATGTTAAGGAGGAAAAAATATTATATTCAAGATATCCATTTCCATTTAACTATAATTTATCTTCCTCTATCTAGACATGTATGAGAACACATCCCAATGATCTGTTAAAAAGGTAATGAAAAGGTTAATTCATATTTCACACCATATGGGTGTCCATTTGTGAGAAACCACCACCATTATATCTCAAATAATTCTAAGAGAATCCCTATAAGGTCTAGTTACATATAATTCAACTAACAAGCTCAAATGTTAAGGTCAGACATGAAATTAGGGTTGGAGGAACAATGGAATACATCCAAAAAATCCAATGAATCCCACATTAAAATTTTCTATCACCTACCATAGATTTATAGTAGTGTTAATGTCTATTATAAACTCTTGATTTGTCTCATATCTGTAAATAATTGAGTAATGGATGAATGACCAGAAATTGTGAAAAAATATCATCCTCTATATAGCACAACTGATATTCTGATGATTGATGAATGAATATAAATTAATCATGTACTCACTGATGTTACTTTAATGTTATGAGAAATTGTTGATTCATAGATTAGATAGATATGATACCTTAAATCCATGAATCCTCTTTAAATATTGATGAAAAATGACCCATTTTTTGTATGGAATAAAAATAAGTGAAATTTGGTTTTAAAATTGGTTAAAAAAATTAAATTATTAAAATTTAACAAAAACGGGTTTCAGGAATTTAGTTAAATGCTTGAAAATATATACACTAATCATGTATGGCCTGCTGTAGGAAAGGGGAACCCACAAGTATTGTCTGAAATGTTTGACTAACCATTTGAAAACTATGCCCAAATCCTATGTTATATTTTCAGACCAACCTACAATACCGTTCAACCGATGTCTCAGGAATTTCTAAAACTATGTGGGTTCCTCCTTCTCTCTTTCCAGTCCTCAAATGGTTTGATAGACCATGCATTATTCAATACATGGTTTTAACTAACCATGCATCATGACATTTTCTACCATAAACATGTGTTCCACTCTCCAAACATGCCTAATACATCCCTATAACACTAGAAATCAAATTTGGTACTCACATTAGATTATATTTAATGATTTAAACTAAAATAAAATTGATTTATTCCTCATAAAAACATAGGTACTTACAATCTCCCCCCATAAAGAAATTATTCTATAAAATTCCCACTCAAGGGTGGTTAATATTCATCAAAGAACAACTCCAACCACTAAACATGTATGTCATCTTCCCTCCCCTGATCCTGATCATATAAATGTATATGATGTAATAGCACTTGTACCCTAGTTATTTACCATCTTGAGTGAACCTTGATTCTTATATAATCGATATGATTCAGAAGCTCTCCAAATAATGCATCAATATATTTCTCAACATCCTTAGTCTGAAAATTATTAGATGTGTGTGATTTAATTTGGAACAACTGATATACATGGAAGTCATCATGTATGGATCAATGCCTCTAAGGTAACTTTAACCGATAGGTGAACATTCTTACTCATGAAAAAATATCTTACCTCACAACATACCGTGGTAATATTATACATTATCTCAGGATTTCCCTATGTCCTGACCTTAGTGAAATATGAAATAAAACCTAATCCCCAAACTCAAACTCTAGAGGTCATATTTGGTGATTGGAATTAGATTATACATTAGAAAATTAAATATCCATTCAATTTCTTATCAATTGTTCTTGTTATGCGTTCTCTTAAACAAGAAGGCGTACATGTATAACTACCTCTCCTACCTCTATGAAACATAGGGATGATAGACATGACCTACTGTAAAATGGCACATAAGGGACCATTCGATACTATCCTGAAATCTATTTTTTGTGTGTAAATTCATCTAGGGGTAGGATACATTCCCATAAGACCCCAAAATATATGACACATTATTGTAGCCCGTCCATAAAAAATGGACATGTAGGCTCTGACTGACCATCAGTCAGAGGGTTTAATGATGTGATCAGAAGCGCCTGTGTACCCAGTTTCCTCTAAAAAAATCTTCTAGAAACATAATGTAAACAATGAATCCTTATATGATAAGATTGTATGTGTTTCCTTGTGATGTCATCCTATATTATAGATATACAATCTCTCATGTTTATCCACACTAATGACCTCCTTGTTTAAAAAGAGATGAACAAACATTGACTACATGTCTAACCATTTACATGGTCACATCATCATCTCTTTTACCATCAATACTAATGCTCATCCCACATTTTGTTTTAATGTCCAATTATAGAACACATTATATAACCAGTCTTAATAGTTTCAATTTAATGGCCCAAAGCACTCTTACATGACCCCCATTTCAACCCATGACATGCATTAAATGGTATTATAACCAATTCATCCTCAATTTGAAATGAAACTAGTAGCACATACTCTTGAGGAATATTATGAAAATTACTCATCATAGATAAAAAATGAACCTCAAAACTATACCTACATCGAAACCCAAATAAATGTTTCTAAAACTAGATCGTGTTCTCTAAGGCTTGTACATTACCTATAATACATCTCCTAATTAAACCACAGATAGTTACATTTATCAAACTACATACAGGTACCAAGAAAAATATTCATTGAATGATCTCAACTATCCTCGGTACGTTTTTATGAGGTTCAACCTATAGTTGACAGTGATATCCAAACCAAAAGGATCCCTTTAGAACACCCTTACATCATTCCTCCATGAAATTCATTCAACAAGTCAAAATGGTAAATATGTTACATTCGATCGGCATATAACCATTCCTTCTCAGTGTACTTAAGATTTCATTAAGATATAGGTCATTCAAACCACTGAAAAATGAGTACACCATGTTTTTACAATAGGACAATTAAATCTCTTCTTGATCCACAGTCACATCAGTAAAATGATATATAACCTTAAGCAACAACTAACCCCACGTATCTCGACCATAACTGTCTAGGACAAAAATATGGGTCTACCATCTTAGGGTACCCAATTTTATTTTAGAGTATCCATCATCACATAGACATATTAAAATAACCCATTATATAGATCAAAAATCCTAGAAGCTTCAATAAAAAAACAATTGATCCTCGTCTCACACTCAACCACTAATCAAACATCCATTAAAACAATACCCAATTAAATTGGTAGGTACCATGTTTCCCATAAGAAGCGAGTGCACACTCTAGTAGACCATGTTCCAGATCTGACTTACACTCATGAAATTCATTAAACATCATGACCATGTTATCCATGATATAGGGAACATTAGTATTATCAAGGAAATATTTTCATTAGAACTCATTTGAAACAGGGAATCTAGAAGTGCCTCTAAACATAAAACGATAAACTAACTCATGAATTCATTTTAAAAAATTTCAACAATAAGTCCACCAAAAAACAATTTGGTTAGGCATATAAATAATAATTCTCATTATTATAGTTTTTATAAATGGTCATCTATGGTTCTTAGAGAAATAACGGGAATCACCATCCCAAAATTTAAGGAATTGATCATATGTAGTTAAATAGTCAAGAACAAGAATAATTCATGCTCAATAATCTTAAAGAAACCATAAACCTCAATCCATCCTCAAACACATGTTTTCATTACTCAATAGATAATCATTAACCTTCTAGAGCCGAATTCAAGAGTGGGACATTCTGGTCTACCACCTAGCCCAAGAAAAGTGGTATATGATAATCGACACTTGGTTCAAGAACATATCCAAATGGTTCCACACACGAGAACCAAAAAACACATAAGGAATTTTCTTACACCACCTCCAACATTTATGAAACACTATTTGAGTGCAGGCTAAAATGAAACAATCAATGAAAATAATCCTACTAGAGTTAGATTCTATTATTAAATCATAATAGTATCTCTTACACTCACCATGAATCCACATATGAATGATAACCACATGAGGTCCATTCACTATATATCCAACCATTCACATGAGTGTAATTCCATTAAAATGTGTCCTATAAGGGAAAATATGTACACGAATGGTATATTAAATCACAAGTCACATCATAGTAATTTATAAAAACATTATGTTCTATGTGTGTAACCTCCATCATGCTAGCCCCATTTCATTGTAACCTGGCCTCACATCCCATATACATTGTCTTCCAAACTAGGATGAAAAAATAAATAATGGGAATTGAAACACTCTTGTTCCCACTCAATCATTCATTAATCTATATAAGAATATTACCCTCAATCAAATATTCAATCTATAAAAACACTACATGTTCAATTAAATTTCCTATAACAATTTTTATTTATCAAATCATGCACCGATGATGAAGCGGTCAATATCAACCGTTACTGATCTGTTCAACCAAGAATAACATATTTCTCATAGTCATGACATATATTCAATGTGTCTAACCACTAATGGATAATTTCAAGGTATAAAAGACAATGTAATACTCCTATATTCCCAGAACCATCATGATAGAAACTCAGTTGGGCACTCATTGGAGTCCTTAGATATTGTTAACTAAACATGTCTTATACAAGACCAATCAAGTCAGATCCATTAGGTAAAATATTCCAGGGTATCCCATAGGTTCAATACACAAGGATCATACCCTATCCCTTGAAACCATTACTACATTCCATATTCATGGAGGATCCCCCAAGTAATATAATGAAACATTACTCATTTCATACCATGAGTATACCCACCCACGTATCCATTCTCATTCAGAACTATCAATGAGTATACCCACTCATTTTTAACATTTCTACCCACAGTCAACTAATGATTAAACACACTCATTTTTCCATCCAATAATATTTCTATTTATCATAATCAATTCTACCCACTTGCTAATCAATTATCATTCTAGGAAATCTCATTAGAATACCCACTCAAATATCACATGTTCTAAATAAAAAAGAACAAAAGAGTATACCCAATCATTTAAAACATACATATTATTCATTTTATCATATCGACTATTAAAAATTTAAGTATCTCAACATCATGTTCAATAAGGAAATGAGGGATATCATATCCAAATATATCAATCTGATTACATTTAGTCATAAATATGATTTCACTAACTAGAAAATCATGACAACACATCTCCTAGATTGTTTAACATGTTAATATAAAGGTGAACTAATATATAACACCATATGGATGGCCTAGGATGGGAATAAAACACCCACATATCTCAATGGAACCTAATTTAATTATTAATATGTCTAATTAAATCTAATTAAATTAACTATTTCAAATATCAGTGTCACGCCAGATCATTTGGTGGGTGGAACAATGGTAACAAGACCTATAAGTCACCAAAACCAGTGTGAAAAGTATGTCCCAAGGATTTACACATTAGTAGTCTTCTAATTTAGTAAAAAATAAATATTTGACTCAGATCTAGAGAAAAATAAACTATGGAAAATAATCCAAAAATTTGGGATAATTACCCTACATCTAAATAGCACTGTAGATATCTATCAATATGAGAAATAGATAAAAAGGAAATGAGTACTCACTAATTCAGATCGATTGGGGAATGTGGTGCTTGAATAAAAGATCAGAGGAAAATACTAGTTCAAATAAAATATTAATCATCAATGATGGATAAAACATTAGCTCTGTGATATGATGGAGAATAAATTAGTGAAATTAGGTTTTAAAAATGATTTAACCAAAACTAAAATTCTAATATTTTCCAAAATAAAATGGGTCATAGTGTTTGAAAAACCAAGTTTGAATCATTCATAATGTACTATTTGGAAGGGTTACTCTCAAAATTTTTCCACATGGTTTGACTAACTATAAACAAACCATGCCAAAATCCCCGATTAAAATTGAATAATATCCAGCGAAACCATTATCCATATGTCAGATGCTTTTCCTAAACCTTTCATGCTCCTATTATCTTTATCAAGGTCTTACAAAATATTTCAGACCATGCAGCCTACCCCCACAATGTTTGATCTAACTATTATCCAGGACATTTTTAACCCAAAACATGGGTTACGGGTTCCAAACATGACCCAGACACCCCTGAAACACAAGTGATCAAATTAAGTAATCACAATTAGTCATATTTAAACATTTTAAAAAATAAAAATGATCCCTAACTTGTATGAAATAAATGGTTTTTAATTGTATGACTTTAATCCCTTTATAGTTTTTTATTTTATGAAAACTAAACATTCTCACACAAATGATTTTAATTAGTATATAATTTTTAATATGCGGTAATAGATATGATATCTGTGATCATAAATAGTTATTATAAATATAAAATATGTATCCTCATAATGGAAATTTATAGAGAAGAATTAATTACCCGAAATTATTTCACAATGATTATTAAATAATTATTTTATTGATTGGAATATCAAATAAATTTTATGAAATATTAAAATAAAAATAATTTTATATAATTAATGCGCTCAGAAATTTTTTTGGCTCACGTTGACATGTTCGGAATGTAATGAAAATTTTGGATCAAATTATAAGATTTATCCTAGTATTATTATATCTTAATGTTTTGTATAGTATCAAAAATAAAATTAATTATATTTAAATGTAAATAATATTATATTAAATGATTCCAAATTTATAAAAATAAAAAACCTCATGCAGTTGTTCAGATAAGGTTGAAAATGTAATTCATGATTAATTTATGGATCATATGGTTTTTTTATTGTGATCATATTAACCATAAAATTGTAAAAACGAATTATTTCAGGGTAATATTATAAAATTAATTTATATTAATTTAATATTTTGAGAAATTCCATGAGTTTGCCTCCCCAAATAGATGAAAGGGGGTATCTTATTCCCATTTATTAACACACGAAAACACTCTTGTTTCAACCAATATTTTTCCAAATGCCTTCTTATAACCCATAAACACATTATTGAAGTATTATTTCTGGAATAAATCCATCATATGTGGTTTTAAGTTTTTAGAAAAATAGATTTTCTGAAGAAGAAGTTCAATTTTCAACTATGCAATTTTGTTTGGTTCCTTATCCCACCTCCTTCTAATTATCATAGACCATTCAATAATAATATCTCCATTATCCTAATTATTGTTATATTTCATTATGTTTGTGTTATTTCCCATTTACTTCTCCTTTTCTATCAAATGATAAAATAATTCACTATTTGTGTGTACGAAAGTCTATCGGCTTGCGAAATAATGTAATTTATTTTCAATCACAGTGTATCAGGACTTGCTAAAATGATTAAATTATTGACTATATATGATATTCATAAAAAATTTACCATTATTCAAGTTATAATATATAATTTACTTTATTTTTATTCCATCTATAGAAAAATGATAATGTCATTAATGTGTATGTTTAAATTGTCACCTCTGTGAAGTGATGTGGTTTCATTTTCATCACCACATCACATATATGATATATATAACTATATTTAAAATACATTTATATATTTATGCTATAATTATAATTTTTTAATAATAAAATTATACTAACCACCTTTCAATAATAATGACTGAAAAATGGAAACTTTACTCATTCATATATATGGATTACCTTCTCAATTATTTCATCTTTAGTACATTTTTTCCCAATAATAATTAATGTATTGATTTATAATTATAATTTATATATAATATTCATAATAATTTCATGATTATTATTCATTATAATATAGAATAAATGTATACTTTTACTATTGACATCACACGATTGTAATTTTGGACTTAGGAAACGATTATCTTCAAAACATCCGACATGAACATAAATGAATAAGTAGTTGTATATAACTTATAAATGAGTGAAATAAAATGAATAATAAATAAAAAATCTCCCAAAAAATTATAAATTTAACTAAATTTATTATTCGTGTAGATTAATGGTGTACATGATGAGTTATACTCATGGTTATGTACTCTTTAACTAAAATTTTTATTTATATTATTTAATGATTTATTCTAAAAAATAATTCTATTTAATTTACATTTTATAAAAATTTATTCATGAATAGTTTTACAAATAAATGAATTTATTAAAATAGTATTTTTTATATTTCTAACAAAAGATTTCAAATATATACCTTTTCCTGTTTTATGTACTATACATTCTTTTAAAAAATTTATTTTAATATAACTATTTAAATATATTTTTAAATCGAATATATGGTTTTTTTACTTATACATCATGTACTACTTTTTGCACATTCATGATACCTTATTTTATTATTTTTACATTAAAAGTTTTCAGTATATTTTTTAGATAATATGATTTCATTTAAGTGGGTGTTACATTCTGAAAATGAAAAGTGATTTCAAGAAAGAAAAGTTATTTTCATCCAGAATGTTTCTATTATAATTTAATTGTGTGCAATGATGTATTTCAGTTCATGGGAATTTTTTATTACGATGAATGGTTCCATGATAAACTAAGGTTCGATGATCAATTTATATACCTCCAATTATATTCTTAATGGGACAGAGTTAACCGGTTCAGTTATTCCTAAGAGATTATAAGAATATAATGTTATGGTTATTGCAAATATTACAATAACTGGATACACCATATGTAGACAATAGAGCTTCCATGTTTGTAATAGTGATATGTGACATAGTGTCACGGGCTTCCTAGTAATTTTTTTATGATTTATTACCATTTTATATTAAAATCGGTTTATATTAAAAAGTTATAATAATAATATTTTTGAAATGGTGATTCCTTTTTTAAGGTAAGATGGTATATTTTTAAAAAAATGTTTTTATGGGTTTTCACAGGACTAATGGATTTATTTCTTTTATTTACATTACTATGATTTTTTATATCATCCAAAGGGTTAACATACTTTTCAAATTCCTTATATATTGTTAAGGAAAAAATATATGTCATTATTAAAGTATTGAATATGTGTCCTGAAATGAAACCATGTCTTATTGTAAAATTGACTCCTTGGTTAAAAAAAGTGCTACTGAGTATTAGTGTCCACTTGAAATGTATTGGTTTACAATTTAAGACTTTTTATTAATTTTCTAAAATTATAAATATAAATTATATTTGGAAATATAATGTGATTTATTATTTTAAAATAACTATATTATGTTATTTTTAAGGTTGGGTCGTTATTATAGTTATTCAACTTTATTTCTTAAATAATATAAAAAAATTCTGATAATCTTTGGATGAACTAATACTGCTTATTGGTAAATAAAAAACGTCCTATGTTATCTTACCCATGTCTCATGTTGATCTATCTATCCTATGTGCAGTAGGATTGATCTCTATGAAATATGTGAAGTTAGTATGTCTCTCTATTTCCACCTTCCTTAATTTAATTGTACAGAATCCAATACTCATAAATTATCTTCAAATATGAGTAGTGGATATGATAATAATTATATTAAATGTGATACACATTAAATTATAAAAATTTATCAATATAAAATAATTAATAATATGTGTACACATCTCTAAAAATATGAACCACCATCTTCTGTGGATTCATTTTATATCTTTCATTCTCCATAGAATAATGAATTATCATGTATGGGGGAATATCAATTTTTAAATTAGGATAATAGATCTCTGATATTCAAAAATATTTACACAAATTTTTTTGAAATTAAAATATATATATATCAATTACATAACAAAAATAAAAACATGAAATAAAATCTAACAATATTGAATCTTGATGTCGAATCCGATATTTTCATTCCTCCAATGTGTCAAATATTATAAGCTAAATGATTATTTTTTTTATTATTATTATATGTATTCTATGTGTAAATTCATACATCCAATCAATATTTAAATATTCCTGGCCAAGTTTACATACATTTTATAACTCCTATAAAATTTGAGTTATGGGGTTTAAAACATCTATTTAGAACCACCGAGGCATTGAATAGGGAACTATCCTATAGTCTATTTCATTTCATTATCACAACTAATATTTATATGTTTCAATAAAATGGTTGGGTTATAATGGAAAATTATTTATTTGGTGTGCAAGAAACCATATGTCAAGGCCTCTCGTGAATCCTTGTTACTATGATACAGAGTGTTGATCGTGGTGCAATGCATGGTATATAGAACAACAGCCTCAAAAAAGTTGGTAATCCTTCCCCCAATGGTGTAATTCTTTGGCTGCCAAAAATCATTATTTTTTGATAAAAAGTTTCATCTTCTAATGGGAAAATAAAATATCCAATGAATAGAAGATTTTCCATTACATACATATATAGATATGGTTCAATGATGGTGTTGATAGTATGGTTTGATAATGTTTTTTGGTGGTGATGGTGGCTCTTTTTGACTCAATGTGATGGTTAGGAATCATAATGTTTTGTGAGGCCACAACTAGTAGTGGCGTTACATGCCAGATTAAAGTGATGTGGGTGTAGAAGAAAAAAATGTACTTTTGGTATAAATGATCATTTCCACTCATTCCTCTATATCACGTAGAAGATATAGTATGTTCAATGTTTCTTAATTTGTATGTTCTTCCAAAAATTATCAGATCTTGTTAGACTAGTGTTTGAGGAAAATTGCTGCCACATAAGCACAACCCATGCAAGATAGCCTCTCCGCCATCGACCACATTGACATTCATAGATTTCACTGGTTATTAATTTCTATGTATCATGACACAATGACGCATGCACTAACCCTTGTATGGTCCTGATACAATTGTTGGCATTCCCATGTGGTTCTTCTTCGGCAAACCATGAGGGTTGTATATATGGATAAACTATCTATGGATCATGGATTCATATTATTGCACCATATTTTAATTCTTCTCAAAAAATATTTCATACATGTCTTTGTTTATAAAATCACTTATAAACTTACCAAATAATCAGACACCACAATATATTTTATGTTCTATATTATAAATTATTCAAAAAATATCAGTTAGAAAAAAATTAAGAAAATATTAAAAGAAATAACATTAACTATATATATATATATATTACATTCATCAGGGAACAATCATTTTCCTTCTTTTTACAATCTATTATAAAAGGTTGAAGGTGCTCATGTGTATGTGTGGGATATCACATTCCGGAAGCGATGTGGTTCTTTTTTCATTTTTATTTTACATGGATGGTAATAAGAATAGATTTGATTAATACATAACATATATAAGATATAAAAATAATTTTTTAAAGGCCATTTATTGTTTAAATTTATTTAATTTGATACATTAAAAATTGAAAAAATCATTCAGTCATATGTATGACATACTGTCTCCATGAATGGTGTAATTAATATTTATATCTATAAATTTCATTGATGACAATAATTATATATATATATACTGAATAAATATTATTAAATTATCAAGTACAATGATGTGTATATATTTAAATAATAAATAATTTTTAATGTCAAAGACCGCCAAACTAAAAAATTCAGGAAAAAAGAACAATTTATCACCCAAAACTATGATTTTAATAATGAATTGTTATGAAAATGGTGATAACATTATATACGAATCTCGTGTATTTTATAATATATATGAAAATTCTTATGAAATAAATTTATAAAAAATCAATATTTATTATACTATATTAACAAATGTGTATGGGGAATGATGATACTTGATGTAAGGGTTTATCATCTCAAATTTCGATCTTTTGGAAAAATGTAATGTTATGCACCTATCATTTTTATGAGATGTATTTACAGAAAATTTTACATTTTATGTTATGAAAATATTTATTTAAATTATATTTAATTTTTCATTTGATTTCATTTTTAATGGTTATTATTATTAAAATGATACCAAGGAAGTGGTGGTTTTAGGATTCAATCTCATTATTTATTAGTATTACTTCAGATAGGGTTTTGACAAAGAAATCTTACAATATATTGGTTTTATAGATATTAAATTCTTTACATTTAATTTAACCTCTATAAGAACTCATGAGAGATAAATAATATTTTTTAATGAAATCTAACATAATTTACTGGATTTGTCAATAAAATAAATTTTCTTCCATGTCAATGTTTTTTTAATTTTTTTCTATTCTAAATTTTTTTATATACATTTCAATAATGATATAATTTTTGTAAACAAATGTAATCTTTTTGTAATTTTCCAAGAAAGGTACACTATATTTTAATGAAAAAACATGAAAGGAATATTTGTTTTAACATTCATGAAATAAATGAAATGTCCCACTTCCTTGACCATTAGTGGAATTGAATATTCTATTAGAGGATATCAGAAATTAGTTAGAATAAATATTTTCAACTATATTTTAGAAATTCACGGACATTAATTAAATTTTTTCATTGTGAATATAATATTTTCAACATGAAATTGTATATGTACAATTTTAAGGGAATTATTATCTATGATTATATCATTTTGATACTACTTGTGTTTCAATTAGGATATGATAAAATTATTCAATTAATATTACTTCAATATATTTTTTTAATATACAATGTAAACATGTTTATGAACCTCATTACGTTTCCAATATTTTTACTATGATTATACGATGAAATGTTTAAGAATCAATTTTCCTTTAGATATACTTTTACATGAATAATTTTTTATGAGAACTATTTTTAGGTGTTAAGATATGATGAATGTGTTAGGTTCATGTGTAAAACATCTATATGATATCTATTTTGTTCCATGTTGTCCTTGAATTATAAATCCTCTCAATTAATTTGGTAAATATGGATATTTCATGACAAAATAAGAACACAAATAGGGACCAAACACAAATTCAGTAAGGGAGTCTAACTACAACTATTTTCATATGTGTAATCCTTCAATAATATAATGAAATGGGGAGTGAACCCTATTAACTATAGTATCTATATAAGTCATTTATTCCCACTATGATAATAAATATTCAATCTTATATTCATTCTATATATACATATATTATAACAAAGTTATGATCTCATCCCACATGTTATTTGATTACATTATGATTCATGTCTTATGATCATAAAAAAAATTTATATAGATCATTATTGTCATTTTATTATATAAATATTCTTTGATTTTAAAATGTTAAAATATTTGTCTATTAGACAATGCTATTATTTCTCTTATGTGATCATTAAAATATCTCTTTTATACACATACAAATAATTTGAGATCAAACAATACAATGTTTACCTTCCCCAAGATATGAAGTGATGTTTTATGTATGATATAAAAAAGGAGAGTGAATTTTGAGGAAAATTAAGTTTCATATGATGAATATCTTATATAGAAAATTGATTTATGTACCATTGATTCCATTCTAACTAAAATAATGAAATTATATTTTGGATCATAATGTTATATAATAAATAATAATATAATAATATATGGTGGTTATATAGTGAATGTATGTATTTCTATACGACATGTATGGAATGAGTTTCCTTTAGGCATATTATTTATGAAGAGAAATTAATAATTCAGGCAATATAATACAAGGAATTATATTCCCAACTAGTACACCATCCATACATCAATGCGTCAAATAGATGGATGTTGGGAATTATGAAAATTGATTCCCCAATACATGGTATAAAAAGTATTATATTTATCAATAACCAACTAATCTAAAGTAAAAAGGGAATTAATTTTAAATATAAATTAGTAAGGTGGATTTTTATATATTAGTAACACTTATCGTCTACACAACATTTATGGATAACTTGTTGGATTATTGTGTATTATATGTAGGAAATTTTTAGGGGAATTAAAAAATAGTAATGACCATTTGATCATGATATAAAACATAATAATGTATTATATTAAATGTTTGTTGCATTGGTAATTCTAGTAGTGAAAATATTATAATCCTTTCATTAGATTAATTCAATGTGATTTTATAAATGAATTGGCTCTCCTAGGTCTAAGAAATATTATCTAGGATAAGAAAATAAAATTTAATATAATTTTATTGTAGTTTGTAAAACCAACGAAATTGATGGAAAAAATTTAGAATAAAATTATAAAAATTTGGCCCTAATACCAATTAATTACATAATTTTTGATCAACTAGTTTCATAAAAACACAGTTCTAGGGAAAAGAAAAATTTGAGAAAAAGGATCTTCTTTCTTGCCATGTAAGGTGGTATGTCCCTAAAAATTTTATCTTGAGAGAAACCAAAATATTAGATATCCTTATATAATTACATTATTATGGGATATTTAAAATTTAAAGTACATATGTTTTTTAAGAAGTTGGTAATATAATATCTTGAGGTTTTGTTATATATTTCTCACTAAATGACTAGAACCTTTGATATATTTCTCCACATGAAATGCTAAACTAAGTAAAATATGTTTAATATTAGATTTATATTATTAATATTATTTAATAATAATAAATAAAATAGTAAATAGAAATTATTAGTCAATTATATAGTCTTAAAAAATATTATTAACACTTTATGTAGCACCATAAATTTTCAAATTACATTGTTTTTAATAGCGTGTATAACATGAAACACTATGACATGAAAGGAATATAAAATCATGATAATTTATTATATTATTAATATTTAAAATATTTCTATTTTATATATTTTAATTCCCACAACACTAAGATAACATGTGTTACCTAGAAGAGTGACTATGTTCGGTAGTTTATGTCATATGCAAGGCTATGTTTTGCTGAACAAGAACGTAATATTAAGAAAATATTATCTAATATAATATGATAAAACATAGAAATTAAATTAGAATTTATTATTTTTTAACTAACTGATGAAAATATATGGTGTAAAAAATATAAAATTAATTCATTTGAAACAAATTAATTAGAAATTAATATAAAAAATAATTCAATATAATATAAAAGTTGTTATTATAACAAAGTTGTTTTATCCTAATAAAATAATTTTTTAAATATTGATGAATGATAATAATTAATACTATATATTATTTTTTCAATTAAATATTTTTTATATTCATAAAATATATTTAATAAGAATAAGATAGTAATATATCAAGATTAATGCTTAAAAACTGTATTTTTATAAAGTCATATTGACTGACATCTTATAGTCAACCTATTTTATATCCAATTATAGGAACCTTTATAAATTTTAAACGTAAAAATAAAATTACTATTTTAAATAATAATTTAAAAATTATTTTATGGTGATTTTTCTTTGTATTTTTATGTGATGTTTCATTTTTTGATGAATATTGAAAACATACAAGTTATTAATTGAAAACTGCTTCATCATAAAATTAATTTATAAGGATAAAATATATTTTAAATTGGTTTTGCAAAAGTTATATAAATTATAGATCAATTAATCGAATTTATAACATTTAAATTGATTTCAATTTGAAATTAGATAAATAAAACGTAGAAATTTTTTTAATTTTTTTATATTGAAAACTGTATTGTTGTCCAATCTCTAGAATTAAATTTTAATTTATTTATATCACTTATGTTATTGGAATTTTGATAAATGGATTACATATTTTAAATTATATTAATTTTATTGATAAAATATTATCTGAATATTTTATTTCCAAAAATATTAATTAAAGTGAGTAAAATTAAATAGAGTGATTAAGGTTAAATTTGTTATTTCAAAAGACTAAACCACAAATATAATGC
Organism: Viscum album; assembly: GCA_963277665.1. Classification (NCBI taxonomy): domain Eukaryota; kingdom Viridiplantae; phylum Streptophyta; class Magnoliopsida; order Santalales; family Viscaceae; genus Viscum; species Viscum album. Next base: position 569,439,546 of record OY728151.1, read on the forward strand.
ATATAATGACCTAGAAACGTGTCTATAATCAAATTTTTTTAGATTTACAGAAAATGTAATCCATTTTATATAATATTTAATATTATTATAAACAATTTACATGGGAAAAATATCGGTATAATTTCATTTTAAAGTATTTAAAATAATGTCACTCCTCCTCCACTATAAAAATTCACTCACTCCCCCCACACATTCACCATCTTTAAAAATTAGGGTAAAAAAATATCTGATTAAATAATATAATATCATCCCTCCTCTAAACCTATAATCTTATCCTTTAGATTTATTCAAACCATTGATGTATTATGGTATAAACCAAATTTATTTACCTGAACAAGAGTTAACATTTAACAACAATCAAGTTTTCATTTATTTACATTTCTAACACTACAATTCATTTTATATCATGGTTATAAAATATTATACTTATCTTAAATATTATTATGGTTTATTATTCATGTATTTATAAAAAAATATGCACACAATTCCTTCTAATTGGTAATGAACATTCATTTCATGTTTGTAATGGATTATCGCCTCGCGAAATGATGTTTGATCATTCATCATTTTCCACCTCTCATGTTGGGAATAATGATAGAAATAAGGTTTTTATATATCATATAATTTATTTATAATTTATTTATAATTATTAAATTTTTATATAACACATACCATCATGAATTTCACTTTTGGGGATACGATAACTTCTTTTGTGGGAATGTGGACAATTGCTCCTCAAAGCAATGGGATTCATTCACACTTTAGATGGAATGTATCAAGGATATATTTAAATAGAAATAAGTGAAATTTATTAAATATATATGATTCTATAATTATGGAATACATATATATTAATTATTTTGTATTATTTTAATATGGAAATGTTAGGGATGTAGCATTTTTTTGTATGTACATCCTACCGTCTCCATAAACGGTGAATTTTATTTTGTATCTCAAAATATTGTGGCTTATAATAATTACTCATATAATTGATATATATATTATTTCAATAAATATTATATTATTTACATGATAAAATATTAATCTAATTAATATGAACAACTATTAATAAGTCAAAACAGACTTGATAAACATTGAATTAACACAAAAAATAGAAAAAATAATAAAATATTATCATCAAATGTGTAATGATATATTATAATAAGATAATATATGATACTTTTAAATATTATTTTATTTCAGTCCTAATTTAATAAAACACTACAAACCATCAACAATGAGTTTAAATGATATTATCCTAAAAGGAAACACAATGTAATTGATTTCATCTCATTTTAGAGTCCATAAATTCTTATTTTTTATTATGAAACAATTCACATTAATGTGTCTTATATATGATATATTTTTTTATATCAATATTCAATAATAGTTAATAGTATTTTATGATTCACTTGGAATTATATCACTCATGGGTTTCATCTTGAAAATTACATTGTGGTTAAATTTATCTATGAAATATCAATTTTTTGTGATTAATACCATTTATGGAAAAATTTAAAATTATTATAATCATTTAAATATAAATATACTTCAATGATGGATATTATTATTTTACAAAAAAATGTACTATTTTAACATTTGGTGTTCACTTTTTAGTTATTTTATTAATTATGGAATTATTGATAAATATGTTTATTTTATTCAATACAGATATTTGATAACTAATAATGATTTTTTATTAAATTGAGTACTCAATGTGAAGATTTATTTGGATTGGAAATTATGGGTGGGGAATGAAAATTATATATCCTCTCAATGTATCATGATTTTGTCATTATACAAATAATATGTCCCAATTAAATGGTTTTCTTCCCTAGTGTTTAAACCGTCTTTTGAACGGTCTTAATGGTATATAATTTCATGTGCCTAAAACATGTTGTTAAATAATTAAGCATTTAATTAAATGATATTTTAATTTTAAATATTATTTTCCTTGATATTTTAATATTTTAAAATATATGTATCCATTTCCATTTTCATATATTGATTGAATGACATGTGTTTTAGTTGTTCACCGTTCCGTATCGATTATGCCTTATCATGTTATTTAAATGTCATGTATTGTCAGATATGAATCATTCCATGTTTATTTGTTCTTATTGATTTTTTATTTCTGCCCCTTTACTTTATATTACTTAGATTTTTGTCTCCCAATTATAATATTTCATTTCGCCATGTATGGAAGGGGAATAAATGAATGTGTTCGATGTATGATGAGTATTAATTTTTGTTATTCTTTATTTGTGTTTCAAATATAATATATGAATCATGTGTGTAATATTTTTTCCGAAAACTGATAAATTTTTTGGACCCATGGGAATTAAATCTTGGATCTCTTTCAATATAATAAATGAATTTAGTTTCTCTTTGATTATGGGGTTGGGGAGTTACAATTTCTATCAGATCATGTTTAGGAGAAACATTGGAATCTCGATTTAGAAATCAATGATTAAAGAATATTACACTAACATAGACTTTTATGATAAGTATAAAATGGAATAATATTATTTTTGTAAGGTATATATAAAATGAGGTTCAACATAGTAATATATCTTTGGATGGATACAATAAGTGGATGTGATTCTGGAATAGATGCACCTACAGGTAATAATTTGGAAATGGTGTGTCGGGGAAAACATAGATATAATATGGTACATGAAAACATGCCTTACACTTAATACTATTTGGTAAACTTTTTATATATTCGTGGTATAATAAAAATATATATAAAAACCATTATAAAGGGTATGAATCCAATGATATGACTAAATAAACCATGTTTACTATAATGAGGTTAATGATGAAAAATATCATTAATTTATGATATTTGTTAAACTAGTTTCGTGATTATATATTTTGTCACAAAATTGAATGATAAAATATTGTATATACCAATTTTTAGAATGCACCCTAGAATGAATAATGCATTCAATACTCATGAATATGTAGAGGTTTACCTAAGGATAAAGTAGATATATATAGTATTAGAACTGTGATGATTATGGATATATTAGGATAGATTAATTTGGTTAGGACACATAACCTTGACAAGATATATAAACATATTCCACATTGATGTTATCATATGATGGATAACATTATTCGATAAATGACCAGATAATTTCATGAGATAACAAATCAAATTGAAGTTAATATTGGGATTATGTCTTTATAGAATATATTTATTACATTTATATGGGTTGAAAAACATTGCACAATCAATGTATTGTCTAAATGTTGATGTTGATCAACGATGGCCATAGATACAGAAAAATATGGATGAATATGGAATGAAACTCATGGTCATGATGTATTTTAAAGAAACATTTTTTATTAAATATTTCCCTTATGGGAAATAAGATGAGTTGAAGATAAACTTCATTATTTTAAATAAAAATGAGGAAGAAATTGTAGTGAAATATGGTTTTACCTATAAATGGATAGAAATTAATTCTATCTATTTTATATGAAATATAGTGTGAATGTTCGGTCACATAATTGAAGGGAATAATCCAAGTCTCCAAATGGTACTGGTTTCTCAGATAGTTTCATCATATGATGAAATTTTGTTATGTGAAATAAATATATAGTAATAAATATGCATGTCTTATAACTTCAATGGGAAGCAAGATAATAATATGAATGAAGAGAAAATAATTTATAATGAGAATAATGGAATGATGCATTTTCCTACATGCGATAACTATAAAAAGATTCTCCATGGGAAATTATATAATGTATTTGGAGTATGTTATTGCTGTAGAGAGATAAGTAACTATTAAAATTAATGATATTGGAAGAAGGAAAATGTTTATATTTAATGTTGTAAATGTAGGGAAATTAGGAACCATTAAAAAAAATACCACAAAAATGAAGGGAATATATTGAAGAAGAATGTAAATGTTCAATATCAATATTATTTTTTTTAATAAAAAAGCCTTGATCATTAATTTTCTCATGTATTTTGATCTATTGAAAATGATTAAAAGGCTTTTATTTGATTATATCTTACTTATAAGTATTATGGAATGTATAAATATTATATTATAATACTTTTTAATTATGTATTTAAAATCATGATTTCAGTTGTACTAATAAAATTGATTCATAAGGATGTTATTTTTTTTAAAACACATTGTAGAGGGAAATATATCCCTTTATATGTTTTTAATATTGAGATAATGATGCTTGGGTAAATATATAATATATATGGAAAACAATTTTGTATATTACATTCTACCTTATAACTAATTAATGATTTGTTGAAATGATTATATATGATGTTATATTTGGAGTTTACAAAAAATTTGATTTAATGAATATATCAAATAACATGTGTTTTATATAAGTAATAAGGAAGAGTGTATGTTGTAAATAATTTTTATGGAAATTTATTTTATAACAATGATTGTAAGATCTCATATCCTAGAAAGGTATTTTCTTTTTTAATTTTTGGTTTGAATCAAATGTTTTGTTTAATTAAGTTCATACCCAAGTCCTGGAGGAGGCTCAGGGGTGTTTCTCGGCATCAGGATATGAAATGCTGTGAAAAGAGGTCTTTTGGGGGTGGCAACACTGTCTTCGCACAGTTACTACTAACTGTGTAGACAGTCCAGGAAACAATGCAGTATGCCTGTTTTTGGATAGTGTCTTCCACACGGTTTGCACACAGTTTGTAATACTGTGTAGGTATACTATGAGAGGGGGCTATATTGGATAGAAGCTACTATGTTGGTTGTGCGCTATTTGGACAACCGTGTGGGTAAACCATGCGTCCTAGAAGCATCTAAAAATTTACAATTTTGCCACTTCAGGTTATTTATCCCCAACACATTATTTCCTCCAATTTATCCTATATTCACCATTGGGACGATCCAAATATACCATAATCTCTAAGGGATAAATATATATAGTGCCTATGGTGTTTTAGAGCCATTGGATGTAGATCGTAACTTCACGTAAGGCTAATCTCATCCTTGCATCTCTTTTGAGTTTTGGGTTTGTATATTCATTTCTTATCATTTTGAAGATCTAAAATACTATTCCTCATGTTAGATTTATGTTGAATCTTCCAAGGTTGGTTTATGTGGATTCTAAGGGATTTATTAAGATTTTCTTCACCCATGGAATCAAAGTAGGTGGTCTAAAAGTTATATCCCATGGTTTATTTGAGGATTTGTGGATGTGTGGTTTTTTTCTTAGGAGTCTCTTGGTCTGTTTTGATTATAGATAGGCTGTTTGATTAAAATGGTTATTAAAAAGTTAAATTGGAACCTTCATGATCCCCATGGGACACATCAAGGGTGATGAGACTAAACTAGGTCCACCCATGGGGTATGCAGACCTTCCCATGCCCTAGAGTTTTGTAAAAAATATGTGAGATTATTGTGTATTCATGTAGTTCCCCAAAAAAGATTGTTAATACAGTTGTTGTGTTGGATTAATATCTTGGTGGATCACCTAGACATGTGAATATCCAAGAGGAATTTGGGTTAGTATGTATAAATGCTTAAAGACCATAATGTAATGGATTGTGAGCATTGTAATAAACCCTAGTGAGATAGGTATAATGAATAAATCCTAGTGAGATATGAACAATGAATGAATCCTTAGTGATAAAAGCATTATAATATGGAATTAGGGAAAATGGATAAATGATGTGAAATGTGGTAAATGTTTTAATGTGTTAAGGAATGGTGTTTACCATAATGTGATTGTTATAATTTATGATTTCTATGGTCATTTATTACAATGTTGTGTAATTTGATAATTGTAACATATATGTATAGAATTCCAACATGGATTGGTAGTAAGGGGTATAAAATGAGATAATACACCCATGGGTCAAGTTGGACAGATACTATAAACACCGCCCCTAATGCACAGGTTTGGGATGAGGACTGAGGTACTATTATTTTAACGGTTGCACCCACCCAGACATAAGCTTCAGGGTGCAGATAAGGTTTTCATGAGGAAGTTAGTCCTAGTGAAATAGGTCAACAGTGTGTTTTACATAATGCATTTGATTATTTACTTTAATCATACGTAACTTTTTGTGGTTTATGAATCCATTAAAAATGTGTTGGAATTGGAAAGTAATGGGAAATTGGATGAAATGTTTAGGTAAATAAATGGTAATAAATTTTGGTCATGGACCTAAACATGTTAGGGGAACTTAATCTTCTCTTGTCACTTTTAATTCATTTTTCTCTTGCATGAAAAAATTATCATGCCAGATATTTTGTATACCCCTTTGGGGTTTCCCTACTGAGTTATACTCACACCCTACTCGGTTCATCGTTGGATACTCGAGTAGAATTCATGTTGTTTGTATAGGAGAATAGAAAAAGACCTTTATAGATGGGTTGGTATGCATGTATATAGAAGATTACACGGAATTTCTATCAGGACCGTTTTAGGGACTATGCTGTATGTCTTCATATTGAGTTTTGTTCACATTTTCACTTGTTTCCTGGCATGAAACATTTACAGTTGGACATGGTTGTACCTCATTTGGGGTAATGGATGTTTATACATGTTCTGGTATTATTGGTTATTATTCCACAATTTTTTAACTTTTTTTTATTACTACGATAATAAGGGGGTGTAGTCTCTCCAATTGACTATTTGGACCCCCGCTGCTAGTCAGTAACCATTGGAGTACATGGAGGTGTGGTTAATTTCATGTAACTACCTGACTCAGAGCACCGATTTAGTGGATTTTTCGGTCGGGGATGTTACAAATTGGAACCATATTAGTTCTTTATTCTCCATATCTAAAATAATTTTATTTGGGATGGTAGAAGGGATTTAGGATTTTTCAGGCATTGGTATTATGCTCATGCGTGGGAGTAGCTATGCTATTTACGAGGGAAAAACCAGGTTACCCTGGTTGGGATTTCTTGTTATTGATTGTGTGATGTTACCGTTGAAGATATTTCATAATATGGTGACTCAAAACATCTGTGATGTGATTTCTTTTTATATTTTGATTTTGGCCTTAATGGAATGAGGTTTTTCATTCATGCATCATTGTATGCACCTAGAGAGGTTGCTAACATGCATCATTGTAGGAACACATGGGTTGGGTGTGTGAGACATGAATGACAGAATCCACATTGCATTTTAAAAATTAAAAAGGGAAATTGTGGTAAATGAATCAATTAAATTTGGTGATGATAAACGAAATATAATAGATGACAAATTATATATGTGTGGTTACATGTTGTAATGAATTAAAAAATTTTGTTTTAACATGTTGTGTGATAATTGTGTTGGTGTACGGTTGTTTACCCATAGTGTAAAATGGCCTAAGGTAGGGATGTTCGGGGTGATATTTTTAGAATACTAATGTCTATTGGGATGGTGCATGTATGGTGGGTTGTTTTGGTGGGTGAGGATCCTTCTTGTTATAAATTTGAGAAATATTCGTGGAATGTGTTCTAAACCACATGTTGGTCAATGTAGAGAAATTCCTCCATGACGTCGAGCATCGGTTGGGCCACAAAAGGATGTTGCTGAGAACACTCCTTCAGTAGTGGAACAAGAGAATGTTATGATCAAAGAATGTGGGGAATAGAGGTTTCAAGAGAACTTGGATCGATTTATCTAGATGATGAATAGAGACCTAAGGCGGGTCTCACCGAGTATGTTTGAGCAGACTAGATAGTTTCAACTCCAACAACCTCTGACCTTTACAAGTGTGGGTGGTCCAGAGGTAGCAGAGTTCAAGATATCATCTTTTCGGATGATACTTGATCATCCGGAGACTCCTAACGGGTATTGGGTCAAGTTGGTAGCTTATATGTGGTATTTCTAGGAAACGAATTGGTGGGACATCCTAGCTCAGACTGAGTAGGCTGAGAGAATGTAGTGGATGGATTTCTATTAAATGATTCCGAAGTATTTTTACCAAGATACTTGGAGGAAAGAGGGGATTGGATAGTTCTTGTGTTTGACCCAGGGATCGATGTTGGTGATGGAGTGTGTAGGATGCTTCACTGACCTACGATGCTTTGTTCTAATTTTTGTAGGTGATGGGGAAGCTATTTTGATGTGTTTCTAGTATGGGTTGAGACATGAGATCATGTCTCAGATGAATATCATTCTATTGAAGAGTTTTAGAGATGTTTTGGATGAATAATTGATCTCATAAAAGATTACAAAGGGAGTTTTAGTTATATGACTTTTCATGGTAGCTAGACGTATAATTGGTGTAGCTTATGGGGGATGGAAGCACTGTTTAGGATGTTTTAATTGGGGTGGAATTGTGGAAGGTGGTCATAAGAGAGGGTCAGCCTCTCATGGTGGTGATCAGGTGTACTGCTATAAGTGTGGAAGGTCGGGGCACATTTGTGGCCAGTGTCCTCAACCACCAGTTGAGTGCAGACTGTTCATAATATTGGGACATGATCAGATGTTTAGTAGGAACACTCAGTAGGTGATCATGGATGTTGGTGATAGACAAATGCCTAGCTGACCCAGGGGATCAGTTTCTCTGTATCAGGTATCCAGTTAGTGATCCATAGGAAATAAATGTAAGGGATGTGGATGTGGAACTCCGGGTCTAGATTGCCCACATCAGCAGGGCAGTGCAGTGCAAGGAACTCTGGGGGGATCCCAAGGTATACGGACATGTCACATTTACAGGGATCAGTCTGCACCTAGTTATGGTGAGGCTGGGCCATCGAATGTTCGAGTTACGATCCTTGTATCTTCAACGATTTCAAGTGCATTGTTTGACATTGGTGCCACACACTCTTTTATTTATACCCAGTTTGTGGTAGCATTGGGTTTTCCTATGGAGTGCGTGTGTGGGGTTGTGTCAATTAAAACTCTGTTGGGGGTGAGAAATGAAGATATCAAGTTGTGTAAGGAATTTTTTATGGAAGTCGATCGGTATCATTTCCTATGGAAATTTTTCATTCTCTAGTGGTCTAGATTTTACCTGATCTTGGGTATGGATTTGTTAGTTTTGTATCTGACACATATAGAATGTTTTCATATTAGGGTATTATTCAGGTAACTTAATGGTGATACTTATGTCCATTTCAGAGTGTGGGATGTTTGAGCAATTCATGTTGGACTATTTTGTCAGAAGTTGGGTAGGCTAATGACTCAAGTAGCTTTCCCTGTGCTTGATGACGAAATTGTGGGATTTTCTATCTTCCAGACAATAGTGGATCAGTTTTAGTATGTTTTTCTTTAGAATTTCTCAGGTTTGACACCAAAGATAGAAGTTGTGTTCACGATCGAGTTGCTAATAGGAGCAGAGCCCATTTTTATTCCACCATATAGAATGACACTAAAATAACTACATGAGTTGAATGATTGTATTGAGATGTTGGAATGTATTGTTTTCATATGTCCTAGTAAGTCTCCTTGTGGAACTATTGTTCTTGTTAAAAATAAGTTCGACAGCTCATTAAGGCTGTGTGTTTATTATCGAGAGTTAAATCAGATGTTAGTGAAATATCGGTACCCTCTTCATTGAATCGGTGACCTTTTGGACTAGTTGAGGGGTGCTTCGGTGTTTTATATTATTGATCTATGATTAGGTTATCACTAATTGAGGGTGAGTCCATCTGACGTACCAACGATAGTTTTCTAGAGTCGGTAATGGTTGTTTTAGTTTGTTTTGATTCCTTTCATCCTGAACAATGCACCTACAGTGTTCATGGATTTTATTAATTGAGTCCTTCATCCATATTCGGTTCAGTTTTTGGTTGTCATTACTGATGACATCTCGGTGTTCTCAAAAACTGATGACGATCATGCCCAACATATTGAAATTGTTATGAGTACACTAGGATATAATTGGTTGTACTCCAAGATTTCAATGTGTCACTTATTGATTGGAGAAGTGAATGCTCTAGGTCACATCGTCCTTAAGTTAGGTGTGTCAGTGGATTTAGAGAAAGTACAGGCTGTTGTGTCTTGGGAGCAGCTCAAGTGTGTTTTATATGTTCGGAGTTTTCTTGGTTTGTCCTTGTATTCTCAAAGTTTCATATAGGATTTCTCTCATTTGTTAGCACCACTATTGAGATTTACCAAGAAGGGAATCTGGTTCGAGTGGTCTGAGACTTGTGAGAATTCCTTTCATAGGATTAAAATTCAATTGATGACCGCACTTATCTTGTTCTAACTCGATCCAGGTAAGAAGTGTGTCCTATTTTGTGATGCATCCAATATTCGGATTGGGGATTTGTTAATTCACGATGGGTGTGTTGTGGCTATGGGTCATGTAAATTGAGACCCCATGTGTGGAATTATCCCACTCATGATCTTGTGTTAGCTGTAGTAGTGTATTCCTTAAAGTTGTGGAGGCAAATTTTGTTGAGGGAATGTTTCGCGGTGTATACCAATCACAAGAGTCTAAAGTATAACTTTTCTAGTGGGATTTGAATCTTTGGCAGCAAATATGGGTTGAGTTTATCTATTATTTTGATTATGATATGGTATATACACTAGGGAAAGGGAATAGTTTTGTCGACGCTTTGAGCAGGAAGGCTGAGAACCTGATCGTTAAAGAATCCAACACTGAGTGGAAGATGATGGCTTTGTTAGCAAAGATGCAGATAGAGGTGCGTAATGAAAATGGATAGGTAACTCTTGCTTTTTTGATGGAAGAGTGGATGCTTTTGAGTCGAATTAAGGAAATTCAGCTCGATGATCATGAATTTTTTCCCATCAAATAATGATTTAAAGGTGGGGATCACCCTTCTGTTTGGGCTATTAGTGTGGACAAGGTGGATTGTGTTCATGGTCACGTGGTTGTACCGGTATGCATGTAGGATGAATTGATGTAGGAGTTCCATGAATTGAAATTGGTAGTGCATCCTAATTTGAAAAAATATGTATTGTGATCTTCATAGATTGTTTTGGGGGTCATGAATGAATAGTTAAGCTGTGGGGGTTATGGCATGGTGTCTTACCTGTCAGCAGGTGAAGGATGAGGATCAATGCACATGTGGTTTGTTACATCCATTTCCCATTCTAAAATAGAATTTGGTTGATGTAATGATGGATTTTGTGGTGGGTATTATAAGGATACATTATATGGATGATGCAATATGGGTGGTTATGGATAGGCTAACAAAGGTGGCTCATTTTTTAATTATTAAGGAGAATTATATAGTTAATAAGATGGGCGAGTTGTATGTTTTGGAAATAGTATGATTTTATGGTGTACCATGGAATAAAGTTGTGGATCATGAAACCCATTTCACATCTCATTTATTGAAAGCGTTGTAGATGGTGATTGGTACACATGTTCTCTTGAGTATGACATTCCACCGGCTGAAGGACGGGAAATCTGAGCATACAATCCAAGTGTTGGAAGAGATGTTGAGGGATTGTGTCTTGGATTTTGATGGTTCCTGGGAAAGGCAGCTGTCACTTGTACAATTTTCCTACAACAATAATTTTCATGCTACAATATTTATAAAATAGTTAAGGGATCTCTTTGAGAGGTTGTGTAGATATCTGCTATGTTGGTTGGAGGCTGGTGAACCTTAGCTCTTGGGACTAAGTCTCGTGTAAGAGACATCAGAGAAGGTTGAGTTGATTTGGAAATGGATGCAAACGAAATAGAATTGGAAGAAGTTTTATTCAAATAGAAGACTTATACCTCTTGAGATTTATGTGGGTGATAGTGTGTTCTTTCAGGTGCCGCAATGGTTGGTACAATGATAGATTTTAAAGTAGGGAATGTTGGCGCCCAGGTATGTGGGGAACTATGAGATTATGTAGAGGATCAGGACAGTGGCGTACCGATTGTCTCTTCAACAGTAGTATAGAAAGAAGCATGGTTTCATTTATGTGTCACAACATTAGTGGTATCACCCTAACCCGACTAAGGTGGTTGATTTTGAGGATGTTATTCATGAGGTTGATGCATCCTTTGAGGTGCATCTAGTTCGTGTCATGGATTTTAGTGATAAATTCTTGTGGGTAGAAGATTTTCCATTCGTACGTGTACTATTGATGCATGGGATGTTATATAATAATCATGAGAGCATGAATAAGATATGAAGTCTCAGTGACCCGATCATTATTACTTCGATATGCAATGGAGCATGGGAGCTCAGATCTAGGATGATCCACTATAAGGTGATGAGGTTGTAAGATCCCGAATCATGGAAAAGTATGTTCTCATTTAATTTTTGGCTTGAATCCCATGTTTTGGTTAATTATGTGCTTACCAAAGTGCTAGGTGAGGATCGGTGTTGTTCTCAGGGATTGAGACATGGATAGTGTAGAAAAATGGGTTTTTTAGGTCGTATGGTCTGCGCATGGTTAGGGATAACCATGCAGACAACCTAGGAAATTTTGCATGATTTGTGTTTTTGGATAGTTTATTCCAACACGGTTTGGAAAACAATTTAGGTAAACCATGTGAGGGGTCCTTTTGGGATAGAATCATCTACATGGGTTGCACACATATTGTAAAATCATGCGAGTAAATTGTATGTCCTAGAAACACCTAAAAATTTACAATTTTCCACTCTGATATTTTAATCCCCAACTCAAGATTTCTTCCCATTTCCCATATTTTAACCCATGGGACGAACCAAATCCCCCATGACCTCAAAGAGATTAATATCATTTTCTTATAAAGATTTTTTGGTGCCATAGTTTACAGATAAAAGCTTCGGGTAAGGGTAATCGCATCATTGCTTCTATTTTGAGTTTAGGAATTTTATCTTCTTATCCTCTCATTTTGATTCTCTAAAACCCCACTCCTTGTGTGATATTTTGGTAAACTCTTCAAATGTTGGTTTTAGTGGAATCTAAAGGATTTATTAAGAGTTTGTTCACCCATGTAATCGAATTAGGTGGTCTACAAGTTATATCCCATGTTTTATTTGAGGATTTTTGCATGTGTGGATTTTTTCTTGGGTGTATCTTGGTATGTTTTGAATAAACATGGAATGTTATTGTAAAATGATTATTAAAAAGTTAAATGGGATCCCTCATGATCCTCATTTGATGTGTCAAGGGTGATGAGACTAAACTACAACACGTGATGGGGTGTACCGACATTCCCTGACCCTAGGGATTTGTGAAGAACAATTGATATTGTTTTCAATTCATTTATATCCCTTGATGAATATGTGAATTTTATTGTTGTGTTAGATTACAAGCTAGGTTATGCACCTAGTATTGTGAATATCCTGGGCAATATTGGGTTAATATATGGAAATGATTTAAGTCCATAATGTAATGGATTGTGAGCATGGTAATAAAGACTAGTGAGATATGCATAATGAATAATGCCTAGTGAGATAGGAACAATGAATTAATGATTAGTGAGATATCGTAATAAATTGGAATTAGGCTAAATGGATAATTCTGTGAAATGTGGTAAATATTCTAATGGGTTAAGGCGTGGTGTTAACCCTGCTATGATTGTTATGGTTTATGTTTTCCTTGGTAATTGATTGATATGATGTGTAAATGATTAATGGTTACATATATGTATAGTAGGTGCACATAGCTTTTTAGTGTGGGTTTTTGGGTAAGGTCAAATGACAATGACTTGAGTTGGACTGCTGCTCTAAAATCCCCTCTAATGGATGGGTTATGGTCGAGGATTGAGTATTTATTCCCCTAATGGTTCCACCAACCTAGAATAAGGCTTTGATGTGAGGATAAAATTTTCATGATAAAGTTATCCCTAGTGAGATAGGATTAAAATGTCTTTTACCTCATGCATGTGATTTTGAACATTAAGCCTGTGTAACTTTTTGTGGTTGACGAAACCATGATAAATGCATTAGAAATGGTATATAATGGGAAATGGGTTGAAATGGTAAGATAAATTAAATTATAATAAATTCTTGTAAAGCACATAAACTGTTTAGGGGCACCAAATAATTTCTTTTCATTTAAATTTCATTTCCCTTTTTCTTGAACAATTGTTTAAACAATACATTTTGTAGACACCATTAGTGGTGGCCTATGAAGATGTACTCACACCCTGCTCGGGACACTATTGGATACCCGAGCAGACTTCATGTTTATTGGTCAGGAGAAGGGAAAAGGCCCTTGATGGGTAATTGGGTTGGCATGGGTGTACATGGTGGAGGACCCAAACTTGAGGTTTGTACCAATTTTGGGAATTTTTTTGTTTTCCTTAATTTTGGGTTTTTTTTCTATTTGGCACCTGTAGTATTGCATAATATATTTACTGTTGTACATGGTTTTACCCCATTGGGGTAATGGTTTTTTATGCATGTTATTGTATTATTGGTTATTATTCCACTGTTTTGATTATATTTTGTTATGGATTACTCTGATAATAAGGGGGTATTGTGTCCCCAATTTCCTATTTCAACTCTCTCTCCTTGTCGACAACCTATAACGTATGGGGTGTTGCGTTTAAGGTCATGTAACCACCCAACTCGGAGCACTGGATTAGTGACATCTCATTCAGGGACATTACAATGTTAATTGATTTTGGTATGAGATTATTAGAAAACAATTTAGGTTGTTTTAAAAGTCCATGTGGGAGATTCAATGATTTTATTCTAATTTTTTGGATTATAATCTTTTAAAAATTGTAAACATATTTGAAAGGGTTTAAGATGATATTTGAACATTTTATATGTGGTTAATTTATTACTTCACCATATTTTGTAACTATTTTTACAAAATATAGTAGATTTAAATTCAAGGAACAACCGATGGTTAAGGTGTTGTTTATGAAAGGGAAACATATATTTTTATATTTTCAATGAGAGTGAAATAATTCCTAATCATTTCTAAAAATGGCCTTCAAACAAAAATCTAGTCCTATAATAATCATTTTTTTCATATATGATTCTTTTGTTTACACCTCTAGTTCATGGATTTTTGGTAAACTAATATACCATGAAAAGTTTGTCATTAATTTTATACTAGAACATGATAGTATGATTTCTTTTAGATATCAATTTTTAACTAATCATATCCTATGTGAAAGCCTATTTCTTGGTGATCATCTCGTATTCTTTTCCTTCTTATTAATAACACATGTCATCGGCACTCATTGTGATGTGGGGTTTTAAATAATATTATTTTAAAATATAAAACCCTTGATTAATAATATAACTTTTAAATTTCTAGTATGTAATTTTATTTAAGGCGAGGAGAATGTTACACCCCAAAATTCTAAAGTAAAAACATTGTATTTAATCACATGCATGACACACAACACCAATGATTGAATGCAATATGATGTCCTGATACATTAAGATATTTTGAATTTTTTAAAAAACTATATTATATAGATTTTTATTCACACAACATGATTTTAGATGTTGTTACATGAAAGAATGATTTTTTATAGTTTGCGTTACATGTAATAACAGGTTTTACCAAATAATAATATATAAGTTTGATATTATTATTTAATATAATACGATATAACCAATATATTAAATTATAAGTTTGGAATATGATTAATTTTTTTATAATATATGATTTTAAAAAATATAAAATGATTTCATTGTTTACCAATTATTTATAAATTAATACTATAACTACCTAAAAATAATAGAAATGTATTTTTTATCGTAAATGTGTTTTAACCAAATAAATTAAATCAATTAACATCAGTTAATGATAATAATTAAACATATATATATATTGTATATTCAGCAAAAAAAAATTCATATTCATATAATATTTTTGATAAGTACAAGTTAAGTATAAATCTAGTCTTATGCCTGAAATATGTATTTTAATAAAGTCACATATAACTTATTTTAATTTAGAACCTATAATAAATTAAATTTAATGGGATTTAAAATAATTTTAAAGTATAAATAAACTTCACTTTTTTAAATTTAAATTTTATTATTACACTATGGTGAATTAATAGTATTTTACTAAGATGCTTCATTTTTTAAATATAAGTGATAAATAATAAATTTTAATTGAAAATTTCTTCCTTGTATAGTTCATTATATAGATAAATTGAATTTTAGATTGAATTTAAATTTATATCATATCAATTATATATCAATTACTCTAACATAGATCAATAGAATCAATTTCTATTTTAAAGTATATATATATATATATAATAGCATTGTCTAGAACGTTTTTCTTTTAAAACCTACATTATCATGTCATCTGCGAGATTAATTTTAAATTAACTTTTACAACATATTTGATTAGAATTTTGAAATATATAATCCATATAGTGAATAAGAGTAATTTATAATGTATAATAATATCAATTTATTTGTTAACAAATAAACATTAGTGGGGAGATTTAAATTAATTAGAGTTACTGATATAAAATTATATTATAGAGCACTACAATATAAATATAAGGCCTATATTGACCATGAAACATTTCCAAAAACATACATGACATATTTAGACCATATCCTCAAATTATTAAGATTTGTAATATTATTCGAGCGAGATGACATGGGAAAAATGTGGGTGAAATTATATTTTCCAAATTTTTTAAAAATTCTACTCCTCCTAAACTATTAAAAGAAACACACACATCTCGCCTATTCAGACCCATAATCACCTATTCATCACCAAAATTATACTATAATAATCTCACGAAATCCCTCCCCTCTTCCTATAATCCCTTTCTTGGTCATAAATCATTCCACAGAATTCTTTAGGGAAAAACCAAAAGGAGTTACCGGAATGTGCAGTAACATTTTCAAACGATCACTTTTTCATTCATTCATTTTCAACCCATTAAATATTTTTTTATCATTATTATATAATAACCACATATTATTAAAATTTTAAGTTTTTTTCCAATAATATTTATACCTACCATTTCACACACATCCCTTTAATGGGTAACTAACCCAATATTCATGTGTTCAGTGGGATATCAGATTGTGAAATGATGACAGTCTGTTATTCATATACCCATTCTTATAGTGGTATTTATGATCGAAATAATAATTATATATGTTATATATGATATAAATAATATATTTATACTTATTTTTTTCTTATATAACACGTACCTTCATGAGATCACTTTTTTGAGGATTCGAGAACCTTGTTTACGGAGGTGTGAACTACCCCCTCCTCAAAGAGATTTGATTCATTCAAGTTATACATGGAATGTATTATGCATGGTTATAAATAAAAATATGTGTCAAATATGAAATAAATAATATATATAAATTATAATATTAAAAAATAGGTCATTTTCTTTTAATTGTATTAATACGATGAATAGATCGATATATCATTCATGCAAATGTATGACCAACCATCTCCATCAATAATGTGATTCATTTATTATCTACACATATTATATGTTATTATATATATATATACTATATATATATATATATGATATTTTATTGAATTTTTAATTTTATAAAATGATTAAATCATGTTCTAATTAATATGAACAATATGTAACAATTCAAAAGATACTCGAAAAAAGGTAATTAACATCACAAATATTGAAAATAATGAATGATTGTTAACAAATGTGTAATAATATATTATAAGATGATATTATTTGATATTAAAAATATTATTATGGTATATTTATATATTTATAACTCTTTTAAATCCATTATTTAATAGGTTAAAGGATGCTCATCCCAAAATAAATTCAAGGTATGAGATTTCAACTCATTTTACATTCCATTGAGACTTATTTGTTATCATGCTCCAATTCACTTCAATATGAGTATATATAATACCCATATTTATTTAAATATCATGATTCATTAATATATTAGATTATATCATGCTTCGCATAGAATTATGCCACCTAATAGATTTATCATGAAAAATACAATGTGGTAAATGTTATCATTGCAATCTCATTTTCTTTTTTATTTTTATATTTCTCTTGAAACAATTACATTATTTTAATCATTTAAATATAAATATTAATGGGTGATGGATATTATTATTTCCAAAATCATATACCATTTTTACATATGGTTTTCACATTGAAATTTATTTGATCTACTGGGAAATTATTGATAAATAAATGTCCTTTATTCCATACAGATATTTGATAAGGCATGTTGTTTTTTAATTAAAATGAATACTCAATATGATGAATTATTTGGATTTGAAATTATTGATAGCGTGAAATGACTATATGTCCCAACAATTCATTTTTAGGTTCTCCTGAGACAAATAATTTTTCAATATTATAATCGGTTTCAACCCTTAGTTTTAAATCATCTTGTAAAGGTCGTGACAACATATGCTTTCATGTGCCTCATATATTGCATCCCATTATTAAGAATTTCCTTAATAGAAATTTTAGTTTTCATTTTTATTAGAGACTATATTTTCTTATGGTAATATATATTTAATAATTTCACTATCATTTTATTGACAAAATGGAAAATATTTTTTTATTCACTTTACTATATTTATTATTCATTTTAATGTAATTTATATTGCTTTTGTTCTCAGTTATTCAGTGTTCCATGTTGATTTATTATTTTTTATTATTATTTCTTACCAATTACATACCCTTAATTAGAACTTGATCTCACCCATATTATTTTTCCATTCCCTAGGTTATGAAGAGGAATCCTTTGAATGATTTTCAAGGATTGTAATCATTTATTGTACTTATGATTTATTTATTTTTCCAAAGTAATTTGGGTATCATGAATATAATATTTATTTACAAAACAAATAAATTTTTTTTACATTTTGATTTTATGCTTTTATATATTACAATGTAAAAAAATAGTTTTCTGGATATGGGCTTCTCAGGTTGGGTCATTACAATTTAGGTTTTAAAAGATAATTTTTTTGTAACTGATTTTTTTATTATTTAATGTATTTTTATTTGAAATATAATATCAATATTAGTATAAATTTTTTCATTTTATCAATTTGTTTTTTATTATTATGATTTCTGAAAATAATTTATTTAATTTATTAATTAATTATTAAATGGTTAATTTTTATGTTTAATATGAAAAAAATTTAATAAAATTGCAATTTTTGACTTTATCATTAATATATTATGGTTATTATTTTTTTATAACCATTTAATAAGTAATGATGTATATATGTGGTAAAATTATGCATTAAAAATAATAAATATTATTATTATATGAGTAAAACAGTGTTTATTTATAGATCTACGTTAACATTTTATTCAAATTGAAAATAAATTTCTGACCTTTTCCCTAAATTATATATTATTGTGGTATAATTCAGTTTTCTATTTATTTTAATTTAGAATAATTAAATTATTTAAATAATTTATATAATAATGTTACCTTTTTTAAATAATGTAAATTTTAAATTTTTTTCAAGGAAAATTAATTACAAATGATAAAAACATTAGTTATCATAGCAAAATAAAAATGATAAAAAGTGTTTTAATACATGTCAAAGACCCTAAACATTTAAAATATTTAAATCCATATGTGTAATGATTTATGTATTGAAAATAATACCCACACTAACTCTATTGTTTTAATCATTATCATCATTTTTTCACCTAATATTGACATTCCATTATTCGAATATAATGGTTACTTCCAAATTACATTTATATTGGTTTATGGAAAAGGGTAAATACATATACTTCATTCACCAAAAATACCATTTAATATCATTTTAACTATAATTAATTTTTCTCCTACTAGTAATAGTTCAAAATATTTTCATCATCTTGTCAATTTTTTATCCAATGGCCTCCAATTATAATGTTAATTATGAGAGAAATCTCGAGTTCTAGACGGGATTATTTCTAACACATTAGTATTTTCCTCTTAATATTCCCCTAAAATTAAATTATATCCACCATAAAATAATTAAATAAGTATTATAAATATAATAAAATGTTATTAAGAATCCATTTAAGTATATCCATTCTCGAGGGCCCCATGTAGGTTGTAAGTATGAATTCAGTAGAGCACAACCAATGTGTTCCTATCTTACATACATAATTATAAAATTTATGTGATGTATAAGGAAAAATAAATAAACTCAAACATTTATTAATCAACCCACATCCAATATATTTTAAGGAAACATGGGGTTATTTATATACATTTCCCATCACTATAATATCTCTAAATATATTTCCCTCAATATATATCTTCATACTATACATATCTGTAACGATATTTTTTTAGTTTCAAGGATCCATGGATTAATTACTAAGAATCCATTTAAGTATATTATTACTAGTGAACCACTAGGTTTCACCCATAAAAATTAAACCCAAGTCATCATTACATATGACACTACAAGTATCATATATCTTGTATCAAACATAACCTAAGAATTCCACTCAAAAAATACAAGGTCCTTTGGACCTCCATTAAAATATTCACTATCGAATCAATAAAATGATGTCCCAAGGAACACAAATATCCATTCTACACTATATAATAAATTAATATCAGTTCAATAGCTTGACGTCCCATGGAATGGTTATATACATCCTTTAATAATCCAATACCATTTTCATAAAATATAATTGTGGCCCTCATCCACCAACTGACGGTCTCAAAATCACCATCAAATATGTATTTATATGGATATAACCTATTCTATAATTGATGGTACACAACATCTCCCAATATGTAATACCTACGGTAGAATCCAACAAAAACTACTGTTCAAAACCACCTCTACTTATTTCAATATGTGTGAACAATACTTCACAAGCACATCAGCAAATAATGGTGAGAGGAAACCATTAACATATAGCTTACCCATTCCAACCAGCAAGATCGTTTCATGATGCATACCATAATTCATATATCCCAATGGTGAATTCCTTCACATATTATATAACCCATTCCCTCAACCTAATGAATTAATAACCTTTATCCCATTGAATGATGTCACATATCCTTGGTGATCAACAACACCCCTTGTCTCTCTATGCATGACCAACATGACCAATCACATAACTTATGTCTCGGTGATCATCATCATCTTAAATCCTTGGTACGTGCATGCCACATTCCATTTAAAACATTTTCAATAATATTAAATGTCAATTAAATTTTGTTTCACAACCATCATAACTTTCCCAGTTGTTCAAAATCCCATTACTTAATGATGTATAATAAAATTATCTGTGGAATTCCCAACATTTTCTAAAAACAACAAGTAAACAGTTAAAAGATACAAATTATTTTATTATAGGTTTCTATAGAAAACCCATTTATCATATTAATTTTCAAACCCATAACACATGTAAAATTAAGGATACAGAAATCCAACAACTACAAAACACACATAGGGCCTTTCTACTCTAATATCGGCCACTATCATGAGTTGAATTGAATGAAATTTTTGTTTTAGAAAAAAATTCCTTAATATAGGTAAAAATATATTGCATGTATTTATAACTATATAATGTGAGATATATTAGAAATAAATGTGAGGAGATTGATATCATTTCTATTATTAAGAATAACCAATGAGGTATAATGATTTAGAGTCTGAATAATGGAGGAGGCTTGAAGCCTATGAAGAGGAATAATGGAGGGCTACAACCATGGATGATGGGATATGTTTATTATTTGAGAGAAAGAGGGAGATACGTTTTAATGAATATGGGGGGGAGGTATTTTTATTTAATTAAAATTTCACACTATTACATCATTGTGTGAAAAATATTATGCCAACAATGTGTTTATCATTAACCAAGAGGAAATAAACCTTTCATTATCTAAACTAATTATTTTTCAAACCGTGATCCCAAAATATCGGTGTGTCTGAAAAATAGAAAAACACTACACATTGGATATTTCTGGGTCACATTGTAAAATTCAATTTTTTCCCATTGAGAAATAAAAATTTCCTGGTCATTATTCAGATATAGAAAGATAGTGCACCAACCATGATCCCATGTACGCCTTTTAAATAACGTGGTTTTGGAGCCTGAATCTTCTAAAACAGAATTAAACCCCCTAGAATCATGATTAAACATAAAAACATCTAAAAAAATTCCATGTAGAATTAAAACTATCATAACTAGTTTCTAAATCTTAATATTACAGTTTATTTGTTCACTAAATTCAAAATTCATGTAATTCAAAAAAATTCAAAATTCTATAAACCCGGGGCATTACAATCTACCCACCTTATTAAATATCATAATCAATCTATTTTCATATGATGATAAGATAGAAATGAACATAATTATCATATTTGAATTTACGCACTTTACCTTGGTTATCCACTAACATGGTAATTCCCCTTGTAGTGAACCTCATCTTAATAATTACACACATGTTCTCTTGCTGACCGAAAATTTACTAATATGATTTCTCCCTTGAACATAACTAGATGTAGTTTTCCGGATATGACATGCATTCATTCCTTCACACATCATGTGCTCAATCATACAATCATCATACCTAAACCCCATCAAGTCTCGCATCTCATCAGATGCTTATTCATACTCGTGTAGTAAATGACACTCGTAACCCATACATATCATCAGATGCACATAAATCCTACATCATAAATGATTCTAAAAAGTGTCCATACATTATATATAAATAATCATTCCCATTATAATCTCTATTCCCACACACCTCATAAAAAATTAGAATCGCATCCATGACTATACACTAACTAGCATCAGGTTTTTTCTAGTTCCACATGTCCAACACATGCACCCATATCAGTCATAAAAAAAGAAATAATATTTTTTACTGCCAATGGATTACCTCTAACATTCATAAGAACCTCGTCCTTATTTATCCCTACAATATTAACATCATGCACTTGACTAGAATCCTGACATCATAATGCATGTTCTCCCTAGTCATATATGCTTGCAACTAGCCATTTACCCCACTATTGTGTATCTCCCACAAAACATAAGTCTGTTTAAGAAACTAAATATTATCTACCATATCTGGGTAATTCTCTTAGTCCTACCACATATCTGTATGTCTATCTTGAACCATATATCCTAGCTTCATAGGAATTATTCTTATAGAATCTTTTTAAATAGAACGCAGGGTTTCATACTTGACAATCCTTTGAAATGTGAGGCCCCTTCCTTTGAAAATTATCTATATACCATGTCTAAAATCACACTATGTAATACCAACACATTGGTGGATTTCATGAATTGTTAGGAAAAAGATTATGATAATGGTGGTTGTTTCACAAATTCATTTTTTAAATAATGCATAGTTTTCACATGGAATTTTAGGTTTAAATAGAAATAAACTCACATTGTATTTATTGAGAATAATGTTGGACATCTTTTCCAAAAGAACTGGAGTTCTGTTTTCTAAATTTTTTTAATATTTCTATCCACCATAATGAGAAGAATCTGTTTGGAAGAAAAGGTTTGGATCAGCCACAACATAGGTCTGGAATGAAAGAAAAAACCTCTTTTTGGAAGTAAATATTTATTATATTGGTTTTCGATCCAGTGTAGAAGGATTGATTGTATTGATGATGTAACAAAGTCTATATGACTATGATAAAATCTAAAAGTGATGATTTATTTCAGGTTTTTATTTTTAATAAATAACATGTTGAATTGAGATCTTTTGATGCATTATTGATGGATGGAAATGCAAAAGGATGAGTTCAAAATCATACCCAGATTTTATGTATCTATATGGAAGAACAAAATTAAATTTCAATTGAAAAGGAATTGTACTATTGACAATTGTAATCTGTAACTGTATCATCCGATCATCCAAAAAATGAAAAAGAAAAAAATTCATTCCCATGATGATTTTACCCAGAATCTGAAAGTAATAGATCATACACAATATGATTGTATTCAGAATGATACTATTCGTAATGGTCATATCTATAATGATCATATTGAGGCACATGAACTATAACACCCCAAGTAAGAAAAAGAATATGACATTTTCACATTTATCCATATTTGTGAATAAAATATTAATATAACTTTAAAGGGGAAGCTATGCTCGATGGCGTACCCAATACGCAACAAAGAGTTTCTTGAGAATCTTACGTTGCACTATGATAATAAAATATTATTATTTTAAATTGTAGTTAACGCATAAGCCGTTGTAATGGAGGGAATGAACAAGACTATCTAAAAAAATTATTATATATGTTTGTCAAATATTTTTACTTTTTACAATAAATGTTAGAGGATTAAAATGCGAATGAATCCAATTTTAAAAGTAAACATTCTAATATTCTTTAAAAGGTCAATTAACCGCCTTTTGATGACGAACCACTTTTAAATCCATTTTTTAACAATTTAATTTTTTATATTTCACAAAATAAAATTCTTCTTTAGAATCGGGGCATCAAAATTTATATTATGTAAATTTTTGGTATTTTTCCGATAAAGTTCAATTTTTAATGAATAGTGAGAAATGTTTTATTTTAATTCAAAACATCTTTTTAATATAATTTATTTATATGATTATATTATCTTTTGAATTAGTTTTAAAGTGAAATTAGAATATATTTTTACCATTTAATCCAATAGTGGTCGTTGGAATTAATTTCATCTTGAAATTGGACTTAAACTAGTGTCAATATTTTGATACTTATTATTTCATAAAAACACGTTTTTTCTCTGATAGTGGGAATTAATTATTAAATTAATTAATGTAACTTATATGTTTTGAATTTTAAAAAATAGACATCATTTTTTGTCACGACCCCCTCCCCACAAAGTGTACCCCACTTGGGCCGACAATGTGAAAAGAGAGATAATGACCCCCGAGTCCCGCCTCCAGTAGGCCCCGGGTTGGCGACTAGCACCGAGGGTATAATAAACATACAAATGGGAGGCATTACCATCTAAGAGAAAACATGCATAAGAGTGAGATAGAATAGAATCCAATCAACTCCAACTTAGTACTGATATATAAAAGAAAACCAAGTACATATATGAAATGTCTTGCAAAAGTACTACAACTGAAGGGGAAAACTAAAAGTACCCAAAAAAAGTTAAACGGCAGCGACCACGATCCTGAACAGCTCCTCCTCCAACCACAAGCTAGTAGTAGACCGCTTGATCTCCAACCTTCTCCAAGTGACCTGAAAAATAGTTTATAGATACATAGGGTGAGTATAACAGTATATTCAGTTGGATCCTCCCCAAGCCTCTCGTTCAAAAGTAAAGAAAGCATGCTAAAGCCCAGTGAACAACAAGTTAAACTAACTCGTCACCTAAACAAGTATACTATGTTCCCAACCTCACCTTGGATACTCTCACCAAGTAACGCATACAAGAATATAGAATATAGTATAGAATATCAAGGGTACCCCGCTACTACTTCCCCACTGGTTTGCCGCTTTGCCCCAACGACATACGTCCTGTGCATCTCTCTCCAAAGGCTTGCCCACAGAAACCTGGGCTAAGCTCCACAATCTGCACCTCGTGCACCACATAGGCTTGCCCGCAGACACCTGGGCGAAGCACCATGCCTTCCTCACAACCAAAGGTAACCATGTAGTTTCCGGGAGCCACCACAGCTCGCATAACGTGTCTCATACGTTGGGTATAATACCTCAAGCCATTACAGCCCATACTCCGAGTAAGGATCCTCAAGCCATTATTGCCTATACACATTACACCTATAGTAGTCCATATGATACTATATCCAGAATATATGTGTGTGAATAACCACAAGCCATTACAGCCCTCTACACACATATATGGGGTAACTAACCGATGTGCCTCATGGCACAAATATCTACCAAGAGAAGAGAGCGGGGCCAAAGGGGGTAGTCATCCATTCGACCTCCCGTCAGAGTGTTGGGGAAAACACCCCACCAGTGCTCAAAATCCCTGGGGTGTCAGTTTCCCTTATCGACAGGGTGGAGTAGCTTATAGAAACACAAAAAGTACAGAATATATAAGTAACTCACATCCACACTATGGGCATTACCTAGTCCTAGATACAACTCCAGCTAATGTCTCTCAGACTCCAGGCTGCTACTTCTAAGACTAGGTATTCTATAAGCACACAAACATTTGAAGAGATTTATTAGATTACTCCGTTCTCATTTTATTAGTTTCATTGTACATTAATTAATTCTTTAAACATTAATTAAGAATGAACAATTCCACATTA
Organism: Viscum album; assembly: GCA_963277665.1. NCBI lineage: Eukaryota > Viridiplantae > Streptophyta > Magnoliopsida > Santalales > Viscaceae > Viscum > Viscum album. Next base: position 569,465,600 of record OY728151.1, read on the forward strand.
AACTGAATTGGAATCACATTCAAAAACAACTGCTCCTTTTTAAGATTCACCTCACCTTTAAATTCTAGCATCTCCATCCCCGTGGATTTTCACCATTTAATCAAACATTCATTACAGAATTACATTTCCACATTCCCAGGCATTCTAGAAAAGCATCCTATGCTTCTAAACACAAAGGAGGCTCAACACGGTGAGTAGATATACTACACGTCGAGTCTTTGCCGCCTATAGAAAGAGCATATACACATTCTCCCTTGAGAGGCTAAACACTGAAAGCACGTGGAATGCCCCGCGCGTCTTCGCCTCCTTCGGAAGAAGGGTAGCAAGACCAGCTGTCTTGACCAGTGGGGAAAAGAAAAGAATATTAACATTCAAGAAAACCGCAAGCAACCAGCAACCACATCCATCCCATTCCATCACCCCTGGTGTCCTCCCCGACACCCACATGCATAAAATGATGCATCTCACCACTCTAGGCGTCATCTGCTGCCATAACAACAAGGGATCCATGCCTCCACATAACACAACAGCCACCCAGGCTCACGTCACAGCACAAGCAGCAGGAAAACAAACATCACATCATGGGCTCTTGACCCTTTAACAAACAAGAGGGTAACTCAGAACCCTTTTGAAATTATCGAACAAATAGTTCTTTAATCCATCTTGAATTAATAGATTCATTAACATGCCTCTTTATCTTTAGACAATTATTTAACAAATAATTCTGGCTTTACGTTCTTTATCAATTTCCATCATGAACGAATAACAAATCAAAGAAAACATATATAACACTCTATCTAGCAAAACATGAGGCAACCGTTATCACAGTATAAAGAAACAACATGCGATCAACCAATTCTCTTAATCCGGTTCAAGTAATTAATTAGGTCAATTTCATTGTGATCCAAATGGATAAATCATGCTAATTCTACGATTTCACATATACAATTAGAGAAGCCATGAATCCCCTACCTCAAATAGTTCCTCACGTTCTTTATCCACACAACAGGTCACGATCCTCCCCTCGCGACAACTGCATCCACCGGAGGATGCTGTGGTACGATAGTACCAACCAACCCCAAGAAAACCCATTAGAATCATGGAAATTACATGGTATAATTATGGAAAATAGGATAGGAGAAGATGAACCCCAATGAACGACGATACAACATACCTTATATCGAAGATTGATCGACTGAGCTCGGTTGCATCCAAAACAGAGCAGAACCAATCCTAGGAGTAAAGATTGATTGTACAACTCCTACAGAAAGGATTGGAAGGTTCTAGCGTCTCTTAGCTGAGAACAAAGGGAAATAACAATGGAGAATGATATCTCGTCCCTTTTTGAAGATTTAATGGGGCGACAGTTTAAGATCCGGTTAATTCTCCATTAAAAATGGATTGCATTAACCCACGCAGTTTGACCAAGTAAAACATTCCAAGCCATAGGAACAATTAATATAGGATTTATGGCATTTTAAACAGCCTTAAGAGCCCTTAAAATAAGGCTTCAAATGTATTTTACGTCAAAGGAAACGTCAAAAGGGGAAAAACTGTAGGTATCTGGAAACACTGTTCACCCAATGTTACTGTACATGAAACCGATCTGTGAAACCGATCTGTGAAACCGATCTGTCAGCCCGATCTGTGAAACCGATCTGTCACACCGATCTGTGAAACCAATCTGTCAGACCGATCTGTGTAACCGATCTATCACACTGATCTGTGAAACTGATCTGTCAGACCGATCTGTGAAACCGATCTATCACACCGATCTGTGAAATTGATCTATCACACCGATCTGTGAAACCGATCTGTGAAACCGATCTGTGAAACCGATCTGTCAGACCGATCTGTGAAACCAATCTATCACACCGATCTGTGATACTGATCTGTCACACCGATCTGGGAAACCGATCTGTGAAACCAATCTGTCAGACAGATCTGTGAAACCGATCTGTCACACCGATCTGTGAAACTGATCTGTCAGACCGATCTGTGAAACCGATCTATCACACCGATCTGTTAAACTGATCTCTCAGACCGATCTGTGAAACCGATCTATCACAGCGATCTATGAAACCGATCTGTCACACCCATCTGTGAAACCGATCTGTCACACCGATCTGTTACTGCTCATAAAACAGGAAACACTATTCACAGAACTGGAAAAATTGGCAAAGTGTTGGGGATAAGTCCCCTTGACCTCCCGGAACACCTCCAACACCAAAATTCACAAAGTAATGGACCAGAGAGGTCTGTCCCATTACATTAGATACCTCTCAAAACATTCTCGTCCTCGAGAATTAAAAACCAACCCAGAAGAAAAGAGGGGTCCGAACAACCACCCCATAAGATACCTCTCAGGGGAAAACCACCATGAGTTTTTCAAAATCTGGAACAAAACTACGACATCCGGGAGTATGGGAACAAAAAATCCATACCCAAACAATTCATTCATAACATCACATGAAAAGTACATAAATAAAACATGAAAGGTCTAACCAGAGAGGAAACATCATTACATGAAAGGAGTTAAACATTGAACAACTCTGTGTACTGAGCACGTATCTGTGACTCACGCTCCCAGGTACTCTCCTCCATGCCACTGTTTCTCCACAAGACACGAAATAAAGGGATAGAACACCCACACAACACCTTCTCCTTGTGGTCTTGGATATCCACAAGTCGCTCCTCGAAGGTTGTATCATCATCAATATCGATCTCTCACCAATCGATAACATGAGATTCATCATGAAGATAACGACAGAGCTGTGATACATGGAAAACATCATGTATCCGACTCATATGAGGGGGGAGTGCTACTCAATACGCCACAGCTCCAACACGAGCTAACACCTCGAAAGGCCAAAAAACCGGGGAGAAAGCTTACATCCACGACCAAACCTTCGCTGCCCACGACGGGGAGTCACCTTTAGAAACACATGATCCCCAACATTAAACTCTAACGGTATCCTTCTTTGATCGACATATGATTTCTGATGATCCTGTGCTGTCTTCATCCTCTCACGAATCACCTGAACCATCTATGTTTTATTCTACACTAGTTCTGGTCCGAGAATTGCTGACTCTCCGACCCCAGTCCAGCACAACGGAGAACAGCATGGCCGGCCATACAGGGCTTCAAATGGCTCCATACTAATGGTGGAGTGAAAACTATTATTGTAAGAGAACTATACCAAGGGTAAGTGCTTTTTCCATGATCCTCCAAAATCAAGAACACAAGGGCGCAACATGTCTTCAAGAGTCTAGATTGTTCTCTCTGTCTGACCATCCGTTTGAGGATGAAAAGCAGAGCTAAGGCATAATTGAGAACCAAAAGCATGCTGGAGACCTCTCCACACCCTAGAGGTAAGACGAGGATCTCGATCAGAAATGATCGTCTTAGGAACTCCGGGAAGCCTCACCACCTCCTCCAGATACTGCGTCGACAAAACCTCCACTGATCTCGACTCCTTGATTGCTATGAAGTGGGACGATTTAATTAAACGATCCACTACCACACATATGGCATCATGTCCTCCCGGAGCATGAGGTAAACCTCTAACGAAGTCCATTGAGATGTCCTCCCACTTCCACTAAGGAATCTTTAATGGCTGGAGAAGACCACCAGGAACACGGTGTTCGACCTTCACCCTCTGACAGACTAAACATCGAGACACACATTCTGCAACTGTACGCTTCAGCTCAGGCCACCAAAACTGACTCCTCAAGGATCGGTACATCTTCATCACACCAGGATGTACTTCCAAGGGTGAACTATGGAACTCTCGGAGAACCGTCTCGCGCATCGCCACATGAACAAAAATCCTTCCATGATACAACACTCGGTGTTGTTCATCCTCCGACCAACCATCAGGGGCCTCCCCACAAACAACTCTGTCTCTCCAAACTTCCACCACTAGATCACCCAACTGAGACTCTTCCACCTTCTGCATCAGATATGACTGAACCGTCATCTGGAAAAGATGGCCTCTACCTCCAACCTCTTCTATATCAAGATGTAATGCTGATAGTTCCTCCATTACTCTCCATGAATCACTGGATTCAAGCACAGCATCACTACGTGACTTTCGGCTCAGCGCATCAGAAACAACATTTCCCTTCCTAGGTGTATACAATATTTCAAAGTCGTATTCCTTCAAGAAATCCATCCACCGACACTGCCGCATGTTCAATTCCCGCTGAGAGAAAACATACCTCAAACTCTTATGATCGGTGAAAACCACAAATCGCTCGCCAATGAGGTAATGTCTCCACAACTTCAGCGCAAACACCACGACTGCCAACTCAAGATCATGGGTGGCATAGTTACGTTCATGGGGATGAAATTTTCGGGACCCATAAGAAACAATTGACCTTTGTTGCATAAGTACACAGCCTAGCCCCAGATGTGACGCATCGCAGAAGACATCAAAATGGACTCCCTCAGCTGGAAGACAAAGAACAGGAGCACTTACCAACATCTCCTTTAGATACTCGAATGCTTCCTGACACTGATCAGTCCACATGAACGCTTGATCCTTCTTGGTCAAAGTTGTCAGAGGAGTCGCAACTCGGTAGAAATTGGCTACAAACCTCCTATAATAGCCTTCGAGACCAAGGAAACTTCGCACCTCTGACACGGTCTTGGGCGCTGCCTAAGACACTACTACTTCTATCTTCGATGGATCCACAGCTACTCCCTATTGGGACACAACATTTCCTAAGAAACAAACTTCTCGAGCCCAGAACTCACACTTGGACAACTTCCAAAACAACTGATGTTGGCGAAGAGCTCCCAAAACGGCTCGTAGATGCTTTTCATGCTCTTCTTCATATGTGGAGTACAGAAGGATGTCATCGATGAAAACCACAACAAACATGTCCAAGAATTCACAGAACACAGCATTCATCAACCCAATGAAAATAGCTGGAGCATTCGTCATGCCGAATGGCATTAAAACAAACTCATAATGCCCATGACGACAACGGAAATCAGTCGTTTGGATATCCACATCCTTTACACGCATTTGGTGATATCTTGACCACAAGTCGATCTTTGAGAACCAAATTGCACACTTCAGTTGATCGAATAGGTCATCAATCCGTGGAAGAGGATATCTTTTCTTTATTTTCACCTTGTTTAATCGACGATAATCGACGCACAACCGAAAAATGTCGTCAGCCTTTTTCACAAACAAAACTGGTGCACCCCACGGTGACACACTTGGCCGAACAAAACCACACTCCAACAGACCATCAAGATGAATAAGTAGCTCCCGTAACTCAGAAGGGGTCATTCTATACGGAGACATAGAGATAGGATATGCACCTGGCTATAGCTCGATCCCAAACTCGATCTCTCGTCGAGGGGGTAATGCTACAACCTCTTCGAGAAATACATCAGGGTACTCTTCCACAACCCTAGGAAATGCCAACTGCTCAACCTATGAATAACATAACATCATCTCAGCCATCATGGATGATAAGGATGAAACTCTTCTATGACTCAACATTAATTAATTAATTGTTTTATTTTATTAATTTCAGGTTACCTATCCCAAGGTCTACCCATTCAAACACTGGTGCAACGAATAATGATGCATGATCCTTTCCTAGGTCTCTACCCTGCAACCAATATCACTTTGTTTAGTAGCCATCGTAAACTTAAAGGTCCGTGCAACAGATCATAGTGGGCCCTGAACACCTATGTCTCTGCCGGTATCCAGTGTTTACCCCACTTGCTAAACATGAATGACATTGTTTCCCTACCATCCCATGAATCCTCACCTGTGCCTAACTCCAAACTCTATCTTATCACTCAACCAGACCTCTAATACCACTCTGTCATGACCCCCCTCCCCACAAAGTGTACCCCTCCAGGGCCGACAAAGTGAAAAGGGAGATAATGACCCCCGAGTCCCGCCTCCAGTAGGCCCTGGGTTGGCGACTAGCACCGAGGGTATAATAAACATACAAATGGAAGGCATTACCCTCTAAGAGAACACATGCAGAAGAGAGAGATAGAATAGACTCCAATCAACTCCAACTTAGAACTGAGATATAAAAGGAAACCAAGTACATATATGAAATGTCATGCAAAAGTACTACAACTGAAGGGGAAAACTAAAAGTACCCAAAAAAAGTTAAACGACAGTGACCACGAGCCCGAACAGCTCCTCCTCCATCCACAAGCTAGTAGTAACCCGCTTGATCTCCAACCTGCTCCAAGTGACCTGAAAATTAGTTTATAGATACATAGGGTGAGTATAACAATATACTCAGTAGGATCCTCCCCAAGACTCTCGTGCAAAAGTAAAGAAAGCATGCTAAAGCCCAGTGAACAACAAGGGAAACTAACTCGTCACCTAAACAGGTATAATATGTTCCCAACCACACCATGGCTACTCTCACCAAGTAATGCATACAAGAATATAGCATATAGTATAGAATATCAACGGTACACCACTACTACTTCCCCACTGGTTTGCCGCTTTTCCCCAATGACATACGTCATGTGCATCTCTCTCTAAAGGCTTGCCCGCAGACACCTGGGCTAAGCTCCACAATCTGCACCTCGTACACCACATAGGATTTCCCGCAGACACCTGCGCGAAACACCATGTCGTCCTCACAACCAAAGGTAACCAGGTAGTTTCCGGGAGCCACCACAGCTCTCATAACGTGTATCATATGTCGGGTATAATACCTCAGTCAATTACATCCCATACTCCGAGTAAGGATCCTCAAGCCATAATAGCCTATACACGTAACACCTATAGTATTCCATAGGATACTATATCCAGAATATATGCGTGTGAATAACCACAAGCCATTACAGCCCTCTACACACATATATGGGGTAACTAACAGATGTGCCTCATGGCACAAGTATCTACCAAGAGAAGAGAGTGGGGCCAAAGGGGGTAGTCAGCCATTCGACCTCCCATAAGAATGTTGGGGAAAACACCCCCCCAGGGCTCAAAATCCCCGGGGTGTCAGTTTCCCTTACTGATAGGGTAGAGTAGCATATAGAAACACAAAAAAGTAATGAATATATAATTAACTCACATCCACACTATCGGCATTACCTAGTCCTAGATACAACTTCAGCTAATGTCTCTCAGACTCCAGGCTGCTACTTCGAAGACTAGGTATCCTATAAGCACACAAACATTTGAAGAGATTTATTAGATTACTCCGTTCTCATTTTATCAGTTCCACTATACAATAATTAATTCATTAAACATTAATTAAGAATGAACAACTCCACATTAAACTGAATTGGCATCACATTCAAAAAGAACTGCTCCTTTTTAAGATTCACATCACCTTTAAATTCCAGCATCTCCATCCCCGTGGATTTTCATCATTTAATCAAACATTCATTATATAATTACTTTTCCACATTCCCAGGAATTCTAGAAAAGCATCCTATGCTTCTAAACATAATGGAGGCTCGACACAGTGAGTAGACATACTACCCGTCGAGTCTTTGCCGCCTATAGAAAGAGCATATACCCATTATCCCTCGAGAGGATAAACACGGAAAGCACGTGGCATACCCCGCGAGTCTTCGCCTCCTTCAGAAGAAGTGTAGCAAGACCAGCTGCCTTGAGCAGTGGGGAAATGAAAAGAAGATTAACATTCAAGAAAACCGCAAGCAACCAACAACCACATCTATCCCATTCCGTCACCCCTGGTGTCCTCCCCGACACCCACATACATAAACTGATGCATCTCACCACTCTAGGCGTCATCTGCTGCCATAACCACAAGGCCTCCATGCCTCCACATATCACAACAGCCACCCAGGCTCACATCACAGCACAAGAAGCAGGAAAAAAAACATCACATCATGGGCTCTTGACCCTTTAACAAACAAGAGGGTAACTCAGAACCCTTTTGAAATTATCGATCTAATAGTTCTTTAATCCATCTTGAATTAATAGATTCATTAACATGCCCCTTTATCATTAGCCAATTATTTAACAAATAATTCCGGCTTTACGTTCTTTATCAATTTCCATCATGAATGAATAAAAAATCAATGAAAACATAGATAACACTCTATCTAGAAAAACATGAGGCAATCGTTATCACGGTATAAAGAAACAACATGCGATCAACCAATTATCTTAATCCGGTTCAAGTATTTAATTAGGTAAATTTCATTGTGATCCAAAGGGATAAATCATGCTAATTCTACGATTTCACATATACAATTACAGAATCCATGAATCCCCTACCTCAAACAGTTCCTCACGTTCTTTATCCACACAACAGGTCACGATCCTCCCCTCGCGACAACTGCATCCACCGGAGGATGCTGCGGTACGATAGTACCAACCAACCCCAAGAAAACCCATTAGAATCTTGTAAATTACATGGTATAATTATGGAAAAGAGTATATGAGAAGATGAACCCCAATGAATGACGATACAACATACCTTATATTGAAGATTGATCGACAGGGCTCGGTTGCATCAAAAACATAGCAGAACCAATCCTAGGAGTAAAGATTGATTGTGAAACTCCTAAGGAAAGGATTGAAAGGTTCTAGCGTCTCTTAGCTGAGAACAAAGGGAAAGAACAAGGGAGAATGATATCTCATCCCTTTTTGATGATTTAATAGGGCGAAGGTTTAAGATCCGGGTAATTATCCATTAGAAACGGATCACATTAACCCACACGGTTTGACCAAGTAAAACATTAAAAGCCTTATGAACAATTAATATAGGATTTATGGAATTTTAAACGGCCTTAAGAGCCCTTAAAATAAGGCTTCAAATGTATTTTACGTCAAAGGAAACGTCAAAAGGGGCAAAACTGTAGGAGTCTGGAAAAATTGTTCACCCACTGTTACTGTACATGAAACCGATCTGTCAGACCGATCTGTGAAACCGATCTGTCACACCGATCTGTGAAATCGATCTGTCAGACCGATCTGTGAAACCGATATCTCACACCGATCTGTGAAACTGATCTGTCAGACCGATCTGTGAAACCGATCTGTCACACCGATCTGTGAAACTGATCTGTCACACCGATCTCTGAAACCGATCTGTGAAACCGATCTGTGAAACCGATCTGTGAAACCGATCTGTGAAACCAATCTTTTAGACCGATCTGTGAAACCGATCTATCACACCGATCTGTGAAACTGATCTGTCACACCGATCCATGAAACCGATCTGTGAAACTGATCTGTTAAATCGATCTGTGAAACCGATCAGTCAGACCGATCTGTGAAACTGATCTGTCACACCGATCTGTGAAACCAATCTGTCAGACCGATCTGTGAAACCCATCTGTCACACCGATCTGTGAAACTGATCTGTCAGACCGATCTGTGAAACCGATCTGTCACACCGATCTGTGAAACCGATCTGTCACACTGATCTGTGAAACCGATCTGTCACACTGATCTGTGAAACCGATCTGTCAGACCGATCTGTGAAACCGATCTGTCACACCGATCTGTGAAACCGATCTGTCAGACCGATCTGTGAAACCGATCTGTCAGACCGATCTGTCTGACCGATCGGTGAGACCGATCTGTTACTGTTCATAAAACAGTAAACATTATTCACAGAACTGGAAAAATTGGCAAAGTGTTGGGGATAAGTCCCCTTGACCTCCTGGAACACCTCCAACACCAAAATTCACAAATTAATGGACTGGAGAGGTCCGGGCCATTACATTTTTGAATTCGGAATATCAAATATACTCTAGGGGGAATTTTTGGTTTCTTTCTGAAAAACATCAATTTTAGATGAATAGTGAAACCACTAAGTGGTAGCTAAAGAAACAGATTTTTCGTTTAAATGAAACATTGCCACTTCTCTGATTTTATTTTCTAAAATCTGACATACATGGTTGTCATTAAGATGTAAAATTTGGTTCAATGAGATTTAAATAATTTTTGGTGAATAGTAAATTTTTAGTTTTATTAATCTCGATTAAAGGTAATTAGCATAATTTAAGGTAAAAATAATGTTTTAATAATATGAAATGACCTATAAACATGTACTACACCCATTGGATGTGTCATGGCCGACCAAGAAAATCCATGGGTTAACTTGGGGTCCCCATGGAGCCACTTTGGTAGGAAAATGACATTAATAACTTTTTATTTAAAGTTAAAATAAAAATGTCACAAACATGAGTTGTTTTACTAAAACAATTTTAAATGGGGGTATACAAGTCATATTTTTTTCTATAAATATTCATTATAAAGATAAAATGATTTAATACATCATGATATTTTTTTTATAATTTTTAGACATTAAATAAATTAATTTATTTTTGACACTGTGATGATGCAGTGATTACCTCATAAATGAATGATTTAAATAAAATAATTAGATAGAGTGAAATATAAGTCTTAAACTTGTCACAAAACTGTTGTATGGGTTTATTTACAAACCTTATCACCTTATACTAGAAATATATCCTTTTGGGACCTTATAAATCTGAAAAACATTTTATAATAAAGTAATATTTTATAACATTCCAAGAGTGCCCCTCCTCTCCTCTTATAAAAATCCCCCAATTCTACCACCTTATAGACACCTCTCAAGCCTTTTTCTCAGCCAAAACCTGCCCATTTTATCTCTACACATCCCTCTATTCATCATTGAAGCCTCACTTTTGGCATAATCCTTTCCAAGGAAGCCTTTCATCTCAAATCAAAGAGAGTTACCCGATTTAAAGGTAATGTCTTCCCTTATGTTCGTTTGTCTTATTTTTCTTCTCCAAACCCCTAAACACTTTTTATTACTTTTTTTAACAACACCAGTATCTTAAATATACTAGGATGTTGTTATAATAAGGATTATAGCTACACTTTCACACACCATTGTCTAATTGTTAAAGAACATACTGTTTCTATGGATGGTGAATTACTGCCTCATGAAACGATGATTGTTCAATATTCTTTTAACACCTTGAAAGGTGGAAATTAAGATATCACTATATTTATATATGATATATAAAATGTTAATGTTTTCCTAAAGTTGCTGTATTATTCATTTATGGCATACCTTTAGAGATTCCATTATGGGTAAACGTGATATCTTCATTTTAGGAAGTGTGGACTACCGCCCCCTTAAAGTGATTTGATTCATTAATGCCATATGTGGGACATATAAAAGATGTAATTAATGTTATTACCTATGATATCCTACTTGAATTATAATATACATTTATATAATTATTATTTCATTCCATTGAATACAAAAAAAAAGAAATGAAAGTAGCGTTTATGCGTACGTACGACTTATCGTCTCCATGAACGGTACATTTCATTTCTTATCTCCAAATGTTATGTACTATTATAAGTACATATATATAATGGATATATATGTAATATATTACATATAAATTATATATATAATTATGGAATTATAATATATATATATATATATATATATATCTTATTTTGTTTTAATTCCATTAATATGACATAAAATGAAAGTAGCGTTCATGCGTACGTACGGTCTACCGTCTCCATGAACAGTGCTTTTAATTTTTTTTAAAAATGCTATAGAATAGTATAAAATGAATATATACTGGATATATATGATATTCAAAACATCTATACTATTCTGGATATGATGTACCTATAACTACATGGAAAATTCTTTTCCAACAAGTTCAATTTTTACTCATGTACCGAACATCGACAAAAACGTCTGATATGAACTCACTTTATTAACCAATTATTATAACATTATAATATGTGATATGAAATGAATAATAGTAATTAAATTACGTCCTTAAGAAATTATAAATTGACCAAATTTTATTATTCAGGAGATTAAAGAACGATCGAGTAATGTCAGACACGAGGTAAGGGATCCAACCTCTCTCTTTCTTTTTAAGTACTCTTTTTTATGTCATTTCTATTAAGCTCATCTTTCTTATGTTTTGGGATGTTATTTTATATTCCTAATACTTTACTTTTATGTTCATGTTATGAGAGACCCTATTTGATCTCATAAACCTATATTTGCAAGTTTTAAGTGGCGTCGTTAGGCTACCGAGTTTTCGTAATGGATTTTTCATCTCACTTTTATTCACGTGACATTTATGCTACGTTTGCCACTATTTCCTTTGAGTGGTGTATGTAATTCCCATTATTACACTATTTTTGTAATATAATTTCATTTATGGGTATTTACATCTTAATTGTATGACCCTTCTTCCATGGGGTGTACGTTTCGAAAGTTACCCAACTCGGTAAGCGGACCTTTCACCCTCATATTTTAAAAGACTTCTTTTGTTATGTATTTTAATTCACATACTATTATGTTAGGATATGTTCTTATATATCCGTATATATGTAAATTTTATGTCCATGTGATGAGAAACCATTTTCTCTCTAATCAACTGATTTTCAGAATTTTAAAGTGACGCTGTTAGGCTGTCAGATTTCAGTAAGGCAACGTCTTAACCCACTTTCAATTCATTGGGTTAAACCTCTACTTATTGATTTTATTATGCCAAGATTATGTGTGGAATATATATATTGTAATTTCCACAAACCATTGTCTAGATATACTATTTCTACACATAATCATCTCATTGATAAATTCTTACGAACTTGTAAGGGAAATAATATCCCAATCTCATTTCATTGAGTTAAATACCTATGTCATTGGTTTTGTTTTTCCATGATTATGTGTGAATGACCACTGATGTTTTCACAATTAATATCCACTTATATTGGGTGTATTTATATTTCTCACACATAATTATGTGATCGATTGATCCTTAATTTAAGGATACCATCATTATAATGGATTTAATCTCAATTAACATTTCCTTTGAGACTTCATTATTGTTATGCACCAATTCACTCTTATATGGTGTGTATACTGTCTTTTGACATACTATATCATGAATCCCTTTGTTAGCATGATATTATAAATAATGGATTAAATGTTATTCCACAATTTTTTGTATTCAAGTGTCTCTCATTTTGTTAAAAACTCTTTAACATAATTATCGTTTTAAATGTTTTAAAGATTCATTATTCTAAATCGTTATCTTTATGTCCATGTTATGAAAATGGTTTTCAGTATTTATTTATATGGTTATTAATGTTTTAAAATTATAATTCCATTAAAATCATCAAAGTGGTATGGGACACTTTGATTCAAGAATATCTTTTAAATGGTTTTTGACAATGGATTGATTAATTCAATATCATGGAATTACTTATTTTGTTTGAAAATGAAATGTTGTTATTAAAATGTTTATATTTTCAATATTTTATGTGTAATGATGGTAGTTGGACATTTTACGGGTGGTTACATGATTAACCATATTACAGGTGGTGTCGTGAATACTAGGATGGGTGCTTACGTTATAACCTCCAATGCATTGGGTATGGAAGTTGGTCGTATGGCTATTCCATTAATTATGTGTGGAATTCGACCGTATGGTTATTCCATTTAAGTATGTTTATGTCCCAAGATACCTTTATATGTTATGTGTTCTTTATATGGGTTTTATGGTAATCTTTTGGTTACAAAAGGGTAAGTAATGGTCTTTTATTCCATGAATAGTTTTTACTAATTCATAAAGGTGAAAAGTATTACTTTGGTAAAGTATTCATGGTTTACCTATTGTTTTGAAAAAACTAACAGTTTTCCTTCTCTGTGTATCATTTACTGGGATTTTTATGCTCATCCCAAGTTTTTGAAATGTTTTTCACATGACTTAAAGATGAATAGGTTCAAGTATGGGTTCATGGAATGACATGTTATCTAAAAAATGGAACTAGACATGATTCTTTTTAAGAGTTTTTTTATTATTTTATGGAAACATTGTAGAAGTGTCTACTACATAATCATTTGAGATGTAATAGTTATGACCTAATTCTCTAAAACTCCAAACCTGAAAATATATTATATTTGAATTATTCATTTGATTCATTATTAAGTAAGGTTTAAGGCCGGGGCCTTATAGTTGGTATCAAAGGAAGGTGTAGATAACTTTAGAGGTTAGGGAATTCTCTAAGCATAAGTGACATTACCATAATGGTTAGGATTTCAGAAAGAGTCCTAGTTTTGATATAGTGAATGAGTAAGTATATCTTAGTGATTATCTTCCTCATTAGAACATGATGGTTTTGTTGATATACTCACACTGACATTTCTATTTTTAGTGAATGGAAGGATCTAGCAGGCACCAAAGTGACAATAGGTTTGAAGGAAACTTTGGTGGTTCTCTGATTAAGAGACTAGATGAAATGGGGGATTCAATGAGGAAACTCGTGGTTGTTCTAAACAAACTATCAAGGAGTCATGATCAAACACTTGTACCTTGGTATGTTCTGTAATGCATCATGTACGAGATGACCAATCGATGTAGAATTTCAGGTAATAATTATAAACGTAACCATTAGGGTTTATATGATCCCTACTTTTGAGGTAATTATGGGTAATTATATGTTATGATGGAAAATGAAAGGAATGAGATAAACTTGAGGTTAAAATATGTTATGATTATTTTTTGATGATTTTATCTCATTTTGGGGAATGTTTTATGAATTATGTAGTTTTGTAAAAAGGAAAATACGTAGACCATGTGACAACCCGTCACATCGGACAAAGCTGTGGGAATCTAACCCACAACCAAAGTGCGATTGGTATTTATCACCTACCACTGGACAACATGAAGTCCCTGGTAAGTTTGACTAATTCTTTATAGTTAGATGATTTTAGGAATCAAGAGTAAGTTTATTTTTGGTTATCTATGGAAATTATTAAACTGTCATGGAGGATGTGTGATTAGGTTAATTACTTTTTATTATGAGACTTTAAGAGCAACTGATGTTATTTGGAGATAAATGTTAATTTGTTCCATGGAAGAATATGTCATTAAATCCTTAAAATATTTGGGTTTCAATATTACTTTGGTTTACTTTAAATAATTTTATGGACAAATTGTTTATCTAATGGTCTTCATTGAACATTGGGTTTGTTGGACAAATTTTGGAGATTAAGAATAGATTTTCTTTTTTATAAAGTATTATTCATATGTGGATCTTTTTCTAACAATTTTTTGTTTTGGATTTTGTCTAAAGACATGGGAGATATGTAGTTCTATTCTGTGGATTAGGTGATTCTCAAGAAGTTTATTATAGTACTCTAAATGCGAAAAAGTCTTCCTAAATACTCGTCTTTTGGAGAAAATATGAGTTTGATTATGGAATCTAGTAAAAGTTGAAAGTCTACGTGACAAGTAAGTATATTTCATTATGATTTAGTTAAGCTCAAAAATAAATACTTCATTGAATAGTAACTTAAAACAAAAATGTTATCTATTAAAGTTTCCTACTGGGGAATCAAATACCGTTTAACCCATCACAAGTTTTTTATTTTCTTATGGTTAACTTTCTCCTAGAAATTTTTACTATCACTCTCCCTCAGAACATGACCCTTTGTTTTTTCCTCCATATCCATGTTTTCATACAAGGAATCCTAATATGAGTTAACTCTGGTGACCTTTTTACTTCTCTTTCTTTATTTTAAAGTGATTGTTTTACTGATTCCTGTTCCGATGTGGGATTTTCAATGAAGTTTCCAAACCCAATTTTAAAATTGCGAGGATGCAATTCCCAAAAGGGGGGGAAGGATGTAACACCCCAGGTAAAAAATGAATATGAAATTTTCACATTTATCCATATTTGGAAATAAAATATTCATATAACTTTAAAGGGGACGCTATGCTCGATGGTGTACCCAATACGCAAGAATGAGTTTCTTGGGAATCATACATTGCACTCTAATAATAAAATAATATTATATTAAATTGTAGTTAACGCCTAGCTATTGTAATGGTAGGAATGAACAGAACTAACTAAAAAATTATTATATATTTTTGTCAAATATTTTTACGTTTTACAATAAATGTTAGAGGATTAAAAATGCGGATGAATCCAATTTTAAGCGTAAACATTTTAATATTCTTTAAAAGGTCAACTAACCGCCTTTTGATGACGAACCTCTTTTAAATCCACTTCTTGACAATTTTATGTGTTATATTTGACAAAATAAAATTCTTCTTTAGAATTGGGACATCATAATTTACATTGTGTAAATTTTTGTTATTTTTCCGATAAAGTTCATTTTTTTAATGAATAGTGAAAAAATGTTGTATTTTAATTCAAAACCACTTTTTAATATAATTTATTTGTATGATTAGATTATATTTTGAATTAGTTTTAAAGTAAAATTAGAATATATTTTTACCATTTAATCCAATAGTGGTCGTTGGAATTAATTTCATCTTGAAATTGGACTTAAACTAATGTTAATCTTTTGATACTTATTGTTTTTAATAAAAACACGCTATTTGCTATGACAGCGGGAATTAATTATTAATTTAATTAATGTAACTTATATGCTTTTAACTTTTTAAAATAAACATAATTTTTTAATTTAGAATATAAAATATATCTTAGGGGTAATTTTTGGTTTTTTCTAAAAAAATTCAATTTTAGATGAATAGTGAAACCACTAAGTTGTAGTTAAAGAAACTGATTTTTCGTTTAAATGAAACATTTCAACTTCTGTGATTTGATTTTATAAAATCTGACATACATGGTTGTCATTAAGATGTAAAATGTGGTTCAATGCGATTAATATATTATATGGTGAATAGTAACTTTTATGTTTTATTAATCGCGATTAATGGTAATTAGAGTAATTTAAGGTAAAAATAATGTTTTAATAATATTGAATGACCTAGACACATGTGCTACCTTCATTGGATGTTCCATGTCCGACCAATACAATCCATGGGTCAACTTGGGGACCCCATGGAGCCACTTTGGTAGGAAAATGACATAAATAACTTTTTATTTAAAGTTTAAATAAAAAGATCAAAAACATGAGTTGTTTACTAATAAAATTTTTAAATGGGGTTATAAGAGTCATATGTTTTACTATAAATATTAATTAGAAAGATAAATAAATTTCCTACATCATGATATTTGTTTTATAATTTTTAGACATTAAATAAATTAATTTATTTATGACACTATGATGATGCAGTGATTACCTCAAAAGGAACGATTTAAATAAAATAATAAGATAGGGTGAAATATAAGTCGTAGACTTGTCACAAACCTATTGTATGGGTGTATTGAGAAACCTTAACACCATATAGTCAAAATATATCCTTTTGGGACCTTTTAAATTGGAAAAACATTCTACAATAAAGTAATATTTTCTAACTTTCCAAAAGTACCCCTCCCCTCCTCTTATAAAAGGCCCCCACCTCTACCACCTTACACACACCTCTCAAGCCTTTGGATCTCCCAAAAACTGAACATTTCATCTCTCCACATCCCTATATTAATCATTGAAGCCTCACTTTGGGAATAATACTTTCAAAGGAAGCCTTTGAGCTCAAATCAAAGAGAGTTACCCGATTTAAAGGTAATGTCTTCCCTTGTGTTCTTTTGTCTTATTTTTCTTCTCCAAACCCCTAAACTCTTTTTATTACTTTTTTTGTTACAAAAACAGTATATAAAATATACTAGGATGGTTTTATAATAATGATTCATGGTACAAATTCACACACCATCATCTAATGTTTAACGAACATACTGTTTCTGTGGATGGCGAATTACTGGCTCACGAAACGATCATTGTTCAATATTCATTTTACACCTTCAATGGTGGCCATTAAGATGTAACTATATTTATATATGATATATAATATGTTTATTTTTTCCTTAATATTCTTTATTTTTCATTTATTTCATACCTATATGTTTTCCATTATTAGTAAACGTGATATCATCATTTTAGGAAATGCGAACTACAGCCCCCTCAAAGTGATTTGATTCGTTAATGCCATATGTGGGACGTATAAAGGATGTAATTAATGGTATTAAATATGATATCCTACTGGAATTATAATATAACTTTATATCATTATTATTTCATTCCATTTAATACAAAAAAAGAAATGAAAGTAGCATTCATGCGTACGTACGGCTTACCGTCTCCATGAACGGTACATTTCATTTCTTATCTTCAAATGTTATGTACTATTATAAGTACCTATATATAATGGATATATATTTTATATATTACATCTAAATGATATATATCATTCTCTAATTATAATATATATATATCTATCATTTTGTTTTAATTCCATTAATATGACAAAAAATGAAAGTAGCGTTCATGCGTACGTACGGCCTACCGTCTCCATGAACGGTGCTTTTAATTTTTTTTCCAAATGCTATCGAATAGTATAAAATGAATATATACTGGATATATATGATATTTAAAACATCAATAATATTATGGATATTATTTACCTATAACTACATGGAATATTCTTTTCAAAAAAGTTCAATTTTTACTCATGTACCGAACATCAACAAAAATGTCTGATATGAACTCACTTTATTAACCAATTATTATAACATTATAATAGGTGATATGAACTGAATAATAATCATTAAAAGAGTTCATTAATAAATTATAAATTAACCAAATTTTATTATTTAGGAGTTTAAATAACGATCGAGTCATATCGGACATGAGGTAAAGGATCCAACCTCTCTCTTTCTTTTTAAGTACTCTCTTTTATGTCATTTCTTTTAAGATAATCTTTCTTATGTTTGGGTATGTTATTTTGTATTCATCATACTTTAATTTTTATGTTCATATTATGAGAGATCCTATTTGATATCATAAACCCATTTTTGGAAGTTTTAAGGGGCGTTGTTAGGCTGCCGAGTTTTCGTAAGGGATTTTTCATCTCACTTTTATTCCCGTGACATTTATGCTACGTTTGACACTATTTCCTTTGATTGGTTCATTTAATGCCCATTATTATACTCTTTCTGTAATATAATTTCATTTATGGGTATTTACATCTTCATTGTATGACCCTTCTTCCATGGGGTGTACGTTTCGAAAGTTAACCAACTCGGTAAGGGGACCTTTCACCCTCCTATTTTTAAAAGACTTATTTTGTTATGTCTTAACATACTATTATGTTGGGATATGTTCTTCTATATCATTATTAATGTAAATTTTATGTCCAAGTGATGAGATACCATTTTCTCTCTCATCAACTCATTTTCTGAATTTTAAAGTGACGCCGTTAGGCTGTTAGATTTCTATAAGGGAACTTCTTAACCCACTTTCAATTCTTTGGGTTAAACCTCTACTTCTTGATTTTATTATGCCATGATTTTGTGTGGAATATTTATTTTGTAATTTCCACAATGTTTTGTGTAGATATACTATTTCTATAAATAATTATCTCATTGGTATGTTCTTACGAACTTGTATGGGAAATAATAACCCAATCTCATTTCATTGAGTTAAATACCTATGTAATTAGTTTTGTTTTTCCATGATTATGTGTGAATGACCTCTGATTGTTTCACACTTAATATCCACTTATATTGGGTGTATTTATATTTCTCACACATAATTATGTGATATATTTATCCTTAATTAAAGTATACCATCTTTATAATGGATTTCATCTCAATTTACATTTCCACTAAGACTTCATTGTTGTTATGCACCAATTCACTCTTATATGGTGTGTATACAGTCCTTTGACATATTATGTCATGAATCACTTTATTCTCGTGATATTATAAATCTCAGATTAAATTTCATTCCACAATTATTTATATTCAAGTGTCTCTCATTTTGTTAAAAACTCTTTAACAGGACGGGTGGTGCCGTGAATACCAGGATGGGTGGTTACGTTATAACCTCCAATGCATTGGGTATTGAAGTTGGCCGTATGTCTGTTCCATTAAGTATGTGTGGAAGTCGACCGTATGCTTATTCCATTTAATTATGTTTATGTCCCAAGTTACCTTTATATGTTATGTGTTCTTTATATGGGTTTTATGGTAATATTTTGGTTACAAAAGGGTAAGTAATGGTCATTTATTCCATGAATAGTTTTTACTACTTCATAAAGGTGAAAAGTATTACTTTGGTAAAGTGTTCATGGTTTACCTATTGTTTTGAAAAAACTAACAGTTTTCCTTCATTGTGTATCCTTTACTGGGCTTTTTATGCTCATCCCATTTTTTTGAAATGTTTTCCACTGGACTTAATGATGAATAGGTTCAAGGATGGGTTCAAGTAAAGACATTCTATCTAAAACATGGAACTAGACATGATTCTTTTTAAGAGTTTTTTTTATTATTTTATGGAAACATAGTAGAAGTGTCTACTATGTAATCATTTAATATGTAATAGTTATGACATAATTCTCTAAAACTCTAATCCTGAAAAGATCTTCTATGTGAATTATTCATTTTATTCATGATTAAGTAAGGTTTACGGTCGGGGCCTTATATGAACAAAGTGATGATACCAAGGGAAATAATAATCGGAAAAAATCATTGTTATTTGAGAACAAAATCATGAAGTTGGGTTGAATGGAATGCTACACAACTTTCCAATTTAAGGTTGATGATGTTGAAGCTACTCTTAATGTAATTTAATGTCATGAACGAGTACATGATACAAGCCCAAGATTGTGAGTGAAGGTAGTTACAAATGATTTTTCATGATTTGTTTTCAAATATCTTTATCATGTGGGTCAAGTGTTTAATAACCTTGTTCACATTTCATGTGAATTATCATGTGATTCAATAAAATGAAAAGAATTAAATGATGTTTATTTGAATTATAAGTTAGTCATTGTAGCATCTGATCAAAAAACTTATTTAAATGAATGAGAATAATTATGGCGGGGTAAAGAAAAAAAATTTAATTTTCCATTATATTAAGAGTAGGAATTTAATGAGTCCAATCAATGAAATGATAAAGAAAGAATGAAATAAAAAATGTATATACCCATTTCAAATTGTATAAATTACATTATTGGTTTTCAAGTACATCAAGAGTCAATGTATTATATTTGAATTGTTTTTTATTTCTAACAAGGTCATGAAAATAT
Organism: Viscum album; assembly: GCA_963277665.1. Taxonomy (NCBI): domain Eukaryota; kingdom Viridiplantae; phylum Streptophyta; class Magnoliopsida; order Santalales; family Viscaceae; genus Viscum; species Viscum album. The sequence goes on from OY728151.1 coordinate 569,486,583, forward strand.
ATTAATAATTAAAATTTGTTTGAAAGAGGAAATTATTGAATGAATTATCAGGGGATACATTTACATTCGAAAGAATGATATTATTTAATAATCAAAGTGGTATCCATTTCTTCATACATGTTATAATAATTCGTGTAGAAATTTGTTTTGAGAAAATCAGATTTAGAAAATTGGACCCATGAATATAATTTAGACTGGCTATTTAAATGAATTTCTTGTGATGAATTGAAGATTAATGAGTAATGTACTGCTTCTAAATGATTTTATAAAGTCAAATTCCTCCTAAGATTTTATAATAATTCTAGATTAGGTTGAATTTCATTATGAAGGAAAATTTTTGGGATTCCCATAAAAGCCACTTTATGGTCATCTGTAAAAGGTGAAAAGTACATTGTACCTTTCTGATGATCGATGTATTTTACGTAAGAGAGAATCCTTGAGTTATATTGAGAATTAGAATTTTTAATATCAAATTTCCATGACAATGTGATGATTTATTGATGTGAAAGGGAATACCAAGGACAAAAAAATTTATTGAGCTATTCATCAAACTCAATTTTTTCATACATAGATGATTAACATATTCGTCATGTCTGTTGTATTCATCTAATTATTTTATTGGGATGGATTACTCTGACTGGGATTTCCGTACTGTGATTTTTGTACTAAGGAAGAAGGATAATTGAAGTGGATCACATTCATATCTATGAAATTCAATCAATTTTATATTCATTATACACAGTATAATTGTACTAGGAATTATTTTTCTAAGAATAATTATATCTAGGATAATCGTACAAAAAGGAATTAGACTAGAAAAAAGGGATTTGGGAAATTAGACATGCTTTTTTATAAGAAAGTCCAATAAGATATTAATATAATCTACATAATATTTTGAAGTATTTTTTCAATTGAATAAATTTCTTGATTTGAATGGAATAATAGAGAACATGAGTTGTCATAAAAATTTTGTATTACACTATTTACGATAAGATGGTTTACACAGAATGTTGGTAATGTTTACATAGTGCAACATTAGTGAAAGGTTAAATCCAACTAATTGTATCCCAAGGATTTTTTCCTTAGTATTGTGTGGTATTGGATCATTTCTAATTATATAAAGGATGTAGATGTTCTAATTAAATAGTGAAACGCGTAAATTATTTTGTTTATTAAGATGTGTGGTTGAATTCTTTTCAAAGGGAATTGATTAGTTAACAGTTTCAGATGTTTGTTTGAAGGAAAAATTATACGAAAGTATCATTGATTCACTTCTCAATGTCTAGTGATACAATCAAACTAATTGGGAAAATTCATATGTTATCAGAGCACATTTTGGATTTTCTTATTAATTCCTGATGAAGAATTTGAAATTTTTTAACAGTAATGGTATTTTGGTCTTTGATTGAAATAATTATCATATCTATAATTATATAATGCTACCATATCTTATTTATATTAGATTTTTTTTTACATGAATATTTAAAATATGTGTTTCCTCTTATGGATTTTGATGCTCCTTTTACATCTATTGATAACAAGAAGATAGAAAATGATGGAATGATCGTGAATTATATTTTATCATCACATATTGAAATTGAATTAATAAGAGTGAATGGAGTTTCCCTAGTGAATGGTATATGAGATAAAACAAAAAACATATATGAATGAAATAAAAAAGTGATGAATGTAATGTTACAAATAAGGAGATTAAAATATTAATATTTTAGTATGGGTTAAAATTAATCAATTATGTACATCATTTCATGGGTAAATGACATTGTGTGTACTATTAAATGTTTGGGTGAAAAGTTAGCTGATGTTATATTGGTTGAAAATATTTAGATAATACTTCATGAACGGTTTTATGATAATGATTCATCACTAGAAGAAAATGATCCTGAGAAATTTTATAATTATGATTTTCATATAACTCACATCACATTTGAAATGATATTGGAGAATGATGTGAAAAGACAAAATAAGTTGATATAGACCTTTCATTAATGGATGCTAAGAAAGATAAGTCGAAGAAGATCTTATTGTAGATGAATCTAGGGAATCTAATTATAAATATTATGTATGATAAAATATTGAATATATTTTATCCTTTTTATCTAAAAATGTCAATTAATTGTACATGGAAATAAAAAGGAAATCATGCAATGAATTTGTTTTAAATTTCCATAATTGGCCACTTTGCTACCAATTCTCCTTGAAGAAAGAATTAAGAGGATTGTGATGAATATTAAATAAAAAAATAATTATATAGAAGAAACATGGTGACAAAAGAATATTTTATTCAATGGGGAATCGAAAGAAATTCAAAAATTCCAAAATAAGAAGCTTATTCTCTAAAGATGATGGAGAATAATTATGTGATACAGAATCCAAGAAATAAATTATGAATGTTATTGAGAATAAATTTATTATAATATTGAATTATTAAGAATTCTTATGTAGTAGTTCTAAAGAAGAAGAAAAACCATGTAAAAATCATATCAATGAATAGTTTAATTAATGTCTGAGAAATATCAGATGGATTGAAAAGAAAAAAACATTAGAAGATGAATGATCCCAAACAAGAAATCAAGAATGTAGTTCTACTGAAAATATAAGGCTAGAAAAATATATTTTTGACATTGTGAAATATTGTAAAGAGGAAAATAATTTTATGGAGTATCTGGAGGTAAAGTTGAAGAAATAAATATTAGGAAATTGTAAAACAAAAACATTCAGAATTGAGAAATAAATGTTTCCAAAACTCTATAACTGAAGATAGTGAAATATCCTGAAATGAGAAACAAGAAAATTATTAACAAAGGATACATTCAATGCTGACAAGAAATATGGAATTATATCAGAAAATATGAGAACTGGAAAATTTATATATGTGTTTGATATTGAATAGGTGACGAATTCTGAAGATAGATAAAATTTAGGGACCCAAATTTTTTTATGTGGATTCAAAAAAGTATATATCTCTTTTGATTCTTATTTGTGAAAAAGGAGAAAAATAATCTTATTTATAAATAAAAATTTGGTGGGTTATTAAATAATGAAAGAAGATTTACTGAGAAATATTTTCCCAACTCTATCCAATATGTATATTTCATGACAAAATAATCATTCTATGGATATTTAATATATTATGGTAGATTCAGATATACATATAATTTGATTCAGTTTAACAGAAAACATTACAATTACTCCATAGTTTATTAACAAAATGTTTTGAAGGTGAGTTAATTCTTAAAAAAGAATAAGTATAAGAATTTTGTTTTGATGAAACGTGGAAAACATGAAGTAAAAATTAAAATTAGGATCTATCCTTTAGAAACTATTTGTGAAATTTGTGAAAAATATAGACACCTTGGAAAAGTGTGTATTGTTTTGTTACGAGAAAAAAAGACTCATTACTAAAAGAGAAGGCAACAATTCGGCCCACCATCCTGGAATATTTGATTCTGGCATTGGAACGTGGGTCAGTTGATATTTGCATTGAATCTGACTGCCTCACCGTGATCGATGCCATTAACCACAACAACGGTGGACTCCAGTCATTTGGCCTCATTATCAGTAGAATTCTCTCGCTCTACAAATGATTTTCATTCTGCACCTTCTCCTTTACCAAAAGAGAAGGCAACAATGTGGCCCACCAGTTGGCAACATCAGGGCCCTTCGAGGCCAACCAGCTCTGGCTGGACAATTTTCCTTCGTGGCTTTGCATTTGTACGTCTGCTGATATTCGTCACTAATGATATCAGTTTATCTCAAAAAAATGTTGAATATGAATAATGAAAAGAAATAAGAAAATGATCTTGTTGTTGAAACAGATTTGAAATCTATAAAAGGATAATGTCACTGGATTCTTGATAGTGGTTTTTCTTCTCATAAGATTGGTTATTAGACACTATTTTTAAAAGTGGAGGTCATTAAATATGGAATAATGAAAAGTAATACAATATACTATATGTTTAATTATTTTTTGATGAGGGTATCAAACATCTCATCATAAAATATTGTTTTTTTTGAAAAGTAGGGAATATAGAAATATTGTTACCAGAGGAAAACACACAAAAGAAAACTTGTTTCAGGTCAGTGTAAAACAAATATCCTGTAACACGAGTATCATGGAAGAGAATCAATTGGTGTACGAATAGTTATAAAACATATATCAAATAAACATGAGAATTTTATATATAATATATAGTGTTTGAGACATTGCTAATTTTCCAAGAATATGTAATTGGTGTTTCACTATTTTTAAAAAATGTAAGATTATAACTATTGTGCATAAGAAGTTTGTGAGTTTTTTAAGAAAACCCATAGAAGTGATTGATTCAGACATTTATGGGATGATGATAACACAATAAACAATGGGATATATGCAATTTCTTATTTTCATTGATTATTTTACTCTCATTACTTTTGTTATGTTTAAGAAACAGAAATCTGATGCTTTGAAAATGTTTAATAGTTTCAAAAGAAAGGCTGAGAAAGAATGTGACTATGAAGTGAATAAGTAATGAATAGGGAATTATAGAGAATATAGAAGTGAATAATTTAAAATATTTCTTATGAATCATGAAATTTGACTTGAGTATATCACACCATGTAGTTCTTAATAAAATAGGGTTGATGGAAGAACCAATATATGTTTGGATTAAATTGGAAGAACTATGTTACTTAAACATGGTATTTCTCATTACATTTAGAGCCATTCCATGATTAATATTGTTTTTATCCAATAAAATTCTTAAAATATACCTTAATAGGATATGACACTATATAGATTATATTATGAAAAAACACCACATTTGAAAAACTTCTGTGTTTTCAAGAGTCTATTAATTACAAAGAAGAAAGGTGTAAATTATATAATTTTTTAGCATAAATATGAAGATGGAAACATTCATGAAATTCTATATAAAAATATGATATATAATATTTAACACATAAAGTAGAAGAATTATTTATTCTATTACTATGATAATAATAGAATGATTTGTGAACGAAAAATATTATGATGTTGAAAAGGATGTTGAGAAAAATGATGAAAGAAATTTTTATAAGGATACCAAAAATTATACTCCAAATCAAGAAGAATAATCACAATCATCTATTTATAGTGATGAGAAATATATTAGAAAATATCATCTTAGGAAAAGGATGAATATAGAAGACTAAAATATAATTGGTGATCAACACCATACGTTTCAAACAATAATGACAACAAATTATATTACACATGCATCCTTATATTGAAAAGTATTTTTAAATGATGTTGATAAATACTTTGATAATCAAAAAATGGATTCAATAATCATAATTAAAATAATGATACAAGGGAAATAATACCAAAGCCTGAAAAAAAATCATTGTTGGCCCAAAAATGGTTTTCCAAAATAAAAAGAATTAGGAAGTTGAATTAATAATAAACAAAGAAATGTTTTTATGAAAATGGAATTCACAAATTGATTGTATTTATTATGATGAATCATTTTATCCAATGTAAATACTATTAAAAATAGAATAATTAATTATATTGTTATAAAATGAGGATAAAATATTATTCAAATTGTTTTAAAATCCATTTTCCTAAATGGTGATCATGAATAAGATGATTATATTAAAAAAAAGAATTGTTTTGTTGTTGAAAAAAAACTAAATTTATGTGGTTAAATTGAAAAATGATTTATAAGACCTAAAAAATTACAATGGCTTGGTATTCCAAATTGGATATAATCTAAATGAAGAAGATTTCTATGAATGAAGTGTTGATAAAAATATTTATAACCTATAAAATGAAGAATATTCCCTCATGTTAATTATTAATGTTGATGATTTTATATTTCCTAATAATAAGGGAAGATGTTGTCCATGATTATCTTGACAAATAAAGAAGGTATTTTAATTTTTCATGTGAAGGGACAAGAAAATATATACTTGGGATACAAATACATCAATGGATGTAATACATTTTTCATTTAATTGAAAATTTTGAAGAGGAACATATTAATTTGTTTGGCATGGAAAAATAAAAACTTGTTTCCACACCGATTTAAATGGGAATAATGTGGAAAAAAATGTATAAGGAAAATATGTTGATCTAAAAATGTTTTTAAATTGATTGGATGGTTTTTGTATTTTACTACCTCAAGAAATGAAATTTTTTATTTTATTACCTTATGTGAACGATATAAAATATCTCCAAATGAATTACATTTAATTGCTGGAAAAAAATAATATAGAGATACATAAAACAAAAAATATAATTCAGAATCTATTGTGACAACTCAGATAGTATTGAATTGTGTGGGTTTTCAGATGCATATTGGGTAGGAAACTATGATGATTGAAGATCGACATTTGGTATAGTATTCATTCAACAAAGGAATTGTGTTAGTCGTGATTCACTGATAAATAATTTAGTAACTCTTAGTATGGATTATTAATATTATGTAATTTCTACTCAAGACACTACCCAACTAATGGGGATGAAAACTCAATTACACGATTTACATGGTTAAGTGAAGATACCCTTGTTCATGGGTTTTGATAATCAATGAACAATTAATATCACAAGGAATACACTTCTACCTTATCATTCAAAATATACTAATATGAAATATCATTTCATTAAATAGATTGTGGAGAAGAATTAATTGATACTGGAGTATGTTCCTACATCGAAACATGTAGCTAATATATTCCAAAAACCATTACCAAATAAATAATTATATAAATTCTGGTTGAATAAGGGTGTCAATCCTTTTTATTTTTTAGGTTGTGTTATGTATTTATGTCCCCTCTCCAGTCTTACCATTAGATAGTGTTGTTTATTGGGAATATATAATTGTTTCTTAAGTCAATCCATTTGATTCTTGTAAATGGGGGAGTTGTGGGTAAGGTATGAATTCAGAATTATATTTTGAGAAAACTATTCTAACTATTTTTTTTATTTCATATAAGAAAAGTTATTTTTTTTATTTCTAAAAGGATGAAGAAAATATGAGGTTGAATTAGTGTTGATATAGGGAAAAGAAAATGGTTCTCAAAATCACTAATTTTGGAAAACATGACTTTAGTATCAATGATACTAGTTTACAACAATGAGTTAAATACCCTAGTATTAGAATTATTGATGTGTAATACATTCCATGAGGAAAACAAATTTAGTGATTTATAAATCTTGGTTGAAGAAAAAATCCAAAGGGGTATATTCATATGACCCCGTTAATTATAAAGAATGTTGTTTTTCAAATTCACACTATGTTTATCAAATAATTAACGAATTTTTAATGAATTTATTTATGAAATTGAAATCACAACAGTTTGTGTTTGGAGATAATCATATATATCCATGTTTATAGAAGAATCAAACATCTATTTGTTGAAAAAAAAATCAGAGTCAATCTATCCATTGTAACGACAAGAGGTTGTTTAGAAGATAATTTTTTTATCTGATCAACATGGATCCCAAATGAATGATAAATCATATTTCATGAATTTAATGTTCATTGGATTCACATTGGATCTACAATTTATGGATTTATTGATTTTATTATGTATCAAAGCCTATATGACTACGATAAAATTGAAATGTGATGATGCTTTGGTGATTTTTATTTCACATAAATCATATATTTATTCAGAATATTTTGATGCATGGTTGATGGGTGAGAATGGAAAATGAGAATTTCACAATCATACCCACAATTATCATATCTAGGCAGAAATAAAAAAATCGATACTTCAAATTTAAAAGGAAACATACTCATGAAAATTCAACTCATGAACTGTAGAATCTAATCATCCACTGTAGGAATAAGAAAACATTCATACCCATGATGATCAAACGTCGGTTCATGAAGAGAATGATTGAAACTAGTATTTTTCTATTCATAATGATCATATTTATAATGATCATACCCTAGATTTGGAGAAAAAATCATCCCTAGGACAATCGTAAATAGAAAATATCATACTTGGTCTTAGAAGAAATGAAATAAGTTAGGATTAATTGAAAGTTAAGATACATTAAAATTGAAGACTCATGATACTGAATATATTCTAAAATTAATTTAATGATATGAAATAATTCATGATAATATTATAGGATTATGAGTGAAGTAACTTGCCTAAGATAAACTCTGATTTGTTTTCATATTTTTTCACCAATTTGGTCACGATTTGAATCACATTGTTTAATTTTCATGTGAATTTTCAAGTGATTAGAAAGAATGAAATGATTAGAATGATATTTCTCTCAATAATAATTCAAGAAATATAGTAGCTATTCCAAAAACATATTCAAAGTCCAGAGAATAATTTTGATGGAATATAAGTAAAGTTGGTTTAAGTGTAATCATATTTAGAAAAGGAATTTCTTAAGACTTATGAAGGAAAGTAAATAGAAATAATGAGATAAAAATGTTGAAGACCATTTCAAAATGGTTGAATTAATTGTTAGGTTTTCAAGTGGTTTAAGATCCATTGTATCAGAGTTTAATTGAATTATATTTCCAATTGGGTCAGGGGACATTATAAAGATGTTACTGTGGTTTTAATGTAAATTTCGTTGAATTTATTATCATGGGAAGGTTAAAATTCAAAACAATGATTATGTTCTACTATTACAGTGTTATCCCTTACATTATAAAAATTCATAAAATTTATAAAGAGAATTGTTTTGATGAAATCAGATTCATAAAATGGACCCATGGATTGAAACGAGACTGGATATTGAAATGAAATATTGAAGAAGAAGTGAAGTTTATAGAAGAATCGAAAAACATTGAGTATAGTTGATGAAGTCAAAATACACCTATGATTTTTAGAAAAATTGATATTACGGTGAATTGTATTAAGAGGTAATTTTTTTTAATTCCAACAAAATTTACTAAAGGGTCTCTTATAAAAGTCGAAAATTAAATTGTAATTATCAGATTACTAATGTATTATTCAATAGATAGAATTTATGAGTTGTAGAGACAAGAAGAATTTTCCATATTCAGTTTTTTTGAAAAAAAATTTACGGATTGAAGTGACAAAGAAGAGATATGATGACATCATTGTATTCATCTTATAATCATTATCAGCGTCCAATACTCACCTAACTATCATATATATATTATCAATTATAATCAGTCGAATATCATATCAGGCTGGATTAATCGGATCTGGATTTTCTGACCGAGGATGAATGAGATCTGAAGTGTTTCTTATTCATCTCTATCATATAATATCATTGTTATATTATTCATATTAGGGAGAATTGTGCCCTGAAATATCGTACTAATAAGTATCATATCCAAGAGAATCATACTCGATGGAATCAAACATCAAAAGGAAAACTGGGAGAACCATATATTGTATTTCATGAAAAATTCAATGTATTTCTTACCATCTTATGGTTATAAAATTGAATACCTAATTTAAATTGAATACATTTGTGGATTTAAAAAGAATATAAGGAAACATGAGTTCTTACACAATTTTTTTATTACTCTATTTCCCTAAGAGGGTGCACACATGCTATAGGAATTGTTTACATAATGATATACGAGTGAAAGAGTATAACCTACTAATTTTAATCCAAGGATTATTTTATTTTGGATTGTGTTGTATTGGGTTAATTAAAAACAATATAATGGATGTATCAATTCTGATTTAATAGTGAACCTTGTTAAAACTTATATTACATTGTGTGTGTGGTTGAATTTTTTCAGTAGGGAATTGATATTTTAACATTAGGCGAAGGTTAATTCAAGGAATAATAAAAGAAAAGCTACCAATGATTCACCCACTCTCCCTCTCAGTGATAAAATCAACCCGACTTGGATGTTTCATGAATATCAAGCCAAACTCATCAATAGATAATCCTCACGGCCCCTCTTCGAAATAAATTAAACAACACTGTAAAGATCACATGGTTCAGTCTCCCGTCTCAAATTTTTATGGATAGTCAAGTATCCAATGGTAATAGATTCCAGATCTTCCACGTAAAAAATGATTTTTCTCTAAATATGTTTACTTAAACCTTGATGATACATCACAAACTATCTCTTAAGTGGTTCACCCAGATTTTTTCATCACCCACTCAATAATGTGTAAATAAATATAGTTTTATTAAATGTTATACATATTACATAACATATGTATCATCCTATTATAGGTTTTTGAACTCATGGGCTTTATCCACCATCCACATCATCGGAAAGAATTTATCCACGAACATGCCCTCAAAATAATTCAATGCAACTCCTCCTGGATACTAGAATTCACCTATACATCCCTCGATCACATTTCCATTCCAAGGAACATATATGTATCCAAATTCACCCATTGACCTAGGGGTGTGTGTAATAACATTATTTTTTGAGAAATAAATTACTTATATAATTTTAATTCTTCAATAACATTCAATATAAAAAGTAGTCATTGTAATCAAACCGTTGGAATTCATTTATTTAAATGTTAATTATAACCATGTTGTTATGTTAGATGGTATAAATATAACTAAATATTGAAAATGATTGGTGAATTCATCGCATAAAAATTATTTATGAAAAATATAAGCCAATTAAATGTAATAGAAATATTTGAATTTTTGTTTTAATAAACTAAGTTAATAATAATTAGTAAACAAAATTAATTAAATATATATGTTATACTTTCAATAAAACATTTTTTATATTCATCCAATTGTATTTTTACATATGATATAAGTAAACTTTATTTTATGAGTAAGAACCAATATTTTTTTTCAAAAAGTTATTTTTATCTCCCATTAAACGTGAACCAATTTTAAATTAAAATATTGACTTATTAATAATTTTTATTGAAAAAAATAAAGATTATATTTGGAAGTGGGATATAAAAATTACTTTGGATGAATGTTTTATAAATTTATGATTACATTCATATTTTTATGAATTGTAAAAGTATATTAATTTTTATTTAAAACCTGTTTTTTCATCGAAATATTTTATCTGGTTATATTATAGTTTTGAATGGTTTGAAATTATAAATTTTCTAATATCACCATTTAAATTAATGTAGTTATTTGCGATAATTTTATATTTAATATAGATATATAAATATTCCTATCATTTATAAAGTATTAATACTAAAAAATTGTTTTCTCATTCGACAACATGATAAATTAAATATTAATTATTTAAATAGATGTGTTTTAAATTTTGAAATATTGTTTTCATATTAGAAATTTTAATTTCCAAATTAAGAAAATATCTTATTTTTTTAATTATGAATATTATTATTGGTAATGATTATTATTATGGTAGAAGGATAAATCATTTAATTTTAGGGTTAAATTAATAATAAAAAATTACATTAACACATTTCCAAATATCATTGGATAATTTTGTTTTTAAATAAACCATCGTTTGGTGGAAATTGTATCATTTGAATTCTACGTGGGTGAGATTAATTAGTTTATTTTATTTTATATAAAGAAAAGATAAATATGCCTTACTCAAATTTTAATAACTCTATCATTTTTAATATAATTCCATATAGAATATAAATTTGAATATAAATACTAATGTTAAATCTATGATGTTTTTATTTATCATGTTAATTTGTTCTCAATTTTTAATAAATAAATAATTAACCTAAATTCTAATACCCTAAGGATGGATATATTTTTTTAATTGATAAAATATATTTTATTTAAATGATAATAACTATTAAAAGACAAAAACATATGATAAAATCTTATATTTCGAGTATATCATGGCCATAATCTTTCAATGTTAAATTTTTAAACCATTTTATCCACATATAAATGATTATAACTATTATAATATTTTATTTAATTATATATTAAAGTTATCACATTTGTGTTTTAATAAATATAACATTTTTATGATGGATTTTCTAGAAGATGATAATTACTATAAATATCCTTATAAAATATATAGTATTTACCTTCATCATTATTTTAAATTTTTATATTATATTCAATAAATTGTTATATTACATAATTACATGAAACCCATGTAGTAATTATTTTATTAATGGAGATAACGATATATTGTATTTAAAATATTAAAATAAATATGGTTTTGGATAGTTAATATATTAAATTAATTATCTAGATGACTTTATACTCTTAAGAATATAATAAAATAATTATTTCGAAGATAAATTTTTCAAATAATATTTTTTAAAATCAATGTATTTAATATTATTAAAATTGATATTATTACTTGTTTATCAAAATAATATTTTACTAAAATATTTTAAATATCCCAATTAATTTTTAAATATATAAAATAATTATGATATGGATTAACTTGTTCTAAATATTAAATTTTTGGTCTAATTAAAATTAATTAACTTAATACTTATCTCATTTTATATTTTATAATTTGATAGCTATGTTAAAATTATGATAGATTAATTAATTGTTAATTATAATTTTATGGTTTAAATTGATAGAAAAATGAATCTAAAATTTAATGGTTGATTATATTAAAACATGATAAAATATTATATTTTAAATGATACAGTTTTTTATGTTTTGGATGTGGATTATTTTTATAATTTATTATTTTTTGGATACTCCAAAAGTGCCCCTCACCTCAATTATAGAAGGGTGAATTCTAGATCACTTATTCACATAAAATTGTGCCTTCATTCAAGTCCATTCCAAGAACATTTCCATTTTAAATTTCTTGTTCCATGTTATATAGGTTATGGTATTCTACAAATACCCAATATAGTTGATTAATATGAGACTTAGAGGGATCTCCTGAAAAAAGAGGTAATATCCACTACTGATTCATTCAAACTTATTTATTCTAGTACATTCTATTATTGATTTGTTTAATTTAAAAATTATTAAATAGTGTATAAATTATAAATTTAGATGTTATTCTAATAAATTAACTACCATATTCATCCTTCTACCCGTCCTATGAAAAATTAAATCACCACGTGTGGGTGTGTATGGCATAATGTCTCCACACTGTGGTGTAATATATTTTTCACCACCACCTTTCATGAATGGGTATATTTATTGAATTAATATATATATATATATATATTATTATAAATTTATATTTAGTTTTGAATAAAAAATCATACAATTCCATTACACTTCCCAATTATGGGAATGATATAGTTACCTATGTGTACGTACGACCAACCATCTCAATGATGCGATGCAATTCATTTTACATGATATACATTAAAGAATAATTATATAAATGTAAAGAATCAATAAGTATGATATATATTTTATAATATACTTTTTTAGATGATATTAATATATTCTAACAAGGATAAATTGATCATATTTGAAAAACCATGAATAATAAAATTAAGTACTTAATACCTGAATAACGAGTGATACTGAAATGTTATTGACAAACAGATGATTACATGATCATATATGTTATCATAATAATAAATATAATTAAAGATTAATTTTATGACTTTATTAAAAAAATATATATTAGGTTTTGATACATAAAAATCACATCAAACCTATTGTAAGGGACAATTTAACAACCACATTGTTATGTGATATTGTATATAAATATGAATTTACTAGGATATAATAATAATCCATGTATATGTTTCCAAAATATGTATTAATTTTTTTTATAATTTTGTAAAATGTTTAAAATTAAATTGTAACAATTGGTGAATATTTATGAATTTCTTTTGAACTAATAATTTTCTATTTTTGATATGATTTATGTTTTTCTTATTTGACAAATGTATGAGAATAATGTCTTCTTTTTACATAAACAACATGAATGGATTTTCCACTTTTAAAAAATCTTTATTTCCTTGAAAAATACATTACAATACATAACTATTATTTTCAAATAAATTCTTTTCTTTAGAATTTTCATGGAGGTTTCATAAAGTTGAAAAAATTGATGCAGAGAGGATATTTTCCTCATAAATGTATTTCAAGTATTCAAAAAACCATTTTTTATCTGATATGAAATTATTTAATAGTGGTATTTTCAATTATAATATCAATATTATTTATATATAATTACTTTTATTATTATGGAAAACAATTTATGAATTCCATTTTTCTTACTTGGATTATTTTATTATAGAATGATTCTTTAGGAACACATTTTATTCCTTCGGTTATGCTAAGATGAAAGATTTTTTCTTTGGGGGCACACATAAATACAAAAACATTATGACAAGGGTGGAACCATTATCTCCTTCCAATGATTTGGGTAAGTATTTATATCCATTGTGATATATAGGGCTAAAAAATGAAATGATCTCAATTCAAAAATATATGGCTGCAATGAAAAGAAAATACAGATAAGTAATACAGGGCTGGAATGAGGGGTGAACATGGTTCAATAATGGAATTATTCCACTATGATAGTCTTGTAAAAGATACATTACTAATATGAAATTATTTATTCATCATTTTTGTTTGCCACAAATTACATTTCTTATGATATAAAAATTGGTTATATGTTCATTGAATTCATTATGGCCTTTTATAATTTATCCCATAAATAATATCTGGTTCTTTTATATGTAGGATATGATTTTCAAATGTATTGTTCTTATGTATTATTATTATGATATTATTTATATATCCATTTTATTCCATAAATGATAATTATATCTCACCCTTTTTATCTTTATTTTACCATTGTTATGAATAATGGTATTAAGTTAGGCATGTCAAATGGGGTCTAGTTATGAAGAATGAGCAAGGGATAATTTGGATTTCTTATGAACCAACTTATTATCATTCGATGTTTTAAAGTCACCAAACTAATATGGTAATGGAGTGGTTTTTTCATTTTTTAGGGAATATTATTCAAATTTTAGTTAATATCTATGTATGTATTTGATAAGCCCTTATATATGGTATCAGAGGAAAGGTGTATTAAAATATTGGAAACTAAGATGGGAAAACCATTGTATGTACTCTCAGGATAAAAGCATGTATATGTTATCAACCTAGTGTTTTACAAATTTTCATGAATAACTATAAGACCTTGATATTATTATGAGACATATTATTTTTATTTTCATTGATGTCTTTTGATGTACTCTACACGAAGATATGCTTGCGCTACACACAACACCGACTTAGTTTTTGTTATACAAAACACTAATAATGGATTATATTACACACAATTTAATGTTATTATGATATATTTAACTTCATGTAAGAATTGTTTTTATGAAAAACAAAATATTATTATGTTACTTTATATCCTATTAATTATAATGGTGTGTAAGAATAAAAATAGCATTCTTCTGAAAAATACATTAAATGAGAATATGTGGTTTTATAAAATAATAAATTCACACTTGATAGATTTTATTAATGAAATATATATGAAATATATTCAATTTAATGTTTAAAATTCATCATAAATGTTTTTTAGATATGATACAAGAAAAAATTCATTTTCTGGATAAAAGATTATTATTTTTAAAACAATACATTTTTGCCTCCTTGTGATATCACACTAACATTAAATCAAGGTTTTAAACTTATTTATATTATATTTGAGATAATAAACTTTATATTTTAAATAATAATATCAAAATTTCCTTTGGTTTAATTTTTGGTATTTTTATGATAAGTTTCACTTTTTGATGAATAGTACAATCTAATGCATTTTAATTGAAAATTAATTTTTTTATATTTATATATAGTATTAAATAATCTATTTTAATTTTTATAAATTATAAATATATTATATTTTTAAATTTTAATATAATATTATTAATTGTAATTAATTTCATATTTAATATATATATAAAAGCACATCAATCTTTTACAAGTGTTAACTTTAAAAATAAGTTTCCTCATTCGGATAATTGGATTAAATTTAAATTTATTAATTTAAATTTTATGTTTATAATTATTAAAAATGAATTCCATTATTTTAATCAGTGGGTCAAAATTATGTAAATATCATTATTTTATTTTTTGGAATTTCGAATTGTACCATTAATAATTTTTTATTAAAAATGTAAAAAGGAAAATTAGATAATTAATGGTAAAATTAATATAATATAATAACCCTAACACTTAAACTAATATCAATGTATTATTTTTTATCTACATAAATCATCTTTGGGTGGAAATGGTATCCTTATGAAGACACCTAGATCAGATTATGATATTTAATATATTTAATTTTTAAAAAGATAAATAAGTCTTACCATATTTTAATAACTATATCATTTATAATATAAGCTTATACAAAATCCCTGTTATAATACAAAAACTCAGTTTATATATAAATATATTTCTATATCAGGGTAATTAATATTTAGTTTTTAAGAAATAAATAATTATCTTTAAAGAGTAACCAATGATGCTGAGGAAATTATTTTATTGATGAAACTACAATTAAAATAATATTTATTAATATTACAATAAATATTAAAAGGCTAAAAAGCATTACCAAATATTATTGTTGTAGTTTAAATCTACCATAATCATTTATGATTATAATATTTTGTCATTTGGAGAAATACAGAATAGATTATAACACTTATAAAGTTTTATCTACAGTAATGTTAAAGTTATCATATGCATGTTTTAAGAGCTATAAAATATTTAATGTATTATTTTACAGAATATATATTTCAAAAAAAATGTTTTATTTTAAAATCTAGAGGATTTATCTTCATCATATTAATTTATTTTTTATTTTTATTAAATATATAATTATATTAATTAATTTCATAATTTTTATGTGTAAAATATTTTATTAAAGGAATTATCTATTTAATTTTATTTAATTTTTTAAAATAAATATAATTTGGGATCATTAATATACGTAATTGTTTTTATATATTAACCCCTTAGGGATTTAATAAATTTTTTTAATATAACATCTTATCATGATATGTTTTTTAATATCCACGAAATTGATTGCATCAAAACTGACAGTATTGATATTTCATTAAAATAATGTTTTATTAAAAAATTTAAGATAATAATAAATTCCTCAAATTTTTATATAACTATTATATCTTCTATATTTTTTTATATTTTTATTTTATAATCTAATTTTCATAAAATAAAAAAATAATATCACTATTTTAATATTGAAACATATGATACCTTAGTTAGAAACAAAATAGAATAACTAAGGATTAATTAAAAGGATAATGTCCAAATAGAAGGACATACTTGTCTAAAATTTATTGGTTTATGATATTAAAACAATAAATCATATCCTCTAAAAAAATATGACACTTTGGAGGTTATTTTATTTGCTTTGATTTTATTATAAATTAATATTTTTGGGGATTCTAAATGTTTCCCCAACCTCAATTACAAAAGGGAACATCCTACATCCAAAAATCAATTCACATTGAGCTTTCAATATCAGATATACCTATAAATTTCCCTAATAAACATTAATATCCACATTCAACAAATTATGAACTTTCCAAAAATTGAAATCACTATGCATGTGTATATACGGCTTAGAGTCTCCACGACATGGTGAAATATTATTTTCCCCAACACCGTAAATTGATAGGTATAATGAATAAAATAAAAACTAAATATTATGATTATAATAATATAATTTTTACATAACAATTTCTATCATAAACTTCTATACCATTCCGCAATTAATGGAATCATATCGTTGCTAGTGCATATATATGACCAAATCATCTCCACGATGCGATGTAATTCATTCTATATGATATCATTAAAAAATGATTATATAAATTATTTGAATGCATAAATATGATATATATTATTTTAATACCATTCTGTAAATGATATATCTATAACCTAAGAAGATAAAGATGAATTTATCTGTAGAAACAAGAATAATAAAATAAAGAAACTAATACCCGAAGGATGTGTAATGAAGACATTGTCAAACAAGTAATAATATGATAACTAATGATATTATATAAATTAATATTATTCAAGAATATGTTAATGAAATTTTCCAAGAACTTATATAGGAGGTCAAGCATATATGATGTATCCTAGATATAATGTACAATACAATTTCGCTATCTCATTATTATTTGAGATTGTTTATACATAGTATTTTATGAGGTATCATAATCCCAAATTTATATGTTTTCCAAACATATATGATAAAATATTATTTATATTATCATAAAATAGAAATTTCAATTTTACACATTGGTAAATTTTATTAAATGGTATGAATGGATTAGTTTGTTATTTTCAATACAAGGCACTTTGTGACCTATCTCACAGAAGTATGATAGTAATGTTTTCTTTTAACTTATATGAAAAGAATAGATTTTTATGTTTTTATAACACCTTATTTCCATGTATATTACTTTACAATATTTCAAGGTTATTATCAAAGAAAATGAGTTTCTTTTTATATTAGGATGATTTTTTTGAAAAAAAATATTTTTCAAATAGAATAGATATTTTCCTCAAAATTTAATTTCGAGTGTTATGTCAACATTATTTTCTATCTAATATAGAATTATATAAAAGGGATATATTTCAATTATATTATCCCGATTATTCCTATGGTTTGGTATTTTTATTATGTAATTATATTTATTAAATAAATTTGTTCAACATGTATTTTTAAATGATAATATGATATCTAGAAAATCCATTTTATTCCATGGATTACTCTATAATGAATGATTTTTTATATCACACGTAAGAATTATTTAATATTGATATGGTCGGTACCTTTATCTCTTATCCAATTCATTGGGTGAAGATTTATATATCATGATATACACATGAATATAAAATTAAATTATCTCCGATCAATAATACATGGATAGAATGATAAATGATCTCGGTTCAGTAATACAGGTCTGGAACTGTAAGTAAACTCAGTTTATTAATACATGGCTGTAATAAGGAGTGGATTCAATTTAGTAACGTATTGTGTCTAGTATGACAATTTTTTTAATTAAACGTGGCTAATATTGAGATCATTTTATATGAATACATGTTTTCCACAATTCCATGTGTTATTCCAATGTTATTTTCTCATGGCTTGTGTTAATTTATGATTTATTCTTTAAAGAACTGCGTAGATTTATTTCCTAACTATATGTAAAAAATATATTATTTTCATATATTGTGATTATGTTTTTACATTCTTATGTTCATTTAATTTTTTATATATTCCTTTTTCCCTAATTGAGCATCTAAGATAACACTTTTCATATTTTTCCTTTTCCCTAGTATATAATGAGATGCTTCCTGTTGGAAAGAAATATGTGAAGATCTTAATAGGTGATATTGAAGATCATTCATGACATTAGATGAATTTTGTCCATTTTTACAAAAGATCAAGGCCAATATGGTATTTGTGAGTCTTTTTTTGTAATGATTAATTATTTTTTCAAAATTAATGTAATTTATATGTATTCATGATTTGGTAATTATAGTTTTTATCATAGAGAAGGTTTTGTCCAAATTTGGATATAAGGATATGAAAAATTTGGTGATATCCCTATATATATTTCTAATAATATTTCATGGTGTGTCCCTAAGGGTATTTTAAACAATAGGTTTCATTCCTAGATTTTTTGTAATGATCATGAATAACCTATGATTAGAACTAATGTATTATTGAATGAAATATTATATTTAATTTCCCTAAACTATGTGTTTTTCAACTATGTCATGTATTTCTCACACTTATCATTATGGTCTTAATTAATGTCCATTACAATATAGAAAATAATTTACATTTAATGATTCATATTCTGATATAATGGTTAATATGTTTCATAATTTAAAATTTCAAGAAAAGAATCAGTTATGTGGCACAATTACTAGTTATACAACTGAAGATAAATAAAATAAAAATGATGTGTCAATAGAATGGGATGATCATACAATATTTTTTACTTTTATCATAATAAAAATACTTAGATTAAAGTTGAGGGACCATAATACAAGATTGAAATTTAATATTAATTGATTGAATAAAATAACAAATCCTGGGTAATGGGTTATGAATAATGTTATATGATTGAAGTTTATATATTTGGTAATTGAATAATTTTTCATATGTACTGTTAGTAGGAGTTTTTTATTAAGGATTTAAACTGATACAATGAATGTTGATGGATACCTATAAAAGTGATTTTGGAAAAATGTAATATGTTGATTAAGGTAAGGTAGCCCATAATGTGTTGATGATGTGTAGAAAGTTATGTTTATATTTGATAAAGATATTTTAGATATGATTAATTGGATGATAATAATTAAGAATTTGTTGACATGTGTTTTTTTCTATCATGGATTATGTTAGGAACATTTTGGAGTTAAGGAATATATCCAATAAACTATGTAATAAAGAAGAAATCAGTCATTCGATAAGGATATAAGGTAATTTAAATTATTATCCTGAATAAAGGGAATACATGATGAAGGTGTTCACATGTTTGGAATGTGTCAAAAAAATATACCTCATGATATATGGGAGAAAAACATTATGTCTTCTTAGTGAAACTGTTTCTTATGTCTGGGATTTTCATTTTTCATAATGATTGACAGGTAAAAAATTTATGTATAGTATTATTTTAACTCAAGGTTATATTAGTTAGATAAATGTATTATAACACAATAGGTGGAATTATATTTATTTTATATAATGGGATAAATATTTTGTGTTGGTAAATAAATATGGATTGAAAATTAATTCTATTTATGGTTCCCATAATCTTCCAATTCTTATGTAATGAAAAATTCACCTTAATTTCGTATAATAAGGGTGTAAGTGGAAATTGATAAATGCATAAAGAATGTATAATATTATACAATATAAATAAGTATCTCTTAAAATTATTTAACTATATTGAAGGTATTGTCAAACCAATAATGTTATCCATGTACATTCTTTATTGATTAATCATATGGTCCCTTAGATCATCATGGATTTATGGATTTTAATTGCTAAAATTATCCTAAAAATATTTTTCATCACTCCCCAGTTAAACTTGACAGTTTGATTTATAGTACATGTTCATGTTTTCACTTTACACATATCATCTAATATGTGAAAACCATTTTATTAGTTAATTTGGGTAACCATTATTTTTCCAATATTCCATTTCAAAATGATGTTTTCTTATTCAGTTTTACAATGTGGGTTTCTATAAAAGAAATAATCATATATTAAACAATTTTTTAACCAATCTAATTTATATGGAGAAATTCTTCAAAAGGGGGTTCTAATGTAACACCCCCAATATTTTTTTTGTGATATATTCCTTTTAATTTCCTTGATTTCATTTTTTGTGCGATACAGCAAGATAATCATGCATAACACGAACCGTTGACATAGATTGTGGTACATGAATCACTAGGGTTTGATTTTTTTACAAATAATTTCATGTTATTTGAATAGAATTAATTTCAAGAAGGGATGATTTCATATTGATAAATAAATATTATTATGTAACTTTATAACCTAGTCACAATCATGGCGGGAATGAAAAATATTCACTTTCTTCTAAAAAACTTTTTAAATAAAAATATGTGAGTTTATAAATTAATAAAATCAACCTTGATAGATTTTTTACTGAAATATATATGAAATATATTCAATATAGTGCTTAAAATTCATCTAATAGATTTTATAGACATGATATAAGAAAAAATTAAATTATTTTGAAGAAGGAATTATTTTTCAAATAATGTATCTTACCAACCCTTTGAAGGCCCATCAATTTTAAATTTAGTTTTTCAAAAATTGTTATATTTTGTTTTTTAAAATAATCATTATATTTTAAAACTTATTATCAAAATTCATTTCGGTTTAATTGTTGATATTTTTTTAGAAGTTTAATTTTTTGAAGAATACTAATAAAATAATACATTTTAATTGAAAAAAAGATTCAATCAAATTTATTTTTAGCCTTAAATTATATATTCGATTGGTTTTAAAGAATAAATACATTATATTTACATCATTGAATATAATTTAGGACATTTTTTTTATTTTACATTGAATTTTGAAGTAAAAACATGTAAATATTTTTCATGTTTTAACTTTCAAAACCTATATTCTCATTCCGACAACATGATTAATATTAAATTAATTATACCAATAATTTTTTAAAAAATATTTAATATAGATTTAATAATTATAATAAATTCATCCAAATTATGAAAATAAATTTCTTTTATTTTTTTGAATTATGAATTGTAGCTTCACTAATTTTTCTTTAATAATGAAAAAAGGTAAATCAGGTAATTGAAAGACACAATATTATTATAAGAGTACCATAAAACATATACTAATATAATTGGTTTGGTTTTTTTCATCCTAAATAAAAATTGGATCAAACTGATATCCATTGGAATCCACTTGTATGAGATTTGTACATTTAATATATTTTATTTAAAGAAAATTAAAATATGTATTACTCAAATTTTGACAAATATATAATTTTTAATATAATTTTATATAGAATATAATATTGAATATGAGTACTCATTTTAAATATATTATGTTTTTTATCGTGGAAATTTGATTTTAACTTTTAGGAAATAAATTATTATTTTAAAATCTCATACATTGATGATGCAATAATTATTTAATTGATGAAATATATCAATAATATAAATTTTATTAAAATTAAAATAAATATTAAAAGACTAAAAAACAAGACCCAATATTATTGGACAATTATATACCTACCATAATCATCCAAGGGTTTAATTTCTGGTAATTATTAGAATCATGGAATAGATTATGAAACTTATAATATTTTATCAAAACTATTTTTATATTTTCTTATTCGTGTTTTATTATATATAAAATTTTTAATGTTGGAATTTCCATTAAAATATATTACACTAAAAGTATTATAATTAATTTTAGAATATTTATCTTCATCATAGTATTTTATTTTAAATTTTTATTCAAGAAATATTTGTATTAAATAATATTACAATGCTGATTTATTAATTATTTTATTAATGGAAATATCTAATTAATGTTACTAAAAATGTTAAAATAAAGACATTTTTGGATAATTAACAATATAAATTAGTTTAATTGATTCAAATGACCCATTAGGGATATAATATGTTTTTTTAGGATAACATCTTATATTTATATTTTAAAAAATCCATGAAATGAATATGGTCAAAATACAAATTGTTGATATTTTTTCAAAATACAATTTCATTAAATTTTTTAAAAGTTATAAAACATTTTTAGAAACAAAATATATTTTTATATGGTCATAAATGTTCTAAATTGTTTATTTATCATATAATTTGCATCCTATAAGAAATAATTGCATAATGTTAATGTTGAAAATTTTATTGCCTTATTTAAAATAAAAAATTGAATAAATAAGGGTTAAATAAAATGAAAACTATTAAAATGAAGAAAAACATGTAAAAAATTAATTTTTTGATGATATTACAACTTTTTCTCATCTTAAATTAAAAAATATTTCATTTTAATGGTTTTTTTACGTTTTTTTATTTTATTTTAAATTAATATTTTTGGAGACTCCAAATGTTCCCCTCACATTAATTACAAATGGGCACATCCACTCTGACTACATCACGTCACATTGAGCCTTAATGATCAGATATATTCTACATATTTTCTTTATCAACATACTTAGTCTCATTGAAAAGTTCCTAGTCTTCTAAAAAGTCCAACCCTAGTCCCCTTGAGAGGAGTTCTTTAGAGATCTCGTTAAAGAAGTGTAAATATTCTCTTTTGATTCCTTCAATATTATTTCTTATTCTAATTCATATTCTTGTTTTTTTCATCCTGACGTAAAAAATCTGGCATCACATATATTCAATACTTTTATTATGAATATGGAACTACAGTATTCTGTTGGAACTAAGGTTGTTCATTGGTAAAAAAAATGTTCATGGTTGGTGATTCTGTTCATTCCACTCATGGATAATAATGGAGATTGCAAGGAAATGAATCATATTATTTAAGACATAATTTTTTTTGAAACTGATGTTGTTTCCTAGTGTTTTCCAAATTTTTGGGATTCAAAATTTGGTGTATGTAAAGCATTGTGAAAAGTAGTTTAAATTGAAAGTCTCATGAAAATATGGCCAAGGAATGAATTTTAAAGAGATGTGATTCATGAAGTGTGTATCACGAAGACATAATGATTGTTACAGTGTGATCTACGATTTAGATATATGATATGATATGGGTTCTCTATCATAGTGTGAAGGGTTTTTACAGAGAGATATGTGGTTACGACAAGCATTGTGAAGTCAGATTAGCCATTGAACTTTTCGAAGAGAGATACATAACGTGAATACATTTTTGGCCGATCCATATTTCTTACATAATGAAATGGAGCTTCATGTTCAACATTGAATATAAATAAGAGGCCACCCCTCTTCATTTCATATGAATTTGAGAGAGAAAATCCAGGATCACATTTACATCATCTCGAAAGGGGTGATCTCTGATGCATGATGTTCTATGTGAGCATGAGATTTGCAAAGAAACATTTAACGTCAGGAATGATGCCAATGTTTCTATGACATATAATATTCACGAAGATGGGTTTTTCTATATTGGATCAGTGAGGTTTGCAATATAGGTTGATATTCGAGGAAACGAGCTCAATAATGGGATTGTTCTCTTCGAAGGTGTGATCATTGAGAAGTGGTGTGCTCCACTAAGGGTTATATTATGTATAAGTGTTGATTAGTCATGGATTCTAGTGATAATATTCTCACTTCATTAATTTAAGAAGTGTCTCATTCTGGACAGAGATAGATAGTACAATGCATATCTGTTGGAGTGGTCTTTATGTTGATAAAATGTGTGATACTTCCCTCACATAAGTGAGCTAGGGGTAGTTTATGGAATTGTTCCAAGGTATGTGGTGAGAAATCCATGAAAATTTGTAAGGCTAGTGTGACATTCAAAGAGTGACTATTGAAAAACTCTTGTACTCCACAACTAGTGATGAATAATGGAATTGGGTACGATAGACACATTGTCAGTGTATACTCTTTGGACGTGTCCCATTGCAGTAATCCAAATATAAGTGTTGTGTCTTATCCTTTAAATCATTTTACTGAGAGATTTATTAGTTTCCTACAAATGTGTGAACATGAACAACCACATTAAAATGAAAAAATTTACAACCTGATTCACCCCTCCGCACTCACGGTGATATGGGGTCTTTCAAATTCAATTTTCAATCCATCCTATGAAAAACGAAATCACCACGTATGTGTACGTACGACATACTGTATCCACATTATGGGGTAATATATTTTTCAACCAAGACTTACATGGATAGTCATAATAATGGAAATGAACATTATATATGATTATTATTACAATATGTTTATTCCATAAATATATATATACCACCCACTTCTATAACATTCCACAATTAATAGAATGGTATGTACACTCTTGTGTAAGTACAACGTACCATCTCCACGATGTGATGTGATTCATTATACATGATATTCATTAATTCATCCCTGTAAAAAAGTATTAAAATGATGAAATATGTTATATATTATATTAATATATTTCTTGGAATAATATAACTATAACCTGTGAAGAGGAACATTATCTTTTTTGAAAAAAAAATGATGAAAATAATGTATTTTATACACGAATTACAAGTAATAATATTATTAACAAATGGATAATAACATGTTAATGTATGATATCATAAATATCAATATGATTCTATAATAATTTAATAACAATATTTAAATCATTATATAAGAGGTTTGGAAAAGTACGAAGTAACCTAGACCTAAGGTATGGGATAATTTTAAAATCTCATTATTATATAAAATTGTCTATATATAAGTATTAATTGGGGAATATGTATCATCAATTTCCATGATTCCTAAATATGTATTTGAAAATACTATTTATATTCTTCTAAATGTGTATAAATTCAATTTTACTCATTTATGAATCTTAATAAATTGTATAAAAGAATATTTTTTTATTTTAAAAAAGTGATACTTTTTTTACTTATATGAAAAAAGTTGTAGAATGATGTTATATTTTAAATTATATGACATTAATTTATTTTTAACATTTAATTGCACTTTATTTACATGAATCGTCCTTAAAATATATCATGGTTATTTTAAAATAAATTTTTTTATTTTAAAATTATGTGTCATTTTGTGAAAAGAAATTGTTTTTTAAGAATAAGGGTTTTTTTGTCTTGATGAATTAATTTCATGTGATCTATAAAAAACATTTTTCATCAAAGATAGAAGTCATTAATTGGGTTATGTTTCATGTATATTATACTTATTATTCCTATGGATGTATTTTTTGATGTATTGATTTTATTTATTTAATCAATTTGTTTTGAATGTATTATGTTATGATGATTTTATTTTTAAGAACCCCATTTTATTCCATAATTTAGTCTATGATGAATGATTTTTGTCATCCTTGAACACGTAAGAATGATTTCTTTATATGAGGGTTGGTACCTATATCTCCCTCCAATTCACTGCCTAATGATTTGTTTCTAATGATACAAAAAATATTATGTATGAAATTGATCATAGTTTTTTAATACTAGTTTGGAATGGGAAATGATCATTATTTAGAAATTTTGTGTTGTAACTAAATATGTAACCACAGTTTAGGAATGTAGTGCTATAATGGGGATTTGAATCAGTTTAGTAAATGAATTTTCCAACTATGAATGTCTTGGAAATGATCCTTGGATAATATGAAAATGATTTTCTATTCTTACGTGTTTCCAAAAATTCTAGTTTTTATGCCAATGATATGTTCTCATTGATCCTATTCCTTTATTATTTATGACTTATGAACAAAAAATATTTATTTCATGACTATATGGGATTCATGGAATTTTTTTTAAAATTTATGTTCATGTTCTTACATTCTTATGTTCACGTTTTCTTTGAAATTTTCTTATTTTTCATATACTCAGCATTTTAGATCACCCATTTCATATTTATTTCATTTACCAAAGATATAAAGTATGGCTCCGGGTTGAAAAACTAAAGGGTAATATCATTTTTTGAGATTTTGAAGATCATTCACCAAATTAGAATAATTTGATCCATGTTTCCAAATTCACTAAACTAATATGGTATTAGGTTTCTATTTGGGAAATATATTAACTATTCTATAAATTTATTATAATTTCTATGTTCATCATGTTTGGGTTGTTATAAAAACTTAGTAAAATACCATAGGTTAACTAAATTGAAAATTGGTTGATTGTTTTGTAGTTTTCACATTTTGATTTGTTTTTACCACTATATGATCCTTGGTTTTCATTAATGATAAGAACCCAATGAAACCATGTTAATTCTAAATCTGATGGGAAATGCAATGATTTTATATTTTAGAAACTGGATGTAATGGAAAGTTGAATGAAATGTCTTTTCTCTTTGGTCAAAAAAATTTCTGATCTATGAATCATGTTGGACATCCAAATGAGAAAATTTGGGAACAATATTTAGTTTATACCTTTATGAGGTTATCTTTACATATATTTAGTGGCTATTATGATCCAATAATTAATAAAAATTTATTTGTACCACTAAAAATATGTGTTCAATTTGGCAATGTTTAGAGAATTATAAATTCATCTTCGAAGTAAAATTATTGGAAAGTGAAGCTTTTAAATGGTTTAATTTGATCAAGAATACAAGGTAAATAAATAAAATTTAATATATGGAATGGGATGAGTTCAAGAAATTATTTTTTCCATAATTACATTCATCATAGTTGTTGAAAAAAGATGAAGGAGTTCATTCAGCTTAATAAAATGGATAATTAATTCGTGAGTTTTGAAAGTGGGTTCTCTAGAACCAACTTGTATTGTACTTTGATTACCACTACATATATTAATTTTGTTATAATATAAGTTTTTATATTTCCATAATAGTTTAGATACTTCTAAATCAACATTTTTTATAGCAATGAACTTTGATTAAATGTCTTTTCAAAGGGTTATAGCAGATCCCAGGCTATAAGGAGAACCCTGAAATGCCATGAAAATAATCTAAATGTAATTTCTTATGGTCCAGTTACATCATTATGAAAGGATTCCAATGATCTATTACCATTAGGTGTTGGGGAATCATAATAATTGAGACAAATTCTCATGAATTTCGAAATTGATGATCTCTAGTAGTTGAAATGACGAGGACATACCCACATAATAAGAACACAACATTATTTAGGTTTCATTGGTCATTCTTATCTTTAAACAACTGTATTGGTCTACATACCTGAGATCCTTATCAATGGATGTCATTTAATTTTGTGATTTTATTCAAAGGGAAAACCATGATGATAATGTCGTGGTGAGGTAGTTTGTGTTTGGTACTTCTTTGGTGACATGGGATTGATTGGATAGTCGAGATACAATTTTCCACTTCAGAGTTTAGGAAGAGATATCTTAGACTTCATTGATTAGGATAGGTTTCCCTTTATTAAATCCTTGTATGTGGTAGTGGACGGTAAGACCATCTGGAAAAAGAATCAAATAAAATAAAATAATATATTGGATAATGTCACTACTATGCATTCTTCTCTATTAAGATATCGATGTTGAAGTGATAATATTTCTCAAACCGTGTTCTTAAGAAGGTAGTCATTCCTTTGACTTTACCTTATCCCTACAGTGGACTCTATGGGTTTTTATACCCCTCTCTTGTTCAGTGAATATTATTCACTACTATTTAGGTAAGGACCTAGAGGGTCACACACAATATCATTTTGAGAAACTTCCATATTCTGTGAATATGAATATAGAACTATGTGGGCCCCACCAGTGGGTCTTAGACATTTCCAAGTTCTATGGATAAACAAGTAATAAATAAATTCCTTAATTATTCAATCTTGGAATAATATATTCAATTTTTTTAGAAAATGTATTTTCAAGTGATTATGTAAATATAAAGATAAAATATTATTCGAATTGATTTAAATATCTCGGGTTATTTTAATATATTTAGAAGAAGTGAGTCAATTTATAGACACATGCTTATAAAGAAATATATATTTACTATTTATTGTAGTTATTGAAAAAAATTATCATTATTATATAAGGCATAATTAAATTTTTCATAAATCCATATCCATAATACTTATATAGAGAATATATATTACAAGGGTGCTCAGAGCCCATAATGAGTATTTTAGATATCCCCTATATAAGTAAGTGAGAGGCTCTCTCCAAGGAACTATTCATGTATCAAATTTTAGAGTATCTCTGTACTCTTGAATTCTAGAGATATATCCTCTCAAGAAAGGAATAACTTCAAGATCATTCTAATTGGATCAAAGTATCAAGCCTTGCAGTGTTCACTGCTGCGTCGAAAAGATCATTAGTGTTCCACGCTAGCACTCAGATTCCAAAGAACGACACAAGTACCGTTTAAAAAAGGTATGTGGGGACGATCTAGAGGTATTTGACATCAGAGTCTTCGAGAAACGGTCACTGACAACATATGACACACTAATTCACATCAGATCCGAGCAAGTTAATTGTTCGTTTTATATTTTTGGGCTCTATCAAATCCACATGTGGTCCTCAGACCGTACCAGTATAGCTCACCAGAGTCGAGGTCATAATTTTTCTATCGTGATGTGAATTTTTTTATTTCCTAGCCCATTGGCTTCCACTACCCATCTCAGTACCTAACATAGATGGATGTATGATTTCATAGAGTCAATAGAAAAACTAAATTAATTAAAATAAATTACCAAGGTTACCTCTAGCTAGGAGGACTCCACTAGGACTACGAACCTTCATGCGGGATTATTACTAGTGAAAGGACAAATAACATTTTTACCACATCGTGACTGCAGTGTGAATGTTGCTTGACCGCAGCTTGACTGCAGCATAACCGTGGCGTATTTGCCTCATCCAGCAGTACCCATGGTGGAAGCATCTTTCCATTGGCAACAAACTCAACTCGCAAGGAGAAAAGGTGGCAAGTAACAGCTCTGGCTAGCCATGAGGGGGCATATCCTACACTTCTACCCTACTGGAAGGGTGAAAATCCAAATGTTTTAAAGTGGCATTGAGCAGGGAGATGGGGAAAGTTAATGAATCATGGAGAGAGGCCAGGCAGCGCAAGCCGCCAACAATTGGGAGGGGTGCGGTCCAGTATGGTTGAGGACTTATAAACATTAAGACTCCTTCTCATGAAGACTGCACTCGATAATCTCTAGTAGTTGAGATAATTAGGAAAGACCCATATAAAATGAACACATCATATTTCTGGAGTCATTGTTCATTCCTATCTATGAACATGTGTGATGGTCTTCAGACTATATATTATTATTAGTGGATTTCATTTAATTATGTGATGTGATGCATGGATAAAACTATAGAGATAATGTTTTGGCGAGGTAGTTTGTGTCGGTTACGTCATTGATGACATGACATTGATTAAATGATCATGATAGGATTTGTTTCTTCTGAGTTGAGGAAGTGATATATCGGGCCTGGATGATTAGGATGGTTGGAACTTTATTAAATCTGTGACCATGGTAGTGGAAGGTATGATCGTCTAGAAAAAAAAAACAATAAAATAATGCGAGATAAAGGATGATGTCACTAGTGTGCATTCTAATTTGTTGAGATTTCAATGATGAAGGGATTATATCACATAGATCATGTTCTTAGGAAGGTAGTCGTTGTTTTTACTACACCATATCCTTATATGGGCCTCGATGGGTAGCAAGACCCCACTCTTGGTCTATGATTGTTATTCAGTACTATTGATATAATGTTTTTGAGGGACACACAGAATAGTGTTTTGAGAATATTACCAATTCTGTGATTAGGAATATAGAACATGGTGGTCCCGACCAATTGGTTTGAGAATTTTCCACATTCTATGGATCACTATGTAATAAGTAAAATCTTTAATAATTCATTCTTTGATTAATATGTTGAATTTTTTTGTAACATGAACTTACAAGTGATTATGTAAATACAAATATAAAATATTAATCTAATGGATTTAAATATACAATGTTTGATTAATATTTTTAGGATAAGTGAGTCGAGTTATAGACTCATGTTTAACATGCAATATATATTTAATATATATTTCTGTTAGTATTAATATTATAAATATTATTTATGGAATAATTTAATTTGACATAAATATATATTTAAAATTATAATACAAAGATTATCTATAACATAGGGATAGGGAACCCATATTGTGTATTTTAGAGATCCCCTATATAAGCAAGAGACATTCTCTCTCCTGGGAACTATTCATGTGTCAAATTTAAGATCCTCTCTCTAATCTTGGATTCTAGAGAGATATCCTCTCAAGAAAAGAAGATCATTAAGATTATCCTTCTTGTATCAATGTTTCTTACATTACAGTGATCACCATTGTCTCGAAGAGATCATTGTTGTACCGCATGGTCTGAATTTAATTTAATCTGAAACATTAATGTAATTTGAATAAAAATTAAATTAGTAGATTAATTTGATTTTAGAATCAATATTAAATTAATTTATTAATTTAAATTTATAAATAAAATTAAATAAATAATTTAATTTAATTATTGGACATAAAATTAAATTTCATAAATGGAAATAATAGAAAAAAATTAATTGAATTTATTAAAATTCATTTAATTTATTAAAGTTACCTCAAACAATTTAAATATTATTTTAGTTTACTATTAATAGAAATTTTTTATACCAACTAGTCTTGAGAAAGCGACTGAACCGTGCATGTCTAGTTTATTTATTTATTTATTCAATGTGTGTGATGATTGTAATAACTAATTTGATAAATGACGGTTTGAAAATCCACTTTTAATTCAATCATATATAAAGTCCTGCGTCTCCAATGAGAAGTTTTATTTTGTACCCCTAGATCACCTCTCCTATGTGATGGTATATTTTTAATTAAACGAAGATGATCCGAGATGCAGACCCCGCCAAGTCGAGGAGGTAAACTGGACGGGAGCCCAACGCATTGTACTGGGGACATCTACTATGTGATTCAAGTTTCGACTTAGGTATATATGCCCCTAAGTCAAGATTGATCCATAATGGATCAATATTTATATAATGCTCATGACTAGTTTGATTTCATGATTTACCTTAATGCATTTTTTATCATTTTATGCGATTGAATTATTATAACCTTATCACAGGGAATAAAAATATGTTAAAAATGCATAAAGAATTGACAAATATATATATTTTTATTTCATAATAATTTGAGAGTATGAAAATCTAGTTTGAACATATAGATAGAAAATTGATTATTTTTCAATAAATAATAAAATTCCTCAATGATTTATTAAGTACAAATTCTTCCCATTTCTCACATCTAAACAAAATTGGGTGTTTGGGGTGCTCGTCATCCATAATTGGGAGTTCCATTTACTACCAGGGAATTTTCATGACAGATCTTGGTCAACTAAACTAATCTGAGTAGTCATGGATTAGCCATAACTAACTTTTTATCACTTTAGAGGCATGATTTTGAGGGAATCTAGTTTGTATTCCAAAAGGGAGGACTTTACACAACAAAACTAATACCCATGATTCAATTGGTTGGATATCATTATGCCTACATTGAAACCCTCTGAGTAGTGTCTTGTCCATAGAATGTAGACTATGATGGAGGGTTTGAGAATACTTTCCACTAGAATACTCAAGCGACGGTGTATTATGAATATAATTGTGAGGGCTATTATGATTCACAAAAATAGTGGTAGACATGAAAATGATATTATTTATTAATCATACCTGTAAAAGGGTAATAAAAACAATGTATTAACTGATAAATATTTATCAGATATAGATTAAAGATTGAAATCACCAACACCACAAGTACTTTATCACTGCGATCAATTCTAGATAAAGAAAAGATCATAACCATGAATTAATTCTAGGGGAGGTACAGGTGCTTGCACATAATATTATTCCATGAAAGGATATTATATGTGATGTGATCCCTTGTTATTGTTGAGCCTCCTTTGGTAGTAAGTAAGGTGGAAAAATATAAATAGAGAAATCATATTGACAGTGAGATAGATGTACATTGCATCATGTTGTAATCCATGTCCATCTAATTTCAAAAAAAGGCTTTAGGATAAGGACACCTACAACATACTTTCACATCCCCAAAAATTATATCAGGAGAGGTCCAGGCAGGAATGGTAAGAGACTCAGGTGCCCTTTATAAGTGCAGGCCAGCATAAGAGCATCAAGACGGTCCTCACGTACTCAAGAAGATTAGGTATAATGAGGTTCTTAAAGCCATTGGGTTTAAATTGAACCAGTAACTAGATGTATATCTCATTATATCCTCTTTACCATCAATATTATTGACAGTTATTTTCAATTATATCATGAATGATATGATATAGTAGCTCCTAGACCTTTTATATTTAATTTTCCAAGAAGATAAATATATGAAAAATACCAATTCATTTTTTCCTTATGGTGAATAAGATAACAACATCAAGGAAAAGGGGTCTAAAGACAAGTCAAGGCCAAAGACACCAATGCATCGTCCTTCAAATAAGGAAAATATTCAGATACAATGTAATGACTAGGAAGCTGTCTGCTTTGGATGTGGTATGAAAGGCCACTAGAAGAATAATTGCAGAGCTGGAAAGAAGAATAAAACTGATTCTTCTAATTCATGAATTTTTTTCATTCAATGGAATATATATTTACCTACAAGTTGGTTATTAGAATCACCATGTTCCTCAAAAATTTTTATTCATATAACGGAACCATATAGGCTCATTAAGATTGCAAAAGGTGTAGTGGATCTTCAAGCTGCAAATGGTGCAAGTTTGGAAACCTTGGTAGTGGGATACTATCACTTAACCTTGAAATGTCATTTGATTCCAGTTTAAATTAATTTATATTATATAACATCAATAACCTGAAACATTATATCTGTGTCGATTTTAGATCCTATGGGTTTTTATTTCAAGTATTGAAATAAATGTTGTCTCTTTTATAAGGATAACATATGTTATGGTATGGAACATTTTAACAATGGTTTATATATTACAGAACTCGATAACCCAGTAATGGAAATCAATGACAATAATAGCCTACATAACTAATATATCACCTGCCTATGGTACTTTAGGCTTGGACACGTAAACAAGAAGTGATTATGAAGATTAAATTAAGATGGGTATTTAGACATGGTACAATTAGAACCCTTAGATGTATGTCAAGAATTTTTATAACGAAATATGAAAAAATAACTTTTCTTATGAAAGGGAGAAATATCCCATTATGTGCCAGAATTAATACAAACTATTTTATTTCTTCCATTTAGAGTAGAAGAAATATGTGGTTTTTAAAACATCATTAATTTTTCTGATGAATAAAGTGTGTATGTATATATCTACTAAACCATGTATCAGTCTAATTCATTTCGGGTTTTTGAGGAAAATTAAAATGAAATAGAAAACCAACTTGGTAAGGAGATAAAATTACTCCACTCAAGCCAAGGTGTAAAATATCTTAACTAAAAATTCATTGATCACTTGAAAGAGTGTAGGATAGTATCCCAGCTCACTCCTCCTTATAAAGCACAATGGAAATGTATTTATGAAAGAAGGAATAAGACCTATCATGACACGATCCGATACATAATGAGTCATTCAACAAATTCATTATTATTTTGTAGATATTCTTTGTAGAAAAAAGATTATTCCCTTAACCATATACCATCTAAAGCTACATATGGGATTCTATATGAGTTATTCTATGATAAAAAATTGTTCTGACACACATTCAATTATGGGGGTGCGAGGAATTTCTCAAGACATTACCATATAAAAAATTATAATCCAGATGCCCTAAGTGTATCTTTATAGTTTATCATAAGGAGAAAATATAATATTACCTATATAGACCTTTAGATAGAAAAATTATTCTGTAAATATATTCCATATTCTCTAGAAAGGTAACACATATATATTGGAAATAGTTAGAGAACGATTGAATTTGATAAAGTTAATGCTCCAGATGAACAAGTGTTGATAGAGGAACAATCCCCACAATAACAAGTGGAATAATAAGGTGTTCCTGAGACAAAAATACTACATAGGTCTTCGTGAGAGGTTAGAGAACCAATGCGTTATAGTTTTCTTATCACCAAGTCAGGTGACACATTAGTCCTTGAGGATGATGAACCTCTAACCAACAAGGAATTAGTATGATGAAAAGAAATAGATTGATGGAAATAATCCATGAATTCTATGATAGAGTCCATGTACCAAAATAATGTTTGGATTTTGGTAGACCCTCCATCTTATGTAAAACCTATTTTAAGCCAATGGGTATTCAAGAAGAAGCTGTAAATTGATAGCGAGGTTAATACTTTTAATGAAAAACTTATTGAAAAGGGGTTTTAGGCAACATCAAGGCATTGACTATGAGAAAACCTTCTCACCATTAGTAATTCTTAAATACATTAGAATATTTCATTCAATACCATCCATTAATGATAATTAAAATTTATAAATGGATGTCAAAATGGATTTTTTAAATGAGATTTTGGTTAGAATGATCTATGTGACTCATCTAGAAGTTTTTGTCATGTCAATGAAGTAAAATAAAGTATGAAAGTAGTATAGATCCATTTATGAATTAAAGTAGGCATTAAGATCATGGAATTCTGGTTATGAGGAGGCCATAATAGAATTTAGTTTTGTAAAAAATGTATGTGATCCTGGTGTCTATAAGAAGGAGATAGTAATTAAATTTTTTAGTTTTATTTTTTAATGAAATATTAATTATGGGAAATGAGGTACAAGTCATACTATCAGTTAATACTTGGTAAAATGAATTCTTCTCCATGAAGGACATAAGTGAAGCATCCTAAATACTATGGTTTAAGATCTTTTGAGATAGATCTCAATGGATTATTGGTTGATGAATCTAATACATTCATATATTTTATATTGTAATTTTGTGTTTATAAACCCACCATTTTGTTATTTAATAGGATATTGTTACATATATAGTTTTTTGTGTTATTTTTATCCTAAATGAAAAAATGGCATAATTATTTTTTTTAATTGATTTTTGTAATAGGGTTATTTTGGTCATTTATCATAATATACATTTCACAATTTTGTGATTAAATTATTTTCAGAGTAAATATTTTATTTTATTTATTTTTGGATGTTGGACTAGGATCTGCTTCATGCATTTGGAGTTCTAAACAAATCAATGAAGTTGAGGATTTTTCTAGGCGGACTTCGTGGACCCCACATTCATAATGGAAACAACGATCAGCCTACACACCTCTAAATTATGGGATTAGAATTGGATATAGAAGAGGACTCTAATATGCATTCACAAATTAAATTTCATTGTGTTTGGAATCAATTATGTGGGAAATTTAAATGAATATTTATGACGGAATCTTCTTGGAACCTGCCTCCAAAAAAGGTAACCACCATTACTAAATTCAAAACTCCTTCTTAGGAACGTCCAATGAAGCTGAAATTTGGAGAGGAAACATAGGAGACATTATGGAACAACATTTATGAACATAATTATTACGGATTAGGTCATTAAATGGAACATACATGCGTACACTTTTAGATTAAATGTTTTGTGTGTGAATTTGTCACCCCTTCTCCCCATAAATATGTGTCCCATATCCTAGTTTATAATATATATCCATTCCAGGGTACTGAGGCAGACTTTTATTATTTTAACCGTTCTTTAGATTTTTAATATTTGTTAGTTTATTTATCTTCCACTACTACAAAAATCGTCTTTATCAGCGCTCAAAACAAGAATTATCAGTGCTAAAAAAGTGCTGTAAATCTCGGCGCTGATAAAGGGGTACTTTATCAGCGCTAAAAAAATAACTGATAAAGGTGGAATTTATCAGCGCTTTTTTAACAATGATAATGATGTATTTTATCAACCCTTTTTAGCAGTGATAAAGGACCCCTTTATCAATGCTAAAAAGCGATGACAAATTCCAGGTCTACTGCTCCAAAAAAATATTCAACATCACACCCTAACACCCTAAAAAAATTAGCATCACAGTAAGCTAATTAGACCATGTTTACCCATACAACAAGTATACACATACACCATTAACACACAATTCATAAGTTAATTAAGTATATAAATAATTCAATTCAGAATTTAGGGGGTTGGGGGTGTTCAGAGGTTTTGGTTGGCTATCCAAATGGGGGTATGAGGTGTCTGGGGGGGAAGAGGGTGTCTAGGGAGAAAGGGGTGTACATTGGGGTGGTGGTGGTCCAAGAGTTTGGGGGCTGTCCAAGGAGGGTGATGCTTTCCAGGGGGTGGGGGTTTCTTGGTGGGGGTGGGGGGGGGGGGATGTCCATGGGGGTGTCTAGGGTTGGGTAGGTGTCCAGGGTGTCGAGGGGAATTCCAGGGGGTGGGGTGTTTGGGGGTGGGGGTGGTCTGAGGGGTTGGTGGGGTTGTCCATTGAGGGTGGGGTGGTATCTAGGAGGGTGGGATGGGGGTTTCTGGGGGGATAGGGGTGTCCAGGGGGTGGGGGTGTCTAGGGGGTGGTGTGGTCTAGAAGGTTGTGGGGCTATTCAAGGGGGGATGTCCAAGGAGGGGGGTTTCCTGGTGGCTGGGGGCTATCTATGGGGTGTCTAGGGGGTGGGTTGGTATCCAGTGTGTGTGTGTGGGGGGGGGGGTGTTCAAGGGGGATGGTGGGGCTGTACAAGGGGTGGGATGATGTCTATGAGGGTGGCGGTGGCCTTCCATGGGTGGGGATGTCTAGGGGGTGAGGGTATCTAGATGGTGGGGTGGTGTCAAGGAGAGGTTGGGGTGCCGTCCAGTGGGGTGGGGGTTGTCCAAGGGGTGGGGGTGTCCCGGGGAGGGGTGGGGGGTGGGGGATGTCTGAGGTTGGGTGTTTTACATGGCCTTGTTTAGGGGGTTGGGGTGTCTAGGGGGTTGAGGGGCCTTTTCAGGGGGTGAGGGTGTCTAGAGGGGTGAGGGTGTCTAGGTCGTAGAATAGTTGTTGTTTTCACTTGTAATTGCGTCCATTTTAAACAAAAGAGAAACACTTGGAGTGATACCAGACACACTGTGCCACGGATGGAGGTAGGGTTGACTCATACACGTCGCAAAAGTCACATTGATAATTCTCCTATAGAATCAACACAATATAAATGCATTTGGAAAGATTTCATTACACCAGTTGTTGTTTTCACATAAAATTGTGTCCATTTTAAACAAATGAGAGACCCTTTAAGTGATACTGGCCACACCATGGCTCATATTGAGGTCGGGTGACTCTTACATGTCACAAAGGACCCCTTCATCATTATAAAAAAGTATCAATACAATCCCAATGAATTTGGTCGGATTTCCATAGTTCAGTTGTAGTTTTCAGTTAAAAATGTGTCCATTTTAAACAAAAGATAGACACTTTGAGTGATACCGGCCACACTGTTCCTTGGATTGCGGGGTGGGGGGTTGGGTCGTACATCTCAAAAAGGACCCATGGATCGTTATCCTATAGGATAATGAGAGAAATAATGTGTTTGGTCGGATTTTAATAGGTCAGTTGTTGATTTCACTGAAAATTGTGTACATTTTAAACAAAAGAGAGACACTTTTAGTGATACCAGCTATACCGTGCCACATATTAAGGAATAGATTAATCGTACACATCCACAATGCACCGATGGATCATTCTTTTAAAGGATCAAGATAATCTGAATGTTTTTGGTCGGATATGCGTAGGTATGTTGTTGTTTTCACTTAAAATTGTGTCCATTTAAAAAAAATAGAGACACTTTGAGTTATACTAGAAACACCATGCCTCAGATTAAGATTTAATTGACTCATACACATCAGAAAAGACCCATAGATAGTTATCCTATTGGATCAAGATAATTTAAATGCGTTTGGTCAGATTTTTGTAGGTCTGTTTTTTTTTTCAGTTAAAATTGCATCCATTTTAAACAAAAGAGAGAAACATTGAGTGATACCAGCAACATTGTGCCTCAGATAGAGACGAGGTTGACTTGTACACATCACAAAGGACCCATGGATTATTCTACTATAGTATCATGTCAATACGAATGCAATTTTGTATTATTTTTATAGGTCATTTTTTGTTTTTAATTAAAATTGTATCCATTGTAAACAAAAGAGATACACTTTGAGTGATACCAGAAACAACAGGCCTCAGATTTAGATGGGGATGACTCATACATGTCGTAAATGAACAATGTATTGTTCTCATAATGGATCAATACAATACTAAATCATTTGTTCTGATTTAGGAACGTCAGTTGTTGTTTTCACTTAAAAATCTTTCCATTTAAAACATAAGAGAGACCATTTGAGTGATACTAGCAACACTGGGCTTCAGATTGAATTAGGGTTGTCTTGTACCCATCACAAAGGATCCATGGATCATTCTACTAAAATATCAATACAATCCGAATGTGTTTGGTCAGATTTTCGTAGGTCAGTTGTTTTCACTGAAAATTGTGTCCATTTTAAACCAAAGAAAGATAATTTGAGTGATAAAGGAAACATCGTGCCTCGGATTGAGGCAGGTTTGAATCATACATGTTTAAAAGGACCCATGTATCGTTCTCCTATAGGATCAAGACTATTCGAATTCATTTGTTCGGATATTCGTAAGGCAGTTGTTGTTTTTATTTAAAATTGTGTCCATTTTAATCCAAAGAGAGACATTGTGAGTCATACAGGCTATACCGCACCTCAGATTGAGGCGGGGTTGACTCGTAAATGTCACCAATGCACCGATGTATCGTTCTAATAATGTATTAATAATATCTGAATGAATTGGGTCGTAAATTGTAGATCAGTTGTTGTTTTCATTTAAAATTTGTTTATTTAAAAAAAGAGACACTTTGAGTGATACCGGCCTCACCGGGCCTCAGATTTAGGCAGGGTTGACTCATACACATAAGAAAGAACCCATGGATCATATTCATATTGGATTAAAATAATTGGAATGCGTTTGGATGGATTTCTGTTTGTCAGTTGTAGTTTTAATATAAAATTGTGTCCATTTTAAACAAACGAGGGTCACTTTGAGTGATACCGGCCACACCATGCCTCGGATTAAAGTGAGGATGACTCATACACATCACAATGGACCCATTTATAGTTATCTTATAGGATCAAGACAATATGAATTCATTTGTTCAGATTTTTGAAGTTCAGTTGTTGTTTTAACTTAAAATAGTGTCCATTTTAAACATAAGAGAGACACTTTGAGTGATACCGGCTATAACGTTCCATGGATTAAAGTGGGGTTGACTCGTACACATCCCCAATGCATTGATGTATAGTTCCATTAAAATATCAATATTATCTGAATGCGTTTGGTCAGTTTTCTGTATTTCAGTTTTTTTTTCACTTAAAATTGTATCCATTTTAACAAAAAGAGAGACACTTTGAGTGATACTAGCCACATTGTGCCTCGGATTGAGGAAGGGTTGACCTGTACACGTTCTAATTGACCCATGTATTGTTCTCTTATAGGATAAAGGCAATCCAAATTATTTTGGTAAGATTTTTGTTGTTCAAATGTTGTTTTAACTTAAAATTGTGTAAATTTTAAACAAAAGAGAGACACTTTGAGTGATAATGGCTATACCGTACCTCGGATTGTGGTGGGGTTGACTCATACACTCCAAAACACACCTATGAATAGTTATATGAATGGATAAAGACCATTAAAATGATTTTGGTTGGAGTTTTCATAGTTCAGTTGTGGTTTTCACTTAAAATTGTGTCCATTTAAAAAAAGAGACACACTTTGAGTGATGCCAGCCACATCGGGTCTCAGATTGAGGTCGAGTTGTCTTGTACACATCTCAAAGGACCCATTAATAGTTATCTGATAGGATCAACATAATATGAATGTGTTTGGTAAGATTTTTGTAGGACAGTCGTTGTTTTCACTTAAAATTGTGTTCATTTTAAACAAACGAGAGACCCTTTGAGTGATACCGGTCAAACCGTGCCTCGGATTGAGGTGTAGTTGACTCTTGCACGTCTTAAAGGACCCATGGATCATTCTCATATAAAATTAAGACAATTTGAATGCGTTTGGTCAGATTTTCGTAGGTCAGTTGTTGTTTTCACTTAAAATTATGTCCAATTTTTTTAAAAAATATAGACACTTTGAGTGATAAAGGCCACCCCAGTCCTTTTGTTAAGGAAAGGTTGACTCATACACATCTCAAAGGACCTATGGATCGTTTTCCAAAAGGATCAACTCAATCTGAATGCATTTGGTCAGATCTCTATAGGATAATAGTTGTTTTCACTTAAAAATGTGTCCATTTTAAACTAACGAGAGACACTTTGTGAGATACCAGACACACCATGCCTCAAGATGAGGATTTTTTGACTCATACACGTCAAAAAAACCTTTTGATTGTTCTCATTTAGGATCAATACAATCCAAATTCATTTGGTTGGATTTTCATAGGTCAGTTGTTGTTTCCACTTAAAATTGTATCCATTTAAAAAAAGAGATACCTGTTGAGTGATATCGGCTATACTGTTTCTATGATTGAGGCAGGGCTGACTCGTACACATCCCCAACGCACCAATGGATCATTCTACTAATTTATTAAGAAAATACATAGGAATTTGGTTGAATTTCTCGTAGGTTAGTTGTTGTTTTAACATAAAATTTTGTCCATTTTAAACAAAAGAGAGACACTTTGAGTGATACAAGAAAGACCATGCCTCAAATTGAGTCGGGGTTTACTCATAAATGTTTAAAAGGACACATGGATGGTTCTCCTATAAGAAAAAGACAATCCGAAAGCGTTTGTTCATATTTCTGTAGGTCATTTGTTGTTTTCACTTAAAATTGTGTCAATTTTAAACAAAAGAGAGACACTTTGAGTGATACCAGCTATACCATGGCACTGATTGAAGTGGGGTTGACTCGTACACATCAACAATGCACTGATGGATCATTCTCTTAAAGGATCAAGACAATACAAATGTGTTTGGTCCAATTTTTGAAGGTCAACAATTGTTTTAACATAAATTTTTTTCGATTTTATAAAAAAGAGGGACATTTTTAGTGATACCAACCACATTGGGCCTCAAATTGAGGATGGGTATACTCGTTCATGTTTCAGTGGACCCACGGATCATTCTCCTTTAGTATCAACACAATCCAAATGCGTTTGGATGGATTTCCGAAGGCCATTTGTTGTTTTCACTGAAAATTGTTTTCATTTTAAACAAATGAGACACACTTTGAGTGATACCAGCCACACTGTTCCTCGGTTTGAAACAGTGATGACTTGAACACTTCACAAAGGACCCATGGATCATTCTCCTATAAGATGAGGAAAATCCAAATCCATTTGGTCGTATTTTTGTTGGTCAGTTGATTTTACACTTAAAATTGTGTCCATTTAAAAAAATGAGACACTTTGAGTGATATCGGCCACACCAAGACTCAGATCGAGGCGGTGTTGACATTTACATATCACAAAGGACCGA
Source organism: Viscum album (assembly GCA_963277665.1). NCBI lineage: Eukaryota > Viridiplantae > Streptophyta > Magnoliopsida > Santalales > Viscaceae > Viscum > Viscum album. The sequence continues at coordinate 569,529,102 of OY728151.1, forward strand.
GGGATCGTTCTTATATAGGATGAACACAATATGAATGCATTTGGTCATATTTTTATAGGTCATTAGTTCTTTTCACTTAAAATTGAGTCCATTTTAAACAAACGAGAGTCCATTTGAGTGATACCGGTCACACCGTTCCTCAAATTGAGGCCAGGATGACTCATACACATCACAAAGGACCCATTGAATATTCTCGTAAAGGATCAAGACAATATGAATGTGTTTGGTCAGATATTCATTGGTCAGTTGTTGTTTTAACTTAAAATTGTGTCCATTTTAAAGAAAAGAGATACACATTGAGTGATACCGAAAACACTATGCCTCAGATTGAGGTGGGGTTGATGAGTACACATCCCCCAATGTACTCATAAATCATTTTATAAAAGGATAAACACAATCCAAATGTGTTTGATCAGATTTCTGTATGTCAGTTTTTGTTTTCACATAAAAATCTGTTCATTTTAAACAGAAGAGAGACACTTTGAGTCATTCATCATTCTTTCATGTTTCTAGTGCATATCATCTGTTAAAATTGGAAAATGACTCATTATAGAAAGGATTGTTTATTTAATAAAAATTAAAATTTTCCTAAGAACATTTACATAAAAAAATGTTTCATTTTTTGATCCCCTTAACCCCTCTCAATAGTGACCGCCAATTGTACATGTCCCCAAGTCAGATCTTCATGCTATTTGTATACAATATCCCATCAGGTATGCAGAAAACACAATTATGAACAATTATATATTGTCTTGTGAGTATGATTCTTTTTAGTTGTCAGATTAGTACTGGAAAATATTAAAATAAAAAATTAATAAATAAATTAAATGAAGTAGTAGTTGTTTTTAAAAATACCTCTTTAGGGATGCTAGTTTGATGATGAAAATGATATCCTTCATAAATTTAGAATCCTAATAACTACAATCAATATCGTTTGTTTTTATTAGACACTGAAAAAAAATTATTCATTTGGATAATAAGTTACATGTGTTGATATGTGTTTGGATAGTGAAATTTTATTATACATACCCTGATATTTTTTCAGAAGTAGTGCTTTCTCACCTTCTTTATGCTTAACCCCAATCCCCATACCTTTTTTTTGACGATAATGATACACATCCCTATTATAACATAATCCTCAGTATAATATATTATAAATTACATTACTTGATTTTTAGACCTAAAACGTAGTATTTGGTGTCTTATAGATTCACAAACACTATCATGTGTGGTCGGTTGGATGGATATCCTTTCTTTGAATTCATAAAATAAATCATTAGAGTATCCAAGTTCACCTCAATTAGCATCCAATGTTGAAAAAAAAACACAAAAAGGAATATGTAATAAAATAAGTGAAAATATAATTGATATGCTTTAATCATAGAGTTATACCCCTGCTTAGTTGGTATTAGTAAGATTCTTTCTTCTGTAATCTTTTTTTCTAATGTTTTCAGCAAGTCGTTAACTATTTCATTCTTTTTTAATTGTTCTAATTTTTTTATATGTGTTGATGTTGTATGAGGACTAACGAGTCCTAATTTTCTCTCATGAAAAAATTCATTCAATGTTTTTTCATATATATGTATGTCAACAATATAAAATGTATTAGGTCATAATTTTCACATTAAATAAGCTTTTAGAAAATCAATTCATGAAAACATACCTCATATATATATTTCAAACTGTGACGCCTAGCGAACCATTTTCAAGGATCTCATTTACATTTTCATCAGAAATGAAATCTTGACATTCCTCTCTGTATGTATTCTTTTCGAAAACCACTATATGAATACTACCTCCTCTTAGCTTTGTATCCACATGAGTCTTCAATTCTAGTAAATGTGGATAAAAAATAGGATGTGTTATTATTCTTTCAGTAGCTCCATGGGATCAGTTGGTTGATCATTTCCATATTTTTGATCTGAACTTTGTCAACCCCTTCCCTTTCTCCATCTATAATAACATTCATTGGATCATACCCTTTCATAATTAATTTTTGAAGGTTTATCTTGAAAAAAAGGAAATAAATACCTCTTTGTCTGCATGTACTCTTACAAGTTGTGACGGACAAGCAATGAATATACCTATTTCCTTTTAGACCATATTAATATCATCATCATCAAGTCGAATAGGTAGCTCTGTATTTGGATCATAAGCTACAGTAATCATCACATTAAGATGATCTTCAGGATGTGTTCTATTATGAAGTGTGTCATCTAGGATGTTGAAAACTATATCCCTCACTACATGGTGATAAGTGGGTGTTAAAAGATATAAATCACTATCATTATCACCCTGTAAAAGATCAGTACCGAAATAGTATTATTGTTTGTTTGATTGACATTTCAGGAGAACATTTATTAGAATATTGATTACCATGGCTAAGTCAACTCTTTGAGGGGAATGGGTCACCTCAAAGCTGGTAGGGGTAGGGGGATCTTCACACGCTGGTTGTTCTTGAGTTGTGTCATTCCTTGCATCTCACCCATAAAAGTTTCTAGTAACACTCCTTAACTTTGTAATCGTTCTTCAAGGGTTGATATTATTTCACTAATTTGTTTATATTTTTTATCTCTATCATCTGTTTTGCTTCTTCTCAAAATATACTTGATATGTCACCCCAAACCCCGCACCTATGACACAACAATATTGTTCTGGATACTTCAAAGTCGTCGATAATAGGTATGCATCCGCTATAGGAGTACCTGATTCCTATGAGTGTCGTATATAAGAAAATAACTAATTATTTTTATGTAATATAAATTTAAATCAAATATTTTTATTTTCGTGTCATACATATACATATTTCCCACACTTTGTGTGTGTTCTCTTCTACTAGATTCTCTTCCTTATTCTCACATGCCTCCTTCAATATCACATGTTGTGGGATGGAATTGTCTTTGGTTTTAGAATCATCAATCTACATATAAATGTAGAAAGATAATTATGATGTTTTTATTGGCACATAAAAATATTACTATAAATTTAAAATATGTACCATTTTTTTCTAGTGAAGCGTACCCCATTCATGATTTATGACAGCAGTATGTTTGTTTGGATTTATATTCTTTATTTTCAATACAGATTTATTGTTTCATAAATGAAATATTGACAATCAATGTGATGAATACATGTATCCTCAAACAACGTATTATCATCCACATTGTACCTGAAACATCTCATCCCTATGGTGGCCAATAAAATCATCCCATGCTTCTTGGGATATCAGTTGATCATAGACAATGGGTGGGTGCAGGTTTATTTTATCATCGACATATTTCAGGTGACATCTTGTTAAAATAGTGTGAAAACCTCAATGAATCATTCCTACAAGCCTTAGTACATAATGCTTGTGTGAATCGTCTACTATAAATGTACTCTACAAGAGATTGAGAATTTTAAGACATTGTTTCATTAGATTAATTTCTACTAAATTAAACAAATAAATCAATAATGTTACCATAGTTTCTTCCCAGATCACAGCCTTCAGCCTGGACACAACTTGGTGCCATAAATCCATATTAATCGACACGTGTTTCTTAGTGACATCTCCAATATAAATACTAAACATAGCCTTGTTAGGATTCACATGTTGGCCTCGTGCATTCCATTCGACATAAAATTTGATTCCCTTGCTATTCGCCTTAAGAACATTGTGTTACGCTATCAAACTACGATGCACATGTGTTTTCTGTGACGCTGGTCCTTCATTCCTAACCATTTCCTAGATATCAACATCATCTATATGTTCATATTAAATGGTAGAAACGTCATGTGCTGATGGCTATTGAACCTCAACATTAATAGTAACAACAGGTTCAGAAATCTATTGTTGCTCTGCACTATGGGCAGTCGTAGTAGAAGTAGCAGCATCCGTAGCAGTAGCTGCCTGAGAGACTAGTTCAGCCTCAAGGTTCGGAGAACCAGAATATGCATAAGTCATTATATGAAAATGTTTTTGAACAATTAATTTTGATTTCATATTTTCAATAATGATAAGATAATAACATGAGATCACACGATATATATTACAAAAAATATAAACAATTTATTGAACTCTTTATCTTTTTTTCAAGGTCTGAAGGTATTTGACACCTCTATTGATTATCCAAATCCCTTCATTATGGTCCTCTCTAACATACAAAACATCATCTACATTGGGGCCATTGCGAAATGATTGTGACGTACCACTAAAAGAATCAACCTCAACGGAATTTTCATCAGACCCTTCAGTAGTTTTGGATGATAACAAAACAATCAATCACCCTCGATTTGCATGATCTAAAAACATAAAAAACATGTACCGCTTGTAATTACATTATAAACTTTTCATCTTTGTACCCTTCATTACTAAAATCAATATTCACTAATCCCCATCCATCTATTTTAACACCACTTTTGTTATCAACCCATTTTCATTGAAATATAGGCAATTGGAATGTCATATAATCCAACTCCCATATTAGATTGATATTGCCAAAGTATGACATATTTTCATAAATTGTATTTATGTCCTTACTACTAGAAACAAGCATCAATTTAGCCACTAGTGTAACTCCACTATTTTACATAGTACTATTTTATCATGTTCATATCTATAGAATGTATAACCACTAATTACATAACCACTGTAAGATAATACATACACACATGGTTTGGCGGCTTTTCATCAAAGTCATTCTGAAATTGAATTCAGATTTTCATCCAACTACTTAAATATATGGTCCAGAAACCATCCTATAAACTGGTGATTATTTATTTTTGATAACCATTTTTCAGCCTTTGATGGATTCAACTGCATAATAATTTCATTGTGAGTTTCAACATATGGAGAAAAATCCCAAATATTTTTCAAATCATAAAGGTGGGCCTGCTCCCGATCTGTAATACTGATTGTCACAACATCTCATCTAGATATTCTCTCACCCTCAGTGCGTCCAGTGTGATATGATTTTGGGAGACCAATACTTTCCACATTAGATAGGTATTCTGTACAAAATTCAATGGTTTCCTCAACAATATATCGCTCCACTATAATACCCTCTGGATGCCTTTGATTTTTGACATACCGTTTAAAAATCTTCATATATTGTTCAACATAATACATCCATCTATAATACACAGGACCACAATGTCAAATTTCTCAGACAAAGTGAATCATCAAATGAACCATCATATCAAAGAATGTGGGTAGGAAAAACATTTATAATTCACATAATATGATGACAATTTCTTGTTCCATGGCTAGTAATTTCACTAGGTATAAAACATTAAAATAAATAGCATTGAAAAATAACCAAATATTGGTTAATGTTCGATGAAAATTCTTGGACAAAATGAAACGTAATTCTATAAGAATTAAATATTTTCATCAAAACATGGAATTCATGTGATTTCAAACCGTTTGACTTCTAAAATTCATTGACACAATGTTTTTGATATTTGATGAATACACCTCTAGAATCTTTACATCATTGAAGAAGATTGTAAACTAATATCTCTCCTCCCTAAAAAGAGTATAAGAAGCTGGAGGAAGAAACATTTGAATTTCACCCTTCACGGGGGCCAACTCTTCTTATATTCCCATTTCAACCATGTCCGACATTATGTTAATTCTATCCTTTTTAGGGACATTTAGCAACATTCCGATAACACTATCACATACATTTTTTTCCACATGCATCACATCAAGAAAATTTCTGATGTACAAACAATTCGAGTATGGTAAATAAAAAAAATGATCTCTTTTTCCAACTGAATTTCATAAGTTTTTTAGAAAATGGTTTATCAAAAACAGTGTTCACAAATTTTACTTTCTCAAACAGCTAATCACTTGTTTGGGGAGACGGTGCTGCACGTTGTTTTGAACATCCATTGAATGATGTCGTCCAAGATCAGTACTTATGCCGATGAGGTTGAAATCTATGATGCCCTAGAAACAAATATTTAGATTAATGTTTCATCCAAATTGATTATGTATCTTCTTCACACACGGGACACTCTTGAGTTCCTTTAATGCTATTGCCTGATGAATTTCCATAAGTAGGGAAATCATTTATTTTCCCATACAACATCGCTCTCAACGTAATGTATTAAATTTTATAATCATTATACAACATAACAATTGAATACCACAATAACATGAAATCCCCAATCAAATGAGACAAATAAACATCAATATCGTTACATGGTTGTTTTGGTCCTGATATAAGCATAGATAACATGATAAATTTAAGGTTCATGCATAACTAGGGTGTAAAGTTATAATTTACCAACATAACAGGCCATGTACTATGAGTGCTGATTTGAAAACAAAAAGGATTCACTCCATCTGCAGATAATGCAAGATGATAGTTTCTCGTCTCTTTTCCAAATTCAGGATACCCATGATGAGTTTTCTTCCATTGAACAGAGTCGGTCAGATGATGTAATTTCCTATATTTCTTTCATTTATCTACATGCCAATGCAATTGTATTGTAGTTTCTTCACTTTCATATAGACACCTAAACATTGGAATGAACGGAAAGTACCATAAAACCTTCATAGGATTGGTTTAATCTTTTTAATAACGAGAAACACCACACATTGGAAATTTTGCAAGTGATTTTTTCTCCTTGAGAAACAATATATAGTCTTTCAGGAAAGGTTGTATTATTTGTAACATCATACCCATCGAGCGTAGAATTCGTTTAACTTCATATGTATGGATTGGGAGATCGTTATCTTCCGAGAGCATGTCATTCAAGAGAGAAAGTAGTTCTGTAAAACTAGAACCACTCCATTATTTGTCTGCTTTCAATTTATACAACATCAATATAGCTGAAAATGCTGTATATTTAGTGCAAGCACCACACAATGGAATCTTTACACAACTCTTTAACTTCTCAAACAATTTTGGACAATCACAAAGTTCATATTCAATTGTCTTTGCCATTTCCTCAATAAAATATTCATCATTATTGACGTCTGTTATCACATCCTCCATACGGTCTTCACCATTATCCATATTTATATTCATATCTGATGATCCATAAAATGCATTTTTATCCCAACTAGTAGCTACATTCACTTTTTCCTGGTGTATATTCCAACATTTATAACTTCAATCTATTCCGTGATGTATCAAGTGTTCTTCCATCTCCTCTGTAGTAAGTAGTGTTGAATAACTACAATGTAAACATGGAAAAAGGATTGGAGAAAGATATGTTGCGTGATCCTTTGTATACTTGATGAAATCTTTCACTCCATTCTCATACACTATTGTCGATCGATTAGCATCCATCCAATCATTATTCATCTCCATCCTATTTGAATCTCAAATATTAGTATTTATGGTTCATCTACACAAAACATGACTTCCTAATAAAGTACACAAGAAAAAATTCCTTATAAAAATATAGATTAACAGAGCCTAACCATTTCCAATAATGATTTTGAAATCAACAGAACCACGATAGACCCCCCATCAAAATCAACATAGTTTCCTAACAAAAAGGGGTTCGCAGGGATAATCACTTGTGTCATAGATGGTAAAACTCACATGGCATCATCCTCTATGGATCATCCTCCCTATCAGGTCAACACTTATATTGTCAAATAGTCCATCATTTTATACCTCACCAACCTAAAATACATATGGATGAAAACTAGTATCCAACTCTTTAAGTAAAGAAAGGATTCTCATAATCTCTATTATATGGAATTCATTATATATAATTAATTTAGATTCATTATAGTTCTTAAAATCACCCTAGTACAAACACAAGAATAATCAAGAATGATACATCTTCCACTCCTAGGCCTCTGCCCTACATTCAATATCATCATGCGTAAATAACCATATATCCACACATACATATGTCACAAACACATAAAAACCCATATCCACATCAGAACCAATGTACAGATATGGATTTCAGTCAGGTTACTCGACTCAAGTGGTGGTGTGTATGAAATAATAAGAAAATATAAGAAGTGTATAGTCACATATAAATCTCAAAATCCTTGATCTTGAGCTGGTTTTAACCAAACTGGACACTGATCTAAGAGAATCACTATCCCCCTTTAGAAGAACAAATAAATCATAAATATAGGTCAGAAGATACTTTTTATTTATCATAACCCAATTGATATTATGGTAATCAACAGACAAGTGAATGGTTCCAATGATCTTCTTGGTGAAAAGCACCCGTTTTTTACAATGAAACACACTAGGTTAATTAAAGAATTTGACAACCAATTCATCCCACTGATTATTTGGTTCCTTAAATTTACATAGTTATATATGGTATGATATAATATATATTGGTTTTCTACCCATCACCAAGTTGATAGATATATCCACCTCCCTCTCTAGTGGTTGGCCAAAAAAAGATGAAAGAAAATTTTTGGAAATTCAATAGGTACTAGGGGAAGTTCACTATAATAGGCTTCCTACTCTAGTTCAATAGCATTAAAGGATATCAACATACTCAACTCTGGAAGAAGAGGCCATTCTTGACTATACCTCAGGTCTGATTCTTTATGAAAAAACACGGAATCTCCCATCGGTGGAGTGATGGACACCCACAGATTATAATAGTAAATCCTTGATTTATTAGAAACTAGTCAGTACATTCTAAGAATAACATATAGAGGAATCATTTTAAGAACAATAAAATATCATATGATCTAAATCTCTGAAAAAGAGAAAGCATGAGAGGGAAATCAACGACCTCACTCCCTATTTATCCAGAGAGATTTTACAATATCTATCACATAATACAAGATCTATATTATATGTTTCAATAGTTCTATATTGAGGTTTGATATGAAATAATGATGGGACCCCATATCAACGAAAAAATACACTAAAGAAAAATAAATGGAAATGGTGCCTCTCACTCTCACATGACCCACATCATTTCCTACTAGATATTAATCCACTACATGAAGTTGATTCATTCATAATACATGTTTCTAGGATCCAATTATTATTGAATAATAATTCTATGATTTGTTACCTCTAAATATTTATGATTCCATTCCACTACAAAGGGTAGTAAATACATGTAAAACCCTCTTCAAGTGTGTTTAATGAATGTACCAGATGTAAATCTTCAATTCCTCCATGCAGTAATGATTTGAGTGTTCAATAATTCCATATTGTAAAAAGTCATTTGGAATTTACTAGACACTATAGATGATCTGGAGGAAGTTTTCTATAAAATACCACCAACACTATTTTACCTATTAGGCTCATTCTACTTTCTATTCCACTTATAGGATCCACTAAAACTACCACTGGGAATATATGTAACTCTATTTTATCCTGACATAATAGTCATGCCAATTCCATCCATAAAATCCCTATCTAGAACATCAAAATTTTAGGTAAAATTTAGCTTAATAACTTGATATTGGATATCTTATCGAAGACCCATATAAAACCTATGGGACATAAGATTCTTCTTTGACACAACTTCAATTGAAAACTGAGAAAGTTTAGAAAAATTATTAGTATCTTGATTCAATATCTAATAATCATAGATGAGATTTAGAAACTCCATGGACTTACCTGAAACCATCGAATCTAGATATAATTGCTCCGTAAAATTTTTTCTAGAAGTATTTGAAATCTAAGACCTCATTTAGCTTAGCTATAACTATATCACAACTTTCACAAACACATTACATGAATCATAATAACATAAGGATATCACCACATTCACATTTTCACATTTTTACATGGATTCAAGGATCAAAATCTCACACCAAAACCACTATTTTACAAAAAAAATCAACTTTCCATTTCACATGCACACTAAAAACATTTAGAAACACATTTCATAACAATTTCAAAATTTATGAAACACATTTGGAAACACAACAATAATAACACACATTGAATCCAAGCATTTCCAATCGAAAATCCCCTTTCAAATTCATAATGAGAAGAAATCGATTTTATAACATGTTTCAAATAACATTCTGAATTCAAAGACACAAATTAGGTTAAGAAAACGTGAAACAAAAATCAATTTATCATATAAAATCCACATTGAACACATTCAAATAATTAATTCCCTTTGAAAACTCAATTTATTTCACACATTTCACACAAGAAAGAATATATATTTAATAAACACCTCAACAATGATAACATAAAACATAAAAACATTCTTTTAGAAAAAAAATTCTCCACATGTGGATCTCTAATCCTTTCCAAAACATATTCTGCAACAAAAAAGTAATCTATATAAAAAATTCATGATATTAATAAAGCATATAAAAATCATCTAATAATGTAAATGCATTGAATCACTTACCACACACATTGAAACATCCATAGGTGGTGTTTCATGGGGGGAGGTGCACGAGAGGATCCCTCAATCGAAGAGAAATGGAATAGGGTTCACAGGGACTGAGGTCGAGAGAAGAGGCGTATAAGTAGGGTCTGCAGGGAGAAGGATCCTCCGAAGGGGTTCTAAGTGGAGGATTAGGAGAAGGGATAGCGGTAGAGGTCCAACAACGTGAAGATATAGGGTGGAAGAGGTCCAGCAACGTGAAGATCGGTGGTGTCGAGGGACTGGTAATGTGAAGATCGGGGTGGGTGGCAGAGGGGAATCACAAGGTTATCGTACCGCGAGAGCATTAGGTCGGGAAAAACCATGGAAACTGTGCAACCGAATTTATAAAATATGGGACTAAAGTTTTATCAGTCCTAAAAAAGAATTAATAAATGCTACCTTTATCAGTGCTAAAAATGAGTTGATAAATCCTTCCAGTATTAGTGCTAACATTTTAGCACAGAAACATTCCTTTTTTATCAGCGCTTTTCTGGCACTGATACACAGTCTCTTTATCAGCTATTTCTTAGCGCTGACAAATGTTACCATGTATCAGTGCTAAAATTCTATCCCTCATATTGGGAAGATTTATTAGCACTAAAATTTTAGTACTGATACGTGGATTCTTTATCTATTCTAGAAAATAACTGATAATGATTCCCAATATCGGCACTAAAATTTTAGTACTCATACACGGATTCATTACCAGCTGTTTTTTCTTAACACTGATATAAGGTGGTGTTTCCCTTTCCCGTTTTTGTTGTATTTTTCTTCATATATCAATTCTTCTTTTTTATTTATTTTATGTGTTCTCCAACCATTGTGCCCTTCTTAGCTCCATTAAAAATAGAAAACTAAAATCAGCTCTTGTTTGAGGGAGGGAATGGTAGATCAATTGAGTTTTCTTATTCATTAATTTCTAATCACTTTATTAAAATATATGAATTTCTTTGATGGTTAAACTGATTATGTGAGTGGTTTCCTCGTTTTCACAATCGTCTAAATTCTTCTTCTTGTTTATCATTTTCCTTCCCTTCATTATTTTTGTCGTGCATACTGTGGAGCATGTCATTGATTGTGATGGTCAACAAAGAGGTATTGTAGTTTTCCTAAGAATGATAATTACCCTGTGTGTTGAGGTATCAGTGTGGGTTAATGTCATTTCAAATGGGTAGGTGTAGTGTGACAGGTCTTGATCACTACATTGAATTGAATATTGGGAATTATTTTAAACAATGATTTCAACCACTATAAACTCCCAAGAATAATTGCCTAAATTCTTTCTTATAACATCATTTTCTGTTTTCATTTCACTATTATATATTATATTTATATTTCATTCATAATTTCATACCCCCATATATATTATATAAGTTGGTTTTATATTAGTGAAATTATAATATTGGCAATAGGAAGACAATGTGTTGCGAGAAACCTCCTTAAGATCGGCCCTAGGTTTTCCCTCTATGGTACACTATTTAGAGAATAAAACATTATTTGAATAGTGGTTCACGACAAACTGCTATTATCAATTTGGCGCTATTTCCTCATAGGCCAAGACCTTGTACACATTTTTTTAAATTAAAAAATCAAAATATTATAAACAAATTCATTCCATATTATTCATTACTTCATATATAATTCAAGTAGTTTTTCATACGCATGGCCTATTAATGACATGTATAGGAAGGTGGAATTTTTTGAAATTAAAATTTCACCAAATTCACAACAATTGCAAAAATATTCATTGATAATTCATGATAATTTGAGAATGCTGGAAAAAGAAAGCAAGATGGTGGCATCACTGGCCGCCCAAGTTGAAGATGTTAAAGTCTTAAAGATGGAACAAAAACAATGACAAGTTAACGAGAATGAAAAGATTTTTCCACCTATATTTCAAGAAGATATTAGAGAGGTTGATGAAATTCTTGATGATCCTATTTCTTCTCCAACAAATGAATTCACATCTTCCTTGCATGAATAAAAGGAGTCTGAAGTTGAAATTTATAAGGTAGATTTAATTTCTGGGCATTTTTTTATTCAATTTTAGTTGATTCTGAATTGAAAACTAATATACCTTGTGAATATATTATACATTAAACATAAATACTACATGCTTTGGATGATGAAGAAGAATTTCTTCATGATGTGTAGATAATGGAGGTGCCTATTAAGCTATATGTTGGTGCAAACAAGGATGATGTCACTAAAGAAGAAATACATGATGAGAAAATTTACGAACCCGAACAAGAAGAGATGCCACTTAATATTCTTCTACATTCATTACCAGTATAAACCACTCCTCCAAATGATCAAAACAGGGATCACCCATTTATTCTTTTCCCTCCCCCTCTACAACTCATATTATTTCTTTCATCTTATTTGAGGGTTGTTGATATTTTTTCGGTCTTTGGGGGTTTTCACTTTTGGCATCCACATATGGATGATGGGTGAAATAATTTACGGTGGTTTCTATGCAAGAAACCCCATCCACCTTCGTATTGGGGATAACCGACTATATCAGCCTATCTAGGGGCAGTAAAAACCTAGCACCTACTTGGGGGGTCAAAAAAAGCATTATCCCTCCACATTCCCCTTTATATTTTTTTAATAATTTTTATAATGAATTTCATTATTTATTACTTTGTAGGAAGAGGTTGTAGTGGCTATGAGTTTTACGAAATGGTGTTACAAAAAAATAAAGTCAGGTTGTGTCTTTCCTTATCTTTCATTTTTCTGTCCTTATTTATATTTGGTCATGAAGAAAGGTAGGGTAGTAAAATTTATGTGTGGGGGAGTTTCATTTTTCTTAACTGTTTTCTTTCATTCATTTTTTTCTTCATTGTTTAGGAACCTTGAGCATTAATGATAATTGTGATTACATTTTACATATTGAATGATTTTGATAAAATTGAAATTATTTTTTAAACATAAAGATTTTAAATTATTGTTGATGTGATATTTATTTCCTTAAATTGGATTTTCATTCATTTTTATGAGTTTAACTAATTTTTGAAATCCATGTCAATGAAACAATGACTTGCAATATTTTTCCCATCTTGTGAGTTATTTTAAACCACTTTTACATATTATTTCTAATACCCACACTTTCTTGTGGGAAACATGGATTTTTTGTGAGAACCAGAATTTGTGAATTTTCACTTTTGAAGCATTGGATATCATTGAATGTTTTAAATATAATTGAGGCACTACATTGGCTAGCTAAATATTATCATTTGACATACCTTTACATGCATCCTTCATTATCTCTTAGATTCAAAGAATTTATTTATAGATTTAAGCCGCATTGCAAGCTAATTTATCCTCACCTACCCATTATATTGGTATTATAGCACGAATATTTCAAGTTTGAGTGTGGGGAAAGGGCCTTCCGTGTGCGTTCATTGGGATGTGTTTCATTGATGGGTGTTTTGAGGTGTGTTTCATCATTTATGGAAATGAAATAATTGGTCATGAGTCGTAATTTCGTTGTTCTTCATTTTTTCCATTTGGTTATCCATAAAGAAAGGAAAATAAAGATGTGCATTTCAGGAGCCTTAAAAAAGGAAATAAAATTTCTGCCTTTCTTGAAATTTACAAAAAAATGGGGAGAAGAATGATGATATCATTCATTGTAATAATTGATTGCTCATGTTCCATATTATAAAAATGGTGGTGTAGTTTTGTTTCACATTATATGGATGATTGAGAGAGGAAGTTTATGGGTTTTCACTTGATTATTCATGAATTGTACCTAAGAGTCAAACCTTCTCTTTCTACCATTAAATTTTAAAATAATTTACCCACCAACCCAAATCCACATAGTCATTTGAAACATTAATGAATTACCTCAATATTGAATTCATTTTTAGGTTTCATACTATGGGGAAATGATAATTTTCACAAACCTATGGTGATATATGCAATTTCTAAGTATGAGCATACCTCTAGAATTTATTTATCTTGAGTGAGGAGTGACATAAAATTAAATGTTAGGTCTGTTGTGATTGTGCCACAGATGGATTTATGAGGATTTAAAAAATATAAATTTGGGGAACTAAAATGAAAGAAAATTTTTTTTCGTATAAAATACATGATGAAATTCTTTTTTTGATAAGATCAGGGATGTTTTCTCATTTTTGATTGTTGTGTAAATTTTGGTTTGAATATACGATAATTTCTCCAGAGTTCAATGATTATGTGTGGGGGATTGATGAAGATAATTTATTAATATATTTTATAATGTAATTTAATGTGTATAAACCCACCATAGTGTCATTTAATAGGAAATTGTTACATATTTATATTTTTGTGTTATTTTGAGCCTAAATGCAAAATGGGCTAATTATGGATTTTTAATTGTTTTTTGTTATAAGGGTATTTTGGTTATTTATCATAATATATATTTCCGAATTTTGTGATTAATTTTTTTTTCAGAATTACTATTTTATATTATTTATTTCTTTCTTCTGGACCAGGATCTGATTCGTGCATCTGGATTCCTAAACAAATCTATGAATTTGAAAAGTTTTCTGGGCAGACTCCATAAACCCCACCTTTGTAAGGGAAACGAATTTCGGCCTAAACACCTCAAAATGATGGAATTAGACATGGATATGTAAGATGACTCTATTTAGCGTTCATACATTAAATTTTAAGGAGTTTGGAACCAATTATTTGGACATTTAACGGAATACTTCTAAAAGAACCTTCATGGAACCGGCATCCAGAAAAGGAAACTGCCATTAATTAATTCATAACTCCGTCTAGGAGCATCCAATGATGATAAAATTAGGAGGGGAAACGCATGATATGTTTTGGAACAACATATATGAAGAAAATTATTGCAGATTCTATCAACTAATGGAACATCCATGCGGACACATTCAGATTAAATGTTTTGTGTGTGAATTTGTCACCGCTTCTCGGTATAAATATGCGTCCCTTCTAAAAATTTATTATATATATCCATTACAAGAATCTAAGGCTGAGTTTTATTATTGTAATTTTTTTTATATTTTCAATAAATGTTATTTTATTCTTCTTCTTCATAAATCACTTCTTCCATTATATTTATTTTATTTGTTCTCCCACCATTGTTCCCTTGTCAGCTCCATTAAAAATGGAGACCTAAAATCATCTCTTGTTCAAAGGAGGGAATGGTGAATCAATTGAGTTTTATAATTAATTAATTTATAATCTATTTATTCAATTCTATTAATTTCTTCGATGGTTAAATTTATTTTGTTAGTGGTCGCCTCATTTTTACTGTCGTCTGAATTCTTCTTCTTGTTTATCATTTTCCTTCTCTTCATTATTTTTGTAATGCATATGGTGGAGCATGTCATTGATTGTGATGGTCTACAAATAGGTATACTAATTTCCTTAAGAATGAGAATTACCCTATATTCTAAGGTCTCGGTATGGTGTAATGACATTTCAAATGATAAGGTGAGGTGTGACAGGTCTTGATCACTTCATTGAATTGAATATTGAGAATTATTTTAAAAAATTATTTCAACCACCATACACTCCCAAGAAGAATTTCCTAAAATCATTCTTATAAAATTATTTTGTGTCTACATTGCATTAATATATATTATATTTATATTTCAGGAATAATTTCAAATCCCCCTATATATATTATTTAAGTTACTTTTATATTTGTTAAATAATGGTAGTGACAATAGGAAGATAGTGTGTTTCAAGAGGACTCATTGCGATCGACCCTAGGATGTGCCAATATGGTCCACTCTTATGAGAATAAAACATTAATTGAATATAAGTTCATGATAATACCCTGTTATCATTGGTTTATGTTAATGTACATATATTTACAATGTATATAAATGGTACAATATGGAACAATCCAGAAGAAGATTGTTACCTATGTCACATGGTATAAATCTCTCTAAGAAAGTCTGCCCACAAACACAAGAGGAGATTGAAAGAATGATTGGAATAAATTATTCATCCCTGGTGAGTTTGGTCATGTATGTTATGCTATGTACTAGGTTTGATGTCACCTTTGCTTTAAAAATGGTGGGTTGAAAACAAGCAAATCCAGCAGAGCTTCATAAGACAATTGTTAAAACCATCCTCAAGTACATGATGCATACTAAAGATATGTTCATGTTGTATGGAGGATATGAGAAAATTGTAGTGAGGGGATACACTGATTCTAGTTTCTAAACAGATCATAATGATATGAAATTGCATTCAGGATACATATTTTACCTGAATGGTGGTGCAGTGAGCTGGAGAATATCGAAGCATGTTGTTATTTCAATTATATAGTAGAGTCTGAATATATTACATCATATGATGCAGCAACGGAATTAGTATTAATAGGCTAATTTAACTCAAACATTGTTGGTGTGCCTAACAGTGATGCCAATTTTCTAGTATATTGCGATAATATTTTTTCAGTGGTGCTTGACAAGGAGACCAGGTCTCAGTAGAGGAAAAATCATATTCTTCAGATGTTTCGTCTCTCAAGGTATTTTACTCAAAGAGGTGAAGTCATAGTTAGAAGAGTATACACGGAGGAAAATGTGGCATACCCCCTGACTAAATTCATTTCTCAGAAGAACCAAGATTCTCAAGTGAGAACTATTATATTAAAACTAGTTAGCAGTTGTCTCTAGTGAATGTTTTTGTGTTGAAAGTGGATTCCCTAGACCCAACAAGTATTTTACATTGATTACCACTACATGTATGCATTTTTTTTATAATATATGTGTTTATGTAGCCATAATTTTGTATATACTTATGCATTCACTTTGTTTATAGAATTTTTTTTATATTACAAGCCGTATCAAAGGGTTATAGAAGATCCCAAGAAATTATGAGAACCTTGAGATTCCATGAAAAAAATCATATAGTAATGTCCTATGGTCTAGTTACAATTTCTTGAAAGGACATAGATGAAGTCTCACCATTAGTTGGTGGGGGCTCATAAGAATTGAGACTTCTTCTCATGATGTTCGCATTTGATGTTCTATAGTAGTTAAGATAATGAGGACATACCTACATAATAGGAACACCACTTGTTTCATGTGACATTGGTCATTCCTACATATGAACATTTGTAATGGTATTCAGACTTGAGATAATTATCAATGGATTTCATTTAATTATGTATTTTGATGTAAGGTGAAAACCATGTCGATAATGTCCTGGTGAGGTAGTTATTGTAGGGTATGTATTTGGTGACATGACATTGATTTAATGATCAAGAATTGATTTGTCAATTCCGAGTTCAGGAAGTGATATCATGGGCCTAGTTTATTAGGACGGTTGCACATTCATTAAATCCATGTCTATTGTAGTGTAAGGTAAGACCATATGGAAAAATAAATAAAAATAATAAAGAATGATAATGGATGATTACACTTGTGTGCATTCATATCTATTGTGATATCTATGACGAAGAGATTATATTTCACAAACTGTGATTGTATAAAGGTAGTAATTGCTTTGAATTTACCTTATCTCTATAGGGGCCTCGATGGGTTGCTAGAACCTTCTCTTTATCGGTGAATATTACTCACTACTATTGAGATAATGGCATATATGGTCACACACAATAGAATTTTTAAAATCGAACCTATTCTATGAGTTGGAATATAGAACTTGGTGGTCCCATCCATTGTGTTAGTGAATTATACAAGTTTTATGGATCAACAAGTAATAAATAAATTCATTAATTCTTCAAGAAAAGAATAATAAATTGGATATATTTAAAAAATAAATTTACAAGTGGTTAAGTAACTAAAAAGAAAATATATAATTCGAATGGTTTTAAATATACATGGTTTTTTTAATATTTTCAAGAGAAGTGAGTCGAGTAATAGACCCATGTTTATCACCCAATATATATTTAATATATATTTTAGTTAGAGATAAAAAATATAAATTTTATTTATGTAATAATATAATTTTCATGAATAAATATTTATAATACTTATACAGTGAATATATATTACCTTGGGGCTAAGAACCCATAGCATGTATTTTATATATCACCTATATAAGTATAAGAGAGTCTCTCTTAGGGGAACTATTCATGTGACAAATTTGAGATCCTCTCTCTCCTCCTGGATTCTATAAAGAGATCATCTCAAGAAAAGATGAGCTTCAAGATCATCTTTCTTGGATAGAACAATTATTTCATTGAGGTGATCAATGTTGCCTTGAAGATATTGTTGGTTTACTGCACTTGGACCCAGATTCTAACAAACGATGCACGTCCATATTCGAAAGGCTTTTGTGGAAAATTTACAGGACCATGCCGTCAGAGTATTATATCAACGGTCTTCAGCAACCTTTGACACACATTCGCACGTCAGATACAAACACGGTACTTGTTCATTTTAAATTTTTGGCACTTATCAAATCTATGTGTGGTTCTCAGACCATAATGAGACAGCTCACTAGTGTCAAGGTCGTAATGTTTCTCTAGTGATGCAAAAAACATTAATTTCCCAGCCCATATGCTTCTTTGGAACATCCGAGTACCAAACAGTTTGTACATATAGAGAATCTTTTACAATTCAAGTGAGGTATGATTCAAGAATTATTATCCAACACAAGAGTCAAATTGATTGATTCATTAGTGGATGGAAACGATGTATCAAATGGGAATTATCCATAATGGAATCTAATATCAATGAGTAAAATGTTTTATGTTGTCTAAAGGTTGATATACATATTGGATTAACCCATTAGTAATATGGGTTTGATAAGTAGTGAAAATGAAATTCATTGGAAAATCTAAAGACCACTATTAAAAAAAGTTGAGTATCCCCTTAATATCAATGTGTGGAATGAAGCATGGATTTCATTTTCTTAATGTTACTATAAAATTTATTAAGTGTGGGAGAGAAGGTCAGTAGGTAGTTGAATACTGAATTTATAGGAAAAATGTGTCTAATAATTAGAATAGATGAAAGCATACAAAGAATAAACCTCCCCATCATCAATTCTACAAGTGAAACAAAATGACAAATTATATTAACCATTGATCCAATACTATAGTTATTGATGATGATTGAGTTCAGGAAACTCTTATGTCTAATGGAAAATTAAATTAACATGCGATCACTATCGGTGATGTGGAGTATGATATTGATGTAGGGAAATGTACACATATCATATAATCTAATGTATGAATTGTTTTTTTTGGTTATGGATACACCCAATATTTTATTTTATATGAATTTTCTAAGGGTATCTCCATAATACATCACCAACTTGTTTTTTAGATTTGTTGACACCTCCCAATGGAAAAATAGATACATCCAAATATTATAATTATTCCCCATTTATAGTTTGTTGGAATATTCTTATTTAAAATAATGTGATCCTTCTTTTTGATTATTTTTTAGAAGAAGTGAGGGGAAAATTAGGTGTTAGTGTAGAGACTATACGATTCGGCTATAATGATAATAAGTGATAATATATATATGTATATATATCACAATGGTAGAATAACCACAATAGTTTAAACAAAAAAATCAATAGAATCAATAAAAAAATTTGTAGTAAGAAAATTCCTATATCCACATACAAATTATAGATTAAAAACATGTTATACATGTCACATAAATCAATGCAATAAAATTCACCCAAATATTAACATATGGGTATTTAAATATAAAATCCTAAAAAGGTTTTCTAACTCAATGTAGAGAAACCACATATTATATTTCCATTGATATCATGTAAATATATTACATACTTTATCATTAATGTCTGGTTTTCGAGCCTGTCCCTTACCTGATTTCCAAATCATAATGTCTGCATGCACTATGATTGGCTTTTCTTCTGTTTGAGTATGAACCCATTAAACCACATCTATTATATTTATCTCAAATATAAATAATTACACGGTGTATGTGAAATAAAATAAGTAACTGAAAAACCCAAAGACACATTTATTAATTAACCTGCTTCTCTTATGCATAGTTTCCATAATGATAAATTTACCTACATAAAGAAATAATGATATATCTTGAAAAAGATTCACCCAAATATATATTTCCGTACAATTAATTTTTTAAACATATAATTGTTCTAGTGAGGACCCATTCATTAATTCCAAGGCATCCCCTAAATAATATCATATGAGGTAATCCCTCAGCATCAACAAAAAAATAATTTCTCCCAAAACATCATGAAATATGATACTCTATATATCATATATCGAGTAATCTAAATCCCATAAAAATCACCATAAAATCATCCATGGTCTCTCATACCTCTATTGAAATAGTAGTTTTCAACTCAATAACCCAGTGTCCCATGGAATGATGATATCCATCCTCCACTGTACAATAAACTACCATCAGTTGGAAAACCTAATGTCCCGAGAGACAAAGATATTTGTCCCCCCAATAATCATGGGACATTGGACTCAATGATAACCTTGAGCCTCAACCCCCAACTGACGGTCTCCAACCCATCACCCATTGGTCCATCACTATCAACTATGGTATTATAAAGTGGCCACCTCCTCTATAACTAATGGTCAACACCATCCCCTATGTATCAATAACAATGAAGGACTCCAACAACAATGAGTTGTTTACACCACTTCATCTGAGTCATGTTTATGTTCACATGAATCCATCTGTATTTCATCATACAACCATGAGTGGAAATGACCAAAAAGTATATAAACCGCTCCAATTGAAAACCTCATTCCCTCATGTGAATGACATCACTCATGTCCTGATAGTAAACACAATCCCAGGTTTTATGGGTCATGCCATCAATATGAGGACCTCATAACCTCAATCTCAATGAACTATGTAACCTTAATCTGGTGAACAACACCACCCCCAGTATCTCAAGACAATCCTAACCTAACTAATTGTGTATCCTCCGTCTTAGTTATCAATATTGCCTTAGAGCCTCAATTCATTCCCATTATGTTTTCATGGAACTATTGTAACCATATTACCTTTCAATTAAATTTAATTACACAATTAGCCTAACTTTCACAGATATTAAAAATACCCATACACAACACAGTATAATTAAATAGTATAGGAATTCCAATTGACATCCCATAAAATCAATTAAACAGTTATGAGACAATTATTAGTTTATTTATGGTTTCCCCTAGAAAACCCAATGTTCATATATATTCACACACATATAAAACTGAAACTAAATTACAGAAATCAAGTAACCACCTATCATAAGATCATGGGAGATCCCATGTCAAATATCAGCCTCTAAATTAAGCATTATAAAAATAAGATGATGATTTAAAAAAGAACCCCAAAATTGGGTAAAAATGTCACCTGGATATGGAATTACATAGGGTGATATAAATGAGAAATAGAATCAACTTGATTGATTTCCTTACCAAGATGAATCCATACCCCCAAAAGATCTTGATGTTGAGTCTGAACATGGGAGGATGCTCAAAACCTAAGAAGATGGAATATTGAGAGATCAAATCATAAAGGAGCATTTGTATATATGGTAGGATACAAATAGTGATATCCCAATTAAATAATATGGGTGAAATTTTAATTTTATTCCCTAGTTAAAAATATTCATGTTTATTGCGTGGTTTGGAAAACCATGTGTTCCTCACTATCCAAGTGAAGTGAAACATCCAGTTGTCTAGAAACATATTTTTTCAAACCAAGAACTAACAATTTAGTTTACTTTAAACACTTTTACATTAGTGCAGACATAATTGGGATGGGACACATTGTTAAAACCAAAAATTCCCCTTTGAAAAATAATTTCAATGGTTATAGATTAATTTGGATGATAGGAAATACCCCAATAATGCCCCATGTCTAACATTCCCAGAATTGTCCAGGGACCAATGCTTCAAAAACTCATTAAAACACTTAGGTGACTTAAAAACCATTAATCTGTATATAGAAAATTAATTGGAGGGTTAAAAATCATGGAATTAGGTCTCAAAGCTATAGATTATTGTTGGAAATCTCAAAAAACATTAAAATATTATTCTTTCAAAAAGTTTTACCATTATAAACATCAAAGAAGATATATAAGTATGATTATAGTGAGCTTAGAAATAAGAATTTTTAGATTCCAATTAAATATAGGTGATTAGGGTTTTTCATTTATGAATGTTTATGACTATAGTTTCTACGGAATCACCTGAATTTCATTAAAATTGAAACTGGATTCAATGGTATTTTTTATTTAAGAGCTTTTTCCATTGTACTACCGGTTGTTTGATTTATTTTATAATGTCTAAAAATGGAATTATATGGTGGTAAATAGTTCAATTAAAAATCTGAAAAGTGAGGTTTTGGATTTTTAGGAGTAGTTACATGGGATCTTATGGAATGTTATTACTAACATTCCATGTTTATTGATTAGCATAGATTTATTGTTGGATTACTAATGAGAGCATGAGTTAGGTTCAAAAATTGGTGGAAACAGATTTATATCTGTGGTGTATGATATTTTTTATTCATCCTAGTTGTACATGAGAAATGGATAATATGTAACATTAGAGAGTGGAAGGGTATGAGTTGGGGTTCAATGTTCTTAGATATGAAAATTGAGATAACGATGAAATGAATATTTAGAAAACTCTAACAGAAATTATTATGGGATTAGAGTGAATTTTTGAGTGAACTAGGTACTGTGAGATTTTAGACCCATTATTGGACATGGACACGTATAGTTTGGAGACATTGTGACTGAGTTGTTAAAATGGAAGTAAAACAAGTTTTAATATGAGTGTGACATAGAGATAGAAAAACACAACTATCAAAATAATCATAGTTCACTCCTATATTTGATTATCTGATAACCAATATATTGAAAAAATCCAATTTTTGTCAGTAATGAATAGATTATACATCAAGAAAAAAATTATATTCTTTCAGTATGATGAGAGAGACTTCTTGTGAATTACTGTTGAGTATGAGTATATGGTATTCCATAATTTTAGGAGTACAACATTGGTATTTTGAGGTTATTGAACCATTTTTTACTTGAATATTATAATATTCCATCAAAAACATTCCCATATAGTTGGGATAGTTGTTGGGATACATTTGAGTTAGTTCTCATAATTGAGTGGGATCTCATCCATGCTGGATTTTTTGTATGCGGATAAAAGAGGCATGGGTTGTGGAATTTAAAAAACCATTTCATTGGTATAATGATGATGGTGCCCTTAAGGCAGGGAGAGATACATCTATTATTTATTAGAAATCTATCATTTGATAAGGGTTATGGAATATGTAGACCGATCGTTAAATGATCATTCCGCTCAGTGATATATTTGGATAATGGACAATGTACATATTGATTTCTAAATAAATTCCATTTAACCACCCAGATTTTTTATCCATGATGATGGTTAGTGAACTTGATCTTTTTATGGGTTTGGTTGTCTTGAGTGGAACTAGGATTCCCAATTTGGAATTTCATAGATACAGTCACAGACATAGGATTCTATATTAACCTGACCACTTGGTGAGATACCACTTCTAGCCATGGAAATTTTTTTCTAATATGATTACAATAATGATATGTAATTTTGTTTCACTTATAAACTATAGAGTGTGCACTACTTTGGACGTGATCATCAAACACGATTAGTTTGATTATGACGTTTCCTAAGGCTTCCTGTAGGGATCGATAGATGGTTTGGTTGTGATGATCCACTGATACTGGTTCAGGATTACAACAGTGTTCATGTTCTAACATTATAATCAAAATAACCAAGGGATGGTTTAATCTTGAACCATCATACGATTTTGGTTATGGTATTTGGTGATCGTGCATGAAATATTCTCCAGATTCCTTATATTAAAGGAATCATGATACAGTTTTGGTGATGCATCATCCATTAAATATCAGTTTTTTTAAAAAAAATCCACCGTAGATCTTTTATTTTATCTC
The DNA here is from genome assembly GCA_963277665.1 of Viscum album. Taxonomy (NCBI): domain Eukaryota; kingdom Viridiplantae; phylum Streptophyta; class Magnoliopsida; order Santalales; family Viscaceae; genus Viscum; species Viscum album. The sequence continues at coordinate 569,553,348 of OY728151.1, forward strand.
ATTAAAGTAGATTATGTAGTTAGTTGGGAACCATATATGGAATGTATTTTAGCAAAGTATATTTCACTATAAATCCTATCCATGTGTTTTCAATGAAAAGGTAGCACATCCATTCTAATATAGTTTGATTTGAGGTCGACCATTTTCATTAAATTATGAATAATCAAATGACTATCAGTAGGATACTATGAATTTTCTTTTGTAGTCTGTTCTATCTGTGGGAGTGATGGACTCGGAATTGGAACATTAAATATATGATCTATTTTGGGAGATTATATATGATAACTAGAGATGGTGATGGTGTCAAGATCATTTCTCATGAATGATAGGCTCATGTAAGCACCCACTTGAGGATACAGGTGTAGATATGATAATTGGACTCATTTTTAAGGCTAAATATCATGTGTTTGATGTGGTTCTTGGAGTATAATTGGGAATTTGGAAACCCATTGGGGTAGTATGATTGGGTGTTACCAGCTTATGTGGGTCAGGTGATGATTTCATTATTTATTCAAGGATTCATTTGTAAGAGAAGGTATATTATGGGTACGTTAAATTCTGAACATTTTTTAATGGGTTGAAAAAATAATGGAATATAAATTATCATTTTGGATGACATGAACATTTTTAAGCACCCTTTGGAATGGAATTATGAGTGTTGGAATACATAAAATGGTTTTTTTATAGAGGATGAATCTAGCCTATATGGTGGATTTAAGGGTTTAGGAGTTTCCAATGTGTTTGGGATTGAAAAAATATATTTTATATAAGACATACATGGTGCATAATTATCCCGTGGTGAGTATAAACTCGGAAGTACAACTGCAACAACCATTTATTATGGGAACACAATTAGGTTGAATGTTATGACAGTTCCTAGAAAACAATGCATCGCATATAGGAAAAGTCAATGGTATTCAAACCATTTGTGGAAGGAAACATGACGATATGAATATCTATAATAAATTGAAGAGTGGAAATGAAAGGATTGAACATGGTTTGTTAGAATCTGCTATGTTGGAAGCCATAATGTTTTTTGTTAGAAGAGGAGTTTAGTTTGTGTTTTTTTTCAATCTACATTTGAAAGATCTCGTTTAGGGTTTTTTATTATCAACCCATTAATGGAAGATCATGGAGATTGTATGGAAAAGATCATACAGTTTGATACTAAAGCGGTAATGAAGGTGGCACCATTCTCTAGTTTTTCCCATGTTTTGGGGTTGAAAATTGGAAAATAGAGAAACATGTTCTTGGAAATGGAAGGTGCATGAAAGAATTGAAGTGTGCACAAAATATTGATTTTTATACACTACATTGAATGATTTTTGGAACTTGAGCGCAATATATGATTCAATATCAGAAAATCGAAAAATATCAAAGTCATGTAGTGCACGGAATATGATGTTTCATGAAAGGGTTTGTGCGCCCAATGCAACGTCAATAGAATGGTTTTCATGATCATGATGAATCTTGTGTGCACCGACCAAAACACATCGAATTCTTGATTGTTGGGTCCTCATGGTCCTCTCAATAAGTGCCTACCAACATAGATGGATGATGAATTTTCTAACAAAAATCTTGTTAATTAGTCGTCAAAATGATTTTCACGTGAAAGATTGGATGATGGTAAATCATGCACGAAATGTGTTCCTTTTGTCTGAATAGACCATGTGTATACATTAGTGGAGTTATGAAAACGGTAATTGTTGCACAGAAAGTAGGTGCTGCGTGAAATTCATCTTTCATGAAAATTCCCAAATCATGCGCGTAAGTTGGGGTATTCTTTGCATGTGTGGTGTTATGCATCTGACATGATTTGGAATATCATGTGTGTGTGATTATTGCTTTCAAATACACCAATCCTATACTTTGATGAAAGAAATTTCTCATACTGAATAGAGGCAAAGACTTCAATGTAAGTCTATTGATGAGACATTCAAGTCTATAAACTATGTTTGACTTCTCTCAAGTTAGTAAGCTTGGGGGAGTTGATGGAAGTGATCCGAGGGATGTATTGAGCTATCCCCGAACCTTGTGAATGTAGTTATCCTTTCACAGAGTATCTATGAACAAATATTTTAATCCTAAAACTTGTAATGATTAGTGGATTTAAGTATGACCAACACTTTATTGGCGTATGCTCCATGGACATAGCCTTTTGCGGTGAACCAAGTAAAATTGTTGTGTCATCTCACTACCTTCATTTGTTTGACAGACATAACAAGTTCCTACCAACATTTGAACAAGATCCAAAACATTAAATAGAAAACTTTATCACTCTGATTCAACCCTACACTCTCAGGGCGTTCTGGGGTCCTTCATGCTCCCCATCTTGGGGGTAGTGGGATCATTCGTAATATAACCACCCTATTGATACACAATTTTTATAACTGTGTGGTCTAATTTTTCCCCTACTAAAAATGGAAAAAATTCCATTTCAACAATCCAAAATATAATATTATTTTATCCCATTTCCACCCTCACTTATCCCCATGTCCCTCCACATATGTTATCATATCCCTTCATCTTTTATATAATTTTCTTCTCCATTATTTGTCTGATTTCAAAAATAAATGATATATTACAAGACTCTAAAAAATTATAAGACTCTAATTTATTTCGTGTTATGATTATATCCCCATTCCAACTTTTATCATTGCGTGAGATATTATCTCTTTTGTTTTTGGGTTATCATATATCTATAATTTCTATCATTTTGTTCTAGAATCAAATCTATTTAATGGACATGTGATGTTTCCTAAACATGAGGTTGGTGATTTATGGATAGCACATAATTTCTTTCACCATTATGTAACACTCCATTTTTCTAGAAATCATATTTTCGATGTGTGACCTTTGGAATATAATATTAATTATTCATATTCATATTCTATATAATTGGTTTCCAGGGTGTGTTCAATTTCACAATTGACGGTTTTAAACCATGACTTTCTCCACCACTTGCGGTTGTTTTTTATATACCCATGGCCCCACCACCATGGCTAGGTAATTATAAAACCTTTTAAGAGATATTGAATTTCCTCTTATTAAATGAAATGGTAAATTGGAATTATAAAATAATTAGTTGTGTGGATGAATAAAATAGCCTTTTTAGATTATTCTATATTATGATTAAGTCGTCTGTTATTAATGTGATTTCCAGATTGAATTTTGTGAATTTTTATATTGTTTAATACTATTATAGGGTTTATATAAATTTTTTTTATAATAAAATTAATTGTAGAGTTGTTTGGATTGACTCCCTTATTCCTTTCCCTTTTTCTTTATAATTGATTTTCCTTGTGGGTTGACTTAAAATCATTCAATTGAGTTGAATTATGGAATGTATAATCCCATAACACCTGTACCCCTTATAATTTATTATGATTAATGGAATAATCATGAAAAATAAATTTTTGGAATGTATTCATAAATGTACCAATTTTTTTATAAATGAAATGATATAGTCGAATAAATTTATTCATTATAGTTGTCAATTAACATGGATATTTTACCATGGACCAAGTCTATTCATTAATAGAAATGTTCATATATAATTCATTACAACATTAAATAAAGCTATATTCTTGATAAAAAATGCATTGGATGGGTTAATAGGTTAAATGATATCATATTAATAAATATTAATATATGGACACCTTATACATAATGATTTGGACTAGCTCATAGGTAGAATTAGATTATTTAGATCCAGAAATATATGATGATTCATAAAACATAATGATTTGGATGAGTTTATATGTTTAATTTTATTATTATTCTCCGTGACAGAAAATTTTAATCCTATTAAATAATATAGTTGAATGGATTATTTATTGAATGACATTGTGTAACCCTAGAATGAGACATAGATTGATGGTATGGAATACTTGGGATGTGTTCATATATTGACAGATATTATCTGATTCCTTTAGTGACATATGGATTCCTAATATAGAATTCCATGATCATGCATATAGGTTGAATGATATTATATACAACATTAATGATACCATGATTCTTGAAAAATAATTTCCACGGATGGGTTAGTTTGTTGAATGATGTTATGTTACGCCGTGGGAGACACTTAGATTCGAAAAACATAATTTTTCTGATGGGATCATTGGATGAATTTGTAATTAAATAATCCCTAATAGTCTATAAATCATGGTCACATTATTTCATTGGTTCTATATACAAGTGATCATATCCCAAAGGAGGAAATGCATTAGTAGTCTTCATATACTAGATACATACTTCAATATCTCATTAATTTTAAATACATGAAACAAAACACATTGAATATAAAAAAACATAAATCTTTTATCTTATTAAATTATTCCTTCTTCATATCCATAGATCTGGAAACAATGTAAGGGAAATATCAAATTCATAATAAGTGTAACATAATGTACAAGATATCAAGGATAAATAATGTATAATCAATAAGGAATGATCAATATGGAAAGGTAAATATTCAAATGCACATTCAATTTAATCAATAACATGACATTGATTATTATTTAAACTATAATCAATACAAAAATGTATATAAATAAACACACATTCCATTTAATTAACAACCTGATAAAAAAATGCATCCACTAATAATATCAACGTAATAACCTCGTGGATATTAAAAAAATGATTTTTTAATGAGGAAATTCATGATATTGGATTACATGACCTCACACATCATGATATCTATACCTTCAAGAACATTAAAAATACTATTTATTATTATGGGTATAAAACCATTTCTTTCTCACTTACTTATTTTTGGCATGAGAATATTGATTCATCTCAGGGGGTATATAATTTTATGCTCTACAAATCCCTGGATGCGCACCACATTCAACATATATATCCAATGATCAATATAATTCACCAATAACATTCCTAATAAATACTTGTATATATAGCATAAAAATATAGAATATAATCATTTACATAGTTAGTCAAATAACATTCAACGTAAAACTATTTATATATAAAAAATATATTTTTTAACAAATTAGCATATCCATGAAAAAACATTTGGTTATTTATAGAAATATTAATTTCTTATGATCTCAATATGTTGAATATTTGGAAGTAATTATAATGAAAAAATCTCAAACAAGTAATTAAATATTATTAATTTCCCTACTCAAATTAATCATAAATTATCCCTCTAATGGTTAAGGTTAGTAGTATTAAAACATATCTCTAGTAGATTATATGTATAATATTTGATCATTTTCCTTACTGTATATAAATAATATACATATATATATATATTTATTTATTTAATTACATTTATGTGTAAAATAAAATTTTAACTTTGAAAATATATTTTGAAGACGCATAATATATAAAATTACAAGAAAAATATTTTCAAGGAAAAGATCCATACAAAATTATAAATGATTCAGAAAAGGATTGTCTGGTCGTTTTAAAGGAAATGTTTCATTCACACCACGTTCATTAAAAAATTATTATCTTTACATTTTTTAGAAAAGTCAATTGTTTGTAGTTCTCAAAATGAAAGGAAGATACATTTTTAAAAATATCCCAAAATAAAAATATGGGAATTGTTTTTTAAAAATAGTAATATATTTCTTGAAAACATTATTTGAAAGCAGAGATCTTGAATAAAGAATATTTTTTACCAATTAAAAAAATTGCATAAAATTTATTTAAAACCATTTTATCAAACATTTTAGGTACCAATGAGAAGAAAATAGTAACATTACCTGAAAATTTAATGAATAACATGATGATAAAAAATTTAATGGGGTTTATTAAAAAAATTATAAAATATATTTCATTAATTAAAATTCATGTATAACAATTCCAGATTAAAATGACATTGAAAAATAAAACTCTAACCACATGGGTATATTTTGAACCGTAAACCCCAAGAAATGAAAAACATAAAATAAAAAATTAAATACCAGGAATATTAAAATATTCATGATATAAAATATCAACAGGAAAATATACACCTCATCAAATAAAATAGGGTTTTAGCATGAAATATGTCCTAGAGAGGGCAATTTAAGTTTAGAATCCCTTACAATGATCATTATATTAAACATAGACAAAATCAATGAATATGCTACATGTGTTAAGATTAAATAAAATATAATATCATAAAAATTGAATGCACATTTAGTCTTATAATATCAATGGAAATGATGAATTAATATAACCCAATGAAAACAAATCGAGTTATGAAATTCCTTACCACAAGGTAACATTAAATAAAAATCCAGTTGAATGAAATACAGAAAATTGTATACTAGAATAAAATTAAATATGATATATTATTTAAAAAATATGTAACAAGTGTAGAATATACACCACAGATAAAAAAATTACTTTATAACATTACAATATGCCTCAATGAAATAAAATTGAGACAAAGTACCTTACTCGTGATCTCTTTTGGTAGAATAAACATTATCCTAATCTATATTAGTTTTAATAATTGTATTAATTTAAACCACAACCATATTAATTTTTATAATTTCATAAATGATTCTCTTATAACATCCTTACACACATTAGTTTTCAAAATGTTGTTTTGTTATTGTTTCAATAGTACACATACATATTTTCCCATATGTGTTTATTCATGAATGTTTTAGTCCAAATTTATATGATTTTTTCCAACATATTTATAATTATATTAATATTATTAATATTAAATATTCTTATTTAATTGATTATTAAATCCATCCATGAAATATGGACATAGAAAGTAAGTCACCTAATATAGTGGCGATGATAGGTCGTAAGTATACAGGAGATTAGATATCATTACCTTAATGGGTTAAAGGGAATGTAAATAAATGATATAATAATTTTATAGAATGTCGATAATTTCATATGAATTTCATATATTAATTATTTTAATCATTATGGCTATCCATACTAGTCATTGATGGATTTAAAATTACATCAGTTTCTTGAGGGGTTGTTTGTTGTGCACACACATTATGGTTTTTTTCCCATTTAATGGATGAAGAGATGGATAAATATTATGCCATAATAAAAATAAAAAATCACCATATGGAATATATTATTTTCATTATACTTGAACTTTTTAAGACACAAATGAACATTGCAAATGAAGGATTAAAAAGAATAATAATTGTAAAGAATATGATGATCATATATAACTTTGTGAGAAGTAATATTCATGAGGTGGATTTAAATTAATATATATATATATATATAATTTATAAATATCAATTAAATATTTCCTAATAAAAAAATTCTAATTAATTAAAATGGATGATCATTATTCATTTGAAAATAGTTTTTATAAAAAATGTTTATTCATGCCTCAAAAAAATCTCAAAACAAAATTATGCATAAATATTAATATAATGTAATAAATTATTTTATATTAATCTGAATAATACATCAGTTTACTATTAATGAAAATTAATTGAATAGTTGGACCTCTAAAATACTTAATTTTATAAAAATGTATGACATTTTTACAAAAAAGTGTCATTTTTCTGTATACATTGAAAAAACAACCTTTTTAAAAAAATCCCAAAATATCTCCCTATGATAATTTTGATATTATTACTTCATATATGGGTTGAATTTCACCCAATAGAATATATAAAATTTTAAGAAATTAATTACGTTATTTCCTTACAATGATTTTTATAAATAATTTTTCATGAAAACATATTTGTTGATGAATAAATTAACTATACAAAAATTTTAGGGATCCTAACTAAAATATTACCTTGATAAAGTCCTAAAAATATTTTAATGATTTTTTTAGTCCTATATATAACCAAAAATTAAATTTCTAGATAATATAGACCATATTTATATGATATATCTCATGACATGATTATTCTCAGGGTTGTGTGTCATATATAATATCAATCATAATGTCAGTATTTTAAAATCATGGGGTTACATATACCTATAGTGATCAAAGAGATGATATTTCAGAAACATTAATTAAAATCATGATGGGTAATATATTCCCACCTTCAATAAATTCCATCCACCTAATTTGAACATGCACTTGAAAAACTGATTTGAAATTTAAAAATTCTATTATAAAAAACATCATAAATGAGGTTAATAAGACATATCATGATAATTGAAAAAGGGACATGTGGAGGTCATATGTAATAACACATAATAATGATTCCAATTTTGATATAATTGGTTGTAATTAAATATATTGTAATGTGTTTAATGTGTAATTTTTTATAAAGAGATATAGATATAATTTATTTTCATGAAAATGAATCAATTAAAGAAAGTTAATAACCACAAAACCATAAATCAGTGATGATATAAAAATCCATATTTTAATTAGATATTAAGGTAATTTGGAAAAAAAATCTTGAGTATTTTCATAAAGATGTAGATTTATTTTATAGTCTATATATATATTTAAATATACAGACATTATATCATTATACATCATACAATGAAAAAATTATTTGTTTGTTCTTCAATGAATTTTCACATAATCTATTAATCCAATAAATAAGATTTCTAAATGAATTCTAATTCTTAATGAACTGAAATATACTTTTAAAGGATCATAAAATCAATAAAAATGTTACAATTCATTCTATCTATATAAAAAGAATTCAATTACAAATATGGTTAGAAGAAGTTAATATAATATATTAATATTTAAAATTCTATATTAACACCCATTGTTTTACATAATACTTATTCATAGTGTTTTCGAAATAAATTGATATCATATTACGAAGTACACCATGTCATCCAATTGTATGATATGTACCCCCATCTCCCTTTAGTCGTGGGTTCATGACCTTAAGCCTTAATTGATGCGATAGTTTCCCAACTGACACATAGGTTGTAATTTTTAAAAAACAATTTTAATATAAATCCTATGATGTTCCCAAATTATGAGGACCGAAAATTGATAAGACATCAATGAAAAGATATTACATAAAGGGTACCAATACCATTAATATTATTTCCACAAAATTTTGGGGAATTATTCTTTAAATAACCCAATCATATAATAAACTGATTTGTTATATTGAAATAAATATATCAAAAATATATTTAATCATGATAGACTCCCATCACAAAAAATATAAAAATGGGTGTTAAAAAATTTAGCATATGATCCACCTGAACCACATAAATTCTATAAATTATAAAAACTTATATTGTTATCCTAGATGATGAATTATATTCATTAGAAAATTAACTAAATCCTTAAATGATTCATTGTAATTATAAAAAATTGTAGCTTACAAAAATAATTCTAAAATTTAATTATCGAATCCCAATACATAAGTAATCGAACAAAATTATATAATCTAGGTCTATCCTAGGTATAGGATTTTACCTTCCAAAGTGAAAATATAGTGTATAATGATCATGTTATAATATTAAAGGCAAAAAATTTAATTGGATTCCAAGGATGAAATTTATTTCTCCCTTTTGAACTATCACTTTTCCTTACAAATTCATTACTCTGTGGAATTGATAAAATATTATATAGTTACTATGATACATTATCATATGTTTCACTTTCCTCTTTTATGAAATTAATGTAATTGATAAATTTTCCCCTATGTAATACCCCACTCGAGCTCTTATCAGACTCCATTATTCCATTCATCAATGAGTATGAGAGTTGGTGCTGATACATATTGTTAATCATATATTATAATAACTAATTCGACATAATGAATATATGTTTTACTCCACTCATAATCCCATTTTTATTTTCATAATCACCAAATTTCCTATCATATTTCATGTTAAAATTAATTTATTAGGATATATCCATTGAATAAACCAAATTTAAAATAATGAGGATTAATAATCATAGTGGGAAAACTAAATAATCATTTATAGGATGTCTAAATCATGACACCTTATATTGAATATGATAAAACATAGAGATATCATAATTTATTAATTTTCCAAATTTATTATAATTATTCAATCTAGTGTGTAATGAAAATGTGAATTATCATAGGTATTTTCCATGGGTCTATCATACTAGTTGCACAATATGCCCCGTTATCATGCTGCATCAGATGATCGAGTCAAATCCAAATTCACGCTTATCATATTTATTACAACTAGTTTCATATATTCCAGAAACAAATCCACCTATTGTATCTATACATGGGTGTATATCATGTTATAATAGATAATATATGCCCCAAAAAAACATTATGATTTTGTTCATTACTTATCCTTATAGTCTTCATTTTTTTATGTTACTTAATCATTGATTTGATAAATATAATCCCCAATGTTTCTAAAAAACTACTTTTTAATATCAACTAAATATACCCCAACCCTATTATCCAATATTAGTTGGTTAATTTTTTACATTTTTGTTAGATACATTCAGTATCACCCTAAAGCACATAAAATTTGTTAATTTTAGTAAAATATATACAAACATTAATATCAAAATTAATTTGAATAAATTTCTTAAAACATTCTGAAATTAAAAAATTATGATACATTGAAATAATTAAATAATCCCATATTCATATCCATAGTAAAGGTAATTAAATAACATTGATCTTAAATGCCTAATATGAGTTACACATAGATAAATATGTCAGAAATATATAAATCAAAATAAATATGGAAATATACATAAGTGAACACACATTCCATTTAATAAATAACATGATTATTAAATAAATTTATATATAATAACAATATCATAATCACATTGATAATAAAAACAATATATCTAATGAAATAAATGATTAATATTGGTTTTCATGATCTCAAACATCAAGATATATATATATCAATAAGTCCTTTAAAAAAATTGTTTAATACTATAGGATGAATAATTTAATTCTAGATTACAAATTCATGTCATGAAAATGATGATTCATTTATGGGAAATATAATTCTAGGATCCACTCATTACTACATGTCCAATTCATTGTTTATATATAATATGATATATTTAATTAATGAAAAATATTCCGTATATATAAATGTCCATGTCAAATAATTAATATGGAATAAAAACATTTCCCTAGTTGGTAAACTATTGATCAATGAATAAACTATATGTATAAATGAAATAGGGTTTCAAAAATAAGCATATTTATATTAGATAAAATGGATATTTGAAAGATTTTTAAAGTATAATGATCATATAAATGTGTGAACATCAATAAAAACATATTGAATGTAATCTTAATCATGAATTTGAATATAAATACATTAAATTATCAAAATAATCATAAATAATACATATAATGGACAATTATTGTATCATTAACAAATATCCATTTTGTAGAAGAAGTTAAAAAATGGGTTTTTATATTGATGAATAGAAATACCATTTAAAAGGCCATTAAAAATTATTTTGAGGATGCTATCCATTTAATATAAGAAATTAATTTTATGAACATGAAATTAAAATCATATTTGGGAAAATATTTTCAATGAACATAATGATATAATAATATATTAGAACTTGATTGTAAATGACATGACATGATTGTATAAAGCTTCAGTTATAGATGAGTAAATTAAAAAAAATATTCCATTCAAATTTTTTTCTGAAAAGGAAAAAATAGATTTCTTAGAAAACAATAGGGATGATTCCTATTAGAACATGTTTTGAAATGAAATTTATTTGTAAAAATGGATTAAATTGATTATTATAAAACCATTATTGAAACAATTTATAGAAAATATAGATTTGGAAGAAAAATTACATTTGATCGTTGAGCTAAATAAAATCGGATAGATTTAAAAACATTTTAAAAATAACTAAAAATACCAAATAGTGGATATTTGTACAATTAATTATAAAATAAATGAAAAATGTTTAATATACTTAAATGGGTTATTTAGATAATGTAAAAAGAATTTCCTTCTATGGAATTTATTGTTAAAAAATCATGATTAATAAGATATTGATACACTAATCTCTTACCAATTTGGTAACGTTTGAATCATAATCCCCATAAAAGGAATAAAATAAAATAAAAGAATAAATAAAAAAAATATAAAATAATTAGTGATGTAAATTATCAAATATTTATTAGATACACCTCATAAAAGAATGTTGGATTATACAATGTCATATGTAAAAAAGAAGATAACATGACATGAGAATCCCTTATGGTGATCATAATATTGATGTGACCGTTTGTCAATTATTTTACTTTTATTATAAAATGTAAATAAACATAAAAATATTCATTATATGATATAATATATTCAAATTTCATTAGACTCAAAATAATATAATATAATTGAAATAAATATGTAATATTTCCCAATGAACAAATATTGATTTATGTAATTCCTTACCACTAGGTAACATGAAAAATAAATCCCGCCATATTAAATAATTCAAATTGAAATAAAAAATACCATGAATGATTATGGATTCAAGATATTTGATGTAAAATTGATATTATATACACTATATAAGATTCATTATGTGTATAACATTACAATATTCTTTAATGAACGGAAATGGAGACAATGTCCCTTAACTCAAAACCTTTTCATTTTTGAATATGATTTAAAAGCATTTATAATGAAATTTAGAATGATATTTTTTCTTAATATAACAATATTAATGTTTATAATATCCTATATAATCTTGTTACAACATCTTACAACAATTTCGTTAATAATCATTTATCATTATGATTATTTAAGGTGTTAATTGCATTGGTTTCCCATGCATGTTTTATCATTAATGATTTATTTCATGTGTTTATGTTATTCTTCCATCTTCTCCATAATGATATTAATCTTATAAATATAATATTTAATTATTATATTCACTTCTAAAACATTTTTTTAATGTTGGATGTAGATAATGAGTCACATTTCTTCATAGATATAGTTGAGCGTACATATACATAAGTGAATATATAATTCACTTAATGGTTTAAATGATAAGTAATTGGATGTTATATTGATTTTAAAAAATTAATATCATATCATATTTATTATAAATAATAATTATTTCTATCCTTTGGGCTTTACATTTGAGTTACTAAGGGAAAGAATTACATTGGATTGCGAGGGGGAAGTTTTCCATACAAAAAGGATGGATTTATTTCACTTTTCATGGAGGAGTAAATGGATAAAAATTATGACATAAACATAATACCATATTACTATGTTGTATATACTAGTTTTATTATATTGTAATTATTAATTATAAGGACCCGGACAAAATATTCCATAATATATCATATTGTTATAGAATTATCATTCATATATTCACAGATATATTTTTTATTTAGAGTTTTATAGAATTCAGAAATAATTCATAATTACCAACCCAAAAGAATAAAACTTGGGTAATATAAAAAAGTATCAATTTATTCAATAATACAATTTTTTTAATAAAACATGAAATCTTCTCAGGAAAAATAATTGCAACATTCATCTCATCTTCTACCTTTGTCTTAAAAATCTTTTAACACTGTTGATTTTTTTACAAAAATAGGATGAGAACACAAATTTTAGTAATCAAAATGACAATAAAAAACAGACCATTATTTCATGAATACATATTAACATATGAACTCATTTTCACAGAGACATACTTCTCACCCATATGTATTGTAAAGTTACACTATGAAAATAAGATATTTCAATTAAACATAGAAAACATAAATAAAACCAAATATGTAACTCGGGGAATTACATACATAATAATTTTAACCATTCAGATTCCATATGATTTATAACCCACCGGGATACCTTTCAATGTAACCCTCACATCTACCATATGATGTTACAATCACAGTTACACTTGGTATAACCATTATGATCAAAGACCCACATAAAGATACTCAATGAATTGGATGGAGGTAAAGGTCCCACACATTCTCATAAGAAATGGAATATAACCATAAAATACTCACAAAACTTGAATACTTTCATGATAAAAACAGTCATTTTGAATTTTGTAAAATATCAAAATTAAAAGTGGATTTTTAAAGAAAATACTCCTTCCTCAGGGTTTTCATACATTAATAATTTTCAATCCGCATGAATAATTGTTTGAAGAGTTTTATTTCTATATTTATGAGACAAATATATATTAAAAATTACTTATATGTTATTATTGTAAAATATTTCAACACATTTAAAAATAATATGTTGTTATTTTTACTTATTTGGGTTTATTTTTAAAATGGATTACATGGGTTGTTAGTTATGAGTTTTCATGTCAAATGAATGGAAAACACTATAAATGGAATGAATTTTTTTAATATTATTCAAAAAAATTATATTATACCACATATCATTTTGTTTTCATATATGAGGATGAATCATTAGATAAAACATTAATAAAAATGATTCATTTTTTGGAAGTTTATACGACAAGCACTAACTTATATCATTTAATTAAATGTCATGTTAGCAAATTTTCTATATGATATTGAATTATTTATAATATTAATAATAGAATTTTATTTACCAATAATAATTTTTTCTGATTATCCTTGAATATAGTGATGGAAAATTAAAACACATTGTCCATGATTATGGTATATCAGCAGATCACGAACAACAGTTTCATTTTTTGGAATAAGAGTAAATAAGGGATGTTTGATGAAGTATATTCCATAAATAATAAAAAATTATAGTATATATATGAGAATAAAGTTATGATTTCACATGGATTCGTTGATATTATGAGATAATAATAAATCAAATGAAATTGAAATGAAAATAAAACAAAAAGAAAGAGAATTTTAAATGTTCAATTCTCCTCCTTGAGAACCTCTAAAAGGCACTTGCTTTTGGCATTTTGGTGAGACCAAAATGTCTTAGACATGGATATCTGTCTTTCGCAGAAAATTTGGTAGAAATTAAAAAATCTATAAGCCTTTTGGTTTGGAAGGGAAGATGTGGTGAGGATGATATTTATTTTGGATGAAAGGGGTGTTTTCTATTTATTTCATTCATTAATTTATTATTATAGATGAAGACTATGTATATTTATATTATTTGCAATAAATATACTAAATTAATTAATTATTATTTATTATTATTTATGTTATATCATAAATAACTCATGGAATACGTTATTTAACATATAATGTGTATGCACAGTAAATTATTGTAATTTTATATTCATTAAAAAATTCATGTATTTTAGAAAAATCCCAAAAAAACACAGTAACAAATTTTCAATGCATATAATTTAAAAATAAAAAAAAAATAATTTTTTTTATAGATATGAGAAATTTAATTTGTAAACAAATTTTTTATTTACTAATAAAATATCAATTTCAAAATTATAACTAATTTTATAAGCCCATTAAATATTAATTAAGGTTTCATGGAATTATATTTTAGTCATTATAAAATAAAATAAAAAATTATGAATCTATTTTATGATGATAAATTAATTATAATTTTATTCTATTAATAATAAATTATAAATAAAAGATCATTTGTCCCAAAATTACCAACACCTAATCTATCATTTTTGAACCGTTAATTTACAATATACATGATATAAATATATCATTATTTCACATATTAGATACATATATTTTATTTATACTCTCATAGAAGGGGTTAATATTATATCATTAATAATTACTTAATTTTTATAAATTATACTTATTTCATTAAAAATTTATAAATAATTATACTTTTTCATTCCAAAATGAAAAAAAATTATGCAATTTGGCCATTACAGTCTCCACACCTTCTTGAAATCAAATACACACATTTTTAATTAAAAGTTTAATCAATTGAGGTTAACATTTGTTTATAGAATTTTCTTGTTCCCATGTTTCTTCTTCATCCATGTGGTTTCTCCATAAAATGTTACCCTTATAAATTATCTTCTTCCTTAAAACATTCTCTCTACGATCATGAATCGTAATAGCTTTCTCTTTAACAGAAATTTTATCTACCAAAAAAATTACTCCAAGGATCAACACCTGAGAATAATATAGAAAATACAGTATTAACATATAAACGTGAAAAACATGTGTACCTAGGAAAAACATATTAGAAAAAACACTTTGTAGAAAAATGATCTAACCTTATAGATGATAATATTGGGTCCAATGAACGGAGGATTCAGCTTTCCTTGCATATAAAAATTACTACCACATTTACAATGAGTTATTTAATAGAAAACATGATCACCTGCCTAGAAATAAAATTCTTTCAATTTTATATCATCATAATTTTGTTTATTACATTGGGTTTTCCTAACCTATTAATGAACCATATTCACTTTCTCAACTAATTCGTCTAAAAATTATTTTGCCATCAGCATCCTTTCACCAACATTATCCCAAAATTCTAGGGTTCAACTCCACATTCCATATAATTCCTTAAAATGTTCCATAAGTATGATGGAATGAAAAATTTTATTAAAGAAAACCCAAATAACGAAATATGTTAGACCCAAAATCTATAGTGAACTATTGACCAGGAAAGTAACATGAATTCCATGGTATTAATTTTTTGACCAGTCTATCCATCAGAATGGCGATGAGAGGTTGTGATGTAATTTAATTCAATTATATTTGAATTCTAAAAGAAATTAAAAAAGTTATAAGTTAACCTCAGATAATGGTAAGATAAAATGATAGTATGAATAACATTTAAATAACTATTTGATGTACATTCATGAATGATTATCAAAATACATAATATCTCAAATAATAATTAGTTGATTAGATTTAGTTTTTTAGTCATCAAAAACCAAAATCCCATTGTTTCCTCGATAATTATTCTGTAGTCCCACAAGAATGTACATACATATATTTTCCATTTACACTCTACCACTGGAAAAGGATAAAGAATCCCCATTAGAAGTTTTATATATGCTTTAAACTATTAATATGTAAATAAATCATTGTAAAATCATCAAAATCTCATTTCATTCAATCCCTCCAATAATACTCCTAAAGGTTATTGTGGATCATATTATGGATAGGTTGAACTGAAAATAGAGTACTATTATCTTCATGTAATAATTTATTATTATGTAGTGGATGCAAAGGCACACATAATCTTCTTTAAAATCTCAAAACAAAACCATTATCAGTGTTTAGTTATGGGAACATACATATTATAACCAATTATAGCTTTTTCTGCATGTCATGGTCTTACTTCTATGACATCATAATTCTATCTCTAAGAGTCGACTGTATTGGAAACTGAATCAAAATAGAGGAATTTCATGCATTAATATCTTCCAAGACAAAATTCATCAACCCATTAATAAAGGGTCTATGAAGCAATTGTATCATGGTTAAGGTAGCATTTTTTTGAATCAAGGTATCTCTGACATTTTCCCATTCCGGTATAGAAATCGATCATGAAATCATAATATTTATTAGTTATATAAATCTTATATTCATTATTTTCTGTTATTCTTGATTAAATATAGATATAAAACATTTATTTTAGGTACAAATTTAACATTTGGATCTATATAAATTTTGTCTCCTAATTTTCAAAATAAAATAAAACATGATAATTTAAAATCATGATTGGAATAATTAGCTCCGGAAGTATCAGTTGTCTTGAAGAATAAGAAATTATATTACAATTCTACATTGGAATAGAACAAATTCCCATCAATGATGCATCACTGTAGATGAAAAACTATCCATTTATGAAAGGCATGGCCAGAACTGATTCATTATTAAATCTTCTCATCAATTCCTAAAAACAAACAACACACTCTTCTATATAAATAAACTTAACTCCTTTCTGTTTTAACGTTGTTAATAGTCTATATTTTAGTTAAATTTGTTTAAAAGATAGTATTTAGTAACCTCTTATTATATAAAAACTACGAATCTCTATTAAATTTAGGGTTCTTATCCATTATTCCACCATATATTTGTGGGGCCAACTATTTTTAATCGTTATTTAAAATAATCACAAGAAAAAAAATATATTTCATCCCAAAATTAAATATTCAATATAAAATATAATTTCATATTTTTTTCATTACAATCCTTAAATTTTTTTCATGATCCTCATAAATTTTTAAATAAACCAAATGGTCATCAATAAAAACCAAAATAAAGTATCAAAATAATCATGGAATATTGTATTCATATGATCCATGAATACAATATGGTTGTTTTTAAATCCAAATGCAATAAAAACACTCAAAATTCCTATATGTTGTATGAGAAGCTATTTTTAGGATATCTCCATCATCCAGCTTCAGCTGATGGTAAATGAATCTCATGTTAATCTTAGAAAAATAATGAACATCTGGGTGGTGATCGAACCACTCGATGATATGAGGTCTTGGATACTTATTATTAATAGTATATTTTTCAATGTCTTATATTAAATGAAAATCATCAGGGATCTATTTTTCATTTTCAAAAATAATATAGGATAACCATATGCTCAAGTGCTTGTATAAATGAATCCGTTATCACGAAAATCATGAAACTAGTTTTTTATTTCTAATAGTTCCACTAGATCCATTAAATAAGTTTGTTTTGAAATTATATTAGAATCAGTAAATTATTAAATAGTTAATTTAACATCATTATCTGGTATAAATCTAGGAAACTAACTAGGAAAAACATCCAATAATTCATTTACCAATGGAACATTATTAGTCAGAGTAGTTCAATTATTTTTAACAATATGGGAAAATAACATTCATTCACATATTTTAACAGTTTCTCATCATCATTATATGTTATCATTTTTATTGATTTTTTATTTTATAAAAACTGAAACAATTTATAAAAAATAATTTCATTATCTCTACAATCAATCATCGAATGATAAAAATAAAACCAATCAAAATCTAGAATAACATGAAACTTTACTAGGGGAAAACCAAAAATGTTTTCAGGTAATTTCCTTCCATAGAGAAAAACTAGAAGATTATTATAATCCATTTCCTTAATATATCCCCCTATGTTTTACCGTATCTTCTGTTTTAATTTCTTGAGTTGAAATATTTAGCTTAGTATAATATTCTTCTAAAATATAGGAATGTTTACACACTTTATTAGAATAAAATTTAGAAAATATCTATTATACAATCACGTTAATGTCACCACATTTTTTCATTTCCCTGCATCTACTGACCATGTCTTAAATAATATCACTGCACCATTATTTTTATAATATGGATACATTCCCTCATTCAAATCATTCTTTGGTCATGTATTTTCACAATTCACCATCTCACCACATTTAAGAAAATAGTTTTCTATTCATAAATAACTATAAAATCATTTTCATTATAATATCTAGATGTATTTCCTATTATTCCACATAAAAAACTATATTGTGTTTTGTCATGTAATTCCCCATGGTTTAACTTACAGAACATTTCACAAATTAGAATCTTGTTTTTCTTACCATCGGATTTCTTTGATTAATTATTACTCATTTCCACCCATCTAGAACTTTTATTCTAATTTTTGAAAAATAACACATGATCATTTGAAACCTCCATTTATACCCTCTTATCACATATAATGAGTTTCTCATTAAATTTGAATATATGAGTATATAATTCCCTATTATATATTGGTTTCAATCCTAAGTAAATATTATTCAGATTACTATTAATATCATGAATAAGATTCAGATTATATCTTTCTAATTTTATGATTTCTTTTATAAAATTCCTCTAAATCATCTGTTTTTTAATTAAAAAAATTATTTTGAATATTATGTATAATTTATTTAGGAAAATATTTTTCATAAAAAAAATTCTTAAATTTATCACATTCAAAGGTATTGATCTCATCACTCTCCCAGATATTCTAGACCATTCACCCTCACTGGTCAAAATCAAATTCAAATTCAAAATGGAAATTTGAAATAATAAAATTTATATTATCTAAACACTTAATATAATGAAATATAATTTCAATGGATTTAATCCAACCTTCATCTACCATTGAGTAAGAAGATCCACTGAAATATGGTGGGAGTTTACTCATACAATGTTCCATTATCATCATTTTCCATTGTAGTAGATGCAGTTTTCATCATTAATGGATGAAACGACCATTTATATTTTGGTTTAACTGAGAAATTACTATACTAATATATTTATTTCTAATTCCAACCATTCAAGGTTGCAGATTCAGTAAGGCATCATATTCTTATTTCCTTCCTACTTCATAATAATTTTTTATTTTATGGACAACCGTTATCAACAAGCATATATTATATGAACAAACATTGTAATAATAAAATTCAAAATCATTTCAAAATAACAATAAGGTAAAAAATTATAGTATTATATTGACGTAATATTTACCCCGAACATTATCTAAACAATTATCTAATAATTACATCAATGGATCTACTATAAATATTTAATAATCTAGAAAATTATCTTAGAATTCATATTCATACAATCCATGATATATTGTAGGTTTAGTGTTTTATATAATTTGGGAATAATTCATACATATCATCCCATAAGAATACAAACTGGGTACCACAAAAATAGTATAAATTTATTCCAAAATAAATGTTTTTAATATACCTTGAGAACTTTTCATGAAAAATATTCACAATATAAAAATTTGATTCTAATTTTTCATACCCATCTTCGAAACCTATAAAATCAATTTCAAACATTGGAGGAACATAAAAATCAGAATATGGAGCACACCAAAATAGAATAAAATAAACCATTATAATATTTATACTTATAAATATATTAAATCATTTTCATAAATACATATTTCACAATAAGAAGTATCACAATGTTACATTGTTAAAATAATAGATATCATAAATAATAGATAACATAAAATCCCATATAGGTAAAATGGATAATTACATACTTATTATTGTTAACCTCACAAATAAAATATTTTTTTATCCCTTATAGATACCCTACAAAGTAAACCTCAAAACTAAATTATGGTGTGACCATTTTCATTACACTATGATTAACAATTATGGTTAACATCTCACATAAACATAAACAATGGATTAGAGGGAGATATAGTTACCAACCATAACCATAAAAAATATCTATTAACTTTATCATAATAATAGAACATGAATAATTTCATTTAAAAAAAATTACTTTTCAATTTTGTAAAATAAAAGTTTTAAACAAGTATTTTTAACGAAATGTCCTCTACCTTGGGTTTGTCTTACATAAAATATGTTAAAATAACCTATATAATGGTTTAATGATAATTATTAATATATTAAATTAATATATTAATATTTATAAATAATTAAATTCTATTATTATAATATATTTCCACTCATTTATTAATAATATGTTATTTTTTTCATTGTTTCTGGTGCATTTATTTCATGGTTTCCATGCCTGGTTCATTTTTTATTTTATTTTCAAATAAATGAAAAACAATAATAGTGGAACAAGATATTGTTAATATGTTTCAATAAATTTAAATTATACCATTAATAATTTTTTATTATGATATGAGTATGAATGATTTGATAGAATATTACAACAAATGATTTAATTTATTTTGTTGTTTTTACCCCCATCACGAGAGTATATAATTTTTTTTCAATATATTGTTTTTGTATTGTTTCTATAATAGTAAATAACTAATAATATTTATAATAATGTTTTATTTAACCTTAATAATTGTTTTATGACAACTTTTGAATGTGTCCATGGAAAAATGAAAACACATCATCCATATTTATTGTAAATTGAAACATAATTGAAAATGTATTTTTAGAATAAGAGGAGGAAAGAAGAGGCTTGGGGATGGGTATTATAATAACATTACTAAAATTATATTAAATATAAGTTACTAGAGTATTCATGTCACTTAGATTAGTGTAGGTGATAAGAGAATAACAATGGAAAATAAATCTAATAGAAAATAAAATTAAATGAAATCGGATTTTACAGCTCGAATTATCCTCCTTAAGAACCGCCTTAAGAAACCTGTTCTTGTCCTTTTGGTTTTATAAATAGGTTGTGTACATTGGGAAGAGTATTCATAAAAAAAATATGGAAGAAATTAAATATTGTATGTATTTGGGGTGTGATGGGAATATGTTGTGATGGGTGATATTTATAGTTGAGGAGAAGGGTATTTTCTCATTATTTTATAAATTAGATTATGATTTTGGCCCAAGACATTGAATTATGTGAGAATTATCAAAAAAATAATTTAAGATAATTATGTTGAGATTGATATTATGGTTATTAAATTAGAAATTCATCATGGAATAGTGTATTTAACTTTTAATGTATATATACCATAAATTACTGTATGTTACTATTCCCCAAAAATTCATGTATTCTATAAAAATAAAAAAAATTAACTCTATCCATCTCTCAATTTCTTTAATACAAATATTTAACTCTCTTATTTGGAAATAAATTTCTAGATAATATAAAATTTATTTTCAGTTAAATTCATTATCAACTCAAAATATAGAAATTTCAAAATTATTACTGATGGTATAACACTATGAAAAATTAATTATGGTCTCAGAGAAGTATCTCATAATCATTAGAAAAAAATTAATTTCGGACTATAATTTATGGTGATAAATTTCCTTTAAGATAAATATATTAACATTAAATGTTTGTATAAAAATTTAAGTGTCACAAGAATACCATCACCTAATTAATCAATTTCAACCCTTTAATTTTATTAATACATAATATAAATATATCATATTTTAAATTATATGATAAATAAATATTATTTATACTATTATATATTAGGTTACCATCTATTAGTATAGATTTCAAAAAATCTATAAATACTTCCGATTTCATTATACATTTATAATAAATTTATCTTTTTCATTACAGATTAATAAATTATTTTATAATTACTTTGGTCAATACATTTTTAATTAATTTATGTTCTAAAAATAATAATTTAAAAGAAATATCATGGTTAAGACAATTATCTTCTCTTAGAAGATACTCCTTTTAATCTCTTATCAAGGAATCAAGGGTTCATAATTTGGGAAGACCAAAACCACTATAATGTGTCTATGGTTGTTCAAAAGAAATTTTGATATGGTTGGATAGATCCAAATGGGTTTATTTCTGTGAATAAGTGAAGGAAGGGTTTTCAATTTTATAAACGAGGAAGAAAGAACCCATTGAATTTTTAAATTGGATAAATCAAAACCATATTTTTGAAATCCCACAAGGCAGGAAAATGTCTCAATATAAGACCATAGATTTTATAAGATCAATATATGGAAATATAATAGGATTAAAATATGTTTTATTTCATTTTAACCCTTATATTCAATGTTTTACACCAATAAAACCAATTTTCACCTTAACCATGTTAAAATATTTTTTATAGTTTTCACTATTCACAATGAAAAAAATTAAGCTAAAATTATTATACTATAAATTTATTCAACTTCCAAATATTTAATCCCTTTTTCTAAATAAAATTCACATAACTGAAAAAAAAACTTCTAGATGTGTTGAAAAACTATTATTCATGAAATACATTTTTCAATATTAAATGATATAATATTAACTATATGACTTGTAATAATATTATGAAAGTTTTAAATTAATATTTATATATATATATACATATTATAAATTTCATTAACATCATTAATCATTAAATTTTATATTTATTAATTAAAATGGAGGCACATTATGCATTTGATATTAATTTTTAGATAAGAGGGGTTTTAAGATTTAAAATAAACATAAATAAAAATCCGGTTTAAATATGATTAAAATGTAACTGATTATATTAAATTTTAAAGGAATAATTTTTTTTACTTTTTAGTAAAATTCATTAATATTTTGATAATTAAATTAATTAGTTTATTCAAAAGAAATTATAGTTCACAAAAAGCATTATATTTCACTATTCACGGAATATCACACATTTCATAAAAATAAAATAATTTACCCCAAATAAAATAATATTATAAATCTTTATAATATGGATTTCATTTCAAAAAATACATTTTATAAAATTAGAGAAAAATAATTATATTATTTTCTCATAAATACTACAAAAAAATCATTTCTGGTGAAAATGAAAATTTTGAAGATTAAATTTACTTTGCTAAAATTAATGATATTTTTTAAAATAAATTATATTGATTCAGAAATCTACATTTATTTCATAATGATGTTTATCTTATTCGTACCTTCTAATAAAATGGTTGTGATACACCTATCATATTTAAAAAAATGATTTAATAGGTTGTTCAAGTTCAATGGTGGGTTTTGTATTCACAATCAAACATAAGATTATTATTTTAGAAAATGAAGATTGTGTGTTTCAAAAGATATCAAAGGGAATAAATTTATTTAATATATATTTATATATATGGGTGTTATAAAATGAGATATAATAAACCTTGATGTGTACATGGATTATTGATACAAAATTACTTGGGTGTGTTTAAAGGTTAGGGGAAATAATGTTAATCCATTAGGAATACATTGATTCCTGATAAGAAACTCATTGTATAGGATCATAATTAGTATTGTAACATGATTTACTTGATTGGAAAATATATTTTTTTTGTAAAACATATGTAACCACAGATGGCCATCATTTTATATGGGCTCATATGTTAAACCTGGCTTCTCATGACTATTGTAACACATGGATGCATTGGATTTTAGAAATGGGTCTTATTTTGATTCTATATCACAGTGATCATGATCAGAAAATATATGGATTAGTTAGAAGTAGGTATATTCATCTTATTTTCCCACAAGGAACATGTGATCGACATGTTTTATCCTTGCATCATTTTTAACTTTTGTATTACATAAATTATATATTCAAATTATAAAATTTTATATACACATAGTTGAATAGTTATAAAAACCATTTGTGGTGGAAAAATTATTTTTAATCACATCATGTTTGGGACACAATTTAGTACATAGATTAATCTCATTTATATAGGTCAATATCTTGGAAGGTTCTCTTTATTATCATTCCTTAAGGACTATGAATTTACATAGTGTTGGTAGTCGAGCATGTACTAGGGCTTCCTATAAAGGATATATATATATATATATATTATTACTTATTATTTTTCTGTTTTTTTTCTTCTTTTATTTGATACCTATTTCATGTTGACTGCCTTGTATTTATTACTTTTCATTTTCATGGATGGTGAGATTATTCGATTCTTTTCTTGGGAATAAATTTTTTACTAGTTTATAGTTATTATTTCCATCCACTTATATTTATTTATAATTTGTTCTAGTATATATATATAACTGATATTGTGGGTATAGTATTACCAATTTATATCCTTCTGACGCATGTGGCTAGTTAGGACCCTCTAGCATTTAGGGATGTGCACATGAAGTTATTTGGCCAACATGTCAGGTTATATATTATTGAATGAACTAGGATAGGATGTTATATCCTAATCATACTATATTATGACATATTTTCTATTTTCATTGACATAGGTTTTTGATTCCAAGTTTTATATTGTTTTCAAATATCTTTTTCACCTTCATGGTATCATCATTTACCATACATGGATGTTTAGTTAGGATTATCACATCTTATATGTATCAATGAAATGTCTATTGAATCACATGTATTACTATCCTTAGGTAATGTGTTATTATTCAGTTACTGGTATTTATAAATCACCCATTTACTATGTATAACTCTAGGTTTTTCCATGAATTTTTAGAAATGAATTAGATTATTAAGGCATTATTCAATGTTTCTAGATAATTATTTTATACTCCTGTATCATGTTATTATTTCATGTACCTGATTTTCCCAAGAAACTAGGGCTAAAAATCAAATAATGATTTATTACATATATAATTATGTAATAAATCATAAAATAAATTATATTAATGATATTGTTTTTTATACTATTAATATGTTCCCTAATCCATATTTATCATGGGAATTATATAGTGTTCTAATCATGATTTATTTAAGTGGTACAACAATGATCGCCAGACCAGAACTATGTTTTCATTAGGGTAATTTTTATAGTTCTTTACTCTATTTGAATTTCATTTGTTTTGGGTCTGTTATTTTATAGGATTCATGATTGAATAAATGATAAATGGTTAGCTTGAAATATTCTTTTAATTTGTTATATGATATACATTTTCAAACTATTACATGAGGAAATTATTTTCAATGTTTTTTATTTAATACATGAAAATTATTTCATTATTCCATAGTTTTTATATTTAGATTATTTTATGATCATTTCACATAGAAATTATATGGAACACTTTTTTTGAATCCTAATAGGCTTCTTGTGGTCACATCCAACCAACTCCCTTGTGAGTGTGTAGACCTTGTTTTGTATGATGATGTAAATTTAATGGAACCATAATGAGGTATATATATTTCATGTTAGCAGGGAATGAGTGACTGGTGGATATATTTTGGGATGTCACTGTCATAAAATATATAGTATATTTTTGTTGTTTGGTTTCCTTTTGTTTTTTTCTCATTCATGAACCTTGGTGTTCGATAATTTTTTTTATGGGATATTTCAATTATTTTTAAACATCTATATATAAATTACATGTTGTTTTAGTTTCATAAATTCATTCCATATATTTTTAATTGGATTCTTATGTGGTCGTTTCTGGACTATATATATCAAAAACACCCATAATGTCTTTTTGAATCCACGTCTAGATCATAGTTATATTGGTATTTCATTTCAGGTTATAACATGAGGAATCCATTTCACTAGGTATTTTTTAATTTTATTTTTCATTTTGGTGAAAAAATCATGGATAATGTCTCAACAAATTGGTCATGTCTAAGTGAGAGGGAATGACATTGTATAGTGTGTGAGTGAGTGATAAAATATCTTTTAGGGGAAAATATACCATGATCTAAATCATGGAGTGTCAAAATGGTGAGGGATATTTACCTATGTTATTGTTGGAGACATTGTGGTAGATTTCATTGGAATCAAATGTATTGTGTGGGTAATATGGAGTCACATAAGGATCATTTATTGTTTCTCCTCAATTATGAAAAGGTATATCCCTTAGCCTCAATCATCTATGAAAATATTAGGGCCCTCCAGGATGGAAAGAATATATTTTTCTGGAAATCATTTGTGTAATTTTTAAATTTTCATAACATTAATTTAAATTTCATTGCCTATGTGAAGCTCCTATGTATCTGGTGTAGGGTTATTTTCACTAGATGTAAGGTTAGGGCCACTATTCCATTGTTGTTGTAATGGTTAAAACAAATTGGGTTACATGTAGTTAGTCACAATACCATGTTTAAAAAAATAAATTCATGAAAAGGTGATACCAAAACTACGATATGTATAAGAAATATGAATTCACCCTTAAGCATGGTTCCTTCTCATGTATTGGTATTACGTTTAGTTTTGTTATTTTATGTTATATTCTCAAATTTATGTGATAATTATTTGTATTAAAATAAACGGATATAATGAGTAAAAAATTAATTTTTGAATCAATTATGAAACATTTGAATTAATTAATTCACTTTTTAATTTATAAGTGATTCAATATGTTCATGTGAGGAAAATTAAAATGAAAATAAAATTAATTTAAATGAAACTAAAAATATATAATTTGTATTTAATAAATGTACATGAAAGATATTGTAGTTCAATATATCTCTACAAACCGTATTCTTTCTCCTTTTTTAAATCTTCTTCACCTTCCGTTATGATCCCAGTTGATCAAAATGTAAGCATTATATATCTACTAACATTCTAATATTATTTTAATCCCCTTTTATTCTTGCCAAGATGTTTATTAATTCTCTCCTTTCTTTTTTTATAAGTCAATTTTGATACACCCTACACAAATTGGGGATTCAGAACATTAACCCATATTTTGGTGTAAATTTTGATTTTGTAATGATTTTTTAATTGGATAATTACGATGCACTAGATTTATGAATTTATAATACATCATAAATAAGAAGAATAAAATTAAATGTTGTTCAACTGATTTTTTTGGTATTTCTTTGTTATCTTCCTTTTTGGACATTAATATCATTCATATAAAATTAATGACATAATAAAAAAGAGAAATATGATTTTAAATAATATATAAATATTATAGATATAAATTGAAATTTTAAACATGGTATTTCTGAGGTATGTAATCCTTCTTAAATATAAGATAATTGAAGCATGATTGGTCAATGAGTCCAGTCCCTATTTTAGGTTATAAACTGATTTCCAATTTATTTTCTAATATTATAATGATTAAATTTTATAAAATATTTCCATGAAATTTAATTTTCTTTTATTTCAATGATCACATCAAATAATTTGAAAATAATTAATGACAGTAATTTAAGGATTTATTTTCATATTCATGATATGAATGATGTTGGTGTTCGAACATATAATATAAATGTGTTGAAATATTTGTATTTCTTATTTTTCTTATACGTGTGATAAATGATGTGATGGATTTATAGATTCATAGTTGTGGGTATTTATGATTAAATAAAGAAACAGTGGGTGGTTTTATGAAATTTTTCGATGTGTTCTAAGAAATATTTTAATAGGGTGTTCTCTGAATTAATGTTTAGTAATTGAATTATTATTCTGATTGTTAATGATTGTTTTAGAACATAATAGAATCTTATTTTGGTGTTATTATAGTGTATTTTCAGTAAATATGTAATAAACATTATTGATTGATGACTAGTTCTTGGTACATTGATAATATAAAAAAATTTTCGAATTAGAGAAAACCAGAAATGGATCTATGGACTATGTGTGATGATTTTGACAAAGAGTTTTATTTTTCGGAGGAAGTGGTTTGTTGAAGTATGGGTAATGTTGTTATTTTTTAATTTTAGAAAATTATGAAGATGTATTGATGTGAGACCTTTATGTTGGGATTTTTTATGATTATGTGTTTATAAAAATATTATACTCCCCTTTTGATGTCTAAATTCACCCCACCTATGTTATATATTTTATAACAATTATATGTGTTGTGTTTCTGTGTAATGTTTATGATATCAAGGTTTGTGATGTTATATGGTTTATTAACCCTTATTCTCAACCCAACATTAAATAGTAGACATTCTATTATTTTTTTAGGTTCATATGGTAATAGGGTGTGTTACAGTGGCATATCCTTTACCAAATATGGGGGTGATAATTGGATAATAGTTAGGGGGTGGGGGTTGTTATTGTTGTAGGAGGGTACATGTTTTAGGTTCAATACACCCCACTTATCTACTTAGGAGGTTCTAGAAAATGATGTGATATGGTATGCATTTTTATCTTGGTCCTATATGAGATGTTGGGCCTTTAAAGTAATGGGGTAGGATGGTAAGTGACATGAACCACAATAGGCTAGATGATATGTGAGAAGTATACAATAAAATTCATTTTCTATGATTGTAAAATTAATGGGGAAATAGTTTTAAGGATCATATTTTTATAAACAAAATATTTTATTTAATTACCATTGGAAGTCATACTAGCTGAGTCAACATTTTTGTGGTTATGTCTCTGTAGATTACCTAATGTGTTCATGTTTGTTTTTTACCTTACTCATAGAAGAATTATTATTATCTTCTCAAATTTGAATGATAGTTACTAATGGGGATATTTTTAAGTATAATCATTATAATCGTTTTCAAAAATATAAACTATCTTCTTGGTTTTTTGGTAGGGTTTGGTGACAAGGTTGGACCATAGCACCTTAGAGTGAAGAGATTCCATAAATGCTACTTCAATATAGTTTTTTTAGTTTCCTACAATAATTGTATTTCTTATTCCTTGAAATGAAATAATGTAATATATAGTATGTGTTATTGGTCATGTATATGATATAATATCGATTTATATTTCGCCTTTTATATCATGTTATCAACATATGTTATTATAGTAATTTTATCCATTAAGTAATTTAAACCCTGTATTTATGTCAGTAAAATAATTCATGTTAGAGGTGGGATTAATGGGTTACTACTTCTACACATTATTAGCTTTGGATGGGTACCAATGGAGGTGGTTGTGAAATGATTTTTCTAACACTGTCACTTTTTAATAACCTACTATTATTTTTTAAAATATATATTCACCTAACCAATTTTAAATACATTCATGGATTCATCATCATATATATGAACAATTATAATCTACCATATAAATAATCCACTAGTAATCTACATTCATTCATAAAAACTAAATATTCACAAGAACTGACCAAAAATGATTCCAATGAAATATTGAAATCACTTTATTTCTTGTTTCATAATTATATCTTTCCAATATATTTATATATTTTGGTTATTGATGGAATTGTGGATTTTGTTTGATTAACATATACATTTATTCAGGATATGTACTTCCATCCCAAAACATAATCATGTAGTATTGGGACAAACTGACATGTTCTAGATCCTTTCTCAAAAAAAAAATCTGATAATTTCATTGGATATCTATAATGGGGTGACCAGCCTATTATTCCACCATTAAGAGAACTATCAAATGGTGTTCAAACCTCCCTCTAGAAAAATATATTCATTGTGGGCCATATTTTGGAAATCCTTAAATTATATATCCAACATTTTATAGGGGTTTATTAAATAACATTTAAAAGAAGCACCATAAATAAAAAACCATATTAAGGAAATTCTTAATGATTATTTAAACATTCTAATTCACTAATCATATGAGAATCACTGAACATATTCGAATTATAATTGAGCTTCAGAGTATACTAATCATAGTGTACCCACTAAAATTTATTATAGTACTCATTATCTTATCATATTTACATTAACCTGTAATGTTCATAGTGATGAAACTATTTGGAATGGTAATAGTTTACCGCTAGTTTTCCTTTTAACACAACCACTTACCTTACCTAACATTACTACAAACATCATTTTAGTGACATTTGTTCCTAAAATTGTTTTGATCTCCATGATTCCACAAAAATATATAATCAAAATTTTTTTAACTACTGTCTAGATAGATTCCCCTACTGTTGTATTTATACTAATATAACCCTCTTCCAATATGCCTATTATAATTAACCAAATCATTTTATGGGAACAAACATATATAATGACTCTCCCTTAAACATTACATAATCTATTAAATGGTTATATAATTCACCTTCATACTTTCCAAATTTTCTAATTAGAGTTTTAAAAATGTAGGACCTAATTCATGCATATAAACCTATAGTAATAGAAGGTGGGTACTACTAAATAAATATCCATTTATTCCTCACTACATTATATTTTAATAAAAACATGAAATTAT
The DNA here is from genome assembly GCA_963277665.1 of Viscum album. Lineage (NCBI taxonomy): Eukaryota > Viridiplantae > Streptophyta > Magnoliopsida > Santalales > Viscaceae > Viscum > Viscum album. The sequence goes on from OY728151.1 coordinate 569,584,584, forward strand.
TTCATGAAAAGTATTCACAATATTTATCTTGCCTTTTCTAATTATATTATTAATCCTTAAAACCTATGAAAAACATTTAAAAACAATAGATGATAAAAAAAATCATTATGGGGACTAAAAAAGGAGAGAAAATCTGAGTAAATGAATAATTATAAACAAATGAAATCATTCTCCAAAATACATACTTCTCACCCAAATAGTTTCGTATAATTAATTATTTAAAACATGAAATTACCATAAAACCCAAAAAATAAAAGAAACCATAAAATCAAATTGGGGAAATAATTACTTGTGATTGTAACATTCCTGGATACCAGGGGATTGTTTTACCTCATATATTATTTACAATGTAACCCTCATTACAACCTCACAATGTAACCCTCACCACAACTGTATGGTTTAAAAATCATAGATAGACATGGAGTTACCAAACGGCTGACCTCCAACACAATGATAAGAATAAATTTTAGGGACATGTAGGCCCCACTATTCATCTTAATCAATTTCCAAGAACATAAAAACAATCATTAAAAATTAATACGTGCATAAAATCATTGATTTTTTATTTTGTAAAAATAGAAATTCAAAAGTGGATTTTAAAACAAAATTCTCTTAAAAATATTATATATATAAAATAATAATTGAAATATAGAATGAAATCTATGTATGAACTATAAAAAAACTTTTTTAACATAATATAATCAAAATTCATTTCATAAATAATTTTATAACAACATATACAATGTAGTAAAATTTTAACACAATGAATTGAAATTAGAATACCAATTCCCTTACCTCATGTTTTTCTTACTTCAAACATGTTAAAAATTATTGTATAATATATTAAAAATAGAGATATATATATATATATTAATTAATGAATAATATTAATATCTATAATTACTTATATTATATTCTTATAAAATCTTTACAACCATTTATTAATAAAATATTGTTCGTTTAATTATTTCGAGTCCATTTATTACATAGTTTCCATGGTTGGATCATTATAGATTGTATAGTTGGGGGGAAGAAAAACAAATGAAGTCGAATGAAATTATGTTAATATGTTTCCATAATATAAAATTATGCCACAATCCATTTTTTCTGATATGATGATGAATCATTAGTTAGAATTTCAATGATAATGATTTAAATTTTTTTTGAAAGTTTATGTGATCATCATGAACAGATATGATTTTATTCAATATAATATTTATTTATTAGTTACATAAAATTAAATAACTTATAATATGTGTAATAATATTTTATTTAACTATAATAATTATTTATGATAATACATATTGGAACAAATGAAAAATAAAACTATATCTTCCATGATTGTGGTAAATAGAGACATCACGAATGATGTTCTCTTCTTTAGAATAGAAGGTGGACGATAAAATGTTTTGGGATATATATTTTCATAAACATTTTAAAATTAAATTTAAATATGATTTTTTAGTGTTCATTAAAAATAATCAAGGGGAGGATAAGAGAGTATAAGAAATGAAAAATAAGTGAAAATGATATACAATAAAATGAGAAATGATTTTACATGTTGAATTATCCTCTTAGTGATCCTCATTATAGACAATGGTTTTTTTATTTTGGTGAGAGAAGAAGTCATTAGATTTGGAGAAGAATCCTGTGATGGTAATTGTGTTGACTTTACACAAGATGCAATGCTATGATGTATGAGAAAAGATGTTTTCAGGGGTGGTATCTATATTAGAGTAGGAATGTGTTTTCTAATTATTATATTAATTAGTTTAATATTTTGAATATGGAATATGAATTGTTTGAGAATTATAACTGAATATTTAGAAATAACTATGTTATATTCTAGATAATGTTTATAGATAATTCATGTAACATGGAAAAATGTATTTAACATATAATTCATATATACTATAAATTACCAAATCTCACAAATCACTAAAAATTCAACTCTTTCCGAAAAATTATAAAAATGAACCATAACCATTTTTAGTCATATAGAATTCAAAAATGAATTCAATTATTAATATAATTTTCTGTATATAAAAAATTTAATTATAAATTAAAATCATAATTTATTCTAGAAATAATAATTTTAAAACTATAACTGATTATACAACACTATGAAAACTTATTAAAGGTCCCTTTAAAAAATATTATAATCATAAGAAAAAAATATTTATTTATGAATATATTTTATGAAAATATATTTTATTTCACATATTTTTTTTAATTATGATATTATAATGAAATATTTATGACTTATATAAATATTAACACAAAATTTATCATTTCCAAAAATTTATTTACTTATTCCATGATATAAAAATATGATTAGTACACATATAAAATACAAAATTTTAATTTATAGTCTTAAAGGTAATGTTACTATTATATTATCATTATTTCTATAGGTAATATCAAGTTACTATTTTTTTAATATAAATTCCTTAATTTATATAAATACCACTTATTTCATTATGCCTTTATAATTAGTTTAAATATTTAATTCTATAATGAGAAAAAAATTTCTATGTAACGGTGATGTTATATTCTCCCCAACTTCTATTAATTGTGATGTTGTAATTTTTACTCACTTTATAAACAAGTGAGGGTACCTTTCCTTCACATTACATTATAATTCCGATGTTTCATCAGAAACCATGTGGTTTCTCCACAAACTGTGATGTGGTGAATTACCATATTCCAAAATACATTCTCTCTATGATCAGGAATCAAAAAAATATCCCTTCATAAAACGGTTCAATTCTAGTGGAACTACATCTGGTCTCAAAACATGAGAATAACATGGTGCATACATTCTCAATATAAAACATAAAAAGTCCTTACCTAAGATACACTCAGAGGAAAATCCACTCGGTGGGAAATGGTTGCAACACTATTCATGATTTCAAAAGGTCCCAGAAACTATGAACAAAATATTCATTTCATACAACAACAACAAAATATTTAAATGGTGATGTTATCTAAAAAAAATGATTACCTACATCAAAAGAAATATCTTTTTTCTTTTTATATATATATATCATTGCATTATAATATTATATATACTCATGTTTTTTAGATAATATTAAATTTCTTAACCCCTTCCTATACTATTTATATTCCAAAAAACATCCTCTCCCAGACTATCAACTCAAAATAATGTAGTTTGAAACTAGTATCCTTATAAATCGTCAATAGGATCCATCTGTATACTAGAATGAAAAATATTATTATAAAAAGGGCAGAAATTTAATTCTATGTCCAATTACATATGAAGGCCTTTACCAAATTTATTAGTGAACCTATAATCATGGTTTGATACAATGGATATAGAAACTCCATGTAACATGACTTCCTCTATATGGTATAGTAATGAATATTTACCTAAGACATAATATCTCGAATATGAAGGAAATATTCTGATTTATTCATCTACTGAACAATAACATAAATCCCATTATTACTATATTAAGTCTATTTTCCCCACTATAATGTTCATGGTTGTATTTTCTAATTTCCACTCTAACACTAATAAATAATAAATCCCCCCTTTTGGACATTTTCATTCCTTTTTGACATATTTATAAGTCAAACATTTCATAGTAAAATATAAAATATCTCTTTTCATTCCATACTATGGGTAATAGTTTTGAAGGTCTTAGTATATTATTGTGCTTCCTGGATTAACTGGAAAATTAAAACTATGAGCTCTAGTTAATAAATCATTCTTCATATCTGAATCACAGGGAACTCAAAATCTCATCCAAAATCATAAATCACAATCATTGTATGTATTAAATTATGGAAACACATCCCTTTTCGACAATTATACCTTTTCTATAACTTGATATCTTCATTATATGATTTAATAATTATGTCTGATAGAGTCGACTTCACCGATTCCTAAAAAATAGATGAATTCCATGCACATACAACTTCAAATACAAAATTCATCAAATCATTAATCTGAGGGCTCAGTTCTAATTGTAACATTGATAATGATTCATGTATCTTTACAATCAAGGAATCTATCACGTTTTTTTCTTTTCAAGGAAATTAATTTATGGAGAAATAATAATCCTTTATTAGTTCACTCCATATTTTATGCCTTATGTTTAATTCCATATGAGTGAATATATACTACAAACATTTATGGTAAGTATATATTTCACATTTTAATTGTATAAATGATTCTTTTAAGTCTTCAAACTGAAAACCAAAATTCCAAATTCCAAAACCTGTGTGGGATAAAATAATTCATGAGGAGATAATTTTCAGGAAGCAGACGCAATTACCTAATCATTATGAATCAGAAATAAACCAAGTACCTTCAATGAAGAATCATTAAAGATGAAAATATCAAAAATTCTGGATGGTAAGGGAAAAACTGGAACATTCATCAATACCATCTTCGGTTACTGAAATCAAACATCATAGAGTTCTCTCCAAATAAATTTTGCCACTCATCTTGATAGCACATTTAGAGGGATAGATAAACATGCATGGTTTTTAACAAACTAGAATTAATGAAATGTTAATCTATAAAAACTTTGAATCACTATACCATTTGTAGGCCTTGTCCATTCATAAGCCACATTTGTTTTGGTCAGATCAACTATTATTCCGTATTTATCTATAATATGACCATGAAATTAAATCTATTCTTACAACATATCAAATTTTCTAAATATTCAATATAATTTATTTTCATTGAGATTTTTCATTTGAATCTTAAAATACTTTTCATAATCATAATATATTCTCAAAATAAAAATATATAATTAATAAATAAAAAAAACATATCCAAATTTTATTAAAATATTATATTCATGAGATCCATTAATATTGAAGGTGATATTTTCAATCCAAATGTCATAAAAACCAACTCATAATGTTCAAATATAGTACGAAAAGTTGTTTTTAGGATTTCATCCCCCATCATCTTTAGTGGATAATACCTTTACATCATATTAGTCATTTTAAAAAAATCATCTCCCTATATTTGATCAAATAATTCATCGATATGAGGCAACCAATACATACACATAATAGTAATTTTATTCAGAGCTCTATAATCAGTGAAATATAACATGGAATTATCATCATTTTTAACAAAAATAAATAGGAGACCCCCAAGAAGATGTTCTAGGATGATTTAATCCTTTATCATGTACCACCTGCAACTGATTTTACAATTGATATAGTACCAGATGATCCACTTGATTTAGGGGTTATGAAATTGGAATACCATCTAGAAGAAAGTCAACAGTAAATTGAACATGTTGATAAGTATATAACAAGGAAATTATCTTGGTAAACATTGACGTGTTAATTTACCACTGGATGATCATTTAGTTGAATATTTATGTTTTTTTCAACAAAATGAGAAGGATATCTATAATTTCAATATATTAATAGTTTCTCCTTTTCCTGATATGTTATCAATTTTATGGTATCATTATTCTAAGAAAACTGAATATCTTTCTAGAAAAAATATTCTTTGGATTTACAAGCAATCTTATCATGATAAATAGAAATCCAATCCATACTGAAAATAATATCTAAATATACTATGGGGAAACCACAAGGTTTGAATGAAATGCCTTTACATAGACAAATATATATATAATTATATTTCCTCTTCTTTCTAAAATATATTCCCTGGGGTTTTAAACATTAGTTATGGTATCTTATTTTGATGTGAAGTTTCAAATTACCGAAAAAATTATCAAAAATAAATGAATATGTATATCCCATATCAAACAAGACTATATAAAAATATGAGTAATCAAAAAATGTACCAAATAAAACATCATTAAATCAGTGGACATTAGCTGACATAGTGAAAATTTATCCTAGTGCACCTTTCTACTTATAATCTTACTGCTTTGAATCAATCAGATCTTTCATTAGGAATGTATTTTTATAAGTACCCATCTCACCAAATTTTTAACTATTTACAATTTAATTATTAGAATTAATCCAAAGATGATTTTTATTATATTCATGGGCCATATGTACAAACATACTGAATTGAATTTACATACCAAATTTTAAGGCATTCTCCATTTAACTTTTTTACCACAGTTTTCACAAACTATAAACTGGAATTTCATACCTTTATCTTTATCTGATTTATTCTTAACCATTTCATTCCATGTTAGTCTCTTGTTCATATTGTGATCAATGTACACATGATCATTCAAAAACTCCATTTCTACCCTTCTAGCACATCAAAAACGATTCCCATAACTATTGAATTAATGGGAGGCCAATACAATTAAATATATTCACTTTAATCAAGAGTTAAAATAAGTTATTTTATTTAACGATAATAAATGAAATTTAGAGAATACCTTTCCAATCAGGTGAAATTTTCTTCATACTCAGCCACTAAAACCTCGTCCTTTCATTTTAATTCTTGAAATTTATTTTCCATCCTACTTCAAACCATAGTCAGAAAATATTTTTCATGGAAAATATTTTTAATTTCATCTCATTACAAGGAATTAATATCTTTATTATCAATGTTATTCTCAACCATTGACCACAATTGTTCATCATATCCCTTAAAAAGATAAATGGAAACAATAACATATTTATTATATGGACACCATATAACAAAACACATTATTTCAAGGGCATTAATCCATCCTTCATCCACCACTAGGTAACAAGATCCTTTCAATGCAATAGGGTATTGACTCCTAAAATGTTCCACTACCATCATGTTCCATGGATTTAGGATTGGTTGTTTTCCTAAATGGATTCCACCACCACTTATATACTTCACCAACTAATCCATTATAATGACTAAAATTTTAGTTCATATTACCACCATTCCAGTTTGCAGATTCAGAAAGATAACATCCTCCCTGTTCCTTCCAACATTAGCTTCCATTTTTTTATGTGGAAAAATATCCTGAACAGACATGTCGTAGAAAAAGAAACATAATAATATTATAATGATATATCATTTAAAAATATAAATTTTTAAAAATAATTTATGGCATTCAATCATAATCATATCTCCTAAATTTATATAAACCAGTCTTTCATACCAACTATAAGTACATGTCCTTAAACATTACATAAACTAGTAAATTATTTTTAAATTGACATCCATACATTCAAAAATATATTTTGGGTTTTGAGTTTAAAAAAGTTAGGACATAATTAATACATATAAACCCATTAGAATAATGTTTTGGTAGTAAGAAAAAATTATACATTTCATCTATAATAAAAAATATATTTATAAAAATATGAAATAATTTCACAACATTATTCTTGGTATCATCTTTTCTCTGACCGATCCATAAACACTATGGAAATTTTTTTAAATATGGGATGATTAGAAAATTATCATTAAGGGACATAAATAGTAGTATATAAACTATTTATATTTTATACCTATTAACATATGAAATCATTTTCACAAAGGCTTATTACAAACCCATAAGTATCATATGGTTACTTCACGAAAACATGATATTTTAGTAAAACATAAAAAAATAAACCATAGAGGTAACTTGGTGAATTACTTAAATAAAATTTTAACAATTATAGTTTTCATGTGATTTGAAACCCATATAGATACATTATAATGTAACTTTTGTGGCTACCTTGCAATGTAACCCTCACAGATGCCTTATGTTGTAACTGTCATAGTTACACCTCAGATTGTCTTACAATAATCCTCTAACATAATCATTCCCAATGTCGTGGTGGGATATTTATATCCCACCATTAATCATAAACAATTAATATGAATAAAAACATAATAATGAAACATGAATACTTTCCAAAAAACATTCCTTTTTAATTTTTAAAAAATAGAAATTTAAAAGTGGTATTTAAAACAAATTCCCTTAAAAATATAATATATTTGAGGTGAGAATTACTAGAAAGAATTTAATATGTCTATAAATTGTAAATAAACATAATATAAAAAAATATAATCATAATTTATTTCACAATTAATCATACTTCCTCATGTACAATGATATGGAAGGATATCACAAAGAATAGGAATTGTGTTAAGAGTTCCCTTACCTCAGCTTAATCTTACTTCAATTGTGTTCAAACCTATGGTATAAGGGTTTAATGAGGGTAATAAATATATTAAAGAATTAAATTAATATTTATAATTACTTATATGGTGTTATTATAACATATTTACATTCATTTATTAATAGTAATTTTTTCAATTTTTTGTATGAATTCATTTTATGTTTTTTATATGTTTTGTTCCTTATGGATTATCTTTTAGAGTGAAATAAAAAATATATAAGTGGAATGATATGATATTAGTATGTTTCTAAAAAAAATGATACATTATACCATTTTTTATATTAGGTTTAATAATTACAGAAAACATTAATTACAATGATTAAATATATTTTGGTGGGTTTTAAAATCATCAAAAAAATATATCATTTTATTCAATATAAGGTTAATATATTGGTTTCAGAACATTACATAACATATACTATGTATGAAAAATAATTATTTAAGAATAATAATGGTTTTATGACTATAATTTAAAATTATAATTAATAATTAAAGAGTATCTTCCATGATGTTGGTAAATTGACACATGATGGATGATATTATTATTTTTAGAATAAAGGGGGGAGGATAATTTTGATTATGAGATTCTAAATAAACAAGGTAAAAATCAATTATATATAATATAATATATTTTACATTTCTCATAGATATGTGGAGGTGATGAGTTTATAAAAAAGAAAAAAATTTGAAATCCAATTAAAAGAATATAAGAGATAATTTTACCTCCTAAATTCTCCTCCTAGAGACCCCTTAAGGCCCTTGGTTATGGAATTTTGGTCAGACCAATAGGTCTAGGATGTTGAGAAGAGTCTTGGGAAAGGAATTGGGAAGAAATTAAAAAATCAACATTTCATTGAGGTTTGATAAGATGAGCTTGTGAGGGGTGGTATTAATAGTGGCGGAGAGGGGTGTTTTCCCATTATTATATACAATAATTTATTATTAAAGCACAATAATATAAATTGATTGATAATTATAAGTAAATATATTGAAATAATTAAGTTATTTTCTAAATTATGCTTCATAAATAATTCATGACTCAAGGAATAGTGGATTTATCTTATAATGTATATATAATATAAATTATTGTATTTCACTATTCAAAAAAACTTAAACAAATTCATAAAATTCCCAAAATTCATCTTAACAAATTTTCTATGCATAAATTTAAAAATTAAACTAATTTATTAAAAAATATATTTCTAAATATGAGTGATTTATTTTATAATTATAATGATAATTTATTCTAGAAATATCAATTTCTAACTATAAATAATTTTATAACACTTTGAATAATAAATTAAGGTATCATAAAATTATCTTATAAACATAGGAAAACAAAATTTATATTTATGAATATAGTTTTTGAAAAAATATTTTCATTTAAATCATCATAATAATAATTAAATGGTAATTAAATATTTATGACCTAAAAAATAAAAAAACTAAATTAATCAATTCCAAACATTTATTAAGTTATTACCAATGACTAGATATATAGGGAACATATAATTTATTTATAATCTAATAGTTAAGGTTACTATTCTATTATCTATATTTCTATTCCTTATGTCAGGTTAATATTCCATCAGTATAAGTTTTTTAATATCTACAAATTCCACTTGTTTCATTGTACCTTTATAATGAATTTATCTATTTAATTATATATTTAAAACAAATTTTTTTATATTGTCATGGGTAGTTACAACATCACATCCCAAAATTTTTTATATTACAAATCTATGTATAAAAACTGATAATTATTTTATGATTTATTTACTACCCATATATTACTATTAGATGTAGTTATATTTATTATTGTTATAGAGGAATCATGTTGTAAACCCCATTGGATATGATGTAATCAATCCCATTACATGTTAAATTGGAATATGTATATAATACTATTTATATGATCATATAAATAGAATTACATAATATCATGGGGTTATAAGAAATAATGAAAGGATTCAGATATTATAATTTTAGTTATTTTAAAATACAACCAAGGATGAGATGTTATAGTCTATCTTTAGACAATCCACAAACGTTATTCAACATATTGGACATCAATTCATATTATATAATATCATTTTTCTTCACATTATTTTAATATATTCACATTATGTTTGGACATGTTAGATAAGCGTTAAATTTTAATGTTTTTTATTATATTTTTGTTGAGACGAATTTATATATAGAATTCTACATATATTACTATCTATGTCTAATATATATCTATTTAATATATGAACTCATTGATAATAGGTGTTCATAATCAATTTATTCATCATGTGAAAATGCCTTATCGATTTTATAGTATGTTCTATTTGGGTTTTATTTGATTAATAATGTGTGTGAACACTTGTTATGTAATTATATATCATCCCTTAAAATTAATGGTACCATAAATCTATCATAATCTACACCTTTCGGTTTTCAGTGACCTATTTTAGGTTAATGGGTTATTAAAATTGATTCCTTAAAAATGGTATTAGACCCAACATGGGGAAACAAGGGTGGGATTAACCAATAGATATGATCCTTAATAATAATGAAATAACACATAAATATACATATCAAGAATTAATATAGAGGAATCGTGAATTATAATTTATATTGAAATTTGATTGTGTCCTCTGTTTGTTTCTATTTTTTTATTTATACATATTCACTGATGTATAAATCATCAGGATTAGGTATTTATTATTATTAATAGGTACAAAAACATGAAATATTACCTTCCATCATATGTTTTATTGAATTTAAGAATTAATTAAGGGATACTATTACCTTGAAAAATATTGATAAATAAATAGTGATTCCTTATTTATTATAGATGATTAGGTGATTATAATTTTTTCAATTGGTTTATTTGGTTATGAAATAATATTTCATATTATTGTTATCCAGATTATACATTCATTTTACAAAAGTATTTTTTAAGTGATTTAAATTATTTTTTTATATAATGAAATTATTTGAAAAATGGATTAATGAGAGAGGGGATTTGGTTGTGAAATTATTGTACTCCATTAATCCTAATTCATAATTTATATTTTCTAAAGAAAAATATAATAAAAATAATTTCATAAATTAATATTCTTCCACTGTAGTTTCCACCTATAGATATTTGATAAGGTGAGAATGAGCATACACCACTATGTAGACAAACTATTGATACATTGGTTCTTGAGAAGATTTATCAACAACTTTAAACCGTAGTTTTATGAATTACCATGATAAAAACATACATTTATTAGGGTCCCTGTGAAATTTAAGTAAATTTGTTTTCATAACAATAATGAATGGAACGAATAGACTCATTTTATATATATAAGTATTGTGAAATAAAAGTGTCATGGTGAGTTACTAGAAAACATTATGCTGGAAAGGGTTTCAAATATTATATGGGAAATTATGATAGATGAAAAGAATGATCATGGGATTAGGGATGAGGAACCCATTATTAGATGAGATATATGTCAGAAATATGTGGATTAAGGCACATAAATTTGGACAAACTACTATAGAAGTGTATCATTTCATCATTAAACAAGGATACATCTATTGAGAAGTTTTCTGTGTGGGAAATAATGACATACAATGCAATATGTTTCTATAATGTGAAGTGGTGGTACTGATTCTATCATTTTGGAATCCTTAGTATGTTGTATCAAGATATTCATTTTATAAAAATAGTTATACACTTTTTTATAATGAAGGGCCATGTCAGTTTTTTTGTATTGTCATTATCTAGTATATATGATAGAGAATGTCCTTCCATTTTAAGAGATATTATATTGGTATCTTCTATATTAGACAATTATTTATTTGATGCTTTATTTTCTTAACCCTTTATATAAAAAACTGGAATCACATTTCAATTTTAGAATTGTAAACTTCCACTAAAGTTATGTGATTTGACAATCCACTATAATTAGAAGTAGAGTAGAAATGGTGTAATCCATCTTGAGACTCCACTAGTTTCAAGACCATGTCAAATGTAATCAATGGTGGGTCTCTTTAATAATCTCGATTTTAACTGATAATACACTATTAAAAGAATGAAATTTTAAAATAGGTTAAGAGGTTACTGATTATTGGAAATTATAATTTCTACCCTCCAGTGCAATAGCCTCACTGTATAATTATTTAATAATATGGATTTTATTTTCTTAGATAATTTGGATTAATTGTTATCTAATTTATATATATTTGGGATTTTATAGGATTCCATCTTATGATGGAATTAATTATGTACCTATTTTCTTACTATAATGTATCTGGTTTATATTCCTTCATATCACAAAAAATAGTTCCTCCAAAACATTAATAAAAGAAAGATTGTGACATATTCCAAATCATGAGTATGTTACTTCCATTCAGAACTATAAATATATTGGGAACCACTAGAAAAAAAATATTCATGATATGAATGTTGATTGTCAGTTTTAATTCCTGGTGTTACACATAAAATATGGTAGAAGACCTCATTAGTCACCCATATTTGTATTTCAACCACTCCAAAAACTCTTATTGAGATAGTATGAAATAAAAATAATCATTTTTATTATATAAGCATGATAAACAATATGTTGGGAGACAATTTTAGTTATTCTAGTTCTCTTAACTAATAAGGATAAATACTTACCATTTAAGAATAATCCTCCATTAATTACAATTGAATGTTATATTTTTTGATATTATTAAGCTCCATGGTTTTCTTGCTAGTATCATTTCTGATCTCAGTCTATAGTTTAAGGAATTGTCTTAGAAAGGGTTGTAGGGAAATAATGTTACCTATGTAAAATTTAGCTCAATTTATCTCCCATAGACGGTTGGATACTCTGAATAGATTACTCATATTCATGAATTTATTATATGATCCTAATTGTTTATTTGGCTTTGGGAATATTTATTATTTCGTATATATTTTCCTATAATAACAGTTTTTTGTCATCTATGGGTATGGTTTCTTTTCCATCCCTATATGACAATCAATTAAAATCTCTCATATGATGAAACTAAAATTAGAAATACCTATTTGATTTGGTACATCATAGTTCAATATGAGCAGAAAATATTTATTTTTGAACATCTAATTATGTATATATTAACTAATAGTAATATTTTATTTATAGAATATGGCCCATAAAAATTAAATTCATATATCATGTATTCATTTATGTTTATCACCATTTAGGTCACTAATGAATGTGAAAGTATGGGAAGATTTCTCTAAGAATTTTTGGACCATTTCAAATTCAATATTTCATTGAAAAAATAAATTATCATCTACCATGCCAAAAAATTTTAATGATTTTCATTATGAATTTTATGTTTTTTTAATGATTAAACTCATATATTATCCAAAAATGGTCATTTTTTGTCTATATAAATATTTAATAATATCTTTACTATGTGAAAAAACATATCTATATAATCAATGAGAGAGATTAGGTGTTATATAGGAATATTGTTCCTTAAGAACAAATTGTATAGAAATATGGAAAACATGAGGATGAAAATTATGAATGGGAGGCTAAATAAAAATTAAAATGGATAATTGGATTCCTCTTGAGACATAGTCATTATTTCTATGGCTTTGAATCTTAATGGTGTGGAATATTTATTAATTTAATTATATTGAGATCTTATTTTTATATAATTTTATAAATATTAAAAATAGAAATATTTTTATTAAGTTTTTGAGATATATTATAGTAGTGAAAAGATAGGTTTGGAAATATATAATATTTTTTGTATTGTAGTGACATTGGGTTCTTGATTGAGGGTTATCATGCAAAATGAATAGTAATTATTGTTTTTGATGTTTCAAGTATTGGAATAGTGTACTCGATGGCCTTAAACTAGGTACCCAATATTTTTTAAAATTATTGATTTATAGTAATTTAATTAATTAAAATTTTTATTTCAATCTATATTCATTCAATGTATTATATTATATTAAGACTATTGAATCTCTCATGGATCTATCTTCTCTATAACTCTAAATTATTTAGGCTAATTCATTCTTTTAGATCACATGTTGATGTTTATTGGAATAATTATTTTTAAAATTTATGTTATAAATTCAATAAAAGCCTTTTTATTTATATTTTTATATCAATAGAATTATGCATCAAATTACATTTATGTCTAGTTTTCTATGTCAATGTTATTCCATAATTATTTTGAATATATTCTATAATAATACTTAATCATTTTTGAATCAAATGTAATAATGATGTTTAACTTTTTATATTTATTTTATTAGTTGATTCTGATTCTAAATCCTTAATTTTTCATTCTTATGTATTATTTCATATATCATGTGGTGGAATAATTCATACTTTATTCATCGAAAGAATGTTTGGAATAAATTTTTGTAGGTAACCCTGACTATCTTCCATATATTCATGATGCATGGACATTAAAAATAATGTGGTAGAAGGATATTAAATTAAATGATATGATTTTCACTAATAATGGTTATATTTAATTATTTATGATATATAAACAATATAGTGGTTATGAAACCAATGTTTTTCTGTTTAAATTCCAAGTTTTCTTCTTATATTACATTATTGGTTAGTAGATTTATTTCTATTACTTATTTATAATATATTCCAAATATTTTACATGGAGTAGATTATTAAATAAGCATTGTGCTCATCTAAATCAATATTGTACCATTTTTAGAGTTGTTAATTATTTTTATTCCTTGTTAATTAAAAAAGTTTTAAATTTTAAATTTATTAATATATAATTTTTAAAAATATATATATACCTATAATGAAATGCTTTTAAGTATAATATTCTCTATTAGTTCCTTAACTCCACACAAGTAATCCTCTTTGCTTGTATGATTGGAATAAAGGTTATGTAACTTTTTATACACTTTTTATTTTCCCATGGAATGTACTAATTATATGATTACTCATATATTTCTTCTATAATGATAACATTTTATTATCGAATTAGGTATGGTTGATTCCATTATAATTAAAAAAGAAATGTGGAATCCAACACCATGATATATGTAATTATTTATTTTTAATTTATTATATCATGAAAAATTATTTACAACATGTTTATTTATGTACTTGTACATACCCAAATAGTTGTCTCCTTCCTAGGGAACTTCTAATGGGAGTTTCTTTCAAATAAAACCCTCCCAAGGTGAATCAATGCCATGAAAATGAAATTAGATCTTCCCATAATTGGATTCCACTTCTAATTCCCTATCTCCCTCTCTCTCTTATTTACTCCCCAGGGTTTCCTATAAATCCTTATTCAATGGTGGATATAATACCCATTATTTTAGTTCTTATATTTAGGTGTTTTTATAATGTTCTGTTATCTCTATTCAACGTTAGAACATCAATATTAGTGTTTTCAGTTTTGATAACTAGCATGTATGGGGTAGGTTGTTCCATTATCATTATCAATTATTATTAACCCTAATGTTCTTATTTTAAATTCTATTTTTTATTTAAATTTATTTGTCATTATAAATGGAATTTCATTTAACTGGTTATTTTAAAATAAATTTTCATTGAAGTTGGTTCATTGAAAATTAATTTTCTGGAATGAAATTGCGACAACCCCCAATTTATATGTATTAGTGTATGAATGTGAGAATGATGGAAAATTGTGGAAATTTATATTGATAAATTAATGGAAATTGTTTAAATTATAAATATGTATTTAATTGTGGTTATTCAATTTTGAAATTGAATTATGATATTATTTTAAATTCATATTTTGAAAAATACATTAAAATGGATTTGAAATAAAACTTTTTCATATATGTTTTAAAAATGAATATTTTTATTAAAAATCCATTTTGGTTTTTAAATGGAAAATTTGGAATTTTTTGAGTTGCTGAATGGGATAAATATTATATTAAGGTTTCTAATTATAAATTTCCCATTATTTATTTTATTAGATGAAATTAAATTCGAGGATGTTTTTTAGTTATTTTGGTTAAGCACACTTGGATGGGATTTCCCTCATAGAGAATTAGCATTTTACCACCCTAACACGAATATTATTTAGAAAATAGTATTAATCAGTATGATTGTAATGATTCATAACTTTCTAGAGCTGAGAGACAAGTGTACACACTATGTTTACTATCACATGAGTGTGTGAGGATCCCATCACCTAGAACTAATATACATTTTAGATGATGGGCATGTTTCATAGCTAGTTATATTTTAGATACAAACCTTTAACAATGTTTTAAACTATTTTTCATGCCTTATGAATTTATATAATTTTTTTATAAACTTTTTTTTTAATTTTTTTAATATATTTAATTAATTTGCAATATTAATCATGATTTTTAATTTATGTTTTTTGAAATTTGAAAACTATTTATTTAAAATTGAAATATCTGATTTGGTTAAGTAAATGATGGCATCTTTTATGGAATCCTTGGTGAGACCCTGTTAGGATTTTACCTCATATCCTACATGTGCTTTTGGTTGTTTGTAGAGTAACACATTCCATGTATTGTAATGGATAATTCACCTCTACATGGTGATTCTATATATTGATCCATGGACCTAGAGAGTTGATTTCATTGGGACTTCATCTATTTAAATACATATTTTTGGTACTTTGTGGAAGTAAATTAGATTATCTATTCTTGTATGACTTCTGGTACACATTTTATTGAGGAGTGTTCTTGTATGTGTGATGACTTGTTTATCATTATTATGTAATTTGTGTGGAAAATTCCCTGCCACATTATTTTTTATGATGTCTTGTCCTATTTTCCAACTCCAAGGGATTAGGAATTCCCTTTTGGATATATCTATATTAGCTTGGGTATTATGTTACCATGGTACCTAGAATGATTAATGATATTGTGTTATCATATCTCTATGATGATATTCTCATCTTGATGTCAGTATATATTATGTATTATTATTCAGACATATGAGGTAGTTATAATTTTATGTGTGGACATCTCTCACTATAATGAATCTGAAGTCACTAGGGGTGGTTTTGGAAAGACATCATGATTTTTAGTTCAATTATTTTTCTTATATTTCATTTGGAAATATTGAAATAAATGTTTTTTTTATATATCTTAGTATTGATTTACCTCATTGAATTTTTTGAGTGTTAATTTAATTTTTTCTATGTTCTCTTATGATATTTTTTAGAATAATGTCATTGAAATGAAGTGAGAATCATATTTAGGAGGAACCTACAGCCGAACCACAAAGAGTGAATCCTCTTATGGACTTGAATCTGGTTAAGGTGATTGTGCATACTACCCATGTCGTTGGATAGACACCTTCCATGGATCCTATTTGAGGGTCTAGTTGTGGATCCTCAAAGGGATGTTATAGAGAATCATTCTTAAGAGCTACTCTACAGAAATCAATGGATATTAAAAAAGAAAAAAATGATCTTTAAGTGGCTGATCGAATGATTGAGTATGATGGAACATTTTTTGGGTTCTTGGATACATTTGATGAAATCAAGGTGATGTGTGACACTTTCGAAGAAGAAGGACCATGTTGGAGACTGTGGGATATGATGGTGATAGCGATGAAGCTTGAGGAATTATAGTGGAAAACATATGTGTTTTTTTACTGACCAATTTTATCCAGAATCAATGTTTATTGGCCATAGATAGAGTGTTTTTCAAACATAAGAAGATTAATTGGATTATGAAAGAGTATTCATGCTGTTTTACTGATCCTGAGCATTTTTCACTTTACATTGTATTGAATGAAAATATAAATGCTTTATGGATAGATTAGGGACTATGATTTTATATTCATTCCTGATTTTTCATGATGAAGATTCCAACTTATGCTAATTTGGTGGATATAGTGATGATGGAAAAAATTTACCTTGATAGAAAGTCATGGTTGTTTTGAATTTATTTCTCTTCTAGTGGCGGTTCATGTTCATTCAATGGAAATCCTAAAAACAATGATTCTTGTAATGCCCCAACCCCAGTTTCCCATAGTCGGTGCATTATTTTGTAACATTGGCATGATCACAAAAGATCAAGTCTCGAAAGACCGATTAATTTAGTAGCCTTCGAAACACTAGATACATTCATAAATGTTACATTACATCATAAAGTGAAAAATAACAAAAACATAGACTCCATAGTCCAAACTCATATCCCCTTCAGACTATCCCTGTAGGTCAGTCATAAACATTTAAGGAAATGTATAACTAAAACAAAATCCTTTTAAACATGAACATTAGAATAATATGGAAAAAGTAAAATGAAATAATGTCATTTACTTACTCACATGGATATTCTACTAGTCAAATAATCACATTCAATATCAATAACCACGTTCATAATGATGGAATGCATAATTCAAGACTTTCATAACCACGTATCCAAGGCCTAGTGCCAAGACTACTAATAAGATTTTGTCAAGGCCTCGTGCCAAGACACTAGTTTGTCTCATGAGACCTACCGATCCATCGAGGATCTATAGAAGGCTCTACATATGACATACTAAGTCCAATGCATTCCTTATACGAAATGTTTTAAAAATATCATAAACCAAAACATAAACGTATCACATAAAACATGCATAATGGAAAAATAACATTTCCACATTTCAATCACAATATATCAATACAAAAAATTGATATGATAATTCCATTTTAAATACCAAAATAAATGTTAAGTAAAACATGGTATTTATTTTTCATTTAAAAAAAAGTTACGGCTTTTAGAGGAAGATGAAACTCAAATAATGGTCATAGCGGCAGAAAATTCGTTGTCACTGCATACGTACGACAAAACAACATTCCTTTTTTTGTTTAGTAAAACGCTTCGATTAAAAATATTCCATTCTAATAAACATAAAATTAAAATGGGTTTTTACACCATATAAAATAAAGTTGTGTATAAAACAAAATATGCCTCAATAAAAGGAGATTGTGATGAAGTCCCTTACCTCATGCCCGGCTTGACTCGATCGTTATTTAATCTCCTGAATAATAAACTAGAGTTAATATCTACATTCATAATAACCTTTTTCAATTTCATTATTCCTTTTATATCACTTATTACCATGCTATGAACCTTATGTGGTCAGTTAAGTTAATAACAGGTCGTTTTGTCGATCTTTGGTACTTGAGTCAAAAATAAACTTCTTATAATTACAAGTTGTTCATGTAGTAAAATATCCATTATCTCTAGAATAATATTAATTATGTAGATATCATATATATAATATATATCCAGTAGATACATGCATTTATAATATTACATAACATTTGGGGGTTTGAAATTAAATGCACCGTTCATGGAGACGGTAAGTCATACGTACGCATTAACGCTAATTTTATTTCTATTTCATATTAAATGTAATGAAATAATAATTATATAAAGGTTAATTATAATTATAGTGTAATATTATATATAATATCATTTAATCCTTCCGTTATTCATCCCATATATGGTATTAACGATTCAAATCACTTTAGGGGGCGGTAGTCCGCACTTCCTAAAATGAAATTATCGCGTTTACCCATAATGGAAGTCATAAAGGTATTCCATAAATGAAAAATACAGAAGCATAAGGAATACATAAACATAATATATATCATATATAAAAATAGTCTCATAATAATGGCCACCAGGAGAGGTGTTAAAATAATATTGAACAATCATCGTTTCGTGAGGTAGAAATTCACCACCCACAGAAACAGTATGTTCTTTAACCGTTAGACGAAGGTGTGTGTATGTTTAAATCAAATCCTTATCATAAAAACATCCTATAATATTTAAGATATAGTTTTTGTAACATAATAAAGGAATAAAAAGAGTTTAAGGGGTTGGAGAAGAAAAATAAAAAAAAAGAACATAAGAGAATACATTACCTTAAAATCGGGTAACTCTTTTTCATTTGAGCCAAAGGCTTCCATGGAAGACTTCTGCCCAAAGTGATGAATCTATGAGTAATAGAGGGACTTTGCTAAAGTATTTGGTCAGAGGCTGTCCAAGCCAAATGGCTTTGATGGTGTGAATAAGGTGGTAGAGGTGGGGGCCTTTTATAAGAGGAGGGGAGGGGCACTCTTGGAAAGTCATGAAATGTTACATTATTATGAGTCGCTTTTCGGATTTCAAAGGTCCCAAAATTATATTTTTCTAGGAGAATGTGATAATGGTTCTAAATATACTCATCCCATAGGTTTTTCACAAGTGTATGACTTAGATTTTACATTAACTTTTTATTTTATTTAAATCGTTAATTAATGAGGTAATCACTGCATCACCATGGTGTCATAAATAAATTTATTTATTTAATACCTAAAAATTATAAAATAAATACCATGATGTAGGAAATATTTTTACCTTGAAAATTAATATTTATAGTCGTAATGTTAACTTAAATAACCCCATGTAATAATTGTTTTAATAAAACAACACATGTTTGTGACAACATTATTTTTACATTAAATAAAAAGTTATTATTGTCATTTTCTTACCCAAGTGGCTCCATGGTGTCCCCAAGTTGACCCATGTATTGTCTTGGTCGACCATGACTCATATAATAAAGGAAACACAAGTGTAAAGTGAATTTTTGTGAAGACCCGTAAAATTCAAGAGAAATGTTTTCCTAATTTTCTTTGGGATTTTACAAGAACGTGGTTTCTGACGGCACTTGATTCCGAGTCCTGATGTGCCTGGAATTTCTATCCGAAGATTAGGTCGGGTATATTTAGTGAAAGAACGAGAGGGTTTTTCTAACTTTTGAACCAGTTCTCGGAATTGAATTATGAGGGCACCGATGGATTCCCAACGCTGGTAATTGCTTAGGCACACAATTTCCGGAGATGCGTTTTCAAGAGAGAAGTTGTTAAAAATTGTGGAAGTTAAAATAAAAATGTAGCTACAATTTTTATTTATAAATAGTTAAAACCTTTGAGTGGATGTTGGGGGAAACCACCCAACAACCCATGGGAGGTTATGATGGTGGTGGGGCCCACATGAACCCCACCCCTTCATATTCCCTAACTCATTCAACTCCCCATTAATTTTGATAACATAAGTTAATTATATAAGTGAGTTTAATTTGATTGTATAAAATTAAAATACTTAAGTTTTTTTAATAAAATATGTGTAATACTTATTTTATTTGGGTTGGAACATGTTTCTTTGGGAGGATTTGGGAGAAAAGCTAAGGAGATTGATGTTCTTCTTCTTCTTCGACGAAGAACGCGAAGAACACGAAAAACGCCGACCTCCGATGAAGGTCGCCAAGAACGCCAGATCATTAGGAGATCGATGACGCGATGATTCTCCTTCCACAATGCCTTCTTCCTCGACGGTTATTTCCACGACGAACCCTCGCTCAACGAATTCAACGACGTAGGGGTTTTGTGTGTTTCTATTCGTGATTTTCTTCCAACATCATTCCTCGTACAATTCGACCGTTTGATATCAGTTAACGGGATGGGGCCAGACCGCACAAACATGGCCGACCCTCCTCCCCTTTTTCTCTTGTCTACCTTATGGTGGATTGGATTGGTGATGGCGCGGTGCCGTTGCACCAGTCGGGGTCTTGAGGCAAGAAATGTGCGGCGCCATCGCGCCGCGCCGGAGAATCCCGAAGGCACCGCGGCCAGAGCGGGGCCGCGGCACGATGCCGCCGAGCCGGGCGAACCAAGGTCTTGGCGGAGCAGGAATACCGGCGGCCGGTTTCGGGCCGCATGCGTCGAAGTAGGGGGACCGGCCATACCGGTCCCGAGGTGGCAATAGTCGGCCGGCTGGAGCGGGCCATCCAGTCAGAGGAGGAGTCGGGGGTTCGAAACCCCCAGCTGGCCAAACATGAGCGGCCCCCCACATGGGGGTCACAGTTACAAACTGGCGGGGGGTAGCGCGCCCCCCGCACCCCCCCATCCGCTCGGCTGAAACGGCCTAGCCGCATGGCCCTGGCCAGCGCGCCGGGCTGCACCTAGGTCGGGGCGGGCCGTATCAGCCTGGCCGGGCCACGCCCAAGCGGGCCGGACCCAGACCCGGTTCGGGCCGACCCAAGGGGGTCTCGGGCCAGGTCGGTCTGGGCTCGAAACCCCCACTTCCGGACCGCTCAAGGTCTTTTTCCCATAACATGGGATGCATACCTACGATGGACGCACCATCAGCAGCAGTGCGATCTTTGGATTGAGACGGTCGTTTCGATATATTATACTCAAGGTTTCGGAGTACATGGGGTTTGGCCGAGTTTGTTCGTACACGAAACCAACCAAGCCCTCGGAGCGGAAACTCTTATAACATGAGATCCAAACGTCTGATTAATGTGTCGTCGACTTTTTTGGATTCCTCTTAATGAGACGGACCTTTTGGCTTACTCCTCTCGATGTTTGGGCACATTTGGATTATGGTCAGGTTGGTTTTGACTTAAAAACCAACCGGGCCCCTAGGACGAAAAAGCCAATAACTATCAGACCGAGCGTCTGATTGACGTGCTATCTGTGACGTTGACTTCCTGTTGACGATACAGAAATTTTGGATACATCAACTCCGGAATATGTGTCATCTGATGTATCAGCCCCTCAGATTGTGGAGCGGACCCTCCCGAATGAGCATGTTGTGTGCGGAAAACTTAGAGCTAGCTGCGACTGCAACGACGATGACGATTACACAGAAATCCTCCGTGGATTCGACGGTGACGACTACAGCACTCAGAGATCCTAGGTGGATCAGTGCTATCGATCCTCTGTGGGTCAGATCATGTGTGGGTCAGCACTCAACGGTCTTGTGTGGGCCATCACCTACAGATCCTGTGTGGGTCTGATCCTGTGTGGGTCATTGCGGGGGTTAGTACCTATCGATCCATTGGTGGTCATTGCGGGGGTTAGTACCTATCGATATTGTGTGGGTCCGACGACTTAGATGAATCAGTGGAATCACCTGATCATCTCTATCATCTTACGATGAAGTATTCATGTGTGAGATGAATCTTGACTTTCAATCCTTATCTTCGATAAGATTGACTTGATATGCTATGTGGATTACGTTATGCTTTCCTGTGTGGATTTGGGTTGTGATTTCCTAGGTGAAACAAGTTACGTTTTCCTATGTCGACTGGTTGTACTTGGGCTTGGATGTTGGATATGAACTGGAATTGAGGACATAGGTATATGTATGGGCATATACCTAAGCAGTTTCGGATGCTACTTCGTGATTGTATCTTTCCTTTTTGGATTATCCTTTTTGAATTCTAGGAGACCTTCGGGGGTCTCGGGATCCCTACTGAGTAGCTTATACTCACCCCTGCATGGGGTATGCCCACACGACATTGTGTTGGTTGCAGATGACGGACAGCGCTGATCGTGGTAGAGGCACGAGGAGAAGGTAGGTACTTGGAGGTGGACCACTAGGTGGGGAATACTCGGAGCGGACGGCTGGACCCGAGGAGCTGTGGAGGCTATCTGTACCCACCCATCAGGTGGGACTTCCAGTGGATGGCTCGCAGTAGCGGCTTTACTTTTTAGTTGATGTTTTCCCTTTCCAGTTGTACTTTACTTTCAGTTTGGGTTTGTATACTTGCCCACATACTTTTCCGCACTTACTGTTGTACCCATTTTTTTCTTAGTGTTTACTTCTGCATGCTTTCTCTGTGTGTTTGTTTACTTTACTAAGGCAACACCTTCCTTTTTACCAGGAATTGCACCTTGGTGCTAGTCGCCAGCGCCTGGCCAATGGAAGGCAGGCATGGGATAGTCACGACACGGGCCCCAAGGACGGGTCGTGACAAATTGGTATCAGAGGAATTCGGTTCTACCGCAGAACATGGAACTCTGATCTTTCTTCTATGTAAAGAAACAGTGTTAAGTGTATTGAGTGTGGTTATCAGTCCATGGAGTCCAGTGTTGGTTCGGCGGCCGATATATCCGTACACCAGGACCCTGACTTCTGATTTCCGACTTAATGCATGAAAACATTGATTGCCTGTGTGTTTCAAGTTTTCTTTGTGATTACTTTGTGTCAGCTCACTAGGTATACTGTTGACCGTGGCATACCTGTTTCTTTAACAGGATGTCCCGATGACAGCAGCCAGCTAGGGTTCCGAGCGTTGTGCGTGATGGCATCCAACCGAGCGACGATACCTCGACATATGGCCCTTTGACAGCAGAGGCACCAACGGTACTTCTACCCGCCGAGCCACCAATGCAACCAGCCCCAGCCGCTGACGATGCACGACGCGTTAGTGCACTGCACGAGTTTCAGCGTCAATGACCGCCCAGGTTCCACGGGGAGACAAACTCTCAGGCATCCAAGGATTGGCTGGAGTCAGTTGTACGAGTTTTCAGGTTAATGAGGACACTAGTAGACCTCATGGTGATCCTCACAGTGAGCCTCCTGCACTCGGAAGCAGGCAGATGGTGGATCTTGATGCTCTAGATGCACGACGAGACATCTCTCCTATGGACGGACTTTGAGAGCCTCTTCTTCTCGGAGTTCGTCCCAGCCACCCTTCGTGCGGTGTGCATCTAGAAGATTCTACATCTGCGGCAGGGCAGCTTTACAGTCGCCCAGTACTTGGACAGATTTACCGATCTCTCGTGCTACTTGAAAAACATTGTACATGGCCCATTCATCCGGGCCAGGACCTTTGAGAAGGGATTGAGGCATGAGATCAGGGCATCGTTGATCTCCCTCAGCATTCCAACAAAATAAAGGGTACTGGAGCGATCCATTCTCATCGATAGCTTTCTTGCTGAGTCTACAGCAGTGGCGAGACCTACCGCAGGGCGGCACGTGGTGGAGTCTTCTGCAGCCGGCAGTAGACAGATGTCGCAGAGGTCCAAGCGGACCAGGCCATCAGGCAGACGACCTCAGTATACTGGGTTGGAGGTGCGGCACACATGCAGCAGAACCAGTCTTTCGAGTGGAAGACAGTGCTATGCATGTGGAGGGAAGGGCCACATGGATCGTGATTGCCCGACCCACCATGTAGAGGAGTAGCAGACGGTTGAGGAACCACCCAGGTAGAGGCAGAGGTTCGACCGTGGCGGTCCACAGGGAGCAGGTGGATGAGGCCGAGGAGCTGGTCGAGCGGCATGTGGTGGATGATGTTTTGAGGCTCTACCACCACCACCACCAAAAGTTCCACCCTGACCTCAGGGGAGATAACAACTTCAGGCAGCTGAATCATAGGATCATGGAGCTCCGGAAGAGGGTGGACAAGTGCGGGACTAGCTCCAGGCATAGAGGCCTTTGCCCTTAATTCCTCTAGCTTTGTTGTTTTTGTTGCCTATTGTCCTTGTACATTGAGTTGATGTAATAAAAGACGCGTGCAATAGTGATGTTTTCGTTCCTATATTTTGTATGTTAATACTAATAGGTGTCGGTTAAAAACTGTTGAATTGACCCTCACTTTCAAGATTCTTACTGAATGAGACCCAGTGACCACACCCTAATGCCGACAGTGTGACTCAAACTTTGGAGGCGAGAGTAACAGTTGGATCACTTGGTAGCAGCATCGAGGCCTTATGACGTCATCCATGGAATTAATTAACATATCATGATGTGATTGACTGTATTAGGCAAGGAACGTGCTTTATCCAGGGGATGAGACCGAATTTCTCTTTTTGGAAAAGGAGAAATCTATGCAGTTTTGCAAAACGTTGAGGAAGAAGGGGAAACCCTTCGTGTGGTCAGATAGATGTCAGTAGAGCTTCTAAGAGCTGAGACAGAAGTTGACCAGTGCGCTTATCTTGAGGTTATCAGAGGAGGGAGTAGGGTATGTAGTTTACTATGATGTATCAGGGGCCGGACTCGGATGTGTCCTGATGTAGGAGCAGGTCGTGATCGCCTATGGATCATGTCAGATGAGGACACATTAGCAGAACTACTCTACCCATGACCTAGAGTTAGCAGTAGTGGTCTTCACTATGAAGATGGTTGTGGCAGAGTTCGTTTCTCGATGCCTCACCTGCCAGTAGTTGAAGAAAAGAAACCAGGTACCATCAGGCTTGGAACAGCCCTTGGAGGTCCCGGAGTGGAAGTGAGACGACATATCTATTGACTTTGTGACTGGACTTCCATGCACTTCCAGAGGTTACGAATCAATTTGGGTGACTGTCGACCAGCTCACCAAGTCGTCTCACATCTTACCCATTAGAGAGCAGGGCTCAATGAAGAGCTTGGGACGTCTCTACGTTTAGGAGATCATACGGCTTCATGGTGTGCCATCATCTATCAAATCCGATCGAGATTCTCTCTTTACTTCCCGGCTTTGGAAGGGGTTGTCGGAGGCGTTCGGGACGCATCTATGTTTGAGCACCGCCTTTCACCCTCAGACAGATGGACAGATGGAGAGGATCATTCAGACTCTCGAGGACATGCTCCATGCATGTGTCCAAGACTTTGGTTGTAGCTGGGAGGACCACCTACCCTTAGTGGAGTTC
Organism: Viscum album; assembly: GCA_963277665.1. NCBI lineage: Eukaryota > Viridiplantae > Streptophyta > Magnoliopsida > Santalales > Viscaceae > Viscum > Viscum album. The sequence goes on from OY728151.1 coordinate 569,611,086, forward strand.
GCGTACAACAAAAGCTACCACTCCACCATCGGGATGGCACCATATGAGGCGTTATACGACCGACCTTGCAGATCACCTTTGTGCTGGACAGACCCTGGGGATTCAGGACTTGTGGGACCAGAGATGGTTCAAGCCAGGATAGAGAAGGTCTAGGTCATCCAGGATCAGATGAGGACAGCACACGGCCGGCAGAAGTCTTATGCTGACAGGAGGCGGAGGCCACTAGAGTTCGAGGATGGCGACTACGTCTTCTTGCGGGTCTCACCTCGATGTGGATTACAGAGATATGGAAAAGGCGGCAAGTTGTCTCCATGCTTCATCAGATCATTTCAGGTCCTCAACAAGATTGGAGAGATGACTTATCACCTGGCTCTACCACCTCAGTTGCACCGGGTGCACGACGTTTTCCACGTATCCCAGCTAAGGAGATACGTGCATGACCCGATGCATATAATTGACCATGGGGAGCCGGATTTGATGAAGGGGAGACTTTTTTGGAGGTCCACATGGAGATCGAGGATCGACAGGAGCGGGTCCTTAGTTGACGGTCGATTCCTCTAGTGCGCATCAGATGGCAGTACGGGATCCTCCAGGAGAGAACTTGGGAGCGGGAGGCTCAAAAGCGTGCGCAGTACCAACTTTTGTTTCCCTACTTTATGATGTATATTTATGACGATGTAAAGCCCTGATGTGGGAGTAATGAAAATAACCATAAAATAAAAGGGAAATTTTTTCATAATTTTCTTTGGGATTTTACAATAATGCAGTTTCTGTCAGCACTTGATTCTGAGGCCCGGTGTGCCCGGAATTTCTATCCAAAGTTTAGCTCGAGTATGTTTAGTGAACGAACGAGCGGGTTTTTCTAACTTTTGCACCGGTGCTCAAAATTAAATTCTACGGGCATCGATGGATTTGCAGCGCCGGTAATTGCTTAGGCACACCTTTTCCGGAGATGTGTTTTCACGAGAGAAGTCGTTAAAAATTGTGGAAGTTAAAATAAAAATTTAGCTACAATGTTTATTTCTAAGTGGTTAAAACCATAAAGTTGTAGTTGGGGGAAACCACCCAACTTCCCATGGGAGGTTATGAGGGTGGTGGGGCCCACATGAACCCCAACCCCTCATATTCCATAACTCCTTCAAATCACCATTAATTTTGATAACATTAGTTAATTAAATAATTGAGTTTAATTTGAATGTATGAAATTCAAATACTTAATTTTTGTTAATAAAATAAGTGTAGTACTTATTTTTTGGGTTGGAACTTGTTGCTTTGGGAGGATTTGGGAGAAAAGCTAAGTTGCATGAAGCTCTTCATCTTCTTCGATGAAGAACGCGAAGAACGCCGACCTCCGACGAAGGTCGACAAGAACACCAGATCCTCAGGAGAGAGACGACACGATGATTCTCTTTCTGCAATGCCTTCTTCCACGACGGTTATTTCCGCGACGAACCCTCGCTCAACGAATTTGAAGAGGTAGGGGTTTTATGTGATTCTATTCATGATTTTCTTCTGACATCATTCCTCGTACAATTCGACCTTTTGTTATCAGTTAATAGGAGGGGGCCGGACCGCACAATCACGGCCGAAACTCCTCCCGTTTTTCTCTTACCGACCTTGTGGTGGATTGGAATGAGGATGGCGCGGTTCCGTCGCACCGCGCGGGGTCTTCGGCAATAAATGAGGAGTACCGTCGCAATGTGTCGTTGAATCGATCAAGGTCGCAGTGCCGTCACGCCGCATCGAAGAATCCCGAAGGCACCGCGGCTGGAGCGGGGCCGCAGCGAAATGGTGCGGTGCCATTGCACGGTGTCGGGCGAACCAAGGCCGCGACAATAGGCCGCGGCGAAGCAGGATGACCGGCGGCCGGTTCTGGGCCGCCGGCGTCGAAGCAGGGGGACCGGCCATGCGGGTCCCGTGGCGGCAACAACCAGCCAACCGGAGCGAGCCGGCCTATCAGAGGAGGAGCTTGGGGTTCGAAACCCCCGGCTGGCTGGACATGAGCGGCCCCCAACATGGGGGTCGTGGTTACAAACTGCCGGTGGGAAGCGCACCCCCCGCACCCCCCATCCGCTCGTCTGAAACGGCCGAGCCGCTTGGCGCTGGCCAGCGCGCAAGCGCACCGGGCCGCTCCAGCCAGGCCGGGCCGTGCCCAAGATGGCCGGACCCTGACCTGGGATGGGTCGACCCGGTTCGGGCTGACCCAGGGGGTCGCGGTCCGGGTCGGTCTGGGCCCGAAACCCCCACTTCAGGACCTCACACAATCTTTTTCCTATAACATGGACTGCGGTCCTCTGATCGACGCACCTTTAGCGGAAATGCGATCCTTGGATCCAGACGGTCGTTTCCATATATTATACTCAAGGTTTCAGAGTACGTGGGGTTTGGATGGGATGGTTCGTACACGAAACCAACCGGGCCCTCAGAGTAGATATACTTATAACATGAGCTCCAGACGTCCGATTGACGTGTCGTTGACTTTTTTGGATTCCAATTAGTGAGATACACATTTTCGATTACTCCGCTCGAGGTTTGGACGCAGTTGGAGTACGGTCGGGTTGGTTTTGACATAAAAACTAACCGGGCGACTGGGACGAAAAAGCCAATTACTCTCAGACTAGGCGTCTGATTGCCGCGTCATCTGTGATGTTGAGTTCCTGTTGACAATACGGAACTTTTGGATACATAAACTCTAGACTATGTGTTAGTTGATGTATCAGCCCCTCGGCTCATGGAGCAGACCCTCCCGAACGAGCTTTCGGTGTGCGGGAACCCTAGACCTGGCTGGGACTGCAACGACGATGGCGACTGTATAGAAATACTTCGTGATTTAGACGGCGATGACTACAGCACTCAGCGATCCTACGCGGATCAGTGCAACCAATCATGTGTGGGTCAGATCCTATGTGGGTCAGCGCTCAGCGGTCCTGTGTGGTCCAGCGCCTACAGATCCTATGTGGGTCTGATCCTATGTGGGTCAGTAAAGGGGTTAGTTAACTATCGATCATGTGTGGGTCAAATCCTGTGTGGTTCATTGCGGGGGTTAGTACCTATCGATCATTTCTGGGTCATTGCGGGGGTTAGTACCTATCGATCCTGTGTGGGTCCGACGACTTAGATGAATTAGTGGCTTTACCTGATCATCTCTATCATCTTATGAAAAAGTATTCCTGTGTGAGATGAATCTTGACTTTCAATCCATATCATCGATAAGGTTGACTTGATATCCTGTGTGGATTACGTTATGCTTTCCTGTGTGGATTTCGGTTGTGATTTCCTATGTGGAACGGGTTACGTTTTCCTGTGTGGACTGGTTGTACTTTGGCTCAGATATTGGAGCTGAACTGGAATTGAGGACATAGGTATATGTATGGTCATATACCTAAGCAGTGTCATATGTTACTTCGTGATTGTATCTTTCATTTTTGGATTATCCTTTGTGGATTCCGGGGGACCTTAAGGGGTCTCGGGGTCCCTACTGAGTAGCTTATACACACCCCTGCACGGGCTATGCCCGCACTACGTTGTGTTGGTTGCAGACGACGGACATCGCTGATCGTGGTAGAGGCACGAGTAGCAGGTCGGTACCTAGAGGTGGACCACTGGGCAGGGCATACTCGAAGCAGATGGCTAGACCCGAGGAGTTGTGGAGGCTATCTGTACCCACCATTCAGGTGGGACTTCCAATGGACGGCTCGTCGTAGCGGCTTTACTTTTCAGTTTTTGTTTTCCATTTCTAGTTGTACTTTACTTTCAGTTTGGGTTTGTAAACTGGCCCACATAGTTTTCCTCACTTACTTTTGTACCCTGTTTTTACTTAGTGTTTCCTTCTACCTGCTTTCTCTGTGAGTTTTTTTACTTTACAAAGGCAATGCCTTCCCTTTTTACCGAAAATTACGCCTTGGTGCTAGTCGCCAGCCCCTGGCCTATGGAAGGCGGGCTTGGGGCAGTCGCTGCATGGGCCCCGAGGATGGTACATGACAATTTTATATTACTATAACATTATATTTACCTTTAATTACACTAATTACCTTTAATCGTGATTAATAAAACTTAAAAGTTACTATTTAACAAAAAATATTTTGATCCCATTGAACCGCATTTTACTTTCAAATGACAACCATGTATGTCGGAGTTTTGAAATTCAATTCACAGAAGTTTTAAAGATTCATTTAAATGGAAATTTAGTATTTTAACTACCACTTAGTGGTTTCACTATTCATCAAAAATTGATGTTTTTCAGAAAAATAACAAAAATTAACCATAAGAAATATATGATATTCCCAATTCAAAAATGATTTCTATTTTACAAAATTTAAAATATATAAGTTGAATTAATTAATTTAATAATTAATTCCCGCTATCACAACAAATAACGTGTTTTTATGAAACAACATATATAAAATGATTGACAATTGTTTATTTCCAATTTTAAAGTGAAATTAATTATAATCACCACCATTGGATAAAATGGTAAAAATATATTCTAATTATAATTTGAAACCAATCAATAGTATAATTAATCACTATGAATTATTTTGAATAAAAAAGTTGTTTTAAGTATTTTTTTCTATTAATAGAAAATTGGAAGTTATCTGAAAATTACAAAAAATTCAACTTTGGGTAATTTCGATATTCGGAATACAAAAATGGAGTCCAATTTGAAATATAAAATATATATAATTTAAAAAAAGGGTATTACTATTCATAAAGGCTACTTTGATTGGTCGCGGTGTGTTAGAATCTCGAACTTTCATACAATGCAAGGATAGCATTACTGAAAGAGATTCGTACCATGGAAGCTTGGGGTGTAACATTCTACCATCCATCAATAAATTTCATCATCGCAATTTGAAATTGTTATTTGAAAATAAAATGTTGAAAGTATAAAATACCTTTGTGGAAAACACATATCAGAAATAGGTTTAATAAAATTTAGCCTTAATAAGAGGGAAAGGGAAATGAAAAAGTCACCACCAAATTATGATCTCGATTATGAGAACATTGGTGGAAATTAGAGACATACAATTGGATGAAAAAAGTAAATATTTATAGGGAGTGATTGTGATCATCAATCACAAACAAGTGTAAAATTGAAAGCCTCAAAGCCTTCAATCTATTTTGATTTAAAATATCATCAGTTCAACAAAACATATGGTATTAGGATAACATATTTTTTGTTTTAATATACCTTTCCTAATGTTTATTTATTAATTTATTCATAGAATAAGAAATAGGTATGTATATATATATGTTCTTGATATGTAGAGTTTCAAACTTCAACTAATTTCTACACTAAACTCATCATTCACTCATAAACATAATAGAACTCAAAAATATTATATTTATCCTAATCGTACAGGGTTGAAAATATTCACACATACCATTAAGATTATGAAAACTATTTTGTAATAATAGGGACATCCTGTAGGATACTGGTAGGTTATAAAGGCCCGTCGCACTATGGTTGGGGGTTTGATTCCTACAGCTTTGTCCGATGCGACGGGTTATCCCTCGACCTGCATGTTGTCGTTTTTCCTAAAACTATAGTATTATAATATTCCAAAAAAAATCTTCAGAAATGTTTTAACCTTAAGAAATACTATCCAACGTTAAACATAATTCATTCCAACCATTATAGTTATCCAAAATACCTATGTAAAGACTTTATCTAAAAGGACTCTGAATTCCAAAATCAATTGTAACATCAGATTCCCCAAACAAAATAAAGATTCTCTTATTTTCAGATACTATAAATATGATTACCTTCATCATATTTAAACCTTAATGAAAATAATATTTTCTGCAGTACAATCCTTATATATATTTCACATTTTTCTTATAACCCTAATATAGTTCATGAGCCCAAAAATACAAATACAATAATTATTCAACATCATCTGTAGTAACATGAAAATCTTGGCCTTGATCCCTTTTCCTTTTCTAAGGTATGTTTCCCAGATTCCTAGGACATTAATTTTCATAATTCCCCATTTCTCTACAATTATATCATTCAACATTGATAGCCTCTTTCATTCCATTACAATCACAAGCCTGGTGACTTTTTTCTCCACATTTGTAACAAACTCCCATTCCCTTTAGGCATGTACTGGGGTGATTCTTCCCACAATTATCAAATAATGGAAAATGATTCTTTCCATTTTTTCCATCATCTGCCTCTTGTTCCACCATTTTCTTTTTCACTTTCTTTACATTGTTGTCATAAGACATAGAGAATTCCTTTTCTGTCTTGATAGCACACAAGACAATATCTTAGTTCGATGAGAAGGATTGTGATACTAATGCTCTACGGAGAAATTGTTTTTTACCCATCAAATAAATGATTAATATTACTTCTTGGGTTATACATATAATCTACAACATGCCTCGCTAACCTTGTAAAGTTAGACTCATACATTGCAACATTCTCGTCCTCCTTTTTCCTCAGTCTCAAAAAATTTCTTTCAATATCTGATCGATGGTCATGAGGAAGGTATTTTTCAAAGAAACACTCTTTGAACTCCCTAAATTACATATTTGATACTTCATAATTTTCCTTTGTGTTTTGAATCAATGACCACCATTGATCAGCATCTCCAGTGAGGTGGAAAACTGCCATAATAACCTTTTCCCTTTCACTACTCCCCAAAGCCTGAAATATTTTCTCTAGGTAATTTATCCATTTCTTAGCTACTAAGGTATTTGTAATCCCTTTGAATGTTGGTGGTTGTTTCCACATGAAGTTGTCTAACATTTATCCTCCACGTTGCGGATCAGGGTGCTCTATACGATTATGGTTATTATTCATAACCTGAGTGATTTGTCCCAATATGGTGATAAGCTGATCAAGACCAGTTGTATCACCAGCTCCATTATAATTATCTTGAGCAGGAGGGAAATCCCTACATGGAGTGTGTGCATTGATAAAGTTTCCATTCCTTCCATTAGGCACCATTTCTAAACAATGGCTTAAACAAGATCTGTTTATGAATAAAAATAAATAATTTCGTACTTGTAAAACACTTAAAATAAATTGAACAATTTATGGATATAATCCATAATCATAAAAATGTTTTCTTTGAGGAATTATATACTCATAAACCCTTCATAATGGTTTGTAAATAAAATTATAATTATCCTATGCATATCACTCGGGAGTGTCATAACCAAGAGTGCAGCATGGCCCGTTGTCGTGCACTAGTTCCCGTTCGAGTCTAGATCAAAGCGGTGTTTTCGGGTTTTACCCCTAGGTACATCTATTCCAAAGCCGCCTCTACCTGCTCGTATCTAGACAGGTATGTATTTCTCATAAAACTCACGAAATCTCTATAATACCAAAATTCTAGGAAGTTCTTCTATACAAATCGTCAATTTCAATCTTAGGGCTATGTGTTCTAATCAGTGTTTATCTAAATCTAGATTCCAATGTTAGTACTAAACTGTCTCTGATACCAACTGTAATGCCCCGACCCTAGTTACCCAGAGTCAATGCATTATTATGTAACATTGGCATGATAAAAAAAATCATGTCTCGAAAGACTTATTAGTTTAGTAGCCTTTGAAACACTAGATACAATCATAAATCTTACATTACATCATAAAGTGAAAACCCACAATAACATTGTCTCCATAGTCCACACTCATATCCCCTTTAGATTATCCCTGTAGGCTAGTCATAAAATATTTCTTTATATCCTCGGAAGAATAAGACATAAAAAGGGGAGAACTTAGATGCTCAGAAAGGATAATAATATAGCAGAAAATTTCATAAATAAACATAAACATTTAAATAAATGTATAAATAAAACAAATTTCTTTTAAACTTGAACTTTAGAACAATATAGAAAAATTAAAATGAAATAATTCCATTTACGTACTCATATGGATATTCTACTAGTCTAATAATCACATGCAATATCAATAACCACTTTCATAATGATGGAATGCATAATGCCAGACTATCATAACCACGTAGCCAATGCCTCGTGCTAAGACTACAAATAAGATTTTGTCATGGCCTCATGCCAAGACACTAGTTTGTCTCATGAGACCTACCGATGCATCGATGAGCTATATCGGGCTCCACCTGTCACATACTAAGTCCAATGCATTCCTTAATTGAAAAGTTTTAAACATATCATAAACCATAACATAATCATATCACATAAAACATGAATAATGGAAATATAAGATTTCCACATTTCAATTAAAAGATATCAATACAACACATTGATATGATAAAACCATGTTCAATACCAAAATAAAATAAAAGTAAAACATGGTATTTATTTTTCATTTTAAAAAATGTTATGTCTTGTAGAGGAAGCCGAAACTCAAATAATGGTCACGCTGGAAGAGAAGTCATTGTCGCCGCATACGTACGACAAAAAAACATTCCTTTTTGTTGTTTAGTAAAACTACTTTTATAAAACGGATTAATTTTTAATAAATGTAAAAGTAAAAGGTGTTTTTACACTATATAAAATAAGGTTATGTATAAAACAAAATATGCCTCAATGAAAGGAGATTGAGACAAAGTCCCTTACCTCATGTCCGACTTGACTCGGTCATTATTTAATCTCCTGAATAATTAACTCGAGTTAATAAATACTTTCATAAGAACATTTTTTAGGTTCATTATTCCTTTTATATCACTTATTACAATTTTACGAACATTATGTTGTCATTTATTAATAACGGTCGTTTTTTCGATCATTGGTACTTGAGTCAAAAATAAACATCATATAATTACAAGTTGTTCTTGTGGTAAAATATCCATTATCTCCAGAATCATATTAATGATGTAGATATTATATATATCAAATTTCTCTAGAAGATACATGAATTTATAATATTACATAACATTTCGAGGTACGAAATGAAATGCACCGTTCATGGAGACGGTAAGCCATACGTATGCATGAACACTACTTTTATTTATATTTCGTATTAAATGGAATGAAATCATAAAGATAAAAAGGTATATTATAATTCCAGTATAATATCATTTATAATATCATTAACTCCATCCTTTATATGTCCCACATATGGAATTAACGATTCCAATCACTTTGAGGGGGATGTAGTCTACACATCCTAAAATGAAATTATCGCGTTTACCCATAGTGGAGGTTATAAAGGTATGCCATAAATGAAAAATAAGGAATCATAACTAATACATAAACATAATATATATCATATATAAAAATAGTGTCATAATAATGTCCACCATGAGAGGTTTTAAAAGAAGATGGAACAATCATCGTTTTGTGAGGCAGTAATTCGCCACCCATAGAAACACTATGTTCTTTAAACATTAGACGAAGGTGTGTGTAAGTGTAAATAAAATAATTCTCATAAAAATAAACTATAATATTGAATATACTGGTGTTGTTTCAAAATAAAGGAATTAAAAGATTTTAAGGGGTTGGAGAATCAAAATAAAACAAAAGAACATAAGAGAAGACATTACCTTAAAATCGGGGAACACTTTTTGATTTGAGCCAAAGGCTTCCTTTGGAAAACTTCTTCCCAGAGTGAGGCTTCTAGGATTAAGAGACGGAAGTTGAGAGAGTATTTGGGATGATTTTGGCTGATCCAAATGGATTTGATGGTGTGAATAAGGTGGTAGAGTAGGGGGCCTTTTATAAGAGGAGAGGAGGGGCACTCTTGGGAAGTCATGAAATGATACATTATTATGAAGAGATTTTCGGATTTCAAAGGTCCCACAATTATATATTTCGAGGATAAGGTGATAAGGGTTCTAAATCTACTCATACAATAGGTTTTTACAAGTTTATGTCTTAGAGTTTACATTATCTATTCTTTTTATTTAAACCGTTAATTAATGAGTTAATCGCTGCATCATCATATTGTCATAAATAAATTTATTTATTTAATGCCTAAAAATTATAAAAAAATAAAATGATGTTGGAAATATTTTTATCTTTTGAATTAATATTTATTGTATAAATGTTAGCTTATATAACCCCATGTAATAATAGTTTTAGTAAAACAACACATGTTTGTGGCACTTTTATTTTTACTTTAAATAAAAAGTTATTAATGTCATTTTCTTACCCATGTGGCTCCAATGGGTCCCCAAGTTGACCCATGGATTTTCTAGGTCGGCCATGACTCATAAAATAAGGTAAGTACAAATGTAAAGGTAATTTAATATTATTATAACATTTTATTTACCTTAAATTACACTAATTACCTTTAATCGCGATTAATAAAACATACGTTACTATTCACAAAAAATTATTTTCATCCCATTAAACCAAATTTTACATACTAATGACAACCCTGTATGTTGTATTTTTGAAATTCATTTCAATGAAGTGGTAAAGTTTCATTTAAATGAAAAAATAGTTTTTTAACTACCACTTAGTGGTTTCACTATTCATCAAAAATTGAAGTTTTTCAAAAACAAATACCAAATATTTACCCTAAGTTATATTGGATATTACTAATTCAAAAATGTTGAATATTTTTAAAAAATTAAAACATATAATTTTAATTAATTAATTTAATAATTAATTCCCACTCTCACAACAAATAGCGTGTTTTTATGAAACAATATATATCAAAAGATTGACAATTGTTTATGTCCAATTTCAAAGTGAAATTAATTATAATGACCACCATTGGAAAAATGGTAAAAATATATTCTAATGATACTTTAAAACCAATAAATAGTATAATATATCACTATAAATTAATTTTTTTTAAAAGTTGTTTTCGAGTATTTTTAAATTCATAGAAAATTGGATGTTCTCAGAAAATTAAAAAAAATTCAACTTAGGAAAATTTTGATATTTCGAATACAAAAATGGAGTCCAATTTGTAATAAAACATTTATATAATTTCAAAATGTGGGTATTACTATTCATAATTCCTACTATGATTTGTCCTGGTGTGTTAGATTCTCAAACTTGCATATGATGCAAGTTATTGCATTATTGAAAGAGAAGCGTACCGTGGAAGCATGGGGTGTTACAATTCTCATGGTGGATCTCGATTGTTGGGTCATTGAAAACCTCCTTAGGCACCTATAAAAGGATCTTTGATTGGTTACCATTGTGGTTAAATAGGGAATTAAAATATTTTTTTCATTGATGCACCTAATGTATATGGTTATTGTGGCCATTTAGATCACTTAAAAATGTTATCTCATATTTTATTCTATTTCGTGCTATGGAATATGGTCGTAAACACCTTCTAGAATTATGTCACAATAAGATCCATAGAGTATAAAATGATTCCAGTCATATGAATCCCAAACATTGGTTTTTACGTAGTGGAAGAGTCTCCCAAAGAATTTTATATAAGTCTAGTGACCATGAAAGGTATCATTACTATAGATTTTTCATTAGTGAAAACTATATTTGGTACTAGATCTTATTACTTGAACGTTTAAACCCATATTATTAATATTTTATATATTAATATGAATATTTAATAATATGCACTGGATACTACTACACCCCTTGGTAGGAAGAGAGAGAAGGGTCCATATAGCCCTAACTGTTTTTTCTATCTATCATATGTTGATCATGATTGGAGTTTTTTTCACATCATGAAACTACATGACGTTATTGTATGGGTTGATTGGATTGTTTCCAATAACGCTTGGATTTATTTTTATCTTTAATGGGTCACCATCACTATAGTTGATGGTGTGTGCCTTGTATTATAATGAGAATGGGACACAGGGTCGGGAAGAGACGAACATTATTATCCATAGTTCGAGAAAGTGATATATGTTTTCACACATACAATTTTGTGGGAATAATTATGAGGTGTTCTACCTATATTTTATATCGACATTCCTGAAGTTTATTCTTATGACTTATTTGGTTTCCCACTAGTATGGGAGGTATATTTCATTATTAATTTAGTATCTAGTACTCAACATGTTTTCATTACCTCTTACTTCAAGGGAACCGATGAAATGAAAGCGGTGAATAATTTGTTTTATTATCTTCTACAGATTAAATTTATATTCATTGATGTTTCACCTTAGATTGGGTCAGTTATCTTTTCAATTAACATAGATGGTGGCCCATAACTTTTACTTTATTATAAGAAACTAAATCGGGTTATGGAAATGAAAATTACTTCTACCATGTATTATTAATCTACTCGATCATTTGATAGGTGTAAAGTGGTTTTCAAAGATTCACATTTTATCTAGTTACAATCATTTAAATTTTCTCTAAAATTTTAATTTTTTGGTTACCATCACTTTAATTTAAATGAATTTGACGTTATGAATACGTTTTTGATAGCAGTTATGGCCATTGTGATAACATTTTCATGCCCTTTGGTATAACAAGATCTCATTTAGTTTTCATATATTTAATGAATTGAATTTTCCATAAGTATCTTGGTACATTCATGGTCGTCTTTCTAAATAACATATTTGATTGGTCAATGTCTGTGGAGGATCAAATGTGTCATCTGAGAGTAGTTCTTGAGTTGGGGAGAATTCACTGAATTTATAACAAACTCTCAAAATATGTATTCATCATTCTGGTAAGGATGTTATTGGGACATGTGCTGTTATAAATTGGAATATTATTTTATCCTCAAAAGTTAAAGGTTGTTATGACATGGGATAAACAATGTATTGTTTTTTAGATTCGGATTTTTGGGTGGTTAGTTAGGTATTATAAGTAGTTCATTATGGACATCATAATGTTGGATTCTCCAATGAATGATCTTACTCTAAATAGAATAATATTTTTTTGGGATAAAATATTTCATAAATCATTTTTTGAGATGAAATTTATTTTTACTATGACTATGTTGTTGACTTTTCCCTAGGTCATAAAATGACTTGTGGTGTTCTGTGATGTATCAGGTTTAGGATTTGGGACTGTACTTATGAAAGCCGACCATTCCATTTCTTATGGGTCTCATCTACATAGGTCACATGAGAAGAATTACCAAAACCAAGACTAGAAAATTATAGTTATCATTCATGTACCTAACATTTGGTTGAATTATCAATATGGAGAATGCTTTACCATGTTTTCATAGTACAAAATCATGAGTTATATATTATATATAAAATATTTAAATCTCTTATAAATCAATTTGGTGGATAACTAAAATAATTATACATTTAAATAACATATACCCGGGAGAATTTTATAGTTATCACATATGATTTCAGAATAAATCTTCTAACACAGTCCATGGATAAATCTTTGGAAGATTTGAGTTTGATGTCTCTCCTTGCACAGCTTCACATTAATGTCCATTAATTAGGTGATGTGGATTATTTGGATAGGGTTAATTTGACCTCCACTATTCTCAAAAGAATTTTTAAGTAACATAATATTTATGATGATTTCAATAGCAATATATACTCTATTTATGGTGGAGATATCATTGTTGATTTTTCATTCTACAAGGGGGGAATTATATAATATATAAATCTCTTTTTTATGCCACTAATGGTAAGGAATAATATGGTGATGGATTTACATAACTCATAGTTTGATGTTCACCCAATAACCATGAAGATGTTCTTTGACATATGGAATGGATTCTAGTTGGTAATTGTAGACTGAAAATTAATTTTTTTATTCAATCATATTTAAAGAAAAATTGAGGAACTAAAAGTTTTACCACAAAACGAAATAACTTATCCATTAAAATATTTTTTTAACTGACTATATTTAATATCCCAAAATAACTTCCAAATTTTTTTCTAGGGTGTTTGGTTCATCCAATATATGATCTTCAAACATAAATAGTAGAATTTAACAAAACATAATTTTCTTTTAATGGTTGATCTTCCTATTGTTGAATTCCCCAACAAGAATCAAGGTTTTCATGTCGATCTAATTTTATGTATCCTCATTGATAGTCATCCTAAAATATCTCCCCATAATTTTGGGGGATTCTTCTTTAGTAGCATTAAGAGATATAATATTTTCACCCAAATATTTTCTCGAGATCATAAGTACTTCCAATGTGTCCTAAAAAACATCACCTATTTTCTTCTACAGAAAAGTATCCATAGACGTGGGTATCATGTTGCATTTACTTCTCTTTCAACTTCTTCACTGACCATTTCTTCATTAGAAGTGGGAAATACAAGTAATATTGTATATCTTTTTAGGTTATTTTATAGATTTTAAATCTCCTTTTCCATGATAAATTACCACCTTAGACCACATCATATTATTTATCTATAAAAACTTCATCGTTGTAGTCGTTTTTTAGGATCCTCTGATCATCCATGAAAAATATTTCTTCATCCTTTTCCTGTCCCTACTTAGATGTAGGATGATATCTCTATAGAAAATTTTGTTGGACTTCCTGATATCTAAATAAAGAAGTATGTAATATGTGTTGTGATTAATATGATGTTTAAATATGCTAACATTATACAAATTCGTTATATAACTAGTGCTGAGGAGATGAAAAATATCTATGTGAAATAGATTGTTTGTTTTTAGGGAGTTCCATCTAATATAGTTTGTGATAGGGATCCTCGGTTCAGTTACCATTTTAGGGGAGTCCTTAATAAGGCACTGAGATTATCAATCTATTTGAGCATGGCCTTTCATCCATAGTTTTATGTCCAGATAGAAATAGATATGCATATAATTAAGGATGTTATATATGGTTGTCTTATTAACATTGGTGGGTCTTTTGATGAACATTTAGAACTATTTGGGTTTTCTTATAAAAATAGATAACATTCTATGACCAGGAGGTATCCTTTTGAGTCTTTGAATGTCCACCCTTGAAAATCTCCATTATGTTGGTCAGATATTTGTGAATGATTTTTGGTTAAACATAGCATGGTCTAAAAGATGATAGAAATGATTAAGATGATTCATTTGATAATTTTGGTGAAACCAATCTATTGAAATTCATAAATTGATTATCATCACAGACCATTAGACTTATCAATTCTTAAACACGTGTTCTTTAAAGCCTCACCTAATTTACATCACTGACAGATTGGGAGGAATGGGAAACTTGCTCAGATAGTTGTTGGACCTTTTGAAGATATTAAGAATGTTGTGTAATTTTTCATATAGTTTGTCATTATTTCCACAATTGAAATTGATATATAATGTGTTTTATGTATATAATATCTGAAAGTATCTATCTGATATATATCTTGTTCTGAGCTGGACATTTCTTAATGTTGAACCTAATTTATCAATTAAAAGAAAACCTGTTAGGATAGTTGATTTTGAAAACAACATATTACATGGGAGGAAAATGTGTTTGTATTGAGTTATATGGTCTAATGGTTCTAATTGTCAAAATATTTTAATTATGGAGGCACTGACGAGAGCTCAGTGACCTCATTTTTATGGCATTGGAGCTACTTAATAGGTGTTATAAAGATAGAAAGATCCTTTGGTTGGGAGATTGTACCATCATGTTCCTGTTTTTAGTTATTCTAGAACCCCCCTTTTTATCATTCCATGGTTGGTGTGTGTTTGGTGTTTTTTGGTTAAAATTTTGGAAATCATGAATTTTTTTGGTTGTTCATGGTTGATGAATGGTTTTTCCAAACAATGAACCCTCTATGTACTAACTATGTATACCTAGAATTTGGATTTTTCCATGAATTGTGCTTGGTTTGAAAAATCATGACCCCACATATGAAAAATGAGGCAAACAATTAAAACGGTCACATGCCTAAGGATCTTGGTTCTGTAAACTGTACGGCTCTTCCTAGCTAACAATGTGTACATTTTTTTAAAATAGAATAGTTAATTTTAAATTACCTCAAAGACAAAATTTATGTTCATAAATTAATTTTTTGTCCCCAATAATTATATACATCCAACATAGCCCCTAAGGGATGTTTTTTTCATCTCAAAACCCTCCTAGAGGCAAATTTAGGCAAGGAGAATGAAATTTCATATTCTCATAGTTGGTTTCCTCTTCCCATTATATATCTCCCACTCTATCCTATTTCCTCCCTAGGGTTTCATATATATATTTGTATATTGGATGATTTAATAAGCTATGTTTAAGATCAGGAATCTATGTGTGTTTCTAAGGTTTCGTTATCATCGTTCTCCATTAGAAAATCTAGATTATGGTTTGTAGTTTCATGATGTAGCATTTTTTAGGTGAGTGGTTCTATCATGAATCCAAATGTTTGTTAAACATATTTTCCATGTTTTAAAATCAGTTTTTTTAAATTTATTTGCTGGTATAAATTTAATTTCATTCATTTGGTTAATTAGAAACAATATTATATTGAATTGGGGTATTTGGAAATGAATTTTGGTATGAAATTACGAAAACCATGTATTATTTTTAATTGGGGTCTGATTAAGAAATTAATAGAAAATTGTTTAAATTTATATTGTTGAATTTAAATATTGAAATTCATTGGAATTTCTAAAATTAAATTTTTTTTAATTTAATTATGGGAAATGAAATACTTAACAGATCAGACTGTTGATTTAAAATTTTTATTTTGAAATAATGGGTTTAAATGGTTCTGAAAGGAACCTCTTCATTTTATATTTGAAAATGGATGGTCTTGATTAATAATCAATATTCTTCATTAAATGAAAATTGTAAATTTTTTAAATTGTATAATTGAATGTATTTTATTTCAAAGTTGAATAAGGTAAATTTTACATTATTTATTGTACTATGGTACATTCTAGACTAGGTAGTAAGTTATTTATTTGTAATAAGCATGGTAGAATGGGAATATCCTATAATTGGATTGTTGTTTTATAACCTTAACATGAACATTATTTATCACAATGTATTATTTACTAGGATATTGATGAGTCATGTTTTTGAGTTTTGAGGGACAAGTGTACACATTGATTTTATTATCACATGAGCCTATGAAATTTTTATAATCTTTAACAATCATACCTTTTGGTGATGCACATGTTTTTCTCTTGTTTATATTTAATATATAATCTTATTCCAATGATATAAACTAATTATTTTCCTTATAAATTTATATATTCATTTTTATATAAATATTTTTTAATCCATTATTTTAAAATACTTCCAGAATTTTAAATCAGAATAATGATTTGTTTATTTTTTTTCATATTCCAAATCAGTTTATTTAAAATTGAAATCGATTATTTGGATAATTATACGTCAGACATTTTTATGGCATCCTTTTTGAGATCTATTGGGATTTTAGATCATACCCTACCTACACCATCATGAGTTTGTAGATTATCTCATTCTATGTTTGATATGGGGTAAATCCTCACATGGAGGTGGTTCTATCTATTGATCTATGTACATAAATAGTTTCATTTGATAGGACATGGGTATTTTCCTTCTTGTTTTTATGGTACTTTTATATAGTAATATGGAATGATTAAACATGTTTTACTTCTACTACACTTCTCCTTATATATTTTCCTTCAAAACATGAAGAATTTTTTATCTTAAATCCACAAATGTTGTGGAGAATTCATACCCATATTATTTTGGTATAATGATAGTTTCTATTCACCAACCATTAGGGATTAGTGACGTCGTTCAACCTATGTAAATTCTGGATCATTTATTGGGGTATTAGGGTACTCAGTCCGGATCATGACTAACATTAGACGAATGTTTTTAGTTTTTTCCACCAGATAGTTGTTTAATTATTGTTATATTTATCATTCGAATTAATGCGGTAGTGAATTTATTTTTGGATGGTTGAGAAGAAAAATATTTAACTTCATCTGGACTTTATATTTGGAATTGATCTTATGATATTTCATGTTAAGGATATATTTATTATCCTTGATATAATTCAATTATTTCTCACAAATCAATCTCATCTTTTCAAAAACATTTGCATGCATTTAGTTATTTTCATACGTAAAATTATTTTTCTCTCTAATCAATTTATCATTTAATTTATACAATAAATTTCTTATGATAAAGTCAATCAATTTATTTTATTCCAATGCATGGACCATTACATCATAATCTATTCAGAAAAATTCATTCTCATGGATTATATCAATCCACATATTCTAAAAACCATAGAACCTTTATTTAATTTTAATATTCATTTATTGTATTATATAACATGAATGGAGAGTTTAATATTGTTTTACTCTATTAAATACCATTCTCTTAGTGACCCAAACATTCTTCAATACCGTTGATCATTTCTTATATCCTTTAAAATATTCCACAAAAAAATAAAATTTTAATGTTTTATGTTTTGAGAAAATACAATAATTATGAGATTGAATAATCATATTAACTATCATTAATTTTATTTTCCATGATAAAAATTTCTTTTTAATCAAAAAAATATTGTCATCAAATTTTACATGTCTCTTAATCACAGAAAATAAATTCAATCTTCTGAGTTAGACGGGTTTGTCGTTGTAATGGTTATATGTTCAACAACCAAACCGTCTTCTTAAATGCGTAGTTTTTTTATTAGTATTTATTCATTGGAAAATTACTTCACCATTCTATTTACATATGAAGGATTTGTTCTTCATATTATAAAACTCCTCCTTCCTTCTAATATTTTGTATATTGGAAGAGATGAATATTTGAATAGTAGTTATTATATTCCCTCTATTTTTTACTTCCATTTTTTCACTAGAATAGACACTTAAAAATCAATGGAAAACATAAACCTCTGGAAATAAAATAGATTTCAAACATGAAAAATCTTATTTGATCATATCACCATTTGATCTATCCAAAATTGAGTGCGGTTGAATTATTATTTTAGTACATTTTATGAAATTTATAATCTTATACAAAATAACTTCTTCACATTTTCTATGAATGGAATTCTGTCATCATTTAGATAAAAAAAATTTAGTGTTTAGATGAATATAAATACGAAAAATAAAATTAGCAATATATGTTTTTTAATGTGGATAAACTCTAATAAGGATAAATACAACCCAAGTGTTAATTGTTATTATCCAAATCATAAATAGATTCCATAGTTCTTTCAAAATAATCATGGGAAATATAATAGACTAGGACCCATATCCAAAATGATACTAACATGTTTAATAGTTAAGATAAAAATTCACATTAGAATACTATTGTGGACTTTTAGTGTCCTGAATTATATACAATATATATATATGTGTCTCTCCATGAAATATATTTTTTATTATTTAAATTATTGAAATCACAATTACATCTTTAATAAACTTCAGATACTATAATATCTATATATTTTAAGCTTGAATCCTTAACATTTTGTCATGTATGAATCTATGATAGAATTATTCCACTCTATATATCATCTTATGCATAGTGAAATATATATGTTCATTATTCCTCAATAGTAATATTTATATTTATTTTTGGTACATCATGTATGTAATCTAAACACGTTGTTAGTCTTACCTTCATTATTTTACATTTTGTATCTAATAAACACATATATTTGAATCTCTCACCCTCTTTATTCGTCTTACAGTAAATATAATTTTGAATCATAGTGTATGGATTTCCACTTTACTTTATTTTTATAGTATATTAATAATGATAATATTTTTATTTTAGTTTCTATAATTCTTAGCATTAAAAATACTATTGGAAAACTAATTATTCACACTAATTATATTCATCCATCATTAATTATAAATTATTATAAATGTATTTAAATTTATTTTCACCATTACTAATGATATTTAAAAACATTATGATCTACTTCTAAATTTAAATTCTCCAAAAAAATACTTATTCACATTCCTTTTATGCATAAATTTCATGCATATTTTACTTATTATGAATTGTAAAATTATCATATGTAATATAATATATTTTACGTAGATGTAGTATAATTCATTCTACATTATATATTGAATCATGGAATGAAAATCATGAAATTTTGCACTTACTTATACAACTAAATTTTTATCATCATATTTAAAAACATCATCAAATGACTGTAGAAGGGATAATACATTCCATCAATAACACATATGAAACCTTATATGACTCATATGAAAGTAATAATACTAAATAACTTATACATATTCCTAAATGATGTAAATGTGATAGTGAAAAATAACTCAATGTATACATATTTAACTCATATATAAATTCCCTATATATCATTTAAATTTTACATAAGTTTTGAAGCAACATCCAATAATAAGTACATTGTATTTCTATTCATGACATCATTAATCTTATGGTTTTTAATGTATATATTTCATGCATAAATAACTCTTAATCTTCAAAAACCAAAATTCTATCATAAAATGTTTTGTCATTTTTTTGAGTTTATTCCATTTTGAAAAAAATATGTATGGAAGAAACTCATAACATCATTGTATTAATTCATAAACAGTGATAATATCCATATATTATAACTCTATCCTGTTAGTATTGTATAGAATTAATCATAAAATTAATGAATAAACTATGATTTAGATAATTATTTCATTTTTATATCATCATTGTGAGACTATAATATTGAATTTGGAATGTGATTTTTTTGATCTCATAGGGTAGATCACACCAGTATAGAAGAGGAGTAATAATCAGGTGATCATTAAATATTCCTTTGAAGTTTTGTAGAGGATTTGAATTAAACCATATAAAAAACACACGCCACTTATTTTTTTTAATTATAGATATTGGTGGTCCCAAATCAATATATAACTCAAAAATTCATTAATTTATAAAAAGCATCATTAGATATAAATAAATTCTATCAGTTCCTAAATTTATTAGTGGATAAAATGTTTATCCAAATGTTTTTTAACACTTACTGATTATTCTAAACCTATATAGGCTTTATGCTTCCTTAACAATGCAATACAATTTTGGATCTCATATTTGAGCATAACCAAGATTCTTCATGATAATGTAGGTTTGCTAGAAATGTGTTATATACATAAATTATTTTTGAAATATCATTTTTCAAATATATAACCATGATTACCAGTAACCTCAAAACCCGGAAAAACCTTGTTTCAACACTAAATATTACACTCACAATGTATTTATCATCAACACAAATTGTTAAATACTATCTATTGAATGGTTTAATAAGGGTCAGAACACTATTAAAAACTTCAAAACTTTAATACTCTCATGAATTTTCATTTTGTTAGACCTAAAAATTCAATGTCATATTTATTTTCAGTATGGATTAATAAAATTAAGGGAATTATCATGAAGACATTATGTGGATGAGGTTATACTTTGATGTTTTTTGGAAGTCCCCATGAATCGTGAAGTTGGAGTTTTATTGTAAAACATCACTATGTTAGGGGATAACCATAAGGATTGAATTTTTCCTTCCTTCAGTTTTTATTTGTCAAAAATATTAAAAAAAGTGATTCCATGATATTTATGGTGATACAATCATATGATGAAAATATAGTTGATGGGTTGAGTTATAGATTCCATTATTCATATGGAATATAATTATGAAGATTAAAGGACATAATTTCAAATATATAATAGGCAAGAATTAATAAAATCACATAGGTGTTCCAATTGGATGTTTTTAGATATTTATTTATATAGAAATGATATCTTTATGATTCTTCTACTTGAAATTTGTTATATCAATTTGTTCAATCAATTTTTTAATACCTGATACAAAATCTTGATCATGATTGTTGAAATAATTCATCCATGTTTCTATCATGATTATATGATTATATTAAAATATAGTTTACTGAATGTAAACTATATTTGATGACTTTATATTATTAAATATTTATTAAGATAAAAGATGAGGGTTAGAGTGTTATCCAATTTTATATTAATATTTTTTATGTTTCTATCCATTGATAACATTAATAAATTCCAATCAAGGATATAAAAGTATATATGATAGTGTAAATGATTTTGAAATACAATACAGGTGAGGATAATATATAAATTATGATTTTGAAATGCTGTATAATTATTTGTTTTTTTTTCATATAAATATACAATGAGTTTAAAATGTTCTAAAGGAATATAGATAGAGGGAAAAATTATAAAATGGTTCATGAAACTCATTTAAGGGGATATACACGTATAGGGATCCACATATATAGATTGACTTTTTAATGACTCAAAACATCCCTTTATATTCCACTTAAATAAAAAATATATTATATTGAATTTCTCACAAACTCTGCCAATATAAAATTGAAAACCAATATATTTTCTAAATTTTAAATATGATAAAAAAACACTCATCAAATTAGTATTCATAAATTGTAATAACCATATAAAAAATTATTAAACCATATCAAAATAAATTTTATCTAAAAGTGAGATTATTCTTTATGAAGCTTATTTTTTAACCTCAAAAAAGAGGTATCTTATGTAATTTCGTCCCTAAGACAATCCTAAATCAATTATGAGAAATTATGCTTTCGCACAATATTTTTATTGAAAAATTTAAAAATCGTGTTGATTTCAACAAGATCTATGCTTGTAAACCAATCACCCAAAACTACAAATATAGATTATCAGATTCTTAGGTATAACACGAAGATCAAAATGGTTTTATAAAATCCCAATAAAATATTTTTATCTTTGAATACATTTAATTTTATTCTATTGTTCTTTATATGAAACTCTTTGATAATAATATTCCACACAAAACAATGTGTTTGATTGTGTTACATGCATGGCTACATTTTACTGAAAAATAATACATATTTAAAATATTTTTATTAAATTTAATAAAATTTGACCAAACCATTAATATTGGGGTTTTGAATATTATTAAATAACTTATAAAAATATATGGTAGAACTCATTGGTTAAAAATTAACTATAAATGTATATAAGAACCCATTAAATATAATGATAATATTTTTATAAAAACTATTTTTGTGCTCACAATGCCATTTTACCATAATAAATTAAATTAATTAAAATTATTAAATGATATTATTGAAATAAATATATTATCTGTTTAGTAAAAAAAATTATATTCATCCAATAGATTTTATAGTCATATGATATGAAAAAACCCAATTTTACGCATAAAAATATGTGTTTCTCTATAGGGGTTTTAATGCTTTTTAATGGAAACCCTATTATAAAAAAGTAAAATTTTATATTGTATTTTTCAAAAAATAAACATACTCTTTTAATGTGTAATATGAATAAAATAAATTGAATAATTTTTTTTTATTTCTATGATAAATTTTATGTTTTGATGATTATTGAAAAATAAAATATTTTTATAGAAAATAAATTCATCAAAAAAATTTATAGTGATAAAATATAGTTTTTATTTTTTTTAAAGTATTATTATATTATTTTTTATTAATTTATCCAAATTATTTCATTAGAATTATATTTACATTTAATATTTATATAAAAATATTTCAATCTTTTGAAATTTTTTACTTTTAAAACTCTTTTTCTTGTTCTTTCAACGATATTAATTTTGGTTTATTTACTATAAATTAAATGTTTTTATATTTAACAAATGGATTTCATATTTTTAATCAGAGGTTAAATATTATGTAAATATGTCTCTGCTATTTTTGGGAATATTAATAGTCAAATTTAGTTGTATTATAATAACCACAGTTCATTCATAGTCGTTTAATGAATGGTATAATTAATATTATAAAATTACCCAAACACATCTACAAATTTTATTAGATGAAATATTCTCTAAAAATGTATCCTTGGTAATATTTTATTGCCTACTTCACCCACTTGTATAATTGTAATATTTTTATTGTGTCTTATTCTATAGAATGACTAATATGTAACACAATTTTATAATAAGTATTACATGTTTTATATATGGCTATTTAGATGATCTCTTTTAATATAATAATAAATTTTAAATATAAAATTTTAATATTCATTAGGATAATTTAATTTTTCTTTTTAATAATGAAATAGTTTACTTAATGGAATTCACATTAATTAAGCATTAATTTTTTATCCAATGGGAATATCAAATAAACACTTTAAAAAATATTCAAATAAATAAAATTTTATATAATTAGCATGATTTAAGTATTTTCAAGAGTACTTTTTAATATTAAGGATGATTTGACATTTTTTTAGAAAATATAATTTTTCTTATGATACTTTTGGAAAATCATGTCACAAATAGTGTCAATATTAACATAAAGTATATATTAAAATAAATAATAATTTATTAAATGATATAAAATTAATAAAAACATAAATTAGGAATAATTATTTCCGTGAAGTTAATTATATCAAAAATGGTACATTTATATCTATTTTTAAATTTTAGAGTACCAACAATAACCCTTAATGAGTAAAACCATGTTGTCATGGTAAGAGTTAAAGGGTTTAAATAATTTTTTAAGATAAATGTTAAGAGAAATAATGTAACCTAAAATTTTCTAGAAATTATTTGTTGATGTGATTTGAACCCATATTCATCTCATATTCGATATAAATCACTTTGGATACATTTCAAATATAAAATTCATTTATATTTATTTGATAGTTGTTGATTTTAACCCATATTCATCTAATATTTGATACAACTCACTTCCAATCGATTTCAAAAAAGAAAATTAATTTATATTAATTTGATAGTTTGTGTATTTTAAAAAGTTCCCCTCACCTCAATTAAAAATAGGAACATTGTCCCTCAATTACTCACGCCACATTGAGCCTTATATATCGAAAATACCCAACCAAAATAATCTTGAAACATCCATATATTAATCCATGAAGCCTCATATTTGGTATAAATCCATCTATGCCATCCCATTGTTAAAAACCCAAAGGTGTTACCTAATGAAGATGTAATAACTTTTCTCAAGCTCTATAGTTTTATTTCCATTCTCAACTACATAAAATATTATTATTCCATGATAATATAATAAAACTAGTGTCCTAAACATATTTATAAGCCGTTATGTTAATGGTTCTACCTACAGATACACATCATTCCATGTAATGAGTAATGAACATGATATTTTTGTGTATAGAAAACTATGACCTGATAAAATGATAATGGTTTATTTTTTCCATTTCCACCTTTCATGTTTGGGAATTATGATAGAAAATATATTTATATATGTTATATATATAATATTTATTACCAAGTACTATTATTTAATTCTTTTAATACACATAACTTTATATTCATTTTTAAATATGATAACTTCATTTGTATAAGTATGGACTACCACCTCCCAAAAGAGATCTGATTCGTTCACACTCTACATGGACACATGTTAAGGTATATTTAAATAAACCAAATCGAAATATAATAAAATAAAATTATACATAAATTTGAATATATATATATATAATTTACTTGTTACTCTTTCAATAGGATAATGAAATCAATGTAGCCTTCATGTGTTTGTATAACATACAGTTTCTATGAACAGATCATTTAATTTTATACATAAAAATAGTATGTATTAATCTAAATTCATGTGTACTAAATATATATGATAATTATATCATGTTTTACAATAGTTAGATTATTAAATAATTATCTACGTAATATGAACAACAAATAGAAGTCAGAACATACTTGAGAAACTATGCAATTAACACCATTAATAGTCAAAATAATGAATGATTATTATGAAATGGGTAAAAGGGTGTTATAAGAATATAATATATGTTATAATTAAGATAAATATGGGTTTTTAGTAAGTGATTAACACACTTTAAACCATTATATATTATGTTCATGGATGTTCAAACAAAACAAAAATGTAAGGAAGTAGACTTCATATCAATCACATTTCATTGACACATAGATCAATGTTATACACACACTTTTTTATGTGTTTTATTTATAACCCCTTTGAAGTATTATGTCATAAATAAATTTATTATAAATTTATTTGATGTTTTTGTAAATTTTATTCTATCATGAGGATTATGATTTAAATATTCAAAGTTGTATGGCACACCTAGAATGATTAAAGTTTTGACTATCAAATATTTTTTTCCAAGTAATTATTATTTATATTATCTTATATATTTACAAAATAGTATTATAAAATAAATTTTCTATATATTTTAGAATTTCATTCTATGATATTCATATATAAATATTTTTTCATTTTTTATATGTAATGTTTTGACAAAGACAAAACTAATGTTCAATTCTTATCCAATATGGTGATAATGACATTTATACCATCATGGAAATTATTTTATTTTAATCTTCTATTTAAAAATTTCATGATTCCTTAAATGAAATACCATCTTTCTCTACGTGAATATTTTTGTATATAAAATGATTTTTTAAACAAATATTGTTAATGTATTGGAAATGGGTTCTTAAATAAAAAGTTTGTTTTTAAATGAATGTGTATTTCATATTAATTTAATAAGTATTTATACTCAATAATTTTGTATGATATAATTTAATGTATTTTCACCTAGGTCAATGATTAATTGATGAATATTTTACATTATTGGGCTTTATATCTTATGATACCATCTTCCATAATTTATTAATTTTTTTTTGGTTACATTTACTAAGGATGTATTGATACACCATAAGACTAGTTATTGATTTTCTAAAGACATATTTATTGAGTTTTATTAATTATTTATATTAGAAATGATACGGAAAAGTAAGAAACGAGTTAGGGACCATTTATTGTTATCCCCTTGGTGCATCGACACACTCAGGGGAAAGTCATTTGGTTGAAATCCATTCGGATTTGTTTTCTAGCATTTTTTAATTATCATGAGGACATATATCGACTCAAATCAGAAGGGTTTCAACCCACATACCATAAAAATTATGTGGATAAATCATGATAGTATATATATTGAAGATAGGTCATGATAGTGCAGATTTCCAATAGTATGAATTCCACAATTATTATTATTTTATGTGAATATTTCATTATTTAATATTTCCATGGTAATATTTCTAAGATCATGTGACTGTTTAAATGGAATCTGTATTAGTTATTTTTCGTACCATATTTTTTATGAACTATGTACTGATATATTCTGTTATATTATTACCCTTACTAATCATTTGATCTCACCCCTTTTATATGATTCAGTTTTCTCCATGATTCCGAGAATTAAATTTTTACTAATATGAATGGTTACATAATGGTGGTAATGGTAGAATAAATGAAATTATTTGTGCATTTTATGTTTCAAAATGTAACGTGAATTATATGTATGTATCTATTTTTTATATAATATTGAAATATTTTGTCCCCATTGATGAGAGTCCTTGTATCATACGCCAATTTATTAAAGAAAGTCACTGATTATGGCCTACTAGGGTTGAGGTCATTATAGTTGGTATCAAAGGTTGTTTAGTATAATCCTTGGAAACTGGATATTAGAAATAATGGATTAAGAAATTTAGTACACAATGACTGAAATTGTGGATAATTATAATTATAGGATATCATACAACATATTTTTTAATACCATTAATTAGCTAGATTAAACATATGGACTCACTAATTGATAAAACCATGTCACAATTTAGACATCCTATAGATAATTATTCATGACTATAAGAATATGATTGGTGTTTCTCACATTGTGATTTGTTTTCTTGTCAATGATTAGAATAATAAAAGTTATACAAGTAATGTGATTACAGTTGATGATAAAGAGGCCCAAATATGTAAAAAATGGAAAGAGGTATTAAGGATTAATATGATGAAGTATATTTAATGGATTAAATATTATGTATAATGATTAAAGTTATTATGTATTTTGATTAAATTATTATTTCATTAATGGTTTTCTGGTTATAAGAATCATGGGATATATAAGGATTATACTACATTACATAATCATTATATCTTTTGAAGCATTACTATTTTCATTATGTTGATCAAATATTATGTTTGTAGTAATAGATCTACATTATGTTGTTTGAGGTATATGATGTTACGATTGATTTTTGAAATTTAGAGACTTTATTGTACATTGAATTACGATAAAATTATTTTAGATGTGTATTAATGTTATAATGTGTTAATTTTTACTTTGGATATTATTCATTAAGATTAAATTATGATTTATTGGATACGTTTTTCTACCCTTTTTGGATTTAGGTAATTATTTGAGAGGTTAAAGGGAATAGATTCAAACCATATGATTCATTGCATCTAATTAGGAATAAAAATTCATCTTAAATATCCATCTCAAGATGTATGAATAGATGTGAAAATAAATCTACCAACAAACAAAGGCTATCATAATGACATGAAATGGAATAATGTGAGTTTTCTTGAGTTCATTATCAACATTCAATAATAATCTAAAACTTTTAGAAATAATATTTTGGAACAAAATCATTATCCTTCTACTATTATTTTTTATAACTTAATGGTCATTTAACCTATCATAAATTTACAGTTTTTTTTGTAGAATTATTTTTGGACAGATTATCTATTACTCACTATCAGAACACGATGTTTAGATTTTTCTCCCAAGTCACAGTTTTCACATCAAACTAATTTTATCATATTAAAAAGCCTACAAATTTTTAAAAACGTTACTTTGTTTTTCCCTCCCATTAGGAGGATTTTTTATTAATCTTATTTATGATATGGGTATCCCAAAAAAGAAAATTAAGGTATCGATCATTTATTTTTGAAGTGAAATTTCAAATTGTGGTGATGTAATTTATTGAAGGAGGAAATAATACAACTCCCCAATAAATAAAAATATTTTAATTTTTTAATAAATTTAATTTTGTTTAAATATTTAGTTATACACAACAACATGATATATATATTCTACCGGAAAAAATTAGTTGGCTTGTGTAACATTCTACAATTAGTTTTACTAAACAATAATATATTATAAAAATATTAGTATGTAACATAATAACATTTAACCTGGAAATAATGTTTTTGGTTTTCAATATTAATAAATAAACTATAAAAAATATTCTCGAATCAATTATATAAAAATCAATTACAAAAGAATATAAGAATATATTGTAAATAAGTCTAATATTTTTATAAAACTATTTTTATGTTTATTAGGGAATTTTATCCTAATACATTAAATTAATTTAAATATGTAAATTATGATAATAAAATATTTATTTTTTGTTATCAATAACATATTTTTTATGTTAATAAAATAGATTTTATATGCATATGATATGAATAATTCAAATTTGATGCATAGAAACATAGATTTTTATGAAGGCATTTTTATCTCCTTATAAGGAAGAACCTTTTTTAAATAACTTTTTTGATATTTTTATATAATATATTTGAAAAAATAAACATTCAAATTTAATTAAGAATATAAAAATTTACTTTTATAAATTTATTTTTATTTTAATGAGAAGATTAATGTTTTCATGAATAGTGAAAATACTAAATTTTAATTGAAAATAACTTTTTATACAATTATTTTATTGTGTGAAATAATAATTTTCATGAGTTATAATTTATAATTATATTAATATTTTATCATTTTAATCCGATTTATGTCTTTAAAATAATTTTCAAAATTAATATTTATATAAAAAAAATTCAATCTTTTGAACACTTTCACATAATAATATGTTTCTTATTTCTACCAATAAGACTCATTTTAGATTAATAATAGAAAAAATATGGGTTTTAAATTTTTATAAATGTATATTGTATTTGGAATATGTTGATTGAAATTATATAAATATATTCCTTTTTTTGGTCATATGATTAGTAAATTTATTACAATTTTAATTACCACTGTTATGAATAAATCGAGAAAATAACGTTAAACAATATAATAAAACTACCCTAAAACATGTACAAATTCTATTGATGAGAATGTTTTGATATAAGTAGTCTTTTTACCTATTTTATGGCCTCTTGTATAGACTTTTTTGAATTTATGTCTTTTATAGTATATTATTGGATGGAAATTCCAATATGTCACACTCTTGTTTTCATTAAGTAATAAATTTTTTATATATAGTTATTCAGAATATAATGGAGTATATAAATATGACTCTTAAATGTAAAATATTAATATTAATCATTATAATTTATTATTAATTTTTTGGGAAGAAATAATTAATCTAAAGGAATTCAGAATGATGATGTTTTATTTGTTTAATTAATGGAAAAAATAAAATAAATGTTATAAATATTATTAAAATAAATATAATTTGATATATTTAATGTCATCAATTAATTTTATAGATTTAATACACAAATTATGGATGAGTTAAAATATATTGATACATGATATTGGTATTTCATGATATTTTTAAACATTCATCTATGGAATAGTTTTAAAATTAACACTAATGATATTATAAAATAATTAATATTTCATTAAATAATATAAAATTCAATAAAATTAAAAAATTATGAAAAATGGTTTAAAATAAGATTGTTATTCCCTAAATGTTCTATTTTTGTCTCCTTTTTCATTTTATACCAACAACATGAACCCTTAAAAGGAAAAGATACATGTTCTCATGGTAAGAGTTTAAGGATTTTACGAAGGTTAATGCCGAAAGATAAGGGTAATAATGTGACCTAAGAATATATTAAAAAAAATTGAAATGATTTATACCCATAATCATATTATACTATATTTAACTCAATTTGTATCCATTTTAAATTGAAAATTAATTTATATTAATTTAATATTTTTAGAGTTTCCAAAAGTACCTCTCACCTCAATTATAACAGGGAACCTCCTCCACTAAATACTTCCACAACATTGAGCCTTCTATATTAACCAAAATCAACCCAAATATACTATAAAATAATATATATTTTTCCAATAATCCTACCACTGATAATAAATCCATTGGAGGAAGCACATCGGTGGAATCAAAAAGGAGTTTCCTAAAGTAGAGGTAGCATCTTTTCTCAAGCTATTTAATTCCCTTTCCATTCCCAAAACATCAAAACTCATTATATAATTAAGATATAACAAGAAAAATATGGAAATATAATTTTTTTATTATAATTGTTATACCTACACTTACACAGAATTTTATCTAATGGTTAACATGCATACTGTTTATGAGTGTGATGAACTATGTTCTTATGAAATGATGATTCTTCATTTTTCTATTACCAACTCTCATGGTGGGGAATTAGGATGGACACCTTGTTTATATAATTTATATATATGATATTTATTATTTCATAACGATTCTATATTTATATTAAAACAGATACCTTTATACATTCCTTTTTAGTGTAAATATGATACCGTCATTTGCGGAAGTGTGGACTACCACCTCCCCAAAGAAATGTGATTCGTCCATGATATAAATGAAACATATTAAGGATGATTTTAATAATCCTCTATGAAATATTGAAAATTAATATTATACTATGATTTTAATATATATATATATATGAATAATTTACTTTTAATGCTTTTAAAATGAAAAACAAATCAAAAGTGTGTTCATTTGTTAATGTGGATTACCATCTCTATGATTGGTGCATCTAATTTATTATCTCAAAAAATTATGGAATATTATAAATTCATATATAATGAATATTTATAATAATGAAATAATTGTTTACATTTCTATGATGTTGAGTCATGATCTATGTAACATTATCAACAAAAAATAACTCAAACATTACTCCTGAGAATATGTAATTAACAACCGAAAAAGTGAAAATAATTAAATATTGTTATCAAATGGATAATAATCTACTATAATGATATAATTTATGATATTATAAACACGAATATGTTTTTAATATGTTTCTAAAACTCTTAAAACCATTATATATGAGTTCAAATGACATTCACACCATGTGGAAATTGAAAGTAATGGACTTCATTGTAATCTAATTTTATTGAGGAATATTTTGATTGTATACAATCATCCTGTTTAATGTGTATTATAAAAATCCTCTTTTAATTATAATGAAATTTATTTATTTATTATCAATTAATTTATTTTTCATTAAAAATTATTCATTCATAGGGATCATTATTTGAATATTCAAAGTCGTATGTGATGCCTTGAATGTTTAATGATTTAAATATCAAATATTTTTCAATAAGATAGAAATTTTGATATTATTCAATATATATATATATAATTATTATAAATAAAAATTTATGACTATTTTTTATTTCATTCAATGGTTTTTAAAAATGAATCATTTTACATGTTATTTACATAATTTTTTGATAAACAGTAAAAGTAATTTTCTATTACTAACATAAATAGCGATAATGACATATCTAATGTTGTGTCCATTATATTATTTTCATATTCCTTTTCAAGATTACATGTTCCCTTAAATAAAAAACCATTTTTATCATTTTGGGTAACATGATATTTACAATTATTTTCAAGAAAATGGTGTTTCATTATTCAAATTGGGTTCATAAAATAAATGAATCATTTTATACGAAAGTGTTATTAATATGGTTTTAATATTTTTTTCCCTCACCAATGTTTCTATGACATAATTTAAATTTTTTTCAACTATTTCAACATTATTTGTTATTATATAACTTCATTGATGTTTATATCATATGATAAAAACTTTTATACATTAGAAACTTATATATTTTCCGTTTTACTAGGGAAGTATTGGTAGAACATATCAATTGTTATTGATTTTGTTAATACATATTGATTTTGTTGTATTATTTATTTATTTTTGGAATTATTTATAAAAGTATGGAATGGGTTAGAAACCATTTAATTTAATACCATTGTTTCCTTAGTGTTGAGTCAATAAGGATTTCCTAATGACTTTTCCATTCTTTCTTGTTTTGAACATAACAAACACCTTATACTTAAGAAAATCATTATTTTTCATCTATAATGGAAATTTACTTCCTTAAGGGAATTTACCCTCACCTAGATTTCCTTACACATATCAATATTTTTCGTAAGTAATAGTAATTGGATTTATACCTTAAACCTCAGAATCATATAAAACGTAGATATGAAGCATTCTGTTTTAGGATCCGAATTCTGGATAATAACTGTAATGAAGTTCCACTCCAAATTCTGGATACGAACTCTAATGAAGTTCCATTCCGAATTCTGGATACAAACTCTAATGAAGTTCCTTTCTAAATTCTGGATATTAATTCTAAAAACTTTCCATTCCGAATTCTTGATGCGAACTCTAATGAAGTTCCATTATGAATTGTGGATATGAACTCTAATGAAGTTCCATTCTGAATTCAGGATACGAACTCTAACGAAGATCCATTCCGAATTCTGGATACAAACTCTCATATAGATCGACTTTGAATTCATGATACGAAATCTCATATAGTTCCACTCTGAATTCTGGACTCCGAACTATTACTAGTTCGACTCTGAACTCTTACTAGTTCGACTCCGAACTCTTACTAGTTCGACTCCGAACATTTACCAGTTCGAATCTGAACTTTTACTAGTTCAACTCCGAACTTCTATGAGCTCGACTCAGAACATATATCTGTTTGACTTTGAACATTGTATGTTCACAATCAGAATTCTAGTGAAACCAGAATCTGAATCTCCTTAGAAATCAAGACTCCAGATTTCCACAGAATTCAGGTTCCGAGTTCCTATAAAATAGAATCCAAATATGCTATTATTATAGACTCCGAATTCCATTTTGGATAGACTCCAAACTTTTTTTTCTTACATTATGAACTACATTTTTTCATATGATTACACTCATTTCATTATAAAACGTTGTCGTGATTTCAGTTACACATGCTTTGTTATAAAATGATATCATCCATTCTGTTTCTATCTTACCATTGGTTGAGTGACACGTGTACAGGTACCTCTTAAATTTAAGGGAAATATGACCATTGGAGGAGGGAGCCGACTGTTGGAGCATCGCCTATAAATAGAAGCTCATTTTAAAGAGATCAATACAGAACTTTGACACAACTTGTGCGTACATGCTGTTAAAGTCATTTCTAGAGAGAGAGAGAGAGAGGCTCTTATCAACTCTCAAGAATCATGAAGAATGTTTGAACGGCTTGTTCAAACTTTGCCTTGTGCAGACTTGCTTCATGCGACTCCGATTGTTGGTGATTATAATCGAGATCTTCCGAGGATAAGGAGACAGAGGTTCCAACACCTTGAAGTTGAGGGCTTCCTTGCTGATGAAGACAGAGGTGTCGACTACCTTATAGCTGAGGGCTTACAGGGATAGCAAGACATAGACTCCGATCTTTGTATTGAGGGCTTACCCAGGTGTGGGTAAGACAAAATTTCTTGAAATTATTTATCAGGGGACCTTAATCCAAGATTGTTGGATACCCTTCTCTTTGAGATAAAAGAATTATATCTTTTTTTTCTTGTAACAAGATTTTCCGCTGCATTTTTTATTGTAAGGAAAGTATAACCGTTTTATATTTCCTTACACATGTACTCTGACTTAGTAAGATTCTATATGCTTTAAGGTAGAATATCATATTATAAACTTTGGTTATGTTTCATTTTTAGGATCCATATTTCCGGAACCTGTTTTTCAGAATCACTATCTAGATTTAAGTAAGTGTATAGAACTTGAAGTTTTTAACTTCACACTTTGTCTCAATCATTATATTGGTGTTAGAGGTGTTGTGAATTTTCTTAGTTTAACTTTTTTATACTTAGATCTTTTCTTGTTTAAATAAATTTTTTAAGTGTACAATTTACCCCCTCTTGTATATTGAGCATCTACATCATTATTTCGATCCTACACATAGTATTCTCTTGAGATGAAATTAGTTGGTAACAAACCCTTTGTGTTTGATTCCAAGAAATTTAAAATTTTTATGATGATGAATATTAACAAAAACCGGATGGGATTCTACCCACAGACCTAAAATTTCATGAGGATATATATTGATATTCACTATCATGGTGCTATATATTGATAGTGAAGACATCCAATATTATGAATTACATTTTTATTATAATTCTCTATGATTATTTGATTAGTTAAAAATTATATGTTAATTTTTCCTAGAATATATAATTATTTAAATGGATTGTGTATCTATTAATTAACTTCAAATATTGTTTATTCCATATTTAATCATATCTTTTGTTGTACGCTAAACCATACTGAGGAATTAAGCTCACCCATTTTGTGTGTTTCATTTTTCGATAGCATTCCTTGAAGCATGTTATGACTAGTATGTATGGTAAAACAAAGGGGGAATAATGGAAGAATCAATTAAATTATTTATTTACTTTCTGTTTCAAATTTTGTATTCATTACAAGTATACATCTATTTTAAGAAGTCAACTAATCTATTTGGACCCTTGGTATGTGATTCCTTATATCTTATGCAAAGTTATAAAAAAGGCACCGCCTCTGGGATATTATGGTTGGGGTCATTATGTGTTTTTTATAATAGATATTTGGCTTATATCAGCATGAAATTAAATATTTATATAAATTTATTTATCCATAATTATTATAATTATTGAATGTTCACTTTTTTCAAATCAAATTATTCTGGAAAACTATATCTTTAATAAATTATTGTTTTATTTAATCGAAATATTTTTTTTTTATGATTTAATAACAACATTATATATTAAATATATGAAGAATATGTAAAAAATATATTATTTATAATAATATTTAAAAAACAATATTAAAATAGTTTTTTTTCTTCAATTTATACATTTTTTATATCTTATATTTTAAATTTGAATTTTTTTTTTAATTTTGGTGTGAGAATTTGAGAAAATTAAATTTCTTTGTATTTATCATGGTATTGTTATCATTATCTTAATTGATGATATTTTTCTAAATACATTTTAGTTGAATAATATAAAATATAGATTTGATTAATAAAGTTTCTTTTATTATATTATTAATTTACATGAATTAATTTTAAATTTATAAACAAAAATATATTTATAATATAAAATGTATGGGAAATATTATAAATTTAATACCGTTGATTCTATTTCTGAAACCGATATTAATTTTTTTAGAATTTATGTAATATTTTATGAATAATTTTTTTAATGATTTATATATTTAATAATGTTAAATTATTGTTCCACTATTAATAATTGAATCAAATTAAATGAATTTAAATTTTAGAAATAGTATTCTGAAATTATTTTATAGTGACCAATTTATTTTTTTAATTCTTATTCTATGTTTAAAAATGGAAAAAAATAGTTCTCATATAAATTTCAAAAATAGAAAAAGTAAAAAATAAAAGCAAAAATATCCTTAAACATGTTAAAAACATGTTTGAGAGTATGTGGTTAATAAATTTTACAAATATATCAGTTATAATATTACATATTTCCCAATTTTGGTGCCACATTCCTTGATAGTGACTTCTAATTATTATAATGTTACGTGTAATTTCAAAAATGGAATCTCTTCGCACTCATAAAAGGGAATCTCTTTTCTTAACACCCACTACAAGAAAACCCTATTTTCTACACCAAATTATCTCAAATCACTCCGCAACACTCTTATTTAACATGAATAGGTTCTATTATTATAAAATCTATATCTTTATAATCGTTAATCCCCTTCCCAAACGAGATAATTCATGTAATGTGGTTTAAATTTATAACCATTAATTTCCCTTTTATCTTACAACTTGTACACTAATTCATCATAATATATCATTAAAATACCAAAATATGATAACATGGTTATCTATATAATATTTATATGTTACTATAATTATGTTAAAATCATTTAATGTGATTTCTGTTTCGATTTAGAAAAAAATGGGAAATGTGCATATGTTTGTACTACCTCATACATGAATAAATATGTTTTTTCCATCACCTTCTCACGTGAATTGTATAATATTATATTGTAAAAAACATTTATTATATATATTACATGTTTAATATTATTAATAAAAGAACCATATTTATCATTTCTACTATTATTATAAATGAAAATCAATAGCCTTGCATTCGTGCGGACTACAGTCTCCCTGGAACGTTATATTCATTTTTTTCTTTACATACTTTCATGTAATGTTATAAGAATTAATTTGAAGGGTAATACTTATTTTTATAATGTTAATGTTGTTTTTATAACATTATTTGGATAATTTATTGTTGATATCAATGATAAAAAACTATTAGAAAATTAATAGAACTAATCTAGAAAACTAAGTTGGCAACACAATTTATTAATATCATGAAATTGTTTTTTAACAATAAATTATTCTTATAGTTATATCCAATTCAAATATAACACTCTAAAAAATTAGATGCATCACTATTCTTCTGGTATAATTATTTTTTATCTAATTCACCTCTTAATCATCAATTAATCATTATGTATTCATGATTGGGTTAGTTTTTCCACCTACTAAAACAATGCAACAAAATTATATCATATATGACTATAAAAAATTCATTTTATAATATTCTATTATTATTTAAATAAATTTTTTGCTTCAATGATGGATACATCAATAGATAACTCAATAATTAAGAAAACACATTTTGTTGGTTATGAAAACCTATAATGTGTTCTTATTTTACATTTCATCTTAAAACATATTGAATGAAACACCAATCATAGTAAATTAACAAAAATATATAATTATAATTAAATAATTCTTGTATAATTAATAATCTTGTAAGGATGAAATTTGAAATAAAAATGAATACTGAAACCTCTCCAATAAAACTAGTACATATGATCACACCAAAAAACACATCGTGTGATAAAATAAGTAAAAGATACCAAATATACATGTAGATAGTGTATGTAAATTAAAATTATAATTTTTTTGGGTATGAATATAGTTATTACATTTTTTATTGATATAGTTCTGTTTTCTGAATATGATGATAGAGTACAAGAGTGAAACACAAGATCAATTGAAAATGTTACTTTTTCTATTTTTCAATCCCTTAAAACATACTACTTAATATTCACCTAATATTATATGGAATTATGTATTCCATATGAAATTTATTTCATGAGTTAAATAGTTATATATTTCATGAGATTTTATTTATCGTTTTAAACTCCTTATCATATTATTTTGATTCAAAAATTCCTTGATCCATAATAGGAATTGTTAACTCAAATCGGTTTATTATATAATGTATTTTTTGAAATTTGACCTTCAATGATTCCTAAATTCAATGATATCATTATATGCATGAATCCCACATTTTACCATATATGGAATATTATTTATTAATTCAAATATCAATCCATGAAATCTATTTTCTATAAAAATATATTATGTTATGGAAAATTGTTATATTTTTATGTTTTTATTTATCATAAATGGATCTTTCATTCATGTCCTTGTTTTCAATGTTCCAAAAAATCTATGAATAATTATTTTGAAATCCAATTACAAATCAATTCATGTGATCTTTATAATTTATATTTAAAATTAATATTTTTTACTATTATTTAAATTTTGGCTTCTATTTTCTGCATTACCTAAATATGGTTCTATTTTTAATGATGTCATGTTCTATAAATTAACCTAGAAGTTTGTTATTTTAATTAACTCATTTTTTGGATTTTAAATCGAGTCAATTGAATATGATTATAGAGGTATTAATGTGATTCCTTTTGAAAAGTAATTTAAAACAAATTCTTATTCTTGGGATTTTATTAGGCAATGATTATATGATTTATTATGGAACCCATTTATATGGTTATTCATTAAGTAAGGGGTGGGCCATAAATATCCCTCTAGTGCAATTGGAAAAGAATTACATATCTTGTGATAATGGTCATATTATTAGTGATTCTCGATCTAAAATGGGAAACTTTATGTTATTCCTAATCCACAATTGCAAACATGTACTAACTATTTTTCTCTTATATTTCCACATGATTACATTTTATATTATATTTTATTAATAAAAAATTTATATCCTAATTATTTTTACTCAAATTAATATGATCTAAACAAGGGTAAAATGTTGATGTATTTATTTTCCCTTATTTGTTGGTTTAGATAATATATTTCTTCTGTTTTCATTTCCCAGGGAATAATAATAAATTTAAAATTATAGATGATTATAATAAGATCATGTATCATGAAACTATAGGAAAATATTCACCTTAACTATTAAGTAAGTTTAATTTTCCACTAGTCTATAATGACACTAAACATGTCTATTCATTGTATTTTGAGTTTATTATGTAATTTATTGTTTTTTATTATAGAAAGCATGTATAATAAGGGATTTTTTTGGGTTTCCTCATTGATAAGGAGATTCTAAATCGGTTCACCATGAAATGGGATCCAAAAGATAGTGGTTGACATAAAACAGTATATGCCATTACCTTCTATGTTAGAGGATCCAAAAAATATGGCCAATATTATGGTATTCAATTAATGTAGAACCATGTTACAATAACCATTTAT
Source organism: Viscum album (assembly GCA_963277665.1). Classification (NCBI taxonomy): domain Eukaryota; kingdom Viridiplantae; phylum Streptophyta; class Magnoliopsida; order Santalales; family Viscaceae; genus Viscum; species Viscum album. The sequence continues at coordinate 569,650,329 of OY728151.1, forward strand.
CCAAATATAGATATAGGTAATTCCATATTTCTTTTTTCTAGAGAAATTTAAAAATAAATATGATGGTGAAAATTTTGTGATTTCAAGGATGATATTTTAAAATTTTGTGACTCGTGATTCAAGAAGATATGAGGATGATATTGGGGAAGAATATAAACATGTATAATTACAATGTACATGTTTTCAGAGTTCATGCTTGAATCAACATAATCAAAATAAACATTTTATGGTATAACCATCATAATATTGATATACTAAAAAGGATTATTTAAAAATATATATATAAATGTTTATTTAACATAATGATTCATTCTTGTTTAATGATCATGAATCAATATACATGGGATTTACGGCCATGATGGAAGGTGAAACTTGAGATTTTTTTATTCACGAGTTTCACAAATACAATGAATTATTTATGTTGATAATTTTATATAAATGTTTGAGAATAATAAAATTAATTCATGACTTCAAGATGACCAAAGAAGAAGTAGAATTAAAATATGATATTTGAGGAGACTCTTATGTACTAAAAAAATATAAATAATTGGGAAATGGTTTTTGGAATATATATTATGTAGTAGAAAAAGAATTGGTTATCTAAATTTGATAATATTAGATATTCTACATGTTTAATAAATATAATAATGATCCAATAATGAAACTAAAAATAAGATTACATTATTTGAAAAAAAGAGGAAGGAGGGATCTAGTGTGGTATGAATAATTTTTTTGTGGGATATTGAGGAAGAAGAATGAAAAATTTAAAAGAAGTTAATAACAATTATCAAATGTTCCTATTTTTTATCATAATCACAATGATATATTCCTAAATCCATCATAAACGCATAATCTGTTATAAAATAATAATGATGCATGAAATAACTCAATTATTGTTATATTTTTTGTAGTACTAATGACTGTTTAACAATGTGGAAGGATACTATTGTATAATTATCAAATTAATATAGGGGTTGATATACAAGTCACACTTCTTTTGGAAAATATTAGATCCTTATTATCTTAAAATATTAGTTGTGAGTAATTAAAATATTTGTATTTGACGAGTGATATAATATAATGATGAAAGAAATAAAAAATACATGAATTATTTTTTAGATTATGAATGAAGTTATATGTTATTGGGATAATAACCACTATACCCTAGAGATTTAGTCACCCTAGTGGGGATTAATATTATTATCAAAACATGGAAATGTTAATTTGATGATTTATTATTTATATTTATATATTACAATGATATAATAAGATATGGTTAAAAATTAATAATGAATCCATTAACTATATATGTTCCAATGGGAAAAGGGATAAATGTTTTAATTAACCAATAAATATAAAATCATAAATTCCCCCCCCCTTGATGGAAACATCTTACTATGATCGTTTCACATTAGAACTCTCATATACTTATAATCCAATCATCTTATAATTAGTATTATTGGACTAATTATTAGTCTCACCAATAATCATAAATTATTCAACATCATTCTTATCCATTATTCGTCAACATATGGACATGAGGCAACTTGTATTCCTTATTGAAGGAAAATATAAAAATATCAAATAGTTGGTATAACAAATTTCATATGATTTTTAAATGTGAAATTCAAAATAATAGAAGTTTTATTCTTAAAAGTTAAATAATTGATAACTCGTGAACTAGAATTGATGAATATTTTGTTAACAAAACAGATAATTGAATTGATTAACTAATTGATTTTATAAGAGTTGAATAAAATGTGAAAATTTAGTGTTAATGTCCTGTATAGAGATTATTAAATACCAATAATATTATGTTACATTTAGTTTAGTATATTAATTATAGTAAAACTATTGGTTTTGATAAATTAAATAGATAGATTTAGATATAAATTTTTAATATATTTCATGAACTTTTTAAAGAGATGAATTCAAAATGAATCTATAATGACCAAGACTTCTATATATGAAATTTTTCTTCTAAATGTACATGTTTTTCATATTTAACAATATGGTGTAGTATAAAAAACAATCACCATTTAATAAAAACCAATAATACATTATTTCATTAAAATTTAATGATATGTATATAGAATATATATACTCCATATAGTGGAAATCAATACAATATGATTACAGAAAGACAAAAAATTTCACAACATGAATATAAAATTATGGATCATTATTCTCTCCTATAATTATTAATATCACAAACATCACAAAAAAAGAATTAAAATTATTAGAAAAATGATTTCACTATTTTATAATATAGAGTGAACATTGAGATAAAACTAACTAAATGAAAAATGAATGAAATTATATTTTTTATAGAATAATCACATTAATTATATTGATAGAATCATAATATGAAATTTCGGTATAATTTCATAATTATTATGAATAATAAATATTTCATTAGAATAAAAACATAACAACTTTAATTGAAAATTTTAATTATTAAAATAGTTTCCTTTGAAGAAAAAAAGAAAATTTCAATATTACAATGCTATAAAATAAATATATAAATTATAAAACTCCAATGAATGTTTTTTAATTTATAATAATGTTTTAATATTAATATTAAATATTAATGTTACATGTGTCTAAAAAATATTCAGATAATATGTATTTTATTTCTAATTTCATTATGTAAAAATTACTTTATATATATTTTTTATAAACATATAAAAAATAAATTTTAAAGTAAATTATAAATATATTATTTTAGATATTTTAATGTTTTATTATGTAATAATTATATAATAATTGGGGTTTAGTTTCTATACAAAAAATTATTTAGTTTTAAAATGGTATTATCGATCTATAATAGTAAAAACTCATTAAGAAACTAAAAATTCATCTTTCAAAACAAAAATGTAAATTCTAATTTCTGAAAAGCTATGATACACCATAAAACATAATTTTTTCATTATTTAAACATTATTAACAAATAATTTTCCATTTTAATGTTTTCAAGGTCATAAAATACTGTAATATTAATCAAATTTAATTCATAATGTGAAATAAGACCAGTATTTCATTTTTTTTCTTTAGATATATTATTCTATACATTATTTTTACGTAAAACACCCCTCCCCTCAGTGTATATACCCCTTTTACCTATGAAATGTTACATCCTAAATCAATTTTATTTTCTAATATATTCATAATTATTTTCTCCAAAACCACTTTATATCATGATAAATATACTTTTTTTCATCTAACTCTAATCCCTCAAAGATTTATATCAATATTGAATAAGATTAATCGAATATGAGTTATCATGTCTCACTACTCTTTCAATATAATTATTCAATTATAAAAATCTCTAGCTATATCAAATAAAATCATTTCCCACATTATTAATACTATATAAACATAATATATACATTATAATAATTATGAATACTTATTATAAAAATTCATTCATAAAACTGTTATCTCTCTCCCTCGATTTAACAACGTCCTATTACTAGTCAATTTACATGTTATAATAAAATTGTTAATTCTTTATATACCCCCATCTACATGTAATTTAGTGTTTATTATAAATCAATTATCATACTTATTCTACAATAAATTTATTATAAACTATTTAAAATGTATATAAATATGGGGCTTCTAATTCCATCTTTGGGAATGTCCAATTAATAATCGGTTAACCCTCTAAAAGGATATTTTCAATTATATAATGATCATCACATTGAAGGTTTGTTACTATTTCTTATTTATAATTTCCCAAATGTAATTTTTTTTATTTATAATTTTATGGTGGTAATTTTAATTCTAAATAACATACAATTATTTGAAACCTATAATTGAAAAAACTAAACAATTCATCGAAACATTTCTTCACAATTATTTTATCATAATTATAATAAATAAATTATAATGATTTTAATTTATCAATAATAACATATATAAATTTAATAAACATATAAATTCAAATTTTGATGACTATATGTGTTTTATACATGATGTTTAACTGTGAATTTTCATAGAGGGACCTATATTAAAGAAGCTCTCGAAACAAATTCTTCTTATGTTTTATCTTCACATCCTATATATTTTAATTATAATTCATATAAAACCCAATATAAATGCATTTTTATTTTATATAAAATTGATTTTATAAAATAACTCATGTAATTTGTTTATTGTGATGAATTCTTAGACACCTTCACAATTGTTTATCAATAATATTTTGTATGAATAACATTCATTGATTTGTATTATGTTTATTTTTATTATCTATAGTGAATGCGATATTTTTTTACTAATGATACCCCTATGTGTCCAAAATTTTGTAATCTCATATTATTTTATGTATCCTAATGGTTTTATTCATTGATATATTACTTACAATTCAGTAATGGAACTCATGATTATCACATGGGGTTATTTTAATTTTATAATATAAGATTCCTGTCAATTTGGAATGTATCATTATTAGAATTTTGATTCTAATAGGATCACCCAAAATTATATATCACTCTGATGGAATTTATAAATCTATATATCACATGATATTATATCTATTATGAATAAAAATGATATATTTACAAATATTTAATACAGTTAACTTTATTTACATATTTTATTCAAAAACATGATTTAATATTTGTTTTCATTCTATGAATGGGAATTTTTTTACATATGTTATGATGTTTCATTATTTTTATTATCCCATGTTTCATGCCTAATTTAAAAAATTTCCTTACACATACAAAGATGATCTCATACATTTAATTTGATGATGATCATTATACATTCTGATTGACTATATTTATCAAAGGGTCATTTTCTTTCCCAATTATACCTCGACTTATAAGTATTCAATCTCAAAGTTTAGTTAATTTATATCCTAAAATGATTACATGTACTATGGATTATTATAATTTAACATGGATTTATTTTAAAATTTTCTTTTTCTCATTGAGCCGATGAACGGGTTTATTTGAGTCTAATGATGGGTTTTCGTGTGTACTATTGTGACTTCTAAGAGAATAATTATGAATGTTGATGATTACCATTTCATTTTAAATGGATCAAGAAATAATCATCTATCACTAGAGATCATTTATACTAATATTACATTGGTATAACATACAAGAAAAAATATCCTGGTGGACGGAATAGTTTTCTAGTCTTAGTAAACATGGATAATACATGATTCCCATATTACAATTTAATAAAAAAATTACAACATATTATTTTTCAGAAATAATTTTATTCATTATTACCATATTCGTCCATATATTTTATATTGCAGTTATTGGATTCATATGGAATAAAGAAAATAAAGATGAGCTCAAATACCCTCTAAGGGTTATGTATAGAATAAGATATCATTAATAAATAATAAAAAATAAATATGGAAACGTAAATAACTGAATTAACATGACATTTAAATAATATGATATTGAACAATAAATGTTGATGTTCGAGTAACTGAATACGCATGGCATTGAAATAAATAGATATGTAATAATAAATATGGAAATATAAATTACTAAACACACATACCATTTATATAACTACATATAACAGAAACAATTGGAAAAGTTAAATAACTGGGCACACATGACATTATAATAAAGGGATATGGAATATGCTATATAATGGTAAATAATGGAAAACACATTACATGTAATCAATAAAATGATAATGAAATTAATCCATATATTTTTTCACAGTGAAAATATCATATATACTATTATCTTATTTCTAAAATAAGGTAATAGTTAATTATTTTATTCCATGATTCCTTGACTTATGATACATATACTATCTAGATCAATTCTCAATAAACATTAAATTGATGGGAAGAAACATATTAAACAAAGCCTAACCAACTAATTCATCCAATTAGATTATTGATGCATAGACGGATTCTCATTAACCAGCCACCACACAATTCTCCATTTCCAAATCATTCCTCAAATATTGAATATCTTATTTAATTCATAATCAATATGAATTATTTGCAAATATCCATATTGAACACAGAATACATATTTGTCATCATTTCCCTACACAAAAACAAAATTCAATATAGAAAAATATATATTTAAAAGATATATAGTTAAAGTAATAAAAATATATGTGATAATATATATGGATATTTTGGGGAAATTTAATGTCCCATAATCAGATGAAATTGAATATTTCAATGGAATGTTATTGAATAAAAATATGAATATAGGAAGTGGATACCAATACATTCCTTATTAAAAATATTTTTAATCCATCCAAAATATAAATTATTTTGGTAAAATTCATTTTATATAAATTATAGTAAAATAAACAGTTGTTGTCATTCATAAATAAATATAAAATAATATATATTTAAAAACATCCTAGAGGAAACTATATTTTCTATATTGAGACAAATAAAATAAAAAAATATTTTAAAAACCAATTTTAAAACAAATTTCTTTAAAAAAATTGCATTCATTCAGTGGATGATTTAATGAAATGATGGTTATAAGAAGAGGAAATTCGATACATTTCATGAATAACAATCTCTTTTCAAGGTAAAATCTATAGAAAAGTTCTATATTACAATTGAGAAAAGAATATTCCATCAGATGAATTTTTAAAATATAAATTATCTAAAAAATTACATAAAATAATTTTGACAATTTTAAAACAATTATAGATAATATTTTTAGTAAAAATGTTTTTGAGATAAAAAATATTTCCAACCGAGTAGATAAATGAATTTTGGAAATCATACAAACATTTTATAAAATACCTTAGCTAAAAATGGGTGGAATAATCGTTCTAAAACGTTAAAAATATACCTGAATATCCCTAGGAGTATAAAGTTAATAGTTTTATTATATAATTATCGCATAATTTTATTTAAAAAAATTTATAGAATAAACTATCTCTATTAGAATGAAATTTTGAAATAAACCATGAAATTGTTTATAAATTCGAAGGGAAAATTAATAAAAGAAATAAATATTTTATATTAAATATAAATCATAATAAAAATTATAAATAAAAAATAGATAACAACAATTTATAGTAAATATAGTCGTATAATATCAATGAAAACCGAAAAATAATATAACCCAATGAAATCAAATTTAATTTTGATAATACTTTACAAGTTGGTAAAATTCAATTCAATTCCCCAAAAATTAAATAATTCATATTGAAACATAAAATACCATGAAATTTGTAGTAAGAATGATATTACAAGTCATTGGGTTATTATATAAACTATAAAAAATTAATCAGGGGAATAACATTACAATATTTTTTCAATGAATTGTTATTGAGATCAAATACCTTAACTTATGCTTCATTTTAGGTTTAACAAGAATTATACACAATTATAATTTTTTTATTCTTTTTATTAAATTATAATTGAACCATATTTGTATTTATAATATCAAATATTACACAACTATAATGCCATATTACCTGTTCATTTTTATCAATAATTATTTTCATTTTTTTGGGTGTTAATAACATATGTTTTCTCACGAATGATGTTGTTTATGTGCATAAGATATTATTATATAGTATCATTAATAAAAATAATAATTTAATTATCATATTTTTTATAAAATTAGTCTTTTATTACCAATAATATATTATTTTTATAAAAATTAAGTACGTTACTATCATAGAGATGGTAGGTTATAGAAGCACATGAGTAACATTTTCATTTTCAATGATCATTATAGAAATAATATAAGCAATATAATATATTTATAAAATGAAATTAATAACATGTATATCATATTATTTCAAAAAAATAAATATATATATATTATTCATGGTGTCAAGATTAAAAAATGAGTGACATAATTTCATAAAGGTGATTGTCTAGATGTACACAAAAGACATCTTCATCATTCATTTAGAGTTAATGAAATTAAAGTGATACATATATCATCATTACATAATTATAAGTATTTATGTTTAATAATAATTAGATCATTTATATCAAAAAAAATAACCTCACTAATACCACCTTTTATGTAAAGCGTTAGTGAAAGATCAATCACATCGCTTCGTGTGGTGGTAGTGTGTCATACACACGAGCGACATTGTTTCCACTCCTAAGAGTTTGAACATAAAATGAAATATATAATATAATGACTCAAAGATATAATGGTGTTATAAATATCCCACATATAATTTCTATTAATTATTATTACAATCCTTGAGAGGTGGAAATCAAACAAGAATGACATATGTTCCTAAGGCAGTAATCTATCATACACATGAAAAATGATTTTGTAACTCATTTGATGGAAGAGGAGAATTTTATATGTAATTAAATTATTATAGAAACAACTCATTATATAGAAAAAATGTGGAATTTATATAATAATGTTATAAAAAATAACTAAATTGTGTGAATAAGAAATCAAATAAGTATGCTTATTAGAGAACTTTTCCTCTTCTTAGGTATCTTCATTTGGTTGGAAGTAAACACATACTAGGTTTCCTTTCATCCAAATAAAAGGATTATATGATTATTAATTGTAATTTGGGAAATCATTTGTTTGATATTTTCCACGAAAAATGTATTTTATGGTCCGGATAAGGGTTTGGATGTGGTGGCCTTTTATTAGTGAGGTGAGTGGGACAATTGAAAATATTTGACAAGAGTTAGGTGTGACTACATATTTACCTAACCCTTATCCCCAATACAGAGAATATTTTTACGTATTAAGGTACTTTTTAAAAAATATATTTTCCTGATCCATTTCTTTGTGGAAGTCTAGTGTATGTTGTGTTCTTAGGTGGGGTCATGTGGCTTCTTGCCCGAGATTTTTCCAAAAACTCATTTCCATCAAACTGTTCCACCGAAACAGTTGCTCCGTGATGGTGGAACTAAAAAAATTGCACCATCATTGTCACACATCGAAATAGAGACACCAATTACGATGTCACACCAAACTAGTGTCACTATTACTTTTGCACCACTATAGTGTCTCACCAAACAGTGTCCCACCCATTGACAATTTTTTTCCAGTTTTGAGTTTTTTTTCTAGTTCTATCCCTGGTATCGTATCTTTAGATGTCAAAGTGTATTAATACCCTATTCAGAGACATTTAAAGCGGGTATAATATTTTATAATCCCCCAAGATTCAGGAACCCCTTCAGCTAACAAAATGTGTCTCTTTTTCTCCTCGGTGTCACCCATTTCCCAATGCTTTCCAACTTCTCCCATGTTCTGTGCTTTTACCTCTATTTAGAAAATATCTATATAATCACTGCCATTATCTCCACTATCTTCCAGGATAATTATTATATGAAAATTAATATTGACATATGAAACATCCTAACAGTGTATTCATACTTCAATCTGACTTCAAGTAACTCAAAATCACCTCCTTGATTTTAGGATCTAGCCTCTTCTTAAGCCTAGATACTCTCTTCATAATTCCTTTTAGTTCTCCAAGGGTGCCTAGAGACTTCCTTATGAGATTTATCAGGAAGCAATGTTAAAACTCCTCCCACATAGCCATCGCGTCCTCAGAGTTATTCCTCTACAAGTCGTGGATACCTAGTACATGGAACAAGGAGAAAACATCGATCATTGATCATACAAGTAGGGGTTTTTCATTCACCTCTGTTTATTGTTTCCAAAGCTAGGAAGGTGTGATTATGTTATTTGAATATGTGTATAATACCAAAACAATATGAAGATAATAAATGAACGTTTAAATAATAAAATGGGTGAAAAATGTCCACTGAAGATCATGGATGTTGGTGGTCCATTCTTACGCACTAATGAACCTCTTTTTTCAGGATAATCTTGTGATTGAATGGATATAAGATGGAAATTAGTTAATCCTGATAACTGCGATGAATATATAGATCCCCAAGGAACTATAAAGCTATTCTTGTCACCTCGGCTAACAAAATAGAAATAAGGAACTTACAAAATGATGATGGATAAATTTGAAAACATCCTCTCTCAGTTCTGGTTTTATGCATGGTTTCTGTCATTGATGCTGGTGGGGTTAAGTGGATGGGGATGGGATATTTTGTTTTTCAGTTGTTTTTTTGTGGATCTAGGGTTGTGTGGAGCTATCATGTAGGGGATCGTTTTTGTTCGAGAACATGGAGGGGTCTCACAGATCCCTTTTTTGTTGTGGATTTACAAGGGAAATTGGTTGGAATACTTAAGATGATGTATTGTATTTACCTTCATCAGTCCATTTTCATTTTGGATTGTGGTTATCCCTAGTAGTTTCCAATTAGAGGAGAATTATTTTCATCAGAATCAATTGAACATGAAAATGAGAATAGGAATATTGGAGAATTGTTTTCTAGAAATGGGTTGTGTATTGGTTATTGGAGTTGTGTATTTTTCATGTAGGGATAACAACAAGAGTGGTTTTTTATTGGTTGGTTGCCTATTTTGGAAAAGATTGGTTCAGATGAAATAATTTTTAACTATATGCATAAAATATAGTTGATGTATTTCTTATATTCACCATATTTATGTTGAAAACATTGGGCTAAACACCCCCATTTCATGTTTGGTGGTGTTTTCCAAACATTATTATGATTGGATAGTAAATAGATTCATTTTGCTTCATCTTTGATGTATCCAAAGACTCTTAAGACAGGTTCTGATGGAATAGGGCTTAATATGTCCCAAGACTCTTCATGAAATTTGTTTTGTTTTTATTTTAAGTGTGCGTGGACAGGTTTGTTTCCCAAGTATCTTCGAGATGTGGCTCAGGTGTCTTTGGGTGTTGTTTTGGTTATTCTAGACCAGGTGTCTTCAGACATGGAAGTAGTTGTTGTGGCATAGGTGTCTGCAGGCGGGGATGTGGGTGGTTTTGGTGGCACATGTGTCTGCATGTGGGATTTATGGTTGTGTTAGCAAATAAGGTTGTTTTTGGGGAAGTAGTGGGACAACAGTGGAACTTTGGGGGGGGGGCTAATCTTTAGGCTATCCTAAAGAACTAGTGGGAAAAATGTTTGGTGTACCCAAATATCAATGTGTTATTTCTATTATTTTACCAAACTTGTGTTATTTGGGGAATATGCCTTGGTGAGGCCATATGGATAGTTTCATTGCAAGGTGTTTTTTTACCACTTATATCACATGGAATTATAATTCCCCCCAACTTCTATACTAGACGTTTTGGATTCCATATTTAGTATTCCATTATAATCACCCTATGAATATAAAACATGTTTCAAGTTTATAGGAGGATGTTGAGGATTATGTCAGACCTTACTAGCTTGGGTTTCCGGTGTTGTTTTAGTTTTTTTCATTATTTTGGTTCTTTTCAACGTAGTTTTATTATACTTTGTGTCATATTATATTGAACATGCATGTGGGAATGGATTATTGGGTTTTACTTTTAAATTCAGGTTTTGGAGTTGTAAGAAACATTCCATCATATCTCCTGATCTTTTTCTACAAAAAGGGTAATGCCTTATATGTTATATGTTATTCTATACCATCGGTTCTAACAATACATCAGGTCTTATTGAAGGTGGCACTCGGGGGGTCAATAACACTCATTCAACTTGATGAAGGAAGTGTTTGTAAGTTTTTCATCCCTTATCTCGTCTTGGTGATGGCGGGTGATGATGGAATGGTCTTAGTAGATGATGGTTGATAGATATGATGGATTTTGTGGTTAATTATAGTGAAAATTGAATGTTATAATAGGGAAAACATGTTAGGAAAACTTAGTGCGTGAAATAGTCCAGCCAAGACTGGATAGGACATGGGATTTTAGGGCCTATATGATCTGATGAAAGGACTCTAGACCTACAGAAATACTATGTGAGACTACACTGAATGTAGACTAGAAGAACTAGGAATGGTACATGAGTCCTGATGACTTTTGTTCTTGTGTGTCTGGGGTGTTTTGGGTAATTCAAAATGAATAAAATTATTGTGAAAATTTTAAAATAATCTTCGACACTACTCAGGGTTAGGAATGACTTCTGTACCTTATAGATATTGAACCCAGAAAACATCGATGACTAGTGTATGCTGTCGAGGCCTAGGGGGCCAATCTGGTCTTCCAGAGAAGGATTGACCAAGAGGAAGAGTATAAAAAGCGGCAGAAGCCTCTAGGTTTTTTCTAGCTACAGACCCTCAGGTAAATTGGGGGAAATGTTTCTGTCTTGTAGACTGAAGTCTAGCTTGAGGAACTGGTGATCAAATTTACCTTGATTCATGCTCTAATAGAGTATTAGGTTCTATTGGCAGTAAGTCTAATGATGGGAGCATCATGTCAGTGGTGGGTTCTCTACCTTGGATATAGTATGGAGACAGGGGTATTGTGTACTGACTTCGAGAAGGAGTTCGGGGAAAAATTTAGATCTTCTACGGTGAAGGATGAAAAGTTGAAAGAGCTGCTCTCCCTACATAAATGGAGTATTTAATTAAGGGAGTTGGGGATCATATTCAAGGACCTCCTTCATTTTTATCCATACATATTCCCAGACGATTAATCACATAAAATAATCATAGATAAAGGACTACGACCTACCCTGCAATATGTTGTTACTCCCTTAACACTACTGACACACATGGTGGTTCAGAAGAAAGATGAAATATTAGAGGGAATTCACAAACAATGAGGTGTTCCCTAAGAGGGGAGTCAATTGATCTCATCAAAGTGGAAGGATTTCAACATCATTCCCCCATTGTCATGTCTATCTTGGTTTCAACCGGTGGTGAGTATGCCTCAAGATTTCTTGTTTTGATATCTCGGACCTCACACATTCTCAATGGGCCTAAGACTGAGATTCATTATCTATAAAAGCTGTTTCAATCTTCAGAATTAGTGCCTGGACCGTGTGAAGTACTATTGAGGTAGAAAGGTTTAGTACGTAGCCTAGCAGTAGTAGGTTCTAGCCAGACCATTTCAGTAGCAGCTACAGCAGGGGAAACAATCTCCCATTCCACTGAAAGAGGAAGTTGTTAGAGGATTCTGACGTAAGGGCGCTCTTCAAGGACCTCTACCAGGGTGTGGTCAAGGAGGAAATCAACATCTAAGAGGAAGGGGAGCTATGTATGAGTATTTTCATGCCACTGTAGTAGTAGTTCTGTCAAGGACATAGTTTGTTCAAGGTATGATCTTTTTTTATTGTACTCTTGCATGTGGCTTGTTTGACTCAGGAGCTTCACACTTCTTTGTTTCACTCGCTCTAGCCCATTCCTTGGGCCTAGATATAGAGAGACCCTCCAAACACCTAGTGCTAAGTACGCTAGTTGGAGATTTGACTATCCTGTTTGACATTTTTTGAGGAAGATGACTAATTTTTGGGATTTATTCGTCTAATGTGGATCTCTTTCACCTGCAAATGCAGTAATACGAAGTCATCATGTGCATCGACATGCTACTTTCTATGCACACTGTTATTGAATGCTTCTAGAGAAGGGTCATTTTTCAGATATGGGTGGCCAACATGTATCTTTTGATGCCAATCAAGATTTCTAGGTAGGAAGTCGGTGTGTGGAGTCCCTTCTTTCATTCATAGCTGAGATTTTAGTGGAGTCGACAGACAATGAAATGGTGGATGTCCCAGGGATTGTCTGTGAGTTCCTAGACATCTTCTATGGATAGGTGGTGACTCTACCCCCTCAACCTAATGTTAAATTCAAAATAGACTTGCAACCTGAGTAACATCATATTTCTATTTCTCCATATCGAATGGTACCTTCTGAGTTTTGGGAGTTTTGGATTCAGGTTGATGAACTAATGGAGAAGGGTTTTATCTGACCGGATGAGTTGTCATGGGGTGCTCCAATTTTTTTCTCCAATAAGTATGATGATACTCTCAATCTATGCATATAATACTAGAGATTGAATTAGGTGATGGTCAAGAACCACTACCACTCACATGGATTGAAGACCTTTTTTATCAGTTGAAGGGGGGAGGTAGATTCTCTATGATCTACATGTGATCTGGATATCACCAGTTAATGGTAAATGAGGGTGACATCTCTAAGACTGGATTCAGGTGTAGACATGGGCACATCGAGTTCATGGTCATTCCATACAGTGTTACCAATTCACATTCCATGATAATGGGGCTCAATAAATCCATATTACGTGAATATCTAGACCAGTTAGTTGTTTTGTTTCTCGAGTACATGTAGATATACTCTATATCATTATCGAATCGCATTGAGTAAGTGAGGATAGTTTTAGAAGTCCTCCAACCGCACCAAATCTACATAACATTTTCTATGTGCATGTATTTCACATAAGAGGTCAACATCCTTAGAAATGTGGTATCACAACATGGAATAGTAGTGGACTCGGATGAGGTCGATGTGGTTGTTGCTTGGGAAGAACCCAAGAATGTGGAAGAGGATCATAGTTTCCTAGGACTGATAGGTTACTACCGGAGGTTCGTACCCAACTATTATCATGTTGCAGTGCAGTTGACAATGTTAACGAGGAATGACTAAATATTCATTTGGTGTGAGTAGTGCTAGGTGAAATTTAGTTATCTGAAGGGGAAACTAGACAGCGCCCCATTACTATGGTTGTTAGAATAAGGGGTAGTGTATAATGTATTTTATAATGCTTCTGGTCTAGGATTAGGTTTTCTGCTGACATAGCATCAGGGATTAATCTCTTATGGGTCTAGGAAGTTACATCCTCATAAACATAACTATTCCACACATGACCATGATCATAATGAAGTGGTGTTTTTACTGATGTTGTTGAAGCATTACCTTATCGTGGATTGCTTTGTGGTGTTCCCAGATCACAATATCTTTAGGTTTTTCTTCTCCCACTAGAACATGAACATGAATAAACAATGATTATCAATTTTCATTATGAATATGACTTCGATATATACTACACCTCGGGAAATGGTATCATGGTCGTCGATGCCTTGAGCAGGATGTCACAAAAGGATGCGGTTTCGGAGTCAGTAGATGCATGGAAAGCACTGGAGGATTTGGTTGCATTACATATGATCATGATAGTGGAGGATTGTATAGGCTAACTATTCCAAATGGTAGTGTAGTCTTCCATGGTACAATTGGTGGAGGAGTCTTAGTGGTAGGGCATAAAGGATGATGTAATGCGTGATCATGTTAGCTGATTCAGTGATCTAGAAGGACGGTCAGAAGATGGCCAGAATAAGATGAATTTCTACCAGTAGTTGTTTTCCCCAAAGATAACGCACGCGGGGGTTATCGGTGACATCCATACTCACCCCTGGAAGTACATCAAATAGATTTCAAGATTTAACGAGGATTGAATGGTTAGTTTTGGTTATCCGAAATGAAGTGGGTAGTGGCAGAGTTTGTGGTCTTGTGCCTCGCGTGCCACCAGGTGATAGCTAAGAACCATGATGTGGGGTGTCTATTTCAGCCCCTAGTTGTTTTTAGTGGATGTGGGATGATGTTTCAATGTATTTAATCCATTTACAACATAGGGATGCAGGTGGCTATGAAGTTTTTTGGGTATTGGTGGACCACCTGATGAAATTGGATCACTTCATAGTGAATACGGTGTTGAGCAACATAGATTCCATAGCAAAAAAATAAGTGGGTGATGTTATCTGGTTGCATGGATTTTTCAAATCATTCATTTTTTATTGGGATACAGTCTTTCCTTTATAGGTCTGGAAGTTATTTCAGCAAGCATTTGGAAACCAGCTATGTCTTAACACTACATTCCACCCCTAGACGGATAGGAAGAATAAGAGGACCATCCTGACATTGGAAGATATGTTGCGAGCGTGTTTTATAGAATTTTGAGGATCAAGGGTATGACACTTTCCACTAGTAGAGTTTTCTTACAACAGTACCTATAAATCTACCATTGGCATGGCTCTGTTTGAAGCTATGTACGAAATATTGTTTCTTTCACCCGTGTGATGGGAAGACATTGGGGAAGCACATGGTCTAGGAATGAAAGTGGTGAAGAGAATGATAGAGAAGGTTTAGCTTGTGCATGAGAGGATGAAGGTGGACTAGGACTGATAGAATTCATATGATGGTCATAATAGTAGACCATTTTCATTTTTTGTTTGGGACCATGTCTTCTTAAATGTATCCCATCGGCCCGGGAATCTGATGTATGGTAGGGGAGGAATATTCTCCCAGGTTCGTCGGACCCATCGAGGTGTTGCGGTAAGTCGCAAAAGTGGTATATCAGCTGGTGCTACTATCGCTGCTACTGAGGGTCCACAATGTATTCCATGTGTCTCAGCTCTCTTGGTATATACATGTTAACTCACACATCTTGAGCTGGGGAGTGAGGGAAATCGAAGACAATGCGATTTTCAGGGAGTGACTCGTGAGGATCGAGGATCGTGAGGATAAAGTGTCTCATGGGTTGACCATTCTGTGTGTTTTTGTGCTATGGAGGCTTGGAGGCCTTGAGGAGAGTACCGGGGAATGGGAGGAATCGATTCCTGCCTAGTACCCAGAGTTGTTTTGACTATTGTTTTGTTTTGTTTTGAACTTGACTATGATGTAATTATTGAACTTATTAACTATGAGATGTGTTTTTTTCCTTATTCTATGAATGTGTATGAAAGTTTATGTTATGGGGAGGGGATTACATGGTCTCTAACCAAGAATAATTATGGTGAATTTGATTAAACCCATGTGGGAGATTTAGTTTTTCCCAAAGAGGATAGTATATTGACCTGAGAAAAGTACTCCATAATCCTTATTTTTGGACAGTGTGGCCTTATCAGTTCATGTGAAAACCTAATGGAGCGGAGTGTTAGTGCTTATATAGTTGATCATTATGAGGGAAAGGGATTCTTAGATGTCAATTAGGTGTCCTAGAGATTCTTCAGTGTTTCCTTAGTTGTTCATGAGATAGATGTTGAGGTTGTTTACTCCTGAGAATTATTTTATGTATGGTTGTTTGGACCTCATTTCTTCCATTTGAATTTAAATTATCAAGGACAAGAACAATTTGATAGGGATATGATGTAATAACATGGTTTTCCAAATCTCTTACTTTGTGGAAGTCTAGGGTTGGTAGTATACTTAGGGGTCCACTTGGCTTCCTTCCCAATAGTTTTTAAAAACTCATTTCCAACATCATGATTCCACTAAATTGTTTTCACCACATATGATATCTCACCGAACCGATGGCACCGTTACAGTTCCTCTTTGAATGGTGGCACTTCTTACGATGTCCCACCCATTGAAAAAAATTCACAGTTCCATGTTTTTTCTAGTTCTACTCCCGGTAATGTTTTTATTGACGTAAAAGTGTTTAAATTTTCTTTTTAAAAATATTTAAAACCAATAAAAGAATTTATAAACCCCCAATAGTCAGGTGACCCATTAGCTACCCAAACATGTGAATATTTTCCTCCTTTTCACACCATTCCTTGTTCATTCCAACTTCACACCTTTTTTGTGGTATTTCATATGTTTAAAAGATATCAATTGACTAACTCTCATTATATCCACCATATATGATGAGAATAATTTAATGAAAATAAATCTCAATGTGTGAAACCGCCCAACCACATGGTCAAGCCACCATCAGACTTCACGTACATTGAAATATTTTCCCTGATTTTAGGATCGAGAATCTTCTTATGTTGAGATCCTCTAATCACAATTACATTAACTTCTCCAAATGCACCTAGAGACTTCTTTTTGAGATTTATCATGCACCCATGCTAGAATGCTTCCCGCTAAGCCTTGGAGTCCTCAACGTTTTTCCACTGCAAGACGCGCATCCACAGTTCATGGAGGCAGGAGAAAACATTGATCGGTTTCCATCCAAGTAGGTTATTTTCTTTCATATCTCATTACTGTTAATCATGTGGGGTGGGTGTGATAATGTTTCATCAGGATTTGGATGAATCCAAACATTTATAAGGATAATAAATATAAATTTAAAGAATAAAGGGGTGGTTAATGATAATGATGTTGCTGTGTTGTACATTTTTTATTTTGTGAATTTAATGGGATTATGTCCACTAAAAATCATTGGTTTTGGTGGCCCTTTCATGTGCACTATGAACCTTTTTTTCTGGATAATCTTTCTATTGACTAGATGTAACATTGAAACTATTTAATCACATAAACTCGGTTGATTAAATGGATTCTCAATTAATAATAATCATGGGGTGGTCCTCCTAGATGACCAAAAAAAATATGTAACATAATAAATTGTCAAGGGTAAATCTGAAGACATCTTTTCTCTATTCTGTTGGTATGTATGTTCTCCCTGATTGATGCTTCTGGGGTGATGTGTATAGGGATGGAATCTCATGTTGTTTAGTTGTTGAATTATGAATCTATAGTTGTGTGAAGCCGGTATGATGAGAATGGGTTTGGTTCCAGTGCTTTGAAGAATCTCATAGATCCCCTTTTTGGTTTGGACATTACAAGAAAAACATGTGTGGATGCTTAACTTTCATCCATGTCATTTCCTTCATCAGTCAAGTGTTGTTTTGTTTTGTGTTTGGGCCTATTAGATTCTCAGTAGTGGAGAATTATATTCAACAGAATCACTTTAACTTAAATACAAGAATAGTTACAAAGGGGGATTATTTTCATGAAATGGGTTGTGAACTAGTTGTGGTTGTTGAGTATTTGTTCATGTAGTGATAGCAGCGAGAGTTTTTGTGTACATGGTGGGTTTTTTATTTCGTAACCCTTAGGTTGGGATGAGTGATTGTTTACCTACATGTATAAAATATAGTTCTTTCGCTTATTATATGAACCACACCCATGTTGAGAACAGTATGCCGAACACCACCATTTTAGGGGGAATGTACTTTTTTCCCATCATTCTTATGATTGGTTATTTATTAAATCTTTTATGTTCCATCTCCCAAGTATCCAATGAATCTTCATGCAGGCTATGAAAACATGTGGTTCATTATTTCCCAAGACCCTTCAATGATGGTATGATGCAGTGGTTGGCCCTGGTCTGTGTGGGAATGTTCGTTACCCAAGTGTCTTCTACATGAGGCCAAGGTATCTTTGAGCGTGGAAGTAGTTTTTCTGGCCTAGGTGTCTTTGGGCGTGGAATTTGTTGTTGTTGACCAGTGCATGTGGGAAGGGACGTGTATGGATTTGGTGGCCTCGGTGTTTATGGGTAGCATTTCTGGTTATGATATCCTATAATATTTTTTGGGGGAAAAGTGGGATTATAGTGGTACATATGGTGGAGGTATGATGCATAGGATGTCCTGAATAACTAATGGGAAATATGTTTAGGTTACTCAAATATCGATCTGTTATTACTATTACATTACCTGAATTGAATATTTTGGGGATTATGAATTGGTGGGGTTGGGTGGATAGTTTCCTTTCTAGGTGTTTCAATTACCTCTTATCTCACAGGGCATTAGAATGCCTCCTCACAAGATCATGAGAGCTTTTGGTTTCCCTACTCAGTATACCTGTATACTCATCCTATGTATATAAAAATTCGTTTAGGTTTCCTGGTGGACTTTGAGGACCATGTCGTACCTTACTTCCTCCGCTTTGAGGAGTTTTTATTAAGGTATTTTTTTATTTTAGTACTTTTCTTCAGTGTTTTGTTTTACTTTGTTCACATTATTTTGGACATTTATGTGGGAATAGATTGTTGGGTTTTTCTTTTACTTTCATCTTTTGGAGTATTTTGGGACTTACCATTTTACCTCTATGTCATTTTCTATAAAAAGTGAAATTCCATCAACATTATATGTGATTTTATACCATTTTTTCTTGTATCCACTGTGGGGCCTACTGGAAGCGAGACTCGGCGGTCATTATCTCTCCATTAAGATGAAGAGGGATGGGTCAAGAAATTTTTTATCCCTTCTCTTATCTTAGTTAAGGTGGTTCGTGAAATATTTGGATGAAAAAAATTTCAAATAGATATTTTACATGATTTTTATCATTTTTAAGCCTTTTATTTTATGTATAATCTCCAGGTAAACTTAGATTTACCTTAATTGTTGTAATTAATTTCAGTTACATTCACTAATCATTATGTTAAAAAATTATGTAAACCATATCTAAAATTATAAATTATTATTTTTCCAGAATATTGAATCCCTTTTTATAAAATCAATTCACATACGTTACAGACATTAATTGAAAATTATTCTTATATACATGACGAGAAAGGTGGTTTTTAATGTAAAAATGATAGAATATTGAATTTTTTTATATAAAATTCAATATGAAAGTGACTCAAATTATGTAAATTGTATGATTTAATATAGAATTCATCTAATGTTACTTTAACTCAAGGTGATAATTTTTATTATAAATAATAATATTTATGGTATTTGTTAATACTCAGTATCACATGTCATTATAACTAAACTTGGTGTTGTGTGCTTTGAAAACTATATAATAGATTTAGAATAATAAATATATTTTAATGTATGATAATTCTATATTTACTTATACTCTTGGATTTTTTGTTTCATACACACTGTTTAATAATATATTCATAATCTAAAATTATGGGGAGTAATATTCTCTCCAAATTAAATAAATTGTGTCTTAGTAATTCAAACATGATATTAGAGATCATGGGGTTGACATTTGGAAATTCTATTGTTTTAAAGAACTCTTCATGAAATGGATAATAAAATATCATCTTAATAGGTTAGAAATATATGTATAATGGTCACTTATATATGTTTCTATGTCAGAGAATATGTGTGGAATGTAAAGTAATAGACATAGATGAAAAACATATATAATTACAGTGTGTGGATTATGTAATTGAACACAAGATTTTAAAAAATCAACTAAATGTTAGGGTCCTCAAAACCATTAATGAAATATTTTATTAAATGTTCATTATATGTTGAAATTTCTTAATTGAAAACAATGACTTATTAAGTAGGTCATCATGTGGGTCAGTGGTAGGCATAAAATCCACATTGTCCATTAATGTTGGGTTCAATCCCTATTAACATGTCATACATGATGGGTTACCACCCATCATTAATGTTTTAATTTTCTAAACCCATATTAATATAATTGAAAAAGGAAATATTATTGATTTCCAAAATATCTAATAATTAAATATCCTTTTTCTATGGTTTTCATTACAACCGTAGTATATAAATTTATCATATGTTTTATTTTTATATATTCTCTTCCATGGACCAGAATTTATACTGTAGAATATGTAATTTACATGGGTATTTCCATGGTTGTCTATATTTAATACAGTGAACAATAAATGGTTCCGTAAGATGGGATTGATTTCCTTTCATTATACACATCATTTTTCATTACTAATTCATTCCATTATTCCCTTTTTTTCTAACAATAAATAATTTCTCTATCCTTCAAGTCACTTTTCTATATGGCTATTTCCAAAATTTTGACATGATAGAAATAAATTCTTATTTCATCCAAGGCCTATTTAGGTCGAGTTCTTAAATAATAGTATTTTTATCTTCTATGGTGAGTCTTGGAGTTGGTTATTATATACATTGATAATATTATTTATTGAAAACTAATTAGTAATAATATAAATATATTTCTCTATAGACTTTTTCTTATTTAGTTTCATGTGTCAATCAACATTTTATTCATATTCTCAGTTATAATGATTACATTGGGTTTCAATCATTGAAATAAACATAAAATTAAAATCTCAGAAACAATAATCATAATTGGAAAACATAATAATGATTTATATAATTTATGAATCATTAAAACATCTTCACAATCTATGAAACAATAGGTTTATCCTAGCAATGTAATTGTAAATATCAATTCAAATGTTTCATAATTGTTTGAAAATAAAATGTGATTTTTCCTATGGATATACCCTATGATTTTCCAACCAGGTATGCATTGAGGCCCATTGTCTTGTACTAGTTAATTCTTGACTTAATCCCAATGATATTTTTTAGATTTATTACCCCAAGGTACTTATGTTCTAGAATAATATCCACATGAAGTATCCAAAAAAGGATGTATTAGAATAAAATAACACATAAATCTTAGATTACCAAAATATTAGGATGTTCTTCTATAGTTGTGGAGAAATTTTATAATATCATAATGTCCACAAATCTATGTTATCCAAAACATAATTTCCATAGTTTCTACTAAATTTCTTTTAATAACAATTATAGATACCGCAAACCCATTATGTCGGGTTTCAGTGTATACTACCATTACATTTTCATATCATATAAGAAATCACATCATGAATGGATGAATAGTTTAATGGTCTTTGTAAACTAGATACATACATGAGTCCTATAATAGATTCTAATACACAAATTAAAACATAATTTTTTTAGACTAAATGTGTTCCATATTATTATATTCTTTAATATCTATCTTAGTTCACATCATGGATTCCTGGGGATATAGAAAAAATAAATTTGGGATGAAATTATCATTAAGTATTAAGTGTAATGGATGATATCATGAATTAATAATTAAAAATAAATATATAAAGGTATATAACTACACACACATTCTATTTAAATAATTAGATAAGTGATAATCAATATTTAATGGTAAATAACAAAGAACACATGACATTCCAAAAACTTGATAAGGAATAATCAATATAGAAATGTGAATAACTAAACACACAGTCAATTTAAATAACATAATTTGGAATAAATAATATATAAAGATAAATAAGTCAATACACATATCATTTAAATAACTGGATAAGGCATAAAAACATTTCAAGGTAATTAACTAAAAATATATTATTATTATTCGATAAACTAATAAATGAAATTCATCCATATATTTTTTCCTAGTGAAAAGATCATTCATAATAGTTACTAAATTATGAATGAATGATATTATTAATTATTTCATATCATGTTTCTGGGGAACATGACACCTTTACTATCAATATTTATTCAATAAATGTTTGAAACCAGTGGTTATATCCAAATTTAACTAAGGTTGTCCTACAGATTAATTTCATGTGGCTTATGATGCATCAAGATACAATCATTAAATAGGCCCCACCCATGTATTTAAGTCCAAATACTTCCACATATATGAAAAAAATTATTTGATTGATAAAAAAAATTCTTATTCATCTGATATCTGTATTGAATAAGGAATATAGAATTATTAGTATTTCTCAAGACAAAAATTTTCCTTCAATATAAAACATCGTATGTTGAAATGTCTAGAGTTTATGAGAAAAAATATATCCCAAATAAATTGTATAGAAATTTAGGGAAAATTCAATTTTCAATGATCATTTGAAATTTAAAATCTAAATGGAATGATATTGAATGAAAAAATGAATATAGGAAATGAAGGTCAATAGATTTCTTAGATAAATAATCTGAACCTATGAAGATAAAGAATACGAATGGTTTTTTTAAAACATATTAATAGTCACTTAAATGAAATGATTTTTTTAATTGAATATTATAAATAAAATAAAAATCATATAAAATTTAAATAAAATATCACATTTAATTTGAAATTTTTTTCATATTCCTTTTTATCAAAATTAACTTTTTTTAATATTATTTTAAAATAATACTGTAAATTTTTAAGTTTGATTCAATAAAATAATAGTCATTTTAGTGATTAATTCCGTAAATTTTATAAATAACATTTAATTTTTATGGTTAAAAGGTTAAAACTATTCTAGGTTCACAATGTGACAAGATGATTCCGTTAAAAAATTTAAAAAAAATGGTTAAAATAAATTAAAAATCATTTTGAAAAGTTAAAAAAATTATTCAACTCTTTTTTAGAAAAATCATTTTCAGAGAAAATAAATTTTTTAATTAAGATAAAAATGATGTGGGGTTTTCTAGAAAATATTTTCTATATCTATTTATCTACAAATGATTCAGGAAATGGTACTATAAATTCAAAATGTTCATTAAAAACAAGATCATTATAAAATTAAAGGGTTTATTATAGAATGATCAAATAAATTACTTTAAATGATTCATATTTTATTTTAATTAAATATATGAGTAAACAAATCTATAAAATATATATTTTCATAATTTAGTTAACAATATTCATAACCTCCAATTTAATAACAATGAGATAATTTTAATTTTAAATGATAATATTAATAGTATTATGTAAACTTTGGTCAAATTTGTAATGCATGATAAACTCAATATTTCAGTAATTCAAATATATGGAATATATTTAAAATATTAAATATATTACAATGTATTTTAATGATATAATATCTTCCATTCTTGGGGTTTTTAATTTATACTATATAATTTGATATTAATATTTCAAAATTTAAGGGTGTTTCGTAATAGAGTTGAAGCATCGGTGTACATTTTGTTTACAAAATATGACTGGCCATTTTATGTTCTCATGATTCTGAGGAGTTTTTATGTATGATTTAGTAGTGGTTATGGATTTTCATTCACGGAATTATTTATATAGATGTCTTTGCCGATAAAATTATTGGTGTGGTGTTTTTTATTGTTTCAAAATTGTTTTATGGATTTGATTAAATTTTTGATTTTTTAATCTAAATTGGTTATGTATCTCTCTATGGTTGGGGGGAGATACTATGTAATGATTAAATATAAACCCAAGAATTTTATTTATTTCAAAAAATAAATTATATAAATGATAAATTAAATCTCTAGTGTAACGTATATTTTGGTTACGCTGGTAGCAAAAACATTTATTTCATGATAATTAAACTATTATGAGATATGATTCCTATAGAGTTCATAAATTGGGAGACATTTTTAGATAATATCTTTAATGAAGGATGATAATTATAGTATATAACATTCCCTGATGATCTTTTCTTGGGTGGATCATAGTTCACTTATAATATGATCTTCCGAGATATATATTCTAATGAAATAAATTATTTGAAAGAATATACTTATAGAAATATGAATAAGAATTTTATTTTAAAATATCTTGTCATTATTCATTAATGTTGACAATATGTTCCTTTTTTCAGATATGTTTGTGATATTATTTCTTTATTAGATAATATTTCCATATTTTTTTCATACATTATTTTCTTATCGATAATGAGTTTTATTTATAGAATTTAATTAACAAACATGTCATTCATGAATTGAATTTATATTTTTTTCAATTAATAATTCATAAAAGATAGTCAAATTGTTCTGTATGAATAATATCATAGTTGTTCAATAAATATATATTTTGAGTGTTTTTTTATCATAAGAGTTATTTTTTAAATAAATTCATATATTTACGCCATGTTTTCATGGTAATTGTCACCTTTTATAAACCTAGACATAAAATACTGATGCTACATAGAATGATAGACTCATGATGTGAGAATGAAATTTATTTTCATAGACAATTATAAAAAATAGTGGCTCATATAGAGAAATTTGTGGTATGATATATTTTTATAATATTCAGTTATATTTGATGAAATAAATTATTTCATGATGTAATGTAGATATTTTTATGTAGTATATTTTTAGTTATGGGTTTTTAAACTTCATATATGGTTTTATAGCACCCTAGAAAATTGTGTATAATTTTTTGCAATATACTGATTTTAGGATGAAGTGTTGTATAAATATAATTTTTTACTTACTAAATGTAGTCTCTTGTATAATGAAATGTTTTAAATTAAAAATAATATATTTTGACCCATTTTCATATTGGATAATTCTTGTGTGATGTGTTTTTAGCAGTGGTATTTACACCGAATACTTTAATACATTACATACTCAGTGAGTACTTTTCTTATTCAAAACAGTAATATGGGAGACAACCCAACAATAATATACATAAATATCACATAATTATAAATTATTATCTACTATAAATCAAAAATAAATTAGAACTATTCATCGTATGTCTCTGGTTTCTTTAGAGGAAATGTCTTTAAATTATTATTTTATAAAATATAGTATATTTTATTCCACAATATATCACACTTAACTCCATTATTGATATTACATTTCTCAAATTCTTCTTCATTATAAAATGAATGAAAAAAATATAAAAATTTGAGATTGGGAACACATTATGGCATAAAACATAAGATATATTAATTAAAACAACATTGGCGATCGTAAATAATATCATAAATGATTAAAAATTAATGTTATATATAAATATG
This sequence comes from Viscum album, assembly GCA_963277665.1. Taxonomy (NCBI): domain Eukaryota; kingdom Viridiplantae; phylum Streptophyta; class Magnoliopsida; order Santalales; family Viscaceae; genus Viscum; species Viscum album. Next base: position 569,676,366 of record OY728151.1, read on the forward strand.
AAAACACAAATATAATATCATACAAAATGGATTAAGGTTAATAAAAAATGCATAAATGAAATTTTTTAATTTTTTCACAAAATATGATGGTATCACATACACATGCGTTGAAACTCATAACATAGCTCAAGACCCTTTACGAAGACCATAATTACATAATGAAAAATTATTTCATCTAAAATATGGGATTTATATAACCTCACATGTATCATAACATAATATCTCATGAGATATTATCATTAATCAATGAATTGGATGGATATATACATCTCATCCAACTAATCACATAATGAAGTACAATACATATATGTATTAGAAGAAAATGAATACATTAATAAATATTGAATATCATGATTATCATGCAATAATTAAATTGATTTCAGACACATTTTTTTAAGTCAAAGTAATCATAATAAGATATAATGTGACCTAAAACATTAATAAATATCACCAATAAATCATGAAAAATATTTATGTGATATAACATAAAATGATAATGAAACTATTGAAAAATCATTCCGCAAATGATAATATTTTTCAAAAAATTGGTGAAATATCCTTATAATTTTAATTTTTTTGTAAGAAAAATTATTCAGAAAAATTATTTAAAAAACCTTTTTAAATATTTATAAATTACTTTACAAACTCATGATATAACAATTCATTATATGTAATCATTCCAAATCAGAATGTGGTGAGATAAAGTGTATTTGGAATAAATATAAATTATGAGAGATAAATGGATTCTATAACTATATTTAAAAAAAATCAATTGATATAAAAAATAATAAAATAGATAAATATTAGGATGTTAATTTAATATAAAAATGAATAATCATTAAGAACATAGACATGAAAGATAAGAATTCCAACAAAAAAATATTGATAAATATTATTCCCCTAAAAAATTTTGAAATCAGCGAAGTATGAATCAATGAAAAAATATTTTTGGAAATGAATATAAGTCCAAAATATTTCTAATTTATAAGTAATATGGTGATTTAAATGGAATATATATATAAATTACCCATTGTAATATAAAAAATGATAATCTCAAATAAGATGTTATATTTTAATATTACCACCTTGTCATTCTCCCGACTTCTAAGAACATGCTCTATCCCCATGCATAATCAAAATCAAATTAATAATCATGTATTTTCAACCCCACTCTTATGGATTACATTTTCATACAATAAATTATTTTTAAGTGAAACATAAAAATTAATGAGTCTTAGTTTATTTAATAATTTGAAGTTCGTTGTTTCGATTTTATAATGATCAATATTGTAAGGACGTAATATTTATCATTTTTTAAAATAAAATAATATCATGAATTTAAATGTTGATTTATTGACTATATAAATATTATTTATAAATTCACATTATAATTATACAAAATTTATGTATATGGTTTTCTTGAATGAAATTGAACATTGGTACATTTTAAAGAAATTTAACAAAAATAACATGTTACATTATATTAATCGCTCTTTTTTGTGTCTCCATTTTGTTACCATTATAATGATATAAATTAAATATTATTTAATTATATTAATATTAATTATGTTTCCATATTAATAAATTATGAAATTTCTAAAAATGATATATCATAATTAGATTACATTGTTGAACTAACAAACATAATAATAATTTTTCTGAATAAGTGAGAATTGTTCATAGTTTTATGATGGAAGTATTATTTTTATAGTGCTAAATAATGATAATAATATAAAATTGTAGTGGTAAATAATATTTGAAATGATTTTGCATAAGATGAGTAATGGAAACAATATAGGAAAACTAGTTATGTATTATGTAATCAACCCTTCTTGTAATTTTTTCTTTTTAATTTAATAATGCTGGAATCATTCATGTGGATAGAAGCTACCAAATATGATATAAGAATTTATAGGATGATATTTTCATATAAATTGAAGAAAAAATATATTTATTGGTGTGGGATGGAATTTATATATGTGATTTCCTTTTATAACTATGTTTTAAAGGCTTCTCGGCAAATAATAATTCTTCAATGGCTAATAAAAGGGAGAATTGATGTGGAAATTTTATCATAAGTTTTAAATATAATGGAGGTTAAATATGTCATCTATATTTAAAATTTATATTTATGATTTAATTATTTAATACTTTATTTTTACCCTATATATTACTATTATCATTTTATAAATTTATTGATTTAATTCAATATTCACCAATGTAACAAATTTTTATCCCAAAAAACAAAGGCGACCGTCACACAAAATTTTTTAGGTCTTCATTTCAAATGCAATATCCATATTATTATATTAATTATAAATATATATATATAATTTAACAATAATATAACAATGAGAAATAGTTTAGAAAAATTATTTTTTATTTATAAAATTAATTTCTTATTTAATGAAAGGTTATGTTTTTATTTATTATCATATGATAATTATATAATAGATGTTAAATTTTTATTATTATCTTTAAATATACAATACATAAAATATGTTTAATTTATAAAAATGAATATATTTCAATATGTCCATTTCGTTTAAGAAATTCCCATATATCAAAAGGATATATATAGAATAAATATGTTTACAATGATCTTATATCTATTTACCACATTATATTTATTTAACCCTTTTCAAATTATATATTACAAAAAATACTTCATTTTAATAAATTATTTGTAATTTTTCAATTATTTTTCAAAATATGTTTCATATTTCCAACAATTGTTCTTTATTTAGTAGCTGTAATTTTTGAAATGATAGTAATATGAAATATAGAATACAAATATTTTAAACCTTTTATCATTTTATTTACTTTTGGTTATATTCATCTTTTAATTTTCATAAAAACAATTTATATGGAATTTTCATAATGTTTTTATTATTATTATTTTTTTTAATATAAAATCGAATTAAATTAAATAAAATTATATATTATATATTATATTTTGTTTGAAAAGTATTTTATACACATTAAAAAATAGAATCTCTTAAATTCTTCTACTATTAAAAAATCTACCCTTCATATTTCATTAATCAAATTAGGAGAATATAAAATTAATTTTCCACATTTATTCATTAGGTTCCTATAAATAATTCTCTTTGTTATGTCTCTTCTAATGAAATTTGACATACTCAGTAGAATGATTTTAAATTTATTAATTAAATATAATATATCTTTATGTTGTTCATAATAATATATATTTTTGTTTAATTCTAAAACCCTTATGTTCAATACAAGATATGTATATGGTAAACACTTCCTGAGAGGTGATAATTAGAATACATCATTCATATATAAGAGTTTTAGTTGATGGTAATTAAAAACATAAATATATCCCATTTTATAAAAATCAATTTTCCAATTTATCATATAAAATCTCACAACATGTACTCTCATATATGATACTTATTTCAAATGAAAAACAATTTTTACATTGATACTGATTAATATCAAAAATGTTCTTTCCCCATCCAGACCTTACAAACTAAAAAGGAAAACATGTATCAATTACATTATTAAGGAACATTATGGTTTAGTGTTTTAGAAAATTTGGACAAAACCTTTCATAAATAACTCCATTTGAATAAAATAATAATTTCCTCTAATTATCCATCCTTTTATTTTTTAACCGTAATACATCATCATCATCCATATTAAATCCCTTCTGGTCATAATTTATTTAACCTATTTCAATATAACATGTTGTAATTTAAACATTATAATGGTGACATTAAATTCAGAGTAAAGGTAAGCTTAATAATTAACAATTAAATTACTTCAATGAGCATAATAATTTTATATTCGTATGATGACATAAACAATGTGCATTATAATAGAATGAGAATATTTTTACCTATAAATTCATAGATCATCAATCATTAGATCATCTAAAAACGATTTAATTAAGGAAGGATATATAAGAATAAATAATAATGATCAATTTGATCTCAATATTTATAAAATGAATTATTGTAAACTAATAGAAGGAAAAGAAAAAATCTAATGGTATCTTGGGATATAATTTCCATAGAACACATACTGAACCCTTATAATTATAATTACCAATATGATGGAATAAAATATAATTCTATATATAACATAATTATTACCCAATGAATTAGATTTCGATTTATATACACCCATTGTATAATCATTAATGGGACCAATATGAAAAATATAGCCACAATCATCGTATATAATATCGAAGAACCACAACATTAATAAATGACATAGAATACGCCAATTTTTGTAAAAATAAAAATTATAATAATTATTAATTCCATAAATTTAGTAGCATCTATGAAATAAATGGGCTTCATTTAAATATTTTTTGAATCTAACTAACCCATGGAAAAGAAATGGGTTCCATAACTATCTCATTATTACATGATTAAATTGTGTAAAAGAAATAAGTTCCATAAAAATGTCCCTGAAAGATGATTAAACCTTGGAATAAAACTAGTTCCATAAAAAGATCATTAAAACAATCTTATTCGACATAGGAAAATAATGATGATTGAATAAATTAAAAATATTTCTAGTGTATGATAATTGACAACATTTTTTTAACTAACGAGAAAAACAAAGACAATTAATCATCAAAATGATCATTTGAACTCATATTAATATAAAGAGAGGAAAAATAAAGGAAAATATATTCTCATGAAATAAATATAAGATAAAGAAATACATCAGTTTCTTTAGGTATGGATCAAAATATTTACTCATCATAAAAAGTATCATAAATAACCCTAATTAATATTGATATTTTATCATATAACTGATACTTTATATGTATCATTGAATCATAAAACCCATTGATGTGTAAAAGTATGTGAAACAAATAATATAATGAAAATAATATTATTTTTTATACAATATTGAAATGGGTATTAATAAAAACTTCATAAAATTATGAACGTTCGTAACATAATGTCTGTCTCTATAAATGAAAAATTATGACAAAATCCATTTCTAATATATTAAATTATGAACTATTAAATCCCTGTAATAAAGACCATAAAACTGATATATAATTACAAAAAAAATTATGTAAATAATTTTTAAATATATCCTTGGGTAGAATATACCCCCACAACAAAACAAATATGTGGAAAACAATAGAATATATCTCATCAAAATAAAAGATATGCGATAAAACCCTTACTTTGAGTTTGGATCATCATGGTTCCTATTTATATTAAATAATAATTAACATATATTGATTGTTTTAATCCTTAAGTAAAATTCTCATGTTTATTATTCCTTTTAATTAACTTCTTTCAATTTTATATATGATTACATAATAAATTAGGTTTTTATCAGATATTTTTAAAATATTTGTTTTATGTTTAAAAAAATACTTTAGTAGTATAACTATGGTAAAATTGAAGAATATATAACAATATTTAAAAAAAATTATTATCAAATAATTTATTATGTTTCTACATAAATTAATCTTTTAAATTCAATAATGACATATGGATTTAAAAAATGATCTAACGATATGATCCTAGAAACTATAGGTTGTACGTACACATGAGTAATGTTTTCATTTCTCAATGATCATTATAGAAATAATGTAAGTTATATATTTACATTATATATATCTACTAATATAAAAACAATAATATTATTTAATTATGTATTCTTATATTAATCATTATTTAGATGTGGTGATGAAAAAATAAATCACATCACCTCATGTGGGTAGTCATCCACATATCTATGAATGGAATTATAATTTTTCATTGTAAGAAATCAAATTATATAATATATTTTAATAGTTATAAATATATCATGAATATGAAAATTATTTCATATATATTTCATATATTAATTATATTCACTCTTACTATATTCTATATAATTTTTGTGGAAAAAATGAAAAATAATGCTTTGTAAGTTTATAGTCAACCATAAAAACAATTGACATTATCTTGTACACTAAAGAATGGAATGTAAAAAAGTTTTATATGATATAATTTTAGAAAAGTTATAATTATATAAAAAATATCAAATATAAAATTTATATTCATCATTATGAAAAACTGTGATGGTGGAAATTGAAAAATGAATCACATCATTTCATTAGGAGGAAGTCTGTTATAGACATGAATGGTTATTTCGTAACCCATTTGATAGAGGTTGAAATTGTTGTAGGCCATTAATTAAAGATTAAAAATATTACTATATATACGCTTTTTTATTTTAATATATCATAATGGTATTAATATAATTCAAGGAGGTAAAGAAAGAAATAAAATAAAGAAACTCGTTCAAGAAAATTTCCTCTTCTTCGAGTATTGTTCATGGGGTTTCACGAAAAGCCTTCCTATGTTATATTGTATCAAATAAATGGATTACTAGATGAAATGAGTGAATATTTTAAGTGATTTTATAATTTTTTCCAATGAAAATGTCTTGATTGGCGTGAGTATGTGAGGTTAATGATTTATATTTTATAATTGAGGAAGAGAGGCATTATTTAAATACCAAATAAATTAACTATTGGAAGGCCACTCTTACTTCATATTCCACAAAACATTCTAGTAATGGAGGGTTTGGTTTATTTGTCCTAGGAAAACAACCATTAGTCAAAACTAAATTCAATATTTTCATCTTATTCGTTAGTCTTTATATTTATTCAATTTAACATTTTCATTTTTTCCACAATTATATGATGTGTTTTATTTAACAATAATATTTAACCTTTAAGAATAAAATAGGTACAATCCTTTTTTCTATAATTTAGACTCATTCATTATATATATGAAATAAAATTCATAAAATAAAAAAATTATGTGTGTTAATTTTAAATGAATTTCATATATATTGAAAAAAACATTTTAAACCTTCTCTGTGCTAACGTATTTTTTTCTATTAATGGGTCAATAAAGGAACTGTAATAGATTAATTGGTCCATTAACTGAAAATAGTTTATATTTATTATCATTTACATGTCACTTTTCCAAATATTTTATTTTATCATTTTTAAATCACATAGAAATTATTATAAAATATCTCAAATTTCAATTGTGACATTATTCATTTAATTTGAAATAAAAAATACATAAAATGATTGAATTACAATATATAATAATATATACTATTTAACATGATATATTAATCAATACAATTATTTGGAAATGATAATTCATTAAATTTACTTCACTTTAAATTTTTTTATTATCTTTTTTTTATTTTATCATTAACTAAATAAGTACAATGTTTGTGTTTCTTATGCATTTAAATTAATGATTTGATATCTAAAAATAAAAAAAATCATAAAAAATATTTTATATTTCAAAATAATAATCATAACAAAATTTATGTTTTTTCTCCTGTCCAAAACTATTATAAATATTAAAAGTGATGAAGGATTATATTTTATAATTTTCATTACATAACTTATTATATAGGTCGCATTTGTGGAAAATTGTCCAAAAACACATTAAAATACATCCAAGGTGAAATAATCCAAAATTTTTCATAATATGGGTTTCATATAAAATTATAAGTCATTTTAACCTAATTTTTATTTTATTACTACACGGTAAACACATTTTTACCTTTAATGAAGAAAGTAATTTTTACTATTTTCACTATACATTTTGGTCAAAATTTAATTTGAACATATTGGAATTTATAAATTATGAATATTTAAAATATTAAATCCATTTTTTAAAATTTAAATAATGAAATAAGAATTTTATATTATTAATGTTTTGTTTTATATATAATGTGAAATCATGTTTTTAATGTAAATTTTTTTTCAGTTCAAAAGGATTATCTTTAAAAAAATATACAATTAATTTATTAAAATTTCTTAAATTTGATTAATTCATATATAATGCAACTAATTTAACATTAAATATAATAGAATATATAATTTAACTCTATAAAAAATAAACAAAACTAATTTTTGAAATACAAGTAAACAATTTTCACTATTCCTAAAAAAATGAAACATTTCTAATAATACCATAAATTTGATCTAAAGTCAATATTCAAATTATTATACAAAAAAAAAATTATGTTTATCAAATATATTTTATTAAAATTTGAAAAAAAAATTATTTTTTTAATTAAAATTAAAAAATTATTTTCAATGAAGATGTATTTTGTGGTATGAAATCACTTTACTAAAACAAGTTAAAGGTTATTTAATAAAAAACAATAAATTATATTCATCATGAATTTTATATAAATATTTATATATTTCATAATTTAGTCAATACTATTCATACCAACAAATTCAATAGCTTGTTTATACTGATTATATATATTGTGTGTCGTTTATGTTGTTCGTTGAATGTAAAATACACCATCGAACATAAAACTATTAGTGTTGCATGTACATAATGTCATATAAGAATTTATTTAAAAATAAGTATATCATAGTTTCTGGGTGAGTTAATTTATCCTCTAAGATTAGTTTTTTATTTCATTTATGTTATCAACGATAAATTTCTTCTTTTCAAATCATGGGTTCTTACACCCCCCATATAAATTTTATCCTTGTAAGTTAATATTTGTCTCGATAATCAATGGATTGATATGTAAAGATATTTTTATTGCAATCACATACTCTAAAAAAATTATAAAAACATATTATTGACAAAAGTAAAATGAAAGTATGAGGTTCATCTGGAAGAACATGTGATTGCGATTCGATGTAAGAGAAAAATAGTGGAACTTGAAGATATGGACTTAGAGGAAAAGTGGAAATATTTATATAGAGTTATATATTTAATTGAACCTAAGAAACTAAATGATAATTTGAATACTAATTACCGAAAAACCATAAATATTTTATGGTCTAAAAAAGCATTGTTTCATAAAAATGATGGTAATATGATACCATTATTGTATAAAGATACTTTTAATGGATTTTATGAATTATTTTACTATATAGACTATGAAAAATAAACAAGTATTCTAACATAATGAATATAATTTTACCCATTATTTTATTTCTACCACATTCTAATCTCTTTCTCCAAGTAATTTGTATTCAGGTTGAATTTTTCATGTCTAGAGTACAAAAATAAACTTTTAAAGGACCACAAAATTCCAAAAAGCATAATAGGATATTCCTCTTATCATTATACATTAATAGAAACCAATTTTTTTAGCACATAATATGATAATTTCCCAAAAAAAATTAACACATCATGCATTAATCATCCAATTTTTGTAGTAATACCCAATGTTCAGCCCAAACTATTAAAAAATTATGTATCCTTTGAATCATTGAATCAGTAAATAAATATTTTGGAAAACTAATTATTAGAAAGATTTAATAATATATTCAATCATGATAAATTAAATATTATTCAAAAGATAAAATCTCTTATGATTATATAAAAAACTAATTATTATCTTTTAAAAATTTCATACTATCCTAGTACTCATGTATTCTAATGGTGGTGGCTACACCATTATCTTCATTAAGTGGTGGGTTCATGCCCTAGGCCTTGATTGATGCGACATGTAGTCACCTGGTCATTAGGTCATCATTTTTTACTTTAAACGAAAAAAATATAATTCCTCCCAAAATAAAACATCATGTTAAACCAATATGTTACAAATAACCCATCAGAAAATAACATCTACCAAAATGTCATTAATAACATCAAAAAAATTTACTTCCTAGAACCCTGAAATGGGGTGTCATAAACAATGAACATATGATAAAAATTAATCTTATTTACCTATGACAGTATCGATAACTCTTGTTATAATATCACTTGAATACATCTAATTATAAAAGTTTATTTAAAGATTTACTCTGATATCAATTATAATAGACTAGAACATGTACTCCTAGATTCGGTGATAAATTCATAAACGTTCCATTTCTGGATTTGATATTTATAAATGTGAAATAACTATTTTGTCATATAGACTATAAAATATAAAAATGAAAACATATATCACTAATATTCTCAAGGACCTTATCAGATTATATTCATATTTAACATTTAAAAAACCATAAATAAACAATTCAAAAAACATTAAATTATCATTTCTCAAACATAACCCATCATTTTATTTTTTCATACATTAAAACGTCATCATCATATATATGAAATCATTTTAAATATAATTCATCCAACATATATATTTTAACATTGGGAAAATGACACATAATAATGTTGAGATTAAATGGTCAGTAAGGGAAAACAAAATCAATAATAATAGAAATTTATCATATATAAAAATAGATTTATAATTTTATGATGAATGTTTCAATGTGGATGAGTATAAAATATAAATATTTTTACCCATCAATACTAATATCATCAAACATGATAGTTTGGAATGAGGATTTAACAAATAAACGTCTATTCGAATCAATTACCATGAGCCATGTGGTATCAATCATAATCAATTGAAATATCATAAATACATAGAAATAATATAAAAAATATTTGGTATCCTGGGAAAAAATCTTCAATGAGTTGTTATAGATCCCTCATAAAACCCTTATAATCGAAGTAACCATACGTCTGAATTCCTATAAAAAATTAATAAGACATAATGATTATAAGTATCATTTGAGCGCAATTAAGGTTCACCCATTGTATAAGATATAATATAATCACTATGCATTGTATGGGTATACCCATTATATAAGACATAATGGACTCACCTGGCGCTATCTTGGGGGTACCCATTGAATAAAATGGCAAATAACTCTAACATGAATAAGTACATAGAGCTTTAGTTTTATCATAAAATAATTGAATTAAATCAGTATTCATTTTATAAATTTATTAACTGAGGTAAATGAAATATTTTCCGTATCAATATCTTTGAAAAATTATTAACCTATATAAATGAAACATGTTTCTTAATAATCACTTTAAAACAAGACTAATACGACGAAATAAAATAGGTTCTATGACAAGATATTTGAAACATGAATAAACCATGGAAAATAAATTGGTTCCGTAAGAATATCTATTTAATAGTCATAATCTATCTATAGAATGAATTATCGTAGTATAAATAAAAATTATCATTAGTGGAGATTATGTAACATAATTGATTTTTACTAAAGAGATAAATATAGGCAATTTTTTTTAAAACATGAATTTGAACTCATGAGAACATAAAGATATTGAAAATAAGTGAAATTCATTTTATCATAAAATAACCATATATGAGGAAAATTCATGAGTTTATTGAGATATGGATAATAAATTTTCATAATAATAAATATAATCATAAAAAATCTTGATAAGATATGAGATTGTATCATAAAACTCATACTACTTTTGTAACATTGAAACATAATCCTCATGAATGAATAAAAATAAATGAAACATATAATTTCAAAAAAAAACTATCAATGATATAACATGTCAAAGATGATTTAGGTACACCTCATAAATGGAGACAGTTAAATAACAGAACATATGTCTTAATAAAAGAAAATTGAAACAAAATTATAGTAATAAATTGGAATATTCATAGTCATAAAACACATGAATGACATATCATAAAATAGAACTGTATATACCAATAATTTTAATGATGATAATTCTAAAATACGTTAATGTGAATTATATACACCACACAATAAAAACAAGTTGTGAATTTGGAATATATCTTACAAGAAATACGAGCTTGAAGATAAAACCCTAACCTCAAGTTTAATTAATCAAACCCATCCTATATCATAATGAATAATAAAAAATAAATTAATATATCTCATAAGAACATTTTTATCTTAATTGTTACATTTATTTTACATATTTTAATAGTATATAGGATTAATTAACCAATTTAGTTTATGTTGGTTGTTTTGACCATATTAGAATAATGTATCAAATATGACATTGGTATGATAACTATGGTCAGTGGTTTCCTTATTAAAACATCTCTAGAAGATTAATAATGAAATAATTAAAACATTTATACAAAATTATATTTTTGAATCCAATCATGAAATATGGATAAGAAAAATGAACTAACATTGTGATCCTGGAAATGATATACGTTTCTGTGCATGCGTTGACGTTTCCATTTTTCATTGATCATTATAGAAGGAAGGAAAGTAATATTTATTCATTAATTAAAGATAATGAAATCATAAATGCCATATAATTCAATTATATATACTTTTATATATCTTTATTCTGATTTATTAATGAAAAAAATAATCATATCACTTCCTAGAGGTGGTAGTCCAGACATCAAGGAATAATGTAATCATTTTGTAGTTAAGGAAAAAACTGTTATAATATAAAAATAAAAAATAAAAATATTTTTTTAATATAATAATGATTTCTTATAAATCACATATAATCGATATTTTTACCCATAATAAATTTCATTTAAATGGAATGTGAAAATAAAATCACATCGCTCTGTGAGGTTCTAGTAATTTGTACATGTGAGGGATTTTATTGTATCCCCTATAGAATGGAATCAATAGATTTTAGATATTATATAACTTATAAATACCTATAATTAATTTATAAATATCATATTAATACATTATATCAATCATCACACCCAATCTTGAGAGGTGGGAATGGGAAAAAAATGACATCATTTTGTGAGACATGAGTCTTCTGTACACAATAATGATGATTTCATTACCCGTTTAATAGAATTGTAGATGGATTTTTGTCATTACCTTAATATTAAATAATAATATTATGTGGAATATACTTATTTCATTATATCTAAATGTTATAATAAGTACATACGGATGTCTAAGAATAAATAAAACGAAGAATCACATTGATGAACATTACATCTTCTATGAGTATCCTCCATGGGTTTCCACCAAAATAATTCTTAGTATGGAATTATACATACAGTATGGAAAATAGGATGATAATATTTGTATTGGAAAATGATTTTGGTATTGTGTTTATCAAAAAAATGGCTTTATAGATATGAGTTAATGTGGGAAATGAGTTCCCTTCTATAATTGAGGAGTGGCATCCTTTATAAATATGCAAAAGTATTCATTATTCAGTCACCGCTCTTACATCATGTTCCTCCAAAATTGATTATTAATGTATTATATTGTATGTATATTCTATAAATACAACCAAAAACATAACAATCATTTTTATCATTTTATTCCTTAGTTTTTATGTTTACTCAAATTTACCTATTTAGTTTTTATCACGGTAACTTGTGTATTGTTATATACCATGGTAATTTATCCTTTAAGACCAATATTTAAATGACCCTTGTTAAATCATTTATACAAACTAATTATGTATATGAAATGCAAATTAAATATTAAAAATTCATAATTTTATAATTTTAATGAAAGTACATGTAACCTACAAAATCACCACTTTAACGATAACCATGCTAAAAGAGGATTTAGTATTTAATGTTCAATATAGTCATTATAATAGATTAATTTTTCTATAAAAGAAAAATGGTTGAAATTTATTAAAATTTATTAATAACATGGAATAAGATGCATTTTTATCAATTTTATATCATTTAATATTTATTACAAAATAAAATTTATGTTATTATTTATATTATTCTTTTCATTTTAATTTAAGAATATCAATACTGAAATGAAATTAAAATATTATATTTTCATAGCTGGGTACCATGATTTATTAATTTCCAAAATTAAAGAAACACAATAATTCATTCAAATTTTTCCACATTAACAATTTATAATATCATTTATTTAATTTATTTTTTAAAAAATAATAACAATATTATTTTTTCTTAATATTTTAAAGTAATTATATTATTTCTTTAAATTAAAATTAAATTATCATCACAAAAAAACTCATTTAAATATAATATTTCTAATCATAAATCAGATTTTTACCCTTATCCTTAATCTTTATATATATTAAAATCAAGATTGGTTTTTATTTCTTTTTTTATTTACACAACATATTATATATTTTAAATTCATGTACATGTGTCCTAAAAAATAATAATAAAAGATAAATAGATGAAATTGGTAAAAACGTTTTTCTAAACGGGTATTTGAAAACTATTAGGACATTTTATCAAATATCACCTTTGTTTGACTCCCATGAAAAAAAAAATTTACCTAAATCATGGAAAATAATTTTTAATATTTTCTATATTGGTTTTGGTAAAAATATATGTTAACTATATTTTAACATTATAAATTTTTTTGATTCCAAATATGGAAATCATTTTTTAAATCCTATTAATATGTTAATAATATATAATTTAAAATTAGTCTTGTAGACGCGCTAATAAATTGGGGTTTTTAAAAGAAAATTGTTCAGAAGATAATAATGTTTTCCTATAAAATTTCAATATGAAATTTATTAAAATAACCTGAATTGAATTTATTTATATATAATGAAACCAATGATAGTATAAAACCTATTTAAATTTTAATTTTAATTTTAATAAAAATTAATCATAATGATAGTCTTCAATTAAAATTCAACATTTTTCATTATTCAATAGAAAATGATTATTTCTTAAAAAACTAAAAAATACACCCAAAATAAAACATTTTTATTTCAAATACAAATATTATATTTAAATTTTCAATTAATTTTTCTAAAATATCCAAATATTTATTATAACTTTTTGTCTGGAAAATCATCTATAAATAATTTTTGATGAAAACATATTTTGAAGAATAATGTTTTTTACTAAAAAAACTGTTTGATTATTTTCAAAATATAATCAATAAGTTATATTGAGTAATAAATTATATAAATAAATATAAATATCATAAATTAGTGAATACTTTTCATACCAGCTAATTTAACTACTAGGATATAACAATTATATATATCGTGAGTTGTCTATGTTTTGCGTTACATGATTAATCTGATATTAAACACAGAAATATGAGGGTGTCATGTACCAAAAGACACATAAGCGATAAATTTTACTTCAAATGAAAAATATCATAATGTTGTGGGGTGTTACATTCTCATTTATGTCAAATAATTCATGTCATGAACTCCATTAAAATTAATTATCTTCTTTTAAAATATCAAGATGCAACATATCTCCGGTATAAAAAGTTCTTCTTCTTGAATGTTATAATCATATTTTATGATGAGTTTGAAATTAATACATTTTCATCTACTAAAACTCTAAAGATAATATATGAGTTTCATATAATCTCTGTTATTATAAAATTTTCATTAACATAAGATTAATTAATTTTTATATTTTTATTTCTTACTTTAGAATGGTTTGTCCCCTAGAAATGCTTCTATGTAATATCATTCATTCATGATGTTGTTCTTGATATCATCACATTTAGAGCCTCATATTGTTCAATTTTAGTTCTAAAGTGGAATATGTTATTTTGTGAGAACTATACGTATAGAATATGTTGATCCCAACCTCCAGTAAATTTTTTTATGTATGATATCATAATATATTTCAGATATTAAATAATATTAATAGATTAAAAAATAGTTTTATTACGATAATTAGTGTTAAATCAATGTTTTATATTCAATTCCTATAGAATACGTCTTTGTAAATTTTTTAACCACAAACATCAATAACATACTATTGAAATTTATCATTTATGAACCACTAACGCATCCATTATATATATCTTATAATAATGATTAGTTAATATATATTCATAAATAGTGATAAAATGTGTTATATTTATAAGGTAAACAACCAAAAAAATGAAATTATAGGCATTAATGTTCTTATTAGAGCCTAACCTAAAATATATGGTGATTTTCTCTCATGTACATATTGATATTGGTAACTGTTTCATAATCTCCTTATATTTTCTTCTTTAAGAAAGACATTGGAACACAATACATTGTGATGTAATGTAAATTATCTCACAATTCATGTTTTCCCACTAGAATTGATCATAAATATATCTATATATATTTTCTGGTCCTTGTTGAATAGTTATGATGTGCTATGTGAATCATTTGATAAATAATCCTTTATATTTAAAATAAATGGGAGATAGTTTTTTATTCAAGGACATATAATTCAGTCACTTTCAATGTTTAATAATAAAATACTTACAACCAAAATTTTTAAAAACATATGAATATTATATGCCTCATTGATCTTCACATTGATGGATAGTTTAAAAATTAATATTGTAACACTGAATTAATAAAATTTTCTTTTGATTTCCAAGTATATCCCTCACATAACATAGAATATTGGGTCTCTTCTAATCCTCATCATTGATAATGTGTCATATTATACCTTATAACACTTCCACAATAACATTAAAGTATTTATTATTATTTTTTTTATTTTTTTATATTTATATATTTTAGTCTTTGATAACACAAAAAAAGTGGAGTTAATTAATGATGTTCAGTTGATGCATGATTTCTATTAATCATCATCCCAACTTTTTTAGGGGGGATAATTCTACAATAATTTTCATGTTAAGCAAATAGTTTCTATAATCTTGAATCCTAAAATTATTGATTTATTATTTTCTCCACAAGCTATTTAATAGCTGTTTTATGGTTATTCAAATCACGTGTCTAATCAATGTGATATTCTCAAAAACTAAAATGTGAAATTATTAATTTATTTACACATTATTTTTACATTATTTACCCATTTATTAATTTATACACATTGAGAGACTTCACCCAATTGTCTCCTCGCTATCCTCATGGTTCTATAGTGGTATTCCTTATATTCTAGTGGTTTATCTAAAGTAGATAACTCATTTGTCCTTTACATCTAACACTATTCATTTCCCCTTTAATTTATATTATTATTTCTAGAATTATTATTTTCAATGTGGTAATTTAGATGGATTTTTATTGTTATTTTACTTCAAATAATTTTTATTCCAATATAGCTTTTTAAAAAGTATCAAACAGGTATTTGTGATCAAATAGACTTTTAAATGGGTTTTAAACTGTGTTTGTGATTAAAAAATAGTTTTAATGAATTATAAGAAGTTTTTATTGTATATGGATTGATTTAAAATTTAAATATTTTAGATTTATATTGTTTTCCCATCTTATAAAAATTTATTTATGATATTGATTTTATTTTTGGGGCATTTAAATTTTCCAATATGTTAAAAAAATATAGGGATATATGATAAACTTGGGTTGTGGTAATTGTATTTGCGGTGTTTTCAAAACAAATATTGGTTTATGTAAAGATCATTCCAATAATATTTAAGTCTCTCTAACAATGTGTTTTTTATTAGAAAATTACAAAGATAAATTGGAGTCTATGACTTTTATGTTCTTTTTAGGTTGGAAGGTGTTCCAGTAGTGATGTTCAAGGATACCCTATTATTTTAATCTGGGTTAGACCCCCATGTTGTACTATGTTCATGAAATGTTTCCATATTCAATTGAACATACCTTAAAATTCATAAAATATTTATTTCATTTCTCTTACCTCTTTATTATTTAGTATCTTTTTTATTCAGTATATTTTTTATTTTTAAAAAAATATATAATATTACTATTTCCAATTCCCATAGAAAATAAAAAGGAAAATTACTCAATGTTTATGTTTCAAACTATTTGAAATGGTATTCCAAGTGAAATAAGTTTTTTAGATTCATTATTAAACCGTATTTTTAGTTTCCTAAAACAATACATATATCCATATAGTTTATATAATCCTTGTTCTTTTATATATAGTTAATGATAAAATTTCATGTTATTTTAGTATTTTAATATGTAATCCTTTATTATTCTTGTGGAGATGCGATGATCTTGTAAAAATATTGGGTCTTGGAGACACAGTTAATATTTTTTATTAAGAGGTAATTATTTTCTTATTTTAGTTTTTATGTGTCATACACTTCGACCATTAATTTATATTATACCACCTATATGTCATTTCTCACATATCTCACAATAATATTTTTAATAAAATGATTTTTTCGTGTTTATTTTAGTTTTATTCTAATTTATTCCATGTTTCTATAATAATAATTTATAAACTGATTATTTTTCTGGAATGTTTTTCCAACTGAGATATATATATATATCTCACAAAATATTCCATGTACAATAATTTTATATGGTTTGTTAGCATTTTTTTGGGAAATTATTACCATATATTATATTTAATAACCTCAACACTTCTATATTACATAAGATTTTTGGGAATTATCTTTGTGTGGTTTGGAAGATAATCATGGATGTAATGATCTATTTACATGGGTTGGTTCATTATAAAATTGTATTAGAGTATCCATATTTATTGGGTGGTAATTATAGACATGACAAATTATCATCAGTGCTCCAGTGTTGGGTGTGATGTACTGTCTATAAAATGCATTCTCTCGATGAACCTAATGTATAATGGCTAATATGAAATTATTACATTAATTATGGATTTATTTTGATATTTTATTGTTATATTTATACATTTAATTTTAGTAATATGTTTTTCATGAAGGTTATATGTGTTATTTTTTTTACAAAAAATATATATTCTGGAAAATATCTGAAATAATGGTGTTTATAGTTTCGATGGATGATATGGATGTGTTTTTTACTCTATGCTACTAGTTTTGAATACACTCATGTAGTGTCTATAATATTTTTATAGGGTTATCCAAAAATTGTTATTCAACAGTACAAAGGGGTGAATATATTAAATATTGATGCTCTCACCACTTTGTAATATTTTAATCAATTTGATTATAATTTCGAAAATATTGAGAGTAATTGATTAGATATTTTGATTAATTAATCTTATTGGATTATGTTAAGGTCAGTACTTCATTCTAAAATGTTGATACATTCGTATAAAAACCATGTTTTTACTAAAAAGTATGTTTTCATAATGACTTATAATTACAGTATAATCATACTAAGATGTTTTATAATTCAATTTTATTTTATTGTTATTATAAATCTATAAATATTTGAATTAAAGTTTTTAGACTCATTCTTATGTTTTACAGGAGATATTGTGATATATTGTGATGTTTTAGATATAATATTTTTAATAAAGAAATTTCATGAAGATTAAATATAGATTATGTTGTATGATTTATTTCTAAGAGTATGATTTCATGGTGTTAACTAAATAACATTAGGTTTTTAAATTTCTTATGTGTATGGTTAGAATAAAAAATTCACCGTACTCTAATGAAATATTTTTGATTCTAGGGAAGGATTTCATCATATATATATAAATTATTAAAACATGTTACTTTTTTAATATGTGTGGTATTTGATGTAAAATTATGTATTACCTTTTGAAAAACCATGGTGATTGTAATTTAAATTAGTAATGAATGTAAAAATATATAATTCTGAGGTATATGACTATGGTTTATTAATATATTTTTGGAAAATATAATTAAATTTAAATATATTATATATGAAAAGGTTCATGGTAATAATAACTTGATTTTTAAATTGAATGGGTAAATAATATGTTATGAATTCATATTTCAAAAATGATATGTAGTGAAATATATGTGATGGTGATGTGAACATATTGTGTAACGACCGAATGTTTCATTAATTGAAATACCCCTTGATCTAATTAAATGTCTATTTATGTTTATATATAATTTAAACTTCATTGGTTTTATGTTAAGAATTTTGACTGTTGCTAATATAGTCGTTGAACAGTGATAACATGGTTAGTATAAATATAGGGCTTTAACAAATCCAATTTACTTAGACAAAAGAAGTGACGACCTCATCCAGTAGAATTGCTTCATTCGAAGCCCATTTGTCGGAGCTCGAAAAAGAGGTGGCATCCTTGGGATTCACTATTGACCAAGCCCAAGCTGAGCTTCATCATGTCAAGCTCTAATGGGACCGTCTACAGGAAAAGTGGAAGTTGATAGAAATTACAACTCGAGCGATGTTATCCATGCCACCCTAAGAGTCCATCACCATCACACACCTTACCCTTAAGTCTTATGCAGAAATTTTAAGGGGTTATGTAACTAATCTATAGTACTATGTTCATGTATATTAATTTTTTTTATAATAATTAATATAATTTTTTGTCATTATTGATACACTATATATGGTTTTAAAAGTACAAATGGTGTTTTTAGTTATTGTTTAATTAATAAATCTATTTTATTAAATTAAGGGATTTTTGAATTAAATAATATTTTAATAAAATATTATTATTATTATTATTATTAGATTAATTTTAATATATATAAATGATCATATAATTGTATGAATGCAATTATAACTTTTAATAAGGTTTGAAATCCATTTTTGTCAAAACCCGTGAATTTTCGATAAATGTCGGTTTTTATTTTAAAAGTGAAATTTAAAATATTTAAAAAATTATTTAGATAAAATAAATGTTATTTTTGTAATCATGATGTCGAAATTATCAAATGGTGAATTTTTCATAATTTTCGGAGACATTCAAATTTTTGAGTAAAAATTAAATACCGTTTAAATATAAAATGTGTTTTATGAAATAATAATGACCCAATAGTTATGTAATAAAATAATATAATCATTATGTTCGGCCAATATATGTTTTACCATTAAAATAATTTGATTTTGGGTTTGTTTGGCTTACTTTTCAAAGCATTAATGGACCCCTCAAGACTTATTAAACACTTTGTCTTTTTAAATTAATTTCCATGGGAGTGTGACTCTCCTAAAGATAAGAAACCCTAATATTTTAAGAAGATCAAACATTGGCCTTATAAAATATTTTTTTCCTCTTCCCTTTTCCAAAAACCATGGGCAAAAACCATGGTATGGTTTGTAGTTTGGATTAATTTAATATAAGGTGTCCCAAACCGAAATAAAAAATAATTTCCTCACCTTTCCTATATAAACCCACCTAAGCTCCCACATCATCCTCACTCAAAGCCTTTGTAGTTCATCCAAAATCTTCCCTAATCTCTCTAGAATCCTCCCAGGGTTCCCCAATCTCCCAAGAAGCCTCTCACAAGCATCTCTCAAACCATAGGAAGCACACTTCCAAGTAAGGTTTTTTTCTTCCTTTCTCATTTTTGTCCAATTTTCATTAAGTTGTTTTTACCTTTTAATTTCAATTATGAATGTTGGGGTATTGTTTTGCACCTCCATAATACTTCCCTCTTTTTTTGAATGATGGGATACCCCTTTATCTATCATTAAATGCCTCCCATGTACACATGTTACTATGCCGAAATTCCGAAAGGAACTTCTCTCTCTTTTACATTCAAGAAATACATTTGTATCATGAATCTAAATTCCACTAAAATTGTTGGGACATGTATCTATATGACCTCCTTACTTTCCATTACATTTAAATATGCTGAAGAACCCATTTATCTCTCATAAACCATTTTAATGAATTCTTATGTCATGTCGTTAAGCTGCCAAAATCACACTGATTTTCTAAGACCATGTCATTGTGTAGTGAATACCATGCCCATTTATCCATCAAGGGAATTCACCTTTATTCACATTTTCTTATTGAATATAAAGTTCCATGTATGAATTCCACTTTACTTTATCATGGAATAAATTATTATATTTTATGAATCCATGTTTTATGATCCATGTGGCACACTTATGAATGAAATGAAATATTTAAGAAGGGTGTGCCCTTATAGCGCTCCAATGCATTGGGTAAAGTATTTTATAATTATAAGTCATGTGCAATGACTGTTGACACATGATAAATCAAGTGCAATGAGGGTTTACTCATGATTTATGTGCAATGAGTATTTACTCATTCTCCATGTGCAATGAGCCCTGTGTCATGTTAATTCCCTGTTAAGTGTTGTTGCCACATTTCAATGTTATGATTATCATGCTTTATCATGCCTTTATGTTCATGTTTTTTTATGATCTATTGATATTCATATTGTCTACAATGTATTGTACTCCTCATGTTAATCCATGTGTACTCTATTAATGGGCTTTATTACTCACCCTTTTCTTATTCATGTCCTCAGGTTATCCCATGCAATGCTAAGTATGAAGGAATGTACTGGTCATGTAAAAGAAGTTTTCAATAAAGATTTTTTATTTCATGTTTTATGTTTTTATTTAATAATCTTAAGCACCTATGAATCTAAACCTCTCGATCTTCTTTTTTGTATCATGTGATGTTTTATGTCATAAATCATGATTGAGTTTGTTATAAATGCAGGGTTGTCATAGTTGGTATCAAAGGATAGGTTATTTATTTTTGGGATTAGGATTAGAAAACCCTAGTAAAGCCTTAGAGACAAGAATAAGTATAATAAAAACATCCCTAAGTTTTAGTAAGTACTGAGTAAGTGGCTTATCAAACAAAGACAACCCTGTCTGGATACGAGCAGGTAGAGGAGAATCTGGAACAGATGTATCCTAGGGGTAAAACCCGAAAACACCACTTTGAGCTTGACTCGAACGGGAACTGTTGCACTATAGTAGGTCTTGCTTCACTCTTGGATACGACAATCCCGGGGGATATGTTTTGATAAATTCACAATCTTAGTATGAACCCTTATTAAGGGAATTAAAAAATGCCCCTAAGAATATATGTTAGAATGTAGATCATGAAAATCCTAGTTTGAAGCCTATAGACTCATGAGTAAAGGAAATAAAAGTTTATTTATAAGTCATCAAATTTTTCGTTGGATTACCCTTTATGTGATACCCATAAATTTCTTTTTATTCCAACCAATGGCTGGTAATAGGAGGACTCGGGCTAAAAACCATTTGAAGATTAGTGTGATGACTGTACTAATGAGATGCCCAATCCAATGGGAGCGGGAATCGTGAACTTTGTCACGCTTCTCTCTCAGCTATATCAAGCATTGAATAGAAACACGAGTCAAGAGGAACATCCAAACCCCCCTAAGAAAGAACAAGTCTCTATCGAGAGCTTCACGAGACAAAGGCCTCCTACTTTTAGTGGATCATCTGATCCCAGGATCGCTGAACAATGGATCAAGTCCATTGAAAAGTTCTTCTCCATCCTTCAATGTTCTGAACAAGAGAAGGTTCTCCTGGCGGCTTATCATATGGAGGGTGAAGCTGATGAATGGTGGACATTGATCAAAAATATGATGCATGAGGAGGAGATCGAGGTGTTGGAATGGATGAATTTCCAGAAGATGTTTTTCGATAAATATTTTCCGCGCACCCTCCTGCTTAAGATGGAAAGGGACTTTCTTTCCCTCAGGAAAAAAGACAAAGAATCTATTGGAGCGTATGAGGAAAATTCCACAAGTCTTGAACGATACACTTCTGGCTTTTTCATTACCCCTGAATGCAAGGTTGACCACTTCTTTGGTGGCCTTAAGCCTAGCCTGCGGAAAGCATTAGTGATATGTGACTTCGATTGCTATGAGGAAATTGTCTGATGTGCCCTCAAGGTCGAAATGGAGATCGGATAATCATATGGGTATCATGGGGAAAAGAATCATAAGGTAGAATTCAATGATGGCGGTCCGGTGGATAAATCCAATGGTGTTAATAAGATCCAGCACCACACTTGCCAAAAGTGCGGAATGAAGCATCCTGGAAATTGCCTTAAGGGGACGAGGAAATTCTTCAGGTGAGGAAGAAAAGGGCACCTAGATATTAACTGTTGGCAAGAAAGACTCGCGACTGTGACAGAGGAGATGAACACTCCTTTCGAACCTCAACGCGTTTTTAATGCTACAAATTCAAATAACCGGGTCATTTTGAAAATCAGTACCCTAATCCAATGGTTTTTGGAGACAACCAATAACCTCCAAGTAAGCAAGGAAGAGCTGTTTCCATCACTTCTGCCGAAGTGAACCCCAACAATGAATTGGGGATAGGTACGCTAGTTATTCATTAATGAATAGAGAACATACTTTTTTATTCAAGTTATATGCATTATGTTATATCTCGAAAGTTTAGTAGAACAATCCCAGCACCACCAAAAATCATGTAAGTGAAGATGTCAGTGAGTACGACAAATGGGGACATCATTGCATCCCATGAATATAATCCTCCTCTGTTATAATCTATGGATTGAATTTCGCAGTGAACGTCGTCATACTCCCTCTAGTGTAATTTGGTGCAATTCTTGGCATGTATTGGCTTTTCTTGTATAGAGCCTAAATAAATTTTCAGGAGAGGGAAATCACACTCCATATGGAGAATCGACCCCCAATTCATTACAAGTGTAAAGAGGAAGATGAATCTTCTTTAGCTCCATCAACTCAAGCATGGATACTACTGCCTTATAAGCATGCATATCTGGCTCAGATGATTGAGTCCAAGGAAGAAACCATCCTTGAAGAAATTCCTATTGTGAGGGAATTCACTGAAGTGTTTCCCGAGGAACTGCCTGGTCTTCCTCCTAGAAGAGATGTTGAATTTTCAATTGAACTTATACTCGGGGCTTAACCAATATCCGAGACTCCATATAGAATGGATGTTGTAGAGCTTGAAGAGCTGAAGAAATAACTATAGTAGAATATGGATAAAGGGTTTATACGCCCAAGTGTTTCACCATGGGGTGCACCAGTCCTCTTCTTCAAAAAGAAGGATAGGTCAATGAGGATTTGCATCGATTATCGTGAACATAAGAAAATGATGATAAAGAACATGTATCCTCTCCCAAGAATTAATTACTTGTTCGATCAGCTGCGTGGATCACAATACTTATCCAAGGTGGACTTGTGGTTGGGATATTATCAAGTAAGGTTGAAGAAGGAAGATATCCCCAAGACTGCTTTTTGCACAAGATACGAGAACTATGAATTAATAGTAATTCCTTTCAGACTCACTAATTCTCCATAAATCTTCATGGACATAATAAATAGAGTCTTTGGAGATAACCTAGACAAATTTGTGGTATTCTTTATAGATGATATTCTAATATACTCCAAAACCAAGGAGGATCATGAGGAGAATTTAAGAACTGTACTGGAGACTTTGTGCAAGGAGAAGATCTATGAAATGGACAGAAAGTGTGAGTTCTGGTTAAAGGATGCCTCATTCTTGGGCCATATCATCACAAGTAATGGGATATCTATGGATCCCTCCAAAACAGATGCAATTGAGGGATGACCGAGGCCAACATCGGTAACAGATGTTCGTAGCTTCCTGGGTTTAGGTGGATATTATCGACGATTTGTAAGAAAGTTTTCACGATTTTCAACCCTCTTACCAAGCTAAATCGAAAGGGAGTAATGTTTTCTTGGATTGATGAATGTGAAAAAATCATCAAGGATTTGAAAATGAGGCTTATCACTGCGCCCATGATCACTTTACCCACAAGTGGGGAACTTATTGTGGTATTCATTGATGCATCGAAGAAGGGATTGGGATGTGTGCTGATGCAGAATGATAATGTGATATACTATGCCTCACGGAAGTTGAAAATCCATGAGTGATACTATCCAACTCATGATCTAGAGTTGGCGGCAGTGATCTTTGCCTTGATAATCTGGTGACATTATCTCTATGGAGGGAAATTTGAGATATATACTGACCACAATATTCTAAATTATATATTCACACAGAAAGAGATAAATATATGCTAGAGAATATGGATAGAGCTAATCAAGGATTATTATTGTTCAATCCATTACCACCCTGGGAAAGCGAACAAGGTGGCAGATGTCCTAAGTAGAAAGGATCTAGTGATTCTATCAATGATGAGAATTGAAAAGGATCCAATCTTCTTATAGTTGATGAAGATGGACATGGGAATCATAGTGAAGGTAACATCATCAATCCTTTGACAAATGATTGTCCAACCTTCTATTTTGTAAAGGTTAAAGGATGATCAAAAGGATGATGTGAGAATTCAAGAAAAAGTGGAAGCTATCGAAAAAGGGAAATCCTCAGAGTTTAATGTTAATGAAGAATGAATTGTGCGGTTTGGGAAAATACTATGTGTTCCATCAATTCCAGAGCTGAAGAAGGAACTTTTGGATGATGCACATGGTTTAAATTTCTCTATTCACCTAGGGAGCACAAAAATGTATTGAGATCTCCAAGAAAACTTTTGGTAAGATAATATGAAGAAATAGATTGCTAAATATACATCAAAGTGCCTGGTGTGTCAGCATGTGAAGGAAGAGGGGCATAAGTTTAGGGGGATGATTCAACCATTTCCCCTACCAGAATGGAAATGGGAAAACATAAACATGGAATTTGTCACCGGACTTTTGAGGACATCAAAAGGCAACAATGCAATATGGGTTGTTGTGGATCGTATTACAATGACTGCACACTTAATTTATATTTGGGAGGATTTATCATTAGATCAACTGGTACAAACATATATCAGGGAAGTGGTAAGGTTGCATGGATTACCACTATCTATTGTGTCTGACCGAGATCCAAGATTCACCTCTATGTTTTGGAAGATTCTTCAACATGCTCTGAATACAGAACTGAACATTAGTACGACCTATCATCATCAAACTAATGTCCAATCTGGGCACACTAAAAACACATGAGGATATGTGGAGAGAGTGCTCAATAGACATTAAAGGAGGATGAGATCAACATTTTCCTATGGTTGAATTCTCTTATAATAATAGTTTCCACTCAAGCATCCAAATGGCACTATATGAAGCCATGTATGGGAAAAGGTGCAGAACACTGACATGTTGGGATGAGGTCGGTGAACGTAAGCTGCTTGGACCAGAAATGGTTGAGGAAATGGTGGAGAAGGTGAAAACCATTCAGCAGCATATCAAAGTAGCCTAGAGTCGACAGAAGAGTTATGTAGATAATCATTGATGAGACCATGAGTTTAAAGTTGGAGACATGGTTCTTCTATGTATATCTCTGTGGAAGAAGGTCATGAGGTTTTGAAAGAAATGGAATTTAAGTCCAAGGTACATCGGCCCCTTCGAGATTCTTGATCGTGTTCGGGTCGTGACCTATCGACTAGCACTTCCACCTACTGTGGCCAAAGTACATGATTTATTTCATGTCTCCCTCTTAAGGAAGTACATACCAGACCCTTCTCATGTACTCTATTTTGTGGTGGTACAATTGGAAGATGATCTTTCTTATAAGGAGAAACCAGTGAAGATCGTAGATTGTAGAGAAAAAGTTCTACAAAATAAGACAATGCCCATCATCAAGGTGTTGTGGAGAAACCAAAATTTTAAAGAAGTGACTTGGGAATCAGAGGAAGTGATGAAGCTGAGTTACCCACTTCTATTTTAGTGTGGGAAAAGGAAAGTTTCAAGGGAGAAATTTTTTAAGGGGGAATATTGTAACAACCCAAAGTTTCATTAATGGAAATCCCGCTTTATCTAATTAAATGTCTCTTTATGTTTATATAAAATGTAAACTCATTGGATTTATGTTAAGAATTTTGTCCGTTGCTAATATACTCATTGAATAGTGATCAAATGATTAGTATAAATATAAGTCTTTAACCAATCCAATTTACTCAGAAAAAAGAAGCAATGGCCTCATCTAATAGATATTCCCCATACGAAGCCCATTTTTCGAAGCTCAGAAAAGAGGTGGTTTCATTGGGCTTCGCTCTTGTCCAAGGTCAAGATGAGCTTCATCGTGTCAAACTCAAACGAGACCGTCTATGGGAAAAGTGGAAGTTGATAGAAATTACCACTCGAGCGATGTTATCCGAGCCACCTCAAGAGTGTGCCACCATCACACATCTTACCCTTAGGTCTTATTCGGCTGTTTTAAGCGGTTATGTAACTAATCGATAGTATTATGTTCATGTACATTATTTTTTTTGTAAATAATAATGAATATAATTTCGTGTCATTATTGATACATTGTAAATAGTTTTTAAAGTACATATGGTGTTTTTAGTTATTATTTAATTAAGAAATATATTTTATGAAATTAAGGGTTTTTTGAATTAAATAATATTTTAATAAAATAATAATATTATTATTATTAAGTTAATATTATTATATATAAATGATCATATAATTGTATGAATGCAATTATAATTTTTATTTAAGTTTGGAAGCTATTTTTGTCAAAACCAGTGAATTTTCGATAAATGTCGGTTTTTATTTTAAAAGTTAAAATTAACATATTTAGAAAATTATTTAGATTAAATAAATGCTATTTTTTTAATCTCAGGACGTCGAACTTATCCAACGGTGAATTTTTCATTATTTTCTGAGACTGTCAAATTTTTGAGTTAAAATTAAATACCGTTTAAATATATAATGTGTTTTATGACATCATAATGACCCAATAGTGATGTAATAAAACACTACAATCTTTATGTTCGGCCAATATATGTTTTATAATTAAAATAATGTGATTTTGGGTTTGTTTGGATTACTTTTCAAAGCATTAATGGACCCCTCAAGACTTATTAAACACTTTGTCTTTTTAAATTAATTTCCATGGGAGTGTGACTCACCTCCACATAAGCAACACTAATATTTTAAGAAGATAGGACTTTTTCCTTATAAAATATTGTTTTCCTCTTCCCTTTGCCAAAAACCATGGGAAAAAACCATGGGATGGTTTGTGGTTTTGATTAATTTAATATAAGGGGTCCCAAACCTAATTAATAAAGAATTCCCTCACCTTTCCTATATAAACCCACCCAAGATCCCACTTCACCCTCACTCAAAGCCTTTTGAGTTCGTCCAACCTCTTCCTTACTCCCTATAGAATCCTCCCAAGGTTCCCCAAGTTCCCAAGAATCCTCTCACAAGCCTCTCTCTAGCCTTTGGGAGTATACTTCCAAGTAAGGGTTTCTTCTTCGTTTCTAATTTCTGTCCAATTTTCTTTAAGTTGTTTTTCCCTTTTAATTTGAATTATGAATGTAAGGGTATGGTTTCACACCTCCATAATACTTCTCTCTTTGTGTTTGAATGATGGTAGACCCCTATATCTCTCTTTAAATGCCTCTCATATACACTCGTTACTATGCTGAAATTTCGAAAGTAACTTCTCTCTCTTTTACATTCAAGCAGTACTTTTGTATCATGAATCTAAATTACACTATAATTGTTGGGACATGTATCTATAGGATAAACTTAATATAAATTACATGTATATATGATGAGGAACCACTTTATCTCTCATCCACCATTCTTATGAAGTCTTATGTCACGCCGTTACACTGCCGAAATCGCACCGATTTTCTAAGCCAATGTCATTGTGTAGTGAATACCATGCCAATTTCTCCATCAAGGGTTTTCACCTTTATTCACATTTACTTATTGATTATAATGTTTCATGTATGACTTCCACATACCTTTATCATGTAATAAATGATTATTTTTTATGAATCCATGTTTTATGATGCATGTGGCACACTTATGCATGAAATTAAATGTTTATGAATGGTGTGCCCTTATAGCGCTCCAGTGAATTGGGTAATGTATAGTATCATGATACATCATGTGAAATGAGTGTTGACTCATGATAATTCAAGTTCAATAAGGTTTTACTCGTGATTTATGTTAAATGAGGATTTACTCATTCTCCATGTGCAATGTGCCTTGGCTCATGCTAATTTCATTTTAAGTGTTGTTGCCACATTTCCATGTTATGATTATAATGCTTTATCATGACTGTATGTTCATGTTTTTCTTATGATCTATTGATATGCCTATTTTCTAACAGGTATTGTACTCCTCATGTTATTCCATGTGTACTCTCTTACTGGGCTTTATAGCTCAACCTTTTCTTATGCATGTCCTTAGGTTATCCCATTCAATGCTAAGTATGAAGGAATGTAGTGGTCATGTAAAGTACATTTTCAATAATGATGTTGTATTTCATGTTTTAAGTTTTTATTTAATGATCCTTATCCCCAAAGACACTAAACCTCTCGATCTTCATTATTGTATCAAGTGAAGGTTTATGTAATAAATCATGTTTATGTTTGTAATAAAAACAGGGTTGTCATAGGTTATGTTAAATAAAAAAGGATCCAAATTTGGTAGTGATATGTCTTAATGACCTCAAAAGCATATCATATTAATTTCATTCTTAGGAGATATCCAATTTATGCTTGTTTGATTGATCTATAAATTTTTATGACTTTTCATTTCAGGAGGTTTGATTTTTAGTATTAGGATGCCTTTGCATAAAATATAGATTACATAAATTTAAATTCAATCAAATAAATTTCATAGCCATTGGTAAAAAAATTATTTCAGTGGAAAACTAATTGGAAAATGAGTTTCGATTACTTTACGGATTATTGTTATTTTAATATATATATATATGAAATTATTTATTGAGATTTTTTATTAGAAAATTACTAGTAATAAGTAAGACATGTATTAATATATCATTAATTTTCTCATAAATATTAATTTTTTGTGTGAAAATATATATTTTTATATAAAACTAAATTTATGTTTTATTTTGGTTCTCAAAAAAAATTATTTTACTTGTCTACATAAACTAATATATAAAATTATTTTACAAATGAAGATGGTTATATTTCATGTATTTTTTAAATAACCAAGAACACTGTGATGTTTTTAGTAGTATGTTAGTTTTATTTTTTCAAATATATTGATGATACCTATCATCATATAACTATATTTATGACTTAATATTTTTAGTTAATTAATCTTAATAAATATATTAATAATGGTATACAAATATTATTCCATGATATATTTATATGACATATATTAATCACTATATTTGAAAAAAATTTATTTCATTGGACTAAGATATGGGCCTAAAATTTATTAATTAAATATATTTAAGCGTAGGAAGTGATGGGGAAGATATTTCTCATGGAATAGGTTATCTCATATATTATATATTCAAGAAAACTTCTTTTTATAAGAAAATTAATTTTATGGATTTATTTTATAATAATTTTTTAAATTATGTTGTTTTTTAAAATATATGTATTAATATGTTTTATTTTTCATAAAAACCCAATTATTTTAAGTCAAAAGATATAAATAAATACATTTTACTATACATATATTACAAGACTATCAGTGTGTTTAAAATAAAAATTGTTTTAAGACGGATTATTTTTGAATAATCTTTTATCAATAGGTCAAATGTGTTATTGTATATCCTATTAGTGTGTGTAATAATAATGGTATAAGTTGTGAATTAACATAAATGTGTGAAAACTAATTTCACCCTATGGATGTTTTTGAAAGTGGTGTTCTTTAATATGAACACATTAAATTCTATGGAATCCTTAGGGGTGTGTTTATTTTGTAATGGTATATTTTTAAAAAAAAATCATGTTTCATTCACTACTTGTGTCTTAAAACTCTAAATATTTCATGACCTCAACTTAATTTTTATAGTCCTTAGTATTCTTAGGATCTAAAAAATATTATATGTTACAACCCATCAGTTTTAGGCTTCCATTATTTATATATATTGGTTTTTCATTATATGGGTTTAAATATGGTTTTAATTAATATCATGAATTAAGAGATATTTTATGAATTATTTTTATACATTTAGAACTCATTAGATAATATAAGGTTTTATTTGTCTAATGTATTATTGATTTAATTTGATTCATTATGCGAGGTTATAAAAATTATTATAAATCCTTTTTATATTAGTATTTTCTATATAGAATTTTGGTTTATATTATTGAGTAGTATTACCTGGGGTGAATTTTATAATTCTATTGGTTAAAAATTCAACTATTATTATTTATGTATCGATTCATAATTGACGGGTCATTATTGTTATTTCTATTGTAAATTTTTTTATTATATGGTTATATTGTTTTAAATTTTTCAACTACTATTTGGAGTATATATCCATGTGGGATAATTCATATATATAAGAAATTATTTAGATATAGGGATGTGATTAAGGAATATAAAAATTTGATGATTATAAATTACTTATCACACCTTATAAGGCAAAATAAAGTATGTTTTTTCAATAATAATCTTTTGGTGTTATCAAAAGGAATTTTTTGTTGTAATTTTTTGTTGTAATGAAATAATATTTTTTAAAAAAATAAATATATAGAGACTAAATATTTATATAGTTTCTTGTAAAATGAATTCAATTATGATTCCTTGATTTTAAAAAGTGTTTAAATTGACGTAACTATGTCACATTTATTCAATTGATCTTGAAATTTTCTATAAAAATTAAATTAGAAATGAATCATTTTTAATTTTCGATGTGTTAAAAATAGATATTGTTTAGATTTGTCATTTATTAATTTATATTGAGATCTAGTTATTCAAATAATCAATTGCAATTACTATATGTATAAAATTTTGACATAAATGCATTTTTTCGTTTTGATCATAAGTGAAAAAAATTTATGAGGATATTTGATTATAGGGTTTTTATGGCTAAATATGATGATTTTTTACGTTGTTTTATTTTTGGGTGGTAAGATGTAAAGAATTATTTTCATAGATCGATTTTATGACATTCAAATATATATATTTGATTTTTTTGGTGGAATATCATTATTATACCTACTGGGTTACTAGATGTGTTTAATATTTTATTATTATATTTTTTCTTAGATATTCTGATTTATTGTGAATATATTGGATAGTGGGTAAATCCTAGACAATAAATGAGCTATAAGTCATAAAAACACTATAAATTATTCACATTAAAAATTTTTTATTAACCCCCTATTTTATTGGATTAATTTCTACTGAGTTAAGTTAAATGACTTCTTGTAGCTAGAAATTGACATGTGGGGATGAATTATGATACCATTAATATCATTATTTTTTATTATTTTATTTCATTTATTTATTTTATATTATTAATTTTTAGGTGATATGGTTTTGAAAACATAAACAATTAGAATAAAATACACACTTCATTGTTAGAAAAAACAATTCAACCCAACCATGTGAGGGAGGATAAGAAATTCTAGAGAAAAATTCATGAATCAGAAATTATTTTATCTAATGTGTTACATTGTCACGACCCCCTCCCCACAAAGTGTACCCCTCTTGGGCCGGAAATGTGAGAAGGGATATATTTTCCCCCATGTCCCGCCTCCAATAGCCCCCCGGGATGGCGACTAGGACCGAGGGTATAATTAACACACAAATGGGAGGCATTACCCTCTATGAGAATACATGCAGAAGATAGATATAAGATAGAAACCAATCAAATCCATCTTATAATTGGAATATAATAGAATTTCTTCTTCATATAGGAAATTTCAAGCAAACGTACTATTACTGGAAGGGAAAAACATCATGTACCCAGAAGAATGTAAAAATAGAAACAACCACAAGCCCAAACATCTCCTACAACTCCAAGCTAGTAGAAAACAACTTGATCTCCAACCTGATTTTAGTGACCTGAAAAACAGTTTATATATACATAGGGTGTGTATAACAGTATACTTAGTAGGACCCTCCCCGAAGCCTCTCATGCAAATGTAAAGAAATAATTCTAAAGCACAATGAACAACTATTGAAACTAATTTGTCACCTAATCCGGTATATTATGTTCCCAACCTCACCATGGCTACTCTCACTATGTAACACATACTAGAATATATCATATAATAAATAATAACAATGGTACATTGCTCCAACATCCCCACTGGTTTTCCTCTTTGCACCAACGTCGCATGTCCAAAGCATCTCTCTCAAAAAAGGCTTGCCCGGAGACAGCTGGGAGAAGCACCAAAATATTCACCTTGTGCTCCCCAAAGACATTCCCACAGACACATGGGTGAATCACCACACCATCCTCACAATAAAAAGTAACCCGGTAGTTTTCGGGAGCCACCATAGCTCGCATAACGTGTATCATACATCAGATATTATACCTCAAGCCATTACAGCCCATACACCGAGTAAGGATTCTCAAGCCATCATAGCCTACACATGTTACAGCTATAGTAATACAAAGAAAACTATATCCAGAATATATTTGTGTGAATAAACACAAGCCCTTACATCCCTCTACACACATATATGGGTAAAACTAACCAATGTGACTTTCAACACAAGTAACTACCAAGGGAAGAGAGCATGGCCAAAGGGGGTAGTCAGCCATTCGTCCTCCCACCAGAATGTTGGGGAAAAAACCCCCAGTGCTCAGAATCCCCATGGTGTCAGTTTCCCTTACTGATAGGGTAGAGTAGAGTATATAAACACAAAATTTATAGGATATATTATAACTCACAACTACACTTTGGGCATTACCTAGTCTTAGACACAACAACAGCTAACGTCACTCATACTCTGGGTTGCAACTTCTAAGACTAGGTATCCTATAAGAACAAAACCATTTAAAGAGAATTGTTAGATTACATTATTCCATTTTAATTAGTTCCACTGTATGTAAATTAATTTTTAAAAATTAATTAACCATGAACAATTCTTCATTAAAATTTAGTTTGCATCACACACAAAGTGAGCTGCTCCTTCAAAAATTACAACCTCATCATTATGATCCAGCATCTCCATCCCCATGGGTTAACACCATTTATTCAAATATCCATTATAGAATTACTTTCACATATTACTAGGCATTCAAGAAAAGCATTCTATACTACTAAACACAAGGGGGATCAACCAGTTGAGTAGATGTACTACCCGTCGAGTCTTTGCCACCTATAGTAAGAGCGTAGACACATTCCACCTAGAGAAGATAAACATGGAAATCATGTGTCATACCCTACGTTTATTCTCATCGTTAGGTATAAGGGTAAGCAACCTTGATCAGTGGGGAAAAGTAAAGCAGATTAGCAGCCAATGAAAATTACGAAGAATCCAACAATCATATGCACTCCAATCCATCATCCCTAGTGTCCTCCCTGACACCCATATGCATAATCTAATTTATCTCTCCACTATAAGTGTCATCTGATGCCACAACCAAAAACCACCATGCCCCCACATATCACAACAGCCATCTAGGATTATATCACATCACAAAATGCAGGAAAACAGACACCACATTTAATTGGGAACTTGGACCATTATCAATAATGAGGGTAACTCAGAACCCTTTAAATAAATATCAACCAATCAGTTCTTTAATCCATCTTGGGTTGACCAATTTATTATTCTTAGGTTCGAAATTCGGGATACCTATCCAGTTAGTTATCATAAATAAATAAGCATGCATATTGCACTAATTTGATCAAATTATAACAAGAACCAGATTCGTTTACATGCCTCTTTATCATTATCCAAACAATTATTAATTAATACCAATTTTCATTCTTTACCAATTTTCAGCACGAATGAACAAAAAATCAAAGAAAGAATATATACCACACTATCTTGCAAAAAATGGGGCAATAACATAAAATTGATATCAATTTATTTATCCAAGTTGAACTATTTATTATGTCAATTCCATTTTTATCCAGTGGTATTAAACATCATAACAACACAGTTGCACATAAAGGAAAAGAGAAGAAACGAATCCCCTACCTCTAAGAGTTCATGGCATTCTTTATCTACACAACGGGTCACGATCCTCCTCTCGCACCAACTGCATCTACCCGAGGATGCAACAGAACAACTACGCCAGCCAAACCCAAAGAAAACCCTCATTAAAATCATATAGATTACATGATTTAATATGGGAGGATGAAATAGGAGAAGATGATCCCAAAGGAATGATGATAAAACATACCTTATATTGAGGATTGATCGGTATATCTTGGTTTCATCAAAACAGATTAGAACTGATCCGATGAGTAATGTTTGACTGTGCAACTCCTACAGGATGGATTGAAAGATTCTAGAATCTCATAGCCGAGAACGAAGAGGAAGAACAATAGAGGTTGTTATCTTGTCTGTTTTGAAGATTTAATGGGGTGACGGTTTAAGATACGCTTAATTCCCCATTAAATGAGGATCACATTAACCCACGAGGATTGACCAAGTATAAACATCATGAGCCATATGATTAATTAATATAATATTTATGGTCATTGAATCATCCATATTAATTTCAGGGATGCAACGTCATAGACAGTATGCCATTCAAACACCGTATGAGGGAGATACGTTGGATGAAAGATCTCGTAACAATAATAATAATAATAATAATAATAATAATAATAATAATAATAATAATAATGGGTGTTTTGTGGTCCCAATCCACAAAAAATAATTTAATATTCCAAATTAGACTTGAATCGATCGTATTAATGATAGTATCACATCACTACTGATGAGATGTCAATCAGACATTGCACGTGGGAGTTATGGTTTGTCGAAGATTTAATAATAATATTAAATCTATTATTTTTCAAGCGCTTTGGTTAACCGATCCAATAACCCAAAAAAATACATCCAATATTGGACTCATAATTTCTGTCTCGCTGTCAGGGTCGCACTACCGCTAACGGTTCAGAGAACCAAGGTCGCACGAAGAAGTTACAGTAGAAAAAGTGTTTTATTATAAAAAAATAAAAACATGTTTATTATATTATTATTTTTAATTGATTTATTTCAAATACCCAAAGTCATGCACCACCCTCTCCCCAACTTCGTGTGCATTACTCCCTTTCACCCTAATTGATTTCATTTTCTTTTTCATTTATTACTTCCCCATTTAATTCTAACATTCTCTCTCCAATCTAACTTTTCCATTCCGGATTTCGTCTCGCACTCCTTCAAAGATGGCGCCTCCCCATGGAAATTACTCCATGCCCTCATGCCCCAACTCCTTTCTCACTTAAATGTTATTACTGAAAAAATTAATAACACCCATCATTAATGATCTAATTTAATCCCATTAAATTAGCTGACCATTGTTATTCTCATATTAAATTACATTCATTCAATTTAATTAATCACACACTAAAATCCACCATTACCATTATTATTTAATAGTAATAAATCCTCATTCAATTTCATAAATGGGTCACCATCATTATCATTAATTATTATTATTATTATTATTGACACCCATTATTATCTTTTAATTACTCCCCCTCTTTCATCAATTAAATCCTTCTTCCATGAAACTCAAACAACATCTTCCTAACACTAATTTTCACAAATTAATGGACTAGAGATGTCTGGGCCATTACATCATATACCTCTCAAAACATTCTCATCCCCGAGAATTCAAAACCAACTTAAAGAGACAAAAAAATAAATGAGGTCTGAAAAACCACCAATCGAGATACCTCTCAAAAGAGATAAATCCACAAAATCAAAAAAAATAAATTCATAAATAAAACATGAATGTTCTAAACACAAAGGAAACATAATTACATGAAAAGGGTTAAGCATCAAACTAATCTTGGTACTGAGCATGTATCTATGACTCACGTTCCATGGTACTATCCTCCATGCCACCATGTCACCACAAGAAACGAACTAAATGGATATAACTCTTGCACAACATCTTCTCCTTGCGGTCTTGGATCTCCACAGGTCGCTCCTCAAAGGTTGCATCATCATCAACATTGATCTCTCCCCAATCGATAATGTGGGTGTAATCATGAAGTAAACCACGGAGCTATGATACATGGAAAAAATCATGTATCTGACTCATCTATGGGGGAAGTGCTAATTGATAAGCCACATATCCCACTCAAGCTATCACCTCAAAAGGACCAAAAAACTAGGTAGAAATCTTACTTCCACGACCAAAACTTCATTTCCCACAACGGGGTGTCACCTTCCGAAACACATGATACCCAATATTAAACTCTAAGGGCCTCCTTATTTGATCAACATATGATTTTTGATGATCTTTCACTTTCTTCATCATCTCACGAATCGCCTGAACCATCTCTGCTGTATTCTGCAATTGTTCTGGTTCGAGAATTGCTGACTCTCTGACCCTAGTCCAGCATAATGGAGAATGGAAAGGGTAGCCATACAAGGCATCAAATGACGCCATACCGATGGTGGAGCAAAAAAATATTATTTTAAGATAACTCCACCAAGGGTAAGTGCCTCATCCATGAACCTCTAAAATCAAGAACACAAGAGCGTAACATGTATTCAAGAGTCTGGATGGTTCGCACTGTCTGACCATCTTTTTTATGGTGAAAAGTAGTGTTAAGGCACAGTTGAGAACCAAAAGCATATTAGAGACCCATCCAAATCCTAGAGGTAAAACAAGGATCTCAATCATAAATGATCAACCTAGGGACTCCTTGAAGTCTCCCCACCTCCTCCAGATAATACCTCGACAAAACTTCTACTAAGATCGACTCCTTGATCGCTATTAATTGGGATTATTTTGTTAAACGATGCACTACCCCTAAATAGAATCATGTCCTCCCGGAGCTCGAGGTAAACCTGTACCAATTTCTATTGATATATCCTCCCACTTCTACTGAGGAATCTCTAATGGCCTGAGAAGACCACCAGGAACATGGTGTTCGACCTTCACATTCTAGTAGACTAAACATTGAGTCACAAACTCTGCAACCACATGCTTCAGCACATGGCACCAAAACTAACTCCTCAAGGATCGGTACATCATTTTTAGGCCATGGTGTACTACTAAGTGTGAACTATGGAAATCTCAGATAACCGTCTCACGTATCGTCAAGGGATCAAAAATCCTTCCATGATACAACACTTGGTGTTTTTCATCCTTCGACGAACCATCAGGGTCCTCACCATAAACAACTCAGTCTTTACAAACCTCCAACTTTAGATCTCCAAAATGGGACTCTTCCACCTTCTACACCAGGGATGACTATACCAGCATCTGAAAAAGAAAACCTCTACCCCCAACATCTCCCATATCCAGATGAAATGTTGACAGTTCTTCCATTACTCTCCATGAATCTCTAGATTCACGCACAACATCACTACATGACTTTCGTCTCAGTACATCATCTACAACACTCCCTTTTCTGGGTGTATATGATATTTTGAAGTCGTATTCCTGAAATAACTCCATCAACTGATACTGTCATAAGTTCATGTCATGCTGAGATAAAACATACCTTAAACTCTTATGATCAGTGAAACCCAAAAAGTTATCACCAATGAGGTAATGTATCCACACCATTAGATCAACCACCACAGCTGCCAACTCAATATCATCGGTGGAATAGTTGCATTCATGGGGACGCAACTGCCAAGACCCATAAGAAGAAACTGAACTCTGCTGCATGAGAACACAATCTAACCCCAGATGTGATGCATCGCAGAAAACATCAAACTAGACTCCCTCAGCTGGAAGACAAAGGACTGGAGAACTTACTAACTTCTCCTTTAGATACTCAAATGTTTCCTGACACTGATCAGTCCATATGAATGTCTAATACTTCCTGGACAAAGCTATCAGAGGAGTCACAACTCATGAAAAATTGGTTTTAATCCTCTTGTAGTAGCCTGTGAGTCCATGGAAAATTCGCACCTGTGACACTATCTTGGGGGATTCCCAAGACACAACTACTTCTACCTTAGATGGATCCATGGCTACTCCCTATTGTGAAAAAACATGCCCCATGAAATGGTCTTCTTAAGCACAAAACTCACACTTCGACAACTTCCCATACAGTTGATGTTGGCGAAGAACTCCCAAAATGGCTCGTAGATGCTCTGCATGCTCATCTTAAAATGTGGAGTACACAATGATGTTGTCAATGAAGACTACCATGAATTTTTACAGGAACTCACGGAACACATCATTCATCAATCCCATCAACACGGCTAGAGATTTTTTCATGCCAAATGGATTTAAAAAGAAATAAAAATGCCCATAACGACAACCGAAAGTAGTCTTCAGAATATCCTCATCCTTCACACGCATCTGATGATATCCCGACCACAATTCGATCTTTGAGAACAAACTTGCACAGTTTTTTTGATCGAATAAATTATCAATTTGTGGAAGAGGATGGCGATTCTTTATTGTCACTTTTCTTAAGAAATGATAATAGACCCAAAACCACAAACTTCCATCAACCTTCTTCATAAACAAAACTGGTTCACCACAAGGTGACACACTTGACCGAACAAAACTGCACTGCAACAGACAATCAAGCTATATACGTAGCTCACGTAACTCAGAAGGGGTCATCCAATATGAAGACATATGAGATATGAGAGACTTCTGGTTGTAGCTCGATCCCGAAATCGATCTCTCATCAAGGGGGTAATGATACAACCTCTTCTACAAAGACGTCAGGGGCCCCCTTTTATGACCCTAGGAAACCCCAACTAATGAACCTATGAATAACTTAGCATAAACATTGCCATCATGGATGATAAGGATTAAAAACTCCTATGACCCATATGAGGGTATCGCTCACCAACAAACACCACTTTTTCTCTAGCTGCACCAATGAAGACGACCTTTTTCCTGAAGAAATCCATGATTGCCTGCACCAAATACAACATATCCATGCTGAGGATGACATCATATTTTTTTTATTCATAAAAATAGTAAATCTCCCCAAGAGTAGTGTTTCCCCAACACTAGATCACAGTCTCTGCATACTTCATACAAGTCAACTAGACCTCCAACTTGTGTAGTCAATTCCAAGGGCACTAGAAGCTTCTCTACCTCAAGTCCCAAAGCATGGACAAGGGTAGGTGATATGAAGAATTGTGTCACTCCTAAATCAAACAAGGCATAAACCAAGGTAGAATAAAAGAAACAGGTACCTCGAACGATGTCTAGATCACCTGGAGCTAGAAATGATAGAGCATGAAGCTTACCACGACCTCCTCCACGGCCTCTCTGACACGGATAACGACC
Source organism: Viscum album (assembly GCA_963277665.1). NCBI lineage: Eukaryota > Viridiplantae > Streptophyta > Magnoliopsida > Santalales > Viscaceae > Viscum > Viscum album. The sequence continues at coordinate 569,716,895 of OY728151.1, forward strand.
ACCAACACGACCGCACTCTTCTCTATGAGGATGAGGAGCATCATGTGGATGTACTCTACCTACCCCATCTACCCTCTACTGATCTAATGATGGAGAAACTCACTGTTGTTTCCTTGGTTGGAACTTCCTCAACGGAAGAACCTGGAGCGTAGCACTCAGTGCACGATGACCGCTCTGAATGGTCGGGCACTTCCACTACTGATGAACACGAACCCCATAAGAAAAACAACCGCCTGATCACTTGGAATAGGCCTGAGAGTTGTTGCCTCTGGTGAAGTGATATGTGATGGGTTGCGACCTACCCCGGCAGAATGGAATCTCTTATGCCCTAAAAACTGGGAACCCTAGACCACATATCTGCTTCGTGAGGAATCATTCTGATTCCCCTATCGTGATGATCCGGTTCTAGAAAAAGTCCACTCGACAACCTCCTCCCTCTCCAGTACCTCGTGATATGTTTTCAGCACAAATGGGGTGACCTAGCGCTGGATCTCTGGAGGCAAAGCCTCCTTGAAATGCCTCGCCCTGGCCTCCTCATCTGGTTATAGGTCTAAAGAATATCGTAAAAGGTTCGTATAATGGACTCCAAACTCTCAAACACTGGAGATAACCTTTCAAAGAGTAAGAATCTCCCGGCGACTGGATGGCTTCGCAGTCAATGAAATAAACTCGACTCTAAACCTATCTTGGAACTCCTCCCATGAGATCGCTAACTCCTCACGATCCCCGAGGAAAAAGAACCACCACTTCCTCGTTGCTCCACGTAGCATAGTAACAAAAAAAGACACACAGTGCTCCTTCAGAGCATTAATCAAACTGAAGATTATCTCGACCTCCGCTAACCAGTCTTTCGTTACTACATCTGAAACAGAGCCCACATACTTTTGCAGACTCTGGTGCTGGAACTCTCAGAGCCACTTCCTCCAATTGTCGTCATCTTCAACCTCTACCCAGTGACGATCTACTGGAATAGCCTGCTGGGGACTTTCTGCGCAAACCTGATGACGAGGTCTACCTAGAGCCATACCTATAAAATAACAACCGTTAGAGATCCTAAGCCTAAAATATGGAAGAATAAACATTAATTAATTTATATTTTTTTTTCATTAATTTTATGTAAACCTACCCCAAGGTCTACCCATTCAAACAAAGGCACAAAGTACAATGATGCATGATCCTTTTTTAGGTCTCTACCCAGATACCAGTATCACCTTGGTTAGTAGCCATTGTAAAAATAATGGTTCGTACATCAGATCATAGGGGGGCATAAATGCCTATGTCTCCACCGATCTCCAGTGTTTACCTCACTTGATAAAGATTAATGACATTGTTTCCCTACCAACCCATGCAATATCACATATTCCAAACTCCAAACTCTATCTTATCCCTCAACCAAACCTCTAATACCACAATGTCATGACCTCCTCCCCACAAAGTGTACCCCTCCTGGGCTGGCAATGTGAGAAGGGAGATAATGACCCCCATGTCCCGCCTCTTGTAGGCCCTGGGATGACGACTAGAAGCAAGGGTATAATAGACAAAAAAATGGGAGGTATTACCCTCTAAAAGAACACATGCGGAAGATAGAGAGAAGATAGATACCAAACAACCCCATCTAAGAATTGGAATATAAAATAAACCCATGCTCATATATTAAATTTCATGAAAAAGTACAAAAAATGGTAGGGAAAAACTACAATTACCCAAAAGAATGTAAAAAACAGTATAACCCCCAATCTCGAAAAGCTCCTGCAACTCCAAGCTAGTAGAAAACACCTTGATCTCCAACCTGCTCCAAGTGACCTGAAAAATTGTTTATATATACATAGGGTGAGTATAACATTATACTTAGTAGGATCCTCCCCGAGCCTATCATGAAATAGTAAATAAATCATGATAAAGCATTGTGAAAAACAAGTGAAAATAACTCGTCACCTAAACATGTATACAAAGATCCCAACCCCACCATGGCTACTCTCACCAAGTAATGCATACAAGAATGTATCATATTACAAAGAATATCAGGGGTACCTCGGTACTACTTCCCCAATATTTTTCGGCATTGCCCAAATGTCACCCGTCCTAAGCATCTTTATCCAAAAAGTCTTTCCCACATATACCTGGGAGAAGCACAAAAATTTGCACCTCGTGCTCCACAGTGGCTTGAACGCAGAAACCTAAGCAAAGCACCACACTATACTCATAACCAAAAGTACCAGGTAGTTTCTAGGATACACCACAGCTCACATAACATGTATCATATGTCGGATATTGTACCTCAATCCATTACATCCCATACACCGAGTAACGATCCTCAAGCCATCACAACCTACACACGTTACACCTATAGTAGTACATAGAAAACTATATCCATAATATTTGTATGTGAATAACAACTATCCCTTACATCCCTCTACAAACATATATGGAGAAAACTAACCAATGTGCCTATCAGCACAAGTAACTACCAAGAGAAGAGAGTGGGGCCAAAGGGGATAGTCATCCATTCTTCCTACCACCAGAATGTTGGGGAAAACACCCCCCATGGCTCATTATCCTCGGGGTGTCAGTATTCCTTATTGACAGGGTGGAGTAGCGTATAGAAACTCAAAAAGTACAGGATATATTATAACTCACAACCACACTATGGGAATTACCTAGTCTTAGACACAAATGCAACAATATTCTCTTAGACTTCAGGATGCTACTTCTAAGACTAGGTATCATATAAGCACACAACCATTTAAAGAGCTTTATTAGATTACATAATTCTATTTTTATCATTTCCACTGTACATTAATTAATTATTTAAACATTAATTAACCATGAACAATTCCACATTAAAATTTTGAGAGCATCACACCCAATGTCAACTGTTCCTTCAAAAATTACAACCTTATTATTATGTTCCAGCACCCCCATCCCCATGGGTTAACACCATCTATTCAAATATTCATAATAGAATTAGTTACTCATATTCCCAGGCATTCTAGAAAAGCATTCTATGCTAATAACACAGGGGGCTCAACCCGGTGAGTTTATGTACTACCCGTAGAGTCTTTTCCCCCTATACGAAGAGCGTTTACCCATTCCACATTGAGAATATAAACAAAAAAATCATGTGGCATACGCCAAGTGTCTTCGCCTATTTCGAGAGAAGGGTATGCAAGACCCGCTTCCCTGAGAAGTAGGGAAAACTAAATCTGATAAACAACCAATCAAAATTACCAAGAATCCAACAATAACATCCACTCCATTCCATCATCCCTGGTGTCCTCCCTGGCACATATATCCATAAACCAATGCATCTTTCCACTCTACGCATCATTTTCTACTACAACCAAAAAACCCCATGCCCCCACATATCAAAATAGCCATCCAGGATCACATCACACCACACATAGCAGGAAAACAATCACCGCATTTACTTTGGAACTTGACCCTTCAAAAATCAAGAGGGTAACTCAGAACCCTTTAAGTAATTATCAAATAATTAGTTCATTAATCCATCCTAGGTTAACTGATTTAATATTCATATGTTCCAAATTTGGGAAACCTAACCAATATGTTATCATAAATAAATAAACATGCTTACTGCACTAATTTGATCAAATGAAAACAACAACCAGATTCATTTACATGCCTCTTTATCATTAGCCAAATAATTATCAATTAATCCTAATTTACATTCTTGACCAATTTCTATCAAGAATGAACAGAAAATCAAAGAAAGAATAGATATCAAACTATATAGAAAAACATGAGGCAATAACATATGATCGATATCAATGTATTTATCTGATTGAAATATTTTTCATGTAAATTCCATTATAATGCAGTTGGATTAAACATGCTAAAAATATAGTTGCACATAAAATAAAATAGAAGCAACGAATCCCCTACCTCAACGGGTTCTTCATGTTCTTTATCCATTAAATGGGTCACAATCCTTCTCTCGTGCCAACTGCATCCTCCCAAGGATACCACAGAACAACCGCACGATCCAAATACCAAGAAAACCCCAATTAGAAGCATATAGATTACATGATTTAATATTGGAGGGAGAAATAAGAGAAGATGATCCCAAAGGAATGACGATATAACATACTATATATCGAGGATTGATCGGTATAGATTGGTTGCATCAAAACAGAGGGGAACCGATCTGAGGAGTAATGATTGATTGTGAAAATCCTACAGGAAGGATTGAAATGATCTAGCTTCTCATATCCAAGAACAAGGAGGAAGAACAAGGGATGATGGTATCTTGTCCCTTTTGATGATTTAATGGGGCGGTGGTTCATGATACGCTTAATTCCCCATTTAAAGAGGATCACATTGACCCACGTAGTTTGACCTAGTAAAAACATGTTGATCCATAGGAATAATTAATATATGATTAATGTTCTATGAATCATCTGTCTTAATTTCAGGCTTGCAACGTCACGATAGTTTGCCATTCCTACACCATATGAGGGAGATAAGTTGGATAAAAAATCCCATAATAATAATAATAATAATATTGGGTGTTTTGTGGACCCAAGCCATGAACCATAATTTAATATTCCACATTAGACTTGAATCATTCGTTTTATTGACAAGATCACATCACCACTGACAAGAAGTCAATAAAACATTGCACGCGGTAGTTATTGTTGGTCAAAGATTTAATAATAATATTAAATCTATTATTTTATGAGCGCTTCAGGTACTTGATCCAAAAACCCGAAAAAGACATCCAATATTTAACTCATAATTTTCGCCTCGAAGTCAAGGTCGCACTGCCACTAATGGTTTGTAAAACTGTGGTTGCAGGTAAAAGTTTCGGTTGAAAAATTGTTTTATTAACAAAAATTATAATATGATTATTATATTATTATTTTTAATTGATTTATTTAAAATACCCAAAGTTACTTACCACCCTCTCTCCAATTTCGTGGGCCTCACTCCCTTTAACCCTAATTTATTTCCTTTTCTTTTTCTTTTATTACTTCCGCATTTAATTCTCACATTCTCTCTCAAATATAACATTTCCATTCAAGATTTACTCTCCCACTCCACCAAAAGTGGCACCTTCCCTTGGCCATTACTCCATTCCCTCACGACCCAACTCCTTTCTCAATAAACATTTATTATTAGTAAAATTAATAACACCCATCATTATTGTTCTAATTTTATCCTATTATATTAGTTGACCATAGTTATTCTCATATTAAATTAAAACCATTCCATTTAATTAATCACACAAAAAAATCCACCATTACCATTATTATTTTATATTAATAAGTCCACTTTCAATTTCATCAATGGGTCACCATAATTATCATTAATTATTATTATTATTATTGACACCCATTATTATCTTATAATTACTCCCTCTCTCCCATCAATTAAATAATTCTCCCATGAAACTCACATGACATCATCCTACCCCTAATTTTCACTAAGTAATGCACCAGAGAGGTCTGGTCCATTACATACATAACTCTGAAACAACTCAGGTTTACATAGAATATATCACTTAGTAGGAACATAGTTTCCCAAAACATAGGAAAAACTGTATGCCCTTTCTAAATACTAAAATGATAAATTTTATATTATCCCCTCTTTATTTTATACACACTTCCCCATTTCATTGTTCAATCGAGTTGAGAAGCTTCTCTCATCCATTTAAATGAACTCTTTAAATACCTATTTTTATCTATCTTAAATTCTAGTGGTACCTCTCAATGAAAAAACACTTTTCTCCATCCAATATTCATCAATTTTCTTCCTCATCCATGTTATTTATCTATTAATTCATTAGTTGGCCATGTTTTTCATTTTCCTAACTACAAAAATATATAATATTTTTTTTCTTTATTCCTTGGGTACATGTAAGATAAATATTTCCATAATATATTGTTATATGAATAAGGCAATAATATTTCAATGGATTTGGGAAGGTGTCACTACATAATACCATTTCCATCAGTATACTATTAGTACATGGGTTTTTAAAGTAATATCATTTTATATATTATTTTTATATTGAATTTTTTTGGATGATTTATAATTTTTCTCCATGACTCATGGATTTATTTTTGACAACGTTCAAGTTTCAATACCATTTCAGTTATTTTACCTAAAAATAGTTTTCCCACTTCAAAATTTCTTTCTACATTTCTAAAAATGATGATTTCAGTACAAAAATACCATTTTACTGTTTTATGGAGTGGTGTGTGGTTTATAATGAATGATTTAATGAATTTTATTGTTTAAATAATGATGATTTCTTGTCTATAATACTATGAAATTTACATTTCCCTTTTTTTGTTATTATACACAAGCATTTTGGTTATCAACTTAATTGTTTATATGTTTATATAGATTTTTATTTTATTATATTTTGATTTCTAGAAGTTATACATGAGTGAAACAAGGTTATTTTTATTGTTTATTATAATAGGTTCTACAAAATCTACGATTTTACTTTGGGTCAGGACCGTAGTAATGATTTCACTTTCACTAGGAATTTATGGATTGTTAGTGATGATGGTAAATGAGGTTTTCATCTGTTTGGTTTATCATAAGATGAATTTTATTATGATTTAGGTCATCGGTTACCCATTTATATGAATTGAGGAATGTACGTTTCTATTAACCATGTTCAGGTAATGTTTCTACATTCCATTTCACATTCATTGAATTAATTATTGTATATGATTCTATTAAAATTGATTATGTTTTTCTTATTCATGCTTACTTTTCTGAAGTTTATTTTTATTAAGAAAAGTAATGTCTGACTAGTATCATCAACATAAATAATAAAATGGAAAATTATGATCTGTTCTATTTCAAACATGTATTAACAAGTTTCCTTGTGAATATTATCATGAATATTAATGGTGGTATCATACTAGTCCTTGGATCAAAACCTAAAAACACCCATCATGTTATTTTATAATTATTTTTATCTAATACAAGAAATATTAATGAATCTTATATATTCGGTATATATCATATATATTTTATTTTTTCCTATAGGGGTGTATTGACTGGGTAGTGCCCATTATTCATTATGTTATAGTTCATGTGTTCTCCTTCAATACCCTATTCTGATTATTTTGGGTTGCATATATGAGCTTATTCATCTTTACATCTATTTTGAAACATTATAATATAATATCACATTTATCTAACGTTATAGTTTATTTAAAAAAATATTTGGAGTTTATTCTATTTCAATTTTCACTTATTATTTTATGGGATCATCAAAATTTTATTGGCCATTTATTTTGAGGAAAATATTTCTATAACGTGTGGGTACCGTATTTCAATTTTTTAATTGGTATATTTTATATGTATTATATAATATAGAGGATAAAACTATTACCATTTAGATTTTTTGATACTATTGTATATTTTATCAATTAATGGTAATTGAGAATTTATATTAGGCCTTATAGAAACTCATATTTAGTGGTCTTGTACCTTTAATTAAATTTATTCTTAGAGGATTATCAACAATGGTTTCCGTCCCAATGTGTAAATCTATTGAGACATATTTATTGTTGGTGAGATCCAACAATCACTTTTATTATATGTTCAAATCCAACAAATTTAATATATACATTATGATAATAAGATAAATATATATATCACACTTTTTACCATAGAGATATTTCCATAATGTACTTAATTCAAATATAACCACTTCAAGATATAGATTATATTTTATGTATTTTTTCACATGGCCCACAAATTCATGTTATTTATAAGCTACAAGCTTTTCGTTTTACATATGGACACACATCAACCCTTATTTAATATTTCACAATATATCACAATCATATCTCTATAGTAGGTTAGTTCGAGTAATAATATAGTATCCAACATATTCATAAGATACATGAATATCTCTTTAGTTTATTTTGATAATAGAACTTTAATTAATTACATGTTATCGTGGATATTGTGATTTAAAATAAATAGAAATATTGAAGATTTATAATATCAAGAAAATACATTAAAAATATGGGTATGTATTATCATATTTAGACAATTATTTTATCCATTGACTCCATTATTTTTATGATATATATATTGACCCTCCCTAGTGATTACATATCCAAATAATGAAAATTATTATATCTAAAATTAATAGTTTCTAATTTTTTCATAAAGTGTATCCTCTTTTATTATCCGTTAAAATTCCTTTAAATATCATTCTTGTTCTTCCATTCCCTTTGTATATATGAGAATACCATCTTTAATGAATTCCATAATATTTTGGATGTAATATCCAAATATGCTTCTCATTATAAACATGAAAATAATAGGGTAATTTATATGTACATAAATATTTATTTTGAATTCATATTATATGTATCATATATGAATGGTTTTATATGGTATATCATCACTTTTACCCTTAGTTAGTGATATAGAGATAGAATTTCCACCATTAAGAAGTTTTTATCAACTTGAAGTATATTAAAATATTCATTAATATAGTGTATGGTATATTTAATCTTGACTTTGATCTTTTTAATATCAGAATAGTAAATGTATACATTCAGTTATACATCCTTATTTATTAATAAATCACTAGGGAACCCCACAATGAAGTATATTGGAATATAATTCGTCTATCTAATTTTTTAATAGTTTCTTTATAAATTTATTCAATTCAATATACATTATTCTCTATGGAATCTTAAATTGAATCCAAATATTAATTTTTTGGTTAATTAAAAAAATCAAACTCATGAAATGGGGGTTGATGAAAAAACTCATAATACAATAAATTGAAACATTTTTATATGATTAGAATGTAAAAATTTAGACTTTGAAGCTAAATTTTATGGATTCAATTATTGATAACACCATAAGAGAACATCCCAATTTTTAGAGGATAACATACAAATATATTGGTTGAAAATACATACATCATCTATGGATATCCCTTAATAAGAAAAAATTAAATCAATAAAATTATACAAAAAAAATATAAAAATGGGATTTTGACATATATTTGTATGAAATAATACCCTTAAACAACATTTGCGTTCATGTCTCTGAATTTATGTTGTATGTATTAGATAATAAAAAAATTATACACGAAAACAATACAACTAAATTTAATTAATTCCATATTTTTCAAAAAAATACATGAAACTAAACAAATTAGTCTATACACATACTAAGTGTGTCAATAAAACCCTATTGGGTAAAAATATAATGTTTCATGAGTGGTATTTCCAATGTATATTTCTATATATACCCCAATATCCTTGACCAATCCCTTTACATCAATGCCTTTAATACACAACCTTGAATACCATAATCTTTAATCTATAATCTCCCAGGCTTCGGGGACTTATCTTTTCATTGATCATTTCCAATAGTGTGTACACATTTCCAAAATTATAAAATTTTTATGGTGTGAGTATAAATTGCCTAATACGTGAAAACCACACTACCCCTACCTTCCAATCATAAATGAAAACCTTTATTGTCGTAATTAAAAGATATAGTGTAAGGAAAAATAAATATATTCACTTTTCCATTTAATGATGTAACACATAAATATAAATCATTTTACGTAACATACAATACAATAAGGATTTATACATAGTTATCCTAATTAAATCCATCTTTCCTTATCCTTAGAAAGGTACATATCAAGGTTCAGGAATTTAGTCCATCTCGTGGAAAAAGAGATAATGTATATAAATTCTAGGTAATATTTTAGAGTATACCTTAATTAATAGAACAATAGAATAAATTCTAGGGTCCTATGAAAATATCACATATATGAAAAAATAAATTATCCACGTTACTAGTACCTTCGGATGCATACATAAGAATAATATAACCATTAGAATTTATTTTCAAAATAAGTGTTCAATAATATAATATAAAATTATTCTATGAATAAACTAATACATAATAGATATATATATATTCATAATAAAATACTTCTATCACCGAAATGTATAATATTAATGTATATACAAAATATAAAATTACAGTTTTCTAATATATATATATATATATATATTATAATTTTTTAGGCATATAATTCATGTTATACAAACATAACAACTTCTTTGTCAGTAAAATAGTATTAAAAATACTCTAATTTAATAAAAAATAAACAAATTTTAGAAAAATCAATAAAGGAAATATACAATATTATATATAATTTACTCATGGACACACCACAATAAAATCAATGCATTATGTGTATGAGTAAAATAAGGGGTCATTTGAATAAATAAATATCGAATGTTTCATCGCGGTCTATGGAATGATGATATATCAACAAATATAATTAAAAAATTAAAATATAATAATACCAAAGTAGTTTCAAATAATGTATATGACATAGAATTAAATACCAATTTTCTACAATTATTTCACATAGTAACAACCATAAAGCATCAATATTGAATGAAATTTGATGGAGGTTATAAGATTCACAAGACTAGTAATATGGTATTAATATATTTCACTCAGAAACAATTGAAAAATAGAATGAAAAAAGATATTTTAAGAATGAATTTCTAAATATACACTTCAGTTATCATATAGATGTTATCAAAATATGTAATAATGTTATATTTTTTTAGGCTGATAGAGATTCAAAAATTATCATAAATGGAATGGATATCTAAACAAAAATTTATATTTCAAAGAATTTTTTATGGGTTTAAATATTATGGGAATCGATTAATTATCCCTCAAATTAAAAAAAATGTAACTCCACCTAGTACCCAATATATTTCCACCGAGTACCCAACGGAGGTGAATGTATTATTGAATCCTATAAGGTAATATTGATTTATATGATTATTTAAACATGTTAACAAGGTTTATTTCATACCTTGTCTACAATTACACCTCATTCAATTTTATTCATAAAAATTATAAATCCTCCTTAAATAATAATAATGTCCCAACATGAATTATACAGAAAATTATAAAAGGATAATCTTTAATAATATGGATATATTCATTAAAAATACCCACCATTAGGATTCTATTCCTAAATAAGATTGAACTAGATTCAAATGGAATCATGTCTGGTTGTTAAATCGTCATTTGATCTTCTATTTCCAATATTTCATCTTCATTCATTACATTCTTCAACAAAATCCTAAAAATGTAATTACCAATCCATATAACACATTATAACTCCAATAAATTATAGATATGGTCTTATATATATGTAATGAATTAGAATCAATAAAAATATCGTTGTATCATATCACATGCATGGAATCATGTTAATAGTTTCTTATTTGAGAATAATGAATGATATTATTCATTAAACAGAATTACAAAGGTAAAAAAAATTTATATGATTACTATTCTACACTCCCCATGATCTAAAAAATAAAACAAATCATGGGGTGATTTTTCTATTATTTCATATTTAATTAAGGAATAATCTTACAGAAATGGGAAGAAAAATATATTGAACATTTTATTGAGCACCTAGGAACATCTTTTATGGTCAATAGATATGTCTTATGACCTTGACAAATTAAGAGAAATTTTAAAAACAATTCACCTATGTAATCACCTCTTAAAAAATATAAGATCTGACCATAAATGATTTATCAATTTCAAAACAATATCGAGAAGAGAAGTATGGCCTAAAAAGAGTATCAAATTGATCAATTTTAAAGGAATATTCATCGTGATTTTTAAATGAGAATTTAATTAATGAGAGGTCAACCACCCATGAACCAAAAATGTCAAAAATAAAATCTAAAAATAATTCATTCAAACAGTTAATGGGTCACTTGGATAAGAGATCAATTTTAGGGTGAACTGGTATAAAATATGATCACCAAAAGACCTATGTACCCCTTCCCCAAACTAAAACACAAATATATGGTCCCTTTTGAGATGAAACTAACTATTATACAATAAATTATCATAAATTCATTTAAATATAAGTTCACCAGACCATCATAAGATTTTAAATCCGTAATTTGAGAATAGTAATATGTCATTGATTGATGATAAAATATTTCTAATATTTAATCCCGACTATTAAAAGATCATGATAGACTAATTAACCTTAGAATAAAAAAGGTTTAACCCATTTATATAATGATATTTTATTTGTTTGAAGTTCACTTATAAATATTGGATGTAATTATTTAACACATTATCAATTGAATAAACTAAACATAGACCTCAAAATCATTGTTTTCTGGTTTGGAGATCAAATTTGAAAGAAATATCATGGTTAACTATATAAACACCATGATGTACAACCTATCTAGAATCCCACCATTCTTTCATTTCATATTCTCTAATAATATTTATTTAAAAATAATCCCATGTATATACCTGAAATAATGAGGATACTAAACATAGAAATAGATGAATGTTTTATTGAAAGATTATTGAATAATGAAACAATTAGGGTCAGATATCTAAGATCAATTGATATGATTCATAGTAAATGATGTTGAATTTTTTTATATAATTTTATCACGTCATAGTCCCGAATTTCCATCTAATATTCTTCAATAATTAAAAAAAATCTCTTATAATCATTATTTTCCACTTCAATTATATAAGAGTGGATATTTATACTAAAGTCATCGATAACTCTATTTACCATCCTGAATGAATATTATATATCAATATTATTTATTTATTGGTATTACACAAATTAATTAATACATGGGGTTATAATATCACAATTAAAAGAAATATTTTTTAATTTTATGGTTATAAAAGACTTTAAAACACACACAAAAATAGAAAACATCAAACATTAAAGAATTGACAACTGATGAAAAAATAAAATCATGGGTAGAGTATTTTTATTAATGAGATCAGATTAATTTAGAACTATATTCCCCTACTCAATGATCTTTTATAATAGAAAAATTGAATCACAAAAATGAAACATCACAATATTCCTCACATCCTTTGTGAAACTCAAGAATCATCCCAATGAGAAGTTCTCAGTTTAATATATCTTTTTTCCTTATGATAAATTTGATCATTTTATTGTTAATGTAATTCAATTAATTTCATAATACATGTAGAAATTTAGATATATTCTGTTATATAAAATATATTGTAACTACAATACACTTATATCTTATCAATCAAACCTAAAAAACAAAAATAAATAATTTTTGGAAGTTACCCACTGTTGGAATCAATCATTTCACTCATTTACAATAATTTCATGAAGGATTATACTAGGAATATTAGTATTAATATCTCCAACATTCCACTTATCAAGACCTTTTGAATATTATTATAACTCCCACTTTCTAATTTGAGCATATTTACTACTATCCAGAGATGGAAAATAAATACTCCTTTTATAGAAATATATATAGGCTTTAAGAAAGACTAATCACTCTATTCCAAACTGGCCAATGAAAGATTTAATTATCAAAAACCATTCAATCCAATAACTTACATCATATAGTTTAAAATAAGTAAAATTATTATAAAATCATTTATTAAAATAAATTTTTTATTAGATGATTGTTAAAAATCATGAATCATGTAAAATAATTAATGTAATTTTTAATTAAAGATTTATATTTAATTGAAATAAAAAATTATAATGTTCTTATATGAATTAATGAAAATATTAAAATAAATGATACTTGAATAATATTTATAATTTTAAAACGATTATATCTATAATCAGTTATAGATTGTTTTTTGGTATATATTCTAGCTAATAAAAAATATGGCCCAATTAAGGATATCATTATATGGATGAATTCACATCCACTAGATATCATGTTCTGTTGCGGTCTCTGAATGACACTATTAGATATACCTCATCAAAAAATTTCTAATGATGGAAATATTGACCACATAAATGATATATATTATACTTAAAGGTACAACTCAAAATAATATATCCATTAAAACCAAATTAATGATAATTTATGGTAGGAATTATTGAGAAAATATTTGGATACATAACAATTATATTAATTCCTTATAATGTTCCACATGTGCTCATCTCTTCATCTAATGCCTTTTGGAATTTGGTAAATCTATCACCTATAGCTTGGATAGGTAATAATCAACAATCAAATATGTCTCATTTAGATATCATCTCAATAAGGACAACCTGATTTATAGATTCATGACTGGAAACCATATTAAAGAGTGTCACTGAAGTTTATAGTGTCCCACTTAGACCCCTTTCAAAAATATATTCATTTTATTCTTTATATTCGGTCATGTATAGGGTAAAAATTAGTATTTTTATCATATCACTGTGTTCTGTAACAATTTTCTAACATTTCTAAAGATCCATAAACTCTAAATATTTTATCACGTATAGGGTTTGGTGTTACAATCTACCATATATTAATTTTTTAAAATTCTTCCTTGTACGATCATGATCATTATTGTCATATGGATTAATGACACACCATCCTAAAGGAACCTTCACTATAATGATGGTGTAAAATAAAACAAGTTGTTTTTCAAGAGTCTGTATACTCTCTAATATATGGAGAAGGATATTGAACCACTACTTCTATTCCAAATAATATCCATTCCAGAAATACACCAGTGCATTATGGATTTATAAATGACACATTATAATAATTAACATGGGCTTCCTCCAATGATCACCTTAACAAATAGTCTAGAGAAATTGAGAAATCCCATATAAAACATTATCATTAACCAAATTTCAATATGGTGATGAAATATCATCTAATCCTTCCCCAATGGGTGGTGGGAGTCATCTATGAATCATATTATACAATGAAGAAGAGTTGTACAATATAAAATTTCATTAAAATTAATCAACTCATGATTTATATTTTCATGGTAAAAGATAGGTCTATCACGATCCCTAATCTCACTAATTTCGGTTTTCAAGACATTTTATAATTTAAAACTCATTTTGGAACATTAAAAAACAATTTCAATGATATAAAAATTTAAATATTTATGATAATTAATAATAAATATAATGTATAGTTTTGTTGAATTAATTTTTGGTTCATATTATCATAATCATCAAAGAGAAGTAAAAAAAGAAACACCAATTTATTTAGTATTGCATTTTTGGTTAACAAAAACATCTAATTTAAACTATTAATAAAATAAATATTCATAATAAAATAATCATGTGATATGAAATTATTTTCTTATTTTCTCTAAATATTTATTCCTATCCATATTGCATGAGACTTACAAATGATTCAAGGACTCAATGAAGAAATAAAAATTAATCAAGTACTATCCTCATGTAACTCAATATCCCACCATAATTATTCCATCATTATATAATTATGTGTTACTTCATATTTTGAAATAATTTTATCTTTTGGATACTTTTATACCAATTATTATTTATGGGATCTTATTCCATATTATATAAACTGTGACCTAGAATCACAAACTAATCTGATTCAGGTCAGAAAAACACAATTAAATCCAATTTTGATATAATTATTTTGGAATAAACTTATAAGGATGAATAATACACATGTTATTAATTTTTTCCCTCTTTACAACTATGATAAATTTCCAATTTTTAATTTCAAATTTTTAAGATTATCTATTTTGAGATTTTACTAATGAAATAATACACCAAAATTCTATTTCACATAATTTTTTCTAGGATAACATGAAAATAATAAAATAATTAAATATATGATAATGCAATTTCAAACAACCAGATGTTAAAATATCCATAATATCTTAAAAACAGGTGAAATTAGACAAAACATTTATTATATTTAATATTGGAGATAAAAACATCCTAAATATAAATAAGAGAGTTTCAATTCATGGTGACATCCTAGGTAGGATTATAAGGAAAACCTTATGTCCTTTTTGATCCAACATCCTAAAAAAGAAATAAAAATATGAAATCATTATACTCTATGATCAATGAAATTCCATGATCATGGACATTATCTTTTAATCGATCTTCTATAAAATAATTTTTAAACAACCCAAAATAGGAAATGTGTACGGGTTGATAATAACATAGTATGTTCGTAGTAACCTACCTTTCCCTAACAACCCATCATAAAACTATATTTTTCACCCCAACAATGAAATTCACGAGGGTTTTTAAAACAACATATTTAATAAGTTATATTATTGACATAAAACATAAATATATCAGCCATAATATGATATTATTTGTACATAAAGGATCTATTATTTGTTTACAAGCTTCGGAACTAGTGAATTGTCTTTGAGTAATGAAAGAAAAAATGTAATGGAATTCATAGATGTTCATATGAAATATGATCATTTAATAGTGTTTTTAAAATCTTCTAGAAAATATGTTTGATAATTGGGTAATAGTTCTAACAAATTAGATCCCTATAAGCCCATCATATTTGTTCATCATATTCAATGACATCAATATTACCTTACCATACTAATATAAAAATATTATACATTTTCCAAAACATCCCTTTAAATGTCTAAAACCATATTTAGAAAACATTATTCTAGGAATAATATAATATATCATATTTTTTTTTATTAAAATCAAAAAAAAATTAAATCACACTTGACGTAACAAAAAATATTTTAGATAGTAGTAATGTATAGTTAACACAACTATTAAAAATTTCACATTTCAACAATAATATATATTTTATGCTAACAAATAATAAATTAATTAAATATATATTATATTAAAATTATCAAATATGAATAATAAATTTTATTTTTATGGACAAAACATTACATTTTCATATAATAGTTTTTAGAAAAAATTTATAAGAAATGTACTTGTTAATTTAAATCCACATTTACCCATAAAACATTTATATTAAGGTTTTCATAAAATGATGGGAAGAAGGGGTCAACTACAAAAATCAATTTATAATATTCCTCTATTATTTAATGGAAAGTGATATATTCCCACTAAAATGACTGAACCATCCTATCATAATTTATTTTCAAAACAAATCCTGTAATGCCCCGACCCCAGTTACCCAGAGTCGGTGCATTATTACATAACATTGGAATGATCACAAGAAAGACCAAGTCTCGAAAGACCGATAAGATTAGTAGCCTTGGAATAACAAGATACATTCATAAAGTTTAAATTACATTATAAAGTGAAAAACTACTACCACAACATATTTTCATCATATACCCTCATATTATCCCTGTAGGTCATTCATAAATTACTTCTTCACATCCTGGGAAAAATAAAACATTGAAAGGTGTGAGCTCAGATGATCAGTAAGGATAACAATATAGGGGAAACATTCATAAATAAGCATAAACAATTAAGGAAATGTATAGCTAAAACAAAAGACTTATAAACTTGAACTTCAGCATAATATGGAAAAGATAAAATGAAATAATTCCATTTACATATTCACATGGATATTCTATTAGTCGAATAATAACATTCAATATCAATAATCACTTTCATAATGATGGAATGCATTATGCCAGACTATCATAACCACATAGCCAATGCCTCATGCCAAGACTACAAATAAGATTTTGTCAAGGCCTTGTGCAGAGACACTAGTTTGTCTCATGAGACCTACCGATACATAAAAGAGATATAGAGGGCACCACCAGTCACATACTAAGTCCAATGGACTCCTCATATGAACAGGTTTAAACATAACATAAACATTCATATTAAAACTAGCATATGAAATGTCAATACTTTGACGAAAAACCCTGAATGGTAAAAAAATAGCACATCCACAGTAAAACATAACTCATTAGATACAATATAGACTATTGTATTATATCAGATTAACCTCATTCGAGAATAATGAAGGATATTGACATAGGTGAAAATAATCATCAAAACTATTCGAGAGAAATGTCCCCCTTTTTCTTGAAATCATTTAAAAGTCACACTATTTGTCAAGAAGACATTTAAAAATATATTTTTGAATCGAAGTGTCCCATTCCACATTGAAACATTGAAAATTAATTTTAATTTCAAACCTATAATGTCCATATTAATAAATCCTTAAAAACATTTTTAAAACTTGGACATTAATGAGAAATATTTAGAAGAATAAATCATTAAAACATTTACAAATGATATTTTAGTTAGAGTTCCTAACCAAAAGTGAGACGCTTGAATACAAATAATTGAGGTAATAAAAACTTTGTAATATCATGAGAATAATGGGATTCATGATATACTATGTCAAAGTACATTATATACACCAAATAAAATTGATTTTGTGTATAATAACAAAGGAGTCTCAATGGAATGTAAATTGATATGAAATATCTCATAAAAGTCGTATCCTTTGGTTAAAGATAAATAAATGACATAATTATGTGTGAAAAATATAAATACACTCAATATGATTGGATATTAAGTTTAAAACAATCAAATGAAATTCACACATATTCTTATAAAAACAACAACAATGAATTAGATGTTTAACTCAATAAATGGATATTGAGTTAAAATTACTATTATCAAGTTCATATTTATGACTTGAGAATTTATAAATGGAGTGATTATGTGTATCAAAAGTATATCCACAGAAAAGATAGTGGAATTTATGACATTATCAAATGAATAGTGCTACCACACATAATCTTGGAGTAAAATAATCAATGATGTATGCGTAAAGCCGAATGAGTGGAAATTGAAATTTCAAATTACCTTATTGATTTAGTATATTACTAAACATAAACCCATGAATGAAGTATAATAAAATGATGATGTAAATATACATGAATTAACATATATTACACAATTAATATAAACAAGGGCAGCACACACACCACATGCAATAAATAAGGGGTGAATAATGGAAATCTCACGGAATTTAAAGTGAGATAAGAAACCCATTACATTGTACTTTTCCTTGGATAGGGGTAGGTTAACCTCCTGTATTATTGTGAAATAATTTTTATTAAATTATACAATAATCATATACATTAATATGATATCATATATGATCTTTCAACATTGATTTGTTAATAATATCTTAGTATTATCATCGTTTTGGGTGTTAACAGATTCGTTTTCCTTTATATTATTTGTTACGTGAGACATATTTGTTATGGATGGAATGTATATTATTCATATACAAAATGAGATCAAGACCTTAGAAATTATTTTTAATCATTAAATGACAATTATTCCTGAATGGATACGATGGAGAATGAATCTCATCACATTTGTGGAAACGGTAGTCCGTACGTACGCATGAGCGACAATATCAATATTTTGATATTAAAATAATATTTAATTGGATGTTATATCATATATAGAGAGTCATTATCATGTTATATTTATTATTTACATGAATCACACATCATTATTATACCCATCCAAATAATAATGTTTTGAATACCAATTACACCGCGACGTGGAGACAGTAAGTCGTACGTATGCATGTATGGTGACATTTCATTCAAAGGATTGATAGAATACTGAAATATGGTTGTACCATGTTTATAATAACATAAAATTATATATAATATACTGTATTTATTATTTTAGAGTGCTAATAACAAAGAAAGAAGAAGTGGAAGAAGAAAGGAACTGGAAAATGGGTGGTGAAATCATTACCTCTTCTTCGGGTTCTTCCTTTTGATTTTATCAAAAGGGCTCTTTAGGTTTCTTTTATGACTGAAGTAAGGCCTCTAGGATTAATTGAGAGAAGTTTAGAGTGTATTGGGGTAGGGTTTTGCCGAAAAAAAGCTTTGAAGGTGTGAATCAATGAGAAGGAGGAGTTCCCTTTTATAAGAGTGGTGAGGGGCACCTTTGGAAAAGCTAGAATTATTATTTTATATTAAAATAATATTCGGTTTCTAATGGCTCAAAATGGGATTATTTAATGGTTAAGGTGGGGATAGGTCGAAACCACTCAACCAATAGGATTTAGACAGTTTTGGGTTTCTATATTAACATTATCTTTAAGTATTAACTCTTAGTTAATTAGTTTCATTTTTACAATGTCTCTTTGTATTTTTATATTATATGGTTAATAAACATTCAATATACATCCAAGAGACTCCCAAGTGGTCAATTAATGATACACTTATCGTGATATATGTCTCTTGGACTAACCTTATATTTTTAGGAATTTAATATCAATTAGTAATATATTATTTCTTTTAAAAACTCTTTTATGTCAATTTTGACACTATTCAATAATTGGTTTTTCTAAATATCATAACAGAATGATTACTTTGAAATTTTTTAATTAAATCAATCATAACATGTCATATTAACCTATAATATTATTTTTATTTATAAAAAGTCTCAAATAACATTTATTTGGGTATTTATAATATCAATTATTCTAATTTTTCATTAATTAGGCAATTACCGCATCACCATTGTGTCCTAAATAAATTATATTATTTAATGTATAAAAATTATAAATAACATACCATTATGTAGTAAATTTATATTAACTTTCTAATGAATATTTAAAGTCGAATGTCCAACATATATAACCCTATGTAAATAGTTTTTTTCTAAAAGATATGTGCTTGTGTCATTTTTGTAAATTTTTTAAATTAATTAAAATAAAGTGTCCCTATCACCTACATGTGGTTCCATGGGGTCCCAAAATCAACCCAAATATGTCCATGGTCCTAAATGTTACCACCAATAAGTTTAGGACACGTTTTAAGTAAATTTAGTTTTATTAAAATATTATTGTTTAACCCTTATTTACCGGATTTACCCTTTAACCATGGTAAATAAAATATTTACCGAAGTAATTATTCAAAATTTCTAAAAATAAAGGTTAACTATTTACACAATTTGGTCATCCTGATTCCAAATATGGAATCAATTTTTACAAATTCAAAACATATAAGTGGGAGAAATTAATTTAAAATTAATTCTTGTTGTCAAAACAAAAAGCGTGTTTTAAAGATATAATAACTATCAAAATATTGATTCTTGTTTAAGTCTGGTTTAGATGTGAAATTATGTAAAATGAAAAAAATTGTGTTAAATGGTAAAATAATATTAAAAATATACTTTAAAACCACTCAAATTCTTAATTTAACACTTTTAATTATTTCGATTTAAAAGTTTTTTTAATTAAAATTTAGTATTTTTCACTATTCATGATAATATAAAAGTTATCCAAAAAGTACCAAAATTTCACCCTAGGATAATTTCGATATTCTGAATCCAAAAATTAATCCCATTTAGAGAGATATAATTTATAAAATTTAATAAGATGGTATTACTAATCATCATGACTACTTTGATTGGTCGAGGTGTGTTAGAACTCGGAGTTTCGTACAACACACGCTACTGTATTAATCAAAGAGAAGCGTACCATAGAATATTGGGGTGTTACAAATCCACTACTATCAAGGGTTAGGAAATTCAAATACAAATAAATATACTTATCAATTCATCATCCAATATTAACTTCATTATTATTTAGATGGAAAGAGTTGAATTTAGGGATTACATTAATCATAAAAGTAATATAATATATTAGGATTAAACTCTCCAATATGGGTATACTAGATATAATATAAAATTGGATAAAATTATTACCAAATATTTATTTTTAGTGACCAATAATAGGTGATCTAGTGAAGGATTGTTCGGTGACTTGATTGGGATTATTGGGGGGAACAATAATTTTCATCCAAATTAAAACAAAACTCAATTGTTGGGTACCCAATACATGTACACAAAGTACATGATGGAGCTAGCTGTGGTGTGATATCCCAATTGATATCACCTATATATCTGTATAATTCCACCAATTACATGGTGTTGTTCCAAAACCATGGAACAAATTTCTCCTGATTTTAAATTTCAAAAAATACTCTTACTCGTCTCTTTCACAAATTCGTATCCAAAAAGTAAATATGTGACTAAATTACAAAACGATAAATAAACCATATGATTAAGTCCACAACATTACATATCTTTTATAACTATATTCTCCCTAATAAGTTTACCCAAATACCCATATTTATTATGAATTAAAAACTATATAAGAGGATAATTTATGATAGGTATTCCAAAACCAGACTTGCATCGAAAGAATAGATAAGTATGATTTGGTTTATTAAATGTGATTTATGTATCAATAATGCTAATATGATCTCTATGATTGGGGTGTACAAATGTTTTCTAATATAATATAAATTTATCTATGAGGGAGAATAAATATAAATAATTGGTGTCTGTTCTCTAAAATATTGATCAGAGAAGTGTCATAAATTTTAAATGAAACCATTGAACTAATATGTGTTTTTATCAATAATTAATTATATAATAATATTTTTGGTTATTTAAAAATTTTAGAAAATATTAGAGATAAAAAGGATATGTTAGAACTTGAATAGATTAAAATTTTCTTTTTTTATGTATATATGATAATTTTACCTTTCACCATATAATTATTAAGATCCTTCTTGGAATTAATGATTATATAAACATTCAATTTGACAATTCAATTTAATGGTTATTGATTCTATTTTCCCTAACTATACCTTGAAATGGTGTACTCATTAGAATAATTCCAAAAATCTTTTGAATAAAATGATAATATTTAATTGGGTGGGTTAAATTTAACATTATTATCCAAAATTATTTTATAAATTCTATTCATATATTATAAATTTAGTCTTTTGGATTGAGTTTTCACTGTGCTTGAAATATTTTCTTCTTCACAAAAGAAAATTTCCATTAGGATTTTACCAAAAAAATCAATCGAAGAAGTAGATTCATCATTCAACTATAATATTTTTCATATGATATTCTTGAAAAAAAAATTACACTTATTATAATCAATACAATGGTAATATTGAGAGTCTCTAATTTTCATCAAAGGATTAATATAGTATCAAAAAATTCATTATTTCCACTAATTTTCCTTATATCTAATGGTCCATAATTATTTTTTATCCAAAAAAATAATCATTTTCAATAGGTATGTGAATCATAAAACCAAATTAATAACATTAATTTCCCATGATGTCTTATATATCAAGACAAAATCATTTTCCTTAATTTTATAACTCAAGGAATTCGTACTCAATTTTAATACGAATAGTTTATTGAAAATATTTCCTCAAATAATTTTCATAAAATCATCACAATAAAAGCAAAAAATTTCCCTGGTTTCATTGTGTTTTTCATATTTATATATTATTAATAATATTGAACATCAAAATGATAAATATATAAAAAAATAATGATCTCAATATTGATTAAAATAAAATAGTTTCCATGTTGTGTGGATCTAAACCACAAATTTTTTTATCTTAGAAGTCTCACTATAAGATAGTATTCATTATTGAATAAAGGACACAATTGAGATTAGTTATTATTTAGTGAATTTGGAATCTCAATATGGTAAATTTAATTATTTATAACGTCTTATTGTTTCACAAATATATATATGAATTTTTTTTCACTATATCCAATCACTTTTGTTGTCTCATTGGGACGATCATTGAAATTTACATCACAATCTTTGTTCACTACGTTCTAGATAGTTATATATATTTATTAAAATTAAATGGATGATATGAGTATTAAAAACAATATAAAATAAATATTTTAATTATTAAATTAATATTATATTTATTGTGAGATGAGTGCATTTATTAATTGAATCCATTAAAAGTGTCATCAAGTATCCCTGAGATGAATTGAATATATTTTCATATGTAATGGTGAGATAGTGTATTTTAAATGTATAAGTATTTATATAAAATGATAATGATGAAATTAAAATAATGTTGATATTTTTTAAAATCTCTAATTATTATATAATACTTCTTGATGTTTTTTAAATAATTCTTGGGTATTTCCAAGATCATGTTTTGAAAATATACATCCATCTATGGAAAGTATAATACTAATATGAAAATAATTAATATAGACTAAAAAGGTAATAATAATTTTTTATGAAGTATATGGAAAAGGAATTTTAGTATAAGACACTTTTGTAGTTTCTGCTCCTTTTCCATTTGATATAAATTTGTCCATGTCACATTTTAGAATACATTTTATGGGATTTACTAAGAATGAAAAAGAATTACAATAAATTAGTTGTAGTCTGAATGAGTGAACATGGACCACCGTGAGCCCAATACTTATATGAATTATTATTGATGAATATTTTATGCCATTATCTACCATGAGATAAATTTTATAGTTTTGGGTTGTTCTTACGTTCTATAAATCACATAATGTTTACTACGTTGTCAATGTAGCATAGAACGAATGAAATTGTACCACAAAGAGATTATATAAACTAAAAATAAAAATATGGTAGATACGATTCAAATATAGTAGGATGAAAATTTGAGAAATTAAAATAGGATATCACTTCTAAAGCATTCTTGAAATATCATATATAATTATTTGAGAATTATAAATTTTGATAATAGCAGTTTAGTTTCTCCAGTATTATAGTAAGTCAAATAAAAATAGAAAAATATTATTTCTGGAAATTGAGATATGGAACATGGAGTAAATAACAACATTAATAGTTATTTAGGAATTTGTATTGAATAACATGTAATAAACATCGGTTTTTGAAAAAATTAATAATGTATCAGAAAACTATGTTTTAATTAATTTAATTCAATAATTTTCAGTAATTCATAATTCCAAAGATTATATTGGTGAGATATATAGTGAACTAAGAATGATAAATTTTAATATTTTGAGAGATAAATAAAATTATTCATGATTTTCAATTAGGAGAGATAAGAAAACATGAAGATCAAGATAATTTAATGGTATAATATTGGGAAGTAGATCATTAATGTTATGTATGAAGTGAACAAGGTAAACTAAAATGATTTAAATATTTATTATTATATGTCAATGATATTTTCAATGTGATAATATATTATTTTTATTATATTGAAGGATTAAATATTCGGACCACAATCAATAGTTTTAAAGATTCACGGTTCTCCTACAATCTTTCTCACACTATTCTAAACATATTATTACAATAGAAAGATTGTAAAAAAATCTTGTTGGATGATATGTATTGTGAGGAAATCAAAGATTATAAATTAATACCACCATAAATTGTTTAATTGGAAATTTTTTCGATTAAATAATTTATTAATCAGTTTCAACCCAATGAATTTACGGATTAAAATTACATATTGTGACTAAACCTAAAAATATTAATTTGAGCCTTATCATATTTCATTTATATTTCATTTTGAAAATCTATATATTGTATTTGAGTAAATCAGATTCCAAAAAATAACTAAACATAATGTTTGAAAAAAAAAATTTAAAAAAATTACCCCTAATCATTTCCCCACAATCTTAGTTGGGCACCAATTTTTGGGGCACTTATATTAGACTTTTTACCCTAGAACCAAAATGATCTTAATTTTAATTGGAATTATATTCAAAGATCATTATATTAGTAAATATAATATTATAGTGTGTATTTTATTCTATATATAATTTATTTAATAATTTATGTGAAGTAATTATTTCATTGTAATATTATATTAATTTCCCGTAATAATGAGAATCATGTGGTTCTATGACAATATTCCGAAATATATGTTCTATTGTAAAATGTTATTAATAATGTAGGAGATAAATGAATAATATATTTATTTTTATTAGTCTCACAATTTATTGGGAATTATTTTAAGAAATTCACTTTTAATAACCTCTACGAAGATATTTTACGATAATAGACCAGCCAATAGAAATTCCACATGTTCGGTTTTCCATTGTAAAATCCAACTCATAGATGTTTTTATTGATCCTATTACATAATATTATTTGTAATATATATCTTGAATCTTAAACTATGATTTAATGATCAAAATCACGATGACATATTCTCTTTTAAATGTAGGATATGATGGGTACATCATAAGTTATATGAAATTAATGATTATTTATCAAAAAGGGTTTTCCCTTTAATTTTAAATGAATTATATATCAATTGTATTGATTGAAATTTAATAGTTTAGTTAAGTCCATATTAATGGTATTTTATCAATGTGCTAATATAATTAATTCAATTAATGATAAAAATAAAGGATTATAGCACAATTATTTAACATGATAGATACAAAATATAGGCAATAAAAATATATTGAATTTTAGGAAATCATATGAGGGTTTTATAATTTTTACAAGAAATCATTAATATATAGGTTCATTAAAAAATTTTAAAGATGATAATCATAGACTTTTCGCAAGACCGACATAATGAAACTGAGAAATAGGCATATTGTGTAATACACTATGTGTATCCAGATTTTAAATTAAATTATATTTGATTTTTTTTTTCAATAAATATTATTTTCATTTAAACTGGATAATTAATTTTTTGGTTATATTGATTATAATAATTTAGTCACCAGTTATTCTAGTTAGGATATATGTGATTTTAATAGTAAATTAATATAATATATAATTTTTATTAAATGAATTGTATAATAAATAGTTATTATTCATGTTTCTATTAAGACATATGAATATTTGGTTTGATTAGTTAAGGGTCTTGATCAAAATATATGTTTTATAAAATATAATTTAACTAAATATTACTTTAATTATTAATAAAAAAATGTTATTTAATCGTCCTTCCATTATCAAACTACAAATAAATATGATTATTATAATAATAATAATTATTATCTTTATTATTATAGTTCAACATGGGGTTCACATATAATTATAAAAATTTTTAAGGTTATATGTGGCAGAATTAATTCTATAACCATAACTATATTATCGAACTCATATCATTTCATGTAGGTAAATTGATCGAAATCAATATAACCCTCTAAATACTTCTCCCTCGACCCATAATACTTTTCTCAAAAAAGTAATAAATAATTGGAGATAGTAATTATAATATTCCCTCTTAAAAAATCATGTATAATTAATAATACTTTATACTCAATTTGATTTCATTACTGATAAATGAAAAATTATGCAATTTTGTTGGTGCTTCCGTTCAAGAACCCAATGAACCTTTTTTGATGTTTCAATATTTATAGAAAATGTGATTATAGCACTACATGAGTTTTTATTTGATTCATCATTAAAATTATAGTACATTATGGATGTAAACTATATTTATCTATAATGTAAAAATTACATGAATTTTTTTTTCATGGATATAATTTAATTACAGTATTTATGTGAAAAATTTATATCTTCATATATTCTAGGTTTTCTATCATCCAATTATAAGGAATTACACAATGAAAATGATGAAATATATTTTGGTCATGTGCCTGACAACATTTTAAACAACATGGAAACTTCAAGTGGTATTAATGGTGTCACATATTAATTTATGATTGTTTATTAGTCATTTACGTATTGTATAATTTGGGATTAGTTTTCATTTTTAAATTTTCATTCATTAATCCAAAAGATGATATATCAAGATTGATAAATTTTATATGACCATGAAATATCATTGAAAATTAAAATAATTATTAATGTTCACATATGGATATAGTAATTATTCGAGCTACATATCATGGATACATAGAATATAATAGAAATGTATAGGTTGTTTACAAATGGTCAACCACAGAAGGATGAGTTTAGATCATCATCAAATGTAATGTGGTAGTTCTGTACGTGATGTAATTATACACTATTTATTGATCACATGTTGGCTTATGATATTAAAAGGGTACATTGTTTATTTCTAGTGTACATTCCATAAATCTGTACACATTTGTTTAGCGGGAAATTTTGAAATTGTGCGGTCAATAAATATAGAATATAATTAATACAACTCATATATTGAAATCCATCTTAGTGATATGATTATAAAGGAGAACAATAGAATATATGATAATATATATGTCATATAATTCATAACAACCCACTTAAATAACACATCCCTTGTAAGTGAAGGTTGACACACATATGGCATTATTTAATACAGCCAAAATGCACAGTGTCTGTCTAAATATAAATGTCATGTGATAGTGTTTTACAAAAAATGCTATATAATGAGTTGTATAATGGGTTATGAATATTATTAAAATATATAACTATTTATTTTTAATGTTTAACTATATATAAATAATATGTATTTCTTGTGTATAATTTTTTTCATCATGGGAATTATCAGTACAACATTCCATATATATTCATGGATTACCATGGAGCTTTTAATAATACCATAAAATCATGGTTTTGTCACATGTGAAAACAAACAATGTATATTGTGATGTTTCATGTTGGAATACATATCATTAGAATGCATTTAATATTACAAGGACCACACCATACATAATGCATGCATTGTGTTGTGTGATAGATCCTTTCATGTAGTAGTTAAATCTTGTAATGTGTATAATCTAAAATGATAAATATACATTCCATGCCTCCTCTAGTACCTGTGGTATTTTTTTAATAATAATGAAAGATATTTTATTTGAAATTATTGTGGGAAATAATATCAATGAATATTTAAATTAATAATAATTGTAAATCAATTAATATAATATTCTAGTGATTAATTATTTGTTAAAAAATTTATCATAATAATTAACAAAATGAAATTTTTCATGGATTATTATAAATCTGAAGTTGTTGTGTTTGTTTAAGATCTTAAGTATAACTAACTTTATATGTGTAGGGTTTCTATTTAATTTAAATATTATTGGATTGATTTAATTATAAATTATAATAAAATAAACCATTTTTATCTTAACATCATCTCATTATCTTTTGTGGGCATGTATGTTATTACATGGTTTATTTTATACAAACAAAACCCCATGTTCCACTCATCATTCAATGAGTAATGTTATATGATGGAATAGAGATCCCAAGAGTGATATGGTGGTTTCAAAAAAACCAAGGTGAAATAAACTAATGACATACTCATTTTATAGGTGGAATACTATAACATAAACCCATCCTAGGTCAGGAATTTTTTCCCATATATTCAAATTTCATTTTATCATAGAATTGATAAAACTAACAGTACTAAAATCTTAAAGGCATGAAACACATATTTTTTATATTTTCATGTGCATGATTCATTATTTATTTATGATATTATTTTTTATTATATGCTTCAATGTGATCACCAAAAGTAAATAAGATAATAAGCATACAGGAAAAAAATAAATGGATTTTATATAAATTATTTTATAGGGAATATGTGGAGGAAATTTCAAATTATATTTAATAGTTTGTGTTTCCACTCAACGGATCAAGGAACAACAAGATTTACAAATGGAAAATTTTCTACCTAAATAACTTTAAGGAGTTTGATAAGGCCACCATCCAGTTAAATTTAATGGGAATATGGATTATTTCTTCTAAAATATCAACAAAACTTTATATTATAAACCCCATAATGAAGAATATTTTTATTTAATGAAATAGTTGGAGTATTATAAAATAAAATAAATTTCATCATAGTTATTATAATAAAGATAAAATTAAAAAATATGTTATTGATTTCCTATTAAAATGAAATTATAATAACTCATTACTATCCTTGAGATCTATATTAAATAAAATCAGTCTCTTGACTAATATGAACCTTTAGAAGTGGTAAAAGTTTTTAATCATTATTTTATAGTAATAGGGTAAGTGTTATGTCCTAGAGTGCCCAGTTATTGATAAAAATCCATCTAAGTAAGCTAGTGGGGTTGATCATATTTTCCACTAGAATCAGGCAGATTGTGAAATATATATCTTGTTATTTAGTCTATCATATATGTCTCTTAATATCCAGAAGGATCACATGAACATTGAGACACACACAATGTTATATTTTTTTTTATTTTTTTTGTTATGAGAATTCTACAAATTATAGGTATAAGAAATATAACTTTTAAAATCAATCTTATTGATGGTGTGACAAATGGAGCACATTTAGTTCATATGAATAGTTATATTGATCATTTATGTATTCTAGATTTCAATATACCAAAATAATTGTGTACAAAAATCATACATGTCTCAATACGTCATATATACTCCATATTTATTTTTAATTTTAATTTGCACAATATTTATATGTCACTCCCAAATATTATTAATCTTATTCTCTCTAAGGATAAGGATATGAGGGATGAAAAACCATCATTCTCTTTAGATGAGAAGAGGTAGGGAAAGTAAAAAAATTCATAAAACTAACATCATGTATAAGACATCTTCACAATTCTCTACTATTATAAGAAATATTATGAGGTATGATATGTGAAAATATGTACAATGTTTTTAATAAGGAAAGAAGGTCCATATGATGAAGAAATAGAGCTTTTGGAAGAATAAAGGGTTATCTTTAAGTGAGATTTTTTAATAAATGTAATATAAAAATTTATAGAATTTTGTTTATATATATATATATATATATATATTAGTTCAAATATTTATATTGAAAAGAGGGAATAAATATATTCATTAAGGTTTCCAAATATGATATAGTACATTGAGCTACCTATGAATAAAGACAGGTAGGAGTATCTATTGCATATTAAAATATTACTTTGTCTATGAAATTAATTGTAGTTTAAAATAATTGAAATTATTATCCTAGTATTAATAAAAACATTTTATTAATATCAATTTTGTTATGGATAACTATATATTCATGTTTTAAAATAATCAATACTAGTTTTATAAATATAAATATTTTTAGGTTATGTAAAACTATGGATTTTTTTTTGTATTTTAATATTAAAAAAATGTGTTAGAAATAGATAAAAAAATATCATGACTTATTTAAAACCATTTGGTGGAATCATAGTCTTGGTCATAAAAAATATCAGTTCTAAAAATATATATATTGAATTATTATTCAAATCTTTTGATCAAATTCCAAATTATATTTATCATTATTCTTTATAAAGAAAATTTACAAAACATCATTTTTGTAGAATGTCTGAAAGATCCCTCGAGATCCATAAATTATATTACCTAAAAGTGTATATAATGTTTTCAAATGGTTTTATATGTACATAATTTAATATAATTATTTTTATGAATTAGTTAATTTGAAATATATGTATTTAAAAATTGAGATATAAGTCCAAATCCTTTTATAAATTTAGGGAGTTCGAAAATGATGTAAAAAACCAGTATGGAGAGAAGATAAATAAAATCTATTTAGACTGAGTAAGGGAGTATATTAACCAATATTTCATTATATATATATAGTAATTTGAGATTATATGTCAGATCAATCTCATAGTCAATAAATTTAATGTTATAAGATAATGGTGTAATTATGCCTTATTTGGAAATGTGAGGTTATTGATTATCTATGTGAATCTTATACTATACTTATAGTTTTATTCATTAAATAACGTAACATACTTACAGATTTAAGATCTATTCCATGTCATAAATGGAACACTATATCATTTAATGTATGGAAGGAAATCCATCCCATATCACATACATGATTGGGGTTGTGAATCATTTTTTATGGATATATATGGAAAAAACAACATACACACGAAGACATGTAGTGAATCTTTATATGATATCGTATCAGGAAAATGGGATCCTATCTATATTATACCTTATACAAATTGAAATAGTGAATGAGATTCCATATTTCTTGAGGGAGAGAACTTATCAAAATGAGATTGTAGAGACAGATCTTTTTTATGAAGTTATTCTCAAGAATAAAAAAAATATCATGTGAGAAAATTATTTAATGCACCGTTATAAAATTTTTATTGAGAGATAGTGACATAATAAGAGATCATGTAAGGTTTAGAAAATATAGAGATACATTTTTTTATTCACCGAGGATGGTGAAACATTGTTGGTTTATAATGAGTAACATTCTTCATTCACGGATGAATTATATATATTAGAACTAACTTGTGAATAGAGTCAATCAATTCTGAGATGGATTCCATGTACTAAAACTATGATTGGGTTATAATATATCTTCTAGTTTATATATATTTTAGTGCAAAAAAATTGGGTATTCGAAAATCTATAATTGGAAGGTGTAGTTATTACCTGTAAAAAAAATCTTGTTCTTTTATTGGTTAAAAAAATCAGTAATTTTACTAGAAAAAATACATTTTAATTGATTTATATATTTAAATACATTGATTTCCATGGAATATTATCATGATTATGAGATATATAATATTGAGGTAAAAACAAAATTCCTTAATAGAATCCTTATGTAAGATGGATGCTTTTTATATGACATAACATGAAGGTTATTGAAGGTAATATATTACAATATGGAATGGAAGTTATAAAGAACCATTAATGGGTCAAATTAGGAAACACGATAATAGAAAATTCACTTTTATGAATCCATAATAGGATTTGGTTTTTTAAAAATGTAATTTGAACATTATATGCATAAAAGTTCTATCAGGAGTGTTATCATTTTCCATATAGAATATGTTGATGCTATATTACCAATGGGAAATGACATACAAATAAGGTCATACGTGGAATGGTATATATTCTGGTGATAATTTGAATTTGTGATAGATAAAATAGGATAAATGGACTATGTGAGGAAACATTCACTAACAAGGTATTAAAATGATTTAGTATGAAATGTTTAAAGAAGTGATTTTTTTCAATGTAACATGGTGTATAAATCAACAACAAAATTTACCATCACACATAAGAGTATCGAGAATATGTGTATGATTTCTCAAACATCAGCAATAAGATATGACATATATTTAATTCGATGTACCAGTAATGATAATATTATTCAATAATAATGGTATGATGATACATGGAATGATCAAGTGAATGACATTGGATTGTTCACAATAATATCCTGACGTACTTGAGTTGTACTAAATATAAGTAGATGATTTATAGAGGATATGAGAAGATAGTTGATTGAGGATAAATTAATGATAGTTTCTAGATTGTATGGGTTGATTTTAAATCATTTTAAGGATATTTATTCATTTATAATATATAAACAATAATGTAAATTATATCAATATAGTTAATGATCACTAATTATATTGTAAATTCAATTATATTGTATCTTCTAATACAGATAAATAAATATATTGGATAAACATATTCAACCCAAAAATTAAAGTGTTTCAAATAAAGAATGATTTAACGTTGAATATTATAACAATATAGTAATACTCCTTTCTAGGGATCTAGGATCATATCAATGGATGAAGCACAATATTCATAAGTATCACATCTTCAGAGAGTTTTTTTGAAAGTAGTGAGTTATTAGTTAGGATGGTTTTCATAGAAGATAACATGGTTGACTCACTGACTAAATCTTTACCTTATAGGAATCATGTATGTCATGATAAAAAATATCGACATGAATTTTATGGAAATTTTCTCTATTACAAGTACGAGTTAGTTGTAGATGGTTTCCTAGACACAAAATATATTATAATTTTCATAACCACTATATTAAAAGATGATAATATTAATAAAAAAAACTTATGTGGCCTTTTTTTATGTAAAATTATTCTAAAAAAAATATTATTATTATCACTGAAATTTTATATTACTTCCACACTATACTGAGAACCTTGATGTTCCAGGAAAATATTACCAAATATATGTTTTTTTCAATATGACTTATATTTTATGGGAAATATATATGATGAAAACTAGTAGATTTAATAGGGTTATAGGACAATCAGACTAATTATCTTGAATTTTTTACATAGTAATATCATATGTAATTCCTCGACCCGAGTTACCTAGAGTCAGTGCATTATTTCATTACATTGGCATGATCACAAAAGTTCATGTCTCAAAATACCGATTATTTTACTAGCCTTGGAAACACTAGATACATTCATAAATGTTACATTACATCATAATGTGAAAAATCACAATAACATAGTCTCCATAGTCCACACTTCTATCCCCTTCATACTATCCTAGTAGGTCATTTATAAAATATTCCTTCATATCCTGGGAAAATAAAACATATAAAGAGGTAAGCTCAGATGCTCAGTGAGGATAAAAATACAGCGGAAACTTTCAGAAATAAACATTAACATTTAAGGCAATGTATAACTAATCCAAAAGCCATTTAAAATTAAACTTTAGAATAATATGGAAAATGTAAAATTAAATAATTCCATTTACATACTCACATGGATATTCTACTAGTCGAATAATCACATGAAATATCAATAACCACTTTGATAATGATGGAATGAAAAATGTCATACTATCATAACCACATAGTCAAGGCCCCGTGCCAAGACTACAAATAGGATTTTGTCATGTCTACATGCCTTGACACTTGTATGCCTCATGAGACCTACCAATGCATCGAGGAGCTATAGTGGGCTCCACCCGTCACTTATTAAGTCCAATGCATTCCTTATATGATAAGGTTTAAACATATCATAAACCATAACATAATCGTATCACATAAAACATGCATAAAGGAAACATAAAATTTCCACATTTCAATCACAAGATATCAATACAACACATTGATATAATCAAAACACTATCAAAACCATTTTCAGTACCAAAATAAAAGAAAATTTAAACATGGAATTTATTTTTCATTTAAAAAAAAGTTATGGCTTATAGAGGAAGCTGAAACTCAAATAATTGTCATGACGGTGGAGTAGTCAATATCGCCGCATACGTACGACAAAAAAACATTCCCTTTTTTTACTAAAACGCTTCGTATAAAAAGATTCCTTTTGAATAAACGTAAAATGCATAGGGGTTTATACACCGTATAAAATAAAGTCTTGTATTAAAACAATATATGCCTCAATGAAAGAAGATTGAGATGAAGTCCCTTACCTCGTGTCCGACTTGACTCGATCATCATTTTATCTCCTGAATAATAAACTTGAGTTAATCTCTATTTTCTTAAGAACCATTTTCAAGTTCATTATTCCTTTTATATCACTTATTACCATGTTATGAACATTATGTAGTCATTTAAGTTAATAACGACCAAATTTTCGATCTTTGGTACTTCAGTTGACAATATATATAATATAATTACAAGTTGTTCATGTGGTACAATATATATTATACATTATCTCTGGAATCATATTCATGATTTATATATCATATATATCATATATATCAAGTAGATACATGCATTTATATTATTACATAACATTTAGCGGTAATAAATGAAATGCACAGTTCATTAAAACGATAAGCCATGCGTACGCATGAACACTACTTTCATTTCTATTTCATATTAAATGGAATGAAATAATAATGATATAAAGGTATATTATAATTCTAGTATAATATCATATATAATATCATTAACTCCATCCTTTATACGTCCCACATATGGCATTAACGATTCAAATCACTTTGAGGGATTGGTAGTCCCGACTTCGTAAAATGAAATTATCGCATTTACAATAATGGATGCCATAAATGTATGCCATAAATTAAAAATACAGAAGCATAAGTAACACAGAAACATAATATATATCATATATAAAAATGGTTTCATCATAATTTCCACCATGATATGTGTTAAAAGAAGATTGAACAATCATCGTTTCGTGAGGCAGTAATTCACCACCCACAAAAACAATATGTTCTTTAACCATTATACGAAGGTGTGTGTATGTGTAAATCAAATAATTCTCATAAAAATATCCTAGAATATTTAAGATACTATTTTTGTTACAATGGAAAGGAATAAAATGAGTTTAAGGTGTTGGAGAAGCAAAATAAAACAAAATAACAAAAGAGAAGACATTATATTAAAATTGGGTAACTCTTTTTGATTTGAGCCAAAGGCATCCTTGGGAAGAATTATACCCATTGTGAGGCTTTTAGGAGTAAGAGTGGAAAGTTTAGAGAGTATTTGGGAAGAGTTTGGCCGAGCCAAATGTCTTTGAAGGTGTGAATAAGGTGGTAGAGGTGGGGGGATTTTATAAGAGGAGAGTAGGGGCACTCATGGAAAGTTATGAAATGTTACATTATTATGAAATGATTTTCAGATTTTAAAGGTCCCACAATTATATATTTCGAGGATAAGGTGATAAGGGTTTGAAATACACCCATCTAATAGGCTTTAGACAAGTGTAAGTCTTATATTTTACCTTATCTTTTAATTTTATTTAAATCGTTCAATAATGAGGTAATCACTACATCATCCTGGTGTCATAAATAAATTTATTTATTTTATGCCTAAAAATTATAAAAAAATTACCATGATGTAGGAAATATTTTTAGATTTCCAATTAATATTTATAGTCTAAAATTTATCTTATATAACCCCATTTATTTTTTTTAGAAAAACAACACATGTTGTGACAATTATATTTTTACATTACATAAAAAGTTATTAATGTCATTTTCTTAACCAAGTGGCTCCATGGGGTCCCCCAGTTGACCCATGGATTGTCTTGGTCGACCATGACTCATCCAATAAGGGTCGGACAAGTGTAAAGGTAATTTAATATTATTATAGCATTATATTAACATTAAATTACACCAATTACCTTTAATCACGATTAATAAAACTTTAAAGTTACTATTAACCAAAAATTATTTTCGTTACATTGAACCAAATATTACTTACTAATGACAACTATGCATGTCGTATTTTTGAAAATCAATTCACATAATTGGTAATGTTTCATTTAAACAAAAAAAATAATTTTTTAACTACCACATAGTGGTTTCACTATTCATCAAAAATTGGAAGTTCTCAGAAAAATACCTAAAATTCAACATAGGCTAATTTCGATATTCTGAATCCAAAAATGAAGTCCATTTATAAATATAAAATTCATATAATTTCAAAAAGTAGGTATTAGTATTCATAACAGCTATTTTGATTTGTCGTGGTGTGTTAGAATCTCGAACATGCGTACAATGCAAGTTGTTGCATTATTGAAAGAGAAGCGTATCGTTGAAGCTTAGGGTGTAACATTCTACCCTCCTTCAATAAATTGAGTCCTCACAATTTGAAATTGTTCTTGGAAAATAAAAGGTTGAATGTATAAAATACCTTTGTGTAAAACCCATATAAATAATCGGGTTAACAAAATTTGGCCTTAATAAGAGGGAAAGGGAAATGAAAAAGTCACCACAAAATTATGATCTCGATTTTGAGAACATTAGTGGAAATTAGAGGCACATAATTGGAGGAAAAACGTAAATATTTTTAACAAGTGATTGAGATCATCAATCAAAAACAAGTGTAAATTTGAGGGCCTCAAAGCCTTCAATTTATGGTGATTTAAAATATCATCAGTTCAACAAAACATAAGATATTAGGATAACACATTTTTTTTAATATCCATTCCCTAAAGTTTAAGAGTAAATTTATTCATAAAATAAGATATATATATATATATAGATATATATATATATATATACTTGACAAGTTGATATTCATCCTTCAAATAATTTATACCACAAACTCATCTTTCACTCAAAAAGATAATAGAACTCAAAAATATTATATTTATCCTAATCATATAAGGTTCCAAATATTAACACATACCATGATGAAAAATATTTTGTAATAACCAGGGACTTTCTATAGGCTAGTGGTAAGTAATAATGGAATGTCGCACTATGGTTGTGGGTTCGATTCCTACAGCATTTTCTGACGCGATAGGTTATCCCCCAACCTGCAGGTTGTCCTTTTCCGAAAAATATAGTATTATAATATTCCTAAAATAATCTTCAGAAATTGTTTTAACCTTAAACAATAATATCCAAAGTTCAACATATTCTTTTTTAACCTTTATAGTTATCCAAAATACCTCTGTCCAGATGTTCTCTAAAAGGTCTCTAAATTCCAAAATCAATTGTAACATCAGATTCCCCAAACAAATTGATGTTTCTCTTATTGTCACATACTAAAAATATGATTAACGGCATCATATTAAAACCTTAATGAAAACAAAAGGTATTGTAGTACAATCCTTATATATATCACATTATTCTTCTAACCAGAATATAATCATTGAGTCCAAAAGCACCAATACATTAATTATTTCACTTATACTGTAGTAATAACATAAGATTGGGCTTGATCCCTTGGCCTTTTCTGATGTATGTTTCCCTGACGCTTAGGACATTCATTTGAATAATGCCCCATTTCCTTACAATTATATCAGTCAACATTGATATCCTCTTTCATTCCCTTGAAATCACGAGCCTGGTGACCTTTTCCTCCACATTTATAACAAACTCACATTCCTTTTAGGAAAGTACCAGGGTGATTCTTCCCACAATTATCGCATAATGGAAAATTCTTCTTTCCCTTTATCTGTCTCCTGCTCCACCATTCTCTTCTTCACTTTCTTTACATTGTTGTCATAAGACTTTGAGATATTTTCTCTAGTCTTGATAGCACATGAGACTATATATTCGTACGTTGAGAAAGATAGTGATACTAATACTCGACAGAGAAACGGTTTTAACCCATCAAATAAATGGTCGATCTTACTTCTTGGTATACATATATAATCTGAAGCATATCTCTCTAACCTTGTAAAGTTAGCCTCATACATTGTGAAATTCTCGTCCTCCTTTTTTCTAATACTCAGAAATTGTCTTTCCATATCTGCTTGATGGTCAAGAAGAAAGTATTCTTCTAAGATAAGATCTTTGAACTCCCTCCAATCCATATTTGATACTTCATCATCTTAATTTGTGTTTTGAATCAATGACCACCATTGATCAGCATCCCCAGTGAGGTGGTAAAATGCCATGATAACCTTTTCCCTTTCACTACTCCCCAAAGTCATGTAATTTTTTCTCTAAGGAATTTATCCATTTCTCAGCTACTAAGGGATTTTTACTCCCATTAAATGTTGGTGGTTGTTTCCTCATTAAGCGATCTTACATTGATCCTCCACGTTGCAGATTAGGGTGCTTCATACGAGTAAGGTTATTATTCATTACCTGAGTGAGTTGTCCTAGTATAGTGATATGTTGATCAACACCAATTGTTTCACCAACTCCATTATAATTATCTTGAGCAGGAGGGAAATCCCTACAAGGAGTGCTAGCATTGATACTGTTTCCATTCCTTCCACTAGGTGCCATTTCTAAACAATATCATAAACTAGATCAGTTTATGAATCAAAATACATAATTCCATACTTGTAAAACACTTAACATAAATTGAATAGTTTATGGATATAATCCATAATCATAATAATGTTTTCTTTGAAGAAGTATATACTCATAAACCCTTCATAATGGTTTGTAAAAAAATGAGAATTATGCAAAGCATATCCCCCAGGAGTGTCGTAACCAAGAGTGCAGCAAGGCCCGTTGTCGTGCACCATTTCCCGTATGAGTCTAGCTCAAAGCGGTGTTTTTGTGTTTTACCCATAGGTGCATCTGTGCCAGAGCCACCTCTACCTACTCGTATCTAGACAGGTATGTATTTCTCGGAAAACTCACAATATATCTACAATACCAAAATTCTAGGAAGTTCTTCTATACTAATCCTCAACGTCTATCTTAGGGATATGTTATCTAATCAGAGTTTATCTAAATCTATATTACAAGGTTAGTAATAAACTACCTTTGATACCAACTGTAATTCCCCAACCCCATATTCCCCGATTCGGTGAATTATTGCATAACATTGGCATGATCACAAAAGATCAAGTCTTGAAAGACCGATTAGTTTAGTTTCATTGGAAACACTAGATACATTCATAAATGTTACATTACATCATAAAGTGAAAAATCATAACAACATAGTCTCCATAGTACACACTTAAATCCCTTTCATACTATCCCTATAGGTCAGTCATAAAATATTTCTTCATATCCTGGAAAAATAAAACATAGAAAGGGGTGAGCTCAGATGCTCCGAAAAGAATAAATGAAGCGGAAACATTCATAAATAAACATAAACATTTAAGGAAATGTATAACTAAAACAAAAGCCTTTTAAACTTGATCTTTAGGATAATATGTAAAAAGTAAAATTAAATAATTCCATTTATGTACTCAAAAAGGATTTTCTAATAGTCGAATAATCACATGCAATATCACTAACCACTTTCATAATGATGGAATGCATAATGCCAGACTATCATAACCACATACTCAAGGTCTCGTGCCAAGACTACAAATAAGATTTTTTCAAGGCCTCGTGCCAAGGCACTAATTTTCCTCATGAGACCAACCGATTCATAGAAGAGCTATAGAGGGCTCCACCCATCACTTATTAAGTCCAATTAATTCCTTATATTAAAAGGATTAAACATATCATAAACCATAACATAATCGTATCACATAAAACATGCATAAAGGAAACATAAAATTTCCACTTTTCAATCACAAGATATCAATACAACACATTGATATAACCAAAACATTATCAAAACCATTTTCAATACCAAAATAAATGAAAAGTAAAACATGGTATTTATTTTTCATTTAAAAAAAAGTTATGGCTTGTAGAGGAATCTGAAACTCAAATAATGGTAACGGCGGCAGAGAAGTTGTTGTCGCCGCATACGTATGATAAAAAAACATTACCTTTTGTTATTTAGTAAGATTATTCATATAAAATGATTCCTTTTTAATAAATGTAAAATTAAAAGGGATTTATACATAGTATAAATGAAAGTCTTGTATTAAAACAAAATATGCCTCAGTGAATGAAGATTGAGATGAAGTCCCACACCTCATGTCTAACTTGACTCGATCGTTCTTTAATCTCTTGAATAATAAACTAGAGTTAATCTATACTTTCTTAAGAACCTTTTTCAACTTCATTATTCCTTTTATATCACTTATTACAATTTTATGAACATTATGTAGTCATTTAAATTAACAATGGTCATTTTGTCGATCTTTGGTACTTGAGTCAACAATAAACTTCTTATAATTACAAGTTGTTCATGTGGTAAAATATCCATTATCTCCATAATCATATTCATGATGTAGATATCATATATATCATATATATCCAGTATATACATTCATTTATAATATTACATAACATTTAGAGGTAAGATATGAAATGCACCATTCATGGAGACGGTAAGTCGTACGTACGCATGAACGCAACTTTCATTTCTATTTTGTATTAAATGGAACGAAATCATAATGATATAAAGGTATATTATAATTCCAGTATAATATAATATATAATATCATTAAATACATCCTTTAAATGTCCCTCATATGGCATTAACGATTCAAATCACTTTGATGGGACAGCAGTCCGCATTTCCTAAAATGAAATTATCGCATTTACCCATAATGGAAGTCATAAAGGTATGTCATAAATGAAAAATAAAGAAGCATAAGCAATAAATAAACATAATATATATCCTATATAAAAATAGTTTCATCATAATGGCCACCAAGAGAGGTGTTAATGGTAGATTGAACAATCATCGTTTCGTGAGGCAGTAATTCACCACCCATAGAAATAGTATGTTCTTTAACCATTAGACAAAGGTGTGTGTAAGTGTAAATCAAATACTTCTCATAAAAACATCCTATAATATTGAAGATACTTTTTTTGATAAAATATAAAGGAATAAATAGAGTTTATGTGGTTGGAGAAGAAAAATAATACAAAAGAACATAAGAGAAGACATTACCTTAAAATCGGGTAACTCTTTTCGATTAGAGCCAAAGGCTTCCTTCGAAAGACTTCTGCCCAAAGTCAGGCTTCTAAGAGTAAGAGAGAGAAGTTGAGAGAGTATTTTGGTAGAGTTTGGCAGAGCCAAATGGCTTTGACGGTGTGAATATGGTGGTAATGGTGGGGGTCTTTTATAAGAAGAGAGGAGGGGAACTCTTGGAATGTCATGAAATGTTACATTATTATGAAATTATTTTTGGATTTTAAAGGTCAGACAATTATATATATCAAGGATAAGGTTATAAGGGTTATAAATACACCCATAAAATAGGCTTTATACAAGTTTAATTCTTAGATTTTACCTTATATTTTCATTTTATTTAAATCATTCATTAATGAGGTAATTGTTGCATCATCACGGTGTCATAAATAAATTTACTTAATTAATATCTAAAAATTATAACAGAATTACCATGATGTAGGAAATACTTTTAGATTTCCAATGAATATTTATAGTCGAAATGTTAACTTATATAACCCCATTCAATAATTGTTTTAGTAAAACAACACATGTTTGTGACAATCTTAGTTTCACATTTAATAAAAAGTTATTAATGTCATTTTGTTACCCAAGTGGATCAATGGGGTCCCCATGTTGACAAAAGGATTGTCTTGTTCGACCATGAATCATCCAATAAGTGTAAGACAAGTGTAAAGGTAATTTAATATTATTATAACATTATATTTACCTTAAATTACACTAATTACATTTAATCACGACTAATAAAACTTAAAAGTTACAATTCAACAAAAATTATTTTCATCCCATTGAACCACATTTTACTTACTAATGACAACCATGTATGTCCGATTTTTAAAATTCAATTCACATAAGTGGTAAAGATTCATTTAAAAGAAAAATTATTTTTTTAACTACCACTTAGTGGTTTCACTATTCATCAAAAATTGTATATTCTCAGAAAAATAAAAAAAATCAACATAAGCTAATTTCGATATTCCAAATCCAAAAATAAAGAAAATTTTGAAATAGAAAATATATTTTATTTTAAAAAGTGTGTATTACTATTCATAATGTCTATTTTGATTTGTCGTGTGTTAGAATCTCGAACTTGCGTACAATGCAAGCTGCTGCATTATTGAATGAGAACCGTATCCTAGAAACTTGGGGTGTTAAATCAGATAAAGTAGGATATGAAATAAGACATCCAATATTAATTTCACATGTTATTTGTATCATTTGGTTTTAATATATATGAGTGTAATGACCCATATGTAATTAATGATGTTTCCTTTTTTTAAAAATTAGATGTCTTATTATATTATGTGGTTATAGAAAAAAATCACTTAGTTGATTGTATTTTATTATTTAAAATACCATTTTTAATATTATATTTGTTAACATAGTCATTAAACATTGATCAAATGATTAGTATAATTATAGGGAACTAACTAATCCAATTGACTTAGCTAAAGGAAGTGATTGCCTCATCTAACAAGATCATACCCTATGAATCACATTTATAAGATAATCAAAGGGAGATAACATTACTGGGATTTTCCATTGATCTATCCCAATCTGATATCCAACAACTCAAGCATGAGAAAAAATCTTTATTGGATTTTTTCAAGGTCTTCGACATCATGACCCAAATAATGTTTGTCCAATGCCCCCATGGAAGTTTCACCATCATGCATGCTACATTTAGGTCATACACCGATGTAATAAAAGGATATGTATTAGGACATTAATAATATGAATATTCATAATGTATATAATAATTAACTTATTTTTAGTTTAAATGTTACATTATAAAGATTTTGATTTAATTTAATTTAACACAAATGTAATTTTTTTGTATTATTCATATTCAACTAAGGTATTTTTTTGATGAATTAATGTATATTTTAAATAAATTATATTTTAATAAAAATTCAACTATTAAATATGGTTTATTAAATATACATGGCCATATTAATTTACTTACATGAAATATACATCTTCTAAGGGTTCAAAATTTGTTATTGAAAAAAAAATAATCAATAATGTTGATTATTATTTTAAAGTGAAAATAAAAATATTAACATAATAATATAAAAAATGAATGTATATTTTTTTAATCAAAACGTTAATAT
The DNA here is from genome assembly GCA_963277665.1 of Viscum album. NCBI lineage: Eukaryota > Viridiplantae > Streptophyta > Magnoliopsida > Santalales > Viscaceae > Viscum > Viscum album. The sequence continues at coordinate 569,760,528 of OY728151.1, forward strand.
TATCAAATTGGGAATTTTTCATAATTTTCTATGATTATAGAATATTCGGGTAAAAGTTAAATTCTATATTAATATATAGTGTGTTTATTACATAGCAAGGACACAAAAATGATGAAATAAATACTATAATGGTAATATTAGGTAAAATATAGGTTTTTATATTAAAATAATTCTATTTTTATTTTACTTGATTAATTTTATTAATCCTTTATGAATCCTCCAAAAATCATAATATATTTTAGAGTGTGATATTCATTTATTTAAAAGTGTGACACACATACACATAATAAAGGACATTATTTTAATATAATCAGAACTTTTCCTAATAAAATAATTAAATCCTATCAATAATGGAATAAACTACGGGTAGAAAAATGGGTCATTTTTTGGTTTGAACTATATAATTTTGTAGAGTTAGAAACATATATATTATAGAATTGCATCTCTTTCCCTATATAAATTCACCAATAATACCACTTATCTTCACTATAAATACTTGGTTCACAACATTACTCAACCCTAATATCTATAAAATACCCTAACAGTTCCCCCATGTTCTCAACAATCACCTTTCATGCTTTTGATGTCATACTCTTATGGTAAAGGATTCTCTCTTTCTCACTTTTATTCCAGAAAATCCTCCCTGTTATGACATTTTGTTTTCAATTAATAAATTTTGGGTATGTTATTCTACCTCACCCATATTTTCATTATTATTTCAAAATGATGTGAGTCCCATTTCCCATTCATTAATTTCTTCCCGGTACACTCGTTTTGATGCCAAATTTTCATAAGCATCCTTTCCTTTATCTGTTTCTTCAAGTATGTTTATTATCGCATTCCTTATTCTTCAAATTATATATGTGTTGATATATCATTAAACAGTCCTATTTCATTACAATTCATGTACAAATTATGAGATAACCATTTCTCTTTCATAAACCCATGCTATGAATTTTTATGTGGTGATGTCATGCTGCTGAATTTTCACCGTGATTTTCCATGAAACCCAATTGTGTAGTGAATACCATATCCATTTACTATCAACAATGTTCAATTTTATTAACACATAACATTTTAATAGGGGAATTCATTTATTCATTCTATAATTATTGACCATTTACTAGATTATTATGATGAATAAAACCATGTTTTATAATATATGTGGCACACATAAGAATGAGAATGAAATTAATCTGTCTAATGCACCCATAATTATATAGAGCTCTCTTCTATTGTGTATGTTTTAGTGTCATGATATGTCTTATATGGTATATTGGTGTAGATGATTCCATTATTATACTTTTTCCAAAAATAATTCTTTGATATTTATCTATGACCAATGTTTATGAAGTAATGTTTTAAGTGGTTGCAACATTTCCCATGTTATGATTATCATTATATATCATAATTTACTATCTGTGTTCCTTAATAAATAATGGATATTCCTTATCTATCATATATTATTATCATAATGTTATTCATTGTTTACTCTATTATTTGGATTTATGGATCACCCATTCTTTATGTATTTCCATCGGTTATCCAAAGATGTTTTAATCTCATGAATGTTAAAGATGTTTTCAATAAATATGTATTAATTCATGATTAATGTTGTGATGAATTGTAGATAATTAAAAAATACACAAAAGATATCTAATTTTTTGTTTTAATTATTTTTTATTTTATGTAACTAGATCATCTATTAATGTTCAATGAAAATAAATGTTATTATAGTTAGTATAAGAGTAAATGTTTAGTTATTTTTTAATTAGTATCAAAAAAATCTTGTGAAATATTCAAGGATAAAGCAATGTATAAGAAAGAATACCAATGTTTTGGTTATTATAGAATAAGTGGTTTTTCCAAAAAAAAATATCTATTTTTGGATAGTACAAGTGGATGTGGTTATCGAATAGATTTATCTACGAGTAACAACTCTGACAAGGTGTTCTGGTCCTGACTTAAGGTAACCTAGTATATGAAAACGAGCCTAACTACATGCCATGTTTTACACTCCTGGGGGATATTCTTTTGTAACTCATCATCTCATTATTTACTATTATTAAGGGAGAAAAAATATTACCATAATAATATATGTTATGAAATTGATCATGGATAGCAAATAAAGATTCCCAGAAATCCATAAGTTAATGAAATGAATATAAGTTGTAAGTTATCCCTTAAATTTCATTAAATTCATATTTCTGTATTTAAATGTTTAACATAATAATCCTAAATTTTTCCTTTTATCCAATAGAATGTCCTAAATTTATATGAATATGGTAACAATTAATGTGAAGAGAAATGTGAGTATTTCCCGAGTGAGATTCCAAAATCGATGGGATCAGGAGTCACATAGTTCATGACAATAATCTCTTATCTGACTCAGGTTCTGAATATAATCCTAGTTCAGGAGGAGCGTCTAAATCCCCCCATAATATAACAATCCATAATTAATATCATAATGCAACAAAGTCAACCTATATTCAATTGATCATTTGATCCCTTAGTCACCAAACAATGGATGAACTCCATTGAGAAGATATTCTACATTCCTCAAAGCTTTGAACAAGAGATGGTTCTATTGGATTTTCATCGTATAAAGAGTGAAGCTGATAAACGGTGGAAATTAAAAAAATATATGAAGATTGATGAATAGATTGATGAACTAGTGTAGAAGGATTTCTAAAAAATAAATATTGAAAAATATTTTCCTTTTCCACTCTGTCATAAAATGGAAATTTATTTCATGTAACATAAGATAAAAATAACGAATCAATCGGGGCATACGAGGAATAAATAACAAGTAATGAATGATACAATCATATATTTTATACCCTTTAATTAATAGTTTAAAATTTCATTGTTGGGCCTAATCCATGGTTACAGAAATCCCTGGAGATCAATTCCTTTGACTACTATATTGGAATTCTGTGATGTTCCCTAAATGTCTAATTTGATATTGGTGAATCTCATGTGTACCACAAGGATAAGAAGTGTAATGTGGAGATAAATTCTAGTCGTATGATAATTATATATAAGGTTTCTAATATATTTCAACATCCCCCTTACCAAAGGTGCGGAAATAAGAACCCTAGTTATTTAATTAAGGGGTGAGGAATACTTTAGGTTTGGGAATGAATAGAACCGATCCAGTGATTGTGGAAAGGAAACCCCATCTACTACGATGGAGGAAATAAATGATATGTTCAACCATTAGTGTATTGTTCATTGATATAACAACAAGGAACCATAGAACTTTCTCCCCAATGCACTAATACAACAATTTTTTTGGAGACAACAAAAAACCTCCCAGGCACCAAGAGATAATTTTTTTCCTTATTATCATTGAACTCAATCCCAAAAACAAAGTGGTGAATGTTAAGATAGTTATTCATTCAACAATAGTGAACCTAGTTTTTTATTATGGTTTTAAAAATTTCTTCATATCATGAATGTTTTTTATAACTATTCCAACACCACTAAAAAATGTGGAATTGTTGATGTCTTCGAAAATGGAAAATGGGTAAATTAATTCATCCCATGTATATAACTCCTCCCCTATCAGTTTTTTTTAGATGAATTTCCAAAAAAATGTTATAATATATTTGGAGGAATCTATGGAAATTATTTGAATGTATTGGCTTTCCAAATAATTATCCAACATGAATTTTCATGAGAAGGAAATCAATCTCTATTTTGTGAGTCGTCGTTAGATTATAAAAAAATGACAGGATAAGGGAGATTCTTTATTTTCACAATCATCACAAGAATTGATATTACCACAGTCTAATCAAGAATATATTTCCAAATTTTTTTATTATAATGAATGAATCATCATAGAATATATTCCCATTGTAAGAAAATTCACCTATGTGTTTCCTGAGGAATATACGAGTCTTCCTCCCATTCGAGACATTGAAGTTTCGTTAGATCTTATAATTTGGGAGTTAGAATTATCCAAGGATCAATATAGAGTACAGGTTCTAGATCATGTAGTGTTGAAGAATAATCTTCAACAGAATTTGGATAATGGTTTAATAAACACAACTTCATCACTATAGGGTTTACCAGTCCACTTCGTCAAGAAGAAGGATGGGCCAGTGTGCCTTTGCATTGATTATCGTTATCTCAACAAGATCATGACAATGAACAAGTATAATTTTTTTCAAATTGATGGATTTTTAAATCATATTTTTGGATCACAATACATTTACATGTTGTATATGTGGACTTTATATTTCCAATTTCCATTGAATAAGGATGATATCCCCAAGAATGATTTTTTTACAAGGTGCAGTCACTATGAATTCATTATACTAACTTTCAGACTCACTAATGATCTTGAAATATACACGGGCATGATGAATAGATTCGTTAGGGATTACCTTGAATTTTTTTGGCAGTATTTAAATATTATATTCCAATATACACTAAAATAAACAAAGAGAATGGGGACTATTTGGATATTGTGCTCTAGCCCTTGTGAAAGTAAAATTCTTCATTCCATGTAATACAAATATGAGTTCTGGTTAAAGAATGTATCCTTCTTGGGAAATATCATCACAAGAAAGGGGTTATATATATGCCCTTTGATTACAGAATAAATTAATGTATGTATGATGCCAACAACTAAGAATGAAAAAAATATTTTCCTTAGGTTAACTGGGTATTATATCATATTCATGAAAATATTTCTCTGAAATATTAAACCATATCACTAAACTAACTCTAAAGGGAGTCAAGTTTTCTTATAATGATGAATGAAAATAAAACATTAATGGGTTGAAATTTAGGCTTATCACTAAAACATTTATCACACTACCTAGAGGTGGAGATATTTTCATGGTATTCATGGATGCTTCAAATAAGGGAATGGGCCATGTGTTGAAGAAAAACAAGAAATTAATTTTCTATAATTCAAGGAAATTGAATGTTTATAAACTAATTTAAAAAAAATGATCTAGAGTTCGATTTAGTGTTTTTTGAAATCATTGATGGAGTAATCTCTAGGAGTAGAATTGTGTGATATATATGGATCACAGAATTCCCAAGTGTATATTCACACCTAATGATCTAAATATGCCCCCTTGAATATGGTTAGAGCAAATCAGAGAATATGACTATTTAAAAAACTACCATCCTAGGAATGTGAATAAATTGGATGTTCCTCTATGTATAAAAGATAAATAAATTATTTCATTGATGGGAATTCTATGGGATCCTATCATCCTAGATTTGGAAAGTATGGACATGGGAATTTGAAAGGATGGAACATCATCAATCCTTTCACAAATAATTTCTCAAACTCCTATTTTGGATTGTTTCAAGGATTCTCAAATAGTATATGTGGGAATTAAATAAATAGGAAGCTATATGTAAAGGTAAATCCTTAGTGTTCATTATTCTTGATGATGTTGTTGTGATATTAGGGTCAATACTATTAGTAAAATCAATATTATGAAAGGCCATGTGACCCCAATACTCATTTCATTATTTCATAATACATTTCATAATTTATAAATTTTGACATTATTTATTTTGTATGAATCTTTCAAGGATTTATTAAGTGTAAAAAAATCATTACAAAATAATTTTATTGTCTTAAAAATCATTAATAGTCTCCGTGGAACCAATAATTAGATCAATTATTGGAGAAGAATAATTTTTAGAGATATGTTATGGAAGATAAATGTACAAAATTCATCCTATTTTTACTCTAAAAAAATAACATCCCAATGATTATTCTATAAATCTTGATAAATATGAAGAATTATGTGGTGTTATGAGATTCCCCATGATACAAATATAATTGATTGAGATAAAAAAAAATCTTTTTCTATAAAATTTTGAAAATTTAATATATAATATCAGCACTCAAGAAATTTGAAAATATAAATTACAAATAATTTATTATTTTAAATAGTGCTTGTAACTAAATAATTTATCATGTGGTTTATTTAATATACTAAAATGGAAAAAAATTATTAATGGAAATTTATTTGAGGAATTTGGGAAATAGGAAACATTTAATAATATTTTTATTAACATCATGGAGGATCAATCTATATTTGTCTATTTTGTGAATATTATATAATTTAAGACAAAATTTATTTTTTATGTAACCGAATCCAGAATATTTAGTAATGAAAAATTATGGGAAGAGGATTATTGAAAAATAGAGCTCATAAAGTATGAGAAGTATTAATATATTTAGAGATGACAATTGAGACTATATTCAGGGGTTCAATATAAATTTGATACCATATACACCCACATTATTCAATGATCCATGGTTGATAATATTATTATTGATGTTCTTGCTTAAGTGAGAAATAATTTGTGGTATAATTTAGACTGTGATTTTTATGAACAAATATCATTAAGAGGTAAGCATATTTGGATCTTATTGCATTGAATTACTAATGTGGATGGACATCATCATATGTTTATAAAAACATCATTGACTCTTTTGATGTTCATTACATTGTTTTAAAACAGTTTTTAACTCGGGGGATTCAGTCTAAATAACAGTACAACATTGTCTTCTGAGAAACACTCATAGGGAATATGATTATACCTCCATAACAACTTATAATTTTTAATTGATTCTGGTGGAGAATATTGATACTGGTCTTAACCAGATCATATCAATGAATACACAACCACATTAGGATTATACCACTTAAAAATGTAATGTATACTATCAATTTATATTATATGTTTTTAGGTGATGATAATATTTATATTTGAGTGGATCAGATCCTAATAATTAATATTATATAATTTATATATAATATATTATAAATGAAATAACCACTAATTTACCCCCCCCCCCCACCTATGGTTCCCACTTTCTCGGGAGCCATCATCCATCATGGATATTCCAGCTAAATTGTACCTAAATCAATCCTAACTCACCCCAATGAGCATTCTGAAACCCAGTGGGTTAGATGTATTTGATTGGGAATCCAAAACAACAATATGGAATAAATTAACATTAAAATTAAATAGATAATGAAATAATAGTGAAAATATAACTATAAATATTTTTTGTACCAACACAACCAAAAAGATAAACCCCTTACAATGTAAACATTTTAATAAACAAAACATCTCAAAACCAATGATAAGGTTATCACATGTTCTTGTCACAATACATATGCACAAAACATTACTTATGACTTATAACTATCAATGTCTCACTATCAAGAACACTAACCATCTCCTTGTGGTACATTTCCTTTTCCTATACCCATCATAAAAACTCTACAAATTCCCATGGTAAAAAATTACTGTGTGATAAACACTAGCCTAGTAGGACACTACTATGTTATTTCATAAGTAGTTCATATCAAATAAAACAAATATACTTAATTTTATATAAAATATGGAATGTTATAAATATACCATTTCATAATAATATATATTTTTTAAAAACAAGGAAAAAATAATGAATAAAGAAGGTTTATAAAAAAATGAATAAAAATTCCCTTACATAAAAACAGAATGATAAATAACATTTCAAACACTACTACCTATGAATCATTTTCTATCACAGAATCATGGTTATAATTCATAGGGTTATTAGGATATACACATATGGTTCTACATAATATTAGTGTATTAAAGAACCATGCGTTCAGATATCCTTCGGTCTCAAACCTAGGGGGAATAGGATAACACCCCAATAAACAGATTATATGCCCAAATAATATTTTGTTCTCGTTTTCATCGTCAATACATTATTATGTTGGTAGAATAATTTTTTCCCATTGAAATAATTCCACATAACTGCCCATTCTCCCATGATATTCAATTAAATCATTCATACAAGGTGATACTATTATTTTCAAACCATCATTCCAAATAACCAAAAATTCATGTTTCAAAATAGTGTATTCCATTTCAAAACCAACATTTATATCATTTTTCATAATAACTAAAGAGATTCACCAGAAATAATTTCATAATAAATTCTAAAAACATTTTATACTCTTATTTCTCTACAATTATCTTTTAAATCAATATTAAATAGTTTATTTCCCTTTAAAACTATTTTTAGTAAATCATCAATATATTTTAAAAGCTATTATCATGAGGTAAAAAACAAACCGTTCCATTTCAAAATAAATTCATTAATCTCAAATAGTTATATGTAAATCCAATATAAATCCATTTAAATGAAATAATAAATATTGTTTTCAATTGATAGGAAATATTTTCAAAACCACCTACCTCAATTCATGGTTTTTGATAATCACCAATTAATAGTTCCTCTAATAGAGAGTAAAATGTGATAGAATCAAATCTGATGGTTTATAAGGAAGTAAAATCTCACATAATAATATATAATTCAATATTAATATATCCATGAGAGGGAAAACACCCACTGTGATGATTCCCAAAGAACTCACCCTATGGAATGAAGATCTTGGAAAAATAACCAAATTTAATAGTGGATCCAATAAAACTATTAGATCAGGTTCCAAATCATTAATATAGAATTAAAAATATTGTTCCATATTATCATTATATATTATAAGGTTTTATCAAAAAGATATATTAATAATTAAAAAATTTGGCACATACCATTGAAAATATAGATCCAATAAAATATTACCGTAGAAGTTTGGTAAAAATAAACTAATCTAAATACTTAAATATAGGTGTTGTTATGTTAAAATAATTTCTAATATTAATTATTTATGACCCTAGAATGATTTTTCCAGAATAATATCCCAAAAAAGATGAGGCCACTACACCATCACTAATGATTTATGCTCCCTTGTGTCATTAGGTTTATATCTATGTTTCCATTAACCCCAAACCAATGGTATAGGAATCACTTGAAGAACCATTACCTGGGAATCATCAACAATGGTCAGCTTCTTGGTCATGGTCATATCAGGTTCTACATCATGGCCCACACAACTCAAGAGAAGCGATGTATATAAAATATACTTCTTCGGATAAGTCACTTGAAACACTATATGTATCAAATTCATATATGGTGAAATGTAAAGAATATTTATTACACTTTTATTCACTCAATAACTTCAAAGGATCCCAATTATATTATTTACAACATCAACTTTTTTTATCCATTAATCACACAACTGAGCCTAAACTCTCATAGAAATCTTGAATCAAATTGAAAACTCCAAATATCCTTTATGATGATAAACATAAGATTTATTCTATAATATTTACATTACCATTCTCTAAAAATACATCTATATCTCCATTATCATCTCTAGGAATAAACTATCACCCATAAGGGATGTTTTACAGATCTATAACTAAATAATTTTATATTTACATGGTTGTACATTCAAGGCCTCCAAGGAATACTATTAACTATTATTATAGGAAAAATAAACCCCAAGAATTTCTAAATCCCATGATCTTCATATTTCAGGAACATAAGTATTATGCATGCCATTAATATGTATAACTCATTTTTTCTGACTATCTAATTGAGGAAGGTGCATTTTTCTCAATATGACTTACAGTCCCATTACTTCTTAAGGGGAATAAAAATAAGAAATATATGATCAATGGATCCATATTGAAAACATTATAATAAAAAAATCTATTCAATCTACATGTCTCTTATATATATTGATTTCCCAATTCCTCAACAATATTCATAACAAAAATAAGAATAAAGGGGGATGATTTGGTCAATAATACAATCACTAATGAAGTAATATTATATATATATATATAGAGTATGAATGAACATATAACTAAAGACCATAAATATATCATCCAACATACATGTCAGTACAATATGTATTTGGCAAATTCTTGAAGTATTCTAATTCTGAAACATGATTTTGTGATTGATATTACAAGGAGAAAAAATTTCTAAAATGTATCATTTCAAAAATGAACTACATAATCAAAACCTTATATCCTAAAACATCTTTTTCAATCATGATTTGATCACTGACTATGAAATATTACAATACCACACCATAACATTTTTCATATATTAGATAATTAAATATAAAATCATAAAAAAGGATACCCTTGGAGGATAGAAACCATTTATTGATGGTCTCAAAAAATTATAATGATTCCCAAATTACTAGATACTCATCAATGTGGAGAAATAACAGGAAAATCAAATTAAGAAGATATCATTTCAATTGAAAATTTATATAAACAATTTCAGTCTCATCCTTCTAAACACCAAAATGAATTTGAGTAGAGAGACCCCGGAGCTTCCACAACTATTACAATTTCTTTATATCCTATGAAGATAACTTCTTACTGAATAAAATTATCAATAATATTCCCATTTATATGGGTATATTTGTCTTCATAGTCAAAATAATTAAGTAACACAACAAAAAACTTATATTAAATATTAAAATATTTCTACAAGAAGATATAACTCATTATTTTATGATTATAGTAAATGTAACCCATTTTTATACAAATTTAGAATCGTTGTCTCTTAAGTTAATTCATCAATGAATTATTTTTATGATCATGTATTGGATTTTTCTTATCATTAGTCCAAATAAAAAAACCCATTATCTATTACATGATCACCATATATGTTAAATCCATAAAAAACATGATTTATTACTATATTAAACATTTACTTTCCCAAACATTAGAAGATTCCACATTAGGGAAGACATAAAATAGAATCCTCAACTCATCGAATGACCTCAGACATATTGTAGTTCAAATGAAAATTACTCATTTTCAAATTAGAGTGACGATCATAGAATCTAACATAAATAATTCAAATATAAACTGATCAAAACACTGAGCTAATACCAAGAATATATGAATCGAAAATATATACCACGGTTCCCCCAAGACTTAATAGCATTCACAATTTTATGGTAAAATGTGAAACCATGTTTTGATACCACGTGCCCTAAGAATATGACCTCATGAATCCTAAATTAAAACATTGAATGATTAGAATAGATTTATTTTTTCATCATGTGGACTAAAACTACTCATAGATAAAATTGAGGATCCTCCATATTTTTGAGTAAAACATGTTTTCATCCATGAATTCAATAACAATATGGTCAGGATACTGGTGTCACATACGGTTTATCATAAACATAAAAATGTTGGGATCATTGTTCTGACAAAATGGAATAAAAATATATTTTTAGTGGATATACCTTATCATGATATTAATCATTGCTATATAAGACTCCTTTATCTTAAGATGGTGACAAACAGACTGAAGATCAATCTTATTGAACCACATCACCCATTTCAGTTAATCATTGCACCATAAAAGGGGGAAAAGTGTACATGAATGTTGCTCAATCATAATTGAGAATTTGATAATCAATTCTCAAGTAAAGGGATGCATCATCCCTTGCATCAAAAAAACATGAGTACTTATAAATGTGCTAGCCTAGGTCAAATGAATCTTTGGAAAATCATGTCATCCAATTGATCCATTAACACCATCAGTTCACCTAGTTCCATCCACTATGAAGGAATAGGTAATGAATGTATACCTAGCACAAATCAATAGATAACCCCACCTCACTATTCAGTGGAAAACTATAAATGTGTGAAGGAATAAATTCTGAAAATCCATCTAATATATAAATAATATCCCAAAATAAATTCCCACTCTAGTAAAAAATAATTTAATTCTATAATTCTATACATATATATAAGATGATTATTCAATCACATATCCCTCAGGTCTCATTGTCATAGAAAAACGCAAGACTCCCCCTCATGTGTAATAAATGACACTAACCAATTAACATAGTTGATCCAAGACATATGAGCCACCAATAATTTTATTCCAATAATTTAATCCTAAGGATTCATCCCAATAACAAAAAAATTCCAAATAATCATGATCTCTAATAAATAGAAAATAAAATAAGTTAATTAGAGACCATTTTCTCTAGTTTTTTTGAGAGGATTCACGTTCTACATCAAAAAGGGAATGTGATTCATATTATTTTTAAAAAATTTTATAGTGTGGGTAGTTTTAAAAAATTAAGGAAAACATTCTCATATAAATATAACATCAGAGTAGAATCAATAGAGATGGTACACATCATAATCATTAGACCAGCATCGGTTTCGACTTGAGGTTCAACCCCTATATACAGAGGATTTATTCCTAATTTCTATGGCTAGAGACCCATTTTTCATGAGGCATATAACAATGAAATAGATATTCCCAGTATTTTTAATCCCATAATAATATATAGAGTAGAAAAAAATGTGGAGATACTTCTTAAAATGGAATGAACATCCACAATATTAATAGATATTTAGTTACTAAGTAAAATCAAACTTTGTGTGACAAACCATTCCACATTAGAAACAATTCAGTAGATCCCTTATAGAAACATTAGATGATTCAAGGAAAATATTTTTTCAAGGATCATAACCACTATTTACCCTGTGAGACTCATTCCAATTCCTCTTACAATTAAAGTTACTATTATAACTTCCTCTAATCCAATCATCCTGGACATTCCACGTGCACCATGTTCAAAGATCAAAGAGAAATCTAAAATTAAATCATAAGAGCAAGGATTTCAGTTTAAAACATGAGACCAGATATATAATTGAATTCCAAGAATGACCTTCCATCATTCAGATTTTCATTCGAAAAAACCAATGATAAAATTTGTGCAAGCATAGAAAAAATAATGTAGTTCTAATTCACCAACTAATAAAATTAATTACGGTTAACAAAATACATGGACATAACAAACACCTTCTACTATGGATATAACTATAATGTAAATATATTCTTGAAGTATTTCATATAAAATTCATCATTCTCCTTTTCTATGACTATATAATCCCATAACCTCCATCAATGAGCTTCCTGATTATAGAGGGAAAACTTCTTCTTAATAGAATTTATCTTCTCAATGAAATAAATAAGTTGGTTGATCATTCCCAAAAAATTCCTCTACCACCCTAGGATTGTTTTTTTCATTAATATGTGGTGGTTTTAGATGATGAAACATTTATGAACAACATATGGAATCATCTCTATGTGGTTCTACTATAGAATCATGAATATGAATAGGTATGGATTCATAATCCTGAGCATATACCACATGCACTACCACATTTATAAGGTTGTAGTTAACTAGAGGGTTTGTTGGTTTTGATTCATGAGAAGCTCCCCCTGAAACTTGTTCAAATAACTTCTTTGTAGAATGGTACTAAAATTTATCAACATACAAAAATAAATATTATGAAAAGAAATAAGAGAATTACTTATATTAAAATTATCTCAACATAGAATCACAAATCTATGATTAATGATAGGTAAAATTATAGAATTAAATAAATGTATATGTTGAAGACACATTTGATCAACTTTATATGGTAACATAATTCTCCATTGGATGAGATTTTTCCAGGAACTCACTCATATCCAATCATTTATGTGCTAAAAATATTATATCCTATCTACTAAAACATACCAAGCTACAGCTAGACATCCAAGAAGAGACTTGACCTCCTTTGATAAATTCTTTTTAGGAACTGTCCAAAATATCCCACGTAATTGCTACTTGAATCACTACTGACATATCCTAAATAGAATTCATGGCCACCATGGGATACATACAAGTTCACATGCATCAAAAAAAAAAGAAAATATGGAATGGATTATCCTAAAAAATAAATATGTAATGTCAAAAAAATTGAAATAGAACTAATATTAGTAAATATTATTAAATAATTAACAATAAAAAAATCCAAAAAGATTGAAATTTCAATAAACAAATTCTATAAATACCAATTAAAATTTGATCAAAAAATCTCCTCTTTAATGGTGGAATAAAATTAACCTACCACCGCCAACACTTGATGTTCTACGATCATGATCACCAACGTCCTCCAAAAACTGATTTCCTTTTTCTTGTAGAAGGAAGAAGAATGTCTAAAATTTCATAATGAATTAGTATGGTGGTAGAAACACTAAACTAGTATGATCCAAATAGATGATTTCATAGGTAGAGCATATTAAATAAACTAAATATGCATGATTTTAGATAAAACATGGAATTGTAATTTATGTACAATTTAATAATATAACATTATTTACAAGGCATTTTAAAAAAATGATAAATATGGATTGTCTAAATAGGATTTAATTTTCATTTACACCAGACCAGCATGACACATCATTTCTAAAACACTATAATGATAAAAGAATTTCTTATCACTGATCCATAGATATATATCTTATGAATGATTAGATTTTTATTATTTATATAATTAATCATGAAGAATTGTCGAATAATTTTTCACATATCCTTATATCTCATAACAAAGGGGATATAATAATAGCCAAATAAATCACCTCTCATCACTAAAAATGATTAGTTTATATATTTTTTATAAATAATTTTCTTGGTAGAGATAATACATTCCTATAATATATATATTTTCTCCTAAAAAACCATGTTACAATGTTTTTAATGTAAACCAAACATATGATGTGCTTTCATTCATTTAAAACAATCTCAAATCCCTTTCATCAGTCAATCTAGACCATCTAAGGTTCACATTTTGAAACATTCCATTTAATTTCAAAAACCCACACTCAATGTATTTTATTATAAAATAAAACATCTCAAAATAAATCATTTCATTTCAAATTAATAAAATTTTTTCATTCCTTCATTTTAGATAAATCGTCATAAAATTAAACATTAAAATCATTCAATTTCATTTCAAAATTTTTTTCTAAAATAAAAAAATTATTTTAAAATACGAAGTGAGGAGATAAAAAAATACCATAATATTTCAAAACATTTTTCATGAATATAATCGAATTACATGATAATAATCATGAAATAATTTTTAAAAAAAGAATGAAATTTATTTTCCTATGATTGGAATGACATAGAAAACCACTTACCTCAATTGAAAATTATTAAAATCACCCTACAATGGATCCGACAAACATGTGTAAAAATGATAGAATAAAACAAGAAGATACCATAAAAAACAAATATCTCATAATAATCCTTGATTATATATTACTAGAATAGATGGAGTAGATGAAAACACTCACCATGATGATTCCCAAATAACACAAAAAATCTGAAAATGATTTCGGTAAAAAACCTTAATTTGACAATGAATCGAAAATAAATCAAGTTATATAAAATCTTATAACCTAAATATTGAATCTATAATCCCAATATATAGTTATATTCAATATAATAATGGAGGATCTAGATAAACATAAATAATGACAAAAAAATTGCTCTATAACATTAAATTTTTTGATTTAACACCCAACAGTCCATCAAAATAAATTACTAATGGGAATTGAATCTCCAAAATATCTAAGTGGAGTGTCCATGGTTGAGAGCCTAAAACACTAGAAGAGAAATGCGAAAAACCGATTTTCCCATATTTTTAAAGAGAATTGCGAATTAATTATTATATGCCATATGGTTTGGCTTAATGCTTTTCTAAACCATGCGTCTGTCATTTTTCCCCATCTAGCTACAAGAATAGTTTCACAGATTGGCCACATGGTTTGAAAAACCATGTGAAACCCATGTATAAACCCATAGACACCTGTTACAAGGCTTGAGGGGTTAAAATAGGTTAGTATGGATCATGCATGAAACCATGCACCTTCATATGGAAATATATCACATGGAATAAGATTTCTTCAACATACCTTTATTGTTTTCCCTCAACATGTTCCCATAATGAACATTTTAAAAAACCTCCAAAAATAACAAAAAGTCAACCAAAAAATCATAATATCAAACTATAATGAAAGATGTTCAAAATAAATTATGTTCAATAAAATATATAAGCTTTTAGGTTATAAGATGGACTGCATAAAATTTAATGATAAAATGATAAAATGATAAAAAATCAATACAAATATATTTATTAAACTATGGAAGAGAAATTATAACTTTTGATATAGAATGATAAATCTAGGTTCTTATTTACCATGAATTCTCCCTAAAAAAATCCAATAATAAAATAGACACAAATATAATATAAAATATGAGAACCCATCTATAAAAGGTATATATATTTCATATTTATGATTGATTATGCATTAAAATCATCAAATAAATCATCCCCCATGAAACCAATGCTTTTGTGTCTTTCGAGGTTAGCTTGAAATAATTTTTTTAAAAAAAATTACATGTTTTTATCCCAAAATGAATCACATAAGACTACCGTATAAAATTATCATTTATATTACTATTCTCCATTACTAATGAATAGAAAAATATATGAAAAGTGGAAGATACAAAATTATTATGTCATAAAATATAGATTTTATAAATCAAAAGAACATATGGTATTATAAATTTAATCCAAGGGTATTACTGATAAAACAAACATATAGTTATAAGAACATAATCATAAAATAAAACCAAATAGATTTTGAATAATAAAACACAATATGATTTCTAACACGATTTTTTTTTAATAGTATTGTAAGTTGGTATGCATTTAATCACATCAGTTCATAACATATGTAAAGGAAATTTTTTAAATACATCATTATATTGTGGAAAATATTTTCACATGACATGGTATAATAGGGTAAAATCACATGTACCATGAAATAACAACTCATGCCTTATAATTGTGAACCAACTCAACAAATAGATATATAATTTTCTTCAACCCTTCACAAAATAAATATCCATATATATGTCGACCCTATGAGTATGAAAAAATTTATAAATCTATAAAATCATAATTGAATATAGTGAAAGAAATTATTTTCTAAAATTGATTCCACAAGAAAGAAAATATTATCAAAAATATTTACTAAAAATCAACAAAAATACCATTTTCATTTTAAAATTTATATTTTAAAACATTTAAATTATGAAAAAATTGTGTTTGACGGTAAATTGAATGAAATATAAATTATTTAAATGAAACATGTAATAATAAAATTTTTAATGTAATATATATAAATAATAATGTAGTCAAAGAATGTGACCAGGTGACCGTATAAAAACATTGACTTAAAAAACATCGCTTTAAACACTTATATTTAAATCAATGGCAATGGATAGTGACCTTAATTGTATTTACCCTGATATGGATAACCATAATTCTCCCAAATCATAGTGTTGGGGATCAATGGTTTCTACTTAATACCTAAGGGTAGGTGATAAGTTTTATATAAATCAATATATATTTATTTAATGGTTCGTCAACATTGGTGGTAAATAATAGTCATAGTCATTTCAATCATAGATTCCCTCACAACCCATCCATATGCAATGAATAGAAAAAAAAAATATTGAACCAACATCCCACAGATTGATACGCATATTAAAAAAGAACCTCAACCCTCTTAATAAAAAAACAATCTCACTCAACTTTAGAGGCTAGTATAAAACCATGTCATATAATGTGTCCATAAGAATGGGTAATAACATCGGGGTGCCCAATCAGAATGATATATTTACCAAAATAGACATTTATTCACCAAACTGACCACTCTACACCAAAATGGACAATTAATTATCTTAAAAGGAATGTACAATGAGTAAGAATAAAATTTCCCAAATATATGATATACTATTGGGTACTTAAATTTCATCTTTGCAATCTATATTCACATCATAGTGTTAATGAATGGTTAGAGAAACAAGAACTCAATGGGGAACTACTAATGCTTAATTATTACTATATTGATTAAATTAGTGTGTATAAGAACATATATCACTATTTAATTATAAATATGATAAAATAATTAGTAAAAAATAAAAAAATTACATATAATCATCTAGAAATTTAGAATTAAATAACATATATGAATGTTAAACTCCCATACCAAGTGGGTACATATCATATTTAACTACTTCATTCCTTACATAGAATTTGTTACATGTCATACACTGAAACCATAATGATGAAACCATAATTTTTACTTAATTTGAGGTTCAATGTGTATCCCATATATGTTAAGGGGAGTTATTTATAATATAATCAAGATAAATTAGCTGTCATTACAATTTCAATTTAATGGTATGGGTTATAAAAATATTAAGGCATTTTGAGCATTTACTAACTAGTGATTTCATTATTTATAATCCGCTTAAATATAATTCTTAATAAAATTATTAACATAAAACGGCGATCTAAAATATCTTTTTTTGAGTAAAAATATTATTTTTTTAAAAAATAAAAATAAAAAATAAAAAATATATATTATACCTGAGAAATAATATTATTAGAGGAATAAATCCATATATAAAAAACACCAAAAACAAGAAAAAATTACCATGATAAATTTATATAAATATCTTCACCATTGATCTCTAAAATTGAAATAAGGATAATAATATTTATTTAAAAGGCCTCTTGAAATATTTCTAAATGAATAGTATGAATTTTTATAGTAATAATTTTAATGTTATATTTAAAAATATACATAGACATTCGAAATATATAGACATTGTAACTATATGGTTATTTTTAATATTTAGAAATTAAGAAAATATGGTTTTGGTTAATAAATGAAAATTTTAATTATTCATTAATTTTGAAAAACCAAAATATTTTATGATATATTACTCGACAAAATAATTTAATTTCTTTCAAAAAATACACACAATTCCTAGTTTTTACAAATCATAATATACTATATAATTATTATAAATTATTGTGAAATTTAAAACCTAACCATTGGATTTTATGGTTTGAATAATTAAATGTATTATTTGAAAATGTGGTATTTTAATATTTATAAAAATAATTCATATGTTATACATTGGTTGGAAATGAAAATAATATTGTATGATAGTAAGTAGAGAAGATATTCTAAAAAATATTTTTTATAACCACAATATGTTTATATGTTTATAAATTAAATTAATCACTTTTTATGAGTTATTTGGATGAAATAAATATATTATATATTCAATCAAATACATTAAATATAGTTAAATATTTTTATAATTATTTGGGTTAAAAATTGTTTACCTTGGTTTAAACTAAAATATATGATTTAAATAACATAAAATACATTCAATAATTTTATTTTATTGGTATTTAAACCTTATACCTATTATAATTGAATAATTTTTATTTTGGTACCTCATTACACGACTAACATATTATTACATTTTAGTCCTATGAAACATTCTTAATGTTTCCTCTCACTACCTTTTAAAAGGATACCACATATCCTATGTTCCTCAAACATCTTGAACCATATAGATCATATAACCATGAATCCAATACCCAAAAAACATGCATCCCTTTATTTTTTAAAAATAAAATTCATTCAAGGATTAAGGTATAAGAAAAAGAATTTTTCTCAATAAAGAGGTGTAACTCTCAATAGAGTACATTTAATTTTAATTCATCTTTTACAACCACTATTTATAGGGAATACATAATACGTCATATAATTAGGTGTATTATATATATTTATATTTATTATGCTAATTGATCAACCATTTTCCATACCATTCCCATCGAATGGGATGTGTAATTATCATTTGTGTGTAATGTGGACAACCACATCCATGTATTGATATGATTCATTTTCCATCACTACATAACACAAAATTTCTCAAATGATGAATTTAATGATTTTATGTAATATTTATTACATAATTATTATTCTTTATTTATAATATTTTTTCTACCTTCATACCATTTCATTGTTTGTATAGTGATAATGTCGCATGTGCATAAATGTAGACTACCACATCCATGTAGTGATGTCTTTCCTTTTTCAACTTGCCATTATAAATATCACTATATAAAATTATATTATGAATAAATATTACAACTTTTTCATGATTCATTTTATATAGATGATGAATACAAGAAACACTTACAAGTATTAGAGTGATCAAACCGAAACACGACTGGAAAATGGACAAGTATTTACCTAAATTTTTATTTAACTAATGATTCATAAATAGAAAATTGGAAATTATAATTGAATAAAAAATAAAATTATAAGCATAAATATTTTTATATAATATATTAAAAAGAAATCTATATTTATTATTTTATATATTTGAATGCATACAATGAAATAAAATACTATAGGTAAAATTGTATGTTATAATCTCATTTAATTTTGTGATTCTATATTCTAAATTTATTTTTTGGAAAATAATATTGATATTAAAATTTAATCCACATATATACTTTTCTTTTTATTTATTACTGTGCTTTTTAAATATTATTAAATTTTAAATATATTTTGTGCATAAAGTGAACAGTAAAATACTTCTAAAGGAAATTCTACATTATTTCTTATTTTTTTATCAACATTTTTCTTCCATATCCATTATCATAAAAAATATTTTATAAGTGTTTATAAATAAAATTAAAAATTATTGAATGTTTTATTTTTTTACCATTTATTTTTTTTATAGTGGTAAGGAATTAATTTTTTTTTAAAAAAAAATTCTGAATAATATTTTATTGACATTTTTCAAATGTGGGAATCAAATTTTATCTTTTAATGTATATACTATGATTTGATTTATACAATTTCCAATAATATTTTTTCTTTTAAGATTACAATAAATGTTCCAATGGTTAATTTAAAATAAAATAAATTTATCAATACTTCTAGAAGTTTTAATCAATTTTTTATCAAAAGAAAAATTATATTTTCCTCATATATTCAATGAATAGATTGATAGTTCATTTAAAGGTATTATATATATATCATTTTATTTTATAGACAAATATGGTTAGATATTGATATGATCAAATAATACCATCCATTTTAATTCTATGATTGTATTATGTTGATGATGATTTAAGGATGATTTTATGAAGCACATTTCTTTCCAAAGTGTTAATAATGTTACGATGAAACCATTATGAAACTAATTTCTTTTCACCAGGTTATTCTTTTATTAAATGATGAAATATTTTACAATTATTTTTATTTCCACATTTAATGATATAATGATATAATGTATTTATTATTATCTTGTTCCACACAAATTTATAGTTTGTATTATGTAATCAGTGGTCCCAAAATTATATATCTCTATAATACATTGGTAAATAATGAAGAAGTTTCTAAAACCCTATGATATGGCTGATTTAATAAATTTTGAAGACGCAATGGGTTTCTTTACTCTAAAGATATAATAATTTTATCTGGATTTATGTTACTCCAAATAGAATGTTCTAAATGACCAAGTAAGCCTTTCTATTTGGTCGAATTGTCTATGGTGGTAGTTTTGGGAGTGATCCTCGACTAAGGAAATGATTTTAAATGCTTTTTTATATGGAATAACGTATGTCTTGTGCTTATGATATGTTCTCATAGATCATGGTAGATTATTGATAGTTATTTACTATTACATATTATTTCATTAATTATAAAAAATGTTCTTCCATAAGATTAATAATTTTAGACTAATTGGGTATGGTTATTGTAAGTTATAACAAGGTTCTCAAACTCTTATTCGTATCATATACTCACTTATGATAATTTATTTTTATATTTTATATTTACTGGTATATTGAATATGAGCTCACCCTTTTTTATGTTTCCTTTCAATGGGTTACAAATAACGGTTCATAATAGGGAATCTTTAATATGATAAACATATGAGAATAAAATTTTTGGAGATAGATAAGTTCTTTCATGAAATAAGATGATTATGTTTCAAAAATCCAATTTTTCTAAAACTTTTCAACTATGTGGATTGTTTTTTCTCACACTATTCTTTTTTAATATCAATAAATGGTTTTACATAGGATGAATCGTGTTAATGACGAATGTGATGGGAAATGAAATGATAATCATCGTGATGAATAAAATGGAATTGGATCTAGCATGTGAAATAACATTTTTGTTCACACCTACTATCTATATTTATAAATAATAAAATTAAACATGTTAATCTTACAAATATACTATAGAAATAATATATCAATATTTAGTATATCACACATCAATTCAAACCTAACTTTAATGGTTCCTCTAATCCACTATTTATTATATAACAGATCAATATAACTACAAATTATTTTTCACTCTACCATGTTTGGAACAGTTAAATTTATTCATAACATCATATCATTTATAATTTTAAGATGATCAATAGTGGACACTTATCATCAATAGTGGGATTGTGGGGAAATTAATCTTGTGACATTGTAAGATTTTATTCAGGTATTATTTTTAAAACGTTCTCTCCTAAAACTCATCACATGAAAATTTAAAGGGAGTCTATGGAACTAATTTGGAAGGATGATTAATCCATTATAACCCATGATAAAAATATTACAAGACTTTATATGTATTCTTTCTTTTTTAACATAAATCAAAAAAGAAAATTTCCCCAAATTTTATTCTAGAATGATACCAACACTCCGAAATTCATTTCTTATAAATGAATTTTATAGGTATGAATAAATAATTTGGTGTGATCTTAAGCTATAAATAGAAATTATATATATTTTTATTGTTCTCATGGTTTTATGGATGAAAATAAAAAGATTTGATTTTGAAGAATTAATAATAATTAAACCAAAGGAGGCATTAAAATTTATATTCCATCATATCATAAGTGTTTATGGAAGAAGAAAATAAATTTTCATACGGGGTCTTGTAAATGATTTAATTTTAGAAAGTATGTTCTTCAAGATAATTAATAATAAAGTAATGATAAAAAACCATCAAAAAAGGGAATGGTGAAAATGATCAATTGAATTTGGAAACCATACTTTAGTAATATAGATATAAATATTTTAATAATTATTATAATAAATGTAATAATTTTATTGTTTATGAGGAGAAACATCATTGTGATCATCGTAAACAAGGATAAAAAGTAAAATATCATGCAATCATGAGTACTGATGTTGTTCTTGTGAGAGACATGGTGAAAGGTTCACATATTATCCATTATAGAATTGAAAAAAAAATTGTATTATTCATCAACCCACTCTTTATTATTTGATAAATTTTCCAGGGGATTCATTCCAACAACTCAATTATTATATTCTGATTTATTAGAAAAAAAAATCCTACTGTTATAATGATATCATGTTTGGTCATGTTATCCACTCCAATAAATATGTGTGGGAATTTTATTCTTGCAAGTATTGTGATTATACCTTTAGTTGAATTTGATGTGATTTATTCAATAGTTTGTCTCTCTTTATATATATTTTTTATAATTTTTCAATGATGGTAAATAATGTTTGATATTTTGAGTAAAAAAATGATTCACATTACATGTGGGGATGAGTATGGATTTTAAATGGAATTCACTTACATTTATTTTGTATTTCTATCTTTATATGAGGAATATTTATCGCAAAAGGTTGAGAAGATACTCAAACATATGTAAATTATTATTTTCTAAGACTATCAATACGTGTTTTATAAATTCATGCCTAGACTTATCCTAATGAATAAATATGACTTTTCAATAGAACTCATACCTTGTGATACACCTATTTTAAATACCCTATATAGAATTTCTATTATTGATCTATAAGAATTGAAGATGAAATACCTAGATTATATTTAAAATAGATTCTTATTCCCTATTGTGTCCCCCCCTAGGGTGTACCCATTCTTTTGTTAATAAGTAATATGGTATAATTCATCATTTCATTGATCTTCATAAAAATAATAGTATCACTATCTATAACCACTACCATATTCTCCATTTTAATGAAATTTTGTTCAATAATGAAGAGAACTAATATTTTAAAAATTTAACCATAATTTCATATATCATCAAATCAGGTTCATGTTGATGGATATATCAAAATATCCCTTTATGTGATGCATATCCAATATGATTTTGTAGAGTTGTAATTTGGCCTTTACAATTACCCTTTTTTATTCATGGATATAATGATTAGATACTTTAGAAATTAGCTTGATCAATTTTTGATAGTCTTTATAAAATATATTTATATATATTTGAAGATAAATGATGAGAATGAATAACATTTGATTATTGTTCTAAATACCATACAAAAATAAATGTTTTATTATTAATTTATCACGTTTGAATTTTGGGTATAGAAAGTCACCTTATTGGGTTACATATTCTCTAATGAGGTTATATAGGTGAATCACATAATAAAATATGTTATTAAAAATTACTTAGACTGACCTTGATAACCGTGATCAATAGTTTTATTTGTTTTAAATGATATTATTGCTTCCATGTGAGATATTTATCCTGGAAATAAAATCTGGTAATTTTTTTTTCATGTAATGGATATATGATTCTTTAGGTTAATGAATCGTTATAAAATTTCAATGACTTGAAAATAAGGTTGGTTGGTGCACTGGTACTTACACTAACCTCTAGTAGAGAATATATTTTTATCTATGGTGATGCATAAAATGTTTCAATGTGATGCATCCTTATATATAATGATATGGAGAAATCTTATTCCTAATAAAAAGTTAAAATTAATGTGAAAAATTTCTTAACCCATGATTTAGATTTGAATGTAGTAATTTTACACTAAAAATATAAAGGTATTATATTAATGTGGAATGTATTGATTTATATTTTAATAATAATTGAACTTATTATATATTAACACTTAAATAGTTGAATAAATTTTAGAGGATATGGTTGGATTTTCCAAAATATTTGCATTACTCGACACACTACGACCACAGAAAGGACAACAAGATGGTTTTTTCTTTATTTTAGAAACATTGTGTTTGTTTATCCATAACGAGGATTAAAAAAGATAAAATATTAACGAGTTTCAATAATATGTATATATAATTAATTATTAAATGGTAAAATAATATATTTCATAGATAAATGTTCAGCCATCCTTCCATGTAATGATTAAATTTGTGATGGAGGAGGATATAGAACTGTGGAATTAGTTTAAAAATGTTTTAGCATTCTTCCATGTCTGTGATGCACTGATATATTTTTAGAATATAGTATTTTTCTCTATCAATATAATAATTGAAGATGGATATATTGGATGAGGATATTAGTTCACCTTTAACTATTTATCTCGAATGACTGATAATGCATATAGATCTAAAAGAGTATTTCTAGGTGAATAAGATGAAATGATATTTTTCAATGTATTTAACTCAATTCAAAGTATTTATAAACATTCACTATGAGAGAAAAAAGAACAATGATATTCCAGAACCATTACCAATAGAAGAAATTGAAATTGGAAAACATTAACCTAGATTCCATAGTGGGACTCCCGGTGAAATTTAATGGGAAAATGTATTTGGGTTGTAGTTGATCACTATATGAAATTTCCACATTTTATTTCCATTAGATAAAATTTATCCCTTGATCAACTATTTTATATATAAATTATGGAAACAATATTTATTCTTGGAGTACCACATTCTATTGTATCTGATTAGGATATGAGGTTTACCTTGATGTTCTAGAGATGTCACTAGTAAGATTTAAATAACATATAGAACATTATCACTAAATATCATTCTCAAATATATGGACATTCAGGGAGTGACCTTAAAACTATATAAGATATATTGAGATATATTTTTATTTATTTAAAAATATTCTAGGGTTTTCCTCTTCTTTTAGTGTCATTTTCATTCAACAACATCATTCACTTGGTCCTTCGTATGGATCCTTTTGAATCCCACTATGATAGGAAATGTAGAAATCAAATGTAAAGGGATGAAGTTAGAGAATAAATTATATTTTGATATTATCCATATGAGTAAATGGGATATTGTTAAGAACCATTAAATATCACATCATAGTATATTAGAGTTTATAGAAGAGTTAGGCTGACAATCATAAGTGAGATTTGTAATGCAATGTTGGGTATAAGGTATTACTGTAAAAATCTCCTTAAATGAATGATATGGTATTTCAAATGAAGTTAATTATTATATAACTATATATTGGTCCATGCTATATTCTTTTTCATATCATTATTGATTCTTATTTTATATAACTTCCAATAAATCCCTCTCAAGATGATGATATGTTCTATGTATCTCTCCAATGTAAATAAATACTTTCTCCACCAAATGTAATGAGATCATAGTTCATAAAAATGAAGAATGATATATATTTTGAGTAAAAGTTATTGATTATTCTATATTTAAGATAAAAGTTCTATTTAACATTACCACTTTCCTTGTAATTGTTTTGTAGTCAGGCTAAAAATTTGAAGATACTACATGGGAATCTGATGATCTGATGATACAGAATGATACATAGTTTTTCGTATTGATGTGATGTAATTTAAAGGGTTAAATTATAATAATGAGGTTATAATTTAAAAATATTGGATTTCTTATATATTTCACTAAATATTAATTTAATTAATTTGATAGCTTATTTCACAGGAAACATCTAGTTTTAATAAACTATGATATAATATTGAATTGATACAGGTTAATATTAACGATATCACCTACCCATTGGATTGAAGAGTATGAATAATATTAAAAAAAATTATCAAATATTACAAAGTTAAAAATTATAAAATTAAATCATTGATAATAAAATGGAAAGAAATTAATATAGCAAAATTCGAAGGGAATATATATGTTTTTCATAAAAAACACATTCTATATAAAAAATGTATTTTCTCTAAATAAATAGAAATAATAACTATTGATGAATGATTTTAATGAAATTTATATACTATATATTAATTAAAAACTAATGTTAATCAAACTGTATATACTTTCCAATGAATAATGAAAAAATATAGTTTTATCCATGAAAATACATTTTTCTAAAAATAGTGCTTGTTTTGTTTTTCAAGCTAATTTTAAACTGAATATCTACAAATTATAAAAATTTATCATTTTTAAATGGATTATTTTTTTATCATCATAATTAATACGATTTCACTACAATAACATAAATATTTCTCATACTGAATAGTAAAAATAGTACAATTTTGTACCACAATCATGGTTAAAAAAGAATATCCCTGGCGTTTAGAGATAATGATTAAAATAACAAAAAAAAGTACATTATATTGATTTTATAATTTTGTTTGAACCCTATTATATTATATATACATCATTTTATATCCACATTAAATCATTAAGACCTTCTTATATTTTATTCTTTTGATAAAATATATGTATGTCCTCTCCCACCCTTACAAATTCATATCATCTCTTCTCTATTACTCACACAACATGATCCATATATATTGGCCTAGTTGTACTATAATTGATTCCTAACATAGATCCCCAAATCCTATAGGTCCTATTTTTTTCAAAATACCATCCTTTTAAGGATGAATTTATAAACCAATGGAGTTTTCTAATTTATTAGGTATAACTCTTAAATATGCACTTTCAATTGTATTTCTACATAAACATTATATAAATATATGGGATTGATTATATAATATTGATTTAAATATATATAGGTGTTATTATTATTATTATAGATAATCCATTTTCTACCTTCTTTTCATCATAGGGGAAATTAAAGCTCTCCTGTGCATTTGTATAGACTACTGCCTCTATGTAGTGATATGATTCACATTAAATCACCACCTAACAAGGATTTGTATTATGATTAATTTAATTATTATATAAGATAATTATTAAATAATTTTAATTATATTATTATAATAACATACCTAACTTCACCTTTCCATCTGTTGGAAAATCATAATGTCGCTTGTGAATACGTGTTGACTACCACCTCCACACAATGATGTGATTCATCATTCATCGGACCTCTATAGAAATAGTAATAATAGATTATATTATAAATAAATATGATACTTGTGATATTATAATATTTCTATAGATTATAAATCCATAACCATGGTTTAATAATATGAACCATCGAACCGAAACATGCATGGAAAATAGCCTGCTATTCACCTAAATTTTCATTTTAATAAATAATTTATAATTATGGTATAATTATATGTCATAAAAAAATATATTTTGATTTAGGTTTTAATATGGTTCAATAATATCTATATAATAAATCTAAATATCTATATATATTATAGTACAACCAATTTAAAATGATGCAAGATGGGACATGACGAAATGGGTTACATTAAAATCTCTTCTTTTTTTGTATTGTCCATGCTAAATTTACATTTAGAGAAATTATATGGATTTTGACCTTTTTGGTAATGACTAAGGATTTTATAAATGGAATTTTCATTCTCATAATTTTCAATTAATTACCTATGTAATATATATCACGCGCACAACATAATGAAACCAACATTATTTTTTATATTAACAAAAATTAGATTTATTGAATAAAAATATCAATAAAAATTGAATATATTGTAATGGGATAAAATAAAGAATTTAATTCAATAATAATAGGAAAATTTGGATCTTCTCGATCCATTATAAAAATACCAAAGCCAAACCATAATAAATAAATAAATAATAAAGATAGAAATGAAATATGAATTCTTAAAATGAATATAATTGTGTAACATTTAGAGATATTAGATGTTAACAAATAATTAATTAAATATGGGTTACTTATATTATTTAGGGAACCAATGAATTTTATAAACCACACTGTTGGAATTGTAATATAACCTTTAGAATTGTATTCGGACCATTGGAATAGTAATATGACCATCGAGAACCATAACCTGATGGTTGGAATAGAACCCTCACCAATGTATTTGTGAAACAATATTTAGGTATCTTATAAAATAAAAAAATGATTAATTTTATCATGGTATATGTAATTAAATGATTTAAAAATGATAAATAAACTATATGTATTTTGGTAAAACCTACACCTTTAATTAAAATTTAATAATAAATATAATAATTTAAAATAAATTATATTTTAATCAAATAGTTATATAAAATTTTCATATGCTTGAATTTAATGATAAAATAGTTTTATTATACATAAAGAAATTTTTCAAAGGGTCCTAAATTTGATCATAAGATTCTAATTTATATTTTTTTAATTAAACAGGTATTTTAATTAAATATTAATTTAAGAAATTTTCTAAATTATGTTCAAAAATGGATTTCCTTTATTGAAAACAATTTACGAAAAAAGTTTAGAGTTAATTTTATTTATTTTTTTATAATAGTTGTATTTTTGGTGATTAATAAAATATGAATTAATACAATAGTTAAAATTATAGGTTGTGTACGTGAAGTTTTTAATAATGGAATGTCTAAGAACAACTTAATTGAGACCCACATGTATGAATTAATGTATATATTTAAATGAATAAATATTTTTTATATTGTTATAATGAAATAATAAACTAATTAATATATTACACAAATATACCCCTCTTCCCCCCTTATAAATACTAACACTTATAACCCCTTTACCCAGACATTATTAGCCGTGTATCTCCAAAAACATTATACCCATTGACAATCCCAATATTATCCCCAATTTCTATGTGAAGATTCTCACAAAAAAAATTCTAATCTAAGGATGCATATGTTGTTGCTAAAAAGAGATAACCAAATGGATAGGTAAACATAAACTTAAATATCATTAATTATTTTTCGTCTCCTACCACCCCAATATAATATCCACAAAACGAGATATAGTAACACAAATATATTAAATATAATAATTTTATTTTATTATCTTGTAATATACATATTCAACTCTCCATTGATAATATTCTAAAAAATTTGTTTATAATATGGTTGTTCATCACATCCATATACCGAGTACTTTGTTTTTCTCAACTACATTCAATCCTAGATATTGACGTTATATTATGGAAAAATATATTTATAGTAAGTGTATAATAACTTAATTCATTTTTTTTAATATAAATAAAATTATATTAATTGAATCTAGTTTATGACAGTTGGTAAAACATTCTAAATGAACTATTCGTGTATCATTAATATTTTACTAAATAAATGTTCCCTATGGAAGGACAGAAAGGGGTTTTTTAGAACATTTCAATTTATTTAATGAAGTTTATGACATTTAATTTCAGTAATACAGTTTTTTTTTCATTTTAAAGGATCATCAAAAATTATCTAAAAGTGATTTAACCTTGGAGCAACGAAATGAACTCTCTCAAATAAATAAAATTAGTTTTTATATCTCGATCAAATGGTATTAAATGAAATTAATTAAATTCTAATAAATTATAAATATAATAAAAAGGTTATAGAATAAATAATTACAAATTTATTTTTATTATTCATGACAATATGTTTATGTTCAAAATTAATATGTATCCTATGGTAAGGGATCTCTTCAAGCCACCTTTTTTCCTTGGGTTATAACAGTTCTATATATCTACCTCACATTCTCTATATCTCATTAATGTTAAATAATGTTTCAATATTCTATATATACATCTTTTAAATATATAACTACATTAAACTCTCTTAATTTTTAAGGTAAATACATGCCTTAAGTTCAATTATGAAATTCGTTCTTTAAAATCAATACCGAATAAGGGGACATTTCTATCCCATAATCCATTTATGTAACATAAATTTATTTTCCTTATTAAATAATAAACAAAATATTTTCAGACATATGATTATTGACACTTTAATGAAAAGAGAAAATATTTAAATTTTTCGTCTCTTTGGAATGTTTTCGAAGTCACTTTTGATTTTTATATGAAGTAAGATTATGAAACTCAATGATGTCAATATGAAATCCTTATATTATTCATTATGATTTATTTTCTTTGGGGGAACACATATACATGTACATTTTAGTATTGGTTCACCCATATATAAGTCCAATGCATTGAGTAATTCTTTTGTCTCAAGAGATTTAATGCACTAGATTATAGAGTAAACCTAAACCATGATAGGAATATATCCACCATGTGATGTTGTCTTGGAAGTTACACTAGACATATATTTATGTAATTAATTATTTTTCTACCACCTTATTATGATTATAGGATCATATGATTCCATTTCCATTATATTATTCCGTTATATGATAAATTGTATCCCATATCTTTTACGATATCATGTTATGCCTTCAGACTCATATGTTTTTCTTTAATCATATGTTTTTTCCATTACTCAACTATATAAATCACCCCTTTCATTAATGTATTCCAAAAATTATCCTATGAAATTTTATAATCTTAATAATATTTAGTATCAATTTTTTTAAAATTAAATATAATTTTTTTTATTTTTGTATATATTACAAACCTAGATTTCCAAATATATTATTCCACATGAACATCGGGATGTATTTATTAGATATTAGTTTTAAAAATAATGAAAAAATATATTTTAAAGGATTAGGTTTTTATATATGGTATTAAAAAATGTTATAATTATTTTTCATTATTGTAAATACAATAATTAAGTAAGAACCTCGAGGATGTGACTTAATATAGTAAAATATACAATAAAATTGTGAGGCATATAGAGTGTGGTTTCCAAGAAATAACATCCCTATCTGGATTTTAAAAGTGGATGTGGGTCCATAATAGTTGTATCTAGTTGTAATAATAGTGTAACTGAGTATTGGGTATTAACTTGATAATTACTAGGTGCACGGAAAATAGACATTTCTTCACACATAGTTTGAAACTCCCAAGAGACATTCTTATGAAAACTATCAAACACATCATCAACCATTATTAAAGACTTTAATATATATTTATACGAGAAAAAATAAATGGAATCATTACCATGGAGAACCTATATGTAACACAAAGATATTAATATGTTAGTTTATTTGTTTCATTTATAATTTATTCCATATTTGTTCAGAGTTTATATTTAATATGTTTATTAATTAACGTATTCTTGTATCATTTATTCTTAATATTATTTAATATAGAGAAACATGAGGAATAATTCCAATAGCCAATGTGAGAATAAAAGTGATTATTTACGTAATGATATTCATAAACTTATTGGATTAGGATTAAATAACATCATAGTAGTTTTTGATCAGCTAAATCAGGTTATGTAAAATAACATTAGTTGTATCAAACTCCTTCCTATTAAGAAGGTCCAAGTTACGGATGATTCCTTTTTGTGAGAATTCCCTCCTCGATTTAGTAGACCTTATCAACACATCATCATTGAATCATGTATTTACTATAATTATATGATATTCACTATCCTCCAATGCATGGAATATGTGAATGTGAGGATGGATGTCTATCATCATTATATGGAAGCCGATATTTACTATAAACTTATCAAGATCACACTTTTCAATGAGAAAATATAATCCATAGAATCAGAATAATTCAAGAAAATATTTTTCAATAAATATTTTCCCAAAAATACCCATCTTAAAATGGAGAGTAATTTGAGTGGATTGAAGAATATAGAGATTTTTTTATAAGTACATATGAGTGAAACATCAAAAGGAATTCAATATACACACACATCATCTTAATTAACATTACATGTATGTGGGGAAATCAATTTAGTTTTGTAATGAAAATTATATGAAAATATTTAGTGATAAAAGGAATTGATTTCTATAATGAGAGTTTTGTATTACCAGAATGAAGAGATGGAAACAGATGACTCTCATGAGTTTAGTAGGAATGGTGATAAAAAATATAAAATAGAGCCATGTTGAGGAGAATCAACAGATAAATGTCAAGTATCAAATAAAACCCAATATCCCAAATTTCAAAAATGTTGGATGAAGTATCATGGAAACAATTGAAAAAAAACATATAGCTTCATAAAATATGTGTAAGAGGTGAATAAAGTTTTTTAATATTGAAAAGAGATAAAGAAACCCAGCAATGGGATGAATGAAAAAAGTGTTGGATCCACACTCATCATATAGTATAGTGTTTCAAATGCAAGAAACATGGTCATTTTTTAATCTTATTCCCAACGATAATTCTTATTGGAGACAATCAAATGAAATAATTATTAAATCACAATGAATTAGGTATAGACTATGATACCACTACTATTGAGGTAGATACTGATAATTATGTAATGAAAATTAAAATAGATATTCATTCATGAATATATAATGTACTTTTTAGGATGTTTTTATACATTATTTCATATCTATAATGTTTATTTTATATATTCCAACATCTCTTAAAAACATTGGGATATGCTTTTTTTGAGTATAGAAAAATATAAATTACTTTATCTCAAATATATATCCTCTCCCCAATCAATATCAGTAAAATAAGTCACTAATTAAATATTTTACTTCTTTCTGTATTCATGTTTGATGATTTCTTAGTCAAATAATGGTTCTCATTATATTATTCCAAAATCAACTATTAGTAGAGGGATGTAACTCTTCACATTCATAGTCATCCTCATATTCTATATAAGTGTAAGAAGAAAGATGAATCTCTATTGAAATCATCATCCAGATTTTTGTTATTTTTTATTTTAAGAAATCAAATCTAGATGAAATTATTAACATAAATGATATAATCTTGTTTGATTAAATTTCCATTGAAAGATATTATATTGAGGCCTTTCTAAAATAATTTTTTATTCATCCACCTTAATGAGAGGTTTAGTTATCTAAATAATATTGTTGGATCCTTAAAAATATCAGAGGATCTATAAATAATGGTCAACATTGGGTTTGGGGAACCAAATAATAACTTTCTAGAGAATCTAGAAAAATGATTTATAACACAGACTATTTCACTATTGGGTGAGATTTTCTTCTTTCTTAATAAGAATAATGGGACAATTCACCCATGCATTTATTATCTTAAAATCAATAAAATCATATTTAATGACAAGTATTCTAAGACATAGATTGTTGATTTTTTCAATCATCTACATAGGAAAAATATTTTAATAAAGTGGAACATGGATTGGGATATAAGTAATTAATAGGGAATAAGGAAGATATTTTAAAGAACAACATTGAAACAAGGTATGTACATTAATAGTTCCAAATGATTCCATTAAAACACAGTAATTCTCAAATGATATTTAAATAATTAATGAATATAGTCATTATAGATTTCCATGACCTATATATGGTAGTATTGTAGATGAAATTCATATATACTCCAAATCATGGTAGATAATGAATAGTATTTGAATACTATGCTATACAAATTTTGAAAAGATTAGATATATAAAAATATAGTCAACATGAGTTCATAATAGAAAAATTACAATTCATGGAGGCATGTTATCACCAATAAAGAGATACATTGGGACCCATTTAAGATAAAACAATTTGAGGGGTAGTTCATAACAATTTAAATAATGGAGATATATGGTTTCTTTTGACTTTAAAGGTATTAGTGATGAATTAGGAGAAAGTTATTATGATTTTTAACATACTATCCAATATGACTAGGAAGTAACTAATGTTTTAATAGACTTATGAATGGGGAAAAAGAGGCATGGATTTAAAAAAGTGGATTATCATAACACTACACGTCACACTTACCTCATGTTATGAAATTTTCTTGGTGTAGAGTTGTAAAGATGTAATAACATGGACCTTCTTTTAAGGAACGTTTTTTCATTTCTTGTGTTTTGGAAAAAAGAGGAGTTTCCTGAAATTTTTTAAGTACACTCCATATACTTTGTTGATGTACGAGGCCGTGTGCTGGCCATGTAAGGGCCACATACACAGTCGTGTGGGGTGATGTAGAGGCCACTTAAAGGCGAGTATAGAAATAGTAAGTACATGTTGTGTACTCTAAAAGTACATGATATGTATTTTATTCATTAAACACATTGGGGTCGCGTCTAACGGATAGAACACCCTCCTCTTAGCTTTGGATTGTCTAAGAGCGAGGGTACGATGGTGGATATTTGACGATCCATCGAGCCTTTATTCTTCATCTGATTATAACACCATTGGGTGCATTTTAATTGAATCGGTATGTTCTTCCTTCTCATAGAGCATCGTTTTCTGATTCCTCCTCTTTTGAAAGGTATCATAGGTTGATAATTGTGTGCATTTTCGTAGATATACAATATTCTATGCATATTGGTGCCTCATGGTTCATATATATTGATCTCCTAACCCCAAGGTAGGTGGTTTGTGCCATTCCGTCGAGTGTACAACAATATTATGTGCAAATTCCACCAATACCCTTGAACGGGGTATTGCATGTTTACCTGTTTTACCCCTCTTGTAAGCCAGCCTTTCTTGTATTCCTGTGTAGAGGTAAATTGGACATTTTTTGGGTTGATTGTTATACCTCAGTTTCTATGCTCTTGCTTTGTCATGTTTACGACCCTTTGGTCATGCTTAGCATGTTGGTCGTTTACTTGTTTCCCATGCCTTGTGATCATAGGATGGAGTGTTGTTTTCTTTGACATAATTGAGATGCGGTAAACTGGTTAGCCAAGTAGTTTTTTAGGTTTAACTTTTCCATAAATCATTATTATGCAGTGACCTACCCGGGTCCGTGAGAACATTGTGTTATAGACTATAAGAGGACAGATTGAGCGAGAATCCTTAGAGATTCTTTTGAAAATTGTAGACTATAATGAGATAGTTCGATTCAACTTCCCCAGAGAGTCTACAAGCTCTAGGATATAAGGGTATTGACAGAGTGAGAATCCTCATAGTGCCTAGGATTGCTTGGGGCTATTTGGGGATAGACCGTGAGATCATGCTCAGAGAGTCCTTGACTGTTTTAAACTATACAGTGATAGTATTTTTGAGCTCCCTTAGAGAGTCTCTATTTTCCTTGTTTGAAGAAATTGATTACCATAGGATATAGGAGGGATTGACTATGTGACCTTCCTAAAAGAGTCTATGAAAGACCTAGGCTATAAATAGAATTGACCGAGCATGCTTCCTTAGAGATTCCTTGACCGTTGTGCTATAAGGGGAATTGACTGAGCATGCATCCTCAGAGAGTCCTTGAACTTGAGGCTATATGCGAAATTGACCATGCGAGTTTCCACAGAGAGTTCCTGACTACCCTATAATATAAGGGTAATTGACTGTGTGTGCTTCTTTAGAGAGTCTTCATAATTAAGTATGGCCAAACTAGAGGGGTTGGGCTGAGTGCACTTCTCATAGGGTTATTGGTAATTGTAGGTAGGACCATAGGGGATGGATGTGAGTACCTCCCAGTGGGTTACCTATTGTTCTTTTCTTCTTGTTAGTTGTTGATTGACTTTGGAACCGTGGTTTTTTTATTTTTCATCATGCTCATGTTTGCTGTTTTCTATAATTTTACCTACCATATATTCACTGACTATTGGGAACAGATCTTCAAGTGGTTGCCTTCTGGGATTTAGTCTCAAACCTTATATGGGTCCTGCTTTTGGGCCCAAACATACTATGTGGTTGTAGGTATAGGCAAGGAAAAGTTCCCTAAAACTTCTAGTACTTGACTTGTTGTGGTGCTGGAGAGCATGGGACAAAGCTTAGGCATGCTATGCTGAGAAGTTGTTTGTCATTATTTTGTACTTTTTTTAGTAATATTTTTATTTCCATTATTGTGAATTGTTTGGTTAACTTCCTAGACATATGTAACATGCATCATATAGAAATGTGCTCCTGTTGTTTCTCTAATTTAGTCTTCCACTTTGCAATTGTGTATGGATTGTTTACTGCTTCTGCTATTATTTATTGTTTCTCTCTTTCACTTTGTACTCTTCCAATGAGGGCATAGTTTCTCCACAATCACACCCAAGGACCTCACTTCTAGTTGGCAGCCTCTGGTATTTAGGGAAATACACTTGAGGCCATGTGACCAACTGGGTATGGGGTGCCTCTGGGTGGATTTCGAAATAGGAGCATTATAAAGTGGTAAAAAAGGCTTTTTTCTTTTCTCATGACTTACTGTTTGGAGCCTATAGCCCGAGATAAGATGGAATAGGTACATGGTAATAAGTTGTTCCCAAGAATAGCTTACCCGTTTAGAGGTAAAATCCATACTACCTCGTTTATTTCAATTTTACTGCTTTTTAATATTATAGTTGATTTTATTTCACCGATGGGTGACTCACGTTTTTTGTGTTGTTACTGCTGATATTATTGGGGTTCTATTTCTATCGCAACCCAATGATATGAGGGTGTTCCATCTCATGCATCATATAGGCACTTGTTAGAAATCACAATCCATGCATTCTTGCCATCCCATCTAGGATGCATTAGTGACTGCATGTTGTTGTGATAGAAATTTTTTAGATTATGCATGTTGTTTTGATAGATTCTTTGATAGAATCCTTGCTGTTTAATAAGGAATTTTTTATAGTACTTTGATTAGATGGATGAATAAACATTTTGTATTGAGGTGTTATGGGCCCTCATGGACAAGAATTTGGTGGATCATTGACTGGTTTCCGTGTTATAAATTATATAAGATTCCAAGCATTGATTCGTGTTGAGTATGGGCCCTCACGGATAAAAATTTGGAACCTTAACATTTGTTTTCTATGTTTTCTGGGCATCAAAGCAGTTTCTAAGGATACTGGCTAGAAAAAACTAGAATACATGGCGAGTAATTAATGAATACACGACATGTAATTTTTTAAACCGTGTCACTGACTGTGTGGGAAACGACACTGGGTTATGAAAAATTGTTCAAGAACACACTGTGTACGGTACCTACACACCGTGTTGTAGTGACCGTGTGTCTAACCATGTGACAAAAGACACGGATGCTTGAATCATTGACTATACACATCGAGTCGTGTAACCTAGGTACTCAACCGTGTCAAAAACAACACGGGGCAGGGAAATATATCAAGTACATATAGTGTTAACATGGAGCACACTGTGTATAGTTAACCATGTAGTCGGCCATGTAACTATCAATACACGTCAGTTGGGACTTTGGTGTACACACTGTGTTCATCTGGAACAGATCGTGTAGTGTAACTTGGGTACACAAGGCATTTCACTAACAACACGGTCCGGTGAAGCATGTTGCATACACATTGTATCAGCCTCGATCATGCCGTGTAGTCTTGTCTTAAGAGAGTCGTGTAGCTTGACCATGTAAAAGGACTTGGACAGGGGAAGACGATTCAAGTACACGCCTTCTGTTTTGAGAACATTCCAGGTGTTTGGAGTGTTACAAGACTAGTTTAAACTAAAGTACACACCCATGTGAATGATCCCAAGGAACACGCCATGTTGGTAGTATACACTCCATGTAGTCATGTTTTGTAAAACAAGAATGTTTTCTTCCTCTTCATCTCTTCTTAAAATCCTTTTTTTCAGTCCTTGATAATCTTGAATCTAAGGTGTCTGTTTAACCTTGCAGTTTCATGGCACTGAGACGTCCGATGGTTGATTTCCAGTTGTAGGGCAGTGATCAGACGCCAGATATGGCTGATCAAACACTTCTTGTATATCCTCCTATTGTGCCATCCATTGCACCAGCGGTTATACCAATTGAAGGCACCAATGTGCAGTTTAATTAGGGTTTTATGAGGATAATGCAGACCTTCTAGGGAGTGCAGTCTCCTACCCCGTCGATGACTGATTTAAAGCAGGTTTTCCTGTAGCAGCATACTCCCACCTTTTCAAGGGAAGGAGGACCTTGGGATACAGAGTCGTGGCTCGACGCCATGCTGACGAACTTCGATAATCTCGAGGTACCACTAGAGAGGAGGGTGATGCTCATGACCTATATTCTCTGAGACTCTTCCAAGAGGCGGTGTGATGTCATCTCTCCGAAGATATGCCACCATAATATGACGTGGGAGGAGTTTTATCATATCATCTATGATTACTTCTACCTGGAGACCTTGAGGGCTGACCGAGCCTGGGAGTTCATGATATTAGAGCAGGGTACTCATTTTGTGATGGAGTATTCCTCTAGTTTCACGGATCTACAGTGTTTCACGCCTATCCCAATATGTGATGAGTTGTTCCTGGCTCATAATATTGAGGACGGTCTCAGGTAGTATATTTGTTCCCATGAAAAAATATTCAGGTTGACTTCGATATCCTCCATCATCAATCATGCGCAGATCACAGAACGCAATCTGAGGTATTTGGGAGCAGTGAGCTAGGGTAGTTCGACATCCAGAGTTAGTATTCTCCCTACTGATAGTTGGAAGACCTCAGGGAGATTTCCTGAGGAGATCAGAGTAGGAAGGATGCACAATATGGTAGCCACGTGGTGTGATACCAGTGAGGGAGGAGTGGGAATACGAGACCACGTTGCCCAATAGACCCGATGGAGTACTGATCTTGCGGCAGGATGGGTCATCTCCAACGTTTCTGTCAGTTTTTCCCTCCAACAACTAGAGACAGGGGTTCTTCTAGGACTCTGCGATCATGAGCATCACCACCAATTTCTCACCAGTTTGGGAAGTGGATCTCCTCCATCCATTATGGTTGAGTTAGTAGTCATGGCCACAGTGGTCAGTTGTCGGTCTATCAGTGACAACAGGGCGGATCAGCTCAAAGTGGTCAGGAAGGGACACATGGCTGTGGAGCAGGCCAGAACATTGTGATGGATCAAACCCCGCAAGATCAGGATCCTGTACCTTCCACAGTTTGAGGTACGATCTTAGTAACCTATGTTTTATCTTCAACTCTTTTCAATATAGGGGATCCCCGTAGATTTATATCTATCTCTATTGTGGAGTGTCCTTTTTTTACATCTTTTCTTCTGCGCAAATCTTGACACTAGAAAAACCGTTGGGAACTAGAGCGGTTAGTGTACATCAGTGTAGATAGTTCCCTCTTGAGGCTGTGGTGTGTCACTTCTTATGGGACCTCTATATCCTAGAGATGACTAGCTATGATGTCATTTTCGGAATGAACTAGTTAGTTCCTTTATAGGCAGTCATCAATTTCTATCATTATTGGGTTAGTTTTATATCACCAGAGGATGGATATTTTCTTTATCAGGACGAGTGGGATATCCAGGAGAGTCGAGAAGGACCCTAGTATCATGGGCTAGGAGTAGTTATAGCTTAGATTTCCAGTCTATATCTGGATGAATAGGGGACTTCACAGTTAGATATTCGGCCAGTGGTGGATCGTTTTATGGATGTCCTTCCAGAAAACTTTTTATATTTTCTTCAAGAGAAATAGGTTGAATTTTATATTTATCTTGTGACAGGGGTAGAACCGATGTCCATTACACTTTATATGATGGCTACACTAGAGTTGCAGGAGCTAAAGAAACAGTAGGAGGAGTTGCAGAAAAAGGGTTTCATCCGACCCAGTACTTCTATTTGGGGTTCGCGTGTCCTGTTTGCGAAGAAGGCAGACATTACCCTTAGGCTTTCTGTGGATTTTCGGAAGATGAACCATTTGACAGTCAAGAACTGATATCCTATGATGAGTATTAATGATCTCTTTGATCAGCTTTTAGGAGCCCGAGTTTTCTCAAAGATCGACTTGAGGTCTCATTACCATCTGTTTCATGTTAGACCATCTGATATACCTCTCACATCTTTCAAAAGCAGTTATGGTCTATACGAGTATATAGTTATGCAGTTCGGACTCACAAATTTGCATGATTTTTTCATGGAACTGATGAACTGAGTGTTCCATCCATAATTGGATTCCTTCACGGTGGTTTTCGTGGATGACATCTTATTGTACTCTCACACTCGAAATGACCATTCTAACCATTTTTAGATCATTCCGAGGACACTAAGAGAGCATCAATTATATGCTAAGCTCTCGAAATGACACTTTTGGATGGATCACATTCACTTCTTGGGTCATGTTATCTCAATGACAAGAGTATCAGTAGACCCAGAGAAAGTGAGGGTAGTAGTTTCATGGAAGCATCCGAAGAACGTCTTTGAGGTACGGAGTTCCCTAGGGCTGGATGCATACTACAGAAACTTCATAGAAGGCTTTTCACAATTAGAAGCACCATTGACAGGTTTGACTAAGAATGGTGAGATGTTTTTATGGTCAGATTCATGTGAGTCAGTCTTTAAGGAGCTGAAAGGGAGGTTGACATCAGCACCAATACTAGTATTTATAGATCCAGGAAAGAGCTACACTTTTTACTATGATGCATCAGGCATCGGGCTAGGATCTTTCCATATGCATGGAGATGGATTCATTGCTTACAGGTCTCGGTTGTTAAGGCCACATGAGAGGAATTACCCGACACATGATCTAGAGTTTCCAGGTGTTGTTAATGGCCTACACTATTGGATACTTTATCTTCTGGGAGATCACATTGTGGTAATCACCAACCAGAAGAGTCTCAAGTACATCTTCACTCTATGTGATCTAAATTTGAGACAATGAATGTTGGTTGAGTTCCTTTAATCTTTTGACTTGGAGCATTCCTATATGCCTGGGAAAGGCAATGTTGTGGATGATGCACTATGCAAGAGGACTCGGATACAGGCAGTTCGGGAGCCCAGAAGTGAGTGGAAGCTTATGACTCTATTCTCTCAGATGCATTTGGATGTTCATGACAGACAAGGGTAGAATTTTTTTTCTTCTATAGTTTTTACCTCTACACTTCTTGATCGGGTATGAAAGAGGAAGCTATCAGATTCTAAAGGCCTATTCCAATAGGAGAGTGTGTCAGGCGAGGACCCTATTTCTAGATGGTCCATAGGATAGGATGAGATCTTTAGTTTCTAGGGATGCGTATGGGTTCCATCATATATATATGAGTAGATGATGCAAGACTTTCATTCCTTTATTTGTGAAGTCCATCCTAGCATCACCAAAATGTATTGTGATCTACACCGCCAGTATTGGTGGCCATGTATGAGGAGATATGATGCTGGTTTTTTCATGATTTTTCCTAATTTTCAGCAGGTGAAGGCGGAGAATCAGCGACCAGAAGGGATTTTACAGTAGTTATCCATTCCTCACTGGAATTGGAATGACGTTGTGATGGACTTTGTGACCAGTTAACCGAGGTTTCCTCGAGGGAATTATGCTTCTTGGGATTTTAATGACAGGCTCACAAAGTTTTCTCACTTCTTGCTGATGAAGTAGACCATTAGTGTTGAAGAGCTGGGATGTTTGTACATCCTAGAGATTGTACATCTTCATGGAGTTCAACACTCCATTTCTTCAGATAGGTATGAATGTTTTACTTCTCTATTATAGTAGGGGCTTAATAGGGCTTTGGGTACATAGGTACTTTTGAGTAATGCATACCATCCCTAGATGGTTGGCCGGTCCGAGCATACGATTCAGGTTCTTGAGGATATGCTCCGAGCTTGCATTCTGGACTTTGACGGTTATTGGGAGGATCATATACCTCTTGTGGAGTTTTCCAACCACAACAGTTTCTAGGAGACTATTCAGATGGAACCTTATGAGGCATTGTAAGGGAGGACATTTCGATCCCCCATATTTTGTCTGAAGGTAGGAGAGGAATCTTTGATGGTTCCTCATCTTGTCTAGGAGACCACAGAGGAGACAGAGTTGATTCGGAATAGGATGGCTACTATACAGCCTCGACATAAGTCTTATGATGATTAGCGGAAATGACCTTTGGAGTTTGAGGTTGCGGATCATGTTTTCCTGCGTGTCACACCGTGGTTGGGAAACAAGAGGATTTGGAGACAGGGAAAGATTTCAACGAGGTACATCGGGCTATTTCAGTTGTTGGAGATATTTGGTCCAGTTTACTATCAGTTGAATTTACCTCAGAGGTACCGGGTTATGCACGACATCTTCCACGTTTCTCAAGTATGGCGTTATTTTTGGACTTGTCTCATGTCTTTTTCCCTAAGGAGGTTGACCTCAAAGCGGATGCATCATTTGAGGATCATCCTATCCGGTTATTCGATCACAGTATGAAAGTCCTCCATGGTCGGTCTGTTCCTCGGGTACGGGTTCTATGGCCGCACGGGCATGTATAGGACGAGACTTGGGAGAGAGAGGCCGATGTACAATCGTGGTGTCCAGAACAGTTTGGGGTTTATACTTCTATGCCCACAAGGTAAATTAGGGAACGAATTTCTTTATGGGGAGATGTTTGTAAGAACCTGGACCTTCTTTTCTGGTATTTTTTCCCTTATCTAGAGATTTTGAGAAAAGGGGTGTTTCTGGAAATTTTTTAAGTACACGTCGTGTACCCTATGAGTACACGTCGTGTACATTGTTTCCGCATGAGGCAGTGTGATGGCCATGTAAGGTCCACACACACTGTCATGTGGGGTGATGTGGAGGCAGCTTAAATTGGGGTACGAGGACTGTAATTACACGCTGTGTACTCCAAAAATACACGCCATGTATTTTTTTTCATTAAATGCACAGGGGTCGCGTCTGACGGTCAGAACACCCTCCTTTTAGCTTTTGTCCATCCAAGAGTCAGGCTATGACCTTGGATCTTCATCGAGCCACTGAGCCTCCATTCATCATATGATTCTAACACTGTCGGGTTCGTTTTAATCGCATGTGTGAGTTCTTCCTTCTTCAAGTTAATCATTTTAAAATTCCTCCTCTTTTGCAATATAGCGTAGGTTGAACGTTTTTTGCATTTTTGTAGATCAACGATGTTCTAAGGAGATTCAAGCCTCGTTTTTATAGTATATTGATCTCCTAACCCCACGGTAGGTGGTTCTTGATTTTCCATTGAATGTCCATGAATATTATGTGCAAATTACACCAATACCCTTGAACGGAGTATTGTTTGTTTACCTGTTTTACCACTATTGTATGCCTTCCATGGTTGCATGCATGTGTAGAGTTAAATTGGACATGTTTTGGGTGGATTTTTATACCTTGATTTCTCTGCTCATGCTTTGTACTGTTTACGACCATTTGGTCCTATTTATCCTATTAGTCGTTTAACTGTTTCCAATGCCTTGTGATCATATGATGGAGTGTTTTTTTGACATTATTGAGATGTTGTAGACTGGTTATCCAAGTAGTTATGTAGGTTTACATTGGCCACAAAAAAATTATTATGTAGTGACCAACACAAGGCCATGAGAACCTAGTGCTATAGACTATAAGAGGACAGACTGAGTGATCTTCCTCAGAGTGTCTCTGGAAAGATGTATACTATATGGAGATAGACTGGGTGAGCTTCTCCTAGAGTCTTTGAGCTTTATGATATAAGGGGATTGACCGAGTTATAAATCTTAGAGATCCTTGGATTACATGGGGCTATATGGGGATAGACCGTGAGAGATTCCTTAGAGAGTCGTTGACTATTTTAGACTATACATTGATAGACTATGTGATATTCCTTAGATAGTCTCTGTTTTTCTTGTTTGAATCACGTGATTACCATAGGCAATAGGAGGGATTGACTAAGTGAGATTCCTCAGAGAGTCAATGAATAATCTGGGATATAAGGGAAATTGACCGAGCATGCTTCCTCAGAGAGACCTTGACCTTGGGGATATAAGGGGAATTGACCATGTGAGCCTCCTCAAATAGTTCCTAACCACCATAGACTATAAGGGGAATTGACTGCGTGTGCTTCTTCATAGTGTTTCTATAATTCAGTATGACCAAACCAGAGGGGTTAGGCAGATTCCATTTCCCATATTGTTGTTGTTACTTATCGGTAGGACCAGAGGGGAATGTTGGGAGTTCCTTCGAGAG
Organism: Viscum album; assembly: GCA_963277665.1. Lineage (NCBI taxonomy): Eukaryota > Viridiplantae > Streptophyta > Magnoliopsida > Santalales > Viscaceae > Viscum > Viscum album. The sequence continues at coordinate 569,804,924 of OY728151.1, forward strand.
GGTTTCCTTTTATGATTTTCTTCTTGATAGTTGTTTCTTGACATCGAAATTGGGGATTTTTTATTTTTCAGCATGTTTCTGTTTACTGTTTTATGTACTTTTACCTACTATATATTCACTGACTATTAGGCACAGATATTACGGTGGTTTCCTACTAAGATTTAGTCTCACACCCTTTTTGGGTCATTCTTTTGGGCCCAAACAGACTATGTGGTTGCAAGTATAGACAATGGAAAGCACCCTTCAACTTTAGGTACTTGACATTCTATGGAGCTAGAGTGCATGGGACCAAGCTTAGTCTTGAGATGGTAAGAATCTGTGTGTCTTTATTATTTACTTGTTTTTAGTACTATTTGTATTTCTAGCGTTGTGACTTGTTTGGATTCCTTCCTAGACATATGTATTATGCATCATATAGATATGATCTCATGTTGTTTCTCATATTTAGTCTTCCACTGTGCACTTGTTTTTGGAATGTTTACTGCTTGCACTATTTTTTTTCTCTCTTCCCTTGTGTACTCTTCCAATGAGGGCATAGTTTCCCCACTATCACACCAAAGGCCCTCGCTTCTAGTCGGCTGCCTTTGGCATTCGGGGGAATGCACTAAAGGCCATGTGACCAACTGAGTATGGGGATCTTCTGGGAGGATTTCGGGATAGGGGCATTATAAAGGAAAATCCTTTAAAATAGCATACCCTTTACCCATTAAAATATAATTTAATTTCATTAATTACCAATTATATTTATGGATTAAAATTTTAGATAATTAGGTGAAAATTTGAAATACTACATAATGTGAAAACATCTACTCAGTATTTATTTCTCCCATTAAAAATTATATAAATTAAAATATTATTTAATTTCATGAACAATATTAACTCTTTTCATCATCACATCCAACATGTCCCAAATAATCCTAAAAATTAGTTAAAACAATTTAAAAAGTAGAATCATCTCAAAAAATATTGTATGGAACATAATAAAAATAAATGTTATTCAGGTAATAAATATGAAAACTAATGATATGTTTCATTTTTACTATTTGGTATTTGATCTGATGAAATTATTCATTTCTACATGAATATAATTAAATTTTTTTCATATTAATATACATTAAACCTCATAAAAATATTATAATAAAACATTTTAGAAATAAATAGCATTACATTCATAACTATTGTCATAAATAACATGAACCTAGTCAAATCCAAATGAGAAACCACCTCAAAATCTCATTCCATTTTATTTGTTAAGAAAACAAATATTATCCATTGCATTTCAGACCTCTAGGGGAACAACATTCATATACGCTTTATTGGGTTCCCCCAATTCTATTTTGGTGTACCCAATGTATAAGCTATATATGGATCCCCATAAGCTATAATGGTTCTCAACCAGTCTTATATTCTTTATCGGGCTCAATTTTACACATATAGTTCTCAAGATCAATAAAAAAATATTATTCTTTCACTTATTTAAAAAAATATAATAGAAAAAAACATTATCAAAACAATTTGAAAAAATTAGATATTAAAATACCCTTTCTATTTAAAACACCATTTCAAAACCAAAATACCTAAAAAAGAACTGAGAATATTTATTGAATGAGATGATAATTTTAAATACTATTTAAGAAAATATCATTTTCACTTTATGTAACATAAATGGATGATTTATTATATTGATTAATATATTTACAGATCAATTTGAGGATTTCTTATGGAAAATATCCCTCTAATTTGAAAAAAAAAATAATTTAAACAAACAATGACATTTTAATGGAAATAAATTACATTTTAAAATAACCTTATAAATGTCTAATTGGGGCATCAAAAAAATATTATTCATGATTTTAGGAAAATCGATTCTGGATATATAATTTAAAAAATATTCTTTTTAAACTATTTTCATAATTATCATAAAGTACCTACTTTCAAAATAAAAGATTGAAACCCCATTTTTTAAAGTAAATATGGGTAAAATTAATTTAATAAATCATAGTATAATAGTGAAAAACATATTTTAAATAATTATATAAAATATTTAATTTTAAAAAAATTGTTTGAAGGGGTAATTTATATGATAACTTTCAAAATAATGTCACTTACTAGAGTGTGACTCATCACACTATTTTTTTATTCCTAAATCAAAAACATATATTAATCATCAAATTTATTGAAAATGATTTTTCAATTTTTTTATTTATTATTTAATTTAATATTATTATATATACAACTAATTTGTTTATAAAATTCATTTTTGGTATTTTGAGGATTTTCAAATAATGTTTTTTAAAAACAAGTTTGTTGAATATTGCCAAAGGGGTCGTTATTTAATCATATATTTAATATTAATATGAAATAATTATCATTTTTATAAATATGTAATATTTTTAAAACCAACCTTTAATTATGGATATGAAAAACTAATTATGTTATAATCATGGAGATTGTAGGTCTTGTGTACTAAAGAGTGACATTTCTATTTTTCCATTATCCTTATAGAAATAGGGAAATGATTTTTTATCTCTATATAATGATAATAATATAATTAATATTATATTATGAAGTTGAATATATTATATATATCATCTATTTAATGTGTTAATGATAAAAAATCACATATCTTCTTGTTGTTGGTAGTCCACATGAACACATGGATAATGTTAACAAAATTATGAATGAGAATGTACGAAGATAAATTATAAATTATTTATTTAGAAGGACAAATATTTCACTAATATTAAATAAAAAAATCAATTCCATCATTATAACTGTAGAGAAACAAATATTGATGTACATTTACATTACATTACTTTTTTGGAATACTGAATACATGATAAAAATAGACACCCACTGAATGTATTAGTTTAGTGTCTTTGGAATCTCGGAATATAAACATCTTAATCATTGTAAAACATCATCAACATCCCCCATAAATATCTTCCCATTTTGTTTTCATACCTAAAACCTTTCTTTATATCCTGGGAAAATAAAACATAGAAAAGGGTGAGCTCAAATGCTCAGTAAGGGTAAACATGGAAAACATAAAACAGTCCATAAACATTTGAACATAAAAAACATGAACATGACATAAATCTTAGCAATACATCAAAAATTGATCATAAAGGAATGTTAAACATGATAAAATGGAATGGGAATAAAACATGGATTTAGGTCAAACCATAAATAAAATGATATGATTTCTATAGTAGGCAAGGCATTGCTTCCAAGACCATCATAGTGGACAAAGTCCATTACTGAACCGAGTTTAATTTTCATTCCAGTCGTGTATTAATGAACTATATTTACTTGTTGTTCCAACCATGTCTATCTCATGAGATATAAATCATTACACACTGCATTTGAGGGAGATATAGGTCTCACCCATCTCATATTGAAATAATTCTTTTGTGTGCCACAAAATCATAAATCATACATCATAGCATAACCCAAATAATAGAATGGGATTCTTAAACATCATGCCATCATAAAATAATCCATACAAGATAAAATGACTTCATAAAAATAATTCCATTAAAACATAATAAAATAAATGTAATAATCGAGATAGAAACATAACCCTATATCAACTAATATTGAAAATAATTTTGAAAAAACATTTGAAATGAATTCTTGAAGAAAATATCATTTCTTCTATCAAATCAATTTATTTTCAAAAAATGCCACGCAATTTTGAAATAAAATTATTTTATTGAAAATAATTATGAAATCATGTAGAGGAAGCATCATTAAAATATGGCATTATTAAACTGTTAAAATCTGTTAATGATGTATAAGATAAAAAAACAAATTTCTTGTACTTTTTTCAGAAAAGTCAAAAAGTACATTGTATGGTAAAAAAATATTCCTTCCATACCACATAGTAAGAGTCAAAAAAGGGGTAACATGACCTTAAAAATACATGGAATAATATTTGGAATTTTATGAAAACAATTTTATAAAACATGGACATGGATGATAAATTAATCCTCAGTAAATACGTATATATAAGCAATCCTGGATAAGAATGAGATTGGAATAATTATCCCATACCAATTATAATCAATGGAATCATACATGTCATAAAATAATGAAAATTAAATAAATATGTAAATATAATTTCCTTCAAAAAAAATTAAAGCACGCATGGTAATCATAAACAACATACAAAAGAAATAGTTGGTGATCAAGGCATATATCCCATATATATAACAGTGAGATGAAATAATCCCTTACCATAGGTCTGATATTCTTTGTATGTATGTGAACCTCTGGTATAGTAGGTTTAATCATATTTTTATCTTGTAAGAGAACCATAATAATATTTATGGTATCATATATGATTCACATAGGGCTTAATATTATTCGTTCATTTTTCAATCCCATGTTAAAGCAACATTTTGGGTATAACCGTTTTATTTACCATACGTGTTTTGACTTATATTTATTAATATGATTACATAGATCACGATTAATTACTTCAAGAATGTAAAACATTATTTATATATAATATATATTCAGAATATATAATATTTATAATAGATTGATAAATGGAATTAAATACACCGTTCCTGGAGATGGTAGGACGTACGCACGCATGAACGCTATTTTTGTTTCCTTATTAAGTTGAATAGAAGTAAGTAAATAACATATAAATAAATAAAGTATAATTATTACTTCATATATTCCATGATTATTTATTTTATGTAATTTATAATCATTCTATAATGGTTAAAAATGGAGAATGATTCTCATCGCATTGTGGATACAGTAATCCCTATGTTCACACGAGCGAAGATATAATTCCCATAATTGTTAAATAGAATTGGAGTAGATGGTATAATATCTTAAAATTAGTATGATGTGATAATAATAATATATAGTTATTCATTACACCATTATACCTATCAATGTAACATGGTGGGAGAAACCACATTACACCACAACGTGGAGAGGGTATTCTGAACGTACGCACGCGCGATGATTTCATTTTCCGTAGGATGGATAGATGGTAAAATTGGGTTTTTTAATATTTAAAATAACATAAAAGTATCTGAGTGATACTTAAGTTATTACATTATAATGAAACAAATAAATAATAGTAATTATAAGAAGAATTTAATTTGAAATAATCGGTAAAGGATACTACCTCTTCTTCGGCGGGCCTCTTCTAAACCTCCTCTTAGGGAACTAAATATTTTCTTTAATGTAGACCAGGACTTATAGTATGATGCTATGGGAGTTTAAAAGATAAATGGATAGGTTTTTGATGGGATTGGAGTCTCAAAATATTTTCAAGAGGATAGGTAGAAAGTACCCTTTTATAAGGGTAGAGAGGGGCACTTTTGGAAACCTCAAAAATATTAATTTATAATAAATTCAAAACCCACCTAAAAACCTACAAAATTACAAAAATTAAAATATGAGAAGATATAGGGTTGTAATACTATCATCCAATAAAATTTATACATGTTAGAAATTTATTTCAAACCTTATCAATTTGATTTATCCTTATTTAATATATTAAATTTTATTTGCGGTAATAATATTCTAAATTTTAAATTGTTATAAGTACGTACTTATGTGTTGTGAGTTTTTCATAATTGGATATTTTATGAATCTTTTGACCATATAAATATTAATTTATAATTTATTTTAAAAAAAATTATTTTAAAATTATTTAATAATATTTTCGTTTTATAAAATATTAATAGTGTCAATTTTGACATTATTCATTTATTAGAATTTAAATAAAATACAAAAATAAGATATATTAGATCCAAAATATTTAATATAACACTAACATGTCTTTTTCATCTAGAAAATTTGTGGAGAACATTAATTAGTCATATAATATTTATTTTAATATTTTAATAACAATTTATTTGAAATTTCTCTAAATAAAATAAAAACTAATGCATTTTTGTATAATTGTTTAATATAAATATTTGTTGTAGAAAAATTAAAAATAAAATCCTATGATGATTCTAAATATAATAACTTTCATAATAATACTTTTTCTAGAATTTATCATCTTAAAATCACAACATTTAAATTGTTATATTTATTAAATTATGAATTTGACAACTTTGACATCATTTAAAAAATAATATAACTGTCATAATCGTTTTTATATGGCTCTAAATAGTCAAAAATTCTACCATTGGATGATCATAGTTTATATATGAATGACCAATAAGTTTTGGTCTGGTGTTTGGTCCTTTTGATGAGTATTATTATTTAAATAAAAAATATATTATTGATTATTCACTAAATAAATAATATCTACATCATTAATGTATAATCTATTAAGGTAATTAAATATATCATAAAAATTAAAAAATAAATTACCACGATAAAGAAAAAAAATTTATCGTTCAGTTATTTATAATTTAAATTATATTCTATATAAATATATATTAAAAATAATCTAATTATTAAAGATTGAGTGAGACATATTTCTCATTCCTTTAAATAAAATAAATAAAAGGCCTTAATCACATACACGTGGGAACCAATTGATACCATTTCAGACAAATTATATTTTAGGACTAAATATAATCATCGAATTATATTAATACCAGTGTTATATTAATTTTATAATAATATATTTACCCTTAATTACTCGGTTTATCGTTAACTATGGTAAATAAAATTTACCGTAGTTACTATTCACAATGCCCAAACATTAAATTATCCTATTAACATAATTTGAACCTAATTATTCCAAATATGGAATCCATTTTCCCTAATTCAAGGAACATAAGTTCCTGAAATTAATTTAAAATTAATCCCATTATAGATAAAATACTGGTTTTGTTTAAAACATTCCAAAAGATTGAAATGATCATACCTAGGAATTTAGTGTAGAATTAAGGCTAATGACATACATTATATTAAATAGTAAAAATATATTCTATTTATATGTTAAAACCATTCAATAATTTATTTAAACATAAAATTATATTGATGAAAAAAGTTGTTTTTAAATAAAATTTAGAACATTTTTATTATTCATCAAAAAAAGAATATTATCAAAAAATATAAAAAAATTATCCAAATTAAATTCTTATATCCTGATTAAAAAGTAATATTTTATTTTCTCAAATTGAACTTTTAATCATGTCAAAAACTATATTTAAAATAGGTGCGCCATTAAAAGACATTAATACTGCATGTTTTTTGAAAAATGATTATTTTACCCGAGAAATTAATTTTTCTCTCATACCATGATCTAGAAAATGTTTAAGATAAATTATATTGTTATAAAATTCAAAATTATATTAATACTATTAATAACAGCCAGTTCATAATAATATTATAATATATCATTGTTTAGTGAAACATGGTATTGTGTACAACACACTATCGAGGAAGGTCGATATTGCGTGTAATGCAATCCAAGTTAAGGATGCGTGTAGTGAAAGCTTCCTTTGGTGTTGCATATAATAAAAATATAGTTCATTTATACATTGATCACAATATATACTTGGAGTTGTGTAAAATTGAACATTATTCAAAAGAAATTGAAATTGTGTGCAACACAAGTCAATAATAGTGATGTGTATACTACAATCTAATACGGTGTTGTGTATAGTGCAAGCTAATTTTGGTGAAGCGTACAACACAAGACATCAAATAAATTTAAAAAAATATTTCTCATCAAATCTCTTAGTGTTACATTCTTCACACCTTAAAATAAATTTCCACCTCGAAATTCATTGGGGTTATAAATGCTTTTCTACATGAATGTTTCATTGATGGAAACCAACATTGTAAAAATGATTAATAAAACATAATTTAAAAAATTAAAGTAAATAGCATATCGGGTACACATATGAACTCGTTATTGGGTTTTCACAAAGGAGAACATAGGTGAAAACCTGGAAATTGAAGAGAAATCTAACCATCAACTTCTGATGAAGAGTGGAAGAGGACATGTCTATGAAAAATAAAACAATCACATAGCCTTAAACTTGTGATGATATAGGGTACCATATAATTCATCAAATATGAGAGCATTAGGAAAAAAAATTTGATTTTCAACATAATTTTCCCTAAAGTTGATTAATTTTTGAATTAAAAGAAATACATTAATGATATTGGTACATTCTCATCATTGTTCGTGCCTTGAATAATTTCCACTTCATATCATAGTGAAATAATGTTGAACATGTCATTAGTGAAGTGTTATAAGATCGTGCAATAAAATGATATGTCACTCCATCTGTCTCAATCATAAGGTTATCAAAAGTTATTAAATATACATAATTCCACTCATGGTGAGATAAATCATATATGGTTCAAAAAATGGACTTATACTTCATCTATCATATAGCTTAATAAAATAAAACTAGTTTTCACTAACCATGGACTTCATGTAGGCCAGTGGTAGGCGATAAAGTCATGTTGCACATCAGTTGTGAGTTCTAATCCTGCATCGTTGTCCGACGTTACGGGTAGTCACCCATCCTGCAGGTTGTCCTTTTTCTAAAACCATACTGTTATATCATTCCAGAAATAAAAAATATATATCCTTATAAAATACTATCTTATGTCCATCATAATCTATTCTAATCATTATCCTTATCCAAAATACTTCTATCTAATCTCATAGTATAACGAAAATGATTACTAGAAAGGACACCTAACAAGCATGTGAATTCCATCATTTATCTCCTATATATCATAAGATATATCTTGTTGGTCACATTCCAAACATTTAAATATATTAATCATGTATTCTATTGAAACATGTATTACCAGAGAACCTTAGTGAAAACTTGAATGCTTTAAAAAATTAATTATATCCACATATCAAAACCCAAAATTTCTATATACTCAAACCATTAAATCAATTTGTCCTTATATCAGTCATGAGCTCCATAATACTATCAAACATATTATTTTTTTCTTATCCAATCATTATGCTCATATCATATACTTTCCAAAAATATTTCAATCACTTTTCATGGTTATCGGTACCTTATAGTTATTGAAAACCACAATAAAACAATACATAGATAACCCAATATTCCATAAAACTATATATGAGATTCCATGACACTATTTTGAAATCCCATTACATAAACACTTATTCATTCCACCACTTCATTTTCATACTCAACATCGCCAATAGTAATCACATGTGACTTCACTTTGTCCTTTGTCTTAAGAGGTTGTTGACGTCGATCAACATTAAACCTTGGATTAGGGTATTAATTAGCATAATCCCCATTACCTTGCACTTGTAGCATTGATGTGTTAGTGTTACATTATATGTAGTCTTTTCTTTATTTATGTCATTAAAAACCATTTTCACATTTCATCGGCACTCAGCTGCTCTATGACCATCTTTTCCACACTTAAAACTTTTTCTAGTCCCTTTAAGAAAATCTCCATCATGCTTCTTTCCACACATTGACCATAAATAAACATTCATTTTTTCCACAATTGTTCTGAGATTAGTTCTTGAAATCCATCTTTTGTTTCTTTTCAAATACATGAGATGGATATGTAACACCAACTTCCAGTTCTACCTTGATAGCACAATGCTCCATTTCATCATAGCTACTAAACTCTCTTATAGCTGATTTCCTTAGAATAATTGGTTTTAAGCCACTAAATAATAGATCAACGTTACTTTTAGGTTTGATGATCAATCCAGATTCATACCTTGTAAGCCTTGTAAAATTTTCATCGTATTTGCCTATAGATTCATCATCATTTTTCTTATTCTCATGGAACTCATTTTCCATCTTCGTTCAAAGAATATGAGGAATGTACTTATTAAAAAAATGTTCTTGAACTCATCCCTTTCCATGGATTCTATTTCATATGGGGGCCCTGTATTCTTAATTAGAGTCCACCACTAGTCTGCTTCACCTTCTAACTAAAAACACCAAAAATGACTTTTTCATGCCCTAAACAGAAAATTATGGAAATTTTATCTTCAATGGTACTGATCCATTTTTTGCAAATAAGTGTATCAGACGACCCATTTAAATATGGTGGATGTTGCCTCCTGAATGACTCAATAGAACATTGTTCCCTTCAATGCTCATTTGGAAGTCCTAAATGATTCATAGCTTTCGTAAGTATAACAATAATATTTTGAACTCCATATCCCATAACATTGGTTTGTTCAGGAGAAAAATCATTTCATATCCATTTAAAATGGTCAACACAGTTCCTTCAGTTTCCATCCATAATCTAAACCCCAAAAGGAATAGTGTTAGAGGGAAATATCATGGTAGAAAAAACTACATAATAAATGGTGAGGAATTTAAATCACTAATATCATAGGTTTTATCCTAGTTTATTCAGGATCGTTATCATAATTCTTGGACTGTAACCTATACATATACTTAACCTTAGGGACATCCATAGACATACCATAAAAATATCTCTAGGGATCTCAATAAATTGTTTACATCCCAGTTTCCAAAGGATGACTAAACCTTCACTCTGATACCAACTGTAGTGGACTAGAAATATTTCTGGTGGATAGGAATTGATATCTATCTGAGCACTCTATGGGAGGCTACACCCCCTAGGCATGAGACACCACCATCCCCAGTGGCAGTCATTTCTTCATGAAGCCCTTGGGTGGAGAGTCATGCTTCGTCCAACGCTCACACGAGAGAGTTCACAAGGATTGGATTCATTCCTACATCCATTGCTCTGATACCGACTATAGAGACCCAATGCATTACATACATGGAAATTACATTAATTTTGAAGAATAATTAATACATGACATAAACAGATGACCAATTACAGTATTAGTTTAGTGTCTTTAGATACTCAGAATATAAACTTCTAATCATCGTAAAAGATCTTCAACATCTACCATAAAGATCGTCCCCTTTTTTTCATACGTAAAACCTTTCTTTATATCCAGGGAAATGAAAACATAGAAAAAGGTGATCTCAATTACTCAGTAAGGGTAAAATAGATAACATAAAACAATCCATAAACAGTTGAATGTAAAAATATAAAAATGACATAAATCATAGTAGTACATAAGGCATAGATCATAAAAACAATAATCAGGATAAAATTGAATGGCAATAAAACATGGAACTTTGGAAAACAAAAAAGCACATGATATGATTTCCATAGTGCACAAGGCATTTCTTCCAAGACCATCATAGTGGACAAAGTCCATTACTGAACTGGGTTTACCTGTTGTTCCAGCCCTGTATTGCTAAACGAAATTTACATGTCATTATAGCCATTTCTATCACATGATATATAAATAATTACCCAATTCATTAGAAGAAGATACCATCTCATACTGAAATTATTCTTTTGTATGCCACAAAATCATAAATCATATATCATAGAATAACCAATATAATAGAATGGGATTCTTAATCATCATGGCACCATAACATAATTCATATAATATAAAAGGACTTCATAAAAATAATTCCATCATGACATACTCAAATCAATGTATAAATAAGGATAGGAAAATAACCATATATCAACATAGATGGAAAATAATTTTCATAAAACACTTGAAATGAATTCGTGAGGAAAATATCGTTTCTTCATTCAAATCATTTTCTTCTCACAAAATGCCATTAAATTTTGAAAGAAAATGATATTATTGAAAAATATTTATGAAAAATTTTAGAGTAAGCTTAAAGAAAATAAGGTGATATGAAATCGGAAAAATATGGTCATGCCGTATGATTTTAAAAAATCATTCTTCTCATACATTTATTCATATAGTCAAAAAGTACCTCGTATCGTAAACAAAAGAAATATTCCTTCCATACCGAATAGAAAAAGTCAAAAAAGGGTAACATGACATTAAACATAAATGGATGAATTTTAAGAACAATATTAAAACATTTTTATAAATCATTGACATTGATGATAAATAAAACCCTATTATATGTGTATGTATAAGCAATACCAGATATGAAGGAGATTTGAATATTTATCCTCTACCAATTATAATCAGTGGAATTATACATGTCATAAAATAAAGAAAATTACATAATTATGTAAATATATTGTCCCTCATAATAAAAATCTTAAAAAATGCATGGTAATTATAAACACCAAACAATATAAATAGTTATTGATTATGGAATATGTCTCACAGAAATAAAAGTGAGACTGAATAATCTGTTACCTTAGGTGTGATAAGATTTGTATGTATCAAAACCACCTGTATAGTGGGTTTAAACATATTATTAACTAGTAACGGGACCATAAAAATATTTATGATATCATGTATGATTCACATAGGTCTTTATATTATTCGTTCATTTTTCAATATCATGTTAAAGCAACGTTTTGGGTAAAATTGTTTCATTTATTGTACCTATTTTAACTTATAATTATTCATATGATTACTTAAATCATGATTACATACATCTAGAATGTATAACGTGATTTATATATAATATATATTCATAATATATGATATATATAATAGATCGATAAATGGAATGAAATACACTATTCATGGAGATGGTAGGTTGTACGTACGCATGAACGTTGTTTTCGTTTCCATATTAAATTTAATGGAAGTAATTAAATAACATATACAAAAATCCAGTATAATTATGATGTCATATATTTCATGATTATTTATTATATATACATTATGATCATTATCGATTGGATAACATGGAGATTTAATCTCATTGTGTCGTGGAGACGGTAATCCGTATGTACGCACAAGGGATGATATTGTTCCCATAATTATTGAATGGAATCGGAGTAGATGATATAGAATCACAAAATTAGTATTATGTTATAAAAATAATATATAGCTATTCTTTACACCATAATACCCATCCATGTATGGTGGTGGTGGAAAACAGATTACACCACGACGTGGAGACGGTATTTCGTACGTACGCACGCACGATTATTTCATTTTCCGTAGGATTGATAGATAGTAAAATAGGGTTGTTTGATATTTATAATAACATATCAGTATATTATTTATACTGATGGTATTAGTTTATAAGGAAACAAATAAATAATATGATTTATATGAAGAAATAAATTTTGAAGAATCGTTAAAGGATATTACCTCTTCTTCGACGCACCTCTTCTAAACATCCTATTAGGGCACTAAAGATGGTCTTTGAAGAAGAAAATGACCTCTAGTATGTTTCTATGGAAGTGTAGAAGAGAAATTGAAAGGTTTTGGATGGGCATGAATAATCAAAATGTTTTGAAGAGGAGAGGGAGGAGGTTCCCTTTTATAAGGGTAGAGGGGGACACTTTTGGGAACCTCAAAAATATTAATTTATAATAAATTCAAACCCCACCTAAAAACATAAAAATGACTCAAATTAAAATATAAGATGATACAGGCTTGTAATATCATCATCCAATAAAATTTAAACATTTTGGGGATTTATTTTAAACCTTATCAATTTTATTTATCTTTATTTAATCTATTTAATTTTATTTGTGGTAATAATATTCTAAATTTTTAATCGTTATAAATAATTACATATGTGTTTTTAATTTTCCATAATTGGAGATTATATGACATTGTAAACCATATAAATTTAAATTTATAATTTTTAAATATTTTTGAGATTTTTAAACCATTTAATAATATATACTTTTTATAAAATATCAATAGGGTGAATTTTGACACTATTCATTTGTTTGAATTTAAATAAAATCCATACAGAAGATATATTCGAAACAAATTATTCAATAAATTCATAACATTTCATATTTATCATGAAAAATCGCGGATAACATTAATTAGTTCATATAATATTTATTTTAATGTTTTTAAAACCATTTATTTGATATTTCTCTATATAAAATAATTACTACAATATTTTTTTTAGAATTATTTATTATACTTATTTGTTGCATGAAAATTAATAATAAAATCTTATGATGAAGATAAATATAATACCTTTCATAATTATACTTTTACTCAAATTTATCATCGTAAATTCTCGAAATTTAAATGTTAATATTTATTAAATTTTGAAGATGAGAAGTTTGACATCATTTAAAATATCATAATATAAATGTCACAATATTTTTCATAAGGATCCAAATGGAAAAATATTCATTCATTGGATTATTATGGTTTATATATACACGACTAATATGTTTTGGTTTGCTTTTTGGGCCTTTTGATTGTATTATTATTTTAATAAGAACTATATTATTGATTTTTCACTAAAAAAATAATATCTATATCATTAATGAATTAGGTATTAAGGTAATTAAATATTTCATAAAAATTACATATAAATATCCGTGATAAATAAAAAAATTATCTTTCACATATTCATAATCTAATTTATATTCTATATAACCTTATATATAAAAAATCTACTTATTAAAGTTTGAGTGAGACATATTTCACTTTCCTTTAAATAAAATAAATAAAAGGTATTCATCACATACAATTGGGTTCTAATAGATACCATTTCAACCCAAGTATATTCTAGGACTAAATATAATCATCTAATTATAGTAAAACATGTGTTAGAGTAATTTTACAATAATATATTTACCCTCAATTACATTATTTATCTTTAACTATGGTAAATAAAATTTACCGTAGTGACTATTCATAATGCCCAAAAATAAAAGTAGCCTATTAATATAATTTGGACCTAAAGATTCCCAATATGGAATCAATTTTTCAAAATTCAAGACAGCAAAGATGTAGAAATTTATTTAAAATTAACCACATTGTTGAAAAAACGGGTTTTTGTTTAAAACATTGCGAAAGATTGAAATGATTTTACCTTGGATTTCAATGTAAAATTAATTCAAATGAAATTAATTATATTTAATTGAAAAAATATATTCCATTTATACATTTAGACAATTAAATATTATAATTTAACCATATAAATTATCTTGATGAAAATAGTTGTTTTTAATTAAAATTTAGCGTATTTTTACTATTCATCAAAACAAGAACCTTATCAGAAAAATATCAAAAATAAATCCAAATAAATTTTTATATCTTGATTCCAAAGAAGAATTTTATTTTTTAAAATATTGAAATTATAAAAAATTAAAAACTAGATTTAAAATGGGTGCGCCATCAAAAGGCTTAAAAACATCCTTTTTTGAAAAAAATACTTATTTTACCGAAAATTTTTAATTTGTTCTCATACGATTATCTAGAAAATGTGTAAGATTAATTACAATATTATAAAATTCAAAATGCGTTTAATACTATTCATAACATCCAGATCATAATAATATTATAATATATCATTGTTTAGTGAAACACAGTATTGCGTACAAGACACACTATAGAGGAAGGTCTTTATTGCATGTAATGCAAGACAGGTCAGGTTTGGGTGTAGTGCAAGAATCCTTTGGTGTTGCGTATAATCAAAATATAGTTCATTTATACAATGATAAAAATCTATACTTGGTGCTGTATAATAATTAATTTTATTTGAAAGAACATGAAATTGTGTGCAACACAAGCAAAAAAATAGTGTTGCATATACTACAAGCTGATACAGTGTTACTTATAGTACAAGCTAATCTTGGTAAAGCGTACAACAAAATACCTCAATGAAATTAAAAAGAATAGTTTTCATAAAATCTCGGGGTGTTAAAATAACATTTATTTAAATACAAAAATGGAAAATGAATCATAGTGTTTCATGAGGCGGTATTCCACTATACACTTGAACTATGAATTACACTCCCATTTGATAGAGGTTTGAGATTCTTATAGGTCATTATGTTAGAAAAAATAAAAATATCTGTATATTTAGGATACATATTTTATTATTTTATCATGATTGATTATGTTTTCATGGTGGTGGAAGAAGAAATAGAATAGAAACAAAGGATTAAATATGACACCTCTACATCATACAACATCCCTTTCTTAACTCCTTAAGATCACTATGGTTACTGTTCAACATAATAAAAGACCTCTAGAATTGTGATTTGATTATTGTTATGTATTATGATTTTTATTTTCCAAACCAAATAGTTTTTTATTTATGAATATATTACAATAACCTAATCACATGTATAGGATAGGGGAAGGGAAGTATCCAGATTAAATAAATTATTTAATTAATATAAAATAATTATAAATTAAAATTCACTCAAAACAAAATTAATTTTAATATATAATTAGTATGGGTCAATATAATCTCATATAATTATTTTTGGAACCAGTTTAAGTCCCAATATTACTATTATCAAATTTTTAACCCCTTTCGCTCTTATTGTGACAACACAGATTTTTACTATATTAACTATAAATAAACAAATGGATAATTAATGGACCATATAAGATTGTATAAAACATATTATAACTAGTAGGATGAACTTATGAATTTTATAAATTTTATAAAATTTAATAAGTTATTGTTTATTATAATTTATCATTAATGCAATTTTAATAAAAAAATCATTATACTCATTTTAATAACACTTAGTGGACAAGTAAAATAACCAAATGATATTTTAAATAAATCAAAAAATTTCATGGTAATCATGAAAATTTATAGATCACATTCTTTATAATAAATTATTTTATTTTTAATGTTTTTAATATAATATTTTTTATTTTTCTATTTATTCAATAATAATACATTAGTGTATTTTAAATATTTATGTTAATTATTTAGTCACAAATATTTAAAAATATATTTCCAAGACAAATATACGTATTTTATATTTCAATGTACCATATATAAATGAACAGATCTTATATGTATTCACATGTTAAAAATGTTATTGATATGATAATCAATAATGTGACATTTTTTACATTTGATTAAATAAATTATTATAAAAGTTATATCTCAAGAGAATGGAAAAAATTACATGTTATAATATGTAGGAATATTATGTAAAAAAATAAATCATAGAATAACCTTATTGAAATTGTTGGGAAAAAATTATAATTCTTATTATCTTATTTTTAACATTAATTACTCGATTTACCCTATACCATGGAAATACAATTACTATTGATACTATTCATATTGTCTAAAAATAGAAGGGTCATATTTACCAAATTTTTAACCATTAATAAATAATATGGAATCTAATATTCAAAATATAAAATTTATAAAATTCAGAATTTAATTTATAATCAAACTGTAAAAATGCTGTGGAAATTAGTTCTTTAAAAATGACTTTTTAATTATTTTTGTACTAATTTCAACTATAATTTTCATTTTAAATCAATATTTTCTTATTTGATATGAAAATGGGTAAAATTAATTTTATATATAATTCATGATTTAATTTTTTCCTTTATAAATACATTAAAATAAACTATTATTTTCAATTAAAAATCAATATTATCACTATTCATTTAAAAATTAATATATATATAAATTTCTAAAAAATCCATCCTAAGATAAATTTTTCATTCTAAATTAAAAATTGTAATTCTTTTTACAAATATTTTTTCTAAAATTACCAATAAGTAATTTCAATATTCACTCATAAAAAGATAGAAACCCCATTTTGGGAAGAAACTTATATTTAAAGAATATAATTACCTTATTAGAAAGGTAGATCTTGTTAAAAAATTATTAATTATTACATTTTAAATGGGTAGTATATTTAAAAAACTTTTTAATGATGTATATACTATTCATTCCTTCCAATTTAATAACTTGTCTATAAAGGTTAAATTTAAATAATAATAATTTATTATTTTCTTATGTGTGGTGTTCTTCATCTTTTAAGATATAGAATATGAATTTCGCTCATAAAAATATGGCAAATTAATTTATATCCTCTTTAAGAAATTTCTTCCTCAAAATTTTATTTCTGGCTTGGTAACTAGGGCTTTGATTCTCCAAATATCATTTATTAAAACCTGCATCGTAAAAAGGTTCAACAATACATCCTCTTGAAAATAGACATGGGAAGTATGACAGTCATTATGAATAAAACATAACCTGGTTTCCATGGAAAATAACATATATGGGATTTGAAAAAATGGATATTGGGGAAAAACAATTCTTCTAGGTTATTTTAGATAGTGATAAAGAACCTAGTCATCATAAATTTAACTATCAAGAAATCATAAATCGTTTATTTTTTAAAAGGAAATTGATTTCATTGTAATAATAGTAAATAGATAATGTTTTTAATTTAAAAAACTGTTTCCAAAAGTGGAAGAATTATTTTTATTATGATAATTTTAAAAGAATGAAATATTCTTTCTAGAAATGTATAATTTCATGCGTAAATAAATTCCTAACCAAATATATTTTTTCCTCTAAATGAAGAGTATTCAAGATGATTTTTTCATGTCTGAAGAACTAAAATAAACTTCTTTGGATTAAAAACCCAAAAAATAATGAAAATATATTCATCATTTCATTAAACATTAACCATAACTGAAATTCCCATAACATGCTATGGTAATTACAAAAAAGAATAAACATTCACATCAAGAAAATATCCTTAATATCCAAAAATAAAAAGTAATTCAGTATGATCATCATAGATAAATAAAAAAATTATCAATAAAATTCCTCAAAATATTCACCAATATTATTTAAAACCAAAAATCTTAATGATTTGATCACAAAGTCATCCAATGAAAATTTAACATTTATCATAAAAAAACATTCTCTATTGATATCCCATAATGAAAATATAGTTTCCCAAATAATATAATCTCTGTGATATGTTATTCATTTCTAGAATTTACCTAAAACACCAAAAACTACAATAAATTCAAATATTCTTCAAAAATATAACCATGCCATTATTTATCAAATACAATATAATTTTATAATTTTTATCCTAATCCTATAATTCTAACCAAAATAAAAGTGACCACATTCAAAAATATCATTAATCACATAATAAAAAAATATATTTAAAATCTCTTGGTAATATATATGATAAAACTATTGTTCTCCAAATGAACATAACTTACATTTGTTAAATCATTAAAATGGAGAAAAATAATGTCATAATTGTGACAGAATTTAATAGGCCAGTAGTAGGGGATATAACATTTTGACCATTAAATTGTTGTTTCACCTCTCATGGTCATTCAAGATGTAATTGGATTTTACATTTCTTGATGTTTGTACATTTTATAACATATAATCCAAATGAAAATAATAGAAAATTTATTAAAATCCACAAAAATAACCTGAATATATTAATTATTACTGAAATCTTTTAACCTTAAAGGGTATCACGTAACATTTAATTTTCATCCCCAAAAAATATTTTGCCATAATTACGTCAAATTAAATGATCATATAAACCCAAATGGTTATTCATATATTTTAATATTATTAAAATATAGACACCTTAATAATTCTACGTTCATCATAATCCCTAACCATGATTTTCCATGTTTTTTCATAATACATATTTAATACAATAAAAAATATGAATCATGTACTAATACTAAATATTTTCAAATATTAGTATAAAAAATAATTCCTACCTTTCATATGTCATTTTTAGTCTCCTCTACTTCAAATATAACATAATTTGTATGATAAAATTTTTATTTGTATGGCCTTTCTAATCACATTCATGAGACTTCCCCTTAGGAAATTATTTTTCATAATTATTATTCTCCCAATATTTAAAACATTAAATTGATAACTCAAGATGAACTTTATCTCTTTCATAGAGTTAATTAAACTCTTCCATTTTCCTTGGTATATTATTACTTCATTACAACCTATACCAAATATAATAAACAATACAGTTATTTGAATACTCATTCATGGGTTCTTTATTCCACATTCCTAACACATAGCTGGTTGAATATATTTATCTTTATTATCATTATCATTTGATCATCCGTATGGATTTATTTTCTATTTATTTTATGCATTAGAAAACTCACTAAGGTTCTAGGTGTTAATAATTACTCCAAATTGGTAGTGTTGAATAACCTAATGATTTCTCAAAAAAAAAACTCCCATTTTATTAGGTAACACATTCATACAACCACAAAATTTTCCTTCATAATCATTGTTCATTTGGTTTATATTGGGTATATCTATTTACTAGAGCCAAAACATTTTGTTTAAATAAGTTAACAAAATCATTATATGTCATATTGTGAGAAGGGTAGACACTAAGATATCTCTATTTATGGTATCTCTTACTCTTTTCATTTGTCCAAAATAAATATGCTTCTCCCTAACGTACTAAATAGTCATCTTCTAAATAATTGTAACTTATAATTAAATAACATCTTATCCTTTAAAAATATCTACAACCTAATATGATTCTAACTATATAGAAGTATAAATAAATATAAAAAAATATTGATTCATTAGTTAAAAATTCGATTTCTTTAATTCGATTTTTTTTAAGATTAGAGTTTTTTATAATAAATAAAAATAGATACATATTTTACAAAGTGGAATCTTCTAATTATTATCCATTTTTTAATAAATAACCCTTTAATATAATATATGATTTCTTTTCATTGAATTTATTCAGAATATTGATATTAACTTTATTCATGAACTTTTTCATCAATATAAACTATTAAAATGTTTTTAAAACATGGAATGAACACAAAATTATCACTAAGTGATAATAAATGATAAAACCATTAGTCTACCTAAATGAATGATAACACATGAAAATTTTATCTTTATATAAATGATCTTTTATCCGATGAAATAATCAATTTCATAATAAAAATAAAATAATATATTTTCTGATATAAAAACATTAAAACACATAGTATATAAATAATACATCTTTTTGGTAAATAAGAGCATTACATTCATCAACCATGTCAGAAATAACTGGAGAGACGTGAAATAGAAAGGTGAAACCTATTTATTAACTTTGTATTTCATTTTTATTAATACAAGGAACATTACCTAATGCATTTGAGTGAAATCTCATCATTCTCATTGTATATGATATTTCACGATCACCCTACACAGTTTTGTCACGTCCAACATATAATTAATATCGATCTCACCTGTAAGAAATAATAGGGATGAACATATCTTACATGATTTACGAGAGTCACCCATTTCACATATATTATTATTTTTTGTATAAAAACAATATTCATAGAAAATTTCATCCTAAAATAATTTTAAATACTCTTACAAACCCACCTAAAAACACATTTTGATATCAAAGTACCAATTTTTTTAAAAAACACATTTTCAATAAATTAATACTTAGAAATGAGAGAAATTGATTTTATTTGATGAAAATGTCAGTGTAAAAATTATTTAATAAATTAATCTTTTCAATTTAAGTAACATAAAGGGATGTAATCTTAGATGTAATATTATTTTGAAATGTCACTTCGAACATTTCTTGAGGAAAATATCAATTCCACTTTGAAAAATGTTTTTAATGAAATAAATGAAATTTTAAATGAAAACATTTTCTTTTAAAATAACCATATATCATTAAAATTATTATTACATAAAAATATTACTCCAGATGGTGAGAAAATAAATTCATTCCATATAAATTTAAAAAAACATCATATTAATAAAATTTCCATAAATGTCACAAAGTGCCTTATTTGGTCAAAAATTAATTTAATTACATAATAAATTAAATTCAAATCAGATGTTTTTATTATATTCAGCTCATATGTCAAAAATGAATTCAATGGGTTTAATATGGTCCAAGTGTTAATTATTACATCAGAACAAGAATAGTAATAATAAAAATAGTTATAATTTTTATAAAGAAATTATACTTTTAAATCTAACCATTTGATATTTTTATAAACAAATGAAAAATGTTACAATCATAAAGATGGTATGTCGTATGTACGTTTAAGTAACATTTCCATTTTTCAAAGATCAATATAGAAATATTTTATGTCTTAATTTAATATTTAAGATTGAAAATAATATTATAAATATCATATTATTCATCTAATCATATTTATATTTTTCATTAGTGAGATGTGGAGAAGAAAAATGAATCATATTTCATTGTAGAGCTGGTAGTCCACACATACGAATGAACAATGTTATCATTTTTCAATGGATTGAAATAAGAAAATAACAAATATATTATTATTATTTATTATAAATATTACAGTAATATCACATATAATCATTAATTCCTCATTATAACAGTTCCTTAAATACGGTGATAGAAGATGAATTACCATTGGTACGCAATGGGATAGTCTTTCATAAAAACGAATGATCAATTTCTCTCTCATTAATTGAAGGTTTGAGATATATATAGGTTATGAAATCCAAATAAATATATTTAGGATTATTCTATTTTTATTTAATCATAGTTGAAGAAGATTTTATTGAGCTTTAAGTATAAATAAAACTGAATAAATCGATTAAAATCAACACATCTTCTTCAGACTACCTCATTTGACTAACACATAAAAACCACTATGGTTGGTGATATGACATAACCATGACCTTTATAACAAAATTAGTGATTCTTGGATTAATTTTTGGATTGAATTTTCTAAAAAATGTATTTTTATGTTTGAAGAAATGAGAATAAGTTGTTCTCTTTTAAATGAGAGTGGAGGTGCAACCATGAATTTCTTTAAAATATTAAATTAATATAGCTTAAATTTCAATTACAAATGGAACAAAATTAGTTAAATTTAATTAAAGGACGATTATGCGTCTATATAGTATTAAAATAATTTTTTGATCGTGTTTATGTAACATTATTCCCCTTATCCTTCAGTTTCAACCACTCATTAACCCCTTTCACTCTTATTATGAGAACAAGGAAAAATACTCAATGAGGGTAATATATTTACTATAAATGACAAAAAATCCAATAATTGTACCACATCTGATTTTAAAATCCATTTCAAATTAACTTTTCTTAATAAAATATTTGATTAATTTTATATGATTTATTATAATAGTATTTAATAAAATATATCATTAAAATAATTAATATTCAAACCAATTGCGTTAATGAATAACTAAGATATTATGGTAATATATAAAAATATTTTATCATACTAATTATCTTAAAATATAATATTTTAAATATATTAAATATCATTTATTTTAATTTTTTATCAATTGAATAATTATCGTGTCATCATTGTGTAAATAAAGATGCTAATAATATATTCAATAATAATTAAAAAAATTACCAATATGAATATACATATTTGATCATTAAAATTAAAATATACTATAAAATATAATCACTGGTTATCTCCATGTTAAAAATGTTAGTGTTATAAAAAATAGGATAGTGACATTTTTTACAATTTTTTAAATAAATTATTAATAAAGTCGTAATCTCATCCAAATGGCCAAAAAATAACATATAAATAGTCATGGATAATTAAGGATTAAATGTACTCACTAAATAAACTTAAGTGATGTTATAATGTT
The DNA here is from genome assembly GCA_963277665.1 of Viscum album. Lineage (NCBI taxonomy): Eukaryota > Viridiplantae > Streptophyta > Magnoliopsida > Santalales > Viscaceae > Viscum > Viscum album. The sequence continues at coordinate 569,828,266 of OY728151.1, forward strand.
ATTTTATAATCCATATTAATTTATTGTATTTACCCCTTACTTAGGTTTGAAAATTAATAATGTGACTATTATTATTGTGTAAAAATAAATGGTAAATATTTAAAAAATTTGAACCCATTGATTCAAAATGTGGTATCCATTATTAAAATTTAAAACTCATAAATTTCATAATTTAATATAAAGTAAAACCTAAAAATGTGATGAAAACTTGTTTTTTCTAACAAATTATCTTTTAAATAAATTAATACTAATTTAGATTATAAAATTCCTTTAGAAATTAATAGTTATATAATATTAAATAAAAAATAACAAATTATACATTCAAACTAATTTAAAATATATTTTTTCTATTATAAATAATAAAATATAAAATTCAGGTTTCAATATAATATAATACATTTTACTATTCATTAAAAATGTATTCGTTTAATAAAATTATATAAAATCCCTGAAATTATAATTTTAACAATATTAAATGATAACTATATTTCATTAATTTTAATAAATTTTCTCAAATTATATATATAAATTATAATATTAACTCATAAAAATAAAGAAAACCATTTTGTGTTGGTAACATATTTTTAAAGAATAAAATGAATTTACTATAAATTGAGAGATTTTTTATAAATAAATAATTATTATTTATATAGTGAGTAGGACCATAATTTGTTTAATAATATTATTAATACAATTTACTCCATCCTTTTTAACAACTCGGTTATAATGATCACATTTAAATAATAATTAGTCATTGATCATTTAAGCTTGTTGGTGTGTTTCGTGTATGCTATCAAACATGGTTTTTTTTATTAAATAAATATTTGGATATTACTACGACGATTCATAAATATGGTTCTTTGGTTTTTTACTATTAAAAAATGATAAATTAATGAATTATGCCTTCAATAAATTGAAATTCCATTAGGAGAAAAACCCAATTTAGGATCATAAGTTAGTTGTATGGATCGTTATATTGAAAATATGATGGCATTATCTTTATAGGAAGAAATGTGAAATATATATGGATGATAAGATGATAATGTATATATTCATATAGAAATATCTTAGCATACACTAGCTGATATTGTTAGAGATTATAAAAGACTATGGCTTCCCAATCAACATTAATTCTTGGCATGAAAATTAAGTGTATGATTCTCTTAGTATAAAAGATTTATAAAACTTATCGATAACGAGAATTGAGATGTATCCAATATTCCTAGATATAGAAAAAATATATATGCATATCATAAAGGAATGGAAATTACTATGACTTCTTAAAAAAATTCAACCATCCCTTTTGGATAATTTAAAAAAATTTCAATGAAATGATATGGAAATATAGATTTTTGAATAAGATATAACAAATGGAGAATCTATAGAGTTCAAAATTTCTGATTAAAGAGTTATATGATTTGGATCATGAGTATGATTTCTATAAAATCATAATATAGATATGTACATTTGAATGATGCACATTGCTTTACCTTATCAATTTAACAAGGTAGTGTGAAGATGTATTAAAATATCTAAGAGAACTATTGGTTAGATAATATGTACTAAGATATCCTATAATATACATCATAATATCGATTAATTTAGTCGGTGACGGATGGAAGGAACCTGTATAGTGGGATAACAAAAGAATTATCTACACATATATGGGAATGAAAATACAACACCCATGGACTTTTTCATTGGTCATATGAAGAAGTCGAGTGGAGATAATGTTATATGTGTTATGGTTAATATAATTTTAAATATGACTCATTCATTTCAATTAGTGGGTTATTTAAATTGATCAACATGAACTAATATTCATTAAATTGGTGGTAAGTGTAACATCCCGGGTAAATAAAGAATTTGAAATTTTTGTATTTATCAATTTTTTTTGAATAATATGTTAATATTTCGTTAAAGGGAATGTTATGCTCGATAGTGTACCCAATATGCAACAACGAGTTTCTTTGAAATCTTAAGTTGCACACTAATAATAAAATTATATTATTTTAAATGGTAGTTAATGCCTAGTCGTTGCAATGGAGGTAATGAACAGAACTAACTTCAAAATTATTATACATGTTTGTTACATATTTTTACTTTTATCCAATAAATTTTATAGGCTTAAAATGCAAATGAATCCAATTTTAAGCGTAATTATTCTAATATTCATTAAAAGGTCAATTAACCCCCTTTTGATGGAGAACCAATTTTAAATCCACTTTTTGAAAATTTTATATGTTATATTTTACAAAATAAAATCCTTCTTTAGAATAGGGTCATCAAAATTTACATTCTGTATGTTTTTGGTATTTTTCCAATAAAGTTCATTTCTTAATGAATAGTGAATGATGTTATATTTTAATTCAAAAACTACTTTTAATCTAATTTATTTTTATGGTTAGATTATCTTTTTAATTGGTTTTAAAGTTCATATAGAATATTTTTATACCATTTAATCTAATTGTGGACATTGGAATTAATTTCACATTGAAATTGAACATAAACAGGTGTCAATCTTTTGATATATATTGTTTCTTAAAAACACTCAATTTTTTTTTGACAATGGGAATTATTTATTCAATTATTTAATGCAACTTATATGTTTTTAATTTTGTAATATATAAATCATTATTGAATTCGGAATGTCAAATATATCTTAGGGTGAATTTTTGTTATTTTTCTAAAAAACTTCAATTTTTGATGAATAGTGAAACCACTATATGGTAGTTAAAAAAATGATTTCTCATTTAATTGAAATTTTACCGCATCTATGAATTAAATTTTAAAAATCCAACATACATGGTTTTCATTATTAATAAAAATTTGGTTCAATGGGAAGAAAATATTTTTTGGTGAATAGTAACTTTTGAGTTTTATTAATCGCGATTAGAGGTAATTAGTGTAATTTAAAGTAAAACTAGTGGTTTAATAATAAGAAATAACATTCAAACGTGTCCTACGTTTATTGGATGATTCATGCCCGACCAAGATAATCCATGGGTCAACTTGGGGACCCCATGGAGCCACATGGGTAAGAAAATAAAATTAATAACTTTTTACTTAAAGTTAAAATAAAAATGTCACAAACATGTATTATTTTACTAAAACAAAAATTTACGTGGGGTCATATAAGTTATTATTTTTTACTATAAATATTCATTAGAATGATAATAATATTTCCTACATCATGGTAATTTGTTTTTAATTTATAGAAATTAAATAAATAAATTTATTTATGACACCATGATGATGTAGTGATTACCTCATTAATAAACGATTTAAATAAAATGAAAAGATAACGTAATATCTAAGACTTACACCTGTCTAAAACCAATTGTATGGGTGTATTTAGAACCCTTATCAATGTGTCTTCAAAATATATCATTTTGGGACCTTTAAAATACCAAAATCATTTCATAATAAAGTAACATTTCATTACCTTCCATGAGTGCTTCTCCTCCCCCTTATAAAAGGCCCCCTCCTCTACTCCCTAACCCACACCCGTCAAGCCCTTGGATATTACTACCCCTTCCCCTATTGTCTCTCCACATCCATATATTCATCCTATAATCCTTACCTTAGGATGAAATCTCTTCAAGAAACCATTTTTGTTCAAACAATGGGGAGTTACCCGATTTAAAGGTAATGCTTCTCTTATGTTCTTTTGTTTTATTTTTCTTCTCCAACCCTCTAAAATCTTTTTATTGATTTATTTTGTGACAAAAAAGTATCTAAAATATACTTGGTGGTTTTTATGATAATTATTTTAGCTAGACTTACACACACCTCCATCTAATGTTTAAAGAACATATTTTTTCCGCGGATGGTGAATTACTACCTCACGAAACGATGATTGTTAAATTATCTCCTACTGCCTCTCATGGTGGACATTATGATGTCACTGTATTTTATATATGATATATATGGTATTTATTTTTTCTATATTCTTCTGTATTTAATGTTTAAAACATACCTTTATGCTTTTCATGTTGTGCAAGTACGATAATTTCATACGATGAAGTCTGGACTACCGCCCCCTCAACTGATGCGACTCATTCATGAAATAAATAGAATGTACAAATAATGAAATTAATGAACTTATGTGACCAATATAACATATATATTATACTTTAATTATAATATATATCACTCTCATTTAATTTTAATTCCATTAATATGCCAAAGAGATGAAAGTTGTGTGCATCCGTACGTACAACCTACCGATTCTATGAACGGTGCAATTCATTTTCTATCTCCAAATGTTATGTAATAGTATAAAATGAATTTATACTGGATATATAGGATATTTAAATCATTAATAGTATTCTGGAGATGATTTACTTATAACTACATTGACAATTATTTTCAAACATGTTTGTTTTTTACTCATGTACCGCACATCAACAAAAACGTCTAATTTGAACTCTCATAATTAAGTACTTATTATAACATTATATATGTGATATTAATTGAATAGTAAAAATTAATGTAGTTCCTTAAGAAATTATAAATTTACCAATGTTTACTGTTCAGGAATATAAGGAAACGAACAATACAAGTCGGACTTGAGGTAAGGGATCTGACCTCTCTCTTTGTTTTCAAGTACTCTCTTTTATGTAATTTATTTAATGCTCCATGTTCTTATGTTGGAGGATGTTATTTTATATTAACTATACTATAATTTTTTTTCATATGGTGATAGACCCCCAATTACTCTCATCAATTCATTTTATGAATTTTTAAGTGGTGTTGTTAACCTGTGAATTTTCTTAAAGGATTTTTTATCTCACTATTAATTCCGTGAGATTTCAATTCGTCGACACTTATTTATTGAATGTGGTGTATTTTTTATAACCAATTGATATATATTATATTGATTCTATTTATATTCATTTTTTTTCTGAAATTCATTTGTTGTTTATTATTATTTGGTCATACGACTCGATTGATTACAACGAGGTAAGGGGGTTTTATCTCACTTTTTATTCACGTGAGATTCATGCTACATTTTCCATTATTTCCTTTTGTTTGGTGTATGTAATTCCCACTATTATAATATTTGTGTAATACAATCTCTTTTATGGGTATTTAAATCTTAATTTTATGACCCTTCTTTCATGGGGTGTACGTTTCGAATGTTTCCCAAATCATTAGGGAACCTTTCACCTTCCTCTTTTTAAAAGACTTATTTTTGTTAAGTATTTTAATTTTCATCTTCTTATGTTTGGATATGTTCTTATATATCCACATTTATTTAAATGATATCTCCAAGTGATAAGATACCATTTTCTCTCTAATCAACTCAGTTTCGGAATTGTAAGGTGATGTTGTGAGGTTGTTGAATTTTTACAAGGGAACTACTTAACCCAATTTCTATTCTTTGGGATCAACTTGTAGTTATTGAATATGTCATCCTATGAATATGTTTGAATGTCCTCTGATTGTTTTCCACTAAATTTCTACTTATATTGGGTGTATTTATATTTTTCACACATAATTATGAGATTGATTTATCATTAATTTAAGGATACCATCTTTATAAGGGATTTCTTCTGAATTCACATTTTCATTGAGAATTCATTGTTTTTATTCAACAATTCACTCTTATAAGGTGTATATACTGTCCTTTGACATATTATATCATGGATCCATTTATTCTCCTGATATTATAAAGTTCTGATTAAATTTTATTCCTCAATTATTTGTATTCAAGAGTCTCACATTTTGTTAAAAACTCTTTAACTAAAATATCCTTTTAAATGTTTTAAAGATTTAGTATTCTAAATATTTATCTTTAATGTCCATGTTTTAAAAATAGTTTTCAGTATTTATATGGAAATTAATGTTTTGAAATTATAATTTCATTTATATCTTCAAAGTGGTATGGGAAACTTTGATTCAAAAATCTATTTTCAAATGGATTATGAAAATGGATTGATTATTTCAATATCTTGAAATTACTTCTTGTGATATAAAATTAAATGTTATTAGTAAAATTTTTATATTATAAATATTTTATGTGCTATGATGGTACTTGGACATTTGATGGGTGGTTATGTGATAAACCATATGATGGGTGGTGCCTTGTATACGAGGATGGGTGGTTAGGTTATAACCTCCAATGCATTGGGTATGGAAGTCGGCCATATGGCTCTTCCATTTAGTGATATGTGTGGAAGTTGACTGTATGGTTATTCCATTTATGTATGTTTATGTCCCAAGTGACCATTATATTTTATGTGTTATTATATGGGTTTTATGGTAATATTTTGGTTACAAAAGAGTAATTAATGATATTTTATTCAATAAAGAGTATTTACTACTTCATTAAAGTGAACGTTATTACATATGATAAAGTATTCATGATTTACTTATTGTTATGAAAAAACTAAATGTTTTCCTTCTTTGTGTATCCTTTACTGGGATTTTTCTGCCCATCCCATGTTTTTGAAATGTTTTCTATAGGACTTAAATATGAACAGTGTCAAGGGTGGGATCAAGGAATGAAATGCAATCTAAAGAAATGGAATTAGACATGTTTCTTTTTAAGAGTTTTTTATTTTATGGAAACATAGTAGAAGTCTCTAACTTGTAATCTTTTGAGATGTAATTTTTATGTCCCAATTCACTAAAACTATAAACATGAAAATATCCTCTATGTGAATTATTCATTTAATTCATGATTATGTTCTGTTTAATGGCTGGGTCCTAATAGTTGGTATCAAATGACGGTTTAGATAACTTTAGAGTTTAGTGTACTCTTTAAGCTCAAGTTACATTATAATAATGGTTAGGATATCATAGAATTATATAAAGTGGATGAATTTAAGATAACAGGAATAATTATATCTTCGTATTTACCCTCCTCATAAGATATTATATGATGATTCTAATGATATACTTAGACCGACCGTTTTGGTTTTAGTAAATGGATGGATCTAGTAGGAACCAATGTAACAGTGGATGTGAAGAAAACTGTGATAGTTTTCTGAAAGAACAAATGAATGATATGGGTGCTGCAATGAGAACTCTTATGGTTATTCTCAACCAACTATGAGGAGTCATGATTTACAACTTAAACGTTAGTGGGTTCTCTAATGCATCATGTATGAGAGAACCAACTTGATGTGGATGTTTAGGTAATAATTAAAAAGGTTACCATTAGGGTTTATATGATCCTTACTTTTGAGGTAATTCTGGGTTACTATATGTTATGATGGAAAATGAAAGGCAAGAGATAAACATGATGTTAATTTTGTTATGGTTATTTTTGAAGATTTTATCTCTTTTTGGGTAATTTTTTATGAATTATATAGTTTTTGGAAAAAGGACAACACGCAGACCGTGTGACAATCCGTCGCGTCGGTCGAAGCTGCGGGAATCGAACCCACAACCAAAGTGCGACTGGAATTTATCGGCAACAACTTGACTATGTGACGTCCATAGTTAGTATGACTAATTTTTTTAGTTAGATGATCTTATGAATCAAGAATAATTTTATTTTGTGTTATCTATGCAAATTATTAACCTATCAAGGAAGATATGTGATTAGGATAATTACTTTTCAGTATGAGACTTTAAGAGTAATTGATGTTATTTGGAGATAAATATTGACATTTACCATGGTAGACTATGTGATTAATTCCTTCAGGGATTTGGGTTTCAATTATAGTTTGGTTTATTTGTTGAATAATTATAAGGGTAATTTTTTATTGAATGGTCACTATTGAACTTTGGGTTTGAATATATTTGAAGATTAAGAGTAGTTTTTTTTGTAATTTTTTTTTTGGGATTATCTTATCATATACTAACAATTGTGGTTCTGGTTAAGGTCTAAAGACATGGAAAATATATAGTTCCCTTCTGTAGATTAGGTTATTCTCTAGAAGATGATTATATCACTCTTAATGTGACCAAGTCATCCTAAATACTCAGCTTTTGGAGAAAATATGGGTTTCTGTAAGAATTCTAGTAAGAGATGAAAGTATTCAGGGCAAGTAAGTATGTTGCCTTATTTTTTTAGTTAAGGTCGTAAATAAAATCCTCAATGAAAAGTAACTTTAAACAAAAACATTTTCTGTTAACATTTCCTACTGGGGAATCAAATATTGTTTAACCCATTAAAAATTTGTGATTTTCTTGTGGTTAACTTTCTCCTATACATATTTTCCCATCACTCTCCATCAGAACATGATGGTTTGTTTTATCCTCCATATCCATGTTTTCATGGAAACCTTGTTTCTCTTATCTCGAGTGACCATTTTACTTTTATTTCTTTCTTTTAAAGTGATAGTTTTATTTACTCCTTTTCCGATGTGGGGCTTTAAATGATGTTTTCGAGCCAAATTTTAAAATTGCGAGGATGCAATTCCCGAAAGGGGGGAAGGATGTAAAATCGCGGGTAAATAAAGAATATGACATTGTCAAATTTATGAATATTTGTGAATAAAATGTTAATACAACTTTAAAGAGAATTCTATGCTCGATGGCGTACCCAATAAGCAACAACGAGTTTCTATGAAATCTTATGTTGCACACTAATAATAAAATAATATTATTTTAAATAGTAGTTAACGCCTAGCCATTGTAATGGTAGGAATGAACAGAACAAACTGTGAAATTATTATATATGTTTGTCAAATATTTTCACTTTTATCCAATAAATTCTTGTTGCTTAAAATGAGAATGAATCTAATTTTAAGCGTAAATATTCGTATATTCTTTAAAAGGTCGATTAACCAATTTTTGATGGTGAACCCTTTTTAATTACACTTTTTGACAATTTTATATGTAATATTTGATAAAATAAAATCCTTTTTTAGAATCGGGACATCAAAATATACTTTCTGTATGTTTTTGTTATTTTTTTTATAAAGTTCATTTTTTAATGAATAGTGAATGATGTTGTATTTTAATTCAAAATCTCTTTTTAATAAAATTTATTTATATGCTTAGATTATCTTTTTAATTTGTTTTAATTTAAATTTAGAATATATTTTTACCATTTAATCTACTGCTGGACATTGGAATTAATTTTACTTTGAAATTGGACATAAACAAGTGTCAATCTTTTTATATATATTGTTTATTAAAAACACGCTATTTTTTGACAATGGGAATTAATTATTAAATTAATTAATGCAACATATATGGTTTGAATTTTGTAAAATAGAAATAATTTTTGAATTCGGAATATCAAATATAGCTTAGGGTGAATTTTTTGTACTTTTCTGAGAAACGTCTATTTCTGATGAATAGTAAAACCACTAAGTGGTAGTAAAAAAACCGATTTTTCATTTAAATGAAATTTTACCGCATCTATGAATTGAATTTTAAAAATCCAACAACATGGTTGTAATTACTATGTAAAATATGGTTCAATAAGATGAAAATTATTTCTGGTGAATAGTAATTTTTGAGTTTTATTAATCGTGTTTAAAGGTAATTAGTGTAATTTAAGGTAAAAATAATGTTTTAATAATATGAAATTACCTTGACACATGTAAAACCATTATAGGAAGATTCATGGACGACCAATAAATTCCATGGGTCAACTTGGTGACCCCATGGAGCCAATTGGGCACGAAGATGACATTAATAACTTTTTATTTAAAGTTAAAATAATAATGTCATAAACATGTATTGTTTTACTTAAAAAAAATTTGAGGGGTTATATAAGTTATATTTTTTACTATAAATATTCATTACAAATATAATACAATTTCCTGAATCATGGTAATTTTTTTTAATTTTTTAATCATTAAATAAATAAATTTATTTATGACACCACGATGATGCAGCGATTACCTCATTAATGAACAATTTAAATAAAATGAAAATCTAAGGTAAAATCTAAGACATAAAATAGTCTAAGACCTATTGGATGGGAGGATTTCAAACCCTTATAACCTTATCCTCGAAATATACCATCGTGGGGCCTTTAAACTCCGAAAATCATTTCATAATAATGTATCATTGCATGACCTTCTAAGAGTGACCCTCCTCCCTCTTATAAAAGGCCCCCACCTCTACTCCCTTACCCACACCTCTCAAGCCCTTGGATCATCCAAACCCTAAACCTATTGTCTCTATACATACCTCTATTAATCCTAGAATCTTTTCCATAGGCAGAAAGCTCTTAATGAAACCCTTTTGGTTCAAACCAAGGGGAGTTACCTGATTTAAAGGTAATGTCTTCTATTATGTTATTTTGTTTAATTTTTCTTCTCCTACCCCGTAACCTCTTTTTATTCATTTATTTTGTTATAAAAACATTATTTTCAATATATTTTGATTTTGTTTTGAGATGTACTAGAGATACACTTACACAGTCCCAAATCTAATGGTTAAAGAACATATTATTTCCTTGGATGGCGAATTACTGCTTCACGAAACGATGATTGTTAAATTATATCCTACCGCCTCTCATGGTGTCCATTATGATGTCACTATATTATATATATGATATATATGGTATTTATTATTTCTATATAATTCTGTATTTTATATTTAAAACATACCTTTATGCTTTGCATGTTGTGCAAATGCGATTATTTCATACAAGAAAGTGTGGACTACTGTCACTTAAGTGATATGAATCGTTCATGAAATACATGGAATGTATAAAGAATGATATTAATGAAAATATGTGACCTATATAACATATATATTATAATTGAATTATAATATAGATATATATCTCTCATTTTGTTTTAATTCCATTAATATGACAAAGAAATGAAAGTAGTGTTCAAGTGTACGTACGACCTACCGTCTCCGGGAACGTCGCATTTAATTTTCTATCTCCAAATGTTATGAAATGTTATAAAATGAATATATAATAGATATATTGGATATTTAAAATCATTAATACTATTCTGGAGATGATGTACGTATAACTACATGGAAAATTATTTTCAAACAAGTTCATTTGACTCATGTACCGAACATCGACAAAAACGTCTGATATGAACTCTCATAATTAACTAATTATTATAAAATTATAATATGTGATGTGAATTGAATATTCAAAATTAAAGGAGGAACTTAAGAAATTATAATTTGACCAAATTTTATTATTTAGTAATATAAAAAACGAACAAGACAAGTCGGACTTGAGGTAAGGGATCCGACATCTCTATTTCTTTTCAAGTACTCTCTTTTATTTCATTTCTTTTATGCTCAATGTTCTTATGTTAGATATTGTTATTTTATATTAAATATAATTTAATTTTTATTTTCATATGATTAGAGAACCCCTCTTACTCTTATAAATTCAATTTATGAATTTTTAAGTGGCGTCATTAGGCTATCATTTTTCGTATGGGATTTCTTATCTCGCTTTTAATTCTGTGAGATTTCCATTGGTCGCCAGTTATTTATGGAATGTGGTGTATTTTGTGCTTCCAATTGATATATATTATCTTTATTCTATTTATATTCATGTTTTTCAGAAATTTATTTGGTGGTTATTATCTTTTGGTCATACGACTCGATTGATTACAACGAGGTAAGGGGTTTTATCTCACTTTTTATTCCCGTGATATTCATGCTATATTTTCCACTTTTTTCTTTTGTGTGGTGTATATAATTCCCATTATTCTACTGTTTGTGTAATATACTCTCGTTTATGGGTATTTTCATCTTTATTGTATGACCCTTCTTTCATGGGGTGTACGTTTCGAATGTTACCAAAATCAGTAAAGGAACCTTTCACCCTCCTATTTTTAAAAGTCTTCTTTTTGATAGGTCTTTTAATTTACATATTCTTTTGTTGGGATATGTTCTTATATATAATTATTTATGTAAATGATATGTTCAAGTGATGAGATACCCTTTTCTCTTTAATCAACTCAGTTCTTAAATTGTAATGTGACGTCGTTTGTTTGTCGAATTTTTACAAGGGAACTTCTTAACCCAATTTCGATTCTTTGGGTTCAACATGTAGTTATTGAATATGTCATCCTATGAATATCTGTGAATGACCTATAATGGTTTTACACTTAATATCCACTTATATTGGCTGTATTTATATTCTTCACACATAATTATGAGATTGATTTTTCTTTAATTTAAGGATACCATCTTTATAGGGGATTTCATCTCAATTTACATTTCCATTGAGACTTCATTGTCGTTATGCACCAATTAACTCTTATATGGTGTATATACAGTCCTTTGACATATTACATCTTGAATCACATTATTCTCATGATATTATAATGTTCTGATTAAATTTTATTCATCAATTATTCGTATTCAAGAGTCTCTCATTTTGTAAAAAAACTCTTTAACTGAAATATCATTTTAAATGTTATAAAGATTCGTTATTCTAAATATTTATCTTTAATGTCCATGTTCTAAAAATATTTTTCAGTATTTATATGGACATTAATTTTTTGAAATTAAAATTTCATTAAAATCTTCAAAGTGGTATGGGAAACATTGATTCCAAAATCTATATTTAAATGGATAATGAAAATGGATTGATTATTTCAATATCTTGAAATTACTTTTTGTGATTTAAAATTAAATGTTATTAGTGAAATGTTTGTATAGGAAATATTTTATGTGCTATGATGGTACATGGAAATTTGATTGCGGGTTACATGATAAACCATATGATGGGTGGTTTCATGAATACTAGGATGGGTGGTTATGTTATGACCTCTAATGCATTGGGTATGGAAGTCGGCCGTATGGCTATTCCATTTAGTGATTTTTGTGGAAGTTGACTGTATGGTTATTCTATTTAAGTATGTTTATGTCCCAAGTTACCATTATATGTTATGTGTTCTTTATATGGGTTTTATGGTAATATTTTGGTTTAAAAAGGGTAATTAATGATATAATATTCAGTGAAGAGTATTTACTACTTATTAAAGGTGAAAGTATTATTTATGATTCAGAATTCATGAGTTAATTATTGTTTGAAAAAAAACACTTTTCCTTCTTTGTGTATCCTATACTGGAATTTTAATGCTCATCCCATGTTTTTGAAATGTTTTCTATAGTAAATAATGATGAATAGGGTCAAGGATGGGATCATGGAAAGACATGATATCTAAAACATGTAACAAGACATGTTTCTTTTGAAGAGTTATTTATTTTATGGAAACATAGTAGAAGTGTCTACTTTGAGATCTTTTGAGATGTAATAGTTATGTCCTAATTATCTATAACTCTAAACCTAAATGGATCCTCTATGTGAATTATTCATTTAATTCATGATTATGTAATGTTTTAAGGTGGGTCCTTATAGTATAGATGCATGGAACACAACTATTTGTTTTATATGATCGAGATCTATGATTTTCCTCAGTTATTTTGAAATATATCTATATCGATCTAGAAAAATAAAATGAAATCCATTTTGGATTATCATAACAATATTGATTTCCAATCAAAGTGAAATATATAGAAACATGAAGACATTTTGATATCTTGTACAGTAAACAATAATGGAGTATTAGATTAACATATTCTTCTAATCATGTTCTCAAACAAGAATGGATTTCACTGAAGTTTCCAAATTCCTACGAATGAACCCCATTATGGCAAGAGAAGTAGAACACATATCTGATGGAATGAAGTTGGTGAATATATGATACTAGGACTAGAAATAATGAAAAAATGGAAGAAATGTTTTAAAAAATTAATAAGAACATCATGTATAGTAAGAGTCAATAGAAAAAGTATGCTAACAACAGTAAACAAGACCAAGAGTATGAGTTTGAAGATAATGTGTTCCTCCACATATCTCCATGAAATACAGTTATGAGGTTTGGAAAGAAGAAAAATATTTATTTAAGGTACATTGTCTCATTTGAGATTCTCGATTGTATTGGAGTTGTGGCATATAAATGAGGACTCCCACCAATCCCTTATGAACTACGTGGAGTATTCAAAATATCACTATATAGAATATACATACACATCTATAAAATGTATTGAATTCGGTGGTGGAATAGCTGGAATATGATTTCTATTATGAGGAGCATCTTTTAATGATCTTGGATTATATATATAATTCTTCTAACTACAACAAAACACCTTTGATATTGTACTATGGAAAACCCACATATAAAAGGAAGTGACATGAGAACTGGAGAAATCCTGTATGTAAAATTACCCTAAAATATGTTCAAATTAGTATGTAAACTGAAATTTTCAATGATAAAATTCATTAGGGGGAATAATGTAATGGCTAAGAATTTTTTCAATGGAATTTCTATTATTATTATTATGTTATATTTATTACCTTATGATAAATCACATGCACCACATGATGAAACCAAAAAAAATTCCTATATAAATTTTAAGAAAACATTTTTCAAAAAAAATAAATAATATTTTTATCTATTTCAACGGAAAAAATATAAAAATATATAAAAATTTAAAAAATTTCTCATTTGGATTCCCTTTGAATAAGAGAACTCACAAACACATTATAGAAACGAAGAATAATTTCAGTATTAAAATTTGGATTTTTAATATGAGACTATATAATGTTATATAACCTTAAAAGAGAATAATAGTGAATGAATAATTGATGAAAAATGAGGTATTTATAGGATATATGGAGCTATATAACAATTATAAATCTAATGGTCGCAATAGTAATCTAACCATTCGAATGGTAACCTGACTGTTCAAATACAAATATGACCATACACAATAGTAGCATCACTATTAGAATAGTATCCTAATTGATTTATGTATAAAATAATATTTATGTATCATATGAAATTTTAATATTGTATATTTAAATCATTGTTTTATTAAATTAATATTTTAAAAAAGTAAAATTATGTGTTTTCTTTTTTGTAAAACATAAATATTTTAAATCCATCTTTATAATAAATATATTAATTTTAATAGAATTTTATTATCATAAATTAAATTTTAAAATTATTATTATGTCATAGAATATTAATAATATATTTTTATGATACCTTAAGTAATATTTCAAAAGGTCTAAAAATTTATTACAATATTAAAATTAGTATTTAAAAAATAAATTAAAATTCTATTTAAGTATTAAATATCTTCTATTTTTAAAATAACTTTAACAAAATAGATAATAGTTTTTGGAATCTACACGTTAATAAAATTTTACGGTTAATTTTTTAGTATTATTCTAAAAAAATATAATAGTTTTTAAAGACTAAAATATGGGAAAATGTGATATTTAACATTATGAGCTAAATGAAATAAATTTTTGGTCATGTATTATTCAGTTACTTGTTTATTCAATCTCCCATGCACCAATTACAATATATAGACAGAAGAATTAATTATATTGATCGTATTTATCGAAAATAATAATCAAATGTATATTATACTTAAAAACCCCTCTCCTACCATTATAAATACCTGTCATAACAACCTTGATTCTTCATACATACTATCCCTAGTAGTTTGATGAATTTATATATAATTCCTATATGAATACTCTCCCTCCTTTCCTTTTTCTTTTGACTCATCAAAATATCTTTATAATTATCCTTACTTGGTATCTTAAAATGAGATAACCTAAGGGATAGGTAATCTCTACAGTAACTCATTTAAATTTTTTTCCTTTTTTAACAATACCCATATAATCTATATCCACTAGAACATGGTAACCTAATTATACTAAATATACTAATATGTTAATTTTATGTTGTAATTTAAATATTATGAACTCACATATTTATATTCTCAAAAGAAAATGTTATTTATAACATGGTTGGTTCACCGCCTCCTTGAAAAACATACTTATTTTTGTCCACCACCTTCAATGATGGTTGTATACGATGTATTATTTTTAAATATTATTATGGTATGAAAATGAAATATTATTTCTTGTTCAGTAATATATTAATAATAATTTCTTTAAATACAATTAATCTACATCATGATAGTGGATAAAATAGGCTAAATGAACTAAGATTGTAATTTTTTCATTTTTACAAAATGATATATCCCTATATCATTACCCAAAATTTTATTTTAGACCATTAATATATATATAATTAAAATAAAACCATTTAATTTCACCTATGGAGTTGTATTCCAATTTTACAAGGGCATCAACAATTATCCACAGGTCATCAGACCCTGGAATTATGAATAAAACACTCTCAGAACAGTGAAATTTATTATATATCACAAAGAAATAGTAAAAAATTAAATAATAAAATTTAATTAAATAAAACATTGATATAGAATTTATTCAATTATGTAATTAATGAATTGTTTTGTATTATTCTGGTCATTATTTTCAGGTTTTGAAAGAATACGTAACATATAAAATAAGATCTCTCTAGAAAACAAATTTACTTGTGGTTGTGACCTTTCCACATCTAACTCACATTAGCTCTCTCATTTATGTTATGGAAGTCATATAAATTTGATATATATTTCTCTTACATATATAACCATTTTTTCTATCTTCCTATTATTTTTCAATATATGTACTGTGTTCATTTCTCAAAATACTTCTACAAAATCAAACACAGTTAAAGAGAACATTAATATCCATTAAGCATTTTATATAACACCAATTTAATGTCTTTTTCATATAATCAACACAAAAATATTATAGTAGTACATACTTATTCAAAAATTAGAATAAATAATTATTAATTACTTCTTCCCATTTTAGTGATTATGAAATATCCTTCGAATATGTAATGATGAATGATTATGAAATACATTTAATACCATTAGTAATCTTTATTTTTATGCTTCATTATTTATTTCATTTTGGGGAACACATAAGAAATTACAAATAATGAAGGGGGTTTCCAGATGTCACTCTAATTCATTAGGTAATTTTTTCTTCTAATGATATATGATTTTTGGGTTTATGGTGTTAATATATTCTATAAAGGGAATATTTCCATTATGTGATGTTGAATTGAAAGTTATCCTTCACATACACTTAATTCATATTGTATATTACATAAAAATTCATATTTTTTCAATATATTATTACTCCATTTATTTATTTTATTCCTCTATATGATTAATCATGATCAATGTATTTTATGAAATCTTCATCTTCTTCCTGACTCATAATTTATGATTCATTATCATGTTTACTCTCTTAATGGCCTATATATACTCCCATTTTTATTTTGTATTAACTAGGTTATCCTAGTCAATTTTAGGAGATAAAATGTACTTATTATGTCATTATAGAATATAATATAACTTTTTTCTTTTACTGTTTGTGAACCTATTTTTATAAAGACACAAGGCCACATGATCTTTAGGTTGTGTTTATTTCAAATTTATGTTATCAATAATGTAATTATATGTGTAAAAAAATTGACTCACTATACATAAACTCTAACTATTTTATTATGTTATGTTTATTCTTCTTATTTTATATGTTATTAACAATTTTCTCACTTTGGTATAGAATGAGATTGATAATTTAGTTTTAAAGAAAAGTCAACATTATTTTTTCTTTGTTCATAGAGAATTCTCTTCTATACACATGCTCTCAAAAAAGGTTTATGAATGTTTTTATCTATATATGAAATATTTTGAAAATTTTCATTTTTAGTACCTTTTAACATATTTATAATGATTTAATTAGAATCATTTCAATGTAATATTTTTCGAACAATTTATCTATGAATTTTATTTAATGTGTTAAAATAAGGTTCCATTTTAACATAAATGATATGAATATATTTTTCATCAATCATAATGATTCTTTGAATTGAATCATACCGTATGTTTTTTACATGGTTATTTTTAAGGAATTTTTTTTTCAATATTTTTGGATGTTTTAGTTAATATGTTATCAAATTAAAACAATATTTTTCTCATTTTATCAATCTAAGATTTCAGCATTATAATAATGGTACTTTTTATATATTATGATTTTAATGCATCACTAGGGGTATGATCTTATGAAACCATCCATTTTAAATCTATGTAAAAAATTTAAAACTTATATTTAAGGATCATTATATGATACCCATTCCATTCCAATATATTAATTATCTTGTAATTAAAACATTGTGAAATCTATATATTTTCATTGGTTTTTACTATGAATAAATGATGATATATTAATGAAACGTATTCTTTTCCATTGAGTAAGATATGATGTTATGATGACTATTTATTAAATTGTGGTACATGTATATATTTATCATTATGTTATTGTCGGGCCTTGAATTATATATCCCTTTATTGAATTGGGAAATGATGAATTATTTATGAAACTCTTAAAAGAATGTGGAGCTAATAAAATCATATGAGATGGTTCAATTAATATAATTATCTGGGATGATAATGTTATCTATATGGATGTAACTCTGAATAGAATATTAGAAAGGATAAGTTAAGAATTTCCATTATGGTGCTTTTCCCCCAATGAAAATATTTGTAGTGGATGTAGACTAAAGAATTAATTTTATATTCTTATGTGAATTCAAAAATCATATTTCTTATGGTATGATATATTCCCATGGATTATGGTTGATTATTGATGCTTCTACACATATGAAAATTATGACTTTTGAGATGAAAAACATATATTCAACCACTTATGATTAATGATCACTAACTAATTTAGTATTATTAATGTATGTTATGATCTTGAACTAATTCCCTTACCTAAATCTTGTTATCACTTATGATTATTGATTGATATCTCATATGTTACCCTTTCTAAGCATCTGACCTCACCATTATTTTTTTCCATTCCACTAGAGATATTTAAATGTTATGACTACGATTTTCCAAAAAAATATAACTATGTGATAAGTAAATTGGGGGAATTCATAAAAACATTTTATGAAATCTGATTATTTTTAATATAGTATCCAAAAAATATAAAACATCATGGTTCTGCGGTTTGATTTTCTTCATAATATATTAAATAATCGTAAAAAAGGTTAAACATTTTTGTATGAATTCCTACAGACTTCCCACATTTTGATTATAAATGTATTGATATCATTACTAGATATATGAATATTTATAGATATAAACTATAATAATATTATTGTTATAACTCAACCATAGAACTGGATTATATAAATATATGTAAACCCATTATTAAATTTCATATAAATAATTTATAATCTAATAAATTATTGAATTAATTTTTATAAGTTTCATTTATCTAATCGTGTAAAATTACTACCATCACTGGGATGTCCTAAAACAATCCAATATTAATCTTAAATAAATATATCATAAGATAAATCATATACAGAGGAAGTTCAAGATTGAGAAAATTATTAAGAAATATATGGAAGATTAAATGGAACATGTGTCAACAACTATTAATTATCTTACCATTAGTTAATATGTGGTAGTCTTAAGGGGTTTTCTGTATAGAAATAAATTTTAAATAACTTGTAGTAATTAATAAATAATACACATATTTTCATTAATAAATTTTTTTGGTCATTATATATTGATAAAAATATAAGGGATTTTTAAATAAATTTATATTGATAAGATATAATTTAATTTTTCTAAATATTTATCATTACAAATAAATATGAAAAAATATATATAATTCATTTTTTAAAAAATATTATGAATTTTTATATTTTTATTCAATACGTATTGAATTTTTTAAATTCAATAAGATTAAATATATTTTATATTCGGAATTTAAATATCCAAATTAGGTGACAAGACTATTTTTATTTTATATAGAAAAAATATGTTATCAATGTAAAAGTAAGTGACCATTATAAAGTTATGTTGTTTATTATAAGAGATTTTCTTTTAGATGTGTTTTGTATTCATTATCTAAATAAAATAAATTGACCACTTCTAAATGATAACACTAATTAAATCTCAGGATATGTCAATATTTACCCAATTAATTTGAGGGTAATAAAGGTCCCACCCTCACATACTGAAATTCATTCATACGATTTCTATAATATTATAAAAAATTCATATAATACCTAATGAAATGAACTGTGTTTCCAACACATTTATCATATCATATCATATGTAAAAGTTAGGGGTTTCTTAATCATTTGAAAATTTCATCTTATCATAACCCTTGAAAATAAGTGACATTCCTAAGCATTTTATAATGATGTATCACATGGTATGTAAATTGGTTTCATAAAAATAATTTCACCATAAACATAAAATATTTAGTCAAGTGAATAATAAGTTTATCCGTGTATCATATCCTCATGGAGAAATTGGTAACATCAATGGATCTCTTATAAGAGGGAAAATTATTTTGGACTTTCATTTTTTCACATTTTATGAGGAAAAATAATTTTCACTGTCAAAAAAACTTCTAAAATCATAAAAAACATTCAAAATGATATTAATTATAAATAAAAGTTTATGATTATAATGTAATATTCAATTAAATTGTTTTCTACGATGGTGGATAATTTTTTTCATGTTATACACGTTAAACAAAATATTTTATTCACATTTTCTATAAAAATACAAATATGGATTTTTTAGAAAAAAATGTGAATTTCAATTTCAAATTTTATTTAAAAAATTTAGAATGGGTAAAATTTCCATTCTAAATAATTTAGAATATTTCAAAAAAATAAAATCACTTTTTTAAAACATTGTCTTCCAAGAAAATGGGTTTTCGACCAAAGAGAGACATTAAAAATAGCTTTTCTGAAAACATTATTTTAAATTACTGATAAAATAAAGAGAATAAAATGTATTGAAAAAATTACATAAATGAAATAAACAGAGGATAGTATAATTTATGATTTTATATAGATATGGATCATAAGATTTTATTAGATGAAACAAAAATATATAAAATCTCATAAAAATATGATATTGTAATATAAAATCATTACCACTTTGGTAACATTGAATTGTAAGATAAATTAAGGAATAAAATTAAATGTCTAGTAAAATATCTTTTAAATTAATGGATTTTTAATATTCCATGTTAATTTGGGTGTATATGCGTTTCTAAAAGATGATAGGTGGATAACATAATATTTGACTCAATGAATGAAAATTGACATTGAAGTCCCTTACATTAATTTTTAACTTCCATCATACACATTATTACATTTTATATAATAAATATATGTTTTTTACATATATTACATACCATTTATATGTATGTATATATTGTACCACATATTATATTCTATGACCATTTATTACCTGTTTATTAACAATTCCATGTTCATGTCAAATTTTGAGGAATAACTCTTTTGGTTTTCAGGTATGTTTATATATTTTATTTTTGGTCCCCTTACATTGATAATTTATACATAATATAAAATATTATTACCATTATTTAAATAGCATATTTATTCATTAAATCTTATTTTCATGTAATCCATATGATTTAGGGAATAAAAATGAATTACATTGTTCATAGAGGCGATATGTAATATGTACGCTTGAACGTCATTTCCATTTTCTCAGAGGGTTGGAAGAGATAAACATAAATAAAATGTTAAAATCATATAATCAATTTAAATTAAAATATATCACCTTTTTTCCTTAAACTCATCATAATGACCATCCATGTAAAGACTGAATTATTCATATTGCTTTATGAGGCAGTAGTCCTCCAAACACACGAGCAGCGTTATCATATTCCCAAAGAATGTACAGATGATGGTATATGTGGTATAATATTTAAAAAATAATATTAATATAATAACTTTTATGTATTATCATATAATACATCATTATATCTAGTTGCGGGAGATGGTGATGGAAAATGAATAACAATGGGTTGCAAAGAAATAATCCACTATGCACATGAATGGTTATCTCATAGTGAATTTGACGGAAAAAGATATGGATATAGGTAATTAATATAACATAAAAATATCATTATATGTAAGATAATTTGGATATTATATTATATTGATTTAATAATATTTTAATTACTTCGAGTAAAAGTAAAATTAAATTCTCGGTTAAGTGTGTTGCCAATTCTTCTAAAAATATTGTTTTGATTTAAACAAAATGATTAATTGATATGATTTATTACCAAATTGAGGTTTCTAGGATGGGAGGGGGTTGTAATTAATCGAATGGGGTAGTTATTTACCATTTTAATGGGTTTTTTATAGTGTGAATCGGATATGATAAGGGGTTTCCTTTTATAAGTGAGGTAAGTGTCTCACATGTTATTTTGGAAATGAAAATGGTGAACCCACGTTGTAAAGATTCCAAAAGGACAACAAATCAACCATTATTGAACCATAGACATACTAATGTCATCATAAATCCATAAAATTGGCCTTTGAAAATGTTTGGGTTATTTTTAGACCATAAAAGTTTATATTAAACCTCAATAAACCAATTTTTAACTTAATTGCAGTAAAAAATTCGTAATTTTTTTACTATTAATTATGGTAAAAAAATTATGTTCATCTATTTAGATAATATATATTATTATTTTTATAAAAACAAAATATATTTTTTCAAATTACATTCATAGAATTAGAAAACTCTAATTTCAAATTATACTCGCACTCATGATGAGAATGATGTGTTCCAAATATAAAATATTCCAAAGTTTAAAAACGTTTTATATCAAAATTTAATAAGAAAAAGATTATAACTACATATATTTTATTAATTTATCTATATTTGGCATTATTTTAGAGACAAAGTAATTTTAAAATGAAATAGTCACTTTATAAATACATTAATTGAAAATGTTGTTTATAATAAAAACTTGTATTTCCCACTATTCATCAAAAAATTATTCTTTTAGAAAAACCAAAAAATAAACCTATGATAATTTTGAAATTAATATTTAAAAAATAAATATAATTTTGTAATATAAATTTTATAAATATTTCATGAATAAATTTTATTAATATTCAATGAATTAAAAAATATAAATACAATATTTTTGAGAAAATAGTATTTTTGAAACAAATAATGAATTTTCGAAAAATTAATTAATTTTCATAAAAATATGTATTATTTATATAAAACTATTATAATTAATAATTAAAAATATTTTTTACTATTCATATTACTATGTTTAATGACTAGGTTATTTCGCTCTTTTTTAAATAATAATATAAACAATATATTGTTGTTTTTTAAAACTATATATTTCATGTATCATAAGCTACCATATAATTTTTTTATATTAAAATAATAATAAAAATAACAACCAATAATAATAATAATAATAATAATCCCAATAATATCATGGTTTTACATTCTACTACCATTAAAATGACCTCCCCAATCCAAATTTGTCACTTATATACAACCAAATGAGGATTATTCAGCCTCAATATTTCCTTAGGTTCTAGAAAAGCTCCATTAAACTGGTGATTCCACCATGAAACATTCAACCTAGGAGTGTTCTTGTCTCGTAACACATTCTATATAAAATATAGAACCTTAACCTATTGATCCTTATAATTATGATCATTCTATAATGGTATGACCTATGTGTTTAGTACAAGTAAAGGGTCAACAATGTATTTTATCAATATATATACAGGAAACACATTGTGGTATTGAGATAGGATTGGAGGATGATATAATCCAATAAGATATTATCCTAATAAGATAAATAATATTAAAGGGAAAAATATTCCTAGGTCTATGTTTCACCTTCATTCGAAATCACATTACATTATTCCATGATAAAATTCGTAGAAAATACTTATTGGAAGTATAACATTATAGAACATGCCAGTGATTTTCAATATATACATTCTTCCAACTCGAAAACACCATGATGTGTTGCTGAATTGTTATAAACTTCATTTCAATTTCCTCACATGTCATAGGTAACAATATATTTCATTTTCCAATCTTATTCTAGTATGTTGGATATCTTAAATTCTTTCCATAGAGGGATTCATAAGGATCAATATAAATACTCAAGTAAAATCTAATTGTGTATTAAAAATAATCAAGGGTAATGTTTTGATCCCAACCACCTTTGAAATACATAAAAATATCTCAACATATCCTATGGAGTCTAAATTTCTATATATAACTGACCATTTTTTGGAGTATGGTGTGTAGTTCTGAAACAGAAATATGTTACAAGAGGTTGTTAAACACTTCTCCTAAACATATATGTTATACTCAAATCCCAATCAGACGTAATGGAATGAGATACTGCAAGGAAACTTCCAACATATTTAATGTATATTCTAGAAATAGTATCAAGATATAAATATTCTCCTGTAGAAATAAAGTGTTCTGACTTCTTCAGGAGACCCACTACCACATTCATAACATTATTCCCTTTATATTTTTTTGGAGTTCAATGAGAAAATACAATTTTATTTTCCCCAATTTCC
Source organism: Viscum album (assembly GCA_963277665.1). Lineage (NCBI taxonomy): Eukaryota > Viridiplantae > Streptophyta > Magnoliopsida > Santalales > Viscaceae > Viscum > Viscum album. The sequence continues at coordinate 569,852,550 of OY728151.1, forward strand.
ATTCTGGTATGGGTAATGGATGTAATATCCCCTTAGAATGTTTTCACTAATCCTTAACTTGCTAAAAACCAAGGACATGTATACAATATTTATAGAATATCCATTCATTTTGTCCGCCCCTAGAAATAATCACTCAAATATCTTTAAATCACCATGCTTCCATAATTATTAAATAATAAAAAAATAGTGAGATTCCTCTAACAAATCCTAAAAATATAGTATAGAAATAACACATAATGGATCTTAAACAACGCCATTCCATCATGATCATGGTTAAACTCATGAACATTTGTTACATTATTTTTAATCAAAATATCGTACTTTTATGCCTCATTAAGCATTACATTGATATATCATTGAACATAAATAATTAATGATAAAATTTCTCCCCTGCCTTTACGATTTTCATATCCATCCATTTAAAATCTAGAAATATTGGGTCATTTTTTATCCTCATCATGGATAATCTAGCATGATTCTTTTGACTCAAGGCGTCAACCACCTTGTTATCTTACCCATGGGGGTAATGTATTATGAATTTATAATCTTTAATCATCTCTAACTATCTTCTCTAGTGAATACTCAACTAATTTTTTGTGAATATATACTTTAATATTTTTTGATCAGTACATATATAACAGTTTTTTACTAAAATATAACGCTTCCAAATAAATAATGAAATAAATACCACAACAAACTCAAATCATTATATGATTAGTTTTTCTCATAAAAAGTCAATTTTAATGAGGTATAATCTACAACCATTTCATTCTATATAATAAAACATAAAAGTCCCTTATTTAATTTATCAATAAATATTACTAACCCTCCTCCATTATAAAGTAATGTAAGAATATATGTGTTAACAAATCTTCTATTCATCTCATTGATATTTTCTTCATACTATCTTTTTATATATACATTTTTCTCTTCCAAGATAACATGGTGAATTAATTAAATAGTCCATAGAAATTTTTCTCAAGCCTTTAATAATATCTAGATAATCCATGAAAACCAGGGATCTCAGTCATCATTGTTGGTCTTAGACAATACTCAATTACCTTTATCATTGAGCAATATACCATTATACACTCTCATTATATTATATGACTCATAAATGAAACCTTTTGGAAGAAAAATTCACACTTTTTAAATCTTGTAAACAATTTTCCTTTCATAGGGTTTTTGTACCATTCCAATGGTATCATCATGTTTTTACTTTCCCTTTTAATAGAAAATAATATCTTCTTTAAATACTATTAAAAATGATAAAGGTAATCTCTAAAGACAACCTTCATTGAATCCATGAAGATAGTGCATGGTGTGGTTAGTCTGAATGGAAGAATTATATATTCATAGTGCCCATAAAATATACGAAATGAAATCTTGTGTATATAATTCTTCTTGAACCTCAATTGATGATATGCTGAATAATGATTAATCATGGAAAAATATTGAGATTCATGCAGTTGATCAAATAGTTTATCAATAAAGTGTAGGGGATTATTTTCCATGATCATGATCTAGTTCATATCTCGATAATCGATGCAGAGTCACATATATCAATTGATATTTTTAACAAAAAGAATATGTGCATCCCATGGTGACACACATGGATTAATTAGTCCATTATAATGGTTCTATTGGAGTTCAATTTCAAATTCAGGAATCTCAATCCGGGCCATTCTATAAAGAGTCTTTTAAATAGGTGTAGCACAATGTATGATTTCTATTGAGAACTCAACATCACATTTTGGTTGAATTCTGGGATTTACTTATAAGAAGACATCAAAAAAAATCCATCGTAAGTGGAATATCATCATTGTTGATTTTTTCTTCAAACATCTGAGATAAAATCCCTTATTGAATAGAAATAAAGTATTATAAAAAAGATGTTATTTATATTATATGTTCATATTGACCATATAACTGAAAAACTATAATAGGGTGGTTGGGAATATCAATTTTTTTTTCAATCCTTAGTAGTTAACTTGGTATTTTTGTTGAAAAGTTGAATTCATACTTGAGATAATTTCATGTTCAACCAGAGGAAGAATGAAAAGATTTTTAGGAAGAACGTAATCATAAATGTCAGTTGGAGAAGAATCATATAATTGATATGTGATCATCATACTTTTAGGAATTTCCACAGATAATTGTACATATAATAATTTTGTGGAATCTTTATTCCCTAGAAAAATTATTTAGATATTAAATAATATGTAGATTCAAAGTCAATTAATGCATTACTAGTTAATGATTCGATGGTAAGTGTACCTTTAAGTCCCTCATTATCTCGCCCATCATTAGAAATTGTAATCACATGAGATTTCCCTTTATCTCTCAGCTTTAGAGGTTTTTTATATAGATCATCAACCTTAATCATTATAATCATCCACTAGTTAGTATAATTCACATATTCCCTTCATTTGAATAATTTTTGTGTTGGTAGTGCATTATATGGAGCCTTCTATCTATTTTTATAATTATCTAAATTAGTCTTATCACATCAGTATTTTATTTTCTGATGACCCTCCCTTCAATACATTAAAAATGTACCGGTCCCCTTAAGGAAATTTCTCCTATCCTTCTTCAAACATTTTCAGAATAAAGGAAAATATCATCTTCATCTCCCCATGGGATTTATATTTTCCATTGAATTATACTTTTATCTTATTTTCAAATCCATAAGATTAATTGGAAACTATTACCACCATATAAACATTGATATAACATTGAAAAATATCTTCATATCAAATGATTTCCCTTATAGATAATTCCCTTCGAGTACTTAGTTAAAAGACACTAATGAATTGATCAACATTACGTTCGGGTTGGAAGATAGCACCAAAATTGTACCTTGTATTTCCTGTAATATTTTCATGATAGGTACCAATAGATTCATAATCCTTATAATTTAGGTCGAGAAACTCATTCACTATATTTTCAAATAGAATAAGAGGAAGTTAATTATTGAAATATAAGTTGTTGAACTCATCTGAAAGAATTAATTCAATTTAACTATGTTCCCTTATATTCATGATGAATGTCCGCAATTGACCTACATATACTTCCAAACGAATGATATAAAAAATGACTTTTAATGAGATTAACATTAGATAATGGAAAATATCATTTCTATGGTACTGATCCATTGCACAAAAACTATATGATTAATGGAACCACTAAATTTTGGTGTTTGTTCACTTATGAAGGACACAACATAATGTTATAACCTAAACTGTTCATTGGTAAATATACCATGATTCATGGTTTGAGGAATCCTTTTTACCAGAACAATAATATTTTTTTACTCTAGATCTCGTAATGTTTGGCTACTCTGGTTGAAAATCATATCATTTTTTTTCATACTCAATATTAACATGGTTATTTCATGTTCCATCCATTGAACAAACCAAAAATGAATACTGTCAAGATTAATAATTATAGTGGGGAACCACATAACAATAAAAAATTAACTTATATGATTTATAATTTGTTAATAATTATTTTTAATATATGATAGATTCGTTTTAACCATGTTCTTTCATAGTAATCATTGATTAAATATTTCATAATGGTATGTAAATAAATTTTGAATTTCCAATGTATATACCCTAGGGAATTCCAATACATGTGTGCTACAAATACCACTTTCTAACACTAGGAGACAATCGAGTCATTCTCAATTTTCTCTTTTTAGAGTAGTCACCCCTAGACACATTTGTTCTATAGCTACATCATGTTTTAGTATCCAAATTCTGATTTAATTTCTAGTCAATCAATATATCTATCCATTACCAAAATTTGAGTTTTTTTATTTTACATTTACATATCCTTATACTTATCCTTATACCTATCCTTAGGGATATCACTAATGTTTTCTAAACCAAGATTCACACAGTTATCGAAAATTCTCCAGAAATACCATCTATAGAAACAATAGATATTCATATATACATATTGAATGTTTTTATATCAAATTTCATTATATTAAACAGACACACACATACGTATTGTAAAGTTGTAGTGAATTATGAAACATTGAAACATAACCAACTACTTCATATGTGAACTTCATCATCTCACACTAGGTTATTCATAAATATAAGCCCTCTATAATATATCAAACATAATACATTTCGTCATAACATGGGGAATGGAAATGTAATAAAGGATGAGATCAGATTCTCTCTAAGATTAAACAAGTGAGATACATAAAAATAACATTATTATAATGGTATGAAAACATGTGAAAAAATTTAAAACCCATTCCCTGTATTTCAAATAACAAAATCACCAGTCATTAAATAATTATTGTATATCCATAAGAAATTAATCTTCTGAAAATAATAAACCCATCCATGAGATCGTAACATTATCCATAGGAAAAAAAATTTGGCATCCACAAAAGTATTAAAATAATTTCCTTGATTTTCAAGGATCATAATCAATGATATTATAGTTATATGGGTTTACTACCAAAACCGTTACATAATTGAAGGTTTAATAACTGGGCCATTACAGTGTATGAAGTCCCATAATATATCAGGTTCACTCTGCATTTAATTTCTCTCTATCTCATGAGATATAAATCTTTAACCAATAAATGGAAAGGAAATATAGGTCCTACTTACAGATAATGAGAATCATTCAAATGTGTGAGACGATATCATAAAACCTTAATCATCTCATAAACATTAAATGAACTGGTTTTCATAATCAATTCATCATATCATAACCTACTATATAATATATGGGTTTCATAATCCTTTTATCATTTCATAATATCATAACTCATTAAATGAATTAGGTTTTAAAAGAATATAATCTCAGTTTAACATTTGAAATACAAAATTGTTTCATAAAAATAATTTTATCAAAAGATGTAAACCATTCATAGAATGAATTTCAATTTTATACTTTTATAATATCCTTATTATTTCATGAGTAATATAAATGGATATTGTCTTCAATGGAAAATTATTTTGAATGATCATTTCAATATTTCTTGAAACAAATATCATTTCCACTTATAAAAACACTTTTTTAAACATAAAAATTATTCAAAAGCCGTTTCTAATATAATAAAATTCTATGTATCTAATGTATTCATTAAATAAATTTTTGTTCTTGACGGAACATAAATTTTTTTTATTTCTATACATATTTAAATGAATCATATGTTCAAGAATTCAGTAAAACCCAAGGGATCATTATTTGGAAAATGATAAGAATATTCCATTGAAAACATTTTGTAAATAATAAAATCATTGGTAATATTTAAGTTAATAAATCATTTTATAAGGCCATGGCCCTAAACATTACTTAATCATGAATTAAACGAATAATTCAGATAGAAGATCTTTTCTGGTTTAGAGTTTTAGACAATTAGGACATAAATATTACATCTCAAAAGATTACATAGTAGAAACTTCTACTATATTTCCCTAAAATAAAAAAAACTTAAAAAGATACATGTATTGTTCCATGTATTAGATTGAATGTCATTCCTTGATCCCATACTTGACCCTATTGATATTTAAGACTCGTGGAAAACATTTCAAAAACATGGGAGGTGCATAAAAATCCCAGTAAAGGATACACAATGAAGTAAAACTATTAGTTTTTAAAAACAACAAGTAAACCATGAATACATTACCAAACTAATATGTTTCACCTTTATGAAGTAGTAAAAACACTTCATTTAATAAAAGACCATTACTTACCATTTTGTAACCAAAAGATTACCACAAAACCCATATAAAGAACACATAACTTATAAATGTAACTTGGGACATGAACATACTTAAATGGAATAACCATATGGTCTACTACCACACATACTTAATGTAATAGCCATACGGCCGACTTCCATACCCAATGCATTGGAGGTTATAACGTAACCACCCGTCCTCGTATTCATGACACCACTCGTCATATGGTTTATCACGTAACCACCCGTAAAATGTCCAAGTACCATCATTACACAGAAAATATTGAAAATATAAACATTTCAATAACAAAATTTCATTTTCAATCACAATAAGTAATTCCAAGATATTGAATTAATCAATCCATTTTCAAATACCATTTAAAAGAGATTTTTGAAACAAAGTGTCCCATACCACTTTGAAGCTTTTAATGGATTTATAATTTTAAAACATTAATGTATATATAAATAAATAATGAAAACCATTTTGAAAACATGGAAATTAAAGATAAATATTTTGAATAATGAATCTTTAAAACATTTAAAATGATATTTTTGTTAATGAGTTTTTAACAAAATGAGAGACTCTTGAATACAAATAATTTTTGAATAACATTTAATCTGAACATTATAATATCATGATAATAAAGGGACTCATGATATAATTTGTCAAAGGACAGTATATAAACCATATAAGAGTTAATTGGTGTATAACAACAATGAAGTCTCAATGGAAAAGTAAATTTAGATGAAATCCATTATAAAGATGGTATCCTTAAATTAAGGAAAAATATATCAAATAATTATGTGTGATAAATATTAATACACCCAATATAAGTGGATATTAAGTGTGAAACAATCAGAGGTCATTAAAACATATTCATAGGATGACATGTTCATGAATTACAAGTTGAACCCAAAGAAATCGAAATTGGGTTAAACGTTCCCTTGTAAAAATTTGACAGCCTAACAACATCACATTAAAATTTTGAAAATGAGTTGATGAGACAAAAAGGGTATCTCATCACTTGGAAATAAATTTTACATCAATAAGGATATATAATAACATATCCCAACATAATTATATGTAAAGACATAATAAAAATAAGTCTTTTTAAAAGGAAGAGGGTGAAAGGTCCCCTTACCGAGTTCGGTAACTTTCGAAACGTACAACCCATGGAATAAGGGACATACAAAGAAGATGTAAATACCCATAAATGAAATTATACTACAAAAAGTGTATAATAATGTGCATTACATACACCACCCAAAGGAAATAGTGGAAAATGTAGCATAAATGGCACGACAATAAAAGTGAGATGAAAAATCCCCTACGAAAACTCGCCCGCCTAACGACTCCACTTAAAACATAAAAAATGGATTGATGAGATCAAATAGGGTATCTCATCGTATTAAAATAATATTTACATTATTATTAATATAAAATAACATCCCAATCATAAAAAATATGATCTTAAAACAAATGACATAAATGAGTGCACTTTAAAAGAAAGAGAGGGGTAGGATCTCATACCTCGGGTCCGACATGACTCGATCATTCATTAAAGTCCTGAATAAAAAACATGAGTTAATTTATACATTCTTAATAACCTTTTTCAAGTTCATTATTCCTTTTATATCACTTATTACCATGTTATAAACATTATTTAATCATTTAAGATAATAATGTTTGTTTTGTCGATATTTGGTTCTTAAGTCGAAAGTGGACTTCTTACAATTACATGTTGTTCGTGTGGTCAAAGGTTCATTATATCTAGAATTATATTCATGATTTGTATATCATATATATCATATATATCCAGCATATACATGTATTTATAATGTTACATAATCATTTAGAGGTAAGAAATGAAATGCATCATTCATGGAGACGGTAAGTCGTACGTACGCATAGACGCTACTTTCATTTCTATGTCATATTAGTGGAATTAAAACTAATTGAGAGATATATATATTATAATTCCAGTATAATATATATGTTATATAGGTCACATATTTTCATTAATTTCATTCTTTATACATTCCATGTATTGCATGAACGAGTCACATCACTTGAGGGGGCGGTAGTTCACACTTCCTCGTACGAAATTATCACATTTGCACAACATGAAAAGCATAAACGCATGATTTAAATATAAAAATCAGAAGAATATAGAAAATATAAATACCATATAAATCATATATAAAATATAGTGACATCATAATTTCCACCATGAAAGGTGTTAAGAGGAGATTGAACAGTCATCGTTTCGTGAGGCAGAAATTCGCCATCCACAGAAACAGTATGTTCTTTAACCATTAGACGAAGTTCTGTGTAAGTATAGATCGAATCCATCACATAACAACATCCTAGTATATTTAAGATACTGTTGTTTTTACAAAATAAAGTAATAAAAAGAGTTTAGGGGTTTGATGAAGCAAAATAAAACAAAAGAACACAAGGGAAGACATTACCTCTAAATCAGGTAACTCTTTTTTATTTTAGCTCAAAGGCTTCCATAGAAAGGATTATGCCCAAAGGTGAGCCTTCAATTATGAAGAGTGGGATTTGGAGTGATGAAATGGGCAGGTTTTTTCCGAGCCAAATGTTTTAGAGGTGTGGGTAGGGTGGTAGAGATGGGAGCCTTTTATAAGAGGAGAGGAGGGGCACTCTTGGAAAGTTATAGAATATTACGTTATTATATAATGATTTTAGGATTTTAATGGTCCCAAAAGGATATATTTCAAGGATAAGTTGATAAGGATTCTAAATCCACCCATCCAATATGTTTGTGACAAGTGTAGGTCTTAGATTTTACATTATCGTTTCATTTTATTTAAATCGTTAAATAATGAGGTAATCGCTGCATCATCATGGTGTCATAAATAATTTAATTTATTTAGTGTCTAAAAATTATAAAACAAATATCATTATGTAGGATATATTTTTATATTTTTAATTAATATTTATAGTCAAAAATAGGACTTCTATAACACCATGTAAATTTTTTTTAGTAAAACAACACATGTTTGTGACATTTTAAGTTTAAATATAAATAAAAAGGTGTTAATGTCATTTTCCTACCAAAGTGTCTCCATGGGGTCCCCAAGTTGACCCATGGATTTTATGGGTCTTCCATGACACATAAAATGAGGGTAGGACATGTTTATAGGTCATTTAATATTTTTAAAACATTATTTTTACCTTAAATTACACTAATTACCTCTAATCGCGATTAATAAACATAACAGTTACTATTCATCAAAATATTATTTTTATCCCATTGAACAAAATATTACTTCTTAATGAAAACCATGTATGTTGGATTTTTTTGAAATTAAAATCACAGATCTGGTAAAGTTTCATTTAAACGAAAAATCAGTTTCTTTAACTACCTCTTAGTGGTTTCACTATTCATTAAAAATTGATGTTTTTCATTAAATTACCAAACATTCACCCTAGGATATATTTGATATTCCGAATTCAAAAATGATATATATTTTAAAAAATTCAAAACATATAATTTACATTAATTAATTTAATAAAAAATTCCCGCTGTCAGAGCAAATAGTGTGTTTTTATGAAAGAATAAGTATCAAAATATTGACACTAGTTTAAGTCTAATTTCAAGATGAAATTAATTCCAACGACCACTATTGGATTAAATGGTAAATATATATTCTAATTTCACTTTGAAACAAATTCGAAAGATAATCTAATCATAAAAATAAATTAGATTAAAAAGCGGTTTTGAATTAAAATACAATATTTTTCACTATTCATTAAAAAAATGAACATTGTCGGAAAAATACCAAAAATTTAAACAAAGTAAATTTTGATGTCCCGATTCTAAAGAAGAATTTTATTTTGTCAAATATAACCCATAAAATTGTCAAAAAGTGGATTTAAAAGAGGTTCGTCATCAAAAGGCAGTTAATCGACCTTTTAAAGAATATTAGAATGTTTTCGCTTAAAATTTGATTCATTCACATTTTTAATCCTCTAACATTTATTGTAAAAAGTAAAAATATTTGAAATATATATATAATCATTTTGTATTTAGTTCTGTCCATTCCCGCCATTACAACGGCTAGGCGTTAACTACAATTTCAAGTAATATTATTTTATTATTAGAGTGCAACGTAAGATTCCAAAGAAACTCGTTGTTGCGTATTGGGTACGCCATCGAGCATAGCATCCCCTTTAAAGTTAAATTAATATTTTATTCACAAATATGGATAAATGTGAAAATTTTATATTCATTATTTACCTGGGGTGTTACATCCTTCCCCCCTTTTGGGACTTGCGTCCTCACAATTTTAAAATTGGGCTTGGAAACTTCATTGGAAATCCCACATCGGAACAAGAGTCAGTAAAACTATCACTTTAAAATAAAGAAAGAGAAGTACAAAGATCACCCAAGTTAACCCATACTAGGATTCCATGTATGGAAATATGGATATGGAGGAGAAAAAAAGGGTTATGTCCTGATAGAGAGTGATAGTAAACATGTTTAAGAGAAAGTTAACCACAAGAAAATCACAAACTTGTGGTGGGTTAAACGTTATTCGATTCCCCAGTAGGAAATGTGAACAGATAACATTTTTGTTTTAAGTTACTCTTCATTGATGAATTTATTTTTTATCTTAAATAAATCATAAGGAAATATAAATACTTGTCACGTAGACTTTCAACTTTTACTAGATTCCTTAATCAAACTCATATTTTCTCCAAAAGACGAGTTTTTAGGAAGAATTTTTCGCATTAAGAGTACTATAATCAACTTCTTGAGAATCACCAAATCCACAAAAGAGAATTATATATTTCTCATGTGTTTAGACAAAATCCAAAACAAAAATTGTAAGTATGAGATCGGATAATCCATAAAATTATAATCCTTTATAAAAAGAAAATCTATTCTTAATCTCCAAAATTTATCCCAAAAAAACCCCAAAGTTCAACAAAGACCATTTGATAAATAGTTGTTCCATAATATTAATCAAAGTAAACAAAACTAAGATTGATACCAAAATATTTGAAGGATTTAATCACATAGTCTTCCAAGGTAAAAATTAACTTTTATCTCCAAATAACATCAGTTGCTCTTAAATTCTCATATTGAAATGTAATTAACCTAATCAAATATCCTCGATTATAGGTTAATCATTTCCATAGATAACCCAAAATAAACTTACTATTAATTCCTAAAATCATCTAACTAAAAAGGATTAGTCAAACTAACCAGGGGCTTCCCGTCATCCAATGGTAAGCGTTAAATAACAGTCGCACTTTTGTTATGGGTTCGATTCCCGCAGCTTTGTCCGACGTGATGATTTGTCACATGGTCTGCGTGTTGTACTTTTTCCAAAACTATATAATTCTTAAAACATTCCCCAAAATGAGATAAAATCTTCAAAAATAATCATAACAGAATTTAACCTCATTTTTTTTCTCATGCCTTTCACTTTCCATCATAACATATAGTAACCCATAATTACCTCAAAAGTAAGTATCATATAAACCAAAATGGTTATTTATAACTATGTCCACAAAAGAATATATAACTATTCCCTGAATAAAATTTTCATATATCAAACATCAAGGTTACAGATACTATAAAAAGTCGTCTAATGTAACCCTATCATCAAAAGAGACTTAATACTCTTAATATTTTCACCATAACTCTTGAAGCCCTTATATGTTGACTTCTTTGTCATTCAACATTCTACATGATCCATTAATAACTCCTTTCAAACTTATTCTGAAATACTTCTTTCAAAAAAACAAAATCATGAATCATATCCCAAGATTCCAAAATAGGAAAACAAATGTTAAGAAATAATCCATACCATTGATTGGTCATTGTGAGTTTCTTCATCCTTAATCGGAATGGCATTAGGTATTGGTAAACAAATATTTGTACAATCTTGGTGATCCCATTCCCGAAACATCTTCATAGGACATGTTTTTTCATAATGACCATGCACACCACATTTAAAACATTCAATTGATCCCTCAGAAAGATCTTCTTTCCCTTTCCTTGAGTCAACTCAATGCTTCCTTTTTCTATGGTAGGTACTTGCTTTATGAACTTCATTTCCACATCTATAGCATATTTCTGTCCCTTGGAAACATTTTCTTAGGTGTTTCTTTCCACATCTTTGACACATAGGTTATTTAACACACTTACCTTTATGATTATTACATGTAGTTCCGTAGGGATTTGTTTCTCGCATATATGATGCCTTATAGAAATAACCAAGGTTTAGGTGGTCAATCATGACTCCAGAAAGTTGGTTGAGGATAAACACAAGAGTTCTCATTGCAGCTCCCATATCATTCAGTTGATCGCTCAGTAAACTATCACAGTTTCCTTCACATCCACTGTTACTTAGGTGCCTACTAGATCCAGCAATTTACTAAAACCAAAAAGGTCAGTATGAGTATATCAACAAAACCATCATGTAATAATGAGGAAGATAAACACTAAGATATAATTACTCATTCACATTATCTAAAACTATGACTCTTTCTGAAATCCTAACCATTATGGTAATGTCTCTTATTCATAGAAAATACCCTAATCTCTAAAGTTATCTAAACCAACCTCTGATACCAACTATAAGGCCCCGACCTTAAACATTACTTAATCATGAATTAAATGAATAATTCACATAGAGGATCTTTTCTGGTTTAGAAATTTAAAGAATTAGGACATAACTATTACATCTCAAAAGATTACATATTAGAAACTTCTACTATGTTTCCATAAAATAAAAAAACACTTAAAAAGAAACATGTCTAGTTCCATGTTTTAGAGAGAATGTCTTTCCTTGATCTCATCCTTGACCCTATTGATCTTTAATTCCTGTGGAGAACATTTTAAAAACATGGGATATGCATAAAAATCCAAGTAAAGGATACACAAAGAAAGAAAACTGTTAGTTTTTCAAAACAACAAGTAAACCATGAATACTTTACCAAAGTAATACTTTTCACGTTTATGAAGTAGTAAAAACACTTCATTGAATAAAAGACCATTACTTACCATTTTGTAACCAAAAGAATACCATAAAACCCATATAAAGAACACATAACATATAAAGGTAACATGGGACATAAACATACTTAAATGGAATAACCATACGGTCGACTTCCACACATACTTAATGGAATAGCCATATGGCCGACTTCCATACCCAATGCATTGGAGGTTATAATGTAACCACCCATCCTGGTATTCACGACACCAACCGTCATATGGATTATCACGTAACCACCCGTAAAATTTCCACGTACCATCATTACAGATAAAATATTGAAAATATAACCATTTCAATTACAACATTTCATTTTCAATCACAATAAGTAATTCCAAGATATTGAATTAATCAATCCATTTTCAAAAACCATTTAAAAGAGATTTTTGAATAAAAGTGTCCCATACCACTTTGAAGATTTTAATGGAATTATAATTTTAAAACATTAATGTCTATATAAATAAATACTGAAAACCATTTTGAATATATGAACATTAAAGATAAAGATTTTGAATAATGAATCTTTAAAACATTTAAAACGATATTTTTGTTAAAGAGTTTTTAACCAAATGAGAGACTCTTGAATACAAATAATTTCGGAATAACATTTAATCCAAACTTTATAATCTCATGAGAATAAAGGTATTCCTGATATAATATGTCAAAGGACAGTATATACACCATATAAGAGTGAATTAGTGCATTACAACAATGAAGTCTCAATGGAAATGTAAATTGAGATGAAATACATTATAAAGATGGTATCCTTACATTAAGGATAAATATATCACATAATTATGTGTGAGAAATATAAATACCCCCAATATAAGTGGATATTATGTTCGAAACAATCAGAGGTCATTCACACATATTCATAGTATGACATGTTCAATAATTACAAGTTGAACCCAAAGAAATCGAAATTGGGTTAAGACGTTCCCTTGTAAAAATTTGACAACCTAACGGCGTCACTTTAAAATTCAGAATATGACTTTATGAGACAAAAAGGGTATCAAATCACTTGGAAATAAATTTTACATCAATAAGTATATAAAAGAACATATCCCAACATAATAATATGTAAAGACATTACAAAAATAAGTCTTTTTAAAAAGAAGAGGGTGAAAGGTCCCCTTACCGAGTTGGGTAACTTTCAAAACGTACACCCCATGGAAGAAGGGCCATACAATGAAGATGTAAATACCCATAAATAAAATTATACTACACAATGTGTATATTAATGGGAATTACATACACCACCCAAAGGAAATAGTGGAAAACATAGGATAAATGTCACATGAATAATAGTGAGATAAAAAATCCCCTATGAAAACTCGGTCGCCTAACGGCGCCACTTAAAACTTCAAATATGAATTGATGAGATCAAATAGGGTATCTCATCATATTAAAATAATATTTACAGTAATAGTAATATAAAATAACATCCCAATCATACGAACAATGAGCTTAAAAGAAATGACATAAAAGAGTGCACTTAAAAAATAAAGAGAGGGGTAGGATCCCTTACCTCAGGTCCGACTTGACTCGATCGTTCTTTAATGTCCTGAATAATAAACATGAGTTAATTTCTACTTTCTTAAGAACATTTTTCAAGATAATTATTCCTTTTATATCACTTATTTCCATGTTATAAACATTATGTAATCATTTAAGTTAATAATGATTGTTTTGTCGATATTTGGTTCTTATGTCGAAAGTGGACTTCTTACAGTTACATGATGTTCGTGTGGTCAATGGATCATTACATACAGAATGATATTCATGATTTGGTTATCATATATATCATATATATTCAGAATATAAATGTATTTATAATATTACATAATCATTTAGAGGTATGAAATGAAATGCATCGTTCATGGAGATAATAAGTCGTACGTACGCATGAACACTACTTTTATTTCTATGTCATATTAATGGAATTAAAACAAATTGAGTTATATATATATATTATAATTAAAGTATAATATATATGTTATATAGGTCACATATGTTCATTAATTTCATTCTTTATACATTCCATGTATTGCATGAACGATTCACATCACTTGAGCGGGCGGTAGTCCACACTTCCTCGTATAAAATTATCGCATTTGCACAACATGAAAGCATAAAGGCATGCTTTAAATATAAAATTCAGAAGAATATAGAAAAAATAAATAACATATAAATCATATATAAAATATAGTGGAATCATAATGTCCACCATGAAAGGTGTTAAGAGAAGATTGAACAATCATCGTTTCTTGAGGTAGAAATTCCCCATCCACAGAAACAGTATGTTCTTTAACCATTAGACGAAGGTGTTTGTAAGTATAGATCTAATACTTCACATAAAAACATCCTATTATACTAAAGATATTGGTGTTGTTACAAAATAAAGTAATAAAAAGAGTTTAGGGGTTTGAAGAAGCAAAATAAAACAAAAGAACACAAGGGAAGACATTACCTTTAAATCAGGTAACTCTTTTTTATTTGAGCACAAAGGCTTCCTTGGAAAGGATTCTTCCCAAAGGTGAGGCTTCAATTATGAAGAGACGGATGTGTATAGATGAAATGGTCTGGGTTTGAACGATAAAATTTTTTGAGAGGTGTGGGTAAGGTGGTAGAGGTGGGGGCCTTTTATAAGAGGAGAGGAGGGGCACTCTTGGAAAGTTATAAAATATTACTTTATTATATAATGCTTTTCGGATTTTAAAGGTCCCAAAAGGATATATTTCAAGGATAAGGTGATAAGGATTCTAAATCCACCCATCCAATAGGTTTGTGACAAGTTTAGGTCTTATATTTTACATTATCATTTCATTATATTAAAATCATTAAATAAGGAGGTAATCATTGCATCATCATGGTGTCGTAAATAATTTAATTTATTTAGTGTCTAAAAATTATAAAAAAATATCATGATGTAGGATATCTATTTAGCTTTATAATTATTATTTATACTAAAAAATATGACTTGTATAACCCCATGTAAAAATTGTTTTATTAAAACAAGACATGTTTGTGACATTTTAACTTTAAATTTAAATAAAAAGGTGTCAATGTCATTTTCCAACCAAATTGGCTCTATGGGGTCCCCAAGTTGGCCCATGGATTTTCTGGGTCGGCCATGACACATAAAATGAGGGTAGGACATGTTTCTAGGTCATTTCATATTTTTAAAACATTATTTTTACCTTAAATTACACTAATTACCTCTAATCGCGATTAATAAACTTAAAAGTTACTATTCACCAAAAAATTATTTTAATCCCATTGAACAAAATTTTACATCTTAATAAAAACCATGTATGTCGGATTTTTTTGAAATTCAAATCACAGAAGTGGTAATGTTTCATTTTAACGAAAAACCAGTTTCTTTAACTACCACGTTGTGGTTTCACTATTCATCAAAAATTGAACTTTTTCAGAAAATTACCAAAAATTCACCCTAGGATATATTTGATATTCCGAATTCAAAAATGATGTCTATTTTACAAAATTCAAAACATATAAGTTACATTAATTAATTTAATAAATAATTCCCGTTGTCTGAGCAAATAGCATGTTTTTATGAAACAATAAGTATCAAAAGATTGACACTAGTTTAAGTCCAATTTCAAGTTGAAATTAATTCCAAAGACCACTATTGGATTAAATGGTAAAAATATATTCTATTTTCATTTTGAAACCAATTCAGAAGATAATCTAACAATATAAATAAATTATATTAAAATGAGGTTTTGAATTAAAATACAAAATTTTTCACTATTCATTAAAAAATGAACACTATCGGAAAAATACCAAAAATTTACAGAAAGTAAATTTTGATGTCCCGATTCTAAAGAAGAATTTTATTTTGTCAAATATAAGACATAAAATTGTAAAAAAGTGGATTAAAAAGATGTTCGTCATCAAAAGGCGGTTAATTGACCTTTTAAAGAATATTAGAATGTTTTCGCTTAAAATTGGATTCATTCGCATTTTTAATCCTCTAACATTTATTGTAAAAAGTAAAAATATTTGAAAAAATTATATAATAATTTTTAGTTATTTTTGTTCATTCCCGCCATTACAACGTCTAGGCGTTAACTACAATTTAAAATAATATTATTTTATTATTAGAGTGCAACGTAAGATTCCAAAGAAACTCGTTGTTGCGTATTGGGTATGCCATCGAGCATAGAATCCCCTTTAAAGTTATATTAATATTTTATTCACAAATATGGATAAATGTGAAAATTTCATATTCATTATTTACCTGGGGTGTTACATCCTTCCCCCCTTTTGGGAATTGCGTCCTCGCTATTTTAAAATTTGGCTTGGAAACTTCGTTGGAAATACCACATCAGAACAAGAGTTAGTAAAACTATCACTTTAAAATAAAGAAAGATAAGTACAAATGTCACCCGAGTTAAGCCATAATAGGATTCCAAGTATGAAAATATGGATATGGAGGAGAATAAAAAGGGTTGTGTCCTAATGGAGAGTGATAGTAAACATGTTTAGGAGAAATTTAACCACAAGAAAATCACAAACCTATGGTGGGTTAAACGGTATTCGATTCCCCAGTAGGAAAAGTTAACAGACAACATTTTTGGTTTAAGTTACTCTTCATTAAGGAATTTATTTTTGAGCTTAACTAAATCATAATGAAACATACTTACTTGTCATGTAGACTTTCAACTTTTACTAGAATCCTTAATCAAGGTCATATTTTCTCCAAAAGAAGAGTTTTTAGGAAGAATTTTTCGCATTAAGAGTACAATAATCAACTTCTTGAGAATCACCTAATCCAAAAAAGAGAACAATATATTTCCCATCTCTTTAGTCAAAATCCAAAACCAAAATTGTTAGTATGAGATCAGATAATCCACAAAAGTATAATACATTATAAAAATAAAATCTATTCTTAATCTCCAAAATTTATCCAAAAAACCCAAAGTTCAACAAAGACCATTTAATAAACAATTGTTCCATAATATTCTTCAAAGTAAACCTAACTAATATTGAAATTCAAATATTTGGAGGATTTAATCACATAGTCTTCAAAGGTATAAATTAACTTTTATCTCCAAATAACATCAATTTCTCTTAAATTCTCAGGTTGAAAAGTAATTAACCTAATCACATATCCTCGATGATAGGTTAGTCATTTCCATGCATAACCCAAAATAAACTTACTCTTGATTCCTAAAATCATCTAACTAAAAAGAATTGTTCAAACTAACCAGGGACTTCATGTAGTCCAGTGGTAGGCGATAAATACCAGTCGCACTTTGGTTGTTGGTTCGATTCTCAAAGCTTTGTCTGGCGCGATGGGTTGTCACACGGTCGTGTTTTCCTTTTTCCAAAACTATATAATTCTTAAAAAATTCTCCAAAACGAGATAAAATCTTCAAAAATAATCATAACATAATTTAACCTCAATTTTTTTCTCATGTCGTTCACATTCCATCATAACATATAGTAACCCATAATTACCTCAAAAGTAAGGATCATATAAACCAAAATGGTTCTTTATAACTATGTCCACAAAATAACAGATAACTATTCCTTGAATAAATTTTTCATATATCAAACATCAAGGTTACACATACTATACAATGTCTTCTAATGTAACCCTATCATCAAAAGAGACTTAATACACTTAATAATTTCACTATAACTCTTGAAGCCCTTATATGTTGACTTCTTACTCATTCAACTTTCCTCATGATCCATTAATCATTCCTTCCAAACTTATTCTGAAATACTTCTTTCCTATAAACAAAATCTTGAATCATATCCCGTGATTCCAAAATTGGAAAACAAAAGTTATGAAATAATACATAACTTTGATTGGTCATTGTCAGTATCATCATTCTCAATCGGAATGGCATTAGGTATTGGTAAACGAATATTTGTACGATCTTGGTGATCCCATTCCCAAAACTTCTTCATAGAACATTTGTTTTCATAATGACCATGCACACCACATTTAAAACATTCTATTGATCCCTCAGAAAGAACTTCATTCCCTTTCCTCGAGTCAACTGGATTCTTCCTTTTTCCATGGAAGGTTCTTGCTTTATGACCATCATTTCTACATATATAGAATATTTATGTCCCTTTGAAACATTTTCTTAGGTGTTTCTTTCCACATCTTTGACACATAGGTTTTTGAACACACATACCTTTATGATTATTACCTATAGTTCTGTAGGGATTTGTTTCCCGCAAATATGATGCCTTATAGAAATAACCAAGTTTTAGGTGGTCAATCATGACTCCAGATAGTTGGTTGATGATAAACACAAGATTTATCATTGTAGCTCCCATATCATTCAGTTGCTTTCTCAGAAAACTGTCACAGTTTCCTTCACATCCACTATTTCTTTGGTGCCTGCTAGATCCATCCATTTAGTAAAACCAAAAAGGTCAGTGTGAGTATATCAACTAAACCATCATGTACTAATGAGGAAGATAAACACTATGATATACTTACTCATTCACTTTATCTAAAACTAGGACTCTTTCTGAAATCCTAACCATTATGGTAATGTCGCTTATTCTTGGAGAATACCCTAACCTCTAAAGTTATCTAAACCAACCTCTAATACCAACTATAAGGCCCCGACCTTAAACATTACTTAATCATGAATTAGATTAATAATTCACATATATGATCTTTTCTAGTTTAGAGTTTTAGAGAATTAGGACTTAACTATTACATCTCAAAAGATTATATATTAGACACTTCTACTACGTTTCCATAAAATAAAAAGACACTTAAAAAGAAACATTTCTAGTTCCATGTTTTAGATAGAATGTCTTACGTTGATCACATCCTCGACCCTATTGATCTTTAAGTCCTGTGGAAAACAATTCAAAAACATGGGATGAGCATAAAAAGCCCAGTAAAGGATACACAAAAAAGGAAAAATGTTAGTTTTTCAAAACAACAAGTAAACCATGAATACTTACCAAAGTAATACTTTTCACCTTTATGAAGTAGTAAAAACTCTTCATTGAATAAAATACCATTACTTACCCTTTTGTAACCAAAAGAATACCATAAAACCCATATAAAGAACACATAACATATAAAGGTAACATGGGACATAAACATACTTAAATGGAATAACCATACGGTCGACTTCCACACATACTTAATGGAATAGCCATACGGCCGACTTCCATACCCAATGCATTGGAGGTTATAATGTAACAACCCGTCCCGGTATTCACGACACTAACCGTCATATGGATTATCACATAACCACCAGTAAAATTTCCAAGTACCATCATTACAAATAAAATATTGAAAATATAAACATTTCAATTACAACATTTCATTTTCAATCACAATAAGTAATTCCAAGATATTGAATTAATCAATCCATTTTCAAAAACCATTTAAAAGAGATTTTTGAATCAATGTGTCCCATACCACATTGAAGGTTTTAATGTAATTATAATTTTAAAACATAAATTTCCATATAAATAAATACTGAAAGCCAT
Organism: Viscum album; assembly: GCA_963277665.1. Lineage (NCBI taxonomy): Eukaryota > Viridiplantae > Streptophyta > Magnoliopsida > Santalales > Viscaceae > Viscum > Viscum album. The sequence goes on from OY728151.1 coordinate 569,872,810, forward strand.
TTTGGAAACACGGACATTAAAGATAAAGATTTAGAATAATGAATCGTTAAAACATTTAAAACGATATTTTTGTTAAAGAGTTTTTAACCAAATGAGTGACCGTTGAATACAAATAATTTTGGAATAAAATTTAATCTGAAATTTATAATATAATGATAATAAAGGGATTCATGATATAATATATCAAAGGATATTATATACACCATATAAGAGTGAATTGGTTCATAACAACAATGAAGTCTCAATGGAAATGTAAATTGAGATGAAAACCATTATAAAGATGGTATCCTTAAATTAAGGGTAAATATATCACATAATTATGTGTGAGAAATATAAATACAACCAATATAAGTGGATATTATGTGTGAAACAATCATAGGTCATTCACACATATTCATAGTATGACATGTTCATGAAATACATGTTGAACCCAAAGAAATTGAAATTGGGTTAAGATGTTCCCTTGTAAAAATTCGACAGCCTAATGGCGTCACTTTAAAATTCAGAAAATGAGTTGACGAGAACAAAAGGGTATCTCGTCACTTGGAAATACTTTTTACATCAATAAGGATATATAAGAACATATCCCAACATAATAATATGTAAAGACATAACAAAAATAAGTCTTTTTAAAAAGAGGAGGGTGAAGGGTCCCCTTACCGAGTTGGGTAACTTTCGAAACGTACACCCCATGGAAGAAGGGTCATACAATGAAGATGTAAATACCCATAAATTAAATTATACTACAAAAAGTGTATAATAATGGGTCGTACATACACCACCCAATGGAAATAGTGGAAAATGTAGCATAAATGTCACGGGAATAATAGTGAGATGAAAAATCCCCTACGAAAACTCTACCACCTAACGAAACCACTTAAAACATCAAAAATGGATTTATGAGATCAAATAGGGTATCTAATCATATTAATATAATATTTAAAGTAATAGTAATATAAAATAACATCCCAATCTTAAGAAATATGAGCTTAAAAGAAATGACATAAAAGAGTGTACTTAAAAAGAAAGAGAGGGGTAGGATCCCTTATCTCAGGTCCGACTTGACTCGATTGTTCTTTAACGTCATGAATAATAAACTTGAGTTAGTTTATACTTTCTTAAGAACCTTTTTAAAGTTCATTATTCCTTTTATATCACTTATTTCCATGTTATAAACATTATGTAATCATTTAAGTTAATAATGTTTGTTTTGTCGATATTTGGTTCTTAAGTCGAAAGTGGACTTCCTACAATTACATGTTGTTCGTGTGGTCAAAGGTTCATTATATACAGAATGATATTCATGATTTTTATTTCATATATATCACATATATCCATCATATACATGTATTTATAATATTAAATAATCATTTAGAGGTAAGAAATGAAATGCACCGTTCATGGAGACGGTAAGCCGTACATACGCATTGACGCTACTTTCATTACAATGTCATATTAATGAAATTAAAACTAATTGAGAGATATATATATTATAATTACAGTGTAATATATATGTTATATAAGTCAGATATGTTCATTTATTTCATTCTTTATACATTACATGTATTGCATGAACGAGTCACATCACTTGAGGGGGCGGTAGTATACACTTCCTCGTATGAAATTATCACATTTGCACAACATGAAAAGCATAAAGGCATGATTTAAGTATAAAATTAAGAAGCATATAGAAAACATAAATACCATATAAATCATATATAAAATATAGTGACATCATAATGGCCACCATGAATGGTGTTAAGAGGATATTGAACAATCATCGTTTCGTGAGACAGAAATTCGCCATCCACAGAAACAATATGTTTTTTTAACCATTAGACGATGGTGTGTGTAATTATAGCTTGAATCCATCACATAACAACATCCTAGTATATTGAAGATACTGGTGTTGTTACAAAATAAATGAATAAAAAGAGTTTAGGGGTTTGAAGAAGCAAAATAAAACAAAAGAACACAAGGGAAGACATTACCTTTAAATCGTGTAACTCTTTTTATTTGTGCTCAAAGGCTTCCTTAGAAAAGATTATCCCCAAAGGTGATGCTTCAATGATGAAGAGAGGGATGTGGAGAGATTAAATGGGCAGGGTTTTTCTGAGCCAAATGCTTGAGAGGTGTGGGTAAGGTGGTAGAGGTGGGGGGCTTTTATAAGAGGAGAGGAGGGGCACTCTTGGAAAGTTATAAAATAGTACTTTATTATATAATTCTTTTCAGATTTTAAAGGTCCAAAAATGATATATTTCAAGTATAAGGTGATTAGGATTCTAAATCCACCCATCCAATAGGTTTGTGACAATTTTAGGTCTTATAATTTACATTATCATCTCATTTTATTTAAATCGTTAAATAATTAGGTAATCGCTACATCATCATGGTGTCATAAATAATTTAATTTATTTAGTGTCTAAAAATTATAAAAAAAATATCATGATGTAGGAATTATTTTTTTATTTATAATTAATATTTATAGTAAAAAATATGACTTCTATAACCACATGTAAAAATTGTTTTAGTAAAAGAACACATGTTTGTGACATTTTAACTTTAAATTTAAATAAAAAGGTGTTAATGTCATTTTCCTACCAAAGTGGATCCATGGGGCCCCCAAGATGACCCATGGATTTTCTCGGTCGGCCATGACACATCCAATGAGGGTAGTACATGTGTATAGGTCATTTAATATTATTAAAACATTATTTTTAACTTAAATTACACTAATTACCTCTAATCGTGATAAATAAACATAAAAGTTACTATTCACCAAAAAATTATTTTAATCCCATTGAACCAAATTTACTTCTTAATGAAAACCATGTATGTCGGATATTTTGAAATTTAAATAACAGAAGTGGTAATATTTGATTTAAACGAAAAATCAGTTTCTTTAACTACCACTTAGTGGTTTCACTATTCATCAAAAATTGATGTTTTTCAGAAAATTAATAAAAACTCACCCTAGGCTATATTTGATATTACGAATTCAAAAATGATGTCTATTTTACAAAATTCAAAACATATAAGTTACATTAATTAATTTAATAGTTAATTCCTTCTATCGGAGCAAATAGCGTGTTTTTATGAAACAATAAGTATCAAAAGATTGACACTAGTTTAAGTCCAATTTCAAGATGAAAATAATTTCAACGACCACTATTGGATTAAATGGTTAAAATATATTCTAATTTCACCTTGAAACCAATTGAAAAGATAATATATTCATATAAATAAATTATTATAAAAATATTTTTCTAATGAAAATACAACATTTTTCACTATTCATTAAAAATGAACATTATCGGAAAAATAACAAAAAATTACACAAAGTAAATTTTGATGTCCCGTTTCTAAAGAAGAATTTTATTTTGTCAAATATAACACATAAAATTGTCAAAAGGTGGATTTAAAAGAGGTTCGTCATCAAAAGGCAGTTAATCGACCTTTTAAAGAATATTAGAATGTTTTCACTTAAAATTGGATTCATTCGCATTTTTAATACTCTAACATTTATTGTAAAAATAAAAAATATTTGAAAAACATATATAATCATTTTTTAATTACTTTTGTTCATTCCCTCCATTACAACGACTAGGCGTTAACTACAATTTAAAATAATATTATTTTATTATTAGTGTGCAACATAAGACTCTGAAAAAACTCGTTGTTGCGTATTGGGTACGCCATCGAGCATAGAATCCCCTTCAAAGTTATATTAATATTTTATTCACAAATATGGATAAATGTGAAAATTTCATATTATTTATTTACCTGTGGTATTACACATTTAGATTATTTTAAAATCATTTTTGAAAACATATTTAGAAAACATGGCTTGGGAGGAATTTTTTTTGACCAATGTGAGAAATTAAGATGATTTTTATTAAAAATAAATTTTACCTCTTTAGTATATAATGACATTAAAATGAATGAAAAAATTTTATTCACAAGAAATTAATAGAGAACAACAAATTCTATAATGTTATTGATAGATGGATCAAAATATTTGAGCATTAAGAACATATTCTTGAAGAATTCTGTTATGTGATGAGATTATAACATAATATATTTACCCTTTTGGTAATGTTGAATAGTAATCCCCATAAAGGAATACAATTAAACAATACAAAAAATTTCATGATACTAAATAAATTAATGATGTTACTTTTAAATTATTCATCATATAATCCACATAAGATATTATAGCTGCACATCATAACATATATTTCATAGATTAAAAATTTAGATAAAAACAGCTTCCCTTATGTCTCAAATTACATCATAGACATTGAATCATATTAGATAATAAATATAATTTTATTATAAATATATTATAGAACCATACATATATATATCATACAATATATTATTTTCTTATGATCATTTATTATAAGTTTATTAACAATTCCTTGACAAAATCATGTTTTGGTCAATATCATTTTTGTTTTTCATGTATGTTTTGAATTCTTTTGGGACTCATACTTTAATAATTGTTACAATATATAATAATCTTCACCATTTTTTTAATATATTACTTATTCAGTACATATTGTTTTAGTGTAATCTATAATATTTAGATATAAAAGATGAGAAATACTATTTATGGAGATGGTAGGTCGTACGTACACATGAATGATGCTTCTATTTTCTCAAAAGATATAATGAAATAAAGTTAAATAATATTTTAATATTTCATAAAAAAGTTTATACCATAAATATAAAATATTTTCTTTAAATTCTTCTATATTAACTTCCATGTGAATCATGAATTGATGACATAACTTCGTGAGGTGGTAGTCTACCGTACACTTGAGAGACATAATCGTATTCCATCATAATGGAAACTACAATGGTATATTTGATATAATAATTAATTAAGTATAATAATACCATAAGTATCATATATGAACATATAATCCATCCTTATATCAAACTATGGGAGGAGGTGATGGAAAATGAAAAACATCGGGTTTTTAGGCTCTTGTCTATCATACACACGAATGATGATTTGTATCACATTCCATGGAATATGATATTTTATTAGGTAAATTACTTAGGATAAAAACATATTATTATTTTTAAGATAAATTATTTATTTTATCATGTTGTTTTAATAATAATTTAGGAATGTTTTGGATGAAATAAAATAAAAGGATCAGTTGGTGGTGTTACATCTTCTTCAGACAAATTCTTTTTGTTTTCACAGAAAGAATTAATAGGATAGATTTAAGACCAAAATAAGGATTATATGAGGGGAGGATTGAAATAATGTATTATTTGGCTTTTTTGTTTCAACACAAATGTGTTTTCTATTTCAGAATATTATTATAGAAGGAGTGGCCACTTATAAGTGAGGTGGGCGGACCACTAGGAATATTAGGAAATAGAAAAGGATTAACCCGGTTTTTTATATTCCAAGAGGATCATTTATGGAAAATTATAGATTCTTATCTATTATAAGGACTAAATATGTCTATAAAATATGTTTTAGATATTTTTTGGGTTACTTTTAAACCTTTTCATTTGAGATTAACACCCAAATAAACCAATTTTTTTTTTTCGTGGAAAGTATATTTTAATATTTTTTATATTCCTTATTTGAAAAAAACTATATTACATTATTTTATTTTATAAATTATTTTGATCCTAAATATTCAATAAATTCAGTTAATATTAAATTCACAAAAATGGAAATTTTATATTGAAAATAAACCAGCCATTCGCGACAAGAAAAAAATTTCTAAAGGGATAACGTTTAAAAGATTGAAAAATTATTCTATAAAATTTTAAAATTAAAGTGATTCCATTATAATAAATTGAATTAATTTATATATAATTTTTCTAATTGAACATTGAAAAAATAATTTTTTTTAAAAAGTCATACATATAAATTTCATTAATGAAAAAATAATGTTTCAACAAAAACCTATTCATAGAATAAAAAAATAATTTCAAAACATCCCATATACATGGCATAAGTGAATTTTGAGATGATGATTTCAAAATTGAATTTTATTTTAACTAATAAATTTTCTTAAAGTGTCAATATTAATATTTTAATTGTTTACAAAAATAAAAAAAACAATGATATATTTATTTTGAGAAAGAGGTATATTCAGTAAATACAAAGTATTTTCTAAAAATAATTAAATTCCCATATCAATATATTTTCAATATATAAAACCATTATACTAAATATTTAAATTAAAATTTATTATTAATCATATTTATTTTTTTAACAACTACATTATAATGGTCTCATTAAAATAATTATACTGAAAATATATAAATGTTTATAAAAATCGGTGTTTCCTGTCAAACAAGTAGCCTATAAAATTTAATTATTTCAAAAGAAAATTTATAAGTTAATAATAGTTCGTAAAAATAAATTTTTTAACCAATATTATCTTTTATTAAACCAAAAAACATATATCATATAATTCATTATGCTTGATAATAATCACAACACACAATTAAAAAAACACACCTCTTATCAAAACTCATTTTCTAGGAAACATAAAATTAAATAAAATGATGCCATTTCACAATATTTTTTTAGTTATAATTATTTTTTAATGAAGTCAAAACCATTTAAATTCAATTATTTGTAATAAATAGGAAAACCAACTTACGAAATTTACTATAAAATTCAAAACATTTATTTTTTCACATTATACAGAAATTCAATTTCATATATATATATATAATATCAAAACAATAATTAGAATATTCTAATTTAAATATTTTTGTATTCCAAATTATATTCCCATACAATTGTATATAATCACTAAAAATAATGTATAACAGTACTGGCATCAATCATAGGTGAACCACACAAATACAAATAATATTAACATAATAAAATTACTAATATAGGGGGAATATGAATCAATTTTTCTCAATTACCTATATATCAAAACATTAGTCTCATTTAATTTTAAAACACTCGATTCCCCTTTGTAAAACCATCATTGATATTTTATCATTGAAAATATATATTTTATTTTTATAAAAAACAAAAAAGAACAACCATATCCATAATAACTCATTTTGAAGTCACTGAAAATCATTGAAAAATAATTAAGGAAAACTTTATATATAAATATTTTTAATCCCAAATGGAATTTATAATTTTAAATAAATAAATTTAAAACACCCATGAATATGTGGGAAATTATAAAATCAAATAGCATGGAAACACATACCTAGGGAATGAACATATGATTTGATTCTTACAATTGTATGGAGATGAATGATTAAAATAAAATTCACAAACAATAGAAACAAGATTCTTGTGAAATTAAATTATGAAAAAATAACAGCTAAGGGTTTGGCCAGTGTGCATGCCCTATAAGGGGGAGAAAAAAAAAATTCTTGGATGAGTGGAAGGTTACGGAAAATATAGGGGAGAGTTACCTTGAATAGAATATTTATGACATCACAAATATAAATACACAAGGGAGGAGGTCGGAAAATGGAGTGTCGTGGATTTCCCTTGTGCATGGATCATATGTGACAAGCCAAGGGATGGTTGTCATGTGAACGTAAATTAGATGGATTTTTTATTTCAGTATATTCCATTTTCTAAAAAAATTATATTTTATTTAGAAAATGATATTACATAGCACACACTTGTGTTAGGAATAAAATGGTCTTATGAGGGTTGGGAAATCTATCCTTTTAATATTGGGAAGGATATGTCAAGGTCAAATTATTTCACCATTTTTTCATTGAGGGAGATGAAATTGTACTAATCATCTATATTGTGGTTGATTATATGGTATTTTATTTCATTAGAATCATTCAAATGAGGTTGGACATTTATTTTTATTCTCCATAGAAACTCCAAATAGTTAATACATCTATAAATAGGTAAATATTTTATTTCCAAAGGTAGGATGCGAATTGGTGTTTCAATCCCAGTGGAAATTAGTTATATACATTGGTTGAGATGATGGGAAGTTAGAAACATTATACCTTTTTAGAGGGATTTAATACCTACATTGTGACTATATCATAGATTTAATATTTTTCTGAGAATCTCTTCCTGATCCCGATATGGAAAAAAGATACCTCTTCATAATGATAATTGGATAAAACCATTTATATATAATGTGGAATCTTATTAGTGGATCTATATATATGAATCTATGTTTTTTAATTCATTCCTCGTTACAGAGATGCTTAGCATATGTTAGCTCCACAGTACTAAACACATTGGAATTTGCAGCCATGTAGGGAGGAGATTAGTATGTCAAGGATTTTATTGTTATATTATGGGTTGTTCTATGTATCATGTTTTATAGTAGGAATAAAAACCCATATAGTTCATTAAAACAATGAATTTGAATATCATCTTGAAATGAAATACATGTGGGAATATAGGAACTAGAGATTTGAGCTCAGCCTTTATAAATGAATCATATTTATCCCAATTATGTCAAGAATCAATGTTCTTATAGTTCAGTTGTCTTCTCAATCTACTGATTGATATGGTTGAATTATCATCCCATGGGAATTATTGATTCATGATAGTTAAAATATCAGAGTTATGGAGGGATATAAATAGAGGTATATTCCCATTTGAGCTCATGCCTTAGGAAGACGTCCTACGTATCCTATTTATTGCATGATTTAGAGGTCTCGGAGTTCAGATAACACCTAATCAGATAATGGGATATAGTGGGTGATCATGCACGAGGAAATTAGGGTTATCATTAAGTATTTATGATTTTAATGGTCATGTACTTGTATAAATTACCTTACACGGTGGGTGTTCATAATGAAAATGATTTGGCCATTGCAAATCATTAACTCCACATTATCCATGCTCTGTATGAGAAACTAGGGATATCAACTAACAAGTCTCATTGCATATTGATGAGGGTCTAATTTACTCGAATATCTCATTGGATGTTTAATTTGGATATCGGGCTTTAGGGAGGTGTCCAACATATTTGGGTAAGAGATGGAATCAGATTCATCATGGACCAATTTGATCTGGGCTTACTCACTGTGGATTACCTAATATGAGGGACATATCATATTATGTCATTTATTGGGGATAACACATTGAGTCTGCCCTTATATGGTGTATATATAATTTTATGCTACTGATCATGGCTTAGACACTATTTATGTCGTAATATGGTGGTTTAACAAGTTTATTGTACACTGGGATGCCAGATTGGAATGGACATGTTGTCTACCTGGCCTAGTTGATTTTATTCCTGACATATATTTCTCGTATGAATGAAAAATTATAATGTTGTTTGGAAATTTTTATATGTATTTCTAATGTAACCAATGAAAATCACATGACCTTTTTGACATTATTGGAGTAAATAACATGATCTAAATTGTATGTCTGATGTCCAACGAATGACCATGGGTGACTTGTTTGGAGGACATCATAAGACCTTGAGACATTTCCTTGGAGTCAATTGTATGATGTATGCAAACATGTCTTGAGGTTTTCAGATGACCAATTTGAATTTTCCATATGACATCTCAAGGTCCAGAAGTCACACCCTAGTGTTATCACGAAACCATGCTAACATAAACTATTGTCGCCACATGATTTGGGAGACATATCTAATGGATATCGTAATGTATGGATGAAGAGCCTAGAGGGTTTCATGAGAGTTTTTTCTCATGGATGTGGGGAAACATGTGACATTATTTGACATGAATGTAGTAAATCATATAATCCAAATAGTATTCCAATGGATTCGACGCATAATATTGGAGTCAGGTCTTGGTTGCCTTTCATGATCTAAGTGGTTCAAGTGAATCTCATGCGGATCAAAATATATGTTCTTTTTATAATCCCACCATCCTTAGTCTTTATTTCACCTTTTCATTAAAATTTTCATTATATTTTTTCAGTGATTCTCCTTCTTTAGGTTTCACCTGATCCAGATAACATGCGGGATATCCTTCACCTGAACTGATCTTTATTCCTAAAATCTTTCACGTGTTGTTAAAGAACCACATGATGTTTATGTTCATGATTCAAAATAAATTTTTTTCATTACATAGATATTTACCTTGTATAAGGCCTTTCAATAATGTGATTTGATACTCTAAGAAGTATTCCTCGTTGGATGGGTGGTTCAGTTAGAGGATCCAAGATGGTTACTTTTTATACTGTTTTTGGGGTTTTATAGGACTCACTACCAAAAATTATACTCAAATTTTCATGGATTGTATTTAAAAAAAATAGGATTGATTTTACTGAGGGATTTAATGTTATGTGATTTTTATGGGCTCATCATAGATTATTTTGGGGGTGTCTCATGATCTTTAGATACAGCAAGAACATCCCTCCACTACAACATTTATTAGATTTTGTACAATTAAATTAAAATTTATTAATTATATGTACATGAAAATGGGATTTTTCAAAGATAGGTTCAAATTTACAAATGAAATCATGTGATAAATATGACTGTTGAAAGGATCTCACATGTTCTGAGATGACTTATTTCATCCTTCCATGAGACAATGTTTTCATATCAATGGGTTATGTGTGGTCAACGGATATCACCTAGACAATATAACCTCATTCACAGAAAATAAATGTATCTTCCTTCCACAAAAAGCTCATCTAATTTCCCCTTCTATTCCATTATTAATTTTACATGGTATGGGGATCTCACATGTTTGTATGAGTGTTGTCATAAAATCACTCTATCAATTAATAGATCATCATGTGACCAATAAAGGTTATAATGGTGATCTGTGAGCATTAACATGGAAAATAATTATATAGATCCAGAGGGGGAGCACATGATGGCCTAGACATGTGTTAATCCCATCATGTGATGAGAGTGATAAGCCATCATTCTCTTATGTGACAAGGTGATCATGTCGCCAAGACTCTAATGGTATCTTAGAAAGAAAATGGGTGTGGTTTGGTAATGTTATGAATCTAAAATGATTATAAATTTTTAATATTTTAATCTTTATTATGAAAGTATTTTGGGATGGATTTTTTGCATGTGTCACATGACAATTCGTGTTACTTGGGAGTGCTCATATGGGTGTTTTTTCATGATAAATGAGTGTCTTGTACAACATCGCAAGAGTAGAAGTATTCATCAAAGGGGCTTCCGAAGAATTCCCATAGTTAATGAGATGTGAATGAAAATATACATGACCTTTCAAAATCCATGGGATTGTATATCTTGTAGATGTTTATGTGCACCATGTGATCTTGAACAACATCTTCTTCCTCTTTTTAGATGATATAATAGTATGTATATTTTTGTATTTACTATCTTTTTTAATTTATGATGCTCATTTAGTGAGAATAACCCCCCACCTATTAGTTCAAACCTTATGGAAAAGGTCTTGGTTATGAGGAAAGTAAATTCTCGCATATGTATTTGGCTTTTTCCAATTTGTCTCTTCATCAATTGTATGTCTTATAGTAATTATTTGGTATTCCAGGGACTACCCTATAAATAGGGAAATGTAGTACAGCTAACACATTGATAATCCAAATGTTAGAGATATTTCAATATTCCTAAGTCATGTGTCCTTTTTTAAAGGCCTTTCTACAGGAAAACTTCATTATAATCATTTCATGAGATATTTTATATAGATAAATTTATTCAAAACAACTATGAATATATCTTTTTTAATTAGTTGAACCGTTTTTATGACCCTCAATGAAATGGTCACCTTAAATATTTCACAATATATTCATTCTTGGTCATATGATCACTTTTCTATATGGATTGATTGAACATATGAGGTTATGGGGATTCAATTTCTTGGGATTGATCAATCATTCATGCAATGTTCAATCTGTTTTTGTTTTCTATGAGGTCTTAATGATCGATACATATAGAGAGTAATTTAACCGATCATAAAACCATTTATTCTTCATGTAATGATCATGAATCTGTTAGAGTGATGAATTTATTTTGATGGACCATTATCTTTCCTGACATATGACACTTTGTTTTTTTTTGAATATGGCTCTTGGATCATATCACACGTCCTCTTTTGTAACTAACCAATGGGCTATGATTGATAGGAACAAAAATTTCAACCATCGGTATCTTGTGCACTCTAACAATGAGGATCTAGGAATGTGTATCCCATATAATCTCCAAAATTAGGTATAATCACACCAACCATCACTATATGGGTGTGTCATACTTAAGGATGTTGACATCCCCTCCCTAAATTATAATCTTCCATTCTGCTTGGTGTTAACATCATTTTATTTCACCTAGAAGACTGTTTTGAAGGAAATCCATCTGATCATATTGTAGCCCCAAGGGTTTTATTATATATTTTTGAACTCCCCTTTTGGTCAATATGGATTATATTTCCCCAAATAACCCGTTGGTCATTGTTATTTGGGCATATTCATCTCTTTTTTAGAACAATTCTAGTGGTATGTGGAGGTGAAAATTATATTTTTAACATAGTGGAATTTTTTTGAAAAATTTAAATGTTAATTATGGGTTAGGTGGGGTTCGTAATTTTTTCTAAGGTTTTTCTTTACATCATTTATTTCCATTATGATCTCCTCCATGAACTGGTTAGCCATTGGTTCACATGATCAAACTCATTCATTATCTCCCTTGCTCATGTAGGAATATAAATCTATGAGATCCATTGGCATGTTGGGATATCCTGCCTTGGGGAAATTTATATTGAATTCCATCCTACTATAGATTTCTAGGATGCCCATGTCTGAACACTAGTCATGGTGAAGGACACGCTCAATATCTTGAAGATGCTATGAAAGGAGCTGAATATGTGCTTTCTTTCCTATTTTGTTGATTAGATCTATGATCTCCAATATCATATCATAGCTCGACCAAGTACAGTATTCCCTCATTGGCACCCTTCCCAATATGTTCATGATAATGTTATTATATATTGGGAAATCATGGAATAAAAAAATATATCTCTGTCTTAGTGAACTATGGATGGAAACATGGCTTGCCAAGGGGATACCTCTCAGTATCAAGGTACTGACTCTTACAAACCATTAATATCTCATATGACACATTCATCAGGGAATAATTATCTATAGTATTAATAGTACACTCCAGAATTTATTTTTTTTGTTAGGGGAGGACTTCCACTATTATGGATACCACAACACCATTAGAATTTTCATACAATTATTTCTCCCTAGGTTGATGGATATTTCTAAGGTTTAGTTCATGTTGTTGGGATATAATGAGGTTTCTAATATGTTGTGTGGATATAATCATTTCAACTTTACACTAAATCATTCATCGACATAGAAAATTATTGATTATGAGGTATAAATCATTATGAATGTTCATGGATGACTTGGATATATGATGATATCTTATATTTATCATGTTTTGAAAATTCCAATACATTATCCTTTCTAGAATCAATTAATAAAATATTTCAAGATAAGAAAACATTGATTAATTCACTTTTTTGAATGGAGGAATTAAAAAATGTGGGGTGATCGGCACTTCAGCATTGAATTGACAATTCTCTTAAGACCTTTTTTGTCCTTCCCAGTTTATCCGATATAATATTAGGTAATTTTTAATGTTGAAATTTATTTTTTTGATTGAATCTTTTGATAGGATCCAAAATATGTAGATACAACCTTTTTTAAGATATGAATTAATGTATTTTCTAATAATTATATATATCTTTCCAGATTTCATTCATTCACGATGTTTATAATGTATCAATGATCTAATGCTGTTTGAATCATTATAGATACACATCCCATTCCAAACATCATCTTAACCATAATGTGTGGATTTTAAATTTCAATCATAATAGATTACACTCAATTAATTATGATGGATTCCCACCAATATTATATTCCTCAATTATATATCTACTCTAGTTATCATGAGATTACCTAATTCAAACATGGAATATCTAAGTAGAATATATGTCTTAGACGGATATTGCTCTATCTTTTTTCAATGTCAAAGGACTTTGATATAATAGTTTAATTTTTTATTTAATCCATAATTATGGGGACTCATGTGATTTTTTATATTTTTCTATATATTTCAATAATTTTTTCATAATATCCATATAGGTGAATACTAATTTTGAGTTTTTTTAGTTAATGGTCTTTAGATTGGACCTTCTATTATTCTAGATTATTTTTATTTTATCTTAAAAATTTTTAGTTGTATTTTTGCATCTTTTAGATTATACCCTAAATTATTATAGTTTATAGTCTTCTATATTGGTACATAAATTACTATAGTTTAGGGTCATTTAAATAAGACGTATTTTTCTTATAGTTTATGGACATTAAGATTAGACAATATATTATTTTATTTTACATTGTTTTATCTTGGAGATTCTATTGTTGCAGTTTAGGGGCTATTAGCAGGAAAATTGATTTGTATTTCAGTTTAATGTTGTGTTGTGAAGTCTTAATCAATGATTACTGAATATTCAGAAAACATGACAAGTATAACACAAAACATGATAAGATTACTAGTTCAACCATGGTGTTGTTTATGACAACATGGATTATAATTCCTTTCATTCAAGGAGGATAAGCCTCTAGTTGGAAAGTCAAAGCCTATATGCATTAATATAATTTTCATACAAAGGTGCCCCCACTCTTTTCCCAGGGACATTAATGATTTATGCGGGTGATATTAGATGTTGGATAAATAATAGGGATTATGATTCCACATGGATTGTTGGAATTTGGGTGATGAAATTTATATCCCAAAGTACTATGTCGAGGAATATGAGATGGGGTAGACATGTCGGGGATGACTCAAAACACTCTAATGTTCCAGGTGCTTCTACAATGTTATCAGGGATCATAAGTATCAGTTTTATATTTTCTTCAATGAGGATATTCCATTAATTGGGTTGTGAAATCCTTTATTCCTCGATATCATGGTCAAGTAATGATTATCTCTACTCCCTTCCATTGGCCATGAGATATTCGAGAAGAATAATAACTCCAGATGATGAAGGTGGGTATGGAATAAAGGGTTGTCCAATATGGTTTATTGCATCCTAGTGAAATTTTGATCGGGAATTGGGATGCATGGATCCTATACTCTATGGTTTCGATTCCTAGGCTGTGGGCTATCAAAAGGTTTTGGAATAGAGTGTCTGATTCATATTTTGGGAAAGGGTACAAAACACAATAATGTAATTTCAAGGATATCAAATCCTATTGAATAGTATAGTTATTGGGATTTTAAATCATGGTCCAAAGTCCATAGTTCATGATGATAATATGGGAAAATCATTCCAAGAATGGCCCACAACATAGTGAGGTGCTCGATTTTTTCAATGTTACATCAGGGCTCACAAGGGTTATGAGGTCCTTTTCTAGAGTGACATATTTGGTTGAAAACCATTGGAGAAAAAACAATACACATATGCGAACATGAATATTCAAAAACAATAGTCCCTTGAAAACTAGTATCATTTTCCAAAAGTCATAGATTCTTTATGGTGACCCATGATGCTCATATGGTGTTGTTTTATTTGTAAATAAATGTAATATTTAAGAAAGTCTCAATAACCTTAAAAACGTATCTACATAGTGAACATGGTATTAGGTGAGGATAGGTGAAAACCCATTACTCTAACTTTTTCATAGACATGGGGTCTAGGGAGCTTGACTCGACATTTACTAGGGACAATACATGGGATATATTAGCTTTATGACTTATTTAATTGCAATCTACTTTTTTCCTAATATCGGGGTTTTAAGAGTTTATCAAGGGAAAATTTGAATTTTTCTTCGGCCTCCATTTCTATTTTTTCATCCTAACATGTTTTGTGTCTCTTTAACTAGTACTTTATGGTGTTTTATTTATAAAATCAAAGGCCAGTGTTTTATGGTCATACATCATTGACAAAAATGTAGGTAGTTTAAGGTCATGACGCACATGGAACTAATATGAGGGGATGTTACACAAGGTCCCAATTTGGATACCCATGGTCAAGAGTTCTTTATAATCCTTCTAAGATGATGAATAAAATGGTTTATATTATTTATTGGTATTCTCAAGTAATGAGTAGTGATATGGGACAATAATGTTGGGGATTCCCAAGAAAAGATGCATGTTCTGGGTTCCACCATAGTGGTGTTAGTCTCAAAAGGATTAGAAATCTAATTTTATAGGTCCAATAAATCATTGGTTGGAATTTATAAATACTTATGTACCGATTTCGTGATCAAAAAGTGTTATATATATTTCTTTACATGGCATACAAAATGTTTATGGTGATCTATAGAACTCATTTCTTAAAGTGTCTTTTGGGAATTGAGGTGCATAAAATTTTACTGAGTACCCTATACTCCAGTTGACTGAGGCGTGTAAATTATACTCACTTGATAAAGGATGATAATATGAAATTCCCATCCAATTTTAGCATCTTGTGTTGGGGACATATTTTTTTCTATTTATAATGTCATTATTCTAGGATATTTTCATTGTAGTTTAAGATCATGAAATTAAATGTATTCTTATCCTTTCAGATTAATTTCAAGAGATAAAGACATAGGAACTGACATTAAAAATTGTGTGAGGTGTATTACATGAACAAAAACGTCATATACTGATCAAACTCGTACATTAGAAAAATGAGCATCCACGACTGGATACTTATGCATATGAGGGAATTTTTATTGGTTGTCGTAACTAGACTTTGGATTGAAGACTCATGTGTCTCTAGGTATCCTTTCATTTTATGCATAAATCCCCACATAGTCATTGATAAACCATGTAATTTTATTTCATATGGAAATGACATGGGCTCCGCATTGTGAAAAGGAAATACTCTGAATGGCCCGGAAAATGAAGGTACGGGTACCACCATGTATCATGTGTTGGTATGAATTAATACACATGCAGTTCTTGAAATAAATATCCATTTGAAAATCAGACCCTTAATATGAAAATTGGAATTTATATGTTTATTTTTATTGTTGGGCACAACATATGAATCAGGGGCATCACTATGTTCCCTTTGATGATAATAATTAAGCCACACATAATTATATTATAGAGGTTTTGTCATAGTCCGACACTAAGGGTAGTGGTCCTATTGAGATATTTCCACCATAATGTGATGTTTTTCATCATTTAGGGGACATCATCCATAAATCACAACATCATTAATAGAGAAATCAGGTTTTTCCTTATATAGTCATGAATTCCATACCACTGTACCCCTTTCATGAGATGATGTTCCTCAATCAAGTAGTGGAGCCATTAAAAATATTATTTATGCTTAAGTTATATATTATCAACCTGAGAAACAATGAAGAATAAAGGTTAATTTTCACATGGATGAAATTTGAGAAACGACACAAAAATTTTATATCATGTGGTGACTGGGTTTGTATATAGGATCTATAAACTCTTATGTATCAAATTACAATGAGAATCAAATCATACATAGTTATATAAACTAATTTAGTTTAGTTTAATGCACATATGGCATGATGCAGGTAGTTTAAATGATTACAGTAAGGATGTGGGTGACACAAAATTAATGAAAATTATTATTTGGGATCTATGCCTTTTTATATAATTTGTTAAGGAAATTGGTCATGTAGATTATTTTCATACAGTAAGGATGAGGGTCAACTGATGTGGATAAAAATAATATTGCAGATGGAACTTATAATAGTGGTTGGGGAGTTACTATGTATCCTTCAATGGAATTAATCAAGTCACACATTGTTCTTGGAATAAGAGATTATCTATGTGGATATAACTCTTAGAAAAGGATATGGAGATTTTATCTTTAGTTTAAAAAGGAATAGATCATGTGACTTGAATTTTATGTGAGATAATGGATTTTATATTGTTTAATGTCATGTGGTGATGAAATCAACAATTTATGTTTAGTGTAATGATGTCTATAATAGAGATACCATGTTTTATGACATCATTATTCAAGGATGAGAGATATTTTGTAGTTAAAAGTCTTGCTGCCAGCACATAAAAGGTTTTTTTATTTAATTTCTTGCTTCCATGACATATGATGTTGTGTAGTTTCATGTATTTTCTCCTGGATGAAGATTATTTTCCGTTTAATTCCATTTTACTAGGAAGAAGATGTTTTCAATCAAAATAAATTCTTTTAAGATATAGAATGCTTGATGGAATCCACGAAATGTAATTCTTTATGAAATCTATCATTGGTCGGGGTGTGATATGATTCTCATCCATCGTGGCCAATGAGTATGATAATTTATTATAGACTATATGTATGATATAAGCCCCTTAAATTTTGGATATATCATCGAGGTTTACTTCTATAGTATTATTGGGGTTCCGATCACCAACACACGTTCTCCTTGGAGGAATAAATAGAGGTGAGACTAGTGGAATTTGGTTCTATTGGACATTAAGGATGTGAAATTTACACAAAAAATTCACATTTATTCAATCCAATTCATCGAGCATGTTTTTTTATTTTTCATCTTCTTATGAGTGATGGTATTTGGACTTCAATTGGTAACACTATACCTGAGTCCAATACCCTAATGAATATTGTATTTATTTAGCAGTAGTACATGTGGTGGTACTGTAAGCCCATAAAGTTCGGAGGATCTTGGCATTCATGAATTATTGTCCTTATTCACCATTTATATGATTACATTTGATACATTCTTATTGAAGGATTATATCATTCTATTCTCCATTGTATGATAATATGTTTATTATTGGACTGGATGTTTTAGTTATTTTATAACTTACTAAACTTTGTAGAGTATTTTATGTTGTTGGTACCTATACAAATAAGGTCAGGGACACCAATGCATGTGATGATATGAGAAATTGTGAATTTGATGATTTTATTGATCCACACATCCTTGAGTTGTATTTTTTCTTCCCATTTGGATAAGATGTTGGTAGTACTTAGAATATTCAACTACTTATATGGGTTTTGTGGATATGGAACGACAACATATATTCCCCATATAGAAAATGGTCGGGAATATTTAGATTTATGTAGAAATTATAGGGTTTGATGGTTAAAATTTTCATGAACATGGAATGCATGACCTTTCTTGGTAAATTTTAAACAGTGTTGTATCTTGGATTATTGGTTGTAACCTATCCTCCTAATAAAATGATAGATAATGGTCCTAGACAACTGATCACTATATGAGTGGCATTGAATTCATCCAAGATAATAAAAATTTCTCTTTCTTAAATGAATCTAAGTAGTATTACATGAAATCCAATCCTGTAGAGGTCTCTATTCTCATTTATATTATCCCACATAGTCTAATTCATGTCCCAATGTCGAATCAGTTCCCTTCTAGCATAGTTAGTCTAAAGGATCCAATGTTTGAGATAACCGATTATCATATCCAACCATACTATTTTGGATTTTTTTTTTATCACACACTTGGGATATATTGACCTAATTTATTTCTTCCATTTCAAAGATGATGATCGATGAGAACATTATTCAATGTGTAACGAGGAACATTGCTTCCCCTAATCATGACCAAGCAAGACTATTTCCACGTAATCCTATTCATAGTCATCAGAATTATGTGGAAATTATTATTTAATTTGAAAAATATTAATTAATATTATGAATTCCATTTTTTCAAATTCAATACATAGATGTGAAAAAATATAATTCAGAATTAAACCCATAAATGCAATGGAAAAATGTGTTTTCAAAGAAAAAGAATTCATTTTTATAAGGTGTTATTATATAAAAAAATTAACATGAAATTTACTCTAATGACTTACCCTAGATTAATAATAACATAATGGAAAAAATATTACATTTATAACTTTTGGAAAAATTATTTGTAAATTATTTAACATAAAAATCAATTTCCAATAAAACCCAATATATTTTAATATTCATTAAAAATTATGTCGTCTAATGAAAAACCAAAACATTCATCCTAATATAATTTTTATGTATTGGTTAAAAAATGATGCTCATATTTTCAATAAAATTTCAAAATGTGTAAAAAATTCATTTTATTATTTTTTTTAAGAAACAGAAATAATAATCATTTTTTGAGAAAAATGTTTTTTCAATGTCGAAAAGTACATTATGAAAAATTATGTAGTTATTTAAAAATTTATTTTCATTATAAATAATAAAAAGTATTAAAAAATTTATTGTTCATGTTAATATCTCCAAATTTAATATCTAGGTTATGATAGTTTTGATTAAGTAGTAATATTAATAGTATATTGGTTTTTGTAAAAACTCAGTGTTGCGTGTAACACAAAAAATCATATAAATTTTTTTTAATTGAAATAAAAATCCTAAAAAATATTATGTTATTAAATTATACTCTATATAAAATGAATTTTACCAAAAACAATATCCATTATTTGGTAAAAAACTAAGGATACTTTTGCCTTATCATATCCCCATGTTCCCACATTGCTTCAATTAGTTGGTTGTTTTTAAAAAAATCATATGTTAGGACCATGCTGAATATAAAGGTGGTTGTTTTAAATTTTTTTGTTTTTTATCAAAGAAAGGTTATATTTTTATAGGATATTTAAGATGAAATGGAAATGACTTAAAGTTTAACTTGGTGTGAATTTTATTGATAGTTGTTTTAAAATAAATTGGACTTCTTTTTTCTGAAAAAATGGACTCACACAGTCAATCATTATGGGAAAAAATGTGATTCTGATCGGACTCACATCAGGTATGGTATGTGATAAAATCACTACCTAAAATGATTGAATCATCCGCATGGGGAATGTATCTTTCTATAAGTAAATTTTCATTAGATTCACTAAGAATTATTTGTAAAAGAACTAGTTTTTATGAAGTATTGGAATCTCTATGACTACGATAAAATAGAAATGTGATTATTCTAGGAATATTTTCATTTCACATAAATCGTAAGTTGAATTGATAACTTTTTATTCATGCTTCATGGAAGAAGATAGAAAAATATTAATCTTGAATCATACCTAGAATTATCATATCTGGGTGGAAGGGAAGACATATATATTATTGATTAAAAAGGAATTGTAATCCTAACAGTCATACACCGGCACTGGAAAATACTACTGTCAATCATATTCATAAAAAACAATTCATACCCATAAATTATCATACCCAAAAAATGATCATATTCAGTAATATAATTTTTCAAAAGACCTTACTCTAGAAAATCATACTCATGATGAGATGAATGGTTGATTGAACTATTGAATAATGATATAGATAAACACTAATTTTTATTCATGTGAATTATTCTAGTGGGTCAATAAAAGTGGATAAAAAGATGGTTTATTTTATATTTTTTCAAATGGATCAAGATAATATGTGGTTAGTTAATGAATTTTTGAAGACGATATTTCTTTATGAATTTTGAAGGAGAATATTAACATCCAAAATAATGATTCTATTAAGCTATTAGAGTGGTATCAATTACTTCATACACGTTCATAAAATTGGTACAGATCATTGTTTTGAACAAGTATAATTTAGAAAATTGGACCCTTGATTTTAATTTTGATAGTCTATAATATGTATTTCTGAAGAAGAAGTGAAGATTATAATAGAATTGAGAAGCTTAATGAAGTGCTGACAAAGTAAAAATTCATTACATTTTTAGGGTAAAATGAGATTATGATGAATTTGATTTAGTGGGAATTTTTTTCCCTATAAAGCCACTCGAGGGGTCAAATATTAAAGGAAAAAAAGTAAATTGTACTCTTTATGACCATTTTGTTTTTCATTATAGAGATGTTCAATGTTATAGAGAGAATAATAATTTTTCGTATTAACTATTATTGAACAAGTTTTCAGGGATTGAAGTGAAGGATAAGAGGAAAAATCAAAAGAGTTTATTCATATGATCATCATACTCTGTGTTTATTTTAATAATCTAATAACTGTATTTGGGTTTTCCATTGTATTTATCTGATTATCATATTAGGCTAGACTAATAAGATCTGAATTTCCATACTGGAATTTTTGGACTGAGGAATAAGGATGATTGATGTGGTGTCGATTCATCATTAGGAAATTCTATCGAAATTATATTTTTTATACTGAGAACAATCAAACCATGAAGTATCATAATGAGAATAATTGTATATGGGAGAATCGTTCTCATAGAAATTGTATTTGGACCAAATATTGGGAAAATTAGACATGTTCTTTAATATCAAAGTCTAGGAAGTTCTTACCTTCTTCAAGGTAAGGAATTGAATAAGTGTTTATCAATTGAATACATTTTTGGAATAAAAAATAAAAGGTCACATGTATTGTTAAAAAACATTATATTACCTTATTTTTTAATAATAGGGTGCACACACACTATTGGAATTTTTTCATAGTGCTACATGAGTTAATAGGTATATTTTACATGTTGTACTCTTAAGAATTTTTTCCCGTGGAATGTGTGGTATTGGAAAATTTCTAAACCATAGAAATGATGTGGCTATTCTTATTGAATACCTATCCTAATAAATAACTTTGTTCCCTTGGATGTTTGGATGATTTTTTTTACGAATGGAATTGATTCTTTAACATTTTGTGAAGGTTGTTTCAATGAAACATAAAATAAAAAGTATCACTAATTAACCCACTCCCCCTCTCATTGTTACAATCATCTTGACTGGGCTAATTCATGTGGTATCAGCGTGTAGGTTCCCTTCTATTATTCTTTTTTGATGGAGATTTTGAATTGTGTGAATAGTAATGGTCTTATGGTCTTCAATTGAAAGAATCATGAAATCAAGAAATATAGAATGCTACCTTGTATTATGTCTATTGGAAATTATGTTCTTGTATTTGAAACATGTGGGTTTCCCACTACTGCTTTTAAAACTCTTCAAACATATGTTGATTAGAAGAATCTAGAGAATGATGGAAGGGATAATAATTATATATTATCATCACTCACAGAAAGTTAATTATTAATAGTGGAAGGATTTTCCCTATCTAATGGTATATGGGATAAACTGAAAAACATATATGAAGGTTATATAAATTCAAATAATGAAATGATAAAGATATTTAAATTGAAATATGAATATTTAAATATGTGTGAGAAAAACATTGTTGGGGACTTCTTTACTACAGTAAATGACATTGTTAGTAATATCGATTTTTTTTGTGAAAAGTTAGATTACTCTACAGTAGTTGACAAGATTTTGACAATCCTTCCTAACAAGGTTATTGAAAAAGTTTATTTACTAGAAGACAAAGAACCTAAAATATTATCTCCTAATTATTTTCATATCACTCTAACTACATATGAATTGGGAATGGGGAATGCTACGAAAAGAAAACAAAAGCATGATATAGAAATGTATTTCAAGGAATCAACAAAACAAAAGACAGAGTTGATTATTATTAAAGATGATTCTGGTGATTTTGACACCAAAAATGTTGTATGTAAAAACCATGAAATGATTTTATCCTTATTTTTCTAAATATTTGAAAATTGTTACTTGAAAATATGATGGTAAAAATCCCTTGAAATGTTTTGATTGTGGATATATTGGGCACTTTCCTTCCACTTTTCCCATAAGAAATAAATAATTGTATAGTGAATAAGGAGAATTAAATCCAAGAAGATCATGGAAGAAATAGGGTGACAACAAAAAATTTTATTTCATAGGGAATGATATGAAATTTTTAAATCCCAAAAAAAAGACTCTCATCCAAATATGACGAAGAAGAAGGAAGAAGTGATTGTCTATCAGAAAAATTAGTTGAATAAATTATTTAAAATATTTTTATTGAAATAGTGAATGATGAAAAATTTGGAGCAGTAGTTCAAAAGAAGAATAAAAAACTCAACATGAACATCATCTCAAATAAGATTAGAAAGAATGTTTGAGAATGATCATTAGTCTTGAAAAGAAACAGTGTTGTAAAATTAATGTTCATCTACAAGAAATCATGACTGATTTAATAATGAGAAATTAAGGCTATAAAAATAAATTTATTACATGGAGTAAAATCTAGATTAATAAAAGAATCTTAATGACTATAAAGTGGTCAATATAATTGAAATAAGAATAAGTGTTAGAAATTTTCAAAAGATAACATTATAATGTTTAATTGATAAATACATGTTTCTAAAACTCTATCAAGGATGTCAGTGATCGCTCTAAAAATGTGAATCCTAGGTATGTGATATGAAATTGCCTTTAATGGTTGAGATGAATTGTGTAATTGTATCTAGGAAAAGAAATCTATGAAATTTATGTATTTTCCCATGATTGTAAAAGAGAATAATTCCAAATTTACCAAATCTCCTGAGTCTGAAAAATCATCTATTTTAATCCATAAATGTCTTAATAAATTTTGATTATATTGAGGCTAAAATGAATAATAATAATATTATTGATATAAAAAAAGTTTCAGGGGTTAGATAAGAAATACATATGGGTTAGTAAGAGAAGATTATACAATTCCATCAAATAAGGATGTTTTAGAGGAAAATACTCAAGTCTATTGATATTTATGTTTTTGTGGTGGATTCATACATATGGAAAATATGTCTTAGTTTAACCAAAAAAAATTTATTACTCCACAAGTGATGAAAAGAAAAGGTTGTGGATGAGTCAGTTCCCCCAAAAGATGAAGTCTTGTAAGGTTATTTTGAGAAAACCTAATAAAGGTGAAGTAAAATATTTTAAGCAAGGTTCCGACCATTAATAAATATTTTTTGAAACATATGAGTATCCTAGAGGGCATGGAAAATAGTTTACCATGATAAAAGATGATACTTAACAATTTTGAGAAGTTGAAGATGAAGAAAGATAAGGAATTATAAAATGGTCTTATTATTAAAATCACTTTGAAAGCTACAGAAGGAGAATGACCCAAGATTCTTCTTATTTATTTTTATACAATGTTTAAATATTTGAAATTTTTGAATAATGAGAATCAATTAAAATAAGGTATCATGGAATTTGGTAATGATGAATCCATGAAAATTAAAGGTGTTGGGTCATCTATCATTGGGACAGAAATGATGAAATATAAGTAATATTTATATGTTGGTGGGATGAAACATAGTTTTCTATGTGTTTCGTAGTTTTCTAATTAGTGTAAAGAATTTATCTTAAAAAAATTGATTGTTTTGGTTAAAGTGATGACGATTGAAAAATTGTTACAAGAGGACAATGTACAAAATGAATTTTATTTTGATTGGTGAAATAAATAAAAAAATTTACCTGAGTATGGTCGAATATAATCATTTATTGCATAAAATAATGGGACAAATTTGTAAAAAAATCATGATAAAAATATCAAAAATATATATATTTGGATACATTCCATATTTTCATCAAAAAATAGATTGTTGTTGATCTATTTTTCCAAATAGAAAGAAATAAAATTTCATGCATAAAAACCGTTAGATTTGTTTAAAACAACCAATGGAGATGATTCATTATGATATCTGTGGTCCATTGATAAAATAGTAAAAAAGTATACATGTACCT
Source organism: Viscum album (assembly GCA_963277665.1). NCBI lineage: Eukaryota > Viridiplantae > Streptophyta > Magnoliopsida > Santalales > Viscaceae > Viscum > Viscum album. The sequence continues at coordinate 569,898,273 of OY728151.1, forward strand.
AATCACTTTTATTTTTTATTTTAATAACATTACCTATGTTATGTATATGAAACATAAATAAGATGATTTAAAATGTTTAGAAGTTTCAGAAGGAAAGAATAGAAAAAATGTTATTATACAATAAAGATGTTGAGAATAGATAATGGTGGTGAATACATAGGTGAATTATTTAATGTTTTTCTTAAAAAGCATAGAATTTGGAATGATTATATTTTTCCATAAACTCCTCAATAGAATAGTATTGCTGAATGAAATAATGTAAGACTGGTGGAAATGGGAAGAACTATGTTACATGAACATGGTATTTATAATTACTTCTAGAGGAAATCAATGGGTAAGGACATTAATATATAGAAAAATTGTTTCTATAATCCTAAATAATATGTGACTCCATATGAATATTTTTATTGAAAATATATATATGTTTGAAACATTTGATTATTTTCTGGTGTACATGTATTATATATATGAATGGTGGAAACTATGGGATTTTTGATAAGAAAGGTGATGATAGAATCATTCTTGTCTATACTCTCAAAGCAAGAGGATATAGATTCATAAATAAAAAAGAAAAAATAATTTTTGAGTTGATTGACATGAAATTAATTCAATTTTGTGAGAACGAAAAACAAATTTAGGTATAAATGATGTTGAGAATGTTAAATAAAACAATTTTGATAAAGATAAATGCAATTTCATTCCTAAAAAAGAAGAACAATCAGACTCATCTATTTAAATTGATAAGGAATATATTCAAAAATCTCTCATAATCTATGGAATAAATTGAATCTTAGAATAAAATTGGGGATCAACATAAGAATATTCAAACACGAAGATTGAAAAATGCTATTACACCCACATCTTTTTATTCAAAAGTTTAACTGAATGATGTGAAGGAATCTTTTTAGTATATTTATGGGGTTCAAGCCATTAATGTTGGGTTGGAACAAATTTAAAATAATTATACATGGGAACTCATACCCAATATATAAAAAAACCATCATTGTATAAAAATGGGTTTTCTAGATCAAGATGAATGAAGAAAGAGATGTAATAATAAAAAACTCAACATTAGTGTGAAAAGGGTATTCACTAATTGAAGTTAATGACTTTGATGAAACATTTTCTCTAATTAAATGGATTGAAACAATTATAATATTTCTATTTATTATTTTAAAATGAAGATAAAATATATTTCAAATAGTTGTTAAATTTTTATTCATAAATAGAGATCTGTAAGAGGATATTTACATAGAACACCCTTATGGATTTGTCACTAGGAAAGATGACTGTAATGTGTGTATATTAAAAGAGGATTTTTACAGCCAAAAAACAGGACTTAATGGCATGTAATTCTATATTGGATACATGGATAAGAAATATGAATTTCAAGAAAGGGGGTGTGGATATAATTATCTACATTATAGAATGTAAATAGAATTTTCTTCTTATAATTATTTATTTTAATGAAATTACCTTTGGTTATAAAGATGAAATAAGTTGTAAATGATTTTATAATTAAATGAAAAATGTATTCAAAATATCCATGCTGGGGGAAATTAAATAATTTTTTGGGTTAAAATAAATAAAACCGTAATTTTTTTTGTTTCTTATGAAAAGTATGTTGAGGAATATTTTAATAGGTTTTACATGGAAAATAAGAAACCTATTTCCACACAAAATTTAGAGGGATCATTGTTGACAACATATTGAGAAGGAAAAGAAGTTGATTAGACCGAGTTTCAAATGTGGATTGGAAGTTTGTTGTATTTAAATTCTTCACGACCTGACCTTGTCTATTCTATTAGCTTATATTCAATATTTAAGATTACATCAGAAGTATCACATTTAAATTCTAGGAAAAAAAATCTTAGATACATCAATGACTGAATAGAATTATAAAATAGGTATGGAAGCTCAGATAGTACTAAATTGTATGGTATTGGGATGTTTATTGGGTAAGAAATATTGATGATAGAATATCCACATATACTGTAGTATTTTTCTTGGAAATAATTGTGTTAGTGTCATTCAAAGAAACATAATTTGGTTACTCTCAGTATGGTTGAATTTGAGTATGTTGCTGCCACTAAATCTCCTACACAACTTATATTCGTGGAAACTAAATTAGAATATTTAATTATAGAAGTGAAAATACCCATGCTCTTGGTTTATGATAAAAAATACTAATAAGTCTCAACAGGAATACAGTTCAACATTCTCATTCACACCATATTGAGATCAAATAACTTTTCATCAAAGAGAATGTGGAAAATAATGAATTAATGCTGGAATATATTCCAACATATAAACAAGTTTCTTACATATTCCCAAAACCTTTACAAAACCAATAATTTTTTAAATTGAGGTTGAAAATTTGTGTCCATCCACTTTCTCTTCATGGTTAAGTTATGTTTTTCTATACCCTATATCATCTTACCTTTGGAGTGTTTTTTCAAGGGGGGAATTGTTTCATAAATTAGTTTCTTTTATTATAAAATAGATAGTTGTGGGGATGTTGTGAATCCACTATTATTTTGTTAGTGAACAATAAAATCTATTTGTAGTATTTTTTGTAGGAAAAATTGTCTTTTATTCCAGGAATTTATAAGAAAATATGGTTTTGATAAAGAGATAAGAATTTAAAAAATAAAAAGTTTGTTATAATCACTACTTTTGGATGATATGTTTTTTTGTTAATGACTATTATTTTCTACAATGTTTTATCTAACATAGGACTATATTTATTTATATTTAATCCATTACATGAGGATACAATTTTAGTGATTTAAATAAATTAGTTAGTGAAAAGATAAAGGTGAAGAAGACCTGAGGAAGGAATTTTTTTTTTTCTGAATCACTACAATTGGATAGCATGGTATTTCGTCCAATTATTCATATTTAATACAAAGATATATCTCACATATTATTATATTTATTAATATGTAATCCATTTCTTGATGGTACAATGTTTAGTGTTTTATGAAACATGGTCGACAAAAAAATTGAATGGGGGAGATTGGTAAGACCAAGATGATTGGGGATGTGGTTGTTTTCCAAAAAATTATTTTCATTTTAAATAAGGATTTTTTGGTAAATAAATTTTTTGATAAAATGAAAATTAACTCACTTTGTATTTGGTGATATTCGTATTGATCCATGTTTTCAAAATTATTGAACTCTTGTTTTTTGAAAAAATAGACTTCCTATGTCTATCATTATGGGACAAATTTGTGGTTTCTTTATCAGAGTCACATTGGGTGTGGTATGAGAAACGATTGTTATCCAGAATGAGATATTCAGTCAATAGAGAATGTATGTTTCTGGAAGAAAATGGTCATTTGATTCACTCTGAATTATTTGTAAAATTCATGTTTGTTTTAATGATGTATTAGGGTCTATAGTACTATGATAAAATTTCTATGTGATGATTTATTACTAATTTATTACAAGGAAATGACCTTAATCATTACATAATCTATAATTAAATGAATAATTCACATTAAAAATCTTTTTAGTTTTAGCGTTTTAGAGAATTAGGCATAAAAAATACATTACAACATGAATATTACATGTAGATACTACTGCTCAGTATAAATTTTTTCGTAACATTAAAACACATATTAACATGTCTAGTTCCATGTTTTTTATAGCATGAATTTTATTTGATACATTCCATGAACCTACTCAGCTGTAAGTATTGTGGAAAACATTTAAAAAACAATGGATGGGCATTAAAATCTCAGTAAGGGTTATAAAATAAAGAAGGGAAACATTATCCCATAAATAAATAAAAACTAATGAAACCATACATTTCAATCACAACATACCTTACAAATTCATAAGATTTATGAATAACACACAAAAATCATAAATCATAAAAGTTACTTATGGAATCTATATCAAACATAAATTGTAGCTATCAACGCTACATAGTGAGTTACACTTGGAATACCCATCACAGTAATTCACTGAATCTCTTAAGAGAAACATCACATTTACCTCTGTCACGTTACCCAATGAATTGGAGAACTATCTCAAGATCACCCGCCCTAGTTTTATCATGGTACATGTAACACCCCAAGCTTCCATGCTATTCTTCTCTTTGATTAATACACTAGCGTGTGTTGTATGCATCTTCGAGTTCTAACACACTTCGACCAATCAAAGTAGCCGTTATGAATAGTAATACCTACTTTTTGAAATTTTATAAATTTTATCTCTCAAAATGGACTTCATTTTTGGATTCAGAATAATGAAATTATCCTAGGGTGAAATTTTGGTACTTTTCGGATAACATTTATATTTTGATGAATAGTGAAAATTACTAAATTTTAATTAAAAACAACTTTATTAATCAACATAATTAATAGTGATAAATTATGAATTTGAGTGGTTTTAAAGTATATTTTGAATATATTTTTACCATTTAATACAATTTTGGTCATTGGACATAATTTCACAATTAAACCAGACATAATCAAGTATCAATCTTTTGATAGTTATTATATCTTAAAAACACGCTTTTTATTTTGACAGCGGGAATTAATTTTAAATTAATTTTTTCCACTTCTATGTTTTGAATTTGGAAAAATTGATTCCATATTTGGAATCAGTATGTCCAAATTGTGTCAATAGGTAACTTTTATTTTTCGACATTTTGAATAATTATTTCGGTAAATTTTTTATTTACCATGGTTAAAAGGTAAATCCAGTAAATAAGGGTTAAAAATAATATTATAATAATATTAAATTACCCTAAAACATGTCCTAGATATATTGGTGGATACATGTCCGAACATGTACATCATTGGGTAAATTCTGGGACCCCATGGAGCCACTTGTATGTGATAGGGACACTTTATTTTAATTAAGTTAAAATAAATAAATAAATGACATAAGAATATATCTTTTAGAAAAACTGTTTTTACATAGAGTTATATATGTTGTATTTTCTACTATAAATTTTCATTAGAAGAAAAAATATATTTCCTACATAATTGTATTTGTTTATAATTTTTAGACATTAAATATTTTACATTATTTCTGACACAATGGTGATGAAATAATTACCAAATTAATGAAAAATTAGAATAATTGATTTTATAAATACCCAAATAAATGTAATTTGAGACATTTTATAAATAAAAATAATTTTCAAGGTTAATATGACATGTTAGGATTTATTTAATTAACTTTTTTAAAAGAAATCATTATGTTATTATTTTGAAAAAAAAACAGTTATTGTATAGTGTCAAAATTGACAAAAAAGAGTTTTTAAAACAAATATTATATTATTAGTTGATATAAAATTCCTAAAAATCTAAGGATTGGACAAGAGACTTATATCATGATAGTTTTATCCTTACTGGACCACTTGAAGGGTCTCTTGGATGTATAGATTATGTTTATTAACTATATAATATAAAAATACAAAGAGACATTATAAAAGTGAAACAAATTAACTAAGAGTTAATACTTAAAGATAAGGTTAATATTGTAACCCAAACATGTCTAAATACTATTGGTTGAGTGGTTTTAGACCTATCCCCACCTTAACCTTTAAATAATCCACTTTTGAGCCATTAAAAACCGAATATGAATTTATTATAAAATAATATTTCTAACTTTTCCAAAGGTGCCCCTCACCCCTCTTATAAAAGGGCACTCCCCCTTCTCATTAATTCACACCTTAAAAGCCTTTTGTTTCAAACAAACCCTGCCCAAATACTCTCTCAACTTCCCTAACTTTATTCTAGAGGAATTACTTTTGTCATAAAGGAAAACTAAGGATCCCTTTTGATCAAATCAAAAGGAAGAACCCGAATAAGAGGTAATGATTTCACCACCCTTTTTCAAGTTCCTTTCTTCTTCCACTTCTTCTTTCTTTGTTATTACCATTCTAAAATAATTACACCAGTATATTATATATACATTGATGTTATTATAAACATGTTACAACCATATTTCTGTTTTCTATGCATCCTTTTAATGACATGTCACCATACGTGTGTACGTACGGCTTACCGTCTCCACGTCGTGGTGTAATTGTTATTCAAAACATTATTATTTGGATGGGTATAATAACGATGTGTAATTCAAGTAAATAATAAATATAACATGATAATTATTCTGTATATATGATATAACATCCAATTAATATTGTTTCAATATCAAAATAATGATATTGTCGCTCGTGCGTACGTACGGACTACCGTATCCACGAACGTGATGAGATTCATTCTTCATCGTATCTATTCAAGACTAATTCTCATTAATGATTAAAAATAATGTTTAATGACTTGTTATAATTCTTGATATGATTAATATACATTCCATCCATAACAAATATGGCTCACGTAACAAATAATATAAAGGAAAATGAATCTGTTAACACCCGAAATGATGATAATACCAATATATTATTAACAAATCAATGTTAAAAGATCATATATGATACCATATTAATGTATATGATTATAGAATAATTTAATAAAAATTATTTCACCATTATACTGGAGGTTAACCTACCCCCAACCAAGGAAATGTACAAGGTAAGGGGTATCTTATCTCACTTTAAATTCTGTGAGATTTCCATTATTCACCACTTATTTATTGCATGTGGTGTCTGTGCTACCCATGTTTGTATTCATTGTGTAATATACTTTAATTCATTTATATTTACATCATCATTTTATTATCCTTCTTTCATGGGTGTATTTTTATTAATTTACCAAATCAATAAGATAATTTGAAATTTCAATTTCCACTCATTCGGCTTTACGCATACATCATTGATTATTTAACTCCAAGATTATGTGTGGAATCACTATTCATTTTATTATGTCATAAATTCCACTCCCCTTTCTGTGGATATACTTTTTATACACATAATCAATCCATTTATAAATTCTCAAGTCGTCGATTTTAACTTGATAAGAGTAATTTTAACTCAATCTCCATTTATTGAGTTAAACATTTAACTCATTGTTGTTGTTTTTATAAGAATATGTGTTAATGTCCTTTGATTGTTTTACACTGAATATCCAATAATATTGAGTGTATATATATTTTTCACACATAATTCTGTCATTTATATATCATTAACCTAAAGATGTGGCTTTTATGAGAGATTTCATCTCAATTTACATTCCATTGAGACTCCTTTGTTATTATACAATAAATCACTTTTATATGGTGTAGATAATTTACTTTGACATAGTATATCATGAATCCCTTTATTCTCATTATATTAAAAAGTTTTGATTACCTCAATTGTTTTTATTCAACTATCTCTCTTTTGTTTAGTAACGCTAACTAAAATATCATTTTTAAATGTTTTAAAGATTTATTCTTCTAAATATTTCTCATTAATGTCCATGTTTTAAAAACGGTTTTAAGGATTTATTTATATGGACAATAATGTTTTGAAATTAAAATTAATTTTCAAAGTTTCAAAGTGGTATGGGACACCTTGATTCAAAAATCAATTTTTAAATGTCTTCTTGACAAATAGTGTGACTTGTAAATGATTTCAAGAAAAAGGGGGTTATTTTCCTCTAGTAGTTTTGATGATTATTTTCACTTATGTCAATATCCTTCATTATTATCGATTGAGGTTAATCTGATACAATAAAATATTCCATATTGTATCGAATGAGTTATGTTTGACTGTGGATGTGCTATTTTTATACCATTCATGGTTTGTGGTTAAAGTATTGACATTTCCTATGCTAGTTTTAATATGAATGTTTATGTAATGTTTAAACATGTTCATATGAGGAATGAATTGGACATAGTAAGTGATGAGTGGAGCCCGCTATAGCTCTTCGATGCATCAGTAGGTATCATGGGACAAAATAGTGTCTTGGAAAAAGGCCTTGACAAAATATTATTTGTAATCTTGGAACAAGGCCTTGGGTATGTGGTTATGATAGTCTGGCATTATGCATTCCATCATTATGAAAGTTATTATTGATAATGCAAGTGATTATTCGACCAGTAGAATATCCACGTGAATAAGTAAATGGAATTATTTCATTTTATATTTTCCATATTATGCTGAAGTTCAAGTTTATATGGATTTCATTTTAGCTATACATTTCCTTAATTATTTATGATTATTTATGAATGTTTCCGCAATATTGTTATCCTTACTGAGCATCTGAGCTCACCTCTTTCAATGTTTTATTTTTCCCAAGATGTAAAGAAGTAATTTATGAATGACCTATAGGAATAATATGAGGTATATAAAGACAATATGTTGTTGTAGTAGTTTTTAACATTATAATGTAATGTATACTTTATGAATGTATATAGTTATTCCAATGATACTAAACTAATTTATCTTTCAAGACATTATCTTTCTTGTAATCATGTCAAGGTTATGTAATAATGCACCGACTCCGTGTAACTGGGGTCAGGGAATTACAGAACAAAATATATACATAAAAAATTCCCCATAATCATTACATAATCATAACATATAACACATGTATAATGGAATGATAACATTTCCACATTCTAATATATCAAATCAAGATATTGAAATAAAAAATGTTTCATCAAATCATTTTCAAACACATTTTAAAATAGATTTTTGAATCAAAGTGTCCCATACCACAATAAAGCTTTTAAATGAATTATCATTTGAAAACATTAATGTCCATATAAATAAATTGTAAAACTCATTTTGAAAACATGGACTTTAATGATAAATATTTAGAAGATTAATAGTATAAAATATTTAAAACGATATTTTAGTTAAAGAGTTTTTTTAACAAAAAGAGAGACTCTTGAATACAAATAATTGATTAATAAAATTTAATAATAAATTTATAATATCATGATAATAAAGGTATTCATGATATAATATGTCAAAGGATATTTTATACACCATATAAGTGGGAATTGTTTCATAACAACAATTACGTCTCAGTGGATATGTAAATTGAGATGAAATCCCATAAAAAATGGTATCCTAAAATTAAGGATAAATCAATCACATAATTATGTGTGAAAAATATGAATACACCAAATATAAGTGGATATTATGTGTAAAAAAATCATAGGTCATTCAAACATATTCATAGGATGACATATTTATAAAGTACAATTTGAAACCAAAGAATTGAAACTGGGTTAAGAAGTTCCATTGTAAAAAATCGACAGCCTAACGATGTCACATTAAAATTTAGAAAATGAGTTTATGAGATAAAAATGGAATCACATCACATGGAAATTAATTTTAAATCAATAATGATATATAAGAACATATCCCAACATAATAATATTTAAATTTTAAGACATAACAAAAATAAGTCTTTTAAAAAGAGGTGGGTGAAAGGTTCCCTTAACGATTTGGTAACATACAAAACATACACCACATGAAAGAAGTATCATACAAGGAAAATATAAATACTCATAAATGAAATTATATTACACAAATAGTAAAATTATGGGCAATACATATAGCACACAAAAGGAAATAGTGGAAAATATAGAATGAATCTCACGGGGATAAAAAGTGATATGAAACCCTATACCATGTTGTAATCAACTGAGTCGTATGACCAAAAGTTAATAACCACCAAATTAATCACAGAATACCATTAATATAATGAGAATAATTATATTATATATCAAATGGCAGTACACAATACCCCACCTGAAATTAATAATTGGTGAACAATGGAAATATCACGGAATTTAAAGTGATATAAGAAAATCCCATACCTCATTGTCTGAAAAGACCCATTAATCTTCTGAATATTTGACTAATGTTAATTTCTAATTTAGTAAGAAAATTTTTTAATGGTTATTATTACTTTTATATTACTTATTACCATGTTATAATCATTATATATTCATTTAAGTTAATAATTGTCGTTTTGTCGATATTTGGTACTTGAGTAAAAAAAATGAACACCTTATAATTACAAGTTGTTCATGTGGTAATATATAAATTATCTTCATAATTATATTAATGATTTAGATATCATATATATCATTTATATCTAGTATATACATGTATATATAATTTTACATAACATTTAGAGGTAATAAATGAAATGCACTGTTCATGGAGACGGTAAGTCATACATACACATGAACGCTACTTCCATTTCTATTTCATATATTAATGGAATTAAAAAAATAATGATACATAGTTATATTATAATTATAGTATAATATCATACACAATTTTTTTAACTCTATCCTTTATATGTCTCATGTAAGGCATTAATGAGTCGTATCACTTTGAGGGGGCGGGAGTCCGCACATCCTCTAATGAAATTATCATATTTACCCATTATGGAAACCATAATGTATATATATAAATTAATAAAATACATAAGCATAATGAAGACATAAGCATAATATATATCATTTTTTAATACATTCCATCATAATTTCCACCATGAGAGGTGGATGGAGATATTAGAACAATCATCATTTCGTGAAGCGTTAGTTTTTCATCCACAGAAACATGATGTTCTTCACTCATTAGATAGAGGTGTGGGTAAGTGTAGTTCTAATTATTCTCATAACAAAATCTTAGTATATTTAGGATACTGGTTTTTTAAAAAAATAATGGAATAAAAATATTTTAGGGGTTGGAGAAGTATAATAAAATAAAACAATTTAAGAGAAAATGTTACCTTTAATTTGGGTAACTCTCTTTGGTTTGAACCAAAGGATTTCTTGAAGTGCCATCTGCCTAAGTTTAGTCTTCTAGGAGGAGGAGAGGGATGTAGGGATCTTAATTTGGTTGATTTTGGACGATCCAAAAGGATTTATAGGTGTGAGTAATTGGTTACAAGTGGTCTCCTTTTATAAGGGAGAGGAGGGGCTCTTTAGGAATGTTTGATAATATTATTTTATTATATAATTATATTCTATTTATAAAGTTCCAATAATAATTAAATTCAAATATAAGTTGACTCATGGTCGAAATAAATTCATCCAACAAGAATTTTATAGGTTTTCGATGTTATTGGAATATTTATACTCTTATTTATTTATATCTTTTATTAATGAGGTAAATACAACATCATTATTGTGTCATAATTAATTTAATTTATTGAGGTATAAAAATTATAAAACAAATACCATGATGTATTAAATCTTTTTATCTTTCCAATTAATATTTATAGTCGAATAAATAACTTATATAACACCATGTAAAAATTAATTTACAAAGAGATATTTGTTTATGTCATTTGTGTCTTTACTTTGAATTAATTAATATAAAGTGTCAGTATCACTCCCATGTGGTTTCATGGGGTCCCAAAATTGACCCAAGGATGCCCAAGGTCGGCCATGACACATCCATTATGTTTAAGACAAGTGTTTAAATAATATATAATTATTATAATATTCATTTTACCATGAATTACCTTATTTACCTTTAACCGCGGTAAATAAACGTCAAAAGTTACTATTCGCCAAAAATTATTTTCTTCTTATTGAACCAAATATTAATTACTAATAAAAACCATGTATGAAATATATTTTAAATTCAATTCAAAGATGTGGTAAAATTTCATTTGAATGAAAAAGCCAGTTTTTTCAACTACTACTAAGTGGTTTCACTATTCATCGAAAATTGAATTTTTTTCAAAAAAAAATACCAAAAATTCAGCCTACACTTTATTTGATATTCTGAATTCAAAAATGATGTCTATTTTTATAAATTTAAAAATATAAATGTGGCATTAATTAATTTAAAATTAATTCTTGTTGTTAAAACAAATAGCGTGTTTTCACGGAACAATAACTATCAAAAGATTGACACTTGTTTATGTACAATTTCAACGTGAAATTAACTCCAATGACCAAAATTGGATTAAATAATAAAAATATATTCTAATTATATATGAAACTAAATTAAATAGATAATCTAAATATATAAATAAATTAGATAAAAACACAATTTTGAATTAAAATACAATATTTTCACTATTCATTAGAAAATGAACTTTATGAGTAAAATTCTCAAAATTTACGCAAAGTAAATTTTGAGGTCCCCATTATAAATGAAGATTATATTTGGTCATATTTAATGTATTAAAGTGATAAAAATTATATTTTATGAGTATTTTCCATTAAATGGTGGAAAATCGTCCTTTTAATGTAAATTGTGATTAAAATTAGATTCATTCACATTTTAAGCCCCAAAATTATATTAGTTAAATGTAAATACATTTAACAAACATGTAAAATCATATTGTTGTTATTTTTGTTCATTCCTATCAATAAAAATTATATGAGTTAACTACCATTAAAAATAATAATATTATATTATTATTATGCAATTTAGGATTTAAAAGAAACCCATTGTTGTGTATCGGGTACGCTATCGAACATGGAAATCGCTTTAAAGTAAAATTAATATTTAATTGAAAAATATTAATAAATATAAAATATGACTTATTCTTTATTTACCTAGGATGTTATATCCTTCCCCCCTTTTGGGAATTGCATCCTCGCAATTTTAAAACTGATCTTGGAAAATTAATTACAAGTCCAATGTTGGAACAGAGTCAGTAAAACTATCACTTTAAAAGAAAGAAAAAAAGAACAATGGTCACTCGAGATAAAATGTACTAGGATTCCATGTAGGAAAGAATGGATTTGGAATAGAGAACAAACAGTCAAGTTATGATGGAGAGTGGTAGAAAAAATGATTAGGAGAAACATAACCACCAGAAAATCACAGAATAATGATGTGTTAAAATGGTCTTTGATTACCTAGTAGGAAACTTAAACCAATAAAGTTTTTGTTTTACATTACTTTTCATAATTCAAAAAAATTAATTTACTACATAAATAAGAACATGAGGAAATATACATACCTTCAAGTATAGATTCATACATTAATAAGTTTCTACCAAAACATATATTTTCTCCAAACAAATAGAATTCAAAATGACTTGGTCACATCCAAAGCCCAAGAATCATTATCATGGGAATCACATAATTAAAAAAAGAAGAACTATATATTTCCCTTGTCTTTATACATCAACTAAAACAAAAAATTATAGTGCGAGATCAGATAATACAAAAAAATAATAATATATTACAAAAGGGAAAACTATTATTTATCTCTATAATTATTCATACAAAACCCAAATTTCGACAAAGACAATTAAAAAACCAATTTCCATTAAATTATTCAGAAGTGATCCAAACTAATACTAAAACCCATATATCATAAGGATTTAATTATATAGTCTTCTGAGATATCATTTATTTCCAAATAAAAACAGTTACTCATAAAGTCTCATATTGAAAATTAATTAACCAACTCACATGTTCTCCATGATAGGTTAATCATTTTCATAAATAAGACAAATTGTCATATGTCCACAATAAAAACATAGATTCCTCCAAAATAAAATTTCAACCATTATTCCATAATTTAAATCCATAGTATTTTATCATTCTTAGGAATATAGTGTTTCCTCAAAAGAGAGAACGTCTTCCACAACAACCTTTATCAATTTATAATTAAATCATATTTCTATAATATGTATATCCATTTGATAAAACATAAGTTCCAAAAATCAACTTATTCTTATTCCATAAAATCATTTTACTTAAATAATAAGTCATAATAACCATGGACTTCAAGTTGGATAGTGGTAGGCGATGCACCCTTGTCTCCCTTTCGGTTGTGGGTTCGATTCCTACAGCCTTGACAGATGTGACGAGTTTTCACCCATCCTACAGGTTGACCTTTTTTTAAAACTAAAAAATAACCCTATCATGTTATAACCTCAATGGTTTCCTTATACCTATAATTTTCATCCAAATTCATTATGATCTCAAAATATTAATACTTTATGCCTTATTTCACCACCATATGATAAAATAAAATGATCCCCAAATTGAAGAACATCATACCTTGATCATGGTGTCCATTTAATTTCATCTTCTTCTTGTTCACGTAGGTAGAAGGTCTATGCATCGCAACAATTATTTAGAGATACTTCAAAATCATTTACTTCCTCTATCCGAATACACCTTGTAGGACCTGGGTTATATGGGTGTTCATAGAAAAATTGTTTTGGAAAATAATCATGAATGACATATAATTTCAAAACATATGATAAAAAATGATTTCTATAAAATAGTCGGACCAAATTTGATTTGAAACTATCAATTAATGGTCCTTTTAAAATACCATAGGTATGTGCTGAGAGACTATATTGTAAAATCAAATATAAATAGTTTGTGCAAGGGTCTACTTATTTAGTATCTTTTCTAAAATCAAAAAATTCTTAAAAATCATGTGATTAGGTAAAATATTTGAAAATTCCTTGATAATATTTACCTTTCTTGAAAATATGAGAATATTGTGAAAATATGATTTGTCTATATTAAATCCATGATCCATGTTGATAACAAGGTATAGTGGAGGTGTTTTATATCTCAAACAACTTCTTTCAAGTGAGTAGTATTCTAGAAAAAGATTCACAATCATCTGAACATGACTTTTTAATAATTATTTCAAGCATGTCATCAGGAAGAGATATGAATTTCATTTGAGATCATCCTCCTCTAATTGTAACAGACATTCCTTGATATTAAAAAGTTATAAAACAAGGATTTAAATGAAATAATAGACATAGGGACTAACAATGTTTCTAAATAAAACTCTTAATCCCTAAATATGTCTAAACCAACCTCTGATACTAACTATAAGGACCCAACTGTAAACATTACATAATCTAGAATTAAATTAATAATTCAAATTGAGGATCTTTTCTAGTTTAGCGATTAAGAGAATTTTTCATGACAATTACATTACAACATGAATATTACATGTATACACTAATACTCAGTATCCAAATTTTTCATAAAATAAAAACAATTAAAAAAAGTATAGTTCCATGTTTTAGATACCATTACTTTTCCTTGATCCCATCCTTGACCATATTCATCTTTAAGTCCATAGGAAAACATTTCAAAAACATCGAATGAGCATAAAAATCTCAGTAAGGGTTATAAAATAAGGAAAGAAAACATTAGCCCATCAATAAATAAAAATTAGTGAAACCATACTTTTCAATCATAACATACCATGAAAAATAATAATATATATGAATAACACACACAAATAATAAATCAAAAAGGATACTTATGGAATCCATATCAAAAATAAAATTTATCTATCATAGATACATATGGATTTACTCATGGGATACCCATAACAGTATATTCCCTAAATTATATAGGAGAAACATCAAGTTTACGTCTGTCATGTTACCCAATGCATTAGAGAGTTATCTCGGGCTCAGCCGCCCTAGGTTTATCGTGGAACCACCCGTATACGTAAAAAATTACCAATAAACATAACATAATTATAACATATAATACTTTTATAAAGTAATTATAATATTTCCACATTCCAATATATCAAATCAAGATATTTAAATAAATAATGTTTTATCAAATCATTTTCAAAACCATTAAAAAATAGATTTTTGAATCAATGTGTCCCATACCAAAATAAAGCATTGAAATGAATTATCATTTGAAAAAATAAATTTTGATATAAATAAATCCTAAAACCCAATTAGAAAACATGTACATTAATGAGAAATATTTTAAAGAATAAATTGTTAAAACAAATAAAACGATATTTTAATTAAAGTGTTTTTATCAACAAAAATACAGATGATTAAATACAAATAATCGAGGAACAA
Organism: Viscum album; assembly: GCA_963277665.1. Lineage (NCBI taxonomy): Eukaryota > Viridiplantae > Streptophyta > Magnoliopsida > Santalales > Viscaceae > Viscum > Viscum album. Next base: position 569,913,986 of record OY728151.1, read on the forward strand.
TTTTTAATTATAACGTTATAAAATTATGAGAATAAATAGATTCATTGAACAATATGTCAAAGGACAATATATTCATCATATAAGATTAAATTTGTGCATACCAACAATGAAGTCTCAGTGGAAATATAAATTGGGATGAAATCCCTGATAAAGATGGTATCATTAAATTAAGGATAAATAAATCAAATAATTATGTGTGAAAAATATATATAAACACATTATAAGAGGATATTAATTGTAAAACAATTATAGGTCATTAACATATTTTTATAGGACGACATATTCAAGAAGTATAAGTTGAACCAAATGAATTGAAATTGGGTTAATAAGTTCCCTTGTAAAAAATAGACAGCCTAACGGCGTCACTTTAAAATTTCAAAAATGTGATGATGAGATAAAAAGGGTATAACATAACTTGTAAATATTTTTTACATAAATAAGGACATATAAGAACATATCCCAACATAATATGATCTTAATAAAAAGACATAACAAAAAAAAGTCTTTTAAAAAGAAGGGGGTGAAATGTTCCCTTATCGATTTGGTAAAATACAAAACATAGGCCACATGAAACAAGGATCATACTACGAAGATGTAAATACTCATAAATAAAATTATATTACACAAATAGTAAAATAATGGTCCGTACATATACCACACAAAAGGAAATAGTGGAAACTATAAAATGAATCTCATAGGGATAAAAAGTGAGATGAAACACTTTACCACATTGAAATCCACTGAGTCGTATGACCAAAAGTTAATAACCACCAAATTAATCACATAATACCATTAATATAATGAAAATAATAACAATATATATCAAATGGAAGTACATAATACACCACATGCAATTAATAAGTGGTGAACAATGGAAATCTTACAGAATTAAAAGTGAGATAAGAAAATCCCTTACCTCGTTGTCTGACTTGACTCGTTCGTTCTTTAATCTAGTGAATAATATACTAATGTTAATTTATACTATCTTAGAAACTTTTTTTACTTTTTATTATTCCTTTTATATTACTTATTACCTTGTTATAAACATTATGTAATCATTTAAGTTAATAACGGTCATTTTGTTGATATTTGGTACCAGAGTAAAAAATATAAAAAACATATAATTACAAGTTGTTAATTTGGTAAGATATCCATTATCTTCAGAATTATATTATTGATTTAAATATCATATATATCATATATATCCAGTATATACATGTATTTATAATAGTACATAACATTTAGAGGTAAGAAATGAAATGCACCGTTCATGGAGACGGTAGGCCGTACGTACGCATGAATGCTACTTCCATTTCTATTTATTATTTATATGGAATTAAAAACATAATGATACATAGTTATATTATAATTACATTATATAAAAATATAAAATATTGTTAACTCCATCCTTTATATGTCCCACAAAGGCATTAACGAGTCATATCACTTTGAGGGGGAGGTAGTCTGCACTTCCTCTAATGAGATTATCGTATTTACCCACTATGGAAACTATAATGTATTTATATAAATGAAAAAAGTACATAATAATAAAGGAAACATTAACATAATATATATCATATATAAATATAGTGCCATCATAATGGCCACCATGATAGGTGGTTGGAGATATTTAAGAATCATCATTTCGTGAGTTGTTAGTTTTCCATCCACAGAAACATTATGTTCTTCACCCATTAGATAGAGGTTTGTGTAAGTTTAGCTTTAATAAATATCTTAAAAACATCCTAGTATATTGAGGATACATTTTTTGTTACAAAATAAATGAATAAAAATAGTTTAGGGGATGGAGAAGTAAAATAAAAGAAAACAATTTAAGGGAAACTGTTACCTTTAATTTGGGTAACTTCCTTTCGTTTCAACCACATGACCTCATGAAGTGCCTTCTGGATAAGTTAAGGCTTCTATGAGGTGGCGAGGGATGTAGGGAGATTAATTGGGTAGAGGATATCTGATCCAATATGCTTGAGAGGTATGAATAATTGGTTATAAGTGGTCTCCTTTTATAAGAAAGAGTAGGGGCTCTTTAGGAATGTTTGGTAATATTATTTTATTATATAATGATATTCGTTTTCTAAAGGTCAAAAAATCATTAAAGTTGAATATAATACGACTCAAGGTCAAAATTAATTCATCCAATAATAAATGGACAGGTTTTGGATGTTAGTTTAATATTTTAATCTTATTTATTTAAATCATTTATTAATGAGGTAAATACTACATTATTATAGGGTCATAATTAATTTAATATATGTCATGTCTAAAAATTAAACCAAATACCATGATGTATGAAATATTTTTAGCTTTCCAATTAATATTGATAGTTGAAAAAATAACTTATATAACACCATGTAAAAATTTATTTACAATGAGATATTTCTTTATGTCATTTTTATCTTTACATTAAATTAATTAATCTAATTTGACAATATCACTCACAAGTGGCTCCATGGGGTCCCCAAATCGACCCAAGTATGCCCTTTGTTGGCCATGAATCATACAATAAGGTTATTAAAAGTGTTGAGGAAATTTTTAATTATTATAATATTCATTTTACCTTGAATTATCGTATTTACCTTTAACGGCGGTAAATAAATGTCAAAACTTACTATTCACCAAAAATTAATTTCATCTTATTGACCCAAATTTTACATACTAATAACAACCATGTGTGTAGGAATTTTGAAATTAAATTCACAGAAGTTCTAAAATTTCATTTAAATGAAAAATTCAGTTTTGTTTAACTACTACTAAATGGTTTCACTATTCATGAAAAATTGATGTTTTTCAGAAAAAATACCAAAAATTATGTCTAATCATTACTTGATATTCCAAATTCAAAAATGATGTCTATTTTTACAAATTCAAAACATAAAAGTGGATTTAATTAATTTAAAATTAAATCCCGCTGTTTAAACAAATAGTCTGTTTTCACGAAATAATAACTGTCAAAAGATTGACACTTGTTTATGTCAAATTTCAAAGTGAAATTAATTTCAAAGACCAAAATTGGATTAAATTGTAAAAAAATATTCTAATTATACTTTAAAATAGATTAAAAATATAATATAAATATATAAATAAATTATATTAAAACACATTTTTGAATTAAAATATAATGTTTTTCCCTATTCATTAGAAAATGAACTTAATCAGAAAAATTCCAAAAAATTAGAAAAAGTAAATTTTGATGTCCCCATTCTAAAAAAAGATTTTATTTTTTCAAATATAATGTATTGAAGTGAACAAAATTATATTTAATGATGTTTCACTTTTACAATGCGGTAAATCGGCCTTTTAGTGTAAATTGTGCTTAAAATTATATTCATTCACATTTTAAGCCTATATATTTTATTGGATAAATGTAAATACATTTAAAAAACATGAATAATAATATTGTAGTTAGTTTTTTTCATTCCTTACAGTATAATGTCTAGGATTTAACTACCATTTGAAATAATAATATTATATTATTAGAGAGCATTGTGAGATTTCAAAGAAACTCGTTGTTGCGTATCGAGTCTGCTATCAAATATTGAAACCCATTTAAATTAAAATTAATATTTAATTCACAAATATTAATAAATATAAAATATGTATTATTCTTTATTTACCTTGGTTGTTACATTTATATTTCACATAAATCATATGTTGAATTATGAACTTATGATAAAAACTTGATGGATTAAAATAGAAAAAAAAAGTTACCAATTTTTTCCAGATTTATCATATATGGGTGGAAGAGAAGAATGAGATGCCAAATATTGAACTGGAATCATACTCATGGTAATTTTACTTAGGAACTATAGAATCCGATCATCCATTGAATGCATAAAAATTATTATAAACCATAAATGATCTACCCAGAAATGATTTTTTCAGAATTATAGTATGTAGAATGACCATACTTTAAAAAATTATACTCATGATGAGATTGATGGTTTATTGAATTTATGAATGAAGAGATAAATGAACTCTTATTTTATTTTAAGTTAATTAATCAAATCGGTCAATAGAAGAGGATAAGAAGAAGTTTTGATTTATTTTTTATCAACAAGGTTAAGTGGAGAAGTAAATATTCTAAAGTGTCAAGAAAGGGGAGACTATGGAAAAAATTGTCAAGGGGGATTTTTACATTCAAAATAATGATTATATTCATCAATCATGGTGGTATCCATTTCTTCATACACTTTCTTAAAATTGGGATATTTATTTTTTTTTTCAAAATCATAAAATTGGACCCCTAAATTAATATCATACTACCTATTAAAATGAATGTCTAAAGAACAAGTGATTATTATAGAATAATGAATTACAATTTATAAGAGTTAACAATGTCAAAATATCACACGATATTATAGGGGAAATCGAGATGAGGGTGACTTTTATTAATATGGAAAATTTTCTAGATTACCACCAAAGCCACTTGATTGTCACCTATAAAAAGAGAAAAATAATTTCTAGTTTTTTTATGACCAATGAACTATTCATGAGAAAGAATCCCTGAGTTGTAGAGAAATGAGAATTTTATGTATTCATTTTTTTTGAAATAGTTTTAATTGACTGATGTTAAAGAGAACAGAAAAGATCATGATTTTTATTCATATGATCATCATACGCAAATTATTTCATTCTCTGTTGATTACCATATTCGGTTAGTCAATTTTATTCATATGATTAGCATATCGGGTTGGATTAATAATATTTGGATTTCTATATGAGGCTATACATACTGAGATAGAAAGAGAATCTATGTGGTGTTGATTTATCTCAATCATAATCTATCAATTATATATTTTTTATAATGGGGAGAATCTTACTATGAAGTATCATTATGAGAAGAATAATATGAGAGAGAATCATACATAAAGGAAATATACTATAAAAATCATACATCGTTTTTTCCGGACATAGTCCAAGATATTATTTCCTTCTTCTAGGTAAGAAATTGCAGAAGTGTTTTTCAATTTAATAATTTTTTAATTGAATAGAATAAAAAATAACAAGGGTTATTAAAAAATCATTATATTTCCCTATTTGTGCTAAGAGTGTGACACACACTATTGGAATGGTTTACATAGTGCTATAAGAGTGAAATGGTGTATCTTACTCATTGTAATCCATGGATTTGTTTCTAATAGATTGTGTGGTGTTGGATAATTTGAAAATTATTCCAAAGATTTTGCTTTTTTTGAATACTGAACCTTGTAAATACTTATGTTCTTTTAGATGTGTGGTTGAGTTTTTTCAATTGGAAATTAATTCATTAACATGAGGTGAATGTTAATTCAAGGAAACAAAAAATAAATTGTTTCACTGATTCACCCCTCCCCTTATTAGTGATATAGTCATCCTAACATGGAACATTCAACATTAACCAAGCGAGTAGCCTTTTTTGGTAGGACTTTATACATATTATCCATCATAACCAATGGATTTTATTCATATGAAATATCATGATATATTGGCATGAAAAATTATTTTATAATATGTAAAATATAAATATGTGCTTCCTCAAGAGGGATACATGGATAACATCATGGATTTGAGAGATGTTTTTTTGAAGCACAAAATGATAAGAAACAATTATTAATTGATCAATAATCTCAAAAGGTCTAATATTCCTAGGGTATATAATTTCATTTTTCACAGATTTCATAACCTTATTCCATGGAGATATTTTTAGGTAATCCTTCTCTCCAACCTCAAACTCTATATCGGAACAATTATTTTCAGTGTAACTATTCTATCAACTCTTAGATGCCTTGATGTTTTGTTGAATGGCTATGAAAGTCTCTAACATTTATTCATCCATCTCAAGACATTATAGATTTATTTACAAAATTCCATCACATCATGATGGAGTTTTATATTAACATCTATTTACAAATTCATATGAATACTTTTGAATAATTGAGTGAATGTTGATCTTTTATGAAAAAATGAATATTGGAAGGTGTCGATCCATACGTCCTTTGAATTCTTGGAAAAAATAACTCAAAATATTATCTTGTGGTTTCAGGTTTCTCCTTGACTAAACATCTATATGAGGATGATATGTAGTCCTAAATGCAAACTCTGTATCAAGATATTAATAATGTATTATCATGATCTTCATGATAAACCATGGATCTCAATCAAATATAATAGAATGTGGTACTCAACGTATTTTTACAACTACCTTAATGAATATCCTAGAAATCATCCTTAGAAATAAATCATCTATGATAGACATAATGTTTTGTGACTTTGTAAGGGGATTGAGTATAACCCATATAGATTTTAGCATTTAGATGTTTTGGTGACTCTAATGAAAAAAATCCCTCATGACCATTTCCACATCAATTCTGTTGTGGGTAATATAACATGTACCGAGATACAAACACTTCAATATCTCATTTCATTCTTTGTCACAATAAATAATATTTTTGATCCTTATGAATCGTTGTAATTCCATGATTAATAGATAATGAAGAACTATGATCTTCCTTTTATATATCCTTTAATGAATCATGTATATATGGAACATATACATGGTTCCAAAAGCATATCATTCCATAAAAATAAAGAGCGATATCATGAAAATTTATGACCTTTTTTTGCAGCAAAAACTCTTCATTTTATCTTGTTATTCTTTACTATGATAGATGATTGAAAACTCATTTATGAAAGGCCATATTTCTACCCATACATAAAATTTTTGAGATCCATCCTTTTCCAATGTATAAATATTATAACATTTTTGATACTCATTGTGGATAATCTAACATGATCCTTCTAAAAATTTTCATTACCCTCCACTGCTAAAAAATTATTAAGTACCCTTGCTTTGGATGTCTATGGATCCTATTTTTGTAGTAATAGGGTGGAATATATTTCTATGGTTTGAATAGTGGAAGTAGTACTATCAAAACAATCCTATTTTTATTATTTATAACCATGTAAATGTATCTATATCCAAGGTTTATAACCATAGAAGTAGAGCTATTAATTTTTTTTACAAATTATAGATATATCATGGATTATAACCACATTTTGTAAATGTGGACTTATTTTGGTAACTACGGTTCGAACCATAGAAATATATCAATTTACATCATTATAAACCATGGGTACATAATACACTTCTAATAAAAATAGTCTTCCATAGAACCTGATAGAACGCATATCCTTCCCGTCATCCCAAATAATAATATAGATGCAATTTAAATAAATCTAAAAATCACAAAAACACTATTTATCCTTAGTCCAAATAATTTGAAATCAAAGAAACATAGGGAAGAAATTTAAATCAATAATAAATCCATAATTTACATATGATTATATTTTATTATATAATTTTCCACATATTCGTTATATATAACCCAACATATATGTATTTATATGAATTTTTTTTATAGTTATAATTTATCCTTATTTATATATGTGTCTGATTATATGTTATGAAAAAATGGTTGAGTAGTTTGTGTTCTATAGTAGTATGAACATGGTGGGGGTTTGAATCTCATCACATGTAAACAATTATAAATATATGTTGGGTGAGAATTGGTGGAATTTAGGAATGCGCTGATTTTGAATCATCCATGGTTAATTATAATTTTTCCAAGTATTGTTAAAAAATTTACATACTCTTCATTGGTATATTTTAATTTTTTCAAAACTCTACAAAATAAAGTGATCCATTTAGTAATTATTATGGTCTAATTTTATATGTTTACAGGTCATTCAAAATGAATGATTGTTCATTATTTGGATACTTAATTTATGATCATATATGATGAGACGTTTTGATTATAATAATAATTAATCATATAATCTACGAAAAGCTATTAGGAGATTAAAATTAAATAAAATAAAAATTATTGCCATCTTGAAACATGAATAGATATATAAATCAATTTCATATGTATTTAAAATTAAAAATTGTTGATGAGATAAAAAAATATAGATATATAATAATACAAATCCAAAAATAATTAGAATATACAATTTCAATTATAATAATGTTTAATAAATAATCATAAAAATAAGAAAAAAATTAATCTCTGATGAATCATTTATGACAAACTAATGATATATTGAAATGGATTACATGATCTTTGTGAAATTCTCAGTGAAGTCAACCCCATCATCTGGTCATACACAATGGTGTAAAATACTAAGGAAAAAGATAATAAATTAAGTTAAAAGAATATTAAAAATAATAATTATTGGATGAAGAATAGTTATTTATAACACTTCAGTAATCATAATAATACCTGAAAATTAGAAAATATTTTAGATATTGATAACTAAGTTCATTTAAAATAGACAATGATGATTGGAAAAGTTCAATGGGAAGTTATTTACTACCTAAATATCATCAATCCAATATCATATAAAATATTTTAGGAAGAGAAAAAATAGTCTATATATCAATATAAAATAATCGACTGATCAAAAATTATTAAAATGAATCCAAAAAAAATATTTATTCATAATTGTGATTATCAGATGATGGGACCAAGAAAAATAGACAATTACAATTTATCATAATGCTAGAATTATCACATAAAAATATATTCTATTATAATATATTATTTAAACTCTAAATGATTCATTACAAGAAAAATGGATGGATAATGAATGGATAATTCTAGATATAATCACATGAATCATTACAAATAACATTGATATTTTCATCTCTCTCCCTCTCTCTCCTTAAAATATCAAGATAATTTCATCTACGAATTCATATAGTATTCTTTAAAAAATTCATTCCCCATCATTTTTTGTATTCATTTTGAAATGGCACGAATAACCCCTCAATTACATTCAATATATACATCCAATAATATAATGATTTATAAAATCTTAGGGATACAATCATTCCCTTTTTTTGAATTTGGTCAAAGAAATTGTAGGGATATAAACATCTAAAATTTTTATCCATTATTAAATAAAACCCATAATACTCAAAAAATTATGCAATAATAGTTATAATTATATGTTATATAAAATAAAACATATATATACATATATACTCAAATTAATGGAAATTTAAAATTTTAGAAAACTAAAAAATCATTTTTTTTAGATATAGGGGTACACATATTCAATGAATTATATTAATAAGCTTCATGTTTCATATTAAATTTGCAGTAACATAACATAACTCCCTTAAAAGTATAAATAATAGTTTTTGTTCTTTGTATATAGAAAGATATACTATTTTTCAATGCATTAAGAAACTAAATTTCAAAAGATAAAATTCTATTTTTCATTAAGAAAATATTTTGTAAATGAAAATTAATTTTTTTTAAATTTTAATAATGAATGAAGATTACATAAAACAAAAATCATGATAGATAACACATTTTTTTTTCAAAACCATAGGCAACAATAAAACCAAATAACAATATAATTCAGTGATTTTAATAATTATTGAAATAATATAACATATGTAGGTTTAAAATAACATAGTATTCCACCTTAATGATTTAATTTAAAAAAGTATCCCAATTTTTAAAATAATTGGCATAAAAATAAAAAATATGTCAGTTAAAGTTTAATGCCTTGAGTTTTTATAAGATAAAACTATTTTTGATAGCTTATGCAATACGTAAATCCAAACCCAAACTATTAATGATAATTTATATATGACTATTTTAATGACTGAATTAAACTTATTATATGATTAGGAATAAATATATTATAAAATTTATATGCATCCTAAATATATTGATAAATTATTAATAAATAATAAATCAATTTTTGGTAATGTCTTTGTACATCAATTTTTTATACAAAAATTCTTTTTATTGGTTTTATTTAAAAAATATAATATAATAATTTTATATATCATTTAGAAAATTTATTTGACAATATATATGACATTTTTTATATCATCATATCAAAATTAATTTAGGGTTGTTTTCTATTTTTTTAATATAGATTTTTTCAGTGAATAGGGAAGTATAACATTTTTCATTCTTTCAATAAATTAATGTATTTAAAAGTAAAATTATTATTTTAATTTTATTTATAGGTAAAATAAGTATTATATAATTATATTTAAGTTAGTTAACACCATTTAAATCATCTGTGTAATGGATTTTAATACTTATTTATTTTTTATTTAAAACAAAATTTTCTAAAAAAAACTTCTATAATGAATAATGTTTCTCCATTATAATTAATTTAAATAACCTCTATTTAGAGATTATTTAAATTAAAAATATATAATATATAATTATATAATAATTTAATTTCATATGATTAATATTAATAATTATAGATTTGATGTTAAATCATATTTTTCTTAAAAATTATATATTTTTAGAAAATTGCTTTTCATTATGCCTTCTGGTTTTATATTAAATTTAATTTTTCAAACTCTATGAATATATTTTGATTAAATGGATTCCATATTTTAAATTATCATAGTTAATATTAGGTAATAAATTCAATGTTTTTTTTTTGAAAAATACTAAAAGTAACTCTAGTAAATATTTATTACTACGGTAAAAAGAAAATATTTTAATTATAGGAAGAAATAATTTAAGAATAAATAAAAAAATTAATTATAATAGTATATGTATTTATATTTACTTTTCATTTTAATTTATATTATATCTATTAATTATCATTATAATTAGGAAATTATTATTTTAACGGTTTGATAAACATTATATTTTTGTAAGATAAAATAGAAACAGTATTTTTGGTTAATATTCAAAATACATTAAGAAATTTATCTTTAAGAATTATTCAATTTTTAAAATAGATAATATTTTATTTAAATATTTTTATAAAATGTTTTTTTGAAACATAAATTATCCTATGGTTTTTTTGAAGACACATGTAATTTATTTTACGGATTCAAAACTCTTACAGTCAAAAAAACCCAACATTTCATAATAAATATAAATTAATATTGAAAGTGAAAATTCTCAAATTTATAAATGTATTTTGATAAAATTAATAATATTTTTTAAAAAAATATTTCAAAATTATCCAATAGTGATTTTTTAATAATTTTTTGATATATTTGAATTCTCAGGTAAAAAATAAATACTACAAAAATATTATTTTTTTCATTATGATATCAAAATGTCTCAAATATGCTCTTATAAATAATAAAAATGGGATCCAAAACCAAAAATATATTTTCCATTTAATATAATTTGATTTTATGTTTATTCAATTAATTTTATAAATCCATTATGAATCCTCTTAAAAAAGAGAAATATTCTATTGTTTAAAAATAATTTATTTTGGTGTATGACTCACCTCCACATAAGAGAATGAATTATTTAATTATTTTAGGCCATTGGAAATATAATATAATTAAAACCACTACCATTTTTCATTATCCATTAGAAAAATCCCACATATGGTTTTTGGTTTTGGTTATTTTACTATGTAGATTCCAAAAACTAAATAATAATGAAATCCGAGAAATTTCCTATATAAACTCTTCCATGCTCCCATTTATCTACCCAAAACACCATGTAGTACATACATACTCATATATTCACTGTATAAGGTCCTCACAAGGTTCCCCCAATAATTAAATAATCCACTACAAAAAATTTGGAGTCACACACTCAAGTAAGGGATTCCCTCACTCCTTTTTATTCAAACATGATCTTTATGTTATTCCTTTTAATTAAAGTTTCTTCATATTGGGAAATGTTACTCCATATTTACCATAAATTAAATTGAATTTATAAATGATCATAGGTACCTTAAAATCTCAATAATATTTCCCATGAAATTTTATATACACCTATTACCATGCTGAAATTTTGATTGGAATCATCCACTGTATACTTTTTGTCAATAACTTCTTTTTCTAAAGTCTCTTTATTTCCTTTTGATTATTCTAGGATATGTTCTTAAAAATCCTCAATAAATTTAATTTATGAATAAGTAATAATTTTTTACTTTCACTCTCATTAATCCCTCAATGATCCTTTATGTACACCTATTACCATTCCAGAATTTAGTAAGCGGTTTCTCTCTTCTCATTTCCATTCGAGCACTTATTTTATGGTATATATCTAAAATGAAATATTCTTATTTTGGGATATGTTCTTTTAAATTCCCATTACAACCCATTTAATTTAAAAATGATTAGATCCCCATTTTACTATCATTAAACCTCCCATGATTCTCTATGTACAACCATTACCTTGTCGAAATATAGATAGGATTCCCTTCATTATTCTTCTTTCATCATTATATTAATCATTATATATCCAATGTATAATGATGTGAGGTGTTTTTAAATTTCCAAATTACATACTATTTGGATTCTATATAATTATATTCCCATTCCACTCTCATCAATCTATTTTTATGATCTTTTATGTGATGTTGTTCTGATACAGAAATAACACAACAAGATTCAATTCCAAAACAATTGTGTAGTGAAAAACATAATGATCTCATATCAAGGATGCTCCCCTTTATGAACATATAATTTTGTTTGGGTATTAAAATATATGTATTAAAAACGCTTTTACCATAGAATAAATTATTATGATGAATAAATCCATGTTGTTTTTTCTATTTGGAACAGTCAATCATTATACTGGAATGATTGCGACAGGTACGCCAAAAATTATATAACACACCAACGCTTTGCGAGATGTTTATTATTAATGGAAATCATGTTGGGATAGTTATTGAACTCGATTACTTTGTCGAATACTTTCCATCATGATGTCATAGATGCTTTTCCTTGACCGAAGTTTATGATGCAGTGTTTATGGTTGTTTCTACAGTTTTCATTTTATGATTATCATTTTATATCATGTCTTATTGTTCATATTTATGATTCATATTTATTTTATTCCCTATTTATGTGCCTATTTTATATCATATATCACATAATTCCATGTTTATTCCCTTACTATGATTTATATCTCACCTATTTCTTATTTATCCTTAGGTTATCCCATGTAGTTTCAAGTATGAGCATGATAAAGATGTTTTCAATAAACGTGATATATTTCATGTTTTAAATTGTTATGTATTGTAACTAATTCACAAATAAACTATAAATATAGATAATATGTCTTATATAATGTGTAATTTTATGTAATTTGTCATGTATTAATGTGATTTTAATGGCAGTGTTGTTATAGATGGAATTAGGGTAAAAGTTTAGTTATATTTTGGATTAGGATAAAAAAACTAAAGCGACAGCCTTAGGGATAAGACTCGGTATAAGAAATAATCCCTAACTCATTTATGTATAGATTAATTTTTTTTATCATGTCAATACATCACTATCTGTATACGATAATTTTATATGGTTCTGGAACAAATGTACATTGGGGTAATAATTCCGGGATGGACTTGGTGAAACCTAGTACACAAAAATGAGACTTACCGCACACTTGTTTTGACACTCCCTTGATATATGATTTCGTAAATTTCTAATATCATAATGAACCATTATTAAGGGAACAAAAATTAAATTAATCATACCATTTTAGTATAAATATCATGGACAATATAGATTGAATCATAGAAATTCATAGGCTATGGAAATATATGTAATTTATAAGTTATCTATTAAATGCCATTAGATTCCCATTTATGTTTTTAATATTTCAAAAATATTTATCCTTAAAATTTACATCATTATAGTCTATGGTATAACATATAAGGAATAACAAGTTATTATTTGGTGGATATACCGATCTGTTAGATGATTATTCTACTTCTTCAGGCATAAAAAATAATCATGAATTATCATCATTTTGAGAAATTAAAGATATTATTGTTGAAATTAATTAAATTGGTAAATTATACTTGTCATGAAATTATATTTCTATATTTTTATATTAAATATAATAAAGAATACATTACTCTAGTAAAATAACATTGAATAAAAAAATTTATCATATTATAATCACTTCTAATGAATTGACGGTCATTTTTGCTTCACAGATTTATGGTTTTGTAGTCATTGTCATTATCCTATACATATTATATATAAAACAAAATCAGTTATTGGGTGTTATTTTTCACATCCATTTCCATGTTTTCACATCCAACATTTGTTCTACAACTTGGAAACCTAGTTTTTTTATGCCCTTGATATATTCCATTCTCTCTTTTCATAGGGATGTCTTATGGTCAATTTTTACGATGTGTTTTTTAAATAATGATATATTCAACTGTCAAAAGAATTTTTAGTAAGATATTGATTAAAATTATAAGGAAAATTTATTAAAGGGGGGATGAATGTAATGCCTTGATTTTTTAAAAGAGGGAACTAAGATTCATATCATACACAATACGCGACACCGAACCCAAAAAAACAATGATAATTTTGATGCTAACATTTTAACCCCTCCATTGAATTTTTTTATACGAGTAGGATTTCATTTTTTAAAAAATATTTATAAATAAATATATATATGTTTAAATAATTATTAAATAATAAATAAAATTATGGTAATAGATTTTTGTTCTCCAAAACATGTTTTACTGAAAAATGTTTTTTATTTTTTATTAAAAAATATAAAAATAAATATTTTCAAGAAAATTTATGAATTTTTTTTCATATAACTAATTACATTTTTTTATAATCATATCAAAATTAAATTAAGGATAATTTTTTTTATTTTTAAAAAAATATAAATTTTCATGTGAATAATAAATATTAATGATATCATTTTATTGGATAAATTAATTTACTTAATAGTTAATTTTTTTTAATTTTATTTCAACATAAACTATGTATTATTTTATTATATGTAGTTAAATTAACATCCCAGGAAAAGAAATTTAAAAGATTTTAATAAATGTTTATTTTTAGGATTTAAAAAACATTTTTTCTAAAAAATGTTTTAAAATGCCTAATTTTTCACCTTTATAATTATAGAAATTACCCTTAAATATAAGTTTGTTAAATGAAATTTCATTATTATATTTATATCATAATGATTTTAAATTAATAAAATTATTAATATTGGTCATATAGTTAAAGTGAAATCATCTTTTCCATAATACAATTAGTTTATTGTAAATCATTTTCCTTCAAGCTTGTGCGTTTTATATTAAATTAAATTCTCTCACATATATTAATTAATTTTGATAATAATTGATTCTATATTTTGAATCATTATAATTAATATGATGTAATAAAGTAATTTTTTTTGAAAAATATGAATAGTAACTCTAATTATTTATTAACACGATAAATGAAAAATTGGTTAATTGTGGGAAAAAATAATTTAAAAAATACTAAAAATTAATAATTCATAACAGTAAAATATTTATATTTAAATATTATGAAATATGGTTTTCAATTATTCTTTATTATTTTTAGTTTATAATTTATTATGTAATCAGATTGATAAAAAATCATATTTTGATATAATAAAACATTGATATTTTTAGACAATAATAAAAATCAATTACGAGATTTTTTTTATGAATTAATGGATTTCTGAAATGAATAAATTTTTAATAAAATATTTTTATAAAATATTTTTAATTAAATATAAATGATCAAATTGTTGTTATCAATTCAATAGAAATTTATATAGATTTCATAACTATTATTAAAAAAATTCATAATAATGTAAGATATTATATTTAATCTAAAAATAAAAATAATTAGAAAATAATTTATGTATAATAAATATTATTATTATTTTGGTTATCATTTAAAAATTATCCAGTGGTGAAATTTTCCGAATTTTCTAAGATAGTCAAATATTCAGGTAAAAATTAAATACCATATAAATATACATTGTGCATTATGACATCAAAATGATCCAAAAGTGATGTAATAAAAACATTAAATAGGATCCATAACAAAATATTTTTTCCTTTTAAAATATTTTGATTTAATATTTAATTGAATAAGTTTTTAAATCCATTATGCATTCTCCAAAATATGTAATATATTATAATGTTTTAAAATCTATTTTTTTTATAATGACACACTCCACCTAAGAATGGGTGTTATTTTATTATGTTCATCCCTCAGACTAATAAAATTCTTGAAACCACTCCGATTTTTTTAGAAACCATTTCCAAAAATCGTGGGTTGTTCGATGGTTTTGGTTATTTTATTTGGTAGAGTACATATCTAAATAATAAAGAAATCCCCCTCATTTCCTATATTAACCCACCCAAAAGACTATTTATACCCACTAAAACTCCCTGGAAAACGTCCATACACATCCCTATAATCTTTAGAGTTTTCTAAAGACTCCCCATGCTCCCAATAAGCCTCTCACATGGCTTTGGTGTAACACACTAATATAAGGGATCTCTCTCTATCCATTTTATCTAATGACCTCTTTTATGATATGGATTTAATTACCATATTTTCATGATTGGAAATGTTCTTCCATTTTACCCTTACATTAAATTTTATTTATATATTATTATATACCACTTTAAATACCAATTATCTCTCCCATTAACTTTTATTTACACCTATTACCATGTAAAATTTCATAAGGGAAATTCCACACTCTTCTTTTAATTAAGAACTAATTTTTATAATGTGTCTAAATTTTCTTTTTATTATGTTGGGATATGTACTTACATATCCCACATATTATTGTTTTTATGTATAAATAGTGATGTATTCCTTTCACTCTCAGTAATCCTACCAGGATCCTTTATTTACTCTTCTTACCATGTCGAATTTCAGTAAGGATTTCTCTCTTGTCATTTTCATTCAAAAACTTATTTTATGTTATCTATCTTATATTAAATCTGTAGATACTATAATATTTTCTTTCACATTCCTCGTATTGTAAATCTAATTTATAAATGTTCATATAACCCATTGACATGCATTATGAATTTCATGATTTATTATGTACATGCATTACCATGCTGAAATACATTTGGGATTATCTTCTTTATTCATTTTTCCTCATTACCTTATATATTTTATTTACAATTTATGTTATTGGGATGTGTTTTTTCATGTCCCCATTATAAAAAAAATTTCCAGTGTGATTCGACACCCCTTTGCCTCTTAAAGTGCACTGTGTTGCATTTGTTGTCAATGAGGTATGTTGTGGTCAAGGAATGAACGGATGGATGTCAAGGAGTTTCAATATGTGAATGACAAAGGATGTGATGGTGTTGGTGAGGAAAGAAGAATAGCCATGGTACTAAGATGCATGTCACTCAGGAGATTCACTAAGTGACATAGGATGTTGTGGTTGAAACATTCTCTATCCATATCAGACGATTGTAGAACTGATCTTAATGTTTCAATACTTGTATCAAGATGATACTATGTTACACCACCTAAAGAATGGATGATGATGGAGTATCATCATTATATCTGATGATTGATGAGCTGATCTTTATGTTCATAGAACTTGTATCCTGATGATACAAAGTCACAACAATGTTAGAAGACCATGCATTGACTTCTAACTACATGAGGAGTTGAAGATGATCCATCCACACCTCCTAAGTGGATGAAATGGTTTAATGAAGACCATGCACTATCTCTTAGTGCATGATGCATTGAAGATGTTCCAATTTGTTCTCTGATTGGATCATTGAAGAATTTTGATGAATTATTTGATTCAGGAGCATCGGTTGAAGGAAGACCCTTCGGGAATTCCATTCTTAAATATTGAATACATGATGAAGATGAGTTGGAGGAATTCTAATGAATAAGAAGAGAAGAAAAGAGAAGATAGGAGGAGAAGAGATATAGAAGAAGAAATGGCTTAGAGGTTGAAATGGCATTTGGCATATTTCACTTGGGAATACATTGTTTTTATACAGAGTATTATTTTTTGTCCTTTTTCTAGAAAATTGGCCAGCCAAGGGCCAGCCACGGGTTCAACCCTAAGTCACATGTGGGCCTAGGTGCCACGCCCATGGGGGATCCCATGGAGCAAGCCCAAGGCGGCAGGAGGCCACACGGTGATCCAATCCGCGCGGCAGGGGCGCATAGCGCGCGCCCACGAGAGGCAGAATGGGCGCCAGTGGCGCACCCGCAGGGAGCAGAGCTGGGCGCGGAGCGCGCCCGCAGAGAGAACACGGTGTGGGGTGGCACCGTGAAGGGATAAGTTCAATTGAGGGATGGATGTCAGTGGATGTTTGATAAACCGCGGAAACACCGGCCTCCGTTTCGATGTGGGATACGGGATTTTGCCGCGGAGCGAATCCTGGTCGTTTGTCTCATCGCGCGCTCGATCTATGCCGTTCATCGCATCTCGCCGCTCGAGATCTTATCCCAGCCGTCTGATGTCTTTCAATCACCCGATCCAATGGCCGGTGAGTCATCCACTACCTCAAGCTCATCTGAGGCCTCCCCGCGTGCCTCCGTCGAACCAGAGGCCACCCGCACGACGGAGTTCGAGTTCCAAGCCACCTCCGATCAAACTGAAGGCTCCATTCGGCTTGTATGGCCCTACTTAACACAACCATGCAATAAAATATGCATGTGCATGTTAAATGGAGGATTTTGGACTTCAGCCGAGGCAAACAGAGTATCCAAGGCTTCGTGTGTTCGTGCTATGCATGGACAAGCATTAAAGAGGCCATGCATGCGTTCGAAAATGCATGCACGTGAAGGAGGAAAATAAAAATGCAACCCGCGTTGAACAGAGGATAAAATTAAATATTTGAAAAATCTTGAAGATCCGAAATCTTCGGGATCTAATGCGGATGGGCCGAATAATTACTTTCTTATAAAAGGATCACCCGAGGCTCTCAAAAATTTTGCTGAATCTTTGTTGAAGATCTGAAGTCCCACGAAGCCTCGGTGCTTAGCGAAGAACAGCCTGCGCGCACCACTTGCGCGGCAGTGAAGCCCGAAGCCATCCCTTGGCTCTGTTAGTTCCTTTTTCTCACTCCTTGCGCGAAAGAAGAAGGGTAGAAGACCCCTGGGCGCCTTCCCCTTGCGCGGCAGGAAGAACTCGGGGCCGCAGCACCTTGCGCGCCCACGGTTGAAGCCCGCACTTGCGCGACTGCCCCTTGCACCGAGACCTTGCGTGCCTCCTTTGAAGGACAAGGGAGTTCGGGTGTGTGCAAGAAAAAGACAAGAAGGCCGTAGCCACATTTCTCCTTGTATGTGTGCTAAGTGTAAGGAAGGCTTGCACCTTGTGTGTGTGCAAAGTGAAGACACCCTACGGGTGGTATAAGTGCAAATGAACAACAAACCATAGACTTGTGTGTGTGCAAGAAGAGAAGGAAGTCCGTATCCAAGTCGGAAGACAAGAGGGCCTTAGAAACCAAGTGTGTTCATAAGCACCAAGTGAAGACCACACATTTTTTGAGTGTGCAAAGTGAAGGAAGAAGTCCAAAGACATACCTTAGTGGTGTGTGTGAAATACAACAAAAGGCTAAACCTAGTGTGTTCACTAAAAGTGTATACACTTAGAAGAAGAAGGAAGGGGACATCCACCCTAAAGTATAACACACTTTTATGTGTGTGGACAAAAAGAACAAAGTGTGTGAAGTGACGAAGGTGTGTGTGATTAAGAAGAAATTACACTCTTTGAGTGTTTATCACACCAAGGAAGAGAAGAAGGGGAGTGCATGCATGCATGCACATGCACACGTGAACAAAGCCAAATCTGGTTGTGTGCATTTGAGGATTCCAAGACAAGGAGATCTTGATGATTTTGAGAATCCATGAAATCAGTGCATGAGGATGCAGAGATTCCATGCACTCAGTGCATGAAGTTGATGTGAAGTCAGACTGAAGCCAGACTGAAGATAGAGATATCAGTTGTCTGAGTTTTCAGTAATTGAGAAGAGCCTCATCAACAGAAGTGATCAGAAGTGCTGAGCAAGACCAACAGACCTTTTCAGAGGCTGTTGAATATTCTTGAAGAGAGAAGCCAGGTCATCCTGAGAAGAAGGAGATAAATCCTGAGGAAGACGAGAAGACCTAATCAACTCAAGTGATCAGTGGTACAGAGCAAGGCCAGCAGTCTTTATCCCAGGCTGCTGAAGATACTTGAAGAGCTGAACAAGAAGAAGAGCTACTCGTGTGACTCGAGGATCCAGGAGAATCCCCCTGTGAGACTCAGGGTGGAAGAAGTCTTCAGTGGGATTCTGGAGCAGGCCAGTGGGACTCTGGTAACACTGTGGGACGCAGTATAAATACCCTCCTGTGGGACTCAGTAGAGATACAGTGGGACTCTTTATCGACCATTGTAATACTAACAGATTATAATGGGAGAAACCATGTTGGGACGTATAACCAACATGGCAAGGACGTAGGCCTTTGGTGTCGAACCTTGTAAATCCTTGTGTCTAGTACCTTTTCGTTTACTGCATCATTCGAGGAAATGTTAGAGATACAAGAAGAGTGGATCGAGGCTTTAACCAGCCATAGAGGTTTAATTGATAAGTAATCAATTAGTAAATAGTTTTAAAGGATCACTGATTCACCCCCTCCCCCTCTCAGTGATCACACTGATCTGAACACTTCAATTGGTATCAGAGGGAAGGTTACCTCTATAAGATCCAAGGGAGTCTTTATGAAGTGCAGATTTGAGGAAATGAGTGACCCACCTCAAATGAAGATATCTGCCAAGACTCAGAAAAATAGAAAGAAGAAACCAGCCAAGAAGATGAAGAAAGCCTGTCCTAGCTGCGATGAAGTTGGAATAATGAATGATCCTCAAAATGCAATCGAATATCTTCAGAAGACAGTCCCCAAGGAAGTGGTAATGTGTATAGCTACAGGCATCCTTGATCTTCAAGAAGAAAAATCACAGTTAGAAGAAGAAGCCAATGCAATGGAAGATCAATTGGAAAAAAGGGTTGGCATAACCAACACTCTCAGAAAGCTGGTGAAGGCTAAAGATGAAACCGTTTCTCTTTGCAATGAAATATATGAAGACACTGCTGAAGAATTGCAAAGAAGCCTTTCTGAGAAATAATTCATTAAGAATGTGGTCAAAGATGTTTTCCATGCACTGGAAAAGAGGCACAATGTTCCAATTAATGTCAAAGATGCTCAACTTGAAGACAATGTAAATAGGGTGAAGGAGCTGGACAATTCATTGCTAGAAATAAAAAAGGTGCATGAAGACCAGATAAAGCATCTGGAAGAGAAATGGGAAGGAAGGATAAGAACTATTGAGGATGAGAAGAACTCCCTCAATATGAAATGCTTAGAACTAGAGGTGATATTGAAAAATCAGCAATCACCCAATGCCAAAGCCTCCCAGTCAGCTGAAAGGAGAAATGTTGCTACTCAAGTATGCATTGACCAGGATGATTCTAAAAGAAGGACATCCTCTAATAAAAGGGAAGCATCTTCTAAAATTAAGGTACCACCCATCCCATCTTGTACTAATTCTTCTAATTGTGTTTCCACAAAAAGTGAAGGATGGAAGAATAATTCCAAACAAGTATGGATGAAGACAATGAAGAAAGAAAGCTCTCCTGAAGCAGTACAACAATTCAAGACAAGTACCCTACAATTGGAAGGAATCAAAAAGCCAAGATTTGTGGGTCAATGTTGGTGTTGTAACAAGTATGGGCATTGTGCAAAGGATTGTTGGTACAATCCACTGAATTCCAAAGCACAGAGGAAGCCCATGCCAAGGGGGAGAGAGCCAGAAGGAAAGAAGCAACATCCACAGGTCCAGAGAAATTTGTTTACTAAAAATAGATTTGGATTACTTGATAACATCTGGGATGTTTGCAAAAGTGGTCAAAAAGATACCTGTCAATCTCCAACTGTATCCAGAGCTAAAAAGAAGAGAAGATCACGGAACCTGGCTCAGAAAGAATCCTTGGGAAGAAAACAGAAGAAAGGTGACAATGATCCCAAGAAGATGTTGAAAAAGGAAGAGAAGTCCTTGGATTCTAAGTCCAAGAAGGGTGATGCATCCAGAAGGACCACCAAGAAAACATCCTTCTACTGTGGAAAGAAAGGTCATACCATGGATCTTTGTGAACAAGCCATGGAACTGAATAGAAGCAAACTGGACTCAAAAAGACAATCAATCCAGACGAAGCATAAGGGATTGATTGAAAATAAGTTTCCTAAGAAAGGTATCTTAACAACATCAAAAGAACCATGTGGAATTTCCAAAACTGAGGCCTCACTTCCAAATGACTTGTTAGTCATATGGCCTAATCAGTTTCAACTTTCCAGAGAGCTATAGAGAGCTGAAGATAAAGCACTGGAAATAGCTGAGCCAAAAGGAAAGAAAAAGATTTCACATGAAGATCATGTTCTGTGTGTGAGGTGAAATCAAGCTGGACATACTTGTGATAAATGCATGATATTCATTCCAACTCGGAAGGGATTCTTCAAAAGAATAAAGATTACACCAGGATACTCTAGTGCTCCGAAGGCACCTAGAAATAGAGGAGTCACACACAAAGAAGTTAAAGAGGTGTTGATATCCACACCTGCACAAACATCATTGAAGATCAAATGTGCAAGTGTGAAGAATGGTGAAAATGGGGCATCTCGGTTGAGAGAATCTTCTCAACCTTGTTGTTCACATTGATGAACCAGGGAGGTTCCATCTTATTCACTAATCACTTGTATTTACAGGTGCTAACACCGCAGGGAATTGAAGATGATGATCATTCTCAGCTGGAGGATGGTTTGGAAGGAATTGAGTGCACCCCTTGAGGGGGAGCCAATCTGGAGAAGATGATATTTTGGGATTTAATATCATCTTGAGAAAAGTGAAGGTATTCCAATCATACTTTCATCCATTGATTCATAATTGTATTCATCATGTCAATTAAGGGGGAGTATTGATTGAAGGCAAATGGATGAAAGGGGGAGCTTTATCTTTGCACCTGAACTTTCTGACGTGTTTGGTGAAGTATGTGCAGGATTTAGAAATTCATTGATATATCTGAAAAATTTCAAACCCCTGAAGCATGATCTCACATGTACAGTGAATTATGGACAACATTGAGTTCCTTGGTTACATCACTCTTGTTTTCTACACCGGGTTAGCCCAAGTAGACTAAGAGTTGATTTACTAAAGTCTCTTTGCGAAAGAGAACATGTGACATCATCCCTCTCTTAGTAGTTGTGAAGAAAATGCTTGTCAAAGGGAGGAAGTGATTTTTTTTGAAGAGAACCACACCACACCTTTTCATTTGATTGCCAATAAGGGGGAGAAATATTGGCACACATATTGACCCATTCATATGTGCTCTAATGTATTTCCAACAAATACAAAGGGGTAGATTGAAGTGCACTGTGTTGAATTTGTTGTCAATGAGGTATGTTGTTGTCAAGGAATGAATTGATGGATGTCAAAGAGTTTCAATATTTGAATGACAAAGGATGTGATGGTGTTGGTGAGGAAATGAGAATGGCCATGGTACTGAGATGCATGTCACTCAGGAGATTCACTAAGTGACATAGGATGTTGTGGTTGAAACATTCTTTATCCATATCAGACGATTGTAGAACTGATCTTACTGTTTCAATACTTGTATCAAGATGATACTAAGTTACACCACTTGAAGAATGGATGATGATGGAGTATCATCATTATATATGATGATTGATGAGCTGATCTTTAAGTTCATAGAACTTGTATCCTGATGATACAAAGTCACAACAATGTTAGAAGACCATGAATTGTCTTCTAACTACATGAGGAGTTGATGATGATCCATTCACACCTCCTAAGTGGATGAAGTGGTTTAATGAAGACCATGCACTATCTCTTAGTGCATGATGCATTGAAGATGTTCCAATTTGATCTCTGATTGGATCATTGAAGAATTTTGATGAATTATTTGATTCAGGAGCATCGGTTGAAGGAAGACCCTTCGGGAATTCCATTCTTAAATATTGGATACATGATGAAGAAGAGTTGGAGGAATTCTAATGAAGAAGAAGAGAAGAAAAGAGAAGAGAGGAGGAGAAGAGATATAGAAGAAGAAATGGCTTAGAGGTTGAAATGGTATTTGGCATATTTCACTTGGGAATACTTTGTTTTTATACAAAGTATTATTTTTTGTCCTTTTGCTAAAAAATTGGCCAGCCACGGGTTCAACCCCAAGGCACATGTGGGCCTAGGCGCCACGCCCATGGGGGATCCCATGGAGCAATCCCAAGGCAGCAGGAGGCCACGCGGTGATCAAATCCGCGCGGTAGGGGCGCATAGCGCGCGCCCGCGAGAGGCAGAATGGGCGCCAGTGGCGCACCCGCAGGGAGCAGAGGTGGGCGCGGAGCGCGCCCGCAGAGAGAACACGGTGCGGGGCGGCACCGTGAACGGAGAAGTTCAATTGAGGGAAGGATGGCAGCGGATGTTTGATAAACCGCGGAAACACCGGCCTCCGTTTCGATGTGGGACACGGGATTTTTCCGCGGAGCGAATCCTGGTCGTCCGTCTCATCGCGCGCTCGATCTCTGCCGCTCATCGCATCTCGCCGCGCGAGATCTTATCCCAGCCGTCTGATGTCTTTCAATCACCTGATCCAACGGCCGGCGAGTCATCCACTACCTCGAGCTCATCTGAGGCCTCCCCGCGTGCCTCCGTCGAACCATAGGCCACCCGTACAACGGAGTTCGAGTTCCCAGCCACCTCGGATCAAACCGAAGGCTCCATTCGGCTCGTATGGCCCTACTGAACACAACCATGCAATAAAATATGCATGCACATGATAAATGGAGGATTTTGGACTTCAGCCGAGGAAAACGGAGTTGCTGAGGCTTCGTGTGTTCGTGCTATGCATGGACAAGCATTAAAGAGGCCATGAATGCGTTCGAAAATAAATGCACGTGAAGGAGGAAAATAAAAATGCAACCCGCGTTGAACAGAGGATAAAAATCAAGATTTGAAAAATCTTGAAGATCCGAAATCTTCGGGATCTCACACGGATGGGTCGAAGAATTACATGCCTATAAAAGGAGCACCCGAGGATCTCAAAAAGTTTGATGAATCTTTGTTGAAGATCTGAAGTCCCGCGAAGCCTCGGTGCTTAGCGAAAAAACAGCATGCGCGCACCACTTGCACGACAATAAATCCCGGAGCCATCCCATGGCTCTGTTAGTTCCTTTTGCTCACTCCTTGTGCGAAAGAAGAAGGGTAGAAGACCCCTGGGTGCCTTCCCCTTGCGCGGCAGGAAGAACCCGGGGCCGCAGCACCTTGCGCGCCCACGGTTGAAGCCCGCACTTGCGCGGCTGCCCCTTGAACCGAGACCTTGCGCGCCTCCTTTGAAGGAAAAGGGAGTTCGGGTGTGTGCAAGAATAAGACAAGAAGGACGTAGCCACATTTCTCCTTGTATGTGTGCTAAGTGCAAGGAAGGCTTGCACCTTGTGTGTGTGCAAAGTGAAGACACCCTACGGGTGGTATAAGTGCAAATGAACAACAGGCCGTAGCCTTGTGTGTGTGCAAGAAGAGAAGGAAGGCCGTAGCCAAGTGGGAAGACAAGAGGGACTTAGATCCCAAGTGTGTGCGTAAGCACCAAGTGAAGACAACACATTTTGTGTGTGTGAAAAGTGAAGGAAGAAGGACAAAGACTTACCTTAGTGGTGTGTGTGAAATAGAACAAAGGGCTAAACCTAGTGTGTGCACTAAAAGTGTATACACTTAGAAGAAGAAGGAAGGGGACATCCACCCTAAAGTATAACACACTTTTAAGTGTGTGGACAAAAAGAAAAAAGTGTGTGAAGTGACGAAGGTGTGTGTGATTATGAAGAAATTACACTCTTTGAGTGTTTATCACACCAAGGAAGAGAAGAAGGGGAGTGCATGCATGCATGCATGCACATGCACACGTGAACAAAGCCAAATCTGGTTGTGTGCATTTGAGGAGTCCAAGACCAGGAGATCTTGAATATTTTGAGAAGCCATGCAATCAGTGCATGAGGATGCAGAGATTCCATGCACTCAGTGCATGAAGTTGATGTGAAGTCAGACTGAATCCAGACTGAAGTTAGAGATATCAGTTGTTTGAGTTTTCAGTAATTGAGAAGAGCCTGATCAACAGAAGTGATCAGAAGTGATGAGCAAGACCAACAGACCTTTTCAGAGGCTGTTGAAGATTCTTGAAGAGAGAAGCCAGGTCATCCGGAGAAGAAGGAGATAAATCCTGAGCAAGACGAGAAGATCTGATCAAATCAAGTGATCAGAGGTACAGAGCAAGGCCAGCAGTCTTTATCCCAGGCTGCTGAAGATACATGAAGAGATGAACAAGAAGAAGAGCTACTCGTGCGACTCGAGGAGCCAGGAGAAGCCCCCTATGAGACTCAAGGTGGAAGAAGTCTTCAGTAGGATTCTGGAGTAGGCCAGTGGGACTCTGGTAACAATGTGGGACGCAGTATAAAGACCCTCATGTGGGACTCAGGGGAGATACAATGGGACTCTATATCGACCATTGTAATACTAACAGATTATAATGGGAGAAACCATGTTGGGGCGTATAACCAACATGGCAAGGACGTAGGCCTTTGGTGCCGAACCTTGTAAATCCTTGTTTCCAGTGCCTTTTCATTTACTGCATCATTCGAGGAAAGGTGAGAGATACAAGAAGAGTGGATCGAGGCTTTAACCATCCATAGAGGTTTAATTGATAAGTAATCAATTAGTAAAAAGTTTTAAAGGATCACTGATTCACCCCCTCCCCCTCTCAGAGATCACACTGATATGGGCACTTCACCTCTCATCAACCCATTTTTATAAACCTTTATTGGCTTTCATTATTCTACCAAAATATCACTATTATTTTTCTTTTTAAACCAATTATGCAGTGAATTCCATTTACATTTTCTATCATGTTTGTTCAACCTTATGCACATATAATATTTATTGGCGATTTACATCTTTTTATTTCACACTCATTGATCATGGAATACATTATGACAATTAATGGATCCATGTTTTATGATATATGTGTCACACTTAAGAAATAGAATAAAATAAATGTGTATGATGTGCCCGAAATTATATAGGGCTCCAATGAATTGGGTAATTTTTTGTCTCTTGAAATGTCTTTTTGGGACAAGGAGTAAACCAAATTTCTTTATGTAACTTTGTACAAAATGACTTTTGGGTGTTTTTTCCTTGACCTACTGTTAGGATATAGGGTTTTAAGTTTTTTCTACATTTTCGGTGTTATAATTCTCAAGTTATATCATGTTTTATTGCTCCTATTAATGATTCCTCCTTTTTTTATTCCCATTTCTGTGAATATTGTATATCGTGTATCACCATATTTGATGGTGATTCACATACTAGGATTTACAGCTCAACGATTTGATATTTATGCCCCTAGTTTTCTCATGATATTTTAAGTACTAGTTTGTTAAAGTGGTATCCAATAAATATGATGTATCTAATATTTTATGTTGTTAGGAAATAAAATTATTTCCTAAATAAAATAGACTTATAGATCATATGATTCAACTGAAGTGTATTATTTTTTAATAAATCATGTATAAATGTAAAAGAAAGAGAAGGGTTGTTATAAAAACCATTATGTGCGAAAAAATATATAAATTCACATATAACATTATTGCTTCTTGATATTGATTATATTTTATTAGTTTATTAAACATGGACATATTTCCTTTATACAATATTTAGAACACAGAATAATTACAATATAAATATCACACTCACCATAATATGATAAATATACATTTATTTATATTTCCCCCAATATTTTTTAAAATACCTAAGAGAAACAACTCTACCCCAAAACTATAGTATTGAGAAATTAACCTCAAAGAGGAAATAAAAACTCAAAACATCATGAATCTAATCATAATGGTTGTAATGCATGACTTGATTTATGTTTTTCACTTTAATTTATAAATTATGTTTATTCTTTTTCATTCATCTTTAGAATAAAATCACGTTGGACTGAAAAACCTCAGTTCGCACACTCCACATTTTGACTGATCTCAAAGATTTTATTTTCCAAAAACATATTATGAAAAATGGTTTTTCTGGTTCCCAATGTGATTTTACCTAATATTAAGTAATTCAAAACATAATGAAACTGTAATTATTAATTTACAATACATAATCCAATATATATATAGACTCGCCAATTCTTTGAAAAAAACTAAATGGAGAAGAAAAACTTTTACATTCATCTAAATACCAGAATGACTCCCTCAAATTTTAAATTTCACCACTACAGTACATTCAAAAATTATTTTAAAATTTGAAATCACAATGAGGAGAAAAATCCTAGTACAAATAATGAGCATTGAAATATATACCATGGAGTAAACATTCATTGCTGGTCTAATTAAAGAATTTTTTTGTGCTTGAACGTGCATCATAAGAAACAACATGTAAGGAAAAATTAGAAATGAATTTATATATAAAAACCTCTTATACGTTTTTATTAGTGTGACAAATGTTCATGATAAATGATACATGGATCAATAAAAAACAATAAACAAATATTATTCATATTGATATGTACAGGTAGATTACTTTTTACACGATGCCTGATATGTTTATTGAAGGTTTACAGACTAAACAACAATTTTATATGAATAAACTCTAATAATAATGATTATAATAAAAATGAAAATAAATATGGACCACATCAAGGGTATTAAATACAACTTCTCCAAAATTAAAAAATGTATTAACAAGTTTTTTAATACAATCCAAGCCTATATAAATAATTTTGATGCTCACGTGGAGATACTAATGAAATTAAATTGTTAAAGGAATAAAAATAATTTCATTTCAAACTAAAACCATTCATAGGGAGTATTTGATAAAAATCACACAAAAAAAAGTTCAAATAATATTAAAAATTGTAAATCAATTAGATGGTGTTTTTGAGATTTTGAGGATAAAGAACACACTAAAACATTTCTATTATATGATTGACACATGGATAATTATTAATATAATGGATTCCATAAAAATAGCATAACAAAATATTTTAGGAGGAAACCAAGTAGAAATTTTGTATTATTAAATATCATTCATTGAAGAGAAAACTAAGGAGCAATTTACATTATTAAAGGGAATATCTTGTCTCCATTTTGACTCCTCTCCCTAACTGGTTTCCTCTTCTTCCTAATTTACCTAATATTTTTCACAGTCTTCGAAATCGTACTTTTGTTTACTTTGATTAACCATTTGAACCGCCTTTGTCATCATTTTCTGCATTAATTTCTAATTGTATCTTCTAAAGGACTGATAAAGAAAAAAATTCATTAAAAACTCGTAAATAATTGTAAGCATATAATATAACCTCCATATATTTCACATGGGTCTTTTCCTTTTTAGTTTTAGTAATAAAATAAATGTATTTATGGGTGATTAAAATCATATTTATTATGAGGAAAACACCAATGTGAACGTTTAACTATAGTGTTATCAGGGTTTATATTCTCCTCAAAACACAAAACTCATTAAAAACCATAAATTCCATTAAATGATAGATATTTTCTTCTTATTTCATAAAATTTTTATGGAGGCCTCCCTCATGGGTTTTAGTCTATTTTTATCCCAATCTAATGGTTCATGTATTCAACAATTTTTTAGGGTTTTTATAGCATGTCTTCTTGAATAAAAAACTTTTATTTACTAGATGAATGTATCCATCAACATAATATTTGGATAATATAATTATAGGACTATAAATAGTGATAAAACAGTCATATTACAAAATTAATGTATTTTAGTATGATATATATATTTATCCTCATTCAAAGGCATCCACCAAAATGGGCAAAAAGACATTATATATTTTTCATTGCATGTATCAACATATAATGATATGTTAAACATACATAAACATATAAATTACATAGAAAACTATTACATGGAAATACAGTTCACAAATGATGACCACATAAATACATTTTAACTATTATATATAATAATATGATTCTTCATAAGACCATAAAACATAAATACAACATATATTGTCCAAAATTATTTTATTATTTATTAAATATTAGAAAAACAATAACATAAAGTAGTAGCAGAATATAATTCAAATATCAATCAAATTTATTATCATGAATAATATAATTTCAATGATTTATATATTTTTTTGAAATCCAATGAAAGGATGTAATGAATTTTATAGAAAAATATAACCTTTATGGTAAGACACAACCAAACCATATAGAATATAAATTAGACTATATATCTAATATAGGGCCTCCCTTACATTGATGTGAAACAATACATTCTATATTTGGGAAAAGAAAATGGTTTGATGTCGATATACTTTATAAATATTTGTTTTTTGAATATAATTAATGTACTCATTATAACTCTAATCTAGGATTCCCACATTGATGGAAACCATAAACTAAGAATCTTATCCAAAACCCTTACATGGATGAAATCATTATTCGTTAAAGCTTAATTTATGAATCTCCTTACATATAGTAACAATGATCTTATGTTGGACGATATATTTTGTTAAATATATGGGTGTACTATATAAAATAACTATTTTTACTTTTTAGTACTATCTTCTCCCTATTGAGATATAGGATGTCATTAATATATTTACAGAAGGAAAATTCTAGAAAAACAATGATCTTCATATTTAGTGTTTCTTCAAAAGACCATTTGTAAAACATTATTTTCAAAAATAATCAGTTTTTATTTATCCTATACATAATTGTTTCTTAGGGTATTTCATCACACATGTCACAGAGATTCAGGATTCCACTATATTTTAAACATTCCATCATCCCAACCTATCCAATTACCACAGATTATTTATGATATTTAACTATAGTAAATAACAGATGATTGTATCTAGACATCAAAAAAGATTACTGTAAATCATAAAATATGAGTTTAAACCTTTATATGAAGCGAATACACACTTAAAAGTGGAAAAAATATCTACAAATATTATATACCTATACATCCCTTTTATACTCATCTGTAATGTTTCACTTTCTCTGAGGAAACCACATCAGACTGTAGAATTTCCGCTAATCAATTATCTTTGATCTAAAAATAATTTATTCACAAGGAATTGATAGTTAATATGCATAGTATTGATTTTTAGTCCATAGTTGAGAACACCATATGGTGAATGCATCCCTATCACATTCCTAGTATATTAAAATTCCATTAAAGTATATATTTTATTATGTATTACTTAATGAGGACATGAATTTAAACAATTATTTACTAAATCTAAAACTAAAGTCCGTACATAATTCTAGATGTTATTTATATATAATGGTATCAAATCTTGGGATTAGTAATTTGGGATCTATAGTCCGTGAAGACCATAGAGTGTTCAGTGGTGGGGTGATATTAAGTACTATATGTTTCCTTACATACTATCATTCATAAATTTTTTTATTTGATGTATTTTTCCAAAAAAAAGTAATATCATTTTTTATGATAGAAGAAAATTTATGGATCAACAATTCTTTTAGAAAAATAATGGATTAATTTTTTGATATTTTTATAATAGTATAAATTTTTATACTTGTACAAATCTCAATGTTTCATGTAATTAAATTTTAGATTCATTAGAAATTTAATGTAGTTTTTTCAACATAATTTTTTTTGTGTGTCGGTTAATTTTTTTTTGTTTTAATAAGAACCATCCGGAAGAAGGTTATCTTTTATAAATAGATTTATTTTTCTTTGAGAATTTAGAAAATGAAAGTTTGTCAACCAATTATCACAAACCCCGTTATATAAATTGAATGAACTAGCCTTCTAAAATCTATTTATATTCAGAAGTGAAATTAAAATTTATTTTAATCCATTTTGACTTAGGTTTCATCTCTTTTAAACCCAATGGAATCTAATTATAATTATTGAAATTTATATATATTGAAAAATTATTTTAACTCCCCTATTTGATGATTTTATGAATGTTATTTATTTTTTTGAATAAAATTATTATATATGTTGAAAATGTCCATTATATGATAAACAATAACCCAAAATTAACATAACCACACACATAAATACAATGATTCAAGTTCAGAAGTCACCCTTTATATTTTTATTTTTCTATATATTAAAAATAAAATATATTTCTATGAAAAAAAAAATTCAATGTCCTTATTATGGAATAATACTATTTTTCTATATGCATGAATTGTAAAGTTCATCAAGATACATGACTAGCTGCTATAGACTGTAAGGAGTCACTACATCTCATTTATATTTTAAAAGTATTACTCTTGATGTAAATTAACCAAAATAGGTGATTAACTTAACAAAAATAGAATGTCACATTTATGACTGTACACATCAAATAATTCTTATACAAGGGATTTGTGCTTGAGTCCCCCACATGTAAGTTGAAAATTATTACATATAAATATGATAATTGTATACATTCAGAACATATATAAATTGGATAAAATTCAAACTCACTAAACTGGAATATGAATTTGTAGAAAAACAAACCTCATATAATAAAATTATAGAATCTTAAGGTTTTCCAATAAACTAATTTTTTTATAGAAGAGTATCTCAAGAGAATATGAATAATGGATTCAAAGGGTTTAATTGTTAATTCTTGAGGGGGATCAATTCAACTTCCCTCAATGACAAACCTCTCATTATGGTTATATACAACAGAAATTCACAATATAATTTTATTGCGAAGAAATATAATATAGTAGTGGTAATTTTTCATACCTTAAATTAGAGAATAATAATTACATTAGTTAAAAAAATAAACGGAATAAGGGAAAGAATAAAAATGATGATAAGAAATATAGTTGTTAATGGAAACTCACTTTTCATACATGAAACAAGGTAGATGTAGATTCATTTCATTTGAATGAATAATGCCAAAAAAAAAATATTGATGTTCGGAACTATCGAATGGTGAAAATTTTATTTAAAAAAAAATAAAATAAACAAGAAAATAATATTAAATGTAAAAATAATTATATATTAGTGTTTTATTTCATTACCACTTACCCATTTCCTTATAAAGTGAGGAGAAATTAACTCTCTAACATAAATGAGTAGGTAATCCCATGTATAAAATTAAACATGAAAAGTAATTCTGAGAACAAAAATATCCTCCCATTATTGCTATATATAACCTTACATCCCAATATAATTTTAACAAAGATTATGCTTAAATAAGAATGTCCATTTTTAATACTTTATTTTATAAAATAATAATTACATAATTTCAAAAATAAATATATTAAGAGAAATAATAAAAAATTATAATTAGAAATAAAATTATTAAGGGAAGATCACTTTTGATACCTGAAATAAAATATAAGTATTTTTACTTCTTTTGAATGTGTAATGGCTTAAAAATATATTTATTTTTTGAATTACATGAAGGTTTAATATTTATATAATAAAAATTTACATTGATGTAGATATTAGTAAATGGGATTTCCATATTATAAAGAATATACATGGATGCTTTTCATGTAAGTAAATATCCACAACAATGACCTGAAATAATCTCATCTATAAATTAATGTATAGAAATTATTAATTAAAATATAATAGTTACTCAATGTAGCATATCTCCACAGTGTCCACAGATATATTTTTAATTATTTTTATTGAGATAATGGAACTGAAATGATTGAACAGAAGAAAACAGTTACAATTAAATGAGTGTGATTCATATATTACCAAATATTTTTCTATTTCTAATATTTAATTGTTTCCTATTTAATGGAATTATAATGATAATTCATTTTTTCTGATCCATTAATATTATATAAATATTTTCAATGTTTTTTGAAACCATCTTTGGATTATTTAGAATAATCACCTATTCTCAAACAACAGACATCGCAAAACAATCAACAAAACATTTTGGGTGATAAATAGTGAATCAATGCTAACATAAACCTAAAATAATTTGGGGCTAATAAATAATTAAAATATCGATCAACCATGACTTAATAGCATAAATTATTTTATTCATTTTTTGGACAATCCATCTTTTATGGGTTGAGGGGGAACCCCTTATATGACTCTTAAACCTAGTTTCACAAGTCCTATAACATGATAGAAAGGCCCAAGGAACAATTCCTAATACATGAACATTGAGATACTAATTTCTAGATATCAATTGGGTCTATCGCTACCTAGTATCGTGATCTTTGAATTTTCCTAGATCCACACATTACCTGGTAGATTGGATTGCATTTCCCTATAGAGAGTTGCACGATGTCTGGTACCAATGGCAATTTTAATACACTCTCATTCTTCTAATACTGCTAACATTACTCTGGTGGATGCTACTTTTTCTCTGAATAGTCTTTTGGGGAATGTTTATATGAGGTTTGGTTAGGATTCTTCTTATTCTATTATATAATGAAGGATGGTTGGGTTGATGGAAAATGATGACCCAAAGGAACTATGGACCAAAGGAAAAATAAATCATGAAGGCCTTGAGGCCCATAGGTCATGACCGGTGGGCCGATGTCCCAAATTAGATGAATATTTTTTAAATCAATAGTACATCATTGTCCCTAATAAATAAATTATTACAGTATTACTACATAAATTTGAAAATTCATCCTCATCCGAATTTGATCCTGGTTCATTCATATGCTAAAGAGGAACCTCTATCACTCAGTTACATTCATGTTATCCTTAGGGAAAGTGGAGAAGTTAATCTTATATTCATTGATGAAAGAACGTATTTAATAATTAGTTTATTATGACCGATAAATATGTTAAATGATGAATATTGATAATTTATAATGAAAAAAATGTAATATAAAATAAAAAAAATATTTATAGATATTAAAAAATCGTTAAAAATGATTATTTTTAAACTTATAAAAATAAAATCCATTTGTTGAAAATATATTTGTTTCATTGAAAGAATTAAATTTTATGATTGACTAGTGGGAATAAAAATACATAATATTTACTTCATAATGTAATTTTGTTTTTCTAATCTGATAGATGAGTGAAACCAGTTATAAAAATAAAATGTAATAAAAATGAATTTATTTCATAACATGTGTTACTGGATTAAAATTCCAACCATCCATTTCATAAACAATGGGTAAAAACTTTATTGTTATTACACATGAATTCCTGATACATATAACTTAAAATACATTTACACCTGCATATTAACATTTTTTTCTATTAAAAAATTTCAATTTAAAAAATCAACAGATATTAAATCAGAATATGAGGATGAATATGTGTATTTCAGTTAATTGATATGATATATATGATCAAAAAATTATAATTTTATTTTTTTTAGAAAAAAATATTATGAAATTTGATCCATATTATATAAGAAATAATAATCGGTTTATTATGATTAAAACATAACATTGAAAGAAAGACAGAAAGAGAAATGAATATCATGGAAAAAAATGTAGTTGTAGTTTCATAACCTTAATGTTGATACCACTGAAGAAACATTAATTTTCAAACATATATCAGTCTTATAAATAATGATATTAAAAAATAAAAAAAAATTGAAATATTTTAACCATGATGGGAATGGTATATTTTATAAATAGTTTTTTGGATTTATATGATATAAAAATGTTTAGTTGTGTAACATGACCCGAGGAACAGGGATCATAGAGCTGAGTGATTCCAAAAATTGGTTGTGACTATGATAGAGAGAGCATGAAATATTTAGAGGACCTAGAAGAGATAAGGGAAGTCCAATAAAATATCGGTTGGTGAAGGAAAATAGAGAGGGGAAATGGGGTATGAAGGGAGGGACACATGTACTTGTATCCATACACATTCGAATGAATAATATATATATATATATATATTCAAAAAATATCATAGAATATATATCCTTTCATAATATATATATATAAAAATATTTTATACAGAAAATATGTAATGTTAACCAATCTGACATTTTGGTATGTTCAAGAATATGTCAAACTCCCCCAATAACTATATGAGCTTTATGTATGTTTATTCACCACATTATACTCTTGAAATACTAATCCTTGCTTTGTATAATACACCAGATATAGGCTAAGAATGCCTAAAATATTTCAATATAGAGTATAATTCCCTAATGCATTATTGATATTCTTATCCCTCATCAATAATAGTTTCCACATCTGTATATGACCGTTTCAACAGAAACAGTACCCCTTAAACCCAAGATGTTATGTTTAACATATGCCAAGGAGATAATGGAACTTATAACTACACCATATGAAAATAAAAACCAATTCTCGAAACCTAATATACCATAATTATCATTTTGTAATTTATTACCCTTATTTAACTATATAAAATCATCACATTACTTTCAATTTGTCTTCAATATCTGATATTATCCTTTCACCGACTAGTTTATTGGTTTTAACGTGTCAAAGCATAATTCATGACCAATATCATCGTTTTAGGATCATGATGTTAATTATACAATTCACAAAAAAAATCTATTTAATATGATTTAGACTAATTTCTAATATAAGAAACCCATAGAATAAATTTAAATCAAATAGAATTCCATAATTCAAATATGAACACATACCAAGCCCTTGAAAATGTAATATATCATATAACTCAAAGATAACAAGTATCAATTTTATGGGATATACCCATAACATCTCTAAGAGAATACTGATTAAATAATCTGATGAAATTAAAAGAGAATAATAAATATACAATGGTTAAGGCCCCCACAATTTAGAAACATGTTGTAATAATCGATTTAAAAGAAATTTACTCAAGATATAATTTTGAAATTTTTTTCATCTATGTAACACCTTAAAATTATAAAATAAGAACATTTTATTTGATATTATGTATGGTATGCAACGCAAAATTCCTATAGGAATATAATATATTGAGACATTACAATTTAATTACTATTTTAAATAAATTTAATATATTATAAAGGTCATAATGAACACAAAATAGGGTTAGATTTTCTCGCACGCAACATGAACATTCTTCGATGAATTGTGAAAAATTTATATCTAAATATTACCAAGAAATTATATATTAATAAAATATTATTATTTTATATAATAAGATATATCATAGTCATTAAATTTTATGTTATTAATAGAATTAACTAACATATGAGAATAGTTATATATTTAATATTGTATAATGTATTTTTTATAATCATCCAATATATTTGATAGTCATATGCTAAGAACAAACCCAGTATTACACATAGAAATCTATATTTTTATAAAGGCACTTTTCTAAATTTTAATGGAGAACCTATTTAAATTATAACTTTTGGAACATCTATAAATTTTTTATTTCAAGATATATATCATTTCTGAAATAAAATCATCAAAATTTTCTTACATGATTTTTTTGAATTTTTAGTTCAGTTTCATTTCAATATGACTAGTTAAAAAACTAAATTTTAATCCAAAACGACATTTTCATATAATTTATTTGTAAGAATTCATTATATATTTTTTTCTTTGAAATTATATTTAGAAAAATTATATATCAATTAATCCAATATAGCCCATTATAATTAATTTCACTTTGAATTTTGATATATAAACATTTCAAACATTTGCATATTTTTTACTGAAAAACAATGATTTCTCGTCTCGTATATGGTATTAATTTTAAATTAGTTTCATAATATTATTTGACTAAAATTTTCATAAAATGTATTCCACATTTTTAATTTTAATAATTTCTAATTTCTAATAAGTTAAACCGAGTTATTGACAAAAATATTAGTGAATGTTATTAAAATCAATTACAACGATTAAGAGGAAAATATGCTAGTCAATGAACTAAACATTAATATGAAGAGCCAAGATAACCTAGAAACGTGTCTAAAAACCATTTTATTGAAATATATAAAACCTATATTACCTTGTATATATTTTGTTCAATTATTGGACAAACTAATCAAATGAAAAACATTGGTGTAACTCTCTTTTCAAAAATATACAAGAATGCCACTCCACCTCCACAAAAAAAAGGAACTCAACCCTCACACTTTAAAACGCCTCACAATCCAATATACCATGGAAAATATCTACCAAAATACCTACTAAAATTCCCTCCACTAATCATATAATCCTCATCTTGGAATAATTACATTTGTGGAATCCCTTTGGTGTAGTCCAAAATGAGTTACCCATATAACAGGAAACATCATTCCTCATGCTATTTTGTTTTATTTTCATTCTCCACTATCTCCCAAAAATTCTTTTTAAATTAATATATCATAAAATTAGTATAAAAATTATAAGGATATTATTTTATTCAATGGTTCATACCCAAACATACACAAACATCCATCAAATGGAGAACAAACATAAACATTATGTGTACAACGAACTACTACCTATCAAAATGATGTCATTCATTTTTTCTATTACCATAACTCATGGTTGGGAATTATAGTAGACAGATTTTTTATATGTGATATATAATAATATTATAATTTATCTATTCTTATACAATTCATTAGTAACACATTTTTTTCAATCTATTTTGTTGGAATACAATAACATCATTTATGGAAGTGTGCACTATCACCTACCCAAACTGATATGATTCGTTCATGCAATACATGGAATGTATAAAGGATGGTTTTAATAAAACAATTTTTCATATATGAGATATATAAGATACTGGAATAATAATATTGAAATAAATAAATATATAAATATATATATATATATATATATTGTTCTCATTTCTTAAATATGACAATGAAATGGAAGTATTGTTCATGCGTACGTATGGTGTACCATCTACATGAACGGTAAATTTGATTTATTATATCCAAATACTATGGAATGGTATAAATACATACATAATTAATATATATGATATTTAAATCATTTATTATATTATCTATATGATTAAAACATGAAAAAAATAAATAGGAACAACAAGTAAGAAGTTAAAACATAATCGAAATACTGGCCAACTTACATAAGAAATTGAGAATATAATGAATCATTAATTACAAATGGGTAATAAGTTATTTTATGAAGATAATATATGGCATTAAAAATATAATTATGGTTGTTTTATATGTTTTTATATCTTTAAAACAATAATATATCATGACAATAGATATTCACCCAAAATGAAATGCAAGTTAGGGTATTCTAGCCTCACATTTATTTTCATGATGCATACACCATTAACACTAATTAATTATATAGTGAGGTATACTTGATACACATTTTGATATACTATATGATTAATTATTTTATATTCATGGTATTTAATTGTTTTCCTTTGATGATTATTACTTTTTATCTTCCAATTCAGATGTTACCATAGTGGTACAAGACGTCATCTCAATTTCCCTTATTTTAGGCATAAGTTAATATTGTGCACCTAATTTCTTATATATGGTGTATATACTACAAAATTTACATGTAATATCGTGAATAATATTTATTCTTCTTATTTTTAGTTTCATTATTGAATTATTTCATCTAAGGTGATTCGAATTGAATATTACCAAGTGGTATAAAATTTTCATATTCCAATTATTTTTCCAAGGGTAATATTACTTCCTCGTTGTCTTAAATTTTATAATAATACATGTGTAATCACATTTAATATCAATTTTTGTTTTTAAAATATTATTATGTGCTTTTATATTTGACCAAAAAAAATCTATTCATTTATTTACTCTAACAT
The DNA here is from genome assembly GCA_963277665.1 of Viscum album. Taxonomy (NCBI): domain Eukaryota; kingdom Viridiplantae; phylum Streptophyta; class Magnoliopsida; order Santalales; family Viscaceae; genus Viscum; species Viscum album. Next base: position 569,953,519 of record OY728151.1, read on the forward strand.
GAATTTTTTGGTCTTTTTAAGGGATCATATAACAATTTCATTTTTTTCAATATTGTTTACACATGAAATTACATCATAAAAAATTATTGTACAATTTTTTAATAAACCCTTTAATTTTATTCCCATATGGGTTTTCAGGACCGTTCTCAAGTAATAGTACAATTATTTCATTATTTTCCACATAAATGATTTTAGAAAATATTTTTATGAAGACCTGAATTCATTTCTATCTTTAATTAGACAGCCTATTTTTTAATAAGTTATTTTTATTAAAATAATTTCAAATTTTTTTATAAATTTATAAAATATTTATTAATGGAATTATCACCCTTTAAAAAGGTTTTTAAAAGTAATATCAAATTAGAATTATGTTCAAAAAATTTTTTCAAAAAAGTATATTTCCTTTAAGATAGTTGTAATGTCCTTTTATTTCATCCATGAAAAAGAATATTTATTTTTACTCTTCATGGGATAGGTTCTATTGATACCATCCTTATTCTTAAATATAAATTTATTTATTTATTTTACTATTGATATTATTGACATTCAATTCCATTATCCATTTGGTGGTCCCCATGAAATATTCAACTAATAAAGATCATTATACATTAATATTACCCTAAATATACTTCTCATTTATTGTGGATAGGATTATTTCCTAAACCATATACCACATTTACATAGGGTGTGTACTTTAAAATTATTTTATTATATTGGGAAATATTGATAAATCTGTATCTTGAACTCCATATGAATATTTGATAAGGATCATTATTAAATTTATTATTTGATATATAATGAATTCTTTGGATTGTACGACATGGGTGGGAAAAGTTATAGATTTCCCCTCAATGCATCGACAGTGTCATGAGATAAAATTAGTTAGTAAAAACCATTCTTGTTTTTTCTAATCATAATATATGGGTTTCCACTCATATATTTAAACTATCTTGTGAATGGTATTAAGGGTAATAATATCACATTCCTGAAAAAAAAATTGAATAACTACAGTTTTCCTTAATTATGATTCAGTTATTAATATTCATGAAATTATTCATTGAGATTATATATGGATTCAACTTATTCTCTATTCGTGGATTACGTGGAATGCGTTTTCAGTTTCGTACCTTTCTATATTAATTTATCTATATTTGGATATTTAAATTTCATGTTTTAAAAATTATTTACCTTTCCATATTCATTACGTACTTCTTTACCAAATTATTGATTATATTCCATGTATCATCAATTATTACATTTCAATATTGAAAATTCTCGTTTATTCATTATTTCACCCACTTTTATATTCCATTACTGAGAATTTCACCACACCATTTCCTTTCCTGATGATTCCCATAAGTTTACAAAAAAAAATATGCATGTATTTGACAGATGGAATAATGATTTTGTCCTCTAATGAAAAAAATATGTACAAATTTTTGTATTCATTTTTAATACAAGACTTCATTATATACCTTATTTACCAATACTACTAAACTATTTGATCTATTGGGTTGAAATTTTCTTTTAACTTTTTCAAATTTAATAGTTGTATGACACTGCATCTGGGATTTTTGTATAAGTCCCTAGACATAAAACATTACATAATCTTCAGATAAGTAAACAATTTGACGTTAATTCCGATTGAGGATGTTTTCATGTTTATTTTTTAAAATAATTAGGTCATTATTAGTACATATAATCCCATAATAATACAAGATGATACTATCAAAATAGTATACATTGTTTTCCACCAAATAAAACACTTTAAAAGATGATTTCCTTTCCTAATTAAAAATCTTTTGAATTATTCCTTAACCGTACTCATCCTTATACATTGTGAAAAAAAATTAACAAAACTTTTGATGAGAATAAATGATCATTAAAAGATAAAAAAAGAAAAGAAAACATTAGTCCATGAATATTTATAAACTCATAAATTCACAAGAATCATGAGAGCTTCATACAAATCCTAAATCATAAATGTTACACGTGGAATCCATATGATAAATACATTGTTGATTTCAAACCCATATATGGTGTAACCTTCATAGTTATGTTTGGAATACCCATAACAGAACATTCCCTAAATATATAATCAGAAACCATAACGTGTACATATATCCCATAATAAAATGCATGGGAAAGATATCATGGGATCACCCTCCCTCAGGTTATCATGTAACCACCTCTATCCATAGGAAATTTCACATAACCATAAACTAATCATAACAAATGAACAAGTACATTGGAAAAAAATATGATTTCCACATTGAAATACTAAGACATAATTTCTAGATATTTATATAGTCAATCCATTTTAAAAACCATTTTCAATAACAAAATACCAAAAAAGTAATATGTTATTTACATTTCATTTTAAAAAATTATGGTTGGTAGAGGAATCCAAATATAAAATAATTCCTGTAGTGGTGGAAAGGTTGTTGTAACCACGTGATTTAAAATAAACATTATATTTATCATATAGTAAAATGATTCATAAAAAAAATTCCTTTTGAAATACATGGAATGAAAATAAAATTCAAATGGTTTGATTACACACTGTATAAAATAAGTTCATACATAAAATCAAAATATCCCTTAATGGAAGGAGATTGAGACGAACTCCCTTAGAAAGAATGTATCATTTGAATATAGATAAATTAGTGACATTATTATGTGTAAAAAAAATACAACCAATATAAGAGTAAATAATGTGTAAAATAATCATAGGTCATTCACACATATTCGTTTAATATCTAAACCATTGACCTGGATATTTAACTCAATGAATGTAGATTGATTTAATATTTCTATTACCTTAAGTCTGACTTGTATCATTATTTTATTAATTTCAAAAATAATAAATATATGTTAATTTTTAATTTCATTATAACTTTTCTACATTTTATTATTCATTTTATATCACTTATTACCATATTATAACAATTAGTTAATTATTTTATTTTATATCAGACGTTTTATTGATGTTTGGTACTTGAGTCAAAAATGAACTTGTTTTGATGAAAATTATACATGTGGTCATAAGTCCATTATCTCTAGAATATTATTCATGATTTAAATATCATATATATATATATATATTATATGTATTTATAATATTCCATAACAATTATAGATAAGATATTAAAATCACAGTTCAGGGAGATGGTAGGTCGTACGAATGCATGAACTCTACTTTCATTTCTTCGTCATATTAACAGAATAAAATCAAAATTTAACATAAGTATATTATAATTATATTATTATATATATGTTATATATGTTGGATAATTTCATTAACTCTATCTTTTATATGTTTCATTTTTGTCATTAATGAGTCATATTACTTTGAGGGTGAGGTAGTCGACACTACCTCACATGAAATTATCATATTTACACATCAGGGAAATCAAAAAAGGTATGTTGTATATAAAAATAATAGAACCATAGAGACAATATGAATATAATTTATATAATATATATAAATATTTCCATCACAATTTCCACCATGATAAGGTAGTGATGAAATTGAACAATCGTCATTTTGTGTGGCAGTAGTTCATCATGCACAGAAACAGTTTGTTTTATATCCATTAGATGAAGGTGTGTATAAGTTTAGGTCAAACCCTTATCATAAAAAATCTTATTATATTTACAAAACAATTTTTTTTATAAAATATTGGAATAAAAAAATTATTTGGCTTGATAAAGAAAATAAATGAATGGATCTCGAGAGAATACATTTCCTCTAAATCGGGTAGCACCTTTTGATTTGATCCAAATGTATTTCTTGAATTTCCTTTTGTCCAAGGTGATACTTAAAGAAGTATGGTAGGGATGTTTGAAGCGTATTTTACTATATTTTTTATTAGAAAATGGGATTCATTGGTGTGAGTTTGTGGGTAGGGATGGTTTCCTTTTATACGAGGGAGGAGAGGCACTTTATGAAAGTCTTGGAATATTATTTTATAATAAATATATTTTAGAATTATTATAGTTTTAAAGTGAAATATTTCAAAAATAATATTATTATGGATCCCAATAAACTCAAAAAATATGTTTCAGACATGTTTAGGTCACAAAATTATCCTTATCTTTTATATTTAACCCATAGTTAAAATCATTAACTCTTACCATGTTTTCTTCTATTTTTACACAATATTGTAAATATAGATAAAATAAAATGACAAGGGAACCAAAAGTTGATCACTAATTACATTTTTAACAAAATATTATTCATTTTTTTATCTTGTATTTTTAGGACTATTATATCATTTAATAAAATAGTATTTGTTTTGAAAACTCTTTTATGTCAATTTTGACACTATTTTGTAAATGATTTTTGTTAAAAACTTAATAACATGACTGGTTCAAAAAAACTAAATTAAATCAAATATAACATGTCTTTATAATCTATAATATCTGTGTATAGTATCAAAATATTTATATTAAATTTCTTTTAATATGTATAATATCCTTTATTCGAATATTTCTTTAACAAGGTAATCACTGCATCATCATTCTTTCATAAACAAATTTATTTATTTAATATCTAAAACATATAAACATTATAACATGATGTAGGAACAATTGTTATATTTCTAATAACTATTTATTATCCTACATATAAGTTATATAGCCCCTCCTTATAATTTTTTTTATAAAAAGATACATGTTTGTGTTATATTTTTCTCTATAGTTTAAACTAATTATAATAACATTTCATTATCGCAATCAATTGCCTCGATGGGGTCCTAAAATCAACCCAATTATTCCCATGGTCAAGAAATTTAGAATCCAATGTTAATTTTACAATTTTTATGGTAGTTTTATATTATTAAACTATTATTTTTTACCATTATTTACCTGATTTATCCTTCAACCATTGTAAATAAAAAAATTATTGAAGTTACTATTGATAATGTCCAAACATAAAAGGTACAAACATACATTGTTTCGACCCTCTAATTCAAAATATGGAATCTATTTATCAAAATTTAAAACATTAAAGTTCCATTGATTAATTTAAAATTAATTCCCATTGTCAAAATAAGAAGACAAATTGTTTTGAATTAAAATTCAGTATCTTTCATTATTCATTAAAATAATATTTTCATCAAAACAATTACTAAAATTTTGACGAAGGTAAATATTGATGTCCTGATTCCAAATAAGATGTATATTTTGTCAAATAGAACATATAAACTGGATAAAAACTATATATAAAAATATTTCATCGCTTAATCGTGGTAAAATAAACATTTAAAAATATTACAGTATTTTATGCTTAAAAATTGGATTCATTCTCATTTTTTGCCTCTAATATTTGTTGAAAAAATGTAAAAACATTTAAAAAAATGTATATTCATATTGTAGTTATTTAGTTTAATTCACACAAATACAATGAAATGTCTATAGAAACAGTTTAAAATAATAATAATATTATTGTTTTATTAATTGGTATAACTCAATGTTTTGAACAATGTATGATTTGGAAGAAACTCGTTGTTGCATGATGAGAATGTTATCAAAAAAAGTTGTCATATTTAACATAAAATTAATCTCATATTCCTAAATATTAATAGATATGAAAATTTATTAATCTTTTAATACATGGGATGTTATATCCTTCCAACTTTTTGAAATTACATCCTCATTATTTTATTCACTTATCAAATAAGTGGGTTATTTATCCCTCATATCATTTTATTATTCCCATGTTTCCTCTTCAACCACATGGTTTTCCAAAAAAAAACATGATGAATCACCTTATTTAGCAACATATTCTCATTATAGTCAACAATATATATTGTCTATTCCTCAAAAGAAATATAATATTTCAACTAATCTACCACTAGACAGAAAACATGAGATGGATCCAGCGAATACTTTATTAACATTTAACCCTGAAAAAGATTGTGTTTTTTGGATAAACATGGAGGTAAATCCATCCTACATGCAAATAATTAAACATTCTCGATGATTTTATTAGGTCCAATGAAATAAGAAATAAACTTTCCATTCATACCAAAATGCATCACACTTCTCCAGGGAGAAATATTGAGAACTACAAGATCACCTACCTAAAAAAAGATACTTCCTCGGGAAATCTGTATAAAATTTCAACCATATCTAAACAGCCGTATTTTTCTTTGAAATCAGGTGAAATTTTTAATCCATCTCTTATAGTAATTCTGCTCCCATAAACTTACATTCACCTTCTTCAAACTAAAAAGGTGGAGTTCGACACCACATTCCATTTAATGGCTCAAATGGTTCCATCTGTATACTAGAATACAAACTATTATTATACGAAAATTCTCCCAATGAAATATGTTGATCCAAAATTCCATGGTAATTCATTGAACACGAATGTATCATATCCATTAAGGAATTTATTGTTCATTTTCACGGCCCATCTAATTGAGGATGAAATGTTGTACTGAAATTTAATTCAGTTCCTAGTTACTTTTGAAGGAATTCGGAAAGATAGAAGTTAACCTTGGATCATGATCAGAAAAAATAGAGAAGGGAAATCCATGTAACATAAATGTCTATTTAATATGAGATAATTTATCTTGTGACATAGTATCTTAAAAATAAATAAAATGAGCAGGTTTAGTTAATCGATCCACAATAACCCAAATTACATTATTACTTTGAGATGTATTTGGTAATCCCGCAATGAATATAATGGATTGATTTTCCCATTTCGAATCTAGTACTTGAAATGGATGAATCATCCATTTTGGGAACTATTGCTCTACATTAACTTGTATAGAATTCAAACACAAAATAGTAATGTCAAAACTATATCTTTTCACTCCATCCCACCACCTATTCTTCTGAAGATCTATATACATCTTATAACATCATCGATGAAAAGAAAACAAGGAACTATAAGAATCACATAACAACTCTTTCTTCAATTGTGAATCACATGGAGCACATAATCTCATTCCATCCCTAAAAACGCAGTGTTTATCAATGTAAAATTCAGGAAACTTACCCTAATGAACAAATTATACATTTTTATACAACTCACTATATTACATATACACAATCATTATTCTATATTCTAAGGACCATTAAAAAGAACCCTAAATCCAAATAGGGTAATTCCATGCACTATAAACATCCATGGAAAAGTTCATCAAACAATTTAACCAAGGCTCATCTTCCAAACGTTACATGGTAAATGTATCATTACTTTTCCGACTCAAAGAATCAGCTACTCTATTCGATTTTATAGGACGGTAATGAATCATACAATCACCTTCCATGATTAATAACATCCATATTCTCTATCTCATGTGAAATTATTTTTGAAAAAATATATATATCAAAATTTTATGGTTAGTATACATTTCACCTTTTACTACATTTAGATGATTCATAAATATTTGTAAAGAAAAAAATAGAAGTTAATTCAAAATCATGTGTAGAGTAATTTAACTCATGAGTTTTCAACTGAAGTGATGCATAATAAATTACCTGATCATTGTACATTATGAATGAACCATGTTTTTTTCAATGAAGAATCACTATAGATAAAACATTCGCCATTTGTAGAATGAAATTCCAAAACTAGATCATTAGAAAATATTTATTTCAATTCCTGATAAAAGTAATCACATTATTTTATACAGATGAACTTAACAACATTTCAAGTTTACGTAGTCATTGGTCTAGATAACCATTCAAAAGTTTCAAAATAACTACAGTAAAACCTGCTTAATCATGAAAACTACAAATCCTGCCGATATATTTGGGTCTTTTCATTTCATTAATATATTTTTTTAGTTGGATCCATAGTTATTATATCTTTAGAAATAATGTGACCAAGGAATGGAATTTTTTGAACCCAAAACACACACTATCTGAATTTCCCATTAATATTTTTCCTTTTAGGGTTTCCAAGACAACCCTTAAATGACTTTCATACTCCTGATTACATTTATAATATACTAAAAAATATTCAATAAACACAAAATAAAACTTATCTAATACTCATGGAAAATTATATTCATAAGATCCTTGAATATAGCAGGTGCATTGGATAGCCCAAAATGCATAACTAAAATATCATAATGGTCATGTCTTGTACAAAATTTAGTCTTTTGAATGTTGGCTTCCTTTACATTCAACCAATGTTTCCCTGAAATCAATTCAATCATCATGAAATAATGGTATCCTTGTAGCTGATAAATCAAATAACTAATATTAGAAAAAGGATACTTGTTCTTGACAATGATGTTATTCGGGGATCTATTATCAATGAAAAGGTTCATTGAACCATCTTTATTTTTACTAGACAAGATAGAATCACAAAATGGTAAAAGGATTGGTTGAATGAAACCTTTATCAAATAAATCGTACAATTGATTCATTAAATCTAAAAGTTCAATTTGATCCATTCGATAAGGGGGTTTTGATATTTTCATAGCATCATGAACCTACTCAGCAGAAATTTCAACTTCCTGATTAGGTATTATATAAGGCAACCCATCCAAGAAAAACATAATGATTCTCATTTACCACTGGTACATGATTAATCTAAATAGTTAGACTTTTTCAATAATATGATCATGGTAACATTCAATTCCATGTTTTTCTAGTTTCATATCATCGTGATTTGTTATCCAAATTACGGGTTCATTCTTGTACCCAATGTGAAATTCATTAAGAAAAGAAACCATTTTATCTCTGTAGTCAAACTTATCCAGAGAAAAGGAAAACAAATCAATACCCAAAAAATTATAAAACTCTATTAGCAGAAAAACAATATGTTTTTCAGGTTGATTTATTCCATTGAAAAGGATATAAATGATCGTATAATTTCTTTTTGCCAAAATATTTCCCCCAAGTGTTTTTACCACTAAATTAGGATTCATTTCATGATATGGAATTCCAAATTTACTACAATATTTATGAGAAATTAATTAAGGTGTTGACATGGAATCAAAATAAACATTTGATGAATCTGACTAAACAAAAAATATACATGATACTACTTAATTTTATAGTCCAACATCTACTGAAGTAGTTTCAATGGATTTCACCACCCCATTATTTTTGTTCGCCAACTGCTTTCCATAATTTGAGTTCTTTCATGGACACTCATTTTCAAAATGACCCATCTAATTACACATAAAACATTTTACAGACTATAAATCATATTTTGTCTTACAACTACCCTGATCATTTTTAATATAATTGTGTGTCTTATTTCCAATTTTACCAGATTGGAAGCACTTAGAATAATTCAAAAGGCATTCCCTCGTGCTACTTTTACCACAATTTTTAAAAAATGTAAAATTATATTTCTTACCACCATACTTTTTTAACAGTTATTCCCTTTCATCTTCCACCTATAATTCTTATTCTGTTATTTTTCAATGAATGCCTGATCTTCAGGAAACACTATTTCCACCTTCTCAGCACATCAAAAAATTTATTAATAACTTCTAAACTCATGAGAAGACAATTCCCTTGTTAACTGGAGATTTAATATAAAGTAAAAAATGAATGGTTTTACTATCAAAATTCCATATGAAATTTGAAGCATACCATGTTATTTATGTGAATTATGTTGAATAAGAATCCCCTAAGTCATCCTCCTAATATAATTACATGAATTGTTTTCCATCCAAAGGAAATCCTCATAAGGAAAGTATTTCTCAAGGAACATACCTTTGAATTCATCCTAATCATAATCATAAATTCCCTCATTATCCCTGATATTTTTAACCATCGACCACCATTGATCATCTTCACCTTCAAAATGGTGAATACATAGAAAAACCATTTGATATATCAAACACCCTAGGATATAAAATATGTTTTCTAGGGATTTAATACAACATTTAGTTTGCATAGGGTGAAATCCTCATCTGAATGATGGAGGACGTTCTCTCATGAAATGATACACTGCCGACAACTTCCTCTGTGGTTGATTAGGCTAATCTCATGCATAAATTCCACCACCATTTATATTATGAGTCAATTGTGCCATACCTTTAGAAAACTATTCAATATTTATTCTGACCATCTCAGGTTTCTAATTATGAAGATATTTTTCCTCGTGATGTCATCCTAGCACAGCTTTATGTTTTCCTCTGACGAAAACCATTATGAAAAGACATATCTAATACAATGGAACAACACAATCCTTAAATTATATTACAATTTAAACAAAATGTAAAAATAATTTATAGATATTCTATTATCAATTTCTAAACCCTTAATGTTACGGAAACTGGCCTCTAATACCAAATCTAATGCCCCAACATTAAAACATTAAAAAACACTCATATAAGTCTATAATTTTACATTAATTCACATTGAGGATCTCATTAGGTTTAATTTTTTAAAGAAATATTCTATTATTAATACATATCATTTCATAATAATATAACAGGTTACAATTATAATAGTTTCCATTTCTTCCACACAAAAAAACCCTTATAAAAAACTTTATTTTTTTTCTTGATAAAATTCTTCTTGACTTCTTCATTAATCTTACTTATCCTTATAATCTATGAAAACATTTCAAAAAAACATGGCATGAGCACGAAAACTCCAAAAGGGATAAAATAAGAAAATAAAAAATCCATCCATGATTATTTGTAATCCTATGAATTAATAAGAATCTTGAAAAATTCATATAAATCATAAATAATTAAGGTAACTTTTCTAATCCATATCATACATACATTGTAGCTTTCATAGCCACATAGGGACTAACCTTCATGGTTACGTTTGGAATACCCATCACTGTATATTCCCTAAATCTCTTTGGAGAAACCTTAAAATTTACCTTCTTCATGTTACCCAACGCGTTGGAGTGTTATAGCAGGTTCACTATCCCTCAGATTATCACAGAACCACACGTATACATAAGTAATTACCAAGAACCATAACATATACATAACACATGAATGGGATTGGGGTAAAAAATGGGGCTACGGGCCATGTAATGGGATAAATGACCACTGGGCCTTCAGGTTATGTAATGGGTCTCTCTCTACCCAGTTAAAAGATGTATTTTCATTGCTTTAATAATAAATGAGCCCTCAACACCATCCTTTAAAAAAAATTAACACATGAACACGGATATTGGAAAAATAACATTTCTACATTGTAACAATAAGGAATAATTTCATGATATTGATATAATAAATACATTTTTAAAACAATTTTCAATACCATAATACATAAAAAATGATTATGGTATTTACTTTTCTTTCTAAAAACATTACAACTTTTGGAAGATGTGATATATCAAATAATAATCGTAGTGGAAGAAAGCTCTTTGTCACTATGTATGTCAAAATATACATTCCCTTTTCTATTTATAAAAATGATTCTTCTTGTAAACCATTGAATGATTTTAAAATTAAAAAATGGTTTATTTTACACCGTTTAAAAAAATTTCGTACATAAAATCATAATATGCTTCAATGAATGGAGATTGAGATGATGTACCATAAAAATATCGTATCATTAAATTAAGGATAAATGAATGAAATTATTATATGGTAAAATAAAAATACTCCCAATATAAGTGTATATTCAGAGTAAAAAAATAAGATTCCATTCACATATATTCATTGAAAAACAAAACAAATATCATGGATATTTAACTCAATGAATAGAGATTGAGTTAATATTTCCTTTAACATTAGTATGAATCATCTAATTCATTCATTAATTTCATGGATAATAAAATTAGGTTCACATATAATTGATTTAGAATATTATTATAGTTTATTATTAATTTTATATCACTTATTATAATGTTATTACAATTAGATAATTAATTGATATCATATTGGATGTTTTGTTGATGTTCGACACTTGAGTCAAAACTAAACTTGTTTTTGATAAAAATTACCCATGTGATACTAATTCCATTATCTATAAAATATTTTTTATAATTTAAATATCTTCTATATCCATTATATATTTATTTATAATATTTTATAACATTTGGAGATAAGAAATAAAATTCACCATTCATGTAGAAGGTTTGTCGTACGTACGCATGAACGATACATTCATTTCATTGTCATATTAAAAGAATTAAAGTTAAATGATACATATGTATATTGTAATTAAATTATAATATATATGTTATACATTTTACATAATTTCATTAAATTCATCCTTCAAATGTTCTATGTATGGATTGAAGGAGTCATATCACTTTGAGGGGGTGGTAGTCCACACTTCCACAAATAAAATTTGCGTATTTACTCATTATGGAATGAATAAAGGTATGTTGTAAATAAAAATAAAAGAAAAATATAGTCAATATAAATTTAATATATATCATATATAAATACATTGTCATCATAATGGAAACCATGATAGGTGGTAGAAGAAAATTGAACAATCCTCATTTCGGGAGATAATAGTTTGCCATACACAGAAACGATAAGTTATATATCCATTATATGGAGTTTTGTGTGTGTTTAGGTAAAAAAAAGATCACATAAACATCCTAATATTTTGAGGATACATTTTCTGTTTTAAATTAATGTAATAAAAATTATTTTTGGGGGTTTGAGAAGAAAAATAAATTAAATGAGATTTAGAGGAGATGTTGCCTCTAAATCCTATAACTTCTTATTATTTGAGCCTAAAACCTTTCTTTAATTGACTTATTTCCAATGAATGGACTCATAGAGAAAGGTAGGGAATTTTGGATCTTATTTGAGTAGAATTTGGAAGATCAAAATGTCTTTAGAGGTGTGAGTAAGTGGGTAGATGTGATGAAATATTATAAAATAGACTAAGGGTACTTTAGGAAAGTCATGAAATATTACTTTACTATACATATAATTTTGAATTATAATTGTTAAAAAGTTATATATTTGTATCATAAAATGAGGATAGGTCTAAATTCTCTTATCTAATAGTTTCTATACATGTTTAGTTCTCTAAATTAACACTATCGTTTAACATTATCCCTTTGTTTTTTTAGTCATAACAAATTGATTAATTAGAAAAAAACTACGTTAAATCAAATATAACATGTCATAATAGTCCATAAAATCATTTATGGATTGAAAATTTTCAAATTAAATTTATTTTAATATTTATAATATCATTTATTTGAATATTTCATTAATAATTTCATCACTTCATCATCATTGTGTCATTAATAAAAAAAATTATTTAATTTTTAGAAATTGTAAATTAAATCACATGATATGAGAATATTTTGTTCTTTATAATGGCTATTTATTGTAATAGAGACCATTTATATTACCCCATAATAAAATTGGTTTATTAAAATGATACATGTTTGTGTTATATGTCACATTACTTGAAATTATTTATTATAACATGTCATTATCACACCCAAGTATCTCCATGGGGTCCCAAAATCGAGACAAGGATTCTTATGGACATCCATATCTCATCCAATAGAATTAGGACACGTTTTAGGGTATTTTTGTATTATTATAATGTTATTAATTACCATTATTTACCTGATTTACCCTTTAACAATAGTAAATGAAAATAATTTCTGAATTTACTAGTCATAATGTCCTAAAATAATAGGTACCAACTTACATAATTTAGACTCTATAATTTCAAATATGAAATAAATTATTCTAAATTCAAATCACATTAGTTTCATTAATTATTTTTCAATTAATTACAATTGTCAAAACATGAATGTAGGATTTTAATAATTGAAATTATTAAAAGATCGACATTTGTTTATGTCCGATTTAAAAGTCTAATTACATCTAATGAAAAAAATTGGATTAAATTTTAAAAAATTAATACATTTAAAATTTTATACTATTTAAAAGGAACAATCTATCTTTATAAATAAATTCTATGAAAATGATATTTTGAATTAAAATGTAGTATTTTTCACTTTTCCATAAAATATGAATTTCTTCAGAAAAATACGATCATTTTAGACAAGGTAAATTTTGATGTTATAATTCCAAAAAAGAATTTTATTTTGTCAAATAAATCATTTAAAAGTGAAAAATACTATATTTATAACGGTTTCATCATCTAATGGCTGTAAAATGGAAATTTAAAAATATTATAGTGTTTTATGCCTAAAGTTGGATTCATTATCATTTTATGCCTGTAAAATATATTGGATAAATTTAAAGGCATTTAATAAAAACATATAATAATATTTTTTTTATATTTGGTTCATTTATTCCAATATAATGGCTATGCATTAACTACCATTTAAAATAGTAATAATATTATTGTATTATTTTTCAGTATAACTCAATGTGGTCTGTAAAATAAGATTTCGGAAAAAAAAATTTATTTTAGGTAAAGTAAGATATTAGTATAGTTTTACTCATTAACGTAAAATTAATGTCTTATTAACAAATATTAATGGATATGAATTTTTATTATTCTAAAAAAAACATGGGATGATAAATTTTGTGGTCGGGTTGCTATAGTTGGTGTCAGATCAGTTTTAGTAGAATAATTGGAATATAAATTTGGGAAAACATGGATTAGACAACATATTCATAAGGTATATTTTGAAGATAATTAAAGAATACCATCCTATAATTTTTTTATAGTAGAGACTATATTGGTATTCCTAAAAATACATCCTTGTCTGGATACTACAAGTGGAGGTTTTTCTAGAATAGATAATCTTGTGGGTAACAACTCTAAAAAGGTGTAATGTGCCTCATTCAAGAATAACATGGTAATCAACAATGATAATTAATAGGCACGCTGGTTGAAACTCTTGTAGGATATTCTTAAAATAATTCACATTTCCTTACAAAACAATATAGAGGTTTTGAATTGATAATGTAAATTAATTACCCTGCTTAATCATTAGATAATGGGATGACCTATGTATAACCAAAATGGATGATGTATTTATGGTTTGATTTTATATTGATTAAATTAGTTGAATATCTATTTGGTGAGTAATATTATTTCATAGATTTCCATCACATTTTTATTAATTTCATTGGAATTATATGAATATATTATTGAAAAAAGAAAACTGACTTGTCGAATGAGAACCCATAAAATTCATCTAGGTTTTGGGGATATAACCCATGAGAGTAGGATGAAAAGTTTCTAACTCATACCCCTAGACTACATTATCTCCTGCTAAATATATCTTTTTTTAATAAATAATTAAATGAATAAATATTCATGATGTACCTATACTGTAACTTGTGAGGTTTATATATTAATCTTTAAACAATATTGGAGTTGGATAATAGCTAGAGAGAAATGGAAAGATATTACACACATTTAAGGGACTTATGATCCATTAAAATTAGATTTTAGCATTGAAAAAATGTGTTCATTATAGGATATCCAATTCATGGGATAAGGGATGAGTTATAATTTTATCAAAAAGTAACCAAAATAAGGAATTATTCATATTAATTATGAAAATATCAAGTAAGTATATTTCTATAAATTCTTGTTCAATAGAATAATTTTTCTCCATTATTAAATGATCATAAAAATTGCATTAATACCTTTATTATTTGTTGAACTGATGGTCTTGTAAATCATCAAAGATTTATGACATTGAGTCCCTTAACAGACCATTGATCATTCACATGTTTTTTTCAATGACCTCAATCACTCCCAATATATATTGATACTTTTATTCCATGTACATATCTCTACATTCCACTAATTGTATACTATATAGAGGCAATGTAATATTTTAGTCCATGTGACCATTGCATTTATCATTCTCTTTTATTAAACAGACATTTTTTTTACTCTTCTCACAATGTGGGATTTCAAAATTACAATTTTGAATTATCAACCCCTATATTTCTGAGAACATTTTAAATTTATGATGATGAAATTTCATTAAGGTGGGGAGAATGTAATGACAATAAATTTGAAAATAACATCATTATATTAAATAGCGTGTATGAACCGGAACATCAAGGGTGTAAAAGAATATATTATGCTGATAATTTACAATATAATTACTATTTAAAACAACTTTAATGTATTAAAAAAATTTCAATGCATGTAACGTTGATATATCTTAAATTTCATACAACACCGATATTATTTTAAGACATGCATTACATGTAAGCAAATTTTTTTTTGAGAAGCTATGTATTATTAAAATATTATTATTTAATATAAAATTATATAACATAGATATTAAATTAGACATTATGAAAATATTTAACTAAATTATGATAATATCTATATGTTATATATTTAAAAAAATTAGTTTTTTATATTCATCCTATATATTTGTTAGGCATAAGATAAGAACAAACCCAGTATTACAATTATAATGATATACTTTTATAAGGGAACTCTTACAACCTTTTAATTGGGAACTTAATTTAAATCCCATTTTTGGAAATTTTTTAAATTTATATGTAAAAGAGACATGCTTTTTTAATGTGAAACATCAAAATTAACTTTGATTTAATTTTTGGTATTTTTCTACGATGTTTTCATTTTTTCTTGTATGGTGAAAAATAATGAATTTTGATTCAAATTTTGATTTTAATTTAATCTATTTATAAGGTTAAATTATATTTTACATTGGGTAAAAAATTTATTTAGATAAATTTTAGGTCAATTATTCAAATTAAGGTCATTTGAATCTATTTAATGTTTAAATTGGATATAAAAACATGGAATAATTTTGAAATGTTTTACTATAGAAACCTTCTTTGACGTCCAATCACTAGGATTACTTTTAAATTAATTTATGAAACGTTTGTGATTTTAATTTGAAATAATGGAATGAATATTTGTAGTATATATAAATTTTGATTTATAATTAGTGGAATATATTTTATGATAAAAAAGTTCAATTAATGTGATTAAAATTAATTATAATCATTAATTGGAAAATTAGCTCCACAAGAAACTAAAATTTAATCTTAAGAGAGAAAATGGCCAAGAAACTTTACCAAAACCCATTTACTCAACATATATCGACCAATTATTCCATTTTATATAATTTTTACCATTATTGGATCCCTTTTTCATATTAAAAAAAATTCTTGTAACTCTCTTTTCAAAAGATTACAAGGATATCACTCCTCCCATATAAAAAAGAGCCCACCCCTCCCACTTCCTCACACCCCTCAAGAAACCTCAGATTGTTCAAGATCTCCCCAAATAGACACTCAAAATCCATCCCATCAAAATAGAATCCTCACATTGGGTAGAAATCTAACCCTGAATTCCATTTTCTGAAAACCAAAAGTTATTTCCTAAATAAGGGGTAATATCATTCCACAATCTGTTTTGTTTTACTTTCATTCCCCACCCCATGTAATAATTTTATTCGATGATTATATAGAGTAACTCGGTATCCTAAATATATTGAGATGTTTTTACTCTAATGTTTCAGCCTAAATCTACACACACATCCATCTAAAGGGAAATGAACTTACCGTTTAAGTGTACAATGAACTACCACCTCACAAGATGATGTTGTTCATTTTTCCTTTATAAACAATCACAGTTATGTGTTTTGGTAGAAAAATTATTTATATATAATATATATTATATTTTTAACTACATTATGATTCGGTAAGTTTATAGTGATGCATACATTTATGCCCTCCTCTTTGAGAGAATATGATAACATCGATTGTGGAAGTGTCGACAATTGCATCCGCAGAGAAATGTGATTCATTCATGCTATACATGGAATGTATAAATTATGGGTTTAATAAACAAAATTGACATATATGACTTAAATATGATACTGGAATAATAATATATATATATATATATATAATTTTCATTTAATTCTTTTAAATAAGAATAAATAGAAGTTGTGTTCATGCGTATGTACGACCTACCATCTCCATGAACGTTTCATTTCATTTGTTATCTAAGAATATTATAGATTATTATAAAATAATATATATGATATTTAAATTGATTATTTTATTAGTTAGATGATGAAACCATGATATAATTAATATGAACAATGAGTAACAATTCAAAACATACTCGAAAGACAAGGTAATTAACACAAAAAATAGTTAAAATAATTAATGATTGTCAAAAAATGAGTAATAAGATATTATAATATGTTAATATATGACATTAAAAATATGAATATAGTTATGGTATAAGTTATTTAAATATTTAAAACCATTATACATGAAGTTACAATACATTTACATGAATCAAATCAAAATTTAAGGGATTTCGTTCTCACATTTCATTCCTTGGGGCATACGCAGTAAACACCACTTACTAAATTTGTGTGGTGTAACTTCTATCCATTTTGGTATAATATAGCATGAAAATATTTTATATTTATTTTAATTAAATTAATCCTTTTATTATCATTACACCGAGTCTTCAAATTCATATGTTTCCACATTGGTTAGAGACTTCGTCTCAATTTCAATTCTTTGATGAATAATTTAGTATTGTGCACCTAATTTCTTACATATAGGGTAAATAATTCAATAGTGACATGTAATATCATGAATATTTATTTATTCATTGAATTCTTTGATTCAATATAAATAATTTCATACTATGGTATTTTAAATGAAAATTTCCAATTTGTAATGAAATATCATAACCCAATTCCTTTTCTATGGGTTATATTAATTCCTTGGTATTGTTAGATTTATAATATTATCTATGTCAACACATATACTATATATTATTATATATCCACCTATTTATTTTGGATTTACATTTGATGCACATAATATTTTCATTTATTTATTCTCACTTCAACATTATGGGTTTTTAAGGATTCACTTCAAATTCTCATTTTGTTGGGAATTGGTTTCAAATGAATTTTCATCAAGTGAAATTATTAGAAAATTATTTAATAGACCCATTAAATTTCACCTCCTCTGTGTTTTCTTGAAATTTTTCATGTAACAGTTACATTTTTCTACTATTTGGTACTTAAAATATATTATAAAATGTTTTTTATAAACCCCAAATTTATTTATCTCTTTCTTCAGACAACCTGTTTTCCTCAAAAAATCATGTTATTTTAAAATTTGTTCAAAATATTTTAAACCATTTCAAAAGGATTTGACAAATACATTATCCCCCCTTTACGAAAAATTAAAATTTATTTTCCAATAAATTGTTTTGAGAAATGTTTTTTAAAACCTAAAGATATTTTCCTTGAGAGTAATTTAAATTCCTTATTTTATTTTGAACAATTAACCCCCCCCCCCTAATAAACATGGGATATGTTTTATTGATACCATACTAATTCTTACTCTTGATGGTTTATGATTGATTTGAATGAGGGAAATATTTACATTCAATTATTTGATTCCTTTGTTAGTTTCCGAGAAATATTAAATTTCATTTGATCATTGGACATTATGTTTTCCATAAATATCTATATAACGTCTCATGGATATTATAATATTCTAAAAAATTACCATTTTTACATATAGTGTGTATTTTACACCGATTTGAACAACTAGGGATGTATTGACAACTATGTATCCTCTACTCTATTTAAATATTTTGTAAAAAAACAATGTTTAATCAACTCTTAAGTATTTGAAGAATGATTTGGATAATTAATACAAGGGTGAGGCTCAATTATAGAAATCCCATCAGTGCATCAGTTGTCTAATGAGATGAAATTAGTCAGTGAAATCCCATTAATGTTTTTTCCAATAATAATATACTGGTTTCTAGCCATATATTTAATATATATTATCAATTATCATGGAGGTAAAGGTATCATGTTAATGGGAAACATGATATTTTATATTTAATAATTTCCATCATTTTGATTGAATTATTTTAATCCATGATATTTTTCGTTGACATTATCTATGGATTCATTTAATACTCGTTTCACAGATAAAATGGAATAATCTATCAATTTATTAACCTTCCATATTTATTTTCCACATATTTATATTTTTAAGTATTATGTTTTCAGTTAATTAATTTTTCGTATTTCTTATTCAATTACTTCTTAGTTTATTTATTTCATTTCATGTGTCTTCATTTATTATTTTTCTCTATTGACTATTATAATTTATTCATTATTTCATCGGATGTACAATTACCTTATTGAGTATTTGGGTTCTCCCTTATTTTATTTCCTTTCCCAAAGATTCCTTGAAGATTACAAGGAATGATATGAAAGGATATCCAAGAGAGAATAATGTTTTTATCCTCAAAATAAAAAAAATTGTAATTTTTGTATTACTTCATAATACAATACTCGCATATGTTTCTACTTTAACACGACTAATAAATTGTTTGGTCCATTTTGACATGTTCTACTTGTATATTATTCCTATTTAATGGTATCATGACATTGGCTCATGGGTTTTTAGTGTCAGTGTGGTAAAAGATAGTGATTGTGGCCTCAATTTTTGATTCCAGGAAAAGGTTAGGCAACCAAATTACTGATGTAATAATCATAAAACACATGGTAACAATATTAGAAAAAAAAATAACACAATTTGTATTGTAATTATCTGTAAATTCAGATTATTTTAAATCTAATTTTATATGGATTAATCAATTTATTTAGAGAAATCAGTTTAACATTCAAAACATGGTAATTCAAAGGGTGTAGATATTTAAAAGATATACTATGAATGGTTTTGGGATGTTTCCAAACACATAATAGGAGAAGATAATATGTAAACTAGAATAATTTTTATTATAAGAATTTAAATACAAATTATAACCTAAATAGAAGAACATAATCAGAATAATATAGAGAAAGGGTGTCTGGGGTTTGAGGGAAGTATTTGGTTTAGGTGTAATGTGAATGGGTGGGGGAGGGGGAACAATATGTAGTTTGGGGGATCAACCAAAAAAAGCATGTTTTAGGCTAGGATATGTCTAGTTAGGTGGTGGGAGTGTATTTAGTTAGAGGAGTTGGAAGATGGGTTGGGGTCACTTATTGTCTTGGGTATAGGGGTTGTCATTGGGTAGGGCTACAATGAGTAAGCCATCATCATCGTCATTAGGGGGTGTTGAGGCTAGTGCATGGGGTGTTGTTAGGGGTGGTGTCATGGAGGGATTCAAGGATAAGTGTTGAGGGGAGGGTAGCTAGATGCATCTCGGTAGGGGGTTATATATAAGATATGTAGAAGCATTAGGTGAAGATAGTCTTTTGAGTATAATGGGAGGATCATCATGCGGAGGAGGATATAAGTCTGAGGTTGTAGTGATAAAATGAACCATAATTCCATAGTTTTTTTTAAAACCATGACATTAAGTATACATTGATCTATATTTATAATTAATCCATGACTATGAGTAAATATATTTCTATGGACCAATAAGAATACGGTTATTGGTACATGGTTATATATCATTTTTCCAGCTGTTCCCCTAGTTTACATTCCCAGGGTGGTAAAGCATTGACAATTCATAATCCCTAATTAGTTTCAACCATTTTATTTTACATATAATTATGCAACACTACATAAATATAAAATTTAAACATTTATGATCATTAAATATATCAAAACATTCATCCTTGAGATAATTCCTTAAAATCAATAATTGAAAAGTTACAATAGATAAATCCAAATCCTAACTAGGGTAACTTTTATCATGAACCATTAACTCTTGCGAGGAATAATTTGGAACCACATCATTTTACATGAGGATGCATCCCAACAACTTCATTTATGCATTCCTATATATTAAAACCCTTCTCCACTATATTTAAGTGTAATAATAGTTTCACTACCCTACAATTTCTTTAGTTACATGAAATTTTACTCAGATTCATCTATTTAAATGAACTTCCATCCCTTCTTATTAAACCCAGTGAGTGTATTATATATTACTAATAAAATATCCCCAAACAAAAAAAATTATATAACAAAACATAAAATATCAAAAAACTAATTTTGTCATGTCTAACAAAAAATAATGTCGTTCTTTTTTTATCCATATTTATAGACTCTCTTAAGATTATATGCCGCCAAAAAAGAAATATTTCAGAGCCAAACTTAGTACATTGTAAATTTTTCATTAATATTCTCCTTTCTTAGGATATTCAGCACAATTATCAAGTGATCTTTAATATCTTCCTTTCTCTTTGAATATATAATAATATCATCTCTAAATACTACCACAAAGTGATCTATGTAATCTCTAAAAACAATATTCATTACATCCATAAATATAAAGGGGAAATTAGTAAGACCAAATGGAATCATTATATATTTATAGATTCTATACCATTTGTAAAATACTATAATGGTTGATTACTCTTTAACTATCAATTGATGATATCTAGGACAAATTTCAATCATTTCAATGTATTGAGCTTCATTTAGTAGGTCAAACAAGTCATCAATACAGTGTTCAAGATACAAGTTCAGGATATTGATCTTGTTAATTTCATGATAATCAATGAAAAGCAACATATATCCATCCATATTATTGAAAAAAATAATTATTGAACCACAAGGTGAATCATATGGCCGAATAAATTCCATAAAATTATTTTCCATGTGTTTTTTATTCAATTACAAAAAAATAATTTGGGACATTCCATATGCAGCCTTTGAAATAGGTGCAGGAACACACTTGAGTTCTGTTTAGAAAATGACATCGGGATTTTTAGGAAGAAGGTGAATCTATTGCAAAAGGACATCAAAAACTCTCACTGAATAAGAATATAATTGTTTTTCTATTTTCTGACTGAACAACTGAAATAAACACCCTTTTTGAATGGGAATCAATATACATAAAATGGATGTTATTTCTATCAGAAGATTATATTTTTTATCATAGTAATAGATGATCACAGGGTGGTTCTGAATATCAAACATGACATTCTATCCTCGCAAAATGATGTGGGATTTATATATATATATATATATAATCACTATATAAGATGACATAAAATTGAACCAGGGGGAGAATAAAGAAATTTTTAGAAATCATGTTCCCAAAAAAATCAACTGGAGAAGACTCGTAGATATTATATGTGATTATTATACCATTTTGGTTTTCATATGTAATTAAAAATAAAATTTCTGAGTATAGGAATTAGAATTCGAAGAGTCATTTAATGTTTTATGGAAATTTATATAACTAATATTAAATATGATACATAAATGTTTTAGTGTGGTTTTCACTACATAAAAATCAATGGTCTATTTTCAATACCTTAGTAAAACAAATGTATTTAACATTAAAATCATTCACCATTAATTAGAGTGATTGATCTGGAATAATCATTTATAGGATGATTAATTATTAAAACATTATTTTTAATATTTTAATCCTAATGTATAACCATGGTCCTTCATGGTTATTATATAATCAAAACATTTATGATATTTTGAAATTAGTTTTTAAATTTCCAAAACATAACCCATGGGTGTGTCAAACAAGGAGTGATCAAGGCCCCTTTTCATGCACAATGTGATGATCAAGCCATATCCCATTGTACCATTTTACAATTTATTACCCCTAGGTATAAAAATTCCAAATTCATATATACTTACTATATCTAGAATGGGATTTAATTTCTTGGAAACCACTCACTCTATCCTTTACCAAAGTTCCAAGTCATTTTCCTATAATTTTACATATCCCAATTGTTCTGACTAATGTTTTCTCATCATAGTTTCTAAAATTTATCTATCCCTTTCTATGATACCAACATTGATTATATTTACATATTACCAATAGGATATAATTGATACATATCAGAAAAATTCATGGTTGGAAACAAATACAACATGGGACTCTTACCACCATCCCTAGTGACAACCATTTCATCATGAATCCCTTGGGATAATTGTCATGCTTCACCCAACATTCACACAACAGAGTTCCTAAAGATCAGATTCCTTTATTTTTTATGATTATATATATATTGAACTGGGCTTTCCATGTATTGATATAACATATTATTAAATGAATATTTATTACATTACATATCAACCACCATCAGAATCATATGTGTTAAGTATATTTGGAACCATCGACACATAAAAAACCGGTTCATAAGTGAACTACTTCATCTCCCACAATGTTCTTCATAACTGAAAAACCTTCTTATAAATATTAAACACAATCCAATTTTTCATAACTTTGGGATAAGAGACATAATAAATAGTGATCTCATGTGCACAGTAAGGGTAAAAAATGGAGATATCAATATAACATGGTCATATGGGATTAAGAACATAAGAATAGCTTTTGAGAACAATAGCCTACATATAATATAACATAAACCTCATTCATGGAATAAATCATGGTTGTTATAATGAAATTATTTAAGATAAAATTAAATAAACAAATCCATAAGGTTAAAAATTAGTATAATGCATGGGTTTTCTTTCATACACATAAGAATAGAAAATCATTTCCATAGTAAATTCTTATTGCCAATATTGTTATTGTTGAATTTTTTTACACCCCAAACCATCGTAAGAGTCATGGTTAAAACTCAAGACTATCATAGAGGTCAATTTCTCTTACTAAAATGTGTTCACTCCCCATTGAAATCCAGTTTATATCAGGACATATCAATCATTAACTAATGCATTAGAGTGATGTATAATTCCAATATCACCAATGAAACGATGAAATTCATATAGATATGTTGAAAAAGATCTAGAAACCTTAAGAATATCTTGACTAATTAAATGAAATGGGTTTCATTAAAAAATTATAATGGAATAACCCATATAAATTAAATTGTATTCATTATCTGGGAAAAACTATTGTATGAATAACATGTTTCATATACATTTCATGAATTTATCATAGAATAACCTATTGAGAATCAATGTGTTTCATAAAAATATTGTCCTCATAATCATAAGCCTTCCTCAAAATGACACAAATTATATCATCAGGTTTCATCCCTATTAAATAATATGAAAAATTCAAGGTATTTGTCATTAATTAATATAAATTCCATTAAAGGATAATTAACACATTCTTAAGGAAAATATCATTTCCAATTTGAAATTATATCTTCCAAATTTAAAATTCAACCAAATTGTAAGGAAATAATTTTTTTAAATGATCCATGTAAACATATAAAAAAATATTCAAATAATATAGTGGTTATGGATGATGAATATTTTATTCATGTCATGTTTTTTAAAATAAAAAATCCTTTTACATTTATTGTAAAAATTAAAAAAAAAATCATTTGGAAAATCAAAAAAATCCTTCTAAAAATATCTGTAAAAATTAAAATATGGGTAGAAATTAATTTACAATATAATAGAATAATTCAGAAAGCTCTATTTTTAAAATTATTATAAAACATGTATATGGAAGAAAAATTATTTTCTAACAAAAAGTTGAATATTGTCAGTTTTTGAAGAAAATATCTTTTAATATCTTTAGTATATAGAGGGTTAAAAGTGTAGGGAAAAAATCATTTTCCAAAAATAAAAAGGATATTAATATTATTGGGATTTATGGGAGGTAGATAATAATATTTCATCAACAAAAACAACATCATAATCAATCCCAAAAAAACATGAATAATTTAGCATAAAACCATTAACACGTTGTTTACTTTTGAAGAATAAACCCAAAAAAATAAAAATCATATGATAGATACGTATATCAAATTATTATGATGAAAAGGATCATAAAATAAATTTATATGGTAGTATACACACCAAAAAAATAACACATAGTGAATAAGGATTGAGTCCTAATGAAATAAAATTGATATGGAAATATCATACCCTAACTCACAACTTTATATATACATGTTATAACCTCTTGTATACTTAATATATTTTTATTATAAATCTATTACAAAACCTATATTTATATATATAATACAATATATGATTACTTATAACCCTTTTATCACATGTTTATTGAATTTTATTTTTCAAAATCACCACTCATGTTATAATTACATTGCTTTTTTATATATGTTTGGGTTTGGTATTTTTTGTCCTTACAAATTAATTATGGTAACATAATTTCCTTTATTTTATTAATTTATAATACCATATATTTTCAAAATAAATGTATTTTTATAAATTCAAATATGTTAGAGAAAAAAAATGAACTACACTATTAATAGAGACGAGAGGATGTATGCAGACATGAAATTTTTTTCCAGTTTTCCAAAGGATAGAGTGACTTAATGATTGATATTAAAACACTACTAATATTTTTTGATATCATATAAATTGTAATGACCTCATAATTAGTAGCCCAAAATCAATGACTACATTAACACATTGCTATAAGATACATAGAATCGCTTCCCAAAAGACCAAATAGTTTAGTATTCATCGTAATCCATATATATAAATGAATCTTATCTTACATTTAATAGAAAATATTAAAACATAATTTTTTTATAATATAATTATTACAACTAGCATGTAATTATATATCAATAATTGAACACTTCATGGATTTCTGAGAATTGAAAAAATAAGTGTATTCTTTAATTCATAGTATGGGTTACGTACAACAGAACACGACATTAAAAAATGAACCATAATCAACATGGAAAGGTAAATAATTTAACAAAAAATCCATTTAAATAATTTTTATACCTTGATAAGATATGGTAGAATCAATATGGAAAGGTCCATAACTGAGAAAACATGAAATTTAATTAATAAACTGAGAGAGGAATGCATCCATATATAATATAATACTGAAGATATCATGCATAATAATTATGAATAAATTCGGAATAAATAAAATTATTAATTGTTAGAGATAATGTTTACTAATAACTTGATACCTTCACCAACAATACCATTCACAATAGGATTTAAAACATACTTGTTACAAACCAATATATTTTTTTTACTACTCATTTTTGTTAAGACCATTGACAAGACCCTTACTCTCAAGATCTAAACATGAAACAATTTTAGACATACTTGTTACAAACACATAGGGTTTGGATAAATTTTTATATTTCAAGAAACTAAATATGCATCTAGGGGCATTCATTAACTGGTCCCCAACCCATTTCACAAATATTGAAATCATTCCACATATATTAACCAATATATTTAATTCATAAACATTGTTCCTTGTCATCAATTATCATTGTTGAGTATATGATACAAATCTACCAACATTTCTCCAAAAAATAAAATCATTTTAAAATTAAACTCCCTGTGTAAAATTGGTATATTATTTATAAAATAATCTTATCCCTAATAAAATTATATGCATAATTAGAATCTATCTAATTTTCAATGATCTTAGGAATGTTAATATTTCACATCAAATTTATTGATCAAAAAACGAGTCAAGGAAGTGAATTTCAATACTCTCCTTGGTCAGAATTATCATAACCATTCCAGTGGAAGAATACATATATTTTAAAATCAACATTTTCCCATTAGAGTAAGAATTAAGGTTTTTTCATTGATTAATATAAATAAAATAAAATCATTAATATCATTATTGACGAAAATATTTTCTTCATTTTGAAATTTAATTTTTAAAAAATAAAAATTTTGGAAATTTATTATCATTGAGACAAATTATTTTAAAAATAAAATTCTAAAAGTTCTAAAAAATCCTTCACAGAAATGATGGTCAGTTACATTATACATGTTGTATGAGTTAATAATAAAATTCCACTTTCAATACAAAAAATGTTATAAAAGATCATTGATTCGGATATGTTATAAAAATGAAAAAAAAAACATAATCTTATAAAAAATTAAAATTTTGTTAAATTTATTATAATGTAATATTTTAAAAATGATGAATTTGTTTTTGAAAACATTTTTAGAACACAAGGTTCTGAAAAATAAAAATTTCTAACATAATTGACAATTGAAGTTGAAATTTTTTTTAAAAAAATTAATGATTAATTTATATAAAAAATACTTGAAAAAATTGTATTATTTATTTAAAATATCATAATTAAGAATATTATAATAATATAAAATGGGTTTAATATTCATTAGCCCAATAAAAAAATTCAATGAGAATGATATTTTTCAACAAATCGTTACAATGATTTCAATGTAGAAGTGGAAATTAATTCATTGATTAAACAGTGTCTATCTACTATAAATCTGTATAAAAACATGTGTAAATAATGAATAAGAAAATAAAATTCCATGCACATGTAATCATAAAATATTAAGGATGATGAAGAAGTAATATCACTCAATGAAGAGAAATTAAATTATAAATGTATTTACCACATGGTAACTTTTAATTCCAATTCCATTAGATGAAATAATTAAATTGAAATAAATAAATACCATAAATAGTGGTATATAAACGATGTTAGATGTCAAAGGGGTTTTATATACACCTTATAAAAGAAAATAATTTTTTAAATTATAATATGACACAGTGAAATAAAATTTAGAGGAGGTCACTTACCTCAATCTTCCTTTTGGTCAACTTCCCCTTAAAATCTAGTATTCTAGTTTTAAAATTTTATTAAATTTTATCATAACCATATTTATATTTATAATATAATTTATGTTCTTTTTATTAAATATTTTCATGCATTTGTTTCTAATAATTCATTTTTTTCATTGTTATAGGTGTTAATTTCTTAGTTTTCTCATCCATGTTTTGGCATGAATGATCCAGTTATTCCACATAATATATAGTCTCATAATCTACATAATAATAATGGGGAAATGTTTATAATATTTATGTATTAATATTAATTTTAGAAAAATTAATGAATTTTGGTTTTGAGAAATGAAGTGCATTACGATCATGGAGATGGTTGTTCATACATACTCATGAGTAACGATTACATTTTTCTTTTATCATTATGGAACGTTAGTAAGTAAAATTTATCTTTTTAAAATGATCATAATTGGATATAGAAAACATTATTTCACTAAAAATACTTATATATGTATCATCCATGTGGTTTGGTGATGATAAGAGAGTCACATTATTTCGTGAAGGCAGTATTCCACACATACATGAATGATGTTACCATCTTTCATTTAGTGAAAAGTAAGAAATAAAATGGTATATAATTTCATTCCAAAATGAAAAATATTTCATTAATATAAGGACTATTTCATCTATGTCACATATTATCATTATCATTGTCTCTATCACCACCCAATTAATGCTTTCATGAAAGATGAATCATTACGCTTTGTATGGAAGTAGTCTATAATACATAAGATATACATTATTGTATCCCCAAAAAACTGAAAACTATCAAAGGATATTTGTGTTTTAATGAATATATATATATATTAAAGTTATAAATATCATATATATATATATATAATTTTCATAAATTATAATGCCTAACTATGAGTGGTGTTAATGGATAAACGAATGACATTGGTCCGCAAGGAAATAGTCCATAGCACACCCAAATGATGATTTTGTTACCAATTTGATAGAATTATATATGGTTGTAGTTAATTTAATTATCATTAAATATTACCATTATATTTAATATACATATTATATTATATTATAATGGCTTGATAATAATTTTAGGAGGTTGAGGAGAAAATAAAAAAATTGTTATTTGAGAGTGTTACATATTCTTCAGGTTTCCTCCATAGGTTTGAACTAATTCCTTCAATGGAAGGATTTATACCCAAATTAAGTAGTATATTAATATATTATGGTAATTTTGAAGTTATATTTTTTAGATATTTTAGAAACAAATTTGTTTTAAGTTATTACGA
This sequence comes from Viscum album, assembly GCA_963277665.1. Lineage (NCBI taxonomy): Eukaryota > Viridiplantae > Streptophyta > Magnoliopsida > Santalales > Viscaceae > Viscum > Viscum album. The sequence goes on from OY728151.1 coordinate 569,983,149, forward strand.
TGTGAGGGATGTCAGTTCCCTTTTATAGTTGGGGATGAGTGGAATTTTTTTAAATACCCAAATCAATTCACTATTGAAAGGTATCCATTACATATTAATTGGAATAAAATTATAATTTATGTTTTGGATATATGATATGTCCTATTCAAACCACCACATCACATTAAAAATAATTTTTTATACATTTCTCCCCTAAAAGTCATTGTTTCCCTACTTTTACCATTTTGGTTTTTCACCTAGGTAATTACTTTTCTACCCAAGGTAATTAATCTGTTAATAATAAATTGTTGTGATAAATATTATATAATTTTACATAGTTATTTTAATTATAAAATAAAATTTATCAATTAAAAATTATATTAGTGTTGAACTTTTATTTTTAGCACAAGGGCATGTTTGTGAAAAACATTATTTTAACCTTAAATTTTATAACATAGTTTTTACTATTTAAGAGGGAATATATTCATAATTAAATAAATATTTTCTATTAATGTAACATATTTCATATTTAATAACATTTATTACTCACATTTATGATGATATTTTTTAATATTTTTGTATCTTTTAATAAAATATCATTTATTGTAAAATATCATTAATGTAAATTTGGATTTTATTCTGATAATTTGAATTGAAAAACCATAAGACAGAGATGAAAGTAAAATATGTTATTTTCAAACCTTTTTACCATGTTATATTCATCCACAACATTTAGTGTAACCAATTAAATAATTTAATTTACTTATAATTAAATATGTATAAAATCATTGATTATATTTTATTATTAACTAAATAAATACTATGTTTGTGTTTCTTGTGAATTTAATGTAATTATTTCATCTCAAAAAAGAATTAAATATAAAATATTATGATAAAAAACTAATTTATATTTAGAAATAATATCTATAACTAATCTTATATTAAATATGTAGAATTGTGCAAGATAACTAAGGGGTAAAGGGTGAATCAGTTATCCCATATTAATTTATCCATTTTATAAATTTCCTCATTTATCAATTCAACATCTCTAGATAGTTAAGGCCTTGATAAAATTTTCACAATATTTCTTAAAACAAAATCTCAAAAAAGAGGGATTTACATGGTTCGATACAAATAGCCACTCCTTGTCCTGAAGGTTATTCTCCCCAACATGGATTCTTTAATTTATCAGAATATGATTACAAATAGTAATTAGTTAAACCCCCATATTATAAGTTCGCTAAACCACCCAACTTTTCTAAAGCTTCTTCTTCTTCATGAAAATGGTTATGTCCCCCATCAATAAATTTTCTATTTAGATGGTCTGATCCACTGTAAGATGATATTAAAATCATCCTCCATGAGCTTCTAGGATCTGACATTCCTATGTACATGTTCAAGTAGCTTCAACAAAATCTGATTGAATATTTCGATCATTCTCAGTGATTATGATCACTAGTAATGATCAGTTATCTCAATTCATCAAATTATCATGAGGATAATTCTTTCTTATGAATTAGGTCTTATTCTCATAAAAACATCTGAAATTGGTGAATACATATTCCTTACATTTATGAATATTGAAATATCTATTCACTTTGTATCTCCTTGTTCGAATTAATTTTCACACTCAATTATTTCCCCCATTGTGCATGGGAATGCATAAGTTTATATATGATCATGGTTATATGTTATGAAACCCGAATAAAAAATGATTCAGTTATTTCTTTCATTAGATACCCACTATTTATTAAGGCTTCTCACTCTCTTCTTTTCTACACGATTCATTCATCCCATCATGAATATTCATGTATATACATATGGATGATCATCATTCCTTATTGTTTTTACAAACAAACTCATAGGTGGTTCTATACTACCTATAAAGAAAAAAAAATTCGATTGGATGTATGATTTTTGTTCGATGAATATTCTCACCAAGAGAAATTGTATATGTACACTTGTCTTTTAGGGTTCTCAAAACACACTAACCATGGAGGCATCATGGTTCTGGGTATGTTGCACAAATGAGGGGGGTGTGAGGCATTATCATTATAAGTCATTATAAACAGGATCTTTCCAAAACAACACAAGAGTGTAGAGAACTTGTTGAGTGTTTGTGGGAGGTTTCTCCTTCTCGTATGATTATCATGATTAGGACTACTATCTTCGCACAGGAAAGGGTTGCACACAAATCTTCTACATGATGCTCTATGATTTCAAGAATAAGATGTTTTTCTCAAGATATTCTACAACCGAATGAGTGAAGATACTATTGCTTTTATAATAAGAGGTTTTTTTTAATGTGTTAAAATCCTTCATGATATTCTATAGGATTCAATTCCTTAAATAGACAAGATCTTTAGATTTTCAAACATCTAATGTGGATGAAATTTCCAAATCAATTGGTTTGTTTCTGTTGAATGTGGGCTTCCTCATTTCTCAATATAACCATCACGTGCCTGTATTAGGAATGCATAAAACATTCAATCAGGAATGACCAAGCTCTATGACGTGGACTCATAACTATGTAGGCAATTTGCTTCACATATTATTTATTTCAATTGCATCCAAATAAATATAATTTCTTTTAAGATTTTTTTGGCATCCAGAAAACTATCATGAACATAATTCGATCGAATGTTGTCTAAAGAGTTCAAATATGGAGGAGAAGCTGAATATGCGGCAAGCAGTGGCATTCGAACAGGTCGAAGGTTGATAACGATAGTTTTGTGATCATTGGATGGTCTAGGTTCAATCTCATGTGGTGTGTATGGATGGACTGTTAATATTTAATCGCAAACCGCAGATTAGATGTGTGGTCGTGATTACAAATTTGATTATATGGACAACTCGGATGGCTTATGCATTTTTTAATGTTTTTCCCACATCTAAATAGAGACACTACTTCCCCATAGTATAAATATAATGTCTTATCTACCAACTGCCAAATTACTCCTCTCCCACTTCTAGTGTTGCCCCACACTATTTCTCAATGGTAGAATTTCCATACAAACAATTATCAGCGAATGTTCCCCCCCAAATGGTGTAACTCTCTCCATTCACCCATGTGCCCCTGTGGTAGAATGATCATACCACGATTCACTGTTTCATTTTCAACCTTGCATCGCTGTGCTAAACATTTTTTGTATTAAAAATTATAAAAATATTATCAAATTGTGCTTCATGTTTGAATAAATAATTTTGTTTTTATCACTGTTAAATAGGCCAATGATACGTGTTTTGAAAATTACAATGTAGGTGGAGGTGATTTGGAGGGCCCTTGATGAAGTGAAAGAAAAATGGGCCAAAATTGCGTGGATCCGTGGACATCTGTCCACAATTTTGAATATTACACGAAATTAGGGCATCCAAATGGGCTTAACTTTTTTGGACCTGTGTGAAATTCAATATTATACATTTCATATTAAATAACCCAATCCTGATTCGGCTTGCATGGGGCTCATCCGAACTAATCTGTCCAAGACACCGAATTTGGACCAAGTCAAATGCGGTGTTATGTATTTTATCAATATCCTGAGCTCTGGTTGTCCAAACGGTGCCAAAAATTAGGTGGAGACCGTAAAGATGTAGGGCTACAACTGTTCTATTTTCTCCAAAGCTAGATAAGACTATATGATGGCCGAAACACGTCGTGCAAGTGGATTTATGAAATCTGTGTGCCCAAAAACAACCTCCCACATTTCCTATAAAAGGACACCTTGGGCTCCTCATTTGCAAGTTCGGACAAGGAGTGAAGTTCTGACAATTTGGATTCCTAGAAGAGTCTTCTAATCACCTTGGAGGTTCTGGAGGCCCCTATCCTCATAGGGGGATCAATAATGAAGAAGGAGTTCAACCCTTGCTTCCTCCTCCTCCCGATGTCGAGCTAAAAGTTGGGTGTTCGTTGTGAGGGAGCTACACACATGTCAAGGGAGTTCTGATGCATACATTAGCTACTGGTTTGGAGTAATTTGGGTGTTTAAACATTTCATTCCATGTATCTTATTTTATTTCAGATTTGAATGCTTGATTTGATACATGTGAGTGATATACTCTTAATTTCAAACCGGTCGGTGTGAGGTTTTGAGTTTGTGACTTGTGTTGTTCCGATTGGACATCACAAGAATCCTTTTCATACCCAAATTATTGATATTTAAATATGATTTGGAAGCTCTTATTCCATGCATAAGTACTGGACCTTGACAATACGATTGTTACATCAAGGTTTGGTCCTTAAAGCATTGAAATAAAAGCTTAGGAATTAATCGGGATTTCAATTAACTCCAATCAAAGAATTACTCTAATCCCAAGATGAATCTCTATGAGCAATGAACATGATATGTGTGTAGTGAAATAACATCGAACCTTTTATCTCATATTTCTCAAAATCCAATTGGTCACTCATTTTTTAGGCTATTTCAACCAAGTCATTGTTTTAAACTGTTTTCAAAACCACCCCCTCTCTTAGTCATTTTTATTAAAAATACACACTCTAAACCTACCAACGCTCCTTGAGAGATGACCTAGAGTTTACCCTATAATATAAATCAACCTTAAAAATATAATCAATTTGACGTGTCACGATATCACAGCCATATTTTGGCGCTGTTTCCGGGGAGCGCTTTTTTTTTGTGCGTGTTTTTGATAAATTTTATGTAATTTTTGTGAATATTTGTTTGTTTCATCTTCTACCTTTGAATTTGTTTTTGTGTTATAATTTATTTATTGTGTAGGTTCTTTGTATGATGCTTTCTAATCCAGGATACCTACAAAATTTCGAACCCGAACCGGAGTGGATCCTACATCAACGAAACTGAGACATACAAGACCACACACTGAAGGAGGAGACATCAAATCTTAAAATTCTTCTTGATCCTTCTTCTTCTTCTGAAACCAAAGTTAAAACTGAACATAACATGTATATCATGGCTGAAAATAATAGAACACTAAAAGAACTAACATCACCTGATGTTGATATCCAACCCACTTACATTCAATTAAAAGGCGAGGCACCCAATTTTGAACTAAAATCTGGTTTAATTTATTTATTACCAAGATTTCATGGACTGCCTGGAGAGGATCCACATAAGCATTTAAAAGAATTTCATACTATGTGTTCAACCTTAAAACCTACTAATGTTTATGAAGAACAAGTGAAGCTTAGGGCATTCCCATTTTCATTAGAAGACACTGCAAAAGATTGGTTATACTATGTCAATTCACCAATTAGGGGCTGGGCAGACCTGAAACACCTTTTTCTTGAAAAATACTTCCCAGCCTCTCGAACTACAACTATAAGGAAAGAAATATCTGGTATAAGACAATCTCAAGGGGAAACATTACATGAATATTGGGAATGAGTTTAAAGATTATGTTTATGTTTCCCACACTACCAAATAAGTGATCAACTTTTAATTCAATATTTTTATGAAGGTTTGATTCCTATTGATCGAAATATGATTGATGCTGTGGCAGGTGGTGCCTTGGTAGATAAGACCCCAATTGCTGCAAGAACCCTCATTGAGAACATGGAACAGAACACTCAACAATTCGGTACACGGTCAAGTGTTCCCATTCGAGATGTCCATGACTTGCAAAGTACTGAGTTTGAGAAGAAGGTGGGCATGAAGTTCGAAGAGGTAAGTACCCTTCTACAACAACATTCACTCTCCCAAAGGAAATATCAATCTCCTCCTCCCATCCATTGTGGAATCTACTCTTCTGACATCCACTATTCTGACCAATGTCCTCAATTGAGAGAAACTTATGAGAGTTGTGAGGCAATATTTCCAGGACGCCCCTTTAACCAACCCTTTTGGCAAGAACCATACTATCCATCCAACCAAGGGTGGAAGGACAACCAAGCCTATAAGCAAGGGGGGTATTCAAACCAACCTCAATAGCAATGGAACCAACAGGGTCAGAGTAGTTATCCACCACCACCCAGAAATCCTCAACCACCCCAAAGTCCATTCCAACCACCCCCTCCAAAAACTGAGCCTAGCCTAGAAGATATGACTAAGGAAATGGCTGCCAATAATATCCAATTCCAACAAACCACACAAGAAACCATACAAGACCTAAATACCCAACTAGGCCAACTTGCCAACTCGGTGGGGGAAATCCAAAGTCATGGGTCGGGTAAACTACCATCTCAACCAGTAGTAAACCCTAGGGATAAAGGAAATTTTAGTGCCATCACCCTTAAGAGTGGGACACAACACAAAAGCCAAATGACCCTTCCATTATAGTCCTCCCATCCATAGGAAACCACCATCCCAACTGCTGAAAATGATCCAAGAGAATAAAACCCTTTTCCTGAGAGAAGCCCTTCCAAAGAAAAGACTATGGTTGTTGATGAGCCACCTATCCCAACCATTCCTCTTCCATTTCCTCAAAGGGATACCCAACCAAGGAAACAAAAAGAAACTGAACTTGATAACGAAATCATGGAGACTTTCAAAAAAGTGCAGGTTAACATTCCATTGATTGATGTCGTTAAGCAAATTCTGAGATATGCAACGTTTCTGAATGAGATGTGTACACACCGAAGGAGGCTTCGTGGTGATGAGAAGGTGATCCTGGGGAGGAATGGTTTAGCATTGATAGATCCATCACTTCCCACCAAGTGCAATGATCATGGAACATTCTCGATTCCGTGCACCATAGGGGAGTATTCTTTCTCCAATGCTATGCTTGATTTGGGTGCTTCTATTAATGTGATGCCTCACTCAATATACTCTTCTTTGGAGGTCGGTGAACTAAAGCCCACAGGAATAGTTGTTCAACTAGAAAATTGGAGTACGACACACCCTTCCGGTGTGTTAGAGGATGTTCTTGTGAGGGTTCAAAATTTATTATTTCCTGCTGATTTTTATGTGCTAAAAATGGAAGATGATAGGATGAATGGACATGCCCCAATTATATTGGGGAGACCATTATTGAAAACTTCCAAAGCCATAATTAATGTCTATAACGGTACATTATCTATGGAATTTGGTGGTGACATAGTCCATTTCAACATCCTTGATGCCATGAAGCACCCCTCAGAAGAACATTCCTCTCTCTCGGTAAATTCAATTGATGTACTCCCTTCCCCTAAAATAAATTCATTTGTTTCCCCTGATCCCCTTTCTGAATTTTCCTCTTTGATAGAAATTCTTGGAAATGAATCATGCATTGATTGTGGTAGCGGTCTAGAGATATGTCATGCATGTTTTTTAATTGATGATTTCTTGAACAGAGAGGATCACATGACCAGCGATGATAATGATAATCTTGTAAAAGCTCATTCCTCATCTGAGGATGTTACCATTGAGCAGTTAGATGAGATCAGTGACTTCTCACTTTCACACACACTTCCGTCAATCCAAAATCCCCCAGAATTGGAACTGAAACAACTGCCTCGAGATTTAAGACACTCATATCTTGAGAATGGAATCAAGTTGCCCGTCATCATTGCTAGTTCACTCCCTCCTGAGAATGAATTGCGACTGCTTGATCTTTTGAGGAAGTATAAAAAATCTTTGGGATGGACACTTGCTAACATTCTTGTCATTAGACCATCAATTTTTACACATCATATTTTATGAAATGATGAGGCTAAACCAGTGAGGCAGTCACAACGTCGACTGAACCCAAACCTACTTGATGTTCATAAAAAAGATGTAACAAAATTGTTGGTTGCTGGAATCATTTATCCTATCTCTCACAGCCAATGGGTCAGTCATGTTCAAGTAGTTCCTAAAACAACTAGCATTACTGTAGTTAAAAATGAAAACAATGAATTGGTTCCAACTCGTGTGCAGAATAGTTGGCGTGTCTGTATAGACTATCGCCGGCTAAACCAACACACTACGAAGGACCATTTCCCATTGCCATTCATTGACCAGATGCTAGAGAGGCTAGCAGGGAAGTCCCACTACTGTTTCCTTGATGGGTATTATGGATACATTCAGATCCATATTGCCCCTGAGGATCAGGAAAAGACAACCTTTACTTGCCACTTTGGTACATTTCCTTATAGAAGGATGCCATTTGGTCTGTGCAATGATCCAGGTACTTTCCAACGATGTATGGTTAGTATTTTTTCGAATTACCTAGTGAATTGCATGGAGGTTTTTATGGATGATTTTACTGTTTATGGATCCTCTTTTGATGAATGGTTGGGTAGTCTTACTTCTTTCCTATGTCGATGTATTGAAAAGAATCTCTTATTAAATTATGAGAAATGCCATTTCATGGTGCGACATGGCATAGTTTTGGGACATGTCATTTCTGGGGAAGGTATCCAAGTGGAAAAATCAAAATTAGATATCATTTCCTCCCTACCATTCCCTAAAAATGTTCGGGATGTGCGGTCTTTCCTGGGTCATACTGGAAGTTATCGTCATTTCATTCGTGACTTTAGTAAAATTTCACTCCCCCTCTCCCGATTACTCCAAAAAGAAAAAGAATTTGATTTTGATAAAAAATGTGAGGAAGCATTCAATAAGTTAAAATGAAGTCTCACATCACCCTCGGTAATCCAACCACCTCGGTGGGATTTACCATTTGAGCTCATGTGTGATGCCTCTAACTATGCAGTTGGGGCAGTCTTGTCACAAAGGGTCGATCGAGCTCCACATGTCATTGCCTATGCCTCACGTACTTTGGACCCTTCCCAAGAAAACTACACCACCACTGAAAAATAATTTCTTTCCAATGTGTTTTCCTTGGATAAATTCAGGCCATACCTTCTAGGGTCCAAAGTCGTTGTGTTCTCAGACCATCCAGCCCTCCGATATCTCCTAAAGAAACCAAAAGCCAAACCACGTCTCATTCGCTAGATGATTCTCCTTCAGGAATTTGATCTAGAAATTAGGGATAAAAAGGAGCAAAGAATGTGGTTGCTGACCATATCAGTAGGATTCTCCCACCCTCGGACATTGATTCATCCCCATGTATTCCCATAAATGAATTGTTTCCTGCTGAGAAATTGTACTGAGTGCAAGATGTTATTCCTTGGTATGCTGAAATTGTAAATTATTTGGTAGTGTCTTGCATTCCTGCTGATTTCACCAAAAACCAGGCCGACCGTCTAAAACATGAGTCTCGTTGGTACATTTGGGATGACCCCTACCTCTGGCGCACATGTAGTGATCAAGTTATTAGGAGTTGTGTTCCCGATAGTGAGTTTCATTCTGTCCATAGGTTCTGCCACACACTTGCTTGTGGGGGCCACTTTGGTCCCCAACGGACTGCTCGCAAGGTCTTAGATACTGGTCTCTTTTGGCCCACATTGTTTAGGTATGCCCATGAATTCTGTAAATCTTGTCCTCGCAGTAAAAGAATGGGGAATGTCTCTAAAAGAAATGAGATTCCACATCAACCCTTACTCTTCCATGAAAGTTTTGATGTTTGGGGCATTAACTTTATGGGACCATTCCCCAATTCATTTGGGAACCGTTACATTCTTCTGGAAGTGGATTATGTTTCAATGTGGGTAGAGGCAAGAGCCACGAGGACATATGATTCCAAGACAGTTGTGGAATTTTTGAGAACCCAAATATTCTATAGGTTTGGATTACCTAGGATTATCATCAGTGATCAGGGTTCTCATTTCTGCAACCGCACAATGCAATCTCTTTTGCGCAGGTACGGGGTTGGGCATCGAGTGTCTAATTCTTATCACCCACAAACAAATGGTCAAGCCGAAGTATCAAATAGAGAGGTAAAACAGATTCTTGAGAAAATGGTTCATCCAAATAGGAAAGACTGGAGTCTTAGACTCGATGATTCCTTATGGGCTTACTGTACTGCATTCAAAACTCCAATTGGCATGTCACCATATCATCTAGTTTTTAAGAAGAGTTATCACCCCCCGTTGAGGTAGAGCATCGGGCCTACTAGGCTATTAAACAATGAAATTCAAATATTTCTGGTGCAGGTATTCAAATGAAGTTTCAGATTCAGGAGTTGGAGGAAATGAGAAGAGATTCAAATGAGAACTCCTGAATTTATAAAGAGCGAACCAAGGCTGCCCACGACCGTCTCATCCTTCATCGTCAATTCCACATCGGGAAGATGGTCCTCCTCTACAATGCAAGGTAGAAGTTGCACCCTGGTAAGCTTCTTTCCCATTGGTTTGGACCTTACATTGTTACTAATGTCTCTCCATTTGGTGTTGTCCAGGTTCAAAATGAAGACACCAAGCAAACCTTCAAGGTCAATGGGCAGCGGTTGAAGCACTTCCATGAAGCCATTCCAGAGTCCCCAATGGAGGAACTCCATGTTCAAGAAGCGGTCTATGAATAACACTCACCAGGATTTATCCTTCCTTCCCACAGTCTCTTTTATTACAGTGAGTACACTGCATTCTCTAGGTGTGGGGGGTGGATACATTCCTGGGTTAGTTAGGATTTTTCACCATTTTCTCCTTTTGTTTTCTCTTTTTGGCCTTCTTTATGGTATTTTTATTTTTCCCCATCAACAATTTCGAAATTCCATGATGTGGTGACCATAAAGTGGGGAAAGTAAAAATACCATAACGATGGCTAAAAAGAATATTTGTATGAATTTAACATCAGGGAGTGATTTTTAGTGAATTGGTTTTCTGTCAATGATATAAATGGTCGTATCTATGTGAAACCTTTGAGATGATTGATGTCCATTGTGTGAGTAGTTTTTGGGAAAACTGTGTCGCTAATATCTCCAAAAAAATTGCACCAAACCAAAATGTGTGATTATTTATTACTTAATATAAGGTAAATATATGTTGGGTTAATATTTTTAAGCTTTAAATGATATTTCCATACGTTCATTCCTTATCCGATCTGTTTCATTACTGTACTAGATTGACCTATGCGTGTGTACCTAATGTCCGACTGTTGTATGCCCTCAAAAAAAATGTTGTGTCTTGGTCAGGTCAAAAACCACTCCTCCTCAACCTTTGATCTTGTTATAACTGTTGCAATTAGTGTCGTGAGGAGATCAAACAAAGGTTGAGAGATGAGTGTGATATTTGTTCCAATTGCAACATCAAAAAAAATATAAGGGGAGTGATGAAATGTGCAACATATGGGGATATCTAGATCGGGAGCTTATGGTTTGACTTCTGGTAATTCTTAAATGAGTGGTTCTTTAAATATGATTGCAAAGGATGTAGGACAGGTTCGGTGACAAAATCATTTAAGCTGAAAAATGTTAAAATAACATATATTTATTGGATAGCAAGTGGAAAGAATAGCATGGAATGGTTTTCACACACACACATGGAGAGTTAGTGTCATGATTTACTTCGAAATTCCTTTTTGAATTGGGTATCATGAACCTTTTTGAATTTCTCTATGATATGATTTATGAGACATCCTTTTCTATTTTCACTAGGAAGAACTCCTTGGTGTGATTCGTGCAATGATAAATTTTTATTTTAAATAAAATTCCCTCAAATGATAAATCTTCATGATGTTGTAAATATATATATATATATATGCATCGTTGTATATGGATATGTGACCTTGCCCCGGAGTGCAAATGTTTAGGTGTGGGGGTGTGATCGTACCACGATTCACTGTTTCATTTTCACCCTTACATCGTTGTGCTAAACATATTTTGTATTAAAAATTATAAAAATATTATCAAATTTTGATTCATGTTTGATTCATTAATTTTGTGTTTATCACTGTTAAATAGGTCAATGATTCGTGTTTTGAAAATTACAATGTAGGTGGAGGTGATTTGGAGGGCCCTTGATGACGTGAAAGAAAAATGGGCCAAAATTGCATGGATCCATGGACATTTGTCCACTGTTTTGAATATTACACGAAATCCGTGCATCCAAATGGGCTTAAAGTTTGTGGGCCTGTCTAAAATTAAATATTCTACATTTCATATTAAGGAACCAAATCTGATTCGGCTCCCATGGGGCCCATTCGAACTGATCTGTCCAAGCCAACGAATTTGGACCAAGTCAAATGCGGTGTTCTGTATTTTATCAATATCTTGGGCTCTATTTGTCCAAACGGTGCCCAACTTTTTGTGGAGACAGTCAAGACGTAGGGCTACAGCGTTTCTATTTTCTACAAAGCGAGATAAGACTGTCTGAAGGCCGAAACGCGTCGTTCAAGTGGATTGATGAAATCTGTGTGCCCAAAACCACCTCCCACATTTCCTATAAAAGGACACCTTGGGATCCTCATTTGTAAGTTCGTCCAAGGAGTGATGTGTTGCCAATTTGGAGTCCTAGAAGAGTATTCTAATCACCTTGGAGGTTCTGGAGGCCCCTATCCTCATAGGGGGATCAACAATGAAGAAGGAGTTCAACCCGAGCTTCCTCCTCCTCTCGATGTTGAGCTAAAAGTTGGGTGTTCGTTGTGAGGGAGCTACACACATGTCAAGGGAGTTCCGATGCATAAATTAGCTACTGGTTTGGAGTAATTTGGGTGTTTAAACATTTCATTCCATGTATCTTATTTTATTTCATATTTGCATTCTTGATTTGATACATGTGAGTGACATGCTCTTAATTTCAAACTGATCGGTGTGAGGTTTTGAGTGTGTGACTTGTGTTGTTCCGAATGGACATCACAAGAATCCTTTTCATACCCAAATTATTGAGATTTAAATATTCTTTGGAAGCTCTTATTCCATGCATAAGTACTAGACCTTGACAATACGATTGTTACGTCTAGGTTTTGTCCTTAAAGCATTGAAATAAAAGCTTAGGAATTAATCGGGATTCCAATTAACTCAAACCGAAGAATTACTCTAAACCCAAGATGAATCTCTATGAGAAATGAACTTGATATGTGTGTAGTGAAATCACATCGACCCTTTTATCTCATATTTCTTAAAATCCACTTGGTCACTCATTTTTTAGGCTATTTCGACTAAGTCATTGTTTTAAACTGTTTTCAAAACCACCCCCTCTCTTAGTCATTTTTATTAAAAATACACACTCTAAACCTACCAACGATCCTTGAGAGAAGACCTAGGGTTTACCCTAGACTATAAATCAACCTTAAAAATATAATCAATTTGACGTGTCACAACAGCACGACCATAGCACTCTTGTGTACCTTGTGCATGACTGCAGTTAGCCACACCGCTGGCGATCTGGGGTTAAGCTCAGCCGCCCACTACTTGTTGTGTGAGCTTCTTCACTAGATAGCCAGTTTTCTAGCTATGAAAGGTCACATATTTTTTATATAAATCTTATAAAAATACAATCATTGAATCAAAAGTATATATATAATAAATTCAATAAGAAATGCACCATACATTTAATTCCAATTCATCATTAGCCATCAACTCTCTACATCATTTATTCTTTTTGGCACACCTCTTTAGCATTCAAGATTAGCATAATATTCTCAAACACATTATCTAATACTAAACAAGTAGATAAATAATCCAAAATCATCATGAAGTCATTTATTTCCTGGCCTTACTCAAATTGTGTAACCAGGTGTCTTCATGTGACAAATGTCATGGAACATAAGATCATTTTAATCAATCATCTGAATTTAGGACACTCCAATCGGCATTACTTCATCCACCCAATCATTAATCACATATTGACATGTTATTGAATAAAATTGTATCACTAGGATCAAAACTCTCCCCTGTTGAATTTTGTTGTTAATCTCTCCTATGAATACTCGAAAGAGATAATATGTGTGCCAAAATGTTTTCTCCCCCTTATTTGCAATCAAATGTAACAGGTATGTGGGAATGGTAAAAAATATTACCTTGATACTTAAAAGAACCTCTTCATGAATATTGGAGACAGAGGGATGATATCACATTGTTCACTTAGGAAAGAGCCTTTATATAATCAAAATTAAGTCTATGTGGTCTAACCTGGTGTAAAAAACAAGAAATATATGGCGAAGGATTTCAATGCTGTAAAAAACAACCATATACGTGAAATCAGTCATAGAATGTTTCCATTCATATCCAAGGGGATGGAAAGAGAAAAAATCATCCTTGAAGTAAATTAACCCTACATAAACATCAACAAAAAATGACCCCCTAAAGGGATATATTAATCTCCATCAATTCACTGAAAATTATTACAAATCATGTTTATTGATTTAGGGATTAAGGAGGGAACTTTTCTTCTTCATCAAGTGAATGGAGAAAGATAAACATGAAGTTTCATCCTTAGCTCAACAAACCTCTCTGCTATCATTGCTTTGGTGAAAGTATCTACCACTTGATCTTTAGTAGAAATGTATTCAAGATTCATATCTCCACAATCCACCTTTTCATTGATAAAATAATATCTGATGTCAATATGCTTGGATCTTGAATGTTGAATTGTATTATTAGAAAATACAATGGAACTTTGATGACCACATAAAAACTTTAGTGGTTTCTCAGTTTCAACATTCCAATCTGTTAGCTTCACTTGGAACAAAATCATTTGTGTACGAGCATGGGTATATTTCACATACCCTAATTTATATGTTCTCAAAGTTACTGAATGTTGTATAATCCTATATCAACTAACACATCCTTCTCCCAAAAGTATGTTTCCACCATAGGTAGATCTTCTGCCAGTACAATCACTAGACGAATCATCATCTATAAACCCCAGAAACTTCATGTCCCCATTAATGTTTTATAAAATCCTATAGTTCAGAGTTCCTTTTAAATATCACAATATTATTTTATCTAATAATAAGTGAGACTCATTTGTATCACTATAAAATCTGGCACATAGATTCACTGCATATGTTATATTTGAAATTGATACAGTGATATAAAGTAGACTTTTGAGTATTCTTCTGAAATAATTTGGATCAAAATTGATTCCATTTTAATCCTTGAATAAATTGGTTCCAACTGAAATGGGTGTTGAATCAACTTTTCCATTTTCCATTCCAATCTTTTTTACCAATTACCTTGTAAACTTCTACTATGATGGAATAATATAATTTTTTTTTGTTCGACCTAAAATCCTAGAAATTATGTCATCTGACCAAGCATGGAAATTTCAAATATTCTATTCATTTTCAAAAAAATATATTCACATACACATTCTTTATCACAAGAAAAAATGATGACATACCAATATATAATGACTATGAGAGTTACAGTGGCCATTAATCTCACATAAAGAATACTATCACCAATGAAAGACATCATATCCCATTGAAAAATATCTACTTTGGGGTACTAGGATCTAAGGGACCATTTTAAACCATATTTAACTTTTCACAACCTATATACCATGTTGCCATTTTTTCTGACATGAAATCATCTATTTGTTTGATATATACCTCTTCGTCAAGATATCCATTTAGAAATGCATGTTTCACATCCATTTGATAATCCTGGAAATGCATGTGTGATGAAAATTCTATGAACAATATAATTGTTTTCAGACTTCCTTTGGGTTAAAAAGTTTCATTAATGTCAATTACTTCGATTTGTGAATATCCTTTGCATTCAAGACTATCCTTGTTTCTGGAAACTTCTACTTTCTAATTTATCTTTTTTCTAAAAACCTATTTGGTTCCAATAAATTTTCTATTCATGGGTCTTGATATATGATCCCAAGTAGAATTCTATTCAATTTGACTATGCTCCATATGCATAGCAAGTATCCATTCCTCATTCTTAACTCCTTCATTTATGCTATGTGGTTCAACAAGAGAAACAAGTTGAGTTCGATCTTCAATTCTCAATATTCATCTTGTTTTCACTAGATACTATGTATTACTAATGATGTTTTATGTCTCAAAACGTTTCATTAATGATTTGTATCATTTCCATTTTTTTCATCAGGTTCACCATAATCACAAGTATGTTAATAGTTGATATCAACATCGTTTGGTTCTGTATCAACAGCTTTATCATTCTTTCGTTCCACAACCATGCCATTTACTACCATCTTTTTTGAATCTGCATTATCAGTAATATCATATTTGATATTACATTCAATAATTCTTACATCACTATTATTGACTTGTTTTTTCATTATTTTGTTCCAACATCTATATATTTTACCATTAGTTAGGTATCCCATGAATATTCATTCCTCTTCATTTTCTTTAAATTTTCATAGATTAATGTTTTTAATCATTATGATGTGGGGACATCCAAAAACACAGAAGTATTTAACAGTTTTTTTCTATTGTACCACAATTCATAAGCTTTCATATTTGTTTCTGGTCCTATAATAAAACTCTTTTTAAATATGTATGGAAATACATTCAACTTCTCTCTAGAAAAACCTAGATATGTTTTGTTCTGCCAATATAGTTCTACCCATTTCTTCTATTCTTCTATTCTTTCTTTCATCTAATACATGTTTCTATAGAGTATACAATGTGATTTATTGATTCATGATTCCTTGTTTTCAAAGATAACATTCAAAATAATCATATTTATACTTTTTACCATTATCTGATCTCGCATTATTTATAATGAGACCCATTACCTTCTCAATTTCCGTTCAACATTGTTTGAACATTGTGGTTTCATCTGACCTGTGTTTGATAAACATGACATTATTCATTCTAGTGTAACCATCAATAAATGTTTAAAAATAATGATCACCTCCTTTATAAATTTGTCTCATTGGCCCAAATATGTCTGTATAAATACGTTTAAGGGGCTTATTAGATTGAATATTCATTGCTTTGTGTGATAATTGTGTCAATTTTCCATTCTGACATGTTTCAAAAATGTAAACCCTTTCTCAATTCAATTATGGATGATCACTTACAATGTCATACTTTAGGATGTCACAAATACTCCTTTGACAACGGTGGATAAGTATTTTGTTCCATAGGATGTTTTTATTATTCGAATTAAAGTAATAAGAATTAAAAGAATAACTACTTTGAAATAGCTTTCTAGTGGTCCTCATTACCTAGGTGATAATTCATCCATCCTTTGAGCTCCTGATGATGAATGAATCCTTTTTTAACTACAAATCATGTCAATCATCATAGTGTTGGTTCACATTATGCAAATTTTGCTTTGATCCTTCAAAAAATAACACATCATTATAATTCATATTTTTAGATTCAATCACTGCCTTTCCAATTCCCATGATTTTTAGAGAAAAGTAATTTCCAATGATCATGGATCCCCTTTATTATTATCTATGTTCATTAATATATTTGTATAACCATTCATGTTTGATGAACATCCATTATCGATAATCCATGACTTGGTTTTACTACTCTCTTTCAAAGAAACATCAGCAAAACATGAGTTTCGTTCATTCATTTTCTGAATCCCCCTTCCATTATTGACGTTAAGTGTTTGTTTTGGATGAATTCTCATGTTATTTCCTGGTATATATGTGTATTTTCATTAATTATATAGAAATATTTTGATACCACAAAATCTGATGGTGCGTGATTCGGAGGCATGGAGTGCAGAGGAAGATTCGTCAATGTTTTTTAAGCTTTAATTAGCGCACATAAGCAATTTTCTAGATAAAGTGGAATAACTCTTAAATGGGTTCCCATATCAGATATATTAGGGAATTGTTGCAATCTGGATGGCGGTTTTACCCTAGGCACGACTTATGTTTTGTCCGTGTAGACCTCCTGTGAGAAAACCAAAAAATGGCATAATCATAAATAAAATAATTAAATAAAGTTATTTTATTTTTAAAATTCTTATAACTCTCGAACGGTGACTCAGATTAAAAATCCAAGACCACAGCTGAGCTCATTGGGGTATTCTTTTTTTAGGAAGATACTATCATTGGCTGGTGTGGGCCAATAGTGGATGTTTGTTTTTGGCCGTAAATAATATAACTATGTAACACTTATTTTATTGTTAAAATCCATAACATCTTATTGGTAACTTGGATTGAAAATATTATATTATTGTTGATTTTTTTAAGGCGTGTTCTCCTTAGGTATATCCAAACCTCGATCGAAGTGAGTCACGGGTAAATGATAAAAATTTATTATCCTTTTTTAATGTATGTTTAGTAAAGGAATGAGCATTGTTTTCTATCTTTTGAACCAGTGATCAGATTAAAAATATGATGGCACAGTTGAATTCAATGTGTCGAGAATCGCTTAAGAGAGGATTCACTATAACCGCAGTAGGTTAGGAGAAAAATATTGATTTTGTGACTTGTAAAATAATAATAAAATAACTTCGCTATTTTATTTTCTTTCTATATTTTCCTCCAATGGACAATAAGTAGCATGGGACCAGCTATGTTTCAATCCATTAAATGGATTGACACTTTAAATCATATGTAACCACATCATTGTGAATTAGGAAGGTTTTTAATTAATGAACCCTTCTAAATTCCACGAACGGTAGACACCCTACCCCTATCATATTTATATGGATCTTAGGGAGAGGTATCGGTACTACTTCACCAATAAAACTAAGTGTTGAAAAAGTGCCACAATACCAAACCCTTGGAGGACAGAGCTAGTTCCAGTGAACAACGACAGGTGACACTGAACCATGAGTAGAAGGTCACAGTACAAGCATCATCATTGGAATCATTTTGCGGAATGGATGAACACTGACCCACTTCCTCAATCGTGGGTGTTCTCCATCGTTCTTAAGGTAGGGATTTTATTATTTTTTAATTAAAATGATTATTGAATCCTTTAGTACTCCCTCTTGATTACAAGCTATCATTGAGTGTGTAGACCTAATGATCCTGTCCAAGACCCTCCGCTACCATGCTACCCTGACATTCTCCGTAGAAGGATAGTTGTGTGGCAGCAGCAACTGGCTACGATCGAGGCAGTGCACCATCCTATGCCGCATGAGGAGGATGAAAATCTAAATCATGGCTGATATAATAGTGTTTGGGACTGGTCGGGCATGGAAGAGGTGAGGCGCGTCATCCCGTGTTGTCGGTGATATTGGGGTCATGGCTGAAGCCGCAGTGGGTGAATGAAGCGGCGGCCATGAGTCGGCCATAGAAGAAACAGGTGGGGTGGCCCACTGATGTGAGCCTCCGGATGAGGTTGCGAGTCAAAGATGTGAGGGAAGAAGACCCCGTGACTCATGTGGGTTTTGTAGCAACTAGGCGGCGCCCAGGTGGCATTGCCGCTTCACAAGCCGAATTGCCTCCATGCCGTTCGGGATGACCGGGGTTTCACCCCCTTCACCAGCATGGGAAGACCCCACCGCAGGCTGGACTGGTGGGTTGTGCCCCATAGCGGGACAGGCTACACGAAACCCAGCGGGCCATGCCCCCATGTGGTCCAGGCTTCCCTTTTTCGGGTCGGGCCTCCGACTGGTGGGATGAGCCAAGGCCCTGTAGGTCAGGCTAGACTGCGGCATTGCTGGGTCAGACCTGGACCCAAACTGACCCAGAAACACTTAAAGGGCCATATCATAAGAACCAGACATCTATTTTTTTGAACAGTCTATGCCACTAGGATTCATGGATCGAGACATTCATTTTGGTATAACATTCCTGAGTTTCAGAAACAGTCGGAGTACAGCCGGGTTGGATCGAACCCGAATCCAAATTGTCCCTTGAAACTAAAATGCTTATAACTAATAGGAAGGGCATCTGATTGATACACCATAATTCATAGTGGAACCCTTAAAACATAGTGGTCCTTTGGGTTTATCTTTTTTGTAGTATATTGGTGATCAATGTATGACCGATATCTCGAGGGGCGTATTTTACAAAACTCGAGCGCACCAAGTGAAAGGAATCCTGTGGATGGTTGTAACGTGAAAAAATAACATTGATCCAATGTGGGTAAGCATATATTGATCTTTTTTGGGTCATTTCTTATCATATCCTAGGAGGTTTAGTTCTCATCGATGCTTTGTGGGTCAGCGAATACCGATCCTGTGTGGGTCAGATCATGTGTGGGTCAGTGGGGGTTATTACCTAATGATACTATGTGGTTCAGCAGTAGTTCATATTAACAGAATAATATGATATAGAATATGACTAATCATATGTACTTTTGTATTTAAGTTATACATGGTGTGAGTTGGGTCATTTACCTCTGTGGTACATCTATCTTCCTACTGTTACTTGTGTGGTACTTCTACCTTCGTGGTGTTGCCTGTGTGGTACTTCTATCATCATGGTGTTCAGTGTGTGGTACTTCTACATTCATGTTGTTATCTTTATGGTGTTACATATGTGGTGCTTCTATCTTCGTGGTGTTACCTGGGTGGTACATTATCCTTCGTGGTGTTTTCTTCATGTTGTTACCTGTGTGGTACATCTATCTTTGTGGTGTTACCTATGTGGTACTTCTAACTTCATAGTGCTACATGTTTGGTAATTATACTTTCATTGTGTAATCTTCATGGTTTAACCTATGAGGTAATTCAATATTCTATTTGTTACCTATGTGGTACTTCTTCCTTCGTGGTGTTGTCTTCTTGTTATTTTCCATTGTTTTACATCTATCATTGTGGCGTTACCTATGTGGTACTTCTACCTTCATTGTGTTGTCTTCGTTATGTTACCTATGTGGTCCTTCTATCTTTGTGGTGTTCCCTGTGTGGTACTTCGACCTTTGTGGTATTGCCATTGTGGTATTCTTCCCTCATTGTGACATGAGTATATCTTGATAACATGTGTATATGTATGGGAATATACCTGGGTAGAGTTGAAGTCTATCTCTTCGTACTTTGAGTTGTGATATTTCTTTGTGGTATTTTCATTTTGGATCTCTGAGCGACCTATGGGGTTCTCAGGGTCCCTAATGTGTAACGTTATACTCACCCTTACACGTGCTACGCCCGCACCTTATTGTGTCTTTTGAAGATGACAGACAACATTGATCGAGGCTAAGGGTGCCAGGTCTGGATGGTAATCAGAGGTGAACCATTTTTCGGGACAGGAGGCGGGGACTAAAACTCGTGGGCTATAACTACCCTTTAGGTAATATCCTCAGTGGATGATCTAGAAGCTATTTTTCACTTTTTAGTTGTATTTTTACTTTTCAGTTGGGCATGTATTCTGGCCCCTTTACTTTCAACACACTTTTACTATAGCAGTTTAATTCATTGTTTCTTCTTATTGTGTTCATGGACTGTGTGTCTATATATGTTAAAATGAAATTCATTCCCATTGTAGGGATACATCTTTTACGGTTCTAGTCGCGAGCCCTTGGCCTATGGAAGGCGGGCTTGGGGTGGTCATGACATGGGCACCGTGGGATGATTCGTGACAAAGTGGTATCGGATGATTCAGTTCTACCGATGAACTAGGACACTGATCTTTTATATGTGGAAATAGTGTTAAGTATTATGAGTGTGGTTTCCAGTTTAGGGAATCCAGTGTTGGTTCCACAGCTGACGTATCCATATACCATGACCCTGAATTCTGATTTCTGACTTTGTGCACAGAAACACTGATTGTGTGTGCTTTTGGAAGTGTTTTTCCTTGGTTTCATTGGAGTAATCTCACCAAGTATAACATAATGATCATGGCACACCTATTCCTTATCTGGATGCCTCCTCATGGACAACCAACTAGGATTATCGAGAGATTACACAATGATGGCCCACCGAGCGATGAGGTCACAATGTAGGGCCCTCTTACAGCGTTAGCACTTTCGTGTGGGGTACCAGCTATACCACTACATGTTGGTCAATAGTTACAACTATCAGTATCCGCAGAGGACACATGTAGGCCTGGTGTCTTACACATGTTTCAGCATCAGATACCCCTCAGGTTTAGAAGAGAACCCAAATCACTTGTGACTAAGGAATGTCTTGAGGAGGTGGAAAAGTTTCCATCCTGCTAGGGAATCATTCGATCAAATGGTGCTCATGGTAGAGAGACTTCTATGTGCCTCATAAGGATAATGACATGGTATAGATTACCCTTATCATGTTAAGAGGTGAATTTTTCTTTGGAAAAGATAGAGATACGTCCATATAGAAGGGGGCCTATTTCCATAAAGAGCTAAGTGATGAGTGTTCACTAGAGCTTCTACAGCTTCTGTAGGACGGCATGTCGGCAGCTGAGTATTCATCGAGGTGTACTGACCATCCCATTCACATTATGAATATAGTACGGTCAGTGCTTCAGGGATCAGACCTCTGAGTGAGGTGTTTTTAGGGACATATAAGCCAGCACTATTCCTTTATGCATTCCTACTTATGTTTCGGTGATAGAGAGAAACTTTGTGGTTGAATATTCTTTGGCTGAGAAGATGCATCCATTGAATGTTAATAGTGGGAAAGAAAGAAACTAACTCCAGTTTTAGAGACTTGGGTGTGTAAAATTTTCTGGGAGGAGGATGTGATAGGGACAGAAGAATCTGTAGGTCAAGAAGATGTGGAAGTGGAGATATGAGAGCATAATGAGGTGGTATACATTTCAACATGTTACAACCACCACCTCAATGTGGTCCCCACCATGGTTAGGAAGTTAGATTAAAGGGGAAAGGAGTAGCTTCATGTGGTCAAAGAGTGTGACCCAAGGGTTCTAGGAATGATTATAGGTACAATCTATGTCAGCTACTAGCTGCCGTATTAATAGACATATGAAATAACCATTCCATATTTCCACGAATCTTGTTCAAGAAATAGAGTTTCCAGTTAAACCATTGACTAGGCCCTTATATCTGGAGATACCTTTGGTAGGAGACTCGATAATCGCACATATGTTGATAGTGGGATCTAACCCTTGATCTGATAGTTTTGGTTGTAACCTCTTGGTGGCAGCATCGAGGCCATATGACGTTAGTTTGGGAATGGACTGGACATCTACATTTCATACTCAAATTGACTATATTAGAAAAAAAGTTGTGGTTTATCTACAATGTTGGAAAGGGGTTTTCTTTGGTAGGTGAAAAAAGAAACCCCTGCAGCACAGAATAAACTCATTCAAAGGAGGGTGACATTTCTCACTATTGAGTTGGCCAACCTTACCCTTGTGGTAGCAGGAATTTTGAGTTTTCATATCCTAATAAGATTCACAGTGTTTGGGGACATATTCTCAAAAGATGTATCCTGGATTACCTCCCTAAAGGGAGAGGGACTTCTTCTTTTACTTGGTACTACCATATATTTATACCCGAAACCTCCAGGGTAGCATTACCATTTAATGCTTTGATGAAGAAGGGGGATCCTTTCTTTTAGATAGAGAAGTGTCAGAAAATCATTCAGGGTCCAAGATAGGGACTGATGAGCATAACTATGCTACCAATGACCTAGAGTTAGTAGGAGTGGTCATTGCACTAAAGATGTGGCAGCACTAAATAGTGGGTAAACGATTTACTGTTTACTCTGATCACAGGAGTCTCCGGTATAGATTCCCACATAAGGACTTCAACCTGATACAGTGGTGATGGATAGAGTTACTCTAGGACTATGACTTTGATATAGTCTATACAGCGAGGAAGGGAACGTGGAAGCAGATGCACATAGCAGGAGGTCTAGTCTACAGCTATCGAGTTGGACTTTATAGCAGCTAGTCGTGCTGTGAATTCCCTTCATGGATAAAGAGGGGGAAACTTACCTCTAGTCTATGACTGTCACTCCCCCAATTCTTTAGTGAGTTTGGGAGGCATATATTTGGGACGTCGACTGTGAGGCTCGATGTGCTCAGATATCTTCATGAATATACCCTTAGGAATTTCGTGAAGGTGGGTTGTTGGTCGTGCTGTCATGACACGTCAAATTGATTATATTTTTAAGGTTGATTTATAGTCTAGGGTAAACCCTAGGTCGTCTCTCAAGGAGCTTTGGTAGGTTTAGAGTGTGTATTTTTAATAAAAATGACAAAGAGAGGGGGTGGTTTTGAAAACAGTTTAAAACAATGACTTAGTTGAAATAGCCTAAAAAATGAGTGACCAAGTGGATTTTTAGAAATATGAGATAAAAGAGTCGATTTGATTTCACTATACACATCTAAAGTTCATTGATCATAGAGATTCATCTTGGGTTTAGAGTAATTCTTTGGTTGGAGTAAATTGGAATCTCGATTAATTCCTAAGCTTTTATTTCAATGCTTTAAGGACCAAACCTTGACGTAACAATCATATTGTCATGGCCCTGTACTTATTCATGGAATAATAGCTTCCAAATCATATTGAAATCTCAATAATTTGGGTATGAAAATGATTCGTGTGATGTCCAATCGGAACAACACAAGTCACACACTCAAAACCTCACACCGATCGGTTTGAAATTAAGAGCATATCACTCACATGTATAAAATCAAGCATTCAAATCTGAAATAAAATAAGATAAATGGAATGAAATGTTTAAACACCCAAATTACTCCAAACCAGTAGCTAATGTATGCATCATAACTCCCTTGACATGTGTGTAGCTCCCTCACAACGAACACCCAACTTTTAGCTCGACATCGGGAGGAGGATGAAGCTCGGGTTGAACTCCTTCTTCATTGTTGATCCCCCTATGAGAATATGGGCCTCCAGAACCTCCAAGGTTATTAGAAGACTCTTCTAGGACTCCAAATTGGCAGCACTTCACTCCTTGTCCAAACTTACAAATGAGGAGCCCAAGGTGTCCTTTTATAGGAAATGTGGGAGGTGGTTTTGGGCACACAGATTTCATCAATCCACTTTCACGACGCGTTTCGGCCTTTATACAGTCTTATCTAGCTTTAGAGAAAATATAAAAGTTGTATCCCTACATATTGACTGTCTCCAACGAATGTTTGGCACCGTTTGGACAACAAGAGCTCAAGATATTGATAAAATACAGAACACCGCATTTGACATGGTCCAAAATCGGTGTCTTGGACATATCAGTTCGGATGGGCCCCATGAAAGCCGAATCAGGATTGGGTTCCTTAACAGGAAATGTAGAATATTAAAATTTGGACAGACCCGCAAAATTGCAGTCCATTTGGATGCACGGATTTCGTGTAATATTTAAAACAGTGGACAGATGCCCATGGATCCATGCAATTTTGGCCAATTTTTCTTTCACTTCATCAAGGGCCCTCCAAATCACCCCCACCTACATTGTAATTTTCAAAAAACGTATCATTGACCTATTTAACAGTGATAAACACAAAATTATTGAATCAAACATGAAGCCCAATTTGATAATATTTTTATAATTTTTAATACAAAATATGTTTAGCACAGCGATGTAAGGGTGAAAATGAAACAGTGAATCGTGGTACGATCACACCCCCACACCTAAACATTTTCACTCCCGGGAAAGGTCACATATCAAAATACAATGATGCATATATATATATATATATTTACAACATCATGAAGATTTAGAATTTGAGGTAATTTTATTGAAATTAAATTAATCAATGCACGAATCACACCAAAGAGTTCTTCCTAGTGAAAATAGAAAAGGATGTCTCATAAATCATATCATAGAGAAATTCAAAAAGGTTCATGATACCCAATTGAGAAATGAAATCAGAAGTAAATCATGAAACTAACTCTCCATGTGTGTGTGTGAAAACCATTCCATGCTATTCTTTCCACTTTCTATCCAATAAATATATGTTATTTTAACATTTTTCAGCTTAAATGATTTTGTCACCGAACCTGTCCTACATCCTTTGCAATCATATTTCAAGACCCACTCATTTAAGCATTCCCAGAAGTCAAACCATAAGCTCCCGACCTAGATATCCCCATATGTTTCACATTTCATCACTCCCCTCATTTTTTTTGAAGTAGCAATCGGAACAAATATCACACTCATCTCTCAACCCTTGTTTGATCTCCTCACGACACTAATTGCAATAGTTATAATAAGATCAAAGGTTGAGGAGGAGTGGTTTTTGACCTGCCCAAGACACAACATTTTTTTTGAGGGCGTACAAAAGTTAAACATTAGGTACACACGCATAGGTCAATCTGGTACAGTAATGAAACAGATCGAATAAGGAACGAACATATGGAAATATCATTTAAAGCTGAAAAATATTAACCCAACATATATTTACCTTATATTAAGTAAGAAATAATCACACTTTATGGTTTGGTGCAAACAAATTTGGAGATATTAGCGACACAGTTTTCCCAAAAACTACTCACACAATGGGCATCAATCATCTCAAAGGTTTCAAATAGATACGACCATTTATATCATTGACAGAAAACCAATTCACTAAAAATCACTCCCTGATGTTAAATTCATACAAATATTCTTTTTATCCTTCGTTATGGTATTTTCACTTTCCCCACTTTATGGTCGCCACATCATGGAATTTCGAAATTGTTGATGGGGAAAAATAAAAATACCATAAAGAATGCCAAAAAGTGAAAACAAAAGGAGAAAATGGTGAAAAATCCTAACTAACCCAGGAATGTATCCACCCCCCCCCCACCACACCTAGTGAATGCAGTGTCCTCAATGTAATAAAAGAGACTGTGGGAAGGAAGGATAAATCCTGGTGAGTGTTATTCATAGACCACTTCTTGAACATGGAGTTCCTCCATTGGGGACTCCGGAATGGCTTCATGGATGTGCTTTAGCCGCTGCCCATTGACAGTGAAGGTTTGCTTGGTGTCTTCATTTTGAACCTGGACAACACCAAATGGAGAGACATTAGTAAAAATTTAAGGTCCAAACCAACGGGAACGAAGCTTACTAGGGTGCAAATTTAGCCTTGCATTGTATAGGAGAACCTTCTGCCCGATGTGGAATTGACGATGAAGGATGAGACGGTTGTGGGAAGCCTTGGTTTTGTCTTTATAAATTCGGGAGTTCTCATATGAATCTCTTCTCATTTCCTCCAACTCCTGAATCTGCAACTTCCTTTGAATACCTACACCAGAAAGATTAGAATTGCATTGTTTAATAGCCCATTTGGCCCGGTTCTCTACCCCAACAGGGAGGCGACAACTCTTTCCAAAAACTAGCCGATATGGTGACATGACAATTGGAGTTTTGAATGCAGTACGGTAAGCCCATAATGAATCATCAAGTCTAAGAATCCAATCTTTTCTGTTTGGCTGAACCGTTTTCTCAAGAATCTTTTTTACCTCTCTATTTGATACTTCGGCTTGACCATTTGTTTGTGGGTGATAAGCAATAGACACTCGATGCCCAACCCCGTACCTGCGCAAAAGAGATTTCATTGTGCGGTTGCAGAAATGAGAACCTTGATCACTGATGATAAACCTAGGTAATCCAAACCTACAGTATATTTGGGTTCTCAAAAATTCCACAACTGTCTTGGAATCATCTGTCCTTGTGGCTCGTGCCTCTACCCACTTTGAAACATAATCCACTTCCAGAAGAATGTAAAGGTTCCCAAATGAATTGGGGAATGGTCCCATAAAGTCAACGCCCCAAACATCAAAAATGTCATGGAAGAGTAAGGGTTGGTGGGGCATCTCATTTCATTTAGAGACATTCCCCATTCTTTGACAGCGAGAACAAGATTTACAGAATTCATGGGTATCCCTAAACAATGTGGGCCAAAAGAGACCAGTATCTAATACCTTGAGAGCAGTCCGTTGCGGACCAAAGTGGCCCCCACAAGCAAGTGTGTGGCAGAACCTAAGGACAGATTGAAACTCATCATCGGGAACACAACTCCTAATTACTTGATCACTACATGTGCGCCAGAGGTAGGGGTCATCCCAAATGTACCAATGAGACTCATGTTTTAGATGGTCAGCCTGGTTTTTGGTGAAATCAGCAGGATTGCAAGATGCTACCAAATAATTTACAATTTCAGCATAACAAAGAATAACATCTTGCACTCTGTACAATTTCTCATTAGGAAACAATTCATTTATAGGAATACAGGGGGATGAGTCAATGTACGAGGGTGGGAGAATCCTACTTATATGGTCAAAAACCACATTTTCTGCTCCTTTTTTATCGCTAATTTCTAGATCAAATTCCTGAAGTAGGAACATCCAGCGAATGAGACGTGGTTTGGCTTCTGGTTTCTTTAGGATATATCGGAGGGCTGCATGGTCTGAGAACACAACGACTTTGGACACTAGAAGGTATGGCCTGAATTTATCCAAGGCAAACACAATGGAAAGAAATTCTTTTTCAATGGTGGTGTAGTTTTCTTGGGCAGGGTCCAAAGTACGTGAGGCATATGCAATGACATGTGGAGCTCGATCGACCCTTTGTGACAGGACTGCCCCAACTGCATAGTTAGAGGCATCACACATGAGCTCAAATGGTAAATCCCACCGAGGTGGTTGGATTACCATGGGTGATGTGAGACTCCATTTTAAATTATTGAAAGATTCCTCACATTTTTTATCAAAATAAAATTCTTTTTCTTTTTGGAGTAATCAGGAGAGGGGGAGTCCAATTTTACTAAAGTCACAAATGAAACGATGATAAAATCCAGCGTGACCCAGGAAATACCGCACATCCCAAACATTTTTATGGAATGGTAGGGAGGAAATGATATCTACTTTTGATTTTTAAACTTGGATACCTTCCCCAGAAATGACATGTCCCAAAACTATGCCTTGTCGCACCATGAAATGGCATTTCTCATAATTTAATATGAGATTCTTTTCAATACAGCGATGTAGGACAGAACCAAGTCTACTTAAACATTCTTCAAAAGATGATCCATAAATAGTAAAATCACCCATAAAAACTTCCATGCAATTCTTTAGGTAATACGAAAAAATACTAATCATACATCGTTGGAAAGTACCTGGAGCATTGCAAAGACCAAATGGAATCCTTCTATAAGAAAATGTACCAAAGGGGAAAGTAAAGGTTGTCTTTTCCTGATCCTCAGGGGAAATATGTATCTGAATGTATCCAGAATACCCCTCAAGGAAACAGTAATGGGACTTCCCTGCTAGCCTCTCTAGCATCTGGTTAATGAATGGCAATGGGAAATGGTCCTTCCTAGTGTGTTGGTTTAGCCGGCGATTGTCTATACAGACACGCCAACTATTCTGCACATGAGTTGGAACCAATTCATTCTTTTGATTTTTAACTACAGTAAGGCCAATTTTTTTAGGAACTACTTTAACGGGACTGACCCATTGGCTGTCAAAGATAGGTTAAATGATTCCAGTAGCCAAAAATTTTGTTACTTCTTTTTTAACGACATCAAGTAGGTTTGGGTTCAGTCGACATTGTGACTGCTTCACTGGTTTAGCCTCATCATTTAATAAAATATGATGTGTACAAATTGATGGGCTAATGCTAGGAATGTCAGCAACTGTCCATCCCAAAGCTTGTTTATACTTCCTCAAAAGATCAAGAAGTCGCAATTCATTCTCAGGAGGGAGTGAACTAGAAATGATAATGGGCAACTTGTTTCCATTCTCAAGATATGAGTATTTTAAATCTTGAGGCAGTTGTTTCAGTTCCAATTCTGGGAGATTTTGGATTGACGGAAGTGTGTGTGAAAGTGAGAAGTCACTGATCTCATCTAACTGGTCAATGGTAACATCCTTAGATGAGGAATGAGATTTTACAAGCTTAGCAGTATCATCGATGGTCATGTGATCCTCTATGTTCAAGAAATCATCAGTTAACAAACATGCATAACATATCTCTAGACCGCTACAACAATCAATGCATGATTCATTTCCAAGAATTTCTATCAAAGAGGAAAATTCAGAAAGGGGATCAGGGGAAACAAATGAATTTATTTTAGGGGAAGGGAGTACATCAATTGAATTTACCGAGAGAGAGGAATGTTATTCTGAGGGGTGCTTCATGGCATCGAGGATGTTGAAATGGACTATGTCACCACCAAATTCCATAGATAATGTACCATTATGGACATTAATTATGGCTTTGGCAGTTTTCAAGAAAGGTCTCCCCAATATAATTGGGGCATGTCCATTCATCCTATCATCTTCCATTTTTAGCACATAAAAATCAGCATGAAATATTAAATTTTGAACCCTCACAAGAACATCCTTTAACACACCAGAAGGGTGTGCCGTACTCCGATTTTCTAGTTGAACAACTATTCTTGTGGGCTTTAGTTCACCGACATGCAAAGAAGAGTATATGGAGTGAGGAATCACATTAATAGAAGCACCCAAATCAAGCATAGCATTAGAGAAAGAATACTCCCCTATGGTGCACGGAATCGAGAATGTTCCAGGATCATTGAACTTGGTGGGAAGTGATGGATCTATCAATGCTGAAACATTCCTCCCCAGGCTCACCTTCTCATCACCACGAAGCCTCCATCGGTGTGTACACATCTCCTTCAGAAAATTTGCATATCTCGGAATTTGCTTGACGGCATCAATCAATGGAATGTTAACCTGCACTTTTTTGAAAGTCTCCAAGATTTCTTTATCAAGTTCAGTTTCTTTGTGTTTTCTAGGTTGGGAAGCCCTTTGAGGAAATGGAAGAGGAATGGTTGGGATAGGTGGCTCATCAAAAACCACAGTCTTTCCTTTGGAAGGGCTTCTCTCAGCAAAATGGTTTTCTTCACTTGGATCATTTTCAGCAGTTGGGATGGTGGTTTCCTTTGGATGGGAGGACTCTAATGGAGGGGTCATTTGGCTTTTCAGTTGTGTCCCACTACTAAGGGTGATGGAACAAACATTTCCTTTATCCCTAGGGTTTACTACTGGTTGAGATGGTAGTTTACCCGACCCATGACTTTGGATTTCCCCCACCGAGTTGGAAAGTTGGCCTAGTTGGGTCTTTAGGTCTTGTATGGCTTCTTGTGTGGTTTGTTAGAATTGGATATTATTGGCATCCATTTGCTTCATCATATCTTCTAGGCTAGGATCGGTTTTTGGAGGGGGTGGTTGGAATGGCTTTTGGGGTGGTTGAGAATTTCTGGGTGGTGGTGGATGACTACTCTGACCTTGTTGGTTCCATTGCTGTTGAGGTTGGTTTGAATACCCCCCTTGCCTATAGGCTTGGTTGTCCTTCCAACCTTGGTTTGATGGATAGTATGGTTCTTTCCTAAATGGTTGGTTAAAGGGGCGTTTTGGAAATATTGCCTCACAACTCTAAGAAGTTTCTCTCAATTGAGGACATTGGTCAGAATAGTGGGTGTCAGAAAAGCAGATTCCACAATGGATGGGAGGAGGAGATTGATATTTCCCCTGGGAGAGAGCAAGTTGTCGTTGAAGGGTCCTTACCTCTTCTAACTTCATGTCCACCTTCTCCTCAAACTCAGTACTTTTAACCTCATGGACACCTCGAATGGGAACACTGGACCGTGTACCGAATTGTTGAGTGTTCTGTGCCATGTTCTCAATGAGGGTTATTACAGCAATTGGGGTCGTATCTACCAATGCACCACCTGCAGCAGCATCAATCATATTTCGATCAATAGGAATCAAACCTTCATAAAAATTTAGAATTAAAAGTTGATCACTTATTTGGTGGTGTGGGCAACTTGAACATAACCTTTTAAAGCATTCCCAATATTCATGTAATGTTTCCCCTTGAGATTGTATAATACCACATATTTCTTTCCTTATAGTTGCAGTTCGAGAGGCTGGGAATTATTTTTCAAGAAAAAGGTGTTTCATGTATGCCCAGCACCTAATTGGTGAATTGACATAGTATAACCAATCTTTTGCAGTGTCTTCTAATGAAAATGGGAATGCCCTAAGCTTCACTTGTTCTTCATCCACATTAGCAGGTTTTAAGGTTGAACACACATTATGAAATTCTTTTAAATGCTTATGTGGATCTTCTCCAGGAAGTCCATGAAATCTTGGTAATAAATGAATTAAACCAGATTTTAGTTCAAAATTGGGTGTCTCGCCTTGTAATTGAATGTAAGTGGGTTGGATATCAACATTAGGTGAGGTTAGTTCTTTTAGTGTTCTATTATTTTCAGCCATGATATACAAGTTATGTTCAGTTTTAACTTTGGTTTCAGAAGAATAAGAAGGATCAAGAATAATTTTAAGATTTGATGTCTCCTCCTTCAAAGTGTGGTCTTGTATGTCTCGGTTTCGTTGATGTAGGATCCTCTCCGGTTCAGGTTCGAATGTATGTAGGTCTCCCGGAGTAGAATGCGTCATAAAAAGAACCTACAAAATAAATAAATTAGAACACAAAAACAAATTCAAAGGTATAAGATAAAAAAACAAATATTTACAAAAATTACAAAAAAATTATCAAAAACACGCACAAAAAACCAACGCGCTCCCCGGCAACGGTGCCAAAATTTGGCCGTGCTGTCGTGACACGTCAAATTGATTATATTTTTAATGTTGATTTATAGTCTAGGGTAAACCCTAGGTCGCCTCTCAAGGAGCGTTGGTAGGTTTAGAGTTTGTATTTTTAATAATAATGACTAAGAGATGGGGTGGTTTTGAAAACAGTTTAAAACAATGACTTAGTTAAAATAGCCTAAAAAATAAGTGACCAAGTGGATTTTGAGAAATATGAGATAAAAGGGTCGATGTGATTTCACTACACACATATCAAGTCCATTTCTCATAGAGACTCATCTTGGGTTTAGAGTAATTCTTTGGTTGGAGTTAATTGCAATCCCGATTAATTCCTAAGCTTTTATTTCAATGCTTTAAGGACCAAACCTTGACGTAACAATCATATTGTCAAGGTCCATTACTTATTCATGGAATAAGAGCTTCCAAATCATATTGAAATCTCAATAATTTGGGTATGAAAATGATTCTTGTGAAGTCCAATCGGAACAACACAAGTCACACACTCAAAACCGCACACCGATCGGTTTGAAATTAAGAGCATATCACTCACATGTATCAAATCGAGCATTAAAATCTGAAATAAAATAAGATACATGGATTGAAATGTTTAAACACCCAAATTACTCCAAACCAGTAGCTAATTTATGCATCGGAACTCCCTTGACATGTGTGTATCTTCCTCACAACGAACACCCAACTTTTAGCTCGACATCGGGAGGAGGAGGAAGCTCGGGTTGAACTCCTTCTTTATTGTTGATCCACCTATGAGGATAGGGGCCTACAGAACCTCCAAGGTGATTAGAAGACTCTTCTAGGACTCCAAATTGGCAGCACTTCACTCCTTGGCCGAACTTACAAATGAGGAGCCCAAGGTGTCCTTTTATAAGAAATATGGGAGGTGGTTTTGGGCACACAGATTTGATCAATCAACTTGAACGACGCGTTTCGGCCTTCAGAGATTCTTATCTCGATTTGGAGAAAATAGAAAACTTGTATCCCTACCTCTTGACTATCTCCACCGAATGTTTGGCACCGTTTGGACAACTAGAGCTCATGATATTGATAAAATACATAACACCGCATTTGACTTGGTCCAAATTCGGTGGCTTGGACAGATCAGTTAGGATGTGCCTGATGAAGTCCGAATCAGGATTGGGTTCTTTAATATGAAATGTAGACTATTGAATTTTGGAGAGTTCCACAAAATTTCATCCCATTTGGATTCACGGATTTCATGTAATATTCAAAACAGTGGACAGATGTTCATGGATCCATACAATTTTGGCCCATTTTTCTTTCACTTCATCAAGGGCCCTCCAAATCACCTCCACCTACATTGTAATTTTCAAAACACGTATCATTGAACTATTTAACATTTATAAATACAACATTATTGAATCAAAAATGAAGCACAATTTGATAATATTTTTATAATTTTGAATACAAAATATGTTTAGCACATCGATGTAAGGGTGAAAATGAAACAGTGAATCGTGGTACGATCAGTTGCATGTCGTTATCCTTAGAGGACTCACCATGGTACCAGTGATACATCAAGAGGAGTATTTGAGGGAGTTTCAGACATCCCCATTAATCGCGCATCCTAGAGGGGAAAAGATGTACCAAATCCTCTGGCATTAGTAATGGTGGCCAAGGATGATGGAAGCAATGGAAGAGTTTGTATCTTGATGCCCCACTTGTTAGCATGTGAAAACTGCACAGAACTAGCAGAATTCTTATTCCAATATGAGATGGAGACTCTTGGGGTCTAACTAGGGAGACCATGCAATCCTATGGGTCTCACCATGACGAGGATTGTAGATGTTTAGTCAGGGAGGCAAGCTATCTTCGAGGTTCATCAGACCTTTCTAGATTCTCATAAGAGTGGGTGAGGTGGCGTACTGTCTATCTATTCTCCCACAGATGCAACAGGTTCATAATGGTTTCCAATTGTTCCAATTGAGGAGATGAGTTCATGATGCATCCCACATTATCTACTAGGGTGAGTTGGACTCTGACAATGGGGTCATTTTTACAGAGTTTCTAGTGAAGATATAGGATCGATAGGAGCATGTCCTTCATGGATGGTCA
Source organism: Viscum album (assembly GCA_963277665.1). NCBI lineage: Eukaryota > Viridiplantae > Streptophyta > Magnoliopsida > Santalales > Viscaceae > Viscum > Viscum album. The sequence goes on from OY728151.1 coordinate 570,017,255, forward strand.
ATCCATCTACTGTGAGTATGATGGCGTCACGGGGACCTCTAAAAGAGAACATTGAAGCGGGAGGATTAGATTCATGCTTAGTACCCTCATTTGTTTGATTTTTCTTTGTTTTGGATTTCAACGATGTAAATACCTAAGGAGGGGATAATTTAATGTACCAGAATTTCTGTATAATTTGTTTTTATATAGAAATATTTCAAGGCTGCCAAATCTAACGGTGTGTAATTCCTAGGGTCAGAGTGCCCGGAATGATCCATCAAATTTTTTTATGCCTTAATTAGCGCGCATAATAAGATTTCCAGAAAATGTGGAATAAATAATAAATGGTTTCTTGGATCAGAAATACGAGGACACTATTATATTCAGGATGGTGGTTTTACCCTAGGCGCAAATTAAGTTTAGTCGGCACATGACTACTTTTAAAAAATCCGAAAATGTAAAAACCATAAATAAAATAAATGAGTAATGTTATTTTATTTTTGAAATGATTATATCTCATGAACGGTGACTGTGATTAAAAATCTGAGACAACTATTGTGATTGTGGTGGTATGCTTTCTTTAGGCAGATACTAACATTGGCCGGCACGGGCCTATAGTGGATGTAAGTTTTTGTTCATAACTAAAATAATTATGTAACAATTATTTTATTGTTAAAATCCATATCTTCTATATAGATACCCGGATTAAAAATATGATAGTACCATTGAGTTCGTTAGGGATTATTCTCTATAGGTGAAGCCAATTCATGATAGGTGTGAGTCGAGGGTGAACGATAATAATTTATTCAAAAAAATTTAAGGTACATTCCCTTAACGTGTGGGTGGAATTTTCTATCATTTGAATCAGTTCTCGTACTAAAAATATGAGAGAACTGTTGAATCAACAACGTATAGATCCACTTAAGGGAGGCTTCAATTAAACTTCAACAGGTCAAGAGATAAAGATCGATTTTGGGACATTTGAAAGGATAAAAAAAATAAGCTAGCTAGTTTTTTCTTTCTATCTTTTCCTCCAACGGACAAGGAGTACTGTGGGACCAGCGATGAGTCCTTCCATTAAATGTCTTGGACCTTTAAATATTATGTAACTAAATTGTTGAGAATTATAAAGGTTCGTGATTAATGAACTCTCATAAATCCCATGAATGATAGACACACTCCCCCTATCCATGTTATATGGATCATGGGGAGATGTATCAGTACTGCTTCACCAAGAAATGAAGTGTGGAAAATGTGCCACCATTTCAAACCCATGGAGGACGAAGTAGGTTCCAACGATCGGCGATGGGTAACGCCGAACCACCAACTGAAGGAATACGTATGAGCGACGTCATTGGAATCTTGTGGTGGTAATGAACAACACTATCCCACTTCCTCAATCACGGGCATTCTCCAGCATCCTCGATATAGGGATTTTATTTTTGGTTAATTCAAGTTATTATTGAATACATTAATTCTCCATCATGATTACAAGCTAACACGGAGGGCATGTGCCTAACAAACCTAGCCCGGACCCTCCGCTACCTTGCTACACTAAAATTCTCTATGGAAGGCCACTGGCACGGCTGCACCAACTAGCTACGATGGAGGTGGTGCGCCAACGTGCGTCGTAAGAGGAGGACAGGACACTAAGCCGCAATGGTTAGCAAAGTAGCTGGCACCGGCCGGCCGTGGAGGTGGGGTAGCACACCATCACCCACTACCGGTGAGAAAAGAGGCCTAAATGAAGTCACGATGATTGAAGGATATGGACAAAACAAGCTAACTATAGAGGAAGGAGGCAGGGCGGTGTGTCGTCGCGCACCGCCGGAGGAGGTCATGGCTCGAAGCTGCAATGATAGAAGAACAGGTGTCTCCTATGGGTTCCACGATGACCGGGATGCACCCAAGTGACACTGATGTTTCACAATATTAATGGCCTCTAGCCAATTTGTGATGTCTGGGGGTCTCACCCCCCCCCCCACGCGCCGGCTAGGGTAGACCCCACTGCGGGCCGGACCGGCGGGCCACGACCAACAGCGGGTGAGGTCACACACAACCCAGTGGGTTGTGCCGCCTTGTGGGATGGGTTGTCCTCTTATGTGTTGGGAAACCCTGTTGTGGTCCGGACCATGCCCCTGAGGGCCGAGCCGGACCACGGCCCCGCCCTGTCAGGTCGGACCTGAATCGGGTCGGACTAGACTGGGGCCCAACTGAACCTAGAAACACTTAAAGGGCCACATAATTAGAACCAGACATCCATTTGTCATATCGTCTATGACGCTGGAATCCTTGGAAAAAGATGGTCATTTTGGTATACTACACATGAGTTTTAGAAATAGTTGGTGTACGTACAGGTTGGATTGAACCTGAATTCCACCAGGTCCTCAGAACTAAAACACTTATACCTCACAAACCGGGCGTCCAATTGTCACAACGTCTATCACTTTGGAACCCTTACGACATGTAATTATTTTGGGTAACACCTTTTTTGATCTTATCGGTGATCAAGTTACAACCGATATCCCGAGGGGAAGATTCTACAGAACTCGAGAGGACTAGGTGCAAGGAATTATTTGGCTATCAATAACATGGATAAAAAACATTGATCAAAAGTGGGTCAGCATCTCTTGATCCTATGTAGGTCAAAATCCATTAGATCCTATGTGGGATGGTGCTCTGTGATCCTATGTGGGTCATCTCATACCGATCCTTTGTAGGTCCGATCTTGTGTCGGTCAGCAGGGTTATTACCAAACGATCTTGTGTGTGTCAGCAATAGTGCTTCTTAACAGAATAAGAAGATCTAACCTACAACTAATTATCTGAACATTTTTACTTATGTTATACATGTTGTGAGCTGATTCATTTTCCTATGTGTAAATTCTATATTCATAGTGTTACCTGTGTTGTACTTCTACCTTTGTGGTGTAGCATGTGTGGTACTTTTATATTTGTGGTGTTACATGTTTTGTACTTCTACCTTCATGGTGTTACCAATTTGGTACTTCTATCTTTGTGTTGTCACCAGTGTGGTACTTCCACCTTCATGGTGTTTTCTTTGTGTTGTTACATGTGTGCTACTTCTATCTTTGTGGTGTTACCTGTATGGTACTTCAATCTTCATGGTGTTATCTATGTGGTATTTATACCACCGTGGTGTTATGTTCGTGGTGTTAACTATGTGGAACATCTATCTTATTGGTGTTACCTATGTGGTACTTCTACCTTGGTGGTGTTTTCTTCGTGGTGTTACATGTGTGGTAATTCTATCTTCGTGGTGTTACAAGTGTGGTACTTCTACCTTCGTGGTGTTGTCTTTGTGGGGTTACCTATCTGGTACATCTATCTTCATGGTGTTACCTGTGTGGTACATATACCATCATGGTGTTACCTTTTTGGTATTCTTCCCTTATGTGTGAGGTGAGTATATAGTGATAACATTGGTATATGTATGGGCATATACCTAAGTAGAGTTCATTTCTATCGCATTGTGCTTCGAGTTGTGGTCTTGCTTTGTGGTATATCCTATGTGGAACTCTGAGAGACCTACATGGGTCTTGAGGTCCCTACTGAGTATTGTCATACTCACACCTTCACGTGCTATGCCCTCAATTTATTGGGTCTTATGCGTATGATAGACAACATTGATCAAGGATGAGGGAGACTGGTCTGGACGGTACTCAGATGTGGACCATTTGGCATGACGAGATGCATGGACTACTGATTATGATTTGTACCTACCCTTCAGGTAGGATCCTCAGTGGATGATCCCTGAGCTGCTTTCTCTTTTCATTTGTATGTGTACTTTTTAGTTTTACATGTACATTTTAGCTGGGATTTTAATCCAGACCCTTTACTTTCAGAAGACATTGACAACAACATTTTACGTCATAGAGACTTCTTGTTGTGTTCTTGGAAAATGTGTACATACATGGTAAATGGAATTTCTTACCAATTTTACAGATATGCCTTTCCAATTCTAGTATCCATCCCCTGGCCTATGTATGGCGGGTTGGGGGTAGTCACGGCACGAGCCCCGTGGTACGGGTCATGGAAACTCTTGCACTTTTTAGCACTATTGCCTTGTTGATAACATCTTCCATAGACTTCAACTAAGTATTTATATTTTTTTGAGTTGGCATATCAAATAAATTTTTTAATATTGCTTTCTGATTTCTTATTTCCCTCTTATTTTTTATATTTATCCCCCTTTGTTTGTGTCTCATTTATGGAAGGGATATGTTATACCCACAAAATAGGCTTTGTGACCAAACACTCCACAACACCAGCAGTATCCTCTAAACCATTATCATCCCCATTTAGATAAACCTTGTCTTGAGTATTGTTGTAGTTTCCTTTCCAAACATTGAGTCTTTCAATGTTTGGGTGGAATAAATCATCATTGGGAATTTCCCTCTTCCATTGGATTAAATGAATATTTCTCACTAGCCTTTGTGCTCCAGGCTCATTTTAGATTTTTTTTTGAACCTACATTGTTTGAAATAATAGATGTATCTTGAGATTTGATGAGTGTTGAATTGAAATTCTTCTTTGATACATTTATTTTACCAATGTGGGATGATTCTTTCTTAACCTCAATAGCCTTTTTGAAATATTATCTAATCTTCATCAAGATATTTTGTGCTTCATGTCAATTGGAAAAGGCCATTAACAGTTCTTCTTCGTTAAGGTAAAGCTTTTCCTCAAGATTTTCACCATATTTTCCATTTCAGCTACCTTTAGTTTGTGCCTTTTTATTTATTCAATATAAAATAATTCCTTCATTGTACATTTTTCTTTTTCCCCTGTTGTAATTTTTTTTTCATTCAACAACAATATCTAATCATTTTTGAGTTTTCTATTTTTCTCAAAACATGCTTTTAATTCTTTATTTAGTATGTTTTCTAGATCATTCCATTCACATTCTTCATCTTCACTAATGGAAGAATCAAACAATTTTCCACATGAGCTATGAAATTAGTTTCAAATTCTATTTGTATTCTTGATGTATAGTCAACATCTTCTTATTTTCTCACATAGCATCTTCATTCACCAAAAAATACATTTTTCATTCATCAACAAATTTTGATTGAATCTTTTGAGCTTCTACCCCCATTTAATTTTTTGTTTTTTTTCATCATCAGTCCTTAATGCAAAAACATTTTATTAGAAAATATTACATCGATGTGTCCAATGTCATTATAGTTTTAACATCTTGGTGGTTCTTATCAATTACCCTTCAATTTTCATTTACTAAATATCTTTGATATAGTAGAAATTATTCTTTTATATTCTTCATCTTTATCTTCATCATCTTATTCACTTGATTTTGAAACTTCATTATCACTGATTTTTTGTTTTCATGTGGCCTCAAAAGCCATATCATCATTAATTTTTTCTTGAAAACTAAAATCTTTCTCACTTCGTATTTAATGAGAATAATATGTAATTGGTTCAGAAAATGATCATCTATATCTTCCAAAGGTGATACATTGGGATCAAACCTATCTGGAAAAGTTCTCATTAGTTTTTTGATAGTAGTTAAATCATAAAAATTTTCTCTAAAGCACAGAATATTATAAATAATCTCATTGGATCTTTTTAAATAATCAACACTATTTTATTCTTCACCCATATTAACATATTAGATTTTTATCCTCAAGATTTTCAATTTGGTTTCCATGACATTCATGTTTCCCTCATTGGAACATTCCAATTTGTCCTCAAATTTTTTGACAATTATGAGTCCCATAACATTTGTGTACACTTTTTCTAAAAGATACATCAGAATTGAATTTTGATCTTTGACATCAACTTCAATATTTATTTTCTCAGTGGAAGTCATAACAGTTTCATCCACAATGGGTGGGAATCAAAAAGAGTCTACATATCTAACTTCACGGACTATAGGTAGAAGATAGGGTGACATCTTGGTAATCTAAATGTGTTAATTATTTCAATATAACAGATGAACACCCATGATATTGATAGAATATATATTATCTATCTTCTGAATGTTGTAGATCTTTAATGATGAAACCTCACTATGATACCAATTGAAATAACCAAAATAGTGCAAGATCACTAAGAGGGGATGGGGAATCATGGATTCCCCATTAATTTTTATTTTTTATAAATTTCCTCATTTTTGAATTCAACATCTATGGCTATTAAAGGACTTGATCCACTCTTCAAATGATGTTATAAAAAAAACAGAGAACATATAGATTTACAATGTTCAGAAAAAAGACCTACTCCTTTACAGTTTGGTTATTCACACTAAAAAATATTATTTACTTTCTTGGAAGATGATTACAAACACTAATTGGTTAACCCCCACCCCCCAATTGAAAGTTGGTTCAACTCCATAGTTTCAGTACATTGTCTCCTTCTTCTAGAAAATGGTTACGCCCTACATCATCAACTTTTCTCTTTATATTGTTTGACACACTATAGTATGATTTTATAATAATCCTCTATGAGTTTCTAGGATCTAACTTGATCGTGTATTTGTTCAAGTAGCCTCAACAAACACTACTTGAATTTTTTGGTCTTGCTTAGTGATTCTAAACACTATTAATGATCAGTTAACTCAATTCATTAAATTCTTAGTCTGATAATTCTTCCTTCTAACTGAAGTCCTAGCCTCACATACATGTCTGCTTATGGTGCACACTGATTCTATAAGATTGTGTATTTACTGAATCTGTGCAACATGTATCTCCTTGTTAAAATTAATTTTCACCCTCAACTATTTCACTTCATGTTCATGGGCATGAAAAATTTTATATATGATCTTGGTTATGTGTTATTCAACCCAAAAAATATATTTCACTTCCTTCCTTCTATAGATACCCACTATTTAATAAGGCTACTCCCTGTGCCCTTTTCACACATGATTCTTTATTCCCATCATGCATATGCATGTTTATGAATTTCTACCACCCTAATTCCTTCTTGTTTTTACAAACCAAACCAATATGTTCCTCCATACAACCTCTTAAGTGAAGAAAAAAACCAATGGTATGTATTCTCTGTGTGCGCTTGATGTTATTATTATGACAGAGTGTATATGTACACTTGACATTGAGGAATATCAAAACACACAATCTAGGGAGGCTTTATGGTTTTGGGTGTGTCCCACATATGAGGGAGGTGTGATGCACTATCCCTTTAGGTATTTTAAAAACATGATTTTCATAAACTTACTTAATAGTACAGAGCACTTGTTGAGTATTTTTGGGAGCCTTCTCATTCACTTAGGATTATCGTGAGGAGGTCTTCATTCTTCGCGCAAGAATGGGATGCACGTAAATCTTATGCATAGTACTCTGTTCTTTCTGGAACAAGAGGTATCTATCAATATATTCAAAAAATAAATGTTTCAAGGGACTCCTACTTTTGTAGTTAGGGGATGTGCATTGCAACTCATTCAAATCTCTCATTATATGTCATGGGATTCAATTATTTAAATTGATGAGATCATCATCCTGGAAAACATCAAACAGGGATGAGATATTCAAATATATCAGGTTGTTTCTATTCAATGCAAGAATCCTAATTTCTCAGTGTAACCATCTTGTGTGTGTACTAAGAATTCATGCAACATTCAATCATGAATTCTCAAGCTCCAAGATGTGGTGTTGCAACTATGTATGAATCGGCCATCGCAAATTCTTCACTTTATTCGCATGCATGAAAATATACTTGTATACATGAGTTCAGGGTGTCTAGACAATGCTAATGCATGCAATTCAATCAACAGTGGTGGTAAGAGTTCAAACAAGGAAGAGTGGCTTCATCTGCGGTGGGAAACAGTGCCAAAACAGTTTAGAGATTGAATACGATGGTTGGAGGTTCATTGGATGATCCGGGTTCAAACTCACACAGTGTTGATTGGATAGAAAAAGAAGATTATATCACGAACTGCGGATGAGATGTGTGGCTACGATTACACATGGGATAGATAGATGGTATAGATGGATTCAAAATTTATAAAATGTTTTCCAACATCGAAATGGGGACACAAATGTTCTGTAGATTAAATATCATGTCGCCTCAACCAACTGCCAGATTACTACACTAACACCTCAAGTGTCTTCCCACACCGGTTCTCGAGGGTGCACTTTACGACGAACCTATGCTTAGCTGACATTCCACACCGCATAGTGGTGCTCTATCTGTTCTCCCATAAACCCCTGTGGGTGTGCTCCTATGTGCCCCATGCAAGACTGTAGTTATCCATGCTGCTCGCTAGTTGGGATTATGCACAGCCTTCCACTACATGTGGTGCGAGCATCATTTCTTGTTGGGTAGTTGGTTGGCAGGGAAAGGTCACATATTTTTTCTATAGAAACCTTATAAGATAGTTGGTTAGAAACTGAAATATATACAAAAGTAATAAAATAATAAACTCACCATACTTATAATTCCAATTCCGCTTTATCCATGAACCCTCTACATATTCTATTCTATTTGTCACACCTCTTAAGCATTCAAGATTGGCTCAATCTTATAAAACCCTTCATTCATTACTAAACTATTAGATGGATTTTCCAAATGAATCATGAAATCTTTTATTTCATAGCCTTCTTCAAATTGTGTTTCCAAGTTTCTTCCAGTGACATGTCTTGGAACATAATATTAGATCAATAATTCTTTATAATTTTGGACATTCAAATCATCATTACATCAATCATCCACCCATTAAGAATATATTGACATTGCATTGACAAAAAATTAAAAAAATGGGCTCAACACATTGTTTTTACCATATTAAAAAGCATTATATATATCAAAACTACGCAACCATCCTTTTTAACTTTTCCTTTCTTAACATATTTTATATGAAAAATTAATAGAAAATTATCCTGGAAACTCATAAAAATTGAGGATATGGTGATAAGGGTCTAAATATGAAAATAAAATATATTTTTTATAAATTTATTGTCCCTTTCAACCATTATCATGTTAGTTTAGCCACCTAAGGAATCAATTTTTTTACTTTAACTATGGTAAATAATTTTTAATGTTTTCATTATTAATTTTGGTAAAAAAATTATTGCCGAACATATTAGATATCCTAAGTATTTATGATTAGAAATATGGAATCCATTTTTATAATTTCATTACATGAAATTTTGAATTTTGAATTTAATATTAATCTCGTAAATGTGACGAAAAAAGTGAGTTTTTAATGTGAAAATGACCAATACTTTAGAAGGTTTTTATATCTAAAAAAAATATGAAAAATGATGATAATGTAATAAATTAGATAAATAGATATATAATTTTAGTAATTTTATTTTATAACAAATTAAAAATATAATTTACCATTAGAAATAATTTCAACATAAAAGTATTTTAAAATCTAAATTCAGAATTTTTCATTATTCATCAAAAAATAAACTATTTCAACAAATCCAAAACATTCATGATAAGGTACATTTTTCTTTTTTATCTCAATATATAATATTAATTTTTAAAAATAAATTTTTTCATATTAGTAAATAAGAAATTTTTAAATGTGTGTGTGAAACGAAATTAAAGAGTCTATTATAAAAATACAGTTTTTTAAAAGGTATTTCCATTCTATTATATGGATATTATTATATTAATAGATAAGAAATTACTAATAAACATAAATAAAACATATACTTTCATATATTATTTGATCTTATTAGTAACCAATATTCCAATGGATTTGTGATATCTGTCATATTAAATAATAATATAGGTAGTGTAATGTTTTTCTTTAAAACATAGTATTACGTGTAATGCATACTAAAAAATAAAATAATTGTTCATTGTAACTCTATATATAAAAAATGTTACAAAAATTTAATTATATATAATAGACTTAATTTATTTAAAATATTAAACATATCTTAAATTGTAAGGATTATATATTCCTTTCTATTCTTGGTGTTGTGTTTCATATACACTATCCAATGCAATGTTCTTGTTTTAGAATTTAGTGGTGTTATAATCTCCAAAACATAAATAAATTTCATCCTTATGATTTAAATAGGATATCATTAATATAGATTTTGAAATTATGAAATACCTTTATTTTGAAAACCCATATCAAATAAGGGTTAGTAAAATATAGTCTTAACAAGAGAGAAAATTATTTACAAAGGCCATATAAAATAACATATAAGTGGGTTTTTATGTAGGAGACATTGGTGTAAAGTGAATATATAGGCTTTGAAGAAAAGGATAAATAATTATATAGTGTTATTTAGGTCATTTACCATTAGTGTAACATACCATGATTTAAAAGTACGTTATCTCTTTAAAATATTTCAATAGCTTGCTCTACACGCAACACTGAGTTCAATCCCATCACGACCTATCAAACTAGCCATTTAAAAAGTTGTTATGATTAGAATTACCATATTTTTAAATTTATATATATTCTATATAATTTAACCTTTCATATTTTTTATATCATGGACATAATATAAGGAAAAATTCATCTTTTAAAATAAAATTACTAATTTTCAAAAAATGTAGTTATTCCACCATTTAATGGTTAATCTTTTTGAAAAGAAATATTCAAAAAAATTAGATATTATATTTAATGAAATTAATTTCTTCATTATAATAACGATATAAAAAAAAATTTTGGATATATTTTTTGTACTTTTTCTGATAACTTTAATATTTTGATGAATAATGAAAATATTAAATATTAATTAAAAACAACTTTTTTAATAAAAATAATTTATAGTGATAAATTAAACATTTGATTGGTTTTAATGTTTAATTATATAATATTTTTATCATTTAATATAATTTAGATCATTGGATGCAATTTTAGATTTAAATTCTACATAAACAAATGTCAATCTTTTGATAATTTTTAATTCATAAAAACCTGCTTTCTGGTTTTGATGAACATAATTAATTTTAATATATTAAATGAAAAATATATGTATCTAATTTTGTAAAATTATCATCATTTTTGAATTTTTAATATCAAATTTATTTAGGGGTGAATTTCAGGTATTTTTATGGAAACATTGAATTTTTTATGAATAGTGAAAAAGACTGCGTTATTATTTAAAATCACAATTTTATTTATTAAATTACCTTTTAATTTAAATGTATTTTAACATCAAAATAAATAAATAATACGTATATTAATCTAATGTAATTAATTAGAGTCATTTTATTATATTTATATATATATATATATAATTTAATTGAACTTGTTAACGTCTTATACCCACCTTCTAGGAACATTTGGAAATCTACATAAAATGTAATTTTACATCTTCTGTGAATTGAATTTCAAAATTATGAGAGACACATTTGACATCAGTAAGTAAAATGTTTTTCAATCGGATCGAAATAATTTTTTTTGAATAGTAACTTTTGAATTTTATTTACCACTCTCGAAAGTAAATAATGGAATTAAAGGTAAAAATAATATTCATAATATTTTAACACATTTCCTAATTATTTTGGGCAAGTTTATTTCGACTAGAATCAACCTTAGGACAAATATAATATTTTTTTATCCATTTTATTAAGATTAAGACATTTATTTTATTTTATTTATAGATGTGTTATGTGTTAATTTGAGGTTTAATAACAAATAATTTTTTAATATAGGGTAACAAAAAAAGAAAAATTATACTATAAAAACTCATTAAAAAGATAAAAATATTTCCTACATCGTGGAGTTTTATTTATAATTTTTAGAAATTAAATAATTAATTTTTTAATAGCATAATGATGATGTAGTAATTACCTTATTAATGAATGATTAATATAATTGATGTCATAAATATTAAAATTAATGTAACTTGAAACTTCTGATGACATCCACTAAAAGTATTGGTTAATATGACATGTTAGGGTTGCTTCAGTGTAATTTTTCGAAGTAATCAAGCTTTTATGACTTTTACAAAAACCAAATACTAAATATATTTCATTTACATACTTTCATACTATACGATAAGAAAACAGAAACAATATTCATGCATACGTACGACTACCATCTCTATGAATGGTGTTTCCATTTCATATATAAATCTACTAAAATTATTTATATTCTAAATATATATGATATAAAAATCATTTTTTTTATTCTCAAATTATGTTAATCATGATCTATGCGATACAATCAAGAATATAAAGTTAAAACATGTACGATAAAGAATGTGATTTTCAACTGAAATGTTACGTTAACATACAAGTTCTTATTAAATGGGAAGTATGAAGTAATCAATGAATATTATATGGTATCATAAATATTAATATAGTTCTGGTATAATTTAATAACATACTTTGGTCATTATACAGAAGGTTAAACTCCCCCTCGACTAAAGGAAAGTACAAGGTAAGGGTTAATTCCTCAATCTCATTGTTATCCGAGATTGTTTATGTGTAGTTTATTACTGGGACATATTTATTATCCATGTCCATGTTTTATAAAAGAGTTTTAAAAAGGATTATTTTTAAAGTAATCATTAACTAAAACATCATTTTAATTGTATTAAATATTTATTCTTATAAATCATTATCATTAATGTCCATGTATTCAAAATGGTTTTAAGGATTTATTTATGTGAAACTGAATGTTTTCAAAATTTTAATTCCCTTCCAAAGGTTCAAAGTAGTATAGGAATCTTTCATTCAAAAATTCCTTTTAAATTTCTTCCTATCTATATTGTGTGACTCATAAATGATTTAATGAAAAAGGCATATTTTTTTCCAAAAGTATTACTGATCATTTTCAACTGTGTTAACATCCGTTACTAGATATTATTCATCATTGTGGTTTATTTATTATAATTAAACATTCTATATTTTATGGAATGAATTATGATATTTTTGACTTTGGATGTGCTATTTTTATTCCCTTCATGGTTTACAGTTGAATTATTAACATTTCGTAATCTAGTTTAATATTAATTATTATGTTATGTTTCACCCTTTTCATATTAGGAATGCATTAGAAGATGTATGTGACATGAGGGTCCTATTATGGCCCCTCTATTCATTGATAGGTATCATGATAAACATTATTTTCTTAGCATAAGGGCATGAAAAAAAATTATTTGTTGTCTGGGCACGAGGCCTTGCTATGTGGTTATGATGTCCGACATTATGCATTCCCTCGTTATGAAATTTGTTACTACATGTGATTATTCCACTATTAGAATATTCACATGCATGTTTATATGGTAATTTTATATTTATTATTTCCATAATATGTACATGTTTATGTATAAATGGATGTTTTTTTATTAAACATCTTTCCTTAAAAGTTTATAGCTTCTTCTAAATTATTTATCCTTACTGAGCATATGCACTCACCCATTTCTTATGTTTTTTTTCCAAGATTCCAAGATGTGTACTATGAATGATATGAGGGGTTAAGATAGGGGAATAATGGAATTATCAATGGATTTTTTATGTTTTGTTTTATGTTTTAATGTGTAATGTAACCTTCATGTTTGTAATCTAGTTCACAAGATAGCTAAATTGATCGGTACTTCGGGACTTGATTCCATGTAATCATTCCAATGAATTAAGATAATTCAGTGACTATGGGTAAATGGGGTTTGGGTATTACAGGTTGTATCAGAGGAATCTTAAAAACAACCATAGAAATAGATTTATAACACATATATTATAGATCATAACCCTATGATATAATTTATGGATAATTATATAAGAAACCCTTATAATTTTCATAAATAAGGGATTATGTGGGTTTTCTAAGAAATAAATCCTTGTCTGGATGCTAAAAATTGACGTTGTTCTGGAATAGATTTACCTAGGTGTGAAAAATCTGACAAGAAGTTTTGTTCTTGACTCGGGGTATCCTAGTCCACAAAAATGGGCCTTACTGTGCATCTAGTTTGACACTCCTGAGGGATATGCTTTAGATAATTCATATTTTCTTTACAAACAATTATTAAGGATTTATGAGTAAATATTTCATCAAATTAACCGGTTTTATTATTAGTATACTAGATGAGTGAATATCTTCAATTAATATTCATAATTTTTCTAGTTTTCATATTATACATTATGATATGATGTCACCTTGTGTATTTTCTCTTTTATAAATGTAGTCCAATACAAGGACTGAGAAATAAAATAATACGCATGATCCAATGAGAAAGAAAGATCATATATTTCATTTTCATAAGCCAAAATTTATAAGGGAAATAGTCTCCCACATATTCTCTTCATATGAAGAAATGGTAACATGTGTTAATAAGATATGTACAAATTATTTGACTCCTAAGTCTTTTATGGGAAGCAATAAAAGAAGAGGATGGTAGAGAGAAAGATGGATAAAAGGATGAAGTAAAAGAAAGATTCTCCCACATGTGATAATTGTGGAAACAATCACCATGGTAAATGCATGAAGGGAATGAGATTTTATTATAAGTGTGGAAAAAAGGACTCCTTGTTCATGATTTCAAGCATAAGAAAAATGTTTCAAATATACAATGATTCATCTTTAAGGAGTCGGGACACTATAGAAATAAATTTCAATATCATTAGAGTATAACTCAAATGATGCTATTGGATAATAATAAAGTTATTATTCTACTACAGACGAAGAGGAATGATTAGTGTTCTTAAGTTGTGTTGGGATCACTTGTCCTGATAATCCCAAATCCAGTTTCTTTTATATGATAATCATGTTTCAATAATATACTTTCTATCAGGTAATAACTATGTATTTTTTAAACTCACTACTCTATCGATTAAGATTACAATGCAAAATTTCTCTATGTATAAGGTTAATGCTGGAAGGTTACCACTGGAAGGTTACCAATATAGGTTATGGCTGGAAGGTTACCGATATAGGTTACCGATAGAGGTTACCAGTAGAATGATACCGATATTGGTTACCGATAGAGTTTACCAATAGAGGATACTGATAGAGGCCTCCGTTGAGGAACCTTACCACTATGTTATCAATTCAAGCTCACTGCTATGATTTTGTTTCTCAACGAATATTGTTGTACTCTTTCTGCTAAAGGTTACTACTACAAGCCTACTGATGAAGCCTACCAATGAAGCCTACTGTTGAAACCTATTAATGAACCAACCATTGAGAAGGATACCATGACAATTCTACCAATACCCACTCTTCTACTCTATACATTATCAATTTCTTATGATTATCTTAATGGTCATATTTGTAAAATTAAATGCTTCTGACATTAATTAATGTTGATTATAGACATATCAGGTGACCATATCTGGAGACAGTATGAGGTATGAGGAAGAATCCATGTGGTTTTATTATACAAATAGTTAGATATCAAATATAAAATATAAGACCATTGAATGGATGAAATATAGAGAAAAACAACATGACTGACCTAATGAACCAAGGAAACACACCATCATCTTACACTGTGAACCCAATAGCTTCACGAAGATAATTTGGGAGAACAAAATCAAGACTGTCTTATGTGCTTCATCAAACTCATTCAATCTAAGATGAAGAACACCTCAGTACCTAGATGATTGAACTTGGAGTTGTGAAACTCTATTTTGGAGACAACATCCAGAGAAAGACTCAAACTGCAATTTATTCCCTCCAAGGAGTCAAGAGATGAAATGAAAACACATATAGCTTTCTAACCTCAATTTTTATGTCATTTTCTATATTTTTTTTCTTATATTACATTTTTTAGAAGTGTGTGTTTGTCTGTTACACAAATTGTCTTCTGTATTTTAACTATATGATACTGCAAATTCTCACACAAAACATTACATACACTTTCATTCCCACTTGTAACCATGGAAGAGGTCATGTGTGGCCTGATTGTATGTTTTCCCACAAATAACTATAGTAGAGTGTGTGATACTTAGACCATTTTTGATAACTTTTTTAAATCCTAATATTGGCTATGTATTAAGTTCATTTTTAATATAAACTACATGGTGGACAGTAATAAAAAGTGGGGTTGATTAACCCTCGTATTGAGATCGAACCTCTTGTTTAACTTCGTTGTGTACCTTCTTTGGTAATAATCTTTTTTTCTTCTTTTCACTGCTTATAACTTCAAAAAAAATATTCTTCTGCATTCACATTGATAGTTAGTTCAGGTTGGTGTGAATATGTGTTTAATCTTGTATACCTATTTCCAAAGTTAAATAGGTTTTTTACACTTATTCAACAGAGGACTAATCAACCATTGAGAAACTTAGTGATGAATTGAACATTTATATCTCTACGACATTAATTAACTTTTTTGTTTCAAAATTGGGAATTTTATCATAATGTTATTAATTTAAATTTAATATGGGAACTTATTTCACCCCCCCTTAGTTTCCACCCTGAAGATCATTTGGTATCAGATGTGATTTTTATTGCAACCATGAGAACCTTTTTTAAGATAATAATATTCTTTTAAATTGTGATTTTAGTTTTATCCTAATGATATTAAACTTTCTGTCACGTCTAAAATTTCAGTTTTTTAAATTATAACTAACTATAGATAACTGAATTGAGGGTGCAAATAATAACATGCATCTTTTCATTAATGGTACTAACTAAGCTCAGTGGAAGCTGAAAATGAAAATGTATCCAGAGAACAAGGGTCTTGAAATCTGTGACACAATTGAAAAAGAACATGCATTATGTAATAAGATATTTTTTCTATAAAAGACTTTGGAATTTTCTTGATGATATTCTAGAGTAGTGGGCCCGCCAAATAAATGAGACTACTCCTAAACGGTGTTTCAAATCAGAAATATAAGTGCACGGATGAGTCCAAAATGGGGTTTTTAGCCTAGGAATGACATAAAGCTTGTCGACGCGGGATGTTGGGACCCCTCGCCCGTAATCGGAACTGGAAATGGATAAATTAAATAATTAATTTATTTGTTTAATGGTTAAACTCAATTATTTCTTAAACGGTTTCTCAGATGGGAAAACTGAGGGTACCGTTGAGTCTGGAGCGTGCCGTTTACCCTAAAATGTGTGTAAATGTTGTGGGCACGGGCTTTCTGTGAGAGATGTCACCAAGGGAAAAATCGTCATTTTAAAATAATGACTTCGTGGTTTTTGTCACTGATTATCTTTTCGAATAACATTCGAACGAAGCCTCGAAATGGAAATATGAGACTTATTTGGAGTTCTAAATGTGGCTTTTTTCCTAGGCGCGATATAAAATGAGAGGGTTTGGTGATTTCAGATTCCGCGCTAAGTGGGTTTTCGTATAAATAGGGGAATAAGAGTGGGGGGGGGGGGTTTCCCTTCCATCTATTCTCCCTCTCTCTCTCTCTCTCCCTCCCTCTCTCTATCTAGCCATTCTTCGCATTCATTGCCGGATCAAGAAGAAATCTTCACCGAAACCACGGTGGTTTGATGGTGGAGCGCAACGAAGGCCTCACTAACGATGAACAGATCCAACAAGTTAGGATTCATGTTAAATTTCACACCTTCGTGAAATTCTTGATGTTTTGTCGATTCTGTCGTTTTAAATTCTAAAATTTTAGAGTTTGGGGCCTTGGCCGAACAAACACGGCAACTGCCCGAGCCTCGTTTCATCTATCATTCTTGAGCATTCTTCGCCAGATTTTGGACACGTCAAATTCTTGACGAATCGACGAGTGAGGGGAACTGTTGTGATGCTTCGGCCCCAAGGATCCTGAAACCGGGGTCAGATAATTTTTTTGACCACCACAGTGGTCAGCGGGACCGGCCGATGGTTCGGCTCCAGCGAGGGCGGTGGTTGGATGTCGAGCTGGAGGGGGCGGCTGCTGCGAAGGGACCGGGAGGAGATGGGCAGAGCACAGAGTGCTGGCTGGTGCAGAGCTGCAGAGCCAGGCAGCGCGAGAAGATTCGTGCGGGAAGAGCGTGGCCGGTGTGTGCTGGGGGTGCGGCGGCATCGCAGTGGAGCCTAGAGAGAGTCTGGGTGGCCAGGGATCCAGTGGCAGTGTCACAGAAAATCTCGGAAGGAGTCCGGGCGGTCAGGGCGCGAGCGGTGGTGTCGACGCGGTGCGTTGGGCGTCAGACAGAACTCGGAGGAAGCCAGGGATGGTGGATCAGTGGGCACAGGCGGCGTCGGACGGATTCAGTCAGTGCGAGCTTGGGAAGCGCAGCGAGACACCACCGTTAGAGGGGATCCCAAGGGCGATGACCTGTCCCGGTCGAAGGGGCACCCTGAGGTCAGCACCTCGGGCGTGCGTAGGAGGCAAGGACCCACGTTCGGCGGGTCCTGCTGCACAATGCGGAGATGACCAGCCTTTGGCTAGTCTGTTTGATGAACCAGACCATATGCTTTGGTGGATTGAGGCAGGCCATGGCCAGCAAGCCACGGCATGATGGGCCGGACTCGCGGCTGGGCTGTGGGCCGTTGGTTCGGTATGGGCCGAACGGGGTTAACTGGCCCGGTTAGGCCCCCTTACTTTCGGGGGGTTGTATTTCCCAAACGACGCATCTGTTTGACACGCCATCTACAGATGCTGGACCGTATCGACGAGGCTACCCTTTTAAATTGTGTTTCGATGTTTTTCGGTTATGAGACCGAAGGCGGGTAACCCGAGAGCTTTAATTCAATAATATTAAATTATTATTAAAACTCGTGACGAACGTACTTCACGAGCCCGAAGTCTGTTTGATGCACCGTTAGAGGCATTGTGGCCCTAGAGCTGAGACAGTCCTTCCATGTTGGTTTGGTACCTTTTCGGGTTTGTTTAGTTTCTCAGCGGCACGAAACGCAATGTGAGTAATAAATAAATAAATTAATTAATTAATTGGTGCATCGGACCTAACTCCTGCTTGGGATGTGCGATTGACGTGCCGTCAGCAGCAGCGTGACCCCAGTACTCATGCTGACTTTTTGAGGTGCTTTCTGAAGTGTTCGGGATTGAGACAAGGTGTTGGACCCACACAGCCTAGCTCGCCAGTTTTATAGTTTACCGCACTTTTCACCTGACATCCGTTTAGGGTGAATGAGAACTCATTTCTGAGTGTTTTTCTGAGTGGATTGCAGCAGTGCAATCTGAGCGCCTAGATTCGAGCTCGAAGTGCAGGCCCCACAGGGCCCCATTTGAATATAACGTGGGGAGTTGCAGCTTCGGCATCCGGAGTCCATTTTAGGCAACGTCAACGGCGTTGTGACCCTAACATTGAGGAGAAATTAATCAGGGTGGATTTAGGGATTGAATCCGGAGTTGAGGTGTGGTCCCCACGGGCCGTCTTTTAATTTGTGTGTAGCTTACTATGACCTTTTTCATTAGACTTCCATTTGGGGCGTATGAATAGTCAATTTAGCATGCTCCTCCGAGAGAATCACAATGGCGCAGTTCGACCGACCTCTCTCAGGACCGAGGTGTGGGCCTAGTGAGATGTCGTATGGGCATGAAGCAGTGTTGGATAACTTTTTAATGAGGAGCCCATTCCCAGCGAGTTAGTATTCTACCTCGCATGTTTTCCGACATGGATTAAATCAATGTAATATGTTCAAGTGAGTGGAGCCTATTACGCGATCTTATTAAATGTGGAAATATGAAAGGGAATTGGTCGGAGGATCTTTTGATGCACTCTGAACCTACTCATGGTAGCGGTACTAGTGACATCCAGTGATGGCACATGCGCTGAACCTCTATTAGGTGTTTTGTTTCTATAGTTGGGTGGTTGCACGATACCCACTTCTTTGTTTTGTTGGCTAGTGTGGAACCATCTAGTAGGGATGGCCAGAGCAGTTTTGGTTTTACCCTCTACCAGAGACTGGGTAGTTGGTTGCTCATCGATATCTTCAGGTTTAACCTCCACCAGAGACTAGGTAGTGGGTTGTTCACTGACCTCTTTGGGTTTACCCTCCAGCAGAGACTGGGTAGTGGGTTTCTCACCGACTTCATCGGGTTTACCATCCAGTAGAGACTGGGAAGTGGGTTTCTCACTGAGTTCTTCAGGTTTTCCCTCTAGCAGAAACGGGGAGTGGGTTGCTCAGTGCCTTCTTAGGGTTTACCCTCCAGCAGAGACTGGGCAGGGGGTTGCTCATCGACTTCTTTGGGTTTACCCTCCAGCAGAGACTGGGAAGTGGGTTGATCACCGACTTCTTCAGGATTACCCTCCAGTAGAGACGGGGAAGTAGGTTTCTCATCAACTTCTTCGAGTTTACCCTCCAGCAGAGACTGGGAAGTTGGTTGCTCATTGACTTCATAGGGTTTACCCTCTAGCAGAGACTGTGCATTGGCTCACCTGACGACCTCTTAGGGTTTACCTTCCAGCAGAGACTGGGCAGTTGGTTACCCGAAAACTCCTTTCATAATCAGTACTTTCTACTAGTCTAGTCTGTGGTTTTTATCCATGACTTCCAGAGCGAGAACCTTGGTTGTACGGGTCAGTGATGTGACAACTTTGGTAGTGACGGGGTGTGGTTTGACTTACCATTGAACTCACAAGGATGAGGGGTGCTTTCCCCACCAACACGCGTCCTTATGACGTGACCTAAAACCGGGAGGGCGAGTCAGTGCCGCCCAAAGCGTATAGTATTAAGGTACGGTGATTTGAGCCCTTGCCATGCAGTTCAGTGCAGACGTGTGGGATACTAGGCATCGTTGGTGTTTACTTCTGGGACTATTGGCGACTCACATTCTTGGTTTGAGCTACAGGATGGAGATCCCCTTATGGTCTTGTTTGGGTTTCTTGATTGAGAATATGGATATGTATATATACTATTCCGGTACCCACTGCTTGGGTTTTGGTTACTCCCCTTCCAGGAGAGGCGAAGACGTGTGTGGTATGCCATGTGCTTTTCGTGTCTAGCTTCTTGTGGATGGATGAGTCTACTCTCCTGCTATAGGTAGTGAATACTTGACGAGAAGATCATTTTCTCACTGTATTTAGCTCCTTGTTTTTGGATGAGTCTACTTCTTTCCTCTTATTGGGTTGAGCTGTACTCTTTAATTCACTCTCTGTTATACTCCTTTACTATTATCTGTCTGATCTACTGCTCACCTCTTCAGTACCTCCTTTGTTGCTCCCTCAAAACTTCAGGGCATCCTACTGATTATTCTTATACTCGCCTCTGTTTGGGATTTTCCCGCAATGGTGTTACATTTCAAACGATGAACAGGTTGGTCATGACTTTAGCGAAGCGTATTATTTTGTGAGCTTGGACCGCATATGGTGGTCGTAATTGGGTTCCTAGTGTGGGACTCTCCCAGCAGTTTACTTTTGTTTACCTGTTGCCGGGTTGTGGCACTTTTCAGGTTGGGCGTGTTTTTTTTCTTTTTTTTTAGTTTACCTTCAGCACTTGCTTTTTACTATTTAGAGGTCAATGCACCTTTTTGGTTGTTTATAGTAGTTGGAACATTACTTTAGTAATGTTTTTTTACTCTTCACTTCTGCATTTAGTGGGATGCGTGTGTGTAAAGGTATTCAGCAAAAGGCCTCCCCGAGTTGTTTAGCCTTCGGTGCTTATCGCCATCCCTTGGCCTATGTAGTAGGTCTTGGGGTAGTTGCGGCTTGAGCCTGGGTAGGGTTGGGTCATGAAAAATTTGTATCAAAGGTGGTTCATTATTTGTGATGTCTTTCGGACGTCGCAAAAATGGAATTGGATGGGATTTAGGGAAATAGTGTCAATTTTTCTTGAGAGCAGCACTCAGCCCATGGAGTCCAGTGATGGTGTGGCTGCCGATGTATACATTCACCAGGACCCTGATAACCTTCTTGTCAACTTGGCATTTTGAGACACTTGTTGTAGGGAAATTGGTTTATGCATCACATTGGAATGAGTCTTTGACTGTCCTTCTTGACTGAGCTCCCCATTTTTTTTACTGTCAGGTACATATCTGCTCATCGGATCGTGGTTCTCCTTGATAACATTCAGGATGCCTCCATAGAGACAACCAGCCAGGATACTAGCTTTGGTTCATGACGACAACCCTATGAACGACGAGGCCTCAGTCCAGGACCAATCATTACATTCCCTTTCTCCAGGTGGGCCGGTAGCAGCAACCCCACCTGGTGAGCAGCAGACAGCTCCAAAAGAGCAGACGGAGCTTGGGTGCAGGTTGAGTGCACTCCGAGAGTTCCTGCGAGAGAGACCACTGAGATTTAGTGGTGAGCCAGACCCTCAGGTTTTAGAGGTTTGGCTCAAGTTAGTGATTTTCATCTTCAAGAAAGTGCATACACGGGAAGATTGTATGGTGGCTTTGGTAGCCAGCCGTTTTCCATGGAGTAGCGGGGAGTTGGTGGGGTGTGGTGACTCAGTTACACAATGAGTCGTCGCTTTCATTGGACAAATTTCAGCTGATGTTTTGTGAAAAGTTTTACCCCTCCTTCTAATGATCTGTTCGGATCTAGGAGCTCATTCAATTTCTACAGTGAGGGATGATGGTGACTAAGTATGTGACTATGTTCGTAGATCATGCATGTTTTTACCCGGACATGGTCCTTGACGACAGCTTCTGAGCGCGGATGTTTGAGCAGGGTCTCCGACGAGAGATTTTATCTATCATAGTACCCATGGGCATTACCACTTATGCCGGGGTTCTAGAGCACACGCTGGTGACAGAGAGTTTCTTTCCACGCTTCATAGTTGGTGGTGGCGGTAGGCATGACGGAGCCGAGACATCTGCCACAGCTAGCGGGAGTCGGCTGACAGATCCTTGACGTAGGTGGATTTCGGATTACCAGACTCGGGGGCGTAGTCATACACCACAGTGGTGTCGGAGGGCACCAGTGTAGCCTATAGAGAACCGGTGCTATGCTTGTGACAGGCAATGTCACTTGGAACGAGACTGACTGACCAACCATTATGAGAATATCGGGCAGACAGCAGGTGCACCACCGCGATAGAGGTAGCGCTGTGATCGGAGTAGCACCGAGAGAGTTGGTTCTAGAAGAGGATTGTGAGGAGCTGGTAGTGGGGGAAGACCATACGAGGTCTTCCCATCACCACTAGGCGGTCCACATCAGGCTCCGGGAACTGATAGTTGGGACCACGAATAGACACGAGATTAGGATGTCTACGATCATGTAGAGCATGAGGTGATAAGAGGTATTCTCTACAGCTCTTCTACTTTTTACAAATAGAATTTTTAGACTCTATGTGTGAAATTATTTTCTCCCTGCTCTTTGCTTGAGTTCTTACTAGGGTGACGAAGTTCGTCGGTGTAACCCTGTTTCAGAAGATTAGAATGCATAGAACCTTTTTCCATTAGTTGATGGTGTCGACTCCATCACTTTCTGGGCGTGTAAGAGAGTCTTGTTTGTGAGACATCGACTATGAAACCTTGTGTGACCATATATCCTTGGGTGTTTCACTATATGGATATTCTGAAGGAGGGAACCACCGAGCATTGTCCCAGGTCCAAACGGTGATTACTGTTGCGGCGTGTGACATAGGAGTTCGGCCGGGGAGATGAGCTACACCTAAGAGGCTTCGGGCTGTTTGAGAACGTGCGAAGGGATTGTGTGGTTCCCTTCCACCTTTCCCTAACCCCCAGGTCAGGAGTGTGTGCACGACGTCTCTTGCGTGGCCTACCTGAGGTGATTTGTGCATACTCCTATGAACATCATCTGCAAGGGCGGACATTGCGTGAACATATCAAACCCTTTGTTCTGTGTGCGTTGACGGGGGACTGTGAAAGAGTTCTTTTGGGTACGAAAGAGCCAGGTGCGGGCTTAGTACCCTGATTTGTTCCCTCGTTTTTTTGAGATGAAAAACATGAAGGATGGAATAATTTAAGGAGCTGGTTTTTTCTATAAAAGACTTTTGAATTTTCTTTATGATATTCCATAGAAGCACTTTCAGACGGTGTACGATTCCGAGCCCTAGTGTGGCTGGAATTAAATTTTCAGTGCGTTCACACTGAGCACACCAAATAAATGGGATAACTCCTAAACGGTGTTCCAAATCAGATATATGAGTTCACGGATGGGTCCAAAATGATGTGTTTACCATAGGAATGACATAAATCATGTCGGCGTGGGACGTTGGGACCCCTCGCCCATTATCGGAATGTGAAAAAGAATAAATTAAATAATTAATTATTCTTTTAATGCTTTAACTGAATTATCTCTTAAACGGTTGCTCGGATTGGAAAACCAAGTGTACAGTTGAGTATGGAATGTACCGAGTACCCTAGGCGGGTGTAAAAGTTTTGGGCGTGGGCTTGCTGTGAGAGATGCCACCGAGGGGAAATTTTTCATTTTAAAATAATTACTTAGTGGTTTTTGTCAATCATGATATTTTTGAATAACTTTCAAATGAAGCCTTAGAATGGAAGTTCGAGACTTCCTTTGAGTTCGAAATGTGTCATTTTTCCGAGGTGTGATATAAAATGAGAGATCGCGGTGATTTCGGATTCCACGCTAAGCGTGTTTTCTTATAAATATGAGAATAAGAGTTGGGGGGGGGGGTTCTCCCTTCTCTATATTCTCTCTCTCTCTCTCCTTCCCTCTCTCTCTAGCCGTTCTTAGAATTCATCACCGGATTGAGAAGTGATCTTCGCTGAAACCTCGGTAGTTCGAAGGTGGAGCGCAATGAAGGCCTCGCCAACGACGAACTGATCCAACGAGGTAGACTTCTTGTTAAATTTCACACCTTCGTGAAATTCTTGAAGTTTTATCAATTCTATCGTTTTAAATTCATAAATTTTTGAGTTTGGGGAATTGGCCAAACGAACACAGCCAGCACCCGAGCCTCGTTTCATCTGTCATTCTTGAGCATTCTTCTTCCGAATTTTGGACGCGTCAAATTCTTGACGAATCGACCAGCGAGGGGCAGCGTTGTGATGCTCCAGACCTGAGGATCCCGAAACCGAGGTCATATAAAATTTTGGACCACTGGAGCGGTTAGGGATACCAGCTGAAGGTTCATCCTTGGCGAGGTCGGCAGCTGGAGGTTGACCTGGAGGTGACGGGTACGGCGAAGTGACCGGGAGGAGCTAGGCGGAGCATAGAGGGCCGGTAAGTGCGGAGCAGTAGAGCCAGGAAGCTTCGTGCGGGTAGAGCGCGGCCGGTGCGCACTAAGGGTGTGGTGGAATCGAAAGGGAGCTCGAAGGGAGTCTGTGCAGCAGGAGCACGAGCGGCGGCATCGCAGCGAAGCTCTGAGGGGGTCCGGGCGGCTGCGTCGAGATCGGTGGCGTCGGTGTGGTGCCTTGGGCATCAGGCAGAGCGCGAAGGAAGGTAGGGACGGCTGATCAGTGGGTGCAGGCGGCGTCGGACGACATCAATCGACATGAGCCGAGGTAGAATAGAAAGGAACTGCGGTCGAATGGGAGCCTGAGGGTGATGGTATGCCACGGTCGAAGGGGCACCCCGTGGTCAGCGCCTCGGACGTGTGGAGGAGGCAAGGACCCAGGTTCGGCGGGTCCTGCTGCACGACACGGAGAAGACCGGCCTTCGGCCGGTCTGTTTAAGGAACTGGACCCTAGGGTCCAGTGGTTTGAGGCAGGCTGCGGTAGAGGGCCGAGGCGTGACAGGCCGGTCCCACGGCTGGGTCGCGGGCCTGTGGTTCGCACCGGGCCGCCCGTGGTTAACCAGGCCGGTTAGGCCCCCTTACATTGGGGGGGCCATATCTCCCAAACGGTGTGTCCATTTGATGTGTTGTCTACGGCTCTGGGACCATATTTATGAGGTGGCCCTTTTAAAGTGAGTTTGGGGGGTTTCGTTTATTCTCCTAAAGGGGGGTATCCCGAGTGCTTTAATTAAATAATATTAAATTATTATTAAAACTCGTGAGAGACGTAATTCACGAGCCAGACATCCGTTTGATGCGCCGTCATAGGCGCTGTCACCCTTGAGCTGAGATGGTCCATCCAAGATGATTTGGAACCTTTTAGGGTTGGTTTCATTGCTCAGTGGAACGAAACACAATGTGGGTAATTAATTAATTAATTAATTGGTGCGTCAGACCTAACTCCTACTTGGGGTGTCCGATTAACGTGACGTCAGCAGTAGCATGACCCCATCCTCGTGTGGAATTTTTGATGTGATTTACAAAGCATTTGGGTTGGAGACAAGGTGTGGTACCCACATGGCCTAGTTCACATGTTTTATGGTGAACCACACTTTTTCACCCGAGATCCATTTAGGGTGAATGATAGTCGTTTTTGAGTGTTTTTCCACGGGGATTGCAGTGGTACAAACCACCCACCTATATTCGGTCTCGAACTGTGGGCCCCACAGGGAGCCGTTTGCGTATAATGCTTGGAGTTGCAGCTTCTGCATCTGGTGTCCGTTTTAGGCGTCGTCAATGGTGTTGTGACCCTGGCATTAAGGCCAAATTGACTGGGGTGTCTTGAGGCGTTGAAGCCAGAGCTGAGGTGTGGGCCACACGGTCCATCTCTTAAGTTGTGTGTAGATTACTGTGATCTATTTCATTAGGCGTCCATTTGGGGAGTATGAATTGTCGATTCAGCATGCTCTTCTGAGTGCATCACGGTGGCCCAGTTCTCCTTACCTCTCTCAGGACCGAGGTATGGGCCCCACGAGACGTTGTATGGGAATGGAGCGGTGTTGGATAACTTTTTCATCAGGAGACTGTTCCCAGTGAGTAAGTAGTCTATCTCGTGTATTTTTTCACAAGGATTACATCGGTGTAATCTATTCATGAAAGCGGAGCCTCTTCTGCAATCTTATTAAATGTGTATATATGAAATGGCATTGGTTGGAGGTTCTTTTGACGCACTCCGAACATTTTCATGGTAGCGATAGTAGTGAAACCCAATGATGGAACGGGCGCTGAACCTCTATTAGGTGTTTTGTTTCTAAAGTTGGGTGGTTGCGCGATGGACCCATCCGTAATTTGTAGGACACTGTTGTACCATCCAGAAGGGATGGCCAGAGTAGTTCTAGGTTTACCCTCCAGCAGAGACTGGGCAGTAGGTTGCTCTGCGACTTCTTCGGGTTTACCCTTGAGCGGAGACTCGACAGTGGGTTTCTCACCAACTTCTTTGGGTTTACCCTCCAGCAGATACTAGACAGTGGGTTGCTCACTGAATTCTTCAGGTTTACCCTCCAATAGAGACTGGGGGTGGGTTGCTCACCGACTTCTTCGGGTTTACCCTCCAGCAGGAACTAGTTAGTGGTTTGCTCACCGACTTCTTCGGGTTTACCCTCCAACAGAGACTGGGCAGTGGGTTGCTCACCAACTTCTTTGTGGTTACCCTCCAGCAGAGACTGGGTAGTGGGTTGCTCACTGACTTCTTCGAGATTACCCTCTAGCAGAGACTGGGCAGTGGGTTGCTCATCGACTTTTCAGGTTTACCCTCCAGCACAGAATGGGTAGTGGGTTTCTCATTGACATCATAGGGTTTACCCTCTAGCAGAGACTAGGTTGTGGGTCACCTGATGACCTCTTAGGGTATACCCTCCCGCAGAGACTGGGCAGTGGGTTACCCGATGACTCCTTTCAGCATTAGTTCTTTCTACTATGCTAGTCTATGGTTTTTCTTCGTGACTTCCAAAGGGGGACATTTTTTTGTATGGGTCAGTGATGTGACAACTTTGGCAGTGACGTGGTGTGGTTTTCCTTACCCTGTAACTCTCAAGGATGAGGGGCATTTTCCCCACCAAGACGCGTCCTTGTGACACAACCAAAAACCATGAGGGCGAGTCAGTGCTGCCGAAAGAGAATAGTATTAAGGTGCGGTGATTCGAGCCCCTTGACTTGCAGTTCAGGGAAGATGTGTGGGATACTAGGCAACGATGGTATTTACTTCTGGGACTGTTGGCGACTCACATTCTTGGGCTGAGCTACGGGATGGATATCCCCTTACGATATTGTTCAGGCTTCTTGATTGAGCATATGGATATATATATATATATATATATATATATTGTCCCAGTACCCAATCCTTGGGTTTTGGTTACTCTCCTTCTATGAGAGGTGAAGACGCGTGGGTTATGCCACGTTCTTTCCATGTCTAACATCTCATGTTTGGATGAGTCTACTCCAATGCTATAGGTAGTGAAGACTCGACGAGATGTTTATCTTCTAACTGTATTTATCTCCTTGTATTTGGATGAGCCTACTGCTTTCCTCTTGTTGGGTTGAGTTGTACTCTTTAATGCACTCTCTGTTATACTTCTTTACTATTCTCTATTCGATCTACTGCTCACCTCTTCAGTACCTCCTTTGTTTCTCTCTCGAGCCTTCGAGACATCCTACTGAGTATTTTTATACTCACCACTGCTTGGTCTTTTCCCACACTTGGTGTTCCCTTGCAGGAGATAGACAGGTTGGTCGTGACTTCAGCGAAGCTTAGGAGTTTGGGAGCTTGGACCGCGTACGATTGTCGTAGTTGGACTCCAGGTGTGGGACTCTCCCAGCTGTTTACTTTTGTTTAACTATTTCTAGGTTGTGGCTTTTTTCAGGATGGGCTTGTGTTTTATCCTTTTCTTTTCAGTTTCCTTCATCGCGTTCTTTTTACTGTTTAGAGGTCGATGCACCTTTGTGGTTGCTAATAGCATTTGGAAATTTACTTTAATTTTGTTTTTTACTCTGTTCTTATACATTGATTGGGATGTGTGTGTCTGTATAGGTACTCAGGCTAAGGCCTCCTTGAGTTGTTTATCCCTCGGCACTTTTCGCCAGCCCCTAGCCTATGGAGGCGGACTTGGGGTAGTTACGGCTCGAACCCGGGTAGGGTCGGGTCGTGGCACATTACCAGCTACTACTTGGGACACATGGTCTGAGATGACTAAGCTACATATAATAATAAATGTAATGAAATGAATGCATTGTACTATGGTTTAGTTGATGTATAATTCAATATAATATCTTCCAATAAAACTAAATATGAAATTTTGGAATCTTTTGATGTTTCCCATGAGGGAACAACCAGTGTTAAATAAATGAGATTGAATAACTATACTATTAAATATGATAATTTTAAAATGAATACTGATGAACCTATCTCTATAATGTATCTTAGGTTCATTGAAATATTAAATACCATGAGATGTCTTGGGAAACTAGTAGATTGAAAGGATCAGATTATGAGATCGCTTCGATGCCAACCTGACAGATGGTGAGGAACTTTTGTTTCTATCCGATAATCCTGCGACATAGGCATGCTACCGGTGAAATATCTAATAGGAAAAACCAAGTTGAATGAAGAAGACCTTAAGGGGAATCAAGAAGTAGAAAAAGAACCAGTAAATAAAACTATCTCATTCAAGACTACTACCTCAATGATCAATGATAAAGAAAAAGTTCAAGTTTCTACAGACAGTTCCAAATATGAAGATTCATATTCTGACAAGGATGATGAGATGAGTCATCTTTCTATAAGGTTAAAAAAGTTCTATAGAAAGGGGAAGTTCATTAGAATGTCAAATTATAAAGGATGGTATGATATTAAAGGACATTAGAAAAAGGAAAGAAAATGGAATGACAACACAAATGAGATAATCTATTTTGGGTGTAAATGAAAAGGTCATGTGAAGGATGATTTCCCCAATATGATGTTTAAGAAGAAATATGAAGACAATGGAAAGGAATATAAAATGGATATGGAATCTATTTGATGATCTTAAAAAGATAGATTTAGTGAATCCGACACTTCTGATATTGAAAATAACAATCATGCAAACCTTTGTTTCATGACAGAAATATCTAAGGTAACACTTAATTCAACTGTACATAATGGTAACTATTCTTGCAATGGTAGTGAATCAAATAATGATAGAAATATGACCATGTAAGAACAATTTTAATATTTTAGAATGATTAAGGGTACCTTTAATGAACTCAAGGTCATATATAAATTATTCAGAAGACAATGTGCTTTAAATTCCAAATATATGTCTGATATTGATATTGAAAAAACAAATTCTCAGCAATTAAAAGAGATTACTGAACTTAAATTATCAAATGAGCAATTAATAAGAGATCTTGAAAAGATTGATATCAGTAGGGATACCTTGACCCAGATTCTAGGGAAACAAATTTCTCCAAAATACAAAACTTGATTATGAAATCAACCAGGATGAGAAATGATTATTAAGAGAAAATTTGTTCCAAAATCAGGAAATTTCACTACTAGTTCATGTTATGGACCATCTTTTGAAAACAAATTTCTAAAGAAAATATCAAAGTTTCCATATCTCAGAACAAATCTGTTGATTATAGGATACCTATAAGATAAATATGGGTTCCCAAGGCAATACTTACTAACCTCTCTAGACCCAATAAAATCTAGGTTCCAATGTTTCCCGATTCTTAATCTATTTTTAAGAAAATTTTATAAAGAGATACTATAAAACCCTATGGTATTTAAATAGTGGATGTTAAATACATATGACATGAGAATATTTATTATTCACGATCTATATCAATGTTGATGGTGGAAATGTTACATTTGGTGATAATGCTAAAGGGAAGATCGTCAGCTTAGGCAAAATTGGTAACCCTAATACTATATTGATTTAGAAAGTACTCATTATTGATGTGTGAAAGAACAATGTACTTAGTATCTCATATTTGGGTGATGATGGATTTAATGATATGTTTGAAAATTATGCATGCACTGTTTTTAGTTTTAAAAATTATATAATATTCTCTCCTCTAATAAATGAAAATGTATATGATGTTGATTTAAACACTTTAGCTATAAAAAATAATTCTTATTTAAATGAATTTAATAAGTAATATTGGTTTTGGAATAGAAGATTAGGTCATTTCATAGTTCAACCACTTAAGAAAATGACTAGGAAATGTTTAGTTAGAGACTTATAGAAATTAGAATTCCTACTTAACAAAGTTGGTAATCCTTGTCAAAGGGGAAAAATATAGATATTTTCTTCCAACCCAATAGAATAAGTTTCAACTTCTCAACCGCCCTAGTTGGTTAACATGGATTTGTGTCGACCATCTAGAGTTTCATGTTTAAATAGGAAAAACTATGTCTATGTTCATGTAGTTGAATTTTCTAGATACACTTGGGTATGCATTCTACCTCACAAAAGTGAAGTATGTTCTTACTTCATTAAATATTCAAAGTATGTAGAAAATCATTGTAGACGTTGAATTAATACCTTGAGAAGTGATTAGGGACATGAGTTTGAAAATCACGAGTTCGAATCTTTTTTCTCACATAATTTCTATAATCACAATTTCCCGCTCTTATAACACCTCATGAAAATTGAGTTGTAGAAATAAGAAATAGGAAACATCAAGATATTTCCTGGACTATGCTTAATGATTATAAATGGCCTATCTCATTTGGGTTGAAGCTATAAATAAATATTGTTACATCATCAATAGAATCTTAATTAGACGCGTTCTTATGAAGACCCTTTATGAACTATGGAAAAATATGAAGCCTATTTTTAATTATTTTATAGTTTATGGTTGCAACTTCTTTATCCTTATCAATAGGGGTAATCTTGACAAATTTTCTGCCTAAAGTGATTAAGGATGTTTTCTAGGTTTATCAATCTCCAGTAAATCCAATAAAGTATTCAAAAAGGGAAACAAATATGTTCAAGAATGGGTTCCTATCAAATTTGAGGATAATGATCCTCATGAATGTAAAACCTCTCTTGAATATGTAGAGGATGATATGTCAATTCTGGACCTTAATGATAAAAACAGTAAACCCCCAGTGAAAAAAATAATTATGGAAATTTTCTAGAATCAGAGCATGTTGAATCTAAACCTGTAGGTAACCTTGATGATTCTAGTCAAGCCATTTATAGATGTATTTGAACTCTCATGAATAATCCTTCAGATAATGTAGTAGGTGAACTAAATAAAGGTACACAAACTAATTATTCTCTGAGAAACATGGTTGAACATCATGCATTTCTTTCACATCTTAAACCCAAAAATATTATTGATGCTATCAATGATGAATTCTGTGTGATATCTGTGAAAGGAGAATTAAATCAGTTTGACAGAAACAAAGTTTGGGAGTTAGTATAAAGACTTATAGACACTTTTACCATAGGCAGTAAATCATTGTTTAGAAACAATGTTGATGAGTCTAGAAATATAGATAAAACCAAGGCTAGAGTAGATTCACAAGGATATAGTCAAGAAGAAGGAATAGAATATGGGGAAACCTTTTCACCAGTAGCTAGAATGGAATTTATTAGGATAATTAATTCTTACGTATCTCATATGAATATCAATAAATATCAAATGGATGTAAAAAGTTTATTTATAAATGGGTATATAGTCAAGGATGTGTTTTTTAAAGTACCCCCTAGATTTATAAATCCCCTTTTTCAAATCATGTTCTTAAACATTCAAAAGCATTATGTGGTCTTAATCAAGCTCCTAGACCTTGGTATGATAGAATCAATTATTTTCTTATTTCAAAATGGTTTACTAAAAGGATCACTAATACAACTCATTTTGTTAAAAGGATATCCAAAGATGCTTTAATAGTACAAATTTATATGGATGAAATTATTTTTGGATCTTTTAAAAATTATTTATGTAAATATTTTTCAATGATGATTCATGATGAATATGAAATGAGATTAATGGGGGAACTTAAATTTTTCCTTGGATTTCATATTTTAAAAAAAAATAGTATTGTTTTTAATCAAAGTAAATATAATAGTGATGTTTTGAAATTTTTTCGTTTGGATAGTAATAAAGGTAGTGATAGACCTATGAGTACCACATGAAAGTTAGATACTGATGAAACTAGTAAACTAGTAGATGAAACCAGTTACAGAGATATGATTGGGAGTCCAGTCTACCTTACAACTAGCCTACCTGATATAATGTTCCGTGTCTGTTTGTGTGCTTGTTTTCAAGCCAATCCCATAGAATTTCAGTTAAGGGTTGTTAAAAGGATTTTTAAATATCTCATGTATTCTACAATATTAGGACTATTTTATCCAAGATGAAAATTAGTTTATCTGATATGTTATTCATATGATGACTTTTCTGGTTTCATATTAGATAGAAAAAGAACCTCTGGAACATGTCACATTTTGGGAATGTGACTAGTACCATAGTGTTGTATGAAAAAATCTTTGGCTGGATTATCCACTACCAAAGTTGAATATAGAGTTGTTGTTAGTTGTTGTTCTAAAATTAATGGATGATAAACACTTTAATAGATTATCGATATCAATTAAAACATGTCCTTATAAATTGTGATGATATGTGTGCTATTAAAATCTCTTGAAATACAGTATCTCATGCTAGGAGAAAGCACATTGATGTAAGACATCACTTATTGAGATATTATTTTCAAAGAGTTGAAATGACTATTGAATTCATTTGCACTAAACATTAATTGGCTAATATATTCACAAAGCCATAGATTTATGAGAGTTTAAATTACATCAAACAGGAGTTATGTATGATTAATTTCATCGTATGACCTCACCGTTAGAACCTCACTGTTATACCTCCTCGTTAGGACCTCACCATTGGACCTCACTGTTAGGACCTCACCGTTGGCCCTCACCATTATAACTTCAATATTAGGACCTCACCGTTGGACCTCAACTTTAGGTCCTCACCATTGGACCTCACCATTAGGACCTCACTATTAGACCTCACCGTTGGACCTCACTATTAAAACCTCACCTTTGGACCTCACTGTTAGGACCTCACCATTGGACCTCACCATTGGACATCTCCGTTAGGACCTCACCATTGTCACCTTACTGAGAGTGGACCTTACATACGTCTGGGACTTAGCGTTTTTCTTCCATAATTTGAAACACTTTTAATCTAATTATTTTCTTTTACTCAACTGGTTTTTCGATCCAGAAATGATAAAAAAAATAAAAAAAACACATTTTGATCCACTTCAATCCTCTCTTGATCCTTGTTCTCCCGAATCGTAGAACCTAACTTTCAATTAATACCATCAAACCACATCAGATCACAAAAGAATGATAGAGGATACCGATGGTTGGTGATGAAGTAGATGAACTGAACCCTACGAGACTTCGATTTGGGTCTAGTAGTGTAAGTGAAGATGTGGTGAAGATGATCAATCCACATTTTACAAAAATTGAAATTATGGTTGAAAAGTAATTAATTTCGAAATGGCTATTTTTAAGAAGGCCTCTTGTTCTGAAGGAACTCGAAGCTCGAGATTGGGTAGAATGTTTTTCAAATAACAATGGACCATATTTCCCAAATCTAGTAATAGAATTATACGAGTTTCTAAAGTTCAAACTGTCTATGGATGAGAATAGAATGATATATATTGTAAATGGTGTAAGTGTGAGATTATCTTCTATTGAATGGGATGAATTCTTATGACTCTAAAATGACGGAATATTCAATTATTACTAAATAGTGATGCCCCCCACAAGTGATTATTTATGGTAGGAAGAGGCTCTAGCCAAACTGACATGGAATGGAAGCCCTAGGAAGGTGATTTCTGCTGAGATGGATGGGGAAAAGATATTAATGTTTTAATTTGTTCAACATGTCTTGAGACCACATATAGAGGACTATAATACTTTAATTTTTCAAGACATATTTTTGTTGTATTTGTTGAAGCTTTAGAAAAGGATAAATCTTTTCAAGTTATTGATGATTCAGATAGAGTATATGACTTGGTCTAGTTCCAAATAAATTTTTTTATTTAATGCCAGATTGATATCATTGATGTAGAATTTGAAAGGAGTTTCTAGAAATAATGAATAACTCATAGTTGTAAGGGACAACCTATGCATTAACAAAATGATTTTCATGTTTATGAAGAGATACTGGAACACATGGGAACGAGAGTGGGTGAATGATAAGGATATACTATATGAGTAATTAAATCCTATAACCAGTCCTAATATCCCTAATAATAAAGGAGATCTAGGTTTATTGGCTAATTATGTGGGGCTAGTGTACTAAGATGAAGATGGGTAGGTTACTATTGTGAAAGAGAGATATGATTCTCTTATTGATGACAGGAGTGATCCTAAAAATCCATCAAGCCCACATATTAGTACCCTATCTTCTGGAGAGCCTAGTCCACCATAGAGATTACCAAGAAGAGAGGTTTTCCTAGGGGAATTTGAGGATGAGGAAACCCTTGAAGAATAAGGTGAAGAGAATGTCTTAAGAGACATTACTGTTGGAGAGATCTCAAAGGAGGAGGAAGAAGATGAATCTAGCCATGATGATTTTGAGACCGTTGTTGATTAAATTGAAGAGAAATTCATATGTCTTAGTCCATTGATAGGTTATACAGAAGTGGGCGAGAGTAAAGATAAATATGGCGTTCAATAGGATGGATCTAGAATCTTTATGGTTGTCGTTGATGATTTTGTAGAAGGAATAGCAGTGGACTCTCTTGTTGATACAGTTGATCAAGGAGGAATAGAATAAGTGAATTTAGTTGATGAGCATGATACTCCATGTTAGGGGAGGATATTTTATCCATAAGTTATGTTTTTTTATTATTGAGATAGAGTATTGGTTAGAAAAATATGGATTCATTTTTTCGGCATAGATTATAATGACTCTGAAAATGAAAAGCATAACTGAGGCCCTCCAATTCAATGTGTTTCAGAGACAACTATAGTGAAACCATTGGTTCTTATACCTCAAGATTTTGAGAATAAGTATGAATTAAAGTCATTAAAAACATATTTTAAGAGACACTTTTATGAGAGTTCCATTAGGATAGAGATAATTGTGTATCTCAATCAAGATCTTGTGGAACCTACATTCTAAAGAATAATATATCAATTTCACTCCAATTTTCTACATGAATTGAAGGCATTCCAAAATCTAGTCAAAGCATTGGAAGAATGTGTGGAGTCTATAAAACATTATATTGCAACATTAGACTCATATGTGGCTTCAAGATCTGAAGTGGACAAAGACCATAAGTTTGTTGAGAGTGTTCTTTACCAAATGGTCACTGTGTTTCAGGACTTTAAGAGGTCTATGAAGACATATGTGAGTGGTCAGGATGATGATGTGAAGTGGTTGATCAATATATTGACCAATTATTTAAGGAAACAAGTGATATTACTATGGAACCTCTATGTTAATATTTTTCCTCATCAGCCTCTCCTCCTTTTGATGTAGAAGTTTTCAAATCAGTTGTTATAAAATAATTGGAGAATCTATTTGTCACAAGTACCTATGACCCTCAGTCTATGACTCAGGAAATTTCCACTACTAGAGACATTCATAATCTTATAGGAGATTACATGAAAGAGGCATCCCAAGATCAGAAGGTTGTCATAGAGTAGGTTGACTTCAATTACAAAATGGTTTACCCTAAGAATAAGATGGATTATTACTTCAATCTGATGTCGAAGAACTTAAGGATACCACCAGTAACTCAAGATTTTATGGATCAAGTAATAAGGATTATAGAGTGGAATACTTCTTTGGAAAAATTCATGGTGGTTAAGGATCATTTAATTTTATCTATGGAAAGCGGAGGGAGCATAATTATATATTTCTGGAATCTCTTTTTTTCATTTCTCCATGTGGACTGTACTCCAATTATTGTTTCTCTATCTTTACCTTCTTCATCATCTACATCAGGCTCAACCAGTGTTTCTACTTTTATAAATCTTGTATATTCCATCATAAGATTGATTCCTATGATTCCTTATAGATCTACTCTTTATCGGTCTATTGATGCTTCTGTAGAATCTCATCTTTCCTTGTCTACTACTATGCCTGGGGTTGTACCTCCATCTTCTAAAAAATCCTCCCCAGCTCTCAATGACAACGCATCCTTGGACATCTGGGATGTGGATTGAATTTGGGTTTTCATATTTGATAGGTTTCATTGAATTCTTTGATATTGTCCTCTTATTTCATTAAATGAAAAATTTTCCTTTATCTCTTTCGACTTATATTCTTTTTTATAATCACAAAGGGGGATAAATTTTATGACTGGATCCCTTGAATATATTCTATGATATATTTTCAACAACAATAATGGTTCAATTTTATGTCATTTAAAATAGTGATACATTATATCTGTATACTAATAAAATTGAAGAGAATACAAAATTTTCCTAATACTAGTTAAAAAATTCTTAAATATAAATTTCACTCACATAATTTTTTATTATAAAAATGGGAGAGATTGTTGGACTCAACAATTTTGATAATCCCAAATAAAGTTTCATTTATATGATAATCATGTTTCATTATTATAGTTTCTATCAGGTAATAACTATGTATTTTTTAATCTCACTGCTCTCTCAATTATGTATACAGTGTAAAATTTTACTAAGTAGAAGGTTACAACTGGAAGTTTACCACTTGATGGTTACTGATAAAGGTTTCCAATAGAGATTACCACTGGATGGTTACTATTGTATGTTTACCAATAAAGGTTACAGGTAGAGGTTTCTACTGGAAGGTTACTGATAGAGGTTACTGATAGAGGTTACCAATAAAGGTTACTGATAGAAGTTATCACTGGGGAACCTTACAGCTGAGTTATCAATGAAATCTCACTGCTACGAGTCTATCGCTTAAATGATACTATTGTAAAGTTACCACTTAAGTTTACTAACACAAGACCACTAATGATTCCTACCAATGAAGGCTACTGCTGAAGCATACCGATGAATCCAACAGATGATTCCTACCGATGATGCCTATAGATGAAGCCTACTGATGAAGCCTACCATTGATAAAGACACTGCTACCAGTCTACTGATACCCACAATTCTACTCTATACATTTTCAATTTCATAATATTATTCTAATGATCATATTTGGTAAATTTAATGCTTAAGACAATATTTAATGATGATTGTATATATATCAAGAGATCGTATCTCCAGACAGTACAAGGTACGAGGAAGAACACACGTGGTTTTATTATTCCTATTGTTGGATCTAAAATATAAAATATAAGATCTATGAATGGATGAAATATAGAGAGAAACTACATGACAAACTACATGAACTAAGAGAACACATCATTGTTTTACACTGTAAACCCAAGAGATTCACGAAGATCATTTGGGAGAACAAATTCAAGAATGTATTTTGTGATTCATCAAATCTCTTTCATACCATGAATAATAAAACCTCTATAATGGGAAGCTAGAACCTAGATTTGCGTCACTCTGTTTTGGATACAACTTCTAGAGAAAGACAGGAACTCCAATTTGGTCACTCCAAGGAGTCAAGAGTTTAACTGAAAACACATAGAGCATTCTAAACTCAATATTTATATCATTATCTTTAAGGTGTTTCTTATATTACATTTCTGAGAAGTATGTGTTTTATCATTACACACATTGTCTCATGTACTTGAAATGGAGGACACTGAACATCCTCACACCAAACATTACTTACACTTTTTTCCCACTTGTAACCGTTGAAGAGGTTGTGTGTTTCATATTTGGGTTTTTTCCCGTGAAAAAATATGGTAGAGGGTGTGTTCTCTAGAATGTTTGTGATAACTATTTCAAAGCTTGATACAGGTTGTGTATTATGTTTATTGTTAATATAAATAGCATGGAGGTAGGTGATCACTAAGTGGGGAGGATTAAGTCTTGGCTTGAGATTGAAACACTTGTTTAACTCTGTTATGTACCTTCTATTATAATACTCTATTTTTTTATTTTTCGATGCTTATAACATCTGTACAGAAAACTATTTTTCATTCACTATGATATTTAGTTATTGTTGGTGTTTTTATGTGTTTAATTAAGTAAACCTATTTTAAATGTCATATAGGTGGTATACAGTAATCAACTGATTGTTAATCATCCTTTAAGAAATGTGATGACTGATCAATATTTTATATCTATACTTCCTTAATTAACTGAGCTATTTCCATATTATGAATTTAATTATAATTTTTTTAACATAAATATTAAGTCAGAACACAATTCACCCCCTCTTGAGCTTCCACCCCGACCCACAAGTATTTATTAATGGATTGTGTTATTTGAGAATTATATTAGTGATGTATGATTTATAATAATTATAATGTATATAAGGATAGTATTGCAGTATGTTTTCATTGAGGATTTGATATTTTATGGTACCAATTAAAGTGACATAGCTTCAAGTTAAAAATATTGTAAAATATATGGTTATGGGAAATATAACCCTTAATAAGTTTTTGAAATAATGATAATGATTTCGGAATAAGATATGATTGCTTTTGAAAAATTATATTGGATATTCTTGACTACTTTGGGACTAATTAATTTTTTGTTTATTCCATCATTGTTGGAGTTTGAAACACTTTTTGATTTATGATTTATATTCATTATTCTATAAAAAAATGTAGAATCATTATAATTAAAAAGGTTTTTTCATAATTAAGGTTGTTACGATGTTTTAAGGTAATACATGGTGATGGTATTGTCATTTTTTATGTGGAAAAGGAAATCTTAAATATGTTTACCTTTTTTATAAATTTTGGAATGTGAGTTTTGATAGAAAAAATATGGATAAGTTTAATGTTTGGAATGAGTTAAGAAGGAAATTGGATACTATTATTTAAGGTTAAATTATTTCTCAATTTTTTTTTATAAAAAGGAAAACCCGGAGGTCAGGCAACAACCCATAGCATCCAGAAAGGTCACGAGACATGAACACGCAATAGAAGGGCGATAAGGGTGCATCACCTACCACTGGAATATGTGATGTCCTGGTTGGTATACTTTATTTTATTAAATGGATTTCTAGAAAAATTATAAATTTATTTTTTGGAAACATAAAGTATTAGGAAAAATAGAATATTTTTAACTTATATTATCTTTTGGAGTGAAAGATGTGTTTGTGGTAGAAATTAGTTAGTGGACAGAACACTACATGTCAAGTATTATTTTTTCCTTAAACATTAGGGAAAGGATCGTAATTTTTTTTATCATAATAACTTATGTTTTTTTGAAACGATGATATTTTAAATCATCATCCAATAATTATGGCTTGAAACCCACAATTTTCCATTTACTGTTCACTTTATTGTGACTGATGACCTCAATAACACCCTATATATGTTTACATATTTCCTCAAATGATTCATCTCTACTTTCCAAAAATGTTCTACTATTTTAAATCCTAATTTTTTGGTGACTTTTTCCTTTTCATTTCCCTCCTATTAAAACAAAATTTTATTAACTATATTTTGGATGTTGGTTTTCCAAAAATGTATTTTTTATTTTCATCCTTTTATTTTCAATGAATAGTTTAAAATTGAAAGGAATCTATTTATTGAAGGAGGGGAGAATGTAACACCATATATTTCATAGTATACTATCTTTTTAAAATAATTCAATAGTTTCCACAACAAATAATACTGATATGAATCACATCACGACCTATCAAACTAGTCGTTTAAAAAGTAGTTTTGAATAATATTAACCACATTTTTAATTTTATATATTTCCTTTAAAATTTTAACATTCAAATTTTTTATTTTTTAGAAATAATATAAGGAAAAATTCAATTTTCAGATTAAATAATTATTTTTTTAAAATGCAGTATTTTCATCATTTAATGGAGAACCCTTTTTAGATCCAATACTGTAAACATTTATATATTCAATTTAATGAAATTAAATTCTATATTAGAAGCGGGACATAGAAATATACTTCATAGAGTATCATTATATTATTTTTTATCATTAAATTTAATTTAGTGAATTGGATGTATTTCACATTTAAATTTTACATAAACATTAGTCAATCTTTTGATACTTTTACTTATTAAAAAACATGTTTTCTTGTTTTTTACTATGGGAAATAATTTTAATTAAATTAATGCAACTTATATGTTTTTAATATAGATAAATTGACATAATTTTTGAATTTGGATTATCAAAACTATCATGGGGTGAATTTTGTTGTATTATTTTTGAAAACATTCAATTTTTGAAAAATAGTGAATAACACGTCATTATTGTTTAAAATCAGAATTTTATTTAAATAATTATTTTTAAATTTAAATTTATTTTTAAGTCAAAATAGATACATAATACCTTTATTAATACAATTTACTAAATTTTAGTCATTTTATAATAAGATCAGATGTATAAAATTTAACTGTACTTTTTAACGTCTTTAACCCACCTTCTAGGAACATTTCCAAATCAATATAAAACCCAGTTTTACCACTTCTGTGAATTGAATTTAAAAATCATGGGAGACATAGTTGATAGAAGTAAGAAAAATATGGTTCAATAGGTTTAAAATATTTTTTCATGAATAGTAACTTCTGAATTTTATTTACCACTATTCAAAGTATATAGGGTAATTAAAGGTAAAATTTGTATTAAAATTGTCCTAACAGATTTCCTTAATCAATTGGAAAATGTTATTTCTATGAAAATAAAACATAGGAAAAATTAATATCCTTTTGATCCATTGGGGTTAGATTAGGAAATTTATTAAATTCTATTAAATGAAGAGTTAAAAGTGTTAAACTCAAAGTTTAATAACTAAACCATTTTTAATAAAGAATTACACATAAGATAAATTCGACGATAAATACTGATTATAAATATAATAATATTTCCTTTATCATGGTATTATATTTATAGTTTTTATAAATTAAATAATTAAATATATTTATGACACAGTGGTGATGCATTAATTACCTTATTAATGAATGATTAAAATAATTAATGTTATAAATATTAAAATAAATGAAAATTGAAACTTTTAATGCCATCCAAAAATCTTATATGTTAACATGACATTTTAGGGTTGATTAAATTTGTTTTTTTTTTGAAGTAACCAATTTTATATGACTTTGACAAATACAACATAAAAATAGTGTTAAAATTGACATAAATGTGTTTTTAAAACAAATACTATATTATTAAATGATATAATATTCCTAAAAATCTACGATTCTTCCAAAAGACTTATATAATGTTATATATGTATTTAATTAGACACTTGAGGTTCTCTTGTATTTTTATAGTATGTTTATTAACCATGTTTTATAATTATTCACTAAGACATGGTAAAAGTTAAACAATTTAACAATGGGTTAAATCTAAAAGATAAGGTTAATATGATGACCTAATTTTTTTTAAAACATATTAGTTGAGATTATATAGATCCATACCAACATTAATGTCTAAGTAAATCCATTATGAGATATTATAAACTAAATATGATTTTCTAATAAATTAATATTTCATTTTTGCCCTATATTTCCCCTCACCTATCTTATAAAAGGGTACTTCCCATTCTATTAAATTCACACCTCGAAAGAAATTTGGATTGTCCAACCACAAAGAAAATATCCTACCCAGTAATGTCACTTCATCCTATTGTCCTTCCATTGGTCAGAAATCCAACTTAAAGAGCTCTTTTTTTCAAGTAAAAATGAAGCACCTGTAGAAAAGGTAATTATTTCATCACATCATTCAACGTTCTTTTCTTTTTGTTCCACTTGCTCATTATTTTTTATTTCCATAATAAAATAAAAACTCTAATGACATGTACATACTATGATTTTATTATTAATATGGTAATACCATATTCATTTTTCTATCTATCCTATGAATAAAATGGTTACCATACATGCATACGTACGTCTTACAGTCTCCACGTCGTGGTGTAGTTGTTTATTCAATGATATATAATTTTGATGGGTATAATAATGAGTAAAATTAATTTAAATAATGAATATAACATGGTAATTATTGTTTATATATAATATACCATCCAATTAAACACTGTTTTATAATCGATAGATTAATATCACTGCTCGTGCGTGTGTACGGATTACTGTCTCCACAACGTGATAAGATTCATCTTCAACAATTACCATTGATTAATTTTTTTATTATATATATATATATATATTAAATATGGGATATATGGAATAATATTTCAACTATAATAATATATATTTATCTAGTTAAATATATGTCATTTACTAAATTTTATACTATACGATAAGAAAACCTGAACAACATTCATGCGTACATACGGACTACCTTCTCCATGAACAGTGGTTCCATTTCATAGATCTATCTTTTATAAATAATTATATTATGAATATATATGATATATAAATCATTTTTTATATTCTGGATGTATGTAAGTCATGATCAAAGGGATACAATCAATAATAACAAGTCAAAAACATGTATGATAAAGAAAGTGAATATTAACTGAAATGTTACTTTAACAAGTAAATTATTATTAAATTGGTAGTATAAAGTCATAAATGAATCATATATGATATCATAAATACTAATATGGTTCTGATATAATTTAATAACATACTACAATCATTATACAAGAGGTAAAATGTACCCCCGACTGAAAGAAAGTACAAGGTAACAGTTTATTCCTCAAACTCATTATTATCTGAGATTATTTATGTGCATGTTTTTACTGTGATATATTTATTATCCATGCCCATGTTTCATAAAAGTGTTTCCAAAAAGATTATTTTTAAGGGAATCGTTAACTAAAACATAATTTAAAACGTTTAAATATTTATTCTTCTAAATCATTCTCATTAATTTCTATGTTTTCAAAATGGTTTAAAGGATTTATTTATATAGACATGAATGTTTTAAAATGTTAATTCCTTTAAAAAGATTAAAAGTGATATGGGAGACTTTTATTCAAAATTTTCTTTTAAATGTATCCATTCTAAATTGTGTGAATTTGAAATGATTTAATGGAAAAGGAATGTTTTCTTAAAGAGTTTTAATCATCATTTTCAACTATTTCGACATCCTTTACTGTGTATTATTCATGATTGTGGTTTATTTATTAATATATAATGGTCAATATTGTATTTAATGAGTTATGATATCTTTGACTATATTTGTGTTTTTTGTATATCATTCATGGTTTATGGTTGATGTATTGACATTTTGTATTCTAGTTTTAATATGAATGATTATGTTCTATTTCACCCTTTTCATATGAAGAATTCATTGAACAATGTAAGTGATGGGGAGGGGCCCACTACAACCCCTCAATGCATTGATAGGTCTCATGAAAAAAAACTTGTATGGGCAAAAGGCCATGACAAATATTTTATTTTTATTTTAGGAACTAGGGCTTGACTATATGGTTATGATGTCGGACATTATGTATTCCCACACTTTGAAATTAGATAGTAAATGTGATTATTCAACTTGTGTAAGATACATGTGCATTTTAATATGGTTATATTTTATTTATATTCTCCATATTATGTTCACGTTTATGTTTAAAAGGATTTTGTTTTTATAAAACAACATTCCTTATAAGTTTACATCTTTTTCTAAATTATTTACCCTTACTGAGCATATGAGATCACCCATTTATTATGTTTTATTTTCCCCAGATTCCATGAAATGTATTATGATTGATATGCAATGGTAAGTAAGGGGAATAATGGTGTTATCAAAGTATTTTTTATGACGTGTCTTGTGTTTCAATTTATAATATAACTTTCATGTATGT
Source organism: Viscum album (assembly GCA_963277665.1). Classification (NCBI taxonomy): domain Eukaryota; kingdom Viridiplantae; phylum Streptophyta; class Magnoliopsida; order Santalales; family Viscaceae; genus Viscum; species Viscum album. The sequence goes on from OY728151.1 coordinate 570,061,550, forward strand.
AATCTATTTTCCAAGACTGCATAACTCATCAGTCCTTCTATAATTGATTCTTTGTAATCATGCTAATATATTAAAATATTGCACTGAATTTGGGTAACTAGGGTAGGGGCGTTACAATGAGAAACTGAATTAGTAATGGAAATTTATGGGTCTAGAAAACATAAATTTGTGGTAATTTAAAAAAACATCTTATTCATTAGATATGAATGTAATAGAATATTTTTTTTCTTCAAGATATATTTCATAAATTTTAGTAACTATTTTATTATCTAAGGAAGTATAATAAAATTACATGTTTTTATTTCAATATAATAATTTAATCTATTGGTTTTTCTTTTATCAATAATGATGAATGAATTTTTTCTGCCTCAAACACTAATTTTTTTATTAAATATATCATTAGATCCATTAAAGATTTATATTTCCTTCAATATATCATTAACTAGTTTCCTAAACCAATATTGTTATAATGGGTTATCTAATATAATAATCTAAAAACAAAACCTCAAAATAAACATCACTAGTTAATCAATAATATAATTTTTATAACTGTTTAACTAAAAACAATGACATGTTAACCGGGACATCACATATCCTAGTGGTATGTGCTAAACCCAAATCATCATTCAATCATGTGTTCCAGCCCTATGGCATTTATGGATATGACGGTTTTCCACCCAGTATTCTCTTTTTCCTTTTTAAAAACTATATTAATATAAATCATACATCATTCCAATAAAAATTGATTGATATCCTTGAAATAAAATTATTCATAAAATAACTTTCTTACTGTGGTTTTCAATGAAACATATATTTTGTTTTATAAAGTATAATAATATTTTTTGGATATTATTACTTTTTCATTAATTATATTATTAGAAATAAAGGTTATTAATACCTTTAATAATATGTCTATAAAATTTAAAGGAATTATTCCTCAAATTAGTTGTTCAATAAAAAAAATTCATGATGACAATTTCTCCCAAAATATTCATAATATACGTTTACTACAATAAAATAAATCCTAAAATAGGTTTTTATAACATTGAAATTGGGATAAATATTGAGCTCATAAAATCATGATGGTATTCATAATAAATAAGTTAATGTAGAAAAATTTGTCTATTAACCTTTACATAATACATAGATGTTTCATCATTCTTTTAACAAAAATACCATTTGTAAAATATTTCTACAAATTAATTCTTCAATCACAATACACAAATACTTAATCATTTTTATTTCAACATCAATCCATCATTGATCTATGGTTTAACCTTGGTCATTCATTTTCATTATCTATTCAAATTCCTTAAAATGGATTGTAATGAAAATTAGAATTATCAAAATAATATCTCTAGGGAGTGTCAAACCAGGTGCATTGTAAGACCTATTTTTGTATACCAGTTAATTCTTGAGCTGAGACTAATGGATCCTTTTCATAATTATTACACATTAGTATATTTGTTCCAGAATCAGGTACACCTATAAAATCTAGATGGGGATGTATCCCAAGGAAAACCCACCTAATATCTATCTTTCCATAACATTAAAATTTTCTTCTATACTTAACCTGAATGTCTATATTAGGGCTATGTTCCCTGATCTATGTTTTCTTAAACCTAGTTCCTAGATTTTCTACTAAAAATATTTTAGTAGAAAATATAGTAACCCACACCCTAAAATCTTGAATCTATTTAATTCATTATTACATTGGCATCATATATATAGAATAACATTACAATAGACTGAATTTTGAAGTGGTCTATGTAAACCAAATATATGCATGTTTCTCATATTAAATTCAAGAACACAAATTGATAACATATTATTTTTGATAATATCAATAATACCTTTGGAATATAATTTTTTTTTATCAGAAATAGTATAATTCATATATTCCTAAAAATGGAGAAAATAAGGGTGAGATCAAATTCTCCATACGCTCTAAGTACAGAAGAAGTTGTGATGAATTAACGAAGCATAACAGACATGGATTGAAAAATAAATAAATATGAATTAAATTTAGATAACATTACTATCATGAATTGATAATCTAGAATCAACATTTCCATGAAAATTACTAAGCACGCATAACATTAATTCAATAAACAAAAAATGGAATTCATAAATAGATAATATAATTGCTAAAATCTCATGTTTAATAACTAAAACAGAATTCTGAATGAATTCAATGCTTAATTATTAGACATCATGTTTCCTAAGAACATGATACCTTTAACATTTAGACAATTAATAAGATGGATTAAACATATTTGGTCAAAATTGGTCCAGTTTTTTCATCTAATTTGTGTCAATACCACTCAAAAGACACTTACTATCATGAACTATCCTCTAGAAATCATAAAAATTAATTAAAAATTTCATAGGGTTTGGCCAACAGATTTCATCTTATACAACAAGAGATTTATAGAGCAGATTTCATTAACTAGTACCAAACCCACGTCATACATGTCTAACGCATTCCTCATATATTTAATAATCGGTTTAATTAATATAAAAAGTTCGTAATCATCAACTATACATATTCAGTAAAAATATAAATTTATCAAAATTTCCCTTATAAATAAAATAAAATTCATTGTGAAAATAATATGTAAATGTTGAATATGGTCTCACAAATAGTCATATCTATGTTAAATGATACAGATAATTAGGGGAAATTAATTGTCAATTGATCAAAAAAACGTGAATATTTGTAGGGGAATTTAATGACTACAAAATTTTATCATGGAGGTGAATTTCAATAAAATGCTTTATCAAAATAATCATAAACCACCCAAATGAATAATAAGTATGGTTTCATATGAATTTATATAGATTATAGTATGAATAAAGGGTTTTTATCATTGGGGAAATGAAATAAAAAAATTTCTTTAAAAATAATCTTAAGGAAAATACGTTTTGAATATTGAAAATCACTTTTTAAAACATAAATCATTTTTAATAGTCATTTTATTTAAAATAATGTTTTTTTTAAAATAACCTTTTATACTTGTAATATAATATTCAAATAAGTAATGGTAGGTAATTATAGACATGTATTATTATTTAAAATGCACATCCTTTTTTACTATAAAAAGTTTACAAACGTTCATATCTTTGGAAAATGAAAAAAAACTACTTTAAAATAATTACTAACTAAATATGGGTAAAATTAATTTATTAATTCATTTTTAAAAGCATAGAAACATTTTTTGAAGAAAATAGAAAATTATATTTTGAAAGAAAAAATATTCCTGGCCGAAAACATAAATGAATTTAGATTTTATTAAATAATATTTTTTCAACTATTTAGAATTTAAAATAGTGGTAGAATTTCAATATACTTGAATGTAATATTAATAATCATAGTATAATAAAATTATAGGGTTTTATTAGACAATGATAATATAAAGAATATTTTTGAAAATGAGATTGTTAAATAAGTACTAATAATGATCATAACATTGATGTAAAAATAATACAATGAATCGATTATGATTATCGACTATAAATTCACATTAAAAGTTTTTAAATACATAATTATATAATAAAAATTCATTATATACATAATCCTATAATATCAAAGATTATGAATGATTAACATAAATTAATGAAAATAAATTGATTTATAAGATTTCTTTACCACATGGTATCTTTTTATACAAATACACTTAGATGAAATAATTCAAATGAAAACATTAAATACCTTGAATAATGAATTAATCATTCTATTACATGTATAATGGAAAGTATATACTATAAGGACTCACCCTTAAAATTTACTTAAAATCAAATTAAATGAATAATTCACATTGAGGATCCTTTCAGGTTTAGAGTTTTATGGAATTAGGACATAACTATTACATCTTAAAAGATTAAAAAGTAGAAACTTCTACACAGTTTCCATTTTTTAAAAAACACGAACTCTTGAAAAAAAATAATCATTTCTAGTTCCATATTTAAGACAGAATTACTTTTCCATGATCACATCCTTGACCATATTCCACATTATGTCTAGTAAAAACATTTCAAAAACCTGGGATGAGCATAAAAATATCAGTAAGGGACACACAAAGAAAGAAAAATGTTAGTTTTTAAAAACAACAAGTAAACCATGAATACATTAACATAAGAAATACTTTTCACATTTATGAAGTAGTAAATACTCATCACCGAATAAAAGATCACTACTTACCCTTTTGTAACCAAAAGATTACCATAAAACTCATATAAATAACATATAACATATATAGGTAACATAAGACATAAATATACTTAAATGTAATAACCATATGGTCAACTTCCACACATATCACTAAATGGAATAGCCATATGATCAACTTCAATTCCCAATGCATTGGAGGTTATAACTTAACCACTAGTCCTGGTTTTCACGGCACCACCTTTCATATGGTTTATCACATAACCACCCTTAAAATGACCAAGTACCATTATAACACATAAAACATTTAAAATATAAACGTTTCTCTAGTTACATTTCATTTGATATCACAAGAAGTAATTTCAATATATTTAAATAATCAATCCATTTTCAAAAACCATTTAAAAAATAGATTTTTGATTCAATGTGTCCCATACCACTTTGAATCTTTTAATGGGATTAGAATTTTAAAACAATATTTCCCATAAAAAGAAATACTCAAACCCATTTTTAAAACGTGGACATTAAAGATAAGGATTTAGAATAATAAATCATTAAAACATTTAAAACGATATTTTAGTTAAAGTGTTTATAACAAAATGAGAGACTATTGAATAAAAATAATTAAGGAATAACATTTAATTAGGACATTATAATATCATGATAATAAAGATATTCATGATATAATATGTCAAAGGACAATATATACACTATATAAGAGAGAATCGGTTCATAACAACATTGATGTCTTAGTGGAAATGTAAACTGAGATGAAATCCCTTTTAAAGATGGTATCCTTAAATTAAGGATAAATAAATCACATAATTATGTGTGAAAAATATAAATACACACAATATAAGTGGCTATTATGTGTCAAACAATCAGAGATCATTAAAACCTATTCATAGGATGACATATAAGAGAAGTAAAAGTTGAACCCAAACAATTGAAATTGGGTTAAGAAGATCCCTTGTAAAAATTTTACAGCCTAACGACGTCACATTAAAATTCATAAAATGAGATGATGAGATAAATATGGTATGTCATCACATGGAAAAAAAAATTCATCAATAAAGATATAAAATAACATTTTCCAACATAATATGATATATGATAAAAGACATAACAATAAAGAAGACTTTTTAAAAAGAGGAGGGTAAAAGGTTCCCTTACCGATTTGGTAACCAGAAAACATACACCACATGAATGGTGGATCATACAATGAAGATGTAAAAACACATATATGAAAGTATATTAAACAAAGAGTACAATCATGTTCAGTAAATATACCACACAAAAGGAAATAGTGGGAAATATAGCATGAATCTCAGTAGAATAAAAAGTGAGATGAAACACATTACCACGTTGTAATCAATTGAATCGTATGACAACAATTTAATAACCACCATATTAATCCTAGAATACCATGAATATAATGAGAATAATGATGATATATATAAAATGTCAGTACACAATACACCACATTAAATGAATAAGTGGCGAACAATGGAAATCTCATGGAATTAAAAGTGAGATAAGATAATCCCTTACCTCGTTGTCCGACTTGACCCGTTTGTTCATTAATCTCATGAAAAATACACTAATGTTAATTTCTACTTGCTTAGGAACCTTTTTAAAAATTATTATTCCTTTTTATATTACTTATTACCATGTTATAATCATTATGTAATAATTTATGTTAATAACGATCGTTTTGTCGATATTTGGTACTTGAGTAAAAAAATGAACACCTTATAATTACAAGTTGTTCATGTGGTAATATATCCATTATCATCAGAATGATATTAATTATTTAGATATCATATATATCCAGTATATACATGTATTTATAATAGTACATAACATTTATATGTACGTAATGAAATGCACTGTCCGTGGAGACGGTAAGCCGTATATACGCAAGAACGGTACTTTTATTTATATTTATTATTTTAATTGAATTAAAAACATAATTATAAACAGTTATATTATAATTAAAGTATAATATCATATACAATATTATAAACTCCATCCTTTATACATCCCACATAAGGCATTAGTGAGTCATATCCCTTTTAGGGGGCGGTAGTCCGCACTTCCCTAATGAGATTATCGTATTTACCCTCCATAGAAACCATAAAGTTTTTATATAAATGAAAAAATACAAAATCATAAAGAAACAATAAAAATAATATATATCATATATAAATATAGTTCAATCATAATGGCCACCATGAGAGGCAGTTGGATATATTTGAACAATCATTACTTTGTGAGGCGTTAGTTTTCCATCCAAAGAAACATTATGTTCCTCACCCATTAGATGGAGGCGTGTGTAAGTTTAGTTCAAATACATCTTATAATAACATCCTAGTATATTTAGGATACTTCTGTTGTTACAAAATAAAGGAATAAAAAGAGTTTAGGGGTTGAATAAGTAAAATAAATGAAAACAATTTAAGAGAAATTCTTACCTTTAATTTGGGTAACTCCATTTGGTTTGAACCAAATGACTTCTTGAAGTTCCTTATGTTTATAGTATGGATTATAGGAGGAGTATAGGGATGTAGGGAGCTTAATTTTTCAAATTTTAGATGATCCAAAAGGATTTGGAGGTGTGCGTAATGTTTTAGAAGTGGTCTCCTTTTATAAGGGAGAGAAGGGGCTCTTTAGGAATGTGTCATTATATTATTTTATTATATAATGATATTCATATTCTAATGGTCCAAAAATAATTAACATCGAAGATAACATGACTCATAGTAGAAATAATATCATCCAATAAGAATTTTACAGTTTTTTGATGTTATTTTAATATTTGTAATCTTATTTATTTAAATCTTATTTTAATGAGGTAAATACGACATCATTATTTTGTCATAATTAATTTAATTTATGTGATGTATTAAAATAATAAAAAAAACCATGATGTAGGAAGTAGTTTTATATTTCCAATGAATATTTATAGTTGAAAATATAATTTATATACCACCAAATAAATATTAATTTACTAATTTTTTTATGTCATTTTAGCCTTTACATTAAATTAATTAATCTAAAGTGTCATTATCATTTATAAGTGGCTCCATGGGGTCCCAAAGTAGACCCAAATGTGAAAATGGTCGTCCATTACTCATCCAATAATGTTAGGACAAGTGTTAAGGTAATTATTAATTATTATAATATTCTTTTTACGTTGAATTACCTTATTTACCTTTAACCGCAGTAAATAAAATTCAAAAGTTACTAATCATCAAAAATTATTTTCATCTTATTGAACCAAATTTTACGAACAAATAACAACCTTGTATGTTGTATTTTTTACATTCAATTCACAGAAGTGGTAAATTTTCATTAAAATGAAAAATTTAGTTTTTCTAACTTCTACTAAGTTGTTTCACTATTCATCAAAAGTTGATGTTTTTTAGAAAAATACCAAAAAATCAGCCTAAATTTATTTGATATTCCGAATTAAAAAATGATTTTTATGTTTCTAAAATCAATATATATAAGTGGAATTAATTTATTTGAAATTAATTCTCGTTGTTAAAATAAATAGCGTGTTTTGAAGAAACAAAAGTTATCAAATGATTGACACATGTTTAAGTCCAATTTAAAAGTGAAATTAATTCCAATGACCAAAATTGGATTAAATGGTAAAAAAATATTCTAATTACACTTTAAAAACAATTAAAAATATAATATAACTATAATAAAATATTATATTAAAACACATATTGGAATTAAAATACAATATTTTTCACTATTCATTAGAAAATGAACTTTATCAGAAAAAATCAAAAAATTTACAGAAAGTATATTTTGAAGTAACCATTATAAAGAAGTATTTTATTTTGTCAAATATAATTTATTAAAGTGACCAAAATTATATTTGATGAGGGTTCTCTATTAAAAGGCAGTAAATCAGCCTTTTAATGTAAATTATGCTTAAAATTAGATTCATTCACATTATAAGACTTTAACATTTATTGGATAAATGTAAATAAATTTAACAAACATGTATATTCCTATTGTAGTTAGTTTTTTTCATTCCTTCCAATGAATCGGCTAGGAGTTAACTACCATTTAAAATAATAATATTATATTATTGGTGTGCAATGTAAGATTTCAACGAAACCTGTTGTTGCGTATCGGGTACGCTATCGAACATAGAAACCCCTTTAAAGTAAGAATAATATTTAATTCACAAATATTAATAAATAAGATAAATAACTTATTCTTTATTTATCTGGGATGTTACATCCTTTCCCCCTTTTGGGAATTGTGTCATCACAATTTTAAAATTGGGCACGAAAACTTCATTGACAGCCCCACATCAGAAAAAGAGTCAATAAAACAATCACGTTAAAATAAAGGAATAGAAGTACAAAGGTTACCTGAGAAAATAGATGCTAGGATTCCATGAAAACATGGATATGGAGGAGAAAACAAACCATCTTGTTCTGATGGAGATTGATATAAAACATGTTTAGGAGAAAGTTAACCACCCGAAAATCACAAACTTGTGATGGGTTAAACAATCTTTCATTCCCCGGTTGGAAAAGTTAACAAGAATGGTTTTTGTTTTAAGTTACGTTTGATTGAAAAATTAATTTTTGAGTTTAAATAAAAACATATGGAAATATAATTACTTGTCATGTAGACATTAACCTTTACTAGATAATTAACACAAACCCATATTTTCTCTAAATGATAAGTATTTAGGATGACCTTTTTTCACATTAAGAGCACTATAATATACTTTGAGAGAATAAAATAACCCACAAAAGATGAACTTTATATTCCCCAGGTCTTTAGTCCTTAACCAAAATCAAAATTGGTTAGTAGATGATCAGATAATCCCCCAAAAGTATAATCTTTTACAAAAAGAACAACTCTTAATCTCCAAAATTTGTCAAACAAAAATCAATCTTCATCAACGACCATTAAATAAAAAACTATCCATAAAATTCTTCAATGTAATCCAAAATATGATTGAATCCAAAATCTCAAAAGGATTTAATCACATATTCTTCCAAGATTAATCTTAACATTTATCTCCAAATAACATCAATTACTCTTAAAGTCTCATTTTGATAAGTAATTAACCTAATCACATATTCGCCATGATAGGTTAATCATTCCCATATATAACCTAAAATCAACTTATTCTTCATTTATAAAATCATTTAACAAAAACGAATTAGTCATACTAACCAGGGAATTCACGTAGTCCTATGGTATGCGATAAATCCCAGTCACACATTGGTTGTGGGTTCGACTCCCGCAGCATTGTCCGACATGACGGGTTGTCCCATGGTCTGAATGTTGTCCTTTTTTCAAAAACTATATAATTTTATAGAATTCCCATAAAGATGTAAATTTATTAAAATAACCATAACATATTTTAACCACGATGTTTTTATAATAACATTTATTTTTCATCCCAAAAATGTATTAACCAATAATTTCCTCAAATTCAAGGATCATATAATCCCAAAAGCTTCTTTATAAATATATCCAAAAAAGAAAAGATAATAATTCCTTGAATAAAACTTTCATATATCAAACTTCACGGTTACACATACTATAAAAAGTCTTCTAATGGAATTCACATCACCAAAAGACCCTTAATACATTTAAGCATTTCACCATCCTAAAATCTACCATAACACTTGAATCACATATATGTTGACTTCATACTCATTCAACATTATTCATGATCTATTAACCATTACATTCCAAATTAATCTGAAATACTTCATTCCTAGAAACAAAATCACGAATCATATCCTAAGATTCAATAATGTCAATACATATGTTAAGAAATAATACATACCTTTCATTTGTAATTTCTAGTTTCTTCACCACCAATCAAGAATGACATTAAGTATTAGTAAACAAATATATGTATGATCCTTGTGATCCCATTCCCGAAACATCATCGTAGAAAATGTGTTTGTAAAATGACCATACACATCACCTTTAAAAAATTTAATTTTCCATAAAAAAGAACATCTTTCACATTCATAGTATCAACTGGATGCATCATTTTACCATGATAGGTTCTTCCTTTATGACCTTTATTTCCACATATACAACATATTCCTATCCCTTTGAAACATTTTCAAATGTTTTTCTTTCCACATCCTTGACACATATGTTTTTGAAAATACAAACTTTTATGATTATTACATGAACTTCCGTAGGGACTTGTTCCTCGAATATATGTTTCCTTATAAGAATCACTAAAAATTATAAGTTCATTCATTACTCTAGATAGCTGGTTGAGAATAACCACAAGAGTTCTCATTGTATATCCCATATCTTTTAGTTTCTCACTTAGAAAACATTCACAGTTTTCTTCACATCTACTATTACTTTCATGCCTGCTAGATCTAGCAATTTACTAAAACCAAAAAGGAAAATGTGAGTATACCAGTAAAATCATTATATAATATCTTATGAGGAGGGTAAATACTAATATATAATTATTTATGCTATCTTAAACCCATTAAATTTATCTAAAAAACTATTACTCTTTCTGAAATCCTAACCATTATGGTTATGTCACTTATGCTTATAGAATACCTTAAGATCTAATGTTTTCTAAACAAACCTTTGATTCCAACTATAAGGAACCAGCCTTAAACCTTACATAATATTGAATTAAATGAATAATTCACATTAAGGATCTTTTCAGGATTATATTTTTATAGAATTAGGACGTAACTATTGCATCTTAAAATATTACAAAGTAGACACTTCTACACAGTTTTAATTTTTTATGCCAAACATTAAATATTGAAAAAAAGGTCATGTCTAGTTCCATGGTTCAGAAAACATGAATTTTCTATGATCCCATTCTTGACCCTATTCCACATCATGTCATATGAAAAACATTTAAAAAACCTTGGATTAACATAAAAAGATCATTAAGGGAATCCGAAAGAAGGATAATTATTAGTTTTTCATAACAACAAGTAAAACATGAATACTTTAACATAAGAAATACTTTTCACCATTATTATGTATTAAATACTCTTCACTGAATAAAAGATCACTACTTACCATTTTGTAACCAAAAGATTACTATAAAACTCATATAATGAACACATAACTTATAAAGGTAACTTGGGACATAAACATATTTAAATGGAATAACCATACTATCGACTTCCACACATATCACTAAATGGAATAGTCATATGGCCGACTTACATACTTAATGCATTGGAGGTTAAAAGGTAACCACTCATCCTTGTTTTCACGGCACCACCTATCATTTGGTTTATCATGTAAACACCTGTCAAATGTCCATGTACCATCATAACACCTAAAATATTGAAAATGTAAACATTTCACTAGTAACATTTGATTTGAAATCACAAGAAGAAATTTCAAGATTTTGAAATAATCAATCCATTTTCATAAGCTATTTAAAAAATAGATTTTTGAATCAATGTTTCCTATGCCACATTGAAGCTTGTAATGGAATAATAATTATAAACATTAATTTCCATAAAAATACATACTCAAAACCATTTATAAAACATGGAAATTAAAGATAAATATTTAGAATAATAAATCTTTAAAACATTTAAAAAGATATTTTAGTTAAAGAGTTTTTAACAAAACAAAAGACTCTTGAATACAAATAATTGAGGAATAATATTTAATCAGGAATTTATAATATCATGATAATAATGGGATTCATGATATAATATTTCAAGGGATAGTATATACCTCATATAAGAGTGAATCGGTTCATAACAACATTGAAGTCTCTGTAGAAATGTAAACTGAGATGAAATCCCATATAAAGATGGTATCCTTAAATTAAGGATAAATAAATCACATAATTATATGTGAAAAATATAAATTCACCCAGCATAAGTGGATATTAAGTGTCAACCAATCATAAGCCATTCCAAAATACTCATAGGACGATATATAAAAGATGTACAAGTTGAACCCAACGAATTGAAATTTGGTTAAGAAGTTCCCTTGTAAAAATTTGACAGCCTAACGAGGTCACTTTAAAATTCATAAATTTATTTGATGAGATAAAAAGGGTGTATCATCACTTGGACAAAAATTTTACATCAATATGGATATAAAATAACATATCCCAACATAATAAGATATATGTTAAAAGAAATAACAAAAAAGAAGTCTTTTTAAAAAGAGGATGGTGAAAGGTTCCCTTACCGATTTGGTAACGTACAAAACATACGTCATATGAAAAAAGGATTGTAAAATGATGATTTAAAAGATTATAAATTAAAATATATTACACAAAGAGTACTATCATTGGAAGTATATACACCACCCAAAAGGAAATAGTGGAAAATATAGCATGAATTTCACGGGAATATAAAGTGAGATGAAACACTTTACCACATTGTAATCAACTGAGTCATATGAAAAAAAGTTAATAATGACCTAATTAATCATATAATACCATGAATATAATGAGAATAATGATAATATATATCAAATGTAAATACACAATACACCACATTCAATAAATAAGTGGCGAACAATTTAAATCTCATGGAATTAAAAGTGAGATAAGAAAATCCCTTACCTCGTTGTCCAACTTGACCTATTCATTCTTTAATCTCCTAAATAATAAAATAATGTTAATTTTTAAATTATTAAAAACCATGTTAAATTTTATTATTCCTTTTATATTACTTATTACTAAGTTATAAATATTATGTAATCATTGAAGTTAAAAACAGACATTTTGTCGATATTTGGTACTTGAGTAAAAAAATGAAAACCTTATAATTACAATTTGTTCATGTGATAAGATATCCACTATATTAAAAATAATATTAATTATTTATATATCATATATATCATATATATGCTGTATATAAATTTATTTATAATAGTAAAAAATATTTAGAGGTAAGAAATGAAATGCACTCTTCATGGAGACTGTAAGCCATGCATACGAATGAACGCTGCTTCCATTCCTATTTATTATTTTAATGTAATTAAAAACATATCGATACATAGTTATATTAGAATTATAGTATAATATCATATACAATATTATTAAATCCATCTTTTATACTTTCCACGTAAGGCATTAACGAGTCATATCACTTTGAGGGGCCGGTAGTCCCCACTTCCACTAATGGTATTATTTTATTTACCAACTATAGAAACCATAAAGTATTTATATAAATGAAAGAATAAATTATAATAAAGAAACCATAAACATAATATATATCATATATAAATACGGTTCCATAATAATGGCCACCATGAGAGGCGGTTGGAGATATTTGAGTAATCATCGTTTCCTGAGGTATTAGTTTTCCATCAACAAAAACATTATGTTCTTCACCCATTAAATGGATATGTGAGTAAGTTTAGTTAGAATACTTCTCATAAAAACATCCTAGTAAATTGAGGATACTGGTGTTGTTATTAAAGAATGGAATAAAAAGAGTTTAGGGGTTGGAGAAGTAAAATAAATGAAAACAATTTAAGAGAAACTGTTACCTTTAATTTGGGTAACTCCCTTTGGTTTGAACCACATGACTTATTGAAGTGACTTTTTCTTAAGGTAAGGATGCTATGAGGAGGATAGGGATGCAGGGAGCTTAATTGGGAAGAGATTGTATGAGTCAAAAGGCTTGAGAGGGGTGAAGAATTGGTTAAAAGTGGTCTCTTTTTTTAAGGGGGAGGTGGGGCTCTTTAGGAAAGTGTGATAATAATATTTTATTACATAATTATATTCGGTTTCTAAAGGTAAAAAAACATTAAAGTTTAATATATGATGAATAATAGTCGAAATAATATCATTCAATAAAAATTGTACAGGTTTTGGAAGTTATTTTAATATTTATAATCTTATTTATTTAAATCTTTTATTAATGAGGTAAATACTACATCATTATTCTGTCATAATTAATTTAATTTATATGAATTCTAAAAATTATAAAATAAATACCATGATGAAAGAATTATTTTTAGCATTCCAATTAATATTTATAAACAAAATTATAATTTATATAAAACCATATATAAATTAATTTACTAAAAGAAATTTGTTTTTGTCATTTTATCCTTTACATTAAATTAAATAATCTAAAGTGTCATTATCTTTCATTAGTTACCCAATGAGGTCCCAAAATAGACCCAAATATTTCCATGGTCGGAAAATACTCATCAAATAAGGTTATGATAAGTGTTAATGTAATTTTGAAATATTTTAATATTCTTTTTACATTGAATTACCTTATTTACCTTTAACCGCTGTAAATAAAAGTCAAAAGTTACTATTCGCCAAAAATTATATTCGTCTTATTCAACCAAATTATAAAAAATAATAAAAACCATGTATGTCATATTTTCAAAATTCAATTCAAAAAAGTTATAAAATTTCATTTAAATGAAAATTTCATTTTTTAAGTACTACTAAGTGGTTTCACTATTCATCAAATATTGATGTTTTCCAGAAAAATACCAACAATTCAGCCTAAGTTTTTTTGATATTATTAATTACAAATTTATTTCTATTTTTCTAAATTAAAAACATATAAGTGGAATTAATTAATTTAAACTTTATTTTCATTGTTAAAACAAATAGCATGTTTTTAAGAAACAAAAACTATTAAAAGATTGACACTTGATTATGTCCAATTTCAAAGTGAAATCAATTCCAATGACAAACATTGGATTAAACGTTAAAAATATATTCTAATTAAATTTTAAAACCAATTAAAAAGATCATATAACTATATAAATAAATTATATTAAAACACAGTTATGAATTAACATAAAATATTTTTAACTATTCATTAGAAAATGAACTTTATCACAAAAAATCCCAAATTTTACACAAGGAAAATTTTGATGTCCCCATTCTAATGAACACTTTTATTTTCAAAAATATAATGTATTTATGTGACAAAAATTATATTTAAAGATGTTTTTCCATTAAAAGGTGGTAAATCGGGCAGATATTGTAAATTATGCTTAAAATAATATTTATTCACATTTTAGGCCTCAAAATTTTATTGGATAAATGTAAATACATTTAAAAAACATGTATATTCATATTTTAGTTTTTTTTTTCATTCCTACCAATTCAATGGCTATGCGTTTACTACCATTTAAAATAAAATTATTATATTATTAGTGTACAACGTAAGATTTCAAAGAAACCCGTTATTGAGTATCAGGTAAGCTATTGAACAGAGAAACAACTTTAAAGTAAAATTAATATTTAATTCACAAATTTTAATTAATTTTAAAATTTCATATTCTTTATTTATCTGGTTTATTACATATACAGTATATAAAAGAAACTAGGTGTGTAACATTATAGTATTCCTTAATGATATAAATTTATACGAAGTCACGTACCTCACTCTTCATTCTGGATTAATTCTATTTTATCATATATGTATTGGTTTTAATAATTTTTTAAATTATATAGTAACCATATTAATATTTTAATTTTATACATGACCCTTTTATAACAACATATCCCTTGTTCGTTAATAATCATTCATTATTTTCCTTATTTTGGGTGTTAATTATATTGTTTTCCTATATGTGTATTTTCATTAAATATGTGATTTTCGAACATATTATATAGTTTCAAATCTAAATAATAATAATCATTAAATAATTATCTTATTTATTCATCAATTTTAAATATTAAATCACATCATGTGATGTGGTTTTGAGAAATGAATTATGTTATGATCATTAAGATGGTAGGTCATAAGTACATATGAGTAACGTTTCCATCTTTCATTTGTCAATATAGAAATTTGGTAAGTGAAATTTTATCTTTAAAAATAATGTCAATGATATATATATATATATATATATATATATATCATATTTTTTCATTAAATGTACTTATATACATCATCAATTTTTTGTGTTGATGAAAAGGGAGTCACAATATTTTGTTGTGGATGTAGTCCACATGTACATAAATTACGTTATCATCGTTTTTATTGTGAAAATATAAGAAAAAAATTGATACATATATTATTTAATGAATTTTAATTATATAATTAATATCTTAATTATTTCATTTATGTCACCTAAAATAATTAACCTTACCCTTATCACCTTCCAATTAACGTGTTAGTGAAAGAAGGATCACGTCGCTTCACCAGGCAGTAGTCCACCATACACATGAGGAATGTTATAATGTATCCCAAGGAATGGAAATTAAAAAAATTTATATATGATATAATAACTAAAAAGGTATATTAATTATATTAATATAATAAATATACTCGATATACATCATAATACCCAACCTTGTGATGTGGTAATTGAAAAAACGAAATACATTAGTTCGTGAGGTGGTAGTCCGCTGTACACATGAATGATGATTTCAAAATCCATTTTATGGAAATAATTTTATTTTGTCAATAAAATTATCATAAAATAATCCCATTATTTGGAACATATTATTATTAGAATATTAATATTAAATAATAATAATTAATGGAGTTGGATGGGGAAATAAATTAAAAAATATCATCGGTGAAAATTACATCTTATTCAGGAATCCTCCTTCGGTTTTCACAAAGTCCTTCAATGGTTGGATCTGTGACCAAAATAAGAAATCTAGTAAGTTAATGGGGAAATTTTTATGTATTATGGGAAGATCATGGATGAAAAAAGTGGTTTTTTTGTGTAAATATGTGAGGGGAGAGAGTGACATTTTATAATTGTGGATGATTGGCATTTATTAAAATACCCAAAAGTATTCACAATTGGGAGGTATCCCTTACCTCATGCGCCTCAAAAATTGATTATAAAAGGGATCAAGGGACAAAATGGTTTATACACCCCTCCAACACACAATAAAACACCTTTTTTAACATAAAATTTCCTTAACATCTATGTTTTCATACATTTAGAATTTTGATTTTTCACTATTGTAATTAGTTTTATAACCACGGGAAATTATACATTATGAATAAATTAAAGTGAAAATTAATATATAATTTAGATGGAAGGATTATAAATATTAAATTTGATTTATCAAATATAAATCTAATTTTTGATTAAAAAATTATTTCAGCATAAGTGCATGTTTGTGGAAAAACACATTTTTAACCTTAAATATGTTAACAGGGGTTTCACTATTGAGGTATCAAAAAAGTAATTTTAAAATAGAAAATGGAACATGAATAGAATATAGTTTATATGATTTAAATTATTAAAATAAATTTGATTATTATATTATCTTTTATATTTTAAATAATTTAATAAAATATAATTAATTATAAAATAATGTAAAGGCCAACATTCAAATTTTTCAATTAATTTGAATTTATAAATATCAAGATAATGATGGAATAAAAATACATTATTTTTACACATTTATAACATGATATATTCAACTAAAAAGTTTAATTTTACACTAAAATTCATTTAATTAACTTCAATTTAAATATTTCCATTATTGTTTATTTTATTCTATTTTAACTAAATAATTACTATGTTTGATTTTCATAAGAAATAAATTTAATTATTAAATCTCCTAAAATTGAAGATATATTATTATGTTAATAGAAAATATTTCAACGTTCAAAATTGTATCTATAACCGAACCTATGTTGCCTTTATCACTATCACAAAACATTATAGATTTTAAAAATAGGGAATGTACCTTTTTGTGTTTTTTACATAACTTATTATATATGTCGATTTCTATTAAGTGTCCCAATAACTCAAAAACATATAGAATATGGTCATAATATAAAAAATATGGTCTATAAATAGATTTTGGATAAAAGTTTAGTTCATTTTCATTATTATCTTCTCAGTTTATCACCAAGTAATTCAATTTTTTACCTTAACGATGGAAAATAATTTTTAATATTTCCACAATTAATTTTGGTAAAAAATTATTCTAACCATATTAGACAATATAAATTATCTTGATTTCAAATATTCAACACATTTTCCCAAATTTAAATTCTCATAACTATAAACATTTAATTTAAAATTTATCTGTGAGATGTGACTCAAAAGTGGGTTTCTAAGAGAAATGTTCAAACGTTTTCAATGATTAAAAATAAAATTTCAATATGAAAATGATAATATAGATATAAATTTTAATTATATATTTATAATTTAACTAATATAATTTTTTATCCAATTAAAAAATTTATTTAACATTATAAATAGTTTGAATGAAAATCCAATGTTCAATTGTAATTCAGTATTTTTTATTATTCAGCTAAAATAAACTATTTCAGAAAATTCCCAAAAACCCCCCATAATATAATTTTTTAGTGAAATATAAAATATTAATATTATTTTTTTCAATTAAATTTTATTATAGTGGGAAAAATTAGTTTTATATAATCTGTGTGAAACATAATTAATCCATATATTAGTGAATTAGAATTTTTAAATTTTTTTTTATTTTAATGGTTTTCATATTAATAATTAATATAAAACTAATAAAGAATATTCAACCATATATTTTCATATATTATTTAATAATATTTATGCACATCATTCCAACAACTTGATGATTTATTTCATATTAATGAATAATATTAATACAATGTTACTATTTGGTGATACTCATTCGTGTGTGTAATGAAAGCTATTAAAGAAACTAATTGTTGAATGTGATTAAAGATAAACTATGTGTTGTGTTCATTTCATTAAATATAATAGATTTAAATTATTTAAAATACTAAATATTTTATAAATTCAAAGGATTTTATTATCCCATTTAGGATTGGTTTGGCATATCTTATAGTTCATCGAATAATATGTTCTTATTTTAGAATTTAATGGTGTTACATATAACACCAATATATATAAATTAAATATGTCTTTATATCCTACCATGTAAAAATAAAATGAGAAACATATCACATCTCTTCATGGTGGTTGTAGTACACATATACACACAAACGACGTTATCATTTTCCAATAGATTGGAAAGTACGAAGTTAGATGTGATTTCATATATCTAAAAGTAAAATTATTTCATACATATAACATATATACATACCTTCAATCCATCATTATTTCCACCAATTGGAGGTAGTGATGGAAAATGAATTACATCGATTAGTGAGGCAGTAGTCCGCCATACAAATGCTTGATGATTTCTTTTCAAATTTTATGGAAAATGAGATGAATATAGGTTATGAAATTAAAGTACTAATTTCTCATTATATGAGATATTCATATATTTTTATATAACTATGGTTGAAAGATATTTTATGGTGGTGTTAGTGGAAATAAAATAAAAACATTCTATTAATAATGATTTCGTTTCTTTATATAGTCTCTATATGTTTGTACCAAAATCCTTCTATGGAGGGATTCATAATAAAAAAAATGACGATCTGATGTGGGTAGGAAAATAAGTACAGTTTTTTGATAGGAATTTCATGAACCAAAATTCATTGTAAGAATGAATATGAGTGGGGAGAGGGTGCCCATTTATAATTTGGTAATTGACACACTATGAATATTTGAAAAGAAAAAGTAATACCTACATTTGAAATACGAAAAAAGATTACAAAATAGATCAATAAATAACCATAGATGATATAAAGTCAAAATATGGTCATTAAATAGTAATTGTAATGGTTTTTAGTTCATTTTAAGTCTATTATTTTTTACATTAACCCTGAGTAAAACCTTTTGACCATAACCATAATAATTAATTTATTGTGTTTAATATTCATTATGAACAGAAATTAACTTGATCATATCAATAAATTTAATTATTATAATTCCATATATTGGATATATTTTTAAAAATTAAATCCACAGAAGTGGCTGAAGTTATTTTATAGTTAATCCTGATGGTGTGACAAAAAAACGGTTATTCAAAAAATGTTTCACATATATAAAATTTTTTATTTCAAAATTCAATGTGTAATTTATTAAATTTAACCAAATTGGATTAATAAAAATATAATATAACTGATATTTATTTTAAATTATTTTAAGATAAAATATAAATTTTGATATTTTTTATTTGAAAATATTTGTTTTTAAAAAAAATCATTATTTCACTTTTCATTAAAAATATTAAATTTGTTAAAATATTCAATAAATTCACCCTAATATAATTTATTATTTTTTATCCAAAAAATTATGTTATATTTTCCAAAAAAATTATAATATTTCAAAATAATCATTTCATTATTTTTTCAGAAAATGTAATAAAAACATTTTTTTGCGAAAAATAAATTTTCTAAGCCCATAAGGACATCACTAATAATTAATTATAAAATAAAAAAAATTATAATTCATAATTACTTATCAGAATGGTTTTATTTCTATTCATATTTAATAATATAATTTTTTTTATAATTATTAATTCTAAATAATAATATTGATTGTATATTATGGTTCGTTAAAACACAATGTACCATGTAATACAAGCTATAAAAAATTATTTCAAATTTTTTTTTATAAAAATATCATGTTGTTACAATAATCACTGTAATATTATGAAATTAATATTATTATAATATATAATTGTTATTTAATTACAGGTAAACCCCATTATTTACTTTTTTCTAGAAATTTATAAAAATAAAAGATTCTTAATCATTCAATTTTCAAAGAACTACCTCCACGAAGTAATCCATTTCTTTTATCAACATGATTTACATTATTAATAGAAAAAAAATATTTTATTAATCAATATAAAAAATATAAATAATATCATTATTCCCATTTATAATTTTAGTATATACGTCCTTAACCATATTAACCCATATTGATATAGTTTGATTGTATATGGGTTTGTTTTACCAATATCGTGAATAATGCTAAATAAATCTATCATCTATGACTATGGAAACATAAATACTGAAATTATTATATGATAATAAAGAATTATTTATAGGTTTTTATTTTGCAATGATTTTATAATGTATTTTTCTTATTATTAAAATATCATAATTGATAGAACAAATTACTGAATTAATCAAACAATAATCCAATTATCCTTAAATCCAAAGAAAATATGTATATTATAAATAGATAAATTATGGTAAAAACAGTACATATTAAATAAATTAAATTAGATTAAAACTCTAGATAACTTATCAAATAAACAATGTTTTAATATTCTGGAATTTAGTCACATGCAAAGAACGAATCCAAAATAAAGTTAATGTTTTTGAAAACACTATTGTTATCCATTGAGTTGCTGACTTTTTTATTTAACTTTGTCATTCCATTTTTTATTTATCATATATAATGAATAATTTATATTTTTTAGAGGTTTTTTTGGATTTTATAATTTTTCCTTATAACCACATTATCAAATGATTCTTTCCTAAAGGATTACATTACGTCTAAGGGTTTCTTATCTCAATTTTCACCCCCTCAACACATATATCATAATATAAACCATGTTTTTTTATATAAAATTTCATCTAATATTATTTTGTTTTCTGAATCGGGATTATATTATATTATATTATATTTAATATTCTGTTCAAATTTCTATTTATAGTGTTTTGACTCAAAAAAATAAAAAACAGAAATGATTTTTGTCTCTATCACTTCTCATTGTGGCATGATTTGATATTATATAGAAACTTCATTTTGTATGATCTATCTACTACCCCTTGACTTTTAATATGTTAAATTATTATTGAATAAGTATATATAACGTCTATTCATACACTTATATTCTTTATAATATAATTAATATATTCTATAAAATATAATGGGTTTTCCAAACGTGCCCTTATTTCTACAGTTATAATATTTACCCCTGATATTTATAATTATCTTCATACGTTCTTCCATGTTTATACCATTTAAATTTTATTAAATAATCCTAATCGATAATTTATCTACCTTCATAAAAATTTAACTAAATTCGGAAGAATTATCATCAATAGAAATGATTTTTTATCATCCATGTCCATAATTTTCATTTCCCTCCAATATTTACCTTAATATTTTGAATAAAAATAATTTTTTCATTTCATAGTACATTTTTACTTAACCATACCACATTTAAAATCAATTTTTTCACTTTTTTTCATGATGTAGGGTTTAAATAAATGTATAAATATATGTGGCTTCTCACACATCATAATTAATGGTTTGTATTACACTCTACACTTCCTCAAGATAAATATTTATGACAATTTAATTTATCAATGATTTATTTTTCATTTAAATCTAATTTTTACTATATACATCACTAATCCCTTTTTAAAATTTATTTTGAAAATATCCATTTACAATATCTTTTATGGATATGTTAAAATTATTTTCTAAATTATTATTTTTTATTATTGCAATAAATTTCTGTTTACATATTCAATAGTAATTACCCTCTTGGGAATTTAATTCATAATTTACCTTCTAATTTACAATAATCATGTTTAATTTTTGTAAGAATTAAACTCGTGATATAAAATAATCAATTTTTTTATTTCGTAACATTTAAGAATTATATTTTATAATGTTTTTCTACCTATAAAAACATCATTCGATGTATATTTTGTTAACTGGGGATATATTCCTTTTCAAATAACCACCGCATTTCTTCATATGGTTTTGGGAAATAATCATGAATCCCATTTCTTTCTTCAGCTAATATTTATTCAAAGAAATTATGAAAGATTTATATGTTTTACACTTATTCATTTACAGAATATGATGTGTATGGTGGAACCAGGATTATATATACCTCCAATATATTAGGTAAATATTTGTATCTCATGTGATATTTTTTATAGGATTTGGTAGTAATCCAAATCCACCATAAGATTTTTTTTATTTGGTAATAATTGTCTTGGGATTATCCCATTACATATATTATATGTTATATATTATATTTTGGTCAAAATATTAAGATTCCATGATCCTTTATCAAATATTTATTTATTTTAAATACTTATGATCTGATTCTTGTATTTAGATCCAAATTTTATTAGTTATTAAAAATACATTTTATATTCATTGTCTTTATTTATATACCCATATGTTTATCTTATTCTACCATATTATCTTTGACCAATATCAGAAATTCTTAACCTTTATTATTATTTGAGATCACCACTTATTATTTTTTAAATTTCCCCAGTTAAATATGGAAATTTATATGTGTGGTATTTCTAGAATATTATCTTGTGTAGAAAATTTGTAGGATATTTTTAAGACTTTTTAATTACTAAGAAGTTTCTTATACAGTGGAAAACATATCTATTAGAGTAAAACATGGGATTTATTTTTTCCTAATTTTTCTTAATAATTTTAAACAATAAAATGAAAATATCTTTGGAATATATTGTAATGTTATATTTTCATTTAGTGTTGTAATATGATGGGTACATCTTCAACGCATCATAGTTGGTATATGATAAAATTTTAGATAATTTTATAGATTAAGATGATTGTTTTGTATTATTAAATGTAACACCCCGAGATTTTATGAAAAATATTATTTTAATTTCATTAATGTCTTATGTTGTATTCTACACAACACCGTATTAGCTTGCAGTATACGCAACACTATTCTTGGACCGTGTTACACAAAATTTTGATAATAGTTATTCTACGCAACATTGATTTTATATATATATATTAAATGTATAAGTGAAATATGGTTGGATTATTTTATATGAAACAACGAAGGATTCTTTCACAACACGCAACCCTCACTTGGCTTGCATTACACGCAATCGCGACCTTCCTCGATAGCGTGTGTTGTACGCAATACCGGGTTTCAATAAACAATGTTATATTATTGTTATGAACTAGCCGTTATGAATATTATTAACTAAATTTTGAATTTTATAACATTATTATTCATCTTACACATTTCTAGAACATGGTATAAGAACAAAATAAATTTTTCGGGTAAAATAAGTATTTTTCGAAAAATGCAGTTTTACCGCCTTTTGATGGCGCACCCACTTTAAATATAGTTTTTGACATGTTTATATGTTCAATTTGACAAAATAATATTCTTCTTTTGAATCAGGATATAAAAATTTACATTAGATAAAGTTTTGATATTTTTCCGATAACTTTCATATTTTAATGAATAATAAAAACACGCTATATTTTAATTAAAAGCAGCTTTTTTCATCGTAATATATTATGTGGTTAAATTATAATATTTAATTGTTTTAAAGTATAAATAGAATATATTTTTACCATTTAATATAATGTATGTCATTAGCATTGATTTTACCTTGAATTCGTAGGTTAAATCAATTCAATCTTTTGCAATGTTTTAAAGAAAAACCCGTTTTCTTTCGACAACGGGTTTAATTTTAATTTAATTTCTGCATCTTTTGTGTATTGAATTTGGAAAAATGGATTCCATATTTGGAATCATTGGGTCCAAATTATGTTAATAAGCTGCTTTTTTTTTGGGAATTATGAATAGTAACTACGGTAAATTTTATTTACCATAGTTAAAGGTAAATCGGGTAATTAAGGGTAAATATAATATTTTAAAATTACCCTAACAAATGTCAAAATCCTATTGGATGACTAAAAGTCGACCCATATCACCTAAAGGTCGGATTTGAATCATTTAATGGACATTTTTCCATGAAAATAACTTAATTATTATTAAAACCAAAGAAACTGACAACATGTCAGTCTCTTAAACCTTATAAGTATATTAATTTTAATTTAGTGATAAACTTAATGAAACTTCGAACACGAATAGTCTCCAGAAATCTAATTAAATTATCAACATCATATAAATTTATTTATAATTTTTAGGGATTAAATAATTATCATTAATTATGACACAATAGTGATGCAGAAATTGTTTATCTAGTGAAAAATCAAGAATATTGTTTTTATTAAACTAATAGTGACCATAAAATGCACAAATACCTAACAAAAACTTATTTTCCATGTAAATGTAAACCATAATCATCCAATGGTCGAATATTTGACCATTTAGAGCCTTATAAAAGCGATTATGACACTTATATTATTTTATTTTAAATGATGCCAAAGTTGTCACCTTCATAATTTAATAAATATAACAATTTTAATATTGTGATTTTAAGATGCTAAATTCGAGTAAAATTATTATTGTGAAAGGTAATAGATTTATTTTCATCATAGGATTTTATTTTTATTTTTTATGAAACAAATAAGTATATTAAATAATTATACAAAAATGTTGTAGTATTTATTTTATTAAGAGATAAACCAAATAAATGGTTTAAAAAATAATAAAATAAATATTATATGAACTATTTAATGTGTTCCAATAATTTATAAGATACATATGACATTTTATGAATCTATTAAAACTTTTAGTTCGAACATATCCTCTGTATTTATTTTATTTAAATTCAAATAAATGAATAGTGTCAAAATTGACACTAATGTTATTTTATAAAAAAAACATATTATAAAATTGATTAAAAATCATAAAATATTTAAAAACTATAAAATTAAATTTATATGATCAAAAATGTTATTAATAATACAATTATGGACAATTCACAACAAATAAGTAATTATTTGTTATAATTTAAAAATTAGAATGTTATTACCACAAATAAAATTAAATTGATTAAATAAGGATAAATCATGTTGATAATGTTTAAAATAAATTCCTAACATGTCTAAATTCTATTGAGTGATGATATTACAACCTTATCTTATCTAATATTCGAATATGAGTCATTTTTATGTGGGGTTAGATTTATTATAAATTAATATTTTTAAGAATTCCAAAGGTGCCCCTCTCCTCCCTTATAAAAGGACACCACCTCCCCCTCCTCCTCACACAAATTTGAGCACTCAAGCTCTGCCAACCCCTGCCATTTTCTCCTCTCCACTTCCCTAAGATAATCCTATAGGTCCTGTTCTTCTTCAAAGACCAATCTTAGTTCCCTAAGTGGAGGATTTAAAGAGGCGTTCCAAAGAAGAGGTAATATCCATTACCGATCTTTTCAATTTCATTCTTCTTCAACTTCTTCTTCTTTAGTTGTTTGATGATAAAGTAATAACATCAGTATTACTTAAATTATGATATGTTATTATAAATATGAAACAACCCTAATTTATCTTCTATCCATCCTACGGAAAAAATGAAATCACCGCGCGTGCGTACGTACGGAATACCGTCTCCACGCCGTGGTGTAATTTATTTTTCCACCATCACTTTACAAGGATGGGCATAATGGTGTAATGAGTAACTATTTATGATTATTATAAAGTAATATTGATACTGAAATAATATATATATATATATACTCCAATATAGTTCCACGATCATAGGAACGATATCATCACTCGTGCGTACGTACGGAATACCGTCTCTACGATGTGATGCGACTCGTTTTACATGATCATCATTACATAGTAATTATATAAATGAATTTAATGAATAAATATGATATATTTTACACTAATACCATTCTGGATATAAGGTATCTATAACCTTAAAAGAAGAATAAGAATGTATTCGGCAAAACACGCATAAGAACAAAAGGCAATAAAGACCCGAGTAACAAGTAACAATGAAATATTACAAACAAGAAGCTAAGAATATGACCATATATGATATCATATCAATATGTATGATTCTGTAACAAGTCAATAACATTATTTAAACCATTATACAGGAGCTTCGGACACGTAAAAAGCAAATCGGACCTAAGGTAAGGGAAATATCACAATCTCATTTCTATCCAAGATTGTTTATACTTTGAGATTTACTGGGGTGTATTTTATCATCCACATCCATGTTTCCTCGATATGTAATATTATTTCCATTCACCTAAAATTGTTTAAATCCAATTTTACCCTTCGGTAAGTTTTTAGTAAAAGATATGAAAGGAATCTTTTGTCGTTTTTCATACGAGGTAACTTTTCCGAAAAAAGTACGGGAAGAATGTTATTTTTAACTTATACGGCATGAATGGATTTTTAAATCATTATTTCCAAGAATCTTCCTTTACAATTTTCAAGTTTATTTTTAATCAACTTATTTTAGTTTATAATTTTATGACATGCTAATAAAAGAAAAGTGTTTTTGAAGAAGAAAGGATATTTTCCTCAAGAATGGAGTTCAAGTGTTTTATCAAAACTATTTTCCATCTAAGATAATAACGGGTTCTATTTTTATCCCTATTATTACATTTATTTGATTATGTTGTGAGGGAATTATTTTTATGAAGTCATTTACTTTATATGATTTGTTTTATGATGTCATGATGTTTCAAGAATCCCATTTTTGTTACATGGGTTATGCGATGATGTATGATTTGTGATGATGTGGCACACATAAGAAAGGATTCATTATAAGATGGGTGGGACCTATATCTTCCTCCAATTCATTGGGTAAAGATTTTATATCTCATGAGATAGACATGGCTGGAATGGTAGGTTATACCGGTTCAGTGAAACAGGACTGAAACGAGGGTTACTCGATTCAGAAAGGGACTTTGTCCACTAAAATAGTCTTGGCAATGAGTCTTGACTAACAAGAAATGATTCTCTATGATTATGTGTGAATGCCAAAAAGTTTCATGTTTTAAGTTATGATTATTGTGAGTACATTTCACTACCATGATTTATCCCATGTTATGAAATTATGCTCTCTTTTACAGGTTAAGATTTCCAAAATGTTATGTTCTTATGAATACGATGTGATTGATATTTCTTTTGTTTACCCTTACTGAGCATTTGAGCTCACCATTTTATGTTTTCTTTTCCACAGGATATAAAGAATGGTTTTAGGTAAAAAAAGGGAAGATCTTTATAGGAGATGTTGAAGATCTTTCACCATGACTAGAAGATTATGTTCCGAGTTTCCAAAGACACTAAACTATTACGATCCTTGTGTGTGTGTTTTTTTATGTACTAAGTATTCCGCAAAAGTAATGTAATGTTCATGTACGTCAAGCTTCGGGTCTCTACAGTTGGTATCAGAGGGAAGGTTTAATCAACCTTTGGAATCTAGGATGCGAAAACGTTAGTGAGATCCCTAGAGATATTTCTAAGGTATGTCTAAGGATGTCCCTAAGGATAAGTATACGTATAGGATATAGTCCTAGAACTATGGTAAAGATATTAGATTAAACCAAAGATGTTAGATATTTAAGTTACTCCCCCTTCATTATGATTTTTTCCTCTCACACTATTCTTTTTGGGTTTTAGAAAATGGCTGGAAACAAGGTGATTGACGATAATGGAGGATATGATGGACAATGGACTGATATTCTTCATGAGCAACCAAATGAAATGGGATTTGGAAGTCCAAACATCATCATTATGCCGAATCAGCAATCTCATAATATGATCAATAAAGTAAAATTTGGTAAGTTTCCTGACTCAGCTAATAAGAGAAAGATGGAGTTTCATGATGATCATAGAGGAAAGAAAGTTCAATTTCCCCTATGTAAATCATGTGGGAAGAGGCATCAAGGAGAATGTTTCAAAGGAACTGGAAGATGCTTTGGGTGTGGAAAAGAAGGACAAAAAGCCAGTAAGTGCAAAGGAAAAGGTTCAGTTAACACCAGGGATGTGGATAATGGTTTTGCTACGACATCAACAATGGTTAAATGTTTTAAATGTGGAATGTACAGGCATTATGCAAACCAATGCCCTAAGGGAAAGTGTAATGAAGAGAATCAGTATGGTCGTATGGGTAGTATTTATGATGATGATGATGATGAGACTACAAATGATATGTAAGATGAAAGAATTGTTGAAGCCCGGTCCATGGTTTAAGAATGTAGTGGAATGATTACATGTTTATCAAGTGTAATGTTGTATAAGTAATCTCATGGTATATGGGATAAATAGACATCTAAGGATTGTTACATCGTTGTCTTTCCTTAAGTTTTGAAAGTATGTCATGAATGGTACTAGTATTTTTGGAAAGTAGATGATATGCACATAATGAAGGGATAAGACGATAATGAGATGTTTGATTGTATGCATGAGCTCATGATTGATATAAAGACTAAGTGATATCATGGTTTGAGTATATAGAATTTTGAGGATTTTGGTATGTGGAAAGTGATAAATTTTAACTGCATTCATGTTTGCACTAAGGTTCAATGGGTATTCAAGAAAATACTTGATTAAGGCCTTTGAATGTTTGGAATGTGACCAACAAGACATATCTTATGATATATGGGGATCGACGATGGTGTTAAATCTCTGGTAATCATATTCACTATGTTATGAGAGTGGACTGCAGTATTATGGATAAGCCTAAAGATTGGAATGGATTATGTTGGACATAAGTTAGTATTGTATAAGGATATAAGTTTTCGTGATATTATTGATGGGATGTTATAGTAATATTGTTTTAGAAAAAGGACAACCTGCAAGACGGGCGACAACCCATCGCTTCGGACAAGGCTGTTGGAATCAAACCCACAACCGAAGTGCGACTGGCCTTTATCGCCTACCACTGACCTACAGGAAGTCCCTGTTTAGTAGAAACTAGTTTTATTATATTAAGCAGTATGATATATGAAGTATAAGTCCATTTTAGGAACCATATATGATTAATCTCACTAAGGAATGACTTATGTATATTTAATAACTTTTTCTAACCTTTTGTTTGAGACAAATGGAATGACCTGTCATACTAACACTTCACGAATAACAAATCCAACTTCATTTATTTAAGAGATGAAGTGTAAATTGTTCAAGGCACGAACAATAGTGAGATTGTACCAAAATAAAGTAAATATTTATTCTAATTCAAATTCTTCAACTTTAGGGAAACGATCTTGTAAACCAAAAATGTTGTCCTAGTGCTCTTATATCTAGTTAATCAGATGGTACCTTAGATCGTCACAAATTTATGGATTTGTGATTGCTAGCTTTTCTATAGCCATGTTCTCTACCACTCTCCATCAGAACATGATGGTTAGATTTCTCTTCCATATCCATATTTTCACCTATGTGGATACCCAGTGATTAGTTAACATGGGTAACCATTACGTTTTATACTTTAGTTTTTAAAGATAAGTTTTGGTATTCCTTTTTACGATGAGGGTTTCTGTCAAAAAAAACTTTCAAGTAGTAAACCATTTATAACCCCGATGAATTTCGAGGGCGAAATTCATTTTAAGGGGGGTAGAATGTAACACCCAGAAATTTTATGAAAAATATTATATTAATTTCATTAATGTCTTATGTTGTATTCTACACAACACCGTATTAGCTTGCAGTATACGCAACACTATTCTTGGACCGTGTTACACACAATTTTGATAATAGTTATTCTACGCAACATTGAGTATATATATATATTAAATGTATAAGTGAAATATGGTTGGATTCTGTTATACGAAACAACGAAGGATTCTTTCACAACACGCAACCCTGACTTGGCTTGCATTACACGCAATCGCGACCTTCCTCGATAGCGTGTGTTGTACGCAATACCGGGTTTTAATAAACAATGTTATATTATTGTTATGAACTAGCCGTTATGAATAGTATTAACTAAATTTTGAATTTTATAACATTATTATTCATCTTACACATTTCTAGAACATGGTATAAGAACAAAATAAATTTTTCGGGTAAAATAAGTATTTTTTGAAAAATGCAGTTTTACCACCTTTTGATGGCGCACCCACTTTAAATATAGTTTTTGACATGTTTATATGTTCAATTTGACAAAATAATATTCTTCTTTTGAATCAGGATATAAAAATTTACATTAGATAATGTTTTGATATTTTTCCGATAACTTTCATATTTTAATGAATAGTAAAAACACGCTATATTTTAATTAAAAACATCTTTTTTCATCGTAATATCTTATGTGGTTAAATTATAATATTTAATGGTTTTAAAGTATAAATAGAACATATTTTTACCATTTATTATAATGTATGTCATTATCATTGATTTTACCTTGAATTCGTAGGTTAAATCAATTCAATCTTTTGCAATGTTTTAAAGAAAAACCCGTTTTTTCTTTCGACAACGGGATTAATTTTAATTTAATTTCTTCATATTTTGTGTATTGAAATTGGGAAAATGGATTCCATATTTGGAATCAGTGGGTCCAAATTATGTTAATAAGCTACTTTTTATTTTTGGAAATTATGAATAGTAACTACGGTAAATTTTATTTACCATAGTTAAAGGTAAATCGGGTAATTAAGGGTAAATATAATATTTTAAAATTACCCTAACAAATGTCAAAATCCTATTGGATGACTAAAAGTCGACCCATATCACCTCAGGGTCGGATTTGAATCATTTAATGGACATTTTTCCATGAAAATAACTTAATTATTATTAAAACCAAAGAAAGTGACAACATGTCACTCTCTTAAATCTTATAAGTATATTAAGTTTAATTTAGTGATAAACTTCATTAAAACTTAGAACATGAATAGTCTCCATAAAGCTAATGAAATTATCTACATCATATAAATTTATTTATAATTTTTAGGGATTAAATAATTATCATTATTTATGACACAATAGTGATGCAAAAATTGTTTATCTAGTGAAAAATCAAGAATATTGTTTTTATTAAACTAATAGTGACCATAAAATGAACAAATACCTAACCGAAACTTATTTTCCATGTAAATATAAACCATAAGCATCCAATGGTCGAATATGTGGCCATTTGGAGCCTTATAAAAGCGATTATGACACTTATATTATTTTATTTTAAATGATGCCAAAGTTGTCACCTTCATAATTTAATAAATATAACAATTTAAATATTGTGATTTTAAGATGATAAATTCGAGTAAAAGTATTATTTTGAAAGTTAATAGATTTAGTTTCATCATAGGATTTTATTTTTAATTTTTATACAACAAATAAGTATATTAAATAATTATACAAAAATGTTGTAGTATTTATTTTATTAAGAGATAAACCAAATAAATGGTTTCAAAAATAATAAAATAAATATTATATGAACTATTTAATGTGCTCCAATAATTTTTAAGATACATATGACATTTTATGAATCTATTAAAACTTTTAGTTCGAACATATCCTCTGTATTTATTTTATTTAAATTCAAATAAATGAATAGTGTCAAAATTGACACTAATGTTATTTTATAAAAAAAACATATTATAAAATTTATTAAAAATCTCAAAATATTTCAAAATAAAAAATTTAAATTTATATGATCAAAAATGTTATTAATAATACAATTATGGACAATTCACAAAAAATAAGTAATTATTTGTTATAATTTAAAAATTAGAATGTTATTACCTCAAATAAAATAAAATTGATTAAATAAGGATAAATCATGTTGATAATGTTTAAAATAAATTCCTAACATGTCTAAATTCTATTGGTTGATGATATTACAACCTTATCTTATCTAATATTCGAATATGAGTCATTTTTATGTGGGGTTAGATTTATTATAAATTAATATTTTTAAGAATTCCAAAGGTGCCCCTCTCCTCCCTTATAAAAGGACACCTCCTCCCCCTCCTCCTCACACAAATTTGAGCACTCATGCTCGGCCAAACCCTACCATTTTCTCCTCTACACTTCCCTAAGATAATCCTAGAGGTCCTGGTCTTCTTCAAAGTCCAATCATAGTTCCCTAAGTGGAGGATTCAAAGAGGCGTTCCAAAGAAGAGGTAATATCCATTACCGATCTTTTCAATTTCATTCTTCTTCAACTTCTTCTTCTTTAGTTGTTTCATGATAAAGTAATAACATCAGTATTACGTACATACTGATATGTTATTATAAATATGAAACAACCCAAATTTACCTTCTATCCATCCTACGGAAAAGATGAAATCACCGCGCGTGCGTACATACGGAATACCGTCTCCACGCCGTGGTGTAATCTATTTTTCCACCATCACATTACAAGGATGGGTATAATGGTGTAATGAGTAACTATTTATGATTATTATAAAGTAATATTGATACTCAAATAATATATATATATATACTCCAATATATTTCCACGATCATAGG
The DNA here is from genome assembly GCA_963277665.1 of Viscum album. NCBI lineage: Eukaryota > Viridiplantae > Streptophyta > Magnoliopsida > Santalales > Viscaceae > Viscum > Viscum album. The sequence continues at coordinate 570,094,674 of OY728151.1, forward strand.
AACAATATCATCACTCGTGCGTACGTACGGAATACCGTCTCCACGATGTGATGCGACTCATTCTACATAATCATCATTACATAGTAATTATATAAATGAATTGAATGAATAAATATGATATATGTTACACTAATACCATTCTGGATATAAGGTATCTATAACCTTAAAAGAAGAATAAGAATGTATTCGGCAAAACACGCATAAGAACAAAAGGCAATAAAGACCCGAGTAACAGGTAACAATGAAATATTACAAACAAGAAGCTAAGAATATGACCATATATGATATCATATCAATATGTATGATTCTGTAACAAGTCAATAACATTATTTAAACCATTATACAGGAGATTCGGACACGTACAAAGCAAATCGGACCTAAGGTAAGGGAAATATCACAATCTCATTTCTATCCGAGATTGTTTATACTTTGAAATTTACTGGGGTGTATTTTATCATCCACATCCATGTTTCCTCGATATGTAATATTATTTCCATTCACCTACAATTTTTTAAATCCAATTTTACCGTTCGGTAAGTTTTTAGTAAAAGATATGAAAGGAATGTTTTGTCGTTTTTCATACGAGGTAACTTTTCCGACAAAAGTACGGGAAGAATGTTTTTTTAACTTATACGTCATGAATGGATTTTTAAAACATTATTTCCAAGAAGCTTCCTTTACAAGTTTTCAAGTATATTTTTAATCAACTTCTTTTAGTTTATAATTGTATGACATGTTAAGAAAAGAAAAGTGTTTTTGAAGAAGAAAGGATACTTTCCTCAAGAATGGAGTTCATGTGTTTTATCAAAACTATTTTCCATCTAAGATAATAACGGGTTCTATTTTTATCCCTATTATTACATTTATTTGATTATGTTGTGAGGGAATTATTTTTATGAAGTCATTTACTTTATATGATTTGTTTTATGATGTCATGATTTTTCAAGAATCCCATTTTTGTTACATGTGTTATGCGATAATATATGATTTGTGATGATGTGGCACACATAAGAAAGGATTCATTATAAGATGGGTGGGACCTATATCTACCTCCAATGCATTGGGTAAAGATTTTATATCTCATGAGATAGACATGGATGGAATGGTAGGTTATACCGGTTCAGTGAAACAGGACTGAAACGAGGGTTACTCGATTCAGAAAGGGACTTTGTCCACTAAAATAGTCTTGGCAATGAGTCTTGACTAACAAGAAATGATTCTATATGATTATGTGTGAATGCCACAAAGTTTCATGTTTTAAGTTATGATTATTGTGATTACATTTCACTGCCATGATTTATCCCATGTTATGAAATTATGCTCTCTTTTGCAGGTTAAGATTTCCAAAATGTTATGTTCTTATGAATACAATGTGATTGATATTTCTTTTGTTTACCCTTACTGAGCATTTGAGCTCACCCTTTTATGTTTTATTTTCCCCAGGATATAAAGAAAGGTTTTAGGTAAAAAAGGGAAGATCTTTATAGGAGATGATGAAGATCTTTCACCATGATTATAAGATTACGTTTCGAGTTTCCAAAGACACTAAACTATTACGATCCTTGTGTGTGTGTGTTTTTTATGTACTAAGTATTCTGCAAAAGTAATGTAATGTTCATGTACGTCAAGCTTCGGGTCTCTACATTAAATTACTGATAATCTAATATTGATAAGAATTTACAAGTTTTTGGAAATGAATTATGTTATTTGAGTTGATATACAATATTTTATGAATTTGGGTGAGGGAAAAATAGTGAATACCTAAGGGAAATTCTAAGTACATGATAACATCTGGATTTTTTGGAAGGTTTTGAGTATATGGTTTCCCTATCGATGACATTAAAATCAAGATATTACAGGTGGTTGAATAATATATTACGTATGTATCAAGTGGTAATAAACCCAAAAATGAAGTATGGGATATTAATTTTATCATAAAAACGTTCAGGATAGAGAGGCCTTACTTCATACCTACTTTGAAACTCCCATGGGATATACTATGTTTAATCTTATTCTTATTATGAACCACATTAAAACATTGACTCCCAAGTTATGTTAAAGTATAAGGTTTTGACGTATGTGGAAATAAATATAATGTAACCTTGGATTAATCAACAATGATAAATGTGCAACTAAGTTTGATTTAGTTTGAACTATAATAGCTTTAGGTTAAAAAGATAATATTCTAATGTAGGAAATCATATTGTTACATTTTATCACATATATTTATTATAAAAATTTAACAATGTTTTATTTCATATCTCATGTTAACATATTTTGGTTTCAGTAATGGTTGGAACAAATATGAACCAAGGGTCATAGTATTAATATAGACACTACCTCAACAAATAACCCATCAGAATGGGAAGTTGAGTTAGAGGCCATATGATTATTTTAAACTGGATAACATGAAATATATTTAACAACGTGATCATATTGAATGTACCAAATACACCATATAATGGAAGGATAAAATATTTTTTTATTTTTATATGACAATGATAACGATAGAAATAATATTAAACTCTCTACATGTCAGAAATAAGGATAGAAGCATCATGAAAATTCTCCTAAATGGATGGGTAAATGATAAAATTGCTTTGATGATGATGAAAAAACTAAAAAGTATAATTGAATGAGAAAAAATAAAAAAATATATCTCTAAAATTCCCTGAAAAATGGGAATTTTTTAAAATAATTCAATTATCCATTGGATAATGAGGAAAATAGATACCCACAAATACATAAACTGTTATAGCATATAAAATCTAATGAAACAAAATTAATAGTCGTTAAAATTGAATTTTCACTCTGGATTTGATTATCTTTTATGTTTTATGTGTTTAAACGTTTTATATATTGAATTATGAATAAATAATTGTTGGTTTTATAATTATTTATATAGTCAAATTATATTCTTCATGGTTTGTTCAAGTTTCTTCTTATGGGTGTTCTATTTAGAATGAATTTCCTCTTTTAACAAAAGGTTTATACAAAAGTATGTATTGTGAAATCTCACTTTATATAATAACTCAACACCTAATAAAATACTATATTATAGTTAATTAGGAACTTCTTATAGAAATTAATCCCATCAAATGAGTTTTAAAATTATGATTATTTAATTTAATTAATGGATAAAAAACGTAATGAATTTATATTTAACAATGTGTTTAACCTAAATAAATTTCATGTAATATATTTTCTACAAGAAAAACTAATCTAAAACAAAATTGTGAGATGTTAGAATAGAATTTCAATTCTAAAATATAACCATTTAATTATTGGATATAAAATGATGAAACTTTAATACAAAATATAAGAAGGAATGAAATGGCATCGAGTAACAGATTTCTCCCATATGAAGCTCATTTTTAAGAGCCTAAATAATAAGTACCTTTAAAATGGTTTTAATTGGTCCAATCCCAATACAAATTCAAAATAGTATGGTATGAACACAAAAATATGTGGGAGAAATCCTATATCATTGAAATTTCCATGAGATCTATGGTATAGAAATTACCAGACATGACTCCTACTAGATATTACCTTATACTTAGATCATATGTTATGATCTCAAAAGGATACGTAACTTGAAATTATTATGATGTAAACATGTAATTATTTATATAATAATTTATTTATCAGGTATATTTTTCATATTTCCCTTTTTGATTCGTAAGGAAAGAGAATGGTTATTTTCCAAAAAATTGGTTTTATTTATATTTTATAATTAAAAACATAATCAATATAATTTATATTCTGAATTATATAGTAACGCCCTAACCCCAATTACCCAGAGTCGGTGCATTATTACATAATAGTGCCATGATCACAAGAAAGATCAAGTCTCGAAAGGCCGATTAGTTTAGTAGCCTTGTAATAAATAGATACATTCATAAAGTTTACATTACATTTTAAAGTGAAAAACTACTACAAAAACATATTGTCTTCATATCCCCTCATATTATCCCTATAGGTCATTCATAAATTACTTCTTAACATCTTGGGAAAAAACATTGAAAGGGGTGAGCTCAGATGCTCAGTAAGGATAACAATATAGCAGAAACATTCATAAATAAGCATAAACATTTAAGGCAATGTATAGCTAAAAAAAAGCCATATAAACTTGAACATCAGCATAATATGGAAAAGATAAAATGAAATAATTCCATTTACGTTTTCACATGGATATTATACTAGTAAAATAATCACATGCAATATCAATAATCACTTTTATAATGTTGGAATGCATAATGCCAGACTGTCATAACCACATTGCCAAGGCCTCGTGCCAAGAATACAAATATTATTTAGTCAAGGCCTTGGGCCAAGACACTATTTTGTCTCATGAGACCTACCGATGTAATTTTATAGAAGATACTAACGTTTGAAATTGATCAAATATACTCCAGTGTTTTTCTAAAAACATTATGCAGGCTTCTGAAAACAAAATAACTAATTCTGAGACTACTTGACTAATTACAGGCCATGATGGGTCCATGCCTAGTCCCTTCCAGTCTACCACACTCGAGATTCAGGTTTTCTGAAAACATTTTTATTCATGTGTTAAATACGTATACATTTGCACTGGATTTTCATATAATTGAATGAAATATCTCTCTCTTTTTATCGAAATCATTTAAAAATAACATAATTATAATAGTAAACCTTTATTTTGAAAATATTCTTATAAACGTGTGAGTGAAGATTCAAAGGTTTAATAACGGCAGAGAATAACCGCACCTTCCATATAAGCTAAAATAACACTCTAACCTTAGTTTTGTCAAAAAGGTCAAAAAGTAACTTTTTTGGAAAACGACGGAATGATTCTTTTCAAAAACTTATAAGGTCAAATAAGGATATAAATGAATTTAAAACATTTTCTATTAAATATTAAAAATGTTTTGAAAGACATTTTTATGAAACATGGATGTGGATGATAAATATGTCATAGTAGATAAATACGTATAAACAACCTCGACTAATGAAGAGATTGTGAAATAAACCCTTACCAATTTGGTGACATACGAAACATACACCCCATGAAAGAGTTATCATAAAATGAATATGTAAATACTCATAAATTAATGTTTATTACATAAATAATACAATTATGGGCAGTACATACACCACACAAAAGATACTGAATTAATCAAACAATAATCCAATTATCCTTAAATCCAAAGAAAATATGTATATTATAAATAGATAAATTATGGTAAAAACAGTACATATTAAATAAATTAAATTAGATTAAAACTCTAGATAACTTATCAAATAAACAATGTTTTAATATTCTGGAATTTAGTCACATGCAAAGAACGAATCCAAAATAAAGTTAATGTTTTTGAAAACTCTATTGTTATCCATTGAGTTGCTGACTTTTTTATTTAACTTTGTCATTCCATTTTTTATTTATCATATATAGTGAATAATTTATATTTTTAGAGGTTTTTTTGGATTTTATAATTTTTCCTTATAACCACATTATCAAATGATTCTTTCCTAAAGGATTACATTACGTCTAAGGGTTTCTTATCTCAATTTTCACCCCCTCAACACATATATCATAATATAAACCATGTTTTTTTATATAAAATTTCATCTAATATTATTTTGTTTTCTGAATCGTGATTATATTATATTATATTATATTTAATATTCTGTTCAAATTTCTATTTATAGTGTTTTGACTCAAAAAAATAAAAAACTGAAATGATTTTTGTCTCTATCACTTCTCATTGTGGCATGATTTGATATTATATAGAAACTTCATTTTGTATGATCTATCTACTACCCCTTGACTTTTAATATGTTAAATTATTATTGAATAAGGATATATAACGTCTATTCATACACTTATATTCTTTATAATATAATTAATATATTCTATAAAATATAAGGGGTTTTCCAAACGTGCCCTTATTTCTACAGTTATAATATTTACCCCTGATATTTATAATTATCTTCATACGTTCTTCCATGTTTATACCATTTAAATTTTATTAAATAATCCTAATCGATAATTTATCTACCTTCATAAAAATTTAACTAAATTCGGAAGAATTATCATCAATAGAAATGATTTTTTATCATCCATGTCCATAATTTTCATTTCCATCCAATATTTACCGTAATATTTTGAATAAAAATAATTTTTTCATTTCATAGTACATTTTTACTTAACCATATCACATTTAAAATCAATTTTTTCACTTTTTTTCATGATGTAGGGTTTAAATAAATGTATAAATATATGTGGCTTCTCACACATCATAATTAATGGTTTGTATTACACTCTACACTTCCTCAAGATAAATATTTATGACAATTTAATTTATCAATGATTTATTTTTCATTTTAATCTAATTTTTACTATATACATCACTAATCCCTTTTTAAAATTTATTTTGAAAATATCCATTTACAATATCTTTTATGGATATGTTAAAATTATTTTCTAAATTATTATTTTTTATTATTGCAATAAATTTCTGTTTACATATTCAATAGTAATTACCCTCTTGGGAATTTAATTCATAATTTACCTTCTAATTTACAATAATCATGTTTCATTTTTGTAAGAATTAAACTCGTGATATAAAATAATCAATTTTTTTATTTCGTAACATTTAAGAATTATATTTTATAATGTTTTTCTACCTATAAAAACATCATTCGATGTATATTTTGTTAACTGGGGATATATTCCTTTTCAAATAACCACCGTATTTCTTCATATGGTTTTGGGAAATAATCATGAATCCCATTTCTTTCTTCAGCTAATATTTATTCAAAGAAATTATGAAAGATTTATATGTTTTACACTTATTCATTTACAGAATATAATGTGTATGGTGGAACCAGGATTATATATACCTCCAATATATTAGGTAAATATTTGTATCTCATGTGATATTTTTTATAGGATTTGGTAGTAATCCAAATCCACCATAAGATTTTTTTTATTTGGTAATAATTGTCTTGGGATTATCCCATTACATATATTATATGTTATATATTATATTTTGGTCAAAATATTAAGATTCCATGATCCTTTATCATATATTTATTTATTTTAAATACTTATGATCTGATTCTTGTATTTAGATCCAAATTTTATTAGTTATTAAAAATACATTTTATATTCATTGTCTTTATTTATATACCCATATGTTTATCTTATTCTACCATATTATCTTTGACCAATATCGGAAATTCTTAACCTTTATTATTATTTGAGATCACCACTTATTATTTTTTAAATTTCCCCAGTTAAATATGGAAATTTATATGTGTGGTATTTCTAGAATATTATCTTGTGTAGAAAATTTGTAGGATATTTTTAAGACTTTTTAATTACTAAGAAGTTTCTTATATAGTGGAAAACATATCTATTAGAGTAAAACATGGGATTTATTTTTTCCTAATTTTTCTTAATAATTTTAAACAATAAAATGAAAATATCTTTGGAATATATTGTAATGTTATATTTTCATTTAGTGTTGTAATATGATGGGTACATATTCAACGCATCATAGTTGGTATATGATAAAATTTTAGATAATTTTATAGATTAAGATGATTGTTTTGTATTATTAAATGTAACACCCCGATATTTTATGAAAAATATTATTTTAATTTCATTAATGTCTTATGTTGTATTCTACACAACACCGTATTAGCTTGCAGTATACGCAACACTATTCTCGGACCGTGTTACACACGATATTGATAATAGTTATTCTACGCAACATTGATTATATATATATATATTAAATGTATAAGTGAAATATGGTTGGATTCTTTTATATGAAACAACGAAGGATTCTTTCACAACACGCAACCCTCACTTGGCTTGCATTACACGCAATCGCGACCTTGCTCGATAGCGTGTGTTGTACGCAATACCGGGTTTCAATTAACAATGTTATATTATCGTTATGAACTAGCCGTTATGAATAGTATTAACTAAATTTTTAATTTTATAACATTATTATTCATCTTACACATTTCTATAACATGGTATAAGAACAAAATAAATTTTTCGGGTAAAATAAGTATTTTTCGAAAAATGCAGTTTTACCGCCTTTTGATGGCGCACCCACATTAAATATAGTTTTTGACATGTTTATATGTTCAATTTGACAAAATAATATTCTTCTTTTGAATCAGGATATAAAAATTAACATTAGATAAAGTTTTGATATTTTTCCGATAACTTTCATATTTTAATGAATAATAAAAACACGCTATATTTTAATTAAAAACAGCTTTTTTCATCGTAATATATTATGTGGTTCAATTATAATATTTAATTGTTTTAAAGTATAAATATAATATATTTTTACCATTTAATATAATGTATGTCATTAGCATTGATTTTACCTTGAATTCGTAGGTTAAATCAATTCAATCTTTTGCAATGTTTTAAAGAAAAACCCGTTTTCTTTCGACAACGGGATTAATTTTAATTTAATTTCTGCATCTTTTGTGTATTGAATTTGGAAAAATGGATTCCATATTTGGAATCATTGGGTCCAAATTATGTTAATAAGCTACTTTTTTTTGGAATTATGAATAGTAACTACGGTAAATTTTATTTACCATAGTTAAAGGTAAATCGAGTAATTAAGGGTAAATATAATATTTTAAAATTACCCTAACAAATGTAAAAATCCTATTGGATGACTAAAAGTCGACCCATATCACCTAAAGGTCGGATTTGAATCATTTAATGGACATTTTTCCATGAAAATAACTTAATTATTATTAAAACCAAAGAAAGTGACAACATTTCACTCTCTTAAACCTTATAAGTATATTAATTTTAATTTAGTGATAAACTTAATGAAACATCGAACATGAATAGTCTCCAGAAATCTAATTAAATTATCAACATCATATAAATTTATTTATAATTTTTAGGGATTAAATAATTATCATTAATTATGACACAATCGTGATGCAGAAATTGTTTATCTAGTGAAAAATCAAGAATATTGTTTTTATTAAACTAATAGTGACCATAAAATGCACAAATACCTAACCAAAACTTATTTTCCATGTAAATGTAAACCATAAGCATCCAATGGTCGAATATTTGACCATTTGGAGCCTTATAAAAGCGATTATGACACTTATATTATTTTATTTTAAATGATGCCAAAGTTGTCACCTTCATAATTTAATAAATATAACAATTTTAATATTGTGATTTTAAGATGCTAAATTAGAGTAAAATTATTATTGTGAAAGGTAATAGATTTATTTTCATCGTAGGATTTTATTTTTATTTTTTATGAAACAAATAAGTATATTAAATAATTATACAAAAATGTTGTAGTATTTATTTTATTAAGAGATAAACCAAATAAATGGTTTCAAAAATAATAAAATAAATATTATATGAACTATTTAATGTGTTCCAATAATTTATAAGATACATATGACATTTTATGAATCTATTAAAACTTTTAGTTCGAACATATCCTCTGTATTTATTTTATTTAAATTCAAATAAATGAATAGTGTCAAAATTGACACTAATGTTATTTTATAAAAAAACATATTATAAAATTGATTAAAAATCATAAAATATTTAAAAACTATAAAATTAAATTTATATGATCAAAAATGTTATTAATAATACAATTATGGACAATTCACAACAAATAAGTAATTATTTTTTATAATTTAAAAATTAGAATGTTATTACCACAAATAAAATTAAATTGATTAAATAAGGATAAATCATGTTGATAATGTTTAAAATAAATTCCTAACATGTCTAAATTCTATTGGTTGATGATATTACAACCTTATCTTATCTAATATTCGAATATGAGTCATTTTTATGTGGGGTTAGATTTATTATAAATTAATATTTTTAAGAATTCCAAAGGTGCCCCTCTCATCCCTTATAAAAGGACACCACCTCCCCCTCCTCCTCACACAAATTTGAGCACTAAAGCTCTGCCAACCCCTGCCATTTTCTCCTCTCCACTTCCCTAAGATAATCCTATAGGTCCTGTTCTTCTTCAAAGACCAATCTTAGTTCCCTAAGTGGAGGATTCAAAGAGGCGTTCCAAAGAAGAGGTAATATCCATTACCGATCTTTTCAATTTCATTCTTCTTCAACTTCTTCTTCTTTAGTTGTTTCATGATAAAGTAATAACATCAGTATTACTTAAATTATGATATGTTATTATAAATATGAAACAACCCTAATTTATCTTCTATCCATCCTACGGAAAAAATGAAATCACCGCGCGTGCGTACGTACGGAATACCGTCTCCACGCCGTGGTGTAATTTATTTTTCCACCATCACTTTACAAGGATGGGTATAATGGTGTAATGAGTAACTATTTATGATTATTATAAAGTAATATTGATACTGAAATAATATATATATATATATACTCCAATATAGTTCCACGATCATAGGAACGATATCATCACTCGTGCGTACGTACGGAATACCGTCTCCACGATGTGATGCGACTCGTTCTACATGATCATCATTACATAGTAATTATATAAATGAATTTAATGAATAAATATGATATATGTTACACTAATACCATTCTGGATATAAGGTATCTATAACCTTAAAAGAAGAATAAGAATGTATTCGGCAAAACACGCATAAGAACAAAAGGCAATAAAGACCCGAGTAACAAGTAACAATGAAATATTACAAACAAGAAGCTAAGAATATGACCATATATGATATCATATCAATATGTATGATTCTGTAACAAGTCAATAACATTATTTAAACCATTATACAGGAGCTTCGGACACGTAAAAAGCAAATCGGACCTAAGGTAAGGGAAATATCACAATCTCATTTCTATCCGAGATTGTTTATACTTTGAAATTTACTGGGGTGTATTTTATCATCCACATCCATGTTTCCTCGATATGTAATATTATTTCCATTCACCTAAAATTGTTTAAATCCAATTTTACCCTTCGGTAAGTTTTTAGTAAAAGATATGAAAGGAATCTTTTGTCGTTTTTCATACGAGGTTACTTTTCCGACAAAAGTACGGGAATAATGTTTTTTTAACTTATACGGCATGAATGGATTTTTAAATCATTATTTCCAAGAATCTTCCTTTACAAGTTTTCAAGTTTATTTTTAATCAACTTATTTTAGTTTATAATTTTATGACATGCTAATAAAAGAAAAGTGTTTTTGAAGAAGAAAGGATATTTTCCTCAAGAATGGAGTTCAAGTGTTTTATCAAAACTATTTTCCATCTAAGATAATAACGGGTTCTATTTTTATCCCTATTATTACATTTATTTGATTATGTTGTGAGGGAATTATTTTTATGAAGTCATTTACTTTATATGATTTGTTTTATGATGTCATCATGTTTCAAGAATCCCATTTTTGTTACATGGGTTATGCGATGATGTATGATTTGTGATGATGTGGCACACATAAGAAAGGATTCATTATAAGATGGGTGGGACCTATATCTACCTCCAATTCATTGGGTAAAGATTTTATATCTCATGAGATAGACATGGCTGGAATGGTAGGTTATACCGGTTCAGTGAAACAGGACTGAAACGAGGGTTAATCGATTCAGAAAGGGACTTTGTCCACTAAAATAGTCTTGGCAATGAGTCTTGACTAACAAGAAATTATTCTCTATGATTATGTGTGAATGCCACAAAGTTTCATGTTTTAAGTTATGATTATTGTGATTACATTTCACTGCCATGATTTATCCCATGTTATGAAATTATGCTCTCTTTTGCAGGTTAAGATTTCCAAAATGTTATGATCTTATGAATATGATGTGATTGATATTTCTTTTGTTTACCCTTACTGAGCATTTGAGCTCACCATTTTATGTTTTCTTTTCCACAGGATATAAAGAAAGGTTTTAGGTAAAAAAGGGAAGATCTTTATAGGAGATGTTGAAGATCATTCACCATGATTAGAAGATTACGTTCCGAGTTTCCAAAGACACTAAACTATTACGATCCTTGTGTGTGTGTTTTTTTTATGTACTAAGTATTCCGCAAAAGTAATGTAATGTTCATGTACGTCAAGCTTCGGGTCTCTACAGTTGGTATCAGAGGGAAGGTTTAATCAACCTTTGGAATCTAGGATGCGAAAACGTTAGTGAGATCCCTAGAGATATTTCTAAGTTATGTCTAAGGATGTCCCTAAGGATAAGTATACATATAGGATATAGTCCTAGAACTATGGTAAAGATATTAGATTAAACCAAAGATGTTAGATATTTAAGTTACTCCCCCTTCATTATGATTTTTGCCTCTCACACTATTCTTTTTGGGTTTTAGAAAATGGCTGGAAACAAGGTGATTGACGATAATGGAGGATATGATGGACAATGGACTGATATTCTTCATGAGCAACCAAATGAAATGGGATTTGGAAGTCCAAACATCATCATTATGCCGAATCAGCAATCTCATAATATGATCAATAAAGTAAAATTTGGTAAGTTTCCTGACTCGGCTAATAAGAGAAAGATGGAGTTTCATGATGATCATAGAGGAAAGAAAGTTCAATTTCCCCTATGTAAATCATGTGGGAAGAGGCATCAAGGAGAATGTTTCAAAGGAACTGGAAGATGCTTTGGGTGTGGAAAAGAAAGACACAAAGCCAGTAAGTGCCAAGGAAAAGGTTCAGTTAACACCAGGGATGAGGATAATGGTTTTGCTACGACATCAACAATGGTTAAATGTTTTAAATGTGGAATGTACAGGCATTATGCAAACCAATTCCCTAAGGGAAAGTCTCATGAAGTGAATCAGTATGGTCGTATGGGTAGTATTTATGTTGATGATGATGATGAGACTACAAATGATATGTGAGATGAAAGAATTGTTGAAGCTCGGTCAATGGTTTAAGAATGTAGTGGAATGATTACATGTTTATCAAGTGTAATGTTGTATAAGTAATCTCATGGTACTATGGGATAAATAGACATCTAAGGATTGATACATCGTTGTCTTTCATTAAGTTTTGAAAGTATGTGATGAATGGTACTAGTATTTTTGGAAAGTAGATGATATGCACATAATGAAGGGATAAGACGATAATGAGATGTTTGATTGTATGCATGAGCTCATGATTGATATAAGGACTAAGTGATATCATGGTTTGAGTATATAGAATTTTGAGGATTTTGGTATGTGGAAAGTGATAACTTTTAACTGCATTCATGTTTGCACTAAGGTTCAATGGGTATTCAAGAAAATACTTGATTAAGGCCTTTGAATGTTTGGAATGTGACCAACAAGACATATCTTATGATATATGGGGATCGACGATGGTGTTAAATCTCTGGTAATCATTTTCACTATGTTATGAGAGTGGACTGCAGTATTATGGATAAGCCTAAAGATTGGAATGGATTATGTTGGACATAAGTTATTATTGTATAAGGATATAAGTTTTCGTGATATTATTGATGGGATGTTATAGTAATATAGTTTTAGAAAAAGGACAACCTGCAGGACGGGCGACAACCCATCGCTTCGGACAAGGCTGTGGGAATCGAACCCACAACCGAAGTGCGACTGGCCTTTATCGCCTACCACTGACCTACAGGAAGTCCCTATTTAGTAGAAACTAGTTTTATTATATTAAGCAGTATGATATATGTAGTATAAGTCCATTTTAGGAACCATATATGATTAATCTCACTAAGGAATGACTTATGTATATTTAATAACTTTTGCTAACCTTTTGTTTGAGACAAATGGAATGACCTGTCATACTAACACTTCACGAATAACAAATCCAACTTCATTTATTTAAGAGATGAAGTGGAAATTGTTCAAGGCACGAACAATAGTGAGATTGTACTAAAATAAAGTAAATATTTATTCTAATTAAAATTCTTCAACTTTAGGGAAACGAACTTGTAAACCAAAAATGTTGTCCTAGTGCTCTTATATCTGGTTAATCAGATGGTACCTTAGATCGTCACAAATTTATGGATTTGTGATTGCTAGCTTTTCCATAGCCATGTTCTCTACCACTCTCCATCAGAACATGATGGTTAGATTTCTCTTCCATATCCATATTTTCACCTATGTGGATACCCAGTGATTAGTTAACATGGGTAACCATTACATTTTATACTTTAGTTTTTAAAGATAAGTTTTGGTATTCCTTTTTACGATGTGGGTTTCTGTCAATGAAACTTTCAAATAGTAAACCATTTATAACCCCGATGAATTTCGAGGGCGAAATTCATTTTAAGGGGGGTAGAATGTAACACCCAGAAATTTTATGAAAAATATTATTTTAATTTCATTAATGTCTTATGTTGTATTCTACACAACACCGTATTAGCTTGCAGTATACGCAACACTATTCTTGGACCGTGTTACACACAATTTTGATAATAGTTATTCTACGCAACATTGAGTATATATATATATATATTAAATGTATAAGTGAAATATGGTTGGATTCTGTTATACGAAACAACGAAGGATTCTTTCACAACACGCAACCCTGACTTGGCTTGCATTACACACAATCGCGACCTTCCTCGATAACGTGTGTTGTACGCAATACCAGGTTTTAATAAACAATGTTATATTATTGTTATGAACTAGCCGTTATGAATAGTATTAACTAAATTTTGAATTTTATAACATTATTATTCATCTTACACATTTCTAGAACATGGTATAAGAACAAAATAAATTTTTCGGGTAAAATAAGTATTTTTCGAAAAATGCAGTTTTACCGCCTTTTGATGGCGTACCCACTTTAAATATAGTTTTTGACATGTTTATATGTTCAATTTGACAAAATAATATTCTTCTTTTGAATCATGATATAAAAATTTACATTAGATAATGTTTTTATATTTTTCCGATAACTTTCATATTTTAATGAATAGTAAAAACACGCTATATTTTAATTAAAAACAACTTTTTTCATCGTAATATATTATGTGGTTAAATTATAATATTGAATGGTTTTAAAGTATAAATAGAATATATTTTTACCATTTAATATAATGTATGTCATTATCATTGATTTTACCTTGAATTCGTAGGTTAAATCAATTCAATCTTTTGCAATGTTTTAAAGAAAAACCCGTTTTTTCTTTCGACAACGGGATTAATTTTAATTTAATTTCTGCATATTTTGTGTATTGAATTTGGAAAAATGGATTCCATATTTGGAATTAGTGGGGCCAAATTATGTTAATAAGCTACTTTTTATTTTTGGGAATTATGAATAGTAACTACGGTAAATTTTATTTACCATAGTTAAAGGTAAATCGGGTAATTAAGGGTAAATATAATATTTTAAAATTACCCTAAAAATGTCAAAATCCTATTGGGTGACTAAAATTCGACCCATATCACCTCAGGGTCGGATTTGAATCATTTAATGGACATTTTTCCATGAAAATAACTTAATTATTATTAAAACCAAAGAAAGTGACAACATGTCACTCTCTTAAATCTTATAAGTATATTAAGTTTAATTTAGTGATAAACTTCATGAAACTTCGAACATGAATAGTCTCCAGAAAGATAATGAAATTATCTACATCATATAAATTTATTTATAATTTTTAGGGATTAAATAATTATCATTAATTATGACACAATAGTGATACAGAAATTGTTTATCTAGTGAAAAATCAAGAATATTGTTTTTATTAAACTAATAGTGACCATAAAATGAACAAATACCTAACCGAAACTTATTTTCCATGTAAATGTAAACCATAAGCATCCAATGGTAGAATATGTGACCATTTGGAGACTTATAAAAGCGATTATGACACTTATATTATTTTATTTTAAATGATGCCAAAGTTGTCACCTTCATAATTTAATAAATATAACAATTTAAATATTGTGATTTTAAGATGATAAATTCGAGTAAAAGTATTATTTTGAAAGGTAATAGATTTAGTTTCATCATAGGATTTTATTTTTAATTTTTATGCAACAAATAAGTATATTAAATAATTATACAAAAATGTTGTAGTATTTATTTTATTAAGAGATAAACCAAATAAATGGTTTCAAAAATAATAAAATAAATATTATATGAACTATTTAATGTGCTCCAATAATTTTTAAGATACATATGACATTTTATA
Source organism: Viscum album (assembly GCA_963277665.1). Classification (NCBI taxonomy): domain Eukaryota; kingdom Viridiplantae; phylum Streptophyta; class Magnoliopsida; order Santalales; family Viscaceae; genus Viscum; species Viscum album. The sequence continues at coordinate 570,110,818 of OY728151.1, forward strand.
AATCTATTAAAACTTTTAGATCGAACATATCCTCTGTATTTATTTTATTTAAATTCAAATAAATGAATAGTGTCAAAATTGACACTAATGTTATTTTATAAAAAAAACATATTATAAAATTTATTAAAAATATCAAAATATTTCAAAATTACAAATTTAAATTTATATGATCAAAAATGTTATTAATAATACAATTATGGACAATTCACAAAAAATAATTAATTATTTGTTATAATTTAAAAATTAGAATATTATTACCTCAAATAAAATAATATTGATTAAATAAGGATAAATCATGTTGATAATGTTTAAAATAAATTCCTAACATGTCTAAATTCTATTGGTTGATGATATTACAACCTTATCTTGTCTAATATTCGAATATGAGTCATTTTTATGTGGGGTTAGATTTATTATAAATTAATATTTTTAAGAATTCCAAAGGTGCCCCTCTCCTCCCTTATAAAAGGACACCTCCTCCCCCTCCTCCTCACACAAATTTGAGCACTCAAGCTCGGCCAACCCCTGCCATTTTCTCCTATACACTTCCCTAAGATAATCCTAGAGGTCCTGGTCTTCTTCAAAGACCAATCTTAGTTCCCTAAGTGGAGGATTCAAAGAGGCGTTCCAAAGAAGAGGTAATATCCATTACCGATCTTTTCAATTTCATTCTTCTTCAACTTCTTCTTCTTTAGTTGTTTCATGATAAAGTAATAACATCAGTATTATGTACATACTGATATGTTATTATAAATATGAAACAACCCAAATTTACCTTCTATCCATCCTACGGAAAAAATGAAATCACCGCGCGTGCGTACATACGGAATACCGTCTCCACGCCGTGGTGTAATCTATTTTTCCACCATCACTTTACAAGGATGGGTATAATGGTGTAATGAGTAACTATTTATGATTATTATAAAGTAATATTTATACTCAAATAATATATATATATATACTCCAATATATTTCCACGATCATAGGAACGATATCATCACTCGTGCGTACGTACGGAATACCGTCTCCACGATGTGATGCGACTCATTCTACATAATCATCATTACATAGTAATTATATAAATGAATTGAATGAATAAATATGATATATGTTACACTAATACCATTCTGGATATAAGGTATCTATAACCTTAAAAGAAGAATAAGAATGTATTCGGCAAAACACGCATAAGAACAAAAGGCAATAAAGACCCGAGTAACAGGTAACAATGAAATATTACAAACAAGAAGCTAAGAATATGACCATATATGATATCATATCAATATGTATGATTCTGTAACAAGTCAATAACATTATTTAAACCATTATACAGGAGCTTCGGACACGTACAAAGCAAATCGGACATATGGTAAGGGAAATATCACAATCTCATTTCTATCCGAGATTGTTTATACTTTGAAATTTACTGGGGTGTATTTTATCATCCACATCCATGTTTCCTCGATATGTAATATTATTTCCATTCACCTACAATTTTTAAAATCCAATTTTACCGTTCGGTAAGTTTTTAGTAAAAGATATGAAAGGAATGTTTTGTCGTTTTTCATACGAGGTAACTTTTCCGACAAAAGTACGGGAAGAATGTTTTTTTAACTTATACGACATGAATGGATTTTTAAAACATTATTTCCAAGAAGCTTCCTTTACAAGTTTTCAAGTATATTTTTAATCAACTTCTTTTAGTTTATAATTGTATGACATGTTAAGAAAAGAAAAGTGTTTTTGAAGAAGAAAGGATATTTTCCTCAAGAATGGAGTTCACGTGTTTTATCAAAACTATTTTCCATCTAAGATAATAACGGGTTCTATTTTTATCCCTATTAATACATTTATTTGATTATGTTGTGAGGGAATTATTTTTATGAAGTCATTTACTTTATATTATTTGTTTTATGATGTCATGATTTTTCAAGAATCCCATTTTTGTTACATGTGTTATGCGATAATGTATGATTTGTGATGATGTGGCACACATAAGAAAGGATTCATTATAAGATGGGTGGGACCTATATCTACCTCCAATGCATTCGGTAAAGATATTATATCTCATGAGATAGACATGGATGGAATGGTAGGTTATACCGGTTCAGTGAAACAGGACTGAAACGAGGGTTACTCGATTCAGAAAGGGACTTTGTCCACTAAAATAGTCTTGGCAATGAGTCTTGACTAACAAGAAATGATTCTCTATGATTATGTGTGAATGCCACAAAGTTTCATGTTTTAAGTTATGATTATTGTGATTACATTTCACTGCCATGATTTATCCCATGTTATGAAATTATGCTCTCTTTTGCAGGTTAAGATTTCCAAAATGTTATGTTCTTATGAATACAATGTGATTGATATTTCTTTTGTTTACCCTTACTGAGCATTTGAGATCACCCTTTTATGTTTTCTTTTCCCCAGGATATAAAGAAAGGTTTTAGGTAAAAAAAGGGAAGATCTTTATAGGAGATGTTGAAGATCTTTCACCATGATTAGAAGATTACGTTCCGAGTTTCCAAAGACACTAAACTATTACGATCCTTGTGTGTGTGTGTTTTTTTATGTACTAAGTATTCCTCAAAAGTAATGTAATGTTAATGTACGTCAAGCTTCGGGTCTCTACATTAAATTACTGATAATCTAATATTGATAAGAATTTACATGTTTTTGGAAATTAATTATGTTATTTGAGTTGATATACAATATTTTATGAATTTGGGTGAGGGAAAAATAGTGAATACCTAAGGGAAATTCTAAGTACATGATAACATCTGGATTTTTTGGAAGGTTTTGAGTATATGGTTTCCCTATCGATGACATTAAAATCAAGATATTACAGGTGGATGAATAATATATTATGTATGTATCGAGTGGTAATAAACCCAAAAATGAAGTATGGGATATTAATTTTATCATAAAAACGTTCAGGATAGAGAGGCCTTACTTCATACCTACTTTGAAACTCCCATGGGATATACTTTGTTTAATCTTATGCTTATTATGAACCACATTAAAACATTGAATCCCAAGTTATGTTAAAGTATAAGGTTTTGACGTATGTGGAAATAAATATAATGTAACCTTGGATTAATCAACAATGATAAATGTGCAACTAAGTTTGATTTAATTTGAACTATAATAGCTTTAGGTTAAAAAGATAATATTCTAATGTAGGAAATCATATTGTTACATTTTATCACATATATTTATTATAAAAATTTAACAATTTTTTATTTCATATCTCATGTTAACATATTTTTGTTTCTGTAATGGTTGGAACAAATATGAACCAAGGGTCATAGTATTAATATAGACACTACCTCAACAAATAACCCATCAGAATGGGAAGTTGAGTTAGAGGCCATATGATTATTTTAAACTGGATAACATGAAATATATTTAACAACGTGAACATATTGAATGTACCAAATACACCAAATAATGGAAGGATAAAATATTTTTTTATTTTTATATGACAATGATAACGATAGAAATAATATTAAACTCTCTACATGTCAGAAATAAGGATAGAAGCATCATGAAAATTCTCCTAAATGGATGGGTAAATGATAAAATTGTTTTGATGATGATGAAAAAACTAAAAAGTATAATTGAATGAGAAAAAATAAAAAAATATATCTCTAAAATTCCCTGAAAAATGGGAATTTTTTAAAATAATTCCATTATCCATTGGATAATGAGGAAAATAGATACCCACAAATATATAAACTGTTATAGCATATAAAATCTGATGAAACAAAAATAATAGTCGTTAAAATTGAATTTTCACTCTGGATTTGATTATATTTTATGTTTTATGTGTTTAAACGTTTTATATATTGAATTATGAATAAATAATTGTTGGTTTTATAATTATTTATATAGTTAAATTATATTCTTCATGGTTTGTTCAAGTTTCTTCTTATGGGTGTTCTATTTAGAATGAATTTCCTCTTTTAACAAAAGGTTTATACAAAAGTATGTATTGTGAAATCTCACCTTATATAATAACTCAACACCTAATAAAATACTATATTATAGTTAATTAGGAACTTCTTATAGAAATTAATCCCATCAAATGAGTTTTAAAATTATGATTCTTTAATTTAATTAATGGATAAAAAATGTAATGAATTTATATTTAACAATGTGTTTAACCTAAATAAATTTCATGTAATATATTTTCTACAAGAAAAACTAATCTAAAACAAAATTGTGAGATTTTAGAATAGAATTTCAATTCTAAAATATAACCATTTAATTATTGGATATAAAATGATGAAACTGTAATACAAAATATAAGAAGGAATGAAATGGCATCGAGTAACAGAATTCTCCCATATGAAGCTCATTTTTAAGAGCCTAAATAATAAGTACCTTTAAAATGGTTTTATTTGGTCCAATCCCAATACAAATTCAAAATAGTATGGTATGAATACAAAAATATGTGGGAGAAATCCTATATCATTGAAATTTCCATGAGATCTATGGTATAGAAATTACCAGACATGACTCCTACTAGATATTACCCTATACTTAGATCATATGTTATGATCTCAAAAGGATACGTAACTTGAAATTATTATGATGTAAACATGTAATTATTTATATAATAATTTATTTATCAGGTATATTTTTCATATTTCCCTTTTTGATTCGTAAGGAAAGAGAATGGTTATTTTCCAAAAAATTGGTTTTATTTATATTTTATAATTAAAAACATAATCAATATAATTTATATTCTGAATTATATAGTAATGCCCTAACCCCAATTACCCAGAGTCGGTGCATTATTACATAATAGTGCCATGATCACAAGAAAGATCAAGTCTCGAAAGGCCGATTAGTTTAGTACCCTTGTAATAAATAGATACATTCATAAAGTTTACATTACATTTTAAAGTGAAAAACTACTAAAAAACATATTGTCTTCATATCCCCTCATATTATCCCTATAGTTCATTCATAAATTACTTCTTAACATCTTGGGAAAAAACATTGAAAGGGGTGAGCTCAGATGCTCAGTAAGGATAACAATATAGCAGAAACATTCATAAATAAGCATAAACATTTAAGGCAATGTATAGCTAAAACAAAAGCCATATAAACTTGAACATCAGCATAATATGGAAAAGATAAAATGAAATAATTCCATTTACGTTTTCACATGGATATTATACTAGTCAAATAATCACATGCAATATCAATAATCACTTTTATAATGTTGGAATGCATAATGCCAGACTGTCATAAACACATAGCCAAGGCCTCGTGCCAAGAATACAAATATTATTTAGTCAAGGCCTTGGGCCAAGACACTAGTTTTTCTCATGAGACCTACCGATGTAATTTTGTAGAAGATACTTACTTTTAAAATTGATCAAATATACTCCAGTGTTTTTCTAAAAACATTATGCAAGCTTCTGAAAATAAAATAACTAATTCTGAGACTACTTGACTAATTACAGGCCATGATGGGTCCATGCCTAGTCCCTTCCAGTCTACCACACTCGAGATTCAGGTTTTCTGAAAACATTTTTATTCTTGCATTAAATACGTATACATTTGCACTGGATTTTCATATAATTGAATGAAATATCTCTCTCTTTTTATCGAAATCATTTAAAAATAACATAATTATAATAGTAAACCTTTATTTTGAAAATATTATTATAAACGTGTGAGTGAAGATTCAAAGGTTTAATAACGGCAGAGAATAACCGCACCTTCCATATAAGCTAAAATAACACTCTAACCTTAGTTTTGTCAAAAAGGTCAAAAAGTAACTTTTTTGGAAAACGACAGAATGATTCTTTTCAAAATCTTATAAGGTCAAATAAGGATATAAATGAATTTAAAACATTTTCTATTAAATATTAAAAATGTTTTGAAAGACATTTTTATGAAACATGGATGTGGATGATAAATATGTCACAGTAGATAAATACGTATAAACAACCTCGACTAATGAAGAGATTGTGAAATAAACCCTTACCAATTTGGTGACATACGAAACATACACCCCATGAAAGCGTTATCATAAAATGAATATGTAAATACTCATAAATTAATGTTTATTACATAAATAATACAATTATGGGCAGTACATACACCACACAAAAGTTAATAGTGGCAATATGGCATGAATCTCACAGGAATAATGTGTGAGATGAAAACCCCTTACCTTGTACTTTTCCTTGGTTGGGGGTAGGTTAACCTCCTGTATAATGTTGAAATAATTTTTATTAAATTATAAAATAATCATATACATTAATATGATATCATATATGATCTTTTAACAATGATTTGTTAATAATATCTTTGTATTATCATCATTTCGGGTGTTAACGGATTCGTTTTCCATTATATTATTTGTTACGTGAGCCATATATATTATGGATGGAATGTATATTATTCATATCCAAAATGATATCAAGTCCGAAAAAATTATTTTTAATCATTAAATGATTATTATTCTTGAATGGATACGATGTAGAATGAATCTCATCGCGTTCATGGAGACGGTAGTCCGTACGTACGCACGAGCGAAAATATCATTATTTTGATATTAAAATGATATTTAATTTGATGATATATCATATATACAGAATCAGTATCATGTTATATTTATTATTTACATGAATTAAACAACATTATTATACCAATCCAAATAATAATGTTTTGAATAACAATTACACCACGACGTGGAGACAGTAAGCCGTACGTACGCACATCTGGTGACATGTCATTAAAAAGATGGATAGAATACTGAAATATGGTTGTACCATGTTTATAATAACATAAAATTATATAAAATATACTGGAGTAATTATTTTATAATGGTAATAACAAAGAAAGAAGAAGTGTAAGAAAAAAGGATCTTGACAAAGGGTAGTGAAATCATTACCTCTGCTTCGGGTTCTTTCTTTTGATTTGATCAAAAGGGCTCCTTAGGTTGCCTTTATGACTAAATTAAGGCCCCTAAGATGAGTTGAGGGAAGTTTAGAGAGTATTTGGTCAGGTTTTGGCTGAACCAAAAGGATTTGAAGGTGTGAATTAATGAGAAGGGGGGGCCTTTTATAAGAGGGGTGAGGGGCATCTTTGGAAAAGCTAGAAATATTATTTTATAATAAATTAGTATTCAGTTTCTAATGGCAACAATGTGGATTATTTAAAGTCTAGGGTGGGGATATATCTCAAACCACTCAAACAATAGGATTTAGACAGGTTTGGGTTACTATATTAGCCTTTTCTTTAATTATTAACTCTTAGTTAATCGGTTTCACTTTTACCATGTCCCTTTTTATTTTTATATTATATGTTTAACATACATACTATATACATCGAAGAGACCCCAAAGTGGTCCATTAATGATACAAATATCATGATATATGTATTTTGGCCTATCCTTAGATTTTTAAGAATTTAATATCAATTAATAATATAATATTTTTTTAAAAAACACTTTTATGTCAATTTTGACACTATTCAATAATTGATTTTTGTAAAACTCATAATAGAATTATTACATAGAAAAAAGGTAATTAACTCAATTCTAACATGTCATATTTACATAGAAAATTATTTTTATTTATTAAAAGTCTCAAATTACATTTATTTGGGTATTTATAATATCAATTGTTCTAATTTTTCACTAATTGGGTAATTACTGCATCACCATTATGTCATAAATGAATTACATTATTTAATGTCTAAAAAATATAAATAAAATACCATTATTTAGGAAATCTTTTTATATTTATAATGAATATTTATAGTTGAAAATCCAACCTATATAACTCTATGTAAAAATTGTTTTTCTAAACGATATACGCTTATGTCATTTTTTTATTTATTTTATCTTAATTAAAATAAAGTGTCCCTATCACCTACAAGTGGCTCCATGGGGTCCCAAAATCGACCCAAAGATGTCCAGGCTATGAAATGTATCCACCAATAAGGTTAGGACACGTTTTAGAGTAATTTAGTATTATTATAATATTATTTGTTAACCCTTATTTACCGGATTTACCCTTTAACCATGGTAAATAAAATATTTACCGAAGTAATTATTCAAAATGTATAGAAATAAAATTTACCTATTCACACAATTTAGAAATCCTGATTCCAAATATGGAATCTATTTTTCCAAATTCAAAACACAGAAGTGGCAAAAATTAATTTAAAATTAATTCCCACTGTTAAAATATAAAGCGTGTTTTTAAGATATAACAACTATCAAAAGATTGATACTTGTTTATGTCTGGTTTAATTGTGAAATTATGTCCAATGACCAAAATTGTATTAAATGGTAAAAATATATTCTAATTATAATTTAAAACCACTAAAATTCATAATTTATCACTATTAATTATTTTGATTAAAAAAGTTGTTTTTAATTAAAATTTAGTAATTTTTAATATTAATCAAAATATAAATTTATCCGAAAAGTTCCAAAATTTCACCCTAGGATAATTTCGATATTCTGAATCCAAAAATTAAGTCCATTTTGAGCGATAAAATTTATAGAATTTAAAAAAATTTGTATTACTATTCATAACGGCTACTTTGATTGGTTGAGGTGTGTTAGAACTCGAAGTTGTGTACAACATAAGCTACTGTATTAATCAAAGAGAAGCGTACCATGGAAGCATGTGGTGTTACATTCTCTTCTCCTTAAATAAATTGTGTTCTATCAATTTTTAAAATTGGTATTTGAAATATAATGGAAAGTCCCATAGTGGAAAAAGATTCAATAAAACTATCACTTTAAAAGAAAGAAAGAGAAGTAAAAAAGGTCACCTGAGATAACCTATACTAGGATTCCATGTATAAAAACATGGATATGGATGATAAAATAAGGGTCAAGTTCTGATAGAGAGGGATAGAAAACATGATCAGGAGAAAGTTAACAATAAGATGACCACAAACTTGTGATGGGAGAAAGGGTCCTTAGTTTCCCAGTAGGAAAAGTAAATCGACAACAGTTTTTTTGTTTTAAGTTTCCTTACATAAATATGAGAAATTCAATTTGGGTATTGACTTAAAAAATAAAGAGATATATTTAAATTTTATGTAGATTTTCATTCTTTAATAAATTTCCACCACTAACTCATTTTTTTAAACGATGAGTATTCAAGAAGACTTGGTCACACAGGAAGAGCCAGAAGAAACTTCTATAGAATCACATGATCCATAAAGGATAAACTATATATTTACATTTCCATTAGAGATTAATCAAAACCAAAATGGTTAGTATAATATCTGATGACCCCCAAAAAGGATATTCCTTTAGATAAATAAACATTAATCTTAATTTCTAAAATCAATACCCCAAAGTTAAATAAATACCATTCAATAAACAATTGTCCTTAAAATCCTTCAATATAATCCAAATTAATATTGAAACCCAATGCTTATAATAATTTGGTTATGTTGACTTCCAAGTTAAATTGTATCTCCAAATGACATCAACTGCTCTTAAAGTCACATACTTAAAAGTTATTAACATAATCACATATTCTCTATTATAGGTTAATAATTTCCATAAATAACCCAAATTACTATAAATCCACAATAAAAACATAGATAAAAATCCACCATTACTGCTCTAATGAAATCCCATATTATTCTATTTTTTTAGGCATATAGTGTTCCCAAAAAAATGAACATCATCCAAAATAACATTTATCACTTAATCACCCAATCATTTTCCTATACTATGGGTATTAATTTTATAAGACATAAGAAACCAAATCAACTTATTATTGATTAATAAAATAATTTAACTTAAAATAATTAGTCACACTAACCAGAGACTTCACGTAGTCCAGTTGTAGGCGATAAATCTCAATCGCACTTTGGTTGTGGGTTCGATTCCCACAACATTGTCTGACGCGACGAGTTGTCACATGGTCTATGTGTTGTCCTTTTTCAAAAATTATATTTTATAATATTACCAAAATGAGATAAATTCCTCAAAATAACCATAACATAATTTAACCATAAATGGTATCTCATACCTTTCATTTTCTTCCCATAATATAATAACTTGTAATTTCCTCAAACCCAATGATCATACAAGACCAAATGGTTATTTATAATTATATCCACAAGAGAAAATATAATTCATCCTCAAATATCATTTTCACATGATAAATTGTAGGGTTACACATACAAGAGAAAATTATTCCAAAGTAATCCGATAAATAAATAGAACTAACACTTTTAAACATTTCACCATCCATTTATATCCACATAGGTTCATAATCATATGTTCCTCAGGTTCCCATATTGTCTCTTCCATATTTTGATTTCTCTATAGAAATTTTACCATATGAGTAATACAGTTTCTCAACACTTGATCTTTGGTTTGAAGAATTCTGATAGGCTCTTCACAATAAGATATATCTGGTTGTAGGTCTAATTCTTTATAGGTGAGTACATGTGTTGGGTCAGGAATGTATTTTGTCAATATGATATATGGAACACATCATGAACTCTGGAGAGACTAGGAGGAATTTTCCTTTGGTAGAATGTGATCATGTGTCACAATGGTACCTCAACAATTTTTCAAAATCATCTACTTCCTTTACCCAAAAACACCTCATCCATCTTGGATTATATCGATGGAAACATTGATGCATCATGAAAAAATAGGTATTTCTTATATATAATTTTGTGACATCGTCTTTAACATGTTTATCTAGAAAAAATCTTCCTGATTCATCTTCAAATATATAAAAATAAGGCTTTGGTAAATCAGTTTTTGTATGTCCCAAAAGACATAAGTGTATAATTTGATACATATAGGTTGTTTTAAGGTCTTCCTCTTATGCATCATCTAGAAAATCATTTAGTGCATCCTAATTTTGAGATAATGTGAAGAATTTTAAAAGACCTTGATGGTACTTCCCATGCTTAGCATGGTAAGAAAGTTGAGAGCACAATATTATCCCATAGTCGGTTCTTGATCCTTGAATGAATCGTGCAATGCTAGAGGTATTGGATTTCTCAGAAAGTTGTTTTCATGTAACTTGGACATTTGAAAAAGTTTCGACATCATATGTGCATGACTTCTACATAATAATTGAAAGTAGTTCTATAGGAAGAGAGAGAAGAGTTTTTCGTGATCTTTCTCCCACTATGTTTTAACTTAATAAAAGAAAATACAATTAGGGTTTTTGAATACTTATCTAATAAGAATGTAAAAAAAATATACATAATAGGATAATCTTGTAATTGAACAATATATCCTAACTTGGGCTACCCTATGTCAAAATCTACGTTATCCACTATCTATTTCCCGACATATATTATTAGGGGTATTTTTTGATTCCCTTTATAATGGTTCATACTAATCTTGTGAATTTACCAAAGCATATCCCCTGAGAGTGTTGTAACCAAGAGTGCAGCAAGGCCCATTTTCGTGCACTAGTTCCCATTCGAGTTTAACTCAAAGCGGTGTTTTCGGGTTTTACCCCTGGGTACATCTGTGCCAGAGCCGCCTCTACCTTCTCAAATCCAGACATGGATTTATTGCTCGGAAAACCCACAAAATATCTATAATACGAAAATTCTTGTATGATCTTCTATACTAATCCTGAAAGTCTATCTTAGGGCTATGTGATCTAATCTGAGTTTATCTAAATCTAGAATCGAAGATTTGTGCGAAACTTCCTCTGATACCAACTATAACGCCCCGACCCCAGTTACCCAGAGTCGGTGCATTATTACATAACATTATCATGATCACAAGAATGATCAAGTCTCAAAAGACCGATTATTTTAGTAGCTTTGGAATATCTAGATACATTCATAATGTTTAAATTACATTATAAAGTGAAAAATACTACAACAACATATTGTCATTATATCCCCTCATATTATCCATGTAGGTCATTTATAAATTACTTCTTCACATCTTGGGAAAAATAAAACATTGAAAGGGGTGAGCTCAGATGCTCAGTAAGGATAACAATATAGCGGAAACATTCATAAATAAGCATAAACATTTAAGGAAATGTATATCTAAAATAATTCCTTATAAACTTGAACTTCAGCATAATAAAGAAAATATAAAATGAAATAATGTCATTTACTTATTCACAAGGATATTCTACTAGTTTAATAATCACGTGCAATATCAATAATCACTTTCATAATGATGGAATTCATAATTCCAAACTATCATAACCACATAACCAAGGCCTCATGCCAAGACTACAAATAATATTTTATCAAGGCCTTGTGTCAAGACACTAGTTTGTGTCATGAGACATACCGATGCAATTTTTTTAGAAGATACATACGTTTAAAATTGCTCAAATATACTCTAGTGTTTTTCTGAAAACATAATGTATGTTTCTGAAAGCAAAATAACTAATTCTGAGACTGCTCGACTAATTACAGGCCATGATGGGTCTATGCCTAGTCCCTTACTATCTACCAAACTCAAGAGTCAGGTTTTCAGAAAACATTTTTAATATTGCATTAAATACGTATACATTTGCACCGGATTTTCATATATTTGAAAGAAATATCTCTCTTTTTTTTAAATCATTTAAAAATAACATAATTATAATAGAAATTTTTTTTAAAAAATATAATTATAAGCATATAAGGGAAGATTCAAAGGTGTAATAACGGCAGAGAATAACCGCACCTACCATATATGTTAAAATAACACTCTTAACTTAGTTTTGTCGAAAAGGTCAAAAAGTAACTTGTTTGGAAAATGAAGAAAATATTCCTTTCAAAAACTTATAAGGTAAAATAAGGATATAAATGACTTTAAACCATTTTCTATGAAAAAGTAAATTTTTTTTGAATGACATTTATAAGAAACATGGATGTGGAAGATAAAGATGTCCCAGTAGATAATTACGTATAAACAACCTCGAATAATGAAGAGATAGTGAAATAAACCCTTACCAATTTGGTAACTTATGAAACATACACCCCATGAAAGAGTTATCATAAAATTAATATGTAAATTCATATAAATTAAATTTTTTTACATAAAGAATATAATTATGGGAAGTACATACACCACACAAAAGTTAATAGTGGCAATATGGCATGAATCTCACTAGAATAAGGAGTGAGATGAAAACCCCTTACCTTGTACTCTTCCTTGGTTGGGGGTAGCTTAAAATCATGTATAATGGTGAAATAATTTTTATTAAATTATAATATAATCATATACATTAATATGATATCATTTATGATCTTTTAACATTGATTTGTTAATAATATCTTAGTATTTTCATTGTTTCGGGTGTTAATGGAGTAATTTTCCTTTATATTATTTGTTATGTGAGCCATATTTTTTATGAATGGAAAGTATATTATTCATATCCATAATGATATCAACTCCTTAAACATTATTTTTAATCATTAAATGAGAATTAGTCTTGAATGGATACAATGGAGAATGAATCTCATCGCGTTCGTGGAGACGGTAGTCCGTACGTACGCGCGAGTAACAATATCATTATTTTGATATTAAAATAATATTTAATAGGATGTTTTATCATATATACCGAATAATTATCATCTTATATTTATTATTTACATTAATTACACATCATTATTATACCTATCTAAATAATAATGTTTTGAATAACAATTACACCACGACGTGGAGACAGTATGCCGTACGTACGCACGTATGGTGACATGTCATTAAAAGGATGGATATAATACTGAAATATGATTGTAACATGTTTATAATAACATAAAATTATATATAATATACTGGAGTTATTATTTTATAATGTTAATAACAATGAAAGAAGAAGTGGAAGAATAAAGGAACTTGAAAAAGGGTGGTGAAATCATTACCTCTTCTTCGGGTTCTTCCTTTTGATTTGATCAAAAGGGTTCCTTAGGTTTCCTTTACTACTAAAGTAAGGCCTCTAGGAAGAATTGATGGATGTTTAGAGAGTATTTGGTCCGGGGTTGGCCGAACCAAAAGGCTTTTATGGTGTGTATTAATGAGAAGAGGGAGTTCCCTTTTATAAGAGGGGTGAGGGGCACCTTTGGAAAAGATAGAAATATTATTTTATAATAAATTTATATTCGGTTTCTAATGGCTCAAAAGTAGATTTTTTAAAGGTTAAGGCGGGTATAGGTAAAAAAAATTCAACCAATATGATTTAGACAGGTTTGGGTTACTATATTAACCTTATCTTTAAGTATTAACTCTTAGTTAATTAGTTTCACTTTTACAATGTCTCTATGTATTTTTATATTACATGGTTACTAAACATTATATATACATCCAAGAGACCCCCAAGTGGTCCATTAATGATACACCTATCAGGATATAAGTCTCTTTTCAAAACCTTAGATTTTTAGGAATTTAATATCAATAAATAATATACTATTTGTTTTAAAAACTCTTTTATGTCAATTTTGACACTATTCAATAATTGATTTTTGTAAAAATCATAACAGAATGATTAATTCTAAAAAACTTAATTAACTTAATAATAACATGTCCTATTAACCTATAAAATTATTGGTATTTATAAAAAGTCTAAAATTACATTTATTTGGGTATTTATAATATTAATTATTCTAAATTTTCATTAATTAGGCAATTACTACTCACCATTGTGTCATAAATAAATTAAATTATTTAATTTCTAAAAATTATAAATAAAATACCATTATATAGGAAATCTTTTTAGATTTCTAATTAATATTTATAGTCTAAAATACAAAATATATAACCCTATGTTAAAATTAATTTTCTAAAAGTTATATGCTTATGTCATTTTTGTATTTATTTTAACTTAATTAAAATAAAGTGTCCCCATCACCTACAAGTGGATCCATTGGGTCCCGAAATTGACCCAAAGATGTCCATGGTCAGACATGTATCCAACAATAAAGTCAGGACACATTTTAGGGTAACTTAGTATTATTATAATATTTTTTAACCCTTATTTACCGGATTTACCCTTTAACTATGATAAATAAAATATTTACTGAAGAAAATATTCAAAATGTATAAAAATATAAGTTTTCTATATAAAAAATTTTGACATCCTGATTCCAAATATGGAATCCATTTTTCCAAATTCAAAACACAGAATTGGCATAAATTAATTTAAATTTAATTCCCGCTGTCAAAAAAAAAGCGTGTTTTTAAGATATAATAACTATCAAAATATTGATACTTGTTTATGTCCGGTTTAATTGTGAAATTTTGTTTAATAACAAAATTTTTATTAAATAGTAAAAATATATTCTAAATATACTTTAAAAACACTCAAATTCATATTTTATCACTATTAATTATTTTTATTAAAAAAGTTGTTTTTAATTAAAATTTTGTAATTTTCACTATTCATCTAAATATAAAAGTTATCCGAGAAGTGCCAAAATTTCACCCTCGGCTAATTTAGATATTCGAAATCCAAAAACGAAGTCCATTTTAAGAGATAAAATTTATAAAATTTTATAATTTTGGTATTTCTATTCATAACTGCTACTTTGATTGGTTGAGGTGTGTTAGAACACAAAATTGAGTACAACATACGCTACTGTATTAATCAAAGAAAAGTGTACCATGGAAGCTTGGTGTGTTACATATATAAAACAATATGATTTATTTATTTATATTTTGAAAATATATTTCAATGAATTTATTGGTATTTTTTTAAAATAATTGGTTCATAATTGAATAGAGAGAAAAGGCTGATTTTGCTAAAACTGTCACATTTATGAAATTTTCAAAAAATCATAATAAATTATCTATTTATGAATCCTATTTATAAAAAATATATATAATTATAAGTAAATTAATTAATTAAAATTTTATATTTTCCACTTTCTAAAACCCATGTATTTCATTTTTAAAAAAATATCTAATATTTACTTTAATAAATTAACTTATTAGCATATATTGAGATATCTTTATTCATTAAACTGCAAAAATTAAATATTAAAAATAGATATCATATTTTATATCAACATTATAATATTATATAATATTTTAATGCAATTCTTTTCATATGGGTAAGATTATTATGATTAATGTTAATTACCATGATAATGGAAAAAGATAATTTTCATTTAATTTTTTTATCATATTATTTAATTTTTATTTATATAATTAACAAATATCATTGAAAAGGTAGGTATAGTATAATTTTTAAGAATATATTTCAATAAATTATCACATATTTTATTTTTAATCAATACTAAATAATTATAATAACAAAAAATGATGAAAAACCAATTTCCTAGAAAACAATTCTTCTATATATTTTATATTTCTTTTGAAAAGTTAAATTTATATTTTTTATAAATTCAATTACATTAAATTGTGGTTAATTATTTTTTAACAAATTTAATATTTTTTAATATATTTTTTAGATTATATTTTTATTAAAATATAAATTACTTTGTAAAAATCTAATTACAATGTTAAAAACTAATATTGTAAAATGTAAAATATTTATGGTAAATAAGTAAATATATGTTTAAAAGATGTTTTTGAATTATTGGATGGGACCATATTGACATATGAAAAACCAAAACTAAATTAGTTTTAAATTATATATAAATTTACTCAAGAATATTTTTATTATTTATTTTAAAAGGTAAATTACATTGATAAATCTTCCCTTTTCATTTCTTATAAAAGGGGACACTTCCCCACATTCTTAACACACCCTTTATTTCAGATTCCTCAATGAAAATATGAAATATTTCCCACACTAAAATAAAATAACATTTTTATAATCTTCTTGAATTAATTATTTAGCCTAATCCCTTCATCTATATATAGACTTGTACTAGAATGATCAATGTACCAAAGTGAGTATTACATAATCTTTTCCATTTATCTTTAATATTTGACTTCTAAACCTACCCCAAACATGGTAATATAGGGATATTGGTATCATTATTATACATATATGTTGTTATATTATTTTGAAAACAAATATTTACTCCATTTAATCTACTTATAGAGACTAAAAAATGATAACATTTTATTTTGTGAACAAACTCCTTGACAAAACAGGTTTTCCATTTTTCTACATTATTTTCATTATTTATACAATGAAATGAATATATGATTAAAAAAATTAATAAATTAAAAATGATATACATATTTTTCTATTATACTTTTATTATAGGCTTTATTAACTATATATACCCCTCAAGATATATTGTATACATGTTTCGGTGGGTTTAACCACATACTTTAACAATGATGTAAAACATTATAAATGATGACTATGAGAACATAAATACTAATATTATTTTATGTTAAATAATAATTTATTGATTTGTTTCAATTAGATGGATATATTATGTATTTAACTTAATGTTAAAATATCAACTTTTATCAATATAATATCGAAATAAGCCGACAGTAGTTCGATTTTCACAAAATCATTCAAAAATATATATACAAAATAATATATCAGGATAATAAATATTCCATATTAAATTAAATATAGAATAATAATGTTTAAAATAATGAATATAACAAAAATAAATTTCATTTTTAGAAATTTTTGTGTATTCTTAAATTGAATAAAATTTAATGTAAATTTTTTTGCTAACATAATTTTATCAATCTAGTTACAAAAATTCTTATTGAACTCTATTGTATCAAGATTAATGTATTATAAATTAGGTAATAAGGTTTATTATATTTCCACATTATTTTTAGTTGTTTTATAATTCATCTTTATTATATTATTATCAAATAATTCTTACATCAAGGATTATGTTCCAAATAATGGTTTTTTGTCTCAATTTTTACCCCCTTGAGATATATTTGTTATTATACACCATGTTTCTTATGGATTATTCTACCTAGGACAATTTAATGTTTTTGAATAATTATTTTTCTATATTTTATGAAAATAAATTTTTAATTTAATGTTATTCCTCTGATGATGTTTTAACTCAAAAACATCTGAAAATGTAATGGTTTTTATCTCTATTACCCCTCACTATGGAATGTTTCAATATTATTGACCAACCTATTTCATTTATGGTGAGACTACTTACAATTATCTTATATTATAATAAATTTAGTTGATAATGGAAAACTCATATCATTCATTCATTCCATTCATTTATACTATGATTGATATCTTCCATAATAATATAAGTGCTTTTAAATAACATAACAGTCATTCTCCAATTATAATGTTTACCCTTGAAATTCAACATTAATATTTTATTATATTACCTATTTATATTTTTATAAATCTATTTTTTATAGATTAATCCTTAGTGATGAATTATCCTCCTTCTGTAAAATACATCGTTGTTAAGAGTAATTTTCATTATATAAAATGTGATTTGTTATCTGGGACAATGTTTTTCTCTTACCTCTAACATTTTACATTATTATTTTCAAAATAATGTGTCTTTTATATCCTATTCCATTAAAACTTATACATACCATATCTAAAAAATAATTTTTTATTTTTTTCTTGATTTTGATTTTAATAAAGGTGTAAAACAAGGATTTTCTCCACTTCATAATCAAAGGATTCTCTTAATCTCTATGATTTATAAAGACAAACCATTAGTTATATTTAAATTGTTTTTATTTGTTTTTATTTTTTATTTAAATTTCTTTAATGGATTTCACATAAATATTTATAAAATAGCTTATGAAACCCCTCGATAACATCATTCATAGAGTAATGTTAGAAGTGTTTTCTAAAATCAATTTTCCTTTTTTTAGTCTAAATTCTATTTATATTTTAAAAATTAATTACACTCATTGAATTCATATTAATTAATTTGTCTCATATTTACAAGATAATATTTTCCTTTCTTTAATAATTAATCTCAGGTTATCAAGAAACCCCAAATATTATTCACATATATCGAATAATTTGAGAAATTATTTCCACCAAGGAGGTCCTCCATGAATGACAACATAATTCTGCTTTTATTTTATTAAATTTGGATATATAATTGTGTGATCATCCACCAAATTTCTTATAATTATTTAAGGCTATATTTAATGGAAATAGTCATGAAACAAATTTCTTTTTCAGGTTAATATTTAATTTAAGAATCTTTGGATGTTATCTATGTGACCCACTTATGAATATATAATATCTGATGTAAGGGATGGACATAGAATTATATATCACTCCAATAAATTATGTAATTATTTAAATCTCAATTAATGTCATGTACGGGAATATTGATTGAATAAAATCCACTATGGATCTTTTTCAACTCTATGATAATGGTCTTATGAGTAAACCATTACTTATATTAATGATTTTGATAACCATGTAGCGTTTGGAATTTTAAGATTCTAACATCCAATGTAACTGGTTTCTTCATGATAAATAATCATTCTATGATTAATATATCTTGACCCATTTTTTATTGGGTGTGGAATATATATATTATGTTCATGTTCATTTAATAAACACCCATATGTTTACCTTGTGATCCCTTATGATCATTGATAGTTAAAACATGTAACATCATATTTCCTTATTAAAAGTACTTATTGAACCTTGATTTAGTATTTCATTAGTTTGGGTTTTTTTGGTTGTTTTGGATGGAATTGTAAAAAAATTAGCTTTAAGTTGATGTTCATGGATGGAACATAGATTGGGAAAACTGTGTAGTTTGGAATATGAAATTATGCATCTATGGTAGATACACACCAAGGGGATGTACAATTTTTCCAAACCATGTGACATAACCCTCAGACTATGCATCTTAAAATAGTAGGCTTTTCATGGTTTTCTCATATATAATTTAACTATATATGAAAAACATTCACCACAAATAGAATATCATGGAGGGAACATGGTTAGGTCACCCTATTAGTACTAATCATTCAGTTTCTCCAACAAACCATGTTTGAAGTTTTTTAATAAACTAAAAATAAAGTTTAATATCGATGGACCCCCAATATTAAAACTAATTGACCGCCACTCAAATATAATCATTTCACATGGTAATGAAGGCCCCCATGATTTTGTTGGGGCTCATCAAACCCCTTATCATGGATGATCATATCATGGTTTATCTTGTTTTATTTTCTATAAGAAATTAGATCATATCTACTGTGGATTATTCTCATCATATCTCGCTATTCATTATAGTTTGAATGATCGTAATTTTATTAATGGATTTAAACTCTATTTTTTGTGGACCTTGATTTTATGTTGTGTTTCTTTATCTAATTAACCTTTTTATTCATTGGTGATCCCATAGATAATGTAGTATTTGTCCATGTGATTAAATGTAGTTGGCTACATATGAATTTTCCATTCAACTGATAGCCTTTATTGATTCATGGATTTTAAATGAGATTTAATTTTTTTTAATATAAATTTTAAATTATAGATGTTTGTTTCTGAGATTGCTATGGAAATATTGAAACACCCCGAATTTCAATGAAATTGATATTTTTACGTTGATTGAAAAAAATTTATAGCTTCTTTTGAAGCTTGATTTTGTGAAATTGAATATTTGTGTATTATAGATAAATTTTCATAAATTGAAATATGTTTTTAAAAAGTATTGAAATTTATTAAAATCATTATTTAGTTTAGAAATAATAGAGGAATGTTGAAGTCTAATTTATGGGAAAATTAATTAGACAATAATGATGAATCTTTAGTGATCTTACCAATCATGGGTATTGGACCTATATAAACATTCTATAGAGACTCTTACTCTATGTGAAAATTCATTATTATGGATTTTTATGGTGTTATATTCTTATATAATTAATAATATGATTAGACCAAAGTATTTTTAGGTGCTTGAGAGCTCGGGCCACAGAACAGAGTAGAAAAGAAGTAACATGGTTTTTCTAGGTGGCCTGATTGACTGCACAAACCACCGATCAAGGGTTCCTCAGTGAAAACCTTGTTGTAATTACCAACATTTCCACATTAGAATCATGTAAAAATGAATCTTTTAGGAACTAGAGGATTCCTATAATATGTGTGTTGTCTACAACCACCACATTACTCATCACTATAATAGACCTGAACTCACACTCTTAGATCTAATGTTGAAAATAGAAAAATTACATTTTTGTCTCTGATAGAAATTAAGATGAACCAATTTTGTCTATACAAAACATAAAATATGTAATGAAAATATTCAATAAATTATATTATCAGTGAAATTTTTTGTTTAAATTTTTATATAATTAAAAAATTCTATTACATAATCAATTTCCATGTTATTAAATGATCAATTCTCTAACTTAATCCAGATCTTTTTATTTATCATTAATTCATCATCACCATCCATATAATGATATTATAGAAAAATGACATTAAATATAATTCTTTATAAACTATGGGAGAGGAAACATTAGAATTATGATATCAAATTTTTAGTATCGGTAAACATACAAATTAACAATCAAATTTCATTAGTGTGAATAAGAATATAAAATGGGGATGATGAAATAAAAAAACATCATGAGTATGTCATAAGAATAATAAAACCCATCAATGACAATAACATCATTCATTGAATCATTAAATAAGACTTTCACAAAGGAAATGATCATCAATATAAATATTCATGAGTTATTTCATATCAATCATGATCAAAAGATTCATTTAAACCCATTGAAAGCATAACAAAAATGAGTTTTTATGTTTAGAAAAGGGCTAATATAACCCATTTTAATCATATTTTAAATATAAATGGACACCAATTAAATCCATCGGAGAAACCATACAATAACTCCCCCTTCATTCCTCTAAATACAATGATCATTATCCAATACATTTGTGTGTAATCAAGGAACACCCGTCATATAATCTATATCGCGCTCACTAGACAATATCTAGGAACACCCATTATATAATCTATAACAGGATCACCAGGTGTTATCCGGTCATGCACATGATGTAAAATAATATGAATGTAACATTCATGATTAAATTACATATATAATTAATTTCATTATAAACACATTGAAATATCCCTTTCTATTATCAAAACATGATCATCCAATTTAAAAGAAACATGTTCCATGAATATAACGTGGAATCATGATTAATCTTTTCAAAAGTAAAAGGTTCCCTATAACTTACATTGAAACATGATTAACCCATGGAAAAGAATTAGGTACCTTAACTATCTATTTGAAACATGTTTTACCAATGGAAAAAATGGGTTTTATTAAAATAACAATGAAAAATTATTTACTTGTGGAAAATAAATGTGTTAGTTAATAATATCTTTGTAACATGATTAACTCATTGAGAAGAAATGGGATTATTACATGTCTCATTGAAATATTATTAACTTATGGGAATTAATGAGATAACATACAAAACTATTTGAAAAAAACATAATCCATCTTGATAAATATTTATGATTGTACCCTTTAAATAGATACCCATAAGATCATTAGTGTCAACAATGTTTGTTAACGTTTGGGAATGGAAATAACATTAAAATACCCATAATTGGTTTGATGAAAATAACCTTATTCCTTTTTAAAATAACTAAAAATCACAAAATATTAAAAAAAATTTATTTTTAATAAACCCTTGATAAATATGAAATACGGTTATAATAAAATAATGGTCAGAATGAAAATAATATATGTTCATAAAAAAATGAAAAAAATAAACATTCTTCTCAAACAATTTTGAAAAGGGAGTCCAAAGTGACTCACATGGAAAATTATGGGAAAATTTCTATCAAATACTTTTAAAATTATCTCAATGATGATGTAAAATAGATTTCTGAAATAACATTTATTTTTGAAATAACATTTTTAAAATCATTTCTGATACCTTGGTTATAGAATAAAAGTTAACCAATATAATAGAGAATCAATGATCAGTATCATATAAATTATCTTTTATGACGATTCTATAATCAATAATGTAAATAGAAATAAACCATGTTTACTATATTTAGAAATAGTAGAGATGAAAGATATGTTGATAAATAAAATAAGATCTTATGATTTATTTTAACAGAACCATCAATATAAACAATCCAAAAAAGAAAAATGATTGTAATATAAATCATTTTCCACATTAGTAATCAGTTAAATAACAATCCCATGAAAAGGAAACACTAAAAAACATGAATTTTTTTAATGATATAACATGTCAAAGGGTCTATATATATCTCATTAAATACTTTTGGTGTGTAACATAAAAAATGTCTCAATAAAGGGAAATTGGGATGAATTTCATTTTGGGAATGGTAATCTCTTGATCATAATCACCATAAAAATAGAAAATAAAATGGATTTAAAAATAATAATAACATTGTGAAAAATAATCATAACATAAATTGATGTGTAAAATGTAATCCAGAAAATAAAAATTAGTGTTGTATATGGAATTTTTCTAAAAAATTTATAAGTGAGATGTCAAAACCCTTACCATGAGTCAAAACATTCGGAGTATGATTGTTACCTCATTTATAATAATCTTAGATAAATAATTAAATTTATAAATAAAATTTTATTGTTTTAGTAACTCCTACTTAAATCATTAAATTTATTTCATTTTAATGGCATATTTAAATACAAAATCAATTAATTTGATGTTAGGTACTTGGAGGATGTTTGGTTCCTTGTTTGAAAACATATTTGGTGTGTTGATCAATGTATAAGAGTCAATTTTCTTACATATAAAAAAAATAACCATGAAATATGTGTTATATTTTTTCATCATATTTTCTTTAAAAACCCATCAGGAATGATGGTTATAAAAAATTAAGAATTTTATAATCCCAAAGACGATAGATCGTACATATATTTAACATTTCAACTTTCCAACAATCCTTATATAATGAAGGACTAAAATTTTTAAAATTTAATAATTAATATCATATTATAAAAATAATATTATTTATATATATATATATATATATCATCCATCTATTTTTGTGATGAAAAATATATCCTCATTGCTTTGTGGAGGCGACATTTCCCATATATTAACAAACAACGTTTCCAGTTTTCAGTATAAGAAAAAAATGATAAAATATGTTTTCAAATTGATAAATATTTTATCATAATAATAATTATTAAGTTCATATCATATATTCATTCTCATTATCTTTATTACCTTCCTTGTAAATAGTTAGTGAAAGATTAATCACATCAATTCGTGAGGTGATAGTCTACTGTACACATGAGCGATGTTATTGTATACCCAATCGAATGGAAAGTACGAAGTTATATGTGACATAATAATTTGATAATTATAAATATGGTAAATATAATAGATAAATATATACACATACACTTTATATACAGATTTATAGAAATATCTGAGAGGTAATGATGGAAAACATATGACTACGGTTCTAGAGGTGGTAGTCTGTCGTACACACTAATGATGATTTTGTATCCCATTTCATGGAAGAGGATATGCATTTTTTTATTACATTAATATAAACTAATGTTTGTATATGGAATGTACATGGGATATTATAAAAGTTTAATTTTATAATATCTTATGTAGCTGAAAAAAATCAATGAAACTTGGTTAAGAATGATACCTCTTCAATAGATAACCTCTATAGGTAATTAAATTAATTCTTTCATATGTTGGATATATGTTCAAAATAATGGATATAGGATATGATTATGGGATTATAGAAGATATATTGAAATTTTGGGGTCGAGAAATATGTATTTGAAGGTGTTGAGAAGAGATTATAGGGTTTTAATTTTATATGTCTATTGAGTGGAACACTTGTAATTTTTTAAAACAAAAAGTTTTACCCATTTTAAGAAGCACAATTTTGGAAAAAAAATATTATTTTAGATTTATTATATAACTTTTAATAATAATTATAATAATATAATTTAATATTTTTTTATATACTACAAATTAAATTTAATACATCCCATAATAGTGATTATTTTAATTAATAATAAAGGAGGGAATCTATTATCTGTAAAACATCTTTTAGAAAATCCTCTATTTAAACCCCAAAATAATTTTATACTATAATCCTATAAAATGATTTTTAAAATGTAATTAATTAGATTAAATAGAACTAAATAAAATTTAAATTACTTTAAATCATATTCAAAAAATAATGGGACTTTAAAATTATTTAATTTATTAAAAAAATGATAGTTTTAAAAAAATTGGTTTTTTCACTAATCATAGAAAAGTAAATATTTTCTGATAAATAAAAAAAACTCCATATGTTAATTTTCAAATGATGATTTAAAAAATTATCTTTATTTTTTCAAATACATTTTCTCAAATCATTATAAAAAATATATATATTATTTTCTCACAAAAATGAAAAGAAATCAATTTTTTAGAAAACATATTTTTGAATAATATCATTGCATTAGTTACAGAAATTGATTGATTATTTACAATGAATTTATGTTAATAATTTTTATTGATTGTAACATATATATATATATCATAAAGTATTTAGTTACAATGGTTATATATTTCATGCATAATCTAAGCTTGGTGTAGCCTACTGAATTGGCTATATATATTCTAAACATAAACATTCATGTATCATTAAATAGTCAGTATTAGAAAAAGTTATTTTCATTGTGAATTGTTTTATATTAACATTTATATTATTTTTTGTTGTTTTTGATTATGTTAAAAGTGGGAATTTAGACGTTGGTTTTTTGATGTCAACGTCTAAAATATGATTCCATTTGTTTTTTGTGTGGTTTTATGAAAAAAATAATGTTAAAAGTCATCATGGATGGATTTTAATTTCATTTATTAAGAAATTAACATTATAATCCACCATCTAAAATCAATTCATTAAAACAAGACATTAACACTGCTCATAAAAGACATATTTCATTGGCTTTTTTCATGGAGAAACATTAAAAATAAATTTTGACATCATTTTTTAAAAAGAAGTTGTTAGAAATTCATAGAATGTTTTATATAATTTATCAGGATTTGATTTGAATACTCGTATAGCTAAAATGGTCTTATGGATCAAATTTTATGGTCGTTGGATGTTGGATTTCAATAATTTCAATAAATAAAAACTTGTTTCAATAAAAACAAGAGATGCATGAAATGAAAATTAAAGGCACCAAATGACAAAATAATAAACATAATACGTCAAACAATTTTAATTATATTATTTTATTCCTTTGAACTGATATGTTTTTTATCTTTATTTATCTTCTTTTTTGGTAATAACTCATGATTCAATGAAAATTATGATCGATGATGAATTTTTCGCTTTTTTTTGGTAAATCTCATGTGGAATTTGTATCTTTGTAACTTGATCATATGAATATATCTTAATTATTTGACAAATTATCATGATATTGATTTTTTAATGAAAAATATATCAATTAAATTAAATAATTAGAATGTATACCATTTTTAAATCATATATTTAAGATGCATTAACATTTGGATTGAATTGAAGAGGTAAAATATGTTGAAAGAAAATAGAATATGTTTTTATATACTATAAAATAAAATATTTTTAGAGGTTTTTTATTAATATTTTGGAATGGTATTAAAATTAAAATTGTAATTTTGGAAAAATTGAAATATCGATCCTGTGAATTTGAAATTTTACTTTTATAATTAGCTAAATTAATGATCGAAGTTCAAAACCATCATATATTGGAGTTATAAGATCATTTTTTAGTAAATTGATGTTAAAGGGACTATGAAATAATATTAAAAAAATTATTCTTTAATGTGTAATCAAATCCTCTATTTAATGTCAGTTCATGAAGAATAAAATATTATAATTCCACATCAAATACTTTAAACATGATTTCTTTTCTAGGAATGACATTAAAAGTCTCTTTTAACATTAATATTTTATATAACTGACATAGATAATGTTTACTAATTTGTATATAATTTTTGAAGATTCAAATTTACTATTATAGGAGCTCAAATGGAGTAATTTATCAAAATTTATTGACCCTATATGTTGGACTTATCTAAGATAGTATCGGTTCCAGAAAATAAAACACATTAAAAGTATTCCATTTAGACATTTGATGTTAGTTTTTTATGAACTAATATAAAAAATAGCATTTTAAAATTAGTTATATAAAACCAATAATAAAATTCCTCTATGAGTACTTTTAATTTTTTCCAATCTTAAATCAAAATTGGTATTTTAATGTCAGTTACTAAAAATCACTATTAAAATTCATCATGGAAGACATTACAGTCGGTCATGAAGAACTGATGTTAAAAAGTCAATTTTAAAACCATTTTTCGACTAATGTATCAAAAATAATTCCATTATTTTAAAATATATGGTGTTATATCATTGTACTCTCTAATAAATTTCACCCTCACAATTTGAACTTGGACTCAGTTATCAATGATAATATTTTTTCAAAAAAACCTATTTTGGAAACCCACATCATCAAAATGGGTAATAAAAAATCTCATCATAAGAGAGAAAAGGATGTATAAAGATCATCTAGAATCACACTTACTTGGCTTCCAAATATGACAACATAGGTGGGATAATGATATTTTTACATTCAATAAAATTATAATTTCTAAATTATGTTGTAGAGTAATAGGGATCATTGATCATAATAAATTTAAAGATCATGAAAAATTCAACAACCAAAAAACCATAAACCCAAGAGGTGTAGTAAAAGATTATTTATATCATCATAAATAATGGTAATATGATATATAATTTTTTCAAGATCCTTTTCCAGGGGTTTAGCAATTACATACTACATATACTAAGGAAATATGGAAATATACTTGAAAAGATATAATTAATTCGTTGAATCATTTAACTAAAAAACTTCTACTTTTTCTCAAAATATTGAGTATTTGAGATGGATTCGACAGGCATGAAGCACTGAATAGAACTTTGAAAACACTACATAACTAAAAACGGGATAATCATGCTATTACCCCTATAATTAAACATTAAAAAACCAAAATGGTTATCATAATAAAAGATAATTTCCAAAATGAATAAAATAAAACATGATAAAATAATATATTAATCTCTAAAGTTAAACTATAATACCCAAAGTTAAAACTAATTAATTCCATTTAAAAATGATCAGATATCCAAAATAACCTTAATAATCTGAATATTAAAGATTATTTTGACCACAATGTTTATATAATACATTTTATCTTATAATCATAAAAATATAAAATTATTCTTCTAAAATAACATTAATCACTTAGTCCCTAATTCACTTTTCAGTCTCATGATCACCTATTTTAAAAAAACTTGTGTTCCTAATATTACCTTAGTACCCTAGATCATAAAACCCCAAAAGATTAAAAATTCCTTAAATTTTATATCTCTAAAATTTAATGAAATACATCATATTAAACTGAATATTTATATATATTTCAAACCGATAATATATCTACAAATGATTCATTAATAACATTAACATCCCATCACATAAAACCTCCTAATGGGTGTTTACGACATTGAAATTATGATCATCCTTTATATTAAAGTCCTATGATGGTATCAAAAAATAATTAGGTATCCTTATATAAAAATATCATAATCTCCAATGATATCCAATCATTTCCTCTGATATCAACGATAAAATCCATGATCATGAACTCCATGATCCAATACTCAAAACATAATTATTTCATTTTTTTTTATAACAATGAAGGTGACCAAATTTTTTCAATCCAAAACATAAAACATAAAATATAAATAGTGGAACAATTACATTATCAAGGTCATTTTAGGTCTATAATTTTTTAAAATTATCAAAAACTTGTACAAAAAACAATACCCTTGTTTTAAATTTTAATTTATATCACTTAACATAGATTTTCTTATTTCATATTAATTCAAAATCATTATCCATATAAAAAACTTCTACAATTATTTCTTTCAACATAATTATATATAACCTTTGTAAATGTTATAATTGGAAGGGTGATCTCTAATGCTATGTAAGAGTAAACATGTTAATAGATAATTTAATTTCAATAGAGAGCACCAGAAAATAATAAGTGTGTGATGACATAATCAATGTTCCTGAGCATAACATAATAATATTCATACCAATCAATAAATGGATCATAAATCATCAAAACATAGAATAAGTTATTCCAAATGTAAATGAATTTTAGAATATATAATCATGACCCATTTGATATCAATCTTGATCAAAAGAATAATTATAAACCCATAGCATGTGTAATTAAAACATGTTGTAATATTTCTAATATTCTCTTCATAACCCATTTTAAACCCATGTTATAAATAACTACAACCCAATTCAATCTATATGATAAACCCTTTAGTAACACCCTCATTTTTCCCCTAAATAAAACCAACATTACACAATGTATTCTGGCTCTATAATATTTATGAACCCCAGTCTATGTTATCTAGGTTCACCCTTTATATAATCTATGACTAGATAACCCATTTATATCTACAGGAACCCATTAACATCAATAATTTTGTATTACCATTCATGAATAATGTACATAGAGCATTTATTATATAAAAAAACTCCTAGAAACAAACATTATTATTTACATAAATTGATTATCATAAGGAACATAAATGGGTTTCATGATAATATCTATGAAACATGATTACGACATGGAAAATAAGGAGGTTCCACAACAATATCTTTGAATCATCATTAACTGATCCATAAGAATCGGGTTATATAAAAATCTTTTTGAGACATGACTGACCTATAGAAAATAAATGGGTTCCAAAACCATCTCTTTGAAATATGAATAACCCATGAAAATAAATGGATTCCATAAAAATCCCCTTGAAACAATATTATTCCCTTTAAAAGAAACAGGTTCCATATCAACTTAATTGACACCTGATTAAATAGTGGTAAACTAATGTGTACCATAACAATCTCATTGAAATAATTTTATTCTACAAGGATAAATAATGGGGATTTTATCACTAAAATATATCCAAATGGGATAATAAGTAACAAAAATGGTATATTTCATTGATGAATTTAAATACAATAAAAAATCATGTAAAATTTTTTTGGGCAATGTAACACTTTTTATTTTAAAAATACAGAAAAATACAAAAAATATTGTGAAAATACATTTCATTGATAATAAAAATTGAAAATATATAATGGAAGGATCTAAGGAAATAATGATCATGTTTTTTGAAAAATATTTTTTTGTTTTAAATGTTAAAAAGCATTCTTTTCAATACCATTTTTAAAATGGAGTTAAAAGATATTAATTTAGAAAATATTTAAAAAATTAATTTTAAGAGATTTTAAAATAATGTCAACTAACATGTAAATTTTCATTACAAAATCATTTATTTTTTTAAATAATATTTTCAAAAAAATTTAAGAAACATTGATATGGAAAATAAAGATAACAAATTTAAATGAATATACTTTTTTGACATCACTTACACTGGGCATTATAGATGTTTTTTAATCATTAAGTAAATAAGTTGAAATAAAACATGTTAAAAACATTCATATGAATTTTATAATAAGGATATTTGGTTTAATAAATTAATATCATATGATTTCCTCTAAAATATTATTTAATATGAACAATCCTAAAAAGAAAAGAGATTGTAAGAGAATGCATTTTCCTCTTTAATAATGTTTTAAATTGAAATCCTTATGATGTATTAGCATCAACTTAAAGATTATATATCATGAAAATAATTATTTTAATGATATAAAATGTCAATATTGAATTATAAGAACATCATAAAATAAGTTAGGTGTGTAACATTACATTATGACATAGTGAATAAAAATTGTGACGAAGTCCCTTACTTCTTTGGTATCTCTAAATCAAAACCCCGTGAAAATAAAGGGCATGATTTGGATTTTTTAAAACCAAATAATTTTCATAAAAAATAATATCTGACATTGATGATAATTATATACACCACAAAACTAAATTAAGGGTTGAATATGGAATATGACTAATAAAAAAATGAGATTAGAAAACCATTAGCATAAGTTTATTCTTTCCTTGTATGACCATTAACTCATATGTAATAATATTATATAAAATATTTAATCTCTTAATAAAAATTTATAGGTTTAATATCTTATAATTAATTTATTTATTTTAGTTTAATTTAAATACATATTCAAATAATTAATCTATAATTTCAACATCGAGTGTGTTGAGTAAATTCGAATCATTGTTTCAAAATGGATTTGGTGTGTTAACTATAATCAAAGAGGTAATTGTTTAAAGTTATAAAAAATAATTATCATTATATATTTATCATGTTTTCCCATGAATTATTCTTTTCAAACAAATCATCAATTATGTTTTTGAAAATTGAAAAAAATAGGAATCCTTGATAGGGTAGAATATAAGTACGCTTGAGTAGCATTTCCATTTTTCAATGATCTTTATAAAAAGAAGGGATGTAATTTTTTAAATTATATAGTTATAATAATATCCTATGTAAATAATTATTTATATAAATATTGTTACATATTTCATCCATTTTTTAGGGATGAAAAAAATATTCGCATCATATCGTGGAGGAGGTAGTCCACATTTATGCTAGAACGATAATATCATTTTTCGGTGTAAAAAATTATATAATAAATTTTCATAATGATATATATTTCATTTATATAAAAATTATTTCACTTATATCACATATATTTATTAAATTAATATTTACTACCTTCTATGTAAACTATTTGTGAAAAAAATCACTTCATTCCATAAGGCAGTAGTCCATTGTGCATATAAGTGATGTTATGATATCCCACAAAAAATTGATATTAAAAAGGAATAAGTGATATAATTAATTTATAAATATTAATATGTTAAAAATATAAATATATATATATATATATAAAATACATCATTATAAAAAAGCATTAAAGTTGATGATTTAAAAACAATGACATCAGTTCGTGGGGCGGTAGACTGACGTATAGATGAATGGTTGTTTTGTATCCCATTTGATGGAAAAAAGGTTTTTAATAGGTTATTACATTAATATGATAATTTATACTTATATGTAGATATATTTGTTATTATATAATCCTTATTTTTGGATATTTTTAGGATGTTGGAGTAAAAATAAATCAATAATGCTCGGTTATGCATGATACTTCTTTTTGGAAAATCTCTGTATGTAAACACCAAAATATTTAATATGATGGATTTATGATCAATCCATGGGATTTAGGATTTGGGTAAGGAAGTTAGGAAGTAATGTTTATGATTTGGGAATATAATAATTTAATTTATTGTGTGAAATGAAGAGGATAATGGGTTGACTATTATAAGATAGGTGAGTCATGTAATATTTTAAAAGAAAAAGGTAAACCCACATTTTTTACATCCTAAAATTATAAAAAATGGATTATTCTAAATCATTAGATAGGATATGATCGATATATTTCATTCAAATAGATTTTAGATATGTTTTTGATCATTTAGACCCTTATCATCTTAGTTTAACCCCATATAAACTCATTTCAACCTTAACCTTGGTAATTAATTTTTATTAATTTTACAATTCTTTATGGTAGAAAATTAAGTGGAACTTATTTTATAATATAAATTACTCTGATTAAATACTTATTATCTATTTTATAAAATCAAAATCATTGAAGTAAAATTTTTTAAATTTAAATTTAAACACCCAAAAAAGATGAACAAGTTGGTTTTTAAGAAGTACAATTTTCACGAAAATTATGACTTTGTATTAACATCGGGATTATAAATAGTAATCTTATAAATATAAATTAATAATTATTTATATATAGGAATTAAAATTAATTTAAAACCATTCTTATTGGTGATTACTTTAATTAATTAAAATTGAATAACATTATGCACTTTAAAACAGTTTACAGAAAAATCCCATTTTCAAACAGAAAAATAAATGTATACAAAAATACAATATAAAGATGAATAAATTTTAATTAAGTGTATTTAGAATTAAAAAATAATGTATATGTTACTTAAAATAATATTTAATATATAATTGGACTTTTAAATTACATAATTTTTTAGATTTTCAAAAATCTATATTTTTCACTATTTATTGAAATGACAATGTTTTCCAAAAAATAAAAAAATACACCTAATTTAATTTTAATATTATTGTTTTAAAATTGAAATTTCATTTTCATGAATAAATTTTATAAAATATATATAAATTAATTGCATTTTTTCTCAAAAAACCAAAAAAACATTTTTTAAGATACTAACATTTTTATAAATAAAAAAACATTACTAATAATCAATTATTTATTTAATAATAATTTATAAATATTTTATATTATGTTTGAAATATATATATTTATAAATATAATGAATTAGTGAAAAAATTCATATGCACAAATTTAATGGCTAGGTTATTATGGTTATATATTTCATATGTCATTTAAGCCTTGTGTTCCATGTCGAAGATGTTATTAATCCTAATAACCATTTTTTAAAACATTAGGGTGTTATAATCACACATTTGGTTTCCCTTAATGGAACTCACTGAACATCAATTTTGATAAAGTGGATGTCTTATCAAACCTGACATTCTAGCCATATCAGTCTCAACCATCAACTCTCTATCTAGTATTTTAGCATATAGACTGAGATTTAACATGAAGTGTTTATATCAAATGTTATCACAATGACCCATAAAAAATAATTTACCATTTTAATTCTCATTAGTAACAAACTTAGAAGAAAACTATATTAAATTATGCAGAATTTGTTCTCACTATTTCACGGTCTGGTCACCCTACTGGAGGTTAATTAATGAAATATAATTTTCCAAGACCATAGATTCTAGATAAAAATAATCAGTGAAAAGAACTCTAAATTCATTCTACTCCACAGTCTCATACATATTCAGTGTCACTATAAAATCCCACCATCCCCTACTGAGACCATCCATCATGATTGTAAAACATTATACCAAAATTATATTTAGTGTTTCCAAGAATTCAAAAGAAGATCTATCTTTTCCAACATGTCTTCAACCTCTACAGGATCATTAAATAATAGAATGTAGATGGATTTTGGTGATTATAATAATTAGTGTAACTATTATATTTCCCCATTGAGGTTATTAAAATGAATCCAAAAGAGATTTGGGTTATTTTTCATGTCTAATAGATTATATATCATTCACCATTTTGTTAGTTCATTTATGTTCCATTGGGGGATTCATGATATAAGGGTTTTAATCCCAAGGAATATAGAAAGAAGCTTGTCTTTGTTGTGGAAGAGTCTTTAAGGAATCTAATGTGGTTATAATGACCATGAGAGGTACCATCACTCTATATTTATCACAATTGAGTTATTTATTTGTTACTTTTTCATCTCACTCATTTATATTGGCATGATATGTATTCATTCTAAACCTTCTTATTAAGTTTTTACCTTTCATGGTGGATATTACTACACTCCTCAAAATGTAGATAGAATGGTATTAGATTTCATTCTTTTGTTTTATCCTTATTAGAGTTGAAATTAACTATTTTTTTAGTTTCTCGACCTGAAGCCTCTTGACTCCATCCATAAGATGGATTGGTGTATTGCTATTAAGGCTTGAATTGACTAATATCTTCAATGGGTATCGTTCAGTAAATCTAGTGGGATATGTAATGTATTTCAGGGAAATTATGACCCATGTTTGAGTAGTTTCAAACCTTATTTCTAGATTTGGGTAGGGTAATATGGGTATTTTATTTTGACTCAGTTTGATAATATTTTTGATATGATCTACCTCTAGTCGCTAATGAGTTTCTTGAAATGTTTCATTATGATATTACTATTTTTTCAACTGGGTAGAGAGGTAGAGTTTTATATTTATATATTAATTTTTAATTTTCCATAATCTATTTCTTCTAATCATATGGTACTAGTATATTTGAAATATTTATAGTCTCATTTTAATGATCTGTTAGAGAAAGGATTCAAAATCATAAGAGGATCACCTTGGGCAGCACCTATTCTCTTGACGAAGAGAGTTGAAGGAACCCATCACTTTTTTACATATTAGAAAAACCTAGAGTGATTAAATATAAATAAAATGTATTCTTTATCATGTATTAAATATATATATGACTAGTTTAATGGGTGGAAGTGGTTCTCAGTGATTGAACTTCAATCATGTTATCACCTGTTGAGAAATACGGAATCAAAAATTCTGAAAATTTCTCTCAAGAGAAGGATTGGTCACTTTGAGTATCTTATTATTCCAATTGTCTTGAGAATTACTCCTAATGTATTTATTTATTTTATGAATATAACATGTCATGAGTACCTGGACTCGTTCTTTTTGGTAGGTATCCCAATAAATTGGCCTTTAGATTACAATAATTAAATATTTCATCTTTTTCAAACATAATTTCGAAATTAATTAGTGATTTATTGTTTTTGGTATATCCATTTTACTTTAAATGATGTCCTTTCCCTCTTTTATTTTGTTGAATGAAATCGTTTAATTGTGTTTCACATGGCATGTGTATGATGAAATGCTCAGTTACATCTGACAAAAGTGTTTTGGAATTGATGTTATATTTTGGTTTCCATAAATGGGTTTCCATATAGGTTTTTGTTTTTTATAGTGGCACACATATGGTTAATTAGGGAATGGATTAAAATGTGATGGTTATATAAGGAACAATTTCTACATTTGAAACAGTATTTTGGAAAACACTCATTGGAATTAATTTATATCCTTGTTGGTTGATGAAGAGATGGGAGTGTCCTTGGTTTGGTACTTCTCTTGTTTGATGATGGTTTAAATTTAAGCGATTACTGTTTGGGGTGGTCTGGGTGGTGCTAGTTTCTATGATTTATGTGATAGATTCTTTATATGGTTTGTTTCCAGTATTTTTAGGCAAACCACATTGCTAACATAACATAGGAAACTATCATAGCTATGAGTACTTATGAGATTGATTTTTGCACTAGTTTATATTACGTACTGGCTAATAGCCGTTATTACATACTCTCTTCTTTGATATTTTAGTCCTCTTTCATCCTATGTATGGTTTGATTGAGAGTTTGGACAATATGATTTAATTGGGTAATATATGCCTTCGAGATGAGTCATATTTATAATATATTCTAGATTTTCCTCTAAGAACGTATGTGTTCCCATGTTTCCCCTAGAACTAAATTAACTTTGGTGGGTGATTTAGATGTATCTCATGGTCTGGTTTCTTCAGAAACGTTATTCCATTTCTCTCATTGTGTGATCATAATATTTATTCATGAATTATTGTGTTTTCATGGTAAGTATATAATTTAATTTCTTTATCAAAATAATTTAAAAAAAGATTTTTTGAAAGAATAATTGTATTCCCCTTTTTCACTTTTATGAAAAATGAAGTTCCCAATTTGGTTCCCATTCTTCATTCATCCTTAGAATATAATTATCATGTATGGAAGGAAGGTTTTTTTAAAATTTTATGGAAATTGAGTGTGGTTTTATATATTTGAGAAGATTTTTTTTTAAAACCGATATGTATATACTTAATTAAAAATATAAAATCAATGTTTCATTATTTAAATGATGTTTATTTAGAATAGTTTTATTTAGGATTACCTACTATGTTTTAATTCTCAATAATATTATTTTATCTTTGTTTTTATATTCGGGTGTTGTTTCTTTCCGAAAGTAGGTCATTGTAGTGTGACGTTGGTTTGAGGTTGGTGGTGACTCTTAGGGTCTCATGGTGGTACATATAGTGTTGATTTCATTTCACGGTTAGAATTTATCTGCTTTTCGCATTTAATTTTTATTTATATGTCATTTATTTAAGGTGAAAATCATTCACACATGGTTTATTTTTATGCCTGACACTTTTTTCCATCCCATGGAGATCAGAAATAACCATATTTCTTGTAGTGGATATCATTGGATAGTGATTTTGGGGTTGACCTAGGTTGGTTCATGAAAAATAATATAATAGAAGGTTTTTTTATTTGTAGTATTAGTTAATTTGGGACTACGACTATCTGGACACATGAGGTAATTAGGTGAAGAGAGTCATGAACTCTTTCTGGTTCTGGACCTTGAGTCATTAAGGGTAGCTCATGATTTGATTCATTTGTCTTTGGTTTTGGTTTCTGTTGATGGGGGATGAATAAGGGAGTGATCTGGTGTATCACGATGGGCCTACACGGATTAGCGACCCATATGGATCCCGAGTGTATGGTTTGAGACACTCATTGTAATTTGTGATTTATTGGATCATGGTCTCCTAATCCATGTGTCTAGGATAGCCATAACCACAAGTACCCCATCTAGGTTCTTCGGTGTGAGAGTTATTTGTGTTTTGGTTTTGGATGGTATGAATTTAAATTTATCTTATGGTACTTTCTTGGGTAATTAAATGTTGCTTGATTTAAAAAAAATGGATTTCAAATATGAAAAAAAACAATGGGTTGTTTTGAGAATGGAAGAGAAACAATTTTTAATTTCAAAATGGTTTATAAAATGTTGAATGAGAATTTAATTGTAAATGTTTTGTTTTTATAGAGAAATGGTAATTAAGTCCAATGGTATTCCATATTGAATTTCACTTATGTGTATGTGTGTATGAAAATTACATGTTTTAATATATGTGTTGAATATATAAGAGGATATGGATGCACACATATGTGATATTTTAAATAATTTCATTAGAGAATATTTAAAATTAATGATTTATCATTGGAAGGGGGGATTCTTTTCTTATGGTATTTTTGGATTTTTCGGAAAAAATGTGATGGTGTTTTTTATTTTTATGAAGATGTTTGGGAATTATTTTTGGAATGAAAAATATATTTTGATTTCAAAATGGGAATAAATTTGAATGATTGTGATTTAAGAAAATGGTGATTTTAAAAAGAGGATTCATGTCTTTTTTTATGTAGTTTGGGATTTATTTTGGTTGAGATTTTATCCATATTAGGTTTGTATTTTTATGTTTCAGTATATAAGCTTAGAATTTGGTGAGAGATGTACCTTTTTATTGTCATTTGGATGGGTTTTTATTTTTTTTTTGTGTATTCTTTTGTTATTCAAAGTATGATGTCCAAAAATTTCCAATATATTTCATGTATCTTTCGGTCTTTGGCCTTTCTCAGACTCCTAGTGGAGTGCTGGTATCAATTTCATTTTCATTGTTTCACATTTTAAATTGTGATCATGGTTTGATATATGTTGTGTAGTGGCTCGAGGAAGTCGAAATATTTCTCAGGAAATCATGAAATGGTGAGGGTTTATGATATTTTGATATGGTTTAGAGGTTTGACTTTGGATGGGTGGAGGGTGGTCGTCCATGTATCATTAAAAGTTGGGATGTCATGTGGAGTGTTTAAGACCTCTTTTTTCTAGTGATTTGTTCTTGAGGAGGTAAAGGCATGAAAATTGGAGGGGATCTTCAGCATTCAGAACTGTTAGTGGAATAAGAAGGGGATTTTTTTCTAGGTCAAGGAGTATTTTTATTATCTTTATAGGTAGAGTTGGAATATCAGTTTGGGAAGTTAGTGTGTGAAGTCTTTTTGGACGAGTTCATTCCTAAAATATAGGTTGTCGAAAGTTCATTTTTTTCTTGGTTCCCATGAAATTTTCCCTATATGGTGGATGGTATATTCTAGAGGAACCTATCTATGAGAAGACTATTATGTTGGTCCCAACATTAAATTCATTGGGTCGACATCTTGTGTTCTTCAAGTGTGGCTAGAATGGGCATTCGAATTCCACCTTGTGAAAATCATCTAGATGTTTTCTATTTATGTGTTCGTCCAGGTCACCTGGGGAAGTTCTTCATGTGGCGTCATTTAAATGATAAATTCTTTGATGGAGTATATCAGCTCCTAACTATGGGGGAAAATATTCTTCAATACATTAGGGATCCAACCATACACTCCAAAATTATGATTTTCACGCACTCATGAATCATTGGGAATTGAGAACCCCGACACTATTTTTGTATCTAGTGTCTGGATAATGATTTTTTAAGTTTATATGTTGTAGATTTATTATCTATGATTTTTTTAGAATGGAATAGATTTATCTCTTCCTAATTAAGGTATTTGTCTATGGATGTTTCATTTTTTGTCAAATTATTGGTGGCCATGTGTTCAAATAAGCCTCTTTAGTTTTGATTGTTACATATGGTTGTGAACCCTTCAAAAGAGATCAATTTATGGATTTCTTTTATTTATGGTTTGTGATCTTTTTGGATATTCATACATCTTATAGAGATAATTAATAGTGTTTAATTTTCCCACATGGTTTAGGGATTTTCATTGGGTCTCCCTTGTGGTGGAGTTTGGTCTGCAAGGGAGTTATGAGGTTGGTTTGTGTTGGGGGCTCCCGCTTCGATTCGAACTAGTACTTCTAGAGTTGGGTAGTGATGTATATTCCATGGTTTTTCAAAATTATCCAGTTTATAAATGGTGTAGATACTCACCATGGATCTCTTTTGGGTCTCCCTTATATATTTTTTTGTGTCACTGGTAGGATGAAAGGTCACACTGATTTCATGGTTTCGTTCACCTTCTACTATTTTGAGCTTTTTTTGATCCCTAGTTTTTCTATGTGACTTTTTTGGATTGAAATATTTTTAGGTGGGGAGAATTTTCACACCCATGACCTCACAATTTTAATTATTTTAATTAGAATAATTATTTCTATCCCTGTTTTTATTATATTCTGGACTAGGTTAAATTTTAAAATTTTCAAGAATGGATGGGACATACTCATGGGTTATGCACAATTAAGATTAAATGTTTAGAAACGCTATGTTAGGGACTATGATCAGGATAGGTGAATTGGGTAAGTTGTAGAATGGGTAGTTTGACCATGCATTTGCATGCTGTTAATGTTGGTACCAATTTCTGTATAAGTTGTATTTGTTTTGAATAGTTGTCCGTAATGGTCAAAAAAGATGGAACTCCAATGTGAATTGAGATTGATTTAAGGGAATATGCCTATAGATTTTTCATGGGTTCATAGCATTGGATGACTCTCTTGGAAATTATCCATGTTGATCAAATTAGACGATTGATGTTCCGATCCTTAGTCTAAAAAACTTATCTCAAAAGTGACACATTGTTTGCAATAATGTGGAATTATCCATTTAGGATGATTGAAGTTTTCATTGGAATTAAAGTTACAAAAAAGAAATTTTGTACGAGGGATGTATATTATAAGAGTGACCATTAAAAAATAAATGATTCATATAATTTTTATAAACTGTAACGGATTAGATAATTATGTTTGAAGAAGAAGAAAAAAAGTGAATTCATGGGATTGGCCTTTGGAGAAAAGGCTTGGACTTTGGCATCGCCATGCATTTACATGTAATAATATTTATTGGAATACTTAAAAAATATGGCAAACTCCGTAAGCCATCCAGCCATCATTCAACCGAAGGCATGTGTGGGACCACTGGGGTCAATCACACTAATGAGGATGCCATGCCAAGGCCAGGATCGATAGTGGTAAAAGATTCATAGCACACCCATAGAACATGGGCCACTATACGAGGTGGTATGGAGGAAAGGTGGCATAGGGAGGGTACATATCACACCCACAGAACAAAGTATTTGGAAGTTCAATTGAGGGAGAGGGATAATTTAGAACGAATTATTGAATAGATTGATGGTTCAACCGTGAATCACCACATTTCCAATTCTATGTGGGAAAAGTTTTAAAACCGATGTTATTAATCTCATTAGTTCATAAAATCTAATGTATCTCTCAATAATCCTATCACTGAAGGTAGATGGATCTTATCTTCACTGATCATTTGATTCTGCACCACGCATGTTTGAACTAGGACCATTGATCTGTCACTGAATTTGAGGAACCTGGTCCATTTTCTTCAAACTGCAGTGCTCGTCAGCACCGGTACTCTCCACAAAAGATGATGAACAGCCTTGTCTAAGCTATCCTTCCTTATCATTCGACACTGTGAAGAGTGTAAGAGTTTACCAAATCCATGCATGAAACAAACATTGACCATGCATGTGAATTTATCAGAGAAAATGCTTCAGAAGAGGAACACGATTTTCTCGTGATCATGAGGATTCATGCAGGATTCATGCATGAGAATCATGCATGATATTCTTTCATGGGATCATGACACCAAGAACGAAGATAGGATCCCACGTTCAAAAATGATACAAAACCAGGATATCAGCTAATCAAATACGTGGATTTGATGATGTTCAAAAGCTGGATATCATGAGATTTCAAACAGTGATCCCCATGGCATTTCAAATGGATTGTGGATGCATAAGAAGATATCCTATAACCTCTAAAAGGAGGATTCTATGACAAGAAGTTATTATGATCTTGCATTCCCAACTTCTTCTATTTTAAAAAAACAGAGCATCTCTCTATGGATCACTATGGAAATAGAAAGAAGGTAATCCCTCTATCCCTCTACTCTACGAAGAGGAGATCCTTCAAGTGTTTGATATGTTCTTTATACTCTCAAACCACTTCATGAAGAACTGATACTCGTGAACACACAATAGGTTTTCTAAAAACCATGTTGTTCATTCCAAATGTCGTACCATCATGTGCTAGTGATTATTCCTCTATCACTCACTAAACATTCTGAAGAGGAAAATATATGTACCTCATTCAAAAAGGGGAACCACACATCCATGAATGAAGAATGTGGTCTTTGGACTCCCTTATTTCATGGGGATAAGATAGAAATACCTCAGGTTTGCATGATTATACCATATTTGCTTCAGTGGTTTGTGTTTTGGTGAAGAAGGTGACTGTATAAGAAGGCTATGGAACATGCATGCACACATGGGTTCTTTTAAAAATCCTAAGGCAATGTTTAAGTATACGATGAATGAGTTTGAATGAGATAAAGGGTTCACCGGTCCAGGTTTG
This sequence comes from Viscum album, assembly GCA_963277665.1. Classification (NCBI taxonomy): domain Eukaryota; kingdom Viridiplantae; phylum Streptophyta; class Magnoliopsida; order Santalales; family Viscaceae; genus Viscum; species Viscum album. The sequence continues at coordinate 570,152,665 of OY728151.1, forward strand.
ATGAATAGAACAAATAATCCAAAATAAACACCCTAACTAAGTTCAAGAGTACGATGGATAAGAAATAAGAAGAAGGGAAAGAGATGTCGAGTGTGTGTGTTCTTAATGAACTACACCCATTTGGGTTTAACGAATCACAAGTGAAAAAGAAAAGAGGTGGTCATTTGGGTATGTTCAAATAACCATACCCATTAGTGTGTTCACACAAGAATAAGAATATGAAAGTGCATTATATCATGCATGGACATTCATACATTAAGTCACATAAATAATTAACCAAAACAGTGTGTGCACATGTATAAAGAAGAAGAAGAAGAAGGAAAGGGAAGAAAGGATCAATCTAAATACAATATGAATGAATACATGAATTCTTTTCCAAGAGAAAGAAAAATTGATTCTGATTATTCCAAGTAAGGTGATATTCATTTCTTGGATAATCACATCGGTGTATGTGATTGTAGCTAATGAAATAATATGAATAGTGATGTTGTTTCTAAACTATAGATGAAGAGAATGTAAGAAGAAAATTAATTTTCTGACTATTTGATGTAATCAAATGAAGAGCACTGAAACAGATTTAGAGATGTACCTACATTTTTAGGAAAGAAGAAAACTATCAAATATGGAAGTATAAAGAACCATCATGTTTATGGGAATATCTTACTTGATGCAAGTGGGAAGAGATTATCTCATTTCCTCCTCCAAGTGTAGGGATCCACACTGACTAGAGAAATGTTTTCCTATCCAACCAATGTAAAATAATTTATCTTTATAGTGTAGAATCGATGTACTAGTCAAAACTATGCAGGGAAAAGACTAGCTACTCACATTGAGCATAGAACCTTGTAAAATATCATGTGCATGTTTTTACTTCTTTCAATTATTTCATGTGACCTGGAAAAGAGTGTAAGAGAATAAAAATCCTAACAAGTCAAGAGGTACATGGATAAGTAGTTCAAATTGATTGAAAAACTCCCCTACACTGATTCACCCCCCCCCCTCAATGTTTGGTATATCCCAAACTTATCCCCTTAATTAGTATCTGAGTTATAGGTTCACCTAGTCTGGATTTTCTATAGTGAAGTTATTCTATTTTAAATACTTGGTTTTCTTTCTTGAGTTATTAATGAATTCCACTTTCAGTAAAGATTTGGTTTTCTATAAGAAGTCTATATCTACCATGACCAAGATGAACCATAAAAAAAGGAGAACAATTCTTGATGAATAAGTCACTATCATCTAAAGATTAACAAGAATCTAGATCTACATACATTTCTAAAAAATAAGACATATCAGAAATGGAAAGTAATGAGAAGATGGATCATGTTTCCACTAATAATATGGATAACCATTCTACCATAATGGATCAATAGGTATGTGTTATCTCATTTGGAAATAATTATCATGATGAAAATGCTAACAAATATGGTGATGATCAATCTGTGAACTGTCAAGAGTTTTCATTTGATATATTAAGAATAATTCTTTATAACAACCCTGGAGAATTTTTATCACTTATCTAAGGAGTATTTCAAATCAGGCAAGAAGATATCACCCCACTAGAAGAAAGAATGATGTTTTAGAGAAGGTATTACAAGGTAAAATTTTTGAATGTTTAAATAACCACAGACAAGGTGGACCCTTTGATGAAACTAAGAGGTAATTTTAAATGAGTTCCTAAAAATGGATCAAAGAAGTTGATGAAAAGGATGATTCAAAAAGAATCTTGAAGTGAAGTTTCATGCACCTAAATATAAGCTGAAGAAGACCATTGAAGACAAGGGTTTATATTTGGTAGAAAACTCCATGATGATGAAAGAACATGAATCACTTTTACAAACTAAAGTGATGTTTGATGAAGAAGGAGATGAAGTATTAATGAAAGACTGTGAAGAGATGATAAATATGATTAATGAACAAAAATTCATCCTTAATGAAATATTTCTAGAATTGGAAGATCAGTTGACCAATATTGTGAAGGCACATATTTCATCTCCAAAAAAGAAGGAATTAGTAGTTGTTGGCACTCAATGTTCAATTATGATTATACTATCAAAATGTTTCCAACATGTGATTAGAAGATCATGGATTCACCCATTTATCTATCACAAGTAGTTGAGGTGAATTTACCATCCATACTAACTTGTAATAATGATTCTAATGTTTTTCTACAAAAATTGTAGGTTAAAAGAAAAATTCATACCAATAGTGGATGAAAAAAATTGTTGAGAAACATACCTCATTTTCTATGGTGGATAGGGGAAATAGAATCAAATATAGATTCCCACATAGAGCACAAAAAATCAAGAAGGTGTCTTAGTATTCTTATACAGAAGATATCAAGAAGAAATGGTTTTTTGGTAAATGTTGGGGCTGGAAAATATTTGGGCGTTATGCATTAGATTGTTGGTACAGTCCATTAAATGAAATATCACTAAAAAAGCCTATATCTAGGGGAAGAAATTCAGAGACAAAGAAGAAACATCCACATATCAAGAAGTATCTGTATACTAAAAATTTATTTGGAATGTTAGATAACGTCTATGATGTATGAAATTATAGTGGTCACATGAATGGTGCTGGTTCATCTCAACAGGTTCCCAAAGCTGATAGGATAAGAAGATCACGGTATCTTGATAAGAATAAAGAAGCATCATTGGGAAGTAGCCAGAGGAATATTGTAAAAACAAAATCTCTCAAGAATACTCTGATGAGGAATGCTGAGAAGTCAATGGATTCTAATTCCATGATGTTGAAGGGTGGTGCATCCAAATGAATTACAAAGTAGGAAGTAACTTAGAAAAGGAAGTATAGAAGATCCAATATATATTCTTAAGTACATAAAGATATATTAGTTATTTAGCCAAAATATTTTGAACGAATGTGGAAAATGGATAATTAACATGCTAAGGCTAGTGCTAAAAAAAGAAGATTCTGCATAAAGACAAAGAAGATTTGTGTGTGGGGTGCAACAAGGCTGGTCACAGTTTTGGAAGATGATTTAAATTTTCCACATCACAACAATAATTTCTCAAGAAGATGAATGTTACACCTGGAGATTCATGATCTTTTAAATCCCTTGAAGAAAGAATATTTACACATAAGGATATGCAGTAAATATTAAGATCCACACAATCAAAGTCATCATTGAAGATCAGTTGTGAAAGATTGAATAATAAAGAATTTGTGTTGATATATTCATCTCAAACTTGTTGTTAACATGGATATATCTCAAGGAATTGAAGGTGAATCAGGATCCCATAGGGAGAACCTATGATTTGGTGATAAGAAGTGTTCATTTTAGGGGGAGACACATGAAGAATCTATCAAATTCATTATCTCAATCAGTATCAACATCAGTCGGTAAAAAATACAATTAACATGATGATTTTATGAATATCATTTCATTGGAAAAAGGTATTTTATTTCGTAATCTATCATACATTATGACACAAAATAAATATTATATTATAGAGTGGGTGTAGCTAAATTACTCAATGTTATAAGAAGTGTGGATGTGTTCTCATCTCATGAGGTATCACGATCAGTGGATTATGGACTACTTTTCTATCCAAATAAGAACCTATTGTTTTCTACACTGAGCATTTCTCAAGTACACAAAGAGTGAAATGGATGATGGCACGTTCCTTATATATGGACCGGTACACTCACTACCATGACCATTGCATTTAGAGGCAATAAGGGGGAGAGAAATTGACATGAATGATCAAATGTGAGAGAAAAGAAAAGTGAAGGGGAAAGTGAAGATTATCAGTAAAATTTGAAGTATTTTCAATAAATACAAAGATGGATATTGTTGGGACTACATTGTGTATATGTTTTGTTTTTTTCAACATTTTTCAATAATGGTTAAAATAAAGAAAGAACACCAAAGTGAATGGTGATTGATTGAAGTGAAGATGCATGTATAATTGTTATGGATTCATATCATTGGATGACACGCATGGAAAATTCTATATGTTGATCAAATAATATGATTGATGTACTGATCCATATTTCAATGAACATGTGTCCAAATTGAAACATGGTTTACAACAATGGAGTATCATCTATTGAGGATGATTACAGTGTTCTTTAGAATTCAAGTTCCAAAAAAGAAACGGTAGAGGAGAGTTGAAGAATCTATGAGTGATCATGAAAAAACAAAAGATTCATATTATTTCTATGATGTGTAAAAGATTATAGAATTCTGTTTGAAGAAGAAGAAAATAATGGAATGCATGGTAATAGAATTTGAATAATTGGCTTGGGCTTTAAGGTGGTCATGGATTTACACTAAAGAATATTTTTTGGATTACTTAAAAAATATAGACCACTCCTTAAGCTAGCCAGCCATCATTTAACCCAAGGAATGTGTGGGACCATTGGGGTCACCATTACCCATGGGGATGCCCGGCCAAGGCTATGCCTAAGTGAGGAAGAGGACTTATAGTGTGACCACAGAATGTGTGCCACTCTGCAGGGTGGCATGGAGGAAAGGAGGCATAGGTTGGGTGCAAAGAGTGCCTGAAGAACACAGTACAAGGTTGTACCATGGAGGGAGAGGGATAATTCGTGTTTAATGATTGAATTTCTTGATTCATAATACACGAATCAATTTGGTTCTGATAAAATGTGGGATGCGTTTTAAAAATCTATTATGCAATCTCAGAAGTTCATCTAATCTCATGTCTCACTCGATCATCCCTTCACCCGCAGTAGATTGATCTAATATTTGTCGTTCAACTGATTCTGTGTCATGCAGGTTTAAACCTAGTACTTTGATCTTCCATGGAATTTGAATAACCCGATCCATTGTATTCCTCCTCCAATTCTTGCTGGTGAAACTGCTCTCTATCGGAGACAACCTAGAACCACGTCTGAGATATCCTGCTTTACGATTTTCACACTATAAAGATTGTAGGACTTCACCAAATCCATGTATGCAATGAATGATGATCATTAATTTGAAATTCTCAAAGAAGAATATTTGGACATAGGAAATTAAGGTCTTGCGGCCACGAGGATCCATGCAAGATTCATGCAATAGATTCATGCACGATATTCATGCACAATATCTTGACTCTAAGCACAAATATAGGAGACCTTATTCAAAAAGGAAACAAACTAAGGATGTTGGATAATATTATATGAGTATTTGAATATTTTAAATAGACATATATTGAGACCATTCAAATGGAGATCCTTATGAATTATCCCATATATTTTGGATGTGGAAGAGGATCTCCCCTCTTTAATAAAAGGTGGAGTCTGAGACTTGAACTGAGGCTTCTATCACATACCCAAGGGCTCAATATTTCGAAAAAATAGATCTTATATTTGTTCGTCACTTCATGAAGAGAAATAAAGGAGTCCAACTATCCATGTACTCTACAAAGAAGAGATCTTGTATGTGTATGATAAGTTCATAGAACACTCAAACAACTATGCAATGAAATGGTACCCATGAACATGTGATAGGTTTTCCAAAACCCCCGTTGTTATTTGCGAAGTCTGCGCTATTGTGTTCAAATTATTGGTCCTCTATCTCTCACTATGCTTTGTAAAGAGGAAAATCTATGTACCTCATTCACAAAAGAAAACCGAACATCCTTGTGTGAAGATCAGGACTCGTGGCCACCCTAGATTCACAAGGAGAAGAAGGAACTCCCTCATTTTTTCATGAATATACCCAACTGTTTTCAAGGGTTTGTTTTTCGGTGATGAAGGTGACTACAAGGTAAGTCCAGTGCACATGCATGCACACATGAGTTTTTTTATAAATACTGAGGCCATGTTTGAAGAAGGAGTTCACACGAGAGAAAGGTTTTACCCATTCAGTTTTGATAAATCACACATATAAACCTAAAAAACACCCTAACTAAGTGCAAAATGAAGAAGGAAATGAACTAAGAGGAAGATAAGAAGAGGTAGAGTGAGTGAGTGATTAAATAACAACACCCATTATAGTTTACTGAATCACACAAAAATAAGAAAATAGGTTGTGTGTGTCTTTTCAAAGAACCATACACGATACTATTTTCATACATGAAGATGAATAACATAGTTTATGCTTCCATTCAAGAACATTCACACGTGAAGTATCATAAATAATGAACCAAAATAGTGTGTGCATGTGTTTAAAGAAGAAAGAAGAATGGGAATAAAGTTTCAATATAAATATCATATGCATGATCAAAGGAATTCATGATCAAGAGAGAGAATAATTGATTCTTATGTTTCCAAGTATGCTGGTCTTCAATTCTTGAATAATCACATTGGTGTATGTGATTCTAGCTAAAGGAATAAGATGACTAGTGCAGTTGGTTCTGAACTAGAGAAAATGATAATGAAAGAAGAGAATTACTTGCCTACTTCTTTGTAAGTAATCAGGTGAAGATCACTGACATAGATCAACAATAGAACCTAAATTTTGATGAAATAAGAAGACTTCACTAGATGGAATTATAATGAACTGGCAGGTGAAAGGGAATATCCTACTTTTTGAATGTTGGAAGATATTACCTCCTTCCCTTATCCATTTGTAGGGATCCATGATGACTAGTAGATTGTTTTCCTAGTCAACCACTATAAAAGAATATCACTTTATAGAAGATAATCCATGTATTGGTCATCACCATACAAGGAATGTACTAGCTACTCATATTGATTAGTCAACATTGTAAAATATCTTGTGCATGTTTTTTCATCTTTATATTATTTCATGTGAAATCAAAGCGAGAATAAAAGAATCAAGATCATAACAGGTCAGGTGGTATAGGGATAAAAAGTTGGAATTGGATGAAAAATCGTCCACCAGTGATTCACCCCCCCTCTCAGAGATAGGCATATCCCAAATTGGTCTTTTCAATCAGCTGTTCAAGCTTGGAATTCATAGAACATGTATATCATATGGTTAGCACACGGTCTAGTAATACATATGAAAAACATGTGGGTTTTCGAGGTTCTAAAAAATATGTCTTTTATTTTATTTTTATTTTATTTTTACATTTTAATTTTCTCCACTTTTATTTTCCACTTTCTTTCCCCTGGGTCTCGTGATGAACACAACACCTTTCCCCATCGATGCATGATTGATCCCTCTCTCGCATACCCCTTTTCTTCAATGATTTCCACTGACTTCTCCTCGATTAACACTTTATCCAGTGAGTTATAAAATTATCCTCTTTTTCTCTCTGTTTTAATCGAATTTTTGGTCTCCTTGTCACCCTATAGGGTTCGGTTGAAACCCTATATTTGTGTTAATCTAATTTCAGTTGGTTTCTTCTGTCATTAGGTTATGAGGAAGGTGTATTGGGTCAAACATATTCATATTACAACATCTAATGCCTATGGTGAAGCATATTGGCTCGTTTGGGCTTGTTGATTCTCCTCAGGGTATGGTTTTTCTTCTGTAATTTTTTTTACACTTTACATTTTTGGTCTTAATTAATTATTGGTCCACCTTGTTGAATTAATTTGATATTTTATGTATCTAGGGTGTTGTGGACACACGTACATATGTATGTATATATATATCTCTCTCTTATGTTTATACCCTCATGGAGTGGGAAATAAATTGTTTGGACTAAAGGATATATATATGTATGTATGTATATATATATGACAGTGTATATTCCTACAAGTGTGGGGTTGTTTTGAGTGGTTGCCACCTAATTTTTCAAGTTCCAATGTGACTGATGTGGTATTCTTTCTTTTTGTGGGAGGAGTCCCTATGTGTTGGAAATTATATTTAGATAATTATAGATTAATTTTTTTACCTAGTTTCATTACTAATTAGTGACATATATATTTTAGAATAACTACTTGAATTAAAATTAAGTGATTTCCTTCTTGTGTTATATTTTAGGAAATGGCTTATTTATGTTTCAAATTATATGTGTAAAATGAAATTCTAGGTTCACACTTATAATTTTTTTTGGATTTGAAGTGATGGTTTGGTTTTCATAAATTGGACTCCAAGATGGATTTTTGTTTTCATTATGGAATGAGAATGGTTATTCAATAAATTTTTTAACATGTGAAGGTAATTTGAGGTATTAATGTTTCTTCTGAAATGGATTTTGGAAAACCATCCATAGAATTAGTTTATTTCCTTATTGGTTGACCAGGAGATGGTAGTGTCCTCGGTTTGAGACTTCTCTTATGCATTGATGGTTAAAGGAAAAAAGAATACTCTATGCGGTGCTCAAGGCTGGGTCTAGATTTTGTGGATTATTTGTTGGCATGTATGTATGGTTTGTTTTGAGGATATGTTTAGAACACCCCTTCATGAACATGACATGGAAACTAGCATATCTATGAGGACTTCTAAGAACAATTTTTTCACTAGTTTAGATTAAGAACTAGATAATGGCCCTATGTATGGACTATCTACTTTCGGGTTTCTCCACTAGGATAGGATAGGTGGGGTGAAATCGATCATTTGGGTGTTCTGATTTTATATGGTAAAAAATTATATCAAAAATGAGCCAGATATACAGTATATTTTGGATTTTCCTCTGAGTTCCTAGGTGTCCCCGTGATTCCTATGATAATAAATTGTCTTTAGTGGATGTTTTATATGTCTCTCCTACTGTGTTTTCTTGAGCACCATTATCCCATTTCCCTTGTTGAGTGATCAAAATCATTTTCCATGGCTTAGGGTGTTTTCTTTATATATAATGATTGTGTACCCTTTATCAAACTAGTTGTAAGAAAGATGTTTTGAATGAATAAAATTTTGCCCCTTTTAACTTGTATGAAAAACAAACAATCTCATTTTGTCCCCTTTCCCCATTTTTCCTAAGAGCATAGTTATCCTCAATGAAAGGATGATTGTTTTAAATTATGCGGGAAATTAATTTTTATTTAGTTTCTTTAAAATGTAATGTGTTGAAACCCTATAATTATATAATGTAATTTAAACCCAAAATAGATGTTTTTATATTTAAAGGAAGTGAATTGGGGACAATTTTATTTCTGTTTACAAACTGATAATTAACCCTCATGCCTAGAGCTTTGTCATTGTTTTTATCTCAGGGTCCTGCTTCTATCTCATATTCGCGTGTTGCAGTGTGACAGATGTTTGAGGTTGGTGGTGACCTATAGGGTAACAGGGATGTATGTATATTTTTAATTAGATTCCATTACTAGTGTTTATCTACAGTGTTCAGTTTATATATATTTAGATTTCTTATTTTTATTTATGTGAAATATCATTCCCACTTGTATTATTTTGATTCCTAAAACTAGATTCCAACATATGGTGATAAGGAATGCCTTTTTTTCATTATCTTGAATAGGCTTAGGGGAATAGTTTGGGGTTGACCTAAGATGGATCGTGATAAAAATGGTGAGGTTTTGGTTTTAATCCGGAAAGTTAAAAAATATGGTGGAATGTCATAACAGATTATAAATTCTATATTTCATAATAATAATGAAACAATTAATTTTGTGGTCACTTAATGTTATAGAAATTGTATAATTTCTCATTTACAAAAATGTTGCAACAACACTACTATTTAATAACTAGTTTGATAAATATTTATGGAAAAATTTTATATTTTAATATTTTATTTAAAAACACATATCTTTTAGAAACCCAAACATCTCATAAATATTTATTTCTTCTTAATATATGAATATTCAATAAAAAAATATAATAATCCAAGCCATTATAAATTACATAAGTACCTTCTGAAACATGGAAACATAATCAAATGTTACAAATTTAATCCATGTTTCTCCATATAAATTTATACATAAATAGGGACCTTTTTAAACATATCACAAAAAAATATCCTCATAACATAGGGAAGGAAACCATAAAAATGGTCAGCTTAAATGCTTATTAAGGGTAAAAGTGGAGATTTTTAAACATAACGTTGTAATATGGTTATGAAAAAGATGAGTATACCATTTGAAAACCATACCAAACATATTAATGATCAGAATCCTAATTCACATAATAAAATTTCTATTTTATAATACCTGAATCATTTTTACGTCAAATAACATGATCCATAAGAGTCAAACATTGGAATAAGACATTGAATTTTGGCACACACATAAGTATAGAAAAACATTTTCCTTAGTGGCCATGGTTTATTACCAAATCTATCACTATTAATTGGTTAAATCCCAAAAAACAATGTAATTGACAAGGTCCACCCCAAAGGCTGTCATAGTGGTAAATTCCCATAATGAAATAGATTCAATATTTAATATAGTCATTTTTATCTCATGATGTTTTAATTTTTACCTAATTTATTAGTAGGATATAGAGTTCCCACCCATAACATAATTAAAATCATAAATAGGTGTTCCATAAGATTATAAAACACTCATAATTTCATTACCCAAGAAAAGTAATCGGATTAATAAAATATCCATCATATAATAACCCATGAAAAAATGTGTTTCAGAAACTTTTCGTCATTTCCTATCCTTTGGAAAATAAATTGGCTTCATAAATATTTTATCATAGCATAAACTGTAGAAAAAAGAAGTGGGTTTCATAAGAAGTTATTAATTGTATAACCCTTTGAAGCGAAAAGATATTCAAAATCATATTTTCATCATAAACATAAACCATTTATATGAATAACAAGAATGGTGTTCTTGGATCATGTCCATATTAATTTATAACATACAACAAGGGCTGTTATCTTAGGTGGAAAATGAGTTTCAAATATTACATGTATAATTTATTGATGAAAATAGGTTTTCCACATTGAAAAAAACATTTTAAAGCATAACAATTTTCAAAATCCTTTTATTTTATAATAACCTTTGAAACCTATACAGTTTTATTTATATATCATTTAAAACATTTTTGGGGAAAATTTTATTTCTATAATAAAAAAAATTTACAAAATAAAAATATTTCAAAATATATTCATTTAAAATAAAATTAAAATATAAAAAAAATTAAAATTAATTTAAAACATTTTCTGAGGAATATATTCTTTTTACTTTGAAAAATCATTTCTTAGAACATAAAAAAATCCAAATACTTTTATTTGAAAATATCTATGGAAACATAAACATGAAGATATAAAAAATATTTTAAATCAAAAACTGGGTAAAATATCCTTTTTATTTTAAAAATATTACAATATGAAACATTTTCAAAATCATTTTATTTTAACATAACCTTCTATACTTTTAGAAAAACTTTAAAACCCATTAAAAAAAATTCTAATGTAAAATTACCATTTTTTGAAAATAACATTTTTTAATATTATAAATTCATGAAATATTTTGAAAATAAATTTATTTGAAAATACACATAAAAATATAAAATAACATCCAAATTATATCATGGTTATTATTTTGGAAAATTTTTTCATGTTATACAATATAAAAAAATATAACATTCACATTTTTGGAAAAATTCCAATGGGCCATGTTCGGAAAATGACATGGATATTAATTTTTTTTACAACATTATAATAATAATAAAAATAGAAAAAATATATTTAATAAATAATTTGTGGAATTTTAAAACATTAATAAATCATTTTTATAAAGCATAGATACGGAAGAAAATTGATTTTTGATCATAGAGAGAAATAATGATTATTTTTTAAAAAAGAATTCTTTAGAACATGTGGGTTTATAAAGAGAAACAAATGAAGGTTAATAAGTGTTTTACTAGTATTATAAAAGGCTAATAAAATTAATGATTTTTTTTATAGATATATCATATTATTTAATCATCATAATTATAAATATAAACAGTGTTAATAAACTATGAGATTGAATCATAAAACACATACCACTTTGGTAAAATTGAATTATAGGACACAAGAAATAAAAATAATAATTGAAACATTAAATTTCATTAGAATAAATAAATTCATGATATTTCCAATAAAAGGGGATATATATACACCACATAAAATAATATTGTGGAACAAAAAAACACATATCTAAAATAAGGAAAAGTGAGTCAAAAATCCCTTACCACTTTTGAAACATTCGAATCATAATCCCAATTTAAGAAAAAAAATTAAATGAACAATTAAATATAATGAAAATAATTAAATTCATTATATAACATTTCAAATTGGAAATATATATATAACATAAAAGATATGAGTGGTGGATAAATCATTTTTCTGAAAAAATAAAAAAGGTTATATGGAAATACCTTACTTGATGTTTAAACATCCATCATAATATTTAGAAACTCTTATATAATAAATTTAATTTAATTATATTATATTATAAAGTTGTAATAATAAATATATATATAATACCACATATAATTTATTTATGACCTTTTATTACTTGTTTGTTATCCTTTCCTATTTAAATCGTGTTTTGGTTAAGAACTATTTTTTTATTTGTTTTGATTTGTAATTTCCAGTCCTATTAATTTGATAATTTTAAAAATAATATAAATAAATTTAAACTTGAAATAAATATCATATATTTCCATTATATGTGTATTTATAGTAATCCAAAAAAGATATAGATAAAAAATTAAATAAACTTTTCTTGGAGACGGAAGGTCGTCTGTACTGATGTAAGTTGATTCTATTATCTCCATGGTAGAAAGGTAAGAATTTTAAATAATATTTTATCTTTAAGGGATAATTATTGTGTAATATATATCACATATATTCATTAAATTTTCCCTAATTACCCTCTATCAAAAGTATTTGTGTAAATAAAATCACATCGCTTCGTGAGGTGGTTGTCCATCACACACACGAACTACATTATCGTATCCCTCACATAATGGAAATTAATATAGTTTAGATGATATAATAATAATACTAGAGTAATTAATTTAAATATATACAATATATTAATTTAATTTTTTCTTTTTACCATCCATGTAAAATAAAAATGAAAAACCAATGACATCAGATCGTGGGGAGGAAGTTTGTCATACATAGGAGCAGCATTATTAATTTCCAATAAATATAAGTTTAGAAGGTATACATTTTATTATAATTCCATATTATTATTTATATAATAAATAATATATATAAACATTAAATCCATCATCATATTTAGTTGTAAGTGTTGGAGATTCAAAATGATTAACATCGGTTCGTGAGGCTGTATTTCACCAAATGCACGAATGATAATTTTTTATACCATTTCACGGAATAAGATAAAGATTAATATTTTTATAATAAAATAAAAATATAATATTAGGTTTTATATAATAGTTTTATTATTTTGTAATATTTGGAATATATTTTATGGATTTAGATGAATAAGATAAACACAAATGTATTGTTAAAATGATTTCTCTTCTTCAAAAAACCACTATAAGTTTAACTCAAACCCTACCTAGATTGAATTAATGATATTACCAATGACTATAGTATCTTTTAAGGGAAATAAGGGAAAAAATTGGTTATTTATTTTCAAATAAATATCGTTTATGTGGGAAGTGGGGAGGAGAGGTGGTGGAATTTTATAATTGAGGTGAGGAGAACACAGGTAAATTTTTAGAATATTTACCAAAATTGTTCAGAAACAAAAACGATATTAAAAGTTTAATTATAAAATATCAACGTAGTACGGTATAAATATGTCCAAAAATGTTTTTTACAATTTTTTATGTCATTTTACCACTTATATATTTATTTTACACGCTGTGTAAATCCATTTTAACCATAAGTGAGGTAATTATTTTTTTACTATTTTTATTATTCATCATGATAAAAATAATCTTGGCTTTATTATGATTAAAAAATAATGAATCCATTTTTCCAAATTCCATTCACATAATTTGATAATTTTATTTTTAAATTTAACCCACATATGTAAAGAGAATGTGGTTTTGTAGTGAGAAATTGTTCATATGTTTAAAAAGAATTTATATAAAAATTCCTTATGATAATGATTCTAATAATATAAATTGGATTAATGATAATCTAATTTGAGAAATTAAGTTTTTTTAAAAAAATTATAAAAAATTATCCTTATACATTTTCTAAATGAAAATGTATTTTTCATTAAAAACCAGTATATTTCATTCTAAATTGAAAATTAATCTTTTCATAAAAAAACAAAAAAAATAACCTTCTAATATTTTAAAAATGTAGATTAAAAATTTTATGTTCAGATTTTAAAATAAATTTTCATAATATTTCTCAAATAACATTTATTATTTTTTCAAAAAAAGAAATAAAATAATTTTTTGAGAAAATGGATTTTTTAAAGAAACTGATGACTTTACCAAAATTTATGTTTTTTATCGATATGTTTTATTTATTTAAAACACTTATATTTAATATTTAAAATTTTATTATTACTATTAATACTACTATGATTAACATTAAGGAAAAAATAGGCATGTTTAAATAATTATAATAATTATAATAGTTTGTTTATAGTTAAAACACTGTTGTATTTGTAATTCATGCTATTGAAGAAATTAAATTTATTAAATAAAATGTATCTCTTAAAAACTAGGGTTGTCAAATTATACCCCTATAAAATTATTTTCACCATCGCAATTCCATCACTTTTATAAAAATAACCAAGGACACTACTCTCTCATTAAATTTTATGGTCCACATGTTTCTTCCTTAAGATAGAGGTTTTTCTGCAAAACATTGACCATGTGAGTGGACATGTTTCATAAAATTCCTCAATATACTAAAAAATATCCCCAAGTTGTTACTCTTAAGAAGTATCATTCACCATTTGTATGAACTCAATTTTAATTACATGTAAAGGATTAGGTATTTACTTACTCCTGACAAATACATGGGACACATATTTGACTTGAAAGAGGTTTAATTGATGCAAAACATATCTATTCTACCATCCTGATACTATAAGGACCAATCTATAAACATTACGTAGTAGAGGGCCTTTTACCAATCTAGGTTCTGGAGAGTTATATTAAAGAATAAATTTTTTTAGAGTTGTAATAAAATCAATCAATCAAAATCTGGACATCGCTTCCCCGCATGTTAAAACGATGGTGTCCAAAATTGGTCTTCATAGTGACCTATAAAAAAATATATTTAAACAAGGGTTGAGAATTGAAAATTCTCAGTAGGGGGTTTCAAAAAAACCATCGAGAAAAAAAATCATTAAAAACATGATTTAAATGATGAAATTAACTATTCACATAACAAGTCTTCGCCATTTTCCTAAATGATTTTAAAACAGCCTTTAGGAAAAACCCATTCCATGAATTGCTATACTTTTTAAGAGTTTCAAATAAAATGAATTGTAAAATATGCACATACTTGTACAAAACCATGAAATTCCTCTTATAAGTTAAATAATGTGCAAACAAAATTATGTATGACATGCCACACGTGCAGATTTAGTTTTTCACATGAAATATTACATGGTTGTATTTTCAAAAAATTTACATTAAAACACATCTTTGAAAGCCATGAAATCATATATAAGTTCTTAAACTATGTTTATTAATGATAAATGAACAATTAACCCTTATTAATAAATGAAATACATAAGTATACACAATTATTTAATGTACACTCGAAGATTTTTAAATGGTTAATACATGTTTATATAAGACTGATTATTAAACATGGTTATTCATCTAATAGAATAATCACATAGTCATTCACTTGCAGTAATCATTATAATTTAATTCATGATTCAGGACATTTATAACATTCTTTCATGGCCTCGTGCCAAGACCATACATAACCATTCTATCATGTATTTGTTCCATGACCTAGTTTGTCTCATGAGACCTACCGATGCATCAAGAGGATATAGAGGGCCTCAACATTCACATTATATCTCCTATGAATTCCTCATATATCTAAGAAATATATGACTTTGAATCAATGTGTCCCATACCACTTTGATTTAATTGAATCTTTATAATATGTGAAATAAATTCATTAAACAAACCCAAGTATCCATAACAAGGTCCATCTTTCAGGGCATGTTTCATGAATACCCTTATCCCACCTCTCAATGTTTAGAGGCTGGTGACTAGCTTCGAAGTCATTATTCTAAAAGTGTGTGTAATTTTCATATGTACATGTACACACACACACAACTTCCTACAAAAGGTACTAGAAGTAAAATATGAGGAAACTATTCAAGCAATCCAATACGTAAACCCCTACAATATTATAACTGAAAGTAAAGTATAAAGTGGAAACCCATGAAAGAATAGAATCCCACCTATAGAAAAACATAACAAAAGTAAAACACTAATCCCTGAAGCACATATGTCCGGACCCCTAACAGAAGGGTAGGTGAATGGTAGATTCCAGAAGATGTAGAAGTGCACCTCATCTATTTGATCTCATTGAACAACAAACAAGCCCTGGTACTCCCTAGACTCTGTTAAAGAGTCAGTAATCTTCACAAGAAACAACACGTACAGGAAAACCCATGTTGGGGTGAGTAAAACAATACTCATTAGGGGTTCCCAAAATCACAAACCTAAACCACTGGAGAAAAACCTAAAAAGTAATGCACAGTCATTTCTACTCAAGTATATTCCCATACATATACCATGATCACCCATATATACTTATCTCAAGAACTTAAAAAACATGTCGTCCCAACCAGCTAGCAAGTCTCAGGATTCTCACTGAAGGCTCAAGTCATAACACACAAACTGGGGGATCACAATCCAGAAGTTTCACCATCCGTGATGGAACCCATGTGAGAGATGCACTCCATCATGTAAAATCCTACCATTCTGAATGTTATGTCTAAGAGAATATTCTCCATCAGGAACATTCAACTAGGTATTAATCTAGTTCCTGACATTGGAGGTCTAGTTGTCACATCCATGCGCCCTATGCAAGACTGAGGAAATCCAAGTGATGAGGCCCTTCCACACCATTTTACAAGATAGAGGGCGCCATTCCCCTACCCATCTCATAAAACCTCTTTTTCAACTATATGGACTGTCTCATTCCTCCTTATATCAAGGGATAACTACCTCATATCTAGGAATCTCTTTTATCATGTTGATGGTCCCACTCATCGCTATTGTATCTAACAGCCAAGGGAGCTCCATCTCTAATCGAAGACCCACACCCTACCTAGTAAGAGTGTACTAATCAATGACTAGAGGAACCATTCCCTAGTATGATAGGGGAGTACCAGCACTATTAGATCATGTGTCAAGAACACATTCCCTAGTATTATAAGGGTATAATAACTCATCTAATAAAGGGACCGACCCAACCTGGTAGGGGAGTACCAACTCTATTCAATCACGTGTGGAAGACCCATGCCCTGAAATAACATTGGAATACTGACTCAATTAGTTTTTTACCAAATGGGGGCCCACTCCCTAGTACGTTAGAGGAGTATGGACCCCCAGATAGAGGACCTTCTCTTTGGCATGATAGTGGAGTACCAACTCTGTCGTAGCAATATGTAAGGAGAACCCATACCATATAATGGTAGGGAAGTAATAACTCCTACAATAGAGGACCCACTCCCTACCCATTAGGGGATTATTGACTCAATGTGTGTTGGGTATGGAGGACCCAATCCCGATTATAATATTGGAGTACCGACTCCAAGGATAGAGGACACGCTCATTGGAGCGGTAGTGGAGTACCAACTCATCATTTTAGAACATATCTGAGAAACCACAACCTTATAAATGGCAATTATAATCTCTACCAAATTAAAAAGATAAGGATTAACAATGCCTTGAGTCATCAAGAGAGTAACCATCTTAAAATATCTTCATATGAATCACCCCAATTATACCGAATGTCTTCCTATACTGGGAGGGCATACTCTTCAAATCAAAGAATTCATCCTCCATCATTCTCAAAAACTCGGGTATAGTATCTCAAATGGACTATCCTTTCACTAGTGTCCCATCATCGCAAATGGATCATCAATCGAATGCTCTGATTGGATGTTTTGGGATTTTTAGAGAAATATGGGATGGTTGGGTCTAGGTCTAGTCTGACCTGGTTGGACCGACTTGACCCGACTAGGGTCTAACCCAAATCAATTGGCTTGGCCCTCTACTGCCAGCCCAGCAAGCCAGAACCCACATGGCCTGCTATGGAAGTCTGGTTTCTCCGACTCGAACACTGAAAAGGCAACATCTATTATTCCCAGGTGGCTCCAGCTTGTTCTACCACTTCATTTGACCATTTCGGTTATGTGTACATGGATGTCCCACATGACATGTTTCTTTCTGTGGGTCCAGGTTACACCACAGTTGGATCCATGGTTCTACAATCAGTAATCTGTGTATTGTGGATGTCATCTCGATTGTCACTATGGCGCACCGTCCTACTCTCCGACATGTGGCTGCCACTACTTTCAGTGCCAGTGCGGCATAAAGATTCACTATGGAGCACCAGACGTGCTCTGGTGGTCCATTATTTAAATTGGAAGATGTCTTGCAATCCTTGTGTTGTGCTCTTCACCTCCAGGGTTTCAAATAATTTTCACGACCCCTTTTTTCAGAACACATTCTATAAGAGGTATCTCCCACACCACCTCGATCTATTAGTCTTTAATGTCATCTACCTCTCTCTTCATTGTGCCTTGAAGGTTGTGAAACAACCGAAAATTTGTCAACCCATGAAGAATGTGAAGAACGCACAACAAGGTGTGAAGAAAAATAAACAATAAAATTAAAGGAACGAACCACTTTCATCATTCATCACAGCGTTAATCCACTATTGTTGGAAGGGTTAAGTAGAACAAAAATCCAGAACTCTAATCCCCAAAACATCCCACAGTCAAAACTCCAACAAGAACAATCAAACCATGTGTCAAACTATTCAGGGTTGTTCCACATTTTACTTTTAAAACCATGAATGGGGAATATAATGTAATTTAAATTAAAACCCCAACATGAAAAAATGTGTATTCGTAGAGAAAGTACATCTCCACATTGAATTCATTTGATATATTTGATCTTCGGGATTGGTTCTGATCTTCTAATGGTTCATTTCCACTTCTCAGTTCACTGGCATTTTTAATTGGAGAGAGTCCCTTAAATGTTCATCAGAGGAATTATAGCCTAATTCTCTAACCAAACATATCATTAAATTAAAATTTATCGTAGTGTTTCTATTACGCAGTTGTTATGAATTCATTTTGTTGTTTCATTTGATGTAACATAGTATTTAGTTTCTCTTGGTTGGAAGACCATTCAGCTAAAACAAATTTAAAATTCAGAAAAATATAATAAAACAATATAATTTTATTTTAATTTTTCTTTAAAAGCCTGAAAAATAACTTTTTTGGACAACCAATTCTAGTAAATGATATGTCCATTCTAAAGTAATGTCAACATTCCAAATGCAATGGTTCCCTCGGATTTTCAATCATGGAACCCGTTTAGAAGTCCCCAAAACCATGCACGCTCACCATTTTAATCCACCTAAAAAAGGACAAAAATTAACATTCTCCCTCAACCAGTGTTGGTTGAGTTTAAGCATTACATTAGGGAAACACTCAATCACGAGCTCAATGGTACTGTCACCATTCCGATCTTAGTTACTATTTAGACATTATAAATATTTGAAAATAAAATAATTTTTACTTTATTATATTATTTATGAACAAAAACTGACATCCAGTATTGTCATACATCAGCCATCATTTCTCCCTATCTAGGTGAATTCCAAAATTATTAGTTCAATAGTGCCCTCAAATTTATGATCTGAGCTCTCATTCAATAGATATAGAAAACCCACACATCCATTAAATTAATAAAAATTAAAAAAGTTCAAAAATACATTCTGCCCACTCCATGTCTCAAAATAAAGTGTTGTCTCATAGCCTGTTCTCATAAAAATCCCATATAATTTATAAAAAGTTATGGAATCAGAGGCCATTAAATTCTCCCCACATTAAGTATTTTCCTCCTTGAAAAGAAAAGGTCTAAACTCATTGGAAGAAAACTGAGTTCATCAGGGATCTATGTTATACTTACAAGCACTCACATAGAGGAAACTGAGATCGACCAGTTTTCATGTCCATATATTTCTAGGTCGACATCATGTAATGATGGACACATATATCTTTAGATGTAAAAAGTTGGAAAAAAACAAGCACTATGATCCATCTTCAATCATGGGGTCTAACTCTGCAACCACAGAACAATTCAAAACAAGATTATTTATGAGAGTCCACCAAATGTTTCCTAGGGTTCCTTTTCACTACAAGTGATAACCCTTCTTTACCAAAGTGGACACACTGTATCCTTTTCTAAATACTATAAATATGGGTATGAACGGTATTATCACATACCATGAATGATTTTGTAAGTCCTCAACGCCAGGACTTAAAATTAGAAACCATAACTCTGAACTCTAAGAGTCATGTCACACCATCATTTCCAGTGTGTGATCAATGGGTCTCCTCAAACAGGAGTCTCAAATCATGAGTTTGAACTCCACAATCTAACGGGAACCTCTAAGTCTCAAACATAACTCACCAAAAATGGATAATTTCCAGCACTTGTGTCTATTTTAAAAAGGCATTCAAAATAAAATGCATAGATCATACCTCAAATCTATCCTAGATATTCTTGGTGTTATTCCATGATATCATGCAGCTTTACTGACCATCACCCTCAAGCTCCCTGTGTCTGGCACAAACCACGTCCTCCTACTCATCTATCTCCTTTTCTTCATCTTCCAAACTACGGAACTCCTTGCTCAAAGCAATGTCTCTCCCAAGGAGGTTCATCTGTCGGATCCATCTCATCGGCACGATGGGTTATAAAATCTCTAGGGAAATCCCCCAACCATTGAAAGCTTTAAAATTCCTCTCTTGTAGATGATCTTCTCATTGGCACAACTCATACGCCACATACCAACGTGTTTGTGTTCGAGCATGGGTATTCCACCTACGTCGCAATCATATCACATGTTGTGTACTAGGTCTAGAAAACATGTCTACCTCATGAACTCTGATGTAGGTTGAATCTATCCGCTCCTCCCCCAATTAGCTTTAATCTACTAGGGGTCCCTCAAGAACCTCATCACACATTAGAATGCTAAGGGGTATCACCAACGCCCAGATCTCCCAGAGTAGTATTTTTTCGAAGGTCCGGTCCTTGAAGTAAGGGTCCTACACCATATCTATACATTAGTGAGAATTATTTGTGAGCCTCACCGAGTACTCTTCTATCATCATGATTCCCTATCATAGGAGCAATATTTCTTGTATACGCATAAATCGTAATGTCGTCCGAAAGAGCTTCTCCCTGAAGAGGCACTCAATGTCAATACTGGTGATGGTCGCCTCGTCATCCGTCTAGATCACTAAGCTCTACCATAGTCTATTTGAGACCTATATATGGCTCGTGTATAGTACATACATCAGGTCGATAGGCATCCTCACTAGGAAGAAGAATCACGTAAGCACCTCAATCTAGTCCTCATCTACATGATGATCTTGCTCACCTCAGAAACAGGGAGGTCTCTGCCTCTGGAAGTCGTATAGTTCCATCAGTCTGCATGCATCCTCAACTGGAAGCACTGGTATAAATTGTATATCGATGGGTGGCTACGTCACTAGTGCACCACCCTAAGCTAAGGATACATATTCAGTTTCATTCATTGAAGCCTACACTCCAGGTGGATCATTATCAATATCATGTTGTATAATCCTATCTGGGTGCCATCATGGTGGATTCAAGAAATATATCAAGATGAACCATGTTTAATGAGTATATCTGGAGAGCTGACTCAATAAGGTCATGGAATGCCCAACCATTCCTACATGATGCATGTACCCTTTATTTTCTTGCAGCTGGTGTTTCCATTTACAGAGTTAAAAGAAGGTGTATAGAGTCCTAGTGTTTGGATTCATCGGCTGTTGCACCAACACTAGAGTCCATGTCTTAAAATATGAACTCGAAACACTTAACATTATTTCCCAAAACAAAAAAACAACAGATCCCCAGTCTTTGTGGTGGAACTAAAAACCTCTGATACCAATTGTTCATGTCCCATCCCTTGGGCCCCATGTCGTGAATACCACCAACCCTCCTCCCAAATGCCAGGGGCTAGAGACTAGAAGTGGTGGCAGTATTCCACCAGTGGGAGGAATTTTCATTAGTACCTATACACACACACACAACACCCAACCCAAGGTACTAAAAGTAAAATCCATGGAATCCATGAATTCAATCCACTATGTAAATCCCAACCAGAGTACTATAGAAGGTATAGTACTGGGTGGAAACCCAGTCCTGTAAACAAGCCCACAAAATGAAAACCAGAAAAAAAAAATTAAAACTTTTAATCCCTAAAGCTCGTTCATTAAGAAGATATCTTGGAGGGTAGGTGAAAGTTACATGCCTAATTCTATAAAAGTGCACCTCATCTATTTGATCTCACTAAACACCACTAGGCCTAGGTCCTCCCTGGACTTCATCAAAGTGTCGGTCATCTATAAAAGATACACAATGTGTGGAAAAATCCCTAGTTGGAATTAGTAAAAAAATACTCTATAAGGGACCCCAAAACCACATAGGTAAAGTAAAAGAGAAAAATCCACAAAGGATTGCACAACGAACTATACTCAGTTATATTCCCATAAATATACCATGAACATCCATATATAATAATCTCAGCCACTAAGAAAAAATGTTGTCCCAAACACCCAACCAGTCTCATGATTCTCATCGAAGGCTCAGGTTATTACATGCAAAACTGGAGATCAAACTCTATGAGATCAGCCATTCCGGATGGCACCCATCCGAGAGAATCACCCCATATGATATAATACTTTCATTTCAAATGGTAAATCTAAGAGAAATTTCCCCATCAAGAACACTCTACTAGGTCAAACTCCAGTTCCCGACATTAGAGGCCTAGTCTTCACCGGCCTGTAGATGATGTATAACTAAGGAAACCCAACTAATGAGGTCATCCCTCACTAATGTACACAAAAGATGGAGTTCTAATCTTAACCATATCATGAAATCTCCATCACTCCTATAAGGTGTGTCTGGAACCTCATTCATTTGAGGGGGAACTAGCATCTATCTAGGAATCACGTTCATCATGTGGATTGGCTTTCTCCTCGCTACTATTTCTAACATCTTAGGGACCTCCATCACTAATCGGGGACCTACACCCTACCAAGTAGGGGAGTAATACTTACTGACAAGAGGACTAGTGACCTGGTATGATTGGGTAGTACCAACTATGCTAGTTCATGGGTGGAGGACTCAGGCCCATGTATGACAGGGGAGTACCGACTAAAATAAAAGAGTACATGCAACCCAACCCGGTCAGGGATTACCAACAGTATTAAATCACATGTGGAGAACCTGCACCCTGAAACAGTAGGGGAGTACTAACTCTATTATTTTTTTCTTTACGGGGGACCTACAACCTAGTACGTTAGGGGAGAATCGACCCCAGGCTAGAGGACCCGCACCCTAGCACGGAAGGGTAGTACTGACTCCTTCGTAGCACTTCGTAAGAAGGAACCAAACCCTAGAACAGTAGGGGAATAATTACTCCTACAATTGAGGAATCACTCCAAACTCAGTAGGGGAGTACCAACTCTATAAAAATTTGGTATGGAGGACCCTCACCCTAGTCCAATAGGGGGGTAATGACTCCAATGATAGAGGACCCACTCCCAAGCACGATAAGGGAGTACCGACTCTTCCTTTACAAACTTCTTCGAGAACACACAACCTAAAACATGGGGAGTCCCATCTCTACCAATGTAGATTGATAATGAGTAATTATGCCTTGAGTCATCAAGGGTGAAATTTTCCAAAATATCTCATCATAATAATCACTTCGCTTCTACCAATCGTCTACTCCTACCGGGCGGTCCTACTCTTCAAATCAAAGAGTTTATCCTCCATCTTTTTCAAAAAAGCACTTAGAGTATATCTAAAGGAAATTCCCTTCACAAGGGTACCAACATTGTAAAAGTATTGTAAATTGGATTCTACAATTGAATGTTATGGGAATTTTTGAGAAATGGGGGCCAGTTGAGTCCGGCTCCTATTTGACATGGTTGGACTGAACAGACTCGTCCTAATGGGATCAGACCAGGTCATCGGTGTCGCCAGCTACTTGCACAACCCACCTTGCTCGGAATGGCATACCATATCCCAATCGGACAGGCTGGTTTGTCAAGCTTGAATGTGGTAAAGTCTACATCTTTTATTCCCATGCAGTGTGAGCTAGCACCAAAACTTCTGTTTACCGGTCTACTCACACGGATCAGGATGTCTGGCGCGACCCATGGATTTCTGTCAGTCGAGGTTACACTTTGGCTAGAGCCATGGTTTCACTACATGGGCAGCCACACAGTGTGGTATCTGTCACCGCCACCACTGTGGCACACCATTATGATGTCCAACACACGGCTACCTCCGCTGTTACTGGCGTTGTGAGAGGATGCTCCACGGAGCACCATATGTGCTCTGATGGTCTTTTCTTCAAACCATAAGAAGTCATGAAATCCTCGTCTTGTGTTCTTCATAGCCATGAGTTCAAATATTTTCTATGACCCCATCCTATGGAAAACATTTGACCACTAATTTCCCCCGCACCGGCTCGATCAATCCACCATCAACGTCATCCACCTCCATCGTTTCCCCCAATAATGTTTTGCAATGACATTCCATTTGTCAACCCGTGAAGAATGCGAGGAATGGACAACACGGGGAGTGGAAAACGAAAACATAAAATTCATTGAATGAACCACCAATTTCTTTACTCACATCATTATTCCTCTCGGATAATAATTGTTATGTAGAAAAAACATCCAAACCTCAAATCCCAAAAAACATCCCATAGTCAAACCTCCTGCAAGAATGATCGAACCACATGTCAATCTATTCATCGGTTGACCTGGGTTCTTTGTTTAAAGCCAAAAATATGGAAAGGAATGGAATTAAATTACAAACCCTAAATCAAATAGGTTATTTCCCTAAAGAAGAAAATATCATCATTGTCATCATTTGTGATTATCGATCTACAATCCCGCTTATGATCTCCAAAGGCATTGTAACCGCATCTCAGTTTTCCGACATTCTTCATTGGAGAGAGTCCCTTCTACATTCATCATTGAAATTATATCGTGATTATCTAACCCATAATATCATAAAAAAGAAAACGTGTCACATCATTTCTATTACAGTGTTGTTACAAAAATAATTACATTATTTCATTTAATGAAACGAAATATACAATTTCTCTTGGTTGGAAGACCGTTGGGATGAAATGATTTGAAAATTGAGAAAATTAAAATAAAATAAGTTTATTTTATTTTTAAATTTTCTTTATAATCCCAAAAAATATCTTTTCCGGTCATCCTATGTCGGTTGATGTTAAATCCATTCTTAGGTAATGTCCCCAATCCCAATGTAATAGTGCCCTCATATTTTCATTCTGAGCACCCATTTAGAATATTCCAAATACTACACACACACGCCATTTCAATTCCCTTAAAAATCTTAGAAATTAACATCCCCCCAACCTATATCAGTCGAGGTAATGATCTGTTTAAGGGGAACACACCCTCATGAGCACAATGGTACTCTCTGATTTCAAATTCGAGTTACCATATAAGAGTTATAAGGTTTTGAAAATAAAATAATTGTTAGTTAATTATTTTATTTATGACCAAAAACTATCTTCCCCTGTTGTCCTAAGTCGGCCAACATTAGGCCCATTCTAGGCGAATCCCATCATTCTGAGTTCAATGGTGCTCTAATATTTTCGATCCGAGCAATAGTTCAAAAGATTATCAGACCAAAACACATGCTTATTTAATAAAACTTAAAAAAAGATAAAAAAATTTATACTATCCAATCCCGGTCTCATAATTTCCTAATGTATTACAGAAAGGTCTGGAAAAAAACCCTATTTAATTATAAAAAACATTCATTGAATTCAGGTCCATTACTTTCCCATACCAGTCTGATATATTTAAATCTTTTACATATATGATATAAATTTATTGAACGATACAATGTGTCTTATACCACATTGAAATGTTTATTTCTTAATCCATATATTATTATAAAAATACTAATATCATACATAAATTGATTGGTTTTATTCATAAGGCAACAATAAAATGAATATTGAAATAGATTAATTATTAATGAAAAATGTATATATTGTTTTATCTTCTCAAAATAATATTTTACAATAACTAAATATGTTTCATACATGAAATTATAAATAGAACATTACAATTATTGATGAAATGCATGTGCTTTATAATATCAGATTTTATTTGAAACCATGAGTTCATTATGTATAAAATACGTGTCGATTTTACACTTGATGCATGTCCCTGACAGTATAGAGATGCAACATTATTATGTTTAAATAACTCGAATACAATTTATGCACATTTTTTAAAAGATTGAAATATAATATGTACAGTTGAAAATCTCGTCCTTATAAATTTGTCACATATATATATATATGAAAGAAACATTTCATACATATATAAATATACAAATACATGTGACATTGACATCAAAATTGTAGTATAAATTAACATTAAAAATTAGATAAATGAAAAAAATCCATTTGCATAGTTAATATGAAATCAAATTTAAAACATAAACATATATATATATATAAGTGGAATAATTGTTTAGACAAAAAATTCATGGAGTTACTGTTCAATGATAAATAATTATATGTTTAATGAGACAACTCATAAAATTAAATTTCACAAAATATAAACATTTCTGCATAAAAAGATGAATATCCCTTGGATTTAATATAATAATTTTGTATACGTATATATATATATACCAATATTTCTTGAAAACCTCTAGTGGGTTTTGATATCACCAAAACTCAAGTCACATGGGCTTTGTGTAACACCCATATACTCAGTATTTTATTCATTAATTCATGAAACTCATTTTTAAATAAATTGATAACTAGTATTATTTTAAATCTCATAATATATACCAATGAATCTTTTGTTTGATTTGATGCATTAATTAATGTCATGATGTTTAAATCCTTCACATATGAATAGAGAGTTGTTATTCCCTTAAAATAATTAATATATTGTTTTAAAATAATAACAACCATGATTCAATTATGTATCATAATAAAATCATCATGGAATAATTTTCAAAACAAGCATTCTTCTTTACGCGTGCACACACACAAATATATATAGATATATTCACATATATATATATATATATATTTATATACATATATATGTATATCAAGGTATAATATCTATTATAAATAAAATAAGGGAAATATGTGAAATTCATTATGATATAATTTTATAAAAAGAAAAAATACATGCCTAAATGGTTTCTGGTTAGATTTAAAATAAAATTGAATCAAGCATACAAATATATAAACATCAAAATGAAGAACATGGAATTAATTTATACATGTATAATATTTTTAAATAATATGAAGACCCTTTTGATAAACATAATTTATTAACATTACTCTTCCTTGTAATTATGAGATAAAAAAGTTTTATTTATTGAAAATATAGTTTTACTAAAATAAAACAATATCCACAGAAATATTTAAAAAAAAATTAAGTGAAAGAAATACAATAAAAAATTTTCACCTGAATTATAATTCCAAGAAATTCATTCACATTTTTTATAAAAGTATACCCCAAAAATATAATCCCTTTCTAACCCAAAAAAAATATTATTTTCCCATACCAATATAGTGTCATAAAAAGGAAATACCTAATTTTAAAATCAAGGATCACAATTATAAAAAAAATTTAATATAACCTTTCAATAATATGTTTAACCACAAAAAGTACTATGTCCCTTACTAAAAACCATGATCGTCAAAAAAAATAAGTAGCAGTATAACCCTTACCAATTAAATTTGGGAAATTAATAATAAATCCCTTACTAATTGGTATAAAATCTGAAGACTCATATGGATTCAGATAAACCAAAGCGGTTTCCCCCTCTTCATTTGAATATGTTTTAAGGCTTTAATAGATAATTGGTTCCATTGTGCAATAATGTAAAGAAAGTGCAAGTAGTTAAACCAATGGACCAGAAGGGATTTTTCCAGACATGAAATATGGATTGTTCAAGAAATAACACAAAAATCATTCTACGTAATCGAAATAAACTGAGAAGCAATTGGAAGTAAACGACACACAACCAACACCAAATAATTGACAAAAACAATTGGATAAATGCAAAAAAATGGACATCGAAATTGATGAGTGTGGAACAAACTATTCTGAATCTAAAATACGATTAAAAAACAATAATCAAACCTCAAAATGAGATACAATTAAATGGTTAAAAGTAGTTATGCAGTGAAATCGGTGGAGAAAAACAAGGTACATACAACAAAAACACTATTATGGGGAATAAAATGGGACATAGAAACAAAGACATCTACCTTGATGATTTAGACCAAGGGAAACACTAACTGCACTGGAAACAGATCCCTGGTGGTCCAAAAACCTTCTTCCTAGACGGATGGACAAAACCTCACTGACAACCACATTTTAGCTCAATGTTTTTCTATAGCTCGGTGTCCGAATTCCGAAGATGGCGTGCCCCTATCAATGACTTTACATCAAATAAACCTTGTTATGACCCTCACTCATGCTCGAATGTGGACCAAAAATCGCTCCTATAGGTTACATCCTGATCGTTGTCACAACTATACCGAGGTCGATGCCCCTTCCTCCTACGGTGCGACTTTGACTCCCCCTGTGAACACATACTGTGCGACTCGATTGAACCTAAGAATGGGCTTGATTTTTCTTTCCCCAATACAAGACCCACAACTCACCGACCCCTATTTCCCTCATATGATTTAATCATTTTATTTTGATTTTATTTTTATTATTTTTGTATAATTTTTATTATATAGTAATTTTATTTTTATAAAAATTCATTATTAATAATGATTTATCTTATTAAATATAAATGAAATTTGTTTGTTATTGTTATTATAATTAAATCTTAAAAAATGAAGAAGTTATAAAAAATTATATAATCATTATATATAATTCAAAACTAATATAAATATATATTATATTTGAAAATTGAGTTTTATAAAACATACTTATATTTATTTAAAAAATCAATATTATCAAAATTTAAATATAATCTATGTTTTTTAAAACAAATTCACATTAAAAGTAAAAATATCATTAATGTTTGTATAATTTTAACATTCTATATAAAAAGTTAATATTATTAATAATTTTATAATTGTAGTAGTTTTATATTATATTCCTGATTTTATATAATTCAAAACAAATATTCATATACATATTAAATTTTTAAATTCAGAAATAAATTAACAATTTTCATATATAATAATTATTTAAATTATTCAATTAAATAAATATTTTGATAAATGTAAATTCAATTTAATTAAATTATTTATTCTAAAATATTCTTTAAAAATGTAAAGTAATATTTAATTTTATGGTAAATTCGAAAACTATACTAGTAATATAAAAATTATTTATATTTATTATATTAATGAAAACACACTTAAAAATGTTTAAATTATAAATACTTGTATTAAATAAAATATTTTTATGATAAAACATGGTTTCGATTTTCAAGTCTCTTACATTATTCCCCCTGAAAAGAATTGTGTCCTCTCAAATCATTTCATTGGTCAAAAAAATTCTGAAATATCGTCTCTAGAATTAAAAAAACTAGGACCCCTAGACTTCTAGAAACTACTATTAGATGATAAAATATAATATCTAATGTTTTCTAGATTATTCCTCCATTACCAATTATAACAAGCCAGCTATAAACATTACATAATAGAGGACCTATTATCAGTCATGGTTCTGGAGATTCAGATACAACCTTACAATTTATCAATGTTACAATAAAATTAATCAAAAAAAAAACAAAATTCACTTCCGAAAGGGTAAAATCGATGGCATCCTACATTTGAAATCATTGTTATTTGTGAAATATTATTTTGAACAAGGGTTGATCACTAGAAATTCCTAATAAAGGGCTTCAAAACAAAACCATTGAGAAAGATCATTTTATTATAAAACTGATTCATTAAATTAGGAAAATAAAAATTCACATAACATGTCATCTCCATTTTCTTAAAATATTTTGAAAAACCCATTTGGATAAACCCATGTGCAAAATTGCTCATTTTTCATGATTTTCAAATAAAAGTTTTCATAAAATATGGACATACTTGAATCGTTTCATGAAATTTCACATATAAGTTAAATAGTGAACATACATTTGTATGTTAAACATGTTATGTGTGTTGATACAGTTTCCCATAGGAAATATTACATGTTTGGATTTGCAGAGAAAACAATATAAAAAAATGTATGCAAACCAAGAAATGACAGATATGTTCATAACCATTATTTATGAATTGGAAATTAAAAATTAACCCATATTAATAAATGACATACATAAGTATACAACATTATTCCATGTGAACATAAAAATTTATCACAGGATAACACGTGTTCATATGTGAATGATT
The DNA here is from genome assembly GCA_963277665.1 of Viscum album. Classification (NCBI taxonomy): domain Eukaryota; kingdom Viridiplantae; phylum Streptophyta; class Magnoliopsida; order Santalales; family Viscaceae; genus Viscum; species Viscum album. Next base: position 570,183,105 of record OY728151.1, read on the forward strand.
CATAACCATGGTTATTTCACTAATCGAATAATCACATGGTATTTCACTTACTTGAATCATTATGGGGGAATGAATAATGCGGAACATTCCTAACATACTATAAAGGCCTCATGCCAAGACTATAAATAATCATTCTTTCAAGGCCTTGTTTCTTTACCTAGTTTGTCTTATGATACCTACTGATATATAGTGTTGTTATAACGGGCCTCACCTATCACATAATAAGTCATATGAATTCCTAAATTGTCTAATAAATATATGTATTTAAGTAAAAGTTTCTCATACCACTTGGAGTTTTTTGTGTAGTAATCATAGGTGAAATAAATTTATTAATCAAACCAAAGTGTCCCATAAGACATGGATTTTTTTTAAATCTTATTCATAGATCAAATAAATTTACAAAATGATCCCTAGTGTCACACACCATCTTGAATTTTTTTTTCTTAAAACATATATTATCATAAAAAAATTCATATAATACATAAATTGATTGTATTATTTGTAAGGCATCAATAAAATGAAGGAGAAAATAAATTCATATTTAATGAAAATGCATATATATTTTTGTCTTCATAAAATAATCTTGTACAATAAATAAATATGTTTCGTACATAAAATTTTAAATAAAACATTTCAATTATAGAATAAATCCATTTTCTTTATAATAATGGAAAATTTATTTGAAAACATTTGTTTATAATGAATTATAGATGTGTCTTTGTTACACATGACACATTACCATGATTGTAAGCTGATGTGACATTATTAAGTTTTAAAAATCTCAATGATTTGTTATGAATTTTTTTTAAAACATGGAAATATAAGATGTAAATGTGAATATTTAATAATTTTAACCATATATATATATATATATATTGTAAAACACATTTCATACTCATATAAATACATAAATACATGTGACCTTGGTTTCATCATTGTGGAATAAATTCCCGTTAAAACTTTGATAAATGAATATATCCATTTGTAGAGTTAATATGAAAAAAATTAAAACAAAAACATATATATATATATATAAAAGTGGAATAATGGTTTAATAATAATACTTTAATTTAATGATCCGTGATAAATAATTATAGGTTTTAGGAGACAACCTATTACATTAAATTTCACAAAATAAAATCATTCCTACAAAAACATTGATTATCCATTGGTTTGAAGATAATAATTGGGTATAAGTATATATATATATATATGAATTGTTATTGAAAATTTCTAGTGGGTTTTGATATCTCCAAAAATCATGTGACTTGGCCTTTTCGTAACATCCATATACTCAGTATTTTATTCATTAATTCATGAAATGAATTTTTAAATGAAGTGATAACAATTATTACTTTAAAATAAAAAAAACTAGAGTCTAATTTAATTGGTTGTACTCATTAATTAATGTCATGATGGTTAAATTATTCACATAGAAATAGTTAATTGTTATTCGCTTAAAATAACACATATACAGTTTTTAAATAATTCCAGCCATGAGTCAATTATGTGTTGCAATAAAATCATCATCGTATAACATTGAAAACAATAATTCATCTTTTCCCACACACATACACAAATATATATATATATAGATATATTCACATATATATATATACATATATTTCTATATCGATGTATAAGAACTATCAAACATAGAATATAGGGTTTATGTAAAATCCATCATGATATTGTTTTATAAAAAGAAACTATACATACATAATTGACTTTTTCTTAGATCCAAAATAATATTGAATCACACATAAAAATATATAAACATCAACATGAAGAAAATGTAATTAATTTATATATGCATAATATTTTTATTAAGATTAAGACACTTTATATAAAAAAATTAAATAAATCACCCATCTTTATAATTAGAAGATAAACAAAATAATTGGTCCTTGAAAATATTGTTTTACTTAAATAAAAAATAATAACCCATAAATTAAAAAAGCAACATGAGGGAAAAAATGTAATTAAATAATTTCACTAAAATTAGCATGGATTTATATTCAAATAGAATTTTAATTAAAGATTAACCCATATATGTAATACCTTCTTGCCCTAAAAAATATTATTATCCCATACTAATCAAGAGTCATAAAAAATACCTTATTTCAAAATCAAGTACACAATTATAAAATAAATTATATATAACTCTTACATAATAATATTAACCATAAATAGTACGAAGTACCTTAATAAAATTATATATTGGAAAAAAATATAAGTAGTAGTATAACCCATACAGAATGAATTTTAGAAATATAGAATAAATACCTTTCTAATTTGTAGAAAATATGTAGACTCCCATTGCCTCGGATACACTAATGTGGGTTTTATCCTCTTTATTTGAACATGTTATAAAGCTTTTATAGGAAACGTTTTGACTGTATAGTGATGTAAAGAAAGTGAAAGTGGATAAACAAGTGGACTAGAAGGGATTCTATAAGACTTTATAACAAGTACTATTCAAGAGAGCACACATAAATCTTACTCTACATGACAGATAAACTGATATGCAATTGGAAGTAAATGACACATAAATAGCACCACATAATTGATAGAAAAAATTTTATAAAGGAAGAAACAAGGACATCTGAATTGATAAATGTGGACCAAACTATTCATAATCAAAAACGATATTACAAAAATGAAAATAAACCTCAAAAAGAGATATAATTAAATAGTTAACAGTAGTCAAAAAACGAAATTAGTGGAAATAAACAAGGTACAAACAACAAAAACACTATCACGGGAAAGAAAACAAGACTTAGAAACAAATACATCTACCTTAAAGATCTAAGAAAAGGTAAACCATAAATGCATTGGAACCAGAACCCTTGAATTTGAAAACCATTCCTCACTGATGGCTAGATGAAACCACATTGCTGATTTTATTTCAACTCGAATAAGAAATATAGTTTGTGCTCTCGACTCCAAAGATGATGCGCCCCTACTAGCCACTCAAAATCAACTAAACCTGGTGAATACCCTCGGTCACACTTGAGCCTGGACCAAATGTCGCTCCCATGAGCGACTTCTCAATCGGCACCCCCCTATACCTAGGTCGGTGCCCCTTTATCATACGTTGTGACCACAACACCCACTGTGAAGGCCTGTTGCGCAACTCGGTCAAACCCAATAATATGCTAAATTTTCTATTCCCAAAAAACATGACCCACAACTCATATACCCCTATTTCCCTCTTTGGATTTTTCCTTCTTTTTTTGAATTTTATTATGATTATTTTGGTTTCATTATTATTATGTCATAATTTTATTATTATTAAAAATATTAAATTAATATTCTTTTAATATATTATATATAAATGAAATTGGTTGTTTAATTATTATTATAAACAAAAATTAAAAAAGTATAGCTTTTAAAAAATTTATATAACATTTATCTATAATAAAAAACTAATATATATATATATATATCATATATTTGAAAAATATATTAAAAAAAAGAAATTTATTTATTTATGGAATCAATATTATCATAATTTATAAATCATTCATTTTATATAAAAGATGTTATAATTATATTTAAAAATATCCTTTATATTTATATAATTTAGACATTATATTAGAAAACTTTATATTATTAATAATTTTATAATAGTATTTTTTTATATTTTATTCATAATTTTATATAATTCAAAACCAATATACATATAAATATTATATTTTTAATATCAAAAAAATTAACTATATTCATATATAATAATCATTTAAAATATTCAAATAAATAATAATTTTTATAAATGTAAATTTTATTTAACAAAATTAATTAATCTAAAATATTATTTAAACAAATCAAAATAATATTTAATTTGAGGGTAAATTTTAAAACTGTACTTGTAATAAAACATTTATTTTCAATTATTATTTTAATGAAAACAATAATAAATATTATTAAATTATAAATAATACCATTTAATGAAATATTTTTATAATATAATTAGGTTTAGATTTTCTGGGATATTACATTATTCATCCCTCAAAATAATTGCATCCTCAAAAATTGTTTCATTGGTTGAAAAATAATTCTATATTTTTTTCTCTAGAATTAAGAAATCTATGATTGATAGACTTCTAGACACTACCATTATTCGAAAAATTTAATCTCCAAAGACTTCATGAATATTCCTCTAATACCATTTGTAAGGAATGAACCATAAACATTACATAACAGAGGAACTTTTACTAGTCTATGTTTTGGAGAGTTAGATACAAGCATAAAATTATCTGAGTTGCAATAAAATTAAACAAATAAAAGCCCAACATTGCTTCTGTGCATGTAAAAACAAAGACATACACATTGTACTTCAAAGTGTCCAGTGAAAAATAATTTTAAACAAGGGGTGAGTATTGGAAATACCAAGTAAATGGTTTAAAAACACTAGAGAAAAATATTTTTTAACCCATGCATTAATTCTTGAAATTAACATTTCTCAAAACATGTCATCACTATTTTCTTAAACTATTTTTAATCATCCTTTTGGATAAACCCATGGGAAAATTGATAAATTTATTAATATTTTCAAATAAAATTCATTATAAAATATGCACATATATAAAAAACATCATGAAATTCTACTTATAAGTTATAAAATTACTATACTTAATTATGTATGACCTATTAGGTGTGTATTTAATGTTTTTAACAAGAACTGTTACTTTTTTGTATTTTCACAAAAAAATGACATCAAAACAATTGACTAAAAACCATGAAATGACAAATAAGTTCATAACCATTATTTATGAATTTGAAACAAACAATTAAACATATTAATAAATGAAAAAAATAAGTATACAACATTATTCCATGTGCACATGAAAATATATAAATGGTTAATACATGTTCACAAGATAATGATCCATAACCATGGTTATTCATCTAGTTGAATAATCACATAGTCTTTCACTTTCTAGAATCATTAGTAGGGAATTCATAATACAGGACAATCATAACATTCTTTCAAGGACTTGTTCTAAGACCATACAGAACGATTCTGTAGAATCCTTATGCCAAGACATAATTTGTTTCATGAGACCTACTGATGCATCGAGAGGCTAAAGCGGGTCTCACCCATCATATAATAAGTCTTCTGAATTCCTCATCATTCTATGAAAACTATTTCCTTAAATCAAAGTTTTCCATACCACTTTGATTTAATTGATTGTTTATCATAGGTGAAGTAAATTATTTAAACAAACAAAAGTGTCATATAGTTCTTTTATTTATTTATATCTTATTCATAAATGAAAAAAATTTGTTAAAGTATCTAACTTTTCCCTTACAGCCATGAAAATTTCGTTTATTAATAAATACATTATCATAAAAATATCTATCTCATACTTATATTGATTTTATTTATTTTTAATTCAAAAATAATATGAATTGTGAAATAAATTCATATTTAATAAAAAAATCAATTTTTTGGTCTTCTTGAACTAATGTATTACAATAAATAAATATGATTCGTATATAAAATAATAAACAAAACATTTCAATTATTGATGAAATCCAGCTTCTAGATAATCTGATAAAATTTATTTTAAACAATGGTTTTATAAATAATGAATGATGTGTAGATGTTACACATGATGCATGACCATGAATGTATGAAGATGCGCCATTCATAAGTATAAAATAACTCAGTGACATGTCATGCACATTTTTTATGACATGGGAATATAAGATGAAAACTTGAAAATTTCAACCTTATAAACATTTCATATATATATATATATAAATTATAAATCAACTTTTCATACTCATATAAATATACAAATAAATGTGACCTTGATATCATCATTGTGAAATAAATTCATGTAAAACATAGATAAATGAAAATATCCATTTTTAGAGTTAATTTGAAATCAATTTTAAAACATAAACATATATATATATATATATAAGTGTAATAATGGTTTATAAAACATACTTGGAGTTATTGATCCATGATAAATAATTACAGGATTAATGATACAACCCATTATATTAAATTTCAAAAAATATAAACATTCCTGCTTAAATAAAATTATTAACCCTTGGTTTAAAGATAATACTTATGAATAAGTATATATATAATAATGTTTCTAAAAATCATTAGTGTGTTTTGATATCACCATAACGCATGTCACATGGCCTCTATGTGAAGCCCATATGTTCAATATTTTATTCACTAATTTAAGAAATGAATTTTTAAATAAATTGATATCATATATTATTTTAAAACTCAAAAAACACCAAAGTCCCATTTAATTTATTCTTTTAATGAATTAATGTCTAGATGCTTAAATCCTTCTCATTGCAATAGTAAATTTTTATTCACATAAAATAATGCATATATTGTTCTAAAATAATCACAACCAAGTGTCAATTATGTATCAAAATAAAATCATCATTGTTTCATTTTAAATATAAATAGTCATATTTGAGAACACATATGCACAAATGTTAATATATATATTCACATATCAATATTCATATACATATATATGTATATCAATGTATAAAAACTCACATACATATAATAAGGGGTTTATGTGAAAACCATCTTGATATAATTTTGTATAATGAAACTATACATTCATAAATGGTTTCTTATTAGATCAAATATAAAATTGAATCACATATAAAGATATATAAGAATCTGCATGAAGAACATAGAATTAATTTATATAGGAATAATATTTTTATATAAGATGAAGACCCTTTTCAGAAACATAATTTAATGAAATTTCATACCCATATAATTAAAAGATAAACAAAATAATTGTTTCATGAAAATATAGTTTTACTAAAATAAAACATTAATATCACATAATTTTAAATAAAATTATGTGAAAAAAAATTAATCAAACATTTTCACATGAATTATAATGCCATTAACATCAAACATAATTTTAATAAAGGAATAACCCATATATATAATCCCTTCTTTCCCAAAAAATATTTAATTTCCTATACTGATCAAGAGTTATAAAAAGGAAATAACTAATTATAAAATCAATTAACGAAATTATAAAATAAATTTAATATATCCTTTATATAATAAGTTTAACCATACAAAACTACAATTTCCCTTACTAAAAATAATGATATTCAAAAAATATGTAGCAGTAAAACCCTTACTTAACAAATTTGAAAAATCAAGAATAAATCCCTTACTAATTTTGCTTAAAATTTTGACAAATTTTTTAGACTTATCTTGCTTTGGAAACACCATTGTGCATCATCCCCTCTTTATTTGAATATGTTAGACGTATTTTATAGGTTAATGGTTCGAATGTGCAGTGATGTAAAAAAAGATCAAGTGGCTAAACCAGTGGACCCTAAGGGATTCTACAAGAATTTATAATAGGGATAGTTCAATATAGAACACACAATGCTTGCTCCGCAAGATGAATATAAAGAGATGAAATGGGAAGTCAACTAAACACAACCAAAACCAAAGAATTGTTAGAAACAAATTTAGAAATGAAAAAACAGGCACCTCTGAATTGATAAATGTAGACTAGACTATTCATAATCTAAAATAAGATTACAAGCCATAATCAGACCTCAAAACAAGATACAGTTAAATGGTTAATTGTAGTCAAAGAAAGAAATAAGTGGAGAAAAACAAGGTATAGACAACAAAAACAATATCATGGGGAAGAAAACAGGACTTAGAAACAAAGACATCTACCTCACAGATCAGGACAAATGGAAACCCAAATCACACTGTAACCGGAACCTTGGCAGTTGAAAAACATTCCTCACCGATGACTGAATGAAATTATATTGGTGACCACATTTCTACTCAAAGCCACACCATATCTCGGGCTCATGATTCATAGAATGGTGTGCCCTGCTAGGAACTCAACATCGAATCAACTCGATAAAGGCCATTAGTCGCGCTCGACCCTAGAAGAAAACATCTCTCTCATGGGTGATTTCTTGATCATTGACCACTATACCTAGTTTGATTCCCCATCCACTTACAGGGCAACCATGACGCCCCCATCAAGATCCACTACACTACTCAGTTGAACCCAATAATAGGCTCGATTTTCCTTTCCACAGAACCGAATCTGAGACTCACAGACCCTTATTTCCCTTTAATATTTCATGTTTTATTATTATTATTATTGTTATTATATCATAATTATTGTATCATAATATTATTAGTATAAAAATTCATTATTAATAATCCTTAAAATTGTTATATATAAATAATTTCTTTATTATTATTATAAAAAAACATTAAAATGTAAAAGTTATAAAAAATTAATTTAACCATTATCTATAATTAAAAAATAATATATATATATATATCATATATTTGAATATTAAATTTTATAGAAATTAATTATATTTATTATAAGAAAAAATATTTTATTAATTTATAAATCATCAATTTTTATAAAAAAATTATAATTCAATTAAAAAATATCATTCATATTTGTAAAATTTTGAAAATATATTAGAAAAAGTCAAATTATTAATAATTTTATAATAGTATTAGTTTTATATTATATTCATAATTTTATATAAATCAAAACTAATATACATATACATATTATATTTTTAAAATCAAAAGTAAATTAATCTTATTCATATATAATTATCATTTTAAATATACTATTGAATAACAATTTTTGTAAAAGTAAATTCCATTTCATATAATTCATTATTATAAAATATTCATTAAAAAAACTAAAATAATATTTTCTTTTTGGGTAAATTCTAAATTTGTACATGTAAGAACACAATTGTTTTCAATTATTATTTTGAATAAAATAATCTTATTAATGTTTAAATTATAAATAAATCCCTTTAATAAAAATATTTTTATAATAAAACTAATTATACATTTTTTAGGATGTTATAGATATAGTCAATAATTTCAATGGAAAAAATATATATGGGACTCAACTTTCCTTTATATCAAAATGAAAATATTGTCTTCTATTGTACTTCGATCAATTTCAATTTCATCTATTACTCCCTGAAAGGAATATTCAGGATGAATTTTTCATTCTTATCTCACAATAATTATCATAATATTATTAATTCATTCTATTAGCCTATAAATATTTACCGAAACCAAAATGGATATCATATGTTATCAAATAACAGCCAAACTACAACTTAATTTATTTTGTGAATAGTAAAAATTATGTCTCCTCCATGTTTGAAAAAAATGAAATCCATAATTTTAGAAACAGGGTAACTAAATTTCCAAAATCAACTTATCATTAATCCCCTAAACAAAATGATGTTGTTATTAATGTCCCATTCCAAATATATGAATACATTAACCATATTTTCTTCAGAAACATTGTAATATCCAAAATTTCTATAATAATTTAATGAAAAAAATACATGATTTTAAATTTTAATATTTACTATTTAATTAAATAAAATAAATGATTATTTAATATATTCCTTAAATCCAAAAAATGTCTCAGACTCTATAATTGATACCATATACCAAATTTTCATCAAATAATTATCCGGTTCTAGGTTAATCAGTAACATAAAATTTAATTTATCCATGTCAATCATCTCTTTACCCTAACATAATTTTGTAAACATCAGCACCATATTAATCATTATATTTTCCTTAATAATGTGTTTTACATAAAATAACACCTTCTTATTAAATAACTTATCTATATCATAAGTAGAATTCAACATATTCATTAAATCCTTAAATGAAAACTACTATACAAATTAAGCACATATTTGATAATTATTGAATTATAGTAGATAATCACTTCATTCATTATATATTATTCTTTAACCATTAACTATGTTACATCATCTTATTCCTTAATACCTCCACCCATTCATATTTAATTTGTAGTATCTTCATCATCAACAAAAAAATAATACATGCCGCACATTAAATACTCCCTTATTGAGCTATCACCATAGAATATCAATATCTATAATTCCCATATTTTCAAATATTATAACATTCAACCATTTAGTATTCCTTAGGGAAACCATTATTATCATCCCTTGTGATGACTAAAATTTTCATTTTTCTTCAACAACCACATTCTCTAATTCCTTCTTCTAGACACAGAATACATGTTATCATCCCTTTGATATATTCCCTATATTTCTTCATAAAAATTTCTTAATTTGTAAGAAACATAATATTATTTTCTCCAGGGTCTTCACATCTTACTATCTCAATGCACTATATTCATATTCTACTTGGCGTGTATGAGTGTTAGTGATGATGAATGTTGTTAATCATGTATCATGATAAATGATTAATAATAACTATAATATCCTTCACTCCATTGATCACCTTTTTATTCTAACCAACAAATTTTCAATCACATTAAAAATGTACCAAATTTCATTAGGTTTCTACCATTTACTAAAACCTAAATTCATAGTGTGAGAAAAAATATTCATTCTCCGAAACCAAAAAATCATTAAAAATAACTTATAGGATGTTTAAATCATGAAACCATCTATTTAATAAAAAATGAGGCATAACCTGGGTAATTATTTGTTATTATTCAAATCCTTATTTATTTTTCACAAAAATAATGTGATCTAACCATATAATGTCTTCCCACAGTGTCAAACCGGGTGCATGGTAAGAGTCATTATCATCGACAATTTAATTAAAAAGTCAAGAATGATGTTCCTTTCTTTGGTGGTATTACCACTAGGTATATCTATTCAAAAATAATGTTCACTTTTAGTATCCATATAGTGGTTTATTATTAAGAATACCACAGTAATATCTTTAAAATAACATTGGATGTTCTCTTTTACATGGGATTATCATAACGGTTCTTACTAATGTTTACTCAGACTAGATACAATGGGTTAAAGAACCTTCATATGATAACAAATATATAGACTAAAAATTCTTATATAAAAAATATTACATCTTTATAGATGAATATTTATTATATTACGCAACTATCTACAATAAAATCATTTAGATTTACTAACTTGAGAAACATGGACAAATAAATAATTGGTATATAAGTGAATTATGTCATCTCCCACTATTTTCATTACAAATAGCTCCCTCCTTAAACATATCAATCATATTATGTTTCTTATTAACCTATATAATGGGAACATAATAAGGGGTTAAATTAGATGATTTGTAAAGGTAAAAAAGGGAGTTACATACACATAATGTGAGTATATAACTATGAGAACATGAGAATAACATTTCAAACCCATACCTGAAATACCAAGGATCCTAAATATGAGGCATCGAATAATTTTTGATAGTTCATAAGACATGATTTAGAAGGTAAAAATAGAACATGAGACATAATATAATAATATTGGAATAAGATATGTAATTTACGCATACAAATAAGAATAAAAAACATTTCATTAGATGCCAAGTCTCGTTTATATGGAAACCATAGTATAATAGTATCACTCCCCAAACCATTGTAGTTGTCAAGATTCATTCCCAATACTATAATGGTAGAAAAACTTTGTCTCTAAATAGGGATAACTCTTCATTTTTTTCTTATTTAGCTCATGAGATTTCAATCATTACTTAATTCATTAAATATAGATATAACTTTCAACCATGACATATAAAAAATATTACATTTATATTCCAAAAGATCATAGAAAATAAATTATATTAGAAACCATGAATTAAATGGGTTTTACAAAACAATATTCATATCATAACGCCTGAAAATAAATGTGTTTCTTTAAAATTTTATCATAGAATAACATATGGAAATTAAATTGGTTTCATAACCACTTCATTACTTCATCAACGTAAAAAACAATCTAAAAACAAGCAGTTTTAATAAAATCATTATCATTGTATAACCCATGGATGAGAAATAGGTTTCATAAACATCATTTCCTCAAAAACATACAATATTAATAGAAATAATTATATTGTTTTCCTTTTTTCATATCCCAAAAATCATAAGTATCACCAATGTACATAAATATTTTTGGAAAATTATTTGGAAATATTTCACAGAACATATCTTGATAAAAATAGCCTTTCCAGTTATAAAAACACATGTTAAATCATAAAACATTTTAAAAATAAAATTATATAAAAATAATTATTGTAGAATATAAAAGAATATTTTAAAATAATTATAATTTTTTTGTGTAAAATATCGATTCTTCTTTTTAGTGTGCATGTTTTTAGACGAGAGAAATTTTTCTCAAGGATCATTAATTTTCAATATCCCAAAATGGATGAACTATAAAATGACCTTAAGAATGTAAATTTAGGGTTTTAAACATTGAAATGTTTTTCTTTTGTGGCTAAGGTATTGTGGGGTGTCTCATCTGTTCTATTGAATTTTGAGAGCACCTAGCTTGAATACCAAAAAAAGTATAATGCTAGCTCGAGCACATGGTTTTCTTGAAACCATCTATACCATTAAGAGAAATTGTATAGCTATTCCAAAAGGGAATAGGGTGTTTCATATTTTTATCTGATAATGAACACCATGCCACATTTCTATGAACCTAGCTGTAGGTTTTTTATATAAGGAAAATGCATGGTTTCTTAAACCATGTGGATAAACCATGAGTTCTTCTTTCATGGGTTATGACATAATCCTGGTAGGAACACAATTTAGAGAACTATGGTTCCATGCTTTGTGATACATTTAATGTGGTGAAATTAAATTTTTCCCATGTGTACATTTAATTCATTCTCACCCATTCTTATTTTCCTCCACACACACACACCAGGGGCAGCCCACTCAATCTTCTCATATCCTCTTTTAGGGATGGGCTAACCTCCCTCCGCAGGTATCTATTTTGAGTATTGTAAGGTGCATTGGATATCCCTTGTTATGTCTATGAATCCTACTTATTCAATTAATAATTTATACTTCCACCACAATGATATATTCTTGTGAGGTAGTTCACCTTATTTTAATGTCATTTTTATATTTCATTGATTTTTATCAAATTAGAATGATTCATGCTTTGATATTGGATGAGTGGACTGTCCAAATCAATAGGTTGATGGTTTCTAGATCTCCAATTTTGTATCATAATTTTTATTAAATATCATCACTATGTTGTTCTCTAATCCTTCTAGGTGCCACCTCTATTTTATGATAATTCTTTAATTAAATTCCTAGAATTTTTTATGAAGTGTTTATACCTCATGAAATGGTTAGAGTGGGTTGTGATAATTACTTATAGAGAGTTATATTTATGTGCCTTGTCCGTAGACCACCCTCAGGGTGTGGTAATTTATATTCATTGACTAGAAATTTTGACTTACACTTGAACATCCATTTAGGATTTTCAAATAATTCCACTAGAATATAGTACTTAAATTGAGTTAAATGAATTTCTTTATGATAATTCACTTGTGGAAAAAGGATTATCACATTGGAATTTTCCACGTTGGTTCTATTTAAACGACATGAAAATAGGTCAAATTATATATATTAGATTGGTTATTATATAACCGACCTGAAAAATTGATTAAAATAATTTTTTTTGTTATTTTATTACCGAATTGATAAAGAAAATATTGGTAATTTCTCAAATGGGTAATAAAAGAACCAATGTGATAAAGCACCATTTTTAACATCGGTTATAAAATAACTGACGTTATAAATAATTTTATATGTCGGTTATTAATTAATCGATTTTATAAACAAAACACTAGTTTATCAAATTGGTTATTAAATAATCGATGTGACAAATATTTTAAATGATTTATCATGCCTTGTATTTAGTCATTCTATTTTCTTCAATTGGGCGACATGCGACTCCACTCTTTCATGATGAAATCATAGAAAGGATAATTCGATGTTGTGCCCTCCATCCTCATTTTTTCCAACATCATTCATCGTATTTATTATCACTAGATTTATCAGGTCGAAACAAAACACTCATGTAAGCTTCACATCAGTCGTTTTTTTATTTTTCACGATGCCCTAAAATAATTTTTTAAGATGTGATTTTTCTATCTTTGTTCATGCTATCATGGTAAGTTTCATAGTGTTCATTTATACTAAGCTAAATTATTTATTGGTAAAATTATCCATGGGCCCGATATCATGCATATTTAAGATTTTTTTGTGTTATATCATGTGTGTGTGAGTGTACTGAGGGTGTCTAAGGGGGTGGGGGGCTATCCTAGTGGGTGGGGGTGTCAAGGGGTAAGGGATATCCTAGGGGTGGGGGTGTCCAGGGTGTGTCAGAGGGGGTGGGGTGGTGTCATGGGGATGTGGGGGCTATCCAAGGGGGTGGGTGGTGTTCAAGGGGTGAGCGGGGTATCTTAGGGGGTGGGGGTCTCCAGGGGTGGGGGTGTCCATGGGGGTGAGTGGGATGTCCAAGGGGATATGGGGTGTCCATGGGGTGGGGGTGTCCAAGAGTTATGTGGGGGGGAGGGTCTGTCCAGAGTGTTGGGGGCTGTCCAAGGGGTGGGGGCAGCCTTGAGGGGTGGGGGCTATCTAGGGGGTGGGTGGGGCTTACATAGGGTTTGGGGGGGTTGTCCAGGGGGTGGGGGATGTCTAGAGGGGTGGGGGCTACCCAAGGGGGTGGTGGTGTTCAATTGGGTGTCAAAGGGGGTGGGGTGGTGTCTAGGGGTGAGGGGGCTTTCCAATGGGGGCAGGGGTGTCCATGGGGTAGGGGTGGTGTTGAGGGGGTGAGGGGGATGTCCAGGTGGTGGGGGTGTCTAGGGGTTATCCACGGGGGTGGGGTTGGGGGTGGTGTCTAGGGGGTGGGGTGTCCAGTGGGTGTGGGTGGTGTCCATGGGCCTGAGTGGGTTGTCCAAGGGGGTATGGGGTGTCTAAGGGGTGGGGGTGTCTAGCGGGTGGGCGTGTCTAGAGGGGAGGTTGGTTGTCTAGGGGGTGGGGGTTGTCCTAGGGGGTGGTGGTGGTCAGAGTGTGTCAAAGGTGGGGGTGTCCAGGGGGTGAGGGGGCTTTCCAAGGGGGTGGACTGTCCAAGGTGTTGGGGTGTCCAGGGCGTGAGGGGGTTGTCCAGGGGGTGGTCTGTCTAGGTGTTGGGGGTTTTCTAGAGGGTTTGGGGGCTATCCATGGGGGGGGGGGGGGTATTCAAGTGGGTGGTGGTGACAATGGGCTGTCCATGGGGGTGCAGGTTTCAAGGGGTGGGGGGAATTTATAATGGGTGGGGGGTCTAGGCGGTGGGGTGTCTAGGAGTGAGTGGGATGTCAAGGGGGTGTCTAGGGGAATTGGGGTCTATCCAGAGGGGTTCGGGTTGTATAGGGTGCAAGGGGGATATCCAAGGGGTGGTTATCTCTAGGGGGTGACCAAGGGGTGGGGGTGGTGTCCAGGGGGTGAGGGTGCTTTCTAATGGGGTGGGGTGTCCAGGGGTGGGGGTGTCTAGGGGGAGGGAGTTGTCTAGGGGGTGGGGGTGTCTAGGGGAAGTGGGGGTGTCCAATGGGATAGGGGGTGGGGGTTGTGTCCAGGGGGGTGTATGTGGTTTCTAGGGGCGAGTGGGTTGTTCAAGAGAGTTTGGGAATCTAGGGGTGGGGGTGTCTAGGGGTGGGGGTGTCCAGAGAGGTGGTTTTGTTGTTTAGGGGGTGGGGGTTGTCTAGGGGGCAGTGGTGTCTTGGGTGTGTCCAAGGGGGTGGGGGTTTTTAATGGGGTAGGGGTTGGACACCGCCCTCACACTCATGGAAACCACTCCCCCACCCCGGGAAACCCCCACCCCCAAGGACACCCCCACCCCCTGGACATGCCCCCACCCCATGGACACTGCCTACCCCCTTGGACACCGTGGACCACCCCTACCCCGTGGAAAGCCCCTACCCCTTGGACAGCCCCCACCACTACCCTAGATAGCCCCTACCCCCTTGAAATGCCCCTTGGTACATATATATCCAAAAAATTTCATTAAAACCATTGTAATATTTTATCTTCGGGTATTCTATACCAACGATTCATGTAGAATTGTTGGTATAAGGCTATTGCAACGACCATCATGCCAAATTTATGTGAAACTGTTGGGGTATTCTATCCTAATGGTTTTAGGGGCTATCCCAATGTTTTCAAATCATTGGGATATTGTAATTTTCATTAGTGAATGTATACATATTTTTTTATTTTTACATCATATTTCATTTTTACAGAGGGGTGAATTTGGTATCCAGTTGCACTAAGATGTATTCGTTGTGTACCTTAAGAATAAACCATCCAAGATAAATTTAAAACTGTTATATCTAACTATATTTTCTATTTAAAATCATTTTCATGCATATTGTTTTCATATACGAATAGATTTGTTTTATATTCCAAAATAGTTTTACATTCAAATTATGATATTTTTCATATAAATATATATTTATCTTATATTAACAAGATATATAATTTTTATTTTTGTTGTAGGTAATAATGCGTCGAAGTTTTATTACAACACATCAAATGAGTAATGAATATTATGAAGGTGTTGATGCCTTTTTGGAATTTAAAAAAAGAAATGTTCCCAGCAGTGACATTTTTTTTGCCCATGCCTAAAATGTTTGAATATGAAGAAGTTAAAATGTTGAGAGATCAAAGATCATCTAATTTGTCATGGTTTTAATATGAATTACTACTCTTGGATTTGTCATGGTGAAACTAAAATGAATTTCAGATATACTAATGATGATGATTTTCTAGATGGTAACTCTGATGGAATTGAAGAAATGATTCGTGATATTGCAACAGAACAAATTGAGATAGAACTGACAGTTGTGTGTCTATACGGTGAGGCTGAAATGCCATTGTTTCCTGGTTGTACAAATTTTACGGTTTTTCAACATTGTTTAGATTGATTAACCTAAAAGCATAACATGGATTGAGTGACAGAATCTTTAAAGAGTTTCTTCAATTTTTGAAAGACATTCTTCAAAAATACAACAACCTTCCAGATTCACATTATAAGGTAAAGAAAATATTATGCCTGATGGGATTGGGGTACATGAAAATACATGCATGTCCGAATGAATGTATTATATATTGGATGAAATCGAATTTCCATCAGAGTGTTTTCAATATGGGAAATCAAGGTGTAAGTTGAAAGAAAAATCACAGGTTGATGTATAGATTAAAAAGATCCCTTACAAGGTATTTTGGTATCTTCCTATAATTCTTCTTTTGAAATTTTTTTAGCTAATTTATAAGATTAAAAAATGTTTTAGATGGAATTCTATTGAGTGGATATGTGATAGATATATACATCATCTAGATGATTGTCCACAGTGGAAGAAATCAGTGAGAAATATCTTATATTTGGAAATGAAATTAGAAAAATCAGACTAGGGTTGTGAACAGATGGAATGAATTCATACCGAACACTCAGTATCACCCATAGTTCATGGCATATTTTATTGGTAATTTACAAACTCTCTCCAGATGTTTGTATGAAGTGAAAATATGTCATGTCAAGTATAATGATATCTGCTCTGAAGCAACCTGAAAATGATATTGATTATTTCTTGTCACCATTGATTGATGATTTGAAAAATTTATGAGAAGATGGAATTATTGTATATGAATCATATAAAATGTAATATTTTCAACTGCATACAGTTCTTATTTTCACTATAAATGACTTCCTATCATATAGAAATTTGTATGGATACTATGTTAATGGGCATAAGGAATGTCCAATTTGTGAAAAAAAGACTTCATATTGTCATTTCCATCATGGGAGGACAACAATAAACATGGGTCATCGATTGTTTTTTCCTATGGATAACTCTGATAGAAGAATAAAAAGGTATTCAATGGATCACAAGAATTTGATATTTCTCCAAAACCATAATCCCCTAATGTGTGTTTTGAGATGGAGGAAAACCTTAATGTGAAATTGGGAAAGACATAAAATTATTGTAATGATAGGAAAATTTGGAAGAAAAGGTCAATATATTATTAGCTAACATATTAAAGACATCATGAAGTGAAACATAATATTGATGTCATGCATGTGGAGAAGAATATTTGCAATAGTTTAATTGTAACATTGTTTGTTATTAACAGAAAGGAAAAACATGGGTTGAATGGAATATTATAATTACTATCTATGGGAATATGTTTGGAGTTAGCTACCACTCATAATGGATGATGAACATGTCTTCCCCCATATTTTCATATATTATCCAAGATAGGGATAATTATATTTTTTCGGTGTCTTCATGATATCAAAGTGCCCAAGCTTATTCTTAAAATGTTTAAAAATTTATCTCTTTGAAGGATTTGAAGTTGATAGGTATGAAATATCATGATTTTTACATCATGATGCAACAACTTCTACTAGTTTCATTGTGTGGAATATTTCACATCCGTGTTATAAATACTAAAATGAAGTTGTGTTATTTTTTCAATTCAATTTGTAATAAAGGTATTGATGTGAATTCTTTGCAAATTTAGGAAAAAGATGAAATTTTGATAAATTTTGAATTGAAAATGCAATTTCCACCATGTATTTTTGATATAATTGTGCATTTAATGATTCATCTTGTTCAAGAAATAAAGCATTGTTGAAAAATATTTCATCGTTGGATGTATTATTGTGAAAGATATATGAAAATGCTGAAGGGTTATGTTTAGAGTCCTTATAGTCATAAATACTCCATTATTCAAAAGAATATTTCTTAGGAGGTTGAAGATTTTTTACGAGCTACATGGCTACAACAGAGCCCATAGGTTTAACTGTTTCTCGCCATGATCGAGTTAATAATGAGGGAAAGGGGATTCATGGCATGAATGTAAAATGGTTGTTAGTTGAATAGTTGAAGAAGTTAGAATTATACATCATGAATAACAAAGATCATGGTCAACCATATATCACATTTCATATTAATGAGTTGAAACAATTTCATCCACTAAAGATATAAAAGTTGATTTTTAATGAGCACAACAAAACATTTTTGTCGTTGTTTAAAAAGGCCATCCTTGGTAGATTAGATGTATCAGAGACATTAAGATGGTTAATGGGTGGTCTATGGTTAAATGAGAAAACTTGGTTTGGGTATAACATATATGGCTATACATTTATTATGAATGCTCAAGACAAAAAAAAATGCAGTTTATAATAGTGGTGTATCATTTTTTGCAGAAGAAATGCATTTTTCGAGTTCTAAATACAAAACCACAATTTCTGTAGTAAGTGAATATTATGGATTCATTGAAGAAATATGAGAGGTTGATTTCATTAAAATTAAATTATATGTTTTTAACTAAAAATGGTTTATCTATAACAATAATGTCAGAAATGATGAATTTTGAATGACAGTTTCCAATCTGAATAGATTAGAAGATACATCAGATTCTTTAATAATGGAAACTCGTGAAACATATTTTATATGTAGTTGATCTTTCATATATTATGTGGTCTGTTTTTTTACAAGGGGAAAATATATTAGTGATGATCAACTTGATAAAGATGCTGATTTATGTGAGATCCCTACTTCCATGGAATGATTAGACGAACATAATTATGAGCATGTTGAAGACATGGTTTGTTCGATAAGAAATGATCATGAAGAAGGAATTTGGGAAAATAATCCACTTGTACATTCCAAATATTATAGGTAACATATGTTTATTTCTTGTATACATTAATTATTTTCATAAAATGTTAGATATTGTAATTTTTTCATTATTAAAACGCGTATTAAAACAAATAAGTAGAAGTTTTTGTTTATTTTAATTTTGTTTAGTTTACTTTATCATGTTTACCAATATTTAAATTATATAACTATTATTTTTGTTGAATGAAAATTACATTAACATGTTTAACAAGTTTACCATGTTTAACATGTTTTCCAAGTTTACCATGTTTACTATGTTTTCAATTTCTATAATGTTTACCATGTTTACCATGTTTACTATGTTTACCATAGTTTATCATAGTTTACCTTTACGAAACATATATATTTATTGAATTTTTAATGAAAATTACACTACCATGTTTACCATGATTACAATCTTTACCATTTTTAACATGTTTACCATATTAACCATGTTTACTATTATGTAACTTAGTTCAATTTTAAATTTTTTGTTTACATTTGTATTATAATATTTGAATTTATATATTTGTGAACAAATGTTTGTTTTTTTATTTGAATAATAATGATAGATCAATCAGTTGATCAACCACATGATTCTGAAGATGAGCATATGACCAAACCTCTGGGGAGTAACATTCACATGCTTCTCTTTATATTTCATTGTCTTTTTCATATGCTCCCATAACAAGAAAAAAGTGTTCAAGAGTTGGTAAACATGGGTGCACACATTTTCCAAATTTATCACTTGCACATACGCATGACCAGAAGATACTCGTTGAGTTTGATGAGAATGACTTTCTCGAAGGTCCAAATGAATAATATTTTAAGATTTTTGTATCAAATCAGGGTAAAAGAAAAGTAAGAATTTGGTTTGATGATTGGAGAAGTGTGGAAAATGTGATAATATCTCAGTTGTGAGAGACGATTTTGGTAAGATCATTATCTATTAATTTTCAATTCTTCAAATTATTATAGTGTAATATGTTTTACCTCTTCTTTATCCGAGTACATTTGATATTCTTGACATTGGAGGAGTCAGGAATAAATTTATATCAATGGCTGCTATGAGATGGAGGGAATTCAAATCAACCCTCACATCTGATTTCATTTTTGGTCATAGGAGTCCTGAAAATTAATGTCATATATATACTTTCATAGATGAAGACACATGGAGACATTTTTTTTGAATATAGAAGAAAATATTCATTTTTTCTTAAGTACAATGTAAACATTTACAAGAATTCTTATATAGATGATCTTATTAATGTTTGGTTAATGATTTCTTATTCTTAATATATAGAACACAAGGACATGTCATTAGGAGATCAAATCTAAAAATTTATACCCTCATAGTTTATCGTCGGGAGGGTATACATTGTTAAAATAAAAAATGATGGAGGAAGATTAACAAAAACTGAGATCTGAGTCATCAAGCTCTAGATTTGTGGCCCCTCTATCCACTCTTTCTAGACATGAAAATTTGATGAGTGGTCAGATGGGAAAAAAGGGAAATATAGTTCAGAAGATTCGAGAATCATATCTGAGGGGATTATAAGTAATTTATTTCATTTATTTCAGTTGACTCTATTATTTATATATTTTGAATATTTACAGAAATGTTCAATTAATTAATAGAGAAGTCTCTTGAGGATAAGAGATCACAGGGGGTATTTATAGCTTCTGGGAGGCAAGATATTTTATCTGTTGCATTGGGAAAGCCCGAAAATCCTGGTCGTGTATAAGGATATCAGACCGGTGTATCAGTATGAAATGTGTGGCCATGTTCTTCATCATCTTCTGTTGAGGGTGTTTATAAAAAAATAGAATCTATGGAGGAGGATGTTCATAAAAATAATGTGATGACAGAAGCAATTATTAGGGTGTTGGTATAGTCAACGTTTACAGACATGCAAAGACATTTTCAGACTGTAGCTCCCACTCCTCCACCTCCCCCAATAGACCCCATTATTTATTCTCCACCTCGGCTTGTAGCTCCCACTCCCCCACCATAGCCTACAAACCCCATTTTTTATCTTACTCCTCCACCACAGCTTCCTACATATTGTGAGTGGTATGTTGATGATCCTCAATATCATATAGTTGCATATGGGCTGGTATATTGTATAAGAGACACAGTTTATCATCAACAGTTAGAGGTAGAGAATCATAGGGTCACTATAAAGGATATTATTGATATATCAGCTCGATTACCATTACCTACAGATGAGGTGATAATAGTTGGACATAGTATCGGCCATTTTCTAATTTTTCCATCCAGACATCTGTGACCCATTACTATAGAGGTATTTGTGTTATATCTTCTATTTTAATTTATTATTAATGTTGTTTTAGCATTTTAAAACTAATATATATTTTCTGTGTATTTTTACAGGAATACTTCAAAGTTAATGAAATACTATATAGACAACAACAAAGGAAAATGGCTATGAAATTAGATACAGATTCTAGTAGTCTTGAAATATTGTCATGATATTCTAATTTTTTTGGTGGATCGTTATGAGTTTCCAGTGGAAGAACATTTTTTTTGATGTGAAATAAATGTGGGGATTGTGAAAAATAATATCATGGAGCTTGTTACTGGAGTAAAGTTGAGCATCAATGTGGTCAATTTTATATTGATAAATGTCCAAAAACCGTTTTCTAGCATTATATTTTTTTAAAATGTATTCTTATGTTTTTTATTAGGAATCTTTATAACATGTTTGAGATGAATGATCAGATAGATGTATATAGATTCATGGACCCGAATTTGATTTCCCCTAAAGCACATGAATTGGATGAGGAATAAAGAATGCATTATATTGCTAAATGATTTGAACAGAATATAATCACACAGTGTTGGATAATTTCTTTTTATGGGAGGTATGAAACATATCTCTAGCAAAGATTTCATTATATTTTAATATAATAAACCAGAAACCATAAATTTTCATCTATCAGTGATCATTGGATGTTACGTGTTTTTTCTCAAGGTAGAAACACTTTATTAGACATGCTTTGTCCATAGAGATGTGTGGTTATGTTTTAACAATATTTTAGAAGAGTAAGTTTCAATTTCTTAATAGTTTTATATATAATAATTAATTTTAAATTTATCCCATTCGTATTATTTTCTAACAGGGGACGAGTATTCTTTTGAAAAAACATAATGAAATGGACTTCCAAGATAAAATATGTAAATGTTAAGGTAAATATCCATTTATAATATGTACTTTTTATTTAATATATAAAAATAATATTTTGAATTTACACTCATTTAAACAGAATTGTCATGAACAACAAGGTGTCTTCGAATTTGGATATTATATGTTATAACTTATGAATGAAATAATTACAACTAGAACACTTGTGAACTTGTACTTGGTATGATTTTATATTAAACATTTCCATAATATTTCTTTTGATTTATTCTTTATACATGTTAATTAAAATCCTTTTAATTAGTAGCTATCTGACGAACATTAACCTTATAGCGCAGAAGAGGTGAAACACTTACAAGTGGAATGGTCAAATTATTTTAAAGGATTGATTAGATTTTAGTTTGTTAGTAGTGTAAAATGTAATTTTGAATATTGTAATTATAATTATGTATTTGGTAGTCTTTTAGGTTGGATTTATGTTTTTTTTAGTTGAAATTTTAATTTTCAGATGTTATATATGTGTATTTTTAATTTTTCCATGATTCTTGTTTTGGTCTAGTTCTGATTGTTTTTTTGGTATGGATTGTGGTATTTGGGGGGGGGGGCGGTTCCAGGAGTGTCCATGGGGGTAGGAGGGTGTCTAGGAAGGTGGTAGGGATATCCAGGGTGGTGGGGGATATCCAGGAGGGTGGTGGCTTTCAAAGAGGGTGGGGGCTATCTAGGGGGTGTCCAGGGGTGTGGGGGGGATCGAGTGGGGTGGGGGGTTTTATGGGTGTGGGAGGGATTTCTAGTGGGGTATGGAGCTATAAATGGTTTCCATGGGGGTGGTTTTGTGTCTAGGAGGGTGGGAGGAATGTCCAGGGGAGTGGGGGCTATCTAGGAGTGTGGGGTTGTCTAGGGGGAATCTAGGGGTGTGGGGTGTCCAGTGGGGTGGGAGTTTCTAGGGGTGTGGGGGGGATGTCCAGTGGGGTGGGGTGTCGAGGGTGTCCATGGTGGTGGGATGGTGACCAGGAGGGTGGGAGGGTAGTACAGGGGGTGGGGACTATCAGGGAGGGTGGGGGGGGGGGGGCTGTCTAGGGGGTGTCCATGGGTATGGGGCTGTCCAGTGGGGTGGGGGTTCAAGGGTGTGGGAGGGATGTCTAGTGGGGTGGGAGGGGGTCGAGGAGGGTGGGAGGGCTGTCCAGGGGAGTGATGGTTATCCAAGATGGTGGTGGCTACCTAAGGGGTATCAAGGGGTGTGTGTGTGTCTAGTGGGGTGGGGGGGGGGGGGGTTCCAAAGGTGTGGGAGGGATGTCCAGTGGGGTGGGGGTGTCTAGGGTGTCCATGGGGGTGGGATGGAGTCCAGGAGTGTGGAAGGGCTGTCCAAGGGGTGGGGTTATCCAGGAGGGGGGTTTTCATGGGGTGTCCAAGGGTGGGTTGGTGTCCAGTGGGGTGGGGGGGGGGGTTTACATGAGTGTGGCAGGTTAGTCCAATGCGGTGGGGGTGTCCATGGTGCCCATGAGGGTGGGAGGGTGTCCAAGAGAGTGGCACAGTTTTTCCAGTGGGGTGGGGTGTCCAATGTGTCCATGGTGGTGGGTGTGTGTCTAAGAGGGTGGGAGGGTTGTCTAGGGTGGTGGGGTTATCCATGAGGGTGGGAGCTGTCTAGGGGTTTCTAGGGGTGGGGGGGTATCCAGTGGGGTGGGGGGGTCAGCGGTGTGGGAGGTCATTCTTATGGGTGGGCTATCCAGAGTGTCCATGGGGGTGAGAGGGTGTCTTAGAGGGTGGGGGTTGTCCAGGGGTGTCCAGGGGTGTGTGGGGTGTGTCCATGATTGTGTGGGGGTGTCTAGGGGTTGGGGGGTTTCCAGGGTATGGGAGGGTTGTCCAGTGGGGTGGAGTTGGCTAGGGTGTCAATGGGGGTAGGAAGGTGTCCAGGAGGGTGGGAGGGATGTCTAGGGGGTATGAGCAGCCTATAAGTGTGGGTGGGGATGTCGAGGGGGTGTCCAGGGGTGTGGTTATGTCTAGTGGTGTGGGGGGGGGGGGGTTCCAAGGGTGTGGTAGGGCAGTCCAATGGGGTGGGGGTGTCCAATAAGTCCATGGGGGTGGGGGTGTCCAGGGGTATGGGAGGGATTTCCAGGGGAGTGGGGGATAGTTTATAAGGGTGGGGGTTGTCCAGGGGGTGTCTAGGGGTGTGGGTGAGTATGGGGTGGATGTTTTCAGGGGTTTTGTAGGGAGATCCAGTGGGATGGGGGATTTATGGGGTGTCTATGGGGGTAAGAGGGTGTCAAAAGTGGTGGGAGGGATTTCTAGGCAGAGGGGATGTCTATGAGGGTGGGTTTGACCAGGTGTGTGAGGGTGTTCATTGGGGTGGGGGTTTCAAGGGGTGTTGGTGGGCTATCCAGTGGGGTCGAGGGTTTTGGTTTTGTTTTGTTTTGGTTTTGATCTGTTTTTGGTCTATTTCATGTTTTCATTGGTACGGCATTGTTGTGGTTGAATAGTTTTATTAAAGAACTTCTTTGTTTTTTACGTCGATTATTTTATAACTGATGTAAAAAATTAATGGGAATGGGTTTTAATTTCTGCTATTCAAAAAATGATGTAACAAATGCATGGTAATAGGTTTTTATGTCATTTATAAAATAATAGTCATAATAAATTAAATGGAATTGTTTTTTACATCCGTTATTTTAAAACATATATATTATATATGTTTTATCATCGTTTAATATATAACTGATGTGAAAAATGCTTGGTAGATATGTTTATCACATCAGTTATTAAAATAACTGATGTTATAAATGCTTCAGAGGCAATGTTTATTACATGATTTATTATATAAACGACGTCAAAAAGAATATACCATGTCAATTATTTAAAAACCAACATAATAAATCATGACTCTGAAGCATTTTCCATGTCAGTTTTTGAGGAACTGACTTAAAAAATTCTTCTGATTTTTGGTTTTTATGTCAATTTTAAAATAACCGACATAAAAAACATTGTTTCTAACATCTCTTACAATAACATATGCCAAAATACGAAGTGAAAATTAAAAAATAACTTCTGTAAAAATACATTTTCTGCACTAGTGATGTCATGTTTTATAATCAAACTAATTTTTTGAGTTTCACTTCCTTCTAATCTAAAAAGTGAAAAATGTGTTACATTATTCTTGTCTTTATAGAACATGTGTTTCCCTATCCATATTTTTGTTTTTTATAAAGAAAAAATTATTTTATTTATAATTGAATGATATATGTATATGGTTATGGCCTCTTTTATTGTTCTTACATTATGAATTGGCATTCTTGTGGACATGGACTTTTTTTATTTATTAATTAGTTGAGATAATAATACGGGGGAATAAATATAATATTTTTAAATGAAAAAAGGTTTATGTTTGAAAGATATAGTGCACCTTGAGTGACTGTAGATTACATTTTATGGAACATCATGCCAAGGGAATATTGGGAATGTGGATTAAATGGTATTGTTATTGATCAATAGAACCTGTTTAGGGTTATTTTCAATACGTGTCACACACCATTGGTTGAGGATATTTTAATTGGATCCATATTCCTTGGGAAGATATTTTTACATTCCACGCACCCTCATGTTGGAAGTTGGGAATAGCCCTCCTCCCTACTGATTGTGAAACACGACATGGAATCTTGTATGTATAATGTGAAATGGGAAAGGCCATGTTCACATGATCATGATACTCGGAATGGCTGATAATATTTATTTTGATCATCAGACATGATATTCCTTGATTTTCCTTAGGCTCATATTTTTATTAATATTAATGTTATTAATATTATCAACGGATGCATGAGTTATGCATCAGGTCCTCACTAATACTATGTATCCATATATATGGTTGTAATCATTAATATATATATATTTTATATATATGTGTACATCAGATTATATATATATATTTATATCCAAAGGTATTTTGGCTTTGGACAATGAAAGAATGGTGTGTCAATTTTCCTTGAGGAACCTAAGCCCACCATGATTATTTAGATACTCTTATTCATTTACATATTATTCACTTATTTTTACCTAGTACTGTATTTTATTGTCATAAGATAGTTTAGGAATTGGACACCATCATTGGTGGGCTAATGAGTATACATCACACCTTACTAGAGCCTCCATTTCAGTAGATCGTGAATGAAACCCTCGTGTTTATAGCTCGGTGGATTATTTATTGTGCCTTTATGCTCTAACCTGGGAGTTATGGCCACAAGATGAGGTAGAGGATCAAGATTCTCTTGGAATTAGCCCTTGTGGATTCTTTTCCATTTTACTTATTTAATTTCTCTATTTTACTACTTGCTAGTTTTAATCATATTTTACCTTAAAACATCATCTATATATTAATTCAAAATTTTACTTTTGGAATTGTCTATTTTATAATATATTTTTAGTTGTTTTATTTATTCTTGTTCTACTCTATCTTTTCCATTATTTTGTACTATTGTCCCTTCCTCCTTATCAATATCTATTATATCACTATGGTACTTCGACAAGGATAGTATAATCTCCCCATTGTACCACACTTAGACACTCACTACAAGTCAGTAGCCTTTGGTATATGGGGAGGCTGGCTTGAGGACATAGAGAAGCTTATTCGACTATTAGTTTCATATACATTCAGGTTTAGACATTAAAAAGTTGTATTAGTGGTGTGTTGTTTAACATTTTCATATTATTTTGGGATGGAAGACGGGAGTCTGATAATATGTTACTTCTTGGTAACTAGTTGTGTCTGGTAGTGATCAACCCATGAACTAGTGAATGACCAAGTGTTCAGGGATGTGGGTATTGTTCATATTTCTCTTAATTATAGTAGATTATGATTTCACCTTGAGTGACTAGTTTGAATACATATTCTTATTAATATATTTTTTTATTCCATTTTTCATTGGATGAAATAAAAAAGAGTTATTAATACATTTTTCATTCTAGGAAAATAGAGATTCACATTCCTAGAAAATGCAATGCCATATAGGTTTTATTTTTAGACTTCCAGATATTGGGATGTGGTTCTTGTTCATGTAAGAATCATTCTTGTATGTGTACTGTGTTTAGGTTATTTATTATCATTCTTACATGTACATCATTTTTGAGTCATAATTATTCTATGCTGCATGATTGTTCAGCAGGGCTTACTTTTATATCATCATCATGGGACCATTACCATGTTTACAAGTATTCTTTACATTGGGATAGAATTCATAGATATTATTCGAATATAAATTTTATTATTAAATTATATGTATCAACCTAAATGGAATTACCCAATGTAGATATATGTTGGTGCATTAACTAACCAATCATCAATTTTTTGAGCCATTGACTATTGGTTTAATGGGATGAAATATATTGGTTGTAATTAAATGGGAGATAGTTTTCTATTTTGAAATTTTATGGGTGATTTATAAATTGTGAAATCATAACACATATAATTAAAGAATAATATATGACCCTAATATATATTAAGAATATTTTAAATATAACTGTTGTTAAAATTTTGATTTAAAATGGTATGTTTGCATTCATAAATTATTTTAACTCTTTCACATGGGCATGGAAACCCATGTAATTAAATTCTTGAATACCAAACTGGACACGAGTGGGTCAGTTGGGGTATGTTTCTATGTTATATACTTACTTGATCTCTATAATTCAATCATAGTGGTGTGAAATTATTAGATAATCCCACAAATGTTATGTTACATATTTTGTTTTATCATTTTCAACATGCATTTTGATGAACCAATATTTATTGGATAGACCCGTGTAGGTATCCTTTATTCTATTTACCTTATTTTTTAACCCCATGGGGTATGATTAGGATATATAGGATGGTTAGTTAAAGTTTATTAAGTCTCCAATATAGTTTCACATATAGATGTATCGTGGAATATTACCTGACCAAACCCCCTTTAATTCATAACAAACATGTAATAAACTTTTGATTTATGCTTATATGAACTATTAGTTAATTAAAATTCCAATTCCAATATAAATGGTGTATTTATCTATAGATTTTCATTAAAATTTCCTTTAACTAAGCCCAATTTTGATAAATATGTGGATAAATAAGTTGGATATGAGGAATTTATTTGCTAAATTTACTATTCATGATGGGATTTCAGTAAAATTATTAATTTTTAAAATGAAGATTACTATGAATTTATTTTATGCCTAGTGGATTTTGTTAAATAAATTACCCATTACTTTTTCCATATGACTAGTGATAGAGTTTTTTTAATGTCTCCCCTTGAAATGTTTGATGAACAAATAATTACATAGTTTAATTCCTTAAAAATTAAACCTTAAATGTGTTGAATGATTCACCCTGATATAAGGGTAGTTTATATTTTTTCTCGACTAGATTACATGAAATTGGGATGTGATTTTTACCCCTTGGATATTTCGTATATAGTATGAATTTAAATGATATTCCCATATGATTTGTGATTATTCATGTATAACACCCTTAGAGGAATAATGCATTACGTTTTGGTAAGGGGATATCCCAAGGTAGGTATCACACTAAAAACCTGAATACTTTTTCAAATTCTTTTTAATCATTTATTATGTGTTGTTTCATTCGATTTCCATTATTCCACTCTATGAATATTAGATTATAAATTGACATGCATGATATATGAGTGGTCGTTTGGTACTTTGAACCTTGTTATGGGTGTGAGAATCATGAAATTCTGTATTTTAGAGGTTTATACATGTTGATGTAATGGATATACTCATTGTGCGTTATGTGATCCCTCATCTTCTTTCTCAGAGATGGTTGACTTGGTATATAATTAACCATGTAAATAGGTGTAAAGGGAAATACGAATCTAGGTTAAATATCTTTTACGAGGCATTATTTACTAGGATACATTGGGTGATAATCCAATGTATATTATCAAAGATGTTCAACTTCAATGGTAAAAACTCAGGCTGGTATGCCTGGATACACATGGAACTTGTTGAATTTCTATAATGGTACAACAGACCATTGATTTTAGAGATAATATTTTATTCCTTGAGATATTATGATTTGAATATAAGTCATCTCTGGGGTAAAGTGAATTTGGATCTAGAAGAAATCAAATTGAACCCTATGCTTCAGATAAGATTCTAAAAAAGATAATTTGTCTTAACACCATGGTCATTTTTCCCATTAAACATAATTTCATGGGGCACAATTGAAATTACTAAGGAGGAGTGCCACGTGTAAGTATCTATGTAAATCGTAAATAGAACACATTTACTTAACAAGATTCATTTTCTTTGGGATTAACTAATACTAGAGTGGGTTGGCAACATCGTGGACCTTCAGTTAGTGTTATATGGAAACATTTCAAAGGTATGATATCCCGTTTCAACTAAATATAGTGATATTGACCCACCATTAGGTGGGGAGTGTCGAATAAATCAAAGAAAAGTGTGTCCTTCCATGTATATGGAACACAAATGAGATTTACCATTTGAATATGGTTAATACGGATCTTAAATCCCCCTAAGGATGATATGTTTTAAAAAACATCAATTCTTGAAATTCCACATGGACATTCTATGGTGTGAAATATATGAAACCTTTGAAAACACCATCATTATGGGATGTATTTGGTGGTTGTTCTTTAATTAATCATGATATTCCCCAATAATATGGAAATCTTGGCCAATTATGATGACACATCGACATGTGAAGAAGAACTTCATAAAAAATACTTGACTAGAGATGATTCATTGATATTTCTCATGCATATTTGTCCATTTTTTATTAGAAATTGTTTTACGCACCTTTCCTGGGTTTTATTAATGTTAATATAGTCATTGTGGAACGTGGTAGATTATCATAGTGAACTCTTTTCTTAGTGATGATCATGTCCCCTGTCTTGACATCATCTAGGGTGATATATAAGAGCACAAGTTATAGGTTCCACTGAATGTCAATGTCATTGGGATGGGTATACAAGCTCCTTGGTTGTTATGCATCTTCAAGTGTGGTAGTTTAGGAAGGATTATTTTCATGAGTGATAAATGGGTTCCCATGTAGTAACACCTTGGAATGTCTCAAAGACAAAAGATTTCCGTAGACATGGCCTCCAAGAAAATATCACTTGGAGCTCATTTGTTGTTATGATATTTCAATAGAATCCATTTACAGTCATTGGTGGTCATATCTAAATAAAGAACTATGTTTCATGATTAAGGTGTCATATTCCATGATGTGACACACCAACCATATACATTTTTTAATAATGTTGGTCAAGAATTTGATCAACATGCTTATTTATTAATCAAATTAATGTAGAAGGTGACAAACCATTTTATGTATGTTTTCCATTTATGATAGCTGTGACCTGAATCTCATCAGTTCCTTTCATGGAAATATTTTTTAGACCATTTACCACTACGTCGATCATAATTTGACCATTTTAATCAAATGAAGATCATATTACAACCTCATATGTAATTGTTCCCTAAGATAAGAAAATCAATTAGGAGATCTGTTATAATTATTAGGTAGTCATTTTATAGTCAATTATGATTGTGTAAATATCTTTTCTTATAGTTGGTCGTTACGAAATAGAAAATATGGTGGGGATAACCTTAGGTTATGTGATTAAATAGATGAAAACTATGTTTTTCCTTATAATATAGGGTATTCGGTACACATTATCTTGATTTTTAAATTAAAAACAGTAGGGTTGCCTGTTTTTTGAAACTGATTATAAACCACATGATTAATTGATGTTGGAGATGCTTTAGATGTTTGAATATGGTACCTGTATGTTTTTATGAAACATCCTGACCTGATTAGGACTTGTTTTTTATTTTTTGTTTCCAAAATCCTTCACATGTATAAAAAGTTTTAAGCTGGGGATACTGTAGTGTCCCTTATTTTTGTACCAAATAAATGATTCCAATAGAACATGAATATCCAATTTTTTGGACGGTAGAATTTTTAAACCAGGATTGGAAATTGAAATCAGAGATTTAGGATACAATTTTTTTATTTTTAGAAATGGTTTAAGGATCGAGTAGTGTCTCATGTGTTCTATTGAATCTCAAGAGTGTAAGGATACAAAAACATGAAAATTGAAGAATCTATAAAGGTTGTATGAGTTTTCTAAACCAATTCTCCCACCAAATGAAACAACGTCGCTATTACAGAAGGGATGAGGGTGTGGAAAAAAAAATTCAAACTCTATGTGCCACACTGCATAACCGTGAACCTAAAAACAATTTTTTCATAGAGGTTAAATTCAGGGTTTGCACAAGGTTTTTCAAACCATGTTCATGATCTATGAAGGCCTCCTTCGAGGGAAGTGGCACAACAGTAGTTGGAAAAGGGTTGGCTAACCATGTGGCCAAACTGTACACCTCTTTTAATGGTGTAAAATTACCCTTTCCCTCTACACAATCATTTTATTTCCATCTCCACACTTCTTCTTATCCCTTAAATGGACACCAGGTGTATCCTACTCATGCTCCACCTCTCATATCCTAGGTATGTGGTGAACTCCCCAATATGGTGTCTATTTCAAGCATCATAATGTGTGTTTGATATCCCTTAGTAATTCTATGAATATTCGTTTTTTTCCATTCATTATTTATATTCCCACCATCTATGCTATCTTAATGCAAGATAATTTAACCTATTGATAGGATGTTTTTTCTTTCTGTTAATATCTATTTAACCATCTCAATTCAGGATTCGATATTATATAATATAACCATATTAATAATGATGTAGGTGTTCTAAATAACTTCTCTTAAGCCTTTTCATTTTTATAAAATATCATCATTTTTCTATGTGTTGAACCATCCTTGTCTCACCTCTAATTTATGAAAAATATTTAATTAAATGACCTGACTATCTTATGATGTTTTTAGACCCCATGAAATGGTTGGAGGTATTGAATTCATCATGAACCACCACTTAGAATTGGTTCACATTATTACTTATAGAGAGTTCTATTTACCATCATTACGCTTAGTTTACATTTGAGGTGGATTAATTTTAATCATTGAAAAGAACATCTATCTTATGATTAAACTTCCTTTTTTGTGTATTAAATAATTTCTCTTGAATGTGTTGATTAAATTAAGTTAAATGAATTTTTTGAGGAAAACATCCCATTTTATAATTAAATAAAATTTTAATGTGTGCTTCCATGTAATCTAAAAAAGTGATGAATGTGTTATATAATTCTTGGATTTTTTTAATTGGTTCCTCCATGGCCTCATGGTTGTTGTTAGATATAAAACAATTTTTTATTTATAATGATATAATATATGTATATGGTCGAGGCTTATTTTTTTGTTCTTGAAATATGATATAGAATACTAGTAGACATAGCCATATTTTTATTTATAAATTGGTTGCACTTATAAAGTGGGTTAATACATAGACTATTAGTAAGTGATAATTGAATTATATTATAGAGATACATAAAATCGTGAGTGATGTCGGTTTCCTTTTTATGAAACATCAGGCTAAGGGATTATAGGGAAAGTGGTTCGCCTAGTATTAATTAAGTGTTAGGGGCCTCAGTAATTGTTTTTGTCCATGACATGTCACATCCCCTTGGCCAAGGATGTTGCCATGGTATCCAAATTCTTTGGGATGATGGGAATGACATTACATGCCCCCTCATATAAGATGTCGGGTATGTCCCTCCTCACTACTTATCCTAAACATGGTATGGCTTCCTATATTTGTGTCTTCAAATGGGAAATGCATCTTCCCTTGATCATGGTACTCATCATAGAAGCCTATATTTATTCTGATCCTCAAGAATAATGTCTGTTGATTTTAATGAGACTCTTATTTTTTTCATTCGTAGTATTACCCATGTATTGCTTAGTTATGCCTCAAGTCCCTGCTAATACTACATATCCATATATATAGTTATAAATATTAAAATGTATATAGTGCACATATATGTATATATATAAAAATCATTTTTTTAAATATCAATATTTATTTTGCATTAGGCCAAAGTATGTATGGTCAGACCAGATTTCATGAAGACGCTGATCTCGACTTTGTATTTGGTTTCTCTTAATCATTTACTACCTATTTAGTTATTTCAGCATAATATTTTATTTTATATTCATTGGATAGTTTTTCATTTGGCATTATTGGTTGTGGCATGCTGATTATACCTCACACCCTACTCGGGCCTCCATTACACTGGGCTACATGATAAACCTCATGTTCATTGGTCCATGGATTATAGCTTGTGTTTTTTGATTTTTCTTGAGTGTTAGGATAACATGATTAGGATGAGGCTATAGATTCTCAAAGAGTTATCCCTTGGGGATTATTATTAATTTTCATTATTTACTAATTTTATTGTGATTAATTCTTACTTTCTCTAATATGTAACTTGAAACATCATACAAATATTCAAGTGTCATTTTAATTTTTTATTTTTCCATTTCTTATTTTTTTTCATTTGTTTTATTTTTTCTTCCACTGTTCTGTATCATTATTTTATTTATACTAATTTCATAGTATATTTATTTATATCCCTTATACCACTATGATATATTAATAATCAGTTGATATCCACCCCACCATAAAACTATTAGACCCTCACATATATTCATAAGCTTATTGGATCTAGGGTGGTGTTCTTGAGGCCTTGATCTAACTGGTTCATCTACTGGTTTCATAGTCAGTATGTTTAGGATATTGCATACAATGAAAAAAATTTAAATAAATATCTTTAATTGAAAAAAAACTTTTAGACCTAAAAAAATATTTAAACCACATATGAAACATTTATTTAGGAAATATACAATTCCACATTTAAAAATATATAAAATATAAAAAATTCCCAAAATAATTTTCAATGAAATAATTCTTGGAATCATATAATATTATCATTAAAAAATATTTTACAACATGTCTTGAGGAGAATATCCCATAAAATTGAAAAAAATATCTAAAAAAAATCATATACATATTCATTAAAAATAACCATGGAAAATCATAGAAGGATATTTAAAAATCATTAAAAAATATCTCAAGGAAAACTAACTTTCTTTGAAAATATTTTTAAAAAAAATTAGAAATGTAAAATTAATATAGAAATAAGATTCATTTAAAATTTTATTGAAATTTTATAAATGAAGATTCAAATTAAGTAATGGTCCAGGGGGTGGGTAATTTCATTCGTTTCATACATGTCAAAACAAATATGCCTTTGTCATTTTATGTAAAATTAAAATATGACTTTCCTAGAAAATGACATGAATATTACTTTATACTAATTAAAATAAGGGTATGAATTTATTTTGTAAATCATTTAGTAAATTTAATTTCATTTTTATGAACGTTTATAGAAAACATGGATGTGGAAGAAAATGAGTTTTGAGCTGTATTAAGAATGATTTTCATTAAAATCATTCATTTGGAACTCCTATGAACATAAGGATATTTAAATGACGATAAAAATATATTCTTAAAAATTAATTATAAAATAATAAAATTCATTATTTTCATGAGATATAGGTCTTAATATTTTATTATTAGAAGGATACACAAAAGCAATCCCGATAAATGATTAGATTATATCATAAAACTATTACCACTTTGGTAACATTGAATAGTAATACCCATGAAATAACAACATTAAATTTGACATAAAATATAATATAAATAAATAAATTCATGATATTTCATGAAAAATGGGTTTAATATATGACTCTTATAATAATATATGTTCATAACATAGAATATGTCTCTAAGAAAGAAAAATTGTGAAAAATATTCCTTACAACATTGGAAACATTCGAATCCTGAGACCCATTAAATAATAAAATTAAATTAAACATTAAATATCATTAAAATAATTTTATTAAATATATAACATGTAAAGGCTATGGTATACATGCGACATAAAATAAAGGAGTGATGAATATGGAATGTGTATCATAGAAGTTAATAGAGATGAAAATCTCTTTCCTTAAGTCTTTACTTCCTTCAAACAAATTTAAACCTCTAGTATAAAAAATATAAATTTATTTTAAATATATTAAAGGAATATAATTTTATATATAATTCCATATATGATCTACATATGACCTATTTTTACCTGATTATTAATAATTTCTTATTTAAATTGTGTTTTAAGTAATAACTACTTTGTTTTTCTTATATGTTATGATTTTTTTCCCAATACTATTACATTGATCATGGTTCCATAATTTTAATAATTTTAATTATGATATAAATATAATATATATAAACTACATATGTATTTATATAAATCCAAAAAATATAGATATATAATATATAATACATCAATCACATATATGGTAGTCCTTATGTATTCAAGGAAAATGTTTCCATTTTTTTAACGGATGAAATAAATGAAATTTAAATAATACATTACCTTACTATAATCATTTATATGTCATATTATCACATATATTCATAAAATTTACTTTAATTACCCTCCATGGAAATATTTATTGAAAAACAAATCACAAAGCTTTGTGAGGCGAGAGTCTGTCAGACACATGACCAACGATATCATTTTCCCCATATAATGGAAGGTAATAAAGTATATGTGATATAAAAAATATAGTATAATTATGTTAATAATATAATATATATATATATTAATTAATTTAATCTATCATTACTACCACCCATTTAAGACAAAAATGAAAAATATATCAAATCAGTTTTTGAGGTGGCAGTCTAGTGTACACACGAGCGATGTTATTATTTTACAATGTTTTTTGAGTTAAAAAGGTATCTGTGGCATTAAAATTATATAGTTATAATACTATAATAAATATAATATATAAACAGATTAAATACATCATTGTATCTTTCAATAAAATGTGGTGATGTTAAATGAATAATATCAGTTCATGTGGTTATAGTCCTTTGTACACGCAAATAATAGTGTTATATCGAATTTTATGGAAGAATATATGGATTTTTTTTATTAAATTAACATAATAAAATCAAAAAATATGGTAAAAAGTGGTTTTATTATTTTATCATAGTTGAAAAAATATTATGTCGTTCTACGAATAATTAAAACAGTGATATATAGTTTAAAACATTACCTCTTATTCGGACAACCTCTTTATGTTTAACCTAAATAATTTATAGATTGGATTTATCATCTCAAAAATGCATATAATATGTGTGAAGGGAATTTAGGAAGAATTTTTTTTGGTATTTTATTAACCAATTTATTTTTTATGTGTGAATAGGGATAGAGTGGTGGTGACATTTTATAAGTGAGGTGAGCATCACACTTGTAATTTTTTAAAAGATAAATGCGTACCAAAATTATACACATTAAAAAAAGATCTAAAATGGATCATTATTGAAAATATTAGTTTATAAGTTCTATATATTTCCATCCAATGTCATTTTAAAAAGTATATTTTTCATTTTACCCATCATCTTTTTAGTTTAACAACATATTAACTCGTTTTAACCATAACAACAACAAATAATTTTTACTCTTTTTACTATTCCGTTTGACCAAAATATTAGATGAACTTATTAAATAATAATAACTATTCTAATTATAAATATGGAATCCGTTTTTATATAATGTATTCATGTACGTAATAAAATTTTAATTTAAAAATAATTCCATAGACGCAATGAGATAGCAGTTTTTCAAGGAGATATTCTTCAAAAATTTAAAATCTTTTTATATTCATGTTCAATGTAAAATTGATTCCAATGAACGCAATTTGATTTATAAATATATAATTGAAAAAAGAATACTTTTATTTCCATTTTATACAAAAATTAAACTTATAAATCATTTAAACTAAAATTTAGTTTTCAATAAAAAATATTATTTTTCACTATTAACATAAATGTTAATCTTTTCAGAAAATATCAAAAATTCATATTATGGTAATATTAACACGTTGATTCAAAAAAACTGAATTTAGTTTTTTTTATTTATTTTTTTAAAATTTTCTAAAATTACTTTTAATATTTATGCAAACAAAATCAATAAAACCATTTGTTGAGAAAATTAAATTTTTAAAAAATATAATGACTACAAAAAATTAAGTACTTTTTTATAAATATATTTTATTTACATAAAAAAATATATTTATTATTTTAAAAAAATTATGATTATTTATATCTTCAGGTATAATAGGTTGGTAAAATTTTTTGTTTTTAGGTAATAATATTAATTTTTCCCATGGTTTGTTAATACATGATGTTTTATGTAACACAAGCTATCAAAGTAAATTTATTAAAAATATATATATTTAATAAATACTAGGTGTGTTACATCTCTCGTCTATTTAAAAATAACATCCCTCACTTCCAAATTTCTCTACACATCTTATGATTACTTTTAAGCTAAATTTCAAAAAAAAATCTATAGACACTCAAAACTATGTTATGAACGTTTTAATCCATAAAAAGAAAACCCTTTGATGGCCAAATTCGATTAACAAGGAAATCGCCCAAAGGATTATGGTAGGAACTAAAAAAATACTCATTCTATTGAATTACACTTTTAAAACATATTATACTTAACAAATACATTTACCAAGTTGGATTTCATTAAATTAATTATATTTATATTATATAAAATAAACAGTAAAATAAAATAATTAATGGAATTGTTTTTTTAACAAAAATCAATTTTTTGTCTGTCTGACTACCTATAAGGGAGTTTTTATTTTGAAACTATTATCACTTTCATGTATGGATAAAATAAATTATTTTAAAGTTATATATAAACATACTAATGATATTTTATTATTCTATATACTCTAGAATCATTAAATTATTCTAAAATTAAATAAAAATAGAAATTTTATCATTGTTGGAAAAACATCTAAACTGAGAATAAAATTATTCAATAAAACCTAATTGTTTTTACCATAATCAAATATAAATTGTTTTTTATTATAATAATTTTATATTTTATAAATACATGAAATTTATATCATTATGGTTCTATAAATTTTGAAATTGTTTGATAAATACTATTAACCATTCCCATTATACCAAAGTGATATTGGAATTATGGATTTAGAAACCCCAAATAAAAAACATGATAATAATAATATAATAAATGATTTAAATATCATAAAAATTAATTATAATATAAATCATAATAATTAATAATGTATTTATTTTTGAAATTAACATTATTATTTCTTCTATTTAGTATGTTAGAGGAGTATCCAAGTGAGTCAGAGTCATCGAAAGGGGACTCTTACCAAATTCTCAGTATTTTGGTTTATACACCCTCTTTATACTAATAAAAATTATACAGTATTCATATGTAGGTTTTTAATTTATTATAATTAGTATTCCCTTTATGTATTTTTGGAGAAATTCATTTAATTGTGTATCTATTTTAAATAATTTCTTTTAATTTATTCATTTTCAATGTATATAAGATAAGACTTTAAAATATATTTTAATTATTAATTTAACCCACGTAAATTGATCATAGAACCGATTAATGTTTTTATAAGTCCCATTTTATACATAGAATATTATTTTTCTCTTCAATTTTTTAGAAAAACAATATCGATTAATTTTTATTTTTTAAAAAACACCCTTATCATTATACTTTTAGGGATTGTTACCCATTTAAATCTACTTTTTTTAAATGTTTGAAGTAATTATTACCTACACTTTCATATATATCTTATCAAAAAAGTTTCAACATATAATTTACTAACCGTTAATTGTACTTATTTTATTGTATATAGATGTACCTTTCTTATATATTTAGGGATCATGTATTTTTAAGATTTAAAATTATACTCTCACTTCATAATGTTCATAGGAGACTGACTAGTTGAGACTGAGAAGGGGGTTTATCAGTTTCAATCATTTTTTAGTATTAAATTTAAATTAACCCATATTTCATGTTATGTTTCGGATCCCTTCAATCTATAATAATTATTATCACCCATATTCTATAAATAAAAATTTAAATTTAAGAGAATATTTTTTTCATGGTTTGATCATAATTCTGGTATTTATGTCCTTGTTGTGTTTTATTGAAATTTGAGACACAAATTTTTCACTATTTTTATAAATTGATATCATGTTAAGGGAAGGAATCACCCCTGACCAAAAAATCTATTTACTGATTTCATTCGTATTTTAATCGCTATTTATACTACATCTATCCTATTTATAAAATATTCTTTTCCACATAAAAAAGGATTTAATTTGTTCATTTATAATCCCATGAAAAAATTCAATATCCATTTTATAATATATTAAACATATAGAATTTTAGATTCTTTAATAGATAATTGGTCTTGCACTCACAGTCTTATATTCTTTTTATTTTCAAAAGTAATAATATTATACTATAAATATAATGTATTTACCTTTAATATTTATTGTTCTTTTATTTTTCATCATTTTAAATGTATTGTAATCATGTAAAGTTATTTTTAAAATTTTTGAATTCTGAAACTCCAGTAATTATGACCACATTTTCACACTCTTTTAAAACCAGTCAAAAAGTAACCATTAATATCTTTTAGAATTCATTATTATTTTTAAATTTTGAAAAAATAATACAAACCCCAGTAATTATTATAAAATTTTTTAAATTACATTATTATAATGTAACACACCACAGATTCTATGAGTCATTTTTACAAAATATGAATCATCAGTCTTTGTGTATGGTTTGTTTACTACATAGGGATTCAGATCAAAATCGTGAGCACTAAACCATTATAGGATTATATTTTTTGATGAGGATTGTGTTTTGGGAGGTGTTTTGGGTTCTTGAGTGAGTTTTGGGGAAATTCAATGTTATATTTTTAAAATTATAAAGACCTTTCGGTCACACCATTGTGTGTTATAGTGGGGTTTTCATAACTACGTGTGCAAGGGTCATGTAATATAGATCATGGACCGAGGGTCAATTGCATCAGATAGTGAATTTATATGTAGACCTATTGGGACACTCCATGATTTTTGTTTGCCAAGGGGTTTCCCTTTATCCATGGGTGGTCATATCAAAATCCATTTTGGTTCACACAATGAAAAAGGTTGGTAAAGGAAAATTCCCTCTATTAGGGAGATGCATCAAGTGAAAACCCTCATAGTCATGTCATAACATACATATAGCTTATTTTTTAGTATGGAAATAGAGATACATTTCCAATCAAGACCCAAATGATTTAGGATGGGAGAGGCACTCAGGGAGGGCCATTTGGGCTAGTTCCCCCCCCCCCTCACATTTTTTTATTTCCCCTTATGTGGGAGGATATTAATAAATAATTTTGGTTATAATAGATTATTATTTCAATATAAATTTTCTATTTTTATTTCACAATCATCAATTATAATTTTGAATGATTTTTAAAAGTGTTTTGGTTCAAATTAAACTATATCACGGTTGTATAATATGAGGTAAAAGGGTATTTTTCTCAACATGTCTATAGGAAGTTAGGGAAGGTTGAAAAAATTAGGTTTCATGTGGTTTCGCTATTTAGAGATGACTATTGGTATTTTCAGTAATAAAAAATCATTATATTTATTTTAATATTCTATTAAAAAATATTTTATTATTTGAGTATAGT
This sequence comes from Viscum album, assembly GCA_963277665.1. Classification (NCBI taxonomy): domain Eukaryota; kingdom Viridiplantae; phylum Streptophyta; class Magnoliopsida; order Santalales; family Viscaceae; genus Viscum; species Viscum album. Next base: position 570,224,394 of record OY728151.1, read on the forward strand.
GTCATTAGATAGGAGCTCTGGTGATTGTAAACAAATATAGGAGGCATGTGATTGCTTCATTGAGTACATGTGGAGAATAAAAACGATGAAAACTCATCAATTTAGATATGTTGTCCCTATAAAAAAGATTTGTATTAATTTTTATGAATAATTTTCCTCCTGGATAAATGTTTTATCGAACTATGTAATGGAACTAGGACTATTCATACCCTATAGAAAGGGATAGTGTCGCATTTAATCCCCCCATGTTAGAATAAGATCCATTTGGTACTTGGGAGGGTTTGGATCACATTATGATTGTATTATCAAGGTGATAAGGTGTTGTTTGATTTAGTGAGAAACGTTTGTTGGGTCCTGGGATGTGATATGAGATTAGGGTATCCTAGGTTGGATTCCTTCACCATGTGGGAATTCCTTATAGTATTAGTCCATCAGATAATAACTAATATGATTTTACATCTAACACCTAATGAGTTCGACCCCCTCAATGGAGGATTAGTCTCCTATACTGTTCCATGAGTGGGATGAGTCATCAAGGACTATATGTGATGTTATGGAGAGGGTTTTCCTCTATGCTATGGGTTGATATGTCTTAAAGGGAAATATCAGTGAAGTCTGAATTATGGATTATGGGACAGTGACTTGGATAGGGGTTTCTAATGGATTTATATCTAGGTAGATTAGAGAGGTCCCTTGATTTTGGAATAGGTTATGATGTGGAATTTAAATAGGATAAAACCATCCTTTTTTAATACAAGGCACAGAAGAGCCTATGGGATATGGGATCAATGTGGTTTGACGAGTGTGTGTTGGTCTGAAAGAGCAAATTGTTTGATGGTTTTCATGATATTCTTTGAGGGTATATATTGATGATGAGGATAATCCGAACAATGGTATGCGAATTATGTGACTATCAACACTACATGAAAATGTAGTTTTCCCCACACTTGTATACCAACGGTTTGAATAAACTATTGGTATACTTAATTTTTCACAACGATTTCTTCAAACAGTTGTGTAATGATATATATATACCAATGGTTTTTAAAAACCGTTTCGTAAATGAAATCTTTCCCAAGAGTTTTAACAAACTGTTGGGAAGGATTCCCCCAAATAGCATCGCATCTAGAGTCACTCTCCATCCCGTAACCTAATCGCTCCCAATGCTCTCTCTTCATCCCAATGTATCTCTCGAAGATCTCTCTGCAATAAATCAGGTAATTCCGTACATATACACTTCTAATTTTTGTTGGGTAATATAGTGCATCTATTTTTGTTTGTTATCTATTTGGATTTCACCTAAAGAAGATCCATGTGGTATGCTTCTTCCTGTATTTCTATTACTCCTATCATGTTCCCTTTCCACAAGGCCCTTATCCAAGATCCAATCATGGGAGTGAGATTTCATGTTTTTTAATGTGATGGGGGACTTGGGTAGAAGTTCCTTCTAGTGGGAATCCTTTTCATTTGTATAGTAAGGCATTCTAGTGTGCCATGTGGATTCTAAAAACCCATTTGAGGTGTCGAATAATTATGGTTCTGTTTTTTGTGGGTTATGCTATCTCAATTATGAGAGGTATTGGTTGTATAATGAATCTAGTTTTATGGGATATTACATGTATAGTGTTTTAGAAATATGATTCATCGATTTGGTGTCATCCCACTCTCATAAAGGGAGCTACAAAATGATGTCAAAGAAAAAGCCTCGGCATAGATATGGGTAAAAAAATATGTTGTATTTAATGTAATATATTAATTTTTTTATTTATATTGATTATTATTTTGGTGTTAGATGTGGTTTAATTTCCCCTATGGTGAGGGTGCACGACCAGCATGTCTAAAATATTTAGGCAACCTATAGAGAGAATATAAGCATGAGTTGTACATTGGATAACATGCTAGAGTGGGCACAATGTTAGAGGCGGTCCCTATCATGGATGATTGTCCATTATAATAGTACTGACAAGTGATTACCCATTGTATGACTAGCCAACTTACGGTATTAATCAAATTAGATATATTTAAATGAAAATTTTCTTGTTTTTCATTAATACTAATTATTAAATTTTATTTAGGATGCATCTGAAAGAAATAAAAAAACATTGATGCTAATAAATAAGTCCACACATTGGGATGTACTACAATGCAAGATCATGAGAGACAGCATGTGTGATAGTTTGTAATCTTTCTTTATGACCTGAACTTCCAATTGATTCCTCCATAATTTATTCGATTTCTAAAGTTTTTATATAATTTTAGTTATGAAATTACTATGTTTTTTTGGTATCCAATTTTTAATTATGGTTTTATACATTGAATTTCATTGTAGAGGCATAAGTTGAATATAGAACGATGTGTGCCTTGAGAAAAAATGATTTTCTCAAGTAGAAAGAAGAAAGATGGAAGTTTGGTTAATGAACCGACTCAACAGTATATTGTAAGTTTTACTTTGTATATTTCAAATTTTAATCTCAATTTTGTAACTTAATAATCTATTTATATTTGTAATAGGATGCTTTAGAGGCCCTTTATGTCTAGTAACCTAACAATTTTGGGCCAAACTATTACATACATCAGGTGTTGGGAGATGAGCACCCTGGTAGAGTATGCAACCAACCTTGGAAGAGTATAGTTCTGGTGAGGTATTTTCCTCCCTCATGTACGATTTGTAGTGCCATAGAGTTGCACCAAGTTATGGCATAGGCATAACAGGCTGAAAAAAGGGCCAGTGTGATGGTAAAACAGTCTTCTAGGGCAAACAATGCATTTATGAAATTGATGGAAGTTTTACATCCAACACTTCCACTAGAGTCCATCACTACTTTTGATGAATATATTTCATCGTTGCATTCTATAAATGGTGCACCAGGTTGAAATTCTTGTGTTGGCCTAGATGATGGAAAAGAGGAGGCTGAGGCAGAGTAGGAGGAGGCCGAGGTGGAGGAGGAGGGCGAGGAGGAGGTCAATTTGCAAGAGGAGGGAGATGAGGAGGCTGAGGCTGAGTATGAGGGTGAGGAGGAGGGCGGGGATGATGTTGGGGATGACGATGAGGAAGAGGGTGAGGGTGATGATGATGGTGTTGAGGGACAGATTGATCCATTATATTTTTTACTAATATTACTGACCTTTAATGTTTATTGATTTGTTATTCCTAAATATATGGGTTATTAGGTAGGTCACATTATCTTATTTTTACCTATTTTAATGAAATTTTAATTTTTCAGTTGAATTTAGAAAATTGATTGTCTAATTAGAAGTTGATATATTGAAATTATTTTTTTACCTTGAAGGGATTTTCATAGAAAATATGTAAATACCATCTCATGTGTCCGGAACAGCCCCCTGGATAGCCCCCGGACACCCTCCTCCCTGGTCCCCGGACAACCCTTGAACATCCCCCCGGACGACCCCCCGAACAGCCCGTAGACACACCCCCACCACCATCTTTCTTGGACCATGGATAGCCCCCAGATTGCCCTTACCCTCCTCCCTGGACCCCGGACAGCCCCCCCCCCCCCCCCCCCCTCCTCCATGGAACCTGGAAAGCCCCCACCCCCTCCACCCTCCTCCCTGGACCCCGGACTGCCCCCCAGACAACCCCACCACCCTCCTCCCTGGACCCTGGACACTCCCCCCACACTCCTCCCGGGACCTCGGACAGTCACCGAATGCCCCCGGACATCCCCCCTGCCACGACCCATCCTCGGGGCCCGTTCTGTGACTACCACAAGCCCGCCTTCCATAGTCCAGGGGCTGGAGACTAGCACCAAAAGCGTAAATCTCGATAAAAGGGAAGACATTTCCTTTATAATGTAAACAAACACCACATAATACACAAACTGAAGTATGCACTAATAAACTGAATACAGAAGTAAGTGTTGGAAAGAAAATGGGTCAGAATAAAACCCAACTAGAAGCAAAGTACAACTGAAAAGAAAGTACAACAACAGAAAAGTAAAGTAGCAACTCTGAGCCTCCCTCTAGAAATCCCACCTGAATAGTGGGTACAGATAGTCTTCTCAGCTCCTCGGCTCCAGCCGTCTGCTTCATGTACGTCCCTTCCAGTGATCCACCTCCAGGTACCGTCCAGCTCCATGAGCCTCCACCTCGATCAGTGATGTTCGTCGTCTGCATCCCACACAACGTAGTGCGGGCATAGCCCGTGCAGGGGTGAGAATACGATACTCAGTAGGGACCCCGATACCCCTGATGGTCTCCCGGAATCCACGAAGGATAAAGCACAAAGGAAAGATACAATCATGAAGTATCAACCAACTCTACTTTGGTATATTCCCATACATATACCTAAGTCATCAATTCTAGTTCTGCTCCAACACACGAGCCCAAGTTCAACCCAGTCCACACAGGAAAGCACAACCCAAACCACACAGGAAGCATGTCAATCATATCGAAGATAATGATTGAAAATTCAAGACTCAGATCACACAAGTATACACATCGTAAGGTGACAGAGATGATCAGATGTAGCCAAATATTCATCTAAGCTTTAAGACACACATAGGTTACAAGACCAGTTATGCTGTCGGAGCTACAAAGGATACCAGACTAGCTACTCTACCAGACCCACATAGGATACAAGTACAGAGTCAAATACTGCCAGACCCACATAGGATACAAGAACATTAACGATCGTCATCGAACCCATGAGGATCCTAGTATGGTCATCATCACTGCCGAAGCAATGAAGGATCCAAGTACAATCGTCATCGTTTCCGAACCAATGGATGATCCACGTACAGTCGTCATCGTCGCCATAGTCGCAACCAGCTCTAGGATTCCCGCACATAGAATGCTCGATTCCAGGAGGGTCCACTCCACAATCCAAGGGTTTCGATACATCAACTGTCATGAATTCCAGAGTTGATGTATCAGAATGTTCCGTCTAGTCAATAGGAACACAATGCGACAGACGGCGCATCAATCGGACGCCTGGTCTGAGTGTTAATGGTACATCGGTCCCAGGGGCCCGATTGGTTTTTAATCTAAAAGAAACCCGACCATACTCCAGCTGCGTCCAAACCACAAGAGGAGTAATCCAAAAGAACTGTCTCACTAAGAGGAATCCAACAAAGGTGACGGCACATCAATCGGACGTTCGGGGCTCAAGTTATGAGCGTTTACGCTCTGAGGGCCAGGTTGGTTTCGTGTTCGAACAAACATGGATATACCCAAATTCTCCGAAACCTTGATTGTAATATACTGAAATGACCATCTCGATCCAAGGATCCTAACGCAATTGATGGTGCATCAATCGGAGGTCTGTAGTCCATGTTATGGGCGTTTGAACGGATCTATCTCAAAACATGGGGTTTGGCCCCGGTCCGACCCAGCACAATACCCCCTGGGTCGACCCGACCCGGGTCCACGTCCGCCCCATTTGGGTTCGGCCTGGCCCAGCCTGCATGGCCAGCGGCTCGAACTTCGACCGAGCCGGATGCGGAGGGGGGGGGGGGGGGCTGCCCCCCTTGATTGAGAAATGGAGGCCCCCCATTTTTGGTGGGGTCCGCCCCAAATAAACCAGGAGGTTATGCCCCCTGGATTCTCGGAAACGTCCAGCCGTGTTGGTCAGCCGATGAGCTGCCGCAGGACCCCCCGCGGGTCCCTCCTTCTGACACGCCGATGGCCGGCTGAGTTCTCCCACCTCCGCTGCACCGCCGTGGCCTTAGGCCACGTCCCCTCTCCGACATGCGCAGCGCAACAACGCCTCACCCCTTCACCGCGACCCACCCCTTCCACAGCCTCTGTGTGCTCCAGAGCGGTGCGACGGCACCACACCCCTCCGTTGTGGCCCGCACATGGCCACGGCCATGTTCGGCTTCACCGGTGCGGCGCGACAGCACCGCGCTCCTTCGCTGCACCCCGCTCCGGCTGCGGTTCTCTCATTTCTGCGCAGTGCGACGGCACCGCATCGCCCCCATTCCAAACCACAACTAAGAGCAATAACAATGGAGGAGGAGGGTCGGCCATGTTCATGTTGTCCGATTTCCTCTCGTTATATTGATAACAAGCATCCAACAAATAACAAATAACGTCAAAATAATAAACCTTGAATGATGAAACAACCCCTTCTTCAAAGTAGTTCACTGAAGCTAGCATTGCGGAAAACGACATCGCGGGATGTAGCTCCGTATACATCTACGGAGGACATCGGAGGAGGAAATGACATCTCACATCGGCTGTAGAGAGGAGAAGGAACGATGCGTCGATCTCTTCTTGCGGTGTCAGCGTTCTTCGAATAAGAGTGTTGTTCTTCGCGAAAAGTTGAAGCTCTTCAATGGAACAACACAAGGGCTCTCTCTTTTTCTTCGCACATCAAAAGCCAAACAAAAATAAAATAAGGCTTTACCTTATTTTATTTACTTAGTACAACAATTCAAAACATCAAAAGTTGAATTCTCCTAATTAATTTTGAGTTGTCAAAATTAATGGTGTGCTAAGTTTGCAACATTAATGTGAGGGAGAGTCACATAATTTAAGAGGGGAGGTTTAGAAGAGTTAGGTAAAATGAAGGGGTAGGGCTCATGTGGTCCCCACCTCACTAGTATCCTATCAAATGGAGTTATGATGTAGTGGGTATCACCCCAACTTCCACACATAGGTTGTAATTACTTAGAGTAGAAATAAAATTGTAACACATATTTTATTTCACTATTCAATTAATCCATTTATTTAACAACACCTCTGGAGAAAACGAAACTCCAGAAAAGGTCTTCTTAAGCAAAAAACGGCATTGCGGTTTCATCGGTGCCCTCAGATGTCGATTCTGAGCACCATTTCAAAAGTTAGAAAAACCCACTCGTTCCTTCACTGAACGTACCCGAGCTACACTTTGGAAATTGATTCCGATCACACCAGGCCTCGGAATCAGGTTCCATTAGAAACTGCATACTCGTAAAATCCCACAAAAATTATGAAAAAGAAATTCCTTAAAATTTACGGGACTTTACATTACTCCCGCATCAGGGATTTACATCCCCGTAAAGACACAACATAATCTTGGGAAACAAATGAGGGTACTGAGCGCGCATCTGAGCCTCCCGCTCCCATGTTCCCTCCTGGAGGTTTCCATGCTGCCACCTGATGCACACTAGAGGTATTGATCGTCAATGTAGGACCCGCTCCTGTCGATCCTCGATCTCCACCTGGACCTCTACAAAAGTCGCACACCATCAATGTCCAGCTCCCCATGGTCAATGATATGCATCAGGTCGTGCATGTATCTCCTCAGCTGAGATACGTGGAAGACATCGTGCACCCGATGCAACTAAGGTGGAAGATCTAGGCGATAATCCACCTCGCCTATCCTACTGAGAACCTATAATGGTCCAATGAAGCGTGGAGATAACTTTCCACCCTAGCCAAATCTCTCTAATCCACGTCGTGGTGAGACCCGTAAGAAAACGTGGTCTCCATCCTCGAACTCTAGTGGTCTCCGCCTCCTATCAGCATATGACTTCTGTAGGCTCTGAGCTGTCCACATCCACTCCTGGATGACCTACACCTTCTCCATTATGGCATGGACCATCTCTGGTCCTACAAGTGCTGACTCCCCAGGGTCTGTCAATCACAGAGGTGATCTACAAGGCCGGCCATACAATTCCTCGTATGGTTCCATATTGATTTTGGTGTGGTATCTGTTGTTTTACGCAAACTCTACCAAAGGTAGGTGATCCTCCCATCTATGACCAAAGTCAAGAACACATGGACGGAGCATGTCCTCGAGAGTCTGAATGGTCCTCTCTTTCTGGCCATCCGTCTGAGGGTTAAAGGTGGTGCTTAGGAATAACTGCATCCCGAATGCCTCATGTAACCCCTTCCAAAGACGGGATGTAAAGCGAGAATCTCGATCGAAGATGATAGATGATGGCACACCATGAAGCCGTATGATCTTTTGAACGTAAGGCATCCCATGCTCTCCACTGAGCCCGACTCTCTAATGGGTAAGAAGTGGGCTGACTTGGTGAGTCGATCGACGATCACCCAAATGGAGTCATGTCCTCTGGATGTACGTGGAATCCCAGTTATGAAATCCATAGATATCCCATCCCACTTCCACTACGGGACCTCCAAGGGTTGTACCAAGCCTACTAGTACCTGGTGCTCCGCCGTCACCTGCTGGCAGGTGAGGCATCGAGAAACAAACTCTTCCACAACCTTCTTCATACCCAGCCACTAGTGCTATAATCTGAGATCCTGGTACATCTTCGCTACTCCTGGATGTACCGCTAAAGGGTAAGTGTGAAACTCTCTCATCACCTCCTCCTGTAATGTAGCTGGTACCATAGTACGTTATCTTAAAATGATGACATGCTCTCCTCCTATAGAAAATCCATCAGGTGCCTGTCTTGTGGAAATCTGTGCATGCCGTGTCTCATAGTCAACGTCCCCACATTGTGCCTCTCTGACCTGCTGATGAAGTGGATGAGTGAATGTGAGAGACTAAAGATTGGTTTCCGTATCTCTATCCAAGAATTATATCTGTATTGAGGCTAACTGCGTTGTCTCCTCTCCAAGTAGTTGAATGTCCGTCCTTCTGTTGAGGGCATCGGCTACTACGTTTCCCTTTTCATAAGTATAGACTTTCTCAAAGTCATAGTCCTGGAGGAACTCGATCCATCATAGTTGTCTCAGGTTCAGTTTCTTCTTCGAGAAGACGTACCTTAGACTCTGGTGTTTAGAGTAGACTGTAAAGATCTCTCCCATTAGATAGTGCTTCCACATCTTCGGAGCGAAGACCACTGCTGCTAACTCCAGGTAATGGGTAGATTAGTTCTGCTCATGTTGCCTCAATGATCGTGATCCATAGGCGATCACTACCTGCTCCTGCATCAGGAAACACCCAACTCTGGTCCATGATGTATCACAGTAGACTACGTACCCTACTCCCTCCTCTGGTAGCCTCCAAATTGGTGCACTAATCAATCTCCGTCTCAGCTCTTGGAAGCTCTACTGAGATATATCTGACCATACGAAGGGTTTCCCCTTCTTCATAAAAGCTAAGAGTGGTGCTGCAATTATAGAGAAGTCTAGAAAAAACCTATAATAGTACACAATCAGACCTACGAAACTCCGCACCTCTGTCACGCTCCTGGGTGGCTCCCAAGCTAGCACTGCCTCATTCTTCGCAGGATCCACCGCAACTCCCTCCTCAGAGATGATGTTCCCCAAGAAGTGGACCTCTCGAATCCAGAACTAACACTTCGAGAGCATACCATAAAGCTGGTTCTCTCGGAGTATATCCAGTACAACCCGTAAGTGGTAGGTGTGCTCCTCTTCTGTAGTCGAGTAAATCAATATGTTGTCGATGAATACTATGCCAAATTGATCAAGGTAAGGCTGGAAGATCATGTTCATGAGACTCATGAACTCTGCTGGAGTGTTGGTTACACCGAAAGGCATAACCAAGAACTCATAGTGGCCATACCGATACCTGAAGGCCATCTTCTGCACATCCTCATCTCAAACTCTGAGCTGATGATATCCTGACCTGAGGTCTATCTTCGAGAACCATCATGCTCCCTTATGCTAATCGAAGAGGTCATCAATCCTCGGTATCAGATACTTGTTCTCCCCAGTTACCTAATTCAGGCGACGGTAGTCGACACACAGTAGCAAGCTCTCGTCCCCCTTCTTGGAAAACAAAATCAAGGAAGCCCAGGGTGAAACACTGGGTCAGATGAATCCCTTTCCCTGCATGTCCTCCATCTCTACTCATAGAACCCAAAGCTCTGTGGGAGCCATTAAATATTCTAGAGTAGATATCGATCATCTCCTAGGGTAAAGGTTAATATAGAAGTCTACCTCTCGACGGGGAGGTAGTCCTGGAACATCGTCAGGAAAAACGTCTGTATACTGATCCACCACAGACGGAAAACTCGGACTCCTCAAATCCACTGCTCCCGGGATAAGACTATCCGACTGATTAGTGATCATTTGTCCTCTCATTTGTGTGAGTCCATCCTGTGCTGCAAAGGCTCCCTTCACACCAGTGAAGGTGAACCTTCTACCATATTTGCGGACACACCTCACCTTGTGCGTAATACAGTCGATCTGGGCATGGACTATAGATAACCAATCCATACCCAAGATGACGTCATAAGTCCTCGACACCACTACAAGAAGATCCCAACCGAAGCTCTCGCCTCCTAGAGTAAGCTCACACTCCTGGAACCAGTGCGTAATCATCGAGTCTGCTACCATAAGAGTCTCTAGCCGTAAGGATCTAGCCAACGGCTCTGTCGGAATCTACGAGCTCTAAAAAAGGGTAGTGGAAATAAATTAATAACTCGCTTTTATGTCTATAAGAACTACATCAAGGGTGGAGTAGAAACATATAGTACCTCGAATCATCACAGGTGCACTGTGGTCATAGGCCTCTTCTGCCTAAAGCTGAGCTTGCCTCTGTCTGCCAGCTCCCTGTGGTCGGGGTGGACCTCCTGGTGGTGGTGGTGGTAGAGACTCAAAACGTCATCCACAACCTACTACCTAGATAGCTCCTCTGCCTCATCCGACTACTCCCTGCGGACTGCCATGGTTGAACCTATGCCTCTTCCTAGGTGGTCCCTCAACCGTCTGCTGCTCCTCTACATGGCGGGTCATGCAGTCAAGAGCTATGTGGCCCTACCCGCCGCATGCATAGCATTTTCTGCTCCTCTTAAGGCTGGATATACATTGTGTGCCCCGCACCTCTAAGCTAGTATCATAAGGTTGTCCACCTGATGGTCTGGTCCGCTTGGACCCCTATGACATCCATCGACTACCAGCTGCAGAAGACTCCGCTACGTGTCGCCCTGTGGTAGGTCTCGCTGCCGGTGTAGGATCAGCAAAAAAGCTCTCACAAGAAGGGCTCGCTCCAGTACTCATTCTTATGTCAGAATTATAAGGGAGACCATCAAAGCTCTGATCTCATGCCTCAGTCCTTGCTCGAAGGTCCGGGCCCGGAAGAATGGGTCTTGTACCATGTTCGTGGAGTAGCGCGAGAGTTCGGTAAATCTCACCGAGTACTGGGTTACTGTCATGCTGCCCTGTCGTATCTTTTGTAGCTCCTGAATGCGCACCGCACGGAGGGTGGCTGGAATGAACTCCGAGCTGAAGAGGATCTCGATGTCCGTCCGAAGAATAGATGCCTCGTCGTGCACCTGGAGCATCAGGATCCACCATCTACCTGCTTCCGCGTGCAGGAGACTCGCTGCAAGGATCACCAAAAGGTCAGCTGCTGTCCCTACTAACCTGAATACTCGAACAACAGCCTCCATCTAATCCTCGACTTCCTTAGGGTATGTCTCCCTGTGGAACCTGGGTGGTCTCTGAGGCTGAAACTCATGTAGTGCATTAAGGCGACATGCACTCTCAGCTGCTGGGGCTGGTGGCATTAGTGGGTCGGTGGGTAGAGGTACCACTGGTGCTTCTGCTATATTGGGGCCCTGCACCGAGTCCTCATCGCTCGGTGGGATTCTATCTCGTACAAAGTTCGAAACCCTAGCTAGCTGTCGTCGTGGGGCCATCCTGAAAAGAGACAGGTGCACCACTGTCAATACAGTATACCTGGTGAGCTGAAACAACGTAATCACAACAAAACATTTGAAACACACATGCAATCATGTTTTCCGTGCACTGAGTCGGAAATCAGAAGTCAGGGTCCTGGTGTATGGATACGTCGGCCGCCACACCAACACTGGACTCCCTGGACTGATAACAACAATCAATACCCTTAACATTATTTCTTCACATAGAAGAAAGATCAGAGTCCTGAGTTCTGCGGTAGAACCGAACTCCTCTGATACCAATTTGTCACAACCCATCCTCGGGGCCCGTGCCGTGACTACCCCAAGACATCCTTCCATAGGACAGGGGCTATCGACTAGAACCAAAAGCGTAAATCCTGATAAAAGGGAAGGCATTTCATTTATAAAGTAAAAAAAATACCAGAGACTACACAAACTGAAGTAAACAATAAGTAACAGGAATAAAAAAGTAAGTTCTGGAAAGTAAATGGGCTAGAATACAAACCCAACTAGAAGTAAAGTACAACTGAAAAGAAAGTACAACAGCAGAAATGTAAAGCAAAAACTCCAAGCCATCCTCTGAAAATCCCACCTGAAGAGTGGGTACAGATAGTTTCCTCAGCTCCTCGGCTCTAGCCGTCCGCTCCATGTAAGTCCCATCCAGTGATCCACCTCCAGGTACCGTCTAGCTCCACAAGCCTCCACCTCGATCAGTGTTGTCCGTCATATGCATCCAAAAAAATGTAGTGCGGGCATAGAACGTGCATTGGTGAGTATATGATACTCAGTAGGGACCCTAAGACCCTCGATGGTCTCCCAAAATCCATGATGGTTAAACCAAAAAGGATAGATACAATCACGAAGTATAAACCAACTATACTTAGGTATATGCCCATACATATACCCAGGCCATCAATTCTGGTTCTGCTCCAACTCACAAGCCAATGTTCAGCCCAGTCTACACAGGAAAGCACAACCCAAACCACACAGGAAGCAAGTCAATCATATCGAATATAATGATTGAAAATTCAGGACTCATCTCATACAGGTATACACTTCGTAAGGTGAAAGATATGATCATATGTAGCCACTGATTCATCTAAGTTATCAGACCCACATTAGATACAAGACTAGTCATGCTGTCGAACCCACAAAGGATACAAGACTAGCTACTCTACCAGACCCAAATAGGATACAAGTACAGAGTCAAATACTGTCAGACCTACATAGGATACACGAACAGTAATCATCGTCGTCGAACCCACGGAGGATCCTAGTACGGGCATCGTCACTGCCGAACCCACGAAGGATCCAAGTACAGTCATCATCACTACCGAACCCACAAAGTATCCATGTACAGTTGTCATCGCTTCCGAACCCACGGAGGATCCAAGTACAGTCGTCATCGTCATCGCAGTCGCAACCAGCTCTAGGATTCCCTCACACAACACGCTCCATTCCAGGAGGGTCCACTCCACGAACCAAGAGGGGTGATATATCAACTATCACAAAGTCCAGATTTTATGTATCACAAAGTTCCGTCTCATCAATAATAAGTCAACGCGACAGACGGCGCGTCAATCAGACGCCCGGTCTGAGAGTTATTGGCTTTTCCCTCCAAGGGGCCTGATTGATTTTTAAGCTAAAACCAACCTAACTATACACCATCTATGCCTGAACCACGAGTGGAGTAATCCAAAATAAACCGCCTCACTAAGAATAATCCAACAAAGGTGACGACACATCAATATGACATTCGGGGCTCAAGTTATGAGTGTTTCCGCTCCGAGGGCCCAGTTGGTTTCATGATCGAACCAACCCTTCCATACACAAAGTTCTCAGAAACATTGATTGTAATATACCAAAATGACTGTCTCGATCCAAGGATCCTAACGCAATTCACGGTACGTCGATCGGAGGTCTGTAGCGCATGTTATGGGTGTTTGAACGAATCTGTCCGAAAACAGGGGGTTTGGGCCCGGTCCGACCCGACCCAATACCCCCTGGGTCGGCCTGAACCGGGTCAGCCTGACCCGGTTCCGGGTCTAGCCCGTTTGGGCATGGCCCGACCCAGGTGATTCTGCACACCCTTGGTTGAGAAACGGTGCCCCCCCCATTTTTTGTGGGGTCCACCATAAATAAACCTGGGTTACTCCCCCCGTATTCTCGGAAACGACGGAGCCTGTTGGCTGGCCTATGAGTTGTCGTGGTATCCCCTGCGGGTCCCACCGTCCGATGCGCCGATGGCCGGCTGAGTTCGGCCGCCTCCTCTGCACCGTCGTGGCCTCTGTCCGACTAGCATGACGCGACGGCGCCGCGCCCCTCCACCATAGCCTGCACTTGGCCGCGAACACCTTCATCTTCAACGACGTGGCACGACGGCGCCATGCTTTTTCGTCGTGGGCCGCTCCGACTGCGATTCTCTCATTCCCGTGCGGTGCGATGGCATGGAGTTGCCCCCATTCCAAACCAAAACGAAGAGCAACAATAAAGAGGGAGGAGGGTCGGCCATGTTCGTGCGGTCCAACCTCCTCCCATTATATTGATAACAAGCATCCATGAAATAATGAAGAACGTCAAAATAATAATCCTTGAACGATAAAACAACCCTTACCTCAAAGTAGTTCACGGAAGCATGCATCGCGTAAAATGGCATCGCGGGGTGTGGCTTTGTATACGTCGACGGAGGACATTCGAGGACGAAATGACATCTCACACCGGCTGTGGAGAGGAGAAGGAACGACACATTGATCTCTTCTTGAAGTGTCGGCGTTCTTCGACGACGAGTGTTGTTCTTCATGGAAATTTGAAGCTCTTCAAAGGAATAACACAAGTTCTCTATCCTTTTCTTCGCACAGAAAAATCCAAACAAAAATAAAATTAGGCTTTTCCTTATTTTATTTACTTATGCTAATAATTCAAAACATCAAAAGTTGAATTCTCCTATTTAATTTTGAGTTGTCAAAATTAATGGTGTGCTAAGTTGGCAATATTAATTTGATGTAGAGTCACATAATTTAAGAGGGGAGGTTTCAAGGAGTTAGGGAAAATGAATGGGTGGGGCTCTTATGGGCCCCCACCCTCCTCCCTGGACCCCGGACAGCCCCCCTCCTCTCTGGACCCTGGGGAGACCCCCCCACCCACCCTCCTTATTGGACCCCGGACAGCCCCACATCCTCCTCCCTAGATTCCAAACAGCCCCCAGACAGCCCCCCGACCATCCCCCTGGACAACCCCCAGATTGCCCCCCCTAAAGATCCCCAGACAACCCCCAACATTGTTCCATAGACCCCAAACAACACACCCTCCTCCATAGACCCTAGACCGACCCCCGCCCTCCTCCCTGGACACTAGATAGCCCCCAGATAGGCCCCCAAATAGCCCCTGGATATCACCCCATACAACCCCCCTGACAGCCCCCCTCCTCCCAGGACCCCAGATAGCCCCCAACCTGACATCCCAATGTTGGGAAAGCTGTGATTAGGCATATATAAAACATCACAACAATTCATGAAAGGATAAGGACCAACTATCTTGATTCCGGAGACAATCACACTCTTAATTCGGTGTCTTGGATCCCAATCTAAGATATCTTTAAAATGGACATCCTTTTATGAAAGAACAATTGTCATACAAAAAACTTATCAAACGTGTTGGGATTGTGTTGATAATTTATAAAAAAAATACATGAGTCATTTTTGTGGTGTACGAGTCAACCCCACCACAATCTGAGGCACGGTGTGGCCGGTACCACACAGACTATCTCACTTTTATTTGAAATGGACATGATTTTAAGTGAAAACAAAAACTTTTATACAGGAAACCAACCAAACACTTTATGATTATATTGATACTTCAGGAAAATGATCCATGGGTACTTTGTGATGTGTATGGGGAAACCCCTCCACAATCCGAGGCACGGTGTGGCCAGTATCCCTCAAAGTGTCTCTCTTCTGTTTTAAATGGACACTCTTTTATGTAATAACAATAGTCATGAGAAAAACTGAACAAACTTATTCTTATTGTGTTGATACTTTAGCACAAAGATCCATCGGTCATTTTTTATGAGTATGAGACAACCTCGCCTCAATTCGAGTCACGGTGTGGTTGGTACCACTCAAAGTGTCACACTGTTATTTGAAATGGACAACATTTTAAGTGAAAACAACAACTGGAATACAGAAAACCAACCAAATGCATTCTGATTATGATGATACACTAGGAATACAATCCCTGAGTCATCTGTGATGTGTACGAGTCAACCCTACCTCAATCTAAGGCACATTGTGTCTGGTATCACTCGAAGTGTCTTTCTTTTGTTTAAAATAGACACCCTTTTATGTAAACACAACTGGCATTATGATAACCAAATGATCATATTTAGATTCTGTTGATACGTTATCACAAGGATACATGGTTCATTTTTTACGTGTATGATTCAACCTCATCTCAATCCAAGGCATGTTGTGACCAGTAACACTCAATGTGTATCACTTTTATTTGAATTTTATAGCATTTTAACTGAAATCAACAACTGGCATACTGAAAAATGACCAAACGCATTCGTATTCTGTTGATACATTAGGAAAACAATACTTGGGTAATTTTTTATGTGTAAAAATCAACCCCACCTCAATCTGAGGCACATTGTGGCCATTACCACTCAAACTGTCTCACATTTATTAGAAATGGAGAGGATTTTAAGTAAAAATAGAAACTAGCATACGAAAAAACTGTCCAAACACAATCCGATTCTATTGATACATTAGGAAAATGATCCATGGATTATTTTTGACATGTATGATTCAACCCAGACTCAATACAAGGAATGGTGTGGCCGGTACTACTCAAATTGACTCGCTTTTATTTGAAATGGATAGGATTTTAAGTGAAAACAACATCTTGCAGGAGAAAAACCAACCTAATTCTTTATGATTGAATTAATACTTCAGAAAAATGATCCATGGGGCATTGGTGATGGGTACGAGTTCAACCCTGCCTCAATCCAAGGCATGGTGTGGCCGGTATCACTCTGAGTGTCCCTCTTTTGTTTAAAATGTAAACTGTTTTAAGTAAAAAAACTGAAATTCATAAAACCAACCGAACATATCCTTATTTTGATGATACTTTATAAAAAGGATCCATGGGTCATTTTTGATGTGCATGAGTCAACCCCATCTCAATACGAGGCACGGTATGGCCAGTACCACTCAAAGTGTCTCACTTTTATTTGAAATGGACAACATTTTAAGTGAAAACTACAACTGGCATAAGGAAATATAATCGAACACATTTTGATTCTATTCATACTTTATGAAAACGATCCATGGGTAATTTTTGATGTGTTTGAGTCAACCTCACCTCAATTCGAGGCATGGTGTGGCCAGTGCCACTCAAACTGTCTCACTTTTATTTGAAATGGACATGATTTTAAGTGAAAACAACAACCTACATACGGAAAACCGACCAAACATATTCGGAATGTGTTGATACTTTTGCATAAGGATCCTTGGTCCAGCCTCACACAATCCACTTCTCATGTGAGGAACTCTAACACATACTCTAAAACACATGACATTTAATACACCAATCACATCCTCAAACAGTGGGATCTTGGACCAAAGTCACTTTGGGATCCCAATACCAAAGACATAATTGAATATTCATACCCACTACCCAAAATGGGGATTCATCACACATCACACACAGGATACCAAATTACAATAGGCCAAATACCCATTTATTCTGATTGAAAAGTCTATGAAAAATATGTAGGTTATTATAAAACCCATCTCATATGTCGATATTGGACAATGTTTCCCACTAACATATCATGAACAATTCATACATGGATACATAGTCATTGGAGGAATATAAACATCCCATTTTCTTCTTATAAATCTTCCTATGTCTATGCACATGACTACTACCATTGTCTATCTTATGGGTATCATGTTCCTTGTCCACTCTACCGATCTTTTTCTGTTGGTTTTAAGATATTCATCCCAAAACCTTGAGTAAACGTCCCATGTACTTCCTATAAAATGTAGGCCTTTTCACATGTGTGTATTGGTGTGGTGGTTTGATTGTGGAGTGAATTCTAAATTTTTAATACAGTTATGGGTTTCATTTCTTTTCAATTCTAAATTTCTGAATTATGTATGTATTAGATTCTTCCAGTATGGGTAATGAATTCTAAATTTTGAATAATTTTATGTGTATTGGATTCTGGATGAATTGGATTTTAATATTTTATTGGTGTTATGGGTGTCATTTCATTTCAATTCTGGATGTATTGGATTGTGGATGATTTGGATTCTGGATTCTTCTCTTGTTTTATTGTTTGAGTGAGGAATGAAATTTAAATTTCTAAATTTCTCAATTCTATATTAATATTATACATCCCATATAGGCTTTTGATTCTGGCCGTATGTGTTCTTCTAGGTCATGGAGAGTTGCTGGTTGGAGGTGGCTGCTGGCTACAATGTAGCTACAGCATATCTATAACAACAGTTTTCAAAACTGTTGGTATAGCCTTTTGATAGATATTATAGCAACGGTTTATTATAACCATTGGTATAAACTTCTACCAAACATTTTCAAAATCATTGTTATATCCTTTGGGTGTGTATTGTACACTATATACCAACCATTATAAACTATTGGTATATGGGTATCATAAACCAACGGTTTGAGAAACCATTGTTATATCTCTTATTTTAACACATATACCAACGAATTACAAGAACCGTTTGTATAATCTTATACCCATAGCTTACTTTTCCATGGTTTGGGAAACCGTTTTTATATAATATACCAAAAGTTTCCCAATCTTTACCAATTGTTTTGAACCGTTGGTTAAGTGTAAAATTCTAGTAGTGAAACGAGGTGAATAGATAGTGATCTTGTGAGATGGTTTTGGTAACCTGCTTCATCATTGGTGATTAGTAATGGATTATATTTTGGGTGATGTTTGATATTGAGGAATAGAACCACCATGAGTGTGATGGAAATAGAATGACAAACATGAGTTTGTTTGGGTCCTAAATTTTTGTCATGATGGTATATACCTTATGTGAGGTAGAAGTGGTCAAAACCCTCAAGTGATATCTGTTCTGTTTATGATATTATTTGAGATTAGATACATGTCATCACCTTGAGTGGGAAGGTGTAGGCAGGGCATCACCTTTAGTGGGAATGGGTCATGTTTGAGATGTGGCTTGTGATTGAATGGAGAGACCATGACTTGAGTGATATTTCATAGTTCATTCATTGGGTATTTGACCTCAATAGGGTTAGGGTTTGGTCGTGTTCTTGGATATAAGACTACACCCAATATCCTTGGGTTGTGGTCAAATATGCAGAAGAGAATACCTTATATATTCATATATGGGTTGTGGTTCAGCGAGACACCCTACCTTGAGTCATTATGTATGATCTTGATAATGGGTATGATTACCTAAGGTCATTGAATTATATCTTAGGTCAAATTTGGTACTATTAGATTCTATAGTGAACTTGTTAAAACAACATGACCTAAGGCACAATGAGTCAGAGTGGGAAATATAACAGATGAAATATAAAGTTTTAATGTGATCATATTTTTTTATTTCATTTATTTTACTCATTTATGAATTCATACAATGTTTTATTATAGGGGTTCCATGTTATAACAAGTTTTGATAAAATTATTACACCCCATACAAGCATTTTAGTGCATCTCTAGACATTGTGTGTACCTATCAAGTTGAGAACAGGACATGGAGTGATTTGAGGTGAGGTAGATCGATAAGTATATGAGATGAGGATTGAGGTGGGACAAAAGGAGAGATATATTTTCCAATTTTATGTTTTATTCTTTCATTTATTTTATATATTTTTTCATCCAAATTAGAGAACAATTGATGTATGATTAAATGTTTTTTCAAGGAACCTTTTTTATTTCAATGTTATTTATTTATTTATTGTAATTTAATGATTATTATTAATATTTTTCTTATTTTCATAGTTATATGACTCTAACTCAAGGGAATAGAATCTCTTATGTTTTATATAGGCATTTTTAACATATTTGTTACCTCAATAATATGTTAATGAGTGTTAGAGGTCTTATTGAAGTTAAAATGAAGAAACTGAGAGTTTTCTTTGGGAAGGGTTGTTACAAAGTTGAATCTAAGTGTATTATTATTATAAAATTTGATGTATGGTAGATAGAGAATAGTTACATTCCAGTTCTTCTAACTGAATTTTGATTAGTGTGTTCTCAAATAAATTCTGGAAATAATTCCTTATTAAAAACGGTATGATAATTCTATTTTATGGTTATGATTATTATTCAAATAGAATGAGTATATCAGAGAGTTGTGATTTATAGTTTTTTTCTTTGACCATTTTAATGAGGCCAATTTATATGAATAATGGTTGGAATTTAGGATCTAAATGATATACATTTGATTTGGAGTGATTTATCTGACAATAAGTTCAACTATTAAAAGGGTTCAATAATAATTTATATATATTTTCCCACATATTATTGTTTTGGAATTAGGCTTAGTTAAACTATGATTTTCATTAATGAGTATCTCATTGATGACAGGTCATCTGGATCTTATTGGGACACATTATTTTATGTCATTTATATGGTCCCTACATGAAATGGATGTATAATGACCCTTTAAATGATTGAAATTTAACTTCATTCCTTAGTGGTGAAACTATTTGGGGTTTTTGTGGTGATAAATCACTTTATAAATATATTAAAAACATTATATATTATTTTATTTTATATACATTTTCAGTGGAAGAACCATTAACCAAACTGGGTAGTTATGTGGATACCCCTAAAAGGGTTAAGAAAGGAATGACAATTTTCTTCTAAATTAGATAGGTTGATTACATTGAGATATTATAGTTTTGAGGTTGAGTTTAAATGTTCATACCAGATGGGTTCCTAGCCAAGTTTATTCTAGACATTCTTTAATAGAACAATGGTTGTGTGTGTAGCATCTAATGGCTTTGGGGTTATTTTGAAATGGTAGGTAATCATGCTGTCGGCCCTAGTATGAATTCTAAACCTCCGGATTTTTTTATTACATTGTCCTATGAGAGGATAAAGGTAATCTAGTTGGTCACATCACCCTAGTATTGATAAGTCATACTCATGTGAACATGAACAAGGTTGTTTGATAATGTATTATGGGAATTCCCACCCACTAGGTTGATGTGATATCTTGGTCGATTATAGGTAATAACAATTAAATGGGTTATATGAATTATAACCCTACCTTTTTAAGAGGTGAGTCAGGGTTGACTATGATTTTTATGAAAAACATCAACGTGTGGGTGTGGTGCACATCAATTTGTTCAGTGACCATTTGGATCGTGGATTAATTAAATAATATTTATGGTTCAAGGATTAGGTTTTTAGAGATATTATTGAATGAATTGAGAGGTATTTCATCTAAATTTTATGGTGACATTGAGGATAGATGTTGTCAGGGTTTGATATGATAGGTGAGTATGGATATTTTAGATTGTCAATCATGTGATGTCGGGACCCATAGTGTTCAATGCCTGAAGAGTATTGTATGTTGATAAATATTTTTGATAGAAAACCATTGGCTATTTTAGAGTATTTCCCTTATTTTTGGTGAATTTAGAAGACATTTAGGATGATGTTCCTTGTTGGATGTAAAAAATGAAACTATTGTTGTTTAATTTTTGTTCATGAGTATGAGCTGGAAAAGTGTTTTTAGGAATAAAAAAATTAATATATTAAGTTTGGAATAAGAATATCATGTTTTTCTCTGGTTATATGATGATAATAATACTCCTTTAGTATGGAGTTTCTTACAAATGTCATGTGAATGACCCTTTTTTAAGAAGGGTTGTATGTGTATTGAGACTAGTTGGTGATTGATTGAGATTGAACAGAGATATCAATGTTGAAAAATCCATTCTTATCGGATTCCTTAGTAAAATAACAAATTTTGGATTTTTTATGGGTTTTTATTGATTTTTAATGTTTTCATTGATATTCATATAAAGATGTTATGATACAAGGATTAGACATGTCAATGGTGAATGGAATCTCATAGAGAGTGTATGATGACTTCTCTGTTTGGAAAGTGATCCAATCATAGAATAAGAGAAAATTTTAGGTCCTCACTTATGTGTTGGTGTTTGGATGATCTTTTGACACCCCTAAGGTGTTAATGTTTTAGGATAAAGAGATTTAATAATGTCCCATCGATGCAACTGAGTGTTTTGGGAAAATTCATATATTTGTAGAAAAACTAATGTGTTCAATTTGGACTTCATCTGGTGAGGTTGATACTACATAAAGAATGTATATGAAAAAATACAGAGGTGATCATGGTAGGTGATTACTATGTTGTGGAGAACCATGACATGAAATCATTCGCTGTGAGCCGATTCTTATTGTAGGGAGAACCATAAGCCTGTGGATGAAATAGTTGATGATACTGTGGTGTCCCATTTCTTGAGGAGTGTGATTCTGTGTTGTCTCAATGTATACAGTGGCAATGATTGGGTGTATTTCCTAATTCTCCTTTTTTATTTAGAGTTTTACTATAGAATATTATTTTACATTTGGGGATAGAATGTGGTGATTTTTTCATGATTTCATGAACAATGTAGGTTGAGAGATATGGATGGAAAACAATTGAGGCCTCTTAGTAATAGACGACATTATGATTGAGATTTTTTATAACATATAAATCTCATAGGATTTTTTCTAGTAAAATTATATTTTATTATAGAGAAGGTTAAATGCCATGAATTGATATGAAAATAAGAATCCCATGGATTTGATCATAAATATAAGAGGTTTTTAGAAAAAAAAAAATAATTCCTCGGATATGTAATGGGTTCTAAAGTAGCTGTTGGGGAATGGATAGGTGGATTTGTTTAAATTATGTTCCTCCAATAGGTCATGGAATTACTTAATAGTGAAATCGTGGCGAGTTGCATTGAGGGACCATCATTACTGGAACCAATATGTTTTTTTCTAGATAGTTGGTGCCTTTCTGTTTGTTCAACTATAATTTTCATCATTCTATAACCCTAGTGCATCATAATATGATGGTGTATTTTATAATGGTGACCGCTCTAACTAGGTGGCCACATCATGAACCAAGTTTGGTTGTGCTAAAACAGATGTTGGATAGAGGATAGGACCACTATCTGAATGAGGAATCACATTATAGGCCTAAATTTAATTCTTCATATGACCTAGGGTATGATTCTTAGCATAAAAAAAATGAAATTCACTAGTTATCCT
Source organism: Viscum album (assembly GCA_963277665.1). Classification (NCBI taxonomy): domain Eukaryota; kingdom Viridiplantae; phylum Streptophyta; class Magnoliopsida; order Santalales; family Viscaceae; genus Viscum; species Viscum album. Next base: position 570,247,221 of record OY728151.1, read on the forward strand.
CTTTATGAATTTTTTCTATAGATGAACTCAAGGATGGAAAATTATCATAGATCATCGGTTTCCCTTCATCCATTTTCTCCCCATGATGTGGGGAGGATCATGTTTTATTTTTTAGAAATCATAGGTGAGTACCTCTCACATGATTCCCCTATTTTTTCTATTTCGTAACTGAGGATTTTAGAAGGCTTCAACTAGTGATTTAGTGCTGATTCCACCATAGAATGGGGGAATCACCTGAGAATGAGGATATTTTTTAATCATTGATAGAGGAGTTCTTATAAGGTAGAACACGTGATTATTTCTATGGTTTTAGTGATGTGGTGATGCCCAGTGAGTCTTTTAGTAATTATTCCCATTTTTTTAATTTTAATAAATATTCAGAAAATGTTATAAGTGATTCTATTGTAAATTATTTCATGATAAAAGAAATTTATTGGTAGTTAAGTATTTAATGAGGTATGGATGAGCTTTAAAAAGTATTTGTGGATAATTATGAGGATGATACCAACATTTTTTTAGTACATGGTCCATATAATACAAACTCATATACAGGTTTATGTTGTAATTTATTCCTATATTCATGTTTTAGGGTTAAAGGGTAATGGATAAAAATTGATATATCTCTGTAGAAAGTGAGATGTTTCTATTAAGACTCCTTAAGTTGCAATATGTTCTCTTAAACACTAAAGATAGTTGGGATTTCCTAATGACTATGTCACCATGGGACAATGATTCTACATGAGTTGGCCAGATACAACATATTAGTCCTAACATGTGACATGAGATGTGGTATCCTAGGTTGAATTACATAGGACAGAGAGAATACATAAGGAGATTAGTCCATGGGATGATGGTTTATAGGACTATACATCAATTTTAGGGTGATTGACACCCCCTTGTAGTTGGAGGTCACTCGTGGTGTGTTCCATGACCAAGATGGTTCCTTTGGGGATATAGGGGGGGGGGGGTGAAAGATAGGGTTTTCATTTTGGTGAAGGGATTAAGATATCTATAATAAGAAATGTGAGTTCAGAGGGGATACAAATCGATATGGGGTTTCAATGGGATTAGAGCGAGGTAGTGTAGGTTGGTCCATGTGTACCTAATTGGGTTCTAATGTGGATTCTAAATAAAATGGAACCTAAATTTTGGTACTAGGCACTAGAAGATACTATTGTATATTGGATAACTATGGGGTGATGTTTGTGTGTTGGTATTGATGAGTAGATATAGGTGTAGTCATGAGGATATTTTTAAAAAGGTGGAAAATGCGAGATGAGGCGTGTCAAGACATGTGGCTAGATCGTGACTTAATAGAACCCAAATGACGTGATGGTGAGATTATGGGATCAACTATGTACCTTAATTGTTTGATTGTATTTAGAAATGGACCTCATGTTTTTATGGTGGGTCATGAGGCCAAGAATCAACACATGTAATATGGAACTAATCGGACTTCCATGAGTGAGATGGGGTCCTAGATTTTTGTGATGGCGGGCCATACATTTGGTGAGGGGTAGTGGTTGGACCATATTGATTAATAACTGTTCTTTTTTTTGATATGACAGAATACTTGGTAAATGACTTCACCTTTAGTGAGAGGGTGTATGTAAGGGAATGATTTTGTGAGGCAGGTAGTAAATTGAAATGCAGAATGAAATAGGTTCGAGAGAACAATCCATGTGTTAGATGGTAGAGGTTGGTAATTAGGATGGTTCCTTACAACATGAGTGGTTGGTCATGTTCATTGAAAAAAAAATTAGTGTGTATCTTAAGATGATGGTCAAAACATAGTGAACAGTCAACCCTAGAACATTGGGTATGGATTGAGGGTTAGTGATATTACATACTCCGGGTCTTTGAGAATGGGATTGGTTGTAGTTATGATAGAATAAAGAAACACAATTCTAATTCAGGATAATGTAGATCTGATTGGGTTTTATGGACTGGTCATTAAATGATGACCTGGCATGCATGGATTCATAGTCGACTGGTCAGCATAAGATGTCTCGTGCACTTATATGATCACGTTTATTTATTTCATTTATTTACCACATGAATACATGTATATAATAATTTATATTTGAATAACATGATGATACACTTCTAATATTTATTTTCGATAACTTTCCTGGGATCTTGGTGCACTTGCAAACCTTATCTCTCATTCTCAGGTTATGAAAAGGATGTCTAGTGGTTCGATCAGAGACTACATTATTGTTATGGGAGATAGGGAACGTGGTGAGGATCAAGGATGGAAATAGGTCCCCTATTTTTTTATTAATTTATTTTTTATATGTGGTTTTCTTTATGGGTGATCAATTCAAGTGTGATTGTATGCTTCCACATAATACATTGCTTATATAATGGATTTTTATTGATTTCTGCATAATGAGATGATTTCTATGGATATTGTTTTGAAATTTTATATATTGGAAATCCCTAATTTGACATAATAGTCAATATAATAAATAATTTTTTATCTTATAGCTATTTAATGGTATTTGGCCTTTAAGGATTTGTTAATTAATTCTTTTGGAACCTATCCAATTGTACTAATGAGTGGATTTTTTTCCCAGGTGTTAAATATAGTATTCCATTCCTTTTAAAAAGAATTTTTTTGTTTAATAACATGTGTAACAAGAAATGTAAGACTAAAATGAATAATTTGATATTTCATTTTAGAAGAAAATTAAAATAAAAAATGAAATACATTAAAAGATATCTAAAGGAAACATAATTCATAAAATTACTAAATTAATGAAAACACAAATAAATTAAAATAACGCATGGTTTCAATTTACATTATTGTGATTTTAAATGAATATCATTTCATCATTGATAACAATTAAAATTATATAATATAAAATAAATCTGATAAATATATTTAAAAATTAATTAAAATGGGGCGAAATATTTTATAAATGTTTGAACTGATATATCACTATGGGAAAAATATCTTTTTTCCAAGGTCTATTAGCGACAGGATTAATTCCCGTCACAAATAGTTCATCCTACAGGTTATTTGCGATGGAGGGTTCGACCCATGGCAAATAATTGGTTATTTGCGATGGGATTTGGGGTCCCGTCGCAAAATTTAAGGCGCGGTTTGGCGCGCTATACCCGCCAAACCGTCGGAAGGTTATTTATGATGGGGGGATTCCCTAGTCGCAAATAGTATGTCAGTCGGAGGGTATTTCTAATAGGTCTCATCGCAAATATCTGCGGCAGTAAATAGGTTTTTGGGATGGGATGTAGTCCCGTCGCAAAAATTGTGTCGGTAGGCAACTATTTGCAATGAGACATGTCACAAATATCCTTTTAACTGCCAACAATAATTAATGCGGGCAAAGGTATTTGCTACTGGACCTGTCAGAAATAGTATCGTCGCAACTAATCTAACCTCTATATACCCACATCCATTTTTCCTCATCTTCCCCTCAATTCTCACTTCTTCTCTCTCTCTAAACATTATTTTTAGAGTGAAAATTTCTCCAAGTTAGATTTTTTACGAAGAAGTTGTGAAGTTATCTACATCAATTGGAGATCACGTTTAACGGTATTTATATTTTATTTATTTTAGTTTTTCTTTTATTTTTTATGTTAATTTCAATTATTGTTGATCAATTGAAATTAAATTATATTTAAATTATTTTTTTATCATTATTAACTTGTAAGAATAAATTGAAATTATTTTTTCTAATTCTTAATAATTGGTAATAATTAATAATTATTAATGATAATTACTGTTGTATATAAATAATTATAGGAAATTAGTAATTATTAGTTGTAAATTGGAGTTATTAATAGTAATTAGTGGTAATTAGTAATAATTAGCAGTAATTAGTAATAATTAGGGATAATTAGTAATAACTAGTAGTAATTAGTAATAATTAGGGCTAATTAGTAATAATTAGTGGTAAATAGTAATAATTAGAATTAAGTAGTAATAAATAGTAATAATGAGTAATAAATAGTAATTAATAGGAATAAATAGAATATTAGTAATAAATTGTAATAAATAGGAATAAATAAGAATAAATCGTAATAAATAGGAATAAATACTAATAAATAAGACTAAATTGTAATAAATATTAATAAGTAGAAATAAATAGTAATAAATAGTAATAGATAGTAATAATTAGTAATAATTAGTAATAAATAGTAATAAATTGTAATAAATAGTAATAAATAGTAATAAATAGTAATAAATAGTAATATATAGGAATAAATAGTAATAAAATAGAATAAATTGAAATTATTAGAAATAATTAAAAAGAAATAGATATAAATAGTAATAAATAGTAATAATTTGGATAAATAAGAATAGAGTAGAAATTATGAATAAATATGAATAAATAATAATAATTAGTAATAAATAGTAATAAATAGAATGATTAGTAATAAATAAGAAAAATTAGAAATAAATATGAAAAATTTGTAATAAATAATCAGTAATAATTAGTAATAAAATGTAATAAATAATAATAATAAATAATAATTTCTAATAATTTGTAATAATTTTTAATAATTATTAATAACTAGTAATAATTAATAGTAATTAGGAATAATTAGTAATAATTAGTAATAATTATTAATAATTTGGAATATTTAGTAATAATTAGGAATAAACGGTAATAATTAAGAATAATTTATAATAATTAAGAATAATTAGTAACAATTACTAATAATTAGGAATAATTAGTAATAATTAGTAATAATTAGTAATAATTATAAATAATTATTAATAATTAGAAATAATTAGTAATAATTCGTAAAAATCCGTAATAATTAGAAATAATTAGTTGTAATTAGTAGTAATTAGTAGTAATTAGTAATAAATAGTACTAATTAGTAGTAATTAGAAGTAATTAGTAGTGATTAGTAATAATTAGTAATAATTAGTAATAATTAGTACTAATTAGTAGTAATTTGTAATAAATAGTATTAATTTGTAGTAATTAGTACGAAATACTAATAAATAGTAATATTTAGTAATAAATAGTAAAAAATAGTAATAATTAGTCATAATTAGTCATAATTAGTTATTATTAGTTATAAATAGTAATAGATAGTAATAGATAGTAATAATTAGTATAAATTAGTAATAATTATTAATAATTATTAATAAATAGTAATAAATAGTAATAAATATTAATAAATATTGATAAATAGTAATAAATAGTAATAATTAATAACAAATAGTAATAAATATTAATAAATAGAAATAAATAGTCATAAATAGTAATAAATATTAATAAATAGTTAAAATTAGTAATAAATAGTAATAATTAGGAATAAATAGTAATAAATAGGAATAAATAGTATTAATTAAGAAAAAATAGAAATAAATATTAAGAATTAGTAACAATTAGTAACAAATAGGAACAAATAGTATGAAATAGAAACAAATAGTATCAAATATTAAGAATTAGTGATAATTAGTAATAATATGTAATAATTAGTAATACATAGTAATAAAGAGTAATAAATAGTAAAAAATACTAATAAATAGGGATAATTTGTAATATATAGTAATAAATAGTAATAAATAGTAATAATTAGTAATAAATAGTAATAAATGATAATAGTTATTAATAAATAGTAAAAATTAGTAATAAATAGTAGTAATTAGTAATAAATAGTAACAATTAGTAAAAAATATTAAAAATAGTAATAATTAGTAATATCTAGTATTAAATAGTAATAAATAGTAATAAATATAAAAAATAGTAATAATTAGTTATAAATAGTACTAAATAGTAATAAATTGTAATAAGTAGTAATAAATTGGAATAAATAGAAATAATTAATTACAACTAGTAAGAAATAGTAACAATTAGTAACAATTAGTAACAAATATTAACAATTAGTAACAATTACTAATAATTATTTGCAATTAGAATCAATTAGTAACAATTTTTAACAAATAGTTACAAATAAGAACAAAAAGTAACAAATATTAAAAAATAATTACAAATAGTAATACTTAGTAACAAATAGTAACAAATAGTAAAAAAATATAAAAGAATATGAACAAATAAGAATATGTAAGAATATGTAAGAACAAATAGTAACAAATAGTAATTCTTAAGAGTAGTTAAGAATTGTTAAGAATACTTAGAAATAATTTTGAATAGTTAAGAATAGTTAGGAATAATTTGGAATAATTATGAATAACTAAATATAATTTAAATTGTAATAATGTGTAATAAATTGTAATAACTTATAATAACATAACAAAATTTCCATTGGATTGGCGACACTCCTTTTGTTCGATGACTCTTCACTTTTCAACTTTCACCGACTCAAAACCTTATGAAAAGTATGCTTCTACGTATGCATATCCAATCTCATATGCACAATTTGGAATATTCATTTGAAGGACCCCATTTTTTCATAATGTTTTCATGTGGTGATAGTTGACAAAAGATGATTCATCGACGAAAAGGGGGCTCTTTTGTCCAACAACTCATTTGCTTGCAACTTTCTACAACTGAAATCACAATGAAGAATCAACTTGGAGGTACTCTAATACATTCTAATATGCATGAGAATGAATATGCATACCTCTAATAAGATTTTTATTTGTGATTTCAATGTGAGAATATATCAAGTAAATGAGATGTTAGACAAAAAGAGTAGTAGTCAATCCATTGGAAATTATGTCATCTGTAAATAATGGTATGTATTAAGAAGTAGTTGTAATTATTTATCTTATTTTTTATAGTGTTTTTATAATTTCAAATTATTCAAAAACAGTAATGATTTTGTATTTTTTAGAAAAATATGGAACATGGAAGTCGAAAGAAGTCTTTATTAGATCATCGCGCTTTGATAAATTAGCACAGAAATCCAAATGGTTTTGGATTAAATCCAATATATATTGAGGGTGTTAATGATTTATTATCATTTTCATCATCAAATCCAAAATATGTTTCATAAGGCATATTTAAGTTTCCTTGTAAAAAAATGTGCTCCGAAAATGTTTGACGCATTTGATATGGTTGGGTGGACATCTCTCACGGTTTGGTTTCCAACCTCGTTTTGTTTTTTGATATTAACACGGTGAAGGAATTTCCAGAAATGATACAAGTAACTTGATTCCAGATACTTCACACTTTCAAAATTTAGTACCTGATGTTGCAGGTCTATCTGTTCAGCAAACTGAAACCCAAGATGATATTGATTTAACTCCAGAGATGGCACCATCCTAATTTTATGAGTTTTTTGAGGTCTACTGAGGATTCAATATATCCTGGTGGCAATATAAACAAATTAGAAGCAGTTTCAAAATTTATGACCACTAAATTAGATAATTCACTGTCAAACATCTTTTTTCATCAGATATTTTCTTTGGTTAAAACACTATTACCTGAAGGAAATGTGTTGCCTACAAATTACTATGAGAGCAAGAGGATGGTTCGGAATCTAGGCCTTAGTTATCAAAATATCCATGCTTGTGAAAATGATTACATCTTATATTCTAGTGAAAATGAGTCGTTGGATAGTTGTCCCACATGTGGATAATCGAGTTATAAAGAAGCTCAGCAGGGATGTCTGGATAGATTCATGTAAAACAGTTGAGATATCTCCCCCTTACACCCAGGTTGTAGCATTTATTTATGTCTCAAAAAACACCGTCAATGATGTTATGGCACAAAACCATGATGTAACTGATAAAGGCTTGAATCATGCATCTGTTGGTGATTTATGGAAGCATTCTGACAGTCTATAACCACCTTTTTTTGATGCCCGAAATGTGGGATTGGGTATTTCTATTGATAGTTTCTATCCATTTGGTTCTTACGGTAGTCAGTAATCATGTTGGCTTGTCTTTAAAACTTTGTACAATTTACCTCTGTTGATGTTGATGAAGGATCCCTATATCTTTTTTATCTTATTAATCTAGGACATCCAAAAAAGAATATTTTTGTTTATTTGAAACCATTTATTTATGAGTTAAATTAATTGTAGAATAATGGTGTTAGTACATATGATGTTTCCATGAAACAAAATTTAATATTAAAAGTTACATTGATTTGGACGATTAGTGACTTTTTAGAATTTGGCATGTTATCTGGCTGGAGTACACATTGTTTGAAAAATTTTCCTTACTATATGAAAGAAAACAAAGCCTTTATTCCCATCAATGGAAAAAGAACATGCTATTTTGACTGTCATCGCATATTTCTTCCAATTGATCATCCTTTCAGTGGAATAAACCTTATTTTAGAAAAGGAGCAATTTAAATGGATGGAACCCCAAAACTGATCTCAGGTACAATGTTAAAATCAATTTTATTTTAATTAAATCCCACCATATTTGGGCCAATAGTAAGCCCATAGAAAATTCATGGCATTGGGAAGGAACATAATTGTATAAAACAGAGCATTTTTTGGGATCATCCATATTTAATTTATTTGTGTGTCTGCCATATATTGGATGTCATGAATATTGAGAAGAACTATTTTGATGATTTATTTCATAATTTTTTTGGATACACCAGATAATACCAATGATACTGTAAATGAGCGATTAGATCTTGCCCAAATTTTTAGGCGACCAGAACCTGAACAATTTGAAAATATCTGATCATAGAAGTTAATGAAGCCAAACGTATCTAATTCACTATCCAAAGAGAGTCTCTTATTATTTTTTAGTGGATTGCAAGTTTGTGACTTCTAGATGGATATCCTTCCGGTTTGTGTAGATGTATTAAGAATGATCATATTACCTGATTAAAAAGTCAGGATTTTCATGTTATAATGGAATGAATTATTCCAATTGGATTCATATGTATGTTGAATTCTGTGATTTGGGATTCGATGACAGGTTTATCATATTTTTTCGACACATTTATGTAAGGACAACTGACTACGACTCGCTATGAAAACTTGAATAAGATGTTGCTATAATTATATGTAAACTTGAAAAAATCATTCTACCGGCTTTCATTGACTCAATGAAATATATGACATTACATTTTCCAACTGAATAAAAATGTGGAGGTCCAGTACAGTTTCTATTGATGTACCCATTCGAGAGATGCATTCAGAAATTGAAGAATAAAGTACATAATAAAGCATCAGTTGAATGATCAATTGTTGAAACTTATTTGTAAGAAGAAAATTATTTTTTCTGCTCTCATTATTTTTAATATAACTATCGATCAAAACACAATCGCATGGGATGGAATGATGGTAATTTTAATGTTGAAATGGAATATCTATTATTATTTTTTATCTGCCAATTCTTCGCTTCGGTGGAGTTCGTGAATGATGGATTTCAGATGATGAACATCACAGAGCTCATACATATGTTCTTCTCAACTTTTATGAAATGACATCATTTGTATTGGGATATATTCAATCACTTGTTATATAATTTATAATATAGTATGTAAACTAATTTTTTTTTTCAGGTTATATGATAATTATATCATGAAAAAACTTCTACAAATTGTAGCTGCTGCTCTTGGAAAACGCAGAAAAAAGATTTCGCAATGGTTTCAAAAACTGGTAACATAAATTATTGATGGTTTAATATCAATTCAGTTTATTATTTATTATATTGATAATTGTCTTAAAAAATGTTATGTGTCTCAACATGCTGATAAAATTGATAAGAGACTGTGTATATTGAGTAACCAACCATCTAAAATGGTTAAAACTTATAATTCATATGTGGTGAATGGTTTTTATTTTCATACATGTTCATATGTGGAATCAAAAAAATAATTCATAGTGGAGTCTTATTGAGAGGATCACATAATTGAGAAACTAAAGATGCCATTTATGACATTCTAGATGAAATTATTGATCTTTTTTATCTAGGACAGAATTATATAATAATGTATAAATGTTGGTGGTTGGATACTGAGAGTGTCTTGCATGTTCATCAGAATCATTGAATTGTCGATATTAAATATAAAAGTCTTTTTGCAGAAAATGAACCATTTTTACTAGCTCAACAGGAACATAAAATGTATTATTCAAAGTACTAGGCTACTTCAAGTGACCTAAGTTATTGTTGGATAATAATAAAAATAAATCTATGGAAAATCAGTTTTCTCAAAATGAATGTTGTTCCACTGATGTGGATGGAATTGAAATTTTTCAATAGACAACTCAAAATTAATCTTTTTCATAGAGAGATGTGAATATTGATGATGGCACCCCACAATTAAGGGTCGATGGTGAATAAGATGTTAATGACATGAAAAATGAATTTTAAATGAGAATACATAATGGAACTATAACTATTATGGATATTGATGATGCTGAGAAGTAAAATGAATACATTTATATCGGCAGATATGAAGATGATGATGAAGTTGAACATTGACACCATGAAATGATAGTTATAATCATAACTAATATATATCTATATATAATACTTTTTTTAACTATCTAATAACAACAATGATTTTGTTTTTCTAATGGACCCTGATCTATTTTGTGAGTTGGGGGAGGCTGAGCTACCTTTGGATTAGGGGGATATGGTATCATCTGACCCTCAGCATATTGGTGGTTTAGGTGGTATGTGGAGGGGGTTCGGTCATTCATGACTGATGATTCTTATCCCTATCCCTGAGCGATGTCCATGTCTTGGATTCGATCCATACACACGGAGGTGTGGTAACCAGTATGTTTTTGTTATCTTTCAATAATTTATTTATATATTTTCCAATTGTTTTATTATTTACTCTTTTTTCATAGTTTTGAGTATATAGTTGATGGACATGGGAGTGCTATCTTGCGTAATTATTTTTCTCAGTTTTGGGTTACACGGGAATAGATTCATGTTGATGTGTAGCTCGACATGTTCAATCATTGGATGGTACGTAAATAAATAATATTTATTTCGAAATTTATTTTAATATTAACATGATATTATAAATTATTTTTAGGGTTTATGGTATCCCATCGATGATAGATAGAATGACGCTATCCACGTGGCCTGGCAGGTGTCTATGCCAGACCATTTCCATCAGTTTCATTCACAATTTGAGAATGATGACCATTAAGAAAGAATGAGTGAAAAATTTTAATATGTCCTGTAGAACCCACTAACTAGAGTATATTTCATTTCATGTATGGGATGGATTATGTTTACACTGGTTGGGTGGAGGATTTCAGAGGAGATCTTCAGTGGTTCGACAGAATCGAGGGAGACATGATGTGACACATCGAGCTGGTAAACATACATTCTGTACTCATATAGTACATCTTGTATGTATCTTTTTCAAACATATAATATAACATTAAATATAAACAGTTTATTTCATATTTCAATAGGCTGTTGAGCATCTCGATATTATAGAGTATGGAGTTTATTGGATGATGTATAGTGATCTAGCCACTGGAGAGATTTGAGGTGATCGCCATCATCAGATTGTGGTTAGTATTATTTTTTCAGTTTAACAATTATCTGTATTTAATATTTTCACAATTTTATTTTCAGACAGGAATTGATTGAGTCATATGAGTCTACAACCTCTCAGACATAGGCTGAGAGTCCGAACGAGAAGGCTGATTAGATAAATGCCCACCATTTCGATGAGGCAGCATGGATACAGGTGATTTAGTATGGCATTGAGAATGGTTGAGTAGTTGGTATCGACTCTCATTTGAATCCTAGTACTTATTATGGTACTACAACGATGTCAGAATCTAGGTTAAGAGGAGCTCGTCGAGAGGCATCATCTTCTACCTCACAGTATCAGGAGCAGCTACGAACTCGTACTGAGCTTATAGAGAGTTTATAGAAGAAGCACGCAGAGATGCGTTAGAAGAAATAGCATCAGCCGCAGAAGTGCGAGGGGGATATGTGTCGATGGAAGCAGCAGCGACAGATTAAGGAGTATATGTGTCGATGGAAGTAGCAACATCATGATAAAATTGGAGTACATGCTCCCTCTAACCCATAGTTTAGGGACAGAGTTTCCTCCACCATATCCTATAACTCCTCCACCTCCTCCAGAAGTCGACCCCTTGTGATTTTTATGTTACAAAACATCTAAATTCAAGATTTGTTTTAATATATTAACACCCCAAACTTCAATGGTATGTTTCCCTTTGAATAATGCAAGATCTTGCATTGTATGCAACATCGAGATTCTAACACACTACAACCAATCAAACTATCCATTATGAATAGTAATACCCACTTTCTAAATATTTATAAATTTTATTTTTCAAAATGGACTTCATTTTTGAATTCGGAACATCGAAATTAGAATTTTCTGAATTTTTGGTATTTTTCTGAAAACATTCAATTTTTGATGAATAGTGAAAACACTGCATTATTGATTAAAATTGACGTTTTATTTAAATAATTCATTATTTTATTTTAATTTATTTTTTGTCAAAATAGATACATAATACCTATATTGGTTCAATTTAATTCATTGGAGTCATTTTATAATAATTTTAGATATATAAAAATTTTATTCAACTTTTTACCGTCTTTTACCCACCTCCTATGAGACTATAAAATTTTGCATAAAACATAATTTTTCCACTTTTGTGGGTTGAATTTAAAATTTCCAAGAGAAACTCTTAATATCATTAAGTAAAATATGGTTCAATAAGACGAAAATAATTTTTGATGAATAGTATCTTTTGACTTTAATTTACCACTGTTAAAAGTAAATTGGGTAATTAAGGGTAAAAATGATATTATAATTACCCTAAAACATGTCCTAATTCTATTGGATAAGTATAATTTGACCAAAAACAACCTTATGAATTAAATATTATCCCGTTTGATCTACTTGGATCAGATTAGGACATTTATTATTATTTTGTTTAAAGAAGATTTAAAAGATTTAAATTCAATGTATAATAACATAACCATTTCTAATATAGGGATACACACAATATAAATTCAACTATAAATATTAAATAAACGATAAAAAAATTTCCATCATAATTTTATTTTATTTATAATTTTTAGACATTAAATAATTTATTTTATTTATGACACAATGATGATGCAGTAATTACCTTATTAATGAAATATTAAAATAAATGATATTATAAATATCCAAATAAATTTAAATTGAGACTTCTGATGAATTAAAATAATTTTTTTAGGTTAATATCACATTTTATTGTTGGTTAATTAAATTTTATTTCAAGTGATAATGTTTTATGGCTTTCAAAAAATCAAATACTAAATACTGTCAAAATTTACATAATTGAGTTTTTAAAACAAATACTATATTATTAATTGATATAATATTAATAAAAATCTATGATTCAGCCAAAAGACATTTTTATGGTTATATATATTAATAATGAACCACATGGGGTTATTTTGTGTTGTTATAGTATGTTTATTAACCATATAATAAAAAAAATACTAGGATACATGGTAAATGACAAACTATTTAACTAAGAGTTAAATCTAAAAGATAATGCTAATATGATGACCTAAACCTATATAAAACCTATTGGTTGATAATTTTTCAACCCTTACCCACCTTATCCTTTAAATAAATTATTTTGGATCCCTTACAAAACTAAAATTATTTTATTATAAAATAATAGTTCATGTTTTTCCTAAAGTGACCCTCACTTCTCTTATAAAAGGATACATGACCTTCTCTTAATTTCATACCTCCTAAGCCATTTGGATCGTCCAAACCCTACTCAAATATCCTCCCAACCTTCCTTGATTTATTTTAGAGGCCTTAAATTGGTATGAAAACAAACCTATGGAGCCCTTTTGATCATATCAAAAGGAAGAACCCGAAGAATAGGTAAATATTTCATCACCTCTTTCATGTTCTTTTTTTCTTCCACATCCTCTTTCATTGTTGTTTCCATTCTAAAATAAAAGTTCCAGTATCTTCTATATATTGTGATGTTATTATAATAATTTAACAACCATATTCATTATTTTATCATTCATATTAATGAAAAATTCACCATACATGCGTACATATGGTTTACCGTCACCACGTCACGGTGTAGTTTGTTATTCAAACACTTAATTATTTTAATCTATATAATAATGAGTATAACTGAATTATATAGTAAATATAAGATGTTAATTATTATGTATATATGATATACCATCCAATTACATACGATTTATCAATCAATATAATGATATTGTCCCTCGTGCGTATGTACGGATTATCGTCTCCACGAACATGATGAGATTCATTCTCCATCATAATCATTCATGAATAATTTTCATTTTATGATTCAAAATAATTTTTATGATCATAATATCATTCTTTATATAACTAAAATAAATCATATTCATTAAAAACATGGATTATGTAACCATGCATATAAAGGAAAACGAATCAGGTAACACATCAAACGTTGGTACTACTAAAATATTTTTAACAAATCAACATTAAAAGATCATATTTGATACCATATTTACATATATGGTTATTGTATAGTTTTATAACATTGTTTATACTATTATAGTGGATTTTAACGTAACCTCAACCAATGAAAAGTACAATTTAAGGGTTAATTCTACAATCTCATTACTTATCTGAGAGTTTTAATACATAAGTATCTACACGGACCTCTTTATCATCCGCATACTTGTTTTCTTAAAAATGTAATTAATTTTTTTTACCATTTTCTATACAATTGGTTGAATTCATTTATACCTTTATTTGACCTTATATATCTTGAAAGTAATCATTCTATCGTTTTCCAAACAAGGTAATTTATGACCATTTCGACAAAATTAAGGTAAGAATATATTTTTTTAACTTATACGCTGGGTGTGGTTATTATCCACTGTTATGAAAATCTTGAAGCTTCCCATGCATTCTTATAAGAATATTTTCAAAATAAATTTTCTCTTTTATAATTACATGACCTTTAAATGGTTTCAAAATACAAAAAGTTATTTCTTAAAAAAAATTCATTTCATCTATGTCAACACCATTTGATGTATTTTAAACTTGTTTGAAGTTGATTTATTATGATAATAATCTTGAATATTATATTTAAAGTTTTGTGATATGTTTTACTATAGATGTGTTATTTTTTGTACCATTCATGGTTTATAGATAATGTATTGACATTTCGTATGCTTGTTTCAATACGAATTATTTTTTATGTTTAATCCTTTTCATATGAGGAATGCATTGGACATAGTAAGTGACAGACGGATCCTACTATAGCTCCTTGATGCATCTGTTTGTATCCTGAGACAAACTTGTGTCTTTTCACAAGGACTTGAAAAAATATTATTTTTTGTCTTGGTATAAGGCCTTGACTATGTGTTTATGAAGTCTAGAATTATGTATTCCATCATTATGAAAGTAGCTATTGATATTGCATGAGATTATTCAACTAGTAGAATATCCATGTGAATAAGTAAATAGAATTATTTGATTTTATTTTTTCGGTATTATTCTGAATTTTGTGTTTAAACTGATTTTGTTTTAGTCTTATACATTTCCTTAAATGTTAATGCTTATTTATGAATGTTTCCACTATATTGTTATCCTTACTTGGCATCAGAGCTCAACCATTTCTATGTTTTATTTTTCCCAGGATGTGAAGATGTATTTTATGGTTCACCTACAGTGATAGGATAAGGATATAAGTGTTTAAAAAAGGGAAAAAAATGTTGTTGATGTTTTTATTTCATGATATACTGTAAAATATATGAATGTATCTAGTACTTCCAAGGCTACAAAACTGGTCGGCCTGTCGTGACATGATTCCTTGAATCATGCCAATGTTATGTAATAATGCACCGAATCTGGGTAACTGGGGTCGGGTCATTACAGTTGGTATCTAATGATGTTTAGTAAAAACAATCAAAAAAATATTTAGAAAAATCGTGGATTAGAGAACACTACCCAAAGATAGAATTTGAGGATTAGTATAGAAGAACTTCATATTATTTTGGTAATGTAGAGATTTTGTGAGTTTTCCAAGAAATACATCCATGTCTGGATACGTGCAGGTAGAGGTGGCTATGGCACAGATGTTCCTAAGGGTAAAACCCGAAAACAGCACATTGAGTCAGACTCGAACGGGAACTGGTGCATGACAACGGACCCTGCTGCACTCTTAGATACGACACTCCCAGAAGATATTATTTGGATAATTCTCATTTTCATTAAAACCCATTATAAAGGGTTTATGAGTACATGATCCCACGAAAAAAATATTTTTATGATTATGGATTATATACATAAACTGTTCAATTTATTTGATGTGTTTTACATGTTTTGAATTATGTATAGTTATTCATAAACTATTCTAGTGCATGTTTTTGTATAGAAATGGCTCCTAGTGGAAGGAATGGAAATCGTATCAAGCCACGTAATCAATATAGGGATTTCCCTTCTAATGAAGATAATTATAGTGGATCTAGTGAAGCAACTGGTGCTGATCATATTATCACCATACTGGGAAAACTCACTCATGTTATAAATAATAACCTTACTCGTATGGGGAACCCTAATCCACATCATGGAGGGTCAATTCTAGAACTCTTAATGAGGAAAAAAACACCAAAATTCAATGGGAGTACAAATCAATTTGTAGCTGATCAATGGATAAATTCCTTAGAATTAATATTTATGCTTTGGGGAGTTGTGATAGGGAAAAAGTTGACATGGTAGTTTATCGACTCACGGGAGATGCGGATCAATTTTATCCATTAATAAAAAATAAAAAGGAATATGAAGATGTATCTAACATAAAATGGAGGTAGTTTAAATATATTTTCCTAGAAAAATACATTCCTCATGAACTTCAACGGGATATGGACGGACAATTTCTAATTTCAAGGAAAAAAGAGGATGATAATGTTGCAATGTATGAGGATAACATTACAAGCTTATAAAGGCATGAAGTAGATTATATACCTACCCCAAGGAGTAAGATTGATCAATTATTTGATGGGTTAAAAGAATTTATTGGTCAAGCATTAGTCTTACAATCCTTATAATCATACGAAGATATTTTATAATTTGTTATCAAGACAGAAAATGAATTTTTTATGTATTACGACTTCAAAGAAAATCAAGATAAAAAGAGATAAATTGAGTACTCCGGAAATGGAAATAATAAGAAAAACGGAAATTTTGAATATCCATCATGTCGTAAATGTGAGAAGAAACACCCAGGTACTTGCCTAAAGTTAACGAGAGACTGTTAAAAGTGTGGTGAGAAAGGCCACCATGCTCATGATTGAAAGGGGAAGAAAGTTGATGTCAATGTTGAATGATACAATTGTAGAGAAAAGGGGCATTATGAAAACAAATGTCATAAGAACCAAGGAAACATACCCTAGAAATGGAAAAGGGATCAAGGAAAAGTTAATGCGATCACTACGACTAAGGTTGAAGCTCAAAAAAATATGGTGGCAGGTATTTTAATGGTTCCCTAACTTTAGCCAAATATTTATTTGATTTTGGATCATTGCAAAGTTTCATTTCATCCCAGTTTGCTAATAAATTTATATATTTTCAATTTGACATAGCAAAGAAGTTTTCAGTCAAAAAACCTATGGGAAGTATTATTTCAAGAATGTTTTGTGAATCTATTCCCATTAGGGCATATAAATGATCTTTATCTGTTCATCACATCATCATACCCATGACTTAATTTGATATAATCCATGGAATGGATTGGATTTCAAAACATAATGTGAATATTTATTTTAATAAGAATGTGGTTACAATTTTTTATGATGAAAATGTGTACCTTATCTTTAGATCAGAAACATCACCACCTGATTTATATCTAGATCCACCCGCTGTAGCTCTACTAAATTATATTATTGGGGAATAAGATAATGAAATAATTATGGGTGAGGAAAAAAATGTTTGAATAGAGGACATACCTATTGTGCAAGAATATATTGACGTGTTTCCAGAGGATTTACCTAGACAACCTCCAGAACGAGAAATTGAGTTTTACATTTATTTAATTCCTGGTTCAAGGCCCATATCGATGACCCCTTATGGAATGGAAACTGTTGAATTAATATAACTAAAGTAAAAAACTATAGGAATTGAGTAACAAGGATTTATTCACCTTAGTATTTTTCAATGGGGAGCCCCTATCATTTTTGTTAAAATTAAAGATGGATCTCTAGGGTTGTGCATTGACTATACAGAGATCATTGCTACAAAAACAATGAACAAGTATCCCCCACCTAACATTGATGATTTATTCAACCAAAATCATGGAGCTTAATATTTTTCAAAGATTGACCTTCGACCTGAAAATCATCAGTTGTGTGTGAAGAAGGAAGACATTCCAAAAATAGCATTTTGAACCAGGTATGGGCATTACGAGTTTAGATTAATGTATTTTGGATTGAATAATGCACCCACTGTCTTCATGGATATAATTAACAGAGTATCCAAGGAATATCTTGATGACTTTAAGTGGTATTCATTGATGATATCTTGTTATAATACAAATGTTGCAAAGATCATGAAAATCACTTATGCATTATTCTAAAGACTCCTAGTTAGCAAGGGTGAATTATGGCTTCAAGAGATTTCCTTTCATGGCCATATTGTTTCTAAGGATGGAGTCTGTGTTGATCCATTAAAGACCAAGGCAATTCAATAATTTCCAACACCGACTAGTATAACTGAGGTACGCAGTTTTTTTGGTTTAGCAGGTTATTATCAACATTTCATCCCGAATTTTTCCCAGTTGGCTAACAGATTAACCAAGCTCACTCATAAAGGGGTTATGTTTATTTGGAAAAAGTGTGTGAAGAATGTTTTGAAAAAATGAAGAGAATATTATTCAATGCTCTTGTCTTGACTATACCATCCTGGAACGATGGGTTTGTAACTCATAGTGATGCTTCAATAAAAGGATTGGGTTGTTTCCTTGTAAATATTGAAAGAGTTATTGCCTATGAATCATGGTAGTTAAAAATTTATGAACAGAACTATCCCACTCATGATTTTGAGTTATAATCTATAATATTATCTCCGAAAATATGGTGACACTATATCTACAGTGAAAAATGTGATATTTATATTGGTCACAAGAGTTTGAAGTATATTTTCTCACAAAAAGAACCCCACATGAGGCAAAGACGATGGATTAAACTTATTAAGGATTTTGATTGCACTATACACTACCACCTGGGGAAGGCAAATAAGGTGGAATATGATTTGAGTAGAAATGATCATGTAGTTTTGAACAATATGGATGTTAAAATCGATCTTATGTACATGAATATAGTAATGATGGATATGGGAATAACCATGGGAGGTGAAACATCAATTCTTTTTAAAATTGTTTCCAAACTATCGTTACTATAAAGGATGAAAATTCCATAGACTAATGATGAATAATTTCAAAAGAAAATTAAAGCTGTGAACGATGTGTGATTGATCGACTTCATATATGAATATGAAATTTTTTAAAATTGGGAAGAGACTTTGTGTTCCCGATATACCTGATCTAATAAAGGAATTTTTGGATGATTCTCATAGCTCCAATTTATCTATACAACCTAGTAGCACTAGGATGTATTGATATTTGAAAAAACATTTTTATGGGACCAAAATAAAGAGAGAGATTGCTTATTTTGTGTTGAGATGCATGATTTTCCAATGAGTGAAATTTAGAAGAAAAAAATCCTTGAGGGGTCATGCAACCTCTTCCCATACATGAGTGGAAATGGCATGATATTCCGATGAACTTTTTCATGGGACAACCTTAGAATCCTAAAATAAATGATGCAATATGGGTCATTATTGATCATCTTAACAAGTCAACTCTTTTTCATGCTATAAGAGAAGATTTACCACTTGAACATTTAGAAATACTATATATCAATTATGTTGTAAGACTTCATGGAGTACCCCTATCGATTATTTCTGATCGTGATCCCTATTTTAAATCATAATTATAGAAAATTATTCAGAATGACCTGGATACTGAACTTAATTTTAGAACTACCTACCTCCCTCAAATAGATGGACAATCAGAACAGACTATTAAATCCTTAGAAGACATGTTGAGATCTTTCTCACTTGACTTTCATGGTATGTTGGATCAATATTTACCTCTAGTATTCAGATGGAACCATATTAAGCATTATATGCAAATAGATGTCGCACACCAACTTGTTGGGATGATGTTGGTGATTGAAAATTCGTAGGGCCAGAGCTAATTCAGGAAATGATGGAAAAGGTGATGGTTATTGAAACCAACATCAATGTTTCCCAATTTAGGAAAAAGAGTTATGACGATAATCGGAGGAAGTATTTGGAATTTCATATAGGATATCATGTTTTCTTGAAGGTATCTCAATAGAAGGGAGTTATACAATTCGGTAAGAAAGGTAAATTATGTCCTATGTACATCAGACCTTTAGAGATTCTTGAAAAAAGTGGGGATGTTTCTTACCATTTGGAAATGACTCCAAGTCTCTCCATAGTTCATGATGTGTTCCACGTATCACTATTGAGATAATACATGCCTGAACCAACACATGTACCCAACTATGAGGAAATTGAACTGGAACCTGGTCTGTCTTACTGTGAAGTTCCTGTTAAGATTCTTGATACAAGAGAACAAGTGCTAAGAAACTAGATTACTCATCTAGTAAAAGTTCTATGCAGAAACCATAAGATGGAAGAGGCAGCGTGGGAACCCGACAAAAATATGTTAAAGAACTACCCAAATCATTTCATGCAGTAATATTATAGAAATTATGGGGATGAAATTATTTTTATGAGGGGAGATTGTAACACCCCAAGAATCCATGGTATGTTTCTCTTTGAATAATGTAATAGCTTGCATTGTATGCAACTTCGAGATTCTAACACACCGTGACCAACCAAACTAGACGTTATGAATATTAATACTCAATTTTTGAAATTTTATAAATTTTATTTTTCAAAATGGACTTCATTTTTGAATTCAGTATATCAAAATTATCTTGGGGTGAATTTTTGGTATTTTTCTAAAAACATTCAATTTTTCATTAATAGTGAAAAAAATGCGTTATTGTTTAAATCCATCTTTTTATTTAAAAAAATTAGTTATTTTATTTTAATTTATTTTTGGAAAAAATATATACAAAATATCAATATAAGTTCAATATAATTCATTGGATTTATTTTATAATAAGTTTGGATATATAAAAATTTTATTAAACTTTTTACTATCTTTTACCCACCTCCTAAGAGAATTTACAAATTTTCATAAAACTTAATTTTACTACTTCTGTGAGTTGAATTTCAAAATTCCGAGAGACATGATTCATATCAGTAAGTAAAATGTGGTTCAAAATGATGAAAATGATTTTTTTGTGAATAATAACATCTGAATTTTAATTTCCACGTTTAAAAATAAATAGGGTAATTAAGGGTAAAAATGATATTACAATTAACATAACACATGTCCTAATTATATTGGATGAGTGTAATTCAACCAAAAACAACCATAGGGATAAAATACAATCCACTTTGGTCCTCTTGGATTAGATTAGCTTATTTATTATTATTTTATTTAAATAAGAGTAAAAAGAGTTAAATTCATAGTTTCAAAACAAAAAATTGGAAAAATAGGGTTACAAACAATATAATGTTGGGTCGAAAAGGTAGATGTATATGTGTATTAGATGGAACAATAAAATATGTATGGGTGAATTGTAGATTTAAAAACATTGTGTTTAAACACTTAAGAAATTAGTTTAAAAGATCTTAAACATATACAATTCACAACAAAAACAAAAAACCACAATTGTATTGAATATAAAGGTATGATAAGGTGAGATACTATAAGAAAAGTAATGAAATTGTATTCAAGATGAATACAATAGTCATAGTAATACAATAGTGTTGGATTCTACCATAAAGCGTATAGAATCAATCGATACAATAAGTAATAATATGATTGTAATTGAAACAATTACAAATGAATATGAAATGAAGAAAGGAAAAAAAATACAATTCCCTTTCTTAAAAAAAACAGCAGCAGAATTGTAAAAGTATTACAACTTTTTGGCCCAAAGAGAAGGGTTATCCTTTCACCTAGGATAACATGTCTCTCTTACCACCACCTTGGAAATCCCTCGATATGATGATCGGTACGGCTGTCTTTCTATCCCCATCAAGCCCTCGATACGATGATCGGTACGTCTATCTTGTTATCCCCACAAGCCTTCGATTTTGTAAGAAATCAGCACCTCTGTCTTTCAAACACTTGAAAGCCATTGATACGATGATCGGTAGCACCATCTACCGATCCCCGGCATCCCTCGATCGTTATCACCTAATTGGTCCCACAAAGGAAAACAAAGCACTTATTGAAATAAAATAACCAAGAATGTGTCATTCACATTTTGTAGTTTCAAGGATTTCATAGGAAGCAAGAGAGAAGTCACATCATCTCTTTCTAGAACTTGATATAAGCAAAGTATCACAGTTGTTTGTTCTTGGATTCAAATGACCTCCTATTTATGGGCCTCAGGTTCCAACAATCATATTTTCTCCAACGGTCATATTTCTCCAGAATACTCGGAGGGACTTGGTCACCTAGAATTATAACAGTCATATTGAAACAGGAAACATGACACCATTTTGATTAGTTTATAACTAACTCCACTACATCATTTTGGTTAAAACAAAAGATACATGAAGATGATAAACATGAGTATGATAAATATTAAACATGTGTTTTTGATAATGGACCAAAACAAGAAATTAATGAAAGTAAAGTATGAGTACTATAAGTATTACTTAGAGTAATGTATTGATATGATAAAAACTGAGTATTATTCATAAACCTAACTACGATTAACAGAGTCAATATGATTTCCAGAGTCAGTAAAAGAATTATTGTCAGTATGATAAACATGGTCAGTAAAATCAACATGATTAGTACGATAAGCATGGTCAGTAGGATACGCATGGTCAGTATGATCATCATGATCAATACGATAAACATGGTCAGTACAATCCACATGGTCAGTATGATAAGAATGCTTAGTACGATAAGCATGGTAAAATAAATTTGTGATTTCAAAAAAAAGATATACAAGTCAAAAGAGAACTTTTGACTCAACAATCTCCCCCTTTTTGGAAAGCACAAAACCCAAAGTAAAAAACAAAAAGAAAAACTTATCTCCCCCTAAGTTATTGGAAACTCTTTTGAATGTAAAATTTAATACAACTAACTTCCCCTTAGGTATGTATTTTCCTAAGTATTGTATTCGTAAATTTTCCTAGATTTATTAGTATTTGATTAAAACATTCTCAATCTATAAAACATTCTCCCCCTTTGTGATTTACAAAATGAATGGTGTAATCTTGAGTTGCCAAAAAGAGTTAGATAAAATAAATTCAAGACAAAATAATTGGTAACATAAATCTCATTACGATAACAAAATTTCACGAAAAGAAAACAAAGAAAACAATAATATGTTTTCTCTTTCCTCTACCTTCTTTATCAACTCATGCAGAACGGATTTCTTCTTCTTAATTTCATTCTTCTCTTCAGATATAAAATCACCCTGAGATCTGAGAATCTCTTGTTGGTTGGAAAAAAGCAGATCCCGATTCTTGATGGTATCCTCCTAGAATCTGATTACTTCTTTAAGAGTATCAATTATGTTTTTAAATTCATTTTGTCTTTCGATACAATATAATTTTGTTTCTTCAACAAGACTAATTCATCTTTGAAAGATGAAACCTTTGAAAAATCATACTCAAAAGCATTCACTCTCTCTTGCAACTCTTTCACTAAAAGAATATCATCTCCATGGGTATTTGACAATTGATTCGGCCTTTCAAAAGTTTCTTTGTCAAGCTTATTGAAAAAATTTGCAAGACCATTTGAAAGCCTCCTTTTTTCTCCAATTGACACTTTGTGATCATTCACTGAGCTCTCTGTATTGTATGACCACTTTATAATTATGTTTCAAGCCTTCTAATGAGGAGATGAACATTCAGATAGAACTTTCAAATCGGCTTCATCAGACAAAACACTCTTTCTCAATTATCTTATAGAGCCAAACTTTTTTCTTTGATTTTCCATAATGAAATAAATTTTTCCTTCCATCCTGAGAAGTAAGGAATGGTCTTCTCAATTATTCTTAAAACATGAACAACGTAATCTCTTTTCTTGAGGTAAATTGTCTATTCTGAATCGATATCCTCATCGTAAGAATCCATTTCATTTGATAGGTTGATTCTGCGATTGGCTGTTGTCCTTTTTCTTTTTCAACCCCTATTCATTATTCTTCCCCTTT
Source organism: Viscum album (assembly GCA_963277665.1). Lineage (NCBI taxonomy): Eukaryota > Viridiplantae > Streptophyta > Magnoliopsida > Santalales > Viscaceae > Viscum > Viscum album. The sequence continues at coordinate 570,271,464 of OY728151.1, forward strand.
TTCACTGATGATGATTGTTTTTTCCGTATGATAAAATTGATGAAGTTAATTCCCTTGGGAAATAATTCTTTTTGGAGTTTCAAAAGAATCACCTGGTGCTTGACTGTCATGAGGAGCTTGTTGAATACCTTCACTTTTTTTGAAATGATTCTTCTCTACTTTTAATTTAGCTCTGACGGAATTCCAAAAAGAAATCTCCATTCTCTTCTTCAACATCCTGGATTTCTTCTAAAAATTATTTCCCTTTTTATGGCTCTTAAAGATGTTGTACGATGGGTTCTTGATATACTTCTTCAGTTACTTGAGATCTAGCATCCTCAACCATTTTTAGGACTTTTGAAACATCAAATTCCTGTGATTTTCTTGTCAAAAGAGTCTACTTTTTATTTTCATCCTGAAGGGTATCCTCAACCCTTAACCACTCCGCAAAAGCATCATCTGGGTCACGACCAAACTTCAGATCACTTTCATTTCTATGTTCGCTTTATTTTCTCCACCATACCACAACCTCCTAACTATACTTAGGTTTCTTCTTCGGTTTTGAACTGGTTTGCATATCTGACTTTTGAGGAGCACCCACAGATGGATTGTATTTGACTGGAATAGGTGCCGATTGATTCTGGGTCGATTCAGCTTCTATGTCCTTAACAAAAAGTATTGAATTCTGATCAAAACATACGTACAACTTCTTTAATGTACTCTTAATTATCCAGGAATGATTCATCTCTTTCAATTTTCCTTTCAAAGGAATATTAAAAACCATCATGCTCTCAAGAATGAACTTTGTAAGAATAGATGGATAAATGATTAAATGGGACTTAATTGCTCCTGACATAACATTCTTGATTGTTTCAAAAATTTATCCGATGAGATTTAATTTTCTCATGTTGACAAGATTGTAAAGCATGAAGATATAAGAAACATTCAGAGTTTTTCTATCCCCTTTCTTTGGGATAAGAAAGCCTTGCATCCAAAGTGTCACGAACCTATTATTTGAAAAAAGATGATCCAATTTCCTCTTCTCATCATTTATAAAAAACAATTATTTTTAGCACTATCTTCATAAATGTACCAACATCTTCTGGTAGTTTATGAGATGGACAGAAAGAATCACCTTCTATTGGAACATTCAAAAAGTGGTTTGCTTGTTTTACAGACATTGATATCTTTCTATCATATAACAGCAAAGTTGATAGTCATATTCTTGTCAAAAGAAACAGTTTTGTAGAATTGGATAACCTCTTCAATAAGAACCGGATCTAGAGACACATGTTTTTCAACACACAGATTCTCCAGCCTTGAAACAAAATAATTCTTCTTATTGTAGAATCATACAAAACCAAGAAGCCCCAAGAAACTAACCATTCTCTGGGAAATTATTTTTCTGAAAATCACTTTGAAGACATTTTGGCAGGAGTGTTAGCAGAGGACTGATACATATAGGTGAAGCCGATGGAAGAGTGTACGGAGTCTTAAAATAGGGGCAGAGCTTCGTCAACAATTGTGAAAAACATGTGTGGGTTTGGGGAGGGGAGGGGTCCATTTATAGGCTAAAAACGTGTGACGGTTGATCTTCTATGGATGAGATTAGAGTAAAAAGAAACCATATTTCCAATAAAAATAATACCATCTATCTATATTTATAGTTCAATAATAATATTTATGTCAAATATATTATATATTGATTAGTTATGTATTTATAACCATTCATGTAAACTGCTATTGAAAAATGAAATACACTACTACGTGGAGATGGTATGCCATACATACACATGAGTGATATTTTCACTTTTCATATGATGAAAAAGAGATGAAATACGTATTTATAATACAAATAATACCATCTATCTATATTTATTATATTTTATTTACTATTTTAGTATATGTAGAATACATTAATGGAATGTATAAGAATAAATAAACCTAAAGGATTCAGTAAATATGATTAACACTTCTTCGATAGACTTTTTTATGTCACTTCTTATGTGACCTAAGGATTGTAAATTGGAAGGTTCATAAAATCTAAAACATTTATTAGAATATTTAAAATAGTATTGGGTAGGTTTTTCTCAATCCATAAAAGATAAAATATGTGTAAATAAGAGAAATGAAGGTGTCCTTTTAAAATCAAGGGGAAAGACATTCTCGGAATTTCATAAATTATTAAATTATGTAAATAATATTTCATTCCAAAAAGGATCCAAACTAATATCATTTAAATATAAGTTTAATATATGTCTAAATATAACCATAGAATAAAATTTTAACAATTTTTGTTTATTCTTACACCCATTTCATTTAGTATTACCTCTATAAACCCTTTTGAAAATTACCATAATATTAATGTGTTCAACACATTAATGGTTAATAATGATACTATAATATGAAAAAATACCAATTAATGTTCTATATTAGATTTTTAAAACCACAGACCTTTAATATTCATAAATATAATATTTTTATTAGTTTCATATCATTTATTAAAATATAATTTATTCTAAAATACCCTTAATGTCTATTTGAACAATATTAATTTAATTTTAGTTTACAAACATCAATATAAAAATGGTAATCAAATATAATAATTTAAAATATAAAATGTTATAATCATCTAAATAACTAGTTTAACAACATAAATACTTATATTTAAAACTATTTTATTACTTTTAATATCATTTAATTTATTTTCATACTAATAACATAAATTGTTCCTTGTTTTGCAACAATTTAGGGGATTTATTTTTCCACTAAAATTTATAAAAAAAATCACATGATAAAAACTATTCAATTATATTTAAAATTATTATTTATAAACTAAAATATGTTTTATTTATTACTATCATAAAATATTTTATAAATTAAAATAAGGAAACTATAATTTTTGGCTTTGTCTCTCACTTAAATATTATAAATGTCACTATTAGGGTTAAATGGTACAAAATTGTCATATAATAGACTCTATGTTTTTTATAAATGAGATATACCAATAATATAAAATTAAATCATGTTTTAAGGAATTTTTTTAGTCTTTATAATATTATTCTTATAATAAATAACCCAATTTACCCTTACCATGGTGACAATTATTTACTATGGTTACTATTAACAATAATCCAAAATAAAAGGAAACTATTTACCAAATTTGGAAATTGTAATTAAAAATTTTATATCTATTTTTAAATATTCAATTTATATATTTTTTATAAATAATTTAATTTAAAACTGAAAAAAATAGTGAAAATGGGTTTTTAGAAAAAAAAACTTTTATATATATAAATGATTTTATTTGAAATTCAATAACATAATTTCATATAATGAAATTTTTTGATATAATATATCTAATTTTAATTTTATTCTACTTAAAAAAAATTTCATTCTTGACACCAAAATTTATTTATCAATAAAAATATTTATTTATTAACTATTCGTAGTAAAATAAAAATTTTGAGAAAAAAAATCACCATAATAGAATTATGATATTATGAATTAAAAACATGATAATTTTATAAAATATATTTTATTATACTAGGATATATAATAGTATTATTTTCTGACAAAAATAAATAAAAAATATTTTTGGAAGAAAATTTATGTTTTGAAGAGTATAATATATTTACTAAAAATAGTATTTATTTTTTATTATGTAGTTATTAAATTTTTATTGAGTGTGAATTTAATATAAATATTTCATAATTTGTTCATTCATATTCATACCCTCTAATTAAATTTGTTGTTATAATGGTCATATTCAAATAAAAAATTTATTGTTCACTTAATCTCGGTGTTGCATATTGTAAATTCCATCGAACATAGTGTTCTAGAAAAATATCAAGATGTTAAAATTTTTTAATGGAATTAGGAGAGATCCAAAATTCATTATGTTATTAGACTAAATCGACTATATTTTTTTGACTTAACATTTATTCTAGGCATATGAAAATATTTTTTTCTCATTTATTTATATAAAATATCTACATTATTCAACAATAGTATTTTTTGTTTCCATGAATTATGAGGCTTTTATCATGATTAATAATTCATATACCTAAATTAAAATTATAATTAAAAATCCTTATAACATGATTTATTATTTAGAGTCCATGTTTTATTACACATGATTTATTTATGTTATATTCATGTATATGGATTATGTTCTATACCCACATTGTCATATTAGGATAACTTATGATATTTTATTGAAATCATTTATGTTCACCCAATACTGAGTATATGTGTTCACAATTTCCCTTGTTTATATTCCTCATGAAATGATAAAGATTATTTTGTATTATATGTCTATAAGGATATCATTTGCGAATATTATTTATGGGAGAGGTTCATTATCATTTATAAATAATGTTTTTTATGTGTATAATAAATAAATGGATCTAAACCTATAGGTTTTTTGAGTGTATGTTTGTTATTTGTAATGAATATACATATAATATGATGTAATATGTATTCATATTATATTTGGTAAATCTATGTAAATATTAATTTGGCGTTTTGTTAATTTCGGGAATTAATACGCAAATAACTTGGTGATAAAACCAAAATCAAACATTATTGAAACAAAAGATTTCTATGATTAACCAATATTTTCAGAAGTTAAAAATATTGTGTTATTGGTTGAAAGTAATGTTTCATAATTAGAGACATCTTGATATGTATTTTCTTTATCATATTATTTCTTATTAAGGATATTATTATTTTTAGTTAATGTCTTGAACCCTAACAAACTGAGTAAATAATGAGTATCAAAGATACTAAAATAAATAACCCAATGAGAAACTAAATGAGATGGGATCTAGTGATTAAAATTATATGAATCTAATAACTACACTTCCTCTGACCATGAAAAAACACACAAACCATTTAAAACTCCCTAATTCACCACATATGTTACAACTCGCTATTTAATCCTTTGTGTGTCAATGAAAACCCTTCATTAGTGAGTCTTCTTATCTACTAATGTTTTTTCAATGGATCAACACAGTAGAAATTAAATTTTCCATTCTTATATTCTTACAGTCTAAAAATTATAATTTACCAATATTTTGTTTTGAAGATAAATTTGATCAATGGTGAACTCCAATATAGATTATAAGGTAGGAGGAAGAAATAATCTCCATTGAAAGAGAGATGATTATGATGATAGTTTTCAATAAATATTTTCCTTAAAATCATCAAACAAAAATGGATTGGGAATTATTAGAGCTAATGAAAAATTAGTATGAATCCATTGATACCAATGATATAAACATCATTAGGCTTTTAAGGATTGGTTATAGTTTTATGATTGACAAAAAAGGACAAAATCGATAATTTTAATAGTCTCTTAAAAAAAGCATCGAAATGAATTTTCATTGTTTTATTTGGTTGCCCTAAATAATTTTTTGATTTTTATATCATGGTGTACAAATAAATTACAGACTCTATTTATTGTCATGTATTTATAGAAAATGAAAAAAATAGAATATCATGGAAAATAAAATGAAAACCCCAATGGGGGAATAAAATGATATCTTCTTACATTTAAAAAATATTGGAATATGTATTGGGTAATTGCCTCAAAATAATTATGAAATGATTAAAGTGTGGAAAATATAGTCATCATTCTATATATTCACAAAATAATAAATATTTATAGATATCTCAAATTGAATATTTGATGAGAATACATAAAGATAGAGGTTTTAGAGAATCTATGTTGATGCATGGTATTATGTTAACTTAATAAATGATTATATAATTATATAGGGATTATACAAAAATTTCTTAAACTATTTTGGAATTAGAGAAAATATTAATAGATTATTTATAAGTCTTCTTTATGACCTATAAATTCCATATTTTAATTGAATTATATTTTACTATTTTATAAAATATGTGAATTTAATTTTTATTCAATAATACTTTTCACATGTTCAAATTTCTATACTATAAATAAAGTAATAGGTAATTATATATAGATTAAAACTCTCAATTATATCTGATCGAGGTATGAGGATTACATAATATTTTAGGAAAAGTATTAAAAATCATTAGAAATTGAGGTGAGATTGAATACATTTTATCATCCTTAAACTAATTTTTAATCTAAGTAGACCATTAAAATCCTATAATATATGTTTTTATCCATTTTTATGGATTTCATAAGAGTTGGGATAATAATAATCTCTATGTAGATTTCTTATCTATCAATATTTTTTATAAGTGTATTCAAATCGAACCATATGTGTCACACCCATGTTTTTGTTTTCACCCTTTGTTCTTGTCCATATTTAGATTGTAGTTTTTATCTTTATTTCTATATGTGATGAGTTTGAATTTTTAGATAATTTTCTACCTATCGTTTACCCCATTTTATTCCATATTTCCCTTTAAGACTTTTTGTTGAAAAGTTGAATTTTTGGGATTTACAAGAGGGGGAACAATATTAGATGAAACCATATAACATGATAAATGACAATATGTAAGCCATATTATGCTTCTAGGTGATATAAAAAATATCACATATAGTTAGTAAAATAATGAAAAACGTATTCATGATGTTTTTTTCTCATGGATGATCAAACCCACATTGTTTTCACAAGGCTTAACAAACCGTGTGGCCAAACCATACAAGCTAGTGAGATCTTAAAAAATGTGATTTTATCTTTCCACCAACTTTTTTCTTTAACACCATGTCACTTTATTACTCTCCCATTTGATGTCTTCCTCCATAGGTTTCTCTTACCTCCTTCCTCTCACATCCCACCTCCTTCCATGGTCATTCTAGTTTGATTTATTCATTTTTGTGTGCTAGATCTTTATGTTATTATTTTCTAGTCTTCTTCATCTTATTACTCATTCCATTTCACGTTATGTTAATACTATACTTTGGTCTATAGGATATATTTTTTATGTTTCCTCAGTTTATGTATGTATTTTTTCATGTTTAGGTTTTTTCTTGGTTGTTCTTGGCTCTTGAAATTTTAGCGAGGTTGTTTTAGATGTGCGTTGTTGAAGCAATGTGAGTTTAGGTAGGTTTTCTTTTCCTCATACACATTAAATATTATAATAGATTTTTTCATTATTTTAAAACCACTTTTATATCAAAAGCATTTACATGTGATGTCTTTTTTAGTTTTTTTATGTGCAATGAGGTAGTTTTAATGGTTGTTTTTATGTATATGACATTATTGGATTATTTGATTCACACTAAGTATTTAATAAAATTTCTGGTTGGATTTTGTGAGTGGTATTTTCAATATAAATCAGGGTTTGGATTTATAAATATACTATTATAATCTAAATGGTGGTTTTAGATTTCAAAAATGGATATAGAAATGGTTTTGTAATTGAAAGTGATCTGTGTTTGGTTCATTAAAAATTCAATGCCTTAGGATGATGATGTGTGGCTGTTTGTCACATTGATCAAATTGTTTTTGGTTTTTATATATGGTGCGAGAACATAAATGATATTTTTTTAAAATTAATGTGAAATGTAAAATGGTGTATTTGAAAAAAATTTCAGAGGAGTTTTTGAATCATTGAAAAATTATGCTTGAGGCATGTTTGGCACTTTAGTGAAAATGATGATAATGATTATTACAAAAACTCTCCCTGGATAATATTCATGGATTATTTATATTTAATATATGTTATATAATTGATATGGAATCCTCTTGATCCATTCATTTGAATGGGTGGTACATCCTTATTGTGGACCCCTCATGACCCATTTACTTTTAGTTGAATGGGAGATCCTCGATGTGGACTCCTTTGAGATCTATTGTTTATGGAAGGAGATTATTCCTTGGAGTGAATTAGGGTGATTCCTATTATGTGTATTATTTATAAATGATATACATGATTGTGATTGGATTCTAATTTGGCATCAGTTTGATCACCCTTCTTATACTCTTGGAAGAGAGACCTGGTATTGCTAATGAATTTTCTAAGAATGATTGATGTCCTAGTTAAGACTACACACTAGATAGTGGCCCATCCTATGGGATATATTTTGTTTTTATTGTTATGGAATAGTGCCACATGGTTATCCCCTTTGTGGAGTGGTTTAACTTGTGTTTGAAATTTCATGTCATCGAGTGGGGAATGATTTCCAAGATAATTCAAGATGTATAGTATGTTTTATATTTTTTCATGAGATCTTAGGTCCTCCATAGTCTATTGGAACTTAGTTATATGCAATAGATGATGGAAATGTTTTTTGGTTGGTTACTCTTGTGTTTTTATTTCAGCATCCCCTATTATGTGATCATTAATGGTTCTCTCGTGTATGGTTTCTTTCTGTGGAGATTGAAATGTTGTTTTTCAATGATTCATGAAAATTGTTTTGGAAACTTTTTTCAAAACATTACACTACTTTTAAAATGGGATTTCATCATTTTTCATTTAAATGAAAATTTATATTTCATAGTAATGATTATGAATTTTTAATTATTAATGGAAATAGACAATGATATGAATTAAATTTGAAAATGGGTGGAAAGTATTATATTTATATATTGAATTCCAAACTTTATCTTTATGTTTCGTTTAATTTATAGTAATTTCATTCGGAATATATTTTTTGAAGGGTTCCTTCTAAGTTTTAAAACTCAGAAATATAGTTTATTCTTGTTTTTTAGCATTTGGTGCTGGTTTAAAATTTGTATTGATCATCATGGATGATGGTTAGTCATGGAATCAAATCATGAAACTTGGTGTCACATAGAGATATTGTGGTTCTCAGGTTCAGTTGGTATTTGTTGTTTAGTTATTGTATTTTCAGTTTCTCTTGAAAAAATCTGTTCATCTTGGATATTTATATATTTTGGGATATTATATTTCATTTCCTCTATTCAATTTATTTTTTTATATTGTATAAAATAATTCCCTTGGTGTCTCTATTAATTCTCAAAACAAGTTGTTATCCCATGGGGATTGAGAACAACTTTTAGGCCTTTCCATGGATTTACTCAGGTGGCCGGTTAGTGGTAACCCCATGTTGGTTTCTAAAAAATTGTATCAGAGCCTGGTAGGTTCTGTATAGGACATATCTTTTAAAGAACCCTGTTTTATTTTAGATGTCATGTTATATCAAGTTGGAATATCAGAGCTTTGGGTGTATTTATAGGGGAGTTTCTGGAAAACACTTTATGGATGAAACAATAAGATTTCATGGGAATTAGGGTTTTATTTCATTCCTTTGTTAGTTTTTGGTTGTTCAATGTTTGGGATATGAAAATGGAGTTGGGATAATAGTCTCTATGAGCTCACAGGGTAGGGAATTCCATGTGGAGAAGGGGACATGGCCTTGCAATAATCATCATGTATGTTATGGGACTAGAATATAACAAACAACAATTTGGCCAAGTCACCCACTAACACTAATTTCCTCCTGATAATGGTTTTGGGACATCTATATTTTATAAACGTCCTTGAAAACAATTTTTTTGAAATTGTGAAAACTGAATTTTAAGTGGTGATGCATTGGATTTAAGATTATGAAAACAGATTTTTTTTATTTTTCTTGATAAAATCATTAGAAAAATGATTTTTTACATGGTGGTTAGTGAGATTTTGAAAAGTTTCATGAATTTTGAAATGAGAGGTGAATTGAGATTTCAAAAACATTGGTTGAATACTATATTTTGGAAAATTGGAATGTTTTTTCAACCTTTAGTATTCTGATGGGTGCTCACATAAGAGTATTTGTGTGGGAATGTGGATAAATGATGATGTGGGAAGAATAGTGTCTGGATTGGCAGGAGTTTATGAGTGCCTTGGGTGGCACAGGAATGTGCATGTGTGAAGATTCATGGAATAGAATCGGCGAGTGTGCAAATACACTATGATTTTTTCTTTTTGAAAAAGATTTTAATAGGTAAATTTTTATGTCTTCAGATGTTGTAGTTGTGTGGCTTGTTTTTTATGGTTTGGTAATGATTTTTATATGGTTCTTGTGATTGATATTTTTTTATTTTTAGTTTGTTATTTATTAATATATTTTCTCTATGATTACTTAATGTGCACAAAAGAAAAGTGTTTTTACACACTAAATGTATACTAATGGGTGTTTGAATGTTAGTGTTCTCTCAATTTGATCGACCTATTGATTTCCTTCTTGAGTTTTGGAAGTTAAATCCACCGCTCTTTAATGGTAATGTGGATCCTCTTGAAGTAGAAGAGAGGATGTGGAAAATAGAAAGGATCTTCAGTATCCTGGATTTTACTATGTTATTTTAGGTGATATTTTATAAAATCATGATTGAAGGCCTAACATGAATGTGGTTTAAGTTGGCCTCTTGAAACATGCCTCAAGAATATCCCTCGTGGGAGTTGTTTAATAATTATTTCACCTGTAGAATTTATATGAACTAGTGATGGTGAGAAAGGGAATATATATTTGATGTACTCAGAAAGATGATGGATTTTTGTTAGAGTAATGTCATTATTTTTTCCATCTATTTATATACATTTTATAACTAAATATTGATGATTCAACGATGTCTCAAAAATTTTATTTTGGACTTTGTTCTTATCTATAGTGAAATGTGTCAGAGTTCTCTCTAACCACATTTTTCGATGTAGTGAAGAAATTTTTTCATGTTCAAGTTGTGTTGGAAGGGGTTATTGAGGTTGCCTTCCCCCCTTTAGATCTCAGAATTGGTGAGGGGATTTCCAATAAAGAGATAGGGAATCTGGATGATTTTTTTGGTTGTTATCATATTAATAAAAGACCCTTTGATCTATCATTGACATCTTTTTAGATTTGAATTATATTGTGTCATCAGTGTGTCAAGATATATCATATTAAGTAATTGTTTCCAAGTAATTTGATGACATGTCCTGCTTGTGGTTTCATAGGACACTAGAAACTATTTTCTCTGAGTGTTCCCAAGCGGCGACATGGAGGTAGTCTGTGGGAGTGGATTGTAGTTCTGGGCTCAATTTAAAATCCATTTCTTTTTAAGGTATCGATTATAGCATTCATGCCCTATAGTCTCCCTTTTTTAATTTTATGGGGGATGTTTTGGACCTCAAAAAAACATATTTGTTCAATATTAGTGTGTTTGTATTTTTTTGGGAATTCTAGTTTTTATTTTTATCAAAGTGGAGGAGGTGTATCCACCATTTAAGTTCATGTTTTGCAAAAAATTCCATGTTGGTGAAGAGTGAGTCTCATATTGTCCTTCAGTCTACTAATTCTGTCTGGGTTGTTGTGTGGCTTCTCGTGGAACCAAAGAAATAATTATAATTAGGTACAAATATCCCTAGACTATGAGTAAGTGGATTCTTCAAGTCGTCAAGGATCTAGTCATAGGCCGTAAATTGAATCTCATGCATAGTTATAAATTTCATGGCTGTGAGATATCTTGTTATAGTTTTATCATCAACATGGGAATTGATATAGTTTGAAATTAAATTTTGTCATCTCATCATATTGGAATGTCCCTTTTTTCACAAAATTTATGTGGTGGTTATAATTTAGTGATACTCTTTTTTTATTTCCTTGTGTTGTTATCCCACTTGAGTTGGTTTTGGTTTTAGCCTTTCACATGTGTTTTTGTTTCTATCATCATGATTTCATGGACACTCCACCCCACCCCCCTCATGGTGGGGGGTTGTTTGGTGGGTGTGGTTATTGAGAAAACTGACTAAGATTTTAAAATGATGGGGAGACCCACCATCGGTCTCATTGATGTTTCATTGAGTTTATTTAGTTTTATTTGGTTTCATATTGGGGAAATCATTTTGGCCTCCGGAGTAGATAATCTGGGGTATTTTGATGAGTTGTCTTGGCGATGCATGTTTTATTTTGAAGTTATATGATATAGATTTATCATTTATAATGGTTGGTGTGTTCTTAATTATAGTGTTTGGAACACAAAGTTTCAAAAATCACTTGTCTTTGATTGATCGACTATAAAACGTGATGGATTTACAAGTTAGAAAAGCATTATGGTGGGGAGAATTGGTACAACATGGATTTTTTCATCATTTTTTCAGGATCATATTTAGATCATAGTTTTTCTATTGATTTTAAGGTGTAATGGGTTTGAATTTTGAGGTAATAATATTTCAACATTTGAGCCCATGTTTATTATTTAGTTTCTTCTATGACTTTTTCTTGAAAGTTTGTGATTTTTGTATTTATAGCAGGTGGCCCACAATTTCCGCATGGTTCAAGGAAATGGTGTGACATGGTACAAGAAATCGTGTGGGATCTGGGATGCTTCTACCTGAGTATTCATGGTTCATTTATGGTTATCCAAACTATGTAGAAATTTTAAGGAAGGGTTTTGTCTCGTTGAAGATCCATGTCACACGGTTGGTTCTTGATTTACCCAATCATGTTGCCAAACCGTGTGATCTTCCCATATCATGAAAAATTGATTTTACCTTTCTAACCGCTTCAAGATTTAAATCCAAATAACCCTATTCCTCACCCATTGGGTGAATTCGACAACAATTGGATCCTTCCTCCTTTCTCATGCCTCCCACCTTCTTTTATTGTGATCCTAGGGTGTATTTTCATATTTTAGTGATAAATCTTCATGATATTCTCCGCTTTTTCTTTACCCTCTTCTTCATCCTTGTATTTAGATTTAATTTCATCTTCTCCCTTGGTCTCTTGGATATATATTTTTTGTTTCCCATGGTTTATTTTGTGATTTCTTGTTGGATATGATTTCTATTGGTTGTCCATGGCTCTTAGATCCTTGGTGAGGTTGTTTCAAGTGTGTGTTGTTGAAGTGCCATGAATTTGAGGTCAGTTTACCTTTGAACATACCTTTTAAATTTAATAATGTTTTAATTATTTTGAAAACATAATTATATGTTAAATATTGATATATGATCTTTGGAATAATATTTTCATGTGGAATTATGAAGTTTGTGTGGTTATTGGAAGTATATGTCACTGTTTGGATATATAAAGTACTCTAAGTGATTGATAAAAGGCTCTATAAGATTTTTTTGAGTTATATTTGATATATAAATCATTTTTTTATTTCTAAATAAATTTTTCGAATCTAAATGGTGGTTTTGTATTTCTAGAATTCATTTTTAATGGATTTGTTCCTGAAAGTTGTGTGTGTTTGTTATTTAAAGAAGGAATGGATTGTGACTATAATGTGTGTCCATTTAGAACATTGATAAATAATGGTATTTGTTTTCACATTTTCTACATGTACTAAATAATATTTTGTAAAATGATTTTGAGTTGTATAAATTTTATATTTTCATCTTTTTGGAATGGTGGTTTTGACTCATTGAAAAAGGATTCTGAAGGCCAATTTGGCACTTTGGTGAAAATTATGGTAATGATTATTTTGAAAACTGTTATTTGATAATATTAGTTACTTATTTATATATTAATATATAGGATGTAATATCTTTTTAATACTCAGGATTCATTTATTTGAATTTTTGGCACATCCTCGTTGTGGACTCCATGTGACCTATTTACCTTGAGCAGAATGAGAGATACTCAGTGTGTAATCCATTGAGATCTATTTTTTATGGAAAGAGATTGATCATTGGAGTGAATTAGTGATTTCGAGAGTGTGAATTTTTTTACATATGATATATATTATTATGATTGTGTTCTATGTTTCCACCGGTTGGGTCACCCTTTTATACTCTTGACATAGAGTCCTAGCATTATGAGAAAAGTTTTAGAGAATGATTGCTTCATTATTTAGGATTATTATCTTTCTAGTGGCCCATTTCATGGGGATCTATTATGATATTGTTGAAATGGGATAGTTCCCCTCGGTCAGGCAACATTTGGTGTGATTGAGAATGTAGGTGAATTTTTTTCAATAAGTGTGGCATGCATTTCAAGATGAGTTAAGATTTATATTATGTACTGGATTGTTTCCTAAGACCATAAGTCCTCCCATGTCTATTAGAACTTAGTTATCTATGGTGGATGATTGAGTTGTCTTCTTTTGGATAATATTGTGTGATTATTTCCATTTCCCTTATTATGAGATCATTTTTTGTGCTATCCTGTGTAGAATTTTTCTATGGATAGTAATGAGTTTGTTTTAATCATTCCAGGAAAATTATTTCGGAATTTTTTTTCCCACCAATACTATCCTTTTTAATTATAATGTCATCATTATTCATTGAAATTACATTGTATCTTTCGTAATAAATAATTTCAATTTTTAATGAAAAAGGGAAATTGATCATATTTTGATTTAAAGTGGAAAATGTGTGGAAATATTACTTTTAAATATTTTATTTCAAACCTGGAGTTGATATTTATTTTCTTTTTAAGAATGTTCATTAAGTATAGATTTGTTCAGGAATCACTACTAGGTTTAAATACTCATGCCTATAGTTTATTCCTGTATATATCATTTAGTGCATGTTTTATCTTGGTATTGATCACTATGGGAGATAGTTGGTCTCGATATTGCAGAGTGACCCTGATGATCATATAGGGATGTTGTTCTTGTCAGGTTCATTTCACCATTATTATTCAATTGTTTTCTTTTTAGTTTCTATTCTAAAATTTTGTTTAGTTTGTATATTTATATATGTTGTGTTGTTTTTTTTTCATTTTTTTGTTCAATTTATTTATTTATGTTTTGAGAAATTATTTCCTTAGTCTCACTCTTGATGCTCAATAATATTTTCAAACCCATGGGGATTTATAACACCCTTTGGGCCTTATCATAGATTAACTCGATCACCCTATTTATAGTAGGCCCAAATTAGTTTGTGACAATATGAGACTTTATATGGGATGATATTAAGAACTACTATTAGTTGGGATAAGTTTATAGAGAATAATATACTATGACTTGAATTTTTTCAAGGAAGGTTAAAGAATATTCAATACATTCATTGAAAAGTTAAAACAACATTACTTTATTGAAAATTATACACAAATAATTATCAATGAGAATTTATTTCATAGTTAATGAATATATATTCCGTAAAATATGAACATGAAATTGAGTATTTAGATTTGGTTAGAATTTAATGTTGATCTCAATATACATTTATCCTTATGAAACTCCAGATGATATGGGGATGATAACTTATTTTCTTATACTTCCTCCACACTTTTCATAACATCTTGATGGCTTCAAAGTTTGATTTTTATTGAGGTAAATACCGGATCCTTCACATGTAATGATTTCAGAGGTATTACAACTAGAATATGATCTTTTTATGAGGAAAAAACTATTGAGATCGTTGGAACTTAGATATAATGTACTCTAAAATAAGGCCACTCACCTAGATAATTTTCGATTAAGGAATAAGTTTTCGTAATAAATATATGAACCTGAATATGTAATGAGAATAACTAAGCTCATTTTTTGCAGTATTATAATGAAATTTTGGGGTTGAAATTATTTTTAAGGTTTATAATGTAACACCACAAAATATTATTATATATTCCCCAATTAAATAGATCATCTGTGTTTAATGCCTTGTGAAACACATAACACTAAAGTAAAATGAACAATTCCTTATATCATTATGGTAAAATATCATAAATAATTAAAATAAATTATATGATATCTAAATGAAACATAATTGGTAAAACTACTAATGGAATGAATCTACAGATAAATAAATATACTAGAGGCTTAAAATCATCATCTTCATTATCTAATCTTTTGAAATTATCTCTGATAAATAAATATTTTGAGATTAAAAAATATTTGAAATATCTATTTTTTTTAAAAATATATTACAATATGATTAATGACTTTAGATATATATTTAAGGTTATATATTGGAATCTAATATGGACATTATATACATATTCGTTGGTAATATGGTTATATAAAATATAGATGTTGGATATTAGATAGGTAGATATATGTTTGTTAGATATAATTGTGTTCAATAGGTATTGTGATGTAGTGTATTTTTAATAAAAAATTACAAATAATGTAATATATATAATAAATAAATTTGGAATGAAATAAAATTACTATAATTAATTAATCATATTTACTATAAAAATATGTACTTGAATTTATTATGAAATAATTGGAAATATATATTGATTAAATATTGATTGGATATGTTTTTAATATTCAAATAAATATTATAATTCAACATAATTGATAAAAATTAATGGCTATAATAAAAAATAATTTTAATAGGATTTGATTAGAAAATTTATGTTAAAATGGGACATTTTTAATGAATTGTTTTTCCTATGTTTTGGGTATTTTATCATAATGAGTTAAATAGATATCTTTTAATGTTGAATTATAAGAAAATTTTATTTTTTAATTTATAAAAAAATGGAGTAACACTCATTTAATAAGTAATTTCTATGAAAATGTATTAAGAACACAAAACTTCATAAAAATACATTTCTCTATAAAATAGTTTTGCAATATATTTTATGATTTCATTTAAATTATAAATTTATCATATATACAATTTAATTAGATTAATTAGAGTCTCTATATCTAATCATCATGTTAAAATTATTTAAAAGGTTTAATTTAATTTTCTGAAAAAAACTAAATTTCCGAGGTAAAATTTGAGTTACAATAGTAAATAAAAATGAGGTTAGATGAAAAAATTGTACAATAAAAGTTTAAAAATATCTATAACCTTATATATAAATTGTATTAATGATAGTATTAATGACCTATATTCATTCTTTTACTACTTTGGATTAATATTTCCATCAATAGGACTCCCTTAAAATTAATGAATTTGTACATATAGAAATGACACTCAAAACCCACCAATAAAATGACCCGCCCTCTAACACTATAAAATAAAAAGTTTAATTCAGTTATCTCTTGAATACCTTCACAAATATATCTCATAATTTACTATTATATTCTTAGTATCCCCTACTTCATATAAATTTACTACAACCCTTAATTCATAAAGATCATATTTCAATGAGAAAATTCATCAATCTGTCCAGTTATTCTCCATCTATTTCAATTAAATTCTTATAAAAAATATTATTAAATATAATTATACCATATAATGATGTAATATTAACATAATTATTCTTTTAAACAAATATTTTAACTCTATATGACTATATACTTCTTTTCATTTATTAGTGTGACTTGTTCATGTTTGAGTAAGTCAAACCACCTACAAGAACTATGTCTTAACGATACCATCATTTTCATTACTTATGGTTACCAAGACATTAATAATATTAAAAAATGTTATTTTCTATTGATTTAAATTATTATCATTTTTTGTAGTAGTGGAACAATAATTAACTATTCATATAAAGTAACTCATTTTTATCAGTAGTTTCCCAAAAAACGATTTCATAAATTTTATTCTTATAACTCATATCCATACCATTAATCAAATGAAAATAACACAAAATAAACCATTTAAACATAGTTATTTAACTAATTTTACTAATATATAAATGATGAACTTGTTATTAATTTATTATGATTGAAACTGTGATTATTAATCTTTTAGGAGCCAGTCAAAACTAAAAAAATATGATTATGAAATTAAAGAATAACAAACAAACATATTTTTATAATATACTTCTAATTGAAAATAATGATGGGTAATATATATATATATATATATATTAATAAAGTTTTATGAATGTGACTATAATGTTTATCTTCATTATATAGTAGGTCAATGTGCCTTCATGAAACATAGGAGAATTAGTAAGAGTTATTCTCCAATCTCACGTTAAATTTCATATTGTCTATGTCTGAATTCACATTCATAAAAGTTGTAAGTTCTTTATTTCTAAAACCATATATATTTTATTTTATTTTATAGTTTTGTTACATTTTATCATAACACTTCAAATCAATTTTGTAAACTATTAATCCAAACTGATTTTTATAAATGGGTCTTACCATATCTCTACTTTTTTTTAAATCATTCCCTTACAAGTACAAGATTTTCAAATTATTTTATAGATTTTCCTATAATTAAAACTATGATTTATAATTATCGTTTTCTATTTTAATTTCATTAATTTTTGAAAAAGTGTGAAATGAATATTTTTTATGGTTTACAGATGCTCATATTCTCTTGTTATTTTCATTAGTTTTATTTATAAAACATCCATTTTATGTTTTCATAATTAATAAACTTATTTTTTATTAAAAAAATATCTCAAAATATTGTTTATACATTATTTCCCTTTAATGTAAAATTTATCAAAAAATATCATATTTTTTGTTAATTATTTTTTTATATGAAATTTTCTAATTTTTTACTAAATTGTTTTCCTTTATTTCAATACCCTTTAATGTTTATTATCATTCACTATGTATTTTTTCTAATTATAAAATCCATCTTATTCCTATGGATATATTATTATCATGTCCCTTGGTATTTTTTAAGAAACTTATTTATTTCCCGTGGGATACATATGGTATAATTTATTTATGAATGTGATGATGTTCATGTGGAAAAAATAAATATGGTTTTACATTAATTGATGAGAGGGACTATAATTATATTTCACTATAGTGAATTGGGAAATAAATTATATCTGAAGATATAACAAGTAAGGGACCATTAGGAGAACCCAATCCAATATTTTTATAGGAATGGTGAGTATAATGAATTTAAAATTTCTTGTAACTATATCAACTATGTGATGATGGTATTGGTAGTAATCCACAACATAAAAATTATTTTATATACTTGTATTTATACCAAATGTATGTTTTATTCTAATTTTATAGATTACGCTTACATAGATATTGATGAATTTCACATGATTCCACATTCATATAACGCATTTTGAATGATATATCAAAATAGTTATATCAGGATTCATGATTTAGGGTTTACATATTATTAGTAATAATTTAATTAATTTATATTTATATTCACATATTATGTTCACATAAAAACAAGTATATATTATTCTCATTCTTTAACATTGATTGATATCCACTATATTCCCCCTTACTATGTTTCTAAGCTAACTTATTATTATATTTAAAATCCTCCTGAAATAAATATGATAATTATGTATGGTATTTATGAAATGGTGTCATTTTTTATTATTAGTTATGGGAGACATTGATGAATTTATATAAATTTTTGGGTAATTTATCCAATCTCTAGATTTACTAATCTTATTGATAACGTGGTGTTATTTATTAGAGATGTGATGAATAATCATGTAACATTATCTAATATGTATCTATTGAATGAATTGGTTGTATCATAAAGATCTTATCAATTTTTCTTTCATTTAAATCTCCTCAAGACATAGTTTCTTCCATTGATCACTCTTCCAAGGAATCCAAAAAATGTTTTCATGTATTTATTTAGTAATAATATTTTTTTGTGGTCTTCATCCCATGAAATTGAAATGTCCTAACTTATGTATAATTATACCATAAAGGTTCTTTTGTATTTGTATTATTGTTTTATTTCATCAACTTTCATAATCCATTGTCGCACCATACTACACTGGTACATCAATGATGTACAACACCATCCAGTATTTTTCAATTCTTTATTCATTATGGAATGGATTTTATCCACATGGTTCTAGACCTGTCATCAAATCATATATTTAATCATTATTTCATCCTTAAATAAATTTAATTTATATTAATTTAACAATAGAAAATATCTTTTTATTTATATCTCATAAATATCTAGGGTATATCATTTAATATTACATTAAACACAAGAATATCTTCTATATCTTTAAAAATATCTATTTTAATCTTCCATAGAGTTGGGTAACTCTAGAATAGCCCTTAGTTTCTTAATTTTATTCTAACAAAGGATCATAAAAATCTTATATCGCATGATACTATGCTATTTATTATTATACATGAAACAATTAATCTTCAATAAGTTCAATATATTTTTTGACCGCTCAGTATTATACATTTATATCCATTGGAAAACAAATATTACTCTTCCAACATAGAAATAAATTATTATATACATGAAATCTAAAAATATTTAGCCAATTTATTACAAATTTTTAAAGAAATGAAATATTTAATTTAACTCTAAATTTATAAATTCATCTCATAAAAACATTAATCAACCCAAATCAACCTAAAAATATTTTATTCACTAAAAAAACATTCCAAAAAAACTTCTAATGATCTCCACACATAGTTGAGAACCAATATTATATCCTTAAAAAAATTACATGTTTTATTAAATATTATTCTTTATTTTCATATATAACTCCAATATATATCAAAATCACATCAACTGATAGCCTTTCTCATAGATAAATCCCCTAGAACTACACTATTAGAAAAATAAATTTTCTGTGAAATTTTTTTTCAATGTGGACAAGAATTTTATTGCATGTGAATTTATTGATATAATACATAATCAACTCACTAATTATTCCAAATTTCATAGAGAGAAAATATTTGTATTCTTCCACAATATTCCAAGTAATATTTATATAAATTTCTCTACCGTTTATAATAGCATCCAAAGGAATATAATGCATTGTTTAATTTATTTAAGTAATTTATAAAGGTTGAACATTTATTTATTTTCCATGACTCTGAATAACTGATATTTGGAATATCTATAATGAGAAAATCAGAAATCTAATATATCTTTACAATAATATAATTTGTCCATCATCTATGTTTATAATCATTAAGAAATGTATATGGACCAACTAGTGATATAATAACTATTTCATTCAAAAATCTATATCTTATTTTTTTCTTCAGTGATGTATCTGGATTTCCATTTATATTATCAGTGTCAACATGATTTCATAGAATCTTATACTGAAATTTATAATTTCTATTAAATTCATTATCATCAATATTAGTTTTTCTAAATTAGGATAAAAAATCATAAATACTTATCTGTTCAACTTCAACCACTTTTTATAAATTTGTCATGGTTTCATCATAAAAATATTTGACAATTCCATCACGATATTTATATACTTTTTAGGATATTTTAAAAAAACATATAATCAGATCTGTAATCAAAATTATGAAATATTTTCATCCAGAACATGTTCTATTTTCCAATTGAATGATAACTAAAAAAGTCCCTTATTTAGCTTTCTCCCCAACCTTTCTCATACTTATGGTTTTGTGTACTATGTTCCAATATTAGTTTGAAATATTTTAATAAAAACTACACTTTCATTCTAATTATCTTTTTTAAAAAAGTCTAAAACTTCACTAAAACATTATATTTCTATCCAAATGATATCAAAATTTTAATTGTGTAGAAATAAGTCATGAATGAAATGAGATAGATATATCCCATCATTGAATGATGAAACATTATCCCAAATAAATATGAATTAATTAATTTATGTTTCATTGTAGAGTAATTTTACACCTCCTTGTAAATTCTATAAAACATTTTCCCCTTTTGACATATCTCATAAATAGTATACCTTCCTTTACTTATTAGAATATGTCTCCCAAACATTATTATTTTTATATTTTACTAATATTAGTTTGACCAATATGTTAAATTATTATGTTCCAAAACTATTATCATCCTTAGAACTCAAATAATTGGATTCATATCAATTTTTATTGTGTAATATGTTTATGCAATATTTATCACACCTAGTGATAATTTTTATTTCCATTATGTACGTTGTGGAGGAAGAAATTTATATACAAATAACTTCATTACCATAATTAAAAATTCATCGAAAACTAAAAAATTTTATTTTCATCACATCAATAAATAAAATATCTTTGAACATGAATTATTTTACTTTAACCTAATCTATAAAACCTCCCTAAATTATTAAATGAATTTTTTCCAAATGTTACAAAAATATAATGATAAATTTTTAAATTCTTTAAGGAATTTTTATCAATTATGTTGGATGAGAATATATTATAAATAATCAATGACTTTATTCACATTCTAGCTTTAAGACCCACCACCAAAATTGATTTATCTTTCTTACACTTCTTAGAATCAATTGTTTGACATGATAGAGTTTCCATACAATAATTAGAACAATGAACTTATTATTAACTTCATCCAAAATTTCTTCCACATAGTCTAACCATTTTTTATTATACGGACATAAGGGGTTTATAATCATTTCTTACATCTCTTAAGTATTATTTCTCATCTTATTTTTGTTTCTCATCATCAATTTTTAACTTATATGACTCTAAAGAGTTGAAATTATTAATGGTAAACATAGCCTTTAGTCCCATTAAATTTATGGAACTAGAAATAACCTTTAAATCATCAATTTTCTCGAATGTGTAATGTATACTCATAGATTTTTTTGTTATCTGGGTACTATGTGAGATTATATTTGAATATACAAAAAAGGTATGGATTCTCCCTATATTATTAAATACATATTATATGGGAGTAACATTCAATTAAATTTTATCATGCCATATATTAATAGATTTGGATTTACAACTTTAACTGATAATGAAATTATATATAAAATTGTATGATTTTTAATTTCTGATTTTACCAAATATGTTGCACAAACATTCTTAAGAAAATAGAATGATTTATCTTTTATTTCATTATCTTTGTTAATATAATCTATCATATTCCTCAACATATTTTCAATATAAGGATTATATTATTTATCTTTCTTTATATGATAAACATTTTAAAAAAATATCATCTTGATATGTTAACATGTACATCATATTGTGAAATTATATCCCTTAGGAGAATAATTTTTCCAACAAAATCTTATTTTAACTGAGATATTCATCTTTTATTTTTATTTTCTTCTCAAACACCATTAAAACTCTCATATATTTTTAGAGTTTGGTATTTTTTTAATACATTACTCAAGTTCATCTTCCAACATATGTTCATTGTATCTCTCTTCACCTTCTTTATCCTGCCTAAGAGTTTTTTTTCTATATATCAGCCAAAAACAACCAATTTTTTTTGTATCTTTATTTAATTGAATTATTACTACAGAGAAATAATTATATTTATTCTCATTGTTCATATTCATTTTATTATTTGGAACCTTTCCTTATTCCTAGTAGTTTTTTGAATATCATTAGAGATGTTACATGATTTATTTCATTGAAACCCTTCTTCTTTATCATCATAATTATAAAAACACCATGATTCTTTGATCATCTATTAGAAATTCACAATTTCAATGCACATAAAGCATTTTATTAGTATTTTACATTTATTTTTAACATTTTAAAAAAAATTAAATACAATACATTATTTTCCAATGTTATTCATCTCTTTTTTAATCAACTTATGATACATTCAGATACACTTCTTCATCATTGAATTTTTTATTTCATATGGATTTATATTTCATAATTATTTCCTCGATGATTTTTTCTTTGAAATTGGATATCTTATCGTCTTATAAGTAATAATAATTTTATTAAACATTTCAATAGATAAATCATTAAAATATTTTTTTTAAAAAAGATATAAATTTTAATTGAAAATTATTATCAATCTAACTCAATAATTTTTTTAAAATGATATAATCATACAATGTGTCCTCAAATTATCAAATATTATGGACAATGTTATTTAATATTATGAAATATAATAGTTTTATCATCATCAATTTTAAAATCATCAATCGTTAGTATCTATATTTTTATCATGGCATCATCCACTTTGACAATACCTTTAAAAATATTATTCCACTTATTAAAAATATCTTTGGTAGTATTGAGTCTCATCACCTATGTATACAGATTTTTTGATAAGGATATTATATCTATATTCATTATCTATTCATATACTTCATAATTATTCTTCTCATAATTTTTCAAATGAGAATATTTTATAATTGGTGTAGCACTTAAAATAGAAGGATCAATAGGTACTAGGCCAAGATAATGTGAAAAATAATCATTTTATTATTTTATCAAAGATATTTATTTCTATATAGTGAGGGTATTTCCATATTGTTAACAAACTTTATATTGTCCATTTACTCTATAGAAAATGTAAGATATTTAAAATGGAACTTAGATTAATTTGATACTGTTTTTAGTGTTTTATGGAGTAAAAAAGTAGTGTTTATTAGGGCATGTCATAATCGATCACTTTTTACTCTATAGAAATCTATTGGTGAGGTATCATCGGCTTTTCTAAGGGTAATTTTGTAGTTATAATCATTGAACAAATATGTTCATCCCATCATGAATATTATGGTTAGAGATTCCTATGTCACCTCACACTCATGTGTGAGAGTTCCCAAGGAACAAATATTTGATCCTTTCCTCTAATTTCATTCGAAATACACAGGTGAGTGATTGGTAGACACTAAGAAGGGGGTTAAATCAGTGTCAATATTGTTCTACAATTTTAATCAAATTAGCCTTTATGAATTATTACGTTAAATATCTACTATGTATCTAAAATATATCCTCACTTGTATAAAATAAATAAATATAAAACATGAAAAAATATTTTCACAAGGATTAATTCATATTGGGGTATCTGCATTTTTATTATCTATATCTCGGGTACAATACACAAATTAGTCCCTAATATGATAATTTAATTAAATGTGGATGTTTGGAATGATTCTTTACCTTTAATTTTATCTACTAATTGTATCTCTTTCTATATAGTTAAAATATTTATTTTACAAATAATATGTTAACCAAAAACAAGAAGTCATACATGAAAAAATTAAGTGGATCATAATTAAATGAAATATATTATTTGATCATTTAGAATCATATAATTAAATTCATCCCCCCTTCTCTAATATCATAAACATCCTAGTTATAATATGAAGTAGAATATTATTGTAATTTCAATCACACTCTCCTCATATTATTTTTTCAACAATCAATATATTAAAAGAACATTATATTTTCCCTATTTATTATATTAATTATTCTTTCCCAAAAATTATTTTTAAACTCTCCAAAATAAAATGATAATGAAATATTTGAATTTTTAAACCCCATGAATTGTGGTAACATGATCTTGATATATTAAAATTGGTTAAAAAATAACATTGAATTTATCTATTAGATAATCTATATTAATTAATTTCAAATATTCATATTAGAAACCCCATAAATATTCCACCATAATCTTATCAATTTCCCATAAATTAAAATATTTTCAAGACTTACCATCTTCTAATATACACTCTTTAATGAAATATATATTAATTGTCAATGTTTGAAAGAAGTAATAATATTTTTCTATGATATTTATCTCCTGGAAAGATATAATTTTTACTCTTCTTTAGGCCTGAAATAGATGTGGTGAAACATTACTAATATAATCAATTTTCATCAAAAAATAATAAATCAATGAAACACTATACTCACTGGGTGAATCTTGTTATCATGAGACTATCCTATAGTTCCCACTTCATTATTGTTTGTGGTGTGTTTTCCATACCCACAATGTAATAACCTTCTTCAATTAACCACTCTAATCAAAATATCAGCTTCAAAGTATGAATATGTTTATATATTTATGAATAGGAAAAAATAATCTATCTTATAAGTAATAACTCACTTGATCATACCAATAGATCTTACGTTTCACATCGACATATCTTCTTTAGGGACTAAAACCTATGAGTTAATTATCGACAGTTTCAGGATTCTCTTATATAGATATAACATGATTTTTTTCAATATCAAATAGCTTCACTCTAATATAATGTATCCCTACTTCATTTCATCTATTCTTAATCTTTATTTGTTCAATATTCCACAAGTTCTGACTATTCTTCATCAAATTTGTTTTAGTCTTTTGTATACCTTGGAAAAATATAAATACTCTTTCATTTGATAAAGTTAATAATATGTAGTAGGAAGTGAATAAAACATAGAAAATTGATACAAAATCATTCTAAAAACATTATATATAAATTAATTATTACCTTTTAAACTCATGTCTAAATATATTCAATCATCTCAAATCAACTGAAAATACATTTTCAAGACCACAAAAAACATTTCCAAAAAGTTCCAATTATCCTAAAACATAGTTCAAAATAAATAAAATTCTTCTATAATTACAAGTATTATTTTAATCATATATATTTTCTTTATTTTATAATTATAAATATTTCATAAATGTTATCTGTTTGAAAGTCACAAATCTTGGAAGATCCTCATTAGAGTGTGATGAATAGATGCAGATTATATTTAATATAAATATATTAATGAATAATTAAAAGTTAGTTTATGAAGAATTTTGGTGATTAATTAAGAGAATAATAAAATAATATGAGGATTAGTATGTTTCTTATACATAAATGAGAAAAAAACCATGATATTACGTTTATAACCATTGCAAATAGATTCACAGATAAATATTTAGATATGGTTATTTTTGGGATGAGCCTTTCATTGATTAATGAAATTTGTTGTTGTTTTTGTTTATAATCAATGTGTGTATTAGTGTTATTTTGTGAATTTATTAGAAATACAAATTCAGTTTTTAAAATGCCTTAAAGGTATCATTAATTCTTGATAGGAAAGAATAATTAATTAAATACATAAATTAATATAAGAGAGCACTCTAATATGATTGCATGGAATATAGATATTCCGAATCTACCATTTAATTTGATGATTATGGAACAAGTATTGAAATAAATTGTTGGTATGTGTTTTTAGAGTCTAGAAGAAATGTATACTATATATTAATGATGGTTGGGTGAAAAAGGATAAGTTCAATACTAAAAGAGTTGAGAATGATTGATACAATATTAGATTTCACGATGATTTGTGGTTGAAGAAGTAAAAAAATATAACTTGATTAAGTAAAAGTCTATAGAGGGAAAATTGATCAAAAAAATTACTAAAATTATTAGATAATGTATCTTATATAGTGAATTGGAAATTCTTATTGGGATTTCAATTAAAAATGGGAGTGAATTTTATTAAATTACTATGATTTCAGTGTCATGATTCTTAATAGCTTTTTAAATTATTTTGAAAATATTTGGAAGTAATCATATAATTTCAAATGTAATATGAACTATATTATAAAATGTTATGTGATCCTATAAACTGTCTGAATGATGTACAATGGTGTTCTGAAAAACATACGGAATTTTGTCACAGAATATGAGAATTGGAAAAGTAATACAACACATAAAGCTAAATCTTGTTCATATATATAACTCAACAATAGGTGACACTATAAAATTGATAAGAATCCAAAAACAAAATATTTCTATTAGATTGTCTCTACAATTTAATATTATATTTTGTAAAATCCAATAGAAAAAATATTGAGATAAAAAATAGTCAATTCCAAACATATTGAAGATAAAATTTATTATCATAAGAGACACTATGATTTATAAAATTAACCTTCCCGATTCATAAAATTAAAATTAAGATTAAATGAAAATTAATAATGGAATGGGTGTGAATAAGAGTCATATAATGTATACATATAATATATCTATGAGAAGAACCAAATACTTGTATAACTATTAGATTAAAAATATTCAAATGAAAATCATTTTCTTATTTGACCCAAATCTACAAGTAATTTTCTATTCTATAGAATTTAATTTTAAAAAAGGAATGGAACTACATTGAGAATAGTCAGATCCATTTCTAGAATTACTGAATTATCAAAAATATTAAGTAGAATGACCATAATTATTTTTTTGATTAAGGATTTCAATTAGATAATTCTCAGGTTATTCATCAATAAATTGAAATCATATTTTTTTCTAAATGAATTAAGATTCAACGTGGGAAAAAAGGCCTATCAAACTATGAAAAGTAATAGTATTTGATGAAACTATCTAATAATAAATAACATGTTTCAATTTATAATTTTAAATCTTATTGGATATTATTGTACAATGAAGATCACACCATGGTTTGAGAAAATGACTACATTCAATGGAATATATCATTTTGTGACTAGGAATCTATATGAATCCATACATATATGTAGAAAAGTCAATTCCTATGGATTTTATGGTTGCTTTTGAGTAATAATTATACCAATTAGTTGTTATTTTTAAATTAGATAAAATGAGAATAAAATTTAGAGATATTTATCACCAGATTAAAATTATAATTGATAAAGAAAACTCATCTCTAAATTCTAAGGATATTTCTATATTTAAAATAGTGATAATATATCACTATTATTATTAACAGGTTTAATGGTTTTCCATTGGTTAAATAAAAATGTGGCCATCTTGTACAATATTTATTGATAAAAATATTTTTATATTAAATATAGAAGAGGATGAAGAAACCCATAAAGCGAATCACATATATTCTAAAGAAAAAGAAACAAAAAAAGTGTCTATAATAGGTTTGACATTATTTTCACTGTGCCAAGGCTATTTTAGTGGTGAGAAAACGAAAAAATGTCCTTCCTTATGATGTCATCATATTATAAAGGTATTATTTGAAGGATGTGGCTAATATGAATTCTAAAAAAAAAATAAATGTATGAATATATAAGTTTATTCATGAAAAATATCTAATTTTTGTGATATAAGAATATCCTGAGAAGAAAGTGGATCTAATTTAGTAGTTCCTAGGAAGATAATAGAAGGATGATGTTAGCGAATATAAATACAATTGTTAGTAGACAGAACTCAATTGAGATATTTATAAATATTCCGGAAATTATTCAGGATTTTAATGAGATATCATGCCCTATAATTACATATGTTCGGGTTTTTGGGATGATATCTTATATTGTACTCAATAGTGTTTTATTTTCGAAATTTGTATCTTAATAGGATCTGGACACAATAGGGATTAAGAACCCAAATTTACATAAGACAGTATAAAAACCTTATTTTTCATGATGATTCTTTATTTTTTTCACACTGGTAGTGGTGATCATGTAATAGAAGAGTGGATCAAATATTAGAAATGGTCTCAAAGGTAAATTCATGGATAAATTAATAAAAACTTATCACTGATTCCACCCTCTATGTGATACATTATCTAATACCAAAGCACCAGAATTTGAAATTACTTCTAATATAACATAAACTTCCTTATTTTTGGATATAAATGTCCTTAAAATATCATCCTAGTAATTTATTTTAATTATTACCGCATGATGTATGTGAGGAAAAAATAGCATATAATCTATCTTTTAATTTATTAATTATCTCATGACCATTCCTTCAATATTCTCAAAATATTATTATTTATAAAACAATAATTTTTTTCTTATATTTTTTTATGAAATTATAGTGTCTTAAATTCATTAAATATGTTTTAACCATTTCAATAAAAAATTAATGGTATTTATTCTCAAAGTATATTTGATCACCATTATTATTGGTTAAACGTTTTTTTCATCTATAGATTGATTTTATAATTTCACATATAATTTATTTATATATTTTATTTCAAAATAACATTATTGAAATCAAACCTTTAATTTTAAATTTTATAGATGGTCATTATTAAGGAAAGAGGGAAACCCATTACAAGCATCCTTTTTTCTAACTCAAAGAACCCACTCAATAATAAGGGAAATCCATCATGAATAACATCATAGATCCCAAAATATGTTTTTTAATTAGAGATTCTCTTGTAACCTATAAGAAGACAATTAAAAATTTTGTTGACATCAATGACACAATTAAATTTAAAAATCTATAAAGATAAAAAAATCCAGAGCATAATAACCCGGAAAATAATCCAAATAAATTATTGAATGATCCAAAACATCAACAACAATACAAATTCATGTAGACTATCCCTAGATTTATTCCATTTATCATATCCTACAGATAAATTGAATGGTTGAAAAAGTATAAAAAACCAATAAATTACAATAAATGTCAATGAATCCAAAGAATATTAGGAACCATAACATATTAACCAAATATAAATATAATATATTGAAATGAATGTAAATAACAAATTCATTCACTCATTTAGAGAAATGAAGCCCAAGATAATTAATTTGGGACATAATGGTGAATGATTAAGTCAAGGAAAGAAATATTTTGGACTTTCCAATAGAACAACTGTATAACAATTAGAACAATTAATAGAAGATCAAAGATATACACTAGAATAAAAAGAAAGCAATAAAGGATGGCCCCATAACTTTTGATCCCATATATAAGAACCACAACAGCATGAAAAACTCGTTTTGTCTCCACTGTGGAAATGTCATAGAAGAAAAAAAATTCAAATTTGGATATAAACTATCTATTTAATTATATTTGTACTTACTTGGTTATTTATAATTATATACTATGATTATACCATAAAAAATATTTATAAATCATTTATCTTACCATGTGTTGGAATTATTACAATAAATATATTCTTTCACATTATTTTTTTCATAAATACATGTATATGTTATGATATGAAGGGTGGGACTGTAAGTATATAGACATCAAATATATCATATAATTATATAATTTCATCATATGTTATGTATGGTGAAATAAAAGTGATCCAACAAAAATAGGTCACAGTGAAAGTGTAGTGAAAAAAGAAAAATATGTCTTGGTACATGGGAAACCATCCTAATAGACAATGTAATAATATTTTGTTAGTTATCCCTAACTTATTATTATCAATAAATGTTTTATGTTTTTTTGTTTTCTAAATACTTAAATGTTTTCATTTCATTATGATGATTCGTGATTTTTAATGATTATGATCTCGTTAAATTATTGATGATCTCAGGGTAGTTCACATCATTTTTCAATGTTTCTATGTAATTAAATGTAGTATTCTTTTATTATAATCTCATGTCAAACAGAATGATCAATTAACATTCCAATTGATTTTGGTCGTCATGTTCCCATTAAATTATCCCATTACTAGGCTCTTATCTCACTCCTTATTTAATGGATGACCCCATAGTGTTCCATGTAGAAATAAAATAATATTATGTGGTTCTAAAAATATTATGATTAAATTATATAATGTCTACAATAAAGGGATAAAATAAATTTTTATTGTATTATTAGGATGATGATGTAATTTGTACCTGTTACCCCAAAAATATGATATTTTTATTGTAGGAATTCGAAGTATTTATTTTTTATGTTTAAAAGTATGTATTTACAACACTATATCTAGAATTTTTTGTGTCGGGGTGTCTCAATATTAAGAATAAAATAATTAATTTTTATTTCATGTTAAATGAGTATTATATAAAATTTCATGGAACTTCCTACAAACCGAAAAACATAGGAAAAACAACCATGCATCTGCTATCTTACTTATACCTTAGGCATAATATAATTCATTATTATCCACCAAAACAATATATTCATCCTAATGTAATGGTAACAAAAAAACCAGAAACACCAACTCCATCTGAATAATACAAAAATTAACATATATAAATCATTATAGATTATAAAAATATACTTTTTATCCTCTTCCCAAGAGCTTTGATATCTACATGTGAATAAATAATACTAGTGCATCAAATTATTGAATTATAAGAAAATAATAATAATCGAAAAATATGTCACAGCACTCATCCATATATTCACTGACATTTCAAACCACACCATCCCAATTTTAATACCTCATCACATTATCTTTGTAATGAATCATATAACAATCTCTATAATAAAAACAACCACTAAAAACATGCAATTAGTTGTCCAACTATAGGGGTTTCACTATAGTTCACCTCCATAATTTTGTTATCAACCCATATGGAACAATATAATCATTCATCATTAACTCAATATATTTATATATCCATACGAGACTAGAAAATATACATGCAATCAATATATGGGTCGTTGTCCGACATTAGGGACTATTATCGGTTTCCTAGGTGACAATCCTCAGTGGATCTTCCTACAATAACCAAAAAATGATTATGTAGTTTTCCACTGATAAGGACCCACTATATTATCATGTATACAACCTCATGATCACACACCTACTTAAAAATAATTTTTATAACCACACATATCATATCAACCATGGATAGATACATCGACCACACCTACAATACCACATTATCCTCATAATGTTCACATCAAAAAAACACTTCAACTTCATGACCCAAAACTTATAAATCATTATTGAATGTTTTAAATGGATTTAGATCCCCAAAATAAACTTATTAATCCACCTAATAATTAATATATATAATATCCTAATATAATATAATCACAAAAAATATATATACCACACTACCCACTACGTCTACTATAATTCACAACCTAAGGGATATAACCATGAAAATTCACTTAAATTCAACATATCTCTTTTATATACTAACACCAAAACCCCATCAAAAAACTAAAACATTTCAAACAGCCCCCACTAAATCCCAAAAAGAAAATTTACAATAACATTATGCTTTCAAACTTATATATATCATCACACAAAATACATTCTTGTTGTTTTTATTAGTTTCATATTCCCTAAAAATTATAACCTCATGCAACAATAATCATTTCCCAATAGTACCAAGATGAATAGTTTCTATTGAAATTGGAATACTTGCATTCAAAGGTGGAATGAACATAAATAAAAAAGACCACCATGTGAAAATATCTACCAAAAAATGGACCTCTAACTCTGAAATTTGTCTTGGCCTCATCTATATTTTACATGTCCCCATGAAATTCAAAATCAATTGATCCCCCATCCATCACCAACATTTTTACATACTATTTATTAGAATAAATAACCATAAAAAACAATTTTACATAATATTTATTAGAATAAAACATCCCCATTCCAAATATTAATGACATGAGACAATATATGTAAATTTTACCATCACACCTCCAAAGTGTTTTCTTTCATTTTCCCTATTCTAGGATTTAAACTCATATTGGTGATTATGAATGTATCACACCAATATATATATATACATTTAGAGTATATAAAATTTCCCTAAAACGAGAAACCATAACATTCATATATTATTTATATTCAATATTCAACAAAAATGTCATCAATTTATATTCATATCTGCCATTCAATAATTGTTGTATCTATTAATTTATATTTGACAATCATAGAATCATATTCTAACTATTATTCGTAAATCATTTCTAACCATTATATATTTAAAAAAAATTCATATATTCTAAATTCAATAACTCATAAAAGAATAATTATTCCACAAATTTTATATTCATAAATCCTATCCAATAATATTTTACAGCATAATAATGAAATTTCATTATTATAAATCATTTAAGAAACTATGAATATCATAATAATTGTATATTCGTAGGAATTATTAATGTGATGAGATTTTGAGTTAAAATCCTTGATTTCATGATGAACATTATCCTTTTATTCTCTATTTATCGCCACTACTTTTACTTTTAAAATATAATTCTATATCTCCTTATAATTTTACACCACAATTTCCAAATTTTTTCCCTTATGATGATAATTGGGAATCTAGATAAATTATTCTATACAAGAAATTTATTATCCTCATTCAACATCCTATAACTCCAGTAAGTTAACACATTGATTATAATCATAACTATCACTTAATTATTCAAATTTATTTGTATTTAATTACTTTCATTAATGATACATTTAATATTACTCTAAATTCATATTTTTCACCATAAAATATGTAACTATAATAAAGATATACAATTCCACATCACCACCATTATGATACACCAACTCTTAATAATTTATTCTATAAACAAACTACATAATATTAAATAAAAAAATGATAATAAAATTACACCACCACCAATAACTCAATGTTAAATATCTTCATTATAAAAAATTACCAAACCATCTTATAAGGGTAATAATTATAACCTTAATAAAAAAACACATTAAAACATTAATGTTTTTTGTAAAATAACTATTTTACTTTTAAAAACTGCAGAACCTAGAAAAAATTATAATCCCATAAAACATAAAATCAAGGTATTGGTAGTACAATTGTATACAATGAAGGTTTTGGTTATCTATGAGTGGATGATCATAGCTTGAATCATGATGAGGCTATTATATAGTAAAAGTAGTGAACTCTATAGTCTGAGGAAGGAAACTATTCAATCAGAAAGGTTATAGTGTGCAATGGTTTTAGTATATTTGGTATGGGATGTGAATTATCCTCAATTTTAATTGGGTAATTCTCCATTTCTTATAGAGTTATAAAGGTATCCAACTGACTACTATTAAAAATGTATATGGAGAATGTTTTTGATGACTTTAATTCTTCGTGGATCAAGAGATATATATTATTTCTATTAAATTATCAATTTAATAGATATATATATATATATATCAGATGATGAAACATTCTTTGAGGTGTCAGTAAAGAAATGTTATCATTGTGAAAAGACACACTTAGGAGGATTATTTTCTTAGGCAACATTTTTAGAGGAATGAAAAACTCATGAAGTAAAAACATATTTTTAAATCCAAAATAAAACTCATATCTATAAATTATTTTCCCAGGTACATGATATAAGGACTCTCCCTTAAACATTACATAATATTGAATTTAATGAATAATTCACATTGAGGATATTTTCAGGTTTAGAGTTTTAGAGAATTAGGCCATAACTATTACATTAAAACTTGAATATTACAAGTAGACACTACTACTCAGTATCCATTTTTTCATAAAATAAAAACTCTTAAAAAGAAACATGTCTACTTCCATGTTTTAGATAGCATGACTTTTTCTTTGATCCCATCCTTGACCCTATTCATCTTTAAGTCATATGGAAAACATTTCAAAAACTTTTCATGAGTATAAAAATCTTAGTAAGGGTTATAAAATAAGGAAGGAAAACATTATCCCATCAATAAATACAAATCAATGAAACCATACTCTTCAATCATAACATACCTTACAAAATCATGAGATTTATGAATAACACACACAAATCATAAATCAAAAAGGTTACTTATGGAATCCGTATCAAACTTAAATTATAGCTATCATAGCTACACAAGGAGTTACACTTGGAATACCCATCATGATATATTCCCTAAATATCTTAGGAGAAACATCACGTTTACCTTCGTCACATTACCCAATGCATTGGAAAGCTATCTCAGGCTCACCCACCCGAGGATTATCACAGAACCACTCGTATACATAAACAATTCCCAATAACCATAACATAATCATAACACATAACACAATTATAACTGAAATATAACTTTTCCACATTCCACTATATCAAATCAATATATTTAAATAAATAATTCTTTATCAAATCATTTTCAAAACCATTTAAAAATATAATTTTGAATCAATGTGTCTCATACCAATTTGAAGCATTTAAATGAATTATCATTTGAAAAAATTAATGTCCATATAAATAAAACCTAAAACCCATTTTTGAAACATGGACATTAATGAGAAATATTTAGAATAATGAATCATTAAAACATTTAAAATTATATTATAGTTAATGTGTTTTTAACAAAAAGAGATATGCTTGAATACCAATAATTGAAGAATAAATTTTAATTAAAACATTATAATATCACTAGAATAAAGTGATTCATGATATAATATTCCAATGGATAGTATATGAACCATATAAGAGTGAATTGGTGAATAACACTAATTAAGTCTCAATGGAAATGTAAATTGAGATAAAATCCCTTATAATGATGGTATCCTTAAATTAAGGATAAATCAATCACATAATTCGGTGTGAAAAATATACATACACCCAATATAAGTGGATATTAAATTTAAAACAATCAGAGTTCATTCACACACATTCATAGGATGACATATTCAGATGTACAAGTTGAACCTGAAAAATTGAAATTTGGTTAAGAGGATCCTTGTAAAAATTCGATAGCCTAAGGGCGTCACATTAAAATTAAGAAAATGAGTTGATGAGATAAAAAAGGTAATCTAATCACTTGGATATAAATTTTACATCAATAAGGATACATAAGAACATATCCCAGCATAATAATATGTAAATTAAAAGACATAACAAAAATAAGGCATTTATAAAGAGAAGGGTGAATGGTTCCCTTACCGATTTGGTAATTTTCTAAACATAGGCCACATGAAACAAGGATCATAAAATGAAGATGTAGATAATCATAAATTAAATTATATTACATGAAGAGTACAATAATAGGTGTTACATACACCACAAAAAAGGAAATAGTAACAAATATAGCATGAATCTCGCGGGAATAAAAAGTGAGACGAAACCCTTTACCACGTTGTAATCAACTGAGTCGTATGAACAAAAGTTAAATGCCTCCAAATTTATCATAGAATACAATTAATATAATGAGAATCATGATAATATATATCAAATGTATGTACACAATACACCACATTCAATTAATAAGTGGCGAACAATGGAAATCTCATGTAATTAAAAGTGAGATAAGAAAATCCCTTAC
The DNA here is from genome assembly GCA_963277665.1 of Viscum album. Taxonomy (NCBI): domain Eukaryota; kingdom Viridiplantae; phylum Streptophyta; class Magnoliopsida; order Santalales; family Viscaceae; genus Viscum; species Viscum album. Next base: position 570,307,733 of record OY728151.1, read on the forward strand.
AAAGATTCGGCAGCCTAACGGTGCCACATAAAATTCCTAAAATGAAATGATGAGAGTAAGAGGGGGTCTCTCATAATATGAAAATAAAAAATACATTATGGTGAATATAAAAGAACATCCTCCAACATAATAACATGGAGCATAAAAGAAATGACATAAAAGAGAGTACTTGAAAAGAAAGAGAGAGGTCAGATCACTTACCTCATGTCCGACTTGACTTGATCGTTCTTTAATCTCCTTAATAATAAACTAAACTTAATTTATACTTTCTTAAGAATATTTTTCAGGTTTAGTAATCCTTTTATATCACTTATTACCATGTTATAAACATTATTTAATCACTTAAGTTAATAATGTTCATTTTTTTCGATATTTGGTACTTGGGTCAAAAATGGACTGCTTATAATTAAATGTAGTTCATGTGGTCAAAGTTTCATTATATCCAGAATGATATTAATTATTTAGATATCATATATATCATATATATCCAGTATATACTTGTACTTATAATAGTACATAACATTTAGAGGTAATTAATGAAATGCATCGTTCATGGAGACGGTAAGTTGTACCTACGCATGAACCCTACTTTCATTTCTATTTCTTATTTTAATGGAATTAAAACATAATTAAACATAGTTATATTATAATTACAATATAATATCATATATAATATTATTAACTCTATCATTTATACATAAAACATAAGGAATTAACGAGTCACATAACTTTGAGGGGGTGGTCGTCCGCGCTTTCTCGAATGAGATTATCATAATTACCCACTATAGAAAACATAAAGGCATGATATAAATCGAGAATACAGAAGCATAAAGAAAACATAAATATAATATATATAATATATAAATATATTTCCATCATAATGGCCACCATGACAGGCAGTTGGAGATATTCGAACAATCATCGTTTTGTGAGGTGTTAGTTTTCCATCCACAGAAACATTGCGTTCTTCATCCATTAGATGGAGGTGTGTGTAAGTGTAGTTAGAATACTTATCATAAAAATATCCTAGTATATTTAGAATACTGGTTTTGTTAAAAATTAAAGTAATAAAAAGAGTATGGGTTGGAGAAATAAAATAAAAGAAAACAATTTATGAGAAACTGTTACCTTTAATTTGGGTAACTCCCATTGGTTTGAACCAAAGGACTTCTTGATGTGCCTTATGCCTAAGGTAAGGCTTCTAAGGGGAGGATATGGATGTATGGAGATTAATTGGGTAGAGTTTGGATGAGCCAAATGGCTTGAAAGGTGTGAGGAATTGGATAGGAATGGTCTCTTTTTATAAGGGAGAGGAGGGGCTCTTTAGGAATGCATTAAAATTATATTTTATTATATAATTATATTCGGTTTCAAAAAGTCCAAAATTCATTAAAGATGAATATAAGATGACTCATGGTAGAAATAAAATCATAAAATCATAATTCAAAATGTTTTGGATAATATTTTAAGCATTATAATCTTATTAATTTTAATCAATTATTAATGAGGTTAATAGTGCGTCATTATTGTGTCATAAAGAATTTAATTTATGTGATGTCTAAAAATTATAAGAAAAATCCATGATTTAGAAAATCATTTTATCATTACAGAATATTCATTTTCAAAAATATGACTTAAATAAAACAACATTAAAATTAATTACTAAACTCTTTTTGTTAATGTCAATTTTTTCTTTACATTATATTATTTAATCTAAATTGTCATTATCACTTCCAAGTGGCAAAATGGGGTCCCAAAATTGACCAAAATATTCCCATGGTCGCTAATGACTCAATAAATATGGCTTGGACAAGTGTTAAGATAATTTTTAATTATTATAATTTACGTTTAACATTTAATTACCTTATTTACCTTTAACTGTGGTAAATAAAAGTCAAAAGTTACTATTCACCAAAAAATATTTTCATCTTAATAAAGAACATTTTACTTCTTGATGAAAACCATGTAAGTCGGATTTTTTAAATTCAATTCACAGAAGTGGTAAAATTTCATTTAAATGAAAAATTCAGTTTTTTTAACTCCCACAAAGTTGTTTCACTATTCATCAAAAATTGATGCTTTTCAGAAAAATACCAAAAATTTAGCCTACGCTATATTTGATATCCCAAATTCAAAAATGATTTCTGTTATGCAAAATTAGAAAAATTTATGTGGAATTAATTAAAATTAAAATTAATTCTCATTATCAAAACAAATAGTTTGTTTTTAAGAAAATATAACTATAAAAAGATTGATACTTGTTTATGTCCAATTTCAATGTGAAATTATTTCCGATGAACTACATTGGATTAAATGGAAAATATATATTTTAATTTCACATTAAAACAAATTAAAAATGTAATATAATCATATAAATAAATTACATTAAAAGGCACTTTGGAATTAAAATACAATTCTTTTCACTATTAATTAAAAGATGAACTTTATAGGAAAAAATCAAAAAAAATTAAAGAAATTAAATTTTGATTTCCCCATTATAAAGAAAGAATTTATTTGGTCATATAGAATGTATTACAGTGACCCAAACTATATTTAAAAACTGTTCTCCAGTAAAAGGTGATAAATCGGCCTTTTAATGTAAATTTTGCTTAAAATTAGATTCATTCACATTTTAAGCTTCTAACTATTATTGGATAAATATAAATACATTTAACAAACATGTATAATCATATTGTATTTAGTTTTGTTCATTCTGGCCAATAAAACGGCTCGGAGTTGACTACCATTTAAAATAATAATATTATATTCCTAGTGTGCAACGTAAGATTTCAACGAAACCCATTGTTGCGTATCAGGTACGCTATCGAACATAGCAGCCCTTTTAAAGTAAAATTAATATTTAATTCAGAAATTAATAAATATAAAAAAGTCATATTGTTTATTTACCTGGGATGTTACATCCTTCCCCCCTTTTGGGAATTGCGTTTTCACAATTTTAAATTTCGGGCTCAGAAACATTATTGAAATTCCAATATCTGAAAAAAAAGAGTCAGTAAAACTATCAATTTAAAAGTTATAAAGAAAAGTAAAATGGTCACCCGAGTTAACCCATACTAAGATTCCATGAAAACATGGATATGGAGGAGAAAACAAAGGGTCATGTTCTTATGTAGAGTGATAGGAAACATGTTTAGGAGAATGTTAACCACCAGAAAATCACAAACTTGTGATGGGTCAAACAGTATTTGATTCCCTAGTAGGAAACATTATTGGACAAGGTTTATGTTTAAATTTACTTTTTGTTGAGGAATTTATTTATGAGCTTAAACTAAAACATAAAGAAAAAATTCTTACCTATCAAGAAGATATTAAACTTCTACTAGATTTGTAACACAATATCATATTTTCTCCAAACGATGAATATTCAGGATGACAATTTTCATAGTAAGGGAACTATAATCAACTTCGAGAGAATCACATAATCCACAAAAGATGAACTATATATTTCCCATGCCTTTCGATGTTAACTAAAACCAAAATGTTTAGTATTTGATCAGATAATCACTAAAAGGATCATATTTTTTAAAATGAAATACAACTCTTAATCTCTAAAATTCAACAAAAAGAACCCAAGGTTCAAGAAAGACCATTAAATAAACAGTTACCCTTAAAAATCTTCAGAGAAATCCAAAGTAAGATTGAAACTCAAATCTCTGAAGGATTTATTCACATATTCTTACAAGATTAATCATAACATTTATCTCCAAATAACATTAGTTACTCTTAAGGTCTCGTACTGAAATGTAATTAACCTAATAACATATCTTCCATGATAGGTTAATCATTTCCATAGACAACCCAAAATCAAGTTATTCCTGATTCATAAGATCATGTAACTAAAAAAATTAATTATAATAACCAGGGACATCACGTAGTCCTGTGATAGGCAATAAATGTAAGGCCCTAGCCTTAAACCTTACTTAATCTTGAGTTATTACAAGATTACACATTGAGTATCTTTTCAGGTTTAGAGTTTTAGAGAATTAGATCATGAAACTTGCATTACATTCCACATTTAAACAAAGTGGTTACATAAAAGACAATATTAATTCCTCCCATCAACGGAAAAATATTTAAAATAAAACATGGATTCTTTCTTGACACATCCTTGACACTATCATCACATCTTGTACCTTTCCCTTGACCTGTGAAAAACATTTCAAAAACTTGTGATGAGCATAAAAAGCTCAGTAAGGGTTATAAAAAATTATGGAAAGGAAACATGAGTTCATATATACATAAGAATGAAATCATACTCTACCCATAAAACATAGGCACTTTAACATACCTCATCAAACCATGAATAAATCATAGAAATCATAATACATATAGGTAACTTGAGGCATTCATAACATTCTTACGTAGGGAGTAACCCTCTTGGTTACGTTTGGAATACCCATCACAGTATATTCCCTAAATCTCTTCAGAGAAACCTTAACATTTCACTCCTTCATGTTACCCAATGCATTGGAGAGCTATATCGGGCTCACCCGTCCTTAGTTTATCACGGAACCACCCGTCTTCATAGTAATGCCCAAGAACCTCAACATAATCGTATCACATAAAACATGCATAAAGGAAACATAACATTTCCACCTTTCAATCACAAGATATCAATACAACACATTGATATAAAAACATAATGAAAACCATTTTCAATACCAAAATAAAAGAAAAGTAAAGCATGGTATTTATTTTTCTTTTAAAAAAATGTTATGGATTGTAGAGGAAGCTGAAAACTCAAAAAATGGTCACGGCGGCGGAGAAGTCGTTGTCGCCGCATACGTACGAAAAAAACATTCCCTTTTTTCGTTTAGTAAAATGCTTCGTATAAAAAATATTCCTTTTGGATAAATGTAAAATTCAAAGGGGTTTATACACCATATAAAAGAAGGTTGTGTATAAAACAAAATATGCCTCAATGAAAGGAGATTGAGATGAAGTCCCATACAGAGACGGTATCCTTGGATTTAGGATAAATCAGTTACATAACTATGTGTGACAAAAGAATACACGAAATATAAGTGGGTATTAAGTGTAAAACAATCATAGGACATTCACAAATAATCATAGAATGACATATTCAAGGTGTACAAGTTTATCCCAAAGAATCAAAATTGGGTTAAGAAGTTCCCTTGCAATAATTAGACAGCCTAACGGCGTCACTTCAAAATTCAGAAAAAGAGTTGATGAGAGATAAAAATGGTATCTCATCACTTGGACATAAAATTTACATCAATAAGGATATAGAAGAACATATCCCAAAATAATATTATGTGTATTAAAAGACATAACAAAATAAGTCTTTTTAAAAAGAGGAGGGTGAAAGGTTCCCTTACCGACATTGGTATCTTTCGAAACATACGCCCTGTGAAAAAAGGACAATACAACATTGATGTAAATACTCATAAATGAAAGAATATTACACAATGAGTAAAATAATGGTCAGTACATACACCAATGAAAGGAAATTGTGGCAAATGTAGCATAAATCTCACGAGAATAAATGAGAGACGAAAAATCCCTTACGAAAACTCGGCAGCCTAACGGCGCCACTTAAAACTTCCAAAAATGGATTGATGAGATCAAATAGGGTATATCATCACATAAACATAAAGTTTATAGCAATAGGAATATAAAATAACATCCCCCAACATAACAAAGAGGAGCTTAAAAGAAGTTACATAATGGAGAGTACTTAAAAAGAAAGAGAGAGGTTAGATCTCCTACGAAAATTCGGCAGCCTAACGGCGCCACTCAAAACATCCAAAATGGATTGATGAGAGAGAATAGGGTCTCTCATCACATGAAAATAAAAATTACAGTAAGATTAATATAAAATAACATCCCAATAACAGGAAATATGAGCTTTAAAAGGATTGACATAAAAGAGTGTACTTAAAAAGAATGAGTGGAGTAGGATCCCTTACCTCAAGTCCAACTTGTCTTGTTCATTTCTTTATATTCCTGAATAATAAACTTTTTTCTATTAATAATTTCCTAAGTACCTCCTTTAGATATTATTATTCAGTTAATATCACATATTATAATGTTATAATAATTGTTTAATAATGTTAGTTCATATCAGACAATTTTGCCGATGATTGGTACTTGAGTAAAAAATGAACTTGTTTGAAAAAAAGGTTTCCAATGTAGTTATATGTAAATAATTTCCAGAATAGTATTAATGATTAAAATATCATATATATCCAGTAAATATTAATTTCATACTATTCCATATCATTTGGAGATAAAAAACGAAAAGCATCGTTCATGGAGACGGTAGGTCGTACGTACGCATGAACGCTACTTTCATTTTTTGTCATATTAATGAAATTAAACCCAAATGAGAGAGATATATATATATGTTATAATTCCAGAATGATATCCATAATTTTTATGTAATATATTACATATATATCCATTATATATAAGTACTTATAATATTACATAACATTTTGAGATAAGAAATGGAATGTACCGTTCATGGAGACGGTAAGCTGTATGTACGCATGAACTCTACTTCAATTTCTATTTCATATTTAATGGAATTAAAACATAATGATACATAATAGTATTTTAATTCAAGTATGATATCATATATAATATTATTAAATATATCCTTTATACGTACCACATATGGTATTAACGAATCAAATCACTTTAAGGGGGCGGTAGTCCGCACTTCCTTAAATGAAGATATCGCGTTTACCCATAATGGAAATCATAAATGTATGCCCAAAATAAAAAATACAGAAGCTTAAGGAAAACATAAACATATTATATATCATATATAAATATAGTGTCATCTTAATGGCCACCTTTGAAAGTGTTAAAAGAATGTTGAACAATCATCGTTTCAGGAGGCCGAAATTCACCATCCACGGAAACAGTATGTTCTTTATCAATTACATGTAGGTGTGTGAAAGTGTATCTCAAATACTTCTTATAACAAAATCCTAGTATATTTATTATACTGTATTTGTTACAAAATAAATGAATAAAAATAGTTTATGGGGTTGGAGAAGCAAAATAAAACAAAAGGACTCAAGTGAAGACATTACCTTAAAATCGGGTAACTCCCATTGGTTTGAGCTCAAAGGCTTCCTTGGGAAGACTTATGCCCAAAGTGAGGATTCAAGGAGTAATAGAGGGAAGTGGAGAGACAAAATGGGTAGAGGTTGGCCGAGCCAAAGGCTTTGGGAGTGTGGGTAAGGAGGTAGGGGTGGGGGCTTTTTATAATAGGAGAGGAGGGGCACTCTTGTAAAGTTACAAAATGTTACTTTATTTTCAAAAGAGTTTCGGATTTTAAAGGTCCCACATTGATGTATTTCTAGGATAAGGTGATAAGGGTTCTAAATCCACTCATACAATAGGTTTTGGACATTTTTAGGTCTTAGATATTACATTATCTTTCCATTTTTTTTAAATTGTTAAATAATGAGGTCATCGCTGCATCATCATGATGTCATAAATAATTTAATATATTTAATGTCTAAAAATTACAAACAAAATACTATGATGTAGGAAATCTTTTTATCTTTCCAATTAATATTTATAGTCAAAAATATTATTTTTATAACCCCATGTAAAAATTGTTTTAGTAAAACATTTCATGTTTGTCTCATTTTTACTTTAACTTTAAATAAAAAGATATTAATTTCATTTTCCAACCAAAGTGGCTTCATGGGGTCCCCAAGTTGACCCATGGGTTTTCTTGGTCGGCCATGACTCATCCAATGAGGTTAGGACATGTTTCAAGTTCATTTCATATTATTAAAACATTATTTTTACCTTAAACTACTCTAATTACCTCTAATCGCGATTGAAAACATAATAAGTTACTATTCACCAAAAAATTATTTTGATCCCATTGAACCACATTTTACTTCTTAATGACAACCATGTATGTCATATTTTTGAAATTCAAAACACAAATATGGAAAATTTCATTTAAACAGAAAAATCAGTTTTTATAAGTACCACTTAGTGGTTTCACTATTCATCAAAAATTGAAGTTTTTCAGAAAAATCCCAAATATTCACCATAAGCTATATTTGATATTCAAAATTCAAAAATGAAATCTATTTTAAAAAATTCAAAACATATAAGTCACATTAATTAATTTAATAATTAATTCCCGCTGTCAAAACAAATAGTGTGTTTTTGTGAAATAATAAGTATCAAAAGATTGACACTAGTTTAAGTCTGATTTCAAAGTGAAATTAATTCCAACGACCACTATTTGATTTAATGGTAAAAATATATTCTAATTTCACTTTAAAACCAATTTAAAAGATAATATAATCATATAAATAAATTAGATTAAAAAGAGGTTTTGAATTAAAATACAACATTTTACACTATTCATTAAAAAAATGATCTTTATCATAAAGAAACCAAAAATTTACACAACGTAAATTTTGATGTCCCAATTCATAAGAAGAGTTTTATTTGGTCCAAAAGGATGTATAAGAGTGAAAAAAACTATATTTAATAACGGTTCTCCATCAAAAGGCGATAAGTGAACCTTTAGTGAAAAGTAGGGAATATACGCCTAAAATTGAATTCTTTCCGTATTTTAAGCCTTTATCTTTTATTGGATAAATGGAAAATCATTTAAAAACATATATAATCATATTTTAGTTATTTCTATCCATTCCCGCCAATACAACGGCTACATGATAACTACCATTTAAAATAATATTATTTTATTATTAGAGTGCAACGTAAGATTCCCAAGAAACTCATTATTGCGTGTTGGGTACGCCATCGAGCATAGTGTCCCCTTTAAATTCATATTAATATTTTATTCAAAAATATGGATAAATATGAAAATTTCATATTCTTTATTTACCTAGGGTGTTACATCCTTCCCCCCTTTTGGGAATTGCGTCCTCGCAATTTTTAAAAAATTAATCTTGGAAACATCCTTGAAAGTCCCACATCGGAACAGGAGTCGGTAAAACAATCACTTTAAAATAAGGAAAGATAAGTACAAAGGTCACCCGAGTTAACCCATACTAGGATTCCGTGTAGAAAAATTTGGACATGGAGGAGAAAACATAGGGTCACGTTCTAATGGAGAGTGATAGAAAACATGTTTAGGAGAAAGTTAACATTAAGAAAATCACAAACTTGTGATGGGTTAAACGGTGTTGGGTTCCCCAGTAGGAAAAGTTAATAGACAACCTTTTTGTTTTAAGTTAATTTTTATTGAGGAATTTATTTTTGAGCTTAACTAAAACATAAGGAAACATACTTACTTGTCTTGTTGACTTTCAACTTTTACTAGATTTCTTACATAGACTCATACTTTCTCCAAAAGACAAGTATTTAAGAAGACTTGTTTGCATTAAGAGTACTATAAACAACTTCTAGAGAATCACCTAATCCACCAAAGAGAACTATATACTTCCCATTTCTTTAGTCTTTAACCAAAACCAAAACCAAAAGGTTATTACAAGGTTAGATAATCCTGAAAAGGATAACCCTTTAAAAAGAAAATCTATGCTTAATCTCCAAAATTTGTCTAACAAAACCCAAAGTTCAATGAGGACCATCTGATAAACAATTTGTCCATAAAATTATTCAATGTAAACCAATCTAAGATTGAAACCCAAATATTTGAAGGATTTAGTCACATAGTCTTCCAATTTAAATCGTAACATTTATCTCCAAACAACATCAGTTTCTCCTAAAGTCTCGTATTGAAAAGTAATTAACCTAATCACATATCCTCCATGATAGGTTAATCATTTTCATAAATAACCCAAAATTAACTTACTCCTAATTCATAAAATCATATAACTAAAAAGAATAAGTCAAACTAACCAGGGACTTCACATAGTCCAGTGGTATGCGATAAATACCAGTCGCACTTTGGTTGGGGGTTCGATTCCCACAGCTTTGTCCGACGCGACGGGTTGTCACACGGTCTGCGTGTTGTCCTTTTTCCAAAACTATATAATTCTTAAATCATTCCCCAAAAAGAGATAAAATCATCAAAAATGATCCGAACATATTTTAACCTCAAGTTTATCTCATGCCTTTCATTTTCCAGCATATCATATAATAACCCATAATTACCTCAAAAGTAAGGATCATATAAACTCTAATGGTTACCTTTATAATTATTACCTAAAATTCCACATCGATTGGTCATCTCGTACATGATGCATTACAGAACATACCATGGTTCAAGTGGTTGATCATGACTCCTTGATATTTGTTTTCGATCAACCACAAGTTTCCTCATTGAATCCTCCATTTTATCTAGTCTCTTAATCAGAGAACCACCACAGTTCCCTTCAAACCTGTTGTCTCTTTGGTGCCTTCTAGATCCATCCATTCACTAAAAACAGAAATGTCAGTGTGTGTATATCAAAAAAACCATCATGTACTAATGAGGGAGATAACCACTAAGATATACTTACTCATTCACTTTATCTAAAATTAGGACTCTTTCTGAAATCCTATCCATTATGGTACTGTCACTTATGCTTAGAGAATACCCTAGCCTCTAAAGTTATCTAAACCGACCTTTGATACCAACTGTAAGGCCCCAGCCTTAAACCTTACTTAATCTTGAGTTATTACAAGATTACACATTGAGGATCTTTTCAGGTTTAGAGTTTTAGAGAATTAGATCATGAAACATGCATTACATTCCACATTTAAACAAAGTGGTTACATAAAAGACATTATTAATTCCTCCCATCAACAGAAACATATTTAAAATAAAACATGGATTCTTTCTTGACACATCCTTGACATTATCATCACATCTTGTACCTTTCCCTTGACCTGTGAAAAACATTTCAAAAATATGGGATGAGCATAAAAAGCTCAGTAAAGGGTTATAAAAAATATGGAAAGGAAACATGAGTTCATATATACATAAGAATGAAATCATACTCTACCCATAAAACATAGGCACTTTAACATACATCATCAAACCATGAATCAATCATAGAAATCACAATACATAAAGGTAACTTGATACATTCATAACATTCTTACGTAGGGAGTAACCCTCTTGGTTACGTTTGGAATACCCATCACAATATATTCCCTAAATCTCTTCGGAGAAACCTTAATGTTTCACTCCTTCGCGTTACCCAATGCATTGGAGAGCTATATCGGTCTCACCCGCCCTTAGTTTATCACGGAACCACCCGTCTTCATAGTAATTCCAAAGAACCTCAACATAATCGTATCACATAAAACATGCATAAAGGAAACATAACATTTCCACCTTTCAATCACAAGATATCAATACAACACATTGATATAAAAACATCATGAAAACCATTTTCAATACCAAAACAAAATAAAAGTAAAACATGGTATTTATTTTTCTTTTAAAAAAAAGGAATGGCTTGTAGAGGAAGCCGAAAACTCAAATAATGGTCACAGCGGCAGATAAGTCGTTGTCGCCTCATACGTACGACAAAAACATTCCCTTTTGTCGTTTAGTAAAACGCTTCGTTTAAAAAAGACTCATTTTGGATAAACGTAAATGTCAAAGGGGTTTATACACCGTATAAATGAAGGTTGTCTATAAAACAAAATATGCCTCAATGAAAGGAGATTGAGACTAAGTCCCATAGAAAGACGGTATCCTTGGATTAAGGATAAATCAGTTACATAACTATGTGTGACAAACGAATACACGAAATATAAGTGGGTATTACGTGTAAAACAATCAGAGGACATTCACACATAATCATAGAATGACATATTCAAGGTGTACAAGTTTATCCCAATGAATCGAAATTGGGTTAAGAAGTTCCTTTGCAATAATTAGACAGCCTAACGGCGTCACTTCAAAATTCAGAAAAAGAGTTGATGAGAGATAAAAATGGTATCTCATCACTTGGACATAAAATTTACATCAATAAGGATATAGAAGAACATATCCCAAAATATTATTATGTGAATTAAAATACATAACAAAATAAGTCTTTTTAAAAAGAGGAGGGTGAAACGTTCCCTTTCCAACATGGGTATCTTTTGAAACATACGCCCCGTGAAAAAAGGAAAATACAACATTGATGTAAATACTCATAAATGAAAGAATATTACACAATGAGTAAAATAAATGTCAGTACATACACCACTGAAAGGAAAATGTGGCAAATGTTGCATAAATCTCACGGGAATAAAAGTGAGATGAAAAATCCCTTACGAAAACTCGGCAGCCTAACAGCACCACTTAAAACTTCCAAAAATGGATTGATGGGATCAAATAGGGTATCTCATCATATTAACATAAAGTTTATAGAAAGGCGAATTTAAAATCACATCCCCCAACATAACAAAGAAGATCTTAAAAGAAGTGACATAAAGGAGAGTACTTAAAAAGAAAGAGAGAGGTTAGATCTCTTACGAAAATTCGGCAGCAAAACGGCGCCACTCAAAACTTCCAAAATGAATTGATGAGAGAGAATAGGGTCTCTCATCACATGAACATAAAAATTATAGTAAGATTAATATAAAAGAACATCCCAATAACAAGAAAGATGAGCTTTAAAAGGATTTACATAAAAGAGTGTACTTAAAAAGAAAGAGTGGAGTCGGATCCCTTACCTCAAGTCCAACTTGTCTTGTTCGTTTCTTTATATTCCTGAATAATAAACTTTGGTCAATTAATAATTGCCTAATTAAATCCTTTAGAGATTATCATTCAGTTCATATCACATATTATAATGTTATAATAATTATTTAATAATGTTAGTTCATATCAGAAATTTTTGCCGATGTTTGGTACAAGAGTCAAAAATGAACTTGTTTGAAAAAACGATTGCCCATGTAGTTATAATTATATAATTTCCAGAATAGTATTAATGATTAAAATATCATATATATCCAGTAAATATTAATTTCGTACTATTTCATATCATTTGGAGATAAAAAACAAAAAGCACCATTCATGGAGACGGTAGTCCGTACGTACGCATGAACGCTACTTTCATTTTTTGTCATATTAATGAATTAAAACCAAATGAGAGATATATATATATATATATATGTTATAATTACAGAATTATATCCATAATTTTGATGTAATATATTACATATATATCCATTATATATATGTACTTATAATATTACATAACATTTTGAGATATGAAATGGAATGTACCTTTCATGGAGACGGTAAGCCATACGTACGTATGAACGCTACTTCCATTTCTATTTCATATTTAATGGAATTAAAACATAATGATAAATAATAGTATTTTAATTCCAGTATGGTATCATATATAATATTATTAAATATGTCCTTTATACGTACCACATATGGTATTAACGAATCAAATCACTTTGAGGGGGCGGTAGTCCGCACTTCCTTAAATGAAGATTTCGCGTTTACCCATAATGGAAACCATAAAGGTATTCCAAAAATGCAAAATAAATAAGCATAAGGAAAACATAAAAATATTATATATCATATATAAATATAGTTTCATATTAATGGCCACCTTTGAAGGTGTTAAAAGAATGTTGAACAATCATCGTTTCGGGAGGCCGAAATTCACCATCCACGGAAACAGTATGTTCTTTAACCATTAGATGTAGGTGTGTGAAAGTGTAGCTCGAATAATTCTTATAACAACATCCTAGTATATTGATGATACTGTATTTGTTACAAAAGAAATGAATAAAAAGATTTTAGGGGGTTGGAGAAGCAAAATAAAACAAAAGGACTCAAGGGAAGACATTACCTTAAAATCGGGTAACTCCCTTTGGTTTGTGCTCAAAGGCTTCCTTGGGAAGACTTATTCCCAAAGTGAGGCTTCAAGGAGTAATAGAGGTAAGTGGAGAGACAAAATTTGCAGAGGTTGGCCGAGCCAAAGGCTTTGTGAGTGTGGGTAAGGAGGTAGGGGTGGGGGCCTTTTATAAGAGGAGAGGAGGGGCACTCTTGTAAAGTTACAAAATGTTACTTCATTTTCAAAAGAGTTTCGGATTTTAAAGGTCCCACATTGATTTATTTCGAGGATTAGGTGATAAGGGTTATAAATACACTCATACAATAGGTTTTGGACATGTTTAGGTCTTATATATTATATTATCTTTCCATTTTATTTAAATTGTTAAATATTGAGGTCATCGCTGCATCATCATGATGTCATAAATAATTTAATTTATTTAATGTCTAAAAATTATAAAAAAAATACTATGATGTAGGAAATCTTTTTAGATTTCCAATGAATATTTATAGTCAAAAATATGATTTGTATAACCCCATGTAAAAATTGTTCTAGTAAACCATTTCATGTTTGTCTCATTTTTACTTTAACTTTAAATATGAAGATATTAATGTCATTTTTCAACCAAAGTGTCTTCATGGGGTCCCCAAGTTGACCCATGTGTTGTCTTTGTCGGCCATGACTCATCCAAGGAGGTTAGGACATGTGTCATATTCATTTAATGTTATTAAAACATTATTTTTACCTTAAACTACACTAATTACCTCTAATCGCGATTAAAAACATAATAAGTTACTATTCACCAAAAAATTATTTTTATCCCATTGAAGAACATTTCACTTCTTAATGAAAACCATGTATGTCAGATTTTTGAAATTCAAAACACAAAGATGGCAAGATTTCATTTAAACAGAAAAATCGGTTTTTATAATTACCACTTAGTGTTTTCACTATTCATCAAAAATTGAAGTTTTTCAGAAAAATCCCAAAAATTCACCATAAGATATATTTGATATTCCAAATTCAAAAATGAAGTCTATTTTACAAAATTAAAAACATATAAGTCACATTAATTAATTTAATAATTAATTCCCGCAGTCAAAGCAAATAGTGTGTTTTTATGAAATAATAAGTATCAAAAGATTGACACTAGTTTAAGTATGATTTCAAAGTGAAATTAATTCCAACAACCACTATTGGATTTAATGGTAAAAATATATTCTAATTTCACTTTAAAATAAATTCAAAATATAATCTAATCATATAAATAAATTAGATTAAAAAGAGGTTTTGAATTAAAATACAACATTTTACACTATTCATTAAAAAAATGAACTTTTTCAGAAAGTTACCAAAAATTTACACAAAGTAAATTTTTATGTCCCAATTCTTAAGAAGAGTTTTATTTGGTCCAAAAGGATTTATAAGAGTGAAAAAAACTATATTTAATGACGGTTCTCCATCAAAAGGCGATAAGTGAACCTTTAGTGAAAACTAGGGCATATACGCCTAAAATTGAATTCTTTCGGTATTTTAAGCCTTTATCTTTTATTAGATAAATGTAAAATCATTTAAAAACATATATAATCATATTTTAGTTATTTCTATCCATTCCCACCAATAAAACGGCTACATGTTAACTACCATTTAAAATAATATTATTTTATTATTAGAGTGCAACGTAAGATTCCCAAGAAACTCATTGTTGCGTGTTGGGTACGCCATCGACCATAGTGTCCCCTTTAAAGTAATATTAATATTTTATTCACAAATATGGATAAATATGAAAATTTCATATTCTTTATTTACCAGGGTTGTTACAATAAATACTAGTCGCACTTTGGTTGTGGGTTCGATTCCCACTGCTTTGTCTAACGCAACGGGCGGTCACACGGTTTGCGTGTTGTCCCTTTTCAAAAACTACATTATTTTATAACATTCCCAAAAGAGATAAATTAATAATAATTCATTAAATATTTTAACCACAAATATTATCTAATAACTTTCATTTTTCATTCGAAAATGTATTAACTGGTAATTTCCTCAAATTCAAGGAACATATAAACACAAATAGTTCTTTATAACTAAAAACACAAGAAAAAGATAATTATTCATTGAATAAAATTTTCATATATCAAACTTCAGTGTTACACATATTATAATGAGTCTTCTAATGTAATCTCATCATCAAAATTTCCTTAATACCTTTAATAATTTCACCATCCTGATGTCTACCATAACTCTTGAATCCCTTATAGGTTGACCTCTTACCAATTACACGTTCTTCATGATCCATTAACCATTCTTTACCAACTTATTCCAAAATACATTTTTCCTAGAAAACAAATCATGAATCATATCCTAGGATTTCAATAATAGGAAAACATATGTTCAGAAATAATTCATACCTATCATTGGTCATTGTCAGTTTCTTCATCCCCAATCAGAATGGCATTAGGTATTGGTAAACAAATATTGGTACGATCTTAGTGATACCATTCCGGAAACTTATTCATAGGACATGTTTTTTCATAATGACCTTACTCACCAAATTTAAAACATTCAATTGATCCTTCAGAAAGAAATTCATCCCCTTTCCTAGAGTCAACTAGATGCTTCCTTTTTCCATGGAAGGTTCTTGCTTTATGACATTCATTTCCACATCTATATAAACTTTCTATTCCTTTGAAACATTTTCCTATGTTTTTCTTTACACATCTTTGACACATAGGTTTTTGAACGTACATACCTTTATGATTATTACCTGAACATCCGTAGGGGTTTGTTTCTCTCATATATGATGTCTAATAAATATCACTAAGCATCAGGTGGTCAGTCATGACTCTAGATAGTTGGTTGAGAATAACCACAAGTGTTCTCATTGCAGCTCCTATATCATCCAACTACTCTTTCAGAAAACTGTCATAGTTTTCTTCACATCCACTATTACTTTGGTGCCATCTAGATCCATCCATTTACTATAACCCTAAACATAAGTGTGAGTATATCAGTAAAATCATCATATAATAACTTATAAAGAGGGTAAACACTAAGATATACTTATTCATGTTATCTTAAACACATTCACCTTATAAAAATAACTATGACTCTTTCTAAAATCCTAACCATTTTGGTAATGTCACTTATGCTTAAATTGTACCCTAACCTCTAAGGTTATCTAAACCGAGCTCGGATAACAACTATAAGGACCCAGCCTTAAACATTACTTAATATTGAATTAAATGAATAATTAACATTGAGAATATTTTAAGGTTTAGAGTTTTAGAGAATTATACCATAACTATTACACTAAAACTTGGATATTACAAGTAGACAATACTACTCAGTATCCATTTTTTCATAAAATAAAAACTCATAAAAAGAAACATGTTGAGTTCCATGTTTTAGATAGCATGTCTTTTCTTTGATCTCATCCTTGAACCCATTCATCTTTAAGTCCTCTGGAAAACATTTCAAAAACTTGGAATGAGAATAAAATGCTCAGTAAGGGTTATAAAATAAGGAAATAATACATTAGTCCGTCAATAAATACAAATCAATGAAACCATATTTTTCAATCATAGCATTCCTTATGAAATCATGAGATTTATGAATAACAAACACAAATCGTAAATCATAAAGGTTACTTATGGAATCCATATTAAACATACATTGTAGCTATCATATCTACATTGGGAGTTACACTTGGAATACCCATCATGGGAAATTCCTAAATCTCTTAGGAGAAAACATCACGTTTACCTCCGTCACGTTACCCAATGCATTGGAGAGCTATCTCGGGCTCACCTGCCTTAGGTTTATCATGGAACAACCCATATACGTAAACAATGCCCAATAACCATAACATATTCATAACACATTAAAAATTTACAAATTAAATATAGTGTTTCCACATTCCACTATATCAAATCAAGATATTTAAATAAATAAAGCTTTATCAATTCATTTTCAAAACCTTTGAAAAAGTGATTTTTGAATCAAAGTGTTTCATTGCAATCTGAAGGTTTTAAATGAATTATCATTTTAAAACATTAATGTCCATATAAATAATTCCAAAAACCTATTTTGAATACATTGACATTATTGTGAAATATTTAGAAGAATAAATCTTTAAAACATTTAAAATGATATTTTAGTTAAAGATTTATTAACAAAAAGAGAGACGCATGGATACAAATAATTGAAGAATAAATTTTAATTAGAACATTATAATATCATGAGAATAATTGGATTCATGATATAATATTTTTAAGGATAGTATAAAAACCATATAAGAGTGAATTGGTGCATAACAACAATAAAGTGTCGATGGAAATGTAAATTAAGATAAAATCCTTTATAAAGATGGTATCCTTAAATTAAGGATAAATCAATCACATAATTATGTGTAACAAATATAAATAAACCCAATAGTAGTGGATATTAATTGTAAAACAATAAGAGGTCATTCACACATATTAATAGGATTACATATTCAAGAAGTACAAGTTGAACCCGAAGAATTGAAATTGGGTTAAGAGGTTCCCTTGTAAAAATTCGACACCCTAACGATGCCACATTAAAATTCAGAAAATGAGCTGATGAGATAAAAAAGGGAATCTCATCACTTGTATATAATGTTTACATAAATAAGGATATATAAGAATATATCCCAACATAATAAGATGAAAATTAAAAGACATAACAAAAAAGAAATCATTTTTAATGAGGATGTGAATGGTTCCCTTACCGATTTGGTAATTTACAAAACATACGCCACATTAAAGAAGGATCATAAAATGAATATGTAAATACTCATAAATTAAATTATATTTCACAATGAGTTAAATCATTGGCAGTACATACACCACACAAAAGGAAATAGTGGCAAATATAGCATGAATAACACAGGAATAAAAAGTGAGAGGAAACCCTTCACCACGTTGTAATAAACTGAGTCGTATGACCAAAAGTTAAACACCACAAACTGAATCACCGAATAATATGAATTTAATTATAATCATGATAATATATATAAAATGTAAGTACACAATACCCTACATTCAATAAATAGTGGTGAACAATGCAAATCTCACGGAATTAAAAGTGAGATAAGAAAATCCCTTACAAAAATTCGGCAGCCTAACGGTGCCACATAAAAATTCTTAAAATGAATTGATGACAGTAAGAGTTGTTCTCTAATCATATGAAAATATAAATTAATGTATGGTGAATATAAGATAACATCCTCCAACATAATAACATGGAGCATAAAAGAAATGACATAAAAAAGAGTACTTGAGAAGAAAGAGAGAGATCATATCCCTTACCATGTGTCCGACATGCCTCAATCATTCATTAACCTCTTGAATAATAAACTAAAGCTAATTTATAAATGCCTAAGAACCATTTTATAGTTTATTATTCCTTTTATATCACTTATTACCAAGTTATAAAAATTATTTAATCATTTATGTTAATAATGTTCCTTTTGTTGATATTTGGTACGGAGTCAAAAATGGACTTCTTATAATAACATGTTGTTCATGTGGTCAAAGTTTCATTATATACAGAATTATATTAAAGATTTATATATCATATATATCATATATATCCAGTATATACATGTATTTATAATAGTTCATAACATTTAGAGGTAAGAAATGAAATACACCGTTCATGGAGACGGTAAGCCGTACATACGCATGAACACTACTTTCATTTCTATTTCTTATTTTAATGGAATTAACAAAAATTATACATAGTTATATTATAATTATATTATAATATCATATATAATATCATTAACTCTATCCTTTATACATCCCACAAAAGGCATTAACGAGTTACATCACTTTGAGGGGCGGTAGTCTGCGCTTCCTCAAATGAGATTATCGTATTTACCCACTATGGAAACCATAAAGGCGTGATATAAATGGAAAATACAGAAACATAAATTAGACATAAAAATAATATATATCATGTATAAATACAGTGTCATCGTAATGGCCATCGTGAGAGGTGGTTGGAGATATGTGAACAATCATTGTTTCATGAGGCGTTAGTTTTCCATCCACAGAAACATTATGTTCTTCATCCATTAGATGGAGGTGTCTGTAAGTGTAGTTTGAATCCATATCATAAAAACATCCTATTATATTTATGATAGTGGTGTTGTTACAAAATAAAATAATAAAAAGATTTTAGGGGTTGGAGAAGTAAAATAAAAGAAAACAATTTAAGAGAAATTGTTACCTTTAATTTGGGTCACTCCCTTTGGTTTGAACCAAATGAATTCTTGAAGTGACTTCTGCCCAAGGAAAGGCTTCTAATGGCAGTATAGGGATGTAGGAAGCTTAATTGGGTAGTTTTTGGACGAGAAAAATGGCTTGAGAGGTGTGAGGAATTAGATATAAATGTTCTCCTTTTATAAGGGAGAGGAGGGGCTCTTTAAAAATGAGTAAAAATATTATGGTATTATATAATTATATTCGGTTTCAAAAGGTCCAAAAATCATTAAAGATGAAGATAAGAAGACTCATGGTCGAAATTAAATCATCCAATTATAATTTTACATGTTTCAGATAATATTGTAATCATTACAATCTTATTTATTTAAATCATTTATTAATGAGGTAAATACTGCATCATTATTGTGTCATAAATAATTTAATTAATTTGTTGTCTAAAAATAAAAAAAATACCATGATGTAGCAAATATTTTTATATTTATAATTAATATTTATAGTCGAAAATATGACTTATATAACACCATATAAAAATTAATTACTAAACGATTTTTGTTAATGTCAATTTTGTCTTTACATTATATTAATTAATCTAAATTGTCATTATCACTCCCTAGTGGCTCAATGGGGTCCCAAAATCGTCCCAAATATGCCCATGGTAGTTAATGACACAACCAATAAGTTTTGGACAAGTGTTAAAGTATTTTGTAACTATTATAATATTCTTTTATCATTGAATTACCCCATTAACTTTAACAGTAGTAAATAAAAGTCAAAAGTAACAATTCATCAAAAATTATTTTCATCTGAATTAACCACATTTTACTTATTGATGACAACCCTGTATGTCAGAGTTTTTAAATTCAATTCATAGAAGTGGTAAAATTTCCTTTAAATGAAAAACCCAGTTTTTTTAACTACCACAAAGTGTTTTCACTATTCATAAAAAATTGATGTTTTCCAGAAAAATATCAAAAATTCAGCCTAAGGTATATTTGATATCCCAAATTCAAATATGATATCTATTATGCCAATTTCATACCATATTATTGAAATTAATTAACTTTAAAATTAATTCTTGTTATCAAAACAAATAGCATGTTTTTAAGAAACAATAACTATCAAAAGATTGATACAGGTTTATGTCCAATTTCAATGTAAAATTAATTCCAATGACCCACATTGGATTAAATGGTAAAAATATATTTTAATTTCACATTAAAACCAATTAAAAAGATAATATAACCATATAAATAAATTATATTTAAAGGCACTTTTGAATTAAAATACAATATTTTTCAATATTCATTAAAAAAATGAACTTTATCAGAAAAATTCCAAAAATCATCACAAATTTTTTTTGATGTCCCCATTCTAAAGAAGGATTTTATTTGGTCATATATAATGTATTAAAGTGAAAAAGGTATATATAAAAAGGTTTCGCCAATAAAAGGCGATAAATCGTCCATTTAATGTAAATTATGCTTAAAATTAAATTCATTCACATTTTAAGCATCCAACATTTTTTGGATAAATATAAATACATTTAACAAACATTTATAATCATATTTTATTTCTTTTTGTTCATTCTTTCCAATACAACGGCTCGGAGTTGACTACCATATAAAATCATAATATTATATTATTAGTGTGCAACGTAAGATTTCAAACAAACCTATTGTCGCGTATCAGGTACGCTATCGAACATAACAACCATTTTAAAGTAAAATTAATATTTAATTTAAAAATTAATAAATATGAAAATTTCATATTCTTTATTTACCTGGGATTTTACACTTGAATTTTAAATGATACTTGGATAATGTATTTACATGGTTTTTTCATGATTTTATATACTTATTTACTATAATTTGTGAATGATATAAATTTTAATCATTATTGTTTATATTCATTTTGAATTTATTAAATTATTAAATTATATAATTAGTATTTATTAAATAATCCAATGTATCTTAAAATATTAATAAACTAAAAAACAAAATCCCCTAGAATAAAAGTTAAAATAACATAAAAACACATCCTCAAATTAGAAAACAACCAAAATTATATTGATCTGAGAACAGTTTTTTATTTAATATTTTTCATTAACATTTTGTTGTTATAAGACCATTGGTGACCATATTTTTCTAATATATAGAATATTTCAACTCTAATTTCACTCATTATCATTATTTTAATAGTACGTTAAATTTAAAAGATTTCCTATAAGAAAAATCATCCATTTTGGATGAATTGATAAACCTCACATGTTATGGATAAACCATTACATGTTATGATTTTTGGAACTAGTAATGAAATGAATTTATAAAATACATATACTGGGGATCGAAAATTACATGTGATGATTATGGAAATTCTATTTAAATTAATTGAGTGTATGTTTTATTATAGGTTGGTAGTAGTTTCTACTAAATATTAATTATGGTTTGGTGAAGAATGATGAGTTTGATATTAAGGGAGTTTATGATTCCTAATACTATACTAAACATCTTGACTATTTGTGGTTGGAGAAGTAAAAAAGAGATAACAAGAATAAGTAAGAGTCTGTAAAGGGACAATTGATAATGAAATTACTTAAATTATTATAGAATGTCTCTTATATAGAGATTTGAGAAGTATTGATGTAATTTTAATTTAAAAAGTAATTGAATTTTATTAAATTACCAGGATTTGAGATTTATGGTTCTTCATAGCTTTGGAAATTAATTTGAAAAGATTTGGAAGCAATCATATTAATTCAAAATTAATATGAACTATTTTATAAAATGTTTAGAGATCCTATGAACTATCTCATAATGGTACTTTATCTTTTTGAAAAACTTTTGGAAATTTGTCATGGATTAGGAGAATGGAAAAATGAATACCACAAATTAATATAACCCTAGTTTATATATATAACTCATCTATAAGTGACACTATAAAATTGATAACAATCCAAAAACAAAATTATTCTATAAGAGTGTATCTATAACATAACATGATATTTTGTAAAATCCTACAAAAATCATATTGTGATACAAAATTGTTAATTACAAACACCATGAAGATGAAATTTACAGCCATAAGGGACACTATGATGTATAAAATTAACATTCTCAATTCATAAAAGGGACATGAAGATAAAGTAAAACATAAAAATGGAATGTGTTTGAATAAGAGTCATATGATATATACAATAGAAAAATATATGTGAAGAACCAAATATTTTTCTATATATTATATTCAAAATATTCATATTGAAAATCATATGTTATTTGATTCCTATCTAAAAGTAATTTTCTATTATAGGAACTAGAATATTGACAATGGCATGTAGAAAAATTGAGAATAATTATACACACTTCCAGAATTACTGAATTATCTAAAATATTAAGTAGAATTTCTAGAAGTATTAATTTGTAAAAAGATGTAAATTAGATTAATCCCAGGTTCTTCAAAAATAAATTGAAAAAATATTTCTTCTAAATTAATTGATATTCAACATGGGAAAAAGGCTTCTAAATCTATAAAAATGAAAATTATATGACTATGATATCTAATAATAAATAAAAATGTTTAGTTTATAATGTGAATTTTGATTAAATTTTATTATATGAGGAAGATCGCACCATGGTTTTAGAAAAAGAGTAGAGTCATGGGAAAGCATCATGTTATGACTGGGAAACTACAAGATTCTATATATACATTGAGAAAATTAAATAACTATATATTTTATGGTTGTTTTTGAGAAATAATTATACCAATTAGATGGTACTTTTAAATTACATAAAATAAGAATAAAATTTAGTGATATTTATCTCCAGTTTATAATTATAATTGATGAAGAGAGCACATTTCTAAAGTCGAAGGAGATTTCAATATTTAAAAATAGTGGTATTATATCATTGTGATTATAAATCAGTATAACAGTTCACCAAAGGTTGAATAAAAATGTGGCCATCTAATACAACAATTACTGATAAAAATATTTTTATTTTAAAGATAGAAGGGTTTTATGACATTCCAAAAGATAATCACCATCACTCTAAAGGAAAATAATATTAAAAGAGTTTATAATATGTTTAACACTATTTTCACTGTGTCGAGGATCTTGTATTAGTGATAAAATGAAAAAATGTCTGTATCTATGATGTCACCATATTATAAGGTGATTATTTGAATTATAAGGCTAATATGAACTCTATACAAGAAGACAAATGTTTGAATATATTAGTTTATTAGAGAATAATATCTAATTTTTGTGATGTAAGAACATCCTGAGAAGAATTTTGATCTCATTTATTACATCGTGGAAAGATAAGAGAGGGTTGATGTTATCCAATACAAACAAAATTGTTAGAAGACAGAACTCAGCTAAGATATTTACAAACATCTAGGAAATTGTTCAGGATTTTTATGAGATATCATATTCTATATTTACTTATGTTCTGGTTTTTTGGATGATATCTTATATTGTAATCAATAATGTTTTAATTTGGAAATATGAACCTCAATGGGAACAAAACACCATCGGGATTCACAACCCAAATCTGCATAAAACCTTATAAAATCCTCATTTTTTGATGATTATTTTTTTCACACTGGTAAGGGAGAGAGTGTAGTAGAAGAGAGGAACAATGATTAGAAATGGTCCCAATGGTTAAATAAGAATAAATTATTAGTAAAATATCCCTGATTCCACCCACTAAGTGAAACATTATCCAATACCAATACGCAAAAATTTGAAATAACATTTAATGTAACTTATACTTTATTATTTTTGGATATAAATGTCTTTAAAATATCCCCCTAGTAATTTATTTTATTTTTAACTGCATGAAGTATATTGGAAAAAATTACATATCTTCTATCTATGAATTTATTAATAATATCATGAACTTTTCTTCCATCATTTCAAATAAATAAATAATTAAAAAAAATAATATTATTCTTATATTTTCATTATAAATTATAGTGTTTTAATTCCGTTAAATATGTTTTACCCATTTCATAAAAAATCTAGGGGATTTCTTTTGGTAGTCTATGTCATCACAATTATTATTGTTTAAAAGATCTATCCACATATAAAATTAATTTTTAATTTTAAATATAATCTATTAGTTATCCTTTATTCCATTATCACTTGATTCTAATAAAACCTTTAATTTTAAATTTTATAGATGGTCATTATTAACTAATGTGGGAAACCCATTACAAGTTTGATTTTTCTTCTAACCCATAGAACCCACTCAACCATAAGTGAAATCCATCATTAATAACATCATTGATCCTAACATATGATTTTAAATTAGATATTTTATTATAACCTAAAAGATGGGAAATAATAAATAATTTGACATCAATGACACTAAACGTATTAAAAATCAATTAATATAAAAAACCAAAGCATAATGACCCTGAAAATAATCCACACAAATTTTTGAATGATCCAAATCTTTAACAAAAATAAAAATTCAAGTTTCTTAGCCCTGGATTTTCACAGTTAATCTTATCCTATATATATATTAATAGATTAGAAAAACATCCAACACCAATAAATTACTATAAATATCCAAAAAATACAATGAAAGTTAGGCACCATAACACATAAACCAAAAATCAAAGGAATGCATAGAAATGGAAGGAAATAACAAAATAAGTCCTTCTTTTAATGCAATAAAACACAAGATAATTAAGTAGGGACACCGTGCTGAATGATTAAGTCAAGAAGAAAATATTTTAGTCATTACAATAGAATACAAATAATATAATTAAAACGATGAACGTAACTTCATAGATATACGCTACAATAACCAAAAACCAAGGAGGAATAGCCCCATAAATTTTGTGGCCATATATTATCAACACGACAACAAGAAAAGATCCTTTTTCATCAACCAAGGAAATTTGGTAGAAGATCAATGTCTCCTTTAGTTCTAGACTATCTATTTATTAAATTTTTTACTTTCTTGTTTCGTTAAATTCATACAGTAATATTATACCACTAAAACTTACTTATAACTCATCTATCTTCCCATGGGATGGAATTATTAAAATTAATATATTATTTTAAATTAATTTATTTATATATACATTTACATTTTATGATATTGTTGGATTTAGTATAAGTATATAGCCATCAAATATATCAGAAAATTATTATATTTTATCATATGTTATGTATGGTAAAATTGAAGTCAGCCAAGAACAATAAGTAATCGTGAAAGGGTAATGACACAAGCACAATATTTCATGGTACAAGGGTAGACATCCAAACACACCATGTTATAATGTCTTCATTGTGATCCTTGACATATATTATATTAAAATGTTTTATCATTGAGTTGGTTCCTAATCAATTTAATGTTGTCATTTCTTTTTTATTATTCATGATTATTCATAACAATGATATCATTAAATTATGGATGAAATCAATGTATTAAACATCATTGTCCTATGTTTCTATGTAACTAAATATCCTTTTCATATTTAATAATCTCAACTTGAACTCAATGATCAATTAAAATTCCAATTCATTTTTATCTTCATATTTCCTTTCAATTATCCCATTACAAGGCTCTTAGCTCACTCATTATTTAATGTATGACCTTGTGGTGTACCAAGTAGAGATATTGGAATATTGTATGGTTCTAAAGAGATTAAGATTAGATTATAAAAATTCTATAATAAAGGATTAAAATAAATTTTTATTGTATTATTAGGTGGATGATGTATTTTGTACCAATTTCCAAAAAATATGATATTTTTATTATGGTAATTAGATGTATTTATCTTTTATGTGTAAAAGTAATTATGTTTAACACTATATATAGAATTATGCGTGTCAGGGTGTCTCAGCATAATGGATAAAATAATTAATTTTTATTTCTTGTTACATGAGTAATGTAAAAAATTTCATGTAATTTTATACAAACCCCAAAACAATGGAATAACAACCAGAACTCTGTTATCTTATCTATACCTTAGGAAGAATATAATGCAACATTCTCCAACAAAAAATTTATTCATTTAAATGTAATGGTAAGACAAACGAGCAATACCAGCTCTATTTGGACAAAAAAAATTAACATATATAAAGCAAGGGAGATTATATAAATATACTTTGTATCCTTTTCCCGTGATCTTTTATATCCACATGTGAATAAATAATACTAGTGAATCAATGTATTAAATTATAAGAAAATAATAACAATTAAAAAATATATCACAACATCAAACCATATATTTACATCAATTTCAAACCAAAACATCACAATTTCAATACATTTTCACATTATCTTTGTAATCCATAATATAAAAATCACTATTATATAAACAACCACTAAAACATCAAATTAGATGACCAACAATAAGGACTTTACAATAGTTCACCTCTATAATGTAGTTATCAACCCATTGGGAACACTATAATCATTCATAATTACGTAAATATAGTTATCTATCCATTCAGAACTATAAAATATACCTTAATTCAATATATGGGTCATTGTTTGACTATAGGAACTATTATTGGTTTTCTAGGTTGAAAACTTCAGCTGATCTTCCCACAACAACCTATAATATTTGGGAATTTTTTCACTCATAATGACCCACCATATTATCAATTATACACCCTTAGGATATCACACCTACTTAAAATTCATTTTCATAACCACAAATCACATATCAATCATGGTTAGATACATCACCCACACCTATAATACCTCATTATCCCTATCATTATCACATAAAAAAACACTTCAACATCAAGATTCATAACTTATAAATCCTTATCTGAAGTTGTAAATGTATTTTGATTATAAAAATATATTTATTTTTTCACCTAGTACTTCTTTAATATAATATCCTCAAAAAATATAATCTCATTATGTAGATATACAACACTACCCACTTGGTCTATTATAATTCAAGTCATAAGGTATATTACCATGCCATATCTCTAAAATTCCTCATTTAATTTTAATATACTGACATAAAAACCCATCACATAACTAAAAAGTTTCAAATACCCCCATTAAACCCCAAAACAAAACTTACCTTACCTTTATGCATTCATACTTATACATATCCACTCACAAAAGACTATCTAGTTGTTTTTGTTAGTTTTATGTTCCACCACCATTTTCATCTCATGCGATAATCATCATTTTCCAATAGTATCAAGTTGAATAGTCATTATTAAAATTGGGATATCCCCATGCCTTGGTGGCATGAACATAAATAAATAAGACCACCCTTTGAAACTTTCTTCTAAAAAATGGCACTATAACTCCTAAATTTGTCTCAGACTCGTGCATATTTGATATATCCCCATGAAATTCCATATCAATTGATCCCACAACCATCACCAAGAATTTTACATACTATTTATGAGAATAAAAAATCCCCATTCCAAATTTTTATAACCTAGGCCAATATATGTAAATTTTACCATCTCACCTCCAACGCGTTTTCTATCATTTTCCATATTCTATGATATAAACTCATATCGGTGATTATAAAATTATCAAAAAATACTTATTAATGGACATAGAAATAAATATTCCCCTAAAACAAACATCTTTAATATTCATATATGAGTTATATTCCATATTCAACAAAAATTTAATCAATTCATATTTATATCGACCATTCATTAATTTTAGCATCTATTAATTAATATTTTACAATCATATAATTATATTATAAAAATTTCTAAAAATAATTCCTATAAATTATAAATTTGAATAATAAATTTTCAATGCCATATTTTCTGAATTCATTTACTCAAAAAATAATAATTATTCCACAATATTAATATTCATAAATCATATCAAATTATATTTTACCACATAATAATTATAGTAGACAGTTATAAATCATTTACCCAACAAAAAATATAACAAGAATCCTAGATTCATAAGAATTATTAACATGACGAGATATTGATTTACAATCCTTACTTTCATAATGAACATTATAGATTTATTACTTATTTATCACCACATGATATCCTTTTATAATCTGATTCTAAATCGTATTATAATACATCACCATAATTTCCAAATATTTTCTCTTTTTTGATGATAAAGGGGAATCTAGATAAATTCTTTTATACGATAATGATTTATCATAATTCAACATCATATAACTCCTATAAATTAACAGATTTATTATAATAATAATTATCCCTTAACTGTTCCAACGAATTTTTATTTAATTCATTCAAATAATGATACACTTAAAATTATACCAAATTTAGAACTTGTTATTAGGAAATATCTATATCTAATAATGATATATAATTCCATATCACCACCATTATAACACACCAACTACAAATATTTTTTTCAATAAAAAATTAATAATTTTAAATAAAAAATGATTATAAAATTCCACCACCACCAATAAGACAATGTTAAAAATCATCATTATATGAATTTACTAAACCATCGTCTAAGGGTAATCATTCTATCCTTAATCCAATAACAGATTAGAAATTATATTTTTGGACTATAGAATAATGATTTTAATATTAATAACATTAAAACCTACAAAAATTCATAATCACATAAAACATAAAAATATTGGTTTTGATAGTACAATTGTATATAAAGAATGATTTGGTGAACTATGAGTGGATGATCGTAGCTTTAATCATAATGAGTTCTTTATATATTAATGGTAGAGAACTATATAGTTTGAGGAATGACACTTTTCAATCAGAATGGTAACATTATGCAATGGTTTCAATATATTTTGTATGGGACATGAATTATCCTTAATTTTTAATTGGTAATTAATCATTTTGTGTATAGTTAGAATGTTATCCAACTGAATAGTATTATAACTACAAATGGAGATTGTTTTTAATGACTTCTATGTTTCATGGATCAATAGATATATATTATTACTATCACATTATCAATTTAAATGAAATATATATAAAAGATGATGAAACATTCATTTAGGTTTTACTAGAAAATAGCGATCATTGTAAAAAGACACTCTTAAGAGGATCATTTTCTTATACCACTTTTCCGAAGGCATGAAATCCTCTTGAACTAAAAAAAATAGTTTGAAATCTGAAATAAAAATAAATTCCATTAACTATTTTCCAATGTACTTGATTTCATGATGAAACTGTGATAATTTAGTTACATTGTGTTTTCATGATTGTATATATTATTTATTGAAATTTGTGTATTTTATAATTTTAATCCGTACTATATATGTTTATTGTCAATAAATTATTATTAAATTATATAAGTAATATTTTTAAATAATCAAAATTATCCTAAAATATTAATATACTAAAAAAATATCCCCTAGAAGAAAAGTTAAAATGACAATAAAACTCGTCCTCAAATTAGAAAAAAATCATCATGATGTTGATTTGAGAACAATATTTTTATTTAATATTTTAGATAAACATTTTGAAGCTATAAGACCATTCGAAAACATATGTTTCTTACATATGGAATATTGGAACTCTAATTTCACTCTATACAATTATTATAATTGAATTTAAATTAAAATAGTTTTATATAAGAAATATCATCCATTGCGGTTGAATTGATAAACCTCACATGTTATATTTTATTTTAAAAAAAAATTGTCTTTATTTTATAATAATATATTATAATATAAATTATTGTTTTAAAATTTATTAAAAAAAATATATATAATAAACTATTAAATAAAAGTTATAGGAGATCTTCTATGGGTTCTTCTATATTCATTTAAGAGGCCACCTAGGGGTCATATCAAATAATTCAGATGAGGATTTAGATTTTTCATGTTATTTTGGTACCACAATCACTATTATAGAGTGGTAATATCCAAATAGATAATTATACCAGTAATGAACAATAAAATGAGGTCAAAAAACATTTTTATTTGTTTTTTCTTCTCAATTTGAGTCATATACAAGTACATAATTATAGGTGGACAAGGAGGATGATTTCACTATGATTCTTCTATAGGTAATGGAACATGATGTTAAGCATAGACACACAATATATTGTTATGAATATTTAACGGTCATTATATAGGCTTTTATGTTATAATTACACCAATGGATCCCATAAAAAAATTAATATTCATCTAATCATGAACCAATTTAAATATTATAAATCAATCATGATAATAATTTAAAGTTTATTGTATATGGATTGTATAAGGAATTTTGTTTCCCTATTATTAGGAGATATGTTCATCTATGTATTACATTGTGAATGTGTATAATGATGTTGGATCACACTTCTTGTCCTGATCCCAATTCTATATTTTATAAACCCATTCCTAAATATTGTAAATATCATATTTTATATCAGACACACATAATTAGGATGTATTTCAACAGATTGTGTGGTGTGGTTTCCCTAATCATTAAAGGTGTCATAATCATGTTTATTTGTAGATAAAACATTCACATTAGGACTTGGTATTCAATTGAAAACACATTGTACCGATTCGGTTATTAAATCATTCCATCAGAAAATCTAACACACCAAATAAGGCTATCATGCTTCGCAAACATAGTTTTACAACTAATGTGTCATTGAGAACAACAGATTTCATGTGTATTCCCCCATTAGCCTAAAATATTATCCACTATATAGATGTATATGAAAATAAAAGTGTCCTCCAAATCCCATTTTTAATTATTTTGATGAATTTAATATATATTTTCTCCCTTGTGGAAAAGTTTAATATTACAAAATCATAAAATTTAATTACAAAGATTCTTTCTATGAGAGTGATGGTAGTGGATATGCATCAACATCCATAGTGATAGTGAATGTTAATTGGAAGATCTCATTGTTCCCCATTATGATATTTTTATTTTACATGTGTGTTAAAATATTTAAAAATATATACAAGGAAAAACATAGTGATTTATCTAACATGTTCTTCAATATATACCAATATTGGGATCAATGTACATGTTTGTTCTCGGTGAGTTTACCTCTAGTCTCTCTCTTTTTGGAATGGTATGTTTCACATATAATTAATGAATAAAAAACATTCCTTTATACTAACCATATTTTAGTTACCTTGATATGGAAATGGAATATTTTATTCCTAATGATTCCATATATTCATTATGTGTTTTTATTTATTCAATTTTATTTTATATTAATTTTGTATAGTCTTCTAGTGCACGAAATTCATGCTATTATTCATTGTGATAATAAAATAATAGGATAGTGGTGCAATTTTCCATGTTGGGTTATTATGTATATATAAAGGGATAGATACACCTATAACTATTACTATCATTTAAGGATATATGATCGTTTATATTTATGATGAAATTTCCTCCATAAAAAAATAAATTCACATTTATATAGGGCAATGTAAAACATTATCCAATAGATTCTTTGATGTGTTGAGTGTTATCCATATTAGTTAAGTATTAATGAGATTTTATTATAATTAAATATTATCTACTAATTACTCATGGTATAAGGTATTATCATTATAATCTTACATTGATTTTTTTATCTTATTTCCAATTTACAATATTGGAGTGATTAGTAGGGAGATTTTTCGGTTTGAGTTCCATGGTTAAATAAGACTCATAATTTATGGATTCCTTTTGAGATTACTATAGGTTTTGTTTTTCAATGAGATGAAGAATTTAAATAATGATTTCATCGTTTTATTAGTACACATAAATTAATATGAACATGGGTGATTTTCCTTTCTTGGAAAATTATATAGGGAATTGTTATATACCCCAAAAAGGGATGATTTTTTCAAAAAAAAAATCGTTACAAATGTTTTATTCATTATTGGGGTGAATTTAGTAGTTATGGAATTGGTAAATAAAGTACATATGGTTATCAGATTGAGATATTTTTAGTTTTATATATTAAATTAGTTTTTATTAACCAATTAGATTACTAAAATTTCTTAGAAATTTTGATATGTTTGGTTGAAATGTTTACATATTTTATTATATTGGTTTCTTTTTTAGGATGTTTCATTTCATGTATTCATGCCAATATATTTCTTAAATATTATATACATTAAATATTTTTAGATAATTGTGTTTATAGTTCGGTTTTTTCAATATATTAGTATAGTTAATTGATAAAATTCTTACCCATATTTAATTTACACCTTCATTTCAATTCACTATGCCGTATAGTATTTAAGGTGGGTTTTGGATGACTCACTCAACCTCATAATCATTTTAGTGCTAAGGATGGTTCATCTTTTTTAATTTTAAATAAATTACTAGGTAGTTGAAGACACATTACATTACCTGTATGCCAAAGAAAATGTGGCCATATAACATAGACTAAAGTCCTAGTGTGGTGTTATGTCTCCATCATCTATCTTATATCACCAGGCATATGTCATGCCAATGTCAATTTCGGTCTGCATCACCACTAGCCTACATTATTCCTGTGTTATCCCATGTATTATAAAGTCCCTATGGGGCCTGCCATTTTCTGAACCCTAGCCTATTGGATTTTGGATTATGAGGTTTATCATTCAAGCTCCACCCAACTACTCACTCAACCTCTTCATTTAAAATGAAAGCATATTGAAAATATTAGGTTGTGATAAAATAATACAAGATATAAGTCTTAGTAAATTATTTCAGATAACTAAATATATTAACATTCAATGATTTTATCTTTTTATTTAATATAGTTATTATTAAAGTTTCAACTATAAATGGACATTTATAAAATTTAAAATATATTTATATTACAAATATAATTATTAAAAG
This sequence comes from Viscum album, assembly GCA_963277665.1. Classification (NCBI taxonomy): domain Eukaryota; kingdom Viridiplantae; phylum Streptophyta; class Magnoliopsida; order Santalales; family Viscaceae; genus Viscum; species Viscum album. Next base: position 570,341,467 of record OY728151.1, read on the forward strand.
GTTATTATAAATTTTTCATGAAATAGTCTTAGTAACTAAAGAATGATATTTAATCAAAGTAACCATATATTATCTCAAATGTGTCATGGTAATCCTTGGAATGGGGAATAAATTAGAAGTTTAAAAAATAACATTTTCAAAGCTATAGGGAAACTAGAATTTGAAAATGATAGTAATGATTTAAATAAAGAATGTATGAACCTTATTTCATTAAAATTGATGCATGGAAAAGAACAATTCCATGGAAAGAAATTCTTTTAATATTATATTTATAATAAACATTTCCCCATTGATGAAATATATATTATGTTATGAGAATTTAAAGATTACAATGTTGATTTTTATATAATTATTTCAAAAAAATATAGATTTAAATTTAAATTAACAAATACTTTCTAAATAAAAATAGATAAATAATTTAAAAAATAATCCTTATAATAAATAATGTTTATAATAGAGATTCATTATATGAAAAAAAAATATTCAATTAAAATGATATTCCAAATATGTGAAAAATATATATATTCATTCAAAAAAAGGAATAGTGTCCAATAATAATGAAAAAAACTCATCCAATATATAAAATAAAAATTCAGGTTGTCTTTGAAGTTGATGTAAAAATGTTATTGTAAATTGTAAATTTAAAAAAAATCACGTAGGTATATTAATAAAAATGGGAAAAAATTGAAATATCGTTATATGTTTTTGGTAAATAGAAAATAGATTTAGATGATAGGGAAAATAAATTTTAATTATTATTATCAATTATGAAAACTAATTCAAAAATATTACAATGGTATAGACAATTAGTCATCAATGTTTCTTTGTTATTAATGTAAATGAAAAAATAATCAAAGCCAGTTTTTTAATATTTCATGGAAAAAATGACTATATGATTGGGATTATAGTTTTTCAAACATATAGAAAATTAAAGATACAAATGTGACACCATCAACCATAACTACAAGGTCTGAGATAAAATTAATGATATTTTTTCATGAAAATAATTAAGGATTTATAATCAATGGGGAACCCATAGAACTGAAACTAATATAAAAATAGAAAATATTCTCCCAATCATAAAATATTAATTGTTTGGATACACTATTCTCACAAAAATATATTGAAAATTGATAAAAATAACATTAGGTGAAATGATATAATAAAATATTTAGGTAGGTTAGCAGACAGTAGAACATGATGGAGAAGAAATAAATTTACTAGTGATTAGTGAAAATTTTATTAAATATATTTTAATGTTTTAAAAAACATAGTTTACATTATATGTGTCAGTACCATAATTATATATATTTATTTATATTGTTTCTATCATTAATATATATTTAAATTTTATCTTTTTTGTATGTGTGTGTGAATATTACCATAGCTTATAATAAAAAAATAATTTTTTGTTAATTTTATGTAATTAATATATGGAGAAACATGTATAGATAACACTTAGTTTAAGGAATTATTTAAATTATTATAAATTTATAATATATATATATATATATAATAATTATTTAAACATTATTATTTTATGAGGTTTAACATATTCTTATGTGGTACATGTTACTTCTCTACATCCTTCAAGTTGGGGATTCAAACCCAGAAAAAAACCATTTATAGGGGAATTTATATGGTAATAGGGAAATGTATTGCCTCACTATAGTAGATGGGTATTATAGCAGTGATAGTAAATTACCTTCATGTGAAATTGTAGTATGAACTATATAAGGAAACAAATATTGTGCATTAAAACTATAGAAGTAGAAATAATTATTAGGTAGGGGAATTTGCTACATTAATTGAGCCATCATGACATAGGGCCTTGGGGACATCAAATTATTGGGCCTTTGTGAAATCATATATTATAATGGGATATCTTGAATGTGGGATTACCATTGGGGTATGAGTTATGATCCATGTTATCCCAATATGTGAATGTTTGATTGTGTTTGTTTGGTAACCCAACTATCAACTATTATTTATTATTATATTATTATTAGATTTTATCGTTTTAATGATGATGGATTTTGAATTAAAATTATAGTATTTATTTATATTAATTAATGTTAAGATATTATATATTTGTTAAATTTTCAGTGTTATTTTTATTTATTTTTTGTATTTTAATAATAGAGAGAGTAAGGGTTGGTGATGTTTTGTTTTAAAATGCACAGAAATGGAAGATTGACAGATATTTATTGTGTTCACATGAAATGGAAAACCTTATACACACTAAAGTAGAAGAAATAAGTGGTTGAAGATACAAGTAAAACTAGGTTGTGGTATATGACACCATAGTAATGGTAATAATGATTTGGTTATTTCCTTCAAAAAAAAAATAAAATTGATGAACATGAAATTATAAGAAGACCAGGGATGGTGTTGTTATAAGAAACTATTTTCATGTCACACAGTAAACTATAATCTTTCTCTATGCTAGGGATGTGGTGAACATCTAATTACACACATGATAATCAATAAAGAATACTGATGTAACTAAACCATAGATAATATTTAGAATCCATAGTGTTTATGGAAGATAACGAATTAGGATTACCACATATTATTTACATGAAATAATGTTTGGTAGTCATTTTAGATTAAAAATAGAACAATTAATTGAAAAATGAAAATTTTCAGAAGAAATGATTAGTAACGTTGTTTTTGTGATGATTTATATTATAAGTAATTGTCAACCTAACCAAGTCAGGTTAATGTAATCTCATTCATGGTAATTATTTTTTGAAATTTTCATTATAAATTCAAGGAATATTTTATATTAAGTGTTTCAAATTGGTTGGGTTTAACATAATTGAATTTATTAAAAACCCAAGGTTATACTTTTGGATGTGTTTATTACTAATTATTCTGGTTTATCATTTAAAATACTCATAATATAAATAGAGATTCATTATAATAACTATTAAAAGATTTTTTGGAATATTATAGGATGTTTGGAATAATGTTGGTTAAATATTTTCATAATGATAACTTTTATGTCATGGTAATGTGATGAAAATTTCACGGTGATGATTAAAACATAGGGAAATTGATGGTTTATTTATGTAACCCTTTTTTCCTCTCATTTTTTAATAAAAAATGAGAACCACTAGAATATACATAGTATTTATTATGGTGTTAAAGAAAATATATATTAAATACTTGTAGATATATTAGTTGGAAATCTTGGAAGTCCAAGGTGAGTTAAAATTGGACGATGAGACTCAAAATATACATTATAGTCAATGTGGTTCACTTAAGATATTAATATAGGAAGCAACGAGATGTGAAATGTATCTACCTCTATCCATGTTGTCATTAATATGGATTAATTTGAAAAAACTATTGAAGTATACATCATATTTATGGAATATTTTTTAAAACTAATTTTTCAATTGTTTCTATGGAAATAATAAAAATATATTTCAAATGATGTAGTGCACAAATTTCTTTAATGATCACTTCTACTATGTTCTTGTGTTTTTTATGTCCATGAATATTTTTAGATTGAAAAATTAAAAGACCTAATTGGTAGTATTTGTTTTATACTCAAATATTTCAATTTTATGGTTTTTGGGGTCAATGGTTTTCCTATACATCAAAATGTCCCTGGTAAAGTTATCAAGTATATAGTGGACTTATTTGTATTTATTATAGATATTTTGAATTATCTATCTTTACAAAGTTATTAAATCATTTTAATTGAATGAGTTTGACTTGAATTTTTATGATTAATGTTGAAAAATATCCTTGAAAAGTCAATATAACATTAATTCATTAACCAAGGTGAACATTTTATTTTTCAATTAGATATTAATGAATATATATATTTATAAAAAGGAGTCGATGGATATTAGAGATTGATAGTGGAAAATGAGTGTTGACATTTTATACATTTACTACATAGAAAACTAGGATATACAAGTGTCCATCTTGTTTTATGTATATGATAGTTTATTGAGTTCATGAAGAAAGTGCATAGTGTTATACCAACCATACTATAATTCACATTAATTATTTTAGAAGACTAGATTTTCTATTTAGAAAGTAGTAAATTTTATATATGTATGTATATTAATGAGTTTTCTATCTTTTTAGGGTTTTTAATACTAGAGTATCAGTGATACCACTACGAATTTATAGTGAAAACACAGTTCACTTAGTATATTTTTTTATACCATTTCATTGTTGATTGTTTTCACATATGACATATCTCGGTGTGGGTCTACCAATTAAAATTTCATGTGTCTCCCATTAATTAATTTTTTATTATATATTTATCAATAGGATAGATAATAATTTATTTCTTAAACATCTTACAATATCATAGAGAAATTCCTTATTATTATACAAAATATGATTCAACTCCCCATACACTCAAATAATATCCTTATGTGAGACCCCAAGTGGTATCAGAGTGAATGGATCATTCTTATAGAAGTATTAACAATATATAATCCATGGTATTAATATTAAATAAAAATTGAGTACCAACCATTGATAGATTCACCAATAATCTTCATAAAAACTAGTGACATAATACAGTCAATCATTTGGAATAAAATTTTATATGGATATCAAACATAGAATTGTATTAGACATTGAAAGTGTATCCTTATCATATTGTGTGAATAAATAATTATCTTGAACCCACTTTATAACAACCTTTCTCTTTATTTCACACTTAAACCTAACTTATTACATATAATTTCTCTTATGAAAACTTCGAGGATCGAGAAGTAAAGTGCCTTGGGAAATTAGGAACAATACATAGAATCTTAGAACATAAAATACTACGTCTTTATTGAAAACGTATTTTATGTGACCACAACATTCCTTCATACATAAAATGGCACGGTATAACTAGAGGGAAACATAAAAAATAGATGAGATATAAAGACCAGTAAGGGAGTAAATAAGTAATAATCGGAATTATACAACACATGTTAGTCAATAGACATATCAATGGAGCATAAGAAAAACATGACTATAAAGGAATGATATAACATGATTATCATAACATAGAATGAGCCAAGGAACATTGCACATGGATCAGGACTTAACCCTACTTTCACATGAATTATCATGAGTAAAATTTCATTCCACTAGATGTATCTTGATAATAATCTTTACACAATTCAATGGAGAGATATCAAGGAACAACCTTCTTAATCATTTCATTTCATGATGTTGTATGAAACATAAATCATACAACATGGATTCATTAAATATCATAATTTATTCAATGAATAATAATGGTGGAATACATATATTTATGTCCTAAATCAATAAGTACATGTGCATAAAGGTGAATACCCTTGATAGAGAAATGGGTATGGTTTTAACTTACATTATGATTTTGGCATAGAAATTTTAGTGTAATTTCTGCAGTATAAAAACATCAAATATAAATTTTAAAATGGGTTGATGAGAGGTAAAGGGGTGTCTTATAATTTCTACCAGAATTGAAATATAACAGTGTAATGGAATAAAATATTACAACATGTTTAATGGAATTTAGATGCATAATATAAAATAATTTTATGAATGTAACTAGTGAGAGATACATACCTTACGGAATTTAGGCATGGTAACAGGTGTACATGGGAGGAATTAATGATAGAGAAAGGGTTCTATAATCATTCAAACATAAGGATCGCAGAATATAAGTGGTTTGAAATCATTTCCCAATATTTTTAATAGAAAATAAAAATTCATATCAACATAAATAAACATTAACATATATAAATAGTAAAATAATGTGAGGATCCCTTACTTAGAAGTGTGATACCAAAAGTTTGGAATAGGCTTGAGAGAGGCCTCTTGGGAGCTTCGGTCACCTTGGAAGGGTTCTGGAGAGAATAGGGAGTAGGTTGGTATAGATCCAAATGGTTTGAGTGAGGATAAGTGTGATATTGAGTGGGTTTCTATAGAAATGGAGAGGGAATTCTTTATTATTTAGGTATTGGACACTACACATTAAACTAATCAAAACCACAAACCTTCCAATGTTTTTTGGAAATAGTTTTTTCATAAGTGGTTTAGAAGAAATTATATTATAAGTCAAATGGCCTAACTTATTATAATATTAGGATTTCATATGATGAGGAGAGTCACACTAAAAAATAAATCATTTTAAAAAGTTAATATATTTTATAAGTCCTGGAGGGTTCACTAAGGCAACATAAAATTAATCAAACAAATCTCAAATCACATGATTTTAAAGGTAAAACATATATTATATGAAAAAAATTATATTATTTTATTACACCACTATTGGGTCATTATGATGTCATAAAAGACATTATATATTTAAAAGGTATTTAATATTTAACTAAAAATTCGACAATGTCAGAAAATTAGGAATAAATAAATGATAAATAATTTTGAAGTCATAAATTAAAAAATTAAATTAATTTTATCTAGATAATTTTCTAAATATGTGAATTTTCACATATAAAATAAAAACTAACATTTATAAAAAATTCAAGGGATATGGAAACGATTTCTTTGAAACCTTAATAAAAATTACAGTTGTATTCCAAAAAATTTTATGATTATTTATATTTAATAAAAAATTATTTTAGAAATAATATTTTATTAAAATAATATTTTATTCAAAAAATCCATTAACTCATCAAAATAGTTTTCTTAATTGAATATTAACTAAAAATAATATTTGTGCCTTGAAAACCATTTACAAAGTAACAATAATAAAATTAATTTATATTCATTATACCAAAAATAAATCAAATAATCATAGTTCTAGGGTATCGTTTCATAACCCCTTAAAACACCCACATAAGACCTAAGGGATAAGTGTGCATTGGTGACATACTCTTAGGGCTGCTCCGATAACATCACTCGGGTTGTAATCTCTTTTAAATTAATCTTCTCTAGTAGGAAGTTATTTTCAAGCTTAGCATGTTGAACCTCTACTTAGTCTTGGTCTAGAGAGAAGCCCAGTGATGCTACATCCTTTTCGAGCTCCAAAAAATGGGATTCATATGGAAAATTTCTAATTGATGAGGTCATCACTTCCTTTTTCTGAGTAAATTTGATTTGTTAAAGCCTAATATTTATAATAATCATGTGGTAACTGTTCAATGACTATATTACCAATGGTAAAAATTCCTAATGTTATTTTAATATCCAAAAACCTAAATCATAGGAAGTGAAAATGTGTTATATAAACATTTTACATAATCATACATTTAATTAGATCAAGAGTAATTTTCATTAACTAATGTTTGGGTTGTTAAAATCTTCCAACATAAAGAATTTCACCCTTAAAATTTTATTTTCCAACATAAAAATAGAAGAGTTTAACTCAGTTACATCACTTCCTCTGATTACCATATTTCTTCTTCAAAATTTTGGTTTCACCACAACACATTGACGAGGAGAATTCTCTTATTTTATAGAAATTTTTCCCAATGACCTAAGATCTTCACTAGCTTATCTTCATAGAAGAGGTCATTGTACAATGGTACCACATCTGGATTGTGTCAATGTGGTGGGTCAGGTATGTACTTCTTCAAGAGTGATTCATGGAATACATAATGTTCTTGAGATAGGTTTGGTGGGAGTGCTAGTCAGTAGGCCAATACTCCAATGTGATCAAGGATCTAAAAATGGATGATGTAGCTTGGAATCAGCATTCCCTTCTTTGAAAATCTCATTACTCACTTCCACGGTTATATGAGGAGGAATACCATGGATCCAACATGAAACACTATGTCCCATCAACTATTATCAGTATATCTATTTTGTCAACTCTAAGTAGCTTTAATGTGATGTTGTATGGTCTTAACCATCTCCGCCATTTTTTCAACCATTTTTTGTTCTATGGGTTTTTTCTCCCCAAATTCATCCCAAGATGCCAGTGTTCTTCACCTCTTTAGATAAAGGGATTCATAAAGATCATTTTGGATGCTTGAGTGGAAGTTGTTGCTATAAGAGAACTCAACCATATAAATATTTTCATCCCATACTACTTTGATTTCCATTGATCATGCTCTCAACATGTCCTCAAGTGTTCGAATAGTCTGCTTAGATTATCCATCAGTTTGAGGATGATCAGCCTTACAGATTTAACATATGTATTCAAAGCATGTTGGAGACTCATTCAGAACATGGAGGAAAATTTTGGATCATGATCAGATACAATCTATAGAGGTACCCCATGAAGCCTCACCACTTATCTGATGTATATCTATGCCAGTTGATCGAATGAGAAATAACTCTTGAATTGAAATGAAGTGTGAAGTCTTTTATTGACAATCCACAACAACCAAGAAAGTATTGTTTCTTTTGGATGACTTAAGATGTCCTAAGACAGAGTCTATGGTGATTTTCACCCCTTTCCATGTTAGTAATTGTAATGGTTTCATCATCCCATTATACTTCTTCCTCTCATTCATCACTTGATGGTATACCATGAAATTTCATGTATACCCAGTGATATTCTTCTTCATGATATCCCACCAGTAATGTTCTTGGATATCTTTATACATCTTTGTGTTTCATCTTTGAATGGAGAAATTTGAACTATGTGCATTGTCCAAAAGTTCAATATTTTTCTCTAGATTTGATGGAAAACATAGCCTTGTCGCAAATCTCATAGTTCTTTCTACATTAACATTGAACTTTGATGATTTCTATTTTCTGATAGTTTCCACATTATTTTGAATTCCCACATCATCATTTTGGGCATCCTTTATCCTTTCCAAAAGAGACGGTCGAGCAATAATTTGTGGAATGATTGATGTTGTTCACCTCTTTAGGATTCCCATGTCTATATTCATAAAATCTATGATGATTGGATCCTTTTGAATATTCATTAATTATAGAATTTGTTGGTCCTTTATTCATTGATAATCTTCCACCTTGTTTGCTTTCCCATGGTGGTAATAAATTGAGCAGTCAAAGTCTTTGATCAACTCTAACCATATCTGTGGGATCATTTTAAACACATTCTATGTGAATATATATATCAGGATTTGGTGATCCATGTGTATATAACACTTCACCCCAAAGAGGTTATGTTTCCAAATTATTTAAGCAATGATTACTGCATCCAAATCAAAATCATGTGTTGGATATTTTTTATCTTGAACTTTCAATTGCCTCGAGGCATAGGCAATGTCATTGTCATTTTTAATCAACACACAGCCCATTAACTTCTTCAAAGAATCACTGAAAACCAAAAAAAAATTCTTCACTTATGGGTATTGTGAGAACGGTTATAGTGATAGGCCTATTTTTCAGCTCCGAGAATCTATATTCACATTCGTCACTCCAAGAAAAGTTGACTCCCTTCTGAGTTAGCTTGTTAAGAGGGTTTGAAAATTAGGAGAAATTTCTCACAAATCAATGATAATATCTAGTTATCCCACGGATGCTATGGATATTCGTCACATATGTTTGGCCTTTGACAGCCCTCAACTTCATTTTTCATAGAGGTATCTATAGATATCTCATTCCATGTGATGATATGACCCGGGAATGAGACTTCCTTAAACAAAAACTCACACTTGTGGTACTTATCGTAGAGCTTCTCCTTTATAAATGTATATAGTACAGTTCTAAGATGATCCACATGATCCTCCTTGATTTTGAAGTATATTAGAATATCCTCTACAATGTCTACAGCAAAAAATTTTCATTTTAATCTCTAATGACAATATTCTCTAAGTTCATGATGTTTTCTGGAGCATTAGTGAGACCGAATGGAATTTCTATGAATTCATTATGTCAATACCTTGTAAGAAAATTTGTCTTGGGGATTTTCTCATTCTTCACCGTTAAATGGAAATATCCTGACTATAGATCCACCTAGGAGAAGTATTATGCTCCACATAGCTGTTCAAACATGTCATTAATTTATGGAAGAGGATACTTTTTCTTTATCTTGATTTTTTGATCTCATCATAATCCATTCTAAGGATAATTGTCCCATCCTTCTTCTTGACGTAGAGGACTAGTTCACCCATGGTGAAGCACTTGGGAATATAAACCCTTTATTCAAATTACCTTGTAGTTGCTTTTTAGATCCACAAGCTCCACAACAGCCATTCTATATAGATTCATTAATATTGGCAACAACCCATGTGTAAGATCAATTGGGAATTCATTATCTCTTCCAGGAAGAAGGCCAAACAATTCGTTAGGAAGCATTTCATGAAATTACCTCAAAATAAGAACGTATTCAAGGATGTTTTCATCCTTAGAATAAATCATCTGAGAAAGATACACGTGATCATAGGGTAGTAATATCCACGCTTTTGATGATAGTTCTAAAGAGGATTCATCCTCATTCATGCACTTGTAATGAATCAGGGGTCGATTCTTTATATGGAGAGTGATTTCCATCTCATGGAAATTTATGTAGGATCTATATAAAGAAATCCAATACATTCCAAGAATTTCATAAAATTCCAACATAGAGAGTATGAAATGGTTTTCATGAAAGTTCAATCAAAAAATTGTGACAGAGGATGAGTTATATTTATGGGATGCAATGATTTCCTAATTTTTTATTCTCACTAACCACTCAACTTCCATGATTTGTGGTGATTTTTTAATTGTTCTAAAAACATTTGATATATGAATGAATGTGTAGAACAAGAATCAAAAAGTATGTTTTATATTCATGAATTAATAACTATCATACATGTCTCCACTTCGTAGTCAGGGTTCTCTCCAGCTGTAGTGATAGATGAAGCTCTCCCTTAATGCTTTGGAGGTTGTTCATTGCCTCTGAAAACCCTTGGATTAGGGAACTAGGTTGAAAATTTTCGTAGTTCTTTTTAGATTAAGCAATTAAAAATGCATTGAGGTTTTAACGGAGTGATCCTCTCCTCTGTTGCATTAGCGGGTTTTTCGTGCTGAAATTTAATGGTTAGGTGCCCTTCTCTTCCACACATCAAGAATTTCCTCATCCCCTCTAAGAAATTTCTAGGGTTATTTTTTCCGCACCATTGGCATGTGGGTTCTAGAGTTTCTTATCATGGTTGGATTTATCAATTATATCTAAATAATTAATGTCCACCTTCCACTTCGTATCCTGATGATACCTTTGAGATTATCTAATCTTCATTTTGACTTCGAGGGAACATCTGACAATTTCATTATAGCTATCGAAGTCACAAATCACTGGGGCATTCTGTAGGCTAGGATTCAGCCCACCATAAAAGTGGTCAAACATGAATTTTGGGGTAATGACAAAGCCAAAGGATTATCTTGCAAGCCTTGTGAGTTTTTCCTTCATACGCTCTAATGGATTCATTTCCTATTTTCTTGAGAGAAAGGAAGTCCATTTCCATCTTCAGTCAAATGGTGCAAGGAAAATATTTATTGAAAAACATTTTCTAGAAATCATTCCATTCAAATGAGTCGATCTATTCCTTAGGATTCATATTTTTGATCAATGCCCACCACTAATCAGCTTCACCCTCCATATAATGAGAATCTATAAGAACATTTTTTGTTCAGAAAATTGAAGTATATATAATATCTTCTCAGTGGAGTTGATCCATTGTTCGTCGATTGAGGGATCAGATGATCCATTGAAGTTAGGAGGCCTTTCTCTCATAATGATCTCGATTAAAGTCTGTTATTTCTTGGGGGTGGAAGTTCCTCTTGAACTTTGTTTATATTAAAAACAAGAGTTTACTGAGAGAGTATCATGAAAATGTGTGTGATTACTACTCCCATCAGATTGGGAATCTAATTAGAACAGTCATCACATTGATCTTCACATTGGTTGTTAGCATGAATACTCTTATGACTAGCCATTGGCTGGAATAAAATGAATGTTAGAGGTAACACATAAAACTAAATCCAATGAAAAAAGCAATATAATATAAATTTCATTTATTTCCTTAACTTATGAATTTATATGCTTCAGTATATGTTATCCATGATCTACATCCCAACATATATTAATTGGGGAATTTATTTATTCCCTATAATAATAGTTCAAAACATGATTTGGAATTTACCAAAGAATATCTGATGTGTGTGTCGAACCAAGAGTGAAGAAAGGACCATTTTCATGCACCATTTCCCATTCGATTCTAGCCCAAAGTGGTGTATTTGGGTTCTACCCCAAGATACATTTTTGACAGAGCCACCTCTACTTGTTTGTATCCAGACTGGGTTGTATATTCTAGATAAACAAATTAATACATACTCTCCAAAGTGTAGGTGTATTTTCTTGTACTTAGTCTCATTCTTAAATATTTCACTATGGTTTTATAATCCTAATCACAATAATAACAAAACCTATCCTTTGATACCAACTACAACAACACTGCCCTTTAATACACCCATAAAAATGATTTACTACGTAAACGTAAACTTAAGATAACTTTGAGGATTTAGAGGTTTACTGTATGGGGACATTATGAACATTAGATAACAACTTAGAACATAAAATACAACATCTTTATTGAAAACTTCTTTAAATGACCACAACATTCATTTGTACTTAGCATTGCATAGGATAACCTCAGGACATACATAAGAAAAGGTGCACTATAAAGCCTAGTAAGGGAGTAAAGATGTCATAACATGATGAATATTATATATTTTAGGAAATAATAATATCAATGAAGAAAAAGAGAAACATGAACATAAAGTCATGATATATCATGATTATTATAACATGGAAATGTAGAAATAATGTTTTACATGATACTATCTTGAGCTATGGCTCATTGCAAATGGAGTATGGTTAAACCATAATTTCACGTGAATTATCATGATTAGACCCTCATTTTACTTGATGTATCATGATTCTAATATTTACACAATGCATTGAAGCTCTATCAGGATGCACCCTTCTTAATAATTTCATTCCATGTATAAGTGTGCCACTTAGATCACACCACATGGATTCATTAAACATCCTAATTTATTCCAAAAATAAGAGATGTTTAATAAATTAATGTAATTAATCAATTAAAAATTTCATGTCTATAATGGTGAATACCATTTATAGAGAAATTGGTATGGTATTCACTTACACGATGATTTTTGGAATGGAATGTTTGGTGTAACTTCGGCAGCATAAGAACGTCAAATCGAAATTTTAAAATGGGAAGATGAGGGAGAAAGGGGTCTCTCATAATTTATACATGAAATGGATAGTAAGGGGGTCGTGGAATAAAATATCACAGCCAATGTAATGGAATTTAGTTTCAAAATATAAAACAATTTCTTGAATGTAATTGATGAGAGAGAAATCCCTTACAGAATTTCAGCATGGTAATAGGTGAACATGGGAGGAATTAATGAGAGAAAAAGGGGTATCATATTATAAAAACACAAGGAACAATGTATTATGTATTTTTGAAATCAAACCCCAAAACTTCTTATTGAAAATAACGGGCATAACAACTTAAAGAAACATGGACATTAATAAGGAAGGATGGAATGTGAGGATCATTTACTTAGACCTGTGATACCAAAGGCTTCGAAGGGGCTTGAGAGATGATTCGTGGGATCTTGGGGAACCTTTGAAGTATTATAGAGAGAGGATGTCATATTTTAGTAAAGAAAGAAATGGCTTTAGTGAAGAGTAATTGGAAATTGAGTGGGTTTATATAGAAATGAGAGGTAATTGTTTATTATTTAGTGTTTTCACACTACACATTAATCTAATCAAAACCACAAACCATCCAATGATTTTTCTGACGGTTTATGGAAAAGTGGAGTGGAAAAAATTATTTTCTAAGTCCAAAGGCCTAACTTATTAATATATTAGGCTTGTTTAAGTGGAGGCGAGTCACACTCTCAAGGAAATCATTTTAAAAAGTTACAATATTTTATTAGTAATCAAGATTCCACAAAGCAATATAAAATTAATAAAACAAATATAAAATCACATTATTTTAAATATAGTCATATATTTCTGAATATCCCATTTATATTATTTTATTACATCACTATCATGTCATTTTGAAGTCATAAAATACATTATATATTTAAGTCGTATTTAATTTTTACCCAAAAAATAAAATGTCTCAAAAATTTATTAAAAATTCACTATTGGATATTTTTGACATCCTAAATCCAAAAATAATATTCCTTTTCTCTAAATACTTTTCTAAATATGTGAATTTTTACTTTTAAAATAAAAAGTGACATTTATAAAAAATTCATAGGTTTTGAAAATAATAGCATTTAAACCATAATAAAAATTACAATATTATTCCTATAAATTATACAGTAATTTATATTTAATAAAAAAAAATTTGTAATAACATTTTATAAAAATACCATTAAATTAAAAAAATAGAAATTCTTCAAAATAGATTTCATAATTGAATATTAACAACATATATTATTTTTGCTTTAAAAACAACATTAAAAAAATTAATAAAAATAAAATGAATTTTTATTATTTATACACAAAATAAAGCACATAATCATAATAATATGGTCCTGTAACATAACCTATTATAGAACATGAATAAGACCTAAGGGTATGATGTGCGATGGTGATAAACTCTTAGTGTAATGACCCAAAGTTTTATCAATGGAATTTCATTCTTATAATATTCCTGATAGAATAATAACATTGGGAATCAGAATGAAATATCATGATACTCAATACTATGAAACTTTTAAACATATTTTCCCCATTTCTAGGTTTTTAATTTCAAAATACTATCTTACACGGTTGTTTTCAGGGTGATTTTTGGTGTCTCATAAAACAAACATAATTTTTGGTTAATAGGGACATACCCTTTTGAATAGTAATTCTACCCTTATGATTAGTGACATACCCTAATGAATATTAATATTACCTATGATGTTGTATATATATATGATTTTATTGAAAGTATGATGTAATTATATCTTTCAATTAGAAATTAAATGTTTTAAAATTGATATTTTTCGAATAAAATATTTTTTTATTTAAGAATTAAATTCCTCATATTTATATAATTATTTTTTAAATATGATCATATTTTTGTGTATTGTAAAAATAATAAAATGGTTGTGGTGAATTTGGGGATTTTTCTAAAATACTTGAATTTTAGATGAATAGTGAAATACGATAATTTACCAAATAAGTTAAATTCATGTATTATAGTGTCATGGGTGATGTTTTTCTGATGTAAGAACATATGGATCAGAATCACATGACGAAAATAATGTAATTAGTCATGTAATACTCAATATTCCTTGACTTGTGAAGAAATAATAAATCAATGAATATAATATTGAGAAAACCCCTCTCCCCTCCACTATAAATACCACCCTTCACACACTCATTTCCTTATACCTATCACGCATAAATAATTGTCTTAAAACATACCAAAAATATTTCTTATCCCCTACCCCACGTCTATGAGCTTCTGGTATCACCAAAAGTCCAATCCATGGTGCCTTGAGGAGGATCTCAAGAGGATAACCCAAGAGGTATTTCCCCTCTCTCTTTTCCTTTAATTTCATTTCAATTTCTAGTTCTTTTCTTATTCGCTCCCCAAAAATATTTATAGAAATGGAATGGTAGCTTTTTATCATACATATAATGTAATTTTATGATACTAATGGGATATTGTATCATCCAACCCCCTTCTCCTCTTGTTTTTTTACTTCAGATAGTAAAACGTTGTTCGTGAGGTGTTAATTTTCCACCTTCAAGAATGACATGATATCAATTGCCTTACCACCATGAGATCTGTTCATGAAACCATTTTCATTTTTGAACATGATTATTTTATTTGTAATATATTCTTTTTAAATGTTCTGGAACTAACTTATATACATATTACTAAATGATAAACCAAAACATGTTTGACGTGATAAAAAAACCACCCAAATTAACCTAAAATGATCATCATTAAATCTTAACTAATGATTCATCCACATGTTATATAACCTAGTCATTATCTTGATGTTTATTTTTGTTCAACATTAATTTCCATTCATAAATACAAGTGAACCGTTCAAGAAAACCATAAAAAAAGAACATTCCCAAAATATGTATTTAAACTATAAAACACATCCAAAAAACCATAAAATTACTTTAGGAAACCATAATGAACTATACTAATGAACAAAATGATCTTTAATTGTTAATTAAATTATATAATTTTGTTACATATAAAGTGAATAAAGTGTTCAGATACTAGGTATGGTGAAATTATCAAACATTACATTCTTTCTTCGGGTTCTCCCTCAATCACTCCATTTTTTGTATTTTCAATCTTTACAATACATTAATATTATTAATAACATGTAATATTAGTTTTGAATTTTTATCCATGTTCTACATGAACTTCCATTCATAAATACAAGTGACCCATTCAAAGAAAACAAAAAAACGGACATTCCCGAACAACGTATTTAAACACTATAAATCATCCAAAGACCCACAAAATAAATTAATGAAAAATAATGAAGCATATTCATGTAAAAAATTTTCTTTAATTGATAATTAATTAATTTAATGTGGTTATATTGTACATTAATGTAATAAAAATTTTTGGATACAAGGTAGGTGGAAAATCTCGAAGATAACATTCATTCTTCGGGTTCTCCCTCTTTTGCTAAGTTTTTTGTGTGTTTACTATTTAAAAATAATTTTTTAATAATTATAATACCCTTTATGAGATATAAATTTTTTCCACTATAGTTTATTTGAATCAATTATTTTAAAAAATGACTCTTCTTTAAAAAATACACCTTTTAATTCTCACTCAAACTGGATAGTACCTATATGAAGTATGTATTTACCACTTTATATTGGGAACCCAACGATTATGAATGTGTTCTTATAAGATGAAAACCATTAGTTTCCATGTAGAATTGATTTTAATTTTTTATATATGTTCTTTTTTTAATGCATGATAATGATAATTTTATGATGTAATGGGTGCACCCGTAATTATATAGTGCAAAATGAATGTTATGATGTGATGGTTGTGCTTGGAATTATACAGTGCTCTAATGCATTGGGTAAACTAATGAAACTCATGAGATAAAGTGAAATTATGTTTGAAAATGATTCTATCTTTCTTCACAAATATGTGGGGTATATTACTAATAATACATGATGTTTCATTTTTATGCATTTCTACATTTCAAGTCTTTTACTAATGTTTTACCTCATGATGTTGATGATGAGTTTATGATGATAATCACCTCATGATATATTGTCTTATCTATCATCTTACTAAGCTTTAATCTCACCCTTTTTATGTACATCTTCAGGTCACTACATGTACTATGTAGAGGTCAAGTGCCAAAATGAAGCTAGAGAAGAACGAATAAAATAAATGATTATGCTCAGTGTTGTAAATGTTATATTTTGTCCTAATTTACCTAAGAAAATAAATCATTGGATCCATGTGGTGTAATAATATTATGTTTTTTTTTCATTATAATGATGTAATAGTACTTTATGAAATGTAATGGTCTTTGTAGTTAGTATTAGAGGCACGGTTTAGTTAATTTTTTAATTAGGATTAGTAAAACCTAGAGAAAACTTCTAGTATGAAACTAAGTACAAACAAGAACACAAAAAGATTTATATAGGGATCCCATAATTTGTTATTTTAGTGTAAATAATACAAATGAATACGTTATTCATGAATTGTTGATGTATGTTTTATTCTAACCTATCTGTTTTAGAAAATGGTGGGAATAGGGAGAAACTAGGACAACAACTCATATGAGGTCCAATGCAACAATTGACTAAATGACATCCCCAATGCCTTAGGAGGTGGATTTCAAAACATCATAGAGATTCTTACCCAACTATATTAGGTTTTAAACAATAAACAGAATAATAGGGAAGGTCCTCTATCACTAAATAGGTAGAAACATTCTATTGTGTGTTTTATAGGGAAACAACCACTGACTTTTAATAGATCTTCTGATCCACTAGTTACAAAATAGTGGGTCAACTCCATGGAGAAAATATTTTCAGTTCTTAACTGTTCTGAGATAGATAATGTGACTTTTTCCATGTATCAACTAGATGGACATGTTAATTAATAGTTTTATTTAATTAAGAACACCAAGCCAAGTGATCAAGTCGAAGAGATGGAATGGGAAGACATTAAGATCATGTTTTTAACAAGTATTTCCCACGAAACATTGTAAGAAGATAAAGAGAGAATTCATAGAGTTCATTAAAATAAAGGAGAATTTCTCATACAGTACGAATTGAATTTTCCAAGGATTTAAATGTACGATTTGGGATATGTGATAAAAAAATTAGAGCAAAATTTATATATTTTTTATTAGATAAAACCACTGCTTTGAAAGGTTATTTTAATTCGATACTTGTGGAGTTATAAATAATTTTATTTATGTGATCTCAAAGTGGAGATGGAGTTTGTAGAATGGTCCCATGGCTATAGTGATAAGAAATTAAATATAGAGTTTAAATCCAAAGGACCTAATGATAAATGTGCGATGAAAACTCAATGACCCACATACCAATAATGTGGGAAGTTACATCATGGGAACTACCTCAATGGGAAGGGGAAATTATTCAAGAGTGGGAATGAAGGCCACCATTCTCAAGAGTGTATAAAAGAAAAGAAAAGGAAGGAGAGTGTAGTAAAAGAATGGAGATAACCACCCAAGATTAAATGCCACAATTGTATGGAGCAAGGGAACAATACAAGATTGTGCACTAAACCATGAGTTCTTGAGGATAATCAGCATCAACAGCCACTGATTCCAAAGGAATAAAGGGAAGGCTTATGAAATCACAACTCTGGATGTGGAGTAATATAATGAAGTCGTGCATGGTATACTTCATATTCTATCGAGAATGGAAAAATTGTTATTTGATTTTGGTTTTACGCATTCCTTTATATCATGAATGTTTTCTAAAGTTGTAGAATCAAATTCTTGAAACCTTGAAGTACAGGTATCTATAAAAACACCATGTGGTGCAATAATTTCAACCTAAGTGTTTGAACCTTCTCTTATTTGCATATATGGGAAGATTATTCCATCCAATCTTATAATACTTACGTTGGATGAATTAAATGCTATAATGGGAATATATTGGCTCTCATTATATAATGCACATATCAGATGTTAGAAAAAAGAAAATATCATTACATATTCATAACCATCCCATAATCCTCTACAAATAAATGGAAAATTTGGAATCTATTTTGAAAAATGCATCAACTATGTGGGTGTTGATACCTTATGAATAATATTACCTTTTTCAAATGGATGTGTCAAAGGAAAGAGCCAAACTTGTAGAAATTTCCATCATGAGGGAATATGGAGATGTATTTCCCGAATATTTACCATTGCATCCCCTGGATTGCGAGGTAGAGTTCTCAATAGAGCTCATACCTAGAGATACTCATATCTCAAAGTGTCCCTATAGTATGGATCTTATCGAAGAAGAGTATTTAAATAATTTTTTTCAAGATCATATTGATAAAGGGTTCATACGCTGTAGTGCATCACCTCAGGGTGAACCAGTGCTCTTTGTGAAAGAGAAGAATAGAACAATAAGGTTGTGTATCAACTATCGGAAACTCAACTAGATCACAATAAAGAACAAGTTTCCACTTCTAAGGATCAATGACTTGATTGATATGTTAAGAGGAGATCAATACTTTACCAATGTGGACCTTAGTTCTAGATATAATCATCTTAAGGTGAATAGGGAATATAATCATAAGATTGCCTTTCGTACAAGGTTTCAGGGCTGTGAGTTTCTGGTGATCCCCTCGGGACTTACTAATTCCCTTGAAATCTTCATGGATTAGATTAATAGTGTATTTAGATATTACCTTGACAAATTTTTTGAAGTTTTTATTGATGATATTATCATATACTCCTAGACCAAGGGGGAACATGAAGAGAATCTAAGACATTTTTTGGTGACATTTAGAAAGAAGAAGTTGTATGTCATGTTCAGAAAGTGTGACTTTTGGATGAAGAAATTCACGATCATCGGACATGTGATCAAAATTGAGTGAATTTTTGTAAACCATTAAGAAATGGTGATTGAGGAATGGACTATGACCTCTTGTGTCATATAAATCCGTAGTTTTGTTGGATTAGCTGGGTACTATTGAGGTTTTTTGAGAATTTTTTCACAATTTTCAAGCCTACTAAATAAGCTAAGAAGGAAAGGGGTAAAGAAGTTACGGATGAAAGAATGTGTGGGAAGCTTCAATGAGCTAAAGTGAAGTTTGATCACTGAACATGTACTCACATTACCAAAAAGTGGAGAAGGTTTTGTGATATAAAGAAATTCTTCAAGGAAATGATTGGGATGTGTACTCATGTAAAATGATAATGAGAAAGCCTATGCCTAATAGAAATGTAAGATCCATGAGTATATTTACCAGATGCATGATTGTGATATTGAAGCCATGATTTGTTTCATGAAAATATGGTGGCACTACCTTTATAGTGAGAAGTGTGACATATACACTGAGCACATGAGCATAAAATATATATTCACACAAAATGAGCTCAACAAGCATAAGATGAGATGGTTGTAGCTAATCAGGGATTATGATTTCTCTATTCACTATCATCTTGGAAAGGAAAACAAGGTAGCTAATCCTCTAAGAAGAAAAGAACATACTATTCTATCTATGTTAGGAATTGAGAAAAAAACCTATATTCATGGATATGAAAAGGATGGATTTTGAAATAATAAGGGTATGAGATAAATCCTACATTTCCCAAATGATTATGCAACCATCAATCAAAGAGAAGAATATGGAAGCACAAAGGGGTGATATGGAGTTCCAAAAGAAGGAGAATTTAGTAGTTGAATGGAAGCTTCCAGAGTACCGTATCGAGGATAATGGTGTGATTTGGTTTGGAATGTGGATTTGTGTGCCTTCATCACCCAGGATATAGATGGAGAAATTAGACAATTCACCTAGCTCAACATTCTCTATCAATCCTGGTAGAATCAAGATGTACATCGATCTCCAGGAATACTTCTAGTGGGGTAACATTAATAATTTGAGTGTGGAATATATATAAAGGTTCTTAGTATGTTAGAAAGCTAAATAAGAGAGACAAAAGTAAAATGGGATGATGAAAAAATTTCTTATAGCCATGTGAAAATGAGAGAATGTCACTGTAACATCCCGGATAAATGAATAATATGACATTTTCATAGTTATTAATATTTGTGAATTAAATATAAATTTTACTTTAAATGGGTTGCTATGTTCGATAGCGTACCTGATACGCAACAACAGGTTTCTTTGAAAACTTACGTTTCACATTAATAATATAATATTATTATTTTAAATGGTAGTTAACTCATAGATGGTGTATTGGTAGGAATGAATAATGATAACTACAATATTATTATACATGTTTGTTAAATGTATTTACATTTATCCAATAAAAGTTAAGGGCTTAAAATGTGAATGAATCTAATTTTAAGCATAATTTACATTAAAAGGCCAATTTACTGCCTTTTAATGGTGAACCCTCATTAAATTATGTTTTGGTCATCTTTATATGTTTATATTTTATCAAATATAATCTTTATTTAGAATGGGGACATCAAATTTTACATTGGATAATTTTTTGATATTTTTCTGATAGAGTTCATTTTTTAATGAATAGTGGAAAATATTTCATTTTAATTCAAAAGTGTCTTTTAATATAATTTATTTATATGGTTAGATTATCTATTTGATTTGTTTTAAAGTCAAATTAAAATATATTTTTAACATTTTTTCCAATTTTGGTTATTGGAAGTAATTTCACTTCGAAATTGGACATAAACAAGTATCAATATTTTGATAGTTATTGTTTCTTAAAAATATGCTATTTGTTTTAACAACGGTAATTAATTTTTAAATTAATTAATGAAACTTCTATGTTTTCACTTCATAAAAATAGACATCAATTTTGAAATCGGAAAATCAAATAATGCTTATGGTAAATTTTTAGTATTTTTCTGAAAATCTTCAATTTTTGATGAATAGTGACACCACTTAGTGGTAGTTTAAAAAACTGAATTTTTCATTTAAATGAAGTTGTACCACTTCTGTGAATTGAATATCAAAAATCAGATATACATGGTTGTTTTCAAGAAGTAAAATTTGGTTCATTAAGATAAAAATATTTTTTGGTGAATAGTATCTTTTGACTTTTATTTACTACGGTTAAAGGTAAATAGGGTAATTCAACGTTAAAATAATATTAAAATAATTCAAAATTATATTAAAAATTGTCCTAACCTTATTGTATGATTCATTAACGAACATTTGAATCTTTGGGTCTTCTTTGGGACCCCTTTGATCCACTTGGATGTGATAATGACAATTTAGATTAATTAATTTAAAGTAAAGGCTGAAATGACATAAGCAAACAACTTTTAGTAATTAAATTTTATATGGTGTTATATAAGTCTTATTTTCGTCTATAAATATAATTTGGAAAGATAAAACTATTTCCAATATCATGGTATTTTTTTATAATTTTTAGACATCAAATATGGTAAATTATTTATGTCACAATAATGATGCAGTATTTACCTCATTAATAAATGATTTAAATAAATTAGAATATAATGATTAAAATATTATTAAAAACATGTCCAATTATGATTGGATTGTTTTATTTCGACCATGTGTCATCTTATATTTTAATATAATTATTTTTGGACCATTAGAAAACTGAATATCATTATATAATAAAATAATAGTTTCACACTTTACTAAAGAGCCCCTCCTTCCCCTTATAATAGAAGACCACATCTAACCAATTGCTCACACCTCTCAAGCCATTTGGCTCGTCCAAACTCTGTCCAATTATGCTCTAAAAATCCCTCTCCTCCTCTTAGAATCCTTACCTTATGCAGAAGGCACTTAAAGAAGTCCTTTGGTTCAAACCAAACAGAGTTACCCAAATTAAAGGTAACGATTTCTCTTAAATTTTTTTATGTTATTTTACTTCTCCTACCCATAAAATATTTATATTTATTTATTTTGTATGAAAACCAGTATCCCCAATATACTAGAATTTTGTTATGATAAGGATTTGATCTGCACTTACACACACCTCCATCTAATGGATGAAGAACATAATGTTTTTGTGGATGGAAAACAAACACCTCACGAAACGATGATTTCTCAAATATATCCAACCGCCTCTCATAGAGGCCATTATGAATGAAATGTATTAATATATGATATATATTATGTTTTTTATTTCCTTATGCTCCTGTACATCCCAATTATATCAAGCCTTTGTGGTTTCCATAGTGGGTAAATACGATAATCTCATTTAAGGAAGTGCGGACTACGACCCCCTCAAAGTGATTTGATTCATTAATGCCTTATGTGGGATGTATAAAGGATGCAGTTAATGATATTATAAATCATATAATATAGGAACTATAATATACCAATGTATAATTATGTTTAATTTCCATTAAAATAAGAAATTGAAATGAACGTAGGGTTCATGCGTACGTACGGCTTACCGTCTCCATGAATAGTCCATTTCATTTCATACCTCTAAATGTTATGTACTATTATAAAAACATGTATATACTGGATATATATGATATATATGATATCTAAATCATTAATATAATTATGGATATAATGAACCTTTGACCACATGGACAACTTGTAAATATAAGTTGTTCATTTTTACTCAAGTACCAAATATCGATAAAATGAACGTTATTAATTTAAATGATTCCATAATGTTTATAACATGGTAATAAGGTTTATAAAAGGAATAATAAACTAGAAAAAGGATCTTAATCAAGTAAAGATTAACTTTATTTTATTATTCACGAGTTTAAATAACGATCGAGTCATGTCGGACGCGAGGTAAGGGATCCGACCTTTCTCTTTCTTTTCAAGTACTCTCTTTTATGTCATTTATTTTATGCTACATGTTCTTATGATGGAGGACGTTCTTTTATATTCACCATAATTTAATTTGTATTTTAATATGGTGAGATACCCCCTCTTACTCTAATCAATTCATTATAATAAATTTTAAGTGGCGTTGTTAGGCTGCCGAATTATTGTAAGGTATTTTCTTATCTCAATTTTAATTCCGTGATATTTCCATAGTTCACCACATATTTATTGAATGTGGTGTATTTTGTAATGCCTTTTAATCTATATTATCATTATTATCATTATATTCATGGTATTATGTGATTAATTTGGAGGTTATTAACTTTGGGTCATACGACTCGATTGATTACAACGTTGTAATGGGTTTTCATCTCACTTTTATCCTCATGAGCTTCATGCTATATTTTAAACTTCTTACTTTTTTGTGCTATATGTACTTCCCATTATTGTATTCTTTGTGTAAGATACTTTAATTTATGGTTATTTAAATTTTCATTTAATTACTCTTCTTTCATGTGGCATATGTTTTGTAAGTTACCAAATCGTTAAGGGAACCTTTCACCCTCCTCTTTTTAAAAGGATTCTTTTTGTTATGTCTTTTAATTTACATCTTATTATGTTGGGATATGTTATTATATATCCTTATTGATGTAAAATTTATTTCCAAGTGATTAGATACCATTTTTGTCTCATCAAATCATTTTCTGAATTTTAATGTGATGCCGTTAGGCTATCAAATTTTTACAAGGGAACTTCTCAACCCAATTTTGATTCTTTGGGTTCAACTTGTACTTATTGAATATGTCATCCAATGAATATGTTTGAATGGCCTCTTATTGTTTTAAACATTATATCCACTTATATTTTGTGTATTTTTATTTTTCCCACATAATTATTTGATTGATTTATCCTTAATTTAAGGATACCATCTTTATAATGGATTTCATCTCAATTTACATTTCCATTGAGACTTCATAGTTGTTATGCACAAATTCACTCTTATATGGTGTATATAATATTATTTGACATATTATATCACTAATACCTTTATTCTAATGATATTATAAAGTTATTGTTAAATGTTATTCTGTAATTATTTGTATTCAATAGTATGTCATTTTAATAAAAAATCAGTAACAAAAATATCATTTTACATGTTTTAAAGATTTATTATTCTAAATCTTTACCTTTAATGTCCATGTTTTCAAAATGGTTTTCAGTATTTATTTATATGGACATGAATGTTTTAAATTTATAATTCCATTAAAATATTCAAAGTGTTATGGGTAACTTTGATTCAAAAATCTCATTTAAATGGTTTTTGAAAATTGATTGATTATTTCAATATCTTGAAATTACTTATTGTGATTTCAAATGAAATTTTGTTATTGAAATGTTTATATTTTCAATATTTTATCTGTAATTATGGTACTTGGACATTTGATGGGTGTTTATGTGATAAACCATATGACGGGTGGTGTCGTGAATACCAGGACAAGTGGTTACGTTATAACCTCCTATGCATTGGGTATAGAAGTCGGCCGTATGGTTATTCCATTTAGTTATATGTGTGGATGTCGACCGTATGGTTATTTCATTTAAGTATGTTTATGTCCCAAGATTCCTTTAAATGTTATGTGTTCATTATATGGGTTTTATGGTAATCTTTTGGTTATAAAATGGTATGTAAAGATCATTTATTCTGTGAAGAGTATTTACTACATCATAATGGTGAAATGTTTTACTTATGATAATGTATTCATGATTTACTTATTGTTCTGAAAACTAACAGTTTTCCTTCTTTGTTCATCCCTTACTAATCTTTTTATGCTCATCCCAAGTTTTTTTTGAAATGTTTTTCACGGGACATAATGTAAAATAGGGTCAAGGATGGGATCAAAGGAAATTGATGTTGTCTAAAATATGGAACTGGACATGTTTCTTTTCAAGTGTTTTTATTTTATGAAATATATAGATTCTGAGTAGAAGATTCTACTATGTAATCTTTTGATATGTAATATTTATGGCCTAATTATCTAAAACTCTAAACCTGAAAGGATCCTCATCGTGAATTATTCATTTAAATCAATATTATGTAAGGTTTAAGGTCAGTTCCTTATAGTTGGTATCAGAGGTCGGTTTAGATAAATTTAGAGGTTAGGATAAAAATTTAAGCATAAGTGACATTACCATAATGGTTAGGATTTTATAAAGAGTCATAGTTATTTTTATAAATTGAATAAGTTTAAGATAACATGAATAGGTATATCTTAGTGTTTAACCTCCTCATAAGATATTATATGATAAATTTACTGATATACTCACACTGATATTTTTGGTTATAGTAAATGGATGGATCTAGCAGGAACCAAAGTAACAGTGGATGTGAAGAAAACTATGACAGTTTTCTGAACGATCAGCTAGATGATATGGGAGCTGCAATGAGAAATCTTGTGGTTATTCTCAACCAACTATCTGGAGTCATGATTGACCACATGAACCTTAGTGATTTTTATAAGACATCACATATGCAAGAAACAAATCCCAACGGTTGTTCAGGTAATAATCATAAAGGTATATATGTTCAAAAACCTATGTGTCAAAGATGTGGAATGAAACACATCGGAAAATGTTTCAAAGGGACAGAAAGATTCTATAGATGTGGAAATAAAGGTCATAAAGCAAGAACCTACCATGGAAAAAGGAATCATCTAGTTGACTCTAGGAAAGGGAAAGAAGTTCTTTCTGAAGGATGAATTGAATTTTTTAAATGTGGTGGGCATGGTCATTATGAAATCACATGTCCTATGAAGATGTTTCGGAAATGGGATCACCAGGATCATACAAATATTCATTTACCAGTACCTAATGCCATTTCAATTGAGGATGAAGAAACTGACAATGACCAATGAAAGGTATGGATTATTTCTTAACATATGTTTTCTTATTATTGAAATCCTAGGATATGATTCATGATTTTGTTTGTATGAAAGAATTATTTTAGAATAAGTTTGTAAAGAATGGTTAATGGATCATGAAGAATGTTGAATGAGTAAGAGGTCAACATATAAGGGATTCAAGAGTTATGGTAGATTTCAGGATGTGGAAATTCTTAAAAGTATTAAGGCTCTTTTGATAATGGGATTACATTACAATACATTTTATAGTATGTGTAACCCTGATGTTTGATATATGATAATTTTATTCAAGGAATAACTGTCTTCTCTTTTTTTGGATATAGTTATAAAGAACCATTTGGGTTTATATAATCCTTGTATTTGTGGCAATTACTGGTTAATACATTTTATGTTGCAAAAAAAAGTTATTAGATAACCTTT
This sequence comes from Viscum album, assembly GCA_963277665.1. Taxonomy (NCBI): domain Eukaryota; kingdom Viridiplantae; phylum Streptophyta; class Magnoliopsida; order Santalales; family Viscaceae; genus Viscum; species Viscum album. The sequence goes on from OY728151.1 coordinate 570,368,681, forward strand.
GTGGTTAAAATATGTTATGGTAATTTTTAATGAATTTATATCTTTTGGTAATGATATAAAATTATGTAGTTTTTAAAAAGGGACAAAACACAAACCGTGTGACAACATGTCATGTCAGACGAAGCTGTGGGAATCGAACATACAACCAAAGTGCAAATGTAATTAATTGCCTACCACTGGAATACGTGAGGTCCCTAGTTAGTTTGACTAATTATTTTTAGTTATATGATTTTATGAATCCATAATAAGTTTATTTTGGGTTATCTATGGAAATTATTAACCTAGCATGGAGAATATTTGATTAGGTTAATTTCATTTCAAAATGAGTATTTAAGATTAACTGATGTTATTTAGAGATAAATGTTAATATTTATCTTGGAAGACTATATGATTAAATCCTTCAGAGATTTTGGTTTCACTCTTAGTTTGGATTACTTTGAATAATTTTAAGGACAACTTTTTAATGAATGGTCTTAGTTGAACTTTAGGTTTTGTTAGACAGATTTTGGAGATTAAGAGTATTTTTTCATTATGTAAATGTTTATACTTTTGGGAGATTATATGTCTTGTACTAAACTTTTTGGTTTTAGTTAATATCTAAAGGCATGGGAAATATATAGTCCATATTTTTTGGATTATGTGGTTCTCTAGAAGTTGATAATAGTACTCTTAGTGTGAAAAAAAGTCATCCTGAATATTCTTCATTTGGAGAAAAAATAAGCTTGTGTTAAAAATCTAGTTAAAGATGACTGTCTGCATTACATGTAAGTATATTTCCTTATGTTTTTAGTTAATCTCATAAATAAATTCCTCAAGTAAAAGTAACTTAAAACAGAATACCTTGTCTATTAAATTTTCCTAATGGGGAATCAAAAACTGTTTTACCCATTAGAAGTTTGTGAATATATAGTGGTTAACATTTACTTAAACATGTTTTCTATCACTCTACATCAGAAATTGAACATTTTTTTCTCCTTCATATCCATTTTTTCATGGATTCCTATTATCGTTGGTCTAAGGTAACCATTTTACTTCCCTTGCTTTATTTTAAAGTGATAGTTTTATTAACTCTTTATTTCGATATGGGGTAATCAATGAAGTTCTCGAGCCCAATTTTTAAATTGCGAGGATGCAATTCCCAAAGGGGGGAAGGATGTAACATCCCTGATAAATGAAGAATATGAAATTTTAATATTTATTAATATTTGTGAATTAAATAAAAATTTTACATTAAATGGGTTTCTATGTTCGATAGCGTACCTGATACGCAACAACGGGTTTCTTTGAAATCTTACGTTGCCCATTAATAATATAATATTATTATTTTAAATTGTATTTAACTCTTAGCTGTTGTATTGGAGGGAATGAATAAAACTAACTAAAATATTATTATACATGTTTTGTTAAATTTATTAACATTAATCCAATAAAAATTAGAGGCTTAAAATGTGAATGAATCTAATTTTAAGCATAATTTATATTAAAAGGCCGATTTACCACCTTTTAATGGAGAACCCTCATTTAATAATTTTTTGGTAATCCTTATATATTATATTTAACCAAATGTAATCCTTCTTTAGAATGGGGACATCAAATTTCACTTTGGATAATTTTTTGGTATTTTTCTGATAGAGTTCATTTTTTAATGAATAGTGGATAATATTGCATTTTAATTCAAAAGTGCCTTTTAATATAATTTATTTACATGGTTAGGTTACCTTTTTAATTTGTTTTAAAGAGAAATTGAAATATATTTTTTCCATTTGATCCAATGATGGTCATTGGAAGTAATTTCACTTTCAAATTGGACATAAACAAGTATCGATCTTTTGATAGTTATTATTTCTTAAAAACACGATATTTTTTTACAACGGGAATTAAATTTTAAATTAATTAATTCCACTAATATCTTTTCAATTTGGAATAAATAAACATCAATTTTGAATTCGGAATATCAAATAATTTTTTGGATGAAGTTTTGGTATTTTTCTGAAAAACAACAATTTTTGATGAATAGTGACACCACTTAGTAGTAGTTAAAAAAACTGACTTTTTCGTTTTAATAAAATTTTACCACTTCGGTGATTAAATTTCATAAATAATAAATACATGTTTGTTATCAAGAAGTAAAAGTTTCTTCATTAAGATGAAAATAATTTTTGTTGAATAATAACTTTTGACTTTTATTTACAGTGGTTAAAGGTAAATATGGTACTTCATGGTTAAAAGAATATTATAATAATTCAAAATTACATTAACACTTGTCCTAACCTTATTGGTTGAGTCATTAACGAACTTGGTCATATTTGGGTCTATTTTGGGACCCCTTTTATCCACTTGGATGTGATAATGACAATTTAGATTAATTAATTTAAAGTAAAGGCCAAAATGACATAAACAAAAATCTTTTAGTAATTAATTTTTATATGGTGTTATATATTCCTATTTTCTACTATAAATATTATTTGGAAAGATAACAATATTTCCAATATAATTGTAGTATTTTTTATAATTTTTAGACGTCAAATAAATTAAATTATTTATGACACAATAATGATGCTTTATTTACCTATTTAATAAATGGTTTAAATAAATAAGATTATAATGATTAAAATATTATCCAAAACATGTCCAATTCTGATTAGATTATTTTATTTCTACCATGAGTCGTCGTATCTTATAATATAATGATTTTTGGACTATTAGAAACTGAATATTATTATATAATAAAATAATAGTTTCACACTTTACTGAAGAGCCCCTCCTTCCCCTTATAAAAGAAGACCACTTCTAACCAATTCCTCACACCTCTCAAGACATTTGGATCGTCAAAAATCTGCCAAATTAAGCTCTCAACATCCCACTCCTCTTCTTAGAGCCATATTTTAGGCAGAAGGCACTTCAAGAAGTCCTTTGGTTCAAACCAAAGGGAGTTACCCAAATTAAAGGTAACGATTTCTCTTACACTGTTTTATTTTATTTTACTTATCCAACCCCTAAAATCTTTTTATTTATTAATTTTTGTAACTACACCAGTACCATAAATATACTAGGATGTTTTTATGTCAATTATTCGAGCTGAACTTACACGCACCTTCATCTAATGGATGAAGAGCATAATGTTTCTCTAAATGGAAAACTAACATCTAACAAAACGATGATTGTTCAAATATCTCCAACCACCTCTCATGGTGGCCATTAAGATGGAAATTTATTTATATATGATATATATTATGTTTATGATTTCCTTATGATCCTTTAATTCACAATTATATCAAGCCTTTATGGTTTCCATAGTGGTTAAATACGATAATCTCATTTGAGGAGGTGCGGACTACCGCCCCCTCAAAGTGATTTGATTCGTTAATTCCTTATGTGGAATGTATAAAGGATGGAGTTAATGATATAATAACGTATATTATACTTGAATTATAATATAACTATGTATCATTATGTTTTATTTCCATTAAAATAAGAAATCAAAATTAATGTAGCGTTTATGCGTACGTACGACTTACTGTCTCCATGAACGGTGCATTTCATTTCTTAACTCTTAAAGTTATGTACTGTTATAAAAAAATGTATATACTGGATAAATATGATATATATGATATCCAAATCATGAATATCATTCTTTATATAAAGAACCATTTACCACATGGACAACTTGTAAATATAAGTTGTTCATTTTCACTCAAGTACCAAATATCGACAAAATGAACGTTGTTATCTTAAATGATTTCATAATGTTTATAAAAAGGTAATAAGTTATATAAAACGAATAATAAACTTGAAAAAGGTTATTAATCAAGTAGAAATTAACTTCAGTTTATTATTCAGGAGATTAAATAATGATCGAGTCAAGTCGGACACAATGTAAGGGATCTGACCACTCTCTTTCTTTTCAAGTAATCTCTTTTATGTCATTTCGTTTATGCTCCATGTTATTATGTTTGAGGATATCATTTTATATTCAACATACTATAATTTTTATTTTAATATGGTGAGATACCCTCTCTTACTCTCATCATTTCATTTTATGAAATTTTAAGGGGCGACGTTAGGCTGCCAGATTTTTGTAAGGGATTTTCTTATCTCGCTTTTTATTTCGTGAGATTTCCATTGTTCACCACTTGTTAATTGAATGTGGTTTATTGGGTACTTAATTTGTTATATATTATCCTGATTATCATTATATTCATGTTATTCTGTGATTCATTTGGTGGTTATTAACATTGGATCATACGACTCCATTGATTACAACATGGTAATGGGTTTTCATCACACTTTTATCCTCGTGAGATTCATGCTATATTTTCCACTACTTCCTTTTGTGTGGTGTATGTACTGCCCATGATTGTATTCGTTTTGTAATATACTTTAATTTATGGGTATTTACATCTTCTTTTATTGACTCTTCTTTCATGTGGCATATGTTTTGTAAGTTACCAAATCGTTAAGGGAACCTTTCACCCTCCTTTTTTTTAAAAGACTTATTTTTGTTATGTTTTTTAATTTACATCTTATTATGTTTGGATATGTTCTTATATATCCTTATTAATGTAAAATTTATTTCCAAGTGACGAGATACCCTTTTTTCTTATCAACTCATTTTTTGAGTTTTAACTTGATGTCGTTAGGTTGTCGAATTTTTACAAGGGACCTTCTCAAACCAATTTCGATTCTTTGGGTTCACCTTGTACTTATTGAATATGTCATCTAATGAATATGTGTGAATGACCTCTTATTTTTTTACACATAATATCCACTTATATTGGGTGTATTTATATCTGTCATACATAATTATGTGATTTATTTATCCTTAATTTAAGGATACCATCTTTATAATGGATTTTATCTCAATTCACATTTCCATTGAGACTTCATTGTTGTTATGAACTAATTCACTCGTATATGGTGTATATACTATCCTTTGACATATTATATCATGAATCCCATTATTCACATGATATTATAAAGTTCTGATTAAATGTTATTCTGTAATTATTTGTATTCAAGAGTCTCTCATTTTGTTAGAAACTCTTTAACAAAAATATTGTTCTAAATGTTTTTATGATTTATTATTCTAAATGTTTATATTTAATTTCCATGTTTTTAAAATGGTTTTCAGTATTTATTTATATGGATATGAATGTTTTAAAATTATAATTCCATAAAAATCTTCAAAAGTGGTGTGGGAATATTTGATTCAAAAATCTATTTTCATTGGTTTTTGAAAATGGATTGATTATTTCAATATCATGAAATTACTTATTGTGATTGAAAATGAAATGTTGTTATTGAAATGTTTATATTTTCAATATTTTATGTGTATTGATGGTACTTGGACATTTGAAGGGTGGTTACGTGATAAACCATATGACGGGTGGTTCCATGAATACCAAGACAGGTGGTTACATTATAACCTCCAATGCATTGGGTATGGAAGTCATCTGTATGGCTATTCCATTTAGTGATATGTGTGGAAGTTTACCATATGGTCATTCCATTTATGTATGTTTATGTCCCATGTTACCTTTATATGTTCTGTGTTCTTTATATGGGTTTTATGGTCATCTTTTGGTTACAGAAGGGTAAGTAATGATCATTTATTCAGTGAAGAGTATTTAATACTTCATAAAGGGGAAATGTTTTACTTATGATAATGTATTCATGGTCTACCTATTTTTTTGAAAAACTAATAGTTTTACCTATATGTGTATCCCTTACTGAGCTTCTTATAATTATCCCAAGTTTTTTTTGAAATGTATTTCATAGGACATAATGTGGAATAGGGTCAAGGATGGGATCAAGGAAAAGTCATGCTGTCAAAAATATGGAACTAGACATGTTTTTTTAAGAGTTTTGATTTTATGAAAAATATGGATACTTAGTAGTAGAGTCTACTTTGTAATATTTTGATATGTAATAGTTATTGTCTAATTCTCTATAACTCTAATCTTGAAAATATACTCAACATGAATTATTCATTTAATTAAATATTATGTAGGATTTAAGGCTGAGTCCTTATAGTTGGTATCAGAAGTCGGTTTAGATAACTTTAGAGGTTAGGAAAAAAAAATTAGCATAAGTGTAATTACCATAATGGTTATGATTTTAGAAAGTGTCATAGTTATTTTTATAAAGTGAATGAGTTTAAGATAACACGAATAAATATATCAAAGTGTTTTCTCTCCTCATAAGACATTATATGATGATTTTACTGATACACTCAGACAGAACTTTTGGTTATAGTAAATGGCTAGATCTAGCAGGAACCAAAGTAACAGTGGATGTGGAGAAAACTATGACAGTTTTCTGAACGAGCAGCTGAATGATATGGGAGCTGCAATGAGAACTCTTGTGGTTATTCTCATCCAACTATCTAGATTCATGATTGACCACCTGAACCTTAGTGATTTTAATAAGACATCATTTATGCGAGAAACAAATCCCTACAGTTTTTTGGGTAATAATCATAAAGGTAAGTATGTTCAAAAACCTATGTGTCAAAGATGTGGAAAGAAACACATAGGAAAATGTTTCAAAGGGACTGAAAGATGCTATAGATGTGGAAATGAAGGTCATAAAGCAAGAACCTGCCATGGAAAATGAAATCATATAGTTGACTCTAGGAAAGGGAAAGAAGTTATTTCTGAAGGATCAATTTAATGTTTTAAATGTGGTGAGCAAGGTCATTATGGAAACACATTTCCTATGAAGATGTTTTGGGAATGGGATCACCAGGATCGTAAAATATTCTTTTACCAATACCTAATGCCATTCTTATTGAGGATGAAGAAACTGACAATGACCAATGAAAGGTATGGATTATTTCTTAACATATGTTTTCCTATTATTGAAATATTAGGATATGATTCGTGATTTTGTTTGTAGGAAAGAAATATTTCAGAATAAGTTGGTAAAGAATGGTTAATGGAACATGAAGAATGTTGAATGAGTAATAGGTCAACATATAAGGGATTCAAGAGTTATGGTAGATTTCAGGATGGTGAAATGTTTAAAAGTATTAAGGCTCTTTTGATGATGGGATTACATTAGAATAATTTTTATAGTACGTGTAACCCTGATGTTTGATATATAAAAATTTTATTCAAGGAATAATTATCTTCTCTTTTGTGGATATAGTTATAAAGAACCATTTGGGTTTATATGATCCTTGAATTTGAGGTAATTACTGGTTAATACATTTTGAGATGCAAAACAAAAGGTATTAGATAAACTTTGTGGTTAAAATATGTTATGGTTATTTTTAATGAATTTATATCTTTTGGTAATGATATAAAATAATGTAGTTTTTATAAAGGGACAACATGCAAACCATGTGACAACACATCGCGTCAGACAAAGCTGTGGGAATTGAACCCACAACCAAAGTGCAATTTGTATTTATCGCCTACCACTGTACTACGTGTGGTCCTTAGTTAGTTTGACTAATTCTTTTTTGTTGGATGATTTTATTAATCCATAATATGTTTATTTAGGGTTATATATGGAAATTATTACCCTAGCATGGATAATATTTGATTAGGTTAATTTCATTTCAATATGAGATTTAAAGAGTAAATGATGTTATTTGGAGATAAATGTTAAGATTTATCTTGGAAGACTATATGATTAAATCATTCAGAGATTTGGATTTAAATCATAGTTTGGATTACATTGAATAATTTTAAAGACAACTTTTTATTGAATGGTATTTATTTAACTTTGGGTTTTGTTAGACAAATATTGGAGATTAAGAGTAGTTTTTCATTATGTAAAAGTTTATCCTTTTCGGGGATTATCTGATCTTTTACTAAAATTTTTGGTTTTAGATAATATATAAATGCATAGGAGACATATAATTCATCTTTTGTGGATTATATGGTTCTCTAAATGTTGATAATAGTACACTTAATGTGAAAAAAAGACATCCTGAATATTCATCATTTGAAGAAAAAATGAGTTTGTGTTAGAAATCTAGTTAAAGATGAATGTCTACATGAAAAGTAAGTATATTTCTTTATGTTTTTAGTTAATCTCCTAAATAAATTCCTCAAGGAAATGTAACTTACAACAAAAAACCTTGTCTATTAACTTTTCCTACTAGGGAATCAAAAACTCTTTAACCCATCACAAGTTTATGAATTTCTAGTGGTTAACTTTATCCTAAACATGTTTTATATCACTCTCCATCAGAACATGAAGGTTTGTTTTCTCCTCCATATCCATGTTTTCATGGAATCCTAGTATCAGTTGTCTAGGGTAACCATTTTACTTCTCATCCTTTATTTTATTGTGATAGTTTTATTTACTATTTTTTCGATATGGGGCTTTCAATGAAGTTCCAGAACCCAATTTTTAAATTGTGAGGACGCAATTACCAAAAGGGGGGAAGGATGTAACATCCTGGATAAATGAAAAATATTAAAATTTCATATTTATTAATATTTGTGAATTAAATAAAAATTTTACTTTAAATGGGTTTCTATGTTCAATAGCGTACCTAATACGCAACAACGGGTTTCTTTGAAATATTATGTTGCACACTAATAATATAATTTTATTATTTTAAATGGTAGTTAACTCCTAGTTGTTTTATTTGCAGGAATGAATAAAACTAACTACAATATGATTATACATGTTTGTTAAATGTATTTACATTTATCAAAGAAATGTTAGAGGCTTAAAATGTGAATGAATCTAATTTTAAGCATAATTTACATTAAAAGGCCGATTTACCGCCATTTAATGGAGAACCCTCATTAAATAATGTTTTGGTCATATTTATATGTTCTATTTGACCAAATATAATCCTTCATTATAATGGGGACATAAAATTTTACTTTGGATAAATTTTTGGTATTTTTCTGATAGTGTTCATTTTTTAATGAATAGTAGAAAATATTGCATTTTAATTCAAAGGTGACTTTTTATATAATATATTTATATTCATAGATTATCTTTTTAATTGTTTTTAAATTGAAATTAAAATATATTTTCACCATTTGATCCAATTTTTTTCATTGGAATTAATTTCATTTTGAAATTGGACATAAACAAGTATCAATCTTTTGATAGTTATTGTTTCTTAAAAACACGCTATTTGTTTTAACAACATGAATTAATTTTTTAATTAATTAATCCACTTCTATGTTTTGAATTTGTAAAAACAGACATCAATTTTTAATTTGGAATATCAAATAATTCTTAGTCTGAATTTTTGTAATTTTTCTAAAAAACATCAATTTTTGATTAATAGTGACACCACTTAGTGGTAGTTAAAAAAACTGACATTTTCATTTCAATGATAATTTACCACTTCTGTGAATTGAATTTCAAAAATAAGAAAAATATGGTTGTTATCAAGAAGTAATATGTGGTTCATTAAGATGAAAATAATTTTTTTTGAATAGTAACTTTTGACTTTTATTTACCGCGGTTAAAGGTAAATAGGGTAATTCAAGGTTAAAAAATATTATAATAATTCAAAATTACCTTAACACTTGTCCTAACCTTATTGGTTGAGTCATTAACGACCATGGGAATCTTTGTGTCTATTTTGGGACCCCACTGATTCACTTGGATGTGATAATGAAAATGTAGATTAATTAATTTAAAGTAAAGGCCAAACTTACATAAACACAAATCTTTTTGTAATTAATTTTAATATGGTTTTATATAAGTCCTATTTTCATCTATATATATTATATGGAAATATAAAAATATTTCCAATATCATGGTATTTTTTTATAATTTTTAGACATCAAATAAATTAAATTATCTATGACCAATAATGATGTAGTATTTATCTCATTAATAAATGATTTAAATAAATAAGATTACAATGATTAAAATATTATCCAAAACATGTCCAATTCTGACTGGATGATTTTATTTCGACCATGAGTCATCTTATCTTTTAATATAATTTTTTTGGACCGTTAGAAACTAAATATCATTATATAATAAAATAACTGTTTCACACTTTACTAAAGAGCCCCTCCTTCCCCTTATAAAAGGAGACCACTTATAACCAATTCCTCACACCTCTAAAACAATTTTGATCATCCAAACTCTACCAAATTAATCTCTAAACATCCCTCTCCTCTTCTTAGAAGCCATACCTTATCCAGAAGGCACTTCAAGTAGTCCTTTGGTTCAAACCAAATGGAATTACTCAAATTAAAAGTAACGATTTCTCTTAAATTGTTTTATATTATTTTACTTATCCAACCCCTAAAATCTTTTTATTTCATTTTTTTGTAACAACACATGTATCCTCAATATTCAAGGATGTTGTTATTAGAATTATTTGAGCTGCACTTACACACACATCCATCTAATGGATGAATAACATAATGTTTCTATGGGTGGAAAACTAACACCTCACGAAACGATGTTTTTTCAAATATCTCCAACCTCCTATCACGGTGGCCATTATGATGGAACTTTATTTATATATGATATTTATTATGTTTATGATTTCATTATGCTCATGTACTTCCCAATTATATGAAGCCTTTATGGTTTCCATAGTGGGTAAATACGATAATCTCATTTAAGGAAGTGCGGACTACCACCCCCTTAAAGTTATTTGATTCGTTAATGCCTTATGTGGGATGTATAAAGGATGGAGTTAATGATATTATAAATGATATTATACTGGAATTATAATATAATTATGTATCATTATGTTTTATTTCCATTAAAATAAGAAATAGAAATTAAAGTAGCATTAATGCGTACGTACGACTTACCGTCTCCATGAACGGTGCATTTAATTTCGTACCTCTAAATGTTATGTACAATTATAAAAACTTGTATATACTGGATATATATGATATAAATGATATCCAAATCATGAATATAATTCTGTATATAATGAACCTTTGACCACATGGACAACTTGTAAATATAAGTTTTTCATTTTTAGTCAAGTACCAAATATCGACAAAATGAATGTTATTAACTTAAATGATTACATAATGTTTATAACATGGTAATAAGTTATATAAAAGGAATAATAAACTTGAAAATTGTTCTTAAGAAATTATAAATTATCTTTAGTATATTATTAAGGAGATTAAAGAATGATCGAGTCAAGTCAGACATGAGGTAATGGATCTGACCTCTCTCTTTCTTTTCAAGTGCTCTCTTTTATGTCATTTATTTTATGCTCCATAATCTTATGTTGGAGGATGTTCTTTCATATTCACCACACCATAATTTTTCTTTTCATATGGTTAGATACCCCCTCTTACTCTCATCAGTTCATTTTATGAAATTTTATGGGGTGTCGTAAGGCTGCTGAATTTTTGTAAGGGATTTTCTTATCTCACTTTTAATTCCTTGAGATTTCCATTGTTCGCCACTTATTTATTGAATGTGGGGTATTGTGTACTGACTTTTGATATATATTATCATGATTTTCATTATATTCATGGTATTTTGTGATTAATTTGGGTCATACGACTCCATTGATTACAACGTGGTAATGGGTTGTCATCTCACTTTTATCCCCGTTAGATTCATGCTATATTTGCCACTACATCCTTTTGTGTGGTGTATGTACTGCCCATGATTGTATTCATTGTGTAAGATACTTTAATTTATGGGTATAAACATATTCATTCAATGACACTTCTTTCATGTGGCATATGTTTTGTAAGTTACCAAATCGTTAAGGGAACCTTTCCCCCTCCTCTTTTTAAATGACATATTTTTGTTATGTCTTTTAATTTACATATTATTATTTTGAGATAAGTTCTTGTATATCCATATTTATGTAAAATTTATTTCCAAGTGATGAGATACCCTTTTTGTCTCATCAAATCATTTTATTAATTTTAAATTGACATCGTTATGCTCTCAAAATTTTACAAGGGAACTTATCAACCCAATTTCGATTCTTTGGGTTCAACTTGAACTTATTGAATATTTCATCCAATGAATATGTGTGAATGAACTCTTATTTCTTTACTCTTAGTATCCACTTATATTGGGTGTATTTATATATGTCACACATAATTATGTGATTGATTTATCCTTAATTTAAGGATACCATCTTTATAATGGATTGCATCTCAATTCACATTTCCATTGAGACTTCATTTTTGTTATGCACCAATTCACTCTTATATGGTGTATATACTATCCTTTGACATATTATATCATGAATACAATTATTCTCATGATATTATAAAGTTCTTATTAAATTTTAATCTGCAATTATTTTTATTCAAGAGTCTCTCATTTTGTTAAAAACTCTTTAACAAAAATATCGTTTTAAATGTTTTAAAGATTTATTATTCTAAATATTTATCTTTAATGTCCATGTTTTCAAAATGGTTTTCAGTATTTATTTATATGGACATGAATGTTTTAAAATTATAATTCCATTAAAATCTTCAAAGTGGTATGTGAAACTTTGATTCAAAAATCTCTTTTAAATGGTTTTTGAAAATGGATTGATTATTTCAATATCTTGAAATTACTTATTGTGATTGAAAATGAAATGTTGTTATCCTAATGTTTATATTTGAAATATTTTAGGTGTAATTATGGTACTTATACATTTGATGGGTGGTTACGTGATACTCCATATGATGGGTGGTGTCGTGAATACCAGGACGGGTGGTTACGTTATAACCTCCAATGCATTGGGTATGGAAGTCGGCCGTATGGCTATTCCATTTAGTGATATGTGTGGAAGTTGACGGTATGGTTATTCTATTTAAGTATTCTTATGTCCCAAGATACCTTTATATGTTATGTGTTCATTATATGAGATTTATGGTCATCTTTGGTTACAAAAGGGAAAGTAATGATAATTTATTTAGTGAAGAGTTTTTACTAATTCAAAAAGGTGAAATGTTTTACTTATGTTAATCTATTTATGGTTTACCTATTGTTTGAAAAAATAATAGTTTTCTTTCTTTGTGTATCCCTTACTGAGCTTTTTAAGCTCATCCCAAGTTTTTTTTTGAAATGTTTTCCACCGGACATAATGTGGAACAGGGTCAAGGATGGGATCAAGGAAAAGCCATGTTGTCTAAAATATGGAACTAGACATGTTTCTTTTTAAAAGTTCTTATTTTATGAAAAATATGGATACTGAGTAGTAGATTCTACTTTGTAATATTTTGATATGTAATTGTCTAATTCTATAAAACTCTATACCTGAAATGATAATCAACATGGATTATTAATTTATTTCAATATTATTTAAGGATTAAGGTTGGGCCCATATAGTTGGCATCAGAGGTCGGTTTAGATAACAATAGAGGTTAGGATAAAAATTTAAGCATAAGTGACATTACCATAATGGTTACTATTATAGAAAGAGTCGTAGTTATTTTTATAAAGTGAATGAGTTTAACATAACATGAATAAGTATATCTTAGTGTTTACCCTCCTCATAAGATATTATATGATGATTTTACTAATATAATCATACAAAAATTTTTGGTTATAGTAAATGGATTGATCTAGCAGGAACCAAAGTAACAGTGGATGTGAAGAAAACTATGATAGTTTTTTGAATGAGCAGTTGAATGATATGGGAGCTGCAATGAGAACTCTTGTGGTTATTCTCAACCAACTAGCTGGAGTCATGATTGACCACCTGAACCTTAGTTATTTTTATAAGGCATCATATATGCGAGAAACAAATCCCTACAGTTGTTCAGTTAATAATCAGAAAGGTAAGTATGGTCAAAAACCTATGTGTCAAAGATGTGGAAAGAAACACATAGTAAAATGTTTTAAATTGACAGAAAGATGCTATAGATGTGGAAATAAAGGTCATAAAGGAAAAAACTTCCATGGAAAAAGGAAGCATCTAGTTGACTCTGGGAAAGGGAAAGAAGTTATTTATGGTGGTTCAATTGAATGTTTTAATTGTAGTGAGCATGGCCATTATGCAAACACATGTCCTATGAATATTTTTTGGGAATGGGATCACCAGGATTTTACTAATATTCATTTACCAATACCTAATGCCATTCTGATTGAGGATGAATAAAATGACAATGACCAATGAAAGGTATGGAATATTTCTTAACATATGTTTTCCTATTATTGAAATATTAGGATATGATTCATGATTTTGTTTTTAGGATTAAATTATTTCAGAATAAGTTGGTAAATAATGGTTCATGGATCATTAAGAACGTTGAATGAGTAAGAGGTCATCATATAAGGGATTCAATAGTTATGGTAGATTTTAGGATGTTGAAATGGTTAAAAGTATTAAGGCTCTTTTGATGATGGGATTACATGAGAAGAATTTTTATAGTATCTATAACCCTGATGTTTGATATATGAAAATTTTAATCAAGGAATCGTTATATTCTCTTTTGTGGATATAGTCATAAAGAACCTTTTGGGTTTATATAATCCTTGAATTTGAGTCAAATACCGGTTAATATATTTTCAGATGCAAAAAAGTTATTAGATAAACTTTGTTGTTAAAATATTTTATGGATATTTTTAATGAGTTTTTTTCTTTTGGGAATGTTATAAAATTATGTATTTTTTAAATAGAGAAAACACGGAAACCCTGTGACAACCCGTCGTGTCGGACAAAGCAGTGGAAATCGTACCCACAACCAAAGTGCGACTGGTATTTATCGCCTGCCACTGGACTATGTGAGGTCCCTGGTTAGTTTGACTAATTATTTTTAGTTAGATGATTTTATGAATCCATAACATGTTTATTTTGGGTTATCTATGGAAATGATTAACCTATCATGGAGAATAGTTGATTAGGTTAATTTCATTTCAATATGAGATTTTAAGAGTAACTGATGTTATTTGGAGATAAATGTTAAGATTTATCTTGGAAGACTATATGATTAAATCCTTCAGAGATTTAGTTTTCAATCTTATTTTGGATTAATTTGAATAATTTTATGGACAAACTTTTATTGAATGGTCTTTTTTGAACATGGGGTTTTGTTAGACAAATTTTGGAGATTAAGAGAAGTTTTTCATTATGTAAAAGTTTATACTTTTTGGGGATTATCTGATCTTGTAATAAACATTTTGGTTTTAGTTAATATCTAAAGTCATGGAAAATATATATTCCATCTTTTGTGGGTTATGTGGTTCTACCAATGTTGATAATAGTACTCTTAATGTGAAAAAAATGCATCCTAAATATTCTTCATTTGGGGAAAAATGAGTTTGTGTTAGAAATATAGTTAAAGATGAATTTCTACATGACAATTAAGTATATTTCCTTATGTTTTCAGTTAATCTCATAAATAAATTCCTTAATGAAAAGTAACTTAAAACAAAAAACATTGTCTATTAACTTTTCCTACTGGTGTATCAAAAACTGTTTAAGCCATCACAAGTTTGTGAATTCCTGGTGGTTAACTTTATCTTAAACATGTTTCCTATCATGCTCCATCAGAACTTGAAGGTTTTTTTTCTCCTCCATATCCATGTTTTCATGTAATCCTAGTATATGTTGTCTAGGGTAACCATTTTTTCTTCTCTTCCTTTATTTTAATGTGATAGTTTTATTGACTCTTTTTTCGATATGGGGCCTTCAATGAAGTTCCCGAGCCCAATTTTTAAATTGTGAGGACACAATTCCCAAAAGGACAGAAGGATGTAACATATCGGATAAATGAAGAATATGACATTTTCATATTTATTAATATTTGTGAATTAAATATTACTTTTACTTTAAATAGTTTCCTATGTTTGATAGTGTACCTGATAGGCAACAACGGGTTTCTTTGAAATCTTACGTTGCACACTAATAATATAATATTATTATTTTAAATGGTAGTTAAATCCTAGTTTTTGTATTAGAGGGAATGAATAAAACTAACTGCAATATGATTATACATTTTTGTTAAATGTATTTACATTTATCTAATAAAAGTTTGAGGCTTAAAATGTGAATGAATCTAATTTTAAGCATAATTTACATTAAAAGGCCGACTTACAACCTTTTAATGGAGAAACCTAATTAAATAATGTTTTGGTCATATTTATATGTTCTATTTGACAAAATATAATCCTTATTTATAATGGGGACATGATATTTTACTTTGGATAATTTTTTGGTATTTTTCTGATAGAGTTCATTTTTTTATGAAAAGTGGAAAATATTGCATTTTAATTCAACAGTTCCATTTAATATAATTTATTTATATGGTTAGATTGTCTTTTTAATTGGGTTTAAAGTTAAATTAAAATATATTTTTACCATTTGATCCAATGTTGGTCATTGGATGTAATTTCACTTTGAAATTGGACATAAAAAGGTATAAATCTTTTGATAGTTATTGTTTCTTAAAAAGACGCTATTTGTTTTAACAAGAGGAATTAATTTTTAAATTAATTAATTCCAATTCTATTTTTTGAATTTGGTAAAATATACATCAATTTTGAATTCATAATAAAAAATAATGCTTCGGCTGATTTTTTGGTATTTTTCTGAAAAAAATCAATTTTTGAGGAATAATGACACCACTTAGTGGTAGTTAAACAAGCTGGATTTTTCATTTAAATGATATTTTCCAAGTTATGTGAATTGAATTTCAAAAATATGACATACGTGGTTGTTATCATGATGTAAAATTTGGTTCATTAAGATGAAAATAATTTTTGATTAATAGTAACTTTTGACTTTTATTTATCGCGGTTAAAGGTAAATAGGCTAATTCAAGGTTAAAAGAATATTATAATAATTCAAAATTACCTTAACAATTGTCCTAACCTTATTTTTTGAGTTATTAAAGACCATGGGAATCATTGGGTATTTTTTGGGTCCCCTTTTATCTACATAGATGTGATAATGACAATTTAGATTAATTAATTTAAAGTAAAGGCCAAAATGAAATAAACAAAAATCATTTAGTAATTAATTTTTATATAGTGTTATACAAGGCCTATTTTATGCTATAAAAATTAATTGGAAATATAAAGAACTTTCCAATATCAAGGTATTTTTTCATAATTTTTATACATCAAATAAATTATATTATCTATGACACAATAGTGATGCAGTATTTAACTCATTAATAAATGATTTAAATAAATAAGATTATAATTATTAAAATTTCATACAAAACATGTCCAATTATGATTGGATGATTTTATTTCTACCATGAGTCATCTTATCTTCTAATATAATGATATTTGGACCATTAGAAACCGAATATCATTATATAATAAAATAATAGTTTCACACTTTACTAAAGAGCCCCTCCTTCCCCTTATAAAAGGAGACAACTTCTAACCAATTTCTCACACCTCTCAAGCCATTTGGATCGTCCAACCATTTCTCAATGAAGATCTCACCATATCTATCCTCTTCATAGAAGTCTTACCTTAGGGTTAAGGCACTTCAAAAAGTCATTCGGTTCAAACCAAAGGGAGTTACCCAAATTAAATGTAACGATTTCTCTTAAATTGTTTTCTTTTATTTTACTTATCCTACCCCTAAAATATTTTTATTTATTTATTTTGTAACAAAAACTTCATCCTCAATATTCTAGGATGTTTTTATGAGATGTATTCACACTGCACTAACACACACCTCCATCTAATGGATGAAGAACATAATGTTTCTGTGGATGGCAAACTAACATCTCACGAAACGATGATTGTTCAAATATCTCCAACCCCCTCTCATTGTGGCCATTATGATGGAACTGTATTTAAATATGATATATATTATGTTTATGATTTCTTTATGCTTCTGTAATTGTCCATTATATCAATCCTTTATGGTTTCTATAGTGGGTAAATACGATAATCTCATTTGAGAAGTGCGGACTACCGCCCCCTTAAAGTGATTTGATTAGTTAATGCCTTATGTGGGATGTATAAAATATGGATTTAACGATATTATAATTGATATTATACTGGAATTATAATATTCTTTTGTATAATTAGGTTTTATTTCCATTAAAATATGAAATAGAAATAAAAGTAGCGTTCATGCATGCGTACAACATACCATCTCCATGAACGGTGCATTTCATTTCTTACCTCTAAATGTTATTTACTATTATAAAAACATGTATATAATGGATATATTTGATATAAAAGATATCCAAATCATGAATATCGTCCTGGGTATAATGAAACATTGACCACATGGACAACTTGTAAATATAAGTTGTTCATTTTTCCGGAAGTACCAAATATCGACAAAATGAACGTTATTAACTTAAATGATTAAATAATGTTTATAAAATGGTAATAAGTTATATAAAAGGAATAATAAACATGAAAAATTATCTTAATCATGTAGAAATTAGCTTTTGGTTATTATTCAGGAGATTAAAGAACGATCGAGTCAAGTCGGACACGAGTTAAGGGATCCAACCTCTCTCTTTCTTTTCAAGTACTCTCTTTTATGTCATTTCTTTTATTATCCATGTTCTTATGTTTGAGTATGTTATTTTATATTCACCATACTGTAATTTTTATTTTCATATGGTGATATACCCCTTATTAATCTCATCAATTAATTTTATGAAATTTTAAGGGGCGTTGTTTGGCTGCTGAATTTTTGTAAGGGATTTTCTTATCTCACTTTTAATTCTATGAGATTTCCATTGTTTCCCACTTATTAATTGAATGTGGTGTATTTTCTACTACCTTTTGATATTTATTATCATGATTATAATTATATTCATTTAATTTTGTGATTCATTTGGTGGTTATTAACTTTGGGTCATACGACTCGATTGATTACAACGTGGTAATGGGTTTTCATCTCACTTTTATCCCCGTGAGATTCATGCTATATTTGCCACTACTTCCTTTTTTGTGGTGTTTTTACTGACCATGATTGTATTATTTGTATAAGATACATTAATTAATGGGTATTTATATCTTCATTGAATGACTCTTCTTTCATGTGGCATATGTTTTGTATGTTACCAAATCGTTAATGGAACCTTTCACCCTCCTCTTTTTAAAAGACTTCTTTTTGTTATGTATTTTAATTTACATCTTATTATGTTGGTATATTTTATTCTATATCCTTATTGATGTAAAATTTATTTCCATGTGATTACATACCCTTTAAGTCTCATCAACTCATTTTCTGAATTTTAATGTGACGCTATTAGGCTGTCGAATTTTAACAAGGGAACTTCTCAACCCAATTTCGATTCTTTGTGTTCAACTTGTACTTATTGAATATGTCATCCAATGAATATATGTGAATGACCTATAATTGTTTTAAACATAATATCCACCTATATTGGGTGTATTTATATTTTTCACACATAATTATGTGATTGATTTATCCTTAATTTAAGGATACCATCTTTATAATGGATTTCATCTCAATTCACATTTCCATTGAGACTTCATTGTTGTTATGCACCTATTAACTCTTATATGGTGTATATACTATCCTTTGACACATTATATCATGAATCCCTTTATTCTCATGATATTATAAAGTTCAGATTAAATGTTATTCTGCAATTATTTGTATTCCAGAGTCTCTCATTTTTTTAAAAACTCTTTAACAAAAATATCAATTTAAATTCTTTAAAGATTTATTATTATAAATATTTATCTTTAATGTCCATGTTTTCAAAATGGTTTTCAGTATTTATTTATATGGACATGAATGTTTCAAAATTATAATTCCACTAAAAGATTCAATGTGGTATGTGAAACTTTGATTAAAAAATCGCTTTTAAATGATTTTTGAAAATGGATTGATTATTTCAATATCTTGAATTTACTTATTGTGATTGAAACTGAAATGTTGTTATTGAAATGTTTATATTTGAAATATTTTATGTGTAATGACGATACTTGGACATTTTATGGGTGGCTATGTGATAAACAATATGAAGGGTGTTGTTGTTAATACCACGATGGGTGATTACGTTATAACCTCCAATGAATTGGGTATGGAAGTCGGCCGTTTGGCTATTCAATTTAGTGATATGTGTGGAAGGGGACCGTATGGTCATTTCATTTATGTATTTTAATGTCCCAAGTTACCTTTATATGTTATGTGTTCTTTATATTGGTTTTATGGTCATATTTTGGTTACAAAAGGGTAAGTAATGATCATTTATTCATTGAAGAGTATTTACTACTTCATAATGGTGAAATGTATTACTTATGATAATGTATTCTAGGTTTACCTATTTTTTTGAAAAAACTAACAGTTTTCCTTCTTTGTGTATCCCTTAATGAGATTTTTATGCTCATCCCACGTTTGTTTGAAATTTTTTTTTACATAACATAATGTGGAATAGTGTAAAGGATGGGATCAAGGAAAAGTCATGATGTATAAAATATGGAACTAGACATGTTTATTTTTATGAGTTTTTATTTTATGAAAAATATGGATACTGATTAGTAGAGTCTAATTTCTAATATTTTGATATATAATATTTATGGCCTAATTCTCTAAAACTCTAAACCTGAAAAGACCCTCAATGTGAATTATTAATTTAATTCAATATTATGTAATGTTTAAGGTCGGGTCCTTATAGTCACTATGGACTTTTTCATGGGTATCCTGAAGACATCCAAGGGAAATAATTCCTTATGGGTTATGGTTGAATGAATCACAAAGACTTCAAATTTTTTCGCTATTCCTAAAGATCTCTCACTTGAACCAACTTCAATGATATATGTGAAGGAAGTGGTGAGACTTCATGGTGTTTCAATAACGATTGTCTATATCCATGATCCAATTTTCACATCTACATTATGGAGGAGTATTCTACATGAATTGTGTATTGAATTAATTTTTGCACGGTCTATCTCCCCAAAACTGATGTCCAATCGGAAAGGACTACTCAGATGCTTGAAGATATGCTAAAAGGATGCTCTTTTTAATTAATTGGTGGATGAGATCATCAGCTCCCATTGTTTGAGTTCTCATAAAACAACATCTTCCACTCAAGTATTCATATATATCCATATAAATATTTGTATGGAATGCAATGTATAACTCCAACCTATTTGGATGAAGCTGGAGAAAGAAAAATATTTGTACCTGATATTGTGCAAGATATGACAGAAAATGTTTATGTTATCCAAAAACATGTCAAATCGACTTAGGGTCTGCAAAAGAGAAACACTGACAACCATCGAAGGGACATCGATTTTGACGTTGGATATAAATTCTTTCTTCGAATATCACTATGGATGAGATTTATGAGGTTTGGAACGAAATTGAAGCTAAGACCAAGGTACATTGGCCGCATTGTGATCCTTAACCGAATAGAAGTCATGACTTATCAACATGAAAATCAAATGAATTTTTCTCATGTTCAGGATGTGTTTCACGTATCACTCTTGAGGAAGTACACACCAGATCCCTCAAATGTTCTTAACCCAGAGGTGGGAATGCTGGAAGATGATCTCTCTTATGAGGAGAAACCATTAAATATTTTGGGCCGGATAGATTAGGTTCTCTGAAACAAGGCAACCCACCTTGCCAAAGTGTTTTGGAGGAACCATAAGATTAAAAAAGCTATATGGGAACTGGAAGAGGCAATGATGGAGAAGTACCCTTACATGTTTATGTACAATGAAATTTTGAAGGATAAATTTCATGTGGAAGGGAGAGAATGTAATGACCCAATGTTTTATCAATAGATTTACCATATTATAATTATGCCTTATATTACAATCACATTGGGAATCAGAATTACATATCCTGATACTAAATACTATGTGACTATTAAACATAATTTTCTCCACTTCTGTGTTTTGAATTTCAAAAATCTGACATACACGACTGGGTTTTGGGTGATTTTTTTAGTATAATAGAACAAACATATTTTTTTCTGAATATTAATATACCCTTACGAAATTTAATTCTAACGTTATCAATAGTGATATACCCTAATGAATATTAACTTTACTTATGACAGTATATATATGTGATTGTAGTTAAAGTGTGATGTACATATATATTGGAATATGAAAATAAATGTTTTAAAATTTTAATTTTTCGAATAAAATATTATTTTATTAAAGAATCAAATTACACAAATTTAGAAAATTATTTTTGAAAATTTTAATTCATTTTTTGATTCTAAAAATTAAAAAATTGTTGGGGAGAATTTTTGGATTTTTCTATGATACTTTCATTTTTTATGAATACTGAAATATGATAATTTACAAAATAAGTAAAATTCATGAATTATAGAGTCATCAGAATTTTTTGATTATGTAAACACATTTGGTTCATATTCACGGGATAAAAATACTTTAATTAGTCATTGAATACTCACTATTACATGTTTGTGGAGATATAATAAATTAATGAATATAATATTGAGAAAACCTCCCTCCGCTGCACTATAAATACCATCCTTAACATAGTCATTCTCTCACACCTATCAGGAATTAATAATTATCTAATATCTACCCAAAAATCTTCTCTAGTCCTTCCAACATGTCCTATAACTTCTGGTCCAATGAAAAGACCAATCCATTGTGCCTTTAGGAGGATATTAAGAGGATAATTCAAGATGTAATTCCCATATCACTTTTCATTTAACTTTCTTTCAATTTCAAGTTATTTTATTATTCTCTCCCCAGCTATCTTCACCCAAAATGTATGGTAAATCCAGTATCATAAATATAATTTAATGTTTTTATAATAATTTTATATTATATAATCCAACCCCCTTTTCCTCTTTTTTTATTTTATAAAGGTGAACGTTTTTTTGTGAGGTGTTAATTTACCACCTTCAAGAATGACATGTTTTTCATTTCCTTGCCTCCTTCAGATCTGGTCACTAAACCATTTTGATGTATGTACTAGATTATTTTATATTTATTATATCCTTTTAAAGGATCCAGAGCAATCTTATTTACAAATTACTAAATTATAAATAAAAAACATGTTCATTGTCATCCAAAAACAGCCCAAATTAACCTAAATAATCATCATTATATCGTAACTAATGATTCAAACACATGGTATATAACATAATTCGTTATGGGATCATTTAAATTCTTTTAATATCATTAATAACATGTTATATCATTTTTTTATGTGTATCCATGTTCTACATGAACATCCTTTCATAAATACAAGTGAACCATTCATGAAAAGCATAAAATAAAATAACATTCTTGAATAATGTATTTAGACTCTAAAATTAATTCAAAAAACCATAAAATAACATCATGAAACCATAATGAACCATATTAATGTAAAAAGGGTTCTTTAATTGTTAATTAAAAAATATAATTTGGTTATATAGGATATTCAACAGATAAATGACTTCAGATACAAGGCAAGGGGAAATTCTCGAACACAACATTCTTTCTTCGGGTTCTCCCCCTTTCACTCCATTTTATTATGGTCACTCTTTAAAAATAATTTTTTTATTATTATCATACCATTAATGGAATATAAATATTTTTTATTTGAGTATATTTCAATCTATTGTTTAAGAAAATAACTCTTCATTCAAAATCACACCTTTTACTCCACACTCAAGGTTGATGGTTCGTATATCAAGTATGTTATTCCCCCTTTATTTTGGAAACCCAATGTTTATGAATGTGTTTTTATGAGGTTAAATCCATTAATTTACATGTATTATTTATGTTCTTTTTTATATTTTTTCTTTTTTCATGCATGATAAAGATAATGTTAGGACCTGAGAGGTGCACCCGGAATTATATATCACAAAATGAATTGTATGATGTGATGAGTGCAACTAAAATTATACACTGCCCCAATGAATTGGATAAAGTGACGAACCACTTGAGTTAAAGTGAAATTTTGTGTGAACATGATTCTATATTTGTTCATAACTATGTGTGGTAGATTACCACTAAGACATGTTTTTTCATTTTTATGAATTTACACCTTTGAAGTATTTTTTTTAGTGTTTCCTCTCATAATTTTTGATGATGATATAATGATTATGTTAACCCCATGATATATCATTATTGACTATCCTCTTACTGGGATTTTATATCACCACCTTTTTATGTACATACTCAGGTTACTACAAGTACTAAGGAGAGGTCAAGTGTCCTTAAGATTCTAAAGAAGAAGGAATTAAACAAATGTTTATTCTTGGTGGTTTAAATGTTATTCTTGATCCTGGTTTTCCCAAGAAACTAACCCTCTAAAACCTCATGGTGAAATAATATTATGTGGTTTATCTTTATAATGATGTAATAGTAATTATAGAGAAGACTGTGTCACTATACTTGGGGTGGCTCAGATAACATCTTTTGTGTGGTAATCTCTATTAAAATACAATTATCTCATATGAGGTTACGCTCAACCATAACATGTTGAAGCTCGGCTTGGGATTGGTCAAGAGTGAATCCTAATGACACTACCTACTTTTCTATCTATGAAATATTTTATTTGGGTGGAGCAATTCTACTATATGTGTCCATCACATCCTTTGTTTTAGTAAACTGGATTGGTTAAATCTATATATTTATATAAAACATGTGATCACTATTTAATAGCTATATTAGAAACAGTAATAGTTCTTAATGGTATTTTAAAATACAAAAACATAAAACCAAGGATATTCATATGTTTTATATAACCATTTGAAATAATAATACATTTAATTAGATTTATAGGAATTTCCGTTAATATAGTTTGTCTTGTTACACACTTTGGGTAGAGATGTATATTTGGTTAATAATAATGAATTCTATAAGAATAATATATATATGTGCTAAAAAATAGCATGAAATAATTGTGATACTTCCCAAAATTTTAATGATTATATTAATTGACGTATGGAATAATGGTTTCATCATATGTTTATTTGAGAATATATGGAAATGTCTTAAATCGTTATAGTTAATTCGGGGGAAACTTCAATGATGTGCTTCAAAATATCATTCCATTAATATTTTTTTTAATTTTTAGAAAATAACCTTAAAGACATATATTATAACATTAGTGGTATTATAGGTGATCCATTATATATTGAGAATTTATATGACTGTCATTATATATTACAGTGACTAATTGTCAATTAGTTATTATAAAAGTTAGTTGGATTGATGAGGAAGGTGTTGTTTGAATGTTCCTAAATAAATCAGTGCAGTAATGATGGATGAATTTTAGGAAGAAATTTTCCATGGAGTACGGTGATTATATGAAAATATATATCAAAAAATATAATGATGATCTAGATGATGATGCGAAATATTATTATTTGGGATAAATTTTAATGAAGATCCATCCATCAGAATATCAAGCATGGAGGATGCTATCAATAAGAATATACATTGGAATGAAGTGAGATAAATCGTATTACAGAAAATTTTTGTATTATTAAGATGTATAATTATATAAATGATTATTTATGTTGAATTAGAGTTATTTGAAAGTAATTTAAATTGTTTCAGATGTATTCAAGAAGTTTTGTGAATTTTGGGGAAATTTTGAGTTCACAAAATGTAATCTCATGGAATTAACCAAGATCTGTATTTATATAATGAAATATAATTTTAGAATTTTTTAAAAGATATTTTAGATGATTTTTAATTTTTATAAAGTCATATAACATGTTTGAGATGATCTATAAGGTCTATAGAATCCCTAAAAATCATTAATGATCAGTTAAGAACCCAATTGATATGTTCTATAAGACATCAATTTTGGAGACATTTAAAATGTAAAAAATATTAAAAAGGGTTCCTCTTACTAATACAGAAGGATTCAATATGGTACTCACTAATACATATAATAGGACTTTTAGTCATACATAAGATTTATTCTATGAGTCTTATTCATTCCTAACAGTACTTCTCTAATTAAACAATATATGTATGGGTTTTTAAAACCATGAAAACATGAAATTGGAAATGTCTTATGTCACACTATGATATTTTTAGGTATGTTTATTTATGTGTAAAATTAATTATATGGATATTTAAAGGCAGTAAATGTGAATGATATTTGTAAATGGTTATATGAAATACTATTTCATTTAAAATTCTGTTTCATGATACGTAAGAGTTATCCTAGTTTTCAAAGGCATTCAGTAAGGGTTTCTCACTAGAAATATAAGAGATCCCCAAATTATTACTAAGTTATACAAGACTTCATAGGATGATACAAAAAAGTTATCATAAGGATACATAATGGTTTCAAATTTTAGAAATACAATTCATTTGGTATGATATATCCATATCAAACTAAACTATATTCTCATATTAAAATTTTTTAATATGAGAGATTTATAATGATTCATTAGTAATGAAATTTTGTTGATCATCATGTCATATAAATCATCGTAGTTTAAGGATCCATGATTCTAGCTGAAAATTGAATATGAATATTATGTCATGGTGGGGGATACCATGTTTTAAGGGTTTTCAATATGTTAAAGTAAACACAATCTAATGAGAATCTTTAGGCACAATGCATTTGGTTGTAAATATAATATTTCATCCTCTATAAGAAAAAAGGATCCTACACCAAAGAGAAATTTTGGATAAAGAAAAATATAAATATAAAATGGAATAATCAATCCATCTCAAACATATTTAATTATATATATAATATCTATGAAATTTTCTATAAATGTGGCCATTTTGATGAAACGAGATTGTGTAAAAAAATCTAATATTATGCCAAAAATTGATAATAAAAGTCTGTACAAGATGAAAAAAAAAATTCTTCCTTGGGAACGAAGAAAAATAAAATCAATGAAAATCATATCCCCAATAATTATAAGAAGAATTCTTCAGAAAAAGAATAAAAAGTATCTTCTATTAATAATGAAGAGGTCACACCATAGACCATTGAACACAATCTATGAAAATAACTGTTTATTTAGAGAAGATAAATAAATAAAAGGGGGAATCTATACAATAAATAAATATAAGAATTTATTGGTGAAAATATATCTGAATAAAAAATTTAATATAAAAAGGTATAAAATGTTTTGTATTTAAAAACTTCTTGAGAAACCATGTTAAAGAACTGATAAATATGGCTATATTAATAAGTGTGAGACTTTATGGAAAACCATGTAGATAATAGAATTAAATATTATGCAAGGATGAGTTATTTTATGTGATAAATATAAAGAAGAAATTAGAAAATAAGAAGATATCAAATTTCATAAGAGGTTTCTAGAAAATGGTATCACAAGAGTTCTTATGGAACTGTGCAGATGGTTCAGTTATAATTGATATATTTAAATGGATTTAATAATCATAATACCATCCAAAGTGAATATGTTAAATAAAAAGAATATTAAATTAGTATATTCATGTTCTTTGATGTATCATGTTAACATGTATATTCCATGTACAGAATTTCATGATAATATAATGATATAAATGTTACCTATGAAGACCCATGTTATGAAATTTAGAATATAATGAAAAATTGTTTCCCAAAATAATAGACTAAAAAATAAAGGGTTATCTGGGATGAAAAAAATCTCAACCTTGTTTTAATCACATAGTAGAAAATGTTATCAAATTTATTCCCATGTATTCTATGTTTGTTCTTTCTATGCAAGTAAACGATGTTGAGGCATGAAAAAGGGAGATAATTGATAAAATGGAACAATCCTCAATAACTATTCCAAACAAAATAGAGGAAATGATCTTATATTTATATCATCATTTAGAATATTTAATATTTAACTAGATAAAGAGATCATCCTTGATGATGATATTCTTGGATTGTTCTCATTGAAGTGTAGCATTTGAGAAAGTAATTAGAAACACAATAAATTTGAATTTCAGAACTAGTTATTGACACATTTCATTGAAAAGATATAATTTCACATTCAATCATACTTTAATTAAAAGATTAAATTCTAATATTATGCTGAATAAGTTAGAATTATTAATGGAATTGGGAAGGAATAAATTCTTGCAATAATTTATGATGAAAAACCCACTAGTTATTTTGAGTGTTTTTAGTCTATGTATTGAGATGAGTATATAAATTCTATTTGAAAATACTAAAAATATATTTACACCAATTTTTTTATCCAGAAAATATATTTAAACATCCAATGTGGAAAACATCAATTGTTAGTATTTATTCTGGTTTTTTATAGACAATTTTATTATATAAATGTACGCATATTTTTTATAAACATTGTGTTTAGAACATTAAACTAGATTGGAATAATTGATTTCATGTTTTCTAAAGTGAATTGATTTTTCCCACTCTTAGGATACATTTAATTTAATTCAAAGAGGTATATAGAGAGAAGAAAATGAAAACGAACATGTTGACGTGCATTTTCAATGTTGGTATAGGAATATATTTGAAGGGGAGATAATTTAACACACATAGAATTGGGTTCTAAAAAATTTAGATTGGAATAAAGTACATAATAATAAGGTCAATATTAGTTAATGTTGAATATCTTAAAAAATAGTAAATTACACAATAATGTTAATGATAATATTTAGTAATGTACAAAAGTAATGTGCAATTTTTTTAGTGGATTAGAAATTTCCATAATTATCATTTTTCAATAAGTAGGTATGATTATGTGACTATATTCCTAATATCAATCCATTAAAAAGGTTTTTTATTTTTTAAATGTTGTATAATATTTTCAAATTGTGAGATGTTTCCAATGAATATATGGTTCCATATTCTATCATTAATGGAAATATATTTGACTTTATTCCAATATTTACTATAGAAAACTGTTTAACTAATTATTGTAAAAAAATTATGATGGATGAGAAATGATCCACAATATGTTTAAATTAAAAAAATCAATTTAATAAAATTTAAGGAATTGTATGAGGAAGTGTTATGTGGAGTATTTTTTTTATTTGATATTTTATCTCTATGATGATTCAAAGGTGATATATGAGAATGGAAAATAGTTGTTGTTAATTTTTTTAGTTATCCTCCCTCATTTTTAATATCATGTATAGGGATTGTAGTCACTATTGAAATGAACGTGGATAATGTTAAGGAAACTTGCAGGAAAATAATATTTGTCTTGATAATATTTGAAATTATTATTATGATTATTAAAATTGATTTGGCGTTATTCTAATGTAATTTTTTTAATTTTGATTAGTTTTTGAATATATTTGGAGAATGAAAGAAAAGTTTTAACTAGAAGAAGTGAAAGATCCTAAAAATTCACAAGAATAGTAATTTTGTATTTCAAAAGGATATAGAATTGTTTGAATCTATTGTATATATTATAAAAGTAATTTAATTTGTTTGGAGATGAGATATAGTGGTTAGATAATCCATGATTTTGTTTATTTCATTATGAAAAACTACGAGATGTGTTTTTAACATTTTAAATTTTGGAGAAATTAGAAGTGGAAACCCCCTTATGTAAAGGTTCTTATTATTATTAAATAATTGTTTTATATAGTACTCACTTTAAAATAAAACATTACCCAGGATGGTATATGAGATTCACTCTATGACTCTACCTCATACATATGAGAACTTCTTCGATTTCCCTAGATACAAAATCGCTTTTAAGACATTTAATACAAGAAATCTACAAACTATCAAGTCACACTATGATAAAATAGAATAATTTCCATTATATGTAATGGTTAATTTAGGGATACAAAGATGTAGTAATATGTAATGATATTTTACATGGTACAAAATACATATTGTGATACATTAAAGTTGGTTTCATGATGTGTAAAAGTAGTCCCAACTGTTAAAGGAATTATATAAGGGATTTAAACTATATATTTGAAAGATTACCAGATACTCAGTAAGATATGTAAGAGTTGATAGGATAGAAAATAATATTATGAAATAGGATATGTAAGGCTTTCCAATTAGGATAATTAAAATCTTAAGAAATGATATCTTTTATCACATCGAATGATATAAACATATTACAAATTAGTAATATGTGAGAGTCCATGTGAATCAAAATGGATGATTTATGTCTATCCCCATGTCATAAACATCAATATACATTGAATATACATGATAATATCTAAAAATAATGGAGTTTTGTATTGAGGAAGAAGATTGTCTCATTGTGAGGGTTTTATTATTGCAACCGTTTTTCATATAATCATAAAGACATACAGTTGTGAGAAATATGATATTTTATGTAAGAAAGAAATTAAATTTGAGGGGATCATTTTTAAAAATAATGGGGTTTTAGATATAAATATTTGAAACTAATTATGTTTATCAAACAAGATCCATTATTGATTGCTATTTTAGATAGTTTTAAATGGGGGATAATATTTTTTCAATTTATTTTTATTTTATACATATTCAAATTATGAAAATATTTTCCAGGTGGTTCTGAGAAATATAATATAATAATATGAGGATGAAACATTAGATAAGTTAAAGTGATGAACCCAAAACTAAATTATGTTAAAAATTGAGTGTATTGAAGAAATAAAAATGTGAGAACTAAAGTGTTAGTCATTCAAAAGATCATAAATATATAAGAATAACAAAATATCAAAATCTATATTGAAGCTGATAATCATAAAAAATTTAAGAATATAACGAATAAAATTATAATAGGTAAGTTATGTTGTTGTTATTCTTATTCAATTTGAAGACAATTTCCCCGTTAAGTTTTAGATCTAAAAAAATACAAGAATTTTGTTGTTAAGATTCTAATGATTCATGTTAATGGAGGAGTAGTGTGACAAATGTTTAGATTGATGAATAGAAGAAATCTAGAAGTTTGAAGACCATGTTATGGGAGATTAGAACATACCAATTTATATTCAAATGTTGTTACAATGGAGACCAAGTACTTTTGTGAATTTAATTCTTGGATTTGTAAGATAATTTCTAAAAGAAACAAACTTGTCATTGATAAGTGTTTTTTTAAAATAAATCATGTATGGTCTTTCAATGGAATATATTTAAGAGTAAAATCCTAGGAGATTTATAATTGAGAAATATCTACAAAATGTGGGAGTTATGGTGGTTGGGGACATTTTCTATATAGAGGGTAACTGTAATGATTGTGCTAAGATATCCTCAATGTATGTGAAGATATAATGGTGGTGGAAACCAATTTCATCGGAAGAAATATGTTATATTTATGAGGTTGTATAACATGTGATTTACATTTAATGTAACAAATAACATTGTAATCATTATTACATCCAATATTTTGTGGTTAATTTATTAAATTATAACTAGATACAAGCGACCACATCCCAAAGGAATGAATAGTTTAGATTTTTTTATATCAAGATATATACTAGAGTCTGAAATTACATTCAAAAACATATGATACAACACAATATTTTCATTGAGAACATCATTATAATATATATTATATCCTTGTATATCATTCAATGTAAAAATCCTAGGATCCTATGCAAAGGAAAATTTAAAAAATATGTGAGCTTAAATACTCAGTAATGGACCTCCTATAGTGGAAGCTATCATAGAATAACTAGGAGAAGAAAAATATGGTAGGAATACATGATGACCAAATTATTCTCTATAAATAATCACATGATATTGAAATGTACCCAAGGACTACATAAATATTTAAATTATCACATTAACATCAAAAATTGATTTTATAAAAATGGAATGCATATTGTCAAACATCCTAGATATACAATTGGAGACTCATTGCACAATATATTACATAAATGGGTATGTCCTTGCTAAATAACCCACCTATTTGGTCTCATTAGATATGATGATGCATCAGGGGTAAGATAATATTACTCTCAAACATTCACTTAATAGTCCCAATCCATTCATCATATGAATAATTAATACATCTTATTAAATATTTTTAACAAAAAACATATTCTATTGGAAGAATTAGAATTCAGAATGATAATACATAACCCAGTAAAACTAATCATAAAAAACACAATGAAAAATGGTGTATTATATCATTATATTATACCTTTAGTAAGGTATATGATTCAATAATGTATGTTTACATAGATGAAAATAATTTTAAAAAATCATTGGAAAATTTCATCAGGAAAATACATTACTCATTTTGAAATAACGTACTCAAAATCAAAGAATTTATAAAATATTAATGATAAAATACTCTATTAAAAGAAGTATAACAAATATTAATTTAAAAATCAAAATGTTATTTGTTCCTGATGGTGGAAAATTTCACTCATGATTAGTATGTTAAAAAAACAATTGTTTCACATTTTTAGTATAATTCATTAGTATCTCATTTCGAAAAGTACAATTGGATTCATTGAGTACTTATTTATCTGAATATTTTATTTATCTAGAAAAAGTATACATATTTTTCTGAAAAAATGTTTTTTTCCAATTCATATTACTAATTTAACAGCTATCTTATAATGATCATATTTAGGTAATAATTTTTTATAGTATGACCTAGATCACTTGAAGCATGGAGTTGTGTATTAGTAAAGTATTTGAACACTTAATGAATTTTAAAGTGAAATATATCATAAAATCTTGAGGTGGTAAAATAAACCAACTAATAATAATTTTTACCTAGGAGGTACATCACTCAAAAAAAAAATGAGGACACTTCTACTTCATCCCATACTTCGGTTCTCACATCTCTTCCATAAATTTATGATTTTACAATAAAATATTAACTTGGTGAGTGGTCTTATTTTCAATAGATTTTGATTTATGATCTATAATATTCATTGGTAATTCTATATAATATAGATATTTCACCAGTTGTATGACCTCAATGTTTAGTACATGTTAATGATCAGGCATGCACTTTCTCAAGCGTGATACATGGACCACATTGTGAAATTTTTAGATATTCAATAGATGCAACATGTTTTAATATTACCATCCTGTTATGATAAATAATTTCAATAGATTTGATATATATATATATAAGTATTATATTTCCATTCATTTAAAATCATATGACATTTTTCATTGGATATATTTACTGGAATAAATTTTCACCAACCTCAAAATATGGATCTCACAATCGATTGTGAATTTTTTTTCGTCGACTCCCATATTCCCTTCTGTGTTTCTGAATAGATTTAAACTTATATAACATTACATTTGATAAATCCGGTCTCATTATATTTCATTCTCTGACTTCATTTTTTCACATTGGATGTTTTTACATCATGTTATAATTGGATTCATTAGGATCCATATGAATTCTTGAGCTAAATCTTTTATTGTAAGAAAATTTCACCAAAGTAATGTGTTCATCCTAACCGTTATTGAAATCCATACAGAAATATCTCAACATGACTAATATAAATAGAAATTTTCCCATATATTGAATATATATAAATGGATGATAAGTATATATGAAACTAAATACTATCTAGATCCTAATAAATTATTCTCTATAGCATCAGGGAAACCAAAATATCTCAATCTGCTATAGTTGAGAGTGGTACACCATGGAATCTTACAACTTATTTAATGTATACCCGAGCTAAATGATCAATAGATAAATCTTTTATAATGGAAATGAAATTCAATTATTTCATATAGAAAATGACTAAATATCATATTGCATTATGTCCTTTATATGTTTTGGGGAGTCTGATGAACAAATCCATGGAAATGCTTTCCCATATCTATTTTGGTACGGGAAATGGTGATAAAATCCCCATATATTTCAATCTCTTAGTCATGACATGATTGAATAATATGTATCCGGATATATAATATGAAAAATTTCTTTTCATTATAACCCACAACAAATACTTTTTCAAATACCTACACATATTTTTACTTCTAAGATGAATATAGAATTTTGAATAATTAGCTTCATAAAAAAACCATATTTAACTTATGTATTGACATGACACATACTCAATTCCTAAACCATATGATTCTACTGTGATCATGGTAGAACTAAACAATATTCACCCAAATTATTCTATAATTTTACAGATCCTTTATTTTCTTCTTAATCATTCCATTAATGGATGGTTATATATTCATCCATGATAGATAATATATGTACCCTTTTCTCATTATTTCATGATTTGTCTCTATAAATCCATAATATTGGATATATTTCAATCATTAAAATATAAAAAATTGGTTTTATTTCTAACTCAGATAATTTTCTTCCTTATTCACCTTCCTAGTGTGATTATATATTGAGAGATCAAAACATTTGATCTCCTATAACCGTCCTATCTTGATATTATTCAACTAAATTTTTGTAAATATATATATTTAAACTTTTATATTTATGATATATATAATACCTTCCCCCACACAGATAATGCCTCCACATATACAAAGAACAAATTGTATATGTCATATCAACGTCATGAGTAAGGTAACTTTTTTAATTAATTTTTAATTGGTGAGAGACATATTTTATCTCCATGTCATTCTACAAGAGGACTCAAAAAAAATTAAATCTTTAATTCATATATAAATATAGAAACCCATCCTCAAATATAGTGTACTAAATATACTATAAAAATTACCTACTTTATCTTTGGTTCATTGAAATTATCTTCGTATTCATATATCAACAAGAACAAAACCCCCATCCAAATAAAATTTGTTATTTAATTATATATTCCTTAGAAATATCTCATAGAGAAATGGAAGTATCAATCCAATCCATGAAAACTATGGATCTTAGATACTGTGGTTGGACTAAGTTATTCCTCAATAACTTTTATATTTTATAGATCCACTGATATACCCTCACATGAGATTATATGACCCAAGAATGAAACTTTATGAATCCAACATTTTCAGTTGGTAAATATAGAATAAAAATTATCCCTCCACTAGGTCATATCAAAATTATCAATTATTATTCATTCTATTCTATCCTATTTAAATATATAAAAATATTATCTTTAAAGACAACCACAAAATGATTAATGTAATCTATGAAAAATATATTCATAAAATCCATAAATATATAAAAATAATTTGTATATCTAAAAACAATTAAATTTTTTTTTACAATTCCTAAACCACCTACATATTATTGTCTGGGTTATATCCTCCTTGAACATTAGAGGATCATATGAAAATTTAATATAGATCTTGGAAAAATATAGATCTTAATTTAATTTATCAAACATTTCATTGGTACATGGTAGAGGATACATTTTCATAATAGTGATCTTGTTATGTTCACTATAATTAATGAAAAGAAACATTTACCAACATTTATTTTTAAAAATAATAATAGGTTCACCCTATGTATAAGTACTATGATGAATGAATCCTATTTCTATATTCTATTGGAGTTTCTTATTCATTTACCAAAACATAATCACATTAATTTTATATTAATTCCTTGAAATTGGTGTAGCACAATATATGAGTTATACTAAAAACTCAACATCATGATTCATGGGAAGAATAGGGAAGTCCCCAATAAATACATCAACATAACCCCCAAATGATTGTAAAATTAATTTGTCGATGTTCTCCCCATCCATTTGAGATAAATATCCCACACGAATAGGTATATGAGATCATATTATGTATGTAATATAAGTTGGTTATTTGTGTTCATCCTCACCTTGATAGTTAATCGAAGGTTGATCTTGATTATCGATTATAATTTCCCTTCATGGACAGTTGATATGGGATCTATACTGAGAGATCCAATCAATACCTAAAATTACACATAATTAAACTAAATGAATAATAACATGATTTCAAGGAATGAAATTACCAAAAAAATCTTTTAGTGAGGATATATAGACTTCATATGTGGTCATCATACCTTTAGAAGTTTTTATTAAAAACAATAATTCTAGTCATTTGGTTTTTAATTTGATACTCTTATAAAAATATTTAGATATAAATTAGGCGGTAGAACCAAGATCAAATTAAAAAAAATCCCAGATTTGATGATTAGTGTACCTTTCACCATGTCATTAATAACATACCCTTTATATGGAGTAATTGTATAATCTTGGAATTCTTACCTTAGTTTCATCTATGGTAAGTTACATTTATTTTTAGTGAATTATTTGGAACAGTATGCCATAATATTGTAAAGAAATCAGAGTACTTTTATTTATTCTACCATTCCATATCATTATTTATAATTGTTACCTTTTCACAACACATGTACCCACCACATTTTCCTTTTAATAAAGTAAAATTGTGTTTCCCTTGACATCTTTCAGATGTTTTTAATATCCTTCTCTTCCTTTTTCTAGATATCTATTTTTTCGTATCAATCCTCTTATTATATTACATTTATTAAAAGACAAGAATCATGGTGATATCTTTCTCATTCTTTATGAAACATGATATTATATATTTATATAATGAAAATTAATGTAAAACTAGTTCACGTTAATTGATTGGATTTAGCCCATCAGTGAAACAATCATTTTTACTCTTTGGATTATATATATAATCTACATCATTCATTTATATCCTTTTAATGATTTCTTAATACATTGAAATATTTTCCACTTCCTTTTATCATAGACTTTGGAATTCAATATCCATATCCTCTATTTTTTATGAGATAGATATTTATCCCTAAAAAGGTAACGTAAAATAATTCATCTACAAGATGACAATTTCCTCTACATCCTTTGTTTTTTTAATTAATGAACACTGTTTTTCCAAATACCTATTTATATGATAAACTACCATGAACACTATAAATTTTTATTACTTACAAATGAAAGCCATATGTTTCCTATGAAACATATCAATTTATTAGATAAAAATGGATTCTAGGTTTCATTTAATGATGTATGTTATTATCAAAATGAATAGTCTAACATTGATACTTCATGTCACATATTAGTATATTTCTCCATAAATGAATATTTATTGGTTAGAACATGGGTTATCTTTTCCAATAGAGTTATAATTTACTCAGTTCCAGCTCCATTTCCATCTTTATTATCTTTCATAGGAGGGAAACCTCTACAATGATTTTGTACACGGATATTATTTCTATTCCATCCACTAGGATCCAAATAAAAAATGTCATACACTTGATCATATCAATAAATTATGAACAATAATGTATAATTTTTAAACTATTTATACTCATATGATTAATTAAATTTTTTTCATATCTAATATATGAATCATAATCTCATTTTATTTTGGAACATTATAAAATCATAAAACTATTTTCAAAAAAATTATAATTTATTGTAAAAAAATTAATTTACAAAACCATATTCCATGATATTGTCAAACTAGGTGAATAGTGTGGTCTTGTTCACTATGCTCTAGAATGATGGTTGAGATATACTCAACCAAAACTTTTTTGGGTTATTTCACCAAGATTCATATATACCCAGTCAATGTCAGCTTTTTGTATCCTAAAAGGAAAGTATCACAAGGAAAACCACATAATCTATAAATTAACAAATGCATTATGATTTTATTCTACAATTATAAATATCCTCAAAGTATTTCAGAGGGTTATATTACATAATATATGTTTCCCAAATGTTTATCCCATGATTTCTCCTAAATTTTCTATGATACTAACTATAAACGCCCAAATCCTAGTTCCCTGGAGGCCTTAATTTTTATTACATTACCACTAGATGTTAGCAATCACATCCCAAAGAAATGAATTTTTTAGTAGTCTTGGTAAACTAAAAAATTCTTGAACCTCACATTACATTATAAAACAAAAAATATAACAAATTATTTTCTTTGAGATCAATTTTTTTTCTCAATAATATATCCTTGTATATCATTAATGGTAAATATACAAGAATCCTGGTGAAAAAGAATCATAATTACAGGGTGAACTCAGATGCTCAGTATAAAATTGTATACAATAGTTGTTTTTATAGAATAAATATGGAATATAGAAGATGTTAGGAATAAATGATTATAAAATAATTTCCTATAAATAATTAAATGATCTTAAAACATATACATGGATGATATGACTATTTGAATAATCACATGTACATGATTAATTGATTTCATTGAAAATAATGCATAATTTTGGACACCGTAAACATACAATCAAGCCCTTGGAAAAAGATATCTTACATAAATGGAAAAGTCCACTAGAAAATACCCAATATGTTTTGTCTCATGAGGCCGACTAAGGAATTGAAGGGATAAATAATTTAGGGTCTCACCATTCACTAAATAAATCCAATGCATTCATTATAGGAATAAATTACACAATGTAATCATTATTAATTAATAAAAACAATCCATATTGGAAGAACTAGTATCACAATGTCAATTCATTATTTATTCAAATATATCATAAACCATGTAGAGAAAAATGGAGGATGTAATCATTATAAAATATCCTTGGTAAATTATAATATTACATAAAGGATATTTTTATAAATAATATTCAATTAAAATTATATATGGATAAATTATTTAGGAAAATACACTTTTAATTATAAAAAATGTTATTCAAATTCTAGTAATATATAAAATATTATGAAATACATTATCTATTGAATTAACTATGAACACTTTTAAATTAATCTTTAAAATATTGTGTGGATTAGGTGGTGGTAATTTAATCAATTCAACGAATGTTAAAACAAATCATCCATTAATATTTTTTAAAAAATTAAAAAAGTACATCTTTGGAAAATAACAAGAAGATTCATTTGAAAGATTTATAAAAATTTAAAATTTTAAAAAAATAATAATTTAAAAATCTTGTTACAATAGAAATAAATTCTTGATAATATTTTAAAAAAATATGGTAATTGGGGAAAAATATTTCCAATCAAAAGGAAAAACCACGTTGGTGTTCTAGAAGATATTATTTCTGTCTAATGAGTACTAAGGGAAAGGAAAATGAAAGGAAAACATGAAATTTCTATAAATTAAATTTTAGAAACAAATAAATAATTTTTTTGATATAAATATCAAATATTTACCCTAATATAAATTTAATCTTAAATAATCTAGAATAATGATGTGAATTTTATTATAATCCCAAATAACATTGGTAAATTTTGAATGAAAACCTAATGACAGAACGTACCATACATGGATATGTAAAACCCAAAAATATTCATGATAATAATCATAAACTACATTCATATTAATTATATAAACCACAAAAAAGAAATAAGTGGTGAATATGGCATGTGTCTCCAAGAAATAAAAAGTACACGAAAATTCCTTAACTCGAGTATGAATTTATTTTTGAAGTGATCTAAACTCTATATAATGTATTCAAAATTTACAAAATTTAAAAAATTATATAATATATTAATTTATATACTTATAATATTACATATTATCCACTTATAACATTTCAATATGTACTTATTAATATAGAATTATTGAAATCATCATTTTTGAGTGTTAACTACTTCATTTTTTGTGGGAATTTTAGTTTTTTCATCTAGTAATAATCTGTTGATCGTGTTACCATTAATCACTAATCTATTATTATATATCTAAATATCATATATATTCCTAATACAATTATTTATAATCTTTCATAAAAATATATATTGAAAAATAAATTATATCGTTCATGGGGACGGTAGGCTTTACGTACATATAAATGTTGTCTTCTAAATTTTATGGATGGAATCAAATTAAAGTAAATAATAATATACATTTATAAAATAATTATAATATTATATTTATCATATATGTTCCTTAAGTATATTCTTATAAAAATCTATCTAAATCATAAATTCAGAATTAATCACATTGCTTCGTAGAGGTTCTAGTCCACACGTATGCATGAGTGATATTATCATTTTCCAAAAGATGGAAAGGTAAGAAGGTAGATAATAAAATATAATTATGAAAGATTAATAATTTCATAAATATTAAATTTAAATTTTAAAATCATCATAATATCCTTCCAATAATGATGGTGATATGAAATTAATTTTATAACTACTCTAATGTGGTAGAAGAATAAAACCTATAATTAGTGTCTATTAATGTTTGGAATTGAAATTTGTGAGGTTTTCTGAAGCTATAGTTCACAATTTCATTTAAATAACAGAGAATAGGGTAGTCCTTTTATATGTTGGGGAGAGGACACACTATGAAATTTGAATAAAAATTAAAATATAATAATTTTTTA
Source organism: Viscum album (assembly GCA_963277665.1). Lineage (NCBI taxonomy): Eukaryota > Viridiplantae > Streptophyta > Magnoliopsida > Santalales > Viscaceae > Viscum > Viscum album. The sequence continues at coordinate 570,408,643 of OY728151.1, forward strand.
CTCAAGATAATGATAAAAAATGTATAGTTTTTTAATTGAGGGATATTTAGAAGATTATATTTGGATGGAAAAAAATTTAAAAGATAAACTCAAAAACACTCTATTATATTTTGGTTTAACACCCCTTGTTAAAATTGATTTAAAATTAAACATAGAAACAAAATTTTAATATATTTACTATTTATCAAGAATAAAAAAAATAAACTATCAAAATTTAAAACTATAGAAATTATGATTCAAAATATGAAATTTATTTTATCAAATTCAATCTCTAAAAGTGAAAAATTTACATTTAAAATAAACCTTCAAAATAAAAATAAAAGTTATTTTCTATAAAAAATGTAATAATAGTTTAATAAAAAAATAAAAAAATTACATTGATTTAAATTACTTTAAATAAATTATAACATATTTAAATTAATTAATTGAAACAAATTTAAAAAAATGGTTCTTTTTTAATTCTTGAAATTAAAATACATTTTTTAATGGAAATTAATTTTTTTACTATTCATCAAAAAATAAAACATTTCAAAAAATTATCAAAAATTTAGTTTAATATAATATTTGGCAAGATTATTTGAAAATTTAAGTTCATTTTTTAAAATACACATTCTAAAATTGAATATATATTTTATATTTTTTTCAAAAAATGCATAAAATAGTTTTAAGGAAAATTTAATTTTTTAAACAGATTATGAATATTTAAAAATACTCTACTTATATATCAATATATATTCCTTTTATAATACCTTATTACATATTGTTTTAAAATTTTCATATTCCTATACATATCTATAATTAAAGTGCTATTTTATAATGGTGACATTTGAATAATAATTTTTATATAGTGTAATTTAGTTATCGTAATGATTGGTGTTGCGTGTTACACAATATACTTAAATGTCTAAATTATTTAAATAAAAATATATCATAAAATATATTTGTATTACAGGTTGTCTTCATGTTTTCATTTTAATGAGATCATGAGTTAAATCATGTACTTTTTTCTATCATGTATGTTCTTGTGGCTTAACATCCAATGGTTGAATAAAAAGCTACATCATTTATAACAAGTGGTATTATAGATTTTTTTATATAGAGATTCAACTTATAAAACCCTCTAAAACATAATTTTAACCTTAATTTAGAAGATTTATTCTCACCATTTCCTTATATTATAATTCTAGTTAAATTTAGTACCAATTATATTTGTTCTAAATCATTTTTGGAGTTAATTATCTCCATAATTTAGTGTAGGATAATGGTAAGTACCGGGTTGAGATTCTTAACATGGAGGATTTTATATTTTGAAAGATTTTGATATCGGATAATATACCATAAAAATATCATATTATTTAATTTATAGGTACCATTTTAAAATATAAGAATGAGGAATAATTTTCGTGGTTATATAATAAGAAAATAACTATTATCCAAATGTTATATGACCAGAATTTTTCTTTTAGCATCTGAAAGGTAAAGGAAATTTCATTACTTATATGCTCCCTCATTGATGTAAATGAGAAGAAAAAAAAATTAAAAAAAGTGTTCAACTCTTGATTGTTTTTTTCCACGGTAATGTTTTAATTTATGTGTTTAGTAGATCACAACAATATAAATAACATCAATAAGAGTCAATGGTGATCGGTAACGGTGAACTTTAGTGGTGTGTGGGGGGGGTGTTTCGTATAATTTTGTAACTCATGGATTCTTGGGATTTAATTATTACTACGGTGAGAAATTATAGTATTAGGGTAGATATGATTCATTAAAATATTATATATTTGATATAGAGAAACTAAATTCAATGAAATGAGATTTGTATATAATTTATTGGATCATATCGTGTATAATAGAGGGGAAGTTTCATGGTATGGAACAGTCACATAAATTAAAATGTTTTGAAAATTAGTTTCATTAGTATATTGGAGTAATTGTTTCCAATGTGTTGGAATTTAGGGTATAAATTACACCTTATAAAATATTATACTTAAAGAAGAATGAACTCTGAAATATATGTTTCTATAATTGGATCCAAAAATTTCTTATTTGAATATATGAATTTTCTTATACTGAGGGTCGGAATTCAATATGATTCTTCTATTATATAATATGGAAACTCATTTAATTTTATATCTTCGAGAGGATGTATGTGTAATTATACAACCAAAGGATATGGAAATGTAAACCTTGTGGATGAGAAATCTCTCAATATTATCAGGAAAAGTGATATACCTTTATAAATAAAAAATTTAAGATTTCTATAGTATCAATGAGTGTAGAAGATACTAAGATTAGAAAATAATTTAATTACCATTATATGGTTATATGATATGTGTTTCTATAGAAAATTTATACATGGAACCTCAAAAATTAAATGTAGTTCTGTTTTGGTAGCCAACGGAGTGAAAGATGGATCATTGTACTTGATTCCTATATAGAAATATGAAATTAATTTCATATAAGTAACATTTTCAATGCTATGGTGTGACCATATGGATGAATATAATGAAAAAGGAATTAAAATCCAAGATAATGAAGGAATTTTGATGAAAAAATCATAGAGTATGGAATATGTAAATATTGTTCCATTGGGGAGCAGTAGATGGTGTATTTACTATTATAAAGTAAGACGTCAAAGATACTAAATTTATAGTTAGTTGAAATAAATATATAGGGGGTACACAACGTTTATTATTTTGTTAGGTTACTATATAATGTTATATTTATCAGTGATTAAATATAGCAGGTTTGAATGTTCTTTATTAGGTACAAGTCATGAGTATTCAAAACATTTGACTAATGAAGATCCATGGTGGATGAAACTCGTTAAAAATGTATGTGTTTGAGTTATAAAAACGATGGGGAGTACAAAAAGAGGATAATTTTGTTGTTTTTATGGTGGAAGGGGATATATTTTTGGATGATCGTAGCTTGTAATCTGAAACATAAAATCATCATGTAGAGGATGAAGAACTAATTTGTTGATATTGCAATGAGTATCGGAATTAACATAGGGTATAGATTGTAGTTTATTGTGGAACATAGTAGTTATATTGCCTACTATAAAAATATAATTTTATCATCTCAATTGGGGTAAAAATTTCTGAAATTATTTTTTCATATAATAGAGGTTGAACATACCCATATGAAATTGTTTGGATCTATCTTCTATACCCCATTGAAGGTAATTAAGTGAAAAAACTGAAAGATAATTCCATTGCATGTTAATTTTAATTGTATAACGACATGCTTTTTATTTTGTATTGTAGGGAAATATCTCTTGGACAATTGATAGATTTTGAAATGTGATATCTATTAAAGAGGTATTTCCTAAATATTAAAACCTTTTAGTGACTATTAGTGAGTTAGAAGTATCACTAAATTATAAAGTTTAATAAATTGGATGATCAAAATTTATTGATGTTCTAGAAATGTTATGGATCATTACAGTTCTAGAAATAACAGATCATCATTAGAATGTACCAAAAAATATTTTGAATTCATATTGTGTTTAAAATGATAAAATCAACAAATATATTAGGGACTATAGAATCTCAAAGAATATCCCTTGAGATTAATTTTTTATAAGAAATATTTACAAATTGATTTGATCTATATAGGGAGTTACATAGGATTACCAAGATTATTCCCCAACTATAATGATAAAGATATAATCTTAATTACATACTTTTCATGAATTATGTGAAAATTAAAATCCAAAAATTGGATGAAATTATGAAGACAAAAAAATATTGGGCTTTATCCGTAGGGTATGATGTGGGTTTCTTATATGTGTACGGATCATGGGATCTAAGGGACTGACATTTTGGGAAGAACGTACATCAAAATATATGGGTTTTAGGATGATGAATGAATTTGATGATAGTTATAGGCCCCATGAATGGAATTTTTAGAAATGGAATCAATAAATAAAACGTATATATTTTTCTGATATCTTTTTTCTAGTTTTTAAAAATTTAATTATTTATAAAGTGCTCAATATATTTTCAATAGAATAAATTCATCTAAAAAATTTGGATTTTAATTAATCATTTATTAAAAGGGAATGCTAAATAAATTTACATGAGGTATCTAGAAGGTTTTGAAAGGGAAAAACATAAATCTTATTTGTATTATAAAATTTATCTTTTGTGGATTAAATAAAGCACCAAAGATGTGTAAGCAGGAGTTTAATACCTATATGGTTTAATTGAAGTACATTTTGACTTTTTTGGATAATTTTTTAATTTAAATGTGTATAATGATTATAGTTTCTTTATTTCTCATCAATATATTAAAGACAAGATTATTGGTGGTCTGATGAAGGAAAGGCCCCGTGATATTAAAATTGATTTTTTATATGATTTTATGATGAAATATCACAGTCTAAAAGTTGAGGTAGTCTAAATCATGAATATAAGTTGACGTAGTATAAATTTAAATGGATTAAAATTTATTTTTAGTCATAAACCTGGTGTATGTCATTATTTTTACACGATTAGTAATTATACAATTAGTGGGAGTTATCAGAATGTTACAAGAAAAACCCTAAAATAGAAAATTAAAAAGTGGTAATATGGATCCTCCAATAATTTAAAGGTTCATAAAGTTTTTATCTTTTCATCAGAATAGTTGAAATTATATTATGGGTTTTTTAATGATGGAATAAATCTATTTTTGATCTCATACCAATAAATATTATCTACTAAAATAATCCAATAATTTGTTCCCTCATATTGTCTCTTAGAGATATTGTTAGAATTATGTTTCAATATATCACTTTGGATTTGAATATTTATAGGGAACTTCTCAATAAATTATGTATTCTTTTAGCTGCAAAATTAAAACTAATATAATATTTAATTAAATACTCATAGATAAAAAATGTTGAAATTAAAAAGAGATAATAAAAGAAGAGTAAAAAATTATATATTATTATTGCATCTGTGGAAAAAATGGATTCCTTTGAAGCTCCCTTATTTATTATATAAAATATTTATCTAAATTTCATTTCTTGTTTTAAACCAATATAACTATTGGTAAATTCCAAAATACACATTAATACTATATCAATACCATATTATGGGTGTTTTTCCCTTCGTAAAACTATTTTAAAATCAAAAATACCTCTATGAAATTGAACAAAACCAAACTCACTCTTCTTAATGGAATTAAAATTAAAACCTATTTAAATATTAAAAATGGACACATCAAACTTATAATTTTAGAAATTGAATAGGTAAGAATAGAAAAAAATTCATTCATTAAATAATATTAACTCCTTATTATAATAAATATTTACCAAAAAATATAATAATGATACAAAAATCATAAATACTCATATTTGTCTTTTTTGAATTACATATACAAATATACCTAGAGTTTTATCATTTAATTGATAATTTATCTATCATATTAATTATTCATGGGGTCACAAGTAGATGCACTAGTTCCAAAAACATTATAGTTCACAACATTATACGTAATCCATGTTTTTTTATATTCATGAAATATTTGAAGTATTTTTTAAGACCTGTATTTCACAAAATTTAACAAATTGTTGTGAATGACACTTTAGAGGAATAATTTTATGACATTACCCATCATACAAATTTAAAATTATAATAATTTGGTTATACTATTTACATTTAGTTAGATAATAAGCTATGATTTTGGGATATGAATTATTTAAAAATAAAAAATCATTATTCTTGATGTGAAAGACTTCTTATCATAAACAAAAAAGACTTGTGATGTAGCTAACCATATTAAATTCAAAATTTATTATCAATACATTCATAAATATATCAAATTGATGTTCAAAAACCATTTTTTTTAGAAATTCATTATAATTAAATGAAAAGTAAATGATCTATATATTTATTCCACAAGTGATTAAAAACACATAAAGTAATTAATTTCTCAATTTTCCTCAGTTTTCAATGATTCGACTCAAAAACATATTGTGTTGAACATTATCTTTAGAGTGAAATTTGGATGGGATTTATTCCAAGAAATTAAAATTAAAATTATAGAAAATAACAGCTATATCAATTCACCGACAACTATAACTTTTACTACATACAATTAACCATGAAATTTTATTCCGATATAATTTAAAATAAAAAATCCATGAGATGCACCAAGTAAAGACCAATAATCCCAAATTATCATGAATCTTAAATAAATATTATTCAAAACTCTCCAATTTATTTACTCAATCTATATCCACAAAATTCATCATCCCATTCCCACAAGGCACTTACCAGAAATATTTTTTTTCTCTTCACAAACAAATATATATAACAAAGTCTTTCTCGTCCAAACAAATTAAAGAGTCCTAAAATGTTTGTTAAAAACCTAACTATACACCCTAATGAAGACGAATAATTGTTTATAATCATGTGGTAAAATTAAATGTAGCTATAAATAATTATTTTTTGAGTTTTCATATGTGAAAAGGGACAAATAATAATGTTTTATCTCTATTTGAAGATAAAATATATGGTCATTTTTAATTCTAGTATGGTCTCTTCTTTTTCTACCAGTAAAAAAATTTCTCAAGGAACTAAAAAAAATATCTAGTTAAAACCCCCACTTTCATTATATAAGTAGAAATGAATTTTTTTCATCCCTCTTAACTCACTTTATAACAGTGTTATCTAGTTTTTTTATAGTTTTGAATTTGACCAAAATTTAAGAATTGTGAAAGTAAAAGATATAAATTTGAACTTAAAATTGTGGTGTGAACTTCCATCCTTTATCTGGATTAAAAAATTCTTCTTCTCAGCTTCTAAAAATTAACATTTATTATATATTTCAGTTTCTCTTATTCAATAGTGTTTTCTTTCATTTTTAACTTTCATACATATAATAAAATACTCATCTAACGAAGATATTAATAATAAGTTAAATCTCCTTAATCTTCATATTTGCTTCCCATAATATCCATATATGATATATCCATCCAGAAGATATTCCCCCCCCCCACATTTTCATTCAAATGTATAATGAATTTTTACTTCCACAGTAGGTTGAATAGGAAAAATTAATTCTAATGTGTCTAACTAACATATTATTAATGGTTTCTTTATGTATTACTAGGATAAAATGTGAATGTTTTATAGAAATGAAATATTATTAACAAAATGTTATTATGAATTAAAATAAAAAAAATTCCACAATTATAAACACAAGTTTCTCAAAATACAAGATTTTTTTAAAAGTATTTAAAATTAGGTTTAAGTAAACATTACTGGTTCTCTAAATAATTATGATGAATGTAAATAAAATGTAAAAACATTTAGAGGAATTGTAGGTAGGTGTACATAAAATTATATGTTTGTTTGAGAAATGGCATTCAAATTTACAATAAATGTTTAATGAGATTACCAAATTATTGAATCTAGATTAGAGTTATTTTAACATTCATTTTAGATCATTTCATGAGGAAATTTAGTTTACTCATTCACATAGGATTAAAAAATTAAAAGGGTGTTTAATATGAGCATAAAATTATATAAAAAATAGACTAAAATTTGAAAACAAAAATGCATAAAATATTAGAAAAAGATTATTGAAAATAAAAGAAAAAGTGAATTGATAAAAAAGAGAAAAACACACAAAAATCCTAAAATAACCAAATATGTTCCTCCCCAAAAATTATTTCATAAAATTTCATCATTATAAAATATTATTTTAAATAAATTAGAATCAGTGATAATAGACATAATAAAAACATTTATAAATGATAGATACATCATGGTAATAAATAATATTCATCATCTTGGAGATAGATCTAATCTATTGAGGGATAATGAAAAGACACTTTTAAAATATCCAACTGGTGGACCTTCACTATGAAGGGTATCATTTTGACTATTTATTAAATCTAAACATAATGAAATAGAAAAATCATAGGCAACATTGTAAGATATTATCCCCTCGGAATGAAATTTATTTTAATAGAGACTTATTCTAGATCCCAACAGTTTCACTTTCTATATTTCAATAAATACTATATTTAGTATCCCTTAATCATGAAAAACATTTTTTATTATACATCCTAGAAATTTCATTGGTATTATTTCTAATTTCCTTGACCCCTTACATGTATTTTTTTATTTCTTATCTTGCAATAAGAAGATTCACATTATATTATTCAAAGGAAACATATCATATTTTTCTAACTCAACATACAGGGGAAAATCTATTAAATAGACCAAGATAAAATGGAACCATACTATTATATTTCTAAATGTAGTTTTATAGGAATATAGTGAATCATCGAACCTAAATATAAAATATTTTCTATATGGGTGGATTTTTTTTATCAATGTTAATTTTGATTTCACTATTGTGTAGCCTGGCCATTATTCTATTTTATAGGTGATATGTCGTTGAAAATATATCAATTACACCATGTTTCATCATCATATATTATTTTTTTACTATCACATAAGAGGGTTCCTCGATCAATGATTAAAAAATTTATAAGACTTTATTTATAAGATATGTTTATGTTTACAAATATGGAAACAATATTTCAGTAATCTGTTCTTAATGAGATGGATTATTAAAATATTAACAACAAATACAAAGAAAAAATTATGTAAATGCATGAAAACTATTTGATGAATGGTAAAAAAAATCAATTCCACATAGATAAATTAAATCACAAAATAATAGGTATTTTTGTGTTATTTCATTTTTTTAATTAATGTCTCTTCGAAGCTACGAGATATTACATGATTTTCCTAATTAAAAACACATATTTAAATAGTAAATTCCAATATAATCCATAATATATCACTTTTTAGAAGACACTTATGTTATAAAGTGACATCTATAACATAATTGTGAAAAAATAATAACTAATTAGACATTAAATTTTGGAAATCAATATTTTTATCATTTGATGACTTATAATATTTCATAGGTATTGTTCATCCAAAATTTAATACTTTGAATCAATCACAATCTTGTAAATTGGTTTTTTTGAAAACAATTATGGACTTCACCAGTATATTAATAATTTATTAACTGAGTGAGCTAAGGTATCTTATTTCAAACAACATACATTTTTTATTTAGGAAACAATTATTCTATAGTAAAGCATATATGAAGTTTCTCATTGAAAATAATGGGAAATAATCTAAAGTAGTTTTCCATAATAATTTCAATTCCTTTATTTATTTATTTAAAATACAATTATTGTAATAACATTATACATATCTAATGTCATGGTTTGACATTATGTATTTTCATTAGTTATTTTATTATTTAATTATCAGTAAAGAAAATCATTTAATATCCCAATAAGAAAAATCTAAATTTTACAAAAAATATATAAAAAATATACCAGCTATTCCTTAATAGTGGTATAAATATCTTGGAATTTATTTAATATTGTAAAATCATAATTACTAACACTGTATGTCCTTTCATGTTTTAAACTGAAAACAAACCTTATTGAAAAGTTAGAGGCATCATTACTTATTTGAAAGGGTAAGCTCTAGTTTAGAGGATAGACCATAACTGGGGTTATCAGTTTTTTATTTCTACTCTCCAATGTCATATTCATAATTCTCATAAAATACAAATAGTGACTTTTTCTTATAAGTCTATGAAAGGGAAATTCTACATTACTATATATTTTATTGAACCTACTATTGATAATATATTAACTATAGAATGACCAAACATCTCTCATTGTTTTTCAGTATGGAAGTTAATAATTACCTTGAGATTAGGATGGTTTACATGATTTATAATTTTAGAGATAGATTAGTTAAGGAAAAATCATTCGTACACATTGAAATAACAATTTTTACAATTATGAAATAATTTTTTTAAAAATAATTCTTTAGGAAATTTGATAAAATTATAATCAGACATTAAAAAGGTAATCCATAATAATTTAAGTAGTCTATAAACACTTCCATGTAACATTTAATAAACATATTAAAATAATCATAATTTATTATTCAATATTTACCTTTTCATTTCATTAACTAAATGGAATTCTCTAGTCAGTAGATATACTAAAAGGCCATGTGAAATTGGTTTTCATTTTATTTCCTTGTGTTATGTGAGTTAGAAAATATCTTAAGAATACATGAATGAAATAATGGTGAGTTTTTTCAAAAAATATATCATGAAATTTATTAAAAAAGGAATTTCAAAAGTATATTTCCTAGTGACTAAGTTTACTTTTCTATAGTCAATAAAAATTCTCTATTTTCTTTGATGTTTTTTCAAGAACATATCCTAAAATTCATTCTATCAAATTAAAATTACACTTTTCATGTGGAAAATTGAATGGAGCTCAAAAATTGGCCATGAAATATGGGAAAATTTATTCATGTTTCCAAAAATATATTGAATAATTTTTTAACACATTCCAATAATATTGGGTTCTATAAACATTGAAATTGTATCAGGTGTTTGGAATTATCCTCCAAATTAATTCTTCTCATAAATGGATAAGAAATGTTTCTAGTTAAATCTAATAGGGGCCATAATCCATAATTCCATTTTCAATTAAGGAATTTTATCAGTTGGATCCCTTGGTATATAGATAGTTCATTGAAAATAAAAACATGTAATCTCTCATTCTCACATATAAAATAAATTTTTGGATTTCCATGTAATATTTTCAACTCAATCTCAAAGTGAAAATTGATTGTAGTCAATCAAGGGATATGTTACTCAACCACTATAATATCAGCTTCAAATTTATCACTAAAAATTGGTTTTATGTTTATATTTTGATAAAATTGTATATAAAGATATATTTAAAATATAAGATTTTATACGAAATTCCTTATTTTAAGGGATATATATGATATAATTTTTTAGTAAAAATGTTATCAATTGGACGGTACTCATTAGTTTTTTGATAGGTGTAATTATCAATTTTATTATAATTGAGACTTTCAATATCAATAAATTTTAAATTTTTAATAGGATCATGATAAACTAGTTCGTGACTTTAAAATGTAGGAGGTTTATAAGAAATAGTTTATTAATTTGATTTGTGATATGTCTTTAAAAACCATCGGGATTATCAAAAAAAATACAGTCACTGTTTTTTGGCCTTTCAACAATTATTTTGAAATAATTTTCCATATTATCATCAATTTTTTTTAATTAAGTTACAGTTTTTTAAAATAATTATTTCAAAACAATTTAGTCTCATGAATAATGTATATATCAACATAAAATAATATCATGTTGACTTTAGGGGTTGAATTGTATTCATTTAATGAGGTGTTTTTTTGAATGAATTTTTTATAATGAATGACATATATTTCAAATTCAACTAAATATATACCTTTGTGGAAATTAGTGGATGATTTAAATGTTTTAAAAAAGGGTTACTAAATAATGATATGTCAATTTGTTCTAAATCAATTATCTTCCATGTCTAGAACATAATTAGTTGATATAAAAAAAAATTTTTCTACCAAATATACAACATCATCAATAACATCGATAGTTTTTTTGAAACCACAGTTGAAAAATTAAATAAATATTCCATTAGTTCTGGGTTCTATATACTAAAAAAATAAAAAAATCAGTGTGATTCATATCATTTAAAGATTATATTATGTCAAAAATAACTTCCTTTAATTCAAATTCATATATGATATATGGAAAGGTGAAAGTCCTTAGGACAATAAATTTTAAAAGAAATGTCTTTTGTATCATTGTAGAATTATTTCTTCTTAAATAATCATTCTCTTTTCCTATTAACTTAATAAAATGAGAATAATTTTCATTCAAAAAATTTAAATACTTCATAATTTGTTAAAAACATTTATTAATGGGATATTAACATTCAATTTTTAGAATTTTTCTAAAACATATTTATCTAATTATTTCTCAACTCTTGTTTTCATTGATAGATTGGTGTTATTATAGGGTAATTATGGTTTTAATGATTCTTTATCATTTTCAGTATAAGGAACTATAATCCTTTTCATGTATTCCATGGCCTTTTTATGAAAATCTACTTATTATGATATGAATTTTCCTTCAAAATAGATTCTAAATTTTCAAATTATATTAAATTTTGAAGAATAAAATTGATAGGTTGTTTCTATAAATAAGTTTTGAAAATTACTGAAATAAATTTTTGAGTCTATTGAATAGTTATTAGTTCAGAATCATGTATGGAAATTCATTTTTTGGGTTATTCATCTTGGAATCATATCTATTTTTAATGGAACTCACATTTTTCTTTCAATTTATATCATTGAGTCACTTAATGTTGGGATGTTAGGAATATATTCACTTCATTTTTCATGGTACCTATATCAATATACTGTTAGACAATTTTATCCATAAATGTATTCATTATGTTCTATTATTGTTAAATTCCTTTGTATTGATTAATTTTTTTTCTCACAAGTTATTTAATGTTGTTTTTATATTTTTGGATAGGTTTAGTGGGATATAAATTAATTGTATATTGAGAGTTGAAATTTTCATTAAACATCATGGGATTTTGAATTTCTAGACTCAATATGAAATAAAATCCATTTGTTTTTTATAACAATCAAAATATATTGTGGGATTGATTATTCTTATCTCGGTTATAATTTTGGTTGGTCTGAGAAAATATATATTGGTGAGACTAAAATGGTCTTCTGGGAAAAATAGTATTTCAATTTTCAATAAGATATTTCATTTGATGATATTTATCATTAATGTGTTCATTTAAAGTGAAAATCCTCCATTGGTATTTTTCTTGAAATGTTATTTCAAATTTGGTTGGTAGATTTTTTGTTTTAGACAACTTATAACGAGTTTATTTTCAGAGTTGGGTGTTGTAAGTTATTGAGTATATTTCATAAGAAAAAATTATCTTGTAACAATTTATTATAGATTTTGGGCCATATTAACAAATTATATTCAATCATTTGTGGTAGTTTTATCAACGAAAACTCCTTTATAAGTAGCATATATAATACACTTTTCATTAACAAATGTTGTAATTTACATTTTAGATCAATGTTTTGTCAATTATTTAGTGATGGGTGAAACTAATAAATAGTGTCTTGAATATTTCAAGGAATTCCTGAAAATATTTCCTTTTGTTTTTTCTAGATTTATTTATTTATATTATAATTGAAGAAACTCTTGAGGTAAAGAAAAAAATTAATGAAAAATAATTTTTATATTCATTCTAATATTATATTAAAGTATAGTGCGAATAAAAAATATATTTTCCAACGCATTTTAATTAAAATGTTCAGGAAATAAGTTTTATTTTTTTTTACATATATTCTTTTAGGTTACATATTGATACGAAAATATTTAAACTATTTAAGATTCTTATGTGGGACTTAAATTTTTAGTCCACTAAATTTTGTATGTTGGGGAATGAAACCAATATTTTTTTTTTGAAAATTAGAGGTGGAATTAGGTTATTCTATAATTATTTTAACTTCATATGATAATGAAAATTATTTTAATTTTTTTCTCAAATTAGAATTTCAGATTCAATAATTTTTCCTCAATTATTGTTAGTGGTTTACTCAAAATAATGAAAATGAAAATTTCCAATAGATCTATCCCTATAGTGATAATCACTATCATTTTTAGAAAATAAAGGAATACAATTAGGTTTATAATATCTATACTTAAAAAAATTAAAATCAATATAAGGAAACAAATAAGAAATTGATATTTTTTATTGAAGAGATCTATCATAGATCTATTATCAAAAAAAAATATCCATTAAAAAAATATTATAAATATATCTCTTGGGTTTTCCTTGGTGAAATTATGATATAAGTCTCCAAATATAAAATTGGTTTTCTTTTTTTCTGGAGAAATTGTTATTGATTGTGGATTTATTTCAATAAAAAAAATTAAAACTAAAATGCAATCGAATTGAAAATTCAAGGATAAAACATTTTGAGATTGAAAACAGATTATAAAATAGAAATATAAAAACAAAAAATTAACAAAGAAGTTTAGAAAACTTTGGATCCGTTGAATCCCCCTAATTATTTATCTAGAACAACTATATAATTATTATATATTTACAATTACCTAAAAAATATATTTAAAAACATAAATCCTCTTATATATTATACCAATGACTCATCATTTGTGTTTTTTTCATTTTAAATGTAATTTAAAACCCAAAAGGCCTCCAAAAAAAGGAAATAAAAAAAATTCCTCAATGGAAAGGCCTTATGAAATGATTATATATAATGATAACAAACACTTTAGTTATATAAATTTAGTAACATTTTGGTGAAATATATATGGAAATCATAAATGAAATCAGAATAGCTCATTCATTAGAATACTCATTTTCATAAAAATTCAAAGAAGATCGAGGGAAAAGAATAGAAAACAATAAGGTTTTTTTACATAGATTACACATATATAGATACCAGGGATATTAGTTTATCCTGGCTATATCCATTACAACCTTTCTACTTCTTCCTTCATCCATTTTCCTCAACACCAGTTTAATCACCAAACCTCTATAGTTTATATAGTAGTAATCTTATATTGTATAATAATATTATTTTTTAAAGAACATATATTCATTAAATATTGATGGAAAATTATTTGAAAATTATTATATCCTCAATAATTTTCCAACAGATGCATCAAATCATTCAAAAATTCTCTATGTTGCAGAAACAGTATCAACTCTCCTTTCATTAGTACATGAGTTGAAAACATTAAATATACATAAGAATTTAATGAATTTTCCATATTTAAAATTCCACTGATTACCCCTAAATAAATGTGTCTTCGTCTTCTCTTTAAATGAATATATGTGTAGTTGATCTTTATGATATAATGTAATTATTTTTTGGTTCTTATATTACTTAAATTGTTATATGGTGTAATGTATAAATATTTTGAAGATTCGTCATATGTATTTCTTCATTTTATTAATTAAAAATCCCAATGATGGTGTTGAAGGATTTATTATTAGGCTTATAATGACTTATGATCTTGGGTAATTGATTTTTAAGGGAAAAAAATCTTACGAAGGATGTGAAATCCATAGGGTATGAATAAAAATAACGTTACGATACAACCATCAGTATTACGTTCAATCTTTATATTCAAGAAGATGTTGAATATTTCGTTTCAGGTTAAAAAAATCAAAATATTAATAAAAAATATAAATTGGTAACCCTGATCAAATTACTCAATATATAATTTTAAAATTAATAGCATTGAATAAATTAAAATTCATTTATATTCCCAATAAACTCTTAAACCCCAAAATTGATGAAAATAATATCGAAAAAAATTAGATTGGGTTTATTCCATAAAATTAAAATGAAAAATATTAAAAATTGATTTTTCTTCAAGTACTCATAAATTATAGGGGTTAATGATGGTCAAAAGTTAACCAATTACTATGTGTCAACTATTAAAGGAATACATATGTGTCAAATATTAAATCTTTTACATGTACATTCAATTTCAATAATGGAATATGAGTAAATTTTACTAATGTAAGATAGAATGAGTTAATTGGGGTGAAGGGGATAATATGGGATATTTATGTGAGGTAGTAAATTGAAACATTTTTCAATTGTTCACAATGTTAAATTGACATGGTTAGTACTATAATGTTATATTCCTGGAAAAAGTAAATTATAATAAAATATAACTTTATCTAGAATATAATAGAGGTTAATGTCTAAATCTATAGTAGATATACAGATTTATAAATCTAGTATATATTCTATGTTGTCTAGGAAGTGATAAGGTGGTGTTTCACCATAGTTAGGCTTCTATGATAGAAATCATTTTTGGGGAACAGTGCAGAACCAATACTAGTTTTAGGGATAGAATGACGTCTGCTGATATTGGCTAAGGACTTGGTAGTGAAGCCTAAAAATGATTCATATGTGGGATATTGCTTATCCCAAACCATGGGAAAAAATTGGATATGTTTTAGATCAACCTAAAAGAGTGAATATTATATTTTTTGTGCATATACAAAATAATGATGATGGAAAAATATAACTAATATTCTGGATTCCAAAGGTTGGATGATCAAAAAAATTTAAACATGATGATGTGATATCAATATTTAATTTTTATTAATTTTGTGTACATACTATGTATATGCTGATTAAATTCATTAAATTACATCTAGGCTGCATAATATTGTTTTTTTATTGATAAATATTGGTCATTTCATAGTGTTTCTATGATAAAGGAAAACATAATGGTCTTCATGGGAGGATACATAATAGTAAACAGATGATATTTTTAAAAAATTTCACTATGTAATAGAAGTGGTAGTTAAAAATATGGAATTCTTTGACTATGTGATGTATTATTTTTAAATATTAGACTATGGTGGACTCACTAACTATGAAAATTAGAACATGGTTAAGACTAGTAGTAGAAGATGGGATCAACTTTATTAGCATTGGGTTATTTATTTATTTTTTACATAAACTGTTCATGAACACATTGTAATCATCTTATGATCAATAAAAAAAGATATTACAAAATTCCCCAGATGGATTTTTACTACAATTGATCCATATAAATACATGGGTTTTTATTTTGACTATATATCATTCAATAGTTATCTTTTGGAAATTATTATTTATATTATTTTAAGGATAAAGATTCTATGTAGTTACTCAGGAACATATTTATTTTATTTTCTAGTTCATTCAGTTCACAGATTAATTCTTATACCTTTTTCTGACATGTATGTTCTATTAGTGTAACATGTTGTGAATTAATTAGAAGTTAAATAAAACATGATATATTTTTTAGAATTCCCCTATCGCAATATAATTAGGATAATAATAAAATGTAATTATATATATCGTATTTTTTGATTGAGAAAACCAACCAATATTATCTCTATATCCTAAATACTAATGTTTTCAGTCAAACTAGTGATTGATATGTATGAGTAACCCTTGATATTGCTACATACTAGGGAAACAATGGGATTATCTTTATTCTCTAAGAAAGTTTTTTAACCATTTACTATTATTCAAGAGGAGAAACATGAATATTCCTTATCTATGAAAAATTGGTTTGTGTAAAATTATGAAGAAAACTTATTTGTGTTGTTTAATTATACCTGGTTTGTAATAGGATTAAAACTCCAGGGATATACCCTTGAATTTTCTTGTTTTGGATAAAATAGGGAATCAAATTTCATGTGCAATAGTAATCATTGTTCTTTAAGGATATAATAATCAATATTTTAATGGAAACTTGTTAAAAATACATGTATTTGTTATTTCTTCATTAAATATTTATCACTACAAGCCAGAAAATAAAATGTGAGTAAAGGGAGATAGATTCATTCAGTAAACATATCCATAGGTAAGAGATGGTAATGGGTGTTAATTGTTAAACACTAACTCACACCAATTAACCACCCCATTAAGTGATTATCCACCAATCCAAATAGAACAAAAAATTGGACTCTTATGTTAATGAAATTAATGTGATATTTTCTAACATAGTTTACATGTTGCTGATTCCATATAAATCCTTATAATCTATGCATGAGATGTTTCTCGAAATATATGAAGGTGACTAAAAAATATTCAAATCTAAATTATATGATGTAGTAATAATTAAGTTAAAATAAGGATATATACAATAAAACAAGCTAATTCATTATTCAACAGGGTGAATGTAATTATAGAAGAAATGTGAAAACATGGGAAAATCCTTTACTAATTTATGGTTATGAAATGTATCCTGATATACTTAATTCTTAAATTAAATCTAATGGCATTAGTTATTGAGGAAAAGGATCCCAAAGCAGTAATGTTGAAAATCATTCGTATCACTTGTGTTAAATCTGAGATGATGACTAATGATGTGGATCCATTGGAAAAGAATAATTATAAAAAATTGGAATTCAAGGTAGTGTAGAATCTTATTATGGAGTTTATATCTTAATAAAAGGATATTTACAAGGAAATATTATTCCATTATTCAAAAATGAAATGTATAAAAATATATTTTATGGAAAACATCAACTCAATTGTTTTCATTGGTAATATTGAGCATCATGTTTCTCTGTTTCCCAAGATATTTTTAGATGATAAAAAACAAAAATCAACCATGAAAAATATTTCAATTGAGTAAAAATACAATATGAGTTTACAATAAAAATTAAATTTGAATAAGAGCATCCTTTTATAAAAATATTTTTTCTCTGAAAAAACAGAAGTAGAAGAAATTTAGGATTATAAAAACCTCTAATATGATGTTATTATGGCTATAAAGAACTATAATGATAATATCCAAGTGATGGTGTATATAATTACTGAAATGGAGGATTAGAATTGAATGTGGATTTGTAGGTTGTATTAATAGAGATATATGTTTACAGTTCCAAAAACTAAGAAATCATATGAATTAGTTTGAGATTCCAAACACTATATACATAAACATAGAGAGAATAAATCTTATTTAAAATAAATTTTAAAAACGAAAAATCAAAACTACTAAAAATTATCACATTAAGTAATTTTTTCAATTTCAATAAATAATATCACTCTTCGTCATTCATGTATCAACTAATACGGTGGAATATCGGGAAAAATGACTCAAGTATATTAAAAGAGAAATTTATAAGTTACAAATAATAGTTATACATCATGAATGTTAGTTTACTCTTAGTATGAAAACATGTAGTTAGATCATTTGAAGGGATATATTTGTGATCCATCTGAGTCGTTAATGTATTTCATAGAAAATAAATTCCCCAAAAATGATTTCTTCGATAGTGTAAGGTTTGATCATAAAAAAATAATTCATATTTATTTAAAAACATGAATAACTAAATATATGATTTAAAAATGATTATAGCGATACATAAAATACCCAATGGAATATTATCTAATAAAATAAAACACATAATAATAAATCCCAAATCATGTGATTTTTTTTTTGAAAGATTGAGATCGTGCCAAGAAAAGAATGATCCCTTTATTGATCAGATAAAATCACTTACACCAGTCTAAAAGTAGGTTCCTTACATTGATCCTTCCTTAGAAAGGAAATGAGATCACCCGGAGGTTGATCCTCACAATAAAAACCAGATCTATTCACACCATTGTTTGCAAGACCATCAGCCACCAAATTTTCTTATCTATAGACATGTGAAACAATGTGATTCTTAGAGTAAAGAAGATCCAAGCATCTTGACCATTTATTGGTCAGCTTCTAAGAAATATGAAGAGCACCTTTCCTAATAGCAACCACCACTTTTGTGGAATCACATTCAACCCATAGTTTGTCCCATCCCCTTCTCCCAGCTTGCTCAACCGCTTCAATAACAGTGTCATATCTGCATCAATAGAAGTGACAAAGCCACACGAGCCATAAAGACAACCAAAAAAACAACCTAAATGATCCCGGAAAACCGCCCCAAAGCCAGAGTTACCCGAGTTACCTCGCGAGGTTCCATCCATGTTGATCTTGATCCAGCCTTGGAAGGGATATTGCATAAGCACTTCAATCATGCCATGAGGTGGAGGGAAGTTTCCCCAGACTCCCAGCCTCTTCGGAATATAGAGATCATGGTAGGAATTATCACAAAAGCAGGTTCTCGGTAGAAAAGCCTCACGGACAACATCAAGCAACCCAGAAATTGCAGTACCAATGCTGAATTTCTGCTGCTCATGAATGGCCTTGTTTCTGGTTTTCCATATAATACAAAGTAATTATTCCGCAGTAGATAAGAATAGATACCTCAGTTGTGGAGATAAATTAATCGAAGACCAGGTTCGTATGAATTCCACGATTAAGTTTCCTCGAGGCATTGACACTTCAGATAAGCTGGAGATGGCCTGCCACATTGCTCTAGGAACCACACAGCTAAGGAATAGGTCATCAAAGTCCTCTATGTGTTGATGAAATAAAAAACATCTGGAGTATAGAGATATGCTACATATTTGAAAAAATTAATCAAGAGGATGTTTCTCGTGATCTAGTCTCCAAGAAAAAGTGGCACGCGAATGTTTCAAAATTCCCTTATTCAACTTACCCATCTATTGAGAGTCTGAATCATTTCCAATAGTATGCTGGAAAAAATCCTTTGAGGAGAGTATGCCATTTGATTCTTCCTCCCAAGCCCAGAATTCTTCCTAGAGGAGAAGGAATATTGCCCCACAGTAGAAATAATATGGTTCAGAATACCCTCTATACAGCCTTATTTCTCCTTGATTGACAGATCCAAATTCAAAATAGAATTGTTGTCAGTAACCAAGTCTTCTAGGTGTCTTCCAGTCCAATTGCATTTCCAGAAAGGTGAAGAAGAATCCTTTGAAACAAGCCACCGGGAATCAATATCAATTCTAGAGAAAATGTTCTTAAAGGCAGGCCAGACAGATGAATTTAGATAATTAATTGTTCCATATTTTAACTTGAGAATGAATCTATCCCTAAGTAAGGCTAAGGCCTTAAATTGAGTGTTAACAAGCTTCCAGATAAAACCATCTTGCAGGGAATCATTAAATAATGTCAGGTTTTTAATACTTAGACCCCCATCTTCATAAGGATTGCAGACTGAGCTCCAACAAATTGTGGAAATCTTTTTTTCAAAGATTCTTCTTCTCTAAATGAAGTTTCTTATGGAGGTGTTGATGTTATTGAGTAAATCAAGTGGCCACTTGTAGACCATGAACAAATAGGAAAATTTTGAAATGATAACGGACTTCACAAGACAAACTCTGGCAGCCATGGAGAGAGACTTCCCCTTCTAAGAGGAGAGTTTTCTACGAATCATGCCAACAATGATAGAGAAATAGTATGATTTTGGTCTCCCCCAAAACATAGGAACTCCCAAATAATTGAATGGGAGATATCCTTCATGAATTCCTAGCTCTCTGATAACATCATTCTTCCTCGTAGAGGAGAAATTTCTTCCATTGTAAACAAAGGACTTGCTCCATCTAATCACCTGACATGATACCATCTCATTGTGAAAAAGGACTCTCTTAATGTTCCTAATATTTGCCTTGTCTCTTTGAGTGAAGAGAATGATGTCATCAGCGTACAGAAGGTGAGATGGGGCAATCGGCCCTCTTCCAGCATAAATAGTCTTCTGCTTCCCATTTCCAACCATGATAAAGAAGAATATACTAAGATAATCTACTACAATAGAGAAACTTATCGCTGAAAGAGGGTCACCCTACCTGACACCCCTTGCGAAATCAAAGTAACCTTTAAGATATCCATTAAATAGGATAGAAATGTGTGCTGAGAAGATAATATACTTGGCCCATTTGATTAAGACATCATCAAACCCATACGTGGAAAGAATCTTTCATATAAAGCCCCAATCCATTGTGTCAAAATCCTTCTTCATGTCCAGCTTGAGAGAAATGTTTCCACCCTTGATAGGAATTTTGAGAATGTCCACACATTCTGAAGCAGTAATAAGGCAATCCTGGATCAATCTCCCTTTTATGAAGCCAAACTGATTAGCAGACACAATCTTGCAAGCAATGCATGAATGTATACTAGCAAGTAATGTGATGTTATTTTTTTTATATGGGGAATATAAAAACATTCTTCTCGATGGCTATGAACTACTTTATAGAACCATAAAAATGATATTGAATGAGAATAAATAAATAATAAAGGTATTATTTTAATGTACATTATTTTCTGTGTGAATTATATGGATACAAATCATTTATTATCATGCCATGGTTAAAAAATGTTCCAAATTTTACTCAATGTTGATATAAACAAAGAAAAAGTCATTATTATGTATGAAAAAACTGAAAGAAAACTACACCCTTTAATGATTTCATTTTTCCATCCTCTCGAACAATGTAGAAATTATACACACAACCAATTGAGGATAATTAGTGGAAATTGGTAAAAATGAATAGGGTCTAAGAAAGAAAATTGAGAAAATATTTATTTAAAGTGAATGGGTGAAGCAAGATTGTGGATCCTTTACGTAAAATATACTTCCCATATTATGGAAAAAATGATATTGTCATGTGTATTAAATAAAATAAGGAAATAATTTTGGGGTTTGTAAATAATGAAAACATTAAAATAATTAGCTCAAAAAATTCCAAAAAAATTAAGGTGGATATATGAGGGACACAAATGTTTTTGTTGCTAAAGGATATGGTAACAATTTTATATGTTTTATCCAATTATGTGATTCGGGGGTTGTAATAAATTTCACTATCTATATATGTATTATAAATAGAAAATATGGTAAAATAGTAATGTAAGGGAATGGTATTCATGGGATTATATATGTAATTAATTGATTGGAAGATGTGTGATCTTATCTAAATGAACTAAAACAAGTTGTGGTTCATAAGTATTGGCCACGTAATTCAAAAATGCATGGATAATGTAGTGATTAATAAATTAATTCATGCTATCCATAGACTGTATTGTTATCATAGTCATATGTTTGACATTATTTAAAAGGAAAAGATCATTATAGAGAGTTTCAAGTTGAAATTTAAAAAGTAGATATGTTTTTTTAGTTTGTGAACATAGATGTTTTTGGGAAGATATCAATTATTGAAATTGTTTTTAATAGGTACTATGTGATCTTAATTGATGATTATGGTTTGTAATGATCTCTAAATATTTTTTATTGTTATATTTCATAACATGTAATCAAATATTAGTTGATAATTTTCATGGAATAGAACTTGTGAAATACTAGACAGATAATGGAATGAAGATTACCAATTTAAAACTAGTGAATTATATTAAAATTCCAAAGATAATGAATCATGGATTAATATTTAATACTCTTAAATGAAAATTTTTTATAGAGGGTAGGAACCAAATAATAAAAAACATTGATTAAGTAATGAAAATTTAGAAAGACATAATGAAGATTCTTGGGAAGGACGTAGTCTTGATATTGAACTATATTTGGAATAGATAATTTTCATATTTAGGTTAAGAAAATAATATATACATGATGTAGTGTGAGAGTAAATCTACTTAAATATACATTCCAATATTTAAATTTAAAATTTTTTTTCTAAATATATAGAAGATCATCCATAATAATGAATCTCATAGAGTTGAAGGAATATTTATTATCTAATCATTGAATTTTATTTCATAAAATATGTTCATAAATTTCATAGATATATTATCGAAATTCAAAATGTTCCAATTGATGAAAATGGTTTATTTTATAAAAAATATACTGGAAATTTCTAGATGAAAGTTATCTAAAGTTGAGAAGATCTAAGGGGGAAAAGGGGTTTGTGGAAAATTCAAAACAAAGTAATATAGAGGAGGTTGATGAAGTAATTTTTGTATTTTTATGAAGTATAATAATAAGTGATAAAATCAATGGAGAAATCATTTCCAATGACAAGAATTCTCCAACGAAAACATGTTGATAATATCACGGTAGAAATTTTTACTTTTATCAAAAGAATAAAATAATAACTTTTAAGAGACTATTAAACATTAGAGTATGGATTAACTATATGAATGAATATATTGAAAAAAATAAAAATAATAAGACATGGTAAATTCATTTTAACATGTAGGATATTAATTAAATCGAATAAAATGGGTTTTTCACAACAAACTAAATGAAAAATAATAAGATGATTTGAAACAATGAAAATTTTATGTATATAGGATACTCATTAATTTGAAGAATAATATTGGGTGAGGATATTTACAACACATATATGATGGAGATTATTTGATTATTCTTTCCATATTTATAAAAATGAGGTTCAAGGATTTCCAAATAGACCTCAAATCAGCATTCTATAATGGATTACATAAATAATAACTGTGTATTGAAGAGTTTGATCAATTTATTATTTATGAATTTTGGAAAAATGTTTTTTGGTCAAATAATTCAATTTATGAGTTGAGTAAAAATCAAAGAGCATTGTATTCTAGGCTTCATCAATATAGAAAAAAGCATAGTTTCAAATTGAGAGGATTTTATCATAATGGCAATATCAAAAATAATAATAACCAAAGGATTGTGGTTATCATTCAAGTTGATGATCTGGTTG
This sequence comes from Viscum album, assembly GCA_963277665.1. Lineage (NCBI taxonomy): Eukaryota > Viridiplantae > Streptophyta > Magnoliopsida > Santalales > Viscaceae > Viscum > Viscum album. The sequence continues at coordinate 570,432,681 of OY728151.1, forward strand.
TTTGAGGTCGTTATGAATAATAATATTATTAGTTAATTATATTCGCGAGGTGATACCTTAAGATATTAATAATTATAGAGTTGACACTTTTCCTTCATTTTTAGGTTACCTAATGATTTCATGAAACATCTATTTCTATATCCAAATATGATACTTAGGATCAAAGAGGGTTTGGAATAGAATATAATGAGACTATAACATCACCATTTGTTACCTAAATGATGTTTCCAGGGGATGTTGATTGCAATGAAGGAATTTCATGGAATATATTAAAAAAAATTAAGGCCTATTATACATTATAATGATAATAACCAATATTTTTATCTACTTTTGAATCAATAAGATACCAAAATTATCTCAAAAAATCCACTTTTATGATGTGAAAATATAATACAATAAAATTTAATAATGTATATTATATAAAATAAATTCTATTTTTCATAGTATGTACCACACACAACACTGATTTTAATTGAACAATAATATAATATGAAAACATTATTATTTAAATACGATAGTTTCATCTAGGATGTTGGTTTTCAGAGAATGAATAGGTGTAACTAAATTTTAAGATATATATTTTGAAAATTATTACATATTAAAATTTATTTATTAGTCCATGGGAAATTATTACAAAATTTTGAATAATAAGGATGAAATTATATCTGGTTATGAATAGTTCTAAGATCTTATATGTATAAAAATAGTTATGTGATATATTTTATATTTTAATTTAAAATAAAGATATCAAAATTTTAAAAAAAAATATGTTATAAAATTCATATAATATTTTAAATAAAAACGTCAATATAATCTTAATTAAAAAATTTTCTTTTTTAAAAACATTTTTTTTGTGAATAATGAAATATATCAATTTTTAAAAAAAACAATAATTTAATTTAATCAAAATAAATTAAATGTTCCATTTGGTTTTGGAATTTTATTAAAGTAAAATATGTATTATTTTGTTAAAAGTAATATCATAAGTTTCATGGGAATCATAATTATACTTTAGTTTGGTGTGAAATCCTTTTATTATTAAAAGGGTAATTTTCTATTTAAAAATATATTGAAATTACTTACTTATATTTGAATTAATTTTTAACACCTATAGAAATTGAATATTTTAAAATAGATTAATATTTTGAATTAGAATTTTTATGTTATGTAAATATATCCATCAAATTTTTGTACATAATTAATAATAAAAATTATAATATTTTATCCTCGTAGTAAAGGGTAAAATGGGTTTTTCGGGGTTCAAACAATATGATAAGATCACAAAATAAATAAAACATGTGACATTATTTTATAGGATGAGTTTAAATATCCTATAACTATAGTATTTTATAAAATATATAACTATTTCCACATTCCAATGATTAAAACCATTTTTATATTTGATGTTATGTTTAATTATAAAATTTCACTCTTTCTCACTTATAATGTTATAATGGTATCGATATAGAAAAAAATTGTAACATCCCATGATTTTAAAAATGGTATTATTCCAAATTAATTTAAATTATTTGATATATTTGTTACACAAAACGCAAAGAATATCTTGCATTATATATGACATCATATTTTTGTTTCATTGTATATAACATTGAGTTTCTTCTACAACTTGAGTTACATTCAATAGTATGTCTTATCGGAAAACAATATACTAATAATATTGTTCTTTAATAAGGTAGTTATCACCTAATTTATTGGAATGGTAAGAAATAATTAGATTTAATAAATTATAAAGATATATTTTACCCATTCTTTGAAAATTAATTAATTTTCTACCAATTAATTTTAAATGGAAATGAAAATGAAAACCAACTGAATATAAATTATGTGTTTTTATGAAAACCAATTTTTATGTTCATAAATATATATTATGTTAATAAATCAAATTAATCACTATTATGGAGATTTTTTTTAAAATTTATATATTAAATATTTAACAAAATGTTTTTACAATCATATAATTTGTTTTATAGTCTTAAGATAAGAATAAATTCATTTTTTGGCCTAAAAAGATGTATTTTTTCTAAAATATAGTTTTTGTCGCCTTTAAACAGATAAATTGTTTTAAAAATAAATTTGGAAAATTTTATAATATTTATTTGAAAAAATAATTTTCATTTTTTCAAGTTCAATACAAAAATTTATTTTGGTTTATTAATGGTATTTTTTGTGATGTAACATATTTTGTTGAATAGTGAATAATACTGGATTTTAATTGAAAACTTCTTTTTGTATAATTTATTTATATAGATAGATTATATTTTATATTTTTTTAATTTATAATTAGTTCAATTATAAAAAAACAAATAAAATTAAGGTCATTTTAATTAATTTCACATTTAAATTGGATATAAAAATATTTCAATCTTTTCAATCTTTCTCTATAAAAACTCATTGTCTTATCCCATCTACGTGATTAATTTAAAACTATTTTTTCCTATTATTGGATATTATGTTTGAATGAATGATTACTTATTATGATTCCTAAAAATAATTTCATTTTTGGTAATTTCTATTTTGTTTTTTACCAATACTGTTAATGTAAACAATTGAAATTAATTACAGCGATTGTGGTAAAAAAGATTTTACCTAATGATTAATCATAGAATTTAGGTTGTAAAATTTACCATAAATTCTATAAAAATAATTTTTTCTATATCTAGACCATTTCAAAAATATGGATCTATTATAGTTCATTATGGTCCCTTGGGGAGAAATTAAAACATAGAGATCACTCAAATATTTTCAAAATTACCAAATGCGTCCTCTCCCTCACTTATAAAAGGTCACCAAATATCTCCCACACATCACACAAATTAGTCCTTTTTGATCATTAAAACCCTGATACAATAAACTAATAAAAAGACTTATATCATTCTATAATTTAAACTTTGGTCATTAATCAAACCAAGGACGTTCTTTTGTGGAAGCCATTAGAAGTTACAATAAATACAGGAAATGTTCTTCAATGTGAACTTCTATTTTATATCATTCTTCACCACATAAGTCCCTCTAACTATACGGTTATAAAATAACATTACTATAATTAATATACTGACCAATTTTTATTTCAATTTTTTTTCCTATATCTTCCCACATTTCAATAAAATAGGTTAAAAACCATCTTTTCTGTGTAGAACATACTATCGTCTCCTGAAAGGATGTCATTATTTATTCTTTTACCACCTATCATGGTTGGAAATTATAATGTAAATAATGTTTTTATATGATATATATGATTTTTATGATGTATTTAAACTTAATTAATTATTATATAACTCGTACATATAGAGTTTCCATTTTTCGGAATATTATACCATCATTTGTGGATATATCCACTACCACCTCCTTAAAGTGATTGATTCATTAATTATTTAAATTAAATACATTAAGAATGGGTTTAATAAAAATATATAATATAAATGAAATATTTATGATATTAATAACATAATTAAATAAATTGAAATATAAAATATCATTTTTTTCCTTTCCATTTCACACACCTGAAAAGTGATAACATTGTTCGAATACATGTGGACTCCTGCCACCTTGATGGGATGTGATTCTTAATTTTTCACCACCAAATCAAAAAAAAGATATATATATATATATATATATATAATTAAAAATCCATTTTTTAAATAATGGTAATTTTATAAATATAAACATTCCTTATATTGATTTCATATTTATCATTGAAAAATAGGAATGTTACTTATGTGTACATATGTCAAACTATATCCATGATTATAATGTCGGTTACTTTTTATACCTATAATCCATTATTAGATATAAAATAATAATTTATGGAAAAATATTATTATTATTGCATTATTATTATTCTATATGTGTTTAATTAACAAATCCTTTTTCCATATTTGACCTACCAGATTCATTTTTGAAACATAAATGGACTATAGTCAAAAAACGTTATGAAAATATAATCAATTAAGTAATAGTACATAACATGGTAATAATTAAAATTAATTTAATCATAAACCTTAAAATGGTTCTCATGAAATTTATTATTTAACATATTCTTATTATTCAGAAATATGTAGGACCAACATGACAAATGGAACTCACGATAAGGGATTTCTTCTCAATTACGTGTAATTGAGGCCTATTAAACAAGTATGGACCTATTTTATTTTATAAAGAGTATATACAAGCAAATTAAATATTATATAATGAATTTATTTTATTTAATGATATTAAAATCTTTAATTGACTCTATTATTCCATGGGGATCATGATTCCAATGTTACTGAAATAGTAAGGGGATATATAGTATCACTTTTAATTTTGAGTGGATTATTCCATATTCACCATAAATATTATTTTTTGGTGTATATAATACCCATGAATGTATAGTATTATTATTTTACAGGAATTTCAGGTGATGTGCATCTCCAATTTATTATTTCTATTTTTTTTTTGGATTTATGGTTTAAGTGTTACCATAGAGGTAGGAGATTTTTTCCATAATCTTCCATATATGATATGTATGTTATATTATACCTGAATCTTTTTTTATCATGTGTACGTAATTATCCATTGATGTAAAATATAATGGATCATATTATTTTAATGAAATTATAAGTTTCATTTAATAGTATTCATTCATGGGGACTATAATTCCAATGATTCAAAGTGGTACGACACACCATGGAATGTTTAAAAATTATTTTCCTAATGAATATTTCTAATTACCTTTTTATGGGAATTCCAATTCATTAACGTAAATAATCGATATTGTTTCTTATTCCCCAATGGGGATAATTTTTAATATTACTATCCACATTCTTTCTCTAGAGGGATTAATATTTTTTCAAGTATATTATTATAGAACCCATTTCATTTCCATTGTTTAATTATGTTTTAAAGATATTTTTATGAAACCCATTTCTTTTTCATGGATTACTCATTTTCAAAGAGATTTTTATAGAACCTAATTTTTTCAGGGGTCTATCAAGTTTCAAAGATATTATTATGAACCCAATTTCTTTTCTATGGGTTAATCAGGTTCCAAATATATTTTTAAAAATCCAATTTCATTTACATGGGTAAAAATGATTCAATAAGATTTTTATAGAACATGATTCTTTTTCACGTGTTAATCATGTTTCAAATATGTTTTGTTGAAACCATTTCTTCTCCATGGGAAAATCATGTTTAAATGAGATTTTGATTAAAATAATTTACTTTCTAGGGGTTATCAAGTTCTAAATATATTTCTATGGAATATATTTACTTTCCATGGATTAGTCATATTTTAAAGTTATTATTATGGAACCAGTTACTTTTCAATGAGTGAATCATGTTTCAAAATGATTTTTATAGAACCCATTTCCCTTCCATGGGTTTATCATGCTTCAAATATATTTTTATTAAACCCAATTATTTTTCATGGGTTAATCATGTTTCAAAGATATTGTTATATACCCCATTTCTTTTCAATGGTTTAATCATACTTCAAAGAGAGTACTACAAAATCCATTTTTTTCCATGGGTTAATCGCATTATTAAAGGGTTTATTGTTTGTTACAGTGAGTTTATTTTGATGGGAATGATTTTATTTGTGATTAGTTTGTAATTTTACATAGATATTTCATAGGTGGTTTAGTGATAAACCAATGACTGGTGGTTCCATGATTAAAAAATTATGGATGTTTCCATGGTAATGAAATAATGGGTGGTTCCATGATAAATCAATGATAGCCGGTTATGTGATAATGAAACAATGGTTGGGTCCATGATTGACTATTAATTCATTATGTATGGAAGTCAGTTGTATGTTTATTCTATTAGAAAGAGTGATTATTAGGGTTATGCAAAAATGATGTCCCAAGTACATACGTGTTCTCTTTATGATATATATGGGTATATAAATTTTTTTAAGATAGATATTGATATCACATGGCTAATGTTTATTGATTCTAATGACTGTTTTATTTTACATTTTCTTATATTTGATGTTAATGTTATTGATGTGTATATTTTCATTTTTGATTCACTCATGTACATTTATTACATAGTTATACCCTTATGAACTCTTAAGCTCATTCATGGCATTCAATTATTAAGGCTTATGTTTTCCCTTACTGGGCATTTCATCTCGCCCTTATTATGTTACCTATTCCCCATGTTATAAATAATTTGGTTGAATTATTTATTTATATAAAATATTTCACAAAGGTGATTTTGATGACCCAATATTAGATAAAAATGATGGGTATAATGGGTGATGTTTATCAACTTTATTAACCAATTATTTATCATTTCAAGTTGATATGAGTTTTTTATGTAAGTGTTTATAAAAATTCTATAAAATTGTAAACCTAAATGGTTTTTGGGGTTGTACATGATCCATGTTTTCATTCTTATGTTCTAGGTATAAGATGTAAAATTTGGGTAACAATAATCTGAATCAATGTTGAAAATGTAAATTTATGGATTCTAGTGCATGATCTGGGAGTGTGTGTCTTGGGATATTATAGTTATTATCAAAGTGTTTTTTCGGAATAATTTATAAAAAGAATTTTTTTCATGTTATTTTATATTAATATATATGTATATCATAATAGGAATATTAGGTTATGGTAGATCATAATTTCACTATCTTAATCGCACCATTTAGGGGTTTTATATTATCAAAAAAATTAGTTTATTGATGACATTTCATGGAGAAATTATTTTGGTTTCTGGTTTTTATGTCCCCTAGGATCAATATGAAGTTTATTTCTAGGGAGGATTTAGTTTTCATGTTTATAGAATAAAGGTAAAACCCATAAACTGGGTAAAAACCCATCATATCAAGCTATGTAGTGGGTCACGAACCCAAGAGTAATGGACGATATGGGTTTCAAACATAACAATGGTCTCCATAATTTCTCTATTATTATAAGGTTTTTTCATGTTAATATTTATTATATTTTTAAATAATATGGTATTTTATTTTAGGAATAATGGTTTATATATCGTGGAATAATATATGATCAAATATTTATAATACATGGGTTACAATCATAGTCAAGAAATTTTGAATTAATTATAGTGATAATTATTAATGGAATGGTTGAGATTGATCTTTGGGTATTAATTATTAATATTAATTTATCATTTGATTGTTTAATAACTTTGGTATGTATATTATTATGTTCAAACCATTTTGGTTTTGGTAAATTTCTAATGATAGATGGAATCACCTCACTAACACTTTTATGGTTATGATTTCATTAAAAGTAAGTTTTACTGATTGAGGAATTAAAGATTCATCTCCAGTGCTCATCATTTCAGAAAAAATATGAGATTCTAGGGGAAAATTTTTATGAGATGAAATTATACTCAATAAGTAAGTATATTTGCATTTTTTCTCTTCTTCTAGATGTTAAGATTATTTTTTAACCCAAGGAAAATGATTTTGAAAAAACAATAATATACTAGTACTGAAAATTATGATGAACCAATGGTCTTTTATATAATCATATTTTAAGGTTTTTATGCCCTTACCTTTCATTTTATTTAGTCTCTTGTTTTTGATCAATTACCCAATCACTCTGTACAATTACTTAAGATTTTCCTATATTCTCGTTTATGTTATCCTTATGTGGAATCCTAGTTATATCCAACTTTGGGTGACCTTTATGTATCCTCTATTTCATTTATAAGAGGATTTTTTTAAACGTTTTAATAAGGTGGGTTTTAATTATGTAATTTGAAAATGTTAAATCTTTTATAAAAAAGATGACTCTCGAGGGAGAAATTTCTTTTAATGAGGGTAGGATCCAACATCCTGCGATTTTATGAAATACCTTCCTTGAAATTAATTTAAATTATTTAATAACTTGTTTTACATGAAATTCATAATTTATCCTTTTTTTATACACATCACCATGTTTATCATTCATTGCATGTAGAGTTGATTTTATTTGATAAATTATGTTACACACAACATGTAGACTTACGAGACAACAATATATTTTTAATATAATTATTTAACATGATAGTTTCGACCTAACTGTTAGAATAACATGAATGAATGAGATTATCAAAATTTAGAAAATATTTTTTTCTCATTTTTATAAAATTAATTCATTGGTTACCAATTAACTAAAAACCTAAATGAAAACCCATTGAACATAAAGGATTAGTTTTTATGAAAAACTATTTTGAAGCCCAAAATGTGTTTTATCATAAAAAATCAAATTAATAACTATCATTGTGATATATTAATGAAATTTATATATTTTATATTTCAAAAATAAAAATTCATTAATTACGTTTTATTGGATTAATATAAGAATTAATTCAATTTAAAGACTAAAATATCAGTAATTTTTCTAAATGGCAGTTTTAACACCTTTTAATTGCTGAAATATTTTAAATTATATTTTTGATGCATTTATAATTTTTATATGAAACTATAAAATTATTTCTAAAATAATAATATCAATATTTACATTGGGTTAAGTTTTGGTATTTTTATATAAAGGTTAATTTTTTTATGAATAGTGATTAATATAGAATTTTAATTGAAAAATTATTCTTAATATAATTTATTTATATAGTGAAATTATATTTAAATTTTGTTTCAAATTATTATTATTTTAATTATACATCCAAAATTTCAATTTATTTCATTTTAATAAATTTCCCATGGATATTGGATATAAAAACATTTCAATATATTGAACTTTTCTCTATAAAAAAATTGATTTCTCATCCCGTATGCCGGAATAATTTAAAATTAATTTCATGAAATAATTTTATTCAAAATGGTAAAAATTGATTAAATATTTTAAGTAAAAATAATTTATAATTTATATTAATTTTGAATTAGTTTTTTAGAAAAAATATATTATTGAAATCAACTAAAACTGATTAGAGTGATTAATTTTAAAACAAGCTTACGTAATGATTAAACTGAGAATAAATGTTGTCCAAATGACCATAAAATTGTTAAAAAATTATTTTTTGGCCATATTTAATCCATTATAAAAATAAGGATATAAACAATTCTATTTTTGACTCATTGGATACAATAAAAACGTGGGGAGTACACATGTCTTTTTAATAATGTCCAATGTATCTTCTCCACCGCTTATAAAATGCCCCGACCTCTCTCCCACTATTCATACCTCTCAACACTTTTGGATAGTAAAATATCTGACCATATAAAGTGCCAAAATCACTAATCTATTTATAGAATCCTTACTTTTTGAATAAATAAAACAAAGGAAGTCATTCCATGGAAATCAAAAAAAGTTACCTAAAAAAGAGGTATCATTCTTCAATGTGTGATTTTATTTTATTTCATTCTCTACCAATTAAATAATAATTATTAAATTATTATATATAAAAAAAAGTATCCTCAATCTAATTATACATTTTATATTAAATTATCCAACCTACACCAATAGACACTTCCATCATATGGGAAATGAAATCACCATTCCAGTGTATGACGATCTACCACCACATGAAAAGATGTCATTTTTTTCCATTAAAACCTATAATGGATGGGAATTATGATGAAAATAAAAAATTTATATTATATATGTATAAATTATTTTAATTATATAATTATGTTTCTAGAATTATTATATAACTCACTTCTACATGCATTCTGTTTTTTGAGAATATGACAACATTCTTTGTGGACGTGTGGACTCATGCCTCCTTAAAAAGAAGTGATTCATTCATTCTATACATGGAATATATTGAGGATGTTTTCAAAAAAACTATATTATATAACTTAAATAATTATTAAAATATTTTAATAATTATCAACCTATATAAAAAACATATATTTTTTTCTTTCCATTTTACATATTGAAAAGGTGATAACGTCGTTCGTGGAAGTGTGGACTACCTCCTCCTCGATGCGATGTGATTTTTTCTTTTTTAATCCCAAAGTAACAATAATGATATATAAAAGTTTATATAATTAAATAATATGGTATTTATTATATAAATTTAATTATTTAAATAAATTTTTTTCTTATCTTTGTTCCATAATAATAATTGGAAAATTGGAACGTTACTAATGTGTATATACGACCTACAACCTCCATGATTGTAAGGTAAGTTAATTTTTCATACCAATATCCCAAGATTTCATATAAATTATTATTTTATATTTAAATATTATTTTTATTTCATTGTTATTCTATATATTTTTTAATAATGATGCCTTTGACAATATATGACTTACCAATGTTATTTTTGACACATATACCAAATATGGTCAAAATACCCAAACTAAACATAATAAATTAATTAATGTTATATAACATGGAAATAATTTAAATGGATGTAATAATAAAAATTAAAAGTATTATAATGAAATTAAATATTTGAAAAAAAAATATTTTTCAGGAAGATAGATTACATGTATGAAAAAATAGACTAAATATAATGTATTTCATCTCAATTTCATTTGATTGGGGAATATTAAATTGTTCTGAGCCTATTATCTTTTATATAATTTATATACTTCCCTAGAAAATTTTATATATTAAATTTAATTTACTTCCTGATATTAAAAATTTTAATTGATGTTATTATTTTTTGTGAATCACAATTCATAAGTAACTCAAGTAATAAGGGGATTATCTAGTCTTACATTCATTTTTATGAGACTTATTCTATATTCCCCACTTATTTTTTTTATTTGTTGTATATATTTCCCATGAATATATTATATGATTATTATTATTGAATTAAATTCTATTTACTTATCTATTTGATGAACACACTTTCATGGGTATTAAAATACCAATGTGACCATAATGGTAATGGATTTTTGTCACAATTTTCCATTTTTTGACATTTTTAATGTTATACATATATTTTAATTAATAAGGTTTTTATACATATCCTTCTAACATATATATCATGAATATAATTATTCTCCTGATATTTTTTGAGATGGTATGTGGAGTATGATATAGTCTATAATACCAAATGTAGGATCGAAATAATACAGATACTGAATGAAGTATCTAATAATGCTCAAATTACAAGACGCCATGAATTATATACTTTAAAGATTCATTTGGAACATTTAAAGATGAATATGTTGAAAAAGGTCAATCAATTTTATTCACATAACCTCTTGTTCTACACCCTTTCTAGATTCTAGAAATATGATTCGGAGAAAGTGATTCGGGAAAAGATTGTTCCAGAAAATGAAACTTAAAGAAAGTTTAAAAAATAATGATTCTACCTTAAAGCATATAGAATCTTACTAAATCAGAGTATATAAGTATAAGGAAGTATAATATTGTTATAATTTATTCAAAAAACAAAATACATCGGAAAACATGAAACAAATAATTAACAATTAATGATTCTTTTAACCCAAAGAGAAGGGTATCCAACAACCTTGGATAAAGATCCCCTGATTTATAATTTCAAGAAAGTCTGTCTTTCCCAAAACAGGGTAAGCCCTTGATATGATGATCAGAGTCTATCTTGTTATCCCTACAATCCCTAAACATCAATGTAGTCGGCACCTCTATATACCTCAACAAAGAAGTCCTCGAACGTCAAGGTAGTCAGCACCTCTGTCATCCTATCCCTAGAAGCCCTCAAATTTACTCAGCAATATTCAGAGTTGTCCGAAGTAGATATTACCGAGGTGTTCAGTACGCACAAATTAATAAAGTCTATCTCTCTAGAAATCATTTCATCAACAAGTAATCTCTAGATTGACCAACTTGTTCTCAAAAGTTATGAGATCATTCAAATGAGCTCCTATTTTTAGGAACAGCTCCAACGGTCATCTCCCTCCCCCAACGACCATATTTTTCCACGAATTTTGAAGGGACATGTACACGTTTCACTCAAACAATGGTTAGTTAGTAACTGAATGAACAATATCATTTAATAACCAAAAACAAGTGTATGAAAAAAATATGGTTACATAACCAAACTAAAATATTCATAGTGTAAGAAAATAAATGTTCTGAGTCTAACCCAAAACATATTCGGTGTTTATAATACATGGATATTCAGATTCTATTTTCTAAGGAATTCAAAATCTGAACACTATATAATTCTTGAGTCTGAATTTAAATGAAATTTTGAATCTGCATTCACAAGAATTCAGAACCTTAACTAAAAATGTTCAGAGTCAGAGTTAATGAGAATTAGGAGTAAGAACTTACAATGTTTGGAGTCAGAATTCATGAGAATTCGGAGTCTGGACATACAATGTTCAGAGTCTGTATACATTAGGAAATAGATTAATAACTCAAAAGAATTCAGATGTTGAATTTGGAGAACTCGGAACCTAAATTCATATCCTAAAAATAGAATGCTCTATATCTATGTATTATTATATTTTGAGGTTTTGGATACAAAACCAATTTTTATACATAGACAAATTGATCATTGAAAAACATGGTTAGGATAAATTTCCTTGGGGAAGGAAAATTTCCCTTATGAATGTAAAATAAAGGGTAAAATAAAATTTTCCTTGACATAAGGTGATTGTGATTTTTAGAACATGAGGATTGTTAAAGTCATAAGGAAACCTTATTGACTCACAAATATCCCCAATCATGAAATAATGGAAAATTCATAAAGAATCCTTATTGACTCAATAATCTCCCCATTTTTGGAAATCCCAAACAACCTTATGAAGAAGAAAATAAGGACATACAAAATATTTTTATAGACTTTTAAAATAAAAATCATCTCCCTTATCATATGAGAAAATATTAATACGACTAACTCCCCCTTAGGGTTTAAAACACTATAGATTTTATTCTAGATTTCTAGAATGATATTTTTCATTATCTTGAGTATGGAAATATTTTTAATGAAAACTCCCCCTTAGATAAAATCCCCCTTAGATAAAAACCCTCTTACTTAGGAATATTTCCTCTTTACATAGTATTCTTTTTCCTTTCTCCCCCTTTGTGATATTCAAAAATAATTTGAGGTAATTGGAAAAAATTATGGTACCTGAAATATTAGTACAACACATCCAGAAATAATCAACCAAAAATTTCCTTATTATTAGAATGAATTTGTACAAAGAATAAATTTACAACAAAATATTGGATTGCAACAATGATTTCCTCCCTTTTCCTTCAGCATGATCTTCTTGACTATAGTATTCAACTTTTGATCTCCTTATGATCTTCCTCTGCTCTCTTAAGAAGTTGATCATGATCCTCAACTTTCTTTTCTAAACCCGTGATTCATTCTTCCTGAGACTTAAGATCCTATGCATGAGCCTTCAAGACTTCTTCCTGCTTGACAATATTTTCTTATATCTCAATTCGAATATCCCTTTCTCTCTTACTTCTATGGATAATAGAATACAACTTACCATTCAGATACTTTACTTCATGAATCCAAGAATTTTTCTCAAGAGTTAGATTTTCCTCAAAATTGCTTGTGAGGCCCTTGATCTTACTATCTTCAGTGTCAAAATCATCCTTGAAACATTCTTGAAACTCATCAAGAATTTGAATATAATCTATTGTTTTCTTAGACTAAGTTGTCATCTTCTTTCACGATCTCTTGTGGGTTTCATAATTAATGAAAAAAGTATTGAAATCAGCCTTGAGCTTCACAAATTTATCCATCACCATGGATACCAAATATTCTTTCTTATTTAAGGTGTTTTGAAGTATATGACATTTCAATTCAATGCTTGGAAAAATCAGAATGGCCCCAACAATCTTCTTCAATGATTGGACAACAAAATCATGTCCAAGGGATGATGATTCTGAATCTGAGTTTTTTCTTGGTGAGGCTTCGTTTTCTAACTCATCTACCTTCCTTGTTGATGATCTACCAGTTTACTTCTTTTATAAAGTATCTTTAGTATGTGTATCAACAACCACTTGTTTCCCCTTATTAGTTTCTGGAATGTCTACCTCATCCGAAGATTCATGTTCACTATCAGACAGAAGAAAAATTCTATCTTTATCTATTTTCTCTTTCACAGATTCTACCTCAGAATCATCAGGATGAATGAAATGATGATTATAAATTTATTCTTCTAACAACTTATTAACTTTATCTTTATCCATGTCATATATTCCAGGAGTAGCAATCATTGAAGATTCATCTTGAATGGTTTGGATTGAAAATTTCTGGGATGGACATTTCTTCTCATGAAAGTATTCCACTTTCTTAATCAAATCAGTTGTGTCATCACTACTTTAAACTTCTTCCACTTCTTTCAAAACAATTACTACTTCTCTTTCTTGAGCTTTTTCTGTAGTGAGAAATTTCTTACCCAATGTCACAGGTAAAGCCTCTACCAAGAAAGATTCCAGTACAGGGATATTTTCTGATTCTTTCTCAGTATCCCTCAGAAGGTGTTAAAAAATTTCAGTCTCATACATCTTCTTATTTTGTTTCTTTTCCTTAGCATGATTCTCAAGATCATTCGATGTCTTCTCTATCAAATCCATTGCTTCTGCAAAATCCAAACCAAACAATGGCACTCCTTCCTTCCAGTTTTTCTTATCCTCCCTCCATTTTCCTACATCCTCATCTGGGAATGATTTTTGATTCTTAGGTTTAGGATGTGCAGATTTGGCTTCCATAGATTTTGGAAATTTCTCTTCCACTTCTACTTCCTTCAACATTATCTTCTTTTCTTCCTTTTTGGATGGTTAAACCACTTCTTGCATCTTCAGAAAAGCTTTAGATTCCTCATCTAGTAGGTCATAAAATTCTCCAGAGTCTTTAGAAAATCCATTGTTCATCCTCTTCAAAGTATCATCATTGACTAGCATGAATTTTGAATTTCTAGGTTTAGAACTACAAGATATTTTAAAAGATTCTAGACACCGAACAATAAACTTAAAAAGAATATCCTGGTACATGATAATCTGACCCTTCAGATTTCCATTCTTGATATTCTAGATCGTATTCAGAATATTCTTAACCAAATTAACCTTCCTCACATTCACCAGAAAATCTAGGATGTACATATCACTCTTATTCAATGTGTCCTTGTCACCTTTTCATGGAATTATAAATCCTTTAACCCATAATTCAAGGATCCTATTATTTGTAGAGAGATGAGAAATATTCAGTGTCATGACATCGGCAAGACGGAGGCACTCCATAGAATTCACCTTTACAAAGCTTCCTTTGATATCCAATAACTTGTGGGAATATAACTCAACTTCTCCTTCGTATGGAACACCAACTATTATGGGTGCCTTAGTATATGAAAGATCATAAGAATTTCTATAGCTTTTGAAAGAAAACAACTCTCTACCTATTTCCTTAAAACTGACTGATTCATAATGCTCAAAAAGAAAATCTGGATACACTATGTCTTGATCCAATGGCTTTAATATGAAAACACTCTCCCATCTATAAAACATAATATTCTTTGAAATTATAGAATCATACTTGTCGAAGAATCTTGGATGAACCAAAAATTCTCTATACACCTACCACTCTTGAATTTTCATGATGGTAGACATATATTTCTGAGAAGATTCATATACAGAAATTCAGAATTGAAAAACTCTAAAAAGATCAAAACAGGCTTAAGTAGAGGGTTAGAACTTCAGCACACGAGAGCTTCAGATCAATGTAGGACAGCCCTTCGAGGGTCCATTATATAGGTGTTGGAAGTGATGATTCATCTTACAAACTCAATATAATGGCTAAAAATACTTCTGATCAGATCTAACGGTTGATTTGATAGCCGTTAGGAAAACATTATTGAATCCGATCTTTTGAGGTTTTTAAGAAAAACATCCAGATTTAATCAAAAAAGAATCTAATTTTTTTTAAAATAATTAAAATACTCGAAAGTAAAAGATGATTACGTAAACTTAAGAAAGGAAACATATATTTTGGATTTCCAAAAATATTATTCATATTGAGGGAAAAAATTTCTTGAAGAACATTAGATTCCAAAAAAAATTATTAAGGAAAAAAAATATAAAAACGGAAAACATCATTACGAAAAGTTTTGAGTATGAAATTATTCATTACAAAAAATTTGAGTATAAAAATCTTCATTACGAAAATTTTGAGTACAAAAATCTTCATTACAAGAATTTTATAACAATATTTTTTGATAATCTAATTAAAACAATTTTCATTATGAAATTTTTTAAAAACTAACTATGAAAAAATTCATTATGAATATTTTAAAAACTATCAACAAAAATTCTCATTACAAAAATTCTTAACAACTGACTATGAAAATTTTATTTAAGAAAATTTTTAAAAACTGACGATGAAAATTATCATTATGAAAATTTTTAAAAACTGACTACAAAAATTTTCATTACGAAATTTTTTAAAAAAATAACTATGAAAATTTTTCATTACGAAAATTTTTAAAAACTAACTATGAAATTTTTCATTATGAATATTTTGAAAAACTGACTATGAGAAAAGAAAAAAATTTCGATTTGGAAGAAAATTTAACTAATAAGTAAATGTACTCCCCCTATGAAAATGAGATTATTACTATAAGGAGATTGGTCGCAACAGAAAGTTAACATGGAAGATTACTTTATGGTTATCATTCCAAACTTCTGATTAATGTATTAAAATCTATCAGAGGGTAAATGTTTTTCGAAAATATAAGAAAGTTGATATTGTGTTTCGATAAATTGAAGAATGATGTCTTCTTTTTGTTTGTGATTCCTATAAATGTGATGCCTATTATCTATGTGTTTTTCATGAGAGTGATGTGCATGGTTTTTACTTAGGTAAACGGAACTTGTATTATTACAAAAAATTTGTGTTTTAGTAAAACTCATACCATAGTCTGTGAGTGTGTGTTGCATCCACAATACTTGAGCACAACAAATTTCAGCTTCTATATATTCATATTCATAAGTGGAAAGTGCTACTAAGTTTTGCTTCTTGCATGACCAAAAAACTATTTAATCTGTTAATAAATGACAAGTTACAGATGTACTCTTTCTATCCATTTTACATCCACCAGAGTCAGCATCCGAATAACTTTTTAGAATAAAGTCATTTCCAGATGTATAAAAGAGTCTTAAATCCATAGTTCCATTTAAGTAGTGGAAAATTATTTTCAGTGACTTTAAATGAGATTCCATAGGATTTTATCGATATCTTTCACTTAAGCATATTTAAAACATCAAGTCTGGAAGAATAGAAATCATGTATAGTAGACTTCCTATCATACCTCTAAAAGATGTGTGATCTACTGGTTTCTCAGCTTCTTCAAGATCTAGTGTGTTTGAGGTACCAATGGGAGTACTAATAATTTTAGTGTTGTCATATAGATACTTTTTAAAAAGGAATTTAATATACTTATGTGGGGATATATATATTACTTATGGTTTTTGAGAAATTTGAAAAATCAATGAAAAATGTTAACTCACCCATGATACTCATTTCAAACTCATATTTAATTAGATTCTCAAATGAATTAGTTAATGATTGCTGAGTTGAACCAAATATAATGTTATCAACATAAATTTGAACAATCAAAACATTTTTCTTATCTTTCTTTATAAAAAGTGTTGGATCTTCATTTACCTTAATATAATTATTTTGAAAAAAAAATCATGTAAGCATATAATACCATGCTTGAGGGGCTTGCTTAAGTCCATGCGAAGATTTGGTAAATTATAAACATGTTTTGGAAGTTTTGTATCTTCAAAACTAAAAGGTTGTTCAACAAAAACTTCTTCTTGTACAAAATCATTAAGGAAAAGTGCATTTCACATCCATTTGAAAATGTTTGAAATTGAAGAATACTAAAAATAAAAGTAAAATACGAATAAAATCATGTCTAGATACTGGAGCATAGTTTTCTTCAAGGTATATTCTTTCTTATTGATTATATCCTTTAGCAACAAATCTAGATTTATTTCATACTATGATTCCATTTTCATCAAACTTATTTATGAAGACCAATGTTACACCAATAATAGAATTTTTCTTAGTTCTTTCAACCAAGGTCCAGACTTTATTCCTTTATAATTCATTTAGATCATATTGATTAGATTTTATCCAATCATCATCACCTAATGCTTAATCAGTGGTTTTTTGTTCTAATTTGGAATGAAATTCAAGATGTTATACTTCATTTATTAAGGAACTTCTTTTCCTTATAGGTTTAATCACATCACCAATGATACTATCACTAAGATAATTCTTAGGAAATAAGCAATTTGGGTTTTTTCAAACCTGTTCATCAACATAGGGTAGGAAATCATCTGGGGTAAATGTTTCAAGATTTTATTCTTAGAAATTTTCATTTTCAGAAGGATATTCTATCATGGGATGATAATATTTTTTTGAAAACACATCTGAATATGTTAGTTGGGGATGTTTAAAAACAAAGGGATCAGTTTCATCAAATTTAACATTTGTTGTTTCTTCAACAGGAAAAGTGTTTTTATTGAAAACTCTATAGCCTTAGAAGTAGTGGAGTAACCTATGAAAATTCCTTCATCATATTTTGGTGAGAATTTTTGAAGATTATATTTAGTATTCAGAATGAATACTTTACAACCAAAAAACTTAAAGTAGGAATTTATGAGTTTTCTACCACTCCATCACTCATAAGAAGTTTTATTAAGAAAAGTAATAATCAAAAATCGATTTATATTATAACAAGTAGTACTTACATCTTTAGACCAAAAATGATTGGCTATAGAATACTCACTCAACATGGTTCTTGTTATCTCCTAAAGAATTTTGTTTCTTCTTTCAACAAAACCATTCTGTTGAGGTGTTCTAGGTGCTGAAAAAATTATGAGTAATGCCTTTTCTTCTACAAATAGTTTCAAAATATTAATTTTGAAATTCTCTTCCATGATCACTATGAATAGATATCAAAGGAATGATTTTTCATTTTTAACTTGGTCTCTAAATATTTTAAAATAATAAAAAGCATCATGTTTCTTTTCTTGAAAGTAGATACATGTAAATCTAGTATAACAATCAACTAAGACAAATACATAATATTTCCCCTCAATGATTCTAGTTTGTGTTGGTCCAAAAAGATCCATATGACCTAAATTTAATTCATCAGTAGTTGAGACATCACCAACTGATTTAAAACTTGATTTATATTTCTTTCCATATTGACAAGGATACCAAACTTTTGAAGAATCAAATCTAAGCTCTGGTAGATCCTTAACTAATATTTTCATTGAGAGTTTTCAAAGGTTTATAAGGTTATAGTGAACATACAATCTATACCACAACCAGGAATGATCATCCATTTCACTAATGAAAGGTAAGTCTTGGATTATAAGGTCTTTTAAGTTTAGTGTGTAAACATTCTCTTGCCTATTGGAAGAAAGAATAAACTATTATTTCGAATTGTATACTAATCACTTGCCATTCATAAATTTCACAAGGTAACCTTCCTCACATAATTGACTTATGCAAATGAGGTTGTACTTAATACCCTTAATAAATGAAACATTCGAAATCAATGTTTTTTCAAGAAGAAAGATGTTACCTATACCAATAATTTCTCTCTTAGCATTATCTATGAATGTTACTTTTCCTCCATTCGTCTTGATAATCTTTTCAAAGTAGTTTTTGTTACCAGTCATATGTTGGGAACATCCACTATCCATGTACCACGTATTTTTATTGGTACTATCTTTATTTTCGGGAAAACAAAAGTGTTAGACTTTTGGAACCAAGACATTCTTGGATCCGGAAATTTCAAAAATAAAAATCTTAGGCACCGACATTTTATTAGAAAAACAGGCTTTATAAAATCATAAATATTGGGTTTTGTATAAGGAAACAAAATTTGACCAATGTCCACCACACTGAAACATAGTGCAGAATGGAGCACATTGAGGAACAAAATAATTGTAACTAAAAATCGGTTTAGAACAAGTATAACCAAAACCAGAATTATTCCCTCGAGGTTGGATTTGAGAATACATCTTATCAAAATATTCTTTACATAAGTTAATGATTGTAAAACACTTCCTCAATGAAAAAAATTTGACCATCTGTCTAATAAGTAAGTTCTTATCTTCCAAAACATTATCTTTAGAACTAGAGTTGGGCTTGAAAACATTTTTCTTAGAAATTACATTTTCTAGATCTTTAGAATGTTTTACCTTATCAGAATTTACTTCCTCATGTTTTTTTGAAATAATTTTGAAGTCAAGGGTTTTCATATCAATATCTTTAGATAGATCTGATATTACATTATTATGTATAGAAATCCAAGAATTTTCATTATCAAGATTTTTGTTGACTTTAGAATTTTTATTCTCAAGAAGAATAGAAAACCTATAAGCTTATTCACAGGTAGGTAGAGTGTCATCTTCATCAGAAGAGGATTATTCATCTGATGATTCGTAGTATTTATCATTACCACAATTTGCAATCAAAGAAACACTGGACATCGATTCACCATTGTGTACCTTATCCATTAAGTAATGATTAACAATAGGTAGTCTGTCTACTAAACCAAGATTCTTCTTTCCAGAATATTCATAATCTGATGATTTATCTGAAGAGTCACCACCACTAGCACGCAAGTGTCATTAGAATTCAGAACATTATGAGCTTTTTTGTTGTAGGACTTCATTCTATTTCTCTCAAAATTATTTTCCTTTCATTACTTTCTTTTATGCATAAGACAATCAGGTCTTATATGTCTATCTCTCTTGAATTCATAACATGTAACTTCTAAATCTTTCTTATATTTCCTTTTTTTTCTTCTTTTATCTGGATTGAATGTTCTTCTGTCCAGCTATCTTGTTCATACTTTGAGCATGATTGGATCATTAATTTCTTGAAGATTCACTTCCACTAGTTTCGGATTGTATAAAAACCTTCTTATATTTAGATCTAGTAACTCTCTCAAGAGACTTTGATTTCATATGATTTGATGTTGTAGTAAAAGCAGCACTTCCATTTCCATTCTTCTTCTTTACATTATCAACATCACTCTTCATTCTAGTCTCGTGTTGAAGAAGACTTCCAAAAATCTCATCATGAGTAATCTGAGTGACATTTCAATTCTCATCAATATCTTTTCATTTATATTCCCACTCATTGGGGAATATTTCTATGATCTTGTCCACAATATCTTCATCATCAAATCCTTTCTCACCCATAGACTGTAAACTATTAATGATAGTCATGAATCTATATTGAACCTTACAAATGGGTTCTCCATAAAGAAAGAAAAAACCATGATATTCAGCTCTGAGCATAGCTCTTCTATTTTCAATAACATTGGACGTTCCAAAGTGTGTAACTTCAAGATTCTTAAAAATACAATTTCCTACTTCACAAGATTAAATTAGGCTATATATATTTCTAGTCATGGAACAAAGTAATGTATTGTGTACCATATAACTTAGTTGACATTCATGCTTTTCTTGAATTGTGAAAGTACTAACCTCCTTGTCAAAAATTTTATAACCTCCATTAAGCATGAAAAAATTGCACTCTCCAGTATTCATAATAAATTTCTTCATGCGATATCTACAATATTTATAATCATTCCCATAAAAAATAGGTGGTCTTGTTGGATTTAGGTTGTCAATGGAACCATCATTTATTCCAGCCATCTTGAAGAAAAACATTCCACAAAAACGTGTTAGTAATAAAATTTTGTAAGAAAAGAAAATATTCCATATTAAGAAATATATAGAACAAGAGTATCTCTAAGAAAAATATGAATCCGAACATTATGAGTCCGATAATCTGATTCCGAAAATAAGTAGAAGATGAATTCTCTCATAAATCTAATCGTGAGATTAATTCAGATTGAACCAATCCTATGATACCAATTGATATATTGGTTCAGTGTTTGAGGTAGCCTTCCTCTGATACCACTTGTTGAGATGGTATGTGGAGTATGATATACTCTATAATACCAAATGTAGGATCGAAATAATATGATAGTGAATAATGTATCTAATAATGCTCAAAATACAAGAGGGGCTGAATTGTATACATTAAACATTCCTTTGGAACTTTTAAAGAGGATTATGTTTATCATGTTTAAACAAGGTAATTCATAAAACCTCTAATTATACGCACTTTCGAGGTTCTGGAAATATGATTCTGAGAATCTGATTCCAGAAAAGATGGTTCCAGAAAATGAAACTTAATGGAAGTTTACAAAGATAAATATTTTTCCTTAAAGCTTATATAATCTTGCTAAATTAGAGTATACAAGTATAAGGAATTATAAGATAGATATACTTTCCTCAACAACAAAAAATACACTGGAAAACATGAAACAAACAAGTAAAAAGTAACGAGTCTGTAAACCCAAAGGGAAGGGTATCCAACTAACTTGGATAAAGGTCCGTTGATTTATACATTCAAGAAAGTATTTATGTAATACCCCGAGATTTTATGAAAAATATTCATTTAATTTCATTAATGTCTTGTGTTGTATGCTTCACCAAGATTACCTGGAGCTATACGCAACACCGTATTAGCTTGTAGTATACACAACACTATTCTTGGATTGTGTTACACACAAATTTGATAATAGTTATTCTACGCAACATTGAGTATATATATATATATATATTCAATGTATAAATGAAATATGGTTGGATTCTGTTATACGAAACAATGAAGGATTCTTTCACAACATGCAACCCTGACTTGGCTTGCATTACACGCAATCACGAGCTTCCTCGATAGCATGTGTTGTACGCAATACCGGGTTTTACTAAACAACGATATATTATTATAATATTATTATGAACTAGCCGTTATGAATATTATTAACTAAAATTTGAATTTTATAACATTATTATTCATCTTACACATTTTCTAGAACATGTTTTAAGAACAAAATAAATTTTTCGGGTAAAATAAGCATTTTTCAAAAAATCCAGTTTTCCCGCCTTTTGATGGAACACCTACTTTAAATATAGTTTTTGACATATTTATAAGTTCAATTTGACAAAATAATTTTTTTTTCAGAATCAAGAAATAAAAATTTACACTGGATAAAGTTTTCGTATTATTCTGGTAACTTACATATTTTGATGAATAGTAAAAACACGCTATATTTTAATGAAAAACAACTTTTTTCATCGTAATAATTTCTTTGATTAAATTATAATATTTAATAGTTTTAAAGTATAAATAGAATATATTTTTACCATTTAATATAATGTATGTCATTATCATTGATTTTACATTGAATTCGTAGGTTAAATCAATTCAATCTTTTGCAATGTTTTAAACAAAAACCTGTTTTCATTCGACAACGGGATTAATTTTAATTTAATTTCTGCAACTTCTCTATATTGAATTTGCAAAAATGGATTCCATATTTGGAATCAGTGGGTCCAAATTATGTTAATAGGCTACTTTTTATTTTTGGTAATTATTAATAGTAACTACGGTAAATTTTATTTACCATAATTAAAGGTAAATCGGGTAATTAAGGGTAAATATAATATTATAAAATTACCCTAACACATGCCAAAATTCTATTGGATGGCTAAAAGTAAACCCATATCAACTAATGGTCATATTAGATTCATTTTTTGGACTTTTGACCATGAAAATAATTTAATTATTATTAAAACAAAAGAAAGTGACAACATGTCACTCTCTTAAATCTTAGAAGTATAATAATTTTAATTTAGTGATAAACATCATAAAACATCGAACATGAATAATCTCCAGAAATCTAATAAATGTATCTACATCATGATAATTTATTTAGAATTTTTAGGTATTAAATAATTGTCATTAATATTGATACATTAATGATACAGAAATTATTTATTAAGTGGAAAATAAGTAGTATAGTTATTATTGAAATAATAATACCCATTAAACGGACCACAAACCTGACCAAAACATATTGTTACTATATATATACACCTTAATCATCCAATGACCTAATATATAACCGTTTGGTTCCTTATAAAAGTGATTATGACACTTATATTATTTTATTTTAAATGATGCCCAAGTTGTCACCTTCATAATTTAATAAAAATAACTATTTAAATATTGTGATTTTAAGATGATAAGTTCGAGTAAAAGTATTATTGTGAAAGGTAAAAGATTTATCTTCATCATAGGATTTTATTTTAAATTTTTATGCAACAAATCAGTATATTAAATAATTATACAAAAATGTTGTAGTAATTATTTTATTAAGAGATAAACCAAATAAATGGTTTTAAAAATAATAAAATAAATATTATATTAACTATTTAATGTTATACACTAATTTTATAGATACACATGAAATTTTATGAATCTATTAAAGCTTCTATTTCGAAAATATATTCTGTATATATTTTATTTAAATTCAAATAAATGAATAGTGTCAAAATTGGCACTTGTTATTTTATAAAAATTACATATTATAAAATTGTTTAAAAATCACAAAAATATTTAAAAATTATAAATTTAAATTTATATGGTCTATAATATTATAAAGTAAACAATTATGGAAAATTCACAACAAATAAGTTATTATTTGTTATAATTTAAAATTTAGAATTTTATTACCACAAACAAACTTAAATAGATTAAATAAGGATAAATCAAAATGATAAGGTTTAAAATATGATCCAAACATGTCCAAATTTGATTGGTTGATGAGATTAAAACCCTATCTCATCTAATATTCTAATATGAGTCATTTTTGGAGGTTTTTAAGTGGGGTTAGATTTATTATAAATTAATATTTTTGAAAATTCCAAAGGTGCCCCTCTCCTCCCTTATAAAAGGGCACCTCCTCCCTCTCCTCTACACACCAATTTGAGACTTAATTCTCGGCCAAACCCTGCCAAATTATCTTCTCCACTTCCCTAGAAACATCCTAGAGGTTCTGGTATACTTTAAATACCAATCTTAGTGCCCTAGGAAGAGGTTTCAAAGAGGCGTATCGAAGAAGAGGTAATTTCTTCTCCCAATTCATTCAAGCTTATTTCTTCTTCAAATTCTTCTTATTTAGTTGTTTCATTATAAATTAATAACATAAGTATCACTTATATACTGATTTGTTATTATAAATATGAAAATACCTCATTTCACCTTCTATCCATCCTACGGAAAACAAAATCACAGCGCGTGCGTACGTACGGAATACCGTCTCCACGCCGTGGTGTAATCTGTTTTTCCACCAACACCTTACATGGATGGGTATAATGGTGTAAAGAATAAATATACATAGTTATTATAACATCATACTGATTATGATATATTTTATCATCCACTCCAATTCAATTCAATAATTATGGAAACGATATCATCGCTCGTGTGTACGTACAGACTACCGTCTCCACGACGCGATGAGATTCATTCTCCATGTTAACCATTTAACAATGATTATAAAGTATATATAAGCGATAATAATGAAATATATGACATTATAAATCTACTGGATTTATGTATATATGTATGTCATCTACTTAATTCCATTCAACTCAATAAGGAAACAGAAACAGTGTTCATACGTATGTACGACCTACCGTCTCCATGAACGATGTATTTCTTTCAATTTATCGATCTATTATATATATGTATATTCTGAATATATATTATATATAAATCATGTTCTATATTCTGGAATTATGTAATCGTGATCTAAGTAATCATATGAATAATTACAAGTCAAAACACAGACGACAAATGAAACGATTTTACCCAAAATACTCTTTAACATGGAATTTACAAATGAACGGGTAATATAAAGTCATAAGTGAACCATATATGATATCATACCAATGAATATGATTCTGTAATAAGTCAATTACATTATTTAAATCAATATACAGGAGGTTCAGATACATACGAAGCATATCAGACATAAGGTAAGGGATAAGTTTTGCAAATCTCATTTTTATCTGAGATTGCTTATTCGTAAGTATTTAATGGGGTTATTTATATCATCCATGTCCATGTTTTATAAAAGTGTTTTCATGTATGTTTAAAGTCATTTTTACCCATTTTTTTCTTTTGGAATTTTACTACAAGTTATGTAAGGAATCTTTCTTTTATTTACGTTACGATGTACTTTTTTGACTTTTTCGACAAAAGAACGAGAAGAATGTTTTTTTAACTTATACGACATGAAAGGATTTTTATGGTTTCATAAATCCTTATTTTCATGAAGCTTCCTCCAAAATATTTCATTACATTTTTCAACAAAATCTCTATCTTTTAAAATTTAATGACCTTTTGTGAAAAGAAATTGATTTTGAAGAAGAAATGATATTTTCCTCAAGAATTCATTTCAAGTATTTTATCAAAACCATTTCTCATCTAAGATGACATTATTTCATATGTGTATGTTTCATGTATATTGTATCTATGATTTAAATGGTTTCACTTTTCTTATTATCAAATGATATCCATTTCTTTTATATGGATTATGTGATGATGGAATGATGCTTATGAAACCCATTTTTTTTATTGGGTTATTATGAATGATGTATGTTTTTTTGTGGAACAAGTAAGAATGATTTAATTATGAGATGGGTGGGACCTGTATCTCCATCAAATGCATTGGGTAAAGATTTTATATCTCATGAGATACACATGGATGGAACGGTAAGTTAATTCGGTTCAGTGTTACAGGACTGAAACGTGGAGTGAACTCGATTCAGAATGGGACTTTGTCCACTAAGATGGTCTTGGCAGCAATGCCTGGGCTGCTATGGAAATCATTACATGTTCTTAATGGATGCCACAATTACATGTTTTATTCCCATGCTATTTTATCATGTCTTATGTTCCATTATGATCTATGCCTTATGTACTTCCATGTTTTATGTTGTTGCTCAAGATTTTAATGTTTAATCATTATGTTCATGTTTTTATGTTCCAATGTATATGGTATGTTTTATTTTATCCATGCTTACCCATACTGAGCATTTGAGCTCACCCTGTTTATGTTTTATTTTCCCCTAGGATCAAAAGAAAGGTTTTAGGTCAGGAAACAAAAAGTGGATGATCTTTATGGGAGATGCTGAAGATCTTTCACCATGACTAGAAGATTACGTTCCAAGTTTCCAAAGACACTAAACTATTACGGTCCTTGTGTGTCTATTTTTTTTATGTATTAATTATTCCTCAAAAGTAATGTAATGTCCATGTACGTCAAGCTTAAGGACTCTACAGTTGGTATCAGAGGAAAGGATTAGTCAACCTTTGGAAACTAGGATGTGAAAACGTTAGTGAGATCCCTAGAGGTATTTCTAAGGTATGTCTAGGGATGTACCTAAGGATAAGAATACGTATAGGATATAGTCCGAGAACTACGGTAATGATCTTAGAATTTAAACTAAGAAGTTATATATTGACGGTGCTCCCTCTTTTACGATGTTGTTTTCCCTAGCATGATTTTTTCCTCTCACACTATTATTTTTGGGTTTTACAAAATGGATGGAAACAGGAATATTCATGATAATGGAGGATATGACGGACAATGGAATTATTTTCTTCATGAGAAACCAAATGAAACGGGATCTGGAATTCCAATCATCGTTATTATGCCTAATCAGCAATCTCATAATATGATCAGTAATCTCAACTTTGGTAAGTTTCCCGACTCAGATAATAAGAGAATGATGGAGTTTCATGATGATCATAGAGTAAAGAAAGTTAAATTTCCCTCATGTAAATCATGTGGGAAGAGGCATCAGGGAGATTATTTCAAAGGAACTGGAAGATGGTTTGGGTGTGGCAAATAAGGACACAAAGCCAGTAAGTGCAAAGGAAAAGGTTTGGTTAACACCAAGGACAAGGATAATGGTATTTCTACGACATCAACAATGACTAGATGTTTTAAATGTGAAATGTACGGGCATTATGCAAACCAATTCCCTAATGGGAAATCTCATGAAGAGAATCAGCATGGTCATATGGGTAATATTTATGTGGATGATGATGAGGAGACTACAAATGATATATGAGCTGAAAGAAGTGTTGAAGCTCAGTCGGTTGTTTTAGAAGGTAGTGGAATGATTGTATGTTAATTGAGAGTTACGTTGTATAGTTAATGGTCATATGGAATAAGGAATCATCTAAGGATTGTTACACTATTGTTTTTCCTAAAATTATTTGAAAGTATATGTTGAATGGTACCAGTAACCATGGAATGTTACTCAGATATTTTTGTAAAGTAGATGATATGCGCATAATGAAAGAATAAGAAGATAATGAGATGTTTGATTGTATTCATGAGCTCCTGATTGATATAAGGACTAAGTGATATCATGGTTTGAGTATATAGAATTTTGAGGATTTTGGTATGTGGAAAATGTTAACTTTTAACTGCATTCATGTTTTCACTAAGGTTCAATGGGTATTCATTTTTCAAGAGAATACATGATTAAGGCCTTCGAGCATTTGTAATGTGACCAAAAGGACATATCTTATGATATATGGGGATCAAAGTTGGTATTAACATGCTTCTTATATGAAATCACTGGCAATCATTTTCACTATAATATGACAATGGACTGCAATATTATGGATAAGCCTAAAGATTGAAATAGATTATGTTGGACATAAGTTAGTATTGTTTAAGGATTTAACCTTTTTTCGATATTATTGATGGGATGATATTGTAATGTAGTTTTAGAAAAAGGACAACCTGCAGGACGGGTGACAGCCCATCGCGTCAGACAAGGCTGTGGGAATCGAACCCACAACCGAAGTGCGACTGACCTTTATCGCCTACCACTGGCCTACAAGAAGTCCCTGGTTAGTAGAAACTAGTTTTATTTTATTAAGCGGTATGATATATGAAGTATAAGTTCATTTTTGGAACCATATACGATTAATCTACCCATAAGATGGACTTATAGATTTTGCTAACATTTTGTTTGAAAGAGATGGAATGACCCATCATTTTATCACATGATCTGCTAACACATCACGAATAACAAATTCAACTTCATTTCTTTAAGGGATGAAGTGGAAATTGTTCAATTCACGAACAATAGTGAGATTGTACCAAAATCATGCAAGTATTTCTTTTAATTCATCAACTTTAGGGAAATGATCTTGAAAACCAAAAATGTTGTCCTATTTCCCTTAAATCAGATGAATCAGATGGTACCTTAGATCATCACAAATCAATAGCTTTGTCATTGTTGGCTTTTTCATAGCCATGTTCTCTACCACTCTCCATCAAAACATGATGGTTAGATTTTTCTTCCATATCCATATTTTCACATATGTTCTCCTATGTGGAAACCCAGTGATGAGTTAATTTGGGTAACCGTTACATTTCATACATTAGTTTTTAAATCCATGTTTTGGTATTCCTTTTTACTATGTGGGTTTCTATTAAACAAAATTTCTAGTAGTAAACCATTTATAACCCCGACGAATTTCGAGGGCGAAATTCATTTTAAGGGGGATAGAATGTAACACCCCGAGATTTTATGAAAAATATTCTTTTAATTTCATTAATGTATTGTGTTTTATGCTACACCATGAATACCTTGTGCTATACGCAACACCGTATTAGCTTGCAGTATACGCAACATTATTCTTGGATCGTGTTACACACAATTTTGATAATCGTTATTCTATGCAACATTGAGTATATATATATATATATATATTCAATGTATAAATGAAATATGGTTGGATTATATTATACGAAACAACGAAGGATTCTTTCACAACATGCAACCCTGTCTTGGCTTGCATTACACGCAATCGCGACCTTCCTCGATAGCGTGTGGTGTACGCAATACTGGGTTTTACTAAAAAACGATATATTATTATAATATTATTATGAACTAGCCATTATGAATACTATTAACAAAATTTTGAATTTTATAACATTATTATTCATCTTACACATTTTCTAGAACATGGTATAAGAACA
Source organism: Viscum album (assembly GCA_963277665.1). Lineage (NCBI taxonomy): Eukaryota > Viridiplantae > Streptophyta > Magnoliopsida > Santalales > Viscaceae > Viscum > Viscum album. The sequence goes on from OY728151.1 coordinate 570,462,523, forward strand.
AAATAAATTTTTTGGGTAAAATAAGTATTTTTCAAAAAATGCATTTTTGCCGCCTTTTGATGACGCACCCACATTAAATATAGTTTTTGACATTTTTATAATTTCAATTTGACAAAATTAAATTCTTCTTTGGAATCAAGAAATAAAAATTTACTTTGGATAAATTTTTCGTATTATTCTGGTAACTTTTATATTTTGATGAATAGTAAAAACACGCTATATTTTAATGAAAAACAACTTTTTTCATCATAATAATTTATATGGTTAAATTATAATATTGAATGGTTTTAAATTATAAATAGAATATACATTTACCATTTAATAAAATTTATGTCATTAGCATTGATTTTACATTGAATTCGTAGGTTAAATCAATTCAATCTTTTGTAATGTTTTAAACAAAAACCCGTTTTCATTCGACAACGGGATTAATTTTAATTTAATTTATACAACATCTGTGTTATGAATTTGGAGAAATGGATTCAATATTTGGAATCAGTGGGTCCAAATTATGTTAATAGGCTACTTTTTATTTTTGGTAATTATGAATAGTAACTACGGTAAATTTTATTTACCCTAGTTAAAGGTAAATCAGGTAATTAAGGGTAAATATAATATTATAAAATTATCCTAACACATGCCAAAATTCTATTGGATGGCTAAAAGTAAACCCATATCAACTAAGGGTCAGATTAGATTCATTTTATGGACTTTTCACCACGAAAATAATTTAATTATAATTAAAACCAAAGAAAGTGACAACATGTCACTCTCTGAAATCTTATAAGTTTAATAATTTTATTTTAGTGATAATCATCATAAAACATCGAACATTAATAGTCTCCAGAAAGATAATAAAAATATCTACATCATGATAATTTATTTATAATTTTTAGGAATTAAATAATTGTCATTAATGGTGATACATTAATGATACATAAATTATTTATTAAGTGGAAAATAAGTAATATAGTTTTTATTGAAATAATAATACCCATTAAAAGGCCCACAAACCTAACCAAAACTTATTGGTAGTGTATATATAAACCTTAATCATCCAATGACATTATATATAACCGTTTGGATCCTTATAAAAGTGATTCTGACACTTATATTATTTTATATTAAATGATGCCCAAGTTGTCACCTTCATAATTGAATAAATATAACAATTTAAATATTGTTATTTTAAGATGATAAATTCGAGTAAAAGTATTATTGTGAAATGAAATAGATTTATCATTATCATAGGATTTTATTTTAAATTTTTATGCAAAAAAATCAGTATATTAAATAATTATACAAAAATGTTGTAGTAATTATTTTAATAAGAGATAAACCAAATAAATGGTTTTAAAAATAATTAAATAAATAATATATGTACTATTTAATGTGATCCACTAATTTTATAGACATACATGACCTTTTAGGAATCTATTAAAGCTTTTAGTTCGAACATATCTTCTGTATATATTTTATTTAAATTCAAATAAATGAATATTGTCAAAATTGACACTATTGTTATTTTATAAAAATAACATATTATAAAATTGTTCAAAAAGCACAAATTTTTTAAAAATTATAAATTTAACTTTATATGGTTTATAATGTTATAAAGTAAAAAATTATGGAAAATTTACAACAAATAAGTAATTATTTGTTGTAATTAAAAATTTATAATATTATTACCACAAATAATCTTAAATAGATTAAATAAGGATAAATCAAAATGATAAGGTTTAAAATATGATCCAAACATTTCTAAATTTAATTTGTTGATGGGATTACAAACCTATATCATCTAAGATTCAAATATGAGCCATTTTTTGAGGTTTTTATGTGGGGTTAGATTTATTATAAATTAATATTTTTAAGAATTCCAAAGGTACCCCTCTCCTCCCTTATAAAAGGGCACCTCCTCCCTCTCCTCCACACACCAATTTGAGCCTTCATGCTCGGACAACCCCAGCCAAATTATCTTCTCCACTTCCCTAGAAACATCCTAGAGGTTCTGGTCTACTTTAAAGGCCAATCTTAGTTCCCTAAGAGGAGGTTTCAAAGAGGCGTATCGAAGAAGAGGTAATTTCTTCTCTCGATTCATCCAAGCTTCTTTCTTCTTCAACTTATTATTCATTAGTTTTTTCATTATAACGTAATAACATAAGTATCACTAATATACTGATTTTTTATTATAAATATGAAACAACCCCATTTCACCTTCTATCCATCATACGGAAAACTAAATCACCCCGCGTGCGTACGTACGGAATACCGTCTCCACGCTGTGGTGTAATCTGTTTTTCCACCAACACCTTACATGGATGGGTATAATGGTGTAAATAATAACTATACATAGTTATTATAACATCATACTGATTCTGATATATTGTATCATCCACTCCAATTCAATTCAATAATTATGGAAACTATATCATCGCTCGTGCGTACGTACGGAGTACCGTCTCCACGACTCGATGAGATTCATTCTCCAGGTTAACCATTTAAGAATGATTATAATGTATATATAAGCAATAATAATGAAATATATGACATTATAAAGCTACTGGATTTATGTATATATGTATGTCATCTACTTAATTCCATTCAACTCAATAAGGAAATGAAAACAGCGTTCATGCGTACGTACGGCCTACCGTCTCCATGAACGGTGTATTTCTTTCCATTTATCGATCTATTATATATATGTATATTATGAATATATATTATATATAAATCATGTTTTATATTCTGGAATTATGTAATCATGATCTATGCAATCTTATGAGTAATTACAAGTCAAAACACGGATGACAAGTGAAACGATTTTACCCAAACCACTCTTTAACATGGAATTTACAAAAGAACCGGTATTATGAAGTCATAAGTGAACCATATATGATATCATAACAATGAATATGATTCTTTAATAAGTCAATGATATTATTTAAATCATTATACAGTAGGTTCGGATACATACAAAGCATATCGGACATAAGGTAAGGGATAAATTTTACAAATCTCATTTTTATCCGAGATTGCTTATTCGTAAGTATTTACTGGCGTTATTTCTATCATCCATGTCCATGTTTTATAAAAGTGTTTTCATGTATGTTTAAATTCATTTTTACCCATTTTTGACTTTTTGACTTTTACTACATGTTATGTAAGGAATCTTTCTTTTGTTTACGTTACGAGGTACTTTTTTTACTTTTTCAACAAAAGTACGAGAAGAATGTTTTTTTAACTTATAAGACATGAAAGGATTTTTACAGTTTCATAAAGCCTTATTTTCATGAAGCTTCCTCCAAAATATTTCATTACTGTTTTCAACAAAATCTCTTTCTTTTAAAATTGCATGACATTTTGTGAAAAGAAATTGATTTTGAAGAAGAAAGGATATTTTCCTCAAGAATTCATTTCAAGTATTTTATCGAAACCATTTTTCATTTAAGATGACATTATTTCATATGTGTATGTTTCAAGAATCATGTCTCTATGATTTAAATGGTTTCACTTTTCTTATTATGAAATTATATCCATTTCATTTATATGGATTATGTGATGATGGAATGATGTTAATGAAACCCATTTTGTTTATTGGGTTACTATAAATGACGTATGTTTTTTGTGGCACAAGTAAGAATGATTTCATTATGAGATGGGTGGGACCTATAACTCCCTCCAATGCATTGTGTAAAGATTTTATATCTCATGAGATTGACATGGCTGGAATGGTAAGTTAATCTGGTTCAGTGTTACAGGACAGAAATGAGGAGTGAACTCGATTCAGAATGGGACTTTGTCTACTAATATGGTCTTGGCAGCAATGCCTTGGCTACTATGGAAATCATTACATGTGCTTAATGGATGTCACAATTACATATTTTATTCCCATGATATTTTATCATGGTTTATGTTCCATTATGAACTATGCCTTATGTACTTCCATGTTTTATGTCGTTGCTCAAGATTTTAATGTTTAAACATTATGTTCATGTTTTTAAGTTTCAATGTATATGGTATGTTTTATTTTATCCATGCTTACCCTTACTGAGCATTTGAGCTCACCTTTTTTATGTTTTATTTTCACTTAGGATCAAAAGAAAGTTTTTAGGCCAGGAAAAAAAAAGTTGAAGATCTTTATGGGAGATGTTGAAGATCATTCACCACGATTAGAAGATTATGTTCCAAGTTTCCAAAGACACTAAACTATTATGGTCCTTGTGTGTCTGTTTTTGTTATTTATTATGTATTCCGCAAAAGTAATGTAATGTCCATATACGTCAAGCTTAGGGTCTCTACACTTTCTTACCCACACCAGGGTAAGCCCTCGATACGAAGATCGAGGTCTATCTTTCTATCCCCACAATCCCTCAACTTCATGTTATTAGGCACCTCTATCTTCCTCAGCAAGGAAGTCCTTGAACTTTAAGGTAGTCAGCACCTATGTCTTCCTTTCCTCAGAATCCCACGAATGTACTCAGCATAATTTGGAGTCGCATGAAGAAAATTTGTACAAGGTGTTTATTATTCACAAAGTTATAAATTCTCTCTCTCTAGAAATCACTTCCACTGCTTGTAATCTCCAGATTGATTAACTTGTTCTCCAAATTTATGAGCTCATTCAAATGAGCTCTTATTTATAGGCACAACTCTAACGGTCGGCTCCCTATTCCAACGGTCATATTTTTCCTTTAATTTTGGTGGGTCCTGTACATGTATCACTAAAACAATTGTTATTTAGTAACTGAATGCACGATGTCATTTTATAACAAAAAACAAGTGTAATAAGTAATATGGTTACATAATCAAAATAAAATATTCGTAATGTAAGAAAATAAAAGTTAGTTGTCTAACCAAAAACATATTCGTTGTCTATAATACAATGATATTTGGATTCAGTTTTCCAAGGAATTCAGAATATGAAATCTATATAATTCTGGAGTCTGAATTTCAATGAAATTCCGAAACTGGATTCACCAGAATTCGGAACTTGAACTTAGACTGTTTAGAGTCAGAGTTCAATAGAATTTAGAGTCACAACATACAAATTTCAGAGTCAGAATTCCTGATAATTTGGCGTCTGAACATATAATGTTCAAATTTTGAATTCATTAGGATTCGGAGTCAGAAATCTGAAGAGTTTGGAGTCTTAATTTAGAGAGCTCAGAACATGAATTCAGATACTGAAAATAGAATTATCTATATCTAAGTATTATTAGATTCCGAAGTTTTGGATACGTAACTGAATTATACACTTAGGTAATTTGAACAACGAAAAACATGGTATGGATAAATTTCCTTGGGGAAGGAAATTTTTCCTTATGAATGTAAAAGAAAGGGTTAAATGAAATTTTCGTTGAGATAAGGTGATTTTGATTTTCATAACATGAGGATTGGTAAAGTCATAAGGAATTCTTATTGACTCAACAATCTCCCCCATCATGAAGGAATGGAAAGGTCATATGGAATCATTATTGACATAGAAATATTATATGTTTTATTTAATTTTATTCTTTCATAGGGACTATGATTCATATGATTATATTGGTATAGGAAACTTTGTAATTTTTAAATATTATTTTCCACAATATTGTTTTAATGACCTTTTAATGGAATTACCATTCATTAACATCAATAACTATTTTCTTACTTCTATTCTAATGGGGCTGTTTTTTAATGATATCATCCTCATTCTTTCTCTAGATTGGTTAATATTGTTTCAAATATATTCTTTTGGATCCCACTTCATTTACATGGGTTATTCATTTTACCAAGATATTTTTATGGAACCTGTATCTTCTCTATGTTTTAATCACATTTCAATGAGATTATTATGGGACCCATTAATTTTCCATGGGTTAATAATTTACCAAATAGATTTTTATAGAACCCGCTTCTTTACTATGGTTTAATCATGTTCTGATGATATTTTCATAGAACACATTTACTCTTTTTGGCGTTATTAATGTTTTAAAGATATTTTTATGGAACCTGTTTCTTTTCCATGGGTTAATCATTTTTCAATGATATTTTTATAGAACGAATTTCTTTTTTTGGTTAATAATATTTCAATGATGTTGTCAATAAACCCATTTCTTTTTCAAGGGTTAGTTATATTCTAAATAAATTTTTGTGGAACCTATTTTTTTCATAGGTTATTCATTTTTTGAATAGATTATTATAGAACACATTTCACTTCCATAGGTTAATCTTGATTCAAATAAAATTTTATGGGACCTATTTCTTTAACATGGGTTAATCCTGATTCAGAGTGATTTTCATTGAACCTGTTTATTTTTTATGGGTTGATCATATTCCAAAGAGAATATTGTGGAAAATAATTATTTTAAAATTATTTTATATGTTTTAAATATATGGTCATAGGATTATTATTTTTTCATTGGTTTATCACATTGAGATAGGTGTTATTGGTTGTTCCAATGAGTTTATTATTAAATCAAAGATTTTATGTGTGATTATTTTTTAATGTTTCATATAAATTTGATGGGGGAGTTCAGTGATAAAACATCTATGGGTGGTTCCATGATAAAAAAAATATTGGAGGTTATGTGATAAACCAATATTGGGTGGTTCCATGATAAACCAATAATGGGTGGTTTTGTAATAAACCATTAAGTGGTTGGTCCATGATATACCTCTAATGAATTATGTATGCAAGCTGCCTATGTGATTATTCCATTTGTAAGAGTGAATATAATATTGAAGTGAGGATGATGTACAAATTACATACATGTTATCTTTATGCTTTATACGTGTTTATAATACTTTTTATTTTCAAGATTGTTATCCCAATGTAATGATTATTAAATTTGAGGATTTTTTCTATTTCCATTTTATTATATTTAATTATCCATTTATTGATTTGTTTTAGTTTCTTTATGATTCGCTCATGAACCTTTATTATGTCAGCATACCCTTAAGTGTTTGTATTCTCGTTGATGACAATAAATTATTAATGCTTTTTTCTCCCTTGCTAATCATTTTGGCTCACCCGTCTTATGATTATTTTCCCCCCAGTTTATAAAAAATTAATGATAATGATTTATGTTTATAAACTATTCCAAAAAGTTTATTTTTTCCCTAATGTTAAATATTAAAAGCTACATATAATGGGATATGATTTTCAACTTTACAAACCATTTTTTTCTCTATCCAAGTTGATATGAGTTATTTATGTAAGTGTTTTTACTAATTATCTAAAACTGTAAACCTAAAATATATTCAAGGTTGTATTTGATCTATGGTTTCCTTTTGATGAATTTTGTTTTAGATGAATGATTTGGTTCACAATTATCATCATCAATGGTGGAAATGTAATGTTGTGGTTTTCAACATAAGATTCGAGAGTATGGGTCATGTGTTGTCATAATATTTATATATAAATAAATATAAATGATTAAAAATTTTCATTAAAAAAATTATTTTATGATGTTGATTTATTTTTATCTTTTTTTTCGGGTATAATTACCTAGAACATTTATGCAATGTCTATGTAGCATTTGTGCGAGCAAAAAAAATGATACTAAAAACATTAAATTTAATATGTTTTGGATTAATCCTTCTCTGTAAAAAAAAATTAATGAATAAATATATGATATTATTTATTTTTAAGGATATGTTATTAGAATTACATTTTTATCGTAATTCCATTATAGTTAGGAAATGTGAATAGTCCATAAATTTACATGAAATTATATTTTATTTATAAAATATATTTATAAATCATTATAGAAACATATATTTTATCAAGTTAATGGTAAATTTTATAGAATATCAACCATTTTATACTTATGATACATAGTACCTTTTATAGTGACATCAGTAACCATTAAATAATAACTATTTAAAAAAATATGTTGATTTTTTCATATAAAAAAGGAACATAATCTCACCCTTTTAATGACACATGTGATACTGCCACTCCGAACCCACACTCCCAAATTCTAATTTAAAAACATAATCATTACAATCCTATATACCCAAATTTTATATATCCAAAACATAAAACATCAAATAGAAATATTGTACAAACACATATGAAATGAAATTTTAATTTTAGAGTTTTACAGAATTATGACACACTACAACAAAAATTGGTTTTAGCGGTGGTTTATTTGTGCCAGTTCTGGTAACTGTTGCTAAATGTTTTTTTAAAATGCTTTCACGACTATTTATTATAAACCTCCGCAAAACATTTTTTTAATATAGCCGACCCCCCCCCCCACCCTGACCCCGCTTGCCCAGCGACCCCGACCCCCATTACCCCCGCGACCTCGCGACGCCGGCAACCCCGCGACCTCGGCGACCCCGGCCCCCTGCGAACCCGATGACCCTGGGACATCAGTGACCCCACGACCATGTGACCCTAGCAACCCCGGCCCCCCCATGATCGCAGTGACCCCGTGACCTAAGGTGGTATTAAAAAATTTTCTCCTAAAATATATGTATTATATGCATATGTAGTTGTTCCAATTTAATTATTTAGTATGTTTTGTGTTCCTGAGTAAGAAAAGTGAGATTAGGACATAGATTGATGTATGAAACCCTCTAAGGACTTTGTTGGGTCCATTGATATTTGAGATCGTACATAGGTCCACCCTTGGGTTATGAAAACCCCTTAAGATTGGTGAAATATTTGTTAAAATGTTTAAAAAATATAATTATGAAAGTGAATGGGTAGATAATTGTAAGTTTTTATGTAGTTAATGTTAATGGGATATTTGAAATATGGAATTGGTATTTTTTTTAAATGGATAGTTGGATTCTGAAATGGATTAAAATAAGAATTTTTCACTATGATTGGGTTATGGTTTTCCATGAAGGACAAAAATGTTTTGAAAGTGGGTATTGTTTTGAAAAGGAGGTGTTGAGCTCAATGTTATAGGGAAAAATGGGTTATCTTAATAGATTTCAAATAGTTATTAGATATGAGGGTGTGGTTCCCCTTTTTTTGAAAATGATTTAAATTCCCCTTTTATAGTTGTAAATAGAAATGAAATTCTTCGGAGATGTTGAGTTTTTAAAAGTGGAAGACTCTTTCTTTGAAGGGTGGATTCAAGATTATTACAACTGATTATCTTGAATTGTGTTTTATTCCATGATTTGATATTAAAGATATGTTGAGAACATAGTCATTTAAATTATATATGGGTTAGTGAGATAGAACCCCTGACAATTAGGTTTTCTTATTAACTTGTTTTATTAAATGAAATAAGTGATAAATGTGTTTTGTTGATGAAATAACATAAGGGGGCTTTTGATATAATGTGATTGTGTTTAATGGGTTTAGGTATGGCATTGATATATGTGATAAATGAGTTACAATTGTAAATGGAATATAGGTTAATGGGTTATTCATTATAAATGGGATATAAATAGTCAGTTATGGGAATGATCATTTAAGTAGATTGATATAATATATTATTTCATTCTTGGATGGTAACCTAGAGAAAATCATTTTGAAAGAAGTTGGTGTGTCAATCCACAATGATAAGAATAGTTACAATTCATGTTTCATTAGAAGCAATCAAATTATTTAACACTAACTAGTCATTGATTTTCTCAACCACAATTAGTATATCTTTATTTCTAACTGTATTTTGAACTAATCCCCAAGTGAATTCATGAAGATATCTGTATAGAGATGTGAAGACTACCTAATAATCTTTGTGGACTATACCAGCTATAAATCCCACCATATAGTTCATACAAAAGATTTAATCAATGAAATTCATGTATATGATCTGAATAAACTAGATAAATTATACTGTAATAATAGTCTTGTATAATTCTATCCACTTCAATCCTCCTAACTACCACTATCTATGAGGTGTGTTGACCTAGATGGTATGAGGAATAGTTTCCACGTGTTGATTAAAAATAGAAGAATTATGGATGTATCAAATAAAAAATATCATATATGATATCCATAATTTCCATATTTAGAAAAATGGTACCCCAAACCATATAGGAATTATGTTTCTTGTTCATGATATCCTTAACTTATGTATAAAACTACTTCTCAAATGTCATAATATAGTTATTGCTTCTCTAATGAGGCACATCCTAATAAAATTAATTATTCCTAGATGCCTCTTAGTTTTCCTAAGTCTTTTGTTAAGAACTAGTCTAATAGGACTATTCCATATGGGCATACAAAACCAGAGGTAGATTTGATCTTGTTGCACCAAATGGTCATAGAATTTTATGAAAATATTTTTTAATATTCCCATTCATGTAAAAATGGTGTAAATTCTATAGTGGTGATATGAATTAGTTATTCATGTGTAAATTCAAGTTTCACTGTAAAAAAACTGGTCAATTGATATGCATGGATTATAAGAAACTCATCTCATTGATTGAATTTCTCTTACATTACTATCATAGGACTGACTCTACATATTGTGTTTAAATCCCATGTTGATGATCCTAGTTTAACATAGCTGAACAGTGTTGTCTCCTACACTAATATTCCATCCAATGTCTCTTCCTCCAACCAACACCTTATTATCAATTTCTAGGTGGCATGTAATATAGAACATTAAAAATATTTATAGATCCTTAGTTGAGATACCTTAAATATTGATCGATTCATTTATTCCATTTCTAGGTGTTGCCTCTCATGAACAGTGAAAAAAGTGAGTGAATTTTGAAGTATATTTAATCTCTTATACACATACATGTTCAAATTTAAAAAATTATTCTACCTTTATTACCCCAATGGTTTTAAAGAATAATTATTTTACATTACAAGTATAAAAATCCTTTGCAAGTGAGGTATTGAAACAACATATCAAAAACAACTATATCTAATCATTCTAGCATCGAGTACTCATGAATATTCATTCCATCTTTGACATTTATCTCATCTGGTTTCCCATCAATGTTAAAAAAACATGGCCTCCTATACGAAAACACATCAGCTTTAATGGGTCTAAAATACCTATAAAATGTTAGTGTATTATATTTTAGAAGTTCTATTAAATGGTTTACCTAAATGATGTTCCACGTTTACATGCCCCTTAACAACTACCACAAAATCATGTTCTACACTCTAAACAATATCCTAGTTTACATTTTGTCCTTGATCATCTACATTCTTATTTTCTCTATATTTTGGTTATAGTGGCTTTATGGGGGATAAAACATGGAGGTTTCTACAATATCTTTATCTTCCTACATACAGAATCAAGTAAATAGTATTTCTATCCCAACATCACTGTAAAAAACTAAGTTGTGATAAAATGTGTTTGATGGAAATTTTTTCTATCATTATGGGGATAGAGGAGAATATTGATAAAGTAGAGTTTCTTCTCTAACTCTTTTGTGGATTGGGCACAATTGTTCACTATGATGAGTTGTGTGTCTATTTACTTATATAGATTTAGTTCATGTAAGTTGTACCGATATAGATGATGTTTATGGTTTCTCTTTACAATTGGTGCACATTATTTAAGTTTATGATGTGTGGACCATAAGATGGGGTATCCTACCTGAAGAGATGCTTCAAGTTAACCAGATATGAATTGGTAAAATATGGTATCATGAATATGGATGATCTCATAATTAATTATATCTCAATAAAACTAATCATAATGACCACATAAGTGGGGAATAGTGTGTTAGATAGTAGAATAAGTAGGATATCACCTAGGTGTTCTAGAATATGTCTCTTTAAAATAATATTAGTATTCTCATTTTAATTTAATAATTCCATGATAACCATTATTGTTTTTTTATAAAAAAGGAAAATAGTTAAAATTTCACAATAATTCCAAAAAAATGAAGGTGTAGATACGGTCTTGAAACATGGGTCATTTAGTTTATGGTCATGAAGCCCATACCATTTTCGTTGTGATTTTGAGTCACACAATCAGGACCAATTAAGGGTTACATACTTCTATTTCTATGCTTCTTCATCAAGATTAGAAACATTGTTTTTCCCCCATGAACTATGATTCCAACCAAGTTATTCTTATGTTACTTTTTGTTATTTAATATTATATTTTGATGTTATAAAGGATTTCAAAAGTCAAGGGTTGAAAATTTGGAGATTTGGGAGAAACATGATAGGAATACTATTTAGCATAACTTTTAGTATTGACCATGTGGTAATTGAGTAATATGGTATTGTTAGCACACTGTTTCTCTTTACCAAATAAACTTTCTTTATCCCAAACACTAGAGGGTTCTTATCTAACTCATGGGATCATCTATATTATATTATGATTCTGTAATCTCACACTATCGTATATAGGAATATCTTTCTCTATTTAGTAGTAACAATGTGTATTAATTTTTTTTAAGTGTTGGAACATTGTGATATACATGGATAAAATCTGGAACACACCTCATTATGTTAAGGGTTTGAATGAGTTTTTAGATTTTTAAATTTCTAATAGATACGTTGAAGGGAGAATAATATGTCTATGTCATAAATGTAAATTTAGAACATGGTTCAAGAGAGATTACTTTTATGAACATTTAATACTAAATCCATTCCATTGTTAATATTTGTGTTGGGTTTGGCATGGAGAATCGAACATTGCCGAAAGATTGAGCACTGATATAAATCCATAGAATGAGGTCCCAAGTTAATCAACAATGGAAAATGAAAAGAAAAACCTCATTAATGATGAATTTGGAACTGCAAGACACCACTATCTACATGAAAACATATCAAAACAACTAGAAGACGGTACTACAAATTGCAACGTGAAAAGTGATGTATTTGAGACTATAACAGAAAGAGATCAAGATTATAAAATATCATTGGATCCTTTTCTTTGTTCTTTAGAAACAAATTTTAGAGAAAAACTCCATGATAAAAATACGTTTCATGATTTAGTTGACAATGGAAATCAGGAGTTGTATAGTGGGAGTTTGAAATATTCAATGCATTCATTTTTGCTGAAGATGTACCATATCAAATGTCTATGTGAAATTACAAATACAGAAATGTCCCATATATTGGAATTGATTCGGGATCCTATTCCTGAAGAAAAAAATTCCAGAATATTTTAATGATATGAAAAAGTTGTTAACAAGATTTTTCTGAATTATACAAAAATACATGTGTGTCCCAATGATTGTATTATTTTTTGGGGAGAGGATTCAAGTATACAAAATTTCATGAAATGTTCTTCTTATAGATGGAAGTCAAAGGGTGATGTTGGAATTCTGAATGAACATAATTTCATGGAAAAGAAGAAAAAGAACACACCTGCAAAGGTTTTTCATTACATTCCCTTAAATCCTTGATTGAAAATATTATTTATGTCATCAAAAAACTCCAAACACATGAAGTGGCATTCTTTAGATAAAAACAATGATGGGTTAATGAGACATCCACGAGATTCCAAATCGTGGAATAAATTTGATTGATTACATCTAGATTTCTTACCTAATCTTAGGAATGTTTGATTGGGATTGGATACAGATGGATTCAACCCATTTGGGACTTTGAGTACCAGTTATATCATTTGGCCAGTTTTTTTGATCCCTTATAATATGCCTCTGTGGATGTGTATGCAAAAATCATCTTTTATCATTTCGATGATTATTCCAGGAAAACAAATTCCTGGAAATGATATTGATGAATACTTGAATCCTTTGATTGACCAATTGTAGGTGTTATGGAGCAACGATGTTGAGACATTTGATGCTTCTTCTAAAACAATGTTTAAAATGTGTGCTGCTATAATGTGGACAATTAGTGACTTCCCTGGGCTTGGAAATTTATCTGAATGGAAGACATACAGTGTTTTGGCTTCTTCCATTTGTAAATATGATTTTGAGCCCAAACGGCTACCTCACAGTAGAAAATGGTGCTTCTTGTGCAATCATAGATTTCTCAATTCATGTCATAGATTTCACCTAAACAGATAAAAATTTAATGGTTCCATTGATCGTAGACCACCTCCAAAGTAGTTAATTGGATCTAAAATATTGAAACAGATTGAAAATCTTGAAACTGAATTTGGGAAGGTTCATCATTTGAATGATAACGGAAAACGGGTCTGAAGTGCATCGTCAGGTGAAATCAGAACGCAACAATGGAAGAAAAAATGTATATTCTTGAGACACCCGTATTGGAAATATAATTTGTTGTGGCATAAACATGATGCGATGCATATTGGGAAGAATGTCTATGATAATTTGATTTTCACATTACTTAATGAGCATGGAAAGTTGAAAGATCATCTCAATATCGTAAGGACTTACAAGTAATTAACATAAAATGTGATCTCTGGCGAGTTGAGAATGAAAAGTATGCTCCAACCATTTTTTCAATGAAAATTATGGATAAAGATACATTCCTTTGAATATTAAATAATTTATAGTTATCTAATGGGTATTATAGTAACATATCAAGGTGTGTTGACTTGAAGAATTGTATGTTACATGGATTGAAATGTCACGATTCGCATATTTTGTTACAACAGTTACTACCATTGACAATGCACACAATATTACCCGAAAAAGTTACTGCTGTTGTACTCCAATTATTCAAATTTTTCAGGAAATTTTGTGAGAAATATCTACATCCATTTCATCTTGAAAACCTCCAGGAGATGTTTTTATTGACACTTTTTTCAATGGATATGATCTTTCCTCCATCGTTTTTGACTATCACGATGTATTTAACTGTGATTTTGGTTGAAGAAGCTAAATTAGAAGGTCCCGTTCTTTATCGATGGATGTATCCAATTGATAGGTATTTTATTTATATCATTTTCATTTATGTAAAAAAAAATTGGCATTTAAATAAATTCATAATATTATTATTTTATTTTACAGATATCTTGGGCATTTGAAAGCATACGTGAGAAATAAAGCTCAACCAGAAGGATCTATTGTTGAAGGCTATTTGTCTTAGGAGTGTCTTACCTTTTGTTCTAGATATTTGGATGATATTGAGACAAGATTTAATTGAGTTGGACATGTTGATGACATATCAACTCAATCTCAAATGCATCAGAAATAAAAAATATTTCCGACTACTGGTCGATCAGTTGGGAGGATTTAAAATGTGATATAGACAGAATTTGAATTATTATAGGCACAAAGATATGTGTTGCTGAATAGTGAAAATTCAGATCCATTTATTGAAGAGTTGAGGATATAAACAAAGAGACGAATGAGAGGTCGAACACAAAATGAGAAATATATAATGAAAGCTGTGAATAAAGATATTGTACAATGGTTTCCACGGTGTGTAAGTTCATAAATATTGTAATAAATACGAATATTAATTTGAAACATACATTTTTTAAATCTATTAAATTATATTACTTTTTTCAGACCATTAATACTGATACTCAAGCAGACGTGTCAGATGATTTTAATATTCATGTTTGAGGTCCTATAAAACAATTTATAAAGATCGACTCTTAAAATGTGAATGTATTTAGATTTTTTATAGTCGATCGAGAAGTGTGTTTGAAAACACATAATAGTGGTATATTTACATTTTCTAAATTGGGATATAATGGAAAGATGGATTATATTATTGAATTAAACTACCAAAAACATTTTTCTGTTGTTTTATTCAAATGAAAATGGGTCGATATTATCAAAGGTGTTAAAAGAGATTCCTTGAAATTTACTTCTGTGAACTTCCCACACTTGATGGATGTTGGTGATCTTGAACTGCATGATCCATATATCTTAGCATCGAATGAAAAAATAGTATATTATGTGAATGATGTTGTGGATTAATGGTGGAGTTTAGTTGTTCATATAATAGAAAGATATTTGTATGATATGAGTGATGAAGTAGAAGATTTGACAACTAAAATTGAATTTCATCAACAACAGGAAGCAGAATTATATGGTCATCATGATATTGAAAATATTAGTCTAGCAAGGATGAATGAAGTGGATGAAGAAATGGAGTAGGAAACTGATGTGATTGAAGGGGAAAATTATTATATGTACAATTATTTATTCATTGAGCAACCACTTCTTTCATTTCTATAGTCATTCATTATCATTGTAATATATATTTTGTCTGTTAGTACTGGGAATCTATTATCATTTTTGATGTGTTTTTCTGCATTATTCTTTTGAAATATATATTCTGAAATAAATTTTATTTTATTAAATGACAGGAATTACAATGAAAAATCAGTACACTATTTCATCTAGTTCTGCGATAGATGACGATCCATCTGTCTCCCTCCCCACGGCATCTGAGGCACCACATGCCTACACCCCTGCACCATATCCCCATGCACAATCTCTCACACCTTCTATGGGTGTACCATTTGAGACTGAGTCATAGTATCCCCCTTTAGAAGGCTTAGTAGTGGGGTAGCGACACACCCCTTCCATTTCATCATAGACATACTGCAGTGTCACTGTCATAGGTATATATTTTAATTAAATAAATTTATTCCATTTTGTTTATACTAATTGTTTTCTCATTGAAGATGAAAAAAATGCAACCGTGAAGAAAAACATAAAAAGTTCAGATGTTTGGAATCTGAATGGTGAGAGGATAGACATGCCATTTGATTCTTATGGGGACCCTACGGATGACGCCTCGAGGTTACTTGGCCAAATTCTAGGCCAGCTGGCAGCGGATCCCATTTCCCTTCATATTTCTTATGATTATTGGAGACATATTCCTCCAAGCTAGAAAAATGATTTTTTTGATTCCCAAATAAATGTAATTTTATCACATTATTGTTTAATTGAATGTCATGTTACTAATATGTTCAGAATTAATTTATGTATACAAATGTTATTCCACTTTACAGTTGCTGATGTGATAGAATGGAAGTGGAAGTTGAAAAATCATGGAAAGAAATGGAAATATTTTAAGTGGAGATTGTGGTGTGATGTCAACGATACTTCATTGACCGTGGAGCAAATGTATGACAAGCTACCTAGTGGGGTACCGAATGAACAGTGGAATGTTTTTGTTGACAGACATCATGATAAGAAGATGATGGCATTGAAATATATATTATTATATTATCCTCCTTTTACATTTATACATTTATATGAAGAGGAGATGACATTGAATACATTACTTTTAACATTCATTTTATTTATTTCAATATCTCTCAAGACAAAATGCATCAAAACTTTCTAAGCATGTTATCCCTCACACTACAGGATCCAAATGCTTTTCTAGAATCTGAACGAAATTGGTAATGTTTTAATTATTTTTAATATTTATAAGACAATATTATCTGTTTAATATATCGAGTTGTTGAATTATCTATACTTAATGCAGTCACATAGTTTAGGGCGCGAAGCATCCAAGACTGAACTGTGGTTGAATGTTCACAAAAAATCAGATGGTAGTTTTTTAATGAGCCTGCCAAAGAAGTAGGTGTATGAAGTAAATTTTTTATTATAATAATGTATTATCAGTTTTTAATATGTTAATATATTTTGAAATTTGATCTATTGGTAAAAATTAAAGAACTATCGGATGCCAATCCTAGTAAGTCTTACTCAGTCTCCTAGGATGACCCATTTTCTAAAGTCCTTGGGTAGGAGCTTCCTGGTAGAGTGCGCGGGATGGGTTTTGGACCCGTACCATCGGAGGTATTTGGTATGCAACTTGGGTTTCCAGCTGCATCTACTCCTGGTTATAGTCAGTCAATACCCGATGATGCTTAGAAGAAGATTGATTCTCTACGAACCACAGTTCAAGATCAGGAGGCTCCGATATCCACTTTGTAGCAAGTGATGACTGCTATACATCAGCAGATGAAAAGATATGCCCCCGGTGGTAGTGCATCGACTAGTGGTCAGCAGGTAAATAACAAAAAATTAAAATCATTTAGTTTTCAAACATTCATTAGTTTTATGTTTTAATATAAATAAGAAACTTTATTAAATTTTCAATATAATGTTCTTACAGGTGATAGTAGAAAGTGGATATGGACATGGAGAGGGTGACGATTCATCATCGGACCGTGATTACAGTTGTATTGTTGATGTGTTGAAAAATTATGAGAACAGTTGGTTTTATATGTACCATGTGTGGAACATAGTTTCCACCACACATTTTCATGTTCTAACATTTTCCTGATTTCTCATGTTTCCTTTTTTACATTTTATTGATTTGAGATGTTTCCTTTTATGTATTCATTTCTTGAGTGTGGTATACATCATTCTAGTTAGGTCGGTGTTTGAATTGGTAGTCGAGAGTTTTGATGACCAGGAGTTAAACCCATTGTTCATGCGTTGAATAAATTCTCAATGCTTAATATTATAATATGTAATTATGCAATATCATCATCCATGAAGGTAAACCCTTCTAGCGTAGGTATCCTATGACACCGTGAATCACAAAAACATGTGGATTGATAACTCTTTATTAGGAACTATTTTCTATGAAACCAATAGAAAATGAATTTCATATTCCATAACACAAACCTAATCTTGTTTTCTATTTGAGCCTAATATGATTCATGTTATATAAATCATTATTTCGTAAAATTATTCATGAATATATAAACAATTACATGTTGTTTCATGAATAAAACCACAAAAATCAATAATATATCATATCTAGTGTATCACACAAGGTGAAATAACATCCATCTATAAAATCAAACAACAAGAACAACAATCCCACACTGAGAACCTGGCTTTTCCCCCATATATGGGTTAGATAATCGCACAAAAAACACATTACCAAGGTTCCACTAAACTAGTTTCTCCAAACCAATGTTCCACATGACCATAGAAATGCCTCCTCATATACAAGAGTCTTCCTTGTAGTATTTAGGGTCCAATGAGGTATGTGGGGATATTATACTATCAATACAAGTGTAAAAAATAGTATAAATCAATTTAAAAATAACCAAGTCTGATATAAGAAAAATCATGCATGATGTTTTCTATTCCAAAAATTGGGTAAATCCCCGCAACCAATATAGTAAACTTGTCCGTTCATACAAGTGTCATGTGTTAAGGAAAAAACAAAATAAAAAACCCCATAAAAATCCTAAAATGGGTCTTGATGTCCATCCAGTTCCCTCATATATGCTCCAAACCATATCCCAAACCAACCATCTTTCAAAATAATTTTTCCCTTATACATCCCTATAACCCTGAGATCTACTCATATATCAATGGCATCCTAAAAAAGGTGTTAGTATAGGTTATTAGGACACCACCAATCGTGTTTAAACAAATAAATATTATAATAAAAATAATACATTGTGTCTGGTTTGTTTGGTTTGATTTTTTTTTCCGGGGAGTGGTGCAGTGGAAGAATCAATTTTTTTCTGGTCATCTTCAATAGAATTATAGGATTCCTTGGATACACTCCTTCGATATAGAATTTATAAGTAGGTTATATGGTTAAATCTCGAAAGGCCCAGTCACTACTTATCATCATTTTACCTTAGGTGAACTCCTAGGACTCATTAGGTGCCTCATTGTGGAATTACATGGACTATTATACTTGGATTACACACTTACTCCATTCCATTCTACATTTATTACTAATTTGGTGACACTTGAGGTCAATATCTCCTTGGTTATTACGATGGGACTTCACTATTAAACAACATTATAGGTTTCCTTGTTATAACTTTCATACTTCACTATTCATAAAATGTGATATGTTATAAACTGGAAACAATAAAATAATGAATTTATTACATGTTCATACAATAGTTGTGGTCTAAAGATTTTATTGGGGTAATTAGGTACATTGTTCTACATTAATTAATATGTGCATGCCACAATACTATTACATTTCCATTACATTGGCCAGATGTTATAGACACTCTTGGTTGTGGCCCACTAAGATTTATCTCACACCCTATCCAGGTGTCATTGGGTACAAAGACAATATTACATGGTTGAAGGTGTTGACAACAGAAATCATACAACTTCAAAAACATGATTTTTTTTATTTAGTAGGGATCTTGAGAGAAGTGGATTGAGTTGGAACTTAGATCGCATGGGATAGTCTTTTGATTTCATTTATACTTTAATGGAACATGTTAGGCCTACTGTATTGTATTCATATTTTACCGTTTTCATGTGACATTACAAATTATCATCAGTTTTTTAATGTTATTAATGTTATTTTAGTTATTGGTACTATAGTCTCTATTATTATATAGTTTCTTTTGTTTACCAATATTTATTCAACTATTTACCTATGTTTACTTTAATAAATTTCACTAACCTTTTGTAACGAAGGAAGAATCTCCCCAGGAACACACCATAGTCCCCTGTTTCTAATTATAAGACTCTAGAGATTAGGGAATTGGGCTTGATGCCCGGTGGACCACCGATATCGGGGTACCCATTAGGTGGAACCCGTGTCTTGGATGTCACAATCACAAAGGCTCTCCAAGGCATGTCAGTTCTTTTGGATTCATTGATTTGGATGCATAGATGCATACATAACAATACATCGGAGTGGGATGTATATGTGAATGCATTAGCACCAAGATACTTCTCTGATGATGTTCTACTAAAATATAATGGGGAAATAGTGGAGTAATTTTCATAAGGAGTGGATGTTGTAATACCCAATATTTTTTTCCAAAGGTACACACAATTGATTATTGGTTATGATTCCTTCAAAATAACTCATATGTGATGGATAAATGGTTCAAGGAGGTCCCCAGTGCATCAAGGCCTAGTTTATATCCTATATACATAAAATGGGAAGGAAATATTGGGCCACACTATCTATGGAAACCATGATTCCCATCCTACATAGTTTCCCTGAACTGTGAGGCTGTAGACAATGTACTAGAGGTGGCCACATGGTTTGTCTGAAAATGTGCTACCCCAGGATATCACCCATGTAACCAACTATAGGTTTTGGAAAGTGTAATTTAGAATGTTTTACACATGGTTGGATAAACAATTCACCTAATTGTGAGGGTTTACCCCTTATAAAAGTGACTACTGCACAGTTGGTGGCTAATTTGGAAAACCATTCAACCAAACTGTGTGTAGTTGTGTTTAGGAAGAAATTCCTAAAAAAATCATCTTAAATGATTTTAAACAATTTTTCTTCCTACTTATTTATAAAAGAGTTTTCACATACCCACTTCATGCATTGACATTCTCCTCTCTTATCCATAGGTTTTGAGATCATCCTCTACAAGGGTCAGAATCCTTCATCATGAGAAGCAATGAAAAGCCCTTAGTAATCACTTCCTTACACTCTAATATATGTCAAGGTTCCTATATCAAATGCTGTGAAATATAGGTGGAAATCTATTCACATTATTTTTGAGTATTTTGGTAAATTACCCATTTTTCATTCGTTCTAGGTCCAATCAAGCCTTGATAATGGATGAATGGGGTGATACAACATCGAGGTAGGTGGTTTAGGGAATGAACATTTTTTCATCCCAATTTAAATAACATGTCATTGTTATGCTTGCCGAACCCTTTTACAGTAGTAAAAATTGGTTTAATAAATTAATTTAAAATGTTATTTGTGACCGCTGTGACATTACAATATGATAAAAATCATTAAATGTACACCTTGACATTTGGTCACCACCTCGATTTGTTTCCAGGGTAGTTTTGCAGTGGAAGAAGCAATTTTTTTATAGTCGTCTTTTAGCGGCGGTTTCAACCGTTGCTACATAGCCACATCCCCCCACCGCGGTATGTAGGCAGCTACGACACTTTTTTAAAACCGCCGCTAAATGGGAAAAACGGCCATGAATAGTTTGCAGATGCCAAATTTAGCGGTGGTTTCTACAAACCACCACCAAAACATGTAGCGGTGGTTTAAACCTTCACTAAACACAAAAAAACCATCACTACATGTAATTTTTCTTGTAGTGAAAAAATTTTACATAACAATATAAAATTTCCTTAAAGTGATGATTTTTCTAAATATAAACAAATTTTTCAGAATATGAATTCCTAATTGTTATTCCTAATCATACATAATCCTTATAAAAACCATTTCAAATCATCGTATGGATATAATAATCATATTAAGTTATATTTATTAATAAGAAATGGAACATATTAGATCATTTTGAAACCATGGTATCATATAAGAGAGTTTTCCATTGACAAATTAAACATTTATCTCAAATAATTTTTACTTGCCGAATAAAATATCATTACTACCCAATTTTTACTAAAAATAACATCAAAAGAATACAAAAACGAAAAAATCATAATCATGAGGGTTTCATAGAAAAAATGAGAAACCTAGAAATAATATTTTCTAGAAAACATATATTTTTCCTTAAATGGAATAACCATTCCTTAAAAAATATTTTTCATACCATATTAAATCAAAATATTTCCATGAGAACTCATTTGTATAGATATAAAAGTCATGTAGGTTCATTGGAAAATCATATTCATAAAACCCTTGTAATAAACATTAAAAATGGAATAACCTGTATTGATAATTCCAATATAAAACTCTAGAAAAAAATATCATTACCTAATGCATCAAATAGAAATATCGGGCTCACATTTCATGGAAAATTATTTCCAAGGACTATTTATACATTAAACACATATAAGCTTTCATTTTCATCCTAAAATATCATAAACTATTTTTTTAACACATTTTTAGAAAAACATCCATGTTTCAAAAAAAATAATGATAAAAATTATTTTTCCTTGAGAACTCTGTAAAGAAAAATTCTTAAAATAATGGGAAATAAGATAATATTTTAAAAAATAAAGAAAACTTTATACAAATATTATTAATAAATTATGTTCATGATGGTAGTAAATTCCACTATTTTAATAAATGTTAATAAATATTCCACTCACACTTTTAAAAAACATTAAAAAATAACCCATTTGAAAAACCTATGAAAGTACTATTTGAATACCTTTATAAATAATGTAGAAAATTTTTTAAAATTAATTTTACCATACATTTCATAATATTAACAACAAATGTGAAATATTTTAATGAACATGTATTTAGAGGGAAAAATAAGAAATTTTTTATACATTAATAATAATGTTTTAAGGTAAAATATATTACTTCGGGTATGAACTATCACACATGTTATTTAAATATTGTATTGAAAAATTATATTAACTTTTTAATTTATGAATAACATTTTATAGGTTTAATCACATATCATTAAACAATTTATATTAATTATTTCAATTATATATTTAATTACTCAATCGGTTAATTTCACATTAAATTTTTTTGGGTTGTTCGGTTTATAATTTAGAAACAAATTTGGTATGTCAGCTTTGGTCAAAGAGTTATTTATTAATAATTTCTAGAAAAATAATCCAGAAATAATTAATATTTTAATAAATTATTTATAATTTGATAACAAACAAGGTATTGGTTTTATGAAAAATGATATATATTAGAATCTCGAGATGGTAGTCAACGCATATGCAGGAGTAACGTTTCAATTTTTCAAAAAATCATGTGGAAAAGAAGGTAATTATTATTTTATCCTAGCAGGACAATTAAAAATTTATAAAAAAAATCATTTTTAAATCCATACACATGGTCATGAATGAGTGGATATTTATTGAAACATGAAGTACCTCACTACATGGAGATGGCAGTCTGTACATGTACACAATGTATGAATCCATTTTTAAGGATTTGAGATGTGTAGAGATAGATGATATATAATATTTCTATAATCATAATTATTTCATGAATATAATACATATAAATATATAAAATTATATCTATCATTAAAATACAACCATCAAAAAATTATGATTTAAAACAAATTACATCTTTTTGTGAGGCAGAAATCTGCATGTACGCCCGAACTATTGTTTCATTTCCCATTTGATAAAACAATAGATGAATAATTTTAATCCATTAACATTATTTAATAATATTATATTTGATATAAATATGATATTATATTATAATGGGTAGTATGAAATTTAAGGATGTAAAATAAAAAGTAAAATGAAAATCCTAAGTTAAGATGTTTACCTCCTCTTTTAATAACCTCCATTCGCATACACCTTAAGAAATATAGCTTGATATTTTGGTGAGTGAATTTCTTATAATAAGTGTGGATAAATTTTTCTGAGTAAGTTTTTAGTATACTGTTTTAGTTACATGGCTCAAGAAGTGTCAGTTATAGATGAGTTTTTGTGTCCTTATATAAGAGTAAAGAGGGACACTACTAGAATTACGTAATATATTAAAATAAAATAAAATAATTTTAATTTTAATGTGGAAAAAATGTTATATTTTAAATATATGGTGAATATATGTATAAATATTCTCAAAGAATAGAATTTAGATAAGTTTAGTTGCTTTTATAACAATTATCTCTTAGTTTTAACATCTTTAAATCCCTTTTTATGATTACCATGATATCAAGATTTTTTAGGGTTTATGTGTCAAAAAAGGTACTATAAAAATCAATATGAACCATAACTAGGAAAGTTTTTATATTATAGAAAATATCCCTTTATATGGGCATAAAAAAATATTATTTTGAATTTTAAATCATTTAGTAAAATATTTTTTCACATAAGACAATGTTAAAGACATTTTCTTGAATATTCATATAGATGAAATTAAAAAACGACAAATATAGTAATTTAGATTGAATATCAAAGTTATGAAAATACATAATACATTATATTTTCAAAAAAATATAATGTATCATCATAAATCACCGAAAAATATTACTTTTAGATGATTTAAATCATTAAATTGATTTTTTTACTACTTTTACAAGCATTGAGTCCTTATGGAGTAATAATTTAAGTTCATTATTTAATGTAAAGTATAGTGTTTTTTAACTGAGTTAACGTTAAATGTATTTTTATCATTTTTGGTTTATCATTGTTCCCTTTTATTTAAACCAAGATTCGGAACAAATTTCTGAGTGTTGGAACACATTAAGGTATATTTTTCCAACACGGGAAAATACTTGATAATTTTCGCAGGTGTCTTGAGGAGTGTCGGGTGCACTAAATCTATGGAAGTTCACATTAAGGGATCTACACATGTTGTGCATGGTTCCAGTCAAACTCATATAGTTTACCAAGATTAATAATTTATTTATTTTATTTATATAATATTAAATTGTAGATTTTAGTTTAAATATAAAAATGTCTTAATAATATTATTATTTTTATTTTTATGGTGTCAATAATTATTTGGATGATAATATATTTTAGTTAAAGGATAAATTGGGTGTAACCTTTGTGATATAATGTTTTCATTACCTGATTAATGGGGTGTAACAGTTTTGTGAAATTAATGTTTTTTTGGGTATCTCAAAGAAATTTTTAATTAAATGAGGAGAAAGAGTTATGTGATATTAAATTAAGAGTTTAAGTTTCATCGAAGAAGAGATTAAATAAATAAAGAGTATCAGAGTTAATAATGAAGTGTTTTTATTTAGTAAAGGTGTTGAGTTTTATCAAAGTTTGAATAATTATAATAATGCGCTTATTGTTATGTTTTAATGAGTATAATAATTATTATTAATTATGGCAATTATTGTTATTATAAATAATAATAATAATGGATTTTTGGGATTTTTTAAATTAAATCCAATGAAAATGGGGATTTAATAATTTTTTTTGAAATAGATGATTCATTTAATTATTTTGAGTTAAACCTAATTTAATTAAATGATGTGTTGTAGGGATCTTTGGGTTTTATCAAAGAATATTTTTTATTTGATGATAACAATAATGATGGTTATTATGATGATGGTATCATCTACTTAATTTGAGGTAGAAAATAATTTAATTAAATGAGTTTTTTTGGGTGTCGTTTAATTAAAATAAAGTTCAATATGAATTTAATTAATCCATTTGAAAAGAATTTTTTATTAAATTAATTCTTGTTGAGAGAATTAATTAAATAATAATGAGTTGGAGTTTTTAATTTAATTAAATTATGTTATGATAATTTAATTAAATAACAAAAATTGAGGAACTTGTTTAATTATATTTTGTGAATGAATTTTATTAAATAATGTGTTAATAATAATTTTTTGGTTATTAGTGAATGGTAATATTGAAAGATGTATAAATGAGGTGTTTGATGTTATCAAAGAAGGGTAATATTAAATGGTAATATTAAATGAAGAATAAATGTGGATTTGGGATAAATTTATATAAATTATAGGTAATGAGGAATTTAATTTATTGATGAAAAATGGAGGTTTTATTTAATTAAATTAATTGTTATGTTGAATTTGAAATAACATTGGGATTGTTTTAAATGTTGATATCGTGTTGCACATGGTTAGTCAAATCATGTAGTTAAGCTTCACAGTTACTTGGTTTTTAAAATGTGTTTTTATTTAATATAAATAAAATAAATATTTAACATATATAATAATAATTTAATAATTATTATTGATTTTATTTAATTAAAAATGTTATAAAAATTTAATTGGATGATTAATGGTGGATTTCATAATTAATTATGAAACATTTTATTAAAGGTTAATTAATGTAGAAATATTATATGAAGGATAAAAACTTTAGGGATCAAACATTTGAGTGATGTCTACATAGATACATCCAAGACAGTGTTATCCCAATATGAATTCTAACATAAGTAGGGGTTCTTGAGTGATCTTTCATAGTTGAACGCTTCTTGGGAATGAAGATACGACATGTGATAGTCATCGGTGGATGAGCAGGAGATGAGACCTCATTAGTAAGAATACAAAAACAATCCTAAGGACCTGGGCATGGGAGACATTTCCAAAGGATGTCCCATGTTATAGGATCTATAGATCAAGGCTCACAGGTTGGGTCCAATCATCTGAGGGACATGTTATGTTTTTCATGTGATAGAAGGGGACATCTCACTTGAGATTTTCCAAATTTTCGAGCTGCTGGTAGGGAGACTGTGGATGAATCACCATGGAATAGACAGTGATAGGAGTAGTAAGATCCTCATGGAAGTTGTTGTGGATTATTATCATGTAAATTATAAAGAGGTGGGTTAAATTTGTATTTTCTACCATCACCACCCCTAAGGTGGTCCACGCAAGGCTCAGGGAGCTGGAGGACAGGGGGGACAACTGCATGTGGTCGAGGCATGTGACCTAGGGGAACCATGAATGATTCGATATATGATTTTTTTCGTTTATACATTACCACTAGTACTAATAGACATTGGATCTAGTCATTCCTTTCTTGCCACATAACTTGTTTGAGACCTATAGATTCCGATTGAACCGTTGACTCTGCCCTTATGCTTGTAGACACGTATTGTAGGAGACTCAATGATCACACAACTATTTTGATAGTGTGACCTAACCCTTTTAGGTGAGTGTTTAGGTTGGAACCTCTTGATGGATTTTTCGAGGCCTTTGGATTCCATTCTTGTTATGGATTAGATATTCATAATACATGCCTAGATTGACTATTTTAGGCAATGTTTGTGGTGTGTCTGTAGTGATAGAATGAGGTTTTCATTTTTAAGAGAAAGGTAGTCCCATGAAGCGTAGTATGGACTCATGAATAGAAGGGTGTAGCTGATTACTCACCATTTTTCTATCTAGACCCTCAATGCCTCAAATGTTATGAGCTATCAGTTTCCAACAGTAGTAGAAGAGTATTAAGATTCCTTTCATGAAGATGTTCCACCATTACCTCTCAGGCTGGAGATAGACTTTCTCATTGATTTACACACTAGGATGGAATCTATAACTACACAATCATATCATATTTCTCCCACAGAGCTTCGAGAGATGAGGGTGTAGTGGGGGGAGATACAGAGGAAGGGCTTTGTGAGACCTAATTTTTTTCCCTAGGTGGACCCTATTTTTTTACCGAAAAGGAATATGGGAGATTGAAGTTATGGGTAGACTATCAGATCATGAATTAAGTGGCTGCAAAAAACATCTATACACTAATGAGAATTGAAACCCACTTTGATTAGTTGAAAGGGGCACGATGGTTCAGGAAGGTTGACATCAGATTAGTCTATCACCGGTTGTGAGTACGAGATGACGATACAATGAAGATGGATTTAAAGTGTTGTTGCAGTCATTATGAGGACATAGTGATTCCATTTTTCATGAACAATGCCCATTTAGTGTTCCTAGGACTCAACAACTAGATCATTCATCTTTACATATTCCACTTCTTGGAACCCTTCATTGGTGATATTCTTGTGTA
Source organism: Viscum album (assembly GCA_963277665.1). Lineage (NCBI taxonomy): Eukaryota > Viridiplantae > Streptophyta > Magnoliopsida > Santalales > Viscaceae > Viscum > Viscum album. Next base: position 570,490,642 of record OY728151.1, read on the forward strand.
AGAGGGGCCTAAGGAGGATCAAGAAAGAAACATAATGATAGTTTGGGGCGTACTAAGATTACACCAGCTTTATGGGAATCTCAAAAACTGCCAGTTCTATATTTAGTGGTCCAATTTCTAGAACATGTTATCTCATTGGATGGATTGGATGTGGACCCAACCAAGGTCGAGGTAGTGTTATCATGGGATCCACCAAGGAGCGTGACATAGGTGCAGAGTTACTTGAGATAGCAAGATATTATCTGAGATGCATACCTAATTTCTCAAAGATATCATCACCTATGATTTCTTTGACAAGAAAGGGGAATCATTTATTATGGATAGTGATGTTCCAGTAGGATTTTCGGTAATTGAGGAATAGTTTGATGAGCGCTCTGATTATGAGATTACCAAGGGAGGGTGTCAAGTATGTTGTGTTTTGTGATGCATCAGGAACTGATAATGGTTGTTTCCAGATGTATAGTTGAGTGGTGATTGCCTATGGTTCACGACTATTGATACCACATGAGTAGAACTACACAATACGTGACATTGAGTAAGATGTGTTAGTATTTGAGTTTAATATTTGGAGACACTACCTGATGGGTGAGAAATTTTTCATCAACCTTGATCACAAGTGTATCAATTATACCCTCTATGAGAAGGATATAAACATGTTATAGAGTCTATGACTATAGTTTCTCTAGGACCGTGGATTTGATATTTTCTATACTCATATGGAGGTGAATTTTGTGGAAGATTCTCTTAGTAGATGATCTAGTTCATTGTTGTTGAATGAGGCATTAGACTAGTTGTCCTCGTTCAGTTATCCATTATGGAAATAAATGGAACTTATTACTCCGGTTTATAGTTTTACCCCTCCAATCATATATAGAGTTAGGGAGGAATCTCTTTGGTATACCGACTACGAGACCCTATTTGGTCAAATGTCTATACGGAATTCTCTAGATGCATATGGGAAAGGTGGAGAGTATTTTGTTATTTTTAGATGATGTATGGTAGTTACAATGACATTGTGGGAGGATGTCTTGAGGGAGTTTCTTACATCCCATTTTTAGGTACATCCAGGTGTGGAAAAAATCTACTAGAACCATCAATTTCAGTTTTGGTGGCCTAGAATGAATAAAATAGTGGAAAACATAATTTCACAGTTCCTTACTTGTCAACAAGTGAAGGCTACACACCGGGTTCCATTGAATTTAGGTCAACTTTTTGAGGTGATGGAATGTAAGTGGGATGGAATATATGTGAAATTTGGGATACTATTTACACATAGGTTCTATGGAAATGATTCTATCTGGGTGATCAATAACTGACTCACCAATTCATCCCACTTCTTAGCTATCTGAGAGCAGAGTTAAAAAAATATATTTGGATGCCTCTATATTCAAGAAATAGTTAGGCACTATAGAGTCCCATATATAATATTTTGTTATCATTATTCTTGTTTTCATCCATATTGTGGAAGTGATTGGAAGAGGTTTTTGGGACCCAGTTATGCATGAGCACAACATTTCACCCACAAACAAACAGTTGGACGGAGTGGACCATTCTTGTTATGGTGGACATGTTGTGAGGTTTTGTGTTGGACATCGTCCATAGTTGGGAGGTCACCTACCCATAGTACAGTTTTCATAAAAAAATTGAAAACATTCCACCATTTTTACAGAACCATTTGAGGCTTTGTACAAGTGGTCATGTAGGTCACTACTTTGCTAGACTAACCCAAGAGAGTCTGCACTCATGGGCCTACAGCTGGTGTGAGCGACTACAGAGAAGTGGAAGATCATGTAGGAAAATATGAAGACTACATAGAGTGTTCGGAATTCTTATGATGATATAATAATGAGGCCTTTGGAGTTCTAGGATGGAGACCACGTGTTTCAATGGGTTTCCCCTCGATGTGGATTACAATTATTTTGGCCTGCACGTAAAGTTATCTCTAAATTTTATCGACCCATTTCATATACTACGTAGAGTTGGATAAGTGTCACATCACTTGGATCAAACACCAATGTTGGAATAGGTACCCATTTTCTTCCACATGTTATAGTTGAGAAGGTATGTGCATTAACTATTTCTAATCATCGACTGGGTCGAACTAGACATCAAGGATGGAGTAAATTTACTAAGTACCCAGTGGAGATCAATGATCTATAAGTGATAATAATTAGTGGGTGATAGATTAATTTAGTTGGTGTAAGGTGGTACGATGAGAATATCCATGCGAGAACATGGGTGAGGGAGGCTCAGAATAATGTTCAATACCCTCATCTATTTTATTAGCCTTTGTTTTGGATTTTCAAGTTTTTAATGCCCCATTGTGGGGAGAACATAATGTCCCAATTTTTCTGTGTATTATTTTTAAAAATTATATGGATTTATTTCCAGACTAGGAGCTGATATATTATGAAATTAAGAGGCTCGGTGTGCCAGAAATAAAGGTCTAAAATAAATTAATTTTTTTAAAAGTATGTGAATATTATTTTTCTTGAAACAATTGAATAACTTCTAAATAGGTTCCCATATTAGATATCAAAGGGAACAATTTAATTCAAAATAGGGATTTTACCTTAGGCACAACCAAAAATATTCTCGCGTGGGTCAGTTATGAAAGATATAACAGTTGGATTAAATGAATAATGTAAATAGAATATAAATTTATTTTCTATTTTTTTCTTCGACACAGTGACACATCAACCGTTTTTATTTTAAATAAACCATTAGGATGAGATTCAAGGTTTGGATCACAACCCTAGAATACTCCAAATGATCTTGAGATATAAACTTTGAGAATCCTCTTAGTATGTGATGATAAGACCTTGAATCAATGATCGACGAAAGTCTTTCTTGGTGGATCTCACTAATGGAGATGACACAACAATTGATCTTCAATAGCGGGTGATCCCAAATTTTAGTAGGATGTGTTATTTTGATTCTCCATCCTCATTCCAGAATTCCATAATGAACGTGAACCAATAAACTAAGTGATAGATCCTAGGTTAAATTGTACTTTGTGAGATGGGTTATATTTTTAAGGTTTGTTGGGGTTTTTCCTATATATTAATATCTTTATTTGGTTATCTTTATTACAGGAATGCATTGAGGCAGAAATGAACAATTGAAAATGTTCCTTCCTCAGGGTTTGTTCCTGGTGTTTTTCTGCACCAATTTATTATGTGCATTTTTTGTTCATCCCCAAACATTGAATGATCTATCATTTCACCTTCGTTTCCAGGAGAAATGATATGGAATTTTAGATCTAACATCGTGAAGAATCTATAGAGGTCTGAAAATGATGATAGAGAACAAATCAAAATAATTTGAGAGAAATAGTTTTATTTTTGTTTTGCATAGGATTTAATTAAATCGATTTTCTAAGCCGATTGAAGGCATGAAACACATTAATCCAGTGTACAGGTGGTGAAACAATCATCAATATTGAGTTTAGAGGTGAAAAGAACACAGAAGAAAGATCTAAGAGATTGACTGAGGCACGCTATGGAAGAACATGACCTCCTAGATTTTCCAAAACAAACTATGTGTAGTCCCAGCTATAATGTGTGTTTTCCTTGATGGACCACATGATGTGTACTCTTGAGATTAAACAGACATGAGGTGGAGTACATGGGTATCATATATGGTGTGTACACTACCACATGGCATGGATCAAAATAGATACATGGGATACCATGCATGCTATTACATGGGACACTTTACATGGTTTTATGTCATGTACTATCACACAACCATGCTACAAGAGCAGACCCTATATAAAAGGACACAATATGTGATTCCTTCTACATGTCCTAAACCCGTCTTTTAAATGACTTGTTATAAAGACATGGGTCATTGCACATGGGGTAAAGGGACATAGTGTATGATCCTACTACCCATTGTGTACACCTTTCTACAAGGCTTGATTCACTTGTCCCCTGTATCTTGGACAAGTTTCATTAGGGTTCATTCCATTTATCATTTCCATGAAGGTAGGTAAAAATCATTTTCTTCTCATAGGACTTTAATCCCATCTGTATTAATTCCTGGATATAGTTGTTCATATCCCCTGAGAGTCTCATAGTAGGATCCTATATTAATTATTCTTTCCTTAATTAGAGTTCTCGATATCAACATGATCAACAATACATGGGAGATGATCCTCTACTAGGAAGGTTAATCCAGATCGAGTTGTTTGTATCACCACATATACATAGCTAGGATCCTCATCTGTTATGTTGTGTCATATATCTCTCTTAAAATATATCATAATATCTCTCTCATGGAGTGACATGATGAGTAGTACCTCTCGAATGGATACCATTAGTGCTATAATACTTGTGAGTGTGTCCTCTCAGATGAGTGCTTTGTGGAATCTTCAAGCTGACACTACTGAAATAAATCACCTATACCCATGGATCAAAACCATGGGTATATCCCCCAAAACTATGAGTATAGCCTATACACATGGATTTGGGAACTGTGGGAAACTGAGCCGTTGGGATAGGTCCACAGCCTATACACACAGATAGAAGCTGTGGGTATATATTTTCTTTCCACTATGTCAAAACCACATACCCATTACCATGCTATCAAATAATTTTACCAACAGTTTTAAAAATGTGGGTGTAAATTTTTAGCAAAAATATTGCACTTGGAGTTGTTGAACCCATGACTGCCACGATCTTCTCTTCTCACAAGACATGCCTCTTCACTTCAGCTATGGAAATAATGTTAACATATGCATATATTTTTCTAAATATATTAATATTTGTCTATATTTGGAAAAAAGGATATTGCAGGGTTTTGAACCTGTTTCTATCCCCAGAAATAACCAACGACTAACTAACATAGCTATATCGCTTGTATTATAATATATCTACACATATATTAATATATTATTCTCACTCACTGTATTAGGAAAAAATGCAGCCAATGCAATTCGATACACAAACTATAGGCATTACCAGAAAGCGACTCACACGCCAATCTACACCACTATTGTGTTTTATTATTTATATATACATAAATATATTAATTAAAACTATGGGTATAGTGGAGAAACTGTGGGTATATGGTTTCTCGTTAATTTTTATTTTTTTCCCATGGATTATGTTTCGGCAATAGAGCAGGAAATCTATACCCAAAGTTTTACCAAACCGTGGGTATAGGTCATCAGAAAAAAATCAATACCCATGGTTTTTCCAAAAAAAATGGGTATATTCCTCGAAAAAAATAATTATACCCATGGTTTTGGTACAAAACATCGGTATAAGTTACTTTTCCAACATAGTTTTTGAAAACCGTGGGTAAAGGTCATAAAAAACCAATGCCCACAGTTTTGGGAAAAAATCGTGGGTATTTATGAACTAAAGAAACAGTTTTCTAAAACCATGGTTATAGGTATAGTATAATAACCTATACCCTCGGCTTTCAAAAACTGTGGGTATAGGTCACCCCTATACCCACGGTTTTAAGAAAACCCGTGGGTATAGGTTTATTTTCTAGTACTATGAATACTTAGTGTTGGTGTGTGGTGGTTGTGACTTACCTATCGATTATGTGTCTTGGTTGACTGTATTTCGATACTGTCTATATGTTTTATAGATCTATACTTATGTTAAGATGACTATATCTTTCTTTTTTTATATTTATTTTTGGTTTCATTGTGTACTATAGATTATTGTTATACTCACCACTAGATGGGCTTTTCTCACACATGTTGTGTCTTATACAAAAGATCGACCCTTTGATGGAGTCCCAGGTGGACCAGCGTCAGATGGTGAAATGTGAGACTAGATAGACTGAGGTGTGTTCCTGAAACTTTAGATAGTTATCCCATTACCTTTTTCTTATAGGTTGTACTTGTGGTTATAGAAAATTTTTAGTGGGATTATATTCTGGACCTTTTTAATTTACCTATCTTTTCTTCACACAGTTTTTTTGAGATATAGTGGTATGCATGTACTTTTTAGTTAGGGGATTTAAAATTTCATAATTTTGTGGGATTTGATATGTGTGCATGCATATAGGTAAATAGGAAATTCCACCTATGTTAGTTATATGCCTACTAAGTGATAGTCACCACCCCTTATCCTATTAAAGGCGAGCATGGGGATTCGTGATACGAACCCCATTGGGATGAGTCATGAACAGATATATCTAGTTCTATAAAATTACGTTGTGGTGCTCAGGTATCTTGGTGGAACCCAATCTTCTATATTTTATTTACTTATTTCATTGTGTTTACTATTATTATCACATTACTCACATTATATTGCATGGACTGGATTTATCGTTACATCATTGGTGGAGTCCTACTAAGTGTATCTCACACCCTTATTAGGCAAAATTTTGTATCCCAGAAGACTTTATACTTTATGTTATAGATAAAGGTATGTGGTAATCATTAAATTCTTTACTTCTACTACTAGGATGGAGAACACGGGTAGAGGACCGACTCTATGATCATGATGATTGTAGTTAAATCTTTTTGAATTTTATTTATCTTTTTATATTTCATGTGGTTTATTCATGTTCCCCTTGTATCTTATGCACCCTATTTTCACACTACCACATGACATGATAATCATCATCATTTTAATCTATTATTTTTTTTCGGCATCCCCTTGATTATTCATCTTGGATGATTTATTCTTGATAATGCATTGCGTCATCATTATTTTGATTCTATTTCTTTCTACTCTTATATAAGTATGTGTTAAGAATTGAACAATGAGGGAATAGTCTCCTCATGGAGGCACCCTATGACAACACTTTTAGTCAGCCTCCTATGGCTTCTGGGGAGGTACACTTGATGTCATGTGGCCGACTGTGAGGTGCCATCACTATGAGGCTTCTAGTGTGGGACTCTACAATATGATATCAAAGTCTCTATCTATTTTTCTTAATTCTTTGGGAATTAGGTAGAAGACTATGATTTATGGATTTTGGTAGTTATTGTGTGCTTGGGAGTAGCTAACCCACCTTCTAAAGAAAACCAAATTATCTGGGCTGGGTTATTGTTATTATTATTTTTTCTCTTATAATTTTCTTAATTTCACCATTGGGTGATGCAGTTATTTTGTGTTGTTTATATTTGTGATATTATTATTATGGGACCATCTACACTGGAATGATTATATTAGGGAATATATGATTCATTCCTCGTACTAGGAACCATAAGACTTAAATTCGATGAATTATTCCTTGAAATATCTATATTTTTTGAACGCATTTTCTATATCACATGTTCTTGATGTGTTTCTTTATCTGTTATGTATTACAGTGTGATAGTTATTCATTATAGGAAGACATAATAGACATAATTAAAGTGCCTGCATCAATTTAAATTTATTTTTCTCGCATATATTGATGATGACACAATACTTAATCAATTATACCATATTTGTGCCTTTAACCACAAGTTCTAAGGGATGAAGTATTAGTTTTTTTAATTGAGAAAGTACTTATATGAATTGGGAATGGTATATTTCTCAATAAAATCACTATACATGAAAGTTACATCTAGATACTATATGTATAGGTCAGACCACAATTATGGGTCATGCCAATATAGGGATTACAAATGAAAAGTAAAGGGGTTTTCCTCTGTACCATCCATTTGACACTCCATATATCTGAACCCTTTCTATTTTACGAGACTTTGACCCTGACCCGAACATAGTAGTGGGTAGTAGGCTATATATCTTGAGTATTCAATTACTCATTATTACCACCTATACCTACATTTATGATTAATGAAGAGATGTGTGACTGACTTGTAGAAGATATTTTTACATGTTCCTTCCTTTATCGATTTTCCTATATAATGTAAAATATTATCTGAGGAGTATGCTTGATAATTATATAATTATGAAATCATGACATCCTCATGTTGTAAACTATAAAGGCGTAAATGATAACTCTTTGAAGTTGGGGGCCCTAATATAACCAATATACCTCATATAGTTCCACCAGAAGCACTTCTTGTTGATCTTCAACTAGGGGTCAATTCTCAGTTTTTTGACAGCTTCTTACACTTTATGTAGTCTATACAGGTTGATCCTCAACCTTCCCCTAATATGGATGATCTGACTAGTGAGTTATAACAGTAACATCCTCCCACATTTTTGGGGGATAGTAGACCTTAGAATGATGAGTCATGACTAAAGGACATGGTAATGATATTCGACCATATTGAGATTCCTCCAGAGTAGTGATACAAGATCGGTACCTACATCATACATGAATCCACCGTGTTTTGGTGGGGTTTCATTTATCAGGTTGAGAGTCAACATGGTATGGTCTTGGTAGACTTCAATATAGACTTCTACAATCACGTCTTTTAACAAATTTTGAGAACAAAACACAAATGTTTTTATGAATCTTCATTAGGAAACTATGACTATGTTAGAATATTTAGCTCGCTTAAATGAGATTTATTTTTTTCTCCAACTCTGATTAGTGATGATTTCATAACTATTAGACGATTTTAGGATGGGAAAGTGTATTTTGTGTGATCATTGGTGAATGTTTTCCAGTTGACTACAATTTTAGAGATAGTTAAATATGACCATATTATAGATCACTACCTATGGAATGCTAGAAATATCATCTAACTATGACCATTTATGTGATAGGGTGATGGATATTCTTGGAAGTAGGATGCTTCATTTTGTGGGTGAACGTGGGTGATGTACTAGCCAGATGACACACAATGGAATCTATGTGGTGTGTCACCAATGTGGAATATTGATCCGTAATATTCCTCAGTTAATGTGAAACTCAATCGAGTTTCATGATTACAGTAGGATGGGTCACCTTTAGTGATTATGTATATATATTCATCTAGTTCCTAGTTAATGGGGATCTATACCGACTCCTCTTTTAGAAAAATGATATATGACTCCATGTCTGGCTAGAAGTTGGTCTTCTACCGGTCGATTGTGTAGAAGAGGTGGTCCTGGTTGAGGTAGCCAAGCCTCGTAGGTTTATCATCAGTAGAGTGTACCTTCCTAGGATTGGTAGGAATAATTTTTGGGCCACAGTTTGGCCTATATTTATCCATTGAATCATTTAATAGCTGTGTACAGTCCATGGAATTCTACGTTCTGAGGTACTCTTCTGGTAACCTCAAAATTAGTTTCATCACTTTTCATATTGGTGAATCATACTCTTTTATATCTATTTAGGTTCTGGAAAGTTTGGGCTTATAGATAAAATACATAAGTGGTGTGATAGATCTTCATACACTACTAGGGGTTATATTAAGGAATATACATCAGTGCAATGTCTTCCCTTTAATTTTTTTTGGAACCATTTCTTATGGAATTGCATCCTCCTCGGAATGATTGTTTTCAATGTTTCTCTCAGTATAGACTGGATAGTATATTATCACACCAATGTTGATTGTTATTGTGAAAATGATCCTTTTACATCACTCAAACATAACACATATGATTATAAGGGAGAATGGGATATCCTGGTGACTTGATATGGATTCAATAACTAGGGTCCAAGAAGTGTGAAAGCCCAGATGGCAATTCCCTCAAGGTGAGATTAGGGAATGCATCTTGTTGAATTCCCACCAACTGTGAATTCTTTTAGGGATGTTTTCTCTAATGATTTCTCAATATTAACTTTTTTATGGAGTTTAAGTTAATAGTAGAGATATTTATAGGTGCATCACAGTGTCTATTCATCCCTATAGGATAGAACATATAGATCTCTAGGAAAACAAATAGAGGATTAAAGATCTATATGAAAGTGGTTTCATTTTACCCAATACATCACCATGGGGTTGAAAGGTCCTTTTTTCCATTAGGTGGATAATACCCTTTATTATTACTAGATTATTATATATTTAACCCACTTACCTGGAATAACCAGCATCTAATTTCTCGTATAGATGAAATGTTTAACTAGATCTGGGGATCAACAGTTTTCTCTACGTTAAGTTTGAGGTTTATCTACCATCAACTGAATGTGAGACCATCAAACAAACAATGCACAGTGATCTAGAGTATTTAAAACTTGTATAAGTATTTTCTTATTCTTTTCTTACTTTTAAATGTTTATATAGTCATTATGTTCATGATGAATCGGTTTTCCACCTGTATGTTGATTCATTTTTTGTAGACTTCTTCGATTTTATCATAGTGTATTCATTAACCAGTAATTACCATGACAACCTTATTTCTATCCTGATAAATGAATTATGAGACAACCATCTATATGAGAAGCAATGAAAATTAAAATTTTTGATCACTAAGGTTCAATTTGTGGATCCAAATTATTTCAGAGGAAGGTGTATAGGTTGACCAAAAAAAGGTGATCACTATTGTTTCCTAAGAAAAACCTAATAATGTGTTATATATATGATGTTATTTCAGTGTTTATGGATAATACAAGAGACTCATTTAGTCCTCTTCACTTCTAAAAATTCCTCTAAAGACCTTAACAGAAACTGATTGAAGTGTGTATGGTCTTAATATTGTGAAAAAAAATTTACGATTTGATGAGATGACTAACATCATTTTCGATCCTAATTACGCCAGAGCTAAGTAGATACTAGACTATTTACTTTGATACCTTAAGAATCATGATAGGGGATGTCCTGATTCATGGTTATTGGGTTTTAACATATGGTTTTCACCACATGACACCTCGTGAGTGGAATTACTCTACACTTGACCTCACGCACGAAGTTGTGGTTCATGATCTATGATATTGGAGGCATTATCTATTGGGTGAGAGGTTCTTTGTTTATATAGACAATCACAGTCTAAAATATATATCCATGTAATGAAACATGAATCCCAAGTAGCATACATTTCTAGAATTCCTATAGTCATTTGACTTTGAGCTTTCTTATACAACTAGGGAGCATAATGCAGTGGATGATTCCCTGATCTAGAAGACACATACACAGGCTCTCTAGGAGGCCAGTAGTGAGTTGATGTTGATGGATCTATTTTTTATATGCACCCAAAGGATCATGAACAGAACATGCATCTTATTTTAGTATCTCTAGTGGTGACATCCTCTAATCAGGTGTGGCTACAGAAGAGATACCTCCCAAATCTCAAAGGTCATTTCCTAAGGAAAAGAGTCTCAGGTGATAACCCACATCTTGGTTGTGTTATGGAATAGAGTGATACGTTACTCTTCTGTGGGACTGTGAGGGTGTGTTTAAATATACCAGAATAGTTGATATGGGAATCACATTACTATTTTTGGGAAGTTCTCTCTGGTATTTCTCATATATACTAAGATATATGCCATCATTTTTTGTGTCCAAATGTGCAGAGGAAAATTAAATTTTTATCAGTTGGTGGTCTAGCTATCAATAGGTGATGGATGAGCTCTATGGACCAATTAAGATTATATATCCTTTATCCATTCATGAGATAAAATGGGTCTACATAAACAATGAATTTGTGAAAGGATTAATTAGATCCCCTTACAAAAGTGACGCGGTACGGGTAATCTTCGATAGGTTGACAAAGGATTCACACTTCATACCGATCAGAGAGATGATCTAAGTGGTTGAGATTGGGAGGATTTATTTTTTGGAGATAATATTTAATCATGGTGTTTCAGATTATATCATCTAGGATCCCTGTTACCATTTTAATTAACATCTCTGGAATGGGTTTCAGGAGGCACTAGGATTACAAGTTCTCCTAAGTATATCTTATCACCCTTTGTTTGATGAGATGTCCAAGAAGATGATACGGTTTTTAGTGGATAGGTTGTAGGAATCTATCCTTGATATTGGAGTATCATAAGAAAGCACATACCACTTCTGGGTATTCCTACAAAAAAATATTTTAGGAAACAATCCATATGGATCCATATGTGGCCCTTTTCTGTAGGCCATGTTGGTCACCTCTATGGTTGTTAAAGGAAAGTAATGAAGCTCTACTGGGACCACATCTCCTTCAAGAGACTTCAAAGAAAGTACATCTGATTCATTAGTGTATGGGTACATCTCATTATTGGATGAAATATTATACTAATCTCCACCATCATCCTTTAGAGTTTCATGTGTTACATAAGGTCTTTCTACATGTATCACCCAGATTGGGTTATAAAATAGATCATAGATAGGGAAAGATAAAACGTCATTATGTTGGGCCCTTAGAGATAGTGGATATAGTCTCACTAGCTTCCAATCATTGTTGTCACATAATAGGTATTATAAAACGCACGAAGTCTTCAAAATTGAAAAAAAAATCACCATTATCATACCAACCAATCACATTCATTTGAATCCAATGATATTAAGTTGGAGGGAGATTCATCCTTTGATGAGCATCTTTTATGTATCAATTATTGGAGAATGAAGGCTATTCGATACAGGATACATCCATTGGTATGGGTGTTATGGATGAAAAAACATGTATAGGATAAGACTTAAAGTAGGAAGAAAATATACATGAAAATTGAAATAAAATTTCCTAGATTATGCTATAACACCCTTAGAAGGGAAACTCAGCAACGAGTTCTTTAAGGAGGGAAGATTGAAATATCCCAAATTTTAATATAGGTATAAATCCTTATATTATTATTAAAATACTACAATTTTGAGTTTCTAATGATATCTATTTGCTAAGGATTGGGTTGAGAGAGTTTGGGACTTGTTGGAATCATAGCATTTTTTATAATAGAAAAGTAGGCTGAGCTGCACAGTTAGCTCATGGTTAGTGCTAAATTGTTACTCAACCATGTGGTATACCCACTATAATGGGGAATATTCAAGGTTTTTATTAAACTAGGAAGAATGTGGTGCACTCTTATGTGGGTTTCAGAGGATTTGGGGCAGTGGATTCACACACATCTTGTACACAGTTAGACTAACCATGCCCCTAGACCGTGCAAGGTCCCTCTTTAAGTATAACAAGGTTCATGGTTGGTGTACAGTTTTTCCAACCGTACTTCCAAATCGTGTAGTAAAATAATTAAATGGGAAATGAATATTTTTTGACAGAAATGATTTAACACACATAATTATTCTTCCCATCATAGTTTTTCTCATATAATTGATGCACAAGATCCTCTCCTATTCTCCTCTTAGGTATTTTGGTTTATCCATCTTACAGACATCAATTCCATCATTGTAAAATTAATTATAAAGTATGAGGTGAGATATTAATTCATATTCAATCAATTGAAAGTTTTAATTTTCTAATATTGTGTTATTTTTTTTCAAGCTAATTTTTCAAATTTTTAATCCATTTGAGAATTTCTACAATATCTTTAATACTATCATGATTCATAGACTGAAAATTGAAAAGTTGACTTCTATGAACATAAGTTAAATATTCTAGTTTCAATCCCAAAGTTTTGTTTATTTCAATATGGTTTGATTTTGTATAATGTGCCATACCTTTCCAAAAATTCTTTGATGATATTAAAAAAATTAATTTAAATGGTATCTCATGTCTTTTTTGACCGTAGCTATTGGAGAAATAGTTCCTTGGATCATTATCATTGATGGGAGACACACCTTTGGTGTTCCCTCCTTAAGTGGCCTAAATTCATTTTCCTTAATATTATAAACAACTATTTAGAGTGTGTTACAATTGTAAAAAATATCTTATTTAATAACGTTAATTTTGATCAGTGGAAGGCCATGGGTAATTCCCTTAAGAGTTATTATTTTATAGTCAATTGATTGTTTCTTTTTTTCTTTATATTTGGGACTCATACCTTATTCCCCATTACATATTCTCACTTCTTCATGCCATATTCTTATTTCCTTAATTCATAGTTCTTGGATTGAATTAAATGACATGGATTCTTTGTTTATATTTTTTTATATGAAATGCCTTGTTTTGATATGTGATATTCAATGTTATGGGTTATATTTTTATAGGCTGGGAGAGAACATGGGTCCTGAATTAAAGATGTCATTGATTGGATCATTGTTCTTGGTAAACGGATTTGTTGGGAGTTCTTGGGTGATACATGGAATTCATGGTATGGGCTATCCGAGTAGACTATTATACCCATGAGAGACACTAGTTTCCTATGGTTGGAACCATGGATAGACTCATCAGAAATATGGTTATAAAATACATCAGGTGATACTCGATCCCCAATTTTAGATACCTGGTACAGTTTCATAGGTTCATGCTTACACCATGGCGAGAGTTATATTATGGAATCTTTTTATTTCCTACCTTAGATAAGCTCTATGGTATTTAATATTTCGAGAGATCCTATAGTGAGCCATCATGTTCTTTTATGGATCTCCTTGGATAGGCATAGGATTCCATATAAAAAATTTCATGGTTTATTACATTGTTTACATGTGATTCATTTTTATTAAAACTATAGATATTATTGACTACTATTCTAGTGACACATCCACCTAGACAAATCATGTTCTTGGGGTTAGTCTACACAAGATTATTTATTTATGTTCACCCTATGAGTAATTTATCAATATTGGTTTAGAGACATATGATATATTCCAAATCATTTATTAGTGGTAGGTTATCTGGGTGGAACCTAGTCCATGATATTTTACTTAGTAATTTCCCTGTATATAAAATTATTGGTTCACTATTACCTTCATATTAGAGACGCTAGATTGATATAGACACCATAGGTAGCGGATTACAGAGTGTATATAATACCCTTCATGGGATCCCTTTGGTATCTAAGAAAACATAATTTTTACATTTATAGGCAAAGGGAAGTGGTCTACTTTTGATTCTTGATTATTAATACAAGCATAAAGAATGGGGGCAGGTGAACGAGCATATTATTGTGATTCCAATAGTTACATCTTTAGGAATTTTTTGTATTTTTTATTATAATTTGGTATATGTTTATTACCATTGTATCCCTTGTACCCTATTTTCACACTTCTACATGAAATAAAAATAATCATTATCATCATTTTGAATATATTTTTTATTATTTGGATTCTGCTTGTTTATTAATTTTGGATGCTTTATTCTTGATATTCTGATGCTTCTTGTTTATTTTTATTTTTATAAATAAAACTACTATATAACACTATATTAAAATCTAATAAATTAGTTAACAGTCTCCCCATGGACACACCTTAGGCTCTCACTTCTAGTAGTAAGCCTCTTGTTTATAGGGAGGTGTGCTTGAGGTCATGTGTTGAACCATCTTGTGGTGCTGGTAAGTAGCTCTTGGAAAGGGGTGATACTGATCTATCATCCTATATAGAAAATAAATATATTAATAAAATATTTATAAACCTTAATCAAACAAAATATGTTTTATTAATTTTTTTTGTAGTCAGTTATTATAAATTTATTAGTTGGTCATGTTTTATTTAATCATCATATTTAATTATATTTGATTTTTTGTACGAGTTTCAATGTAAAAATGTTAATTCTTATTTATAAATTCTTATTTAATCATCCTAAAATCATTATAGTTATAATAATATGTTTTATATAATTATTTATAATTTTATAATTTCACTTCATAAGTATTTAAGTTATAATCTGTGATGATGAAGTAACGATCTTGTTTTAGAATTGTTTTAATGAACAAAAGGTTTTTACATTTATAATAATTCAAACACTAATATAACTATCCCCATACCATATATATATATATTATAATTAATGTCTAATAACATCAATATTGTATTTTCCCTATCAAACCAAGATATAAATTTATAGCATTATTCATATAGGTTGTTAAAACAACTCAAATAATAATAATATATAATCAATGGGTGACTATAGTAAATAAAGTGATTCTTTCATAATAAAATCATCATTAAAATATAATAAAGATATTATTTTTTTAAGGTGTCATGTCATTTTTAGAGTTTTTTATAAATAAATAAATACTAGATAAAAATCAAATATTTTACTCATATAGCGGTGGTTTTTCATAGTTATACCTGAGCAATGTGTTCATTTATGTAAAAAAGGAGTTTGATAGTGAATGGTTTATAATTTATAATATTAACATTTTTATAAATATCATATAAACCCCTTAAATAATCCTTTATAACCATTAATTCAAGGTGGGGATGAAAAATAAAACACATCATTCATAGAGGTGGTAATTTGAACCTAAACATGAAATTTGTTTTCATTTTTCTAAATAAAATGGTTGAAGGAATGTATTATTTATCCCATAACCAAAATGAAAATAAAAAAATATAATACTCAAGTAATCTGGTTTTAATGGAAATATTAATTTTTGGGAATTAATATATTGAATGAAAAATATTAGATAGAGATTGGTACATATTTTGAGAATTTGAACTTTCCCAAAATATACATTTTTTAAATATAGGAATAATTACATTTTATTGTGACCAAAGGAATAAGTATGTAGAATATTATTATAATTGAATTATAAATTTATAGTGTAAGAGGTGCATTAAATTTATAACGTTTCTTTTAATTGGTAGTGGAATTCCCCTTTTATAAGTAGATGGAATGAACTATTTTATATTTTATAAATTAAAATAATAGAAAAAAATATTTCTTATGGAATTTGAAATCAAGACAATAAAATAATGGATAAAAGATAGTTTTTGATCAATAAACACCTCAAATTCTCATTTAGATGTATGTTTTTAATATTTTTTTTTCTCTTTTACAGTGGTTTATGATTTTTTCCATGATTTTCCATTATCATGGTAAAAATCACAATTGGATGAGGGGTTCTCATGAAATTAAAAAAAATAAAAATCCAGAATTCCCAGTGGGTCAAGGCTAGTCTCTCTCCCTAATGAATTGAAACAACCTAGTGGGTATATTTAATTACATATGATATCTCAATGTCCTATTGTCCCAAGGGCCATTACATTGACCTAAATCCTTTAGGCATGGAAGACCAACATGTGGCGTGAAGGCCCAGTTTAGAAGCCTACATCATGTCATATCACCAGTAAAATGACATATTTTCCTATAATAATTGTTATAAAATAATGTCCATAGTATGTGTTTTTTTATCAACCACCCCTTTCAAGAATCAATACATCATTCTCCCCTCCAACACATCATAGAAGGGGACCCCGTGAAACACATAAATTAAGCGGGTAGAGGTAGGGATGATAGGTTTCAACACACTCATATCTATTTCGAGCCACATAGGTAACGATTCCTTCCATTGTACCACAAAATATAGAATTTTTTTTATGTTGTATCATCTAGTTGGTCACACTACTTGATACTTACTGGTAGAGAACCCATTCATCTGACATAAAAAATTTGTGAGTGGTTGTGGTTGGTTGATATGTTTTACTACCCCAATCAATATATCCTAGTTACCCACCCGACGACACTTCTGTGTCACCATGATACACTACCAACCTATTGAGTTGAGTTTTTTAGGTATTTCCATCTCACCTTATATCCAAAAATAATTTCCTAAAGGATTTGTGTCCTGAACACCATGATGGCT
This sequence comes from Viscum album, assembly GCA_963277665.1. Taxonomy (NCBI): domain Eukaryota; kingdom Viridiplantae; phylum Streptophyta; class Magnoliopsida; order Santalales; family Viscaceae; genus Viscum; species Viscum album. The sequence goes on from OY728151.1 coordinate 570,508,060, forward strand.
TAATATCTCTATGGTATGTAGGTCCAATTCTATGTCATGAATGACCATTATGGGTGAATATTTTTTATATTACAGTACCCATATATTACCTTCTAGAGTGAATATAATAGTAACACATAAATACAACTACCTAGTTTCAAACCTGATCTCCTGATGAAGAATTATTTTGTTTACCACTCAGTTATATCCACAACTACATAATTATTGTATCAATATCTTTGACTACAATGACTTGATTTTAAGACTAAGAAAACCTTATTACCTTATTTAGATTTTTTTTCAAATATGGAAAACATTTTATCAAATATTTTTTTCAACTATGATATAATTTTTTTTAATTTTAGCTAACATTATGTGTAAAACCATATTTATAAATGCAATATTATTAAGAAAACGTAATTTTTTTATTGAATCAACAGTGTTATTGATTTTTGTAAAATTAATTGATTTATAATTGCATAAATAATATTAACGTGTATTTAAAATTATTAAAAAAATAGATTTATATATGAGAATATTTAATTATAAGATAATTACACAATGGTTTTAATTATAAAAAACTTCTTAAGGTCAAAAATGATAATCATTTTTTTTAATATCAAGAATAATATTATAAAATTAATTATTTTATTAATTAAATTCATCATTGATCAATTAAAATGTTTTATAAATATCAATGTCTTTTTTATATAATGATAAATCCGTAAATGTTGGAGTTTTGGTAAAAACTGATTTTTTTATATTCACCTAAAATTCCATTATTTTTTAAAAAATCCAAACAAATAATCATACTTTAATAATAAAATATTGAATCCAAAAAATTAATTTACTATTTTAATTTAAATTCTAAAATATTGGAAGATTTTATTTAAATGAATATACAAAATATAAAGAAAATATACATTTATATAAAAGGGGAATTTAAACAGTGAGTGTTCTTAATATTATTTCATATAATTTAATAATAAATTTGATGTTATGATTTTAAAAATCGAAATATTATATATTTTTATAATAATATTTTAAAAGTGATCAATTAAATTTATTCAGATAAAATACACAACACTTTAAAAATATTTTTTTGATAAAAAAATATTTTTTAACATTAGAAAATGTTAATTATTTTTCCTCCAAATATAAAAAATATATTAATGGATTTCTTTTATTTACTAGAGGTTTAATTATTATTATAATTTCTTTAATAGTTATCATTTAATATGTTGAAGACGAACATTGTTTTGTGTTGTCTGTAGATAATGTTGTTAAAAAACATATTTAGTTAATTAAATATATGTACTAATATATCAGGGTTGTACATTCTCCACCCCCCATAGAAATAATTTATGTCAGCATATTTTTAATTACCATTTAGTACTAAAATAATCTATGGTGTCTATAAGAAACCCAATATATATTTTCTATTGATATATCAAGCTCACAAACATGTGTAAGACTATGAAACCCATCATTTCCTTCATAATTTAAAAATATTAAAACTATTTCAAAAACTTATGCTTCCTTGGTGGATTATAGACTTAGTATTTTCAAGGGATATTACTTTAAATAAAATATAAAAAGGTGTGAAAAATATTTTATTACATTTGGAGGAAAAAATGTTTCCTAAAAGTCCATAGTTTGATACAATTCACCAAAAGTCTTATAAATTCTATTAATTCATGTACCCATGAACACTATTGATAAAGGTTTTGAAATAAATGTGGGTGAAAAAAAAATAGTTATATTTTACTATAGAATTATAAATTAATTTTATGAAATATCATTCTAGACTCGTTTTCCATAAAACATTAATATATGATTTGACTTACGGTGTTTTAATAAGAATTTTTTATTTGGATATTAAAAATGGTCAACAAATAAGATGATGATATATAGTTCTTGAAGGACACCCATTATCAGAGGAAAATAATGGTCTACATGGCCATAATATGATCATTCCACTGTTAAAAAATATTTAATGTCTCATATGGAACAATCCAAAAGGAATGTAGTTGGGTTCTCAAAATTATATTTTTTATTTCCAATGATACATTAAGATATAGGGGAATATAAGGGGATTACGGTGATTTTTTAGGAAATTTATATATAAGTAGATTTTTTTAAAAGGTTTTTGAATCACACTATAAATACTTAGTAAGGATTGCTACAATCATACCCTCTTGACAGGAAAGGAGGGTGGTGTGTGACTTTCTCCCACCCATTTCTTAAGTTACATTAACATTCACCAATTTATTATCATGTTCCACCTTAATTATAGTGATTTCATGAGACCTTCCTTGTTCATATGGTCTTGGAAATTTTGAATGTTCATCATACTTGTTAGTCCAGAGGATATGGAATTTTCTTTGATAATTCCCATATTCTCTATTATTAAATTTAATTAATAGTAGAACCATTGGATGATCTTTATTTCACACAATAATGTTAACAAAACACTCCATTTTACCATAGCGGTTTACCACTACACAAATTGATTTTCCATAGTAAAATATCCCCATATAAAATTAAAACATTTAATTAGTTGTTTCTTAGCATACTCTTGCAACATGTGGTGTCAAATATTTATTCTTCTCTAGAATTTATCCCGAGATCATCCTGTCACGACCCACTCCCACCAAAGATGCCCCTCTTGAGCTGGCAATGGTGAAAGGGAGATAATGACCCTCGAGTCCCGCCTCCAGTAGGCCCTAGGGTGGAGACTAGCACCAAGGGTATGAGTTTTTACAAATATGGGAGGCATTAACCTTTTTATTATTTAGGATCGGGAAATAGGAAAAGTCAACCACCAAAAGGAAAAACAAAAAGTGTATAGAAATAAACCCAAACCAAGCCCACATGCATGTTTAAACAAATTTATAACAAGGTACAAGTACAAGAATGATCAAAGTACAATACCAAAAGAAAAAAAAGGTACAACAACAGCAATAACTCCAACTGTCCAACTATTAGGGTCCCGCACGGCCCTGGTAGTCCTCCTAGAAACCTAAAAGTAAGCGTAGGGTGAGCATACAAGTATACTCGTTAGGGAAACCTAAAGCTCTCGTGCACAAGTGGGGAGACATCCTAATGTCCCGTGAGAACAACAGAAGAAATCTAGCAAGGAATTATATCCACCCAACCTCACCATCCACACACACCAAAACACAATCACAACAGATTGTAGTATATAAGAAACAAGAGTATTGGGTACCCCGCACCATTTCCCTTTAGTTTTATACCCTTCCTAATGATGAACATCCTGATGCTGCCACACTCTCCCCACTCGCACACACCTGGTCCTCACAACCACGTATCCCACCCGCACACACCTGGGCCTCACAACCACGTATCCCGCCCGCACACACCTGGGACTCACAACCATGTATCACGCCCGCACACATCTGGGCCTCACAACCACGTATCCCGCCCGCACAAACCTGGGCCTCATCCTGAAGGTTCTTGGGAAACAGAAGAACCTGCCCAAAGAGTCTTGGGATAAAACCACCCCAATCGAAGCCTACCCGATGAGTCTGATGTGTAAGGTCTCCTCAAGCCATCACAGCCTAGGGGAGAAGGAGTAGGAAAGAGCCAGTAACTAAGGGAAAAAACCCATCTCCCATAAAATGGGAGTGTTCGGCACTAAGTGCTCAACATGGGTGGGGTGCAATAAAACACAAAAGATACATAGATATATAAATATATAAATATACCAACCACACATCCCAACATATGTATTCTAAAAAGAGAAACTGATCATGTGCCTCGGCACTGCTACTATGAAGCATGCATTCAAGAAAACAAACCCAACCCCCTTTAGGTTTTCAGATTACAGTAGAAATAGTTTATTTAGTTCCTTAACTACTGGGAAACTATCCACAACTAACCACACCAATCGTTCATAAAAACATATCCCTGCCATCCACCAAAAAAAGTTATGAAAAATATAAGCAGCACAACAAAGTACCTCTTATCAACCAACCAACCCCATTGATTATTATTTCCGTTTCACGCCCCACCATTCATTAACTCTTCCACTTTTATTTATTAATCACAACCCATAACCCGTTCACATTAAAACCCAACCCTGCAGCCCCGCTGCCAACCGCCATAACCACAACCGCACCGAAACCCATATATCATCATCCCTTTAATACGATTTATTACAGCCCCACTGCCCATCACCATCATAACATTCACACAAACCCAAAACAAAGTCAACCGCAGCCCCGCTGCTTACCTGATCCACAACAACCCACAGAAACACCCCCATCATGTGACACATAACCAAGCCAACACTCACATGTTCATTATTCCATTTTGTTTAACCGGGGTGATCACACAAGGGTTCCAGATTTTAAACATACAACTTTATGTGATTAACCAATTACCACATTCCACAAGGTTTCCACCCATAAAAAATTCCAGAAGGAGAGGGAAACATTTATTTTCTTAAGAAAAGTCCCCCAACGACCGTGATTTTCAGTAGGTAGAATCTCATTCAATTCACAAAATAATATCACAGGATATAAAGTAAAAGTAATCACAACATCCTATCCCCGTTATATAAGCCAGTTATTATCTTTATTAAACCGTTTCAAAAGTGTTTCACATAAACAAGAGAACACCCACCCCGCATGATGCACAAATTAGAGAGACGAAGGTAAAATCACTACCTCAACAGGTTCTTAATCGCAAAACTCCCCCGGATCAACCTTAGAAGACGTCCATTGGCGTCCTTCACTTCTGTTGGGTCCTGGAAAAACCTCCTTGGGTGGAAGTCGGAAAGAAAAGTCCGAAGGAAAGACAACGGATCCAAGCTCGGAAGTTTCGCCTCGTTGTTACGATTCAGTGGCCGTTGAAGGATTGTAAATCAGAGCTCGGACGAAGAAGTTATGGATGGAATATCCTTCGAGTCTCTTGAGAGAGCTCTGCTCAGAGGAGAGGATAGGAGAGGAGAGGGGTGAGTTGAAAGGAGGAGGGGACCCCTCCTTTAATAGGCGTGAAAAGAAAAATTACACGGTGTGTACTTTATAGTACACGGCCTGTACTCGGTTCTTTCACACAGTCTCCATGCAGCTTCCAACATGGCTCCGCAGCCGTTGACTGGTCAACACACGGTTTAAGGGTAACACATACGTGGGGAAGGAATAAACGGAATGTCGTTTAGACACACGACATGTACTCATTTATTGCACATAGCAAGGATACGACTCCAACACGGTACACGCCCGTTGACTAGAAACACGTATGCGGGGAAGGACTACACGGCTTGTAGAACTGGACACACAACATGCACCCATTACTCCACACATTAAGGACACGCCCTGCAACATGGGGTATACCCGTGAAGGGACTACACGATGTGTACTCAAACTACACGGCGTGTAGTTTCAAAATTCTGGAAAGTGTGGGAAAAGTCAATTTTACCCTCCAAAACACTTCTTGACCTTCATTTTGACAAAGGAATGGGCCGGAGAGGTCCAGGCCATTACATCAGATACCTCTTAAAACATTCTCGTCCCCGAGAATTCAAAAACCAACCTAGAGGAACCTGACAAGATACCTCTTAGGGTTCACGTTATAACAGGAACCCGACCAACAACCCTAATCATATGTTTTAAGAATTCCTTCTCATAGGTTGAGATATTATCCGCTTTAGGCGGCACTGACTTGCCTGAACGGGTTTAATCGCATCCTCATTAATGTGTCTTGATTAAAAAATGGGTCTTCCCACTTTCATACATTAGTATTTTTCATCTCACACTAACCCCAACACCACACAACCAACATACTGCCCGAACACGTGGGTTTGGGAAATTCTTTCACCTATGTTTAGATATTATCCACTTTAGGCGGCACTGACTCGCCCGCACGGGTTCAATCACATCCTCGTTAATGTGTCTCGATTAAGGGTCAGGTTTTTCCCTTTCCCACACATCCAGACATGTTACACATTACCAGGGAACAAGGAAACAAAAGGTCTCACAACTGACATGACAAGCCTCCCATATATCAATGGTACAGAGTACAATATCAACACAAATCTCAGAAGAACAACGGAAAAACACAAGTTAAAAAAACTTCGGGTACTGAACGTGCATCTGGGTCTCCCGCTCCCAAGTTCTCTCCTTGAGGCCGCGATGCATCCACAACACACGAACCATGGGAATGGTTTGTCCATGGAGCACCTTCTCTTTACGATCTTCAATTCCGACTGGTCGTTCCTTGAAGGTCACGTACTCTCCCATATCTAACTGTCCCCAGTTGATAACGTGGGAGTCGTCGTTTAAGTACCGACGAAGTTGGGAGACGTGGATGACTTCATGAACCTTCTCCAACTGAGGTGGTAGGGCCAGCTGATATGCCACCTCGCCGACTCACCTCAACACCTCAAAAAGTCCGATGAACCTGGGTGAGAGCTTTCTCCCCTTCCCAAACCTCTACTGCCCCCGTCGAGGGGAAACCTTCAAGAACACATGATACCCCACCTAGAACACCAAGGGCCTCCTTCTATGATCAGCATAAGACTTATGTTGGTCCTGAGCCGCTTTCATCCTCTCACGTACAAGTTGTACTTTCTCTATGGTGCTCTGCACTACCTCTGTCCCAAGTGCACCTGTCTCACCAACCTCTGCCCAGCAAATGGGTGAATGGCATGGCCTTCCATATAAAGCCTCAAACGGGGTCGTGCTAATAGTAGAGTGAAAGTTGTTGTTGTAGGAAAACTCTACTAAAGGAAAGTGTCGTACACACGATCCTCCGAAATCCAGAACGCATGCTCGCAGCATGTCCTCCAACGTCTGGATAGTCCGCTCCGTCTGTCCATCGATATGGGGGTGGAATGAAGTGCTAAGGCGTAGCTAGGTGCCAAAATCATGCGGTAACCCCCTTCAGACTCGTGAGGTAAACTGGGTATCCCAATCTGAGATGATATTCCTGGGAACTCCATGCAAGGGCACCACCTCGTCTACATACCTCTGTGCTAATGTACTCACCGACCATAACTCCTTAATTGCTAAGAAGTGAGCTGATTTCATCAGACAATCCACCACTACCCAGATAGCATCATAACCTCCCTGAGCTCAGGGTAGTCCTGTGACGATGTCCATTGAGATGTCATCCCACTTCCACTCGGGGACATCTAAAGGGTGAAACAAACCACTGGGAACACGGTGTTCAGCCTTCACTTGCTGACACACTAGGCATCTAGCCACAAACTCCGCCACTACCCATTTCACCCCTCGCTACCAAAACTGTACGCTCAGGCCTCGGTACATTTTTGAAACTCATGGATGTACCGCTAAGGCTGAGCTATGGAACTCACGGAGAACTCCCTCATGCATCGCCTCCGGAACAAACAACCTTCCATGGAAAAGAATCTGATGTCGGCTATCCTCTGACCATCCTTATGGAGTGTTCCCCTTATCGACACAATCCCGCATCACTTCTGCCTCGGAGTCCCCCCACTGAGACTCTTCCACCTGCTGCATCAAGGAGGACTGCACCGTCATCTGAAACAAACAGCCTCTAACACCTTCTACCCTGGCATCCAAGTGTAATGCAACCAACTCTCCCATTTCCTTCTAAGCATCAGCAGATTCCCGAACCACTTCCTGATGCGACTACCTGCTCAGGGCATCAGCCACAACGTTGCCCTTACCTTCAGTGTAAGAGATCTCAAAGTCATAGTCTTGGAGAAACTTGACCCATCTCCGCTTCCATAAGTTCAGGTCACGCTGGGAGAAGATATAACATAGACTCTTGTGATCATAGAAGACCACAAAGCGCTCCCCAAATAGGTAATCTCGCCAGAACATCAGTGTGAACACTACTGCTGCAAGCTTCAGGTCATGGGTGGAATAGTTACGCTCATGAGGGAGAAACTGCCTAGACCCATAACAAATCACTCCCTTCATCTGCATCAGCACACACCCCAGACCAAGTCCAGAAGCATTAAAAAAACACCTCATACAACAACTCTTCCTCTGGAAACCTGAGTACGGGAGCAGTGACCAACTTCTCCTTCAGGTAGTCAAAATATTTCTGGCACTGCTCGCTCCACAGGAAGACCTGTTTCTTCCTCGTCAAAGTTGTCAAAGGTGCAGCAACTTGGGAGAAGTCTGAAACGAACCTCTGATAGTAACCTGTTAACCCCAGGAAACTATGAACTTCTGCCACGCTCTTGGGTGCTGCCCAAGAAACAACTGCCTCCACCTTCGACGAGTCCACTAAAACTCCATGCTGAGACACCACGTGCCCATGGAAGTGTACTTCTTGTGTCAAGAACTTACACTTAGACAATTTCCCATAAAGCTGGTGGTGTCAAAGGACTTCCAAGACTCCCCTGAGATGCTCAACGTGCTCCTCCTCTGATATTGGGTAGATCAGTTTGTCATCGATAAGCACAAAGACGAACTGTTCCAGAAACACTCGGAAGACAAAGTTAATAAGTCCCATGAACATAGTCGGTGCATTCGTAACTCCAAACGGCATCACTATAAACTCTATGTTCCCTTACCTGCACCTGAAAGTTGTCTTCGAGATGTCACTGTCCATCACCCTCAACTCATGATATCCCGATCGTAGATCAATCTTAGAGAACCAACCTGCTCCCCTCAGCTGGTCGAAGAGATCATCTATCCTTGGAAGGGGGTAGCAGTTCATGACTGTTACCTGGTTCAACCTTCGGTAGTCTATGCATAGCCTGAGACCATCATATTCCTTATTCACGAACAAAACTAGAGCACCCCATGGCGACACGTTGGGTCGAAAAAAACCATTCTCCATCATATCATCAATCTGAATCCGCAACTCCCGCAACTTAGAAGGTGCCATCTGATAAGGGGCCATTGAAATCGGACGGGCACCAGGCTGTATGTCTATCCCGAACTCAACGTCACGTCAGGGGGGTAGAGTCACAACCTCCTCAAGAAAAACATCGAGGAACTCCCCAACAACATCCGGGACATCCATCATCTATGTATCAGCAGGAACTACTGATAGCCCACCTAACAAGGAAAGTAGAGGCTCAACACGCCGGATTCCCACCTGATAGCTCCTCTCGCCAACAAAAGCTACACGCTGCCCATCCACGTCGGAGAACATGACTCTTCTCCGGAAGCAGCCGATAACGGTACTAACAGAAAACAACCAGTCGATGCCTAGGATGACATCCTATGGCTGCATCTGTAACAGAAGATGGTCTCCACTAGATCTATGTGGTCCCAACGTTAGCCCAGATCCCCAACAAACACAAGATAGGCTGGTCTTGACCCCAACTGATGTACTCAGTACCAGTGGTATGGAATGTCTCTCTACATCTAGTCCCAAAGAATGGTCTAGACTATGTGCAACAAAGGAGTGTGAGGCTCCCAAATTGAACAAAGAAGAAACAAGAGTGTTGAACAAACAAGTCGTACCTCGTACCACCTCTGGTCCCACTAGAGATGCCAACTCTGTTGCGTGCAACTGTCCACGCCCAACTCCTCTGCCTCTCTGATGTCTTCCACCTCCCCGACCACGCCCTGGTCGAGGTCCCTGGGGAGAACCCTGAGGTCGGTTCCCTCCCGCAATGTCTGCCCTAGGAGGACCATGGTCCTGCCACTCTGGGAAGGTCCTCACTAGCAACTGGTGCGGCTGAGGTGGGCGTTGAACCTACCCACCTCCACCGTACTAAGCTCGGGTCAGGCACCGACTTTAAACGTGCCCGAAACCTCCACAAAAAAAACACTTCGGTCCCGGGATCGTGAAAAAGGGACGAGGACCTGAAGATCTGAACTGGAACTGTTGGGGCATGCTCCCCACTGGCCTGAACCTGGAAGGTCCCGTCGCAGGAGACCTACTGCGGACTACTTTACCCTTCGACGAGCCTAGCTGGCTCCCCTCACGGGGTGCACCTCCTAGCGAGTGCATCCTCTATACAACATCTGCCTTCTTTTGTACCACCAAGTACGTCAGAAGGGTGAAGGGGGTGACAACATTCTGGAGCGAAGGACAAAGCACCTCCTCCAAACGTCTCACCCGAGACTCCTCCTCCGGAATAAGATCTGGAGCAAAGCGCAGGAGATTCTTGAACTGGATCCCCATCTCTCGTAATGACATACTCCCCTACTGAAGGGAGAGTAACTCATGCCGCTTCTCCTCCTTGATCATGGAAGAAAGGAATTCCTCTCGGAATTCCTTCTCAAAGTCATCCCATGGAACCTCTGCCTCTATCCTCTCTCCGAGGTAGAGCGTCCACCACTGTCGCGCCGCACCTCTCAGCTGACTGACTGTTAGGGGAACCCAGTACTCCCTCGGGGCACAGATCAAGGTAAATGTGATCCCTAGCTCCTCAAGACACCCCACTATCTCCGTATCCGAAGTACTACCATCGTACTTATTGAGGGTCTGCCTCTGGAAAGAACGGAGAGTCTTTTTCCACTGGCTATCTTCCTCCTCTCGGTCAATCCTCAGTTGATCGACCACCTTAATCTGCTGGGCCTCGGCCGTCTGAGCCACCCGGGGACGTCGTCCATGTTCCATAGCTGTACGATACACAAGGATTGCCTAAGCCCAAGTAGTAAGGAAAAATTCAAGGTTCCATTTTATCATTTTATTTAAATTTATTTACCAGAACACCCAAATCAAGTAAAACACAATCATGATGATGCATGTACCATCCCTAGGGTTTCTACCCATCAATCAATGTAGTCTCACTTGGTCGTTTGGTAGGATCATAGTTCTTGCATCGGATCACGGCGGGCCCTAAAATCCCGTGTCACAGACGGTCTTTCCTGGCCTATGTCACGCACCAAGATTGACTAACATTGTTTCCCTACCATCCCATGCAATCCTCACTCTGCCTAAATCCAGACTCCATCCTATCTCTCAACCATCACCTCTGATACCATTCTGTTATGACCCCCTCCCACCAAAGATGCCCCTCCTGATCTGGCAATAGTGAAAGGGATATAATGACCCCTGAGTCCCACCTCCAGTAGGCCCCGGGGTGCCGACTAGCACCAAGGGTATGAGTTTTCACAAATATGGGAGGCATTACCCTTTTTATTATTTAGGATCGGGAAATAGGACAACTCAACCACCAAAAGGAAAAAGAACAAGTGTATAGAAATAAACCCAAACCAAGCCCACATGCATGTTTAAACAAATTTATAACAAGGTACAAGTACAAGAAAGCTCAAAGTACAATACCAAAAGGAAACAATGGTACAACAACAGCAACAAATCCAACTGTCCAACTAGTAGGGTCCCACACGGCCCTGGTAGTCCTCCTGGAAACCTGAAAGTAAACGTAGGGTGAGCATACAAGTATACTCAGTAGGGAAACCTAAATCTCTAATGCACAAGTGGGGATACATCCTAATGTCCCATGATAACAACAGAAGAAACCTAGCAAGGAATTCTATCCACCCAACCTCACCAGCCACACTCACCAAAACACAATCACAACAGGTAGTAGTATATAAGAAACAAGATTATTCGGTACCCCGCACCATTTCCCTTTAGTTAGATTCCCTTCCTAATGACGAACATCCTAACGCTGTCACACTCTCCCCACCCACACACACCTGGGCCTCAAAACCACGTATCCCGCCCGCACACACCTGGGCCTCACAACCACGTATCCCGCCCGCACACACCTGGGCCTCACAACCACGTATCCCTCCCGCACACACCTCGGCCTCCCAACCACGTATCCCGTCCGCACACACCTAGGCCTCACAACTACGTATCCCGCCCGCACACACCTGGGCCTCACATCCATGTATCCCGCCCGCACACACCTGGGCCTCATCCTGAAGATTCATGGGAAATATAAGAACCTTCCCGAAGAGTCTTGGGATAAAACCACCCCAATCCAAACCTTCCCGTAGATTCTTTGGTGTAAGGTCTCCTCAATCCATCACAGCCTAGGAGAGAAGGAGCAAGAAGGAGCTAGTAACTAAGGGAAAAACTCTCTCTCCCATAAAATGGGAGTGTTCGGCACTAAGTGCTCAACATGGGTGGGGTGCGATAAAACACAAAAGATACAGATATATATAAATATACCAACCACACATCCCAACCTATGGATTCTAAAATGAGAAACTGAGCACGTGCCTCAGCACTGCTACTACGAAGCATGCATACAACAAACAAACCCAACCCCTTTTAGGTTTTCACATTTCAGTAGAAATAGTTTCTTTAGTTCCTTAACTACTGGGAAACTATCCCCAACTAACCACACTAATCGTTCATAAAAAAATATCCCTACCATCCACGAAACATGTTAGGAAAAACATAAGCAGCCCAACAAAGTCCCTCTTATCAACCAACCAACCCCATTGATTATTATTTCCGTTTCACACCCCACCATTCAATAACTCTTCCACTTTTATTTATTAATCACATCTCATAACCCGTTCACATTAAAACCCAACCCTGCAGCCCCGCTGCCAACCGCCATAACCACAACCGCACAAAAACCCGTACATCATCATCCCTTTAATACCATTTATTACAGCCATGCTTCCCATCACCATCATAACATTCACACCAACCCAAAACCAAGTCAACCGCAGCCTCACTGCTTACCCGATCCACAATAACCCACAGAAACACCCCCATCATGTGCCACTTAACCAAGCCAACACCCACATGTTCATTATTCCATTTTGTTTAACCTGGGTGATCACACAAGGGTTCCAGATTTTAAATAGCCAACATTACGTGATTAACCATTTTCAACATTCCACATGGTTTCCACGTAGGATCGCTGAGTGCTGTAGTCGTCGTCGTCGAATCCACACAGGATCTCTGTACTGTCGTCGTCGCAGTCACAGTAGCAGTAGTAGCAGTAGTAGTTACAGGAGCAGTCGCAGCCAGCACTAGGGTTCCCGCACACAGCAAGCTCGTTCGGAGGGTCCGCTCCACGAGCCGAGAGGCTGATACATCAACTGTCACAAAGTCCAGAGTTGATGTATCCAAAAGTTCCGTATCGCCAACAGGAACTCAACGCAACAGACGGCGCGTCGATCGGACGCCCGGTCTGAGAGTTATTGGCATTTTCGTCCCCGGGGCCCGGTTGGTTTTTAAGGCAAAACCAACCCGACCGTACTCCACCTGCGTCCAAACCTCGGGCGGAGTATGCCAAAAGATTCGTCTCACTAAGAGGAACACAACACAGCTGACGACACGTCAATCGAACGTCCGTAGCTCAAGATATGAGCGTTTCCGCTCCGAAGGCCCGGTTGGTTTCGTGAACGAACCAACCCGGCCGAACTCAAAGTAATCTGAAACCTTGAGTGCGATATACCGAAACGACCGTCTCGATCCAAGGATCGCGTTGCAGCAGACGGTTCGTCGATCGGAGGTTCGTGGCTCATGTTATGGCCAAAAGACCGAAAATGATTCGAAACGGGGGGTCCGGGTCCGGGTCGACCCGGCCCGACCCCCCCTGGGTCGGCCTGAACCGGGTCGACCCGAACCGGTTCAACCCGAACCGGGTCGACCCGACCCGGGTCCGACCCGGCCCGGCCCGGCCGGCGGCGCGGCGGCCGCGGCGGCCTGGCGCCGCACGGAGGCAGCGCGGGGGGAATCAATTCCCCCGCTGATTGGAAGGGGCGGCGCGGCTAAAAGCCGAGCCCTTTGCAAAAAAAAAACGGCCCCCATGTGGGGGCCGGCTTGAGGAAAAACCGGGGGCTGCTGCCCCCACCCTTCATGGAAACTGCCCCCCTCTTTATGAGGGGGGTTTTTTGAGCTGGCCGGGGGATTAATTTCCCCCGGTTCATTACCATCCGGCCAGCCAGCTGGCCGGCCGGTTTTCTCCAACGGGACCGGAAAATCCGGTCCCCTCTTCGGCTTCCGACGCCGGCGGCCCGGCCGCGGGTCTTCTCATTCCGCCGCAGCCCGGAACCGGCCGCGGTGTTCGTCGTCCGGCGCGGTGCGACGGCACCGCGCCCCTCCGCCGCGCCTTCGATTCCCCTTGATGCGGCGTGGCGGCGTCGCGTTCTTGAAGATTCTTCAATGGCGCGCGTGCGACGGCGTCGCGCAAGATAAACATACAATTATCCGCGTGGTGCGACGGCACCACGCCACCTTGCTTCCACCCGCAAGATAAAACAACATGAACGATGGAGGGGGTTCGGCCGTGTTCATGCGGTCCGGCCCCCCTCACGTTAAATAATAACACAACTTAAAATATTCAATTACCTCACGTTAGACATGCTAGATCACGATCAAGAATGAAATAATTAAACAATAAATCAACAACCCCTACCTCGGGTATAGGTTCGAAGATTTGACAACGTCCCACGGAGGTCGGGCGTCATGGTAGTTGTTCGTCAAATCCGATGACGAAGAGGTGCGTCCGATGAGATACGTCATTGGCGAAACTTCATATGTCGACGAAGGGAGTCCGAGGAGGAAGCGGCGTTCCCTCTCACTGACACGGAAGACAAAGAAGAGCGGAGCGGCGTTCTTCGTCGGAACTTGAGCGTTCTTCGTCAAGTTGAGCGTTCTTCGTCAAAGATTGAAGATGAAGGAGAAGCTCTCAAAATCCTCTCAAGAACAAAGGAAACCAACCCAACAAAATAAAATAAGCTTAAGCTTATTTTATTACACAACCCTCCTCTTAGAATTTCAAAGGTTTGAAATTTAAATTAACCCTCTTCAATTAATTAAGCCAAGTTGTCAACATTAATTGAAATGGGTTAAAGGGGAGGTTTTGAGAGAATTTGAGGAGTTGGGGTTCGTGTGGGCCCCACCACACTTAATCCTCCCATGGGAGGTTAAGTGGATGTGGGTCCCACTCCCAACTCCCTTTGGTAGGATTTATCTAGTTAAAATAAAATTTGTTCTTCACAAATTTTATTTAACTTAAACTAAAAACCCAAAAAAAAACTTTCAACCCGCAACAAACGCAACTTCCGAAAAGGTCTCTTTAAGAGAAAATCGGCGCTGCGAGTTCATCGGTGCCCTCAGATTTCAATTCCGAGCACCGGATCAAAAGTTAGGAATTCCTGCTCGTTCGTTCACTGAACGTACCCGAGCCAAACTTCGGAAATTGATTCCGGGCACTCCGGGCCTCGGAATCAGGTGCCGTCTGAAACCGCGCTCTTGTAAAATTCTAAAGAAAATTAAGAAAAAAAATTTCCCTTGAATTTTACGGGTCTTTACATTACTCCCACCTCAGGGCTTTACGTCCCCGTAAAGATACATCAAAAACTAGGGAAACAAATGAGGGTACTGAGCACGAATCTGAGCCCCCCGCTCCCATGTGCTCTCCTGGAGATTCCCGTGTTGCCATCTGATGCGCACAAGAGGAATCGATCGCCCACGCAGGACCCGCTCCTGTCGATCCTCTATCTCCACCGGGACCTCCGTAAAAGTCGCCCCATCATCAACGTCAAGCTCCCCATGGTCAATGATGTGCGTCGGGTCGTGCATGTATCTCCTCAGCTGAGATACGTGGAAGACGTCGTGCACCCGGTGTAACTGAGGTGGTAGAGCCAGGCGATAAGCCATCTCGCCAACCCTGCTGATGACCTGGAAGGGTCCAATGAAGCACGGAGATAACTTGCCGCCTCGGCCAAATCTCCGAATACCACGTCGAGGTGAGACCCGCAAGAAGACGTGGTCGCCATCCTCGAACTCAAGTGGCCTCCGCCTCCTGTCAGCATATGACTTCTGTCGGCTCTGAGCTGTCCTCATCCACTCCTAGATGACCTGGACCTTCTCTGTCGTGGCCTGGACCATCTTCGGTCCCACCAGTGCTGACTCTCCAGGGTCTGTCCAGCACAAAGGAGATCTACAAGGTCGGCCGTACAACACCTCGTACGGTGCCATCCCGATGGTGGAGTGGTAGCTGTTGTTGTACGCAAACTCCACCAAGGGTAGGTGGTCCTCCCAGCTACGACCAAAGTCGAGGACACATGCGCGGAGCATGTCCTCGAGAGTCTGAATGGTTCTCTCCGTCTGACCATCCGTCTGAGGGTGAAAGGCTGTGCTCAGACGTAGCTGCGTCCCGAACGCCTCCTGTAACC
This sequence comes from Viscum album, assembly GCA_963277665.1. Taxonomy (NCBI): domain Eukaryota; kingdom Viridiplantae; phylum Streptophyta; class Magnoliopsida; order Santalales; family Viscaceae; genus Viscum; species Viscum album. The sequence continues at coordinate 570,524,082 of OY728151.1, forward strand.
CCTTCCAAAGCCGGGAAGTAAAGCGAGCATCTCGATCGGAGACGATAGATGATGGCACGCCGTGGAGTCACACAATCTCCTGAACGTAGAGACGTCCCAAGCTCTCTACTGAGCCCTGCTCTCTGATGGGTAAGAAGTGTGCCGACTTGGTGAGTCGGTCAACAATCACCTAGATGGAGTCGTGACCTCTGGAAGTGCGTGGAAGTCCAGTCACGAAATCCATAGATATGCCATCCCACTTCCACTCCGGAACCTCCAAGGGTTGTACCAAGCCCGCTGGTACCTGATGCTCTGCCTTCACTTGCTGGCAGGTGAGGCATCGAGAAACAAACTCTGCTACAGCCTTCTTCATGCCCGGCCACCGGTGCTGTCGTCTGAGGTCCTGATACATCTTCGCCACTCCAGGATGTACCGCCAAAGGAGAAGTGTGAAACTCTCTCAGCACCTCCTCTCGCAAAGCGACTGGTACCATGGTACGTCCTCTAAAAAGGATGTTGTGCTCTGCTCCAAGGGAGAAACCATCAGGTGCCTGTCCCTGGGATATCTGTGCACGCCGTGTCTCATAGTCAGCGTCCTCACGCTGTGCCTCTCTGACCCGCTGCAGTAGTGGAGGAGTGACTGTGAGAGACTGGAGGAAGGCTGCTCCATCTCTATCCAGGAAGGATATCTGCAAAGAGTCTAGCTGCTCCGTCGCCTCCTCAAGTAGCTGAATGCCCGTCCTCCTGCTAAGGGCATCGGCTACTACGTTCCCCTTCCCAGGAGTATAGAATATCTCAAAGTCATAGTCCTGGAGGAACTCGAGCCATCGCCACTGTCTCAGGTTCAGGTCCTTCTGCGAGAAGATATACCTGAGACTCTGATGATTAGAAAAGACTGTAAAGCGCTCGCCCATCAGGTAGTGTCACCATGTCTTCAGAGCGAAGACCACTGCTGCTAACTCCAGGTCATGGGTAGCGTAGTTCTTCTCATGCGGCCTCAACTGACGTGATCCATAGGCGATCACTGCCCGCTCCTGCATCAGAACACATCTGAGTCCGGTCCCTGATGCATCACAGTAGACTACGTACCCTAATCCCCCCTTGGGCAACCTCAAGATAGGTGCGCTAGTCAATCTCTGTCTCAGCTCCTAGAAGCTCTGCTGACATCTGTCAGACCATACAAAGGGTGTCCCCTTATTCGTCAAAGCTGTGAGTGATGCCGCAACTCTAGAGAAGTCTGGGACGAATCTCCGATAGTATCCAGCTAGTCCCACGAAGCTCCGAACCTCAGTCACGCTCCTGGGTGGCTCCCATGCTAACACAGCCTCAATCTTCGCGGGATCCACTGCAACTCCCGCCTCAGAGATAACGTGTCCTAATAAGTGGACCTCACGTATCTAGAACTGCTACTTCGAGAGCTTACCATAAAGCTGGTGCTCTCAGAGTGTGTCTAGTACAACTCACAAGTGATAGGCGTGCTCCTCCTCTGTCGTAGAGTAAATCAGAATGTCGTCGATGAAGACCACGACAAACCGATCGAGGTATGGCTGAAAGATCCTTTTCATGAGAGCCATGAACACTGCTGGAGCATTGGTTACACCGAAAGGCATAACCAAGAACTCATAGTGGCCATACTGACATCTGAAGGCCGTCTTCTGCACATCCTCGTCTCTGACTCTGAGCTGATGATAGCCTGACCTGAGGTCTATCTTCGAGAACCACCGTGCTCCCTTGAGCTGATCAAAGAGGTCATCAATCCTCGGTAGCGGATACTTGTTCCTCACTGTCACCTGGTTCAGGCGACGATAGTCAACACAAAATCGCAAGCTCCCGTCCGCCTTCTAGGCGAACAAAATCGGGGAAACCCAAGGTGAAACACTGGGTCGGATGAACCCCTTGCCCTGCAAGTCCTCCAACTGTACCCGTAGCTCTCGAAGCTCGGCGGGGGCCATCCGATATTCTGGAGTAGATATCGGGGCTGTCCCGGGGTACAAGTCATTATAAAAGTCTACCTCTCTGCGAGGAGGTAGCCCTGGAACGTCGTCGGGAAAAACGTCCGCAAACTGATCCACCACTGTAGGAAAACCAGGACTCCGCACGTCAACTGCTCCAAGGATAATGCTAGCCAACTAATGAGTGATGGGCTGTCCTCTCCTCCGCAGAAGTCCATCCTGTGCTGCTAAGGCTCCCTTCTCGCCGGTGAAGGTGAACCTGCTCCCGTCGGTGCGTACACATCGCACCTTGCGCCTAAAATAGTCAATCTGTGCATGGACCGTAGATAGTCAATCCATGCCCAAGATGACTTCGTAAGGCCTCGTCGCTGCTACAAGAAGATCCCAGCCGAAGCTCTCGCCTCCAAGAGTAAGCTCACTCTGCCGGCACCAGTGCGTAATCGTTGAGTCTGCTCCCGTAGGAGTCTCTAGCCGTAAGGATCGAGCCAACGGCTCTGTCGGAATCTCCGAGCTCCGAACAAGGGCAGCGGCTATGAAAGAGTGACTCGCTCCTGTGTCTATAAGAACTGCAGCAAGGGTGTAATAGACATAGATAGTACCTCGAATCATCTCGGGTGCGCCGTGGTCGTAGGCCTCTGCTGCCTGGAGCTGTGCCTGTCTCTGCCCGCCAGCTCCCTGTGGTCGGGGTGGACCTCCTGGTGGTGGTAGTGGCAGAGCCTCAAAGCGTCGCCCACCACCGGCTGCTCGTCCAGCTCCTCTGCCTCGTCCGCCTCCTCCCTGCGGACCGCCACGGTCAGCCCTCTGCCTCTGCCTCGGTGGTCCCTCAACCGTCTGCTGCTCCTCGGCACGGCGGGTCGGGCAGTCACGAGCCATGTGGCCCTGCCCGCCGCACGAGTAGCACTGTCTACCTCTCGAAAGACTGGCTCTGCGCTGTGTGCCCCGCACGGCTGAGCCAGTGTCCTGAGGTCGTCTGCCCGATGGTCTGGTCTGTCTGGACCCCTGAGTCATCCGTCGACTGCCTGCTGCAGATGACTCTGCCACGTGCCGCCCTGCGGTGGGTCGCTGCGCTGGTGTAGACTCAGCAAGGAAGATCTCGATCAGAAGGGCCCGCTCCAGTACTCTTGTCTGAGTCGGTATGCTGAGGGAGATCAGCGATGCCCTGATCTCGTGTCTCAAACCCTGCTCGAAGGTCCGGGCCCGGAAGAATGGGTCCCGTACCATGTCGGTCGAGTAGCACGAGAGATAGGTAAATCTCGTCGAGTACTGAGCGACCGTCATGCTGCCCTGCCGCAGCTGTAGAAGCTCCTGGATACGCACCGCACGAAGGGTGGCTGGGACGAACTCCGAGCGGAAGAGGCTCTCAAAGTCCGTCCAAAGTAGAGATGCCTCATCGTGCACCTGGAGCATCAAGCTCCACCATCGTCCTGCTGCTGCGTGTAGTAGGCTCGCAGCGAGGATCACCATGAGGTCTGCTGGTGTCCTCACTAGCCTAAACACTCGTACCACTGCCTCCAGCCAGTCCTCTGCTGCCTGGGGATCCGTCTCCCCGTGAAACCTGGGCGGTCGCTGGCACTGAAACTCATGCAGTGCGCTGAGGCGACGTGCATCGTCAGCGGCTGCTGCTGGAAGCATCGGGGGCTCGGCGGGTAGAGCTACCGCCGGTGCCACTGCTGACAAAGGGCCCTGCACCGAGGCCTCGTCGCTCGGTGGGCTGTCGTCACGGTCGACTCTCGGAACCCTAGCTGGCTGCCGTCGTGGGGCCATCCAGAAAGGAAACAGGTGCGCCACGGTCAAACAGTATACCTGGTGAGCTGACACAAAGAAATCACAAAGAAAACTTTGAAACACACACGTAATCAATGTTTTCGTGCATTAAGTCGGAAATCAGAAGTCAGGGTCCTGGTGTACGGATACGTCGGCCGCCGCACCAACACTGGACTCCCTGGACTGATAACCACACTCAATACGCTAAACATTATTGCTTCACATAGAAAAGATTAGATTTTGCGGTAGAACCGAACTCCTTTGATAACAATTTGTCACGACCCGCCCTCGGGGTCCGTGCCGTGACTACCCCAAGCCCGCCTTCCATAGGCCAGGGGCTGGCGACTAGAACCAAGGCGTATATCCCGGTAAAAAGGGAAGGCATTGCCTTTGTAAAGTAAACAAACACTACAGAGTAAGCAAGCGGAAAGTAAACACTAAGAAAAAGCAGAGTACAACTGAAAGTGCGGAAAAGTAAACGGGCCAGTATACAAACCCAAACTGAAAGTAAAGTACAACTCGAAAGGGAAAAACAGCAACTGAAAGGTAAAAGCCGCTACTCCGAGCTGTCCACTGGAAATCCCACCTGAAGGGTGGGTACAGATAGATCCACTGCACCACGGGTCCCGCCGTCCGCTCCGAGCACGTCCCGCCCAGTGGTCCACCTCCGGGTACCGTCCCGCTCTGCAAGCCTCAGCTAAGGTCAACGCTGTCTGTCGTCTGAAACCAACACAACGTAGTGCGGGAAAAGCTCATGCAGGGGTGAGTATAAGCTACTCAGTAGGGACCCCGAGACCCCCGAAGGTCTCTCAAATCCACAAAGGATAAACCACGAAGAAAGGTACAATCACGAAGTAACAACCGACACTGCTTCGGTATATGCCCATACATATACCTAAGTCATCAATTCAAATACGCTCCCACCTCCGAGCCCAAGTACAACTCAGTCCACACAGGAAAGTAAACGTATTCCACACAGGAAAGCAAAACGTAATCCACACAGGATAGCACAACACAATCCACACAGGAAAGCAAAAGGATTCAGCTCACACAGGTATACTTCTTCAAAGGACGATAAAGATGATCTCTGATCCATCTAAGTCGTCGGACCCATGAAGGATCGATAGGTAACTAACCCCCGCAAAAGACCCACACAGGATCGGGCCCACACAGGACCTGTAGGCGCTGGTTCACACAGGACCGCTGAGCGCAAGGACCCACACAGGATCGGACCCACACTGGATCGGGCCCACACAGGACCTGTAGCACTGATCCACGTAGGATTGCTGAGTGTTGTATTCGTCGTCGTCGAATCCACACAGGATCTCTGTACTGTCGTCGTCGCAGTCACAGTAGCAGTAGTAGCAGTAGTAGTCACAGGAGCAGTCGCAGCCAGCACAACGGTTCCCGCACACAGCAAGCTCGTTCGGAGGGTCCGCTCCACGAGCCGAGAGGCTGATACATCAACTGTCACAAAGTCCAGAGTTTATGTATCCAAAAGTTCCGTATCGCCAACAGGAACTCAACGCAACAGACGGCGCGTCGATCGGACGCCCGATCTGAGAGTTATTGGCATTTTCGTCCCCAGGGCCCGGTTGGTTTTTAAGGCAAAACCAACCCGACCGTACTCCACCTGCGTCCAAACCTCGGGCGGAGTATGCCAAAAGATTCGTCTCACTAAGAGGAACACAACACAGCTGACGACACGTCAATCGAACGTCCGTAACTCAAGATATGAGCGTTTCCGCTCCGAAGGCCCGGTTGGTTTCGTGAACGAACCAACCCGGCCGAACTCAAAGTAATCCGAAACCTTGAGTGCGATATACCGAAACGACCGTCTCGATCCAAGGATCGCGTTTCCGCAGACGGTTCATCGATCTGAGGTTTGTGGCTCAAGTTATGGCCAAAAGACCGAAAATGATTCGAAACGGGGGGTCCGGGTCCGGGTCGACCCGGCCCGACACCCCCCCCCCCCCCCCTGGGTCGGCCCGAACCGGGTCGACCCGAACCGGTTCAACCCGAACCGGTTCGACCCGACTCGGGTCCGACCCGGCCCGGCCGGCGGCGCGGCGGCCGCGGCGGCCTGGCGCCGCACGGAGGCAGCGCGGGGGGAATCAATTCCCCCGCTGATTGGAAGGGGTGGCGCGGCTAAAAGCCGAGCCCTTTGCAAAAAAAAACGGCCCCCACGTGGGGGCCGGTTTGAGGAAAAACTGGGGGCTGCTGCCCCCACCCTTCATGGAAACCGCCCCCCTCTTTATGAGGGGGGTTTTTTGAGCTGGCCGGGGGATTAATTTCCCCCGGTTCATTACCATCCGGCCAGCCAGCTGGCCGGCCGGTTTTCTCCAACGGGACCAGAAAATCCGGTCCCCTCTTCGGCTTCCGACGCCGGCGGCCCGGCCGCCGGTCTTCTCATTCTGCCGCGGCCCGGAACCGGCCGCGGTGTTCGTCGTCCGGTGCGGTGCGACGGCACCGTGCCCCTCCACCGCGCCTTCGATTCCCCTTGATGCGGCGCGGCAGCGTCGCGTTCTTGAAGATTCTTCCATGGCGCGCGCGCGATGGCGTCGCGCAAGATAAACATACAATTATCCGCGTGGTGCGACGGCACCACGCCACCTTGCTTCCACCCGCAAGATAAAACAACATGAACGATGGAGGGGGTTCGGCCGTGTTCATGCGGTCCCGCCCCCCTCACGTTAAATAATAACACAACATAAAATATTCAATTGCCTCACGTTAGACATGCTAGATCATGATCAAGAATGAAATAATTAAACAATAAATCAACAACCCCTACCTCGGGTATAGGTTCGAAGATTTGACAACGTCCCGCGGAGGTCGGGCGTCACGGTAGTCGTTCGTCAAATCCGATGACGAAGAGGTGCGTCCGATGGGATACGTCGTTGGCGAAACTTCTTATGTCGACGAAGGGAGTCCGAGGAGGAAGCGGTGTTCCCTCTCGTTGACACGGAAGACGAAGAAGAGCGGAGCGGCGTTCTTCGTCGGAACTTGAGCGTTCTTCGTCAAGTTGAGCGTTCTTCGTCAAAGCTTGAAGATGAAGGAGAAGCTCTCAAAATCCTCTCAAGAACAAAGGAAACCAACCCAACAAAATAAAATAAGCTTAAGCTTATTTTATTACACAACCCTCCTCTTAGAATTTCAATGGTTTGAAATTTAAATTAACCCTCTTCAATTAATTAAGCCAAGTTGTCAACATTAATTGAAATGGGTTAAAGGGGAGGTTTTGAGAGAATTTGAGGAGTTGGGGTTCGTGTGGGCCCCACCACACTTAATCCTCCCAAGGGAGGTTAAGTGGATGTGGGTCCCACTCCCAACTCCCTTTGGTAGGATTTATCTAGTTAAAATAAAATTTGTTCTTCACAAATTTTATTTAACTTAAACTAAAAACCCAAAAAAAAAAACTTTCAACCCGCAACAAACGCAACTTCCGAAAAGGTCTCTTTAAGAGAAAATCGGCGCTGCGAGTTCATCGGTGCCCTCGGATTTCAATTCCGAGCACCAGATCAAAAGTTAGGAATTCCCGCTCGTTCGTTCACTGAACGTACCCGAGCCAAACTTCGGAAATTGATTTCGGGCACTCCGGGCCTCGGAATCAGGTGCCGTTTGAAACCGCGCTCTTGTAAAATTCTAAAGAAAATTAAGAAAAAAAATTTCCCTTGAATTTTACGGGTCTTTACATTCACAATAAGATAGATATGGTTCCATTTCTAATTCTTCATAGGTCAGTACATGCGTTGGGTTAGGCATGTATTTTGTCACTATTGATTTATGGAACACATCATGAACTCTGGAGAGACTAGGAAGAATTGGCTATTGGTAGAATGTGTTCATGTGTCACAATGGTACCTCTTGAATGTTTCAAAATAATCTACTTCCTTTACCCAAAAACACCTCATCCATCTTGGATTATATCGATGGAAACATTGAAGCATCATAAAAAAATAGGTATTTAGTATATATAATTTTGATACATCGTCTTTAACATGTTTATTTAGAAAAATTATTTCTAATTCATCTTCAAATATTTCAAAATAAGGCTTTGGTAAATCAGTTTTTGTATGTCCCAAAAGACATAAATATATAATTTGATATATATAGGCTGCTCAAAGGTCTCCCTCTTCTGCAGCATCTAGAAAATCATTTAGTGCATCGTAATTTTGAGATAAAGTGAAGAATTTGAAAAGACCCTAATGGTACTTCCCACGCATAGCGTGGTAAGAAAGTTGAGAGCACAATATTATCCCATCGTCGGTTCTTGATCCATGAAATAATCGTGCAATGCTAGAGGTATTGGATGTCTCATAATGTTGTTTTCATGTAACTTGGACATTTGAAAAAGTTTCAACATCATCTGTGCATGACTTCTGGATAATAATTGTAAGTAGTTCTTCAGGAAGAGAGAGAAGAGTTGTTCGTGATCTTTCTCCCTCCGTGTTTAACAAAAAAAAATACAATTAGGGTTTTTGAATACTTATCTAATAAGAATGTAGAAAAAATTATACATCATAGGATAATCTTGTAATTGAAGAGTATATCCTAACATGGGGTACCTTAACAAAAAATCTTGGTTATCCACTATCTATTTCCTGACATATATTATTTGGGGAATTTTTTTTGTTCCCTTTATAATGGTTCATACCAATCTTGTGAATTTACCAAATCATATCCCCTAGGTGTGTCGTAAGCAAGAGTGCAGCAAGGACCGTTGTCGTGCACCAGTTCTCGTTCGAGTCAAGATCAAAGAGGTGTTTTCGGGTTTTACCCCTAGGTACATCTGTGCCAGAGCTGCCTCTACCTGCTCGTATCCAGGCAGCGATGAATTGCTTGTAAAACTCAAAAAATATCTATAATACCAAAATTCTAGTATGTTCTTCTATACTAATCCTCAAATTCTAACTTAGGGTTACCATATCTAATCAGAATTTATATAAATCTAGCTTCCAAGGTTTGTACTAAAATTCCTCTGATACCAACTGTAACGTCCCGACCCCAGTTACCTAGATTCGGTGCATTATTAAATAACATTGGCATGATCACAATAAAGATTAAGTCTCAAAAGACCGATTAGTTTAGTATCCATTGAATAACTAGATACATTCATAAATATTACATTACATTATAAATTGAAAAACTATTACAACAACATATTGTCCTCATATGACCTCATATTATCCCTATAGGTCATTCATAAGTTACTTCTTCACATCCTGGGAAAAATAAAACATTGAAAGGGGTGAGCTCATGTGCTCAGTAAGGATAACAATATAGTGGAAACATTCATAAATAAGCATAAACATTTAAGGAAAAGTATAGATAAAACAAAATCCTTATAATCTTGAACTTCAACATAATATGGAAAATATAAAATTAAATAATTCCATTTACTTATTCACATGGATATTCTACTAGTTTAATAATCACATGCAATATCAATAATCACTTCCATAATGATGGAATGCATAATTCCAGACTATCATAACCGCACTGCCAAGGCCTCGTGCCAAGACTACAAATAATATTTTGTGAAGGCCTTGTGCCAAGACAGTATTTTGTCTCATGAGACCTATCGATTAGTCGAGGAGCTATAGAAGCCTCCACCCGTCACTTACTATGTCCAATGCATTCCTCATATGAAAAGGTTTAAACATAACATAAAAATTCATATTAAAACTAGCATACGAAATGTCAATACTTTAACCACAAACCATGAATGGTATAAAAATTGCACATCCACAGTCAAGAATAACCCATTCGATACAATATGCAAGATTGAATTGTATCAGATTAACCTCAATTGAGAATAATGAAGGATATTGAAATAGGTGAAAATAATCAGCAAAACTATTAGAGAGAAATATACCCTTTTTTCTTGAAATCATTTAAAAGTCACACTATTTGTCAAGAAGACATTTAAAAATAGATTTTTGAATCAAAGTTTCCCATACCACTTTGAAACATTGAAAAGTAATTTTAATTTGAAAACTTTAATGTCCATATAAATAAAACCTGAAAACCATTTTAAAAACATGGACATTAATGAGAAAGATTTATAAGAATAATTCTTCAAAACATTTAAAAATGATATTTTAGTTAGAGTTCCTAACCAAAAGAGAGACACTTGAATACATATAATTTAGATAATCAAAATTTTTTAATATCATGAGAATAAAGGGATTAATAATATTCTATGTCAATGTACATTATATACACCGTATAAAAGTGATTTGGTGTATAATAACAAAGGAGTCTCAATGGAATGTAAATTGTGATGCAATCTGTCATAAAATTCATATCCTTAGTTTAAGGATAAATAAATGACATAATAATGTGTGAAAAGTATAAATAAACTCAATATGATTGGATATTCAGTGTAAAAAAATAAAAGGACATTCACACATATTCTTATAAAAACAACATCAATGAATTAGATGTTTAACTCAATAAATAGAGATTGAGTTAAAATTACTCTTATCAAGTTCATATCGATGACTTGAGAATTTATAAATGGAGTGATTATGTGTATCAAAAGTATATACACAGAAAGGGGAGTGTAATTTATGACATAATCAAATTAATTGTGATTCGACACATAATCTTGGAGTAAAATAATCAATGATGTATGTGTAAAGCCGAATGAGTGGAAATTAAAATTTCATATTACCTTATTGATTTGGTAACTTACTAAACATAAACCCTTGAAATAAGGATAATAAAATAATGATTTAAATATACACGAATTAAATTATATTACACAATTAATACAAACATGGGAAGCACACACATCACATGCAATAAATAAGTGGTGAATAATGGAAATCTCACAGAATTTAAAGTGCGATAAGAAACCCCTTACCTTGTACTTTTCCTTGGTTGGGTGTAAGTTAACATCTTTTATAATGGTGAAATAATTTTTATTAAATTATAAAATAATCATATACATTAATATGATATCATATATGATCTTTTAACATTGATTTGTTAATAATATCTTAGTATTATCATCATTTCGGGTGTTAATGAATTCGTTTTACATTATATTATTTGTTACGTGAGACATATTTGTTATGGATGGAATGTATATTATTCATATCGAAAATGATATCATTTCCTTAAACATTATTTTTAATCATTAAAGGAGAATTATTCTTGAATGGATATGATAGAGAATGAATCTCATCGCATTCGTGGAGACGGTAGTCTGTACATACGCACGAGCGACAATATCATTATTCTGATATTAAAACAATATTTAATTGGATCGTATATCATATATACCGAATCATTATCATGTTATATTTATTATTTACATGAATTACACATCATTATTATACCCATCCAAATAATTATTTTTTTAATAACAATTACACCACGACATGGAGACGTTAAGCTGTATGTATGCATGTATGGTGACATGTCATTAAAAGGATGGATAGAATACTGAAATATGGTTGTAAATTGTTTATAATAACATCAAAGTATATATAATATACTAGAGTTATTATTTTAGAATTGTAATAACAAAGAAAGAATAAGTGAAAGAAGAAAGGAACATGAAAAAGGGTGGTGAAATCATTACCTCTTCTTCGGGTTCTTCCTTTTGATTTGATCAAAAGGGCTCCTTAAGTTGCCTTTATGACTAGAGGAAGACCTATAGGATGAAGTGAGGTATGTTTAGAGAGTATTTTGGCAGTTTTTGGATGAACCATAAGGCTTTGAAGGAGTTAATTAATGAGAAGGGTGAGTGCCCTTTTATAAGAGGAGTGAGGGGCACCTTTAGAAAAGCTAGAAATATTATTATATAATAAATTCATATTCAGTTTCTAATGGATGCATAGTAAATTATTTAATGTTTAAGTTGGGGATAGGTCGAAATCCAGAAAACCAATAGGATTTGGATATGTTTGGGTTACTATGTTAACCTTATCTTTAAGTATTAACTCTTAGTTAATTAGTTTCACTTTTACAATGTCTCTTTGTATTTTTATATTATATGGTTAATAAAATATCTATATACATCAAAGAGACTCCCAAGTGGTCAATTAATGATAAAACTATCATGATATAAGTCTCTTTTCCGAAACCTAGACTTTTAGGAATTTAATATCAATTAATAATATAATATTTTTTTTTAAAAACTCTTTTATGTCAATTTTGACACTATTCAATAATTGATTTTTTTGTAAAAATCATTACAGAATGATTATTTCGAAAAAAGTTAATTAAATCAATACTAAAATTTCATATTAACCTATAAAATAATTGTTATTTATAAAAATTCTCAAATTACATTTATTTGTGTATTTATAATATCAATTATTCTAATTTTTCATTAATTAGGTAATTACTGCATCACCATTGTGCCATAAATAAATTAAATTATTTGAAGTCTAAAAATTATAAATAAAATACCATTATGTCGGAAATGTTTTTATCTTTCTAATTAATATTTATAGTCGAAAATAAAACATATATAACACTATGTAAATATTGTTTTTCTAAAACATATATGCTTATGTCATTTTTGTATTTATTTTAACTTAATTAAAATAATGTGTCCCTGTCACCTACAAGTGGCTCCATGGTGTCCCAAAATTGCCCCAAATATGTCCATGGACGAGAAATATATCTACCAATAAGATTAGAACGCATTTTAGGGTAATTTAGTATTATTATAATATTATTGTTTAACCCTTATTTACCGGATTTACCCTTTAACCATGGTAAATAAAATATTTACCGAAATAATTATTCAAAATTTCTAAAAATAAAAGTTACCTATTTACACAATTTAGACATCCTGATTCCAAATATGGACTCTATTTTTTGAAATTTGAAACACAGAAGTGGCAGAACTTAATTTAAAATTAATTCCCGGTGTCAAAACAAAAAAACGTGTTTTTAAGATATAATAACTATCAAAAGATTGATACTTGTTTATGTCCGGTTTAATTGTGAAATTATGTCCAATGACCAAAATTGTATTAAATGGTAAAAATATATTCTAAATATACTTTAAAACCACTCAAATTCATAATTTATCACAATTAATTATTTTGATATAAAAGGATTTTTTTAATTAGAATTTAGTAATTTTCCCTATTCATCAAAATATAAAAGTTATCCGAAATGTACCAAAATTTCACCCTAGACTAATTTCGATATTCTGAATCCAAAAAAGAAGTCCATTTTGAGAGATGAAATTTATAAAATTTTAAAAAGTTGGTATTACTATTCATAACGGCTACTTTGATTGGTCGAGGTTTGTTAGAACTCGAAGTTGCGTACAACACACGCTACGGTATTAATCAAAAAGAAGTGTACCATTGAAGCTTGGGGTGTTACATATAGGGTAAATATTATCATTTATATAAAGTTAATACCAGATAATTTACATTATTTTTTTTCCTAGAAAAAAATATTTCGTATAGGAAACAATTGTGGTCAAATAGTGATTTGATGAGTAACTTATTTTTTTTGAATGTTCATATTATTTTTGGGAAAATTTTATAAATTATAATAATATAGTTTCTGAAAAATTTCAACCTGCATATCAGCTGAAATTCCATCACATCCGGAAAGTCAATGGGGCTTTATTCCATAACAATATAATTATTAGGTCATGATGCGTACCACTAGCCTATATTATATACTGGTAAGTAATAAATTATTTTTACTTAAATAATTTGATGGGTAAAACTTCTTTTGAACTTTGGGTGTTAATATTGAGGTTTAGTGATGATTGTATTATTATGTAAAACTCATGCTAACCATTTTTTTGGTAAATATTTTGACACATACAAAAATAATTTTCCCTCTATGATAGATATTATAATCCATTAAAATGTAATTTTAGCACTTCATATATAAAAACTTCATATTGAATATTTATTCTTTAGTATCAGTGGGGAAGTGGAAATTGATCAAATCATAATTGAAGGGTGAAATTGATCTTATTAAATTAAAAGAAATCATGTAGGGATATGTTCTTATGTTCGTAGATAGTAATAGAATTCCTCAAAATTAAAAAACGTATGTGGAAATGTAATTATCCTATTACATTTATTTCAATTAACGAATGGTTATTTAACTCTTCATAGATTTATGGTTTTTTGGTTGTTGAAATTCCATTGATAATTCATTTTCATATGATCTGTAATCTCAATCACTATCCATAACTATTTATTATTTTCATCCATCTCCATATTTTCTCATCCATCAATTTTTTTCCTCCTTTGAAACATAGTTAATATTTATTCTTTAAGAACTTCATATTTCTCTCTTTCCCTCTTCTAAAAAGATGTTTTTTAACCCATTTTATGATTTCATTTGTAAATAAAATAATTTTTAAATATCAAAACCTTGATTTGAAATAGAAAGAAAAAATTGTGAACATAATGTTTATTGAAGGTGGGGATAATACAACACCCTGATATTTTAAAATAAGAATATTGTGTTTAATAGCATATACGACATGCATAACCAATCTTAAAAAGCCATAAAATATATCATTTAAATATGAACATTATAATGTAAACATTTAATTGTAAGGTTTTAATAGAATTAAATTAATTATGATATATATATGGGTTATAATCAATAAAAAATTATTGTTAATAATCAGTAAATTTTTAGTAAAATAAATTATTATTTAAAATATTTTTTTTTGTCAAATATTTATTTTACTTCTCTTTGTGGTCAAATTATATAATTATCTTTTTTCTAATTTTATAAATTTTATATTATTTAGTGAAAATCATTTTTGACATCATCATATCAAATTTATATTATGGTGAAATTTTGTTTTATTAATTTTTTTTTCAGTGAATAGTCACAAATACCAATATTTCAAATACATTTTTTATATTATCCATAAATAATATAATTTTTTACGTTCCATTATTATTTTAATTTTATTTCAAATAAATACTAGAATTATATATTTATATTTAAATTAATTAATTTAAATTTTATAATATTTATAACCACTTTTAGTCTATGTTTTTTAGTCTTAAAAACAAAATTTATTTAAAAACTATTTTTAAGTGCAAAATGTTTCTCCATTTTAAATGACATAAATTAAATAATAATTAATAATTATTTAAATAAAATTTATTTATTTTATAACTAAATATATGATTTAATTCCATCTAATTATGATCACTAGTAATATAGTTAACGTTTTATCATCTTATGCTTTAAAAATAAATTTTCAGAAAACTATTTGATGACACGATTTGTGTGTTTATTTTAAAATTAAATTTCTCCACTTATATGGGTTTAATTTCATAAAATTTATGAACTATTTGGAATCAATTTAATTATTATTATTTAATAATGTAAACATAATTTTTTCTCGCAATTCTTAGAAAAAATGTTAAATTTTATTTACCATGATGAAGGATAAATCTAGGCTTTGTGTGTTACACGCGGTTGTGTCAAAATTAATTTTAAAAACACATATAATGTTTATTTGATAAATTTGATTTAATATTTAGAATCATTATTTATTAATTATACAATAATTATAATTTTATTTTTGTCTTAATGGAAAAATTATCAAGGTTATAATGCTTATTTCCATGGTGAAAAATAAAATTTTACATGTAAGTAATTTTGAGGATAAGAAATAAAAGGATTTAAAATATTTATTTTTTTGTTTTGGAGGGGGTTCATGACCTTAATATCCCTCAATAACATTATTCATCATTTTTGGAGTCACTTGGTTTGAATGTGACTTCTGATTATTGAATAGTTGTTGGAATTTATAAAAATTTCACTCCTCAACTATAAATGGTCACTCCCTCAACTCACATATTCAAAACTCCCAGGACCAATCGCACACAAAATCAAAACTAAAACAATCTCCCCCAAATCATTATATTCAATATAGATTTTTTTTCATCTAAATATTCCTACTAATTGGTTCTTAGGAAGAGAAGCATAGGTTTATCTAGGATAATGTAATCATCTTAATAAAGCTCTTTCTTTTTTGTGTTATACCTTTACAAACATAAATTATTTATTAATGGTTTTAACATAAAATAAAAATAATCAATAAAATATTAATATTTTATGATATTTAGGAATAATAATTTATCCTTTTCCTTCTCCATCAAATGGGAAATAAAGTCATCACTCGATTGTACATCATATTACCTCCTTGAGAATCGATGTAATTTATTTTCCATCACCAAATTATATTGATGGTCATAATTTTTTATATAATGAATATATATAATACATATTACTGATATTTATTCTATAAAATTTATATATCATTCATTTCTATACACTTTCTCCCATTAGGGGATTGATATCATCGCTCGTGTGCACATTTGGCCTACCATCTCCACTAAGTGCAGTGATTCGTTTTTGATATATATTTATAATGAATGGTTATAGAATGTAATTAATTTTTAAATGTTATATTCATAAATTTTTTATTATTATGTATATTACTAAATATATCATTTTTAAAATAAGTATAAATTTCACCACAAAACACTCATGAGACAACAAGACAATTTATACCTGAAACAATGGCAATAAAGAAGCATTTTCAATGAATGAATGATGAGATGTTATAATAAAAGCATATATGATATTATAAATAATAATCTGGTTCTTGTATAAATTATTATCATATTTAACACTATTATGTAGGATAATAAATCATGAAAAATTGAAGAAATCGTTTGGTAAAGTACTATGTCTCAACTTCATTTTATGAAGACATATTGTAATGTTATGAACCTATTTTCTTATATATAGTGTATATATTTCTCCATTTACATTTAATTTCATAATTCCTTAATATTTAATTTTATTTTAAGATTAAATATAAATTATTTCAGAAAAACTATTTTTACAAGAATTCATCTGAGTGATATAGAATTTCATAATTCTATTTCATTATATTGGGATATATTACATTTTCATTGTATTAGATGTTCTATGATTATGTGTGTAATTTATTTTATATTTTATTTCCACTTTTTATCTCATATTTAATGAAATATCACAACAATGATATGATCTTTATAAGGATTTATCTCACATTCTCATTTTAATCGATATTTGTTGGGCTTGAATTCCTATTCAATGAAATTATTTGATCATTTTATAATAAACCCATTTAATTTAATTATTTCTGGGTTATTCATGAATTTTACAATTAATATTATAATTTTCCTCCCATTCGTACATAAAATTAGAGATATTGTTTAATAAAATTGTAATATTTTTCTTTTTGTACGAAATTCCGTTTTATTCCAAATATATATTTTTTAAAAAAGTTATCATGAGTATTTAAAATATTATTCTTTTTTTTAAGTCATTTTTACCCATAATTTAATTTTTAAAATAAAATATTGAAATTAATCTTCATATTGATATCTAAATTAGTATTTTTTTTGAATTTTCTTAGAAAAATGTTAAAGGAATGATTACTTTTACATACTCATAATGAATGTAATTTCATACCATCATGAACAATAATTTAATTGAATATTTCTTTAAATATTTACTAATATTTTTTAAACGAATGTTTTCTACCTAATATTCTAGGAATTTTTATTTTTAAAAGATATTTTCAAATTGAAAATGGTATTTTTGTAAGATGTTATAATTGATATTTTATGGTATTTCAATTGGTCATTAACAAAAACTATTTACATTACATAAAATATACTACGTATTAGTTGTAATGATACAGTAATTTTTCCTTCTCAGTCTATTTTAGGATCTATTTGACATGTAAGGTATTTGCATTTAATTTCTTAAGAATTTTTTAGTCATTATCACACCCTTGAAACATCCAAATTCTTGTGATCATTGCAAATCTTATTTGTCTTAGATATCCATATTATTTATATTAGGGATATGATAATTCCCTGAATCATATAATATTTTTATAAATGAATTTGACTTTTAAATATATTTAATAAATGGGGTAAATATTGAGAAATATGTATCTTTTACCGAAATAGATATATATTGATATGGAATATTGTTCTTAAATTAAATAATTACTTTGATATAATAGGAATGAATCATACATAAATGTTATGGGTGTGGTATGAAATTATATATCACCTCAATGCATTAGTAGTTATCATGAAAAAAAAAATTTTCAAAACTAAATGGGTTTTAACAAATAATTTCAAACTGACTTTTCAATAGACCAAATAGTATATATATCATTATTTATGAGATCATGACATCCAATATTAATCATTTACTTCATACGATTTTCATTTATTATTTTCTATCAGTTAATTTCATTAATAATATCTATGGATGAAATTTTTAATTTATTGATTTAATTTCATGTGTGCTTAATTGTTTTCATACCATATAGATTATCTATTATATATTTATAAAAAAATTATTGTATGTTACCCTTACTGATAATTTTAGAACTCTCTTATATTGGGTTTTATAATGTGATTGATTTTCAAGTATATATCATATTTATAAATACTAATAAAAGATTTGGAACATTGAAATTTGATCATCTATATCTAACACCAATTTATTATATAAACCATAGACTTTGGGCATCTCGGGTCTAAGAAATTACACAATCTAGGTTATACATGGTCATATGTTTATTACTTTATATAACCATCCCATAAAAATGTGCTAAAATGCTTCATAATGTTTTTTAAATAGTATATTATTTTTCTTCAGTATATCCTCTATGAGGGTTTATCAAGGTGTTCAATCTTAGTAACACTCATCTTGTACCAATTCAATATCATGTTTTTAATCATCGAGAAATTTTTAGTTAGATAAAACTATGTTGAATATGTTCCAGAGTGACATTGACTTGGCAGTATCTAGATATGGATGTAATTACAAAAAATCACACAATATATACTTTAATAAAATTCTAGAATGTTTCCTATATAATTATCATTGATCAAAATGTATTTTTTTAATGTGAATAAATATTAATCTTAAAAAATAAAATAAATTGCAAAAAAATAGCCAAATTAATCCTTTAAAATAAATAAACAGTTCCCTGATACCAACTAAGTCACTCGAGACCCTCACTCCATGGAGTCATACTAAAAAAATAATATAAAACTATCCTTGATACACCTTAAGATATCTAAAACTTAACACTCATATGTCTTAATAATTTATAAACTAAATATGACAAATAATCCCAAAATCCAAAAAAAAATTAATATTTAGTATCTTTGACGATCAGTGACATAAGAAACATATTTTATGATACTTGTGAACATATATATATATAATCAAACCAAACTTGAATTACTTATAGAAAAATAATTGGTTACTCTTTTCTTAATAACCAAGGGAATAGGGATATAATAAATGGATGACATCAAATTTCTAGTAAGGTAAAATATTTCATTTAGGGTTGGATCCTATGTATATGATAAAACATGAACAATATAGAAATATCTTATTTAAATGAAAATGGGGAAATAAGAGTTACCCCAGAGTTCTTCTAGAAGAATAATTTATCTCAAATTAATGGACAAATACTATGTAATAAGTGTGTGTAAACATTAGATAATTAAAAAAGACATGGAGTATTACATAATAATATTGAAATGGAACATAGAAAAAGTATATGCAGGAGAAATTACAACATTATTGACATATAATTATCTTTAATATGTACAAGTATAATATTATGAGTATATAATACCCTCAATTACAATCAAAAAACATTTTTAGAATAGATTAACCACAACTACACCTTCTCACAATATTGTGGGCCTAGCTTAACTGTAACACCCATGAAAAATCCTATACTAATAGATTAACCACAATTACACTCACATTATACAATGAGAATATATTTACTATAATTAAATCCATGAAAATATTGTGATCATAGATTAACAAAAATTATACCCACACACAATCTTCTGAGAATATCTTAGCTATAATTACACCCATGCACAATCCTTATAGTTTACCTTATCTTCTATTGTAGCCACACACACTATCCTTCCCTTGTAAGATAAAAAAATTCACCTAGTGCATTGGAGGGGTGTAAGAACCCAAGAATCCATTAATGATAAATAATTCATATTTTTTCCATATTATAACATTTATTCTTCCAAAAACATTTAATTTACCTATAGAAAAGATATTAATTTCCAAAATATGCATCAATCAATCATTTACAAGGCCATCGATATAAATAAGTTGGAAGGATCCATAATAATGTATAACCATTGTAAAACTTTGAAAATAAAATAAATTTTATTTCAATGAGAAATAAAAATTTGATATAATTTTATTATTTAAAATTAAAAACAATAAAAATGTATTTTTATCAAAAAAAAACTCATGGAAATAAAAAAATTCGTAGCCCTACCAAGAGGTATCAATTAGATAGTTATCAATGATTTAGTAAGTCGATGCCCAAAATTTAATCACCTAAAAAGAATATTTCATTAATTACGTTATTTGGTGACTAAATAATATTAATTTCTCTGGAAAAAAATTATTTAGATATGAAGAATTAAATTTATGTGAATCTATAAAAGAGTGTATAAGAAACATTTTTAATATTATCATAAAAAAAAGTATTGGCTCATTTTTAAAATCAATTTTAAATTAGAAAAAGTGAAAACTTTTGATAACCATTGCTTTTATAAAATAATATTCAATAATGTATCCCTAAAAACAAATAATTGTTTTCTATAGAAAGTATGGAGTATAAGTGAAAACATTTTTTTAATGGTAAAAAATAATTTTTTATATTTGAAAATAACTTTGCTAAAAACCAACATCATAAAAAGAGATTGTAAAAATTTTCATTTAAAAGTGTAATTAAAAAATATAAAGCACGCATTAGAAAAAATAAATTTATATTTTAAAATAATAAATGAAATATTTTTCTGGAATAATGCGAATGGAAATGGAGGAAATATTTTCTTCAAAGGTGATCCAATTTTTTTCATTAAAAATGATGCACTTTATTGAGAAATAAGTTAATCGGGAAAAAATATTTGAGTTAAAAAAATAATAATCCATATATTTAAACTAATTAACATATTAAAAATAATACATATAATAATTTATAATGTCGAAAAAATGATTCTCAAGGAATAAAATTTTATCTTCAATAAATGAAATTTGAGTTAACAAAATTTCTTTCAGATACTAAAATTCACGAAAAAAGATAATTTTATAAATTGGTTTATATATTGAAAATTTATATCCATAGAAACCAAAATACTACATAATAAAATAAAATAAAATACTATACCCAAAATATATGAAATTATTTCTAAGAGAATAATTATAACTCAATGAATGCGTATTGAGTTAAGGAAACCCCTAAACATTAATCTTGATTATTCAAATGTAGTATAACCTATTGTAAAATAATACCAATATTAACCGACTAATTAAGGAACTTATTAATTCTTATAACCTTTTATAAAATTTATATATAAACATTTATTACAAATTTATTAGTTATTTATATACTATTTTCATCATAAGATGTCATTTGTTTCGATTATTTATTTAGAACTAGTAATGTAAATGTGGTATCTATTATTGTTTATAGAGTACTCGTTCATAATTATATGATTATTTTAGGTACTATAATATATGTTTTATAATAATTTATATTGTTTTAATTTTATTTTATAAGTATTTTATTTATGATTCTGGGTGATGATGTTAGGGATAATCTTATTTTAGTAACTGTTTAAGAACAAAAGTGCAATACCTCAATAATAAGATAAATATAAATATACTATTATATTAACATAAACCAAAAAAATTTCTCATTTATTTATAATAAAATAATTATTTGGGATTCTATATTAATCTAATATAGAAATTTATAGCATTTTTCATGCAAGTGGTTAAACTGGCCTAGATAAAAACAAGAAATAATCTATGAGGGAGTATTATTTATTAAGTTATTATTTTGGAATTATTTTACTATTATAAAAGAAAAATTATATTATTAAAATGATTTTAGGGGTTTGAATCATATTTTAGAGATTTTTTTAATGATAAAACCTTTATATGAAAAAATAAATATGTCACTTTCGTGGTGGTGGTATTTCACACATCAACATGGGCAATGAGTTTATTTTCATAGAATGAGGTGTATGGAAAGTATTATAATATAATAATATTACAAATTTTATAAATTTTATATTAAAACATTAAATAACCCCTTTTAACCATCCATATAATGTGGGGATGAAAAATCCAACATGTCACTTATAGAGATGGTTGTCTGCACATACAAAATATGACATTTTAATTTTTTTTAAAGATAGAAGGAATGTATTGTTTAATCCATAACTAAAAATATATATCATTATTTAGATAATAATAATGAAATAATTTTAAAATGGGTAATATAGTTTTAATGGATAATGATAAAAAAGGGGAAATATTATACAGGGATTAGTACTTGCGTTGAGAATTTGAATTTGTTCTTGAATTACATCTTGGAAATTAAGGACTTACAAAAAATTATTATGACCAAAGGATGCGATAAATAGAAGAGGATTATATGGGAGATAAAAAGGGAATAATTTATAGGTAAATTATCACTTTAATGGTTTCTTTAAAATGTTGTGGGAAGGACACTTTTATATGATCATGGAATGACATTTTGTTTTCAAAATATATTCTCTAAATATAAAATGAACACAAGTTTTATAGGAAAAGTGGATTCCAAAGTGGAAAATAATATAGATCTCATTTGTATTCAAAAAAACACCTACTAAAATAATTTGGAATTTTTTTAACATTTTTATATCATTTAAACTTTATTAAACACTTTTTTCCATGATTTTTTATCATGGGAACTAAAATTTTAACAACAACAATTGACTATTATGACTAAAAATAAAAATACCCTTGTTACCTAATTTAGAAAATATGATTTAAAATATAGAATCCATATTATAAAATTAAATTTATATGGCTGAGGAAAAATTAAATATTAAAATTAGCACATATTACATCTAAAACTGTTTTTATAAAAAGTGTATTTTATAGTAGAAAAATAACTTTTTGGATAAAACAATAATTTTTTTTATTTCCATGATATGAATTGATTGTTTTTTAACTAGGATTCATTTTTATTTGAAACCAATTAAAATAAAAATTTTACATTGATAATACTAAATTAAAAGAAAAATACAAAAAATAATGAGTATTATAATAACATATTAATTAAGTTCCATAATGTTAATCATATGTTTTATAAATCAATCATAGTATATTTAAAAAAAATATTATTTTTTCTTTAAATTAATCATTGTCCAATTAATATGTTTTATAGATTATTATGTATTTGTATTAAAATTAATAAATCCATAAATTTTATATTATAGGTAAATATAATATTTTCCACTATTCATCAAAAAGTTCAACTATTTTAGAAAAATACCTTAAAATTACCCAGATATAATATTATATTGATCAATAAAATATTTATGTTCATTTTTTAAAATTTAATTGATAAAATTTTTGTAATTCTCATTTAAATGAATATACAAAATAAAAAAAAATTATCATTTCTTAAAAAATATCCTTTTAAACATTAGGTGTTCTTAATCATGTTTTATATTAATTGTGAATAAATGTTAACTTATTTGTATAAAAATTTAATTATAAATATTATCATAATAATCATTAAAAAATGTTAAATTCAATTTATTTGGATAAAACACATGAAAAATTATAAAACATTATTTGATAAAAATAATACTTTTTAAAATTACATTATATTAATAATTTTACTGAAAAATATAATAATTACTAATTTATTTATTTATATTTATTCTCTATAGGTTTTATTCGTTGCAAAATTATCATAATAATTTTCATTTAATATGAAATGGTATATTTTAGTTCGAATTTTTATGTAGTGAATGCTATGAAACATTGTTTTTAATTTATGTAAAATATATAATAAAATTTTGGTGCGTTAAATCTATTATGAAAAACCCATAGATTTGAGCTTATATACTACTAAAATAAACACATTCCAAAATATATACCTCCAAAATAATGTGTTAACACAATATGAAAACGTGAAAACATAATAAATAAACACAACCATAATATACAACCATTAAATATGAATTTTATATCTGATATATAGTTCCAAAATAGAAAATGTATAATGGTCAATAAAAATTATGGTTGATGTTGACGGACAAATAAAATTGTAACATAATATATAAATTAACATAAAACCCCAAAATAATGAAAACTACTCATCTACATATAGTAAGTGAATGAACATTTCTTCACACATTATCCAAACATGATTCAAGGAACTAATCATCCAATAGACAAGGAAGGAATATGTGGATACCTATAAAATATAATAAAAGATCAATATATATGCATGAAGTGTGTATATTGGGTGTGATCAAAACATTCCTAATAAGATTATAGTGTGTACACTTTAAAAATAATATTTTAGAACAAACCATGAATTCTAGTTTAAACTATATTTAAAGAATTTTATTTTTATCCAAAAAATATAAAAACAGTTCGTTAAAAAGTGTAATCAATTGGATATAATGATAATTTCATTATAATAGTAAAATTTATTCTTTTTTAGAAAAACATATGCCTTTAATATTTTATCCAAATAACCCTTGATACTGATCACTTCAAAAGATCATTGAAAATATCTTGGTTTTCATGGAAATAAAAAAGTGACATAGTATAGGTATCAAGGTAAATCAAAACCTTCCTGAAAATGAATGGTAATATATATATAATTATAGGATATTAGTTAACCATAAAAAAGAGTTTTTATGTCATGAAATCACTTACAAAGCAATATAGACAAGTTGGATATTTAAAAAATTAAATAATAAAAAAATTATATACATCATAATATTAAACAATAAAATATAAAAAATAGTAATGAAATTTAGTAGATAAAACCTAACAATGACTATGGGACAATGCCCTATGAACTATGTGAATGTTTTTGGATATAACCAAAATGATATAATTATATGGATAACCAATGGGCCTAGCTGTGATTACACTTGGTTCATTATTTTCAAGCATCCAAAAGTGTAAAATCCCAAATATAGAGCATTGATTCTGGTCTCGTGGGACATTATCCAGTGTGTAATCGTAATTACTATTTTATCCATCCTTTAAACACCCATGTTATAACCCATGATTTCCCATAACATTATATGTGGTGGTGACTAATCAAATCTTGGTAACATGATATCAAAGAAACAAAATATATAAACTAATCTCAAACATTACCTTCAAAAAATATATAATGAATAATCCAATTTAATCCATATAATAATAAAAACATTAAACCATTTCACATATAAATCTAAAATTGAACATAAAATAGAAATACATAAAGGTTCATATCTTTATGGGAAGAAATAATATAATTAATACTTTCACATCATTCTATAAACTAGACCTCAGACATTAAAAACCAATATAAAATCAAATATCACACCAAATTAATAAGTTTTTATAAATAATTTAAAGTAACAAAATCACATAGGAAAACAATATGGTAAACATAAAGTCTAATCTTTTCATTCAACAAAAAATTATATAAAAAATAAACTAAATCATCCACCATTTTATCCCAATAAAATATCACCAAAATTAAAATATTCAATCATAATAAATGATGATAAATATACCTAAATTATTTCTTTCTTATTTTATGATAAGAACGTTATATTAATTTCCTCAAGCATGTATAGTGAAAATAAATACCTCATAAAAATTAAATATTTTGAAAAAAATACCATTCCAATAAAAAAATTTAATTAATATTGAGAAAATTTATCTTGAAACACATTTAGGACTACAATATTGGAGTTATATAAAATTAATAATCCATTTAAAAAGTCAAGAACTCATTTTTGTTTTTAAAAAAAATTAATAGATTCACCTACTCTATGTCGATGAATTATTTGATGAAATATGTTATTATAAAAATATATATAGATATATAATCATAGATGACCATGAAAAAGAAAAAAATATAAAAGTAAAATAAAAATTCATTGAAGATGAAACCCTTGGTCCCAAGATTAAAAAACTAAAGGATGGTGAATAAGAAGAGAGGGGTAAGGTATTCTGAATGATGCACCTTGAGTATTCAAATCTCAATAATTAAGAATATACATGGTTATATTAATAGGATTACATAAATGGATTTGTGATGAAACCCATAGGTATTCATTTGAATGAAGTGGGATAAGGCTTAACCACTTTTTAGTGTAATTTTCTTTGAAAGATAATTATATTTCATGTAGTAAATAAGATTTTGGTACATAGTTAGTCTAAACATAAACCAATCAAACACATTCCATTGAATCCAAAATATTAATCTGTATAATTAATTCTCATAGTTATTATTACACATCAGTGTCTATGAACATGTTTTTTATAACAGTATCTTAATCATGCATGGTTTACAAAAACAAATGGGCAACTGTTCCCATACATACAAGCTTGTATTTTCTTTAAAAACCCAAATTATCTAGCCCAAATATTATTTTAAGTCAACCCATACAAAAACAAGGAAATAAAAAATAGTGGAATTGTGGTTGTCGCAATGGATATTTTAGATTGAGATCATACTATGAGAAGAACTATTTTAAAAATCGATTGATTTTTATATACTATAAACTTCTCACAAAAAGGCCATCCTCCCAAAACTTGAAACCATAAGAAATTAAAAGTAATTCTATTTCATGTGTAGGGTAATTATTCCTTTTATTTCCAATCAACATATACTAATATTCCATAAAATTTATTCCATATATTAATATATTCAACAATCCTATTCCTGATGTATCAAAAAATTATTCTTTCTAGATTCCAAATTATGGTCGAATCAAAAGTGCAATTTAAGTGATTTTTATCTTAAACTACTCAGATACATCTGGGTGTTTCCCATTAAAATTGAATTTCTCTTTCTTTGAATTCATGTTGTAATAGGAGAATTCAACATTGAAAAATATTAAATAAATCACAAAATAATTACTATCCAAACCTGAAAAACACCATATCTCAAAAAACAATGGCATTACTAAAATATATATACCTTAACTTCATCTAGATTTACTTAAATAACATTATATAAAATGAAATTTCAAATGTATTTTACCTCCTAAATCAATAACTATAATTTAGAAATTTTTTCATATAGAATATTCTCAAATAAAATCTATAAAATAGTCACAAGGTGTCTCAAATTACAATATTCTTAGCTTGAAATATTTCGCATATAATCCATAAATAACACCATCACGGTGTAGATGTAATTTTAGAAAATTATGTCTAATAATATGATAATATCCATAGGTTCATTAGTTTAAAAATAATGTATGAAAAAAACACAAAATTTTAATATCAACATTGAAAAGATATTTTTATAATATCATTTTATCTCTACCTTAAAATTATAGTAAGACTGCTATTTGTTCATGAAAAAATTATAGAATCCAATATTTTTTTAAATCTCCAACATAGAGAAAATTACATT
The DNA here is from genome assembly GCA_963277665.1 of Viscum album. Taxonomy (NCBI): domain Eukaryota; kingdom Viridiplantae; phylum Streptophyta; class Magnoliopsida; order Santalales; family Viscaceae; genus Viscum; species Viscum album. The sequence goes on from OY728151.1 coordinate 570,551,330, forward strand.
TTTTTCTTTACCAATTGGTATCACTTCTCTTGGATCATACAAAACTGTAAGTTACCGTTGTATTTTATGGAATATAAATTGGTTTTTTCCAAGGATTAGCACTCAGTGGAATGATCCCATTATTTTAAATATAATCTGGAAGAACATTCATTTATTTTATCTCCATTTTGTATGACTTAATATAATGGAAATAAAATATGATTCATCATAAAATCCCTCACAATAAGGAATTAAATATCCCTTCTATGTGTTAATCCATAAAAAGATTTAAGAAATTTATTAAAATACTAATCCACTACCATAAGAATTAGGTGGAATTATTTCATTCCCTAAATCTAAACACTAATCCCACTTGTTAACTTTATTTATATCACATTTCACTATCCATCATCCTTTAAATACTATCCACAATAGTCAACTCTTTCTAGAAAGTGGGGATAGTCTTTTATAGTGCTACAAAGAGATCCCAAAAACCATAATATTCAATTTGGAAAATAAACTTAAACATTCAATCTATCCCAATAATAAATTCTTATTCTTACTTCTTTGTAATGAAAATTTCTCATGTGATTTCCACACTACCAATCATTATCAAAAAATACATATAGTTAAATCCTTGATCAAATATATCACCAAGTGGGGTGTATATTCTAATTTAATATGGAATCATCTCCATGTGTAAAACTAAAAAATAACATAAACATGAAAATATAAATTAATTTAATGATATAATATCAAATAATTTTAAAATAACTATAGAATTTATCATAATGGTACAATAATTTTTAATGGTCATATATTATTTGTATCCTCCATTGATTCCTATATAATCATAAGGAGTTACCATAACTCTTATGATGTTTTTAGATCCTTTCCTTACTATTAATATGTAATCATTCATGAGTCCCATATTCTAAATTCCCTAGTCTATATCCCCAAAAACTCAATCACGTAACTTGGTTAGATGTTCCCCTAATAGTCATATATGAAAAATAGTTAAAAAAACTCTTTAAATATCCCCTCTTCTCACACTAAAACCATTTGTGAGGAGTATTCATTAATCTTATATCTAGTTTATTCAAATTAGAATATAATATACACATTATAAAACCCAAATCCAAAAAAAACATGTGAAAAAATCATAGTTTACTTCTCTCATAATTGTTTATGCTTCCTCTGCAAGGTATTGGAAAAATTATTCGATCTGCATATATGGTTCATTACCATGTCATATATATCTGTCTCTACTAAAATTATTCTACTCACCCCGCACACCCAAATTTTTTTTTATATTTAGCAGATTATTCTATTCTATATATTTGTTTTTAACCACATCTATAATCCTTTGTCTATTAAGGTTCTCGATCATCACAAAATTTAGAATATAATTATCTATTTTGTTAGATTTCAATTCATAGTCAATAAATGATATTCTAAACTACGTTAAGTTTAAAAAATTCTGGATCCCTAGAAATATTTATAAATTATAATGAATATTGATCATTATTTATACCCTAAATGTTTTTCCAGTTCATATATTCTTGATACCATGATTCCTTAACTGAATTTAACTACCTCTTAATTATCCCCTCTTGCTGATAAGTCCCAAATATAACTCATAAGAACTCTAAAATCTATATTAATTTAAATATATAATTAATGATATATATATACACCCCTATACATTCTATTACTGCATTAACTCTCATTAATGAAGGTTTTTTCTTCATAAAATCTGAGGGCCTATACACTTCCCTTGAAATATCCTAAATGGTGTCTCCATCTTCCACTAGTTAAAATTCACAATAGAACCCCCTAGTTTAGGGTATTAATTTTCATATCTTTGTAATTTTTTATGTCTTATTTTCCTAAGGTGATTTATCTTCAGTGTAATATTCTATTAAAAAGAAAATAATACCTTGAAATCATATATATATATATCTTTATCAATAAAAATAACAAAAAAAGAAATTTGAAACTATTTATAAGTGGCTTCTAATTCCCTTAGCTAATTTCAGTCCATAATACATTTCTCAAAAATTAATCCATGATTCAAAAAAAAATCCATTATTTCAATTTTTTTACAATTCAAAATCACTAAAACATTAGAAATCTATTTACTTTTAAGAAAAACACATATTTCATTGAAATATGATAAACCATTTATCATTAAAACCATTTCACTAAACCTATCATGATGAATTAAATCTTTCCAATTTAACTATATATCAGGCTAAAGTGACACATATAACATTCTAATAAGGTTATCACCAACCATACTTTTACCTATAGTTCTCAATAACATTATAATTGATAAAAAATAGGTCAATCAAAATATTTCATGGCAATATTTTGAGTTAGAATCATCCAATTAAGCACACCAAATGGACTTCTCCTAACTCATCTCAAAAATTGTATTATGATACAATTTTTAACACCCTATCATAGGGATTCTGAATCTTGAGACATCAGATTTTATAAGGCCTCAGATTTAAACATTACATAACCATTAGTTCTAGTAATCAAATTACATTCTTTCTCATTAAGGATCATTTCATGTTTAGTATTTTATAGAAATATTTCATAACTCATACATAATAAAATCAGAAAATATAAATTGGAAAGTTCCAATTAGTATCCATTATTATTAAAATATTAAAATTTTAAATAATTGAGATCGCCATTCCTAAAAACTCTTCAAGAAATTCAACTTGAACTCTTCATTTGCATTACCCATCATTAAATCTTGTAAAACATTTTTGAAAATATTGGATGACCAAAGAAATTTAGGAATGGATATAAAAAGAGGGAAGACCCTTATTTCATCAAAAATATGAAATCAAAAGAAAAATACTTCTCTCGAATTTTTTTACCCAAACAGAAAATATTATTCCTTTAAAAATATCATTTATATTAACTTCTGAAAATAAAATATTTCCTTAAAAACTCATTATCATGAATTGAAAATTTCTGTAGCTTAAATGGGAGATCAACTAATATATTTATTATAAATTCCTTAAAGAACATTTAAATAAATCTTATGTACTAGAATAAACATACATTAAATTTCCAATATAATACCACAGTGAATATAATCAATACCTAATTCATTAGAGTTCTATCTGAGTGCACGCATCATTAAAGATTTAATGGGATCACTCGATGCTATATTGGTGCACTGATAAATTATAATTCCCATGAACCACAACATGAATAGAAAATTTAATCATTTTAAAAACTATTAAACTCTTATACAAATCTATTTTAAATATTAGAAAACTATTTTTTTCCAAAACCCTTTTTCACCAAAAAAATACAATATTCTTTTGAAACCCCATTTTCAATAAAAAAATGAAAAATATAAAGGTAAAAATGTTCATCAATTTTAAAATGAAATTATGTTTTTGAATATATCTATTAATAAAATATAACTTATTATTACAAGAATTGTCATTTTCATCTTACTTTAAAAATATTACATTTCTTTTGTCTTTTGTAAACACATTCCGTTTAAAACATATAAAAGGATTCATTCTAAGAACCATTGAATTAATGTAAAAGATACATAAAATGTAGATTTTGAATATATCATGTCCATATAAAACATTTAAAATATAATTTTAATAACATATGATGGAAAGATAATGATATTTTGAAGCAGAACCCGAAAATAATATTTTTCCAAAGAAATCCCATTATCACAGGAGAAACACTTCTATCATAAACCACATTAAATAAAAAAATAAAAAATTTATATTATTGTAATATAAATATTATTTATATAAAAAATGAAGAGGTTTAAATATACATATTATAAAATATTAATGGTGCCTAACATCAAAATATGTCTCAATGAAAGAAAATTGAGACGAAATATCTTTCCTTATGCCAGACATCTCATGTGTGTCTTTATCTTATTGAATAATGAAATTATATTAGTTATTTAAGTTACAAAGAACCTTTTTAAATTAAACTCTTACTTTTATTTTTTTATTGACATGCTATATTAAATTAATTAATCAATATATATTATGACGGTGCTTTGACTATATTTAGTTTATGTGTCAAAAATGCCTAAGAATGGTTGAATATGGTCAAATATATAATTATATAAACATATAAATAATAATAATAATGATATAACTATAAAATTTATATATAATTTATAATTTTAAAACCAATCATGACATATTTTAATGAAATATGAACCTATGTTACAATCATGGATATAGTAGGTCATACATACGCATTAGTAACACTCACATTTTTTAAGTGTTGTCATGGAAAGAAGGTAAATAAGATTTATCTTTCAAAAATTACCATTATATAATAAATACAATAATATTTAAATATATAAACTTTTATATATAATTCTTATAATGAAAATTCAAACACATCTCTTGGAGGAGACGGTAGTCAACATCTCCACAAATGACGCTATCACTTATTTCAGTTGTAAGATTGAAAGAAGAATATTATATTTTTAGCTTAAATAAATAAAAAAATCATGAAAATCATAATTATTTTATTTATATCATATATATTTATTATATTTACCCTTGTTACCTTTTATGTGACATGAATGTGAAAAACGCTTCACATCGCTTTGTGAGGTGGCAATCTATCGTACACACGTGCAACATTATCGTATATTTTTTGTTATGAAATGAAAAACGAGTATTTGTGATATAATTAATATATATAAGTTATTTTTTATAAATATCATAAATAATACATGTAAATAGTATGTAAATCGTAATTCAAATCCATAATAGGTGGTAAAGTAGAAAAATGAAGGACATTGATTCGCGAGGTTGTAGTCCACCATATACAAGATGGGTGATTTTCTTACCCATTTTATGAAAGTGTGGATATGTATAGGTAGAAACCTTTAAAAAATATAATATGACTATATTAAGTATAATAATTTTATTATATAATCATATTATATGAATGATTAAAGTGTTTAAGAAATAAATATAACAAAAAATATGTATTGATGAATGTTACCTCTTCTTCGGTGAATCCATTTTTTTAAACCAAAGGAAATCCTTGGGTTGATTTTTCAAAAACAAATTAGGAATATTGGTTCATATTAGTGATTTTTAAATTTTATTTTTCTATGATTTGGATGAATAAATATATTTTAGGGGTTTGATTAAGTGGGGAGAGTGAATTCCCTTTTATAGTGGAGGAAGAGTGGCATTCTTATAAATAAAAAAGGGTAAAAACTATTGGATAGACCCCTTACATAATGTTTCGAAAATAATTATCTAAATTAGATAATATAGAGTATATGTTTAAAATATTTCCATATAATGGGGTTTTGTCAAGTTTCTAGGTCATTTTGGCCCATAAAAATATTGTTTACCCATTGAGTAAAAGTATTTTTACCTTAGTCTCCATAATTAATTTTAATTTCATTCACTAATATTATTGGTCAAAATATAAGGTGAACTCACTATAAATAATAAATTATTATAATTCCAAATATCGAACCCATTATTACTAAATAAATCCACATTAGTGGTTGATGTAAATTTAAAATTAATCCCACAAATATGACAAAACAACTGGTTATTAAAATAATATTATTCAAAACCATGAGATGGTTTTTATGCAATTTCATTCTAAAAAAATTTATAAAAACATAATTTCCATTAAAGAATTTATAATTTGAAAAATTATTCTTTCAAACCATTTTAAAATATATTTCAACTATAAAAAAAATTATATGAAAATGCGGTTTTCAATTAAAATACATTGTTATTCAATATTCATCAAAAAATTAAAATTCTCAGTGAAATAACAAAAATATACAAAAGGTATAATTTTAATTTAAACTCTCAAAAATAATTTATATGGTCAAATAAAATTTATAAAAGTGTTACAATTTAGATTTAAGATAATTGGACTATTAAAAATAGATAAAACATCTTTTTAGAAAAATGCATTATTTAATGGTAAAACAATATTTATTATTATATTATTCCTTTAAAATCTATTGGATTAATGTGAATTAATTTTATAAAATAATGTAAACATAATATTTTTACTCATATTAACACATTCTAATATAATTAATAGTCTATAACTTCCATATTAAATAATAATACTAAGAGTATATTATTATTCAGTATAACATAGTATTTTGTGAAATGAATGATTTCAAAGTAACCTATTGTTTTCTGATGTATATGAAATTTAACAGAGTCCCTTTAATTTTAAAATTACTAAAAAATAAATAAATATTAAAAAAATATGAAAAATAATTATTCTATTATTACCTGGTTTTTTCATATTTCTCCTACCTCATTAAAATTGCATCCTCGCAATTTTATTAACTTATAAAACAACTGGGGTATCTTTCCATCATATAATTTTCATATATCCATGTTTCCTATTCAACCATATGGTTTTTTCATAAAACCATAACCCAACAAATAACCTAATTCTGCCTCACTTTCTCTTTGCGGTCAAGAACCTGAACTAGTTGGTCCTCATAATAAGGTATCTCTTCTAGTTGAACTACTCCAGGGATCCAAACCTGAGATGAATCTGATATATACTTAATTAACAAAAAAACATGAAATACTTTCTGTAATTAGGATAACATCAGACATAAATACACTCAGTATGAATGTAATCCCACTTTCTCCATGATTTTATATGGTCGAATAAAACATGGCCTCGTCTTTCCCTTCATTCCAAAATGCATCACAATTTTCCATGGATAAGAATTTGAAATACATGATCATCGACATCTATAGAAAGATATTTCATCTAGTTATATTTATAACATTTTTACATAATTTGAGTTGTCCCCATGTTTTTCTATATCAACTGATCACTCACTACCATTTCCACTACCAACTAAGATCCCATCAACTTCATTTATCCTACATCATCTAAAATTGTCAGTGTCTTACAACACTTTCCATATAATTCATCAAATAGTTTCATTTGAATACTAAAATAACAAATAATATTACAAGAAAATTCATCCAAAAAATATGATGATCTCTACTTCCCTAGAAATCCATTATGAATGAATAAATCATATCTTCCTAGGTCTGAATCATCCACTCAAATGTTTCATCATATTGAGGATGAAAAATGTACGAAAATTTAATTTATTACCCAATGGACTATGAATTTATTTCTAAAAATCTGATGTTAACCTCAGATCACGATCTGATACAATATAGAGAGGCATTCCATATTACCTAATAATTATAATTAGATAATTTCTAGAAATCTTATCTAATGACATGATAACCCTAATTGGAATGAAATGTGAATATTTAGTTAATCAGTCAACAATAACCAAAAATTCATTATTAACAAGAGATTTATTTTGAAATCCATCCATAATCCATCAATATATTTTGCTATTTACTCTCTAGTTCTATGAAGGGATTTTGCATCCTCTGTGATAATTTTGATTTTTCATTAACCTATTAACAATTTAAACACTTCACAGTAAATCCTTTAATATATATTTTAAGACCATCTTACCAGAAATACTCCCAATGGTCTATGTACATAATATGGCTACCCAAATGAATTTAAAATATGGAAATATGATCTTCAATAAAAAACACTTTCCTCAACTACAAATCATAAAGAACACATAATCATATTCCCAATCATAATTCACCTTCTTCAAAAATATTTAAATCAAGAAATTTATCATTCATAATTGATTCCACCTTTTCTTATAATGATTGATCCACCTCTTGAGATCTATTAATTCTTTCTAAAAATCCATCTACAAAAAATATAAGATATCCCTGTATCTATAAATTCTAGGATATAATTTATCAGATCATTAAACAAAGGTCCAAGTTCCAAACGTAACATGGTTAACATATTATTATTTATTCTACTCAAAGAATCATCTACCATTTCTTATTTTCTAATATGATAAAAAATCATTTAGTAAAAATCTATGATCATTTATATTTATCTTTAAAATATCATGTATATTTTTTTTTGAGTGAATATACACTTAAAAATTTTGTGATTAGAATATATATCTCTCTTTTCTCCATAAAAATGATTCCTCCATAATTTTAAATAAAATATAACAAAATCTAGTTCCAAATAATTATTAGGGTAACTTAACTCATGAGGTTTCAAATGAAATGAAGCATAAGAAATTATCTAATCATTTTTCATTAGGAAAAAAATTCTATTAAAAAAATTATTATTGATGATAAATTCACCATTTCTGTAAGGTATGTCTAAAACATGAAAATTCACTAATATTATTATTAATTCTTGAAATAAATCATAACATTATTTTTTTCCAGAATATAATAAATCATTTTAGAGTTAACATAGTTTTTGGAAACAAAATTAACAATATTTTCAATAAACCCCCAGTAATAACCAGCTAATCTAGGAAAACTGTGAATCTCGGTGACATTTGTGGGACTTTTTCATTCATAATCCACTTTAATTATAGTAGTTTCATTAGTCATTATATATTTAAAAACAATGTGACCATGGAATGAATGTTATTTCATCCAAAATTCAAACTTTATATATTTCCCATATAACTTCCTTCGTTCTATGACTTGAAAAAAACAACCCTTTGGTATATTTCATGCTACTCTTAAATTTTATAATTTACCAATATATCATCAATAATAATAGAAAAAAATGTTTCCAAGAACACGTGAAAAAATATATTCATAATATCCATGAATATATCAGATGAATTACAAAATACGAATAGAATAACTAAGCATTGATAGACCACCTATCTAGTATGAAATGCAGTCCTCAGAATTTCAGCTTCCTTCAAATTCAACTGATGGTGCCCCAACATCACATCAACCTTAAAAGAATATATTAATCCCAGATTTTGATCAAAAAATAATAATATGAGGAAACAGATAATTACTCTTGATAGTTTTGTTATTCAAGTCTCAATAATCAACGAAAAGTCTCATTGAACTATCTTTATTTTTAATTAAGAAGACAAGATAACCCCATGGTGAATTAATAAGTTGGATGAAAACATTATCAAATTACTCCTACAGTTTCTTTTTTAACACCAAAAGTTCCAAATGAGTCATTTGATAAAGATTTTTAAAAATATGATTAAATTTAGGTACTAATTCAATAGTAATCTCAATCTCACGATCAAGGATAACAAAAGGAAAATCATCCGGAAAAATATCCATGTATTTATATACTATTGGAGCATCACTAATTTGAATAGTATATTTATTATAAACAATATGAAATAGGTAACTATCAATTCCCTATCCAATTAATTTATCACATTCTTAGTATGTTTTCAAGGGAATAAAATCATTGAACGCGATATTCTTACCTCTGAAATCGATCCTAGATGATTAACTAAAATCAAATCAATACCAAGAATGATATGAAACTCTATTATGGCTAGTTCAACATGATTTATAGTAAATACCATCCCACTAATAATAATAATATGATTCTTATAAATATTTATTGATTTAATACTTCCACATACATTTTTCACAAAAAAAATTGTATATTACTTCCATTACGTGATATTCTTACTTTAGGTGAAAATTTCTCAAAAATGAAAGAATGTGAAGATCAAGAGTCAAATTAGTTATTGGGATAATTTTAAAAAACAATTACCAAACCAATCACCACTTAATTTGATGGCCCAACATCACACTATATTAGTAGAAAATGACTTCATTACAAATTTCTATTTCAGATCAAGAATATTTCCATCTTATATAACTAAATATGGACATGCAAGAGCATAATTATAACGATCCGGCCAACATTTCATAATATTGAATTAAATAAATAATTCACATCGAGGATCCTTTCAAGTTTGGAGTTTTAGAGAATTAGGACATAACTAATACATCTCAAAAGATTAAAGAGTAGACACTTCTACTCAGTTTACATTTTTTATAAAATAAAAAATCTTGAAAAAAATGGTCATGTCTAGTTCTATGTTTTAGACAGAATGACTTTTCAATGATCTAATCCATGACCCTATTCATATTTAAGTCCTGTGAAAACGTTTTAAAACTTGGGATAAGCATAAAAAAATCAGTAAGGTTTATAAAGCAAAGAAAGAAAACATTTGTTCAAAAATACATTAAGAACATAAAATCTTTTAATTTATTCATAAAAACATAAGATTTATGAATAACACATTGTAATCCCAAATCATAAAAATAATTATGGAATTCATATCATACATACATTGTCGCTATCACAGTTACATGGGGAGTTACATTGGAGTACCCATCTTAATATATTCTATAAATCTCTTAGGAGAAACAATCACATTTACGTCCATCACATTACCCAATACATTGGAGAGCTATCTCCAGCAAACCCACCATAGGATAATCTTGGAAACACCCGTATATTAAAATAATTCCCAATAACCATACCCTATTCATAACACATTAAAAAAACATAATGGAAATATGAAATTTACACATTTCAATCATAATATATCATTGAAATATATTGAAAAAAAAATCTATTATCAAAACTATTTTCAATACCAAAATATGTAAAAATTATATGGTATTTATTTTCCTTAAAAACATTATATCTTGTAAAGGAATCCAAAGATCAAATAATACTTGCGGCGGTAGAAAAAGTTCACTGTCACTGCTTACGTTAAAAAAATTCCTTTTTGTCATTTAGAAAAAAACTTCTTATAAAAATATTCCCTTTCAATGAAATGAAAAGTCAAAGGATTTTATACAACGTATAAAAGAATGTCATGTATTAGAATAAAATATGCCTCAATGAAAGGAGATTGAGACGAAGCCCCTTACCTCGTGTCTGACTTGACCTGTATATTCTTTAATCTCCTGAATAATAAACTAAGGATAATTTATACTTTCATAAGAACCTCTATCAAGTTTATTATTAATTTTATATCACTTATTACCTTGTTATAAACATTATTTAATCATTTATGTTAATAACATTCATTCTGTCGATATTTGGTACTTGAGTCAAAAATGAACACCTTATATTTAAAAGTTGTCCATGAGGTCAATAGTCCATTATATCCGGAATGACACTCATTATTTAGATATCAAATATATCATATATAGCCATTATGTATATATATTTATAACAGTACATGTCATTTGGATGAAAGAAATGAAATGCACCATTCATGAAGATGGTAAGTCATACGCATGCATGAACGCTCCTTTCATTTCCATCTATTATTTTAATAGAATTAAAACATAATTATATATAGGTATATTATAATTACACCTTAATATCATATATAATATATTTAACTCCATCCTACATACGTCCCACATATGGAATTAACTAATCATATCACTTTGACGGGGCGGTAGTCCACACTTTCTCAAATGAAATTATCGCATTGACCCAAAATAGAAACCATAAAGTTATGCTATAAAAGAAAAATATAGAATTATAAAGAAAACATAAACATAATATATATCATATATAAATATATTGTCATCTTAATTTCCACCACGATAGGCAGTAGGAGATAATCGAACAATCATCGTCTCGTGAGGCATTAGTTTTCCATCCACGGAAACTGTAGGTTCTTCACCCATTAGATGGAAGTGTGTGTAAGTTTAGTTCAAATAATTCTCATAAAAACATTCTAGTATATTTATAATACTGGTGTATTTATAAAATAAGGGAATAAAATGAGTCTAGGGGTTGGAGAAGTAAAATATAAGAAAAGAAGTTAAGATAAACTGTAACCCATAATTTGGGTAAATTCCTTTGGATAAAACCAAAAGGTCTTTTTGGAGTTCCTTATGAAAAAGGTAAGGCTTCTTAGAGGAGGAGATTAATTGGGAAGAGTTTGGACGATTAAAAAAGCATGAGATGTGTGAGTAATTGGTTAGAATTGAGGGATTTTTATAAGGGGAAGAGGGGCTCTTTATGAAAGTGTGATAATATTATAATATTATATAATTATATTTGGTTTCAAAAAGACCAAAACTAATTAAATTTAAAGATAAGATGACTCATGTTCGAAATAAAATCATCCAATAAGAATTGTATTGGTTTTGTATATTTTTTTAATATTTATAATCTTATTTATTTAAATCGTTTACTAATGAGGTAAGTACTTCATCATTATTGTGTCATTAATAATTTAATTTATTTGATTTCAAAAAACATTAAAACAAATACCATGATGTAGGAAATATATTTATCTTTCTAATGATTATTTATGGATGAAATGATAATTTATAAAACCCCTTGTAAAAATTAAATTTCTAAAAGATATTTGTTTTCGTCATTTTTTCCTTTACTTTAAGTTAATAAATCTAAAGTGTCATTATCACTCCCAAATGTCTAAATGGGGTCCCTAAATCGACGCAAATATTCCCGTGGTCGTGAGTGAATCAACCAATGAGGTTTGGAAAAGTGTTAATGTAATTTTGAATTATTATAATATCATTTTTTCCTTGAATTTCCCTATTTACCTTTAACCGCGGTAAATAAAAGTCAAAAGATAGTATTCACCAAAAATTATTTTCATATTATTGAACCAAACTGTACTTACTAATAACAACTTTGTATTTTTGAATTTTGAAATTCAATTCACAGAAGTGGTAAAATTTTATTTAAATGAAAAAGTTAGTTTTTTAACTACTACTATGTGGTTTCACTCTTCATCAAAAAATGATGTTTTCGAGAAAACTACCAAAAATTCAGCCTGAGATATATTTGATATTCCAAATTCAAAAATGATTTCAATTTTTTCAAAGTAAAAACATAGAAGTTTCATCAATTAATTTAAAATTAATTCCCATTGTCAAAATAGTTAGCGTATTTTTAAGAAACAATAACTATCAAAACATAGACACTTGTTTATGTCCAATTTCAAAGTGAGATTAATTTCAATGACCGAAATTGGATTAAATGGTAAAAATATATTCTAATTAAACTTTAAAACCAATTAAAAGTATTATCTAAACATATAAATATATTATATTAAAACAATTTTTTGAATTAAAATACAATATTTTTCACTATTCATTAAAAATGAACTTTATCGGAAAAATTCCACAAATTTACACAATGTAAATTTTGAGGTCCCAATTAAAAAAGTAGGATTATATTTGTTCGAATAGAATGTATTAAATTGATCAAAACTGTATTTAAAGAGGGTTCACCATTAAAAGGTGGTAAATCGACCTTTTAATGTAAATTATGCTTAAAATTAGATTCATTCACATTTTAAGCCTCTAAAATTTATTAGATAAATGTAAATACATTTAACAATCAAGAATAATAATATTGTAGTTTGTTTTGTTCATTCATGCCTATACATTGTCTAGGAGTTAACTACCTTTTAAAATAATAATATTATATTATTTTTTTGCAATGTAAGATTTCAAAGAAAATCATTGTTGTGTATCGGGTACGCCATCAAACATAGAAGACCCTTTAAAGTAAAACTAATATTTAATTCACAAATATTAATAAATATGAAATATCTCATATTCTTTATTTACCTGGTATGTTAAATCCTTCCTCAATTCATGGAATTGCATCCTCACAATTTTACTTATCAAAATAAGTGGGGGTATTTATCTCTCATTGTATTTTCAGATTACCACGTTGCCTCTTCAACCAAAGGGTTTTCCAACAAAACCTTTAGCTATTGAATTACCTTATTCTGCAACACATGCTCTCCATGGTCACGAATCTGGACTGGTTGTTCTTCATAAGAGATATTTTCTTCCAACTGAACTACCTCTTTTCTCAAAACATGAGATGGACCTGGTATATACTTTCTTAACATCAAAACATTAAAAACATTGTGTACATGGAAAAAAATTGGAGGTAGAGCCACTATTTATGAAACTGATCTAACTTTCTCTATAATTTCATAAGGTCCAATGAACCTTGGACTCAACTTTCCCTTCTTATCAAAATTCATCACACTTTTCCATTGAGAAACACTGAGAAAGACATGATCACATTCCTCAAAAGAAATATCCTTCCTCTGGTTGTCTGTATAAATTTTCTGTCTGCTCTGAGCTATTCTCGTGTGATTCTAAATCAACAAAACTTTATCTACCATATCTTCTACCAATTCTTGTCCCGTCATCTTCATTTCACCTATTTCATCCCAAAAATCTGGAGTTCAACAATGCTTTCCATATAATGCCAAAAATGGAGCCATCTGTACACTACAATGAAAAATAATATTACATAAAAATTCGACCAAAGAAATATATTGGTCCCAACATCCCTGGTAATCTAGTGAACAAGCATGTAGAATATCCTCCAGGTCCTAAATTGTTCTTTCTGATTTCCCATCTGATTGAGGATTAAAATATGTACAAAAAATTATTTTATTACACAATGAATTTTGAATGCCTTTCCAAAATTTATAAGTAAACCTTGGATCACAATTTGATAAAATAGAGAAAGGAACTCCATGAAACTTGACTATCTCTTCAACATACGACAGAGAAATTTGATCTAGAGAGAAAGTATTTCGAATAATAAGGAGATGATCAGATTTACTCAACCGATCAACAATAACCCTGATTACATTATTACCTCAAGATGTCTTTGATAATCCCAGAAGGAAGTCCATAGATATATTTTCTCATTTCAACTCTTCCACCAGAAAAGACTAAAGAATCCCTTTCAGTAACTGCCTACCTTCTTTAACCTACTACCAAGTCAAACACTTCACAGTAAAATTAGCAATATCTCTTTTCATTCCATCCCACCAGTAATACTCTCAATGATCTCTATACATCTTAGTACTGCTAGGATAAACTGAAATCGGGAAACTATGAGCTTCACATAACAACAAATTCTTCACCTTTTAATCACAAGGCACACATAATCTCTTTGAAAATCTAAAAACACAATCATTATCAATGTTAAATTTAGTAATCTCTCCCTTCTAAAACAACTCTATCTTTTTCTGTGACTCACTGTCTTCCTTCTATGCTTTCTTAATTCTGTCTGATAGAGATGATCTCATTGACACCATATACAAAACATAAGAATTTTCTGCACCAACAACTTCAATGCCAAATTTTATCCAATCAAGAACCAATGGATCTTGTTCCAAATGTACCATGGTTAATGAAGCATTACCTTTTCAACTCAAAGTAACGGTCACATTAATTTATTTTCCTGGATGGTAATGGATCGTTCAATCATAATCCGTCATTACTTCCATCCATCTCCTCTATCTCATGTTAAATACTTTTTGAGTGAATATATACTTTAAAATTTTGTAATCAGCTTATATTTCACATTTTACTCCATAAAAATGATTCCAACAAATTTTTAAATCAAAAACAGCTACATATAATTAAAAATCATGTGTAGGGTAATTTAACTCATGTGGTTTAAACTAACGTGAAGTATAACCAATTACTTGATCATTCTGCAATAGGACCCAAAAAAGTC
The DNA here is from genome assembly GCA_963277665.1 of Viscum album. Classification (NCBI taxonomy): domain Eukaryota; kingdom Viridiplantae; phylum Streptophyta; class Magnoliopsida; order Santalales; family Viscaceae; genus Viscum; species Viscum album. The sequence continues at coordinate 570,566,771 of OY728151.1, forward strand.
CATTCATCGAGAATCACATTAGATAACAAACTCAACGTTTATGGATAGCAAGGAAAAAACTGATGCATTCACCTATCTTCTTTTCAATTCCTAAAAACAATCATCACATTCTTTTTTCATATGAACTTAACATTTTTTCAAGTTAACTTAGTCATTGGACTAGATAGCCATGAAAAAATTCCAACAAACCTCTAGTAATAACCTTCCAGACCAACAAAACTACAAATATCAGTTATATTTGTGGTTCTTGGACATTCTTCAACAACTTTTGTTTTAGCTGGATCAATAGTTATGCCATTTTTTGAAATAATGTGACCAAGGAATGATATTTTTTGTAACCAAAACTCACACTTGCTGAATTTCCCAAAACAGTTTCTTTTTTAAGGTATGTAAGACAACCCTTAAATGACATTCATGTTCCACTTTACTTTTGGAGTAAAGAAAAATATCATCAATGAACACGCCCAAAAACTTATCCAAGAAATCAAAGATAATTTTATTCATAAGATCCAGGAATACAATATGTGCATTGGTTAAACCAAAAGGCATAACTACAAATTTATTATGGCTATATCTAGTACAAAATGTGGTCTACAGAATGTATGTTTCCTTCTAATTCAATTGATGGTACCACAATCTCAAGTCAATCTTTGAAATTTTTGAGCTCCCTGGAGCCGATGAAACAAATCATCGATATGAGGAAAAGGATACATGTTCTTAACAGTGATGTTATTCAATGCTCTATGATCAATGAAAAGTCCCATTGAACCATATTTATTTTTTAACAAACAAGACAGGAGCACCGCATGATGATGTGATAGGTCAAATGAAACCATTATCTAATAACTCATGCAATTGATTCTTTAACTATAAAAGTTCTATTTGAGCCCTTTGATAAAGGGGGTTTTGAAATTGTCTTAGCATTAGGAACTAATTCAACTGTAAAATCAACTTCTTCTTTAGGTATAATACTACGCAACTCATCAGGAAAAACATCAAGGTACTCATTTACCACTGGAACATCATTAATCTGAATAGTTCCTTTGTTTTCAACAATATGTGCAAGGTAACATTAATTTCCATCTTTTACTAGTTTATCATCTTCCTAGAATGTTATCAAAAGAAAGGGTTCATTCTTGTATACAAACTAAAAATCATTCTAAAAATAAACCTCTTTAGATCTACATTCAATTTAATCATGATAAACATAAAGCCAATTCATATCCAAAATAACATCAAACTATACTAAAGGAAAAACAATAAGGATTGTAGGTATATTATTTCCACACACAAAGACATGAATGTTCTTATGTTTTATTTTTTCCTCAAAATTTCTTCCAGGTTTTTTTTACCATAAGTTCTATATTCATATCTTGAGATGGAATTCCCAATTCACTAGAAAACTTCTCAGAAATGAATTTGTGTAGACCCTGAATCAAACAGCACATTGGAAAAATCTAAAGAAACAAATAGTGTAGCTGACACTATTTCATTTGATGGCCCAACATCTGTTGAAGTAGCTTCAAAGGATTTCACCACCCCTTTCTACTTGTAGTCTGGCTACTTTCCCTCAGTTGAATTCTTTTTTAGACACTCATTTTCATAATGACCCATTTCGTATAACATAAAACATTTTACTAACTATAAATCAGATTGTGTCTTACCATTACCTTGATAATTTTTAGTGAAATTAGGAGGCTTATGTCCCATTTTATCACATTCGTACCACTTACCGGAATTCAAAAGTCATTCCCCAGCATGATTTTTTCCACAATTTTCACAAACTGTAAACTTAAGTTTCTTACCATCAGAATTTTTTGAAGAGTTCTTCCCTTTCACCTACCACCTCGACCTCTTATTCTGTTTTTTAAAGAACACATGATCATCAACAAACTTCATTTCCACCTTTTTCGCACAATGAACAAGTTTTTCCTAAATTTTGAACTCACGAGATGCTAAATCCCTTAAGTAATGTGGCTTTAATCCTAAGTAAAAATGGTTTATTTTACTATCAAGATCTCATATAAAATATGGATCATACCTTGCCAGTTGAGTGAGTTTTTCTTCATAAGTAGCCACTAAGTCATCGTCCTACCTCAATTCCAGGAATTTTTTTTCCATTCTAAGATGAAATACCTTAGGAAAATATTTCTCAACAAACATAACATTGAATTCATCCCATTAGAGAGAATCAGTCTCCTCCCTATCCCAGATATTTTTCACCATCGACCACCACTCATCAACTTCACCTTCAAAATAGTAAACAGTGGGACTAACCTTGTGATGTTCTAAAGAACCCATGACATCAAAAATATTTTCTAGTGATTTAATCCACCCTTTTACAAGCACCGGGTCAGATGATCCGCTGAATGATGGGGGATGTTGCCTCATGAAATGCTCCACTACTGAAATGTTCCTATGTAGTTGATTTAGATGATCTCATACATGGATACCACCACCATTTATAGCATGAGTCATCACTGCAACAAAATATTCAGTTCTGATTCTGACCATCTTGGGTTGCTTATTTATAAGTTTGTCTTCTTCTTGATTTCGTCCCAACATAGCTGCCATGTTTCCATTGCGGAAAACCATTTTGAAACCACAAATAGCTTCGAAAAAACAATTTGGTAATCTATAAATGCTATATGATTTCAATATTAACATAATTTTCTTTAAGAATATTAATTTTACAAAACCCTAACTCCAAAAGTTATCTCAAACGACCTCTGATACAAACTATAAGGACCCGGCCATAAACATTTCAAAATATTTAATTAAATGAATAATTCACATTGAGGGTCTTTTCAGGTTTAATGATTTAGAGAATTATGACATAACTAATACATCTCAAAAGATTAAAAAGTAGAAACTTCTATTAAGTTTCCATTTTTTCCATAAAATAATAACTCTTGAAAAAGGGGTCATGTCTAGTTCCATTTTTTAGACAGAATTACTTTTCCCTGCTCCCATCCTTGACGATATTTATCTTTAAGTTCGGTAAAAACATTTCAAAACATGGTAGGAGCATAAAAATATCAGTAAGGGTTATAAAAAAAAGTAAGAAAATATTAGTTCATAAATACATACAAGACCTAAACTATTTTACTTTCCTCATGAAAACATAAGATTTATGAATAACACATAGTAATAAAAAATCATCAAAATACATTTGGCATTCATATCATACCTACATTGTAGCTATCACTGCTTCATAGAGAGTTACATTGGAATACCCATCTTAGTATATTCCATAAATCTCTTAGGAGAAACATTCATGTTTACCTCTATCACGTTACCCAATTAATTGGAGAGCTATCTTGTGCTCACTTTCCCTAGGTTTATCATGGAACCACCCGTATATGTAAATAATGCCCAAGAACTATAACATATTCATAACACATAAAACAAACATAAATAAAAGATTAAATATCCAAATTTCAATCACAATATATCATTAAAATATATTGACATAGAAAAATCCTTTATCAAAAAAAAATTCAATACCAAAATATGTAAAAATTATATGGTATTTATTTTCCTTAAAAAACACTATGGCTTGTTAAGGAAGACAAAGATCAAATAATACTCGCGGTGGCCGAAAAAGTTTGTTGTCACCATATACGTTAAAAAAACATTCCTTTTTTCATTTAGTAAAATGATTCGTATAAAAAAATTACCATTGAATGAAATGAAAACCCAAATGTGTTTATACAGTGTATAAAAGAATGTTCTATATTAGAACAAAATATGCCTCAATGAAAGGAGATTGAGATGAAGTCCCTTGCCTTGTGTCTAACCTGACCCGTTCGTTCTTTAATATCCTAAATAATAAACTAAAGTTAATATCTACTAGCTTAAGAACCTTTTTCAAGTTTATTATTCCTTTTATATCACTTATTACCATGTTATAAACATTAAGTAATCATTTAAGTTAATAACATTCATTTTTTCGATATTTGGTACTTGAGTCAAAAATGGACACCTTATATTTACAAGTTGTCCATCCGGTAAATAGTCCATTATATCCAGAATTATATTCATTATTTATATATCTTATATATGATATATATCAATTATATATATATATATATATATATTTATAATAGTAAATGTCATTTGGGGGTAAGAAATGAAATGCACCGTTCATGGAGACGGTAAGCCATACGTACGCATGAACGCTACATTCATTTCTATTTATTATTTTATAGAATTAAAATATACTGATACATTGGTATATTATAATTACAATATAATATCATATATAATAACATTAAATCCATCCTTTATACGTCCTACATATGGCATTAATGAGTCATATCATTTTAAAGGGGCGGTAGTCCACACTTCCTCAAATAGAATTATTGTGTTTACCCATAATGGAAACCATAAAGGTATGATATAAAAGAAAAATACAGAATCATAAAGAAAACATAAACATAATATATATCATATACAAATATTGTGTCATCTTAATGGCGACCGTGATAGGCGGTAGGAGATAATCGAACAATCATCGTCTCGTGAGGCATTAGTTTTCCATCCAAAAGAAACAGTATGTTCTTCACCCATTAGATGGAGGTGCGTGTAAGTGTAGTTAGAATACTTCTCATAACAACATCCTAGTATAATTAGGATACTGGTTTTGTTATTAAATAAAGGAATAAAATGAGTTTAGGGGTTGGAGAAGTAAAATAAAAGAAAAGAAGTGAAGAAACATTGTTACCTTTAATTTGGGTAACATCATTTGGTTTGAACCAAAAGGACATCTTGAAGTGCTTTATTCCTAAGGTAATAATTCTATGAGGAGGATAAGGATGTATGGAGATTAATTTGGCAGAGGTTGGATGATCCAAAAGGCTTGATAGGTGTGAGGAATTGGTTAGAAGTGAGGAATTTTTATAAGGGGGATGAGGGGCTCCTTAGGAAAGTGTGATAATATTATTTTATTATATAATGATATTTGGTTTATAAAGGTCCAAAACTAATTAAAGTAGAAGATAGGATGACCCATGGTTGAAATAAAATCATGAAATAATAATTGGACCGGTTTTAGATATTTTTTTAATATTTATAATCATTTTATTTAAATCTTTTATTAATGAGGTAAATACTGCATCATTATTGTGTCATAAATAATTTAATTTATTTGATGTCTCAGAATTATAAAAAATCATGATGCAGGAAATATTTTTATATTTCCAATTAATATTTATTGTCGAAAAGATATGTGTTTTTGTCATTTTTTCCTTTACTTTAAGTTAATTAATCTAAAGTGTCATTATCACTCCCATGTGGCTTAATAGGGTCCCAAAATAGACCCAAATATGAAAATTGTCGTAAATGACTAAACCAATATGGTTTGGACAAGTGTTGAGGTAACTTTGAATTATTCTAATATTTTTTTTACCATGAATTACCCTATTTACCTTTAACCGCTGTAAATAAAAGTCAAAAGTTACAATTCACCAAATATTATTTTCATCATACTGTACCATATTTTACATACTAATAACAACCATGTATATCATATTTTCGAAATTCAATTCACAGAAGGTGTAAAATTTCATTTAAATAAAAAGGTCAGTTTTTTAACTACTACTAAGTGGTTTCACGATTCATCAAAAATTGAAGTTTTTCAGAACACTACAAAAATTCATCCTAAGCTATATTTTATATTCCAAATTAAAAAATAATTTCTAGTTTTCAAAATTCAAAAAAAAAGTAAGTTTCATTAAATAATTTAATATTAATTCCCATTTTTAAAATAATTAGCGTGTTTTTAAGAATCAATAACTATAAAAAAAATTGACACTTGTTTATGTCCAATTTAAAGGTGACATTAATTCTAATAACCAACATTGTATTAAATGGTAAAAATATATTATAATTACACTATAAACCCAATTAAAAATATAATCTAACCATATAAGTAAATTATATTAAAATGTAGTTTTGAATTAAAATACAATATTTTTCACTATTCATTAAAAAATGATATTTATCAAAAAAATTCAAAAATTTTACACATAGTAAATTTTTATTTCCCCATTCTAAAGAAGTATTTTAATTGGTCAAATAGAATTTATTAAAGAGACCAAGACTATATTTAATGAAGTTTCTCCATTAAAAGGCAGTAAATCGACCTTTTATTGTAAATTATGCTTAAAATTGGATTCATTCACATTTTAGGACTCTAGCATTTATTGGATAAATGTAAATACATTTTAAAAACATGTATAATAATATTGTAGTTAGTTTTGTTCATTCCCACCAATACAATGTCTAGGAATAAACTTCCATTTAAAATAAAAATATTATATTATTGGTGTGTGACGTAAGATTTCAAAGAAACCCGTTGGTGCATATCAGGTATGCTATCGAACATAGAAACCCAATTAAATTGAAACTAATATTTAATTCAAAAATATTAATTAATATTAAAAATGTATTATTCTTTATTTACATGGGTTGTTACAATTATGGTCCATCTCATGAAAACTAAAATATATCACCAATGGATGGTTATCAGTTACCCCATTCATGGATTCTTAGAAATTAGTTTTCATGAATTCTTGGACCATATTTCTAAACATTAGACATTAGTAACACTTCCTTGACTTTATAAGAAATTATATATGTTTCTTTTTTCCACACTTACCACATGATTGGAACATCATTTTCATATACCTAGATTTTATTGTTGTTTGTTTCTCTACTACCTTCCATCATGATAACCTCTTACATTCTTCATCATGAGGTGCATTAGAGTCATGAAACTCCATCTCAAACTTTTCATTCGATGGAACAAAATTCTCGTAGCTTTTAAATTCTTACATGGATAAACATATTCAGATACATTATTTCAATCCAAAGTAAAATTGATTAATTTTTTTTCAGTTTCCTGAATAAAATCCAACAAATAAATAGCCAATCATCTGAAGTTTTCTTCGTATGATTCTGTGGAATCTTTATATTGTTACATCTATTACAAGAATAATGTTTTCATTCAAATTTGAGAAATATTAGGTAAATATTTCTAAGGGAAAATGTCCTTGAATGTTTCCTATTCCACGGAGCCAATATCATTTTCCTCTCAGGTATTCTTATCCAAATACCATCATTGAACTACATTACATTCAAAAAAATATACAATAGGTATTACATTTTGACATTCTAAACATCCCATGACATCATTTAATAACATTGATCAACCATTAAGACACCACTAGGTCAAATGATCCTCCAAATGATTAGGTATTTTTTCTTATAAAATACTCCTTGAAACACATGATCATTTAGGGTAGATTATACGATCCTGGCCTTTTTTAGAGATTTATTGAGCTCTTTAAGAGGTATTAAATTTGCATATTTTGAGTATAACTTTTTGGGTCCTAACATGGGATAATTTGGGGGAAAATTGGAGAATTTTTTAAAGAGGAGCGGTTTTCCATGGTTTTCTCATGGTTTTTACATGTTATGAAATAGTGTAAAACATGGGTTGCATGGTTTGTGCATGTTTTATGCATGGTTAAACATAGTATGAAACAAGTTCCATAGTTTTTACATTGGGTTTTTATGGTTAAACTATGTGTGTAGCCTATTTTCATGGTTTTCATATGGTTAAACTTAGTGTGTAGCCAAAGTGTGCAATGGTTCATGGTTTAGGTTCGTGATTTGTACTAACCATGCGACTTCACCCAGCAAATTGTGCATGAGAATATTAAAGTTACAAAAATTGATTTTAAAATGTTATGAACCCCCATATTTACCCCAAATCGACCCTACCTTAACCCAAATTAAATTATCCCATTTTTTGGTCTCTTGGAATGTTTACTAAGGATTCTAACTTCTGTTCATGGAAATTGTAGCCCTGGTTCTCATGTCCATATCTCTTTGACTATGTGGTTTCTTATCGATTTATTTCTTATCTAACTTACATTCTTCTTCCATCAATTTATTCAATAGTTATCCCCTATTTTTTTCTAGAAAAAGATTTTTCTAATCTAGATCTAGGATTTTTGTATTTAGATCATGATTTAAGCGATCTTATTTATTAAACTGTGAATTTATCATTCAGATCTAGACTACTTTCCTTGTCATGTTCTTGATTGATCTTCTTATAATTGGTCATTGTTTATTGGTGAGTGTTCATCGTCGTTCTTGAGGTGGGTGGTCTGTAATTCAAATCCAAAATTATTAATCAAAATTATGTTTACGTAATTTAATAATTTCGATTAGTTGTTAAGTAATTAAATTCATGATCAAATTGATTAATTTGGATAATTAATTAATTAAGTGACAAAATTGTGGGTATTGGGATTATATATTATGAATAATTAATTATTAAATTAATTAAGATGGAATTAAATATTTTTGATTGGGGATAATTAATTATTTAGATTAATTATTGGAAAATTTAATTGATTGTGATAAAAATATTTACATGTAGAATTAATTGGGGATATATAATTTATTACGATGGAATAATTAATTGAAACTTTAATTAGGGATATTAAATTGTTTAAGCTGGAATAATTAATTAGTTAATTAGATATAGGGTTATTGAATTGAATAAATTGTAATAATTAAGTAAGAAATTAATTATGTGGATTTTTATGACTATGAAATTGATTAATAAATTGATAAATTAATTAATGGAATTAATATGAAAATTTAATTATTGAATTAAGAAATAGAGTTAATTAATTCATTCATTAATTAATGGATATAATTTGGATATTTTATTATAAAATTATGTAATGGGATTGGTGATATTTATTAATTAATGTCAGTAATGTGATTAATTCATTATGAATTAATTAATACAATTGAAGTTGACAATTTATTGGTGAATCGATTTAAGGGATTGAAAGTGATTAATTAATTTTGAATTAACAAATGAAAATGACCTGAAAAGGTAATTGGTGACATAACTGAATGATATTGAATGGGATTAATTAATTGTGGGATTAATTAATACATTTGAAAAGATAAATTAATTGGGAAATTATTTTATAGGGATTTTTGTGTTAATGAAATTTAATGACATAGATTAATTAATGAATTAATTAATTAAAAGGGATTATTATGTAGATACAAATGAATGAGATCGATTAATTAATTGAAAAAATCATTAATGTGTATTGTTGTGATAATGAAATTAATTGAGTTATAATAATTAATTGATGAATTAATTAATGGGATTGATGTGCTTAATTAATTAGAGATTTATTACGGGGATTTATGTGATAAACAAACTATTGAATTAGTAATGGAATTTATTGGTTAGTTAATCATTAAATTAAATAGAGTGATTGATTTGATTTTTTAGTTGTTGAACTAATTAATGTATTTTATATGGTTAAGTAATTGTTGAATTAGTTGATATTGTCTATGTGATTGGTTAGTTGCTAAATTAAATAGAATAATTGATGTGAATAGTTAATTTTTGAATTAACTAGATAAATTGATGTGATTAGTTTATTTTGGAATATAGTATAATAAGTATTTTTTTAGTTAATTGTGGAATTAATTAATGTATTTGACATGATAAATTAATTTTTCAACTAATTAATATTTTCAATGTAATTGGTTAATTGGTGAATTAGACAGATTAATTGATGTGCTCAGTTAATTTTTGAATTAATTAATGTTGTTGATGTGATTAGTTAATTGTTGAATTAATTAATGTATTTGATGTGATTAATTAATTTTTGAATTACATAATATTATCAAGGTGAGTGGTTAATTGCTATATTAATTAGAATAACTGATGTAATTAATTAATAGTTGATTTTATTAATGGTATTAATTGGATTTGTTACATATTGAATTGACCAACAGAATTGAGGTTATTGAATAACTGATATGTTAATTAATGTATTTGATTTGAATATTTAATTATCGAATTAATTTATATTATTAATGTGATTTGTTAATTTTTTGAATTAACTAAATGAATTAGTGTAGTTAGTTAAATGTTTAATTAACTAGAAAATTTTAAGTGATTAGTTTGTTCTTGAATTATCCAATAGACAGATATAGTTAATTAATTATTTAATAAATTAATAGAAATTTATGTGAATAATTAATTGTTGAATTAATTAATGGACTTGAATTAATTAATTTATGAATTAATTAATGGAAGATTATAATGCTAAATCGTGATAAGAGAATTAATGTTGATTATTATTGGTAAATGTGATGGTTTGAAAACATGTGATACTAAGATTCATGTGATATAGTGATATATGTTATATATGTGGGATATGGTCTACTCTTTCCAAATCCAACAAGATCTAGATATGGTTTCCTGTTTTTGAATCTCGTATAGATAAACTATTGGACGACTGTGTATAGGAAATGGTCTATTATTTCCAATGATCCACTATTCAGTATATAATCTTTTGTTTTCAATGCTCGTAGTGTTAAACATGAGTGGGAAAAGGTTTTCTATTTTCAAATCCCATGATATTTGGACATGATATACTGTTTAGGAATCCCATTGATATAAACTATAACAGGACATGGTTTGATATTTACTAATCCCACAGGGTCTGAGGCATGATGACCTAGACCCAAACAGTTAGCATTGGATTATGGTTCAAATTAGTTATATTTTAAATTGAAATTAAATTGATAATGAAAGGCCATTTTTTAATGATTTTTGAATTAATAATGTCAAATGGTTTTGAATCTTGTTTGTGTTGAAGCAGTTATTGGGGTATGGGAGTTATTAGGGACCTAGGGGTTTATATGGGTAAATAAATAAATCTGATAATGTGATAACTATTTAATTATGTGTTGTACTTATTTATGTATACATCTATATACTCTATTTAGACTGGATTGGTTTTAGACATCATTGGTGGTGGCCTTATGAGTTGTACTCACACCCTACACGGTCTAATTAATCCATGCCCAAATAGAATTCACATTTTTTTACAAGAATAAAGGAAAGGCCCTATGTTAGATTACTCATTAAGAAGGAGAATGGTTGAAGGAACCAGATGTGGTTTAAGACCCACATGGGATTTTTCTAATGTCATTACTTTTGAGATTCATTTGACACATGGAACATACATTATCCTGATATATTAAATATTTAGTTTTAATATTGTATATCTAGTATTGGTCAACTTGTGATCCTTGTAATTTTTTGTTTTTGGTTATGTCTGATTCGGTTATTATTTCATTATTTTCCTCTAGTATATCACAATGATAAAGAAAAAAAGGGAGTGTTTTATCCACATGACTAATATTAGACCCTCGCTATTAGTTGACATTCATAAGCATATGGGGAGTTGTTTTTGAGGTCATCTGACTAACTGACTCAAGGAAATGGTGTGTGGCACCCGGGTGAGGATGTTACAATGTGAAATCATTAGAGTTTTATTTTTACCTCCTTGTGTCTTACTATTTAAGAAATTTAAATAAGAGACTAGGAGGAATAGGGCCTTGATTAAGAGCTTGTTCATGGGAGTAGCCAACCCATGTTCGAGGGAGTACCCAAGTACACAGGGTGGGATTTTTGTTATTGTTGTTTTCTTTTACAGTTGAATATTAATTCAGCAAGGGTGACACACTTGTTGTGTTCTGTGATTATTGTTTCAAATATTTTTTGTTACTTTATGTGCTTTGACATGTTTCTTGATAAGGTATGACAGTTGAGTATTCTTTCGTAATTTTTGGCAATTGGGGTTATTTTATGACAAACATTGTATTAAGCATGCATGGAAAAATGGGTTCTGGGTAAGTTGTTGAACCTGAATTTTTCCCCTTGATTATGAAATTGAATTGAAAAAGGTGGATTATGTGTAGTTTTGAATGAATGTAAAATGATGCACGATTAGAATAAATGGGTGTCTAATAAAAAACATGAATAATGATTATGATTATGCCTTTGTTAACTAGGGCCAATGTGTATGATGCTTAAGGATTGTGATAGTACCTCAGTTTACACCATGTGGTATGAAAAAGAGTGAAATACTTGTTATGGGGTTTTTTTAACTTTTTCTTGTTAACTATGATAATATTGTGAAATGATTATCATTTAGGTATATTATTTTTTCCTTAATTTGGTGCTTTGCATAGTGAGAATGACCTAGTTCGAGAACATGGTTGTAGGATTTGAGAGGGACTGTTTGGTTTTGGATTGGTGTGGTGATATGTTTGTGGGAAGGGAAGCCTGAGACTTTCGATAGATTAAGGTCCTTCCATAGTGAGATTTAACCTCGTTGATAGTGTATTTGTGGTGGCGTTCATTGATGAATTATTAGTGTGATTTTATTTAGTGATGATCATATCCCCAACCATGACATCATATTGAGTACACTAACAAAGATTTATCTTTATTCCTAGCTATATTATTGTGTTATGGTTGGATACGGGGCCTCTTAGAGGATACATTTATGAAATAGTATATGTGGAGCATTATGGTGTGAGGTAAACTATCTAAATTTCATAGGTGATGTTATTAGGATGGATCAAAGGTCGATGAATATTGTGGTCCATGGGCCATGGATGTTGAGTTACTTGATAATTAAGTGTTAATGAAGCTCCTAATGTAGGGTGAGATGTCTCATAAATTTGTGTATGGAGCATGACCATTGGTTGGAAGTGGGGAAATCATAATTCCATTGAGGAACCTATATGGTGTATGTTTAAATTCCAAGGGAAAAATTCCATGTTTATCATTGAGGTGGTGGATGTAAATCCTTAATTGGAGGTTTTTTAGGGAAAGTCTAAGTTCCATTGTCGAATGGTGTTTCTACGGTTGCTGATAATAGAGTCTTTGGAAACAAGTAATGTATGTTATGGATGTAGAGATTGATATTGATTAATTTGTCTAGGAGTATCAGATTCATGTGTAATATCAATATAAGAAAGTTTTATGAGGGAAGACTATGCCAATTTTTCATGTATTCTGGAAACATAGATGCATTCAGCAAGGAACATAGGAGACAGAAGTGAATAAGATGGAAAAGTGGCATGATCTTTTTGACTCTGAATCCTGAGATGCTTGGGATTATAGATTGAGGATGATCTATTACAATGTAGAGATATTGTAAGATATATCTTTTTTAGAGACTTCTCGAGCTCATTTAGTGGTGTTGTTATTCTTTATTTTGATTATAGATTTTCAAGTTCATAACATGGGTGTGTTTGGGTGGAAATTGTAGAATTATAGAAGGTATATAATCATTCCATGTGTTTCACATCATTTTTTCATGGTTAGATAATGTTTTCTACATGGGTTTCATGGTTTGAACATGGTTTTCACCGAGTTAAACAAAGTGTGTAACTTGTTCCATTGTTAGTGTAGGGTGTTCGAATGGTTAAACTAAGTGTGAAGCCTGTTTGCATAGTTTTTCATAGTTAATATAAGTGTTCTGCCTAATCGTGCAACTTTACAATGTTTTGACGCGTGTTTAGTACTAACCATGTGACTTAACCTAGAATGTCATTCATGGGAAAAATAATGTTATGAAAATTGATTTTAAAATGTCTTGAACCCCCATACTAACCCCAAATAAACCCTAGCTCAACCCAAATAAAATCATCTCTTTTTTTCAGGCACTAAGAGGTTTTAATAAGGCTCAAAACCTCTGTTCTTGGTTATTCAAATACTGGTTATCAGATCTATATCTCTCTGGGTATCTAGTTTCTTCCAGATTTATTTCATGTCTCGCTTTTGTTCTTCACCCATTATTATGGTGGAAATTATCCTCTTTTTTTTGTATCTAGATCTATATTTTTTGAATCTAGATCTTTTATTATTGGATTTAGATCAATTATTATGATATCTTGTTCGTTTTAATAAGGATTTAGGTTTCATATCTAGACTTTGTTCTTTATCATGTTCTCGATTGATCCTTTTCAAATTAACGGTTATCTGTTTGTGACTATTCACAACCATTCTTGAGGTACATGGTATATAATTTAAATTCCAATGTCTTAATTAAAATTATGTGTATGTAATTGAATAATATATATTATATTTTTCTCAATTGTTTTGTGGATAAAAATATTTAATTTGGAGAACAAATTAATTGAGGGAAACACTCAAATTAGGGATATTCAGATTGTAGATTGGGACTAATAAATTCTTGAATTAATCAAGAAGAAATTGAATATTGTTGTTTAGGGATAATTAATTTTTGATTTTAATTATTAGAATATTGAATTGACTGAGATAAAACATTTAATTTTGGAATTAATTGGGGATATAGAATTTATTGACATGGAACAACTAATTGATTAATTAATTGGGGATATTGAATATTTAAAGCTAGAATAATTTATTTATTTATTAATTTTGGGGTAATTATGTAAAATAAATTGGGATAATTAATTATTTGGATTCATATGATTTTGTATTTGATTAATTAATTGTAAACTTTATTACGGGATGTAAGTTAATCATTTAATTATTGAACAAAATAATGGGATTAATTAATTGATAAATTAACTAATGGGTATAATGTGATTATTTAATTATTGAATTATATAACATAATCAGTTCCATTAATTAATTTATGAATTAAATATTGTGATTAAGGTTATTAATTAATTATCAATTTTTTAATATGATTAAGATTGACAATTTATTGGTGAATTTATTGAAGTGATCAAATGAAATTAAATATTTTTAAATTAATTAATGAAAATAATGTTAACAATTAATATGTAAATTAATTAAATGGGATTGAAAGTTATTGATTAATTGTGGGAATAATTAATAGATTTGACATGATTAATTAATTGGTGATTTAATTAATGGAGATCATTTTGTTAATGCAATTGAATGACAAAGATTAATTTTTTAATTTATTAATTAATTTGGATTATTTTGTTAATGCAAATTAATGTGTTTAATTACTTAGTTAATCAATATTGTTCTGTTAATTCAATTAATTGAGTAGTATTTATTAATTGATGAATTAATTAATGGGATTGAAATGCTTAATTATTGGGGAATTGATTAGGAGGATTTATATGATAAACTAATTATTTAATTTGTAATGAAATTGGTGTTATTAGTTAATTATTTATTTAATTGGAGTAATTGATGTGATTAGTTAATTATTTAATTAAATAATTTTATATGTGATTAATTAATTGTAAAATTAATTAATATCATTTATTTAATTGGTTAATTTCTAAATTAACCAGAATAATTCATGTGATTAGTTAATTGGTGAATAATTAGAGTAATTGATGTGATTATTTATTTGTTTAGTTTACCATTTTAAATGTTGAATTAATATATATATTTGGTGTCACTAATTAATTATCGAATTAATTAATATTATCAATGTGATTGGTTTATTTCTAAATTAAATAAAATAGTTGATGTTATTAGTTTATTGTGGAATTAATTAATGTTATTAATGTTATTAGTTAATTGATGAATTGATTTATTTATTTTATGTGATTAATTAATTATCAAATTAATTTATATTATCAATTTGATTGGTTAATAAATACATTAAATGGAATAATTGATGTGATTAGTTAATAGTTTAATTAATTAATTATATTGATATATTTAGTTAATTATTAAATTAGCTAATATAAAATAAGTGAATTATTAATTTTTTAGTAAGTTAATTTATTTGATCTGATTAATTAATTGTCAAAAAATTAGTATTATTTATGTCATTAGTTAATTGTTGAATTAACTATTTGAATTAGATTTTTTAGTTAATTGTTGAATTTATTAGGGTGATTTAATTGATTCGTAAATTTTTGAATTAACTAATTGATATGTATTATTAATTAATTGTTGAATTAATTAATGGAAATCAATGTGACTAATTAATTTCTAAATTAATTAATAGACTTGAATTTATTATTTTATCAATAAAATAAAGGAAGATTATAATTCTTAATTATGATAAGTAGATTAATATGGATTTATCTTGGTAGATGTGATAATGAGAAATGATGTGATATTGAGATGCATATGATATAGTCATATCTGTGATATGTGTGGGACATCATCTAATTTTTTTGAATCCCACATGATAGAGACATTGTTTTCTATTTATGATGCACAACGAGATAATTTTTTTGATGAACGTCTGTGGGACATGGTCTTCTATTTCCAAAGCCTATGAGAGAGGGATATGTTTTGTTGTTTCCCAATCTCATAGTGATAAACTTCAGTGGGACATAGTTTGTGTTTTCCGTGTCCCATAAGAAAATGAATTTTTTTTTCAGAAGCCCATAATGATAAACATGTGTATGACATTCTGTACTATTTCCAAATCCCACGAGGTCCTAGGAAAGATGAACCAGAGATATGTTATTGGAATTAGTATATAGCTCCAAGTATATGTATTATAAATTTAAATGAAAAGGATAATGAAATTCCAATTGTTTAATGTATCCTGAATTGATAATGTGAAATGGTTTAGATTATAGCACAATCCGAAGAAGTTATTGTGGTGTGAGTGTTTTTGGGAACTTGGGTTTCTCCGGTTAAATAAAGAATATTTGATTGTGTGATAACTATTTAATAATGATTTTTACTTATTTATTTATACAACTACATATATTTTTATAGATTAAATTTTAATTAGCCACCATTGACGGTGGCCTATTTAGTTGTATCCACACCCTACTCGGGATTCTTGATCAGTACTAGAATTGAATTCATGCTTTCTGTATAAAAATAAGATAAAATTACATGTGTTAGAAGGCTATTTGGGATGGATATTGGATTATGGAATCAGATGAGGTTCGGGACTCTCATGGGAGTTGTTAGTGTCTGTAATTTTCAGTAATTTTTGACACATAGAACATAAATTAGCATGGCATATTTAATGATTAGTTTTGATAGTGTATCTCTAGTTTCGGTCATCTTATGATAATTGCACTATTTTGTTTTTCGTTATATATTATATAGATATTATTTCATTATTTTTTTCTTGTGTATTACTCTGATAAATAAAAAATAGGGTATAGTCCATCCATGACTAATATTAGACCCCTGATGCTTGTAAGAAGCCTTTACCATATGGGGGGTTCACATATGGTAATGTGACGGATCGGTTCGGGGAAACTATGTGTGGAACCCCGGCTGAGATGCCAAAATATATCAGGTTCCTCTCTGGCATGGATACCACCACCATTTATCTTTAGAATCAAATTATCCATCACATTAAAAAAATTTGATTCCAACCATCCTAGGATGATGATTTTGAAGGATGTCTTCCTTTCGGTTCCTTACTATTACACATTTCTTACTCCCTCTATAAACAACTATTTTGAAGAGATGTATTTTAGATAAAGAAACAAGGTAGCCTTCAAATTCTATAACATTTATAACTAGACCATAAGGTAAAATCATTATAGGGAGAATTATTAATTTTAACCTAACCTCTAATGTTATCTAAACTGGACTTTTATACCATCTTCAAGGCCTCATCATTAGGAATTATATAATATATAGTTTTTTTAATGCTCCGACCCCTGAAGCCCGGAGTTAGTGCATTATTACGTATCATTGGCAAGATCAAAAAAGATCAAGTCTTGAAAGATCGATTAGTTTAGTAGCCTTAGAAGTACTAGATACATTCATAAGGTTTACATTACAACATAAAATGGAAAACTACAACAACATTGTTTCCATAGACAACACTGAGACCCATATACTGTCCCTGCAGGTCAGTCATAATATACTTATTCGTATCCTGGGAAAATAAAACATAGAAAGGGGTGATCGCAGATGATCAGTAAGGATAACAATATAGCATAAACATTCATAAATATGCAAAAACATTTAAGTCAATGTATTAAACTAAAACAAAATCTTTTTAAACTTGAACTTCAGCGTAATATGGAAAATATAAATCAAAATAATTCCATTTACTTACTCAGATGGATTATAGAGACCCAAAGGATTACATACATAGAAATTACATTACTTTTGAGGAATACTTAATATATGACAAAAACAGACGCCCAAAGACCGCGTTAGTTTAGTGTCTTTGGAAACTCGGAACATAATCTTCTAATCACGGTGAAAGATCATAAACATCTCCCATAAAGATCTTCCACATTGGTTTTATTACCTATAACCTTTCTTTACATCCTGGTTAAAAGAGAACACAAAATGTGTGAGCTCAAATACTCAGTAAGGGTAAACATGGAGAACATAAAATAGTCCCTGAACATTTGAACGTAAGAACATGAACATAAAACATCAAAATCATGAGTAATGACATAAATATTGGTAGTTAATAAATCATAGATCATAAAGTAACATTAACCATGATAAATTATCATGGGAATAAAGCATTTAATTTTGGAAAACCATTAATCACATGATATGATTTCCATAGTAGCCAAAGAATTTCTTCTAGGACCATTATAGTGGACAAAGTCCCTTACTATATCGAGTTCACTCCTCGTTCCAGTCCTGTATCACTGAACCTGATTAACGAACCATTCCAGCCATGTCTATCTAGTGAGATATAGAACATTTACCAATGCATTAGAGGGATATATAGGTCCCACACATATCATAATAAAATCATTCTTAAGTGTTCCACTAAATAATAAAAAATCATTCATAATAACTGAATGAATAGAATGGGTTTCATAAAAATAATCCCATCATAACATAATCCATATAAAACAATGGATATCATTTCATCATAAACAAAATCAAACCACCTAAATAATATTAACATTATACTTGAAATATAACCATATTAAATAATTTAATCGTAGAGGGAAAATAGTTTTGAAAAAACACTTGAAACGAATTATTGATGAAAATATCCTTTCTTCATCAAAATGATTTTCTTTTATCAAAATGTCATGCGATTTTAAAAGAAAAATATTTTTTTTGAAAATAATACTCAAATCGTTAAGAGTATGTGTCCTGAAAATATAGCTTTATGAAACTATAAAAATCCATTCATGCCGTATAAGTTAAGAAAACATTATCCTCGTACTTTTGCCAGAAAAGTCAAAAAGTTCCTCGTATAGTAAATAAAAGAAAGATTCCTTCCATAACCCAATGTATAAGTAAAATAGGGGTAATAATGACTTTAAACATACATGGATGAATATTAAAAACTTTATGAAAAAAATTTTATGGACATGGAGGAAAAATATATCCCTAGTAAATACTTACGTATAAGCAATATCAGACAAAAATGAGATTGCAAAATTATCCCTTACCTTATGTCTAATTTCTGCCATATGTTTCCAAGACTCATGTATAGTGGGTTTAAACATATTATTAACATGTAACAGAACCATAATAATATTTATGATATCATATATGATTCACTTATGACTTTATATTACCCGTTCTTTTGTCAATTCCATGTTAAAGAAGTTTTTGGGTAAAAAAAATTCATTTATCGTACGTGTTTGGACTTATTGTTCTTGATATTATTATTACTTATATAATGATTTACTTACATAAAGAATGTAGAAAATAATTTATATATCATATATATTCAGTATATATATATAATAGAGAGATAAATAAAATGAAACACACCATTCATGGAGACGGTAGATCATACGTACGCATAAACGTTGTTTTCCTTTCCTTATTGACTTGCATGTAAGTGAGTAGATGACATATATATATATATATACATAAATCCAGTAGCATTATTATGTCATATATATTATTATTATTCATTATATATACTTTATTATTATGTTTAAATGGTTAACATGGAGAATGAATCTCATCACGTTGTGGAGACGGTAATCCGTACGTACGCACGAGCGATGATATCATTCCCATAATTATTGAATGGAATTGGAGTGGATGATATAATATCTAAGAATCAGTATGATGTTATAATAACCATATATAGTGATTATTTACACCATTATACCCATCCAAGTAAGGTGGTGGTGGAAAAACAGATTACACCATGGCGTGGAGATGGTATTCCGTACGTAGGGATGCGCGGTGATTTCATTTTCTGTAGGATGGATAAAAGATGAAATGGGGTTGTTTCATATTTATAATAACATATCATTATATTAGTTATACTGATGTTATTACTTTATAAATAAATAAATAAATAAAAGGAAGTAAAAGAATAAAGAAACATTAAAGAACCGGTAGAAGAGATTACCTCTTCTTCAACGAGCCTTCTCTTAACATCCTATTAGGGCACTAAAGTTGGCCTTTGATGAAGACCAAGTCCTCTAGTAGGTATCTCTAGAAGTGTAGAATTGAAATGGGAAGGGTTTTTATGTGCATTAAGGCTCAACGTTTTTTGAATAGGAGATGAAGTGGGTTCCCTTTTATAAGGGAGGAGAGGGGAACCTTTTGAATCCCCAAAAATATTAATTTAATATAAATTCAAAACCCATTTAAAAACTTAAAAAATGACTCAAATCATAAGATTAAATGAGATAGTTTTGTAATATCATCAAAAAGTAAAATTTAGACATGTTGGAATTTTATTTTAAACCTTATCAACATGATTTATCCTTATTTAATCTATTTAATTTTTTTTGTAGTAATAATATTCAAAATTTTATACTGTTATAAATAATTACTTGGGTGTTTTTAATTATCCATAATTGGGTAACTAATGAAATTTTAGACCATATAAATTTAAATTTATAATTTTTAAAAAAATTGTGATGTTTATACAATTTAATAATATGTTATTTTTATAAAACAACAATGGTGTTAATTTTGACACTATTTATTAATTTGAATTTTAATAAAATCCTCATAGAGGATATATTAAAAAAAATATATTTCATAGACTCCTATCAAGTAATATTCTTCAAGAAAATTTCTGGAGAACATTAATTAGTTCATATAATATTTATTGTAATATTTTTAAAACTATTTGTTTGATATTTATCTTCATGAAATAATTACATGAAAAAAGTTTTATAATTAATTAATATACTTATTTGTTGCATAAATATTAAAAATAAAATACTATGACTAAGATAAATATAATATAATTCATAATAATTCTGTTACATTAATTTATCATCTTAAAATAACAACATATAAATTATAATATTTATTAAATTATGAAAGTGACAACTTTGACATCATTTAAAATAAAATAATATAAATGTCCAAATCTCTTTTCTATAGATCCAAATGTCCCCCAAGTAGAACCTTGGATTATTATGGTATATATATATTTGACCAATAAGTTTTGGTCAAGTTTTTGGGTCATTTGATGGGTATTATTACTTTAATAAAAACTATATTATTGATTTTTCACTAAGTAAATAATTTCTACATCATTAATGTATAAGCTATTAAGGTGATTAAATATTTTTTAAAAATTAAAATAAATTACCATAACAAAGAAATACATTTTATCTTTCAAATTAATTTTCAAATCAAATTTTTATTCTGTATAACTATATATTAAAAATACATTAATTATTAAAGTTGGAGTGAGATATATTTCACTTTCTTTAAAATAAAATAAATTAAAGGTCGTAATCACTTCCAAGTGTGTTCCAATGGATTCCATTTCGACCCAAATATTCCTTAGGACAAAATATAATCATCCAATTATATTAAGAAAAGTTTTAGGGTAATTTTATAATTTTATATTTACCCTTAATTACCTGATTTAACTTTAACTATGGTAAATAAAATTTATAGTAGTTACTATTCATAGTTCCCAAAAATAAAGAGTACCATATTATCATAATTTGGACATAATTATTCCAAATAAGGAATCCATTTTTCCAAATTCAAATCATAGAAGTTGTAGAAATTAATTTAAAATTAATCTCATTGTGAAGAAAATGATTTTTAAAAGTTAAAACATTGCAAAAGATTGAATTGATTTTACCTTTTAATTCAATGTAAATTCGATGATAATGACATACATTATATTAAATAGTAAAAATATATTTTATTTATACATTAAACCCATTAAATATTATAATTTAACCATATAAAATTTTACAATAAAAAAATTGTTTTTAATTAAAATATAGCGTGTTTTTTCTATTCCTTAAAATATGAAATTTATCATAATAATATGAAAAAATTATCCAAAGTTAATTTTTATATCCTGATTCTAAAGAATAATTTTATTTTGTAAAATTGAACTTATAAACATGTCAAAAACTAGATCTAAAGCGGGGGTTCCATCGAAAGGCAGAAAAACTGCAGTTTTTTTAAAATACTTATTTTACCCGAAAAAATTATTTTATTCTCATACCATATTCTTTAAAATGTGTAAGATTAATAATAATGTAATCAAATTAAAAATATAGTTAATACTATTCATAACAGCTAGTTCATAATAATATTATAACAATATATCGTTGTTTAGTGAAACCCGATATTGTGTACTAGACATGCAATGGAGGAAGGTCGTGATTGCGTGTAATGCAACCCAAGTCAGGGCCGCGTATAGTGTACGCTCCCTTTGGGGTTACGTATAACATATTCATAACTTATATCATTTATATAATAAAAAAAATCTGTACGAAATGTTGCGTAGAATAATTTCAACAAAACGAACTTGAAATTGTGTTTAATAACAACCAAGAATAGTGTGGCGTATATAGCAAGCTAATACAGTGTTGCGTATAGTACAAGATAATCATGGTGTAGTGTAAAATAGAAGAAATAAAAGAAATTAAAATGAATATATCTCATAAAATCTTGGGTTGTTACATTCTACCCCCTTTAAAATGAATTTCTCCCTCGATATTCTTCGGGGTTATAAATCTTTTACTACTTAAAGGTCTATTTCTTAGAAACACACATCGTAAAAAGGAATACTCAAACCTAATTTTAAAAAATAGTGTATAAAACGTAATGGTTACCCAAATTAACTCATCACTGGGTTTCCACATAGGGGATCATAGCTGAAAATATGGAAATGGAAGAAAAATCTAACCATCAATTTCTGATGGAGAGTGGTAGAGAACATGGCTATGACAAATCCAACAATAACAAATCCATAAATTTGTAATGATCAAAGGTACCATTTGATTCATCAGATATTAGATTACTAGGAAAACGTTTTTGGTTTTCAGGATCATTTCCCTAAAGTTGATGAATATTTACATAAGTAGAAATAATTACTTGATTTCAGTGTAATTCCATAGACAATTTCCACTTCATCCCTTATTTAATGAAATGAAGTTGAATTTGACATTCTTGAAGTATTAGAAGATCATGTGATAAAATAATAGGTCATTCCATATTTCTCAAACATAAGGTTAGAAAAAGTTATTAAATTTACATAAGTCCATCTATGGTGAGATTAATCATATATGGTTTCAAAAATGGACTTATACATCATCTATCATACCAATTAATAAAATAAAACTAATTTCTACTAACTAGGGACTTCCTCTGGCCAGTGGTAGACAATAAAGGCATGTCACACTTCAGTTGTGGGTTCGATTCCCACAACATTGTCTGACGCGATGGGTTGTCGCCCGTCCTAATGTTTGTCCTTTTTCTAAAACTATACAATTATAACATTCCAGAAATAATATTGAAATAAGGTTCTATCCTTAAACAATACTATCTGATGTCCAACATAATGCATTCCATTCTTTAGACTTATCCAAAATACTTCTATCCAATATCATCGTGTAATGTAAACTATTACTAGAAATGTCATCTACCGAGCATGTGAATACCATCATCTATTATACGATCTATATTGTTGGTCACATTCCAAACATGTGAATACCGTATTCAGGTATTCTCTTGAAAAATAAATACCCATTGAACCTTAGTGAAAACATGAATGCTGTCAAAAGTTAACTCTTTCCACATACCAAAATCCCAAAATATCTATATACTCAAACCGTGATATCACATTGTCCTTATATCAGCCATGAGATCATTAATACTATCAACCATATTATTTTCACCTTATCCCTTCATTATGCACATATCATCTTCTTTCCAAAAATATTTCAACCAATTTTCATTGTTACTGATACCATTCATCATATACTTTCAAATACTCAAGGAAAGACAACAGTTTAACAATTATTAGATTTTTCTTTATTCCATAGTACCATACATTATTCTTGATAAACATGAAATCATTCCACTACCTTCTCAATACATTGACCATGTAACACCCCGAGATTTTATGAAAAATATTCTTTTAATTTAATTAATGTCTTGTGTTGTATTCTACACCAAGATTACCTTGTGCTATACGCAACACCGTATTAGCTTGCAGTATACGCAACACTATTCTTGGACCGTGTTACACCCAATTTTGATAATAGTTATTCTATGCAACATTGAGTATATATATATATATATTAAATGTATAAATGGAATATGGTTGTATTCTGTTATACGAAACAACGAAGGATTCTTTCACAACACGCAACCCTGACTTGGCTTGCATTACACGCAATCGCGACCTTCCTCGATAGCGTGTGTTGTACGCAATACCGGGTTTTAATAAACAATGTTATATTATTATAATATTGTCATGAACTAGCCGTTATGAATAGTATTAACTAAATTTTGAATTTTATAACATTATTATTCATCTTACACATTTCTAGAACATGGTATAAGAACAAAATAAATTTTTTGGGTAAAATAAGTATTTTTCAAAAAATGCAGTTTTACCGCCTTTTGATGGAGCACCCACATTAAATATAGTTTTTGACATGTTTATATGTTAAATTTGACAAAATAATATTCTTCTTTTGAATCAGGATGTAAAAATTTACATTAGATCAATTTTTGATATTTTTCCGATAACTTTCATATTTTAATAAATAGTAAAAACACGCTATATTTTAATTAAAAACAACTTTTTTCATCGTAATATCTTATGTGGTTAAATTATAATATTAAATGGTTTTAAAGTATATTTAGAATATATTTTTACCACTTAATATAATTTTGGTCATTGGACACAATTTTACAATTAAACCGAACATAAACAAGTGTCAATCTTTTGATAGTTATTATCTCTTAAAAACACGCTTTTTGTTTTGACAGCGGAAATTAATTTTAAATTAATTTCTGCCACTTCTGTGTTTTGAATTTATAAAAATTGATTCCATATTTGGAATCAGGATGTTCAAATTGTGTAAATAGGTAACTTTTATTTTTAGACATTTTGAATAATTACTGCGGTAAATATTTTATTTACCATGGTTAAGGGTAAATCCGGTAAATAAGGGTTAAAAAATAATATTATAATAATATTAAATTACCATAAAACGTGTCTTAACCCTATTGGTTGATACATGGTCGACCATGGGCATCTTTGGGTCGATTTTGGGACCCCATTGATCCACTTGTAAGTGATAATGACACTTTATTTTAATTAAGTTAAAATGAATACAAAATTGACACAAGCATATATCTTTTAGAAAAAAATTTGTTACATAGGGTTATATATGTTGGATTTTAGATTATAAATATTCATTAGAAAGATAAAAATATTTCCTACATAATTGTATTTTATTTGTAATTTTTAGACTTTAAATAATTTAATTTATTTATGACACAATGATGATGCAGTAATTATCTTATTAATGAAATATTGACATAATTGATGTAATATGAGACTTTTTATGAATTCCACTAATTTTCTAGGTTACTATGATATATTAATGTTGATTTAATTAACTTTCTTCGAACATTTAATTCTGTTATGACTTTCACAAAAATCATATATCAAATAGTGTCAAAATTGACACAAAATAGTTTTTAAATAAAATATTATATTATTAATTGTTATTTTATTCCTAAAAATCTATTGTTCGGCCAAATGACTTATATAAGGATATATATATTAATAATAAACAATTTGGGGTTCGTTTGGCATGTTATAGTAAGTGTATTAACCATATAGTGAAAGAAAACAAAAAGACACGGTAAAAGTTAAATTATTTAACTTGGAGTTAAATCTAATTGATAAGGTTAAAATAATATCCTAAACTTGTCTAAATTCTATTGGTTGATAGGATTTCGACCCATCCCCACCTTAGCTTATAAATAAGACCCTTTGGAACCATTATAAACCGATTTTGACTTTAATATAAAATAATATTTTGAGATATTCCTAAGGTGCCCCTCTCCTCCCTTATAAAAGGACACCTCCTCCCTCTCCTCCTCACACCAATTTGAGCACTCAAGCTCGGCCAACCCCTGCCAAAATCCCTTCTCCACTTCCCTAGAAACATCCTAGAGGTTCTGGTCTTCCTCAAAGACCAATTCTAGTGCCCTAAGAGGAGGTCTCAAAGAGGCACTTCAAAGAAGAGGTAATTACCGTTACCAATTCTTTCATCTTTATTTCTTCTTCCACTTCTTCTTATTAGGTTGTTTCATTATGAAGTAATAACATCAGTATCACTCATATACTGATATGTTATTATAAGTATGAAACAACCCTATTTCACCATCTATCCATCATACGGAAAAAGAAATCACCGCGCGTGCGTACGTACGGAATACCGTCTCCACGCCGTGGTGTAATCTATTTTCCACCACCACCTTACATGGATGGGTATAATGGTGTAAAGAATAACTATACATAGTTATTACAACATCATATTGATTCTGATATATTGTATAATCCACTCCAATTCAATTCAATATTTATAGAAATGATATCATCGCTCGTGCGTACGTACGGACTACCGTCTCCACGACGCGATGAGATTCATTCTCCATGTTAACCATTTAAGAATGATTATAATGTATATATAAGAAATAATAATGAAATATATGACATTATAAATCTACTGGATTTATGTATATATATACAAATGTATGTCATCTACTTACTTCCATTTCAAGACAATAAGGAAAGAAAAACAGCGTTCATGCGTACGTACGGACTACCGTCTCCATGAACGGTGTTTTTCATTTTATTTATCTATCTATTATATATATATATACTGAATATATATGATATATAAATCATATTTTATATTCTGGAAGTAAGTAAATCATGATATAAGTAAAAATTATGTCAAGAACAACAAGTCAAAACACCTACGATAAATGAAACGATTTTACCCAAAACGCTTCTTTAACATGGAATTTACAAATGAACGGGTAATATAATGTCATAAGTGAACCATATATGATATCATAACAATGAATATGATTCTGTAATAAGTCAATGACATTATTTAAATCATTATACAGGAGGTTCGGACACATACGAAGCAAATTGGACCTAAGGTAAGGGAAATATCACAATCTCATTTTTATCCGAGATTGTTTATTCGTAAGTATTTACTGGGGTTTATTTTATCATCCACATCCATGTTTCCTCAATATGTAATATTATTTCCATCCAACTACAATGGTTTAAATCCAATTTTACCCTTTGGTTAGTTTTTAGTAAAATATATGAAAGGAATCTTTTGTCGTTTATCGTACGAGGTACATTTTGACTTTTTCGACAAAAGTACAAAGAATGTTTTTTTAACTTATACGGCACGAACGGATTTCTACTGTTTTATAAAGCCTTATTTTCATGAATCTTCCTATAAAATATTTCATGAATATTTTCAATAAAATATCTTTCTTTTAAAATTGAATGATGTTTTGTGAAAAGAAATTGATTTTGAAGAAGAATGGATATTTTCCTCAAGAATTCAATTCAAGTGTTTTATCAAAATTATTTTCCATCTAAGATAATAAAGGGTTCTGTTTCTATCCATATTTTTACATTGATTTGAATATGTTGTGATGGAATTATATTTATGAATTCCTTTATCTTA
The DNA here is from genome assembly GCA_963277665.1 of Viscum album. Classification (NCBI taxonomy): domain Eukaryota; kingdom Viridiplantae; phylum Streptophyta; class Magnoliopsida; order Santalales; family Viscaceae; genus Viscum; species Viscum album. The sequence goes on from OY728151.1 coordinate 570,594,503, forward strand.
TATGAATTGTTTTATGATGTCATGTTGTTTAAGAATCCCATTTTTATTACATGGGTTACGCTATGATGTATGGTTTATGATTATGTGGCACACATAAGAAAGGATTCATTATAAGATGGGTGGGACCTATATCTCCCTCTAATACATTGGGTAAAGATTTTATATCTCATGAGATAGACATGGCTGGAATGGTAGGTTATACCGGTTCAGTGAAACAGGACTGAAACGAGGGTTACTCGATTCAGAAAGGGACTTTGTCCACTAAGATAGTCTTGGCAATGAGTCATGACTAACAAGAAATGATTTTCCATGATTATGTGTGCATGCCACAAAGTTTCAAGTTTCATGTTATGATTATGGTGATCTCATTTTCACTTCTATGATTTGTTCCTTGTTAAGATTTTATGATCTCTTTTGCAGGTTATGATTTTCAAAAAGACATGATATGATTTTTATTTCTTTTGTATACCCTTACTGAGCATTTGAGCTCACCCTTTTATGTTTTCATTTCCCCAGGACATAAAGAAAGGTTTTAGGTAAAAAAATGGAATATCTTTATGGGAGATGTTGAATATCTTTCCCCACGATTAGAAGATTTTATTCCGAGTTTCCAAAGACACTAAACTATTACGATCCTTGTGTGTGTGTTTTTGTTATGTACTAAGTATTCCGAAAAAGTAATGTAATGTCCATGTACGATAAGATTCGGGTCTCTACAGTTGGTATCAGAGGCAAAGGAGGTAGGAATGTATCCGATCCTTGGGAACTCTCACATGTGAGAGTTGGACGAAGCATGGCTCTCCGCCCAAGGGCTCCATGAGGAAATGGCTGCCACTGGGGATGGTGGTGTGTCCCGCCCAGGGGGTGTAGCCGCCCATGGAGTGCCCTGATAGGTATCAATTATAGTCCACTGGAAGTAATTCCAGACCGTTATAGTTGGTATCAGAGGAAATGTTTAGTCAACCTTTGGAAACTAGGATGCGAAAACGTTAGTGAGATCCCTAGAGATATTTCTAAGGTATGTCTAAGTCTAGGGATGTCCCTAAGGATAAGTATACGTATAGGATACAGTCCTATTACTACGATAACGATCTTAGAATTTAACCTAAGAAGTTAGATATTGAGGATACTCCCCCTTTACAACGTTGTTTTCCCTAGCATGATTTTTGCCTCTCACACTATTCTTTTTGGGTTTTAGACGATGGCTGGAACCCGAAGGAACCGTGTTGATCAATGCAATGGAAAATGAAATGATTTCCCTCCTGAACAAACAAATGTTATGGGAGATAGAGTGAAAAATCTTATTTCTATACTTACACAAGCTATGAATCATTCTGGACTTCCAAATGAACAGAGAAGGGAACAATATTATATTGAGTCCTTCATGAGGCAACATCCACCTTCTTTCAATGGGTCTTCTGATCCACTTGTTGCTGAACAATGGATCAGTACCACTGAAAAGATATTTTTATTTCTTCAATGTTCTGAACATGATAAAGTCATCTTAGCAGTATATCGTTTGGAAGGTGAAGCTGATCAATGGTGGAATCTTATCAAGAATATGAGGCCAAGAGATGAAATTGAGTCCATGGAATGGGATGAGTTCAAGAACTTGTTTTTCAGTAAGTACTTCCCTCGTATTCTTCGAACAAAGATGGAAAAGGAGTTTCTTGAACTAAAGCAAAAGGATGATGAATCTGTTGGTATATACGAAGCGAATTTTACCAGACTTGCAAGGTATGCATCTGGCATTATCATCCAACCTGAATGTAGAGTTGATCGATTTTTCAGTGGCTTAAAACCAAGTCTTCGAAGGGCATTAGCTATAAGATACTTCAGTAGCTATGAAGAAATTGTGCGTTGTGCTATCAAGGTAGAAATGGAAGTTGGGGTTACATATCCATCTCATGGTTTTGACAAGAAATGAAAGATGGAGTTCAAGGAGAATTCTCAGAATATTGGTGAAAAGAAGATGAATGTTTCCTTATGCTCAAAGTGTGGAAAGAAGCATGGTGGAGATTGTCTTAAAGGGACTAGAAAATGTTTTAATTGTGGAAAATAAGGTCATCGAGAAGCTGAGTGTCGGGGTAATGGAAAAAGGGTTTTTAATGATGTGAATAAAGAAAACACTGCAGAGAATGCACCACCAACACTTCAATGCTTCAAGTGCAAGGAGATGGGACATTATGCCAATAAATTCCCTAATCCAAGGGTTAGTGATGATCGACATGAGCAACAACTTAAGGCAAAGGACAAAGGGAAGTCACATGCGATCACAATTGGCGATGTTGAATATGACAACGATGTGGTGGAATGATTAAGTTTTTATGTAATGGGATTCCAAAATAATGTTTTATCATGGAATATTGGAATATTTATGCATTGGTCTAATGTGGTATTCAAAGTGATTGAGATATTATGCGCATAATGAAGGGGAAAAGAGAAAATGAAATGTTTAACAGTATTCATGAGCTCATGATTGATAAAAGGACTAAGTGATATCATGGTTTGAGTATAAATAATTTTGAGGATTTTGGTATGTGGAAAGAGTTAACTTTTAACAGCACTCATGTTTTCAATAAGGTTCAATGGGTATTCAAGAGAATACATGATTAAGGACTTTGAATGTTTGGAATGTGACCAACAAAACATATCTTATGATATGTGGGGATCAACGACAGTATTAAATCTCTGGTAATCGTTGTCACTATATTATGAGAGTGGACTGCAGTATTATGTATAAGCCTAAAGATTAGACTGGATTATGTTGGACATAAGTTAGTATTGTTAGAAGATTTTCGATGTTATTGATGGGATGTTATAGTAATGTAGTTTTAAAAAAGGACAACCTGCAGGACGGGCGACAGCCCATCGCTTCGGACAAGGCTGTGGGAATCGAACCCACAACCGAAGTGCGACTGGCATTTATCGCCTACCACTGGCCTACAGGAAGTCCCTGGTTAGTATAAACTCGTTTTATTTTATTGAGCGGTATGATATATGAAGTATAAGTTCATTTTTGGAACCATATATGATTAATCTAACCACAAGATGGACTTATAACTTTTGCTAATATTTTGTTTGAAAGAGATGGAATAACCCATCATTCTATCACATGATCTGCTAACACATCACGAATAACAAATTCAACTTCATTTCTTTAAGGGATGAAGTGGAAATTGTTAAATTCACGAACAACAGTTAGATTGTACCAAAATCAAGTAAGTATTTCTTCTAATTCAAATTTTTCAACATTAGGGAAATGATATTGAAAACCAAAAATGTTGTCCTAGTGATCTTATATCTGATGAATCGGATGGTACCTTAGATCATCACAAATGTATGGCTTTGTGATTGCTAGCTTTTCCATAGCCATGTCCTCTACCACTCTCCATCAGAACATGACGGTTAGATTTCTCTTCCATGTCGATATTTTCACCTATGTTCTCCTATGTGGATACCCAGTGATTAGTTAACTTAGGTAACCATTGCGTTTTATACTTTAGTTTTTAAAGATAAGTTTTGGTTTTCCTTTTTACGATGTGGGTTTATATCAAAGAAACTTTCAAATAGTAAACCATTTATAACCCCGACGAATTTCGAGGGCGAAATTCATTTTAAGGGGGGTAGAATGTAACACCTCGAGATTTTATGAAAAATATTCTTTTAATTTAATTATTGTCTTGTGTTGTATTCTACACCAAGATTACCTTGTGCTATACGCAACACCGTATTAGCTTGCAGTATACGCAACACTATTCTTGGACCGTGTTACACCCAATTTTGATAATAGTTATTCTATGCAACAATGAGTATATATATATATATATATTAAATGTATAAATGGAATATGGTTGTATTCTGTTATACGAAACAACCAAGGATTCTTTCACAACACGCAACCCTGACTTGGCTTGCATTACACGCAATCGCGACCTTCCTCGATAGCGTGTGTTGTACGCAATACCGGGTTTTAATAAACAATGTTATATTATTATAATATTGTCATGAACTAGCCGTTATGAATAGTTTTAACTAAATTTTGAATTTTATAACATTATTATTCATCTTACACATTTCTAGAACATGGTATAAGAACAAAATAAATTTTTCGGGTAAAATAAGTATTTTTCAAAAAATGCAGTTTTACCGCCTTTTGATGGCGCACCCACTTTAAATATAGTTTTTGACATGTTTATATGTTCAATTTTACAAAATAATATTATTCTTTTGAATCAGGATGTAAAAATTTACATTAGATCAATTTTTGATATTTTTCCGATAACTTTCATATTTTAATGAATAGTAAAAACGCGCTATATTTTAATTAAAAACAACTTTTTTCATCATAATATCTTATGTGGTCAAATTATAATATTAAATAGTTTTAAAGTATATTTAGAATATATTTTTACCACTTAATATAATGTTGGTCATTGGACACAATTTTACAATTAAACCGAACATAAACAAGTGTCAATCTTTTGATAGTTATTATCTCTTAAAAACACGCTTTTTGTTTTGACAGCGGGAATTAATTTTAAATTAATTTCTGCCACTTCTGTGTTTTGAATTTATAAAAATTGATTCCATATTTGGAATCAGGATGTTCAAATTTTGTAAATAGGTAACTTTTATTTTTAGACATTTTGAATAATTACTGCGGTAAATATTTTATTTACCATGGTTAAGGGTAAATCTGGTAAATAAGGGTTAAAAAAATAATATTATAATAATATTAAATTACCCTAAAACGTGTCTTAACCCTATTGGTTGATACATGGTCGACCATGGGCATCTTTGGGTCGATTTTGGGACCCCATTGATCCACTTGTAAGTGATAATGACACTTTATTTTAATTAAGTTAAAATGAATACAAAATTGACACAAGCATATATCTTTTAGAAAAACAATTGTTACATAGGGTTATATATGTTGGATTTTAGATTATAAATATTCATTAGAAAGATAAAAAGCTTTCCTACATAATGGTATTTTATTTGTAATTTTTAGACTTTAAATAATTTAATTTATTTATGACACAATGATGATGCAGTAATTATCTTATTAATGAAATATTGACATAATTGATGTAATATGAGACTTTTTATGAATTCCACTAATTTTCTAGGTTACTATGATATATTAATGTTGATTTAATTAACTTGATTCGAACATTTAATTCTTTTATGACTTTCACAAAAATCATATATCAAATAGTGTCAAAATTGACACAAAATAGTTTTTTAATCAAATATTATATTATTAATTGTTATTTTATTCCTAAAAATCTAAGGTTCGGGCAAATGACTTAGATAAGGATATATATATTAATAATAAACAATTTGGGGTTCGTTTGGCATGTTATAGTAAGTGTATTAACCATATAGTGAAAGAAAACAAAAAGACACGGTAAAAGTTAAATTATTTAACTTGGAGTTAAATCTAATTGATAAGGTTAAAATAATATCCTAAACTTGTCTAAATTCTATTGGTTGATAGGATTTCGACCCATCCCCACCTTAGCTTCTAAATAAGACCCTTTGGAACCATTATAAACCGATTTTGACTTTAATATAAAATAATATTTTGAGATATTCCTAAGGTGCCCCTCTCCTCCCTTATAAAAGGACACCTCCTCCCTCTCCTCCTCACACCAATTTGAGCACTCAAGCTCAGCCAACCCCTGCCAAAATCCCTTCTCCACTTCCCTAGAAACATCCTAGAGGTTCTGGTCTTCCTCAAAGACCAATTATAGTGCCCTAAGAGGAGGTCTCAAAGAGGCACTTCAAAGAAGAGGTAATTACCGTTACCAATTCTTTCATCTTTATTTCTTCTTCCACTTCTTCTTCTTAGGTTGTTTCATTATGAAGTAATAACATCAGTATCACTCATATACTGATATGTTATTATAAGTATGAAACAACCCTATTTCACCATCTATCCATCCTACGGAAAAAGAAATCACCGCGCGTGCGTACGTACGGAATACCGTCTCCACGCCGTGGTGTAATCTATTTTCCACCACCACCTTACATGGATGGGTATAATGGTGTAAAGAATAACTATAAATAGTTATTACAACATCATATTGACTATGATATATTGTATAATCCACTCCAATTCAATTCAATATTTATAGAAATGATATCATCGCTCGTGCGTACGTACGGACTACCGTCTCCACGACGCGATGAGATTCATTCTCCATGTTAACCATTTAAGAATGATTATAATGTATATATAAGAAATAATAATGAAATATATGACATTTTAAAGCTACTGGATTTATGTATATATATACATATGTATGTCATCTACTTACTTCCATTTCAAGACAATAAGGAAAGAAAAACAGCGTTCATGCGTACGTACGGACTACCGTCTCCATGAACGGTGTTTTTCATTTTATTTATCTATCTATTATATATATATATACTGAATATATATGATATATAAATCATATTTTATATTCTGGAAGTAAGTAAATCATGATATAAGTAATAATGATGTCAAGAACAACAAGTCAAAACACCTACGATAAATGAAACGATTTTACCCAAAACGCTTCTTTAACATGGAATTTACAAAAGAACGGGTAATATAATGTCATAAGTGAACCATATATGATATCATAACAATGAATATGATTCTGTAATAAGTCAATGACATTATTTAAATCATTATACAGGAGGTTCGGACACATACGAAGCAAATTGGACCTAAGGTAAGGGAAATATCACAATCTCATTTTTATCCGAGATTGTTTATTCGTAAGTATTTACTGGGGTTTATTTTATCATCCACATCCATGTTTCCTCAATATGTAATATTATTTCCATCCAACTACAATGGTTTAAATCCAGTTTTACCCTTTGGTTAGTTTTTAGTAAAAGATATGAAAGGAATCTTTTGTCGTTTATCGTACGAGGTACATTTTGACTTTTTCGACAAAAGTACAAAGAATGTTTTTTTAACTTATACGGCACGAACGGATTTCTACTGTTTTATAAAGCCTTATTTTCATGAAGCTTCCTCTAAAAGATTTCATGACTATTTTCAATAAAATATCTTTCTTTTAAAATTTCATGATTTTTTGTGAAAAGAAATTGATTTTGAAGAAGAAAGGATATTTTCCTCAAGAATTCAATTCAACTGTTTTATCAAACTTATTTTCCATCTAAGATAATAAAGGGTTCTGTTTCTATCCATATTTTTACATTTATTTGACTATGTTGTGATGGAATTATGTTTATGAATTCCTTTATCTTATATGAATTGTTTTATGATGTCATGTTGTTTAAGAATCCCATTTTTATTACATGGGTTACGCTATGATGTATGGTTTATGATTATGTGGCACACATAAGAAAGGATTCATTATAAGATGGGTGGGACCTATATCTCCCTCCAATGCATTGGGTAAAGATTTTAATCTCATGAGATAGACATGGCTGGAATGGTAGGTTATACCGGTTCAGTGAAACAGGACTGAAACGAGGGTTACTCGATTCAGAAAGGGACTTTGTCCACTAAGATAGTCTTGGCAATGAGTCATGACTAACAAGAAATGATTTTCCATGATTATGTGTGCATGCCAAAAAGTTTCAAGTTTCATGTTATGATTATGGTGATCTCATTTTCACTTCTATGATTTGTTCCGTGTTAAGATTTTATGATCTCTTTTGCAGGTTATGATTTTCAAAAAGATATGATATGATTTTTATTTCTTTTGTATACCCTTACTGAGCATTTGAGCTCACCCTTTTATGTTTTCTTTTCCCCAGGACATAAAGAAAGGTTTTAGGTAAAAAAAAGAGAAGATCATTATGGGAGATGTTGAAGATCTTTCCCCACGATTAGAAGATTTTATTCCGAGTTTCCAAAGACACTAAACTATTACGATCCTTGTGTGTGTGTTTTTGTTATGTACTAAGTATTCCGCAAAAGTAATGTAATGTCCATGTACGATAAGCTTCGGGTCTCTACAGACCGAGATTCATTATTTTATTCTTCAAAACTTCTTTCATCTCATATATCATTTGTAGTGTCTTCATTATCTTCAACATAAATATTACCCATGCGACCGTGCTAATTATCTTCATGAGAGTTTCCCTTAGGGAATTGGTTTTCATAATTCCCATACATTCCACATTTAAAAAATTTAACCGTTTTTGATGTCTTAGCAATTCCATTATCCATGTCCATTGTGTTTACTGATCCTTTTCCATTGTAATTATTAGCTTTGTGTCCTTATTTTCCACACCCAAAGAATCTTCCAGTTCCTTTGAAACATTCTCCTTGATGACTCTTCCCACATGACTTACATTAGGGAAATTGAACTTTCTTTCCTCTATGATCATCTTGAAACTCCATCATTCTCATATTAGCTGAGTCAGGAATCTTACCAATGATGATATTATTGATCATATTATGAGATTGCTGATTAGGAATAATAATGATGCTTCTCCTTCCAAATTCCATTTCATTTGGTAGATCATAAAGAATATCATTCCATTGATCATCATATTCTCCATTAATATGAATCTTTTTATTTCCAGCCATTTTCTAAAACCCAAAAAGAATAGTGTGAGAGGAAAAATCATGGTAGGAAAACAACATAATAAAGGGGGTGTACCTTAAATATCTAGGATCTTATGTTTACTTATATTATCTTTACCATAATTCTAGGACTAAAACCTATACTTATACTTAACCTTAGGTACAACCCTCGACATTGCTTAGAAATATCTCTAGGGATCTCACTAAAGTTTTTCCAACCTAGTTTCCAAAGGTTGACTAAACCTTCGCTCTAATACCAACAGTAGAGACCCAAAGCTTGAAATACATAGAAATTACATTACTTTTTCATAATACTTAATACTTGACAAAAATAGACACAAAAATACCATATTAGTTTTGTGTCTTTCGAAAATCGGAACATAATATTCTAATCAAGGTGAAAGATCTTCAACATCTCCCACAAAGATCTTCCACTTTGTTTTCTTAACTATAACCTTTATTTACATCCTGGGGAAAAGAAAATATAAAAAGGGTGATATTAAATGCTCAGTAAGGGTAAAATGGAGAACATAAAACAGTCTCGAAACATTTGAACGTAAGAACATGAACATAAACCATCAAAATCATGAGTAATGACATAAATATTGGTAGTGCATAAATCAATGATCATAAAGGAACATTAACCCTGATAAAATAGCATGGTAATAAAACATTTAATTGTGGTAAACCATTAAGCACATGATATGATTTCCATATTAGCCATGTCATTTCTTCCAAGTCCATCATAGTGGACAAAGTCTCGTACTTAATTGAGTTAACTCCTCATTCCAGTCCTGTATCACTGAACCTGATTAACTTGTCATTCCAGCCATTTCTATCTCATGAGATATAAATACATACCCAATGAATTGGAGAGAGATATAGGTCCCACCCATATCATAATGAAATCATTCTTAAGTGTGCCACAAAATAATCATAAATCATTCATAATAACTCAAAGAATAGAATGGGTTTCATAAAAATCATACCATCATAACATAATCCATATAAAACAAAGGATATAATTCCATCATAAACAAAATAAATCCATGTAAATAATAGGAACATTATACTTTAAACATAAACATATTAAATAATGTAATCTTAGAGGGAAATAGTTTTGAATAGACGCTTGAAAGGAATTCATGAGGAAAATATCGTTTCTTCATCAAAATCATTCTCTTTTCTCAATATGTCATTCGATTTTAAAAGAAAAATATTTTGTTTAAAATAATCATGAGATATTGTATAGTAATATTAATGAAAATGTGGCTTTATGAACTAGTTAAAATCCATTCAGGTCGTATAAGTTAAAAAAACATTCTCCTTGTACTTTTTCCAGAAAATACAAAAAGTTCCTCGTATGGTAAATAAAAGAACGATTCCTTCCATAACACAATGTAAAAGTCAAATATGGGTAAATATGACATTAAAAATAAAAGGAATAATATTAATTAATTTATGAAAAATATTTTATGGACATGGAAGAAAAATATAGGCCCAGTAAATACTTATGTGTAAGCAATCTCGAATAAAAATGAGATTGCAAAATTATCCCTTACCTAATGTCCAATTTCTACTTTATGTGTCCAAGACTCTTGTATAGTGGGTTTAAACAAATTATTAAATTGTAAAAAAACCATAATAATATTTATGATATCATATATGATTCACTTATGACTTTATATTACCCGTTCTTTTTTCAATTCCATGTTAAAGCATAGTTTTGGGTAAAATTGTTTCATTTATCGTACGTGTTTGGACTTGTTGTTCTTTGATATTATTCTTACTTATATCATGATTTACTTACTTACATAATGGAAAACATGATTTATAAATCATATATATTCAGTATATATATATATATATAATAGATAGACAAATGAAATGAAACACACCATTCACGGAGACGGTAGGTCGTACGTACGCATGAACGCTATTTTCCATTCCTTATTTACTTGTATGGAAGTAAGTAGCTGACATATATATATATATATATACATAAATACATTAGATTTATAACTTCATATGTATCATTATTATTCATTATATATACTTTATAATTATTCATAAATGGTTACCTTGGAGAATGAATCTCATCACGTCGTGGAGACGGTAATCCGTACGTACGTACGAGCGATGATATCGTTATCATAATTATGGAATGGAATTGGAGTGGATGATATAATATCTCATAATCATTATGATGTAATAATAACCATATATAGTTATTCTTTACACCTTTATACCCTTCCAATTAAGGTGGTGGTGGAAAAACAAATTACACCACGCCGTGGAGACGGTATTCCGTACGTACGCACGCGCAGTGATTTCATTTTCCATAGGATGGATAAAATGTGAAATGGGGTTGTTTCATATTTATAATAACATATCAGTATATTATTTATACTGATGTTATTACTTTATAATTAAACAACTAAAGAAGAGGAAGTAGAAGAATAAATAAACTTGAAATAATCGGTAGAAGAGATTACCTCTTCTTCGACGCTCCTTCTATTAACCTCCTCTTAGGGCACTAAATTTGGTCTTTGAAGAAGACCAGAACCTCTAGTAGGTATCTATAGAAGTGGAAAAGTTAAATGGTTTGGGTTTCTCTGAGAATGAAGTCTCAATTTTTTTTGAAGAGGAGAGGAAGGAGGTGCCCTTTTATAACGGAGGAGAAGGTCACCTTTGGATACCTCAAAAATATTAATTTAATATAAATTCAGAACCCACATGAAAGGTTCTAAAATTACTCAAATACGAATATTAGTTGAGATAGGGTTGTAATCTCATCCACCAATAAAATTAAGACATTTTGGAAATTTATTTTAAACCTTATCAACATGATTTATCCTTATTTTATCTATTTAATTGTATTTGTGGTAATAAAATTATAAATTTTAAATTATTATAAATAATTATTTATGTGTTGTGAATTATCCATAATTGGGTACTTTATAAAATTTTAGACCTTATAAATTTCAACTTATAATTTTTAAATATTTTTGTGATTTTTAAACAATTTAATAATATGTTATTTTTATAAAATAACAATAGTGTTATTTTTGAAAATATTCATTTATTTGAATTTAAATAAAATACACACAAAGGATATATTTGAACCAAAATATTTAATAGACTCCTAACATGTAATATTCATCTATGAAATTTTTGGGGAACATTAATTAGTTCATTTAATATTTATTTTAATATTTTTAAAACTATTTGTTTGATATTTCTCTTAATGATGTAATTATTAAAACATTTTTGTATAATTATTTAATATACTGATTTGTTTCATAAAAATTAAAAATGAAATACTGTGATGAATATAATCATAATAAAATTTATAATAATACTTTTACATGAATTTATCATCATAAAATAACAACATATAAATTGTTATATTTACTAAATTTTGAAAGTGACAACTTTGACATCATTTAAAATAAAATAATATAAATGTCTTAATCACTTTTATACAGCTCTAAATGGTCCCCAAGTCGACTCTTAGATTCTTATGGTAAATATATACATGGAAAATAAGTTTTGGTCATGTTTTCGAGTCTTTTGATGGGTATTATTACTTTAATTAAAACTATATTATTGAAATTTCACTAAGTAAATAATTTCTGCATCATTAATGTATAAGATATTAAAGTAATTAAATATTTAATAAAAATTACAAATAGAATAACTTCACAAAGAAAAACATTTTATCTTTCAAATGAGTTTTATAATCGAATTTATATTTTGTATAACTATATATTAAAAATACTTATGTTATTAATGTTTTAGTGAGACATATTTCACTTTCTTTAAAATAAAATAAATTAACAGTTTTAATCACATCCAAGTGGTTTTCACTGGATTCCATTTCGACCCAAATATTCTTTAGGACGAAATTTAATCATCCAATTATATTAATAAAAGTGTTATGGTAATATTATAATATTATATTTGCCCTTAATTACCCGATTTACCTTTAACTATGGTAAATAAAATGTAACGTAGTTACTATTCATCGTGTCCAAAAATAAAAAATAGCCTATTAACATAATTTGGACCTAATGATTAAAAATATGGAATAAAAGTTTCAAAATTCAAATCACAGAAGTTGCTGAATTTAATTGAAAATTAATCCAGTTGTTATGAAAATGAGTTTTAAAAGTTAAAACATTGCAAAAGATTAAAATAATTTTACCTATGAATTCAATGTAAAATAAATGATAATGACATAAATTATATTAAATGGTAAAAATATATTCTATTTATACTTTAAAAACATTAAATATTATAATCTAACCATATAAATTATTACAATCAAAAGTTGTTTTTAATTAAAATATTGTGTGTTTTTACTATTCATTATAATATGTATGTTATCCGAATAATATGAAAAATTTATCCAAAGTAAATTTCTATATCCTGATTCCAAAGAAGAAATTTATTTTTTGAAATTGAACTTATAAACATTTCAAAAACTTTATTTAATGTGGGTGCACCATCAAAAGGCGGAAAAACTACATTTTTTTAAAAATACTTATTTTACCCGAAATTTTTTTTGTTCTCATACCATGTTCTAAAAAATGTGTAAGATGAATAATAATGTTATAAAATTCAAAATTTAGTTAATAATATTCATAAATTCAATTTCATAATAATATTATTACAATATATCACTGTTTAGTGAAACTCGGTATTGCATACTACCCACGCTATCGAGGAAGGTCGTGATTGTGTGTATGGAAAGACAAGCCAGAGCTGCGCGTAGTGAATGCTCCCTTTGGTTTTGCGTATAACATAATCAAAACTTTTATCATTTATATAATATATAAAATCTATACGTAATGTTGTGTAGAATAATTTCTACAAAACGAACTTGAAATTGTGTGTAATACGAGCAAAGAATAGTGTTGTGTATACTGCAAGCTAATACAGTGTTGCGTATAGTACAAGATAATATTGGAGTTGTGTACAATAGAAAAAATCAATGAAATTAAATATAATATATCTCATAAAATCTTGGGTTATTACATTCTACCCCACTCGAAATGAATTTCACCCTCGAAATTCGTCGGGGTTATAAATCATTTACTACATTAATGTTTCGTTCATAGAAACCCACATGGTAAAAAGGAATACTCAAACCTAATTTTAAAAATTAATGTATGAAACATAATGGATACCCAAATTAACACATCATTGGGTTTCCACAGAGGAAGAAGATAGGTGAAAATATGGACATGAAAGAGAAATCTAACCATCAATTTCTGACGGAGGGTGGTAGAGAACATAGAAATGATAAAGCCAACAATAACAAAGCCATAAATTTGTGATGATATATGGTACCATCTGATTCATCGGATATGAGAGTACTAGGAAAACATTTTTTTTTCATGATAATTTCTCTAACGTTGATGAATTTTTACATTAGGAGAAATACTTATTTGATTTTAGTGTAATTCCATGAACAATTTCCACTTCATCTCTTATTTAACGAAATGATGTTGAATTTATCATTATTGAAGTATTAGTAGATCATGAAATAGAATGATAGGTCATTCCATCTGTGTCAAACATAAAGTTAAAAAAAGTTATTAAATATACATAAGTCCATCTATGGTGAGATTAATCGTATATGGTTCCAAAAATGGACTTATACATGATCTATCATACCACTTAATAAAATAAAACTAATTTCTACTGACTATGGACTTCCTGTAGGCCAGAGGTAGGTGATAAAGGCATGTCTCACTTTGGTTTTGGGTTCAATTCCCATAACCATGTCTGACGTGATGGGTTTCCGCCCATCCTACGGGTTGTCCTTTTTCTAAAACAACACTATTATAACATTCCACAAATAATATCGAAAAAAGGTTATAGCATTAAACAATACTATATGATGTCCAACATAATCCATTCCAATCTTTAGACATATCCAAAATACTTTTATCCATATCATAGTGTAATGTAAACTATTACTAAAAATATCATCTACCGAGCATGTTAATACCATCATATATCATACGATATATCTTTTTTGTCACATTCCAAAAATTTGAATACCTTAATCATGTATTCTCTTGAAAAATGAATACCCATTGAACCTTAGTGAAAACATGAATGCTGTCAAAAGTTAACTCTTTCCGCATACCAAAATCACAAAATTTCTATATACTCAAACCCTGATATCACATTGTCCTTATATCAGTCATGAGCTCATTAATACTATCAAATATATTATTTTCTCTTTATCCCTTCATTATGCGCATATCATCTGCTTTCCAAAAATATTTCAAACAACTTTCATTGTTACCGATACCATTCATCATATACTTTCAAATACTCAAGGAAATACAACAGTATAACAATCCTTAGATTTTTCTTTATTCCATAGTACCATACAGTTATCTTGATAATCATGCAATCATTCCACTACCTTCTCAAACCATTGACCGAGCTTGATCATTTTATTCCTCAACACTTCTTTCATCTCATATATCATTTTTAGTGACTTCATCATCTTCAACATAAATACCACCCTTGTGACCGTGATGATTATCTTCATGAGATTTTCCCTTAGGGCGTTGGTTTTCATAATGCCCATACATTCCACATTTAAAACATTTAACCATTTTTGATGTGTTAGCAATACCATTATACATCTCCATTGTGTTAACTGAACATTTTCCTTTGCAATTACTAGCTTTTTGTCCTTCTTTTCCACACCCAAATCATCTTCTTGTTCCTTTGAAACATTCTCCTTGATGCCTCTTCCCACATGACATACATGAGGTAAATTGAACTTTCTTTCCTCTATGATCATCATGAAACTCAATCTTTCTCTTATTAGCTGAGTCAGGAATATTACCAAAGATGAGATTATTTATTATATTATGAGACTGCTGATTAGGCATAATAACGTTGTTTCAACTACCAACTACCATTTCATTTGGTAGCTCATGAATAATATCATTCCATTTTCCATCCTATTCTCCATTAACATGAGTCTACAGGTTTCCATCCATTTTCTAAAACCAAAAAATAATAGTGTGAGACGCAAAAATCATGCGAGGAAAAAAACATAATAAAGGGGGTGTACCTTAAATATCTAAGATCTTAAGACTAATTCTTGGATCGTTACAATAATTATAGGACTATAACCTATACTTATACTTAACCTTCGGGACATCACTATACCTACCTTAGAAATATCTCTAGGGATCTCTCTAATTTTATTTCATCCTAGTTTCCAAAGGTTGACTAAACCTTTGATCTGATAAAAACTATAGAGACCCAAAGAATGACGTACATAGACATTACATTAATTTTGTGGAATACATAATTCATGAAAAAAATATATGCCCAAAGAACGTATTAGTTTAGTTTCTTTCGAAACTCTAAACAAAGTCTTCTAATCACGGTGAAAGATCTTCAACATCTCCCATAAATATCTTCCACTTTTATTTTCTTACCTATAACATTTATTTACATCCTGGGTAAAAGAAAAAATAAAAATGGGGAGCATAAATGCTTTGTAAGGGTAATAATGGAGAATATAAAATATTCCTTGAACATTTGAACGTAATAACATGAACAAAAAACATCAAAATCATTAGTAATGACATAAATCATGGCAGTGGATAAAGCATATATTATAATGGAACATTACCCATAATAAAATATAATGGTAATAAAACACTTAATTGTGGAAAACCATTAATCACATAATATGATTTACATAGTATCCAATGCATTTCTTCCAAGACCATCATAGTCGACAATGACCCTTACTGAATCGAGTTCACTCCGTGTTCCTGTCCTATATCGCTGAACCTGATTAACTTATCATTCTATCCATGTATATCTCATGAGATTGAAATCTTTACCCAATTCATTGGAGGGAGATATAGGTCCTACCCATCTCATAATGAAATCATTCTTATGTGTGCCCCCAAAATAATCATATATCATTCTTAATAACCCAAAGAATAGAATGGGTTTCATAAAAATCATCCCATCATAACATAATCAATATAAATCAATGGATATCATTTCATCATAAACAAAATCAAACCATGTAAATATTATGAAAATTATTCTTTAAATATAACCTTATTAAAGAATGTAATCTTAGATGGAAAATAGTTTTTAATAAACACTTGAAATGAATTCTTTAGGAAAATATCATTTATTCTTCAAAATCATTTTCTTTTTTCAAAATGTCGTGTGATTTTAAAAGAAATATATTTTGATGAAAAAAATCATGAAATCATGTAGAGGAATCTTCATGAAAATATGGATTTATGTAATAGTAAAAATCTATTCAATCCGTATAAGTTAAAAAAACATTCTCATCGTACTTTTGCCGAAAAAGTCAAAAAGTTCCTCATATGGTAAAACAAATATTCTTCCATAACACAATGTAAAAGTAAAATAGGGGTAAACATGAATTTAAACATACATATAATAATATTAAACAATTTATGAAAAACATTTTATGGAAATTGATGAAAAATATATCCCTGAAAAATACATACGTATAAGAAATCTTGGATAAAAATGAGATTGCAAAATTATCCCTTACCTTATTTCCAATTTCGGTCGTATGTGTCCAAGACTCCTATATAGTGGGTTTAAACATATTATTAACTTGTAAAAGAACCATAATAATATTTATGATATCATATAAGATTCACTTATTACTTTATATTACCCTTTCATTTATCAATTCCATGATAATGCAGTGTTTTGGGTAAAATTGTTAAGTTTATCGTACGTGTTTGGACTTGTTGTTATTGATATTATTATTAATTATATAATTATTTACTTAAATCCATAATGTAAAACATAATTTATATATCATATATATTCAGTATATATATAATAATAGATAGATTAATGAAATGAAACACACCGTTCATGGAGACGGTAGGCCGTACGTACGCATGGACGTTGTTTTCCTTTCCTTATTAACATGAATTGAAGTAAGTAGATGACATATATATATATATATATATATATCCAGTAGAATTATTATGTCATATATATCATTATTATTCATTATATATAATTTATACGTATTCTTAAATGGTTAACATGTAGAATGAATCTCATCGCGTCGTGGAGACGCTAATCTGTACGTACGCAAGAGCGATGATATAGTTTCCATAATTATTGAATGAAATTGGACTGGATGATATAATATCTCAGAATCAGTATGATGTTATAATAACCATATATAGTTATTCTTTACACCATTTTACCCATCCATGTATGGCGGTGTTGGAAAAACAGATTACACCATGGCGTGGAGACAGTATTCCGTACGTACGCACGCGTGGTGATTTTATTTTCCGTAGGATGGATTCAAGGTGAAATGTGGTTGTTTCATATTTATAATAACATATAAGTATATTATTTATACTGATGTTGTTAATTTATAATGAAACAACGAAATAATAGGAAGTAGAAGAATAGAGAAACCTGAAAGAATAGGTAGAAGAGATCACCTCTCCTTCGACGCGCCTTCTCTTAACCTCCTATTAGGGGTCTAAAGTTGGTCTTTGAAGAAGACCGGGACCACTAGTAGGTATCTATGGAATTGGATGAGTAAAATGGGTAGGGGTTGGCCGAGCATGAAGGCTCAAATTTTTGTGAAGAGGAGAGGAGGGAGGTGCCCTTTTATAAGGGAGGAGAGGGGAACCGTTGGAGACCTCAAAAATGTTAATTTAATATAAATTCAAACCCTAATTAAAAACATCCAAAATGACTGACATCTAAAGATTAGATTAGATATGGTTGTAATATCATCAACAAATAAAATTTAGACGTGTTGGAAATTTATTTTAAACCTTATCAACATGATTTATCCTTATTTAATCAATTTAATTTTATTTGTACTAATAGTATTCTAAATTTTAAATTGTTATAAATAATTTCTTATTTGCTATGAATTATCCATAATTAGGTACTTTCTGAAATTTTAGACAATATAAATTTCAATTTTTAATTTTTAATTATTTTTGTGATTTTTAAACAATTTAATAATATGTAATTTTTATAAAATAACAATAGTGTTAATTATAAAACTATTCATTTATTTGAATTTAAATAAAATCCAAAAAGAAGATATATTCAAAAAAACTCCAATAGACTTATAACATGTCCTATTAATCTAGAAAATTTCTGGGGAACATTAATTAGTTCATATAAAATTTATTTTAATATTTTTAAAACTATTTGTTCAATATTTCTCTTAATGAATTAATTACTACAACATTATTGTATAATTATTTAATATACTTATTATTTGCATAATATTTAAAACTAAAATACTATGATAAAGATAAATATAATATACTTAATAATAATACTTTTACTATAATTTATCATCTTAAAATATCAACATATAAATTGTTATATTTATTAAATTATGAAAGTGACAACTTTGACATCATTTAAAATAAAATAATATAAATGTACAAATCTCTTTTATAAGGCTCCAAATGGTCCCCAAGTCAACCCATTAATTCTTATGGTATATATATACTCTACCATTACTTTTTAGTCAAGTGTTTGGGTCTTTTTATGGGTATTATTACATTTATAAAAACTATATTATTGATTTTTCACTAAGTAAATAATTTGTGCATCATTAATGTATAAGCTATTAAGGAAATTAAATATTTCTTAAAAATTAAAAACAAATTAACATAACAAATAAAAATATTTTGTATTTAAAATGGGTTTTTAATTGAATTTATATTCTATATAACAAGATATTAAAAATACTTTAATAATTAAAGTTTGAGTGAGACATATTTCACTTTCTTTAAAATAAAATAAATTAAAGGACTTAATCACATCCAAGTGGGTTCCAATGGATTCAATTTAGACCCAAATATTCTTTATGACGAAATATAATCATCCAATTATATTAATACATGTTTTTTGGTAATTTAATAATATTATATTTACCCTTAATTACCTGATTTACATATAATTATGGTAAATAAAATTTACCATAGTTACTATTCATAGAGCCCAAAAATAAAAAAGTAGCCTATTAAAATAATTTGGACATAATTATTCCAAATATTGAATCCATTTTTCCAAATTCAAGTAATAGAAATTGCAGAAATTAATTTAAAATTAATCATGTTGTTAAGAAAACTTGTTTTAAAAGTTAAAACATTACAAAAGATTTAAATGATATTACCTAGGAATTCAATGTAAAATCAATGATAATGACATAAATAATATTAAATGGTAAAAATATATTCTATTTATACTTTAAAACCATTAAATATTATAAATTCAACATATAAACTACTACAATGAATAAAGTTGTTTTTAATTAAAATATAGCGTGCTTTTACTATTCATTAAAATATGAAAGTTATCAGAATAATATGAATATTTTATCCAATGTAAATTTATGTATCCTGATTCCAAAGAAGAATTTTATATTTTCAAATTGAACTTATTAACAGGTCAAAACTATATTTAATGTGGGTTCTCTATTAAAAGGTGGAAAACCCGCATTTTGTTAAAAATACATATTTTACCTGAAAAATTTATTTTGTTCTCATACCATGTTCTAGAAAATGTGTATGATGAATAATAATGTTATAAAATTTAAAATTTAGTTAATACTATTAATAACGGCAAGTTCATAATAACATTATAAAAATATATCCTTGTTTACTGAAACCAGGTATTGCGTAATACACACGCTATCGAGGAAGGTCATTATTGCGTGTAACGCAAGCCAAGTCAAGGCTGAGTGCATCGCAAGCTCCCTTTGGTGTCGCATATAAAATAATAAAAACTTATTTCATTTATACAATAAACAAAATCTATACATAATGTTGTGTAGAATAATTTCTATAAAACGAACTTGAAATTGTGTGAAGATGAGCCAAGAACAGTGTTGCATATACTGCAAGATAATACAGTGTTTTGTATAGAACAAGCTAATTTTTGTGTAGTGTACAATAGAATATATAAATGAAATTAAAAATAATATATCTCATAAAATCTTGGTTGGTTACATGGATATTCTACTAGTTGGATAATCTCCTACAATATCAATAGGAACTTTCATAATGATGGAATGTAAAATCTAGAATTCATATCCACAAAGTCAAGGAATTGTTCCAAGAATACAAATATGATTTTGTCAAGGAATTATTAAAAGACACTATATTGTCTCATGTGACCTATCGATGCATCGAGGAGCTATAGCAGGCTCTACCTGTCACGTACCAAGTCCAGTGTATACCTCATATGAAAAGGTATAAAAATAACATAAACATTTGTATTAAAACTAGCATACGAAATGCCAATAGGTTATCCATAAGCCATGAATGGTGTAAAAACAATACATCAACAATCGAACATATCACAAAACCATAAACACAATATCGAAGCTTTGTATCGTAATAAATCAACTTCAAATAATCTTAAAATCCATGAAAGGATGTTGACATAAATGAATTCAAATCCTTTTATAGAGAAATATATTTTTCTATTTTGAAATAATTTAAGAGTCACAGAATTATAAAGAAAATATTTATTTTGAAAATATTCTTATAATATTGTAAGGAAAGATTATATGTATTTAAAATGGTGGAAAATAGACTCACCCACCGTATAAGTTTGAAAAACATTCTTACATTAATTTTTTCGAAAAGGTCATAAATTACGTTGTTTGGGAAACAACAGAAATATTCATCTCAAACTATTTTATAAAAAGTAAAAAAATGGTATAAATTACTTTAACCTAAAGTCTAGTAAATAGTAAAAATGTTTTGGAGTAAATTTTTATGAAACATGGATGAGGATGATAAAGACGTCCCAGAAGATAATTACATATAAACAACCTCAGATAATGAAGAGATTGTAGAATTAACCCTTAACTTGTACTTTTCCTTAGTAGAGGGTGAGTTAAAATCTTGTATAATGGTTAAATAATTGTTTTAAATTATTCAATAATCATATACATTAATATGATATCATGTATGATCTTTTAACATTGCTTTGTTAATAATATCTAAGTATTATCGTCATTTTCGGTGTTATCTGATTCATTTTTCATTATATGTTTTGTTGTGTATGTAATGATTGTTATGTATAGGATGTATCATATTCATTTTCAGAATTATATGAAGTCTTTAGAAATTATTTTAAATCATATAATGAAAATTAGTCTTCAATGGATACAATGGGGAATGAATCTTATCACATTCGGGGAGACGATAATCCATATATACACACGAGCGACAATATCATTTTTTTGATATTAAAATAATATATAATTTGATGTTATATCATATATACAGAGTCATTATCATGATATATTTATTATTTACATCATTTACACATCATTATTAGACCTATCCAAATAATAATGTATTGAATAACAATTACACCACGACATAGTGACGGTAAGCCGTACGTACGCACGTATTGTGACATGTCATTCCACAGATAGATAGAATAATGAATATGGTTGTACCATATTTATAATAACATCACATTATATATAATATACTAGACTTATTATTTTATAATGGAAGAAACAAAGAAAGAGGGAGTGCAAGAAGAAAAGAACTTGAAAGATGTGATGAATGATTTACCTCTTCTTTGGGTTCTTCTTTTTTATTTGATAAAAAAGGCTTATTAGGATGGATTTTTGACTATTGAAAGGCCTCTAGGATTAAGGGAGGATAGTTGAGAGGGTATTTGTGGAGTTTTTGGCCTAGAATAAAGGATTTTATGGTGTGAATTTGATGGAATGGGGAGTGCCCTTTTATAAGAGGGGTGATGGGCACCATAGGAAAAGCTAGAAATATTATTTCATAATAAAAACATTTTCGGTTTATAATGTATAAAAAATTAATTATTTAAAGTATAAGGCGGGGATAGCTCTAAAACCACTCAACCAATATGTTTTAGAGAGGTTTGGGTCACCATATTAAATTTATCATTTAGATTTAACTCTTAGTTAAATAGTATTGACATTTACTATGTCTCTTTATATTTTTATATTATATGGATAATAAAATTACTATAATCTTTCTTGAGAACCACAAGAGGTTCATTAATTATAAAAGTATCATTATATAAGTTATTTGTCCAATCCTTAGATTTTTAGGAATATTATATAAATTAATAATATAATATTTGTTTTAAACATTCCTTTATGTCAATTATGGCACTATTTAATAATTGATTTTTTTTAATGTTCTAAAAACTTTATTCATTCAAAATAAATCTATTCAATCAATAGTAAAATTTAATGTTAACCTATAAATTTCATTTATGGCTTCAAAACAATAAAATTATATTTATTGTAACATTTATAATACCATTTATTTGATTCTTTCATTAATAAGGAAAATACTGCATCATTATTGTGTCATAAATATATTTAATTATTCAACATCCAAAAATAATAAATAAAATTCAATTATGTAAGAAATTGTTTTATATTTCAAATTATTATTTATAGTCAAAATTATAACATATATATCCCTATGTAAAAATTGGTTTACTAAAAGATATATTCTTATTACATTTTTGTATTTACTTTAACTTAATTAATATAAAGTGTCATTATAACTTACAAGTGGCTCCATGAGGTCCCAAAAGCAACCCAAAGATTCCCATGGTCAGACATGTATTATCCAATATGGTTAAGAAATGTGTTAGGCTAATTTAATATTATTATAATATTATTTTTTCCATTATTTAATGGATTTACATTTTAACCATGGTAAAAAAAAATTTACCGAAGTAATTATTCCAAATGTATAAAAATAAAATATACCTATTTAAAAAATTTGTACCATATGATTCTAAATATGGAATCCATTTTTATAAATTCAACACAAATAAGTGGCATAAATTAATTAAAAATTAATTCCTATTGTCAAAGAAAAAAGCATGTTTTTAAAAAATAATAACTATCAGAAGATTGACACTTTCTTATGTCCAGTTCAAATGTGAAATTACGTCCAATGACCAACATTGGATTAAATAGTAAAAATATAATCTAATTATACTTAAAAACCACCCAATAGTATAATTTAGTACTATAAATTATTTTGATTAAAAACGATGTTTTTAATTAAAATTTCTTATTTTACACTATTCATCAAAAATTGAATGTTTTCAGAGAAATACCAAAAATTCACTCTAATAGAATTTTGATATTCCATATCCAAAACTTAAGTCCATTTTGAATGATAAAATTTATAATATTTCAAAAAGTGTGTATTACTATTCATAACGGCTAGTTTGGTAAGTCGTGGTGCGCTTGAACTCGGTGTTCCATGTAATGCAAGTTGTTGAATTACATTGATTAAATAACATAATTTGAAATATTGGGGTGTTACATTCTTACCTCCTTCAATAAATTGAGTCCTCATAAATTTAAATTGTCATTCTAAAATAAAAGGATTAAAATAGAAAATACCTTTGTGTGAAAACCAACAACGGAAATTGGGTTAATAAAATTTAGTTTTAATAAGAGGAAAAGGGGAATTAAAAAGTAACCACCAAATTATGATCTTGACAAGGAGAAAATTTCTGGGAAATAGAGACACATAATTGGGGGTGGGGAATGTAAATATTTATAGGGATATATTGAGGTCATCCATCACAAAAAATTTTTGAATTAAGGGCCTCAAAGCCATCAATCTATGTTGATTTAAAATATCATCGGTTCAACAAAACATAAGGTATTAGGATAACACATTTTTAGTTATAATATCCCTTACCTAAAATTTAAGAATTAATTTCTTCATAGAATTAGATAAGAAAAAAATAAATACATGACAAGTATAGTTCCATCCTTTGAATAATTTCTACCGCAAAATCATTTTCACCTTAAAAGATAATAGAACATAAAAAAATATTCTATTTATCGTATTCATATAGGGTGACAAAAAAATGAATTTTTAATTCATCTATCAGACCCTTTAAAAAACTACATTATTCAATCAATGACATCAAGTGTGAAAGTGGTAGGTGATACACCATTTTCTCCCTTCGTTTGTGTGTCTAAGTCTCGCGGCCTTGCCGGATGTGACGGGTTTCCACCCAACCCCTGGGTTATCCTTTTTATGGCAATCCAAAAATACTCTCAAACTAGACTTATCCAAAATACTTCTATCCAAACTTATAGTTCAAAATTTATAAGGACGGTAAACACAATAAGATCATTTTTTCCATGTAATAACATATGAACACCTTCATAAATTATTTTTTTTATAACACCACAACATCCTAAATTACCCTAAATCCTTATTGATTACATTCATGCTCCTTTATTCCTTATAGAATACTGGATATTATCCTTATATCCAAAAATGTTGTAAACACCAATAATGATGGAATATAAAAATCATTATTCAGTTTCAAGGTATTCATGAATATCCAATATAATTTATCCAAATCAATCATGTATTATTCCAAAATCACTACCTCTGTATCAGAACCATATTATGGTTTATCTTTCTCTCAACCATATATTTTCCCAAAATTTAACCTTCTATTGAGTAACTTTTCTTGGTTCCTCACAATCTCAAGTCCTTAATGATATAGTTTTGCAGTACAATCCTTATATTCTCTATAATTCTTATAATATGTAAATCATTAATACAATACTCAAATGACACAATATTTTAATAAAAATGTAAGAAATATAATAAATCATCTTCATCTTTGGTAGTATGCTAACATTATTATTATTATCCAATAGCAGCATTTGGGGTATACTCTGATGATTTTGACATTGATTTGTGTAGTGTCCCAACTTCTTACAGATGAAGAACTATACATATTACACTTTTTTATTACCCTTGAAATCACATACTTGGTGTCCTTTTTCTCCACACATATAACAAACACTCATTCCCTTCAAGAATTTACCATGGTGATTCTTTCCACAGTTATCACATTTAGGAAAATCCTACTTTTTTCCTCTTCCCTATATCCATATTTATCTCTTCCATCCTTTTCTTCTCTTTCTTCCCTTAAAATCCATAGCACTCACATAATTCTTTACCTATCTTATTAACACATGATAATATTTCTTCATTTGTTGAGAATATATGGGAGACTATTTCCATTCTAAATGATGGATTAATACCGTCAAATATATGATCCTTCTTACTTTTGGGATCATGCATATTGTTGGAGTTCACATTCTTTCTACTGGGAACCATTTCTATACAATGGAATACACTATGCCAGTTTATGAATTGTAATGAATAACTAGAAACATGTAAAATACCTAAAAAAATTGAACAGTTTATTAATATAATCCATAGTCATAAAAATATTTTATTTGAGGAGGTATATACTATGAAATATTTCATAATGATTTGTAAATAAAATTATAATTATCATAATCATATCCCCTCATGAGTGTTATAACCAAGAGTAAAGAAAGTCCCATTTTCGTGCACCAGTTTTCATTTGATTCTAGCTCAAAGAGGTGTTTTCAGGTTTTACCCCTAGGTACATCTGTGCCAGAGGCACCTTTACCAGCTTGTATCCAGATAGGGATGTATTACTTGGAAAACTCACAAAATCTCTACAATACTAGAATTATAGGAATTTCTTCTATACTAACCTCAAAGTCTATCATAGGGATATGTGCTCTAATCATAGTTTATCTAAATCTAGTTTCCAAGGTTTGTACTAAACTTACTCTGATACAAACTGTAATACCCTGACCCCAGAAACCCGGAGTCGGTGCATTATTATATATCATTGGGATGATCACAAAAGATCAAGTCTCGAATGACCGATTAGTTTAGTACCATTGGAAGTAATAGATACATTCATAAGGTTCCCATTACATCATATAATGGAAAACTAAAACAACATTGTTTCCATAGACAACACTGAGATCCCATATACTATCCCTGCAGGCCAATCATAATATAATTCTTCGCATCCGGGGAAAATAAAATATAGAAAGGGTTGAGCTCAGATGTTCATTAAGGATAACAATAAAGTATAAACTTTCATAAATATGCATTAACATCTAAGGCAATGTAAAAAACTAAAACCAAAGCATTTTAAACATGAACTTTGGCATAATATAACAAATTTAAAATCAAAATAATTCCATTTACTTACTCACATGGATATTCTACTAGTATAATAATCACATGAAATATCAATAACCACTTTCATAATGATGGAATTCATAATGCCAGACATCATAACCACATAGTCAAGGCCTTGTGCCAAGAATAAAAATAAGATTTTGTGAAGGCCTTTTGAAAATAAACTAGTTTGTCTCATTTGACCTATCGATTCATTGAGGTGCTATAGTGGTCTACACCCATTACATACTAAGTCCAATGTATTCCACATATGAAAAGGTTTAAACATAACAGAAATATTCGTATTAAAACTAACATATGAAATGTCCATACTTTATTTATAAGACATGAATGTTGTAAAATTAACAAATCCACATTAAAACATATCAAAAAACCTTCAATACAATATGGATGTTTTGTATCACAATAAATAAACTTCAAATAAGCTTAAAATCCATCAAAGGGTGTTGACATATATGAAATCAAAAACTTTTTAGAGAAATATCTCTTTCTATTCTGAAATCATTTAATAGTCACATAATAATAAAGAAAACATTTATTTTGAAAATATTCTTATAATCATGTAATGGAAGCATCGACGTACTTATAATGGAGGAAAATAGCCTCACCCACCGTATATGTTAAATAAACATTTGTACCTTAATTATGTCGAAATGGTCATAAATTACCTTTTTTGGAAGACGACAGAAAGATTCCATTCAAACCATTTTACAAAAAATAAAACAAGGGTATAAATTACTTTATACCATAGTCTAGTAAATATTAAAAATGTTTTGTAACACATTTTTAAAAAACATGAATGTGGATGATAAAGAGGTGCTAATAGATAATTATATATAAACAACCTCAGATAATGAAGAGATTGTAGAATTAACCCTTAACATGTAATTTTACTTGGTCGAGGGTAGGTTCACCTCATGTATAATGGTGAAATAATTGTTACTAAATTATAAAAGAATCATATAAATTAATATGATATCATATATGATCTTTTAATATTTCTTGGTTAATAATATCGTAGTATTATCGTCGTTTCGGGTGTTAACGGATTCGTTTTCCTTTATATGTTTTGTTACATAAGTAATGTTACTTATTGATTGGATTTATCTTATTAATATTCAGAATTATATTAAGCATTTAAAAATTAAATTTAACCATCTATTGAAAATTTGTCTTGAATGGATACGATGGAGAATGAATCGCATCGTGTTCATGGAGACGGTAATCCGTACGTACGCACGAGAAACAATATCATTATTCTGATATAAAAATAATATATAATTGTATGGTATATCACATATAAAGAATCATTATCATGTTATATTTATTATTTATATCAATTACACATCTTTATTATAACTATCTATATAATAATGTATTGAATAACAATTACAGCATGACGTGGAGACGGTAATCCATACGTACGCATGTATGGTGACATGTCATTAAAAGTATGGATAGAATAATGAATATGGTTGTAACATATTAATAATAACATCACAGTATATATAATATACTGAAGTTTTTATTTTATATTTGAATAAACAATGAATGATGAAGTGGAAGAAGAAAGAAACATGAAAGAGGTGATGAAATATTTACCTCTTCTTCGGGTTCTTCATTTTTATTAGACAAAAAGGGCTCCATAGTTTTTCATTTTGTCTAAAGGAAGGCCTCTCGGAAGAAGGGAGGAAGTTTGATGGGGCATTTGGGCAGGGTTTGGCTGAGCCAAAAGGCTTTGTAGGAGTGAGTTTGAGGGAAGGGGGAGTGGCCTTTTATAAGAGGGGTGACAGGCACCTTTGGAAAAGTTAGAAATATTAGTTTATAATAAAATAATTTTCGGTTTATAATGTCTCAAAAATGAATTATTTAGAGTCTAAGTTGGGGATAGGTCGAAAACCACTCAACAAATAGGTTTTAGATTGGTTTGGGTCACCATATTACCTTTTTCTTTTATATTTAACTCTTACTTAAATAGTTTGACATTTACAATGCCTTTTTGTATTTTTCTATTACATGGTTAATAAAATTACTATAAAATTCCATGATAACCCAATGTGGATAATTAATTATACACCTATCTTTATATAATTAATTTATTCGAACTTTATAATTTTATGAATATTATATAAATTAATAATATAATATTTGTTTTAAAATTTCCTTTATATCTATTTTGACACTATTTAATAATTTATCTTTGTAAAAGTCCTAAGAACTTTATAAATTCAAAATAAATTCAATTAATCAATCCTAACATGTAATACTAACCTAGAAAATTAGTGTATGGCATCAAAACATTCAAATTATATTTATTGTAACATGTATAATACCATTTATTTGATTCTTTCATTAATAAAGAAGATATTGCATCATTATTGTTTCATAAATAAAATTAGTTATTCATTTTCTAATAATTATAAATAAAATACCATTATGTAAGAAATATTTATAGATTTCTAATTAATATTTATAGTCGAAAAGATAACATATATAAGCCTATGTAAAAATGGTTTTTATAAAAGATATATTCTTATCTCATTTTTTATTTACTTTAACTTAATTAATATAAAGTTTCATTATCACTTAAAAGTGGCTTTATGGGGTCCCAAAATTGATCCATAGATGTCCATGGTCGGCCATGTATCAGCCAATAGGGATAAGACATGTGTTAGAGTTATTTAATATTATTATAATATTACCTATTTTCAAAATTTGGACCTCCTGATTCTAAATATGGAATCCATTTTTCTAAATTCAAAACACATAAGTGGAAGAAATTAATTTAAAATTAATTCCCGATGTGAAAACAAAAAGCGTGTTTTTAAGAAATAATAACTATCAAAAGATTGACAATTTCTTATGTCCAGTTTAAATGTAAAATTACGTCCAATGACAAAATTTGGATTAAATGGTAAAAATATAATCTAATTATACTTAAAAACTACTCAATAGTATAATTTAGTGCTCTAAGTTATTATGATTAAAAAAGTTGTTTTAAATTAAAATTTTGTATTTTTCACTATTCCTAAAAAATTGAATGTTTTTATAAAAATACAAAAATTTACCCTAAGATAAATTTGATATTCTGAATCCGAAAATGATGTTCAATTTGAAAGATAAAATTTATAAAATTTCAAAAAATGGGTATTATTATTCATAACGGCATGTTTGGTAAGTCGTGGTGCACGTGAACTTGGTGTTGCGTGTAGTGAAAGTTATTGAATTAATTTGAAGAGATAACATACTATGAAATCATGGGGTGTTATAGTTTTAGTCAAGAAATGATTTTATTTAATTTTGAGGATATTTTGAGGTTTAGAGTTATACAGAATTAATCCTTAACTCATCCTTAAAAAATCATAAAATAAAAAGTAGACACCCCTAATTGGTATTTATTTTTTTCATAATATAAAAATTTTAAAATGAGAATGATATATTTTTATCAAAACTATTCATGACTTTCAACTTGACATTTTCCCTTCACTTACCCATCCTTAAAACCTCTGATTTTTTTAACATGGGATGAAAACTGATTCATAGTAATGGATATAAAAATAGAGGGTATTGTTGGTGTAGTAAAAACATGAAAACCAATGAAAACCCCCTTTATTTAAACATAAAATTTTACCCAAAATTGGAATTATAATTAAATTAAAAAGATCAATTTTCCATTTTAAAATAATTTTTTCTTAAAAAACTCATTATCGAGCATAGAATATTCGTCTAGGTTCCTTGGGATATCATATTGTTGAACCATTATTAAAACCTTATAGAACCCTTAATAAAACATTATATAACACTTATATATGATAATAACCATAAAGGAAACCTCCAATATAGTTTTTAAAAGAATATAATTTTTACGCAATGTACTGGAGTACTATCTGAGTGAACTCATCATTTCAGCTATAACGGGCTCACCCGAGGCTATCTAGGTGCACCCCTAATTTATAATTTCAATGAACCATGAAATGAATAATAAACTTCATCATGTGAAAAACTCTTTTAAACTATTATTTAAATAAAATTGAAATATTAAAATACCATTTTCTATTAAAATTCCTTTTCAACACAAAATACACTATTCTTTTGAAAAACAATTTTCAATGCCAAAATACACAATAGAAATAGAAATATGAGTTTTTGAATAATAAATCATGTAATATTTAAATGAAATAATTAAATAAAAAAATCATGATTATATTAATGATAATTTTCATTTTACTACAAAAATATTACATTTCAATTGTCATTTGTCAAAGCGTTCTCTTTGAAACACGTAAATGATACCTTTGAAAACCTTTTAAATAAATTAAAATAGACATATAATTGAACAAATAAATAATTTATGGCCATATGAATCATTTAAAATATAATTTTAATATTATATTCATGGAAGATAAATAGAGTTTTAATAAAACCCACAAAAAAAATTTTTAAAAAGAAAAGCCCATTCTCCCTTAGGAGACACTTAAATCATAATCCAAATTAAAAATTACATTAAAAACATTAAATATTGTTATAATATATAATTTATTGATATTTAAATCCAAATGGGATGTATATACACCTTATAAAATGTAAACGGTGAAGAACATCATTATATGCCTCAATGAAAAGAAATTGAGATGAAATCCCTTGCCTGGATTCTGACTTGTCACCTGTGTATTTATATTCCTTAATAATAAACATATGTTAATTATTTAAATTATTGACCATTTTTTTTAATTTTAATATTACTTTTATTTCACTTATTACCATGTTATATGAAATTACATAATCAATTTTGTTTATGTTGGATGTTTTGACCATATTCAGTTTACTTGTCAAAAAAAGAATACGATTGGTTGACTATGGTCAATGTGGTAATTATATAAACATTTAATAATAATAATAATTACATAATTACAATATTTATAAATAAACTTTAATTTTAAAACCAATCATTAATTATGATTATGAAAAATGAATTTATATTTCATTTATTGAGACAGTACGTCATATGTATGCATAAGTAGTGTTCCCAATTTTCAATGATTATTATAGAAAGAAGGGAAGAAACATTTATCTTTCGAGAATTACTATAATATCAAATATACCATCAGATTTATTTATATAAAATAATATATATATATATATATATATATATATATATTATAAGGCCCCGACCTTAAACCTTTCTTAATCTTGAGTTATTACAATATTACACATTGAGGATCTTTTTAGGTTTAGAGTTTTAGATAATTAGATAATGAATATTGCATTACATTCCATATTTAAACAAATTGGTTACATAAAAGACAATATTCATTCTTCCCATAATCGGAAACATATTTAAAATAAAACACGGATTCTTTCTTGACACATCCTTGACACTATCATCACATCATGTACCGTTCCCTTAACCTGTGAAAAACATTTCAAAAACTTGGGATGAGCATAAAAAGCTCAGTAAGGGTTATAAAATTTTTGAAAGGAAACATGAGTTCATATATACATAAGAATAAAATCATACTTTACCCATAAAACATAGGCACTTTAACATACCTCATCAAACCATGAAGAAATCATAGAAATAATAAGACATAAAGGTAACCTGAGGAATTCATAACATTCTTACGTAGGGAGTAACCCTCTTGGTTACGTTTGAAATACCCATCACAGTATATTCCCTAAATCCCTTCAGAGAAACCTTAACGTTTCACTAATTCGCATTACCCAATGCATTGGAGAGCTATATCGGGCTCACCCACCCTTAGTTTATCACGGAACCACCCGTCTTCATAATAATACCCAAGAACCTCAACATAATCGTATCACATAAAACATGAATAAAGGAAACATAACATTTCCACCTTTCAATCAAAAGATATCAATACAACACATTGATATAAAAAAATTACGAAAACCATTTTCAATACCAAAATAAAATAAAAGTAAAACATGGTATTTATTTTTCTTTTAAAAAGAAGGTATGGCTTGTAGATGAATCTGAAACTCAAATAATGGTCACGGCAGCGGATAAGTCGTTGTCGCCGCATACGTACGACAAAAAAACATTCCCTTTTTTCGTTTAGTAAACACTTCGTATAAAAAAGATTCCTTTTGAATAAACGTAAAAGTCAAGGGGGTTTATACACCGTATGAAAGAAGGTTGTGTGTAAAACAAAATATGCCTCAATGAAAGGAGATTGAGACGAAGTCCCATACAAAGACGATATCCTTGGTTTAACGATAAATCAATTACATAATTATGTGTGACAAAAGAATACACCAAATATAAGTGGATATTAAGTGTAAAATAATCAAAGGTCATTCACACATATTCAAAGGATGACATATTCAACAACTACATGTTGAACCCAAAGAAATCGAAATTGGGTTAAGAAGTTCCCTTGACAGCCTAACGGCGTCACATCAAAATGAGTTGATGAGAGATAAAAAAAGGGTATCTCATCACTTGGAAATAAAATTTACATCAATAAGGATATATGAGAACATATCCCAACATAACAATATGTAAACTAAAAGACCCAACAAAAGAAGTCTTTTAAAAAGAGGAGGGTGAAAGGTTCCCTTACCGACATGGGTATCTTTCGAAACATACACCTCGTGAAAGAAAGACAATAAAAAATTGATGTAAATACTCATAAAAAAAATTATATTACACAATGAGTAAAATAATGGGCATTACATACACCACTCAAAGGAAATTGTGGAAAATGTAGCATAAATCTCATGGGAATAAAAGTGAGATAAAAAATCCCTTACGAAAACACAGCAGCCTAACGGCGCCACATAAAACTTACAAAAATGGATTGATGAGATCAGATAGGTTATCTCATCATATTAACATAAAGTTTATATAAAGAGTATTATAAAAGAAAATCCCCCAACATAAAAAATAGAATCTTAAAAGAATTGACATAATGGAGAGTACTTAAAAAGAAAGAGAGGGGTTAGATCTCTTACGAAAATTCGGCAGCCTAACGGCGCCACTCAAAACTTCAAAAATGTATTGATGAGAAAGAATAGGGTCTCTCATCATATGAACATAAAAATTACAGTAAGGGTAATATATAATAACATCCCAATAACAAGAAAGATGAGCTTAGAAGGAATGACATAAAACAGTGTACTTAAAAAGAAAGAGAGGAGAAGGATCCCTTACCTCGGGTCTGACTTCACTCGATCGTTCTTTAACGTCCTGAATAATAAACTTGAGTTAATTTCAAATTCATTAAGAACCTTTTTCTAGTTCATTATTCCTTTTATATCACTTATTTCCATTTTATAAACATTATGTAATCATTTAAGTTAATAATGTTTGTTTTGTCGATATTTGGTTCTTAAGTCGAAGGTGGACTTCTTACAATTACATGTTGTTCGTGTGGTCAAATGTTCATTATATCCAGAATTATATTAATGATTTGGATATCATATATATCATATATATCCAGAATATACATGTATTTATAATATTACATAATAATTTAGAGGTAAGAAATGAAATGCACCGTTCATGGAGACGGTAAGCCGTACGTACGCATGAACGCTACTTTCATTTCTATTTCATATTTTTATGGAATGGAATAATAATTATATAGAGGTATATTATAATTCCAGTATAAAATCATATATAATAACATTAAATCCATCCTTTATATGTCCCACATATGGCATTAACGAATCACATCACTTTGAGGTGGCGGTAGTCCGCACTTCCTTAAATGAAGATATCGCGTTTACCTATAATGGAAACCATAAAGGTATGCCCAAAATGAAAAATACAGAAGCTTAAGGAAAACATAAACATATTATATATCATATATAAATATAGTGTCATCTTAATGTCCACCATTGAAGGTGTTAAAAGAATGATGAACAATCATTGTTTCGGGAGGCCGAAATTCGCCATCCGCGGAAACAGTATGTTCTTTAACCATTATATGTAGGTGTGTGAAAGTGTAGCTAGA
The DNA here is from genome assembly GCA_963277665.1 of Viscum album. NCBI lineage: Eukaryota > Viridiplantae > Streptophyta > Magnoliopsida > Santalales > Viscaceae > Viscum > Viscum album. The sequence goes on from OY728151.1 coordinate 570,629,200, forward strand.
ATCATTCTTATGAAAACATCATAGTATATTGATGATACTAGAGTTGTTACAAAATAAATGAATAAAAAGAGTTTAGGGGGTTGGAGAAGCAAAATAAAACAAAAGGACTCAAGTGAAGACATTACCTTAAAATCGGGTAACTGCCTTTGATTTGAGCTCAAAGGATTCATTGGGAAGACTTCTGCCCAAAGTGAGGCTTCATGGAGTAAGAGAGGTAAGTGTAGAGGCAAAATGGGCAGAGTTTGACCGAGCCAAAGGCTTTGGGAGTGTGGGTAAGGAGGTAGAGTTGGGGGCCTTTTATAAGAGGAGAGGAGGGGCACTCTTGGAAGGTAAAGAAAAGTCACTTTATTTTAAAATGGTATTCGGATTTAAGAGGTCCCACATTTATGTGTTTCGAGGATAAGGTGATAAGGGTTCGAAATCCACCCATACAAAAGGTTTTGGACATGTGTAGGTCTTAGATATTACATTATGTTTCCATTTTATTTAAATCGTTAAATAATGAGGTCATCACTACATCATCATGATGTCATAAATAATTTAATTTATTTAATATCTAAATATTATAAAAAAATACTATGATGTAGGAAATCTTTTTATATTTCCAATTAATATTTATAGTCAGAAATATGATTTCTATAACCCCGTGTAAAAATTGTTTTAGTAAAACATTTCATGTTTGTCTCATTTTTACTTTAACTTTAAATAAAAAGATATTAATGTCATTTTCCAACCAAAGTGGCTTCATGGGGTCCCCAAGTTGACCCCTGGGTTTTCTTGGTCGTCCATGACACATCCAATGAGGTTAGGACATGTTTCATGTTTATTTCATATTATTAAAACATTATTTTTACCTTAATCTACACTAATTACCTCTAATCGCGATTAAAAACATAATAAGTTATTATTCACCAAAAAATTATTTTTATCCCATTGAACCACATTTTACTTCTTAATGACAACCATGTATGTCGGATTTTTGAAATTCAAAACACAAATATGGAAAATTTTTATTTAAACAGAAAAATCAGTTTTTATAAGTACCACTTAGTGGTTTCACTATTCATTAAAAATTGATGTTTTTCAGAAAAATCCCAAAAATTCACCCTATGATATATTTGATATTCCGAATTCAAAAACTAAGTCTATTTTAAAAAATTAAAAACATATAAGTCACATTAATTAATTTAAAAATTAATTCCTGCTGTCAGAGCAAGTAGCGTGTTTTTATGAAACAATAAGTATCAAAAGATTGACACTAGTTTAAGTCTGATTTCAAAGTGAAATTAATTCCAACGAACACTATTGGATTTAATTGTAAAAATATATTCTAATTTCACTTTAAAACCAATTCAGAAGATAATCTAATCATATAAATAAATTTGATTAAAAAGAGGTTTTGAATTAAAATACAACATTTTACACTATTCATTAAAAATGAACTTTATCAGAAAGATACCAAAAATTTACACAAAGTAAATTTTGATATCCCAATTCTTAAGAAGAGTTTTATTTGGTCCAAAATGATGTATAAGAGTGAACAAAACTATATTTAATGATAGTTCGCCATCAAAAGGCGATAAGTGAGCCTTTAGTGAAAACTAGGGCATATACGCCTAAATTTGAATTCTTTCCGTATTTTAAGCCTTTATCTTTTATTGGATAAATGTAAAAACATTTAAAAACATATATAATAATATTTTAGTTATTTATATCCATTCCTGCCAATACAACGGCTAGATGTTAACTACCATTTAAAATAATATTATTTTATTATTAGAGTGCAATGTAAGATTCCCAAGAAACTCGTTGTTGCGTGTTGGGTACGCCATCGAGCATAGTGTCCCCTTTAAAGACATATTAATATTTTATTCACAAATATGGATAAATGTGAAATTTTCATATTCTTTATTTACCTGGGGTGTTACATCCTTCCCCCCTTTTGGGAATTGCGTCCTCGCAATTTTAAAATTGGGGCTTGGAATCTTCATTGAAAATTCCACATCGGAACAAGAGTCAGTGAAACAATCACATTAAAATAAAGAAAGATAAGTACACAGGTCACCCGAGTTAACCCATACTAGGATTCCAAGTATGAAAATATGGACATGGAGGAGTAAACATAGGGTCATAGTCTGATGGAGAGTGATAGAAAACATGTTTAGGAGAAAGTTAACAATAATAAAATCACAAACTTGTGATGGGTTAAACGGTGTTGGGTTCCCCAGTAGAAAAAGTTAATAGACAACATTTTTGTTTTAAGTTACTTTTTATTGAGTAATTTATTCATAAGGAAACATAATCACTTATCATGTTGACTTTCAACTTTTATTAGATTCCTTACACAAACTCATATTTTCTCCAAAAGACGAGTATTTAGGAAGACTTTTTCACATTAAGAGTACTATAATCAATTTCTAGAGAATCACCTAAACAAAAAAAGAGAACTATATACTTCACATGTCTTTAGGCTTTAACCAAAACCCAATCCAAAAAGTCTAGTACGAGGTCAGATAATCCAGAAAGGCTAACCCTTTAAAAAGAAAATCTATGCTTAATCTCCAAAATTTGTCCAACAAAACCCAAAGTTCAACGAGGACCATTCGATAACCAATTTGTCCATAAAATTCTTCAAATAAACCAATATAATATTGAAACCCAAATATTTGAAGGATTTAGTCACATAGTCTTCCAAGTTAAATCGTAACATTTATCTACAAACAACATCAGTTGCTCCTAAAGTCTCGTATTGAAAAGTAATTAACCTAATCACATATCCTTCATGATAGGTTAATCATTTTCATAAATAACCCAAAATAAACTTACTCTTAATTCATAAAATCATATAACTAAAAAGAATCAGTCAAACTAACTAGGGACTTCACGTAGTCCAGTGGTAGGCGATAAATACCAGTCACACTTTGGTTTTGGGTTCGATTCCAGCAGCTTTGTCCGACGTGACGAGTTGTCACACAGTCTGCGTGTTGTCCTTTTTCCAAAACTATATAATTCTTAATTCATTCCCCAAAAAGAGATAAAATCATCAAAAATGATCATAAAATATTTTAACCTCAAGTTTATCTCATGCCTTTCATTTTCCACCATATCATATAATAACCCATAATTACCTCAAAAGTAAGGATCATATAAACTCTAATGGTTACCTTTGTAATTATTACCTGAACTTCCACATCGATTGGTCATCTCATACATGATTCATTACAGAACATACCATGGTTCAAGTGGTTGATCATGACTCCTTGATATTTGGTTTAGAACAACCATGAGTTTCCTCATTGAATCCTCCATTTTATCTAGTATCTTAATTAGAGAACCACCACAGTTTCCTTCAAACATGTTGACTCTTTGGTGCCTGCTCTATCCATCCATTCACTAAAAATAGGAATGTTAGTGTGAGTATATCAACAAAAACATCATGTACTAATGAGGAAGGTAAACACTAATATATACTTACTCATTCACTTTATCTAAAACTAGGACTCTTTCTCAAATCCTAACCATTATGGTAATGTCACTTATGCTTAAAGAATACCCTAACCTCTAAAATTATCTAAACCAACCTCTGATACCAACTATAAGGCCCCAACCTTAAACCTTACTTAATCTTGAGTTATTACAAGATTACAAATTGAAGATCTTTTTAGGATTAGATTTTTAGAGAATTAGATCATGAATCTTGTATTACATTCCACATTTAAACAAAGTGGTTACATAAAAGACAATATTCATTCTTCCCATTAACGGAATCATATTTAAAATAAAACATGGATTATTTCTTGAAACATCCTTTACACTATCATCACATCAAGTACCTTTCCCTTGACCTGTGAAAAACATTTCAAAAACTTGGGATGAGCATAAAAAGCTCAGTAAGGGTTATAAAAATATGTAAAGGAAACATGAGTTCACATATACATAAGAATGAAATCATACTTTACCCATAAAACATAGGCACTTTAACATACCTCATCAAACCATGAATAAATCATATAAATCATAAGACATAAAGGTAACTTGAGGCATTCATAACATCCTTACGTAGGGAGTAACCCTCTTGGTTACGTTTGGAATACCCATCACAGTATATTCCCTAAATCTCTTCAGAGAAACCTTAACGTTTCACTCCTTCGCTTTACCCAATGCATTGGAGATCTATATCGGGCTCACCCGCCCTTAGTTTCTCACGTAACCACCTGTCTTCATAATAATGCCCAAGAACCTCAACATAATTGTATCACATAAAACATGCATAAAGGAAACATAACATTTCCACCTTTCAATCACAAGATATCAATACAACACATTCATATAAAAACATTACGAAAACCATTTTCAATACAAAAATAAAATAAAAGTAAAACATGGTATTTATTTTTCTTTTAAAAATAAGGTATGGCTTGTAGAGGAATCTTAAACTCAAATAATGGTCACGGCGGCGGAGAAGTCGTTATCGCCGCATACGTACGACAAAAAAACATTCCCTTTTGTCGTTTAGTAAAAACTTCGTATAAAAAAGATTCCTTTTTAGTAAACGTAAAAGTCAAAGGGTTTATAGACCGTATAAAAGAAGGTTGTGTATAAAACAAAATATGCCTCAATGAAAGGAGATTGAGACGAAGTCCCATACAAAGACGATATCCTTGGTTTAAGGATAAATCAATTACATAATTATGTGTGACAAACGAATACACCAAATATAAGTGGATATTAAGTGTAAAATAATCAAAGGTCATTCACACATATTCAAAGGATGACATATTCAACAACTACATGTTGAACCCAAAGAAATCGAAATTGGGTTAAGAAGTTCCCTTGACATCCTAACAGCGTCACATAAAAATGAGTTGATGAGAGATAAAAAAAGGTTATCTCATCACTTGGACATAAAATTTACATCAATAAGGATATATGAGAACATATCCCAACATAAAAATATGTAAACTAAAAGACCCAACAAAAGAACTCTTTTAAAAAGAGGAAGGTGAAAGGTTCCCTTACCGACATGGGTATCTTTCGAAACATGCACCTCGTGAAAGAAGGACAATACAAAATTGATGTAAATACTCATAAAAGAAATTATATTACACAATGAGTAAAATAATGGGCAGTACATACACCACTCAAAGGAAATTGTGGAAAATGTAGCATAAATCTCATTGGAATAAAAGTGAGATGAAAAATCCCTTACGAAAACTCAGCAGCCTAACGGCGCCACATAAAACTTACAAAAATGGATTGTTGAGATCAAATAGGGTATATCATCATATTAACATAAAGTTTATATAAAGAGGAATATAAAATAACATCCCCCAACATAACAAAGATGAGATTAAAAGAAGTGACATAATGGAGAGTATTTAAAAAGAAAGAGAGAGGTTAGATCTCTTACGAAAATTCGGCAGCCTAACGGCGCCACTCAAAACATCAAAAATGGATTGATGAGAGAGAATAGGGTCTCTTATCATATGAACATAAAAATTACAGTAAGATTAATATAAAATAACATCCCAATAACAATAAATATGAGCTTAGAAGGAATGACATAAAAGAGTGTACTTAAAAAGAAAGAGAGGAGTAGGATCCCTTACCTCGGGTCTAACTTGACTCGATCGTTCTTTAACATCCTGAATAATAAACTTGAGTTAATTTAAACATTATTAATAACCTTTTTCTAGTTCATTATTCCTTTTAGATCACTTATTTACATGTTATAAACATTATGTAATCATTTAAGTTAATAATGTTTGTTTTGTCGATATTTGGTTCTTAAGTCGAAAGTGGACTTCTTACAATTACATGTTGTTCGTGTGATCAAATGTTCATTATATCGAGAATTATATTCATGATTTGGATATCATATATATCATATATATCCAGAATTTACATGTATTTATAATATTAAATAATCATTTAGAGGTAAGAAATGAAATGCACCGTTCATGGAGACGGTAAGTCGTACGTACGCATGAACGCTACATTCATTTCTATTTCATATTTTTATTGAATGGAATAATAATTATATATAGTTATATCATAATTTCAGTATAACATCATATATAATAACTTTAAATCCATCCTTTATACATCCCACATATGGCATTAACGAATCACATCACTTTGAGGGGGCGGTAGTCCGCACTTCCTTAAACGAAGATATCACGTTTACCCATAATTAAAACCATAAAGGTATGAAAAAAATGAAAAATACATAAGCTTAAGGAAAAAATAAACATATTATATATCATATATAAATATGGTGTCATCTTAATGGCCACCTTTTAAGGTTTTAAAAGAATGTTGAACAATCATCGTTTCGGGAGGCCGAAATTCACCATCCACGGAAACAGTATGTTCTTTAACCATTAGATGTAGGTGTGTGAATGTGTAGCTGGAATCCTTATTATTAAAACATCCTAGTATATTTATGATACTGGATTTTTTACAAAAGAAATGAATAAAAATAGTTTAGGTGGTTGTAGAAGCAAAATAAAACAAAAGGACTCAAGTGAATACATTACCTTAAAATCGGGTAACTCCCTATGGTTTGAGCTCAAAGGATTCCTTGGGAAGACTTCTGCCAAAAGTGAGGCTTAAAGGAGTAATATAGGGAAGTGGAGAGACAAATTTGGCAGAGTTTGGCCGAGCCAAAGGCTTTGGGAGTGTGGGTATGGAGGTAGAGGTGGGGGCCTTTTATAAGAGGAGTGGAGGGGCACTCTTGGAAGGTAAAGAAAAGTCACTTTATTTTAAAATGGTATTCGGATTTAAGAGGACCCACATTGATGTGTTTCGAGGATAAGGTGATAAGGGTTCGAAATCCACCCATAAAATAGGTTTTGTACATGTGTAGGTCTTAGATATTACATTATATTTCCATTTTATTTAAATCGTTAAATAATGAGGTCATCGCTGCATCATCATGATGTCATACATAATTTAATTTATTTAATGTATAAAATTTTAAAAAAAATACTATGATGTAGGAAATCGTTTTAGATTTCCAATGAATATTTATAGTCAAAAATCTGATTTGTATAATCCCGTGTAAAAATTGTTTTAGTAAAACATTTCATGTTTGTCTCATTTTTAATTTAACTTTAAATAAAAAGATATTAATGTCATTTTCCAACCAAAGTGGCTTCATGGGATCCCCAAGTTGACCCATGGGGTTTTTTGGTCGTCCATGACACATCCAATGAGGTTAGGACATGTTTCAAGTTTATTTCATATAATTAAAACATTATTTTTACCTTAAACTACACTAATTACCTCTAATCGCGATTAAAAACATAATAAGTTACTATTCACCAAAAAATTATTTTTATCCCATTGAACCACATTTTACTTCTTCATGACAACCATTTGTGTTGGATTTTTGAAATTAAAAACACAAAGATGGAAAAATTTCATTTAAACGGAAAAATCAGTTTTTATAAGTACCACTTAGTGGTTTCACTATTCATCAAAAATTGAAGTTTTTCAGAAAGATCCCAAAAATTCACCCTAAGCTATATTTGATATTCCGAATACAAAAATGAAGTCTATTTTACAAAATTAATAACGTATAAGTCACATTAATTAATTTAATAATTAATTCCCGCTGTTAGAGCAAATAGCGTGTTTTTATGAAACAATAAGTATCAAAAGATTGACACTAGTTTAAGTCTGATTTCAAAGTGAAATTAATTCCAACGACCACTATTGGATTTAATGGTAAAAATATATTCTAATTTCACTTTAAAACAATTTCAAAAGATAATATAATCATATAAATAAATATGATTAAAAAGAGGTTTTGAATTAAAATACAACATTTTACACTATTCATTAAAAATGAACTTTATCAAAAAGATACCAAAAATTTACACAAAGTAAATTTTGATATCCCACGTCTTAAGAAGAGTTTTATTTGGTCCAAAATGATGTATAAGAGTGAAAAAAAACTATATTTAATGACATTTCTCCATCAAAAGGCGATAAGTGAGCCTTTAGTGAAAACTAGGGCATATACACCTAAAATTGAATTCTTTTCGTATTTTAAGCCTTTATCTTTTATTGGATAAATGTAAAAACATTTAAAAACATATAAAATCATATATTAGTTATTTCTATCCATTCCCCCCAATACAACGGCTACATTTTAACTACCATTTAAAATAATATTATTTTATTATTAGAGTGCAACGTATGATTCCCAGGAAACTCGTTGTTGCGTGTTGGGTACGCCATCAAGCATAGAATCCCTTTTAAAGTCATATTAATATTTTATTCCCAAATATGAATAAATGTGAAAATTTCATATTCTTTATTTACCTGGGGTGTTACATATATATCATTATTTTTATTTAAAAGGAATCACATCACTTTGACGAGGTGGTAGTCCACTTGTCCACAAATGATGTTACCACTTTTTCTGTATGCCAAATGGGAAGAAGAAAATTATATATTATATTTACAGAAAGAAAAATATTTCAAGAATATAAAAATTATTTCACTTATATCATATATATTAATTATATTTTCCCTTATTACCTTTTATTTATCATCTCAGTGAAAAACAATTCACATCACTTTGCCAGGCTGTAGTTCATCGTACACACAAGTAACCCCATCATATCCCTTACGTTATAAAATCTATAAAAGGGTGCATATAATAAAATTAATTTTAATGTATTATTATGTTATTTATATAATACTTACCATATATATAGGGTCTTTCAGTAACAATTCACAACAATAAAAGGTGGTAAAGGAAAAAATGAACAATATGGTTTCGTGAGGTGGTAGTCCGTCAAATGCACGAACAATGATTTCATTACCCATTTATGGATGTGTGTGTAGTTTTAGGTGGAAAACATAAAATAAAAAACATTTATTATATTGAGGAAAAATTTTATTATATAATCATTTTATAAGAATAAATTAAATGGTGGAGAAATAAATAATACAAATGTTCACGTTGATGAACATTACCTCTTCATCATGTAACTCATTTTGGTTTGCATCAAATAATACCTTAGTTTTATTTTTTTTCCAATGTTAGGCTTATATTATGAGAGGATTAATGTTGGAATTTTATTATTTAAGGTTTTTTATGAGAAAAATGCTTCAAATGTGGGAATAAATTTGAAGAGTTATTTCCCTTTTATAGTGGAGGGAAACTCCTGTTCTTGTAAATTGAAAAAGGTAAACACTATTATCAGTATACCTTAAATTATTTTCTACAAATAGTGATCCCTATTCGATAAAAAAAATATACGGTTGATATACTTCTATAAAATTGGTTTTGAACGAGTATCTAGGTCATTTGAACCCTTAATCTGTAAGGCCCCATACTTAAACCTTACTTAATATAGAATTAAATGAATAATTCACATTGAGGATCTTTTCAGGTTTAGAGTTTTAGAGAATAGGGACTTAACTATTACATCTCAAAAGATTAAAAAGTTGAAACTTCTACTAAGTTTCCATAGAATAATAACTCTTAAAAAGAAACTTGTCTAGTTCCATGTTTTATATAGCATGACTTTCCCTTGATCTCATCCTTGACCCTATTCCACATTAAGTCCTGTGAAGAACATTTCAAAAAAACATGGGGTGAGCATAAAAACTCAATAAGGGATACACAAAGAATGAAAACGGTTAGTTTATCAAAACAACAAGTAAACCATGTATACTTTATCAAGGTAATACTTTTCACCTTTATGAAGTAGTAAAAACTCTTAACTGAACAAAAGATCATTACTTACCCTTTTGTAGACAAAGGATTACCATAAAACCCATATAAAGATCACATAACATATAAAGGTAACTTGGGACATAAACAAACTTAAATGGAATAACCATACGGTCAACTTCCACACATATCACTTAATGGAATAGCCATACGACCGACTTCCATACCCAATGCATTGGAGGTTATAATGTAACCACCCATACTGGTATTCATGGCACCACCCGTCATATTGTTTATCACGTAACCACCCGTCAAATGTCCATGTACCATTATAAAATCATAAAACATAAAACAAATATAATGTAAAGAAAACATTTCCACACTATGATCACAATATATCACATAAATATATTGACATAACAAATCCATTATAAAAACCATTTTCAATACCAAAATACATAAAAGAGTATATGTTATTTTAAAAACATTACGGCTTGTTGAGGAAGCCAAAGACCAACTAATACTCATGTCGGAAAAAATGGTCGTTGTCACCGCGTATGTTAAACGAAACATTCCTTTTTTCATTTAGAAAAACACTTCATATAAAAAGATTATTTTTGTATAAAAGTAAAAGTCAAAGGGGTTTATACACCGTATAAAATAATGTTGTGTATAAAATGAAATATGCCTCAATGAAAGGAGATTGAGACGAAGTCCCTTACCTCGGGTCCGACTTCACTCGATCATTCTTTAACGTCCTGAATAATAAACTTGATTTAATTTACACTTTATTAAGAACCTTTTTCTAGTTCATTATTCCTTTTATATCACTTATTTCCATGTTATAAACATTATGTAATCATTTATCTTAATAATGTTTGTTTTGTCGATATTTGGTTCTTAAGTCGAAAGTGGACTTCTTACAATTACATGTTGTTCGTGTGGTAAAATATTCATTATATCCAAAATGATTTTCATGATTTGGATATCATATATATCATATATATCCAGAATATACATGTATTTATAATATTACATAATCATTTAGAGGTAAGAAATGAAATACACCGTTCATGGAGACGGTAAGCCGTACGTACGCCTGAACGCTACTTTCCTTTATGTGTCATATTAATGAAATTAAAACTAAATGAGAGATATTTATATTTTAAATCCAGAATTATATTAATCATTTAGATGTAAGATACATCATATATATCCATTATGTATAGGTACTTATAATACTACATTACATTTGGGGATAAGAAATGAAATGCACCATTCATGGAGACGGTAAGCCGTACGTACGAATGAACGCTACTTTCTTTTATATCTCATACTTTAATGGAATGAAATATAAATGATATAAAGTTATATTATAATTCCAGTATAACATCATATATAATAACTTTAAATCCATCCTTTATACATCCCACATATGGCATTAATGAATCAAATCACTTTGAGGGGCGGTAGTCCACACTTCCTAAAATGAAGATATCGCGTATACAATAATGGAATCCATAAAGGAATGCCATAAATAAAAAATAAAGAAGCTAAATTAAAACATAAACATATTATATATCATATATAAATATAGTGTCATCTTAATGGCCACCATTGAAGGTGTTAAAAGAATATTGAACAATCATCGTTTCGTGAGGCAGAAATTCGCCATACACGGAAACAGTATGTTCTTTAACCATTATATGTAGGTGTGTGTAAGTGTAGCTCTAATCCTTATTATAAAAAACTTCCTAGTATATTGAGGATACTGGATTTGTTACAAAATAAAATAATAAAAAGATTTTAGGGGGTTGGAAAGCAAAATAAAACAAAAGAACACAAGTGAAGACATTACCTTAGAATCGGGTAACTCTCTTAGATTTGAGATCAAAGGATTACTTGGGAAGACTTATGCCCAATGTGAGGATTCTAGGAGTAAGAGAAGGATTTTGAGAGAAAAAATTAGCATGGGTTGGCGGATACAAAGGCTTGGGAGGTGTGGGTAAGTAGGTAGATGTGGGGGCCTTTTATAAGAGGACAGGAGGGGCACTCTTGGAAAGTAATGAAATGTTAATTTATTTTAAAAAGAGTATCGGATTTAAAAGGTCTCACATTGATATAATTCGAGGATAAGGTGATAAGAGTTCTAAATCCACCCATCCAATAGGTTTTTGACATGTTTATGGCTTATATTTTACATTATCTTTTCATTTTATTTAAATCATTAAATAATGAGGTAATCGCTGCATCATCATGGTGTCATAAAAACATTAATTTATTTAAATTCGAAAAATTATAAAAAAATTATCATGATGTAGGAAATAGTTTTATCATTCTAATGAATATTTATAATCAAAAATATGACTTGTATAACCCCATTTATGAATTGTTTAAGTAAAATAACTCATGTTTGTGACATTTTAATTTTGACATTAAATAAAAAGTTTTAAATGTCATTTTCCTACCAAACTGGCTCCATGGGGTCCCCAAGTTGACCCATGGATTATCTTCATCGTCCATGAAATATCCAATAAGGTTAGGACATGTGTCAAGTTCATTTCATATTTTTAAAACATTATTTTTACCTTAAACTACACTAATTACCTCTAATCGCGATTAATAAACATAAAAGTTAATATTCACCATAAAATTATTTTAATCCCATTGAACAAAATTTTACTTCCTAATGACAACCATGTATGTCTTATTTTTTTAATTCAAAGCATTTAGGTGGTAAAATTTCATTTAAATGAAAAATCAGTTTTTTAAGTACCACTTAGTGGTTTCACTATTCATCTAAAATTGATGTTTTCCAGAAAAATACCAAAACATCACCGTAAGAGATATATATTATTCCGAATTCAAAAATGAAGTATATTTTACAAAATTAAAAACATATAAGTTGCATTAATTAATTTAAAAATTAATTCCCGATGTCAGAGCAAATAGCGTGTTTTTATGAAATGATAAGTATCAAAAGATTGACACTAGTTTAAGTCCAATTTCAAAGTTAAATTAATTCCAACCACCACTATTGGATTAAATGGTAAAACTATATTCTAATTTCACTTTAAAACCAATTCAAAAGATAATATAATCATATAAATAAATTTGATTAAAAAGAGTTTTTGAATTAAAATACAACATTTTTCACTATTCTTTAAAAAATGAACTTTATCGGAAAAATACCAAAAATTTACACAAAGTAAATTTTGATGTCCCAATTCTAAATAAGAATTTTATTTGATCCAATAAAATGTATTAGAGTGACCAAAACTATATTTATATACGGTTCGCTATCAAAAGGCGATAAGTTGGCCTTTTGTGAATGTTAGACTATATATGCCTTAAATTGAAATCTTTTCGTGTTTTAAGCTTTTATCTTTTATTGGATAAATGTAGAAACTTTAAAAAAACATATATAATAATATTTTAGTTATTTCTATTCATTTCTTCCAATATAAGGGCTGCGTGTTAACTACCATTTAAAATAATATTATTTTATTACTAGTGTGCAACGTAAGATTTCAAAGAAACTCTTTATTGCGTGTCGGGTACGCTATCGAACATAGAAACCCATTTAAAGTAAAATTAATATTTAATTCTTAAATATTAATAAATATGAAAATGTATTATTCTTTATATACCTGGGATGTTACATAATCTTTAAGTTTACCCACAATGCAAACACATTTTTACATTAATCGTTGTAATTGATTTTAATTTCATTCACTAATATGTTAGGTAAAAATTATGTTTAGATTTATGTAAATTATAAATTATTATGATTCAAAATGTTTATTCCATTCTTCCAAATTCTATTCACAAATCTGATAGAAATTAATTTGAAATAAATCTTGTAGACGGGATGAGACTACTTATTTTTAAAGTAGAATTCTTCCATTGTTTGAAATGTGTTTATATAAAATTACATTGTGAAATTGATTCCAATGACCTAAATTGGATTAATTTATATATAATTTAAATAATTAATTTTTTTTTCAAATTTTTGATATAATTTTACTATAAAAATAAATAATATGAAAATACAGTTTTCAATTAAAATGTAATGTTTTCAATATTCATCAAAAAATTAAACTTCTCAGAAAAATAACAAAATTTCACCAAAGGTAAATTTTGATATTCCTATTTAAAAAAATTAAGTTTATATTTTCAAATAAAATTATTAAAATGGTAAAATTTTAGATTTAAAACACGTGCTCTATTAAAAGACTGTAAAACCACTTTTTAGAATAACACTGTTTTTAAGTGTAATACTGGATTTGTTCTTACGTTATTCTTAACAAATCTATGTGATTAATGTTAATGAATTTTTTAAAGTGTGTAAAAATAATATAGTTAGTCATATTTGCACCATCCAATATATTGTAAAAGTAATAAGTTTTATAATAAATAATAATATTAACACTATATTATTATTCAGTATAACTCATACCTATATGCAACACATGATTTTGAAAAAACTCATTATTGTGTGTCATATACACTATTTAAAATTTAATCAGTTTTAATTTAAAATTAATATATAATTCATAAATATTATAAAAATAAAAATTACATATTCTATCATTACCTAGTTTTTCAGTACAAGGATGCCTCATACTCTCAAGACTGTTTCAAGATCTTCAAATGATTCCAACATGTGGAAAGGGATAATGTAAAACATTTGAGGAACCATTTTCACTCAACATTATAAACAAAATAATCTATGTTAATTTAATTTTTATTTAAATAAATACCATTAACACATCACAATAATTCAGATAAACTATTATAAATCCCTTATAGTTTAACATTATTACTAACATAGACATGTACAGACATAAAACAATGTGACTGAACTCCAATATACAAACTCAAATCTAATATCTCTATAGTTAATTTTTTAATCACCACAAAAAATTAATGATGTCTCCCCATTACTTTCATTATAACTAATCAGATATTTCTGACTAATTATGTCTACATATAAGGGGTGAGTATAAACCCAATAGGATTTCTAAAATAAACTCAGACCCCTCTATAATTGACAAACATTAATATATTATGAAAATAAATATTTATAAAACAAAAATAGTTTTAAACCAAAACATTTAATTTATCTGGAAATTAAAAAATAAAAATCATGAATAAACATTATATAGTAAAATCCACAACCCACATAAAATAGTTTCCAAATAATAACTTCTAAATAATTCACAATCCAAGCTTTATCCCCAAAAATATAATTTTTGAGAAACCTCAATTTCAAAATATTACAAGTGATATCCCATTTTTTAATTAATATTCAATCGTTTTATCATAAAATATAAAAAAAATCCTCATTTTCATTAAATTTGAGAGGATATCGATGTATCCCTAAAATCTCTCATGTGTTAAGTCATTCCCAAAAAAATATATGCATTTATCTCTAACATGATTTTGAAATGTTTGAATCCACCGTTACGAAACCAAATCTCGCATAATTGTGATAGTTTTCTTTTAGCACCAGTCAACCCAATTTTTTCCCACCATAATGAACACTTACATAGTCACCAGTTCAATATGTTTAAATCTTAGATTTTTTTAAAAAAAATTCTAATAATAATTATTTTACACATATATACACACAATTAATCAAATAAAAAAATTAATTTAAATCACATTTCATATAAAAAATCAGTCATCCCAAATTCCTACTCATTTTCATGATCAAAATAATGAAAATATATATTTTTCGCCAAAAAAATCATTAATCAATGACAATTATTACTAATATCTTTATTTTATACATCACGAAAATTTACCAAATTTTGAACCATATTTTAAAAAATATATTAACCAAATAATATAGGTGTAAATATTCAAAAAATATATTTTAGTAAAAGGTCCCTACTTTTCATAAATTCATAAGAACATATATTTCTCAAAATTTGAGTCATACATAATTAAAAATAATCCAATAACATGAATGAAATTTTTCAATAATATAAATGATATTATATCCACATATCAAAGTGTATATATTATATAATGTCCCCAATTTTCAAAGTCCATCGATACACGATAGGATTGAATTTCTCAATTCCTAAATAATATGAAAAATATAACTTAGGAACTATCTAATAATTTATGTGTCTAACATCACCGAGCATTGAACTGAAATCTATCAAGAGATAATTATATATATATCAGGAGAGATTCATGGACCTATGAAATTTCAATGACTTATCCATTTATTTGACAATAATTTGATCAATACTCTTGACAAACCCATAGTTTATTGGTGTAAAAACGCCAATTTCCCTCACAATAAGACATAAAATTATCCAAGTGCATAAAAAAGAGAAAAATGTAAGTCTTAAAGGATAAATAGACTTTAAAATAATAATATTTACAATTAACCTTAACACATTTGGTTAATATTAATGGGTATGTAAATCATACATCTAACTATGTTTATCATTCTAATCCAAAATTCTACTAACATGCTTATCCCATATAGTTTCATAGATTATTTACCTAACTCTACGTGATCCCTGGACTATTTCTTGATACATATGGTTAGTCGTCTAATTTTTTATGATTGGGTTCCAAACATTGTTCCTCTCCAAATTTCCCCAAAAAATATATATATTATGATCTAAAAATCCCAAGAACTAAAAGGAAACCTCTATAACATAAATTTTAAAAAAATGTGTAAGAATTATTTATGAAAATTTAAATTTAAAAAATGATAGATTTTGCTTTACATTTTCTTATACTATTTATAGATTCGGATATCTTCTTATTTGGATTCACCATTTTTTTGATTCATTTGTTCCTTTTCTAATTCATCTCTAAGATTAAACTTTTTAGCACTTCTTTATTAATCGATTAAATAAAATTATGTCATTATTAATTTCAATTTATTAGTAATGGAATACAAAGTAATTCCTTGAGTAACAGTCTATATATTAGTACTAGTTTCACTAAATGGTTCATGAAAAATATTATATCCAAATAAGAATTTATTTAGAGTATATTAAATAAATGGATATGATATAAGTGTTTCATTATACTTTTAACTCATTATATATTTCATGCATTCACTCAAATTTAGATTTTATTAATTTTTCACCCATTGTATCATCTTCTCAATTGATTACTTTGGAAATAGATCATCAACGGTTATTCTATATTTCTTATTGAAACACACTTTCATATAGGGTATAGTTGGATTTCTAGTATTTGTTATCTTAATATTTTCTTTATTTTGGAAAATGTATTTTTTACTAATTTTTTTCATTTCGGTAATGTTTGTTGAAGTAGATAAAAATTCATTTATGAATTAAAAACCACACTTCTTGTTATCCTTAAAACATTTTTCCTAATGAACATTTAAATAAAAAATAATTTTATGCCTAAAATGATCAAAGTGAAATGAGGCTATGATTTCTTTATCCAATGAAAAATTGAAACCCCTCTATTTTGATATTTTATCATCCTTTTTTATATTACTTATATAATATCCTTTATTAGATATAACATTATTCATTGAAATAAATTTTGTATACTATGAATTTAATATTTTTCACCTAATAAAATGTAGAATACATACCACATGATTCAATTATTTGTTGTGTTCATTTTTTATTCCTTAATCATCTATAGATCATACATTTTCAAGTTAAACATAATGTCATAACATGGGTTCCAAATATATGAGATCTTTTTCAGATAGATATAAGGCCTCAAGTTTTACCCATTATTGTGTGACATATACCCTATTTAAAATTTAATCAGTTTTAATTTAAAATTAATATATAATTCATAAATATTATAAAAATAAAAATTACATATACTATCATTACCTAGTTTTTTAGTACAAGGATTCCTCATACTCTCAAGACTGTTTCAAGATCTTCAAATGATTCCAACATGTGGAAAGGGATAATGTAAAACATTTTAGGAACTATTTTAACTCAACATTATAAACAAAATAATCAATGTTAATTTAAATTTTTTTTAAATAAATACCATTAACACATCACAATAATTCAGATAAACTATTATAAATCTCTTATAGTTTAACATTATAACTAACATAGACATGTACAGACATAAAACAATGTGACTGAACTCCAATATACAAACTCAAATTTAATATCTCTATAGTTAATTTTTTAATCACCACAAAAAATTAATGATGTCTCCCCATTACTTTCATTATAACTAATCAAATATTTCTGACTAATTAAGTCTACATATAAGGGGTGAGTATAAACCCAATAGTATTTCTAAAATAAACTCAGACCCCTCTATAAATGAAAAACATTAATATATTATGAAAATAAATATTTATAAAACAAAAATTGTTTTAAACCAAAACATTTAATTTATCTGGAAATTAAAAAATAAAAATCATGAATAAACATTATATAGTAAAATCCACAACCCACAGAAAACAGTTTCCAAAGAATAACTTCTAAATAATTCACAATCCAAGCTTTATCCCCAAAAATATAATTTTTTAAAAACCTCAATTTCAACATATTACAAGTGATATCCCATTTTTTATTTAATATTCAATCGTTTTTTCATAAAATATAAATAAAAAATCCTATTTTTCATTAAATTTGAGAGGATATCTATGTATCCCTAAAATCTCTCATGTGTTAAGTCATTCCCAAAAATATATATGCATTTATCTCTAACATGATTTTGAAATGTTTGAATCCACCGTTACGAAACCAAATCTCGCAAAATTGGGATAGTTTTCTTTTAGCTCCAGTCAACCCAATTTTTTCCCACCATAATGAACACTTACTTAGTCACCAGTTCAATATGTTTAAATCTTAGATTTTTTTAAAACAAATTCTAATAATACTTATCTTACACATATATACACACAATTAATCAAATAAAAAAATTAATTTAAATCACAATTCATATAAAAAATCAGTCATCCCAAATTCCTACTCATTTTCAAGATCAAAATAATGAAAATATACATTTTTCGCCAAAAAATCATTAATAAATGACAATTATTACTAATCTCTTTATTTTATACATCAAGAAAATTTACCACATTTTGAACCATATTTTAAAAAATATATTAACCAAATAAGATAGGTGTAAATATTCAAAAAATATATTTTAGTAAAAGGTCCCTATTTTTCATAAATTCATAAGAACATATATTTCTCAGAATTTGAGTCATACATAATTAAAAATAATCCAATAACATGAATGAAATTTTTCAATAATATAAATGATATTATATCCACGTATCTAAGAGTATATATTATATAATGTCCCCAATTTTCAAAGCCCATCGATACACGACAGGATTGAATCGCTCAATTCCTAAATAATATGAACAATATAACTTAGGAACTATCTAATAATTCATGTGTCTAACATCACTGAGCATTGAACTGAAATCTATCAAGAGATAATGATATATATACCAAGAGAGATTCATTGACCTATGAAATTTCAATGACTTATCCATTTATTTGACAATAATTTGATCAATACTCTTGACAAACCCATAGTTCATTGGTGTAAAAACTCCAATTTCACTCACAATAAGACATAAAATTATCCAAGTGCATAAAAAAGAGAAAAATGTAATTATTAAATGATAAATAGACTTTAAAATAATAATCTTTATAATTAACCTTAACACATGTGGTTAATATTAATGGGTATGTAAATCATACATCTAACTATGTTGATCATTCTAAGCCAAAATTCTACTAACATGCTTATCCCATATAGTTTCATAGATTATTTACCTAACTATACATGATCAATGGACTATTTCTTGATACATATGGTTAGTCGTCTAATTTTTTATGATTGGGTTCCAAACATGGTGCCTCTCCCAATTTCTCCAAAAAATATATATATTATGATCTAAAAATCCCAAGACCTAAAAGGAAACCTTTATAACATAAATTTAAAAAAAATGTGTAAGAATTATTTATGAAAATTTAAATTTAAAAAATTATAGATTTTGGTTTACATTTTATTATACTATTTATAGATTCGGATTTCTTCTTATTTGGATTCACCAGTTTTTTGATTCATTTGTTCCTTTTCTAATTCATCTCTAAGATTAAACTTTTTATCACTTCTTCATTAATCGATTAAATAATATTATATCAATATTAATTTCAATTTATTAGTAATGGAAGCCAAAGTAATTCCTTGAGTAACAGTCTATATATTAGTACTAGTTGTACTAAATGGTTCATGAACAATATTATATCCAAATAAGAATTTATTTAGAGTATATAAAATAAATGGATATGATACAAGTGTTTCATTATACTTTTAACTCATTAAATATTTCATGCACTCACTCAAACTTAGATTTTATTAATTTTTCACCCATTGTATCATATTCTCAATTGATTACTTTGGAAATAGATCATAAACGGTTATTCTATATTTCTTATTGAAACACACTTTCATATAGGGTATAGTTGGATTTCTAGTATTTGTTATCTTAATATTTTCTTTATTTTGGAAAACATATTTTTTACTATTTTTCTTCATTTCGGTAATGTTTGTTGAAGTAGATACAAGTTCATTTATGAATTAAAAACCATACTTCTTGTTATCCTTAAAACATGTTTCCTAATGAACATTTAAATAAAAAATAATTTTATGCCTAAAATGATCAAAGTGAAATGAGGCTATGATTTCTTTATCCAATGAAAAATTGAAACCCAAATATTTTGATATTTTATCATCCTTTTTTATCTTACTTATATAATATTCTTTATTATATATAACTGTATTCATTGAACTAAATTTTTTATACTATGAATTTAATATTTTTCACCTCATAAAATGTAGAATACATAACACATGATTCAATTATTTGTTGTGTTCATTTTTTTCTTCCTTAATCATCTATAGATCATACATTTTCAAGTTAAACATAATGTCATAACATGGGTTCCAAATATATGAGATCTTTTTCAGATAGATATAAGGCCTCAAGTTTGACCCCATATCACAATATAACGAAAACCTATTCCAGGGGATTCAATTTAGTCATTTGTTATTACTTTCCAATAATATAATATAAATCCATATATAAATATAAATTTTATTTTAAAATCCAAAATTTATTCTTTTAAAAATATTTAAATAAAAAATGTTCCAAAAATATAGCTCAAATCATGTTAAAAATACACAGCACACCATAACTAGTGCAGATGATTGATGTGTACACATAAAGAATTTCATATCTTAACTAATGATTAATTTTTTATCATTTTTTCCTTCATGAAAATACCTTTAATGATCTATAATCAATGTAAAAGGTCACTATTCAATTTTCTAAATCACGAAAAAAAAATTTACAAACACACAATGGTGTGTGAGTTTGGGTTAATATAAACTGTTTTATCATATTTTCCCAAATCACTCCTATGAATTCTCATATATGATATATTCTAAACTATTAACTAATTCCATTTGGTAATAAAATATTCATTTTATTGATTAATAGTTCAATATAATACATTATAAATTCATACTAAATTCAATTAAATATTCTGTAGAAACATTATTTCTAAAAATATAAAATTCAATAATGTTTTTCTAAATATTACATAATTTTATATTTTATTGAATCAAAAAAAATATGAAACAAATAAATCATCCGCCCAATCATAAACCAAATAAAATATGATCAATGTAAACCTATTGTTAATATTCACCCTCCTGGATGAATCCATAGGGGACTTTCGACCCAAACCTTGTCTATTTATAACTATGTCGCATGTTTATTTCTAACTATAGAGTTCCCAACGATGGTGAATTTAAAAGAATTTCTAAAAAACCATAATATTTTCAGAATAATTTTCCATGCAAAAATCATATTTTAATAATATCTTCAATTTAAATCTAAATTATGATAAAAACATATTTTTCATAAACCATATCCATTGATTTTAAAAAACAATTTTTTTATAATTCATTATTAAACATATTTTATCACTTATGAAAATCCCAATAAATATCTATTTTACTCAACAAATTCCAAAAATATTAATGAAAAAAACATTCATAATCAATTAATTGAAAATTAAAATATTCACGAAACAATAAATCATAACTTATATAGATTGAATATAATAAACATACCATATATGATTTCCTTGAAATATTGAAAAGTTTTTCAGATGATAACCTTAAAAGAAAAATCCAATATGTCTTTCTATCTAAATTACCCATAATAAATATCACTTAATAACAAGAATTAGATTTCATAATTAAAATAGTTATTCAAACATAATAGGTATTTTCATATCCCCATGAAAAATTGGTATGTCTTGTACTGGGATAGCCTTCGAGAGACTCAAAAGTTTTAATTTTATAGCCGCCATTGTGTAGAAATATTCCCATGTGATTTAATACAACCCCTTGTATCTTAATTCCATTGAAATATATAAGAGTATATGTGATTTTTACCCGTACCCACACTCATATAACAATTTTTAATAAATAAAAACATAAACCCAATAAAGTGATACAAACTAAAATTACCAAAAAACATATATACATCATTTTACATGATTATACTTGATTATTCCGTACAAATCATAATAAATCACCCCCGCATAACCTATAAGTTTATTGACTTTCAATATTTTTTAAATAATAATCATATTATGCAATAGTGATTCAAAATATTTCAAAAACATGAATTCATCATAGACATATCCATATATATAAATTCTTTGGAAAATATAGAAACAAAAGGAAGGTGATAGCTCAAATTCTCAGTAAGGGGAATACAAATATCAAGGAGACAAAAAAGAATTATTAGTAGATAATAAACAAGTGAAAGACATTAATATAGAAGATATGAGATGATTAAAAGAAATATTATCATGGAATCATTAAAATATATTATGAAGAAAGAAACCATTATGATGGATCATGGAATAGAATCCATAAGGATAATTATGAAAATTTAAAACATCCAATGAAAATATGAATAAGAAATCATAGGTCAAAAGGAAAGGTCAATCAAAATATAAATTAGAAATGTTTCATAAATATGTGAATATATAATCATAACATATATTAATATAATATTCTAAGACCAACATAATATAGTGGATAGGGTTCACTACCTAGTACCCTAAACATAGTGGATTTGGTTCATTCCCCAATCACAAAAACTATGTGGACTAGTTTCACTCACCTATCCTATAAACATATCATTTCAAGAGACATAAATATTTATAAAAGTAATTATATAGATTTATAATTTATCCCAACACATAATATATTGTTAAACTAAACATATATGTGGGAGATGAAATAATTGAAATTTATTGAATGACTAACTCATGAAAATAAAATGGGTTATACATATATAAAAACATAATGTAAAAATCATCGAATTTATTAGATATAATTTAATGGAAAATAAACATAAATTAAAATAAAAAATTATAGGGTATTCATAGAATATATAATAATAAGGTATATAATCATGTAAATATTTTTCCATATTCAATTGAACAGTAATATCATCTAAGATAATAAAATTAAATGAAGAAATAATTATAGGGTACACCTAATGGAAAGGCATCATTAGTTTTATGGATGAATATCAGTAAGACAACATAGATATAGTGAAGGATTAATATTATCAAAGAGAATTCATTTACAAATTAACATTGATACATGTAAATTTTGATATTGAATCAAATAATTATTTTAGAATAGAAAATACTTGAGGAAAAGGTATAATTATATGATAATATTAAATTATAAAATATTATGAATGAAATTATTTATCTTTTACCAAACATTGAAATATTTAAAAATATAGAAAATAATAAAATAAATAATATTTTTTGAAATGATATAAATATGATAATATTTATATAAAAATAATTTTTTATATACTATATCATCTATTAACTTCCTTCAAAGTTAACAATTATAATATCGATAAGAAAATGGAAAATAAAACAAGAAATATATATTTATTAAAGTTTTTGATGTTATGAAGAAAACAAAGTAAATGAATAAAGTTTGAAATCACTTCCTTGTGGTGAAAAAAATTAAAACATTATTTTTATAAAAAAAACAAAAATATTATAAGATTTATAGGAAATAAAAAAAATTAGAATAAAAATGAACTGAAATGTATAAGATGTTAACTAATATCAAAGAAATAAATTCTACGAATTTTTTAATGGATTTTTATTCACCAACATTGATAAAAGGGATATAATGTTTTTTTAGTAAATATAATGAAGAATATGAATGTTAAATATGAAATTAAATGTTTAAAATTTAAATAATAAAAAATAATATTTAAATGTGGAAAACACCCAAAATGGATGGTGAAAAATGTCATTCACTGTGATTCTTTTTTATTGAATAAGAAATAATAAAAATGATTATTTTGGTAAAAATGATTTTTTTTTAAAAAATATCATTCTATATATGGAATGGGAATAATACATCAAACATGAAAATAAGAATTCAAAGGTGAAGAGTTTTAACCAATTAAATACGATTGTGTAAAAAAATATTACATAATTAGAAAATTACAAATCAATATAAATTTAAAGAGTGAACATGAAATGAAACTATAAATCATGTAAGGAACTTTATTGTTTTGAGTCAGAATTCTATGAGGCATTTTTAAATTATTTCCTCTAGAGGACGGTTTTTTTAGAATTGAGAATCATAATTGAGTTTTAAGATTTTTTAAAATCTATAAAATGTGCTCCTACATGGGTTTTAAGGCTTGGGTCATGACTCAAGTGTTTGGGAAAGCATAAAAATGAGCTTCTAGAGGTCTGGGCTAAAAGAACTTTGTTTTAGAGGCTATATGGTAACTGGTGGGAATACTAGTTTCTTGGTACACTAGATTAGTACACAAACCAACCGGTTATACCAAGTATCTCATCAATTGAGTATTTTATATGTTATTTTTAATGGATCTAGACTTTTATTTTGGATTCTGTGAGATTTTTTTTTGTTTTTATGATGAAGGGGATCTAGAGAGGCCATTTTTTGGCTAAAACTCTATCCCTTTTCCCTTTATTAATCCTGATTATGTTGGGTTGATTTATAGTGTGTTTCAATGACAATTTGATGTAAATTTATCTTGTTTTCATTCTTAGATCTCCCTTAACATCCATAATATTTTCTTGGACTTTGTTTTTGGATTCCATTTCTATTACATTAGAGAATTGTTGAATCGGAAAATATTGTAAAGCCCCAAGATCCCATAGTACGCTTCTCCTTGATTAATATAGTAGCGTGTGTTTTACGGAACTTCGAGTTCTAACACACCTCGACCAATCAAAGTAGTCGTTATGAATAGTAATACCAACCTCTTGAAATTTTATAAATTTTATATCTCAAAATGGACATCATTTTTGGATTCGGAATATCGAAAATATCCTAGGGTGAAATTTTGGTACTTTTCGGAAAACTTTTTTATTTTTATGAATAGTTAAAATTACTAAATTTTAATTAAAAACAACTTTTTAATTAAAATAATTAATAGTGATAAGGTATGAATTTGAGTGGTTTTAAAGTATATTTAGAATATAATTTTACAATTTAATACAATTTTGGTCATTAGACATAATTTCACAATTAAACCAGACATAAACAAGTATCAATCTATTGATAGTTATTATATCTTAAAAACACGCTTTTTGTTTTGACAGCAGAAATTAATTTTAAATTAATTTCTGCCACTTCTGTGTTTTCAATTTGAAAAATGGATTCCATATTTGGAATCAGGATGTCCAAATTTTGAAAATAGGTAACTTTTATTTTTAGACATTTTGAATAATTACTTCGGTAAATATTTTATTTACAATGGTTCAAGGATAAATCCGGTAAATAAGGGTTAAAAAATATTATTATAATAATACTAAATTACCCTAAAACGTGTCCTAACCATATTGGTGGATACATTTCCGACCATGGACATCTTTGGGTCAATTTTGGGACCCCATGGAGCCACTTGTAGATGATAGGGACACTTTATTTTAATTAAGTTTAAATAAATACAAAAAATGACAAAAGCATATATCTTTTAGAAAACCAATTATTACATAGGGTTATATATGCTGTATTTTCGACTATAAAAATTCATTATAAATATAAAACTATTTTATACATAATGGTATTTTATTTATAATTTTTAGACATTAAATAATTTAATTTATTTATGACACAATGGTGATGCATAAATTACCTATTTAATGAAAAATTAGAATAATTGATATTATAAATACCCAAATAAATGTAATTTGAGAATTTTTATAAATACCACTAATTTTATAGGTTAATATGACATTTTATTATTGATTTAATTAATGTTTTTTGAAGTAATAATTCTGTTATGAGTTTTACAAAAATCAATTATTGAATAGTGTCAAAATTGAAAAAAATGATTTTTTAAAACAAATATTATATTATTAATTGATATAAAATTCATAAACATATAAGGTTAGGCCAAAAGACTTATATCATGATAGGTGTATCACTAATGGACCACTTGGGGTTTTATTGGATGTATATAGTAATTTTATTAACCATATAATATAAAAATACAAAGAGACATTATAAAAGTTAAACTAATTAACTAAGAGTTAATACTTAAAGATAAGGTTAATATAGTAACCCAAACCTATATAAATCTTATAGGTTGAGTGTTTTTTGACCTATCCCCATCTTAAAAATTAAATAATCCACTTTTTAGCCTTTATAAACTGAATATAAATTTATTATAAAATAATATTTCTAGCTTTTCCAAAGGTGTCCCTCACCCCTCTTATAAAAGGGCACTCCCCCTTCTCATTATTTCACACCTTCAAAGCCTTTTGGTTCAGAAAAACCCTACCAAAATACTCTCTCAACTTACCTCACTTAATCCTATAGGCATTCATGTAGTCATAAAGGGAACCTATGGATCCCTTTTGATCAAATCTAAAGAAAAAATCCGAAGAAGAGGTAATGATTTCACAACCCTTTTTCAAGTTCCTTTCTTCTTCCACATATTAATTCTTTGTTATTACCATTATAAAATAATGAATCCAGTATATTATATATACTTTTATGTTATTATAAACATGGTACAACCATATTTCAGTATTCTATCCATCCTTTTAATGATATGTCACCATACGTGCGTATGTATGGCTTACCGTCTCCACGTCGTGGTGTAATTGTTATTCAAAACATTATTATTTTGATGGGTATAATAATAATGTTAAATTAATGTAAATAATAAATATAAAATTATAATAATTCTGTATATATGATATACCATCGAATTAAATATTATTTTAATATCAAAATAATGATATTGTCGCTCGTGCGTACGTACGGACTATCGTCTCCGCGAACGCGATGAGATTCATTCTCCATCGTATCCATTCAAGAATAATTCTCATTTAATGATTAAAAATCATGTTTAAGGACTTTATATCATTCTGGATATGAATAATATACATTCTATCCAAAAAAATATGGCTCTTGTAACAAATAATATAATGGAAAATGAATCCGTTAACACCCGAAATTATGATAATACTATGAAATTATTAACAAATCAAGGTTAAAAGATCATATATGATATCATATTAATTTATATGATTATTGTATAATTTAATAAAAATTATTTCACCATTATACAAGAGGTTAACCTACCGCCAACCAAGGAAAAGTACAAGGTAAGGGGTTTCTTATCTCACTTTAAATTCGATGAGATTTCCATTATTCACCACTTATTTATTGCATGTGGTGTGTGTACTGCCCATGTTTGTATTCATTGTGTAATATAAATTAATTAATTTATATTTAAATCATCATTGTATTATCCTTCTTTCATGGGTGTATGTTTAGTAAGTTACCAAATCAATATGGTAATTTTAAATTTCAATTTCCACTCATTCGGCTTTCCGCATACATCATTGATTATTTTACTCCAAGATTATGTGTGGAATCACTATTCATTTGATTATGTCATAAATTACACTCCCATTTCAGTGGATATACTTTTGATACACATAATCACTCCATTTATAAATTCTCAAGTCATCTATATGAACTTGATAAGAGTAATTTTAACTCAATCTCCATTTATTGAGTTAAACATCTAATTCATTGTTGTTGTTTTTATAAGAATATGTGTGAATGTCCTTTGATTGTTTTACACTGAATATCCTATCATATTGAGTGTATTTATATTTTTCACACATAATTATGTCATTGATTTATCCTTAACCTAAGGATATGGCTTTTATGAGAGATTTCATCTCAATTTACATTCCATTGAGACTCCTTTGTTATTATACACCAAATCACTTTTATATGGTGTATATAATGTACATTGACATAGTATATCATGAATCCTTTTATTCTCATGATATTAAAATGTTTTTATTACCTAATTTATTTGTATTCAAGTGTCTCTCTTTTGGTTCAGAACTCTAACTAAAATATCATTTTTAAATGTTTTAAAGATTTATTCATTAAAATATTTCTCATTAATGTCCATGTTTTAAAAATGGATTTAAGGATTTATTTATGTGGACAATAATGTTTTTAAATTAAAATTACTTTTCATTGTTTCAAAGTGGTATGGGACACTTTGATTCAGAAATCTATTTTTAAATGCCTTCTTGACAAATAGTGTGACTTTTAAATGATTTCGAGAAAAAGGGGGATATTTCTCTCTAATAGTTTTGATGATTATTTTCATGTATGTCAATATCCTTAATTATTCTCGATTGAGGTTAATATGATACAAAACTATCTTCTATATTGTATCGAGTGAGTTATTATTGACTATGGATGTGCTATTTTTATACCATTCATTGTTTGTGGTTAAAGTATTGACATTTCTTATGCTAGTTTTAATACGAATTTTTATGTTATATTTAAACATGTTCATATGAGGAATGCATTGGACTTAATAAGTGACGAGTGGATCCCGCTATATCTCCTCGATGAATCGGTAGGTATCATGATACAAACTAGTGTCTTGTCACAAGGCCTTAACAAAATATAATTTTTAGTCTTGGCACGAGGCCTTGGCTGTGTGGTTATGATAGTCTTGCATTATGCATTCCATCATTATGAAAGTGATTATTGATATTTCATGTGATTATTAGACTAGTAGAATATCCATGTGAATACGTAAATGGCATTATTTCATTTTATCTTTTCCATATTATGCTGAAGTTCATGTTTACAAGGCTTTTATTTTAGCTATACATTGCCTTAAATGTTTATGCTTATTTATGAATGTTTTTTCTATATTGTAATCCTTACTGAGCATCTGAGCTCACCCCTTTCAATGTTTAATTTTTTCCAAGATGTGAAAAAGTAATTTATGAGTGACCTACAGGGATAATATGAGAGGATATGAAGACAATATGTTGTTGTAGTAGTTTTTCACTTTATAATGTAATGTAAACTTTATGAATGTATCTAGTTATTCCAAGTCTACTAAACTAATCGGTCTTTCGAGACATGATCTTTCTTGTGATCATGCCAATGTTATGTAATAATGCACTGACTCTGGGTCACTGGTGTCGGGGCATTACAGTTGGTATCAGAAGAAGTTTAGTACAAACCTTGGAAGCTAGATTTATATAAACTCTGATTAGATCACATATCCCTAATATAGACTTTGAGGATTTGTATAGAAGAACATAATAGAATTTTGGTATTATAGATATTTCGTGAGTTTTCTGAGTAGTAAATCCCTGTCTGGATACGAGCAGGTAGAGGTGGCTCTGGCACAGATGTACCTAGGGGTAAAACCTGAAAAAACCACTTTGAGATAGACTCGAACGGGAACTGGTGCACGACAACGGGCCTTGCTGCACTCTTGGTTATGACACCCCTGGGGGATATGCTTTGGTAAATTCACAAGATTAGTATGAACCATTATAAAGGGAATAAAAAAAGGCCCCTAATAATATATGTCGAGAAATAGATAGTGGATAACCTAGATTTTAACATAGGGTACCCCAAGTTAGGATATATTGTTCAATTACAAGATTATCCTATTATGTATAATATTTTTTTACATTCTTATTATATATGTATTCAAAAACCCTAATTGTATTTTCTTTTTGTTAGTTAAAACATGGAGGGAGCAGGATCATGAACAACTCTTCTCTCTCTTCCTAAAGAACTACTTACAATTATGATCCAAAAGTCATGCATAGATGATGTTGAAACTTTTTCAAATGTCCATGTCACATGAAAACAACTTTATGAGACATCCAATACCTATAGAATTGCATGATTCTATCAAGGATCAAGAACCGAATATGGGAAAATATTGCGCTCTCAACATTCTTACCATGCTAAGCGTGGTAAGTACCATCAGGGTCTTTACAAATTCTTCACTTTATCCCAAAATTACGATGCACTAAATGATTTTCTAGATGCTGCAGAAGAGGGAGACCTTTGAGAAGCCTATATGTATCAAATTATATATTTATGTCTTTTGGGACATACAGAAACTGATTTACTAAAGCCTTATTTCGAAATATTTGAAGATGAATCAATAAGAATTTTTCTAAATAAAAATGTTAAAGATAATGTCTCAAAATTATATATAATAAATACCTATTTTTTCATGATGCATCGATGTTTCCATCGATATAATCCAAGATGGATGATGTGGTTTTGGGTAATGGAAGTAGATGATTTTGAAAAATTCTTGACGTACCATTGTCACACATGAAAACATTCTACCAAAAAGAAATTCTTCATAGTCTCTACAGAGTTCATGATGTGTTCCACATATCAATAGTGACAAAATACATGCCTGACCCAGCGCATGTACTCACCTATACAGAATTAGAACTGGAACCCGATCTATCTTATTGTGAAGAGCCTATCAGAAATCTTTATACCAAAGATCAAGTGTTGAGAAACTGGATTACTCGTCTGGTAAAATTTCTATGGAGAAATAATAAGATGGAAGAGGCAATGTGGGAACTCTAGGAACATAGGATAAAGAACCTACGTGGAAATAAATGGATGGTGAAATGTTTAAAAGTGGTAGTGCTCTTTATTGATAAGATTACTTTGGAAGAATTTTCTCTTTTATGTGTAACCCTGGAATTTATCATGTGAAAATGATATTATAGGAATAATTATCTTTTCTCTTGTGGATATAATTATAAATAACAATTTGTTCTGATATGATCATTGGGTTTGAGGAAATTACAAGTCATTATATTTTGGGATGAAAATGCAAGGTATGAGATAACATTTGTGGTTAAATTATGTTATGGTTATTTTGAGGAATTTATCTCATTTTGGTAATATTATAAAATATAATTTTTTAAAAAGGAAAACATGTAGACCATATGACAACCCGTCGTGTCGGAAAAAGCTGTGGGAATCGAACCCACAACTAAAGTGTGATTGAGATTTATCGCCTACCACTGGACTACGTGAAGTCCCTGGTTAGTGTGACTAATTATTTTTAGTTAACTTATTTTAATAATCAATAATAAGTTGATTTGGGTTCTTATGTATTATCAAATTAATACCCTTCGTATAGGAAAATGATTTGGTGATTAAGTGATAAATGTTATTTGGGAAGATGTTCGTTTTTTTGGAACACTATATGCCTAAGGAAAATAGAGTACTATGGGATTTCATTTGAGGAGTAATGGTGGATTTTTATCTATGTTTTTATTGTGTATTTATAGTAATTTGGGTTATTTATGGAAATGATTAACCTATAATAGAGAATATGTGATTAGGTTAATCACTTTTAAGTATGTGAATTTAAGAGTAGTTGGTGTTATTTAGAGATACAATTTTACGTGGAAGACTATATAACCAAATTCTTCTAATATTTGGGTTTCAATATTAATTTGGATTATATTGAAGGATTTTAAGGACAATTTTTTATTGAATGGTATTTATTTAACTTTGGGGTTTTGATTTTAGAAATTAAGATAAATTTTTATTTCTCTAAAGGAATATACTTTTTTGGGATCATCAGATCTTGTACTAACCATTTTGGTTTTGATTAATCTCTAAAGACAATGTAAATATATAGTTTATCCTTTGTGGATCATGTGATTCTATAGAAGTTTCTTCTAGCTCTTCCAGTGTGACCAAGTCTTCTTGAATACCCATCGTTTAAAAAAATGAGTTAGTGGTGGAAATTTATTAAAGAATAAAACTCTACATAAAAATTAAATATATCTCTTTATTTTCATATTCAATCTCCGAAATAAATTTCTCATCTTTATGTAATGTAACATAAAACAAAAAAATGTTGTTCGTTTACTTTTCCTACTGGGAAACTAATGAATGTTTCTCCCATCAGAAGTTTGTGGTTTTCTTGTTGTTAGCTTTCTCCAAATCATTTTTTCTATCCCTCTCCATCAGAACATGACACTTATTTTATCATCCATATCCATGTTTTTCTACATGGAATCCTAGTATAGGTTATCTCGGGTGACCATTGTACTTCTCTTTTTTTTAAGATATAGTTTTATTGAATCTTTTTCCAATTTGGGTCTTTCCATTATATTCCAAAGCCCAATTTTAAAAATTGTGATGACGCAATTTATTTAAGGAGGGGAAAATGTAACACCCCAAGCTTCCACGGTACTCTTCTCTTTGATTAATACAGTAGAGTGTGTTGTACGCAACTTCGAGTTCTAACACACCTCGACCAATCAATGTAGCGGTTATGAATAGTAATACCAAATTTTTGAAATTTTATAAATTTTATCTCTCAAAATGGACTTCATTTTTGGATTTGTAATATCGAAATTAGCCTAGGGTAAAATTTTGGTACTTCTCGGATAACTTTTATATTTTGATGAATAGTGAAAATTACTAAATTTTAATTAAAAACAACTTTTTAAATAAAAATAATTAGTATTGATAAATTATGAATTTGAGTGGTTTTAAAGTATATTTAGAATATATTTTTACCATTTAATACAATTTTTCTCATTGGACATAATTTCAAAATTAAACCGGACATAAACTAGTATCAATCTTTTGATAGTTATTATATCTTAAAAACACACTTTTTGATTTGACAGCGGGAATTAATTTTAAATTAATTTATGCCACTTCTGTTTTGTGAATTTAAATAAATGGATTGCATATTTGGAATCAGGATTTCCAAATTTTGTAAATAGGTAACTTTTATTTTCAGACATTTTGAATAATTACTTCGGTAAATATTTTATTTACCATGGTTAAAGGGTAAATCCAGTAAATAAGGGTTAAAAAAATAATATTATAATAATAATAAATTACCCTAAAACGTGTCATAACCTTATTTGTGGATACATTTATGATAATGGACATCTTTCGGTCGATTTTGGGACCCCATGGAGCCACTTCTAGGTGATAGGGACACTTTATTTAAATTAAGTTAAAATAAATACAAAAATGACATAAGCATATATCTTTTAGAAAAACAATTTTTACATAAGGTTATATACGTTGTATTTTCAACTATAAATATTAATTAGAAATATAATATGATTTCCAACATAATGGTATTTTATTTATAAATTTTAGACAATAAATAATTTAATTTATTTATGACACAATGGTGATGTAGTAATTACCTAATTAATTAAAAATTAGAATAATCGATATTATAAATACCCAAATAAATGTAATTTGAGACTTTTTATAAATACCAATAAATTTTTAGTTCAATATGACATGTTAGGATTGAGATAATTAACTTGTTTAGAATTAATAATTCTGTTATGATTTTTACAAAAATCAATTGTTGAATAGTGTCAAAATTGAGATAGAAGAGTTTTTAATACAAATATTATATTATTAATTGATATTAAATTCATAAAAATATAAGGTTTGGTAAATAGACTTATATCATGATAGGTGTATCATTAACGGAACACTAGGGGTCTCTTGGATGTATATAGTATGTTTATTAACCATATAATATAAAAATACAAAGAGACATAGTAAAAGTGAAACTAATTAACTAAGAGTTAATACTTAAAGATAAGGTTAATATAGTAACCCAAACCTGTCTAAATCCTATTGGTTGAGTGGTTTTCGACCTATCCCCACCTTAAAATTTAAATAATCCACTTTTGATACATTATAAACCAATTATTAATTTATTATAAAATAATATTTCTAGCTTTTTCAAAGGTGCCCCTCACCCCTCTTATAAAAGGGCACTCCCCCTTATTGATAATTAACACATTCAGTGCCTTTTTGTTTGGAAAAACACTGCCCAAATACTCTCTCAAATTCCCTAAATTCATCGTAGAGGCCTTCCTTTAGTCATAACGTCAACTTAAGGAGCCCTTTTGTACAAATAAAAAGGAAGAACCCGAATAAGAGGTAATGATTTCACCACCCTTTTTCAAGTTCCTTTATTCTTCCACTTCTTCTTTCTTTGTTATTACCATTCTAAATTCATAATTCCATTATATTATATTTACGTTGATGTTATTATAATCATGTTACAACCATATTACAGTATTTTTTCCATTTTTTGAATGACATGTCACCATACTTGCGTACGTACGGCTTACCGTCTCCACGTCGTGGTGTAATTGTTATTCAAAACATTATTATTTGGATGGGTATAATAATGATGTGTATTTCATGTAAATAATAAATATAACATGATAATTATTCTGTATATATTATATAAAATCCAATTAAAAATTATTTTAATATCAAAATAATGATATTGTCACTTGTGCATACGTACAAACTATTGTCTCCATGAACGCGATGAGATTCATTCTCCATCATATCCATTCAAGACTAATTCTCATTTAATGATTAACAATGATGTTTAAGGACTTGATATAATTATTTATATGAATAATATACATTCCATCCCTAAAAAATATGGCTCAAGTAACAAATAATATAAATGAAAACGAATCCCTTAACACCTGAAATGATGATAATACTAAGATATTATTAACAAATCAATGTTAAAAGATCATATATGATATCATATTAATGTATATGATTATTTTATAATTTAATAAAATTTATTTAACCATTATACTGGAGGTTAACCTACCCCCAACCAAGGAAATGTACAAGGTAAGGGGTTTCTTATCTCACTTTAATTTCCGTGAGATTTCCATTATTCAACACTTATTTATTGCATGTGGTGTGTGTGCTGTCAATGTTTTTATTCATTGTGTAATATACATTAATTTAGGTATATTTACATCATCAATGTATTATCCTTCTATCATGGGTTTATGTTTAGTAAGTTACCAAACCAATAAAGTAATTTTAAATTTCAATTTCCACTCATTCTTCTTTAAGCATACATCATTGATTATTTTACTTGAAGATTATGTGTGGAATCACTATTCATTTTATTATGTCATATATTACACTCCCCTTTCTGTAGATATACTTTTGATACACATAATCACACCATTTATAAATTCTCAAGTCATCGATATGAAGTTGATAAGAGTAATTTTAACTCAATCTCCATTTATTGAGTTAAACATCTAATTCATTGTTGTTGTTTTTATAAGAATATGTGTGAATGTCCTTTGATTGTTTTACACTGAATATCCAATACTTTTGAGTGTATTTATATTTTTCACACATAATTATGTCATTCATTTATCCTTAACCTAAGGATACCGCTTTTATGAGATTTTTCATCTCAATTTACATTCCATTGATCCTCCTTTGTTATTATACACCAAATCACATTTATATGGTCTATATGATGTACTTTGATATAGTATATCATGAATCCCTTTATTATTATGATATTACAATGTTTTGATTATCTCAATTATTTTTATTCAAGTGTCTCTCTTTTGGTTAGGAACTCTAACAAAAATATCATTTTTAAATGTTTTAAAGATTTATTCTTCTAAATCCTTCTCATTAATGTCCATGTTTTAAAAATAGTTTTAAGGATTTATTTATATGGACATTAACGTTTTGAAATTTAAATTACTTTTCATTGTATCAAAGTGGTATGGGACAATTTGAATCAAAAATCTATTTTTAAATGTCTTCTTGGCAAATAGTGTGACTTTTAAACGATTTCAAGAAAAATGGGGGTATTTCTCTCTAATTGTTTTGATGATTATTTTCACCTAATTCAATATACTTCATTATTCTCGATTGAGGTTAATCTGATACAATAAAATCTTCCATATTGTATCGAATGAGTTATGTTTGACTGTGGATGTGAAATTTTTATACCATTTATGGTTTGTGGTTAAAGTATTGACATTTCATATGCTAGTTTAAATATGAATTTTTATGTTATGTTTAAACCCGTTCATATGAGGAATACATTGGACTTAGTAAGTGATGGTTGGAGCCCGCTATAGCTCCTCGATGCATCGGTTGGTCTCATGATACAAACTAGTGTCTTAGAACAAGGCCTTGACAAAATATTATTTGTAGTCTTGGCACGAGGCCTTGGAAATGTGGTTATGATAGTCTGGCATTATGCATTCCATCATTATGAACGTGATTATTGATATTTCATGTGATTATTCGACTAATATAATATCCATTTGAATATGTAAATGGCATTATTTCATTTTATTTTTTCCATATTATGCTGAAGTTCAAGTTTATAAGGCTTTTGTTTTAGATATACATTGCCTTAAAGGTTTATGCTTATTTAAGAATGTTTCAGCTATATTGTTATCCTTACTGAGAATCTGAGCTCAACCATTTCAATGTTTTATTTTTTCCAGGATGTGAAGAAGTAATTTATGAATAACCTACAGCGATAAAATGAGGGGATATGAAGACACTATGTTGTTGTAGTAGTTTTTCACTTTATAATGTAATGTAAACATTATGAATGTATCTAGTTATTCCAAAGCTACTAAACTAATCGGTGTTTCGAGACTTGATCTTTTTTGTGATCATGCCAATGTTATGTAATAATGCACCGACTCTGGTTAACTAGGGTCGGGGCACTACAAAGATTAATTTAAATTTTCCCAGCTTTCATAGTGGAAAACTAAAAATGGTATATTCCTATATTCCAGGTTAATTTCAGTAGGTCTAATCATATGGACAAAATTATTTACTATTTTCGAAAAATTTGTGGTTTTTTGGATGTTGAATGATAGAGATATTGGTCAAGGTTGTGATGTAGATTCACCAAGTACCTTCTATGTGTAGTTGTATGAGATTTCAATTAAGAGGTTATAATTGGTGAGTGATTGTATAGTTATTCCAAATTATGTTAAATTTGATAATTAATTATAAATTTTTATAATATTTTTTTATTAACATAAGATGGGTTTCTAAGAGAATGGATTGGTTTGGTTGAGGACATGTATGAATTGGATGAGGTCTGGTAGATCTTCGCAAGGACGGTAGCTTTATTTGATATAGTTTTCTTATATCATAAAAAATTATATATATGTTTATGAAGTAAAGGAAATGTGTTAATCCATACTACATGGGTTCGGGTAGAGCGACTAATGACCATGAGATCCTTTGATTATGTGATCAGGGTGGCTTTGATCCCCAGTCCAATAATTAGTGCCTAGATGCCTTTGGGATGTTGAGAATCGTCTGGGGACTATACCGATAGGGTGTTAGTTATGATATAAATAGGCCTTTGAGGTCACTATAAATTTGATATGGGTTATGGTAATATCCAATATGTTCTTTAAGATCAATTTGAGTAGTCTTGATATATTTTTTGTCGAGCACTGAGCGGTCACTCTAGAGATATTGAGATGTGGCCTTTTGTGGATAGTGTGAATTAGTTAAGGACTTGGAATTGTGATACCAAAGAGAGTTTAGATAGGATTCGACTCATATCTTATGAAGATAGATTTCATGTTAGCCTTTGATATATTTTTCACAATAGGGAGATGTATGTTGTATGTTTTTAATGAGATTAGGCTGTGGAATATTAGAGATCCAAGTGGATTCCCTTCTGAGTGACATGAGATGTGTTTCAATGTGAGAATATAGATAAGGAATTGGACTAGATTTTCTATGTTTTTGAGTTGTGTGTTGGGGTAATTACATTTTTATGTGTATCTTAATAGAAATTACATGTTTTTTATCCATCCTTATATGGTTCAGTCATTAGGTAAATTATATTACCTTGTTCAGATAGGGCAGTGGTTATCTATACAAGTTTGGTTGATTCAATGGATAAATTGTGTGAAGATTATTCATATTACATAGTGTATATCCTTATAAGATATGTATGGGTCAAATAATTTTTATATGTATCGTTTTATGGTTATATGGTGGTTATCCAGTAAAAATATGGTTTATTTAAAGGATGGTTATATGTGATTGTTTTTAATTATGTGGTAGTTATCCATTGGAGAGATGGTTGAGTCATGAGATGAATGTGTAGCCTTTATATGCTCTATGCAGACATATCCAGGTATTATTGTGGCCCTATACAGAGTCTTATGGTATATAAAATATATTGGGGACAAAGAAGATGGGATATAAATCATGGAATAGACACTTGTATGGTTGAGTGTCTGGAAGTCATAAATAGCACATGATGACCCGAATAGTCTTTGTAACTCACTAGGTATAGCTTTGGACAGGTTATCACATGAATATTTTCAGATAATTTTTATTTATTTATTTCTTTTCAACATTTATAGATATATATATATATATGATGGGGTATATTAGGGGTTTTTTGTGATTCCCTACTGAGTTTAAGCATAAAATCTATATGAAAATATTGGGGTTTGTGTAGACCTTATGTTTGTTATATTTGTTAGATCATGGTATGTGTAGTTGATTAGGATAGTACAGATCAATGGGTACTTGAGTAATAAAATTAAGACAAGGATCAGATCTCGGGGAATCCCCCTATAATTCTTTATTGATTATTTTTTATTGTGTTTGGCCTAGTATAGAAATAGTAGTATGTTTTATACGATGTCATTGTTTTTTATGTGTTTAACATTATTTTTCATACTCTGATTTCTATTAGGGTTTTTTATTCTTTATATATTTTCATAGTTGTTTTATACTATGAGTATATGGAATTTTCTCCCCACTATTATTCTAAAACCATGCCTCTAGTCAGCTTCCTTTTGTGTATAAGGAGGCATGCCTGATATCTTGTTGCAATACTATCGCATGAACTGATGAGTTTCTTAGTGATGGGGTATTACAAATGGGTATCACATGTATTTGTTTTATTTTATTTTTGTTGTATATAGTATAAATTTTTTCTAGTAATGTGTTGGGGCATATAATGAACCTCATAATGGTTATTCATGAACACTTTTACATTGGGAAGTCGCGGTTACAAAGGTGATTGGATTGTTATTCTTGGTTTTGATTATTCTAATTGATATGTTTATTAAAATTTACATGTTACCATAGATGTGGTATTTTTTGTTTGGATCATATCACATTATTAATAGTTTTATGTTCATGCATCAT
The DNA here is from genome assembly GCA_963277665.1 of Viscum album. Taxonomy (NCBI): domain Eukaryota; kingdom Viridiplantae; phylum Streptophyta; class Magnoliopsida; order Santalales; family Viscaceae; genus Viscum; species Viscum album. The sequence goes on from OY728151.1 coordinate 570,668,360, forward strand.
ACAAGGGATGTAGAAATCATTTTACTTATACCATCTTTTATGTGATTTTTTTTATTTTCCTCTAATTTTAGGTTGTGTGGATATTATGGTGGATAGAAAACTAGTTGATGAAATAATGTCCCATTATCAAGGGATGGATAGAGATCCTAAATGGTTCATTTTTAGAATATTTTCTCTTATGATTGTTAGATAAGGTAAGGGATACCTAAGAGGTGATTACATTGGGTATGAGTTTCCCTATAGATATTAAAACTCTAAGAGGGTTGAGAAAGGGAATGATTTTATGCCTTGGTTATATGATATAGAGTGCATGGGTTCTTTTTTAAATGAGGATATGATTGGAGTTTGGGATTTTTGGATTCATGTTCCATTGGTTTTGATATATGGGTTTTATTGGATAGTGAGTAGGGATCCTAGGTGGTTAGGCTTAGGAGTGATAGAACATGAGTATATTCTTAGAGGTGTTTAATTGACACTAGTGTGGTAAGTGGTCATGTGATAGAGTAATTATTAGAGGTAGATGAATTAATTTTGAAAGGGATCCCCTAGGATTACCTTAAATTCATGAAACTTAAATGTATGGGATTATGGTCAATAGGTTAAGCTCATGAACCAAGGGTTGGTGATATGTGACTCATGGGAGAATGAGTTTGGTTGTGCTATCTGGTTGAATGGGAGTGTGTAGTCATAGGTATCAAGTGAGATCGAGTGGGATTATTTTTGGAGGACATAAAAGTGGGTTATCATTGAATCAATCTACCTTTCAGGATGTGTTATAAGTGGTACGAATTTTCAAGGAAAATTCGTGGTTTACAAGGGATGGTGCAGGCTGATTATGTATAGTTCTCGTTTGGGATTTGGATTGGTTATGAGTTCATGTGTGAGTACATTATGAATATTTTTAGCTTTGGATGAACTCGAGAAGAACTAAAAAGTTTCTTTGTGGTTATTTTAGTTTGAAGTCACTCTATGAGTGAAACGACTAATGTGTTCAAAAATATACTTCTAGTCATGGTGTCATGGAGCTTTGATGAAAATGGGAGGCCTCCCTGAATTCAAGGATTTTAATTAATCAATATATCTATTTACAAAGACACATTATATTTTTTTAGGACCCTGAAATGGGTGTCAAGAGTTACCATTATAAGTGGATGTGGCTTGTGAACAAAAACATGAGTATGTGGATGAGACCCATATGGTTCAATGCTTGAGGATTGGTGTAAGGGGTTTTATATTATAGAGAGTTAACCATTACTTATTTGGAGGGAATAAACCTCATTTTAGAATAATTATAGTTATTTTTTGTATTATGATCCTAGTGATATGTGAACAAATGATTGTTGGTGATATGGAGTTAGTTTTTGGGTTTGAGTGGGTTGGCCACCACCAGTCACGGAATTCAAAAATAGACAGAACATTGGTTTTGGGGATCATATTTTTGGTTACTTTTTCAATGATGAAGGTACTCTTATGTAGATAAACATTATATTAGTTTCAAAAAAATGTTCTTCCAATCATAATTGTCATGAATATTTATAGAATGATCATTGGATGGTAATGGTAAAATGGGGTACTAGTGCCTACTAAAATATTTGAATATCAATTTCCCTAGACAATTCCATATTTAGGAAGTGTATGGGGTGTTGGTAGTAGTTAGTATGTTATATATTAGTTTGGTGTCGTTCTAATGGAATTTGAGGTTGAATCTTGAGGACAATCATAGTTCATGGTGTGGTTTTGGTGAAGAATCCATGTTTTGTTGCCTGATTAATAGAGGGGAATCATGTGGGAAATCATTTTGATTGTTACTTCTAGGAAAAATTCATATGGAATCTATGTAATATTGTTTTATCATTAAAATTTTTATTTTTTGTTGAGTTGGTGCATTTACATCAGACTAGAGGTGGATTGAGGCGATATGAGGTTCAGCCATGTTGGTGGTGCACCATTAATCAGGGTACGAGCACAATAGTTGTAGTAGAAAATTATTTATATGATCATGTAGATAACCCATTTTTACTATTTTGACATTATATTATGTTCCATGATAATTTTAGGAATCACATAGGTGTTAAGGAATCAAGATAGAGCATTAAGGAAGTGAATCTATGGATATGTTTGAGCATTTCAGGATAAAGTCTACTGGAAGAGGTCTAGCTAGTAGTTTGGAGTGGAGTTACTTTTATTGGGGTTGGAACTATGATTAAATTGTTCATTGGGACATGGTGGAGTTGTTTTTGTGATATAAGAGGGATTGGATTTTGTAAATATGATGAATCTATGCTCAGGGTTTGGAGTTTCAGGGTATAAGTGTTTTTCATATTTCAAACAAGAACATGGTGAGTTCACAATGCATTGATGAATATGTTAGGTTTCGATCCATGGTTTAAGTATTACATAAAATTTGATAATGATAAGTTTTATTATGGATATTTTTTAAAGACCTATATCATTATGAGTTGGAAATTCACAAGGTATTTTGATTTTTTTCATCTAGTGGATGGTTCCTTATGAAAATAGAGACATGAACATGAGTTCATATATTTTTTAACATCTATAAGAGGTTTTTATGATTTTAAAGGGTATAGTGGTGACTCAGGTATTCTATAAATAATTTCATGAAGGATTTATTGGTTGAGGCTACTAAATTTCTATAAGAAAGTCCATCGGTTTGATAGTGGGTAGACTAGGGGACCTATACGCATGTTAAGCTCGCCGGCCAGATGGTGCAGACCAATGGATCACTACTAGAGTAATGTTTTGGTTATATTTACTAGGTTATACTTTTTTTCTATATTTTTTGGCCTTTGGGATTTATATGGGGAAGGGGGTTGAGAGATCCCATTTTTTAATTGAAACTCCCTCATTTTAACTCTCATCCAATTATCCATGAGGGGTGATGAATTTTAGAGTTTTCTAATGAAGATACAAGGATATATCATAATTTTTATTTTTTCATGGATTTTAATTTTATTCCCTATCCTTTCATAAAATTATTTTCATGTATTTGGTGTTGATTCCACTGAAAGAAGATGGTATTGACTGAGAATAATGTGGATTTTTCCCAAGCCTCTATAAAGGACATCCTATGATTCCAAATTCCCAATATATTTCATTATTCTCGTAGATATAATCCATTAAAATAAATTATATAGGTTTATTTGTAAAATTTTACAAATTTATGTTCACCAATAAGTTAAATGTTGGAAATATAACCCATTATGGATTCAAAAAAGTGCTACAAAACATCATGGTATAGTTGTTCATGGTTTCAGGGAAAAGGTTATGCTCAGTGAGTAATTCATTGACTATGCCAAATTAGGTGGCAGTGGATAACTAATTCTTTGTGATTATTGACAAGTTATAAGTGTTATATAGTATGGGTGAGCATTACCAGTTATGTGAAATGTTTAGATGAGGTTCAATAGTTCTTATTGATGATGGTAACTCAATTTTAGGTAGGTGATGCTTATCATAAACATCATATATATGATTATGAATGGGTTTGCATGTGTGTGTAAATACCACATATGTTTGGTTAGATTAGTTGTGGATTGAGATATCCTTATATTATAAAATGTGGGATTATTTGATCACCAAACCTAGGATATGTGGTTGTCTTCACTTGGGATGTTTGGAATCATCAATATATTATGTTACCCAGGGAAGAGGTAGCTAGTTTTGAGAGAGAGAGAGAGAGTCCTTGGGTGGGACTCTAGATATGAGATGGATTATGTGAATAGCCCTCATGTTTCCCTATATCAATATGTCTAGTCATGAGAGTTATATGAATGAGTTTTGAGTGGCTACCTAGGAGATATGAGAGATGATCCAGGGTGTGGATCATGAGAGTCAATTAGTGTATTGGAATTGGGATGCTAAAGGGAAATTGGAGAGGATATGAACTCTTTCTACTAACTTTATTGTTGAGATTGTCTTCTAGACTTTAGGGTCTTCATAGGGTGATGAATGCATGTTTTTTCCTCTAGGTTAGGCTGATGCAAGTTAGAGAGTTAAATAGATGCCATGCTAGGTGAGACGAGGCTTGATGTGATGTTGGTGGATTTATAAGGGATTATATCAGATGTTCTATAATAGTGAACTACATGATAGTCTATGGACTTGTTTATGTTAATATTTATTCTGATTACATGCTGGATATCCTTATAGATATGGTTGAGTTGGGGAGTAAATTATATGACCTTATTAAAATATTGTAGTGGCTTCATTCTTGTGACGGTTGAGTCAATAGATAAATTATGGGACACTTGTTCTAATTACATGTTGGTTATCCATAAAAGAGATCGTTATGTTTTGGAATTTGCATATATATATATATATATATTAAATTATATAGTGTTTATCAATTGATCATATAGTTGACTCAAGGGATGTTTATATGAAGTATCTTATGATTATGTACTGTCGATCCATCGGTGAGATGGTTCGGTCAGGGATGAATATGATACATTTTTTATCTATTAATCCAAATGTAGGTAGTACCTTGGCCCTACCATAATTAATTTTTTATGGATAGAAACTTATGGGATAAAATGATAGGGTATCTATCATTATTTAAAAGTGGTAAGGTTGGGTGTCGGGGTGGAATGATTAGCACCTGATGATCTAATGGGTTTGTGCAACTCATTAGGATTCATTGTGGCTTAGTTATCACAAAAAAAATTTGAGAATGCTTATTTTTGTTTTTTTCATGTGTGTAAGCACACATATAATAGTTTATATTAGGGGTCCTCGGTAAGACCCCACTGAGTTTATGCTCACACCCTAGAAGGTCATCTCAGACCATGTGCAGACCTTATATCTTCTTTTGAGGTTATAAAACTTGAAGTGTAGTGGATTGAAAAATTTCAACTCATTCGGTATGTGGATAGTAGGATTGGGATAAGACTGGGTTTGTAGGGTAGTATCCTTGAAATTTGTTTATGTATTATTTTTTATAATTTTTTGTTCCATTAGGTAATATGTTTTATGTTTTTTATGACATAATTAATTTTTATAGCTTTGTTAATAATATTATATTGTGTACACTAAAGCCTATTTTGGATGTTTATTTTTTACTTAATCCAACTACTGTTTTAAAACCTTAAATGAGGGCATAATCTCCCACGTATTATTCTAGGACCTCACCGCTAGTTGGAAAACATTTTCATAGAGAGAGGTAAGCCTGAGGTCCTGTGGCATACATCATAATTTATAATGTATTAAGGATTGATAAAATATTTAATAATTAGAGAAATTGAAAATCTTAAAAATCATTAATATAAAACAACAATATACTACCATATGGATGAATATTAAATTTAAAAGCATGATGTGTTGGAATAATATATTCAAACCTAAAAGAGATACAATCTAAACATATAACCCTTACCAACATCAAATATGGGAAATATAAATAAATAAAGGTAGAGAGAGGAAAATATATTTAAAAATAATGACTATAATAAGGTAAATTATTCGATTTTATATGGAAATATCATAGAATTCCTCCTAATAACCATAATATATAAGGAACCTCAAATCAAAATAGAGATAAAGAGATATGAACATGTGAATAAACACTATATAATTCTTTATAAGAAACACATAATCATTAATCAAGTATTTAAAAACCTTATTAATATTTTTTACTTATTACATTAATCTTTTATATTCATTTATTATATATTTATTACTTATCAGTAGTTTATATTAATCACCACTTGTTAGAAATTTCAGTTGTTGCTTCTACATTTTGGTATGTAATTCTCAATCATAATTACCATTTCCTGAGTTAATAATCTCCATAATAGTTATGGTATATGAATTTTAGCTACATAGTGAGTTATGATGTTATTGGTTCATTCCATTAATGTTTTAGGTATAGTTCTCAAGACGATTTCCATAACACACTTATTTTTGTAATTGTGAACAAATATAAGGTTCTATATTAATATACAATTAAATCATAATATTTCCACTCAGAAACTATGAAAAAACATAATTTTCTTATTAATATCATATTTCAAAAGTAATTATGTATTTTACAAACATCAATTTTTAATAAAAATTATATAATTACTTATGTGTGTGGTTAAACAAATCCTAATAGGAACATGTTATAATCAACAGGTGGTTAATATAACAAATAAATTTTATTATAATATCTTTTTACTAGAAGTATAAAGATATTATTTATATTTTATAAAACTAATTCATTAGATCTCATAATAAATAGGATGTGATGAAATTCTAAAAAAGTGGAAAATAAAGAATTACTTACAAAGAACAAATGGTGTATTCTCTTAGAAGACAACATAATTTTGACAGAATTAGTAAAACCTCATGGGACTATAATATATAAACTGTGTAATAAATAAAAATTATAAATAATACAGAAATATTATTTTGATGGATAAAAGTATTTTCTTTGTTTTAGAAATATTGGTGGACAATTCCTTTTATAACACTGAATGTGTTGAATCATCTTGAACACCCATTACTCAATACATAAGGAATGTCATTCTACCAAAAAAGTTGATCTAAAGGTAAAATATAATGGATATTGTTCCCCCATACCCTCATACACAAAATTTAGAGAAAATATTATATATTTTTAGGACATTACCCCATAATTGAACTATTTTACCTCACATTACCATTTACCATCGTAACTCACATTTTTTCTTTGGTAATTTAATTATTTTTTTAAAATGAAATTGAATATATTATTTAATTGTAACCTGTATTTTAAAAATATGAAATTAATTTTATTAAAATGAATTTTTAATAAGTTATTTAAATTATTTTTATAATAAAATTGATTAACGTAAAAAAAATTATTTTTAAAAATATTTATTTAGACATTATGTTAATTTATTATTATTTTTTATCCGGTAAAAATTTTAATTTAAATGTTACTTTTTTTTGTTTTTAATATAAAATATAAATTTTCCTAAAATAAGTTTCTAATGGTGACTGGTTTAATACATTTAAATAAATATACACAACACATTGAAATATAATTCTTTGAAAATTATAATGTTTCACATTAAAATATTTTATTCTTATTTTTGACAAATTAAAAATCATTATATGAATATTAAATGATTTATATATATATATATATTTAAGAAATACATTTCATTAAATTTCAAACAATAAATATGGTTAATTTAACTTTCATAAAATGATATATTTCCCAAAATAATGTTTAAAATATATATTTCTTTAAAAATTTATTAATTAAATTAGTATTAATTATAGTTCCTTAATTACTTCATATATTATAATATTTTTTAAAAAAATTTATACCTCCAATTTTATAAATTAATTTTATTAATATAGTTCAATAAAATTTATAAATCTAATAAAAATATAAAATCATAAAAAACAATAAAATTAAAGCTATTTTCTAAGTTGAAATATTATTTTTTATTTAATTTCAGAATTATTTATTTTAGGAATAATAAATTTTTTTTAATTCATATATGTATATTTTTCATCTAAATAAGAATTATTTATATTTACAATAAACACGTAATTCTAACCATTTTTTTTGTTTATTACTATTATACCCAATGGTTATATACCATTTATAATGTACAATATGTGAGTATATTACCCACATTTCCTTCTATAAATTAATTTCACTGTTCATTATCATATTACCCTTCTCATTCCAATAATTTTGTTTTAGTATTTCTTAAATGCTATCTCCTTTCAAGATATTTTTTAATGTTATAGTTGTAGTTTTTGAGGAGATTATGATCTATAAGATTTATTAATTATAAAAGTATTATTTGTTTTGTATTAATTGTCCCATTTTTATGCACATTTAATGGATGTAATCATTCATGGTAAGCAATATTCAATGGTATGTAATTATTGGTTTAATATAACTGTTTAAATTTAATATTATGAGTGAATAAAGTGTTCTTAATTTGATTCAAGACATTTATGATTTATTTTATCTTCAAGTTAAATAGAATAAGACAATTAAATATATAAAATGATGTCAAAAAAAATTGGGATATTACAAAGGGTTAGAGGGAATCATCTAGACAGTGTCATGGACCCCATTAAAATTGGAATAAGGCTATTCTAAATTTATTGAATCCATTAATAACACCGTTTTGGACTGAGAAAAAATAAATTCTTTTTATAAAATACTAAGTATGAATAATTAAAATTTTAAACATCATCTAAATTAAAATAATTCATTTAAAAATATATACTGAAAATATATCAATAATTCATCCAACCAATTATCATATAATATCTTAATTCAAAGATTCTCCGAACAAATATGGAGAATTGGATAGAGATATATAAAAGATAAAAATATGTCAATTTATTGATCTATTTTATAGTTACACATCTCTATTCTATTAAATAAATTTATTGGGAATAACCACCTCTATAATTAAGTAATATATATTTATGTTGCATCCATAATAACTCATCCCTTATTCTCTTTATTAACATTATCCTTGTAATTAAATATCTATTATTCCCTCCATTTTCATTACAATATTTACATTCTTTTACAACAATTAACACTTCTACAATGTTACCATTTTAAATCAAATAACAAACCACTATTAAAACCCTAGTAAACTATGATAAACTATAATATCCTAATTTATATCCCCATTGCACAATAATACTAGAATTGGCATAAAAATAATATTAATTAAATAATACCTTGTGAAAAATAATAAATTATTTGACACTCAACATGTTGAAAAGATTGTTCTCCATTAATCACATGACAATAAACTATATAATTAAATAATATTAAAATTATATAGATAATTAATTATTTTAATGGAAAGATAATTTAAATAATTAAACTAAAATTTACCTCCAAATCCATTAATTAAACTCAAACATTAGTGGATGCTAAAATTATCTATGTTATATGAACTCTCATCCTTAAAAAAGTCACCAGGTCATATTTCACTCAAAAGGATCTAGCCACTATTTATGTATATTATATTTTCTATCATGTGTTTCCTCACTAACATGACTATTTTCCATAACACTTAAACCAATGGAAAGAAAATTCTCTCAGAACCTCATCTTACCTATCAATATATTATATTATCCATTTAACATAGGTTAAATATATTTCCAAAACTATATATTACCACCAAAAACATATATAATGGATGTGTGTAATACATATTTAATTGGGATACATGGTAAAATTTATCCCATTTGGTATATATCAATTTTAACCCTAATTAATAATAAACATTTTTATAACACTCAAAATTAATCCAAGTACACCTACTTATTTTGGTGCGAACTTTTCTTTTTTCTGGAGTCATCAATGTTCATATCATGGAAGAGCATTCAAAAAGACTCTATTGTCAACTAAAAGACTAAAAAATATTTAATAATTGGAATAATAAATTATATTAGTCTCAAGTATAATAGATCATTTCCATTTTAGATGGATAAGATCCAGCTTATTTTATACCAAGATATTTACAAAGAGATGTTTTTCCCAATCTCAGCCTACCATAACAATGTTAACTATAAAATTCCAGATGGAACTTCAAAATGATATCTTCTAATTATAAATTTATATATATTTATATATGAAAATTCAATTGAAAAAATATGATCCTCCTATTCTCTCTTGGAAAATATTAAATATAATGAAGTGTTTCCTCGAACATATGTGTGGTTTATTCCAGTTTTCTATCGATTTTAGGATGATATAATATACAAAACTTCAAATGAGTACTAATAATATAGTATAAACCTATATTAAAACATGAAGTAAACTATGGATTTCAATATAGCATAATGGATTAAAGAACTTTTTTAAACCTCGATATTTATTTCATGTAATACTATCCAAATACATCTACTAAAAACACATGAAGGGTAAACAAAAATTGGATTTTATAGGTCAAATTCTAATCATTAATATTGTTCCATTCTTACACATAGAAATCAGTAAACCATAAAACCAATCCATTATATAATTATATTTTTTCATTTCTCTATTGGTAAAGGATACAAAAATTTCACAAATCTTTGATGTTCAACATTCACCTTGTAAAAAATTTCAAAATTAGATAAAAACCCTATAATAACATTATTTATTCCTAAAAAATAAGGATTTTATATAATTCCCTTATATATCTCCATATTTATAGATATAATTTCCAAACTATATTTGTGATATATTTTCTCAACATTAATTCTCAAAACTAGGGAAACAATTATTATGTCATTCAAATATATTATTAAATTAAATGAAAAATGCTACATGTTAATTCTCTCCAAAATATTTTGGGTTCCACAAATACTCTTACATTTAGTATAAGATTTCATTCACTCCTTTTATTTTTAGAAATGTAAAAAGGTGATGTGAATTAAATATAAAATATATATGTATATCCATTATCACCTCATCATATTCCCCTGACCTTCCAATTCCTTTATAGCTTAAGATTTATTATTTAAGGAATATATGGCAACATTACCCTAATTTGGTATATAAGATAACTCAACTTCAAATTTCTCTGGTTGTTTGAAATATATCATTTCACAAAAGTTTATTTCCCAAATAAATAAAATTTATAATAAAATATAATTATCATAATAAACCATGAACCACTAGCTACAAAATAAATCCCTATTCCATTTCAAAGGAAAAACAAAAATTAATAGCTCCGTGTAAAATTTTTGACAATTCTAACAACATGGGTATAAATTCTAAAACATATGTACCACTAAATTCTGCCTCTACCTAAGACCACATCCCAAACCATCTTCTAATAAATTATAATACTTATAAAACCCTTTAACATTTTTTGGTAATATTATCACGAGAGAAGATGACATCCATATTTTCAAGTCATAAAAGGATATTTGGTACATCTGAATTCACTAAAAAAAAATCCTATTAAATGTATTCATTATTGATACTAGTTTCACTAAATTTTTAGTGAATAATTTATAATACTCAACCAATATAAGAAAACATTGCACTTAAAAAACATTCATAGTATATTCCAAATACATCATTACTTTCCCCTTATATAGGTCAACATAAATACCATTTATTGAGAAAATAGTACTTAGAAAATTAGTTCCTAAATCTAAAATATGTATCTATATAACATTTCATATAACTTTTTTTTATATAACATCATCAAGAAAATCCAAAAATGTATTATATACTCACCCTTTTAACCTGTGTAAATGAAAATATATTACACAATTGTTACAATAAGTGAGTCGGGGTATTTTTTATTGATACAATTCATCAAGGATAAAAAATGATAGGGTATTTTGCAATCCTAAAAATATTTAAGGAAATCTCAAAATTATTATACCTATTTTTGAAATATTTATTTATAATATTTTAACTCTTCACCCTCAACAAGTCATACACCGACCATAATTCAATAATAAACAAATTTACACTTTTTTGTTAATTAATATATCATTAATAGAAGGTAAAGGGTACTTATTTTTCATTTTCACATGATTTACATTCTAGTAGTTGATGAACAACCAAAATCCACCACCGTCCTTCATAGAATAGAGAACTAGTTCTACCCAAAGTGTCACACATGATTAGATAATTCCATTTCCTTATAAATTTTCCAACCATGTCTTTTGTTCTCAAAATAATATTGGTTACCTGAAATAATACCAATATTGTTCATTACAATTGTTCTAAATCCTTGCAATTAAATTATAAATCTATAAATCAATGTACATGAATTAGATTAGTCTTTATGATTTCATATTTTCTACATGGGGGTGAAATTTGAAAAACAATCTTTATTGATTCATGATTTGGATAGGTATTCTAACAACAAATAGAGACAAGAAGAGATTATAGTTCTGGATTTACTTAATAATCATTGTATTATGATTCACCTTTATATTAAATTTTTCCTGAATATGAAGCATAAGTTTTAAATTATAATTTTTTTAGTAGTCAAGGGTTGTTCACAAGATTATGGACTCAAGGATAGTGACTTTATAGATTTGAATCATTGGGATATTATTAACAATTTAAAATAGAAATATTATTTCCCTTCAAGGAAATTCCATGGGGATTTCATATTTACAGTGTAAAACCATGTGTTCAAATAGGTTTTAAAAATTCAAAAGGAATATGATTTTCTTATTAGTTTATTTTTTATATTTATAAAATTAGTTTATGACATTAATCAAACAGTTTTATCATCATAAGATATTATTTATTTTATATATTTTGAGGATAGGGTGGTTACTATAGTAATCTATCAAGTCTTATGATCTTTGGGTAAGATTTTTGGAGTCTCAGAGGAAATATACCTAGCATACACAGTTTGGGTTTCACCGCTTAAATCAAACTGTGCATTCAATCTTATGTGATTTTTTTTCCAATTAATTTTTTATTATTCTCAATAAGCACATGGTTTGGACAAAATCATTCACTTATAAAGGTAATTTATTATGTTTGTCTTTGACTTGAGCCTAGAAAAATGGTTTTTAGCTAGTTATTGACAAATGATGTGAACATTTGTTGATTTATATGGTTGTGATTTTCAATAGTGGTTTATAGTTTGGTAAACCATCAATCCCAGCCATGCAAATTGGATTTTCTAGGATAGTAAATGCTGCACATTTGACACACAATTTTTAAAACCTTGTGGTTAACCTTCTAGATCAATAAATGTGAGAAATTACCACGTTTCCCATTTGGATTTTAAAACCCCCAACTCTACTTCTTCGTCCCTAATCATGGAAAAACTATGGTACTCCAATTACCTTTTATCACTTGTTTCTCCTCATATATGAGAGATTTAATGTAAATTATCTTTTTACTTTTTGGTGATTTTAATCCTCCATTAGACTTCGTTATTATTTTCCTTTACTTCCTTATTGATTTCACTTCTCAAAATTTGTGTTTTAGTTTTTTATTACAAAGATCATGTTGTAAGAATCCGATAATATCAGTGATTTGGTGTAGCATAGCTAGTGGGTTCCCCAAGACAGTACCTGCAATTCATTTCCCCCCATTTTGGTAAAGGTATGTCTTCAAATGGATGATTATAGAGTTTTGGATAAAATTAAATGAAATTTCTTATTGAATTGGTTATGATTTTTATACCTCTTTTGGAGGATAGGGTCAAGATAATTCCACACATTGTTAGAATATTGTTGGAAGTGGTTTTGTAATTATGGGACTTTCTATTAAGTTACATTGACATTTTTACAAATTTAATTTATTTGTAAATAAAGGATAAATTGTAAAATGATTTAAAATTTTAATTATAAATTGATTATAATTAATTATAAGTTTTATTATAATTACTTCAGGCCTTCGGTTAATGGATAGTGGTTATTGGACTTTCACAGGCTAGGTGAGATTTACAGGTAGAGAATTAAATATGAATGACCCTATTATTGGGGTAGATGGTTCCCCATAAACACCCCATTGGTAATTGAAGTTGATTATATATATGGAATGTAATATGTCTCGAGTCTCCACAAAAGTAAAGTAGACCCATTTAAAATTAAATGAATTATTGAATTTAAATTAAATTCCCATGAATGGATGGAATAAATTTCCAAAATCCATGACGGAACACTGTAAACAGGCATATTTTCCTCAGTAGATAATGGTCATATCCTCAATGATATTGTATGCTTTGAGATGAATAGACCTTGAGAGGTTATATGCAAATAAATTGAATGAATATAGTGTCCCTTATTGTCGTTTTTGAAGATGACTCCTTGTAGATGATGTCATTTATAAAAAATGGGTGGCTTGAGTAGGAAAAAACGATTTATGAGATGCATTTAAAACATTTCTCTATTTTTGGAAATCATGGGGTGAGTGTTTGATCCCCTCAAAATATGAGCCCCGGGTAGGGGTGCCTTGGGTAATACATGGACAGTTTTGGTGTGGGACTGACCTAGAGTGACTATGGAATAGAATAATCATTAGGTAATTAACCTATTGACATTTCCTAGGATGATAATGAGACCTTGATGGTACTTTGATAATGTCATGGGATGTTATTTTCACCCAGTTGTGGGAAACGTCCTGAGTGAAAATAATGGGATTAGGGAAACCGTGAATGGTTTTTGTAATGATATTTGAACAAGGGAATGATAGTGAATTCCATAGTGATGGGTTGATCCATGAAAGTGTGTGTATATACAAATTAGTAGCGATGCTTAGGGGTTTCACCTTAGATCATGGATAGATGATGTAATCATGAGGAGATTGTGGTGATAATGGAAATAGATATTGGAGTGAGATAGAATTCCTGCTGAGATGTAGTAATATATATGGGATGCCCAGTATCTATAATTTTTTCCTAATATATGGTTTGTATTTCCTTGGACATGTTCCTAGGAATCATGTATAAGGGATGATACCCTCCCATGTGTCCTTTGAGCGTGATATAGATTTATTATGAAAAAGACCTAGGAATTGTTAATGCTAATGAAATAGATTTCATTTTTTATCCTATAAATTATTGATAGGAATGAGACCCTGCAGTCTGCTTTATGTGTGTAATTTCTATTTCCTAGAAAACTCTCTTAGTAATAGTTTGTGCCACTAATTTAGATTACATTGATGTTTCTTCTTATAATCAGGGATTGGGGATGTGGCCCTTCCAAGTGGCCTACAAGAATTATGTTAGTATATTTCCTATTAATCACTCTTTAGAATCATCCATGAGACTAGTATTGGTAGGGATAATTTTGTGATGTTCTCATAGACACCCAATAATTGGTCAAAAGTGGTTTTTTATACCAGGTTTCATGTGAGAACATGAGGATCAATAGTGGTACTTTATTCTGATTTCATATATTATTTACTTATTACTGATATGATCATGTCAAATTAATTTTCACTACCTTTAATAGTTATTTAGGAAATCACATTGTTGGTTTCATAATGAGTTTTACTCACACCCTTCTCAAGAGTCCATGATACTTGTATGACAACACATGTATTTAATACACATTATTTCATGAGTTATTACATTAAAGGGCAGGTAAAATGGCTCTATAAGATCCAGAGGCCTAGTTTCTTTGGGAAATTTGGTTTGTAATGTAATAACATAAACATGAGTACACCATCATTGTTTATAAACCTTGAAACATTCTCTTATATTCCATGGATCTTCGAAAACATCATGGGATACCCAGGAGATAAAATTTGAAAGGGTGAGATATAAAGGCTGATCAGGGAATAATAAAAGATTTCAAGATAGAAGTAATACATGCTATTCAATAGGAATATCAACAAGACATAAAAAGGGGTGACAATCATAAACATGAATATTTAATCATGATATATGATGATAACATCATGGTAACATAGGGATGTGGAAACAACATAAAACATGTTATCATAAAAATAATTCATGTCTAAATACAAACAAATCATAACATATTATACTTAGGATAATCTCTCATGCACTATACATGGAATCTCATGAGTAAAAAACATTACCCAATGCATTAGACGGCTGTATAATTTTGTGTCCACCCGTCACTTTCATTTCAGGTACATGCTTAAGTTTTCCACCTATATCATACAATATGAGGATATATTTCATCACATACAAACCTAATAGTAATTATTTTTTATTAAATACATGGAAATACATAATAAATTAAGGATAGATGAAACTAGGCGAATACCCTTGGGTGTAAATGAGAATAAGTATTCAATATAGAAATTTTTATTGTGGAAAATCACATGTTGATTTTGGGAGCAAAACAGTGAGACATGTGGATTAATAGAAGGGTTAAATGATAGTAAAAAGGGTCTATAATCAAATAAAAAACATAAAAAATGTAAGTGTGATGTGTTAAAAAATATCCCATCATGAGAAATTGTAAAAACAAATAATTTAAAAAATGTGTTTTAATAGGGAGGTGAAGGAGAGGATTCCTTAGCTATATAAGGTTCTCATTAAATATTTAGATAATCTTATTAGGTTATTTTGGACACATTAAAAATACGATATAGTCCTAAAAATATAGTAACTATGTGATATAATAGTTTTGAGAAGAGAGGAATTTGATGTTGGGGGGGGGGTTAGAGCAAAAAGTGAACATTATCTTTATTAATTTCTAAACATAGGTGTTGGGAACTATATGATAAATTAATAAAAAATAAATACCATAAAATGGGTTTTCCAATGGTTTCTACCAAATAAGAGTGGATTTAATTATTTTATAAGTGTAATAAATAATCCACATAATATAATACCGATGGGGAAATAAAAGTGAATCATGTTTAAAAAACTAGATTTTAAAACAATAAAATATAACATTGGATTTAGAGGATACATTAAGGAATTACAAAATTAATAACATAACTTCAAAAAACATTATATTAAAGGGGAAAGATAATTTTAGTTGTTGATGCATTTTATGGAATATATTACAATACTTTTGGGTCGTTATGGTGTAATAATACATCTATATATTTATATCGTATTAAATTTTTATCTAAATAAAATTAATTATCCTAAATATTTAAGAAAAATTCACCATTTTATATTTTTGACATGTTGAATTAAAAATTATTATTTATTTTATTAAAATAATTCTCCATATAGGTGAAGTTACACTTTTTTATCCAAATCACCATTAGTTAGAAAATGCAGTTTTATTACAACAAAAGTTTTTCTAACACTCCTAAAAATTACATTTGACTTTTTAAGATTATATTATAATTTTATATAATAAATATTAAATAAAAATTATATTTTATTAAAAGAAAATTAATTTAAAATAATAATAATTTATCAAAAATAGTTTCTTGATTAACAATATATTTTTCCAAATATACAATTTTGGTTTCATTGTATCAAAGTCTATTTTTTATAAAATATATTATTTAATCATTATATATTAATAAAATACAAATAAAATTTATATTTTATTAAAATAAAAATATTAAGATTCATGATGCTAGGGTCTATATAAAGAGATCTTTATTAAACATGTGAATTCTCTAAGAGTAAGGTATGTGATGGTGATATTTTCTTGGGTGGTTTGATAAACATGGTTTGAGTCGTGATCTGTGTGTGCATAAAATTTCCCCATAAACATTTTTTGTCATGATTTAGTTTTTGAATCTTGTCTTGGTCTTGGTTAATATAAAATACAAGTATTTATATCTCCCATGGAAGCTCAGATAAATGAGCTTCATAGGTTCTGGTCCTACTAATCATGGGCATCACATTCATTACATATGTCATTCTTATTTATCATAACCATATATTTAAATTAATAATATGATATTTGGATAACTTCTATACTTTCAAGGGTTATTACTTCCAATGGTATTTCAAATCCAAGAGGATATAACTTATAATGACCCAAACTAACCAAGGTAGTGAATGTGTTTAAAATAATTTAATTTCTTTATATGAAATTTACTCATTTGAAAATAAAATACCTTTTATAAATAAATGGTTCATTACATTATTCCCCGCTTTAGAAATTTTATTCCTGAAATTTCATTCAAAAAGAAAAAAGACAAGGGTACTTCTATTTCATCACATCTTTTAGTGTCCATGACAATTCATGAAACATAGGGTTTTGGCATAGTACTTTGACCATGTGAGTTTTCCTATTTCATATAACCTATAATTTAGGATCTAATATCTTTAAAGGTTTACCCTCATTTGAAAGATCACAATCCAATTTTACCACCTATTTATTCAAATAATGTGAGAGTTCTAGTATATACTTCCTCAAGAGTGATAAATAGAACACATCATGTGCTTGAGATAGGTTAGGTGGGAGTTCTATTCTATTGGACACCACTTTAATTTGGTCAAGGATCTTGAAGGGGAATATGTATTCTGGAATAATTATTCCCCTCCTCTAAAACAACACCAATTTCTTCCATGGTGATATATAGGAGAACACATAATCTCCAACCTCAAACTCCAATTATCATTAACAATTATCTGTATTTATTTAATGTTGATTTTGAGATGTTTTCATATGAGGTTGAATGGTTTGAACCTTTCCCTCGTATCTGAGATAATATCTAGTCCTATAATATTCCTCACTCTAACTTCTAGAAAAATTGGATTTCGACCCCACCCCACCTATAGATCACCATAAGTCTACATTTTAATGCTATAATGTAAACAGTTTTTATATGTATAGGGGAATGTGTTGGTCCTAACATCCTTGAAAATACATTCAAAAATATATTATTATATCCATTATAGATTGTATTTTCATTCATACTGACCATCCATATGAGGGTGATAAGAAGTGTGGAAACCTCGGTTTTGTTTCTAACTCTTGTTGGAGGCTTCTGTAGAACCTTGAAGTAAACCTCATATATTGATTAATTGTAATATATATTGGAACTCCATTAAGTCTTATCACATACCTTACGTATATCATGGTAAATTGGTTAATATAGAAGTAATCATTTATAGTAACGAAATGTTCTGGCATGGTATGGTGATCAACTACCACCCAGATGGGGTTATTGACATTAATTGTCCTAGGGGTACTATAATGAAATCAGTGTTTATGTTTTACCATTTCCAAAATAGTGTGGGAAATGGTTTAATCATACCCTTAGACATATATCATTTATAATTTTCTTTTTGTAATACTAAAAATCATTATATAGATTTTGAAATCTCAATCTTCATGTTATCCTACTAAAAGTTTTTCTTCATATCTATATACATCTTAGTGATTCCTAGATGAATAGAGAAGGAGGAGATATGAACATCATCCAAAAGTTCCCTCATAAATTCTAGTTTTTATGGGATTCATATCTTGGTTTCATACCATATTACTCCATCTTTATAAATGTTGAACTCAAGAATATTGGATACCTTTTTTGGTAGTTCCCCATAATTTTTTAGCCTACTTGGTCCTCTCCATAATGGATGGTAGATTAGTTTATTCATAATGTAGGATGAAAATACTTTTGTTATTACTCTATACTTCCTATTCATGTTCATGAATTTTTTATCCCTTGAAATCCTCATATTGGATTGGGTTTATAAGAACTTATCTAATTAGAGCATCTTCCACTTTTATCCATTTCTTGATGGTAATGTATTTGAGAATCATAATCCTTTATCAGATAAAACCACCATTATTGATGCATATTGAGATCCTTTTTTGGGATATATACTTAAGGTTTTTATTCTTTGTATATATGACACACTTCTCCCCATATATAAAATATTACAAAATATTCAACATGAAGATAACTACAACCAATTATTGTCCATGGGTATGGAATTTATTCTCATGGTCATTAATTTTAAAGAGGCATGGACTATCACTTTTTCATCTTTCATGAGTACACAACCCATTCTAATTTTTGATGCATCATTGTACATCCAAAATCCTTCCCCATTAGTGGGTAATGTGAGCATAGGTGCAGTGATTAGGTTATTATTTAAATAACTAAAAATCTCATCACATTCATTAGTACAAAAAACATGAGAACCTTTCTAGATATATTGGTTAATGGTATTGACAATTGTGATAATTTTTCCTTAAATAGGTAATTGTACTGATAAAATCCAAGGAAAATGTGTATTTCCTTCACCCACATCAGTCGGGGACATCCTTCAATGATCACGAAGGATCCACATATATCCCTTTTCTAGTAAAAAACATTTCCTAAGAAAGTCACTTTCCCTATACATAACTCATATTTACTATACCATATAAATAAATTTTACATTTTCAATGTATTTATAATAATACTTGAATGCCCCACATGTTCCTCCCTAATTTTATAGATGATAATAATATAACATATAAATACTACCAAAACTCTCTATTAATTAAGACCATGAATATTTCTTGAGAAATTTCGAGTCAAAATGGAATCACTATGAACTTATTGTGCCTTCACCTTGTATGAAAAATATTCTTGGGGAAATTCTCCTTCTTCATATTTACTTGTTATTATACCCATCAAAGATCAACCTTAGATAATTACTAGGATCCAAGTAGTATAGAGAAAAATTCATCAATCCATGAAAGATGTTACTTTTCGTTATTGTGATCTTGTTGATCTCATCGTAATCAAAACAGTTGTACATTGACCGATCCTCCTTCAGGTGAAGAGAATAAATGCACCCCATGGTGATTTATATAGGAATATAAAACCATTATCTATATTCGCATATAGTTTATCCTTTATCACCATGATTAGAAAAATATTTTATATGGATTTGTGGATATTTTCATAGTTCTTGGTATAAGTTTGATCAGGAACTCCACCTCTCAAAAAAGTGGAAGGCTAGGAAATTATTTACAAAAAAAATCATCAAATTCCAACATAGTGGGAATTTATTTAACGATTTTGTTTTCTATATTCTAAATCATTTAATAAAGACACACTTTCTCATAGGGAAGTAATATCCATTCTTGAGTTGATGATATCAAATGAGACTTATCCTCCTCCTATCACCTGTAAAGAATCAGAGGAAAATTCATAATACGTAGGAATATTTTATTCCCTCGAAGTTTTTTGTTTCCCTATACAAGGGAATACAATTCATGACTAGAATACCATTTAATTACAATGAAGTGAGTATCAAAAGATTCAATGGAAAAATTTGCCAGAAAATTTTGATAGGGGTGGAGTTATATTCATAGGATTCAATAATTACACCATTTTCTAGTTTCCCAAATTTTTCTACATCTATGTTTTATAGTGTTGTTAAAATAGTTCTAATAAAATTTTCTAATATTGAAGAATGTGTAGAAAAATAGTCAGATATGACTTTTAAAGTTAATGAAAGGAATATATGCATAACCTTCACAATTTTATTCTAATTATAATCATTTACATCATCCAAAATATTATTAGGGATTATAATGTTAATACTAATAAATAAATAAAAGGTAAAATATAAAAATTTACTGGATAACTCATAAATTATTTTTGTGAACATATTATGATTTTGCAATTTTAGGCATGATACATGAGGTTAAAGGATGAGTAGATTTTCATTTGATACTATGACAGACTAAAATCATTAAAGTTATATAAATTGACATTTCTCTTAAATTATGATCTATGAATTTTTCATTTATATTATATTGTATTTTTTAATGTAATTTCCTACTATAGTGTTTATATATCTATAATGATTGATTGATATGAATTTATGGTTACAATAAAATGATTGTTTGTGTGCACACTATTTTAATTTGTGGAAATTAATTAGGGATGAGAGTCAAAAATATGTTCTTAATATCTTATTTTTGTATTATTAATTTTGTTGAGATGATTTTTTTACCACATGTTGATGTATGAGGTTGATTCCCATACTTGATGCAGTGTTCTATTGAATCGTTTTATCTTTATTGAGATGTATCTCCCCTGGGATGGTGTTTTTAGAATTATTGATAATTTTGTGTGGAAATAATAATTTTTTCCCATGTGTCTTGGATATATTCTTAATGTAGTGATATCCTTGAGATAGATATCAAAGGATAGTTGATTTAATCACCTTTCATTCTTTAGTATCAAATTGTTTCTAATTCTTGGGGATGTGAATTTTTTTAAAGGTACCTTATATAAATGTTCATAATTTTCATGATAATTAATTTGTTATTCTGGGGTGTTTGATGTTTTTTGAGAGTTTTATTAATTTTATATAATAAATGGAAATTATTTTTAAAATTATGAAACTAAATTTTAATTTTTAAAATTTAATTTTCAGATAGTATATTTTTTTGATGTTTTAAAAGTGACACTAATATTTTTGAAGTTATAATAAGTTACAATTTTTATTATTTATAAGTTTTTCCATTTGAAAATAAAATTATTATAAAAATTATGTAATTTTTATAAATTCCATATTCCATAAAAATGTTAGTTTTTCATAGGTATGAAATGGTATAAGCTTTAGTACATGATGTTCCTGCATTGGGGTTATCTAAGTGTTGCATATTGGTAAGTTAGAATTTCAAATAGTTGTGTATAGGCAAGTCTGCTTTTTTTTGTTTCATTTGTGTAAGTTACATGTCACATGTATCTATCCATGTTAGGGTAGATCCCATTATTTTATAAGGGTATAACTATGCTCAAATGATGGTAAGTTAAAATTTTGATGGCTTTGTATGGGTAGTCGATCTCAAAAAGGTAATCACCTATATTTCAATTTCTTTTATACATGTTGTCCAGTATAAAGGATCACTCATGTAATGGTAATGTTTTTCTTGGGTAAAGGTAGGGTGGTAGGTTTAAATCTAATAAAATTTATATTTATATACCCTTTCACTATAATTATTTTGTACATAGAGGTAGTTATTTTTGGTAGAAATTTTGGATTCCCACTTTATTTGACTTGTAACTTTATTAGTGTTATAAATTGAAAATTAAACTAAAATAAATAATTTTAAATATATTTTGATGAATATTAAATAAAAATCATGGATTAAGAAAATATTCTAGTTTAAATGGGTCATGTGAATGAAACTAAATTAAAATAAAACTGTTATGAAGGAAAATATGGAAACTCTTGAAATTTATTTTTGAAATATTTTGAATCCATATCTATTAATATATAAAATTGTATACAAATTCTTGTTTGATATTATTATGTTATCCTTAAAGTCTTTGAAATAAAAAATTCTTCATCTATGATATTCAGGTCTTCTATAAGTTGATTCTAAATTTCTACTTGAGTGTCTATGCCTATACATGTCCCTCTCTCCTGTATTTTTTAGAGCACCATGTTATTCAAAGATTCTTCATTATGTATGGGATCTGAATTATCTTTTTTCTATTGTAGAATTTTGAATTTATCATGAATTAAATTAATCTATATGGATAGGTGTGATTTACTATAACAATATAATAATGTGTCAACTATCAATGAGATAGGAAGGTGTATGTCATGCTACGTTCTTGCTTCCGAACAATGTAATTTGTAATAAATAAGGATATGGAACTATTTTATGAAAATTTTTATTCTCATTATTATTTGATGAATTATAAAATTATAGTAGGAGGATATTATCTCATGTATATTATTATTATTATTTTCATATCTTATAAATTGAATAATTTTGATAGAATAATTATTAAATTAAATAATTTAATGTTGTTATTTTAATCCCGGAAGAAATATATTGAAATTTATATTTATATCTAGAATCGTGAAATCACATCATTTTATTAATGTTATTATTTCACAATATGTAGATTATCAAAGAGAGAGAAAATATAATATCACATACTATATAGAAAATATTTAATATTTTTGAAATCCTATGTATTTCGGTGTATAATATTTTAGAGAATGGAATTATAGAATAATAGTATCTTTAAAATATGGGAATTTAAAGAAATAATATATTATCACATAATGTAAATTAAGAATTTTAATTCCCTATTATTGAAATTTTTTAAGAAATATAAAACTAATATTTTCATAAAATGCATGATGTTAAATCAGTGTATAGAAATTATATGATTTCATGTTTTTATATTAAATTTCTATTTTTTTAAGATAAAAATGATAAATAAATTTTTCTATGTTTTATACGTGAAATGTTATAATTATGACATGTATAAATAATTTATATTTTATATTGTAAATTATTTAGATGGTTTTGTTTTGTGTGGACACATTTGTTTACGATTTGTTTATATATCCTATTGATATTTACTATATATTGTGATATCTTGTTGCTTGGGTTTTGTTAATATTGTTTAGAATATAACAATTTCTTAAACATATAAACAACATAAATATATATTATACTCTAATTTAAATGAAATTGGCATGAGTAGAATAATTAATACTCTATGTAATTGATAAAACATGAGAATAATATCTGAAGAATGTTCAGGTCGGTCCTTTGATTTTATAAAAAACATCCTATAGGATTTTCGATGTGGAAAACCAATTCATAAAAAACCATTTAATTCTGGATGGAAATTAAAAGGTTTTTTAAATGTTAATTTTTTCGGGAAAAAAAATACCATTGTTGATTTAATGAGGATTTAAATCCTTAATTTCATGGTTATTGTTCCTTTTTTGTCATTTAAATATATAATTAATATTTATGTATTCTCAATTATGATAAGATCCTTGATTTTATTGTTGATAATTTAATGTAGTTAGTATGATTTTACGAGTAATTGGTTTATGAACTATGATATATTGATGGTTGGTTTTATGTGGACTGATGGAATTGTAGCCTGGGGATATAGTGAAGGGCGATTTTGGTTGTGAGAATATAGATTTTACTATGTGCAATAGTGTGGTAATGACTTTAGGTGGTTGGTACTAGTTTAGTGTGGGTATTTATAATTAATGTATCTTAATATTTAATGATCATTTATTTATGTAAAGATATCTTAATGTTATTTTTATTATTTGATTCCAAATACCCTAAGAAGTTTTAATTTTTATACAACAAGTGTATCCATGATATGCAAACCTATGAGGAATCCTAGAGTACCCAGTTACTTAACTAAATGATAAATGGATTATTTAAAAGAATAAGGTTTTTATTGATGTTTGTAAAAGATGATGACATACTTGAGAATATATATATATATATATATAAGAAACATTATAGTTTCAAAGGCATTGGATTAAAATATTAAAGTGTCTATATTTGAAATTAATATGGGATAATATTAATTTATGATTTGTTGACTAATTAATATGGAACATTATTCATGTAATCTTTTTGGATACCTAGACCATTGTTGTGTTAGCTAGGAGTCCTATTAAACCTTATCTTCATATGAGTCCAAGGGTATATAGTTTCCTTCAGTGTTGATGTGTGAGATAATGTTCTATATTTTTTCATTTCATATGCTTCACCACCCACATTGATTGGGTAACCAACACCGATGTGTTTTAGGGGTGTATTTCTGATATCTGGGTTGGAAAGTGGAGGTATGAATGACTTCTCCCTCCCCCATCCCTTTTTTCTATAGTTGGTGTAGGTGTATCTCATACTATAATGGAAATAGTATGGTTTTCATTCCACCCAAGTTTGTTATGGATATTAGTTATATAATACATTTATGTACGGGGTGTAATGAATCAACTTATAGTGCATAGTTATATCTAGATATGGTGGTTATGACTTCCCATGAATGTACATGTATGGTTCATAATGGATTGATGTATAATGCATTTATATGGGATATAGTGGCACTTGAACAGACACTTGGTCACTACTTGGGATAATGATAGTGATGAGGTGTTAAGCTGTATAAGATATAGAAATGGATATGAAAGAATTGTATGGGATACAGGATGGATTATATAATATAATAACATAGTATGTGTGGCATTTAGTCATTAAAGTTATAAATAAGTGGGGATTTTTAATAGAGCTTACATCTGTTACATACATTTTTTTGATATATAATAATTTACTATTATGAGTTACATTGTGAGTGATCCCTAGTAAGGATTAGAAAATATATTTACCTATTTATCTGAATAGTTGGTTTTATTTTTTCTATTAAATTTTATTTAGTATCTTCTTTAAAAAAAATTATTAGTGGTTTTGGGGAGGATCCGACTGAGTATACATGTTATGTTCACCCTATACAAATATAAAATATTTTTGAGGTCTGTAGATGTTGGTTAGTGATTGATTTTGGAATTACTAGATTGAGGAGTTGTTCATGACCTATTGAAGCATCATGGTATATACTATGCATTTATTTTAGTTTTCCATTGAATGAATTTCATATTAAATTACATTAATGAATTTAAATTTCATCTTTATTAAAGTATTCATGATTTTGGTGATTTCCTCATCTTATCCCTTACTCCATAAATCTAAATTAATGTTTATGCCTCCAATATTTGTGACTTCTCTAACCATTGGTTCCAGTCAGCAATGCATAGCCTATTAAATGCATGATTTATGTGGTCATTATCTTCCTTTCTATGATTACAATCCAAGAGGGGTTCTTTTAGGAAGAGGAGGTCATGATAGTCGGCTTTAGAAAATTTGATGTTTTAATCCATGGAAATATCATTACTCTTTTCAATGAGATGAAAATAAGGAATATGATTCATAAACCACACTGTTATTTAAAAGAAATATTCATCAATGTTACCCACTAAAAAAGTTTGGTGGGATTTTTTTAGCATATGGCCAAATAGATTGGTGGTAGAAGTTTCCTAAAGATATAATGAGTTCATAAAAACCATTAAATTTATTCTAAAGTAAGTTCTATATAGTGGTTTGTCATGTGGGATATGATTATAGGAGTTATAAGGATATATTTTAATAGTATTATTAAAAGATATTAAAAATATATAATTTATAATGTTATACAATGGGTAGTCTCCACATTACCATTATTTTAGGTTTTCGATATATATTACATATAATGAATTGATAATTTACCTCTGAAATTTTGAATTAGTGTTATCCATAATGGATGTTCATCAATGATTATTATTATTTTTGATAAAATTAAAATGTTATAGTTGGTAGATTTTTTAATGAAATACAAAATCTGTTCATGAGACACAAAAACAAGTTCTTGGTGCAACATGTACCATCAAGTATACAAAAATGAATTAAATACAATATTTTTTAGTATTACATTGGTTTATATCTCATATTGAATCATTATAACGAATTTTCGAATGATATATATCATAAAAACATTTATACATGGATAAAATACCAATAAAATCATTGTGGATTACCTAATTAAGGGTTGTTAGGTATTTTTCAGATATTATCTTTTGTTAATTCTTAATCAAGATGGGATTTTCCCTCCTGCATGATTAGTATGGCATATGATTCCTTGATTGAGATATACTAAATAAGTGTATTGGCATACCTAGATAAACTAAATGTGATATGATTATATCTATAATTGATGACAGTAATGTGATGTTGTCATCCCCTTATAAGAATGACATGTTATGTACTGATCAACTTGGTTAGTCTACACTCTAAAATTCAATATTATATTACTAGGCTATATGGTATTGAAATACTTTTTATCAATTATACTCTAAATGACTAATAAAAAGATATTATATGATTATGTATACTAGTATGTGATGTTATTGGTGGATAAAGGTATATAGAGACCTTTTTTTGATAGATATCACACCATATCCCTTTGTAGCTTGAGTAGAATTGAAACTTTTATTGAGACCAATCATGGATTATATTTATGGATTTTTGAATTGATAATTTTCTTCAACCCTAAAATGTCCCATAGGGTCACACGATTTTTTTTGGTGAATGTAGATTATGTTTTTAATGCATTGAGAGCTATCCCAAAAGTGTTTTGGATGATATCTAAATGAAAATCTGAATGAATTTTCTTGAGTTTTAAAATAAGATGTATCATAAACTGAAAATAAATTATATAATTCTCAAAAATGATATTTCAAATAGATCTAAAATGTTTTTTGGATATTTTTTCACAATTTTTTACATATTATGTAGAATAAGGTGAAAGTGAACTAAGTTTGTGGGGCATTATTCCTACTGGGATATTGATATATGTGTGAACTAACATTTCCACCAATTTTGTTTTGTTCTAGACTGCATCCTGGTTTATCCTTATATTCCCCATTATATAGTTCAATATAACATGTCAGGGTGGCCATGTTAATAAAATTACCTCATTATGTAATAACATGTGTGTGTGTTTCCTCTCTCATTTCAAGTGCTATCATATTTAGTTGATTATAATGATATTATTATTATGAAGAGTTTGAATACAAAACATGAATTTTTAGATGTTAAAAATCAATATGATAATTAAACTGAAATTTACCAATATGTTCTATCATTTTAATGTTTGAGGAACATTTTAGTCATGGTTGGACTACCATTTTCTCTTATTGGGAACTATGAAAATGTTCTTCGATCATCGTACACTACTGGAAAACTAACCTTTACCAATGGTTTGGAACCGTTGGTATAGGCCTCCAAACCGTTGGTATAGCCTATACCAACAGTTTGGAGAACCGTAGCCAAGTAAGCCGTCGGGATAGGTCTATACCAACGGTTTTCCGAAAACTGTTGGTATAGGTAATATGAAATCTATACCAACGGTAATGGAACCGTTGGTATATAAATTCCAAAAATAAAACATCCGCTGGGATTTGATCCCAGGACCCCTCGTTTATAATCGAATGACTTAACCACTAAGCTAACATCACTTTTGTAAACATAATTTCATAAATATATATATGTATTATCATAATTATATTAAATTTTGATTTATATAATGTTCTCGGTTAGTGGATCTGGAAAAAGTAAAGAGCTTATCCCAACGGTTTTGAAAACCGTTGGGATAGCCCTATCCCAACGGTTTTCAAAACCGTTGGGATAGGTTCTGGTTGGGTGTAATGTTCCAGACCGAATGGTGTTTTTTTATGCTTTTTCCCAATGGTTCTCCCAAACTGTTGGGAAAGGGGGGGTCTTTCCCAACGGTTTGGGAGAACCGTTGGGAATGGGGTGGGAAAGGGGGTCTTTCCCAACGGTTCTCCCAAACCGTTGGGAAGGGGGGGGGGTCTTTCCCAACAGTTCTCCCAAACCGTTGGGAAAGGGGTGTTTTGAGGCCCCTTTCCCAACGGTTCTCCCAAACCGTTGGGAAAGACCCCCCTTTCCCAACGGTTTTGGAGAACCGTTGGGAAAGGGTGTATATAAGTGTTGGGAAGGATCTGATTTCCAGTAGTGGTATATTTGTGATTGAATTAATTATGTTTAAACATTGTAATAATTAATTAATATTATTCTTAATCATTTTGGTCATGTATATCTCAATTATTATTCGTTAAAATCAAGGTCCTAGTAGACTATAAATATAAGAAGATCCTTCCCAATAGTCTTGATATTCCCATAATAATTTTATATCATAGGAAGGATTAAATAATTGGTATATTCATAGTGATCACGATTAAACTAATGTAAAGATTAGGTAGGATGAATTACCGAGGTGTAAGGTGAATTATATGTTTCTTTATCATATTATTCATTCAAAATGTATGTATATGTAGTTTTTTATATTTTTGCATTCTTTTTTGTTTACATTTAGGATGATTGTTATCCCTTCTAAATATTTTAAATTTGATGTGAAATTTTTTGTTTCTATATTTCCTTAGTGTCTAAAATATAGTTTTTTATTTGTTTTAGAAATAAGAACATCATAAGTTTCCACTTAGTCTTTACTATCTTCTGTTATGTCCTTGTAATTATGGATTATAGATAGGATATAATGTAGTGAGTGGATATCACTTAGTTTTTTTTCAACCCTGTGGGACATAGGGATTAGTGTGGATAAGGTGGATAACATTAAAAGTGGTAGTGATATAGACAAGTGGGGAATGGTTAGTTTCATGCTATAGAATTGTTAGTGATTAGGTGTCTAGAGTTCATTTGAGGTTCTGTTTGGCTCTATTATCCCATTAATTATTCTTTTATTGATTTTGAATATTGAAACTCTATTATTTTGGTTACATTATTTCAAACATTAGGAATTATAGTGGATAGATATTTATTTCTTCTAGTGTTATCCATGGCAATTAATGTTTAGTTTCGTTTTCATGAGGTGTGCCTTGGAATTATGGTGGACAGACATGGATTTTGTATACTCTATTTGACACTTCAATGATTTATACAAATGTAAAGTTGTATTGATTTTTTTAAAATACCAATATTAAATTTTCATTGGTGATTGAGATTATCCACTGTATAGTATATGTTTTTCATAACATTTTTATATCAGTTAAGATATTTAGCGCTACATTCAATGAATGTTTAGGGGAATGAGCTTTAGGAATTTTTATATATTTTTACATATATTTTACCTTAATATTTTATAATTCGACCCATGACATGTCATTGAGTTTGCGATAGTTCTATAATCTTACATGCCTCTGTTTTCTATTCCTATTTATAGCCTGGTTCCTTTAAATATATAAGAGACGATGATTTAAATGGATGGTCTATTTTATAAATTCTTCCTTTGGATTGGTGTGTTTCCATGGGGTACATAGTGTTGTTTATAATAAATTGTGTTATAGTTTATAATTGGGGATATATTATCATTTATTAATCTAAGAGAAAGTGAAATCCCATAATCATATATTGTGGATTGATGGTTTGTTTGATCACTTTAAGGAACCTTGTCGGTTCTCAAGGATTGATTTGTTGCCCTTGGTTTCAAAAAATGATATTGAAGGAGGATTATTTTCTATACACTCTTTTAGATGACTATATGGATACATTAAATTTATGGTGATGTCATTTACACTCTCTATAACCTATATTATTTTCATAGGAATAATTAATATCATTTGTCACGTGTCCTTGTACCAATATGTGGTCATGTTTATCAATGTTATCCTACTGTTGTTGAGGCCATAAAAGGACCATGTTGAGCATTGTAACGCTATTACGGACATAAATTGATGAACTTTATTCAATGGGACGATATATAATTGTATATTCTAGATATATGAGGTGCATTTATATGGTATTTTCATGTCTTTTCAATGCGTGGATGTTGATCCTTCCAAACATTAGGATTTTTTTGGGTAGATCCAACAAATTTTTTATTGGTAAAAAGTTTCCTTGGACATGTAGTATGTTATAAGATATACATATTTGATTTCTTTCATATTTAACCACCTTTTAAACCATTCATGAGAAATGAAAAAACATTGTATTGAATGATATTTACTATGCACTATTTGAGTATTTTAAATATAACATTATTTTTCCTCACATCCATTATTTTATAGAATAATTTTTTTGGCTCAATGAATTTTATGATTAATCTAATATTGGTTTTGGTTTCATGATAATTCATAAGTGAGAAGAAAAATCATATGGGTTTAAATAATTTTATACCATTATTTTAAATATAACACCAATGATCTTGAGATTTTAGAGGTAGTGGTTACTGTGAAGCTGTGTTAATTTTATATTATCAGTTATCTCATTTTGATCATAATAGATCACAAGAACCTATAATATCTACTCTATGTGAGTAATTGTAAAGTGAATTAATATTGGTGGATGTAGTAATTTAAATATTATGACATCATTATCTCCAGCACTCTGGGGCATGTAGATCTAGTATTTGTCCTGTCATGAGGCTCTAGATGAGTCGAGGGAGATCTGAGAGTTGGTGAATTAATATAATAATATAGAAGTGGTAAGAGGGGAAATTATTCTATACTATATTATAGTTAATTCATAAATATCTAAGTGGTAATTAGAGTCTCAACTAATATATTTTGAGGTGTTGGCCTAGAGAGTTCTTATTATCTATGGTGTTGCTTATTGTGAAGACTAGGAATTGACATCTCATTATTACATGATTTATAGAAAATATTTACCATAATTACATACAGGATTCAATTAATTATAGAATTAGAAATATACCTTACATAACCAAACTCATACATTTATTATCCAATGAATATTTTTCAAAAATACAAAATACATAATTGATACACTTTCTTCATTAATGTTTAAAACCTCAAAATCCAAATCATTGACATCATAACAATTCACATTCATCCTTAGGACCTATTAAAATAATTTGAAAATGTGGGTCGAGTATAAAAACTGATAAAGGATTAAAAAATAAATATACAATTCATTATTCTATTGAAAACCTCAAAACACCTAAAAATAATTTTCTTTAAAAAAGTAACATTCATCCTATATAAAGTTTACTGTTGAATATAAATTCTACCTCTTTTCCTAAAACGTTTTCATTGAAATAATTAGTAAAAAAGATTAAGTAAATGGAATGTATGAATATCCAAGTTTTAATACACATTAATTCATGATTTATTACAAAAGGATACACTTAATTCAACCCCTGGTGATCGTGATTCCTAGAGTGTTTGGGTAATTAGAAACATAACATGAAAAGATGAAATATGAATTCAAGGAAAAAAACTAAAACTCCATAACATGCACTTAAATTACTTTTCACTTCGGGATATAAATAATAAAGGGGTGAGATACAAATAATAGTAAAGTTAAAATTGAAGAATAACATGATGTTAGTAATAAATGTAAGTCAATATGAATATTAAGGTGACATAAAAGGGGTGAGAATCATAAACAATACCATTGAGTCATGGTATAAGATGATAATATAAAGGGAACATGGGAATTTGGAAACAATACAAAACATGAAATCATATGAATAATACAAGGATAACCACCCATAAATAATAACATATTGTGCGTAGTATAACATATTATGCACAATACATGGAATCTGATGAGAAAAAAAACATTACCCAATCATGTACATGATTTTGTATTCCAAATATATTATACAACCTAAGAAAATATTTCCACTATTTTAATCCCATAATTATTGAGTGTGAGAGAAATTAATAGATGTACACAATCATTGAAGTGTGGGTACATCTAGGTGAATACCTTTGAGTATAATTGGGTATGTGTATTCCCTACAAAAATATTTTTCATGGAAAATCATAGGATAATTTCGGTATCATGAAAATTTTATATAAACATTCATGGAAGGTTTTAATAAGAGTAAAATGGGTTTCTCATTATATTTAAATCATAAGGAAATTAATAGTGGTGTTTAAAAAGATATCCCAACATGAAAAATTGGAAATAAAAAAGGCATAATATAAACCATGTTCTTGAATAAGGACTATGAGATCATACCTTACAGAGATATATATCTTATAAAAGCTTTGGAAGAGATTATTAAGATCATAGGGAATGATTGAGGGATTTATATATTGAAGGGAATATTTAAATCAAGATAAAAGTGATTTTTGTGATGATAAATGGCAGGATGGGTGAGTTTTGTAGAAAAAGATTGGGGAATCCGTTATTAATTTCCAAACATAGGTTTGGGAATCGAAATGATAAACGTAATAAAATTCAAAAACTATACCATGGTTTTTTAGAAATATTTCCACCAAGTAGGATTTTCTTGAATTATTTTATAAGTTTAATAACTGATCTCATTAAAATAATACCATTAGTGATTTTCAGGAGAGTTATGTTTATAAAAAATTGATTTGAAAATATTAAAATATAATATTTGTTTTGAATGATTGATTAAGGGTTTATAAAATTAATCAAATATCATAAAAACATTTTTTAAATGATAAATATAATTTTGTTCATTATAACTCTTTATATTATTTATTACATCACTTTTGGGTTTTTGTAATTTCCTAATACATATTGCATAATTGTACCATTTTTATTTTTACCCAAAAAATTTACAATCTCATAAAATTATGAAAAAAATAAACATTGGATAATTTTTATGTTATTATTTTTAGCCCAGTATTTATTTTACCAAAATAATTCTCTAAATATTATACCATAAACTTTTCTAAAAAATACCCATTTATCAAAAAATTATGTATTTTGACAATAAATGTTTTTATCCCTTGTAAATATAAAGTTTTACTTCTTATAATTATATTTTCATTTATATTTGATAAATATTATTTAATAATATAAATTTATTAAAGTAACATTTATTTTAAGAATTCATTTTTTCATCAAAAAGTGTCTCTTGATTGAAACTATATATTTCTCAAAAAAAAGTGGTTTCATCATTTTAAAATCTATTTTTTATAAAACATATTTGATTAATAATAATATATTAATAAAAGAAAATTATAATCATTTGAGAAATATAAAATTTATTATTGTTATGATATAGATACAAAGATATTTATTACATTAGTGAATCCCCTAAGGGTAATGTGTGCGATTGTGATAATTTCTTGGGTGGTTTTGGGAACATGGTTTGGGTGATGATCTTTATGATATTTAACTTCTATAATAAATGGTTTTGATCATGCTTTAATTGTTGAGTTTTATCTTGAGCTTGGTCAATAGAAATCTATTTGATATTATCTCCCACATAATCTCTGATAAATGGGCTTCATAGAGTATAATTCCTCTTGTTGAGGTCATCACTTCCTTTTCCTTTATCAATTGTATTTATCATAACCCAATATATATATATATATATATATATCATTTTATAATGAATATAATATCAATTATTATGATGTATAATGGTCTCTTAAATTAAACAATACATAACCTTGAATGGTTAAAAAAACCAAACCATTGTATATGTTTTCTATAACTTGATGTCTTAAAAAGGAATTTAATCATTTAAAATTTAGTTTCATTTATAAATGTTTGGTTCATTACATTATTCTCCTTTCAAAAATTTCACCCTAGAAATTCCATTTGTACACTAAAATAGATGAGGGTACTTCTATTGCATCTCCTCTTATGGTTCCCAAGTCACATCCTCAATCTTTTGATTTTTTCACAACACTTCGACCATGTCAGTTTTCTTGTTTCATATAACCATGTCACTAAAATATAAGATATTAACCAAATTATCCTTCTATAAAAGACCATTCTCCAATGATACCTAACACACTCATTTTTTGTGAATATTTTTTTTAACAAAATCAATTGTTTTTAAGAAATTTCTAATCAAAATACCCTTACATGTAAAGTTTTTAATAAAAATTTGGAAATTTTAATTGAAGAACTAATATGGTTTAAAATGAATAATTAATGGATATATTTTGTGCGGATGTTTATATAGGAATTTTGGTTGATGTTTTTTTTTCTTGAAATTATTTCTATGAGTATAAATTTTTTTTTGTTTTGTTATAAAAAAAATGACAACCAGGTCCAGTCAACAACCAAGGGGTCATATGCCACATAGGCATCCCAAAAGGGGTAACCCAGTCATGCATTCCCGTAGGAGGTCCATCCCATTAAGAGGCTTCACATGGGGTGTTTGGCCCATACAGAGCCTATAGGGGGTCAACGATACAAGTTATTTTAGTCCAGTCGTAGCACGTCTGAGCACACAAGCATGCAGTAGTCAGCCCCAGATGGATACATGAGAAGAGGCTCACTACGATGGGGTGGTACATGGTGTAAATAAGAATCATCCAAAACACAGTCGACTTCATTGCCTCTGATGTGGGAAGAGTCTCTTCATAAAGGATCATGCATCACTTCTCCATTTTGATGTGGAGTGACATAAATCTCAGTTATTTTCCTTTTTTTTAAATGGCTTAATCCTAATATTTATCCACTTGATCCACCTTGGAAACAATCTATCACCATCATCCATAGTGACCCCACACTTCATCCTCAGCCCACCTCTGCTGCTCATACTGGAGACATTGTGGAAGTTTCTAGAAGACCTCATCTTGAAGCTGTTTCCACTGACAATTACCAAGTTCCACATTGGATCAGCTCAATACACACAGAAAGCCTCAATTATGGATTCATCTAGACACATTGAAGGATGAATGATGAATAATCATTTAATATTATCAAATATTTTCGGTGCCATGAACCACATTCTCTACGGCCCCACAAGCCATGAATGTTTCTTCTACATTTAAACACCACTCCCACTATCCCATGAATGGTCATCCATGCCACCATGCCACCATGAAATCTCACCCACTATTTTGTTTACACTTAAGCCTCTATCCATGGATGATATTTAAAAAACTAATACATTAGAGATTTTCCTTTTATTGTATGACTACCACAAGTCTCATGGGATGAAAAATTACTACTTTTGATTTTTAAACACCTCATAAATATGAATTTTAATGAAATTAATGAGGTGGTCAATGAAATTATAGATGCACATTTTTTTTAGAGATGTAGAAATAGATTGTTTAGGAATCATTATTTGGAGGTGAATCAAGCACACACATGAGCCTTGGACGCATCAGGAGAGGTTTTGTCTATAAGAGAATGAGAGGCAGACACGCTGCTTATGCCTATTGTGGATATGACCCATCCACCTTCTCCTCAATTATCTCTTTATTTTATTTTTTCTCCTCCTATATAATAAATTATCCCCACTTAAATTGTGGGGTTTAATCCATAATGGTTGGGTGAAGGGAAGGGGACCCCTTTGTGAATCTTGAGTTCTGGTTGTAATCAAAATCAAAATTCTTTTCTTATTTATTTAATGGGTTTTAATTTGATAATTTTTTAATTTAAATAACAATTGATTGTGTTTTTATTTAATTATAAAAAATTTTATTTCTTTTATTAGAATATTTATTATACCTGTTATTAGTTTTTAATCATACATATTTGTTGATCTATAATCATGTTGAGATATTTTTTGGTCAATACTAAACATGTGAGGAAGGAAAAGTGGAATAATTTGAATAATTTGAGATTTTTAATACTAGATTTGTTATTTCCAAAATAATTTAAATAAGACACACTAGGAAATTCACAAATTTATAAATCTTAATCCAAGATGAATAAAATAGAAATTATTGTTACTCCATTAATTTAATCATTTTGATAGAAACAAAAAGGTTCATTTTTATTAAAGACCGCGATAGAATTAAAAACGTTTTAAACCAAAGAAAAATCTGATCACTTTTTTCATCATGATTTCAACAATCCATGTTCCTAGGCTTTATATTCATTGAAATATTGTTCTTTTATTTAATTTTTCATTTGTGACAACTACATTAAAGAACTCCTCTATTGAGATAAATTTTTGTTACTACTAAAACTACACACCTGGGTGAATGTAAATTTATTTTTTCACACCCCATGATAGGTGTTCATAAAAATGGGCACCATTTCCATTGAGAAACATTAAGTGTAAATTTGATATAAAAATTTTTCTTTCCTTTCACCACTAATGAGGAACAATATGTTTTTTATCCTCATATAGAAAAAAGTTTCTAACTAGTATTATGAGTCTTAATTTTTTAAAAGAAATTAATATTTCGGTTACATGTGAAACTTCATGTGGCTACTTTAAAACACTATACATGGAAATTAATCCACTATAGACCTTAATATAATTTTGTTCCCCATAATTTAATAACAAACAATATCGGTTAATTTTGCCATCATTGAAAAATGATTTTAAATTATTTTTCAACATGATTCATGTTCTACCTAAATTTCATTGACTTGTAGGTGTAGAACCCAACCAACACATTCAAGAATTCATATTTTTTCACTTTTTTATCCAAGATGAGTTTTTGGGGAGAAATTAAAATTGAGGGTATTTTCTTTTTCACTTGTGGGAGAATCTGAGGAGTGAATTCTTTATTAAAACCTAGAGATATCCATGGAAGGGTTTATAACCAACAAATATTCTTGTTAATGATATTACCAATCTACCATAACATAAAAATTAGGAAGGATATGTACATAATCAAGAAATCTACTAGTGATACTCTTTAGAAATATTGGGAACGTTTCAAGAAACCTTGTGAAGGACGCCCACATCAAATAGTAGAATAGCACCACATATTGGTCTTATTGTACCAAGGATTTCTAGGAAAGGATATGTACCTCATGGGTGCATCCTATGGGGGAGAGATGAGTGAAAAATCACTAAACAAATCCGTGAATCACATTGATAATATATCATATAATACACAATAATTCGAAAAAATAGGCACTAGTACGAGAGGTATTCATGAATTAAGATCTTTTATCTCATCACATGTCCTTGAAACGAAAATTGAATAATTGACTATCCTAGTAAGACAAATGGATGTAAATAAAGTAAGTGAACAACCATCTCCACTATAGGTACATTAATTATTTTCATCATGAAATCATTACACTAATAAATGTGCTAAGAAATGGGGTATAGATAGTTGAGTAGCTGCATTCCATTAAAAGTAATTTCCACATAATCAACAATTGAGAGAAGGGAAAACCCAAAAATGATATAGAGGTCAGTATATCTAAGACCAAACCCTTTCAATAATCATCAACCATTATAGTAGCAATATAAAAACCTAACAAAATTCTATTAATCATACAAGGACACTTTCTCAAAAAAACAATCCTTCCAACCACCACATTTCATGGAAATAATTTTGACAATTCATCAACTAGTGCATCATAAAATAAGAACCAAAAACAACAGTCCAGTTCAAAGGGGTTAAAAAAAGAATCCTATATTTATCCCTCTAGTTAAAGAATATTATTTAAATTCTATCCAACAATACAGGAAACCTTCCTTTATGGATAGTTTTGAATCCCAAAGAGAATTTCAAAGCAATTACGATACGGTGCGGTAGGGATCCTCCATCACCAAAATAATTATGTATGATAATTATATGAAAAATAAAAAATCACAACCCATCCACCAAAACTAAAGGCTAGAAACCCAATTTAATATTCAATTAGGTGAAAAAATAAAGCAATCCATCATTCCATTTTTTTAGCTCAATAAACAAAAGCTTCATGAAGAGAAAATTCAAAGAGAGATCAATGAATTTTTAAGGAAAGTTAAAATGAACATTCCACTACTATAGATATTTTCTAAAATTACAAAATATGATAATTTTCTCATGAAAATATGATCCATGAAAAAGAGTCTTGATTGGTTGGAATAAACATCTTTGTAAGGATTATCTCAGCCATGATCACATCAACATTTCCTAAAAAATGTCGAGATCTATTGAAATTTTTTATTACCAACACTATGGGTTATTTGAATTATTTGGATGATTAGGGTGATTATTGTTCCAACACTAATTTCATTTTTAAATATATATTCTCATATTTTAAAATATGTTAACTAAATACCATAATATTGGTTTTCCAACTATCAAATAGATCCACTATTATTGTAGCTGGGTTTTTGAAAGGATATACTAATATGAGTTGAATGACGAATTTTCCTGGAATATTTTTACATACTCACCATGTAAAAATATAAATCACTTGAGGATTAACAAATTATATTTGTAATACCATTCGTAAATACCGCCAAAATGATCATAAATGTGCATTAAAGAACCCACACCGTGGAGTTGGAGACAATAAGGTGGACTTCAATGTTCTTGACTCAATAAAGAACCTTTCAAAAAATCGTTCACTATTAGAAATATTCTATAGAGAAGGTATTTATCCTATAAAATATTATGGTATCATTCACTATTTATTCACCATAGGATATCACATTTCTATTCAAAACATCGTGGATGAAGATAGTACTCAATAATCAAAAACTTATTCCATTAAAAATCAATAATAAAAGACTTATAAATTCTTCAATAATTTTATAGAAGATTTTGATATGATACCTTTTTCAAAGGTAATTAAATATTTTCAGGCAGGAAATTTAAATTCACTATCACCCATAGAACAACATCAAAATAATGAATTAAAACCCCTCCGATGTGACTTAAAATTTATGTATTTCATAGAGGAAGAAAATATTTTAATCATCACTACAAATTATATATCACAGACCCTATAAAAAACAAGGATTTCCTTTAAAAAATTAATTCATGAGAAATTAGATGGAGTTTAGGAGATATATACAAATTCAAACCCAAT
The DNA here is from genome assembly GCA_963277665.1 of Viscum album. Lineage (NCBI taxonomy): Eukaryota > Viridiplantae > Streptophyta > Magnoliopsida > Santalales > Viscaceae > Viscum > Viscum album. The sequence goes on from OY728151.1 coordinate 570,707,768, forward strand.
GTGTTGTCTCATAGAATATTTTTATAAGAGGAATCATGAACTACTAAGTAGTCCCGGAGGAGACATAAACCCATCATCATGGAGGGATTAAAAAATAAATATAATTTTTTTGTCATATGAAATTATTTACCCCATTTCTGATTCCCAATGTATCCTCCCCATCCATGTGGTTCTAAGAAAAATAGGCTTTAATAGTGGGTAAAATAATAATAATTAGTTTATTCCAATGAGATTCCAAAATTAGTTGGATGGTATGTAATGATTATAGAAAGGTGACCAAGTCACCTGGAATGATCATTTACAAATATCATTAATTGATCAAATTATAGAAATGGTAGTATATAGCACACATTACTTCTTTTTAGATAGATTTTTTGGTTATTTTCATGTACAAATTTCTCCATAAGAACCAGAGAAGACAACATTTACCTGTAATTCTTAAAACTTTTATTACAAGTGGATTCATTTTGGATTGTAAAATTACCTATGAACATTTGAGCAAGGCATCGTAATAATTTTCTCATATCACATTGAGAAATTCCTATAGGTATTTCTGAATGAATTTAATTTTTTTTAAGACTACATTGATCATTTCATAGGGATACTGAAGAATGTTTTGGAAACATGAATAGAGAACATTTTGTTTTTTTAACTATGAAAACTATACTTTATGGATGAATAAGTAATAGTGATATGTCATATCATTTTACAGAAAGACATTAAGGCTGATAATCCTAATTTTGAATTGGTCAATTATTTTTCATATCCCATCTATGTGAGGCACATTAGATTATTTTTGGTGCATATGGGATTTTAGAGAAAATTAATGAAGGAATTTTGTAAGATTTCTCTTCCTATTTCAATATTATTTTCAAAAGAATCGGAATTTGTTTCTAATGATAAATTTTGGGAGGAATTTCATATGATTAACTATAAATTGATTACCCTATTGGTAATAAAACCAAAAAACTAGGAACATTCGTTTTATTTTCAATGTGATGCATCAAACCAAACTGTAGGAGCAGTTATTTCTAAAAGAATTAAAGGAAACCCCCCATGTCATAATTTATGCCTCAATAAACCTAGATTTCAATAAGATCAGTTACCTAACCATTGAAAAAGAGTTTCTTTCAGTTATATTTTCATTAGATAAATTCATCTCATTTTTATATAAAAATATAGTAGTTGTATTTTCTTATTATGCCACACATATGTACTTGATAAAGAAGGTCGATGCAAAACTAAGGGTAGTAAGATAGATAATACTCTTAAGAGAGTTTAATCTAGAGATTAATGAAGAAATTTATCTGAGAATCCAGTGGAATAACACCTTAGTTGGATAACAAAAACTTATGAAACAAAAATACTTTTGACCTCACCTGTTTTGATAATCCCAATTATGCTTTTACATACATTGATAATCTCAATTAATGTTTATTTATATTCTAATTCGCTAAATCTATGACATTCTATATGATAATAATATTAAAATAATCCTTGAGATATGTTAATCAATGTTTATCCATGTTTTTATAAGTTCTGAAGTAATTCTAACCCAATTGGTTATGTTTTTCATAAAACAGATAAGTGTTAGTCACTGATCTGGATATAGCTGCTGATACACAGAGCTTCCGGTACTTTGTCTACTGATAGATAGAGTCACCGAAACGCAGAGCTACTGATATGTACAGAGCTACCGATATGTAAAAGTCCACTGGTAAGCATAGAATATGCTACCGATACAGAGTTAAGTCTTCTGATAGTACGGAATGGAGCTACCAATGTGCATAAGTCTATAGATGCACATAATCACTGGAACTAAGAAAAATATACCGATAGATCAAGAACGACTAATAAAAAACAGAGCTACCGATAGATAGCTACCGATAGAACAAGTCTACTGATCTACCGATAGGTAGCTACTGATAGAAAAATCCTACAGAGATACTGATACACTGAGTAGGAGCTTCGGATATCGAGAGTTATTAATACCAAGAGCTACCGATGCAAAGAGCTACCGATACAAGTTCAAACTACTACCGATGGAAGGTTACCATTACACAAAATCCACCATACACATATACCAACATAAGGCTACTAATGATTGACAAGCCAGTGAAACTCTATACTCTCAATACTATTTATTTATTAAGATAATGGTTGCATTTGATGTTTTTAATGCAGTTAATGCTATTTAATGATTTCTGATGCCATGTCAGGGAACTGAACCTAGTACCCATGCAAAAGGTAATAATTCCCATTCGTCGGTGCTGAAAGCTATAAAAGTGAAGATAAAGACCTAGATAAAAAGGGAGAATGATATTGTGGAATAGAGAAGTAAAAACGAGGTGTGCATACAGCATGAATCATGGAACTAAGAAGGCACACGAAGGGTGAAAAAGAAAAAGGCTCTAATCACATTCAATCTTTGTGCATTCACACAAGGCTACATCTGTACTCCAAGAACACTGGACATACACGAAGCTACTCATTCTAGAGGAGAACACAAGCTGCATCTCGAGTGAAGAACTACAACAAACACTTCATGCACTCAGGCTGATAAGCTGAACCTGGAACCAAGGAAGAAAACGATACTCTATTTTTCAGAACAAGAACCAGAGAAGGACTCAAAAGCTTTTCTGACTAATAAAACAAGTCCAGAGCTACACTGCCAATCACTAGAGATTTTCTAAACTCATTCATACTTACATTAGTGGTTATTTCATTTACATTACGATTAGTGTGTGTAACCTGTTTATTTTACACACATTGTCTCCTAAGCTAAGCTGGAGGATTCTAAAATCCTCATACAAACTCTATAACTCCTTTGTATCCCACTATTGTTAGTGGTAGAGGTCGAGTACGACCTTGATAGCTGTGAGCTGTAGTCTGTATTTTCCCATGTAGAACTGTGGTAGAGGTCTTTGGACCTGGACAGTATTGTAATATCATTTACCCCGATCTAGGGTGTGGATCTATTTATATAAATTGTTGAGAGGACTATGTCTCGGCTTAAGACTGAACCCCTTGGTTTCATCCTCTGTGCTTTTTAGTTTATGTTATAAGTATACTATATATTTCATATTCTGCTGCTAACTACTTTGAAATATAATTTGTTTTAAAGTTACTTTGATAGTTTAAATATAAAGTGTTTATACTTTTTATAAACCAGTATGTTAGTTTCAAAAGACAATTTAATCTTCAAATTAAATTAACTGAGACCTAATTAATCTTTGATAAACTAATTGAACATTTACACTCTGTATAAATTCACTATATTTTATCCTTGTTTTAAATAGGGGTATTTTAAGAGAAACATTTTTAACAGAAATTTTAATTGGAACTCAATTCACCCCCCTCTTGAGTGTCCACTCTGACCAACATTTGGTATCAAATGTTGTTTTTATTAATACAATATTCAAAACATTCTATTATTTCAACTATGATTTTATTTTCATCTTTAAAGATCGTAAATTTATGTTATTTCTAAATTTTATCTCTTTAATATATTTTTTTAAATCTAGATCTGGATAATAGACTAGAAGGTGCTGCTACTAACCGTCCACCTTTCTTCAATGGTACAATCTATACCCAGTGGAAACTTAAGATGAAAATCCATTTTGAAAGTATGGGTTTTGATATTTGGACTTCTATAGAGTCACATATAAGATTCCATAAACTGATAAAACTATTTGGGATGAACCTACAAAGGCTGCTTACAATAATAATTGTAAATCTATGAATGCCTTGTACTATGCTTTAGGAGATAATGAGTTCAATATAATATCTGCTTACAAAACTGCTTATGAAATATGGGATACTTTGAGAGTTTCTCATGAAGGAACAACCATTGTTAAGGAAATGAGACTAAATACATATACTATTAAATATTATAATTTTAAAATGAATACTGATGAACATATTTCTGATATGTATCTTAGGTTCAATGAGATAGTCAATACAATGATTTCACTTGGGAAGGTTGTTCCAGCAAAGGAACAAATCATGATGATACTGAGATGTTTTCCAGAAATATGGAGAGGCACATCTGTTCCGATAATGAAATCATGTGACATTGGAGCTATGCCTCTTAAAAAACTTATTGGTAAGCTTATGATGTATGAGGACGAACTCAAGTTGAATGAGGAAGATGATAAACCTAAAAGAAAATCTGTGGCATTCAAGTCTACTGATTCAAAGAGAAAAGACAAGGATAAAATACATGTACCTACTGAAAGCTCAACAACTGAAAGTTCAGACTCAAACAGTGATGCTGAAATGGCACAGATAGCCAGGAGATTCAAGAAATTCTATAGGAAGAAGAAATTCTTCAGAAAAACAAATTACAAAGGAATGTATGACAACAAGGGTCACTGCAAGAAGGACTAGAGGAAATCTGATAAGGAAGATGATATAATCTTCTATGAATGAAAAAGGAAAGGACACATCAAGGATGACTGTCCAAAATTAAAATTCAAAAAGAAACATGATTATAAGGACAAGATGTACAATAAATCTATGAAATCTACTTGGAGTGCTTCAGAAGACGACACAAGTGAATCTGAAGTTTCTGATTCTGAAAAGACTCATGCCAACATGTGTTTCATGACCAACACATCTAAGGTAACCTTAGATTCTTCTGTTTTATATTCCTATTATTCTGGAGATGATGCAGAATTAGACTCTGATTATGAAGATATGTATAAGGCTGAATTTTTTGAATATTGTAACATGATAGACGAAACATGCAATGATCTTAAGGACAAATAAAAGTCATTAAAGGAATAGCATGTTGTCACTACCAATGTTAAATCTTCCTCTGATATAGAAAATAAAAGAATGCTCAACATTTAAAGGAAAATACTGAACTGAAAATGTCTAATGAGAAACTTAGAAAGGACTAAGAAAAATTCACAAATGGAAAGGATACACTAACTCAAATGTTAGGAAAGAAAGTGGAACCAATGTATGATATTGGAATAGGTTATCAACCTAGAAAGAGACAGTTCACTAAAACTCGATTTATTCCTAAATCTAGGAAAAATTCCGCTTGTTCCAGTTCTATAAATTCATATGCTTCAACTAGTTATTCATATTTTTATAGATAAAATAATGTTTATCTTTAAAAATCTATTAATTCTGTAAATTATATGAAACCCATAAGAAAAATTTGGGTACCTAAAAATTTGATTGCTAACCTATCTGGACCCAAGAAGATCTGGGTACCAAATTCATTTTCTATCTAAACCTGTTTTGCAGGAAACATGTTTGAAGAGTTCTCACAAGAAGGTATGGTACATAGAAAGTGGATATTCAAGGAACATGTGTGGAGATTATTCATGATTCAAGAGTCCAACAAAAGTTAATGGAGGCCATGTCACCTTTGGTGATAATTCTAATGGAAAAATCATCTGCCTAGGCCAGATTGGTAACACAGATTCAGTTTTAATTTCTAAAGTTTTATTTGTTGATGGACATAAGTATAACCATTTAAGTAAATATCAATTATGTGATTATGGATTTAATGTGATGTTTTAAAATGATTCATGTAATGTTTTTAACATTAAAAATTTTTTACCATTTTCTTCTTTGATAAATGAAAATTTTTATGCTGTAGATTTAAATTCTTTAGCTAAACAAAATGTTACTTGTTTGAATGATTTCCATATAGAATCCTGGCTATGGAACAAAATATTAGGACACTAAAATATCTATTCACATAGATAATTGACTAGGAAGAACTTGGTTAGAGGCCTAACCAAACTTGAATTCCCAAATGAAAAAGTTTTTAATCCCTATCAAAAGGGAAAAGCAACATAGAGTTTCTTTTAAATCAAAGAAAGAAGTTTCAACTTCTAAACCTCTCGAGTTGGTTCACATGGAATTATTTGGACCTTCTAGAGTTTCTAGTTTAAATGGGAAGAACAATGTATATGTCCTAATAGATTACTTTTCTAGATGTAATTGAGTATACTTCTTAGCTTACAAAAGTGAAGCTTGTTTCTACTTTGTTAAATACTCTATGTCTGAAGAAAACCATAGTGGACTTAAGACTAAAACCCTGAGAAGTGATCATGGTCATGAGTTTGAAAATCATGAGTTTGAATCTTTTTTCTCACACAATGGCTATAGTCATAACTTCTCTGCTCCTAGGACACCTCAGTAGAATGGTGTAGTAGAAAGAAGGAATAGAACCCTTCATGAAATAGCAAGAACCATGCTTAATGAGTATGACCTGCCTATTTACTTTTGGGAGGATGCTGTGAATACATCTTGTTATATTATTAATAGAGTCTTGATTATACCTGTTTTCAAGAAGACCCCATATGAACTATAGAATAATAGGAAACCCAAAGTTAGCTACTTTAGAGTCTTTGGCTGCAATGTTTTTATTCTCCATACAAAGGATAATCTGGACAAGTTTGCTTCTAAGAGTGATGAAGGAATTATTATTAGTAATTATTTAACTAGAAAAGCCTATAGAGTCCTTAATAAAAGAACCAAATGTGTGGAAGAATTTGTTCACATCAAGTTTGATGAAAATGATCCACATGAGCCTAAATCCTCTCTTGAAAATCTTTATGAAGATTTGACTATTCGGGACCTTAGTGATAAAACCAAAGAACCTACATTAAAAATATCTTGTTCTGGACATATTCAAGAATCTGCTTCTATTGAACCCGAACTTAGAGAGAACCAGAAATTTCTTGCCCTACCTTTACTAGATTAACAATGATTCTAAAGAATCATCCTTTTGATGTTGTTGTTGGTAATCTTGAAAGAGGGACATGGACTAGATATTCTCTATGAAACTAGGTTGATCATCAAGTCTTTCTTTTACAGTTAGAACATAAAAATGTAAATGATGCAATCAATGAAGAATTTTGGGTAATGGATATGCAAGAAGATTTAAATCAATTGGAAAGAAACAAAGTCTGGGAATTAGTTGACAGACCTAAGGTCACTCTAACAATAGGCACTAAATGGGGTTTTAGAAACAAGGTTGATGAATCTGGAAATATATTTAGAAACAAAGCTAGGCTAGTCGCACAAAGATATAGTCAAGAGGAAGGTATAGTCTATGAGGAAACCTTTTCACCTATAGCCAGATTAGAAGCTATTAGGATCTTACTTGCCTATGCTGCTCATATGAATTTCAAGTCATATCGAATGGATGTCAAAAGATCTTTTCTAAATGGTTTTATTATTAATGATGTTTTTGTTGAACAAACATATGGATTTACTAATCCTCATTTTCCAAATCAATTTTTTAAACATTCTAAAGATGTATATGGTTTAAAACAAGCTCCAAGAGCTTCGTATGATAGACTTAGTAATTTTCTTATTTCAAAAGGTTTTACTAAAGGGATTGTTGATCCAACTTTTTTTATTAAATGAATTTCGAAAGATGTTTTAATATTACAAATCTATGTTGATGATATTATTTTTGGATCTTCTAATCATTCTTTATGAATTGATTTTTCAAAGGGTATGCAAAATGAATTTGGAATGAGTTTAATGTGAGAACATAAATATTTTCATGGATTTCACATTTTTCAAAATGAAAATGGTATTATTTTGAATCAAAGTAAATATAAAAAGGATCTTTTAAAATGTTTTAGATTGGATATTATTAAGGAATGCGATACTCCTATGAGTATAGTCTATAAATTGGATGGAGATGAAGCTGGGAAACCAGTGGAACAAACCAATTACAGTGGTATGATTGGAAGCTTACTTTACCTTACTGCTAGTCGACCAGTTATTATGTTTAGTGTATGTATGTGTGTAAGATTTCAAGCTAAACCAAAAGAAAATCATTTATTTGCTGTTAAAAGAATTTTTATGTATCTTAAACACACTACAAACTTAGGTTTGTTTTACCAAAAATGACAATCCTTTGAGTTAATGAGTTATTCAGATGCTGAATTTGCTGGTTGCAAGTTGGATAGAAAAAGAACATCTAGAACATGTCATTTATTGGGAAAATATGTAGTATCTTGGTGTAGTAAAAAGCAGAATTCTGTAGCTTTGTCCACTGCCGAAGTAGAGTATATTGTTTCTAGTAGTTGTTGTGCACAAATTCTGTGGATGAAACACACTCTTTTGGACTATAGATATGATTTTAAGCATGTTTCTATCAACAATGCCAACAATAGTACAAAAAACATTTCGAAGAATCATGTATCTCACTCTAGGACCAAACACATTGATTTAAGGCACCATTTCTTGAGAGATCATTACCAAAAGGGTGATATTACTCTTGAATTTATAGGTACTAAACTCCAATTAGCTTTAATTTTCACCAAACCTTTATGTCCTGATAGGTTATGTAACATTAGGCACGAATTAGGAATGATTAACCATGATCGGTAGCTACCACACCGATGTAACCTCACTGATGTAACTTCACCGATGTAACCTCACTGATGAAACCTCAACGATGTAACCTCAATGATGTAACCTCACCTATGTAACCTCACTGATGTAACCTCACCGTTGTAACCTCACCGGTGTAACCTCACTGATAGGAATTCTCACTGATCAACCCTACCGATGAGTGCGCTATTTTAAACATCAATCTACAGCTATAATCGGAATCTTTTTTACATTATTTCATCTTATTTATTTATTTTATTATTCCTAAATTCTAAAAATAAAGTCATAGATACTTCTCAATCCACCGAGCCTCAAACCCTTACACTCAATCCTTATCTCCTAAGTCTCTCGAGAACCCTAAATCCCTCGAACCAATGATGTCAAAAACCAAACTTCCTACCATCAGAGATGGCACTGATGAGCCGAAAGTAAAGAAGCAGAAGCCTGAGCCCGAATCAAGTGGTAGTGTTGGATGAACTATGTTGGGTAGGCGACCAGTGAATCCTCATTTGTAGAATAGATTTATTGTGATTGAAAAATAGTTGTGTGTGGAATGGTTGCTTCCTAGAAAGTCATTAGTGCTCGAAGTGGTGGAAAATAAAAAATGGGTAGATTTTTTCTCAAACAACAATGGACCCTACTATCTGAATCTAGTAAAACAATTTTATGATGTAGTAAGCTTTGAGAAATTTCAAAATGAAAACCGTGTGACTTCTTTGGTGAATGTAAAAGAGATGTCTTTTTCAACTATTGAGTGGGATAAATGCTTGAAGGTTCCAAACGAAGGTGTATCTGGATATATCTCGATAGCTTTACCACCTACAAGTGAGATATTCGATTATGAGACTACCTTGGAGGAGCTCAACGGTGATGGAAATCAAAGACAAGTAGTGGATGCTGAAATGAATGGATAGAAGAGGTTGTTGTTCAAATTTTTTCAGCATGTATTAATACCAAGGAGTGGAGACTTTGTAAATTTAAGATATCATGGTATCTATATATTGCATCGTTTAAGACATTGTGTTAAAGTGACTCTGTGAATATTGTTGATGATTCAAATGGAAGACATGACAAGGCCAAAATCAAAGACTAATGCCCAATTCTTTTCCAATTTGATCTCTGTGATGATCAAAGTGAAAGGGATAGATGAGTCTCAAGATGAGACAGTGGTAGTAAGGAACAACTTCTATATCACAAGCATAGTATGCAAATACATGAAGATAAATTGGAACCCATGGAGAGGAGAATGGGTTAATGATGACCGGAAGGTATATGATAAATTTAATCATGTTGATCATCCTTCATGACCTAAGGATGTGAGGGATCTAGGTCTAGAACCTGGTGAAGAAGAACCTGAGTACAATGTTGATACTGAATAAGAAGAGACTTCTATGGATGATGGAAGAGATCTGGACTTACCTCTAAGTCTAGCTGCTAAAATTGTATCTTCTAGAAAGGAAGACTTAGTAGATGAAGAGACTCCTACTGATGAGGATGACCATCCAACCCCTGAGCATAAAGAAGAAAAGGAGAATGAATCTAAAGCCTCTAATTTTTTCTGTTTAAGTCTGAGTCCAATAATTGAAAGCTCAGTTGTGCCTACTGAGGATGTAGTAGGGAAAATGGATGAAGTTGTACCTAATCCAGAGTACCCTCAGCTGTTGAAGAGAAAGAATTGATAGTAGAAGATTATTTTGAGGAAGAAAGACCTTCTGAGCATGCCCTTGTTGTACAAGAGAATGCACCCATTGAGGGGGAGAATCAAACCATGTTTCGAAGTGTGTCTATGTATGTTGAGATTGAGGACTGGCCAGCAGACCCAGGTTTTGTGGTTTGTGGATTAGACTATCCTGCTTCTGATAATGAGGCATCTCTCAATAGAACAAAGAATATTTATGATGTTGAAATTGAGTTTCTACCTGAAGATGTGGTCAGAATGAATGACCTAGACATTTTGATGAAAATTATTAAGGAATATTTTGTGGAAGAGACAAGGAAAATGGAAGCTTGACCGGTGTCATCAATCCAATCGATTATGACTGGCTCAATGGATAGCCGAGAAACTGAAGTAGTATCTTCTATGATTTCTCCTGATGATATGATCACCATATCTGATCTTGAATCCTTAAAGGATGAGCTAAAAGAGTCCTTTAGTGCTTCTGTTGCTAATTTGAGGCACTAATTTGTTGAAGAGATGAGTAATTTAGGAAAATATTTTAAACTTTCCCTCTATAGTAATTTTTCAACCATTGTGGAAGAAATAATGGAAGAAGTTACAGACTTCCAGACTCATGTTTCTAGACTGGAAGCTGATGTTGATGCTCTAAAGAAATTGGTTATCTCTTTAGACTCTTACATGAGTTCAAAATCTTAATCATACAAGGACTTAGCCTATGTCAAAAGTGTAGTAAGCTAGATGGTTTCAGTGTTCAATGGTTTTACAACCTCCATGAAAAATCATGTTAAAATCCAAGATTCCCAAGTCCAAAATCAGATTAGTGGGTCGACTAAGAACTTCTAGGAAACTGTATCTTTCTCTGTTGGTTCGGTTTCTTCTAAACCCTCAGTGGATTTGAATCAGATTCGAGCTGTGATGAAGGAGGAGCTTGGTTCAGCTTCAACCAGTGGCTTTGTGGACTCATCCAACCTGAGAAAATTTGTGCTTTCTACTAGAGATTCAGATAGAAAAATAATGAAGATAGTCCAAGACTATATGAGAGAAGCTCTTGCCTCTCAGAAAGAAGTGAAAGAAAAGGTGGACTCCTATTTCCAAAAGGTTTACACCAAGCATCAACTCAACAATCACTTCAAACTTTTTTTGGAAAACCTGAAGTTACCTCGTGTAAATCAAGCCTTCAGAGAGCAAGTCAGCAAACTAAGGGAATTGAATCCAGCCTTGCACAAATTCATGGAGAACAAGGATTATTTTGTATCTACTATGGATAGAGGGGGAAAATAATTATAAATTTCAGAAATCTCTTGTTGTCTTTCCTGCATGTCGATGTTAGGCCAGTGATTGTACCTCCTTCTTTACCTACCTCTGCCTCTACTGCTTCTCATGTTCAGATGACTCCTGCCTAAGCCATTCAAATCCTGACACCAATGATTACTCAGAGGGTCCTCAGTACAGACCAGGAACATTTTCAGTCGCTCAACCTCCTGTGATCATCTCTAGAATTCCTAATCCTTCACTAGCTTCCACACAGTCTGAATCCTCTTCTGATATAAAGGGAAAATCTAATATTGAGGATGTGTATTAAATTGGTGGCTAGTATTTTTGATAGGAATACCTTGTATTTTTTTTTCTTTCTATGTACCCTTTTTCACCATATAATACAATTGGATTTCATTTATTTCTCATTGTGTTCCTTTTTTCTATTTCTTGTTTCCCTCTTTTTGATTATCACGAAGGGGGAGAAATATTATCTATCTATGTATCAAAGAGGGAGAAATATTCTCGAAGGGGGAACAATATTATTGAAGGAAGAGCTACCATGCTTTGTCCCTCTCATATCATTGCATTTAATTCTACCTCTGATACATTATGTTCTATAACATACTGTTTTCTCTTAGATAATTACATTTAATGGTATATCCTCTGATACAACTACTCATTGTTTTAAAACTATAATATCATAAGTTGTGATTATCAAAAAGGGGGATATTGTTGACCTCACCTATTTTGATAATCCCAATTATGCTTTTATAAACATTGATAATCCCAATTAAGGTTTATCTATATTATAATTCTCTCAATCTATGAAATTCTATCTGATAATAATATTAAAATTATCCTAGAGATATGTTAATAAATGTTTATCCATGTTTTTATTAGTTCTAAAGTAATTCTAATCCAATCGGTTATGTTTTGCATAAAGCAGATAAGTGTTATTCATTGATCTGGATATATCTACTGATACAAAGAGCTACCGGTACTTAGTCTACCGATAGACAGAATCACCGATACGTAGAGCTACTGATATGTACAGAGCTACCGATATGTACAAGTCCACCGGTAAGCATAGAACAAGCTACCAATACAGAATTAGGTCTTCTGATAGTACAGAATGGAGCTACTGATGTGCATAAGTCTACTGATACACATAATAACTGGAACTAAGCAAGAACTAGCGATAGATCAAGAACGACTGATACAAAGCAGAGCTACCAATAGATAGATTCCGATAAAACAAGTCTACCGAGCTACCGATAGATATCTACTGATAGAACATGTCTACAGAGCTACTGATACACAGAGTAAGAGCTACTGATATCTAGAGTTACCGACACCAAGAGCTAAAAATGTAAAGAGCTACTGATTCATGTTCAAAGAACTACTGATGGAAGGTCACTGTTACACAAAATCCACCGTACACATCTACCAACAGAAGGCTACTAATGATGTACCAACTACTCAAACTCTATACTCTCAATACAATTTATTTATTAAGCTAACAGTTACATTTGATGTTTTTAATGTAGTTAATGTTATTTAATGATTTCGGTTGCCATGTCAGGGAACCGTACCTAGTACCCATGAAAAAGGTAATCATTCCCATTTGCTGGTGCTGAAAGCTACAAAAGGGAAGATAAAGACCTAGCTAAAAAGGGCGAATGATAGTGTGGAACACAGAAGGGAACACGAGGTGTGCATACAAAAAGAATCAAGGAACGAAGAAGGCACACGAAGGGTGAAAATGAAAAAGGCTCTAATAGCATTCAAACGTTGTGTATTCACACAAGGCTACATCCATACTTCGAGATCACGGGACATACATGAAGCTACTCATTATAGAGGAGAACACAAGCTGCATCTTGAGTGAAGAACTACAACAAACACTTCGTGCACTCAGGCTGATAAGCTGAACCTAGAACCAAGGAGGAAAATGATACTCTGTTTTTTAGAACAAGAACCAGAGAAGGACTCAGAAGCTTTTCTGACCAATCAAACAAGTCCAGAGTTGCACTACCAATCCCTAAAGCTTTTCTAAACACATTCATACCTACTTTAGTGATTCTTTCATTTACATTAATATCAATGTGCATACCCTGTTTATTTTACACACACACTGTCTCCTGAGCTATGCTGGAGGATTCTAAAATCCTCATCCATACTCTATAACTCCCTTGTATCCCACTGTGGTTAGTGTTAGAGGTCGAGTACGACCTGGATAGCTGTGAGTTTCTGTCTGTATTTTCCCACGTAGAACTATGGTAAAGGTCTTTGGACCTGGATAGTATTGTACTGTTTTTTACCCAGATCTAGGGTGTGGATCTATTTAAATAAATGGTTGAGAGGACTAAGTCTCAACTTGAGACTGAACCTCTTTGTTACAACTGTTGTGCTTTTAATTTTAACTTATAAGTATACTATATATTTCATATTCCACAGCTAAATACTTTGAAATATAATTTTTTTAAGTTACTTTGATAGTTAAATTAGCAAGTGTTCATACTTATTGTAAACCAGTAAGTTAGTTTCAAAAGTCAATTTAATCTTCAGATTAAATTCATTGAGACCTAATCAATCTTTGAGAAACTAATTGAACATTTACACTATGTATAAATTCACTACAGTTTAACCTTGTTTTTAATAGGGGGATTCTAAGAGAAATATTTTTAGTATATATTTTAATTGGAACTCAATTCACCCCCTCTTGATTGTCCACTCCGACCAACAAATACCTAAAATGATACCAGACAATAATCAAATACTAAGAGAACAACTTTACATCATAGAATGAAAATTTCAACGGTAAGTCAACATAGTAAATTATTTGGAAACATATTTTGTACCTTATTACTTATACTCCCATTAGAATAAAAAACACAAATATGAATCGATATTATATATATGTGGAGTTTCATTTCTCAAAAAAAAAATCAATGACTAAATCAAATGATAATTCCTACCGATAAGTGAAATAAAATAATTTTTTAATTTTTTCAAACACTTTCATGTTGAGGAAACATTGGACCTCAAATAATAGCTTGGAAAAGTATTGTAATATGAAATATTTTGGGAAAACATATTCAAATATGCTCTTTATTATTGTAAAAAAAATTGAAAGGTTTCGATTTTCTATAAATATTCTCAATATAGAAGAGATTTCCCAAAAAACCATCATTTGTTTTGAAATAATTGATGTATGGGAAAATAATTTAATGGGAACCCATCCCATCTCTTTTGGAAAATATCATAATTTACATTCTAATGATTATGTCTCTAAATGGGTGGAATCTAAGGCCACCAATACTAATTATTCCATATTTGTGAGTAATCGTTTCAAGGACAACATCTTTTTTTGGCTCGGAATGCCAAGACACAAAATCAAAATCCAAGGAACGCATTTTTGAAAAAAATAAAGGATATTATTAAAAATAATGAGGTGACCCATAAAACATCTACACATTACTATCCTAAAAAATTCCAAGTTGATGTATCCTACTAGGTGATTAAAAGTATTGTGGAGAAAATAGTCAAACCAAACCAAAAAGATTGGGGATAAAGCCTTGAAGATACCTTATGGACATACCTAAAAGAGTATAAAAACCTATAGGTATGTTCTCCTAGTGGTTAATTTAATTAAAAAATAATTCTACTGATGGAATTGGAGAATGAAGCATATTGGCCTATTAAAAAAGTGAATTTAGATATTGAGAGTTCTAAAAATGAAATGAATCTTTTGTTATAGGAGATGTAAGTAATCAAAATGGAATATTTTTAAAATTAAATCATTTGCCAAGAAAGAAACATAGTGGCACATGACAATAAGATTCTACCCACCTTTCAAACTAGATACCAAGTCATTCCCTATAATTCCATAATCAAGTTAATGATACATAAGATTTGTTCTAGGGTGAAAGGAAATTTTTTGGTTACTAATACCTATCCATTGGGTTCAATTCAGATAAAAAAATAAGAGTAATGAAATCCATTCACTATAAATCATAAAATTATAAAACATTATCAGGGAATATTACCAAAATAACCTGTGGAGGATCTCAAACTTCTCAAAAAAAATACTAATTTCATCTCAAAATGTTAGGTCAAGACAATTACATTTACCCAAGGAATATCTAGGAGAAAACCTTAGTTTCACTATTTTCATAGAATTTAGGATTCAGTTATCTCTTATTTCACCCATTTGAGATTTAATGGAATGGTTCTTACACTAGTATGAGTTGAATTTATTTTACAAGACTATCATGGAATGAAAACTAATGGAAGACCCAATTATTGTGGAAATACTACTCAATGTTTATTTAAAAATGGAGTAAAATTTGATTCTTATATTTTAAAACTCACTATATTTTTGTTAAAAACAATATTTTATCTTTAAACAAATTTCATTCCTATACATTAATTTATAATTTTACTTGACAAATCAAGGAGGCATTAGTTTCATTATAATCGTGTGATAAAATATTTTATATTTAATTTTTAATAAAATTGAATGAGTAAAATAGATAATTGGATTATTAAATTGAAGCAAGGATATTAAAATGACAACTCATGTTTTAAGGGAATTAGTTGATTCATGTAAATGAAAACTTTCAACCACTTTTCATTCAATAAATTTCAAAAAAAACATGATAAATTATTTTGTGTTATTAATATTTTCTCAAGTGAATATCGAATGATATAATGACAATTCTATAGAGGACTTCATGAATATGTATGTCATATTTTATCTTGATCAAATTTCTTCTGTGATCCTGAAACAAACCACCAACTATAACATTTATTTTAACTTTTCAATGCTATGATTGTAAAAAAACATTAAAAATGATTTAGAAATCATTTTAAAAGACATTATACATAAGGTGAACCTTTAAATTAATCATTTTTTTATCCCATACAGACTAGGAATGACCTTTTTAGGGATGATCCATGTTTCAGTTCATTTCTCCCATTACCACCATCCTCTTAGTTGTTTCAGGATATTATAATGTTGATTTGGGGGTGAAGGGAATCATGGTAAAAGGTATAAAATTTATTGTAATTAATAAGTGTGGGGGTTATTATTATGGGTATTTATAATGGTTTTGGATTCATTCATTATACTTTATTGTTTTCTCTTCTTGAAAAAAAATAAAAAAAAATGGGTTTTGATTTAGAAGAATCATAAATCACCATCACAGACCAGATTATTTTTATTATATGTCTTTATGTGGTGGATGTGAGTTTTATTCTAAAAATAAAAATTGAAAAATAATCAAAATAAATAATTTCCATAAAAAAGTATCCATGTCGAGAAAAATTAAAGAAGGATCACAAATCATTCATTATGCTTAATGTGATCATGATATTTAAATTGAGCATTGGGGGAAATTGGAGTGTCGCAACCCGTCCCAGTGGGGCCTGAGCCACAACTCCCCAAGCCCGCCTCCAATAGGCTAGTGGCTGGTGACTAGCACTGAGTAGAAATGCTACAAACATGGGAGGAATTGCCTTTAAACTTGTACACATGAACACACATATCCAAGCCCACAAAGCTGAAAAGTAAAACTACAAAAAGAAAATATGCATGCATACACTAAAACCCAACCACAGAGTACAATAGGAATGTAAAGTACAAGAAAGTAAAACCCAAGGCCAAAAGTACCAGCCCAATAAAAAAGAAAGTTCGTAACAAAGTCCAACCTATAAAGAAAGGAGTTGGGACTGTAGTCTGTAGCCGTAGGAACACACCTCGGCCTGTCTGATCTCACTATGTACTGTCTAGTCCTGGTCTGCCTAGAATCATGTCAAAGGCTCGCTCGTCTGCACAATACACGACACGTGCAGGAAAAGCCTGTGTAGGGGTGAGTATAACAATACCCAGTAGGACACACCGAAACCACAAAGTAAATACAACAAGGAAATACCACGAAGGAAAGATACAGTCAGCTCCACACAGTATATGTCTAAAGAACATACCACAATAATATCCAGACATACTCATGCACAATCGAATATCGCAAATACCACCACTAGGATCCAGCTCGAAGATTCCACTGAACATGCAACTGGGAGAACACACACCTAGGTTTGAATAGAGAGGTACAAAGTACTCATTCCGAGAGAACACACTCCACAAGTACCTTGAGAACATGATGCTCAGATGAGGATCACAACCATGTCATGGGGTGATTCTGAAAACTCAATCTGAGCTAGTCCGCTAAGTAGAGGATCGGCACCCCGGTAATGTTGGTCACGTCGATACCAAGAACTCTACCTGGGGTTCCAGGAATGAATAGAGGATCCAGCTCTGAGTCTCAAAAAAGGGATTCCAACAACTCTATTCAGGTAGTTCTACTGAAGGGATCGTACTCATGTGTATAGGAAATGATACCAGAACCTTCAGGGAAACGACCAAGGGTACAAACCCTAAGAGAACTAGTCCAAGTCACAGAAGAAAAGTGGATCAAGTCAACCAGAAAAGGTTACATGGCATGTAGTATGGTTACACACCGTGTTCCTTGAATCAGTGTACTTACCATGAAAACGGGCCGTGTCATTCATCCAAGCCGTGTAAAACCAAACTACATTGCGTGTAGAAAAGGTACACGCCGTGTTCCATGACCCTGGGTACTGCCCGTGTAATCGGCCCGTGTCATTAGAATTGATGGATAGAAAGAAACTACAGGTCGTGTAGAAGAATCAAATGCTGTGTCTGAGCACCTGGGCTCGCTCCGTGTATGTTGTCCATGTTCTCGTACACGACCTATGTCTGTATCTGTGTAGCCAGCCCGTGTACCAGTACACGGGGTATCCCGTGTATCTGGCCAGGTCTGGCCGGGGAGGGGTATACATGGCGTGTCCTTGTCCATGTACCATGCCCGTGTTCGTGTACTCTCAGAGTGGACATCATACAATTCTGCCAACGAACACACGCCGTGTATCCCATACTACATGCCGTGTAGTCGGGAAATTTACAGAAGCGTCGTCTTCCTCTGCGCGCCTCGGCTTTTTCTCTGAATCATGATCCAACCATCAGATCATCATGAAACTCCAGATTTGGGGTCGTCCTGCCCCTATGAAACTGATTCCATTGGTTTCAGCCTTCCGATCGGTCTTGAAAACGCTTCCCGATCCGTCCGCATGAAAACACTCGAAGAACGTGAACTTTTGAACCGCGTCGATTCATCCGTTGTCATTGTTGTCACACCTCCGCTAGGTCGCCGCGACGTTGGATCTTTTATTTCGGATCATTTTTTCAATAAATGAATGTGTAACGATCGATTTCCTCCAAGAACGCATAGAATGCAATGAAGAATGTGAGTGGAAAAACAAGAATCAACAAAGATGGGAAAACCTCAATCGTTGTTCGTGACGATCCGGGTTTTCCGCCATTAGATCGAAAACCAATACAATATCAAGAATAAAAGCCTCAAATTCATGCATGAACCCGTCCCTCAAGAACGATCAACCAGCGGGCTAACCTGTTCATGTATTAGTCCGCATTAATCATGGAAATCAAAAATGGGGAAGGAAAAATAAAGACAAACATCCTACCTAGATCTGCGGCGTTCTTTGGCAATGATCTGGTCGTCGCGTCGTCGTCTCTGGCAAAATCTGTCAACAACGTCGTTGTCGCATTGGGGTTTTCCTCCAGAACATCCTCAGAACCTCCAGGGTAATCATGGTTATGGGGATTATAACCCTGATCCCCTGTGAAATTTCAATTTAAAATATAAGAGATATTTGATGTAATAATGATTTAATAAATTCTCACTGCAGAATAAATTATCATTATTAAATATTTTATTACTCTTACGTCCAAAAACTAGACTTCACCGACGACTTGCGCCGGCCGACGTTAGGCCTTGCCTAAGGTAAAATCGTTGTTCCAAACGCAACGACGCCCTCGGATTTTTGATCCTACCTACCATTCATAAGTTATTTTAATTTTTCAGGAAAACCACACGCGCACATTATTTAATTATTAAAATAAATTCAAACATTTGTTCCAGGATCACCAGGCTTCGGAACTGGTCGCCGTCTCATATCCTAGTCTAGAATTAAGTCCCATATAATATTAAAATAATACATGGAGAAAACTTGGTACATTACATAACACCCACCTAAGGGTTTTTACATAACCGAAAAGCCAAAACAAAGGCTACTCAAAAAGATGTGGGTACTGCACGCGAATCTGAGCCTCCCACTCCCACGTGCTCTCCTGGTGATTCTCGTGCTACCACTGGACACGGACCAAGGTAACAGCTCACCCACTAAGGATCTTCTCTAGTCGATCCTCAATCTCTACTGCGTACTCAGCAAAGGTTACTCCATCATCGATGTCCAGCTCGCCCCAGTCGATGACGTGTGATGGATCATGCACGTACCTCCGTAGCTGTGACACATGGAAGACTCTGTGTACCCGGTCCATCTGAAGAGATAGATCCAAGCGATACGCTACCTTTCCAACTCTACCCAAAATCTGGAAAGGGCCAACGAACCTCAGAGTTAGCTTTCCTCCTCATCCAAATCTCTGCAATCCATGTCGAGGTGAGACCCGAAGGAACACATGGTCTCCCTCCTCGAACTCCAAGGTCCATCGCCTCTTATCACCATACGACACCTGCTGAATATGTACAGTCTTCATCCGCTCCTGGATGACCTATACCTTCTCTATAGTAGCTCTCGCCATCTCCGGGCCCATGTGTACTGACACACCCGGGTCAGTCCAGCAAAGTGGTGACCTACAAGGTCGCCCGTACAGAGACTCGAATGCTGCAATACCAATAGTGGAATGATAACTGTTGTTATAATAAAATTACACCAGTGGTAGGCGATCCTCCTGGATACAACCATAGTCGAGAATGCATGCTCGAAGCATATCCTTCAGGACCTGGATGGTCCGCACTATCTGACCATCAGTCTGAGGATGAAACACAGTGCTCAAGCGTAACTGGGTCCCAAAAGCTTTCTGCAACCCCTTCCACAGTCGGGACGTGAAACGAGAATCACCATCTGAAACGATCATGGATGGCACTCCATGAGGCCCAACTATCTCCTGCATGTAGAGGCGTCCCAAGCTCTCCACTGAACTCTGCTCTCGTATGGCTAGGAAGTGGGACGATTTGGTGAGTCGATCAACAATCACCCAGATGGCATCGTGTCCCCTAGACGTATGTGCTAAACCTGTCACGAATTCCATGGATATCCCGTCCCACTTCCACTATGGCACCTCAAGGGGCTGAGTCAAACCTACTGGCACCTGGTGCTCATCCTTTACTTGCTGACAAGTAAGGCACCAAGAGATGAACTCTGCCACAACCTTCTTCATTCCTGGCCACTAGAACTGACGTCAGAGGTCCTGATACATCTTTGCTATGCCTCGATGCACCGCAAAAGGGGATGTATGGAACTCCCTCAGAACCTCCTCCTGCAACATCGCTGGTACTACCGTGCACCCTTTAAAAATAAAAATGTTCCCCCACCTTCGGAATATCCATCAGCAGCATCACCTGTGGATATCAGAGCTCGTAGAGTTTCATAGCCAGCATCCCTGTGCTATGCTTCCCTGACTCACTGTAAGAGAAGAGGGGTAACAACCATTGACTGAAGGTATGCTCCCTCATATCCATCCATGAAGGATAACTGTAAGGAGGCCAACTTCCTTGTCACCTCATCCAGCAACTGCAAACTGGGTTTTCTGTTGAGAGCATCTGCCATTATGTTCCCCTTCCCAAGAGTATAAACGATCTCAAAGTCGTAATCTTGGAAGAACTCAATCCATCACCTCTGTCTCAAATTTAGATCCTTATGAGAAAAGATATATCAGAGAATCTTTTGATTAGAGTAGATGGTAAACCACTTTCCCATCTAGTAGTGCCGCCACATCTTCAATGCAAAGACTACCGCTATCAACTCAAGATCATGGGTTGCGTAGTTCTTCTCGTGTGACCTCAACTGACGTGAGCCATAGGCAATCACCAATTGCCCCTGCATTAGGATGCAACCAAGCCCGGTTCCTGATGCGTCGTAGAACACTACGTACTCGACACCCTCCTCCGGTAACCTCAAGACCGGGGCACTCGTCAAACTCTGTCTCAACTGCTGGAAAGCTTGCTGGCATCTCTCGGTCGACATGAATGTCTGCCTCTTTCGGGTCAAAGCAGTCATGGGTGCTGTAATCTTGGAGAAATCAAGGACGAATCTCTGATAGTATCCTACCATCCCAAGGAAACTCCGCACCTCTGTCATGTTCTGGGGTGGCTCCCATGCTAGCACTGCTTCCACCTTGGCTGGGTCCACTTCTACACCATCTGCTGAGATAACGTGTCCCAGAAAGTGGACCTCTTGCAACCAGAACTGACACTTATAGAGTTTCCCATACAACTGGTGCTCTCGGAGTGTGTCTAGAACCATCCTTAGATGTCTCGCGTGCTCCTCCTCTGATGTAGAGTACACAAGTATATCATCAATGAAGACCACTACAAACCGGTCTAGATAGGGCTGAAAGATCCGGTTCATGAGCCCCATGAAAACCACCAGGGCGTTCTTCATGCCGAAGGGAATCACCAAGTACTCATAGTGACCGTAGCGACATCTGAAAGCCGTCTTCGGTATATCCTCCTCCCTTACTCGCAACTGGTGATAGCCTAATCGTAGATCATCCTTCGAGAACCATCATGCCCCTCTCAACTTCTCGGAGAGGTCATCGATCCCCGGTAGGGGATACTGGTTCTTTACTGTCAACATATTCAAGCACCGGTAATCCACACATAGCCTCAATCTCCCATCTGCCTTCTTGGAAAACAGCACTAGGGCTGCCCTGGTTGAAATGTTGGGTCTTACAAAGAACTTCTTCTACATGTCTTCCAGCTGCACCCTCAGCTCACGAAGCTCTGCAGGAGACATCCGATATGCTGATGCTGATATCGGTTTCATGTTAGGTTGAAACTCAATGCATAAATATATCTCCTGACGAGGAGGTAGCCCGGGGACATCCTCCACGAAGACGCCCTCGTACTCAGCCACTACTGTGGGAAACTAGGAACTCGTAACATCTGTTGTGACAAGGGCTAGGCTATCCAACTGATGTGAAATCGGTTGTGCACTCCTATGCACGAGTCCATCCTACGCTGTCTGGGTCTCTCTTTCATCGACAAGAGAGAACCTCGTTCCATCACTGTGGACACACCGCACCCTTTCCTAAAACAGTTGATCTGGGTATGAACTGTGGATAGACAATCCATACCGATAATGACATCATAAGGCCTCGACTCTATCACCAAGAGGTTCCAACCGAAACTCTCGCCTCCAAGGGTCAGGTCACACTGTCTGCAGCGGTGTGTGATCTATGAATCTTCTCAAGTCGGTGTTTCTAACCATAAGGGTCGAGTCAACGGCTCAACTAGAATCTCAAGGTCTCTGACAAGATAAGCAGCCAGAAAGGAATGACTAGAACCTGTGTCTATCAATACGGCATCCAAAGTAGAAAATACCCAAATGGTACCTCTAATCATTCTAGGAGTACCTGGGTCATAAGCCTCTATCGCCTGCAGCTGTCCCTACCTCTGTCCACTAGCTTCCTGAGCCTGGGGTGGAACTCCTGGGGGTGGTGGTGGTAAAAGGTCAAAACTTTGACCACCTCTAGCTGCTCTCCCAGCTCCCCTACCACGTCCTCCACCCTGCGGATCTATCTACTCCACATATTGCTTTTTCCTCGGTGGTCTATCAACTGCTCCAGTGTCGGTAGTATGGCGGGTCGGATAATCCCGATCGAGATGTCCCCTCCCATCACATGCGTAGCATCACCTCTCTCGAGGCTGGATGGATGCGCACTGTGAACCCTGTACGGTAGATCCCCTATCCTGGGATCTCCTCTAAAAATGTCTCCCATGCCTGGGGTCCCTGATGTCGGCTCCCTACTGCCGATGTCTCTTCTCCAGCTTGCCCACTACTGACATCTTCCAGTTGTCTCTGCTCTTCCAAGAAGCTCTTGACCACCAAATCCCACTCAAGCACCCCATCATAAGTACGAATTCTCATAGGGACGATGCTAGCTCGGATATCTCTGCGCAAGCCCCGCTTGAAAGTCCGAGCTCTGAAGTACTGATCTCTGACCATATCAATGGAGTACCACGAGAGGTCGGTAAATCTCGATGAATAGTCAGCCACCGTCATGGTTCCCTTCTGGAGCTGAAGAAGCTTCTGTATGTGTACTTCTCCTAGGGTAACTAGTGAATACTCTTCTATAAAGAGACACTCAAACTCCGACCATGAAAGTGTCACCTCGTCGTGAGTTTGGATAACTAAACTCCACCATCGTCCTTTCGAGCCCTGCAGAAGGCTCACAGCTAGGATCACCATCTGGTCTGCTGGTGTCCTGACCAAATGGAAGAATATGGCCACTGCCTCAAGCCAATCCTATACTGACTGAGGGTCAAGCTCGCCTCGAAACCTGAGGGGTCTCTATCTCTGAAACTCGTGGAGTGCGTTCAGCCTGCGCTCCTCCTCCACTGGTACATCAGGCAATAAAAACTTCTCCACAGGTTGAGGGATGACTGGCACCCCACATTATGGTAAAATTGGGGGATCTGGTCCCTGTATCGAGGTGTCAACACTAAGGGGGTCATCCTCATGATCGAGCTGCGGGATCCTAGTGGGTACGCATCGCGGAGGCATCCTATTAATGAAAGAAGATGTATCTCAGTTAGTGAGTATATCTGGAGAGATGAATCAAAAAATACATGGAAACCAAAACACAATCCTATATGATTCATGTACCATTATTATTTCTGCAACTAGTGTTCTCATGGTCCATCTCGAAAAGCAAGTTATTAGAGTCCTAGTGTATGGATACGTCGGCCACCCGCACTAACACCGGGGTCCCTGGCCTGAGAGACGAAATCGAAACACTTAACACTGCTGCCCCAAACCAACTCCCAGACTCTCGGTCCTAAGGAAGAGCCGACCACCTCTGATACCACTCCGTCACGACCAATCCCAATGGGGCCCGAGCCGCAACTCCCCAAGACCACCTCCAATAGGCCAGGGGCTGGTGACTATCACCGAGTAGGCATGCTACTGACATGGGAGGCATTTCCTATAAACCTGTACACATGCACACACATCTCCATGCCCACAAAGCTGAAAAGTAAAACTAAAAAAAGGAAAATGTGAATGCATACACTAAAACCCAACCATAGAGTATGACAGGGAAATAATGTAAAAGAATGTAAAACTCTAAGCAAAATGTACAAGCCCACCAAAAAATAAAGTCTATAACAAAGTCCAACCTGTAAAGAAATGTGTTGGGACTGTAGTCTGTAGCAGTAGAAACACACCTCGGCCTGTCTGATCTCACATAGGGGATTCCAACAACTCTATTCAGGGAGTTCTACTGAAGGGATCATACTCTTGTGTAAAGTAAATGATAGCGGAACCTTCAGGGAAATGACCAAGGGTACGAACCATAAGAGAACTAGTCCAAGTCATAGAAGACAAGTGGCTCAAGTCAACCAGAAAAGGTTAGATGACATGTAATATGATTACATGCCGTGTTCGTTGACCCTGACTACTACCCGTGCAAACAGCCCGTTTCATTTTTCCAAGCCGTGTAAAACCAAACTACACGGCGTGTAGCAAACGTAAACGCCGTATTCCTTCACCCTGGGTACTGCCCGTGTAACCGGCCCGTTTCATTAGCCTTGTTGTATAAAAATAAACTACACGGTGTGTAGAATAATCACACGCCATGTCTGAGCACCCAGGCTCACTCCGTGTACGCAGGCCATGTGCTCGTACACGGCCACTTTCTGTGTCTGTGTCGCCTGCTCGTGTACCAGTACACGGGGTATCCCGTGTATCTGGTCGGGTCTGGCTGGGGAGGGGTATACATGGAGTATCCTTGGGTGTGTACCCTGCCCGTGTCCATGTACTCCTAGAGTGCACATCATGAAATTCTGCCGATGAACACATGCCATGTAGCCCATACTACACGCCGTGTAGTCGGGAAATTTACAGAAGCGTCATCTTCCTCCGTGCGCCTCATCGGTTGCTCTGGATCTTGATCCAACCATCCGATCATCGTGAAAATCCGGATTTGGGTTCGTCCCACTGCTAAGAAACTGATTCCTTCAGTTTTGGGCTTCCGATCGGTCTTGAAAATGCATCCCGATCCATCCGCACGAAAATGCTCGAAGAACGAGGAACTTTCGAACCGCATCGATTCATCTGCCACTGTTGTCGTCACACCTCCTCTAGGTCGCCTCGACATTGGATCTTTGATTTCAGATCGTTGCATCAACGAAGGAATGTGCAACGATCGATTTCCTCCAAGAACACATAGAACGAAATGAAGAATGCGAGGGGGAAAAAAGAATCAAACAAGAGGGGAAAACCTCGATCGTTGTTCGTAACGATCTGGGTTTGCTGCCGTTAGATCAAAAACCAAAAAAAATCTCCAGAATCAAAGCCTCAAATCCCTACATGAACCCTTCCTGCAAGAATGATCGACCTGCGGGCTAATCTGTTCGTGGATTAGTCCGCATTCATCATGGAAATCAAAAACAGGGAAGGAAGAAATAAAGACAAACATCCTACCAGGATCCGTAGCGTTCTTTGGCGATGATTCGGTCGCCACGTCGTCGTCACCGGCAAAATCCGTCACGAACATCACCCCCATGTTGGGGTTTTCGTCCAGAACATTCCCACTACCTCTAGGGTATTTAGGGTTATGGGGATTGTAACCCTGATCCCCTGTGAAATCTCTATTTAAATGTTAAGAGATATTTGACGTAACAAGGATTTAATAAAATCTCACTGCAGAATAAAATATCTTTATTAAATATTTTATTACTTTTATGTCCAAAAATTAGACTTCACCACCGACTTGCGCCGGCTGACGTTAGGCCTTACCTAAGGTAAAATCGATGTTCTGAACGCAATGGTGCCCTTAGATTTCTGATCCAAGCACATTTTCGGAAGTTATTACACATTTTCAGGAAAACCGTCCATGCACATTATTTAATTATTAAAATAAATACAAACATTTGTTCCAGGATCACCGGGCCTCGGAACTGCATGCCGTCTCAGAGCCAAGTCTCGAATTAATTCCCATATAATATTAAAATAATACATGGATAAAACCGGGGACCTTATATAGAGTTTCTAATTAGAAGGGGATAATTTGATTAAATTTGATTTCATGATTAATAAATTCTAAGACATGCAACCACTTTTTAACATTAATTGTTTCAGCATGAAATCCTACCGAACATAAGCCTTAGATTCGTTTGAAATTTTTTTAAATCCCTTAGCGTTTTATGTCCTTTTCTATCATATTTAAAAGAGTAGTTCCTTTAAGATTATATGGATATGGATCATGTTTACATTATATGAGTATAACTATATGTGAAATCATTAGTGATGATTAATAATATTCAAAAGAATTGGAAAATCATGATTTGGAAAGTTTAATAATAATAAAAAAGGGAACTTGAATGAATGAGAAGATAAGTTACATCAATTTCAAATTGAAAAAAAGTAAAATTCTTGATTTAATATTTTCATTGAAAATTTTCAAATTAAATTCATATTTAATGTTTATTTTTAAAATTTTTGTTTTCCATTGGTAATTTTTTTAAATTAATACTTAAAAATTTAAATATATGTAACATCAGTGCCCTCTAATTTTCAATGTTGAGATTTTATACATGAAGGATATCATATTTTAAGAGTGAATGTATTTGACAAATCCTTTTTTTGCATTTCTTTAAACAAATTTCAAAGGTTTTAAATAACCTTATGACGAAAATTCTATAAAATGTGAAATTTTTTTACTAAAAATTATGAAATTTCAATTTTGGAATTAATATGGTTAAAAATAGGAAAACAATGTTGAATTTTGGAGTGGATTTTTATTTTGAAATTTTCGGTTATATTTTCTTTAAATAGTTTCTATGATTTTATATTTTTTTTATATTTTGCCTCAAAGAATGGCCACTTCTCTCGGCCCTCAACCAAGGGGTCCCACAAACCACATAGGAAACCCACAAGGGGTCACCTAGCCATACGGGCCCATGGGAGGCCTAGTCCAACAGGAGGCTACGCATAGGGGGTCTGGCCCATGCAAGGCCCACAGGGGGTCAAATCCTTTGGCCATTTTTGTTTTTTTGTAGCTAGAATGAGTGCACAAGTGTTGGGTGGTCAATCCCATATAGCTGCGAGAGGAGAAGATCATTGGGATGAGGCAGTCCGCGGTGGCGATAGGCATCCTCTGAAACCAAGTCGACATCATTGTGTCTTGAGGTTTGAGGTGCTTCTTAATAAATGTGTGTTTATCGCTACACCATTTCGATGTGTGATGTCATAAATCTCAGTTATAATTTATTTTCATAAAAAATGGTTCTGTCTTATTATTTCTCCAGTTGATACACCTCGGATAAAATCAACTACTATCTTCTACCATAGCTCTACCTTGTTTCCACTTCTCTCACCGAAGACACCATGGAATCCATTGTACGAGCTTAGCCTCTAGTGGTTTCCACTTTTGAGGCCCTCATGCCACCTTAGATCACCTTATTACTCTCATACGACATCCATGAAGTCTTCATCCATCCACTTAGAAGTCTTCATGAAGGAGGAGAATCCTAGAATCACTATCATTATTGGTACAATACACCTTCTTCTCTACTTTCTCAAAACCCATTAAAGTAACTACTACATTAAAACACTACTTCCATGATCCTGTTTAAGTTCAGGAATGCCACTATGAAACAATTCAAGTCCACCCACTGCACTGTCTACATTGAAGCCTCCATCCATGAAAGATATTTTTCTATAAAACACCTGATACATTCGGGTTTCTCCTTTTGAGGTATGACTATTTCATGTCTCAAAAAAAGATGAATCATTAATTTCATATTATTTAAAAACCTGAAAACTCAGACATTTTCTACACTTAATGTGGTAGATCGAGGTAATAATAGATTGCAATTTATGGATAATAAGGTTTGTCATGGAAATGCATCATGAATTCAAGTATAATTTAGCACACACAAGAGCATTTTATGTAGCATAAAAGTCTAATATAATGAAGATAAGGAGATGAAGACTCACTACCACCCCCCACATTGTGGTTATGGACCATCCACATTCCCATCATTTTTCACTTTGTTTTTTATCTATTCTTCTCCTCTAGCCTCAATGTTCCCCCAATATATGGAGGTGTAGAAGCCATTATGGTTGGGTGATGGGAAGGGGACCCATTTTTTATGCCTGATATCCAATTATAATAAAAATAAAAATTCATTTCATATTGACTTAATGGTTTTAAATTTAATAATTTTTTAAATTAAATAATATAAGATTGTGTAATGTTTTAGGTCTAAAAATTTGAATTACAATGATTTAATTTTTTAATCACCCTCTGCATAGTTTTGGATCATAATAATTGGTTGATATAAAATCATGTTGATAAGTTTATTAGTGATTGATTAACAGCTGAGGAATGGTGGACAGATTAGCATATTTTGGAGAATGTAAATAACATATTTGGTATTGCCTAAATAATTTAATGATGTAACACTGTGACTTTTATATATTGATAAATCTTAAAAAAATGTGAATAAAAGAGAAAAAATTATTACTCCATTAATTTATTCATTATGAAAAAAAATATTTGTTTTTATTAATGACAATAATATCATTACAAAAGTGGTAATCCTAACCTAAATCGAATCACTTATCTCCCATCTAAATTACACAAATACAATTTAGGTTTCATTATAGTTTTTTTAATATCATTGTTTTATTTACTTTTTCATTTAACATAACTATATTAAAATACATATCTCTATAGATGAATTTTGGTTACTAATAATACATCACCCCAAGGGAAAAAGTCATTTACCACACCCCATGATAGGTGTGTTTCATTACCACGTAAGGATTTAGAACATGTGAGGGGTATGGAATATACATATATAAGAAGGATGTATGGAACACATCATATAATTGACATAGTCAGGTGGGAGTGCTAGTTGATAATCCATATCTCTAATTTGATCAAGGATCTCGAAGGGATTGATGTATCATTGACAATGCTTCCCTTCTTCCCAAACAAGCAGAATGTTTTCTATAGTAACAAATGAAGGAACATATTATCTCTAACGTTATACTATAAATATCATCCATGAGTTTTTATATATATTTTATATCATTTTTGTGGATTTACTATAAAATTGAATGGTCTAAACCATCTCTCCTTTCTCTTGGAAATGTTCTAGTCCCATTAGCTTTAACTCTCCAGCTTCATCACATCATGTATGGGTCTGACAAATCTTATCATATAGAGCCTCACAATTTACCATCTGAATGATATAATGGTATATTTTTTTATATGAGAACTCCGCTATGGGGTGTTGTTGATCCCAACATCCATGTAAATCCATTTCACATGATCTCATCATATCTTCTAGAGTTGGAATGATAATTTTAGATTGTCCATCCTATTAAGGGTGATAATTAGTGTTGATTCATAGTTTTATATCAAAAACCTGTTAAAAGATTCTATAAAAACATGAGGTAAACCTCACATCTCGATCAGATACAATAGAGAATGGAATTCCATGCAGTTTTACCAATTTCGTTATGTATATCTTGGTTATTTGGTCAAGAGGGAAAGATTTCTTGATTGTAATGAAATGAATTGACTTAGTATTTCGATCTACTACCACCGAGATGGAATTATTACCTTTAAGATTCATGGAGAGCCCTATAATGAAATCTGTGGTTGTGTTTTTCCATTTAAATACATGTATGGGTAATGGTTTCATCATACCATTGGACTTATATCACTCTCCCATTACTTTATAGCATACTAATAAACGATATATATATGCTAAAACCTCCCTCGTAATGTTATCCCAGCAAATATTTTTATTTAAATCTATATAAATCATAGTTCTTCCTTCATTAATATGAATATGAGATACAAAAATACTCAAAAACTTATGTCTTTAGTTTTACTTTTTAGGGGACACTTTTCTGGGTTTCCAACCTTATAACTCAATCATTATCAAATTTAAACTCCACTGTATATAATATATTTTTCCTTAAAATTTTGTCATCTTTTTTTGCCTCTTTTCCCCACTCAAGAATGGATAGTTGAGTTGGTATTTGAGTGAGGTAGGATGATGATCATTTTATTATTCCCATTTATATAATTTTCAGGTCCAACGATATTATATCCCTCACAATAATAATCATGGGAAGAGTTGGATGAAATATTCAACTCAAATAGTCAGATACATTATTTTCCATCCTAGAATGGTATTGCAATGAACAATGATAATCCTTGATTAGTTCTAACCACCTTCATTAGTTCATATTAATCTCCTTTGTTTGAATATATACTTTATGATATTATTATTTTAACATATGTTACAAAACTCCATGTAGACGTGATATTTCAAAATATTCAACTTGGAGATAACTACATCCAATTCTATATCATTGGTAGTGTAGTTCTACTCATGGATTTTTAATAAGAATAAGTTATATGTCATCACTGTTTTTTCATTTCATGAGTACACAACCCATCCAATTTTTGGACACATACTTATATATCAATAATCTTCCCCCCTGGTGGGTAATGTGAGTAGAATTTAAGTGATTCGCCTCTTTTGAAACTCTTTAAATCTCTCTCCACATTAATTAGTCAAGACAAAATTGGAAACCTTTTGAGTTATATTGGTTAGTGGGGACTGACAATGATGATAATTTTTTCAATGATCAATGATATTACCCCAAATAATCTATGGAAACAATGGATTTTCATCATTGAGTTTGTTCTTGTCCATCATTCGATTACCTTAGTTTTTTAAGGATCCACATATATCCCTTTACTGGTGATAACATTCCCTGAGAAATTCACCTTATCCATATAGAACATATATTTACTTTATATTACACATAATTTTTTTCCTTTTAATGTCTTTAGTAATACCTCTAAATGCTTCTCATGTTCATTATTACTTTTGGAGTTGATAATAATATCCCCAATGACAATGAAAAAAAATCAATATTCATTAAGACCGTGGTGATTTTTAGATCAATTATGAGTCTAAATGGAATCACAATGAACTCATAGTTAATGTACCTTTTATTAAAATAAATATTGGGGAAATCCACCTTCTTCACCTTTAATTGGTAATACCCAAACCAAATATCAACCATAGAGATGTACTGGGCTCCACAAAGATGGGAAAATAATCCATCTTCCCAAGGAAGAGGATAAATTTTCGTCATTTTGATCTTATAGAGCTCATGAAAATCAATAAAAAGTCACATTGACCCATCCTTCTTCTTAATGAAGATGATGGATTCACCCCATGGTGATTATCTTAGAAAAATTATCCATTCATCTAGATTCACCTATAGTTTCTTATTATTCTCCGCAAGTTCAATAATGGACATTTGATATGGATTCTTGGATACTAGTAAAGCTCTATATATATATTTGATAAAGAACTATACCTCTCTACTATGAGGAATTCAAGAAAATTCTTTAGGAAACACATCAGTGAATTCTTTTATAATGGCCACATCTTTAAGGATGATATTTTTATTAATCTCAATCATTCATGAATGTTATATTTTATCATGGGGAAACAATATATTTTATTGACATGATGATACTAAAAGAAATTCATCACCCTACTTATACTTTTATAGAATCGAAGGATGATTTTCAACAAAGAGGGTGAATTCATTATCTAGAAAATTTTTATTGGATCTATATAAAAAATCCAATTCAATATTGAAATAAAATTAAACTCTTCTAAAAAAATATCACAAGGTTAACTAATAAATTCATTACAAAAATTTTCACATGGGAGTAGTTATACGCTTGGGATATAATTATTTCACCATTTTATATTTTCCCTAATAAATCTACAACCATGTTTAATGGTTTGGTTTTAATTATTATACACAACTTTTGTGATATGAAATAATGTGTAGAATAATATTCACACTGGACATTTGAAATTTATTAAATGAATATAAGCATTTTTTCATATTAAATTTAAATTATAATCATTTACCTCATCCAAAAGTGATATAGGGATGTGAGGTTTAATACTACTATACACATTAAATGGAAAATATAAAAATTTATAGGATAACTCATAATGACACATATTCCTTAACCTATGAGTTCATAGGTTTTGTTCTATATTATCCATGATTTATTTCATAACATAAATTATTATGGGAGTATTCTCCCATTAATATTGGTTCGTAATGATATTGAAAATTTACCAAATCATATCTTTTAGGAGTGTCACAAATAGTGTGAATCTAGGCCGCATTTCCAAGAACCAGCTAACGATCTAGTCCATCTCAATGCACCCTTTTTTGTGTTATTACCATTTGGTACAACAGTTCAAGAGCCACACCAACTTCTAGTATCTAGATAGGGATTTATTTTTTTTAAACCACATATTGTATACCTGAGAATAATTTTGATATGTTTCATTATGTCTATTCTTATCCCTAACTATTTCACTATGGTTTTCAAATCCTAACACCAAAAATAAAAAGACTTTCATCAGATTGAAACCATGACAACCCATAGGTTTAATGCACTTTTTGTAATGATTTATAACATAAAAGTACACTTAATAAAAACCCATAAGATAATGAGGCCTACTGTCTTTAAGAAATTAGGTACATGAAATAATAACTTAAAACATGAGTACAACATTATTATTTATAAACTCTAAAACATTCCCTTATATTCCAAAGATCTTTAAAAACTTTATGGGATAACATGGGGTTATATATAAGAAAATTGTGAACTATAAATCCCAGAAAGGTAATAATCAATTCCTAACATGATAAAATTAATACTTTTAGATAGTAGGTATATCAATGATACATAAAATTTTCAAATAATCATAAACATGAACATACAAGAATTATATGTGATGATAACAAGAAGGTAACACATGTATGAGGAACCAACATAAAACATGACATTATAAACTTATTTCAAGGATAAATTCTAATATTTTATAACATATTGTGCTTCAGATAACCTCATTTTCCCAATAAATTTAATATAATGAGATAAAAATGTTACCCAATTCATTGGAGAGATATATAATTATGGTCCCACCAATCACATTCATATCATGTACATGAATTAGTATGCCACATGTATAATATGTCAAAATGATGTATTTCATCACATTGAACAAAAATATTAAAGAGTGTGGGTTATATAAATGGAAATTCGAAGTAAATTATGGATAAATAAAACTGGTTGATTACCTTTTAGTGGAAATTTGAGTGGGCGGTAACTATAGAAATTCATAGCCTGGAAAATCACTGGATGATTTCAATAGTGTAATGAGGGTACATAAAATTTCATGGAAGGGTTATATGAGAGAGAAAAGGGAATATCATAACATATAAATCATAAGGATATTAAGAGTTATGTTTTAAAACATATCTCGGCATTAAAAATTATAAAACAAAAGGAATAATTTAAATAAGGTGCATCAATAAAGAGGAGAGGAAGTTGATCCCTTACGTTGAGCGGGTGCATCATAAAGCTTGAGAGGAGCTTCCTATGATCTTGGGGACACCTTGGTGGGGATATACAGAGGGATGAGTAAAGAAAAGTAATTTTCTAAGAGTTTTTGATGAATAAGACTTGGAGGATAGGTTGGTTTTTATACCAAAATCGAGGAGAATTATTTATTTATTACTAAACATTGTTTTTGGAATCTATATGATAAATTAATAAAAACCACAAACCATACTATAGATTTCTCCCATGTTTTCCACTAAATATGAGTTGATTTAATTATTTTATAAAGTTAAAACTAAAACCCTTAATACAATTCCCCCATTGATGTTAATTTGATCCATGTTTATATATAATTGATTTCAAAACGATAAATATGATATAGTTTTTGAATGATAAATAAACGGTTTATAAAATTAATCAAGTAACATTAAAAGTATTATTCCAAATGGGAAACATTATTTTTTTCAAGAATGTATTTTATGGAAGATATTACATAACTTTTGGGTCATTATGATGTCATAATACACCTCACACATTTAGATCATATTTAATTTTTATTCAATAATTCAACTATCTCAGAAAAGTTTGAAAAATTCACTATTGGATAATTTTGATCATTTAATTTCAAACATAATATCAATTTTTTCAAAATAATTCTCTAAATTTGAGAATTTACCATTTAAAATAAAAATCCACATTTATAAAAAAATGATTTTTTTATAATAACAATTTTTCAACCTCTTATAAATATTTAATTTTAATCAATAAAATTATATGATCATTTTTATTAAATAAATATTGTTGAATAAAAATATTTTTTAAAAATATAATTTATTTCCAAAAAACATGAATTCATCAAAAATATTTCCTATATTAAAACTATATATTTCTAAAAAATCCATTATATCAAAATATTTTTTTTATAAAAAATATTATTTAATAATAAAAATGAAATATAGGATAAATATATTAATTATTTTATTAAAATTAAGAACATATAAATTAATATTGTTAGGGACTATATACATATCCCTTTTTTACACTAGTGATTTCCCAAGGAGTAAGATATATGATGGTGATATTTTCTTAGTGTGGTTTGGAGAACATGGTTTGGGATATGATCCTGGTAACATTGAACATATCCTTTAAACAGTTTTTCTCATGCTTTAGTTGTCGAATATAAGATTTGGCTTGTTAAAGATTAAATCCTAATGATATTATCTCCATTAAAAGCTCTTATAAATTTGATTATAATGGTTTCATCCTACTGGTTGAGGTCTTCACATACTTTATCTATTTCAATTGGATTTATAAAAACACAATATATAATTATATTAATCATACAATAACTAAATAATAGATATATAATAAATGGTTATGATGTTTATTGGTCTTTCAAATCCAATAGGATATTACATATAAAAGTCCAAATTAACCAAAGTAGTGCATGTTTTTTCAATGATTTCATTTCATAATAAGGATTTTATTCATTTAAAATGATTATTTCATTTATAAATGTTGAGGTAATCACATCATGTGTACCCAAGAATACTATATATGTCATAGGTTTATCATAGGATGAGGCTTATGATTTGACTACTTACCTAGATAGGATTGGGTAGAGTTAGGAGAGGGGTGAGCTATGGATTTTGGATATAGTTCATACTTAGTATAGTATGATTCAATTTATTTATTTTTATATGTGATTGATGTATTGGGAGATTGTTGTTGTATTACTATTTTCCATGTATATTTAATTTATTATGGATTCTAGTTATTTTCTTTGGAATTATATGGTTATTAATATTCATGAATGATGATTAGTTATTTTAATCTTATTGTCAACTCATATACGTGGGTATAGTATCTACATTATTACCCCTAAACACTTACTTATAATTTAATTCCTATGGCATACAAGGAGGTGCACTAGAAGACAAATTTTGACCCAATCTGGTTAGGTTTCATATTGAACCAGGGATAGGAAGTAAAAAAGTTGTATAAAATATTTATGTGACTAATATCATAGATTTTTTATTTTAAAATTTTAATATTTTATTTTTATTATTATGTTGGGTGATTATATAGAGAAAACATAGTAATGTGTCAAAGAAAACTTATGTATATCAAACTAGTGCATCATAAATCACTTTTACAGTATAAATTGTATGTTTATAAATATATTATATTGATGTTTTTAGCATTAAATTTTATTATTTGATGATTTCACCAAGTGTGATAGATATGATTTATGAGGATTATTGTTTATGTTTTTGGTGTTTTTTCTCTTAGGATTTTGGAAAGATTTCATGCACATGAATAATATTTTTCATTAGGTAATCACATGAAATTTTTGTTCCTATATGCGATTGATTTCATTATCAATAGTTTTTAGTAGTTTTATGTGTAATGAAAACATATAGAGAGTATTTTAGTATAACTAATTGGTGGAATTTTACTAAACTGTACAATAGAATATGTTTCTCTTAATTATAGGTCATGTTTATCTATGAATGGATGCTTGATGATGATGGGTATGTAGTCTCCCAAAGTAAGGGATATATTATGAACATTGGTAGGCTGATGGAGAAATATAATTCCATGTAAATAAACCTATGTTAATTTATTATTATATTGTTTCAAGAAATAAAATAGGTTTGAATATTTAATGTTTTTGGAAAACCCCTTATAGCATTTTCAAATATCTCATCATGGTTATTTTTTTTAATTGAACATTATAACTATGAGATAAATGAAGTGGATCTTGGTAGAGTAATGTAATTATTTATATATGTTTGTACATAGATGATATTTTGACCCTCAAGGGGTGGCTCCCATATCAAGAGGCCCTATGAGGATCTACATGAGATTTTGGATTATTAATATAGTTATCCCATATAAGGGTTTCTTGATATAACCAATTCCCTTGACTATTCTAATAATTCTGCATGGGATGATGAATACGGATATGTGTAGATGAGACCCTAGAGAGGGTAGTTTAGCCATTGATTTTCTTTGTGGTGTTGAGAAGGGAACAAAGTGGTGTTTCCTGTGAGTTATGAATTATTTGATATATAAAATATGTGTTAAGAGGGAGATCTTACTATTGTTGTTGGGGTTTTGTAAATTATGGTAACTCGGGTGAGGGGTTATCTAGGCATGTGAATTCCATATATATGATAAGCATGGGTATCTATATTGGGTTATTATAT
The DNA here is from genome assembly GCA_963277665.1 of Viscum album. Taxonomy (NCBI): domain Eukaryota; kingdom Viridiplantae; phylum Streptophyta; class Magnoliopsida; order Santalales; family Viscaceae; genus Viscum; species Viscum album. The sequence continues at coordinate 570,744,903 of OY728151.1, forward strand.
TAGGAACATGAGGTGATACCATGTATATATTATAGTAACAGAAATTCCTCATATTACTTTGAACATGTAACCACATGGTTGCTTTGGTATCGAAGAAATAATTCAAGGGTTGGACTGGTAGAGTTCCTAACCCTGTTGAATTAGGATTCCATTTTAAATACATGGTGACAGTATGAGTATATCTCATTTTTTTTAAATTACACTACATAACATAAAATCATTTGATATACATGGTATTGGAAAAGTGCCTGATTTTGAAGACGAGAACTACGGGTTGTTTTGGATAAATGTGATTGACATGAAAATAGAACATGAATGTTGGTTATGAATTAGATCCAAGGTGTGATAAAATTTGACAACTGAAATTTAATTAGGTTATGTGATATGGGAAATAGAGCATACACATGCCAGTTTAGATGATATTAAGATAGTACTTGCTATTTATGAATGGTTTCATTGAGTTTTTAGTTAGTTAGTGACCATGTATGTTATGGGGGCCAATGTCTTTTAATGGAAGGTACTGTGATTAGTTTCAAGAGTTTTGATGAAATTGAGAAGTCCCCCTTATGGCTAGGGATTTTTTTTAAAATGGATCTAGAGTGTTTGAACCGGTAATCCTAGAATTGATCCTAAATAGATGTTGAATGGGATAGAATTAAAATGGATCAAGAGGAGTGACAGTTTTGACTAATGGAACCAATTTTGGATGTTCTCAATGAGTAATATAGGTAAATCTATATGGTGGGGAGTTCACCATTGGACAGTTGATGGACAGACCCACATTATATATGAATTTTAGTGTGTCAAAAAAGACAGTTTTACTAGGGTTATAGGAACTGATATCCATTAATTTTTTATGTTTCATCTTGGGTATGAGTAGAAATATTACGTCCTATAATTCCATTAAGTTGTACATAGCGCATGGGTTATGGAGGTATGGACATTTGTTTGGTTGTGGAAATGATGTTTCCAATGGTTGGATGTTTGAGAAGGAATATAAATGTTGTTGATTTATGTATCCAATTTGTCTAGTTGATTATAAAATTCAATATTTATTATTTATATGTGAAATTGGATAGATTCAATGCATTAGAATCAGTATCAAGATGGTTTTGATGTTTTTTTACAATGAGATGGATCAAGGGTGTGACAGTTCTCAAGTGAGATAATGGAAGTTATTTTGGTTAATTGAGGACATAATCATGTAATTAAAAGGAATTAATGTTATAACATTTATGGAGGTGTTTGATGATATAGGGAAGTTAGTGGTAGGTATGTCTCCTCCGATATCACCTAACATGGATGTTATAGGTCCTTAAAAATTCAACCCTCTTCGACTTTCCAATGAATTTTCAATTCTTTCTTACTCTACTTAATTTTTTCCCAAATCAGCCTCCTAAAGCTCTCTAAATATTTCACTGCTTTCTCCCTCTAGCGGTGTGTGCAAAAGATCTCAGTTAAGGCATCATGACTTGAAAGAAATATCTACATATTAAACATCAATAGAGGGTGTCAAAACCTATTCCATTTCTTTTAAAATGACATACATCATCATATGGAATGTGTGGGCCCTTAAGGCTCAAGTGAAATAGGTTTTTTAGTAATGAAACACTCCTCTTCATATTCAACATTTTCTGATGTTCTGGCACTGAAACGACCTTGTTGTAAGAAATAAAATTTTTCTCAAAGAATCAAAATGTGAAATTTCATGAATGTAGTTAAAATTGACCCTTATATCTGGTTATATTGGTGAGCTGATACATCTGATATTTTTGTGTAATATTGTGGCCAACTCATCACATTGGATGTTATCACAATTCTACACAATTTCCTCTTCACATTTGAATATTCCATGTGTGACCCCTAAGATAGTGTTTCTCTTTGGAATGGTCTCATTTCCTTTATCCTAGGGGGTTTACCTTAATTCATTGGAGGAGAATTTAACATTATTCAAGATCCTATGATTTTTATAGGATGTGGTTCATTTGTGTGGAAATCTAATAAAGATTTTAAAATTTTCATTTCTCTCAAGAGTATTATGGGGTTGGGTTATTGTGAATATTTTTTCACCTCATGAAATAATCAGAGAATATCTAGATGAATCTGGTGAAAACATGATATGTGATTTTCGAATACACATGTCATCTCACTTTTCCATGATTTCATGTTATCTCACCATCCATTTTCTTTCTCCGACCGCTCTCCAATATTTATTTATCTTTCATCTGGACTCAGTAAACATGAATTTGTTATCTACTCTCATAGTTTTAAATCCATTACAGGGTTTTTCCAGGTTGTGGAATTTTCTTAGAATAAAACATTTCATTTCCCATACTGGGTTGATATCCACAAAACAATTATGTTGCCATAAAATTTATCTTCAACAATAGAGTATAATAATTCCTCATAGAAATGAAAATATGGATTTGATTATAGTTAATATTGAGTGAATAGAAAGCAGGATGGGTCATGCTTGGGATGAATATCTTTTCAACAATGAAGAAAACTAAAAAAACATTTTTTATTAATGTCTTTGGGTGTTAGAGAATCATTCTCATGACTAAGATAGGGTCACTTTGCTATAGGAAGAAGACTAAAATACTAATTTTTCCATACTTCCTTCAAATATAATTGGAGGGTCACTAATCCTATTATCAATAAGAGTATGGATCATTCTCAAATGATCATGATGAAGTTTCAGGTATGGAATAATACCATTTTAAATCTCTTATTACTGGTATCAATCCTCACATGCTCGGTTGTTACTCGTATTACCATGTAGAATTATTAGATATCAATCTTAGAGTGGTTTCTATCAGTGATTGTTTCATCTTGTCCTCGCTTCTTGGGGAGCATGAGATTCATGAGTTGATGGCTTCCATCGATCCATCATGCACTTTACACCCAAAAACGTTCCTTTGATATTTATTTGTTTCTTCTTGGGGGATTGTGAAGATATCACTACTGGAAAAAGTGTAGGATGTCTTTGGAGGTGGATTAATTCCTCGTGTGGATAGTTCCACAGCTCCAGTTCTTATTCATAAACTAACAAATACAATCTCATTGAGTTAATATAGGCCTATTAGTCTAATTTATTTTCCTTATATGGTTTTAGAATGTTTGTTTAATAGGAGGTTATACCTATTAATCAACCATTGTATTTTGGATAAGAAATATAGATTTGTTAAGGGAATGAAATTTAAAGGTGTTACCGACTTGATGAAAGAAATAAATATTCAATTGAACTAAAGGGTGACTAGGTGTAACATCTCCATCAGGTTTTACATGGATTAAGGCTTTGATCGGGTTGAATGGTCTATGATTCTCATAGTTACTTCAAGTAAATTCTATTCAATAGGGTCAATGGACATTATGTTTAAATACATTAGTTCACCTTGGATGTAAATTTCATTCTTTGGGAAGATCTATGGATCCTTTAAAATAGTTCAGGGACATAGGAAATGAAATACCTTATCTTCAAGTCTATTTTTCATGGCCGAAGATTCTCTGAGAAGAAAAATTAATTAGTCCATTTTGGATGGTAATGTTGCTATGTTTTATTGCAGTAAACACATACTTGGTTTATCTCAACTAATTTCCTTAGATGGTACCATCCTTTTTTAATATAGTAAAAAATTCGATTTGTGGCATCGACATGGTCATTAATGAGTATTGCCTTTGGAGAGAGAAGATTGTTAATATAGGTAAAATAATTATCTTCATTTTGAGTAGATACCATAAAAGGATATCTATTTTTATTGAATCAATTATAGGCATTCATAGGAGGGACTTCCCAATGGAATAACATGGTTCTCTGATTTCTCTATTTAGGCTTCGCATTAATCATTTTCAAAAGTTATTTGAGGGGATTTCCCACCATATCTCTTACTAGAAGAATCATTTTCTTTTTTTGGGGGTATGATCAGTTTGGTTAACCATGTTCTTCTCTCTATTCTAGATAATCTTCTCTATGTTATTAAAGAACCAATGTTTTTCATATTAGGTGTTTAAAATGCTAGGAATTATTTCACATGGGATGCTCAATTAGAAAGAATTCATCAATCGGATTCCTAGTCACAGCTTGTAAAACCTATAAAAAAGGGTAATATCAGTGTTAAAAATATTTTTTCGATCATATAGGCTTTGTAGGGAATATTTCATAGAAGTGATTGAAGGGAGAACCAATTGGGGTAGGTTCACTCAAACCAGGTACAACCCCTTATTTTGACCTCAAAAATTTAAAGTGTCCACTCTATTGAAATCGATTCAGGAATATATTCCCTTCCTTGATAGCTAGAATTTATGGATCATTGGTAAATGTGACGTCAAATTTTGGTTCCATAATTGGGGTGGGGAAAAGTTTGGTTTCCCTAGATGTCTCACTCCTAAAATGGCCTTCATGCATGTTAATCTCTACCCTGAGTTTATTCAGTCAATTATTAGCCCTAAAAAGTGTTAAATGTTCATCCATATTGAGATAAATCCCAAACTGTACAGGTTCATTTTTCCTTCTTCCTCATCATGTGAGTTCATGGTGAAATATTATATCAGGTTATCCAATGTTTCAGGTACCATTTATAGATGGAGTGAGAATCTGTAGTGTAAGGAACATCCATCAAAACTAGATTTTTTTTCTTGTATATTAAAAATCTTATGCTCTCAATTGATGAAAATATTATCAACATTTTTATTATTTTGGTGTTGATGTGTTCATGTTGTATTAAGCATTTCATTGAGTACTTATATAACCACTTATTCAAAGGGAAATGGGCACGTAGTGTTTGGGAAGTGTTTGGATGGTTCACTGTTATTCCTTTTTATGATCCTTCAGAGTCGATATTCATCGATATTTGGTTAACCATTTCTGATAATAACATGCATGAGATCAAGGATAGTTCCTACATTTTTTCTTCATGTTCTTGGATCATTTGGAAGGCAAGAAATTCCATGTGGACATAGGGTGTTAGGCTCAAGAGTGTAGAGATATTTTTTAAAAGAATCTATTTTTGATTGATTTTGTATGATATATCAACCATGGTATGGATACATCTTCATTTAGAGCTTTCTATCCAATAGTCACATTGCTCCCTCAAGACAGTATCCCCTCCCTAGAAGCTAGATTTTTCGGACTCCTCCTATAAGAGGACTCAAAGAAATTACAGGAAACTCATATTTTTCATGAGTCATGTGTGGTGGAATAATTGTTTGGAATGAGTGAGGATCCATTATTTTTTTTAATTCATATCCAAACATGGAAAATGATACTTCATTCAGGTGGAGATAATGGTGCTGGTTTTGGATCGTGAATTGTGAACAGATTACAATATGAGGATCAGAGAAACTAAAACATATTCTCATATCCTTTTTAACACTTTGCATGTCCTTGGAAGTACACCTTGTATCCTATCGTATTTTTTTCAAAAATATAGGAGTCTCATTAGGAAAAAAATGAACTATCTCATACATGGTGATAGGGGATCAAAGCTATATATTATCTACCTTACAAGGTAGCTCTTGTTATATCTACCAATTTCTTAAATAATTCAGGTTCCTTACCACTCGAATGAATGAATATTGTCATTGGGGATACTTGAGGGCTTCATTATATTATACCACCATGGTTTTTTGTGTTTACTCTTTCAGGATCTCACTAAACTAGTGAAATTTATTTCATAATAAATTATCTTTTTTTCATCTAAGGAATCATTATCGTGTGATGAGGTTTTGTGTCAGTTGGTGTGGCTAAGTCTTATCCATAATGATTGGTATATGGATTTTTGATCAATAATTAGTGTGATATTGGATGTGGTGGGATTGGAACCACATCATGTTTGTTTTATTCGGTATAGTGGATGTGTTTTAGGAATCATTCCAGGATTATCAAGGACTATCCATTGTGTCTAAGAATTCTTTTTGGATATAGGAAGTTTATTTGATTCAATAAAAAACCAAAGATAATGAGAATATTTGATGATTTCATTGGAGACATGGTAGTCTATCATATTAGATGAGTTTTATGGGGAGTCTTCTAAATGATTTAGTGAATAATCTGAATGGTGGATTATGTTTTAATGAATAATCTTCTACATGTTTGGAGTTGTGTAGTGGAATCTCATTTGACGTTGTGGAGTAGATTGCAGTGAACTGAACATGAATTAATGATGGGATGGGTTGATTTTGATGGTTGAAAGTTCAATAATAATTATCAGTGATAAGAATTTTTATTATGGGGAGATTATAAAACTAAATTTATACTTCACAAATTTCTTATGTGGTTAGTGTTTGGAAGAAATCATATAGATTCCAGGACTAACCATACTGCTTTGGTTTGAAATATGACACGGTGAATAGTTTTCACATAGTTGTAGAAAATAGTGAAAAATATTATAGAATGATATTGTTTTAATTTTCATTTATGGTTCGTAGTTTCATAAATCATGTATCTCAACCATTCAAAGAGATTTTTCTTATCTTTTTCCTACTACACAGATTAGTAAACCATGTATCAATGTCATGTGGCTAACTAAATGTTTTAAAAGACCACTTTAAACATGTGAATTTTGAAACACCCAACCCTTCATCCTTTCTCATGTATGATCAAACCAGATGAATACCCTTCCCCTTTATGTTATGTTTCTCCTCATATTTTAGTGATTCTATGTTTGAATTCATTGGTTTTTATGTAAAATTTCACATCCATTATCCATCAATCTTGTTTTCCATTTATTTACAATCAATTTCACTTATTTAGTTTAGTGTTTTGGTTTTTATTCAGATGGATAATGGTGGAATTGGATGATAATGATGGGTACTTTGTATAGTGTAGTTTGAGGGTCCACAAGGATGACATATGCATGTCATTTCCTTTCATTTAGATTAATGTATGTCACTATTCGGAATTTTATATTATTTTGGATTAAATGAAATGATATTTCTTATTGATAGGGTTTTGATTATAAGATATTTGTTTTTGGGATGCTGTTGAAATTGTACTATAAGGTGTTATAATATAATTGGTTACAATTTCAGTGTGATAGTAGTCTAAGTAGAGTTATTAGGCAATTATGCCAAAACTAAAAGGGAATATACACATTATTGAGGTAGGTGGCTCCATGTACATTCCCCTACGGTAATATCCTTTATAGATATAGGCCTTTTATATGTATGTTATCACAAAAATGGTGAGAAAAATAATTAAAAGTAAAATAAATTGATTAATTAAAACAAAATACCAATGAATGGAATGAACAAGGTGCCAAGGGTCATGATGGACTCATGTACACAGGCTTCATTTCCATGGCTTCTTATTGATATTATCATGATTATTTAATACACCTTGATATGAATATACCCTAATGGGTGATATGTAAATAAATTGGATAAATATAGAGGCCCTCAACATAGGATCCCTGGTTTCCTCATTGTAGAAGATAACGTTATATTGGAAATGGGAGGACTGATTAGGTCAAAAAGTAAAAATAATATGTGTTAGAGATATTGGTATAGTGTGTAAAGCATGGGTTTTGGGCTTATTCACCTTCAGCTGTGATAATTGGGTAGGGGTTCTTTGGTTAATACATGGATATGTTGGGTGTGGTACCGACCAAGGGTTACTTGGAAAGGGAATTGGCTTGAGGCTATTTCCCTCATGATGTTTTACAAGGAGGATAGAGTAGCCTTGATGAGTTCTAGATGATGTTGGGTGACATTATTCCCTCTGAGTGATAGGTGTAAACACGAGAAACTTGGGTAAGATAAGGTAACCCGTGAGGGGTTTTTAAACTGTTATATGACCTAGGGCCCTATGTGGGTGCTCCATTGAGGTGTTGACCCTATCAAGAGTGTGTATATAGAAATTCGTAGTGATGATTTTGGGTGTCAACTTAGAACCTAGATAAACTATGTGATCCTAATAAGGTTTTGGTGACTGCTAAATGAGATATCTGGCTGGGACACACTACCCCTCAATGTGTAATGAGATACATTAAATGCCTATGATATTATCCTTGGATTTGGACTTTTTGACTAATAAATGGTTTATATTTATTATTAAAAAATACATATAACTAATTATAGGAGATGTGACCATCCTATGGGGAAAACAATCATGATTTGGATATCATAGGATATGATAAAAGGAATCATATTTTATACTAATTTGTATTTCAATGGAATCTATCATTGGAATCATGGATATTGGATGAGAGCCTCCCATGTGGCCTACAAGCATGATTTGTATTACCAAAGACATTATCCTTGGAATTTATTTCTATTACATATTTTAATTATATTGTATTTCGTCCTATGTATGAAAGAAGGGGGATGTGACTCTCCAATTCATCCAATGGTCATGATGTTACAAGATATTTTTAGGAATCACTCCTAGGAATCAAAAAAAGGGATTTTTTATTGGTAAAAAGGATCCCATGATGTGCTCAAATACACTATGTCAATGACCAATGTATGATTGGGTAGATTCTGATATCATGTGAGAACCCAAGGATTGAAAGTGTTCAATTTATATTGTTTTTTCAGTTAATTTACATATTATTGTTCTGATCATGTCACATTCATATACCTTAAATTTCTTAGTTATGTATGAGACCACATTTTTTTGAGTCATACTATATTGTAATCACACAATGAATGGGTGAAAATGGAACGTAGGTAACTGAGAAGGCCTAGTTTGTTTCATGTTTATTTTAGACTAATTACAGAGATTTGATCATTCAACTAGATAGGTTTTTTTGGATTCTGCAGATGGATGAGGTGAATCTCAATAATTTATTCCCACCATCGTATAGTTTTATTCTTTTTATTTATTTGTATATGTGATTTAATCAATGAGAGATTAATTTTTTATGATTTTATTCCTTATGTATTTGATTAATTATTGATTATAGTTATTTTTTCACTATAAAAGGTTTCTATTTTTCACGAATCAAGTTTTGTTATTTTACAATTAATGTGAACTTGTATATAGGAGTATATTCTCCCCATAATCAAACCCTAAACCCCCAATTCTTTGCAAAATTATCTAGAATATAGGGATGAATTCCTTTTAGAAATATAGAAACCTAGTTCAGTGGTTATTCATATTTAGCTAGTGGGACATTTCATATATGCCAATGAACAATAGATGGTAAGCACCCAATCCTTACTCAAATTTGTGTTTAGTTTCATCATTCAATTCCCTTCCCAATATTTATCAAGTATATAATTAATAATTGGTCTTTTATCAAAAAAAAATTCTATGAATCTACTATTATGTTTCACTTATTTTTATTACATTATGTACTCTTATTCTAAAATTTGTATAAGATACTGTGGGGGTATGGTCTTTAAACTATATAAATCAACTTTTTCAATTGAGGAAAACATAATCTAAATTAATCATGGAGGAATTAGCTCTACTAATGAAGTTACTAATGACTACCTAGAGAAATATATATTCTCCCCTATGAATTGAAATTCAATAGAATGAATTTTCTCTAAGGTCACTCTATTGGGAAATATGGACATCAATCTCATTTTGGATGAGGGTTCAAAACTAAAGGGAAATATATGAAGTCCTATTTAACTACTAATTGCTAAAAATTTAAATAATGATATTTTTAATTTCTCCCCTATATCTAGGTATTCTATATCAGATTATATTAATTTTATAACTTATTAAGTATAATATACCATTAAAGTGATAACGATAAGGATTTTGGTATATCCATCTTCTTCCATGGACTCTCTTAGAGTATTGAAGTTGGAAGGAATAGTTTTACTAAAGAAAAATGGGTCTTTTAAGAAACATGGCCTACCCTAGGTCTCGTAAATAGACCAAAAAAATTTATCTTTAGTGCAATATAATCTTTTTTTCTCAATTACTACATGTATACATTCATCTATGACAAACAAATTAATTTTTCTTTAAAATAATTGGATAATTCTTTATTAGGGAATTCCTAGAGTTGTAATTTTTACTCCCATATAATTGAGATAGTTATCAATTCATATTTTATAAGAAATAAAATTATAGATGGGAATCAAACTATTTAACCATAATCCAAATATTTAGTTTATCAATGTTTTCAAGGGGATGAACAGGAGGAATATTTACATGATAGTGAGAAATATATTCTATATATCCTTATTCCATATTCTCTTTCACTAATTCCCTAATATATAGAGGTGAGTTATGAATCATAAATTAACGGTTAATTTATAATCAATTATGTTAATGACATTCCTTTGGATGTTAGTAAGTTTTTTTAATGTTGTGTTCCTTAAAAAATATTACTATTAGAAATGAGGGAAGTTCTCTTTCAAGTGGTATATTAGGCTTTATAATGTGATTATTTTCTTAGAACATTAAAAATTTCATCCATTGGATCTTATCATAGACATTGAATATCTATAGGTTAGTTTTTATGTTTTTTCTAGAGTAATATTATACTTATACCATTAATTTCGTTGTTTTTTTGATATTTTTAGTCTATACAAAAATTATTTTTACTTTTTTGTGTTTTGGGATGATTTGGTCTCCACTAATCCCATTTTTCAATTTTCTTGATCAAAAATCCAAAAAAAAATACCACTATCTCTATTTTAGATTACTATGGGAAGAATTTTGATTTTTTAGAATTTGTGAATTTTTGGTATGAGGGTTTGTTTGTGTACTAATCATTTTTTGTGTCTTTCAGGGGTCCTTAATTTTTTTAGATATCTAGAAACAATGTTTAACTTATTCCAATTAAATATTCAACTTACACTATAAATGAACATACATTCATTGAATTTTCTACTCTAAGAACCAACCTATATAGTTGAACAGATAATGATCCATCATTCCGAATAAAAGGTCCTACTCAAATTTTCATTAATATGTAACTCCCTTAGAAATTAGTAAAAAATCCCATCTAGTAATGTAAATTAATCTCTACCATAATGGTAGTAAATTTGAGACTTAAATCATATCATCTTGTCCTTCTTATTTTTGAGATCAAGTGCACCCATATCTAGGATCAAAAATACTATAATATTTCAACATCTGAAATCCTATAAAAACCACAATTATATTTCACTCTAACTATTGTTTTTACATCGAGATGTATTAAAATATTAAAAAAATATTATATCAAGGTAGTTCCAAATTGAATCCCTCTCTCAAATAATCTATCCTTATGAATATAAATCATAACCTAATCTAATAAAAATTGAACTGTATCATGAAAATGGGTAATGCACTCTTACAATACCATGTTCTCTAGACTTAATTCCAAAAATAAGGATCATTCCTCAACATTAAATTATATCAGTAAAACAATGATTTGAAAATCCTCTAAAAAAATTTCTATGTTCGGTCATTGAGTAAGTTGTCTACTAGATCCTTATCTAACCACTTACAAAATTCCACCTCTGTCATTTAAATAGAGAATCCAACCTTTGTTATAATATGTTTATAAAGAAAAGAAATATTATTTGGTACTCTTTCAACTAATATTTTGTTTCTTATATTATTTTGTATCCTCTAAAAATAATTGGATGATACTAATAAAAATTTAAATCATTACCCACTACCTTAATCCATTCATTATTCACTTCCATTCAATATAATTGTATCACTTGGACCAGTGAAATATTGATTCATAAAAAATATTACTATTTTCATCTTAGTTCACATTAGTAGCCTCTCACTAAAATAGTTTACCATTGTATTTTCTAAAAATTCTATTAAATGACATTAAAGTTGTTTTAAAAACTCTAATAACTTATATCTACCAATAAAAAAGTGTACTTATTCACCATTACATTATTAATTCTATTTAGGGTTACATATTATAATCATAATGAATTTAAACTTAATTCCTTTTTAAATCAAAATATTTTAAAATGATTTGAAACCATTATTAATACCATTACTATGTTATAAATTAATTTTTAAAATAAAATGAAATTCTAATCCCCATTTATTCATTTTAATCATTATTTATATACACATCACTCATCTCAACCCACAGTGGTTGTAGAAACCTACAACACACACCATTCTAAAAGTGATCCTTTCATCACATGGCATACCAAAACTATCTATGAAATCATATTTCATAATAAATAGGTTAGTTATAACTTTTAAAAAATACCTTACCATTTCATACCATCCATGTCCCCTGCTCTAATAATCCTCCAATGGATAAACATAAACAATGATCTAGTATCATTTTATAAAAACCCAACCTGAATACCTAAAACATGGGAATCAAGTAAGAATTCCACATGCTCTCAAAGATGTACCATAATTTATAAGGAAAAATAATAATGTATAGGGATATTGTATTGTCAATATGAAATGATTTTAACATAAAATAATAAATAAATATATTTGAATACATATTCCATTTAATTTTAAAATATAAAAAATCTTTAAAAACAACCTTTACAGAAACTATGTAATAAAAATTCAATGAAAAACTATTTAATAATAAAAAAATACATCATTATTGTGACACCAACGATTCCATTTTTATATATCGTATTTATTATTTATTAATTTTTTTCAACTTCATTTTCTATTTATATTTTGAGTAATTTTCTTTATTTTCATATATTCATATTTTTTTATCTTCAACTAGTCACATTATTTCCTAGAGGTATCTTGGTGTGATGGTTGGTATTGAGTGATGACACACCATGGACAAGGAACTCATCATGGTATAGATTGAAAGAGGATTTTTGGGTTGAGGATGTTTAATGGTCATGTCAATTCCCAAGGGAATCATACTATAATAGGTCTCTATTATTTCAACAAGGGTTCTCAACACCTCTTATTTGGGAGATATGTTTTTATAATATCCAAGTGACTCATGATATAATTTCTATTGGGGTCCACCAAAAATGGTAAATTCAATTAAAAAATTTTATTCAATTAACTCTTACATATGAGAATTCCTATGAATTATTTCATATGTTTTTATATATCTTGAGTTTGTGGATGTCTCACTATGGGAGGGTAGGATACACCATGGCCATTAATGTAGGAACTATATTTAATGAGATTTTAATATTATATCATGTTTTTTCATCTTTTAAATTTTGTGAGGAAAGAGGTTACATTGTGGTGGTTTATTACATTGTGATGAGTGTTTCAAGGGAAATGCCATTTTTTAGACAAGAGATGCCCCACCATAGTGTCCTGGAACTTGAGAAACGTGATTTAACCTGATGGGGTGTGTTATATTATAAGCCTATATGGATATTTCATGATTTTTCTATGGAAGGGTGTCACACCATGACCAGCAGGGCCACTCCATGAGGTGATTCTATCGAAATTTTTATTGATGTGAAGTCATTAATTTAGCCTTAATAATTTAATCCCACCTCCTCCTTCATTATTCCCATTCACATGATCTATAAGACTAAATTATCTATGATTATCTTACTCATAGTTTCCTTGAAAATAATATTAGGTTTTGGTGGATAGAGTCCAATGTAATATTTTATTTATCTTGTATTTATTCTCCACTCTTCAAATACTCTCTCATTTTTATATTTTATTTATTATTCTCATTCCCTAGCTGACCATATATAATAATATATAACTAGAAATAGTTTTAAATGTTGAATCCCTGAGTTTATAGTGAATTTTACGATTCATTATCTTGACATTTTCTGGTATGTTAAGAAGGCAATGACTTTACATCAGGTCTGAGGATGGTGTCTCAATTAATGGATCATTCCATAAGAATACATGTTTTACTCGACTTATTATGTTTTATTTAACTATATTATAATTTAAATTAATTATTCATAATATAATAATGTCCATTACTTGTTTTTTTCCTTTATATTTGATAAAATAATAGTTTTCTTAGTATTTGTTTTTCAAACCAGTTTTATGTACATGAGGTGCATGATAAAATTCATTTGACAGATATTTGATTCCAAAAGGATTTTGAAATGATGTATTAAAAGGTATTTTTTTCATTGTTGTTTCTTGGATATATAATCCTTGGTTTTAGGTGAAGTATTTTTTTATTATGTGATAATTAGTGTTGTGTTTGTTACGATATTTAGTTATTTCTGTGCCACACATGGGAACCATAGGTGAATTTTGTGAAAATTTTGTGAGTTCTCCACAACTATTGATTTTTATTCTAATATTTTACTTAAAATGATTTCTATATTCTATTAATTTACTCCTATTAATACCAAGTTAGTATTTTTGAGGTTGATTTATAGTTCGGTTCAAATAAGATTGAAGGTATTATTTTAATCATGTCCAAGATTATCTCCTTCTTTTATATATGTTCTAAAGGTTAATGATCATCAGAGGTATTATTGTGATGAATTTTTGTTAATATTGGTACCTTATGATTATGATTTATTACTTCAATTTATTCTTTTTAATTTCCAGGATCCCATTTATTACCAATGTTTTTCTGGATTTATTAAAAATCTACAGGGTTATAAAATTGTTTTCCATTTTTTTTTGAAAAGGGTGTTTTTTCCAAAATGGTTATTTTAAAATTAATGTATTCAATGTAACACCAAATTTTTTCAATATGTTGTAGATCATATATATTTTTGGGGATTTTCTAATGGTATTATCTTTACACCATGTATAAATTCATTGGAAGAATGTAGATTTGGTTATGTTATGCTTTGGTAAAGTGAAAGGATCAATATCTTATGATGGCATGTCTCGATACATTTATTATCCTTAATGGTATGGTGATTATTAGAATCCTTCTATCATTGGGAGTTAGAAAATGTAAATGTTTTTTAGGGCCCTCTCTTGGATATTATAGGATCAAAATATGAATTTAGATGTCACGACCCGTCCCCTGGGGCTCGTGTCGTGACTACCCCAAGCTCGCCTTCCATAGGTCAGAGGCTGGCGACTAACACCAAAGGCATAATTCCCTAAAAATGGGAAGTCATTGCCTTTATAACCTGTAAACACACACAACAAGATATGAACATGAGTAAATTGTATAACCAGCAAGTGAGTACAGTAAGTAAACATGTTCTAGAATACAAGCCCAACTGGAAAGTACAAGAAACTGAAAGTACAATTACAACTGAGGAAAAAGGAGAAACAGATACTGGGTCATCCACTGAGGTTCCTACCTAAATTGTAGGTATATATTGCCACCTCAGCACTCTACATCTGTCTGTCTCCTCTGTATCCCAAAAAGTCGTAGGGTCCACCTCCGGGTACTGTCCAGTCCTCATACTCTCAGCCTCAGTAAGCGTTGCCCGTCGTCTGCAAACAACAAAACAAGGAATAGGCATATCCCGTGCAGGGGTGATTATAACTATACCCAGCAGGGACCCCGAGACCCTCATAGTCTCACAAAAATACCCCAAGGATAAACCACAAAGTTTGAAATCAACATATAACCCCACATAGGTATATGCCCGTACATATACCTACGTTATCTAGTAACCCATCCCAATCATGGAGAAAAACAAAAAGATACTAACTTAGCTCAACTAGAATTTTATTCTAGGGGTATTATCAAGTAACATCCCAGTCATATTATCAAAACCTCTGCTGCTGTAGAACTCCTCCTTTTTCGAGTACAGTGGTTCTACTGTGACACCAAGCGCGCTTCCCACTAAACATGAACTGTTGAGGTACTTCTCCTGTCGAATGTCGTGGGTCTGATGTGTCACCAAGGTACTCCCCACTATGGGACTTAGTGACACCAAGCGCACTCCTTCTCATAGCCTTCTGAGGTACTACCATTGTCGAGTACCATGGGTCTACCGCGACACCAAGGCTCTCCCCACTGTAGGTCTTCCGCGACACTATGTCGCTCCCCACTGGGCTAGTAGAGTCACACTGAGTCAAAACAGTCAGTAGTCGTCAGGTCTCAGCCAGCTACATGGTCTCCGCACTAAGCTCACTCTTCTTCGAGAGGATCCACTCCACAATCTACTAGTCTATACTCCAACTGTCATGAAGTCCCCTGAAAAAGTATATCAAAACTCTGCCACGTCATAGGGGTATCAACGTAACAGACGACGCATCAATCGGACGCACGGTCTGTGAGTTATTAGGCTTTTAGTCCCAGGGGCCCGGTTGGATTCGTGCATGATCCAACCTGACCATATCTCAACTATAACCCAAACTCTAGTGGGGTATACTAAAAGGGACTGTCACGCTCCATGATTCCCATCGTCGTTGACGGTTCTTCAAACGGATGACCGTTTCTAAAGTTATGGCCAAAGGAAGTAAAAATCGGTTGTAGTGGGCTAGGGTCTGGTTTGACCTGGTCAGGCCTATCCGGCCCACCCTGGCCTGGGCTGACCTGGTTCAGGTCAACCCGGCCTGACCCGTTGGGTCCATCACGGCCCGTTGGGTGGGCCTTCCTGTTGGGTTCGGGCCGACCCACTGGGCACATCCCTGTAGGCCGCGAGGGGCCGCAGAGAGCCGTTAGGGAACGAACCGGCTACAATGGAATAGACCGGCTATGGATTGGAATGATGGTGGTTCATCACGGAGGGTGCTGCATGGGCAGCTCGGCTAGGAGGGTGTCGTGAGGGTGGCTCGGCCTGGGGCACGGGGCTGGTTCGGCTAAAAGGGTCACAAGGGTGTGGCTTGGGGCGGCACGACCCATAGGCCAGGGTGGCGCGGCCAAGGCCGATTCGGTCAAGGCACTGTGACGGCTCGGGCAGCTCGGGAGGCCGGTGGATGGCACGAGTTGGGGTGGCTCGGAGGGCCAGTGGTGGCGCGGCCGGTTCGGCGGGCGGGTGGCACAGCTAGGGTATCACGGTCGGCGAGTGGTTTAGCTAGAGGGTGGCGCAGCCTGCGGATGGCTAGGCCAGCGGGTGGTGTGGCTGGCGAGCGGCGTGGCTAGGGTGGCTCGATCGGGAGGCTGAGGTGGTTGAGGGCTGGAGCGCCGCAGTGGCGGCGCAGGTCGCGGTGCCCGCTGGTGGTAGTGTCGTTTCCCTCGTCTCCTTCATCGCCATCCTTCATTCCTAAGAACACTACAAAGAAGAACATCGGAGGGGGTATGGCTATGTTATTTTTTCCCACACCCTTCACGTTTATAGTGGTAACATATGTATCAATAAGAAATAATAACGATGTGAATAAAAGTTTACAAACTCTACAATGATTCATTCCCAAATTGCAAAAGAAATCAAGGAAAGTATTATCACGCAAATAAACCCCCTACCTCGGGTTGTTCGTCGACGGAGTCATGAGGAAGAAGATGAATCGTTGGGAAAATTTGGACGTTGGTGTCATCGGAGTTTTCCTTGATCATGGGTTTGTGCGTCGATTTTTCTAAGGATTAGACGTCCTATGTCGGCGGAAGTCCCAAGGAAGAAGGTCGAGGGGGGTCAGTGTTCTTCGTCGATGGAGTGTTCTTCGTGGAAGAACATGTTCTTAGTTGGAGACTATTCTCCCAAGATCTTCTAATACTCCTTTTCCAACAAATGAATAAGTTGAACAAAGTAATATATTGTAATATATATTATGTCGTTGGCATAATATTCAAACAGATTTAATTAATTAATTGAGTTGTTGGATCAATTAATTAAATGTAATTGTTGGCAAGATAAATGTAGTGGGGTTGTAACAATTAAAGAAACAGGAGTTGAAGATTCACTCCCTCATATATTGTGGGAGTTGATAGGTTTCCTCCCCCCCCCCATTAATTGGTGTCAGGTGTTCCCCACCCCTAAATTCAAAATGAGAGGTTTTGAGGTCTCGGGTGTTCCCCACCACAATAACCCCTCATGGGAGGTTAAGGTGTGGTGGTACCCAACACCATAACCTCTCATGGGTGGTTAAGGTCTGGTATTCCCCACATCTAACCTCCACATGGAGGTTTTAACAAACAAAACAAAATAAAAATAAAGCTACGCAACTTTATTTTCATTAACAGAAAAGCAAAAAACTATCTTTCACTCTCGACCAACTGCCATTAAGGTGAAATTCTCTTTAAGAGAATACCAGCACTGTGAGTTCAATAGTGCCCTCTGATTTCAATTCCAAACATTCTCTCAAAAGTTATAAAAACTCACTCGCACTTTTATTGAACGTACCCTAAGAGAAGTTAAGAAATACATTCTGGGCACTCCGTGCCTCGGAATCATGCGCCATCATTTTTTGAGGACTCGTAAAATTACCATATATTTAAAAAAATACATGGAAATTCCAGGTCTTTACATTCACCCCACATCAAGGCTCTATGTCCCTCTATGAAAAAAATCTAAACTATGTAAACAAGTGGGGGTATAGAGCACCTATCTGAGCTTTCTGCTCCCATGAACTCTCCTGTAGGTTCCTATGATTCTAGTGTATGCACACCAGAGGTATCGACCATCAACGAAGGACCCACTCCTGTCGATCATCAATCTCTAATAGAACCTTCGTGAAATTCACCCCATCATCAACGTCCAACTCCCCATGGTTGATGATGTGGGACGGGTTGTGCATGTATCTCCTCAGCTGGGATATGTGGAAGGCGTCGTGCACCCGATGCAACTAAGGTGGAAGAGATAGGTGGTATGCAACCACGCCAACTCTATTGGAGACCTATAAAGGTCTAATAAATCACGAAAATAACATGACTCCTCGTCCAAATATCAGTAAACCTTATAGAGGTGAGACCCATAGAAAGTGGTGGTCGCCACCCTTGAATTCCAGAGGTCTTAATCTCATATCGGCATACAATTTCTTCCTACTCTGTGCAGTCTTCATTTGCTCCTGGATGATCTACACCTTCTTTGTGGTAGCCTGTACCATCACTGGTCCCACTACTGCTAAATCCCCTGGGTCAGTCCAACACAAGGGTGATCTGCAAGGTCACCCATACAATGCCTCAAAAGGTATCATCCATATGGTGGAGTGGTAGTTTTTGTTGTAGGAAAACTCCATGAAAGGAAAGTTATCCTCCCAACTGTGACCAAAGTTGAGGACATAAGCACGCAGCATGTCCTCGAGGGTCTGAATAGTCCGTTCAGTCTGGCCATCCATCTGAGGAAGGAAGGTGGTGCTCAAACAAAGTTATATCCCGAAAACCTCCTACAACCCCTTCCATAGCCTAGAAGTAAAATGTGTATCACGATCTGAGACAATAGGCATGGGTATTCCATGTAGTAGCATAATCTCTCTCACATAGAGGTGTACCAAGATCTCTACTGAACCCTGCTCTTTGATTGGTAGGAAGTGGGCCGACATGGTGAGTTAGTTGATGATCACCCAAATCGAGTCATTACCCCTAGATGTACATGAATACCTGTAACACAGTCCATGGATATATCATCCCACTTCCACTCTAGGACCTATAAAGGTTGAACCAAGGATACTGGTACCAGATGCTCTACCTTCACTTGCTGGAAAGTGAGGCATCGAGAGACAAACTCCCCAACTGCTTTGTTCATTCTTGGCCACCAGTGCTGATGTCGAAGATCCTAGTAAATCATTTCCACTCATGGATGTACCGCTAGAGAGGATGTGTTAAACTCTCTCAACACTTCCTTCTGATGTGACACTAGTACCATGGTACGTCCTCTAAAGAGGATGATGTGATCCCCACCTTCTGAAAATCTATCAGGTGCATGCCCTGTGGATATCTGAGCACGTCGAGCCTCAGAGTCAGAATCCCCAGGTTGCACCTCCCTAACTCGTTGAAGGAGCGGGGGAGTGAATATAAGATATTGTAGAAAGGTTGCTCCATCTCTATCGATAAGGGATATCTACAAAGTGTCCAGTTTCTCCATCACCACACCTAGAAGTTGTATACTAGATCTCCTACTAAGTGCATATACAACAAAGTTACACATCTCAAAATTATAGACTAACTCAAATTCATAGTCTTGGAGGAACTCAAGCCCACTTATTTCTCTCAGGTTCATGTCCTTATGAGAGAAGATATACTTGAGACTCTTGTTATCATAGTACACTGTAAAACATTCAACAATCAGATAGTGTTGCCACATCTTCAAGGCAAATACCACAACTGCTAACTCCAGGTCAGGGGTAGCATAGTTCTGCTCATTTTATCTCAACTGTCGAGTGACATATGTGGTCACTTATATATCTAGCTACAGGATACATCCATGTTCGGTTCCTGATGAGTCATGGTAATCTACGTACCCTACTCTTTTCTCTGAAATCTTTATGATGGGGGCACTTGTTAGCCTCTCTCTCAACTCCTAAAAGCTCTGTTGGAATCTCTATGACCACACTAAGGGTTGCACCTTCATCATCAAGGATGATAGTGGTGATTCAACTCTAGAGAAGCATGGAACAAACCTCCGGTAATAACCAGCCCCATCCAAGAATCTCTACACCTCTGTCACACTCCTAGGTTGATCCCAAGCAAGTTTCGCCTCAATCATTGATGGATCTACTATAACTCATGCCCATGATATGTCATGTCCTAGAAAGTGAACCTCTCAGATCCAGAAATGGCACTTCTAGAGCTTACCATAAATCTGGTTCTCTCATAGTGTGTCCAATACTACATGCAAATGATAGTCATGCTCCTCCTCAGTAGTCAGGTAGAGCAGAATGACACCGATGATGACTACGAAAAAGCGATCATGGTATGGCTGAAAGATACTTTTCATGATCCCCATGAACACTGCTAGCGAGTTGGTTATAATGAATGGAATAACCAAGAACTCCTAATGTATATACCTACATTTAAAGGTTGTCTTCTGCCCATCCTCATCTCAAACTATGTGATGGTGATAGCTTTATCTAAGGTCTATCTTTGAGAACCATCGTGCTCCCATCATCTGATCAAAGAGGTCATCAATCCTCGGGAGTGGGTACTTGTTCCTTGCAGTTACCTAGCTTAGGCACTGATAGTCAACACAAATCCTCAAGCTTATATCCGCCTTCTTGGCTAACAGAATCGGGGCATCCCATGGAGAAACACTGGGCCGAATGAATCCCTTCCCCTACAAGTCCTCTAGAGATACCCACAGATAGTGAAGCTCTGTGGGATCCATTTGGTATGATGGTGTAGATATCAGTGTCATCCCAATGTACAAGTCAATGTAAAAGTCCACTTCTCTATGAGGAGGTTGAGACATAACATTATGAGGAAAGACATCCGCATATTGGTCCACCACAATAGGATAGCTCGGACTCTCCACATCAATGTCTTTGAGGGTAAGGCTAGCCTACTAATGAGTAATCAGTTTCACCCTAATCTTGGTACATCCATCTTGGGCTAAAAAGGCTCCCTTCTCGCCAATGAAGGTAAACTAGGTTCCATCTGTGTGGACACACCTCACTTTGCGTCTAATACTGTCATCCTGAGTATGGACTGTAGATAACCAGTCCATACCCAAAATCACATTGTAAGGCCTCAACGCCGCTACTAGGAGATCCCAGCCGAAACTCTTACCTCCAAGAGTAAGCTCGCACTACTGGGACCAGTGCATAATCATCTAATATGCTCTTGTAGGAGTCTTTAGCGGTAAGTATCGAAACAACAAATCTATCAAAATCTCCGAGCTCCGAATGAGGAAAGTTGAAATAAAATTCTGACTACAACATGTGTCTATATGTACTGCATCTAAGGTTTAATAGACATAGACTGTGCCTTAAATCAACTCCGGAGTTCCATGATTGTAGGCATCAGCTACTTAGAGCTGAGCTCTCCCCTATACACATTCTCCATATGGTTGGGGTGAACCTCCTGGTGGTGGCGGTGGTAACATCTCGAATCGTCGCCCACCGCCGACTATACAGCGATCTCCTCTTCCACATCATCTTTCTCCTTGCGGACCACCTCGATTAAACCTCTGTCTCTACCTACGTGGTCCTTTAACCCTCTACTGATCATCAGAACGGCGGGTTGGATAGTCACGAATCATGTGACCCTACCCGCTGCATGCGTAATACAACCCGCTCCTGACAGGTCTGTCTCTACCTTAGGTGCCCCAAACAACAAATCATGAGTTATGCAGTCATCCTCCTTTAGGTCTGGTACTCTTGGACCTCTGAGACATCTGTCTGCTTCCAGATACAGAAGACTCCTCTACGTGATTACTGGTGGTGTATCTCACTGCTCGAGACTTCTCACCAAGAAAAATATCCACCAAGAGGGATCTCTATAACACCCCCACATGTGTCGAGATGTTGAGTGAGATTATCAAATCCCTGATCTCCCACCTGAGTCCCTGATCTAAGGTCTGAGCCTTGAAGAATGGGTCTCACGCTATATCGGTGGAGTAATGTGAAAGGTCATTGAACCTCGCTGAGTATTGAGCCACAGTTATGTTTCCCTACTGAAAATGAAGTAGCTCCTGAATGAGCAATGCGCGAAGAGTTGCTAGAACAAACTCTTCCAAAAACAGGCTCTCAAAGTCTTCCCAGAGAAGCATCACCTCATCGTGAACCTCGAGCATCAAGCTCCACCATCTTCATACTGCTTCATGTAGAAGGCTAGTGGAAAAGATCAACATGAGGTTTGCTGGAGTCCCTACCAGTCGGAAAACTCTCACCATGGCCTCCATCCAATCCTCATCCTCCCTAGGGTTCGTCCCCCCCAAAACCTGGGTGGACTATGGCATTGGAACTCGTGCAATGTGCTCAAGCAAGGTGCACCATCTGATGCTGGGGCTGGTGGAATTGGTGGACCAACGGGGTGTGGTACCACTGCTACCTCTACAGGAAAAGGGCCCTACACCGAGGCCTTGTCGCTCAGTGGGCTTTCAGTGCATACAACTCTAGGAACTCTAACTGGCTATCTACATGGAGGAATCCTAAAAGAAACAGATGTGACATTGTCAAAAGAATATTCCTGGTGAGATGACATAAGAAAAAATATTAAAACACTCACTCAATCAGTGTTTTCATAAACTGAGTCAGAAATCAGAAGTCAAGGTCATAGTGTATGGATATGTCGGCCGCCGTACCAACACTGGACTCGCAGAACTAAAAACTGATCTCACCACACATAACACTATTGCTTCACCGAAAAGATAATAGTCCTATGTTCTATGGTAGGACCGACACCTCTAGTACAAATTTGTCACGACCCATACCTTGGGGCCCATGTCGTGACCACCCCATGCCCTCCTTCCATAGGCCAGGGGTTGGCGACTAGAATCAAAGGCCTCATTCTCTAAAATTGGGAAGGCATTGACATTATAACCTATAAACACACACATAAATATACAGACATGAGTAAACTGTATAACCAACAAGTGAGTACAGTATGGAAAAAGGGTCCGAAATACAAGCCCAACTGAAAAGTTCAAGAAACTAAAAGTACAAGTACAGCTAAGAAAAAAGGAAAAATAGCTACTAGTTCATCCCCCAAGGTTCCTACCTGAAGGGTAGGTTTAGATCACCACCTCAACACTCCACGCTCGGCTCTCTCCTCCATGTACCGACAAGATGTATGGTCCACCTCCGGGTATTGTCCAGTCCTGGTACTCTCAGCCTTAGTTGGCGCTGTCTGTCGTCTGCATCCAACAAAACAATGTGCGGGCATAGCCCGTGTAGGGATGGCTGTAATGATACACATTAGGGACCCCAAGACCCTAATGGTCTCAATAAAATCCACCAAGGATAAACCACAATGTATGAAATCAATAGATAAACCCACTTAGGTATATTCCCATATATATACCTATGTTATCAAGTAATCCATCGTAGTCATGAGGAAAAACACGATGATACAGACTCTGCTCAACCAGGATTCTATTCTAGGGTTAGTATCATGTAACATCCCCAGTTACATTATCTAAACCTAAACTAGTAGAGAACGCCTCCTTTGTCAAGTACAGTGGGCCTACCACAACACCAAGCACGCTTCCCACTAACCTTGAACTGCTGAGGTACTTCTCCTATCGAGTGTCGTGGGTATTTTTCATCACCAAGACGCTCCCCACCACGGGTCAGCCATGACACCAAGCGCGCTCCCCTCGTAGCCTATTAGGGTACTCCTCGTATAAAGTACCGTGGGTCTACCGCGACACCAAGGTGCTCCCCACTATGGGTCTTCTATGACACCATGACACTCCCCACTAGGATAGTAGAGTCACTCCGAGTCAAAACGGTTAGTAATCATCAGGTCTTAGATAGCTACTTGGTCTCCGCACGAAGTTTGATCGTCTCCGAGATGATCCGCACCACGATATACTTTTTGATACACCAACTATAACAATGTCCCATGAATAAGTATCTCAATGGTCTGCAACGTCATAGGGGTCTCAACGTAACAGACAACATGTTAATCGTACGCCCGGTCTTTGAGTTATTATCCTTTTAGTCCCAGGGGCCCAGTGGGATTCGTCCACGATCCAACTTGACCGTATCTCAATTATACCCCAAACATGAGTGGGCTATACTCAAAGGTACATTCACACTCCAATATTTCCATCACCACTGATAGTTCGTCAAACAGATGACTGGTGCCAATGTTATGGCAAAATCAAGTAAAAATAGGTCGTAGTGGACCCGGGTCCAGTCCGACCCGGCCCGACCCATTGGGCGGGCTGCCCCGTTGGGTTCTACCTGGCCCACTGGGTTCAGCCCAGCAGGCCGCGAGGGGCCACTGAGATCCATGATGGCATGGACTGGCCATGTGGGCATAGACTGACCACGAGTCATTATTAGGTTGGTTCCGCACGGAGGTCGCCACATAGGCGGCTCGGCCCAGAGGCCACCGCGAGGGAGGCTCGGCCCGAGGCGCGGGGCTGGTTCGGCATGGATGGCCATAGAGGTGCGGTTTGGGGTGGCGTGGCCTAGAGCCCATGGTGGCGCGGCCGGGGCCGGTTCGGTCGGGGCACCACGAGGGCGTGGGCTGCTCGGGAGGCCGGCGGATGGCACAATCCAGAGCGGCTCAGAGGGCCGACAGCAGTGCGGCCAGGTCAGCCAGGGGTGGGGGGTCGGGGTAGCAAGACCAGCGGTTGGCTCAGCTGGCGGGTGGGGGTGGCAGGTGGATGGCTTTTTCGGTTGGCAGCGCGGACGCATTGGCTCACCCTGGAGGCCGGGGTGGCCAGGGGTCGGAGCGCCACGTGGGCGGCATGGGTCGCGGTGGCTATCGTTGGCGGCGTTGTTGCCTTCATTGCCTTCCTTCATTCCAAAGAACACCACAAAGAAGAAATGCGGAAGGGGTCGGGCCATGTTAGTTTGGCCCACACCCTCCACTTTTAGAGTGGTAACATAGGGCTCAACAAGAAAGAAGAAAGATGAAAATCAAAGTTTACAACCTCTACCATGATTCTTTCCCAAACCAAAAAAGAAATCAATGAAAGTATTATAATGCAAATAAACCCCCTACCTCGGGTTTTTCGTCGACAGAGTCATCAGGAAGAAGAAAAATCATTGGTAAAAGACAGATGTCGGTGTTGTCGGAGTTTTCCTCGATCATGGGTTTGTGCGTCGGTTTGTCATAGGCGAAGACATCCTACGTCAGAGGTAGTCCTGAGGAGGATGTTCAAAGTGAGTGGGTGTTCTTCGTCGGTGGAGTATTCTTTATGGAGGAACACGTTCTTCATTGGAGATTTTTCTCCCAAGATCCCCTAACCCTTCTTTTCCAACAAATGAATAGGTATCCCAAATTAATCGATTGTAATATCTATTAAGACATTGGCATAATATTTAAATATATTTAATTAATTAATTTATTGGTTGGCTCATTTAATTAAAGGGTATGGTTAGAAAGATTAATGTAGGATGGTTGGAAAAATTAAATCAAGAGGAGTTGAAGAGGCTCTCCCTCATTTATTGTGGGATTTGAGAGGTTTTCTCTCTCCCCTTCCATTAATAGGGTTCAGGTGGTCCCCTCCCCTAAATTCAAAATGGGTGGTTTTGAGGCCTCGGGTGGTCCCCACCACAATAACCCCTCATGGGAGGTTAAGGTGTGGTGGTACCCACCACCATAACCTCTCATGGGAGGTGAAGGTCTGGTGGTCACCACTTCTAACCTCCACATTGAGGTTTTAACAAAAAAACAAAATAAAAATAAAGCTACACAACATTATTTTTATTAACGAAAAATCCAAAAACTATCTTTCACTGTCGACCCATTACCGTCGAGGTGAAAGTCTCCTTTAGCAAATACCGGCACTACGAGTTCAACAGTGCCATCATATTTAAATTCCGAGCATTGGTTCTAATGTTATAAAAACCCCCTCACGCTTTTACTGAACGTACCTGAATAAATGTTCAAAAATTCATTTCGGGCACTCTAGGCCTCATAATCATGCACCATCAATTTTCATGGACTCGTAAAATTACCATATATTTAAAAAAAATACATGGAAATTGCAGGTCTTTACAGTAGAATCTCAATTACAATAGGGGCGTGAATTTTATATTTAAAAACATTCATTTTTAACCATAAGGAAAACAATGTTGAAGAAATTTAATCATGGTAAACTCACAAACACCAAAATAGTTCTATAAGACAAACATTCTAGGTTTTAGAATATGGTTCCAGAAATGAAACTTAATGAAAGTTTACTTAGGAAAAGATTTCACATTAAAGTGTATATAATTTTATTTATCAGAGAACATAAAAGAATAAAAAACTATAAGAAGGTTATACTTTATTCATTTATAAAAATACTGTAGAAAAAAACATGAAACAAACCAAGTAACAAGTATGAAATATTCTAAAAGAAAGAGTAGTGTATCTAACAACCTTGGATAAAGGCCCCTTGATTTATACTTTCATGAAAGTCGATCTTACCCACACTAGGGTAATCTCTCGATAGGAATATCTGAATCTGTCTTGCTATCCCCGCAAGCCCTAAAACATTAAGGTTGTCAGAACCTCTGTCTTCCAATCATAAGAATCCATCTAACTCTATGGTAGTCTGTACCAGAGTCTACCTATCCCTAGAAGCCCATGATTTTCCTCCGTAACAACCGGAGTCACATGAATCCATCTGAACAATATGTTCAGTATGCACAAGGCATGAGGGTACCTCTCTCTATAAATCACATAAACAACAAGTAATATCAAGAGTGATGGAATTATTATCTGATAATGAGCCCATTCAAATCATGGCCTATTTATAGGCACGACTCCAATGGCCGGATCAGTCCTCCAACGGTCATATTTTTCCTTGAATCTTAGAGGTACTTTTACACATGTCACTCAACCAATGATTAGTTAGAAACATATTACAAGACATTGTTTTATAATAATAACTTGTGTTACTAAAATGACGTTTCATACTCAAGTATATTTTTCAAAGTCTTAGGAAAAAATAAAATTTTGAGTCTAACCAAATAAACATTCATAATTTAGATGACATGGACAATTAGATTCTGTTTTACAAAGAATTTAGAATTTGAATTTGATAGATTCCAACATCTGAATTCCAATGAGTTCAGAATCCAAATTCTATGAAATTCAGAGACTGAATTATAAGACATTTGCAGTATGAATTCTAAGGAAATCAGAGTCTTAATTCTAAAGAATTCAGAGTCTTAATTCAAAGGATGTTAGTGTCTGAATTCTTAGGAATTCAGAGTCTGAATTCTGAGAAATTCAGAGTCTGGATTCTGAAAAATTTTAAGTCTAGCATTCAGAGAATTCAGAGTCTTAATTTCAGAGAATTCGAAGTCATAATTTTAGATAATTCAGAGACTGAATTTCATAGAATTTGGATTTTGAATTTCATATAATTCAATGTCTAAATTTTAGAGAATTCACGGTTTGAATTTCATTGAATTCAGAGTTTGGATTTTAGTGAATTAAGAGTTTGAAACAAAACACACTATATCCAAATAATTTTATGATTATTAGGTATTTCATAAAAATATTAATTTTATACATAGTAATAAAATGTGTTTTATTTAAAGATATTATAAAATGAAATAATGAAAACAAAGGTAAGGGTAAAAATTTCCTTAGAGAAGAAAAATATTCCTTATGAAAAAAATTCTTAGGGAGAAATAAGTTTCCTTAAGATTAATTGTTTTTGTTTTTCAAAACACAGAGGATAGAAAAATTCATAAGTAAAACTTATTGACTTAACGATCTCCCCCTTTTTGGAAAGCACAAATCCTTTCGAAAAAGAAAATAAAGACTAACAATTTTTATTTATGAAAAAAAACTTATATCCTTTTACATATGAATCATGGTGAATACAACATAATCCCCTTTAGGTTTTAAAATCCTAAAAGATCATATTCTTTACTAATTTAAATAGATTTTTATTATTATTTCATAAGGAAATCAACTTTGAGTAAAATATCCCTTAGATAGACTCCCCCTTACAAAGGGAATTCTCTTCTTAACTTAGTATTATTTTTTATCATTCATTTCACACCCTTGGTGATTTTCAAAATGGAATAGAGATAATTACAGAAAATACGGTACCTGAAGGATTAGAACAACATAAAACAAAAAACATGAAGCACAAAAAGAGTTTTTCAATAAGGTTGAAAATATTAGTACAAGAAAAGTACAAGAAAACATCATGTTTGAATAAAAAATCATCCAACATTTTCCTTCGACATTATATTCTTCATGATGTTCTTTAGCTTCTTATTCTCCTTATCATCTTATTCAAAGAGTTTGAGAAGCTATTACAAATCCTCATTTTTTCCATATATTTGATCTTTTCATCCTCAAACATTAAAATTTCTTCCTGAGACATTAAAATCTCATCTTGTTTACTAAAATTTTCTTCAAACTCGATTTTGATATCTCTTTCCCTCTTTAAATTCATAGCAACTGAGTTCAGTTTCCGATTCATATATTATACATGTTACATCTAGGATTCTTGATCTAGAATCATCATTTTTGAAAAAAAATTCGTATTCTCATTCATCCTCACATTTTCTTCATCAAAGGGATCATTCATATAGTCTTAAAAGTCCTTATGATTTTTCAGCACTTCAATCGTCTTATTGGGCAGCGTATTGATTTACATACAAGACCTTCTGTTAAAATCATACTCTATATAGAATGTTTTGAAATCAGCCTCAATTTTAATAGCTTTTTTCTTAAGCATGCTAACAGAATCTGATTTCTTATCAAATAAATGTTGAAACATTTGACACCTCAAGTCAATACTCAGAATCAAAGGAATGGTGTCAAATAATTTCTTTAACGGCTGAACCACAATGTCCTGACCCAAAGAGGATGATTTTGAATAAGATTAACTAATGAGAAAAGATTCTTTCTCTATATCAACAACCATTATTTTTGAATAACTATCAATAACATTCTTAGCAACCACATATTTTTTGGGATATCAACTATCACCTAATTTCATTTATCAGCATTACAAATGGTCTTCACAGATTTTGGGGATTCATGTTTACTATCTGATACTTGAATTATTATGTCTTCATCAACATTTTCCTTCTCAGCATCTTCCATAGGATCATATACATGAAAAAAATCCTGATTGAAATTTTCATCCTTAGATGATTTATTTACTTCTTCCAAACCATCATCACCTTTTCCTAGGGAAGAATGTTTTGTTGATTCAGTCTGAGAATTTTGGTTAGACAATTTTTGAGAAGGGCTTTACTTCCAATGATATTCTTCAACATGATTTATCATATCATTAATTTCATCACTTTATTCTTATTTTTCTTCTTCCACTTTCTCTTCCTAAACACTCTCTTCCTCTTATTTTGGTTCCAAAATTAACATCTTCTTTCCCAGAGTCATAAGTACTGATTATTGTAGAAAGGATTTCAGTTCCTGAATTTGTTCAGAATCTTTATTAGTATCTTTGGTAAGATATTAAACTATTTTATCCTTGTAAATATTCTTATTTAGCATCTTTTTATTTTCTTGCTTCTCATATTCCTTAATAGCCTTAATTTTTGGAGCTTTTTTCTT
Source organism: Viscum album (assembly GCA_963277665.1). NCBI lineage: Eukaryota > Viridiplantae > Streptophyta > Magnoliopsida > Santalales > Viscaceae > Viscum > Viscum album. Next base: position 570,774,698 of record OY728151.1, read on the forward strand.
TGAAGGATCCAAGCCAAAGCTAGGATCAACTCCATTCTTATTATTCTTCTCTTCTATCTACTTAGAAACCACATCATCAGGGTAGGTTTTTTTTCTTCATAGACTTTGGAGGTGTTGATTGAGTATCCTAAACTATAGAAGTATTTCTTTTGAGTTTCAGTTCCTTTGACATTCAATTGTTCCCACATTTCATAGATGTCTCAGATACTTCATGTTTCTTAGATAAGGCTTATAATTCACATTCTAATAAGTCATAGAATTATCTAAATTTTATTTTAAATCCATCCTTCAACCTCTTATTGGTATCATCACTCAGAAACATAACCTTGAAATATCATGGCTTAGTACTACATAAGATTTTGAACGAATCTAGATAATGGTCAATGATTTTGGAACGTATTATCGGATACATGATGATTATAGATTTTGGGGTCCAATTATTGATAATTGTAATTGTATGAAAGATATATTGCACAAAATTTATCTTCCTCAAGTTCACAAGAAAATACAAAATGTTGATATCACTCTTCTTCAAAGTATCTTTATCACCTTTTCTCTGCATGAGAAATTCCATAACAGATAATTATATAATCTTGATATTAGCAGAAATATGGTTGATTTTTAGTGTCTTCACTTCTTTCAAACCGAGTAACTCTAAAGCCTTCTCCTTCTGAAACTTCCTGACTCATCATGTAATTTATGGGTATAGATATACTTCACCTTTAGATGGATTCCAATGATATTAGCTACTATGTTGAAAAAATGGGGATAGGTTTTCCCATAACTTTTGAATGAGAATTTATCTCCCCTACCTTTATTAAAAAAACATACTGACTCATAAAATTCTACAATAAACTACAGATAAACCGGATCATGTCCTATCGGTTTGGCTCTGCACAATATTTCCCATCCATTCATTTTGATATTTTTCATTATGAGAGAATCATACTTGGCAAAGAAGTCTGGATATACTATCCTCTCTATGTAAATTTTATATTATGAAATTTCGTTAATTGATGAAATCTTCTTCTGAGGGGATGCTACCAAAGCTATCTAGAGTTATGAAAATCTAGGATTGTGGAATGGACCTTAAGTATATAAGTAGAGCTTCAACATGAAAAAGTGTAAAAATGATGTGGGACAAATATTAGGGGGACATTATATAGGTGTTGAAGATACTTTTCACATTAACATATTGATCCAATGGTTGAAACAAGCACGATCTAGTCTGACATTTGATATAAAAAAGAAGACTAGTTTGGGTAGGTTCATATCTTTTGAGGTTTTTAAGATAAAACATCTGATTTAAGAAAAGTGAATTCGAAAAATTTTCTTAAAACAAGATGAAAATACCAACCAGTAAAAATATTAATTATGAAAACCTATTTAATGAAATATACAAGAATTTTTATTAAAAACTATATAATCTTTAGAAGATGTTGAGTAGCCTAGAGAAATTCTTTCATCATATTTGGGTGCAAACATATCTAAGATATCTTTAGTATTATGGATGAATAATTTGCAACCAAATACTTTGAAGAAATAAATTCTTGGTTTTCTACCATTACACAATTCATAATAAGTTTTTTTTATTAAAAGGTTTGATTAAAACTCAATTTATAGTATAATAATAAGTACTAATTACATCATCCCCAAAGTTCTTAGTAATAGAATATTTACTAAACATTGTTATAATTATCTCAATTAAATTTTGATTTCTTATTTCAAAAATACAATTTTGATGAGGAGTTATTGGTGATGAGAAGTTATGAGTAATTCCAATTTTACTTAAAAAATTTTCAAAATCAGTATTTGGAAATTATTCTCTATGATCACTATGAATGGTTATCAAGGGAAGGTTTTTCTCATTTTTCACTTGGGCTCTAAAAATTGTGAAATATGAAATTTATTCATATTTCTTTTCTAGAAAATAGACCCATGTTTATCTAGTGTAATAATCAACTAAGACAGATACGTAATATTTTCCCCCAATACATCATGATTATGTGGCATTGAAAAGTTCCATATGCAGTAAATGTAATGCATCAGACTTTGAGACTTCACCGATTGTTTTAAATCTTTATTTATGTATCTTGTAATAATTAAATGGATCACAAACTTTTGATGAATAAAATATAAGATCTATTAGATCCTTAATAATTCTTTTCCTTGAGAGTTTTTATAGGTTCATAAGGTTACAGTGTCCTAACCTACAATCTAATAAACAAGATTGATCTTCCATTTCACTAAGAAAAGGTAGATTGTGGCTCCTAAGGTCTTCTATATTTAGCATGTATATGTTCTCTTTTCTATGGGAAGAAGAATAAACTCTTCCTTGAAATTGTGTAATAAGCATTTATCATTCCTAAAATTCACAAGATAACCTTCTTCACATAATTGTATTATGCTTATAAGGATGTTCTTATGACCCTTAACGTATAAAAAATTTTAAATCAAAGTTTCCCCAAGAAAAACGGTTTAACCTATAACAAATATTTCTCCCTGAGCATTATATCTGAATTATATTTTCTTCTTTTCATCTAGATAAAATTTTCAGAGAAGTTTTTGTTACTGGTCATAGGCCTAGAACATAAACTATTCATGTACCATGTATTGATGTTGGTACTATAATTATTTTCATGAAAATAAATTTTTTAGACATTCTAAATATAAAATTTATTAGATCTAGAAATTTCAGAAAGTAAGATTTTAGAAATCCACATTTTCAGAGAAAATTATCCTTTATGAAAACCTAAATATTGGGTTTTTTTACAGAACAATTTTTTCCCAATGTTGACCACATTGACATTTTTTGAAAAATGGAGCACTTTGTGGAGAAAAATAGTTATTACTAAAAACTCGTTTAGAATAGGTATGACCAATCAACAATGATTCCTTAAAAGACCAATTTGTGAATACATCTTGTCAAAAGTTTTCTAACTATATGTAAATTTTGAAAAAAAAATTCCTTAAGGATAATATTTCTTGACTTTTGTTTAATAACCAAATTTATATCCTCAAAATTATTAGTTTTAGAACTAGAGTAAGACTTTAAAATATTTTTCACTGAAATAAAAACATCAAGAACCTTACAATGTTTATCCTTCCCTGTATTTATTTCCTTAAGGTTTTTAGAAACACTTTCTAGAACAAAAATTTCATATCAATATTCTTAAAAATATCTCATACTTGTTTAGTTAAAACACAAATTATACAATTTTCATTCTCAAACATCTTTTTTATATTATAATTTTTATTTTCAAGGAGTTTGAAAAATATAGAAAATTATTCACATGATGGTATGGTATTATATTCTGATGAGGAAGAATTCATCATCTTAAGATTGATAATATTCTTCATTAGAAAAAATTTCATTTAAATACATATTAGTTAAGGATTCAGAATTGTATACCTTAGCCATAAGACTATTATTTTCAAACTTACTCTTGCTATAAGAAAAAAATTATTCTATCCAGAAGATTCAAACTCTAAAGAATCATCGGATGAGTCATCACTACTGGCACTCCAGGTTTCATTTTCTTTCAAAAATTTCTTAGCCTTATCCTTGTAATACTTCTTTATTTTTCTCTCATAATCCCTTTCCTTTAAATCATTTATTTTGTGCATGGGACAATCTTTCTTGAAGTCTCCTGCTCTTTTACATTCATAAAAAGTGACTTTCAAAATATTATTATCCTTTCTATATTTATTCTTATATCTGTAATAAAAATATTTCTTCCCCACTATCTTGTTCATCCTTAGAGCATGATTAGCTAGCTCTTTTTCAGAATGATCACTTTCACTATATTTTGACAGAATAGTGATTTTTTAGACTTGGTTTTTGTAAATCATTCCAGAGTGTTGAATTTAGTAGTAGTAAAGTGTATAATTCTATTTCCATTCTTCCTTTTATTAATATCATCATCACTTTTAATTATGGTTTCGTGTTGAAGAATAGTTCGAAATATCTCATCAAGAGTAATTTGAGATACTTTCCTAATCTCATCAATATTTGTCCTTTTTAATTCCCACTCATTTGGCGTGATATATATTATCATTCCCATGAGAGATTCATCATCAATACCTTTATCTCCCATAGATTGTATACTATTGGCAATGTTAATAAATCTTAATTGTAATTTTAAAACTAGTTCTCCACAAGGTAATCGAAATCTATGATATTTTTCTCTAAGCACAACACTTCTAGTTTTGATCACTTTGTAAGTACCAAAATGAGTAACCTCTAGTTTCTTTCAGATGTCGTTAGTATCTTCACAAGAATAACTTTGACTATATATATTCCTAGTCATAAAACACAAAAATGTATTGAGTACATTGTAATTTAGTTGATATTATGAATTTTCTTCGTTGGTGAAGGTTTTGACTTCCTTGTTAAGAATTTTTTAATCTCTAGTAAGCATGAAAAATTTTATACTTTTGTATTAATAAAAAAAGTCTTCATTCAATCTCTCGAGTACTCATAATCAATACAATAAAAAATAGGTGGTCTAGTTTCATTTAGATTTCAATAGAACCAATATTCATTCTAGTCATTCTATAAAGAAATATCTTTAACACAAAATCTTATTAATAGAAAAAGTTTATAAACAAAGATAAAAAATCTCTAAGAAAAACTTAACAAAGAAAAGTTAATAACGAATTAATTTATATCAATGAAAACATGATCAAGAAAACTTATATATGAATATATGTATTTCATAGAATTGCCCTGATAAAAATTGTACGATCGAAATATCAATGTAGATTCCCAATTACAAGAGGGTGGTGGATTTTAAGTTTAAAAACATTAATTTTTAACCTTAAGGAAAAATATGTTTAACAAATTTAAACAAGGTAAATTCAAAAACCGTAAAAAATTTCTATAAGAATAACAATATAGGTTCCTGAAATATGGTTCCAAAAATAAAACATAATGAAACTTTACATAGGAAAGGATTCTACCTTAAATAATATAAAATATTATTTATCAGAGTACATAAAAGAATAAGAAACTATAAGAAGTTTATACTTTCTTCCTTTCAAAATACATGAATATACAAGCATGATATACGATGATAACATCATGGTAAGATAGGGATGTGGCAACAACATAAAACATGACATCATAAATATAAGTAAAGTCACACTATAGACCAATAAAAACGTATTATACTTAGGATAATCTCTCATGCACTATACAAGGAATCTCATGAGGAAAAACATTACCCAATGCATTGAAGGGCTATATAATATTAGGTCCACCCTCCACATTCATATCATGTACATGCCTATGTTTTCAACATATATCATAAAATATAAGGATATCTTCATCACATATAAACCTAATTTTAATGATTGTGTATTAAATACATGGAAATTCTTAATAAATTAAGGATAGATGAAACTACATGAATACCTTTGTGTCTAAATAGAAATAGGTATTAAATATAGAAATTTTTATCATGGAAAATCACATGATGATTTTGGGAGTAAAAAAGTGACACATGAGGGGTAATAAAAGGGTTAAATGACAGTAAAAATGGTCTATAATCAAATAAAAACATAAATAATTTAATTGCGATGTGGTTAATCATATCCCAACATGAGAAATTATAAAAAAAAAATTAAATAAGGTGATTGAATAGGGAGGAGAAGGAGAGGATTCCTTACATACATATGGTTCTCATTAAATATTTGGAGGATCTTATTAAGTGATTTGGGACACATTTAAAATAATATAGATTGGTAAAAAAGAGTAACTATGTGATATAATAGTTTCGAGTAGATTTGAATTTGAGGTTGGGTGGGTTTTTATAGCAAAAAGTGAAAATTTTCTTTATTAATTTCTAAACATTGGTGTTGGGCACTATATGATAAATTAATAATAACCAAAAACCATCAAACGGGTTTTTCCAATGGTGTCTACCAAATATAAGTGGAATTAATTATTTTCTAAGTTTAAAAAATAATCCACATAATATAATACCCTTGGGGAAATAAAAGTGAGTCATGTTTAAAAAACTAGATTTTAAAACCTTAAAAAATAATATTTTTTTTGGAGGATTCATTAAGGAATTAAAAAATTAATATCATAACATCAAAAAGAATTATATTAAAGGGGAAACATAATTTTGGTCGTTGATGCATTTTATGGAATTTATTACAACACTTTTGGGTCATTATTTATTTATAATAAATCTATATATTAATATTGTATTTAATTTTTATCCAAAAAAGTGACTATATTAAATATTGAAGAAAAATTTACCATTCTATAATTTTGATGTATTTTTTTAAAGAATAATTTTTATTTTTTCAAAATAATTCTCTGTATATGTGAATTTACCCTTTTAAATCCAAATCTCCGTTAATTAGAAAATACTGGTTTTTTAACAACAATCGTTTTTCAAACACTCATAAAAATTACATTTGACTCTGTAAAATTATATTATAATTTTTATTTAATAAATGTTACCTAAAAATTATATTTATTAATATAATATTTATTTTAAAAATATATAATTCATCAAAAATAATTTCTTGATTAAGATTATATTTTTCCAAATATAAAATTTCTATTTCATCATATCAATGTCTATTTTTTATGAAATATATTATTTAATAATTATATAGTTATAAAAGTAAATAAAATTATTATTTTATTAAAATAAAAATATTAAGATTCATGATGTTAGGGTCTATATAATGAAGTATTTGTCAAACAAGTGATTTCCTTAAGAGTAAGGTATGTGATGGTGATATTTTTTTGGGGTGGTTTGATGAAAATGGTTTAAGTTTTGATCTCTGTGAGCATAAAATTTTCACATAAAATTTTTCTGTCCTGATTTAGTTTTTCAATCATGGCTTGGTCTGGGTCAATAGAAAATACTAGTCTTTATATCTCCCATGGAATCTTAGATAAATGGGCTTGATAGGGTCTATTCCTACTAGTCGTGGACATCACATTCATTCCATATGTCACTGTGATTTATCGTAAACCTATTTATATTGATCATATGATATTTGGATAACTTCTATAATATCATGGGTTATGATTCCCAATGGTATTTTAAATCCAACAGGATATAACTTATAATGACCCAAACTAATCAAGGTAGTGAATGTGTTTTAAAAAATTTAATTTCTTTATAATAAATTTACTTATTTAAAAAATAAAATACCATTTATAAATATATGTTTCATTAAATTATTCCCCACATTAGAAATTTTACACTTGAAATTTCCTTTAAAATGAAAACTGATGAGGGTACTTCTGTTTCATCGCCTCTTCTAGTTTCCAATTCAATTCGGCATACATAGGGTTTGGACATAGCACTAGGATCATGTGCGTTTTTCTATTTGGTAGAAACTAGTATCTATGATCTAATATCTTCAATTTTTTCTCCTCATTTAAAATATCACTATCGAATGTACCACCTATGTATTCAAAAAAATGTGAGGTTTCTAGTATATACTTATCAAGAGGGATAAATAGAACACATCATGGGTTTGAGATATGTTTGGTGGGAGTTATAGTCTATTGGACACCACTCCAATTTGGTCCAGGATCTTGAAGGATAATATGTATTTCTATAATAATTATTCCCCTCTTATAAAAAAACATGATTTTATTCCATGCTGATATACATAAGAACACATAAACTCCATCCTCGGGCTCCAAGTCTCATTAACGATTATCTGCATTTATTTTATGTTGATATTGATCTGTTTTAATATGAAGTTGAATGGTTTGAACCTTTCCCAAATATGTGAGACAATATCTGGTCCTATAATATTCCTCACTCTAACTTCTTCCAAAAATATTGTATTTTGATCCCACCCCTCGTATAGATACCCATAAGGTTACATTTGGATGCTATAATGTAAAATATTTTTATATGTATACTCCACTAAGGGATGGTGTTGGTCCTAAAATCCTTGAAAATACATTTAAATATATAATAGTATATCCATTATAGATTGAATAGTTCATTCATACTGACCATCCATCTGAGGGTGATAAGAAGTGTGGAAACCATAGTTTTGTTTGTAACTCTTGTTGGAGGCTTCTATAAAACCTTGAAGTAAACCTCATATCTTGACCAAATGTAATAAATATTGTAACTCCATGAAGTCTTATCACATACCTTACGTATATCATTTTAAATTGGGTAATATAGAAATCTTTATTTATAGTAATGAAATGTTCTGGCTTGTTAAGGTGATCAACTACCACCTAGATGGTGTTATTGACATTAATTGTACTGGGGGTCCTATAATGAAATCAGTGGTTATGTTTTCCCAATTCAATACTAGTGTGGGAAATGGTTTCATCACACCCTTAAACTTATAAAATATAAAATTTACTATTTGGAATACTAAGAATCATTGTATAGATTTTGAAATCTCAATCTTCATGTTATCCCACTAAATGTTTTTCTTCATATCTATTTACATCTTAGTTATTCTTAGATGAATAGAGAAGGATGAGCTATGAACATCATCCAAATTTTCCCTCATAAATTATTGTTTTTATGAGATTCATATCTTGGTTCCAAACAATATTACTCCATGTTTGGAAAAGATTAACTCCAAAATATTGGATACTATTTTTGGTAGTTACCCATAATTTTTTATCCTACTTGGTCCTCTACAGAATGGAGGGTTAATTAGTTTATTGATAAAGTAGGATGAAAATACTTATATTATTACTATGTACTTCCTATTCATGTTCATGAATATTGGATCCCTTGAAATCCTCATCATGGATTGGGTTTGTAAGATCTTATCTACTTAGATCATCTTCCACATTTTTTTATTTCTTTATGGTAATGTATTTGACCATCATAATCGTTTATCAGATATAACCACCTATGCTGATGCATTTGGAGATCCTTTTTGTGATATATACTCAATGTTTTTATGATTCATATATATGACACACTTCTCCCCATATATATTGTATCACCAAATATTCAACATGAAGATAACTATAACCAATTATTGGTCATGGTTATGGTATTTATTCATATGGATCTTTAACTTGAAGGAGGCATGGACAATCACTTTTTCATATTTCAAGAGTACACAACTCATTCCAATTTTTGATGCGTCATTGTGCATCCAAAATCCTTCCCCACTAGTGGGTAATGTGAGAATAGGTGCAGTGATTAGTTTATTATTTAAATAACTAAATATCTCATCACATTCATTATTAAAAAAACACATGAGACCCTTTCGGGATATATTGGTTAATGGTATTGACAATTGTGATAATTTTCTTAGAAATACATAATTGTACCCATAAAATCCAAGGAAAATATGTATTTCCTTCACTAACATCAGTATGGGACATCATTCAATAACCATTAAGGATCCACATATATCTTTTTTCTAGTGAAAACATTCCCTAGGAAGGTCACATTCTCCATCCATAACTCACATTTACTATAACATATAAATAAATTATACATTAAGTATTCATAATAATATCTAAATGCTCCTCATTTTCCTCCTCGCTTTTATAGAATATAATAATGTAACCTATAAATACTACCAAAACTCTCTATTAATTAAGACTGTGAATATTTCTTGAGAAATTGAGAGTCAAAATTAATTCACTATGAACTCATAGTGCATTTACCTTTTATGAAAAATAGTCTTGGGGAAATCTTCCTTTATCTTTACATGGTATTATACCCACCAAAGATCCACCATAGATAGTTACTAGGATCCAAGTAACATAGATAATAATACATCAATCCATGGAAGATGTTACTTTTTTATCATGATCTTGTTGATCTCATGATAATAAAAATAGTTGTGCATTGACCAATCCTCCTTCGAGATGAAGAGAATAAATTCACCCTATGGTGAAGTACATAGGAATATAAATCCTTTATATAAATTTTCCTATAGTTTCTCCTTTAGAACCATGAATAAAAAAAATATTTGATATATATTTTTGGATATAATCATAGATCTCAGTATACGTTTGATTAGGAACTCAACCTTTCAAGAAGGAGGAAGACTAGAAAATTATTTAGGAAACACATCCTCAAATTCTCACATAGTGGAATGTATTTAAGGATGTTATTTTCTATATTCTAAATCATTTTAGAAAGATAAAATTTCTCATTGGGAAAGAATATCCATTATTGAGATGATGATATCAAATGAGAATTATCCTCCTCCTATCACTTTTATAGAATCTGAGGATGATTCACAATACATAGGGATATTTTATTCCCTATAAGTTTTTTTCTCCATATAAGGGAAGAAAATTCATCACTAGAATATCATTGATTTCTACTGAAGGAAGTATCATAAGATTAAATGGAAAAATTATCCAGAAAAGTTTGATAGGGGTGGAGTTATATTCTTAGGATACAATAATTACCACCTTTTCTAGTTTCAAAAATTTTTCAACATCCATGTTTTATAGTGTTGTTTAAATAGCTCTAATAAAAAATTTTGACCTTAAATAATGGGTAGAAAAATAGTTACATATGAGATTTAATGTTAATTAAAGTAATATATGCCTAAACATCACTATTTATTATAATTATAATAATTTACATCATCCAAAATATTCTTAAGGATTATAACATTAATACTAATAAAAAATAAAATGTAAAATATAAAAATTTACTAGATAAATCATAAATTAATTTGAGAAACATATTATGATTTTGGAATTTAATACATGATACATGAGGTTAACGATTGAGTAGATTTTCATTTGATAGCATGACGGACTAAAATCATTAATGTTCTATAAATTATGACTTCTCCAAAATTATGATCGATGAATTTTTCATTTAAATTAGAGTGATTTTTTTAATTTAATTTCATACTATATTGTATATATTTCTATAATGATTGATTGGTATGAATTTTTGGTTATTATGAAATTATTTTCTTTGTGCACTCTATTTTAATTTTTGTGAGCTTAATTAGGGATGACTGTCAAAAATTCATGATTAATATTTTTTATTCTTAAATTTGTTGAGATGATTATTTTTACTTAATTTTTATGTATGAGGTTGATTCCCCTACTTGGTGTACTATTTTATTGATGCTTTTTATCTTGATTGAGATGTATCTCCCATGGGATAGTGTTTTTAGAATCATTGATAATGTTGTGTGGAATGGAAAATTGTTCCCTAGGTTTGTTGAATATATTTTGATGTAGTGATATCCTTGATATATATATCATACGATGTTTGATTTAATCCCTTTTATTTATTTATTCTAATATTTATTCTAATTCTTAGGGATGAAAATTTATTGAAAGTTACATTATATAAATGGTCAAAATTTTCATGATATTTATTTTGTTATTTTGATGCGTTCAAAGGTTTTCTAGAGTTTTCATAAATTTAAAAAAAATTAGAATGGTTTTACAAATTATGAAAGTAATTTTGAATTTTTAAAATTTTCTTTTCAGATACTAGAATTTATTTTATGTTTCAAAACTAACACTAATTTTTTAATTGATAATAAGTTGAATTTTTTATTATTTATAAGTTATTACTTTTGATAATAAAATTATTATAAAAATTAACTAATTTTTAGAAATTCCATCTTCTATAAAAATGTCAGTTATTTAAAGGTATGAAATGGTAGAATCTTTATTACATAAAGTTCATGCATTGGGGTTATCTAGGTGTGGCATATAGGTAAGTTAGAATTTCAAATAGCTGTGTATAGGAAAGTCTGATTTTTTGTTTCATTTGGGTAACTTCCATATCATGTGTATCTATCCATGTTAGGGTAGATCCCATTATTTTGTAGGGGTATAACTATGCTCTAATGATGGTATGTTAAAATTTTGATGGCTTTGTATGGGTAGTCGGTCTCATAAAGGTAATCACCTGTATTTCCTTTTCTTGTATACAGGTCATATTGTATAGAGGATCACTCATGTCAGATTAATGTGTTTCTTGGGTAAAGGTAGGGTTGATAGTGAAAAACTAATACAATGTATAGTTACTTACCATTTCACTATAATTATTTCATATATATAGGTTGTTATTTTTGGTAGAAATTTGGGATTCCCACTCTCTTTTACTTGAAACATTATTAATGTTATAAATGGAATATTGAACTAAAATAATTGATTTTAAATATATTTTGTTGAATATTTAATAAAAATCTTGGATTAAAAAATTATTGAAGTTTAAATGGGTCATGTGAATGAAAATAAATTAAAATAAAATTGTAATGATAGAAAATATGGAAACTCTAGAATGTTATTTTTGAAATATTTAGAATCCATATCTATTAATATATGAAATTGGATATACATTCTGGTTTGAGTTTGTTAAGTTATCCTTAAAGACTTTGAAATAAAATAATCCTTCATCTAAGATATTCATGTCTTCTACAAGTTGATTTTATATTTCTACATGAGTTTCTAGGCCTGTACATGTTACTTTCTCCTCTATTTTTTTGGAGCACCATGTTCTTCAAAGCATCTTCTATAGGTATGATATCTGAATTATATTTTATATATTGTAGAAATATTAATTTATCATGAATTGAATTCATCTATATGGATAGGTTTCATTGACTATAATAATTTAATAATGTGTCAATTATCAAAGAGAGAGGAAGGTGTATGACATTCTATGTTCTTATTTCAAAACAAAGTTATTTAAAATAAATAAAGATATGGAATTATTGTAAGAAAATTATTATTCTCATTATTACTTGATAAATTAGAAATTTATAGGAGGAGTTTATTCTCCCATGTATATTATTATTATTATTATCATATCATAGAAATTGAATAATATTGATAGAAGAATTATTAAATTAAGTAATTTAATGTTATTATTTTACACCTGGAGGAAATATATAGTAATTTATATTTATATCTAGAATCATGAAATCACAACACTTTATTAAAGTTATTAATTCACAATATTTAGATTATCAAAGAGGGAACTACATAGAAACTATTTAATATTTTGGAAATCCTTTTTAGTTTGATGTATAATATTTTAGAGAATGGAATTATAGAATAATAGTATCTTTAAAATAAGGGAATTTTAAGGAAGATGTTATTATAACATACTATAAAATAAGAATGTTAATTCCTTATTATTGAAATTTTTTAAAAAATTGAAAACTAATATTTTCATAAAATACGTGATATTAAATCAGAGTATAAATATTATACAATTTCATGTAGTTATATTATTTGTCTATTTATTAAGATAAAAATGATAAATAAAATATTGTAAGTTTTATACTTGAAATGTGATAATTATGAAATGTATTGGTAATTTATATTTTATATTAGAGATTATTTACAATTTTGTGTTTTTTGTGGCCACTTTTGTTTACAATATGTTTATTAATCCTGTTGATATTTACTAGATATTGTAATATCATCTTGGCTGCGTTTTGTTATTATTGTTTAGAATAGATTAATGTATTGAACATATAACCAACATAAATATATATTATACTCTAATTTAAATTAAATTGGAATGAGTATAATAATTAATACTCTTCATCTAATTGATTAAACATGAGAATAATATCTGAAGAATGTTCGAGTTGTTCCCTAGATTTTATAAAAAATTTCCTATAGGATTTTTGATATGAAAAACCTATTCATAAAAAAAACAATTAATTTTGGATGGAAATTAAAATGGTTTTTTGTAAAAGTTAATTTCTTGGGGATAAAAAATCCCATTTTTGATTTCACGAGGCTTCAAATACTTAATTACATGGTTATAGTTCATTTTTTCTATGCAATATATAATTAATTTGTATGTATTCACAATTATAATAAGATCATTGATTTGATTGTTGATAATTTGACATAGTTCTTATGATTTTATGAGTAATGGGTTGAAGAACTTGGATATATTGATGTTTGGTTTTATGTTGACCACTGGAATGGTAACCTGAGGATATAGTGATGGGCGATGTTGATGATGGGAGGATAGGTTTTACTATGGGAAATAGTGTGGTAATGACCTTAGGTGGTTGGGACAAGTTTAGTGTGGGTATTTATAATCAATGTATCTTAATCATTAATGATCATTTCATTATGTGAATATAGCTTAATGTTATTTTTATGATTTTTTACCAAATACCTGAAGAAGTTTTACATTTTATAAAACAAGTGTATCCTTGATATGGAAACCTATGATGAATCCTAGAGTATGCAGTCAATTAACTAAATGATAAATGGATTATTTTAAAGAATGAGGTATTTTATTGATGTTTGTAAAAGATGATGACATACTTGAGAATATATATATAAGAGACTTTATAGTTCTTAAGGGATTGGATTAAAATATTGAGGTGTTCATATTTGAAATTAATATGGGATAATATTAATTTATGTTTTATTGACTAATTAATATGGAACATTATTCATGTATGTTTGTTGGATAACTAGACCATAGTTTTGTTATCCATGTGTCCTATGAATCATTATCTTCTTATGACTATAAGGATATGTAGTTTCCTTTAGTGTCGATGTGTGAGATAATGTTCAATATTTTTACATTTCATATGCTTCACCACCCACATCGATTGGGTAACCAACAACGAAATGTTTTGGGGGGTGAATGTCTAATATCTTGGATGGAAAGTGAGGGGATGGACGACTTCTCCCTCCCCCATTTCTTTTTTCTATATTTGGTGTAGGTGTATCTCATAATATAATGGAAATAGTAAGGTTTTATTTCCACCCAAGGTTATTATGGATATTATTTATATAATACATTTATGTACGGGGTTTAATGGATAAACATATAGTGCATAATTATATCTAGATAGGGTGGATATGACTTCACATGAATGTTCATGTATGGGTCATAATGTATTGAGGTATAATGCATTTATACGGGATATAGTGGCACCTGAACATACACTTGGTCAATACTTGGGTTAATGATAGTGATGAGGTGGCAGGATGTATAAGATATAGAAAAGGATACGAAACAATTGTACGGGATGGAGGATAGATTATATAAGATAATAACATAGGATGTGTGGCATTGGGTCATGATAATTATAAACAAGTGGGGAAGTTTAATAGAGCATACAACATTTATATACATTTTTTTGATATATAATAATTTATATTATATGTTACAAGGTGAGTGATCCCTAGTGTGGATTTGAAAAAATATTTACCTATTTATGTGAACAGTTTTTTTATTCAATTGGATTTAGTATCTTCTTTAAAAAAAATTCATTAGAGGTTTTGGGGAGGATCCAACTTAGTAAACATGTTTAGTTCACCCTATATAGATATAAAATATTTTTCAGGCCTGTAGCAGCTAGTTAGTGATTGAGTTGGGAATTACTAGATTGAAGAGTTGTTTTGGACCTTTTGAAGCTTCATGGTTTCTACCATGGATTTTTTTTAGTTTTTAAATTGTATCAATTTTGTATGAAATTACATTAATGTATTGAAATTTCTTCTTTATTAATGTATTCATGATTTTGGTGGTTTCCTCATCTTATCTCTTATTCCTTAAATCTATATTGATGTTTATGCATCCCATATTTGTAACTTCTCTACCCTTTGGTTTGAGTCAGAAATGCATAGCCTATTAAAGGCATGATTTATGTGGTCATTATCTTCCATTCATCGATTACAATCCAAGAGGGTTTCTATTAGAGGGATAAGGTCATAATAGTCGGCAATATAAAATTTGATGTTTTAAACTATTTAAATTTCAATACACTTTTCAATGAGCTAAAAATACGGAATATGATTCATAAACCTCAATATTATTTTAAAAAAATATCTTCAAAAATGTTACCCACTAAAGGAGTTTAGTGGGATTTTTTTAGAAAATGGCTAAATAGAGTGGTGGTATAAATTTCATTGAGATATAATCAGTTTATAAAAACCATAAATTTGAATCTAAAATAAGGTCCATATAGTGGTTTGTCATGTGGGATATGATTATAAGAGTTCTAATGAAAATTTTTATAAGTATTATTTAAAGAGATTATGAATATAAAATGTTTTATGTTATACAATGGTTAGTCTCCACATTACAATTATTTTATATTTTCGAGCTATATTACATAAAATGAAATGATAATTAACCTCTAAAATTTTAAATTTGAGTTATCCATAATTGATGTTCATAAATGAGTATTATAATTTTTGAAGAAATTGTATTGTTATAGTAGGTATATTTTTGTATAGAAATACAAAATATGTTCATGAGATATAAAAACAAGTACTTTGTGCAATATGTACCATCAAGTATACAACAAGGAATGGAATACACTATTTGTTTATTATTATAGGGGTTTATATCTCATATTGAATCATTATAACGAATTTTGGAATGATATATATCATAAAAACTTTTATACATGGAAAAATCCCAATAAAATCATTTAGGATTACCTAATTAAATGAGGTTATGTATTTTTTTGATTTTATCTTATATTAATTCTTAATCAAGATGGGATTTTACCTCTTGCATGATGAGTATGACACCTTATAACTTCATTAAGATATACTAAATAAGTGTATTGAGATAACTAGATAAACTAAATGTGATATAATTATATATATATTTGATGATGGTCTTGTGATGTTTTCATCTCCTTATATGAATGACATGTTATGTACTGATCAACTTGGTTAGTCTACACTCTAAGATTCAATAATATATTACTAGGAAATAATTTATTGAAATACTTTTTATCAATTAGACACTAAAGGACTACGACAAAGAGATTATATGATTACGTAAACTAGTATGTGATGCTATTGGTGGATATACGTATATAGAGACATTTTTTTGATAGATACCACATCATATCCCTTTGTTTCTTGAGTCAAATTGATAGTTCTTTAGAGACAACTCTTGGATTATTTTTATGGATTTTTGAATTGATAATTTTTTTCAAACCTATAATGTCCCATAGGGTTACAAGATTTTTTGTTTGAATGATGATTATGTATTTAATGCATTGAGAGCTAACCCAAAAGTGTTTTGGATGATATCTAAATGAATTTAAGGATAAATTTTCTTGAGTTTCAAAATAAGTTGTATCATAAAGTGAAAATAAATTATATAATTTTCAAAAATGATATTTCAAAATATCTAAAATGATTTTTTGATATAGTTTCACATGTTTTTATATATGATGTGGAATAAGGTTAAAGTGAACTATTTTTGTGAGGCTTTATTCCTAGTTGGATATTGGTAGATTTGTGAGCTAACATGTCCATCCATTATGTTTTGTTCTAGACTACATCCTGGTTTATCCTTATATTCCCCATTATATAATGCAATATAACATGTCATGGTGGCTATGTGAATGAAACTATCTAATTATGTAATAACATGTGAGTGTGTTTCCTCTCTCATTTCAAGTGGTATCAAATTTAGTTGATCATAATGATATGATTATTATGAATGTTTTGAATACCTAACATGATTGTTCAGATGTTAAAAATCAATATAATAATTAAACTGAAATTTACCAAGATTTTCTATCATTTTAATGTTTGAGGAACATTTTAGTCATGGTGGGACTACCATTTTATGTTATTGGGGACCTATAAAAATTATCTTCGATCCACATATGTCTGTGATTGAATTCATTATGTTAGAACACTGTAATAATTAATTAATCTTATTCTCACACATTATGACCATGTATCTCTCCATTGTTATGCCTTAAAATCAAGAGTCTAGTAGACTATAAATAAGAGAAGATCCTTCCCAAGAGTCTTCATATTCCCATAATATTGTGATATCAGAGGAAGGAGTAAATACTTGGTCTATCCTTAGTGGTCATGATTAAAATAATGTAAATATTAGTTAGGATGAATTATAGATGTGTATGGTGAATTATATTTATCTTTATCTTATTATTCATTCCAAATGTATGGATTAGTTCTTCATTTTTTTTGATTTTTTTGTTCTTCTTCGGTTATATTTAGGATGAATGTTATCCATTCAAAACCTTTTAAATTGGCTATCTAATTTTCGGTTTGTATATTTACTCAGTGTCTAAAATAGAGTTTTGGGATTTTTTTAGAAATAGGAACATCATAAGTTTCCAATTAGTCCTTACTATCTTCTATTATGTTTTTTCAATAATGGATTATTAATAGGATATATTTTAGGGAGTGGATATCAATTAGCTATTTTCAACCCTAAAGGACATAAGGATTACTGTGGAAATGGTGGATAATGTCAATAGTGGTAGTTATATAGACATGTTGGGAATGGTTAGTTTCATACTATAGAATTGTTAGTGATTGGGTGTCAAGAGATCATTTGATGATCCGTTTGGCACTATTATCCTATTAATTATTCTTTGATTGATTTTGAATATTTAAACTATATTATTTTTGTTAAATTATTTCAGAAATTCGGAATTATGGTGTATAGATATTTATTTCTTCTAGTGTTATCCAGGACAATTAATGTTTGGTTTCGTTTTCATGAGGTGTGCCTTGGAATTATGGTGGACAAACATGGATTTTTTATACTCCATGTGAAACTTCAATGATTTCTAAAAAAGTAAAGTTTCATTCATTATTTTAAAATACAAATATTAAATATTCATTGGTGATTGGTATTATCCAGTGTATCATATATTTTTTTATCATTTTTATATCAGTTAACAGAGTTGGCACTATGTTCAATGACTTTTCATGTGAATGAGCTTGAAGCATTCTTATAGATGTTTACATATATTTTACCTTAAAATTTTATAATTCTACCAATGACATGTCATTGCTTTTGGGATATTTCTATAATATTACATGCCTTTGTTTTCTATTTCTATTTATAGCATGGTTCCATTAAATCTGTAGTAGAGGAGGATTCAAAAGTATTGTCTATTTTATAATTTTTTACTTTCGATTAGTGTGTTTCCTTGGGGTACCTATTTTTGTTTTTAAAAAATTGTGTTGTAGTTTATAATTGAGGATATATTATCATTTATTAATCTAGGAGAAATTCAATACCCATAATCATATCATGTGGATTGATGGTTTGTTTGATCACATAAAGGAACCTTCTTTGTTATCAAGGACTGATTTATGGCCATGGGTTTCAAAAAATGATTGTGAAAGAGGACGATTTTGTAAATAATCATTTTAGGTAACTATATGGATACTCTAAATTTATGGTGATGTATTTCAGACTCTCATGAACCTATATTATTTTCATAGGAATAATTAATATCATTTTTCATGTGTCCTTGTACCAATATTTGGTCATGTTTATCAATGTTATCCTACCATTATTGAGGCCATAAAAGTACTATGTTGAACATTTTAATGCTATTACGAACATAAATGGATGAAATTTATTTATTAAGAAGATATTTAATTGTAAATTCTAGATATATGAGGTGTATTTATATAGGATTTTCTTATTTTTTCCATGTATGGATGTTGATCCTTTAAAACATTACAAATTTATTTTTTGGGTAGATCCAACAAATTTTTTATTGGTAAAAAGTTTCCTTAGACATGTATCATGTTATAATATATCCATATTTCATTTCATTCAGATTATACCTCCTATTAGACCATTGAACAAAAATACAAATACATTATATTGAAACATATTTACTAAGTGATATTTCAGTATTTTAAATAAAACATTATTTTTTCTTGCATCCTTTATTTTATAGAAGAATTTTATTTCTAAAGGAATTTTATAATTAATCAAATATTGGTTTTGGTTTTATGATAATTCATGAGTGAGAAGAAATATCATATGGGTCACAATAAATTTATCCCATTATTTTAATTATTAAACTAATGATCTTGAGATTATAGTGGCAGTGTTTACTCTAAATCTGTGTTAATTTTATATTATCAGTTATCACATTTTTTCATAATATATCACAAGAACCAATAACATTGAAAAAAATTACCACATTTTGTGTATAGAATTAAGAATGTACCTTACATAACCAACGCCATACATTTCATACCCAATGGATATTTTTCCCCAATACAGAATACTTAAATGATACACTTTCTTCTTTAATGATAAAAACCTCACAATCCAAATCATTAACATCATAACAATTCCAACTCATCCTTAGGACATATAAAAACAATTTGAAAATGTGGGGTGATTATATAATCTAAGAAAGGGTTACAAAGTAAAAATATAATTAATTAGGACATTGAAAACCTGAATACAACTAAAAATAATATTCTTTAAAAAAGAAACATTAATCCTATATAAAATTAACTGTTGAATATAAAGTCAACTTTTTTTCCTAAAATGTTTTCATTGAAAGAATTCATAAATAGGATTAAAGAAAAATAATATATGAATATCAATATTTCAATACACCTTAATTCATGATTTATTACAATAGGATACACATAATTAAACCCTAGGTGATCATGATTCTGAGTATGTTTCGTTAATTAGACACATAACAAGAAAAGTAGAAATATGAATTCAATGAAATAAGCTAAATATCCATAACAAGACATTAAATTAAATTTCACATAGGTATGTTCATAATAAAGTTGTAGGATACAAATCATAGTAAAAGAATAATCAAAGAATAATATGATTTTAGTAATAAATGTAAGTCAATAAGAATATTAAGGTGACATAAAAGGGGTGAGAATCATAATCAATATCATCGAATCTTGGTATAGGACGATAATATAAAGGGAACATGGGAATTTGGAAACAATATAAAACATGAAGTCATATAAATAATCAAAGGATAACCACCAAGAAATAATAACATATTGTGCATGGTATAACCTATTATGCACTATACATGTAATCTCATGGGAAAAAAATTACCCAATCATGTACATGAATTTTTATTCCATATAGATTATACAACATAATAAAATATTTCCCCAATTTTAATCCCATAATTAATGATTTTAGGATACATAAATGGATGTACACAATCATTGAAGGGTGTGTACATCTTGGTGAATACCGTTGATTATAATTGGGTATGTTTATTCACTACAAAAAATATTTGGCACAAAAAATCATATGATAATTTTGGTATCATAAAAGTGTTATATAAATATTCATGAAAGGGTTTAATAAGAGTAAAAGAGGTCTCTAATTAAATTTAAATCATAAGAAAATTAAGAGAGGTGTTTAAAAACATATCCAAGCACGAATAATTGGAAATAAAAAAGACATAATATAAACAATGTTGTAGAATTTAGAGTAAGAGATCATACCTTAACAATATATATTGCTTATGAAAGATTTGGAATAGATTATTAAGATCTTTGGGAATGATTGGTGGATTTAGATATGGAATGGAAGATTTAAATTATGATAAAACAGTTTTTTGTGATGAAAAATGGCAGGATGGGTGGGTTTTGTAGAAAAAGAGAGGGGAATCCATTATTAATTTCCAAACATAGGTTTTGGACTCTATATGATAAAGTAATAAAATCCAAAAACCATACCATGGTTTTTTCGAACAATTTCTCCCAAGGAGAAGTGTCATTTAATATTTTATAAGTTTAATAAGTAATATCTTTAAAATAATACCACTAGTGATGTGTAGGTTAGTCATGTTTATAATGAATTTATTTCAAATTCTTAAAATATAATAATGGGTTTAGAGGATTCAATAAGGGTTTATAAAATGTATAAAATATCATAAAAACCAATTTTTTTAATGATAAATATAATTTTTTTTTGAAAACTCTTTATATTATTTATGACATAACTTTTGGATTTTAATAATTTCCTAATACATATTGTATAATTGTACCATATTTATTTTTACCCCAAAAATTGACTATATCATAAAATTATGAAAAAAATAAACATTGTATAATATTGATGTTTTTATTTTTAACCCTATATTTATTTTTTCAAAATAATTATGTAAATATTATACTATACACGTTTCTAAAAAATCCCCATTTATCAAAAAATTCTGTTATCGGACAATAACATTTTATATCCCTTATAAATAATATATTTGAGTTCTTATAATAATATTTTCATTCATATTTAATAAATATTATTTAATAATATTTGTTATTAAAGCAACATTTATTTTATTAATTAATTTTTTCATCAAAAAGTATTTCTTCATTGAAACTAAATATTTCTCAAAAAAATTTGTTTCATCATTTCGAAATCTATTTTTATGAAACTTATTTGATTAATAATTATATAGTAATAAAAGGAAAATATAATAATTAAGAAAAATATAAAATTTAATATTGTTATGATATAGATACAAAGACCATTATTACACCAGTGAATTCTCTAAGGGTAATGTGTGTGATTGTGATATTTTCATGGGTGGTTTAGGGAACATGGTTAAGGATATGATCTTTATGATATTTAAATTCTCTAATAAATGGTTTTGATCATGCTTTAATAGTTGAATCTTATCTTGATCTTGGTCAATAGAGAGCACATTTACATTATCTCCCCCATAATCTCTGATAAATGGGCTTCATAGGGTATAATTATTCTAGTTGAGGACATCACTTTCTTTTCCTTTTTCAATTGGATTTATCATAACCCAATATATATAAATATATATATATACATATATATTAATATTTTTATCATTGTATGATGAGTATACTATCAATGATTATGATGTATAATGGTCTCTTAAATTCAACAAGATATAATCATGAATGATCAAAAATAACCAATCCATTGTATATGTTTTCTATAACTTCATGTATTAATAAGGAATTTAATAATTTAGAAATTTAGGTTCATTTATAAATTTTTGGTTCATTATATTATTATCCTTTCAAAAATTTCACCCATGAAATTTCATTCATACACTAAAATTGATGAGGGTACTTCTATTGCATCTCCTATTATGATTCCCAATTCACATCCTCAATCATTTGGTTTGAACATAACACTTCGACCATGTGAGTTGTCTTGTTTCTATAACCATGTCTCTACAATCTAAGATATTCACCAGATTATACTTCTATAACATTTCATTCTCCAATGATACCTAACACACTCATTTTTTGTGAATATTTTTTAACAAAATCAAATGTTTTTAAGGACTTTTTAATCTAAATTACCTTAAATGTAAATTTTTTATTTAAATTTATTAAATTGTAATTGAGATACCAAAATGGTTTAAAATGGATAATTAATGTTTAATTTTGGTGTGATTGTTTATTTATGAATTTTGGTTGATATTTTTTTTGAAATTACATCTAAGAGTTTAAATTTTCTAGTGTTTGTTAACTCAAAAATGACCACCAGGTCCAGTCGACAACCAAGGGGGTCACATTCCACATTTACATCCCAAAAGGGGTCACCCAGAAATTCATTCCCATAGGAGGGCCATACCATTAGGAGGATTCACATTGGGGGTTTGGCCCATACCGGGACCATATGGGGTCAACGATAATGGCTATTTTAGTTCAGTCATAGCATGTATGAGAACACAAGCATGCAGTGGTCAATCCTACATGGCTACATGAGGATAGGCTCACTGTGATGGGGTGGTACATGGTGGAAACAATAATCCTCCAAAACATAGTCAACTTCATTTTCTATGAGGTGGGAAGAGTCTCTTTATAAAATAGCATGCACTGCTTCACCATTTTGATGTGGAAGGACATAATTCTCGGTTATTGATCAATTAAAAAAACAGCTTCATCCTAATATTTATCTACTTGATCGACCTTGTAAAAAATCTATCACCATATTCCATAGTTACCCCACCCTTCATACTCATCCCACCTCCACTTCTCATACTGGAGACACCGTGTAAGCCGCTAGAAGACCTCAGGCCGAAGTTGTTGCCACTAAGGATTACCCCATTCCACATTGGATAGCCTCAATACACTCAAACAGCCTCAAATATGGATTCATCTAGACAATTTGATGGATTAATGATGAATCATTATATAATATGATCTAATGTTGTCAGTTCCATGAACCCCCTTCTCTACTTCCCCACAACCAATAAATGTTTCTCTCACATTTAAACACCACTGCCATGATCCCATGAAAGGTCACGCATGCCACCATGCCACCATGAAATCCCGCCCTATATTTTTTATATAATGGATCCTTCATCCATGGAAGATCATTTTTAAAAAAAAACTAATACATTCGGAAGTTTCCTTTTATGGTAATACTACCACAAGACTCAAGTGATGAAAAATCTCTATTTTTTATTTCTAAAAACATTAGAAATATGAATTTTAATGAAATTAATGGGGTGGTCAATGAAATTATAGAAACCTATTTTTTAGAGATGTAGGAACAGAATTTTGAGGAGTCGTTATTCCGAGGTGAATCAAGAACACACTTGAGCCTTCGAAGCATGGGGAGAGGTATTTGTGTAGAAGAGAAGGAGAGGAAAACCGGTTGTTTTACCCCATTGTGGATACGACCCATTCACCTTCTCCTCAATTATCTCTTTATTTTTTTCTCCTCTTATAAAATAAATGATCCCCACATAAATTTAGGGTTTTAATCCCTAATTGTTCGGTGAAGTTAATGGGACCCCTAAGTGATGCTTGAGTTCCGGTTGTAATTAAAATCAAAATTATTTTTTATTTATTTAATGGTTTTTAATTTGATAATTTTTTAATTTAAATAAACGTCGATTTTGTTTTAATTTAATTCTAAAAAAGTAAATTTCGTTGATTGGAATATTTATTTTACCTCATATTGGTTTTTGATCATACTAGTTGGTTGATATAAAATCATGCTGAGAATTTTTTTAGTCATTAATAAACATGTGAGGAAGGAAAAGTGAACTAAATTGAATATTTTGATAATACTAATACCAAATTTGGTATTTCCGAGATAATTTAAATAAGCCACACTATGAAACTCAAACATTTAGAAATATTAATAAAAGATGAATAAAATAGAAATTATTGTTACTCCATTCATTTAATCATTTTGATAAAAAAGGATAATTTTTATTAAAGACGATGATAGAATTTAAAATGTTTTAAACCAAAGAAAAATCCAATAACTTTTTTTATCATGATTTCAATAATCCAGTTTCCTAGGCTTTCTACTCATTGAAATATTTTTCTTTTATTTAATTTTTCATTCATGACAACTAGATTAAAGAAAATTTCTATTGAGATGAATTTTGGTTACTATTAATACTACACCCCTGGGTGAAAGTAAAATTTATTTTTTCACACCCCATGAGAGGTGTGCATAAAAACTAGCAGCATTGCTGGTGAGAAACTGTAAGTGTATGTTTGACATTAAAAATGTGCTTGTATTTGACCTATAATGAGAAACAATATGTTTTTGATCCCCATATAGAAATAAATTTTCTAACTAGGATTAAGAGTCTTAATTTTTTAAAAGAAATATATTTTTAGGACTCATGTGAAACTTCACATGGTAACTCTAAGAGACTGTACATTGAAATTAATCCAAAAATGACCTTAATATAACTTTTTTCCCCATAATTTGACAACAAACATTATCGACTAACTGTTTCTGAATTGAAAAATGATTTTAAATTATGTGTCAACCTGATTCATGTGATACCTAAATTTCATGGCCTTGTAAGTGTAGACCCCAACCAACACATTCAAGAATTCAGATTTGTTTCATGTTTGGATCCAAGATGAGTTGTTGGGGAGAAATTCAAGTTGAATTTATTTTTTTCTCTTAAGGGAGAATCTGAGGAGTGATTTTTATTAAAACATCGAGATATTTATGGAAGGGATGATATCCAAAAAATATTCTTATAAATGATATTACCAATCTACCACATCACAACAATTAGAAATGAGATATACATCATCTATAAATCTACTAGTGAGACTCTTTATGAATATTGGGAATGTTTCAAGAAACCTAGAGAAGAATTCCCACATCAAACAGTAGAATAGCACCACATCATGGTCTTATTCAACCAAGTATTTCTAGGAAATGATATGTACCTCTTGTATGCATCATACAGGGGAGATATGAGTGAAAAATCACAAAAAAATCCATGAATCACATTTATAAGATAGTATACAATACACAAGAATTCGAAACAAGAGTCACTAGTATGAGAGGTATTCATGAAGTAAGAACTTATATCCCATCACATGTCCATGAAACAAAAATTGAATAATTGACTATCCTAGTGAGATAAATGGATGTAAATAAAGTGAACAACCATCTCCACAGTAGGTATGTGGATTATTTTCATCATGAAATCATTACACTAATAAATGTGCTGAGATATGGTGTTCAGATTGTTATGTAGATGCATTCCATCAAAAGTAATTTCCACATAATGAACAATTGGGAGAATGGAAAACCCTAAATTGATATAGAGGTCAATAGATCTAATACCAACCCCTTTCTATAATCATAAACCTTTTTAGTAGAAATATAAAAACCAAACACAATTATAATAATCATATAGAGACATATTCTAAGATACACAATCCTTCCAACCACCAACTTTCAAATGAAGTAATTTTGATAATCCATCAATCAGTGCACTATAAAATAAGAACCAACAACTATGGTCTAGTTATAAGGGGTTAAAAAAGAATAAAATATTTATCAATATAGTTAAAGACTATTTTCTACATTATATTATACAATATAAGAAACCTTCCACTATAGATAGTTTTGAATCCCAAAGATAATTTCAGTGAAATTACAATACGATGTGGCAAGGATCCTCCACCACCTGAACAATTATGTTTGATAATTATATAAAAAATCCTAAATCTTGACCCTTACACCAAAAATTGAGTCTAGAAACACAATTTAAAATTAAATAAAGGGAAAAAATAAATCAATATATCATTCAATTTTTGTTAAATCGATAAAAAAAAGTTTTATGAAGAGAAACTTCAAAGAGAGATCCATGAATATTCAAGGAATGTTGAAATCAACATTCCACTACTAAATTTATTCCAAAAAATCCAAAAATATTAAAATTTTCTCAAGGAAATTTGATCCATGAAAAATATTCTTGATGGGGTGAAATAATAATCATTGTAAGAATTATCTCAGCCATGATCACATCAACATTTCCTAAAAAACTGTCAATATTCATTGACATTTTCTATTACCTACACTATGGGTTCGTTTAATTATTTTGATGATTTGGGTGATTATGGTTCCTACACTAATTTCATGATTAAAACTGTATTCACTTATTCTAAAATAGGTTAACTAAATCCCACAATATTGGTTTTCCAAATATCAATCTGACCCATTGTAATTCTAGCTGGTTTTTTTGGATGATATACTAGTATGAGTTGATGGACAAATTTTCCAAGAATATTTTTACATAATCACCAAGTAAAAAAGATAAGTCACTAGAGAATTAACCAATTATTTTTATAATACCATTCCTAAATACCTACAAAATGATCATGAATGTGCATTAAAAAACCCTTACCGTGGAGTTGGAGGCAACAAGTTGGACTTCAATGTTCTTTCTTCCATAAAGAACCCGTAAAAACATTCACTATTTGAAATATTCTATAGAGAAGGTATTTCTACCATAAAATATTAAGGTATAATTCAAGAATTATTCACCATAGGAGATTACATTTCTTTTGGAAACACCATGGATAAATATAGTACTCTAAAATCAAAAACATATTCCATTAAAATAAAAGAATAAAAGGACTATAAATTCTTTGATAATTTTTTAGAAGATTTTGATATGATACCCTTTTCCAAGGTAATTAAATCTTTTGAGGTGGGAAATTTAAATTCACTATCACCCATATAACAATAGCTAAATCATGAATAAAAACTCATCCCATGTGACTTGAAATTTAGGTATTTTATAGAGGGAGAAAATATTTTAGTCATCACTACCAATTATCTATCTGAGACCCAATAAAAAACATGGATTTACCTTCAAAAAATTAATTCATGAGCCATAAGATAGAGTTCATGAGATATACTAAAATTCAAACACAAGGTAATGTCTCATATAATATTTTTAGAAGAGGACTCTTGATCTATTAGGTAGTCCAAGAGGAGACATAAACCCAGTATCATGGAGGGATTAAAAAATAACTAGAAATGTTTTGGCATATGAAATTATTTACCCATTTTAGACTCCCAATGTATCCTTCCCATCCATGTGGTTTCCACAAAAATAGGCTTTAATAGTGTGGAAAATAATAATAATGAGTTTATTCCAATGAGAGTCCAAAAATAGTTGGACGATATGCATTGATTATAGAAAAATGAACCAAGTCACCTGAAATGATCATTTCCATATACTATTCATTGATCAAATGATAGAAAGGATAATAGATAGAACACATTACTTATTTTTGGATGGTTTTTATGTTATTTTCATGTAAAAATTTCCCCATAATAACTAGATAAGACAACATTCACCTATAACTTTGGGACCTTTTATTACATGGGTATTCCTTTTGGATTTTGAAATTCCCTAGGAATATTTGAGCAAGGTATCGTAATAATTTTCTCATATCAAATTGAGGAATTATTATAGGTATTTATTGATGAATTTAATTTTCTTAAACCTAAATTCATCATTTCTTATGAATACTATAGAATGTTTGGAAAACATGCATAGAGAACATTTTGGTTTTTTAAATATGAAATGTGTCACTTTATGGTTAAAAATGAATAGTGATATGTCATATCATTTTACAGAAAGACATTGATATCGATAAGTCTGATTTTAAATTGGTCAATTATTTTTCATATCCCATGTATATGAGGAAAATTA
This sequence comes from Viscum album, assembly GCA_963277665.1. NCBI lineage: Eukaryota > Viridiplantae > Streptophyta > Magnoliopsida > Santalales > Viscaceae > Viscum > Viscum album. The sequence continues at coordinate 570,803,399 of OY728151.1, forward strand.
GATTATTTTTGGTGAATGATGGATTTTATAGAATATTAATGAAGGAATTTAGTAAGATTTCTCTTTCTATTTCAATATTATTTTCAAAAGAATCTGAATTGGTTTTTAATTAAAAATATTGGGAGATATTTGATAAGATGAACTCGAAATTGATTACCCTACTGGTACAAAAACCAAAAAATGGGAACATTCATATTATTTTCATTGTGATGCATCAAACCAAACTGTAGGAGGGGTTATTTCAAAAATAATTAAAGGAAACCCCCATGTCATAATCTATTCCTCAATAACCCTAGATTCCAATAAGATCAATTACATAACCATTGAAAAAGTGTTTCTTTTAGTTATATTTTCATTAGATAAATTAAGCTCATACTTATATAGAACTATAGTAGTTGTATTTTTTTATCATACAACACATAAGTACTTAATGAAGAAGGTCGATGAAAAACATAGGATGGAAAGATGGTTACTACTCCCAAAAGAGTTTAATATAGAGATTAATGAAAGAATTGGATCTGATAATAAAGTGGAAGATCATCATAGTAGGCTACCATACACTTATGACACAAAAATACCTAAACCGATACCACACAATGATCAAATACCAAGAGAACCACTTTACATCATAGAAGGTAAATTTCCACATTATGTCAACATAGTAAATTATTTGGAAACATATTTGGTAATTTATTCCTTATAATCTCATAAGAATAAAAAATAAAAAGATGAATTGAAATTCTATATATTGTAAGATTCATTTCCCTAGAAAATTTTAAGTGACCAAATTAAAAAAAAGATGCTTACTAATAAGTGAAATAAAATATTATTTTTAATTTTTTCATACGCTTTCTTGTTGAGGAAACTTTGGACCTCAAATAATGGATAAGAAAAGTATTGTAATATGAAATCTATTGGGATACCATATTCAAAATTCTCTTTATTATTGTAAATTTTTTTGAAAAGTGTCAATTTTCTATAAATATTTTCAATATAGAAGAGATGCCCTAAAAACCCATAATTTTTTTTAAATCATTGATTTATAAGGAATTAATTTTATGGAACCCTTCCCATATCTTTTGGTAAATATTATAATTTACTTTCTAATTATTCTGTATCCAAATGGGTGGAATCCAAGGCCACCAATACTAATAATTCAAAATTTGTGACGGATTTTTTCAAGAACAACAGCTTTTATAGGCTTAGAATGCCAAGTGACACAATCCAAATCCAAGGAACACATTTTAGATAAAAATGGAGGATATGATTAAAAAGTATGTGGTAAACCATAAAACATCTACACATTACTATCCACAAAATAATATCCATGTTGAAGTATCTTACTAGGAGATCAAAATTATTGTAGAAAAAATAGTGAAACCAAACCGAAAATATTGGGGACAAAGGCTTGAAGATACCTTATCGAAATACATAAAAGTACATAAAAACCTATAGGTATGTTCTCATAGTGGATAATTTAATGAAAAAAATTCCATCTATCGATGGAATTGGACAATGAAGCATATTGGGCTATTAAAAAGGTGAATTTAGATATTGAGAGTTCTAAAAAGAAAATGAATCTTTAGTTACAGGAGATGTAAGTAATAAAAAGGGAATATTTTTAAAATTAAATCATTTACCAAGAAAAAAACATAGTGGCACATGAAAAAATGATTCAACCAAGTACCTTTGAAACTAGATACGTAGTCCTTATCTATAATTCTAGACTGAAGTTAATGATAGATAAGATTCAATCTAGGTTTAAAGTAAATTTTTTGTTACTAATATCTATCCTTTGGTTTCCACTTGGATAAAAATATAAGAGTAATGAAATATATTAACTGTAAATCATAAAATTAAGAAAAAGTTCCACAGAAGATTACCGAAAGTACAGGTGGAGGAGATCAGACTTCTCTAAACCATTTACTAATTTCCTCTCTTTTGGTCAAGATAATTACGTTTACCAAAGTAACTTATAGGAGGAAACCATAGTTTTACTGTTTTCATAGAATTTATGATTCAGTTTTCTCTTATTTCACCAATTTATGATTTAATGGAATGGTTCTTACACTAGTATGAGTTGCATTTATTTTAAAATACTATCATGGAATGAAATTGAATTGTATACCCAATTATTATGGTAATAATACCCTTGATTTATTTAAAAATGTAGTCTAATTTGATTTTTATATTTTATAAGTCTCTATATTTTTTTCAAAAACATGATTTTAGCTTTAAACTAAATTTCATTCCTATATATTGATTTATACTTTTACTTGACATATCGTAGAGACATTAGATTCTTAGAAATCATGTGATAACATATTTTAGATTTCTATGTTAATAAAATTTAGTGAATAAAATAGAAAATTGGATTATTAAATTGAATCATGGATATTAAAATGATAACTCAAGAGTTAAGGGAATTAGTTGCTTCATGTAAATGAAATTTAGCAACCACTTTTCATTCATTAAATTTCAAAAATTCATTAGAAATTATTTTTTATTATTAATCTTTCCATGAGTGTTTATCAAATGATATAAATAAAATTCTACAAAGGATTTATATAATATTTATGTAATATTTTATATTGATCATATTTCTTGAGTGATCCTAGAACAATCCACCAACTATAACATTCATTTTAACATGTGAAAGCAATGACTATGAATAAAACATTTAAAATGGTTGAGGACTCATTTGAAATGAAATTATACATAAGTTTCACCATTAAATTAAACATGTTTTATCCTATATAGACCACGAATGACCTTGTTTGGGATGATCCATGTTTCAGGACATTTTTTCCATTACTATCATCCAATTAGTTATTTCAAGATATTATAAAGTTGATTTGGGTGGTCAAGGGAATCATGGTAAAAGGGATAAAGTGTATTGTAATTAATAATTGTGGGGGTTATTAATATGGGTATTAAAAAAGGTAGTTGATTCATTCATTACACATTATTTTTTTCTCTTCATGAAAAAAAATTAGAATATGGGTTTTGATTCAGAGTAATAAAAATCACCATCACTGACTTGATGATTTTTATTATATGTTGTTAGGTGGTGGATTTGAGTCATATTCTATGAATAACAATTGAAAAATAAACAAAATAAAAAATTTCCCATAAAAAAAGTATCAATGTAGAGAAAAATTCAATAGTGATAACTAATCATTCATTACGCTTAATTTGATCATGATCTTTAATTACAGCATTGGGGTAAACTAGAGTTTCTACATTGAAGGGGATATTGTGATTGAACATTGATATCATGATTAATACTTTAAGAGACAAATAACCACTTTTAGAATTAATTGATTCATCATGAAATCCTACAATACATAAGCCTTAGATTTGTTTGAAATTTTTTGAAGTCCCTTAGGATTTTATATTTTAAAAAAAAAATTAAAAATTAGTTCATTTACAAGTATATAGATAATGATCATGTTTTCATTATATTAGTATAACTATACATGAATTTTTATCATGAGTGATGAGTAATAATATTAAAAAATATTGGTAAATCATGATTTGGAATGTTTAATAATAACAAAAAATATATATATGAATGAATGAGAAGATAAGTTCCATCAATTTCAAATTGAAAAAAAAATAAAATTCTTGATTTAATATTTTCTTTGAAGATTTACAAATTAAATTGATATTTATTGTTTATTTATTATACATTTTATTTTCCATTGTTAATTTGTTTCTATTAATACTTTGAAATTTAAATATTGGTAATATCAGTGCACTCTAATTTTCAATGTTGAGATTTTATACATGACGGACATCAAAATTTATGTGTAAAAGTATTTTACAAAACCATTTTTTCAGATTTTTAAACCAATTTCAATGGTTTTAAATAAAATTATGATCAAAATTCTCTAAAATGAAAAATTTTTACTAAAAATTATGAAATTTCAATTTTAGAATTGATGTGGTTTAAAATAGGCAAACAATGTTGAATTTTTGAGTGGATGTTTATTTTGGAATTTTGGTTTATATTTTGTTGAAATAGTTTCTATGATTTTATATTTCTCAACTTTTTGTCTCAAAAAATAGCCACCTATCCCAACCCTCAACCATGGGGTCCCAAAAACCACATAGGAAACCCACAAGTGGTCAGCCTTCCATATTGGCCCATGGGAGGCCTATTACAATAGGAGGCTACGCATGGGGGGTTAGTCCCATGCAGGGCCCATGGGGGTCAAATACATGATCCATTTTAGTATTTTTTAGCTAGAATGAGTGCACAAGTGTTGGGTGGTCAATCCCACATAGCTACGGGAGGAGAGGATCCTTGGGACGAGGCAGTCCGCAGCAGCAATGAGCATCCTCCAACTCTTAGTCGAATTCATTGTGGCTTGAGGTGTGAGGTTTTTATTTATAAATGAGGGTGCATTGCTACATTATTTCGATGTGTGAGGTCATAAATCTCAGTTATTGTTCATTTTCTTAAAAAATTGGTGTTGTCATATTATTTCTCCATTTGATACACCTTGGATACATTCAACCACCATCCTCTACCATAGCTTTACTTTGTTTCCACTGTTCTCACCAAAGACACCATGGAATCCATTCTACGAGCTCTAACTCTAGTCGTTTCCACTGATGAGGCCCTCATTCCACCGTGGATCACCTTGTCACCCTCATACGACATACATGAAGTCTTCATCCATCCACAAAGAAGTCTCCAAGAAGGAGGATAATCCGAGAAGATATATAGATATTGGTACAATGCACATCCTTCTCTACTGCCTCACAACACATGAAAGCCAATACTGCATTCAAAACCAACTGCCATGATCCCATGAAAGTCCAGGCATGCCACTATGAAACAATTCAAGTCCACCATCTGCACTGCCTACATTGAAGCCTCCATCCATGGAAGATCTCTTTCTCAAAAAACACCTAATACTTTAGGGTTTATCCTTTTTGAGGTATGACCACTGTGGGTCTCAACAAAGGATGAATGTTTAATTTTAGATTTTTTAAAAACCCGACAACTCAGACATTTTCTACACTTAATGTTATTGGTCGAGGTAATGATAGATTCCAATTTAATGAGAGCATGGTGTGTCGTGTAAATGGATCATGGATTCAATGATAATCGAGCACACACAAGAGAATTATAGGTAGCATAAGATTCTACTATAAAGAAGAAAATGAGATGAAGACCCACTACCCCCCCCCCACATTATGGTTATAGACCATCCATAATCTCCTCATTTTTCTCATTGTTTTTTATCTCTTCTTCTCCTCTAGATTCAATGATACCCCCTTCTTTGGAGATGTAGAAACCATTGTGGTTGGTCGAATGGAAGGGGACTCATTTTTTATGACCGATATCCAATTATAATCAAAATAAAAAAAAATTTCATATTTATTTAATGGTTTTAAATTTAATAATTTTTTAATTTAAATTAAATAAATTTTTTTAATTATTTATTTCTAAAATTTTTAATTACATTGATTAAATTTTTTAATCACATTCTCGATAGTTTTGGATCATACTAATTGTTCGATATAAAGTCAGGTTGACAATTTTTTTAGTGATTGATTAACACTTGAGGAATGGTGGACACATTTAAATATTTAGGGAATGTAAATACCATATTTGGTATTGCCTAAATAATCTAATGAAGTAACACTGTGGATTTCATAGATTGATAAATATTTATAAAATGTTAATAAAAGAGAAAAAATTATTACTCTATTAATTTATTCTTTCTGAAAAAAACAAAAATATTTTTTTTATTAAAGACTATTATATCATTAAAAAAGAGTTAAACCTAACTTAAATACAATCACTTTTCTCCCGTATAAATTCCTCAAATACAAGTTACTTCCCATTATAGTCTTTTCAATATCATTCTTTCATTTACTTTTTCGTTCGACATAACTAGATTAAATCACATCTCCCTATAGATGAATTTTGGTTACTAATAATACAGCACCACAAGTTAAACAAAATTCATTTTCCTCACCTCACGATAGGTGTGTGTTAGTACCACATAAGGATTTAGAACATGTGAGGGTTATGGTATATAATTTTATAAGAGGTATGTATTGAAGACATCATATACATGAGATAGTCCGGTGGAAGTGGTAGTTGATAATCCATATCTCTGATGTGATCAAGGATATCAAAGGGCTTGATGTATCATCAACGATGCTTCCCCTCTTCCCAAAAATCCTAAAATTTCTCTATAGTGAAAAATGAAGGTACACTTTATCTCTAACCTTATACAATATATATCATCGATGAGTTTCTATATAGATTTTATATCATTTTTTCTGGATTTGCTAAGAAATTGAATAGTCTAAACCTTCTCTACCATCTCTTGGAAATGATCTATTCCCATTAGCTTCATCTCTCAAGATTCATCACAACATGTATGGGTATAAAATCTCTTATCATATAGAGCCTCATAAGGTACCATTTCAATGATATAATGGAATATTTGTTTATATGAGAACTCCATTATGGGGTGTTGATGATCCCTACATCCTTGTAAATCCATTTAACATGAACTCATCAAATCTTCTAGAGTTTAAATTGTAATTTTAGACTATCCATACCTCTAAGGGTGATAAGTCGTGTTGAATATTAGTTTTATATCCAAATATCGCTGAAGGATTCTCTAAAAACACGAGGTAAACTTCGCATCTTGATCAGATATAATAGGGAGTGGGACTCCTTGAAGTTTTACAAATTCTGTTATGTATATCATGGTTCTTTGGTCAAGAGAGATATATTTCTTGATAGTTATGAAATAGGTTGACATATTATTTCGATCTACTACCACCGAGATGGAATTATTACCATTAAGAATCATTGGGAGCCATACGATGAAATCCATGATTATGTTTTCCCATTTCTCTACTTGTATGGGTAATGGTTTCATCATAACATTGGACTTATATCACTCTTCCATGAATTTTTAGAATATTAATCATCGATATATATATATATATACTAAAACCACCCTCATAATTTCATCCAAACAACTGTTTTTATTTAAATCAATATAAAGCATAGTTCTCCCTTCCGTAATAGAAATACAATCTACAAAAATCCTCAAAAACTTATGTCTTTAGATTTACTTTTTATGGGAAACATTTCTGGGTTTCAAACCAAATAACTCAATAATTATCAAATTTAACCTCCACTATATATAATATATTTTTCTATAAAAATTTGTCAACTTTTTTTTCCTCCTTGACCCTCTCAAGAATGGATAGTTGAGTTGGTATTTGAGTAAGGTATGATGAAGATCCTTTTATTATTCCCATTTCTATCCTTTTCATGTCCAAGGATATTATATCCCTTAATATACTCATCATGGGGAGAGTTTGATGATAAATTCTACTCAAATAATCATATAATTTATTTTCCTTTCTAGAAGGGTAGTGGAATGAACAATCATAATCCTTGATTTGTTATAACAACCTTCATTAGTTCATATTAATATCCTTTTGTGTGAATATATACTTTATGATATTATTATTTTAATATATTTTACACAACTCCATATAAAGATGATATTGCAAAATATTCAACTTGAAGATCACTACATCCAATTCTATATCATGGTTAGTGTAGTTATACTAATGGATTTTTAATAATAATGAGTTATAGGCCATCACTTTTTCATATTTTATGAGTACACAACCCATTAAAATTTTTGTACACATTGTTATATATAAAATATTTTCCCCACTGGTGGGTAATGTGCGTAGAATTTAAGTGATTAGCCTATTCTGAAACTCTTTTAATCTCTCTCTACATTTATTAGTCAAGTCATAATTGAAGATCGTTTGAGTTATCTTGGTTAGTGGGCCTGACAATGATGAATATTTTCTCAAAAATAAATGATAGTACCCAAGATAATCTATGCGAACTATGGATTTTCATCATTGAGGTTGGTCTGGTCCATCCTTCAATTACCGTAGTTTTTAAAAGATCTATATATATCCATTTTCTGGTAATAACATTCCCTAGGAAATTCACCTTATCCATATATAACACATATTTACTATGCATTACAAATAACTTTTCCTCTTTCAATGTCTTTAGTTATACCACCAAATGGTCCCCATGTTCGTCATTACTTTATGAGTTAATAATAATATCCCCAATAAGGAAGACCAAAAATCCATATTCATTATGTCCATGGATATTTTTAGATCAACTGTGAGCCTAAATGGAATCACTATGAACTCATAGTTCATGTAAAATTTATTTAAATTATATTGGGGATATCCACATTCTTCACCTTTACATGGTAATATCAAAACAAAATATCAATATTAGAGATGTACTGGGATCCACATAGATGGGAAAACAATCCATATTTCCATGGAAGAGGATAAATTTTTTTTATTGTGATCTTTTAGAGCTCATGATAATCAATTAAAAGTCACATTGACCCATCTCTGTTCTTGATGAAGATGATGGATTCACCTCATGGTGATTCTCTTAGGAAAATTATCCCATTACCTAGATTCATCTATAGTTTCTTATTATTCTCCTCATGTTCAATAATGGACATTTGATATGGACTCTTGGATACTTTTAATGCTCTATATGTTATTTGATCAAGAAATATACCTCTATCCTATGAGGAATACCAGAAAATTCTTTAGGTAACACATCAGTGAATTCCCTCATAATTGTCCTATCTTCAAGGATGATATTTTTCTTAATCTCAATCATTTAAGAAAGTTAAACTTTCTCATGGGGAAACAATATCCATTATTGATATGATGATACAAAATGAGATTTCCCCCCTACTTGTACTTTTATTTAATCGAAGGATGATTTTCAATACAGAGGTTGATTTCCTTCTCTTGAAATTTTTTATGGGATCTATATAATGAAATCCAATTCAATCCTAGAATATAATTTAATTCTTTTAAAAGAAATATCACAAGGTTAACTAATAAATTCATTATACAAATTTTCCCTTGGGAGGAGTTATATTCTTGGGATATAATTATTTCATCATTTTCCATTTTCCATAATAAATATACATCCATGTTTAATGGTGTTGTTTTAATTATTCTACTCAACCTGTGTGATATGAACTAATGTGTAGAAAAATATTCACACTTGACATTTGAAATTTTTTAAATAATGATATGCATTTTTTGCACTGTTTTATTTAAATTATAATCATTTAAATTATCCAAAATTGACATAGGGATGAGAATTTTAATACTACTATACACATTAAATGGAAAATGTGAAAATTTATAGGAAAACTCATAATGTCATATAATCTCTAACCTATGAGTTTATTGGTTTCATTCTATATTATACATGATTTATTTCATAATATAAATTATAATGGGAATATTTTCCCATTAATGTTGGTTTGTAATGATATTGAAAATTTACCAAATCATATCTCCTAGGAGTGTCAAAAATAGTGTGCATTTATGCCTCTTTTACAATAACCCACTAACGATCAAGTCCATCTCAAATCCCCCTTTTTAGTATTATTTCCATTTGGTACAATGGTTCTGGAGCCACACCAACTCCTAGTATCCAGATAGGGATTTATTTTCATAAAAACATCATATTACATCACTGAGAATAATTTTGATATGTCTCATTATCTCTATTCTTATCCCTAAGTCTCTCACTAAGGTTTTAATATCTTAATACCAAAATTAACAAGACTTGTATCAGATAAAAACCATGACAACCCATAGGATTAATACACTTTATGTATTAATTTATTACATAAAGGTACACTTAATAAAAACCCATAAGATCATGAGTCCTAGTGTCTTTTAGAAATTTGGTACATGACATAATAACTTAAAACATGAGTACAACATCATTATTTAAAAACTATGAAACATTCCCTTATATTCTCTAGATCTTCAAAAACATCATGGGATAACGTGGGGTTTTATATAAGAAAGGTGTGAACTATAAATCCCAATAAGGGAAAAAATTCATAACATGATAAAAATAATACTTTTCAGTCAGTGGGTTTTTCAATGATACCAAAAAATTTATAATAATCATAAACATGAACATCCAAGAATGATATGTGATGATAACAAGAAGGTAACATACGCATGAGGAACCAACATAAAACATGACATAATGAACGTATGTTAAGGATAACATCCAAGATTTCATAACATAGTGTGCTTAAGATAACCTCATTTTCCCCATAAAAGGAATATAATGAGATAAAAATGTTACCTAATTCATTGGAGAGATATATAATTATGTGCCCACCTATCACATTCATATCATGTACATGAATAAGTGCGCCACATGTATAATACATCAGAATGATGTATTTCATCACTTTGAACCCAAATATTAAAGAGTGTGGGTTATATTAATGTAAATTCAAATTAAATTATGGATAAATCCAATTAGGTGAATACCTTTTAGTGGAAATGTGAGTGGGTTTTAATTATAGAAATTCTTATCCTGGAAAATCACTGGATAATTTTGACGGTGTAATGAGGGTACATAAAAGTTCATGGAAGGGTTAAATGAGAGTGAAAGGGGAATCTCATCACATTTAAATCATAAGGATAATAAGAGGTTTGTGTTAAAACATATCCCATTATTAACAATTAGAAAACAAAAGGCATAATTTAAATAAGGTTCTTCAATAAGGAGGAGAGGAAGATGATCCCATACATTGAGCAGGTGCATCATAAATCTTGGGAGGAGCTTCATAAGATCTTGGGGACACCTTGGTGTGGATATAGAGAGGAAAGAGTGGAGAAACATCATTTTCTAAGAGTTTTAAATGAATAAGACTAAGAGGTTGGGTTCGTTTTTATACAAAAAGAGTAGAGAATTATTTATTTATTAATAAACATAGTTTTTGGACTCTATAATAAATTAATCCAAACCACATACCATACTATATATTTTTCACATGTTTTTACCAAATAAGGGTCAATTAAATTAATTTAAAAGGAATAAAACTAAAACTCTTAATAAAATTCCTTCAGTAATGTTTATTTGAGCTGTGTTTATAAAAAATTGATTTTAAAATGATTAATATAATATAGGTTTTGAATGATAAATAAATGATTTATAAAATTAATCAAGTAACATAAAACAATATTATTCCAAATGGGAAACATAATTTTTTTCATGATTGTATTTTATGGAAGATATTATATTAATTTTGGGTCATTATGATGTCATAATAAATCTCACATATTTTTTCCATATTGAATTCTTATTTAAGAATTCAACTACCTTAGAAAATTATAAAAAATTCACTATTTGTATAATTTTGATCCTCTGATTTCCAAAATAATATCAATTTTATTAAAATAATTTTCTACATATTAGAATTTACAATTTAAAATAAAAATATGCATTTATTAAAAATTGATTTTTTTATAATAATAATTTTCTGACCTCTCATAAATATTAAATTTGAATTTATTAAATTATATTATCATTTATATTAAATAAATATTATTTAATAATAATAGTTTTATAAAATATAATTTATTTAAAAAAACCTGAATTCATCGAAAATATTTCCTAGATTAAAACTATATACATTTAGAAAAATTCTGTTGTATAAAAATATTTTTTTCTATAACTTATTATTTTATAATAAAAAGGAAATAAATGATAAATATATTAATTATTTTATTAATATTAAAAACCTAAATATTAATATTGTTAGGTTATATATACATATCCATGTTTTACACTATTGAATTCTCGAGGAGTAAGATATATGTGGTGATATTTTCTTAGGGTGCTTCAGAGAACATAGTTTGGGATATGATCTCAATAAGACTGAACATATCCTTTAAATAGTTTTTCTCATGCTTTAGTAGTTGAATAAAAGATTTGTCTTGTTCAAGATTAAATCCTATTGATATTATCTCACTTCAAAGCTTTTATAAATTTGATTCAAATAGTTTGATCCTACTGGTTGAGGTCATCACATCCTTTCTCTATTTCAATTGGATTTATAAAAATGAAATATATATTTATATTAATCATATGACCACTAAATAATAGATATATTATATATGGTTATGATGCTTATTGGTCTTTTAAATCCAACAAGTTATAACATATAAAAGTCCAAAATAACTAAAGTAGTGCATGTGTTTTAAAAGATTTAATTTCATAATAAGAATTTTATTCATTTAAAATTATTATTTCATTTATAAATGTTCAGTTCATTACATAATATGTACCCCAGAAGACCATATATATCATAGCTTTATCTTGGGAAGAGGCTTAGGATTTGACTACTTACCTAGATAGGAATGGGAAAAGTTAGAAGAGGGGTGTGCTATGGATTTAGAATATAGTTCAGACTCAGTATAGTATGATTCACTTTATTTATTTTTATATGTGATTGATCTAGTGGGATATTGTTGTTGTATTACTATTTTCTAACTATATTTAATTTATTATGGATTCTTGTTTTTTGCTTTGGAATTCCCTTTTTTTTTTATTATGGAATGATGATTACTTATTTTAATCTTATTGTGAACTCATATTTGTGGGTATAGTATCTACACGATTACACCCTAAACACTTACGTATAGTTTAATTCTTATTTCATATAATGATGTGTACTAAGAAAATTTTTGACCCAATCTGGTTATTTTTTATATTGAACCAGGGATGGGATGTTAAAATTTTGTATCAAAAATTTATGTGACTAATATCATAGATATTTTAATTTTTATTATTATTATTATTATTATTATTATTATTATGTTGGGTGATTCTATAGAGAAAACATAGTAATGTTTAAAAAAATTATGTATATAAAACTGGTGCATCGTGAATAACTTTTATGGTATAATATATACATTAATACATATAGTAGATTGATTTTTTTAAAGTTAAGTTTTATTATTTGATGATTCCACCAAGTGTGATGGACATGATTTCTAAGGATTATTATTTATGGTTTTGGTGTTTTTTTCTATTGGGATTTTGGAAATATTTTATGCACTTGAATCATGTTTTTCATTAGGTAATCACATGAAATTTTGGATCCTATTTGATATTCATTTCATTATCAATAGGTTTTAGTAGTTTGATTTGTAATGAAAATTTATATAGAGTATTTTAATATAACTCATTGGTGGAATTTTACTGAACTGTATAGTAGAATATGTTTCTTTTAATGATAGGTCATGTTTATCTATGATTGAATTCTTGATGATGATGGGTATGTAGTCTCCCAAAGTAAGAGATATATTATTTACTTTGGTAGGTTGATAGAGAAATATAATTCCATGTAAATAAACTTATTGGGATTAATTATTAATTTCTTATCTTTCCCTATGGAATACAATTTTCTTTTATCAAACCATTTCTTCCATGATATTGTCTTATTTAGTTCTTCTTATTCCCTATTCTGATCATTATTTCTACGAGAAAAATTGGTTGAGAAGTTCCAAAAAATTCCCATTAAAAATAATTCAAGGGATGTTTCCATTTTTGTTTCCCTTTACATATTTTCACATTTTCTGAAAACAAGGATAAAATATTTTCAGGATTTTTACATAACTCATTTTCAAAATAAGATTTGACATATTTATCTTTAATAAGAATATTATTTGGATTTTCATTCTTTTATTCCTTGAAAGACATTTATCTATAAATATTTGTTTTTCTTTTCTTAGTTTTCTCACTTATAATTTAATAAGTAATGAGAGTTATATTAAAATCATCAAGATATAATGTTTTAGGATATCAGTATTCAAATGAAGAATATTTTTCATTTAATTTGTCAGGTAGGATTCTCAAGATATTTTCAAAAACAATATAATCATACATATTTTCATAAAGAAAACTAATAATACTCATAATGACATTCTTCGTGGTAAATAATCCCCCAACAGATTCATGCTCACCCATTTTTAAGTCTTCATCCTTCAATATCTATATTTGATGTTTTTACTTCTTGACTTTTTTATTTCTTTTATATATGTTTTTTAATTTATCCCATATACCTTTGGATGTATCAACTCCTTTCACTCTCAAGAATCCACTTTTAGAAAGTGATAACAATATAACATTCTTATCCCTTAAATCATTCTCTAGATTAATTTTATAAATTGATTTAAGAGGATAATTGTCATCAATGTGGTGAAATCTAACAATTGGATCTTTAAGAACATCATAACTGATAGAAACACGATAAGGCAATATTATATCATTCCAAATATGATAATTCATTCCATCAAAGACCAGAATACCTTTAATATTCACACTATTCAAATTCCCCATCATTATGGAATAAGCAAAAGGAACCTAGAACTCATACCAATTAAGTTTCCTAGTGAGGATATTTCTATCATTGATAGGGGGATGGGGTGAATCATTGATAATTTTTCTTTTCTATTTCCTTTCAAATTATTAAACCTTTGCCTTCATTTAAAGATACAATTCACTACAAGAAATAATTCAGTCAGACATCCACGGGAACACAAGTATTTTCAAGGTTCACTAATCAATATTAATAACAATTTCTTTAGTATGGTCTGAAGAAAATTCAATACCATAAAATCCACTAGATAACAATCATTGGATTTCAATGAGTATCCTATTACCTTTCACTTGTGTAATACTTTTATAGCAATCCAAAAGTACATGTGCAACCTCTTAGCACAAATAGGGTAAAAAATTGTTTTTATAAAAAATCATGATACCTATGATTATTTTCAATTAGAAGAATTTATTCAATAGAAATAAAATTATTCACATTTTTACCCATAAGAAAGGTAAAAACCACATAGGCCTTTTTATGAAAATTTCTTCCCATTTTCGATGTCTGATTCCTCAGATTATGTTTCTCCCTTATAAAATTTTTCCATTATAATTTTTTTATAGTATAAAAAAGAAATGAATCATCACCACTTATATTCTGAATAAAATTATTCCATTATCCAATAAACTCAAAATAGAAATCCCAAAACAGATTAATTCAGCCTGATATGATGATCATCCAAATACAATTTTCACTTCACCGTCAAAATATCTTCAATACAAGATCAAAAAGGAAAGCTTCCTATTCACTCTAAAACCTAGATATTTTCTATTGGATGTCATAAACATTACATCTTCATAGAAAACGTATAATATATTTTTCAAATTTTATAGTTGATGCTCGAGTGCTTCGGCAAGAATCCCAATTTTCTTTCACACTCACAAAAATTTACACAAATTTCATTATCCCTTGAAATCTCAGAATACATTATGACTTCGTCAACTCTTCTCAAAGATTTTATTTGCTTATAAAACTTTAATTCTTTATTCAAAATTTGATTTTAATCATTAAAATGATTTCAATAATTTTGTATGATTTTTCTCAATCCAATTTCTTCAATACAAAGCTCTGTATCAATTGAAAATAAATATATAAAGAAAATGATACGATTCTGATTTCTAGTATATGATTCTCATAACCAATTTGAATGAAAATATTTCATTTGAATTTAAATCTTCCACTTGAAAATTCATTCATCAATATCCTTATATTTTAATCTTGTACCACTTTATATTCAAAACATCATCTTCTCCTCTTCTCTTGACTAGTGGAAAACCTACAAAGTAATTCACCTTTTCTGAAATGGTTTACTACATTGTTGAACTCATTATCTCATTATATTCTTTTGAACCACATAAAAAACATTCACTCACAATCATGTGTTTGTATAATGACTTCCGTCACGACTCTAAATTAATTTGATAAGAACTTTTTCATCATCGTACATGTATTGGAATGTATCGTAACTTCTGATTCAATCCAGCAACATTCTTTTCTTCTAAACCTAAGTACGATATTTTCTAAATATGATTGGTCTGGATACTGTCATCCTGGGTACACAAATTTTGGATATGGTCATTCTATGTATGATTGTCCT
Source organism: Viscum album (assembly GCA_963277665.1). Lineage (NCBI taxonomy): Eukaryota > Viridiplantae > Streptophyta > Magnoliopsida > Santalales > Viscaceae > Viscum > Viscum album. The sequence goes on from OY728151.1 coordinate 570,819,320, forward strand.
AGATATGATTTTCCAAAATATGATATTTTTGGGGTATGATCATTTCTTCTTCTATCCGGATACTATCATTTTGAAAAACATTCAACACCGTCACATACTCTTCTCTACCACCTGGATATAATAAATATGGATATTATTATTTCTAGATATGATCAATTTCCTCCTTATTCTGAGTATTATCATTATCAATAAAGGAATTATGGCATGTCTGATGGATAATCATATGATACAGTAAATTGTCACCACATATTCAATCAACACCAAATCTTCAATATGAACCACATTTTTAATTGGAACCACCTTTTACTCCCCCTTTATTTCATCAATATTTCATCACAATTTTTCCTATCAACTTCTGATTTATATGAAATACAAATCATCAAATCATCATAATTATTAATTCACTGTAATCACAAAGACTCTTATTTTTTCACCACAAAAACAATATCTCCCACATCAGATCTAGAGTGATGTCGATGACCATTTACCATCAGCAAGATATATTCACTATCATTCCAGACCTCAGTCGAGTCTGATCAAAACTATTCCTTCCAAGAAGTATCTTTTGATTATGATTCACTTTCATAGTGAGTTGGATTCTTTTGAAAACATGAGTCTGATTCTTTACAAAACATGAGTATGATTATTTATAATAAATGAGTCTAATTCTTTTGGAAAAGAAACCTCAATACGATTTTTACCATAAAAAGAGGATGTGATTTTCATTATTCCATTCTTCAAAAAAAAATTTGACAATAAAAGACAACACATGAAAACCATAACCTTCATCATCAACTTGGTCCTAATACAAGTGAGGTTTCTTCCATAGTTTCAATATTATTTTTTAAAATTTTCATAAATTCAAAAAAATCAATCAAGGTTTTTATATTTATGTAACTACTAAGTCTGTAAATAAAATTATAGTTTGTATCATAGGGAGGATATTTGAAAATTAATTTTTTTTGTAAATGGCCTTTCAAAGAGATGATTGAAAACACCCTATTATTTTAATAAATCAACACTCAATTAAGAACCTTTATACATTTTCCATAGATGAGATACACCCTCAATGAGATATGCATACCCTATTTTTCTATATGAACCTATAAGTTTATGATAATATTGTGTTTTTATGTATAATTGAGAGGGGATTAACATTGGAGGGTGTAAAGAGGTGGGATAAGGATATGATTTTCTTGGTATTTTTTTTTAATATTTGATAATTTTTAGCTCGCTTTATTTCACTACCATTATGGAGATCCAAGGCATTATAGTGATAGATTGATAGAGGGATACTATCTATTCATAATTATACTAGTTGTATCCCCCATGTGTGATATAAGTTCTAACCCAAGGGGAGTTCAACTGATGAGGCTAGTTTAGAGAAATTGGGTGGTTATAGACTTGGGATATATTAGTAGGCTGGTATATGGTTCCACTCGAGAGTTTTTTGTATCATATCATTGGATTTATAAATGTTCCCATGAATATATGTTATTTTACTTTACATATCTATTGTTTTAATTGGTGATTCTTTTTCATTATTCTTTTATCATTATTCCATTATTTTATATGTCCTTTATTATTCCCTATTTTATGGCCCTTTAAGATATATCCCTTCTTTTATAACCTTTTATTTATAATTTCTACTAATTATGACTGCTATTGATCTTGGTTCATTACATTACCTACTTCTTTGGTATTTTTTTACCTAGTTTCATTTTTTATTGATGTTTATTTTTTGTGGAGTTATGATCAAAGTATTTTTCTATATGTGGTTTGGGAAATGTATTTTGAAAGTTATGCTTTCAAATGTATTTTAAATAAAAATATTTTAATTTGTCTAAAAACTTTATATGGATTAAATTTTTGTTTACTATTCATGGACATAATTTTTTATAATAATGAGAAAACTTATTTAAAATTACTTTCATTAAAACTAGGGTTTGAATAGTGTTTCTAAAAAATAAATTAATGTAATCCTTAGTGAAATCATACTGTGATTTTTATTCTCATGATCCAATTACACCACAAAATTCATGTAGACTGATAGGATTTCTTATAGGTTTATTTTCGTGATATGATTATAGATTTATTTTAAAGAATTTGAGTTTTTTGGGGAGTGACCATGGATTCATAAGGATATGGTACTCGATACTTTAGTTTTTATTCTATTTCATAGATTCTTTGTCCATGTCATCCTTCTTTGTATATTTATTTTGTTTTCTGATTTATAGTTATTTAGGATGTTTTTTATTTTTATTGTGTTTTGTTTGGTTTATTTCTATATTAATTTTTATTTTGTTTGTGCAAGGTCATAAAATTTATAAAAAAACCATGTCATATCTTTAGAAAAATTATATTACGTGTTTTATATTAATTATCTAATTTAAATTATTCCAAGTGGGTTTATTTGGATCTTTTGGTGCTTTTCATCATACAAATTTTTTTGGGAACGTACAATGATCCATATCGTAGGCCAACTAAGGTGGTGAGTTCAAGGGTGTTATGGGTTGGTTCATAAACTTATGGTTCTAGAGCGCCTTTTTTCAGAGGGCCTAGGTTCTTGAAATTACCTTCTAATTTGGAATGTATGATAGATAGGATATGTGATTTTTTAAAATCATGAAGTATTTCATTGGTGGGTTCCTAATCACTTCCACTCATGATAAAACTTGAGATACCATGAAATATTTGTATTTAATTTATGAAATGAAGATTTATTTATAGATTCTCCTTAATAGATTTCTGTTTGATCTAATGGTGTCTAATATTTGTGGGTATTTGATAAGTTTTTATAGGTTATTTCAAGATTTGTGGTGAAATGGGATGGAAAATAATGGTGTAATGTTTTCAAAAAAATCATAAAAACTATGTGTTGCATGTGTACATGGTTTTATAAGGCTCCCAGTGGCCTATTTCTTGATTGGTGCATGGTCTGTAAAATCATGCGGCCAAATCATGCACATCCACTATCCCAATTTAAAAAAACTTCATTTGATTTCAAATTGATTTTGGTTATTTGTATATGTCATTTTGGATTAAATACAATGAATTTTCATGGTGTACTAGTGACATTTGGTGATATTTTTATGGGATTCTGTAAGTCAAACAAGGTTTTAAAATGGTAAAAGACTTTTTTAAAGATAATAAAGAGAATTTTAAGAATAATGTAATGTTTCTAGGATTAATTTCTTAATATTTTTATATGTAAACATTAATTTAATGAAATATATTATGCATTGAAAATTTGGAAAGGTATTTCTAAAAATGATTGAAATAAATGTGTTGGTTTGAAATTTAAAGTGGATTTCAATAAAGGATGGGTGAAATTGATAAATTATTTAAAAATGAAGTTTTAAAATTTTTAAATTGGTTTCTAATATAAAATTTGAATGGATCTAATGTTTATAAAACCTATAAATACTTTAATAAATAACATGTAATATTTTAAAAGTTATTCTCAATATGTAATTATAAGTTTCAAAACCAGATTTTGTGATTTTCAAACGGTATGAAAATAAATTAATTATATTTTTAGTCTTTTTGATTTATTATTTTTTTTGTTTTGAGTTGGAATTAAAATTTTACTGAGGGTGATCTAGTTTTTGAAATATCCTTGTAGAGTATATGGTTGATTTAATTTATTTAGAGTAAACCCCATTAAAGAGTCTTGAGGAACCACCTGGATTTATTATCTAGGATTTTTCTTTAAAATAATATATCTCTTCAATCAAGTGTAGTTTTTTATAGTTTTAAACACTACCTAATATCTAGGTGAAATGGTAGAGGGATACCATTATTAATGTTTTGATCTATCTATAGGACCACTAACTTGAAATTTTTTATCTTTTATGCCATTTATTCATGAACATAGTATGACTATGTTTTATTTGGACATAACTTTTCTTGATGAGGCAGTCGATAAGTTTTTGATTGTATAATTGACCTATGAAGTCCATGAATAGAAGTAACATGGTTATTATTACAATATCTATCACCTATATGGTTTGTGGAGTCATCTTTAGAATTATGGTGAATTGAGATTTAATAGTATGATTATAGGTAGTGACATGAAGGATATAGTTTGAGGTATTCCTCTTTTTATTTAATATTATATTTTCTAATACTTTGTTTTAATTCATATATACTATAGTTATGTTATTATACCCTTCCTTCCTTTTTAGGGTTACACTCTAATTTTTCCCTTTTTTATTTGTATATTTTTTCAGTTAGTTTTTTCTTGTGCCATTCTAGTGAGATTTATATTTTTCATTATGGAATTATGTATGAGATGTTAGGTTCCATTATTAGTTTTGGGTTTCCAATGTTAGAAAGTGTGGGTATTTTGTTTTTTATTTTGGGATCCTTAGTATCATTTTACCCATCATGACAATTGGAAGCCTTATTTGATCCGGAGACCCTATGAGGAATACATCGTTGTGTTCTATATTCATGGAAATTTTGTTAGTAGTTAGGAATGAATATTAGCTGAAATTATTTGATCCCCATGAATTTAGAGTCGTAGTTGGTAAAAATTAATTTTCTTATTCTTTTCTATTGATTGATCTTCCTTACAGTTTCTTTACTTATGGAACATGTGAATTTTTAGGTGTGCAAAGTGATATGGTAAGGATAATTTTCGCATATTGATCTTTAATTCTATCAATTTTTTATTTTTATTTTTTCTGAATCTTGTCCTTCTATTTCAAATTCTTTTAATTTTTAATTTTTTTGGATTTTTAATAAATATCACATAACAAAAATTTAGTGCATGTTTTCCCAAATATATGAAGGTCATAAAAGATGGTTTGAATTTTTTAAAAGATCTATTCAAACAGTTGGATCATGATTTTTCAAACTCTTTTTCAGAATTGTGTTTTTCTTCATGTGCTCTCCAATAAAGGGTTTATTGTTAGTTCATAGTTTGTAAAACATTGTGTCTAAAAAAATCGGTCTATTATATATTTTGAAATGTGGAATTTCTATATTACCTATTTTGATTTTACCTCTCTCTCCACTTTCACTTCAACATTTCCTGGATGATACATCCTAGAAGAATCCCTAGGAAACATCTATTTTCACATTCATTTATTTTTATCCATTATTTTTTGATTATTTATAAAAACATTTAAGTTATAATCCTTTTTTATATTCTCATTCCCCTTTCTTATTATTTTCTCTTACCTACCTTATTAATGGTTCTTATTTTTTGAACCCTAGGTTGGTTTTCGTTCTTATTTTCTATCACATTCTTTCCTAGTGTGTGACGGTTCGTCATTAGACCTAACTCTCCTTTTTATTAATGTATTATCTTTATATTTTCCTCTTTCAGGTGGGTGTTTCCATGAAATTATATTTTTATTAACAAGTCGTGTTATGGTTTATTTTTATAAATTATTTCCTTTAGAAATTATATATGATATGGATTTATGTAAATTTGAAAAGGGGGTTTTCTAAAAATAAATGGTGTTTAAAATAGAATTTTTTCTATTTCTAATGGTTTTCCTAGAATAATTTAAAATCCATTAAGTGGTTTTTCATTAAGAAATTTTTAGTATACTATTATATGTCTTCAAATTTTTATTATTTTATTTATTGATTCAACATGTTCATAATTTTTTATTAATTAATTATTGAAGTTGTGTATTATTGTTATGTGGTTTCTATATATTACTTTTTTTAAGATAGGTTTCCTCTTTTGTTTCAAATGATTTTTTAAATGTATCTTGAATTAAAAATAGGGTTTCAAAAAAGATTTATATAACTATGTGAAACTAATTGGTTTGGAAACTGAGGGATGATTTGGAACTTGGAAATGATATTCCAAAATGAAATTGTTTGGAAATGGATATTAAAAAATATTTTGGAAAAATCCATATTTTTTTTTATGTAAAATAATTATCTATCACCTTTTAAAAAATTTATTATATGGACAACACCAAAAATGGGATCCCCATACCAACATTGTGTATGAAAAATTCTAAATTAATGTGGTTGTGATACTATTATGTTTTACCTAGATGGGATTTGTATTAGTGGATGTGTATAGAGGTGGTATGAGGAGATGATTTTTTTTATTTTTTGTTTATGATTAATATTTGATACTAGTTTCTGGAAATCCTATACTTACCATCATAGGGATACTAGGCATCATAGTGACAGATTCAGAGATGATTATTATATAGTCACATTGAGACTGTCAAGATACCCTTTGTGAAGGATACGTATTCACCACGAGGGGGTGCCACTAATGAGGCTAGTTAATAAAATTTAGTTGGATATATACTAGTTATGAACAAATAGTTTTGAATATGGCTCAACATGAGTAAATCAATTTTCATCTCATGGGGTTTCAAGGAGCTTCCAATTATTTGTATACTTCTTTACTAGAAATCTCTGCCTTTGTATTTGATGATTCCTTTTTTATTATTATATCAATGTTACTTCATAGAATATGTTGTTTATTATTACATACTTTATGTTTGTTTTATACGTATATTTTTATTAGTAGCCTTCCATTCGAACATGGATCTATTTGTAAACGTTTTTTATCTTAGTGCATTACATTGCCTCTTTATTTGGTATTTCCATTGCCTAGCTACATTTTCATGACTAATTATTATTAGTGGTGGAGTTCCCTTATTAGTATTTTCTATAGATGGTTTTAGTAATATATGTTTATAAGTATTCTTATTAAGGGATACTAAATGAAAATATATTCATTTCTCTTCATCCTTTGGGTGGATTTTAAAGTAGGGATATTTTGTAATTTTAGTCAATCAGTTTTCCAAAATTACTATAATTTTTTTAAAAATGAATTATGGTATTTAAATAAACATTTTAAGAATTATAAGAAAATGGAAATTCATTTAATCTTTGGTGAAATTTTACTAGTATGTTTATGTTCCCACCCTACATACATCAATCTGTGTTCATTGAGCATATGGCCTTCATATAGGTTTTGGATCTTGTTTAAGTTATAGATTTATCATTGACCAGGCATGTTGGGATGGAAAGTGTCCCTGGAGTAACATGGTGATGGTGCCTCATACTTTTTTTTCTTTTATAACATATAGAATTTGTCCATGTAAAACTACTTTGTATAGATAATCTATATAATTTTTTATTATTGTTGACTTGGATATTTATTTTGGTTGTGTTTTAATATTTTATTTTATATTTTATCTGATTATTATGCTTATACATAGACATCAATTGTACAGATACACCAGGTCATACTTTTGGCAGCCCCACCTATTGTGTTAAATATTAATTACATATTATAAATCAATCCCATATAGTTTATTTTGATTACTCAATTGTTTTTGTTATCCCAAGTTGATTGGTAATGAGACTCAGGTCATGTTGTGGCTGAGCTTGGGTGCTCAATTTAAGGGTATCCATGGTTAGTTTAGGATATATACATTTTGGGTGTTTATATTTACATAAACTGATTTCCAATATAAATACACATCATTCCAGAAGTTTAGGTGGAATCTATATTTATATTATGTGGATTTATTGTTGAAATCATTCCCAATTTTTATATTTTACACCCTCAGTTCTTTTCATCATCCAATGGTTACTGGCAATGTGAATCAGACAATGGGGTGGAACCGATCTAGGTGACGTAGTAGGTTAACCAAATATGGTTCATTTTAATAACCAAAGAAAATAACCAATTCATATCCATCTAAGATATACTACCTTCTCCATTGATGAATAACTAAAAAAAATTTTACTCCTCTATAAACAGATATCCTATAATCCATCACTGATGAAAAAGTTATCCTTTTTGTTTCCTTCCTCATAATAATCTGTGTCAAAAAATAAATAAGGAAGTATAGTTTGGGTGAGTAACACTAATCATTATGATTTTCTTAAATAACTCCCATGAATTCCCATATATGATCTATTCCAAAAATTGTAACTCATATTGTTTAGAAATCAAAAAATAATAATTTATTATTTAATATCTCATAAAGAAATTATATCCTGGTGCACTAAGTTTTAGTATTATTAACCTAGAAACCTAATTTTTTAAAATAATATTTATATATGTGTGTTCAAAAATCTAAATTAAGATTACAGGTGAGTAACAGTAATTGGTAAAAAAATTGAAATCACACACTTTACTAGAATTTTCAGGTGATGTGTTCAAGGGAATAACTTTATTGTTCTAAATTTTTACATAAATAAAAAATATCCATCATGGAGGGATAAATCACAATATGAATCAATTATTTAATTATTTTTATGGATATTAATCATGTATTTAATATGAAAAATTATATAATCCAATATGAATTGATGGTGGTGTTTACATCTTGAGATGATTTAGTTGAAAATATTCTATAAAATTTCATATAAATATGGATAGTATTCAAAGTTGTAAAAAAATTCATTTTGAGGTTTTATTATAAAATTTTCATATATATTGATTTGACTGAATCATTTAAGAACATGAAGAGTTAAATTATATGATTAGAAGTAATTAGATGTTGAGTAATAGTTATTTATGTTGGTAAACATTTTGAATTTAATTGATCACCCCTATTTGCTACCCCAAGTATTTATTTAGGAGACTTAGAGTTAGTTCATTAATTAATAAAAAAATTCACTCTTTGTATTTATTATATATGTCACATAAATATATTATTTTAAAGTTATATTTTATATATTTTACATTTATGATTTGTTTTGGGGGTTTCCCAAGCATTTATAGGGGAATGTCTGAGTTTTCATGAATTGGTCCAAACCGTGAGCCTAATTCCAAATTTAAAAATAAATTATGTTTCTTTTATAACTTATTCATTTTCAACATTAATAATCCATTACAATTCATACTTTTCCTACCCTGACCTATTTACACCTCCATCTAAATTTTCATCCTTTATAAATCCATAATCATGGTGTATTTGGGTTTTTATTTAAGTAGTTGGGCCACCCCAAAAGCCCATTTCTAGTTTAAAAAACATTTTTTTATTTAATAACTTATTAAATGTTAACTATTTTTCAGTTATTCAACCTATAACCCAAGTCCACTAAACCTAGGAGAACCCCCAATCTCTTCTCTCCCTCTTTAGAGCTATTTTTCTTCACATAATAAGTCGAAACTTCACAGGCTTCCTCAATTCAAGCAGATTTATAAAGGTAATTTTATTCATTTATAACTCCTTCATTTCTCACTCTCATTTCCCCATTAAAATTCCAACAAGTTCGTCTTATCCTTTTTTGAACCTCACTTGAATTTTTGGTTGTTTTCAAGTTCTGGTACTGGTGTATTTGGGGAGATTTCTACAAGATCCCTCAAGTAAGTTGGCCTTCTTCATTCTTCTTTCAATTTGCTTTGGGTTACATTCAATGTGATTAGGGTTTTATCCCTTATCTTTGAGGTTCATAACTTCAAGAAGTCAGGGTTCGAACGTAGGGTTTGATTTCTTCTCTTTTTGGTTAAATATTGTTTTTTTATGTTGTATTTCACTTTCTTTAGGTGCGGTAATGGTGCGGTTTATGTTTCGCACCATGTTTTGTGGGTTTCTACATAAAAGGTAGGTGGTTCCATGTGTAGACAATTATTGATGATTTATCTTTCTATATTTACTCATTTTTCATATTCCTCATATGTTGATTGTGGTGTGAAAACTATTTATGATTGATTTGGTTATGTGTTTACTTTTATAGTTGAATTTCAACATGAAATTGGGTGTTTTCATGTCTAACTCATGGGGTATTGTTTTGATGTATTTTATAACTTATGTTATTGGTTTAATAAATATATTTTTTCATACCAATTCTGGTTTGGTAATGTATTATTGTCATGTGGGCATAAAAATAAAGTTTTTGAAAAGGTTTGATGTGTAAAACATTGTTATAATTCTTGAGATCTTTTTATGAAAATGTGTGTTTTCATATGTATATTTTTTGGTATCATTCAAGGTGATTTTATAACACTTGAAGGTCATTTTATAAATTTATCTAGGGATGAAAATTATATTTTGGATAGGAATTGGTATGGTTTTTGTCTTTAAAGGTTGTTTTGAAATGGTATTTGTGTGCAAGACATATTTACACCACTTGGGTTCTTTTTATGAAAATTGTAAATGTTTTAGTTGGTTTAACAATGTGGGAAAAGGGCGCATATGTAATATTTGGTGTGTGAGTTCAATTATAATAGGTTTTTTAAAGGTTAAGTGATGTTTTATGTTTACAATCATTATTATAATGTATTGTAAATTTTTGAAATGTTTTATAAAATTGTGATGTTGGATCGAAACTTGTTTGTGGGTGGTTTCGTGTAAGTTTGATGATAAAATCATTTTTAATGTAAAAAAGGTATTATATGGCATGTTTTTGTGGGCTGTTATGTGATGTGTATCACCTTGTAAATTTTTTATAATTTTTTTAAAGGATGTGTTGAAGTGTTGAAGTGATGTGAAAAGTATTGGGGTTTGTTTTGGTGCATTTATGATTTCAAAATGCATTTGAATGAAAAAGTGGATTTTGTAACTTATGTGATTTACATGTGTTCTGTTTGATGAATATGTGATGTGGAAATGATATTTTCATGATCAAATTATATTTCTTGAATTGTTGAACTTGATTGAGCACAAAGGGAAAACCCGGGTATCTAGGTGGTTGGACGTGTACTAGTATGCTTGTGAATCTGTGGGATTTGACCTTGGTTTCACTTAGAAATATTGACGCTTAAAACACTAATTAAACTACGATGATGATGATTGGGGACCACTCAGTTATGTTTATGTTCCCTACTAGTGTATCGTGCACGAGAATGGACATTTGTGATGGTTACTCTCATCGAGATAAGAGGTACCTGGGACCCACAATGAGCCAGTGCCTAGGGGTTATTTTATTATTTCTTGTGATCATTAAATGATTTATAATTACCGCTGGAATATAGTATATTTTGCTGGAAAATTCAGTATCTTTTGAATTTATTTTAAAATTCTTGATTCTTTAAATTATCCCTCTTGAAAACTGATTTTTTTTAAGTTTCATCTTTTTGATATTATAACTAGAAATTACATGTTTTTGAAAACTTGCATGCTTTTCAACATTGAATGTTTATCGCATGGAATCTCTCAGTGTAGGTATCCTACTAGAAATTTTCTCACACCCTACTTACACCCATGGGTGTAAGTGGATTTGGTTTTTTTTTGTCGCAGGTTGGGTACAGGTTTTAGTTCCAGTGGTTCTGGTTTCTAGCAGGTCCTTGGTGTTGAAGGCTTGTGGAAATCGCTTGAGGGTGGTGCCCCTTTCCATGATGGATCTTGGCTATCAATTTTTTGGGTTTCTACCTTTGTAATGGCCTTTTTACATTATTTCAAATCATGAAATTCAGTTTCTGAAATTTTTTAAATGATGGTTTTAGTTGAAAATCCAGATTTGTTTTATTTAGTTGATTTGTTGTTTAGTGTTTTTAAAATTGGGTATATCATTCCCAGACCTTATTTTATGATACCCATGAACTTGTTCTATCCAATGGGGATCTAGAACGCCCTTTGGGCTTTGTAATGGGCTGGGTTCAGTGTTGGTTTTGGTGGAAACAATATTTGGTTCGTGACAAAATGGTATCAAAGGAGGTTCGCTCTAATTGGGTCATATTATTTGGGGAACTGTCGGGATATTCTGGAGTTAGGATTTTCAGCACATGGATTTCTGGTTAGGATTAGTGTGGCTGATCACCACACCTCATGATGGGATTCAAGTCGCCAGGAGATGTCGAGACTTTTCTGAGTCATTTGGTTTTCTTTTTTTGAAGATGATTAGTGGAAATAAAAAGAGAGTTGGGTTAATGGTCTCCGTGAGATCGAAGGGTCTGGAAAGCCATGTGGATCTTGGGATATTTACCTGGAATACTCTCTGTGATGGTGAAGTGATTGGAATATTTCTGCCAACCATATGTCCAAGTCACCCACTGAAACTAGTTTCTTCTCGCATTGTCTAGTGTTCTTTAGTTTTGAAATCTTGGATCTTTGGTTTTAAAGTGACTTGGTTTTAAGAAGTGTAATGTTTTTGTGAAATTATTATCTAATAAAGAGTCAATGGTTAGATTTATGAAAATGTAGAAGTGAATTTTCAGAATTTCATTGGAATGGAAAAGGGTTTTTGCATCCATTTTGAATGAATGAACTATGTCAAGGTTGGTTTTGAAAAAGTGTTTCCAATAACGTCTTCTAAACTATTGAAAGGTGTTTTAATTTGAATATATGTTTTGAAATTTATGTGAATAACTTGAATGTGAGTTTTCATTTTAATGATTGTGAACTTTTGAAAAGTTTTTTTAATGCGGTAATTTGGGTTCGATTTCGTGGTTAGAGGTCTTGAAAAAAAGGAACTATTGGTTGATTGTTTTGGTTTTGAAAAGTGGAATGATTTTTTTTATTAACCATTGGTATTTTCATGAGAGACCACATGTATGGGGTTATATGGGTTCAAGGATGGTTAATGGGATGACTGAATGAGTTTCGGGATGGATATGAGGAGGGTGCCCGATGTGGCACAGAAACATGCATGTGTGAGGTTCATGGGGTACCATTGGTGGATACGCTAACCACCGAACCAATTTTTTTCAAAAAGATGATTTTAAAGGAAAAAATTGATGTCTTGATGACTAGTTTGGTATAGTTTCTATTATTATTTTTTTTGAAATTGTTGATGTTGTGGGATGTTTTGAGTCCAAGAACCCCTCTTGTTTGAACGATGTTTTGGGATTGTGATTGGTATGTAAGTCGTGTTTAAGGGTCGGTTAGTGGTCACTTCTATGAAATGTTTTGGGACACCTTTACGGTGGTTACCTTCATATTTTTGGATCTGGTTTGTGGTATATCTTGACAAATGGACCATCTTGGTTGGGTCCATGGGTTCAATCGTTGGATATGTTTCTCCCCATTATGTGTTAGTGCACAACTAAAGTGCAACCCGGATTTTTTCACAATTAGAGGACCCTCTAGTTGATCAATATAAAGAATCTTTTTCATGATATTTTTCGATTGAGTCGACACCCTATTCTTTCTTGGTTTTTTTGGTATCCTCTTGTAACAAGAGAGTGATCATGGAAGATTAAAAGAGGCCTTAGCTTCTTAAGTTTCCTGATTTTCCGAATGTGGAAGTGGTCTGGGGTTGTTAGTATAGATGAGTATCTGGATGGTGTCTAAGAGGTCCTCTCAGTCCTTCATAGTATCTTAGATGTAAGAGTTCACGTTAAACTACCAATTTGGGAAATCTGGTCACTAGAGGATATTGTGGCCGCTTTCTAGAATTGTGTGTTGTTTTTGGATGTTGTATACGGTCCCTCTCCATGCATTGTTTATATCAGTCGACATGGTCCTGTTCGGTGATGCCTTGTGATGTCATGTGCTTGATTGACTATAAAGGTGAAAGTCATGAAATCCTCTGAGAGTCCCTGTTATGTTGGGAGAATTTATCCCTTGGAAAAACATCAAAATCTTCCATTTTAGAGTAAGGTGAGTGTTACTGTTCTTTACTTCTATTGTCTCTCACTCGAAGAAACATGGTGTGCTGTGTGTGCATCTTCTAAGACAATGTTTCAGTGAAATAACAGGATAGAGTAATGTGATTTTGGAATGTGTTATGTCTAGACAACATATCTGGGATTGTGGTGTAGTTTTTTGTGGTGCCAAAAGAAGAATTCTCATTCCGTGGGTTTCCAAAGACTAACTGTGAGGCCGAAGATGCTTCAATCATTTGAGCTCCAGCCATAGGTCTCAGGGAGAGGCTGGATCATATTTAGGGGAAATCCCAGGGTCATTTAAACCCTTCTACAAAGTCCTATCCTAAATAAGAAAGATAAGAAGATTTTAAACCTCTGGTATCATTATCGTTCTTCTATTGTTCACTTTTAGTGGAAATAGGTGGAGGGCCTTGTACTCATGTCATCGCCAAATGTCATTACCTCCCCCATTGGTTTCCATTGAGTCTTTGGAAAATGGTTGGAAATTTGGCAATATAGGCTGAGCACACGATTTTTGCATGATTAGGAATGACATGTGTCTGGAAGTCCTGAGGGAAGATTGATCTGCACAGTTAGATCACGATTTCACAAACGGTGTGGACTCATCGTGTGACCTTCCCAAATCATGAAATTATTGGGTCTTATTTGTGCTGGCCCATACTAGTTAGTTAATATGGTTGGTTCTTATGGTGGGGAGACCCACTATGATTCTCATGTATGTTCCTTAATAAATTTTGAATGAAATTCTACACTATATTCCAGGGAGTCTGTTTAGACATCCCCCAATTAGTGACCTAATTCTGTATCGGAAAAAAATATTGGTTATCTCTTATGGTGGGGAGCATATTTGTGTCCCCCCATACTAGAAACTTAGATTTAACCATGGTCTTTTCTTGGCATAGATAGTCTCATTTAGAGATATATAGCTACCATCATATTCTTTGGGTAAACATTGAAATTGGAGAGCGCCTGAGGGTTTAGTTAAAGTAAGGTAAGTTTAACCTTGTTCAAAGTTGTTGTTCGTTAGGGTGAATTGCTTGAGTCTTGTTCGGATAGTGTTTGAGGAGTTTTCTTTTGGGATAAAGTATGAATTTTATTGATGATTTTCAGAAAGTGGTGTAGGTTTTGATTGTGAGAGTAATCCTTCCTTAATTGATCACGGGAGGTGTTATGTCCTTTGGGGGAGAAACCCGACAAGGGAGTACCTCTTGGTTTCTCCATTGGGTTTGGTTGTTTCTTTTACCTTGTTGTGACTTTCGAGGGTGGAAATTTTTCATGGTGGGGAGAATATTCACATAAATAACTTATTTTAAATGTATTTTTAATTTATCTTCCATTCATGCTTTGTGTTGAGGGTTTCCTAAGCTTTTGTGGAGGAATGTGTGGGTTTTAATGAATTGGGTAATATTGTGAGCCCAATTTTAGATTTACAAATAAATTTTGTAAATTTTATAACTAATTAATTTTTCAACATTTTTTATCCATTCCAATTCTAACTTGTCCTACCCTGACCTTTTAATTGCACCAATTAAATTTGGAGCCTTTATAAATCCATAATCAATGTGGATTTGGGTTTCTGTTTAAGTAGTTGGGCCACCCCGAAATCCCATTTCTAGTTAAAAAAAACATTTTTTTATATTTAATAATATATTCAATTTTAATTATTTTTTGGTGATTCCACCTATAACCAGAGACCACTAAACCTAGGCACACTCCCAATTTCATTTATCCCTCTTTGGAGCTCGTTTTCATCACGGAAGAGGTCAATAATTCTTTGGATTCCTCAATTAGAGGAGATTTATCAAGGTTATTTTTTTCCTTCATAACTCCTTCATTTCTCACTCTCTTTTCCCCATTCAATTTCTTACATGGACTCCTTGTCCTTTTTCGAATATCTCTTGAATTTTTAGCTTTTTTCAAATTCAGATACTAGTGTTTTGAGGCGATTTCTAGAAGATCCCTCAAGTAAGTTGTCCTTCTTCATTCTTCCTTCAATTTTCTTATGGTTACATTCAATGTGATTAGGGTTTCATCCCTTATCCTTGAGGTTCCTAAAGTCAAGAAGTTAGGGATCAAACCGAGGGTTTTATTTCTTATCTTTTGGGTAAAATATTGTGGTTTTAGGTTGGATTCCACTTCCTTGAGGTGCGGTGATGGTTCGGTTTATGTTTTGCACCATTTTTTTAGGGTTTCGACATAAAAGGTAGGTGGTTCCATACGTAAACAATTATTAAAGAGTTATATTATTGTATTTACTCATTTTTCATATTCCTAATATGTTGGTTGTTGTGTGAAAACTGATTATGATTGATTTGGTTATGTGTTTACTTTTATAGTTGAATTTTAACATGAAATTGGGTGTTTTCATGTGTAACTCATGGGGTATTATTTTGGTATATTTTATAACTTATGGAATTGGTTTACTAAATCTTTTTTGGACTGAAAATTCTGGTTTGGTAATGTATTAGTGTCATATGGGCCTAAAAATAGTGTTTTTAATAGGTTTGATGTGTAAAAAATTGTTATACATCTTGAGAGATTTTTATGAAAATGTGTGTTTTCATTTGTATATTTTGTGGTATCATTCCAAGTGATTTTATAACAATGGAAGGTGGTATTATAAATGACTCTCGGGATTCAAATTCTATTTTAGATAATTATTGTTATGGTTTTGGACTAAAATGGTTGTTTTGAAATGGGTTTTGTGTGAAATACATATTTACACCACTTGGGTTCTTTTTATGAAATTTGTAAATGTTTTAGTTGGTTTAAAAATGTGGGAAAAGGTGCATATGTACTTTTTGGTGTGTGTGTTCACCTATCATGGGGTTAATAATTATTAAGTGATTTTTTAGGTTTTCAAACATTTTTATAATGTTTTGTAAATTTTTGAAATATTTTATTAAATTGTGATGTCGGAGCGAAACTTGTTTGTGGACTGTTTCGTGTATGTTTGATGATAAAATGATTTTGAATGTAAAATGTGTATTATGTGGAATGTGTTTCTGAGATTTTATATTATGTGTATCACCTTGTAAATGTTTTATAAAATTTTGTAAAGGATGTGTTGAAGTGTTGAAATGGTGTGAAAAGATTTGTGGGTTGTTTTGGTGTGTTAATGAATTCAAAATGAATTTGAATGAAAAAGTGGATTTTTTGACTTATGTGATGTATATGTGTTCTTTTTGGTGAATATGGGATGTGGCAATGATATTTTCTTGTGAATTTTATATTTCTTGACATGTTTAACTTGTTCGAGAACAAAGGGAAAACCCGAGTATCTAGGTCGGTGGACATGTACTAGTATGCTATTGAATCTGTGGGGTTTGGCCTCAGTTTCACATAGCATGATTGTCACTTACAACACTAAATAAACAATGATGATGATGATTGGGGACCTCTATGTTTTGGGTATGTTTCCTACTAGTGGCTCGTGCATGAGAATAGATATTTGTGATGGTTACTCACACCAAGATACGAGGTACCTGGTACCCACAATGAGCTAGTGCCTAGGGGTTATTTTCTTATTGCTTATGCTCATTAAATAATTTATAATTATTGTTGGCATATGTTATATTTAGCTGTAAAATTCAGTAGATTTGGAATTTATTTTAAAAGTGTTTAATATTTAAATTATCCAACTTGAAAATTTATTTTTTTAAGTTACATCTTTTTAAAATTGTAACTAGAAATTACATGTTTTTGAAAACTTATGCTTTTCATTTTCGAATGTTTATTGCATGGAATCTCTTACTTGTGGTATCCTACTAGGAATTGGCTCACACCCTACTTACACCCTTGGGTGTAAGTAGACTTTTGTAAAGACCCGGAAATTCTGTGAAATTTTTTTTCTTAAACTCGAGGGATTTTTACGAGTCTGTGAATATTTACGGCGCTTGATTCTGAGGCCCGTTGTGCCCAGAATAAATTTCTGATGTTTTTTTGGGTACGTTCAGTAAACATGCAAGAGTGATTTTATAACTTTTGAACCGGTGCTTGGAATTGAAATCCGACGGCACCATTGAACTCACAGCGTTAGTGATTTCTTAATGATACCTTCAATGCAGTTTCATTCTAACGAGTATGGAAGTTATATTTTGGGGTTTTTAATTATATTAAATAAAAATAAAGTGTTGCTTTATTTTTATTTATGGTGGTTAAATTCTATAAGGGAAGGTTGGAGGTGGAGGCCACCACACCCTAACCTCCCATGGGAGGTTATGGTGGTGGGGCCCACCCGAGCATAACTTCCCTTGGGAGGATATTCTTGGTGGGGCCCACACATGATTTAAATCTCCTTTAACCCCCCATTTATGTGGGATGTCAACTCTCCACCTTCCCCCATTAATTTAATATGCCAACCCTCATAATTAATTAATTGAACTCTTTCTTTTAATTAATTGGAACCCTTTTGAATTCTTTTGAATTCTTGCAAACCATTAAAATAATAGAGAGTCTATTATTATTGGTTGGAAAATAATTTGCTGGATCATTGAGATAGGAACTTGGAGAAATTTATCCTTCTAACGAAGAACACCACACACCACCGAAGAACGAAGAACTTCTTCGTTGATCATTGACCAAGACAAAAGAGGAGGAGATGACCACGATGAATGCCAACGACACTTCTTCCTCGGACGCTTCCTGACATCAATGAATCGATGTTTTCCATTCCACTTCTTCCACCATCAATGAACAGCAAGCGAGTTAGGGGGATTTGAATCGAATTTATTTCCATTCTTCATCGTTCAATTTTTGGTTGAGAGATGTTGATTGATACCAACGTAACGCGGAGGGATCAGACCGCATGAACATGGCCCGACCCACCCCCTTCGATTGTTCTCATTTGATGACGGCAGAGGTGGAGTAATGCGACCAGCATCGGACCGGCTGCAAATAAACCAGTGGCATCAGGCCTCTAGGTTTCTGGGAGGGCGCGACAACATCGGGTCGCACGGAAGTAGAGTCGCGGCTAGGGAGCGCTGCATCGGAGGTGGCGCGGCACTGTCACACCACGCGGAGGATCTAGAGGCCGCAGCTAGGTTGGACCACAGAGGAGAAGGTGGAGAGGTTGGCCGCTCGGCCAGTAGGGAGGAGCAGGACCTCGTCGGGTCCCGCGTCTGCTTGACCGGCGCCACCTGGCACCGGTTTCGGCTCACACCTGAATGGCAAAGCCATTTATGTAGCCATGGGGAATGTGGTTTCCCCCCTGGATGAGGTTAGGAAAACCCCTACCGGGCCACTGGGTCGCCAGGCTGATCGGGCCTCCCGGCCGCCCTCAGGCCAGACCACCCCCTCAGGTCGGGCCGCCATCGGGCCAGGCCGCCCCCCTTGGGTCGGGCCGCCTTCGGGTTGGGCCTTCCACTCAGGGTGGCCCGACCACTCAGGTTTGGCCACCCCCTCAAACCAGGTCAAACCTCATTCCGAACCGGGTTGGGCCGGGTCGGTCCAACGTGGTCTGACCGGACCCGGGCCCATTTCGTCATTTTACACCTTTTTTCCCATATCTTGGGCTATGGGTGTCCAATCGATGAACTGTTTACAGCGATGAAAATCATAGAGTGTGGCAGTACTTTTGGAATATCTCACTTGATATTTGGACATAGTTGAGATATTTTAAGGTTGGTTTGAACCTAAAAACCAATCGGGCCCCTAGAAGGGAAATGCCAATAACTCGAAGACCGGGCGTTTGATTGACGCGTTGTCCATTGCGTTGAGACCCCTATGAAAAGGCATACCTTTGAGATACATCTACTTGGGACATCATGACAGTTGGAGTATTGACCAGTAGATCATGGAGCGGATCCTCCCAGAGACGAGCGTGTGAATTTTGGAGAATTAGTAGCTAGATAAAACCTGACGACTACTAACCTTTCGACACGGAGTGTTTCAACTAGTCCAATGGGTAGCGCCTCTATGTGATGTGGCATTCCCACAGTAGTGAGAATCTCTGTGTGACGCGGAAGACCCATGATACTCGACAAGAGGAGTACCTCATCATGCTATGAGGGAGAGCGCCTCTGTGTGAGCGCGGAAGACTCACGGTACTCGACAGGAGGAGTACCTCAGCAGCCCAAGGATAGTGGGAAGCGCCACTGTGTGATGCGGCATACCCACTATACTCGATAGAGGAGGAGTACACCATCAGTCGAGGTTGCGACTGTGTGACTGGGGTTGTTACTTGATACTAACCCCCCTGAATAATATCCTATTTTGAGCTGAGTCAATGACTTTAGTGTTTTCCCCATGATTGATAGGGGTTACTAGTTAACTTTTGTATATGTATGGGAATATACCTAAGTACTGGTTATCTGTTCGTTTAACTATTTGTGGTTTATCCTTGTCAGATTTTGTGAGACCTTGAGGGTCTTGGGGTCCCTAATAAGTATCGTTATACTCACCCCTATACGGGCTATACCCTCACCTCGTTGTGTTGGTTGCAGATGATGGACGACGCTGATCGGGGCAAAGAGTATCATAACAGGACGGTAGCCGGAGGTGAACCACTCGGTGAGACTTAAACGGAGAAGACAGATAGACTTGGGGTGTGTAGGAGTCCATCTATACCTACCATTCAGGTAGGAACCCCGTAGGATGAAAATGTAGCTTCTTTACTTCTTTTCTTTAGTTGTACTAGTATTTCTGTTGTATTGTACTTTAATGTTGGTCATGTATTTCAGGCCACCATTACTTTCAGTAAAATCTTTTTGTATACAGTTTTACATAGTGTCTTACTTCCAGTTGCGTACTCTGTTGTGTGTGTTTTAGTTTATAAAGTCAATGTCTTCCCAGTTTATGGATTTTCTCCTTTGGTTCTAGTCTCCAGCCCATGGACTATGGAAGGCGGTCTTTGGGTAGTCACGATACGGGCCCCGGAGGATGGGTCGTGACAAATTGGAATCAGAGGGCTTGGTTCTACAATAGAACTTAGGACTCTGATATTTCTTTTCTATGAAGAAATAGTGTTTAGGGTACTAAGTGTGGTCTTCAGTTCAGGGAGTCCAGTGTTTGTGCGGGCAGCCGATGTATCTATCCACCAGGACAATGACTACTGATTTCTGACGTAGTCCATGAAAACCCTGATTGTATGCATGTATTTAAATGTTTTCCTTATGTCATCTCAACCATATCAGCTCACCAGGTATAATCCTTTGACCATGTCACATATGTATCTTTTAGGATGCCTCCTCACAGACGACCAGTTAGATCCCCCAGAGTCATACGCTCTGACATCCCACTGAGCGCCGAGGCCTCGGTGCAGGGCCCTTCAGTAGTGGAGGCACCAGCGATACCACTTCTCTTTGTCCCACAGATGCCACCAGCCCCAGTAGCAGATGATGCACGCTCCTTGAGTGCATTGCATGAGTTCCAGCGCCAGAGGCCACCCGGGTTCTTGGAGAGACGGAACCACATGCAGCTGAGGATTGTCTTGAGTCTATAGTGAGAGTCTTCAGGGTGGTAGGGATACCAACAGAACTCATAATGATCCTTTCTATGAGTCTCCTTCAGGAAGCTGTAGGTATATGGTGGAGCCTGATGCTTCAGGTCCACGACGAGGCGACATTACTCTAGATAAACTTCAAGAGCATGTTCCAAGCATAGTTTGTTCCAGCCACTCTTCGAGCGGTGTGGATACATGAGCTACTTCATCTGCAGCAGGGTAGTATGACAGTAGCACAATACTCATCAAGGTTCACCGACATCTCTCACTACTCCCTAGATATGGTGTGAGACCCATTATTTAGAGGATGGACGATCGAGAAGGGGCTCGGAAGAAATATTAGGTCATAGATGCTCTTCCTTAGCATCCCGACGTAGGCAGGGCTGTTAGAGAGAGCCCTCCTAGTGGAGAGTTTCCTTGCTGAGAAATCACAAGCAGCGAGACCCACCACTAGTCAACATGAATTGAAGTCTTCTACAGCTGGTAGTAGACAGATGAAATCGAGGTCCTAGGGGACCAGACCCACGGGTGGATGACCGCAGGACTCAGTATCTGTTGTGCGGGGCTCCCGAGGTAGTGACTTGCCTTCCAGGAACAGACAGTGCTACTCATGCGGTGGGAAGGGTCACATGGCTTGTGACTATCTACCCCACCGTTCAGATAATCAGTAGGAAGTTGAGGGACCTCCCAGTTAGAGGTAGAGGTTCGATCGAGGTGGTCCACAGGGAGAAGGTGGACGTGGCAGTGGAGTTGGTCATGCATCTGGTGGAGGATGACATTATGGGGTGTTACCACCACCACCACCAGGAGGTCCACCCCGACTGTAGGGAGCAGGTGGAAAAGGGATATCTCACCTTTAGGTAGCTGAAGCATACAACCACAATGCTCTGGAGATGATTCAAGGTACTATTTGTGTCTACTACACCTTAGCTCTAGTTCTTATAGACACAGGTTCCAGTCATTCTTTCTTAGCCAGTGCCCTCGTTCGGAGCTCATAGATTTTGACGGAGCCTTTGGTTTGATCCTTACGGCTAGTGACTCCTACGGTAGCAGACTTGACGATTACGCACTGATTCCGATAGTGTGATCTTACTCTTGGAGGTGAGAGCCTTGGTTGGGATCTCCTCATAGCGGCGTCGAGGCCTTACGATGTCATCTTGGGTATGGAATGGTTATCTACAATCCATGCTCAGATCGACTGTATTAGGCACAAAGTGTGATGTGTCCGCATGGATTGGACCAGGTTCACCTTCACCAGTAAGAAGGGAGCCTTTGCAGCACAAGACATACTTACTCGGAGGAGGGTATAGCCGATAACTCACCAGTTGGCATGCCTTACCCTTGGAGCAGTTGATTTGGATAGTCGGACTTTTCCTGTAGTGGTGGACCAGTACACAGATGTTTTCCTCAAAGATGTTCCAGGTTTACCTCCTCACAGATAGATGGACTTCTACATGGATCTGTACCCCGGGATAACACTGATATCTACTACAACATATTGGATGTCTCCCACTGAGTTTCGTGAGCAGCGGGTACAACTAGAGGACTTGCAGGGAAAGGGATTCATCTGGCCTTGTGTTTCTCCCTAGGCACCCCCAATTCTGTTTTCCAATAAGGAGAATGGGAGCTTGTAGCTTTGTGTTGACTATCGTCACATGAACCAGGTGACCATGAAGAACAAGTACCCTCTCTCAAAGATTGACGGCCTCTTTGATCAGCTCAAGGGAGCTCGATGGTTTTTGAAGAAAGACCTCATATCAGTCTATCACCGGCTTAGTGTTCGAGATGAGGATGTGCAGAAAACGACCTTTAGGTGTCAGTACGACCACTATGAGTTCTTGGTTATTCCCTTCAGCATAACTAATTCTCCACCAGTGTTCATGTGTCTCATGAACATGATCTTTCAGCCATACCTCGATCTCTTTGTCTTAGTCTTCATTGACGACATTTTGATCTACTCAACTACTGAGGAGGAGGATGCCTACCATTTTCAGGTTTTACTGGACACACTCTGAGAGCACCATCTTTATGGTAATCTCTCGAAGTTCCAGTTTTGGATTCGAGAGGTTCACTTCTTGGGACACGTCATCTCAAAGGTTGGAGTTGCAGTTGATCCAGCGATGATTGTGGTGGTAATTTCTTGGGAGCTACCCAAGTGTGTGATCGAGGTACGTAGTTTCCTAGGCTTGGATAGGTACTATCGGAGGTTTGTTCCAGACTTATCCATAGTGGTAGAGCCACTATAATCCTTTACAAAGAAGGGGAAACCCTTCGTGTGGTCGGAGAGATGCCATCAGAGTTGGCAGGTGCTGAGGAAGAGGCTGACTAGTGCCCCCATATTAAGGCTTCCAGAGGATAGCATAGTGTATGTAGTTCACTCTAATGCATTAGGGACCAGACGTGGGTGTGTCCTGATGTAGGAGTGAGCAGTGATCACATATAGTTCTCGGAAGCTGAGACAAAATTATCAAAACTATGTTACCCATGACCTAGAGTTAGCAGTAGTGGTATTTTCATTGAAGATGTGGTGGCACTATATGATGGGCGAACATTTTACCGTGTACTCTGATCACACGAGTCTCAAGTATAACGTCTCTTAGAAGGACCTGAACCTGAGACAACGGCTTTGTCTAGAGTTCCTCTAGGATTATGACTTCAAGATATTATGTACTTCTAGAAAGGGGATTGTTTTTGCGGATGCGCTTAGCAGGAGGACTTGTATTCAGCTGCTAGATGAGGCAACAGAGCAGCTGCTTTCCTTGTAGATATACTTTGTAGATAGGGATGGAACAACCTATCTACAGTATCTCACAGTCACTCCTTCACTTCTTCAGTGAGTGAGGGAGGTGCAGCATGGGGATACTGACTGCGAGACGCGACATGTTCAGATATCCACAGGGCAGGCACATGATGGATTTCCTGAAGGTGGGGAGCACATCGTCCTCTTTAAAGGACATACCAGGGGACCAATAGCACTTCAGGAGGAAGTTTTGTGGGAGTTCCACACTTCCCCTTTAGCGGAACATCCAAGAGTGGATAAGATGTATCAGGACCTCCGACAACATCACTGGTGGCTAGGTATGATGAATGCAGTAGCATAGTTTGTATCACAATGCCTCACTTGTCAGCAAATGAAGGCGGAGCACCAGGTACCAGTAGGCTTGATTCATCCCTTAGAGGTCCCAGAGTGGAAGTATGATGGGATATCCATGGACTTCATGATGGGTCTTCCACGTACATCCAGGAGTCACGATTCGATATGGGTGATCGTTGACCGACTCACCAAGTCGGCCAACTTCTTACCGATCAGAGAGCATAGCTCAGTAGAGAGCTTGGGATGCCTCTATGTGTAGGAGATTGTGTGTCTTCCTGGAGTACCTTCTTCTATAGTCTTTGACCGTGATGCACGGTTTACTTCCCAGCTTTGTAAGGGGTTGCAGGAGGCTTTCGGGACACAACTTCCCTTGAGCACTGCCTTCCATCCTCAAACAGATGGTTAGACTGAGCGGACCATTTAGACCCTCAAGGACATGCTCCGAGCATGTTTTCTCGACTTTGGTCACAACTGGGAGGATCACTTGCCTTTGGTAGATTTATCCTACAACAACAACTATCACTCCACCATAAGTATGGCACCTTTTGAGGCCTTGTATGGTCGACCTTGCAGATCGCCACTGTGTTGGACATTCCCAAGGGAGTCTGCACTAGTAGAACTAGAGATGGTATGGGATACCTCGGAGAAGGTGCAGATCATCCAAGAGTGGATGAAGGCAGCATAGAGTGGGCAGAATTCATATGCTGAAAAGAGACAGAGACCTCTGGAGTTCGAGGATGGCGACCACGTCTTTCTACGGGTCTCACCTTCACAAGGTATACCTGGATTTGGCCGATGAGGCAAGATATCTCTATGATTCATGGACCTTTCAAAGTCCTCAGAATAGTAGGTGAGGTGGCTTACCTCTTAGCTCTTCCACCTCAGTTTCACCAGGTGCAAGACGTCTTCCACGCATCTCAGTTTAGGAGATACGTGCATGAACTTTCTCACATCATTGACTATGGGGAGTTGGACATCGATGACGGGGCGACTATCATTAAGGTTCCAGTGGATATTGAGGATCGACATGAGCGGGTCCTACTTTGACGATCGAAACCTCTGGTGTGAATTTTCTTGTAGCACGAGAATCTTCAGGAGAGCACATGGGAGCGGGAGGCTCAGATGCATGTTCAATACCCCCATTTGTTCCCTTAGTTCGAGTTATAGCTTATGGGGATGTAAAGCCCTGAGGTGGGGAGAATGTGAAGACCTATAAATTCCATGAATTTTTTTTTCTTTAATTGATAGGATTTTCACGAGTCCACGGATATTTACGATGATTGATTCAAGGGCCCATTGTGCCCGAAATCAATTTCTGAAGTTTTGTTCAGGTACGTTCAGTAAACGTGTGAGTGGGATTTTATAACTTTTGAACTGGTGCTTGAAATTGAAATTTGAGGGCGTCATTGAACTCGCGGTGTCGTTGATTTCTTAGTGAGACATTCACCGAAGTTGCGTTCTAACAAGTATGGATGTTAGATTTTGGGGTTTTTAATTAAATTAAATAAAAATAAAGTGTTGCTTTTTTTGTTGTGATTAAATTCTCCCAGGGGAGGTTGGAGGTGGGGTCCACCACACCCGAACCTCCCATGGGAGGGTATGTTGGTGGGGACCACCCGCGCATAACCTCCCATGAGAAGATATTCTTGGTGGGGCCCACAATAGCTTTAAACCCCCTTTAACCCCCCATTTATGTAGGATATCAACTCTCCACCTTGCCCCATTAATTTAATGTTCCAACCCTCGTAAATAATTAATTAAACTCTTTCTATTGATTAATTGGAACCCTTTTGAATTCTTTTGAGTTCTTTCCAACCATTAAAATAATAGAGAGTATATTATTTTTGGTTAGCAAATCTTTTGGTGGAGCTTTGAGAGAGGAACTTGGAGAACTTCATACTTCCAACGAAGAACGCCACACAACACCGAAGAATGACAAAATTCTTCATCGATCTTTGACCGTGCCAAAAGAGAAGAAGCCGACCACGAAGAACGCCGATGACGCTTCTTCCTCGGATGCTTCTCGACGTCTACAAATCGACCTCTGCCATTCCTCTTCTTCCACTGTCAACGAATGAAAAGAGAGGTAGGGAATTTGAGTAGAATTTATTATGGTTTAGAGATGATGATTGATACCAACGTAACATGGAGGGCTCAGACTGCATGAACACGGACCGACCCTCCCCCTTTGATTGTTCTCGTTTGATAACGACGGAGGTGGAGCAACGTGACTGCTGTCGGACCGGCCGTGAAGAAACATGCGGCGTAAGGCTGCTGGGTCACCAAGAGGGCGCAACACCATTAGGCCGTGCAGAATGAGAGCCTTGGCCAGGGCGGTCCGCGGCGGAGGCGTGCAGGGTCATTTTACCGCCCAGAGGGTAGTAGGAGGTCGTGGCCATGCCGAGCCGCGGTGGAGGCGGCGCGGTGCCACCGCACCCCGTGGAAGAGTTGGAGGTCACGACAAGGACGAGCTGTGGCGGAAAAGGCGTGACGCCGTCGCGCTGCGTGAAGCAGGGGAGCTATGGTCAGGGTGGGCTACAGCGGAGTAGGTGGAGCGGCTGGCTTCTCAACCATCCGGGAGGAGTGGGACCCCATTGGGTCCCACGTGTGCTAGACCGGCGCCACCTAACGCCAGTTTCGGCTCACACCCGAATGCCAAAGTCGTTCGGGTGGATAGGGGGAATGCGATTTCCCCCTGGTCATGGCTATGGTGGACCCCCACTGGGCTGTAGGGTCACCAGGCCGACCGGGCCGATGGGCCAACTAAGCTGCCAGGTCGGCCTCAGGTCGGGCCACCCCCTCAGGTCGGGCCGCCATTGTGTCGGGCCACCCCCCTCGGGTTGGGATGCCTTTGGGTCGGGCCGTCTACTCGGGTTGGGCCGAACACTTTGGTCGGACCGCCCCCTCGGACTGAGTCGGACCTCGGTCTTGAACAGGTCGGGCTGGGTCGGTCTGACTGGGTACGACCGGACACAGACCTGTTAAGTCATTTTACACCTTTTTGCCCAAATCTTGGGCTATGGGTGTCTGATTGATGAACCATTTGTGGTGACGGAAATCCTAGAGTGAGATGGTTCTTTTGGCATATTACCCTTGAGATTTGAACACAGTTTAGATATAGTCAGGTTGGTTTGAACCTAAAAACCAACCGGGCCCCTGAAACAGAAACTCCAATAACTCGCAGACCGGGCCTCCGATTGACGCGTCGTCTGTTGCGTTGAGACCCCTATGACAAGGCAGACCTCTGATATACTTCTACTTGAGACTTCGTGACAGTTGGAGTATCAACCAGTAGCTAGTGGAGAAGATTCTCTTGGAGATGAGCATGCGGAGTTCAGAGACCTAGTTTCTAGATAAAACCTGACGACTACTAACCTTTCGACTTGAAGTGTTTTGACTAGTCCAATGGGAAGCGCCTCTGTGTGACGTAGCATGACTACAATGGGGAGCACCTTTGTGTGACATGGCAGACCCATGTTACTCGACAGGAAGTGTACATCCATAGGCTACAAGGGGGAGCGCCTCTATGTGAGTGTGGGAGACCCGCGGTCTTTACAAGAGGAGTACCTCTACAGTCCAGGATAGTGGGAAGTGCCTCTGTGTGACGTGGCAGGCCCAATGTACTCGATAGTGGAGGCGTACACCATCAGCCGAGCTTCCAACAGAGTGACTGGTGTTGTTACATGATACTGCCCCATACAATAAAATCCTGGTTTGAGCTGAGTCAATGACTTTAGTGTTTTTCTCTTGATTGAGATGGGTTACTAGATAACTTAGGTATATGTATGGTCATATACATAAGTAATGGTTATCCATTGGTTTCATTATTTGTGGTTTATCCTTGTCGGATTTTTTGAGACCTTGATGATCTCAGGGTCCCTACTTAGTATCGTTATACTCACCACTATATGAGCTATGCCAGCACCTCATTGTGTTGGTTGCAGATGACAGATAGCGCTGATCGGGGAAGAGATTAGCAGAAAAGGACGGTACTCAGAGGTGGACCACTCAGCGAGACACACACGGAGCGGACGGACAGACTTAGGGTGATGAGGAGGCCATCTGTACCTACCCTTCAGGTGAGAACCCTGGAGGACGACCCTATAGTTTCCTTAATTCTTTTCCTCAGTTGTACTAGCATTTTAGTTGTATTGTACTTTACAGTTGGGCTTGTATTTCTGGACCCCTTTACTTTCACTACACTCATTTGTATACAGTTTTTCTTAGTGTCTTACTTCCAGTTGCGTACATTATTTTGTGTGTTTCAGTTTATAATGGAAATTCCTTCCTAGTTAAGGGATTTTCTCCTTTGGTGCTAGTTTCCAGCCCCTGGACTATGGAAGGCAGGCTTGGGGTAGTCATGATACGGGCTCTGGGTGACGGGTCATGACAACTTGGTTATTTTTATTGTTGTAGGATGGGTACAGTTTTTAGTTCCAGTTGTTCGGGTCTCTAGCAGGTCCTTCATGACGAAGTATTGTGAAAATGGCTTGAGGGTGGTGCCCCTTACCATTATGGTTCTTGGATATCCATTTTTTGTTTTGTACCTTTGTAATGGCCTTTTTACATTGTTTCAAATCATATAATTCAGTTCTGAAATTTTGTAAAAGATCGTTTTAGTTGAAAAATCCAGATTTTTTTTGTTGAGTTCATTTGTTGTTTAGTGTTTATAAAATTGGGTAAATCATTCGAAAACATTATTTTATGATACCTGAGAACTTGTGCCACCCCTTGGGGATCAGAGACGCCCTTTGGGCCTTGTCATGGGCCGGTTTTGGTGCTAGTTTTGGTGGAAAACATATATGGTTCCTGACAATCTATAATAACGGTTAATATCCCCTAGGGGTGTATCCTTGTGGTTACACTTTTTTGGGGTCTTAGAGATGTCTCAAGGACAATTATACCTTATTATATTATAATAATTTGTGGAATTTATTTATATTTTTTCCCCAAAATAATGTTTAAAATATGAATATGGTATAGAGAATATTAAATTTGAATCATTTATAGGATATTATAATCAAATATAAAGTCCACATTGAAGGACCAAATGGTTTTCTTTCAAGATTGTAATATTTCTTCAAATAAAATTATGTCTATATATGGTATGTAGAAATAATGAATCTAATGGATTGAGATATATCATAGGGTGTTTAATATCCATATATTCTTGTATATTTAAGGAGATGAAATATTAAAATATGATACAATCAATTTTCATATTTTAATTTGTTTATTCATAATATTATTGATTGAAAAAGTCAATATAAAATTATAACTATTAGAATAATAAAATTTTACTAATGGATATTAGGAATTTTTTTAAATTATAAGAATATAGTTTGATGTTTGAAATTATATTAGTAGCATGATGAGTTGAAATGATATTTGTAACTATTGAGATGGGTAGCTTTGAAATTCATATCAAGGAAGATCTAAAAATTTTAAATGACATAATTTTGAAATACTAAATATTCAAACTAAAATATAAATTAAATAATATTATGGATTAGATTATTCATCTCATAATGGAGGATAAAAAATTCCAAAGATAAATTTCAATTTCACGGAGTATGAAGATCCTATAAAATAAAATTACTTTATAAAGAAGTGCGGTGTTTGTTATAGAAGAAAGGGGTTGGCTATTAATTATAATTAGTGGTCATACATTTTATTTTGGAATAATGATTACAACATGTGTAATACACCTCGATCTAGTATCTTATTTATTAAATTGGTAGATAATACAAGTAATAAAATCCTAAAATACCTAATAGATTTGATGTATTAAAGAACCATATACATATATGATTCGTATATCCCATTAGAAATATAAAATACATAGAATAAAATAATTCTTGTATCCTCAATATAATTCATATTAAACTTGTTCATATCCTAGGGAAAATAAAACAAATAAAAGGTTGATCATAAATGCTCAGTAAGGGTTTTGTACATTAGAATATATCATGATTAAATAAGTAATAATCAACGTGGAAAGGTAAATAACTGAAAACACATTCAATTTAATCTATAACAGGAAAAATAAATGCATCCATGGATAATATCAATACAGTAATCTCATGGGTAATAATAACTAAACTATCAATAAATAAAATTATTAATATTGTATGTCATGATATCATAGATCTTTATATATATACCATCAAATCCATATTCTATTCAAGTCTATTTTATGGGTCGACATACACCAGAAACCCATTTTATTCTAGCATGCTTGTTTTTTTATCGTACATGTTGATTCATTGAGGGGACATATAATTTGGGGTCTACCCATGTTTTCATACATGATGATATCCATACCATAAAATCCATGTTCCATGAATGTTTAATATATCGGTCTATATACATAAGAAACCCATTTAATTCTATCCTCCTGATTTTTCTTAAGAGACATGCAGATGCATCGATGGGTTATATAATTCTTAACCCCACACATAATTTCATGACCTATGAATTCTTCAAATATTTAATTATCCATTTATTTCATGAAAAATATTCCTTATCAAAAAAATTCTTTATCGATTAATGAATACATATTATCTATAATTCCTGGCTCAATAAAATTACTTTCAAATTAAGACACCACATGTAGAAATGTTATATGTTTTAAGTAATAATCATATCCATGAGACAAATAATATTTCTATTAATGTGAAATTTAATGTATAATGATCAAAATAAAATAATTGTTTCATTAGAAAATTAATTTTTGAAAGATTAATCAAGTGATGATATATGACCGTCAAAAAATTTGATTTTATAGTAAAATTGATACTTTAAAACAATATCTAAAAATATAAATGAAAGACATAAAATATGTTTTAATTAAATATTTTTCTTTTTAAAACCATTGAAAATATATATATGAAAATATAAAGGGTGTAAATGGGGTGGGTGGTTGGAAAGTTATCTGATGTCGTATAAGTTAAAGAAACATTCCATTTGACTTTTTTAAAATAAAGATAAAAATGATCTATTTCATAATAAATCCATTGACACTAATGAAATGAATCTATATTTGAAAATGGTTAATGGAAATGGTTCATACTTTTCTTTTAAGCCATGTCGAGCTTGGGTTATAGTCCAAAAAGTCTCTCCCTGTCGGTGACATGTTTGGCATATGGCCTCCAACCATAAGGTCATGTCACCCACTGACACTAGTTCCCTTTTTGAGTTGTTTGGGTTTCCTTTGATTTCTGAAAGTGGTTTGAATTAGTAATGTTGGTTTTGAAAAATGGTTGTTGGAAATGACATATTTAATTTTAGGGTTGTTTTAATAGAAATGGAATGAATGTTTTGTTTTTGGGAAAAAGTTGTTTTGTTTTGGCTTTGTTATTCCTAGGGGTTCTCACATGCTTAGTTATATTTGAAAATGTGGGCGGACATATGGTATGTTGGATGGATGCCTGGGGTGGCAAAGAGATATTCATGTGAGTGAGACTCTAAGGAATACCAATAATGAGGGTTTAAACCACCAAACTTGTTTTAAAAAATGTGACTTCAAAAAGAATTTTTTGATGTTATCATGGATTTTTTTCTTGTGTTTAGATCTTGTCACCAATAAGGTGTCTGATTTTGAGTATTGTTATTTATTGAGTTGGCCATGATGGAGTTATTTACTATTCTTGTCCCGTTGTTATCCCCTTGAAGCATCGATGGGTGATCGTAGTGTTGTTGATCAGCCTTAGGATTTTATGCTTGAGTTTTGGAATTTAGATCCTCCTCTATTTTATGGTCAAGCAGCCCCTTCCATAGTAGAGGAGTGGATGCAGAAGATTTAAAAGAACATTAACCTCATTGAGTTTCCCGAGTCGTTGAAGGTCATGTTTGCGACCTTCATTCTTGAAGGTTCACCATGGATGTGGTGGAAGTAAAATTCTCAGAACAAGCCCCATCAAGAGCTTACTTGGGAGTTTTTCCATGATTTGTTTATTCGTTAGTATTTCTATGAAGAAGAAAGTGATAGAAAGAGGATGGAGATGTGTTATTTATAGTAGGGCAACAGATACGTGTTGGAGTATTTCCATCACTTTGTGGAGCTAGTCCCTTATGATTCAGGGTATGCCACAAATGACTCCATGAAGGCTTGATGCTTCGAGGAGGGTCTCTACCCTGATCTATAGTCAAAGGTGTCAGTGTCTAACCTAATCTCATTTTCCGATGTGGGGAGAAAATCTATTCACATTAAAGACATGATGACAAGAGTTCTCGAAGTGGTCCTCCTTCTTCAATTCTTTGGAGTAGTGGGGAGACTACCAACAAGAAGATGAGTAAGAGATTGAAAGACGATGGAGCAGGTCGTGGAATCAAAAGGCCTCGGGATCTTTCATCAACCTATTTGGAGTGAGATATCATTGTGTGTTATCAGTGTGGTAATCTGGGTCACATGAAGATGTCATTACCACGTACTCCTAAGCCCAGTCACATTTGCGGACATTTGGGTCACTTACAACAATTCTATGTGGGCATTTCTAGAAAGCGTCATGGAGGAATTTCTCAAAAGTGATATGATGTTGGTTTTTTGTTTAATGTTTCAGATGTATGATTCCTTCTAGTGTAAGGGATCTCTTATCTTTGTAGTGTATTGATGGTATTTTGGGTTTTGAAATGTACGGTAATGTCATGGGTCTTTTGATGAACTCAGGTTTTCAATGCCAGTGTGGTTTTTATATTAAAATTCAATCCATTATTTTTTTAAATAAAAATATATTTGGTTATTATTAGGGTTATCAGAACCTGAATTCAAGGCAGGAGATGGTTCATCCATCAAAACTCCTGCCAAAAGGCCTCAGAGTGAAACCGGTGCGTTATTAGGAACCCCATGGAATTTTATGGTGTCTGGTTAAGGTTGTGAATTTTTTGATGTGAGGTGCTGATTAATGGCCTTGCGTGGATGACCCATATGGATCATTTGAGACTTTGTCTTGTGTTCATCTCGAAGTGAATATTCAGGAGTAGTTTTCTGTCGTAGTTTCCTTTATACAATCCTTGGGTCCTCCCTCCCTTCCCATGGTGTTAGGGTTTATAGTTTGTACGATGTTTTTGTTAAGCTCTTATCTCTTCCAAACGGGAATGAGTTGGTAGAATGTTCTTGTCATACATCTTTCATCGTGAGTAATACTTGGATCAGGCCTAAGTATTCATTATGTTTTTCCATTTATAGGTATTTTCATTATGGTGGGGAGACCCACTGTGAGCCTCTTTGGGTTTTCTCTTAAGTAGTTATCAGATGCAAGTTGAATTCTTATAGTGGGGAGTCCGTTCTAGCCTCCCCCTTGCTGGTGATCTGTTTCATGAAATGAGGCTGAGTCCCACAGATGTTCAATGGGATTTCCTTGGGTTAATAGATTGGATCGGGTTGATGTGGAGTCCTTACGTGTTGATCAATAGGCAGGATGGTTTCATGGCTTTCTGAGGATGTAAAGCATTATGGTGGGGAGAATTTTCACCCCCCGACCGATGAGATTATTTAATTTTAATTTTCATGATTTGATCTTCTTTTGTGGTCTGGGTAGGTCTGAGAAGAATTTTGTGAGTTTGGGTTAAGAAAAAAATGCCCATTTTAGGTTCGATGTTATTCGGTGCACGAGTGGAGCACATTTCTGAATCCTCGTGTGTCTCCGCCCAGGTAACGGCACAACTGCCCATTCTCTAAAAATGAAAATAAATGATTTTGTAATTAATGAAAAAATTAATTGCATCGTTTAAAAATTTTATTGCTAATATTATTATGATTATTAAAATGAAATAATTTTTTTATTATCTTAAATTTTATCATCATGACTTTATTATTAGAATTATTCTGTATTACTATTATTATTATTACGTTATTAGAACTTTTGGTTACTGTTTTTTTTATTTCATTATCATCATCATCATCATCATCATCATTATTATTATTATTATTATTATTATCACTACTACTATTACAATTATTATTATTATTACTACTATTACAATTATTATTATTGTTTTTATTTTATTCATTATTAATTTATTATTAGAAGGTATATTTAATATATATGTATATATGTATATAATTTTTTTTTTAATTTTATTGTATTTTTTTAACCCTTTTTCTTTAGGGTGTGTTGAACTCTTTTTCACCTGAATGTTGAGTGTGTCACCCCCATCGCTGCCTCCCCTGTGTGCGGTGAAATTTTCCCTTTCCCCTTTGCTGTGCTCTAATGAACCAATGTCGCGGGATCTCCGCCCTCACCTCTGACCAGCTGACGCCGAAGCATATCCCTCCCCCTACACAGTGTGCTACACCAGACCCTACACACCTCATGCTTTGCGCACCCCATCAATCACACCCATCACCTCTTTCTCCTTCCCACCGAAACTCTTGCCTAGCTCCAGCCTCACCTAGCACCCCCTCCGCACTCCAGCTGGTGTCTGCACCCCTTCGGCCTTGCTCAAATCATGCCCGCCTACCCTGACCCCCTACTCCATACAGCGAGTCGACGCTTACGCCCCTCCCTCTTGGCCACCTCCTTCCCCTCGCACATAATAGCAGCCCAGTGCCTTGGCCCCTCTCCTGGTCTCAGCATGCACAGACCAACTGCACCCCTATGTCCGCCTCCGCACCCAGCCCAGCAGCCTCCCCGAGACTCAACCCTCCTCGAAGCATTGCATCAGCCCCACCGCAGCCCAGGCACTTCCTCGAGCCCCTCTGACCTCCTGTTCACCAATGGTGTTTTCCCCATCGTCTAACCCACCTTCAGTTGTGCGTTCCTCCCCCGTCCAATGCCCCTTTCTATGATTATCCATCCAGCACCTCTTCCCCTTCTGATGAGGTTCTGTCCACCGACCGTTTCTGATGGCTTCTTCCTGGAATGCATAGCCCTTATCGGTGCGCGCCCAGCCAGCTACCACCTTTCAGACATGCGTGGCCTCTTCGGTGTAGCCCTCTAATTTTTATTTTTTCTTTTCCTTAATTTATGTTGGGAGTTTTTCACATTGAGGGTTCATTTTGGGTGCTTTATGGTTTTTTAGAACCCTCGGGAGGTAGTGTCAGGTCTGCGTCATTGTCATGATTCAGTTTCAAGGTGAGTTTTTTTCTCATTGCTTGGTTTCACATACTTTAATTGGGGTATTTTGTGTTTTGAGTTCTTAGTGTTTGGTTTATAGAACTTTGGAACTTACCACAAGGTTTGAGACGCGTGTTGTATCTTCATGCCACGTATCTGAGGTAGGTTCCCATTCTAATGCCTTTTAAATTTTAAGTTGAATTTTTTCCTGCTGTTTGCACTCTATATATATATATATGCTAAATATTATTGTGAAACTTTTGATTAATTCATCTATTATTCAAATTTATAATTCAATTATTGTGGTGTGAAAAATGTTTTCGTTTCATTATGTTTGCGCACGATAATTGTTCAATTAAATGTTTTATTAATTTCGCACATAAATTATTAATTTAAATAAGTTTGCGCCATGAAATTGGTGTTTTTACCTGGTTGAGTCTTAAATGGAAACTATTTTATTAAATGTTTCATGTGTCACTGATAAATTTCTCGGCCGGCTCTTACAGTTTATTTGGAAAAATAAAATGTTTTTGGTTTGGTTTTATAAAAATATTTGCAACATGTGATGTACTTTTTTGGAGCTCCTTAAATGGTTTCAAAACTAGTTTTGGTCTTATATGGAAGTTTAATTTCTTTTAAATGGTTGTTAAAGAGCCCGTGGTGGTATTTCCACCATCTTGGAAAAAGAATTTGGTTCTTTTTAAAGTTGTGATTGAGAAATCTATTCAATGCCCATTTGGCACATTATGGAAAATGATGAAATTGTTTTGATGAAAACTCTCCAAAGATAACTCTTCTTTCTTGTTGGTACTGATTGTTTGGGAGGCCCATGCTTAGATTCTCCTAGTTGCTTGAATGGTTTAAAGGGAATAGGTTGTCCCATGGAGTGGCTTAGGGTGACGCCTATTGTGCATTATTATATATATATGTATGTATGTATGTATGTATGTATGTATGTATGTATGTGATTGGATGCTCAGTTGGAATCGGTTGCCTCACCCACTTTTCAAATACATGGGAAATGGGAATCTTGCATATTGAGATAATATTATAAGAATGATTGTTTCACTGGAAGGTTATTATACTAACCGGTGGCCCATAGTAGGTGGATATATTGGGTTTCTTACTATGGGATTTTCCCTCAGCCTTCCTGAGAAAGGATGGTTGACCATTTTGGGCATTTTTATTTCATTGTGTGTGACATGTAAACAAGGATGAGGTCTCACGTATTGGTGTCTTTTGTATTATTCTTGATCTCCCGGGTTCACCTCATTCTATTTGGTTTTGTTTCTTTTAGTAGTGATTTTGATTCTTATATGTATACCTACATTTCCTTTGCTGTAAGATTTCTTTTTTTCATTTTTGAATATTGTTTTCCTTGGAAAATTGAAAAAATGGTTTTTATTAGGTTTCTAAAAATGGTTTTCAAATAAATGTGTTTAATCCTATTTGTACAAACTTGAAGAATCTAAACATCACTTTCCCTTTTTAAAAATCCATTGACACTAATGAAATGAACCTAGATATGAAAATGGTAAAGGGAAATGGTTCACACTTTTCTTTTAAGTAAAATATTTATAAAAAAGTACTTTTAAAAATTGTAGTTCAAAATTGAGATAGTGTTTATTTTAGTTTAAAGGTTGTGCAGTATAAATAGATATCAGGATAGCCTATTGAGTTTTAATCCTCATGCCTATAGTTTTTTCTACCTTTAGTGTTTGTATAGGATACACCTTGAGTGCGGTCACCATGGGAAAAGCTTGATCGTTGAGTCAGATAGTGACCTGCGAGGTAACATGAAGTTAGTTCGGATGTCATGTTTGGTTATTTTTAATTACTTTTGTTCTCATTTAGTTATTTTATTTTTTTATTCATCCTGTACTTGTCTTTATTATTTCTGCTGATTTTTTTTTATTTTTCATGGGAGAAACCGTTCACACAGTCTCTGTTGATGCCCTGGCACTTGTCGCCAGCCTAAGAAAATCAGGAACGCCTCTCGGGCCTTGTCGTGAATCGTCTTGGGTGACCGGTTCAGGGTCGAATGGGGTTGGTTCATTACCGAACCACCCATAAAATCTCATCATACATCCTTCAGTGGAGTTTGAGGTAATCTTGGGAATGGATTGGCTATAATTATACAGAGACAACTACAACTTTCAGGAAAGGTAGATCACTCTACAAATCCTGAACCATACTCCAATTATTTATAAGTGTTAGGAGGAAGATAAATCTCATTTAGAATCATTCCCTCAAGTGTGGGTATTACTGCCTTCTAAGCAAGCATTTCTAGCTCAAATTATTGTGAAAAATATAAGAATCATGCTCGAAAACATTCCCATTGTACGGAACTACACTAATGTATTTCTTGAATTATTTCCTAGTATTCCTCTTAATCGAGAGGTTTAGTTATAAAATTAAATTATTCTTGGATCACTACCTATATTAAATACACCTAATAGAATTGCCACCA
Source organism: Viscum album (assembly GCA_963277665.1). Classification (NCBI taxonomy): domain Eukaryota; kingdom Viridiplantae; phylum Streptophyta; class Magnoliopsida; order Santalales; family Viscaceae; genus Viscum; species Viscum album. The sequence goes on from OY728151.1 coordinate 570,856,880, forward strand.
TAGATTTGTAAGAGCTAAAGAAGTAATTAGAGGAGATTCTAGATAAGAGTTTCATACTCCCAAGTGCTTCACCATGGGGTGTTCCAATCCTCTTCATCGAGAAGAATGATGGATCAATGTGCCTCTCAATTTATTATCATGAGCTCAATAAAATCATGATAAAGAACATGTATCCCCTAACTTGGATAGATGAATTGTTTTATCAGCTTCATGGGGAAAGTTATTTATCTAAGGTTCACCTTCGGTCAAGAAATAACTAATTAAATGAGAGGAATGAATATGTTCCCAAGACTGCCATTCAAATGAGGTATAGACACTATGAGTTCACAGTGATTCCATTAGGACTCAGAAAAGCTCCATCCATTTTTATGGATCCAATGAGTAGTGTCTTTTGATATTACATTGAAAAATTTGTGGTTTTCTATATTGTTGATATTTGGATATATTACAAGATAGAGGAGGAACACAATGATCATTTGAAAACTGTGCTAAAGACATTACAAGGGGATAAACTATATGAAAAGTAGAGTATATGTGAGTCCTGGATGGAAGAAGTATCATTCTTTGGTCATGTTATTATCAAAAAAGGGATATATATATATATACCCATCACAGACAAATGAAATCAAATAGTGGTCCAAGAAAACATCTGTAATAGAGATTTGTAGCATCCTTGGTCTTGCTAGGTATTACCGATGATTTGTGAATAAATTTTTAGGATTGACAAACCCAATGACCAAGCTGTCACAGAAGGGATTCAAGGCCTTCTAGACTCAATAATGTGAGGAAAGCTTTATGGAGCTCAAAAATAGGCTTATCACCATTCCAGTACTCACACTCCTGATAAGTGGGGAACTATTTTTGGTTTATAATAATTCTTTAAAGATGTAATTAGGCTATGTGATGATGAAAACTGATGAAGTGATATCCTATTCTTCAAGGTAGTGGAAAATCCATGAGCAAAACTATCCCATGTGTGATCAGGAGTAGGTAGTTGTGATCTTTAATTTGAAAATCTGGTGGCATTATCTCTATGGGGATAAGTGTAAGATATATATTGATCATAAGAGTCTAACAAATATATTACCATAGAAGTAAATTAATATGTGATAGAAAATATGGTTAGAGCTCATCAAGGATTATGAATTATCAATCCACTCTAATCCTGGTAAATAAAATAAGGTCACAGATGATCTATGTTGAAAGGATCTTGTATCATTATTAATGATGAGAGTTAATAAGGATAAATTCTTATTAGATGGTCAGAGGATGTACATGGTAATAATTAATGTAGGAACATCATCAATATTTTCTCTACTAGTATCTTAGCCATGCCTTATTGAGAATATGAAGGATTCTCAAAGAAAATATGTGGAAATTTTGAAAATGGTGGAAGCTATTATAAATGGGAAATTATATGAGTTCAAGATTTATGAGGAAAGAGTTGTAAGATGTGGTTCATGACTACGTGTACCATCCAATCCAAAGATAAATATGGTGATTTTGAATGATGCACATAGACCAACCTTCACTATTCTCCTAGGGAACAAAAATATGTATCGAGATATCCTAGAGAACTTTTTGTGGGACAATATGAAGAAGGAGATTGTGGAATATACATCAAAGTGCCTTGTATGTCAACAAGTGAATGCTGAAAGAAAAAAGTATAAGTTTTGATGCAACCACTATCCAAAACAACATGGAATTGGGAGAACATTACTATGGACGTTGTCACTAGACTTCTAACGACATCTAGAGGAAACAATGCTATATGGGTCATTGTGGATCATCATACAAATACATATTACATAATCGCAATTTTAGAGGACCTATCATTAGATCAACTTGCATAGATATATATCCAAGAGGTTGTAAGGCTGCATGGACTACCGCTATCGATTATATATGATCTGGATTAGAGATTCTATATGATTTCCTAGAAAAGAAACCAACATGGACTAAGCTCTATGTTGAACTGTTGTATTGACTATCATCCTCAAACTGATGGCTAATATGAGTGAAATATTTAGACACTCTATGATATGTTGAGATAATGTTATATAGAATTCAAAGGAAGATGCAACCAATATCTACAACTGGTCAAATTCTCTTACAACAATAATTTCCACTCCAACATCTGAATGACACCATATAAAGCCCTCTATGGTAAAAGGTGAAGAATACCACCATGTTCGGATAATGTTGGTGAGTGTAAGCTGCTAGGACCTAAAATGGTCAAAGAAATGGTGGAGAAGGTGAAAAGCATTCAAAAGAATATCAAGGAATCCAAAATTATACAAAAGATTTATATAGATAATTGTCGATGGGACTTTAATTTTAATGTTAGAGACATGGTATTCCTTCGCCTATCTCCATGGAAGAATGTCAAGAGACTTCGGAAGAAAGGAAATTTAAGTCCCAGGTACATCTTCCCCTTCAAGATTCAAGATCATGTTAGAGTTGTGACCAATCGACTAGCACTTCCACCTACTATATCTAACGTAATCATTGTATTCCATGAATATCTCTCATGAAATTTCATACCAGATCCTTCACATGTACTCTCTACAAAGGTGGTACTGTTGGAGAATGACCTTCCTTATGAGGATCATCCAATAAAGATCTTTGATCGTGGAGATAATGTTCTACTCAACAAAACTACTCACCTAGTTAATGTCCTACGGTGGAACAATATGTACAAATAGGAAGCATGGGAACTAGATGAATCAATGAAGGAAAAATACCCACACCTATTTATGGATTAGAATGTAAAAAGAAATTTCGTGGGAAAAATTTCATAAGGTGGGAAGAATATAATGACCCAATGTTTTATCCATAAAACTCCTTTTTTATAATTATTTCTTATATTATAATTACATAAGATTAAATATAGACAAAAATACACACCTTATAAGTAAATAATGAGTGCAATAAAAGGTATCTCTAGATGTTAAGGAACTTATATTGATGAAATAGTAACTTGGCCATTTGAAAATTAATGTGAACCTTACGAATAGTAAACCAACCAATGTAATAGTATCCTAACCAATGAAATTATAAATAAAATTTTCCCATATTATAAGTGACAATATGGCATAATTATATCTTTGTATAAATAAATAAATATTTTAAAAATAATTGATTAAGTGTTAGTATATTTTGTTTGTCATGTTTATTTAATTACAATTGTGTGATTAATTTAATAAATTAAAATAAAATTTATTTTCATAAAATGAATTCATAATTTATTGTGATTATTTCTTGTGATCATAATATAATTTTATGAGACCTTAATTATTTTTTCAAACTATTAGAAAAGTCGTTTTAATTTTTAAATTTGTATTTTTATTGTAAATTATTATTTTAATTAAAAATTAAATTTATCACATTGAGAAAATTATTTTAAAAAACTGAATTTAATTTTTTTATTATACACATTGAAAAAATTTTAGGGCGAATTTTTGTGATTTTTCTAAAATACTTGAATTTTGGGTGAATAGTAAAATATGATAATGTATGATAAATGCTAAATAAATGACTGTCTGTGTCATACTAGACTAATAGAACATGTAAAAGGTCATTGGTTAGTACTCAAATTATTTATTTACTTTTTTTTGACCCAATAATCGGAACTATTCATGCTCTTGATCAAAAATATTAAACTAATGATCAAAATAATGGTAAACACTTTCTTTTATTCGGTATAAAAACCACCATCACCCCTTCTTCTCTTCACTCCCCTCAAGCCTTCTTCCTAGACTAAATTCTACTCAAATAACTCTCTAAGACCCTCTCAGACATCCTGTATCCCTTGGTCTTTTTAAATGACCAAATACTCTCCCCTAAATAGGTTCTCAATGAAAATATATTCAAGAGGTAAATTCTTCTTTTCATTTATTTTATTTTATTTGAAGTTAATTTCATTTTATTTCCTCACCTAATTTCATAAAAATGATATGATAACTCCATTACCTTTAATTTAATATAATTTTTTTAATGATAATGGAATAATTCATCATCATATCTCCATTACCCTCATTTTATAATAGAAATGAAAACACCATCCGAGATGTGTTAATTTATCACATTCAATGGAGACGGGTTTTCAATTACATTAACTGTCTTCAATTCTATACATGCAACCATTTTTTTGGTTAAACCAGACTATAATAAATGTATTCTGTCTTATTTTAGGTTCTGGAATCTTTTGTACACATGATAATAATTTTTAAAGAAAAATGAGTTCGTCCTGATCAAAAACATCCAATTAACCAAAACAGTTATCATTAATATTTTATATAATGATTCATCTTCACTCCAATTAATAAAATTAATTTTATAAACAAGAAATTTTAGATATTTTAACTAATAACATAAAACTTCAATTATGGACAAAAACTCTCATCTTAAATGTTTATCTTTATAGTAATATAATAAACCAATCATCGAAACCAAGTAAACACATGCTCCCAAACAATGAAATTAAAAATCTTAACCCATACAAAAGTTCATGAATGAACTTAATAAGGTTATTCTAAATAAATTTGATTTAGCAGAGGTTCAATAAATTTTAATTAATGAATTTAATTTGGTTATCCATTACATTAATATCATGAGAAGGGAACCATTGTACATAAAGTAAGGGATTCTACCCAAACCTCCATTATTCCTTTGAGCCATTCTCTCATTATTTTTACCGAAATAATGTTATCATTAATTTTTATATACATACTATAAATTATTTTTATGTGATTAAAATTTATTTACAAATATCCATTCATTTTTATATTTAGTGATATACAAGTTTTTAAATGATTCTCTCCTAAATACTTCCTGATAAGAAAACCCGTTTTAAGAAATATTCTCAATTCTTACACATTTTCAAGTACACTATATAATCTATTTTTTGTACACCATTATTTTTATAAAACCATTATTTTTTATTATGAAAATATTCTTGGTTCATGTCTATTTTTATATAAAATATTATTACCTTTTATGTTTTAAATGACCTTTGATATTTTCCTTTAGCCACACTAAAATGTTTTAATTGTAAAGTTTTTTAAGTACTAATTTTACATGTTATTAATTCAATTTGACATAGATTTTCAAGATATATGGATATTTTACCCTATGATATTCCATATATTGTCTATTTTTTACTTCATGGACATTTTTATGATTCTCCCATTTCCATGATTTATGAAATGATTGTGATACACAATTTGTACTATGGGTAAACCTTATGTTTATGTATGATTGATTATGTATGATTATATATGTAGAAATAATATTCATGAAAATGTTATTATGGTTTCATCAATATAGTTATATAATGCATTGGATAAAGTTGAGTCTCATAATATTTTATGTGAAATAGTTTTAGCAATTAGCCTTTACTCGTGCTACTATGTGCAAAAACTCTTGGTGGTTAACCTTAACTTGTGATCCTCTACGTGAAAGGAGCCTTGAATATTTCTAAAGACATGTTTTATATTTATTAAACATTATTATGACTCCATGTTTATATGATCACATGTTTATGTGTTATGAATCAATATGTTCCATGCCTTTTTATATCATTATGTCATGCTTTCTAACTTATGTGCTAAAAATTTATTCCTGTATTTATTCTCTTACTTGGATTTTTAGCTCATCATATTGTTCATGTTATCCCTAGGTTATCCTAGGAATATGTATGAGCACAATGGAAGTTATTATATATTTATGGACAACATGTAAATAAATGTTTCATTTAGTCGCATGTTTTCAGTTTTATGTAACTAGTCTTCAAATACACTAGACTTTACAATCCTTGGCTTGTAATATGATGTTAATTCTTCATAAAATCATGAAATGTTTTGTTTAAATGTATAGGGTTACTATAAAGAGTCAAAAAAACACATATATTTATAGATGTGGTAGTCCACACGTATGTAGGATCGACATTATCATTTTCCAATTTTTTTCAAAGTAAGAATGTGTATATTATCATATAGTTGCAGAACCATATTAATAACAGTCCAAGTAAAATTGTGATGAATAAAAAATTACACCACTATGTGGATATGGTAATTTGTATGTACACATGATTGATTTTCTCAACTTTAGTATGATTTAAAATATAAGGAATATAGTTATACCATAAGAATAATAACACCTATGTATATTTATGACACACTATATTTGGATGGAAAAAACTCATTAAGAGGAAGTAGAAGAAGAAATAAAATTTAAAGAGTCAGAAAATATGACTACCTCTTCTTCGACACACTTCATTTAGATATCTTTTTAAGGGACATGTGTTTTGTATTTTTTAGGTTAAATAATCTCTATAACTTTCATAATTATGTTAAAAGAGGAATTGGTGGGGTTTGATCAGGATATATTCCTCAAACTATGTAAAAAGGTGGAATGATAGATGTACTTTTAAAATTTACGGGAGGGGAATTCATGGAATTTTGTAATGTAATAAATTTCTATAAAAAAAATTCCTCAATAAATTACTAATAAATAATATAATTAAAATATAAGATAATTATATGTCTATATAATCTCATGAAAACTAAACTTGTTTGGTGTATGTTTTAAACATTATCTTTTAGTTTTAACCCCCATTAACACTTTTAAAAATTACCATAATATTAAAGTTTTAAACCATTTAAGGGATAATAATGTAACTATAAATGAAAGAACGTCCCATAAATAGAAAATGGTTGAGTTTTTTAAAAACTATCCCATCAATTTAACCCAATATAATATTTTTATGAATTTTAAATCATTTAATAAAATATAATTTATTATAAAACATAATTAATGTCATTTTTAACTGACTGAAAATTTACTTTTTTATTATAAATAAACATTTAAGGGAAAAGTGAGAAACCAAAAAATCATACATTATAACCAAATATAACATAACAGAATAAAACCCAAAGAAAAATACAGATTCTTCCTCTCCAAAGAAACTTCATCGTGACAAAAAACCTTCATCAATGGATGACCACTCAGCTAGCTATCTCGTGCAAGGATGCATGGGCCCATTACAAATGGAATATAAATACCCTCTTAGTTATCCAAATCAAAATGGAATGCATAGGTGAAGGATTCATTCTTTTAGCCCCATATGAAGCAGATCCAAGTAAAATGAAGGATGCATGCCCCCAAAAATCACTTCAAATTAGACAGAAAATAACTTGTCAAGAAAAGGACTCAATACGAACTAGAATACCTCCAAAACTAGGAAACAACTTCAAAAACTTTTAAGCAGATACTTTGAAAAGATATTTATTATTACTAGAATCTATTTTCCTAAATAATTCCATAATATAGATGTTACCAGGATGTTTGGTGTCTCTATCATTAGATTTTCAAACACAGATGTAAGGACCGGACCCCAGTTTCCTAGAGTCGGTGCCTTATTTGATTATGTTAGCATACATACAAGGAATAAAAATCCCGAAGGACCAAGTATTTTGGAATTATTGCAATCATGATACATATATAAGTTCAACTTTACAAAAGGAATGGAAATAAACACAAATTTATTCCACTAGAGTCATTACATCTCCTAGATTATTCTTTCAACTCATTCATAAAATAATTCTTCATGTCCTGAGAAAATGAAACATAAGAAAGGTGTGAGATGAAACACTCATTAAGAGTAAGAAATATAGCGGAAGATAATATAAACATTAAACATGGTGAATAATAGAAAACACATTCCTTTAATAATAAACATGATCACATTATGGAATGAATGTGAGCTGAGTAAATAATTCCATAATAAAACATAATAATGGGTATTCTACTAGTTAAATAACCACATGAAATATCAATAGCTGAACTCATAATGATGTAATGCATAATGCCAGAAATTTTGAATCATTTTTTCAAGGCCTCGGCAAAGACGTCTAATGATTAAGGCCTCGGCCAAAATCTATATCACATTGGGAAAGGCCTCGGCCAATTCCACGTCTATATGTATCATGATACCTACCGATGCATCGAGGGGCTATAGTGGGCCCCAACCATCACATAATAAGTCCAATTAATTCCTCATATGAGCGGGGATAAACATAAACAACATATACATTCATATTGAAAGTATCATATGAAATGTAACAAAATTTCCCCAATCATTAAACATAAAACACTAAACATTTCGAGTAATATGGTGAATGGTTTTTGGATAATTCATCCCCAATAGAGTTAGTAATAAAACATTAAATAAAATATCGTATATGATATCATAAATAATTAACCCCAACAATACATAAGAATCAACAAGAGTATTGAATCAAATGAGAATACTCTTCTAAAATCATTAAGAAATCTGGAGATAAATACTCTTTTATTTTGAAAAGAATAGTTCTTTTGGAAAAATATTTTCATAAAACCATAAGTGAAGTAAGATAGTATTTTAATAACAAAATGATTAATTTTATAGTCATAATGGTTTCCAAAAACAGATTATAGAGTGTCCTTGAAAATAGGAAAGAATTTGAGAAATTCCCTTGAATCGGTCTTGTATTTTTTAAACAACATTCAAAGATCCTTTAAAAATGTGTAAATAACCATAAATAAGGAAGGGTTATGGTTTTTACACATATATATGATACTCACATGGAATATATGATGAGTACATAACAATACATAATAATTTCATTGAGCTAATTAGACAATGAAAGTATCCCGAATGAAAATGGATTTTCAGGTGGAAAAACCCTTACCTTAACTCCAAACGTGTTACTCTATTGTAATTAAGCTCCTATAATATTGAATTATACTTTTTAATAACTTATTTCAGAACCTATTATACAATTATTTAGTTTACCATAATTATGGTTAGTTCATTTATGTTTTTATTGACATGTTATTGTATTGAATTCCGTTGTTCTGGGGTGTTTGTTTCCTTTATTTTCATATTCGGATCACTTGTTTTTATGTAATGAAGTTAATGTGGAATGGTTATAAATCTCTAGGATTTGAATTATATATTATTAATTAACATAAATAACTGATAATGGTAATTTCTATTATTTGGTTACATAGAATAAGGATGAACCATTAGATAACCACCACTTCGATCATTCGGTGGTATTTGGAGTATTATGAACTAGTTTTGTCATATAACTTAATTATATGTACATATTCTAGTTCTTTAATATTAATTAAGTTATAAATCATATATTATAGTCTGTTTCAACCGTGAATATTTTTTCATGACCAGCAATAAAGAAGAAATAGAAGAACGAAACATCGTCGTCCACGAAGGTTATAAATCGGAACCTCTTGGACGTCGATTTCGTTTATAAAATAAAAGGGATAGAGTAAGGATATTTATGATGGTTCTTCCATTCACATGATATAAATACAGTATATAGATGTTACTAGAGTTATCATGATTATTTGAACATAGGAGGTGAGGAGATGATAACAAAAGTAGATAAATTGAAATAAAACAAAAAGAGAAAGAAGGGTGCTTTACCCTTACCTCGTCACTCCCCACAAGCAGGAAGCTATTATTCTTTACAAAAGACCAAAAACCCTTCCATTAAATCGTTTCTCAAGGATTTTCTTTACCCATTCCTAGGGAAGGGTGCTTTACCCTTCCCTAGTCACTCCCCACGACCAGGAAGCTCTTAGTCTTACCAAAAGACCAAAACCACTTCCTAGTCATGGGGATATAGTGGGCCGCACCCACCACATAATAAGTCCAATTAATTCCTCATATGAGTCGGGATAAACATAAACAACATATGTATTCAGATTGAAACTATCATATGAAATTTAACAAACTTACCCCAATCATTAATCATAAAACACTAACTATTCCAAGTAATATAGTGAATGGTTTTAGGATAGTTCATACCCAATAGAGTTAGTCATAAACTATTAAAAAAAATATGGTATATTAAATCATATATAATTAACCCCAACAATAAATAAGAATCAACAAGAGTATTGAATCAAACGAGAATACTCTTATAAAATCATTAAGCAATCTGGAGATAAATACTATTTTATTTTGAAAAGAAGAGTTCTTTTGAAAACATATTTTCATAAAACTAGAAGTGAAGTAAGATATTATTTTAATAACAGATGATTAATTTTATAGTGAAAATGGTTTTAAAAAATATATTATTGAGTTCCCTTGAAAATAGGAAAGAATTTGAGAAATTCCCTTGAATCGGGCTTGTATTTTGGAAACAACTTTGAATGTTCCTTTAAAAATGGTTAAATATCCATAAAATAAAGAAGGGTTATGGTTTTTAAACATATATATGATAATCACAAAGAATATATGATGATTATATAACAATACATAATAATTTTATTGAGGTAATTATACAATGAAAGTATCCCAAATGAAAATGGATGTTCGGGTGGAAAAACCCTTATATTAACTCAAAACGTGTTCATATCTTGTAATTAAGCTCCTGGAATATGGAATTATACTTGTTAATGACTTATTTTATAACCTAATATACATTAATTTAGTTTACCATAATTCTGGTTATTTCATTTATGTTTTCATTGACAAGTTATTGTATTGAATTCCGTCGTTCTGGAGTGTTTGTTTCCATTATTTTCATATTCAGTTCACTTGTTTTTATGTAATGAAGTTCATGTGGAAAGGTTATAAATATCCAGGATTGGAATTATATATTTTAATGAACATGAATAACTAAAAATGGTAATTTCTATTATTTTGTTACATGGAATAAGGATGAACCATTAGATGACCACCACTTCGATTATTCGGCGGTATTTAGAGTATTATGAACTAGTTTTGTCATATAACTTAATTATATGTACATATTATGGTTCGTGAATATTAACTAGGTTATAAAAAATATATTATAGTCTGGTTCAACCATGAATATTGTTTCATGACCAGAAATGAAGAAGAAATTGAAGAACGAAACTTCGTCGTCCACGAAGGTTATAAATCGAAACCTCTTGGATGTCGATTTCGTTTATAAAATAAAAGGGAGAGAGTAAGAATATTTATAATGGTTCTTCCATTCACATGATATAAATACATTATATAGATGTCACTAGAGTTATCATGATCATTTCGACAGAGGAGGTGAGGAGAGGATAACAAAAGTAGATAAATTGAAATAAAACCAAAAGAGAAAGAAGGGTGCTTTACCACTTGAAATAACCTCCTTGAGAAACTCCTTAAGGGAAGGGGTTTTGGTCTTCTATCAAGAATAAGAGATTCCTGGCCATGGAGAGTGACTAAGGAAGGTTAATTGGGAAGAACTTTGAGGAGGTTCAAGGCTTAGTGGTGTGGAGAGAAGAGGTAGTGGTGGGGGAGTTTTATAGTGGAGGAGAGGAGTAAATTTTTAATATTTAATTCATTATTTTATTATTTCTCTAAAGACAACCAATAGTATTGTTTCATGTGAACCCTGATAGTAATAATGTAATGTGAGTTTAAACTAAGTGGTATTACATAACCCTTGCGTCAACTATGATGCAGTAAATCGAGTATTTAGTATTTATCATATTTTATCATATTTTAGTATTCGTCAAAAATTCAATAATTTTAGAAAAAATCCCAAAAATTCACCCATACCATTTTTAGATGTGTAGAATTCAAAATTGAATTCCATTTTTGAAAAATTATTTTCTATATATTATTAATTTACCTTGTAAATAAAATCATACTTAATTCAAAAATTAACAGTTCTAATTCTACAACTACTTCTTTATCACAATGAAAGATTAACAAAGATGTTATTATCTTATATCATTAAGAAAATAAAATAATAATAAAGTTTACTATTGATTAGGGTCATATTACTATTCATATTACTATTCATAAGGGTATGTTACTATTCACCAAAAATCAAGTTTGTTCTATCAGACTCCAAATGACTAATTGAACAAAACTCTTGATGAGCATTTCTTGAAATTCAAAACATAGAAGAGAAAAAGTTGTGTTTAATGGTTAAATTATAAAATTTCATTCTATATTGATTTTCAAAATCTTGGGGTGTTACATTCTCCCCTCCTTATAAAAAATTTCATCCTCAAAATTCACAGAATATTACCTAAAAAGATTTGGGTATGTCTTTAACATAATAATTTCAGGCTCCCATGTTGCTTCCTCTATCTTATGGTTCCTCCATAGAACCTTCACAAGACGAGTTGTCTGATATCTCAATACTTGTTCTCTAGTTTCATGAATCTTGATAGGATCCTCCTAGTAAGATAGATCGGGCTCAAGTTCCACTTCATCATAAGTGAGTACATGTGTTGGGTCTGGCACATACTTTCTTAACATTGACATGTGGAACACATTGTGAACCTTGGAAAGACTTGGAGGAATTTCCAAATGGTAAGCTACAGCTCAAATTCATTCCATAAATTCAAAAGTTCTGATGTACCTGGGACTTAACATTCCCTTCTTAACGAATCTTATAATACCCATTTGTGGAGATACCTTTATAAAAATGTGATCAACTTCTTGAAACTCCAAATCCTTCCTTCGGTTATCTACATAGCTCTTTTTCCTACTTTGAGCTATTTTGATATGGTTCTGGATAATCTTCACCTTTTCTATTGTTTCTTCAACATGTTCTGGGCCCACGAGCTTTCTTTCACCAACATCATCCCAGCACGTTGGTGTACGACATCTTCTACCATATAATACTTCATAGGGTGCCATATGTATACCTGAATGGAAGCTATTGTTGTAGGAAAATTCTACGAGAGGTTAATACTGATCCCACATGCCTTGAAAATCATGTGAACAAGACCTCAACCTATCTTCCAATGTTTGAATAGTCTGTTCTAATAGTCCACCAGTTTGTGGTTGGTTGGAAGTGCTCAAACAATGATCAGTATCAAGGGCCTTCTGAATAATTTTCCAGAATCATGACATAAATTGTGGATCATGATAAAAAATAATCAATAGTGGTAATCCATGAAGTCTCACAACTTCATTAATATACAGTCTTTCTAGACGTTCAAGTGGTAGATCTTCTCTTATATCAAGAAAATGTGCAGACTTGGTAATATGTTCAACAATGACCCATACTGCATCGTTCCTTCTAGGAGTCTTTGGAAGACCCATGACAATGTCCATCGTGATATTATCTCATTTCCAATTAGGTATGTGAAGAGGTTGCAATACTCCTCCAAGTTGTTGCCTTCCAGCTTTCACTTGTTGAAAAACCAGACATCTTGATACAAAATCACCAATCTCCCTCTTCATGTTGTCCCACCAAAATTGATCCTTAAAATCCCTATACATCTTAGTGCTACCAGGGTGTATAAAGAAATTAGAACTATGAGCATCATCCAACAATTCCCTCCTTAGATCACGTATATCAGGAACACAAATCTCTTCCCAAATTTCAAAATTCCTTCTTCATATACGAAGTCACCAAATCTCCCATCATTCACAGATTTAATATTCTTTTGAAACCCCTCATCATCAGCCTGAGAAAATTCAATCCTTTCTAGTAAAGTTGGATTGGAAACCATTTGAAAAAGCATTGATGTTTCACCTTCCATGGTTATTCCCAAATCCATATTTACTAGATCCACGAAAATAGGATCCCTTTCAACTCTCATCTTTTTCAAAACTCCATGATCCTTTCTACTCAAAGAATCTGCCACCTTATTTTCTTTCCCCGGGTGATAGAGTATCATGAAATCATAATCCTTTAGTAGTTAAAGACATCTCCTTTACCTCATATTGAGTTCTTTCTGTGAGAAAATATACTTCAAACTCTTCTGATCAGTATAAATCTCACATTTTTCACCATAGAGATAATGTCTCCATATCTTCAAAGAAATGATTACAGAAGCTAACTCAAGATCATGAGTAGGATAGTTTTTCTCATTAATTTTTAGCTATCGTGATGCATATGAAATAACCCTATCATTTTTCATAAGGACACAACCAAGTCCTTTCTTTAAAGCATCACTATAAATAAAAAACTCGTTATTCCCCGATAGTAGAGTCAATATATGAGCATTTACTAATATTCTCTTCCATTCTTAGAAAAATTCTCCACGGTCTTTTGTCCAAACAAATTTAACCCCTTTACGTGTGATCTTCTTTAGCGGGTTAGCCAGTCGTGAGAAATTATGTACAAAACACGGATAATAACCTGTTAAGACAATAAAACTATGTACATCTGTTATGTTTTTTGTCATGGGCCAATCTTGGATTTCATTTGTCTTTATAGGATCAACTAGGATTCCATCCTTAGAGAAAATATGGCCAGGAAAAGAAATCTCTTGAAGCCAGAATTCACACTTGCTAAACTTCCCATATAATTCATGCCTTCTTAGAGTCTTCAGGATAATGCACCTATGATTTTCATGATCTTCATAGATTTTGGAGTATACCAAAGTATAATCAATAAATACCACTAAAAAATCGTCGAGATATTTCTTGAAAACACTGTTCATTAGATCCATGAAGATAGAGGGTGCATTAGTCAATCCCAAAGGCATTACTGTAAACTCATAATGCTCATACCTGGTTCAAAATGCTATTGTTGTAATGTATTCCTTCTTCACACTCAACTTATGATATCCTGATCGAAGTTCAATCTTTGAAATGTATTTATCTCCATGCAGTTGGTCAAATAAATCATCAATGCGAGGTAGGGGATACTTGTTCTTTATTGTTGTAGCATTGATCTCATTGTAGTCGATAGATAACCTCATAGATCCATCTCTCTTCTTAACAAAAAAGACTGGGGCTCCCCAAGGAGAAACACTAGGGTGAATAAATCCCTTATTACTCAATTCCTCTAGTTTTTTCTATAGTTCCACTAATTCCACAATGGCCATTCTATAGGGGGTCTTCGATATGGGATTTGAACCAGGAATTAAATCAATGGATATCTCAATTTCTCGTTCTGGAGGATTCCCAGGTAAATCTTCGGGAAACACATCAACATATTTTCTCACAATAGGTACATCCTCTATTTGAAAAATCCTTTCCTCACCCACAGTTATTTCATTCTCTTCCTCCCCAATAATTGAATTTAGTTGAGATACTAGGGGTGGATCTAGATAAAAATCATGTGGTGATGATTTTGCTCTAAAGATAATGTGTTCTTTATCATCGTCATTAAAAATCGTAACCTCATTCTTCTTACAATGAATTTTTGCATCATGGTCTGAAAGAAAATCCATACCGAGGATTATATCAAATTTAATCATGGGTATTATGATGATATCAGCAGATAAAGATCGTTTTTATGCCTTAATGGGAACAGAATGACAGAACTTTGTAGCAATGATTCTTCCCTTAAGAGTTTTGACTGACAACTCCCATGTTAAATCAAATTGGAAATATCTAATTTTATTAGAAAACTGAGAAGATATGAAACAATGCGATGATTTAGAATCAAACAAAGCATTGGCTAAGATTGAAGAAATGATCAATGTATCTTCCACCAAATCATGCAGAACTTCAACCTCTGCAGTTGTGATTGCATATGCCTGTCCTTTCTCCCTTGGCATCTTCTGTTGCATATTTCCTTGATGTTTTGGAAAATTATTAGCATAATGCCCCATATCCTGATAATTATAGCATCGAACATCATTGGATTCCTTATTTCCTTTGCAATCACCAGCAATATGGCCTTTCTGGCCACATTTGTAGCATAATCCTTTTCCTTTTAAGCATGCACCAGGGTGTTTACTTCCACAATTGTCACATGGTGTAAATTCAACTCTTCCATTCATCCCTGTTTCCTTATTTTTTTCCCATGGTTTTTAGAAGCCTCTTCTTTTCTTGCTTTCCCTTAAAGTCATAAGACTTTGAGAATTTTTTTTCGATCTTGATAGCACATGAAACTATGTCCTCATATGTTGAAAAATTTCGGGAGACTAGTGCCCGCCGGAGGAATGGATTTAGTCCATCAAATAATCGATCAATTTTTCTCTTTTGATTTCGTATATAGTCCAAAGCATGTCTTTCCAACCTTGTGAAGTTTTATTCATACTTGGAAACATTTTCATCCGCCTTCTGCCTTAGATTCAAGAATTGTCTCTCCATATCTACTCGCTGCTCACGAGGAAAATATTTTTCTAAGAAGATTTTCTTAAAATCCATCCATTCCATATCTTCTATCTCTTCCTCCTCCATTGTGTTTTAGATTAATGACCACCACTGATCTGCATCTCCCAATAGACGATATACAACCATGAATACCTTCTCTCTTTTATTATATCCCAAAGCGATAAATATCTTCTCAAGGGAACATATCCACTGCTCTGTTACAAACGGGTTTGTAGTCCCATTGAATGATGGAGGTTGTTGTCGCATAAAGTGATCAAGCATGGCTCCTCCACGTGGTGGATCCGGATGCTCCATACGTGTATTTTTATTATTCATAACCTTAGTAAGTTGTCTCAGAATAGTTATGAGTTGCTCAGCACTAGTCATAACACCAGAGCCAACATCATTGTCTTGTGTAGAAGGAAAATCCCTACAGGGGACATGTGCATTCGTGAGATTTCTATTCTCTCCACTAGGTTCCATATCTAGATAATGGAATACACTATATTATGTTATGAATCATAATGTGTAATCATAACTTAAAAATACTCATAAAAATCGATATCCTACTCATGACTAATCCCATATTCACAAAAATGGTTTCTTTGAAGAATATATAAATTAAAATCTTTCATAATGGCTTATAAAGAAAATGTGAATTGTCCTAAGCATATCCCCTGGGAGTGTCGTAAACAAGAGTGCAACAAGGCCTATTGTCATGCACCTATTCCTGTTTGAGTCTAGCTCAAAGAGGTGTTTTTGGGTTTTACCCATAGATACATCTGTACCAGAGCCGCCTCTACCTGCTCATATCCAGATAGGGATTTATTTCTTGAAAGATCCACATAATCTATTCCTTACCAAAATACCATGATGTTCTTGTATTTTTATCCTCAAAGACAAACATCGGGACTCTTCCCTAATTCTACGTTTTCTAAATCTAGTTTCCAAGTATTCTAATAAACTTCCTCTATTACCAACTATAAGGACCTGACCCCAGTTGCCCGGAGTTTGTTCCATATTTTATTACATTGTCATATATACAAGGAATACGAATCCTGAAGGACCAAGTAGTTTAGTATTATTGGAAAAAGATAAATACATAAGTTCAACTTTTCATAAGGAAAGGAAAAAACAACACTAATTTATTCCACTACAGTCATCACATGAGACTGGGGATGCGCCCGTAAGGGGCTCTGAGCGGCGATTTTTCCTCCCGTCGTCGCCTTCCTCTACCCGTGGAGAGACGGCTTCGTTTTCCCTGTTTTCGCTCCCCCGCGGCTTGGCCAGGCTTGGGCACCTCCTCTAGGCCCCGGGGTTCCGCGACGCTGTCGGATCTGGACCCATGGTCTTAAGACCGGGCTGCGATGAGGTTGCAAGAAGTTCTGGCATACGCCACGAGCGGGTTGGTGGGTTCGTGGTCCTCGCGCTGCGGAGCCGGCTCTGAGTCGAGATTTCTCAGTTGTTTGGGACTGTAGCTTCGATCTGGGGTGCATGTGTGTGATTTGGGGGTTTTCGGGGTCTTCTCCAGCGGGGCTGAAGGTGGCGACGAGCTCTGATTCCTTTTAGGTTTTTTTGTATTGCATGTTTGTGGTTGGGTCTGGTGGTTTTTCTATCGAGGGTTTATACCTCACTGTTAACAGTGACGAGGGTTTCTGCCTCGTTGTATTTGGTGAAGGGTTCCACCGGTGGTGATGGATGATTTTTGGTGAAGCTTACCAGGGATGACCACAATAGTTGCTGGTGATGATTTTTTTGCCTGAATGGTGTTGATCCGTAGTTTTCGACGACTTCGATGGAGGCAGATGGCCGGAATCTCTCGACGGCGTCATGGATGGAGGCGGTTGGATTTTCGTCGACTCGCTTCTCGAGGTGGCGTGTAGCTCGAGGTGACACAAATCGAGGTGGCGTGCGGCTCGAGGAGGCGCGTGGTTCGATTAATGTTTGAATTTGAAGTTGATTCGTTTTTTTGTGTATCCCGCTTATGCTGGTTTGAAACTGGAATGTTGTGAGGTTTCCGGTTTTCCTCAAACCGGCTGCAAGGGAACCGGCTACCCTCAAACCGACCATTAGAAAATCAAAAAAATGATTTGCAGGAGTCATCACATGTCCTAGATTATTCTTGCAAGTCATTCATAAAATACTTCTTCATGTCTTGGGAAAATTAAACATAAGAAAGGGGTGAGCTCAATTGCTCAGTAACAGTAAGAAATACAGCAAAAGATAATATAAACATTAAACATGGTGAATAATTGAAAACACATGCCTTTAATAATAAACATGAACACGTTATGGCAGGAATATGAGCTGAGTAAATAATGCCATAATAAAACATAATCATTGGTATTATACTAGTCGAATAACCACATGAAATATCAATAGTTGAACTCATAATGATGGAATGCATAATTTCAGATATTCTGAAACATTTTTTCAAAGCCTCGTCCAAGACGTCTAATGATTAATGCCTCATCCAAAATCTATATCACATTGGGAAAGCCCTCATCCAATTCCACGTCAATTTGTCTCATGAGACCTACCGATGCATCGAGGTGGTACAGCGGGCCCCAAACATTACATAATAATTCCAATGCATTCCTCATATGAGCATGAATAAACATAAACAATATATACATTCGTATTGAAACTATCATATGAAATGTAACAAACTTTCCCCAATCATTAAACACAAAACTCTAACCATTCTGGGTAATATGGTGAATGGTTTTAGGATGGTTCATCCACAATAGAGTTAGTCATAAACCATTCAATAAAATATGGTATATGACATCATAAATAACTTACCCTAACAATACATAAGAATAAACAGGAGTATTTAATCAAACGAGAATACTCTTATAAATCATTAAGCAATCTGGAGATTAATACTCTTTTATTTGGAAAATAAGAGTTCTTTTGGAAAAATATTTTCATAAAACTAGAAGTGAATTAAGATATTATTTTCATAACAAAATGAGTAATTTTATAGTGATAGTGGTTTCCAAAAATAGATTATATAGTTCCCTTGAATGTAGGAAAGAATTTGAGAAATTCCCTTGAATCGGGCTTGTATTTTGGAAACAACTTTGAATGTTCCTTTAAAAATGTGTAACTATCCGTAAAATAAGGAAGGGTTATGGTTTTTAAACATATATATGATACTCACACAGAATATATGATTATTACATAACAATACATAATAATTTCATTGATGTAATTAGACAATGAAAGTATCTCGAATGAAAATGGAAGTTTGGGTGGAAAAACCCTTACCTTAACTCCAAATGTGTTCCTCTCTTGTACTTAAGCTCATTGAATATGGTATTATACTTTTTCATAAATTATGTCATAAAATATTATACATTTATTTAGTTAGCCATAATTATGGTTTGTCCATTTATGTTTTTTTGGAAAGTTATTGTATTGAATTCCATCGTTCTTGAGTGTTCGTTTCCTTTATTTTCATATTCGGTTCACTTGGTTTTATGTAATGAAGTTCATGTGGAATGGTTATAAATCTCCAAGATTGGAATTATATATTATTAAAGAAAATAAATAATTGAAAATGTTCATTTATATTATTTGGTTACATGGAATAAGGATGAACCATTAGATGACCACCACTTCGATTATTCGTTGGTATTTGGAGTATTATGAACTAGTTTTGTCATATAACTTAATTATATGTACATATTATGGTTCCTGAATATTAATTAGGTTATAAAAAATATTTTAAATTATTTTTCAACCATTAATATGGTTTCATGATCATAAATGAAGAATAAATTGAAGAAAAAAACATCGTCGTCCGTGAAGGTAATAAATTGGAACCTCTTGGACGTCGATTTCGTTTATAAAATAAAAGGGTGGGAGTAAGAATATTTTTGATGGTTCTTCCATTCACATGATAAAAATCCAGTATATAGATGTTACTAGAGTTATCATGACCATTTGGGTAGAGGAGATGAAGAGAGGATAACAAAAGTAGATAAATTGTAATAAAACCAAAAGAGAAAGAAGGGTGCTTTACCTCTTGAAATAACCTCCTTGAGAAACTCCTTAAGAGAAGGGGTTTGGGTCTTTTGGAAAGACTAAGAGCTTCCTGGTTGAGGAGAGTGACTGGGGAAGGGTAATTGGGTAGAACTTTTAGGAGCTTCAAGGTTAAGTGGTTTGGAGAGAAGAGGTAGTGGTGGGGGTGTTTTTATAGTGGAGGAGAGGAGTAAATTTTGAATATTTAATTCATTATTTTATTATTTCTCTAAAGAAAACCAATAGTATTGTTTCATGTCACCCCTAATAGTAATAATGGCATGTGAGTTATAAATAAGTGGTCTTACATCATCCTTGAATCACCTATGATGCAGAAAATCATGTATTTAGCATTTATCGTATTTTATCACATTTTACTATTCATCAAAAATTCATGAATTTCAGAAAAATCCCAAAAATTCACCCCGACCATTTTTCAACGTTTAGAATTAAAAATTTAATTCCATTTTTGAAAAATAATTTTCTAAATATTATTAATTTAACTTATAAATAAAAGAATACTTAATTCAAAAATTAATAGTTCTAATTCAACAACTACTTCTTTATCACAATGAAAAATTAACCAAGATTTTATTATCTTATATCATTAAGAAAATAAAATAATAATAAAATTTACTATTCATTAGGGTCATATTACTATTCATAAGGGTATGTTACTATTCACCAAAAATAAAGTTTGTTCTATTAGACTCCAAATGACTTACTCAACACAACTCTAGATGAGCATTTCTTGAAATTAAAAACATAGAAGAGACAAACTTGTGTTTAATGGTTAGATTATAAAATTTCATTCTATATTGATTTTCAAAACCTTGGGGTGTTACATCAGAGGCCAGCTGGTCTTAGGTTTGTATATAATTTTCAATTCTAATAATCTCATTGTTGAATTACTTGATAAGAATTATTTTCTATTTGTCAAACCAGGCATATTTCTCCTCATTAAGGTTCTCCCTTAAAGACTTCCCTATCATTTTAGTTTCCTCCTAATCAGAAGCATTATTTAACAATACCTACTCGACCACTTCTTCCTCAGAGCTTAACTGTAATTACAGGGGTTGATCACCCTGGTCCCCTGGTCTCTGATGGCTCACATCCACAAAGTCTACCTTTTTGTCATTTACCTTCAGAGGAAAATGAGTCTCCAAAGGAGTTTGTAAAGAGGAGTAATCCTTCCTACCCTTCCCCCTCCTATTACTCTTATTAGTCCTTGGGCATGAAGCCTCACCTACCGAATGAATGGTTTCATCTCCATTGAATTCTTTCACACATCCCATGACTACATCATATGAGTTAGTATAATCAATAATCTAACCTACCTCTCTAAGTCCTTCAAATGTTTTAGTCATGTGAATTTAGATCTGGATCCTTGAATTAGATCCTCATAATTTCCCATCAATGGTTTGATTGTCCACCTCCATAGTAGGCCCCAATATTCCCATCTACAAATCCCGATTAACTGAAATAAACACCTCAGAAGGAACATCCTTTTCATTTTCTACCATAATCACCACAACAACATTACTCCCAATCATTTTTTCCCCTCGATCCACATCTTGCATAACCAAACCACCCTCCATCTAAATATCATTATAGAGCAGTGCATTCGAAGAGGAAGTTTCATCCAGGTCCAGCCTCAAACTTTTTAAAAACATTATCAACTATCTTTTTTTCCAAAGGCACAAATTCCATCTTCAAAGGTGACAGAGATTAGGTTGTTCAGCCAGGACCTACCTAAATTGGCACATCACAAACCCCTGGAGCACAGATGGATCACATCTCCACCATTCTAAAACTACTGGAGTAATTACCCAAGCCCACATTATCTACCAAAACAGTATGTCTCTACCCCAATATCTCATCCTCAGTAGGCACCTCAGGCATTTTTTCACAACCGCTTCCCCTTCTCAATATAGTCAACTGAGTCCCCCTATGACAGTAGTCCAACGAGTGTCCCAATAGCTTGCATCTAGATTAGATATCAGTCCAGGTTTCATAGACCACACATTGTTTTAAATGAAAATCCTCATCCATAGTAATCCACACATACTCAAATGTAACTCTTGACACATCCATTTCAAAAGAAACACACAGATTGATAGGGTGACAAATGGCCTCAGTGCAACTATCCAAACACATATATTTACCAATAATATTTATTTCAATACACATAATAAAAGGATTCTGAAATGGTAGGGGGAGATTTGGAAAACATACCCAAGTCACCATAGTAGTAGGATTTCACGATAAATGAAAATCAAAGGACCACCAAAACAGCTAAAACCTGGAACCATTAAAGCTAAGAGGTGCACTTGACCAGGCTTTGATGATATCTACCTCTGGGAAAAAACAAATCAAAATGAGGCAGTTATCTAAAAGACCCATTGTCTCCCAATCTTGTAAATCCCAAGTGCCGAAGATGTTCCTATCAAAGGAGTCATCTAAAGGGAGTCTCTAATTAAGCCTAGAAACCAATGTATGATTAAATAGATTTGATGATTACAAGAACACTGATGTTAATAATAGAAGATTAGGGATCCTGTCAAGTAACTTTGGAAATTTCAGTCTGAGTGGGACATGAGGGAATGGAGGACGGAAATCAGGATTTGAAAAGAGAATGAAGTAGGAAGTCACTCCTTTGGTTGAGGACAACGATACCTCCCCCATTTATGGGGGACCAGTGCATAGTCCATCGCCATCACGAATAGGAGAAAACCATGACTAGGATTTCTCCCAATGGTCGGCCCCGGCCCAAGGTATTAATATCATTTTTCACACATTATATTTAATTTGACTTTAAATACATCAATTAAAATAGGGAATTTGAATATAATCCTTTAACACATTAAAATAATTATTTAGGATTGAATATAAGTTTTATTTTTCCCTATCATAAAATATTATATATATTAAATAAGAAAATAGACATTTTTTCTTTATCTATCACATTAATATTATAAAGGTAGAAATAATTAAAAAATTAAAGAAAAGTGTCCTCAATTAGAAATTTTATTATTAATGGATGAAATATACTATGCCACTAAAATAAATATTTTTTTAAGGTCCATTTTTTGTCTTTATCATATTATTTTTAACTTAAATTACTAAATTTATCCGTAACATAGTGAAAAATATTTACTATGGTTACTATTCATAATAGAAAAACATACCTATTTACCAAATTTGTATCCTCTGATTTAAAATATAATATTAATTTTTAAATATTAAATTCCTATAAGTGAAATAAATTAATTTTAGATAAAATCACAAAACGCAATGAGAAACAATTATTTCAGAAAAAATGTATTTTTTTATAAAAATGTTTTATAAAAAATCCAACCATAGAATTACTTCCAAATAAATAATTGTTTTATTTATAATATAATATATATAATTTTACTATGAAATCATTTTTAAGAAATTGAAAATTGTTCATGGGTGAAACTAAAATTCAATTTTCAATAAAAAGTGTATTGTTTCACTATTCACTACAAAATCTATCTTTTCAAGAAAATCCAAAATATTCACAATAAGATAATTTTGATTTGATGAGTAAAAAAACTAATTTTATTTTATCAAATAAATTTTTTAAAATTTTCAAAAATCAGTTATAATATTATTTCACAAAAATAAGTAATAATAAATTTTTGAAGAAAATGTATTTTTTGATGAATAAAACACCTTTACAAAAAAATTGAGTGTTTATTTATTAAAATTAATAAATAAATTTTTATTTATTATGATATTCATATATATTTTATAATTTTTTATTCATATTCATACTCTGCAATACAATTCCTAGGTTATAATTTTCATAGTTAAATAATAATATTTACTTGTTTGCTTAACCTCAGCATTACATGTTTCATATTATATCAAAAAAATGTATCCTTTTGAAATATTAAGGTGTTTAACATGTCATGAATGAACCACTTAATTGATGAATAATATTTTGAAAAAAAAATGTGTTTATATGAGTTAATGTTTGTATGTATTTATATATGTTTGAATCATTATCACTAAATGCATCAGATGTGTAATGGCTCAGACCACTCTGGACCATTCCTCTGTGAAAATCTACTGTTTGAATTGTTTTGGTGGTCAAGGTGACTTATTACCAACAATTTTCCAATTTTCTAATTTTGTAAATAGTTCTATCAGTGAGACAAATGTGAATAGTTCCATCAGTGAGACTAATGGGAAGAGTTCCATCGGTGAGACCGATGGGAAGAGTTCCATCGGTGAGACCGATGGGAAGAGTTCAATCAGTGAGACCGATACGAACTATTCCATCAGTGAGACCAATGTGAACAGTTCCATCACTAAGACCGATGGGAACAATTCTATCGATGATATTGATGTGAACAGTTCCATTGGTGCGTCGTTCTATGAATAGTACCATCAGTATCGGTGATTCGTTCTATGAAAAGTACCATCGGCATCAGTGAGTCGTTATGTGAACAGTACCATAGGATTGGTGAGTCCTTATGTGAAAAGTACCATCGTAATTGGTGAGTCATTCTTTGAGAAGTACCATCGGATTGGTGAGTCGTGCTATGAATAATACCATTGGCATATGTGAGTCATTTTGTGAATAGTACTATCAGATCAGTGAGTCAATATATGAATAGAACATTCGGATTGGTGAGTCATTATATGAATAGTATCATCCGTATCAGTGTGTTGTTCTATGAACCGTACCATCAGATCAGTGAGACCTTCTATGAACAATACCAATGGAATTGTTGAGAAATTCTTTGAACAGTACCATCAGATTAGTGAGTTGTTCTGTGAACAATACCATCGGCATCGGTGAGTCTTTCTGTGAACATTACCATAAAATCAGTGATTTTTTTAAACGGTACCATAGGATTGGTGAGTCGTTTATTCAACCGTACCATCGGCATTGGTGTGTCATTTTGTGAACAATACCATCAGATTGGAGAGTCCTTCTTTGAAGAGTACCATCGGGATCAATGCGTTGTTCAGTGAACAATTCCATCGACATCGGCGTGTCATTCTGTGAAAAGTGTTTCCAAGATCATGTACAGTGTCATTCTGTGATAAAAAATCTTTATCAACACTTTATTTAGCATTGAAAAGGACCTACCTTTATCAATACTAAAAAAACTCTGATAAACATTCCTTTTATGAGTGCTTAAATAATAATCACTGATAAAAGGACTCTTTATCATCCCTTTTAAGAAAGAGCTGATAAAATTGTCTCGATCTAATTTAAAAAAACCTAACAACTTGTGAATTTGTCACTTTATCAGAATCTTTCCATGGAAGCCACCCATTTTTGGTGCTCCTCCTCGGTGAATCAAAGCAAAAAATCACACAAACACACTCGAATCACACAAACCCAGTTCCCCCAATTTCTAAAAAAATTTCTAACATCTGGTGTTCTATTACTGTTAGGGTTTATTCCCATTATAGAATCCTATTATCTTTCAATATTTGTGATTTTTAGATATGGATTTGAGATTTTTTTATTTTTATTTATAGGTTATGATTTTCTTTTTGTATTTGTGCTCTAGTTATTGTATTCTTTTTTACATTTTTTATGATCTGTTGTTGACTTGACTGCTATTTTAGATATCCTGTCTCTTCTTCTTTAGATTGTTGTTCTAAATCAATTCACTTCATTGTCTATATTTATAACCCAACTTGCTTCAACGTTTTAAATCAATTTTCTTTGTAGGTTTCGAGAAAATTGATTTATTAAACCAATTCTTAGTCTGATGATGGTGTGAAGAAGAAACATAAAAAGAATTTATGTGACATAAGCTGATTTTATGCCATTCATGTAAGGTAATTTGTTCATTTAAATTCTGTTTTAATATTTTGATGTGTGGGTTTTTCATTAAAAATTTATTTCCTTAGAATTGTTTTGTTTTATTTGAAGATAAATATTAATTAGGATGATCCCACATTAATTTATTTTTAATGGAACCTTATATTCAAAATTAGTATAGTGTTGTATTTATTTTACTATATTGTGATATTATATTATAAGGGTTATATATATTTTTATCAATTTAAGTTTATTTTTTAATGATATAGATACACATATATATATATATGTAAATATATATCTTTCTACCTATTTATGTGTTTTCATAACTAATAATGTAAGTGTGATTTTATAATTATTTATTCACAAATTATGGTTTTTTATTTCCAAATTCGAAATGGATTATATTTATTTAAATTAAAAATTATGGTTAAATGTGCTTTTGTTTTTCAATTATGTGTATTATAAATTCCCGGATATATATGTGTGTGTGTGTGTTTAAATGTGTATAAGATATAAATTTCAAGGGTTGGTGTGATTTTCTATTTTTTTTTGATATATCTTATTGATGTTTGTTGTTGCTTTATAAAAACTTCTTTACGGACCTCCCTATAATCTCAAGAATGGGTCAATGTGTATCAGATTTCCACCCTAGAATCTTTATGTTTCTAAATCATTTGTTCCAAAAAATAGAATGGAAGTTATCAAATTATATATATTAGAAATTATTTTTAGGTATTCATCATTTTTTCTCTATATATACATTTTAGGTCTATATATAAATTTAATTAAAAGTAATATAAGATATAATTAAATAACCAATAAAAAATAATAAACTCATAATAAAAAAATTGGGCAACTATATATATATATTAGAAATAATTAAACTTTACAAAATTTATATAATTATATTTTATTCATATTTACCAAAAATAATAATTATTTATATTTAATATAATTTAAAAATTTTATTAGATGTATTTTTTGGTTTTATTAGAAAAATAGTATTATATATATACACCGAAAGTTATATTTCATATTTAAATAAATTTAAATATGATAAATAATATTAATATATATATATATTTAAATAATGTTACAAATATAATACATATATATATATATAACACACACACACACATATATATATATAACAATTAGGTAGATTCATTTTATTTATCTATGTATCGAATGTGGAGTGACCTCCATTTTATAATTTTTTATGGTGGAAGAAGGCGTGAACTTTGTTCGGGTTTATTGCCTATCGAGGTAAGTGTTAATGAAGTACACACCTCCATCGACCTCTTTTTTGAATCATACAAAACCCAATAATTTTTTAAATTAAAAAAAATATTTAGAAAAAAATATTTTATCAAAAAAAAATATAAAAAAATCCTCAACCAATTATTTTATTAAATATTTATTCAGATCCTTGTGGTAAATTTGAGGATAAAAATGAAAGTAATTCATCATTAACTATACCTCCAAGTAAAATAAAATAAATAAATTTTAGACAAATACACTTGTCACCAAAAATTAAACTATAGAAACACAAACCCCATGGGCTACACATCATTACATTTTCATATTCTTATTATTCCATCTCCACCCTCTTCATTTCTTTCCATCCCTTCACTCTATCATTTCTCTGGTTGTGTGGTGCTTTTCTCTAGAAAGAGTGTTGAAATGGAGGTATCAAGTTAATAACGAGTTTCTGTGGTGTAATTCTCACAAATGGGAGGGATTTCCCCTTTTAGATAACACAATGAAGTAAATGGAAGGTATTTCATATTTTACATTATTATATTCTCTAAATAGGGAAATTCTTCTCATTTGTGAGAATTAAAGCATTAACAATAGTTATTAACAAGAAAACTTCATTTCCACCAAATCCTTCTAGATAAAATATCCAGAAAAACCTAGAAATAATAGTGTGAATGGTGAGAAAGAAATAGATATGGTGGATACAAAAGAATCAGAATATGCAAATGTTGTGTTGGGTAGCCTAGGGTTCTTAGGTCACTACTGTTAAATGTCATTAGGAGAGTGTATGTTACTGAAATTATTTTATTTTATTTTTTGTATAAGTAGAGTTTGTGGTGAATGAAGTTCATTTTTTATCCTCAAATTTATCCACAACGATCCAAATAAAACGTTACTAAAATAATTGGTTGATGATTTTTTTATAATATTTTTTATAAAACATGGTTTTTATTATAGGTTTTATTTTTCTAAAAATTATAGGGATTATATGATTCAAAAAAGAGGTATATATAGGTTTTTACTTTTTTCAAACAATGGTAAATGATCTATAAGTTATTTGAGACATATAAAAATCAGACACACCTCAATTCGACCCACGGTGAGCCCGCTATGACTCAATATGCCCGTTATTAGTTTAAAATTAGATGTTTAGTTCAGAAAATTTCACTCCGTGAAAATAAAGAAAATTTTCATGGATGTTCAGGATAATTTTGGACATCAATTCGTATTATCTTTATGACATGTAGGAATCATACTCACATTAAACTGATACACTATGTGATCATTATATTTCAAATTGTGTGTTACTAGTTTAAAATTACATTTTAATAAAAAAAAGTGACATACTTGGAACCAAAAAAATGAATTCATATTAATTGGATAATTTTTTAACATTATCCATATGTCATTTGAGACATGTATAAATTATTCATACCATAATACAACATGAATTGTGACCGATATGACTCCATGTACATCTTTTTATTAAAAAATGACATCAATTTTAATAAAAATTAAAAATAACCTACTCAAAACTAAGAAAACACATTAATATTGTTTTGATAGTTTATTTAAATGATATATAAGTCAATATTGATGTGTAGGAATCAGTTTCACCTCAATCTGATGCATGGTGTTCCCGATATAACTCAATGTGTCCATTATTAGTTTAACATTGACAATTTAGTTCAAAAATGTTACTCACTGAAAACCGATTAAACACGCTATAATATTCTTGATAATTTTTCAAATTGATTAATAAGTAATTTTTTATGTGCATGAATTATCCTCACATCAAACTAATACATGATGTGGTCTCTATCATTAAAAGTACATGTTTCTAGTTTAAAATGACATTTTAGTAAAAAAGACAACTGGCATACTCAAAACTGAGATAATGCATTCAGATCTTTCTGATACATTTTGAAAATTCTCCAAAATACATTTGGGACGTGTAAGAATTATCCACACCTTAATATGATTCATGGTGTGACCGATATGACTCAATGTGTGTGTTTTTATTTAAAATTGATATAAATTTGTGTAAAAAGGACAGCTCACCTACTCAAATCTGAGCAAACACATTCGGATTATTTGGATATTTTAAGAAAAAAATCCCTATGCCATTTTTGACATTTGTGACCATTTTACCCTCAATATTATGAATAGTGTGACCTATATGACTCTGAGTGGGTTTTTCGATATATAAGTATCATTTAAGTTTAAAATGCGCATGACATTTCCAAGAAAAAAAAATCGACTTTTTTGATACTTTCAAAGAACAATCCACAAGACATTTAAGACATGTTGGAATCAGACTTGCCTTAATCTGATGCATTTTGTGACTTATTTGGCTCCAAGTGTACCTTTTTATTTAAAATTGACATCAATTTTAGTAATATTACCAATTTCTGTTAATTTATTTTTTTATATTATTACTAACATAAAAATTGATTTTCTATATGGGTGTGTTCTTTTGATTGAACAGGGGTGGTTTTTTCCAATAGAATGAGTTAGGTCGGGTTTAATAAAAAAATAACACTGATTTTTTTAATGCATGTAATAATTTGTATTTATGTAATTGTATAATTTTTTAAATATCTATAATATAGTGTTTTTTCTTGTGTTTGTGTTGTAAATTTTATTTCATTAAAATCCTATTTTGGGACTTGTTTTTGTTGAAATGTTTTGTGTTTCTAGTGTGTGGTGTCTTTCTAAAGAACACTACAACACCACTTTAGTGTGATGTTACAGCACACTATAGTACAGACCTTTATCAACACTTTTTTGAAGGCTGATAAAAGGTCCATTATCAATGCTTTTTTAATCATTGGTAAAATTATACATTATCAGTGCTTCTATATGCACTGATAAATAAACCCTTTATCATCACTTTTATAATCATTGGGTAATGACCCTTTATAAGTTCTTTCATAAGCACTGATAAAGGGTGACTTTAGCGGTGCTAAATTAAAGCACTAATAAATTGTTCCTTTATCAGTTCTTTTTTAGCACTGATAAAGGACCCCACTTTCAGTGTTTTTAATCACTAATAAATGTCCCTGGATTTCAACCTCTCTCACATAGTCATCAATTTTCTAGCGCTGACAAAAGACATTTCTAGCGTAGTAAAAGGCGTATTTTTTTGCAGTGATAGGTTAGATATTTTTCGATAGAAATATTATATTATCAGTATGAGGATGTGGAATATGAATATGAGATAATTTAAATTTTTATGTCATAATTTATTTATTAATATTGGCAACTATTAGAAAATTCAAGGTAATATGAGGGATATTTTAAGATTGAAATACACCAAATGAAAGTAGAGAAATTTTAAAAATTATAAAAAATTATCTAGATGTGTAGAATTAGACTAGTATGTTCATGAGGTGAATTAATTTTATGATCTACTGAGATTTAGAGTGGTGATATACATATCAAGGATAGTATGTAATTATATAAGAGATGACTATAGAAAACAAAAGATTATATTTTTCTACAAATAAAATAATTTTATGAACTATATTATTTATCTCCAGAAGGATGATACTCAATGCTTAATATTAATGAGTGTTTTATAGAGTGTTTAGATCTTGTTAAATAATATAACTCTATACTAAACTATGCAGTTAGGCAATTAATAATGGAGTTGGATATAAATTATATTGATAAATAATTCTCATGATTGTGGTATAAATATTTTAGCATGACTTGAATAATCAACTTAGATAAATTAGAATATTGATAAATAATTTGGGTTTACATGAGTTAACTATTTCATGTTTTAATAAATTTTGAAATCAGTAACACTAATTAAATCTGAATAGTAAGAGGATAATTAGTTGATGTATATGATATTTCATTGAATAAATTATTTTCAGTTATTTATGAAAGGGAAAATTAAGATATTAATACCTAAAAATATGTTTTTCAATTTTTATAATGTTATTTATGGATGTTTTCATAATTCCTTATTCAATTTATAATTATCTTAGTTTTTTAAAATGTTTTTTGAATTATAGATAAAATTTTAGATATCAATGGTTACGAGTATCTAAATTTTTACTATCTATATAATATTTATTAAATGTATTCAAATGTTGTGTAAGAGAAATTAAAAAGATATATAATATTATCTTATGGATTTAAATGGTTTCATAAGCAAAATTTAGAATTCATTTAACATTAACATAGAATTTATAAAGGAGAATTTTTTTTGAAAAGAATAAAATGTAAAATTAGTTGTATAAGAGTAAGGTGGATTTTTAATTGGCTTTGAATGAGTAACCTTAAATATTTAAAATACAATAATGATTAGTATAAATTTTTGTTAAGATTAATATAATTTAATAAAATATCTCATAAAAGTAATCTAAAATTTTGTAAGAATAAACTTAACCCATGTATGAGTTTATAAGAGCTAAGTAACGTTAATCAGATCCTATGAAACAATTCAATACTTATTTTAAAATAATTTATTAATGAATTAAAAGACAATTTTTTGGTGTCATTTTATAAAAAACATTATAGAAAATTTTAATGGGAATCTAAAAAATATTGACAGAGTATTAAAAAAAGAATATTTATTTCCACTTTTTTATGATGGGAGGTAGAGTTTTCCATGTGTGAATAATTGACCAGTAATGAAGAATAAAAAATAATATATTATATCAATGAGGAATAGAAGTAATTGTGTTGAATATAAGTAATTGATTGTTGATGTGTGAATAGTTAATGTGGAATAGATATTTCCGAAAATTAATGATGGTATTCTAATGAATATATATATTTTATAATGTTCCTAAATAAATATAGAAAGTATTATTTTCAAAAACATTGGAGGAATTATTAAAGAAGAAAATGATGGTATTTTTCTTTTCTACATCAATTAAATGATTCTCAAAAGAAAGAAATCATATACTATAACAAAATATATGAAGACTAATGAGAATTTAATTATTAAGAGTATCTTATCTGATGAAAATTTTATTAATTAGTGGAAATTACAGAACTCTTTTTTATATTAGATGGGGATCAATCACTTTTCTCATGAATTTATAAAGAGTGGTGAATATCTTTATTGAAATAATATGAACTAAATTTTTAATGATTATCCATCCACATTCATCATTATAAACAAGAGGTATCTTCCATAGAACTATGAGGATATATTTTCAATTGGTAAATAGTTCAAGTGGTAAGACATAATACCATATTTATTTTATTTACATTATGATATTAGAGGATAATGGTGATTCTAATTTAATTAAACACAAAAAGTAAATAAGTTACTCAAATAGTAGTTGAATTTGGAAAAAATATTATTTGTCAATATCTCTTTTATTTTTGGTTATTTGCATAGTGTGATTATATTGGGTACTATTTATCCTAATATTTGTAATGGTTCAGATCAAATGAATTCGATAAAATATTATCAATGTTGATTCTCCCCACTATCTATGGGATTTCATGTGTTTATTGGGCACCTTACAGGGTATCATAGCCAAGGTTATTTTATCACGACCCATCCTCGGGGCCCTTGCCATGTCTACCCCAAGCCGACCTTCCATAGGCCAGGGGCAGGAGAATAGCAACAAAGGCGTAAATCCAAATAAAATGGAAGGCATTGCCTTTATAAAGAAAACAAACACAATAGAGTACGCAAGTCAAGTAATCACTAAGTGAAATTGGGTACAAGGTAAGTGTTGAAAAGTAAATGGGCCAGTATACAAACCCAACTGAAAGTACAGTACAACTGAAAGGAAAGTACAACAGTAGTAAGTAAAATAGAAACACCGAGTCGTCCTCTGAAAATCCCATTTGAAGGGTTAGTGTAGATAGTCTCCTCATCTCCTCGGGTTCGGTCGTCCGCTCTGTGTACATCACACCTAGTTTTCCACCTCCGGGTACCGTCCTGCTCCACAAGACTCCACCTCGATCAGTGTTGTCCATCGTCTGCATCCAACACAATGTAGTGCGGGCATAACCCGTTCAGGGGTGAGTATATAACACTCAGTAGGGACCCCGAGACCCCCGAAGGTCTCTCAGAATCCACGAAGGATAAACCACAAAGGAAATATACAATCACGAAGTATCAACCGACTTTACTTAGGTATATTCCCATACATATACCGAAGTCATCAATTACAAGAAGGCTCCAACTCTCAAGCCCAAGCACAAACCAGTCCACACAGGAAATCACAACCCAGTCCACACAGGAAAGAAAGTCAATCACATCGATGATAATTACTGAAAATCAAGACTCAGCTCACACAGGTATACATCTTTCATAGAGTGATAGGGATGATCATATGTAGTCACTGATTCATCTAAGCTGTCGGACCCATATAGGATACTAGACCAGCCAAGTTGTCGGGACCACTCAGGATACAATACCAGCTACTCTGTCAGACCCACTCGAGATAAAATTACAGAAGTCATCTCTATCGAACCCACATAGGATCCTAGTACAGAAGTCATTGTCGTCGAACCCATGGAGGATTCAAGTACGGTAGACGTCGTCATCGAACCCATGGAGGATCCTAGTATGGTAGTAATCATAGTGGACCCCACAGAGGATCCTATTACGAAAGTCATCTTCGTCGAACCCACTGAGGATCCTAGTACGTAAGTCATCATCATCGAACCCACTGAGGATCCTAGTACGGTAGAAGTCATAATCGCTGTCAGCTTTAGGGTTCCCGCACACAGCGTACTCGATTCTGGGAGGGTCTGCTCCGCGAGTAAAAGGGGCGTCGATACATCAACTTTTACGAAGTCCAGAGTTGATGTATCCCGATGTTCTGCCACATCAAAAGGAACTCAACGTGACAGATGGCGCGTCAAACAGACGCCCGGACTGAGAGTTATTGGCTTTTCCATCCGAGGGGCCCGGTTGGTTTTTAAGCTAAAACCAACCCGACCGTACTCTAGCTGCGTTCAATCCTCAAGTGGGGTATGCCAAAAGAACCATATCAACAAAAGGAATTCAACGTAGTTGACGGCACGTCAATCGGACATCCGGTCCTTATGTTATAAGTGTTTCTCCTCCAAGGGCCCGGTTGGTTTCAGGTTCGAACAACCGAGCCATACCCAAACTTTACCGAAAACTCGAGTGTAGTATACCGAAAGTACAATATCGATCCAAGGATTCATAATCAACTGACGGTTCATAGATCGGAGGTCCGTAGCTCATGTTATAGGAAAAATACTGAAAACTGTCCGAAGTGGGAGTCTAAGCCCGGTCCGACACGACCCAACCCCCCTGGGTTGACCCGACCCGGGTCTGGGTCCAGCCCGGTAGGGCGTGGCCCGGCCCGGTGGGGCGTGGCCTGGTCCACGTGACCCGGCTGGGGGGTACGCTCACTCGGCCAGCGAGCTGAGCGGGGGGGGGGGGGGCTTCCTGTTCCGTGGACGTGGCGCCACTGTCCTGCCTGGATCTCGCGGGGCCGCACGATCCTTCCTCGTCACCGCGGCATCAGCCGTAGCGGGCTTCTACCAGCTGTGCACCGGGGTGCCGCCGCCTCCAGGTGGCCGACCGGTGTCGGCCCCTGCCTCCGGAGGAAGGAGCTGTCACGCCGACGTCCCGCACCGCCGCGGTTCACCAGAGTAATTCCGGTGGTCTTTTTTTGCTCCCTACTATGCCTGCGGTCGTCTTTGGACTCGAGCTCCACTGTGAAGGCTCCAATTTTCCATTGTGTTCCCGTTTCTTCATTTCCAATCACCCCACACATCAGGAAAAAAATGCAGTGAGTCCGGGCATGTTCGTTAACCCGCACCCACCGCGTTAGAGGTTCAGATTGTCACCCAACAATTTAAACACCAATTACGAGGGTATAATTCTCATTAAAGAAAAATATAAAAAAATTTCCCTACCTCAAAAATTGGTGTAGAAAATCGGAATCATTGTAGATGGTGTCGTGGGGAAAAGAGATCATAGGCGAAGTTAGAGTGCGCCGAGGAGGAAGCAGTGTCACCTCTCTTGTCGCGGAGAATAGAATGGGTGCTGCATCATCATTCTTCAAGGAACCAGCGTTCTTCATCGAAGGAGATGTCTTTCTTCGTCAGAGGTCGGCGTTCATCCAAAAACTCAAGAGCTCTCCCGATCTTCCTTCCTCACAACGAAGTTCTCCCCGAAATTAAATAATAGGCTCCTCCTATTATTTAATTACACAAGAAAAGAAACTCCCAAAATTCAAATCACCACATTTAATAAACGTGTTGAAAATTTATTAAAGGATGGGAGAGGTAGATCCCCTTTAATTATATGAGATGTAAAATAATTAGTAGGGAGGGTTTTCCAAAATTAATTAGGGGGTTTTAATGAGTTAGAGGGAAATTGAATGGTTGGGGCTCGTGTGGGCCCCACATCTCTATAATCCACTCTTGGGTAGTTAGGTGGTTGTGTGTCCCACCCTTAACTACCCATGGGAGTAATTAACCTCCCTAGATATAAAATAAAATTGTGCAACAATTTTATTTATTTCTCAAATAACCCAAAAAATATAACTTCAAACCCACATAAAATGAAACTACGGTAAATGTCCCCTTAAGAAATTACTTGCGTTGCGAGTTAATCAGTGCCCTCAGATTTCAATTCCAGGCACCGGTTCAAAATAAAAAAAACCCGCTCGTCCGTTCACTGAATGTACCCGAGTTAAACTTAGAAAATTGATTTCGGGCACACCGGGCCTCGGAATCAAGTGGTTTCAGAAGAAACAGACCCATAAAATTCCAAATATTTTCAGGAAAAAAAATTCCTTGAAATTTTAGGGTCTTTAAATTAATCCCACCTCAAGTCTTTACGCCCCCGTAAAGCTACAATATAAACTAGGGAAAAAATGAGGGTACTGAGCACACATCTGAGCCTCCCGCTCCCAAGTGATCTCATGGAGGTTCTCGTGCTGCCAACGAATGCGCACAAGAGGAATCAACTGTCCACGTAGGACCCACTCCTGTCGATCCTCGATCTCCACCGGGACGTCCACAAATGTCACCCCGACATTGATGTCCAGCTCCCCGTGGTCGATTATATGCGTCGGGTCGTGCACATATCTCCTCAGCTAAGATACGTGGAAGACGTCGTGCACCCGGTGCAACTAAGGTGGATGGGCCAGGCGGTAAGCCACCTCGCCTACTCTGCTGAGGAACTGAAATGGCCCAATGAAGCGTGGAGATAACTTACCACCCCGGCCAAATCTCTGCAATCAATACTGAGTTGAGACCCATAAGAAAACGTGGTCTCCATCCTCGAACTCCAGTGGCCTCCGTCTCCTATCAGCATAAGACTTCTTTCTGCTTTGTGCAGTCCTCTGGATGTATGTGGAACCCACATTGCGAAAACCATAGATATTCCATCCCATATCCACTCTGGGACCCGTAAGGGTTGTATCATGTCTGCTGGCACCTAGTGATCCACCTTCACTTGCTGAAAAGTGAGGCATCGTGAAACGAACTCTACTACAACGTTGTCCTTCCTAGGAGTATAGACTATCTCAAAGTCATAATCCTGGAGGAACTCAAATAAATGACACCATCTTAGGTTTAGGTCCTTATATGAGAAGAAATACCTGAGAATTTTGAGATTAGGGTAATCCGTAAACCGCTCGCTCAACGAACCATGGGTGTGACTAGTCATTTATAAATAACTTGACTACACCCTCTTTCTCTTACGTCCTGCAAGAGCTGCTAAGATTTTTCCTTTGCCGAAAAGAAAAATATGACCTCATCCCTAGGATGAAACATGTTCTTTGCTTAATACAGTCAATCCTGACATGAATGGGACTATTCTATTCCATGGAAAACGTCATAAGGCCTCGATGCTACTACCGAGAGATCCAACCATTACTCTTGCCTCCAAGGGTCGAGTCACACTATCGGCAGCAGTGGGTGGTCACTAGGTCTCATCCAGTAGGGTTCTCGAAAGTGAGGGTCAAGTCAACGGTTTTAACCAGAACCTCTCAGTATCAACCACTTAAATAGGACAGGGAAGAAAACGTCACAAGAGCAAGTGTCTTTTATTATTACAGCTCAAAGTACAAAGATACAAAGCATCCACAAAAAAACATCGACAAAGCTAGAAGCATCATGAACAAAAGTCTCCATGTCTGGAGCTAGTCCTGATCCTTTCCATATGCTCCTGGAGCTCCATGGTCATAGGCATCAGCTACCTGAAGCTGAGCTCTCCCATGTCCGCATGTTCCCTATGGTCGGGGTGGTCTTCTTGGTGGTGGTGGTGGAAGGGCCTTGAAACGTCGTCCGCCACCTACTGCTTGGCCAACACCTCTGCCACGTCTTCCTTCCCTCGGCGGACCACCATGGTCAAATATTTTCTTGGGAGGTCCCTCTACCACCTACTACTCATCTGCAGGGCGGGTCGGGTAGTCTCGAGCCATGTGACCCTGCCCACCGCAAGCATAGCACTGCCTGCTCCACGTATGGATGGCTCTGTTTCGTGTGCCCCGCACAACCGAACCTATATCATGAGATTTCTCATCTGATGGAATGGTCCGTTTGGACCTCTGCGTCAACTGTCTACTACCAACTGCAGAAGACTCCACTACGGGTCGTCCTACGGAGGGTCTCGTCGCTGGTTACTGCTCAGCGAGAAAACTCTCCACTAGAAGGGATCTCTCCAGCACCCCTGCATGCATTGGGATGTTGAGGGAGATCATCGAAGCCCTAATCTCATGCCTTAGTCGCTGCTCGAAGGTCTGGTCCCTGATGAATGGGTCTCGTTCCATATCTTTGGAGCAGTGCGAGAGGTCAGTAAATCATGCCGAGTACTGGGCTATTGTCATGCTTCCCTATCGCAGTTGTAGTAACTCCTCGATGCGCACCGCACGGAGGGTGGCTGGAACAAACGTAGAGCAGAAGTGGCTCTCAAAGTTTGTCCAAAGTAGTGATGCCTTATCGTGCACCCGGAGTATCATGCTCCACCATCAACCTACTGCTGCATGCAGGAGACTCGCGTCAAGGATCACCATAAGGTCTACTGGTGACCCTACCAATCAGAAGACTCTGACCATAGCCTCCAGACAATACTCTAATGCCTGAGGGTCCGTCTCTCCGCAGAACCTGGGCGGCCTCTATCGCTGAAACTCGTGCAATGCACTCAAGAGGTATGTACTCTCCGCTGCTGGGGATGGTGGTATCAGTGTCCCAGCGGGTAGTGGTACTGCTGGTGCCTCCACTGTGATGGGGCCCTACACAGAGGCATTATCGCTTGGTGGGCTGCCATACTGCACGTAACTCAGAACCCTGGCTGGATGCCTTCGTAGGGCCATCCTAAAAATCAACAGGTGCACCATGGTTAAATAGTATACCTGGTGAGCTGACACAAAGTAATAACAAAGAAAAATTTTGAAGGAAACACACACACAATTATTCTTTTTGTGCACTGAGTCGGAAATCAGAGGTCAGGGTCCTGATGTATGGATGTGTCAGCCGCCACACAAACACCGGACATGATGGACTGAAAACCACACTCAATACTCTTAACATTATTACTTAACATAAGGGAAAGATCAGATTCATGAGTTCTGTGGTAGAACTGACTCCTTTGATACCAATTTTTCACGACCCGTTCTCGAAGCCCGTGCCATGACTACCCCAAACCGGCCTTCCATAGGTATGGGACTGGCGACTAGCACCAAAGCCATAAATCCTGATAAAAGGGAAGGCATTGGCTTTATAAAGTAAACAAAAACAACAGAGTATGCAAGTGAAGTAAGCAATATGTAATAGTGGGTACAAGGTAAGTTCTAAAAAGTAAATGGTCCAATATACAAACCAAAATGAAAGTACAATACAACTGAAAGGAAAGTACAACAGCAGTAAGTAAAACAGCAACATTGAGTCGTCCTTCGGAAATCCCACCTGAAGGCTGGGTACAGATAGTCTACTCAGCTCCTCGGGTCCATTCGTCCGCTCCGTGTACGTCCCGCCAAGTGGTCCACCTCCGGGTACTGTCCAGCTCTACAATCCTCTACCTCGATAAGTGTTGTCCATCGTCTGAATCCAACACAACGTAGTGCAGGCATAACCCGTGCAGGGGTGAGTATACGATACTCAGTAGGGACCCCGAGACCCCCGATGGTCTCTCAGAATCCGCGAAGGATAAACCCCAGAGGAAAGATACAATCACAAATTATCAAACGACTTTACATAGGTATATACCCATACATATACCTAAGTTATCAATTACAAGAAGGCTCCAACTCTCTACCCAAGCACAACCCAGTCCACACAGGAAAACACAACCCAGTCTACACAGGAAAGCAAGTCAATCACATCGATGATAATGATTGAAAATCAAGACTCATCTCACACAGGTATACATCTATTGTAGAGTGATCGGGATGATCAGATGTTGTCACTGATTCATCTAAGCTGTCAGACCCACATAGGATACTAGACCAGCCAAGCTTTTAGACCCACTCAGGATACAAGACTAGCTACTCTGTCAGACCCACTCAGGATACAAGTACTGAAGTCATCACTATCGAAGCCACGGAGGATCTCAGTACAGAAGTCATTGTCGTCCAACCCACGAAGGTTTCCAGTATGGTAGACATCGTCATCGAACCCACGGAGGATCCTAGTATGGTAGTCATCATCGTCAGACCACAGAGGATCCTAGTATGGAAGTCATCTTCGTCGAACCCATTGAGGATCCTAGTACGGAAGTCATCATCGTCGAACCCACTGAGGATCCTAGTACGGTAGACGTCGTAGTTGCAGCCAGCTCTAGGGTTCCCGCACATAGCGTACTCGATTCCAGGAGGGTCTGATCCATGAGAAAAAGGGGTTCGATACATCAACTATCACGAAGTCTAGAGTTGATGTATCCTGAAGTTCCGTCTCCTCAAAAGAAACTCAACGTGATAGACGGCGTGTCAAACGGACGCCTGGTCTGAGAGTTATTGGTTTTTCCGTCCAAGGGGCCCGGTTGGTTTTTAAGCTAAAACCAACCCGACTGTACTCCAGATTCTTCAAAACCTCAATTTGAGTATGCCAAAAGAACCGTCTCAACAAAATTAATTCAACGCAATTGGTGGCACATCAATCAGACGTCTGATCCTTAAGTTATAAGTGTTTCCGCTCCAAGGGCCCGGTTGGTTTCGGGTTCAAACCAACCTGGCCCTACCCAAACTTTATCGAAACATCGACTGTAGTATACTGAAATGACCGACTTGATCCAATGATTCCTACTCAACTAACGGTGTGTCGATCGGAGTTCTGTAGCTCATGTTATGGGCAAAAGACCGAAAAACAGTCCGAAGTGGGCGTCTGGGCCCGGTCTGACCCGGCCAAACCCCCCTAGGTCATCCCGAATAGAGCGACCCGACCCGAGTCTGATTCCAGCCCAGCTGGGCATGGCCCGTTCCACATGACCCACCCCAACCTAGCCGGGGGTACGCTGAATCGACCAGGGAGCCGAATGGGGGGGGGGGCTGTTTTGCAGACGCGACGTCAGGCTGGCACCGCTGTCCCCCCTGGATCCCCTACGGCCGTGGGATCCTTCCTCCCCATCACGGCATCAGCCGTGGTGGGCTTCTACCGGTGGCGCGCCAGGGCGCCGCCACCTCCAGCCGGCCAGTCGGTGCTGGCCGCCACCTTCGGCCGCCGGCGTCCCGCCCCGCCACAGTATTCCACGGGCCACCAGAGTCATTCTAATGGCCCATTTTTACTCTCGACTATGCATGCGGTCATCTTGGGACCCAAGCTCCACTGTGAAGGCTCCGATTTTCCGTTTCGGTCCCATTATGTCGTCGCCAATCACCCCGCGCATCAAGAACAAAATAGCGGTGAGTCTGGGCTTGTTCGTTAACCCGCACCCACCGCATTAGAGGATCAAATTGTCGCCCAACAATTTAAACGCCAAGTATGAAGGTATAATTCTCATAAAAGAAAAATATACAAAATTTTCCCTACCTAAAAAATTGATGTCTAACTTCGCCGTCGTGGGGAAAAGAGATCATAGGCAGCGTCAGAGTGCGCTGAGGAGGAAGCGGTGTCACCTCTTTTGTCGCGGATAATAGAATGGGTGGCTGTTTCCTCACGGATTTTGGGGATGACCTCCTGGACGGGAGATTCAAACGTTCCGATCGTTTTCTAGCTAGTTTGTTCGTACAACCGGAAACATCCAATGATTCCACATCCGTTTGGACCTACTTTCCAAAGGTAGGCGCTCATTAGCTTGTGGACTGATGAGGCTTAGGAATTTGCATTGGTCGACAGGATGGGAGGTCGAACTCATCACACCTTTTTTAGGGGAATTATTGTCTAATCCGGGACTCTCTTTATAGATTTTTGTTATGTTCATGAATCCTTATTACATTACCAAGTATAAAATGTGCTTTCCTTTAGTTTTAACAATCAATGATTAAATATGCAAGAAATTTAGAGAATCTTTTATATGTATTCGAGGTTCTTCATCAATAGAGAATCATCTATATCTGTTTAGAGATTCTTGGTCAATGGTATCCTTCAAAACATTTATATAAAAGTCTCTTGGTCATTATGATGACCAGGCTGTTTTTAAAGCCACTCAGTGGGGCACTTGAAGATTATCGTCATTCAGAATGACAGGGATTATTTCAAAGTTGGGATCGAACCCAAAAATGGGCTACCTATGTATCCTTTATTTTGGAAAAGGAATCAGAACCCACGTAGTTCGAGTAATGGAGTATGATGTTTATGATTGATGGCACAAAGAAAAATTTCATAATTACTTTTACACTCTAAGCTCACGTGAGTCATGCTCGGTGTGAGAAACAAGAGGTATTGGTAAAAATTAGACAATTGTGCCATGAAAGATGCAATCATAAGAATTTGTTTGGGGCTTATATATGTATGACTGCCCAGATAGATGAAGGTTTAGGATTCACTTTTAGGGAGAAAATCCATGAACAGGGTCCATAAAGTTATATGTGCTTCATGGAGATTTTAATACTCTAATCTTGGGGCTTACTCCTAAGGAGGATGCCCAAGTTAGGAGGGGACTTATGATTGGGTTTTACTCCTGAAAATGAAACCCAAATCAAGGGTAAATTAGGACTGGTTAAGATAAATTTAAGGGGGCTTGGGGTTTACTCCTGAAAAGGAAACCCAAGGTTATGACTGGGACTTACTCCTAAAAAGGAGGCCCAGGTTAGGGGACTTGGGGCTTACTCCTGAAAAGGAAGCCCAAGATTATGACTGAGACTTACTCATAAAAAAGGAGGCCCAGGTTAGGGGACTTGGGGCTTACTCCTGAAAAGGAATCCCAAGATTATGACTGAGTCTTATTTCTGAAAAGGAGACCCAGGTTAGGGATTAAGGTTTGGGGCTTACTCCTGAGGAGGATGCCCAAGTTTGGGAACTTTAAGAATTTGGGGCTTACTCCTAAAGAAGGATGCCCAGATTTGAAATTGGGGCTTACTCCTGAGGAGGATGCCCAAATTTGAAATTGGGGCTTACTCCTGAGGAGGATGCCCAAATTTTAAATTGGGGCTTACTCCTGAGGAGGATGCCCAAGTTAAGGATTCTCTCATCTATATTTAGTGACATAAGGATATTTCAATCACTAGGTTTTGAGAGATATTCCACATAATTCCTTTCAGATAAGGAAGTCAAATCAAGAAATCATGCCATAAATGGCTTTGAAAAGTGTCTTGAAGACTGAATCTTGAAAAGGAAAGGTGTAATGGATTAAGAGGGGTAAAATGGGCAAGATGGGCACCCAAAAAGGTAGGGGCGCGCAAGCCTTGAAAGGCACGCAAGTCTTCCGTGGGCGCGCAAGTATACCTGCGTGACATGTAGGGTACTTGCGCGATTTTCAACCAGTATTAGAATACTTGAGCGACTCCTTTTTAATCACTTTAGAATCCTCTTGAGGTTCTTCCAGAAAAGGGACGCGCAAGTTATATTGAAGGAATAAAAGCGGCGCGCAAGTTTTGATGAGTTTCAACACTTAGGCCTTCCTTCTTCTCTTTAGATCTTCCGTTCTAGGTAAGAAATTACCTTAGAAGTGTTCCGGAAGCTTTGAGAAAAGACTTGGGCGTTGGGAGCTTCAATCCGAGTTTCTGGAAAAAAATCCTCTCGAATGGGGGGCCCACAAGATCTATTTATAGACAAAAGAAGACCCAGGGCGGTTACTGGGCGGTTACCACTTAGGTCATGCAAGTCACTTGCACGACCATATGGCGTCGCGCAGGTAGACTTGCACGACCACTAGGCGGCGCGCAAGTGTACTTGCGCGACCATGAGGGAACTTGCATGACCTATGGGAAATGTTCTCCTTGTTCTCCCCGTTGTCTATTTTTGATGTTTCTTCAAAGGATGAATCACTTTATGCTCAGATATTCCCCTTTTCCGATCTTTAGATTCTGTGGCGAAAGGAGCGTCAACAAAAGTCCCCCCTCGGAGTTGGATCCGGAAAGAAATGAGGATTTGACTCTGAGG
The DNA here is from genome assembly GCA_963277665.1 of Viscum album. Classification (NCBI taxonomy): domain Eukaryota; kingdom Viridiplantae; phylum Streptophyta; class Magnoliopsida; order Santalales; family Viscaceae; genus Viscum; species Viscum album. The sequence continues at coordinate 570,900,484 of OY728151.1, forward strand.
AAATTGAATACATTCAAAGGAAAAGGGGGCGCGCAAGTCTTTAGGGCACAGAGGGAAGCGCGCAAGTGTGCTGGAACTTGACTTTTATTCAGAGTTCTTTTGTCTTTTGTGGGCAGTTTAAAGTCATGCATGCCGGACATAAAGGGGCTAATGTTTAAGGTCGAAATAGCATTGACCAAAATGGATTGAAATGGATTCAATTCCTTGAAAATTTATCTGAAAACATATTACCATACTCAAGTATGAGAGAAAAAATGTAAACTATGGCTTAAGAATATTTGAATCTGAGGAATGATATGAAAAAGAGCTAAAAGGCATTAGAAAAAGTAGTTTCCAAGAATGAAGTTACTATTATTTAACAAAACCCGTTAGGGGGTTGAAATATGCAGGGCCACCTATGGGCATTGGCTGCATGGTCAAATAAATAGTATCTTTCGGCTGACAAGTCTGTTATGTGGACTATTTATGAAAAGCCACCTATGGTCACGTGCTACATAGTCAGACGAAAAGAACTCTTAGAAATTTACTTTCCTAGTGCTAAAAGCCAGTGAAAGTTTATGGAGATTCAAATTTTCTAAAGTATAGAGTTTTTTGTATGCAAAGAGGTACTTGAGTATGGAGAAGATATTTCCGAACAAGAATATCGAAGAACTGGATGAATATCACTCCTACGAAGGTCTGACCTAAACGTAGGGAAGAAGAATAAACCATAGACTTGAATACTTTCAGATCATGAAAAAGGATATGGGACAAATATGTTATGGATGGATATTTTTTGTGGATCCCTACATACTGTCGTTTAAGACAAATAAGGACAAAAGAGGCATTCTTCCCAAGAATGAAGTTACTATTATTTAACAAAACCCGTTAGGGGGTTGAAATATGCAGGGCCACCTAAGGGCATTGGCTGCATGGTCAAATAAATAGCATCTTTCGGCTGACAAGTCTGTTATGTGGACTGTTTATGCAAGGCCACCTATGGGCACATGCTGCATAGTCAGGCAAAAGAATTCTCAGAAGTTTGACATTTTTGTGACTAGAAGTCATGAAAAGGGTTATGAAGATCTGAAAATATTTAACGTTAGGATTATAACACATAAATATGGGTATTGTCTAATGTATATAGAGATACATAGGTCAATGATAACCATAATCATGTTGTGGCTGGGTCCTGAATTGAAATTTTGGACTTCACTACGTATCTCATAAGAATGAGAATCAAGCCATACGTAGTTCTTGAAATGCAGTTTAACGTCGTGCAGGACGAAAGTATGAGTGATCTTAGTTTAGGGTCATAGAATTCGGACAATAATAATGAATACACAGTGTGTGTTTTCATGATGACTTTTCAGCCAAGGGACTGAAAGTGAAATTTGGGGTTAGGCCCAAAAGACTTGGGACTGGATTCGAGGGATACTCGAATGTTCCTACGTATCCCATAAGGATGGGAATCAAGTCCATGTAGTTCTAGAACTACCCTTTGTACAAATTTGGTTCGTACATGTGAAGGGTGAAAGGGGACTTTAGTGTAATGATGGTTTAACCTGAGATAAAAAGTTTAGGCATTACCATGTATGCACGTAGTCTTTTGAAATGAAACATGATTGAAAAAATCAATGTCAATAATGGTTCCTTCTCAAATAAGGAAATCAAAGAATATTGTAGTTTATTGTCATACCGAACAAAAGTGTTGTATAGTTTAACGTCATAGAACAAGGACGAAAGTGAATCAATGTAAAGATATTGATTCCAGGGGCGGTTTCACAAATCAACATCATATGAGATGGTGGTGAACCGATGTGAAGAGATTATTTTTGGGCTTGAACCCTGGGAGGTTGCCTACATACCCAGCCTGGAGGGAAAGGATCAAAGTCCGTATAGTTCAATTAAAGAATGAATTAATGATCAAGTTGTTCTTGGGGACAACGATCTAACTAAAAATGTTGTTGGGACTTACACATGGTTAGTGGCCCAAGGGGAGTGTTATGGTTGATGTTCGCTCTAATCTCACGTGAGTCATACTTGGTGTGATAAACAAGAGGTAACAATAACCTTAACGATGCACAGTTTAATGTCATGTGGGACATATAAAGGGACTATGTAGTTTAAAGTCTTGCTGTTCGGACTATTGGTGCTGCACAGTTTAGTGTCATGTAGCAGGGACAAAATACAGTTTAATTTCATGTAGGACATATCAAGGAATTTCTGTACAGTTTAGCGTCATGTAGTTAGGACGATGGGGATAAAATAGTTTAACGTCATATTGGACGAAAGGGGGACTGTGCAGTTTAATGTCATGCAGTAAGGACAAAATAACACACCATTTATGTCATGTTGGACGAAAGTGCGAATAGTTTAAGGTCATATTCATGGACCGTGGATGGTTCAGTTTAATGTCATGTTGGACCTTTGATGATTATATAGTTTAACGTCTTTCCGGACGTGAGGGACTTTTATACAGTTTAGCGTCATGTAGTTAGGACGTCACAGTTTAATGTCTTGCTGGACATAAGGGATTTGCAAATAGTTTATGGTCATATACATGGACCAGGGATGATGCAGTTTAAGGTCATGATAGATGGTTTAGGGAATTTTTTAAAAGTTTAATGTCGTGTGGGACGAAGTTGCAGTTTAAAGTCATACTGGACCATTTCTGTATAGTTTAACGTCATATAGAAAGGACGAACTGGTGCTGTACAGTTTAAAGTCATGTAGCTAGAACTAAGGTGAACCAATATGAGGATATCAGTTCTGGGGACTTTTTACATTTTATTATCATGCTGGACGTTGGAAGTGCCACACAGTTTAATGTCATGTTGCTAGGACACAATATAGTTTAATGTCATCTCGGACAAAAATATAGTTTAATGTCATCTCGGACAAAAAGGGGGACTGTGCAGTTTAATGTCATGCAGTAAGGACAAAATAACACACCATTTATGTCATGTTGGACGAAAGTGCGAATATTTTAAGGTCATATGCATGGACTGTGGATGGTACAGTTTAATGTCATGCTGGACCTTTGATGATTATATAGTTTAACGTCTTTCCGGACATGAGGGACTTTTATACAGTTTAGCGTCATGTAGTTAGGACGTCACAGTTTAACATCTTGCTGGACATAAGGGATTTTCAAATAGTTTATGGTCATATACATAGACCAGGGATGATGCAGTTTAAGGTCATGTTGGACGGTTTAGGGAATTTTTTCACAGTTTAATGTCGTGTGGGACGAAGTTGCAGTTTAAAGTCATACTGGACCATTGCTGTATAGTTTAACGTCATATAGCAAGGACAAACTGGTGATGTACAGTTTAAAGTCATGTAGATAGGACTAAGGTGAACCAATATGAGGATATCAGTTCTGGGGACTTTTTACAGTTTATCGTCATGCTGGACGTTGGAAGTGCCACACAGTTTAATGTCATGTTGCTAGGACACAATATAGTTTAATTTCATCTCAGAAAAAAATATAGTTTAATGTCATCTTGGACAAAAATATAGTTTAATGTCATCTCGGACAAAAATATAGTTTAATGTCATATCGGACAAAAATATAGTTTAATGTCATCTCATAAAAAATATGGAACTTCTGTACAGTTTAATGTCATGTAGATAAGACATAATATAGTTTAATGTCATCTCGGACAAATAAAGAACTTCTGTACAGTTTAATGTCATGTAGATAGGATATAATATAGTTTAATTTCATCTCGGACATAATACAGTTTAGTGTCATGTAGGACATAATATGAACCAATGTGACAGTTTAACGTCATGTTGGACGATAAGGGAACTTACACAGTTTAACGTCATGCTGGACGCTGAAAGTGCCACACAGTTTAATGTCATGTTTCTAGGACAATATATAGTTTAATGTTATCTCGGACAAAATATAGGAACTTCTGTACAGTTTAACGTCATGTAGATAGGACATAATATAGTTTAGTGTCATGTAGGACATATAATGAACCAATGTGACTGTTTTGGATCTGGGAACAATATTTTGTGTTTATACCAAATACTTCTTCAGAAATCTGGCATTAGTTGGAGTCTTGATGTGTTCTCCATCCATTGAGATTAGAGAATACGCTCCATCGGAGTAGACCATATGTATTGAATAAGGTCCTTCCCATTTTGGTTCAATCTTGGGAGGCTTCTTTCCTGGTATCATTGGTGCTCTGAGAACCAATACCAATTCTCCCTGAATGAATGAACGAAGACGAACTTTTTTGTTAAAAGCTCGTGCTATTTGATTCTGATAGATTTCCAAGTGGTGAAAAGTGCACAATATTTTCTCATCAAACTGTTCCAATTCATTCAACCGCTTTTGGGATTGCTCATCTGTAGATAACTGATCACAAATGGCTATTCTGAGTGAGGGAAATTGAACTTTAATTGGCAAGACAGCTTCTGTTCCATATACCAATGAATATGGAGTTGACCGCGTTGCATTGCGAGTGGTAGTCCGATAAGCCCATAAAGCATGAAAGAGATTATCAGGCCATGACCTCTTATCTTTATCCACCATCTTTTGCAGTATATTTGAAAGAGTCTTGTTGAAAGCTTCTATCTGGCCATTAGCCGCTGCATGATATCGAGATGAATGGTTGGACTTAATGTTGTATTCTTGATACAATTTCTTTACCTCAGAAGAACAGAAGTTGGTGCCGTTGTCTGTCAATATGGTATGAGGGACACCAAATCTAGTAATGATGTTAGACTTGATGAAGCTAACAATGCATTTAGAACTGACTTATTTGAGAGGTACTGCCTCTGCCCATTTGGAAAAGAAATCAGTAGTAGTAAGAATGTACTTAAACTACTTGGTCGTAGCTGAAGGGTAAGGTCCCACCACATCCATTCCCCATGTAGAAAATGGCCATGAGTATTTAGTTTTATGAAGCAACTCTGGAGGTTTATGAATGAAGTTGGCATATACTTTGCATGAATGACACTTCTTTGTAAAATTAACACAATCTTGTATCATTGAAGGCCAAAAGTATCCAAGCCTTCGAATTTGATCAGACAGTCTATGCCCAGACTGGTGAGCACCACAGACTCCTCCATGCACTTCTTTTATGACAGCCATTGTCTCTTCACCATCAATACATCTGAAGAGAATTCCATCAAAACCACGTTTGTAGAGAATTTTCTCAAGGTGGTTTGGGCTATCATAAAGAGTAAAATTGACCACACGTCGCCTAATTTGTTCTTTATCGGCTCTATCAGGTGGAAGTGTTCCATTTTGAAGGTATTCCCTGATAGGTTACATCCATCCTGTAGTATGACCATACGGTTCAGGAATGGGACTAATTTCATTAATTTCCTCTGTTCTGACTTGAACATAAGGTGAAATTGCACGACAGTGGGCAATACAGATGGTTGTCTCGTCCTGAATTGGATATGCTAAAGCTGTGTCTATATTAACCAGTGCATCAGCTTGAGCATTTTGTGATCTTGGGACATAAGAAAATGTCGGTTCTGAAGGTAATTCCGACATTAACTCTCTGACGTAATCATACAAAGGGATTAATTCTTCTTTTCTGATGGCATAATCCCCATTGACTTGTTTGATTACCAGGTCTGAATCACCTTTCACCTTTAAGTGATTCACTTGTGCTTGAAGCGCTAACTCCAAGCCTGTAATGAGAGCTTGGTATTCATCTTCATTATTGGTACCACCTTCCCACAACAAAAAGGAATAAGGTAACACTGCCTTATCTGGAGAAATGAGCACAATTCCTAAACCAACTTTGTTGAATTTAGGATTTTCCATTTTCGTCCCTGTTGGACTTCTAGAAGCACCATCAAAATACATTTCCCATGTTTGAGGACTCTCTTGAATAGAGAAAACTTCCTCATCAGGGAGTTCGATATCTGAATACGTGTCTTCCACTGAAGGATGTTCAGCCAGGAAATCAGCCAGAGCTTGGCCCTTAATTGCCTTTTGAGACACATACTGAATGTCAAACTGCTATAGAATAACCTCCCACCTTTCCAGACGTCCTGTAAGCATTGGACGACTAAGGATGAATTTGAGCGGATTATTACGAGATACCAATTGGACCTCATGATGTTGCAGGTAGTGTCTCAGTTTCTAAACTGCAAAGATTAATGCTAGGCAGCACTTTTCAATACTTGAATACCGGGTTTCTGCTTCAAGCATAGTTCTACTGAGATAGTAGAGACTATTTTCATTCCCAGTATCATTCTTTTGAGCGAGAAAGGCACCCAATGATCGCTCTAAAGCTGTCACGTAGAGGATAAGCGGTCTACCCTCAACAAGCGGCATGAGTATTGGTGGACTCAAGAGGTATTTCTTGAGAACATCAAATGCTTCTTGACATTCTTCAGTCCACTGGTAAGTGACTCCTTTCTTCAATAATTTGGTAAAGGGTAAACTTTTGCCTGCCAAATTGGCGATGAAATGCCGAATATAGGCTAAGTGTCCTTGAATTCCTCTTAATTATTTCAAATTCTGAGGAGGTGACATACCAAGGATTGATTTGGTCTTCTCAGGATCGACTTCAATACCACGATGGCGTACAACAAAGCCGAGGAATTTTCCTGAGGTTACCCCAAAAGCACATTTTAAGGGGTTCATCTTTAAATTATGTTGTCGAAGCTTGTGGAATATGTCTTCCAAATCAGTCAAGTGATTAGAACGTTGTTTGGATTTAACCACCAAATCATCTACATAGAATTCAACAAACTTCCCTAAAAGAGGTTTGAAGATACGATGCATGGCACGTTGATATGTTGCACCTGCATTCTTCAAACCAAAGGGAATCACCTGGTAACAAAACACACCTTGAGGAGATCTGAAGGCTTTATATTCCTCATCTTCTGGGGCCATTCAGATCTGATTATATCCGGAATATCCATCCATGAAAGAAAGTACTTCATAGCCATCCGTTGCATCAATTAAGAGTTCTGTAATCGGAATTGGGAAATCATCTTTAGGACAATACCGATTAAGATCTCTGAAATCGATGCAAACCCTAATTTGTCCGTTCTTCTTCTTTACAGGGACAATATTATCCAACCACTTGGGATATTGAACTTCTCTAATAAATTTGGATTTGATCAGCTTATCCACTTCAGCTTCAATTTTGGAAGCGTAGGTTGGATGTGTTCTTCTCGCGGCTTGCTTAAAACCTCGATGTTCTTTTGGTAAACCCAAATGATGAGTAGCAACATCAGGATCAAGCCCAGGCATTTCTGTATAATTCCAAGAAAAAATATCTTTATTTTTCTTTAGAAAAGAAATATACATCTCTTGCTCTTCAAGGGTCATGGCCGCACTAATTAAAGTGGGGCGTGGATCTTTCTCTGTACCCAGATTTACTTCTCTGAGTTCATCCACAGTGGTAGAGATACCCTCTTCAAATGCTGGAGGAGAATCTCTAAGATCTTCCTCTTCCTCTTCATCATGTGTTTTTTCTTCCGTTTTTAATTACAAAGTAGATGAAAAAACGAAATTCTCATGATCATAAGAGATGTCAAAATTTTCACATTTTGAAGAAGAAGCTTCCATTTCGGACCCTATTGATGATAAAGGGTCTTCTTTGGGAAATAAAGAGGAGATGATGGATCGAGAATCGACATCATTATTCACCTCTGGTGTCGCTATAACTTCTTCTGGCCTGATTAGCGAAGTATAGACTTGTTGGACTTCATCACCACTTATGCTTTCGTTACTGCTTGGTAGGTTACCAATTTCTCCCATGTTGTCTGGCTCGATTGTCGTAACTGACATTATGGATCTTTCCATAAGAGTATTTTGATTTGGGCCTATTTTGTCAATTTCACTGATAGGTAACACATAATCTGTACTCACATGTGAAAATGGATTTATTTGAATTTTCTCCAAACCATATGGAGCATTAACTTTGGTAATTTCTTTCATTGTAGATTTTTCTCTTCCCTTCATGTGATAAAATTCTGCCTCAATGTATTGAGAGTCACATGTCTTGAATGGGGCTTTATCACCATAAAATGTTCCAACCTGACCATCAAAACAGTATTTGAGACATTGATGGTATGATGAAGGAATAGCTGCATGCTGATGTAGCCAGGGTCTTCCAAGCAAGATATTGAAAGCTGAGTCTTGATCAACAATCATGAAATCCGAATTGGATACAAGATCTCCAAAATGAGTTCTAAGTGTAACCTCTCCCAGTGGTTCTTGTTCATTTTTATCATATCCTTGTAATATCATGGTAGAAGGAGATAAATCAGATTCCGTGAGTCCCAATCGACGAAGTGTACGAATGGGCATGAGGTTGACTCATGAACCATTGTCAATGAAAGCTCTTCGAACATCTACACCATTGACTTTGCCAGATAAGTACAAAGGTTTTATGTGCCCATGAACAACATCATCTTCATCTTTATCAGTAAAAGATATCACTGCATGGCATTCTGCAGGATTATTCTCTATGTGATAGATTTCAGCTGCAGCAATTTCAGCTTCAAACTCCTGAGGACTTGACAAAGCTTCGATGAGTGCTTCCCGAAGATCATTTGACAGATTCAAAGCATCCAAAATTGATAACTTGGCTCATACTTGGGCCAAGTGTTTCAGTATATCATACTTTTGATCTAGAGGTCTGTGTTTCCCAATAGGAATATGCGGTTTAGCAGGTACCTTGGAAGAAGATGCTTTGGAAGCTGATGCATCTTGTATTGAAGTTGGCAATATCCTTGGTTTTGGAAGATTAGACTGATTAGATCCATTTACTTGCTGATATAAAGAAGATGGAACCTTTAATCGGTCTTCCAAAATAACTGTGCCAAAACTGAGTTGGCCATTGGCAGAATAACTTTCTTGTTCTTTTTGAGCTCGCTGAAGGGCTTTACCATGAGTTTCTGCTGCATATACAGTGCTAGAAGGGGTAAAATTAGAGTAGTGGCTTCGGAAAGATCCACGTCTTCCCCTATATTCTGAAACTCTAGAACCTCCTCGGATTCCCTTATTTGATACAGGGAATTCAAGCTTATCAAGACTGGAATATGGATCTGTTAATTGAATCATATTAACAGAACCAAAGATAAAATCTTCGTCTGATAAAGACTCTGCCTGGTTAGCCTGTTTAGGTTGTGCTGTTTGGTGGGACGGTGCCCGTGGATTTGAAGTAGATGGAATGAAATCTGCCAGATTCAAAGACAATTTAGGCTTTGATACATACTCATCTTCTCCTGATTCCTCTTTCTTCTTTGAATTGCGCTGCCCTTTTGAGGATTTATCTTTTGATGGAGGCTTTACAACAAATTTTTTAGGAGACACAATTGGCTTCATCAATTGTGTTCGCAAAATGGAATGGGTCCGATTGATTGTCTTTCTGACCATCCAATCATCATATTTTTTCGCAGTTTTGCTTTTGAATTCCTGCCACTCGCCTCCTTCCTCTGGATCTGTAGCAGTAATACACGCTACAGGAGCGGAAGAACCCTTCAATTTGACTTGTCCCAAGTCGACCATCTTTTGCAGGAGGTCTTTAAAGACAAAACACTCCTGGATGGGATGCCCCAACATTTGATGAAAGGGAAAATAATTGGGACGGTCTTCATCTCCTTCCTTGTTTGGCTTTTTGGGCACTGGTAATTGAACCAAATTATTTTCCAGAGCTGAAATGAAGTATCCAGGAACTTTCTCACTTAGGAAAGAGTATGTTTTACTCTTCATATCCTCAAATTGTTTTTGTCGTTGATCTTTTTGATCATTTGGACGAAACAGCCTTTGTTGTTAGCGTTCAGGAGGTGGAGCCCTTCGAGAAGATGAAGGTTTTGAAGTAGAAATAGGTACAGGTGCTTGTTTAAGCATAACTGTAGCAGTTTCCGCTTTACCCACTCTCCTTCCTGGAGCTGATGGAATTATATGAGATTTAACCTTAGCCTGTATAAGGGAATCTTCAATCTATTGAGCGATTGAAGTAAGGTCTCGAAACCCTCCTGTGTATTTCACATGGATCAATGGTGTGCGTAATTCGTCACGCAAATTTGCCACAAAGATTGGCAACAGTTCCTCCTGAGGGAGTGCTAAACTCAGGGAATACGTTAATCCCTTCCAACGAGCAATGAAATCAGAGACTCTGTCATTCTCCCTTTTCTTGCAGTTTGTAAGATCGAAAACTGTTGTTTTTGGAAAAGTTGAGCTAAATTGAAGAAGGAATTTTTGACGAAGATCCTCCCATCCGATGACTGACCGGGATTGCAAGCTTGTATACCAGACAAAAGCTGGTCCTTGCAAGGTTCGCACGAAGCATCTGAGTTTCACTGCTTCTTGCTGCTCTGGAGTTCCCATCATAGGATCACAACAAGACACGTAATGCGTCAAATGTTGTTCGGGGTCACCTGATCCATTGAATGTAGGGAAAACAGGGTTTCCAAAACTGGATGGAGGAGAAATTGATTCTACCCATTCAGGGTAAACTTTCTTTTCAGGTTGAACTTGCGCCTGTTTCCCTTCCATAGTTTCTAACCGAGCTGTTAATGACTCAATAGTAGTTATTAACTTTTGAGAAACATCAGGTTGAACTTGGTTTTGGGTAGGTGCAATGAATGGAGCTTGGACAGACGTGGTGGTTGGTGCTGCAACTGATGGTAGTGCTACCAACCGTTGTTGCGTTTGACCCGTAGGATTAGACCTCTGAGGGTGTACTGATAAAGGAGGATATTCCTGATCCATCTCAGTAGTTACAAGAAATTCCTTCGGCTGTCGGACTTCAGCATTCTTAAGAAGAAGACTACTCTGAAGTAGTTCTGCATTCAACCTTCTTAATTCATTCATTTCTTCCTCCTGTTGTGAAAACCTTTGCTCTAATGAGATCGATTGACCTCCTTCAGAGGAAGGGTGATAAGTAACCTGATTCTTTCCTTTCCCCTTATTGGATCCTTTTCGGAAAGGGTGAAGTGGTTTACTTGAAGGAATACTCAGATTTTGGGTAAGCCTTTGATTACGTGTGTGCACACCTTCTTCATTTAGGTATGTGTGCGCAACTTCTTGAGCAGGAACCTCTTCTTCTGATCCCTCTGATTGAGCCTCATCTGGTGAATCAGCAGCAACGACATTGATGACATTAATGGATGCATATTGCATGGAATCCTTTCTATCAGCATTTCTGTGATATTTTCTTCTTCCATGTCCATGATGAGACATGGCATTCTGTTGACTTCATCCCTCAGGAACTTCTTGGAGAACCATCACTTGGAGAGAATCTCCTGATAGCTTGGCACTTCGTTCCTCTTGAGGCTTATTCCCTAATCGAGAGAATACTGACTTTCTCTGAGGGAGGGATTGAGGATTTGAAAAAGTCCCCAGTCTGGTGGACTGGGGATGTTCCTGCTGCTTCCGCTCAACTCCTCGAATCCCATTTGTTGATTCTGAGGGTTGGGCTAGAGAAGTCCCCAGTCTGACAAGATGGGGTGTCTCTTGACATGCTATTTCTGAGATCTTCTTACAATCTCTCTTGATCTTGCGAATCTTAGTTCGGAAATTAGCTGGATGAATTAAACTGTATCCACTTTTATCGCCTGGTTCAACAGACCGTTGGATGATTTCCGAAACTTCTGTCATTTGATGACGTGTTTGCTCCAGACGAGAGGCTTGTGCAATATTCTCTCCTGCTTGATGTAAGAGCAATTCAACAACTTGTTCTCTATATACTTGATTTTGAGAGGAACTAGTTGAAGCCTGTTCTTGAGCAAGCTTTTGATTATGAACAAAGCCCATTGACTGTGGTCGGCCATGGGCAATAACATTGCATGAGACCATTTTCGGCGGGCTTTGCTGACTGGAAAGCACTGTGAAATGTAGTGCTCCGTGAACACCCCATACTCTGATATGAACATCAGATGGAGCATTGGCAATTAACTGACGCAATTTTCTTAGTGCGCCAAGGCATGAACGTTGAAGGGTTCTTTGTTTCTTTTCAGCCTTCGGATACCGAGAGACTGATAGAGATGCCAAATCAATCTGGCGTTGTAACCCTTCTATTATCTTAATAAGATTTTCATATTCACCGTAAGATAATACTTTCTTCTTTAATTGACAAAGAGTCTTCCATATGTTGAGACGAATATCATGGATTCCATCATCCGTCAACATCTTTGGAATGTCGTACTGGGAGTCAGCCAAAGGCCAAAACATGACTGGTACTTCACCTTTTTCCAGTTTTTTCCTCATGTTCAGCATTTCCTCTTTATCATTAAATGAATATTCTTCTACCTGTTTGGACCAGAGTTGGTTTTTCCTTGTTGTTTCATCGGATTCAACAAGATTGGTAGAGAGATCACTATTCATGCTGGAAGATGAATGACCCAGGGATGGTTCAGAGAATAACTTGAACCCTAGGCTATCTTCTAATGGAGAAAGAGTTTCACCTGCCGATAGTAAAGCATCAGACATGACTGGTTTTACGTTTTCAAGTGCCTCGAGATAGGAGGGCTTTCTCGTCACTACATTGCCTTCTGAAGAATTTTTGAGACAACGTGAATCACTACTGCGGAGAGGACTTTCGCAGCGAAGTTCATCACCATGAGGAGGACCGTCATGATGGGTTATAGCAAAAGATGAAATCTCTTGCTCCTTGGTCTTCTGACCACACAGAGGGTTCCTGTGGCTCTCATCTGAAGAAGAAACTTCAAGATTGACCGAACTTTCATGATGCAAGCCTTCATGATGAAGTGTCTGTTGAAGACCTTCAAAATTAATGTTCCCGTTATTGAGAAATGAGGGAGTAGAATCTTGAATTCCGACAGATAAATTTCTGAGGGCTTCAAGAACTCCAGCATCGAGCAAGGCCTTGTTGTAGATTGGCCTTTGATCTCCTGACTGTGCTGGGCGGATCTTTTTCTTAGACGCCTTCTTAGGCTAACGATCTCCACTCAAATCAGGTGTATGTGCCTGACTTGGTTGTCCGTATGATATGGGGGAGTATGCCCCATAACCCTCTTGGACTGGAACAGATGTGTGTGTCTGTTCCGGAGTGAATCGTTGATGTGTCACTCCAATGTTAGGGATAGATTTATGTGTTTGTCCCTGAGATGATGCTGAAGCTGTTATGATATCCTGGCAAGCATCCAGAATATGAGCAGGAATTTGCTTCTGCTCTTTCACCATTGACAAAATATGTTTGGTGACTTCAGCCGCCGGAACGGGGATATACGTCCATTTCGGGCTTGGAGTAGGTGTATGTGCCTGCTCCTGTCCTCCTTTTCCTGTCAGTGAATCCTAACAGTACTCAAGTGTGGAGGCAGAGAGTTGAGTCTGCCACCTGTTTGTCGTCAGGGCTTTTCGACTGACTTCTCCGTGCGCTACCAAGAGAGACTGTTGGTAGGCTTGATTAGTATTAGTAGGTGTATGTGCCTTCTGATTACACTTCGCCAAACACGGTTGACGAGATCCATAATATGTAGTCAGACGAGCCTGCTGACTAACTGGTGATGTATAAGCAGGTGTATGTTCCTGCCTATAGTACTCCGCCGGAATTGCCTGGCGGGATTGGCGTGATGCTGCCAGACGAGTCTGCTGGACAGTAGAATTAAAACGGGTAGGTGTGTGTGCCTGCTCGTTGTTTTCCACCAAGTTAGGTTGGTGGACTTCTCCGGAGATGGCAGGGATGACAACCTGCCCATTGTTCACCGGATTCCGTCTCTGGCGGTTCATCTTGCCTGCTCGGGTTCGAGGAACCTGAGATGAATGCCTGGAGTCGGTACCCTCATCATGTTGAGGGCGCACTACCGCACGAGTCTGGTGGCGATTGTTGATGGGAGCCCTTGAGAAGGACTCATGTCTTTTTGAATTAAGGTCCTGTGGGACCTGCTCATTCACTTCCTCAGAGTAAGGGAGTGAATGGAAATTGTGTTCCGGGGATAACGACCCAAAACGGTTGGAGACGGTAGTCAGCACCGCCTGCTTCCGGATCGCTGGCCGCCGTTGTCCGGACGACCATGTAGAGTTGTTAACTTGGAGGGCTTGACGAGCGGCCTCCAGAGTTGGGATAGTACCGTTGCGACGGTATTCCTTAACCAGTGCATTAGAAACCCGGCGTTGAAGACGCTGAGTTGGTGATGTCATCCTCAGAGCGGACGACGTTCTAGCAGGAGTAGTAGAATTGGTTTTCACAGCAGCAGACCTCATAGTAGAGGTGTTCACAGCAGCAGTATTCACAGGCGTGAATTTAAGGAAAGCCATTTTGTAGAAGATCTTGAGAAAAGAGTGCATGTTCCATATAACAGACATAATCAAGATGAATCCGGCCACTGAATCTTTTGGATGAGCACATGTCAATGATTGCTTTGTTGGCCCAAGGGGCCTAACAAATAAGAAGAATATCACTTTAACTTGGTTAAGGATTCACGTCGGGTTCACCATTTTTGTTTCCTCACGGATTTCGGGGATGACCTCCTGGACGGGAGATTCAAACGTTCCGATCGGTTTCTAGAGGGTTTGTTCGTAGAACTGGAAACATCCAATGATTACACATCTGTTTGGACCTACTTTCCAAAGGTAGGCGCTCATTAGCTTGTGGACTGATGAGGCTTAGGAATTTTCGTTGGTCGAGAGGATGGGAGGTCAGACTCATCACACCATTTTGAGGGGAATTATTGTCTACTCCGGGACTCTCATTATAGATTTAAGTTATGTTCGTGAATCCTTATTACATTACCAAGTATAAAATGTGCTTTCCTTTAGTTTTAACAATCAATGATTAAATATGCAAGAAATTTAGAGAATCTTTTATATGTATTCGAGGTTCTTCATCAATAGAGAATCATCTATATCTGTTTAGAGATTCTTGGTCAATGGTATCCTTCAAAACATTTATATAAAAGTCTCTTGGTCATTATGATGACCATGCTGGTTTTAAAGCCACTGAGTGGGGCACTTGAAGTTTATCGTCATTCAGAAGGACAAGGATTATTTCAAAGTTGGGATCGAACCCAAAAATGGGCTACCTACGTATCCTTTGTTTTGGAAATGGAATTAGAACCCACGTAGTTCGAGTAATGGAGTATGATGTTTATGATTGATGGCTCAAAGAAGAATGTCATAATTACTTTTACACTCTAAGCTCACGTGATTCATGCTCGGTGTGAGAAACAAGAGGTATTGGTAAAAATTAGACAATTGTGCCATGAAAGATGCAATCATAAGAATTTGTTTGGGGCTTATGTATGTATGACTTGCCAGACAGATGAAGGTTTAGGATACACTTTTAGGGAGAAAATCCATGAACAGGGTCCATAAAGTTATATGTGCATCATGGAGATTTGAATACTCTAATCTTGGGGCTTACTGCTAAGGAGGATGCCCAAGTTAGGAGGGGACTTATGATTGGGTTTTACTCCTGAAAAGGAAACCCAAATCAAGGGTAAATTAGGACTGGTTAAGAGAAATTTAAGGGGGCTTGGGGTTTACTCCTGAAAAGGAAACCCAAGGTTATGATTGGGACTTAATCCTAAAAAGGAGGCCCAGGTTAGGGGACTTGGGGCTTACTCCTGAAAAGGAATCCCAAGATTATGACTGGGACTTACTCCTAAAAAAGGAGGCCCAGGTTAGGGGACTTGGGGCTTACTCCTGAAAAGGAAGCCCAAGATTATGACTGAGTCTTATTCCTGAAAAGGAGACCCAGGTTAGGGATTAAGGTTTGGGGCTTACTCCTGAGGAGGATGCCCAAGTTTGGGAACTTTAAGAATTTGGGGCTTACTCCTGAGGAGGATTCCCAAATTTGAAATTGGGGCTTACTCCTGAGGAGGATGCCCAGATTTGAAATTGGGGCTTACTCCTGAGGAGGATGCCCAGATTTGAAATTGGGGCTTACTCCTGAGGAGGATGCCCAAGTTAATGATTCTCTCATCTACATTTAGTGACATAGGGATATTTAAATCACTAGGTTTTGAGAGATATTCCCCAGAATTCCTTTTAGATAAGGAAGTCAAATCAAGAAATCATGCCATAAATGGCTTTGAAGAGTGTCTTGAAGACTGAATCTTGAGAAGGAAAGGTGTAATGGATTAAGAGGGGTAAAATGGGAAATATGGGCACCCAAAAAGGTAGGGGCGCGCAAGCCTTGAATGGCGCGCAAGTCTTCTATGGGCGCGCAAGTATTGGTCGCGCAAGTATACCTGTGCGATATGTAGGGTACTTGCGTGATTTTCAACCAGTATTAGAATACTTGAGCGACTCCTTTTTAATCACTTTAGAATCCTCTTGAGGTTCTTCCAAAAAAGGGATGTGCAAGTTATATTGAAGGAATAAAAGCGGCGCGCAAGTGTTGATGAGTTTCAACACTTAGGCCTTCCTTCTTCTCTTTAGATCTTCCGTTCTAGGTAATAAATTACCTTAGAAGTGTTCCGGAAGCTTTGAGAAAAGACTTGGGCGTTGGGAGCTTCAATCCGAGTTTCTGGAAAAAAATCCTCTCGATTGGGGGGCCCACAGGGTCTATTTATAGGCAAAAGAAGACCCCGGGCGGTTACCAGGCGGTTACCGGGCGGTTACCACTTAGGTCGCGCAAGTCACTTGCACGACCATATGGCGTCGCGCAGGTAGACTTGCACGACCACTAGGCGGTGCGCAAGTGTACTTGCGCGACCTATGGGAAATGTTCTCCCTGTTCATCCCTTTGTCGATTTTTTATGTTTCTTCAAAGGATGAATCACTTTATGCTCATATATTCCCCTTTTCTGATCTTTAGATTATGTGGCGAAAGGAACGTCAACAGTGGTGTGCCATCGTTCTTCGAGGAACTGTCATTCTTCGTCGAAGGATACTTCGTTCTTCATCCAAGGCCAACGTTCTTCCAAAAACTCAAGAGATCTCATGATCTTCCTTCCTCACAACGAAGCTCTCCCCAAAAATAAATAATAGGTTCCTCCTATTGTTTAATTACACAAGCAAAGAAACTCCCAAAATAGTAATCACCACATTTAATACACGTGTTGACAATTTATTAAAGGAATAGAGAGTTAGATCCCCATTAATTATACACATTGGAAAATAATTAGCAGGGAGGTTTTGCCAAAATTAATGGGGGGATTTTCTAGATTTAGGGGGAAATTGAATGGTTGGGGCTCATGTGAACCCCACCTCTCTGACATCCACCCTTGGGTAGTTAGGTGGATGTAAGTCCCACCCTTAACTAACCATTGAAGAAATTAACCTCCCTATATATAAAATGAAATTGTACAAAAATTTTATTTATTTCTCAAATAACCCAAAAAAATAACTTCAAACCCACATAAAACGCAACTACGGTAAATGTCCCCTTAAGCAATTATTGGCGCTGTGAGTTCATCGGTGCCCTCATATTTCAATTCCAGGCACCAGTTCAAAAGATAGAAAAACCCACTCGTCCGTTCATTGAACGTACCCGAGCTAAACTTTGGAAATTGATTCCAGGATTACCGGGCCTTGGAATCAAGTGACGTCAAAAGCCACAGAATCGTTAAATTCGAAAGTATTTATTGGAAAAAAAATTCATTGAAATTTCAGGGTCTTTACATTCTTCCTATAATGGATATGTTTTGTTTTTAGTTGGTTTTAGTTGTGATATATGAAGAGAAATTTTGAAGTATTTTTTTGAAGTTCCTCATATGGATAATATAGATTTCTTCCCTATCTAAGATGATATGGAGGTTATTTGTTCCAATAAATTAATGAACAATAAGAAGAATGATGAAAATTAGTAGAAGAATACACAATCAGTAGATAATAAAATGAGGATTTACCACTCATTAATGATAATTGAGGTGGATAAATTATTGTAATATGTATTGACAATTATTATCTAGAAGAGTGTATTTTTGGATATGATTAGTATGTTTCTATAGAATAACTTGATTTTTTATTTTATAATAAAGGATTGAATGAAAAGTATTCCTTAAGAAACTTTTAAATTAAATATTTGTTCATAGGGGATATATAGGGTGAGAGGAAATAGTTTTAGATAGAAATAAGTGAATTGAATAATGAATTGGGTGAGAAGATAATAAAATTAAAAAATAATATCAATGAATTTGATGTAAAATAGAAATTTATATTTTACATTAAATAGAAATAATACTAGAATGAATAGGAATTGTATATAAAATTGGTAAAAACTAAAGACTATCACATATTATGAAGAGAGTATTTTTTCATTAGAGGAAACATACAAAAATAAATTATTTCTATCAAGAATTATAAAATATAGATAAAACAAAAGGGTGTTTAGGAACTCAATAGTATCCTATAATAATTGTATAATATGCAGTATGATATTTAAATTCTTTTTAAATTGATACAAAGAAAATATGAAGATAATTTCAAATCAATTGAATATGAAGAGGTGATTCAAATTTTGAATAATTTTTAGTTGGAAGTAAAATTGATAAATTTCGAAGTAGTAAAAGATGAATCATAATATGTTCCTGAGAATAAAAGTGATTCCACCATGAAATTTTAAGAAATTTTTAATTAAAAAATACCTCTTTATTTTGAAAAAAAAATATTTAAACAATATAGAGATAAATCTATATTATCCAAATTGAAAATAGAGGTAAATATTATTCACAAAAATTAATTTAGACTAAAACAATTTTGAATAAAAATAAAAGGTACAATGATGATTTTGGAAAAAATAGGATTTTAGAAAATCAAAAACAAAATAAAAATAAATATTAGATAATCATTTCAAAAAATATATATATATTGGTTTTCTAAAAGATATGAAATAGTAAATATTTTTTTCTCAAAAATTATAAGGAGATCAAGGTGTAAAGATTTTGTTTGAAAGGATACAATATATATTAAATTGATAATGTTCTTTTTGTGAATTTTTTTTAAATCACTTACTAATAGGCATAAAATGTTAATTTCTAGAAGATAAATAAGTTTATCACTTATATGAATAAGTAATGGTTTAGAGTAAAATTATATTAAAATAAATATATATATCTCTAAAATATATTAATGTTCTGAAGAAATTTGTAAAAATTTAAATACAAGTGGTTAATTTTATGAGTAATTACAGTTGAAATATACTAATAAAGTCTCTCATATTATTTATTAATGAATAACATAAAATATTATAAATAAATAAGGAAATAATAGAGATGAGTTTACCATGGTTTATGCGCTAAGATATAGAACTAAATAGAAAGTAAAAGAATATTAAGATGGAAGATTCACCTATAATAACCCAAGTAATTATAGAATAAATAATTTTCATGTTTATTAATATGATATAGATATCTATATTAATTATAAAAATATTAAAAAAATTGAATCAAAAATGAAATAATATTAATCAAACTATTTTTATAAGATTTTTATTTGAATGATTAATTTAAAAATTATCTAATTATAATTTAATAACATTAATTTCAATTTTTAAACCATAATATAAATTTAATATATGGTAGTTTGTTTTTATTTTTCATAAAAAATTGATTTTTGTTGAATAGTTAAAAATACTAAAATTGGTAAAAATGTCATTTCGTTTCAATGAATTAAGTAATTTAAAAGTACCATTAGGTTTTTAAAATTATTCAAAGTAACATAATTATTATTTTTTTATATGTAATCCACCTAATTACATGTTAATCATCTTTATATTCTATTTTAGTATGAGTTTATTTTTTGATTTAAAAGAAGGTTTTTTCCAAAAAAAATATTTTAATGTGCTATAATGTTTCCCCATATTAATGAATTAAAAAAACATAATGAGGAATGTTTTGAATTATATTTATGGATTATATATCTATAAATATTAATTATAATTCATATAATGATTATTACAAGTCATAGAGTTAATATAAAATCCTTTTATGCTTGAAAAATATGTTTCCGGAACAATTGATTTTTCATCTCATCTGTGGGTTCAATTTTAAATTAAATTATTTCACATAGGTGTATTTAATTTGGTAAAATTGATCCCATATTAGGAATTATAATATTTTTTTATTATATTATAATTCTCAACTAATTTTTTGGTCATAAAAAATAGTTAAAATAGTTAAAACATTTTACTATGGTTAAGGTAAAAATGGATTTATCGAGTGTCAAACTAAAAAATAAGGGTTATAATGATCTTAAAACATGTAAAAAGTCAATTATTTTGAAATAAGGGTACATTATATCATCTAATTATTGGTAATTTTTTTTTCCAAGACTTCTGACCAGTGAAAAATGTGGGTATCACATTTTTTCAAAAATGTAAGGTATGACCTCTCCCCCACTTATAAAGGTCCACCCACTATCTTTTCCTCTTCACACCTACAAATCCATTTGGTTCAAAAAATCCATACTTAAATAAAATACCTGATTTATTAATACCAACATATATATATTTTATTTATATTATAATTTTCCAAATAATCCATTTGGTGGTAACCTAAGGAGGTTGTCTGAAGTGGAGGTGTTAATTTTAAATGCGAATTTTTATTTTATTTATTCTTGGACCTCCTTAAAATATTTTTTAATTATGAGGAAATAATAAAACCCTAATCTGAAATATATATAGAATTATTTATATTAATTTAATAATCTAAATCCATATCCTCTTCCATCAAATGAGAAACACAACTATCATTCATGTGTACGGTGGACTATCGCCTCGTGAATCGAGGTAATTGATTCTTAAGGTCGCTTACCAAAACTTTTCATAATGATGGATTTAAGGTGTATATATATATGGTATTATTATAATAATTATAAATTGTTAATTACTATATCTCATATACCTTATTACATTCCATTCCCTTGGGCATACGACAACATCACTCATATGTACGGCAGACAGGCGCCTCACGAAGCGATGTGATTTGTTTTTTACTAACTCTTTACATGGAAGGTAATAAAGACATTGTTAATCAATATATGTTATATTAATTAAATAATTATGATATAAATGATATATTTAACATTATTTAAGTATAATATATTATTTTATTTCTTACATAGGAAAAATGATAACGAAGTCCATGCGTATATGTAGACTACAATCTCTACAAAGAGATGTGATTATTTTTCCATCGCTAGATCACATGGATGATATATATTATTATATTTTAGAAAATTTAGGATCATTTATGATATCATGTTAATTATATAAATTTAATATAATACCTAACTTCTTTCAAAAATCATCATTGAAAAATCAAAATGTTACTCATGCATACGTACAACCTTCCATCTCCTTGATTGCAACATAGTTCATTTTTCATAACCATATTTCAATATTGGTTTTAAAAGTATAAATTAGGTATAAAAATGATAATTTTTTATGATTATTATTATATAAATAATGGAATAATGAACTATTTGACCATATTCAAACTATCAAAGTCATTTTTGACACATTTTTTGAATACCATCAAAACATCTGAAGTGATCATAAATGAATAACTAGTTTTTTATATACGGAAAAGAGAGAAAACCCCCATTCTATATGGACATGATCATCAATGAATAAATTTTCCAGTGAACCTCAAAAGTATGTTTTCATCCTCACATATCAGTAACTATTAAAAACCCTATTCTATATGGATATGTTCTTCAAACTAGCTCTACTCCTTGTTAAATTACACTGTGCAGTGGATATTTGACTCGTACATCACCCCATTATCTGTTAATAAGTAGAAAAGTAGTTTTACATTAGTTCTTACAACTATATAATGTTCTGTGTAAATTGGGGATTTGTCAAACTAGGAGTATGACCATATCCCTAATAGTTGACAGGGTGACTTGTGGGAACTCTTGTATGTCAAATAGCTATCAGTCATGTTTTGGCCACTTATATATCTAAATTTTTTCATTATTGAGTCCCTAAATAAGGTATAAGATGTTTTTGATAGAATATATTGGAGAAGTTTCTCTACCTTCGGGACCATTAGGTAATCTACCCAGTTATCCATGAGAACCTCAATGTCATTCACAAACATTTCAAAAGGGTTGAGATCACAACACTTCTAGCAGTTTAGTGTTTTAAATCATATAGATACCTATATACCATTCAATAATCCTAATTTTGGAGTATCATCGTTATATTACAAGTCATTAAAGAAGAGTCACAACAATATCATAGAATTGGTTGGGTAAAAAAGTTGTCCTCCATTTCAACCCTATCAAATGAAGACAATGAGACCATCAATCCGACCACCTAACCGACAGTGAACGTTCATCCCTGACCACCACCATGGTGAATGTGGTCACTATAGACACTATTGGGGATTTGAGAAACATGACTTCAAACATGGCGGAATATAGTAAAAAAAACCTCTCTAAGGAAAAATTTAGTTGCATGAAGACCCCCAAACAGATGCATTCACTCATCAGTAGAGATATGAATTGCGCCTCGAGAGTCTGCCTAATGGTTTAATTCTACCTACTCATCGATATATTGAAAATGTAAAGGGACATATTGATCCCAAAAACACATCCTAGGTTATATTAAAATTTGACTCGTACCCCATGATAGCCACATTGATTCAGGAGCCTGAAAATTATATATAGATAATTTCCAAAATTATTACTAAGATGTGAATGGACCTTGAAAATATCATAAGGGACCCCCTTGCACCTCCAGTGGGTAACTCGATCCTCCTCCTCAAAGAACGCTTCTTTGAACTTAGTGGATATATACACCTAGTTATTGGAGAATCTAGAGGCTATGGAGAATATCATAAATATGAATCGTTCACCCCACCTGAGGATTGTTATTATCTGACTCAAGATTGAGGTAGTTCTTCTCCCTGAATCAATAATACATTCAACACATTTGTGGCCATAACTCCTCACCAAGATGACATAATAACTACTCTTATCACCCATTTCGAATCTATCAAAACATAACATGTAGTAATTACTCTATAAAGAAAGACATACTCAATATGGGTGGATCAAGTTTGAGCACTGCCATAATTTGAAAATCCCAAATTCATCCTATTTAATGGGTTGGGTGATCCGTTATATAATTTGACACATTTCACCTCAATGTGTGCTCCAATTTTTGGGACTCCAGAATAGAAGGAAGCTGCTAAGATCTAATTCTTTTTACATTATTTGGAAGTAAATGCATTCCTACAGTGCAGTAATCTTCTTAAAGGGTCTATTTTTGGTTTATAGGACAGTCATTGAAAGTTACTAAACCATTTTAGCTCCACCTTTTGCAAGAAAAGTATCACTGGCCTATTTAAATTCATATAGATTCTTGAAGAGTGAGTCACTACCTTCATCACCCGATCGAAGGGACTCACATATTCACTCAATATAATGCATTATAAGGAACAACTATTTATGATGTGAGTGGATAACATTAAAAATTAGATATTCCCAACCCCCATAACCTTGAATCAACTAGTAGGATTTCAGGAGTTCTCCAAAAAATCACAACATCTAGAAGAATCCTAGTAGGGGACTAAATAACAGTCAATCGCCTTTCCTCTTCAAAAACCTTCCAGAAATCTTATTAATATAAAAACAATATTTTTTACTCATGAAAATGTTACTGTGATGGCACACCTACTGGCCACTTTCTAAGATGAGCCTCACCAATCACAACCTCACCCAGTGAAGCCCTACCAAGTGTAGCCTCACCAATCATAACATCATCATCAAGAGAATGTGTCTCCATCCCCCGTAAAGGCTAGTCTCCCAATGAGTCTTTTGATAAAAGTAAAAAATACCTAAACTATTAAGGATTTGAAGGTCCCAGACTATTTGATCTATTCCCTAGAAAATGAAATCCTGTAGTTTCTAGAATACAGCAGAACCCACGAGGATAAACCAACTAGTGACACCAATAAATTATTATATCATAGAATCCTTTGAATCACCATCAAATAACGTTTTTTCATTAAAGGTTGGCTCTATGAAAAAGTGGATCATTGTTTATTCATATTTTAAAGCATCCCGAAATAGGTGACACATGTCTCTACTGACCTCAATTGGGACATTGAAGGCTCTAGTGAGTGGGAATAGACTCTCAGACATGGAACACAAAAGTACAATGACATGAAGGCTCAAAATGGATTTTCTCATGACCATGATATTATTTGTGTCTTCTTGAGAAATCTGTAACCTCTTATGGTTATCACCCCTCCTCCGACTGTGGCCTCTACATATTCAACACAAACTCCCATGTCTCATAAAAATAGATATCATCAACATATAGTAAATCAGATACTCCCACTAATGTCAAAAAATTCATTCACCCTTGGTGACATCATTCCACCTAAGCTCATAGACGCACCTAGGTTGAAAAGTTATAACTCGGGACAATGTATCACATAGAGGGTGAGGGGAGAATCATTGAATGATTTTTCTTTTATATTAACTTTATTGGGTAACATACTTCACCTGCTCTAAATTAATTATCCCTTTTCTAAAAACAAAACCTTCAAAAATACATAAGAATGCAATTATTTACACAGTACACCACTCAAAAAGAATAGGTAGTCCTTTGAATGGTTTAGAAAAAAATAAATTCCACATAATCCACTAGAAAGTAATACTTTTTTGTGGATACAACATGTAGGATATACCATTACATTTTTGTATCACTATGATCAATACAATGGTGATGTTGATTATCCTAGCATAAATAATGTAAAACAAGTTTTTGTAACAAGTTAATAATCTTTCACCTATTGTTTCTAACCATGTCGTTGTGATGGATTATGAAATTACACTTATTTATTTCGTTAAAACATAATTATTCACTTTATTACCTAGTATAAGGGAAGAACAACACTTTTCGAGTTCATAAAAAAATAGTCTAATGGATCAGTACAATTCCCCAGTCTGATACTTCAGTATAGAAAATATATAAGAAAATAATACCTAGAAATAATTTAGAACCACATCAATATTTCCCTAGAATCCCATGTTTCATTGCTCAGCTGGATCTGGTAACCACTTTCAACTTCATCTTATTTCCAAATAAACATCCTTAGGATGACTCTATCTAGAATATTATTCTCTCTTCTAAACATTCAACACTATCTCATTCTCTCTCTTCACACATGAATAGTACAAGCGTCAGAAAGTTCAATATAATTCGTTCTATTTATAGGTTGGAAAAAAGTGGTATGGGTGGGAATCTAATTTTTTTTACCACTCAACCAAATTTCCCAAAACTATAATTTCACATTAATTTCAACAACATCATATATTTTTTAGGGCTTCTCAACTTTTCTCAATTCTTCGAAAAAAATATACAAACAGACGCTCAAAGACCGTATTAGTTTAATTATTTGGAAACATGGAATCAAAAAACCTGATACTTAAATGATCTAAATTATATAACTCTATGTTCTTCATGACTATAAACTTATTAGAGACATCTTACGTAAAATATATCTTTATAATCTAGTGAAGGAAACCTAAAAATGTGTGATCTTAGATTCTCCATAAGGGTAAATAAGGAAGGAATGTATGAATAAACAAGATCATAGGGGTATGAAAACGTGATCATAATATTTTATTATCATACCTCTCAAATCAAATATCATAAACATAAATCACAACATAATTCTTGGCAGTTCATAGGAAACGAATCATAAAGAAATAAATATCATATTACCTGAAATAATAACATAGGAATAAGACAAGGAATTGTGGAAGACACATAAGCATATAAAATCATTTCTGTATTTGTTGTGGAATTACTACCAAGGACATGTTAGTAGCATGGGTTCACTCCCCATTCCATCTTGGTATTCACGATTCACTCCCATGGCCATATTAGTAGCATTATTTAACTCCTCATACCATCTTAGTAGTCATGGTTCTCTCCCATGGTTGTATTACTAGAATGAGTTCACTCATCATACCATCTTGGTAGTCATAGTTCACTCCCATATCCATTTAAGTTATCAAGGTTCACTCCCATTATCATTTTAATCAATATCATGGGATATTTATCTTTAACCAATGAATTGGATGGAGATATAGGTCCCACCCATATCATAATGAAATCAAACATACATGTACCACAAGATCATTAAAAATCATATCCTAACCCCTGAAATGAAATGGGTGTTGTAAAAATGCAATCCTATCATAACTGGTGGAGAAATATAAGTATAATAATAATTTCATCAAAGCATAACCCATTAAAATAAGTGGGTTTCATAAACATATAACCTGTGAAAGTGAAACATGTTTCATAACTAAATAATCTATGAAAGAGAAATAGATTTCATAAAAACATAACTCATGAAAGAGAAACAGATTTAATAAAAATCATTCCATAAAATGTAAACCATTCAGATAAAGAATACAAATGGAACCTTTTGATCATTTCCCATAGATACATAATTAACATCAACATATGTCATCTTATATGGAAAGTAATTTTTCAATATATTTAAAAAACATTTCGTGAGTAAAATATAATTTCTTATATGAAAATGTATTTTTAAAATGTAAAACAATATAAAAACAATTTTCTTTTAAAATAAATTTAAAACATAAAAATAAGTATCAAAATCATTTTGATAACATTTTTCCTATAAATTTAATAAATAAATATTGAAAATATTTTGAAATCCATTTTCTTTGAAAATTTATAAAAGACTCTTGAAATCATTTTCAAAAAATTTTACATTGAAAACATATAAAATAAAATTCAAAACATTTTAAAAACATTCTTCTTTGAACACAAAATCAAAACTTATAAATAAATCTTAAAAACATTTTAAACCCCATTTTTTTGAAAATACAATGAAAATATAAAAATAAAACCTTGAAAAATATTTGAACACCATTTCTTTAAAAGTACATTGAAAACATATAAAGAGAAGAATAAAAAAATTTCAAAATTATTTCTTCGAAAATTCTTGGAAAAAATATATATAAAACCTTCAAAACACTTTTTAAAACCATTTTATAAAACATGGTTTTAAAATAACAATTATCTTCAACTAAAGAGATAGATTATTTCTAAATTTCTTAAAACAGTTTATTAATCGTATTATGTACCAAATAATAAAAAATGGTTCCAATACATGAATATATCATTAATAACCATTGGAGAATAAATTTATTGAGATTTCATGAGATATGGATCATAATATTTCATCAAAGGAAGCACAATCCTAAACAATCTCAAAAAGTGATGATATTGTTTCAATAAACTCTTACCACTCAGTAACTTTGAAACATACTCACCATTTAATAAAATTAAATTACAAGAATATTAAAAAATTATGAAAATATTTATATACATTTTTTAACATTTAAAAGGTAGTATACATACCTCATATTAAAAAATTCATGCATAACTTGGATGTGTCTTAAAGAAGGAAGATTAAAACAAAATTACTTTACAAATTTGGTAAATTTTGAAACCTAAACCACATGAAATAAACATCATCAAATGGATATTTAAATACCCAAATATTTAAGAAAAATAATAATATAATACTTATATGGTCATTATAATCCCCATATATAAGAAATACAGGGTGAACATGGAAAGTATCTCCCTGAAATAATATGTGAGATGAAATTCCCTTACTTTGTGTCGTGACTCTCTTCGTACTCATACAAAATTATTGTATAATAAATGTAATTTTATTATAAATATATCAAAATAACCATATAATTATATATATTAGCTTATACCATTTTATTAGGACTAAATATTTCCCTCTTTTTAATAATTTCTTGTTAAGGTTATACTTCGGGTAATAATCGCTTTGGTTTTCAAATATGTCTTAATCTGTTATATCATTTTTAATTATACATATATCATAATTTAAAGAATATAATACAAGATAAAAATATTATTTATATTCCTTATATGTTTCTTATAATAATATATAGAATATATAATTATGAAATGTAATACAACATTCATGAAATGGTAAGTCGTACGTACGCATGAACATTGTATCCTTTTTATTATCTTTTTGAAGGAAAGAATGAAATTGAAATATTTTTATATATGTATAAGAAAAAATTAAATAATAATTATTATGTAATATATATCATATAATTGTACTAAACACATCCTTAATACATTACATGTTGCGTGTGGACTAATCACACCGCTATGAGGGGGCAGTAGCACACACTTCCTCAAACACAATTATCGTATTTACAAAAAATGTAAAGTATAAAGATATTTGTTTTAAAATAATTAAATAATATTAAATAAATAATATGTATAATATATATCATATATTAATATATTTCCACCATAATTCCAAACCATGAAAGGTAGTAATGGAAAACAAACAATGGTCGTCTCGTGAGGCGGTAGTTCACCATACACATAAACAGTATGTTCATTCCACATTATATGGAAGTTTTTATAATTGTAGTTAAAATAGATAGAATAAATTCATATAAGTATATTTTTTATGCTGATATTTTTTAAAATAATGTGATAATGATATTGGAGTGGGTGGAAAATGTAAATAAGCTAAATGAGTTTGAGGGAGGATGTTGCATATTCTTTGTGTAACTCCTTTTGTTTTCACAAAAGGGATTCCATGGATTTATTTGTTCCAGATTTGAGGATTAAATGAGGAATTGAGGGATTTTTTTAAGTTTTTTGGTATGATCTTGTCTTAACCTATGTGTTTTGAGTGGTTTTAGGAAAGGGAGAGGTGGTGTCCTTTTATAGGGGAGGAAAATGACTCACTTGGTATTTTTGAAAACAAGTTCGGCTTACCCACGTTTTATATCTCTAAAAAGTCATAAAATCATCCAAAATAAATAATGGAAGTTTTATGGAAAAATAATGGACATCAAATAGTTTTTGGACAATTTTTTTATGTAATTTGGGCTATTAAGTTTAAGGTTTATTTCCTTTTTTAAGCTTAATTTTTCCTTAATTACTGTAAATAATTTTAATTACTTTAACTAATATTTTGGACAAAAACTAAGTTTAACCACTTATAAATTATAGATATTTCTTATTAAAAATATTTAAAACATTTTCAAAACTCCAATCACATAATTAGATGAAATTAATTTAAATATAATCTAATAAATGGGATGATATTGCATATTTTTAAAGTAAAAAACATCCAAACTTTTGCTATGTTTTTATATTCAATTTCAATATGAATTGTTCCCAATGACATAAAGTTTATTAATTTATAAAACATTAATCTAATTAAACTTTAAAAGAAATTAATAATATAATTTTTCTCTATAAATAAATTCGATAAAAAGGCAGTTGTTAATTAAAATTCAGTATTTTTCATTATTTATTATAAAATGAATCTTCACAAAAAAAATAAGCAAAATTCACCATAAGCTAATTGATAAATATAATATTTAAATATAAAGTTTATTATCACATTTATGATTTAAAAAAATTCATAAATATACATTTAAAATAGGTTCTCCATTAAAAAGCGGTAAAACTGCTTTTATAAAAAATAGGCTTTTATATGTAATATTGACTTTTTTCTAATCTTATGATTATCAAATATATTGGATGAATATGAAGAATATATTTTTGAATATATAACATTTAAATTTCATTAATATAATCCACTATAAGTAATTAATTTAAGTTATTCATATAATCATCTTTTTCAAATAAAAATATTCTTTTTATATTTAGTTGGTTTCTATATTCATTTCTAATTAATAGGTGACCTATGAATTAATCAATACATATTAGTAACTTAGTTAATCCTATAATGATAAATTTAACTTTTATGTTATATCACATTATATGATAATATTTTAATAATATATTATTGTTCGGTAACACTCAGTATTACGTGTTATGCAAGCCATTAGGGAATGACAGTCTTGCATATAATGTAAGATAATATCAGTTTTCATGTAGATAATGAAAGCATTTATATTACATGTAGTTTATTATTAACGTGGTGTTTCATATAATTAAATCCATACATATTTCATCAATATAATATTAACTATTTTCTGTGTTATGTGAAATAAAAAATATCATAAGATTAAATTAATTCAAAAAATATATTTCACCAAATATTGGGGTGATACATTCAAACCCCATTAAATTGAATTTCTCCCTTGAAATCCCTCTATGTTTTCAAAGGTTTAATGCATTTATTTTCCTTTAATACAAACCCACATCATAAAAATGAATACTAAAACTTCCTTTGAAAAAAGTTAGAACCATAACGGTTAACCAATGTAACACACAATTGGATTTCAACATAAGAGAACATATACAGAATGTGAAAACATAGACATGTAAGAAAAATTTAACTATCATGTTATGGAGGAGAGTGTTAGTGAACTTTGTCAGGGGAAAGTTAACAGTATTAGGAATAAATATGTCATTATCTTAGGGACCATCCTATTCATCGGAAAATAATGTGATAGGAAAACATTTTCAGCTTCAAGTTTCTTTCCTAATGGTTGAATAATTTTCATGAGAAGTTATACTTACTTGATTTCAGTACCATTCATAAGTAAAATGTCACAATTTGGACATTTATTGTCCAATTTTCACTTCACCTCTTTATTCAAAAATGAAGGCTAATGTTTTATTCCATAAGGACTAATAAATCATGAGATCCGTGATAATTCATCCCATGTCTCATTAGTTACCATCAACACAAAATTTTTAGTGAATGATATCAAATATTCATAAATTCTCATGTGGTGAGAAAATATTTTGATATCAAAAACATCATCCAATAACTTAGAAATCTAAAAAATAGTTAACCTTATCACCCTTTTGAAGGATGAAAGTCCAAAACTTTTGAATTAATGAAACTAAATCAAATTATCATTGATCCCATATATATCAAAAATTGTCTCTTGGTTTTCACATTCCAAACTTGTAAATAACTTCATCTTATATTCTATTGAAACATGTTAATAACCTGAATTACCATTAATACTTTTATAAAATAAGCGGGATTCCTTCTTCCAAAGTATTTATAGATATGTTCCATAAATCCAAGAAGTTGTAAACTTCATCCATGATGAAATTGACCTCTTTTCAACAAATTAGTAATCAAATCCAGGGTAATTAGTGCTAAAATAATTACTTTATCTAAATGAGGCATCTCTTTATCCAATCCCAACACAATTTTCTCAACATCTTGATCACATTAAGGGTTACCATCCATTAATCAAAATATCACTTTTCAAATTATTCATCACCATTCAACATATCCTTTTCAGTCCAAAATGAAAACTTATACTAAAAATACTTATATATTTCATGATTCATATAACATAATCATTTTATTCCAAAACATAAATACTATATTTGTCAAATTTCATTCATAGACCATTACTCTAGCTTCATCAACTTATTCCATAATATGTATTTCCTAGAATAAAAAATATGAATCATGTCTTAAGGTTCCTCAACATAAATAAAATTACCCTTATTATGTTTAATGTAAAAAATACTAGAAGAAAATCACATACCTTTCACAAGTTGTCTATGGTCTATTATTCTTAGAAAAGTATAAATAAAATTCATATCACCTTCCAGATTATCTTTATGAGATTTCAAATTGGGAAATAGATTTGAATAACTTCTATACTTTCCACATCTGAAATATTCTATGTTAACCATGTTTCTTCTGGTTCTCTCTATTGTGTAAATCCATAAGGAATAGGTTGACAAGCACATATTAGAGAAGAAAACCACACAAAAATGAATAATTTATAATAGTATGTATAAATTATAACACATACATTTTAATAGATGACATCGTAGGTTTATCATATGAAATTTACAGAAATATTATATTCAAATACTTCATTATATTTCCTAAAGAGTTTGGGGATTTCAAAAATATATACCCTGGGAGTCTCAAACCAGGTGTACAACAAGGCTCATTGTTGTGTACCTAGTTATACCAAGTCGGGATCAATACATCATGTATGAGTTGTTACCCCTAGGTACATCTGTACCAGATCCACATCCACGTTTAATGTCTAGATAATGATAAATATATAGAAAACGAATCACCCTATCCTTTAAAAAAATTCCTATACATTTTCCAAAATATTAATTCATATTTATACTTATCCAAAGAAACATCCCTAGACATTTCCTTTGAAATATTCACAGATATCTCACTAAATGTTTCTCATCCTAGTTTCAAAAGTTTTCTTAAACCATAATACTGATACTAACTATAACAACCTAGTCTTAAAGTATATAGAAATTACAAGACATTTGTGGAATACTTCAAATAATACACAAAATGATTCCTAAATACATTATTACTTTAGTGCCTTTGGAAGCATGGAAAGATAAAACACTATTATGTAATATAGAAACATTTTCTCCCACTAGGTTATTTAGGACTATCATCCTTCTTAGATCCATATTAATTAACACTTAACTTTATAACCTAGTGAAGGAATCACAAAAATGTGGGATCTCATATTCTGAGTAAGTGTAAACAAGGGGGAATGTAAGCATAAACATTATCATATGTGTATGAGAATGTGATCATAACATTAGAAGATCATACACTTCATATTAAAGATCATAAACATTAATCATGGAATAAATCATGGTAGTTCATAATACATGAATTATAAGGTAATAAGTAACATAATCCATGAAATCATAACATACCAATAAGACATGGAATTATATATGAAACGTATGCATATAAAATGATTTCCATAGTATTAATGGAATTGATTCCAAGGCCATCATAGAATAATGAGTTCAATCCCCATATCATATTTGTAGTCATGGTTCACTCCCATGGATATTTTAGTAGCATGTGTTCACTCCTCATACTATATTAGTAGTCATGGTTCACTCCCATGAAAATAATAGTTGCAAGATTTCACTCTTCATACTATCTTGATAGTCATGGTTTCCTCCCATGTCCATATTAGTAGTCTAGGTTCACTCTTATGACCATACTAATATACCTTATGAGATATAAAAAATTTCAAAATAATTTTTGGGAGATATAGATCCCACACATCTCATATTGAAATCATACATACATGTACCACAAGATCATTAAAAATAATATCATAACCCATGAAATGAAAAGGGTTTGATTAACATGTAATAATATCTGAACCAGTAGAAGAAATATAGGTTTCATAACAATTTAATTAAAACATAATTAGTGAAAATAAGTGGATTTCAAAATCATAAATCTCATGAAAGTAAAACGGATTTCATAAACATAAAACCTGTAAATGAGAAATGGATGTCATAAACATATTACTCCTGAAAGAGAAAAAGATTTTGTAAAAATAATTCCATATAATGTACACCATTCATGGAAAGAATTTTAATGAATTCTTTCAAATAGAGGGATAATTAACATCAACATATTTCATCTTACATGAAATACTATTT
The DNA here is from genome assembly GCA_963277665.1 of Viscum album. NCBI lineage: Eukaryota > Viridiplantae > Streptophyta > Magnoliopsida > Santalales > Viscaceae > Viscum > Viscum album. The sequence continues at coordinate 570,933,789 of OY728151.1, forward strand.
TAAAATACATTTCAATAACATTTCTTGAGGAAAATATCATTTATTATTTGAAAAAATATTTTCAAAATGTAAAATATTTTGAAACCAATTTTCTTTGAAAATAATTTTAAAACTTATCTATAATTCTTGCAAAATTTTTGAAAAACCTTTTCCTTAAAATATTATAAAATAATATTGAAAACATTTCGAAAACCCATTTCCTTGAAAATTTATTAAAGAATTTTGAAATATTTAGCAAAATCATTTTCCTAGAATAGCTATAAAATAAGAATAAATTTTTTAAAAAAACTTCTTCATTTAACACACTTTCAAAACATACAAATAAATATTGAAAAAAACCACTTCTATGGAAAAACATTGAAAACTTATAAAGAAAATATTCAAAGTGGTTTAGAAACTATTTAATTTAATATAATTAGAAAACAAATAAACAAAAGCATGAAGACATTTTTAAAACCATTTATCTGAAAATAATTTTAAAACTTATAAATAAAATCTTCAAAAGATAGAAATCCATTTTAGAAAACTAAAATTTTAAATAACATTGATTTTTAACTAAAGAGAGAGGTAATGTCTAAATTTATTAAAATAATAGTTTCTTAATCATATGATGTTCCAAATAGTGGAAAAATTATAACAATGAATTAAAATATCATTAATAGCTATAGGATAATAAAATTAATGAGATTTCTTGAGATATGTATCATAATATATCATAAATGGAAGCATAATCCCAAACAATCTCGAAAAGCGATGAGAGTAATTCAATAAACTCTTACAACATGGTAACTTTGAAAAATTCTACCAATTTAAGAAAATAAAATTAAATGAATCTTATAATATCATATAAATAATTAAATAAATAATTTTTATATGTCAAAGGTATTATACACACGCCATAGAAAAATATAGGGTCCTAACAAGGCATGTGTCTCAAAGAAGGAAAATTGAGACCGAATTACAATACCTATTTGATAAATTTTGATACTTAAACCACATGAAATAAATATAATTAAATGGATATATAAATACCCATAAATTTAATTATAATAATAATATAATACATATATGTATTTTATACAAACAACATATAGTAAATACTAGTTGAACATGGCATGTATCTTACTGAAAATAAAAGTGAGATGAAATTCCCTTACCTTGTGTCTTCACTCTCTTCGTACTCATAAAAAATTATTGTATAATAAATATATTTTATTAAATATCAATAAATTAATATTATTATTATTATATAAAATACTATAAGTGGTCATATTAAGACTTTATATTACCCATTTGTTAATAATTTCTGGTTAAGGTTATGCTTCAAAAAATATTCTCTTTGATTTTTGCATGTGTCTTAATTTGTTATATTTTTAGTCCTTATACATATATAATTATTTACATAATATAAAAAATGATATAAATATAATTAATATTTAGGATATTTGTATTGTAATAATGTATATAATATATAGGTATGAAATGGAATACACCCTTCATTGAGACAGTAGGTCGTACATACGCATGAACACTGTTTCCATTTTATTTTCATATTCAAATAAAGAAAGAGAATAAAATATATGTTTATATATTTTTATTCTATAATTACTATAGGATTATTATTTCATATATTTCTAATAATTTCACTAATAATACCTTTAATACATTCTATGTAGTGTGTGAAAAAATAACATCACTTTGTGGGGGTCGTAGTCCACACATCCTCAAATGAAATATTTATATTTACACAAAATGGATAGTGTAAATAAATTTGTCCTTGAAGAATTAAATATTCTTAAATACATAATATATATCATATATATCAAATATAAATATCTTTTCCATCAAAATTTCCATCCATGAAAGGTGGTAAAGTAAAAAAAACCATCATCATTTTGTGAGGCAGTACATCATCGTACACATAAACAGTATATTTGTTACCCATTATATGAAATTGTTTGTAATTTTAAGTAAAAACCTAAAAATAAAAAATCTATGTATATTTAAGATAATGTTTTCATTATATAATCATTAAATAATTAATGTGTAGGGGTGGAGAATGAAAATAAAATAAAGGAATTTGAGGGAGAATGTTACATATTTTTTGGGTACCTCCTTTTTGTTTTCACAAAAGGGCTTCCGTGGATTTATTTCATCCCAAAGGCAGTATTAAAAGAGAGAGTAATGGATCATGTAATGTGTTTTTAGAAAATATTGTCTGATCGTAAGTGGTTTGAGAGGTGTGAGGAAAAGGAAGAGGTTGTATCCTTTTATAAGGGAGGAAAAGGAGTCACTTGGTATTTTTGAAAACATGTTAGGTGTACCAACATTTTTACCCAAATAATGTCATAAAAAACCAAAAACAATAAATAATTTAATTTTTATGGCCGAATATTATCCATAAATTGTGGTTTGGACAAGTTTCTAGGTCATTTCGGCCCTTAATTTTATTTTTTATTCCTTTGGTAATCTTAACTTTACCTTAACCGGTGTAATTAATTTTAATTGATTTCACTAATCTGTTTGGTAAATAAACTATGTTGAACATATTATAATTTCTAAATTATTAATATTCTAATTATGTAATCCATTTTTTGAAATTAAAATCAATTAATTTTTATAAATTAATTTAAATTTAACCCCACAAACAGGATGACAATGCGTGTTTTTAAAATAAAAATGTCCAAAATTGGATATGTTTTTAATTTAAATTTTAAAGAAAATTTGATTAAATTAACCTAAATTGTTTTAATTTATAATAATTTAATATAATTAAACTTTAAAACCAATTAAAAATATAATTTAACTATGTAAATAAATTATGCTAAAAAGCAGTTTGGCATTAAAATTCAGTATTTTTTCCTATTCATTAAAAATGAAACATCATAGAAAAATTCCAAAAAATTAACTGAGATAATTTGTATGTTTATTTTTAAAAGAATAATTTTATTTTGGAATTTTGGATTTATAAATGTTCAAATGTTTATATTTAAAAACGTTCTCTATTAAAAGGTGGGAAAACATCTTTTATAAAAATACAGGTTTTCATGTGTAATATTGGGATTATTCTTATCATATTCTTATCAAATATATTTGATGAATATAAAAAATATTTTTATGAATATATAATAAATAAATTTAATTAACATCATTCATTGTGAGTAATTAATTTTAATTATTAAGATAAATTTTCTTTTTCACAAAAAAATAGTCTTTTATAAAATCATTCCGTTTATATACATTTGGATTCTATATTCATTTCTATTTAATAGGTGAAAAATGAATTAAAATATATATATTCATAAGTTAGTTAATCCTATAATCTTAGATTTAATGGTTATGTCATATCTTATTAATTAATAATATTTTAATAGTATATTATTTATCAGTAACACTTGGCCTTGCGTGTTATGCAAGCCATCGAGGAAAGTCAGACTTGTGTGTAATGTCATATAATCTCAATGTTTTGGGTACATAAATATAATATTTTTGTTGTGTGTAGTACATTATTAAATTGGTCTTTCATATAACCCAATCCAAATGTTATGATTTAAAAAATAGATTATTTTCAATGTTACGTGAAATGTGCAATACCATAATATTAAATTAATTGAAAAAATATATATTTAAACAAATGGTTGTTACATTATTTCATTCTTAACCCACTGAAAAACACATCAGAGTTCATTTTCTCATTAATTAATTGAAACACAATAAATCCTGATGAAAATGGTTGACTACATTGTTGATCATCATCTAAATGATCAGTCTCTGATCCCATTTGGATTATCGGTCCCATAAAATCTTAATATCTTCATTAACTAACAAATAAACCCATTTTTTATCTATTGTTCCTCTGATAGATCTCTGCATATGATTTTATTTTGATATAAACATTGTGTCTAACGGATCAGTGTCATAACTCAGAATAATTGGTGACACACCACATCTGATGGAATGGTGTCAGAAGAAACTACTTTTTCAAGACTTTACAAATGATGATTGATCATATGAATTGTTTCATTCAGTGAATTAGATCATTGAATGAATCATGAATCCTGATGGATCAATCAATCAACACCTCATTAAAACTTTAACTTTAGCAACTTCAAACTCTCTGGACTTTCTTATTCTTTAAACCTCATTGTTTATAATGAATTATTAATTACTTTGAGAATGTTTGAACTATTATAGCTTTAAATGAATTACATTGGAATGTTCTATGAATTCCCATCATTCCATAATCTTTTCTATTTCAATCAAAAGCTAATACCAATTTATTTTTCTCTAAATACGTTCTGATTTATCGATAGCAAACAAATTATCTCCCCCTTTCTTTCATAAATCATGGATCATAATATTCCACTTATCTCATGATGTTTGAGGAATTTTAAAACATTAAAGCATCATCAAATTTTTTATCAAATATATTGAATGATATTCAGAGTTTGATTCAATTATTTATACTAATTGAAACATTCATTTTGGACCCAATATGTGTCTGATATAAAAATTATTCTACAAGCCTTCTTCATAACATAAAACCAAAACCATTGTATTTTCTTAAGAAATTTGCATCTGATAAATTGAGTCTAGTACCTCATGCATCTGTTCACCAATACTTTCAAATTAAGTATATTTATTTTCTTTAAAAAAATATAACACATTGAAAAAAAGTATTCCAAAATATAAATATAACATCCATCCAAATTTGTTAATAGAATCACCCCTTTGGGTTTTACTCTCAACCAACCATCATAAATCACTTAAAATTGTATTCTAAATCTAATGATTATATATAAACAATTGTAAACCAACATGAGTGAACTTATTTTAGGAAATAATAATCAATTCCATAAAAACCATGTTGTGTGAAATTAGTGACCTAATAAACTTCTTCAACATTCAGTACTTCTTTGACTTTCAACTTTCAAAACAACATTAACTTTTCTTTAAAGATAACTTTCATATATGCTTCAATAATCTATCAGAAAAATTTATACTTTCATGAAAAGATTAAATATTACACACAACTACCCATACATACATGCTTCCTTAAATGTTTTATCACATACCAATGGATATATTTATGAAACATTTCTACCCTTTTACAATAACATAAAATTACAAGATGAGAGAGAGGATAAAAACACATACCTCAACCTTAAATAAAAAGAGGTTGGATGTAAGGCCTCAGCATTAAAAAACATATGTTCAACTATTTTTGAACTAAATTTCACATTAGAGGGTCTTTATAGTTTAGAGTTTTAGAGAATTAGGAAAAACTATAACCAATTTACACTAAACATTACATGTGTACACTTATACTCAGTATCCATTTTTTCCACCAAAAAAGTTATTTAAATTAAAATATGGTTTCTCATTAAAAAATATTCATAGTTTTCTCCTTTATCTCATATGTGCCCTTAATCTCCCTTAACCCATGTAAGAAACATTTTAAAACTTGGGATGAGAAAAAAATTCTCAGTTAGGGACATATAAATAAAAAAATAATACCTATGTTTTATGAATAATTATAAACCCATGAAAAAATCATAAACTTATACTTCACACCAATAAAACATAATCTCTTTATCTTACCTCATGAAATCATAAGATTCCTATAAAACTCCATATAAAATTTAAATCAAAAAGGTAACTTGTAGAATAATTTCCATCTCACTCTTACATTTATATTAGCTCTTACTCTTATATAGGGAGTAACCATCATGGATATATTTTGAATAACCACCATAGTATATTCCCTTAATATCTTAATAAAAAAATACTGGTTAACTCATTCTCATTACCCAATTCATTGGAGAGAAATAATAGGACTACCTGCTCTAGATTTATCACAGAACCACCCATACTCATAAAAACTTCCTAGTAATCATAACATAAACATTATATATAAATCAGGCATAAAATAAAAAAATATTCCACTTGGAAATCACTTTTCATTTTTGACAAAGTAGTATACCCATGAATGGAATCACTTTATTTTAAAATAAAATGGTAAACTTGTAAATGATGTTTCAAAACATTAAAGTGACATGAAACCAATAAATTTAATTCATTCTTTATATGTTAAAATAAATTTCTTTTTTCTTCTGTAAAAATATCTGAAATAGTAACTTTAAAAGATGATTTAAAAAGAACGTCTCATACCTTGAGTCTTACTTATCATGTACAATATTTACCCTCCTTAATAATAAATATAGTTTAATTATTTAATTTATTGAGAAACTTGTAAAAGTTTATTATTCCTTTTACATCACTTATTACCATGTTATAACAATTACGTATTTATTTAAATTCATGTCAGATGTTTTGACGATATTTAGTACTAGAGTTAAAAATGAATGTGGTATAATGTCAATAGTAAAAAAATTTATTATTATATCATATCTAAAATAATATTCATAACATAGTAATAATTTCTATACTTAAATTAAACTTTTAAATCAAACCATTATTTTTGGTTATGATAAATGAAATATGTTATAATCCTGGAGATGGTTGGTCGTACGTACGCATGAGTAATTTTTTCATTTTTCAATGATAATTATGGAAAAAATGTAAGTAATATTTTATATATACATAATTTTAAATATATAATTAGTTTAATATTAATAATTTAAATTTAATTTTATATATCATCCATGTTATGTGGTGATGAAAAATGAATCACATCAATTTGTAGAGGGGATAGTTCACGTGTACACATGATGGATGTTATCCTATTTATGTGCATAAAAATGTGAGAAATTAATTGATATATTATAATTTAAGGATGAAAAAACTGTCATTAATATAATATATAAACATTAATTCCACCATTATAACCATTCTTGAGAAATGGTGATAGAAAATAAAGTATATCAGTTCGTGAGGTGGTAGTCTGTCACACACACGAACAATTAATTATTTTTCCATTTTATTAAAGTGGGTATGGATATAGTTCGTGCCAAAAATGTAATGACATCTCACAATATTGATTATACTAGAGTTATTATTTCATTATTTTTGAATAAGATTTTCATAAATTTGAATAAAAAATAAAATAGAAACACATAATTAAAAACAATATATTTTCTTTGGGAAATATCTTTTTTAACACCTTAAGAACACTAAAGGTGATTTTATACCTAAACTAAGAGCTATAGTATGCTGGGAGAGATGTAATAATGTATTGGGATAGATATTGTATAAACCAAATAGGTTTTTAATTGTTAATAAATGATAATAATAGGTTCCCATTTATAAGAGAGTGTAACTGCACTCCTATAATTCTTCAAAATAATAAATTAATATAAAATAATATTATATTACAAATGGTTTAAAAAATTATTTATAATATATGATAATGGTGGGTATAAATACAATAATGAAATTAAAATTAGATAATTGTTTGACAATTTTTTCTATTTCTTTTGGATTTAACCCTTTACTCCTTTAACTCTTAGTGTGATAACATTTGCTTTTATTCTTTAAGGGTTCATATAGTTACTATAAAATGATAAAATAATCATAAATGGATAATTCATGAAATATTCAACCTTTTCCCAGTCATTTTTCCAGATTTTATATTTTTAGTAATTTTATTTCATTTAATAAAATATTACTTATTTTAAAATACCATTAATGTCAATTTTGACACTATTCCTAACTTGACTTTTTAAAGTTATCATAAAAACATCATATCATAAAATCAATATTTTAATACATCACACACATGTCAAATACCATAATATAAATTATTTTATGACATTAATTATCTCAAATTATATTTATTTTAATATTTTTAGTATGATTAATTTGAAATTTTCATTAATTAAACAATTATTGCATCATCATTGTGCAAGCCTTTAGTATAATTATTTATTCCCTAAAAACTAAAAATAAATTATCATGAGGAATAAAAATTTTATATTTCAAAATTCTATTTATTTTCGAAACATATCCCTTATATAAAACCATATTAAAAATATTTCACTTATTAAAAACAATAGTATGGCAAAATTGACTTTTCTTTGATTAAAATAGTATAAATGGATTAAAGTCATCAATGTAGATCCAAGATATAAAAAATATTCCCAATAATATTTTTGGTTGATAATAACCCATTATATAAAATTATAAAAATGTTTAGAGTAATTTTATAATATTTATAATATTATCTTTACATTTAATTACCTGCTTTATCCTTTATTGTGGTTATAAATATTACTATAGTTACTATTCATATTGTCAAAAAATAAAATGGAACAATATAATGAATTTTAACCTTATGACTTAAAATATAGAATCAATTTTTTAAAATTTAAAACACATAATTAGTTAAAAATTAATTTATACTTATTCCAATTAATGAATCGAGAAAACATGTTTTAAAAGTACAAACATTCCAAAGATGGAAATGTTTTAATATCCAAATTATATGTGAGATTGATTAGAATTACCTTAATTGAATAAAATGATAAAATATCTATCTATTTATACTTTAAAATCAATTAAAAATAAAATTTAAAAATATGATTTATTTAGATGAAAAAGTTGTTTTCAATTAAAAATGCAATATTATTCACTATTCATCAAAAGATGAATATTAGTAGAAAAATTCCCAAAAATCGACCAATGTAAATTTTTATAATCCCCTTAAAAATAATAATTTTATTCTTCCAAATATAATTTCTAAAAGTTCTAAATACTTTATTTAAAACAATTTTGTCATCAAAAGCCGGTTAAACTCCTTTACTAGAAAAATAATTCTTTTATGTTTGAAATTGGATTTGTTCTTAAATTATATTTGGAAAACACATAAGACTGGTTTTAAACAATATATTTAATTTATTATATATATATATATTATTATTATAATCCAACCATATTCATTTTTTATTTATTGTTATAAAAAAACTTGTGCACATTTTATTAATTTTTTAGAAAAAAAGTAACTTTAATTTTAAAAGGGGTTATAAATAAATTTATAAATAATTGGTAAAATAAAAATATATACATGTGTAAATCATATTTTTATAATTTAGTTAATATTGTTCATTTAATCCATTCTAACCGCAAGTTTATAACATTAAAAGAATGAAAGAGAAGTATGAAGGTCATTTGAGATAACAAATACTTGTTTTCTATGTTGGAAAATGTGGATTTAGATGAGAAAACTAACTATTAATTTATTGTGGATAGTAATGGAGAACATGGTCATGAAAAATTTAAAAATAATGAAACCAAAAATATTGTATGGGTTAAAAGGTCATTTATTTCTTAGTAAGAAATGTAAATGGATAACTTTTTTAAGATCCTTTTCATAGAGTTGAGGAATTCATTTAATTTTTCTACTAAGATCCCAAATAAATATTCTTACTTGAAAATTTTAATTTCACCCTTTAATCAATTTACACTAAAAACTCATATTTTTTTTCCAAATGATGAGTATTCATGATGGATTGGTCATGCACGAAGCACAACAATCAACATCTAGATAATCACATTATCCAAAAAAACATATAAATATATTCCTATTATATTTTGGTATTAACCAAAACTCGATGGTTAGAATAATATTAGAGAATTCCCTAAAAAATAATAAATATTTATATGATGAAAAACTACTTCAATATCAAAAAATCAATAGTGACACCTAAAGGATAATATAGATCATTCCACAAATTATTATCCTTCAAATTCCTAAAAAATATTCTAGACTAAGATTGAAACTCAAAAATTAGAATGATTTTATCACATTGTATTCCAGATAATATCAAACACTCATAATGTTTCACACCTAAAGCATAATTTCCTAAATCACATAGTCTCTATGATATGATAAGCATTTCCATAAATAATCTGAATCACCACAAATACAAAATAAATTCATATACTCTTCTAAAATATAATTTCATCCTTTTTTGTTAATAAAAATCACATAATATTCTATTTACCTTATTCATATAATTTTCCCCAAAATAGTAAAAATATTTTAATATTACATTAATCGCAAATTTACCAAATCATTTTCCAATATCATGGTAGTTTATTCTATAAACCAAAATATGTTCTCAAAATCAAATTATTCTTCATCCAAAAAATATTTTAACTAAAATTAAAAAATCATACTTACATGGACTTCACATAGTCCATTGGTAGGTGATGAACCCTTGTTTCCTTTGGGTTTGGCGTTCAATTTACACAACCTTACCAGATACTATGGGTTGTATCCCATTCTACGAGATTCTATTTTTATAAAACAATATAATTCTCATATAATTAATAGAAAAATAAATTAATTATTAGAGAGATTTTTTTAAACTCATAGGTTATCTTGAACCTTTCATTTTTCATCCCAAAATTTAGTAAACCTTAATTATCTTAGAAATGAATTTTTCGAAAAAATACCATTGATTACCTTAAAATTTCATAACATAAATCCCTTAAAGTGGTTTCTAAGAAACTGAACTTATGATCAATCTTAAAATTATAAACCCATTATGTTATCCCTAAATCTTAATGAAACATCCTAATCTTCAAATTTGTTTAAACCATAATTTGATACTAATTTCAAGTCCTTGACCTTAAACATTACTTGTCACGACCCGTCCCCTGGGACTCATGTGGTGACTACCACAAGCCTGCATCTCATAGGCCCGGGGCTGGAGAATAGCATCGATTAGGCTTATCCCATAAGTGGGAGGAAATTTTTAAAGTACCTATACACATTCACCCACCCCCAAGAAAAAGTGTTGAAAACAAAAACACTAAGCAGACAGTACAAACTAAAAGTAAAGTGGGCCAGTATACAATCCTAATAAATAAAAGAATAACCTCCAGGAATCCATCTGCTGAATACTCTACCTGAAGGGTAGGTATACAAGCTATTAGAATTCATTGAGGGTAACCTCATATTTCATGTCTCCCTATAGAAACCACCAAACCCTAGCCCACCAAGGACTCCGTAAATGATTTCGATCATCTATACAATACACAACATGTGCGGGTGATTCTTGTACAGGGGTGAATAAAACAATACTTAGTAAGGACCCCCAAAAACAAAGGTAATACCACAAATAAAAATTCACATTAAGTATTGTCAATAATGAGGGTACACATGAAGTACAATCACTAATTATGGTACACTATGTATAGACACCAAGGAAGGTACACACAAATTATGCTCAGTAAACAACTAAGGTAAGTACACCAAGCACGGTCACTAAGGAAGGTACACACCAAGTATTATAATTCTAGCAATAAGGTAAGTACACTAAGTACACCACTAAGGTAAGTACACCAATTACAGCCACCAAGGAAGGTATTTACAAGTATTATTAGTACAAAACTAAGGAAAGTACACCATGTATGAACACTAAGTACACCATGAAGGTAAGTACACAAAGTATTGTCACTAAGTACACCACTAAGGTAATTATACCATGTACAGTTAGTAAGTAAGGTACACACAAGTACTCTATGTACCCAACTAAGGTATTACACCAAGTATGGAAACTAAGTACACCATTATGGTAAGTACAACAAGTAAACTAAATAAAACACTAAAGAAAGTACACAAAAAATTCATTAGGCTCACACAGGTATAAATCAAATGTATGTAAAGAGAGACAAAAATACATAGTCATATAACATCTAGTACCACTGTGTTACATAGACCTTCTAAATCCTCTAGACTCTCTGAGACCCCAAGACCCACTAAGTCTCCTAGATCCTCTGACTCACTTAGTCCCACTAAGTCACCTAGACCCACTGAGTCACCTAGTCATACTGAGTCACCTAGACCCACTGAGTCTCTTGGACCAGCTGATTCACTTAGTCATATAGTCATAGTCTTCTCATCACATCTAGACATAGGATTCCTACTCAAAGTGTTCCTATTCTAGGAGATGATATTCCTCAATCCAAAGGTCGTATGTGGACCTCCATGATAACCCACATAGAGTATCTCAACAAAAACCTCCACATCATGAGGGTCTCAAGTCCATAAATTTCTCATCAATCAGACATAAAGTTTAGAGGATATGATCCTTTTAGTAAATAGTTTTTGTTGAGTTCAGGCCTAGCCCGAACCGGATGGGCTCAGCCATCTGCATTGGCCATCCAAAGCTCGTCCCACTAGAGCATGTCGGTGTGGTTCAATTGAGATGTGGTGGGTGCCACATACCACCCACTGGCATTTTTGTGGGTCACCTCCATGGTTCAGCTGGACCATGACCTTTAACCATGTGAAACAGCCCACCTGTGGCGTCTGTCGCGGCTCGCCGCCAGCTGCCTCCCGGCGTCCCCTACTCACCACCCATGACATATGATGTGAGATTATTCCACCGACAGGTTCCTATTTGGTCCATTTTACTCGCTCTGGTGTTATGTTTTCTAATCTAATAGAACAACTAGGATCCATGGGTACTCGTCTCCACTATCGTGTGCTCTAAGTCATTTCTCCATCTATTTGTGGGTCCAACCACATTCAGAACCTCCCAATAACCGTCTGACGCAACCATGAGGGTCTGTTAGTGATGAACACAAGGAGAAAGATATATATATATATATATATATATATATATATATATCAAAGAACAGCCAAATCACGGGTCTTCAGCCTTTCTCGTTTGTCCTTCGTTCATCACATTAGAAAAATGGAAGACATTCAAAAAATCACTATGATATAATCCCCTTTATTTAATCCCCACATGAAAATTCACATCCCACATGAATGATTGATCTGCAGGTCAACCTGTTAGTGAGTTGATCCACCTTCGTTGTTTAGAAAGTAAGAATGGGGGATTAGATAAATCACACATAAAAAATTAAACCCCTGCCCAGGATTGGATCTTTTGGGGTCATGGATTCATTGGTGTTGATGATCCGCTAAAGAAAGATCTTGATCCGTGCCTCGAAATTCATTGTTGAGATCCTTCAAAGAGGATGGGGTGTTATCTGTCATTGGTGAGTTATATTTCTACAAAACTGTTCTTCCAGAGCCTTAGAGAAATATCTAGGTTCATCCTATGGTCATGTATCTTTGTCAAGATATTAATTGTAGAAACACGATTCAGTGTTCATGTTACGTTGAGCCACAGAATAGTTACACTGTATTCATTTAAGAATGGTAACAGATTCTTAGTCATTCCTTGGTGGTGTAATTTCATCACCACATAACATCAAAATAAAATATTTTTATTCATACTTTTAATGACATTCACATCCAAAAACTAACTTTTTCTCATTACCTACACCGTTCGAAGTTAGGCCACACCTAAAGAAAACATACTCTCACAAGATTAACAGTGGTCTCAAAATTCCAATCTGAGTTACCATTGAAGAGTTATTAGGATTTGAAAATAAAATAATTTATATTTTATTATTTCATTTACAGTAACGTCCCAAAAATTATTTTCCATAGTTGACCCACGCTAAACAATGGTAGGATCCTCTTAAGGAAAACACCCCATTACGAACTCATAGGTTGTCTCATCTTTTCGATCTAAGTTAATTTTTATGGTTTATTAGGATTATAAAATAAAATAATTTTATTTAGTTATTTTATTAATGGTTATTTCCTTTTCATTTTTTCTCACTAGCGACCTACGCCAACTATGTTAAATCACTACTAGGGTAAACCAAGTTTCCTAAATATAATGGTACCCTCAAATATTTGATATGGGCACCTGTTTAATGGTTATCCCACTTTTTCTAGAAAACCACTCACATTCACTATAAAAAAACATAAAAATATTCATCGATCCATTCTGGGCACACCAGGCCTTGGAATTGCACGCTCTATTAGTGCCTGGTCTGTGAAAATTCCCAATGGATTTAAAAAAAATCTAGGGAAAATTGAGTCATTATATTTTACCAACCTTAAGGCTTTATGTCCCTAAAATCCAAATAAAGGGATACCAAAACTGATGAGAGTAACAAGAATGAACTCAATCCTTCCACTCCTATGTTATCTTCTGGAGGTTCTCATACTATCGTCAAACTTGTACCAAAGGAATTACATGTCCACAAAGGACCCCCCTGTTCAATCCTCGATCTCCATAACAAGGATGAAAAACAACCATCACTAACCAAAACTACCGTCGATGGAATTTTATGGAGTTGAACTATCTCCTATATGTAGTGGCATCCCAAGATATGTACTAAACTCTTCTCCCACAAAGATAAGAAGTGGACGACCTGGTGAGTAATTAAACGATCACCCATATGGGATCGTGTCCCTTGTACATACATGATAAAACTATAATGAATTCTGTCGATATCCTTTCTCACTCCTATCTTCGCACCCCAAGCAAGAAAAGAGAAACCAATTCCAAGCACAAAGGATCGACACGGTGAGTTGAAAGACAACAAAACTGATTCAAATGAGTGCCAAACTTTCATATAAATTGGTAAGCCCGTCTTTAACCTATTATATAATCCCCAGTGTCCTTAACACTCACATGCATATCACAATGCATCTCTCCACTCAGACGTCCACTTCAACCATGAAGAATTGGGCATCCCTTCCCCATATATGACAATAGCACTATAGGATTAGCCATCCCTAGCTCATGTCACCCCACAATCATGAGGAAATAAACATTGGAACAAAGCTCTTAATACCAAATCAAGGCATTCAACCTCCCCACACAAAGAGTTATCATGGCTCAACGAAATGTACCATCCAAAAATGGAATGCATGGAACCTCCCCAGAACCTACTCCCTCAATATCTCGATACTAAGATTCATCCCCTGAAAAGAATAACATTCTCCCCTCCTTTTGAATGTCCATCAGAAGTGTGTCCTATGGACATTTGGGCATGTAGGGTCTCAAAGTCGGTATTCTAATGTTCGGTATCCATGACTTGAGGTGTTCACCATTGACCATAGATAATTCACTCTGAGTCTATCCACCAAGGATAACTGTATCAATTCAAATTGATCTAATTCCTCATTCTGTAACTGAGAACAAGATATCATGTTGAGAGCATCTACTACCACATTCCCCTTCCCTGAAGTATGGAAAATTTCAAATTCATAGTATTTGAGGAACCTTATCAAACGTCACTTTCTCAACCACCACCAGATCCAATGCGACTACACCACCATCATATCGAAATTATGACTCATAAAATCCACTACACTGAGGGTTTTTCTATCCAATTAATTAGAAATTGGTTGCACTCTTCTAAATGTGAGTCCATCCTATGCTGCCTCGGTTTCCTTTTCACTAAGAAGGAAACCTCATTACACTAATACGGGCACACTTCACTCTTTTCCTAAAACAATAAATCTAATCATGAACTGAGGAAATCTATTCCATGCCAATAATGATTTTGTAAGGCCTCAATGCTGCTGCCATGAGATCCCAAACATAATTGTCTCATCTAAGAGTCGTGTAACACTGTCGGCCCCAGTGTGTGATTTGTGGGTATCCTACAGTATAATTATCTAAATATCGGATCAAGTCCACAGTCCAACCATAATCTCTGATCACCAAGAAATCTCAATTTAAATAATGGAATGATTATAAGCCATGTCTATCAATATGACATCTTAAGTAGAATAGACAAGGTTTTCACCAAGAATCATTTATGGAGCCCCTGGGTTATATACATTGAATGCATGCACTTGTCCCCCCTGTTCCCCAGCTCCTAGATCCTGTTACCAACCACTTCAAGTAGTGGTGGTAACATGTCGAAATATATACCACCTCATGCTGCTTTCCCGGCTCCTATGCCATGTCTGCTGTCCTACGGATCTATTTGATCATGCTTTCCCACTTCTGAAATTTTTTTGATCGAATTTGTTCATCCAAGGGGATATCAAACAAAATGTTTTCCTATATCACCCTAGCATAGGTAGGAGTGTTTTAATGGATTAATATTTCTCAGACATCCCTAGGCATAATTTACTAAAAAAATTGATCCCTAAAGTACTGGTTGGGTATCTTATCCATAGATTACCATAGAAGGTCTTTACACCTCGATGAATAGTTATATACTGACATGCCATCCTACTAGAGTTATAGAATCCTATGGAAATGAATATACCTTATATTATAAGGGAAGAAAGCTTCTATATAAATTTTATCAAACTCAGTCCATGGTACATCCACCTCATCATATGATCAGGTAATCAATCCTACCATTGTTAAGTCAAAAGTCTTCTTTTGGCTTTTACATCATGTTTTGGAAATCACAAATATATTCTGTCATGTTTTGGAAATCTCAAATGTATTCTATCATATGTTTGTAAATAACAAATTGTCTTTTATCATGTTTATCGTATCGTACGATGTTGATCGTACCGACCAAAACGTATCGTACTGACTCTGTCAATCGTATCGTACTGACGCTGTAAATCGTATCGTGCTGACTTTGCTATTCAGATGACCATTATTTGTTTTGGTACTTTGTCAAAAACTCTCTCTACTTATGAATCGTACTCATGTTTTACATTTCTATATATCTCTTATCCTAACAAAACGATGTCGTTGAGTTAGTTATATACTAATCAAAACGATGTCGTGCTTTCTGTTTCAATATGACCGTTGGAGGCAATATGACCGTTGGAACCTGAGGCCTATAAATAGGAGGTCATTTGAAGCTGAGAAGACACTGATGAACGAAGAGAACGAAAGAGACTCTGTGAACTACGAAGATTCTAGAGAGAGACGCTGTGACTTCTCTCATCAGCCTTGTGCGTCCGATCATCGTATCGAGGGCTTTCAAGTAATTGAAAGACAGAGGTGCCGATTACCTGCAAAATCGAGGGCTGCCAGGGATAGGCAGACAGACGTGCCGATCATCGTATCGAGGGCTGCCGGGGATAGGCAGACAGACGTGCCGATCATCGTATTGAGGGCTTCCGGGGATAGGCAGACAGACGTGCCGATCATCGTATCGAGGGCTCACCAGGGTGTTGGTGAGACAGACCTTTTATCCTAGGTGAAAGGATAACCCTTCTCTTTGGGTTAAAAGAATTGTATTACTTTTACATTTCCGCTGTTGTATTAGAAAGGGATTTGTATTGTTTCCTTTCTTCTTTACTTATTCAATTGTAATTGTTTCAATTACAATCATTCCATTACATATTGTATTGATTGGTTCTATACGCTTTAAGGTAGAATCATTCATATCTGTATTACTCTGATTATTGTGTTCATCTTGAATACAATTGTTTTGCATTACATTAGTATTACAATACATCATACCTTTTACATTCAATACAATTGTGGGTGTTTGTATTTGTATTAGTTTAAGTTCATTTAAACTAATCTCTGTTACTAAAACTCAAAGGTTTTTAAACCTATAATTCACCCCCCCTCTTGTATTGTTCCATCTAATAGACTTTTATATGGACTATTCGATCCAACAATTGGTATCAGAGGAGGTTTTCCACTGACTTGTATTACTAGCTTTATTTCTTATTACTTTCTTAAATACTTACTACACTAACGTGTGGAGTGGAAAAGTTGTTTTTGTTATATTAGATGGCAGGAATGAATATCGGATCAATAGATAATCTGAATCCTTCTAGACCACCAATCTTTGATGGAAATGATTATGAGTATTGGAGAGATCGTATGAAGACTTTCGTCATCAATACTGGTGTAGACAATTTTATTATGCTTACTGGGGGTTACAAAATTCCTGACAAAGAAGTTAGTACTTTTACCAACCAAGAGAAGCAAGAATATCAACTGAATTACAAGGTACGCAATACTTTATTATGCTCTATGACCAGGAATATATATAGTCAGATATCTTCATGTGAAGCAGCCAACTGTATTTGGAAGAAATTAGAAGTCACTCATTTTGGTACATCCAAGGTTATAGAAACAAGGAGAGGAATGCTTCGAGCAGAGTATCATGGATTTGTTTTTCCTTATGGAGAACCAGTATGTAAAGTGCAACAAAGGTTTATGACAGTTGTCAACAGCTTAAAATCTATGGGAGAAAAAGGTCTTGATGATGAATCTCTTGTTGATAAGATTATAGATATTATGCCAAATGAATGGGAGTCAAAAAGAACAGCTATTGATGAAAATAGAAAAGTTTCCCAGATTACTCTTGATGAACTCTTTGGAACTCTTCTACAGCATGAGACAAGAATGAAAAGAGATGCTGATTTCAATAAGAAGAAGAATGGGAATGGAAGTGTAGCTTTTGCATCTAAAGCTAAAACACCTGAAAGGGTTACAAGGTCTAAATCCAAGAAAGTTGTTGTTTCTGATTCAAGTGATTGTAATCTTGCAGACAATGAGTTAGCTAATCTTGCTCGGAGGATGAACAAGATTATGGGAAAGAAAGATTTTCAATATAGATTCAAAAAGAAAGACAGGAAAGATAGGAAAGATTCAGAGGTAACTTGTTATGAATGCAAGAAAGCAGGACATATAAGGCCTGATTGTCCTTTACTCAAGAGGAAAGATAGAAAAGAGAAACACTCTGAAAGAAACAAGAAAAGGTTTTATAAGACAAAGAAAGTCTTGAAAGAAAATGATACATGGAGTTCAAGTGGTAGTGATTCCTCAGATGATTCTTCAGAATATGAGACGTCAGGACAAAGGAATATTGGACTTCTAGCCAGACTACCTATTGAAGATCATTGTCTCATGGCTAAGGTACATAATGCTGAAGCTGTTACAAATGTCTCTTTAAATGCAAATTTTGTTGATAATAGATATTATGAATCTTCAAATGATGAACCCTCATCATCAGAAGATGATACATTACCTTATTTTGAAGAAGTCTCTAGATTTGCTAAGTTACTTGAAAATGAAAATTCTAAACTCAAAAAGAGATTTGAAAAAGCATATTCTAGAATTTCTATTTTGACTAAAGAAGTATCAGATCTTTCTAAAGATCTTGATGGGAAAACTTCTGATTTTGAAAGTATTTTGAAAACCCTTGAGAAAGTCAAATCTGAAAAAGATAAACTTTCTAAGGATCTTGAAACTGCTATTTCAAAGAAAAATATTTTAGAGTCTAACTCAAGTTCAAATTCAAATGTTTTAGAAAACAAGAATTTGGTTTTAAAACTAAAGTCATAGATTTTATCCTTGAAAAAGTGTTTGTCAAACTTTACTCATGGAAAAGAAAACTTTGATAGGATGTACTCTCAAATAAGACCTTTGAGAAATCGTTCTGGTCTTGGTTATACTTATTCCAAATCTGTTTTTAGTAATAACTATTTTGTTCCTCAAAAAACCATTTTCTGTTCCAAGTGTCAATGTGGCGGACATTGGAGAAGAGATTGTTCTCTTAACAAAACTCAATCCTTAGGATTTCATAAAGCTCATTTTGCAAAACAAATGTGGATTCCTAAAATTCTTTTATCTAACCCTTCTGGATCCAAACAAGTTTGGATTCCGAAAATCTAATTGTTTCTTTTTCAGGAAAACGAGAAGTGTATCAACAAGAACATTTGGTACATGGATAGTGGTTGTTCTCGACATATGACTGGAAACAAAGATTTCTTTGAAAAGGTTATCAAAACAAAAGGTGGAAAAGTTACCTTCGGAGATAATGCTCAAGGAAAGATTGTTGGTATAGGTAATATCGTTTTTCTTGGAAAAGTTCTTATTTCAAATGTTTTATTTGTAAAAGGTCTTAGGCACAATCTCATCAGCATAAGTCAATTATGTGATGAAGGTTACCTTGTGAATTTTAGAAATGATAAGTGTCTAGTTCACAATTCCAAGGATGAATTCATTCTATCTGCCCATAGGCAAGATAATGTTTACACTATTAACTTAGAAGACCATAGGAACCAAAACTTACCTTGTTTAAGTGTAATAGAAGACCAATCGTGGCTATGGCATAGGAGATTAGGACACTGTAATTTGAGAAACCTATGAAAACTCTCAAAGAAAGGACTTGTAAAAGGGCTACCGGATCTTAGATATGATTCTTCAAAAGTCTGTGATCCTTGTCAATTTGGCAAGCAACATAAAACTAGCTTTAAACCAATTAATGAAGTTTCAACTTCTAATGCATTACAGCTTGTGCATATGGATCTGTTTGGTCCTTCACAATCTGGAAGCATTGGAGGCAAATACTATGTATTTGTTTTAGTTGATGACTTTACTAGATTTACATGGGTCTACTTTCTCACAAAGAAATCTGAAGCCTTTTCGTATTTCAAAACTTTTAGAGCCCAAGTTAAAAATGAGAAAAACCTACCATTGATAACTATTCATAGTGATCATGGTGGTGAATTTCAAAACTCATATTTTGAAACTTTTTGTAGTAAGAAAGGTATTACTCACAATTTCTCAGCACCAAGAACTCCTCAGCAAAATGGTGTTGTTGAAAGAAGAAATCGTATTCTTCAGGAAATGACTCGAACCATGTTGAGTGAATACTCAATTGCTAAGCACTTTTGGGCTGAAGCTGTAAGTACTGCCTGTTATACTATAAATCGTGTTTTAACTAGACCATTTCTTAATAAAACTCCTTACGAGTTATGGACTGGCCGAAAACCTAAAGTTTCTTACTTCAAAGTTTTTGGATGCAAAGTATTCATTTTGAATACAAAAGATAATTTGCACAAATTTGCACCAAAATCTGATGAAGGAATCTTTCTAGGCTATTCCACAACCTCTAAGGCTTATAGAGTTTTCAATAAAAACACTTGTACTGTTGAAGAAACAGTACACGTAAAATTTGATGAAACTAACCCTTTTGTTTTCAACCAACCCAATCCTACATCCTCAGATGTGTTTTCTAAAGATGTTTATCAACCTTTGTTAGAAGAACATTCTGATAAGGAAAATGTTCAAGAAAGTGTTCCTGAAACATTTACCACAGAAGATTTTCTACTATATGTTGATGAACAGGTTTTACAAAACCAAAATCAATTGTTTCTTAGGAATCATCCCAGTGATAATATCATTGGTGATATAAATCAACCTGTAAGGACCAGAAATTCCTTAAGAAATGAAATAGAACATCTTGCTTTTCTTTCCCAATTTGAACCTAAAAGTCCAAGTGAGGCCTTAGGTGATGATGATTGGATCAAAGCAATGCAGGATGAACTAAATGAATTTGAAAGGAATCAAGTCTGGACTTTAGTTGAAAGACCTAAAGAAACAACTGTAATTGGTGTAAAATGGGTTTTCAGAAACAAGTGTGATGAAAATGGAATCATTGTAAGAAATAAAGCAAGACTTGTTGATAAAGGCTATAATCAACAAGAGGGAATAGACTATGAAGAAACATATGCTCCTGTAGCTAGACTTGAATCTATTCGCATTCTATTAGCCTTCGCAGCATATTTCAATTTCAAACTATTTCAAATGGATGTCAAATGTGCTTTTTTAAATGGTTTTGTTCAAGAAGAAGTTTTTGTTGAACAACCTCCTGGTTTTCAAGACCCAAAACATCCTGATCATGTCTTTAAACTTACCAAGGCTCTATATGGTCTTAAACAAGCCCCTAGAGCATGGTATGATAGACTTACAGGATTTATTTTACAAAACAATTATAGAAAAGGTACAGCTGATCCAACTCTTTTTATCAAAATGGAAAACAAAAATGTTTTGGTTGTCCAAATCTATGTTGATGACATCATATTTGGATCAACTCAGAAATATTTAACCGATTCTTTTGCAAATTTAATGAAATCTGAGTTTGAAATGAGTATGATGGGTGAGTTAACTTTCTTTCTAGGTTTTCAAATATCTCAAAAACCAGAAGGAACTTATATATCTCAACATAAGTATATTAAAGACTTACTCAAAAAGTATGGATTTGACAAAACTAAAAGTATTAGCACCCCAATTGGTACCTCAA
The DNA here is from genome assembly GCA_963277665.1 of Viscum album. Lineage (NCBI taxonomy): Eukaryota > Viridiplantae > Streptophyta > Magnoliopsida > Santalales > Viscaceae > Viscum > Viscum album. The sequence goes on from OY728151.1 coordinate 570,955,602, forward strand.
ATACTCTTGATCTTGATGAAACTGGGAAACCAGTAGATCAAACAATTTTTAGAGGTATGATAGGGAGTTTGCTATACTTGACAGCTAGTCGACCCGACTTGATGTTTTCTGTATGCTTATGTGCAAGATATCAATCTAATCCAAAAGAGTCTCACTTAAAAGCCGTAAAGAGAATCTTTCGGTATTTAAAAGACACTATGGATTTAGGACTTTTCTACTCTTCTGGAAATGATTTTGTTTTAAAAAGTTTTTCAGATGCTGACTTTGGTGGTTGTAGAATGGATAGAAAAAGTACATCTGGAACATGTCATTTCTTAGGAGATTCTTTGGTTTCTTGGTCTTGCAAGAAACAACACTCAGTAGCACTCTCCACTGCTGAAGCTGAATATGTAGCAACTGGAAGTTGTTGTGCTCAAGTATTGTGGATGCAGCACACACTCACTGACTATGGTTTGAGTTTCTCCAAAACTCAAATTCTGTGTGATAATACAAGTGCCATAGATCTTAGTAAAAACCCAGCACATCACTCTCGTGCAAAACACATAGATGTTAGACATCACTTTCTTAGGGATCACACACAAAAAGGAGATATTGTAATACAATTCATCGGAACGCAAGAACAACTTGCTGATATTTTTACAAAACCTTTACCTTCCGATAGATTTGAATTTATAAAACAGAAGCTAGGAATGATTACATTAAAATAATCATTCATATCTACTTCCTGTTTTACATCTCTCCTAATAGTAAGGAACTCCTCGTAAAAAGGGGGAGGACATTTCTTTCTGTCTTTATGCTTATTTTATCTTATTTTCTTCAACTATTTACTCTTTGGATTGTTTTGTTTTCTGTTTATCGTATTGACTATTTCAGTTTTTCTGTTTATCGTATTGAAATTCTTTTCCATCGTATCGTTCAAAAGTTTTTGAATCGACCGATGATGGTATTGAAATTCTTTTCCATCGTACCATTCAATAATCTTTGAATCGACCGATGATGGTATTGAAATTCATTTCCATCGTATCGTTCAAAAGTTTTTGAATCGACCGATGATGGTATTGAAATTCTTTTCCATCGTACCATTCAATAATATTTGAATCGACCGATGATGGTATTGAAATTCTTTTCCATCGTACCATTCAATAGTTTTTGAATCGACCGATGATGGTATTCAAATTCTTTTCCATCGTACCATTCAATAGTTTTTGAATCGACCGATGATAGTATTCAAATTCTTTTCCATCGTACCATTCAATAGTTTTTGAATCGACCGATGATAGTATTCAAATTCTTTTCCATCGTATCATTCGTTTTTTTTGTGTCGACCGATGATAGTATTGAGATTGTTTTCCATCGTACTGTCGGTTAATGGTAACACTATTTTCCATCGTACGGTCCGATCATAGTAATGACTTTGTTTTCCATCGGCATCATGTTTTTTTCTTCTTACGATTGTGTTTACTTTTGATTCATACCAAAACCAGCAATCACCTTATGTTCTCCGACAGGTTTCTTTTCATTTTATTCTAAATTTTTTTATTTTATTTGTTTTAATCCTAACCATTGATCTGGTATTATCTAATCTTGACCGTAGAATATCAACGGTCATCTCTTTATCGCCTATAAATACCCCCCTCCCCTCCTCAAACCCACATTGAAGTTTCAGGATTTGAGGCGAAGCTCTGTTCCACCAGCTATAAACCATTGTACGATCTTCTCAATCGGCATCATCTTTATGTCTCAATCCTCTGCCAACACTCCCGCTGAAATGTCTTCAAAGACCTTTACAGAGAAAGACTTTCACAGAGAAAGGTTAGTATCCCGAGAATGTTTCGATATGTACGATTCTACAATCAAGAGGATTATTTTGTTTCAAGGATGGGAACATCTCTGTGTGGAAAAGCCTGATATTCAAGATCCAGTTCTTTTTGATGAAGTTTGTCAGTTTTACAAAACCGTGTCTTTTGACAAAGATATGACTATAAACTTTGCTGTGTACGATCGAAAATTATCCATGTCTGTGAAACAAGCGGCACACTTTCTGAATGTTTCTATAAAAGGGGATTCATTCTGTCCATCTCACAAACTACCAGAGGAAGTTGGTACGTTCAATAGAGAAAGTGCTGAGAAATCTTTGTTTGTTGTTAATGAGGGAAAGAGGAAAGTTTATCATCTTTCACCGGACAATCGGTTTGTCACTTTATGGATGAAAGGTTTTCTTGTCCCAAGGAAAGGGGATAGAGAAAATCTTAAAGTTTCTGATGTCTTTATGCTCGATTATCTTGTGAATATGAGGAAAGTAAATCTCATGGGATATATCTTTGAAACCATCAAGAATGTCAAGAAAGGAGGGATTAAATCCCAAATAATAATGTATCCAGCCATCCTTACGAAATTCATTCTTGAGAGTATGAAGTTTTGTAACATTCCTTTGAAAGGAGAACCTATGGATTTGTGGCCGTCTGTGATTAATAAGAGTACGATGAAAAAGCTGAATGTTTGTTTTGATTCAAATTCAAAACTTTTTGTCAGAGATGTAGAAGCTGAATTGCCTGAAAATCAATCGGCACCTATGCCAGCCAAGGACAATCAATCAACCGGTGTTACTCGAAAGTCTGATCCGCAGACTAGTTCAAAGCCAAAGAAGAAGCCGAGGTACAGTAAAGAAGTTGTTGCAAAGTGGAGAAAGGACAAGGAACAGAGAAAAGAGGGTGATCCAAAGTTTGGACTTGACCCTGCTGAGGCCTTTGCAGAAAGAATAAGGGTAGAAGAAACCCTTCAAGCTGAAAAGAAAAAGAAGACTCTTTTGAAAAGAAAGGCTCAAGACTTTGATATCTCTAAAGTCTTGAAAGCAGTTGAAGATGCTAGTGCTCAACTAACTGTGGAAGTGCACCAAGAGCCCATCGTACAGAGTCTGCCTGAGAAAGAAAAAGGAAAACAAGTGATAGAAGAAGTGGAAGTAGAAGAAGGAGATTTTCTGTTAGAATTTCTTCAAAGTTCAAAGAAAAGTAGAGAGGAATCGCTTCAAAAGCTGAGCGAAGGTGTTCAACAAACTCCTCATGCCGATCAGGAAAGATCTCCGGACAGGATGTCATCTCGAGAAAAGAAAGATGCTCAATCTTCTCAGTCTGATAAAGTAGTTGTCATTAGTGACAAAGTGGAAGATGAAAGAAAACAGAAAGAAAAAGCGAAAGGGAAACAGCCAGTTGTTGATTCAAGCAGATCGTATGAACTAGCATCGTACGATGAAGATACTGATTCAGAGCATACAATCTCTCTCAAGAAGAGTGATTACATTGTTCATGTTTTGAGAAGGGTGGAGAAAACAATTCCTTATTTCCCGAGGCTGGAAGGGAAGATTGATTTTATTACTGAAAATCAAAGGAAGAAGTTTGGATCTGTGAAAGAATTGAGGAAGAAAGTTTTGTCTGTAGAAGCCGATTTGAAAGTTCTTTCGGAAAGCTCAGTTGCTCATAAGAAAGCTTGCAATAAGATGACCAAGTGGTCATACAAAACTGAAAGCTCAATCAATGATCATGAATTAGCTATTATAGATATAAGGAGGTTATCAAATGAGCTAGCAATTGCTTTCAACAAGCTTGATAAAGAAACAATTGAAAGGCTGAACCTTTTATCTTCTCAAAGAGCCGATGTTCCTTCAGTGAAAGACTTGCAAGAAAGAATGAATGTTTTCCAATCTGAATTCTCGAAGGTTTCATCTTTCAAAGATGAAATGGTTTTACTGAAGAATCAAAATTCTGAGTTGTCCAAGGATAACAAGACCCTGCAAAACAGAATTGATACTCTTGAAGAAGTAATCAGAGTCCAGGAGGAAACCATCAGAAATCAAGATCAGATTTTTGCGGATCAACAAGAGCTTCTCAAAACTCAGGGTGAATCAATTTCTGAAGACAAGAAGGAGATCAAGAAGATGAAAGCTGTGCTTCATGAGCTTATAAAGAAAGAGAAGGAAAGAGAAAACAAATGATTGTTGTATTTGTTTCTTTTGGAACTTGTTTTTTTTGTAATAACTCTTATAATCCTTTCTCTTTTATCCATTGTCTTGTATTACTTCACTAACTCTTCCAGACAATTCGAGATTCCTCCTTTCTTTTTGTAAATCACAAAGGGGGAGAATATTTACAAAGCAAAGATTGTTTTACAAAGGGGGAGAATGCATTACAATACTCAAGGAAAATCTATGAATACAATCCTTAGGAAAGTCAATACCTAAGGGGGAGTTAGTTGTATTCAATTTCTTATTCAGAAGAGTTTTCAATAACTCAGGGGGAGATAAGTATTTCTTGTTTCATTTACTTTGTGTGTTTGTGCTTTCCAAAAAGGGGGAGATTGTTAAGTCAAAAGTCTTCTTTTGGCTTTTACATCATGTTTTGGAAATCACAAATATATTCTGTCATGTTTTGGAAATCTCAAATGTATTCTATCATATGTTTGTAAATAACAAATTGTCTTTTATCATGTTTATCGTATCGTACGATGTTGATCGTACCGACCAAAACGTATCGTACTGACTCTGTCAATCGTATCGTACTGACGCTGTAAATCGTATCGTACTGACTTTGCTATTCAGATGACCATTATTTGTTTTGGTACTTTGTCAAAAACTCTCTCTGCTTATGAATCGTACTCATGTTTTACATTTCTATATATCTCTTATCCTAACAAAACGATGTCGTTGAGTTAGTTATATACTAATCAAAACGATGTCGTGCTTTCTGTTTCAATATGACCGTTGGAGGCAATATGACCGTTGGAACCCGAGGCCTATAAATAGGAGGTCATTTGAAGCTGAGAAGACACTGATGAACGAAGAGAACGAAAGAGACTCTGTGAACTACGAAGATTTTAGAGAGAGACGCTGTGACTTCTCTCATCAGCCTTGTGCGTCCGATCATCGTATCGAGGGCTTTCAAGTAATTTAAAGACAGAGGTGTCGATTACCTGCAAAATCGAGGGCTGCCGGGGATAGGCAGACAGACGTGCCGATCATCGTATCGAGGGCTGCCGGGGATAGGCAGACAGACGTGCCGATCATCGTATCGAGGGCTGCCGGGGATAGGCAGACAGACGTGCCGATCATCGTATCGAGGGCTCACCAGGGTGTTGGTGAGACAGACCTTTTATCCTAGGTGAAAGGATAACCCTTCTCTTTGGGTTAAAAGAATTGTATTACTTTTACATTTCCGCTGTTGTATTAGAAAGGGATTTGTATTGTTTCCTTTCTTCTTTACTTATTCAATTGTAATTGTTTCAATTACAATCATTCCATTACATATTGTATTGATTGGTTCTATACGCTTTAAGGTAGAATCATTCATATCTGTATTACTCTGATTATTGTGTTCATCTTGAATACAATTGTTTTGCATTACATTAGTATTACAATACATCATACCTTTTACATTCAATACAATTGTGGGTGTTTGTATTTGTATTAGTTTAAGTTCATTTAAACTAATCTCTGTTACTAAAACTCAAAGGTTTTTAAACCTACAATTCACCCCCCCCCCCCTCTTGTATTGTTCCATCTAATAGACTTTTATATCGACTATTCGATCCAACAACCATTACCCTGCTGAGCCCCGTAGAAGGTTCGCTACTAGGATCACCATGTGATCTGCTAGTGTCCTGAATTGAAAAAAAACTTGGGTCACCGCCTCAAGTCAGTCCTCAAACACATATGTATTTGAATCACCATGGAACCTGAGGGGTCTGTATCGCTCAAACTCGTGAAGTGCACATAGCATGTGTATCTCATTTTTTGGTACTACAGGTACCATGAGCTACTCCAAAGGTGGTGGTATAGCTAGTTCACAACATGGAGGATCTATCTATCGTAAAAATCCAAACTAAGGTTTCAAAACTAGGCATATCATACTTTTGATCACACAACAGAATCCTGGTTAGCTGTCTATGTGGAATCATCTTGTAGTAAAACTAGATGTACCATGATCAAAATCGTATACCCATGTGAGCTGAATCTGACTCCATAAGGACATGATAACACACTCAATTCTTACGTGATCTGTTCAATCAGTGTTTTCATGAACTAAGTCAAACATCAGAACTCAAAGATTTGGTGTATGGATACGTCAGCCTCTGCACCAATACTAGGCTCCTTGGATTGAAGGTCAAACTTAAAATACTTAACATTGTTTCACTAAAATAATAAATCGAGGACTCTTGGTCCTTAAGGAAGAACTGACCTCCTTTGATACCACTGTATCACAACCCATCCCTCGAGGCCTATGTAATGACTACCCCATGCTTTCCACCTATAGGATAGGGTAGGAAAATAGAACAGAGTAGGCATATCCTACAAGTGGGAGTCATTTTCCCAAGTACCTATACACATGCACTTTCCCTCAAGATAAAGTGATGAAACCAGATAAACATAGTAGTTAGTACAAATTGAATATAAATGGGGCGAATATATAATCCCAAAAAAGTACAATCTCCTATAATCCATCTACTCTATACCCTACCTAAAGGTTAGGTTCAAAATTTGTTTAAATTTTCTGACGTACACCTCATCTTATGGGTCTCCCTCCAAGAACCACTAAGCCCCATCCCTCGATGACTTCATCAAAGTTGTCAATCGTTCGCACAAAACACGACAATTGTGGGCGAATCCCATGCAGGGGTGAGTGAAACAATAATCAGAAAGGACCCCAAACCATAAATTTAAGACCACAAAGAAATGTACACATGAAGTAGAATCAATGAGGAAGGTTCACACGAAGTGCGGTCACTAAGGATGGTACACTAAGAATAGACACTAAGGGTGGTACACACAAAGTATGATAAGTACACCAATAAGGCAAGTACAACATGTAAGGTCACTAAGGAAGGTACACACCACGTACTCAAATTTTTCCTCTAAGGTATGTACACCAAGTACGCTACGTACACCACTAAGGTGAGTACACCAAGTACAGTTAGTAAGGAAGGTACACACAAGTACTCTATGTACACCACTAAGGTAAGTATATCAAGTACAGTCACAAAGTATAGTATTAAAGTAAGTACACCACGTATTATCACTAAGTATACCACTAAGTTATGTACAACTACTACGAACACTAAGGAAGTTACTCACAAGAACGCTAAGTACACCACTAAGGTAGTACACCAAGTACGGTCACTAAGTACACCACTAAAGTAAGTGAACCATGTACACTAAATACACCACTAAGGAAAGTACACATGAGATTAAATAACCTCACATAGGTATAAATCTATAGTATGTAAATTAATACTATTTGGAATAGTCGTAGAACATCATGTACCATTGAGTCACCTAGACCCACTAAATCATCTAGACTTGTTGAGTCACCTAGACCCAGTGAGTCACCTCGACCCGTTTAGTCATGTAGACCCGCTGAGTCGCATATAACTACTATGTCACCTAGACGCACTAAGTCTCTTAGAACTGCTGACTCACATAGACCCACTATGTCACTTAGTCCTGTAGTCATAATCTTCTCGTCACAGCCAGCCAGAGGATTCCCGTGCATAGTGTGCTTGTTCTGGTAGATGCTAATCTTCAAGCCAATGTTCATTTGTCTACCACCATGAAAACCTACTTAGATTATTTCAAAACTACATCCTCCTTAGGAGAGTCCAAATTCCAAAAATGGCTCAATAAATGGACGTAAAGTTTAGAAGATACTATTCTTTTAGTAAAAGGGACTGGTTGGGTCTCGGCATGGTCCGACCTGGTAGTACTGACCCATCCCAACCCACTGGGCCTAGTCCAGTGTGTCGGTCTGGCCCTAACTGACTGGGCCTGACCCACTAGAGCGGGACGATGTTGTCCACCCGGGACATGGAGGGCATCACGGCCATTGTCATGGGTCATCTCCACAGCCTAGTGGGATCATGGCCTCCAGCCACATGACACAACCCTCCTATCAAGTATGTCATGGATCACAACTGGCAGACCCTACACACCACCCATGGAAAATGTCACTGGTTTCTTCAACCAACGTGAACCTTCTCCCACATGTGACCACTGCCATATTCCATGGTCGGAGAGTTCTTCCACACGCCACAAGACTTTCTCCCGTGGTTCGTTTTCTGATCTGGGAGTATCGTTGTGATCCTTGGGTCGTTGTCTCCACTTTCATGTGCTCCAAGACATTTCTCCATCAATATGGGGGGTCCAACCATGTTTGGAACCTCCCAAAAAGAGTTTGACCCAACCCCATGGGTCTGTCAGCAAAGAACACAAGGAGATAGAGAGGGGTCAAAAAGAACACCCAAAGAAAAGAACTTCGAAAATATTCATTTGGTAGTCATTCGTTTCATTATAAAAAGGGAAGACATTCGAACAATCACTAAGATATAATCCCCATTCTTTAATCCACGCATGATGATTACAATCCCGTATGAACAACCAATCCATGGTTCCACTTGTTAGTGAGTTGATATGCATTCGTTATTTAGAAAACAAGAATGGGGGATTAATGAAATCACACAGGAAGAAAAAAACTCCTACCTAGGATTGGACCATTTTTTCCATTGATTCGTTGTCTTTGATGATCTACTGAAGAGCAATATCGATCCACGCCTCCATCATGATTAGTGATATCCTTAAAAGAGGATGGGGTGTTCTCTGTCATTGGCCATTTTTTGTTCACCAACACTATTCCTTCAGAGCCTTAGAGAAATCTCTAGGATCATCTCATGGTCATGTATTCTTATCAGGATACTAATTAGAGAAATGTGAATCAGTGTTTTTGTTACGTTGAGTCGTAGGATTATTATGTTGTGTTTATTTAAGAAGGGTAATGACTGCTTAGTCCTGGCATTGTATCATCTTTTCACCACCACATAACGTCAAAATAAAATATTTTTATTAAATATTTTAATGACATTCACATGCATAAACTAACATTATATCTTGACCTCTGTCAGTCAAGGTTATTCCCCACCTAAAGAAAACATACTCTCATGAGCTCAACAATGGTCTCTAATTTCCAATCTGATTTACCATTTAAGGGTTATTGGGATTTTAAAATTAAATAATTTTTATTTAATTATTTTATTTACGATATTGTTCCAAAAATAACATTCCATATTTGACTAGTGTTGGACAATGTTAGGCTTCACCTAAGGAAAATTCCCCATTATGAACTCAACAAAGGTCTCGTAATTCCAATATGAGTAAATATTTATGAGTTATCTTTATTCTAATATTAATTAATTTTATTTACGGTTATGTCCTTTCTGGGATTTCTCACTGGAGACTTGCGTCGACTAATGTTAAGTCTCTCCTAGGGTATACCCACCATCCTAAATGCAATGGTGCCCTCATATTTCTGATCTGAGAGCCCGTTTAAGAGTTATACTAATTATTTTAAGAAAAACACTCACATGTGCTATAAAAAACATAAAATCTTTCATCAAGAAATTCCGGATACATCGAGCCTTGTATTCACACTCCATCTCAGTTCCTGGTCCTTGAATTTTCATAATTAATTTTAAAAAATAATACTTGGAAAATATGAGCCATTACATTCTCCCAAACATAAGGTCTTACATCCCGGAAATCTGAACAAAGGAATACACAAATACATAAGGGTACCGAGAATGAATGCAAGACTTCCACTCCCATGTGATATTTTGGAGGTTCTCGTGCTATTGTCAGACACACACCAAACGAATTACATGTCCACAATGAATCCCCTCCTTTTGATCCTAGATCTCCATGACCATGAAGAAAAATGATAATCACAGTATGAAACTTCCATCGATGGAATTCCATGGAGTTTAACTATCTATTGCACGTAGAGGAATCCAAATATCTCTACTGAAATATTATAACAGAAATCTAATAAGTGGATTACATGGCGAGTTGTTCAACAATCACCCATATGGTATTATGCGCCTTGGGATTACATGATAAACCCAGACCAAATTCTATTGATATCCTTTCTCACTCCCTTCTGGAACCCCATGGATGAAAAGAGAAACCCATTCTAAGAAAAAAGGTTCGACACGGTGAGTTCAAAAACCATGATACGGATTCAAATGGGGACTCAACCATTATATCAGCGGTTAAGACCATATTTAACATATTCCATCATCCCTGGTGTCCACCTTGACACCCAAATGCATATCCCAGTGCATCTCACATCTCAGTCATCCACTACTTCCATAACTAACTGCGCCTCCATACCCCTAATATCACAACGACCCTATAGGATCAGCCATCCATGGCTTGGGTCACACCACAAGGAGGTGGAAAAAATATACATCAGGATCTGGATCCCAATGCAAGGCATTCATCATCTGAACACAAGGATGTCTCAATGATCAAAGGAAAGTATCATCCAAAGTGGGAATGTATATAACTTTCTCAGAACCTCCTCCCTCAACATCCCAGTACTACGATGCATCCCCTAAAAAGGATGATGTACTCCCTCCTTTAAATTTCTTATCAGGAGTGTTCCATAATGACAAATGGGCACGTATGGTCTCATATTATGTATTCTCAAGATGTGTCTCCATGACTCGAGGTTATAACCATTTATTATAGATAATACACTCTCCCATCATCCACCAAATATAACTGTATCAGGGACTACTGGTCTATTGCCTCGTTCTGTAATAGAGAACAAATTCTCTTATTGAGATCATCTGCTACCACGTTCCCCTTCATAAGATTATGGAAAATTTCAAAGTCATAGTCCTAGAGGATCCTTAGCAAACACCTTTGTCTCAACCTCCACCATATCTTATATGACTACACCACCATCATTGTGAATTTAGGACTCATAAAATCTACTTTACCATGGTTTGGTCTATACAATAGATTAGTAATTGGTTGCACCATTATATATGTGAGACTCTCCTATGATCCATGTGTTTTATTTTTCACTAAGAAGGAATCCTTGTTACACTACTAAAGACACACCACACTCTTTACATAAAATAGTGAATATGATAATGAAATGAGGATAATTAGTCCATGCCAAGAATGACGTCATAAGGCCTCGATGCTATTACCAAGAGATCCCAACCATAACTCTCTCCTCTAAGAGTCTGGTCACACTGTCATAACCAGTGTGTGATTATTGGGTATCCTCTAGTAGGAGTCTCCAAACATGAGGATCAAGTCCATGGTACAACCATAATATGTGATCCCGAAGAAAGGACCACGGAAATAAAGGAATGATTAGAACATGTGTATATCAATATGGTAGCTGAAGAAGAATACACACGTTTTTCACCCCGAATCATATTTGGAGCCCCTAGATCATATACCACGACTGAAAATAGTTTTCCCCTCCCCTATCCTCCAGCTCCCAGAGCCTAGTGTGGACCACCTGGGGTATTTGTGGTAACATGTATAAATTTCTAATACCTCAATGCTGCTTTCCCAAGTCATATTCCACGTCCTCCATCTTGTGGATCTATCCCCTCATGTTTTCCCACTACTAAAAAATTACCGAATGGATTTTCTCAGCTAAGGGGCACTCAACCACAAAGGTTTGATCTATCACCCTAACATAGGTAGGAGTTCACAGAGGGACAACTCTATCTCGAACGTCCCTAGGTACACTATGATCAAAATCTTGAGCCCTAAATTACTAGTTGTATATCTTATCCATCAATTACCTTGGAAGGTCGGTATTCCCTAATGAATAATAAGATTCCAGCATGTCATCCTGACAAAGCTGTATAAGCCTTTGGACACACATATCCCTTATTTTATAAGGGGATAAATATTCTATAAAAAGTTTATAACACTTTATTGATAGAAGAGTCACCTCATAATAAGATCAGGTAACCAATCCGAACATTACTCTACCAAGCCACATCAAATGATTATTTCTAGGATCACCATCTGATATGTTGGTTTCCTGAAAGGATAAAAAACATGGTTCACCGTATCAATCTAGTCCTCATACACCTGTTTATTGGGATAAAATTGGAACATGAGGTGTCTCTATCGCTAAAACTCATGAATCGCACTAATCCTGCATGTCTCATCGGTCGGTACTACGAGTGCCATGAGATACTCCACAGGTGGTGGTGTAACTGGTGCACCACCTGAATGTACTATCTCTGGTACAAATCCATGTACCGATGTCTCACTACATGGGGGATCATCCATAAGATCATGTAATGGAATCATGGCTAGCTATTTGTGTGGAATAGTCTTGGAGTAAAACAAGATATACCACGGTCAAAAGATTATACATGTGTGAGCAAACTCTGACTCAATAAGTACATGAGAACACACTCAATTCCTACATGATGTATGCAACCAGTGTTATCATAAAACAAGTCAAAGATTAGAACATAGAATCTTCATGTATGGATACATCGGCTACAACACCAATACTGGGCTCCCTGGCCTGAGGACCGAACTCGGGACACTAAACATTGTTCCTCCAAAACAAATATTCACAAAATCTTGGTCCTTAGGTTTGAACCTACCTCTTTTGATACCACATTGTCATAACCCATCCCTAAAGTCTTGTTCCTTGACCACCCCTAGCTCGCCTACCATAGGCTACGGGTTAGTGACTAGAACTGAGTAGGCATATCTCACAAGTGGGAGGCATTTTCCCATGTACCTGTACACATGTAACCACCCACAAGAAAAAGTGTGGAATCCAGAAAAATTGAGAAGACAGTAAAATCTAAAAGTAAAGGGGGCCAGTATACAAGACAAAAAAAGTACATGATCTTGGAATATATCTGCTAAATACCTTGCCTGAATGGTAGGTATAGATGTTGTTGGAAGTCGATGAAGTGCACAATTTATGTCGGGTCTCCCTCCAAGCACCACTAATCCTTGACCCACCATGGACATTTTCAAACCTATCGATCTTATTCACAAGACATGTTTGTGGGAAACTCATGCATGGGTGAGTAAAACAACACTCAGTAAGAACTGAAAACCACAATGGTTATACCACAAAGGAAAGTAAAGACAAATTATTGTCACTAAGGAAGTTACAAAAGAAGTATGATCACTAAGGATAGTACAATAAGTACAGACACCAAGGGAGGTATACGAAAGGTACAAAAAGTACACCACTAAGGTAAGTACAACAAGCACGTTCACTAAGGTAGGTACACAAAAAGTATTCTATGACCACTACTAAGGTAAGTACACCATGTATGAAAGGTAAATCCCTAAGGTAGGTACACCAAGTATAGTCACTATTGAAGGTACACACAAGTATGCTAAGTACACCCCTAAGGTATGTAAACCATGTATGGTCACTAAGTACACAACTACGGTAAGTACAACAAGTACAATCACTAAGTACACCAGTAAGGTAATTAAACCATGTACGATCACTAAGGAAGCTTCACACAAGTATGATAAGTACACTACTATGTTATTCCATCAATTACGGTCACTAAGTACACCACTATGGTAAGTACACTAAATACCCCACTAAAGAAAGTACACATGAAATGCAGTCACCTCACACAGGTATAAATCTAAAGTATGTAAAGCAAGACTATCAGACATAGTCATAGAATATATAGTACCTCTCAGTCACTTATACCCACTGAATCATCTAAACCCGATGAGTCTCCTAGACCAGCTGAGTCATCCAGACCTGTTGAGTCACTTAGGTAAGGTGAGTCACATATACCCTCTAAGTCACCATGACCTGCTGATTCTCTTATACTTTTTGATTCACCTAGACCCAATGAGTCACATAGTCTTGTAATCATAGTCTTCTATTAATAGCCATCCATATGATTCATGCTCGTAGTGTGCTTGTTCTAGGAGATCCTACTCTTCAAGAAAAAGTTCGTATGTCTACTTCCATGAAAACCCACATTGAGTATCTCAAAATGAATTCCTTGTCATGAGGGTCCCAAATACGTAAATGGATCATCAATCAGACTTACAGTTTAGAAGATATGATCCTTTTAGTAAAAATGGGTTGATGGGGTCTAACCCCAGCCTGATGCGGTCGGACCGACCCAACCCTACCCTACCCGGGTTCTTCTAAATTAGCCCGTTGGGTCGACCCATGTAGAGACCCGAAGCTTGACGTACATGGACATTACATTACATTTGAGGAATACTTAATACAAAACAAAAACACACACTAAAGGATCGTAATAGTTTAGTGTCTTTGGAAACTCGGAACGAAATCTTCTAATCGTGGTGAAAGATCTTCAATATCTCCCATAAAGATCTTCCCCTTTTTTTTACCTAAAACCTTTCTTTATATCCTGGGGAAAGAAAAAACAAAAAAAGGGTGAGCTCAAATTCTCAGTAAGGGTAAACAAAAGAAATATCAATCACATCATATACATAAGAACGTAGCTTTTGGAAATCTTGACCTGCAAAAGAGCTCATAATATCATAACATGGGATAAATCATAGAATTGAAAATGAGATCCCCATAATCATAACATAAAACTTGAAACTTTGTGGCATGCACACATAATCATGGAAAATCGTTTCTTGTTAGTCATGACTCATTTCCAAGACTATCTTAGTGGACGAAGTCCCTTTCTGAACCGAGTTCACTCCTCGTTTCAGTCCTGTATCACTGAACCGAAATAACCTTCCGTTCCAGCCATGTCTATCTCATGAGATATAAAATCTTTACCCAATTCATTGGAGGGAGATATAGGTCCCACCCATCTCATAATGAATCCTTTCTTATGTGTTCCACATAATCATAAATCATAAATCATAGCGTAACCCATGTAATAAAAATGGGATTCTTAAACAACATGACATCATAAAACAATTCATATAAGATAAAGGAATTCATAAAAATATTTCCATCACAACATAATAAAATCCATGTAATAATAGGGATAAAAATAGAACCCTTTTATTATCTTAGATGGAAAATAATTTTGATAAAATACTTGAACTCCATTCTTTGAGAAAAATATCCTTTCTACTTCAAAAACATTTTTCCTTTCATAACATGTCATACGACTTTAAAATAAAATAAGATGATTAAAAATAAACTTGAAAACTTGTAAATGAAGTTTCTTTGAAATAATGTTTTAAAAATCCATTCATGCCGTATAAGTTAAAAAAAACATTCTTCGTACTTTTGTCGGAAAAGTCAAAAAGTACCTCGTACGAAAAACGACAAAAGATTCCTTTCGTACATATTACTAAAAACTCACCGAAGGGTAAAAATGGATTTAAAAAATTGTAGGTGGATGGAATTAATTTTACATATTGATGAAACATGGATGTGGATGATAAAATACACCCCAGTAAATACTTACGAATAAACAATCTCGGATAAAAATGAGATTGTGATATTTCCCTTACCTTAGGTCCGATTTGCTTCGTATGTGTCCGAACCTCCTGTATAATGATTTAAATAATGTCATTGACTTATTACAGAATCATATTCATTGTTATGATATCATATATGGTTCACTTATGACATTATATTACCCGTTCTTTTGTAAATTCCATGTTAAAGAAGCGTTTTGGGTAAAATCATTTCATTTATCGTAGGTGTTTTGACTTGTTGTTCTTGACATCATTATTACTTATATCATGATTTACTTACTTCCAGAATATAAAATATGATTTATATATCATATATATTCAGTATATATATATATATAATAGGTAGATAAATAAAATGAAAAACACCGTTCATGGAGACGGTAGTCCGTACGTACGCATGAACGTTGTTTTCCTTTCCTTATTGTCTTGAAATGGAAGTAAGTAGATGACATACATATGTATATATATACATAAATCCAGTAGCTTTATAATGTCATATTTTTCATTATTATTTCTTATATATACTTTATAATCATTCTTAAATGGTTAATATGGAGAATGAATCTTATCGCGTCGTGGAGACGGTAGTCCGTACGTACGCACGAGCGATGATATCATTTCTATAAACATTGAATTGAATTGGAGTGGATTATACAATATATCAGAATCAATATGATGTTGTAATAACTATTTATACTTATTCTTTACACCATTATACCCATCCATGTAAGGTGGTGGTGGAAAATAGATTACACCACGGCGTGGAGACGGTATTCCGTACGTACGCACGCGCGGTGATTTCTTTTTCCGTAGGATGGATAGATGGTGAAATAGGGTTGTTTCATACTTATAATAACATATCAGTATATGAGTGATACTGATGTTTTTACTTCATAATGAAACAACCTAAGAAGAAGAAGTGGAAGAAGAAATAAAGATGAAAGAATTGGTAACGGTAATTACCTCTTCTTTGAAGTGCCTCTTTGAGACCTCCTCTTAGGGCACTAAAATTGGTCTTTGAGGAAGACCAGAACCTCTAGGATGTTTTTAGGGAAGTGGAGAAGAGATTTTGGCAGGGGTTGGCCGAGCTTGAGTGCTCAAATTGGTGTGAGGAGGAGGGGGATGATGTGTCCTTTTATAAGGGAGGAGAGGGGCACCTTAGGAATATCTCAAAATATTATTTTATATTAAAGTCAAAATCGGTTTATAATGGTTCCAAAGGGTCTTATTTCGAAGCTAAAGTGGGGATGGGTCGAAGTCCTATCAACCAATAGGATTTAGACAAGTTTAGGGTATTATGTTAACCTTATAAATTAGATTTAACTCTAACTTAAATAATTTAACTTTTACCGTGTCTTTTTGTTTTCTTTCACTATATGGTTAATACACTTACTATAACATGCCAAACGAACCCCAAATTGTTTATTATTAATATATATATCCTTATAAAAGTAATTTGGCCGAACCTTAGATTTTTAAGAATAAAATAACAATTAATAATATAATATTTGATTTAAAAACTATTTTGTGTCAATTTTGACACTATTTGATATATGATTTTTTTGAAAGTCATAACAGAATTATATGTTCGAACCAAGTTGATTAGATCAACAATAATATATCATAGTAACCTAGAAAATTAGTGTAATTCATAAAAAGTCTCAAATTACATTCATTTGAGCATTTATAACATCAATTATGTTAATATTTCCTTAAAATGGTAATTACTGCATCATCGTTGTGTCATCAATAAATTAATTTATTTAAAGTCTAAAAATTATAAATAAAATATCATTATGTAGGAAATATTTTTAGCTTTCTAATGAATATTTATAGTCGAAATTATCTTATGTATAACCCCATATTAAAAATGGTTTAGTAAATAAACTTTGATTTTAACTCTTTTAACTCTTCTTTGAATTAAATAATAATAAATGTCCTAATCTAATCCAAGTGGACCTAAATGGTCATATTATATTCATAAGGTTGTTTTTGGTCGAATTACACTTATCCAATAGAATTAGGACATGTGTTAGGGTAATATTAATATCATATTTACCCTTAGTTACCCTATTTACTATTAACCGTGGTAAAAAAAAGAAAAAAGTTACTATTCACCAAAAAATTATTTTCATCTCATTGAACCACATTTTAGTCCTTGATATTAACCGTGTCTCTCAGATTTTCGAAATTCCATTCACAGAAGCGGTAAAATTAAGTTTTATGCAAAATTCAGTTTTTTAACCTACCACTTAGTGATTTCACTATTCATCAAAAATTGAAAGTTTTCAGAAAAATACCAAAATTTCACCGTAGGCTAATTTCGATATTCCGAATCCAAAAATGAAGTCCATTTTGAGAGATAAAATTTCTAAAATTTAAAAAGTGGTTATTACTATTCATAACGACTAGTTTTAATAATATTTTAATAGCATATCGTTGTTTCGTGAAACTCAGTATTGCGTACTACACACGCTGTCGAGGAAGGTTGCGATTGCGTGTAATACAAGGCAAGTCAAAGATGCGTGTTGTGGAAGCTCATTTTGGTGTAGCGTACAACACAAGACATTAATAAAATTAAAAAGAATATTTTTCATAAAATCTCGGGCTGTTACATTCTACCCCCCTTAAAATGAATTTCGCCCTCAAAATTCGTCGGGGTTATAAATGGTTTACTATTCGAAAGTTTATTTAATAGAAACCCACATCGTAAAAAGGAATATCAAAACCAATCTTTAAAAACAAAAGTGTGAAACGTAACGGTTACCCAAATAAACTAATCACTGGGTTTCCACATAGGTGAAAATATGGATATGGAAGAGAAATCTAACCATCATGTTCTGATGGAGAGTGGTAGAGAACATGGCTATGGAAAATCCAGTAATCACAAAGCCATAAATTTGTGACGATCTAAGGTACCATCTGATTCATCAGATATAAGATCACTAGGACAACATTTTTGGTTTTCAAGATCGTTTCCCTAAAGTTAAAGAATAAATACTTACTTTATGTTGGTACAACCTCACTGTTGTTCGTGCCTTTAACAATTTCCACTTCATCTCTTAAATAAATGAAGTTGAATTTGTTATTCGTGAAGTGTTAGCAGATCATGTGATAGAATGACGGGTCATTCCATCTGTCTCAAACAAAAGGTTAGCAAAAATTATATACATAAGTCGATCTATAGTGAGATTAATCACATATGGTTCCTAAAATGGACTTATACTTCATATATCATACTGCTTAATATAATAAAACTAGTTTCTACTAACCAGGGACTTTCTGTAGGCCAGTGGTAGGAGATAAAGGCCAGTCGCACTTCGGTTGTGGGTTCGATTCCCACAGCTTTGTCCGACGCGATGGGCTGTCGCCCGTCCTGCAGGTTGTCCTTTTTCTAAAACTATATTACTTTAACATCCCATCAATAATATCGAAAAACAACTTCTATCCTTAAACAATACTAACTTATGTCCAACATAATCCATTGTAATCTTTAGGCTTATCCATAATACTGCAGTCCACTCTCATAATATAGTGAAAACGATTACCAGAGATTTAATACTGTCGTTGATCCCCATATATCATAAGATATGTCTTGTTGGTCACATTCCAAACATTCAAAGGCCTTAATCATGTATTCTCTTGAAGAATGAATACCCATTGAACCTCAGTGAAATCATGAATACTGTTAAAAGTTAACACTTTCCATATACCAAAATCCAAAAACTCTATATACTCAAACCATAATATAACCTTCTCCTTATATCAGTCATGAGCTCATGAATACTATCAAATATTTAATTTTCTCCTTATCCCTACATTATTCGCATATCATCTACATTCCAAAAATATCTGAATAACCTTCCATGGATACTGGTAACATTAATCATACACTTTCAAAACTCAAGGAAAGACAATAGGGTAACAATCATTAGATGTCTCGTTATTCCAACATTACACATGATAAACATGTAATCATTCCACTACATTCTTAAACCATTGTCCAAGATTCAACAATTCTTTCATCTCACATATCATTTGTAGTCTCTTCTTCATCATCAACATAAATACTTCCCATACGACCATACTGATTCTCTTCATGAGACTTTCCCTTAGGGCATTGGTTTGCATAATGCCCATACATTCCACATTTAAAACATTTAACCATTGTTGATGTCGTAGCAATACCATTATCCTCATCCATGGTGTTAATTGAACCTTTTCCTTTGCACTTACTTGCTTTGTGTCCTTCTTTTCCACACCCAAAGAATCTTCTAGTTCCTTTGAAACATTCTCCTTGATGCCTCTTCCCACATGAATTACATAGGGGAAATTGAACTTTCTTTCCTCTATGATCTTCATGAAACTCCATCTTTCTCTTATTAGTCGAGTCAGGAAACTTACCAAATTTTACTTTATTGATCATGTTGTGAGATTGCTGATTCGGAATAATAATGATGTTTGGACATCCAAATCCCATTTCATTTGGTTGCTCATGAAGAATATCATTCCATTGTCCATCATATCCTCCATTATTGTGAATCATCTTGTTTCCAGCCATTTTCTAAAACCCAAACAGAATAGTGTTAGATGCAAAAATCGTAATAAAGGGGGAGTAACTTAAAAATCTATCATCTTTGGTTTAATCTAATATCGTTACCATAGTTCTAGAACTATATCCTATACGTATACTTATCCTTAGGGGCATCCCTAGACATACCTTAGAAATATCTCTAGGGATCTCACTAACGTTTTCGCATCCTAGTTTCCAAAGGTTGACTAAACCTTTCCTCTGATACCAACTGTAGAGACCCGAAGCTTGACGTACATGGACATTACATTACATTTGCGGAATACTTAGTACAAAACAAAAACACACACTAAAGGATCGTAATAGTTTAGTGTCTTTGGAAACTCGGAACGAAATCTTCTAATCGTGGTGAAAGATCTTCAATATCTCCCATAAAGATCTTCCCCTTTTTTTTACCTAAAACCTTTCTTTATATCCTGGGGAAAGAAAAAACAAAAAAAGGGTGATCTCAAATGCTCAGTAAGGGTAAACAAAAGAAATATCAATCACATCATATACATAAGAACGTAGCTTTTGGAAATCTTGACCTGCAAAAGAGCTCATAATATCATAACATGGGATAAATCATAGAATTGAAAATGAGATCCCCATAATCATAACATAAAACTTGAAACTTTGTGGCATGCACACATAATCATGGAAAATCATTTCTTGTTAGTCATGACTCATTGCCAAGACTATCTTAGTGGACGAAGTCCCTTTCTGAACCGAGTTCACTCCTCGTTTCAGTCCTGTATCACTGAACCGAAATAACCTTCCGTTCCAGCCATGTCTATCTCATGAGATATAAAATCTTTACCCAATGCATTGGAGGGAGATATAGGTCCCACCCATCTCATAATGAATCCTTTCTTATGTGTTCCACATAATCATAAATCATAAATCATAGCGTAACCCATGTAATAAAAATGGGATTCTTAAACAACATGACATCATAAAACAATTCGTATAAGATAAAGGAATTCATAAAAATATTTCCATCACAACATAATCAAATCCATGTAATAATAGGGATAAAAACAGAACCCTTTTATTATCTTAGATGGAAAATAATTTTGATAAAATACTTGAACTCCATTCTTTGAGGAAAATATCCTTTCTACTTCAAAAACATTTTTCCTTTCATAACATGTCATACGACTTTAAAATAAAATAAGATGATTAAAAATAAACTTGAAAACATGTAAATGAAGTTTCTTGGAAATAATGTTTTAAAAATCCATTCTTGCCGTATAAGTTAAAAAAAACATTCTTCGTACTTTTGTCGGAAAAGTCAAAAAGTACCTCGTACGAAAAACGACAAAAGATTCCTTTCGTACATATTACTAAAAACTCACCGAAGGGTAAAAATGGATTTAAAAAATTGTAGGTGGATGGAATTAATTTTACATATTGATGAAACATGGATGTGGATGATAAAATACACCCCAGTAAATACTTACGAATAAACAATCTCGGATAAAAATGAGATTGTGATATTTCCCTTACCTTAGGTCCGATTTGCTTCGTATGTGTCCGAACCTCCTGTATAATGATTTAAATAATGTCATTGACTTATTACAGAATCATATTCATTGTTATGATATCATATATGGTTCACTTATGACATTATATTACCCGTTCTTTTGTAAATTCCATGTTAAAGAAGCGTTTTGGGTAAAATCATTTCATTTATCGTAGGTGTTTTGACTTTTTGTTCTTGACATCATTATTACTTATATCATGATTTACTTACTTCCAGAATATAAAATATGATTTATATATCATATATATTCAGTATATATATATATATAATAGGTAGATAAATAAAATGAAAAACACCGTTCATGGAGACGGTAGTCCGTACGTACGCATGAACGTTGTTTTCCTTTCCTTATTGTCTTGAAATGGAAGTAAGTAGATGACATACATATGTATATATATACATGAATCCAGTAGCTTTATAATGTCATATATTTCATTATTATTTCTTATATATACTTTATAATCATTCTTAAATGGTTAATATGGAGAATGAATCTCATCGCGTCGTGGAGACGGTAGTCCGTACGTACGCACGAGCGATGATATCATTTCTATAAACATTGAATTGAATTGGAGTGGATTATACAATATATCAGAATCAATATGATGTTGTAAAAACTATGTATAGTTATTCTTTACACCATTATACCCATCCATGTAAGGTGGTGGTGGAAAATAGATTACACCACGGCGTGGAGACGGTATTCCGTACGTACGCACGCGCGGTGATTTCTTTTTCCGTAGGATGGATAGATGGTGAAATAGGGTTGTTTCATACTTATAATAACATATCAGTATATGAGTGATACTGATGTTATTACTTCATAATGAAACAACCTAATAAGAAGAAGTGGAAGAAGAAATAAAGATGAAAGAATTGGTAACGGTAATTACCTCTTCTTTGAAGTGCCTCTTTGAGACCTCCTCTTAGGGCACTAAAATTGGTCTTTGAGGAAGACCAGAACCTCTAGGATGTTTTTAGGGAAGTGGAGAAGAGATTTTGGCAGGGGTTGGCCGAGCTTGAGTGCTCAAATTGGTGTGAGGAGGCGGGGGAGGAGGTGTCCTTTTATAAGGGAGGAGAGGGGCACCTTAGGAATATCTCAAAATATTATTTTATATTAAAGTCAAAATCGGTTTATAATGGTTCCAAAGGGTCTTATTTCGAAGCTAAAGTGGGTATGGGTCTAAATCCTATCAACCAATAGGATTTAGACATGTTTAGGGTATTATTTTAACCTTATCAATTAGATTTAACTCTAAGTTAAATAATTTAACTTTTATCGTGTCTTTTTGTTTTCTTTCACTATATGGTTAATACACTTACTATAACATGCCAAACGAACCCCAAATTGTTTATTATTAATATATATATCCTTATCAAATTCATTTGGCCGAACCTTAGATTTTTAGGAATAAAATAACAATTAATAATATAATATTTGATTTAAAAACTATTTTGTGTCAATTTTGACACAATTTGATATATGATTTTTTTGAAAGTCATAACAGAATTATATGTTCGAACCAAGTTGATTAGATCAACAATAATATATCATAGTAACCTAGAAAAGTAGTGGAATTCATAAAAAGTCTCAAATTACATTCATTTGAGCATTTATAACATCAATTATGTTAATATTTCCTTAAAAGGGTAATTACTGCATCATCGTTGTGTCATCAATAAATTAATTTATTTAAAGTCTAAAAATTATAAATA
Organism: Viscum album; assembly: GCA_963277665.1. Lineage (NCBI taxonomy): Eukaryota > Viridiplantae > Streptophyta > Magnoliopsida > Santalales > Viscaceae > Viscum > Viscum album. The sequence continues at coordinate 570,978,714 of OY728151.1, forward strand.
AAATATCATTATGTAGGAAATATTTTTAGATTTCTAATGAATATTTATAGTCGAATTTATCTTATGTATAACCCCATATTAAAAATGGTTTAGTAAATAAACATTGATTTTAACTCTTTTAACTCTTCTATGAATTAAATAATAATAAATGTCCTAATCTAATCCAAGTGGACCTAAATGGTCATATTATATTCATAAGGTTGTTTTTGATCGAATTACACTTATCCAATAGAATTAGGACATGTGTTAGGGTAATATTAATATCATATTTACCCTTAGTTACACTATTTACTATTAACCGTGGTAAAAAAAAGTAAAAAGTTACTATTCACCAAAAAATTATTTTCATCTCATTGAACCACATTTTAGTTCTTGATATTAACCGTGTCTCTCGGATTTTCGAAATTCCATTCACAGAAGCGGTAAAATTAAGTTTTATGCAAAATTCAGTTTTTTAACCTACCACTTAGTGATTTCACTATTCATTAAATATTGAAAGTTTTCAGAAAAATACCAAAATTTCACCCTAGGCTAATTTCGATATTCCGAATCCAAAAATGAAGTCCATTTTGAGAGATAAAATTTCTAAAATTTAAAAAGTGGTTATTACTATTCATAACGGCTAGTTTTAATAATATTTTAATAGCATATCGTTGTTTCGTGAAACTCAGTATTGCGTACTACACACGCTGTCGAGGAAGGTTGTGATTGCGTGTAATACAAGGCAAGTCAAAGATGCGTGTTGTGAAAGCTCATTTTGGTGTAGCGTACAACACAAGACATTAATAAAATTAAAAAGAATATTTTTCATAAAATCTCGGGCTGTTACAACCCAGCCTGGTGCACTGACCTGGTTCGAGGATGGCCTACCTGCCAAATTCAGCCCCTCTAGAGCAGTCCAATGTGGTCCACCTGGGATGCGGCATGGGCCACGTCCCACTCGCATCCCTTATCGCAGGTCGCCTCCATGATCTAGCTAAGTTGTGGAATTTATACTCATGATGTGTCCCACCTACCACATCCCACGTGGTTCACCACTGGCTACCTACCGTCCACCCCTTCTTTCCACCCACAGTAGATGTCGTAGGTCTCTTATGTCTGCTCGCACCACCACTTGCACACAACTGCCACTGCATGCCAGTGTCGGCTAGTTCTTCCACGGGCCAGCGAGCTCACTCTGGTTGTCCGTTTATCTGATATGGGAGTTGCGTTGCATCCCTTGGTAGTTTCCTCCACTTTCAGGTGCTCCAATCCATTTCACCATTGATATTTGTGTCTGATGATGTTTAGAACCTCCAAGAAAGAGGCTGATGAAACTATGAGGGTCAATTGGTGAAGAACGCAAAGAGAGAGAGAGAGAGAGGTATCAAAAAAAACACTCAAATAAATGAATTTCAACCTTATTCATTTGGAATTAGCTCATCATGTTAGTAAAAGGGAAGGCATTCAAACATTCACTATGATATAATCCCCTTTCGTTAATCCCCTCATAAAAATTATCATTCTGCATGAATGACTGATCCACTGGTTAAATTGTTATTGAGTTGATCTGTGTTCTTCATTTAAAAATGAAAAATGGGGGATTAAGGTAATCGCATAGAAATAATAGAACCCCTACCATGGATTGAATCATCTACTATCGTGGATTTATTGTCATTGGCGATCCGCTGAAGAGTGATCCTGGTCCACAACTCTGTTGTCGTTCGCAAGATCCTTCAAAGAGGAGGGGGTGCTCATTGTCATTTTCGATTCATCATTCACCAGAAATATTCTTCCAGAGCCTCAAAGAAATCTTCAAGATCATCCCATGGTCCTGTATCCTTGACATTATATTAATTAAAGAAATGTGATTCAACATTGATGTTACGTTGAGTCGCAACATCACTACATTGCGTTCATTTAAGAAGGCAAATTACTACTTAGTCCAGGTATCTCAAAATCATTGCATCACCATGTGACCTCAAAATAAAATATTTTTATAAATCATTTTAATTATATTCATTTCTAAAAACTAAATTTTTCTCTTGAACTGTGTCGGTCGAGGTTAGGCCCCACCTAAAGAAAAATACTCTAACGAGCTCAAAAATGATCTCATATCTTCAATCCATGTTACTATTTTAGAGTTATTTGAATTTGAAAATAAAATAATTTTTATTTTATTATTTTATTTTCTATTTTTTCTGGAAAACTACTTTCCACCATTGACCCTCGTCAACCTATGTTAGTCTCCGAATATGGAAAACACCACATTATGAACTCAATGGTTATCTAATATTTCCAGTCTGATTCATTATTAATGAGTTATTAGGATTATAAAATGAAATAAAATAATTTAATTATTTAATTTATAGTTACTTCTTTTTTGGGTTTTCTCACTAGAGACCTGCGCCGACTAAAATTAAGTCGCACCTAGGGTAAACCCGCCATCCTAAACACAATAGCGCCCATGATTTTTTGATCTGGGCACCCTATTAAGATTTATTCCATTTTTTTACGAAAATAACTCATACACTCTATCAAAAACAGAAAGTTTTTTTTTCTATCCATTTCAGGCACACTGGGCCTCGGAATCACACGTCGTTTCAATGCCCGGTCTCTGAATTTTCCCAATTAATTTAAAAAATTAAAACCAGTAAAATTTAAGTCATTAAATTACATATACTAGATTTCACATTTGAGGATATTTTCAGTTTATTATTTTAGATAATTAGTAAAAATTGTTACCAATTTATCTCATATATTACATGTGGACACTTATACTTAGTGTCCATTTTTGCCACCAATCAATGGAATTTAAAATAAAACTCGGTTTATGTTTAAAAAATATTTGTAGTTTTTCCTTAATCTCATCCATGTACCTACTCTCCCTTAAACCCTATGAAAAAAAATTAAAACTTGGGATGAGTACAAAAATCTCATTTTGGGAAATAAAAATAAATCAATGAAATTGTAACTTCCTGAATACTTATAGACACATGAAAACATATTCAAAAAGGTATCATATACACCCATAAAACATAATCTCTTTAGCTTATGTCATGAAATCATATGTTTCCTATAAAACTACATATAAAACATAAATCATGATGGTAAATTTTGGGGTTATTTCCAAATAACTCTTATATTTACTATAGTTTTCACATCTACATAGGTAGTAACATACATGGATACATTTTGAATAACCACCATAGTATATTCCCTTAATCTGTTACAAAAAAATCATACTAGTTAACTCTCTCTCTCATTACCCAATGAATTAAAGTTCTATAACGTGATCACACACCCTAGTTTTACCACTAATACTCTTGAAATAATAAATAATTCCCAATAACCATAGCATAAACATAATAGATAAATCATGTGTTAAACAAAAATAACTTTCCAACGTTGAAATCACTTTTCATTTTTTACAAAGTTGTGCACTCATAAATAAAAACATATTATATGAACATAAAATTATAAAAATTTAAACGAAGTATAAAAAAATTAAAACAACAGGAAATAAAGATATTACTTTCTTTTATTATATTTTAAAAATGATTCATTAGGATTTTTTTAAAAAAATTTAAAGAGTGTATTTAAAAGCGGGTATTAAAAGAAAGTATCTTACCATAAGTATGACTCACCACATACAATATTTATCTTCCTGAATAATAGAATTAGGTTAATTATTTAATTTCATGATAACCTTTTTAAATTTTATTATTCGTTTTATATAAATTATTATAATGTTATAACAATTACAAAATTATTTAAGTTAATGCCAGACATTTTGATGACATTCAGAACTAGTGGCTAAAATGAATTTTGTATGATGTTAATAGTAAAATTGATCAATATTCCATCATCAAAATAATAATATTAATTACATAATAATCACTTGTATACATTAATTATAATTTCAAATAAAACCATTATGGTAATGAAAAATAAATTATGTTATAGTTATGGAGATGGTAGGTCATACGCATGCATTAGTAATGTTTCAATATTTCAATGATCATTATGAAAAGTAGGTATGTATTATTTTATCTTTCCATAATATTAATATAATTTAAATCATTTAAAATTTATTATATATATCATTAATGTGGTGTGGTGATGACAAATAAATCACCTCGCTTCGTGGAGGTGGAAGTTCACACGTATGAAAAAACGATGTTATCATTTATATGATCATGAAAATTTAAGAAAATAACTGATATATTATAAATTAATAAAGATAAATATGAAAATAATATAATATATAAACATTAATTCCATAATTATAACCAGTCTTGAGAAACAGTTATGGAACAAAATTATATCGGTTCGTAAGGTGGTAGTATGTCGTACACATGAACGATTAATTATTTTACAATTTGATGGGAGTGGAGATAGATATAGGTCATGAAAAAACATCTCATAATATTTAGGACACTTTATTTATTATTACATAATGGTTGAATATTATTTTAAGGATGTAAAATAAGAAATAAAACAAGAACACTTAATTAAAAACAATAAAATTTCATTAGACTATCTCATTAGTTAAACACCATAAGACCCCAAAGGGTGATGTTATACCTAAAATAAGGAATCAAGAATGTGGGGAGGTATTTTATGAAGGTATTTGGGTAGATATGTTTTGAAAAATATCAGTTTTTATGTTTGAATAAAAGTAAATAAGAGGTTCCCTTTTATAAGAGATGGTGGGGCACTCTTCGAATTATTCAAAATATTAAATTAATGTAAATTAATATTATATTCAAAATGTATCAAAAATGATTTAATTATAATATTGGATGATGGGTAAAAATATCTTCATCTAATTAAAATTATATATGTTTTGACTATTTTTTAATCCTTATCTTTTGGATTTAACCCTTATTTTACCCCCTTTAACTCTTTCTGTGATAACATGTTTTTTACTCATTAAGGGTTAATATAGTTACTATAAAATGAAAAAAGAACAACAAATAGATTATTGATAAAATTTTCAACCTTTTCCAAGAAATTATGATGAATTTATATTTTTATAAATTCTATTTAATCTAATAATATATTAATTAATATAAAATATCGTTAGTGTCAATTTTGACATTGTTCATTACTTGACTTTTTGAAAATATCATAACAATATGAAATCATATAAAAAATATATTATGAAAAAAATAACAAGTATAATTCATAAATTAAATTCTTTAATTAAATTAATTATATAAAATTATCCTTATTTTAATATTTTTAATTACATTTATTTGATATTTCCACTACTGGAAAAATCACCTATACCCATTGTTTCAAACCATGGGTATATCCCCTGAAACCGTGGGTATAGCCTATACCCCAGATTTTATAAACTGTTCGCTACCAAGGTTTCAGTATAGAGTTATACCATTAATTTTATAGATACAGCCAGTATAGAGCAATACCCATGGTTTTTGAAAATATTAACATTTTGTAGAGGATGAATCATTATAGAATATATTGTACCAATGTTACAAGATGACTTATTGATGAAAATTTGAAGTGAATCTGGATGATAATATATTAAGGAAGGTTCACATTCTGAAGATAAGATTAAGTGAAGAAAGAATGCATATACATTTTTAAATGATGATTCCAATAAAAAAACTATCATTTATACAAAAGATACATTACAGATCACTAGAAGTATAAGCATCATTGGAAGCTAAATGATTAAACCATAAACAAGTTCATAAAACATTACTAGAAGATAAAAGATGTTTAGAATGTGTAATGAATTCTCATAGTGATACATAATATTAATAGTTTCTTAAATAATATCTAAGAAGATAATATGTATGTGTTACAATCAAAGTGATACATTAGTTTTATATTCATGGAATAATTTGAGGTTTCATGAATGATATTCTAGAAGTTACATAAGATGATTATATACTGATCATTTAATGTAAAAATCATCATGACTAATTGAAAATAGTTCGTGATTGATGTTGATTATGGAAGATGGATTTTTTCTATGATTGATGGAGAAGTGTCTAAATATTTTGAGTCAAAAACATGAACAAAAAACATAATGGTTAAAGAGTTTGAAAAGTGAATCTAGAAATTAAATCAATAGATGTTAAGTATTCTCTTATATCATCATGTATTGTAATAAAATTCCAAATGTTGAAGTAAAATATTTAAGACGTTGATGTGGAGGACTGGAAGTTAGTAATTCTTCTTATTTCAGTTGATATAAATACGAAATTGTGTTGAATGGAGTTCTAAAATCAACTAAATTTCAATAAATACCAAATTCATTATCCATATCAATAACCCCATCATTTTCAATAAGGAAATGTATAAGTAATCTTCCAAAAAAATAATGTTTCTTCATATCTTGAGAAAACAACTTTTCAAAGTTGCATCAAAGGGAACAAACTGGGTGATTATAAACATCATAGATGAACACCCGCTATTATAATGTCAATATTCTGAAATAAAAACTTATATAATAATTTTAGCTAACAGAAAAAACATTATTTTTTAAATAAAATTAGTTTCTAGTAAATTTTAGATAATGTAAAAATATATATTCAAGATTTAAAAATAAGAAATTCAATGAAATTCTATCATGTAAAACTACAGTATATGAATCAGTTTTTTATGAAAAAAGGTATTGATTTCTATAAAATTGTTTGTATTGAAGATAATAATCGAAAAATACTTCTATGTATTTGACCAGATGGCATTGTTGTCAAGGCTGTTAGTCCCAATATTCTGATGAAAAATAACTGCAGCTCCGAAAAACTTTAATAGAAAGCACATCTACATAGAAAACATCATAGGCATGATTGATCACTTGTAAGAGGAAACGAGCTTTCTAGTTGAATGCTATATCTTCATGACAACACATTAAAAATTATAATAAATTTAGATCAATGATAGGATTATTTCACAGTACAATAATAAAAAATAATCCATAATGAAAATCAATGAATCTTTAATAAATTAAATTCCAAAAAATTATAAAAACTTGTTATCTGTGTGTGGGGGTACATTTCCGTGGGTTTCTATCTAGAAAATTGTTTCATGGTCCTCAATGTGATAATTTTATCAGCACAAAATAATTGATTTTTAATATAATATATTTCATTTAAATACTATACATTAGAACCGTAGAAAGTGTTGGGGATGTAGATCCTCCTTGAAATATCTCTCACAAGTCACTACTCTCTCCCCAGGAAGTAACCTTATCACAAACCCCCTAAACCAAGAATTAAAAAAAAATATAGATATTCAAAACTAATCAACATGCATCTGATTCAATTACGTAGCAACAAAAACCATTTATTTGTAACGTTCATCGATAATACATGTAGTGTAAATGAAAAACATGTAATTGTAATTATTCCCTTACAATTCAAAAAAACTATGAGAAAACAAAATAGTTGAGTTGTTCATCATTATTGTGATACCCCTTCTGATTGAAGCATTATAGGCAAGAAACTCCCAAGAATAAATTAGGTACATCAGCTTTCATGAATGTTAATGTGGAAATTTAACACAAAACACCCAAAATAAATTCAGTAACAAATATTTCTATAATTTTCGTCCATTTTATAAAAAATTGAAGGAAACAAAAGACATGGTTATGGGTTAGTAAATGTTTTAATATTAGTAAAAATCATGGGGAGAGATCACGACCATGAGAGATCATAGAAGAGTAGTGTGTGTTGATCAATGTTGTAATTTATAAGGAAAAAAATATTTTTTCGAAGGGAAGCAGATATGACTTAGTTACTCACTGTATTTTTTTAGTTAGTTGAAGATAAGGATGAAGAAAAGTAGTATCGTTGTCAATTATATGAAGAGAGAAATAAAATTTTATTGTTATCATGTTGTAATTAAGTTAAATAAGAAGATATAGGATTCTATATAGTCTGATTTTTAGAAAAGTATGAATAAGAAGAAGGTGAAACACTCATGTTATCTTTTATAAAGAAGTGTGTGTACTGTTTTTCATACTAAAGAGGAATAGGGTGTCACTTTCATGATATTTTTTAAGTAATAGAGGTTATTAATGAAGAGTAAAGTGGTACAAAAAATGTTATAAGGGAGAATAAGATATCCATTCCATAGATACTAATGAATTTTCATTTGACTATAGTGTAATGAAAAGTCATGGGTACTCGATGATTGTTGTATCTTATATGTGTATTATTATAGGGTCATGTGTTTGCTGGTTTTTCCCACTCAAACTAAGGATTAGAAACTATTATTGAGTATTAATACATGTAAATCATTGTCCTATTTGTGTGTTTGTATCTATATGTGTTTTATGTATAACCAAAGGTGATAGGGGAGAATGTGATATCCATTTTATCTAAATGTAATAGAGTAAATAAGAAAGGGGATCTAAAATTTTAATTTTTTTAGAATGTCAATAACACCAATTCAACCCACCTTATAGTGTTTCATATATCCATAACTAATTCATTTAAATATTAGGGATAAAAAGTTTCACTAAAGGAACTATTGCTTCTAGAGGATATAGATGGATAATTATTACATCCAAATTGAAATAGGTATTATATTAACTGGAATTAAGATATAGAATATAAATAAATATTAATTGGAATGGCTAGATCATAGGGAACATTGAATGGAGAGGAATGCTTCTTTGAAAATTCGAGAGAAGAAAAAAACTCAAGCACTAATGAATAATGATGTTTAAAGGTTCATCATCTAATGAAACAAGCATCAAAATTTTCCACTTTTTCACCTGATAATTTCTATAATGATTTTCAAAGGTTCATGGTTAAAATGTAGATCACTGGTATTGGGATTTTATGTTTGAATAATCTCACTAAAATGATCGTATGATAACAAGTGGTCTACCAAATCATCAATGAAGAAAGAATTCCACCAAGAGGTAATTAATTTTCTACATAAATTAATTAAAAATTATATATGATGATACTATCTTCATGGTTATGGAATTTTATATCAATTAATATCTAAGTTAATTTAATTGGTTATGAAGTTATTTATTATGTAAATCTCATATTATTTATTGATTGCAATAAAAGAAGAGTTGAAAACTTCACAATATGTGCTTCTACAATATCAAAAACCTTCTGGTTCATGACATGGGGTAACGCAATTTACAATGGTTTTGGGTTGTCTCACAACCACCCAAGGCTCTCCACATCACACTTAAAACTTTTCTCACTCTTCAAAATGTAAATCATAATGGATTTTGGGACATGCCTGGATATTATCACAATTATAATGTATGCACTAGATATATCGGTGCCTTTGAATTTATTGGTTTCTCCATTATATAACTATTGTGAATATAACCACAAATTGTATCTTCTTTGTTTTAGGATTCTTCCAAAATAATGAGCTTATTTATTTCCCATTTAAGTCTAGATAACCTTATACCTTCCATTAAAACAACTGAAATTATCACCTTTTCTACACTACTATAATATTCTGTTCCTTCAACTTGGAGACTTGGTATTGAACACCTTCCCCCTATATTTTTTTCCTTAAATATAGAAATGGATTCAAGCCTTACAACATATTAGTAAAAATATGCTTCAATTTTTTTCTTTATGCATAAAAATAGATGCAATTTTTACTCCTCTTATTATATCCCTATTATTCTAATCTATCCAAAAAATATATTCTCTTGTGATATCACTTTCCATATTTTATAATTTTGGAAATACGAATTTTCTCTTCAACTTCCTCTCTCTCCTGTCATTAGTTTTAACCAATTTCAAAGTTGGTACAAGATATAGAACTATTTTACATACGTCACACCTACCAAACTATCCTATTCAAAATTAGTTTGACTCCTCATTCCTCACACTATATTTTATTTTTCTTGATTCAAGAAAATTGAAATTCCATGTCAGACCCTTTAGTAAAAAACAAACACCATAATATTATTCCATAACATGTACTAAAAATACACTCAAACTATCATTACGGTAATCTCTACACTGTCTCCTTCCAATTACAAGTTGTATTTCTTCATCACTTTTGATTCCATGAGATTAGCCTAATATCTTGCTTTAAAATAACAAAAATATCATGGGTTGATCTTTTTCATTCTAATAGGGTTGAATTATCAATTAAAATAATAATTGATAACATCCCAATTAATTATTATTCCTCCTTAAAGCTTATCTGCATATATGTATGATACCCTAGTTTCTTCTCTTATGTCATGGAACTCTCTTTGAGGTGCATAATATATTTACATTCATTTTCACCATAAAACCAAAATATTGTATCATGATACAATATATTATCTTGACATTTGTATCATTGAAGATCCAAACATGCATTATCTGATATGTTTATATAAAACATTCATGAATATTGAAAATATTATCCCTTTTGAATTTTGAATAATATCCATGAAAATATTATTTAACTATATCATTCATATCATTAGAATATTAATCTTTTAATACCAGCAAAGGTCATCCATCTTGAATTCATATTTTCTGTGGTATTCTTCCACTGGTTGCACGCATACTCATATAGATATGACACACATTAGGTTATAAGAAATGATTAATCTTATAAATTCTATTTATTATCTTAATAATTTTCTAATTTAACCTTACAAAGCATGTCTCAACCTTAAAAGAGGATTGTGTTAACATTATGGGGGGATACAAAAAACTTATGAAATACTCACACCAACCTTATGATGTAACACACCGACCTTATGAAAACTCATACCAACCATACATAGTGGTTGTATCAACATTATGAGGAAATTTCCTAAGCTTAGGATGATGCACACCAACCTTACAAGATAATGCACCGACCTTATGAATTCATTTTCAATCCTTATAAAGGCAAGTATCATGGTTTATCTCAACCTTATACATGGTTATCTCAACATTATACTTATCTATAATTCATCAAGTTGAGGAAGGTGTTAGTGTGGAAAATAATTGTTCATTTTTATTTTAATTTTAATATTAATTTCATATTTAAATCATATTTAATGGAATTAAATTTTACTTCAGCCAATTTGGTTTGTTTTTATACGCAACCCGAAACAAAATCTATTATTCCTTAGTTGGGCTCACCTTCAAGGATTTAGCCTCTCATAATAGTTAGTTCTTTATTTTTCTAAACTTTCATTCTGGTTTGACTATACCCACAAGATTAATTATAATTTTTTAACACAAACCTTTATTTTTGGAAACTCATTTCACATGAGCTTTATCATATTTAGCAATATGTGAAATTCTCTCTTGCCTTCATATATTCATTTTTTTCAATAAATTTTGGGTTCATTGGATGTTTTAAAAATCTTATTCATACCAATTACATCATAATGGTGTTCTCATCTAGCCCTTAAAATTGTTTTTCAAGAGAATTGATTTTCCTTTGAATGCAGGGTGATTTATTCCTTTAATACCAGGTGATAGAATTATAAAATCTCCACTTGATGCATGGTAATCATAGAATTAATTATTGGAATAATAATAATACCTTCTATATTATTCTTAGTTATTCCTCCTTTAAAACATTCCACATGCTTCAAAATAGTGGATGTACTTCAATACCTCGAACACGAAACTAGAAATGTGTCCATGCATTCCATAAAGATATCACATTTATCCATACTGTCTTATATATATTATGTTATTTTAATTACCTTTTGTTGGTACTATCAGTGATTTATGTTTCAAACAAATGGATGTAAATTTAGCATCTTTACATAGTGATTTGGAGGAATAAATTTACATGAAACATTCAAATGGTTTCAAGGATAATAGGATGTTGGACTTTTTTATGCTAAAATAGAGTTTATATGGAATGAAAATTCACTAAACCAATGTAACCACAAATTCAATTAATTTACGCTTAAAAAAAGTTTCATAAAAAGTTATGAATGATGATTTCTTTGTCATCCTACTATTGTATGTTGATGATATGATTCTAGTGGGACTGTGCATTCAATTTTTCTTGAATTTGAAGTGGGAGTTATCTATATATTACAAAATGAATTATTTCTATGTTGTAAGGATTATTCATGGGATTAATATTGAAAATGATGTGAGTAGTGAGATCTTAGTGTTGTATTAAAGTGAGTAAATCGAAAGGACATCGAGTGGTTTGAAATGATAAAATGTAAATTAGATTCAAATATTTTGGTCAAGAAATTTTAATTATCAAAGGGGAAAGAAACATGAATACAGGACAAAGTGAGATATATGTCCAAATATCTATTTTCATCAATAGTTTGAAGCTTACTGTATAAAATGGTTAACCAAAAGTATATATTTAACACAAGGTCAGATATATAGCCAAAAGAATCCCTAAATCAATATAGTATATAGAAGAATATGTATACTTTTTGAGGTTAGTACATAGGGGATTGGAGTAGGAGGAGGTTGAGTTTGGGAAGAGGCTGGGAGGAGTTGGAGATGGAGGTGGCTGCGGATGCAGAGGCAGCTGCAGAGATGGAGGAGAGGGTCGGGAGGTTAATGCAGGGGCCTGAGGCATAGGCGATTGTGGACACGGAGGTGGAGGAAAGAAGGTGGAGGGAGGGAGGTGGTGGTTTGGAGGAAGAGTTGATGGCGGGAGGTTAAGGTTAGGAATGGTAGGGGAAGGAGGAGAAGCTAGGTCGGAGGAGACACGGGTAGGAAATGAAAATCGAGAGGGGGTCCCAATAAAATATTGAAATCGGGGTTACTCTACCCATGGTTTTATCAAAAATATGGGTATAGGTTAGAAAATACCACCTATACCCATGGTTTTCTTAAAATATGTTTATAGATGCATGGGTATAGACCCATTTTCTAGTAGTGTTCCATTAATTAAGTAATTACTGCATCATCATTGCACAAAACATTAATTTAATAAATTTTTCCCATAAAATTAAAAATAATTTATCATTATAAATATAAAAGTATTATATTTCAAAAAACTATTTAAAGTCAAATTTATCCTTTATATAACCCCATATTAAAAATATTACATTTTTTAAAAACCAAATTATGACGAAATTGACTTTTCTTTGAAAAAAAAATATATATGGATTTAATTCATCCAATTGGATCCAAGAGCTCAAAAATCAAACCAAGGATCATTTTGGTCGACAATCACACATAAAATGAAATTAGGACAAGTGTTAGTGGAATTTTATGATATTTATAATATTTTTTATTCATAATGACATGATTTTCCCTGAATTGTGGTAATAAAAATTACTAATGTTATAATTCATATTGTCCAAAAAGAAAAGGGACATATTTAAAAAAAATTCTTATGATTAAAAATATGGAATCCATTTTTCAAAATTAAAAACACATTATGGAGAAAAAAATTTGAAATTATTCTTGTTGACAAATCGAGGAAATTTGTTTAAAATTAAAAATGATTAAAATATTGAAGTAATTTAATATAAAAATTAAATTCGAAATTGATTACAATGTCCTTAATTGGATTAAATGATAAAATATTGATCTAAATATACTTTAAAAAATTTAAAAATATAATTTAACACTATAAATTATTTAGATGAAAAAGTTGTTTTCAATTTAAAATGGTATATTTTTTCACTATTCATCAAAAGATGAAACTTATTAGAAAAACACCAAAAATTCAAAAAAAAAATAAATTTTTATATTATACTATAAGACAATAGGTATATTTTTTCAAATAGAATTTATAAAAGATTCAAAAACAATAATTAAAACAAGTGTTTCTTCAAAAGGTGGTAAAATAGTATTTTTATAAAAAAACTTCTTTTATGTGTAAAATTGGATTATTTCTTAAATTATGTATGGAAAAAAATAAGATAAATTTGAAAAATTATATTCAATGTATTGAATATATATAATTAATATAATATAAAAATCTTGATTTTGTTTATTTATTCGTATAAAAGACACTATAATGGCATAAACAACAAGTAGTCTAGAGGCAATTAGATATAAAAAATATATAATTAGCTTCTTAAACTCTTCTGAATCAACATATTTGCATTCTCTATCTTTAGTAAAAAAATTCCCACTAAAATTAGTTTAGAAATGGGTTTTTATTTTCCATGAACAAATGATTAATAATTTCTTTAGCATACTATTCTTGAGAAAGAAAGATGTACTTCTCCTTTTGAGAGATTTGTAACCCAGGATAGTATTTCCTCTCACTAATAATGTAAATTACAAAAAACTTATTAATTTATTTATAAAAACATTCACAAGAAAATTCATCATTTTGAGCAAATATAATTTCATCATCACATATGATAAAAATGATTGAAATATATATACTTTATTTTATTTACAAGTTACCATCAACCCTTCTTTTATTTAAATTTGACTTCCTTGAGTTGGTGTCCAATTTAAAGTAAGATACGATTAGATCTTTATTCAAACCATAATATAATTTATTCAACATGCACACACAAAATTCATCATTCCCAATGAAAAACAATAATTTTGTTCAACAATAACTTCTTCATCATGTTCTCCATTCTGAAATGTCGTCTTCTGATCCATCAGAAAAAAATTTATAACATCATTGTTTAGAAGTTGAAGGAAATATTCTAAATGTATTAAACCATTCCAATGGATAAAAGGTCTTATAAAAATCAATGCCTTAAATTTTTTAGTAACCATTTCCAACCAACCATTCTTTATCTCTTATCACTTCACTATCTTCAATTATCTTTTTTCAAAAAAAACACTCTTTGTACCAATAACATCTTTTTAATTTGTTATAGGTATGAGTTACAAAGTATAATTTTTATCAATATGATCTAACTCTTCATTCATAGCTTGAATCCATTTTGGATGTTCAATATATTCAATCACATCTTTCGGCTCAACTTTTAACTAAATAGAAGTATGTGTAATAGATTTTGGTGTTATTGTTATTTTAACCTTTTGTTATTGATAACCAATAATGTTTTAAGATTCCATTTGCATCCTAAACCCAGAATGGGATGTTCAAAATTCTTACACATCACTTTAAATAGATGATTTATATTCTTTCATTTGTAATTCATCGCAATTGTTTAAATTATTATCATTTTCATTAACCAAAAATCTATCATCTTTCTCATGTTCATGTGATTGTGAAATATCTTCCTCATGTTATTCAATAAATTTTAATAAAACTAAATGAAAATTTCTCCCTATTTCTTTATTGAAACATTTATATCTTCTTTTATATGGAGAATAGACAAGAAATATTCCATATTCACCTCTCTGATGAAACATTCCAAGGGTTATACCTTTTTTCTTTATGATGAAGGGACTCCCAACAACTCTTAAGTGTTTCAAAGTTGTAATTTTGTCTAAAAAATCATAAGTACTTTTATTAGAAATAGGACTATAGAAACACCAATTTTGAATATAACCAGGTGTGTCAAATCTTGCCTCTAAAATTAATGAGAAAGACCATGTTCAAGTAACATAGTACACCCCTTTTTAACCAAACTTCTATTCTTGCTTTCAGAAACATATTTTTTTATGGTTTGTATAGTTCACTAAACTGAAGATGAATTCCCTGTTTTTCAAAATTACTTTACAACTCATCATTCTTATATTCAACACCATTTTAAAAAAAACTTATTCAAAGAGTGACTAAATTCCTTATCATTTCACCGAAAACATTTAAACATCTTCAGAGAATCTGACATATATTTGAAATACAAAACACAATTAATTTGAGTAAAATAATTAATGAAATAAATGATGTACTTATCTTTAAAATTTTAAATTTTTATGGTTTTACCACATATATTAGAATTAATAAGCTCTAGGGGTTGAGTGGAATGTATATCATCTTTCTTATGCACAAATATTAAAATATTCTCTCTCTGAAAAATTGTACAAGACCAACATCTTCTTTTTTTAATATCAAGAATACCCTATGAAATTTCTCACATTGATAATGTTCTAATATTTATATCACACATATGTCCCAACTTTTTTTTCCATAACTAATTTTCATCCATCATACCTAAGTAACATAAATTTTGTAATTCACCAACTTAAAACAAGTTTCCCTTTATGTGATGTCCTTTTGTAAAAACAATTTCATATTCTTTTATTTTCAAAAATAACCCATATTCTCTAAAGAAACTCTATTACCTTCATCGAATATTTTTGAAACACTCAATAGGTTGTGTTTCAACCCATTAAAAAACGACACATTCAGGGATTTTAAATTTTTTCCCCCAATAATTTAATATAGAAAACATTTAATTCTAAGAGATTCATAATTTCAGAATTTCATTTTTCTTTATTTTAAATCTTTCACATTATTCAAAAATTTCAAATATCCTGTCATATGGGAAGAAAACCCACTATCCAAAATACCATTTCATTCACATTTTTTTTCTTTGATATCAATTTCGACAACAAGTGATGTCCCCTTCCCTTTATATTTATTTACATAAAACTTTTGAGAATTATTCTATACATTTTTTTGTAATGGTAATAAAACAATCCATACTTCGGTAAGATTTGTTGGTTTTTTCAAATCATCCCCAAATAGTTTCCAAAAGTTGGAACCTATTTTAAAATTTGAAGATATGTTTATCATATTTATTTGTTTGAGAGTATTGACTACCCCATGATATTTTCCTCTTATTACTTGTGAGGTAATTGTAATTTTTTTATTGAAAGAAAACATATTTTTTGTATGCCTAAATACATCATAATACCAGCAGTAACTATAGAAAGAATACTTTCCACTATAACTTATATACTGTCCAAAATTGTGAACATGTTTCTCAGTAACTTTCTTATCTTTAACATCTAAACATTATTGATCCTCGTCTTTCTATTTTCACCTAGAATATTCTTCTTCAATTCCTATTGTTTCCACAATTATCACAAACATATGTGTTATAAACTTTTTTTTGGACTCATAATTTTTTTAAACTAGTGAAATTACAACTCTGTTGTTTTTTTTCAACATACAGGACTTTCCCAACTTTTTTCATCTTGGGAACGTTTTCAAGTTTCTTTAAAACCATTTAAGGTAAAATTTGGAGATACTTCTTCTGTTTATCTTTTAAAAAACTTTCACCAAATTTATATATAGAGTTCTTGAAACATGTAACTCCCTACTCATATTTGGAATGTTTTTGTTAAACAAGTTACAACTCTTTTTCCTTTTCTTTCAAATTTAGTTCAAGAAGTTCATTCCAATTATTTTTCTTCTCAAAATAATTATTCAGTCAATCAAACACTTCTTCCAACTTATCTTTATCTTTGGGAAGAAATTCTAGATTGTTTGTTTTATGAATTTCATTATTCTCTTTCTTGATTTCATTTTCAAGTCTTATAATCTTCTTCATATATTATTTAAACTCTCATTTCCAATAAAATTCTAACCTAATATATAATTCTTTAGAACTAATGATTCCAAACACTTAATTTTTAATTTTAGTTATAAACAACAATTTCCCAGAAACTTTAGAATGTATTTTAGATTAAAACTCACCATCTCTATCTTCATCATATTTATCCAAAAAATTGGACTTTTGGATTTGGAAAATTTTTTATCTTCTCTCTTTGAATAAGATTTTGACATATCTACTTATTTCATCCACTTTATTCTTGTACGTATAACATGTTCACCAATATATGATTAATTCTTTCTTCAAGGATATTTTGTAGAAAATATTTCTAATGTACCCACATTCACAACATTTTAGGGGAAGGTTCCCTTTATACATTCATATACTTGTATTCAAATTTTTTGAAAAAAATAAAATAAATTCATCGATATTGTTACATACCTCATTTTTGGATTTAGAGTCACCATCTTTTTATCTTCAGGAATTTTTTTAGACATCACTTTTTGGCAGCCTTGAAAGAAAATTTCTCAATAATTTTTTTTTTCATATCATAATATTCTCTTTTATCATTTCATAAGTAATTATTTTACAGTATAGATCATCCAAAGATAACGTTTCAGGATCTGTATCTTCTAAAGATGAATCATTGGATTCAAATATATTCAGAAGAATTATAAAGAAATTTTTAACAATTGTTCTGTCTTCAAAATTTATACCAAGACATATTATAATGCTAAAAATATCATTTTTTCTTGTAAGGAAGTTATAAACAGATTCATACTCATCCATTTAAAGATCATTATACATTTCCCTCCCTATTTTTAACTTGGATTTATTCACCTTTGTATTTCCTTCATAAATTTTTTCCATCTTGTCTCAGATACCCTTAACTTATCGAACTACCTTAAATATAAGGAATTCAAATTCAGTAAGTGATAATAGTAAATAATTCTTTGTTATTACATCATTCTATAGATTCTTATTATCCAAATATGTATGTGAAACATTCTCAACAAGAGGAGAAAATACATCTGTAGAATCTACCAAAACATCATGCTTGAGAGAAATAAGATAAGTCAACATTCTATCTTTCCAGATATGATAGTCCTTTCCATCGAATATTGAAATCCCTTTACTATTAACATAATTCAAATTCTCTATTAAAACTTCTCTTCAAAAAAATTATAAAAGAGTAAATGAAGGGAACCTTCACTCTGATACCACTTGAAGAGACCCATCCAAGATCAATGTTTCACTTAGAGGGGAAAGGGGAGAATTCTTATTAGCTTTTTGTTTTATGTTAACTTTATTATGGAACAACCCTTGCCTACACTTAAAGAATTATCAATTTTATTAAGAAAAAAACATTCACACATCTATAAGAACACAATAATTCTCAAGGATCACTACTCAAATTGAGCAGCTAGTCCTTGAAAAGGTTATTAACTAATCTAATACCCTACAATTGAATATAAAAAACTAATTTTACAGGGATATACAAAGTAGGATATACCCTGACACTTATGTAGTACTATGATAAATACAATAGTACATGTTCTTCATCTTGGAAAAATGATGTAAAAATAGTTTGTATAAAAACATAATAAATCTTCAAGAGTTGGTTCAAAATAAGTTAAAATGTTTCCATATCAACATCCACTTATTTATTAATTCAAAACAAAATTATTCAGTTTTCTACCTAGAAGTAGGTATGTACTTCACTTCTAGAATTGATATGAAAACACATTCTAATGCATTAATACAATTCTCGAATCCAAAATTTAAGTATAAAAAAATATAAGAAAATAATACCTTGGAAATAGTTCTAAAAAATTTCAAAGATTCCCTTGAAACCTACAACAGATTTCTCACTCCGGAATGGTAACTACATTAAACTTCTTATTTTATCTAGAAAACTTTCTCCTGAAAACGCTATCTAGAAACATCTTATCTCTTCAAAACTTTCATCACTTTCTTTCTATCTTCACACATGAATAATATAAGCATCAAAAATAATAATGCACTTTCTTCTATTTATAGGTTCACCAAAATTGTTATTGGCGAGTATCTGAAATGTTTTCCAATAGAACCAAATTTCCCAAAACACAAATTTCACATTCATTTCGACTTCTTCATCACTTCTCAATATTTATTGATTCTTCTTAAAACATATCAAATATTCTCAAAAAATTCAGTCTACTTTTAATTTATTAATAAATATTAATCTGAATACCATTTTATGTTTTGATACTATCTTCATTATAATGAAAACATATACACTCTGATTCACTTGAAAAATTTCAAAAACACATTAGAACTGAATAAATATAATTATTATGATTCACAATAGCTGAAAACAAAAAAACAAATTCTACTCATTTCAAATCTCTAAACCAACAGAAATAAAAAATTTGAAACTATTCTTCTATTAAAATCATTTAAACTACTATTGCCTTTGAAAACCCCCTTGAAAACACTTTTTAAAAAAATCTTCAAAATAGACCATATTTTCATCAAACATTGAACAATTAATCAGACTAATGGTTTTATGTCTGATAAATTCCAATGTATGATGATTTATTGTTTTCAATATTAATTTGACGTATTGGTCCCAATTTTACTGAGATGAATTAGTTTCAATAACTTTATGATCAATCTTGACCCTCATAGAAAAAATAGTAATTATTTCATTCTTGAACCACTGAAAAACACACTTGGGTTCTTTTTCTCTTGAACCAATTACATTTCAACACAACCTAATAGAAATAGTTTATTTCATTTTTTATCATCATCTGGTTGATCGATATATAATCCCATTATGATTATCAGTCCCAACAAATCAAACTTTCATCATTAATTTGTTCAATCAATTCACATTTTTTAACCATTCTACCTCAAATACAACTCTACATTTGATGTGCTTTTGATACAAATACTATGTCCAATATATCGGTGTGAGAACCCCTCTAATGGATCAGTGGAATACCGCGTTTGTGTTAAGTCAAAAGTCTTCTTTTGGCTTTTACATCATGTTTTGGAAATCACAAATATATTCTATGTCATGTTTTGGAAATCTCAAATGTATTCTATCATATGTTTGTAAATAACAAATTGTCTTTTATCATGTTTATCGTATCGTACGATGTTGATCGTACCGACCAAAACGTATCGTACTGACTCTGTCAAACATATCATACTGACTCTGTCAATCGTATCGTACTGACTCTGTCAATCGTATCGTACTGACTTTGCTATTCAGATGATCATTATTTGTTTTGGTACTTTGTCAAAAACTCTCTCTGCATATGAATCGTACTCATGTTTTACATTTCTATATATCTCTTATCCTAACAAAACGATGTCGTTGAGTTAGTTATATACTAATCAAAACGATGTCGTGCTTTCTGTTTCAATATGACCGTTGGAGGCAATATGACCGTTGGAACCCAAGGCCTATAAATAGGAGGTCATTTGAAGCTGAGAATACACTGATGAACGAAGAGAACGAAAGAGACTCTGTGAACTACGAAGATTCTAGAGAGAGATGCTGTGACTTCTCTCATCAGCCTTGTGCGTCCGATCATCGTATCGAGGGCTTTCAAGTAATTGAAAGACAGAGGTGCCGATTACCTGCAAAATCGAGGGCTGCCGGGGATAGGCAGACAGACGTGCCGATCATCGTATCGAGGGCTGCCGGGGATAGGCAGACAGACGTGCCGATCATCGTATCGAGGGCTCACCAAGGTGTTGGTGAGACAGACCTTTTTATCCTAGGTGAAAGGATAACCCTTCTCTTTGGGTTAAAAGAATTGTATTACTTTTACATTTCCGCTGTTGTATTAGAAAGGGATTTGTATTGTTTCCTTTCTTCTTTATATATTCAAATTGTAATTGTTTCAATTACAATCATTCCATTACATATTGTATTGATTGGTTCTATACGCTTTAAGGTAGAATCATTCATATCTGTATTACTCTGATTATTGTGTTCATCTTGAATACAATTGTTTTACATTACATTAGTATTACAATACATCATACCTTTTACATTCAATACAATTGTGGGTGTTTGTGTTTGTATTAGTTTAAGTTCATTTAAACTAATCTCTTTGTTACTAAAACTCAAGGTTTTTAAACCTACAATTCACCCCCCCTCTTGTATTGTTCCATCTAATAGACTTTTATATCGACTATTCGATCCAACAATTGGTATCAGAGGAGGTTTTCCACTGACTTGTATTACTAGCTTTATTTCTTATTACTTTCTTGAATACTTACTACACTAACGTGTGGAGTGGAAAAGTTGTTTTTGTGATATTAGATGGCAGGAATGAATATCGGATCAATAGATAATCTGAATCCCTCTAGACCACCAATTTTCGATGGGAATGATTATGAGTATTGGAGAGATCGTATGAAGACTTTCGTCATCAATACTGGTGTAGACAATTTTATTATGCTTACTGGGGGTTACAAAATTCCTGAAAAAGAAGTTAGCACTTTCACCAACCAAGAGAAGCAAGAATATCAATTGAATTACAAGGTACGCAATACTTTATTATGTTCTATGACCAGGAATATATATAGTCAGATATCTTCATGTGAAGCAGCCAACTGTATTTGGAAGAAATTAGAAGTCACTCATTTTGGTACATCCAAGGTTATAGAAACAAGGAGAGCAATGCTTCGAGCAGAGTATCATGGATTTGTTTTTCCTTATGGAGAGCCAGTATGTAAAGTGCAACAAAGGTTTATGACAATTGTCAACAACTTACAATCTATGGGAGAAAAAGGTCTTGATGATGAAGCTCTTGTTGATAAGATTATAGACATTATGCCAAATGAATGGGAGTCAAAAAGAACAGCCATTGATGAAAATAGAAAAGTTTCCCAGATTACTCTTGATGAACTCTTTGGAAATCTTCTACAGCACGAGACAAGAATGAAAAGAGATGATGATTTCAATAAGAAGAAGAATTGGAATGGAAGTGTAGCTTTTTCATCTAAAGCTAAAACACCTGAAAGGGTTACAAGGTCTAAATCCAAGAAAGTTGTTGTTTCTGATTCAAGTGATTGTAATCTTTCAGATAATGAGTTAGCTAATCTTGCTCGGAGGATGAACAAGATTGTGGGAAAGAAAGATTTTCAATATAGATTCAAAAAGAAAGACAGGAAAGATAGGAAAGATTCAGAGGTAACTTGTTATGAATGCAAGAAAGCAGGACATATAAGGCCTGATTGTCCTTTACTGAAGAGGAAAGATAGAAAGGAGAAACATTCTGAAAGAAACAAGAAAAGGTTTTATAAGACAAAGAAAGTCTTGAAAGCAAATGATACTTGGAGTGCAAGTGGTAGTGATTCCTCAGATGATTCTTCAGAATATGAGATGTCAGGACAAAGGAATATTGGACTTCTAGCCAGACTACCAATTGAAGATCATTGTCTCATGGCTAAGGTACATAATGCTGAAGTTGTTACAAATGTCTCTTTAAATACAAATTATGTTGATAATAAATATTATGAATCTTCAAATGATGAACCCTCATCATCAGAAGATGATACTTTACCTTCTTTTGAAGAAGTCTCTAGATTTGCTAAGTTACTTGAAAATGAAAATTCTAAACTCAAAAAGAGATTTGAAAAAGCAAATTCTAGAATTTCTATTTTGACTAAAGAAGTATCAGATCTTTCTAAATATCTTGATGGGAAAACTTCTGATTTTGAAAGTATTTTGAAAACCCTTGAGAAAGTCAAATCTGAAAAAGATAAACTTTCTAAGGATCTTGAAACTGCTATTTCAAAGAAAAATATTTTAGAGTCTAACTCTAGTTCAAATTCAAATGTTTTAGAAAACAAGAATTTGGTTTTAAAACTAAAGTCAGAGATTTTATCCTTGAAAAAGTGTTTGTCAAACTTTACTCATGGAAAAGAAAACTTTGATAGAATGTACTCTCAAATAAGACCTTTGAGAAATCGTTCTGGTCTTGGTTATACTTATTCCAAACCGGTTTTTAGTAATAACTATTTTGTTCCTCAAAAAACCATTTTCTGTTCCAAGTGTCAATGTGGTGGACATTGGAGAAGAGATTGTTCTCTTAACAAAACTCAATCCTTAGGATTTCATAAAGCTCATTTTGCAAAACAAATGTGGATTCCTAAAATTCTTTTATCTAATTCTTCTGGATCCAAACAAGTTTGGATTCCGAAAATCTAATTGTTTCTTTTTCAGGAAAACGAGAAGTGTATCAATAAGAACATTTGGTACATGGATAGTGGTTGCTCTCGACATATGACTGGAAACAGAAGCTAGGAATGATTACATTAAAATAATCATTCATATCTACTTCCTTTTTTACATCTCTCCTAATAGTAAGAAACTCCTCGTAGAAAGGGGGAGGACATTTCTTTATGTTTTTATGTTTCTGATCTTTAAATATTTACTCTCTTTATATATGTTTCTTTCTGTTTATCGTATTGACCATTTCAGTTTTTCTGTTTATCGTATTCAAATTCTTTTCCATCGTATCGTTCAAAAGTCTTTGAATCGACCGATGATGGTATTGAAATTCTTTTCCATCGTACCATTCAATAATCTTTGAATCGACCGATGATAGTTTTCAAATTCTTTTCCATCGTATCATTCAATAGTCTTTGAATCGACCGATGATGGTATTGAAATTCTTTTCCATCGTATCATTCAATAATTTTTGTATCGACCGATGATAGTATTAAGATTGTTTTCCATCGTACTGTCGGTTAATGGTAACAACTATTTTCCATCGTACGGTCCGATCATAGTAATGACTTTGTTTTCCATCGGCATCATGATTTTTTTTTTCTTCTTACGATTGTGTTTACTTTTGATTCATACCAAAACCAGCAATCACCTTATGTTCTCCGAAAGGTTTCTTTTTATTTTTTTTATTTTCTTTGTTTTAATCCTAACCATTGATCTGCTATTATCTAATCCTGACCGTAGAAGATCAACAGTCATCTCTTTATTGCCTATAAATACCCCCCTCCCCTCCCCAAACCCACATTGATTGTCCAGGAATTGAGGCGAAGCTCTGCTCCCCCAGCTATAAACAATCGTACGATCTTCTCAATCGGCATCATCTTTATGTCTCAATCCTCTGCCAACACTCCCGCTGAAATGTCTTCAAAGACCTTTACAGAGAAAGACTTTCACAGAGAAAGGTTAGTATCCCGAGAATTTTTCGATATGTACGATTCTACAATCAAGAGGTTTTTTGTTTCAAGGATGGGAACATCTCTGTGTGGAAAAGCCTGATATTCAAGATCCAGTTATTTTTGATGAAGTTTGTCAGTTTTACAAAACCGTGTCTTTCGACAAAGATATGACTATAAACATCGATGTGTACGATCGAAAATTATCCATGTCTGTGAAACAAGCGGCACACATTCTGAATGTTTCTATAGAAGGGGATTCATTCTGTCCATCTCACAAACTACCAGAGGAAGTTGGTACGTTCAATAGAGGAAGTGCTGAAAAATCTTTGTTTGTTGTTAATGAGGGAAAGAGGAAAGTTTATCATCTTTCACCGGACAATCGGTTTGTCACTTTATGGATGAAAGGTTTTCTTGTCCCAAGGAAAGGGGATAGAGAAACTCTTAAAGTTTCTGATGTCTTTATGCTCGATTATCTTGTGAATATGAGGAAAGTAAATATCATGGGATATATCTTTGAAACCATCAAGAATGTTAAGAAAGGAGGGATTAAATCCCAAATAATAATGTATCCAGCCATCCTTACGAAATTCATTCTTGAGAGTATGAAGTTTTGTAACATTCCTTTGAAAGGAGAACCTATGGATTTGTGGCCGTCTTTGATTAATAAGAGTACGATGAAAAAGCTGAATGTTTGTTTTGATTCAAATTCAAAACTTTTTGTCAGAGATGTAGAAGCTGAATTGCCTGAAAATCAATCGGCACCTATGCCAGCCAAGGACAATCAATCCGCCGGTGTTACTCGAAAGTCTGATCCGCAGACTAGTTCAAAGCCAAAGAAGAAGCCGAGGTACAGTAAAGAAGTTGTTGCAAAGTGGAGAAAGGACAAGGAACAGAGAAAAGAGGGTGATCCAAAGTTTGGACTTGACCCTGCTGAGGCCTTTGCAGAAAGAATAAGGGTAGAAGAAACCCTTCAAGCTGAAAAGAAAAAGAAGACTCTTTTGAAAAGAAAGGCTCAGGACTTTGATATCTCTAAAGTCTTGAAAGCAGTTGAAGATGCTAGTGCTCAACTAACTGTGGAAGTGCACCAAGAGCCCATCATACAGAGTCTGCCTGAGAAAGAAAAATGAAAACAAGTGATAGAAGAAGTGGAAGTAGAAGAAGGAGATTTTCTTTTAGAATTTCTTCAAAGTTCAAAGAAAAGTAGAGAGGAATCGCTTCAAAAGCTGAGCGAAGGTGTTCAACAAACTCCTCATACTGATCAGGAAAGATCTCTGGACAGGATGTTATCTCGAGAAAAGCAAGATGCTCAATCTTCTCAGTCTGATAAAGTATTTGTCATTAGTGACAAAGTGGAAGATGAAAGAAAGCAGAAAGAAAAAGCGAAAGGGAAACAACCAGTTGTTGATTCAAGCAGATCGTATGAACTAGCATCGTACGATGAAGATACTGATTCAGAGCATACAATCTCTCTCAAGAAGAGTGATTACATTGTTCATGTTTTGAGAAGGGTGGAGAAAACAATTCCTTATTTCCCGAGGCTGGAAGGGAATATTGATTTTATTACTGAAAATCAAAGGAAGAAGTTTGGATCTGTGAAAGAATTGAGGAAGAAAGTTTTGTCTGTAGAAGCCGATTTAAAAGTTCTTTCAGAAAGCTCAGTTGTTCATAAGAAGGCATGTAATAAGATGACCAAGTGGTCATACAAAACTGAAAGCTCAATCAATGATCATGAATTAGCTATTTAAGATATAAGGAGGTTATCAAATGAGCTAGCAATTGCTTTCAACAAGCTTGATAAAGAAACGGTTGAAAGGCTGAACCTTTTGTCTTCTCAAAGAACCGATGTTCCTTCAGTGAAAGACTTGCAAGATAGGATGAATGCTTTCCAATCTGAATTCTCGAAGGTTTCATCTTTCAAAGATGAAATGGTTTTACTGAAGAATCAAAATTCTGAGTTGTCCAAGGATAACAAGACTCTGCAAAACAGAATTGATACTCTTGAAGAAGTAATCAGAGTCCAGGAGGAAACCATCAGAAATCAAGATCAGATTTTTGCGGATCAACAGGAGCTTCTCAAAACTCAGGGTGAATCAATTTTTGAAGACAAGAAGGAGATCAAGAAGATGAAAGCTGTGCTTCATGAGCTTATAAAGAAAGAGAAGGAAAGAGAAAACAAATGATTGTTGTATTTGTTTCTTTTGGAACTTGTTTGTTTTGTAATAACTCTTATAATCCTTTCTCTTTTATCCATTGTCTTGTATTACTTTACTAACTCTTCCAGACAATTCGAGATTCCTCCTTTCTTTTTGTAAATCACAAAGGGGGAGAATATTTACAAAGCAAAGATTGTTTTACAAAGGGGGAGAATTCATTACAATACTCTTAAGGAAAATCTATGAATACAATCCTTAGGAAAGTCAATACCTAAGGGGGAGTTAGTTGTATTCAATTTCTTATTCAGAATAGTTTTCAATAACTCAGGGGGAGATAAGTATTTCTTGTTTCATTTACTTTGTGTGTTTGTGCTTTCCAAAAAGGGGGAGATTGTTAAGTCAAAAGTCTTCTTTTGGCTTTTACATCATGTTTTGGAAATCACAAATATATTCTATGTCATGTTTTGGAAATCTCAAATGTATTCTATCATATGTTTGTAAATAACAAATTGTCTTTTATCATGTTTATCGTATCGTACGATGTTGATCGTACCGACCAAAACGTATCGTACTGACTCTGTCAAACGTATCGTACTGACTCTGTCAATCGTATCGTACTGACTCTGTCAATCGTATCGTACTGACTTTGCTATTCAGATGATCATTATTTGTTTTGGTACTTTGTCAAAAACTCTCTCTGCATATGAATCGTACTCATGTTTTACATTTCTATATATCTCTTATCCTAACAAAACGATGTCGTTGAGTTAGTTATATACTAATCAAAACGATGTCGTGCTTTCTGTTTCAATATGACCATTGGAGGCAATATGACCGTTGGAACCCGAGGCCTATAAATAGGAGGTCATTTGAAGCTGAGAATACACTGATGAACGAAGAGAACGAAAGAGACTCTGTGAACTACGAAGATTCTAGAGAGAGACGCTGTGACTTCTCTCATCAGCCTTGTGCGTCCGATCATCGTATCGAGGGCTTTCAAGTAATTGAAAGACAGAGGTGCCGATTACCTGCAAAATCGAGGGCTGCCGGGGATAGGTAGACAGATGTTCCGATCATCGTATCGAGGGCTGCCGGGGATAGGCAGACAGACGTGCCGATCATCGTATCGAGGGCTCACCAAGGTGTTGGTGAGACAGACCTTTTTATCCTAGGTGAAAGGATAACCCTTCTCTTTGGGTTAAAAGAATTGTATTACTTTTACATTTCCGCTGTTGTATTAGAAAGGGATTTGTATTGTTTCCTTTCTTCTTTATATATTCAAATTGTAATTGTTTCAATTACAATCATTCCATTACATATTGTATTGATTGGTTCTATACGCTTTAAGGTAGAATCATTCATATCTGTATTACTCTGATTATTGTGTTCATCTTGAATACAATTGTTTTACATTACATTAGTATTACAATACATCATACCTTTTACATTCAATACAATTGTGGGTGTTTGTGTTTGTATTAGTTTAAGTTCATTTAAACTAATCTCTTTGTTACTAAAACTCAAGGTTTTTAAACCTACAATTCACCCCCCTCTTGTATTGTTCCATCTAATAGACTTTTATATCGACTATTCGATCCAACAGTTTGATGGACCATTTTTAAATGTGACTAATTTCATTAAAACTTTAAAACTAATGATTTATCCTATGAATTGTTTCATTCATTGAATGGGATAGTATGATAAATTGGTCTGTTTGATGGACCATCCTATCAGCGCTTCTGAAAAACATCAACTTTATAAATTTCAAACTCTATAGCCATTATTCTTCAGCAAACATATTAATGTATCATGAATTCCTCTTGAATTTTACCAAATTAGGATCATCATAGAATCACCTAACATACTTTGGAAATTTCTATGACTTCGCATCATTCTATCATCCTCTATCTTTCTGCCAGAAACTCGAACGGATTGATCAGTCTCTGAAAACCATTTGATTTATCGATACAAAACACAGTATCCACCCCATTGTTTAACAAATATTACACGATAACTTTATACTTAACTCATGATATTTGATAAAATTTAGAATAGTAAATAACCATCCAATTTTTTATCCAATATCTTGAAATATATTAAGACTTTGGTATAATTCATCATATCAATTAGATCATTAATTCAGGATCCAATATTATCTTGAAACAAAACATCTTCTACAAACTATCATTAGAATGGAAAATTGAAACCAACATATTTTAATAATAAATTTTTATCTAATAAACTTATTTTGGTACCCCCTACATCCAATCACCAATAACAACGAAGTATGTAGATTTATTTTCATGAAAAAAAGAGGAAAAATACTATAAAAAACTTATTATAGAATCCAAAAAATACCTCCATAAAACATAGTCCCAACACAAAGTATGCCCATCCTTGGACTATTCCACTGATGAGGAGAAAGAATAAGCCTTTCTGAATTCTATTGAACTAGTGGTCTGCATCACATCTCCCAACAACAAGGAATTCCATGAAGACCCTTTGGGTGCATCTGATCATAATTTTCAAAGGATAGGTAGAGGATATAATAGAAGATGGAATTCTCATTCAAAAATTTCAAACCATTTTATTCATGCTAATAAAACAAGATATTAGGTATCATATATGGATCGAAAAGCATATACCTCTCAGTCCAATCCATCAGGTACGCCCCCAAAACTCACTATATTAGTAAACAATGAAACTCAGTCATGATATCAATGGGATTAGCCACATCCATCCATGTCCCAACCACAAATGACTATAAAAAACCCATTAGTTTTCCATAGGAAACCATATAATAAGAAGAGTAATTTCTCTAGTAATAGAAAGTCACCAGCACATCAGTCAATGGTATTTTTGGAACCACGAATTAAATAATGAAGTTATTAATGAAAAAAATATGCCTCTAGCATAGTACTATGATATATTGAATAACAATGTCAACATAACCTCAATTATTTCAACCATTTCATCACTCCACTTTTCAAAGGAAATGTGTGAGGCCCTTGTTGAATCCTTTAAAATCCCCCTAAATTTTAGTCCAAGGTAGTTACTATAGAGGCCTATTATGAATAAGAGGATTAGTAAGAGTAATTTTGGTCCATTATCTCATTTTTGAGAGAAGATAAGGGTGTCACTGTTAATGGGAACATACACCCACTGTTTATCATAGGTGGGTTTAGTGGTGTAGAATTCCACCACTTCCTTGTGGATACAGGCTCTATGATCAACCTAATTTTGACCTGAACACACCATAACCTCGGACATAAAAAAGAATATATGAATCCCTCTAGCTATACAATTCATGGGTATGAAAAGATTTATAATAATCCATGTGAATAACTTAATATTAAGACTCAATTTAGTGTTTTGACTAAATTTATAGTAGTCTCATCGGATATTACATACAATGAACAATTTGAGAGGCCCTAGATTCATTTTCATGTACTATTCCCCTCTTCTTAGATCTAGTGCCTAAAATACTCCTTGGAAAGTCGATTTGGGGGACTATATGGTAATGCATCCCCCTTGGACTCTTATTAGGCCTTCTATCTATGTGCTTTTTACTAAAAAAAATAAGGAAGAAGGTCTATAATGATGGGGCGTAGCACATCAATTCCCCTAATGATATAACAACCACTCTAGTTGATCCATGGGTAGATTTTAATGAAAGATTTATTATCCCAATTAATTAGTTAGATCCCACGATGTTATAAGTGGGGGGATTTTTTCATTATTTTTAAGAAAATGAAGTGCTCATATATTTCCTCTTACTCTTATAGTGGACAAGATCAGTTGATACATGAATACCTTGCTCTTGTGAAGTACTGAGAAGATCACCACATGACCAATGATATATGAAATTCCAACATTTTATAAAATGTAGGGATGACTCTATGAAGGTCAAAAAATCACCATTCCTTTTATATCAAGGGTGCTCATCATATTTATAAACTAAACAGAATTTGATCAATAGATTTTTTTCACTGCAATCTCTGTAAAATGAGAACCCCTCATCAAGGATTTTGTATTCTCCAGATCATACAATGTTTCTCCCTATGGTTCATCTAGACTAGAAGATTTTCCTTGTACATATGATCCCTCTATCACAGATGATGAAAATTATTTGGAAGATACCCCTCCTTCATTTTAATAGGGTGTATCCACCAATATTTATCAGTGAACCGAGGTGATCCTTGGTACTGAGGAAAATTTGATGTTGACACTAATTACTACAACGATGTCCTTAGACGAACAAGAGTAGTATGAAACCTTCAAGAAACATCACAATTAAATGTTCTACTAGTGGTATGATGAGATTCTAGGGATATACCCTCATATTACCATTCGCCACTTTGTCCTCACAATGGGCCATCGCATGTTCAAATAGACTCGAATAAAGATATACCCCTCTCACGATGATATGGTTGAGAAAAAGGATAAAAATATAATAAAATTCAAATATTTAAGGGAGGTACAATAACCTAGGTGGCTAACCAACATTTTCTTTATTAGGAATAGGCATATCAGAGTCTACATCGACTTTTTGGACCTTAACGACCATTGTCTAAAGGTTGATTTTTTCCTTCTGGTGAAAGAGCTATTGATTGATGCTACTACTAGATTTTAGGCCCTCTCCATCATGGATGGACTATATTTGTGTAATCGGATTAATATTTCCCTCAAGGATGAGGATTATTCCACCTTCAATGTTTCAAAATGAACATTTAGCTACCAGGTGTAGCCTTTTTCCTTCATGAGTGATGGAACCACTTACCAGCAGTCCATGCCCCAAATTATTAATACAATTATAGGGATATTGGTGGAATATTAAATGGATGAACTAGTGTTAAAATCCTTCCATCATTAATACCATATCAAGTATCCTGAAAAAGTGTTTGGCTTCCTCTTCTCCCATGATTTCAAGATGAACCCCCAGAAGTGTGCATTCAGGGTTACCTATGAAATATTTCTCAGCATTTATGTATGATATATAGGTATTGTGATTGACCTAGTGAAAATCATTGATATTAATTTGATACCTCCCCCAAGGCATCTCTGGGAGTTGTGAGGCATCTAAGACCATATAGCCAACATATGCTGATTAATTAAAAAATTGGATAAAATGTGTAAGACCTTTTGAGGCTAATGAAAAGAGAACTATTTACCAGTGGGATGAGGAGTTTCATACTACCTTTGAGGATATTAAAAGTTACATTCTATAATTACTGGTTCTAATTCAACACATCTCAGTAAATCCTTTAATCATTTACGGGACTAATCTTGAATAGTCCCTCAAAACCCTTCTAGCCCATGAAAATAATGAGGGAAGGTGAAATATCCTATACTATCTCAGCTAAATTCTCCTCAACATGGAGAATAGATACTCTACCATATAGAAGATTTGTCTCATTCTTATCTTTATAGTGATTATGTTGCCAAAATATTTGAATCATCATGAGATATAGTTGGTATACTAAGTAGATCTCTAAAGTAAATCATCAATCAACCCATGCTAACAGGACAATTGGAACACTGGGTGGTAATACTTCTTTAGTTCAACATCAGTTTTGTCCCATGAATGGCCAACAAAGGCTGGGCACAATTAAAATTCTGATCCTTGCAATAATATAATAAAGAAATACCCATTGAATGTTGATTTTTAGGATGAATCTATTCTTCTATTAGTCTAGGTTATACCATTTTGAAATATTAGTTTTGATGGTGCCTCCTCAAATCTAACCAAAATAAGACTTAAGGATCCCAATATCAATAGGGTAGATATGGGAATTGTTTTCATAAATCTAGAAAAAAAATTCTTTCCATAATAATTCATACTTTCATAAGGATTCACTAACAATGAGGTATAATATCATGCCCTCATTATTGGTCACATGTTGTCCCTAGAGATCGGTATCCCCTATTTTCTCATGAAGGGATAACCCTAGCTTGTAATCATATAGATCAATGGTGACTACATCATCAGAAAGTAAGACATTGTGCCTCTTCTAGAATATACCCATCAATTGATGGCCTAGTTCCATTCCCCACTGAAGGAGACCCATATTCATAGATAATGAAGTGGTTAAGACTAAACATTGGAAATATTATTTTAATATCTTGTAGAACCTGACCATGATGACCTGTCTATTCATGTGGCACACAGTAGATTCATCTCCTATGACACCTTAGATGATGGAAACCAATTGGTATATCAACTGGGTATCGATACTTATGTTTTATAGTCCTAAAATCCACCCACATTTAAGGACGTTCCTGATTGGATGACTCCCATTATTGATTATCTAAATCATTACGTTATCCTTCTAGACCAATCCAATCATGAGAAAATCTACTAGTATGCAGTGCATTTTACCCTTCAGAGTTGGCATAACCTTGGTCGACCCTTCTACAAGAATAGGTTTGATGGAATTATCCTCGATGGAATAAAAGGATATTAGATACCTCAGGTTTTGTAGAAGGTACATTACATATCTTGGGGGCCCATCATGTATTATTTATGTTATCCCATAAAATTTTTAGGTTGGGTTACATTAAGAACACCATGGTTCATGACTGCATTGAGTTCTCAAAGACGTTTCATGCATGTCATATCAACACTAAATTTGTGCATCAGCCACCCGAGAATGTCCACACTACCAAATATTGGTTTCCCTTTTAAGTATGGGGGAATTATGTTGTGGGTAATTACCCCCTAGTGACCACTCGATAGTGCAGGTTCATTTTGACCACAATAGACTTCTTATACAAATGGGTAGAATTGGTTCCCCTCAAGGAATTAAAAACTCAGTCCATGATGGACTTTGTGCGCTCCCACACCATCTATTGATATGGAGTACCTCTCAATATGATCATAAACAACAACTATAACTTCTAGGATACTATTTTGAAGAAACTATACTCCACATACAACATTTGGACCAATCCTACTTCTCATTACATGCATAGGAAAATGGGCAGATCGAGACATTCAATAAGACTCTCTCAAGAATTCTATATAAACTGGTAGGCCAGAATAAAAAATAACTTCCTAACTATCTCCTTAATTCCATTTGGTCCTATCAAACAATATCTTGAAATTCCAAACAAGAAATCACATACTCATTGGTTTGTAGGATGGAGAGAGTATTTCCCATTGAGGTTCTATTCCAATCACTTAGAATGGTTTTTTATGATTAAGAAGATGCCAAGTAGAATAGAAGAAGTTCATTTAGATAAGTTTGAGTCCCTCAAGTAAAATAGGCTTCAATACTTTCATAACATAAATAGGCACTAGAAAAGGATATAAAAAGTGTTCAAAAATAGGGTTCACCTCTACTCCTTCATCTAGGGTGACATGGTATGGCTCTCAGAACCTAGATGATACCTAGAAAAAAGTCACCGAAGTTGGATACCAATTGGGAAGGACCTTAATTCATCCATAAGTTCTATTATAATGGATCATACCCTTTAATCACCGTGGATGTCAATACTATCACACATCCCACCAATTCCATGTTTCTTAAGAATTAATTCATTTGAATTTTATATTCAAAGATATTCAACCTTAAACAGCAAAAACTAGGGTATGAGATCTATTAACATAAACTAAAAAACCCCTTGAGTCCATGAATTTTTAAACTAAACTCTTTATAGTCCCCATAGTATTATTTTTTTGGCTTTTAACAATATAGAAAAATTTCATCAATTCATTACATCAAACTATAGTATTAAATTGTAAAATAAACACAGGATTCCTCACATGCATTATGTGAGATTACCAAAAAACAATGACATCAACACATGACATTAAAATATATCCTTACCCATTATAAAATTGGGATTCCTAATATGAAACGTATGTGATGAAAAAAATCAATATCCTCGACACACGATGTTAAAAT
The DNA here is from genome assembly GCA_963277665.1 of Viscum album. NCBI lineage: Eukaryota > Viridiplantae > Streptophyta > Magnoliopsida > Santalales > Viscaceae > Viscum > Viscum album. Next base: position 571,013,282 of record OY728151.1, read on the forward strand.
GTAGCCTTACTCTATGTCATACAAATAGGATGCACCATGGAAACCATTTGTTGCATCAATGTACTCATCAGATAGGATATCCGCCACACTTCTTGCATCAATCTCCTACCACACTGAGTTATAGAAATTTGTTTGGATTGATTCCAATTACCATGCCTTATATAGTGATGCCTAGACCCCCTATATTTGGGCCCATCCACCAATGCACCATAGACCCTTCCCTCGGGGAAAATTACTTTCACCAAAATTATTCCCTTTGGCCCCAATTACAATCCAAATATTATGACCTAAAATAATGTGTAGTTTTTTCCAATATATTTATGTGATACATGGAATTTCATCATCCTATTTTAGGTCACCTTTTACCTATTCCATTCTACGAAATAATCCTTAAAGAAAACAATCCACATTCATAACATCAAGAATTAAATGATTTTCTAAAATCCCATAGCCCAAAACTTAAGAACTCAAACTGTTTGAAACTACTTTCAGGATATTTTTTTTGGTGGAGGGGATATTTCTACCATCTTTTAAATTGTGTTTTATCTCTTTTCCACCACCCAAACATCATCTAAATACCAACTCCTAGAGAAAAAAATTTGTCCTTAAACTATGTTCATTAAACACTTCATGCCCCCACCATTCGCATGATTTTCCCCATCAGTGGTGTATCCGTAAACCAATTCCATCATATCATTTATACCAAATCATCACCAGGGAGGACATAACTCCTCCAGTGTTGGTCTCTTACCAAGATATGTTCTAAAACAATGTATGGATTATTCCCATTCCCAAAGCATACATAGTGATGCATAGACCTCCTCTCTTCTGGACCACATGTGAATTCATCACAAAACCATCCGTTACCTATGGAACTAACACTCTTAAATGCCTATATGGGACACCTCTTTATTTATAACCCCTTGTCATATTCTTATGATTACCAACAAATTGAGATTCCCTTTTGACCCTACATGAGGAACGAAAGAATGGGAATTTAAATGATAAGCCCCACATATGTCCTCATCACAATACGTAAAACCAAATTATTACCCCATGTAAACTTAATATTCCTTATATGATAGATATGATATGAAAAAATGAATTTCATTAGAAAACAATGTTAAACTATAGCTTTACCTTATGCAAGAAATATAGGATACCTCATATCACAAGTATGAGATGATACAATGTCCTCACTAAAGAGGACACCCCCCCCACACCCACATCATTATCCAACCATATAATGTTCTAAAACTATTTGTGACTTGATTTATATTCCCATGAGATACATAGTGATGCTCGAATCTCATATATAGGGCCAGCCCCATCATTTACTCATTATAGGGTCCTTCCTTCCGCAACATCATGTTTTCAAATTGTGTTCAGTTCAAATTTGTAGTTTGTGTGGAAAAGGGACTAATTATCACTCATTTAATGATGGGTTTTCAATATTCCTTTCCCAAAAATCATCTTCAAGATGAACAAACCCTTTGGTATACTCTCTTAGGACTTAATCTAGTAACATCTATAGTCCGAATTGTATGAAATTAAACTGTAAATCCCAACATCCATAACACAAGAAATTAAATAGTATCCTTACACTATATAAAACTGAGATTCCACATATGATGAATATGGGATTACTAAAAACCAACCTCCTCATCACATTACGTAAACTATATCCTTACCCTATATAAAACTAAGATGCCTCATATGGTAAGTGTAGGGTTACCAAAAAACAAAATCCACAATGAATGAAATTAAATGCCATATTACCCTATAAAATGAACATATAATAAACCATAAGGTCAATATGATAAGATTAAATGTACTTTATATAGAGGGAACTACCCCAACCAGCATTTTCCTTTCACCATTCCATGTTTTGGAACTACATATAGCATGATTCTCATTCCCATGGGATACATGGTGATCCTCATATATTAAATCCAAGGTCTATCCCTACCATAAAATCATTTTAGGAACCCCCCCCCCTTTGATTCAGCCTTGATCCTCTCCTTTTACATGATCATTCGTCAATTTTTCATACATGGTGAATTTTTCCCATGGTACTCAACATTCCCTCAAATACATTCCCCACATCAACTTTCACAATTTAGGATTTCTTGGATTTGGATAATAATCATCCTCCCAGACTTAATGGTCTCCATAATAGCATTGGTTCCTAGCCACACTAGCTCACCTACCATTCATAGGATACGCCTCAAAGGATCATTGATAACTGATGGAGGCTCTTCTATTATTAACTCATTCAATATTCACTCCCACATTTATTCACAATGTCCTTGACCAGCTTGGGTGTAGAACCCATGTTTCAAATATGGTCAAAAGTTTCTCCCCTCTTTTAAATCATTTCTATTTTACTATCCATGTCCCAAATGTCTTTCTCTACCCTTATAGGACTTCTATAAGCCAGTCACTTTTTCCCTTTATTGTATTCTACCCGAAAAACAACTAGAACTCTATACCACTCCTTATTTCTTATGTAGATCATGGATCATGTGGGCTTAGGATTTTGGATAGTGTTTCCCCCAAGCACGGTTGAGACGCAAAGGTGGCCTTTTGGAAAAAAAATCTAAAACCATAAAGTAGGATCCTGAGTCCAAACATCACAAATTTAAAGTGTATGAAAGTCACCTTGGGAGTGTGTCTTATGGAATCTGGATTCCATGGACCCTATTTCTATTTGGTTATCCACTATTTCATGCTACACATGTTCTTTTTATATATTCACCCACTTTTATGAGCTAAATGACCTTAAAATATGATCTTAGGTGCAAGTATCATGACTATAAACTATGTGAAAGTTGTATCATAGATTTTCTATGTGGAAGATCCTGCAAGGATCATCATTCACATCTGGTTAACTCTACCCTATTCTATACGCATTCCTTTGAGACACAAAACACATCATCAAAGAATCATGACATTCAACTTTGTGCGAATCACCCCAAATTTTCTTTCTTTGTTAAATTCCTACAAGTCACTCTATTCCTATCATTTTTAACCCTCTAACATCATATGATAATTTTGGGAAAAATACACCTCATGTCCAAGAATTATGACCTTAAACTACTTGTAGAACCATGGTCCAAGCCCTATGACCATAAACTACGAGTCTTGGTCAATGAATTATGACTTTAAAATATTTGAAACTTCTTAGTCTAGATGTTATGAACTTAAACATCCAAAGGAAATATGGAAAAAAGTATTTTAGGTTGAAAACGCATTGGGGAAACCCAAAAAATACTCAAACTCACCATTCTAGGTAACTACCATAACATATGAAAAATAGTGGATAAAAATAAAGAGGAAAAAATAAATTAGTGACCCACAATAGACCCCATAAAAAACTGGTTGTTCCTGTTGAACCCATCAATACTAAAAATAGTAGATCCAAATATTAAGATCCATTTTCCTTGAGAGATCCTCTAGGGTAACCCCCCGTTAAGTTATTACCCTCTTACAATCCCTATCAACTTGGCTGGGTGGGTGTTATTCCCTTCAGTTCACACATCCTAGTCACAGGATGCTAAAATATTCTTTGAATATCCTAAACACACAATGTTAAAAAAAAATACATCATCCCCACTGTATGATGTTAAACTACATATACATTCCTACACCTCCAAATCATTTTTTTCATTTTCTGTTTAAACCACTTTATGAATGAGTGGTAACATCACAATACTGAATAACAAATTTCAAACACCATGACATATAGGCTCTAAAATCTAACCCAAAACATCAATATTCAAACTTTAAATTAAAAATCAGACACAAAATTCAAATTTCAACACCTCGGGACATGAAAATCCTCAAGCCACGCTCCCTGAATGTAACCCTGATTCGAAATCATCCCATCGTAGGCATCAACATCTCTAATGATCTGAATCCATTGGATACATACATGTCTTTGTTAGCTAATATAGGAAACCACCGCACTCGTGAGAACATCGACGACACCATATAACAAAAAACAAACTCATTAACATCCAACAGATTCAGAAATTTAAGCAAAAACATTGATCCAACAGAAAAAAGTAAATTCAAAACAAACATTTCCTAAGAAAGAATATTCACCAATTATACTAGATAAAGTATCACCAACATGAAACAAAGCGGGAGAAGCCTTTACCAGACTCACCTCCTAGAAACCATTGGTCATTCAGACATCACATCCCAAAACCACCATTGATGCCACAATCCTAGACCGACCTAGAAAGAGTGATGGACCAGTATGTCGGAGCATATTTGAGTGGAAGAAGGCCTTGGAAGAGGTCCTTACCTATACTAGAACATCATCCCTTCTTCCAAGGACCTAAAGAACCTGATAAAAAACACAGGAGCTGTGAATGAGGCATAAAACTAGTAGAGAGGTGAAACTGTCATGAATCAGAGCATCGAGGACCTCAATCATCACTCTGTTGAAGGGGGATTCTTCACTAATAGATTTCTCAAACACCATTTCTAAGTCCATAGTAGTGAGAATGCACACCTCATGATGTCGATCCTCACCAAAGATCTTGAGAGTCGAAGGAACCAAACCCAATACAGAAAGATGAAAGGTAAAAGTGATGGAGAAGGGATAAAAGGAATGAGTGAAGGGGGTGGAAAAAACCCTAGACCACCAAGAGAAGAGATCCCACACAACTACGATATTCCCTTAAACTATATATACATCATCTTCAGTGTATGATATTAAACTTCAGGTCTATAATCCTCTTTGTAATATTTACAACTATGAAGTAAATTTTTCTTGCGCCAGAGAATCCCCTTTACCCATTCAGTTTTAGTAGCATACCAAAAAAATTCATGTCCCTAAACTATTTCTTGACATCCAAAATGATGAACCACTTAGAAGATCATTCCAACCTTTATTCAGACTGATATTCCTACCTAATTTTTCCAAATCCATAGTGGCATAATTCGGAGAGTGTATAACTCAATAAGAACTTTTCATCAGATCATCCTCATGATTCACATCCCTCATGACTTGGATCCCATCTTTTTTTATGCCATAATAGGACCCCATAAAAGAAATGGTGTCTAACCCCACTAGTCCACCTGTTGTCTTGGGTACACACACTAAAATGAATTACGAAAACATTTTGAGTTAGGTATGATGTTTTTAAAATAGTCAATGAATGAACATGATTTTTCTATTTACATCCCTAAAAAAGGGATATTGGATCCTGATTTTGTAGAATGGTCATCAGTCATCCTCCACCGCCCTATCACCCCCTTTGTGTTCCAGATCCAGGGAATCTTGATTTACACTCTTCATCACCAGCTTTTTATTCAGTTAAAATTAAATTCCCCTAGAGTTACCCCAATACTGAACTATCACATGTTGGGATAACAAGTCAGTATTATATAGATCCCTTTCCTCGAATCCTATATTGTTTATTCAAGTCAATCCCAGTGGCCATGTGTTCGACCGTCGTTTCGCATTGTCTTATAAATGACCAATCTTCTTTATTTCCCTTATTTCCCACATTGAGAATGACTTACATGGTATTATGGATTAATCGTAGATTTTATTATTTAAATTATTGAATAGAAGAAAGTATGTGTAAGGACCCACACACATGGAATTTGGTAATATCCAAGATGTATAGGATCAGAGAATTTACCTGATTAATAGTAGGATCTCTATCCCTGTTAGAGCACCAGTAGTCATCTCTTCCAAAATAATCCTCCTCCAAACCCTCTCGTAGAGACACTATATATAGATATCTCATATTATGAAAAATATATAGGATAATTCATTCCTAGAAGGAAATTAAATCTTCTAGTAATGGGACACACAGTGCCCTAAGAGTGGAAAAAGTCTTCCAGATCCATTATAAATTTCACTGCCTCAACTTAGGGGACATGGAAACCGACCCTTACCTGACTCAACATGGTTAAGAATATCCCCTTAGAGTTGAGACACAACCATATCCCATGAATATTTGTTATTTTTCTATGTGTTCCCCAACTCTCCCAAGTGTCAGGGAAAATAATGTCACTAGGGACATCCGATCAACATAGTCACTCCCCCAAACCATAGACTTGTGCCCTAGGAATGACTATAGAAGGTATCGATTCCTTCTGAAGCTGTCTACATAAGAGGTTTGAGTATGTTGTTTCTCCCCTACCTAAGGCTTCCACCTATGTGTAATTAGACATCATCATAGTTGATATCGCTGGTCTACCAGTTGGCCCAGCTCTACCTCTGTAGCATTCCCTTATCACTGCTCCCCCTCCCCCAAACATGTGGTTGTAGGTCCCCTTCTCTATCTAGAAAAATCATTGGTGTCCTCAATATGTTACTAGGGTATTCTCTCTCCAAGATCAGTGTGAATTTTTGGATGATCCCATAGGTAGTAGTAGATGGTCGAAACACATTTCACCCTTTTCCATACTCACATGTGAACATGCATAATATATATTAGATAAAAAAGGGTTGAGTTCACTGTGTACCCTTGTATACACCTTTTGGGGGATCTATTAGACACACCATAAGTACCATGAAAAACATAGTGGTGTGTATGGATATCAAACCACATTATGGACCAACCTGTCTACTATTCTCCCACCTCGAGATTCCTAGAGGTGTCACCACAATTTTAGGTTCCCCGTGACAATTTTAGTCATAATTCCTATATGGAGAGGAAGGATATGAAAATTTAATCAATCTGCCAGCCTGATCCTCACTAGCATGTCCACTGATCTTAGGTTTGGAGGGTGACTCTCGGTGATGTTGAGGATTGAAAGTCATAAGTCTATGCTAGGAGGTGATATTGGGTTTGGATATTAATATCCCCACATATGTGTTATGACCCAACCACAAAGGAAGTTGAAGGACACACACACATGGAAGGGATCCTTCAACTGGCAGATGAGGTGCAATGACTTGTACAACATTTCAAGTACATTAATTTTAAGTTTGATTCACTTCCCCATATCTAGTATCACTTCCATGATAAGAGTTATCATCTGTACCCCCTTGTGTGCATCCCTAACTAAGTGAATCCTCCCACATATTTGAATATTAATAAATCCTTCCATCTTGACCATGGGATCCTCAGGCTTCACGTTGTAGTTCCACAACGTCCATGTTCTTGCCACTATGATTCTCTCATACAAGAGAACCTTTCCATATTGATTTTCATTTGGAAACTGACATGGTCTCCAAGGTAATCCATCCACCAGTTCATTCAGAAAAATACTTAACCATTTTTTTAAAGGGATTTATTTCATCCTTGTTTTGTGGTCACTCTCCCCCTAGACAAAGTGTATCAACACCCATGTGATCTTTAGAATCTTCCCCCCATCATACCAAAATTCATTATCCACGAAGAACTTATCTTACATATCCCCATTAATAGGGATACCAGTAATGTGGTAGTGGTCCCATAAACCAATGTTGACCTCCCCATGATGTACTTGAAATGTTTTACTCCCTCGTGACCACCTTTTCATCACCTCTGAAATGTTGTCCAGATGAAGTTAGACATGGAAATATGATCACCAAGCCTCGTTATAGGCCCCAAACCACATTTTCTCCCCCTAAAATTCATGATAGGACTGGCGTACCCATTATTCCTAGGCCCTTTCATCCATGAAGCTACCACGCTGTCACATTCCTTAGACTTCTTTCCTCTCTTTTAGATGGTTCTTAAATCCATCTTTAAAGATTCTCTCACATTGAGGTGGAGAATCATATTCCTCTAATGCCTCCCAATTGAAGTTGGTCATGTTGTTTCATAGAGTATGAGGGGTAAGATATGTGTTTCCCTTCACAATGTGGCCTCTAATAGACATGTTCCACTAATATTGTCCTATAATTCCCTATATCCAATAGTTTGGCCCATACCGATCGACATTGAGGATGAATATAGGGTCCATCATCCAAAAACCATACAACAAAAGCCTCTCACACAATGGGCAGTATTGTTAACACTCCAAAATAAATACCATGAGTTTGATATGATTTCTTCTTCTTTGGAATCTCTCTCTAATTGTGATATTTTTAGCTATCTCCCTTCATCGATTTGTGAACGCTTCAGCACCTTTGGAATCCATTTAATCCCATCTATATAAAATACCTAGAACATGTTCATGAAGGTTAGTTCATGAAGTTCATGTTCATAAAGGATGAGTTTGAAAAAACATTAATCTCAAGGATTCCCATTCATGGAATTGTGGTTTGAAAAAGAGGGTACTTTAATGGGAAATGAGGATTGAGATCACAAAATTCTAATTAAATTCATGAGTCTCACAAAAAAGAGAATATTAGACTATATTTCCTGAAAATATCACAGTCCCCATTGGGGGTCCCCACCCTTATTTATTGGCATAACATTAGACCGAGTTTTACGAATAGGGTTTTCTTGTATCTAATATTTGGTGGTTTTCCCTCATAATCTGACGCTCATTTCCCTCATTGAATCCAATAATGAAGGTTGGATTTTTTAATGATGAAATACATGTTTTACATGATAGATAAAATATAGAATGGTCACTTTGAGGAAAATTCACTCCAAAACTGATCAAGAAATCAACTTATGGTTCTGGTTCAAAAGCTTCACTGAGGGCCCCAATTCATGTAAGTCACAAGACATTTGGATCTGGTGGTGATAACATCCAAACAATGTAAATCTTGTAAAAAAAACTTTCCATCGACATGGATATTGATGTGATACCTCCCCACAATATAACTCTAGTTAATAGAACACCATCACTTATTGAAGCTCATGATATTCTATGAAAACCCACATGTTTTTTAAAATCAATTTCCTTTCTTCATTTGGGAATATAAATACCTCCCTATGTACGAATTTTAATGGGTCACAACCTTTTAGATTCCAAAAAAATATTGGAATTTACAAAATTCAAAATTATTGTGAACAATATAGCAGATGGATTTCCAATGGTATTCATCCATGATGAAACAAACTCCTATTGGTTTTCAAGCAAAATATCAATAGTGGAGATACCTTTGGTGAAGATCCATCACCTTTAGACAAGAATAAATCCCTTTTTATCTCTTGGGGTTTTTAAGATAATTATCTTTTAAGAAAACAACCTCATTGAAACCAAGAAATCACTTCAAAGTAGGGTCTCCCTATTTCATGAAACATGATCATTCATGATAACCCTTTCCTTCACAAAGCCCTTAAATTTTTCAAATTTCGAAATTTTATGAAACCCATTTTCTAGACCACTCAATATGTCCTCCTTTCATCGAACACCCTTTCAAAAAATTCATGTGCCCGAGACCCTCTACCAATCCAGAACCAGATCAACAGATCCTCAAATCTATGGGTGACTGATAACACCAACCCTTATAATCTCCCACTTTTCATTGAGAGAGTCTTATTCCATTAATTTATATTTTTATATTAAGAATAGATATACTAATTACTCTTGATACCGAGAATAGAAACCCCAACATTGGTCCTCCTGATATCAACTCCTCTAAAGTAGGGACTACACCATGCCTTGCCAAAATTGCATGGGGAATAGGAATTTATTCTCTAAAGGAAGCATCATTGTGGGAAGATACCAACCATTCATGGTGGATATTCCCTTTCTAGATCTTCCCTTCCCACATAGAAAATTATTCTCCTAGAGTATGTCCCATACACCTCTGAGTTTCATTCCATAAAACTATTAGCTCCACATTCTAGTCGTATGATGTTAAGCTGCATGAAAACACCCTCAGTGAATGACATTAAACTATATCCTTATCCCATGTGAGGAGATTGAGATTACTCATGTATGATCATCAGTGGATGACACCTCCATGTATATGTACTCTGGGTTTAATCCCCTCAAAATTATGGAATCCTACTCAGGCATCCCATATGTATAAGCTCTACACCTCCCCTTGTTTATGCTCATTCTGTGATACAAGAATACATCCCAAATGTTGTTAAACAACATATACCAGTCCTATCACATGACCATAAACTATAGCATTGAGCCACATGGGTTTTGAACCCTATATCCAAACATGGTACATAGGACACCTCTATGAGGTTAAATCCCGGACCACCAAAACATATAGGGTACCTCCTTGAGGTGAAATCCCGATGACCGAACACTCCACCAAATCCTTAAAGAGTGATCACATATCCCATGGGGACACACTTAACTGAATCCTCATGTCTAATCATCTTGTCTCAGGGGATTCACTTAACCACCCACCTATCCCTGTAAGATTTTAATCCTATGACCCCTATTTCCCACCAATATGTCAAACCAATGATCCATTGTTCCCCAAAATACATTTAACTTGTGACCCATGAAGGACCTCGGGACACCCTAAGAGGGGAGGGGTGAATCAAGGTGACAAATTTTTCTTTTAATGTGATGGATCTTGTTCCCACGTTTTTAGGAACTTGTTGAACCTGTAAGATGAATATTATCAGAAAGCAAACATTCACATGTACAGAGAAGACACACCACTTTTTACTTGGTTCACCACTACGGGCTACGTCCAAGGAGCATACGCTGACATGTTGTCGGTCATACCTAATTCCACTAGTCTTCAATAGATGTGGATTACAATGGTTCGGGCACAGTCACTCTGTCCCCGGCTCACTGACTTTACAAAGGTTCATGGATAGCTCACTGCTTCCCTCGGGTCACTCCCGTTGACTCCCCCTGGCTCACTTCCCTTAGGTGAAGTCCCACTCAGTTTATAGACGTTAAGGTCTCTTCATAATTGCTTAATGAAAGCATCCTCTATTATATGTGGATGCTCTGTTGAAGTCCCATTATCACTCATTAACTGGTCTTCAACTTTCGTGCAGCTTCAAGACAATCAGCAAGCCTCAACAAACACCTGGTGCGCAACACCAAGACGGCGCACAGCTTTTAAAGATGTCGCGCAAGTTATAAATGGCGTGCAAGTCCTCCTCCAACAATTGTGCGACTAAACCTTATTCAAAATAAAACTTGCATGACTCAACTTCAATTCAACCCAAATCTATTTTGAAACCTAATGGAAACATGTCACGCAACTTCAATTCTGGCGCGCAAGTATCCCCAAATCACTTGCGCGACTACTGAACGGGCAGCAAACAACTGTCGCGCTGCTCCACCTTGCGCGACCCACCAACACTTGCGCACCTTCAACACCTACACAACGGGAGCTCTGAATTTATTCAAGTCCAAAGTTCGTTGCGAATGAGGAGGGGTGGTCCTCTATTTATAGGCATTCAGATACCCTGTGTGGCGGCGCGCAAGTCTTCCCTTGGCGCGGAAGTCTCGGCGTGCAACCCTTCTATCCTCCGAGACACTTGCGCGACCAACTTCCAATCTTGGGTGCCCTTATTTACTTTGCCATATTTTTTTGATCAAAACACGATGGTCAAATGGCGTGTAACATTCCAATCCTCTAAGGTACCAGTGTGCAAGTCTTTTCACGGCGCGCAAGTCACTTGCGTGACCAAACCAATACTTGCGCGACCCTCTTTCAGTTGCCATATTTTCATGTTCTCATTCTGAAAAACCTCAGGAATGCAAGTTTCCAAGCCTCCAAACCCTCGGAATGCAAGTCTCTTTTCCAAAAACAGATTTCTCTATATTTCAAATTTTGAGGACCAAAAATTTGGCAAACACTGGGAAATGGAGCCATCTTCAATACTATTGTCTTCTTGAACTGTATGATCACCTTGCTGGTACACATTATAAACATCCATTGAGGATTGAAAATAAACACAAAACATACTCCAAATCATGCATAGAAGACCATGGATCCATCAATCTCCTCCTTTGGGTATGTTGGCAATCAGAAAATAAATTCAATAGATCTCCATCCATGTGAGAACCAAAAATGAAAGAATCAACTCAGCCAACACTCTAAGTCTACGTGAGCAATGCTCGGTGTAGAAAACAAGAGAGGAAGCTTGAATTGGGTTCCAATGTTTTCCTTCTCATTCTTCTCATCATAGAAGAATTACTTGCCTGAATTTATTCCTTTGATCCAATGTTTTCCTTCTCATTCTTCTCATCACAGAAGCATTACTTTACTGAATTTATTCCTTTCTCCCCCATTGACAAAAAATCCAAAGTCCAGTAATTTGTTCAATGTTCACCTCAAAGAATACTCCCCCTGGATATTATCTCCCCCATAAACCCGCATCATAGCCATAAAAAGATAAAAATAGTTATCACAAATGGGGAGAGGGGTAATGCGTAACCTCCTTATGTATTGGGAGGTGGCTGACCACTGAGACTGAACCGATGCTTCTCAAACACAGCAGCGGACAGTGGCTTGGTCAGGATATCAGCCACTTGTTCATCAATTCACACATGGTCCATTCTAATCACCCCTTGTTTAGCTCTTTCTTTGATAAAGTGATACCTGATTTCAATATGTTTCTTACGGGAATACTGAACAGGTTTGTTCATAAGATCAATTGTGATCTTGTTATCATAGTAAGTCACCATTGGTTGCTTTACCTCATCACCAATACTTGTTAATTGTTGCTTCATACATAGAAGTTGAGTGCATGCCTTTGTGGCAGAAATAAACTCAGCTTCAGCAGTACTAAGTGTAGTACTTTCTTGTTTCTTGCTCAACCAGCCAACACATTTCTGCCCAATATAGAATGCTCCACCACTAGTGGACTTTTTGTCTACTACATCACCAGCCCAGTCAGCATCAGAAAACACTGATAATTCAATGTCCCTTCCTGCTGCAAAAAATAGCCCGAATTTATGTGTACCTTGAATGTGCCTCATGATTCTTTTTACTGTCGCCATATGTCCCTCCTTTGGATTACTCTAAAAGAGGGCCACAAGGCATGTGGCAAAGAAAATATCTGGTTGTGTCACTGTCAGGTATAGTAGGCTCCTAATGATGCTCCTATACATGGTGGGATCAACAGAGTCCCCATCCTCATGCTTTCCAAGTTTAGTTCCAACTGCAATCGGAGTTGACATTGGTTTGGAGTCATGCATATTAAACTTCTTCAGCAACTCTCTTGCATATTTTTCCTGAGAAATGAAAGTGTATTCCTTCTTTAAAATCACCTGCAGCCCCAAGAAATATGTGATCTCCCCAATCATAGACATTTAAAATTTTTATTTCATGTGGTTAGAAAATTCGTCCACTGATTTCTACCTGCTGCCACCAAATATGATATCATCAACGTAGACTAGAATGATGAATTAATCTTTTGGAGAATTCATCAAATATAGATTGTGATCAACTCCTCCTCTTTTGAATTCCATCTTCTTGAGATATGAATCCAGCTGTGAGTACCACGCCCATGGTGCCTGCTTCAAACCATATAGAGCTTTCTTCAGTTTGCAGACCTTTCTTTCATCAGTACCCAAAACAAAGCCCACGGGTTGTTCAATGTAGACTTCTTCTTCCAGTACACCATTCAAGAATGATGTCTTGAGATCCATTTGATATACTTTATATCCTCTTTGGAGTTCCATGACAAGGAAAAGCCTGATTGAATCCAGTCTAGCCACTGGAGCAAAGGTTTATTCAACATCAATGCCTTCAATCTGGGAGTATCCTTTACATACCAGTCGTTCCATGTTTCTGAAGACACCTCCATGCTCATAAAACATATTTTTGAAGATCTATTTGGTACCAATCACATTGTGACCTTCGGGTCTCTGGAAAAGATCCCATGTCTGATTCTTTTCAATCTGATCTAATTCATCATTCATGACTTTCACCCAAGATTCATCATTTGCATCTTCTTTGAATGAGGATGGCTCTACAATTGATAGAAATGAAGACTGCGTGTTATTCCACATCCTTCTTGTTTGAGTGGGTGAACTCCTATCCCCAATTATGTTGGATGGATCAATCTTAGATCTTCGATTTCTTTTGAAAGGTTCAGTAGAATTCTCTTCAGCCACAGTTTCTTCTTCAGATTCTTCTTCTGAGTCAACATCATGATGTGACTGCTGAGTGTTTTGAACAACTTCCTCTATTTCTGCATTTGTTTTTCTTCACGTTCACTTTCTTCCTAACTTTCTATCACATCAGCATATGACGTCCTTGAAGCATTTGTGGTTTTCTCTTCAATTATCTTAACATCACTTCTTTCCACAATCCTTCCTAAATACTTGTTGAAACATTTGTAGGCTTTTCTGTTCATTGAGTAATCGAGAAAAATTCCTTCATCTGCATTGTCTCCATATTTCCCTTGATTTCCTTCTTTGTTCCTGATGATGAATTTACTTCCAAAGACATGAAAGTATTTTATAGAAGGCTTCCGTTCATTCCACAATTCATATGGTGTCTTCATCTCACCCAAATAAAGTTCTGCTCGATTCTGAATGTAAACTACAGCTTTAACAACCTCTTTCTAGTAATTTTGTGGAATACGACTCTCAATCAGTATAGTTCGTGCCATGTTGTTCACCTGTCGATTCCTACGTTCAACAACTACATTTTGTTGTGGAGTTCTCACAGCAGCTACCTCATGTTGTATCCCATGCTTCTCCAGATAAATTTCAAATTCAATGGACATGTATTCTCCTCCACTGTCAGACCACAACACTTTGATTGTTCGTCCAGTATCATTCTCAGTGATTCACCTATATGTTTTCATGCAGTCAAGGACTTTTCATTTCCTGTGAATGACCATCACACATGCCATTATACTGTAATCATCTATGAAAAGGACAAAGTACCTTTTTCCATGAGTTCCGGCAACATTTATCGGCCCACATACATCTGTATGAATCAGATCAAGAAGGTGAGATGCCATTTTCTTCTTTGGCCGATATGAACTGCAGACCATCTTCACATGAATTCAAGCATCAAAAGATTTTTCACGCTAACGCTTCAGGTTGGTAATTCCCATGACAATTCTCAATTTTGATATTTTCTCCATGTCTTGTTGATTTATGTTTCCCAGTCTCTGATGCCACAAATTATTTTCTTCATCAACTGTCATGTAGCATACATTTTCTTCACTATCAACCTGATACAAGTTGCCTTCTATTCACATCCCTTCATAAGTGAATTGCCTGTCTTTCCCTTGATAGTGCAGCCTTTCTAATTAAAAGTAAATATAAGTCCCGAGTCACAGAGTTGACTCACACTGAGGAGATTATGACGTAGTCCATCTACATAAAGGACTTCAGTCTTCTTTAGTTCTCCATTAGCTAATTCGGTACTTCCACTCCCTTTGATTTTCAGAGCCTCATCATTAACAAATTGTACTGTACCATCAACCATCCTTTTGATATCCATTAGCAGGCCGACATTACTTGTCATATGAGATGAACAACCGCTATCAATAATACAGGTACTATTTTTCTTTGTATCTTTATGGGAAACCTCTGCAAGGTTGGATTTTCCAATCTTCTTCATTTCCTTCCCTGAGAAATTGGATTGAGTTTATAGTACTGATGTCCTTTCAATTATCTCTTCCGTATACTGAGGTTATTCATAGTCAAAATATTCTTTGAGAGGAGAAAACCTATTTGAAAGAAAAACACTATCTTGCTGACAAGACTTAACTTGTCTTGAACTTCGGTATGAGGTGTCTATGTCCCTTCTCTGCCTGCAATAAGCACCCTTATGACCACAGTTTGAACAATGATAACAATATCCATATAAATTGTTTATTCTATAAGAATTAGGATATGAATTTTTCCTCCTTTGTTGAACTTCTATATCTTATCCATTTAGATAGCTTCTTGCCTCTTCGCAATAAGACATCGTATGGCCCATATTGCCACAAAACTGACACTTCATGAGAGGAAATGTCTTCTCACTTGAATTTATCCTCATTCCTTCTTCCTTGGGAGAATAGTTAGACTGTCTGTCATTTCTGAATTTTTTTAGGATAATTTTCAGTTCTCCTTTTAGTTTGGATTGAGGTTCCTTTTTCGGAACTTTAGGTAACGTTTCAACATGTTCAACTTTCATCTTATATTTCTTTTGGATCTTTTCACTTCCAGTAGTTGATGTCTCAGCCTCACAGCCAATTCCACTCTTTCCCATGTAAGCGGGTCTTTGATCACTCATGATTTTTCCAACCCCATCTGAACTACACATGGCTCTTGCTAGTAATTCTGCATCTGAGAATCTTCCAAACTATATTTTCTTCCTCAATTCTTTTGGAATTGATTCAGTCTCAAGTTTACTCCTTAGAGTAACAACTTCCTCTTCAAGACCCTCAGCAGTCTTGGATTTTTCATCAAGTCTGGAGGTGAGGTCATTGATGACCTTTTCCTGCTCTTCAATTCTCAGCTTCAGATCCAATATATCATCATTGCTTTCAATTATTTTAGACTATACCTTCAAAAATTCTTTCATTCGTTCAATTTCAGCTTCAAGTTGATCAACGTATTCAGTTGATTCTTCTACAATTGATTTCCACTTATTGCAACCCTTACATTTAATCTTAAGATTACTAACAGCATCCTTAAGTTGCATCTTGGGATCTACACAAGTTCTCAGTTGTTCTTCTCCACCAGTATCTTCTAACTTTTCAACAGTGGCCATCATGGAAGCATGGTTCCTAGTTTTGAATTCTAGTTCTTCATCATCACAGAATTCATTATCATCTTTTTCCTCTTCCCAGATAAAACTCTTCCATTTCATTTTCTTTCCAGATATGAAGTGTCCCTTTATGAAGAACATTCTACAAGGCTTATTGAAGCTTTCATCTTCACTATCTTCATCATTGATCATTCTTAAGAACTGAGAGGCAATGACCCCAACTTTTCCACAATGAAAACATGCGAGAGGTAACTTCCCTTTGAATTTCCTTTTCCCCTTCTAGAACTTCTTTGCAATGAGAGACAGAATTTCTTTTTCTTCATCATCTTCACCACTACTATATTTTGAGATTTTCAGTTTATCCATGGACTTGAATGTCATTTGCTTTCTCACACGAGTCGTAGAATCTTATGGTTGGACTCTAATTTCATATGATACCAAGCTGCTAAGTAGATCATCCAGAGAATGTTTGGAAAGATCTCTTTCCTCAAGGGATGAAACATTTTCATTGTACAGAGGTGGATTTCATCTTAATATTTTCTTTACAATATCAATGTTTTTGATTTCTTCAACTAGAACCTAAATTTCTCCAACCACTTCAGTACGTCGATTGAAGAAAGTGTCTGTATTCTCGTCTGGATGCATCTTCAGATCATCAAACTGATTGTGCAGCACTTGTAGTTTCGCCTCCTTCACATTGGTATCTCCATCATAAATATTCTTGAGTTTATCCCACATGGATTTTTCTGAGGTGAAATTCATCACCTTTTGGTAGATATGATCAGAAAGTGTAATAGTAAGTGCATTTTGTGCTTTAGAATCTGCATCAAGAATTTTCATGTCTGTTTCAGTCGTAGCGAGGCCTGTTGGATCAGTGACTTATATTCCTTGCACAGTAGAAAATAGAACTTCCATTCCAAGAGATCTTAGATGAGATCTCATTCTGTTATTCCAGATCTTGAAATTACTTCCATCAAAGGGAGGGACTACCCTGACAATGACTGCATTCTCCATGACGATAAAGGACATATTCAATAGCAGCAATCTTTACCTCCCTCTGATACCACTTGAAGGACCCCGGGACACCCTGAGAGGGGAGGGGTGAATCAGGGTGACAACTTTTTCTTTTAATGTGATGGATCTTGTTCCCACATTGGTAGTAACTTTTTGAACCTGTAAGATGAATATTATCAGAAATAAAACATTCACATGTACAGAGAAGACACATCACTTTTTACTTTGTTCACCACTAAGGGCTACGTCCAAGGAGCGTACACTGACAAGTTGTCGGTCGTACCTAATTACACTATTCTTCACTAGCTGTGGATTATAAAGGTCCAGGCATAGTCACTCTATCCCAGGCTAAATGCCTTTACAAAGGTTCATGGATAGATCAATGCTTCCCTCGGGTCACTCCCGTTGACTCCCCCGGGCTCACTGCCCTTAGGTAAAGTCCCTCTCAGTTTATAGACGTGAAGGTCTCTTCATTATTGCTCAATTAAAGCATCCTCTGTTATATGTAGATGCTCTATTTAAGTCCCACTATCACTCATTAACTGATCTTCAACTTTCATGTAGCTTCAAGACAATCAGAAAGCCTCAACAAACTCCTGGCACGCAACACCAAGATGGTGTGCAGCTTTTAAAGACGGCGTGCAAGTTATAACTGGCGCGCAAGTCCTCCTCCAACACTTGCACGACTCAACCTTCTTCGAAATAAAACATGCACGACTCAACTTCTATTAAACCAAAATTGATTTTTTAAACTAATGGAAACCTGTCGAGCAACTTCAATTCTAGAACGCAAGTATCCCCAAATCACTTGCGCAACTACTAAATGGGCAACAAACAACTGTCGCGCTGCTTCACCTTGCGCGACCCACCAACACTTGCGCCACTTCAACACCTCCGCGACAGGAGCTCTGAATTTCTTCAAGTCCAAAGTTAGTTGTGAATGAGTAGGGGGTCCTCTATTTATAAGCATCTGGATACCCTGTGCGTCGGCGCACAAGTCTTCCCTTGGTGCGCAAGTCTCAGCGCACAACCCTTCATTCCTCCTAGACACTTGCACGACCAACATCCAATCTTGGGCGCCCCTATTTACTATGACATATTTTTTTGATCAAAACTCGATGGTCAAATGGCGTGAAACTTTCCAATCCTCTAAGGTACCGGTGCACACGTCTTTTCACGGTATGCAAGTCACTTACATGACCAAACCAATACTTTCACGACCCTCATTCCTTTTCCATATTTTCATGTTCTCAATCTGAAAAACCTCATGTGCGCAAGTTTCCAAGCCTCCAAGGCCTCGGCGCGCAAGTATCTTTTCCAAAAACACATTTCTCTATATTTCAAATTTTGATGCCCAAAAATTTTGCAAACACTGGGAAAGGGCACCATCTTCAATACTGTTGTCTGCTTGAACTTTATGATCACCTCGCTGGTACACATTCTGAACATCCATTGAGGATTGACAATGAACAAAAACCATACTCCAAATAATGCATAGAAGACCATGGTTCCAACAACCCACCTGTCCCCACAATATTTGAAACCAATGACCTACCTATACCCATAAGAAATTAAACATGTTTCATACCTATCCCCATAGGATGTTAGACATATGACCCATCTATCCCTATAAGATGTTAAACCAGTGGCCCAATATGTCCCCAAAAGAATTTAAACATGGGAATCACCTATCCTAACACGAAATTAAACCTACTACCCATATTCCCCCGAAATACGTTAAACTAGTGAAAAACATATCCAAACAAGATATTAATCTTGTGACCCAACTATCCCTTCATGAAATTAAACCTATGATGCAATTCTGCATATCTACACCATATTGTAATCATGGGATGTATAAGGTAAAAACCCATAGATGACTTCCGCCCCACATGTTAACTACCTCATGGATAACATAGGTTTCTGAGGTTACATGCCTATGGTTTCTCACACATGAGATCCCTGCCAAAAGAAGAAGACATAACAAGTTATCATGAAAACTAATAGCCATAAATTCCCAGAAATCCCCAATTTTACTATGTACTCTTACTGAAGGTTTCTAACTTGTTGAGACAAAAGAATCAAAATTATCTAGAGTCCACCTCGATGTGGCACCAGCAATAGTTTTGTGAACATGACTTAAATATATGAGGGAGATCCAAACTATGTGAAAATATCTAAGGGATAATCCATGGAAGGAGGAATCGACATTTCATCCTTCCATTTCAATTAATGAGTCAACATCACAGATTAATGTGATGTAATCTTCATGCCTTTGTAAATTAGTAATATGGGGAAATATATTGAGTGGGTCACCTCCTGATGGAGAGATGGTGTGCAGTTCTAGCTGTGAAAGAATCAGGAACAGTGAAGATAAAAAATCATTTTATGATGTAGAATCCTCTAGCAATTAGTGGATCTTCATACCTAGTTGTAGCTAATGGACACATCAATTCACTAAAAAATATATTTTTATTCATAGGGTGTTTACAATGATAATGGAAACTCTTTTCATTAATTATTTTAAAGGTGAAGCTGATCGATGGAGGCCATTGGTTAAGAATACCATAGAGAAAGATGATATTGATTCCATTAAATGAAACACATTTAAAAAAACTCATTTTGGATAAATATTTCCCTTCAGTTTTTTCAAAAAGGATGAAGAAATTATTTTTGTAATTGAGGGAAAATGATGAAGATTCCATGGCCACATATGAAAAAATATTACCAAGATTGGGTAGGTATTTGGTTGATTTTATCTAGGACACTAATAGAAAAATTAATTATTTTATGATGGAAAATAAATTTACAAAGAGATTTGGCCTTTGGAAAATTAAAAATGTATGAGATAGTTTTTTTATGTTGATATATTTGAGATATAGTTTTCCAATACCCATGTTTCTTGAGATAAAAAAATTAAGAAATGTTAAATTTTATAAGAAATATAGATATAACAAACTAAGAATTATGAAGGTAAACGCCCAACATGTTCCAAGTGGTGTAAATTTTATTTCGGGGATTGTTTTTCAGGAAGTAGAAAGTGTTACTGGTTTGATAAGTTTGGAATTAGGGCTTCTAACTATAATGAAAAGAGTCTTAACCAATCAAAAATCAGGTACCTAAAATATAGTCAACAGTGAGATATTTTAGCTACAATGAGATGTGATATTATGCTAATGTGTTTCCAAAGTTACTCACATAGGGTTGAAATCATCAAAATAAAAAATAAAAGGTGTGGAAAAATCGTTTTCTACTACCATAGTTAATATTGGACCATCGAATGGAGTGGTGACAATTATGCTACTTTTTTAATCAAATTATGCAAATACCTAGTTTGACTTTAGATCCTTTCATTCCTTCATTTCTGATAAATTTTCATGAAAAATGTAAATATCATCTCATGAAATGTATATATACTGTTTGGTGACATGTTCTGGAGGAATTATTAGGGAAACAAATATTTATATGGACCTTCCTATTATAATTATTTGGATGGTGTTTCTTTCAAATATTATTAAGCTTACCATGGTAGATTTTGATATTATTTTGGTTAAGGACTAGCTTTTAGTTTATCATGATAAGATAGATTGCACATCGTATAAAAAAATTAAATGACATCACACCTTTGATAACGTAACCTGAAGATGATAAAATAATTATAAATGGTATTGAAATTTACTTAGAATATATTATTTAAAAGAAATAAATTTTTCAAATTAGTGATGCCCCAATAGTGAATAAAAATATGGATGTTTTTATAAGGATTTTATATTTTTTATTCATGATCTAGAGGCTTGGTTTACTATTTAATTAATGTTTGATGCTAAGCCAATTTTAAAACTCCCTTATATATTGGATCAAGTAGAACTTTTAGAATTTATTTTTTTTCAAGAGTTACTATATAGAGGTTTCATTCATCCATGTACTTCACATTGGGGTGATCTTGTTTTTTTGTTAAAAGGAATGTTGGTTTAATGAGACTTTACATTAATTATAATTATTTAGATAACATATGTATTAATAAGAAGTATTATTTTCCTCATGTTGATGATTTTTTTTATCAACTCTAGGGAGCCCTGTATTTTTCTAATATTGAACTCAGGTCAGGGGTACCATCAGTTGAAGTATATGAGGAAGATATTCTAAATAAATCATTTTCGGCTAGATATGGGTATTATGAGTTTATAGTTATTCCATTTTAGTTCTCTGATTCACCTGTTGTATTAATTTACCTTCTAAATTGAGTTTTATATGAGTTCCTTGATAAGTTTGTGTCGGTTTTTTTTATGATATTTTTTGTATATTATAAATTTTGGGTAGAAAATGAAATATGTTTTTTTATTGTTCTAAAACCTTGAAAGAAAATAAACTATATGTAAAATTTAGTAAGTGTGTATTTTTGTTGAAAAAAAATTCTTTCCTTGGACATATTGTTCCTAAATATGGCCTGACAGTTGACACTACTAAAACCAATGTTGTTGAAGAGTTTCCAAGACCAACCAATTTCATAAATATTCATATTTTTCATTGTTTAAGGTTACTATAATCATTTTATTAAAAATGTTACTCTTTTATCTAGCCCACTAACTAAGATAACTCTAAAGGGAGTTAAATTCATATTGATAAAAGAATATGATAATCATTTTCAAGAACTAAAACAAATATCAGTGAATGATTCAATTTTTTTATTTTCCCTCTAGAAATGGTGAATTTTTCATCTAGAGTGATTCTTCTTTTAAAAGGAATTTGTTATGTCCTAATCCAAAAAATTCTGTTAATTTTTTAGAATTTATGAAACTAAAATCTCATAAGCTAAATTAACCTACACATGATCTGGAATTAGATATTATAGTTCTTTATTTTAAAATTATGAGGCATAATTTATATGGATCCAAGTGTGAAATATATAATGATCATAAGATTCTGAAGTATATATTCACTCATAAATAATTGAACATGAGATGGTGAAGATGTATGGAACTGATCAAAGATGATGTCTAAACTATTTATGACCATCTAGGAAAACAAAAAAAAAGTGTCCAATGCATTCAGTTAGAAAAATATTTCTACATTATCCATGTTATATTTATAACATGACCATTTTGTTAATGATATGATAAATTTTATCCTAGATGTTTTGTATGTAGGGTCATCTTTTTTTTAGGTTTTAGTGTTATTGAATTTGTTAGAAATGTTTAATGAATATCAGAAGAAAGATTATGATTTATAAGAGAATCCATTAAAAAGGGTAATTTTCATGATTTTAATGTTGATGAATAAAGTGTTATCATATTTAGAAAATGATTATGTGTGCCTTTTTACATCCAGTTGAATAGAGAGTTGTTGAGTGAAGCACATTGTTCTCTATTTTTTGTTTATCCTAGAATCACTAAGATGTATCAAGGCATTGAGGTGTACTATTGGTGGGATTTTATAAAAATAAATATTGCCAAATTTACCATGAAATTATTGAATTTTCATCAGTTTAAATAATAACTAATATTAAAAAATAAAATTCCTTAACATTTTCTAGTGTGAGAGTGGAAATGGTAAAAAATCAATGGATTTCATGGTGGGATTTCCAAATACATCTTGTGGTAACAATGTGATTTAGGTAATTATTGATTGACTAAACAAACCTACATATTTCCATCACATTCAAGATATTATATCATTATATTAAATTTATCTACTTTATCTCAATAATATAATTAGGTTACATGGAGTTTTCCTCTTTATTGTATAAGACCATGATACTAGGTCCACATCAATGTTTTTTAAAGGACTCCAGAAATATTTGGGTGCTAAATTAAATTTTAGTATATCTTTTCATCCTCAATATGATGGAAAATTCAAGAAAATAATTCATTACTTTCAAGATAATATATTTTCTTCTTCAATGGATTACCAAGGAATTTATGATAAAAAAATTATTTGTTTAGTTTTATTATGACAATAATTTTCATCCCAGTATACAGATAGATCCTTCTGAGGAATTATATGGAAAGCGGTGTCCGAATAAATATTTTTCGTATGAATTTTGAAAAATGAAGTCTATATGATCATATTTTTTAAATGAAAAGGATAATATGATGAATTGGATTCTGAAATAAAAAAAGAAAACTCTGATTAGGCAAGAAACTTATGCGAATAACCATAGGAAAGATCCTTCTTTTAAGGTAGGAAATAATGTTTTTATTAATGTGTCTCCAAAGAAAAGTGCTAAAAAAATTTCTCAATAAATGGAAAGTTATGTCCAAGGTTAAGTGTATCGTATGATATCCAAGAGAAAGTTGGATCATTTTTCTGCCGAGTAACGTTCCCACTGAGTTTATCCCATGTACACAATGTATTCCATGTTTCAATGTTAAGGAAATATGTGTGGGATTCATATCATGTTTTTATCCCCAAAAGTAGTTTAGTTAGAATAAAATATTTATTATGAGGAATAATCAATTAATTTTCTTGACTATATAGATAAATAATTTAAAAAAAGGTGATTCACTAGGTTAAGGTTTTATGAAAAACCATATAATTTTAGAAGCAATAAGATAATATGGAAATTCTATGAGGGAAAGATATCCCCACATATATATTAACAGAATCAAATTGTTAGGATGTGATTTCAAAAAATGGGGAAGAATTTAACAAATCATGTAATGGTATAATAATTTATTTTCATGTTTATTAATATTGAAAATATATTTATATTCATTATAAAAAAATTATGTAATTTTTAAGTCATAAAGAAATAGTTTTAATCTAAACTCTTTACTTATAAGTTTTTTATTTCAAAGTTTAATTTGTAAACTTTAGAATTTTAATTTTGAAATATTAATATCATTTTGGAAATCAAAATTTCATAATTAACTTTGGGTGAAATTTTTTTATTTTTTAGAAAAATTTTAGTTTTTTATGAATAGTGAAAATACTATTTTTTAAAAAATGTAATTTATTTATAATAAATTAAGTAATATAAAAGTCCCATTATATTTTTAATACTATTTCAGTTAAAAAATTATTAGTTGAATATAATCCAACTTATTAAATTTGAATTATATTTATACAAGATTTCAGTATAAATTTATTTTTTGGTTTAAAATATTGGTTTTCCTAAAAATAGATATAAAGAGAATAATTTTTCTCCACTTTAATTAATTACAAAAACCACTAATGATGGATGTTTTAAATTATATTTATATATTATATATCTATAAATATTAATTTCAATTAATATAATTATTTTTACTTTCTATAGAGTTAATATAAATTCATCTTATACTTCAAAAATATGTTTCTGAAAAACATGATTTTTCATCGCGTATGCAGGTTTAATTTTATATTAAATTATACAACTTATATGAATTGAATTTGGTAAAATGAATTAAATGTTGGTAACCATAATAATTTATATCATATTATATAGTACTATTAATTTTTTTGTTTATATGAATATTGAAAATAGTAACAAGTTTTTACCACGATTAAGGTAAAAACTCGATTATCAGGGGTTAAACTAAAAACATAATTGATAAAATGAACTAAAAAAATTCCTAAATTATATTTTAACTATATATTTAGACCTTCTCTCATATAGTTATTTATAATGGTCCACTTTGGATCCTTTTTTCCAATAAAAGTATGAGTATCACTTTTTCTTTTCAAAAATTCATTGTGTATCAATTCCTTCCTTATAATAGGCCACCCCCATCATATCTTTTATTCACACCTAAAAATAAAATTTTTTTAATACCTAACCAAATATATTCCTTAAATACCTCAACATGAACTAGATCCCCTAGTTTTTTTAATTCCATCGTAAGAAGGTTTTTTGTTTTAACCTAAGAAGGTTGTCCGAAGAAGAGTTATTGTGCTTAAACAAGCATTCTTATTTTATTTATTATTTCACCTCCTTAAATATTAATAAATTGTGATGATATAAAATAAAAATTATATCACATATACTTATAATTTGTTATTTTTATTTAATATCTTAAATACATCTCTTCTTCCATCAAATGGGAAATGAAAACATCATTCGTCTGTATGGAGGACTACCACCTCACAAGCCGTTGAAATTAAATTTTTATCATAGACTATAAAAACATATTATTATAATGTATTTATAATGAATATATATTATTTAAAATATATTTATAATTTTTAAATAACCATATGACATATTTTTTCTTAATTTCACTTCTTTGGGGGATACGACAATGTCGCTCGTGTGTATGGAGGACTACATCCTCGCAAAGTGATATGATTCGTTTTTTCACTAATAGTTTACATGGAAGATAATAAAGATAAAGTTAATTAATATATGTAATAAAATTTAAAGATTTATTATATTCATAAAATATTTACCATTCTTAAAAGATAATATATCATTTTCATTCTTACATATTGTATAAATGAAAACTTCGTTCATGGGTACGTGTGGACTTCCTCCTCTACGAAGCGATGTCATTATTATTTTTATCAAAAAATCACATGTATGATATACATATATATACATTTAAAGATATAATATGGTATTTATTATATGATTATAATTATTAAAATATAAAATAATTCTTACCATCTTTCCATAATGATCGTTGAAAAAAGGAAATGTTACTCAGGCGTACGTACAACCTACGGTCACCATGATTGTAAAATAGTTTATTTTTCGTAACCATATTTTATGGTTGGTTTTAAAAGTATAAATTATTTATAAAAAGTATAATTATTTAATTATTATTATTCTATATGTGATTTAATAATTTAATGGTTTACCAAAGTCAGCCTATTAAAGTAATTTTTGACACATACACTGAATATCATCAAAACTTCTAAGTTAACTTAAATGATTAACTACTTTTGTATATCACAGTAAGAGATAAAATAAAATGAATAACAAAAAATTAAAATATTATTAAATTATAATATAATTAAAATATTAATACTACTAATGATGATAAGGAACGTCTACGATGAGTCGAACTCAGGGTAGGGGACTCTTTCTTTAGAAAACCTCATTCAAACCATTTTTATGACTTATTTTGTAAACATTTTATTACATGTACATATTCGTAAAAAAATTATATATGTTTTTATATGGACATAAATGGATTTTAGAGGTAATTTTAATCCACTTTTAAATTTCCTTATAAGTTTTTTAAAAGGGATTATTTTTAAGGAGTTTTTGACATTATTTAAAAAAGATAAAAAGAATGTTCTATTTTATTTTATATGGGTAAAATGAATTTTCCTTCCATTGTAATCATTATTTGATTTCTATATTCCTTTAATAAAATTCATGTTTTCTAAAAATAAAACTCCTACATCTCTTTTTCTAGTTATTTTAGAATTTAAACTGGGTTTTTAAAAAATAAAGGGTATTTCAAAATCCAAAAAGGTTTTCTACATGGTTTAAAATGTGTTTTTAAAGGGTTTTATGATGAAAAAGTGCGTGAATAAAAAAGTTTTATTTTTATATGGTTATTAATAATTGTGTATTGTAAATGGGTTAGCTTGATATAGATTATTATATGGATTGATCCCCATTATAACTCATAGGTTTGACCGATATAACTATACTAAGGGTTGAACCCCATTACAGCTCATAAAAAAAGGGGGAACACAATATATCTTATATTAAGGGTGATTCCTATTAATTATCTCCAATTTATTGGGTAACGGTTATATTCTCCATATAATTATATTGGATGTCGATCATAGGGTTATTCTAATTTAAAAGGGTTTTAAAGTTTTTTATGAATTTTATTCTCTATATTTCCAAAAAAGGGATTTTATTTTTTCTATACGGTTTCAAAGTTTTATTTGAGAAAAAGTTGTTTGTTTATTTCATGTGGTGTTTTATTTTATTTCATACACTCAAATAAAATTGATGATAAAGGTAAACATTAAATTGTTTTCATTTTTTAAGTGGATTGACAGATTTCTTCTTTTTTATATCCCATTTTGAGATTTTTGTGCTAATAACCCATTTTAAAATGTTTTTCATAGGGTTTAAGGATGGGTATTAAAAAATAATAAGCCATGTTTAAAGACTAGAATATTTTTCATGAAAAAAAACAATGCTTAATTTTAAAAAAAATTACTTTTTAAAAAATTGATACTATCTAGAAGTTCACACATTGTAAATATATGGATTTATTGTGTAAGAGTTATGAATATTCCCTTGAAAAACATAATCCTAAAAAATATTTGGGAACTAGATTGAATACTATTCTATAGAAACTAAAATATTTAATGTTTAAGCCCATGTCCAAACATCACCAATGATAAGGAGAAGATACTTTTATTGTGGGGGGAATGGAATTATCAATGATTTATATAAACAATCCAGGAATATTTTTATTCAAGGAAACATGTTAGAGAATAAATTAATACAATAAAGAGGAATAATTAGAGGATTAATTTGGTAGAATATATTGGTAACAATTATCAAAAATATTAATTATTTTTTTTAGAAAGTTTTGAAATTGTTTTACTCAAAGACTCATGAGAATATTTACGGAAGATGCATATAAGTTAAATATATTCCTAAAGATAATTTTTTCATTCTTACAATAAAAATAGATATGTTAAAAATATGAAGAAATCATTACGTAATAAAAGTGTTATTATATATAATATGAAAAAAATCCACATAAGAAGAAAACTACGATTAGAAAGAGGACCATGATTCCCAAGAAGATTAAGATTTGGAATATTGAAGAGGAAATCATGAATATTTCTCATATTATCAATGATACAAAAAATAAAAGTATTTATTGGTTGAGAAAAAATATTATCTTTACTACTCTCTATAAATGAGACAAGGAATAATCCACCTTATCCACAAATAATTTTTATTTTTTTTAATATAGGGAATTAAATGCGATTTGTTATGGGGGAGAACTGGAATGTTATGAATGTTCACAATGGGAAGTAATATCCGTACTAGACTGCTCTATCCCAAGTGAAATCATCTTTTGGATGTATTTTAAAAAAAATATAGTTTATAATTTATCTAAAAATTATCTCACCCATAATTAAAAGATTATGAAGTTTACCCATTTAAGGGAATATTAATTGAAAAACATCTAAAAAAATTTATGTGAAAATGGGACAACATTATGGTATTGGAATATGTAATTTTATGGTATGATTATCAAATTTTATATAATTTATTTTGATGAAAATAATTTAAAAATTAAGGGGGGAAATTATATGATTAAATAGCATGACATTTTTAGAAATACAATTTTCTTTCGGGCTTAATTGAATATATATTTATTCTCTCTTTTTTTGTAAATCGATCATTCATCATGTTCAATTAAATTGGTAAATTAATTACTCCCATGTTATAGTTTTTTTATTTATTCACAATAAATGGTATAATATATTTCTATTGAGGATAATAATGACTTTTAATCAATTATGAGCTATTTATAACAAATAAAAAGAGGAATATGGGTATACTAAATTGGATTATAATGAAGAGGGTTGTATTTTTTGTCAATATATTATGAGTAAAGATGAATAATCGAATGGATTGAGATTTAATTTGTAACTTTTTCTATATATTATTTTAACTATTTTAGTACTTCAAATATTAAAAGAATATTATGTTAATATTCATATTATCATTTATTTATTAATATTTTTAATGATATAAAGATGGTAATATACAATGAGAGTTTTTTGATAAAATTTTCAGGTAGTGTATATTTGAAAATATTATGTAGTTTTAAAAAGTATATTAATGTGTAGAATAATATTAAAAGTTTTATGAGTTTAAAGTGTTTGTGAGGAAATTAAATATATGAAAAGTAATGTTTATACATCATACATGAGATGAATTTGAAATACTAAAGATTATAGGATTTCAATGAACCAAATAAGTTAATAGAAGACATTATTTATCTCATTAAGGAGGTAATAAATAATAAATATTTATGTGAGTTTCGTGGAGTATTAAGACTTTTCATAATGATATAAATATCTATATAAAGGATCAATTTAGTTGTGAAAGAATGGATTTGTCAAAAAATTCTAATATCAACTTGTTCTTTTGATTTCTATTTGAAGATTACTTCATGATTTGAATGATACTTGGTGATGAAGAAGAATATTGAGAAATAAATTTTTTTTGAGATAATTTATGTGATACATTATTTGACAAATATTTTACTCACTATAATTTAAGTCACCTTATGAGTACGGTGATAATAAAGTGAGGCAATTTAAATTTCATTGAAGCACTTATTTTTAATTAACTCAAATACAAAAAATAATTTTTTATTATCTATAAATAAGTTAGGAATTATTCTAAAGTTGTTTAAGGGTGTGTGAAAAAGTATTTCAGTCTTTTAAGATGTTGTGAGTCTGTTGGGGTGTTTTGAGAACGATAGATAAATCTTATGTGATTCATGTATGTGAAGCGCTAATGTTTATTTATCTTTGTATGATTAATAAAAAGGCATCAAAAGTTAAATACAAAGTATATGAAATATTAAAATGATTTTTTCAAACTTTTTATAAGAGAATATAAAAAGATATATATGACTAAATCATAAGTTTAAAAGGTTATATATGTTTCCATAGATGTATGAAATGTTAAATTAGATATATAAGAGTAAGTTATATTTCCTACTATTTATATATGAGTACCACAAATGTTTCAAAGATCCCATATGATTTATATGGAGTTCATTTCATATTAAGCTGAAAAATTTAGATATTTTATAATATTAATATGATCTACTATAATACTAAACATAGATCATGTATGTATCCATATGAGCTACATAACTTTAATTGGATTCTAAATAAGGGTTTCATACTTTTTTGGTGGGATTTTTCTTTTTGTTTGAATTTGATGATGTGGGGTCATTTTAAAGAGAATATTATTAAATATTATAAGGGATATATAAAATTATTTTTGGGTATTAAAAGGAGAATATTTTTCCACTTTTTTATGATTAAAAATATAGTTTTTCACATATGAATAATTGAATATCATTGAAGATAAAACTCATGAGACTAAATTTTAGGAGTTTTCCATATACAAACATAGAAACCATCCTATGTGATCATGACTTAGAATGTTTAAAAATGGATTTATGTGAAGAGAAGTAGATATATGTGAAATTCATATTAGTAATGTTTAAAAAGGATAAGTTATTTAATATATATACATTAATTCTCCTAAATAAAGAGAAGAGAAATTATATCTAAATTTCATGGAGTTTTAGTACTGGAAGAAAGAAAAGTATGTTTTATTGTTTACACTAGAGAATTATTTTTTAATAAAGGAAAACATATACTTCAATTAATGGATAATATTTAGAGTCTTCTAGACAAGTAATATTAGAATATTCATTGGAAATTTTAAAACTCTCTATATCATAATGATATTATCTTTTGATGTTGTGACATATTGAATAATGGTGAAGATATTTCTCAAAAGGAAGGAAAAATTATTGGTCAAGGATAATACCTTATCATTCATCATTATAAATAAGAGGGATCCTAAACAAACTTATCAAGAAAAAACGTATATTAGGATAAGGTAAATGGGTGAAACGATAATTCCATCCCAATTTTATTCACTATATGATACTATTCGATACAAATGATTCAAATTTTAACAAACATAGAAAGGTTATAGCTACCTGTATTAAGGTGAATCCATATAAAAATATGATTTTTTTCTCATTATTAAACTTATTCTTTTACATTTTATGTGATTTTATTAAGTATTATATATCAAATACACTAATCCTAATAGGTGTATAGGTTAAAATAAAATGAATTCAGTGAAATGGTATCCACATTGATTCACCCCCTCCCAACCCCAAGTGGTTATACTTGTACATTGGGAAACTCAAAAAACTATACAACCCTTTTTGGTGGAAACCCAACATAATATTTAGAAAAAAAATCATGATATCTATAGAACACAATAGTAAAACAATAATTTATATACCCTTGACTAAACCAAGAACCACATTCCCAATATTTTATTTTCCTCATCTTTCCAAAATCCTATTCATCTTTGATACCACGATAATTCTATTATCCTATAAAAATATATTATTAATCATAAGATATAAAAAAAATTACTATTATTTGGTAACAATTTATATACACTTGAAAAATTACCAACTATTCTATTAAAATTATGACATCAAAGCCCTTCATATCACAAATGAAGAAGATACAAAAATATCATTATACACTAATAATAATGTAACATGATGATTATTGTAACATCCCAGGTAATTAAAGAATAAATAATTTCTATATTTATTAATATTAGATAATTAAATATGAATTTTAATTAAAAGGGGTTGCTATGTTCGATAGCGTACCCGATACGCAACGATGAGTTTCTTTGAAACTTACGTAGCACACTAGTAATATAATAATATTATGTTAGTTAACAAGTAGCCGTTGTACTGGCGGGAATGAATAGAAATAACTAAAATATTAATTGATATGTTTTTAGATGTTTTTACATTTACCCAATAAAAGATAAAGGCTTAAAATACGGAAAGAGTTCAATTTTAGGCTTTTATACTCTAATTTTCACTAAAGGTTCACTTATCACCTTTTAATGGTGAACCGTCATTAAATATAGTTTTGATCACTCTTATACATTCTTTTGGACC
Source organism: Viscum album (assembly GCA_963277665.1). Classification (NCBI taxonomy): domain Eukaryota; kingdom Viridiplantae; phylum Streptophyta; class Magnoliopsida; order Santalales; family Viscaceae; genus Viscum; species Viscum album. The sequence continues at coordinate 571,045,472 of OY728151.1, forward strand.
AAATAAAACTTTTATTATGAATCGGGACATCAAATTTTACTTTGTGTAATTTTTGGTACCTTTCTGATAAAGTTCATTTTTTTTATGAATAGTGTAAAATGTTGCATTTTAATTCAAAACCTCTTTTTGATCTAATTTATTTATATGATTAGATTATCTTTTGAATTGGTTTTAAAGTGAAATTAGAATATATTTTTACCATTTTATCCAATGGTGGTCATTGGAATCAATTTCGATTTGAAATTAGACTTAAACTGGTGTCAATCTTTTGATACTTATTGTTTTGTAAAAACACGCTATTTGCTCTGGCAGCGGGAATTAATTATTAAATTAATTAATGTGACTTATATGATTTGAATTTTGTAAAATAGACTTCATTTTTGAATTCGTAATATCAAATATAGCTTAGAGTGAATTTTTGGTAATTTTCTGAAAAACTTCAATTTTGATGAATAGTGAAACCACTAAGTGGTAATCAAGCAAACTGTTTTTTTCAGTTAAATTAAAGTTTACCACTAATGTGTATTGAATTTTGAAAATCCGACATACATGGTTGTCATTAAGAAGTAAAATGTGGTTCAATGAGATTAAAATAATTTTTTGGTGAATAGTAACTTATTAAGTTCTTAATCGCGATTAGTGGTAATTAGGGTAGTTTAATGTATAAATAATGCTTTAATAATATAAAATGACCTAGACACATGTCCCAACCTCATTGGTTGTGTCATGGCCGACCAAGACAAGTCATGGCCTAACTTGGGGACCCCATGTATCCACTTTTGTTGGGAAATAACATAAATTACTTTTTATTAAATGTTAAAGTGAAAATGACACAAACATAATATGTTTTGCGAAAACAATTTTTAAGTGGGGTTATACAAGTCCAAATTTTGATTATAAATATTCAATGGAAAGCTAAAAAGATTTCCTACATCATAGTAATTTGTTTATAATTTTTAGACATTAAATAAATTTAATTATTTATGACATAATAATGATGCAGCGATGACATCATTATTTGACGATTTAAATAAAATGGAAAGATAAAATAAAATCTATGAACTACACATGTCCAAAACCAATTGGATGAATGGATTTCGATGCCTTATCACCTTATCCACGAATTCCATCAATGTGGGACCTTTTAAAACCGAAACACATTTTCAAATAATGTAATGTTTCTTTACTTTCCAAAAGTGCCCCTCCTCTCCCCTTATAAAAGGCCCCCACCTCTACCTCAATTCACACACTCTTCAAGCCATTGGCTCGGCCAACCCCTGCCCATTTGCTCTCTCCACATCCCTCTCCTCATCCTAGAGGATTCCCTTTGGGCAGAATCCTTTCAAAGGAAGCCTTTAGGCTCAAACCAAAAGAAGTTACACTTTTTAAGGTATTTCATTCTCTCATGTTCATTTGTTTTATTTTGCTTCTCCGACCCCCTAAACTCTTTTTATTTACTTCTTTTGTAACAACACCAGTATCTTCAATATACTAGGATGTTGTTATAAGATATATTTGAGCTACACTCTCACACAACTACATCAAATGGTTAAAGAACATACGTTTTCCGTGGATGGCGAAATTATGCCTCCCGAAACGATGATTGTTCAATACTCATTTAACACCTTCAAAGGTGGCCATTATGATGTCACTATTTTTATATATGATATATAATATGTTTATGTTTTCCTTAAGCTTCTGTTTTTTTCATTTTTGGCATACCTTTATGGCTTCCATTATGGGTATACGCGATATCTTCACTTAAGGAAGTGCGGACTACCGCCCCCTCAAAGTGATGTGATTCGTTAATGCCATATGTGGGACGTGTAAAGGATGGATTTAAAGTTATTATATATGATGTTATACTGGAATTATAATATACCTATATATATCATTATCATTTATTTCCATTAAAGTATGAGATAGAAATGAAAGTAGCGTTCATGCGTACGTACGGACTACCGTCTCCATGAACGGTGCATTTCATTTCTTATCCCCAAATGTAATGTACTATTAAAAGTACATGTATATAATGGATATATAAAATTAATGATATATCTAAATGATGAATATAATTCTGGAATTAAAATATACATAAGTCTCATTTAGTTTTAATTCCGTTAATATGACAAAGAAATGAAAGTAGCGTTCATGCGTACGTACGGCTTACCGTCTCCATGAACGGTGCATTTCATTTCTTACCTCTAAATGATTATGTAATATTTTAAATACATGTATGTACTGGATATATATGAAATATATGATATCTACATCATGAATACCATTCTGGATATAATGAAACATTGACCAAATTAACAACATGTAAGTGTAAGAAGTCTATTTTTGACTTAAGAACCAAATACCGACAAAATGAACATTGTTAACTTAAATGATTACATGATGTTCATAACATGGTTTAAAAGGAATAATGAACTTGAAAAAGATTCATAAGCAAGTAGAGATTAACTCAAGTTTATTATTCAGGAGTTTAAAGAACGGTCGGGTCAAGTCAGATACGAGGTATGGGAACTTCTTAACCCAATTTCCATTCTTTGGGTTAATCTCCTACTTTCAAATTATGTCATTATATTATTATGTCGTATCTTGTATTTGTACTTTATTTATGTGTACTTATAGTGAATACACATAATGTATCTATTTTATTTTAAAAATTATCTTTGTATGGGACTTCGTCTCAATCTCCTTTCGTTGAGGCATATTTTATTTTATACACAACTTTCTTTTATACGGTGTATAAACCCCTTTGACTTTTACGTTTACTCAAAAGGAATCTTTTTTATACGAAGCGTTTACTAAACGACAAAAGGGAATGTTTTTGTCGTACGTATGCGGCGACAACGACTTCTCCGCCGTCGTAACCGTTAATTGAGTTTCGGCTTCCTCTACAAGCCATTCCTTCTTTTTAAAAGAAAAATAAATACCATGTTTTACTTTGGTATTGAAAATGGTTTTCATAATGTTTTTATATCAATGTGTTGTATTGATATCTCGTGATTGAAATGTGGAAATTTTATGTTTCCTTTATGCATGTTTTATGTGATATGATTATGTTATGGTTCTTGGGCATTATTATGAAGACGGGTGGTTCCGTGATAAACTAAGGGCGGGTGAGCCCGTTATAGCTCTCCAATGCATTGGGTAACGCGAAGGAGTGAAACGTTAAGGTTTCTCCGAAGAGATTTTAGGGAATATACTGTGATGGGTATTCCAAACGTAACCAAGAGGGTTACCCCCTACGTAAGAATGTTATGAATGCCTCAAGTTACCTTTACGTATTATGATTTATATGATTTATTCATGTTTTTATGAGGTTTGTTAAAGTGCCTATGTTTTATGGGTAAAGTATGATTTCGTTCTTATGTATATATGAACTCATGTTTCCTTTCCATGTTTTTATAACCCATACTGAGTTTTTATGCTCATCCCAAGTTTTTGAAATGTTTTTCACAGGTCAAGGGAAAGGTACATGATAAGATGATAGAGTCAAGGATGTGTCAAGAAATAATCCATGTTTTATTTTAAATGTGTTTCCATTGATGGGAATGAAGAATACTATCTTTATGTAACCACTTTGTTTATATGTGGAATCTAATGCAAGTTTTATGATCTAATTCTCTAAAACTCTAAACCCGAAAAGATCCTCAATGTGTAATCTTGTAATAACTCAAGATTAAGTAAGGTTTAAGGCTGGGGCCTTATAGTTGGTATCAGAGGTCGGTTTAGACAACTTTAGGAGTTAGAAAAGTGTTAAATTATAATATGATTGAAATGATATAGCATTTACGGATTACCATGTTGCTTCGCCTAAGATATTTCCATGTTCAGAATGGTTTTCCGTAGGGGAAACAAAGCAGCTATGTTGGGACGACATCAGGAGGAAGACAACCTTCCAAATCAGCAACCTGAGATGGTTGGAATCGGAACTGAACAGTTTGTTGCAGTGATGGCACAGTTGACTCAGGCTATAAATGGTGGTGGTATCCATGCACGAGATCAGCCAGATCAACCGCAGAAGAACATGTCAGTGGTGGAACATTTCATGAGGCAACATCCCCCATCATTCAGAGGATCATCTGACCCTGTGCAAGCTGAAGGGTGGATTAAAGCACTGGAGAAGATTTTTGATGTCATGGGGTGTTCAGACAATCAAAAGGTTAGTCTTGCTATTTACCGTTTGGAGGGTGAAGCAGATCAGTGGTGGTCTATGGTTAAAAATATCAGGGATGCCGATGAGATTGATGCTCTTGACTGGGATGAATTCAAAGGTATGTTTCTTGAGAAGTATTTTCCTAAGGCTGTTCGACTTAGGATGGAAAAGCAATTCTTGGAATTGAGGCAAGAGGAAGACTCAGTGGCTGCCTATGAAGAAAGGTTCACTCGATTGGCAAGGTATGCTCCCAATTTTATCCGAGACCTTGATAGTAAAATCAATCGTTTTTACTCAGGATTAAAGCCAAAGTATCGAAGGGCATTGGCTTCTCGTGAGTTTAAAAGTTATGAAAAGCTTGTTCGATGTGCTGAGAAGGTAGAAATGGAGTTTGCCGATGACCAAGTTTTCTGTAACAACCAGCAGAAGAAGAGACCGAGGTGGCAGGAGAAAGGTAAGAATTCTTCAAAAAAGTCTGATGGTAAGAGAACTAAGTTTCCAGTTTGTGATAAATGTGGCAAAAGGCATGCTGGGGAATGTCTTCTGAATTCTGGAAAGTGCTACCGATGTGGTAAGATGGGACATAAGGCTCGTGATTGCACTGAAAAGGATCAAGGTGAAGGTAAAAACAAATTTGATTTACAGTTAGTGAAATGTTTTAAGTGCAATGAGATGGGTCACTATGCAAACGAGTGTCCGACAAGGAGCTTGAGTGATGGGAAGCAGTTAGACTACAAGCAGAAAGGGGTGGTGAAATCCTTTGCAACTACTTCAGCAGATGTTGGGCCATCGAATGAAGTGGTGTCAACTCCAGGGAGCTCAGTATTTTTCGAAGATTGACTTGAGGTCGGGGTACCATCAGTTGAAAGTAAAAGAAGCAGATGTTCCGATGATTGTGTTCCGTACTAGATATGGCCATTATGAATTTGTAGTTATGCCTTTGGGGTTAACAAATGCACCTACTGTATTCATGGACCTTATGAATAAAATTTTCCATGAGTTCTTGGATAAGTTTGTGTTTGTGTTTTGAGGTTTGTGAAGAGGTTATGTGTGCCTTGTGATTCACAGTTGAAGAGAGAGTTGTTATGTGAAGCTCATAGTTCTCCGTTTTCAGTTCATCCGGGCAGTACTAAGATGTATAGAGATCTTCGGGAGTATTACTGGTGGGATGGAATGAAAAGAGACATTGCTAATTTTACTGTGAAGTGTTTGACTTGTCAGCAGGTTAAAGCAGAGCGGCAGTTACCGAAAGGGATGCTTCAGCCTTTATCAGTGCCAGAGTGGAAATGGGAGAATATATCCATGGACATTGTTGTTGGATTACCGAAGACATCTCGAGGTAATAATGCAATCTGGGTTATTGTTGATCGCTTGACCAAGTATGCTCATTTCCTTTCTATACGAGATACTTTCTATCTAGATCAACTTTCCCGTTTGTATCTTAAAGAGATAGTCAGGTTACATGGAGTTCCCCTCTCCATTGTATCAGATCGTGATCCCAGGTTTACTTCTAACTTTTGGAAAGGCCTTCAGAAGTCGTTGGGTACTGAATTAAATTTTAGTACAGCTTTTCATCCTCAATCAGATGGACAGTCAGAACGAACAATTCAGACATTGGAGGATATGCTACGAGCTTGTTCTATGGATTATCAGGGAAGTTGGGACCAACATCTTTCTTTGGTTGAGTTTTCATATAATAATAGTTTCCATTCGAGTATACAGATGGCACCATTTCAGGCATTATATGGGAAGCGGTGTCGAACTCCAGCTTTCTGGGATGAAGTGGGTGAAAGAAAGTTGATGGGACCAGAATTGGTAGAAGAGATGGCAGAAAAAGTTCAGCTGATTCAGAAACACATGAGAACAGCTCAGAGCAGGCAGAAGAGTTATGCGGATAACCGGAGGAAGGATCTATCTTTCGAGGTAGGTGATCATGTTTTTCTCAAGGTTTCTCCTTGGAAAAGTGTGATGAGATTTGGTAAGAAAGGAAAGTTGAGTCCAAGGTTCATTGGACCATACGAAGTTCTAGAGAGAGTTGGATCAGTTGCATACCGAGTGGCTTTACCTCCGAGTTTATCTCAGGTACACAATGTTTTTCACGTTTCGATGTTGAGAAAGTATATGCCAGATCCATCTCATGTTTTGAGTCCAGATGTAGTTCAGCTGGAAGAGAACCTATCTTATGAGGAACAACCGGTCCAGATTCTTGACCACAGGGAGCAAGTGTTACGGAATAAGGTGATTCATTAGGTAAAGGCTTTTTGGAAAAACCATGTGATTGAAGAGGCAACGTGGGAATCTGAAAATGCTATGAGGGATAAATACCCCCACTTATTTTGATAAGTGAATAAAATTGCGAGGACGCAATTCCCAAAAGGGGGGAAGGATGTAACATCCCAGGTAATTAAAGAATAAATAATTTCTATATTTATTAATATTAGAGAATTAAATATGAATTTTAATTAAAAGGGGTTGCTATGTTCGATAGCGTACCCGATACGCAACGATGAGTTTCTTTGAAACTTACGTAGCACACTAGTAATATAATAATATTATGTTAGTTAACAAGTAGCCGTTGTACTAGGGGGAATGAATAGAAATAACTAAAATATTAATTGATATGTTTTTAGATGTTTTTACATTTACCCAATAAAAGATAAAGGCTTAAAATACGGAAAGAGTTCAATTTTAGGCTTTTATACTCTAATTTTCACTAAAGGTTCACTTATCACCTTTTAATGGTGAACCGTCATTAAATATAGTTTTGATCACTCTTATACATTCTTTTGGACCAAATAAAACTTTTATTATGAATCGGGACATCAAATTTTACTTTGTGTAATTTTTGGTACCTTTCTGATAAAGTTCATTTTTTTTTATGAATAGTGTAAAATGTTGCATTTTAATTCAAAACCTCTTTTTGATCTAATTTATTTATATGATTAGATTATCTTTTGAATTGGTTTTAAAGTGAAATTATAATATATTTTTACCATTTTATCCAATGGTGGTCATTGGAATCAATTTCGATTTGAAATTAGACTTAAACTGGTGTCAATCTTTTGATACTTATTGTTTTGTAAAACCACGCTATTTGCTCTGGCAGCGGGAATTAATTATTAAATTAATTAATGTGACTTATATGATTTGAATTTTGTAAAATAGACTTCATTTTTGAATTCGTAATATCAAATATAGCTTAGAGTGAATTTTTGGTAATTTTCTGAAAAACTTCAATTTTGATGAATAGTGAAACCACTAAGTGGTAATCAAGCAAACTGTTTTTTTCAGTTAAATTAAAGTTTACCACTAATGTGTATTGAATTTTGAAAATCCGACATACATGGTTGTCATTAAGAAGTAAAATGTGGTTCAATGAGATTAAAATAATTTTTTGGTGAATAGTAACTTATTAAGTTCTTAATCGCGATTAGTGGTAATTAGGGTAGTTTAATGTATAAATAATGCTTTAATAATATAAAATGACCTAGACACATGTCCCAACCTCATTGGTTGTGTCATGGCCGACCAAGACAAGTCATGGCCTAACTTGGGGACCCCATGTATCCACTTTTGTTGGGAAATAACATAAATTACTTTTTATTAAATGTTAAAGTGAAAATGACACAAACATAATATGTTTTGCGAAAACAATTTTTAAGTGGGGTTATACAAGTCCAAATTTTGATTATAAATATTCAATGGAAAGCTAAAAAGATTTCCTACATCATAGTAATTTGTTTATAATTTTTAGACATTAAATAAATTTAATTATTTATGACATAATAATGATGCAGCGATGACATCATTATTTGACGATTTAAATAAAATGGAAAGATAAAATAAAATCTATGAACTACACATGTCCAAAACCAATTGGATGAATGGATTTCGATGACTTATCACCTTATCCACGAATTCCATCAATGTGGGACCTTTTAAAACCGAAACACATTTTCAAATAATGTAATGTTTCTTTACTTTCCAAAAGTGCCCCTCCTCTCCCCTTATAAAAGGCCCCCACCTCTACCTCATTTCACACACTCTTCAAGCCATTGGCTCGGCCAACCCCTGCCCATTTGCTCTCTCCACATCCCTCTCCTCATACTAGAGGATTCCCTTTGGGCAGAATCCTTTCAAAGGAAGCCTTTAGGCTCAAACCAAAAGAAGTTACACTTTTTAAGGTATTTCATTCTCTCATGTTCATTTGTTTTATTTTGCTTCTCCGACCCCCTAAACTCTTTTTATTTACTTATTTTGTAACAACACCAGTATCTTCAATATACTAGGATGTTGTTATAAGATATATTTGAGCTACACTCTCACACAACTACATCAAATGGTTAAAGAACATACGTTTTCCGTGGATGGCGAAATTATGCCTCCCGAAACGATGATTGTTCAATACTCATTTAACACCTTCAAAGGTGGCCATTATGATGTCACTATTTTTATATATGATATATAATATGTTTATGTTTTCCTTAAGCTTCTGTTTTTTTCATTTTTGGCATACCTTTATGGCTTCCATTATGGGTATACGCGATATCTTCACTTAAGGAAGTGCGGACTACCGCCCCCTCAAAGTGATGTGATTCGTTAATGCCATATGTGGGACGTGTAAAGGATGGATTTAAAGTTATTATATATGATGTTATACTGGAATTATAATATACCTATATATATCATTATCATTTATTTCCATTAAAGTATGAGATAGAAATGAAAGTAGCGTTCATGCGTACGTACGGACTACCGTCTCCATGAACGGTGCATTTCATTTCTTATCCCCAAATGTAATGTACTATTAAAAGTACATGTATATAATGGATATATAAAATTAATGATATATCTAAATGATGAATATAATTCTGGAATTAAAATATACATAAGTCTCATTTAGTTTTAATTCCGTTAATATGACAAAGAAATGAAAGTAGCGTTCATGCGTACGTACGGCTTACCGTCTCCATGAACGGTGCATTTCATTTCTTACCTCTAAATGATTATGTAATATTTTAAATACATGTATGTACTGGATATATATGAAATATATGATATCTACATCATGAATACCATTCTGGATATAATGAAACATTGACCAAATTAACAACATGTAAGTGTAAGAAGTCTATTTTTGACTTAAGAACCAAATACCGACAAAATGAACATTGTTAACTTAAATGATTACATGATGTTCATAACATGGTTTAAAAGGAATAATGAACTTGAAAAAGATTCATAAGCAAGTAGAGATTAACTCAAGTTTATTATTCAGGAGTTTAAAGAACGGTCGGGTCAAGTCAGATACGAGGTATGGGAACTTCTTAACCCAATTTCCATTCTTTGGGTTAATCTCCTACTTTCAAATTATGTCATTATATTATTATGTCGTATCTTGTATTTGTACTTTATTTATGTGTACTTATAGTGAATACACATAATGTATCTATTTTATTTTAAAAATTATCTTTGTATGGGACTTCGTCTCAATCTCCTTTCGTTGAGGCATATTTTATTTTATACACAACTTTCTTTTATACGGTGTATAAACCCCTTTGACTTTTACGTTTACTCAAAAGGAATCTTTTTTATACGAAGCGTTTACTAAACGACAAAAGGGAATGTTTTTGTCGTACGTATGTGGCGACAACGACTTCTCCGCCGTCGTAACCGTTAATTGAGTTTCGGCTTCCTCTACAAGCCATTCCTTCTTTTTAAAAGAAAAATAAATACCATGTTTTACTTTGGTATTGAAAATGGTTTTCATAATGTTTTTATATCAATGTGTTGTATTGATATCTCGTGATTGAAATGTGGAAATTTTATGTTTCCTTTATGCATGTTTTATGTGATATGATTATGTTATGGTTCTTGGGCATTATTATGAAGACGGGTGGTTCCGTGATAAACTAAGGGCGGGTGAGCCCGTTATAGCTCTCCAATGCATTGGGTAACGCGAAGGAGTGAAACGTTAAGGTTTCTCCGAAGAGATTTTAGGGAATATACTGTGATGGGTATTCCAAACGTAACCAAGAGGGTTACCCCCTACGTAAGAATGTTATGAATGCCTCAAGTTACCTTTACGTATTATGATTTATATGATTTATTCATGTTTTTATGAGGTTTGTTAAAGTGCCTATGTTTTATGGGTAAAGTATGATTTCGTTCTTATGTATATATGAACTCATGTTTCCTTTCCATGTTTTTATAACCCATACTGAGTTTTTATGCTCATCCCAAGTTTTTGAAATGTTTTTCACAGGTCAAGGGAAAGGTACATGATAAGATGATAGAGTCAAGGATGTGTCAAGAAATAATCCATGTTTTATTTTAAATGTGTTTCCATTGATGGGAATGAAGAATACTATCTTTATGTAACCACTTTGTTTATATGTGGAATCTAATGCAAGTTTTATGATCTAATTCTCTAAAACTCTAAACCCGAAAAGATCCTCAATGTGTAATCTTGTAATAACTCAAGATTAAGTAAGGTTTAAGGCTGGGGCCTTATAATTATATCCTAATGTAATCATTCCTTATTCCCAAAAGAGTATTTGCAAGTAAAATTCTATAAATAAAATGAACCTCCAAATTGAATATAGATTCCAAATAAGCATAAATAAGAGAATGATAATAATCATAATTGAATTGGATATTATCCAATACAGTGGTAACTAGCATCAGACCTATAACCAAAGAAGACCATCGACCAAGATCCACTATCCCTATAAAAAAATAACTAACCAAACCATACATTGTGACACCATCCTAGGGTTTCTTTAATCCCCTATATTGTATCTACCAATAAAACATATCCCTGAGAAACATTATCATCCCAATGGCCAAAACTTCGGGAAAATATATCACTATTACCCTATATTGGTGTACAGGCCCATGCATGAGATTATTTTCTGAAGTTAAATCATGGCCTTTACACCTAAAAGATCCCTTCTAGAAAACATTTCTACATATACACCATTTTTACATAATATTTAAACTCCTTCTTCACCCTATGAAAGATAACATATGTATTCCACATTTTTCTACAATGACATAACACTGATGGAACCCTACCTATAGATGAAGTAGATGAAAAAAATTCATGAGGACATGTGATTTCTCTTTATCCATGTAGAACTCTCCCCCTTACTCTTCATGTCACTCCTAGATCCATCATCTTCTCATAAATCCCTTTTAAATTTCTGAGAATCCTTCACATCTAGAAGATATTTGTTTACCAATTACAAGATCGCATGTAAATAATATATGTTTACCTTAAAATAGATCTTCAACATCTTCTCATACACCTAATTAAAATACATAAAATCTCATTAAATCCCAAGGGTATTTAAGAACAAATAAAGACCATAAATTTTGATTCATAATCAAGAATGGATAATTTACCATACTTTATGTCGATTAACTAATAACCTCTATCAAATATAATGACCAAAAGGTATAAATATAATAAGAATGATCCTTTAAATCATCTCACAAAAATACCACCATCCTTATTTTATTAGCTAATATATCCAACCAGTGTGGCATTAATCACTCCAACATTAGGATGAAAAGATTCACATTCTTCCCCTTCAGTGTATCAATCAGCTTAAAAATATTGTCCATCCACTCCAAGCACCCCTATTCTCCCCAAGTCCTGTAATAACCTCTAAATATATGATATATTTTTACTAAAAAATCTCAAAAAATATCGGATCATATTATCACATCCTGAGGTGGTCTACCCTCCAATTACTAAAATTTCATATATCGATACCTTGTTGTAATCTTATCTAATGGGTTCTTGGTATATCCTGTGATAGGATCTCATTAAACTACCTATACATATACCCCTATTTAAAAACACTCCTGGTTAAACTCTTTCCCATGAATCTCATTTCTATACTTCTTTTGGTTTCATAATTCAAAAATACAACACCCTATTTAGAATTCATTATAAAAAATTCCAAATAAAAAACACATTATCTATCACCTCATTAAAATAATAATAAAGTGTCTTGCCAAATCCAACTAATCTCATTACATCATTAAATTCAAATATTTTATATTATTTAAATAATCTATTACTAATAACTTGTTTTGGAAAGACCCTACTAAATTATTAATAATTTAATTGCTTAATTAAATTGAAATCCTCAACCAATAATTAGTGTATGCATACACACTTATATCATGTTCCTATGTTCCAAAATAATATATAAATATCACAATACTCATCCTCAAAAATAATGAATATTCTTACCCAAGAATATTATTTAAAGATCAAACAAATACTATTTCATACATCAAAGGCAACATAGACTTCTACTGTGGTTAGTTGGTTAAAAACAAAAATAGCCTCCATGTCAAGTCCCAAGTTATAATGCCTAATATAGTGATTTTTAAAATATTTATACCACAAAAAATAACTCTCTCTAATTCAATAATGTTACATCCCACCCAAATAGAACCACATATCCAAGGATAAAAGTCACATGGCCTTATGTTCACTCTCTAATCACTAGATTTTATTAATAGTGCCAAGGGTAAAAGTATATCACTAGGATTAATATAAAAAAAATAAAAAATAAATATAATAATAATAATAAGTGTAAAAAAATGTGAAATACTCAATAGTATTAAGAAAAATACCACAAATTCCCATGACAGTCATACATCTAGTCAATACCCAAAAATAAATCTCATTTTTAATAATATGAACAAAATGACTAAAATGGGAAATAATAAATGGCAGGGAAATCCTCTCCATGTGAATATAAAAGAATATTGAAATTTATCCAAGATATATATTTTCATAATCTCCTAACAACGAAGGTCTATTTACTTTACAAACAACATCAAACATAAAATTAATTTGTACAAATGGTGTGTATTTATATAGAGTGATAATAAATCCTTGGATGAAAACACCCAAAATCCCAAATATACCATGTTGTTTTCTCATGATCATATATAAATGTTAAAAAATTATTTACAGATTTTTCAATATCATTTACAACATGAAATTAATTTATTATTTACTCACAATGAAAAATAAATAACTTCATTACTGCTTTAATCAATGTCATTGTTATATCTAATATCAGTAATGGATCAAATTACCCATATAGCCGAATCAAGAATGTATTATTTAAAACAGATGGAATATCATAATTCCCAAGAATAACTCAAGTCCTAGTTTAACCCATGGAACATATATCATTATCATATGTCACATCCCAACCCATGCCCACATTAAGTAAGTACAAAAATTCAAGGATCATTCATAAAAAACAATTATTTCATATTATTTAGAAAAAAAATTTATTTTATCATAATAATCCATATATCATTCTTAATTATTTCACTCAAATGAATTATTCATTTTGGAAATACACACAAAAGAAATTTTAATTTAAAATAAAATTTTAATAAATTATCGCAGAATTTCCTGAGAGTGAATTAAAAAAATAAATTCACCATTTAAACAATGTAATTCCACTTTTCACAAAATTCATCATTAAGTAGGAATTATCCCTTTTATTCACCGTATTAAATTTACAAAAACATAATTATTTGTATAATCACATCATTTTGATATTTAAAATCTACCAAAGAAAATAACCAATTTATCTTGTTTTACAATACATGTTTACCAAATTCCATAGGTATTTTTTGTAAAATTCATTTATTTTATCAAAAAAACCAAAAAATCTTATTTTATCAAAATATTATTACAAAAATAATCACTCAAATTTAAAAAAAATTAGTATGAATTTATATACCTACAACAATTATTTTAATGCAACCAAGAAACACTGAAACCTCACTTTAATCCCATATAAAATTAAATAATCTAATAATATTAAATTAAAATATAAGAATAATTTCATAATTTCTTCCATAAATAATCATTTACCACCTGTGATTTCATATTTATTTCAATAAAACACATTTATGAAAAAAAATTACTATATAGTTAATATAATGAAATTCCAAATTAATTTAACTCACTCATTCACTAAAAAATAAATATTTTGTTAAAAGGGCCCTTTATGATTAGGGTGGTCTATAGTGAAGAGGTCACATGGTTTCCGCCCATAAAATGATAGCACCACCCATTAGAAAGGATTCAAAACAAAGATAAAAAATTAAAAAGTCTTCTTGGATACACGTGGAGGATAAATAGTATAATCCTTTGTTCTCCCCCTACCATGTGTGGTATATTATCACCTGATTGTACAAAAAGTGTTTTAATTCTATAATCTAAAAAGTGATGTTCCAATGAAGCATAGCATGACCTGTAATAGGTCTTTATAGATGAGTGTAATCTATATCAGTATTATCTAATATGATTTTATATATATTACATAGGGAAAGACTATTGGGAATAGATTGATCATCATCTAGAAGGGGGTTCCCAGGAATATATAAGGAATTTTAGGCCATCTCTATAAATAAATTATTATTTGTAACCAATACCCCACCACTCATGATACCCTAGTTCCAAGAACCATATATATTACATTTTTTCAACAATGGGGAGTGTCTAGAAAACCCAGTGACCCATTCTATTCCGAGTGTTAAGTGACTAAGGTATGTGAGAGTTGAAGATGAGTGTTCCCTCAATCCATTTCAAAATCCACCTAAGCCCAAATGGTAGCATTTCAGTTCTGATCTTTAGTCCAATATTATACCATTGGTGTTTACCATTATTAGTTATGTTTATATCCTCCCAGGGAACCCGAAACTGTACTATAATAGCTATACACTCAGATTTACTTCCCATGCTCCCACCAGGTAAGGGTTGATGATTTTGTAGACTCCTCATATAGATATCATGGTTTTTTTCCCATAAACTCTTTATCAAATTATATCAAAACATTACACCTTATCCTTATATAATAATATAAAATATATATTTGATATTATGAACAACACAACAGTCAAATTTAGATTCCAAGAATCCCCCTTTATTTTTCACATTCCTACCCATGAGAATGGCATAGTTTCATATCATCTAAACAAGGAAGTAGAACTTCATCAAAATTTCATAAAATAAGAATTATCTCATATGACCTCCTAAAAGATCGTGCATTTTCATGAAGAACCACAAGTCCACCACCCTGAAGGATCCCTACCCAGAGAAAATGAACATGAATTTATCCCATGCAATTGTTAGGTGAATTGAATCAAATAAATTTTGTTCCTCCATGTTCACCATCGATTTTAAAAACATTGGCTGTCTATTGGAATCTATAAAGGAGAAATAAGGTATCAATACTTCTAGGAAGGAATGTAGATCCAAAACCAGTTCGATTTATATATGTTAACATCATCCCCATTGATAATCCATCTATTCTTCTCATACAACATAATAATATAGCACTGCATGAAAGACATCATCTCGAAATTCTTCCCATATATTGGCCTATATGTCACATCCTAATATTGATATTTGGACCACATCACCTTTTTACAAAAGCAAGATGCATTAAATGGTATGCCATGCAAACTTATCCTATAATAATTTATATCCCAAATTCCATAGATTGATGACCCCATTTATATTTGATGATCCATTCTTCCCCAACTAGACCACTGGTGCATCCCCACCTGATGAAATTTCCAAATAAAATCATTCATCACATATTCAATATTCTTGATAACCTCATTATAATCCCACTACAAAAACAGGACATGAATTTGGACCAATGTTATAATACTATAAATAAGGGTAATTTGAAAACAAAATTATAAAAATATAATCTTGTAACTCAAAATAAGTCTTTTAATATCATTACTAGAACCCCAGAGCATTGAATTTTTATCCATCCGAGGGAGATTGGGGCCCCAAGATATTCCATTGGGAAGTTATTTTTTATAATTCTCAACTATCTTTCAATTATAGTAGTTATTATACTAGATATAGATTTGGTTATATATTCATTTCTCTCTTCTATACTAATCATCTTACGACTCCACTTGTTATATTCATTCAAAATCTATTTCAGTCCTTGTGTTGATATTTTAATCTGATTGATGAAAAAAATATCATCAGAAAAAACAACTTGGACACTCAAATAAATTCAAACATGCCTAAAAAGGTAGTGTAATTATATTTAAAAACCCATCATTGAGGTTTCTACTTAGAATTTCATGTTCCATGATGAAGAGAGTTAGAGATAATATATCACATTAATTAAGTCCACAATATGATTTAAAAACTAAAATTTATTTCCTTTTAAAGATAGTTATATTCATTTTTATGGGTAACTCTTAACAATAGTGTCACAAACCCCCTATGAGAATAATTATCTTCCAATAATGTTATGAATGAAGTTCCACTCCAGTCTATAATATTCTTCCTCCATTTCCACCTTCACCGTTATACTAGAAACTATAATCGTTCTTTCAATATTCTTCATCATCTCCATATAAATCCCATTGGATCCTTGTATATTTATATTTTTAATGAACATATTTTTCCAAAAAAATAATATTTTTATGTGAGTTGGATATCCCACTATTGAAAATGGAATTTTTCACCTTGTTTGAGAAAGTAAAAAATAATTATAGACTGAAACTAGTTGAGGGTATAGGGAATTTCACCTTTGGAATGAGAAAACTGGTGATAACATAGGATACCATTAATAGAAATCCACCTATAGAGAAATATTGAATGGTTGTAATAATTTCTTCATTTATTATCTCCAAATAATTATATATAAAGCACTAGGAAACCCATTGGGTCCAGTGGAACTATTTGAGTGAAGGTTAATTGTTTCCCATTTAATTTCTAGCTCTTTTGGAATCGCTTCCAAAAAGGTATTATTGAAGTCCAAAACTAGATTTTTGATCCTATTAAAGAAATATGTACCTTCTTAATCCCATTGGTAACCACCATTTATTCTCTAAATGGGTTCTTTTAAAATACCTTTGAAGTTTTCCACTTCTCGAGTGCCAACCTCCTCCATGTATCTACAAAATGGTCCGTCCTATCACTAAATATTATATATCCCCTTGAAATATATTTATTTTAAATAAGAATGTAAAAACACTATATTTTTATCCTATTTATTGATCCAAATGTCCCATTATTTCTTTCTCACTTCCATTTCAGAACAACAATGTCTTACATGCAATAGAGTCATATTTAGCCACCGTAGTATTGAATGTTTCCTCGTCCCACCATTCTTCCATCTAGGATTCCCATAGGTTAATCTCAGTTTTAGTATTTTTAATTCCTCTAACTAGGTTAGGAAATATTCCCTACAATTCCACTATAGTTTATTTGAGATTCCAAAACATTTCATGAAAAATATCTTATGCATGGTCAGGCATGGTATTGTTCCATATCGATTTAACAATGCTAATGAAGTTGGGAACTGGAATCCCTCTGTTGGAGAATAATGTGACACCCGAGTTTCTCTTTAAGGTATAGAGCCACTAAATTTCTATTTACTTATTTTTTTTATACTAATGTAAATTCATAATGAGATCACGATGGTTTTGGGAGTGTCTGAACCTTGTTTGGATCAGGGATCCCTAAAATTTAGTGGAAAATTGTCAGGTGAACTATTGGTTAGAACTATTCCACCCAGACCACAAAATATTTTTAAATTTGGTGTGGTGTTATAGTAAACTATATAGATAAACATGATTTTACTGAACCATGAACTAATATTTGTGTTTATTTCCAATAAACCAATGGTTTTTTAGGGTTTAGGAGCACGGTTTAGAAAACTCTATGGCCAAACCACGTGCCACTTTAAAGTAGGGTGAAATTCCATTTTCTTACCCATCATTTATTAATATCTCTGTTGTATTTTTCATTCTTATTTCCATTCATATAAAATCCACCATGAGATATTTTTCCCATGTATTCATTCAAGGAATTTAGATTCCTCTCTCTCACTGTCAGTGACATTGTAAGTGTGCTAGTAAGTGATTCAATTTTTACCTTCCTTTATCATTTTATCTCATCATATTTGGTGTTTTTTCATATAGGTTAATATTCCTTATTTTTAGGGTGTTTATCTATTCTTCCAATTTCTTTTGTTCTGTCCCAAATAGGATGGTGATATTGGAATATTGTTCCTCATCCGCCATAATGTATGTGGTCTATATCCATTTACATAAAAGTGGTTTTTTATTGATTATCGCCATTATGTCACATGCCATACCTTTTGAATGTAACCCCTAAATTGATTAATGCGTGAAGTAAATTTTTTAACTTGAATATGATTCCTTCATAGAACATTGGCTGGGTTTGTGTTTGTCAACCTCACCCTAACCACCTCTATGGTGGGTTCACTAACCTTCCATTATCTAAAACCACCCCTTGGGTGTGTGAGATTTCCACCTAATAGTGGAAGATTTATATAAATTAAATGGGATACTGAATGGTTGAAATATTTTTATGAAATAATTTTTAAGGTAAAAAAAGTGATTAAATAAAGGATTTAAATAAAGATATTTTTATGAGATGGATGATCTCTTGTATAATGCCTCTTAATATTGATGGTTGTACCTAGGTTATGAAAATAACATTACCCTGAACCTTTTATATGTATTCCATGACATTGGAAATTACGGTATGGAATCGGCAATCTGTAATTTTATACAAAACCTACTTTGATTATTGGAATGGAACAGACATTGTTTGATGGTATTTCACCAAGATGGAGGATTGGTGTATGGAACTTATGACTCTTATATTTGTATTTTGGATAATTGGATACCTCAGACATGGGACCTAGGTTTCTATCCCATGTTTCTCAACATTATTCCAAGCTTAACTTGGATGAGTTCTTTGGTACCAAGGAGGTTACCTTGGTCTGTTTATGTAGGTTCTATCTTATATAGGTATAACACTTTATATGTATATAGTGAATTTCAATGCTAGTAGATATCTACATATCACACTCTTTTGTACTAACAATCACCTTTTACAGTCTACTTTTAGTTACATCTTGTAATCCTACACTTGATTATATCTAGCATTCATTTATAGATTTAAATGTGATAACCAGTTATATACACAAGATGGATTTTTTATAGACACTGTTAATGGTGGCCTACTCAGTTCATCTCACATCATGGTCATGAAACTGTTGGATACACAGATATTCTTCATGAATATGGGTAGGTAAAAGGGAAAAAATCCCATCATGGATCCTTGATTCGTACATGGAATGAGATATTAGGGGCATCAGACCAATCCTTGTCCAATGATGCATAGATATAGCTTTTGATCTTTTTTCCTTTTGTTATAAATGTAATTTATTGGATACATGTTTCCATATATGAAAGTTTCTTTTTATATAGTACCATGTCAGGCTCATTATTTTTTTTATGGTGCCACTTTGGGCATAGATGATTATTATTAGTTGGATGATTTACCTTCATTACATTGTTAGTGATTATTACCATTCCACTATTTATTCATTTATTACACTACTATTCCATTATGATTACAATGGTATAGTATATCCATTGAACCATCATATACCCTCGCTACTAATCATTATCCACTAGTATACAAGAAGGCACGCTTGTGGCCATGTGTCTAATTGGGTTCATTTACATATGAGTGAACCGGGTCTGAGACATTACAAATTGGTATTATAGGATTTTTGTTCCTTTGGTATTATAGTTTTGGGATTGGTATACAGGATACTAATAAAGTGCTGAAAATTGTTAATGAGAATATGCCCTATATTAGCTAACCTATATATGGGGAATGTTCCAAATTTTCTAGGATAATACATGAAGTTATATTTTTTCCTTTTATAGTTTTATTAAGTTAACCATTGAGAGGTCTGCATGATGTGGAGTGAAATTATTATTATTGTGGATTCACTTTTTACCCTTTTCCTAGTATGGAAAAGTAGAATTATTCATGAATCATTATAGGAACTTTATAGAATTAATATTTCATTCATATTTCATTCCATGTACGTTTCATTGTTTAACTTGATGACACATGTTATATATTCCTTCAGTCATATATTTGTTAACCAAATAATGTTTCTTTAGGAAAAAGGGGATTAAATAATGGGTTATCGAAGTGTTTATATCAAACTAAATGTTTTTTTCATAAATTTATTTACATTCAATCCTTAACAAACCAATTGTCACATATTTGTGATATATAATGCACTTGAGCCTTAGACCAGCTGGTGAGGACTCATTAAGTACATCCAAGATACCCGGGATCAAATCCAAGTGGAGGCTAACATCTGAGTTACTATACTATTACTATAGCCAGAAATGTGCGGTATTGTATTAGGGACTGTATTGGGAACTATAGTAGGTACTGTTTGGCACTATAGTAGTTGGGAATATTCCCTCGTTTGAGGCTTCAGGCCACCGATTTGGTCTCTGAGTCCGTTAAGGCCTTCGGGCCAACCAGTCCTTCAGGATAGTAAGGGATTTGGGCCACCTCAAGGCCTTCGGGCCACCTTATATGAAGATGAAAACCGTACAACCTAGAAGGAACAATATTTAGAAGAAGGATGAGAAAGTACCTTTCACGATAACAGAAGCTAAATAGATTGAAAAAATGAGAGGTTATGACACCTGCCATTGGGACAAGCCTGTGCATGAATGGGAAATCCAAGATGAATAGCCATCCGAAGGTGGAGAGCTGATTTCACGATGACAATTCTTGGGAGTAGAAGTTACAAGTGGTTATTCTGGGTTGTATGTAATGTTTAAAGCCTAAGGTCATTGAATTCCTCTAAGGCTTATGGGCCATGTAATACTTACGCCTACTGGCCTTGTAAGGGTTCCACCTCACCCCTTGAATGGTGTATTTTCAAAAATCAATAAAAACATGAAGGCCTTCGAGCCATTGGAGGTTGAGATCTATAAATGAGGTTAAATATAATAAAACGTTGGTTGATTTTGAATACATTAATTCCAATTAAAATTTAAAGAGTCCATGTGCCTATGTAAATAGGAAATAGTTATTAATCTAGTCAAATCATCTTATAAGAC
Organism: Viscum album; assembly: GCA_963277665.1. NCBI lineage: Eukaryota > Viridiplantae > Streptophyta > Magnoliopsida > Santalales > Viscaceae > Viscum > Viscum album. The sequence goes on from OY728151.1 coordinate 571,066,647, forward strand.
TTGTTTTATTATGATGTTTGGTGTAAATGTCAAGATTTGGTATCATGAACTACAAATTATAATTTATAAATCGTATACGTCAATAAATTTGGAATGGTACTACATCTAACTATTTTACAATGTAAATTCAATGATTGTTGAATCTTATTTCAAATACAATCACCATAAAATGGGATTCCAGTTGAAAATTAAAGTTTTCTTCCTCTATAAATTAAAATTAACACTCTTTATATCAAAAACAAGACCTGAAAAAGAGAACGTGACCCAGTCCTAATCATAGAAGAGGGAAGTAGGAGGTGTATCCTGTGACTCTTCATGATAGTTCCTATCACCTAGACCAAGCTTAAATAGCAGGAATAGGGGTATGAAAATTGAAAAAGGAAGGATTTTACCTATCCTATTATTATATATGTGATATTTATATTATCATGTCCTATATGATTTGTGTTATTAGAATTTTTAGTGTTATGCCACCACAACGTCCTCGAGTCGCGAACCAGGAGGGTGGTGATGACCGTGCTACGGAGGTGGTGGTCCTTGAGCCACTTGTGATTCCTCTTATAGTGAAGCCTATGGTACCACCAATAAATCATTATTTGGTCAATTATATTTAGTTTCAAAAAGGTTTAATTTGATAAGTACAATCAATACCGGAAGCTCCATGAATTACCCCTTCTATTGAAGAGTTCATGTCAATGTTTCAAAAGTAGCATCTATCTACATTCTTATGGGTTGGTTTCCCCTAGGTTACTGCATTATGGATTGAGAAAACTTTATCAATATTTGAGAATCTATAGATTACTATAGAAGGGATGTTCAATATCACAATGTATATTCTTCGTGAGTCCTCATAACATTGGAGCGGTGTCCTTAATCAGGTATATCAGCACCGACAAAAGACTTAGAGGGATATCCAATCCAGATTCTATGACTACATTTTTTTTGAGATATTGAGAGATCTTATATCCATGGATTTTATACACCTGTAGTGGGTTCATATTTTTTTATGGATTATTTATATCACTTTACATATCTTAGATTATTTTATCCAACTTGTACCATTAGTTAGTCGTACAGGGATGGACACTTAGAGTATAGGCTTGGGAATATTATTCAATCTCAAGTGAATGTATTTAGGTGCACTACTATGTCTAATATAGTAAAACATTACATAATTACCAAACATATATTGAGGGAAGATAGATGACTGGATCAGAGTAATTTGTATTTTTGACTGAGTGGTGCAGTGCTTCATTGTAGGAAACATCATTTTTGAGACCTCTTCTGAGGGTAGTACACGTCATATTATACATATTTGTAGTTATACACTTTGTCACAAATTTTTAAAGCATGTAAACATGAAACATTAGTTTGAGAGAAAACTATTTAAATTTGAATCCTGTACTAGGATGGTCCATCTACAATGGTTTTTCATAAACATCCCTCCAACAGCTAGTGAGAGGGGATCTTAACCAACTCCTAGTCCTTGATTGTGATCAATAACTCCATGTATATGAGGGAGATCGAGTGACAGCAAAAAATTAGTCCTAGGGAGTATTAATGGATGAGGGGATAAACACTAGTTATATATCCCTAGTAGAGTAGGCCTACTTAGGGCAGTCTAGTTGTACCTCTATATTGTTGATAAAGATAGATATAAATAGTATAAATAATTCCCAAGGAATAGAGTGTATGCCCATATAATATTTTAGGTACATTTTAGAGCATCTAATTAGGTATCTGTTTTATTTGATACAGACCCTCCCCACTTTTTTATATATGTGTAAATTTTGGAATGTATTAGGATTAAAATACAGTATTACAATGGCATGATGACACTCAATAATCTATTGGCAATTAGATCAGAGAGTGTACACTAGTGTAGGGAATGCCCCTTAAGGAAGGATGCTATAATTTCTTATAGGACCTCTTTATCCTAGAGATTATTGGTTTTTACATCTTTCTCATTATGGATTGGTTAGTTCCCTATCATTTTTATTCAATAATTATTGAAATAGTTTGTTCATTAAATCACTAGAGGGTGATTTCTATATTCATAAGGGTGAATGGAATGTCTAGGAAAGTAGATCTTGACCAAAGTTTCATGGGTATGGTGGATTGACAGCCGATATTTCTAGACTCTATATTAATAATAAGGGTATATGTTAGTCTGATTTATATCCTCTAGTAGATCATTTCAGGGATGTTTTCAAAAAAATATTTCTAGACATCCTCTTAAAAGGGAGGTAGAGTTTACTATTGATCTAGTCCTATGATACTGACTAGTATATATTCCTCCTTATAGGATGGTAACTACTAAGTAGAAATAGCTTAATATATAGATAGAGGATTTGGAAACAAAGTGTTTTATATAGCCCAGTACATTCATATGGGGTTCACTGGTCTTTTTTCCAAGAAGGAATATTTTACCCTCATACTTTTCATTTATTGTGAGGAATTTAATCAGGTTAATGTTAAGAAACGATATCTACTACCTCACATCAATGAACACTTTGATCATCCTAGAGGAACTCTGATTTTCTCCAATATCAATTTGAGGTTATGTTATATATAGGTATGAGTTAGGACTTCCAACATACCTTATATTAATTTTTGTAGTATATAAGCCCTTTATTAGTCTCTAGTTATTCCATTAGGCCTCGAAAAAGCACAGATAATTTTTATGGATATGATGAATAGCTTTTACACTCTTATTTGGATTAATTTGTGGTAATATTGATGGATGACATATTAGTGTATTCTTGTACTCACCACAACCACAAAAACATCTTGAGACCATATTGAATACACTATGATTGGATTATATTCTTTATAAGCTCAATGAATGCCAATTTTAGATCAACAATGTTCACTTACTTGGACACATCATCTCAAAATTAAGAGTATATATTTACCTAGAGAAGGTGATAATAATAGTTATTTAAGAGAATATAAAGTACATTTTTAATATACAAAGTTTCTTGGAGATGGTTCAATATTAAAGGTGATTTATACAAGAATTATCACATATTACATATCCAATAAAAATCTTGACCAAGAAGAGTGTTAAGTTTATATGGTCTGAAACATGTAGGGAATCCATTCATGTGCTTAAAGGGATATTGAATTCAATGATGATCATGATTCTTCTAGATCCATGAAAAAATATGTACATTTTATAATAATGCATCTTCCATCTAGCTGGGAGAAGTTACGAAGCAAGGAGAGTGACTCTTGGAATAGGGGTCTCATCTGTTGAGTAAACATGATATTAATTACATGAATCATTATCTCAAGCTAGAAATCATAGTTCATGCCTTGTGTTGTTAGAGGCACAACATGTTGGGAGAGAAATCTTGGGTGTATACAGACCATAAAAGGCTCATATACATCTCTATAAATCGTGAATTATATCTAAGGTTGGTAAGGTTATTTGAATATTTTTAGTAAATTGATTATGAAATTTCTTATACTCCTTAAAAGGAATGTTGTAGTGGATGATTTGACCTAGAGGACTCAAACACACATAGTTTAGGAAGAAATTGGTGACTGGTAGTTGGTGGCCCTATTTTTTGAGATTCACATAAAGTTCAAAGGGAATCAAAGATATCCTAAACTTAAATCTTTATCAGTGACCTCTCCACCTCTATATGGAGTGAATATGATGCATATTTAAAACCCTAAAATCATATTCTAAATAGATATTTTGTTAGGTGGGGACGTGTTTCCTAGTTGGATTGTTGATGAGGATGAGTTTTTATGCATACATGGATGAATTTGGGTTTCTGTATACAAATAAATGGAATTTTTGTGAGAGTATCATTACTCTACTTGTATGGAACATCTTTCCCTTATAAATATGTATTGTGATTTACACTTCCGGTATTGGTGTCCTTGTATAAAAAGGGATATAAATGGATTTTTTACCCAGTATTCCATCTCTCAGCTGGTGAAATCAGAACACCAACAACTGACATGTCTTTTATAGTCGTTTCCCATTCAGGAGTGGAAATGGGATTACATAACCACATATTTTTTAATGGATTACTGAGATCCCCTCATATCAATGATGAAGTATTAGTGATCATCGATAGGTTCACGAAGGTCACTCACTTTTTACCTATCAAGGAGTCATTTTTAGTGGATGAGCTTAGAAAGCACTATGTCTGAGAGATTATATGATTTCATAGAGTTCCATGGACTATTTTATCAAATATAGATGAACATTTCACTTCTATATTCTAGAGAGGGTTTTAGAGGGTGTTAGGTGAATATGTAATTTTGAGTACAACACTCCACCATTGGATTGATCGGAAATCCATGTGCATGATACATGTGTTAGTGGAAATGATTAGAGCTTGTGTGATAGATTTTAGAGGTTTGTGGGAGAAACATGTACTTCTAGATAATTACTACTACAATAACATCCTTCAAAAGACTATATAGATTGATCATTATGAGGCCTTATATGGTACGCCATGATGATCACCCCTATGAAAATTAGAGGTAGGGGAGACAACACTATTATGAACTCATCTCATTTAGGAGACTTCGGAGTAGATTTTGTTGATTAGTACAAGAATGGATGTCATTCATTCTACGTAGAAATCATATTATGACTTCCATAAATGACCACTTGAGTTTGATTTCAGAGATCAACTATTCTTTCATGTTTTTATTAGACCAAGGAATCAATGTTTTAAGAAGAAAGGTAAGTTATTTATAGGTTTTTTTAGATGTTTTTGAGGTTTTAGAGAGATTCAGATTACAATCAAATCAGATATCACCCCCTCATATATATAGGTCTGTGAAAAATGTTCTTCAAATTTCTCATCTATGTTTTTACTATTCAGAACCATCTCACATTCTTCATCGAGATAAAATTGAGTTAGATATAGATGCATCCCTCATGATGAATCCTATATGTATTTTTGATAAAATCATGAAGGCTCTATGAGGTAGTTAAGTTCCCTTGTTTTTTGATCTTTAACAAAATTTCCATGTATAGGATGAGACCAGTGAGTGATAGGTCAATGTACATGCTTGGTGTATTGAGTTTTTTTTCAGATGATGCTTTACCACCCTCAGAAGGGAAACTTAAGGACAAGTTATCTTAAGCATGGGAGGTTGTAAAAACTTAGTTTTTCTTTAAGAAACATTAATTTTTTGTTGAATTCATTTATTTATTCTTAATATAAATTAATATTGGTATCATGGTGGTTTTGGGAGTGTATGGGGCTTGTTTGGAGCCCAAGGCCCAAAAATTTGGAGGTAACAGGTGGGCCACACAATTTGATAAAATAATGCCACCCAAGATGAATGGTTTTTTGAAACCATGTGGGTGTTTTAGTGAACAACATAAGGCTACATGGTTTGACCAAACCATGTCCTTATATTCATGGTTAGTTCCACTTAACTAGTGGTTCCACACATTTTAGGTGTGTTGTTTGATAAACTGTGTTGTTAAACCATGAGCCTATTTAAAGTTGGGTTAAATTCCATTTTTTCCCAATTCTTCCAAATTTTTTCCATGATTAGAAAGTAGTCATGTTAGAATTATACTGATAAGGTGTTGAATTCATTACCTTCCTTTCTCAATTTATCTCTCCATATTTGGTGATATTTATATGTAGGATAATATTCGACATTTTTATGGTGTTTGTCTATTTTTACAATTCATTCTGTTATAGAAAATTCAAAAACCATTACTATACAAGTATTATTATACCTCCATTAGTTAGGTTTTATATGCCCATTTATCTAAAATTCACATTGTTTATTGACTATCATTGTTGTTCCACACACAAAAACTTACAGTCCATTAACCTTAATTGATTAAATAGATAAATATATATTTTTAACTTGAATATGATGCCCTCGTAGATCCTTAAACTAGTTATAGGTTGTCATCCTATACCCAAACCACCTCTATGTTGGGTTCACATACCTTCCATATACTAAAACCACCCCATTGGTGTGTGAGCTTTCCACCTATTGTGGAAGCCTTATGTAAACTAAATGAGATACTGAAGGGTTGAATGACTCTTATATAATAACATCAAATGTGAATAAAGTGATAAATTAATGGTTTAAATAAGGATATTATGATGATATGGATGATCTATTGGCTTCGTTCTTTTATAATGGATATTTGTGCCTATGAATTGACACTAAAATTTCCCTTGACATTTCATATGGATTTATTGACATTTTTAATTGTAATATGGTGTCGATGATGGTTAATTCAATATGGAACTAAATTTGATTACCGGTATGGAAATGAATTCATTTACTGGTATGGAACCGATAATGGGGATCAAGGTATGGTACCTATGACTCCTATATTTATATATTATGATATTATGATGCATTGGTTATTTGGTTCCTGAGTTCCTGGCCCATGTAGGTCTACATTATTCTGAGATCAACTTGAATGAGTTCCTTAGTCTTGCGTAGGATTACTTAGTCTAATTCCTTGTGTCTTGGATTATGTAGGTCTAAAACATTATATTTATGTGGATCATCACAATGCTAGTAGTTACCTTTATTTTTCACTCTTATATACCTATTCTCACCTTTTACAGTGTATTCTTAATTACAACTTGTATTCTTAGACTTGATTATATGTGGAATTCATTTTATTGTGTTACATGTTATACTTACACACCATTATAGTTTTATATGTAAGATGGATTTATTATAGAAACCATTGTTGGAGGCATACTGAGTATATCTGACATCATGTTTGGCCTATTGTTGGGTGACCTAACACCCTTCAAGGATTTATGTAGTTATAATGTAAAGCATGCAGTCATGGATACTTCATTTTTACAAAGCATGGGATCTTAGTAGTATAGGACTTAGCCTTAGCTTGTGATTATTGTAGATAAAATTTGAAATTTTGTTATGTTTTTATACATGTACTGTATAATATACTTACTTCCTTATATGATAGATTCTTTTTGTATAGTACCATGAAATACTCATCATTTTGTATATGGAACCTTTTTCAGTTTAAATGATTATTACTATCTAGATGGTTTACATTCATTACTATGTTAGTCACTATTATGATTTATCTATTTATTAATTTATTAAAAAATTATTCTACTATTATTATTAGGGTTTAGAATCCCTATCATACCATCACAGACCATCACTTCTAGAAGGAAACCTCTAGTTTATGGGGAGGTGAACTTGAGTCCATGTGTCCAAATAGTTTTGGATACTTATGATTGAACTTGGTATGGGATGTTACAAAGAAAAAATTTAGGGATTAGTTGTTATATTCTCTCAAATTAATCAAAATGGGGTATGGTCTTAGATAGATCTAGTTTGATGAGATACCCTCTCTTATTAGAATAGACTAATACCTTCCACATTGGAGAAGCATCTTCCAAAATGGCTCTAGATTTTTGGGATTCCAATCTTGTTATTTCACCATGTGTACTTGTCTTCTATGAAACCCATATCCATAATATTAGTGAATAATATGAAATTATTTAAATCATGAAAATATTAACTTTAGAATATTTGTCCCATCATATTCTCTGAACTATCCATAATCTTGATGATGTCCCCCTAATGAACTAATCATTAAATCCTAGATAAAAATGATCCAAGTGATGACAAAGAGTCTCCCTTTCAGAAATATCACATTGGGAATATTCAAAATAATTAAGGATAGAAACTGGATTATAAATAATCATGATGGTAACATGATATATAGATGTATACACTTTCTCAACTGATATAAATCCCCTTTATAACACCCATATGTGTCTGTTATTAGAAATATCATATATTCAACCCTAAATTCCCAAGTACTTCCTTTTATTACTAAGGTTCCCTACCTTCTATTTCACCTCCAAACATGATTATAAAGAAATTTGGTTGGTTGTAAAAGCATTAGATATGATGTATATTTTAGAAAATATTTTAAACCCTTAACTATTCCAAACAACAAATGAGGTCATAGTGATTGTATAGAAAGGGAATTATTAACTAGACCCCTTTTTGATTTATCAAATTTAGGTGAAATGAGAAGGAAAACTATTTTTATACTGGTAACCATTCCACCATAGAATTATAGTACATAAATTGATTTATTAGTCTTCCGAGTAGTGATAAAAGGTACTATAGATTCCTCTGAAACAATACATAATGGAACAAAAATGGTTGGTATCCAGTACCTATTTACTATTTTCAGAAGGAACCAACTAGATGTCCAAAGGCACCCAAATACCCAAAAATTCTTCAAGGATAAACACATCATGCATGTTTTCCACTATAACACTAGTCAAGACACCATTTATAGATATATCCTTAGGTGAATTAACTTATAAAAAAGGCATTCTCACCTTTTCCTTATTCTCTACTCTCTTGAACAACTTCTCTAGGGGTACATATATTTCTTGGTCATTCCAACCCCCTCTGCCTCTATAAGTAACCAAGAAGTAACCTACATATACAAAATAACAACATCTTGTGGATCATTTCTTCCTATATGATCATAGGACACATATTTCTACACATCCAAATATTTTTAAAGATAGCCACAGTATTCTCCACCTCACCAAGTGGGATCTCTAATCATAATATGAGAAGTTTTGAAGTGAAGGGGATATATTTTGAAAATAGGGGCAAAGTTACCATTGAGATGACAGTCAGAAAAAATGCCACTTGGTATTAAATAACTAACCTCTGATTCCAAGAAAAAGAGTCACCCTCTCAATGTTCAAAATTGTAAGGTGGATCCTTTGAAATATCCACCTCCGTTCCTATTTTATCTAAAATCATATGTTTAATTGAAATAATTCCCTAATATAAGAAAAGAAAATATCAAATAGTGTATTTAATTCCCTTTAGTAAATAAGGAATATAAATTGAAGAGGGTTTATAAGAAAAATAACCCAAACTAAAGATGAATATGGATCTTTTACCAAATGAAGGTCTGTTAAACACCTAAAGAATATAAAGCACCACCAACCATATGATCTACCTTCCCCATCCCATGATTTATTGAATTTATTTTGCGAATGGAGGTGGATGAATAACTCTTTTCATCTCAACACAGAAACTACTTTCAATGGATCAAGATTCAATGAAGTCAAAACAGTATTGAAAAAAAACATAATGAAAAATAATCTATACTGAACATGACTAAATTAGTAAACTAATATAAATTTAACACCAACTACATCCCCAATACTAAAATACTAAAATATATGGTTATTTTTCACTGAAATGGAATCTTAAGGGGATACTTGGACCCCCGCGATATATGGAGGATACCTATGAGAGATCTACAAAATCCACTAATAAAAAAACCTCCTTAATGGTCCTGGGGGGATTTTATTAGCCTCCATGAGTATCAACCACTTTTATAGGATTCATATATGGGGAGGAATCCCAATGATAGGTGTCATACCCATCAATAATAGTGGCAATAGATTGGTTGATGTTGTACGCATGTCAGCCATCACCGATATAATGGTCAAAAAATTTGAAAGTTTTGGAGGGACATTGGGAATGTTATAAGAATCAATAAACAATATTTTATAATTTAATCTCATTTATTAAAACATTAAGCTCAGAAAAATTAGTAAATTAAAAGATAAGTTAATATTTTATATAAAATAACACAGTTGAGCACCAAATACTAAAAGTGGTCTCATACCCAGAATTTATAAACTATATCACACCAATTATGAAGACTTAATAATTTTACTAATATAATAAATATGTAATTTTACATAACTATAATCATAGAGAGACTAAGATTAGATTTTTATAGGAAGAATAACTTGAAATATTCACATAAGTAGATAGGTATTTCAAATCTCTTATTGAGATATATCCAGTATCACCATAAAAGAGATATTACACTAAGAGATGAAAAAGAAAACACTCCTGGATGATAGAGAGATACATTGATAGATTAAAGTAATAAATTTCCAACAAATCATAACTATGGAAATATAAAAAATAAAGCATCTACCAAAAATAAAAGAAGACATAGATAAAAAAGTACTATTATTAAAAAAACTCTCGATAAGAACACTAACTACCCGAAGATTATTAACTTGACACTCTATGTCCATCATCAGCATTGAGTTTAGTTTAAAAGTATAACACCCCAGGCCAACACTCCTATATCTGGTTCCAAAAACACTTTATTTAGACGTTGTAGTTGATCCAATGTGATATGAACCTATTTTTATTTTACAAAATTACAATACGATAAGCATTATAGCTCATAAAACATCTCACAATACCACGTATATAAGGTTTTCTATCAATATTGAATGGTTAAATGAGAAAATTATTTTATAAAAAATATGATCATTTCTCTATAATCAAACAATAATAGAGCCACTTCTAGATATCTTCTTGGTAATACTCATCATTATAAACTAGAAAAATAAAGCATAATGAAGGAGTGATCTCAAACTTATAATAAGTAAAAACTTATCAATATGTGATTAACAGTTAAATAAAATTAATATATAAAAACATATCTAGGGGAGACATTTATTTTTAAAAACAACAAGGAACAATTTTAGTTGTCTATAAGTCATGATAGAACTAAATGTAATATCAAATGAAGAAAATTATTGCATGGATAAAGTGTATGGAATCAGGATACGTTAAACACGATTAAGAGAGAATAATCATTGGAAAATAAAAATATATAATATCATTAAACCAATGTATAATAATAAATTATATCAAAAACATAATAATAGAAAATCTTTTAAACATTGCTTCTAATATAATGATTATAAAATAGTTTGTGAGAAAGGATTTCAGCATCTCATTCAGAGAAAAAAACTTCTCAACAAAGCTTCCCATATCTCATTCACACAAAAAACTCATGAACAAAGCTTTATTCATATCACTCTATCAAAAAAATTATAAAAAAAATATTCCCACATATTGTTAACTCGACAAAATTATCAACGAATCTTCCCATATCTAATTCATGAAACATTTCATCATATTATCTGATATGAAACCTTAAATATTTCATTTGAGGGTAATATAAGACCCCACATATTTTCAACAAAACATATTAGGACCACTTAAAATAAAATCATTCATATTATAAAAAATAACTCTTTGAAATAAAATATTTTTCACAAATATTCCAAATATATCACATAAAAATATCATGATTGTTTGATAAAAAAACATGATCACACAAAAGGATTTTTTAAGAAGAGGTCGTATATGGTGATTTTTGATAAATAACTTCATTAGTAAAAAATCCCATGAAAATGTAAAATAAATCACAAAACTATTTTTCTTAAAAAGCATTTTTAAATATCATCTTAAAACACTGTTATTTTCATGTCACTTTCCGAAAACCATTTTTTTAAAAGAAGATAAAACATATTAAAACATTTCTTCAAAAAAATAAATAAAAATATATCAAAAATAAATAAATTATATTTCAAAATGTGAATTAAAAGAGAAGAATAACATTGAAAATAAAATACTTTCATGTATCTGAAAACATTTTTATTGAAAACCCAAACCAATAAAATGAAGAAAAAATCATTGTTTTAAAATGAATAAAGTGGGGAAAATTTTCATTTGAGATAAAAAAATTTATTATTCACTGGGTAAAAGAGAACATTGGTGGGAATAAAAAAAATAAAGATTTGGGAAAAAATACATTAAAATAAATGGAAATTAGTATTTAAAAACTAAATTTAAAAAACAATATAATCATGTAGAAATGATAATTCGATATGAAACAAGATTTACTAAGAAAATTTGGTAGAAATAAAACATAAAATTATAATATGTGAGATTAGATAAGCCATTGAAGATAATATAAGAAGATAATTGATTATGAACTATGGAAAATATTTGAGTCACGAAAAAACAATTCATCTTGAGTAACATTTCAATCAAAATCCCTTGAAGAATAGGGATTGTGATTGAACATTAAATACCATGATTAAAATATTTCTAATGATATTATCTCTGAAATATGAAATATATTCATCCCATAAATGAAATTAAGTTCATAAAAAGAAACACGTCTCAAATAGAGGAATTGGAGACAAAAACCCCACACTGTTTAAGAAAAAATATAATAAAAACCCTAATAAAAGATATAGAGACTGAAGATGATGATTAAATTCCAAGAATAAATATAATTCATGATATTATGTACCTAATAGTTAGTATACATTCCATTTAAATGGAACAAGGAGCATAATAGATAATTTGTCTCAAAGAAGAAAATTTTGAGATGAAACTCGTACCTTCTTAATGATTCATTCTACGCCCATGAAAAAAAATCAATGGTTACTTAATCATTGGTTTGATGTTTAAAATTAAAATAAGGCTTAATAAAACTTCTATAAATCTTGGGCTTAAGGATGATAAAAAATGAATTCTAACAGAGGTTTTTTGGGCAGAGATGCAAGTTAAATTTGAAATAGAAGTTAAAACATGGATGGGTGGAAGTGATACCCTTTTATATGAAAAGAAAATTAAATTTTTTAATAACCTTCACACTTTCACAACATTTTTTATAGATGTTTCCAGGCTTTTTTCTTGGGTTTGTACATAATAAAATTTTTATTTTCATCTTGGTAAGTAGTTTTTTAACTAAGTAATTTATATTTTATTTAAAAATATAAGGTTACCCTTATTATCAGAATATTTATGTTTTAATCCTAAATTTAATATTCATTTAGTATAATTAAATTTCTAAATATTATAAAATCGACATTTAAATTAAAATATATTATATTTTAAAATAATTTTTTTGTAGAAAAATGACATTTAACCATTATATTTTCTTAATCATATTTAATATTGATTACCAATTGAATGAGTTTCTAAATAATTATATACAGGTTTAAACAAAATATAAGAATAATAATTTAAATTATATTAATTTTATTAATTATATATAAATTTCACAATACTAATTAAAAAAATATTTTAAAAAATATTTTTCCATTATCATGGTACTTAATTTTAACTTCACTAAAATTATATTTATGTGTAAAAATGAACTTTAATTTGATAACTAATATTGAAGTGTTGAACTCAAATAGAAAATATATTCATAAAATTTATAATGTATAATTTTAAATATAAACGCATAAAAATAGATTTTAGTGTGAAATATGACTTTAGTTTCATAAAATTTAACCATGTATTTAATAAACCCAACATAGTATTTATAAATTATTTTTATTACTAATTAAATATATAATTTTTATATAAAAAAGGGTTTATTAAACTTTTAATTTACTCTTTTATCATAAAAGTGATAGTTTTTTTGTTTATCTATATTTTTTTAATTCATAGAAAAATCAATTATTTTCAAAAAATATAAAAAATCCTTACTAAACTAATTTGGATATAGTGAATTAAAAATAAATTTCATTTTTTAAAATTATAATTAAAAAATCTATATATTCAATTCCTGAATAAAATCATAAAAAATAATTAAAACCTATTTTTATTGGAAAATAAAATTTTCAAATATAAATTGTTATTATTCTTATTTCATACCATTTACCTACTAAATTGGTGTTAAAAATTTATTAATATCTAACATAAATTATCACTATTTATCATAAATTTATCAGACGAAAAAATCATATCTCATGAATATTTAGTTTTTAGAAAAAAATTATTTTTATAACTAATAAATGATCTTATTAGTCAATTTAGGTAAAATAATTGAATTTTTTTCATATTAAAAGTATCCTTTATTTTATTTATATAATTATTTCATAAAGGGTATACTATTATTCATTATTTCTAATTCCATATCTTGTTTTTGATGGTCATGCTTAAATATTTTTATTTTATCTAAATATATTGTGCTTTCATTTATATTTGGTGTTGTGTGTGAAGCAAGATATACAATACAATAGTGTAATTTGAGGAAAACATTTATTAAAATCTTGGTCATTATAATAATCATGTGCATCATTAGCATTTTATCACGTTCCCAGTACCCTACCACCAAATACCATATATTATTTTCTGAACAAAATTAATAAGATCTACCCCTACATCCACCTCCACATTCCTCTCTCACCCAAAAATAAAAAAATTAATATCTGTAAAAACTAAATCATATCTAAAAACCCAAAAAAATATACCTCAATCCTGAAGTTATTAAATAAAATAATACTATTAATAACTAAATTCATTATACACTTCCCATTTTTTCATTAATTGCATCACATAGTCTTAAGGTAAATTGTTGGTGGGAATAAAGTATGATATGGTTTTAACTATTATTCATAGTAAAATATAAGTATTAGTAAAAAAATTAAAAAAAATTAAAAATCTGTGGAGTGTGTGTGTCTAATTGTTTAAAAAGGTATGGGAAAAGGGAAATGACATTTTCTAGAAAAAAATAATGAAATTATAAAATCAATGAATCAATATAGATGTGACATTGGGAATAAGTAAGCATGTAAATTATTGTGATTTATAGAGGTGTAATAATATAATAATATGTAATTTATATTAACTAGAAGATTCAAACAAACTCTCGTTATTTTTTAAATCATTAAACTATTTCAAAAATGGGAATTTTTTTAATACTTTTTAAATATTGTTGAACGATTTATGTGAAGAAAAGAATATTTTAAGTGTTGTGTAAGCTAATGGTTTTTATTTTGTTATCATAATTTAATAACATATTTTAGGTTATTTTGTGATTAAATTTTAAATTTTTTAAGAAAAATAATTGTCTCCATATATTTATAGATTTAATGTTTAAAAGGTAATTTTAATGTTAAATAAAAGTTTTTGGGTCTTTTCAGATTTTTTATAATTGTATTATTATTTTTATTCTTAAAAGTGTGTTTCGGTATATTTTGGTGACAAAGAGTATATGTCACAATTGACTATGAAGCACAAAGATCCAGTTGTGTAGAGTAATCCAAGTAAACATGAACAATATATTTTTAATCTTCATGGGTGGAAATGAAGAAGAGTCAATTATATCATGTTAATATTATTCAAATGTATATATGAAAAATATATTTTATCAAATTTCATCGTACAGATCGACCATGATGTGTAACTTGCTGTTCATGATCGACTATGCATGTAATGACACTAGTTTTGTTGTATTAGTATTTTGAATATTTATATATATGTATTTGGATTTATCCTTATAGTTAGAATTTTTTTACATGTCTCGAGACCCTAGAATTAATATATTATACATATTAATATATTTTAAATCACCCACATGAAGCATTTCTGTATGAATGGTTTTTCCATTGTGTGGGACCACATATGGGAAATGTGAGAAAATTTTTGGTTTTAAAATGTAAGGTTTTCCCTTAGTGTTACTTAATGTTGGTCAGTATCAGACATTCTGATGAGGGATCCATTGGTGGTTACGTTAAGTGAATTAATTAATTTTATTTATTTATTTAAAAACCCTAAACCTAATAATAATCTATTAATACCTCAATATAATGTTTTTAGGGTTAGATTCATAATCCTAGAAGTATTAGAGATCATAAGAAGTCATTATTCATTAATGGATTAAGATCAGAGAACAGCAATGATCGGATCGAGGTGGATTGAGAGGCAGAAATTGAATGCATCAGATCTTCTCCATCACTGTAGAATGCGCTCATCACAAACTATTGATCCTTAGATGAGGTAGGGATCATTATTTTTGGTTTATTCCCTTTTGATTTAATAATCAGGTATTTTTATATCTACTTTTATTGATCTATGATTACCCAACCATTGCATGACCTATTATGTAAATTGATCTATCAAATCAAATTTCTTTTATTGTTCCGTAGTTCCCCCCCACATTCCCCACCTAATAATCATTGGAAATGATTTCATTATTCAAAAATGGGTGTACTTTGTTCTTATACTTTTCCCCCATTGTTCATCATTTTCTTCACTGTTGACCCAACAGATCATGGTTTGACATTATAGGGATGGTTTCAAGTGTGATTGAAGCTTATAATTAATGTTGTTTGATCCAATGATGTTTGGATAGATGGTTTTAAATGGATAATGGTCTAATATTGTATATTGGTGATGGATCCATGGTTAGTGGATTTTGAGTGGGGATGACTATTGTTATGTCATTGCATGGGAGATCATATTTCTGATTTTTGGCCATGGGAGGCTAGAGATTGATATTTGAAAATGGACCCCCTCAATTTCATGTGGTCAAAATCTATTATTTTTAATGTTGAATGTAGTTCCATAAACTGCATAAAGAAACTAGGTTTTGCAAAAAAAAAAACTAACTACATGATGTGTAGTCTAGGTAAACACATGTTGTGTAGTCTCTTGGATATGGAGGCATAGGTTTTGGGAAGAGATAAACATCTCATGTTTTGGGGACCTGCCACATGATGTGTGACTTGGTACAGGAGGCTCAATGTGTACTCTGAGAGTAAACAGTCATGGACATGGATAGGAAAATGGGCATGGCCAGAGTACATGGGCTTGGTTATGTACTCAGGCATGGGTAGGACACCTGGGCATGGGCCAATGTACATAGGTACTGGACAGAATAGAATGAGTATTGAACATGTGGTTAAGACACTTTTCTTACCACATTTATACACTATATAGTATGACATGGATTTTTAAGATATTTCTAATGGTAAACAAGCCCAAATGATGAAGAGAGGTCGCATGCTATGTCACCCAACATACACAATGTGTATTAATCCTAGGATCTTCATATTTTGTATCTATTTCTTCATAACTAAATTTTTTTCCCATGACTAGAATATCCTAAGTAGTTTTCCATGTAGAATATGATGGTATCCCTCATGGTGACTTTTGATCTATGTTGTGAGGTGTCAAAAGCATGAAACATTTTTAAGAGATTCTTGGAATGTAGTAGTGATCATGTAGGATCATCATAGAGGTGTTAGGGTTAGAACCCATCCCCCCCCCCCATCACACTGGGGTGTGGGTATAACATTCTCTCCACAAAAGACTAGAATAACCACCTACTACTCCAAGGATCAGGCCCTATATCTACTGAGGGTCACCCTAATGAAAAAGGACGTAGATCCTCTACCTACCAAGTGACACCCCATGTTGTACCCTATTGTGAGTCCTCTACCTAATTCGTGGACCCCCGCCCCCCTCGATTAACTAGGGTGAAGTTCTTCTACCTACTGAGTGGAACCCCCCTAGAGTATTAGGGAATGGGTCCCCTACATACTGAGTGGAACCCCCTGATGCACTAGGGTGTGGGTCTTATACCTACCAAGTGGCTCCCCCTAATACAACAGGGTGGGGGTAATCTACCTACTAGGTGGAACCCTCCCCCACCCCCACCCCAATGCACTAGGGAATAGAACCTCTATCCTCCATGTTACACCCCCTAATGCACTGGGGAGTTGATAATCTACCTACCACATGGCACCCCCTGACACACAAAGGTGTGGGTCCTCCACTAGATATTTTTATACCTTATCTATGGAGAATAGTGGTGTGGCTTTCATCCTTCATATAGATTCAAATAATTGTATGATTTATGTATTACTAAATATCTATCCCCCTCATCATTGGAGCATAGTGATCATGTATAGGTTCTCCATACCAAATTTTATGTTGTTGTGCATGATTTTGGACATCAGAGATGGACCTTTGCAGTGGTTAGTTGACTCATAATTATTAGTTGGTAAATAGAGATAGATATATCCCTTTTCACTAATTTGGGATTCCTTATGATGAAATATAGGTTATTTGTATGGTGGTTGTCTCAGATTATGATTGACATGCCTTCATTGGTTGAGCTAACTATTGTACCTTTCTATAACATTGTTTGTTGTTTATGGTGTTTCCTCATACGTATGTATATAATCACACATATATGCTATTTTACCACATGATTTTTATCTTTTGCAGATGATAGTAATATTAGTGGTGACTTTTATAAATCATAGAAGTACATGGGTTCATTAACCCCATTCAATGGATGGATATAGGGATCAAGAGGTTGACTCTCTCGGTTTCCCCCTATTGCTGTTATTTTCAATATACGACTTAATTTTGGGATGGTATTATATTATTCTCCACTTTTATTTCTTTTTATATCATGTTAATATGAAATATTCACTATAGTTTGTTGCATGGATGGTTATAATCTAAATGATGTGGTTTTTTATTATTCTTATGCACTTTCCCATGGGGATGGTTGTGTGTGAATATATATACTCTAGGAAGAGGACACCCTGTTCAATTATTCCTTATCGTTGTTTGTCTCCATCCCATAGCCTACTTGAGGGGGGCTTGGGGTTATCACACTCGGCCTATTACCGGTCAGGCATGACCTAGTGTCTTGGGTATTGAAAGAGTGGTATCAGATATGTTCATCATTGGTTCGGTGTTAGAGTGGGGCCCATGGTGAGGAATGGTATGTGAACTTAAGGAAATTGTGTCAGAGTGTCTCTGGTGTATCTTATAGGTTTGGGAACCCAATATTATTGTGGTGGCCAACATATCCTTTCAACAAGGATCTGACTACCTAATTTTTGACATGGAAAATTTATACATCAATATAAAGGGAAAATGGTATGCATTTCATATTACATTGATCCCTTTGACTATCCTTCTTGAGTCAGCTCCCAAGATATTATCCTTAACCATGAAACATTTTGATATTTTTCAATATTCATCTAAAATGATAGCCATATAGTATTTTTAGATACTGTTTTAATGCTAACTAGTTGAGTTATGAGGTGTAAGTTCAGGTACCCATTAGTGATGTGTTTTCTCTAATTATGCATGGAGTGTTTCCACTACCTACTAAGTCATGCATGGATCCACCACTAGTGGTCTTGGCAGATGACCATCCACATGCTGAGAAATCGATGGATCCATAAAGATAGGATGATGGTACATATAATTTTAGCAGGTTTCATGAGTTCTAGCATAAGATACCGCTCGAGGTTTTCAATGATCTGTAACCTTAGTTAGTGGAGGTTTGGTTCAAGTTAATGGTCTAGGTTTTCTTGCTTATGAGGACCCTAATCAAATAGATGGTTTCATTCAAGACTATAATTATTCATGGGGAAATTATTGGTTCTAGGGGTATTGGTAGATGATTAACTTATATTGATTGCACATAATGAGTTCTAGATATAGAGACTAACTATATTTCTTTGTGAGACAGAACCCTTTATCAGGTGGTAGAGAACTGGAATGAGCCTATTGTGAAAAATTTTCACTTAGAAAGAAAACCTCTTGGGGTATGTCAACGTGGAATGAGTTCTAGAGGGTGATGTAGGGTGTCATTGGAGCCTTTTTTGGGCCACTCTTGCTGTTAATTCTGACATGAAAGGAAAATGGATACTTCCTACACTGATTAAAATTATTTTGCTGAAATTTAAATCCTTTTCATTGAGTCAGTTCCACCCAATGTGGATAGTGTGGAGGTGTGGTGGTTGAGTAACATGGACTGATATGTTTGAGTTTGTTTTGATGGGATAAAGTGTAAGAGTGGGTCCTAATTAATTATGAAATATTTGAAAGGGTAAATATGGATTCACGGAGTAGAGGCTTGTGACCCCAAGCCTCCATGTGTGATCAAGGTATGACTTCTGTTTTATCTTCTCTAGTTACAGTTTTGGTACACAGACAAATGCCACATTTCTCAAGATGTAGCCCCAATTTGAGTCCTAAATATACCAATGGAGACTTTTATATTTATTTATGTTTTTTTAGGATCCTATCAAGGGGATTGAATATCGCACGCTTTTACATATAGAGTGATTATACTCTAGGAGGAGAGATAACCTCACATGGAATCCGTTCATAGCCAGTTGTAAAGGCAAATTATTTTTTCCTATGCATGGACTAGTTTTATATTTTTTATACCCAGTTCAATTATACTAGTGATATTTTTGGTGTACCATAGTTAGTCGGATATAATTTAACTGAATTTGGAAAGAAGGGATCCTAGTTAGATCAGGATGATCTCATGTGTAGGGGGTAGTGTTGATTCCTTAATAGTTGATTAGTATGACCCTGAGAGTAGTGGATGCTACGAGTTACCAGTTCCTATGATGTTTAAGAGGTATGGAGAAATTTTCCTTAAGGATGTTCTAGTTTCAACTTCCTATCATGTTTTTTTTTCTATATAGACTTACACCATGGATAAAATAATATCTACACTAGAATATGAGATGACCCCAGGTAGCTATGAAAGCTAAATGTGTGGTTTGAATGTCTATAGAAAAGGGTCCTCTTAGACACAATGTTCATGGTTAGAAATCCCTGCATTGTTTTCCTAAGATATAGATACAATATTAAAGTTAAATGTGTATTTACATCATCTGAATAAGGTGGTTTTTAGGACATAGTATCCAGTCCTGACTACCATTGAATTCATTGAATTCTTGTTTGGATAGAATTGGTTCTTGAAGTTATACTTCAAAATATATTATCACAATCTATGGGTGTGATTGGAGGATGTACCAATACAGGCTTCCAAGATCTACATAATTTATATTGAGTTCATGGTGAAACCCTTTGGTGGGTTAAAATCCCCAGTAGAGTTGTGGTACTTATGAACCAGATCCTTAACCCTTGTTTAATCGGTTCATGGTTGTCCTCTTCACTAGAACCCTTGTGTACTCAAAGTAAGAGGTTAATTATTTGATACACTTGGGGATGGTTCATGAAATCCTTGGAGAGTACTATCTTTATGGGCCTCTCTTGTAGAGACAGTATTGGATTCAATAGGACCATTATTATTATAGGTCTCGTCATATAAGGGGATGAAAGTAGAGATGGTAAACATTAAGGAAATTCTATCTTGAGAGCCACCCAAGGGTGTGGTTGTATCAGTAGAATCTCACAGTGAAGTTCACCATATGTTTTTTTTGAGAAAGGTAATAGATCATTTTACCTCTTTGAAGTTGGACCTTTGGGATTAAGATGGTGAAACTTACCTCCAGTCAATAGTTGATATCACACCGCTTCTTCAACATGTTATGGAGGATTTTCTTGGAGATATCAAATATGGGATATTTCATGACTAGATATCCATAAGACATGATCCTGATGTGTTTTTTGATGCTGGGTAGAAAATTATCCTTCTTTTATGATGGATTATGACATCATTCATGCTTTAAGAGGAGGTTCTAAGAAGTTTTTTTCCATTAATAAAATACCCAAAAGATGTGTGAGTGTACTAAACTCTTTTTTAATTAGTATGGGTGTCCAAGGTTGTTAAATCTCATTTTTTAGATTACTCTCTTTGCCCCACCTATCAGTTGGTGAAGGCCAAGGTGCCCTATGGAAGTTTAAATGGGATGGTACCTTATGGGTTTCTTTAATACAAATTTCATGATCAGTTAGTTGTCTCAATACTATAATAGGGATCATAGACTATTTACACAAGTTATCCCACATATTAACCATCTAATATTAGATCTTGCTGGAGGGTTCAGGATGACTATGCTTGCTAGAGGTAGTATAGATTCTTGTAATTACCTCGACGATCATTCTAGTAAGTGATGCTCACATCACATCACAGTTATGTAGAAGATTCAAGAGACCTTTGGGACTCAGTTTCATTTGAGTAGTGTTTTTACCCTAGGTTGATGTCTAGGTGAAGGGGACTATTTGGGTTCTAGTGTACATGCTTTGGGTTTGCATTTTATTTTTGTGACACAATTGGGAGGATCATATATTGGTAGAGTTTTAATATCATAAAATTTTCCAATCCATCATCAATATGGCTCCATTTGAGGTTATTTATGGTGCAACGCCCCGACCCCAGTTACCCAGAGTTGGTGCATTATTAAATAACATTGGTATGATCACAAGAAAGATCAAATATTGAAAGATCTATTGGTTTAGTATCCTTGGAAACACTAGATATATTCATAAGTCTTACATTACATCATAAAATGAAAAACTACTACAACAACATATTGTCTCCATAATCCACACTCATATCCCCACATAATATCCCTGTAGGTCATTCATAATTTACATCTTCACTTCCTGGGAGAAATAAAACATAGAAAAGCGGTGAGCTCAAATGCCCAGTAAGGATAACAATATAGCGGAAACTTTCATAAATAAGAATAAACATTTAAGGAAATGTATAACTAAAACAAAAGCCTTTCAAACTTGAACTTTCAACATGGTATGGCATAAATAAAATAAAATAATGCCATTTACTTATTCACATGGATATTCTACTAATCGAATAATCACATGCAAAATCAATAACCAATTTCATAATGTTGGAATGCATAATGCCAGACTATCATAACCACATAGTCAAAACCTCGTGCCAAGACTACAAATAAGATTTTGTCAAGGCCTTGTGGCAAGACACTAGTTTGTCTCATGAGACCTATCGATGAAATTTTTTTATAAAATACTTACGTTTAAAATTGCTAAAAAATACTCCAGTGTTTTTCTGAAATCATTATGCAAGATTTTGAAAACAAAATAACTATTTCTGACACTACTCGACTAATTATAGGCCATGATGGGTCCACTTCCAATCCATTCCTATCTAACACACTCAAGAGTCAGGTTTTCTGAAAACAGTTTTAAGCTTGCGTTAAATACGTATGCATTTGCACTGGATTTTCATATTTTTGAGAGAAATATTTCTTTTTATGAAATCATTTAAAAGTCACACAAATATAAAATAAAACTTTTACATTGAAAATAATCTTATAATAGTGTAAGGGAAGCTTTGAAGGTTTTATAACGGCATAAAATAACCGCACTCGCCGTATAAGTTAAAAAAAACATTCTTACCTTAATTCTGTCGAAAAGGTTAAAAAGGACCTTGTTTTGAAAACGACGGAAAGATTACTCTTATAAAAAGTCAAAAAAGGGTATAAATTACTTTAACCCATATTCATGTAAATAAAAAAAATGTTTTGAAATACATTTTGAAGAAACATGGATGTGGATGATAAAGAGATCCCAGTAGATTATTATGTATAAACAACCTCGGATAATGAAGAGATTGTGAAATAACCCTTACCTTGTACTTTTCCTTGGTTGGGGTAGGTTAACCTCCTGTATAATGGTGAAATAATTGTTATTAAATTATAAAATAATCATATACATTAATATGATATCATATATGATCTTTTAATATTGATTTGATAATAATATCTTAGTATTATCGTTGTTTCGGGTGTTAACTTACTTGTTTTCTTTTATATGTTTTGTTACATAAGACATGTTTGTAAAGGATAGGTTTTATATTATTCATATCCATAATTATATCAAGTCCTTAAACATCATTTTTTAAATCATCAAATGATAATTATACTTGAATGGATACGATGGAGAATGAATCTCATCGCGTTCGTGGAGACGGTAGTCCGTACGTACGCACGAGCGACAATATCATTCTTTTGATAGTAAAATAATATATAAATGGATGGTATATCATATATAAAGAATCATTAACATGTTATATTTATTATTTACATGAGTTACACATCATTATTATACCCATCCAAATAATATTATATTGAATAACAATTACACCACGACGCGGAGACGGTAAGCCGTACGTACGCACGTATGGTGACATGTTATTCAAAGGGTGGATAGAATACTGAATATGGTTGTACCATATTTATAATAACATCATAGTATATATATGATACTGGATTTATTATTTTAGAATGGTAACAACAAAGGAAGAAGAAGTGGAAGAAAAAATGAACTTAGAAAAGGGTGGTGAAATCATTACCTCTTCTTCGGGTTCTTCCATTTGATTTGATCAAAAGGGCTCCTTAGGTTGGATTTCTGATCAAACTAAGGCCCCTAGGTTGTAGTGAGGGAAGTTGGGAGAGTATTTGGGCAGAGTTTGGCTGAACCAAAAGGCTTTGAAGGTGTGAAGAAATGAGAAGGAGGAGTGCCCTTTTATAAGAGGGGAGAGGGGCACCTTTGGAAAAGCTAGAAATATTAATTTATAATAAATTCATATTCAGTTTCTAATGGATACAATGTTGATTATTAAAAGGTTAAGGTGGGTATGGGTCAAAAACAACTCAAACAATAGAATTTAGACAGGTTTGGGTACATATTTTAACCTTATCTTTAAGTATTAACTCTAAGTTAATTAGTTTCACTTTTACAATGTCTCTTTGTATTTTTATATAATATGGTTAATAAACTTACTACATACATACAAGCGACCCCCAAGTGGTCCATTAATGATGAAATTATTATGATATAAGTCTCTTGGTCGAACCTTAGATTTTTAGGAATTTAATATCAATTAATAATATAATATTTTTTTTAAGAACTCTTTTATGTTAATTTTGACACTATTCAATAGTTGTTTTTTTTGAAACTCATAACAGATTTATTACTTCGAAAGAAGTCAATTAATTCAATCCTAATATATCATATTATCCTAGAAAATTAGTTTAATTCATTAAAAGGTTCATATTATATTTATTTGGGTATTTATAATATCAATTATTTTACTTTTTCACTATTATAGTAATTACTGCATCATCATTGTGTCATAAATAAAATAAATTATTTAATGTCTAAAAATTATAAATAAAATATGATTATCTAGGAAATCTTTTTATCTTTCTAATGAATATTTATAATCTAAAATCCAACATACATAACCCTATGTAACAATTTTTTTTCTAAAAGATATATGCTTGTGTCATTTTTGTATTCATTTTAACTTAATTAAAATAAAGTGTCATTATCACTTACAAGTGGATTCATGGGGTCCCAAAATCGACCCAAAGATTCCCATGGTCGACCATGTATCAACAAATAGGGTTAAGACGTGTTTTAGGGTAATTTAGTATTATTATAATATTATTTTGTAACCCTTATTTACCGGATTTACCCTTAACCATGGTAAATAAAATATTTACCGCAGTAATTATTCAAAATGTCTAAAAATAAAAGTTACTTATTTACACAATTTGAACATCATGATTCCAAATATTTAATCCATTTTCCTAAATTCAAAACACAGAATTGGCAGAAATTAATATAAAATTAATTCCTGCTGTCAAAACAAAAAGCGTGTTTTTAAGAGATAATAACTATCAAAAGATTGACTCTTGTTTATGTTCGGTTTAATTGTAAAATTATGTCCAATGACCAAAATTATATTAAATGGTAAAAATATATTCTAAATATACTTTAAAACTACTAAAATTCATAATTTATCACTATTAATTATTTTGATTAAAAATGTTGTTTTTAATTAAAATTTAGTAATTTTCACTATTCATCAAAATATGAAAGTTATCCGAAAAGTACAAAAATTTCACCATAGGATAAATTAGATATTCCGAATCCAAAAATGATGTCCATTTTGAAATATAAAATATATATAATTTTAAAAAGTAGGTATTACTATTCATAAAAGCTAGTTTGATTGGTTGTTAGAACTCGGTGTTGCGTACAACACACGCTATTGTATTATTCAAAGGAAAGCATACCGTGGAAGCTTGAGATGTTTCATTTTAAATTTTTTGATGTCCCCATTTAGTCAAAAAGCTTAAAATATTGTATTTAAAAAGGGTTCACTATTAAAAGTTGATAAAAGTGCAATACTGAAAATGAATTTGTTCTTGCATTATATCTAAGAAACTCATAATATGGATTCTAAAATTATAAGGATTATATAAAGTTTAAAATTTAGATAATACTATTCATAACCTCTTTTGAATGACTTTTTTTTGTAAGTCATGGTGTGATTGAACTCGGTGTTGCGTGTAGTGAAAGTTATTGAATTATTTTGAAGAAATAACACACTATGAAATCTTGGGGTGTTACACTCTCCCCTCCTTCAATAAATTGCGTCCTCGCAATTTGAAATTGTTCTTCGAAAATAAAAGGTTTAAAATAGAAAATATATTTGTGGGAAAACCCACATCAGAAATTGGGTTACTAAAATTTAGTCTTAATATGAGGAAAAGAGAAATGAAAGGGTCACCACCAAATTATGATCTCGATTAGGAGAACATTGGTGTCAATTAGAGACATATAATTGGAGGAAAACGTAAATATTTATAGGTAGTGATTGGGGTCATCAATCACAAAAAAGTATAAAATTGAGGTCCTTAAACTCATCAATCTATGATGATTTGAAATACCATCAGTTCAACAACACATAGGGTATTGGGATAACACATTTTTGACATTTCAAAATATCTTAGTTGAAATCCCACATTGAAAAATGAATTAATGAGGCCTCTATTTAAAACAAAAAGTGGAAAGTATGAAGATTACCGAAAATAACACATACTAGGGTTCCATGTAGGAAAATATGGATATTGAAGAAAAATCTAACCATCAATTATCTGATGGAGAGTGGTAGAGAACATGGTTATGAAAAGGCCAACAATCCCAAAGCCATAAATTAGTGATGATTTAAGGTACCATCTAGGACAACATTTTTGTTCTAAGTTCCTTTTCTTAATGTTGAGGAATTTATTTATGAGATTGGCTAAGATCATAAGGAGATATACTTAATTTATAATTAGAGTATTATCCATTAATAAATTTCTTCATCTTTCACTCTAAAAGATAATAGAACGTAAAAAATTCTATTTACACTATTCATATAGGGTTCCAAAATAAGCGAATTTATAATTCATCTACAAGATCTTTTAATAAAAACTACATTATTTAATCCAGGACATCTCATGGGCCAGTGGTAGGTGATACACCCTTGTCGCCCTTCGTTTGCGGGTTCAAGTCTCACAGCCTTGCCGGACGCGACAGGTTGCCGCCCGACCTCCGGGTTGTCCTTTTATGGCAATCCAAAATAATCCAAACTAGAACTATCCAAAATACTTCTGTCCAAACTCACAGTCCAACATTTATAAGGATGGTAAAAATAATGTAGATCCTTTTTACCCCGTAATAGCATATGAATACCTTCATCATGTATTCTTTTAATACACAGAAACATCCTGAATTACCATATTCCTTATTGATTACATTCATGCTCCCTTATTCCATATAGAATGCTGGATATATTTCATCAATCCAAAAATGTTTTAAACCCCAAAAATGATGGAATATACAAATCATTAATCAGTTCCAAGGTAGTCATGAATATCCAATATAATTTATCCAAATCAATCATGTATTATTCCAAAATCACTACCTCGGTATCAGAACTATATTATGGTTTATCATTCACTCAACCATATATTTTCCAAAAATTTATCCTGCTATTGAGTCAATTTTCTTTGTTCCACACAATCTCAAGTCCTTAATGAAATAGTACTGCAGTACAATCCTTATATACTCCATAATTATTATAACAAGTACATTGTTGATACAACACTCAATTGACATTATCAACATAAGAACTCTAATCATTCCTCTTCATCTGTGGTAGTATCATAACTTGATTATTATCCAATAACATCATTTGAGGCATAGTCTGATGACTGGGACATAGGTTCACGTAGTGTCCAAACTCCTTGCAAATGAAGAATTGTACATTTGAAACCATTTTCTTACCCTTGTAGTCACGTACTTTGGGCCCTTTTCCTCCACACTTATAACAAACTCTCATTCCTTTCCGGAAAGTTCCAGGGTGTTTCTTTCCACAGTTACCACATATGGGAAAATTCTTCGTTTCCCTCTTCCCTTTATCCATCTTTCTCTCTTCCATCCTTTTCTTCTCTTTCTTCCCTTCAAAGCCATAGGACTCAGTAAACTCTTTACTTATCTTATCATCACATGATATTATTTCTTCATTTGATGATAATACATGGGAGACTATTTCTCTTATAAATTCTAGCTTAAGACCATGAAAGATATGATCCTTCCTTCTCTTTGGATCATGTGCATTTCTGGAGTTCTCATTCCTTCTACTGGGCGCCATTTCTAAAAAATGGCATACACTAGATCAGTTTATGAATAAAAATACATAATCCCATACTTATAAAACACTTAACATAAATTGAACTATTTATGGATATAATCCATAATCATAAAAATGTCTCCTTTGAGGATGTATATACTCATAAACCCTTCATAATGGTTTGTAAAGAAAATGATAATTATCCTAAGCATATCCCCCGGGAGTGTCGTAACCAAGAGTGCAGCAAGGCCCGTTGTCGTGCACCAGTTCCCGTTCGAGTCGAGCTCAAAGCAGTGTTTTCGGGTTTTACCCCTAGGTACATCTGTGCCAGAGCCGCCTCTACCTGCTCGTATCCAGACAGGGATGTATTTCTCTAAAAACTCACAAAATCCCTACAATACCAAAATTCTAGGAAGTTCTTCTACACTAATCCTCAAAGTTCATCTTAGGTCTACGTGCTCTAATCAGAGTTTATCTAAATCTAGCTTCCAAGGTTTGTACTAAACTTCCTCTGATACCAACTGTAACGCCCCGACCCCAGTTACCTAGAGTCGGTGCATTATTACATAACATTGGTATGATCACAAGAAAGATCAAATCTTGAAAGATCGATTGGTTTAGTAGCCTTGGAAACAGTAGATATATTCATAAGTCTTACATTACATCATAAAATGAAAAACTACTACAAAAACATATTGTCTCCATAATCCACACTCATATCCCTACATAATATCCCTGCAGGTCATTCATAATTTACATCTTCACTTCCTGGGAGAAATAAAACATAGAAAAGGGGTGAGCTCAAATGCCCAGTAAGGATAACAATATAGAGGAAACTTTCATAAATAAGAATAAACATTTAAGGAAATGTATAACTAAAAGAAAAGCCTTTCAAACTTGAACATTCAACATGTTATGGCATAAATAAAATGAAATAATTCCATTTACTTATTCACATGGATATTCTACTAATCGAATAATCACATGCAAAATCAATAACCACTTTCATAATGTTGGAATGCATAATTCCAGACTATCATAACCACATAGTCAAGGCCTCGTGCCAAGACTAAAAATAAGATTTTGTCAAGGCCTTATGCCAAGATACTAGTTTGTCTCATGAGACCTACCGATGAAATTTTTTTATAAAATACTTACGTTTAAAATTGCTAAAAAATACTCCAGTGTTTTTCTGAAATCATTATGGAAGCTTTGGAAAACAAAATAACTATTTCTGACACTTCTCGACTAATTATAGGCCATTATGGGTCCACTTCCAATCCCTTCCTATCTAACACACTCGAGAGTCAGGTTTTCTGAAAACAGTTTTAAGCTTGCGTTAAATACGTATACATTTGCACTGGATTTTCATATTTTTGAGAGAAATATTTCTTTTTATGAAATCATTTAAAAGTCACACAAATATAAAATAAATCTTTTACATTGAAAATAATCTTATAATATTGTAAGGGAAGCTTTGAAGGGTTTATAACGGCAGAAAATAACCGCACTCGCCGTATAAGTTAAAAAAACATTCTTACCTTAATTCTGTCGAAAAGGTTAAAAAGGACCTTGTTTTGAAAACGACGGAAAGATTCCTCTTATAAAAAGTCAAACAAGGGTATAAATGACTTTGAACCATATTCTTGTAAATAGTAAAAATGTTTTGAAATACATTTTGAATAAACATGGATTTGGATGATAAAGAGATCCCAGTAGATTATTACGTATAAACAACCTCGGATAATGAAGAGATTGTGAAATAACCCTTACCTTGTACTTTTCCTTGGTTGGGGTAGGTTAACCTCCTGTATAATGGTGAAATAATTGTTATTAAATTATACAATAATCATATACATTAATATGATATCATATATGATCTTTTAATATTGATTTGATAATAATATCTTAGTATTATCGTTGTTTCGGGTGTTAACTTACTTGTTTTCTTTTATATGTTTTGTTACGTAAGACATGTTTGTAAAGGATAGGTTTTATATTATTCATATCCAGAATGATATCAAGTCCTTAAACATCATTTTTTAAATCATCAAATGATAATTATACTTGAATGGATACGATGGAGAATGAATCTCATCGCGTTCGTGGAGACGGTAGTCCGTACGTACGCACGAGCGACAATATCATTCTTTTGATACTAAAATAATATATAAATGGATGGTATATCATATATACAGAATCATTAACATGATATATTTATTATTTACATGAGTTAAACATCATTATTATACCCATCCAAATAATATTATATTGAATAACAATTACACCACGACGTGGAGACGGTAAGCCGTACGTACGCACGTATGGTGACATGTTATTCAAAGGGTGGATAGAATACTGAATATGGTTGAACCATATTTATAATAACATCACAGTATATATATGATACTGGATTTATTATTTTAGAATGGTAACAACAAAGGAAGAAGAAGTGGAAGAAGAAATGAACTTAGAAAAGGGTGGTGAAATCATTACCTCTTCTTCGGGTTCTTCATTTTAATTTGATCAAAAGGGCTCCTTAGGTTGGCTTTCTGATCAAACTAAGTCCCCTAGGTTGTAGTGAGGGAAGTTGGGAGAGTATTTGGGCAGAGTTTGGCCGAACCAAAAGGCTTTGAAGGTGTGAAGAAATGAGGAGAAGGAGTGCCCTTTTATAAGAGGGGTGAGGGGCACCTTTGGAAAAGCTAGAAATATTAATTTATAATAAATTCATATTCAGTTTCTATTGGATCCAATGTTGATTATTCAAATGTTAAGGTGGGTATGGGTCGAAAAAAACTCAACCAATAGAATTTAGACAGGTTTGGGTACTTATTTTAACCTTATCTTTAAGTATTAACTCTAAGTTAATTAGTTTCACTTTTACAATGTCTCTTTGTATTTTTATATAATATGGTTAATAAACTTACTACATACATCCAAGCGACCCCCAAGTGGTCCATTAATGATGAAATTATTATGATATAAGTCTCTTGGCCGAACCATAGATTTTTAAGAATTTAATATCAATTAATAATATAATATTTGTTTTAATAACTCTTTTATGTCAATTTTGACACTATTCAATAGTTGATTTTTGTGAAACTCATAACAGATTTATTACTTCGAAAAAAGTCAATTAAATCAATCCTTATATATCATATTATCCTAGAAAATTAGTTTAATTCATTAAAAGTTTCATATTATATTTATTTGGGTATTTATAATATCAATTATTTTAATTTTTCACTATTATAGTAATTACTGCATCATCATTGTGTCATAAATAAAATAAATTATTTAATGTCTAAAAATTATAAATAAAATATCATTATGTAGGAAATCTTTTTATATTTCTAATGAATATTTATAATCTAAAATCCAACATATATAACCCTATGTAACAATTGTTTTTCTAAAAGCTATATGCTTGTGTCATTTTTGTATTCATTTTAACTTAATTAAAATAAAGTGTCATTATCACTTACAAGTGGATTCATGGGGTCCCAAAATCAACCCAAAGATGCCCATGGTCGGACATGTATCAACAAATAGGGTTAAGACATGTTTTAGGGTAATTTAGTATTATTATAATATTATTTTTTAACCCTTATTTACAGGATTTACCCTTAACCATGGTAAATAAAATATTTACCGCAGTAATTATTCAAAATGTCTAAAAATAAAAGTTACTTATTTAAACAATTTGAACATCCTGATTCCAAATATTGAATCCATTTTCCTAAATTCAAAACACATAAGTGGCAGAAATTAATTTAAAATTAATTCCCGCTGTCAAAACAAAAAAGCGTGTTTTTAAGAGATAATAACTATCAAAAGATTGACACTTGTTTATGTTCAGTTTAATTGTAAAATTATGTCCAATGACCAACATTATATTAAATGGTAAAAATATATTCTAAATATACTTTAAAACTACTAAAATTTATAATTTATCACTATTAATTATTTTGATTAAAAAAGTTGTTTTTAATTAAAATTTAGTAATTTTCACTATTCATCAAAATATGAAAGTTATCCGAAAAGTACCAAAATTTCACCTTAGGCTAAATTAGATATTCTGAATCCAAAAATGAAATCCATTTTGAAATATAAAATATATATAATTTTAAAAAGTAGGTATTACTATTCATAACGGCTAGTTTGATTGGTTGTTAGAACTCGGTGTTGCGTACAACACACGCTATTGTATTATTCAAAGGAAAGCGTACCGTGGAAGCTTGAGATGTTTCATTTTAAATTTTTTGATGTCCCCATTTAGTCAAAAAGATTAAAATATTGTATTTAAAAAGGGTTCACTATTAAAAGTTGATAAAAGTGCAATACTGAAAATGAATTTGTTCTTGCATTATATCTAAGAAACTCATAATATGGATTCTAAAATTATAAGGATTATATAAAGTTTAAAATTTAGATAATACTATTCATAACCTCTTTTGAATGGCTTTTTTTTTGTAAGTCATGGTGTGATTGAACTCGGTGTTGCGTGTAGTGCATGTTATTGAATTATTTTGAAGAAATAACACACTATGAAATCTTGGGGTGTTACATATGGGATACCTAATAGGTCACTGATGAACTATTCAAATCCAATGGAAGATATAATTTGGGGGCCTAGATTTTCTGCTAGAGTTGGTTTTGAATGCTTTAGTTCATCCGGGGGTGGATTAGGACTACCAAAAATTGTTTAGGGTATATGGTGGATAGAAATTCATGGTCGTTGGAGTTAGGCAAGGAGATCTTGATTTTCCAGATATCTCTCCTTGACATAGATTATGGAGATTTTCTCAGGGTGAAATACTATCTCAAGATTTTATAGTCCATTTTAAAATTACTACATTGGGTAGCGAAGTGGTGTACTACTTGTCCCTACAACCATAGTTAGATAGGGTTCTTGGTGTTTTCCAAATATTTTTACTGAGGATATATACACAAAGACCATTGTGCGATGTAGATCAGGATTATATGGATGTTGAGGGTGGAGTTACCATTTTATAGTTCATGTAGAATTTAAGAATCGGTGGAAGAAGTCCCTTTGTGGAAAAGTGTTTCCCTTGTGTGTGAGGTTCTTAATAGCATGGGATCCTCTAAGAGGTCTTGTTAGAGTGGTGGATCCAAATGTGAGTTCTGTATCTTCACATAACTGAGTAGGTTTTTCACTTTAAGAGATAAAAATACTTAAATGTGGTGAGAGTTTAACTACTCTAGTTTTTTTTTGGATTAGTCCTTTTAATATTTCTATGTATATATCTAGATTTTTCCATGAAGTTGGTGCAGTGTTTGGGTGTCTTGGGTCCCGAAAATTAAAATATTAAAAATATTAATATATTTTATACCATGTGCACACATCGTTTCAGTATAAATATTTTTCTTATTTTTTTTCCTTTTATGGTAAATATGAGACCACTGTTGATTCCTGAATATAGGGTTTTCCTTAGGTGTGAATTAAATTTGGTCATTGCTGAATGATCGGTTGAGGCAGCCATTGGCAGGTATATTAATTGAATTACTTAATTTATCAGATAACCATAAACCTAATAATACTTTATAAACACCATGATATGATATTTTTTTAGTTTTATCCATATAACCCTTAGATCATTATAGAGTAGTATGAACTGTTACTGATTGAAAGATTAGTATTAGAGAACAATAATGATCAGATCAAGGTGGATCAAAAGGTAGGCAGTGAATTAAACAGATATTCTACATCCCTGATGAATACACTCATCACCAATGATTGATCTTATACTATGATGGGAATCATTATTTTCAAATTATTCCCTTTTTATTTACTAATCATCTATTTTGATATCTTCTTTTGTTGATATATGGTTACTCTCCCTTCATATGGGCATGTTCGATACATTAATATATTGAATCCAATTTATTTTTTTATTTCATGAATTACCCCTTATTTCCCGATCTATTAATCATTTTCCATAATAATATTGGAAAAAATTGCTTTACCACATTATTTTTATTTTCCCCCACCATTCATCACATTCTAAACTATTGTACCATGGGTTTATGGTTCAATATTGTCGAGGTGGGTTCGAATGTGATGAAACGCATAGATTTCTGGAGATTAAGTGAACTAAGTGTAGATCTATAGTATGAATACTAATCAATGATTGATGTTGGATTTTAGTGATAACTTAGTGTTTTTGGGATCTGAAGTGGTGATTGGGGGAAAATGTGGTTTTATGACTTCATACAGTAGATCGTATTTTTAATTTTCGGCCATTGGAGGTTGAATATTGATGTACGAGGACGACCAAATCAATTTTAGGTGGTAAAATGATGTTATTTACAATGGTGAGAATGGGTCTAGAAACCATGTAAAGAAAGTAGGTATATGTGAAAAAACTAACTAAATAGATTGATGTTCAGATGAACACACACTATATAGTCCACTGGCTATAGTGGAAATGGTTATGGATAGAGATAAATATCACATGACATATAGACCCCAGCAAACCCTGTATGACCTAAATTTGTAATCTCAGGGTGTACTCTAAGAGTACACAAGAATAGTCACCTCAAAGTACATGAGCATGACCAGAGTACTTGGGAATTTCCATGTACTCGAACAGGGAAAGGATACTAGGACATATCCATGTTCATGGGTATGGGGTGATGTACATGATAATGAGCCATAAGGGCATGAGATGTGTATAACTGTACAAGACAAGCCATCTACCACATGTACACATTATCTTGTATGGAATGGATTCCCATGTTGTGTCCATGGGAGTACACACCCTGGTAATGAAGAATTGTCACACACTGTGTGACCATACTTACACATCGTGTACATCTCCTAGGATCATCAATGTTTTGTAACTCCTTATTCAAAACTCAGATGTTGTCCCATTAGTATACTATCTAGTGTATTTTTGTTCATAGAATGAAATGGGATCCCTCATGGGGGATTTTAGAATATTATGATAATTATTATGAGTGGGATACTTCTTAGGTGATGCTTGACTAGTATTAGTGATCAAATATGTTCATTAGATAAATTTTAGGGATGGACCCCCCCCCCCATCGCACTAGGGTGTGGGTCCCCCGTTCTCTCTACACTAGATGAGTGGCACCACTAACACACTAGTTTGGGGTTACTATACCTACTAAGTGGCACCCTCCCCCCCCCGCCTCAACACACTAGGGAACATGTCCTTTACCTACTGAGAAGAACCCCACAGTAACCTGGGTGTGGGTCATCTACCAACCATGTAAAACCCCCCGGACAAATCAGAGTGTGGATCCTAAACCTACCAAGTGGAACCCATATGATGTTCTTGGGTTTGGGTTCTATACCTACAGATTGGAACCCTCCTCACGCACCAGGGCAAGGGTCCTCTACCTACTGAGTCCCACCTGAAAATGAACCTAGGCATGGGTCCACTACATAGTGAGCACCTCCCCCCCACCCCTCCAAAGCACCATGGTGTAGGTCCTATACCTATATAGTGGACCACTTTGATGTACTGGGGCGCAATGTAAGAACCTAGATCTTCTTTTTCAAGTATGTTTTCCTTTTTAGGTCGTTTTTTAGAAAAAAGGAATTTCTGAAATTTCCAAAGTACACACTGTGTACTTTAGGAGTACACATCATGTACACGGTTATTTAGTATCCATTTTTGAGGTATGTGACCCTTGTTTCGGTTCGTTTGTGCTTTATAAAGTGGTTTGTGGATGTTTGGACAATTTTGGGAAAAACATTAAATGTTGTGGAGGTCGTGCAGGGGCGTACGGTTGGCCCATGATCTGAACAAACCGTGTGGCCAGCCTAGAAACTGTGCACCCTTGATAGTGGGCTCCACACGGGTGGCGCACGGTTTTTCAAGACCATGTGGACAAGCCATGAGAAGTCCCTAGATGAGACAGAGGTAACCACATGGTTGGCGCATGGTTTTCCAAACCGTGTGGGGTAACCATACAGCCACTTAAAGTTTGAGTTTTTGAGTCACTGGCCCCCAGGGATTTCCCATTTCTTCCCTCATTCTTCCTCCCACTAGTGTATCACGTGAGAGTTCCAGTTTTATAATTTTGGGGAAGCTACATATCTCATTTTGAAGACAAATCGAAGCGGTTTCTTGGTGTATCGATGGCGGTTCTCCTCGGGTAAGTCCCTCTTTTATTTCTTTGAGGTTTTGGTGAGGGTTAGCCCTCCCCCTCTCTTAGTTTCCAAGATCTACAAGGGTTTCATGTAGATATAGGGTTGTGTTTCCTTTGTGTGTTAAAGTTTGATCTTTTTGATGTTAGGGAAGGGTTTTTGAGGTGGTTTCAAGGAGGCATTCACCTGGTTTTCAATGCATTTGGGTGAAGGGTCAATTTCCCCACACCCTAAGAGGTAGGTGGTTTGTGCCTTTGCATTGAAATTATATGAATAGTATGTGCAATTTCGCCAACACCCTTAATCGGGTTATTGTACATTTACCATTTTAAACATGTTAATTTCCTACCATGCTTGTATGCTTGAGTGTAGGTTATTTGGATATGAATAGGGTTGATCTCTATTCTTTGGATGTGTTTTCCCATGCATGTTATATTTACGACTGTTTCTTCCTACTTAGCCTTTTGGCCACCTTGCCTATTTTCCTCTGCCTAGTGTTTTAGGGTGGAGTGTTTGTATTCTTGCATGCTTGATATGTTGTAGACTGCTTAGCCAAGTAGTTATGGAGTTTTAGTTTGGCCGTATTTCATTGTTATACGCATTTGACTTACACAGGGTCGTTAGAACTTGGTGTAGTAGACTATAAGGGGAATTGACCGAGTGAGCTTCCTTAGAGAGTCTTTGATCACTTTATGCTATAAAAGGAATTGATCATGTGAGATTCCTTAGAGAGACCCTTGAATCAATTTTGGGCTATAAGGGGAATTGACTATGGAAGATTCTTTAGAGAGTCCTTAATACATTTTAGACTATAAGGGGAATTGACCGAGTGAACTTCCTTAGAGAGTCCTCGACCACTTGGGGTTATAAGGGGAATTGACCGTGTGAGACTCCTTAGAGAGTCAGTAAATACTTTATACTATAAGGGGAATTGATCATGTGAGTTTCCTTAGAGAGCCATTAAATTCTTAGGAATATAAGGGGAATTGACTGAGAGAGCTTCCTCAGAGAGTCTCTATTGTATCCTTATTTTGATTGAACGAGCGGGGTTCGGATGAGAGTACTACCTAGAGGGTTCCATTCTTATTTGATGTTATTGATGTATAGACCTGATTACATTGAAACTATATGACTTGTTACTTCTGATTACTTCCTTGTTTATTACTTTCTTTTGTTTATTACCTTTCATATATTCACTGACTGTTAGGCACAGATCTTGTGGTGACTGCCTACTATGATTTAGTCTCACACACTATTTGGGCTATGCATTTGGGCCCAATAATATTATATTGATAGAGGTATAGATAATATCAAGCACCCTTCTACTTCAGGTACTCGATATGATGTGAAGCTGGAGAGCGTGGGACCATGCTGAGGCTTGCGATGCTGAGGAGCTGTTTATCGGTTTTATTTTGTACTTTGGATTAGTACATTTCTGTATTCTATCATTGTGATGTGTTTGGCTGTTTTTCCTAGACATATATACCATGAATCATTTTTTCTATATATATACACATCAGTTGTTTATTTTTTGAAACATTCATTGTTTACTTTTGTATTCATTATTACTGATTTCACTATTGTTATCTGTTTGTTTTCTTTTCTGCTATGTTACTTTGCCAATGAGGGCATAGTTTCCCTACTAACACACCCAAGGCCCTCACTGATAGTCGCTAGCCTCTGGTGTTAGGGGGAATGTGCATGAGTCCATGTGACAAACTAGGTATGGGGCGCCTCTGGTGGCTTCCAGAACCGGGACGTTACAAAGTGGTATCAGAGGAATTCTTTTCTTCTCAACATACTTTTTAAATCCTATAACCAGGGATAGGATAGAATTGGTACATGATAATAAGCTATTCCCGGGAGTAGCTATCCTATGTACTGGTAAAATCCAATCTACCTCATTTAATTGTGATTTTTCTGGTTTTGCAATTATTAGAGTTGATTTGATTTCACCTTGAGTGAGTCACATGATTTGTGTTGTTATTGTTGATGTTATTGGGGTTCTATTTCTGTTGTAACCCGAAGAGATGAGGGTATTCCATCTCATGCATCATATAGGAACTTTCTAGGGACCACATGTCATGCATTTCTTCCATGCCATATAGGGTTCATTAGAAATTGCATGTTGTTGTGGTAGGTGTTGTGCTATATATGCATGCTGTTGTGATAGCTGTCATGGTAAAAATACTTGTTGTTTGATAGGGTATTGTTTGTGTAAGGTTCTATTTGAATGAACTCCAAACATTGGTTCTTGAGGAGTTAGAGGCCCTCATGGACCAGAATTTGGTGATGCATTGCCCTGTTTTTCTTATTATAACATGTATAAGATTTCAAACATTTATTTCCAGGTAGTATGGGCCCTCAAGGATCGGAATTTGGTACTTTGATGTTCATTTCAGTGTTTTTTGGTATTCGGAGTAGTTTTTAGGCTTATTATTCAAAAAACCCAGAATACACATTGTGTAGTGTAATCTTGTAACTTGACCGTGTAAGGAACAACACGGGTCAGTGTTATCCTTTCTAATACATGTCGTGTCCATCGGGGACCCACCATGTAGTGTGAGTCGTGTATCTGGTCGTGTAACTAATGAAATGGGTTGGTGAAGCTCATCTAGTACATGCCGTTTCTGGAGAGAAAATGCTATGTATTCTTCTTCTAAGAGGACCCCAGGCTATAGAGACATAGCTGGAAGCCACACTGATGATTTTTGAGCATCAAGAGACACCTCCAGAGAGGAGGGTGAAGCTCGCTACCTACATGTTTCAAGACTCCACCAAGAGGTGGTGGTATGTGATCTTAAAGGTGGGATTCCAGAAAAACATGACTTGGGATGAGTATCAGAGCATATTCTACTATTACATCTATCCGGAGACATTAAGGGCTGATCGAGCCCGAGAGTTCATGAGTCTGGAGCAGGGTATTATTTCTGTTATGGAGCATTCCTCTTGCTTCACATAGCCAAAGAGTTTCACGCCTATTCTAGGACGTGATGAGTTGTTACTTGTAAGGAAGTTAGAGGATGATCTAAGGAAGAACATCCGATCACAGGTGAATATCTTCAGGTTGAATTCTATATCTTCTATAGTCAACCAGGTGCTGATCACTAAGTTCAATCTGAGGGATTCAGGAGCTATGAGCCAGGGCGGTTCGACATCAAGAGTTAGTGCTCCACCAGCTGATGGCATGAAGCACCGTATGGAGATTGCACGAAGAGATCAGAGTATTTGGGATGCATCTTCTGGTAGACAGGTGGCATTCTACCAGTGCGGGAGGAGAATGCATACGAGGCCACATTGCCCGAGAGACCTGATGGAGTGCTGATCTTGCGTTAATATGGGTCATCTTCAGCGTTTCTATCTGATCTTCTCACTAGCAGCTGGAGACATGGGTTCTTCTATGGCTCTTTTATTAGAAGCATTACCACCAGTTTCTCACCAGTCTGGGAACTAGAGTTCTTCCGACCATTCAGGCCAAGGTGGAGGTCAGGGTCATGGAAGACAATCGCCATGTTTTCAGCAACATCAGGGCGTATCAGCTCAGAGTGGTCAGGCAGGGTCATAGGGTCATGGTATAGGCCAAACCTTTTCAGTGGAGAAAACCCAAAAGGGGCAGGATCCCGGACCCTCTACAGTTCGAGGTATGATCTTAGTTGACTCAGTTTTATCGTCAGCTCTTTTTCGATACAGGGGATTCCCGTAGCTTTATATCTGTTTCTGTTGTGGAGAGTCTTGGGCTCTGCATCTTTTCTTCTATTTATATCTTGATGCTAGACACTCCATTGGGGAATAGAATGGCTAGTTTGTGTTAGTGTAAGTAGTTCCCTCTTGAGGTTGGTGTGTGCCACTTCTTATGGGACCTCTATGTCATAAAGATGATAGGCTATGATGTCATTCTCAGGATGGACTGGTTAGTTCCTTTCCAGGCAGTCATCGACTGTTACCATTTTAGGGTGAGTTTCAAATCACCAGAGGGCATATTTTTCCATCATAAGGGCGAATGGGACGTCCAGGAAAGCAGAGAAGGACACGATCATCATGGGTTAGGAAGAGTTACAACCCATATTTCTAGTCTGTATCTAGATGACCAAAGACTTCATGGTTAGAATTTATTCTAGTGGTGGATTGTTTCAGAGATGTCTTTTCAGAGGAATTTTCAGGTTTTCCTCTAGAGAGAGAGGTATAATTTTTTATTGATCTTATTCCAGGAGAGGCACCGGTGTCCATTCCTCCTAATATGATGGCTACACCAGAGTTATAGGAGCTAAAGAAGTGGTTGGAGGATTTATAGAAAAATGGTTTCATCTGACCCAGTACTTCTCCCTGGGGTTCGCTTGTCCTGTTTGCGAAGAAGGCGGACAGTACCCTCAGGCTTTGTGTGGATTATCAAAAGCTGGACCAGTTGACCGTCAAGAACTGATATCCCTTACCAAGGATTGATGATCTATTTGATCAGCTTCGAGGAGCCAGGGTGTTCTTAAAGATTGACTTGAGAGATCTGGTTATCATCAGTTGTGTGTTATACCATCATATATACCTCTCACAACCTTTCAGAGAAGGTATGGTCTATACGAGTATATGGTTATTCCGTTCGGTCTCACAAACGCGCCTGTAGATTTCATGGCACTGATGAATCGAGTGTTCCATCCATATTTGGATTATTTCATGGTGGTCTCTGTGGATGATATCTTGGTTTACTCTCACACTTGACATGACCATGACACGCATCTTGAGATCATTTTTAGTACACTGAGAGAGCATCATTTATATGCTAAGCTCTCAAAATAAAACTTTTTAATGGACTAGATTCATTTTTTGGGTTATGTTATCTCAGAGACATGAGTATTAGTAGACCTGGAGAATGTGAGAGAATTAGTTTTCCCGGAGAATCTGAAGAAAATCTTTGAAGTACATATTTTTCTAGGGTTTTCTGGATACTACAGACGTTTTATACACAACTTTTCATTCTTAACAACACCACTGATGAGTCTGACTAAGAAGGGTGGGAAGTTCTTATGGTCAGATTCTTGTGATTCATCCTTTCAAGAGCTAAAAGGGAGGTTGAATTCAGAACCGATAATAGTTTTTCTTGAGCCGGTAATTATCTATAATGTGTACTGTGATTCTTTAGGTATCGGGCAGGGATCTTTGCTTATTCAGGGAGAAGGAGTCATTGCGTACAGGTATCGGCAGTTGAGGCCACATGATAGGAATAACTCAATGCACGATCTCGAGTTGGCTGCAGTTGTCCATGCCTTGCGCTGTTGGAGACATTATCTTCTGGGAGAACATTTTGTGGTTTTCACCAACCACAAGATTCTCAAGTACATCTTCACTCGGCGTGATTTGAATCTGAGATAGCGAATGTGGGTTGAG
This sequence comes from Viscum album, assembly GCA_963277665.1. NCBI lineage: Eukaryota > Viridiplantae > Streptophyta > Magnoliopsida > Santalales > Viscaceae > Viscum > Viscum album. Next base: position 571,108,022 of record OY728151.1, read on the forward strand.
TACCTTCAGTCCTTCGACTTTGAGCTTGCATATACGCCTGAGAAATGCAACACATTAGCCGATGCGTTGAGTATGAGGACTCAGATACAGGCAGTTCAGGAGGCCAACAATGAGAAGAATCTTATGGATCTATTATCTGAAATAGATTTGGAGGTGCACGATAGACAGGGGAAGAAGTTTCTTTCTTCGGTGGTTAATACCTCTACTCTTCTTTATTGAGTGAAAATGAGGAAGCTATCTGATTCAGAATTCCTAGTCCTATGGGAGAGCATGTCAAGAGGGAACCCTATTCCGGGATGGACCATAGGTGAGGATTAGATATTTCATTTCTAGGGGTGCGTATGGGTTCCAGCAGACATACACAAGGAGATGATGTGGGACTTTCATTTATCATTTTGGTCAGTTCATCCTGGTGTCACCAAGATGTATCGTGATCTACAGTGTCAGTATTGGTGGCTAGGTAGGAAGATAGTTGTTTCTAGTTTTGTCATGAATGGTTCCACCTGTCAGCAGGTGAAGGTGGAGCATCAGCGACCAGTAAGGATTTTTTAATAGTTGCTTATTCCCGAGTGTAAGTGGAATGATGTCGTGATGGATTTCATTATAGGTTTACCAAGGTCACCTCAAGGGAATGATGTAGTTTGGGTTGTCATTGATAGACTCACGATGTTTTCTCACTTCATTCTAATCAAGGAGACCTTCATTGTTGATGAGTTGGGACGGTTGTACATCTGAGAGATTGTAAGTATTCATGGAGTTCCACACTCCATTGTTTCATACAGAGATTCACATTTTACATCTCGGGTCTGGAAGGGGTTTTAGAAGGCTTTGGGTACACAGGTAATTTTGAGTACATCTAACCATCCTCAAACAGATGGATAGTATGATAGTACGATTCAGGTGCTTGAGGACATGCTTCGTGCATGCATCCTAGATTTTGGAGGTTCTTGGGGGAAGCACATACATCTTGTGGAGTTTTCTTACAATAATAGTTTTCAAGAAACTATTTAGATGGCACCTTATGAGGATTTTTACGGTAGGCCATGCCGATCACCCTTATATTGGCTGGAGGTGGGAGTGGCGGCTATTCTGGGACCTCGTCTTGTTTAGGAGACTAAAGAGCTGATAGAGTTGATTTGGAAGAGGATGACTATTGCACAGTCTCGAAAGAAGTCTTATGTTGATCAGTGGAGATGACCTCTTGAGTTAGAGGTCAGGGATCAGGTTTTTTTGCATGTAGCACCGAGGATGGGGGACAAGAGGATTAGAATATTGGGTAAGATTTCACCGAGGTATGTTAGACCATTTGAGGTTTTGGAGAGAGTTGGGCAAGTTTCCTATCGGTTGCAGTTTCCTCAGAGGTAACCGGCTATGCACGACGTCTTCCACGTTTCTCAGCTTCAACATTATTTCTCATACATGTCTCATGTCTTCCAACCTAAGGAGGCTGAGTTGGAAGTAGTTGAATCATTCAAGGATCATCCTATCCAGATTGTCAATCTATGTACAAAGGTTCTTTGTGGTCTGTCTGTTCCTCTGGTACAAGTGCTATGGCCGCATGGGTGAGTACATGACAAGATTTGGGAGAGGGACGCGGATGTACAATCACAGTGGCCGGAGCTTTTGGGGGATTCTTCTTCTACGCCGCCTTACTAGGAAAATTTAGGGAAAATTTCTTTAAGGGGGGAAGTTTGTAAGAACCCAGATCTTCTTTTTCAGGAATGTTTTCCTTTTCTGGTCATTTTTAAGAAAAAGAGAAATTTTTAAAAAAAAATTGAAGTACACGACATTTAATTTTTGAGTACACACCGTCTACATGGTTATGTAGTACACCCGGGTTGAGGTATGTGACCCTTGTTTTGGTTATTTTTTTCTTATTGAAGTGGTTGGTTGATGTTTGGACAATTATAGGAAAAACTTTTAATGTTGTGTAGGTTGTGTAGGGGCGCACGGTTGGCGCACGGTCTAAACAAACTGTGCAGCCAGCCCATGAAACTATGCACCCTTGACAGTGGGCTCTACATGGGCAGCGCATAGTTTTTCAACACCTTGCGGGAAAGACATGTGAATTCCCTGGATGAGACAGTGGAAACCGCATGGTTGGAACATGGTTTTCCAAACCGTGTGGGGTAACCGTATGGCCACATAGAGTTTGGGTTTTTATGTCCTGGGCCACTTGGGATTTTCCATTTTTCCCCCATTCTTCCTCCCACTCATGGATCATGTGGGAGTTCTAGTTTTCAGAGGTTGGGGAGCTCCTTAGCTCATTTTGGAGGAAATGTGATGGGGTTTCTTGGTGGATCAAAGGAGGTTCTCCTTGGGTAAGCCCCTATTTTGGTTCTTTGAGGTTTTGGTTAGTGTTTTCCCTCTCCCTCTCTTAGTTACCTAGATCTACAAGGGTTTCATGTAGATATAGGGTTGTGTTGAATTTTTGTGTTAAAGGTTGATCTTTTTTATGTGAGGGAAGAGTTTTGAGGAAAAGTTCACCCTATTTCGAGTGCATTTGGGCGAAGGGTTGGTTTCGCCAAACCCTAAGAGGAACGTGGTTTGTGCCATTCCGTTGAAAGTCTTTGAGTAGTATGTGCAATTTGGCCAAATCCCTTAATCGGGGTATGGTGCGTTTTCTGTTTTAACCATGTTAATTGTCTGTCATGCTTGTATGATTGAGTAAATGTTATTTGGATATGAATAGGGTTTATTGATATGCTTTGGATGTGTTTTCCCATGCATGTTCTGTTTATGACTATTTAGTCATGCTTATACTTTTGGACACCTTGACAATTTTCCCACACCTAGTGTTCTAGGGTGGAGTGTTTGTATTCTGACATGCTTGATATGTTATAGAATGCTTATCCAAGTAGTTATATAGATTTACTTTGGCTGTATTTCATTTCTATGCTCATTTGACTTACACAGGGTCATGAGAACCTGGTGTAGTAGACTATAAGGGGAATTGACCGAGTGAGCTTCCTCAGAGAGGTTTTGATCACATTAGGCTATAAGAGGAATTGACCGAGTGAGATTCCTCAGAAAGTCCCTTGAATCCATTTAGTATAGAAGGGGAATTGACTGTGTGAGCTTCCTCAGAGAGTCCTTGAACCATTTTAGACTATAAGGGGAATTGACTGAGGGAGATTCCTCGGAGAGTCTTTGACCACTTGGGTCTATAAGGGGAATTGACCGTGTGGGCTTCCTCATAGAGTCCTTGACTACCATAGACTATAAGTGTAATTTACCATGTGAAATTTCTCAGAGTGTATTTAAACGCTTGGGACTATAAGGGGAATTGACTAAGAGAGCTTCCACAGAGAGTCTTTGTATTATCCTTATTTTGATTGAACCAGAGGGGTTAGGCAGAGAGTACTACATAGAGGGTTACCTTCTTATTTGATGTCGTTGATGTATAGAACTGATTTCATTGATACTATAGTACTGGTTACTACTGAGTACTTCCTTGTTTACTGCTTTCTTTTGTTTATTACCTCCCATATATTCACTGACTGTTAGGCATAGATCTTGTGGTGATTTCCTACTGGGATTTAGTCTCACACCCTATTTGAGATATGCATTTGGGTCCAAACTGATTATATTTCTACAGGTATAGATAAGGTAAAGTACCCTTCTACTTCAGTTACTTGATATGTTGTGGAGCTGAAGAGCTTGGGACCAAGATGAGGCTTGCGATACTGAGGAGCAGTTTATCTGTTTTCTTGTTTACTTTGTCTTAGTATTGTTTTGCATTCCATTATTGTGACGTGTTTGGCTATTTTTCCTGGACATATGTACCATGCATCATTTTTATATATATATACACTCTAGATATTTATTTCCTTAGACTTCTGATATTTAATTTTATATGGATTATTACTTCTTCCGCTATTGTTATCTATTTGTTTTATCTTCTGTTGTGTTACTCTGCCAATGAGGGCATACTTTCCCCACTAACACACCCATGGCCCTCGCTGCTAGTAGGTAGCCTCTGGCGTTAGTGGAAATGTGCTTGAGGCCATGTGACTAACCGTGTACGGGGCACCTCTGGGTGGCTTTCGAAACTGGGACGTTACACGCAGGTCCTCCATCTACCAATTATCACCCCCCTCATTCCCTAGGTAGTGGGTTCTATACCTTCCGGGTGGATCCCCCCCCCCCCCGACACACTTGGGAGTAGATCCTCTACATGAGATCATGTCCCCATGATTTTGGAGTGAAGTGGTAAGGTGTAGGTCCTACACAAAGAATCCTATAAGTTTACGTGATATGAATCACTGGATTTGGTTCCCCATTAACTATGGAGCAAAATGGTGAGGTGTGGCTCCTCCACATAGAATATTAGGTAGTTCCACATGATTATAGGAATTATAGATGAAAAATTGGAGGTCTATGATGACTCATCATTATTAGATGTGTTGTGGAAATAGAGATATTATTTCTCTCTTATTTTGTCTTTTTGTTGAGAATATATAGTTTATTGTTATGTATGTTGTCTCATAATCTGATTGGCATGCCTTAATTTGGTTTAGATGGATGTTTTATCTTTCTATTTCTCCCTTTTTTATTTTTGATGTCTTGTACTTGGTATGTTTATAATCACCCCTACATGGGACTTTTCAACACATGTTGTGTATTACGAGAATGACCAGTTGATCATCGATTCCTTTTGTGAGGAACATTGTTACATGGGTGCATTGACTACAATCAGTGGTTGGACATGGAGATTAGGAGAAAATCTCTCTCGGTTCTCCCCTTTTTCAAATTGGTGTAAGGATGTGACTTCATTTCTAGTAAGGAGTGTATTTTTACCCTTCATTTTTTGGTTTTATATCACATTACATTGACGTATTCTCTATAGGTTATTGCATGCATGATAATACTATATATGTTATAGCCTTTTATTATCCCTCTATACTTTTTCATGGATATAGTTGTGTGTGCTCAGGTGGGTACATTATGAAAAGGCCTCCCATTTCAGTAATTCTTTATTAGCACTTGTCTACATTCCCTAGCCTATCAGAGTTAGGCTTGGGGTTGTCACACTCAACCATCCACCGACCAGGCATCTCTCGAAGGGTCAGGTCATGATAATGAAAAATAAAAACCTCCATACATAAATAAACTATATAGTTTATTTTTTTGATCAAAATTCACTCTAAGAACAACCCATTTAGCTACCACATCATATCATAAGAATAAAAATTATTTAAAATCCAAGAAAATTTTGATGATCAAATAGGCCATGATTTGGGTTATATGAAAGGGAATCAAGTATGTCATAACTAATAAAAAAAATATGTCTCAACCTATGACATGTCACACATAATGAATATGAAGATTTTATGGGATAAAAATGGAATTTTCACCACTCATAACTCAATCATCAAAGTCTCAGTGGAAATTCATAATATATAATTTGTATAAATCAAAAAATAAGTTATTATTATTGAATATGATAGATCATGTCACCATGTAAATGAGATTTCATTTTTTAACAAGACTATATGAGTGTTATAGGAAAGAATAAACTACTACATAATTTATAATTTTATATTCCACTAGCCATGATATAGTGAAGACATTGAAGTAATGTTTTGTAAGATCTAATTTTATAAAATCATATAAATATTTAAATGTTTTGGAAGAATTATTTTTGGGTAGAAACAAATTGTTATATTTAGTTGAAAGTTAAAGATTATTTTGAATGATATTTGAGGGAGTTTAAATATTAATATTTTATAAAATTGGAATCAGTGTTGTGATATTTATAAGGTGATTCAAGTTAATGATCCCATCTAATTAAGTAATGTTTTAATTTATATAATTTTAAAAATATTAAATATAAAAGAATTGAATTCTAGAAGAAAATTTTGAGGATGTCAATTAGTGGTAATATAGGAATAATGTATAAAATCAATGTCTGAGTTGATTTTAGACTCTTAGAAAAACGTGAAAGTTTAGTATTATCATAATGAATCATAAATAATCTTCTATGAATCAATAAATAGACCATTGATATTTATTTTCCCTAATATTTACTTATTTATTTAATTGTTTTGTTTTTAATATTTATGTTTTGATGAAATATATTTTGATGTATTTAGTTAATTTGTCTCTCTATTAATTAATCATGATTTTATTGATTATTTATTTCTTTGTATGTAATGATCTACTTTTTTATTCACCAATAAACATTCATTGGGAGCGGGTGAAGTAGTGATAGTCGATGCCCAAACCTAAAACATTGATAAATTCTATATTTTTTGTATCATATGGAATAGGTGTAATCATTATAGTGGAAACACAAAATATGAATTAGTAATTTAGACAGAGTCTCTATGGAAGAAACAATGACCAGATAAGAATTTGGTGGAACATACAAATCTCAATAGAGTTAGTAGAAAAATATTGAACAATTATGACATTAATAATTAATTTTTTATATTATTTAATCATCATCATTATATATATATATATATATATATTATAAAGAATGAAATAACATACAAAGCTCACAAAGAGGGGTAGGGAGACAGATTATGAGGGTCTAAAGTAGTGGATTCATATAGAATCACCTCTTAGGATGTTAATACCAATTGGTTTCTGACTCAGGAAGTCATGAAAAAATAAGCACTCAGTTTCTGGAAAGTAAATAGAGGCCAAGTAATCCACTACCATGTTACCTTCCTTCCAAGTATGGTACACTTTGGTGCAGGAGCTGAGAAGAACATGACACTTGCTGGCGATGTATTCAATAGACCGAGGAGTAGATCCCACACCCTGAATAGCATTGTGAACCACCATTGAGTCTTTTTCGGCTTCCATGAGATGTATACTTCTCTGCAATCAAACTAAGAGCCCTGTGAGAATGGACATTGCTTCAGCCAAAAGTGAGGTACCATGCCCCAGCGGGATGGAGAACACCAAAATGACTGATCCATTAAAATTGTAGACTATACCTCTTCAACTCATGACTCCAGATATGCAGGAGCCATTAGTATTATGTTTTAAACAATAAGGATGAAGGAGAAAATTTATCCATTTACCTGAAGATATGATATAACTGAAAGGGATGTCATGGGGATTAAGGTTGAGCAGTTTTAGTGTAGTAGCCTCCCTGCATAGGTTGAGAGCCTTGTTCATGTCAAGAAAAAGAGAAATGGTTTCGTAGATGATCATTTGACAAGATGACACAACCCCATCAAAAATTTAGTTGTTCCACGCTTCCCATAAACACTAGTAGCCTACCTGCAGAACAAGGGTGCACGTCTTTCTCTCTGAACCCACCTCCCCTGAGCCTCGGAACCAAAAAACCATGAAGGGCTCCTCTGCTATGTTTGGGATATAGACTACTATGAATTTACCGAATAAAGCCCTGACCGCTTGTGCTCACTCACTTTCGAAGAACAGGTGACCCGAGGTCTTCTACTGCTTCCTCTTACAACCGATGCATCATGAAGCCATACTCACATCACATATCCTAATATTTTCGTCAGTGGGAAGAACAATATTACGAAATCTCTATAATTGAAATTTGTATTTAGAGGGGATGATTTTATCCCATAGAACCTTATTCCATACATCACCTTTGAGATACAGGAGAATAGTGCAGCGATAATCTTTGGTGGAAAACAAACCCGAATATGACAGAGTGAACACACATTTATCTGGGAAAGAGGAAATCTCAAAGATATAGAACGCCTGCTGCTAGTTACTGTCTATAACTATGATAATGAAGGAAGGATAGCAGCTAGCCTCTGTGAAGGAGATATTCATAATAGGGAAGCTCGAGTAACTGATGACCTCACCACATCATTTGTCATGAAAAAATGAAATGGCACCTGCACCAACAATCTAACGAACATGGGGGAAGATGGAGATAATCCACGGAGCAACAGATTTCTTGAGGCCAGAGGATTGTTTAGCAGGAGCAGCCCCATCCTCAACATAGAATTCATGCATGGATATACCCCACAGTGAGTGTTGTTCCCAAACTCTTCTATTTTGGAATGAATTGATGGATTTATATGCCAAAAAATGAGAACTGAAAAGCCACAAAGTTGATAATAATATTTATAGGAATAGCTATTATGATGTAGGTATTATATTACATATGTTTGTGTATTAAATATTTTTTATAAGATAAAATAAAAATAAATTGATTATTTGATTAAATTAATTCAATTTTAGTTTGAGATATTTATAATTTGATATCAAACGTGATTCATCAATCTACAACTATCTCCAAAATAAGACTATTCATTTTACTCCCAAGTTAAATGTATTAATACGTTATTCAAAAATAATGGTTTGTGGGAACAAATATTATTTTAACACCAATTCATGTTAAAACTATATTGATAAATATATAAATAAAAACTAAATCAGTTGATTTAAACCATTATAAAACAATTTTATGTTCATTATATTTGAGATAGATTTATCTGACAATCATTTAAGAGACATGTTTGTCCACTCAATTTCAAAGTGATGAAAATGATGTATATTAAAGTCTGATTATTTATGGATTATTTTATGTAATATACAAAAACAGTACTCTATATACTTTTGTAATATTGATGGTGATAGGTATATTTTTAATATACGGTAAAAAATATTAAGAAATATATCATTAGAGGCAATTTAATGGGTGGTATAGTATAAAGTAAGATAGTTTTTCATTTTGTATATCATAAGTTGGATATATCATTGAAGCAAAGGATAGTACTCAATTAAAATTGACAATTCAATAATTGGAAGACCTTGGTGAGAATTTGAAAATGAATATTTCAAATTTATGTTCAAAACATTTTCATATTATAGGGATAATAGACTTTTTATTTATTATCAAATAGGTGGAAATTGAGGATAAAATAAAGGTGGAAAATGGGAGATATAAATATGGGTGACTATTTTTATTCTTATATATATTTTCAAATTAGGGGTTTTTGGGTATGATGTTCATAAAAACTAATTTGGGTACTTTCAACATTACATGATCATTTTCTTAGAAATATCCTCAATCAAACTTTTTTCCTATATTGAAAATCCCTCATATAAGCTTATACTTTATGGTTGAAGTTTTTCTGTTATATAAGGATTTTTTAATGGTTTTTATCATATTTTATTTCCAATAAATTCAAGGGTGGTATTATTAAAATTTCATTCACTATTTATGCTAGTAGTTCCTATAATTTTAAAACTATGAGGAAAATGGGATCAAAAATACACAAAAATGGTTAAGAAGAATTAAAAGTTAATTTAATCTATTAAAGGTTGAATGACAGAAGTGATTAATAATTCAATTAAAACAACATTTCATGGTCCTCATATAAAAATTATAGTTTACTAGTGTGTATTTTTTGATAACGTATGACGCATCTTGTAAAATTTAAATGGAAAGAATACGAAACACTTATATAAATTCATGGATATATATTTTCTATTGTATAAGAGTAATTTTGAATTTAATTATATAGGTAAAATTTAATTTACCTACGAGTGTTAATGGATAAGTATTGTATGTAATGTAATTCACACTATTGTTAACATAACATCAAAATTATGAAGAAGGGTAGTAAAAAGCCTCACCTAAATGAACAAGGTTTGAAATTTTTGTTATAGAAGGTATAATAAGTGGTATGGTTTGATGAAATGATTTAAATCATTGCACATATAATTTCATGGAGATTTTTATACTAGTTTATTCACATGGATATACTACTCTGAAGAATTAATTGATATTGTCCTGTTTTAGGGATCATTAGAGGATACAACTATTTGAGGTATATCATAGCATTGTGACGGCTAAAACAAAAGGGAATGTAAGGTGTTTCACTGGTAATATAATTCTATATAATTCATTTATTTACATGGATAGATTATTTATCTATAGTGTTAAAATACAAAATCATTATTATTGTTTAAAATCATAATTTCATTGTTATTAAATTACATATATGAAATCATGGCCCTAATTTTCCCAAATATATAGATTTTGGATATTATTTATGGAGATAAATTAACCAACAAATCAATTTTGTCGTGGATAAGGTAACATCATTTTATAATGGATATATATTTAAATTTAATTTTGAATTCTTATTTTGATAAGTAAGGGTGGTGGTGAGATTTAGTGCATCTAATTATAATTAAATTAATCAAATTGGCCATGAGTAAATGAAAAGGATTTGTGGATTGATCATTAAGGTTCTTATTGGTTAAGACTAATCTTGTCCTTTTAAGAAATGTTATGAGATATGGAAAATGTTATAAGACATTATGAATTTTGACATGAGTAATGAAGAACCCATAGTATCAATTTAGATACTTTATAGAAGTTTATCTAGTCATGTGTATAAGAGATTAATTTATTGTTCATAAAAAGAAGAAGATAAAATATTTAGAGTGTATATAATATTTCAAATATGGTAAATCATTTATTTATGTTTTCATCCTTATTTTTTATGTCCAATAACATAAGATTATTATAACTCCAATCATGAAAGTGAGTGATGAATCAATCCATAATATTATAATCAGTAATAGTGTGTTAGTGATTTAGGTTTATTGATGACTTATTTTTACTATACCATGGTATTAAACATTCTAGTTTAGAGGGTGAACATGGTAAATTTTATATGTTAATGTACTTTAATATGTTTTTATTTTTTTTTAATATTTAATATGTTACTAATTATGATTTTCCCATCTAGAAATAGGGAAAAAAAATATTACGTAATTCATGAATAAATGTTGATCTTGTGAAAACCATAATTGGAATTGAAAAACATGCCCCATCTTCTCAAACTTTAGACTGGTTTTCAGACAAAATGTTATATATCCCCTGATGTGTCCACCTAATTCCAAATGATATGAAATATTACTAAATTTTTAAAATTATCATTAAGGGGTGGTTTATCCTCAAAACACACACAATATTAAAGTGTATAAAATAAAATAATTTACACATTGGACAATTAATGAGATGTATATATACCTACACAAAGTGATCCAAAATCACCCATAAAAAAATTATAACCAATTCCTCACCATAAAATAAAACAAGTATGACCCACTACTAACTTCATCCCTAATCTATACGAAACAAAAACTGATACATCTTCTAGAATATCTCAATAGCCCCCTATTAACATTCATTATAATCCAAAATATCATTACATGTGCATCAAGAAGAATTTTCAAATGGTGAGTATAATGACTTTTTATTACTTACTTGTATGACCACACATGAGTTTAAACTATGAGTAAAATGTCATTGATATCTTAAGTGCTCACATTAAATGCATATTACCCACTCATATATAATAATATTACATAATATCAAATAATGAAAATTAATAAAAACACTAATAAATCATAAAAAATAACTGAACAACCATTAATGATTCTTCACCTTATCGCATTTCCCACCAAGAGACTTCTTAATACAATATTTCTCCTCATATTACAAAAATATTAATTGTGCCCATATGAATTCTTAATAATCCACTACATGAATTCATAATGATCAATTTTTACCAAAAATTCTACTAGATATTAAAAAAAATCACCAAGTCCCTAAGAATCATAACCAACCAATTTACCCTCCCAAAATTAACATATATAATTAAAACCTAAAAAAATAACTGATAACCCAGATTACTCATTAAAACACTAATGATTTCAAGTACAATTTAAAAAGTGGATCCATAAATCAAGAATTGTATCCATTAGTCTTGTATAATTTTTTTTTGGAAATTTAAAACACCATGTGAAGTCATCCAACACAATATAACTTATTTAAATTTCATTAAAATACCCATTAAATTTTTAATCAAATAAAAATATATAATTTTTGACCAAAAACAATACCACTATGAAATATTTCACCAATGGAATATAAATCCCCCACCACAAACTCCCTTAACCTCCCTGAGAAAAATTCTTAACAAATTTTTTTTATTGATTCCCTAGAAAACCCAAAAATGAAAAAAGAATATAAACCTATACATTTTTCTGACTGATCAAAATTGGTATAAAAATTGAATATAATATGTAGATATTTACCTATGATCTAATCCCCTAATGCCTTTATTTATAAGAAAAAAGTGATCTGGAGAAAGGGGATCCTCTCAAATGTCTTACGAAAAACCTCTCATTGAACTCCCAATATATAAGGAATAAAATTTGAAAATTTTAGAATTTTATATTTAAAATAAAATAAATTAAGGAAATTAGAAAAAATACACATTTGATACTTTTTTTACCTCAAAGCACACTCCAACCATGCATTCCCTACTATCCCACATTTTATAAAATCCTTAGTTTACTAAATTCTTCACTACCTATTTATTTTTTAAAAATCACACGTTCTACCAAAATTCACCCCTAAAAATATCTTAACACTCTTTAACCTTCCAAAACTCCATTTTAGTCAAAATAAGACTTTTCTTATTGTGATATTTAGTGCTTTGAACCCAACATGACCATGCACTTTTTTATTACCATTCATGAATATAGTAGGATATGTGAAAGATTTATACCTACCATGATATTAACATGTATTATTTGTATACTATATATGACAATTTCCTAAGATTACATGTTGTATAAAAAGATTATTGAAGTTCTTAGCTATAATGAGGACCTCATGATACTAGGATAGTAATCATAATAAAAAATTTAATTTTCAAGATAAATAAATCTTACTATACAAATAAGATTTATTATTATCAAGTGTTGATGTATCATAATTATTGGGAATTTTTCTCATGATTTTGATACTTTGGAATATCATGTATAAGAGTTTAATAGTATTGACTAACTAGTAGAAACATCGTATTCTTTGGGTGTTATTATATGTTATTATCTATGAACATATATATTTTTCTCTCAACATAAGATCATTTTTAATGTATATCATTGATGACATACATTAATATGATAAAAAATAAAATTTAATATTTATGGAGAGGTATTATGAATTGGGTTCATCATTAATTGAATAATAATGTTTTAATAATCAAAAGAAGACTTGATTTTTCTAAGTATTGTATAAATATATCCATAACTATTTTAGTTAGATGATAAAACCTTAAATAAATACATATACATGGTATATAAAGTCAATAAAATTAATTAGAGTTAAATAAAGATAAATAAATCATGAACGAATAGTCTATCAAAGTATGAATCCTAATTTAAGAGAAATCACATGATAAATAGATTATATTATATAGTAAGTGTTCATAGGAGGTTTTTATAGAAATTACATTTTCTTATCTCTTTAGGATCCATCATTTTTTTATACACCACTCTTATTCTACGAGTAAAACTCACTACTATCAAGATAAAATATTAGATGGTCTCATATAAAGTTTAACTAGAAGTTCATCTTGTAACTCCCCGACCCCAGTTACCCAGAGTCGATTAATTATTACATAACATTGGAATGATACAAGGAAATCATGTCTCTAAAGATAGATCAGTATAGTAGCCTTAGAAGTACTAGATACATTCATAAGGTTAACATTACATCATAAAATGGAAAAATACAACAACATAGTTTCCATAGACAACACTGAGATCCCATATACTATCCATGCAGGTCAGTAATAATATACTTCTTTGCATCATGAGAAAAATAAAACATAGAAATGGGTGAGCTCATATGCTTAGTAAGGATAACAATATAGCAGAAACCTTCATAAATAAGAATAAACATTTAAGGCAATATAAGACTAAAACAAAAGACTTTTAAACTTGAACTTCTGAATAATATGGAAAAGATAAAATTAAATAATTCTATTTACTTAATCCCATGGATATTCTACTAGTCAAATAATCACATGAAATATCAATAGCCACTTTCTTAATGGTGGAATTGATAATTACAAACTGAATAACCACATAGTCAAGGCCTTGTGCCAAGACTACAAATTAAATTTTGTCAAGGCCTTGTGACAAGAAACTAGTTTGTCTCATGAGAACTACTGATGCATTGAGGAGCTATAGTGGGCTCCACCCGTCACTTAATAAGTCCAATTCATTCCCCATATGAAATGGTTTAAACATAATATAAACATTAGTATTAAAAATAGATTATGAAATTTCAATACTTTATCAATAAACCATGAATTGTGTAAAAATAACACATCCATAGTCAAACATATCACAAAACCATCAATATGAAATGTAAATTTTTTATCGTAATAAATCAACTTCAAATAAGCTTAAAATCCATCAAAGGATGTTGACATAGATGAAATTAAATCCTTTTTAGAGAAATATATCTTTCTATTTTAAAAATATTTAAGAGTCACATAATTATAAGGGAAAAATTTATTTTGAAAATATTTTTATAAGTATGTAAGGGAATCTTTGACAATGTTATAATGGTGTAAAATAGCCGCACCCACCGTATAAGTTAAAAACATTCTTTCCTTAATTTTGTCGAAAGGGTCATAAAGTGCCTTATTTGGAAAATGAAAAAAAGATTCCTTTCAAAAAATATAAGGTCAAATAAGGGTATAAATTACTTTAACCCATTTTCTAGTGAATAGTAAAAATATTTTGAAATACATTTTTAAGCAGCGTGAATGTGGATGATAAAGAGGTCACAGTAGATAATTATGTATAAACTACCATGGATAGTGAAGATATTGTGAAATTAAACCTTACCTATTACATTTCCATGGTCAAGGGTAGTTTAACCTTTTATATAATGGTGAATCATTATTATTAAATTATACCATAACCATATACATAAATATGATATCATATTGGATCTTCTAATATTGATTTTTTAATAATATTTTAGTATTATCGTTGTTTCGGTTGTTAATTGATTCCTTTTCCTTTATATTATTTGTTATTTGAGTCATATTTGTTATGGATGGGTTTTATATTATTCATATCTAGAATGATATCAAGTATTTAAACATTATTTTTATTTTTCAAATGAAAATTAGTCTTGAATGGATATGATGGGGAAGAAATCACATTGCGTTCATGGAGATGGTAATCCGTACGTACGCACGAGCGAAAATATAATTATTTTGATATTAAAATCATATATAATTGGATGGTATATTATATATACATAATCATTATCATGTAATATTTATTATTTACACCAATTATACATCATTATTATACCTATCCAAATAATAATGTATTGAATAACAACTACACCATGATATGGAGACGGAAAGTTGTACGTACGCACGTATAGTGACATGTCATTAAAAGGATGGATATAATAATTAATATGTTTGTACCATATTTATAATAGCATCATAGTATATAGAAGATAATAGAGTAATTATTTTATAATGGAAACAACAAAGAAATAGGAAGTGGAAGAAGAAAAGAATTTGAAAGAGGTGATTAAATATTTACCTGTTCTACAGGTTATTCCTTTTGATTTGATCAAAAGGGATACTTAAATTGGATTTCAGATTAATGTAAGGCCTCTATGATGAAGGGATGATAGTTGAAAGGGTATTTGGGTAGGGTTTGGCAGAGCCGAATGGCTTTGAAGGTGTGAATTAGAGAGAAGGGGAAGTTCCATTTTATAAGAGGGGTTAAGGGGACCTTAGAAAAATCTACAAATATTATTTTATAATAAAATAATTTCTGGTTTCTAATGGCTCAAAAATACATTATTCATAGTATAATGTGGGTATGGGCTGAAATCCTCTAATCCAATAGGTTTCAGACAGGTTTGGGTCACTATATTAACCTTATCTTTTACATTTAACTCTTAGTTAAATAGTTTGACATTTACCATGTCTCTTTGTATTTTGATATTATATGGTTAATAAACTTACTATAAACTTCCAAAATAACCCCATGTGGTTCATTAATGATACAACTATCATTATATAAGTCTTTTGTCTGAACCATAGATTTTTAGGATTATTATATCAACCAATAATATTGTATTTGTTTTAAAAACTCATTTATGCCAATGTTGACAATATTTAATAATTGATTTTTGTTAAAGTCCTAAAAACCATATTACTTATAACTAAATACATTTAATCAACCATAAAATTTCATATTAACCTATAAAATTAGTGTAATTAATTAAAAGTCTCAAATTAGATTTATTTGGATATTTATAATATCAATTATTTTAATATTTCATTAATTAGGTAATTACTTCATCATCATTGTGTCATAAATAAATTAAACCATTTAATGTCTAAAAGATATAAATAAAATACCATTGTGTAGGAAATATTTTTATATTTTTTTTGATTATTTTTAGTCGAATTTATCTTATTTTTAACCCTATATTAAAATTGTTTTAGTTATTTAACATTGAGTTTAATACTTTTAACTCTTCTTTGAATTAAATAATAATAAATGTCCTAATCTAATCCAAGTGGACCTAAAGGATCAAATTTTATTCCATAGGTTATTTGTGGTCGAATTACACTTATCCAAAGAATTAGTACATGTGTTAGGGTAATAATAATATCAATTTTACCGTTAATTACCCTATTTACTTTTAATCGCTGTAAATAAAAGTAAAAAGTCACTATTCACCAAAAATTATTTTCATCTCTCTGAACAAAATTTTACCTAATTATATCAATAGTGTCTCTCAGATTTTTGAAATTCAACTCACAGAATCTTTAAAATTAATTTTATGTAAAATTTGCAAATGCTCCTAGGAGGTGGGTAAAAGACGGTAAAAAGTTCAATAATATTTTTATATATCTAAAATTATTATAAACTAACTACAATTAATTACATTGAACTTATATAGGTATTTTGTATCCATTTTGACCTAAAATAAATTTATATAAATTAAATAATTATTTAAATAAAAACTTGGTTTTAAACTATAACTCAGTGTTTTTCACTATTCATCAAAAATTGAAAGTTTTTCAGAAAAATACCAAAAATTCCCCCAAAGATAACTTTGATACTCCGAATACAAAAATGAAGTCCATTTTGAAGGATAAAATTTATAAAATTTCAAAAAGTGGGTATTAATATTCATAATGTCTAGTTTTATTGGTCGTGGTGTGTTAGCACTCAAATTTGCGTACAACACACGCTATTGTATTATTCAACAAGAAGTGTATCGTGGAATCTTGGGGTGTTACATTATCCCCTCCTTAAAATAATTTTGTCCTAGAAATTTCTAGAATATTAATGCATAAAAGACTCAGGTGGTTCTTCATCATAAGCCCTCGGGTTCCCACGTTGCCTCTTCCGTCTTATGGTTTCTCCATAGAACAATTACCAGACGAGTCATCTGGCTTCTCAATACTTGTTCTCTTGTATCAAGACCCTTGAAAAGCTCTTCATAATAAGACAAATCGTGTTCCAGTTTTAATTCCTCATATGTAAGTACATGTGTTGGGTCAGGCATGTATTTTCTCAAGAGTGATATGTGGAACACATCATGAACTTTGGAGTGACTTGGCGGCATTGCCAAATGGTAAGCTACAGCCCCAATTCGTTCTGGAATTTCAAAAGGTCCAATGTACTTGGGACTTAATTTTCCCTTCGTACCAAAACGTATAACACCCTTCCATGGAGATACCTTCAGGAAAACATGATCTCTTACCTAAAATTCATAATCTTTCATCCAGTTATCGGCATAGCTCTTCTGCTTACATTGAGCTGCTTTGATGTGGTTTTGGATTACCTTCACATTTTTCATCATTTCCTCCACAAGTTCTAGGCAAATGAGTTTTCTTTCACCAACATCATCCCAACAGGTTGGTGTGTGACATCTCTTTTCATATAACACTTCATATGGTTCCATCTGAATACTTGAATGGAAGGTATTATTATAAGAAAATTCTACCATAGGTAAATATTGATCCCACATACCTTAAAAGTCAAGTGAGTATGATATCAACATATCTTCTACAGTTTGAATAGTCTGTTATGATTTTCCATCAGTTTTGGGGTCATATGAAGTGCTCAAATGAAGTTCAGTATCAAGGGCTTTCTAAAGTCTTTTCCAGAATCATGATGTAAAACATGGATCACGATCATAAATAATCAATAGGGGTACTCTATGAAGTATCATAACTTCATTAATATATAGTCTTTCAAGGCGTTCAAGTGGTAAATCTTTTCTTATTGCAAGAAAATGTGAAAACTTGGTAAGATGATCAACAATGACCCACATTGCCTTCTTCCTTCTAGGAGTCTTTGGTAGTCCCATGAAAAAGTCCATCATAATATTATCCGATTTCCACTCAGGTATGGTAAGAGGTATCATGAATCCTCTTGGGTTTTTTCCTTATAGCTTTCACTTGTTGACAAACCATACAGCTTGACAAAAAATCAGCAATATCCCTCTTCATGTTGTCCAACCAAAAATGTTCCGTAAACTATCTATAAATATTAGTGATACCATGGTTCATAGAGAAATTGTAACTCTGAGAATAATCCAACAATTCACTTTTTAGATCAAGTATATCGGGAACATAAAGTATCTTCCCAAATTTCAAAATTCCATCTTTATACACAAATTCACTAAATCTCCTATCATTTACAGCATTAATCTTCTTTTGAAACACTTCATCATAGTTCTAAGAACTGTTTATCATTTCTAATAAATATGGTTTGGCAACCATTTGAAAAAGTATTGATGTTTCACCTTCCATGGTTATCCCCATGTCCATCTTTACTAGATCCTTGTATATAGGATCCTTTTCAACTCTCATCTTGTTCAGAACTCCATGATCCTTTATAATCAAATCATTTTCCACCTTATCTGCCTTCACCATGTAGTAGTGTATGGTGCAATAATAAACCTTGAGTAGTTCAATCCAGCTCCTTTGCCTCATGTTGAGTTCTTTCTGTGAGAAAATATACTTCAAACTCTTGTGATCGGTATATATCTCACATTTTTTACCATAGAGATAGTGTCTCCAAATCTTCAAAGAAAATATTACAGTTTCTACCTCAATGTCATGAGTGGGATAGTTTTGTTCAGGAACTTTTAGTTGTCATGATGCAAGGACAATAACTCCATCATTATGCATAAGGACACAACCAAGTCCTTTCTTTTAAGAATCACTATAAATAACAAACTCATCATTCCCCGATGGTATATTCAAGATAAGAGCATTGACTAATTTTCTCTTCAGTTCTTCATAAAATTCTTCACACTCTTTTTTTCAAACAAATTTAGCCCCTTTAAGTGTGAGCTTGGTTAATGGATTATCCAATCCGGAAAAATTCTTGACAAATCGTCAATAATAAACAACGAACCAATAAAACTGTGTACCTCAGTTATACTCATTTATGCTAGCCATTCTTGGACTGAATTGGTTTTTGATGGATCAACAAAGATTCCATACTTAGAGAAAATATCAAAACGAAAATAAATATACTAAAGCCAAAATGAACACTTTCAAACCTTCCTATATAATTCTTTTCTTCTAAGAGTCTTTAGGATAATGTGCAAGTTATTTTCAGGATCTCTGTAGCTTTTGGATTACACGAATTTATCATCAATAAATACCACTACAAATTCATCAAGTTATTCCTTGAAAACTTTTTTCATTAAATCCTTGAAAACAGAGGGCGCATTAGTCAATCCAAAAGGCATTAATGTAAACTCGTAATGCCTGTACCTAGTTAGAAATGTTGTTTTCGGAATGTCTTCCTTCTTCACATACAACTGATGATATCTAGATCCGAGGTCTATCTATGAAAAGTATTGAGCTCTATGAAGTTGGTTGAATAAATCATCAATTTGAGGTAGGGGATACTTGTTCTTTATTATTATACCATTGATCTCCCATTAGTCAATGCACAACCTCATATGTCCATATTTCTTCTTAAAAAAAGAACAGGGTCTCCCCATGGAAAACACTAGGGTTAATAAATACCTTATTACTCAATTTCTCTTGTTTTTTCTTTAGTTCCACTAATTCTACAGTGTCCATTCTTTAAGGGGTCTTAGATATGTTCCTTGAACTAGGAATTACGTTAATGGAAAACTCAATTTCTCATTCTGGAGGATTTCCAGGTAAATCCTCTAGAAACACGTCAACATATTCATGGACAATACGTACATCCTCTATTTAAAATAAATTCCTCACCCACAGTTATTTCATTCTTTTCCTCCCCAAAACTTTAATATAGTTGATCTACTTAGGTTGGATCTGGATAAGAATTAGGTGGTGACATATTTTCTCTAAAGATAAGGTACTATTTATCATCATGAAAAATTGTATCCTCTTTCTTCTTACAATAAATTTTCACATCATGGTCCGAAAGCCAATCCATACCGGGGATTATATCAAATTCAATCATGGGTTTGATGATGACATCAGCAGATAAAAAACGTTTATATGCCTTAATGGGAATTGATTCACAAAAAATTTTTTTGCAATGATACTTCCCTTAAGAGTTTTGACAAAAAACTCCTTTGTTAAATCAATTTGGAAATATCTAATTTTCTTAGAAAACTGGGAGGATATGAAACAATGAGATGATCCATAATCAAATAAAGAATTTTCTATACTTGAAGAAACCATTAAATTACCTTCCACTACATCTTTCGGAGCTTCAACCTCAGCAGTAGTGATAGCATAAGTTTGGCCTTGATCCCATGGCCTTTTCTAAGGAAATTTCCCCTGATTCTTATGAAATTGATTTTCATAGTGTACCCTTTCTCTATATTTGTAGAATTCAACATTAACAGCCTCTTGCTTCCCCTTAGAATCATGAGCTTGGTGTCTTTTTTCACCATACTTGTAACATACTCCCATTCCCTTCAGACAAGTACCAGGGTATTTCTTCCCACATTTTCTACTGGATGGATATTCAACTTTTCCCTTCTTCCCCTTATTTCCATTACCAGATTTTTGAACTGGTCTCTTCTTCTATTTCTTTACTTTAAATCCATAAGACTTATAGAATTATTTTTCTGTCTTGATAGCACATGAGGCAATATCTTTGTACGACGAGAAGGATTGCGAGACTAATTCTTGACATAGAAATGATTCTAACCCATCAAATAAACGATCAATATTACTTCTTGGGTTATGTATATAATCTTATAGCATGCCTCTCTAACCTTGTAATGTTAGCTTCATACTTTGTGACATTCTCATCCTCCTGTTGCCTCAAACTCCAAAATATTTTTTCCATATCTGCTCGATGGTCATGAGGAAACTATTTTTCTAAGAAAATTTAATTAACCTCCCTCCATTCCATATTTGATACTTCATCATCATCCTTTGTGTTTTGAATCAATGACCACCATTGATCAGCATCTTCAGTGAGGCGGTAAACTACCATGACAAATTTTTCCTTTTCACTACTTCCCAAGGCGTGGAATATTTTCTCTATGTAAATTATCCATTTCTCAGATACTATTGGATTTGTACCCCGATTAATTTTTTGTGGTTTTTGCATCAGAAGTGATATAACAATGATTCTCTATGATGCGGATCAGGGTGATCCATACGGGTATGGTTATTACTCATAACCTAAGTGATTTGTCCCAGTATTGTGATTAGCTGATCATCACTAGTTTCATCACCAGCTTCACTATAATTATCTTGTGTGGGAGGGAAATCCCTACATGGAGTGTGTGTAATGATACGGTTTCCATTCCTTCTACTAGGTTCCATTTCTAAACAATAGAATAAACTAGGTTAGTTTATGAATCCCAATACATAAATCCAAACTTGTAAAACACATTACATAAATTGAACAGTTTATGGATATAATCCGTAATCATAAAAAAAATTCCTTGAGGAAGTATATACACATAAAACCTTCATAATGGTTTGTAAATAAAATGATAATTGTCTTAAGAATATTCTCCAGGTCTACCGTAACCAAGAGTGCAGCAAGGCCCGTTGTCGGGCACCAGTTCCCATTAGAATCTAGCTCAAAGTAGTGTTTTTGGGTTTTAACCCTAGTTACATTTGTGTCAGAGCTGCATCTAGCTGCTTGTATTCAGACAGGGGTGAATTGCATAGAAAACTTACAAAATCTCTACAATACCAAAATTCTACGAAGTTCTTCTTTACTAATCTTCAATGTCTATGTTAGGGCTATGTGCTCTAATCAGAGTTTATCTAAATCTAGTTACCAAGGTTTGTACTTATCTTTCTCTGATACCAACTATAATGCCCCAACCCCAGTTACCCAGAGTAAATGAATTATTACATAACATTGTCATGATACAATGAAATCATGTCTTGAAAGACCAATCAGTTAAGTAGCCTTGGAGGTATGAGATAAATTCATAAGGTTTGTATTACATCGTAAAATGGAATAATACAACAACATTGTTTCCATATATAAAATGGAGATCCCATAGACTATCCCTAGTGGTCAGTCATAATATACCTCTTTGCATCCTGGAAAAAATAAAACATAGAAAGGGGTGAGCCTAGATCCTCGGTAAGGATAAAAATATTACAGAAACACTCATAAATAAGAATAAACATTTAAGGCAATGTAAGACTAAAACAAAATACTTTTAAACTTGAACTTCAATATAATATGTAAAAGATAAAATCAAATAATGTGATTTACTTATTCACATGGATATTCTACTAGTCGAATAATCACATGCAATTTCAATAGCCACTTTCACAATGATGGAATGAATAATTCCAGACTGCATAATCACATAGTCAAGGACTTGTTCCATGACTTCAAATAATATTTTTTCAAGTCCTTGTGCCAAGACACTAGTTTGTCTCATATGACCTACCAATGCATCGAGGAGCTATAGCAGGATCCACCCATCACATAATAAGTCTAATGCATTCATCATATGAAATGGTGTAAACATAACATAAACATTCATATTAAAACTAGATTACGAAATGTCAATACATTATCCATAAACAATGAATGGTGTAAGAATAACACATCCACAGTAAAACATGTCACAAAAAATTCAATATGATATGGAAGTTTTGTATCATAATAAATCAACTTCAAATAATCTTAAATCCATCCAAGCATGTTGACATTGATGAAATGACAACCTTTTTTAGAGAAATATATCTTTCTATTTTGAAATCATTTAAGAGTCACATAATTATAAAGGAATCATTTATTTTAAAAATATTATTATATGATTGTAAGGGAAGCTATGACGATGTTATAACTGTGGAAAATAGCCGCACCCACCGTATAAGTTAAAAAAACATTCTTACCTTAATTTTTTCAAAATGGTTATAAAGTACCTTGTTTGGAAATGATGGAAAGATTACTTACAAAAGATATAAGGTCAAATAATGGTATAAATGACTTTAACCCATTATCTAGTGAATAAAAAAATGTTTTGACATACATTTTTAAGAAGCATGTATGTTGATGATAAAGAGGTCCCAGTATATAATTATGTATAAACTATCTCAGATAATGAAGATATTGTGAAATTAACCCTTACCTTGTACTCTTCCCAGGTCAAGGGTAGGTTAACCTCTTGTATAATAGTGAAATTATTGTTATTAAATTATACCAGAACTATATACATAAATATGATATCATATATGATCTTCTAAAATTTCTTTGTTAATATTATTTTAGTATTATCATTGTTTTGGGTGTTAACTGATTCGTTTTCCTTTATATTATTTGTTATTTGAGTCATATTTGTTATGGATGGGATGTATCTTATTCATATACAGAATTATATCAATTATTTAAACATTATTTTTAATCATCAAATGAAAATTATTCTTGAATATATATGATGGGGAATGAATCTCATCGCGTTCGTGGAGACGGTAATCCGTACGTACGCACGAGCGACAATATCAATCTTTTGATATTAAAATAATATATAATTGGATGGTATATCATATATGAAGAATAATTATCATGTTATATTTATTATTTACATCAATTATACATCATTATTATACCCATCTAAATAATAATGTATTGAAAAACAACTACACCACGACGTGGAGACTGTAAGTCGTACGTACACACGTATGGTGACATGTCATTCAAAGGATGGATAGAATAATGAATATGGTTGTGTCGTATTTATAATAACATCACAGTATATAGAATATAATGGAGTTATTATTTTAGAATGGAAACAACAAATAAAGAGGAAGTGGAAGAAGAAAAGAACTTGAAAGAGGTGATGAAATATTTACTTCTTCTTCAGGTTCTTTCTTTTGAATTGATCAAAAGGTCTCTCCAGGATGGCTTTATAATTTATGGAAGGCCTCTAAAATGAATTTATGATAGTTGAGAGGGTATTTTGGTAGGGGTTGGTTGAGAAAAATATGTTTGAGTGTGTGAATTAGAGAGAAGAGGAAGTGCCCTTTTATAAGAGGGGTGAGGGCACCTTAGGAAATGCTAGAAATATTATTTTATAATAAAATTATTTTCGGTTTATAATGGCTCCAAAAAGATTTATTAAAAGTTTAAGGTGGGTATGGGTTGAAAAACTCTCACCAAATAGGTTTTAGATTGGTTTGGGTCACTATATTAACCTTATCTTTTATATTTAACTCTTAGTTAAATAGTTTGACATTTATCATGTCTCTTTGTATTTTTTTATTTTATGGTTAATAAACTTACTGTAAACTTCAAATACAACCCCAAGTGGTTGATTAATGATAAACCTATCAATATATAAGTATTTGTACCAAACCATATATTTTTATGATTACTATATCAACCAATAATATTTTATTTGTTTTAAATACTCATTTATGTCGATTTTGACATTATTTAATAACTGATTTTTTTTAAATTCATAAAAACCTTATTAATTCTAAATAAATACATTTAATCAACCCCAAAATGTAATATTAATCTATAAAATTAGTGGATTTAATTAAAAGTCTCAAATTATATTTTTTTGGATATTTATTATATCTATTATTTTAATGTTTCATTAATTAGGTAATTATTGCATCATCATTATGTCATAAATAAATTAAATTATATAAGGTCCAACAAATATAAATAAAATACCATTATGTAGGAAATATTTTTAACTTTCTAATGCATATTTTAAGTCGAATTTATCTTAAGTGTAACCCTATATTAAAAAAAATATTTATTAAAATTTAAATTTAACACTTTTAATTCTTCTTTGAATTAAATAATAATAAATGTTCTAATATAATCCAAGTGGACCTAAGGGATCATATTTTATTCCTAAGGTTTTTCTGGTCGAATTTAACATATCCAATATAATTAAGACATGTTTTAGGGTAATAAGAATATTATTTTTACCCTTAATTATCCTATTTATTTTTTAATCGTGGTAAATAAAAGTAAAAAGTTAATATCCACCAAAAATTATTTTCATCTCATTAAACCACATTTTACTTACTGATATCAAATATGTCTCTCAGATTCTCTAAAT
Source organism: Viscum album (assembly GCA_963277665.1). Lineage (NCBI taxonomy): Eukaryota > Viridiplantae > Streptophyta > Magnoliopsida > Santalales > Viscaceae > Viscum > Viscum album. The sequence goes on from OY728151.1 coordinate 571,133,373, forward strand.
TCAACTCACAGAAGTGGTAAAATTAAGTTTAATGTAAATTTGCAAATGCTTCTAGGATGTGGGTAAAAGACTCTAAAAAGTTCAATAAAAATTTTATAAATCTAAAATTATTATAAACTAACTCCAATGAATTACATTGAACTTATATAGGTATTATGTATCTATATTGACATAAAATAAATTTAAATAAAATAAATAATTATTTAAATAAAAATTCGGTTTTAAACTATAACTCAGTGTTTTTTACTATTCATCAAAAAATTGAATGTTTTCAGAAAAATACCAAAAATTCACCCTAGGATAATTTAAATACTCCCAATCCAAAAAAAGTCCATTTTGAAGGTTATATTTTATAAAATTTCAAAAGTGGGTATTACTATTCATACCGGGTAGTTTGATTGGATGTGGTGTGTTAGAACTCGAAGGTTTGTACAACACACGCTATTGTATTATTCAAAGAGAAGCGTGCCATGGAAGTGTGGAGTGTTACATTCTCCCCTCCTTCAAATAATTTTGTCCTTTAAATTTATAGAATATTATTGCATAAAAAGGCTTGGGTGGTTCTTCATCATAAGTTCCTCGAGTTTCTACGTTTCCTCTTCCATCTTATGGTTTCTCCAGAGAACATTTACCAGACGATTCATCTGGTTTCTCAACACTTGTTCTCTTGTATCAAGAACCTTGAAATGATCTTCACAATAAGACAGATTGGGTTCTGGTTCTAATTCCTCATATGTAAGTACATGTGTTGGGTCAGACATGTATTTTCTCAACAGTGATACACGGAACACGTCATGAACATTGGAGAGACTTGGTGACATTTCCAAATGGTATGCTACAGCCCCAATTCATTCTATAATTTCAAAAGGTCTAATATACCTTGGACTTAATTTTCCCCTCTTACCAAAACATATAACACCCTTCCATGGAGATACCTTCAAGAAAACATGATCTCCTACATAAAATTCTAAATCCTTCCTCCAGTTATCGACATTTCACTTCTAGATAATTTGAGCTGCTTTGATATGGTTTTGGATTAACTTCACATTTTCCATACTTTCCTCCACGAGTTCTAGGCCTATGAGTTTTCTTTCACCAACATCATCCCAACAGGTTGGTGTGCGGCATCTCTTTCAGTATAACGCTTAATATAGTGCCATCTGAATACTTGAATGGAATATATTGTTATAGAAAAATTATACCAGTGGTATATATTGATCCCACATACCTTGAAAGTCAACTGAGCATGATCTCAACATTTCTTCTGAGATTTCAATAGTCCGTTCTAGTTATCCATTTTTTGGGGGTGGTAGGTAGTGCTCAAATGAAGTTTAGTATCAATGTATTTCTGAATACTTTTCCATAATCTTGATGTAAAACATGGATCATGATAAAAAATAATCGATAGGGGTACCCCCATGAAGTCTCACAACTTCATTAAAATAAATTCTTGCAAGAAGTTCAAGTGTTAAATCTTCTCTTATAGCATGAAACTATGCTGACATGGTAAGATGATCAACAGTGACCCATATTGCGTCGTTCCTTCTAGGATTACTAGGTAATCCCATGAAAAATTCCATCGTAATATTATCCCATTTCCACTCAGGTATGGGAAGAGGGTTGATTACTCCTCCAGGCTATTTCCTTCCAACTTTCACTTGCTGAAAACCCATACATCTTGACAAAAAATCAGTAATCCCCCTCTACATATTGTCCCACCAAAAATGTTCCTTCATATCTCTATACATCTTAGTGATACCAAGGTGTATATAGAAATTGGAACTATGAGCATCATCCAACAATTCCCTTATTAGATCAGGTATGTTAGGAACACAAATTCTCTTACCAAATTTCAAAATTCCATCTTCATACACAATGTCACTCAATCTACCATAATTCACAGCTTCAATATTCTTTTGAAACACTTCATCATTGGTATGAGAAATCTTTATCCTTTCTAGTAAAGTTAGATTGGAAAACATTTGAAAAATTATTGATGTTTCACCTTATATGGTTATCCCCATGTCCAACTTTACTAGATCCTTGTATATAGAATCCTTTTCAACTCTCATCTTGGTCAGAACTCCATGATTCTTTCTGTTCAAAGCATCTTCCACCTTATTTTCCTTCCATGGGTGGTAGTGTATGGTGAAATCATAATCCTTGAGTAGTTCAATCCATCTTCTTGGCCTCATTTTGAGTTCTTTCTATGATAAAATATACTTCAAACTCTTGTGATCGGTATATATCTCACATTTTTTCCCATAGAGATAGTGTCTCCAAATCATCAAAGAAAATATTATAAATTCTAAATCAAGATCCTCAGTGGGATAGTTTTGTTCATGAATTTTTAGCTGTCATGATGCATTTTCAATAACTCTATCATTCTTCATAAGGAGACAACAAAGTCCTTTCTTTGAAGCATCACTATAAATAACAAACTCATCATTCCCCGATGGTAGAGTCAAGATAAGAGCATTAACTAATCTTCTCTGTAGTTCTTAAAATCATTCCTCACACTCTTTTTCCCAAAACAATTTAACCCCTTTATATGTGAGCTTGGTGTATGGGTTAGCCAATCAGGAAAAACTCTTGATGAAGCGTCGATAATAACCAGCTAAACCAATAAAACTACGTACCTCAATTGTACTCATTGGTGATGGCCATTCATGGATTGACTCTGTTTTTGAAGGATCAACATAGATTCAATCCTTAGAGACAATATGGCCAAGAAAAGAAATCTCCTGAAGACAGAATTCACACTTGATAAACTTCCCATATAATTCATTTCTTCTAAGAGTCTTTAAGATAATTCACAAGTGATTTTCATGATCTTCATAGATTTTGGAGTACACAAATATATCATCAATAAATACCACTATAAATTCATCATGATATTCCTTGAAAATATTTTTCATTAAATCCATGAAAATAGAGGGTTCATTAGTCAATTCAAAAGACATTAGTGTAAACTAATAATGCATATACCTGGATCAAATGCTGTTTTTGGAATGTCTTCCTTCTTCACACAAAACTGATGATATCCATATTAATGGTCAATCTTGGAAAAGTATTGAGCTTCATGAATTTGGTTGAATAAATCATCAATGCGAGGTCGAGGATAATTTTTCTTTATTGTTGTAGCATTGATCTCCCTGTAGTCATTTCACATCCTAAGAGATCCATCTTTTTTTTCTTAAAAGAATAATAGGGGATCCCCATGGAGAAACCCTAGGGGAAATTAATCCATTATTACTGAATTCCACTAGTTGTTTCTTTAGTTCCAGTAATTCCACATTGGTTATTCTATAAGGGGAATTTGATGTGGTCATTGAACTAGGAATTATGTCAATGGAATGCTCAATTTCTCATTCTGGAGGAAGTTTATGTAATCCTCTGGAAACACATCAACATATTCTTGCACAATTGGTACATCCTATATTTGAACATTTCTTTCCTCACCTACAGTTATTTCATTCTCTTCCACCCCAATAATTTAATTTAGTTGAGCTACTAGGGGTGGATTTGGATAATAATTCGGTGGTGACGTTTATTCTCTAAAGATAAGGTACTCTTTATCATCATCAAAAATTGTAACCTCTTTTCTCTTATAATAAATTTTCACATCATGGTCCGAAAGCCAATCCACACCGAGGACGATATCCAATTCAATCATGGGTATGATGATGAAATCAGCAGATAAATAATGTTTATATGCCTTAATGGGAACTGATTCCCAATTCATTGTTGCAATGATACTTCCCTTATGTGTTTTTACTGACAACTCCCTTATTAAATCAAATTGGAAATATCTAATTTTCTTAGAAAAGTAGGAATATATGAAACAATGTGATGATCCAGAATCAAATAAAGCATTGGTTATACTTGATGAAACCATTAAATTACCTGCCACTACTTCATTTGATGTTTCAACCTCTCGAGAAGTGATAACATTAGCTTGGCCTTGATCCCATTTCCTTTTCTGTGGTATGTTCCCCTGACTCTTATAACATTCATTTGATTAATGTCCCCTTTCTGTACAATTGAAGCATTCAACATTAATAGCCTTTTTCTTCCCTTTACAATCACGATCTTGGTGGCCTTTTTCACCACACTTGTAACAGACTCACATTCCCTTCAGACAAGTACCAGGGTGTTTCTTCCCACATTTACTGTAGGATGGATATTAAACATTTCTCTTCTTCCCCTTATTTCTATTTCCAGAGTGTTTAGCTGATCTCTTCTTCTCTTTCTTTGCTTTAAACTTGTAAGACATAGAGAATTATTTTTCTAACTTGATATCACATGAGACAATATCTTCGTGAGATGAGAAGGATTTTGAGTATAATGCTCGATGGAGAAATGGTTTTAATCCATCAAATAAACGATCAATATTACTTATTGGGTTACATATATAATCTATAACATGCCTCACTAACCTTCTAAAGTTAGCTTCATACTTTGTGACATTCTCATCCTCGTTTTTCCTTAGACTCAGAAATTTTCTTTCCATATCCGTTCGATGGTCATGATAAAAGTATTTTTTTAATAAAATTTCTCTAAACCCCCTCCATTCCATATTTAATACTTCATCATCTTCCATTATGTTTTGAATCAATGACCACCATTGATCAGCATCTCCAGTGAGACGGTAAACTGCCATGATAACTTTATCCTTTTCGCTACTCCCCAAGGCATGGAATAATTTCTGAAAGTAATTTATCAATTGCTCAACTACTAGTGTATTTTTACCCTCATTGAATTTTGGTGGATGTTTCCTCATGAATTGATCTAACATTGATCCTCCAGGTAGCCGACCAGGGTGCTTCATACGGGTAATGTTATTATTCATAACCTGAGTGAGTTATCTTAGTATGGTGATTAGTTGATCAACATCAGTCACATCACCAGCTCCAATATAATTATCTTGAGTATGAGGTAAATTCCTAAATGGAGTGTGTTCATTGATACGGTTTACATTCCTTTCACTAGGCACCATTTCTAAACAACGGAATAAACTAGATTAGTTTATGAATCGCAATACATAAATCCAAACTTGTAAAACACTTAACATAAATTGAACAGTTTATGGATATAATCCATAATCATAAAAAAATTCTTTGAGTAAGTAAATACCCATAAACCCTTCATAATAGTTTGTAAAAAAATGTGAATTATCCTATGCATATCCCCCAGGAGTGTCGTTACCAAGAGTGCAGCAAGCCCCGTTATTGTGCACCAGTTCTCGTTCGAGTCTAGCTCAAAGTGGTGTTTTCGGGTTTTACCCCTAGGTACATTTGTTCCAGAGTCGCCTCTACCTACTCATATCCAAATAGGTATGTATTTTTTGGAAAACTCACATAATATATACAATATCAAAATTTAGGAAGTTATTCTATACTAATCCTCAAAGTCTATCTTAGGGCTCTGTGCTCTAATCTGATTTTATCTAAATCTAGTTTCCAAGGCTTTTACTAAACATCCTCTGATACCAACTATAATGCCCTGACCCCAGTTACCCATAGGTAGTGCATTATTACATAACATTGGTATGATACAAGGAAATCATGTTCTGAAATACCAATTAGTTTAGTATCCTTAGATGTACTAGATGCATTCATAAGGTTTACATTACATCGTAAAATGGAAAACAACAACAACATTATTTATATAGACAACACTGAGATCCCATAGACTATCCCTGCAAGTCAGTCATAATATACATATTTGCATCCTAGGAAAAATAAAACATAGAAAGGGGTGAGCTCAGATGCTCAGTAAGGATAACAATATAGAAGAAACTTTCATAAATAAGCATAAACATTTACGGTAATGTAAGACTAAAAGAGAGGCCTTTTAAACTTGAAATTCAGCATAATATGAAAAAGGTAAAATCAAATAATTTCATTTACTTATTCACATGGATATTATACTAGTCGTATAATCAGCCATATCAATAGCCACTTTCATAATGATAGAATGAAAAATGACAGAATGCATAATCACATAGTCAAGACCTTGTGACAAGACTACAAATAATATTTTGTCAAGGCCTTGTACCAAGACACTAGTTTGCCTCATGAGACCTAACGATGCATTGAGGAGCTATAGTGAGATCCACCCTTCACTTACTAAGTCCAATTCATTCCTCATTTGAAAAGGATTAAACATAACATAAACATTCCTATTAAAAATAACATACAAAATGTCAATACTTTATCCATAAACCATTAATGGTGTAAAAATAACATGTCCACAGTCAAACATATCACAAAACCTTCAATACGATAAGGAAGTTATGTATCATAATAAATCAACTTCAAATAATCTTAAAATCGATCAAAGGATGTTGACATAGATGAAATCAAAACCTTTTTTTGAGAAATATCTATTTTTATTTTGAAATCATTTAAGAGTCACATAATTATAAAAGAAACATTTTAAAAAAAAATATTATTATAATATTGTATGGGAAGCTTTGACGATGTTATAATGGCGGAAAATAGCCGCACAGGCCGTATAAGTTAAAAATAAATTCTTACCATAATTTTGTCAAAAAGGTAATAAAGTAACTAGTGTGGAAAATAACATAAAGATTCTTTTAAAAACATATAAGGTCAAATAAGGGTATAAATGACATTAACACAGAGTCTAGTGAATAATAAATATGTTTTGAAATAAATTTTTAAAAATCATGCATGTGGATGATAAAGAGGTCCCAGTAGATAATTATGTATAAACTACCTCACATAATGAAGAGATTGTGAAATTAATAGTTACCTTGTACTATTCATTGGTAAAGGGTAGGTTAACCACCTGTATAATGGTGAAATAATTTTTATTAAATTATACAGGAACCATATACATAAATATTATATGATATAAGATCTTCTAATATTGCTTTGTTAATAATATTTTAGTATTATTTTTGTTTCGGGTGTTAACTGATTTGTTTTACTTTATATTATTTGTTATGTGAGTTATATTTGTTATATAAGGGATATATATTATTCATATATAGAATTATATCATGTCTTTAAAATTTATTTTTTATCATCAAATGAAAATTAGTCTTGAATGGTTACAATGGGGAAATAATCTCATCGGGATCGTGGAGATGGTAATCCGTACGTAGGCACAAGTGACAATATCATTTTTTTGATATTAAAATCATATATAATTGAATGTTATATCATATATAAAGAATAATTGTCATGTTATATTAAATGTTTACACCAATTATACATAATTATTATATCCATCCAAATAATAATTTATTTAATAACAACAACCCCACGACATGGAGAAGGTATGTTGTACGTACGGATGTATGATGACATGTCATTAAAAAGATGGATAGAATAATGAATATGGTTGTACCATATTTATAAAAACATCAAAATATATATAAGATATTTTTGTTACTATTTTATAATGGAAACAACAAAGAAAGAAGATGTGTAAGAAGAAAAGAACTTGAAAGAGGTGATGAAATATTTACCTCTTCTTCGGGTTCTTCCTTTTGATTTGATAAAAATAGCTACTTATGTTGGCTTTATGATTAAAGTAAGGCCTCTATAATGAAGGTAGGATAGTTTACAAGGTATTTGGGCTGGTTTTGGCCAATCCCCATGTCTGTGATGGTGTGAATTAGAGAGAAGAGGATGTTTCCTTTTATAAGAGGTGTGAGGGGAACCTTAGAAAAAGCTAGAAATATTATTTTATAATAAAATAATTTTCGGTTTATAATGGATCCAAAATGAATTATTCAAAGAATATGGTGGTTTTGGGTCTAAAACCTCTTAACCAATAGTTTTTAGATGGGTTTCATTCACTATAACCTTATCATTTAGATTTAACTCTTAGTTAAATAGTTTGACATTTACCATGTATATTTGTATTTTTATATTATATGGTGAATAAACTTACTATAAACTTCCAAGAGTACCCAAAGGGGTTCATTAATGATACACATATCATTATATAAGTCGTATTTCCGAACATTATATTTTTTGGATTATTATATCAACCAATAATATTGTATTTTTTTAAAAAACTCATTTATGTCAATTTTGACATTATTTAATAATTGATTTTTTTAAAAATCTTAACAACCTTATTAATTCAAACTAAATACATTTAGTCAACCATAACATGTCATATTAACCTATAAAATTATTTTAATTCATTAAAAGTCTCAAATTAGATTTATTTGGATATTTATAATATCAATTATTTTTATATTTCATTAATTAGTTAATTACTGCATCATTGTTGTGTGATAAATAAATTGAATTACTTAATATCTAAAAAATATAAATAAAATATAATTATGTAGGAAATATCATTATATTTCTAATTAATATTTATAGTCTAATTTATCTTATGTGTAACCCTATATTAAAAATGATTTATTTGTTAAACTTTGAATTTAACACTTTTAACTCTTCTTTGAATTAAATAATAATAAATGTCCTAATCTAATCAAAGTGGACCTAAAGGATCAGATTTTTTTCCTAGTGTTGTTTTTGGTCGAATTACCCTTATATAATGGAATTAGGACATTAGTTAGGGTAATAATAATATCATTTTTACCCTTAATTACCATATTTACTTTTAACCGTGGTAAATAAAAGTAAAAAGTTATTATTCACCAAAAATTATTTTCATCTCCTTGAACCACATTTTATTTATAGATATCAACTGTTTCTCTCGGATTTTCAAAATTCAACTCATAGAAGTGGTAAAATTATGTTTTATGTAAATTTATGTTGGGCAAAAATATCTCAAGGCATCATTGAAGTATTTTTGTGGTGATTGTGTTTGTTGACAAAGTGAACATATGTGTTGTGATTGTTGACAATGCAAACCACGACATACAAATTTGTTGACAAAGGGGGTTTCATAGTGGAATTTCAAGTTCAAGAGCTATGGTCAAGGATCCATGTTTGATTCAAGAACTTCGATAATGGAATGGATGATCTGGAGGCGGTACAAAAAGAATAGATACAAGGTGGCGTCATTTTCCAGTGTTTGCCAAATTTTTGGGCCTGAAAATCGACAAATGAAGAAAAGTGTTTTTGGAAAAGAGACTTGCATGCTGAGGACTTGGAGTATAGGGAACTTGTGCGCCATATGTTTTTCAAGATCAGAAGATCAAACTATGGCAAAGGAAACAGGTTCACGCAAGTTTGGGAGTTGGTCGCGCAAGTGTCTAGGAGGACAGAAGAATTGCACGCTGAGACTGGGTCGCGCAGGTGACTTGTGCCCCATCACACAGGGTGTTCAATTTGACAATAAATACTAGACCACCCCTCTTAATTCTTTACTGGAGTTCAACACTTTGAGAAATAAGATCTCCCGTCGTGCAGGTGTGGTGGTCGCGCAAGTGGTGTGTGATCGCGCATGTGGAGTTGCGCGCTAGTGTGAGGATTTGCATGCTAGTGTGAGAAGTTGCATGTCGGTTGGAAGTTGTACGCCAATATTGGTTTGGGAATAAAAGGAAGAGAGTCACGCAAGTTTGGAGTTGGGGAATCTTGTGTCGCGTAAGTGTCTGAGGTGGACTTGCGCGCCCATTGTGACTTGCATGCCGCTAATTGCGCGCCAAGTTAGATTTGCGCGCCATGTAAGGTTTATTTCCAGCAGTGATTTTAGGGCTGCGTGGAAGCTGGATGTTTTCCTGATACCTTCGGTGCAAAGAGATATTCATCTACGGGTGAAAGTTGTACTTCAACCAATCATCTACATACAGAGGAAGATGCATTCATTCATGAAAATGAAGAGACCTACATGTCTATAAAATGTGAGTGGATACTTTCCGATGCAGTGAGAAAAGGAAGAGGAAGAAGGTGATCCTCTCCACTGGTAGTGAGCTAGAGAGAGAGAAACAGGGATTGACCCTTTGGAAAGCAGTGAGCTGACCCTAAACATTGTAAAGGCAGTGAGCCTAGTCATAGAAGTGATCTAGCCCGAACTTTGTATCCACATCTAGTGAAGATTAGTGGAATTTGGTACAACCAGAAACTTGTCAGCGTTCTCTCCATGGACGTAGCCCAGTGAGGGTGAACCAAGTAAAATTCTCTACGTCTGCCTGCTTATTTTCTTGCATTGCATTTAAATAATCATCATCAGATAAAGAAGAAAGTAAGTGCTCATAACAAACACACAAGTGCAAACAAAGTGACCCTTGTAACAAAGAGGTCAAGATCTAGTGGGACAGGAAGAATTTTGGAAAAGAATATCCATACCCTAATTCAACCCCCCTCTCAGGGTATATATACCCTTATTGGTCCTAACAATTTACAAATGCTCCTAAGAGGTGGGTAAAAAAATGGTAAAAAGTTGAATAAAATTTTTATATATCTAAAATTATTGTAAATTGACTCCAACGAATTACATTGAACTTATATAGGTATTACGTATCTATTTTTTACCTAAAATAAATTTAAATAAAATAAATAATTATTTAAATAAAAATTAGGTTTTAAACCATAACTCAATGCTTTTCACTATTCATCAATAATTGAAAGTTTTCAGAAAAATACCAACAAATCACCCTAAACTAACTTCGAAACTTCGAATCCAAAAATGAAGTCCATTTTGGAGGATAAAATTTATTAAACTTCAAAAATTTGGTATTACTATTCATAACGGCTTGTTTGATTGGTTGTTGTGTGTTAGAACTCGAAGTTCCGTACAACACATGATATTGTATTCTTCATAGAGAAGCGTACCATGGAAACTTGGGGTGTTACACAACTAGTTTAGATGAATTAGATTTTAAGAAAAATTAGACCCTACATCCATTGATCATTGAACATCTGAGGGTGATTGATCATAAGTAAATTATTAAATAAATTCAATTATGTGTTATTGATGGTTTGAATAATAATAATTGAATTAATTTTTGAATTTATTCAAAATTTATAAATTAGATATGTCAATATAATAAAATATTTATTAATATGAATATCATTTATTTATGGTTCAATAAACAAATATAGGTGAAAAAAGACGAGTTAATGGTTCCTAGATCATCAAATAACATGTAATTATGTTACAAGTAAATGGTGAAATATTATTGACACTTATGATAAGTTAATTAAGTCATTTTTGATATATCATGTTACTTTTAAAGGTTAAATTCCTTTTAGTAATAAACTAAAATTAAAAAAAATTTAACCTTTTTATAAAATCTTTTTTGGACCGATGAATTAGAAGAGTAACTCCATTAAAATATTATATCATATCCCACTCATTCTATGAAGTTATAGAGGATGAAATTGAAGAGAAAACTTGAATGGTCCAATTTTTTCTTCAGAAATCCCATTTAGTGTGTTTTATTAATAAAAAGGCATCAAAATGAAATCATTTTTTTCGTTATATCTCACAAATAACATATATTTATGAAGAATATAACTATATCATTTTCATAGTTGATCTATATGTTTCTTCACATGGTGATTCGAGCAACAATGAGTCACCATCATGTGGACCACATCCAGATTTTGTGAATGAATGAGACAATATTTTAGTTATTATCTTCATACATCAATTTTCTATATATGTTTAAATATTTAATTTATACACTCATATTATATATATTATTTTACGGAATGGATTTGATTAAAAAAATTAAATCTTTGATACCAAAATCTTTTATAGTTCCCAAATTCCTTAAATTGCTATCAAAGTTATTGTACATAATTTATGTCGATAAATTTAATTAAATTTTATAGAATTCAATTAATGGGATTTGATATGGTCCTAAAACTATATATAATTTAAAAACTATACTTCATATGGAGAAGATATAACCATCCAATTTCAGTAAAGAAATCTCAGACATCGGGTCTGTCATATATGGAGAGGAAATTGAGACACTCATGCATCTAGAAATTTTGAAAATGTAAAATTTTGGTATCATATGTAACCCCCGATTATCATCCAACCAACCGCCACTCTCCCCATTCACTAAGGGGTGACCACCTAATGTTTTTTCCTTATATGGATAAAATGAAATAAATATTTATTTAAATCAGGAGGCACCACCCACTATAGTAATGAGGATATCCAACCTAGGTAGGGATAGGCCAAGTCTTTCATCACCCAGCAATCCTAACCAATATTGTTTTTTCCTTATTCACTCCTTCAATGGATTAAAATTACCAAAAAAATTATAATTTTTTTTTAAAATATAATTAGTTTAACAAAACCATTTTGAGTACCACATGATGTATCATTAATGAATTAAAATTTTTCAAATGCTATGAAAAATTCCCTCAGGTATAAATTTATCTTATTTAATAAATTTTATTTATTATCCTTTTATATTAACTATTCATGACTTGAGATCAACCCATGCATGTTTCTTTAATTATTTATTTATTTTTAATCATCACGATAAGTTATATTTCTTAATAAGTGTTTTTAAAATATGAGTTTTTGACAACCTTTGAACCATGCCTCCATATTCATAATGTATAAGTGTATTTTTCCTCATTTGAATTTTATATACAATTCTTACATCCCACATACCCATCACCTGTGTATAAGTTCATTATTGAAAAGTTGGAGGTCAACATGATGAGAAGATTCAATATGGGAGCTAATATAACACCAAAAAATTCAAAAATACTTGGAAGAATCAATACACTTTAACTTTATCAATTCAATATCCTGAAATTTTACCTAGAGTCTCTCATGGTCCATCATCTACTCTATAGATCAACCAATATCATATATATCATGATCAAATCATTATTTATTTATCATTATCATGTATGGAAAGTTATTTGTTCTAGGAATTTATAGATTATATTAAATTACATAGGATAGCTAACAAGATTGATATGATAAAAGTAAATAAATGTATGATGAATGATTTCTATTTGTGCTTGGTTATTATTGTGAAAGTGGTAACTTATATAAATTACAAAACATGATAAATATAATTTTATTTAATTAAAAAAAATAAATATTAATCCACTAATATCTTTAATAACTCCATTTCAAATGAAACCATAGTTCAAAGTGATCATCATCCATAGTTTAAAGTAACTTCAATAATAGGGGAGTTCAAATAAAAGTGATGCTTTGGACTAACTAAAATAGGCATTAAATAAGTAGTTATAATTTGATTGGTATAATTCTAAATGAAAGATACTCAGTAAATCCTCTCTTAGGATTTGTAGGAGATGTGACTCTACTCAATAGATCAAGGAGATCTGAATTAATATATTTGTTTTTCTAAAATCATGATTTATAACTCTCGATGTAGTTTTATAAACATATATTTTACTATGACGACAGATTTTAATGATCCTCATCCACTATAATATTCAATCGACTAGATATTTAAAACCAAATGGTTAAGGGATGTTGGGTTTCGAATAAAATATTGGAACACATTTATAATTAATAAATTAATAATTTATAAATGATTTGTAGGTTATATAAATTTATTAATTATATAAGTAATATTTTGTATAAAATGAAAAGTAAAACTAGATATTAATATTAGAACAATAACATTTACTAATTATTTTTATGTGAAGCCCATTTTTTATTATTAAAAGTTTATGTAATTATAATTTCATCATCAGATGTTCATTCATAGGATTTTCATCCATCATAAATTTTAGCAGTGGTAGGTAGCTGGGATCAGAGTGTATGAAACTATTGTTCTTTTCTTCAAGTAGTAGTTGGGTCATTGGAATTTTTTAATTTGGATGAAACCAATGGTGGTCCATAATATTGGTGAACCTTCTATAAGGAATTCTCTTGAAATAATAATCAAGATGTTTTTATTGTGGAAAGTGGTTAAGGTCAAAAATGTTATGGGAAATAAATAGTGACATTATATTAGGGGGATTCCCAAGAATATGGTAATTTTGTTGGACTAGGACAGTTTGATAAGTTTCCTATACAACGAAGTTGGGACATAGGACATGTTTTGTATCGACGTCAGCTATAGTGGATCTTACAAATAGTACGCAACCTTCCCCACCTACTCAACAACCTCGAAAGGTCCCACAAAGAGAAGAGCAAGCTTCTCTTGTCTCCCAAGATATCGATGACCCAACCGAGGTGAAACTATCAATAACACCTGACCACCAACTGAAAACTCCAAAGTTCTACAACGTCGATCAGTATAAGGCTTATATTGGCTTTGTGTTGTCAACATCATCTAACAAATCAGCTGAATCTTAGTTGTCATCTCTTACACCAAGCTTGGTCTAACCAATGGACTTTCACCAACCTCTGACCAACACAACAGAGATTTACAGGTTTGGACATACAAGGCCTTGAAAGTATCCATTATGATTTTGAACTAGTAACTATTGTCGTAATAAAACTCAACTATCCCTAACTGATAATCCCAATCCCTACTAATTCCGAGAACACAAGCATAAAGAATATCCTCATGAATATATAGAGGTCTTTCTATCTGACCATCCATCTATGGATGGTAGGCCATGCTCAAATAGACCTGAGATCTTAGTTCCTCCTAAAGGCCTCTCTAAAATTCATAAGTAAACCAAGGATCCCTATCAGAAACTATAATATATAGAACTTCGTGTAAGAGAACAGTTTCTTTCACATAGAGATAGTGCAATTCCTCAACATTGGCCATATATAAAATGGGTATAAAGTGAACTAACTTGGTCATCCTATCAATCATAGCTCATATTGATTTCTTATTTCTCAGGGTACAAAAAAACCAAACCACAAAGTCCATAAATATCTCATCACACTTCCATGTAGGGAATGAATGTGGATGAAGTAAATCCAAAGGTTTATGGTGATCTTCTTTCACTTACATGAACATATAACAATGAGAGACAAATTCAGAAATGTCCGACATAATACCTAGCCACAACGACTTCAACTTAATTTCATAGAACATCTTAGTTGTTTCTAGCTGCATATCCCACTGTGAATTATGAAAAACTCCCACCACTTACTTCCTTACTACTAATAGTACAGCGAAGTGATTCTAATAGCATAGAACATCCTCATTTGAGAATGAACACTGGGAAACAGTCTCCCCACCATAAAGAGAGTCTCTAATGGTACATAACTCATCATAAATCTCTTGATCTAGAAGAATAATCTCAAGAAGTTTATATTTCAACAGAGCATTGGTCAAGGAAACCTCATCCCCTTCATCTACACTAAAATTTGAAACTACTAAAATAGAGTCATCAAATTACACTCCTTTTAGGATTCTTCACTTCATGGGTTGGAAGTTTTCTATTCAACACATCGGTAATGACATTCCCTTTCCCTAGGGTATAGTTAATGTCAAATTCAAAATACTACAGGTGTTCCACCCAATGCCTCTACTAAAGATTTAAATATTTTTTTAGAGAAGATATAGCTCAGGATTTTATTATATGAATACAACAAAAAACTTTCACCAAAATGGTAGTGTCTCCGACTCTTAAGAAAGTGCATCAATACTATAAGTTACAAGTCTTGGGTAGGGTATTTATTCTCATGTGACCTAAGATTATGAGATCCATAAGCTACAACGTGATCACCCTACCTAAGAAAACTCCTCATTCATGAACCAGATACTTCACAGAACAACACATATCCCTTTCTAGCTTCTAAAATAGTCCAAACTGGCACAGTAGTCAACCGACATTTCAGTTCAAAAAAATAACTCTGACATTTATCATCCCAAACAAAATTTTCCCCCTTCTCAGTCAGAGTAGACATCGGAGAAGCTATATTTGAGAAGTACTTCAATTACCTTTGGTAATATCCAGATAATCCCAAGAAGATATGAATCTCGAAGACATTTCATGGTCTCTCCCAAGTCATAAAAGCCTTCACCTTATCTGCATCAATTGATACACCACGTTCAGACACCACCTTTCCCAATAATTTCACTTCCTGAATCCAAAAATCACAATTTTAATGCATGGAATAAAGGTGTTGATTTCTTTGTAGACTCAAAATTGTTCTCAAATTTTTCCTAGGGTCCTCCTCAAACATGGTGTAGACAAGAATGTCATCCAAAAAGAGTACCACAAAGGTATCCATATACTCATGGAAAATCTAGTTCATTATGTCCATGAAAACATCAGGATAATTGTTCGTACCAAAGGGCATAAAAAGGTACTGCTAGTTTTCATAACTTCTCCAAAATGTGATTTTATGAATGTTAGATTCTTTTATCATCAACTAATGGTAACTCGATCAAATGTTGATCTTTGAATACTACATCTCCCCTTTCAGCGTATCAAACAGATCATCGAACAATAAAAATGGATATTTGTTCTTTATCATAACTCTGTTTATCTTTTAGTAATCACCGCATAGGTAAAGAGATCCATCATCCTTCTTATCAAAGAGAACTGGAACTGCCCAAGGTGAAACACTCGTGTAGATAAATCCTTTCTCGAGAAGATTTTCTAGTAGGGACTTCATCTCTTTCAATTCAACCAAATTCATTTGGTAAGAGGGAATAGAGACTGATTTGAGTTCCATACATTAATTAAATATAAAATTCAACCTCCCTCAACAACAGTATACTAGAGAAATCCGCAGGAAAAATTTCAGAAAACTCGATGATGATTGGAGGAAGATCACTACCCATTGAATCTCACTCTAGATCAAAATCTAACACTGATATCACTTTCCTCATATCTGGATAAGAAGGCCTAGCTCTGCTCGGCCTTGGGTCGAATTCTCCTTGAAAGACATGAGGCACACCACTTGGTGTAATAAAGTAGACCTTTTCAAGATAACATCCCATTAAGGATTTGTTGGAAATGAGCCAGTCCCTCCCCAATATGACTTCAACATATTGCATATGAAGAACTAGGAAACTCTAAGATATCTCATCATATGATAAAGAGAATACACAAGTATAACTACAGAGATCCTTCTCTCTCTTCATACCAATGGGTGTAGTAATATCCTTTGAAAAAGATAGTTCCTACATAGAAAGATTAAGATGATTTACAATATGGGTTGAAATAAAGAGTGAGATGCACCAGTATCAAATAGAGTAGTCACTAATGACCAAGAAATGGTAATAGTAACTCTCACAATTGTGGGAGCTGTGTCTGATTCCTCTGGGGACTCTTCCACTATGTGAATATGCTTAGTTTCAGATGTCTATGGTTGGAACCCTTTTGAATATGAATAATTTTATTTCCTAGTAGTTTTAGGAGGATTCAATGATCTTGTCCCACTATGTGGAGTAGATATGTGATGGAAGAACCTATGTAAGTGATCTGAATGTTTGTAGGAACTGAATTCCTTGGGTGCCTATGTGAAATCCCTCCTAGAATTTTCGAGATTTTCACACCGATATAAGACCAAATAAATTCTTCCAGGAGCTATAGGAGGTATAGAATGACTCTGTTTTCGAGAACTGATGTGGGAATCATCAAGCTTCCATTTTTCTTTGAAGGCACCAACACATACACTTGGATAAAAAAGGAACTCCCTTCAACCATTACTTCCCTTCCAGGTCCATATCAACAACCATCTACCTATCCAATATATTATCATGAATGGAAAGCTTCGAAAAGAAGACCTGAGAATGGATATTTGATCGAAGTCACAAATATAACCATCAAGCCTTTATCCTACCATAAGAAACAATCTCAGGAGAAAATTATACCTTCTTAGTTAAGTGATTTGAATAATCAGTCATGGGTTTTTTGGCCTACTCAATATTGAATAATTCTAAAGCCTTATCCAACACCATTAAATATGGATAGAACTGGTTGGTTAATATAACTTTGAATTCTTTCCACTATAATCCCTGATTTCACCATCGTGTCCCATCATCTCATGCTCGGTCCCTCAAGCTTGAAGGTGGCATACTTCACCCTGATCACTTCCAGTGTCTCCAAGAACTCAAAAAGATGTTCTATCTTTCCCATCCATTCCTCGTCATGTTGAGGATCAGTGGATGCCTAAAAGACTAGTGGATTCTAGCCAAGGAACTCTTGAGAACGATTCTAAATAACATCCCTCTGAAGACCCACAACTAGAGACTGAGTGGGAACTAGAGGTTGTGCCTTTCCCAGAGCTTAGATAAAGCACACAATCACCTCAACATAATTTAGATCAACAAGAGGATTTTCTTGATGTGGTTCAGTTGTGGCCTATCCAAGTATCTGATCTTCACGTCTTCTCGGAGGTATGAGGCTACACAACATCAACAGATAAATTGAATACATTATATTAACGCTCAAACTGAGTAACAAGAGAAACTATTCTTTATATAAAGAAAAAAAGAATTGGATTTTTCTATATCCAAATCCCAATAATGAAAATACTATAACTAATCCACAAGGTGTATTTACCTAACCACCCCTGGTGACTGAAGGTTCCATATAGTGAGAGATGGCCAGGAAATCAATCGCAGCTACCTCTTATGTCCCTAAAAGACTTCAAAAATGAATAATGTCATTAAAGAAATATGTCGAACAACCTCATTTGATAGCAATTTGTCACGAACCAGCCAGAGTACCCTGGTAACTTGATAACCAAGATGGACCTAACATATCCTGAAGGGCATTCCCGATCCCCACGGGTCGGTGAATATCACCAATCCTCATACAACATACAGGTGGTAATGATTTTGCAACTAAAAATTAAACTGTAAAATAGGAAAGACATTATCCATATTAAATGAAAACTCCACTAGGAGTTAAGTACCAGAAAATGATGAGGAACAAAATCCCAAAGTACTGAAACCCAAGTATTAAAATGGGAGTAAAAACATACCAAGTACCCAAGGACACAACTCACCAAGACTATGGTTCAATAGCTGGATCCACCTATAAGGTACCCTTTCCCCCTGCTTGAACCAGGAAGAAGAATGTCTACAAAGTCGTGAAGGAAAAATTAGGGTGTGAGCCTAAGCCTAGTAGGATACCACCAAATATTCTATAATAGATCCCAAATATAGTTTATCTAAAGAAAATCATTCAATTTTAAAAAATAAAAAGGTTTTTCATTTTAAAGAATATTTAAAAAAATATAGTTATATAGTTCAAATGATAGAAAATACATTTAATGCATTCTCTTTACTTCACAAGTGATGGAATATTCCTAAAAAAATTTACTATGTAAAAACGTTTTTATAAAATAGTTTATATAAATTTAGAAGCATGTAAATCAGTTCAAACAACATTGACATATATTTATATCTCAAATATAGAAAAAACAAGCTGGAAATATGGGTATATGCCAAAATCTATGTTAGTTTTAACCAGCTATAGGATTCCACACTCTCTAAGTGGACATAGAAAAATGAGTATACTCTAGTCCCCCTAACACTGGCCATAGGTGACTCGTCACCCTCCCATCATGGATGTGACCTGCCAGAGGTTTGTTTTAGAACATTGTCATATCATAGAGTGTATCCAAAAAACTCCCCAACTACTTAATGCCTTCATGTGCCCTTACATGAAGGGATATTTATTTTAAAACTACTTAAAATATAATATATCCCATTATTCCATTTAAAAAATGACAATTTATATCCATTTAAAACCGAAATATGTTTTAATAAAAAATGTGCCTCTTTCACAAGATAAAACCATTGGGATTCTATCAAGTCAATTTAATCCATTTTAATTAATTTGAAATCCATTAAAAAAATCCATCTTTTTTTACAATTCACTTTCAAAACTAAATTCAACAATTTAATTGAAAACATTTCCATAAAATCCAAAAAATAAATTCAATAATTTAAATTATTCAATTTATACAAACCCACCCAAATTCAATAGAATTGGGGGTTTTCCAAATTTTTATGCCAAAACCATTTCAAATCTCCCAATTAACTAGAATTGGTTTTATAAAATAAATTGAAATCATGTTTAAGAAATAGAATTTAACTCAACAATTGAAATAAATTAAGCATTACAATGGTAGACAAATTGGCCAAATTAGGAAAGAACCACCTACCTATTTCTTAAAGAACTACACTCACAATGGCACTCATCAATAAGAATTAAGGTGAAGGATATTTTGACTCCCAACCTAGAAGAATTATCTGACACCACCGGGAAGGAATCTATCAATCCCAAGATGATACATTGAAATCCTCAGAGGAGAGAAACAGAGAAACTTGAAGAATGAGGGATATCACTTTCTCGAGAATATCACTGTATGCAAAACGAAGATCCAAAGCCGATCAGATCAATCAGAAAGTATGGGAACCTCTAAAAAATTAACAGGGAGAGTTCTGGTTTGAGATCCAATAAGTCTATAAATAATAGACTGATTGAAAATTGCCAAACGTGTGACTTAAAGCTGGGCACGGGCTGGGTCATGACTTGTACCCAAGGGTAACGACATGCACTCCACACTTGATAAGTTGGGATTAAAACCCCATCACCTCGGGTCAAAAACTAACATTTTCACCCTACACAATGTATTCCCACTATTCATGATGTGTACAAGATCAGAATGTGACCTCCCCCTTCACAAATTTGATCCAGAAACCAGTACATGATTTGTACCTTGGGTACACGATGTGTACCATAGGTACATGAGGTGTACATATTCTACAGCCTATAGTAAACCCATAAAAACACCTCTAAAAAATTGTACCAAAGTGGAAACATGAAAAAAGGTAAAAACATAAATGATCAAGGTAACATGATGTTACAACCTTTATTCATTATATAACAAGGATTCCCAAAAACTATGAAGTGTTTTGAACATTGATTTTTTCAATAAGACAATTCATATGGGGTCAAACCTGATTTAGGCCTGTAGAAACAATGGTTCTAAATATATGTTGTTGTACTCATGTCTTTTTGAAAAAATTAATAAGAAAGGCCATATTCAAGTAACATGGTTTATCCCACTTCCAACAGGCTTCTGTTCTTTCTTTTAGCTACCCCATTTTCTTGGAGAGTGTATGGGTAAATATACTCATACTGAATTCCATGTTTCACATGTTATTCCTCAAAATCTTAACTTCTATATTCACCACTATTATCTATTTTCAACTCCTTCACTGAATACTCCTGTTTATTTTCTTCTTTTTTTCTGAAACATTTAAACATTTTCAAATAATATGATTTATGTTTAATATACATGTCACAAGTAATGCTAGTAGAATCCTCAGTGAAGGTAATGAAGTAATTATCTCCATTTCCTAATTTTCCTATCATTGTCCCACATATATTAGAATTCATCATCTCCAGGGGGTTTTTGAACAAATGTCAACTTTCTTTTCCACAACATTTGAAATATTTATTTTCTAGAAGATAGTGGAATTCCATATCTTCTTCTTGGAATATCAGGAATGTCTCTATCATTTTCTCTTTTATATAGGTTTCCCATGTTTCCCTGACACATGTGTCAAAGAAATTTATGCCACAATTGATTTTCTTCCACCATTCTCATGTAACAATATTTTTGTGCATCACCAACCTGAAACAAATTCCCATTTGTACGTTGGCCTCTTGTAACAATCATCCCATTTTCTTCACTCTTCACAAAAAACCTATCTTTCCTAGAGATAAATATGTTACCCTCATCACATAATTGTTAAATACTTATCAAATTGTGTTTTAACCCATCAACATACAATGTTTTCATGGATTTCTTTATTTCTATTCCAATGATGTTTGGCACAACACCTTTGATTTTTAATGATTAATCATTGAAAAAAATTTATAGTTCCTTCTTTAAAATATTTCACATCCTTTAAAAATTTCAAGTCTCCTATCACGTGTATGGAACACCCACTATCAAGTATTTAGTTTCTTCACCTTTTGTGTATTTCGATGTAGTTTCAACAACAAGACATTTTTCTTATTTATTTTGTTTCTTCACATTTTGATTCTAAGAATTAATAATATTTTTTAGAGCTAGTAAAAAAATTGGAAATCCTTCTGAATGTTTTCCAAGTTGATCACATATCACAAAAATAGTTTGTAAGGGGTGGAACCTATTTTCCCTCATCACTTCTTCCTTCTCAGGTTTCTTCAAAAAAACCTTCTCATTATTATTTCTTCGACATGATTTAATCCTCCTCAAACTCTACCATTCATAATTGGTGGGATAATAGAAGTGTTGTTGGTTGAACCACCACATATTTGTTTTATGTTTGAATCAACCATAGTTCCAAGAATATCTATAGAATGATCATTTTCTTATGAAACTTTCATTATGATGTGATAACATATTTCTACCACTACCTTCTCCTTTTTTTCTGAGCCACCAATATTCTCATTAACAGTAAAATTATTCCTCTTCTTTTCAACCTTTTAATTTTAAGTATTGGAAACATTCCAAGATCCAAATTGTTTCAAAACATTTTAGTACTCAGGTTTCATTGAGTCTTAAAAATTTCTATAATTGTTGGACTTGGACACATATATAACCCTCCCAACATTCTTATTTTCATAAATAATTCCATTCATATTATCACCCTTTGAAGGTATCCTTTGTTTAAATTTCTCATCTTTCTCATTTCATGAACATTCACTGACTTTAGTAATATAGTTTTTTAAACTTGTATTTCTTAGTTCAGCTTTATATGAGTTTTTTTATCAAGATCAAACCTTTCTTCTTCTTATTTCAAATTCACCCCTATATTCTCATTAAAATTATTTTCTTCTCAAATATATTTTTTCAAACCATAAATATCTTCAACTAGATTTACATTCTCATTAGCTAAAATGATTTTACTGCATGTTGAAGGAAAATCATCTTCCAACTTTTTGTTTTTATCTTCAAGCCATATGATCTTTCTCAAACCTTCTTTCAACTATTATTTCAAATTAATTTCAAGTTGAGATTCTTATTTTTTTAGAACTATTTATTTTGTATTCATCATCATTCATTGTTGAAATAAAATTATTTTCATTATCATATTCAACAAACGTTTCAGAATCAACATCACTACCTTATTCCTCTTCATCTTTAGATAAGAAGCTTCTTGTTTTATAATTGAATAATTTCCTATATTTCCCTATAGAATACAATTTTTCTTTCATCAACCCATTTCTTCCACAGTCTAGTTTTATTTCTTTCTTCTTCTTAAATATACTCTTTTTTCATTCTATGAAGAAAATTTTTAGAAAAGTTCCCAAAAAATACAAATTCAAAACATTTTAAGTGAATTTTACCTTTTTGTATCCATATACCTCTTTTCACATTTTTAGAAAACAAGGATAAAATATTGTCAAGATTTTTACATAACTCGTTTTCATATTCATATTATCCATATTCATCTTCAATAAGAGTATTCTTTTACTTTTCTTTCTTTGCAGTCTTGAAAGTCTTGTATCTATCAAAATATATTTTGTCTTTTCATCTATTTCTCCCTTATCATCTAATAAGTATTAAGAGTGATATAAAAATCATAAAGAGATAATGTTTCAAGATCTCAATATTTTAATGAAGAAATTTTTTCATTGAATTTGTCAGGAAGGATTATAAAGATATTTTCAACAACTTTAGAGTCATCCATATTTCCACCAAGACATCTGATAATACTTAAAAGGCCATTAACCTGGGTAAATAAGTCCCTAATAGATTCATGCCCACCCATTTTTAAGTCATCATACTTTAATCTGCAGATTTTAAGTTTTTACTTTTTTACTTTTTTATTACTTTAATACATGTTTTTCAATTTATCCCATATACCATTGGTTGTAGCAACTCTTTTCACTCTCAAGAATCCACTTTTAGAAAGTCATTACAATATGACATTTTTCTCCCTTCCATCATTCTCCATATTCGTTATATCAACAGATGTGAGAGGAGATTTATCATAAATGGGGTGAAATCCAACTATTTCATCTTTAAGAACATCATAACTGATAGACATTAAATAATTCAATATTATATCTTTACAGATATTATAATTCTTTCAATCGAAGACTAGAATTCCTTTATTGTTTACACAATTCAAATTCTCCATCATCAAGGAATAGGCGAAGGGAACCTAGTTCTGATACCACTTTAAAGTTCCCAATGATGATATTTCTATCACTGAGAGGGGGAGGGTGAATCAGTGATACTTTTTCTTTTTTTTTGTTTCCTTGACATTAAAAAATCTTTATTTCCTATTAAATATTCAATTTTCGGCTGAAAACAATTCAAACACACATCCACAGAAATATACGTATTTACATGGTTCACTATTCAATATGAATAGCTACATCCTTAGTATGGTTTTTATAAAATCCAATACCATAAAATCCAATATAAAATAGTCCTTGGATTACAACAAGTTTGATATTTCCTTTCACTCATGTAACACTTTTAAGGAAAACCAAAAGAACATGTGCACCCTCTTAGCACAAATAGGGTAATACTATGTTTTTATATCAACTCATGTTACATGTGATTATTTTAAATTCAAAAAACGTATTCAACTAAAAAAATTATTCACTTTCTTATCCATAATAAAGTTAAGAACCACCTTGACATTGTTATGAAAACTCCGTCTAATTTTTGGAGTCTGATTCCTCTTAGTACGATTATACCTGATACAATTATTTCACTATAATTTTATACTATAATAAAATAGAAATGAATAATAACCACATAAATTTAGAATAAAATTTCTCATTAGTCCGAGAACTTCAAAACGGAAGTCTTAAAACTACTTAATTCAGCCTGATGTGAGGATCAGCCGAATACAATTTTCACTTCTCCATCAAAACATCTTCAATACAAGAAAAAATGGAAAACTTGTTCTTCACTATAAACCTCTGACCTTCTCTATATACTTTGACAAACCTTACTTCATAATCGAAAAATTATATTGTAATTTTCACCTTTTATAGGTGATGCTTGAGGCCTTTGGCAGGAATCCCAAATTTCATTCCAACTCCCAAAATTCACTCAAATTTCTATTTCCCTAGAAATAAAAGGATACATTTTTACTTTTTCAACTCTTATCAAAGATTATAGATTCTTTTAAAACATTATCTCCATCTTCATACATTAATTTTAATCATTATTATGATTTCAATACTTTATTCTAATTTTTCTCAATCCAATTTCTTCAATACAAAGCTCTGTATCAAATCAAAACAAACGTATAAAGAAATTGATATCATTCTAATTTTTTGTATATGATTCTCAGAACCTATTTGAATCAAAATCTTTCATTTGAATGTAAATATTTCCCTTGAAAATTCATTTAGCTATATCCTTCTATTTTTCTCTTGACCCACTTGAGATTCAAAATGTCGTCTTTTCCTCTTCTCTTGGCCTAGTTGGAAACCTACAATGAAATTTAACCCTTTTTGAAATGGTTGACTGTATTATTAATCTAATTACCTCCTTCTATTATCTTGAACCACTTAAAAAACCTTCACTCACAATCATGTTCTTGTATCATGACTTCCTTTATGACTTTAAATTAATTTTAGAATTGCTTTAGCATCATCATTCTTGGATTGGAAAGTATCGTAACTTTCCTTTAATTTTAGCTACTTTATTTTCTTATAAATCCACGTAAGATATTTTATAAATATGATTGGTCTGGATATGATCATTCTGGGTACAATAATTCTGGATATGATCATTCTGAGTATAATTTTCCTGGATACGATCGTCCATAATACGAGCTTTTTTGGGTATGATCATTTCTACTTCCACCTGAATACGATCATTTTGAAAAATAATTGGCACCATCACTTACCCTTATATTACACCTGGATACAATAAATATAGATATTATTATTTATATATATGATCAATTTCCTCCTAATTTTGAGTATGATCATTCTTAGCACAAAAAAATTGGCATGTCTAATGGATAACCATATACTATAGTAAATTGTCACCACCTATTGAATCGACGTCGCCTCTTTAATCGGAACCACATTTTCAATTGGCATAAATTTTTACTCTCCAATTATTTAAACAATATTACATCAAGAGTTTTATAATTAACTAATGAGTTTTATGAAATAAAAATCCGAAAATCATCATCACAATTAATTCATTGCAGTCAGGAAGACTCCTATTTTTTCACCAAAATAACTACATCTCCCACATCGAATCTAGAGTGATGTCGATGACCATTTACCTTTTTCAAGATGATTTCCCTGTCATTCCAGACCCAACTTAAGTCTAATAAAAACCATTCCTTCCAAGAAGTTACTTCTCATTAGATTGCACATTCAAAGTGAGACAGATTCTTTTGAAAACATGATCCCGATTCTTTACAAAACATGAGTATGGTTATTTGCAATAAATGAGTCTGATTATTTTGGAAAAAAAAACCTCAAGATTATTTTTACCATAAAAAATATGAATTTATTTATTTTCTTAATTTTTTCTATAATTTTCATGACCCTAAAAGACAAAACCTAAAAATCGTCACCTTAATCATTAGCTTGGTCTTAAAAAAGTGAGGATTCTTCCATGGTTTCAATATTATTTTTTTAAATTTTTTCTAAATTCAAACCAAAATCAATCAATTTTTTGATATATATGTAACTCATAATTTAGGAAATAAAAGAAATTTTTTAACTTAGGGTGGATATTTGAAAATGAATTTTTTGTTAATGGTGTTTCAAAGAGATGTTTGAAAACATCTTATTATTTTAATAAATCAATGCTCAATTGGAACCTTTTAAAAACCCTACATGGATGAGATACACCCTCAATGGGAGATCCATACCCTATTTTTCTATATGAACCTATAATTTTAGAATTTTATTCTGTTTTTAGGTATAATTGAGAGTGGAGTAACATTGGTGGGTGTAGAGAGGTTGGATAAGGATATGATTTTACTTTGTATTGTTTGTGTTTAATATTTGATAATTGTTAGCTCTCTTTATTTCACTACCTTAATGGGGATCCTAGGTATTATAGTGATATATTGATAGATGGTTACTATCTAGTCATAATTATACAAGCTAGATCCACCATGTGTGATATATGTCCTAATAATTGGGGAGTTCCACTAATGAGTCTAGTTGAGAACAGTTGGGTGGTTATAGACTAGGGATGTATTAGTAAGCTAGTATATGGTTCCACTCGAGTGTGTCTAGGATCATATCATTGTATTTATAGATATTTCCCATAAATATATACTATTTTCATTTACTTATCTATTATTGTAATTGGTGATGATTTTTCTTTATTCTTTTATCATTATTCCATCATTTTATATGTTGTTTAATATTACCTGATTTATAGTCATTTTAAATGTATCCCTTCTTTTATAACCTTTCATTTTTACTTTCCACTGGTTATAACTACTTTTGATCTTGGATCATTACATTACCTATTTCTTTGGTGTTTTTTCTACGTAGTTTTATTGTTTTATTGATGTTAATTTGTGTTAGAGTTCCTTTCAAAGTATTTTTCTATATTTTTTTTCGGAAATGTGTTTTGAAAATTAGGCTTTCAAATGGATTTTAAATAAAAATATTTTATGTTTTCTTAGAATTTTATATGGATTTAATTTTCTTTTTTTTTGTAATATTCATGGTCTTATATCTTGAAGAAAAGGAAAAACATATTTTAAATTACTTTATTTAATACTAATGTTTCAAGAGTGTTTCTAAAAATTAATTAGTAGAATCCTTAGTGAAATAATACTAATATTTTATTCTTAGGCACAAATTACACCAAACAATGAATGTAGACAGCTTGTATTTTATATGGGTTCATTTTCTAGTTATGGTTTTAGATTTATTTTAGAGAATGTGAGTTTTGCTGGGGAGTTACCACGGATTAATAAGTATATATTACTCGATACTTCATTTTCATTCTTCTATGTCATAGATTCTTTGTCCAAGTAATCCTTATTTATATATTTACTTTTTAGATGATTTATTGTTATTAATATTTTGTTTATGTTGATTTTTTTGTGTGTTTTATTTCTATATGATTTTATTATACTGTTTATGCATGGTCATCCAATTCATAAACACACCATGTCATACTTTTAGAAAAATTATGTTACATGTTGTATATTAATTATCTAATTTAAATCATTTTAAATATGTTTATTTGGATTTTTTTGTTCTTTTCACCATTCAAATGTGATTGGGAATATACCATGGTTCTTATTGTAGGCCAACTTGGGTGGCCAGTTCAAGGGTGTTCTGGGTTGGTAAATAAAAAAATGATTCTAGAGCCTATGTTTTTTAGAGGAACTTGGTTATTGAAATGAACTTTTATTTGGGATGTGTGATAGATATGAGATAGTATTCTCTATAATCATGAAGTAGTTCATGAGTGGGTTCTTAATCACTACCACTCATGATAAAACCTGAGATATAATGGAATGTTGGAATTTCATTCATGAATTGAAGATTTATTTATAGATTCTCTCTAATTGATTTTCATTAGATCTAATGGTGGATAATATTTTTGGGTAATTGATAAGTTTTTAAATGTCATTTCATGATTTTGGGTGAAATGGTATCGAAACTAATGGTTTAATATTTTCCCGAAGTTCATAAAAAAAATTGTGTAGTGCCTGTGTGCATGGTTTTATAAGGATCCTAGTGGCCTATTTCCTATTTTTTTCATGGTTTGTAAAAACATGCGGCCAAATAATACACATCCACTAGACCTTTTAAAAAATAAAACTTAATTTAATTTCAAATAGCTTTTAGTTATGTGTTTTTAGATTAATTACAATGGATTTTTATGCTGTATCAGTGGCATTTAATGATATTTTTATGAGATATTTTATTAAAATCTTTGTTCTGAAATGGTGAAAGTCTTTTTTAAATATAATAAAGAGAATTATAAGTATATATTAATGTTTCATTGAGTAATTTCTAAATATTTTTATATATAAACATTATTTTAATTAAATTAATTATGTATTGTAAATGATGAAAGGTATTTCTAAAAACAATAGAAATAAATGTTTTTTTTTGGAATTTAATGTGGATTTCAATAAATGATGGGTGAAATTACAAAATTATTTAAATTTGATGTTTTAAAAATTATAAATTTGTTTTTGATATAAAATTGGAATGGATCTAATTTTAATATAAATTATAAATATTTTAATAAATAACTTGTAAGATTTTAAAAGTGATTCCCAAAATGGAACAATAATATTCATAACTAAATAATGTGATTTTGAAATGGTATGAAAAGACATTCATAATATTTTTTAGTGTTTTCGATTTATTATTTTTGGTTGTTTTGAGTTTGGATTCAAATTTTACTGGGGGTGATCCGATGTTTAAAATATCATTGTAGAGTCTCACGTTTTATTTTTTTTATTAAAATTAAACCTCACTAAAGTGTTTTGTGGAAATATAGAAATATATTAACTTTGATTTTTCTTCAAAATCATATCTATCCAGACTAAAGTGTAGTTTTTTATAGTTTTTAACACTACCTGAACTCTAGGTGGATATAACGACCCATACTTTACATACATTGTTAATACTTCAAAATTGAAGCACACTTATTACAACATATGACAAAACCACAAAGGACCGTATAGGTATAGTGTCTTTAGAAACTGGGAAACATAAACAACTGGTTCATAAATCTTCTATAGTGTCTTCCATTTATTTCATCATATCTAGGGTCCCTTTTAGCATATTCTACTTAATATCCATCTTCCTGACCTGGGGAAAAGAAAACATAAAAAAAAGGGTGAGCTCAAATGCTCAGCAAGGGAAAATAAAGGAAATAAAAATCATATCATATCTTTTTGAAAATAATAACCTTCAAAAGAGATCATAATATCTTAACATGGAATAAATCATAGAAGTGAAAATGAGATCCCCATAATCATAACATAAAACGTGAAACTTTGTGGCATGCACACATAATCATGGAAAATCATTTCTTGTTAGTCATTACTCATTTCCAAGACTATCTTAGCGGACAAAGTCCATTTCTGAACCGAGTTCACTCCTCGTTTCAGTCCTGTATCACTGAACCGAAATAACCTTCCGTTCTAGCCATGTCTATCTCATGAGATATAAATCTTTACCCAATGCATTGGATGGAGATATAGGTCCCACCCATCTTATAATGAATCCTTTCTTATGTGTTCCACATAATCATAAATCATATATCATCGCATAACACATGTAATAAAAATGGGATTCTTGAAACATCATGACATCATAAAACAAATCATATAAAGTAAATTACATCATAAAAATAATTTTCTCAAAACATAATCAAATCAATTTAATAATAGGGATAAAAACAGAACCCTATATTATCTTAGATGGAAAATAATTTTGATAAAACATTTGAACTCCATTCTTGAGGAAAATATCCTTTCTACTTCAAAAACACTTTTATTTTCTTAACATGTCATACAATTATAAACTAAAAAAAGTTGATTAAAAATAAACTTGAAAACTTATAAAGGAAGATTCTTGGAAATAATTTTTTAAAAATCCATTCTTTCCGTATAAGTTAAAAAAACATTCTTCGTACTTTTGTCGGAAAAGTCAAAAAGTACCTCGTACGAAAAACGACAAAAGATTCCTTTCATATCCTTTACTAAAAACTCACCAAAGGGTAAAATTGGATATAAACTATTGTAGAAGGATGGAAATAATATTACATATTGAGGGAACATGTACATGGATGATAAAATACACCCCAGTAAATACCAAAGTAAAAACAATATCGGATAAAAGTGAGATTGTGATATTTCCCTTACCTTAGGTCCGATTTGCTTTGTACGTGTCCGAAGCTCCTGTATAATGTTTTAAATAATGTTATTGACTTATTCCAGAATCATACATATTGATATGATATCATATATGTTCATATTCTTAGCTTCTTATTAGTAATATTTCATTGTTACTTGTTACTCGGGTCTTTATTGCCTTTTGTTCTTATGCGTGTTTTTCCGAATAAATTCTTATTCTTATTTTAAGGTTATAGATACCTTATATACAGAATGGTATTAGTGTAAAATATATAATATTTATTCATTAAATTCATTTATATAATTACTATGTAATGATTATCATGTAGAACGAGTCGCCTCACATCGTGGAGACGGTATTCCGTACGTACGCACGAGCGACGATATCGTTCCCATGATCGTGGAATTGTATTTAAGTGTATTTATACTATTTCAGTATCAATATCACTTTATAATAATCATATATAGTTACTCATTACACCATTATACCCATCCTTGTAAGGTGATGGTGGAAAATAGATTACACCACGGCGTGGAGACGGTATTCCGTACGTACGCACGCGCGGTGATTTCATTTTTCCGTAGGATGGATAGAAGGTGAATCAGGGTTGTTTCATATTTATAATAACATATCAGTATTTAAGTAATACTGATGTTATTACTTTATCATGAAACAACTAATGAAGAAGAAGTTGAAGAAGAAAGAAATTGAAAAGATCGGTAATGGATATTACCTCTTCTTTGAAACGCCTCTTTGAATCCTCCACTTAGGGAACTAAGATTGGTCTTTGAAGAAAACCAGGACCTCTAGGATTATTCTATGGAAGTGGATAAGGGATTTTTTCAGGGGTTGGCTTAGCTTGAGTCCTCAAATTGGTGTGTGGAGGAGGGGGAGGAGGTGCCCTTTTATAGGGGAGGAGAGGGGCACCTTAGGAATACCTCAAAATATTATTTTATATTAAAGACAAAATCGGTTTATAATGGTTCCAAAGGGTCTTATTTCGAAGGTAAAGTAGGGATGGGTCGAAATCCTATCAACAAATAAGATTTAGACAAGTTTAGGTTATTATTTTAACCTTATAAATTAGATTTAACTCGAAGTTAAATCTTTTAACTTTTACCGTGTTTGTTTTTTGTTTTCTTACACTATATGGTTAATACACTTACTATAACATGCCAAAAGAACCCCAAGTTGTTTATTATTAATATATATATCCTTATCTAAGTCATTTATCCGATCCTTAGATTTTTAGGAATAAAATAACAATTAATAATATAATATTTGATTTCAAAACTATTTTGTGTCAATTTTGTCACTATTTGATATATGATTTGTTTGAAAGTCATAACAGAATTATATGTTCGAACCAAGTTGATTAAATCTACACTAATATATCATATTAACCAATAAAATTATTGGAATTTATAAAAATTCTCAAATTACATTTATTTGGGCATTTATAACATCAATTATGTTAACATTTCCTTAAAAGGGTAATTACTACATCATCGTTGTGTCATAAATAAATTAATTTATTTAAAGTCTAAAAATTATAAATAAAATATCATTATGTAGAAAATATTCTTATCTTTATAATGAATACTTATAATTGAATTTATCTTATGCATAAACCCATATTAAAAATGGTTTAGTTATTAAACATTGATTTTAACTATTTTAACTATTCATTGAATAAAATAATATTAAATGTCATAATCTAATCCAAGTGGACCTAAATGGTCATATTATATTCATAAGGTTGTTTTTTGGTCGAATTACACTTATCCAATAGAATTATGACATGTGTTAGGGTAATATTAATATCATATTTACCCTTAGTTACCCTATTTACTATTAACCGCGGTAAAAAAAAGTAAAAAGTTACTATTCACCAAAAAATTATTTTTATCTCATTGAACCAAATTTTACTTACTGATATCAACTGTGTCTGTCGGATTTTCGAAATTCCATTCACAGAAGCGGTAAAATTAAGTTTTATGCAAAATTCAATTTTTAACCTACCACTTAGTGGTTTCACTATTCATCAAAAATTGAAAGTTTTCAGAAAAATACCAAAATTTCACCCTAGGCTAATTTCGGTATTCCGAATCCAAGAATGAAGTCCATTTTGAAAGATAAAATTTCAAAAAGTGGTTATTACTATTCATAACGGCTATTTTCAATAATATTTTAATATCATATCGCCATTTAGTGAAACTCGGTATTGCGTACAACGCAAGCTATCGAGGAAAGTCACGATTTCGTGTAAAGCAAGCCAAGCAAGTGTTGTGTAGAAAAAGATTCCTTTGAACATAAAAGTCTCGGGTGTTACATTCTACCCCCCTTAAAAATAATTTTGCCCTCGAAATTCGTCACTTTGTAATAAATAGATGAGGATACTTCTTCCTCATCATATCCTCAAGCTTCCATGTAGCTTATTCAAGTTGGTGGTTCCTCCATAAAACTTTCACCAATCGAGTGGTCTTGTTTCGTAGGACTTTTTCGCTACGATCCAGAATCTCTATCGGTTGTTCTTCATAAGAAAGATCTTGCTCCAGCGGTACAACTTCTGAGATGAGTACATGTGAAGGATCAGGTATGTACTTTCTCAGGAGAGATACATGGAACACATCGTGAACTTGAGAGAGATTCGGTGGAAGGGCCAATCGGTAAGCTACCTTTCCAACTAGATCCAGTATTTCGAAAGGACCAATATATCTAGGGCTCAACTTCCCCTTCTTTCCAAATCTCATAACCCTCTTCCAGGGAGATATTCGTAAGAACACTTTATCACCCACTTCAAACTATAGGTCTTTTCTTCGGTTGTCGGCATAACTTTTCTGTCGACTCTGAGCTGCCCTTATGTGTTGTTGAATAGATCTGTCCTTTTCTGCCATTTCATCAACGAGTTCAGGTCCTAATAGCTTTCTTTCCCCAACTTCATCCCAGCAAGTTGGAGTCCTGCATTTCTTTCCATAGAGAGCTTCATAAGGAGCCATCTGAATACTGGAGTGAAAGCTATTATTATGAAAAAATTCCACCAAAGGTAGGTGTTGATCCCATCCTCCTTTGAGATCCATAGAGAAAGCTCTGAACATATCTTCTAGGGTTTGAATTGTTCTCTCAGACTGACCGTCTGTCTGAGGATGATAAGCAGTGCTGAAACTCAACTCTGTATCCAGAATATACTGAAGACTTCGCCAGAACATTGAGGGAAATCTCGGATCCCGATCAGATATAATAGAAAGTGGTACTACATTCAATCTTACCACTTCCTTTACATATATCCTGGCAAGCTGATCTAGAGAGAAATCCTCTCTAATAGCAATGAAGTGTGCAGACTTTGTAAGACGATCAACTATGACCCAGATAGCATTATTGCCTTTGGATGTTTTAGGAAGTCCTGTGACAAAGTCCATAGTGATATTTTCCCATTTCCATTCGGGTATGGGTAATGGTTGTAACATCCCCTTAGACTTCTGTCTCTCAGCTTTAACTTGTTGACAAACCAAGCATCGAGAGACATATTCAGCAACATCTCTTTTCATGCCATCCCACCAGAAGTACTCTTTCAGGTCCCTATACATCTTCGTGCTTCCAGGATGAATAGAGAATGAAGAAATATGAGCCTCATCCAGCAGCTCCTTCTTTAACTCGGGGATGGGAGGAACACAAACTCGATTCCTGAACTTTATTATCCCATCACAAACAAGGTTGAATTGAGGAGCATTTCTCACCTTCTTTTGTAACTCGGCATCTTCTTTTTGTGCCTCTTTAATATTCACATGTATAGATGGTTGGACATTCATTTGAGAAAGATAATATTTTTCCCCTTTCATTATAATTACAAGATCCATCCTTTTTAAATCCATAAATATTGGATCTTTTGTGTTCCTTATCATGGATAAACTAGCTTGGTGTTTTCGACTTAATGCATCTGCCACCTTGTTTGCTTTCCCAGGGTGGTAATGGATTGAGCAGTCATAATCCTTAATCACCTCCAACCATCTTCTTTGATGCATATTCAGCTCCTTTTGTGTGAAAATATACTTTAAACTTTTATGATCAGTATAAATATCACACCTTTCACCATGAAGGTAATGCCTCCAAATCATTAATGCAAAGATTACTGCAACTAACTCCAAATCATGAGTTGGGTAATTTTTCTCATGTATTTTCAACTATCGTGAGGCATAAGCTATCACCATATCATTTTGCATAAGAACACACCCCAATCCCTTCTTGGATGCATCACTTTAGATCACAAACCTTTCTCCACTACAAGGTAGTGTGAGCACAGTTGCACTGGATAACCTTCTTTTCAACTCCTTGAAATTCTCTTCACATTCCTCTGTCCAAACAAACTTAACTCCCTTCCGAGTTAACTTGGTGAGTGGATTAGATAATCGTGAAGAATCTTTCACAAAACGTCGATAATATCAAGCCAAACCAAGAAAACTTCGGATCTTAGTTACTATTGTTGGTCTCGACCATCTTTTGATAACCTCTGTTTTTGCTGGATCCACAGATATCCCCTCTTTTGAGATTATGTGACCCAAAAATGAAACTTCTTGAAGCCAAAATTCACACTTGGTAAATTTGGCATAAAGCTTCTCCTTTCTCAGGGTCTTCAATATAATTCTCAAGTGATCTTCATGCTCTTCCTTGCTCTTTGAATAGACAAGAATATCGTCTATAAAGACTACCACAAATTGATCAAGATAGTCTCTAAAGACTCTATTCATTAGATCCATGAAGATAGCAGGGGCATTAATAAGACCAAATGGAATCACTATAAATTCATAGTGTCCATACCTTGTACGGAAAGTCATCTTTGGTATATCCTCCCTTTTGACCCTTAATTGATGATACCCTGAATGAAGATCAATCTTGGAAAAGTATTGAGCTCCGCGTAGTTGGTCAAATAGGTCATCAATGCGTGGGAGAGGATATTTGTTCTTGATAGTGATCTTGTTAAGTTCTCGATAATCAATGCAGAGTCTCATTGATCCATCTTTCTTCTTAACAAATAGAACAGGTTCTCCCCAAGGTGACGCACTAGGGCGTATGAACCCCTTATCAAGATTCTCTTGGAGTTGCTTATTCAATTCCTGCAACTCAATTGGGGCCATTCTATAAGGTGTCTTTGAAATAGGCAAAGCACCCGGTATGAGTTCTATTGAAAACTCAACTTCACGATTTGGTGGAAGACCCGGTAATTCCTCCGGAAAGACATCATCAAACTCCCGTACGATGGGAATATTCTTAATCGCGAGTTTCTCACCAACCATTTGAGATAAATAACCTTCATTTAGTGGAATCAATACCCCTAAAATGGAAGAAATTTCCACTGGAAGGATATGTTCATCCTTGCATTGATAGACGATCGTAGATTGATCTGGAATATGAAATGTGACTTCCCTTCTTTGGCAATTGATATGAGCTCCATATAAAGAAAGCCAATCCATGCCAAGAATCACATCGAATTCCACTAAAGGAAGGATCACAAGATTTGCAGGAAGCACTTTCCCACAAATGCCAATTGGAGAAGAATTATAAACTTTTGATGCGATTTATGTGCCATTAGGTGTTTTCACAGCTAACTCAACATCTAATTGTTGAGGTAATACAGTGATACCCTTAGAAAATTCTTCAGAAATAAAAGAGTGGGTGGATCCAGAATCAAATAAAACATTTGCTACTTTAGAGTGGATGGTAAGTCTACCTTTCACCACTTCGTTATCGTACTCCACATCGCTGATAGAAATTGCATGTGACTTTCCTTTGTCTTTATCCTTAAGAGTTTGTTGACATCGACCATCATCATCAACCCTTGGATTTGGGAATTGATTGGCATAATGCCCCATCTCCTTGCACTTGAAACATTGAAGTGTAGTAGGTTCATTCTGTGTATCCCTTCCTTTGTTTGCATCATTAGAAATCTTCTTCCCATTATCGCGGCATTCAAATGCCCAATGACCTTCCTTTACAAATTTGGAACATTTACTTGTCCCTTTAAGACAACTCCCTCCATGTTTCTTTCCACACTTTGAGCATAAGGGAAACATCATCTTCTTTTCAGTGTGCTCTTTAGATTTTCCTTTGAATTCCATTTTCCTCTTCTTATCAAACCCATATGACTGATGGGTTACTCCAATATCCATCTCGACTTTGAGAGCACATCGAACGATTTCCTCATAGCTATTGAAGTCCCTTATGGCTAACGCCTTTCGAAGACTTGGTTTTAAGACACTAAAGAATCGATCAATCTTACTCTCAGGTTGGATAATAATACCAGAAGCGTACCTTGCAAGTCTTGTAAAATTTTCTTCATAGGTACCAACAGATTCATCATCCCTTTGCTTCAGTTCAAGAAACTCTTTCTCCATCTTTGTTCGGAGAATACGAGGGAAGTACTTATTGAAAAATAAGTTCTTGAACTCGTCCCATTCCATGGACTCAATTTCATCCCTTTGCCTCGTATTCTTAATAAGATTCCACCATTGATCAGCATCTCCTTCCAAACGATACACTTCTAGGATGACTTTATCATGTTTAGAACATTGAAGAACTAAAAATATCTTTTCAGTAGTACTAATCCATTGTTCAGCAACTAATGGATCAGTAAACCCGCTGAAAGAAGGTGGACGCTGCCTCATGAAGGATTCAACAGAATGTTGCTCCTTCCTTTGCTCGTTTGGAAGTCCTGCATGATTCATAGCTTGAGAAAGTTGTGTGAGCATGGCTAAAAGATTTTTCATTCCATCTCCCATATCGTTTGGTTGCTCAAGGGGACAATCATTGCATTTCCCATCGCATTCCACATTAACATGGTTCCTTCGGGTTCCAGCCATTGACTAAAACCAAGAAGAATAGTGTGAGCAACACTAATTATAATAGGAAAACCACATAATTCAAGAATAAAATTTTCACACTTAAGGCCTTATCTTAGGTAATTCATGGACATTTCTAAAACACTAAGATTGTGTTCTATGCTTAGACTTATCCTTAGGGTTCTTACTAAGGCTTTCACATCCTAGTTTCCAAAGGTTGACTATACCTTTCCTCAGATACCAACTATAACGACCCATACTTTACATACATTGTTAATACATCAAAATTGAAGCACACTTATTACAACATATGACAAAACCACAAAGGACCGTATAGGTATAGTGTCTTTAGAAACTGGGAAACATAAACAACTGGCTCATAAATCTTCTACAGTGTCTCCCATTTATTTCCTCATATCTAGGGTCCCTTTTAGCATATTCTACTTAATATCCATCTTCCTGGCCTGGGGAAAAGAAAACATACAAAAAAGGGTGAGCTCAAATGCTCAGCAAGGGCAAATAAAGGAAATAAAAATCATATCATATCTTTTTGAAAATCATAACCTTCAAAAGAGATAATAATATCTTAACATGGAATAAATCATAGAAGTGAAAATGAGATCCCCATAATCATAACATACAACTTGAAACTTTGTGGCATGCACACATAATCATGGAAAATCATTTCTTGTTAGTCATGACTCATTTCCAAGACTATCTTAGCGGACAAATTCCATTTCTGAACCGAGTTCACTCCTCGTTTCAGTCATCTATCACTGAACCGAAATAACCTTCTGTTCCAGCCATGTCTATCTCATGAGATATAAATCTTTACCCAATGTATTGGAGGGAGATATAGGTCCCACCCATCTTATAATAAATCCTTTCTTATGTGTTCCACATAATCATAAATCATACATCATCGCATAACACATGTAACAAAAATGGGATTCTTGAAACATCATGACATCATAAAACAAATCATATAATGTAAATGACTTCATAAAAATAATTTTCTCAAAACATAATTAAATCAATGTAATAATAGGGATAAAAACAGAACCCTATATTATCTTAGATGGAAAATAATTTTGATATAACATTTGAACTCCATTCTTGAGGAAAATATCCTTTCTACTTCAAAAAAACTTTTCTTTTCATAACATGTCATACAATTATAAACTAAAAGAAGTTGATTAAAAATAAACTTGAAAACTTATAAAGGAAGATTCTTGGAAATAATGTTTTAAAAATCCATTCTTGTCGTATAAGTTAAAAAAAACATTCTTCTTACTTTTTTCGGAAAAGTCAAAAAGTACCTCGTACGGAAAACGACAAAAGATTCCTTTCATATATTTTACTAAAAACTCACCGAAGGGTAAAATTGGATATAAACTATTGTATAAGGATGAAAATAATATTACATATTGAGGGAACATGGACGTGGATGATAAAATACACCCCAGTAAATACCAATGTAAAAACAATCCCGGATAAAAGTGAGATTGTGATATTTCCCTTACCTTAGGTCCGATTTGCTTTGTATGTGTACGAAGCTCCTGTATAATGGTTTAAATAATGTTATTGACTTATTCCATAATCATACATATTGATATGATATCATATATGGTCATATTCTTAGCTTCTTATTAGTAATATTTCATTGTTACTTGTTACTCGGGTCTTTATTGCCTTTTGTTCTTATGCGTATTTTGCCGAATAAATTCTTATTCTTTTTTTAAAATTATTTATAAATTATATCCAGAATGGTATTAGTGTAACATATATCATATTTATTCATTCAATTCATTTATATAATTACTATGTAATGATGATCATGTAGAACGAGTCGCATCACATCGTGGAGACAGTATTCCGTACGTACGCACGAGCGATGATATTGTTCCCATGATCGTGGAATTGTATTTAAGTGTATTTATACTATTTCAGTATCAATATAAATTTATAATAATTATATATAGTTACTCATTACACCATTATACCCATCCTTTTATGGTTATGGTGGAAAATAGATTACACCACGGCGTGGAGACGGTATTCTGTACGTACGCACGCGCGGTGATTTCATTTTTCCGTAGGATGGATAGAAGGTGAATTAGGGTTGTTTAATATTTATAATAACATATCAGTATGTAATTAATACTGATGTTATTACTTTATCATGAAAAAACTAATGAAGAAGAAGTTGAAGAAGAATGAAATTGAAAAGATCGGTAATGGATATTACCTCTTCTTTGAAACGCCTCTTTGAATCCTCCACTTAGGGAACTAAGATTGGTCTTTGAATAAGACCAGGACCTCTAGGATTATTCTAGGGAAGTGGAGAAGGTATTTTGTCAGGGTTTGGCCGAGCTTGAGTTCTCAAATTGGTGTGAGGAGGAGGGGGAGTAGGTGCCCTTTTATAAGGGAGGAGAGGGGCACCTTAGGAATACCTCAAAATATTATTTTATATTAAAGTCAAAATCGGTTTATAATGGTTCCAAAGGGTCTTATTTCGAAGGTAATGTGGGTATGGGTCTAAATACTATCAACCAATAAGACTTAGATAAGTTTAGGTTATTATTTTAACCTTATCAATTAGATTTAACTGTAAGTTAAATAATTTAACTTTTACCGTGTCTTTTTTTTTTCTTACACTATATGGTTAATACACTTACTATAACATGCCAAACGAACCCCAAGTTGTTTATTATTAATATATATATCCTCATATAAGTCATTTGTCCGAACGATAGATTTGTAGGAATAAAATAACAATTAATAATATAATATTTGATTTTAAAACTATTTTGTCTCAATTTTGTCACTATTTGATATATGATTTTTGTGAAAGTCATAACAGAATTATATGTTCGAAACAAGTTGATTAAATAAACACTAATATATCATATTAACCTAGAAAATTATTGGAATTCCTAAAAAGTCTCAAATTACATTTATTTGGGCATTTATAACATCAATTATGTTAACATTTCCTTAAAAGGGTAATTACTGCATCATTGTTGTGTCATAAATAAATTAATTTATATAAATTCTAAAAATTATAAATAAAATATCATTATGTAGGAAATCTTATTAGCTTTCTAATGAATATTTATAATCTAATTTATCTTCTGCATGAACCCATATTAAAAATGTTTTAGTTATTAAACATTGATTTTAACTATTTTAACTATTCATTAAATAAAATAATATTAAATGTCATAATCTAATCCAAGTGGACCTAAATGGTCATATTATATTCATAAGGTTGTTTTTTGGTCGAATTACACTTATCCAATAGAATTAGGACATGTTTTAGGGTAATAGTAATATCATATTTACCCTTAGTTACCCTATTTACTATTAACCGCGGTAAAAAAAGTAAAAAGTTACTATTCACCAAAAAATTATTTTTATCTCATTGAACCACATTTTACTTTCTGATATCAACCGTGGCTGTCGGATTTTCGAAATTCCATTCACAGAAGTGGTAAAATTAAGTTTTATGCAAAATTCAGTTTTTAACCTACAACTTAGTGGTTTCACTATTCATCAAAAATTGAAAGTTTTCAGAAAAATTCCGAAATTTCACCCTAGGCTAATTTCGGTATTCCGAATCCAAGAATGTAGTCCATTTTGAAAGATAAAATTTCAAAAAGTGGTTATTACTATTCATAACGGCTATTTTAAATAATATTTTAATAGCATATCTCCGTTTAGTGAAACTCAGTATTGCGTACAACGCAAGCTATCGAGGAAGGTCGCGATTTCGTGTAAAGCAAGCCAAGCTAGTGTTGTGTAGAAAAAGATTCCTTTGAACATAAAAGTCTCGGGTGTTACATTCTACCCCCCCTTAAAAATAATTTCTCCCTCGAAATTCGTCACTTTGTAACAAACAGATGAGGATACTTCTCCCTCATCATATCCTCAAGCTCCCATGTAGCTTCTTCAAGTTGGTGGTTCCTCCATAAAACTTTCACCAATCGAGTGGTCTTGTTTCGTAGGACTTTTCCGCTACGATCCTGAATCTCTATCTGTTGTTCTTCATAAGAAAGATCTTGCTCCAGCGGTACAACTTCTAAGCTGAGTACATGTGAAAGATCAGGTATGTACTTTCTCAGGAGAGATACATGGAACACATCGTGAACTTGAGATAGATTCGGTGGAAGCGCCAATCGATAAGCTACATTTCCAACACGATCCAGTATTTCAAAAGGACCGATATATCTAAGGCTCAACTTCCCCTTCTTTCCAAATCTCATAACCCTCTTCCAGGGAGATATTTGTAAGAAAACTTTATCACCCACTTCAAACTCTATGTCTTTTCTTCGGTTGTCGGCATAACTTTTCTATCGACTCTGAGCTGCCCTTATGTGTTGTTGAATAGATCTGACCTTTTCTGCCATTTCATCAACGAGTTCAGGTCCTAATATCTTTCTTTCCCCAACTTCATCCCAGCAAGTTGAAGTCCTGCATTTCTTTCCATAGAGAGCTTCATAAGGAGCCATCTGAATACTGGAGTGAAAGCTATTATTATAAGAAAATTACACCAAAGGTAGGTGTTGATCCCAACCTCCTTTGAGATCCATAGAGAAAGCTCTCAACATATCTTCTAGGGTTTGAATTGTTCTCTCAGACTGACCGTCTGTCTGAGGATGATAAGCAGTGTTGAAACTCAACTCTGTATCCAGAGTATGCTGAAGACTTCGCCAGAACTTTGAGGTAAATCTCGGATCCCGATCAGATATAATAGAAAGTGGTACTCCATGCAATCTTACCACTTCCTTTACATATATCCTGGCAAGCTGATCTAGAGAGAAATCCTCTCTAATAGCAATGAAGTGTGCAGAATTTGTAAGAAGATCAACTATGACCCAGATAGCATTATTGCCTATGGATGTTTTAGGAAGTCCTGTGACAAAGTCCATAGTGATATTTTCCCATTTCCATTTGGGTATGGGTAATGGTTGTAACATCCTCTTAGACTTCTGTCTCTCAACTTTAACTTGTTGACAAACCAAGCATCGAGAGACATATTCAGAAACATCTCTTTTCATGCCATCCCACCAGAAGTACTCTTTCAGGTCCCTATACATCTTCGTGCTTCCAGGATGAATAGAGAATGAAGAACTATGAGCCTCATCCAGCAGCTCCTTCTTTAATTCAGGGATGGGAGGAACACAAACCCGATTCCTAAACATTATTATCCCATCACAAACAAGGTTGAATTTAGGAACATTTCTCACCTTCTTTTGTAACTCGACAACTTCTTTATGTGCCTCTTTAATCTTCACATGTATAGATGGTTGAACATTCATTTGAGAAAGATAAGATTTTTACCCTTCCATTATAATTCCAAGATCCATCCTTTGTAAATCCATAAATATTGGATCTTTTGTGATCCTCATCATGGATAAACTAGCTTGGTCTTGTCAACTTAATGCATCTGCCACCTTGTTTACTTTCCCAGGGTGGTAATGGATTGAGCAGTCATAATCCTTAATCAGCTCCAACCATCTTCTTTGACGCATATTCAGCTCCTTTTGTGTGAAACTATACTTTAAAATTTTATGATCAGTATAAATATCACACCTTTCACCATAAAGGTAATTCCTCCAAATCTTTAATGCAAATATTACTGCAGCTAACTACAAATCATGAGTTGGGTAATTTTGCTCATGTATTTTCAACTGTCGTGAGGCATAAGCTATCACCATATCATTTTGCATAAGAAAACACCCCAATCCCTTCTTAGATGCATCACTGTAGATCACAAAACTTTCTCCACTACAAGGCAGTGTGAGCACAGGTGCACTGGATAACCTTCTTTTCAACTCCTTGAAATTCTCTTCACATTCCTCTGTCCAAACAAACTTAACTCCTTTCTGAGTTAACTTGGTGAGTGGATTAGATAATCGTGAAAAATCTTTCACAAAATTTCGATAATATCCAGCCAAACCAAGAAAACTTCGGATCTCAGTTATTGTTGTTGGTCTCGACCATCTTTCGATAACCTCTGTTTTTGCTGGATCCACAGATATCCCCTCTTTTGAGATTATGTGACCCAAAAATGCAACTTTTTGAAGACAAAATTCACACTTGGTAAATTTGGCATAAAGCTTCTCCTTTCTCAGGGCCTTCAATATAATTCTCAAGTGATATTCATGCTCTTCCTTGCTCTTTGAATAGACTAGAATATCATCTATAATGACTATCACAAATTGATCAAGATTGTCTCTAAAGACTCTATTCATTAGATCCATGAAGATAGCAGGGGCATTAGTAAGACCAAATGGCATCACTATAAATTCATAGTGTCCATACCTTGTACGGAAAGCCGTCTTTGGTATATCCTCCCTTTTGACCCTTAATTGATTATACCCTAAACTAAGATCAATCTTGGAAAAGTATTGCGCTCCGCGTAGTTGGTCAAATAGGTCATCAATGCGCGGGAGAGGATATTTGTTCTTGATAGTGATCTTGTTAAGTTCTCGATAATCAATGCAGAGTCTCATTGATCCATCTTTCTTCTTAACAAATAGAACAGGTGCTCTCCAAGGTGACGCACTAGGGCGTATGAATCCCTTATTAAGATTCTCTTGGAGTTGCTTCTTCAATTCCTGCAACTCAATTGGGGCCATTCTATAAGGTGTCTTTGAAATAGGCAGAGCACCCGGTACGAGTTCTATTGAAAACTCAACTTCACGATTTGGTGGAAGACCCGGTAATTCCTCCGGAAAGACATCATCAAACTCCCGTATGATGGGCATATTCTTAATCGCGATTTTCTCACCAACCATTTGAGATAAATAACCTTCATTTATTGGAATCAATACCCCTAAAATGGAATAAATTTCCACTGGAAGGTTATGTTCATCCTTGCATTGATAGACGATC
Source organism: Viscum album (assembly GCA_963277665.1). NCBI lineage: Eukaryota > Viridiplantae > Streptophyta > Magnoliopsida > Santalales > Viscaceae > Viscum > Viscum album. The sequence goes on from OY728151.1 coordinate 571,177,732, forward strand.
ATAGATTGATCTGGAATATGAAATGTGACATCCCTTCTTTGGAAATTGATATGAGCTCCGTATAAAGAAATCCAATCCATGCCAAGAATCAAATCGAATTCCACTAAAGGAAGGATCACAAGATTTGCAGGAAGCACTTTCCCACAAATGTCAATTGGAGAAGAATTATAAACTTTTGATGCGATTGATGTGCCATTTGGTGTTGTCACAGCTAACTCAACATCTAATTGTTGAGGTAATACGGTGATAGCCTTAGAAAATTCTTCAGAAATAAAAGAGTGGGTGGATCCAGAATCAAATAAAACATTTGCTACTTTAGAGTGGATGGTAAGTGTACCTTTCACTACTTCGTTATTGTACTCCACATCGCTGATAGAAATTGCATGTGACTTTCCTTTGTCTTTAGCCTTAAGAGTTTGTTGATGTCGACCATCATCATCAACCCTTGGATTTGGGAATTGATTGGCATAATGCCCCATATCCTTGCACTTGAAACATTGAAGTGTAGTAGGTTCATTCTCTGTATCCCTTCCTTTGTTTGCATCATTAGAAATCTTCTTCCCATTATCGTGGCATTCAAATGCCCGATGACCTTCCTTTCCACATTTGAAACATTTACTTGTCCCTTTAAGACAACTCCCTCCATGTTTCTTTCCACACTTTGAGCATAAGGGAAACCTCATCTTCTTTTCAGTGTGCTCTTTATATTTTCCTTTGAATTCCATTTTCCTCTTCTTATCAAACCCATATGACTGATGGGTTACTCCAATCTCCATCTCAACTTTGAGAGCACATCGAATGATTTACTCGTAGCTATTGAAGTCCCTTATGGCTAACGCCCTTCGAAGACTTGGTTTTAAGCCACTAAAGAATCGATCGATCTTACTCTCAGGTTGGATAATAATACAAGAAGCGTACCTTGCAAGTCTTGTAAAATTTGCTTCATAGCTACCAACAGATTCATCATCCCTTTGCTTCAGTTCAAGAAACTCTTTCACCATCTTTGTTTGGAGAATACGAGGGAAGTACTTATTGAAAAATAAGTTCATGAACTCGTCCCATTCCATGGACTCAATTTCATCCCTTTGCCTCATATTCTTAATAAGATTCCACCATTGATCAGCACCTCCTTCCAAACGATACACTGCTAGGATGACTTTATCATGTTCAGAACATTGAAGAACTGAAAATATCTTTTCAGTAGTACTAATCCATTGTTCAGCAACTAATGGATCAGTAGACCCGCTGAAAGAAGGTGGATGCTGCCTCATGAAGGATTCAACAAAATGTTGCTCCTTCCTTTGCTCGTTTGGAAGTCCTACATGATTCGTAGCTTGAGAAAGTTGTGTGAGCATGGCTACAAGATTTTGCATTCCATCCCCCATATCGTTTGGTTTCTCAGGGGGACAATCATTTCATTGCCCATCGCATTCCACATTAACACGGTTCCTTCGGGTTCCAGCCATTGACTAAAACCAAGAAGAATAGTGTGAGCAACACTAATTATAATAGGAAAACCACATAATTCAAGAATAAAATTTTCACGCTTAAGGTCTTATCCTAGGTAATTCATGGCCATTTCTAAAACACTAAGATTGTGTTCTATGCTTAGAATTATCCTTAGGGTTCTTACTAAGGCTTTCACATCCTAGTTTCCAAATGTTGACTATACCTTTCCTCTAATACCAACTATAACGACCCATACTTTACATACATTGTTAATACTTCAAAATTGACGCACACTTATTACAACATATGACAAAACCACAAAGGACCGTATAGGTATAGTGTCTTTAGAAACTGGGAAACATAAACAACTGGTTCATAAATCTTCTACAGTGTCTCCATTTATTTCATCATATCTAGGGTCCCTTTTAGAATATTCTACTTAATATCCATCTTCCTGACCTGGGGAAAAGAAAACATACAAAAAAGGGTGAGCTCAAATGCTCAGCAAGGGCAAATAAAGGAAATAAAAATCATATCATATCTTTTTGAAAATCATAACCTTCAAAAGAGATCATAATATCTTAACATGGAATAAATCATAGAAGTGAAAATGAGATCCCCATAATCATAACATAAAACTTGAAACTTTGTGGCATGCACACATAATCATGGAAAATCATTTCTTGTTAGTCATGACTCATTTCCAAGACAATCTTAGCGGACAATGTCCATTTCTGAACTGAGTTCACTCCTCGTTTCAGTCCTGTATCACTGAACCGAAATAACCTTCCGTTCCAGCCATGTCTATCTAATGAGATATTAATCTTTACCCAATGCATTGGAGGGAGATATAGGTCCCACCCATCTTATAATGAATCCATTCTTATGTGTGCCACATAATCATAAATCATACATCATCGCATAACACATGTAACAAAAATGGGATTCTTGAAACATCATGACATCATAAAACAAATCATATAAAGTAAATGACTTCATAAAAATAATTTTCTCAAAACATAATCAAATCAATGTAATAATAGGGATAAAAACAGAACCCTATATTATCTTATATGGAAAATAATTTTGATAAAACATTTGAACTCCATTCTTGAGGAAAATATCCTTTCTACTTCAAAAACACTTTTCTTTTCTTAACATGTCATACAATTATAAACTAAAAGAAGTTGATTAAAAATAAACTTGAAAAATTATAAAGGAATATTCTTGGAAATAATTTTTTAAAAATCCATTCTTTCCGTATAAGTTAAAAAAAATTCTTCGTACTTTTGTCGGAAAAGTCAAAAAGTACCTCGTACGAAAAACGACAAAAGATTCCTTTCATATCTTTTACTAAAAACTCAGCGAAGGGTAAAATTGGATATAAACTATTGTAGAAGGATGGAAATAATATTACATATTGAGGGAACATGTACGTGCATGATAAAATACACCCCAGTAAATACCAAAGTAAAAACAATCTCGGATAAAAGTGAGATTGTGATATTTCCCTTACCTTAGGTCTTATTTGCTTTGTACGTGTCCGAAGCTCCTGTATAATGGTTTAAATAATGTTATTGACTTATTCCAGAGTCATACATATTGATATGTTATCATATATGGTCATATTCTTAGCTTCTTATTAGTAATATTTCATTGTTACTTGTTACTCAGGTCTTTATTGCCTTTTGTTCTTATGCGTGTTTTTCCGAATAAATTCTTATTCTTATTTTAAGGTTATAGATAACTTATATCAAGAATGTTATTAGTGTAACATATATCATATTTATTCATTAAATTCATTTATATAGTTAATATGTAATGATGATCATGTAGAACGAGTCGCATCACATCGTGGAGACGGTATTCCGTACGTACGCACGAGCGATGATATTGTTCCCATGATCTTGGAATTGTATTTAAGTGTATTTATACTATTTCAGTATCAATATCACTTTATAATAATCATATATAGTTACTCATTACACCATTATACCCATCCTCGTAAGGTGATGGTGGAAAATAGATTACACCACGGCGTGGAGACGGTATTCCGTACGTACGCACGCGCGGTGATTTCATTTTTCCGTAGGATGGATAGAAGGTGAATTAGGGTTGTTTCATATTTATAATAACATATAAGTATGTAATTATTAGTTATGTTATTACTTTATCATGAAACAAATAAAGAAGAAGAAGTTGAAGAAGAAAGAAATTGAAAAGATCGGTAATGGATATTACCTCTTCTTTGAAACGCCTCTTTGAATCCTCCACTTAGGGAACTAAGATTGGTCTTTGAAGAATACCAGGACCACTAGGATTATTCTAGGGAAGTGGAGAAGGGATTTTGGCAGGGGTTGGCCGAGCATGAGTGCTCAAATTGGTGTGAGGAGGAGGGGGAGGAGGTTCCCTTTTATAAGGGAGGAGAGGGGCACCTTAGGAATACCTCAAAATATTATTTTATATTAAAGTCAAAATCGGTTTATAATGGTTCCAAAGGGTCTTATTTTGAAGGTAAAGTGGGGATGGGTCTAAATCCTATCAACCAATAAGATTTATACAAGTTTAGGTTATTATTTTAACCTTATCAATTAGATTTAACTCTAAGTTAAATAATTTAACTTTTATCGTGTCTTTTTTGTTTTCTTACACTATATGGTTAATACACATACTATAACATTCCAAAAGAACCCCAAGTTGTTTATTATTAATATATATATCCTTATCTAAGTCATTTGGACAAACCTTAGATTTTTAGGAATAAAATAACAATTAATAATATAATATTTGATTTAAAAACTATTTTGTTTCAATTTTGTCACGATTTGATATATGATTTTTTTAAAAGTCATAACAGAATTATATGTTCAAACCAAGTTTATTAAATAAACACTAATATATCATATTAACCTAGAAAATTATTTTAATTCATAAAAAGTCTCAAATTACATTTATTTGGGCATTTATAACATCAATTATGTTAACATTTCCTTAAAAGGGTAATTACTGCATCATCGTTGTGTCATAAATAAATTAATTTATTTAAAGTCTAAAAATTATAAATAAAATATCATTATGTAGGAAATATTTCTAGCTTTCTAATGAATATTTATAATCTAATTTATCTTATTCATAAACCCATATTAAAAATGTTTTAGTTATTAAACATTGATTTTAACTATTTTAACTATTCGTTAAATAAAATAATATTAAATGTCATAATCTAATCCAAGTGGACCTAAATGGTCATATTATATTCATAAGGTTGTTTTTTGGTCGAATTACACTTATCCAATTGAATTAGGACATGTTTTAGGGTAATAGTAATATCATATTTACCCTTAGTTACCCTATTTACTATTAACCGCGGTAAAAAAAAGTAAAAAGTTACTATTCACCAAAAAATTATTTTTATCTCATTGAACCACATTTTACATACTGATATCAACCGTGTCTGTTGGATTTTCGAAATTCCATTCACAGAAGCGGTAAAATTAAGTTTTATGCAAAATTCAGTTTTTAACCTACCACTTAGTGGTTTCACTATTCATCAAAAATTGAAAGTTTTCAAAAAAATACCAAAATTTCACCCTAGGCTAATTTTGGTATTCCGAATCCAAGAATGAAGTCCATTTTGAAAGATAAAATTTCAAAAAGTGGTTATTACTATTCATAACGGCTATTTTAAATAATATTTTAATAGCATATCGTCGTTTAGTGAAACTCGGTATTGCGTACAACGCAAGCTATCGAGGAAGGTCGCAATTTCGTGTAAAGCAAGCCAAGAAAGTGTTGTGTAGAAAAATATTCCTTTGAACATAAAAGTCTCAGCTGTTACAGTGGAATGGTAGAGTGAAACCCTTTTCAATGGTCTGATTTATCTCAATAACCACTGAGATAGATTTTTTTAACTTTTATGGCCTTCATTTATGAACATAGTATGAGAATTTTTCCTTTGGACATACCTTTTCATTATGAGGTAGTCTATAGGTTATTTATGGTACAATTGACCTATGTAGTCCATGATTAGTAAGTCCATGTTTATTTTTAGATAATATATCACCTCTATGTTTTATTAAGTCACCATTAGAAGATTGGTGAATTGAGATTTAATAGTATGATTATAGGTAGTGACATGAAGGATATGTTTTCAGGTATCCCTCTTCTTTTATTTATTATTCTTTTTCCAAATACTTTTTTTCCTTTCTTCTCTACTATAGTTGTGTTAACATACCCTTCCTTATTTTATAGGTTCACCCTATATTTTTTCCCTTTTTAATTAATGTATTTTTTGGGTTAGTATTCCCTTGTTCTATTTTAGAGAGATTTGTATTTTTCATGATGGAATTATGTTTGAGATGTTAGGTTTCGTGATTAGTTTTGGGTTTCCATGATTAGAAAATGTGGGGTTTTTTTTCTTTTGGACCATTATTTTCTTTTAAACCATCCTCATAAGTTGAAGCCTTATATGGTTTAGAGACCCCATGAGGAATACTTCATGTGTTTTAGGTTCTTAGGAATTGTTTTAGAGGTTGGGAATTAATAGTAGTTGAAATTATTTGATACCCATGAATTTAGAGTCGTAGTTGGTAAAATTCAATTTTGGTAGTCTTTTTTATTGATTAATCTTCCTTGTAGTTCCTTTACTTATAGAAATTGGTGAATTTTTATGGGTGGAAAGTGAGAGGGTGGGGATAATTATCACACAATTATCTTTAATTTTCTCATTATTTTATTTATTTATTTTTCCTAAATCATTTATTTCAATTAAAATTGTTTTCATTTTTAAATGTTTTGGATTTTCAAGAAATATCACATATCACAAAGTTAATGCATGGTCGGAAAAAATTATATGAAGGTTATAAAAAATGGTTTTCGGACTTTAGCACATCTATCACACAGTTGTATCATGATTTTTCATACCATTTTTGACAATTATGTTTTTCTTTATGTGCTCTCCAATAAATGGTTCATGGTTAGTTCATGGTTTAAAACCCCATTTTTTCGAACAAAGCAGTCTATTAGAAATTTTAAAATGTGGAATTTATATATTAGCCATTTTTATTTCACCTCTCTCTCACCTTTAACTTCAACATAAACCAGATGATACATCCTATAAGTATCCCTAAGAAACATTTATTTTCACATTCATCAATTTTTATCCATTATTCATTTATTCTTTGTAAGATGTTTAAGTTATAAGCCTCTTTTATATTCTCCTTCGCCTTTATTAATATTTTTCCTTACCTATATTTTCTACAGTTCAAATTGGTTGAACTGTAGGATGGTTTGGTTATTATTTTTTGTTACACTAATTCCTAGGGTGTGAGGGTTTATCATTGGACCTTCCTCTCTTTGTTCATGAAGTATTATCTTTATATGTTCCTCTTTTAGGTAGGTGTTTCCATGTTTTTTTATTTTTATTAACAGGACATGTAATGGTTTATTTTTATAAATTATATCCTTTAGAAATTATATATGTTATGTATTTATGTAAATTTTAAAAGGGGGTTTTCAAAAAATAATTTCTGTTTAAAATAAAAATTTTTCTATTTCTAATGGTTTACATAGAATAATTTCAAAGCCATCAAGTGGTATTTATTTAAGAATTTATTAGAATACTTTTATATGTTTTGAAATTTTTCTTATTATAGATATTGATTGAGCATGTTCAAAATGTTTTATTAATTAATTATTGAATTTGAGTCCTATTGTTCTATGGTTCCTAAAAGTTTTTAGGTTTTTAAGATACGTTTCCTCCTAAGTTTCGAAAGTTTTTTTTAAATGTATCATTAATTAAAAACAGGGTTTCAAACAATATTTATATATCTATGTGTAACTAATTTGAACGTAAATAGAATGCTAATTTGGAACATGGGGATGAGATTGCAAAATGATTTTTTTGGGAAATGGACATTCAAAAATATTTTCAAAAACACATTATTAGATTATAAATAAAATTATTGTCTCTCAACTTTTAAGAAATTTATTATATGTCACACACCCACAATGGGAGGCCCATACCATCTTTGTGTATGTGAACTACTCAATTAATGTGGTTATGAGACTATTATGTATGACCTTGAGGGGCTTTGTTTTAGTAGATGTGTATGGAGGTGGTATGAGGATATGATTATTTATTATTGTTTATGTTTGAGATTTTATAATAGTTTCCTAACATCCTATAATTACCATCTTATGGATCCTAGTCTTTAAAGTGAAAAATTGAGAAACGGTTATTATATAATCAGGATGAGACTGTCAAAATACCCTTTGTGTGGGATACGTCCTAACCTAGGGAAAGTTCCACCGATGAGGCTAGTTAAGAAAATTCAATTGGTTATATACTAGGGATGCAACCATAGGTTGGAATATGGTTCAACATGAGTAAATCTTGGATCATATCATGCGATGTCTAAGAGATTCCAATGATTTCTATAATCTTTTCCTTGAAATATCTACCTTTGTACTTGAGGATACCTTTTTTATTCTTATATAAATGTTATATGTTATTTATTATTACATATTTTACGTATAATTTATATGTATAATTTTTTTTTATCCTAAAAATGTTACTTGGTTCAATTTATAAACGCTTTTGATATTGGTCCATTACATTGCCTCTTTATTTGGAATTTCCACTTCCTAGTTACATTTTCATCACTAATGATTATTTGGGGTGGAGTTTTTTTATTAGTATTTTTTATAGATGGTTTTAGTTATATTGTATTAAAATTAATCTTTTAATAAAATATTAAATGAAAATATATTCATTTGGATTCAGCCTTTGGGTGGATTTTAATGTGGGGATTTTTTGTAATGTTCATCAATTAATTTTTCAAAATTACTAGAATTGTTTTTTTAAAACAATTATGGTATTTAAAAATATAATTATATGAATTTTTTCAAAATGGAAATTCATTAAATCCATGGTGAAATTTTACTAGGATTTTTATGTTCACACCCTACTTACACCACTCCAGGATCATTGACCAAGTGGCCTTCTTATAATTTTTGGTTCTGGTTTAAGTTTTAGATTTCTCATAAAGCGGGACTGTAGTGATGGAAAGTGACCCCGGAGTCACAAGGTGATGGTACCCGATGCTTTTTTTCTTCTATAATATAGAGTTTTTGTCCAAGTAAAACATATTTGTATCTATAATCTATCTTATTCTTTTTTATTGTTGACTTGGATGTTTTTTGGTTGTTTTTTTCATTTTATTTTATATTTGATCTGATTGATGTGTTTGTGCATTGATATCAAATGTATAGATGAACCATGTCAGACTTTTGGAAGCACTACCTTGTGTGTTATATAATAATTACCAAGTATAAATCAATCCCAAATAGTTTATTTTCAATCTTCAGTGCATGTATCTATCGCAAGGTGATTTGGAACATGCCTCATGTCATGTCATGGGTTAGCTCCGGTTCTCAATTTAGGGGTATCCAAGTTCATTGCATGATATATATATTTTTGGGTGTTTATATTTATATAAATAGATTTCCAATATATATATATACACATCATACTATAAGTATAGGTGGAATCTGTATTGCGATTATGTGGATTTATGGGTAAAATAATTCCCAATTTTCATAATTGATACCCTCAGTTCTTTTCTTCATCTAGTAGTTACCGGGAATGTGAATCATACCATAGAGAGGACCCGATCTGGGTGATATAGTGGGTTAACCAAGGTTGGTCAATTTTAATACCCCAAGAAGATAACAAATTCCTATCCATATCGGATATCCTTCCTTCTCCATAGATTAACAACTAAACACTATCTTACACCTCTATAAACATAATCCTATGATCTATCACTAATGAACAAGTTGTAATTTTTGTTTCCTTCATCATAATAATATCTATTTACAAATAAAGAATGATGTGCAACTTGGAGTGAGTAACACTACTTAATATGATTTCTCTCTCATGCATTACCATATATGATCTATCCATAACTTTTTCACTCATATTTTATATAAATAAAATTAAAATAATTTATTATTTAACAACTCATAAATTAATTTATCCTAGTGCACTATGTTTTAGTATTATTAACCTTGAAACCTAATTTTGGGATATAAAAAATACATATATGTTTTCTCAAATCTAAATTAATATTTCGGGTGAGTAACACTAATTGGTAAAAAAATTGAAATCACACTCTTTACTGGAATTTGAAGGTGACGTGTTCAAAGGAATAACTTTATTGTTCAAAATTTTTAAATCAATAAGAAATATCCATCATGGACCGATCTATCCAAATATTAATAAATTTTTGAAAGTGGTTTATGGAAATTAATCTTGGATAACATATGAAAAATTATATCATCTAATATTAATTGACGAAAGTGTTTTTATATTGAGAGGATTTAAATATTCTATAAAATTTTATACAATGAAGTAAAATAATCAAAGTTGTAAAAAAATCATTTTGAGGTATTACTATAAAATTTTCACATCCATTCATTTGACTTAATAAATTATGAACTGGGGGAGGTAAATTATACGATTAAATTGAATGATATGGTGAGGAATAGTGTTTTACATTGGAAAACATTTTGAACTTAATTGATCACCCCTATTTTAAACCCCAAGAATTTATTTAGGAGAATTAGATTTAGTTCATTTATTAATAGAAAATTTAAACATTTTTATTTATTATCTATAAGAATGTTTAATATTCCCTATGGGTGTATCCTTGTGCTTACACCTTTGAGGGGTCTCAAGGAGGACTCTGGTTTGAGTCTCCTTTAGTACTTTATAAGCATTGGTGGAATGTTTTTTGTTCTTAAATAATGTGTACAATATGAATATGGTAAAGAGAATATTAACATTGAATCATTTATACGGTATTGAAATCAAATCCAATGTTTGTATTGAAGGACCAAATTGATTTTTTTTAAGATTGTAATATTTCCTCAAATCAATTATGTCCATATATAGTGAGTATAAATAATGAATCTAATGGATTTAGATACATCATAGGGTGTTTAATATCCATATATTGTTTTATATTTAAGAAGTTGAAATACAAATATAAGATACTATCAATGTTCATATTTTAATATTCTGATTCATCATATTATTGATTGTAAATTTCAATATAAAAGGATAACTATTAGAATAATATTATTTTACTAATGGAAATTTTATTTTTCAAACAATAAGAATATATCATGATTTGCAAAATTAGATTAGTAGGTTGATGAGTTGAAATAATTTTAGGAGCTGCTGAGATGACAATATTTTAAATACATATCAAGAAAGATCTATAAATTATAAATGATACAATTGTGAAATACAAAATATTCCAAATAAAATATAAATTAAATAAAATTTTGGATTAGATTATTTATCTCATAAAGAAGCATACTGATTACTAAAGATAAATTTCAATTTCATTGAGTATAAAGATCTAATAAAATAAAATGACATTATCCAAAATTTGGGTATTTAATAGAGTAAATGGGTTGGATATTAATTATAATTAGAGCTCAAACATTTTATTTTTGAATAATGATTACCACATGTGTAAAAAACCTATATCTTATGTCTTATTTATTAAATTGTCACTTGATACAAGTAATAAAATCCTAAAATACCAAATAGATTTGTTGTATTGAAGAACCATACATACATGATTCTAATATCACATTGGAAATATAAAATACATAGCATAAAAGAATTCTTATATCCTTAATATTATTCACAATATTCTTTTTCATATTGTAGGGAAAAGAAAAAAAATAAATGTTTCATCTCAGATGCTTAGTAAGGGTTACGTATAGTAGAGTATATCATGACTAAATAAGTAAAAATCAATATGGAAAGTTAAATAACTGAAAACAAATTACATTTAGTCGAAAACATGAGTAAAAATTACATCCATAGATAATATCAATACAGTAATGTCATGGATAATAATAAATTAATTCTCAATAAATAAAATTCTTAATATTGGATTTCATGATTTCATACATCATGATATATATACCATTGAATCCATGTTTCAATAAAGTCTATTCTATGGGTCGGTATACACCAGAAACCCATTTAATTATAGCCTACTGGTTTTTCTTATGAGACATATCAATGAATTGAGGAGATATATAATTTTGGGTTCCACTGATATTTTCATACATGATTATATCTATACTATAAAATTCATGATCCATGAATGTTTAATCTATGGGTCTGCATACATAAGAAACAAATTTAATTTTAGCATACTGATTTGTATTAAAAGATGTGTCAATGCATCGATGGGATATATAATTTTGATCCCCACCCATAATTTCATGACCAGTGAATTATTCTTATATGTAATTATCAATTTAATTCATGACCAATATTCCTTATCAAAAAATTTCTATTTTGATTAATGAATACGGATTATCAATAACTCTCGACTCCATAAAATTACTTTCAATGTAAGTCATTTCATATAGAAATTGTATAAGTTTTATGTAATAATTATATCCATGAGAAAAATAATATTGATATTAAAGGGAAATCTAATGTCTAATGTTAAAAATAAAATAAATATTTCTTGAGAAAATTAATTTCTACGATATTAATCAAGAGATGATATATGACTATCAAAAAAGTTGATTTTGAAGTAAAATCGACACTTTAAATAATACATGAAAATATAATTCAAAGACGTAAAATAAATTTTCATTAAATATTTTTCTTTTTAAAACCATTGAAAAATTATATAAAAAGTTAAAGGGTGTAAATGATAATGGTGGTGGGAAAGTTCTCTAATATTGTATAGGTTAAAAACATTCCATTTGACTTTTTAAAAAAAAATTAAAAAATTATCCCTTTTAGAAAAACATTTTCAAAAATATTTTAATTCCATGTAAAAAGTCATGGATAACATAAAATATCCTTTATAAATCATTTTTTTAAATAAAAAGGATTTTAGTAAAACAATTTTTAAGTGTACAGATATGAAAAAAAATATAACCAATCATGACAAGAAATAAGATCCACTTTTCTTTTAAACATTACTTTTTTATGAGTAACTTGTATCATCCCAAATAAATATATATTCAAATTAAATAAATTAAATTTAACGTATATACATGAAATAAAATTAAATAGGTTCATATTACTAAAAATGTCTCAATGATGTAGAAATTGAGATGAAATACCGTACAAAGATCATACCATTGAAGTATGAATTAAGAAATGAATTAATCATTTGTATAAAATGTAATTCCACATGAAAAAAGTATAAAAAATAATTACACATAATCTTATAATATAAAAGTCGAAGAATAAGTAATTTAACTGAATGAAAAGAAATTGAGATATGAAACCCCCGACCACATGTTAACATTCAAGTCAAATCACCTTGGATGATATAATTAAAATTAATTATTAAATGAAATTAATGATGAAGGATTTGTCATATAACATGTAAATGGGGTAGTATATACACCATATAAGTGAAATTATGTGTACAATAACATAATATAGCTAAATTAATTAAAATTGAGACATAATACCTTACCTCATGTTTCCCTTTAGTGGAACATTATTTAAACACTTTTATAATAAGTTTATATTTATTATAATCGCATACAATAACCATATACATTTAAATAATATCAAATATGATCCATTTATAACATTTTATCATCCTTTAATAATATTTTATTATTATAATTATTTCAAGAATTAACTAATTCATTTTTACTATATTTTTTGATGTATTAGTTCTGCTATTTGTAATTTTATAATTATTTTTTCATCTCTATAATGTTATTTATGGTATAAATATCATGTAAAAACCAGGAATGTTATTAATAAAATTCCCCTTTTTATTTATTTAAATGTCTCATCATGAAATATGGTTATAGAAAACATAAGAACTTATTCTGTTTTATTATATCTTATTGGATTTGAAATAATGTTAATGTCATTTAGCATTGATAATATAACCATTAAAAAGTGATCACATGATTATTATAAATATAAGGTTTTAACAAATCCAATTTCTATAGAAAAAGGGAGTGATGGAATCAACCAACATGATCGTACCCTATAAAGACCATTTCCCAAAGATTTTGTGGGAGATAAAATTTCTGTTCTTTTCCCTTGACCAAGCCCAATATGATATCCAATAACTTAATCATGAGTTAAATTGTTTGCAGGATAAGTTCAATCTCATTGAGATCACAACCCTAACCACATTCTTTGAACTACTCCATGAAGGTCTCATCATCACACATCATTCACTTAAGGTGTTGTCTGGTTTTTTAAAATGATATGTATCATAACCCTAGGAATATTAATATTTACATTATTTTTTATAGAATAATGATTATATTTTCATCCTATTATTATTAATTTGAAAATGATTTTTTACATAGATATAATAAATCACAAATTATATTTTGAGGGAATATTAAAATTCAATTAGTGAATTTATGAATTAATTGGTTTTTGGAATAAATAATATTTTAATATTATAAAATATTTTTTATTATATATAAATGATAATATAATTTTTTTATGAAGTCAAATGTAATTTTTATAAGGGTTCAAAAAGACTTATTTTCAAAAAAAAACATCATTTAAGAATAAATTTCAATTTTATTGTAAAATTGAAATTAAAATATTTAGATAATTATTTAGATAAAATGAATATTTTTTTGGAATCATAATTTCAAAATTCTCCGATGGTGAATTTTTTATAATTTTATAAGATATTAAAATTTTAAGGTAAAAATTAAATACCATATAAATGTACCTTGTGTATTATGACATCATAATGACCTTAAAATGATTTAATAATTACTATAAATGGGGTCCCGGAACAAATATATATTTTCAATTAATAATAATGTTTTTTTTAAGTTTATTTTATTTATTTTGTAAATCCATTATGAATCCTCCAAAACATATAACATATTTTTAGGTTTTAAAATCATTTATTTAAGAGTGTGACTCAACTCCACATAATCAAGGAAATTATTTTAACAATTTAGGACATTGGCCATATAAAATAATTATAACCACTCCCTTTTTGTAGAAAACAAGGTAAAAATACGGGATGGCATGTGCCTTTTGATATTTATTATGTAGAGTCCAAAACCTACATTATAAATAAATCCACCACTTTTACTATATATACCCACCAACAATCCCATTTCTCATCACTAAAACTCTATAAAGTAAGATCATACAATAACTTCCACTCTCTAAAATCCTCATAAGTCACCCCCATGATCACAGTAATCCCCTTCAAAAAATTTTAAATCACACACTCATGTAAGGGACCCTCACCTTCATCACCTACTTTCAATTCAAGCACCTTATTTTTAATTTTTCATCTTAATTGGAATTTTATATAATTTAAATTATTTATAAAAAATCACTTAGTATTCGATTAATATTATTGTAATGATATATTATTTATCATTTTGAATTTTTACCTTTATCTTAGTCGTTACTATACCGAAATTTTATAAGGGACCTTCCTATCCTCCTTTCAAATTCAAGCACCTTCTTTGAAATTAGTTCTTTTAATTTAAATAGGTTATATTTTATTTAATTTATAATAATTCAATTACTATAAAATTTATGTTATTTTAATAAGGAATAATTTATCCTTTCTCATTTGGACCTATCCTAATCTGTTACTATGCTGAAATTTCATAAGGGATCCACACCTTCTATTCTTTATTCAAGTTTCTTTATGAACTTATGCATTATATTTAAATTTCCTAAAGTTGGAACATGTCTTTTAATGTCCCTTTTAATGATCATTTTATGTAAAAATGATTATAGCCCTTTTTTTATCTCATAAATCATTTTTATGAATTTATAAGTAACATCGTTATGATGCCAAAATTTCACCATGATTTCCCATACCAAAAAAATTATGTAGGAAATTCCATATCAATTTTTTTATCAAATGTATTCAGATTTATTCACATACACTTATTTATTAGGGACTTACATGTATTTATTTCCCATTCTTTGAACATAAAATAAAATATGATGATGAATGAATCCATGTTGTATGATCTATGTGGCACACTTAAGCATGATAATGTGATGAATATAATGGATGTTCCCAGATAACAGTCCAATTCATTGGGTAATGTTTAGTATCATGATATGTCACATTAGTATAGGGGGATAAACTAATTCCTTTATGGGAATTTTTCCACTATGATTTCATGGTGGGTTTAGCCTTGACCTGTGTTCATGATTTTGTGTTTTATGTTGTTTCAATGTTTCCCATGTTAAGATTATCAGGTAATATCATGCCTTATTATTCATGTCACTTTTATTCCTCATTGGTATACCTATTTTATAACATGTATCACTTATTCCATGTTAATTACCTTACTTTGACTTATATATCACTTCATTCTTGTGTATTTACCCAGGTTATCCCATTCAATTTTATGTTAGAAGGATTATTTTGAGCATGTTATTTATGTTTTCAAAAAATATGTTATATTCCATATTTTATGTTGTTATGTAATGTACCAAATTCCCAAAGACACTAGAATATTCGATCATTTAGGTTTTATTAAGAGTATTATTATGTAGTAAATCATGTGTTAATGTGAAATAAAGATTTGGGTTGTTATAGTTTGTATCAGAGTAAAATTTAAGTTATTTTTGGGATTATAATTGGAAAACTTTAGAAAAATCATTAGGGATCAGAGTAAGTATAAGAAAACATAATGAATGTAACGTCCCAAATCCGAGTGCCACTCAACGGGTGCCCTGAACTCGGTTGTTCACATGACCTCAAGCACATTTCCCCAAATGCCAGAGGCTGCCGACTAGCTGCTAGGGCCTAGGTCCGATAGTGGGGAAACTATGCCGACATTTTTCAAAGTGTAGCGTAGCAAAAAAAATATAAACATACCAAAAGTAGAAGAAGTAAATAATAAAAATATGAAAGGAAAATGGTATTGAAGCAAAAGATAACCGATAGTCATATATATATAATGATGAAATATGTCTTATTTCTAAGAAACCAGTCAAAACATGACACACTCCAATCAAATACAATACAGTACAAGTACCAAGTACAGCAATGCAAAATAAAACAGTGCAATAGGAACTCAGCAGCATCGCAAGACTAAGCTCAGTCTCATGCTCTCCTACTCCTCTACAAAAATCATGTACCTGTGTATGGTCCCATTCCCTTATCAACACCTGTAGCAATATAATCTGTTTGGGCCCAAGACATGACCAAAACAGGGTGTGAGAAAAAAATCCCAATAGGCAACCACCAAAGGCCCATTCCCAATTATCAGTGAAAATGTGCAATAGTAGTGTGCAATAATTAAAGGTAGTAAAATAGTCAGTACTAGAAATTAACTATCTCTACCAGTTACATTTCCATTTTAAACATTATTTATCAATTACAAGATTGTGCTTTAGCTGGGTAGGTACAATATAAGAAATCACCACAGTGAATATTCAAAGTATCCATTGCCCTCAGACATGAAAATTATTACCCTCTGGAAAGCAGAATCAAAACCCGCAGGTGACTGCCCACAGGCATAAAAAATATCACCCACAGGAATACGTGAAATTGCCTCTAGGCACGGAAGTTACTGCCCACAGGCATGAGAAATGTTTCCCTCTGGCTAAACGAAACACTACCCTTAGGCTAAGAAAAACACTTACCTCATGCTAAAAAAGTAACTGGACTGATCCCAACACATAAACAACAATTTATATACATTTACTCTCAATAGAACACAAAAAATTCTTATAATCACGGCATTCCCACTGGTATCCTGGCCAAATGGAAAAACAAGGGAAACACACCCACGGGGTGGCCCTAGATCAAGGAAACAGTCCCAAACCACAATTTATACAAGTTTATTATATTATCTATGAAATTATGGATATATTAATAACTAAGGACACATACATACGACACCCCAAACATGGGCATGTAGCATAACAGAACACAAAATCAACTCAACAGTTGGAAATAAACACCAGACCACCTACCTTGATCTCCTCTGATCGATACACATGAACGACGCCTCCTGAAACAACCAACAAGAACCTAGATCTAGGATAAACATTTATCCATTAAAACTCAATTAACTTCCCTTTGGGAAAGAATTGTAAGGAGAGGCTCAATAAGAGAGATGAACTCACATGTGTGGTTCAAACGAGATCGACAGCCAAGGAATCAGAGTCCCAGTGTGCGGTCGGGAGCTCTTCCAAGTTTCATCCTTCCCTCACATGGTTCTCATCGAGTCCTAAGATTCCTATGTTGAAAGAGGATTCTACTACCCATTTTTAAAGAAAAAACATAACTATAGGACATGTACTCTCAAGTACACAGCGTGTACTTTCCATTTTTTAACTATTCCTTTGGCGGCAACCTTCCACTGCCTCACTATTCATCTGTCGACTTGATTACACAATATTTATTTCTGAGTACACAGCTTGTACTACCGTTCCGCTGGTGGATACTCCCATTGCATTACTGGTCACATGCCGACTAATTACATGGTGTGTATAAACTATGTACACGGTGTGTGGTCAGTTTTTACACCCTTCATCACCGAGAGGCCTACACACCCTGTATACTCATCCCACACGGCCAAAGTACGCGTCATGTAGAAAAGTACATGGCATGTACCCACAAATTTTGGGATTTTTCCTCATTTCCCTTATTTTCTCCAAAACACTTAAGGAAAAAGGAAAAGAAGAAACACGTACCTCAAGAATAAGAACCGGTTTATTTCAAACTTCCCCCCTTAAAGAAATTCATCCCCGAATTTCACTTCAAGGGTGGTGAAGATAAAGCTGTAAAAAAATATGGACACTAAGCATGTATGTCAGTCTCCCACTCCCTGGTTTCATCCTGCACTTGGCCATGCTTCCATAGCACTCGTACGAGAGGAACTAACTGGCCTTGGAGAACCTTCATGCTCTTATCAACAATATGAATTAGATACTAATTAAAGGTTGCATCTACCTTATGTTCAACCACTTCTGGCTGAAAAACATGAGATGGGTCTGAGTGATAACGGCATAGATGAAATACATGGAATATGTCATGCATGGACCGGTACCTCTATGGTAATTGCAACCGATAGGCAACTGGCCCGACTCTCTCCAGAATCTCAAACGACCCCAAATTCCTTGGTGAAGGTTTACCCTATATCCTGATCTTCCTGTGTCCCAACCTCGATGAAACACGCAAGAAAATCAAATCCTAGGCCATGAACTCTAAGGGTCATCTACGGCGATCATCATAAGATTTCTGACGAGACTATGCTATAACCATCTGCTTCTGTATCAACTGGATCTGCTCTAAAGTCTCTTGCACAAGACATGTTCCCAATAAAGCTGCTTCACCTACCTCCAACCAGCTCATGGGTGATCGGCATGGCCTACCATATAAAGCCTCATAAGGTTCCATCTCAATATTTTCTTGAAACTATTATTGTAGTCAAACTCAACCAAGGGTATGTGCTTCTCCCAAGGTCCCCCAAAGACCAGGACGCACACACACAGCAAGTCCTCTAGAACCGGTGTCGTACGCTCTAACTGGCCATTGGTTTGAGGGTGGTAAGCTTTGCTCAGAAGCACCTATGTACCTAGTGCCCTATGAAAACTCTTCCAGAAACGAGATGTAAAATGGAAATCCCTATTGGAAGAAATAGAATGAGGGACCCCATGAAGATGTACTACCTCTCGGATATAAAACATCTCGAGCTCATCTACACCAAAGGTCTTATTGATTGGAAAAAAGTGATCTACCATCATAATCATGTCTACAACAACACATTCGACATCATTTCCTCGAGGTGACCTCGTAAACCTAGTCATGAATTCCATCGCGACATCATTCGATTTCCACTCCGAAATGAGTAACATTTGTAATAGTCCGGCCGGCCTGTGATGCTCTGCCTTCACCTGCTAATAGGTGGAACACCTGGTAACAAAACCAGATACTTCTCTTTCCATACCAGGCCACCAATACTAATACATCAAGTCACGGTACATATTGGTAACTCTGGGATGCCCTTCCCAAGATAACACATGAAATTCCCGCATCAACTCCTCACGTATATCCCCTGGAACCCACACTCATCCATGGATACGCAGTACCTTGTCATCGCCTATCATCTAACCAGGAGAAGGGTCCTCACTTTCCACCAAATCCCATAGAACTAGACATTCCGAATCTGATATCTATCTCATCCTCACTCTATCCAGGTGGGTAGAAATCACAGCTAAAGATGATAGATAGGTTTGTCCCTGACAATCGTGCACCTCTAAATGCATCTCAATGAACATAGCCATAAGGTGCCACTCACCACTGGCCTTCTGCACTACATGTATATGACTCCTCCTACTCAGTTCATCAGCTACTACATTACCTTTACCAGGTGTATAGGCAAGATCAAAGCCGATGGACTAAATTTAATCATCCTACCTTCTCTGTCTCAAATTCATGTCACGCTATGTAAAGATGTATTTAAGACCTTTGTGGTTTGTAAACACCACAAAATGTTCTACCAAGAGATAATGTCTTCAACAACGTAACGCATATACATCTGCAGCCAACTCGATATCATGTGTCGGGTAATTCCTCTTATGTGGACTCAACTGTCGAGACCCGTACGCAACTACTCGGGCACCCTACAACAACACTGATCCCAGTCTAATAACTGATACATCACAGTAAACTGTATATCTCTTCCCTTGATCTGGAAGTATCAGGACTGGTGCTGATGTCAATCTTCCCTTCATCTCCTGAAAGGTTGTCTCGCAAGATTCTGAACAAACAAACATCATACCCTTCATAGTCAACCCCATCAATGGCACTTCTAAGCGAGAGAAGTCCTGTATAAAGAACATGTAGTAACCAGACAGCCCCAAGAAACTCTATATTCCAAACACGTTCCTAGGATGCTCCTAGGAAACTACTTCTCTTACTTTCTCTGGGTCTACCGCAACTCCTACCTCTGAGATAATATGACCCAGGAAGTGAATCTGGTCCATCTAAAAGTGGAACTTTGAGATCTTAGCATACAAAATATGATCTCTCAGTGTACTAAGTATGATCTCAAGATGGGTGTCATGGTCGTTTCGAGTGTGAGAGTACACCAAGATATCATCCATGAAGACTACCACAAAAGAATCCAGATATGGGTGGAACACACGATTCATCAGAGCCATGAAAACTGTTGGCGCATTTGTGAGTCTAAATGGCATAACCAGGTACTCGTATAGACCATATATTCTCCAAAAGGTTGTAAGTGGTATGTCCATTGGTCTAACGTGCAACTGATGACATCCGGATATCAATTCAATCTTTGAGAACACTCATGATTCTTGAAGTTGATCAAAAAGATCATCAATCCTTGGCATGGTATATCGGTTCTTGACCATCAACTGGTTCAGCTTATGATAATTCTCAGAAAGTCTGAGGGTACCGTCTCCCTTCTTTACAAACAGGATAGGCGAACCCCAAGGAGAAGTACTGGGTCAGATGAATACCTTTTCCTATAACTCCTCTAACTTCCTCTTGAGATCATGTAATAATGGTGTAGCCATCCCATAAGGAGTAATGGACACTAATGCTGCTCTTGGGATAATCTCAATAAAGAATACCACCTCTCACTCTGGAGGTAGACCTGAAAAGTCATATGGGGAGACATCCGTAAAATGATTAACCACTAGAGGGAAATCCTTCTTAAAAATTCCCTGGTCATCGAGATATAAACTCGCAATTTGGGATGTCACACCACCTCGCCCACAATTTTTGGGTCCAGCTCGGCTCGCCTGAACATCCCATTCACCCTTCTATAGAATCTCTCCACCCTCTGGTGACGTGAAACTCACCATCTGACGATAGCAATCCCCAAAGGCTCAAAAGGGTACCAACAAGTCCATCCCGATAATGAAATCATAGGCTATCATCTCTAAGACATAGAGGTCCCATAAAAAGTGACACCCACCAACCTCTAGGGGGAACTCCTTGCACTGACGCACACATGTTGTTCTAAATCCCAACAGAGTGTCTAGCGTCATGATATCAGATGAGGAAGAAACACAGAGCCCAAGGCTCTCCACAAGGGGCACATATATATATATATATATCTATGTGTAGCACCAGTATCAAAAGGTAATGAAGATAAAACAGAAGAAAATTGAATATTACCTCTGACAGTGGATGGAATGTGATCCTACGGCTATTAGATGCCTGCCCAGTGCCACAACCCTACGACATAGCCTGGCTACCCTAAGCTGACCTTCCCTGCTATCCCTGAGATCCTAGTGTCTGGACACCATATCCACGACCACCACCTCAGCCTAAACGTCATGATGTATTCCAATTCCCTGACTGGTAAGAATCTATTGGCCTTACTCCCACATGTGGAGTCTGCACAAAACCTCTCTCACTACTCACTAGGGGAAACACCCAACAAAAACACTAAAGAAATCTCATCCTTCAGGAATCTCGACACTCCATTGGGTCACATGGACACTGAGGTCTCGTGTGCCCCTCTTTACCACACTAGTAGCACATTACCATGCCACCTAAATAATTCTTCTGGCTAGTACTACAAACGTTAGAGAAATCCATCTGCCTCTTCCTCTTACTGGTAGAAATAGTACCAGAAAATGGTGTCGAACCACACTGGCTCGCACCACTAGCTTCCTGCAGGTTCAGCTCGGTAATCAATGCTTGGTTCACAATAGCATGAACTTTAGGCAACCTGAAAATATTCACCAATTCTCAGATGTCATACTGAATACCATCCTAAAATATTATAGCCCTCAATATCTCTTCACCCATCAGAACAAGTGAGAAATGTTGAAGCTTGGTGAAACAGGCAGAATAATCCATCACTGATATGGTGCCCTACTGCAGATTCATGTACTCTCAACCTCGATATGCCCTTAGCGTCTCTAGAAAGAAAAATTCATAGAAGGCTGCCTAGAAATCATCCCACACTATGTCTCGGTGTTGCTCAGTCTTGGTGGTAACATCCCACCATCTCTTGGTGGAATCATGCAGCATGTATGTAGCGAGATGGACCCTCCTCTAAGGAGGAATTGCAAGATTCTCAAATATAGTCTACAATGAATCCAGCCATGACTCTGCAGCCTGTGGTCCTCCATCCCCTAAAAACATAGGTAGATACTGCTGCTTGAATATACATGTCAGATCTTCCATTGATGTGGTAGCTAGCGGTGCTCCCTGGAAAGTCTGTATAAACTGCATGAAAACTTCATGGAACTGCACATCCATGCCTATGTCTGGTATAATGGTTGGTGCCGCATCTGGCACTACTTGAGGATCCCTCAGTAGCCTACAGTCTACCATCTCTAGAGTATAATCATTGCCACTCTCTTGGAGAACAACTGATGGTCATCTCGGCAGCATGACTCTGCAAGGTCAAACACACACCTTAGTTTAATTTACTATCAAGGTTTTTTTTGGCCGTTTAAGAGTGCCAACGAAAAGAAACAAAAACCACAAGAACTGACAAAAAGTGACTACATAGCATGCACCCTTAATCTCATACATGGTCATGTTCTGATTTCGTCTTGGGCATGTCTCACCCCTAGGTACACTGAGTGTTACACCCGCACATGGTGTGTACACCACCTCGTCTCCCCATCCACACGGCCAAGTCTACACGGTCTTTCATCGGTCAAGACTAAACGGCGTGTACCACAGGTACACGGCGTGTACTACATGAGCTTCACCGACCCGTGTTGTTCGTGACACGGCCGGATACCCAGATCACACTACACTGAATGTTCTAGATGGACACGGCATGTACTAGAAGAGGTAACACCGACCCGTGTTGTTAGTTAAATAGTCAGGTCCCAAGATCACTCTACACGGCGTGTTTAACATTGACACGACATGTTTAAACTAAGATTCCTCCATCCATGTTGTTAGTCACACAGGCAGACACAGGGTCACGCCTACATGGCATGTATCACCGATACACGACGTGTTCCCTCAAGAGTTTTATTATCCTGTGTTTCTATCTACATGGAAAATGACATGGTTAGAGACTACACGGCATGTACTTTTGGTACACGGCGTGTACATAATTTGTTTCCATTTTATCCCAAACAAAAGAGTACATGGCATGTGTTTATAGAACCAAAAGTCGTGTTGTTTGGGTTTCCAGACAGTACACCATAGAAACTACTATGGAGCCCCTTTTTCTTTAATTTCAAGCGTCGGTATGACAAATTACGATTTGTGGGGGCCCATACTCCCTGCTACCAAAGTTTAGCACCTGACCTTTCACATTATAGTACAAACGAAACAAAAAGAATGAATCATGATCCGCTAAATTCCGGTCCAAGAGAGCCCATATTTCTCAGGAACCAAATATTAACGCCCATCAACTCAACCGTAACTTGAACCAATACCCTATCATCAGTTGGAGTATCTATCAAGGTACCTATCAAAACAAAACACATTTATAGAACAACATCTATCATAACAACAAAAAATTTCTAATGCAACTACATTGCTTGGAAACTATGGATGGAAAGTGATTCTAACATGTCCCTAAATGATGCATGAGATGAAATACCCTCATCTCATCGGGTTGCAACTAAAATAGAACCTAGTATAAAAATATATATAGAACACCACAAGTGCATCATGAAATGGTGAAAATATGATCAACTATAAAGTGTAAAATTAGAAAAATTGCTACAAGAGGTAAATTGGATTTTCCCTGTACACGGGTTAGCTACTTCCGGGAAAAACTTATTACCAAGTACCTATTCTGTCTTATCCCTAGCTATAGACTCCAAACATTAAGTCAAAATGAAAATAAATCCTCCAATAACACTTTGTAATGTCCTGGATCCGGGTGCCACTCAACGGGTGCCACAGACCCGGTTGGTCACATGACCTCAAGTGCATTTACTCAAATGCCAAAGTTTTTCGACTAGTAGAGAGATCCTAGGTCTGATAGTGGGGAAACTATGCCCTCATTTTTTAAAGTGTAGCGTAGTGGAAAAAAATAAACATACCAAAAGTAGTAGTAGTAAACAACAACAAAAACTAAAAGGACTATGGTACTGAAGAAAAAGATAACCAACCGTCATATATATGTGATGATGAAATATGTCATACTTATAAGAAAGTAGTCAAAATATGATACACTGCAATCAAATAAAATACAGTACAAGTACCAAGTATAGGAAAGCAAAGTAAAACAGTGTAACAGGAACTCACCAGCATTGCAAGACTAAGATCGGTCCCATGCTCTCCTTCTCGTCCGCAATAATCATGTACCTGTGTAGGGTCCTTTTCCATTATAAACAACTACAACATTATAATCTGTTTAGGCCCAAGACATGACCCAAACAGGGTGTGAGAAATAAATCCAAGTAGGCAACAACCAAAGGCCCATGCCCAACTGTCAGTGAAAATGTTCAACAAAAGTGTGCAATAATAAAATGAAGTAAACTAGGCAGTACTCAAAAGTCACTATCTCAACCAGTTAAATTTCCATTTCAATAATTATTTATCAATTCCAAGCTTGTGCTTTAGCTTGGAAGGTACAACATAAGAAACCAGTACAATGAATATTCAAAGTAACCATTGTCCTCGGACATGAAAATTCTTACCCTCAAGAAAGAAGAATCAAAACCCGCAGGTGACTGCCCACAGGCATAACGAATATTTCCTACAAGAATAAGCGATATTGCCTACATGCATGGATGTTACTACCCACAGGCATGAGAATAGTTTCCCTTAGGCTAAACAAAACACTGCCCTCGGGCTAAGAATAAACACTTCCCTCAGGCTAAGCAAGTAATTGGGCCGAGCCCAACACATAAACACCAATTTATATATATTTCCTCTCAAGAAAACTCAAAACATTCTTATAATCATCGAATACCCATGGGTATCCTAGCCAAATGGAAAAAAATGGAAATGCACCCATGAGGTGGCCCTGGATCAAGGCAACGATCCCAAACCATAGTTTATACATGTTCATTAGATTATCTATGCAATTCTGGATATCTTAATAGCTAAGGCCTCAACCATACAACACCATAAACATGGGTGCATAGCATAATGGTAAAAAAATCAACTCAACAGTTTGAAATAAACACCATACCACCTAATTAGATCTCTTCGGGTCAATATAAGTGAACGAAGCCTCCCAAAACAACCGAGAAGAATGTAGATCTGGGATAAATATTTATCCGTTCAAACACAATTAAATTCCCTTCGAGAAAGAATTGGAAAGAGAGGCTCAATAAGAGAGAAGAACTCACCCATGTGGTTCAAACAAGATCGACAATGAAGGAATTGGAGTCCCGGTGTGCGGTCCGGAGCTCATCCAAGTTCCAGACTTCTCTCACACGGCTCCCATCGAGTCCTAAGCTTCCTCTATTGAAATAGGAGGCTACTTCCAGTCTTTAATGAAAAAACATAACTACATAGTGTATACTCTCAAGTACATGACTTGTACATTCCATTTTTTAACTATTCCTTTGGCGGCCATTTTCCACCGCCTCACTATTCATCTATCAACTTGATTACACGGCGTGTATTCTTGAGTACATGACGTGTACTACCGTTCTACTGGAAGATACACCCACCACCTTACTGTTCACTCATCGACTAATTGCACGGCGTGTATATACTAAGTACACATCATGTGGTCAGGTTTTACACCCTTCATCGTCGACAGGCATATACACCCTGTATACTCATCCCACATAGCCAAAGTACACAACGTGTGGAAAATGACACAGTGTGTACCCACAAATTTTGGAATTTTTCCCCATTTCCCTTATTTTCTCAAAAACACTTATGGAAAAAGGAAAAGAAGAAACTCATAACTCAAGAATAAGAACCAGGTTTCTACACTGAAATTTTGGTTAGTATATATTAAGTGGTTTATCAAGAAAATAAATCATTGTCAAGATACTATAAGTGGTTTTAGTTCTGATATAGATCTACCTAGGAGTAACAACTCTAACACGGTGTTTTGGGGTTGACTTGGGGTAACCTGGTACACAACTATGGTTCATACTGTGCACATGGTTTGAAACTCATAGGGGATATGATTTGGTAAATTCATAAGCTTTTTATGAACCATTATTAAGAAATAAAATTCCATAAGAATATATATTAGGAACTTAATCACAGAGAACATATATTTAATCCTATCAATTCATTGGTTAAGGAAATGTATGTTATTTAAATGTTATCTCTTTAATGTCATTGGATTACCCCTTTATGTTCTTAATATTTTGAAAATTAACATCCCGAAGATTTTTTTTGATGAAGTAAATATTTAAAACCATATTCAAAAATTGAAAGATAAGTTTATCATCCATGATTCTATTAAATCATTCATATCATTAATGTTTAGTAGAATAATTCATAAACCACTGAAAAACATGGAAGTAAATCTGTGGTGAAAATAGAAAATGGGTAAATTATTGCATCCCAATTATATAAATCCTCCCCGGTTAATGTTTTTGTGATGAACTTTCCTGTGAACCATATCATACTTCCTTTGGTGTAATTTTATGCAATTTTTGTCATGTATTAGCTTTCCCTATATGGATCCAACATTAATTTCCATGAGAATGAAATCACTCTTAGTATAGAAAATTGACTCTCAATTCTATAGAAGTGAAAGGAGGACGATGAATCTTCTTTAGCACCATCATCTCAATCATGGGTATTATTTCTCTTTGAGAAGGAATATCTAGATCAAATGATTGAGTATAAGGAATAAACCATTATCAAAGATATTCCTATTGTGAGGGAATACACTGAGGTTTTTTCTGCGGAATTTTCTAGTCTTCCTCTAAGCTGAGAGGTTTAATTTTAAATCGATCTTATACTTGGAAAGTTTTCATCATCCAAGTCTTCATATTAAATTGTTTATGTGGAACTTGAGGAGAATAAGAAATGACTATAGTAGAATATGGATAAAGTGGTCATACATCCAAGATGTTCACCATGGAGTGAACTGGTCCTCTTCATTAAGATGAAGGATGGGTTAATGCACCATTGAGTTGATTATCTTGACTCAACAAGATCCCAATAAAAAAGAAGTACCCTATGACTCATATTTATGACTTATTTGATTAGCTATATAGACCACAATGCTTCTCCAAATAGGTTCTTCAGTTGGGAAATTATCAAGTAGGGTAAAGAAGTAAGATATCCCCAAGACCACTTTTTATACAAGGTAATGGGACTATGAGTTCATAATGATGTCATTATAAATAAATAATGCTCTAGTAATATTCATGGACATTATTAATATAGTATTTATAGATTACCACGAAATTTTTTTGGTGGTATTTATAAATGAAATTTTAATATATTCCAAAAGAAAATAAGAGCATGATGAGGATTTGAGAACTCTTCTAAAGAACCTATTAATGGAGAAAATTTATGACAAGTACAGAAAATGTGAGTTCTATTTTATGTAAGTCACATTATTAGGGAATATTATCAAAATAAATGAGATATATGTATACCCTTAAATGATTGATGAAATTGAAGGATGGTCAAGGCCAAAATCTATGATATATATCCATAGATTCCTTAGTTTATCTGGGTATTATCTTTGATTTGTGAGAAATGTATCTCAATTTTCAAACCCTCTTACCATGATAACTCAAAATGGAGTTGTGATTTCTTTGAATGGTGAATGTGGAGAGAGCTCCATGGAGCTAAAAAGGAGGCTCATCACTTCACCTATGCTGACACTACCCACAAGTGGAGAATTATTCGTATTTTTCAATAATTCTGTGAAGAAGGTATTGGGATGTCTGTTCAAATAGAATGAAAAATTCATAGCCTATGCTTTAAGGTCATTGAAAGTTTACGAATATAATTAACCTATTAATGATTTAGAGTTGGTAATAGTGATCTTCTCCTCGAAAATATAGAATCATTATCTCATTGGGGATAACTGTGAAATATATACATATTAAAAATGCCTCAAGTATATATTCACATAGAAATAGATGAATATTCACTAATGAAGATGGTTTGAGCTGATCAAGGACTACGATAGCTCAATCCAATACCATCTTGGTAAATGAATAAAGTGGTGGATTATTTAATTATAGTGGATCTTACATAATTATCAATGTGGAGAACCTAGAAGGATCCAATATTCTTAGACTTCCAAAGGTTGTACATGCGGATCATAATGGAAGGAACATCATCAATACGTTGACAAACTATTTCTCAACCCTCTCTTTTGGAATGGTTAATGGATGATGAAAGAAATTATCTAGAAATTTATAAGAAGGTAGAATCTATGAGAAATGATAATTCCCTAGAATTTAAAATTGATAAAAAAAAGTAGTTGTTAGATTTGGGTTAGACTATGTGTTCTGTGAAATCCAGTGTTAAGGAACTTCTAGTTGATGCACATAGTTTAACTTTCTCTATCCACATAGGAAGAAAAAGGTTGTATCAGGATCTCAATGAGAACTATTGGTGGGACAATATGAAGAATGTTATCATTGAATATAAATCAATGTGCTTGGTATTCTAGAAATTGAAGTCTAAAAGTATGAAGTCTAATGGGATGATAAAACCATTACCGATACCAAATTGTAAATGGGTGAACATCACTATGTACGTTGTAACCGAGCTTCTAAATACATCTAGGAAAAAAATTATATATCGGTTTTTTTGGATCAAATTACAAAATATATCTCTCTTTATCAAAATTCAACTGGACTTCTCATTGGATCAACTTGAATGGATATACATCAGAGAATTGGTAAGTCTTCATGGAGTACCATTAATGATTAAATCTGTTAAAGATATGAGATTCACCTCCATGTTTTGAAAAATTATCCAACATTATCTAAACACTCATATGAAATTTTTTATAGCCTATTATCCTAAAACTGATGGCCAATATGAATGGACTATTCATACACTAGATGAAATGTTGAGATCATGTTCTATGGACTTCATAGGAGGTTAGGAAGAGCATTTATTTTCTAGTCCAGTTCTCATACAACAACAATTTCCATTCAAGAATCTAAATTGATCCCTATGAATTTATTTATGGAAAGAGGTGTAAAACACCTTCATGTTGGGATGAAGTTGGGGAAAAAACATTTAGGTCCTAAAATGGTCTAGTAAATGGTGGAAAATGTTAATATTTTTCATCCATAAATCAAGGATTCTTAGATTCAATAGAAGATCAATGTTGACAATCTTAGATGAGGCTTAGAGTTTTATGTTGGAGACATGGTATTCCTCCTCATATTTCCCTAGAAGAAATTGATGATATTATGGATGAAGGTAAAGCTTAGTACAAGGTACATTATCCATTTTGACATCCATGATTTCATCTAAGTGATGTCTTACTGACTAAAACTACCACTGAACATACCTTAAGAGAATGATGTATTCCATGTATCTCTCTTGATGAAGTGAACACCAAACCCCTCACATATACTCAATCCAAATATGGTACCATTGGAGAATGATCTATCCTATGAATAGAATTCTTTGAAGATATTATTTCTTAGAGAAAAAGGTCTATGAAATAAGAAAATGAAACTTTCGAAGTGTTGTAGAGAAACAAAAAGTTTGAAGAAGAAACATGGGAACCAGAGGATGTGATTAAATAAAGTTACCCTCTTATGTTTTAGTGTGGTAAAATAAAATTTTTAAAATAAAATTTCTTAAGGATAGAAGATTATATCAAAATGAACTGTTATAAATAAAATTCCTCCTTTTAATATATGAAAATTTCTCATCAAGAAATTATGTTATATGAAACAAAAAAAATTATTTTTACTATATCCTCTTGGATTTAAAATACCTTTAAGATTATTAATAGTTCATAAATTATTCAATGAAAAGTTATCCCATTAATAGTATAAATATTGGGTTTAAAAAATCTAATTGACATAAACAAAAGAAGTGATGGCCTGAAC
Source organism: Viscum album (assembly GCA_963277665.1). Classification (NCBI taxonomy): domain Eukaryota; kingdom Viridiplantae; phylum Streptophyta; class Magnoliopsida; order Santalales; family Viscaceae; genus Viscum; species Viscum album. The sequence continues at coordinate 571,208,159 of OY728151.1, forward strand.
CAATAGGAACATACCCTATGAAGCCCAATTATCAAATCCTCTGAGGGAGATACAATTTTGGGTTATTTCCCTTGACCAAGTCAAATATGAGATCCAAAAACATAATAATTAGAAAACCTATTTATGGGAGAAGTTAAATCTCATCAAGATCACATACCAAATCACATTCATCGAACCACCCCATGAAAGTACCACCATCATGCACCTTACTCTTAGCATGTTTACAAGTGTATTAAATGGATATGTATCAGACCCTAGAAATCTGAATATGTACATTATTTTTCATATAAAATTAATTATATTTTCATCCTATCATTTTTACTTTGTAAATTATTTTTATTTTGACATAATAAATCACAAATTACATTTTAGGTTAATATTCACATTCCTTTAGTGAATTTATCAATTAACAGATTTTTGAAATAAATAATATTTTAATATTATTAAATATTTTTTATCATATATAAACAATTGTATAATTTTATGATGTCAAATTTAATTTTTATAAGGGTTCAAAAACTATTGTTTAAAAAAAACGGTATTTCTTTATAAATGTCGATTTTATTTTAAAAGTGAAAATTCAAATATTTATAACATTTTTTAGATAAAATTTATATTATTTTTGTAATAAAGGAATCAAAATTATCCAATGGCGAATTTTTCATAATTTTATGATATAATCGAATTTTCAGTAAAAAATTAAATACCATATAAATATAATTTCGGTATTATGACATTATAATGACCCAAAAGTGATGACATAATTACTATAAATGAGATACACAACCAAATATATGTTTTCCATTTAAAATAATTTTATTTTCCGTTAATTTCATTGATTTTTAATCCATTATGAATCCTCCATAACTTATAATATATTTTAAGGTTTAAAAATCCTTTCTATAAGATTGTGACTCACCTCCACATAAATAGGGGAATTATTTTAATAATTTTGTCCCATAAACTTATAAAAAATGGTAAAAAATATGTTTTTTACGAAAACATGGGAAAACCCCATGGGATGGTTTGGGGTTTTGGATATTTAATTATGGATATTCGAAAACCAAAATTATAATGAAATAACCATCTTTTCTTATATAAACCCACCCAATATACAATTTATCTCTCTCAAACTACATGGATCATGACCATACTCTTCCCTCCACTCTCTATTGTCCTCCCAGGGTTCCCCCAAGATCTCAATAAGCCCCTCCCAATATTTTCAAGTCACACACTCAAGTAAGAGATCCTCTCCTTCTTCCCCTACTTTAATTTCAATCACCTTCTTTGGAATTTGTCATCTTAATTGAAATTTTTTATAATGTCAATTATTTATAAAAATTCTCTTAATTTAAAATTTATTTTATTTTAATGAGTAATTATTTATACTTTTACATTTTTACCTTTATCTAAGCTGAAAAATGACAAAATTTGGTAAGGGACCTTCCCCTCTTCCTTTTAAATTCAAGAAACCTCTTTGAAATTAGTTATTTAAATTTAAATTGGTCATATTTGAATTCATATAAAATTTTTATCTTAATATCTAATTAATGTTATTTTAATTAGGTACCATTTATCCATCCCCATTTAGAACCTTACCTAAGCCACTACTATGCTGAATTCTATAAGTTATCCTCACCTTCTCTTCTTTATTCATGTTTTTTTATGAACTTATGCATTCTACTTCCATTTAAAAAAGTTGGGACATGTCATTCCATGTCCCTATTATAGAAATTTTTATATCTATATTATTGGAGACATATTTTCCTCTCATTAACCGCTTTTATGAATTTTTATTTAACATTTTTCTAATGAGGAAATTTCACCAGGATTTATCATTCCAAAACAATTTTGTAGTGAATACCATATCCATTTTTCTATCAAAGGTATTCACCTTTATTAACATATACTTATTTATTGGGTACTTTTATCTACATATTCCACATTCCTGGATTGTGGAATAAATTATTATAATTAAAGAATCCATGTTATATGGAATATGTGGCACAATTAAGCATGATAATGAAATGAAAATGATGGGTGTTCTTAGAGAGCGCCCCAATGCATTGGTTAATGTTTAGTATCATGATACATCTTGTTAGGATAAGGAGTGAACCTTATTCTTTTAAGGTGCATTTTACCCCATGATTTCTTGGTGGATTTATCCATGAAAAAAGTTTATGATTTAGTGTTTTAATTTGTTTCCACATTTCCCATGTTATGATTATCATGCTATATCTGGACCTATTATTCGTGTTCCATTTATTCCTTATTTAAATGCATATTTTCTAACATGTATAAATTATTCATTGTTTATTTCCCTATTGAGATTTATATCTCACCCCTTTCTTATGTATGTCCCTAGGTTACCCATGTAGTTATATGTTTGAAGAAGTATTTTGATAAGGTTAAAGAAGTTTTCAATAAATATATTTTATTCCATGTTTTATGTTTTTATGTAATGTACCTAATTCCTAAAGATACTATACTTATTGATCATCAGGGATGTACTATGTTTTGTCTTATTAAACAAATCATGTATTAATTTGAAACAAATAGACCATTTTTTATATATCATATTATATATATATAGTCATCCATAAAATATAGAGATATAAAAATGAATTAAACCCTTCATGGAGATGGTAGGTTGTATATACACATGGAAATTTTTTCAATTTTCACTATAAAGAATGAAAGAAATGAGAATAATAATTAATATTTAAATAATAAATATTATAGCATATATATATATACCATCATTAAATCTATCCTTATTACCATCGACATAAAGTGTATAATGACCCATTAATTTATCAATGAAATTCCTTTATTATAATTATGCCTTATCATATAATCACATAAGATTAATTATAGAACCCAATAAAAACCTTATAAGTAAATAATGAGTGAAATAAAAGGTATCACTAGAAGTTAAGGAACTTATATCGATGAAATAATAACTTGATCATTGGAATAGTAATGTGACCCTTATGAATAGTAAATCAGAAAATGTAATAGTAACTCACCAATGAAACTATAAATAAAGGATATATATCTTATAAGTAAAAATATGGTGTAATTATATCTTAGTATAAGTAAATAAATAAATTAAAAATTATTGATTAATTGTTGGTATTTTTGTAAGTCTTGTATATTTAATTATAATTTTGTGATTAATTTAATAAATTAAAAGAAATTTTATTTTCATTAAATGAATTCATAAATTATTATTTTTATTTCTTATTATCATAAGAAAATTTTATGAGACCTTAATTAATTTTACGAAGTGTTAGAAAAGCGGTTTTAATTTTAAAATTTGTATTTTCCATGTAAATTATGATTTTAGTTAAAAATTAAATTTCTTATATTTATAAAATTATTTTTGAAAAATGATATTTATTTTGTTATTCTACACAACTAAAAATGGTTAGGGTGAATTTTTGGTATTTTTTTAAAATACTTGAATTTTTGTTGAATAGTAAACTATGATAAATTATGATAAATGCTAAATAAATGAATTTACGCATCATTATTGATTCATGGATGGTGTAAATGAACATTGGTTTGAAATAAAATGATCTAATTACTTATTTTGGTCAAAATAATCAATACTATTCATAGTCTTGAGAAAAAATATTAAACTAACGATTAAAATAATGGGAAACTCCTCCTCACCTCCACTATAAACCCTCCCTCACCCCCTCTTCTCTTCACTATTTTAAATCCTTTTTCCTTGTCAAAATTCTGATAAAATCATTCCCTAAGACCCAATACCATGTCCTTTAACCCTTTTTTCTCTTCAAAAGTCTATATTTTATAACCTAAAGAGGTTCTCAAGGAAGATATATTCAAGAGGTAAATTCCTCTTTTCATTTCTTTTTTTTATTTCAAATTCCTTTTGTTTTATTTCCTCACCTACTTTAATAAGAAGTTTATGATAACTCGATTACATTAAATTTACTAGAATGTATTTTGATAATGTAATAATTTATCATCATCTCTCATTTACCTACCTTTTATAATATAAATGAAAACAACATCCGAGATGTTTTAATTTATCACATTCATGGAAGATAAGTTTTCAATTTCATTTACCATTTTTAATTCTGGCCATGAAATCATAATTATGGTTGAAAAATAAAATAATATATGTATTATGTCTTATGGGAGGTTATTTAATCTTTTTTAAACATGATACTACATTATAAAGAAAAATGATTCTATCGTGATCAAAAACTGCCAACTAACCCAGAGGGTTATCATCGATGTTTTATATAATGATTAATCATCAATCCAAATAACCAAATGAATTTTATAACCATTTAATATTATATATGTTAAATAATAATATAAAACTCCAATTATGTACAACCATTTTAATATTACATGTTTCTCCATAAATGTATATATGTAAACCAATCATTAAAACCAAGGAAACAAATGCTCCCAAACAATGAAATTGAACCTCTTAACCCATAAAAAAGATCATGAATTAATTTAATAAGGTTATAATAAATCAATAACATGAATAATTAGTTCTTTAAATATTAATTAATTAATTTAATTTGGTTCTCTAGGATATTAAGATCAAGAAAAGGACACTATTGACTTAAGGTAAGGGATTCTACTAGAATCGCCTTTACTCTTTTGGGATGATCTATAATTATTTTTTTCAAAAATAAAGCTATCTTTTATTTCTATGTACATATTCTAAATTAGTATTATATGATCTAAAATGATGTATCAAGATCCAATCATCATTTTCTTTTTGTTATATACATGTTTTTATGTTATTCCCTCCTCAATACTTCTCGAAAAGCAAAACCCATTTTAAGGGAACTTATTGAATTCATATCCATTTTCAAGTACACTATATAAAATATTTTTAAGACACCATTATTTTTATAAAACCACTATTTTTTATTTTTTAAACCTTCTTTTTTCACTTCTGGTTTTATATAAAATATTATTCTCTTTTATGTTTTAAATGACCTTTGATATTTTCCTTTAACCACACTAAAATGATTTAATTATAAAGTTTCTTAAGTAATATTTTTATATGCTATTACATAAATTTGACATCACTTTTCATTATATATTAATATTATACCCTATTAATGTCCATGCATGATCTAATTCCTTTCCTTCTTGAACATTTTTCTGATAATCACATTTGTTTTGATTTATGACATCATTATGATACCCAATTCTTACCATGGGTAACCTTTATGTTTATATATGATTGATTATATATTATTATATATGTAGAAATAATATTCATTAGAATGTTATAATGGGTTTTCATAGTTTTCTCTCTAATTAATTGGGTAAAGTTGAGTCTCCTGAGACTTTATGTGCAACGGTCTTAGCGGTTAGCCTTGACTCATGCTACCATGTGCAACGGCCTTGGTGGTTAACCACAACTTGTGCTCTTATATGTAAAAATAGACTTTAATCATGATAAAGTAATGTTTTATATTTCTTACACATTAATATGACTCCATGTTTATATAATCTTGTGTTTATGTTTTATGATTCCATATGTTCCATTCATTTTTCTATCATTATGCCATGCCTTCTGACCTATGATCTAAAGATTTATTCATATGTTTATTCCCTTATTGGGATTTTTATCCCATCCATTTTTTCATGTTATCCACAAGTTATCCTACGAATATGAATGAGAATAATTTAATTTCGAATCTCTTTATGAAGATTAAATGAAGAAATGTTTTATTTAGTCCCATGTTTTCATTTTTATGTCCCTAGTCTACCAAGACACTAGACTTTAAGATCCTTGGATTGAAATATGATATTTAATTATGCTCAAAATCCTGTAATTTGATGTTTAAAAGGCTAAGGTCACTATAGTTAGTATCATATGATGGTCTAGTTATTTTCCAAGATTCAGAATAAGAAACTTTAGTATGAACCTTAGGGATAAGACTAAGTATAATAAACCATCCCAAAATTTTGGTTAGTATAGATCAAGTTGTTTACAATGAAAATACATCTCTATTGAGATATGAACAATTTGATGTGGCTCTGGAACCGATAAATCTAGGCATAAATCCCAAAAACACCACTTTGAGCTAAAATCGAATGGGAAATGGTGCATTACAACAATCCTTGCTACACTCTATGTTTGATACTCTTTGGGGTTATGCTTTGGTATATTCATAAGATTAGTATGAACCATTATTAAGGGGAAAATACCATAATAATAAATGTGAAGAAACATATCATGAGTAACCTAAATTGAAACCAAGTAAATCACAAGCTAGGATATACTTTTCCTTTAAGTGTTTATCATTTTATGTTTAATGTTTCTTTTTTATGATTATTATCTAATTATTCAATCCCCATAATTGTAAGTTATTTTTCTTAGTTATTGGTGGGAAATAGAAGAACAAGATACAAAAATCAATGTGATAATCAATGTGATGATTTCCTGAATAATATTCCTGATATTTTGGGAAAATGTGATCAAAACTTTATGACAGTACTTTCTCAGCTAGATTAAGTTATGAATAATAACTTGAATACTATGGAACTCCCTCCTCCTCCAAGGAAAGAGAAATTTGACGTAGATTCATTCATGTGGAAAAATCCTCACTTGTTTAGTGGATCTTATAATCACCTCCACAAATAATAGTGGACTAACTCCATTGAAAATATATTATCTATCCTCCAGTTGTCATAAGATGAGAAATTTATGTCGGTGGTCTATCATTTTGAAGAGGAAGTTTATCGGTGGAGGAAACTAATCAAAAATACAAATTCCTGGGAGGATATTCATCTAATTGAATGGGATGAATTCAAGAAAATGTTTTTCAATAAGTATTCTCCCCAAACCATCCATTTCAAGATGGAAGGAGAGTTCGTCAGACTTAAGTAGAAGGAAGATGACACCATCAGGGCATATGAATCAAACTTCACAAGTCTTAAAAGATACACCATAAACTCCCTCATGAACACCGAATGTAAGATGGGTCACTTATTTAGTAGACTAAAGATGAGTCTATAATAATATTTGGTGATTCGTGACTTTGACAGTTATGAGGAGGTTGTATGTTGTTCCCTCATGGTTGAAATGGAGATCAGAGGCTCTGAATGGTATCATGGGCCTAGTGACAAAAAGAAGAAGTTGAAGTCTTATATGGGTGGTGGGGAAAATAAATCCCATGATGGAAAGAAGATCAAACATCCCATGTGTAGAAATTTTGGGGAGAATAATCCTAGGAACTATCTAAAGGGAAGTAGAAATTGATTCAAATATATAAAGATGGGACTTCTAAAAAAGAACATCTGAAGGGATATGAATAAATCCACTAATGTGGAAGAATAGAAGAAGGATTGTATCAATGCTTAGCCAGTATTTCTGTGTTTTAGCTGCATGGGACACAGACATTATGCGAACTGTTTCCCAGATCAAGGGTTGTCAGAGGTAATCAAAACCAACCTCCAAGGTAATAAAGTAGGGCTTATGCTATCCCTACTATTGAGTTAGAGTGTAAAAATGATGTGGTGATAGGTATTCTTGTTATTCATTCAATAATAGTGAATTTACTATTTGATTCTGGTGCTATTCATTCTTTCAATTAATGCATGTTTAGGAGAACCATTCAAACACAACCTAAACATTTTGAGATTGAGTTATCTGTGAGAATAGAAAATTGGTAAATTATTGCATCTATAGTATATAAATCCTCCCTGTTAATTTTTATATAAAAAACCTCCCATAAAATATATCCATACATCCTTTAGCAGAGTTCAATGTTATTTTGGGCATTGATTGGATATCTTTATACAAAGACAACATCAACTTTCAGGAAAGGGAGATCACTATTCACATCCTAAAACATCCTCCAATTATTTATAAGTGTAATGAAGAAGATGAATCTCTTTTGTAATCATTATCTCATGTGTTTATATTACTACCTTATGAGAAATTACGTCTAGCACAAACTATTGAGACAAAGGAGAGATTCACACTTGAATACATGCCCATTGTAAGGGACTACATTGGCATATTTCTCAAATTATTTCATGGTCTTTATCCTGATCGAGAGGTTTAGTTCTCAAATTAACATATTCATGGATCACTACCTATATCAAATACACATCATATAATTTCCACCATAGAGTTAGAAGAGATGAAGAATCATTTATCAGAGAATCTGGACAACGGTTTTATACGCCCAAGTGCTTCACCATGGGGTGTGCCAGCCCTCTTCATCAAGAATAATGATGGATCAATGTTCCTCTATGTTGATTATTGTGAGCTCAATAAAATTAGGATAATTAAAAAGTATCCCCTTCCATGGATAAATGACTTTCTTGATCAGCTTCATGGGGAAATTTATTTATCTAAGGTGGACCTTCGATCAAGATATCACCAATTAAAGGTGAGGAAGGAAGGTGATCCCAAGAAAAACTTTCAAACAATGTATAGACTCTATGAGTTCATAGAGACTCTTTTTATACTCTCTAATTCTCCATCAATTTTCATGGATCTAATGGATAGAGTCTTTATAGATTACCTTGACAAATTTTTTGTAGTATTTATTGATGATATTTTGATATACTCCAAGAGAAATGAAGAACATAAGGAGAATTTGAATATTGTGCTAAAGACATTATGAAGGGAGAAACTATATGAAAATTACTGTAAATGTGTGTTCGAGATGGGGAAAGTATCATTATTGGGTAATGTAATCACTAGAAATGGGATCTCTATTTACCTTTCCATGAAAAAGGCAATCGAAGAGTGGTCCAAGCCAACATTTGTAATGGAGATCCATTGCTTCCTTGGTCAATCTAGGTATTTCTGATTATTTGTTATGAAATTTTCATGATTGTCAAACCCTATGACCAAGATGAGGCGGAAGGGAGTGATGGTCTTATGGACTCACTAATGTGAGGAAAGCATTATGAAGCTCAAAAATAGGCTTATCACTATGCCAATACTCACACTCCCAATAAGTGGAGAGCTCTTTTTGTTTACAATGATGATTTAAATAAGGGATTAGACTATGTGATGATGAAAATTGATAAAGTTATAGCCTATGCCTCAAGGTAGTTGAAAATCCATGAGAAGAACATTCGCATGCATGATTGGGAGTTGGCAGATGTGATCTTCACTTTGAAAATATAGTGGTATTATCTCTATCAGGAGAAGTGTGTGATATATACTTCTTATAAGAGTATGAAATATATATTCACATGGAAGGATCTTAATATTTTCTAGAAAACATGGTTTGATCTAATCAAGGATTATGAATGCCCAATCCACTACCATCCTAGTAAATCAAATAAAATGATGGATGCTCTAAGTATAAACGTTCTTGTAACTTTATCAATGATGCTAGTTGAGAAGCATCCAATCTTCATATTTTTACAGAGGATGTACATGGTAATAATTAAAGGTAGAGCATCATCAATCCTTTCTCAAATGGTTTTTCAACCATACATTATGGATAAAATAAAGGATGTGCAATGAAAAGATTTGTAAATTCTGAAAATGGTGGAAGCTATTAGAAATGGAAAATACTATGAGTTCAAGATTGATGAGAAAAGAATTTTAAGATTTCGGTCAAGAATTTGTGTACCATCCAATCCAAAGATAAAAAAGGAAATTTTGAATGACTCACATATCTCAACCTTCTATATTCACCTAGGGAGCACAAATATGTATTAAGATATTTGAGAGAACTTTTGGTTGGAAAATATGTAGAATGATATTGCAAAATATACATCAAAGTTTCTTGTATGTCAACAGGTGAAGGATGAAAGAAAAAAGTCTAATAGGATTATGCAAAAATTATCCATAATAACTTGGAAGTTTGAGATCATTACCATGGACTTTGTCATTGGACTTCCAAGGACACCCAAAGGAAACAATGCTATATGGGTCATTATGGGTCATCTTACAAAGACTACTCACATTATCGCAATTTGAGAGGACATATCCTTGGATCAACTTGCACGGAAATATATCAAAGATATGGTAATGCTGTTTGGAGTACCAATATCAATTGTATCTAATTAAGATCTGAGTTTCACCTTGAAGTTCTGTAAAATCACCAACATGCTCTAAGCACTAGGTTGAACTTCAGTACAACCTATTATCCTCAAACTCATGGCCAATATGATTGATCTATTCATACACTAGAAGATATTTTGAGATCATGTTATATGCAATTCAAAAGAGGATGGGACCAACATCTACCACTGGTCAAATTATCCTAGAACAACAGTTTCCAGTCTAGTATCTGAGTGGCACCATATGAATCCCTCTATGGTAAAAGGATCAAAACATCGACATATTGGGATGAAGTCGGTCAGCGTAAGCTTTTAGGACCTTAAATTGTCAAAGAAATGGCGGAGAAGGTGAAAACCATTCGGAAGCATATCAAGGAATCCAAAATTTGATTGAAGATTTATGTATATAATTGTCGATGAGACATTGAGTTTAAAGTCAGAGATATAGTATTCTTCTTCATACCTCCATGGAAGAAGTTCAAGAGACTTTGGAAGAAAGTAATGTTAAGTCCTAGGTTCAATGGCCCCTTCTAGATTCTTGATCATGTTCGAGTTGTGGCATATCGACTAGCACTTCCACCTACCATGTCTAAGGTAAATAATTCATTCCACATATCTCTCTTAAGGAAGTACATACCTGATCATTCACATGTACTCTCTTCAGAGGTGTTATAGTTGGAGAATGATCTTCCTTACAGGGAGTAGCTAGTGAAGATCTTGGATCGTAGAGATAAATTTCTACTCAAAAAGACTACTCACCTAGTTAAATTACTATTTTGGAACAATAAGTATGAAGAGGAAATATGGGAACTTGAGGAATCAATGACGGAAAAGTACCCACACCTATTTATGGATTAGAATGTTAAACGAAATTTCAAGGGAGAAATTTCTTAAGGGGGGAAGAATATAATGACCCAATGTTTTATCAATGAAATTACCTTATTATTATTATTTCTTATAGTATAATAACATAATATTACTTATATACCACAATAGAAACCATATAAGTAAATAATGATTGAAATAAATGGTATCTCTAGAAGTTAAAGAAATTATATCGATGAAATAGTAACTTTACCTTTCAAATAGTAATATGACCCTTATAAATAGTAAATCAGACAATGTAATAGTAACCTCACCAGTGAAAGTATAAATAAAATTTACCCATATTATAAGTGACAATATGGTATAATTATATATTTGTTTAAGTAAATAAATATTTTTAAAATTATTGATTAAGTGTTAGTATTTTTGTAAGTCATGTATATTTAATTACAATAGTGGGATTAATTTAATAACATAAAAGAAAATTTATTTTCATAAAATGAATTCATAAATTATTTGTTTTATGTATTTTGATCATAATATAATTCTGTGAGTCCTTAATTATTTTTTAAAATGTTAGAAAAGCAGTTTTAATTTTAAAATTTGTATTTTTCAATTAAATTATTATTTTAGATAAAAATTAAATTTCTCATATTTCGAAATATATTTTATAGAAATGAAGATCATTTTTGGATTCTATATGTCGAAAAGTCTTTATGGTGATTTTTTGTGATTTTTCTAAAATAATTGAATTTTTATGAACAGTAAAATATGATAATTTATGATAAATAGAAAATAAATGTCTTTATGCATCATACAGGAGTCACGAATGATGTAAATGGTCATTGGTTTGAAACAAATTCTCTCTTTACTTTTTTTGGTCACAAGAATCAAGAATATTCATAGTCTGGAGAAAAAATATTAAACTAATTATTAAAATAATGGGAAATCCCTCCTCTCCTCCATTATAAAAACCACCCTCACCCCCTCTTCTCTTCACTCCCCTCAAGCCTTATGACTAGTCCAAATTCTTCTGAAATATATCCCTAAGCCCATATCCCACGTACATTATCCCTTGTATTCTTCAAAATACCAAACTCTCTCCCCTAAATAGGTTCTCAAGGAAGATATATTCAATAGGTAAATTCCTATTTTCATTTTTTTTATTTTCTTTCAAGTTCGTTTCTTTTTATTTCCTCACCTAATTTCATAAAAATGTTATGATAAGTCCCTTAAAATTCATGTAATATAATTTTTTTATGATAATGTAATAATTTATCATCATATATTCTTTCCCCTCCATTTATACTAGAAATGAAAACACCATCTGATATGTGTTAATTTATCACATTCAAGGACGATGAGTTTTAAATTACATTTACCATCATCTATTCTGGTCATGAATCCATTTTTATAGTTGAACCAGAATATAATATATTCATTATGTCTTATTTTAGGTTCTAAAATCTTTTTTACAAATGATACTAATTTAAAAATCAAAATAAGTTTATCGTGATCAAAAACTGCCAATTAACCAAAATGATTACCATTAAGGTTTTATATATGGATTTATCTCCACTCCAAATAACCAAATTAATTTTATAACCATGAAATATTGTGGATGTTAAAAAATAACATAAAACTTAAATTATGGACAACCATTCTCATCTTACATGTTTATCCTTACATGTACATAAGAAAACAAATCATGAAAACCAAGGAAACATATGCTCCCAAACAATGAAATTGAACCTCTTAGCCCATAAAAAAGGTCATGAATGAACTTAATAAGGTTATGATAAATCAATTAGATGTAGGAGAGGTTCATTAAATATTAATTAATTACTTTAATTTGTGTATACATGACATTAATATCAAGTTAATGACACCATTGTACTTAAGCTATAGGATTCTACCCAAACCACCTTTATTCTTTTGAGTTATTCTATAATTATTTTTACCCAAATAAAGTTATCATTTATTTTTATGTATAGATTATAAATGATATTTATATTATCTAAATTAGGGTATCAAGATAAATTCATCATTGTCTTTCATGGATATACATGTTTTTAAATGATTCCCTCTGAAATACATCCTTATAAGAAAACTCGTTTGAAGAAACCTTCCGAATTATTTCCCATTTTCAAGTACATTATATAATCTGTTTTTAATCCACCGTTATTTTTATAAAAATATTATTTTTTATTATGAAAACCTTCTTGGTTTACTTCTGGTTTTATATAAAATATTATTCTCTTTTCGGTTTTAAATGACCTTTGATATTTTCCTTTAACCACTCTAAAATGTTTTAATTCTAAAGATTCTTAAGTACTCTTTTTACATGTTATTACTTTCAGTTGACAACAATTTTCAGGATATATGCATATTATACACTATTATTGTCCATGAATGACCTATTTCCTTTCCTTCATGGAAATTTTTTTGATTCTCCCATTTTTTATTCTTTATGAAATGATTATAATACCCAATTCATACCATGGAGAACCCTTATGTTTATATATGATTGATTATGTATGATTATATATGTGGAATGAATATTCATGAACATGTTATGACGGGTGCACCCAAATATATCTCTAATTCATTGGTTAAATCTGATTCTAATGAGATGTTATGTATAATGATCTTAGTCGTTATAGTTTACTTGTGGTACCATGTGAAACGGTCTTGGTGGTTAACCTTGAATTTTGCTACTATATGTGCAACGAGACTTGACTCTTGCTAAAGTCATGTTTTATATTAGTTCCACATTATTATGACATCATTTTTATATGATCTCATGTTTATTTGTTATGATTCCATATATTCCATGACTATTTATATCATTATGTCATGCCTTCTAACCTATGTGCTAAATATTTATTCTTATGTTTATTCCCTTACTGGGATTTTGAGCTCATCCCTTCATTACTGTTAGCCATGGGTTATCCTATGAATATTTTTGAGCATGATGAAAGTTATAATATCTTTATTAAAATTAAAAAAAAATCAATGTTTTATTTATCCCCGTTTTTTCAGTTTTATGTAACTGGTCTTCTAAGACACTACACTTTACAATACTTATCCTGTAAGATGATATTAATTGTGCATAAAATCATGAAATGTGTTGTGTAAAAGGGTAGAGTCACTATAAAGAGTAAAATAATAATGGATCACATTGATTTTTAGATGTGGTATACTATATAGACATATGAATGACGTTATCATTTTCCAATGGTTTGGAATGTAAGAAATTATAGATTATCTTATAGTTACATAACCATATTAATAACCATCCAAATAAAAGGGTGATGAAAAATGAATTACACCACTACATGGAGATGGTAAGTTGTACATAAGCATGAGTGATGTTTTCACCTTTAGTATGATGTAAAAGAGAAGGAATATGGGTTTCCCACAAAAATAATAACATCCAAGTATATTCAAGACACTAGTGTTATTATACTGGTATGATCAACAATCATTAAGAGGAAGTATAAGATGAAATAAACATAAAAGAGTCAGTAAAGATGATTACCTCTTCTTTAAATCACTTAATTTAGATCTTCTCTTAAGGGACATATGTTTTTTATTTTGTAAGTTAAGGAATATTTATAACTTTCATAATGATGTTAAGAAGAGAAAGGGGGTTTGATCAGGATATATGGATCAAAGTGGTGTAATGAGAAGGAAGTAGATATGTCCTTTAATAATTTATGGGAGGGGAATTATTATAATTTATTAATGTAATAAATTTATATAAATTTTTTCCCTGAATAAATTACTCACAATTAATATAATTAAAATATAATATACTATATAATCTAAAAAACTTAACTAGTTTTTTTTCTGTTTTAAAACTTATCTTTTCGTTTTAACCCCCCCCCCCTCATTAACCCTTTTGGAAATTACCATAATATTAAACTTTTCCACCATTTAAGGGTTAATAATGTTACTATAAAATGAAAAAGTCCCATTAATATACAATAGTTGGGTTTAAAAACATTATCCAATTAATTTAACCTAATCTAATATTTTTATGAATTTTAAATCATTTAATAAAATATTATTTATTATAAAACATCATTAATTTCATTTTTAACTGACTGAAATATAACCTTTTAATTATCAAAACACTTCTAAGGGAAAAGTGAGAAACCACAAAATCCAACATTATAACCAATTATAACCATAAAAGAATAAAACCCTAGAAAAAATACAATAAATACCTCTCCCTAGCAACTAAATAGTGATAAAAAAACCTTCACCAATGCAAGAACACTCTTCTAGTTGTCCCATGCAAGGATGCATGGGCCCGGTACCAATGTCATAGCCATACCCTCTCAGTCATCCAATTCCAAATGGAATGCCTCGGTGAATGCTTCAGGCTCTACACCTCATCTGTAGAAAATCCAAGTAAAATGCAGGATGTTAGCCACCAAACATCACTTCAACGCACAAAAAAATATAATGGTTCCAAAAGCAAAATCAATCTGAACTATAATACCTCCCAAACTAAGCCTCAACATCCACCAATTTTAACTAGAGTCATTGAAATGAAATTTAGGATTACCAGAATCTATTTTCCTAAACAATTTCTATGAGATAGATGTTACCTAGAAGATTGGTGTCTCCATCAAAAAATTTTAAAACATAGAGGCCAGCTGGTCCCTGGACTATATATACTCCTCAATGCTAATATTCCCTTTTTTGAATCCCCTCACAAGAATTGGGTCATGTTTTTTAACCCAGGCGTATTTATCCTCATTATTTCTCCCCCTTAATGACCTCCCCATAATTTTAGCTAGCTCCTCCTCAGAATCATAAAGTAACATGACATGCTCAACCACTTATTCCTCTAAGATTAACAGTAATTACATGGGTTGATCACCCTGGATACCTCACATCCTCAAATTCTACCTTTTTGTTGTTTACCATCCTAGTAGAATGGGTCTCTAAAGGAGGTGGTAAAGGGGAGTAATCCTGCATACCCTTCCACCTATTATCACTCCTTTTACTCTTAAGTCTTTAAGATTCACATGCCAAATGACTGGGTTCACCTCCATTACATTCATTCCCGCATCCCCCGACTACATCAGATGAGTTAGTATGATCTTAACACAAACCTAACTCTACAATTCCTTCAAATATGTTGCTCAATTGAATTGAGGTCTAACTCCTTGAGTCAGATCCCTGTAATTTCCCATCAATAGTTTGATAGTCCACCTCCTTAGCATTCCCCTATATATCATTCCTCAAATCACCACTACCTGATCCAATCACCTTAGCAGGAACATCCTCCTCACCATCCTCTATCCGCACCACAATAGCTTTACTCCCAATCACCTGGTTTCCCACTCGAGTTGTGTTCTACTGAACCAAACCAACTTCCCTCACACTATTATTATGGAGTAGCGCATTTCAAGAGGAAGGTCCAACCAGGTCCTACCTCAACCTTCTAAAAAATTAGATGACACGTTGTCCTGAGACACCAATTCCTTCTTCACATGCAACTGAGATCAGTTTTTCTGGCCAAGCCCTGCCTCAATTGGAGAATTGAAAACCCCTAGAGAAATGAAGGATCCCATCTCCACTATTTTCATACTACCAAATTAATCACCCCTTCTTAGATTATAATCCAAAATAGTCGGCCTCTGATCCAACATTTCTAACTCAGCATGCGCTTCAGCCTCCTTACTACAACCACTGCCCCTCCTCAATGTATTCAATTGAGACCCCCTAGGATAGTAGTCTAGCGAGTGTCCCAGGCACTTGCATCCAGAGCATAAATCATACAATGTTTCATAGACTACACATTGTTTTCAACAATACTCCTCACCCACATTAATCCACACATACTCAAACAAAACTCTTGACACATCCATTTCAACATAAACACATGGATTGAAAGGGTGACAAAGGGCCTTAGTGTGACTATCAAAACAAATATATCTACCAATAATATTCCCTATAATATGCATAACAAAATTATTTTGATAAGGTAGGGGAGATTAGGAAAACATACCCAAGTCGCTATAGTAGGAGGATCTTGGTTCATATGAAAATCAAAGGACCACTTAAATAGGTAAAATCTGAAACTTTCAAAGCTGTGAGGTGCACATGACCAATATTTGATGAGATCTGCCTTTGAGGAAAAACAAATCAAAATGTCGAGGTTATCCAGAAGACCCATTTTCTCCATATCCTACAAATCCCAAGTGCCGAAGATGTGCATGTAAAATGAGTAAACTGAAGGATATCGCTGATTAAACCTGGAAACTAGGGTTTTCTTCAATATATCCAAAGATTCAGAGAACTCTGAAGTCGATAACAGAAGACTGAGGCACCCATCAAGAAACTCTGGAACTTTGGGTCTGAGAAGAAGATGAGGGAATAGAGGAAGGAAATCAGGATTTGAAAAGGGAATGAAGTAGGAATCCACTCCATTAGAGGATGATTGGGGTCCCTCTTCCATTAGTGGGGTAGGGACTACTGTATAGGTCACCACCGTCACGAATAGGATAAATCTATGGCTAGGGTTCTTCCTGATGGTTAGCCCGGTCCGAAGGCATTAATGTCATTTTTAACACTATTGATTTTATTTTACTTTAAATACTTCAATAAAAATAGGAAATTTTAATATAACCCTTCAAAAAATTAAAAAAAATTTATATTTATCTTTCAAAAATATTAACACAATAATTATTTCAAATTATACTACTTTTATAATTTTTTTAAAAAATTATTTTATTTTTGTGTTATTCAAATAAATGGTGCCTCTGTGTTGTAAAAACATTACAGAAATTATTTCAATACAGAAATTATTTCATTACAGAAAATTAGAAATAAATTCACATGATAAAATTAAATCATATTTCATTAAAATTATTAATTAGGTATGAATATAAGTTTTATTTTTCCCTAAAATGAAATATTATAAATATTAAAGAAAAAAAGTGACATTTTTTCCTTTATCTCTCACTTTAATATTGTAAAGGTAAAAATCATGGAAAATTAATGAAAAATTTCCTAAATTAGTTGTTTTCATATTAATGGATGATATATACTCATTCGATAAAATAAATTTAATTCTAAGAATCCTTTTTTTTCTTTTCCATATTATTTCAAACCTAAATTAGTAAATCTACCCATATCATAATGATAATTATTTACTATTATTATTATTAAAACTAAAGAAAAATAAAAGGTAACTATATAAGAAATTTTTATCCCCAAATTCAAAAAAAAAATTTCATTTTTAAGTAATAAATTCTTGTTAATGAAATAAATTAATTTAAAATAAAATCCTTAAATGCAATGAAAAAGCAGTTTTCAGAAGAAAAAAATGTCATTTATGTATAAAAATGTTTTATACCAAATTCAACTATAAATTGACTTCCAAAAAAATAATTAGGTTATTTATTTTATAATATATATTTATTTATTTATTTACTTTGAAATAATTTTTAACAAGTGGAAAATTTTTGCTGCTTGAAATTAAAATACAATTTTTGATAAAAAATGTATTTGTTCACTATTCACTATAAAATAAATATTTTCAAAAAAAATCCTAAAAATTCACACTAAGATAATTTTGATATGATAATTAAAAAAATTTCATTTTATTGAATTTTTTTTAAAATTCTTCAAAAATCAGTTATATTATTTTCTCAAAAAAAAAGAAAGAAAAACAACTTTTTTAAGAAAATGTATTTTTCAAGAAAAAATGTCTTTAATAGAAATCAATTGGTTATTTCCTCAAAATTAAAAAATAAATATTTATTTAATATGAAATTCATATATATTTCAAAAAAAATATTCTTATTTCTACCCTCCAATTCAATGGCTAGGTTATAATGGTTATTTTTTAATAATAATTTTTCAAGGTTTTCTTAAGCTCAGTGTTGCATGTTGTATATTATATCAAGAAACAAATTATTTTAAAATATCAAGGTGTTAAACACGTATTTAATGATCCACTTAGATGATGAATAATATTTTGAACTAAAAATGTGTCTGGATGAGTTAATGTTTGTACGTATTTATATATGATTGAATCGTTATCACCCATCACAACTCATGAGTATGAAGATGAGAAATTAAGTTATTGAAATTTCATTAAAACACTAGTTGTTAGGTTACTCAGATATTTAAGATTGATTTTTAGTAGTTTTAAATATATTGATAATTTTTTAGAAGATATTTAAATAGGTGTAAATAAGTCTTGAAGTTTTTTTAGATGATTTGAGGGTTTTGAGATATTTGTGAAGCCTAGAAAAATTTTAAGGTATCTATATATGTAAAAATCTATAGTTTTAATGAATATATAATATTAAAATGATTTTTTTAAAGGTCTCAAAAAATAAATAAAGAGAACATATAATATTAATATAACATTATTAAAGTTTATGTAATAAAAATGTTAAATCTATTTAAGGTTAAATGTAAAGTTCCAAAGGCTATGTAAGATTAACTCTGATGTCCCAAAGCCTATATAAGTTTTCTAAGAAGGATTGAAATTTGAAAGTATTTATACTGGAGTAAGATTGATTTTTTACTTGATATATATGAGTAACTCAAAAGTTATAATGGGAACACAAGATTAACTTAGAATTTATATATGATTAATTTGGTCATTTGAAATCTCGTGTAATAGAAATATAATCTTCTATATGAATATAATCTAATGAAGTGAGTATTCACAAGAGATATGTAACATTAATTAGATAAAATATAATTGATTCCTGCTTATAACTTTAGAAATTTTTTGTTGAGTTTTAATCTAATTCCAGGGAAAAAATTATGATAATGTAAATGAAAATTTTAAGTGAAATATAAATGATGTTTACACAATTTGAAATGGAAATATAGGTTATCAATTTTAAAATATCAATGATCGAGATTCCCACATGTGAATATCATTCCAACATTGAAGAATAAAAATCATGATACTTCATTGTATTGAGTTTATAATAATGAAGCATAGAAAGTATCCAACATGATCTTGAATAAATATTTTTTAAAAAGTTTTTACGTTAAAAAACATTATACACAAAAGGAAGAAATATTGAAAACAATGATTATTACCTACTACATAATATCATAACATTGAAATTATTTCAATAAAATAGAACTTATTATTCCTAAATATTTTTTAATCCCATTTAACGAAGAAAACAATATATTTTTTCTTTTTTTAGCTTAGTGTGTTGGTTTTGAAACAAATTAATGAATATATTGTAATGAAAAATCTAAAGTGTAATGGGAATATGGTGACTAAGAATATTTTGTCCAATGAATATCTAAGTCCTTTTATGTAATTCTAAAACTCTCTTTTTATGAAAAAGAGATCATTCATTGGATATTGTAACATCTTAAAGTACAGTGAAGATGCTTTTTAAAGGATCATTTTTAGTAGGATGGATCCTATTTAAATTAGTCAGAATATATTAGCATTTTGTTAAATTTTTCAGGGGTTAAGGGATGATACCTCACTAATAGTATTAACATTATAATATTACTACATATCTATTATTAAAATTTTACCAAGGAAAACGAGGAATAAATAACTAACATTAATGGGAAACTATTTAAAAATATCATTTACTAAAGTCTCTTTCATTTATTATTTTGTCAAAAATTTGATTGTATTAGTTAATATAAATAGTTCTATTCATCCTAATCATTTAAAAGGTATGAATAAAAGTAATTTTAAAAAATATCCACATTTATTCACCCCCCCTAGTTTGGGTACACATGTTCCCTGGTAACCATAGGTGGTATCAGCGATGAGGTTATACCTATAACTGGGTTTTTTTTATTTTCAGTTGGTTTTCATAATGAAAAATAGGATACATATTATAAAAAATTTAAGTTCCTCATGTAAATAATATTATTTCATACCTATCAAATAAAATATAGAAAATATTTCTATTAATACTATCATAAATATGAAGATGAAAAAAATAAAATAAGTTGAAGAATTTTTCATCAATGAAAAAAATAAAAGGATAATTATCTATATAATTAATGTAGTCAAATTGGATAAATTTCTATATCATTTTTTGAAACTTTAACCCTAGATAAATCTTGTCTAGTATGTGTTGATTATGTTTCAATGGAATCATTTTTTTAATTTTAGTTTGAAATAAATGTTGGTATGAACAAGATCCCACAAGGTTTTTTTACATATATATTTTAATTCATCAAGGATCTATAGGATTATAATACATAATTGGGGATGGATAAAAGTTAATTAGAGAATTAATTTTATGAGAAGATATTCATGTACAAAAAAACTCATTGAATATTTTTATATAATGGAGTAGTTTAAATTTTCATTAAAGGAATATAATCCAAAGAATAAGTACAACTGAAAAAAAATGAATTTTTATGAAATTAAATATTTTCAGAATAAGATCAATGCATGGTATAAAAACATGTATCGCTTTCATGAATTCTCAATTGGAGATAAAATAAAAATTATTTAATATGGTTGAAAATATCCAACAAGAGAATGATGAGATAAATAAAGATATTTAAAGGTTTGTTTAGATGATAAAAATATAAATTGAAGAGATATTGAAATTAGTTGAAGATTAAATATTCAATCTAAATACAAATAGTCGTGAATAAAAAGTAAAATTTTGAGAATATGAATTTCTTCAAGCTAAAAGTTTATAGGTTGTTGAGAACAGAGTTACTTCCATCAAGAAATATGAATAGGTTTTCATTATTAAATACCATATATTATAAACAAGTCTAGAAAATATCTATAAGAAAATATGTTTCATGCTCAATGAAAAGAGTGGTAAGTTTTTTTCTAAAAAATTAAATTTTCCTAATAACAATTTTTATGAGAATATTATTCCAAAAAACATATCAATTAATAAAATTGATAAAAAAATATCTGTATATATCAAAGGATTATGTGAGTAAAAATAAAAAAAATTGGTTCCCCGTATGATTCTAAATTTAAGGGTTGTTTTCCAAAAAATAGTATGGTGATCAATATTTCCATATTTTTTATTTACAGGTAAAATCATGATTCATTGGATATTCTTGGTGTTATAATTTTTTTTAAATAATGCACATAATTTTTTAAAATATTTGGCCACTTTATATATCTCAAATAAGGCCTCAATTATGGGTTATAAGTTTTAAATGAAGGAAAATTATATTGTAATGAGGAATAATATATATATATAAATAGTGGTAAAAATATTTATTTCACCACCAAATTTGAATTCTTAGAAAAATATACTGAAAATTAAATAAAATTAAAAATACTAGTTTAAATATACCAAGGATGTCCCTCAATATATTAAATAAATAAGAACAAAAATTTTGAGAAAAATCATGGAACGAATGAATATGACTTTATATTATGGTATGTGCTGAAAAAGAAAATTAAACTAAATAAACTCATTAAGATTAAACTCAATTTTTCAAGAAATAAAATGGGGATTCTTTTTGTGGGATAGAAATCGGTAATTTATATAAACATTCCTTGAATGTTATTGTGGAAGGATACAAAATGGATAAAAATGACAATCAAATAAATAAATAAAGAAGAGGGTTGGTTTGGTGGAAGATGTTTATGGGAATGAGAAAAGAGAAGAATTTAAATTTCTTGAGAATGTTTTAAAATAGGGTGACTCAAAGACTCTAAATAATTTATGTGATATATACAATTTATATTTACATATTCAAAAATATTATATGATAATTCTTCTAGGACAATTGAAAATATTGATAAAGATGAATCCTGATCCAAAAATTGTGTGTTATTTTAGCTAATTTGAAAAACTAATTTTCAAACAAGAATAAAACTAAGATGATGAAGAATATTATGTTTCAAAAGAATTTTTTATTTTTAATATTAAAGTAGAAAAGTCTGAAGAGTTCTCCAAATTTCAAAGCTAAAAAGAAATGTGTTTTTTGGTTGAGAAATAAATCTCAACTAAGTTTCTCTATCTAAAAGAAAAAAAAGATAAAATTTGTCATATTCAAAAAGTTGTTTATTTTTATTTATTATACAATACTATAAATATATCCTTTAACAGTGCTAGAAAATTCCTTTAACAGTTCTAGAAAAGTAATTTTAAAGCCAGCGTAGATAAAGGGGGGTCCCCTTTATTAGCGCTCAAAAAAGCGCTGATAAAGACCCCTTTTATTAGCGCTAAAAAAATCGATGATAAAAGGGGTCTTTTATCAGCGCTAAAAAAACACTGATAAAAGGGTCCTTTATTAGTTCTTTTTTTTATCACTGATAAAAGACCCCTTTTAGGAGCGCTTTCTTTAAGCATTGATAAATGTCAAAAAAATTAAAAAAATTAAAAAAAATCCTGACAATCTCGGGGGGGCTTTTTACAGTTCTTGAGCCCCCCACCCTTTATCTGTTCTTTGTCGCACCTCTAGCACCTGCACGCACCCCCTCCACCCTTTATCAGCACTATACCCCACCTTTATCAGCACTAGCCCCTCAAATTCACCCATGTGTGCGCGCCCCTACCTCCACCCGGATTTGATCTCGAGACCTCCCCCCCTGCGCGCCTGAAGCCTTTGTTAATCCCCTATATTGATTTTTTCTCTTATTTATGATATATCTATTTATTTATATATATATTTAGTTATATTTATTCTTATAGTAATATATATTTATATTAATATATATATATATATTTATATTAATATATATATATAGTTATATTAATATATATATTTATAGTTATATTAATATACATATATATACTTATATTAATATATATAGTTATATTAATATATATAGTTAGATTAATATAAAGTTATATAAATATTCATATATTGGTATTTTAAATAAAATGGATATTATTTATTATTTAGATAAAGCGAATATATTTTATATGTAAATATGTTTAATTATTTCTTTAAAAAATTAAAATTTTAGGTGTGAATATATAAAAAATATGTACATATAGTTATATATTTGATTATAAATAGTAGTGCAATATAAAAACAATAAAATTTCAAAGACATAATATCAATATTAATGTAAAATCTTGAAATAAATTCAGTCCCCACCAAAAAAAAGGCAATAATACCCCATTTAACGAGGCTGAAAATCCACAAAATGTTAAAAAAATCAAGGTACCCTAATGAAAACTCAATTTTTGAGGCCTTCTGGGACTTTTTGGCCATTAAAGAACCTTTACTAGGGTATCCCCAATCATAAAAGTTTAGAGCTCATCACAGGTTTCGATTTGATATATGGTAGAGCTCAAACGGACACCCGGATCAAAAGTTATGTCCGTTTGAAGTTTGAGTTGCGTTTCCAACATATTTTAGGTCTTTTTTTAATTTTTTGATTTTTTGGGTCTTCAAATTGTTATAAAATGACTATTACTCCATAATAATTATCAAATTATTAATTAAAAAAATTTATTTATTTTTATAAGCCATTTTCACTAAATATCCTATATATTAAGTATATTAAGTATAGATGTATATTTATACTTATCTAAAATATATTTAAAATTTATATGTTATATTTATATTAATATAACTGTATTTATATATTTATATATTAATATGTTAATTTTAATTATTTTTTTTGAATTCGACCCTTTATCAATGCTACAAAAGCGCTGATAAAGGTGTGACCTTTATCAGTGCTAAAAAAAGTGCTGATAAAGGGGTACTTTTATCAGTGCTTTTTTTAAAGCTGATAAAAGTACCCCTTTATCAGCGCTTTTTTTTAGTGTTGATAAAGATGAACCTTTTATCAGCGCCTTTTTTTAGTGCTTATAAAGGTTGGAACTAAGAAAAACTATTTTTGTTGTCGTGATAGGAAATTGATGTTCATTCTTTTAGGGGGGTGGACTACAATTGATCTTTATTGTAATAATAAATACCCCTCATAGAGTGATCAATATCAAGTGGCCTAAATTATTGAAAGTATATTATAGAAATAATTCCTAGAGTTCATAAAAATTAGAAATCATACATGATCATGTGATAATAGAGTTTACACAATGAGGGGTAGGTTAGTTAAGGAGATTCAAGAAAAAAATTTGTGAAGGTGTAAAATCTAGAGAGTGCTAAATGATGTTATTTTATGTTCGGATTATCACATTTATTTCATCCTTTATTTTTATTGAATAAATTATATATATAAAGGGTTTAATTTATATGACAAAACATCGTGAAATATTGAGAAATTCATTACATTAAAGGATAAAATTCAGAATTTAATTAATCATTCTTATTTTTTCATGAATCATTACTCAAGTAGACATAATTTTTTTATTAAGGACTCACTAGTTATAACATTTGTATTTATTCTCAATAAGTGGGATAACATATATTTTTTAAGGAAAATATTTAATTTAAATCACTTATATGGTATTGATTGGAGACATAAATAGGGGTTTATAGAGCTAAATGTATTATGAGGAAGTGTTTTTTTCAATTGATAATCATGTCAAAATGTGGTGATAAAGATAAATAATCAAATAGACTATGATATACACTACAACAAAACAAGTGTTTAACAGTAATGTTATTTATCAGTTCTAGAAAAAAAAGTGTTATTAAATGGAATCTTTGTCAATGCTTTTTTTAGTGTTGTTAAAGGTTCCCTTTATAATTGCTTTATATTTAGTGTTGATAAAGGGTTCCCATTATCAGGGCTTTATTTTAAGTGCTGAAAAAGGATACCCTCTCTTAGTGGTATATTTTTATTGCTTATAAAGGATTCATTTATTAGTTCTTTTTTATACCTGATAATGGTCTGAATAAATAAATTGAAATTATTAAATATATAAAATATAGATTTTATTAAAAGTAATATTACAAATTTTATTGATTAATCAATTATTGACCAAATTGAATTAAATTATTATACTATATATAATTTTTAAATACTAATAAATAGTATGTGTTAAATATATTGATATAGTAAATGGAAAAAATAATTAAAATTAAAAATAATTAAATTGATAAAAATAGTAAACATTTTTATTAATTAGATGATTATTGATAATGTTAATAACTAGTATATATTATATGTATAGATATATATATATATATTATTGTATATAAATATGACATATATATTGGAAAATATTTATGTTCTTTACATTAAATAGTCATATATATAGTGAATAATGGTTTATAATTAAAAATTAAGATGAATTAAAAATACTAACTAATTGCATAGAGTAATGGACATATAATTGAATATCGTATGTTTTTTCAATTTAACATAGATCAAATGTGTGTTATATTTATTTCAAATATATATAATTAATGCATTTTTATATACAATGCACACAGACAAAACTTATCCATTTTTTCAATATTATTAAAGTGTGATTATTTTTAATTTATGCAATTTCACTCATTTTGAACACTCATACACTTACAATTAGATATTCATTAATAATGCTAAAAAATATTTCTTTAAAAAATATTTTTAAATAAATATATTCATAAATAAATATATTCAAAAATGTATATACTATATTTATCAAATTTTATATTAATAATTATAATTAAATATATATTTTTGTAAAGTATTTATATAATTATAAATAAATAATTATATATATTTAAATAAATATACATAAGTATTTATATATATAAATAATTTATAAATTCATAATAAATTTAAATAAATAAGGAATATTTGTACTCTATTTATATTTATATATACTTTTAGATATATGTATAACTATATAAATATATATAACGATATAAATTTTATTTTCTAAAAATATATATAAAATTATATATAAATAATTATATATTTCAATAATTATAAAATTATAATAATTATATTTAAATAAAGAATATATTTACTATATTTATATTTTCATTTATTTATTATGTATATATATATTTACAGTTTTTTATTTATAATTATAATTATAAATCTTTTATCAGTGCTTTCTTTTGCACCGAAAAAGACCTACATTTATCAACACTAAAAAACACTAATAAACAGGCCTTTATGAGTGCTTAAATAATAAGCGCTAATAAAGGGACTCGTTATCACCCCTTTTAAGATAGTATTGATAAAAGTGTCTCGATATTATTGAAAAATAACATCAGGTGAAGTCGTTGCAATATTAGAAGCTTTCCAAGGAAGCCACACATTTTTTACACTCATCCTCGGTGAATCGAATCTTGAATCATAAAAACTCACTTGAATAACAAAAAATAACTACACCCAATTGCTCGAACATAATCCAACATCCAGTGTTTGGTTGCGGATACAGTTTTTGAAGAAATAATCAAGATCTGGATGTGAGGGTCACATATTTTTTTTCAACCTAGTGAGGTAGGCATGTGTTTTTTTTGTAGGTTCCAATTTTATTTGTGTATTTGTCATTTCATGATTTGGATTTGAGGGTTTTTTATTTTCATTTTTATGTATTTATTTTCCTTCTTTATTTCTGATCCGGTAGTTTTATTCTGTTTTACATTTGTTTATGATTTGTTGTTTGTTTAACTACTATTCTGGATATCCTGTTTTGGCCTTTTGAAATTATTGTTCTGAATCAATTTGTTTCGTTGTCTACATCAATAATCTAACTTTTTTAACTGTTTTATGTAAATTTCCTTTGTATTTTTTCATAAAATTTATTTATAAAACGAATTCCTAGTCCGATAATGGTACAAAGCAGCAATAGAAGAATATTTTATGCGACAAAATCTGATTTTATGCAATTCATGTAAGGGAATTAATTTATTTAAATTTTATTTTAATATTCTGATGTAAGGGTTTTTCATTAAAAATTTATTTACTCCGAATTTATTTGTTTTATTCTAATATAAATATTAATAAGGGCGATCCCATGTTATATATTTTCAATTGCTCTCTATTTTCAAAATTAGTATGGTGTTATATTTATTTTACTATACTGTGATATTCTATTATAAGGGTTACATATATTTTTATCAATTTACGTTTCTTTTATAAATATATATGTGTGTGTGTGTGTAAATATATATATTTTTATATCTTTATATGTGATTTCATAACTAATAATTTATGAGTGATTTTATAATTATTTATTCCCAAATTATGGTTCTGGATTTCCAAATTAGGAAGGGATTATATTTATTTTCATTAAAAAATGTGCATGAATGTTCATTTTTTTTCCATTATGAGTATTTTAAATTCTTTGATATATATATATGTGTGTGTGTGTGTGTGTTTAAATGTTTATACGATAGACATTTCACGGGTTTGTGTGTTTTTCTATTTTGTTTTTGATATATCTTATTGATGTGTATTATTACTTTATTCCAACTTTTTTATGGATCTCCCTAGAATCTCAATGATTGGTTAATGTGTATTTAATGGCCACCCCAGAATCCTTAGGTTACTACATCATTTGTTCCAAAGAATAGAATGGAAGTTATCAAATTCTATATACTGGAGATTATTTTCATGTATTCATCATTTTTGGTCTATATATACATTTTAGGTCTATATATAAATTTAATTAAAAGAAATATAATTTTTAACAAAAAAAACAATAAAATATTTTAAAGTCTCATTACTTACAAAATAATAAAATTATGAAACTATATATTTGTATTTTTGAAATAATTAAATTTTCTAAAATTTAAATAATTATATTTTATAAACAATTACCCAAAATAATAAATATTTATAATTAATATAATTTAAAAATTATTATTATTAGTATTTAAGTAGATTTTTTATAAAAATATATTTATATATATACATCGAAAAATATATTGCATATGTAAATAAATATAAATATGATAAATAATATACATATAAATATATATATATATATATATATAATTAAATTCAAATAAAGTTACTAATACAATACATATATATATATAACATATATATATATAGGTAGATTCACTTTATTTATCAATGTATGGAATGAGGAGTGACCTCTGTTTTTTAGTTTTTTTATCGTGGAAGGCGGGAACATTGTTTAGGTTTATTGCCTATCTTGGAAAGTGTGAATGAAGTACACACCTCCATCGACCTCTCTTTTGAATCATAAAAAACCCTACAATTTTTAAAATAAAAAACCCTTTTTAAGAAACCATGTTTTCTCAAAAAAATAATGTTAAAAATATCCTTAACCAATTATTTTATTATTGTTTTATTCGGACCCTTGTGCTAAATTCAAGGATAAAAATAAAAATTCATTCATCATTAACTATACCTCCACATGACATAAAATAAATTAATTTCAGAAGCATAAACTCTTTACTTAAAATTTCATTGTAGCATCCCAAAACACATGGGCTACTGATCACTATAGTTGCATATTCTTATTCTCCCATCTCCACCCTCTTTATTTCTTTCCCACCCTTCACTCTATCATTTCTCTGGTTGTGCAGTTCTTTTCTCTTGAAAGAGTTGGTAGGAATGGAAGCATTGAGTTAATAACAAGTTTAAAAAGTTTAATTCTCACAAATAGGTGTCATTTTCCCATTTTGAGAACACAATGAAGTAAATGGGAGGTATTTCCCCTTTTACTTCATTATGTTCTCTAAATGGGGCAATGGCTCCCATTTGTGAGAATTGAACCATTGACACTAGTTATTTAATTGATGCATCCATTTACACCAAATCCTTCCAGATAAAATATCTACACAACCATAAAAATTATAGAGTGAAGGGTGATAAAGAAATAGATATGGTGGAGACATAAGAATCATAATATGCAACTGTAGTTCTATGCAGTGCGAGGGTATTAGGTTGCTATAGTTAAATTTTAACTTGTGAGTGTACGTTACTGAAATTAATTTATCTGATTTTATGTGGAGGTGGAGTTAATTATGAATTAATTTCATTTTTATCCTCAAATTTATCCACAAGTACCCAAATAAAACTTAACTAAAATAATTGGTTGTGTATTTTTTATAATGTTTTTATAAAAAACATGGATTTTTTAATTGGTTTTATTTTATTAAAAAATGATAGGGTTTATATGATTCAAAATAGAAGTATATGGAAGTGTTTACTTAATTTAAACATAGGCAAATGATCCATATGTCATTTCAAATGTATAGGAATCAGACACACCTCAATTCGACGCACGGTGTTCCCGCTATGACTCAATGAGTCCATTATTAGTTTAAAATTGACAGTTTAATTAAAAAAATGTCACTTAGTGAAAACAAAGAAAATGTTCTTGGATTTTGATGATAATTTAGGAAATATATTCATAAGCCTTTTTCGATGTGTAGTAATCGGACTCCTGTTAAACTGATACACAACATAACCAATATAAGTCAAAGTGTGTGTTTCTAGTTTTAAATAACATTTTAGAAGAAAAAAAGTGAAATACTCAAAACCAACAAAATGAATTCATATTTATTTTATACTTTTTTAACATGATCTATATTTAATTTTAGACAACTGACAATCCTTAATACCTCAATGTGACGCACAGTGTGACCGGTATGACTCTAAGTGCATCTTTTTATTTAAAAATGACAACAAATTTAATAAAAATTACTATTGAACTACATAAAACAATGAAAACATAGTTATATTGTTTTAATACTTTATGGAAATGATATATAAGTTATTTTTTATGTGTTATAATAATACACACCTCAATATAACTTATGGTGTCTTTGGTATTACTCAATGTGTACGTCATCAGTTTAAAATTAACAATTTGGTTAAAAAAATGTCACTCACTAAAAATAGAGCAAACCAACTTTTATTTTCTTCATAATTTTTTATATATATTCATACATCATTTATGATGTGTAGGAATCAGTCTCATGTCAAACTGATACATGATGTGATCTCTAGGTGTCAGAGTACATGTTTCCAATTTAAAATGACATTTTAGTAAAAAAAGACAAGTGACTTACTCAAAACCGAGTAAAAAAACTTGTATTTTTTGATACTTTATGGAAATGATAAAAAATATATTTGGGATGTGAAATAATTATCCACACCTCAATATGAAGCATGATGTGACCGATATGACTCAAAGTTATTCTTTTTATTTAAAATTGACATCAATTTTAGTAAAAAGGACATATGTAATTTGTGACATTTATTGATCAGCTTCACCTCAATATTATGAATTATGTGACTAATATTACTATGAGTTCATTTTTTCAATATATAAGTATCTTTTTAGTTTAAAACATGAATTGCATTTCCAAGAAAACACATTCAAATTGTTTTGATACTTTTAGAGATCAATCCACATATCATTTAAGATGTGTTGGAATTATCCTCACCCCAATATGATGCACGGTGTGACTAATATGACTCTAAGTATGTCTTTTTATTTAAAATTGACATCAATTTTAGTAAAATTAACCATTTCTGTTAATTTATTTCATTATATTATTACTAATATAAAAATTGATTTCTTATACAGGTGTGTTCTTTTATTCAAGCAAGGGTGGTTTTTTTGTAATAGAATGAGTCGGTTCAAGATTAAATGACAAATGAACATTGATTTTTTTAATGTATGTAATAATTTTATTTATTTAATTATATAAATTTTTTTGAAATGTCTATAACATAGTGTTTTTTCTTGTGTTTGTGTTGTAAATTTCATTTCATTTAAATCCTGTTTTGGGACTTGTTTTTCTAAATATAGCTTCATTTTGGTGTTGTGTTTTTTTGTTACAGCACACTACATCACCACTTTAGTGAGATGTTACATCACACTATAGTATGTCACTTTATCAGTGCTTTTATGAGTGTTGATAAAAGTTCCTTTATCAATGCTTTTATAATCATGGATAAAGTAATAATTAATCTGTGAATCTATAATCACTGATAAAAACATCTTTATCATTACATTTATAAGCATTGATAAATGAACCTTTATAAGCTATTTCATAAGGGCTGATAAATGGTGCCTTTAGAAGTGCTAAATTAAATTATTCATAAATTGTTCCTTTATAAGTTATTTTTTAGCGCCAATAAAGGACCCCAATATCAGTGATTTTTTAGCACTTATAAAAGACTATGGATTTTAAACTCACTCACATAGTCAGTATTTTTCTAGAGCTAATAAAAGAAATTTCTAGCGCCATTAAATTTGTATTTTCCAGTAGTGATAGGTCAGATATTTTTCTATAGAAATATTCTTTTGTCAATATTATGATATGGAAAATTAATATGAGACAATTTAAATTTTTATGTCATAATTTATTTATTAATAATGGAAAATATTGAAAAATTCAAGGTAATATGAGAGATATTTAAAGAATGAAATTCACCTAATAAAAGTAGGGAAATATTATGAAGTATAAGAAATTATATTGATGTGTGTAATTAGATGAGTATGTTCATGAGGTAAATTACTTTGAATATCTAATGAGATGTGGATTTGTGATATACATATCAAGGTTAGTATGTCATCATATAAGAGATGACTATATTATACATAAGAATATTTTTTATCAATAAATAAAATAAATTTATTAACTATATTATTTATCTCAAGAAGGATGATGCTCATTGCTTAATATTAATGTTAGTTTTATATAGTATATAGATCTTGTTAAATAATATAACTCTATGAAGAACTAAACATTTAGATAATTAATAATAAAGTTGGATATGAATTAAAATGATAAATAATTCTCATGATTTTAGTATAAATATTTTAGATTGAATTTACAAATTTTCATAGATAAAGTTTAAGATTGATAAATAATTTAGGTTAACATGAGTTTACTATTTAATGTTTTAATAAATTTTTAAAGTAGTAAAACTGATTAAAATTGAATAGTATGAGGATAATTAGCTAATGTATATGATATTTCATTGAGCACTTGTTTTCAGTTAATTAAGAGAGAAAAAATTAAGTAATTAATACCTAAAAATATGTTATTAAATTTTTCTAATGTTATTTAATAATTTTTTAATAAGTCTTGATGAAATTTACAATGATCTCTGTTTTTTAAAATGTTTTTATTATTATAGATAAAATTATATATATATGTGTTTGTGAGTATATGATATATTACTATCTATATAATATTAATTAAATGTATTCATATGTTGTTTAAGAGAAATCTAAAAAATATAGAATATTATTTTATGTAATTAAATGGTTTCATAAGAGAAATTAAGAATCAACATAAAATTTACATATAAGTCCTAAAGTATATAAATGTTTTTGAAAAGGATAAAATTTAAAATTAGTTATATAATAGTAAGATGGATTTTCAATTGGAAATAAATGAGTAACATTAAATATTTAATGGACTATCACAATTAGTATAAATTTTAGGTAATATTAATCTAAAGCATTAAAATATCTCAGAAAAGTAATCTAAAATTTTGTATGAATAAAATTGACTCGTGTATGAGTTCATAGGATCTATGTAACAATAATCATATCCTATGTAATTATTCATTACTTATTTAAAATAATTTCTTAATGAATTCAAAACCAATTTTTTAGAGTCATATTATAAAAATGATTAGGTAAAATTTTAATGGGTATCTAAAAAATATTTATAGAGTTTTTAAAAATGAATATTTGTTTCCACTTTTTTTGGATGGAAGGTAGATTTTTCATGTGTTAATAATTTACGAATAATAAAGAATAAAAATCACAGCACCAAATTTCAAGTACATTTCAATATTAAAACATTGAAATTTCCCAAGTGATCTTGACAGATGATGTTTAAAAAAAGTAATTGAGTTGAATAGAAGTATATCAATGAGGAATAGATATTGAGAAAAAAATAATAATGGGATGATACTTAATATATATATATATAATAAAGATCTTAAATAAATGTAGCAGATATTTTTTTCAAATACATTGGAGGATTTATTGAGGAAGAAAACAATTTGATATTTCTTCTTTATATCAGTGAAATGATTTTCAAAATAAGGAAATCATATACTACAACAAAATATATGAAGACTAATGAGAATTTGTTTATTAAGAGTATCTTATCTGATGAAAATTTGATTAATTAGAGTCAATTATAGAACTCATTTTATATTATATGGAGATCAATAATTTTTTTCATAACGTTCTAAAGAGTGGTGAATATCTTTTTTGAAGGATTATAAACTAGATTTTTAAAGATTATTCATTCCCATTCATCATTATAAACTAGTGGGATCTTCCATAAAACTATTAAGAGATATTTTCTATTGGTAAATAGTTCATGTGGTAAGATATGATACTATCTTTATTCTATTTACATTATTATATTAGAGGATATTGGTGATTTAGATTTAATTACACTACCACAAAACAGGGCAAGGGCAGCGCTGCCCTTTATCAGCGCTAAACAAAAAGCGCTGATAACGGGGTATGCCTTTATCAGCGCTTTATAAAAGCGCTGATAAATCTTACATTTATCAGTGCGTTTTTTAGCGCTGATAAATGAATGTTTTATCAGAAATTTTATTTTAGCGCTGATAAAACATACCTTTATCAGTGCTTTTAACGAGCGCTGATAAAGGTTCTGTCGGTTTTTATTTAATAACCCTAACAGGCCATCCTCGCTTGCACGCGGTCAAGCTCTCACGGAAGCCGAACCAGGCCCCTCGTCGCGCGACCTCGTCCTCCTCATCCTCCTCCTTCCTCCTCCTTCCTCCTCCTTCTTCCTCCTCGTCCTCCTCATCCTCCTCATCCTCCTTCTTCTCTGCTGCCGCTGCCGCCTCCGCCCCGCTCCTGCTACAGCGATCGCCTCTGCCTCTGCTGCCTCCACCCTTGCTGCCATGACCGCCACCGCCTCTGCCACTACCATTGCCTCTGCCTCTGCCACCACTACTGCCTCCACCCTCACTGCCACGACCTCCGCCACCTCGTCCTCCTCCTCCTCGTGTCCTCAAGGTGGGAGGTGAGTTCCACGGATGGTATTCCCTTGGTATATTATTTATATATTGTGTGTGTGAGGACCAAATAGTGAATATAGATGTGAGATAGAAATGATACCATATCTTGAGCCTAAATCCAGTAAGGATTTCCATAATATATAGTGTGATCTTAATGTGATTTTGATTATGTCAAGGTATGTGATTCATAATTAGTGATGACTGTCGAAATAAGAGATGTTATTGATATTTAGCAACAGAAGTGGGTTGTTTGTGAATGATGTGGAATTGCATACCCTATAGGTTCTATAGGGATATCATGACTCTAAGATAAAGTATATGGTAATTGGTTAGTTATGATGGTTCACATGTGTGGGAGGTCTACCAAGGTTATGTGTGATGACTTCTGTGGATAACCAACCCTTGTTTTCATTTTTTTTTATTTTGAGTTACCATGGGCGGTAAGTTCTACCCCTTCGAGTTGAATATTAATATATGATATACAAAGGAAATATTTTCTAATCTTATGGTTATATGGATTCCCAAAGATTATCCCAATGGAAATGATGATGGATCCATATTAATTTTCATCACATAGAATAATCTCATAGTTATATGATTAGACAAAGATGAACCCATAATACAAAACATTTCACCTAGTATGTCTGTCACATATATGAATAAATAAATTAGAAAAAAAACATTCTACAAAGCATAAAGGTACCATTAAATACTTACATTGGTTAACTTGTTTTAGAAATTTTTTATCTTCA
Organism: Viscum album; assembly: GCA_963277665.1. NCBI lineage: Eukaryota > Viridiplantae > Streptophyta > Magnoliopsida > Santalales > Viscaceae > Viscum > Viscum album. The sequence goes on from OY728151.1 coordinate 571,243,622, forward strand.
TCCATGCCTTGTACTTGCACCCATGAATTTGAAGGTGAGTATGCGTACACGATAGTTGACCTTCTTAGATAAGAGTTTCTGGAAGAGTATAAGAGACATGAAGCAATGAAGATCATTAGAGTGTTGGAGAAACTGTGGTTACAACAAACAATGTGTCAATCGTCTTGTGTAACACGGTCTAAGTTACAACTTGTAGGTATTGTAACTTAGGCCACGTTGAACAAGCCGATTGACACAATTAATAGCAAGATCTTCATTGATTCATGTCTCTTATACTCTTCCAAAAACTCTTCTCTAAGAAGGTCAACTATAGTGTATGCATACTCACATTCAAATTCATGGGTGCAAGTACAAAGCACAGATGAAGATAAACAATTTCTAAAACAAGTTGACCTATGTAAGTATTTAATGGTACCTTTATGCTTTGTAGCATGGTTTTTTCTAATTAATTTATTTTTATATGTGATATACATACAAGGTGATATGTTTTGTATTATGGGATTATTAGGAGTCTGTATGATTTCATGTTTCCACATTTCATTTTAAATAGCATGTTATAATTATATATTTATTGTACCCTAATGGATAAAATTGTCAGGCATATTGTAGATGTTTCTAGAATGTTGTAGGATACTTTTTCCCCAATGGTATTACATTTTTAGGATGTTTTCACTAATGAGGTATAAAATTTACTTCTTAATAAAGAGATAAACTTTATAATCTAGTTAGTTTTAGGAGAAAATTCAGTTTCTATCAAAATTTCTAAAATAACACCAAAAGAGCATCAGTTGTTTGAATTACAATTTGATGATATAGAATATAATGGTTTCATTTGGAATAGTACTTTACCATGGCGTTTTATAGTTCTCTAAAATAGATGGTTGATTGGTATTTATTATTTTGTTAGACTATTGGAGATTGAACCTGATGAGAGTCATGAATATGTATCCTTATCCACGCATTGATAATCGCATTGATCATCTATGAGGTTCTATGATCTTCTCCAAGATATATTTGACATTAGGATACCATTATATGAGTTGGACATCGATGGACCTACCATGGACTGCTTTTAGGAGTATTAATGGACTGTATGATTTTTTAGCGATGATTTTTGGTTTAACTAATGCATTGGTTGTATTAAAGGACTTGATGAATAGGATATTTCATCCTTTTCTGGATCATCTTTTAGTAGTTTTTTTCAATTAAATATTAGTGTACTCCCAACCCATATTTGATCTTGACCAACATCTTATCATCACCTTGAGTACATTGAGATAGCATCATATTTATTACTGTTTTCTTCTGTTACTCATTGGTTTCCTCTTGTTCGAATGTCATGTATTTTCTAAGGCATCATCCAGTCTTTGTAAGACTAACTTGGAATAAATTTGATATATGTCATATTAAATTAGGTATCTTATACATACACGATGTTCACCCTACTGGGCACACCATGTATATGGATTTCACATGTGTTTAAAGTAATTTTTACCATTATTTTTTTTTTATAAAACCCAATCAATGCTACCTGATTAATTAAAACATAATATTAGGCAAGTTCTCGAGATCGAACTCATAAAGACAGTGAATATGAATAATGAATGGATGAATTTCAATCGGTTAAAAAAAGATTATGAAGATGGCGTGAAAGAGTTTATCAAGTTTTCATAAGATCATGCATATGACCCTTCTAAAATCCTTTGTCCATGTTTACGCTATTGTTATTCAAGACAAATTAGTCCATAGGATTTGGAAGAACACCTGATATGTCATGGAATAGATCGAAGTTATACATATTGGAATAAACACAGGGAAAAAACCAATGTAAGTAGTGACTCAGAGAACATGACATTTTATAGATCATCTGATATGATTAGAAGCGTGAATAGTGAAGACGATCGTATGGAGGGTGTGATTACAGATGTGAACGATGATGAAGATCGTATTGAGGAAATGACAAGGAAAGTTGAAGATGAACTCCGTGATTGCACAAAATTGTTTGAGAAGTTAAAGAGTTGTGCAAAAACGTCATTGTATGCTGGTTGCACTAAATATACATCATTTTCAACCGTATTGAAGCAGTATAATTTTAAAGCAGGCAACGGGTGGAGTGACGCCAGTTTTACGGAACTACTTGCTCTCCTGAATGACATGCTCCCAGAAGATAATGAACTCCCAAGCCGAACATATTATGCCAAACGAATGCTACGATCGATGGGTATGATCTCTGAAAGAATACATGCTTTCCCGAATGACTGTATATTCTTTCGCAAGGACCAAAAATCACTTAAATAATGCCCAAAGTTTGGTGCTTCCTGATACAAGAAAGATGATTCTAGTCCTACGAAAGTTGTATGGTACTTTCCAATCATTCCTACGTTTAGACGCCTGTATGGTGGTGAGGAGACTGCAAGACAATTGACATGGCATGCTGATACAAGAATTAAATATGGGAAACTACGTCACCCTGCAGACTCTCCTCAATGGAATAGAATTGATCACGAGTATCCTGAATTTGGGAACGAGCCGAGAAACCTTCATCTGGCGTTATGTACAGATGGGGTGAATCCTTTTGGTTTTCAAAGCAGCAGTCACAGTACATGGCTGGTTATGTTGGTAAGTTATAATTTACCACTGTGGTTATGCATGGAACGAAAATAAATCATGTTATCTATGCTTATATCAGGACGAAAACAACCGGGTAATGATATTGATGTTTATTTGGCCCCATTGATCGAGGATTTGAAAATATTGTGGGATTCAGGTGTTACGATGTATGATGCTTACAAAAATGAACAGTTCACTTTGAAAGCCATGTTGTACGGGACGATAAATGACTTTCCTGCTTATGGAAATTTTTCAGGATATAGCATTAATGGAACTCAAGGGTGTCCCATTTGCGAACAAGGTACACAGTCAATTAGGTTGAAACATTCATCGAAAACCATGTTTCTAGGACATCGCAGATTTCTACCTCGACGACATAAGTACCGATATTGGACGACATCATTCGACGGAAGTTCAGAGGAACGTGAAACACCATCTCCAATAATAGGTGATCAATTTTTTGAGAAATTGAATGATTTGGACACTAATTTTGGTAAACCGTTTTCGAAAAACCTTATGAAAAATGGTTAGAAAAAGAGATCGGTTTTTTTTTAATTACCGTACTGGAATTGTCTGTATGTCAGACATTTTCTTGATGTTATGCATGTTGAAAGAAATGTATGTGATAGTGTCATCAGCATGTTGCTAAATGCACCCGGAAAAAAAAGGATGGAATTAAGGCTAGATTGGACATGGTTGAGATGGGAATACGAGAAGAGTTGGCACCAGTGAAGGGTCAAAAACAAACATTTCTTCCTCCTGCTGCATACACTCTTTCCAGGCATGAGAGATATCAGTTTTGAAACTTCTTGAATGACGTAAAGGGTCCATAGGGGTATTCATTAAATATCAAGAACATCATGGCAATGGGAGATTTAAAATTAAAGGGTCTGAAATCACATGACTGCCATGTTTTGATGCAAGATCTAATTCCTATAGCTTTATGTTGCATTTTTTCCCAAGAATGTCCGCTATACATTAACGAAGTTCTGTTTCTTCTTCAAAGCTATATGAAGCAAAGTTATAGACCCGGTGAAATTTCCAACTATGGAAAGAGAAATTGCCGTCATATTATGTGAATTGGAAATGTTCTTCCCACCGACATTTTCTGATATGATGGTTCATTTGATGGTTCATTTGGTGAGAGAGATTCGACTATGTGGTCATGTACATTATAGATGGATGTACCCCATTGAACGGTATATGAAGATTTTGAAAGGGTATGTCAAAAACCAAAGTCAGTCAGAGGGTTGTATTGCGGAGAAATATATTGTTGAGGAAGCTATTAAATTTTGTACCGAATACCTGTCTGGTGTGGAAATTGTTGGCCTACCGAAATCTCGTCACACTGAGTGGCTTGAGGGTGAAGGAATTTCTGGAAGAGAGGTTGTCACAATCAATATTACAGATTGAGAGCAGACCCACCTTTACGTTTTTCATAACAGTTTCGACGTTGACCCATATGTTCAAACCCACAAAGAAATTCTTAGGCATTTGAATCCTTCTAGGGCTGAAAAATGGATATCAGATACACATAATCGACAGTTTTTAGGTTGGTTTTGAGACCATATTTTTAAGCATTTAGATGAAAATCCAGACTCAATTTCAGAATGACTTCGATGGCTGACCGGAGGAGCAAGTGTTTACGTATTATCTTACAATGCTTATGCTGTTAACGGTTATACATTCTATACTAATGAACATGATGAAGAAAGTACCATGTAGAATAGTGGGGTTACACTTGTCACTGAGGCGATGCATGTTTCCGGTGGTAAGGACAAAAATCCAATTTATGCGAATATGTCATACTTTGGCATCATCAAACGAATATGGGAGTTGGATTATACAAAAAGTGCCGATTTTTTAATGCAAGTGGGTTGATAACAGGACTGCTATTAAAATAGATGAATTAGGATTCGTGAATGTTGATTTCAGTAAGGAAGGGGATAAAGATGAACCATTTATAATGGCATCACAGGCAGTACAAGTATTTTATGTTCCAGACCCCGCAAACCGAAATTGGTCAATTGTTCTGTTATCGACCAAAACAACTGAAGGGTCAGATGAATGTTCAACAGAGGTTGACCCTTTTATAGGGACTTCACAATCATTTTGTAGCAATCCAAATGCAGACGGTGTTTTGTATATTAGAGGGGACCACAATGAAGGAATTTACATAGTCGATAGAGGATTCAAATCACTTCAGCCTTTAAAGAAAAAAAAGAGTACAATAATCTGGTTATTTGTTTATTGTAACATACATTATGATACGTTATGTTATTATCTGTTAGCTGCTATTTTTATGTAATATAAATTAAATATTAAACCACTTCTGCAAATAATGACTTCTGAACCTGCTGATGTGCCCAATCATAACACACAAAAGCTATCTCAACCAGCAGCTGGTGGTCCCACTACAGAGCAACAACAGGTTTCTCAACCAAATGTTGGTGGTCCCAGTGCAGAGCAACAACAGGTTTCTCAACCTGTTGTTTTTGGTCCCAGTGCTGAGGTACAACAGGTTTCTCAACCTGTTGCCGCTGGTCCCATTTCCAATGCTAACGCTTCGGGGGAAGATATTGATGCTACTTCTGAGGAAATGGTAGGAAATGAAACCCTGAAAGTGCAAAAAAACAAGAGTGTTGCAGTTTGACAGTGTTGGCCAAAATCTTTAAGGCAAAAGCAAAAGGCATCAAATTTGAAGTGGGATGGAATAAGCGAGGCCAACAAATTAACCCCAACAAATCCATCTTTAGTAGCTACATTGGAATCGTCACTCGGCAACGCGTGCCAATTGATGTACAGTCGTGGCGCCATGTTGTCATCGGGAAGAAGACACTGATGTGGGAAGAGATTACGGTAACATTATGATAGCGTTTTTTTAATTTATTAAAATAAAATAAAATAACAAAACATTGACTTACTCTTCATCATCCATTGCAAAGTGCATTTATAGTAGATGTCTCGCACAAGGAATATGTATTAAGATTTGTAGGAAGGATTCATAGAGGTTTCCACACAATTTTAATTAAATATCATCTTAAAGATGCAAAAGGGAAAATCAAGCCACACCCACCTCCTCTTTACACACACTTGATATCCCAAGGAGCGTGGGATGTGTTTAGAAATAGTCGTGGGGAGCATACTTTTCAGGTACATTGTGTGGGGTAATACGTTGTTTGACGTTTTCTTGTATTAATCACTCTGATTGATAGTTTTTTATTTATGAAACAGCTACTGAGTGCTGAAAATAAAAAACGCACAACTGAACCAGCGTACCCTTACTGTAAAGCAAGGATGGGGTACGCTGAACTTGATAAAAAATTGGTACGTCTTTTAAATCTACCCTACTACTAGTATGTGACATAAAACAACACTATAACCATGTTTCACTGTTTATATGCAGATTGATGAATCAAAATCGAAATCCATATCCATCCTATGCCATGTGCTATGGAAGGAGGATCGTGTAAATAAATAGGGGACATTGATAGATGAAAACACACAAAAAGTGTGGGAAACATGTGTAAGTATGACATAATATAAATTTTTGTTTCTTTAAATCGCTATTACATTACAATAACTACTTATTTTTCTATATTTTCTATCTGAAATAGTCACAAGAATCAACAACAACCACACAAGATGCAGACATACTTTCATCATCCTTGAAGCAGCCAGAAAAGTATGGCCGCGTTAGAGGTGCGGTTTTTGGGGTGACACCCCGAACATATTTTCAAAAACAAAAACAAGTGGAGGATCAAAATGAAAAAAATGGAAAAGATTCAAGAACAATTATCTATTTTTCAAGAATAATTACAATACCAGAGTGAGAGGATAGAAAATTTGATGGGGGAGAGGAAAAGATAAGAAAAAACTCAACAACAACCCGTGCGTGACGATCTCGCCCCCCCCCACCAGCTTTGAGGTGAGCCATTCCCCTAAAAAACCTGACTTAGATGAGGTAATCAATGTTTTAATAATTGTTTCTGTGAAATGTGATTTACATAGACCCTGATACCTTTCCTGTACTATTATTCCATAGGGTAAAAATGACTGTGATTTATATTTATCAACTCCCACTTATCGCCTTGTAGCGAGGGCTACGGTGTTCAATATGCAAAACGACATGCTCCACAACAGACAGCTTCCAAAAGATCATATTAGAGTGTCAATTAACGTAGCTAATGAGCTGAGTGCCGATATACCTATTCCAAATGACGATGACGACATTCATACGGTTGAACAAGCTATTGGAACATTCATCGCATGGCCGACAGTTCTTGTAAAACAACATGTCGACAAAAAGGTATTCATTTCTTATTTATTTTTCAAGCTGGACCATTAACATTTAATGAAAAAAGGTCTGAACTGATGAATGTTATTACAGAATGAAAAAGACTATGGGTGAAAAAAAAATCAGCTCAAAACTATCTCAAGGATCAACCAACCGATTGAAACGGTCTACTAAGGCCACCTTCACCCTGCCCGTTCTATATCCACAGTTAATATCATTACAAGCTCATGTGGATACAAAGTTGAAAGACAACAGTACTCACATAGTTGCTTTTGAAAAAGATCTGTATGGAGAGGAGATATCAGATTTCATTAGTGCTGAAAATGTAAATGAACTCCTCAAGTATGAATGGCTAGGCGCCTCAGTTGTAAATGTATACATGAGGTAAGTTTTCATGATTTGATTTTCCAAAAGCTGATATACTCTAATAATTTTGAATAAATACATTTTATATTTGTCGTAGACGTATATATGACAAACAATTTAAGGGATTTACCCATGAACAAAAATTTGGACTCGTTAGTCCTCACACCACATCTTCAAAAGATGAAATAGATTCTGTTAAAGAGGCTGCAATAATGTCATCCCTTCTCAAATCGTTTGAAAACAAAATTACAGATGACAGACACTTTTTAATACCAGTGATGCAGGGGTAAAACTCTACAATTTAATCATATCAACTATATTTTAATTTCTTTCTTCACTTATTCCTTTTTTGTATTTTTAGGGAGCATTGGATGCTGATTACAGTCAATTTGGATACTCCAAAGATTTATTTTCTAGATTCAATGCATGGATATCCAACAAACCGACCACGCATGATAGCATTTGTTAATTTTTAATACACTAGATCTAACATTTTAAAACTAAACATCTAGTTATATAATTTATGTTATCTTTTAATGAGGATTTTGTTATGATAGGACGGTGAATCAATATCATCTAATGCATGGAATGAATCCAAGGCATAAGGATGAGCACGCCTACAAGATCTACAACTGGAAAATTATCCGGGTATATATAATAACATTTCACTATCCAAACACATATCAAAACAAATTACTTATTGTTGTCGATGTTTTTGTAGTGTCTAAAACAAACAAACGGAAAGGAATGTGGTTATTATGTTTGTAAATTTATGAAAGAGGTCGTATTTCATCAACAAACTAGCATCCCTGATGAGGTATTTTCGAAAATAATTACGAGTTCATTTAAAATATTTATTAATCATTTGTGTATTTATATTTTTTCAGTACTACCATGACTGTCGAAAAAACTCATATTCAGAAGATGATATACATGTGTTTAGAAACGAATGGGCAACATACCTAATGGAAGATTGTACACAAATAGGATGAAGGTGAATTCCTACCACTTATGTCATCTATATAAGATCATTGATTATCCTCCAACCTTTTTTGGTGAATTGAGAATGCTATGATGTATTCAAATCATAATTTATTATACAATGTTTTCTATCCCCGGATTCATATTATTGATCTTTGAACAAATAAATATTGAAGTAAGGCATGATGGTGTGCAGTGCATATGGGGTGAATGACAAAACCACCGAGGATCAACAAAATCCATTTTATGTATCTTGTTTTTTTTACCTTGTATTTGAGCACAGGTGTTGTTTGACTTGCACAATTATTTCTAGGTAGATGCATGAGATAATCAGTATCGTTGAGGGATTTTTTGGAAACAAAATATGTGTCCCATGATAATTCAAGTAAGGGAAAGGCTGGTTGAGATGAAATCCAAGATCAAACGACCATTACATCATCAAAAGAATCAACCCTGTGATGCACCATCATGTATAATCTGGTCCTCGTGATGTTTTGAGGTGTTTATGGAAGGTATGGGGAGTCTGATAAGCCCCATGGCCACCATAAATAATGTTTACAGAAATATCCACATGTTTTTTGTGCCTCGTGCCTCTTTACAAGGATCACGCCATTCACATGGTCCATCTTAGCATGTATGCCCCATTCATACCATTTCTACTCTTAGAAGAACCTGATAATCTGACAATTCATAAGCCCCACAAGACCCATACTCATCCAACCAAGAGTATTCCTAGTGTGAAGGGAAGTTAACCATGGGTAATACCCATAACATACCTCTTTTAAATATATGGGTTTTGATCCTTGTATTCTAAATAGGGTACGTAGGAAGCCTCCATGAGGTTAAATCCCAACCAATGGTAAACCATTGTGAACTCCTCACTGGGGTACACCTTCTCTTATTTTCCCTCATGTATTTCCCTTAGTGGCATCCGAATAATTATTCAAAATGAGAAAACTTGCCTTTATGGGATGCACCACACTTGGGTCAAATCTCATTGGGCGTTTTGATCCATTTATCAGGTAAACATTCCAGGTGCTCCCTCCTAGAGATGTACCTACCTGATCCACCTTTATAAGTGTTTTGATCCACCCGGGTCTTACATCTCTGTAAGACATTAAATCATGACCCTCTATCCTTGTGGGATGTTAAACTCATGGAACACCACAAGTTGAGCATGGGTTTCCATTAATATATTCAATATTAATGTTTAATCGGTCCTTATTAAGGTATTGTGGAGGTGTGGATTTATGTTTTCCAGCAGATTTTGGAAGATTCCACACTTTATGTAGGTGATTCCATGCTTTTACATTATATTATGATTTTATTATCCTGTATTTTCTTGCTAAGTGTACTATATGAAATGTTTTTGTGGTTAAAAATGTGTTATCAAAGGAATTTGGGGTGTTTATAGACTTGAAAGTTTTTTTTAAAATGAATGTAGTTGTATGTCTTGTGGATTTTCATGATTAAGTCCTTTAAATGTGTTTGAAGAAATGAGAAATGTAACGCCCCGACCCTAGTTACCTAGAGTCGGTGCATTATTACATAACATTGGCATGATCACAAGAAAGATCAAATCTCGAAAGACCGATTGGTTTAGTAGTCTTGGAAACACTAGATATATTCATAAGTCTTACATTACATCATAAAATGAAAAACTACTACAACAACATATTGTCTCCATAATCCACACTCATATCCCCACATAATATCCCTGCAGGTCATTCATAATTTACTTCTTCACTTCCTGGGAAAAATAAAACATAGAAAAGGGGTGAGCTCAAATGCCCAGTAAGGATAACAATATTCCGGAAACTTTCATAAATAAGAATAAACATTTAAGTCTATGTATAACTAAAACAAAAGCCTTTTAAACTTGAACTTCAACATAGTATGGAAAAAGTAAAATGAAATAATTCCATTTACTTGTTCACATGGATATTCTACTAATCGAATAATCACATGCAATATCAATAACCACTTTCATAATGTTGGAATGCATAATGCCAGACTATCATAACCACATAGCCAAGGCCTCGTGCCAAGACTACAAATAAGATTTTTACAAGGCCTTGTTCCAAGACGCTAGTTTGTCTCATGAGACCTACCGATGCATCGAGGAGCTATAGAAGGCTCCACCCGTCACATATTAAGTCCAATGCATTCCCATATGAAAAGGTTTAAACATAACATAAACATTCGTATTAAAACTAGAATACGAAATGTCAATAATTTCTCCATAAACTATGAATGGTATAAAAATAGCACATCCACAGTCAAAAATATCACAAAACCTTCAATACAATATAGAAGTTTTGTATCATAATAAATCAACTTCAAATAAGCGTAAAATCCATCAAAGGATGTTGACATAGATGAAATCAAAACTCTTTTTAGAGGAATATCTCTTTTATTTTTTTGAAATCATTTAAGAGACATATAAAATAAAAAAATTTCTTTGAAAATATTCTTATAAGCTTGTAAGGAAAGCTTTGAAGATTTTATAACAGCAGAAAATAGCTGCACCCGCTGTATAAGTTAAAAAACATTCTTAACTTAATTATGTCGAAAAGGTTAAAAAGGACCTTGTTTTGAAAACGACGGAAAGATTCCTTTATAAACCACTAAAAGTCAAACAAGGGTATAAATGACTTTAACCCATATTTGTGTAAATAATAAATTTTTTTTGAAATACATTTTTAAGAAAACATGGATGTGGATGATAAAGAGATCCCAGTAGATTATTACGTATAAACAACCTCGGATAATGAAGAGATTGTGAAATAAACCTTACCTTGTACTTTTCCTTGGTTGGGGTAGGTTCACATCCTGTATAATGGTGAAATAATTGTTATTAAATTATACAAGAATCATATATATTAATATGCTATCATATATTATCTTTTAACATTGATTTGTTAATAATATCTTAGAATTATCGTCATTTCGGGTGTTAACATACTCATTTTCTTCTATATGTTTTCTTACATAAGCCATGTTTTTTGTATCTTATTCATTTCCATAATGATATCAAGTCCTTAAACATCATTTTTAAATCATCAAATGATAATTATACTTGAATGGATATGATGGAGAATGAATCTCATCGCGTTCGTGGAAACGGTAGTCCGTCTGTACGCACGAGCGACAATATCATTCTTTTGATATTAAACTAATATATAAATGGATGGTATATCATATATACTGAATCATTAAAATGTTATATTTATTATTTACATGAGTTACACATCATTATTATACCCATCCAAATAATATTATATTGAATAACAATTACACCACGACGTGGAGACGGTAAGCCGTACGTACGCACGTATCGTGACATGTTATTCAAAGGGTGGATAGAATACTGAATATGGTTGTACCATACTTATAATAAAATCACAGTATATATATGATACTGGAGTTATTATTTTAGAATGGTAACAACAAAGTAAGAAGAAGTGGAAGAAGAAATGAACTTGGAAAAAGGGTGGGGAAATCATTTCCTCTTCTTCGGGTTCTTCCTTTTGATTTGATCAAAAGGGCTCCTTAGGTTGGATTTCTGATCAAACTAAGGCCTCTAGGTTGTAGTGAGGGAAGTTGGGAGAGTATTGGGGAAGAGTTTGGCCGAACCAAAATGCTTTGAAGGTGTGAAGAAATGAGAAGGAGGAGTGCCCTTTTATAAGAGGGGTGAGGGGCTCCTTTGGAAAAGCTAGAGATATTAGTTTATAATAAATTCATATTCGGTTTCCAATGGCTCCAAAGTTGACTATTCAGAGGTTAAGGTGGGGATGGGTCGAAAACAACTCAACCAATAGAATTTAGATAGGTTTGGGTACTTATATTAACCTTATCCTTAAGTATTAACTCTAAGTTAATTAGTTTCACTTTTACAATGTCTCTTTGTATTTTTATGTAATATGGTTAATAAACTTTCTATATACATCCAAGAGACCCCCCAAGTGGTCCCTTAATGATGAAACTATTATTATATAAGTCTCTTGGCCGAACATTAGATTTTTAGGAATTTAATATCAATTAATAATATAATATTTGTTTTAAGAACTCTTTTATGTCAATTTTGACACTATTCAATAGTTGATTTTTTTGAAACTCATAACAGATTGATTACTTCGAACAAAGTACATTAAAGCAATCCTAATATATCATATTATCCTATAAAATTAGTTTAATTCATTAAAAGTTTCATATTATATTTATTTGGGTATTTATAATATCAATTAATTTAATTGTTTACTATTTTAGTAATTACTGCATCATCATTGTGTCATAAATAAAATAAATTATTTAATGTCTAAAAATTATAAATAAAATATCATTATTTAGGAAATCTTCTTATATTTCTAATGAATATTTATAATCTAAAATCCAACATAAATAACCCTATGTAATAACTGTTTTTTTAAAAGATATATGCTTGTGTCATTTTTGTATTCATTTTAACTTAATTAAAATAAAGTGTCCCTATCACCTACAAGTGGCACCATGGGGTCCCAAAATCGACCCAAAGATGCCTATGGTCGAACATGTATCAACCAATAAGGACAGGACATGTTTTAGGGTAATTTAGTATTATTATATTATTATTTTTTAACCCTTATTTACCAGATTTACCCTTAACCATGGTAAATAAAATATTTACCACAGTAATTATTCAAAATGTCTAAAAATAAAAGTTACCCATTTACACAATTTGAAAATCCTGATTCCAAATATGGAATCCATTTTTCTAAATTCAAAACACAGAAGTGGCAGAAATTAATTTAAAATTAATTCCCGCTGTCAAAACAAAAAGCGTGTTTTTAAGAGATAGTAACTATCAAAAGATTGACACTTTGTTTATGTTCGGTTTAATTGTAAAATAATGTCCAATGACCAAAATTATATTAAATGGTAAAAATATATTCTAAATATACTTTAAAACCACTCAAATTCATAATTTATCACTATTAATTATATTGATTAAAAAAGTTGTTTTTAATTAAAATTTAGTAATTTTCACTATTCATCAAAATATGAAAGTTATCCGAAAAGTACCAAAATTTCACCTTAGGCTAAATTCGATATTCCGAATCCAGAAATGAAGTCCATTTTAAAATATAAAATATATATAATTTCTAAAATTAGGTATTACTATTCATAATGGCTAGTTTGATTGGTTATGGTGTGTTAGAACACGGTGTTGCGTACAACGCACGCTATCACATTATTCAAAGAGAAGCATACCGTATAAGCTTGGGGTGTTACATTCTCCCCTCCATCAAATAATTTCGTCCTATAAATTTCTAGAATACTACCGCATGAAAAGACTCGGGTGGTTCTTCATCATAAGTTCCTCGGGTTCCCATGTTGCCTCTTCCATCTTATGGTTTCTCCACAAACCTTTTACCAGACGCGTCGTCCGGTTTCTCAGTACTTGTTCTCTTGTATCAAGAATCCTGATAGGCTCTTCACAATAAGACAGATCGGGTTCCAGTTCTAATTCCTCATAGGTGATTACATGCGTTGGGTCAGGCATGTATTTCCTCAACAGAGATACGTGGAACACATCGTGAACTTTGGAGAGACTTGGCGGCATTGCCAATCAGTAAGCCACATCCCCAATTCGTTCTAGAATGTCGAAAGGTCTGATGTACCTGGGACTCAATTTACCTTTCTTACCAAAACGTATGACTCCCTTCCATGGAGATACCTTCAGGAAAACATGATCACCGACTTAAAATTACAAATCCTTCCTTCGATTATCGGCATACCTCTTCTTCCTACTTTGATCTGCTTTGATGTGATTTTGGATTACCTTCACCTTTTCCACCGTTTCCTCCACCAGTTCTGGGCCTACAAGTTTTCTTTCACCAACGTCATCCCAACAGGTTGGTGTACGACATCTCTTTCCATATAATTCTTCATATGGTGCCATCTGAATACTCGAATGGAAGCTATTGTTATAGAAAATTCTACCAATGGTAAATATTGATCCCACATACCCTGAAAGTCAATTGAGCAAGATCTCAACAAGTCTTCTAAGGTCTGAATAGTCCGTTCTGATTGTCCATCTGTATGAGGGTGGTAAGAAGTGCTCAAATGAAGTTCAGTATCCAGGGATTTCTGAAGACTTTTCCAAAATCGTGAAGTAAAACGGGGATCACGATCAGAAACAATCGATAGGGGTACTCCATGAAGTCTCACAACTTCATTAATATATAGTCTTGCTAGACGTTCCAGGGGTAGATCCTCTCTTATAGCAAGAAAATTTGCTGACTTGGTAAGACGATCAATAATAACCCATATTGCATCATTCCTTCTAGGAGTCTTTGGTAGCCCCATGACAAAGTCCATCGTAATATTGTCCCATTTCCACTCCAGTATGGGAAGAGGTTTCATGACTCCTCCAGGCTATTGCCTTCCAGCTTTCACTTGTTGACAAACCATACATCTTGACACAAAATTAGCAATCTCCCTCTTCATGTTGTCCCACCAAAAATGTTCCTTCAAATCTCTATACATTTTCGTGCTCCCAGGGTGTATAGAGAAATTTGAACTATGAGCATCATCCAACAATTCCCTTTTTAGATCAGGTAAATTGGGAACACAAAGTCTCTTCCCGAATTTCAAAATTCCATCTTCATACACAAAGTCTCTCAATCTACCATCATTCACAGCTTTAATCTTCTTTTGAAATTCTTCATCATCGGTCTGAGAACTCTTAATCCTTTCTAGTAAAGATGGTTTGGCAACCATTTGAAAAAGTATTGATGTTTCACCTTCCCTGGTTATTCCCATGTCCATCTTCACTAGATCCATGAAAATTGGATCCCTTTCAATTCTCATATTGTTCAAATCTCCATGGTCTTTTCTACTCAAAGCATCTTCCACCTTGTTTGCTTTCCCCGGGTGGTAGTGTATCGTGCAATCATAATCCTTGAGTAATTCAAGCCATCTCCTTTGCCTCATGTTGAGTTCTTTTTGTGAGAAAATATACTTCAAACTCTTGTGATTAGTATAAATCTCAAATTTTTCACCATAGAGGTAGTGCCTCCATATCTTCAAAGCAAAGATCACAGCTGCTAACTCGAGATCATGAGTAGGATAGTTTTGTTCATGAATTTTCAACTGTCGTGATGCATAGGCAATAACTCTATCATTCTGCATAAGGACACAACCAAGTCCTTTCTTTGATGAATCACTATAAATAACGAAACCATCATTCCCCGATGGTAGAGTCAATATAAGAGCATTGACTAATCTTCTCTTCAGTTCTTCAAAAAATTCTTCACACTCTTTTGTCCAAACAAATTTAACCCCTTTACGTGTGAGCTTCGTTAATGGGTTAGCCAGTCGGGCAAAATTCTGGACGAAACGTCGATAATAACCTGCCAAACCAATAAAACTACATACCTCAGTTATACTCGTAGGTGCTGGCCATTCTTGGATTGCCTTGGTTTTAGAAGGATCAACAGAGATTCTATCTTTAGAGACAATATGGCCAAGAAAAGAAATCTCCTGAAGCCATAATTCACACTTGCTAAACTTCCCATATAATTCATGCCTCCTCAGAGTCTTCAAGATAATGTTCAAGTGATTTTCATGATCTTCGTAGGTTTTGAAGTATACCAAGATAGCATCAATAAATACCACCACAAATTCATCTATATACTCCTTGAAAACTCTATTCATCAGATCCATGAATACAGAGGGTGAATTAGTCAATCCAAACGGCATTACGGTAAACTCGTAATGCCCGTACCTGGTTCGAAATGCTGTCTTCGGAATGTCTTCCTTCTTCACACACAACTGATGGTATCCAGATCGAAGGTCAATCTTTGAAAAGTATTGAGCTCCATGTAGTTGGTCAAATAAATCATCAATACATGGTAGGGGATACTTGTTCTTTATCGTTATAGCATTGATCTACCTGTAGTCGATACATAACCTCATAGATCCATCTTTCTTTTTAACAAAAAGAACAGGGGCTCCCCATGGAGAAACACTAGGGCGAATAAATCCCTTATTACTCAATTCCTATAGTTTTTTCTTTAGTTAAACTAATTCTACAGTGGCCATTCTATAAGGGGTCCTCAATATAGGCCTTGATCCAGGAATTAAATCAATGGAAAAATCAACTTCTCGTTCTGGAGGATGTCTAGGTAAATCTTCCAAAATAAATCTACAAATTCTTTCACAATAGGTACATCCTCTATTTGAACATTCCTTTCCTCGCCGACAGTTATTTCATTCTCTTCCTCCCCAAAGCCTGAAATATTTTCTCTAGGGAATTTATCCATTTCTCAGCTACTAAGGGATTTGTACTCCCATTGAACATCGGTGGCTTTTACCTCATGAATCGATCTAACATTGATCCTCCACGCTGTGGATCAGGGTGCTCCATATGGGTAAGGTTATTATTCATAACCTGAGTAAGTTGTCCCAGTATGGTGATTAGCTGATCGGCACCAGTTGCATCACCAGCTCCACTATAATTATCTTGAGCAGGAGGGCAATCCCTACATGGAGTGCGTGCATTGATACGGTTTCCATTTCTTCCACTAGGCGCCATTTCTAAACAATGGAATAAACTAGATCAGTTTATGAATCAAAATACATAATCCCATACTTATAAAACACTTAACATAAATTGAACTATTTATGGATATAATCCATAATCATAAAAAAAATTCTTTGAGGAAGTATATACTCATAAACCCTTCATAATGATTTGTAAAGAAAATGAGAGTTATCTAAGCATATCCCCCTGGGAGTGTCGTAACCAAGAGTGCAGCAAGGCCCGTTGTCGTGCACCAGTTACCGTTCGAGTCTAGATCAAAGCGGTGTTTTCGGGTTTTACCCCTAGGTACATCTGTGCCAGAGCCGCCTCTACCTGCTCGTATCCAGACAGGGATGTATTTCTCGGAAAACTCACAAAATCTCTACAATACCAAAATTCTTGGAAGTTATTCTATACTAATCCTCAAAGTTCATCTTAGGTATACGTGCTCTAATCAGAGTTTATCTAAATCTAGCTTCCAAGGTTTGTACTAAACTTCCTCTGATACCAACTGTAACGCCCCGACCCCAGTTACCTAGAGTCGGTGCATTATTACATAACATTGGCATGATCACAAGAAAGATCAAATCTCGAAAGACCGATTGGTTTAGTAGTCTTGGAAACACTAGATATATTCATAAGTCTTACATTACATCATAAAATGAAAAACTACTACAACAACATATTATCTCCATAATCCACACTCATATCCCCACATAATATCCCTGCAGGTCATTCATAATTTACTTCTTCACTTCCTGGGAAAAATAAAACATAGAAAAGGGGTGAGCTCAAATGCCCAGTAAGGATAACAATATTCTGGAAACTTTCATAAATAAGAATAAACATTTAAGGCTATGTATAACTAAAACAAAAGCCTTTTAAACTTGAACTTCAACATAGTATGGAAAAAGTAAAATGAAATAATGCCATTTACTTGTTCACATGGATATTCTACTAATCGAATAATCACATGCAATATCAATAACCACTTTCATAATGTTGGAATGCATAATGCCAGACTATCATAACCACATAGCCAAGGCCTCGTGCCAAGACTACAAATAAGATTTTTCCAAGGCCTTGTGCCAAGACACTAGTTTGTCTCATGAGACCTACTGATGCATCGAGGAGCTATAGTGGGCTCCACCCGTCACATATTAAGTCCAATGCATTCCCATATGAAAAGGTTTAAACATAACATAAACATTCATATTAAAACTAGCATACGAAATGTCAATAATTTCTCCATAAACTATGAATGGTATAAAAATAGCACATCCACAGTCAAACATATCACAAAACCTTCAATACAGTATAGAAGTTTTTTATCATAATAAATCAACTTCAAATAATCGTAAAATCCATCAAAGGATGTTGACATAGATGAAATCAAAACTCTTTTTAGAGGAATATCTCTTTTATTTTTTTGAAATCATTTAAGAGCCATATAAAATAAAACATTTTCTTTGAAAATATTCTTATAATCTTGTAAGGAAAGCTTTGAAGATTTTATAACAGCGGAAAATAGCCGCACCCACTGTATAAGTTAAAAAAACATTCTTACCTTAATTCTACCGAAAAGGTTAAAAAGGACCTTGTTTTGAAAACGACGAAAAGATTCCTTTATAAACCTCTAAAAGTCAAACAAGGGTATAAATTACTTTAACCAATATTCTTGTAAATAATAAAATTGTTTTGAAATACATTTTTAAGAAAACATGGATGTGGATGATAAAGAGATCCCAGTAGATTATTACGTATAAACAACCTCGGATAATGAAGAGGTTGTGAAATAACCCTTACCTTGTACTTTTCCTTGGTTGGGGTAGGTTAACCTCCTGTATAATGGCGAAATAATTGTTTTTAAATTATACAAGAATCATATATATTAATATGATATCATATATGATCTTTTAACATTGACTTGTTAATAATATCTTAGAATTATCGTCGTTTCGGGTGTTAACTTACTCATTTTCATTTATATGTTTTGTTACATAAGCCATGTTTGTTGTATCTTATTCATATCCATAATGATATAAAGTCCTTAAACATCATTTTTAAATCATCAAATGATAATTATACTAGAATGGATACGATGGAGAATGAATCTCATCGCGTTCGTGGAGACGGTAGTCCGTACATACGCATGAGCGACAATATCATTCTTTTGATATTAAAATAATATATAAATGGATGGTATATCATATATACTAAATCATTAACATGTTATATTTATTATTTACATGAGTTACACATCATTATTATACCCATCCAAATAATATTATATTGAATAACAATTACACCACGACGTGGAGACGGTAAGCCGTACATACGCACGTATGGTGACATGTTATTCAAAGGGTGGATAGAATACTGAATATGGTTGTACCATACATATAATAACATCACAGTATATATATGATACTGGAGTTATTATTTTAGAATGGTAACAACAAAGGAAGAAGAAGTGGAAGAAGAAATGAACTTGGAAAAAGGGTGGTGAAATCATTACCTCTTCTTCGGTTTCTTCCTTTTGATTTGATCAAAAGGGCTCCTTAGGTTGGCTTTCTGATCAAACTAAGGCCTCTAGGTTGTAGTGAGGGAATTTGGGAGAGTATTTGGGTAGAGTTTGGCCGAACCAAAATGCTTTGATGGTGTGAAGAAATGAGAAGGAGGAGTGCCCTTTTATAAGAGGGGTGAGGGGCACCTTTGGAAAATCTAGAGATATTAGTTTATAATTAATTAATATTCGGTTTCCAATAGCTCCAAAGTTGACTATTCAAAGGTTAAGGTTGTGATGGGTCGAAAACAACTCAACCAATATAATTTAGACAGGTTTGGGTACTTATATTAACCTTATCTTTAAGTATTAACTCTAAGTTAATTAGTTTCACTTTTACAATGTCTCTTTGTATTTTTATATAATATGGTTAATAAACTTAATATATAAATCCAAGAGACCCCCAAGTGGTCCATTAATGATGCAAATATCATGATTTAAGTCTCTTTTCCGAACATTATATTTTTAGGAATTTAATATCAATTAATAATATAATATTTGTTTTAAGAACTCTTTTATGTCAATTTTGACACTATTCAATAGTTGATTTTTTTGAAACTCATAACAGATTGATTACTTCGAAAAAAGTAAATTAAATCAATCATAATATATCATATTATCCTATAAAATTAGTTTAATTCATTAAAAGTTTCATATTATATTTATTTGGGTATTTATAATATCAAATAATTTAATTTTTCACTATTTTAGTAATTACTGCATCATCATTGTGTCATAAATAAACTAAATTATTTAATGTCTAAAAATTATAAATAAAATATCATTATGTAGGAAATATTTTTATATTTCTAATGAATATTTATAATCTAAAATCCAACATATATAATCCAATGTAATAATTGTTTTTCTAAACGATATATGCTTGTGTCATTTTTGTATTCATTTTAACTTAATTAAAATAAAGTGTCCCTATCACATACAAGTGGCACCATGGGGTCCCAAAATCGACCCAAAGATGCTTATGGTCGAACATGTATCAACCAATAAGGATAAGACACGTTTTAGGTTAATTTAGTATTATTATAATATTATTTTTTAACCCTTATTTACCAGATTTACCCTTAACCATGGTAAATAAAATATTTACCACAGTAATTATTCAAAATGGATAAAAATAAAAGTTACCTATTTAAAAAATTTGGAAATCCTGATTCCGAATATGGAACCCATTTTTCTAAATTCAAAACACATAAGTGGCAGAAATTAATTTAAAATTAATTCCCGCTGTCAAAACAAAAAGCGTGTTTTTAAGAGATAATAATTATCAAAAGATTGACACTTGCTTATGTTCGGTTTAATTGTAAAATTATGTCCAATGAACAACATTATATTAAATGGTAAAAATATATTCTAAATATACTTTAAAACCACTCAAATTCATAATTTATCACTATTAATTATTTTGATTAAAAAAGTTGTTTTTAATTAAAATTTAGTAATTTTCACTATTCATCAAAATATGAAAGTTATCCGAAAAGTACCAAAATTTCACCTTAGGCTAAATTCGATATTCCGAATCCAGAAATGATGTCCATTTTAAAATATAAAATATATATAATTTCGAAAAATAGTTATTACTATTCATAACGGCTAGTTTGATTGGTTATGGTGTGTTAGAACTCGGTGTTGCGTACAACACACGCTATCACATTATTCAAAGAGAAGTGTACCGTAGAAGCTTGGGGTGTTATAAGAAAGTTGTCTGATGGGTGTTTTCAAATGGATTTAATGTGTTTGAGAATTTTAAAGAGGGTTTTCTTATGAGATGTATAGATTCTATATATGTGTATTTACATTGAATGAAAGTACATGTGAATGTGTTGATATATATGATGTGTATAATGTAAATTGAGCACAATTTCCATACAAGGTATTTTCTTTATGATGTGCAGGGGACAGGGTGAGAGGGCAGGGGTGGTTTTCTGGGGGAGGGGAAAGGGGGAAAAGTGGTAGGGGGAAGGGGTAGGGGGTGTGTTGGGTTCTTTTGAAATATGCAGGGGGTGTGCCAAATGGGCAGGGGGGAAGTGCAGTGGGCAGGGGTGTGCTGGGGAAGGGGGAAGGGGGTGTTCAGGGGGCAGAGAGTGTGCAGGAGTAGGGGGTGTGCTCGGGGGTGGGCAGTGTGTAGGGGGTGTACTGGGGAAGGGGGCAGGGGTGATTCTTTTTTATGAAATGGGGGGACATAATATTTGTTTTATGTGTTGTGCCTCACTAGTATAATTGGTTATTTTATGTTTTGTGCCTCACTAGTATAATTCCATTTAGAAAACCCATTCTTTATTTCATTATTGTATTACTAACATAATATTTTATTTATTATGTAGGTGAAATATTTTTCCTCAGTTAGAATGCTTTGTTCGGAAACCGCCGCCATGGACGACAATTTTTTAGAGCGAATGGATGCAAAAAGTATGGAACATCATTGTTTTTTAAATTTTTTTTGGATAAATGTAATTGTACCCAAATTAAACATTTTTTCAAATGTATATAGAATTGTGTTGTTTTGTATTCATGATTTCAAGTAAATGTATGTATCATTTTTTGTTCTTCTGTGCTTTGTGTATGGGTGTTGTTTGTGTTGTTTGCCAGTTTTGTTTGGACTATGTGCAGGTGCTATAATGTGTTTAGGTGCTGGGAAGGTTCTGTGCAGGTTCTAGTTTTGGATAGGATCTTTGGCCTTTATCAGCGCTAGTTAAGCACTGATAAATGGATAATATATCAGCGCTATTTTGAGCACTGATAAAGGTAGTTTTTATTAGCGCTCACAATAGGGCTGATATATTATACATTTATCAGCACTAAAAATAGAGCTAATAAATATTACCTTTATCAGCTCTTGCTTAGCACTAATAAATAATACCTTTATCAGCTCTTGCTTAGCACCGATAAAGGGGACCCCCCCATTATCTTCGCTGAGATTAACAGCTCTTTTTTAGCGCTGTTAAAGGTCGTTTTAGTTCTATTATAAACCATATTTGTAGTAGTGTTAAACACAAAAAGTAAAAAAGTTACTCAAATCATAGGTGAATTTGGTAAAAATATTTTTTGTTAATTTCTCTTTTATTTTTGGTTATTCACATTGAGTGATTATATTGGGTACTATTTATCTTACTCTTTATAATGGTTCGAATAAACTGAATTCGATACAATATTATCAATGTTGATTCCCCCATTATCATAGTGATTTCTTGTGTTCACTAGGCACCTTAAGTGGTATCAATGATGAGGTTCTTCCTCTGATGGATATGTTTTGTGTTTATTAAGTTTTAGTTGTGATATATGAAGCAAAAAAATTGATTCATTTTTTGAATATCCTCATAAGAATAATATATAGGTATTCCTTATTCAAGATTATATGGATTTTATTTCATCCAATACTTTAATGAACAATTAGAAGAATGAAGTAAATAAGTAGAAGAAGACTCAATTAATAGAAAATAAAATGAGTATTCACCACTCAATAAAGCTAATTGAGTTGGATAAATTATTGTAATATTTTTTGACTATTATTTTCTAGACGAATATACTTAGGATATGATGATTATGATTGTATATAATTACTTTTCTTTTTTATTTTTCAATAAAGGATTAAATGAAAATAATTCCTTAAGATGTTTTCAAATTTTAACTTTAGTTCATTGGGGATATATTGGGTGAGAGGAAATATTTTTAGACAGAGATAAGTGAATCTAAGAATGAATTCGGTTAGAAAATAATAAAATAAAATAAAAATTCAATGAAGTTGATGTGAAATAGAAATATATATTATAATTTAAACATAAATACTACTAGAATGAATATGATTTGTAAAAAAAATTAGGAAAAACATAAGACTGTTATATATCATAAATAGAATATTTTTTCATTACAAAAAACATAAAAAATAAATTTTTTTATAAATAATTATAAAATAAAGATAAAAGAAAAAAGTGTTTAGGAACTCAATAATATCCTATAATACAAGTTTATTATGCAGGATGGTATTTAAATTCCTGTTAAATTGATAAGAAGAAAACATAAATATAATGTGAAATAAATTGAAGAAGAGAATGTCATTCTAAATTTAAAGAATTTTGAGTTTGAAGTAAAATTGAGATATTTGGAAGCAGTAAAAAATGAATCATAATTGGTTCTTGGGAGAAAAAGGTCATTTAATCAAGAAATTTGAAGATATTGATAATTCAGAAATACCACATTCTTTTGAAAATAAAGTCTTGAAACTATATTGGTATAAATATACATCATCAACAATGAAAATAGAGGTAAATATTATTCGAAAAAATTAATTTATACTAAAAGTATTTCGATTAAAATTAAAATGTGCAAGGATTATTTAGATAATCTTTTCAGAAACAATATAAAAATCGGTTTCCTAAAATATACTCAACTGAAAAGGTTTTTTTTCACAAAAATAGTAAGTATATCATGGTGTAGAGATTTTTTTTAAAGGATAAAATCTAGATTCAATTTATAATGTTGTTTTTGTGATAAATTTGTGTATAAATCACTCAATAATTATCATAATTGGTTAATTTATAGAAGGTAATGATGTTTATCACTTATGATGATATGTTATGGTTTAAATTAAAATTATATTCAAATAAATCTATATATCTCTAAAATATTTTAATGTTTTGAAGAAATTTATAAAAATTTAAATACAAGTGGTTAATTTTATGAGTAAGTATAGTTAAAATGTACTAATAAAGTATCCAAGACTATTTATTAAATAATAACATAAAATATGGGAAAGAAGTAAGGATATAATGGAAATGTGTTTACCATGGTTTATGTGCTAAGATATATAACTAAAAAACACAAGAACAATATGATGGATGATTCAACTATGAAAACCAAATTAATGATATAATAAATCATTTTCATGTTTATTAATATGTATTAGATATCTATATTAATTATTAATATTTTAAGAACTTTTTAAATCAACAATAAATTAATTTTTCTCAAAACTATTTTTTATATGGTTTTTATTAAAAAGTTTTATTTAGAAATTATAGAATTTTAATTTTATAAAATTAATTTTCTTTTTTAAACAAGAATATAACAATTAATATTAGGTTAAATTTTGTAATTTGTCATAAAATATTAATTTTTTTAATAGTTAAAAATACTGAACTTTTTAAAAATGTCATTTCTATTCAATGAATTGAGTAATTTAAAAGTACCATTAGGTTATTAAAATTACATAAAGTAACATAAGTATTATTTAGTTATATTTAATAGACCTAATTACATGTTAATCATCTTTATATTGTATTTTAGTATTATTTTATTTTTGGGTTTAAAAACAAGTTGTCTTTTGAAAACTGTTTTAAAGTCATATAATGTTTCCACATTTTAATTAAATAAAAACACTAATGAGGAAAGTTTTAAATAAAATTTATTTATTATATATCTATAAATATTAATTTAAATTTATATAATTATTATTATAAGTCATAGAGTTAATATAAAATCATTTTATGCTTAAAAATCACATTTCATGAACAATTGCTTTTTCTTCTCATCGGTGGGATTAATTTTAAATTAAATTATTTCACATATGTGAATTTAATTTGGTAAAATTGATCTTATATTTGAAAACATAATATTTTTTATTATATTATAATTCTCACATAATTTTTTGGTCATAATAAATAGTTAAAATGGTAAAAATCTTTTACAGTAGTTATGGTAAAAACGGATTTACCAGGGGTTAAACTAAAAAATAAAGGTTAAATAATCTAAAACCCTGTATAAATTCTATTATTTGTAAATAATTAGACCTTATATCATCTGATTATTTTTTAATGCTTTTTTCAGGATTTTTGGCTGGTGAAAAATGTGGGTATCACTTTTTTTCAAAAATTTAATGTATGTCCTCTCCCCCACTTATAAAGGGACACCCACTCTCCTTTCCTACTCACAACTACAAAGCCATTTGGTTTAAAAATTCCTACTTAAATACCTTCCTTGATTTCATAATCCTAACATAGATATCTTTTATTTATTTTATATTTTTCCTAATAATCTTTTTGGTGGTAACATAAGGAGGTTGTCTAATGAGGATGTGTTAATCTTAACAGAGAATTTTTTTTATTTCATCTTCCACCTACTTAAAATATTATTTATATTTGAGGATAAAATAAAACCAGTATATAAAATATATATATAATTTATTATGTAAATTTAATAACCTAAATCCATCACCTCTTCCATCAAATGGGAAACAAAACCATTATTCATGTGTACGACAGACTATCGCCTCGTGAATCGATGTAATTGATTTTAACCATCGCTTACCACAACTTTTAATAAATATGAATTTAATGTATATATGTATGGTATTTGTATCATAATTATACTATTTTAATTTTTATATCTCATATACCTTCTTACATTCCTTTCGGTTGGGGATACGACAACATCAATCAAATGCATGGAAGCCGGCTGCCTCGCGAAGCGATGTAATTCATTTTTCACTAATTCATTACATGGAAGGTAATAAAGAAAAATTTAATCAATATATGTGATATTAATTAAATAAATATTATATAAATGATATATTTATCACTATTAATAGATGATATATTATTTTATTTATTACATTGAAAAAATGATAACATAGTCTATGTGTACGTGTAGACTACCATCTCTATGAAGAGATGTGATTATTATTTCATCATCAGATCAAATGGATGATATATATAAGTATATTTAAGTAATAATATTTCATTTAGGATATTATGGTAATTTAATAAATTTAAATTAATACTTAACTTCTTTCAAAAATGATCATTGAAAAATGAAAATGTTACTCATGCGTACGTACAACCAGCCATCTCTATTATTATAACGTAGTTCATTTTTCAAAACCATATTTCATGATTTATTTTAAAATTATATATTATTTAAAAAATTATAATTCTTTTATGATTATTATTATATAGAGAATTTATTAATGAACTATCTTACCATAGTCATACTATCAAAGTCATTTTTAACACATATGTCGAATACCGTCAAGACATCTGAAGTTAACTTAAATGAATAACTAATTTTTTATAGAATTGAAAGAGATAAAATAAAGGGAATAATAAACAAGAAAAAGAGTTCTTATAATTTAAATAATTAACATTAATTTTTTAGGATGATAAAGAACATTTTGGAAAAGTCAGACTCAAGTTAAGGGACACTTTAATTAAAAACCCTCATTTTAAAAAGTTTTAATGATTTATTTTACAAATATTTTCTTCTATGTACATATTATGAAAATTATATTATAGATTTTTTTATATTGAAATGGATTTTCAAGGAAATTTTAATCCTATTTTGACACTCCATCAATGATTTTCAGAAAAGAATCTTTTAATATAATGTTTTAATTTATTTACAAATGAAAAAGAGACTGTTTTATGTTAGCATATATAGAAACAATTAATTTTCCCACTATTGTAGCCAATATTTTATGTTTTTATTTGTTTTTAATCTTCAATTTTTTATTCAAAGGAAACCCCTCATTTCTTTTTTAGGGCATTCTTGTATTGAAAATGGATTTTTAAAAATGAATGGGTATTTTAATATCTAGAAATTTTTTGTACATGGGTTCAAAAGTATTTTTCAAGATTTTTATGATGAAAATGTAAAAGAATAAAACATATTATTCATGATATGGTACATGATCAATATATATGAGAAACATTTGATGCTGATACAACTTATACAATGGTTTGATCTTGATTATATCTCATGGGTTAGCCAGATATATATTATTTAAAGGGTTGATCGGCTTTATATCTCATGAAAAATGTGTGATCCCAATATAGATTATATGAATGGTGAACCTCATTATATATCTCCAATGCATTGGTTAATGATTATGTTCTTCAGAGAATTATAATGGAATTCACTTATATGGTTATTGTAATTAATAGGGTTTTGAAAGGGTTTTATGAATGTGATTATCTAAATTTCCAAAAAAATGTTTTGATTTTTTTCTATTAGTTTTAAAGGTTTCATTTAAGAAATAATAGTGTGTTATTTTCATGTGGAAATATTTTTTTTTCATATTCTAGAATAACTTTTATGAAAAATAAAAATATACATGGGTTTTCATGTCTTTCACTAGACTAACATATTTCTCCTTTTTATGTACCGTACTCATATTTTTTTTCTCATCCCAAATTTTAAAAAAAATTAATAAGGATTAAGGATGGGTAATAAAAAAGAATATGTAAATATGAAATTCATGCATATTTTTCATTAAAAGAAGTCATGTTTTGTTTTAAATTTTTTAAATTGTAGGAAAAACAGACACAGATTAAAATTGTCCCCTTTATATATATATATGGGGTGGGTTATGTAATAATTATGACCTACCTTTATAAAAATATTAACCTAAAATATATTTGGGAAAATAAATTTAATTCTAGTGTAAATTCACTATAATTTGTAATTTTTAAGGTCAGGTCCTTACAATTACTATCAAATAAATTTTTTAGATAAATTTATGTGTTAAGGTAATGATAATAGAATACCACTAAAATATTTTACAATATGTTTAAGTTGAAATGATATAATATTGAAATATTACAATGTTTATTTGTCTAAACTATGTATTTTTGGAATGGATTTCTATAAAATATATTGGGAAAATAATATAGGAAGGCACCGATTAGATAACATCCTTCCAAGTTAGCATCTTAGAATGGTGGGAATTAGAACTGATCAGTTTATTGTAGTGATGGATCAGTTAAAACAAGATATAAATGGTGGTACAATCCATGATTGAGAGTAGACATATCTATCATAGAGTAACATGGATATTGAAACAAAAATATGTGTGTCATTGGAGATTTTGAAAATGGCACATATGTTTCAAAGATAATTCAAGGTGAAACATCTCAAAAAATCCATTTAAGATTGAGGTACATGAAGGTAAAAAACATTGTTAATGGCTTCGGTTCATGGAGGTCACTATCCATGTGAAGCTTGAGGAGATAACCTCCACACAACATAACTCCCAATAAAATAATTCACTGGTTGTGTGGAGCTTGATGTTGTAAACTCCATGTATAATTACTCCAGTTCGTGGAACCAGATCACTTCAAAAATCTCATAATCTTCCCTGAAATCCTTTTTTTTTACAAAATAAATTCCCTTACCTTTACCAGGCCTATAAATAATTCCTCATGTATTAATTTTAATGGAACACAACCTTTGATATTTCGAGAAAATCTCTATGTTTTTTAATTTAAAAAGCTTCTTGAGCAAGAGAAGAGATGAATTTCCAAAGGTATCCATCCTTTAAGAAAATTATTCCCATGGGTTTTTGAGAACCATAACACATGGAATATATTCCTTTAACGAAGGTCCATGAAATTTTTATAAGAATAAAACCCTTTTGGATTTTTGATTTCATAAGATAATTTTCCTTCATGAAACAAACTTCATGGGAACCAAGATATCACTTCATGTTAGGGTCACCATGTTTCTAGAAACATGCTCTTTTATGAGATCCATGGGCTTTGTGAAGCCCCAAATTTTTCAAAACCAATTTTCAAGACCTATCTATGGTTTCTTTCTTCATTCAACACCCTTTCATGATATTTGAGTGCATGATTCCCCTATATGAATCTAGAACCAGTTAATTTTCACCTCAAATCTCCATGAAATCGGTACTACCAACCCTCGTGTCCTCCCATGTTTCTTTGAGTGTGGCTCGGTCCATTACCTTATCTTTTACTCCTAAACATAGGTACCATAATTCCACTTTCTCCTAATCATAGGAACCCTAACATCGGGAACCTGATTTCCACTTATTCATGGAAGTGTTTATTCCATGCCTCACCCATAGGCGCATGAGAAGTAGACACGTAAGCCCCAAAGGTGGAATCATCATGGGAAACAGCCAACCATTCCAAGTAGAGAATAATTTTTCGAGATATTCCTTTCCCACTTGGAAAAGGACACTCATATTTTTATCCCCATCCACATCTAAACTTCATGATGTAAAAATACCAAGGTTAACATCCTAGTCATACAAAATTAAACTACATAACCACATCTTAATCACATGAATTTAAACTATAAGCTTTCCCCGTGTGAAGAGAATGGGATTCCCCATGTATGATCATCATAGGATTAAAACCCCATAGAAATATACTCAGGGCCTAAACCCTTCAACCCCATGGAAAACTACTATGGGAAGCCCATTTGTGTTAGCCCCCACACAATCTATCATTGATACTCCTTCCATGGAATGAAAATCCTTACCACATGACGTTAAACTGCATGGACCAATTTTGTTGCTAAACCTTAAACTATGGCTTTTAACTACAGGGATGTTGATCCCTACTACTCAATAGGGTAGATAGGAATCCTATTTAAGGTTCAATCCCAACACATAGAAACCTCTAGGGTACCTTCCTAGGGTTCAATTTAGGTGACCCAATACTCCACCAAATCCTTATTGTGTGATAATCTTCCCCCTGGGGACACACATAATTGAATCCTGAAGTGAGGTCATCTTTCCCCTGGGGACACATTTAACACCCGTCTTATCCCTGCAAGATGTTAAACATGTGACCCACCTACCCTCACAAGACATTAAAAATGTGACCCATGTATCCCCACAATACATTAAACTTGTAACCCACCAATCCACAGAGGATGTTTAACCTATGAACAACTGATCCCCACAATATTCTAAATATGTTACCCACTTATCCCCACAAGACATTAAACTCACGAACCATCTCTCCCTATAAGAAATTAAACCTTGGACCCAACCTATCTCCAAAAAAATTAAACATGTGACCAAATTATCCCCACAATATATTAAAATCATGATCCATATGTCCCTATAAGATGTTAAAAATACATATAACCTATCACCACATGGCATTAAATGTGTTACCCAATTTTCCCCAAAATAGATTAAATCTACGACCCTAACATAAATTTTTCCCCCTATAATAACATGGGATTATTGAGGTAAAAATCCTTATAAGACTTATGAACCTGTCATAAACTACCTCATGGACCACATGGGATTCCCTATGTTCCACTACTAAGATGCCTCACAAATGAGATGCTCGGATAAATACTTTACAAGTACCCAACAAACCCAACATCTTGAAATTCCTAAAATTTCCAACATTACTTTCTACTATGGTCAAAGTATTATTCCCTATCAAGATAGAACTAGTGTAATTAACGATCATCCTCCTTGACATGGAACCAATATTGAGTTTCACAAACATTACTTAAATAAATTATGGAGTCTCGGACTATGTGATGAGATCTAAGGAGGAATCAGTGGAATTAGGAACCAACATCTCATTATCCAATTTCAATCAAGGATTTGAAATTACCAATTAATATGATAGAAGTTTTCTTCCTTTTGAAATAGGAAATGTAGGGAGACAAAGCATGTGCATCACTCCCGGATGGAGATGCATCATGCTTCCTCCACTACTAAAGTGTTGGAAATAGAAATGGTGAACAAGACAAGAAACTCTTCTACTACAACTATGGGAACTATTAATGATGGTGCACAATCATATTTACATTTAATTAGATCCATATATTCAGTACCAAGTCCTACTAGTCAAGAAATAGGACTACTATGATACTCTCTTGTGATTTGTGGTAGATAACATTGGGTATCCTCATTCTATAACATCCTTAATGTAGAATCCTTCTCTACTTCAGAAGGAATGGTTGAGATTTGTAAATTGGGAATCATGTTCACTATAACTATATTTACATTTTTTTCACATAATTTATTTGAATTAATCGATAACAGATCAGAAACCTAATGCCAGCAAGTTTAGGGGTAGGGAAAATGTTGGTGCGGTAATCCCACACAACTATATTCCTACCATGAAATCCACTTTGTACTAAGCTACTAGGTGCTCACACCCCATCTCACCCTCTGAGATCATCCAAGGGAGGGTTATCAATTCCATTATTTCTTGATACAAGTAGTAAATGTTCATCCCTATTTAGGATTTATCCCTCCAAGATCTTGAGGCATCAGCGCCTCACTAACACCACCTCCCTTGAGGACCGCACAGAGGAAAAACACCCTCTATTACAATAGTGAACCACTTTGGGATCCTGTTCGATGAGTGGTCTGGTGACTCACTCTCCTATTACAAGGAGTGAGTGGATGTTTGATCCATTCCCATCATATCCACCACTCGTGATGTTCCCAGGATAGATCCCATTAGGCTTCATCATTGCTAACATGGACCAGCCTCACATGATGATGAGTGGGATAACTATATCCTCGCTCTATTATCTTAGGTCTAGAACTCCCGGTGTCGAAGGTGGGGGATGTCCTAGAACATTTACCAATATGATTAATATTATATAGATTAATTTTACCATTCCACCACTACTATATCCTATCACATCCATGTAATAGGTGGACAGGGATCCATCTTCGCCTACCTAGGATTGAGACCCCATATGCCTCTCATACAGGCTGGGTTGACTCTCTCAATCATTTGTGCCACCTAAAGTTTTTACAGGCCATATTGTGATGATGAGTACTAATATTTAGGTCCTCTCCAGACTACCACTAACTATAGTGGAGTTAAACCCCAAGGTGAATACATGCCCTACTCTGAAGAACCATCTTGGGGAAGGAGGATGAACACCCGATATGCGGGTTGTGCCTGTGGTGTAGGCTGCAATGTACATGGAAGTAACATGAGTGAACTCATTCTTGGGGAAGTAATACACCATCAAAGTAAGGACTATGGGAATCATTGTGTCACCATAAACCTATTAAACTTTGAACCAATAAATGACACTATAATGGAACTTTCACCCCTACATCCAAAGTTGGGAGAAGAATACCATCGATTAAGGATTAAGATCCTTGAAGATGAAGTCCACAAGGTCTCTAAGATCCTCTATTGATACCCACGGGTGGAGGATATTTTGGAATCCATCCAAGGACAAGAAGTGTAACCTTCTCTATCCCTGTCACTCTCCCACCTCTCCACCTCTACACTAGAAGTTGGAGATATGTTGGGATCTTGGTTGATACCCACGGGTGATGGTGACTAGTCCAGTGAACCTAAAAGGAATGTTGTCATCCTCACATATGAATAAGTGGTAAAACCCCCATTCTATACTGATATGATCTTCAAGATAGCTCTACTCCTATAGATGTTATGGTGTTTAGTGGATATTTGACCCGTGTGGAACCCACTCTCCTAATAATCAACATAAAAGTAGTTATACATTGGTGCTTCCAACCATATAATCGTTTATGTAAATTAGGTATTTGTCCAACCAGGAGTAGGACCATCCCCCTAGTAGTTAATAAGAGGACTTGTGGGAACTATTATGCGCAAACTAGTTATCAATCATGTTTTGGCCACATATATCTCTAAATTTTTTCATTACAAAGTCCCACACTGTGGGACACATAGTTTTTTTCTAGAATATCTAAGCGATGATTCTCTTATATCAGGACCATCAGGTGATCTACCAAATTATCCATGAGAACCTTGATGTCATTCAACAACATTTAAAGGGGGTTGAGATCACATTAGTCCCAGTATTTTAGTGTTTTAAATCATATAGTTACCTCTATAAACTCAAATAAACCTACTCTAGTAGTACCAACTTGTTCTTCCAGGTCATTAAAGAGGAGTCTCAACATGATCAGATCATAGGTTGGGGGAAATATGTTTTCCTCCATTTCAAACCTATCATATGACAACAACAAGACCATCAACCCAACCGGCTTACTAACAGTGAATGTTTATCCCAAACCACCACCATAGTGAATGTGGTCACTATCAACCCTATAGAGGATATGAGAAACATGACTTACAACATGGGGAATTATAGGGAAAACCCTCTCTAAGGGGAATTTTAGTAGCAAGAAGACCCCCTAACTGATGTCTGCACTCATCAGTTGATATATAAACTAGGCCTCGAGAGTCCCCATAATTAGTTATTGCTGCCTACCCATAAATATATTGGAAATGGAAAGGGACATGTTGAGACCTCTAACCCATCCTAGGTTCTGTTAAAATTTTATTTGTACCCCATGATAGCTACATTGCTTTGGTAGCTTGAGAAATATTTATTGATCATTGTGAAAATTATTATTGAGAATTTATTAGACCATGAAAACATCATAAGGGACCCCATACCTCTTCCAGTGGGGAACTCAATCCTCCTCCTCGAAGAACCCTGATTTGAACTTGGTGGCTCTGTACACCCATTCATGGGAAAATCTAGAGCCTATGGAAAATGACTGAAATATGACTCACTAAACCCACTGGAGGAGGGTGATTACCCATCTCAAGATTGAGATAGTTCTTTTCCTCAAATTGATGATCCCTTAAACACATTATTTGCCACAAATCCTCACCAAGATGACATGATAGAAACTCTTATCAATCATCTTGAATCTCTTGAAACATGACAGATAGTAATTCCTCCAGAAGGAAAGTCATACTCAACATCAGTAGACCATGTCTGATCACCCCCATAATTTGAAAATCCACGATTCACCCTATTTAATGGGGTGGGTGATCTGTTATAGTATTTGGCACATTTCACCTAAATGTGTGGTCCAATTTTGGGGACTCCATAACAGAAGGAAGCCATTAAAATCTGATTCTTTGTCCATAATTTGGAAGGAAATGCATTCCTCTAGTAAATTCAGCATCCCAAAGGGTCCATTTTTTGTTTTTATGACCTTCATAGAGATTTCGTATACCATTTTATCTCCACATTGTTCAAGAAAATCATCTCTTCCCTATTCAAATGAAAACATATTCTCGAAGAGTGAGTTGCAGACTTCATCACCCAATGGAAGGGACTCACATATTCACCCAATATACTAATTTCTAAGGGATAACTATTGATGATGTGAGTGGGGAACATTAAAAATTAGTTATTCCAAACAATCATCACCTTGAACTAATTATTAGGATTTTAAGAGTTCTCCAAAAAAAAACTCAAAGTCTAGAAGAATCCTTATAGTGGACCAAACAACAGTCATGACTCTTTCCTCTTCCAAAACCTTATAGAAGTCTTATTAAAGTAAAGATAGTATTTTTACTCATGTATAGGGTCAAGAGCTCCCACACCTACTGTCCACTTTCTCAGATGATCCTCACCAAGAAAATCCTCACACAGTGAATCCCTACCATGTGTAGCCTCTCCAATCATAACAGCCTCATTGAGAGAATGTGGCTTTAGCCCCTGTAAAGGCTAGGATCCCATTATGCCTTTTGAAAAAAAACAAGACTTAATATTTTAAGGATTTGAAGGTCCTAGTATACTTGATATATTCCCTAGAAAAAGGGAATCGTAATGTTTCTAGAATATAGGAGAACCCATGAGGTTAAACGCACTGGTCACACCAATAACTTCTTATATCATTAAATCCTTGGAAATGCCATAAATTATTATTTTTTCTTTAAATATTAGATCCATGACCAAGTGGATCATTGTTTGGTCAGATTTTTCAGTGCCCCAACATAGGTGATACATGTCTCTGTTGACCTGAATTGTGACATTGAAGGCTCTAGTGAGTGGGAATAGACTCTCGACCCTGGAACACAGAAGTAAAATGACAGGAACGCTCATAAGGTTGTTTCTCAGGACCATGGTATTATTTATGTATGCTTGAGAAATCCATAACCTCCTATAGTTTTTTCTCCTCCTCCAACCATTCCCTCTATATCTTAATCACAACCTCCAAAGTCTTATAAGAATATATATTATCTACATAAGGTAAATTTCAGACTCCCACCGATGTCAAATCAGTATTTCACCCTTAGTGACTTCATACCACCTATGTTGGTAGATACACCTAGGTTGAAAGGCCTAACTAGGATCAATATATCAATTATAGGGGGAGGGGTGAATCATTGATAGATTTTTATTTTATATTATATTTTTTGTGTAACAACCTTAACCTCCTCTTAAATAATTATTACCTTTCTGAAAAAAAACATTTAAACAACCATAAGAATGAAATTATTTTCAAGGTTCACTACTCAAAAAGATTACATAGACCTTTGAATGGTTTATAAAAAATTAAATTCCACACAATACACTAGAAAGAAATACTTTTTGAGGATATATCAAGTAGGATATACCCTTACATTTTTATCACTATGATCAATACAACGGGACATATTCTTCTTCTAGGATAAACGATGTAAAACATGTTTGTGTAACAAGTTAATAATCTTTCACCTATTGCTTATAACTATGTTATCGTGATGGATTCTCAACTTACACTAATTTATTTCTTCAAAACATAATTACTCAATTTCCATCCTAGTAGAATGTAAGAACTTCACTATGGATTTCTTAAAAAATAGTTTGATGGGTCGGTATGATTCCACGGTCCGATACTTCAGTCCAGAAAATAAATAAGAAAATAGTTCCCTAGAAATAATTCCAAAACACTTCAAAATTACACAAGAATATTATGTTTCATTTCTCAATCTAATCTAATAACAACTTTCAACTTCTTCTTCTTTCCAAAAAACATTCTCAAGAAAACTCTATCTAGAAACTTCATATCTCTTAAAAACATTCATCACTCTCTCTTTCTCTCTCTTCACACAGGACTTGTAATATTTTCATGAATTACAATGTACATACTTATATTTAT
This sequence comes from Viscum album, assembly GCA_963277665.1. Lineage (NCBI taxonomy): Eukaryota > Viridiplantae > Streptophyta > Magnoliopsida > Santalales > Viscaceae > Viscum > Viscum album. The sequence goes on from OY728151.1 coordinate 571,279,695, forward strand.
AGGTGGTAAAAAAGTGGTATGGGTGGGAATCTAAAAAATTTACTGCTTAGCCAAATTGTCCAAAACTAGAATTTCACATTCACTTCGATATCATCCTTGAGTTTTTTAGGTCTTCTCAACTTTTCTCGATTCCTCTAAAAAATACACAAATAGACACCAAAATACTGTACCTTTTTAATTCTTTAGAAATATGAAAACATAAACACTGATACATAAATTATATATGTCATCTAACACTAGGTTCTCTATGACTAGAACCCTTCTTAGACACATATTACTTAACAAAAAACTTCATAACCTAGTGAAGGAAACATAAAATGGTGTGAGCTCATATGCTCCATAAGGGTAAACAAGGGAGGCATCTAAGAATAAACATGTTCATATGGATATGAAAACGTGACCATAATATTAGATGATCATACCCTTCATATCAAAGATCATAAACAAGAAGCATTCTATAATGATTGGTAGTTCATATGACACAAATCATAAAGGATGAAATATCATAATCCATGAATGAATAATATATGAATAAGACATGGAATTATGGTGTACACATAATCATATAAAATTATTTCCATATTAGTCATGGAATTACTTCAAAGGCCATATTAGTAGAATGGGTTCACTCCCCATTCCATCTTGGTAGTCATGTTTCACTCCCATGGACATTTTAGTAGCATGATTTCACTCTTCATACCATCTTGGTAGTCGTGGTTCTCTCCCATAGTTATCTTACTAGAATGAGTTCACTCCTCGTACCATCTTGAAAGTCATACATCACTCCAATGGCCATCTTAGTAGTTAAGGTTCACTCACATTGTAATCTTAATCAATAACATAAGATATTAATCTATAACCAATTCATTGGAGGGAGATATATTTACCACCCATATCATAATGAAATCATACATACATGTTCCACAATATCATTAAAAATCATATCATAACACTTGAAATGTAATGGGTGTCATAAAAATTTAAGCATATCTTAACAAGAAGAGAATGAAATGTTTCATAATTATTTCATCAAATTATAACCCATGAAATTAGTGTGTTTCATAAACATATAACCCATGAAAGAGAAACAAGTTTCATAAATATATAATCCATGAAAGAAAAACCGAATTCATAATCACATAACTCATGAAAGATTAAAAGATTTCATAAAAATCATTCCATAAAATATAAACAATTCAGAGAAATAATATAAATCGAACCCTTGGATAATTTCCTATAGATTCATCAGTAACATAAATGTATGTCATCTTATATGGAAAGTAATTTTAAAATATATTTCAAATACATTTTTTGAGTAAAATAACCTTTTTTAATTGGAAATGTATTTTTAAAAAATGAAACCTTTTTAAAACCATATTCATTGAAAATATGTTTAAAACCTAAAAATAAGCCTTCAAATAATTCTGAAAACATTTTTCCTTAAAAAATTATAAAATAATATTGAAAATATTTTCTAAGACGTTTTCCTTAAAAATTTATAAAATAATCTTGTGATCATTTTCAAAAAATATTACCATAAAAACTTATAATATAAGATTCAAAACATTTTAAAAACATTTTTATTTGAACACACTTTAAAAACTTATAAATAATTCTTAAAACATTTTTAAAACCATTTCTTCAAAAATACATTGAAAATGTAAAAAACAAAATGTTGATAATATTTTGAACACCATTTCTTTAAAATTACTTTAAAAACATATAAATAAAGATTGAAGAATATTTGAAGTTTATTTCTTTGAAAATACATTTAAAACTTATAAATAAAATCATTAAAACATTTTTAAAACCAATTTATAAAATAAATTTTTAAAAGAACAAATATTTTCGACTGAAGAGATAGGTAATGTCGAAGTTTCTTAAAAAACTCTTTCTTAATCATATTACATACCAAATAATTGAAAAATGGTTCCAATACATGAATATATCATGAATAACTAGAGGAGAATAAACTTAATGGGATTTCATGAGATATGGGTCATAATATTTCATCTAAGGAATCACAATCCTAAACAATCTCAAAAAGTGATGAGATTATTTAAATAAACTATTACCACTCTATAACATTGAAACATAATCCAAATTTAATAAAATGATATTACATGAAGCTTAAAACATCATGAAAATATTTATATACATTATTTAACATGTAAAAGGTAGTATACATAATGTATAGAAAAATATTGTTGCATAACATGGCATGTGTCTCAAAGAAGGCAGATTGAGACAAAATTACTTTACCAATTCTGTAACTTTTGAAACCTAAACCAAATGAAATATATATCATCAAATAGATAGGTAAATACCCATAAATTTAATCAAAATAATTATATAATATATCAATGGTAATTATACACACCGCATATAAGAAATAAGGGGTGAACATGGCCTGCATCTCACTGAAATAAGAAGTGAGATGAAATTCTCTTGCCTTGTGTCTTGACTCTCGTCGCACTCATACAAAATTAATGTATAATTAATCTAATTTTTTTATAAATCAATAAAAAAAATATTATTATATATATTAATTTATACCATTTTTTTATTACTTTAAATTTCCCTCTTCTTAATAATTTCATGTAATGTTACACTTCAGGTAATTATCTCTTTTCTTTTCGCATGTGTCTTGATTTGTTATATCATTGGTAATTATAAATATATCATGATTTACATAATATAATCCATGATATAAATATAATTTATATTCATTATATTTGTTTTATTATAATCTATAGAATATAGATTTATGAAATGGAATACAACGTTAATGGATATGGTAGGTCATACATACGCATGAATGTTGTATCTATTTTATTATCATATTAAAGGAAAGAAATAAATTGGAATATATGTATATATTTATATGATATCATTAAATTAGAATTATTATTTCATTTTAATCATATATGTTCACTGAAAACATCCTTAATAAATTCCATTTTGTGAGTGAACTAATCACACCGCTATGAGGGGGCGGTAGTCCACACTTCCTCAAAAGAAATTATCGTATTTACACAAAATGAAAAGTATAAAGATATTTGTTTGAAAATAATTAAATAATATTAAATACATAATATTTAAAATATATATCAAATATTAATAGTTTTTACATCATAATTTACAACCATGAAAGGTGGTAAATGAAAAAAATGAACAATCGTGAGGCGGTAGTTCACTGTACACATAAAAAAATGTTCATTGCACTTTATATGGAAGTTGGTATAATTATTGGTAAAATACTTAGAATAAATACATAAAATTATATTTATGATATTGTTTTTTTAGAATGTGATAATGAGATTGGATGAGTGGAAAATGAAAATAAGCTAAAGGAGTTTGAGGGAGGATGTTGCCTCTTCTTTGGGTAACACCTTTTGGTTTTCACAAAAGGGATTAATTGGATTTATTTATGCCAAAATTGAGGCTTAAAGGAGTAAGGGATGGAATTTTTTATTTTTATCAAAAAGATCTTGTCTGAACCTATGTGTTTTAAGAGGTGTGAGGAAAGGGAGAGGTGGTGGCCTTTAAAAGGGGACAAAAATAAGTCACTTGTTATTTTTGAAAAAAAGTTAGTTTTACCCATGTGTTTATATAGAAAAATTAATCAAAATCATCCAAAAAAATCATGTAAGGTTATGGAAAAATAATGGACATAAAATGGTTTTTTGAGTAGTTTTTAATTCATTTGGGTCCTTATGTTTAAGGAGTATTCCCTTGTTAAACTTAATTTTTTATTAATCATTGTAATTAATTTAAATTACATCCACTGATATTTTTTGTAAAAAACTATGTTTAACCTATTATAAATTATAAAATTTTCTTATTCAAAATATTTAATCCATTTTCAAAATTCCAATAACATAATTGGTTGAAATTAATTTAAATTTAATCTCACAAATGGGATGATATTGTAGATTTTTAAAGTAAAAAACATCCAAGTGTTTTCTAAGTTTTTATATTAAATTTCAAAGTGAAAATAATACCAATTACCTAAATTGTATTAATTTATAAAAAAATTAATCTAATTAAAATTTAAAAATAATTAGAAATTTAATTTAACCCTATAAAAAATTAGATGAAAAAGCAATTTTGAATTAAAATTCAGTATTTTTCATTATTCATTAAAAAATGAAACTTCGTAGAAAAATAAGAAAAATTAACCCTGAGATAATTATTATATTTCAATTTGAATGATGAATTTTATTATCACATTTAAGATTTATAAAAGTTCCCAAATATTCATTTAAAATATGTTCTCCATTAAATGACGGTAAAACTTCTTTTATGAAAATATAGGCTTTTATGTGTAATATTGAGTTTGTTCTTATCTTATGCTTATAAAATATATTGGATAAAAATAAAAGATATATTTTTGAATATATAAATTTTAAATTTAATTAATATCATCCCCTAGAAGTAATTGATTTAAATTTTTAAGATAAATCTTCTTTTTTCTTAAAAACAGTATTTTATAATATCAATCTCTTTATATTCATTTGGTTTATATATTTATTTCTAATTAATATATAACCAATTAATTAAACTATATATGTTAATAATTTATTTAATCCTATAATAATAAATTTAACATATATGTTATATCTTTTTAAATAATAATATTTTTAAAATATATTATTGTTCGATAACACTTGGTCTTGCACGTTACGCAATCCATCGGGGAAAGTCATTCTTGCGTGTAATGTAATCTAATATCGGTGTTCCATGTAGATAATTCTAAAATTTATATTGTGTGTATTTTATGATCAACTTGGTGTTTCATATAATGAAATCCATACATAGTTCTTTAATGTAGAATAAACTATTTTTAGTGTTACATGAAATGGAAAATATCACAATATTAAATTAATTAAAAAAATTATATTTCACAAAATCATGGGGTGATACATTCTAATCCTCTTAAAATGAATTTCTCCCTCTAGATCTTTCAAGTTTATCAAATTTTTAATACTTTAATCTTTATTTAATAGAAACTCTTATCGTAAAAATGAATATTAAAACTTAATTTAAAAAGGAAAGTTGGAATCCTAACAGGTACCCAAAGTAACACACAGTTGGATTTCTAAATAAGAGAACATAGGCGGAATGTGAAAAAATAGACGTGGAAGAAAACTCTAACTATCCTGTTCTGGATGAGAGTATTAGAGAACTTGGTTAGGATAAAGTTAATAATCATAGGCATAAATATGTGATTATTTAAGGGACCATCCGATTCATTGGAAAAGAAAGTGATTGGAAAACCTTTTTCAATTTAAAGATCATTTCCCTAAGGTTGAATAATTTTCATGAGAAGTTATACATACTTGATTTCATTACTTTCCATAAGTAAAATCTAACCCCTTGGTCATGTCTTGACAAATTTCCACATCACCTATTTATTGGAAAAGGAAGGTGATTTTTTAATTCCTAAAGCACTAATAGATTATGAGATCCTTGATAATTCATCCCATCTCTCTTTAGTTACAATCAATAAAAAATGTTAAAGAAGGATATTCAATATGCATAAATTCTCATATGATGAGATAATACTTTAATATCACAAACTTAATCCAAATTTTCACATAAACATCCCATAAATAGTTAACCTTATAACCCTTCTAAATGGTGAATATCCAGAACTATTGATATAATGACACTAAATCAACTTAACATTGATACCATGTACATCAAAAAGTATCTCTTGTTTTTCACATTCCAAATATTTGAATAACTTCATCCTATATTCAATTGAAACATGGTAATAACCTGAATTATTTTTAACACTTTTGGAAAACATGCAAGATTCCTTCTTCCAAAGGTTTTTAGATATATTCCTTAAATCTAAGAAGTTTTAAACATCATCCATGATGAAATAGACTACTTTTTCCACAAATTTGTAATCAAATCGATGATAATTAGTGTTATACAATATACTTTATCCAAATTAGTCATCTCTTTATCCAAGACTAACAAAATTTTCTGAATATATTGATCACATTACGGGTTACCTTCCCTTAATCAAAATATCACTTTTATAATTATTCCTCACCATTAAATATATAATATTCAATCCTTAATTAAAACATATATTAAAAATACTTATATATTTCATGATTAATATAACATAATCATTTAATTCCAAAATATAAATACTACATTCATCCAATTTTATTCATAAACCATTACTCTAGCCTCATCAACTTATTCCATAATACTTCTCTCTTAAAATATGAATTACGAATCATGTCTTAAGGTTACTCAACATAAATAAAATTACCCTTCTTATGTTTCATGTAAAAAAATCACGATGAAAATCACATACATTTCACAATTTTTTTGTTTATTTTTATTCAAAAGTATAACCAGTACTCATACCACATCCATGATTATATTTATGAGATTACAAATTGGAAAATATATTTAAATAATTTACATACTTTCCACATCGAAACATATAATGTTAACCTTTTTTTCATCTAGTTATCTCCATTGACTAAATCAAGAATGAATAGGGAGGGAAACTTATATCATAGAAATAAACCACATAACCATGAAAAATTTCTTATAAGATGTATAAATTATAAAACCTACATTTTAATAGATGACACCATAGGTTTATCATAGGTTATTCATAGAAATATTATATTCAAATACTTCATTATGGTTCGTAATGAGTTTTTGAATTTACAAAATATATCCCCTATGAGTCTCAAACCAAGTGTGCAGCAAGGCTCATTGCTGTGTACCAGGTTACGTCGAGTTAGGATCGATACATATTTTCATAGTTGTTACCCCTAGGAACATATGTTCCATATCCACATCCCCTTTTTGTATTCAAATAGTTATATAATTCTAGAAAACCACTCACTCTATCCTTTACCAAAATTCAGAGACATTTTCCTTAATATTAAGTCATCCTCATACTTATCCATAGAAAAATCCTTAAACATGTCCTTAAAAATATAACTAGGGGTCTCCATAACTTTCAATCATCCAATTTTCAAAAGGTTTCTTAAACCATACCATCTATACCAACTATAATAACCTAGTCTTAACGTATATATAAATTACATAACTTTTGTAGAATACTTAAAATAATACACAAACAGATGCCCAAAGATAGTATTAGTTTAGTGCCTTCGGAAAAATGGAAGTATAAAAATTATTACATAAGAAAGATATATTATCTCCTACTAGGTTCTTCGGGACTGTCATCCTCATTAGACACATATTACTTAATACATATGTTCATAACCTATGGAAGGAAACATAAAAATGTGTGAGATCATATGCTCAGTAAGAGTAAACGAGGGAGGTATGTAATCATAAACATGATCAAAGGGGTATGAGAATGTGATCACAACATTAGAAGGTCATACTCTTCATATCAAAGATCATAAACAAGAATAATGTAATAAATCAGGGTAGTTCATAATACATGAATCGTTAGGTAATAAATAACATAATTCATGAAATCATAACATACCAATAAGACAGAGAATTATATAAGACACATAATCAAATAAAATTATTTCCATGGTAGTAATGTAATCGCTACCAAGACCATCTTAGTAGCATGGGTTCAATCCCCATGTCATATTTGTAGTCATGGTTCACTCCCACGGCCATCTTAGTAGAAAACGTTCACTTCTCATACCATTTTGGTAGTCATGGTTCACTCCATTAGCCATCTTACTATCAAGAGTTCACTCTTCATACCATCTTGATAGTCATGGTTTCCTCCCATGGCCATCTTAGTAGTCAAGGTTCACTACCATTACCATCTTTGTATACCTCATGAGATATAAATATTTACACAATTCATTTTAGGGAGATATAGGTCCCACCCATCTCACAATTAAATCATACATATATGTACCCAAAGATCATTAAAAATCATATCATAACCCTTGAAATTAAATGGGTGTCATAAACATGTAATCATATCTTAAACAGTGGTAAAACATACGTTTCTTATTCATTTAATCAAACCATAACTTGTGAAAAGATGTGGATTTCAAAATCATATAACCCGTGAAAGAGAAAAATATTTTATCAACATATAACCCATGAATGAGACATAGATTTCATAAACATATAACTAATGAAAGAGAAATATATTTTGTAAACATCATTCCATAAAATTTAAACCATTCAGGGAAAGAATATTAGTAGAACCTTTGGATTATTTATAATAGATTCATAAGTAACATCAACATATTTTATCTTACATGGAATACTATTTTGAAATATATTTCAAAAAAGTGTCTTAAAGAAAAGATCATTTATTATTTGAAAAATAAATTAAAATTTAAAATCTTTTGAAACGATTTTCGTTGAAAATAATTTTAAAACTAATAAATATGTCCTGGAATATTTTTGAAAACCATTTTTCTTATAATCTTATAAAAGAATATTAAAACAATTTTTAAAACCCTTTTCCTTGAAAATTTATAAAATAAGACAGAAATATTTTTCAAAACTGTTTTCCTTGAATTCTTCTAAAATAAGAATAAAAAAATTTTAAAACTCTTTCTTTTAACACACATTCCAAACTTATAAATAAATTCTAAAATGTTTTTTAAAACCATTTCTCTAAAGAAACTTTAAAAACTTATAAAGAAAACCTTCAAAGTATTTTGAAAACCATTTTATTGAAAGTAATTTGAAAACATATAAATAAAATCTTAAAAAAAATTTAAAACCATTTATTTGAAAATAATTTGAAAACTTATAAAGAAAATCTTCTAAATGTTTTGAAAACCATTTTATGTAAAGGAGGATTTTAAGGAATAGTTATTTTTGACCGAAGAGAGAGGTAATGTCTAAATTATTTAAAAATCACTTTCTTAATCATCTGATTTACCAAAGAGTGGAAAAAATGTACTAATACATGAATATATCATGAATAACTATAGGAGAAGAAAATTAGTGAGAGTTATTGAGATATTTATCATAATATTTCATCAATTCAATCATAATCCTAAACAATCTTGAAAAACAATGAGATTGGTTCAATAAACTCTTACCACTTGGTAACTTGAAAAAATACTCCCATTTTAAGAAAATAAAATAAAATTAATATTATAATATCATAAAAATAATTAAATATTCAATTTAACGTATCATATCTAGTATACACACCTCATATAAAAATATAGGGGCATAACATGGCATGTGTCTCAAAGAAGGAAAATTGGGACAAAATTACTCTACGGATTTGATAACTTTTGATACCTAAACCCCATGAAATAAATATCATAAAATGGATATTTAAATACACATAAATTTAAGTTTACGAATAATATAATGCATATAAACACCACATATGATAAATACTTGGGAAACATGGCATGTATCTTACTGAAATAAAAAGTAAGATGAAATTCCCCTACCTTGTGTCATGACTCTCTTCGTACTCATACAAAATTCCTATATAATAAATATAGTTTATTATAAATCAATAAAAAAATAATATAATTATATCTAATTCCGTATATTATTTTATTATGGCTTTATAACACCCGGTTGTTAATAATTTCATGTTAAGGTTACGCTTCAGGAAATATTCTCTTTGTTTTTCGCATGTGTCTTAATTTGTTATATTTTTTTCGTTATACATATATGATTATTTACATAATATAAAAAATGATATAAATATCATTAATATTTATTTTATGTGTAATATAATAATTTATATAATATAGATGTATGAAATGGAGTACCCCATTCATTGAGACGGTAGGTCCCACGTATGCATCAACATTGTTTCCATTTTATTTTTGTATTGAAAGAAAGAAAGAAAATGAAATATATGTTTATATGTTTATTATATAATTAAAGTGGAATTATTATTTCATATATATAATATAATTTTACTAGTCATATCATTAATACATTCCATTTAGTGAGTGAACGAATCACATCGCTTTGTGGGGGAGGTAGTCCCCACTTCCTCAAATGAAATTATCATATTTACACAAAATATAAAGTATAAATATATGAGTTGTAAAATAATTAAAGAATATTAAATACTTAATATTTATCATATATATCAAATATAAATATATTTTCCATCAATATTTCCAACCATTAAAGTTAGTAAAGTAAAAAAATGATTAGTCGTCGTTTCATGAGGCAGTAGTTCGTTGTACACGTAGACAATATATTTGTTATCCATTAAATGGAAGTGTGTGTAATTTTATGTTGAAACCATAAAATATATAATCTATTTATATTTATGATAATTATTTTATTTTATAATCATTGAATAATGAGAGTGCATGGGGTGGAGAATGAAAATAAAATAAAGGTGTTTGAGGGAGAATGTTATGTCTTTTTTAGGTACCTCCTTTTGGTTTTTACAAGAGAGATTCCTTGGATTTATTTCTTCCCAAAGGTAGGATTAAAAGATTAAGGAAGGGATATTGGAAAGTTTATTTGGAAATTATTTTTTTATCCTATGTGGTTTGAGAGGTATGTGGAAAGGGGAGAGTTAGTGGCCTTTTATACGGGAGGAAAACGAGTCGGTGGGTTTTTTTAAAACAAGTTTGGTGTACCCACATTTTTACCCAAAACAAATCATCAAAAATAAAAAAAAACTTAAATAATGTAAGGTTTAGGGCCAAGTAATATACATAAATTTGTTTTTGGAAAAGTGTATAGATTATTAGGGCCTTTAATTTTAAGATTTATTCCTTTATTAAGCTTAATTTTACCTTAAACGATGTAATTAATTTTAATTACTTTCACTAATATTTTTGGTAAAAAACTAAGATGAACTTCTATTAAATTATAAATTATGATGATTAGAAATATGTAATATATTTAGTGAAATTAAAATCTTATAATTGGCATAAATTAATTTAAATTTAATCCCACAAACACGGTTACAATGCGGGTTTTTTAAATAAAAATGTCTAAAATTTGATAAGTTTACATATTCAATTTCAAATAAATTTTGATTCCATTAACCTAAATTGTATTAATTTATAAAAAATTAATATAATTAAACTTTAAAACCAATTAAAAATTTAATTTATCCATGTAAATAAATTAGGTAAAAAAATCAGTTTGAAATTAAAATTCAGTATTTTTCACTATTAATTAAAAATTGAAACTTCACAGAAAAATACCAAAAATTACCCTAAGATAATTTTTATGTTTATCTTTAAAAGATGATGTTTATTTGGGAATTTAATATTTATAAAAGTTCCAATGTTTAGATTTAAATTAGGTTCTTTATTAAAAGGTGTTAATGCTTCTTTTATAATAATAAAGGTTTTCATGTATAATATTGGGTTTATTCTTATCTTGTGATTATAAAATATATTCGATGAATATAAAAAATATTTTTCTGAATATATAAAATATAAATTTAAATAATATCATTCACTATTAGTAATTAATTTAACTTATTAAGATAAATCGTCTTTTTCACATAAAAATAGTCTTTTATAAAATCATTTCTTTTATATTCATTTGGATTCTATATTCATTTCTATTTAATAGGTAACCAGTGAATTAAACTATATATATTAATAAGTTAGTTAATACCATAATCTTAAATTTGATGGATATGTTATATATTATTAAACAATAATATTTTAAAAATATATTATTGGTCGGTAACACTCTGTCTTGTGTGTTATGCAAGAAGTCGAAGAAAGTCAATATTCCATGTAATGTAAGATAATATAAATGTTTTTGGTAGATAAAGATAATATATATGTTGTGCGTAGTACATTATTAAATTGGTGTTTCATATAACATAGTCCAGATATAGTGATTTAATATAAATTAAACTATTTTCAATGTTACGTGAAATAAAAAATACTGTAATATTAAATTAATTTGAAAAAATATATTTCAAAAAATATTTTGGTGTTACATTAATTCATTGTTAACCCACCAAAAACACATCAGATATCTTTTTTTCTTCACTAAATTTAAGAATAGCACAGCCTGATGAAAATGGTTGACTACGTTGTTGATCATCCTTTGATTGATCAGTCTCTGATCCCATTAAGATTATCAATCCCAACAAATCTAACTATCTTCGTTCATTAACCAAAAAAATTATCATTTTATTAACAATTATTCTTTAGAGAGAACATTTTATAGGATTGACTTTTGATATAAACATTGTGACCAACATATCAGTGTCATAACTCTTATGATTAATCGGTGACACAAAAAATCTAAGGGAATGGTGTCAAAAGAAAATACTTTCTTCCAGACTTTCCAAATGATGATTCATCCAATGAATTGACTCATTTAGTGAATCATACTTTCTGATGAATCATCCAACCTGATGGATTGATCAATCAATGCTTCAACAAAACATAAACTTTATCAACTTCAACCTATCGGGCCTTTCTTATTCCATAATCTTATGCTTTTATAATGAATTATTCATAACTTAGAGAACATTATCATCAATATAGCATTTTCTGACTTCCATTGGAATGTTCTATGATATCCCATTATTCCATAATCTTTTGTATTTATATAAAAAACTCAAACTGATTGATCGGTCTCTGAACCCATTCTGATTTAACTATACCAAACACACTATATCCCCCTTTATTTCATAAATATTGGATTATAAGATTAAACTTAATTCATGATGTATGAGAACTTTTATAACATCAAATCATTATCAGATTTTGTACCAAATATATTGAATGATATTCAGACTCTTATATAATTATTCATACTGATTGAAACATTCATTTTGGACCCAATATGAGTCTAAAATAAAATATTTTCTACAAACCTTCTTCAGAACATAAAATCTAAATAATTGGATTTTCTTAAGAAATTTGGGTCTGATAAATTGATTCTAGTACTTATTTAATCTGATCAACAATACATACAATGTAAGGTGATTTATTTTATTCAAAAAAACTACCAAAAACTTTCAAAAAACTTCTTCCAAAATCTAAAAATAACTTCCATCCAAATTGGTTCAAAAAACCACCCCCTTTAGGTTTTTCTATCAACAAACCTTCATAAATCACTGAACATTTTAACCTAAATCTAATGATTACATATCACCAATTCTAATCCAAAATGAGAAAAATTATTATAGGAAACAAGAATCATTTACAGAAAAACCAAGTTGCCCAAAATTAGTGACTTAAAAACATCTTAAACTTTCATAACTTTTTTGGGTTTCACCTTTCAAAACATTATCCATTTTTCTTTAAATACAATTTTTCTATATTATTTAAAAATATATCAAAAAAATTACACTTTCATGCCCAGATAAAAGATTACACAAAACTCCCCCTACATACATGCTTCCTTAAAAGGTTTATCACTTACCAATGGATATATTTATGAAAAATTATCCCCCTTTGAAAACACTATAAAATGACAAGATGGGAGAGGGGATAAAACACATACATCAACCTTAAATAGAGAGAGGTTGGATATAAGGTCTCAAACATAAACGTTACATATTATAGTCTTTTTTAACTACATTTCACATTCAATGATCTTTCTAATTTAGTGTTTTGGAGAATTAGAAAAAACTATTAAAAATTTATCCTATAAATTACAAGTGGAAACTTCTACTTAGTATCTATTTCTCCCCCATAAAATGTATTTAAAATAAAATATGGTTTCTCTTTAAAAAATATTCATAGTTTTCTCCTTGATCACAAATGTTTCCCTACTCGCCCTTAAACCCTTTGAAAAAACATTTTAAAACATGGGATAAGAAAAAAAAATATCCTTAAGGGATATAAAAATTATGAAATAAAACCTTTATTCCATGAATGGTTATAAATCCATGAAATTATTTTCATAAAGTTGTACTTTACACCAATAAAACATAATAGATCTATCTTACCTCATGAAATCATAAGTTTCCTACAAAAATCTATATAAAACGTAAATCATAAAGGTAACTTGTGGAATCATTACCATTTCACTCTTACATTGACTTTATCACTAACAACTATATGGGTAGTAACATTCATATTTATGTTTTGAATAACCATCATAGTGTATTCCATTAATATCTTAGAAACAAAACTTATAGGTTTACACCGTCTCATTACTCAATTCATTAAAGAGCTATAATGGGATTAACCGCCCTTAATTTATCATGGAACCACCCATTCTCATAAAAAATTCCTCGTAATCATAACATAAACATAACATATGAATCATGCATAAAATAAAAAAAAACTTTTCCACTTTTAAATCACTTTTCATTTTGGAAAAATCCGCGCATTATTAAATGGAAACAATTTATTTGAAAATAAAATCATAAACATGTATGGGACTTTTCAAAACATTAAAGTGACATGAAATCAGGAAATTTCATTCTTTACTTATTTGTTAAAATAATTTACTTTTTTCTTTGGAAAAATATCTTAAAAGTGTAACTTTAAAATATGTTTTAAAAATAAATTATCATACCATGGGTTTGACTCATCACATACAATATTTATCTCCCTTGATAAATAACTTTGGTTAATTATTTAATTTATTGATAACCTTTTTAAATTTTAGAATTCCTTTAATATCACTTATTGTCATGTTATAACAGTTAGTTAATTATTTAAGTTCATATCGGATGTATTGATGATATTTGGTACTTGAGTCCAAAATGAGTTTAGTATGATGTCAATAGTAAAATTGTTCATTAGTGCATCATCTGTAGAATAATATTCAGGAAATATTAATCTCTTTTATAAATAAATTATACTTTTAAATCAAACCATTATTTATGGTTATGATAAATTAAATATGTTATAGTCATGGAGACGGTAGGTCGTACGTTCGCATGAGTAACATTTTCATTTTTAAATGATCATTACGGAAATAATGTAATTATTATTCTATATTTACAAAATTATAATAAAATAATTAACTTAAAATTAATAATTTAAATGTACTTATATATATAATCCATGTGATGTGGTGATGAAAAATTAATCATCTCAATTCGTAGAGGTGATAGTTCACGTGTACACACGAATGACGTTATCATTTTTATGTGGATGAAATGGTGAGAACATAAATGATGTATTATACTATAATTATGAAAAATATGTCATTAATATAACATATAAACATTAATTCCATCATTATAACTAGTCTTAAGAAATGGTGATGGAAAACAAATTATATTAGTTCGTGAGGTGGTAGTCATTCATACACATGAACAATTAATAATTTTCTCATTCGATGAAAGTGGGTATGGATATAGGTCATGCCCAAAATTTAATAACATATATTTATATTGGTTAGACTATATTTATTATTTTATAATTTTTTAAAAATATTTTAATAAATTTTAATTAAAAAAAATAGAAACACTTAATTAGAAACAATACCTTTTATTCAAGAAATCTCTTTTTCTTTACACCTTAAGACCACTAAGGGTGTTTTTCTTCCTAAACTAAGAGAAATACTATATTTAGAGGTATATATTAACGTATTGGTGTAGATATTTTCTGAACTAAATAGTTTTTTAAGTGTTAAAAAAGATAATAATAAGTTCCCTTTTATAACAGAGGGTAGGGTCACTCTTAGAATTCATCAAAATATTAAATTAATATAAAATAATTTTATATTAAAAATGGTCTAAAAATTATTTATTTATAATATATGATGATAGTGGGTATAAATACCTTTATAAAATTAAAATTTGGTATGTTTTGACTATTGTTTCCATATCTTTTGGATTTAACCCTTACTTTACCTCTTTAACTCTTACCATGATAACATGTGCTTTTACTATTTAAAGGTTCATATAATTACTATAAAATGAAAAAATTATCATAACTGGATTATTCATTAAATTTTCAACCTTATCCCAGTCATTTGGCCAGATTTTATATTTTTATGAAGTTTATTTCATTTAATAAAATATTACTTATTTTAATATATCATTAATGTCAATTTTGACACTATTCATTAAATGAATTTTTAGAAATATCATAAAAACATGATATGTTATAAAAAATATTTTAATACAAAAAAAATGTAAAACTAACTAATAAAATTATTTTATGACATTAATTATATCAAATTTTAATTATTTTATTATTTTTAGTATCATTTATTTGATATTTTAATTAATTAAACAATTATTGCATCATCTTTGTTCAATCCTTTAATTTAATTATTTCTTCCATAAAAATTAAATATAAATTATCATGATAAATATTAACATTCTATAATTAAAAATTCTATTTATGTTCAAAATATATCCCTTATATCACCCCATATTAAAAATATTTCACTTGTTAAAAACAAAAGTATGACAAAATTGACTTTTCACTGAATAAAATACTATAAATGGACTAAACTCATCCATGTGGCTCCAAAAGATAAAAAAATATTCAAAACGATAATTTTGGTTCATAACAACCCATCGAGTAAAATTAGGACATGTTTTAGGGTAATTTAATCATATTTATAATTTTATTTTTTCCCTTAATTACGTAATTTACCCTTAAATGTGGTTATTAAAATTACTAATGTTACAATTCATGTTGTCAAAATATAAAATGGAACAATTTAATATATTTTTACCTTTTGATTTCAAATATTTAATCTATTTTTAAAAAATTAAAACTTATAATCGGCTAAAATTAATTTAAAATTAATCCAATTGATGAATTGAGAAAACGTGTTTTAAAAGTAAAGACATTGAATAGATTGAAATATTTTTATATCCAAATTAAATTTCAAATTAATTAAAATGACATTAATTAGACTAAATGATAAAATATTTATCTATTTATACTTTAAAACCAATTAAAAATACAATTTAAAAATATGAATTATTTAAAAAAATTTGTTTTCAATTAAAAA
The DNA here is from genome assembly GCA_963277665.1 of Viscum album. Taxonomy (NCBI): domain Eukaryota; kingdom Viridiplantae; phylum Streptophyta; class Magnoliopsida; order Santalales; family Viscaceae; genus Viscum; species Viscum album. The sequence goes on from OY728151.1 coordinate 571,296,552, forward strand.
TGGAATAATTTTTAACTATTCATCAATAGATGAAACTTATTAGAAAGATTCCAAAAAATAATTCAAAGTAAATTTTTATAATCCTATTTAAAATAATAATTTTACTTTTTTCAAATATAATTTATAAAAGTTCTAAAAACATTATTTAAAATAATTATGTCATCCAAAGCAGGTTAAACTCCCTTATTAGAAAACTTTTTCTTTTATGCGTAAAATCGTATTTGTTCTTACATCATGTATAGAAAACACATAAGATAAATTTCAACAATTTTATTTAATTTATTTATGTATATATAATCAATATAATCAAACAAGAGTCATTTTTTTATTTATTGTCATAAAACAAACTTTTGCACATTTAAATAGTTTTCAGAAGAAAGAAACACTTTTATTTTAAAAACGGTTTTACTTTGATTTATAATTAATTCTTAAAAGAAATATATATACATGTGTAAACCATATTTCTATAATTTAGTTAAAATTTTTATTTCCCTTCATTCTAATGTCTATGTTATAATGGTAACATTAAACTATTAATATTTAGTTGTTCACTTAAGCTCGATATGGCGTACAATGTATGTTATTAATGATGATATTTCTTTTTTTTAACTAGGGATGTTACATTATCCCACCTTTATAAATGTCGCCCTAAAAAATCTAAATTTGGGGTTAGTAACTAAGGTTTTACTTTTCAAAATACCTTTATTGAAATCCCACATTGGAAACATTATTAAGATAACTTCAACTTTAAAAGAATAAAAGAGAATTATGAAGGTCATATGAGATAACACATAGAAGGATTCCATGTGGTAAAACATGTATTTGAAAGATAAAACTAACTATCAAGTTCTTATGGAGAGTGATAGAGAACATGGTCATGAGAAACTTTGTAATCACAAAACCAAAAATATGTTATGGGTTAAAATCTCATTGGTTTCTTAATAAGAAAAGTAAATGGATAACTTTTTTGTTTTAAGATCCTTTTCAAAGAGTTAAGGAATTTATTTACTTCCTATAATAATATCACAAATAAATATACTTACTTCAAAAGCTTAATTTCACCCTTTAATCAATTTCAACCTAAAATTCATCTTTTCTTCCAGATGATGAGTATTCAAGGTGAATTAGTCATGCACAAAGCACAAGAATCAACTTCTAGATAATCACATAATCCAAAAAAACATAACTATCTATTCCTACTATATTTATGTATTAACCAAACCAAAATGGTTAGGATAAGATAAGATAATTCCACAAAAATAAGAAATATTTATATGAAGAAAAACTATTTCAATATCCAAAATTAAATAGTGACACACAATGGTTAATATAGATCATTAAACAAATGAATATACTTAAAATTCATCAAAAATATTCTATACTAAGATTTAAACTCAAAAATTGGAATGATTTGATCACATAGTATTCCGAATAATATCAATCACTCTTAATGTTTCATACCTAAAATTTAATTTCTTAAATCAAATAATCTCTATGATATGCTAACCATTTCCATAAATAACCTGACTGGCCACAAATCCAAAATAAATTCATATATTATTAGAAAATATAATTTTAACCTTTGTTCCTCAAAAAAAATAACCTAATATTCTATTTACCTAAATCATATAATGTTCCCAAAATAGTAAACATCTTCTAAAATAAAATTATTCACTTAATGGAAAAATCATTTTCCAATCCCAAGGTTGTTCATTAGATAAAAAAATATGATATCAAAACCAAATAATTCTTCATCCCTCAAATAGTTTAACTAAAAATAAAAATTCATACATACTGGGACTTCATGTAGTCCATTTGTAGGTGATTCATCCTTGTTGATCTCTGGTTTTGGGTTCAATTCCCACAGCCCTGCTAGATACGACCGGTTGTCACCCATTCTACAGGATGTCATTTTTCTAAAACTATATAACTCTCATAGAATTAATAGAAAAATAAATTCATCATTAGATGGAATTTTCTAACCACATAGGTTATCTAAAACATTTAATTTTATATCACAAAATTTAATAAATCATAATTCTCTTAGAAATAAATTTATTCAATAATACCATTAATCACCATAAAATTTAATAACATAAATCCCCAAAAGGGGTTTCTAAGGCCCTGAAATTATGGTAAATATTAAATTTATAAACCCATTATGATATCCCAAACTCTTAATAAAACATCCTAATCTACAATTTTTTCTAAACCATCCTTTGATACCAATTTTAAGTCCTCGGCCTTAAACATTGCATGTCACGAACCATCCCTCGGGACTCGTGTCATAACTACACAAATTCTGCCTCCCATAGTCCAAGGGCTAGCGACTAGTATTGAGTAGGAATATCCTACAAGTGGGAGGCATTTTACAAAGTGCCTATACACATGCACTAGCACCCAAGAAAAATGGTTGAAAATCGAAACACTGAGCAGACAATACAAACCAAAAGTAAAGTGGGCTAGTATAAAATCCTAAAAAAGAAAATTACAAGCTCCTAGAATCTATCTACTAAATACCCTACCTGAAGGGTAGGTACATAAGCTATCAAAATTCATTGAGGTGCACCTTATCTGTCGGGTCTCCCTCCAATCACCATTAAGCCCCGACCTACTAAGGACTTTTTCAAAGAATTCTATCGTATGTATAAGACACAACACATGTTGGTGAACCCCATACAGGGGTGAGTAATAAAATAATTAGAAATGACCTCAAACCATAAAAGTAAAACTACAAATGAAAGTACACATGAAGTATAGCCACTAAGTAAGGTACACACGAAGTAAAATTACTATGGATGGTACACTATGTATAGACACAAAGGTATGTACACAAAAAGAATGTTATGTACACCAATAAGGTAACTACACCAACTACGATACTAATGAAGGTACACACCGAGTACTCTAAGTCCACCACTAAGGTAAGTACACCAAGTACTCTAAGTGAACCACTAAGGTAGGTACACCAAGTACGGTCACTAAGGAAGATGCACACAAGTATGCTAAGTACCTCACTAAGGTAAGTACACCAAGTACGAACACTAACTATACCACTAAGGTATGTACAAGAAGTACGGTCACTGAGTACCCCACTAAGGTAATTACACCATGTTTGGTCACTAAGGAAGGTACACACAAGTACTCTAAGTACACTACTAAGGTAGTACACAAAGTATGGTCACTAATTACACCACTATGTTAAGTACACTAAATACACTAAATACACCAATAAGGAAAGTACACATGAAATTAAGTCATCTCAGACAGTTATTAATCTAAATTTTGTAAATAAATACTATCATACATAGTCATAGAACATCCACTACCACTGATTCACTTAGACCTGATGAATCGTCTAGACCTGCTATGTCACCAACACCTACTAAGTCTCCTAGATCCACTGAATCACTTTGACCCACTGAGTCTCATAGAACCGCTGATTCACATAGACCTACTGAGTTTCCTAGACCAGCCGAGTCACTTAGTCCCACATTCATAGTCTTCTCATCACATTCAAGCACATGATTCCTGTTCATAGTGTTCTTATTCCAGGATATCCTATTATTCAAGCCAAAGGTCATATATAGACCTCCATGAGAACCCACTTAGATTATCTCAAAAACACTTCCTTTTCATGAGGGTCCCAACTATGAATACATATCGTCAATCAGGCGTACGGTTTAGAAGATATGAGCCTTTTAGTAAAAAGGGGTTGGTTGGGTCCAAGTCAGGCCCAAACCGACTGGGCCTGGCCGTCTGCACCAGCCTGGACCAAGGCCATCTTACCTACCAAGCCCGACGCACTGGATCAGGCCAGTGTGGTTCACCCGGTATACGGAAAGCACCGCATCCCCCCCCCCCCCCACGACCATTCTCGCAGGTTTCCTCTGCGATACAGCTAGACCGTAGCCTCTAGCCGCATGACATAGCCCACTTGTTGCATCTTTCATGGGTTTTTTTTGTCGACGGGTTCCTCTATGGGCCACCAGACTCGCTCTGGTGGTCTGTTTTCTGATCTAGGAGTACCATTGAAATCCCTCAGTCACTGCCTCCAATACCCTGTGCTCGAATACATTCCTCTATCTATCTATGGGTCTGACAATGTTCGGAACCACTCGGCAAGAGTCTGATGCAATCATATGCGTATGTTGGTGAAGAACGCAAGGATAGAGAGAGAGATCACAAATAAAACCCAACGAAATGATTTTCATCATTGTTTTTTCGGCCTTCGTCCACCTCATTATAAAAAGGTAAGACATTCAAAAAATCCTTAATATATAATCCCATTTCTTTAATCCCTACATGAAAATTCACATCTCACATGAACGACTGATATGCAGGTAAAATTGTTAATGAGTTTATCTAGATTTTTCATTTACCAAAGAAGAATGTGGGATTAAGGCAATCACATAGAAATAATAAAACCCCTACCTAGGATTGGATCATCTTCTACCATGTATTCATTGTTGTTGAGGGTCTGTTGAAGAGAGATCATGATCCATGCCTTCATCTTTTTTGGTGAGATCCTTCAAAAAGAATGGGGTGTTTATTGTCATTTGCAATTTTTCTTTTACCCACACTATTCTTACAGAGCCTCAAAGAAATCTCCAAGATCATCCCATGGTCATGTATCGTTGTCAGGATATTATTTGGAGAAACATGATTTAGTGTTGATGTCACACTGATTCGTAGCATAATTACACTATGTTCATTTAATAAGGGTAATAGATTCCTATTCTTAGAATTCCAGTGTCATTTCATCACCATATAACATCAAAATAAAATATTTTTATTAAATATATTAATGATGTTCACATCCAAAAACTAACATTTTCTCTCAATTTATGTCAATCATGGTTAGGCCCCACCTAAATAAAGCATACTTTCATGAGATCAAAAGTGGTCTCATATGTCCAATACGAGTTACTATTAAAGAGTAATTGAGATTTGAAAATAAAATTATTTAATTTTATTATTTTATTTATGGTTACATCTCAAAAAAGGATTTCCATAGTTGACCTGTGTCGGCCACTGTTAGGCTCTGCCTAATGAAAGCACCCAATTATGAAGTCAGCGATGGTATTAGATTTCCAATCTGATTTAATGTCTATAAGTTATTAGGATTATAAAATAATTTAATTTAATTTAATTATTTTATTTACGATTAGGTCCTTTTTAGGGTTTCTCACTAGAGACCCAGACCAACAAATGTTAAGTCACACCTAGGGTAAACCCACCATCCTAAACGCAATGTTTACCTTAGATTTATGATATAGGAACCTATTTAAGAGTTATTCCACTTTTTCAGGAAAATAACTCCCTTGAACTATCAAAAACATAACAATTTTCATCGAGCCATTATGGGAACACCAGACCTTGAAATCCCACATTGTCTCAGTTCTTAGTCTCTGAATTTTCCTAGTTAATTTTAAAAAATAAAACTGGGAAAATAAGATTCATTTCATTCTCCCCATCATAAGTCTTTACATTCTCGAAATCTAGACCAATGGATACCCAAAATGATGAGGGTACCGAGCATGAACCCAAGACTTCACTCAAATGTGCTCTTCAGGAGGTTCTCATGCTGTTGTAGGACACTCACTAAAGAAATTAAATTTCCACAAAGGATCCCCTTTTGATTCTTGATCTCCATGAATAGGATGAAAAATGAGCATCACGGTCTGAAACTACTATTGATGGAGTTCCATGGATTTGAACTATCTCCTATACGTACAGGCTTCCCATGCTCTCTAGTGAACTCTAATCATAGCAATCTAAGAATTGGCCAAATTGGTGGGTCATTCAATTATCACCCAGATGGTATCACGCCCCCTAGACGTACATGATAAATTTATCAAGAATTCTGTCGATATCCTTTCTCACTCCCTTTCTTTCACCCCAATAAAAAAAGAGAAACCATATCCAAGCAGAAAGGCTTGACATGGTGAGTTGACAAACAATGAAACTGATTTAAATGAGAACTCGCCTTTTATATCAATAGGTAAGCCTGATATTAACATGTTATGTAATCCCTACTGTCTGCCTTGACACCCACATGCATATCCTGATGCATCTCTCCACTCATGTATTCACTACAACCACGAAGAACTGGGCCTCCAAACCCCACATAGCAGAATATCCATATAGGAATATCCATCCCTAGCTCACATCACACCACAAGAAGATGGAAAGAAACATAGAAATCGGGATCTTGATCCCAAATCATGGAATTTATCCTCCCCACCCAAAGAGTCCTCAAGCCTCAAAGGAAAGAACCATCCAAAAAGGGAACGTATGGAACTTCCTCAGAACCTCGCCCCTCAATATCTCGGTACTAATATGCTTCCCTTGAAAAGAACTATGTGATCCCCTCCGTTTTAATGTCCATCAGAAGTGTGTCATATGGACATCTAGGCATGTAGGGTCTCAATGTCAGTATTCTCAAGTTTTGTCTCCATGACTGGAGGTGTTAACCATTGACCAGAGATATACCACTCTTACTACATCCCCCAAGGATAACTGTATTGAGGCCAACAACTCTAATTCCTTGTTCTATAACTGAGAACAATATATCGTGTTGAGAGAATCTGTTACAACATTCCTCTGGATAGGAGTATGGAAAATTTCAAAGTCATAGTCTTGAAGGAACCTTAACCAACACCTCTATCTCAACCTCCACCAGATCAAATGCAACTACACTACCATTGTAGGGAAATGAGGAATCCTAACATCCACTACATCGATGGTAGGGCTAGCCCATTTATTATAGATCGGTTACACCCTTCTATGTGTGATTCCATCCTATGATGCCTGGGTTTCCTTTTAACTAAGAAGGAAACCTCATTCCACTACTGCAGACACACAACACTCTTTTCCTAAAACATTAAATCTAGTCATGAAATAAGTATAACTATTCCCTTCCAAGAATGATGTTGTAATTCCTCAATGTTGCTACTATGAGATCCCAACAGTAACTCTCGCCTATAAGATTTGGGTCACACTGTCAGCACCAATGTGTGATTATTGGGTCTCCTCCAGTAGGAGTCTCCAAATATGAGGATTGATTTCATGGACCAATCAAAATCATAGAGCCCCAAGTAAGGTCTGGGTAAATAAAGGAATGATTAGGACCTATGTTTATCAATAAGACAACTTAAGTAGAATAGACTCAATTTTTACCCAGAATCATTTATGGAGCCCCAGGGTTATATACCTTGATTGCATGCAGTTGTCCCCTCCCATATTCTCTATCCCCTAGATCTTGGTGCTAACCACCTAGGGTTGTGGTGGTAACATATAGAAATGTCTACCACCTCATGCTGCTTTCCCAACTCCTCTACCACATCCATCTTTCTGTGGATCTATATGATCCAACTTTACCACTACTGAAAAATTACTGATTGGATTTGTTTAGTAAGGGGCTCCCAATCACAAATGTTTTCTCTAGAACCCTATAATAGGTAGGATTTCATAAAGGGGTGATTCTATCTCATTAAACCCTAAGAACAATGTGATAAAAAGTTTGAGACCTAAAGTAATGGCCATGTATCTTATCCATTGATTACCTTGGAAGGTCGGTATACCTTGATGAATAGTAAGATTCTAACATTTCATACTTTTGAAGTTGTAGAAGCCTTTGTACATGCATATCCCTCAGTTTATAAGGGAATAACTCTTCTATTAAAATTTTCTCAAACTCTTTCCATGGAAGAGTTGCCTCATCATAAGATCGGGAAACTAATCCCACCATTACCCTACTAAGACACATAGAAGGCTCACTGCGAGGATCACCATCTGAACTGCTGGTGTCCTGAATAGATAGAAAACTCGGGTCACCGCCTCAGTCCAGTACTTAGCTACCTATGTATTGGGATCACCACAAAACCTAAGGGGTCTATATCACTGAAACTCGTGAAGCGTACACATCCATTGTATCTCATTTGTCGATACAACAGGCACTATGAGCTACACCACAAGTGGTGGTATAGCTAGTGCACCACCTAAAGGATCTATCTATGGTACAAATATGTTTACTAATGTATCACTACTAGGTAGATCATCCTCCTAATAACACAATAGAATCATGTATGGCTATCTATGTGGAATCATCTTGGAGTAAAACAAGATGTACCACAGTCAAAAGAGTATACCTATGTGAGATGACTCTAACTAAAGAAGGACATAATATCACACTCAATTCCTACATGATGTATGAAACCAGTGTTTTCATGAACTGAGTCGAACAGAAAAATTCAGGTTCCTAGTGTATGGATACATCAGTCACCACACCAACACTAGTCTCCATGTCCTGATGGTCGAACTCGAAATACTTAACATTGATGCTCCAAAACTAAAATTCAAAGACTCTTGGTCCTTAAGGTAGAAATAACCTCCTTTGATACCACTCTTTCACAACCCATCCCCCAGGGCCCAGGTCTTGACTACCCTAATCCCACCTCCCATAGGATATGGCTTGAAACTAGCACATAGTAGGCATATCCCACAAAGTGGGAGGCATTTTCCCAATTACCTGTATACATGCACCTTCCCCTAAGAAAAAGTGATGAAACCAGAAACACTGAGTAGATAGTACAAACTGAAAGTAAAGGGGTCCATTATACAATCCCAACAAAAGAAAAGTAAAAGATCATATAATACATCTTCCAAATACCCTACCTTAAGGGTAGGTACATAAGCTATTGGAATTCGTTGACGTGCACCTCATCTGTCATGTCTCCCTCCAAGAACCACGAAGCCCCATCCCACCAAGAACTCTGTCAAAGCTATCAATCGTCTGCACAAGACACGAAAAGTGCGGGAAAATACCGTACAGGGGTGAGTAAAACAATACTCAGTCAGGACCCTAAACCCTAAAGTTAAGACCAAAAAATAAAGTACACATGAAGTATAGTCACTACGGACAGTAAAAAACAAGTACGAATACTAAGGATGGTACACTAAGTATAGACACCAAGGGAGGTATGCACAAAGTAGGATATGTTCTCCACCAAGTTAAGTTCACCACTTATGGTCACTAATGAAGGTACAAACCAAGTACACAAATTCAACCACTAAGGTAAGTACACCATATACGATAAGTACACCACTAAGGTAAGTACACCAAGTATGGTCACTAAGGAAGGTACACACAATTATGATAAGTACACTAATGAGGTAAGTACACCAAGTATGGTAATTAAGTACACCACTAAGGTAATTACACCATGTATGATCACAAATTACACCTACTACAGCCACTAAGGAAGGTACACCCAAGAATAATAAGTGCACCACAAAGGTATTACACCAAGTATGGTCACCAAGTACACCACTAAGGAAAGTACACTAAGTACTCTGAATACACCACTAAAGAAAGTACACATAAAATTCAGTTAGCTCACATAGGTATAAATCTAACGTATATAAAGTAAAACTATTAGGAATAGTCATAGATTATATTGTACCATTGATTCACTTAGATGCATTGAATTGTCTAGACCCACTGAGTCACCTAGACCTGTTGAGTCAACTAGAGCCATTGAGTCATGTAGACCCACTGAGTCACCTAGACCTGCTAATTCACCCAGACCCTTTGAGTCTCTTAGACCGGCTATGTCACCTATACCCACGTAGTCACTAAGTCTCATAGTCATAGTTTTCTCATCACATCCATCCACAGGATTCCCGCTCATAGAGTGCTTGTTCTGGTAGATCCTACTACTCATGACAAGGGTCGTATGTAGACTAACAGAAAAAACCACATAGATTATATCAAAAGTACCTCATCGTTGTGAGGGTACCAACCCCATAAATGGATCATCAATCAGACAGATTGTTTGGAAGATTTGATCCTTTTAGTAAAAAGGGGTTGGTTGGGTCTGGGAACGGTCGGACCCGGTCGAACCGACCTAACCTGACCCACTAGGCCTGGACAAGTGTGCTGGCCTGGCCCTAACCAACTAGGCTAGACCTATTGGAGCAGGCTGGTGTGGTCCAAATGGGATGTGGTAGGTACCGTGGTTGTTGCCTCGGGTCACCTCTACGGTCTAGCTAGACTGCAGCCTTCTGCCACGTAACGCGGCCCTCCTGTCGCATCCATTGTAGCTCACCACCGGCGGCCCATGCTCGCCGCCTGTGGAATATTTTGGTAGTTTCTTCTACTGATGCACTCCGCCTTCAACACGTGACCTCCTCCACATGCCACTGACGGTGGGTTCTTCCGCACTCCACTGAACCCGTTCCGGTGGTCCGTTTTCTGATCCAGGAGTACCGCTATGATCCTTTGGTCGCCACCTCCACTACCATGTGTTGTAGGTCATTTCTCCATCTATCTATGGGTCCAACCATGTTTGGAACCTCTTGGAAAGAGTTTGACGCAACCACAGGAGTCTGTCTGTGAAGAATTTGAGGAGAAAGAGAGAGAGATCACAAAGAACACCCAAAGAAATGAATGTCGACCTTGTTCATTTGTCCTTTGTTCATCGTGAAAGAAAAAAAGGGAAGACGTTCAAACAATCCCTAAGATATAATCCACTTTCATTAATCCTCGTATGAAAATTCACATCCTAAATTAATGACTGATTTGTAGGTCAACTTGTTAGTGAGTTGATCCATGTTCTTCATTTAGAAAAGAATAATGGGGGATTAATGAAATCACACTGAAAAAATAAAAAACTTACTTAGGAATGGATCATCTTCTACTATGGATTCATTATCACTAACGGTCTTCTAAAGATCCATATCGATCTACACCTCCATCATCATTGGTGAGATCCTTAGAAGATGAGGGGGTGTTTGCTGTCATTGGCAATTTTTCATTCTCAAACACTATTCCTCTAGAACCTCAGAGAAATCTCCAATATCATCCCATGGTCTTGTATCCTTGTTAGGATATTAATTGGAGAAATGTGATTTAGTGATGATGTTACACTGAGTCATAACATCATTACACTGTGTTTATTTAAGATGTGTAACGACTTCTTAGTTGTGGAATCGCAGTGTCATTACATCACCACATAACGTCAAAATAAAATATTTTTGTTAAATATACTAATGATGTTCATGCCCAAAATATAAATTTTTCCCTCAACCTATGTTGGTCGAGGTTAGGCCACGCCTAAAGAAAACATACGCTCATGAGCTCAATAGTGGTCTCTGATTTCCAATCCATGTAACCATTTATGTTTTATTGTGTTTTGAAAATAAAATAATTTTTATTTAATTATTTTATTTATGGTAACGTCCCAAAAACTATGTTCCATAGTTGACCCACACTGGCCAATGTTTGGCACCACCTAAGGAAAACACCGCATTATGAACTCAACAAAGCTCTTAGACTTCCAATCTGAGTTAATGTTTATGATTTATTAGGATTCTAAAATAAAATAATTTTATTTATAGTTATGTTTGTTTCATATTTTCTCACTAGAGACCTGCGCTGACTAATGTTAAGTCGCTCCTAGGGTAAAATCACCATCCTAAATGCAACGGTGCCTCAGATTTCAGATTCAAGAACTTTCTTAAGAGTTATTAAACTTTTTTAGGAAACCCTCTCAAGTGCACTATCAAAAACATAAAATTTTTCATTTAGCCATTTTAGCCACATTGGGCTTCAGAATCACACTTCGTCTTAGCTCCTGGACTCTAAATTTTTCCAATTAATTTTAAAATATAAAACTGGGAAAATCAGATTCATTATATTCTCTCCACCTTAAGGATTTATGCCCCCTAAATAGAAACCAAGGGATACCCACATCTATAATGGTGCTGAGAACGAACTAGAGCCTTCCACTCCCATGTGCTCTTCTAGAGGTTCTCATGCTGTCTTCGAACATGCACCAACTGAATTACATGTCCATAAAGGATACCCTCCTTTTGATCCTCAATCTTTATAACAAAGATGAAAAATGATGATCACAACCTAAAACTATCGTCGATGGAATTCCATGGAGTTGAACTATATCCTACACGTAGAGGCATCCAAATCTCTCTACTGAACTCTTCTCCTAGAAAGCTAAGAATTGACTGACTTGGTGAGTTATTCAATGATCACCCATATGGTATCATGCCCCTTGGATGTATGTGATAAACACATCATGAATTCTATCGATATCCTTTCTCACTCCCTTTTAGAACCCCAAGGAAGAAAAGAGAAACCCCTTCCAAGCAATGAGGATCAACACGATGAGTTGAAAAACCACAAAAATGATTCAAATGAGAACTCAAATTTTATATCAATAGGTAAGATCATATGTAACATATTACATCATCCCTGATTTCCACCTTGACACCCACATGAAAATATCTATGCATCTCACCACCCAAAAATCCACTATTACCACGAAGAACCGGACCTCCATGCCCCACATATCACAATAGACCTATTGTCTTAGCCATACCTGGCTCACGTCACACCACAAGCAGGCAGAAACATACTTAGAAACTGAGCCCTTGATCCCAAAGAAAATAATTCATCCTCCCCTCACAAATATTTCTAAAGGCTAAAAGGAAAGTTCCATCCAAAAATGGAAAGTATAGAACTTCCTTAGAACCTCCTCCATCAACATCCCAGTACAATGATGTGTCCCATGAAAAGGATGATGATCTATCATCCTTTCAAATTTCTATCAGGAGTGTGTCATATGGAAATCTGGGCATATAGGGTCTCATTGTCCATATTCTCTAGTTGTGTCACCCTAACTCAAGGTGTTAACCATTGACCAAAGATAAGAAAATCTTACTCCATCCACCAAGGATAACTTTATCAAGGCCAACTACTTTAATGCCTTGTTCTGTAACTGAGAATAATATCTCTTTTTGAGAGAATCTTCTACAATGTTCCCATTCCTAAGAGTATGGAAAACATCAAATTCATAGTCTTGTAGGAACCTTATCTAATACCTCTATCCCAACCTACACCAGATATACTACAAATACACCACCATCACAGGGAATAGAGGACTCATAGCATCCACTTCACTAAGGGTTGGGTTATCCGATTGAATAGAAATCAGTTTTACGCTTCTATTTGTGTGTCCATCTTGGAATGCCTGGGTTTCCTTTTCACTAAGAAGAAAACCTCATTCGACTACTATAGACACACCACACTCTTAACCTAAAACAGTGAATCTGATCATGAAGTGAGGATAACTAGTCCATGGCATGAATGACGTTATAAGGCCTCGATGCCGCTACAAATAGATCCCAACTGTAACTCTCGCCTCTAATAGTTGTGTCACACTATCGGCACCAATGCGTGATTATTGGATCTCCTCTAGTAGGAGTCTCTAAATGTGAGGATCGATTCCACGGTCCAACTAGAATCTCTGATCCACAAGAAAGGTCCATGTAAAGAAAGGAATGTTTAGAAATTGTGTCTATCAATATGACAGATTAAGCAGAATAGACATGGTTTTCACCCAGAATCATTTTTGGAGCCCCTGGTTCATATAACTCGACTGCATGCAATTATCCCCTATCCTATCTCCCAGCTCCCAGAGCCTAGTTCATACAACCTAGGGTAGTGCTGGTAACATTTAAAAATGTATACCACCTCATGTTGCTTTCCCCACTCATCTTCCATGTCCATCATCCTTCGGATCCATCCGCTCCGGCTTTCCCACTACTGAAAAATTACTGATAGCATTTTCTCATCCAAGAGGATCTCAACCACAAAGGTTTTCTCTATATCCCTATCATATGTAGGAGTGCATATATGCATGACTCTAGATCAGACGTTCCTAAGCACACTGTGCTCTAAAGTCTGATCCCTAAAGTACTAGTCGTGTATCTTATCCATCGATTACCTTGGATGGTCGTTATGCCATGATGAATAGTTAGATACCAACACATCATCCTGCAAGAGCTATAGAAACCTCTGGAAACACATGGCCCTTATCTTATAAGGGGATAAATCTTTTATAAAAAAAATTTCAAACTCTGTCCACAGAAGATTCGCCTCATCATAAGATCAGGAAACCAATCCTAACATTACCCAACTAAGTCACATAGAAGGATTGCTACCAGGATCACCATTTGATATGTTGGTGTCCTAAATGGATAGAAAAATCTAGTCATCACCTCAGGCCAGTCTTTAGAATCTTTTTATTGGTCTCATCTTAGAACCTAAGGGGTCTCTATCATGGAAACTCTTGAAGTGAACTCAACATGTGTATCTCATCTGTCAGTACTACAGGTACCATGAGATACCCCACAGGTAGTGGTATATCTTTTGCACCACTTGAAGGTAATATCTCTAGTACAAATCCATTTATTGATGTCTCGCTACTAGGTGGATCATCCACATGATCACACACCGGAATCCTAGCTGGATGTCTATGTGGAAGAATCATGGAGTAAAACAACATATACCACGGTAAAAAGAGTATACTTGTGTGAGATGAATTTGACTCAAGAAGTCCATGATAACACACTCAATTCCTATATGATGTATGAAACCAGTGTTTTCCTAAACTGAGGTGAAGAGAAGAAATTAGGGACCTCGTGTATGGATATTTTGGTCTCCGCACCAACACTTGGCTCCCTAGATTAAAGGTTAAACTCAAAACACTTAACATTATTGCTTTAAAAATATTCACAGACACTTGATCCTAAAGGTAGAACTGACCTCCTTGGATACCAATCTATCATAAACCATCCCCTTGAGTCTCGTGTCATGACTATCCCAATCCCACCACCCATAGCCCAGGGTCTGGCGACTAGCACTAAGTAGGAATATCCTAGAAGTGGGAGGAATTTTCCCAAGTAACTGTACACATACACCCACCCCCAAGAAAAAGTGTGGAAACCATCAACACTGAGCATACAGTAAAAACTGAACGTAAAGAGATCCAGAATACAAGCCCAACAAAAGAAAACTACAAGGTCCTAGAATCCATCTTCTGAATACCTATATTGAAGGGTAGATACATATGCTATCAGAAGTCAATTAAGTGAACCTTGTCTGTCGGGTCTCCCTGTAATCACCACTAAGCCTTAAACCACCAAGGACTCTATCAAAGTTATTGATCGTCTGTACAAGACACAAAAAGTGTGGGGGAAACTCATGTAGGGGTGAGTAAAACAATACTCACTAAGGACCCCAAATTACAAAAGTAAGACCACAAATGAATGTACACGCGAAATATAGTCACTAAGGAAGGTATACATGAAGTACATTATCTAAATATGGTACACTATGTACAGAAACCAAGGGAGGTATGCAAAAAGTACGCTAATTACACAACTAAGGTATGTACAACAAGTATGGTCACTAAGTAAGGCTCACACTAAGTACTCTATGTCCACAAATAAGTTAATTACACCATGTATGATAAGTACACCCCTAAGGTAAGTACACAAAATATTGTCACTAAGGAAGGTACACACGGGTACACTATGTACACCACGAAGGAATGTAAACCAGGTACGGTCACTAAGTACACCACTAAGGTAAGTACACCAAGTATGGTCACTAAGTACAGAACTAAGGTTGGTACCCCAAGTACAATCACTAAATAATGTATATACAAGTATGATAAGTACACTTCTAAGGTAGTGCACCAAGTACGGTCACTAAGTACACCACTAAGGTAAGTACACTAAGTACACTAAATACCCCACAAAGGAAAGTACACATGAAAAGGAGTCAGCTCACATTGATATAAATCTAAAGTATGTGAATAAATAATATTAAACATAGTCATATAATATCTATTACCATTGAGTCACTTAGACCTACTAAATCATCTAGACACACAGAGTCTCCAAGCTCTGCTGAGTCACCTAGACCCACTGAGTCACTTAAACCTGCTGAGTCACCTTGACCCACTGAGTCACCTAGATCATCTGAGTCACCTATAACTCATGAGTCTCTTATAATTTCTGATTTACCAACACCCACTGAGTCACTTAGTCCCGTAGTCATAGTATTCTCATCACATCCAACCATAGGATTCCTACTCTTAGCATGCTTGTTCCAAGAGATCCTACTCTACAAGACAAAGTTTGTATGTTAACCTCCCTGAAAATCCACTTAGAGTATCTCAAAATAACCGACTCTCCATGAGGGTCCCAACATCGTAAAAGGATCTTCAATTAGAATTATGGTTTAGAGGATATGGGACTTTTAGTAAAAAGGGGTCAGTGGGGTCCGGGGCCAGTACGACACAGTCGGACTGACCCGACCCGACCCTTCTAGGGTTCTGCCAACCTGGCCCATTCGGTCGACCTAGCCCAGTGCGTCGGCTAAGCCTGAGGCTGGTCTACCTTCCAAGATCATCCCCTCTGGAGAGGGGTGGTGTGGTACACCTGAGATACGGTGTGTGTTGCTTCTAACACGTATCCATTTCCATGGGTCGCCTCTACGGTCTAGCAAGACTGTGCCCTCTAGACTCGTGATGTAGAATTCCCGCCACATCTACCATAGCTCACTGTTGGACATCTCTTGGAAACCCTAGCTTGCTGACCATGGAATATTCCATAGGTTTCTTCTACCGGCTCACACTGCCTCTTATACACGGTTTTCACTGTGTGCCACCGCCTGAGGGTTCTTCTGTGGGCCACCGAACTCACTCTGGTGTTCATTTATATGAACTGAGAGTACCGCTTTGATTTTTGGGTGGAAACCTCCATTTTCATGTGCTTCAATCCATTTCACCATTGATCTGGGTGTCTAACCACGTTCGGAACCTCCCGAAAGGAGTTCGACGCAACTATAGGGGTCCGTCGGTGAAGAATGCAAGGAGAGAGATGGATCACATTGAACACTCAAAGAAATTTACATAGAGCTTGTTCATTTGGTTTTAGTTTTTCACATTATAAAAAATTAAGACATTCGAACAATCACTACGTTATAATCCCCTTTCTTTAATCCCCACATGGAATTTATCATCCCTCATAAACGATCAATATGCAGGTTAACTTGCTATTGATTTGATCCATGTTCATCATTTAGAAAATAAGAATGGTGGATTAAGGAAATCACAATGAAAAAATAAAACCCATACCATGGATTTTAGCATCTATTGTTGTGGATTTTTTGGTGTTGATGATCTGTGGAAGAGTGATCCCGATATGCGCCTCCATTATCGGTAGAAAGAGCCTTCGAAGAGGAGGGGGTGTTCGCTCTCTTTGGTGATTCTTCATGTGCCAACACTATTCCTCTAGAGCCTCAGAGAAATCTCTAGGATCATCCCATGGCCTTGTATCCTTGTCAATATATTGATTTAAGAAACACAACTCAGTATTGATGTTACTCTAAGTAATTGAATTGTTATGAAATGTTCATTTAATAAGTGTAATGAATGCTTATTTTTGGTTTCGTAGCATCATTGAGTCTCCACGTGACATAAAAATAAAATAATTTTTTAAAATGTTTTAATGACATTCATGTCAAAAAACTAACTTTTCTCTCGACCTGCGTCGATCAAGGTTCAGACCCGCCTAAAGAAAAAATACTCTAATGAGCTCAACGGTTGTCTCATATTTCCATTTAAGTCACCATTTAATAGTTATTTGGATTTGAAAATAAAATAATTTTTATTTAATTATTTTATTTAGGTTACTTCCAAAGAACTACTTTCCATAGTTGACCCTCGCCATCCAATGTTAGGCTTCGCCTAAGGAAAACATATCATTATGAACTAAATGGTGGTCTCATATTTCAAGTACAAGTTATTCTTTTTGAGTTATTTGGATTCTAAAATAACATAAAATAATTTAAAAATTTTATTTACGGTTATGTCCTTTTTGGGTTTTCTCACTCGAGACCCGCGCAGACAGAAGTTAAGTCATACCTAGGGTAAACCTGTCATCATAAACACAACGACACCCTCAAATTTCTGATCTGGGCACCTGTTTAAGAGTTATTCCACATTTTCAGGAAAACCACTCACACACACTATCAAAAACATGACGTTTTTTGTCGAGCCATTCTGGCCACACGGGGACTTAAAATCGTATACCGTCTCAGTGTTTGGTCTCTGAATTTTCCCAATTAATTTTAAATTCTTAAAACTTGAAAAATATGATTCAGTACATTACATATACTATATTTCACATTTGAATATATTTTTGGTTTATAGATTTAGAGAACTGGTAAAAAATATTAAAAATTTATCTCATACATTACCCGTGGACACTTATACTTAGTATCCATTTTTCCACAAAACAATGGAATTTAAAATAAAACATGTTTTCTCTTTAAAAAAAATATTCATTGTTTTCTCCTTGATCTCATTCTAGTACCTACACTCCCTTAAACCCTATGAAAAACATTTTAAAACTTGGGATGAGCACAAAAATCTCATTAAGGGACATAAAAATAAAGTAATTAAATTGTAACTCCTAGAATACTTATAAACACATGAAAAAAAAATTTAAAAGGTATACTTTACACCCATAAAACATAAGCTCTTTATCATACCTCATGAAATTATATTTTTCTTGTAAAACACCAAAGAAAACATAAAATATAATGGTAACTTTTTGAGTCATTTTAGTATAAATCTTACATTTATTATAGATTTCACTTCTACATTGGGATTAACCTTCATTGTTAAATATGGAATAAATGTCGTAGAATATTCCCTTAATCTCTTAGGAAAAACCCTACCGGTTAAATCTATCCCATTACCCATTATGTTGGAGTGCTATAATGAGATCACACACCATAGTTTTATCACTAAACCTCTTGTAATCATAAATAATTCCTAATAACCATAACATAAAGGTAATACATAAATCATGTGTAAAAGAAAAATAACTTTTCCACTTTGAAATCACTTATCATTTTTTACAATGTTGTGAAATCATAAATGAAAACACATTATATGAAATTAAAATTATAAAAATGTAAACAAAGCATTAAAAAATTAAAACAATGGGAAATAAATAAATTATTTTCTTTTAAATATTTTAAAAAGACATTCTTTAGTATTTTTTTAAAAATATTTGAATGGGTAACTTTAAAAGAGGGTTTTAAAAAAAAGTTTATTACCTTAATTCTGACTCATTGTGTACAATATTTATCTTCCTGAATAAAAAAATTAGCCGAATTATTTAATTTCTAGATAACATTTTTAAATTTTATTATTATTTTTATATAACTTATTATATTTTTATAACAATTACTTAATTACTTAAGTCAATGTCAGACGTTTTGACGACATTCTGTACTAGAGTCTAATATGAATTTGGTATGATGTTAATAGTAAAAGTGGTCAATAGTTCATCATAAAAATAATAATATTAATTACATAAAAATCACATGTATATATCAATTATAATTTTAAATAAAACCTCTATGTATGGTAATGAAAAATGAACTATGTTATAATTATGGAGATGGTAGGTCATACGCACGCATGAGTAATATTTTCCTTTTTCAATGATCATTATGGAAAAAAGGTGATAATTATTTTATATTTCCATAATAATAAAATAATTATTATAATTTAAATCATTTACAGATTCTTATTTATATCAACAATGTGATGTGGTGATGAAAAAGGACTCACATCGCTTCGTGGAGGTGAAAGTTCACATGTATGAACAAGTGGTGTTATCATTTGTATGTTCATGGAAATGTAAGAAAATAAATCATATATTATCCTTTAATAATTATAAATATTATATTAATATAATATATAAACGTTAATTCCATATTTCTAACCAGTCTTGAGAAATAGTGATGGAAAAAAATTATATCGGTTCGAAAGGTGGTAGTCTACCATATACAAGAACGATTAATTCTTTTCCCATTTTATGGGAATGGAGATGGATATAGGTCATGAAAGAAATGTCTCAGAATATTTATGATACATTATTTATTATCAAAAAATGGTTGAATAATATTTTAAGAAAGTGGAAGAAGAAATAAAAAAATAACACTTAATTAAAAACAATATATTTTCTTTGGACAATCTCCTTTTTTGAACACCTTAAGACCAAAAAGGGTGGTGTTATACATAAACTAAGAGATCTATAATGTGGGGAGGAATTCTAGGAAGGTATTTGGGTAGATATTTTTGGAACAAAATAGTTTTTTAAGATTGAATGAAAGTGAATAATAGGTTCCCTTTTATAAGAGAGGGGTGGGGAACTCTTAGAATTATTCAAAATATTAAATTAATATAAATTAATTTTATATTCAAAATGGATCAAAAATGATTTATTTATAATATAGGATGATGTTTATAAATATCTTCATCCAATTAAAATTATATATGTTTTGAATATTTTTTAATCCTTATCTTTTGGATTTAACCCTTACTTTATCCCATTAACTCTTACTATGATAACATGTGTTTTTACTCTTTAAGGGTTAATATAGTTACTATAAAATATCAAAAGAACAATAAACGGATCATTGATGAAATTTTCAACCATATCCAAGATAGTTTCAGGAATTTTATATTTTTATAAAATCTATATCATTTAATAATATATTAATTATTTTAAAATATCATTAGTGTTAATTTTAACACTATTCATTACTAAACTTCTTAAAAATATCATAACAAATTGATACTTAGAAAATTTATTTTATAAAAAAATATCAATTAAAAGTCATATATAATTTTTTTAATGACATTAATTATATAAAATTATCTTTATTTTAATATTTTTATTAACATTTATTTGATATTTCCACTACTAGAAAAATCACTTATACCCACAGTTTGAAACAGTGGGTATAGCCTCTAAAACCGTGGTTATTGGATATACCCATGGTTTTATAAACCATGGGCTACTGAGGTGTCAGAATAGAGCTATACCAAAACATTTATAGAAACTGTCGGCATAGAGCTACACCCATGATTTTCTAAAATATTAACATTATATAGAGGATAAAGCATTATAGAATGTATTGTCCCAAAGTTACAAGATGAGTTATTGATGCTAATATGAAGTGAATATATAAGTTAATAGATGAAGGAAGTTTCAAATTTGGAAGATATGTTGAAGTGAATAAATAATTCAATAACATTTTCAAATTATGATTCATAGACAAAAGCTATTGTTTATCCAAAACATAAAGTACAGATCATTTGAAGTAGAAGCATCAATGGAAGTTGAATGAGAAAACCTTGAAAAAGTTAATATAACTTTACTAGAATATAAAATATCTTAATAATGTGGAATGATTTCTCATAGTGATATATAACATTAATAGTTTCTTACGTAATAGCTAGGAAGATAATTTGTATGTGTTACAATCAAAGTGATACATTAGGTTTATCTATTTGGAATAATTTGAGGTTTCTTGAATGGTATTCAAGAAGTTACTTAAGGCAATTCTATATTGATCATTTGATGTAATAATCATCATGACTATTTGAAAATAGTTCATGATTAATGTTGAGTAAAAAAGATATATTTTGTATTATGATTTATGGAGAAGTATTTGAATATTTTGAGTCTAAAACCAAAACCAAAAACATGAGGGGTAAAGTGTTTGAAATGTGAATCTAGAAATTAAATCAATAGATGCTAAGGACTCTCTTAAAGCATCATGTATTGTAAAGAAATTCCAAATTCTAAAGTAAAAAATGAAGAGGTTGATGTGGAATACTAAAAGTGAGTAATGTTTCTTATTTTAGTTTATATAAATATGAAATTTTGTTGAATGGAGTGACAAAATATACAGAATTTCAAGAAATACACAATTCTTTATCCATATCGATAACCCCGTCATTTTTTAAAATGAAAAGTATGGGTAATCTTCCACAAACATAATTTTTTCTCATAGCTTGAGAAAACAACTTATTAAAGTTTCATAAAAGGGAACAAGTTGGGTGATTATAAACATCATAGATGATTACCCAATATTCTAATGTCAATTATATGAAATGGAGACTTATATAAGCATTAAGATAACAAAAAAATATGATTTTTCAAATAAAATAATTTTCCAGTAAATTTTAGATAATTTAAAAATATGAATTCGAGATTCAACAACATGAAATTCATCAAAATTTTATCATGTAAAACCAGAGTATATGAATCGGTTATTTATGTAAAAGGTATGGATTACTATAAATTTGGTTGTATTGAATATAATACTTGAAAAATACCACTCAGTATTTGAAAAGATGTCATTTTTTTTAATTCTATTAGTCTCAATATTTTTAAGAAAAGTAACTATAGCTCAAACAACCTCAGTAGAAAGCCCATCTATAAGTGAAAACATCCTAGACATGCTTGATCGCTATTAAGGGAAAAAATCCAGCTAGTTGAATGTTGTGTCTACATGATAACAAAGTTCAAATTATAGAAAATTCAAATCAATGTTGTGATGATTTCACAATTGATTTCACATTACAAGAAGCAGAAAGAATAAATAATTAAATTCAATAATGCTTTAATAGATTAAAGTCCAACAAATTATAAAAACTAGTTATCTGTGTGTGGGGGTAGATTGCCCTCCTTTTTTTTCATAAAATATTACCATGGTCCTCAAAGTAAAAATTTTATCAGCATAAAATAATTGATTTGAAATAGAATATAAGACATTTACATACCATACAATAGAACCCTGATAAGTGTCGGGGATGCAGTGCCTCTGTGGAATATCTCCCACCAGTCACTCCTCTCTCTCCTGGAAGTAACTTTATCACTAACCAGCTAAACCATGAATGAAAAAAACATAGATATTCTAAACTAATTAACATGCATCTGATTCAATTACGTAACAACGCAAACCTGGGATTTATAGTGTCCATTGATGATACATGTATTGTAAATGAAAACCATGTAATTATCATTAATCCCTTTCAAAGACAATAATATATGAGAAAAAAACAATTGAGGTGTTCATCATCATTGGGATACCTCTTCAGATTGAAGAATTACAGGCAAGAAATTCCCATGAATATATTATTTGTGTCAGTTTTCTTCAAAGGTAAAGTGGAAATTTAACAAAAAATGCGCAAAAGTAATTCTATAACTAATATTTCTAGAATTTTTCTCCATTTTAAAAATAATAAAAGGAAACTAAGTACACAGTTATTGGTTATTAAATGGATTGATATGAGTGATGAATCAAGGGGAGAGATCAGGACCGCGAGCGATCAAAGGAGAGTAGTGTGTGGTGATCAATGTTGTAATTTCTAAAGAAGAAAATATATGTTTCTATGGGAAGGGTATCTGACTTAGTTACTCACTAAATGTTTCAGTTAGTCAAAGATAATGAGGAAGAAAACTAGTATCATTGTTAATGATATGAAGAGATAAATAATATTTTATTTTTTCAAGTTGCAATGAAGTTAAATAAGAACATGTACGATTCTATATAATATAATTTTCAGAAAAGTAGGAATAATAAGAATGTAAAACCCTCATGTTTTCTTCTGTGAAGAATTGTGTGTACTATTTTTCATACCAAATAGGAAGAGCTTGTTACTATCATGATATTGTTTATGTAATAGAGTATAAATAAAAAGAGTCAAGTAGTACACCGAAGGTCATAAAAGAGAATAAGAGATCCATTTCATGTATACAAATTCATTTCTAGTAGAATATAGTGTAATGAAAGTTCATGGATACTTTAGGCTTGTTGTGGCTTATAGGTGTATTAATAGCGGGTCAGGTGTTTGAAGGTTTTTCCAACTCACGCTAAGGATTATAAACTATTATTGAGTAGTGATCCATGTAAATCACTATCCTATTTATCTGTGTGTATTTGGATGTGTTTTATGTATAACCAATGGTGATAAGGGATAATGAGAGATCCATTTTATCTAACTATAATAGAGTAAATAAGAAATGGTATATAAAATATTAAATTTTTTAAAAAAGTCATTAACACAAATTCACCCCACCTCTTAGTGTTGCATATGTCCATAACTAATTCATTTAAATATTAGGGATAATAAGTTTGATTAAAGAAACTACAGCTTCTAGAGGATGAATATGGATGATTATTATATCCAAAATGAAATAGGTTTTCCATTAACTGGAATTAAGCTACATAATATTGAGAAATATTAATGGGAATGACTAAATCATAGGGAACTCAGAATGTTGAGGGTGACATTGGTGAGAAATACTTCTTTCAAAATTTGATAGAGGAAGATAACTCAATAACTAATGAATAATGATGTTCTAAGGTTCATCATCTAATGAAACAAGCATCATAATCTTCCAAATTATTAACTTATAATTTCTATAATGGTGTTCGCGGGTTCATGGTGCACATGTAGACCACTGTTATATGGATTCTACATTTGAATCATCTCATTAAAAAGATGGTATGATAATAAGTGGTCTTTCATATCTTTAGTGAACAAATAATTCCGAAAAAGGGTAATTAATTACTTTCATATGTTAAAAATAAATTATATGTGATGATACTATATTTTGGGTTATGCTGAAAAAGCCAGGAGGCCAGAAAGACCTACTCTTAGGAAATTATATTAAAGAAAATAAAAAGATACAGCAAAATAGAGTCATGGAACATCTCAACCAAGGTGAGAGTAAACCTCACCACTAAGGTTAGCCTGGATGAAATCATTACAAAAGTCAGGCATGACACAGGACCAACTGGAACTAACCTCCAAAATTCCTCTCTTAGAAAGAGCATCAGCAACCCGATTTTCCTCACAATAAACATGCATAACTTCAAGGTAATTCACCTCCACAAGTGGAAGACGTTAAATCCATGTTAGAAGAATCTTCAATGGTACATTCCGGGAATGATCCCTAAGAATTTGAACAACACTAGACGAGTTAGACTCCAACCATAATTGATGCCAGTGAAAGTGAATAGCATATTTTGTTGCCTTGATCATGGCCCAGAGCTCAGCTTCAATTGCAAGGTCATTCCCAATAAAATTAAAGAAGAAACCTTTCAAAAACCCTTAGGAAGTTTGATAAACACCACCATATCTAGTAGGTCCTGGAGTACCTGAGGCTTCTCCATCAACATTGACTTTGAGCCCTCTAGATATGGGTGGTATCCTGAAATCATATTTCACCATTAGCGGCTTTTTGGAAAAGACATTCACACCAAGTGATCACAAAAGAACAAGTTCAGAAACATTATAATCCATAGATCCTGTTTGTATAAGAGAGGCAGTCTGAATTTCAAAATGTATGAACAGAACACTATTTTAGAAAGAAGGCTTTATGTTGTTAAATACCAAGTCATTTTGTGTCTTCCAAATAAAAGAGAAGACACTCACAGAAGAATCCAATCGAAGGGAGTGAATTTTTTTACTTTGTTCCTTTCTACAAATGCACTGTAAAAGCTCCTCCATGGACTACAAGTTGAAGTAGCATTCAAAAATGTCCTGCAGATATTTCCAGAGCATGCATGTGAATTTGAAAGAAATTAAAATATGCTGGTGGTTTTTATCTACTTCTAATCAGAGGAGACAAGAAGAGGCCATCTGAATGCCAGTACACTGTAGCAGATTCTGTAGAGGGAGGCACTGCTTCCAAATTTTCCAGAGAATAATGGTTGAAGCATGTGGGATAAAATAGTTTTGGACACCCTTAATCCATGAGTTCGGATTTAGGGAGGTCCACAAAGCAATCTGTAACAATCTTTAGTAGCTAAAATTCCATTCAAGCTGGGCATCCAAATCAGAGTATCAGAATCGAGATATATGTATCTAGAGATCTTGAAACAAATATGGTCAGGTAATAAACCATTCGTAGTCACGATACTATGAATATCAACAATAGAATAGTTTATTAGAGATGGAGGAACAACAAATTATTTATAACTAGGTCGAGACAACAAAGGAGTTGTCCAACAGTTCAGCTGAGATTGTTTACAAACCACCCATCTTGAGTTCTCCATAATACCAACATAGGCTTGTTGATGGTAGTCCAAATAGAGACAGTCATATAATATCCATAACCATGCTGAAGCTTCTTCACAACCCTAGAGTATAGGAACTCTGTAGAAGAATCAGATCTGGATAGAAGGTTCCACATAAATATCATGATTAAGGTATCATTGAATAACCTTGGATCTTTCACTCCCATTCCCCCTATTTGGATCGGTTTAATATAGTCTTTCCAGGACACTGTGATTAGATTTCTCTCATTAATTGATCTATTCTTTATAAAATTTCTAATCTTACTAGTAAATTCTTTAACGAGCACCCTTAGCCATCTATAAATAGAGAAAAAATAGACAAACGTTGAGGTGATCATTGAATTAACCAAGTATATTTGTCCAGCCTAAGACATATTCTTACCTTTCTAATTCACTAGTTGATTAACAATTTTCAGAGCAATGTTCTCGAGATAACAGTGATTCATTCTTCCCTAAAACAGATGCACTCCAAGATAAGTAAATGGAAGAGATCCCCTCTTCATGCCAAGATTTAGAGAAATTTTATTCTTCTTAAAAATGGTAATGCCTTCCCAGACATAGTCGATGACTTATTCCAGCTAATAACCGGACCAGAAACCTCCTCATAATGTGAAAAGATTCCGTTTATACAGGAAATGGTTACTTTCTCTACCTTTCCAAACAATAAAATATCTTCAATACAGAATAAGTGAGGGGGAGAAAGGAGATTCCTCCCAATATTCATCTTCTGAAACCAACCAAAATTGGAAAGATCATTAAGACACCAACTCAAGTTGTCTTCTTCAATAGAAAAAAGAAATCCAGATATAGGGTCCCCTACTTTACTCGTCTTGATCATCGAAACAATCCTCTAGGAGATCTATTAATAAGGATAGAGAGCCTCACCCCTCCCATAATTCAGCCAACAAGTGAAATAAATTTCTACGAAAACCCATGCATTTGAAGAATTTTGAGAAGAAAACTCCATAGGATAGTGTCAAAAGCCTTTGATATGTCAATCTTCACAGACATGTCACAGACTTTTTGTCTCATCCTCATGGCGTTAACACATTCAGAAGTAGTGAGAAGGCAATTTTGAATGTCCCATCCTGGTACAAACCCAAACTAATTATTGTAAATAAGCCCCTGAGCTATTTCAACCATCCTCTGAGTCATAATTTTACTGTTAATCTTGGGTATGTTATTCCCAATATCCACTAGTCGGAAGTCTTTAATGTCAAGAGCACAATCTTTCTTAGGAATTAGAGCAATAAAATTAGAGTTCATCCCAAACGGCATAAAGGAGGACCTATATAAATCCCTCACTGCATTTGTAATATCATGGTTAACAATATCCTAGTAGAACATAAAAAACTTATTGGTGAAACCATCAGGACCAGCCACACTATCAATATTTAAAGATAGAAGATCATCATATATCTCCTTAACGTTGGGAATTTTAGTAATATTATTATTACGAAATTCAGTGATAGAGGACTCAAAACAATGGATACTTTTATCAGAGTTATCAACTCCATTGTCTGAATAAATATTCTCAAAGTAGTTCATTGTAGCTTTGACGATCTCACATTGTGAGGAGAACATATTCCCACCAATTAATATTTGAGTTTTTATTGGTCAGGTTCTTATTCATCATATACATATCATATTATTTATTGATTGCAGTAAAATCAGAGTTAAAAACTTCCCAATATGCACTTCTACTATATCCAGAACATTCAGGTTTTGACATGGGGTAACTCCATTTACAATGGTTTTAGGTTGTCTCACAACCACCCAAGGCTCACCACATCACATTTAAACCTTTTCTCACTCATCCAAATGTAAAACATAATGGATTTTAGGATAGGCCTGAATATTTTCTCTACTATAATATATACACTAGATATGTTGATTCCATTGAATTTCTTAGTTACTACTTTACATAACTTTTGTGAATATAACCACAAATATTATCCTCTTCTTCAAATGATTCTTCCTAAAATAATAAGCTTATTTCTTTCCTCTTTAAGTATAACAAACCTTCAACCTTTCTGTAGTGTGACTAAAATTATCTCCTTTTCTACACTAATATAATATTCTCTTCCATCAACTACTAGACATGGTATTTAACACTTTTTCCCTTCCTTTTTCTTCATAGATATTGAAGTATATTCAAACCTTACTGAATATTAGTAAAACTAACCTTCAAATTTATCTTTTTTCATAAAAATAGATGTAATGTTGACTCCTATTATTCTCTCCATGTTTTCCAAATATATCCAAAAGATATTCTCTTGTGATATCACTCTCCATATTTTATAATTTTGGAAATAAATAATTCTCTTCTCCACTTCCTCTTTCTCTTATCGTTAGTTTTAATCATTTTCATAGTAGGTACAAGATATATAAATATTTTATTTCCATCACAACTTCCAAACTTTCCTATTTAGAATTAGTTGAACTCCTCATACCTCACACTATATTTTATTTTTCCCGATTATAGAAAATATTCAATCCATGTCACAACCTTTAGTCAGAAACAAACACCACAAGATACATCCATAACATGTATTAAAAATACATTCAAACAATCATTACAATAGTCTCCACACTGTCACCTTCCCTTTCTAAGATTTCCTTCTTGGCCACTTTTGATTCCATGATATCAGCCTAATATATTTCTTTAAAATAAACCAAATTACATGGGTTGATCTTTTTAATTCAAATATAATTAAATTTTCAATTAAAAATTATATTTGATAATATCATAATTAATCATTATGCCTTATCAAAACTTATCTCTATGCATGGAAGATACCCAAGCTTCTTCTCTTATGTCATGGAACTATCTTTGAGGTGAATAATATATTTACTTTCATTTTTCACCAAAAAAATCAAAATATTGAATCATGAGACTATTCATTATCTAGACATTTGCATCATTGGGGATCATAAAATTTATTTTCTGGTTTTTTTTATAAAAAACATTCATGAATACTGAAAATATTATTCATTTAGATTTTAGAATAATATCCTTAGAAATATAGTTTAACCATCTCATTCATCTCATTAGAATATTCCTTTTTTAATATCATCATGGGTCTTCCAAATTGAATGCATATTTTTTGTGGTACGCTTCAACTGGGTGATAGCATACTGATATAGATATTACACACATTAGGTTATATGAAATGATTGATCATATAAATTATATTTATTATATTCATAATTTCTTGATTCAACCTTACAAAAATATTCTCAACCATACGAGAGGCTCATTTTAACATTACGATGGGAAACATAAACATTACAAAATACTATCGCCAACCTTATGAAGTCACACATGGACCATATGAATACTCATACCAACCTTACGTAGTTGTTGAATCAACATTATGGGGAACTTCCCCAACTATAGGATGATGCACACCAACCTTACATGACATTGCACCAACTTTATGAAGTCATTTCCAAACCTTATAAAGGCATGTCTCATTGTTTATCTCAAAATAATGCATGGTTTTCTAAACCATATGCTTATCCATAATTCCTCTATGTATTTAATATATTTGTCTAAACCTCTATATATAATTCAATGGTAGAAACCATAACCATTTTATCCTATATAAATCTACCTTCCTCCATTAAACTGATTAATTTAGGAAATATTTAAAGATAAATCCATAACAATCCACCAAGAATCATCACATTCTTTAATATCTAACTTATAAACCATGTAATTTAATTCAAAATCACTCCATAATAACATCTTTTCAAAAAAACCAAAACTCAAATCTCCACATCTTATCAACAATTCTAATATGAACCCATAAGGTGTCAAAAATCTCCCCCTTTGTATTTTTTTATAATATTCCATTTAATATCCCCCTTTTTTAATTAAATAAAAAATATTCAACTCTAAGGTTATATTTCCTCATAACTTTCTAAATTTATCACATTTAGTTTTATAATAAATGGAGAGAACATCATCAACACGAAAAACCCCCTTTTTTAATAATCTCATTTCTTCATTCTAATTTATCTCTATCTAATTGATTATTAACCTTTGTCAATTTTTACTAACTGATACAATTTTTTTGGCTATGAAAGTCTACAAAAACTCTTTATAGTCAGATTTAAAAATATTTCTCAACTTTATATCTCTATCCCTTTGAAAACACACATCAAGGATCCTATAATTTTCATGTTACTTTTTACTGCTAAATTAATTTTTAACAATGGATTCCATGTTTTAAATACAACTTCATATTTGGATATCAACAGTCAGTACGAATCGTTAAACCAAGGATAAATGCTTAAAATATTTCATTGAGTGAACTCTCCACTCATCAATGAGTCGTGAACAAAATCTATAAGCCTGATAATTTGAATTTCAACATGGACTCTAATAATATAATTGTTTTATAATTCCCTCTCCCAATTTTATATTAAAACCTTATTTCTAAAAACCATCCACTATCTTAAAAACTCAACTTTTGTTCTCATTACATTCTCACAACAATCCGTTATTAGATAAGTAAGAAAATAGTGAGTGAGAGAATCATACCACTTTTTGATTCAATTAGTACCACTTAATGAAAATAAACAGGTGATACCACTTGATATTCAAGTATATTAACCTTTATTGGTTTGTTTAATCATAGATTAGGTTTTAAGTGTCTTGAAAAATTCATCACCAACTCCCCCTCAATTAGAGCACAATTTATATTGATGTTTTATTCCATTTAGGGACACCATATTTTTTAAATAATACTTCTTGTTTAGAATCTCTTAGTATCATGTAATGATGAAAAGATGAAAAATTATACTATAAAATAAATAGAAAAACAATTATCCCTAATGTTTCATCTGATATTTTCTCCCACATGTTCTATAACTAACTTCTACAAATTTTCCCACTTTTTTTCAATAGTGTGCTACAACTAAATCGTGTCCTGATTTCACTTGTAACAACTTGTATTTATAACAATACTGCAGGTTATCTTATATATGGATTTGAAATCTTTTCTTCTCAAAATTTAGGCCTTCTCCTATGAAGATTTAGATTTATCATGGAATTCGGCCTCCATATGCAGCTTCTAGATTCTTTTTTGAAGAAAAAAATACCTATTTCACACCACTTTATGGATGCATTTCCATTAGAATAATCATATTTTATTTTATCCCCAATCATATGTACTTTGTATTCATATCTACCCCCTTGATTTTATATCCCCCTAAGTTCTGTATCTCTTCAAAACTAGTTAATAATATTTATGTACATGGGGAGAGGGGTACCTTCCACTTTCCTCAAGTTAAGAAAGATTTCAGTGAGGGACACCATTATTCATTTTTCATTCACTTTAAATCTTTCTTTCATATCTAAATCCTATTTAATGGAATTTAATTTCACTTAAACCACTTTGGGATTTTTTTTATATGCATCCCAAACTGAAATATACACTTCTTTAGGTGGCCTCACCATCAAGGACTTGTCCTCTCATAATAGGTAGTTCTTTATTTTTCTAAACTTTATTACTGGTTTGAATGTGCCCACATGATTAATAATATTTTTTTCAACACATATCTTTCTTTTGGAAACTCATTTCATAAGAGCTTTATTATATTTATAAATATGAGAACTTCTCTCTTTCCTTTATATATTCATTTTTTTTCTTTCCAATACATTTTGGTTTTAGTGTATGTTTTAAAACTATTATCCATGCCACTTTAATCATAATGTTGTTTTTATCTAGCCCTTAATACTGTTTTTCAAGAGAATGGATTTTCCATTTAATGTAGGGTGATTTCTTTTTTTAATCCCAGGAGGTAATCTAATAAAAATTTCCACTTGAGACATGGTAATCATGTTAAAAATTACTATAATAATAACCATACCTTCTATATTATTCTTAGTAATTCATCCTTTCAAACATTCCACTAGCTTCACAATAGTTGATGTATTTTAATACTTAAAACTAGAAACTAGAAATGTTTCAATGCATTCCATAAACATATAACATTTATCCATACCATATTATAGAGATTATATTATTTTCATTACCTTTTTTAGGTACTATCATTGATTTATGTTTAGAAAAAATGGATGTAAAGTTATCATTTCTATATTGTGATTTTTTAGAATAAATATATAAGAAACAATCAACTGGTTTCAAGGTTAATATGAATTTGGACTTTTTGTTTAACCTAAAATATAGTTTATATGGAATGAAAAATGAAACAAGTAAATGTAACCATAAATTCAATGATTTTATGGTTAAAAAGGGTTTCATTAAAAGTGACTCAAATCATTTTTGCTATGAAAAAAGTATGGAATGATGATTGATTTATCATCCTACTATTATAAGTTAATGATATGATTATAGTGGGACTGTAGATTCAATAGTTCTGGGATTTGAAGTGGGAGTTATCTATATCATTAAAAATGAAGGATTTTTTTATTTTATGTACGATTCATGGGATTAATATTGAAATTTATAGAAGAAATGAGATCTTAGTGTTATCTAAAATAATGTAAAATCAAAAGGTCATCGAGTGGTTTGAAGTGATCGGATGTAAATTAGTTTCAAATATTTTGGTCAAGAAATTTAAATTATCAAAGGGGAATAAACATTAATAGAGGGAAAGGTGAGATATATATCCAAAGTTCTATTTTCATCAACATTTAGAAGATTAATGTATGAAATTATAAACACAAGTATAGATTTAACACATTTTGAGATATATAGAAAACATAATCCCTAAATCAATATACTACATATAAGAGTATGAATACCTTTTGATGAAACGAGGTGGTGGCCGGGAGGAGTCAGAGGCTGGCAGGAGGCGGAGGCTGGGAGGAGGCAGAGGTGGAGGATGGGAGGAGTCTCAGAGGAGGCAGAGGTGGAGGCGGTCGTCGAGGCAGAGGTGGCCCCTGAGATGGAGGAGAGGGCTAGGATGCGGAGGCGGGGCTGGAGGAGGAGGTGGTCATGGACACAAAGGTAAAGGAGAGAAGGCAGAGGGAGGGATGTGGTGGTCCAGAGATGGAGTCAATGGTGGGAGATCGAGGTCTCGGAGGGGAGTGGATAGCAGGGTGGAGAGGCTAGGTCAGAGGAGACACGGGGTAGGATATGAAAATTGGGTGGGGGATCCCAATAAAAGATTGAAATCAGGGTTACTATACCCACAAATGTTTTAAAAATGTACCACTTATACCAATGGTTTTCATAAACTATGATTATAGATTCATTATTATAGACCCATTTTCTAGTATTTTCCATTAATTAAAAAATTACAACCTCGTCATTGTGCAAGACTTTAATTTAATAAATTTTTCCCTAAAAATTAAAAATATTTATCATTATGAAGATAAAAAATTTATATATCAAAATACTATTTATATTCAAATGTATCCCTTAGATAACCCCATATTAAAAATATTTCATTTCTTAAAAACAAAAAGCATTGAAAATTGACTTTTCTTTGAAAAAATTACTATAAATGGGTTAAAGTTATCAAAGTGCCACCAATAGCTCAAAAAATCAACACAAAGATAATTTTGGTCAAAAATCACACATAAAATGAAATTATAAAGGTGTTAGGGAAATTTTCTAATATTTATAATATTATTTTTACCCATAATTACCTGATTTACCCTGAACTGTGGTAATAAAAATTAAAAAGTTATAATTTATGTTGTTCAAAAATAAAAGGGGCATATTTAATAAATTTAAACCTTATGATTCTAAATATGTAATCCATTTTTCAAAATTGAAAACACACAATGGTAAAAAATTAATTTAAAATTATTCCTTTTGAAAAATCAAGGAAATTAGTTTTTAAGGTAAAAGATGTTAAAAATATTTAAGTGATTAATATCCAAATTAAATTTGAAATTGATTAAAATGTCCTTATTTGGATTAAATGATAAAATATTGATCTAATTATACATTGAAAAAATTAAAAATATAATTTAACACTATGAATTATTTAGATGAAAAAGTTTTTTTTCAATTAAAAATGCTATATTTTTTCACAATTTATCAAAAGAAAAAAATTATTAGAAGATACCAAAACTTCAATTACAGTAAATTTTCATATTCTAATTTAAATGAATAAGTATATTTTTTCAAATAAAATTTATAAAAGTTTTAAAAACTTGATTCAAAATAAGTGTGTCATCAAAAGCCGGTAAAACATCATTTTTAGAAAAATACTTCTTTTAGGGGTAAAATTGGATTTGTTCTTAAATTATGTATAGAAAAAATAATAATATATGTTTTCAACATTATATTAAATGTATTATATATATATATCATTCATATAATCCAAAAATATTTATTTTTTTATTTTTTGGTATAGAATAAACTTTCGCACATTTAAATTTTTTTCCGAAAAAATTTATTTTTATTTTCAAAATGGTATACAATAATTTTTAATTAATTAGTAAAAGAATTTTTTATACATGTGTAAACTTTATTTTAATAATTTAGTTAATATTATTCGTTACCTCTATTATAATAGTTATGTTATAACGATAACATTTAAATATTAATACTCTTTTGTTCTCTTAAGATCTATGTGGCATACCATGTCTGATATCAGTCATAATATTTCTTTTTTTAACATGATATGTTACATTGGATGGACATGTTCAACCTCAATTCGAAAAATTATTCCTCTGGAAAAGGTTTTTTGAATATTTCATCAATTTTTTCTGATGTAGGAACATACTGCATCTTGCGCTCATTATTTTCCACATTCTCTTTGATGAAGTGAAAATTGATATCAGTATTTATTGAATGATAATGTTTACCTATATTTCTTATATGTTTTTTAGCACTTTGATTATCACAAACCAAGATAAGAGTTAACTTCACTTCACCAAGTAAGTCTTTTAACTAATTCTTCATCCACACAAGTTGTGTTTCATCTATATTAAAAGCAACATACTCAAATTCAGTCATGATAAGAGTTACTAAATTTTTTTTTATACTATGGTAACTAACACAACTTCCCCTGTAAAGAAAACTCCACCAAATGAGGATCTTCTATCATAAAAACTTCTTGACCAATCAACATCTGTATAGAGAAATAATCAATTCTCTTTGTGCTATCATATCTTATTCTGAAATATGTTGTGCCTTTGATATATTTGGTAATTCTCTTTCCAGATAAAATATGTTACTATTTTGGATTACTTTGGAACCTTTCACATGATGTAATAGCATAAAAAATGTCTATTCTTGAAGTAGTTAGATAATCCAAACTTACAATAATCTTATGAAACTATTCTAAATCAACATATTTACCTTCTCCATCATTATTCAGTTTGGTTGCCACTAAAATTACTGTACAAACGGTTTTATATTTTTCAATGAAAAACTTATTAAGAATTTCCTTAGAATAATTTTCTTGAAAAAGAAAGATGCACTTATCCTTTTGTGATATTTATATCCAAGAAAGTATTTCCATTCACCAATAATGTACATTTCAAACAAATTCTTCATTTCTTCAGAAAAACATTCACAAGATCTTTCATCATTTCGAGAAAGATAATGTCATCAACATAAATGATAAAAATGATTGAAATCTCCTGAATTTATTTGATTTACTAATTACTATCTACCCTTCCTTTATTAAAATTCAACACCCTAGAGTAGGTATCCAATTGAGAGTTAGATACCCATGGATATTGGTTCAAATCATACCAATATTTCTTCAACTTGCACACTAAACTTTCATCCTACCCAATGACAAACCATAAGGTTGTACAACATAAACATGTTCACCATGTTTTCCATTCTTAAATGTCGACTTCATATCCATATGAAAACTTTTATAACTTTATTATTTTGAAGTTGAAGTAAATATTTTAATTTCTTTAACCTTTCCAATAGAGAAAATGTATTATAACAATCAATACCTTGAATTTTTAAGTAACCATTTCCAACCAACCATTCTTTGTCTCTTATCACTTCACCATCTTCAATTAACTTTTTCCAAAAAAAAACATTGTACCAAAAAACATTTGTTATTTGGTTTCTGTATGAGTTCCCAAGTATCATTTTTATCAATATGATACAAATATTTATTCATATCCTAAATCCATTTTGGATGTTCAAAATATTCATTCATATCTTTCGGCTCAACTTTTGAATAAAAAGAATTTTGTGTAACAAATTTTGATATTATTCTTATTTGAATTTTTTGATATTGATCACCAATAATGTTTTAATCTTCCACTTTCTTCATAAAGCTTATATGGGATATTAAAAATTATTCCTCATCACTAAAAATTGCTGATTCAGATTATTCCTTTTGTAATTCGTCACAATTGTTTAAATTATTATCATTTTCTTTTTCAAAGAAAAACTTTCATCTTCCTCATCTGCATGTGATTGTGAAATATCTTCCTCAAATTTTACAATAAATTTTACAATAACTAAATAAAAAATTATCCATATTTATTTACAGAAACAAATATATCCTCTTCTATCCATAACATAGTCAAGAAATATTTCATCTTCACCTCTCTGATAAAACATTTCAAGGTTTTCAAGTTTATTATTTATGATGCAGGGAATCCCAAAAACTCTTAAGTGTTTCAAACTTGTAATTTTGTCATAAAACATTTCATAGGTATTGATATTAGAAATAGGACTATAGAAAAAATAATTTTGAATATAACCAGTTATGTTATAGCTTGCCTCTAAAAGTAATGAGAAATACCTTGTTCAAGTAACATAGTACACCCATTCTCAACCAAAATTCTATTCTCCCTTTCAGAAACACCATTTTTATGGTGTATATGGTTCACTAAACTATAAAGGAATTAAATTTTTCTCAAGATTATTTTTTAACTCATTATTATTATATTCAACACCATTTTTAGTTCACAACTTATTCAAAGAGTTCCCACATTCCTTCTTATCATTTCTCATGAAACATTTAAACATATTCATAGAATCTGACTTTTATTTCAGATAAAAAACAAAACTAATGTGATTAAAATCATTAATGAAATAAATTATGTACTTATCTTTAAATGTTGAATTTTTAATCATTGTACCATAGATATCATAATTAATATGTTCCAAGGGTTGAGTGGAATTTATATCAACGTTCTTATGCACAATGTTTGAAATACTCCCTTTCTGAAAAATTTTGTAACACAAATATATTCTTATTTTCATACCAATAATACCATGTTAAATGTCTCAATATTATAATTTTATCATATTTCCCTCACACATATGTCCCAAATTTTTATTCCATAACTAATTTTCTTCCATCTCATAGAAGTAATATAAATTCTGTACTTCAGCAACATGAAACAAGTTTCGTTTTATGTTTTGTCCTTTTGTAATAACATTTCTATATTCATTTATTTTTAAAAAACCCTATATTATCTAAAAAATAATTACCTTCATTAAAAAGTTTTGAAACAATCAACAGGTTATGTTTCAACCCATCAACAAACAACATTTCCATGGATTTTAACTTTTCTTCCCCAAAAATTGAACATAAAGACATTTAATTATTGGAGATTCATCATTTAAAAATTCCATTATTCGTTATTTTAAATATTTCACATTATTCAAAAATTTAAAATCTCCTATCATATGGGATGGAAACCCACTATCCAAAATATAGGTCCATTCTCCTTTTGTTAGTTTAATATCGGTTTTTACAACAAGTGAAGTCTCATTTCCTTTGTATTTCTTCAAATCCAACTTTTCAGAAATGTTGTATACATTTTGTTTTGATGTTAATAAAACAATTCATACTTTAGTAATATTTATAGGTCTTTTACATCATTCGAAAATAGTTTCCTATAGTTGGAACCTATTTTCAACATTCAAAACATTTTTCTCATATTTATCTATTTGATAGGATTGACTGCCCTGTGATATTTTCCTTTTATAACTTGTGAGGTAATTATAATGTTGTTTATTGAAACAAAACGTATTTTTTATATGCCTAAATGCATCATAATACCAATAGTAACTATATAAAGAATACATTCCTCTGAAACTTCTATACTTTCTGAAATTGTGAACATGTTTCTCAGCAACTTTCTTATCTTTAACATCATAATATTATTAATCCCATATCATTATATTTTCACCTATAATATTCTTTTTCAATTAATATTTTTTCAACTTTATTAGGAAAATATGTATTAGAAAATTTTGTTTTGGACTTGTAATTTTTAGAAACTACTGAAATTACAACTTTATTGGTTTTGGCCACATACAAGACTTTACGCACATTGTTCTTCATAGGAACATTTTCATGTTTCTTTTCATCCTTGTAAGGTAACATTTTTAGATACTTATTAGGTTTACCCGTTACATAACTTTCACCAACTTGAGATATAGAGTTTGTGAAACATGTAACTCCCTAAATGGGTTTAGAAAGTTTTTGTTGAACAAGTTCCAAATCTTCTTCATTTTAGTTCAAATTTACTTCATGATGTTCATTAAAATTGTTTTCTTTCTCAATAGACTTTTTCAATCAATCAAACTCTTCTAAAAACAAAGCTTTATCTTCAAGAAGAAATTCATGATTTTTTATAGGAATTTCATTATTCAATTTATTGATATCATTTCTATGTATAACAATCTTCATCATATATTATTTCAACTCTCTCTTCTAATAAAATTATAACTCAGTCTGTTCTTCTTTATAAATAATGCTTTCAAACTCTTAATTATTAAATGTAGTTATAAACATCATTTTCCTAAAAGAATCATAAGGTTTTTTTTCTTAAAATTCACTATCTCCATCTTTATCATCTTTAAACAAAAAAATCCCCTTTTATATTTGGAGAAATTTTTTTCTTCTCCCTTGGAATAAGATTTTGACTTATCTACCTATTTATTCCACTATCTTCATGGCCTTCTATCATCTTTATCACTATCTTCTTCTTTATTTCTTCAAGGATAGTTCACAACAATGTTTTTAATGGACCCACATTCACAATACTTTATGGGTAGCATCCGTTTATAATTTTTTATACCTATTTTCACATTTGTAGAAAACAAGAAAATAAATTCATCAAGATTGTTACATACATCATTTTTGGATTTATAGTCACCATCTTCTTCATCTTTAGAAATATTTTTAGACTTACCTTGCCTGGAATCCTTTAAGGAAATTTATCAATCAAATTTTGTTTTTCCTTTCATAACTTTCTCCCTTGTCATTTCATAAGTAGTGATATTACAATGAAGATCATCCAGATATAGAGTTTCAATATATCTATCTTTTAAAGATAAAACTTTGGCTTCAAAATTATTAGGAAGAATTCTCAAGTTATTTTTAACAATATTTGAGTCTTTAAAATTTTCACCAAAACATCTTACAGTGCTAACAATATCATTAACACTTGTTAAGAATTCTAAAACAGAATAATACACATCCATTTTATGATCATTAAACTTTTTACTCTTGATTTTTAACTTGTATTTATTCACCATTTTAATTCCTAGATAAATGTTTTACAACTTATATTAGATACCTTTAACTTATCCAACTACCTTATCTCTAAGGAATTCACTTTCTGTAAGAGATATGAGTAAATCATTTTTAATTATTCCATCCTTGTTAATATTCTTCTTGTCCATATATGTATGTGAAACATTCTCAATTGGATGAAAAAAATACATCTATATAATCTTCCAAAACATCAGACCTCAGAGACATAAGATAAGTCAACATTATATATTTCCAGATATGATAGTTCTTTCCATCAAATATCATAATCCCCTTACTATTCACATAATTTAGATTCTCTATAACAAAATATCTTCAAAAAAAAGAAAATAGTAAATGAGGGGAATATTCACTCTGATACCACTTGAAGAGACCCCTCCATGATCAATGTATCACTTAGATGGGGAAGGGGAGAATCAATGATAACTCTGTTTATGTTAACTTTCTTGTACAACAACCATTTTCTACACTTAAAGAATTATCTGTTTTATGAAGAAACAAAAATTCACATATCTACAATAACACAAGAATTTGCAAAGTTCACTACTAAACATGGGTATATAGTCCTTGGTATGGTTTTTGAATAATCTAATACCCCGCAATTGACTATGGAAAATAATTTTTTGTAGATATAAAAAGTATGATATACCCTTACACTTGTGTAGTACTATGATCAATACAATAGAACAATTTATTCTCCAAGGGAAAATAATTAAAAAAAAGTTTGTATAAAAAGTTAAGAAATATTCACCATTTGATTATAAACAAGTTACTATATTTCCATATCAACATCCACTTATTTATTTATTCAAAACAAAATTCTTCACTTTTCTACCCAGTAGTAGGTAAGAACTTCCCTTCTATAACTCATATAAAAACATAGTCTGATGGCTTGGTCTAGTTCACCAGTCCAATATTTCAGTCTTAAAATAGATAAGAAAATAATACCCTAGAAACAATTCTAAACCACTTCAAAATTTCCCTATAAACCTGCATCTGATTTCTCTTTATGATCTGGTAACAAAATTCAGCTTCTTATTCTATCTAGAAAACTTCCTCACAAAAACTCTATTTAGAAACATCATCTATTTTCAAAATACTCATCACTTCCTCTCTATCTTCAGATGTGAACAGTACAAGCCTCAGAAATTATAATGTATTTTCTTCTATTTATAGGTTCACCAAAATTGGTATTGGTGGGAATCTAAAATGTTTTCCCACACAACCAAATTCCATAAAACTCAAATTTCTCATTCATTTCAATTTCATCTTTGACTTATTGAGAACTTCTCAAATTTCATTGATTCTTCTCAAAACATATTAAATCTTCTCAATAAATTCAGTCTACTTTGAAATTATTAACACATATTCAGTCGAAAACCATTTGATGTTCTGATATTGTCTTCATTAAAATGAATAAATATAGTCACTCTGATTCTGTTGACAAAATTCTAAAACAAATTAGAACTAAAAAAATTGTTTACTACATTTTTTAATAAATTGTTGGTCATCATTTGGTTGATCTATATCTAATCCCATTAGTATTATCATTCCCAACAAATCAAACTTTCCTCATTATTTATTCCCAAAATATCCAATTTTCCCAACCATTATACCTATAATATTTCTCCACATCTGATTCTCTTTTGATACTAATACTATATCTCATAGATCGGTGTAAGAACTCTTTTAATAGATCACTGGAAAACTGAAACTAATGGACCATTGTTAGAAGTGACAAATTTCTTACAAAATTTAAAACTAATGGTTTATCATTTGAATTGTTCCATTTACTGAATGGGATAGTTTGATAAATCGGTCAGTCTTATGAAATAGCCTATCAGAGCTTCAGAAAAACATCAACTTTAGAAACTTAAAACAATATAGACATTATTCTTCAACAAAAAACTGATTGTATCATGACTTCTTCATGAATTTGACAACATTAGGATCAGAATAGAATCATAAAACTTACTTTGGAATGTTCAATGACTTTATATCATTCCATCATCTTCTATCTTTCTGTCATAAACTCAAATTGATTGATCGGTATCTGAAACCCTTCTGATTTATTGATACAAACCAAATTATTTCCCCTTTCTTTCACAAATATTGGATCATAAGTTTCTACTTAACTCATGATATTTTATAACCTTTAGAATAGTAAACCATCATCCAATTTTTTATCAAATTTCTTGAAATATATTCAGACTCTGGTTATATTCTTCATGCGGATTGGAAGATTCATTATGGGCCTAATGTGATCCTGAAACACAACTTCTTCTACAAACTATCAATAGAATGAAAAATCAAAAGAAATAGATTTTAATAATATATTTTCATCCAATAAACTAAGTTTGGTACCTTCTACATCCAATCCCTAATAATTACAAAGTAAGGTGATCTATTTTCTTGATAAAAATAGACAAAACGCTTTCAAAAAACTTCTTCTAAAATCCAAAAAACACCTCCATACAACTTGGTCCCAACACAGGGTACACCCATCCCTAGAATATTCCAATGATGAGGATCATGAATAAACCGTCATGAATTCTATTGAACAGGTGGTCTGTTTCACATAACCTAACAACAAGGAACACCATGCAGGCCCCTTGGGCGCCTCAGGTCATCATCTTCAAATGATAGATAGAGGATATGCTAGATGATGGAATTATCATGCCAAGTTTTCATACCAATTTATTCATGCTACTAAAATAGGATAGTAGGTCTTGTATAGGGATCAACAAGAAAATACATCTTAGTATAATTCATCGGGTACACCCCCGTAATTGATTGTATTAGTTAATGATGAAACTCAATCATGACATCATTGTTATTAGCCACATTAATCCATGGCCCAACCTCATATTACTAGAATAAACCCATCAAACTTTCAAATTAGACCATCTAACAAGAAGAGAAATATCTCTAGTACTAGAAAGTCCCCAGCAAAACATCCAATAGTATTTTTAGAACCACCTATTAAATAATGACCCTATTCAAGAAAAAACATGCCTCTGGAATACAAGTAAGATATGTTGAAGGACCTTTTCAACATACGCTCAATGCTCTCAACCATTGTGTCACTCTTCTTTTCAAAGGAAATGTGTGAGTCTTTTATTGAATCCTTGAAAATCCCCCTAAAGTTGAGGATAAGGTAGCTACTATAGAGGACTATTAAGAATATGAGGATGAGTAAGAGGAATTTTGGACCATTATCTCATTTCTTGTGAGAAGATGAGGGTTTCACCATTTAAGGGAACATACACCCACTATATATCATATGTCAGTTTAGTGGTGTAGAATTACATCACTTCCTATTAGATACTGGCTCTAGGATCAACCTCATTCTGACCCGAACACTCCATAAAATGGGACTTGAAAAAGCATATATGACTCCCTCCAACAAAAAAAATCTTGGGTATGAAAAGAGTGAGTAGAATCCATGTGAAAAAATTAGGATGAAGACTCAATTTGGTTGTTTGATATCAATAACTAAATTTTTAGTAGTATCATAGGATACTACATACAATGAACAATTTAAAAGGCCATATATTCATTTTTATGTTGTGTTCCCCTCTTCATATAGAAAGTTCCTAAAATACTCCCTATATAGTCGAGTTGGGGTACTATAGGGTAATGCATACCCTTTGACTCTTATAGGACTTATATCTAGATACGTTTTACTTCAAAAGGAAGTAAATAATGTCCATAATGATGGGTTGGAGCACATCAATTTCTCTAATGATCTAACAACCACTCTAG
The DNA here is from genome assembly GCA_963277665.1 of Viscum album. Classification (NCBI taxonomy): domain Eukaryota; kingdom Viridiplantae; phylum Streptophyta; class Magnoliopsida; order Santalales; family Viscaceae; genus Viscum; species Viscum album. The sequence goes on from OY728151.1 coordinate 571,339,630, forward strand.
TTTGTTTATGGGTAGAGTTGAAAGATAGATTTATTCTCCCAATTAATCAGTTAGATCCCATGACACTGGACCTGGGGGTATTTTTTCATCATTTCCATGAAAATAGAGAGCTCATATATTTCTTTTTACCCCTAAAGTCGATAGGATCAACTGATACATGAATATCTTACTCTTATTAAGTACTGAGAAGTTCACCACATGACCAATGATTCATGAAATTCCCACATGTTCTATAATGCAGGTATAACTCATTGGAGGTCAACACATCACCATTCATTTCATATCAAGGGTGGGAATAATATTGATAAACAAAATAGAGTTGGATCAATATATTTTTTCACCACAATCTTGGAAAAATTGGAACCCCTCATCAAGGATTTTTTATTCTCCAAAGCGTACAATGGTTCTCCCCATGGGTCAGCTAGACTAAAATATTTGCCTTGTACCTCTGATCCCTTTATCACAGATGATGAAAATGATTTGTAATATACCCCTCCTTCATTTTAATTGGGTGTATCCACCAATATTTAGGAGTTAACCTTGTTGAACCTTGGTACTGAGGAAAATTTGAGGATGAAACTAATTACCACAGCCATGTTCTCAGACGAACAGCAGTAGTATGTGGCCTTCTTGAAACATCAAAATGATATATTCTAATCATGGTATGATGAGATTATTGTGATAGAACCTCATATTACCATTCATCACCATGTCCTCACAACAGGCCATCACAAGTTCAAATAGTATTCTATAAAGATGCACCCATCTCATGATGTTATGGTCAAGAACATGGCTAAAAATATTATAAAATTAAAATGATTAAGGGAGGTATAATATCCAAGGTGGATAGTCAACATTGTCCTTGTAAGGAATAGGAATTGGCATATCAGAGTCTTTATAGACTTTTGGGACCTCAACCACCATTGTATAAAAGATGATTTTCCCCTTCTCATGAAGGATTTATTTATTTATGATACATGTGTCTTTTAGGAACTCTCCTTTATGGTTGGATGCTCTTAGTATAATTAGATTTTGATGGCCCTCGAGGATGTGGATTCTATCACCTTCAAATTTCCCTAATGAAAATTTTTCTACCAGGTGATTCCTTTTTCTTTAATGAATGATAAAACCAATTACCAGTGGGCCATGACCCATATTATTAAGACAATTATAGGGACATTGGTGGACTGTTACATGGATGAACTAGTGGTAAAATCATTATATCATCATCAACATATCAAGGATCCAGACAAAGTGTTTTACTTATTCTCCTCCCAACATTTCAAGATGAGCACCAAGAAGTGTGTAGTCAGGGTTAACTTTGGTAGATTTCTTAGAATTTATTTAAGATGCAGAGGTATCTAGATTGACCTAGTGAAAATCAAGGATATTAATTTGATGCCTCCCCTAAAGAATCATTGGGTTTTATGAGTCCTCTAAGTCCACATACCCTATATATGCTTAGTTATTAAAAATATGGACAGAAAGTGTAAGACATTTTGAGGAAAATGAAATAAAAGGAACCATTTACTAGTGGGATGAGAAGTTTCATACTACCTTTGAGGATATTAAGAAGTACCTGCTACAACCACTGTTTCTGATTCCAACCATCTCAGGAAATCCTTTAATCATTTAGGTAACTGCTCTAGAATAGTCCCTCAGTGCACTTCTAGGCCAAAAAATAAGGAGGGAAAGCGAAATAGACTATACTATCTCAGTTACATTCACCTTGACACGAAAATGAAATACTCCACCAAAGAGAATAATTGTCTCATGATTGTATTTATAGTGATTAAGATGCAACATTTTTTGAAACATCTTGAGGTATATTTGGTATACTAAGTAGATATTTAAAGTAAATCCTCAATCACCCCATGCTGATGAGAAAATTGGCACACTGGGTGGTAATCCTTCTATAGTTTGACATCAGGTTTGTCCCATGAAAGGACAACAAAGACTACGCCCCGATAGAATTAGGATACTCACAATAATCCAATGAAGAACTACCCAGTAAATGTTGATTTCCGGGATGAATCTATTCTAATATTAGACTAGGTTGTACCATGTTGGAAGATTCATTTCAACGGTTCCTCCTGAAGTATTACAAGAAGAAGGCTTAATGACCCCAATCTTAATAGGTTAGTTATGGGAATTGTTTTCATAACCCTAGAAAGGTTTTTCTTTCCATACTCATTTATAATTTCATAAGTATTCACTAACAATGAGGCAGAATATTAGGCTCCCATTATAGGTGAGAAGTTGGCCCTCGAGATTGATATCCCCTATTTACTCATGAAGGGAGAACCCTAGATTATAATCACATAGATCATAGGTGACTGCATCATCATAAAGTGAGATATTGTACCTACGTTGGAAGATACCCATTAATTGATGGTCCAGTTCCATTACCAACTAAAGGACACCCATATTACAAGATCAAAAAAATTTCAAAACTAAACTTTGGAAAGCCTATTTGAATATCTTGTAGAACCTTACTAGGATGACATGTCCCTCCATGTGGCACATCATAGAGTCGTCACCCATGCCACATCAGATGATGGAAACCAATTGGTATATCAGCTGGGTATTGATAGTTATGTTTCCTGGCCCTCAAATCCCCCCACATTCACAGAAGTTCCTAATTTGATGAGTCCCATTTTTTATTATCTAAATTGTGAAATTATCCTTACATACCAATCCAATCATGAGATAATATTCTAGCGTGCATTTCTTTTTACCCTTCAGATTCGGCATAACTAAGGTCAAACCCTCTAAAATAATGGATTTGATGGAATTATCCTCTATGGAATCAAAGGATATGAGATACCCCATGTCGTGAAGAAGGTCCATTCCAGATATTGGGTTTCCCATCAAGTAGTATTGAATCTATCCCACCAAAATTTTAGGTTGGGTTACTTTTATCCCACCATGGTTCATGACTGCATTGTGTTCTCCAAGTGGTTTCATGCATGTCTGATACTCACTAAATTTGTGCATCGTCCACCCGATATTATCCACACTACCAAATATTGATGTCCCTTTGCTGTATGGGTACATAATTTTGTGGGTCCCTACCCACCAGTGAAAACTTGATAGTGCATGTCCATTTTGTATACAACAGACTTCTTTTAGAAATGGGTATAATTAGTTCCCCTCAAGGAATTGAAAACTCAGTTCATGATGGATTTTGTGAGCTCCCACATCATCCATTGATTTTGGAAACCTCACAATATTATCATAAACAACAACACTAACTTCCAAGCAACCAATTTGAAGAAAATATATTACAAGTACAATATATGTTCCAATCATACATCTCACTATATGCATAGGAAAATGGGTAGATCGAGGCTTTCAATAAGACCCTCTAAATCATTCTACCGAAAATGGTAGGATAGAATAAAAACAATATTCCTGACAATATCCCTAATTCCATTTGGTCCTATCAAATTAAATATCTAAATTCCCCTCAGGTGACCATATACTCCTTGGTTTATAGGATAGAGGGAGTATTTCCCATTGAGGTTCAGTTCCCATCACATAGAATGGTGTTTTATGACTAGAAAATGCCAAGTAGACTAGAAAAATTTCATCTAGATAAGCTGGATTCCACTAAGTAAAATAGGATTTAGGCCTTTCAGAACATAAAGAGACACTAGAAGAGGATAGAAAAGGTGTTCAACAATAGGGTTCACCTCCACTCCTTCCTATAGGGTGACATGGTATGGATCTCAGAATGCATATGATACCTAGAAAAAAGTTTCCAAAGTTGGATCCCAAGTCGTAAGGGCCTTAATTTATTCATAAGGTATATTATAATGGATCATACTCTTCAATAACCACGGATGTAGATCGTATCACACATCCCCCCAATTCTAAGTTTCTCAAGTATTAATTCTTGTGAAAATTATAGTCAAAGCTATTAAACCTTAAACTACACATACTCGGGTCTGATATCTATGAACAAAAACTAAAAAACCCCTTGAGTCAAATAATTATTAACATAAAATATTTTTAGTTCCTATAGTATGATTTTTACGACATTAAACAATAGAGACCAATTTCTTCAGTGCATGACATCAAACTATAGTATTACCCTATAAAATAAATAAAGGATTCCTCACATACCTTGTGTGAGATGACCAAAAAACAATGATATCAACACTTGACATTAAATTGTATCCTTACCCGGTATAAAATTGGGATTCCTAATATGAAAATTTTGGGATGACAAAAAATCAATATCCTCAGCACATAATGATCAACTGTATCCTTACTCTATGTCATAAACAAAATATGATACATGGGAACCATTTGATGAATCAATGTACTCATCAGAGAGTATATCCCCCCCCCCACTTCTAGTATCACTCTCCTACCACACTGAGTTCTAGAAATATTTGTGTATTGATTCCCATTTCCATTTCATATGTAGTGATTCCTAGACCCTCTATCTTTGGGCCCAACCACCAATTCATCATAAACCCTTACCCTGAGGAAAATTACTCTCAGCAAAATTATTCACTTTGTCCCCAATTACTATCCAAACATTATGACCTTAAACTATGTGATGCTTGTTTTAATATATTAATGTGATACATGGTCTTTCTGTTGGAGTTGGTGGCCTAGAACCAACTAGTTTGTACTTTATTCATTAATAAATGCCTTATCACATATTGATTGTTCTTCTATGTGACAATGCATGTGATAATGTTTTAAGGATAGATGTTGCATTAATGGGTCATAGTGGATCCCTTCTATGATGAGAACTTGGATGTGCCATAACACTGTTCTTGAATATATGTTCTATGGCCGATTGATTTTATTTGAGGGACACAAATAATACAGGTCATTAGGGGTGAGGACTCATAAAACATTGAGGCACCTTCTCATGGTGTGCACCCTTGGTAAAATCCAGGAGGATATTATGAGAATGAGATACACCAGTAGGAAATCCACATTTCATAGTGTCATTGGATGTTCCTATCTACGGACGTGTGTATTGGTCCTTAGACTTTAATATTATTATTAATGGGTATTACAACTCACTCACTTAGATGTATTGACGAAAACTGTGATGACACACTGTTCGCAGTGAGGTAGGATACGTTGGGTGCGTCACGAGTAATACTGCATTAATAGATAATTCGAGAAAGGATTTGTCCCTTCTGTTCCATAACGGAAGTAGATATCTCAGGCCCTTTGATGGAATTGATATAGCCTAAATAAATCAATAGCCATGGTAAGGTATGGGTGAGTTCAATTACGGGAAGTCAAAGAAAGAATAATCCAGCACATGGATTGATGGCACTAGCATGAAACCCACTTGATTAAAGATATCGAGACAAAGGGATTATATTACATGGTAAACATTTGTAGGAGGTGACATGTCATTGTGGCGTTAACTTCTTTCTCTATGGGTGCCTTGGCATGTTGTTAGATGCTAACCTTGGACTTTAGGCAGGCTCCGCCTAATGCCACAGAGAAAGAGGCCTAGAGGGTCACACACTAAGTGTGTCCATGTATCTCAGTTAAATATTAATTTAACAAGTTAAATAAATATTATTCCCGACTGTGGTTTAATAATTATTTAAGGATGCCTGATCACATTTATTTCGACACTAGTTATTCGAGAGAATATATTGTGGGTGAAATAATATATATATTTATTAGCGATTAATGCAGTTACATTTATTTAAGAAATAAATAGCCATTACGCAAGGTTTAATAAATATGGTGGAGGAAATAAATAAAATAGAAAAATAAAAGTACACGCCGTGTAGTTTGTTTATTTGGGAGTCATGAGAAAATATTGTTTATTTAATTAAATGATATTAAATTTAATATGTTGGGTTCATGTCAAGTAATAAATATGGTCAACTATCATTATTAAGACATGGGGTATTACTAAGAATTAAATGAAATGATTAAATGCTTTCAGGAAATCAATTCATTTTATTATTCTAAGTATTATAATCCAAAATTACATTATTCTCATAGAAAGAGAGCCATTGTTGTGCACAACAGATTGGGAAATACTCTCAAGCCAAGAGAGAATTATTTTTCCACCAAGAACGCATTCAAGTTACGAAAGCGAGATCCTACACCGGATCAAGGCGGTTGAAGGCGGACATCGCAAGCGAAGGCTCTTTCGTGCTAGCACCTGGAGATCCTTTTGGCGATGTCTAGAGATACGTGGAGCACGTGTGTATCACCGCTAGAGGAATCCTATACTTGGATTCTACAACGCAATGACGGATCACAGGATCATGACCGGAGACTCCAACGAAGAAAGAATTACATTGAGGTAATTCTTATGAATTAATTAAATTAATTATAACCAATATATGACGATCATATCTCAAGGGTTCCAGGACTCTTCTTTTATTTTTCATTCTTCGTTCTATTTCGATGATTCGGCGTTTTAAATCATGATGGATCTCGGATTGAACGTTGTTTAACGTTAAAATTAAAGTTGGGAAAACCCACCAATGTGCTTCCACTGTGCCCGAAACCTAGAAGTGGTATCAGAGGGTCATATCGTTGATTATAATTATTTAGTTTTTCATTGGTAATTTACACATTTAATAATTTAGTTATTTTAATTCAAGTTTAGTTATTCTGGAAATCTGAATATCAAGATCGTTCCTCCTCCATCGTTTCTCGTTCACCTCACAGAAACGAATTTTTTCTTTTAATTTTGATTCAAATAAAATAGAGGAACTCATACGGAGGAGCCAAATGTTTCTGGCTGTACAACACCAGAATGCACAGCGTGTATTCGGAAGTTCACGTCGTGTAGTCTAGGTTCAATGAATTGACTGATCCACCAAATCAGGCCGTGTATTGGATTCTTTATAAGAATTTAAGACACCGTGTGTTGACCAGAAACAGGTGGCACACGGTTTCCGGAATACACGATGTGTGGTCCAATGAACATGGCATGTTGTCCCTTCAGGTTAGGGTTGGGTTGTGTACTCCGTACATGGCCTGCCCGGCTGGAAACTGTGTAACGCGAAAACTACACGACGTGTGTCCCACTGTACACGCCGTGTACTCCGAAAATTTCTGAAGTACATTAACACGCCATGCCCCCAGGCGTGTACTTCGGATGGACGGTGAAGAAAATTACACACTGTGTAGTCGGAACTACACGTCGTGTACTAACCCAAATTATGCAGATTTATTAAAATTTATTATTATATTATACAAACCCTTGAGACGTGTACCACGGTGTAGGCGTAAAGCCGAGGCACAACACGTGATTGGTGTTTTATATATATATGTTTAATTTAACATCTGCGCAATGAACTGGAATTCACCAGGTTTCCTCTAAGGTACAAGTTACGTACAAGGATAATTTTAAATGAATATATTTGTTTAAAATTATGATGGATGATAATCTCAAGGAAATTAAGAAAAGGGTTTAAGATAAAAGGATTGATTAATTAGAGATAATTAATTGATTCGAGCATGATTTATCTTAAACAAGAACGATTAAAGAATTGAATGATAGTTTTATTTATGCGTAAATATCGTTGCATGTAAGGATGATCATGAGCTAGACCGAGACCTTTGTATGTGAATGGTTTCTTTTAATTTATTTATTTAAATTAAATTTGATGGCCTGCGAGCCATCTCCTCATTAATATGTAGGGATTGTGCGCCCAAGGATTCCATTATGTAAAAACCCCTTTTTCCCTTCACCTGCATGTGAGATAAATGCATATGTAATGGATGGAGCTCCCAAGCTAGTGGATGCGGCACAAGTCAGGATCCAAGGTGAAACCAATCCAAGGAGAGACAAAGGTGGACAGGTTGAAAGATGTAAATATGAACTCGAAAGGTTCAAGGTGTTTCTCCCCTAGGTCTTGGGTTGGTTTATCAACCGCTAGACAAACTAACCAACATGAAAGCTCATGATCATATCATTTATTTTATTTCTGTTAGTTGAATGGTTTATTTATTGTGGGTGTCTTGTCACAATCACACATTTAATAAATTAAATGAGAATGCAAGATTGAACTAAAATATAACCACCTTATACATAAATATTATCGTAGACATGGTTAATTACTTAAGTATATCCCACTTAATATTAACAAGCATGTAATCAAAGATAATAAAATGGAAATTTTCATTTAAGGATAAAATCTCTCAAAAGAAATATTAAGTCAGTATAGCCTTCCATAATCTTGGTTTGAATCGAACCACAGTTCAAAGTGCTTGACCAACCCTAATTGGGGTGCTTTCAATTATCAGGGAATTATAATTCAAGGTTTTGGGTTGACTTGACTTGGTTCGCATCAAGGGTTGACTGCCACAGCAGGACTTGGTGTGACCAAGAGGCAAAGGTTGATAAAATCCAAAATAAAAGGATTTCTGGATTGGGGAGTCCACTCAACGGATCAAGGAGATGCGAGTTAATGTAGTTGGCATTTGGAATGCCTGAAACCCTTAAAGTTGCTTGACCAACCCAATTTGGGGTAATGTGAAGGGAAATATAGATCCTTTCCACTAGAATATTCACGCAACAGAATATTTCGCAGTCAATGGTGAGGGCTATTGGATTTCGATAAAATAGTGGGAGACTAATAAGTATTAATTTTTTTATTTGTCTCAATTTGTAATAAAGTACTAAACCTTTTCTCATTTTAATTTGTTGAAATGGAAAGAAAATGACTTCAAACATATTATTGTGCACCATACTCGAAAAAGAAAACCTTCTCACCAGCACCAATTTCCAAGAGTGGTATAGGCGTTTACGCGTCGTCCTTCGCCACAAAAAGAAATCGTATGTGCTGGAAGAGCCTATTCTAGTTGTGCCTGGGAAAGAGGCTAGTGATGAGGAATTATCTCTCTACATGAAACAGATGGATGATGCCACAGATGTCCAGTGTTTCATGCTATCAGCCATGTCTAATGAGCTCTTGAAGCAACATGAAAACATGGACGTGTATAGCTTGATGTCTCACCTTAAAGATCTCTACCAAGAGAAGGCGATACAAGAGAGGTATGAGATATCCAATGATCTGTTTACAACTAAGTTTGGAGAGTCTGTGCCAGCAGGGCCTCATGTAGTCAAGCTTATTGGCTACATTTAACACCTGGACATCTTAGGGATTAAATTCCCGGATGATTTGCGTACAGATCTCATCCTATCATCACTACACAAGAACTTCTCTAGCTTCATTGTCAACTATAACATTAGCGGAAATGAGAAGATTCTATCGAAGCTTCTGACCTTGATTCTCCAGGTAGATAAGGACATGGGGCGTGACAAACCCGCGATCCTTATGGTGAATAAGAAAAGGAAGGACAAGGCAAAGGGTCCCAAGACTTATAAACGGTCTGAAGCCCCCGAGCATTGTCCCTCCAAGAAGGGGAATATCCAGAGGCAGGGCAAGGAATGGGAGGCAGTGTGTTTTGCATGTGGCAAGCAGGGCCACTGGAAGAGGAACTGCACCCAGAAGCGTGGGGAAGCTAAAGGTGCATTTTTTATCGAGTGAAATTTTTCTATTTCTACACATTATTTATTAGATACATCTTGTGGGTCTCACATCTATATTCAAAGGCAGGAACCAAGAATATTTATAAAGATCTCTAGAGGAGAGGTGGATCTTCGAGCTACCAATGGCGCAAGGCTGGCTACGTTGGATATTGGAGACTATCACCTCTCATTGCCAACTGGCATGATTTTGGTTTTACAAAACTGTTATTTTGTGCCTAGTGTCACCAAGAACATAATTTCGGTATCTTGTTTGGATATGGATGGATTTTTTTTCAAGTTTGGAAATAAGGGTTGTCTCGTTTATAAGAATAATTTATGTTATGGTATGGAACATTTGAATAATGGTTTGTACGTATTAAATTAAGAAAACCAAGTGTGGGAAATCGATAATGAAACAAACTCACATGACTCATACATCACCCAGTTATGGCATCACCACCTTGGTCATGTGAACGAGAAGTTCTTGACAAAGCTCTGCCAAGGTGGCTATTTAGACTCTACTGAGAAAAAACCACTTGATAGATATCAAACATGTTTACAAGGAAAAATGACCAAGACGCCTTTTGGTGGACAAGGTGAAAGGGCCACAGAGCTTCTTGGATTGGTACACACAAATGTGTGTGGACCATTTCCAGTAGAAGCTAGAGGTGGATATTCTTACTTCATTACTTTTACTGATGATTTGAGTAGATATGGCTATGTCTACTTAATGAGGTATAAGTCAGAGTCCTTAGAGAAATTTATGGAAGTCAAGAATGATGTAGAGAATCAACTTGGTAAGAAGATAAAGAAACTTCGATCGGATCGAGGTGGAGAATATTTGAACCAAGAGTTCATCGATCTTCTACAGGAGTCTATGATTCTATCTCAGCTCACTCCTCCTTATACACCACAGTGGAATGGTGTTAGTGAAAGGAGGAACCGCACCTTGTTGGACATGGTGAGGTCAATGATGAGTCATGCGGATCTTCCATTATCCTTTTGGGGATATGCATTACAAACTGCAGCATACACATTAAACTGAGTACCAACTAAGGTGGAAAATGGAATTCCATCTGAGTTATGGAATGGAAGGAAACCCACTTTGTCGCACACACGTGTATGGGGATGCGAGGCGTTTGTTAAGGCCTTCTCAGGCAACAAACTAGCACCCCGGGGCATGAAGTGTATCTTTATAGGATATCCCAATGAAACGAAAGGATATTACCAATATAACCCTCAAGACAAGAAAGTGACTGTTGCTAGACAAGCCATCTTTCTTGAGAGGGAGCACATCCTCAAGAAGGATAGTGGGAGCCAGATTGACTTCGACGAAGTTGATGCTCAAGATACACAGGAGTTGGTACAGGAACAAGTTCCACAGGTCCCAATGGAAGAGGTTCCAGAAACACAAGTACTGCGTAGGGGTACAAGAGAGGTAAGGGAACCAGAGAGATTTGGTTTCCTAGTCACCGAGGATGGTGAATCATTATCGTTGGACAATGATGAACCTCTCTCCTACAAGGAAGCAGTAGAAATCTCAGAAGCTGCAAGATGGCTAGAAGCTATGAATTCTGAGATGGATTCCATGTATCAGAACCAAGTCTAGGTTCTGGTCGATGAGCCAGTTGATGTAATGCATGTTGGATGAAAATGGGTATTCAAAATAAAGCTGGACATGGAAGGTCAAGTTATCACCTATAAAGCAAGGCTAGTGGATAAAGGATTCAGACAACGTCAAGGAATTGACTATGTTGAAACCTTTTCTCCAGTTTCCATGTTTAAATCCATAAGAATCATACTTGCCATAGCATCTTACCATGACACAAGATTTGTAAAATGTATGTCAAAACAACATTCCATGACGGGAACCTTCATGAAGATGTCTATATGACACAACCAGAAGGGTTTGCGACACCAGGTGAAGCCAAACGGGTTTGCAAGTTTCAGAAATCCATTTATGGATTGAATCAAGCATCCAGGTCATGGAACATTCAATTTGATGAAGCCATAATGCAATTTTGTTTCATTAAGAATGAATGTGAGCCATGTATTTATAGGAGGTTTAATTGGAATGCAGCTGTTATCCTAGTAGTATATGTTGATGACATATTTCTTATTGGAAACGATGTACCAGCCTTAAAGTCAGTTAAGGACTGGTTGAACAAGTGCTTCTCCATGAAAGACTTAGGTGAAGTAGCCTACATTCTAGGGATAAAGATCATTCATGATAGATCAAAGAGGCTACTTGGACTAAGTCAGGGTACATACATTGATAAGATACTACAGAGATTTAGTATGGAACAATCCAAGAGGGGATTGGTTCCAGTGTCACATGGCTTACATCTTTCTAAGAAAATGTGTCCTCAGACACAACAAGAGAAAGATAGAATGAGTAAGATCCCATACGCTTCGACTATAGGATCTGTCATGTATTCCATGTTATGTTCTAGGCTTGATGTTGCCTATGTACTGAGCATGGTAGGTAGATATCAAGCAGATCCAGGAGAACAACATTAGACTACTGTTAAGACTATCCTTAAGTATCTGAGAATAACTAAGGATATGTTCCTATTGTATGGAGGAGATGAGGAGCTTGTCATCAGAGGGTGTGATGATGCTGGTTTTCAAACAGATCAGAATGATCTGAAGTCACAATCTGGATATGTTTTCTATCTCAATGGAGGAGCTGTGAGCTAGAAGAGTTCAAAGCAGCCAGTTGTCGCCGATTCTACAGAAGATTCTGAGTATATAGCGGCTTCTAATGCATCTAAGGAATATGTCTGGATTCGGAACTTTGTCCAGGAGCTTGATGTGGTTCCTAGCAATAAAGATCCCATTACATTGTATTGTGATAACACTGCAGCAGTGGCTCTTACAAAAGAATCAAGGTCACATCAACGGACAAAGCACATACTATAGAAGTATCACCTCTTGAGATATTTATATCAAAGGGGTAAAGTTGCAGTGAAAAGAGTGTCCACGGAAGAGAACATGGAAGACCCCGTGACTAAAGGCCTATCTCAGCAGAAGCATGAATATCATGTGAGAGCTAGCGGGTTAAAGGTTGTTAGCAGTTGGCTCTAGTCCAAGTGGGAGTCTGATGGAGTTGGTGGCCTAGAACCAACTAGTTTGTACTTTAATCATTAATAAATGCCTTATCACATCTTGATTGTTCTTCTTCATGACAATGCATGTGATAATGTCCTAAGGACAACTGTTGCATTAATGGGTCATAGTGGATTCCTACTATGATGAGAACCCGGAAGTGTCATAGCACTGTTCTTGAATATATGTTCTATGGATGGATGATATTATTTTAGGGACACAAATAATACAGGTCATTAGGGGTGAGGACTAATAAAACATTGAGGCACCTTCTCATGGTGTTATCCCTTGGTAATATCCAGGAGGATATTATGAGAACGAGACTCGCCAGTAGGAAATCCACATTTCATAGTGTCATTGGATGTTCCTATCTACGGACGTGTGTATTTGTCTATAGACTTTACGATTATTATTACTGAGTATTAAAACTCGTGCACTTAGATGTATTGACAAAAAACTGTGATGACTCACTATTCACAGTGAGGTAGGATACGTTGGGTGCGTCACGAGTAATAATGCATTAATAGATAATGCGAGAAAGGATTTGTCCCTTCTTTTCCATAACAGAAGTAGATATCTCAGGCCCTTTGATGGAATTGATATTTCCTAAATAAATCCATGGCCATGGTAAGGTATGGGTGAGTTCAATTCCGGGAATTCAAAGAAAGAATAATCAAGAACAATGGTTTATGGCACTAGCATGCAACCCACTTGATTGGAGATATCGAGACAAAGGGATTATATTACACGGTAAGTGTTCATAGGAGGTGACACGTCATTGCGGTATTAACTTCTTTCTCTATGGGTATCTTGGCGTGTTGATAGACTCTAACCTTGTACTTTAGGTAGGCTCCGCCTTATGCCACTGAGAAAGAGGCCTGGAGGGTCACACACTAAGTGTTTCCATGTATCTCAGTTAAATAATAATTTAACAAGTTAAATTAATATTATTACCGACTGTGGTTTAGTAATTATTTAAGGATGCATGATCGCATTTATTTCGACACTAGTTATTCGAGAGAATATATTGTGGGTGAAATAATATATATATTTATTAGCGATTAATGCAGTTACATTTATTTAAGAAATAAATATCCATTACTCAAGGTCTAATAAATATAGTGGAGGAAATAAATAAAATGGAAAAATAAAAGTACACGCCGTGTATATTTATATACACACCGTGTAGTTTGGTTTTTCGGGATTCGTGAGAAAATATTGTTTATTTAATTAAATGATATTAAATGTAATATGTTGGGCGAATGTCAAGTAATAATGATGGTCAACTGTCATTATTAAGATATGGGGTATTACTAAGAATTAAATGAAATGATTAAATGCTTTCGGTAAATCAATTAATTTTATTATTCTAAGTATTATAATCCCAAATTACATTATTCTCATAGAAAGAGAGCCATTGTTGTGCACAAAAGATTGGGAAATACTCTCAATTCAAGAGAGAATTATTTTTCCACCAAGAATGATTTCAAGTTATGAAAGAGAGATCCTCCACCAGATCCAGGCGGTTGAAGGCGGACATCGCAAGCGAAGGCTCTTCTGCGCTAGCACACGGTGATCCCTTCGGTGATGTCCAGAGATACGTGGAGCACGTGTGGATCACCACTAGAGGAATCTTGTACTTGGATTCTACAACGCAACGACGGATCACAGGATCGTGACCGGAGACTCCAACGAAGAAAGAATTACATCGAGGTAATTCTTATGAATTAATTAAATTAATTATAACCAACATATGATGATCCTATCTCAAGGGTTCCGGGACTCTTCTTTTCATTGTCGTTCTTAGTTCTATTCCGAAGATTTGGCATTTTAAATCATGACAGATCTCGGATTGAAATTTGTTTAACGTTAAAATTAAAGTTGGGCAAACCCACCAACGCGCTTCTGCTGCACCCGGAACCCACACTTTCATCATCCTATTTTTATGTCAGGTTTTACCTCTTTTATTCCGTAAAAGAATCCTTAAAGAAAACATTCCCCAGTCCTAGAATCTAGAATTAAATTATTTTCCAATTTCCCAGAGCCCAAACCATATGAACTCAAACATTAGGAAACTTGTTTCATGATTTATTTATTTTTGGTGAATGGGTTATTTTTTCCATCCTTCACATTGGGTTTTAACTCTTTTCCACCACCCAAAAATCCTCAAAATACCAACTCCTGGACTAATAATTATAACCATAAACAATGTACATTCTCCTCTTTGTGAAACCCACCATTTTCATGGTTATCTTCATCACAGGTGTATCTGGAAACCAGTTCCATCATATCATTTTTACAAAATCTTCACCATAGAGGACATAACACATCTAGTGTTGGTCTCCAACCAAGTTGAGTTCTAAAATGATGTATGGTTTGATTCCCATTCCCAAAGCACACATAGTGATGTATAGACCTCCTCTATTCTGGACCAACTATGAATTCATCAAAAAACCATCCATTACCTATGAAAATAACACCACTAAATTACCTTATCATCCTCATTTTTAGGTATAACCTCCAATCATATTCCTCATATCAGCAAAAAATTGAGATGCCCTCATGACCCTATATGAGGAACGAAAGAATGGGAATTTAAATGCATAATTCCCACAAATTTCCTCATCACAATATGTAAAACATAGTATTACCCTGTGTAAAACTAGGATGCCTCATATGATAGATATTACATAAAAAATGAACATCCTTAGTGCACAGTTTCAAACTGTATCTTTACCCTATGCAAGAATTGTAGGATCCCTCATATCACAAGTATGAGATGATACAATTTCGTTACCAGATAGGAACCCCCCCCCCCCCCCCCACCCCCCTCACATCATTATTGTACCATATCAAGATATAAAACTATATGTATCTTGATTTATATTACCATGAGATACATAGTGATGCCTGGATCTCACATCCTGGGCCAGCCCAGTCATCTACATATTCCCTGGTCCTTCCTTCCTCAGTATCATGATGTACACTTTTGTGCAATTCATCTTTGAAGTTTTTGTGGAAAATGGACTCATTATACCTCCTTTCATTATGGTTTATCACTCTTATTTTCCATATAATCATCTTTAAGATTCACAAACCCTTTGGTCTAAGCTCCATAGTCTTAAAATAGTAACATCCATAGTCTGAGTTGTGTGACATTAAACTGCAAAGCCCGACATCCTCAGTACTTGAAATTAAATTGTATCCTTACACTGTATAAGACTGGGATTCAACATGTGATGAATACGGGATGACCAAAAACCAACACCCTCAGTATATTACGTAAATTGTATCCTTACCCTATATAAAACTATGATGCCTCATATGATGAGTGTGGGATGAGAAAAAAACAACATCTGCATTGAATGAAATTAAATGCAATATTAACCTATTCAGTGAACATATAATACACCATACGGTCAATATGATACAATTCAATTTACTTTCCAGAGAAGAAACTACCCCAACCAACATTTTCCTTCTACCATTCCGAGTTCTGGAACTACATATGGCTTGAATCCCATTCCCATGGGATATGTGGTGAGGCCTGTATTTCAAATCCTAGGTCCATAACTACAATAAAACAATTTCATAACCCCCCTCCCCCACCTTTAGTTCAGGCTTGATCTTCTCCTTTTTACAGGATCATTTAGTGTTTTTTAGTTCTTGGGGAATTGCACCCATTTTACTCAACATTCCATCGGAGACATTCACAACTTCAACTTTCACACATCATGCTTTATTGGGTTTGGATAATAATGATACACTTGGACATAAAGGGATCCTTAATGGAATTGGTTCCTAGACACACTATCTTACCTACCATTATTATAACACACCTCAAAGGATCATCGGTAACAAATGGAAGCACTTATGTTTTGAACTCTTTCAACATTCGCTCCTGTATTTGTTCATAAAATCCTTGACCATCTTGGGTGTAGAACCTGTGTTTCAAATATGGTCCAAATTTGTTCCCGTATTTTCATTCATTCTTATTTTACTATCCATATCCTGAAATTATTGCTTGACCCCTGTAAGACTTCCATAAGTTAGTCACTTTTTCCATTATTGTATTCTCACCTGAAAATAACTTGACCTCTATACCACTCCTTATTTCTTATATCGAGCATGGATCATGCAGGATTAGGAGTTGGGATAGAGTTTCCCCCAAGAAATGATGAGATTCATAGGTTCCCCTTTGGATAGAAATCTATAACCTTAAACTATGATCCTGGGTCCAAAAATCACAAATTTAAACTATGTTCAAGTCACCTTGGGAATGTTTTTTGTGGCATTGGGCTTCCTTTTCCCGTAATTCAATTTTTCTTTCCACTATTTCAGGCTAAGAATTTTATTTTTATATATTCACCCACTATTTTGAGCTTTATGATCATTAACTATGATCCTAGGTCTAAGTATTATGACAATAAACTATGTGGAAGTTGTCTCAGAGATGTTCTATGTAGAAGATCCTCCAATGCTCACCATTCACATCAGGTTAACTCTCCCCTATTCTGTACACATTTATTTGAGACACAAAACTCTTCATCCAAGAATCATGACATTCAACATTTTTCACCTCTCCATAGAGTTTTCTTTTTTTTGAAATTCCTCCATGTCACACCATTTCCTTCAGTTTTTAACCCTCTGATGTCATAAGAAAATTTCCAGAACAAGACCCCTCAAATCCATGAATTATGACCTTAAACTATTTATAGAGCCGTGGTACAACATCTTGGACCTTAAACTAGGAGTCTTGGTCCATGAATTAGGAACTTAAAATATTTGAAACTTCTTAGTCCAACTGGTATTACCTTAAACATCCAAAGGAAAGAGGAAGAAACGTCTATTTGGTTGTAAAATCATAGGGGAAACCCAACCAAGACTCAAACTCACCCTTATAGGTCACTGCCATAACTTTGGAAAAAAATGAGTGGATAAAAATAAAGAGTTACAAATCCATTAGTGACCCACTGTGGACCCCATAAAAAACATGGTTGTCCTTATTGAACCCATTAGTTATAAAAAAATTAGATCCAGATATTAAGATCCATTTTCCTTGAGAGATCATCTAGGGGAACCCCCATTAATTTATTAACCTCTTACAACCCCTATCACCTTGGATGGGTGTGTGGTATTCACTTTAGTTCACACATCATGGTCACAAGACGCTAAACTATGCTATGAATATACTAAACACACAACATTAAAAACTATATAATGCATCATCACCACTATATGAATTTAAACTACATGCATGTGACTACTCCTCCAAATATGTTTTTATTTTCTAAATAAACCACTTTTTGAATGTGTGGTAAAATCATAATACTTAATAAAAAGTTTCAAACCCCAAATTATACAGGCTCCAAATTTCACCCCAAAAAAAATCAAAATTCAAACTTCAAATTCAAAATAGAACACAACATTCAAATGTCAACACCTCAGGCCATGAAATGGATCGAGACATGCTACTTGAATACAACCATGATTCTCAATAATCCCATAGTTTTCATAAAAATATCTAATGGTTTGAATCCATTAGAGCCACACACGTCTTCATTGGCAAAAATAAGAAACCACCATGTTGGAAAGAACACTGATGGCACTGAAGAACCAAAAACTAACTCACCAACATCCAAAAGACCTAGAAATTTAAGAAAAAACATTGATAAAATAGAAAATAGAACATTCACAACAAAAACACCTAAATATACATCTTCAATTATTATATTGGAAGAATAATCACCAAAATTATCCAAAGGGGGAGAAGCATGCACTAGACGCGCCTCTTGGAAACTGTCGTCTACTCAGACATCACATCCCAAAACCACAATTTAAGCCAAAACCCCGGACCGACCAATAAGAAGTGATAGACCAGGCGGTGAGAGAATAATTGAGTGGACTAAGGCCTTGTAAGAGGTCTTCACCTACAGAAGAACATCATCACTTCCTTCAAGAACCTAAAGAACCCAAAAAAACACAAGAGCGGAGAATGAGGCGTGGAACAAGTAGAGAGGAGAAGGGGGAATGAATCAGATCATCAAGGACCTCAAACATCACTCTTTTGAAGGGGGATGCTTCACCAAAAGATATCTTGAACACCAGTAGTAATTCCCCAGCCATGATAATTCACACCTCATGAAGTTGATTCTCACCTAAGAGCTTAATAGTCAAAATAGCCAAACCCAATATGAAAATATGAATGAGAAATATGATGGAGAAGGGAGAAAAGGAATGAGAGGAGGGGGAGGTAGAAACCGTAGACCACTGAGAGGAGATCTCCCACTCAACTACAATTTTCCCTTAAACTGTATGTAAATCATCCTTACCATATGATGTCAAACTTCATGTCAAGCATCCTTGTTGAAATATTTAAAAATGTGAAGTAACTTAGGCCCTCGTCTAAGAATCCCATTTTCCCCTTTTGGTGTTAGTAACCTACCACATCATTCATTTCCTTCGACTATTTATCAACATCAAAAATGATGAACCCCTTGGATGATCATTCAAACCTTTATTCAGACTGATATTCCTACCCAATGTGTCCAAATCCATGGTGGAATAATATTAAGAATGTTAAACTCAATAAGAGAATTCCATCAGTTCATCCCAATGATTCACATCCCTCTTGACTTGGATCACCATCTTCCCCCATCTCAGAATGGGACCCCCAAATGGAAATGGTGTCTACCCGAACTGGCTCACCTACCATCTTTGGGTACGCACTCTAAAAAGACTTCTGAAAATATTTTGAGTTAGGTCACATGTTTTGAAAATTGTTAGTTACTGAACATCATTTTTCTATTCCCATCCCTAAATAAGTTATATTGGAACATAATTTTCTATAATGGTAATCAGTCATCCTTCACTTCCCTATCACCCTCTTTGTGTTCTAGATCCAAGGAATCTTGATTTACACTCTTCATATCCCCTTTTTATTCAGTTAAAATTCAACACCCCTAGAGTTACACCAATTTTTACTATAACATGTTGGGAAAACATGTCATTAGTATATATATCCCTTCCCTCCATCCATATCATTTCTATTAAATACACTCCTAGTGATCGATAAAAAATTTCAGACCCCGAGTGTTCGGCCTTTGTTTAGCATTCTCATATAAATGATCAATCTTCTTTTTGTCCCTTATTTCCCACACTAATAATGACTAACATGGGATTAGGAATTCATTAGATATTATCTTTTTGAAATGATTGAATTGAAAAAAATTATGTGGAAGGACCCACACACATAGAATTTGGTAGTATTTAATATGTATAAGATCATAGGATTTACCTGATCAATTGTAGGATCTCCATCCATAGGAGAGCCCTAGTAGAAATATCTTCCCCAAGAATCCTCCTGCAACCCCTCTTATAGAGACGTTATAAATAGATATCTCATATTATGATAGATATAGAGGAGAATCCATGACTAATAACACATTCACTAAGCTAGTCATGGGATAGGCAGTGTCGCGAGAGTGGACCAAGTCTTTCGAATCCATTATAAATTTCACTACCTCAACTCAAGGGATATAGAAACCTAAACTTTCATTACTCATCCTAATTAGGAATATCCCCTTAGATTTGATAGACAACCATATCCCATTAAGAGTGGTTATTTATCTATGTATTCCCTAACTCTCCCAAGCATCAGGGAAAATAGTGTCACTAGGGACATTCAATCGGCAGTCACTCCCCCAAACCTTGGATATGTTCCCTTGGAATAACTCCAGAGGTTCTGGATTCCTTTTGAAGCCACTTACCTAGGAGGTTTGAGTAGGTTGCTACTCCCCTGCCTAAGGCTTCCATCTGTGTGGAACTAGACATCATCGTAGCTGCTATCGCTGGTCTACCTGCTAGCCCGAATCTACCTCCCTAGCATTCCCTTCTCACCGCTCCCCCCACTTGTGGTTTTAGGTCCCCTTCCATATCTAAACAAATCACATGTGTCCCCAACATGTCACTATGGTATTCTCTCTCCCAACTAATTGTGAATTTTTTTTATGATCACGTAGGTATTAGTATCTAGTGGAAACACATTTCACCCCTTTCTATCCTCACGTGTGAACATGCATAATATATATCAGATAGCAGAATGGTAGAGTTCACTATGTACCCTGATATACACCTTTGGGGTGATATTTTATAGACACCATAACTACCATGAAAAGCATCGTGGTGTGTATGTCTCACAAACCACATTATAGTCCACTCTATCCACTATTATCCCACATTGAGATTCCAATAGGTGTGACAACTATTTGATGTTCCCCATGCCATTTTCAGTCACCATTTCTATAAGAAGAGTGAACAAATAGAAAAATAATGATTCTATCATCCAGATACTCACTAGCATGTCCACTAAGCCTAGGTTGAGAGGGTGAGACTCGGTGATATTGAGTATTGACAGTCATAATTCTATGCTGGGAGGTGATATTGGGTTTGGATGTTAATATCTCCCCATGTGTGTGGTGAACCAACCATAAAAGAAATGTATGGACCCCCAAACACATAATGGAGTCTTCCACTAGCGGATGAGGTGTAGTGACTTGTACAACATTTCAAGCACTAGGATTTCTAGTTGGATTCACTACCCCATATCTATCATCGCTTCCATGATAAGGGTTCTCCTCTTATCCCCCATGTGTGCATCTTGAACTGAGAGCATCCACCCATAGATCAGGATATTAATAAATCCTTCCATCCTGTCCATGGGATCCCCGGGCTTCATGTTGTAACCACACAACTTCAATTTTCTTGACTCCATGATTCTCTAATACAAGTGATACTTTTCTTGTTTATTTTCATTTGGAATCTAACATGGACTCCCTATTAGTTTATCTAATGGTTCATTCAGAAAAAAACCAAACCATTTCTTGGAAGGGATTTCTTTTATCCTTTGGTTGTGGTCACTCTCCCCATGGACCAAGTGTAGCAACACCCATGTGATCGTTGGCATCTTCTCCTAGTCATACCAAACATCCTTAACCAAGAAGAACTCATCATACATATACCCATGAATAGGGATCCCTGCAATGTGGTAGATGTCCCATAAACCAATGAAGACCTTCCCATGATGTAGGTGAAACGTTTTGGTCCCTGGTGACCACCTTCTCATCACCTATGGAATGTTTTCCTGATGAAAGTAGACATGGAACTATGAGCACAATGCCTCTTCATAGATCCCAACCAACTTTATCTCCACCTAAACTTAATGATAGGACTATCATACCCGGTATTCCCAATCCCATTCATCAATGAAGCTACCACCCAGTCACAGCTCCCAGTCTTCTTTACTCCCTTTTAGATGGTCATTTAATCTATCTTTAAGGATTCTCTCTAATTGAGGGGGAGAATCATATACCTCCAATGCCTCCCCATTGAAGTTTTTCACGTGTTTTCATAGAGTATGAGTGGTAAGAGATGTGTGTACCTTCACAATGGGGCCTCTAATAGACATGTTCCATCAGTATTGTCCTAAAATTCACTAGAACCAATAGTTAGTCTCATACTGATTGACACTGAGGATGAACACAGGGTCCCTCATCCCAAACCATAATACAGAATCCTCTTACATAATGGTTCGTACTATTGACACTCCATAATAAATACCATGAGTGTAATATTATTTATACTACTCTAGAATCTCTCTCTAATTGTGAGATTGCTAGATATCTCCCTTTACCGATTAGTGAATGCTTCAAAACCTTTGGCATCCATTTAATCCCATATTTAAAAAATTCCTCGAACTTGTTCACGAATGTCAATTCATGATGTTTGAGTTCATAGAGGATGATTTTTTTAAAAAAATAATCTTAAGGAGGCATGTTCATGGAATTGTGGTTTGAAAAAAAGGGTATTTTCATGGTAGATAAGGATTGAGATCACAAAATTCCCATGAAATTAACGAGTCTCACAAAAAAGAGAGTATTGGACTATATTTCCTTAAAATTTTGCAGCCCCCCTTAGGGGTCCCCACCCTTAATTATAGGAATAGAATTAGAATAAGGTTTGTAAATAGAGTTTCCTGGTCAAAAATATTTGGTGGTTTTCCCTCATAATATGACGCTCATTTCCCTCATCTAATCCAATTTTGAATTGTGGATTTTATTTTTAATGATGAAATACATGATTTAAATGAGAGATAAAATATAGAATGGTAGGTTTGAATAAAATTCAATCCAAAACTACTCAAAAAATCAACCTAAGGTTCTGGTTTGAAAGCAACATGGATGGATCTGGTTCATGGAATTCACTAGCCATAAGGATCTTGGGGTGTTAACCTCCACACAATGTAAATCTTGTTCACAAAACTCTTTATCCATGTGGATATTGAAGCAATAACCTCCCCACAACATAACTCTAGTTCGTAGAACACGATAACTTATTGAAGCTCATAATATTCTGGAAAACCCTCCATGTTTTTTAAAATCGTTTTCTTTTCCACTATTGGGAATATAAATACCTCCCCATGTACAAATTTTAAGGGGACACTTCCTTTTAGATTCCAAAAAAATATTTGAATTCAAAAAACTCAAAATCATTGTGAGCAATATAGGAGATGGATTTACAATGGTAGTCATCCCTCGTGAACCCACCTCCCATTGGTATTTGAGTACAAAAAACAATGGTGGAGATACATTTTGTGAAGATCCATCACCTTCACACAAGAATAAATACCTATTTATCACTTGGGGTTTTTTAATATAATTATCCTTTAAGAAAACAACCTCATGAGAACCAAGACTTCACTCTGAAGTAGGGTCACCCTTTTTCATGAAACATAATACTTCAGGATACCCCTAGCCCTCACAAAACCCCTAGCTTTTTCAAAGTCCCAACTTTCATGAAACCCATTCTGTAGACCACTACATAGTGCCTCCTTTCATCAAGCACCCTTTCACAAAATTTGAGTGCTCGAGACCCTAAACCAATCTAGAACTAGTTCAACCGAACTCCAATTCTCGGTGTGACCGTTACCACCAACCTTTATGTACTATTAAATTTCTTTGAGTGTGTCCTAGGCTATTGCATTACCTTTCTCTCTTAAAAATAGTTACCTTAATGCCTCTTGATCCAAATAATAGGCCCCCTAACATCGGTTCTTCGGATTTATACTCCTCCATGGTAGTTCCTAATCCATTCCTTGCCTAAAGGTGCATGGTAAATAGTCACATACGCTCTAAAGGAGGAATAATTGTTGAAAGTTACCAACCATTCATGGTAGAGAGGCCGTTCCGAATCTTCCCCTCCCACATGGAAAATGACTCCCCCGGTGTAAGTCTCATCCACCTCTAAGCTACATGCCATAAAACTACCAAATCCACATTCTAGTCGTATGATATTAAGCCGCATGACAATGTCCTCAGTGAATGACATTAAACTATATCCTTATCCCATGTGATGGGAATAGGATTATTCATGTATGAACATCTGTGGATGACACCCCCATGGATATGTACTCTGGGTATGATCCCCTCAACATTATGGAATCCTACTCAGGTATCCCATATGTATAAGCTCTACACCATCACTCATTGACGCTCATTCCATGAAACGAGAGTCCATACCATATGTTGTTAAACTACATAAAACAATCGTATCACATGACCTTAAACTGTATCATCATGCCACGTAGGTTTTGAACCCTATTTCCTAACATGGTATATAGGACACCTCCCTAATGTTAAATCCTGGACAACCAAAACATATAGGGTGCCTCCTTGAAATGAAATCCCGATGACCCAACACTCCAACAAATCCTTCAAGGGTGATCATATTCCACCTTGGGAAAAACTTAACTGAATCCTCATGTATAATCATCTTTTCCCTAGGGATGCACTAAACCACCCACCTGTCCCCATAAGATGTAAAACCTATGACCCATATTTCCCATCAATATGTCAAACCTATGACCCATTTGTCCCCACAATACATTAAACATGTGAACCACCTATACCCATAAGATTTGAAACCAACGACCAACCTATACCCATAAGAAGTTAAACTCATAACCTACTTATCCCCATAAGATGTTAAATATATGACTCATCTATCCCTAAAATATGTTAAACTAGTGACCCAATATGTACCCAAAAGATGGTAAACATGTGACCCACCTATCCTCACAAGACATTAAACCCGCAACTCATATGCCCCCATAATACATTAAACATGTGACAAACATGTCCTCAAAAGATGTTAATCATGTGACTCAACTATCCCTTCAAGAAATTAATCCTATGATTCAATACTTTATATCTACTCCATATAGTAATCATGTAATTTATAAGGTAAAAAACCTTAGAATAATTACACCCCATGTGTCAACTACCTCATGGATAACACGGGTTTCCTTAGGTTCCATGCCTAAGGTTTTTCACACATGATATTCCCTCCAAAAGAAGAAGACTTTAAAATTTCCCAAGAAAACAAACATTCATAAATTCCCAAACATTCATAATGTTACTGTATACTTTGAATGAAGGTTTATATCCTGTTGATAATGATACATCATGATTAGCTAGATTCCACATCGATGTGGAACTAGGAATGAGTTTTGCGAACACGACATAAATCTTTGAGGGAGACCCAAACAATGTGAAGATATATAAGGAGGAATCCATGGAATGAGGAATCAACATATCATTATTCCATTTCAATTAAGGATTCAGCATCACTGATTAATGTGATGAATTCTGCATGCCTTTGGAAAGCAGGGATATGGGAAAACAAGGTGAGTGTCTCACCTCCTGATAGAGAGATGGTGTGCAACCCTAGATATAAAAGAATAAAAAACAATGAATATAGTATATCATTTTATTAGGCAACATCCTCTAGCATTCAGTGGATCTTCATACCTAATTGTAGCTAATGGATAGATCAATTCACTATAAAATATATTTTAAGTCATAGGGTGTTTAGAATTAAAAAAGGTAACTATTTCTATTTATTGTATTAAAGGTGAAGCTGATCGATGGCAGCCATTAGTTAAGAATATCATAGAGAGAGATGATATTGATTCCATTTAGTGGGACACATTTAAAAAAATCTTGATAAATATTTCCCAATAGTTTTTCCAATAAGGATGAAGAAATGATATTTTCAATTAAGGTAAAAAGATGAATATTCTATGGCCACATATGAATCAAAATTCCCAATATTGGCTAAGTATGTGATGGATTTTATCTGGGAAACTAATAGAAAAATTAATTAGTTTAGTAATGAAACTATGTTTACAAAGAGCTTTGGTCGCTTGAAAATTCAAAAGGTATGAGAAGGTTTTTTTATGGTGAGAATATTGAGATATAGTTTTCTAATACATATGTTCCTTGAGGTGAAAAAAGTAAGAAATGTTTAAGTTTATAAGAAATAAAGAAGTAACCAATGAATAATTCTTAAAGTAAACCCCCAACATGTTCCAATTATGGTAAAATACATTTTAAGCAATGTTTTCCAGGAAATGGAAAGTGTTACTAGTGTGGTAAGATTGGAAATAACGCTTCTGACTATAAAAAATGATTCTGGTGTTGAGACAATAAGGTTTTCCTTATGACTTTTCCATTCCTTCATTCAAGGGGGAGATTGTTGAGTCATTAAGGATTCCTTATGACTTCACCATTTCTCTTATTTTGAAAATCACAAACACCTTATATCAAGGAAAATCTATTTTTACCCCTTGTTTAACTTATGTAAGGAAAATTCCCTTCCCCATGGAAATTTATCCTTACCATGTTTCATTGTCCATATCATATTTTTCCTAAGTATAAAATATGAATTGAAACCAAAACCTCAGAATCCTATAAATACCTATATATGAAGAATTCTATTCTAGGATCCAAATTATCAGAATTCTGGTTACGAACTCTCCTGAGTTATGACTCCGAATTCTTACTACGAATTCTGGATACGAACTTTCTATGTTCTGATTCGGAGTTCTGAATACGAATTCTGGATACGAACTCTTCTGTGTTCTGACTCTGAAATTTGAATCAGAATTTTGGTTTTGAACTTTCTAAGTTCTGACTCTGAGTTCTGAATACGGATTTTCGATATGAACTTCTCTGAGTTCTAACTCTGAGTTCTCTGAATATAGACTCTGAACTATCATGAGTTCTAACTCAGAATTCTCATGAACTTTGACTCCGAACATTGTGGGTTCTGGTTCCAAATTCTTATGAATCCAGATTCTGAATTTCCTTGAAATTCAAACTCTGGAATTCAATAAAATTCAGGTTCCAAATTCGTAGAAAATAGAATCCAAATACCATTGTATTTTAGACTCCAAATTCATTTATGGTTAGACTCTGAACATTCATATTTTCTTACACTCTGAATATTGGATTTTAGTTATGTAACCATATTTTTCTTACACTTGTTTTGTTATAAAACGATGTCGTGCTTTTAGTTACTAACTAACCATTTCTTGAGTGACACGTGTACAGGTCCCCCCTAAATTCAAGGAAAAAATATGACCATTGGAGGAGGGAGTTGACCATTGAAGTCGTGCATAAAAATAAGAGTTCATTTGAAAGAGCCTATAACAAGTTGATCAATCTATAGATTACATGATTCTGATGTGATTTATAGAGAGAGATAATTTAATTCTTTGTGCGTACTAAACTTCTTATTCAGATTTTCTTTGTGAGACTTCGATTGTTTCTTTGTACAATCAAGGGCTTCCAGGGATAGAAAGACAGAGGTGTCAACTACCTTGAAGTTGAGGGCTTCCTTACTGAGGAAGACAGAGGTACCAACTACCTTGAAGTTGAGGGCTTGCGGGGATAGCAAGACAGACTCTGATATTCATATCAAGGACTTACCCTGGTGTGGGTAAGACAGAATTTATTGAAAGTATAAATCAAGGGACCTTTATCCAAGGTTGTTGGATACCCTTCTCTTTGGGTTAAAAGAATTACTATTGTTACTTGTTTTGGTACAGTTTTTTCATTGAATTTGTATTGTTGAGGAAAGTATAACTATCTTATACTTCTTTATACTTGTACTTTGATTTAGTTAGACTCTATACGCTTTAAGGTAGAATATTCATCTTTATAATATTTCATTAAGTTTCACTTTCCGGAACTATCTTTCCAGATTCACTTTCTCGGAATCATACTTCCTGATTCAAGAAAGTGTGAAGAACTAGAGGTTTTGTGAATTACCTTGTTTAACCTTGTTAAATATAACCATCATTAAAAGCTTCAAAGGAATTTTTAAAAGTATACAATTAACCCCCCCCCCTGTATTTTGAGCATCATTAGATACTTCATACAGTATCTTTATTATTTTGATCCTAAATTTGTCAGTATAGAGTATATCATACTCAGACATAACATCTCAACAATTGGTATTAGAGGAGGTGACCATCAATACTAAACCAATCTAACAATTGGATTCAGAATTTTGGTTCAATCTGAATTAATCTCACTATTAGATTCATAAGATAATTCATCTTCTTATTTTTTCAGAATCTTATTTTCTGGAATCAGTTTTTCAGATTTATATAGTTCAGATTCATTTTTTTATTATAGATACTCTGGTTGTCTATCATCCTTTATTAGGAATATTTTCCTTGTTTACAAACTTTTTCTATTAACAAGTTTTGTGTGGAAAGAATTTTCTTAAAGATTGAAGGAATCAATGTTGGTTCTATGGATAATATCAATCCAACAAGACCACCTATTTTTGATAGAAATGACTATGAGTATTGGAGGGATCCTTTGAAGACTTTCATTATCAATACTGGTGTGGATAATTTTGTAGTGCTTACTAGAGGATATAAAATCCCTTACAGGGAAGTTAGTACCATTACTAATCAAGAAAAGCTTGAATATCAAATGAATTATAAGGTACGCAATACTTTGATTTGTTTTATGACTAGAAATATATATATCCAAATTTCATCTTGTGAAGCAGCAAATTATATATGGAGGAAACTTTAAGTTAATCACTTTAGAACTTCCAAAGTTATTAAAACAAGAAGATCCATGCTCATAGATGAATATCATGGTTTTAATTTTCCTTATGGATAACCCATATGTAAGGTTCAACAATGGTTCATGACTATTGTGAATATTTTACAATCAATGGGTGAGAAAGGATTAGATGATGATTCACTTGTTGATAATATCATAGACATCATTCCAAATGAGTGGGAATCCAATAGGACTGTTATTGATGAGAACAGAAATGTTACTCAAATTACTCTTGATGAACTGGAAATGACAGTGTTGCTTTTACTACAACTTCTAACCATATGAAAGCTAAGACTCCTGATAGAGTTACCAGATCCAAGTCTAAAAAAGATTATTATCCAATCTGAATATAGTGGAAGTGAATCCTCAGATAATAAATTATCAAATCTTGCTCGAAGGATGAACAAGATAGCTGGACATAAGAACTTTCAATACAGATATAAGAAAAAGGAAAGGAAAGACAAGAAAGACTCAGAAGTCACATGTTATGAATGCAAGATAGCTGGACATATAAGGCATGATTGCCCCATGCTTAAAATAAAAGAAATAAAGTAAAATCATTCTGAAAGAAACAGAAAGAAGTATTAAAATGCTAAAGCTAAGAAAGTCTTGAAAGCTAATGACACCTAGAGTGCCAGTGGTGGTGACTCTTCAGATGAATATTCAGATTATGAATATTCTAGACAGAATAATCTTGGTCTAATAGCCATACTACCTAATTAAAATCATTATTTAATGGCTAAGGTACACAATGTTGAATCTATGACCAAAATATCTTTGAATTCTAATGATAGTAAATATTATAACTCTTCAGATGGAGAATCCTCTTCTGATGAAGATAATAATTTAACTACCTATGAAGAAGTTTCTAGTTTTTCCAAACATCTTGATATTGAGAATTCAAAACTCATGAAAAAGCATCATAAGGAAAATTCTAGGAATACTATTCTTACTAAGGAAATATCATATCTTTCTGAAGATCTTGATAAGAAAAATTCTGATTTTGAAAGTATTTAAAAAAATATTGAGGAAGTTACTTATGAGAAGAGTATACTTCATGAAGATCTAGAAAACGTAATTTCTAAGAAAAATGTTTTAGAGCCTAGATTTAGTTCAAAACCATATGTTTTAGAAGATAAGAACTTGGTTATCAAACTCAAATCTGAAATATTTTCCTTGAGGAAGTGTTTGTCAAACATTACCTTAGGTAAGGAAAATTTTGATAAAATGTATTCCCAAATCTTACCTCTAAGGAATAGTTTTAGTTTTGTTTATACTAGTTCTAAACCTTTTTCTAGTAACAATTATTTTGTTCCACAAAGGGCTATTTTTTCACTAACTGTAAGTGTGGTGGAGACTGGGAAAAAAAATTTCCTTAAACAAAACCCAATCTTTAGGATTTCATAAGGCCTATTTTTCTAAGAAGATGTGGGTGCCTAAAATTTTAATTTCTAAGAATTTCGGAACCAAGCAAGTTTAGATTTTAAAAATATAACTTTCTCTTTTATTTTCAGGAAAATAGGGAAAGTACCAACAATTATACATGGTACATGGATAGTGGGTGTTCCCGACATATGACTGGTAACAAAAACTATTTTGAAAAGATTATCAAGATGAAAGGAGGAAAGGTAACTTTCGGAGATAATGCTCAGGGAGAAATTATTGGTATAGGTAATATTTTTCTGCTTGGAAAAACTTTTATTTCAAATGTTTTATTCGTTAAGGGTCTTAATAACAACCTCATTAGCATAATCCAGTTATGTGATAAAGCTTATCTTGTGAATTTTAGGAATGACAAGTGCTTAGTACACAATTCAAAGGAAGAGATTATTCGTTCTGCCCATAGGAAAGAGAATATTTACACACTAAACTTAGAATACCTTAGGATGCAAGATCTACCTTTCCATAGTGCAATGGGAGATCATTCTGGGATATGGAATAGAAGGTTAAGACATTGTAACCTTAGGAACTTAGGCAAAATTTCTGAGAAAAGATTAGTTAAGGATCTACCGGAGCTTAGATTTGATTCTTCAAATGTTTGTGACCCTTATCAATATGGAAAGAAACATAAATTAGGTTTTAAATCAGTCAGTGAAGTCACAACTACTGATTCATTACAGTTAGTGCATATTGATATCTTTGGTCCTACACAAATTGGAAGTATTGGGGGAAAGTATTATGTATTTCTTAGTTAATTATTACACTAGATTTACGTGGGTCTATTTTCTAGAAAATAAGTCTGAAGCCTTCTCTTATTTCAAAAGTTTTATAGCCAAAGTGAAAAATGAGAAAAACCTTCGATTGAAAACTACTCATAGTGATCATGGAAGAGAATTTCAAAATTCTGATTTTGAAACTTTTTGTAGTAGAAAAGGCATTACTCATAACTTCTTAGCACCTGGAACACCTCAACAGAATGGTGTTGTTGAAAGAAGAAATATAATTCTTCAAGAGATAACCAGAACCATGTTGAGTTAGTATTATGTAGCCAAACATTTTTGGGATGAAGTTGTAAGTACTACTTTTTATACTATAAATCATGTTTTTATTATACCTTTTCTTAATAAAACCCCTTATGAGTTATGAAATGGTCAAAAACCTAGACTTTCCAACTTTAAGTTTTTTGGATGCAAGGTATTAATTCTAAATACTAAAGATAATCTTCATAAATTCACACCAAAATCTAATGAAGGAATTTTCTTAGGATACTTCACAACTTCTAAGGCTTATAGAGTTTTCAATAAAAACACTTTTATTGTTGAAGAGATAGTGCATGTGAAATTTGTTGAAACTGATCCCTTTGATTTTAAACAACCCCTACCTACATCTTCGGA
This sequence comes from Viscum album, assembly GCA_963277665.1. Classification (NCBI taxonomy): domain Eukaryota; kingdom Viridiplantae; phylum Streptophyta; class Magnoliopsida; order Santalales; family Viscaceae; genus Viscum; species Viscum album. The sequence continues at coordinate 571,371,045 of OY728151.1, forward strand.
TGTGTTTTTAAAAACTAATTATCAACCTTTGATAGAAAATTTATCTGATAAGGAAAATTCCCAAGAAGATACTTCTTAAACTTTTACCTCAGAATATTTTCTACCCTATGTTGATGAACAGGTTTTAAAAACCCAAATCAGTTATTTCTAAAGAATCATCCTAGTGATAGCATCATTGGTGATGTGAATCAACTTGTAAGGACTATAAGTTCCTTAAGAAATGAAATAGATCATCTATCATTCCTTTACCTATTAGAACCAAAAATCACGGATGAGGCTTTAGGATATTATGATTGGATTAAAGCTATGCATGATGAGTTAAATGAATTTGAAAGGAATAAAGTCTGAACCTTTTTTGAAAGACCTAAGGAAACTTATGTTATTGTTGTAAAGTGGGTCTTCAGAAATAAGTGTGATGAAAATGGAATCATTGTAAGAAATAAATCAAGATTAGTTACTAAAGTCTATAATCAACAAGAGGGAGTAGACTATGAAGAAACTTATTCTCTAGTAGCTAGACTTGAATCTATTCATATTTTACTTATCTTTACAGTATTCTTCAATTTCAAACTTTTTCAAATGGATGTGAAATGTGCTTTTCTTAATGGTTATGTTCAAGTGGAAGTATTTGTTGAATAACCTCCTGGTTTTGAGGATAAAAAACATCCTGATCATGTTTTTGGACTTACCAAAGCTTTGTATGGCCTTAAACAAGCCCCTCGATCTTGGTATGATAGACTTACAGGATTTTTACTTCAAAATAACAATGTTAAGGGAAATGCAGATCCAACCATTTTTATAAAGAAAGATAAGAAAAAATTTTCTATTGTTCAAATTTATGTTCATGACATTATATTTGGTTCAACTCGGCAATCTTTAACAGATTATTTTGCAGATATAATGAAATATGTGTTTGAAATGAGTATGATGGGTGAGTTAACATTTTTCCTTGGTTTTCAAATCTCTCAAAAACCAGAAAGAATCTGTATATCCCAACATAAGTATATTAAATATATTCTTAAAAAGTATGGATATGAGAACACTAAGAGTATAAGTACTCCCATTGGTACCTCAAATACACTTGATCTTGATGAAGCTGGGAAAGCCGTAGATCAAACATCTTCTAGAGATATGATAGGAAGTCTACTTTACTTGACAGCTAGTCATCCAGACATAATTTTTTCAGTGTGCTTATGTGCAAGATATCAATCCAATCCTAAAGAATCTCATCTAAAGGCAATGAAAATAATTTTTTTTCTACTTAAAGGGAACAATGGATTTAGGACTCTTTTATACCTCTGGAAATGATTTTGTTTTAAAAAGTTTTTCAGATGCTGACTTTAGTGGACGTAGAATGGATAGAAATAGTACATCCAGAACTTTTCATTTATTAGGAGATTCATTAGTTTTTTTGTCATGAAAGAAGCAACCCTCAATATCACTTTCCACTATTGAAGCTGAATACGTAGCAGCTGGAAGTTGTTGTGCTCAAGTGTGGTGGATGCAACACACACTCACAGACTATGGTATGAGTTTTACCAATACACAAATTTTTTGTGATAATAATAGTGTCATTGACCTTATTAAAAACCCTACACATCACTCTGGTGAAAAGCACAAAGATATTAGGCATCACTTTCTGAGGAATCACACACACAAAATGAGATATCATTCTTCAATTCATTGGAACTCAAGACCAACTTGCTGATATTTTCATAAAATCTTAACCCTCCTATAGATTTGAATACATTAAGAAAATGTTAGGAATGACAATCGTTAGGTAATACTCCTCAATAACTTCCTATTGAACCAATATCTTTACAGTAATAAACTCCTTTTAATAGGGGGAGTACATTCTTAATGAAGTTTTTCAGGTTTTTCGTAATGAGGTTTTTCATGTTTTTCGTAATGAAGTTTTTCATGTTTTTTGTAAAAAAAATCATATTTTTCTAAATGGAAATTTGTGTACTTGAAATTTTCATAGTGATGTTTTTTGTACTGAAGATTTTTGTACTGAAGATTTTCATACTGAAGATTTTCATAATGAAGATTTTCGTAATGAAAATTTTCATAATGAAGATCTGTGTACTCAATTCTTTTTCATACTCAAGTTTTTTTGGAATCAAAAGTCCTTCAAAAAGAATTTTCCTCAATACGAATAATTCTCCTGACAATCCTAAAGGTATGATTCTTTCTTGAGTTTTCGTAATCACATTTTACTTGCTGTTAGTTTCTTTTTTTAAAAAATTTTCGGATTCTAGTTTCCTTAAATCTGAATGTTTTCCCTTAAAAACCTCAAAATATTGGACTCAACTAAATTGTTCCTCGCGGCTATCATTTCAACCGTCAGATCGGTTTAGAAGATTTCTCAGCCATTGGATTCAGATGGGAAGTTCAATCGTCGCTTCTATACCTATATAAAGGGGACCTTTATGGTTGTCCCACATCTATTTTCAAATCATTTGGGTGTTGAAACTCTACCCAACATCAAAATACCGTTCTAGATTTTCATAGTTTTCACAAGTCCGAATGTCTTCTGAAATTCCTTCTCAAGAAATGTCTTCTTTCAAGCCGATTGCAGAGTGGAAAATTTACAGGGAGAGGTTGGTATATCTAAACTTTTTCAATAAGTGTGACTCTATTATATACAGGAATATCAATATTAATGGATGGGAGAGTGTAGCCATATCAAAGACAGGAGCTCGGGAGGTTGTGTATCCGAATCTACTCATAGAATTTTATGAATCAGTTTTTGTTTTCAAGGAAAATGGTAGAGAAAAATTTTCCTTCAAGAGTTATGGAAAAAATTATAAACTCTCTTACAACAAGGCTACTAGCTTGGTGGGTCTGTCATATGATGGGGAATCTGAATTTTTCTCCCAAAAGCTGTCGGATGTACAAGAAGTTTCATCAAGGTGAAGGCTATAGAATTCCTTGGACTTACTGATGTCAATACCGCAAATATTTCCCATCTATCTACTAACAATCAGATCCAACAGTTATGGGTTCAGGGCTTTATCGTACCGAGAAAGGGTGACAAGGACACTCTTAAGAAATGTGATATGTATTTCTTGGATTTATTAGTAAATCTAAGTAATATCAATCTGATGAGGCATATTCTCATTACGATAGATAATATCAAGAATTGGAATTTGAGAGCACAAATTATCATGTATCCTTCTCTACTCTCCAAGATGATAGTTCAGTGTCTTGAATATTTTAAGATTCCTTGTAGTTCCAAGCTTAGGAATTGCAAAGTTATGTTAGTCAGTGATGACACTTTGAAGAGAATGAATGTTTGATTTTTTAAGAAGACAGGTGAATTTTATGATCTTCCAGTGGAAGTGGCAGAAGCCATTCCAAATAATACTAAAGAGGATGAACCATCTAAGAAAGATGGTAATAAAAGAAAGTTGAAGTAAGTAGTAGTTGAAGGTGAAACCCCTAAGGCCAAATAATCTCAATCCGAACCTCCAAAGCCTAAGAAATAGAAATAATATCCATATGAGGTAGTAGTAAAGTGGATGGAGGATAAGAACAACCAGAAGGAAGGAGAACCACAATATGGTCTAGACCCTGCTGAGGCCAATGCTTTGAAAGAAAAAGCAGATGAAGAGCTTGAGAAGCAAGCCAAAGAGATAAAGCTTAAGAATAAAATTTCTGAGGCTGAAATTTTTCAATCCCTTCTAAGGGATACTAAATTTGTTTCTGAAAAAATTACCACACTGAAAAACTACTTAGTAGAACAATTGATTGAGACTCTAGGAAATAAGTGCATCTCTCTGGAAAAAGATCAAGAGAAGGTTTTTGAGAAGATATAAGTCATGGAACAAGTGAAAGACAAGGAAGAAAGTAGTAGTCATACTGATGATATGATTAAGAAAGTTGAAGATTATCATGACAAGGAAAGTGATTCTGAGAAATTGTCAATCTGGAAGTCTCAAGCCGGATCTTCAAGACTTGCTACTCCTGTAATTGATGAGAAGACAGAATAGGAAGTAAACAAGTTGTCTGAGGAAGAAAGCTATAATAATCACTTTATTCATCCTAAAGACATTGAGGCTAGAGCTGAGAAGGAAAAATTTTATGAAGATAAGATTGTACAGTTTTCTGGAAGTGAGCATGAATCTCATGGTGAATAAGCTATTCTGAGAACCAATAAGGGTAAACAAATTGTTTTTGATACCCCAACCAAAGAAATTTAGAGGAATAATGAAGCTGGAGGAACCTCTAAGAGGAAGCTGGTAGAGCTAGAGGAAGAACCATCTCCACGAAAAATGTCAGATTCGGAGTCATCAGCTTTAGGACATGTTTTTGTCCTTCAGTCCTTGAAGAAGTTGGTGGATACCATTTCGATCATTCCAACAATTCATTCCATATGCTAGATGCTTCAGAATAGCATGATTCAGAAATCATACTCTATATCCATGGTGATGGATAGATGTGTAAAGGTTGAGGCCGAACACAAAAATTTCCTTATCAACTATGAATCCCATAGAAAATCTTACAATAAAATGACCAGTTGTTTGAAGAAAATCATTGAATATCTGAGAGATCTTGATCAATTTAAAGAATATGTCAAGGAATATTTTGATACCAAATACACCAAAATCAAGGATCTTTCTAACAGCTTTCAGGAAATGCTAAATCTTGGACACAATTTTCAGATTCAAGATGTCAAATATCTCAATAGGAAATTGACTTATCTTGTGAAAAGTTGGAAAACAGAAAAGGATCTCCAGATTGAGATTCAATAGAAGCTAGTGAAGCAAGATGACTTGCTAAAGGCTCAGTTAGAGGCTATGAAGGCTCTGGAAGATAGGACCAAAGCATTAGAAAAGCAAGCAGAGGAGGATCACAAAGACCTTAAGAAGTTGAAAACCATCGTGAAGAAGCTAATGCCCAAGGAGAAAGAAGAAAAATAGATCCAAATCTGATCTTTTGTTGTATATATTTTTCCTTGTATAAATACTTCCAATCCTAATGAATTTTTGGATTCTTTTTTTGTTTGGATGTTTTTACTAATATTTCAAGTACCATATTTTTTTCCATTTCCTCAAACTCTTTTTTAATATCACAAAGGGGGATAAGGAAAAATAATTCTAAGTAAAAGAAGAAATATCCCTAAGTAAGGGGGAGATTATCTAAGGGGATGTTCTCATTCTGAAGATTTCCTTTCTCAAGATAATGAAAATTTTCATTCCGAAAATCTAGAATACGATCCTTAGAGTTCCAAAGCCTAAGGGGGAGTTAGTCTTACTCACCATTGACTATGATTAAAGGGAGATATGTCTTATTTGAAATGTCTAGAAAAATATTTTCTAAGTCCTTTTATTCTTTTTCGTAAGGATGCTTGTTCTCTCCAAAAAGGTGGAGATTGTTGAGTCAATAACGTTTTCCTTGTGACTTTTCCATTCCTTCATTCAAGGTGGACATTGTTGAGTCATTATGGTTTCCTTATGACTTTACCATTTCTCTCGTTTTTAAAATCACAAACACCTTATCTCAAGGAAAATCTATTTTTACCCCTTTTTTTACTTATTCAAGGAAACTTTCCTTCCCCAAGGAAATTTATCCTCACCATTTTTCATTGTCCATATCATATTTTTCCTAAGTATAAAATTCGGATTAACACCAAAGCCTCGAAATCCTCTAAATAGTTAGATATGAATAATTTTATTCTAGGATCTGAATTCTCTGAACTCTAGTTACAAACTCTCTTGAGTTCTGAATTCGAATTCTGACTACAAATTCTGGATACGAACTTTCTATGTTCGGACTCCGAGTTCTGAATACTAATTCTGGATACAAACTCTTCTGAGTTTTGACTCTGAATTCTGAATTAGAATTCTGGTTACAAAATTTCTGAGTTCTGACTCCGAGTTCTGAATACGAATTATGGATACGAACTTCTCTGAGTTCTGACTCCATGTTCTCTGAATATAAACTCCTAAATCTCATGAGTTGTGAATCCGAATTCTCATGATCTCTGACTCCAAACTTTGTGAGTTCTGGTTCTGACTTCTTATGAATCCAAATTCCAAATTTCCTTGAAATTCAGACTCCATAATTCTATAGAATTCAGCTTCCTAATTCCTAGAAAACAGAATCTGAATACCTTTGTATTTTAGAATCCGAATTCATTTTTTTAGACTGCAAACATTCATATTTTCTTACAATCTGAATATTGGATTTTAGTTATGTAAAAATATTTTTCTTACACTTGTTTTTTTATAAAACGATGTCGTGCTTTTAGTTACTAACTAACCATTGCTTGAGTGACAGGTGTACAGGTCCCCCTAAAATTCAAGGAAAAATATGATCGTTGGAGGTGGGAGCTGACCGTTGAAGTCATGCCTATAAATAGAAGCTCATTTGAAAGATCTGATAACATGTTGATCAATCTAGAGATTACATGTTGTTGAAGTGATTTCTAGAGAGAGGGACTTTAATGCTTTGTGCATACTGAACTTCTTGTTCAGATTTTTTTTGTGCAACTCTGATTGTTGCTATGTACAATCGAGGGCTTTCAGGGATAGGAAGATAGAGGTGTCGACTGCCTTGAAGTTGAGGGCTTCCTTACTAAGGAAGACATAGGTACCAACTACCTTGATGTTGAGGGTTGCGGGGATATAAAGACAGACTACAATCTTCATATTGAGGGCTTACCCTGGTGTGGGTAAGATAGACTTTCTTGTAAGTATAAATCAAGGGACCTTTATCCAAGGTTGTTGGATACCCTTCGCTTTTGGTTAAAAGAATTACTACTATTACTTATTTTGTTACATGTTTTATAATTCATTTGTATTTATGAGGAAAGTATAACTATCTTATACTTGCTTATACTTGTACTTAGATTTAGTTAGATTTTATACGCTTTAATGTAGAATCTTCATCTTTGTAAACTTTCATTAAGTTTTACTTTCAAGAACCATATTTTCAGATTCACTTTCTCGGAATCATATTACCTGATCTAAGAAAGTCTATAGAACTATATGTTTTGTGAATTAGCTTCTTTAACCTTGTTAAACATAACCATATTTAAATGTTCCAAAGGAATTTTTAAAAGTATACAATTCACCCCCCCCCCCTCTTGTATTTTTTGAGAATCATTAGATACTCCATACAGCATCTTTATTATTTCGATCCTACATTTGGTAGTATAGAGTATATCATACTCAGACACACCATCTCGACATCTGGACCAATCAAAAATGGGTACCAAAAATCTTGTCAACAATGAGATATTTTATCTGAAATGAGATGAGACATTATGCTAATCTGTTTCCAAAGCTACTCACTCGGGGTGTAAAAAATCATAATAAGAAATATAAAGGTTTGGAAAAATAAATTTCTACTACCATAGTTAATATTGGACCATCGAATGGAGTGGTTACAGTTATTTTACTTTTTTATTCAAATTATACCAATACCTAGTTTGAATTTAAATCATTTCATTCCTTCATTTCTGATAAAATTTCATGAAAAATGTAAATATCATATCATTAAATGAATATATAACTTTTGGTGAAATGTTCTAGTGGAAATATTAAAGAAAAAAATATTTATATAGACCTTCTTATTGTTATTAGTGGGATGGTGTTTCCTGCAAAACTTATTAAGATTACCATGGTAGATTTTGATATTATTTTGGGTATGGACTAGCCTTTAGTTTATCATGAAAAGATAGATTGCATATCCAATTAAAAAATTCAATGATTTCAAACCTTTGATAACATAACCTAAAGATGAGAAATTGATTATAAATGTGAGTGAATTTTATTTAGAATATATTTTTTAAAAGTAATAAATTGTTCAAACTAGTGATGTACCAATAGTGAAATAGTATATGGATGTTTTTATAAGAATTTACTATTTTTTATTCCAAGTTGAGAGGTTTTGTTTACTATTGAATTAGTTTGTGATGCGAATTTAATTTCAAAACACCCTTATCGAAATGGATCAAGAAGAAATTTTAGAATTGAAAAAAATGCATGAGTTACCATATATAGGTTTCATTCATCCAAGTACTTCACCTTAGGTTGATATTATTTTCTGTTCAAAAAAGATGGTTTCATGAGGCTTTCCATTGATTATAGATCATTAAATAACATAAATATTAAGAAAACGTATTATTTTCCTCATATTAATGATTTTTTTATCAACTCTAAGGAGATCCATATTTTCTTAATAATGAACTTAGGTCAGGGTACCATTAGTCGAAAGTAAAAGAGGAAGATATTCTAAATAAGTCATTTTTCAATAGATATGGGAATTATGATTTTGTAGTTATTCTCTTTTGGTTCTATAATACACCTATTGTATTTATAGACCTTATGAATAGATTTTTACATGAGTTCCTTGATATGTTTGTATTTATTTGTCTTGATGATATTTTTTGTATATTATAAAATTTGGTTGGAAAATAATATATGTATGTGGATTGTTTTGAAAACCTTGAAAGAAATGAAACTATATTGAAAATTTAGTAAGTTTGTATTTTTATTGCCAAAAATTTCTTTCCTTGGACATATTGTTCCTAAAGATGGACTAACAGTTGACCCTACTAAAACTAATGATTTTTAAGAGTGGAAAATACCTACCAATGTCATATATATTCATATTTTTCATTTTTTAATAGGTTACTATCATCCTTTTATTAAAAAATTTACTCTGTTATCTATCCCACTAACTAAGATAACTCTAAAGGGATTTAAATTCATCTCGATAAAAGAAAATGATGATCAGTTTCAAGAACTAAAATTTAGATTGGTGAATGAATAAATTTTTTCCCTTTCCCTCTAGAAATGTTGAATTTTTCATCTATGTTGATTCTTCTTTAAAATGAATTTTCCATTTTATGATCCTTAATGGCTGTGTAATTTCTTATGATTCATGGAAACTAAAACCTAATAAGTTAAATGAATCTACACTTGATATGGAATTAGCTATAGTAGTTTTTTCTTTAAAAATTATGAGGCATCATTTATTTGGATCAAAGTGTGAAAAATATAATGATCATAAAATTTTGAAGTATATATTCACTCATACATAATTGAACATGAGACATAGAAGATGTATGTAACTGATCAAGGATTATGACTATATTATTCATAACCATCTATGAAAATAAAAAAATGGGTCTTTTAATTCAATCAGAAAAATATTTCTAAATTATACATGTTATATTTATAACATGGACATTTGTTTAATGATTTGATAAATTTAATCCCAAAATTTGTGGATGTAGGGACATCCTCTATTTTTTTAGGTTTCAGTGGTGTCGAATTTTTAAAAAAAATTTAATAAAGATAAAAATGATGATCATTATTTATTGGAAATGTTAGAATACATTAATTAGGGTAAGTTTCCTGATTTTAATGTTTATTAATAAGGTGTTATCATATTGAGAAAATAATTAAGTGTGCCTTTTATTTCCATTTGAATAGAGAGTTGTTGAGTGATTCTCATTGTTCTTTGTTTTTTGTTCATCCTGGAAGCACTAAGATGAATCAAGGGCTTGAGGTGTATTACTAGTAGGATGGTATAAAAATACATATTTATGAATTTAACATGAAATGTTTAAATTTTCATAAGTTTAAATAAGAACAAATATTAAAAAATATAATTCTTTAACCATTTTCAGTGTTAGAGTTGAAATGGTAAAAAATCAATGGATTTCATGGTGGGATTTCCAAATGCAACATGATGTAACAATGGGATTTGGTTAATTATTGATCGACTAAATAAATTTACACATTTCCATCCTATTTGATATATTATATCATAAGATAAAAAATTTCTACTTTATCTCAATTATATAATCAGGTTAAATATATTTTTTCCCTCTATTAAATAAGATCGTAATCATAGGTCCAAATCAAAAATTTTTAAAGGAAATAAAAAATATTTGGGAACTAAATTAAATTTTGGTATATATTTTTATCCTCAATCTGATGGAAAGTACAAGAAAAAAAATTCAAAACATTTAAGATAATATTTTTCTTGTTCAGTGGATTACCAAGGAAGTTATGTTCAATACCTTTCTTTGGTTTAGTTTTATTATAACAATAGTTTTCATCCCAATATATAGATTGAGACTTTTTAGGAATTATATGGAAAGCAGTTTCAGAAGAAATATTTTTGAGACGAATCATGAGAAATGAAGTTTATAGGATCATATTTGGTAAATGAAATGGCTAATAAGGTGATTTTGATTCAAAAACAAATGAATACAACTCAGATCAGGCAGGTAACTTATGCGAATAGCCATAGGAAAGATCTTTCTTTTAAGGTAGGTGATAATGTTTTTCTTAATGTGTCTCTAAAGAAAAGTGTTAAACATTTTTTTCAAATAAAGAGAAAGTTAAGTCCAAGGTTCATTGGATCGTATGAAATCATAGAGAAATTTGGATCTGTTGTCTACTGAGTGGCTTTTCAACTGAGTTTATCCCAAGTATACAATGTATTTCGTGTTTCAATGTTAAGGAAATATGTGTGGGATTAAAATCATTTTTTAATCCCCAAAATTAGTTTAGTTCGAATAGAATATTTATTATGGGAAATAGAAAAAACATATTCTTGAGTATAGAGAGAAAGTATTTATTATGGTAAATAGAAAACTCATATTTTTTTTGAAAAACTATATAATTTAAGAACCAATAAGATAATCTAAAAATTCTATGAGGGAAAGATATCCCCACTTATGTAATAATAGAATAAAATTGTGAGGATTTAATTTCAAAAAGTGGGAAGAATTTAAAAATTTAGGTAATGATATAATAACGTATTTTCATGTTTATTAATATGAAAAAGTAATTTATATTCATTATAAAAATATTAAGTAATTTTTAAATAATAAAGAAATTGTTTTTAACTAAACTATTTCCTTATAAGACTTTTATTTAAAAGTTTAATTTATAAATTATATTATTTTAATTTTGAAATATTAATCTCATATTATAAATCAAAATATTATAATCAACTTAGGGTGAAATTTAGGTATTTTTAAGAAAATATTGATTTTTTGATGAATAGTGAAAAATAACATTTTTTAAAATGTCATTTCTTTTCAATAAATTAAGTAATATAAAAGTCAGATTATATTTTGAATATTATTTCAAGTAAAAAATATTATTTATTTATATGTAATTCACCTAGTTACTTTTGAATTAACTTTATACTAGATTTCAGTATATGTTTATTTTTGTGTTTAAAACGGGTTTTTCAGGAAAACAGTTTTAAAGAGAATAAAGTTTCTCTATTTAAATTAACTAAATAACCACTAATTAATAATTTTTTAAATTAAATTAATATATTATATATCTGTAAATATTAATTTAAATTAATACAATTATTTTTACTAGTTGTAGAGTTTATATAAATTCATCTTTTACTTCAAAAATATGTTTCTTGAAAATCCACTTTTTCATTGTGTCTGGGGGTTTACTTTTATATTAAATTATTCAACTTATATGAATTTAATTTGATAAAATGGACTAAATATTTTTAACCATAATAATTTATATTATATAATATATTCAACTTAACTTTTTTGTTCAAATGAATAAGTAAAATAGTAACAATTGTTTTACTACGGTTAAGGTAAAAATGGATTTATTAGGGATTAAACTAAAAACCTAATTTATAAAATGAACTAAAAATATTTCTAAATTATATTTTAATGAAATATTTAGACCTTATATCATATAATTATTTATATTGTTCCATTTTCGATCCTTTTTTTCTATAAAAATATGAGTATCACTTTTTCTTTTTAAAAATTACAAGTGTATCATATCCCTTGCTTATAATAGGCCTCCCCCTATTCACTCTTATTCACGCCTACAAATACAATTTTTTTAAATACCTACCTAAATATCTTCCTTAAATCCCTACCCATTACCTAGAGCCCCTAGTTTTTATAATTCCATCTTAATAAGGATTTTTTTTAACCTAAGAAGGTTGTTCGAAGAAGAGTTATCGTGCTTAAACTAGAATTATAATTTTATTTATTATTTAACCTCTTAAAATATTATTTAATTATGATGATATAATATAAAAATAATATCCCATATATATATAATTTATTATTTTAATTTAATAACCTAAATACATCTCCTCTTTCATCAAATGGGAAAATGAGACCATCATTCGTGTGTATGGCAGACTACCACCTCACAGACCGATGAAATTAATTTTTCATTATATACTATAAAACGTATTTTAATGATGTATTTATAGTATATATATTTTATTTCAAACATATTTATTATTTTTAAATAACTATATCACATATTCTTTCTTAGTTTTAATTCGGTGGGGGACACGACAATGTCGCTCGTGTGTTTAGCGGACTACCACCTCACAAATGGATGTGATTCATTTTTTCACTAATTGTTTTAATGGAAGATAATAAGGATAAAGTTAAAAAATATCTTTGATAAAAATTAAATATTTATAATATTCCTGAAATATTTATCTTCCTTAAAAGATAATATATAATTTTCTTTCTTACACTGAAAAAATTAAAACGTCGTTCATGTGTACGTGTGGACTTCCACCTCCACGAAGCCATGGGATTATTATTTTCATCACCAAAACATATGGATGATAAATATCACATAATTTAAATAGATTATATTATATTTATGATATGATTATCATTCTTAAAAAATAAAATAATACTTACCATCTTTCTATAATGATCGTTGAAAAATGGAAACGTTACTCATGCGTGCGTACAACCTATTGTCACCATGATTGTACATAGTTTGTTTTTCATAACCATATTTCATGGTTGGTTTTAAAATTATAGATTATTTATAAAAATTACAATTATTTAATGATTATTATTCTATAAGTGATTTAGTAATTAACTATTTTACCATAGTCAACCTATTGAAGTTATTTTTGACACATACCACGAATATCATCAAAACTTCTAAAGTGAACTTAAATGATTAAATAATTTTGTATATCATGCTAAGAGATAAAATAAAATTAATAATAAACCCAGAAAATGTTCTTAATATATAATATAATTAAAATAATTTTATTATTAAAGAAGATAAAGAACGTACATGATGAGTTGGACTCGTGGTAAGGGACTCTTTCTTTAAAAAACCTCATTTCTTATCATTTTTAGGACTTATTTTGTAAAAATTTTCTTCCTTGTACATATTCATAATTGTATTATAGTTTTTTTAATATGGGAATAAATGGATTTTAGAGGGAAATTTATCCTATTTTGAATTTTTTTAAATTTTTTTCAAAAGGGATTCTTTTTATGTAGTGTTTTAGTTTCTTTAAAAAAGATAAAAAAATGATATATTTTATTTTATATGGGTTAAATGAATTTTACCACCATTGTAATAATTATTTTATGTTTGGATTCCTTTAAAAAATTTCCGATTTTCTTCAAATAAAACTCCAACTTCTCTTTTTCTAGGTATTTTGGAATTGAAAATGGGTTTTTTAAAAAGAAAAGGGTATTTCAATATCCAAAAAGGTTTCGAAAATGTGTTGAAAAGTATTTTTCAAGGGTTTGATGACGAAATTTGAATAAATAAAATGTTTTATTATTGATATGGTACTTAATTATTGTATATTGGAAATGTTCTGGCTTTATATATCTTATTTTATGGTTCGATCCCCATTATAAATCATGGGTGAGATCGATATATCTATATGAAGGGTTGCCCCATTATAGTTCATGAAAAAATGGTTGTACCCAATATATCTTATATGAAGGGTGAGTCCTATAATTTCTCTTCAATTTATTGCATAATGATTATGTTCTCTAGAGAATTGTATTGGAATTCAATCATTGAGATATTCTAATTGAAATGGTTTTTAAAGGGTTTTATGAATTTGATTCTCTAAGTTTCCAATTAAATGGATTTTATTTTTTTCTATGGGGTTAAAAAGTTTTATTTGAGAAAAAAGTGTGTGTATATTTCATGTGGAAATTTTTTATTTCATAAACTCAAATAAAATTGATGATAAAGGTAAAATTTAATTTTTTTTAATTTTTTTAACTGGATTAACATATTTCTTCATTTTATATCAAATATTGAGATTTTTGTGGTAATCCCCCATTTTAAGAAGTTTTCATATGTTTTATGGATTGGTATGAATAAATAATAAGTCAAGTTTAAATTCATGAATATTTTTTGTGAAAAATAATAATGTTTTATTTTAAAAAAATCATACAATGGTAAAAATTGATACTAACAAGAAGTTCCAACTATGTAAATATATGGGTTTATTATATAAGAGTTATGAACCTTCCCTTGAAAAATATAAACCTGAAATATCTTTAGGAAAGTAAATTGAAAACTATTCTCAAGAAACTAGAATATTTAATGTTTAATTTGGGCTTCTAACATCACCAATGATAAGGAGAAGATGTTTTTATTGTGTGGGAAAAGGAAATATAAATTATTTATATAAATAATATATGAGTATTTTTGTTCAATGAAACATGTTATATAATAAATTATTATAATTAAAAGGAATAATTATAGGATTATTTTGGTAGAATATGTTTTTAACAATTATCAAAAATATTAATTTAAAATTTTGAGAATTTTGGAAATAGTTTTACTGAAAGACTCTTGAGAATCTCCATAGAAGATTCATGTATGCTAGATGTATTTCTAAAGATAATTTTATCATGCTTCCAGTAAAATTATATATGTAAAAAAGATGAATAAATCACTAATTAATAAAATTGTTATTATATGTAATATAAAAATAAAATTCCATATAAGAATAAAACTGTGATGAGAAAGAGGACCATGATTCCCAAGAAGAAAACTATTTAGAATATTAGAGAGGAAATCATGAAGATTTATCATATTATCAATAATATAAAAAATAAACGTATTTATTGGTTGAGAAACAAATATTCTCCTTACTAATCTCTATAAATGAGACAAGGAAGAATCCACCTTATCCCTAAATAATTTTTATTTTTTTTATTATTGATAATTAAATGAGTTTTGTTATGGGGGAGAATTGGAATGTTGTGAATGTTCACAATGGGAAGAAAAATTCATCCTATAGTTCTCTATCTCAGGTGGAATCATCTTTTCGATGTACTTTACAAAAATTTAATATATAGTTTATATAAAAAAGGATTTCACCCATAATTATAAGATTATGAAGTTTACCCATTTAAGGTAATATTAATTGAGAATATTCTTAAAAATAGTATGTGAACATGGAACATCTGTATGGTATTGGAATATTTCATTTAATGGTATGATTATCACATTTTATATAATTTATTTTGATTAAATTAATTTTATATTTATGGTGGGAAATTATATAATTAAATAGAATGAATTTTTTACAAATACATTTTTGTTCCATTCTTAATTGAATATTTAATTATTCGAACCTTTTTTCTACACCCGCCATTCATCATGTTGACTTAAAATTGGTAAATTAATTACTCCCTTATTATAGTATTTTTATTTATTCATAATAAATGGTATAATATATATGTTTTAATGATAATAATGACTTTTAATCATTTGTGAGGTATTGATAAGAAATACAAAGTGTAATATGGATGTCCCAAATGGATTATGATAATGGGGGTTGTTTTTTTTGTCAATATAAGATGAGTAAAGATGAATAATCGAAAGGATTGAGATTTAATTTATATATTTATATATATATTATTTTAAATATCAAAGGATTTGAAATATTAAAATGATATTAATTGAATATTAATATTGTGATTTATTTATTAATGTTTTTAAGGGTATAAAAAGTTAATTTACTATGAGATCTTTGTGAAAAAAAATTACAGGTAATGTATATTGGAAAATATTATGTAGTTTAAGAAAGTAGATTAATGTATAGAATCATATTAAAAGTTGTATGAGTTTAAATGTTTTATGAGTCTATTAAATATATGAAAAGTAATTTTTACAGATCATTAATGATATTAATGTAAAATACTAAAGATTCTAGGATTTTAATAAATCAAAGAAGTTAATAGAATGCATTGTCTATCTCATAAAGGAGGTAATAAATACTATATATTTTTCTGAGTTTCTTGGAGTGTTAAGAAATTTTCTTAATGATATAAATATTTATATTATGAAGAATTTAGTTGTGGAAGAATGGAGTTGTCAATAAATTCTAATATGAACTCGTACTTGTTATTTATCTATGAATACTACTTCCTGATTTGAATGATCCATGTGAATGAAGAATAATATTGAGAACTAAATTTTTGTTGAGATGATTTATTTTATACATTAGATGATAAATATTTTACTCACTTTCATTTAATGCATCTTATGATTATGATGATAATAAAGTGTAGTAGTTTAAATTTCATTGAAGCACTTATTTTCAATTAACTCAAGTACATAAAATAATTTTTTATTATCTATAAATATGTTAGGAATTATTATAATATTATTTAAGGGTGTGTGAAGAAGTATTGATGTCATTTAAGATGATGTGAGTCTACTGGGGTGTTTTGAGAAGTATAGATAAAGCTTAAGGAATGCATGTATGTGAAGAACTAATGTTTAAATGGCTATGTATGATTAATCCAAAGGTTTCAGAAGTTATATCCAAAGGCTATGTATGATTAATATGATGGTTTCAAAGGTTTCATTACAGAAACCTAAAAGATATATAAGACTAACTCCAAAGTTTCAAAGGTTTTATATGTTTTCCTAGAAGTATAAACCGTTAAATTAGATATATAAGAGTAAGTTATATTTACAACTGTTTATATACAAGAATCTCCAATGTTTTAGAGGTCTCATATGATTATTATAGAGTTCATGTAATATTGAGCTAAATATTTTAAAGCTTGTATATGAGTAATAATATCTACTATAATAATAAACATATCTCATTTATGTGTTCATATGAGCTACATAACATTAATTGGATGTAAAATAAGGGTTTCATACTTTTTGGGTGGGATTTTTCTTTGAGTTTTAATTTAATGTTGTGGGTTTATTTAAAAGAGAATATTAGTAAAAATTTGAATGGATGTTAAAAAATATTTTGAGGCATTAAAAGGAAAATATTTTTTTACAATTTTTTATGATTTAAGATAGAGTTTTCAAATATGAATAATTGAACATCATTGAATATAAAACTCATGAGATTGAATTTCATGGAGTCTTCCATATTCCAACATAGAAACCATCATAAGGGATCATGACTTAGAATATTTAAAAAATGTATTTGAGTGAATAGAATTAGGTATATGTGTAATTTATATTAGTGTAGTTTAAAAAGGATAAGTTATTAAATATCTGTAAATCAATATTCTTGAAAAAATATAGAATATATTATTTCTAAATTTCATGGAGGCTTGGTTGAGGAAATAATAAAAGTATGTTTTATTGTTTACACTAGAGAATTTTTTTAATATAGGAAAACGTATACATCAATTAATGGAGAATATTTAGAGTTTTTTTGCCAAGGAATATTAGAATACTCATAGAAAATTTTAAAACTCTCTTTATATGATAATTATATTATATTTTGATGTAGTTACATATTGAATAATGGTGAAGATATTTCTCAAAAGGAAGAGAAACCAATGGGTCAAGGATAATACCTTATCATTCATCATTATAAATAAGAGGGATCATGTATAAACCTATCAAGAAACAACGTATATAAGGAATTCTTAAATGGTTAAAAGGATAATACCGTCCCAATTTTAATCACTATATAATACTAGTCAATACAAATGATTCAAATTTTAACAAACATAGAAAGGTTATAGTTACTCGCATTGAGGGAAATCAATAAAAAGTATGATTTTTTTTCTCTATTCTATTTATTATTTTACATTTAGTGTGATTTTATTAGGTATTATATATCAAATACACTCATCCTAATAGGTGTATAGGTTAAAATAAAATGTATTCAGTGAAAATGTATTCTCATTGATTCACCCCCCACCCATAGCGGTTATACGTGTACATTGAGAACCTAAAAAACATCGCAACCATTTCTAGTGGAAACCCTACAAAATTTTTATGAACAAATCATGATATATATCAACCAAAATAATAAAATCAATAATTTATATACACTCAAATGATCATATAACCACCTACACAATATGTTATTTTCCTCAGATTCCCCAAATATTAATCATATTTGATACCATGATAGTTATAGTCTTCTATAAAAAGAAATTATTTATCATAAAATAGAAAAAAAATTACTCTTATTTAGTAACCATTTATATACACTTGAAAAAGTACTCACTATTCTATTACAACTATCACATCAAATCCGTTAATATCCAAAATGAAAAAGATGAAAAATAGCCTTATAAACTAATAATAATGGCACATATTGAGAATCTCCTAGTGGAATCCTTCATTATTCCTAGTAGAGTATTCACAAATAAAAATCTAAAAAAAATTGAACAACCAAATTGAATATAGATTCCAAATAATCATAAATAATAGAATGAGAAGGACCATAATTGAATTGGACATTATCAAATATATTATTAATTGGAATCAAACCTATAACCAAACAATACCCACCACCAAGATCAACTATCACTGTAAGAAAATAATTAACCAAACCCTACACCGGGACCCCATCCTTGGGTTTCTTTAGTCCTCTATATTTTATATCCCCATTAAACTTATCTCTGAGAAACCTTATCATCCCCATGACCAAACCTCTTAGAAAATATATGACGGGTACACTATTTTGGTGTACTAGCCCATGCATGAGATTTTTTTTATGTTAAATCAGGTTCTCCACGCCTATAAGATTCATTCTAACAAAATTTATACATACACAACATTTTTACACAATATTGAAACTCCTTCTTCCCCCTAGTAAAAATAACTTAAGTATTCCCCATTTTTTCCAAAATGACATAAAACTAATGGAACCCTACCTTTAGATAATGGAGATAAAAAAAAGTTATCAAAACATGTGATTACTCGTTATTCATGTGGAACTCATCCCCCTTACTCTTCATGTCACTCCCAGATCCATCAGCTTCTCTTAAATCCCTTTTAAATTTCGTATAATCCTTCACATCCATGAGATATTTGTTTACCACTTATAGGATATTATATAAATAATATAGGTTTACCTTTGAACATATCTTCAACATCATCTTATACTTCTAATGAAAATATTTAAAAGTTTCCTTAAATCCCAAGGGTATTGAAGAACAAATAAAGACCATAAATTTTGATAGATAATCAAGAATAGATAATTTTCCATACTTCAGCTCCATGAAATAATAACCTATGTCAATTATAATCACTAAAAGGTATAAATATAATAAAAATTATCCTTCATAACATCACATGAAAACCTCACCATCCTTATTTTATAAACTGATATATCCAACCAGTGTTGAATTAATCCCCCCAGCATAAGGATGAAAAT
The DNA here is from genome assembly GCA_963277665.1 of Viscum album. Lineage (NCBI taxonomy): Eukaryota > Viridiplantae > Streptophyta > Magnoliopsida > Santalales > Viscaceae > Viscum > Viscum album. Next base: position 571,390,470 of record OY728151.1, read on the forward strand.
ATTCACATTCTTCCACTTTAGTGCATCAATCAGCTTAAATATATTGTCCATCCCCTCTAAAAACTCCTATTATCCCCAAGTCCTATAATTTCCTCTAAATATATGATGGATATGTACTCAAAAATATCAATCATTATCAGATCATATTATCACATTCTGATGCGGTCTACCCTCCAAATACTAAAATTCCATATATTGATACCTTGTAGTATTATTCTCTAATGGGGACTTGTTCTATGACATCATAGGATCGTGATCAACCTACCTATCCATATACCCCTCTTTAAAACACTCCTAGTTAAACTCTTTCCCCTGAATCTCATTTCTATACTTCTTTTGGTTCCATAATTCAAAAAAATAACACACTATTTATAATTCATTTAAAAAAAATAAAAATAAGACCTTATGTATCACTTCTTTCACATAATAATAAAGTGATTTTTCAAATTCAACTAACCCAATTACATAATTAAATTCACCTCTTTGATATTATTTAAATAATATATTACTAATAACCTATTTAGGAAGGCCCCAACTAAATTATTAATAATTTAATTTTTTAATTAATCTGAAATATTTAATCATTAAAAAGTGTATTAATAAACACTTACATCATGTATATTTGTTCCAAAATGATATATAAATATCTCACTACTCATAGAAATAAAAAATGAATATTTTTTCCCTAGAATATTTTTTATAGATTAAAAAAAATATTATTCCATACTTCCAAGGAAACTTAGACTTCTACTATGGTTAGTTGGCTAAGAACAAAAATAGCCTCCATGTGACATCCAAACTTATAATATCTAATCGAGAAATTTTCAAAATATTTATACCACAAAAAATAACTTTCTCTTATTCTATATTGTAACATCCCACCCAAACAGAGCCATGTATCCAAGGTTAAAGGAAACATGGCCTTAAGTTCACTCTATAATCACATGATTTGGATGATGGTTCCAAGGGTATAATTATATCACTTATTTTATCAAAAAAATAAATAACAAAATAAATATAATAATATTAATATTATGTGTAAAAAGTGTGACATACTCAATAATATCAAGACCAAATCCCACAAATTCCCATGACGGTCATATATCTAGTTGTTGCCCCAAAATAAATCACATTTATAATAATATGAACAATATAACTAAAATGGGAAATAATTTATTATAGGTAAATAATCTCCACATGAATATAAAATAATATAGAAATTTATCCAAGATATATATTTTCATTATCTCCCAATAACTAAGGTCTATTTCTTTTACCAACAACTTCAAGCATAAAATTGATATGTACAGAAGGTGTATATTTATATAGATTCTGGATAAATCCTTGGTAGAAAAACCCACAATCCAAAATTTACCTTATTGTTTTTCATGACTATATATAAATGGTATAAATTTATTAAAATATTTTTCAATATCATTTACGACATGAAATTAATGTATTATGTACTAATAATGCAAGATAAATAACCTCATTCTTGCTTTAATCAATGTCAATGTTATCTCTAATATGATTCATGTATAAAATTATCTAGATATATGAATCAAGAATGTTTTGTTTGAAACACATAGAATATCATAATTACTAAGACTAACAAAAGTCCTAGCTAAACTCATGGAACATATATAATTATTGCATGTCATAGCCTAACCCAAGCACCCATAAAGTACCCAAATTCAAGGAAATTTCATAAAAACCAACTATTTAATAATATTTAGAACATAATGTTTAATTTATCATAATAATTCATATATAATTCCTAGTTATTCTACTCAAATAAATCCTTAATTTTGGAAATGCACATGAAAAAAAATTTAATTTCAAATACACTTTTAATACATTATCACAAAAATTTTAGTAAGTGAATTGAAAAAAAAAATCACCATTTAAACCATGTAATTCTACTTTTCACATAAGTCATCATTAATGAGAAATTATCAATTTTATTCACTCCATTAAATTTATACAAATGTAATTTCTAGTATAATCGCATCATTTTAAAATTTAAAATCTACCAAAGAACATAACCAGTTTATCTAGTTTTACAATATGTGTTTACCAAATTAAACTATTATTTTTATGTAGAATTCATTTGTTTTATCAAAAAAACCCAAAAACATATTTTTTCAAAATATTTTTACTAAAAGAATCACTCGAATTCATTCAAAATTTGTTTGAATTTATATAGATACAAAAATTATTTTAACACAACCAAAAAACACCAAAACATCACTTTAATGCCATATAATATTAAATAATCTAATAATAGTAAAATAAAATATAAGAATATTTTCAAAATTTCTTGTATCAATCATAATTTACTACCGATGATTTCATATTTATTTCCCTAAGACACTTTTATGAAAAAAAAATTAAAAATTAATTTTATACAATTCTAAATTAATTTAAATCACCCAATCACTCAAAAATATATATTTTATTGAAAGGACCCTTTATTCTTAGGGTATTCTATTTTGAATAAGTCACAAGTTTTCAACCCATACAATGATAGTGACCTCAATTGGAAAGGATCCAAAACAAAGATACACTATTAAATAGTTCTCTTGGATACCCCTGGAGGATAAATAATATAATGATTTTTTCTCTTCCTGACATGTGTGGTATATTATCACCTGATTGTACAAAAAGTGTTTTAATTCTATAATCTAACAAGTAATGATTCAATGAATCATATCTTGACCTGTAATAGGTCTTTATAGATGAGTGGAATCTATATCAGTATTATTCAATGTGATTTTATATAGATTACATAGGAAATGACTATTGGGAATGTATTGAGATTCATCTATAAGGGGATTTCCAGGACTATAGAAGGAATTGTAGGCCATATGAATAAATTGAGTATTATTTGTAACCAATACCCCACTTATAATGATAACCTAGTTCCAAGAACCATATAAATTACATTTTTTCAAAAATGGGGAGTGTCTAGAAAACCCAGTGACCCCTTCTATTCAGAGTGTTATGTGACTGAGGTATGTGGGAGTTGAAGATGAGTGTTCTCTCTATCCATTTTATATGGAACCCGAGCTCAAATAGTCGCATTCCAGTTCTGATCTTCTAGCCAATACGATATAATTGGTGTTTTCTATTCCTAGTTGTGTTTCTATCCTCCCAGAGAACACTACATTTCACTACAATATCTAGACACTCGGATTTACTTCCCATGATCCCACTAGTGAAGGTTTGATGATTTAGAAGACTCCTCATATAGATATAAAGGTTTTTTCCCCCATTAACTCTTTATCAACCAATATCAAAACATCACACCTTATCCTTCTATGATGACATAAAAAATCACATTTGGATTCCAATAAGACCCCTTTCTTTTTCACTTTTCTACCCATGTGAATGGAAGAGATTCATATCATCCAAACAAGGAGGTATAACTTCATCAGAATTTCATAGCATAATAAAGATCTCGTATCACCTTTTAAAAGATCTTTTATTTTCATAAAGGGCCACAAGTCCACCACTTTAAAGGATCCCTACCCAGAAAACATGAACATGCATTTATACTATGTGTATGTTAGGTGAATTGAATCAAATATATTATGTTCCTCCATGTTCACCAATAATTTTAAAAACCTTGGGTATCTATTGGATACTATAAAAGAGAAATAAGGTATCGAAAATCATGGGAAGTAATGTAGATCCAAAACCAAGTTTGATTTCTATAATTTTACATCATACCCATTGATAATTCATCTATTATTCTCTTAAAAATCATGATATATCACTTCATGAAACACATCATCTCTAAAGTATTCCCACTTATTGGCTTAGATGTCACATCCTAATATTAATATTTGGACCACATCACCTTTTTTCCCAAGTGAGGTTCCTTAAATGATATACCATGCCAACATAACCTATAAGAAAAATATATTGTCTCCCACATTCCATATATTGATGACCCCATTTATAGTGTATGATCCATTCTTCCCCAACTATCTCATTGGTGCCTCCCCACCTGATGAGATTTCTAAATAAAATCATTCAGAACAAACTCAATATTTGTTATATCCTTTTTAAGATCCCAATACACTAATAGTACATGCATTAGCACCGATGTAAGAACAATATAAATAAGGGAAATATGACACCAAAATTATAAAAAAATAATCTTCCAGTTAAAAATCAGTACTATAATATCATTACAAGGCCCCTCAAAACATTGAATTTTAACCATCCTGGGGAGATTGGAACCCCATGATATTCCATCAGAAAGTTATTTTTTACAATTCTCAACTCTCTTTAAATTATATTATCTATTATACTATATATAGATTTAGCTAAGTATAAATTTAACTTTTCTATACTAAACTTCTTACCACTCAACTTGGTATATTCATTCAAAATCTATTTGAGGCCTTGCATAGATATTTTACTCCAATTGATGAAAAAAATAATAATAATTCGAAAACAAATAGGACACTCAAATAAATTCAAACCATCTTCATAAGGGAGTGTAATTATATACAAAACCCCAAAATTGAGGTTTCTAATTATCATTCCATGTTCCATGCTTAAGAGAGTCAGAGATAATAGATCCTATTAATTAAGTCCTTAAGATGATTTAAAAAATAAAATTTATTTCCTTTTAAAGAGATAGAAAGCCATGTTGATGAGTAACTCATGAAAATCATGTCACAAACCCTCTATGAGAATAAGTATCTTCCGATAATGTTATTAATTAAGTTCCACTCCAGTCTTTCATATTATTTTTTCATTTCCACCTTCACCATAATGTTGGAAACTATAATATTCCTTTTAATCTTATCCATCATCTTCTTACAAATCACATTGGATCCTTGTATATTTATATTTTTAATAAACGTATTTTTTCCCAAAAATAATATTTGTAAGTAAATTGGATATCCCAATATTGAAAATGGAATCTTTGACCTTGCATGAGAAATTAAAAATAAGTATAGACTGATAATAGTTGAGGGTATAGGGAATTTTGCCTTTGTAATTAGAAAAATTGCAGTAACATAGGAGACCCTTGATACCCATTCACCTCTAAATAAATATTGAATGGTTGTAATAAGTTATTCATTTACTATCTCCCACTATGTATATATAAATCACTTGGAAACCCATTGGGCCTAGGGGAACTATTGGAGTTAAGGTTATAAATTTCCCATTTAATTTCTAACTCTCTTGGAATCTCTTACAAAAGGGAGTTATTTTTTTCCAAAACTAGCTTTGGGATCCTAATAAATATATATATATACCTTTATACTCCCATGGTTAACCACCATTTATTCTTGTAATGGGATCATTAAAAAGTCCTTTTAAGTGGTCCATTGCTCAGGTGCCAATCTCTTCCATGTCTCTACAAAACGGTCCATCCTCTCGCTGAATAATTTAGTTCTCCTTGAAATCTATTTATTTTAAATAATAATGTCAATACAATATATTTTTATCCCATTTATTGAGCCAAATGTAAATTTAATTCTTCTATACTTCTATTTCAGAACCAAAATATCTTACATGCAATATAGTCATATTTACCCACCATAGTATCGAAGTTTTCCTTGTACCACCTTTCTTCTAGATAGGATTCCAATAGTTTAATCTCACTTTTAGTATTTTCAATTCATTTAATTGGGTTAGGTAATATTTCATACCATTATACTATATTTTCTTTGATATTTCTCAACGTTTCATGCAAAATCAACCATGCATGGCCATGCATGGTATTATTCCATTTTTATTTAGCAGTGTTAATGAAGTTAGGCTCTTGAATCCATGTATTAGAGAAGAATGTAACACCCTAATTTCTATTTATGGTATAGAACCACTAAATTTAGGTTTAATTTTTTTATACTAATTTAAATTTATAATGAGATCACAGTGGTTTTGGGAGTGTCAAGAGCTTGTTCGGATCATGGATCCCCAAAATTTAGAGGAAACAGGTTAGGCGCACTATTTGTTAAAACTATGCCACTGAGAACACACAGTTTATTTAAATTGGGTGTGGTGCTATAGTAAACTATATAGGGACACATGATTTGACCAAAACATGAAATAATATTCATGGTCAGTGCCACATAACCAATGGTTCTTCATGGTCGAAGTGCACGATTTGGAAAAACATGTGGCTAAACCTTGAACCACTTTATAGTAGGGTGAAATTACATTTTTTTATCCCTAATTTATTATTAACTCAACCATATTTTTTTTCTTATTTCTATCCATATAAATTCCACCCTGATATATGTCTCCCATGTATTCTTTCTAGGCATTTATATTTCTCTCTCTCACCATTAGTCGCATTGGAAGTGTGCTAGTAAGGGATTCAATTATTACCTTCTTTTATCATTTTACCTCATCATGTTTTATGTTTTTTCATATAGGTTAATATGCCTTATTTTTATGGTGTTTTTCTATTTTTCCAATTTCTTATGTTCTATCCCAAATTGGAAGTTGGTATTGGATGATTATTCCCCATCCATCATAAGCTAGGTGTTCTATACACATTCACTTAAAAGTTGTGTTGTTTATTGATTATCACCATTATGTCACATGACATACCTTTTGAACATATCCCCTAAATTGATTAATTCCTTAAATAAATTTTTTAACTTTAATATGATTCCCTTATAGCACCTTGACCAAGTTTGAGGTTGTTAACCTCACCCTAACAACCTCTATGGTGGGTTTACTAAACTTACATTAACTAAAACCACCCCTTGGGTGTGTGATATTTCCACATAATAGTGGAAGCATTATATAATTTAAATGTGATATTTAATCGTTGAATTACTATTATGGAATAATTTTGAATTTAAAAAAAAGTGATTAAATGTATGGTTTAAATAATGACATTGTGATGAGATGGATGATCTATTGGATTGTTCCTAGTAATTTGGATATTTGTACCAATGCGGTGAAAATAACATTACCCTTAACATTTTATATGTATTTCATGACATTGGAAATTGTCGTATGGCACCAGTGATGGGTAATTTTATACAGAACCAACTTTGATTATCAGAATGGAACATAATTTATTTACAGCTATTTCACTGAGATGCGGGATTGAGGTATAGAACTTATGACTCCTATATTTGTATTTTGGATAATTTTATTCCTCGGCCATGGGTCCTATGTTTATATCCCTTGTTTTTCAACATTATTCCAATATCAACTTGGATGAGTTATTTGGTCCTGAGGAGGTTACCTTGGTCTATTTACATATGTACTATCCTATATAGGTCTGACACTTTATATGTATATGGTTAATTTCAAGGCTAGTAGTTACCTACATATCTCACTCTTATGTAATTACTGTCACATTTTACAGTCTACTTTTAGTTACATCTTGTAATTCAACACTTGATTATATATGGAATTCATTTATAGATTTACATGTTATACCTAGTTTTATACATAGCCTAGATTTTGTTATAGAAGCTTTTAATGGTGTCCTACTTAGTATATCTCACATCATGTTCGGTCCATTGTTGGATACATATATATAATTCATGAATATGGGTATAGAAAAGGGAAATAATTCCATCATGGATCCTTTATTTGTACATGGAATGAGATTTTAGGAGCATAGGAGAAAGCCTTGTCTCATGAAGCATAGGGATTTATTTTTATATTTTGTTCTTTTGTTATAAATGTACTTTATTGGATGCATGTTGTCATATATAAAAGTTTCTTTTTATATAGTACCATGTCATTCTCATTATTTTTTGTATGCTTCCACTTTTGGATTAGATGATTATTATAGTCTCGATGATTTACCTTCACTACTCTATTAGTCATTAGTATGATTCCACTATTTATTCATTTATTACACCACTATTCCACTATGATTATAATGGTACAGTCTCTCCACCAAACAATCATAGAACCTCACTACTAATCATTCATCTCTAGTACATAAGTAGGTATGCTTAAGGCCATGTGGATGACTGGGATCAATTACTTATGAGTGAACCAGGTCTGGGACATTACAAATTGGTATTATAGGATTTTTGTTCCTTTGGTCTTATAGATTTGGTATTAGTAGAAAAGAGACTAATAAAGTGTTGAAATTTTTTAATGATCATATGCCTTAGAGTATCTAACCTACATATGGGGAAAACACCAAATTTCCAAGGATAAGACATGATGTTCTAGTTTTTCTTATTATAGTTTTCCTAACATAACCATTGGGAGGTACACATAATGTATAATGATATTATTATTATTGTGGATTCACTTTTTACCCTTGTCCTAGTATGGAAAGGTATAATTATTCATGAATCATTATAGGAACTTTATATAATTAATATGTCACGCATATTCCATGCCATGTAGGTTTCATTGTTTAACTTGATGACACATGTTGTAGGTGCCTTTAGTGATATATTTTTTTTGTAACTAATGTTTCTTTAGGAAAAGGGGGATTAAATAATTGGTTATTAAAGTGTCTACATCAACCTAAATGGTGTTTTCTTATATATCTTTATGGTGGATCCTTAACTAACCAATTATCACATGTTTGATCTATATAAATGAGGTTACATAGACTGAAACGTTATTTGATTTTAAATACATGAATTCCAATTAAAATTTAAAGAGTTCATGTGCCTCTATAAACTAGAAATAGTGATTAATCTAGTCAAATCATCTTATATAACTTGTTTTATTCTGATGTTTGGTTTAAATTTTTGGATTTAGTAACATGAACTACCAATTGTAATTTATAAATCATGTACTTTGATAAATTTGGAATGGTACTTCATCTAACAATTCAACAATGTAAATTCAATAATTGTTGAATCTTAATTCAAATACAATCACCATAAAATGGGATTCTAGTTGCAACATAAATTCATTTTCCTCTATAAATCAAAATTTGTACTATGTATATAAAAAACATTGGCATGAAAAAGATAACTTGACCCAGTCCTAATCATAGTATAGGGAAGTAGGAGGTCTATCTTGTGATTCTTCACAATAGTTCTTATCACTCGGGCCTAGCTTAAAGAGCAGGAATAGGGGTGTGACTATTGAAAAAGGAAGGATTGTACCTATCCTATTATTATATATGTGATATTTATATTATAAAATCCTTTATGTTTTGGTGATTTGAATTTTTACTGTTATTCCACTACAACATCCTCAAGTCGTGAACTAGGAGGGTGGTGACGAACCTGCTCTGGAGGAGGTGTTCCTTGAGCCACCGGTGTTTCCACTTATATTTATGCCTATGTAAGCACCTAAAATCATGATTTTTTCAATGATAATTAGTTTCAAAAAGGATTAATATGATTAGAATGATCAATACAGGAAGATCTATGAACTACCCCCTCTATTTAAGAGTTGATGCAGGAGTTTCAATAGTAGCATCTATCTACTTTCCTATGGGATGGTGTCCCCTAGGTTTCTGCGTTATGGATTGAGACCACTTTATCAATATTTGACCATCTGTAGATGCCTATATAAAGGAGGTTCAATATCATGATGTATATGGTTCGTGGATCCTCCAAACATTTGAGGGGTGTGCTTAACAGGGTATATCAGCACCAAGAAATGATTTGGAGGGACATCCAATCTAGCTTCTATGACTAAATTTTTCCTAAGACTTTGAGGGATAATTGATCCATGGAGTTTATACACCTGGAGTAGGTTCATATGTTTGTTATATATTATTTATCTCACTTTACGTATCTTCGATTATTTTCTCCAATCTGTACCATTGGTGAGTCATACAGGGTGAGACACTTAGATTATGGGATTGGGAGTCTTAGTAAATCTCAAGTGAATGAATTTAGGTTGACTATTGTTTCTAAGATAGTAAACCATTACCTTATTATCAAACATAACCTGATGGAAGATAGAGGTATGGATCAGAGTAGTTTGTATTCTTGACCGAGTGGTGCAGTGTTTCTTTGTAAGAAACATTGTTTCGAGACCTATTTTGAGGGAAGTAAAAGTAATATTATACATATTGGTAGTTCTAAAGTTTGTCACAAATTTGGAAATCATTGGAACATGAAAATTTATTGTGAGAAAACCCTAGTTGACTGTTGATCATGAAGCAGGATGGGCCATCTACAATGGTTTGTCATAACCTTCCCTCCAACAGCTAGTGAGAGGGGGTATGAACTAACTTCAAGTCCTAAAGTAGTATTAGTACATCTATGTATATCAGGGAGCTCAAGTGCTAGCATAAAATCTGGCCTAGGGGTAGTCATGTTCGAGGGGGCTAAACACTAGTTATATAACCCTAGTAGAGTAGACCTACTTAGGTCAGTCTGGTTGTACCTCTGAGTTGTTGATAAATCAAGATATATACAGTATTAGTAATTCCCAAGGAACTGAGTGTATGACCATATACGATTTGAGGTAAATTTTAGTAGCATCTAATTTGGTATCTATTTTATTTTATACAAACACTCCCCACTTTTTTATATATGTGTAAATTTAGGAAAGTATTATGATTGAAATACAAAATTACTATGGCCTGATGACACTCGATAGTCTATTAGGAATTAGATAAGAGTTTTTAATCTAGTATAGGGAATTCCCCTTGAGGTAGGATTCTATCATTTCTTATAGGACCTCATTATCCTCGAGATGATAGGTTTTTATATCCTTCTCATGATGGATTGGTTAGTTACCTGTCATTATTAATTCAATTTTTATTGAAAGCGGTTGTTTTTTACACCCCCAAAGGGTGATTTCTATATTCATAAGGGTGAATGTAATGTCTAGGAAAGTAGATAGAGACTGTAGTTTCATGGGTAGGTTGGATTGATAGCCAATATTTCTAAAATCTATATGGATTATCAGGGTATATGTTAGTATAATTTATCTCCTCTAGTATATCATTTATGAGATGTTTCCCCTAAATAAGTTTCTAGAATACCTCCTAAGAGATAGGTAGAGTTTAATATTGATCTAGTTCTAAGAGAATCACTGGTATAAATTCCTCCTTATAGGATGGCTACTACTAATATGAAGGAGATTAAGATATAGCTAGAGGATTTGGAAACTAAGGTTTTTATACGACCCAGTAATTCCCTATGGGGTTCGCCGGTATTTTTTTCCAAGAAGGAAGATTTTACCATTATACTATTCATGGATTACAAGTAATTTAACCAACTTAATGTTATGAACCAATATCTACTACCTCTCATCAATGACCAATTTGATTAGCCCAGAGGGTCTCTAGTTTTCTCTAAGATTGATTTGAGGTTAGGATATCTAAAGGTATGAGGTAGGAATTTAGACATACCTTATAATAATTTTTTAGTATGTAATCCCTTTATTAGTATATATTTATTCCATTAGGCCTAAAAAATTCACCAACAATTTTTATGGCTATGATGAAATACGTTTTCCACCTTTATTTGGATTCATTTATGGTAATATTCATGGATGACATATTAGTGTATTCTTGTACTCAACACCACCCTGAAAACATCTTGAGATCATATTGAATACACAAGATAGAATTAACTCTTTTCTAAGATATCCAAATTACACTTTTAGATAAAAAAATATTACTTCTTTGGTCACATCATCTCAAAATTAGAAATATATATTTACCCAGAGAAGGTGGTAATAATAGTTCCCTAGGAGAATCGCAAGAAAAATTTTAACATATATAATTTCTTGGGGATGGTTGGATATTATAGGTGCTTCATAACATATTTCTCGCATATTACATCCCCAATAACAGGCTTCACCAAGAAGGTTGTTAAGATTATATGTTCTAAAACATGCAAGGAATTCATTCATGTGCTTAAAGGGTTATTAAATTCAATAATGATCATAATTCTTCTAGAGACAGGAAAAGTCTATGCAGTTTATTATGATGCATCATGCAAGGATAATTTATGATATAAGGAGAGTGATTCATGAAATACAAGTATCCTTTGTTGATTAAACATGATATTAATTACCCAACACATTATCTCAAGCTAGAAATATTAGTTCACACCTTGCATTGTTAGAGTTTCAACTTGATGGGAGAGAATTCTTTGGTGTATATGGACTATAAAATCCTCATATACATCACTACAATGTGTGAAAAAAATATAAGTTTGATAAGGTTATTTGAATAAATATATTCAATTGATTTTTATCTTTCCTATACTCTTGGGAAGGGGGATGTTGTAGTGGATTCTTTGATCTAGAGGACTCAAACATGGTAGTTTAGGAGGCCATTGGTGAGTGGAAGTTGATGGCCTTATTTTCTGAGATTCACATAGAGGTCAAGGAGAATCATAGATATAATAAACTTACATCTTTTGTAGTGACCTATATAACTCTATATGGAGTAAATATGATGAATCTTTCATACCCTAAAGGCTTAGTACAAAAGGAGATTCTTTTAGGTGAGGACCCGCTGCCTGGTTGGATTTTTGATGAGGATGAGTTCATGTTCATCCATGGATGCATTTGGGTTCCTGTACACATATATGAGGAATTTATTTAGTATTATCATTACTCTAATTTTATGGAACATATTCACTTATGAATATGTATTGTGATTTACACTACCAGTATTATTGGCCTAGTATGAAGAGGTAGATAGAATGATTTGTTACCCGGTATTCCATCTCTCAGCTAGTGAAATCAAAACACCAGCAACCAACATGTCTTATAAAGTCATTTTCCATTATAGAGTGGAAATGGGATTAAATCACCACATATTTTTGGAATGTCTTATCAATAATAACTCATGGGAATGATGCAGTATTGGTGATCATCAACGATATCACGAAGGTCACTCACTTTTTACCTATCAAGGAGACCTTTTAGTGGATGATCCATGAAAGCTCTATGTCTGCGAGATTATATGATTTCATGGAGTTCTATGGAATATTTTATCAAATAGAGATTCACATTTTACTTCTTTATTCTAGATATGGTTGTAGAGGGTGTTAGGTGTATAGGTACTTTTGAGTACAACATTCCACCATCAGATTGATGGGAAATTCAAGTGCATGATAAATGTCTTAGTGGAAATGATTAGAGAATGTGTACTTGATTTTTGAGGTTCTTGGGAGAAATATGTACTTATAGATAAGTGTTCTTACAAAAGCATCTATCAAGATGCTATACAGATGGATCCTTATGATGCCTCATATGGTAGGACATGATGATCACCCTTGTGAAAATTAGAGGTAGGGAAGATAGCACTATTATGAACACATATAATTTAGGAGACTTCAGAGAATGTTTAGTTGATTAGGATACGAATGGATTCCACTCATTCATGGTAGAAATAATATGCTGACTACCATCAATAACCACTTGAGTTTTAGGTTGGGGATTAATTATTCTTTCATGTTTTTATTAGACTGAGGCATTAATGGTTTAGGAATAAAGGTAAGTTGTATCCATGTTTTGTTAGACCTTTTGAGGTTTTAGAGAGGTTCATATTATTATCCTATCCGATATCACTCCCTCATATATGTAGGTTTATAAAAAAAATTCTTCACATTTATCATCTATGTTATTACTATTCAAAACCATCTCACATTATTCATCTGGATGAAATTAAGTTAGAGACAGATGTGTCCATCATGAATAATCCTATATGTATTTTTGATCAAATAATTAAGGTTCTCAGAGGTATATTAGTTCAATTATTTTGGTATATTTAACAAAATTTCCATGTATAAAATGAGACCAACTAGTGATAGGTTGATGTACATGCCTAGTGGATGGAGTTTTTTCAGATGATTATTTACCACCCTCTGAAGGGAAACTTGAGGATGAGTTTTCTTAAGAATGGGAGGTTGTAACACCTTATTTTTTCCCTAAGAACCTATAAATTTTAGTTTAATTATTTTATTTTATCCTAATATAAATTAATAGTGAGATCATGGTGTTTTGGGGAGTGTATGGGGCTCGTTTAGAGCCTGAAGCCCAAAGATTTGCAAGAAATATGTGGGTCACATGGTTTGATAAAACAATGCCACCCAGGCTGCATGGTTTTTTTAAAATATATGGGGTGTTTTAGTGAACTACAGAAGGCCGCATGGTTTTACCAAACCATGTTCTTAGTAGCATAGTTGTTTCCACTTAACTAGTGGTTCCACACAGTTTAGGCGCATAGTTTGGAAAACCGTGTTTTCAAACCATGAGCCTATTTAAAGTTGGGTTAAATTCCATTACTACCCTATTTTTCTATAGTTTTTCCATGATTAGAAATCATTCATGTGGGAATTATACCAATAAGGTATTGAATCCATTACCTTCCTTTCTCAATTTATCTCTCCATATTTGGTGCTATTTATATGTAGGATAATATTCCTCATTTTTATGGTGTTTGTCTATTTTTCCAATTTATTACATTATAGAGAACTTCATAAGACAATACTAGACAATTGTTATTCTACCACCATTAGTTAGGTGGTCTATTCCCATTTACCTAAAATTCATTTCATTTATTGACTATCACTATTTTTCCACATAAAAAACATTACAATCCATTCCCCTTAATTGATTAAATACATAAATAAATTTTTTAACTTGAATATAATGCCCTCGTAGATCCTTAACTTAGTTAGAGGTTGTCAACATATACCCAAACCACCTCTATATTGGGTTCACATAACTTCCATAAACTAAAACCACTCCTTTGGTGTGTGATATTTCCACCTATTTGTGGATGCCTTAGGTTAATTAAATTAGATATTTAAGTGTTGAATGGATCTTATAGGATAACGTCGAATGTGAATAAAGTGATAAAATGAATAGTTTAAATAAGGATATTGTGATGAGATGGATGAACTCTTGGATTCACCCTTTTATAATGTATGTTTGTGTCTATGAATTTACACTTAAATTTCCCTTGAAATATATTTGGATTCATTGACATTATTAATTATAGTATGTCATTGATGATGGTCAATTCCATATTGAATTAACTTTTATTACTGATATGGAACTAACTTCATTTACCAGTATGGAACCGATAAGGGGGATCGAGTTATGGTAATTAGGACTCCTATATTTATATCTTATGATATTATGATGCATTGGTCAAATGGGTCATGGGTTCCTGGACCATGTAGGTCTACATTATTGTGAGCTCAACATGGATGATTTCTTTAGTCTCGAGTAGGATGCCTTAGTCTATTTCCTTGCATCCTGACCTATTTAGGTCTAAAACTTTATATTTATGTGGAGCTTTCTAATTCTAGTAGTTATGTTCTTATGTCACTCATATATATGGATTTTCACCTTTTACATTCTATTTTTAATTAAATATAGTATTCTTAGACTTAGTTATATGTGGAATTCATTTTAATGTGTTACATTTTATACTTACACACAGTTATAGTTTTATAAATAGGATGGATTTATTATAGACACCATTGGTGGAGGCCTACTGAGTAAATCTCACATCAGGTTTGGGCTATTTTTGGGTTCCTTAATGGACTTCATGGATGTAGGTAGTGATAATTTAAAGCATCTAGTCATGGATACTTCATTTTTACAAAGCATGGGTGCCTATAAATATAGGACTGAGCCTTATCTTGTGATTATTGTAGATAAATTTTGATATTTTGTTAGTTTGTTATACATGTACTGTATAATATTCCTACTTCCATGTATGCTAGTTTATTTTTGTGTAGTACCATGACATACTCATCACTTTTTATATAGAACCTCTTTCATTTTGAATGATTATTACTATCCGGATGATTTACCTTCATTACTCTATTAGTCAATATTATGATTTCTCTATTTATTTATTTATTACACCATTGTGATACTATGTTTATGAGGGTATAGACTCCCCACCATACCCTCACAGACCATCACTACTATATAAAAGCCTCTAGTATATGGGGAGGTGCACTTGAGGCCATGTGACCAACCAAATTTGGTTACTTATGATTGAGCTAGGTCTGGGATGTTACAAAGATTAATTACAAGGTTTGGTTGTTGTATTCTCTCAAATGAATCAAAACGGGTATGGTCTTAGTTGGACCGTGTTAGATGAGATACCCTCACTTCTTGTAAGAGATCAATACCTTCCTCATTGAAAAAACATCATCCCAAATGGCTCTAGATTTTTTGGCTTCCAATATTGTTATTTCACCATGTGTACTTGTCTCCTAAGAAACCCATATCCATAAGATTATTTCAAACTATAAAATTCTTTACATCTTGAATATCTTTACTTGATAATATTTGGCCCATCGTATTATTTAAATTGTCCATAATCATGATGATTTCCCCCTAATGAACAAATCTTTCAATCTAAGATAAAAATGATCAAAGTGATGACAAAGATTATCCCTTTCAAAAATATCACATTTCGAATATTCAAAATAATTACAGAAGGAAACATGATTATAACTAATTGTGATGGTAACATGCTAGTTAGATGGATCCACTTTCTCAATAGATATAAATCCATTTTATAACACTCATATGTGGATATTATTAGGATTATCATGTATTCAACCCTTAATACCCATGTTCCTCCTATAATTATGAAGGTGAACTACCTTTTGTTTCACCTCCAAAATTAAATCTAAAGAAAATTGGTTGGCTATAAAACCATTAGATATGATGTCTATTTTAGCCAAGATTTCAAACCCTTGACCATTCCAAATAATGAAAGAGGTCATGAATATTGTAGATAAAGGGATTATTCTATTGGAACCTATTGGATTTATCAGATTTAGGTGAACTGAGAAGAAAAAACTCTTTCTATACCCGGTAACCATTCCACCATAAGATGATAGTACATACTTTGATTTATTAGGCTTCCCATTAGTGATAAAAGGAACTATAAATTCCTCTCAAACATTACCAAAAGACACAAAAGGGTTGGAAGCTAGTACCACTTTAATATTTTCATAAGGAACCAAATGTAAGTCCAAAGGAACCCGAATACCAAAAAGGTTCTCAAGGATAACAACATCAGGCACGTTTTACACTATAACATTAGTTAGGCCACCAAGGATAGATATATCCTTAGATTAATTAACTTATACAAAAGGCATTACCACCTCACCCTTCATCTCTACTATCTCGAGCATCTTCTCTAGGGGTAAAAATGTATTTTGATCCTTCCAACCCCCTCTACCTCAAAAAGTAACCTAGAAGTAAACTTCCTATATAGAAGAACATTATCTTGTGGATATTTTCTAACTTTATGATCAGAGGACACATCTTTCTAAACATCCTAATATTTGGAAGGATCACCACACTATTCTCCACTACACCAAGTGGGAGATCCAATCATAATATGATAAGTTTTAAATTCAAGGGGATATATTTTAAAAATAAAGGAAAAGTGACCATTGAGATTACACTTTGAAAAAAATTCCACTTTGGGTTGAAAACCCAACCTCTGCTTCTAAGAAAAAGAGTCACCCACTAAAATTTCAAAATTGTAAGGTGGATCCTTTGAAATATCCATCTTCATTAATATTCGATCTGAAATCATATGTAGAATGAAAATAATTCCCTCATCTGATAAAATAAAATATTTAATAGAGTCTCTAATTACCTTTAGTAAAGAATGAATATAAATTGAAGAGGGGTGCTAGGAAAAAGAAGACAAACTAAAGCTGAATATGGTTCTTATCCCAAATGAAAGTCTAGTGACAACCTAAAGAAAAGAATTCACCACCAACCATAGGATCTACCATCCCTTTCCCGTGATTTAATGAAATATTTATGCGAATGGAGGTGGATGAATAATTCTTTTTAACTCCACACATAAACCAATTTTGATAAAGCAAGATTTAATGAAGTAAAAATATTATTGAAAAAACATAAAGACAATTAATCTATACATAACTTGGATAAAAGGGTATACTAATAGAAATTTAACACCAAATATATCTCATATACTTAAATACTAAGGATATGGTTATTGTTCACTGAAAAGGAATCGTAAGGGGCCAATAGGACCCCAAAGATATATTGATGAGACCTATGAGAGATTCACACAATCCACCAATAAAAGCCCTCCTTTAAGGACCTAGAGGATATTATTAGCCTCCATGAGTATCTAACCCATTCATAGGATCCATATAGAGAAAATAACCCCAGTGAGAGATTCCCTACCCAAAACTAATGGTGTCTACATATTTATTTATGTTCAATGCATTCCATCCATCACCAATATAATGGTCAAAAAAATGAAAGGCCGGTATGTACATTGGGTATGTTTTGAGAATCCATAAACCATAGTTTATAAATTAAACTCAGTTTGTAAAACATTAATCATACTAAAATTATTAAATTAAAAGAAAATTTCATATTTTTTATAAAATAAAACAATTGAACACCAAATACTAGAAGAGGTCTCTTTCTCAGAATTAATAAACTATATCACACCAAGTATGAAGGCTTAATACTTCCACTAATATAATACATATGTAATTTTACCTAACTATTATAATATAGATAGTAAAAATAGATTTATATAGGAATAAAACCTTGAAATATTCACATAAGTAGAATGGGATTTCAAATATCTTATCAAGATACATCCAATATCACCATAAGAGAGATATTACACTAAGAGATGCAAAAGAAATCACTCCTTGATGATAGAGAGATAAATTGATAGATTAATGTTGGAAATTTCTAAAAAATTATCACTATGGAAAAATAAAAAATAAAGATTTTACCCAAAATAAAAGATAACATAGTTAACAAAGTACTATTATTACAAAAACTCTCTAGAATAACACTAACTACCCAAAACTTATCCATTGGCCACCCTATGGCCTTCATCAACATAGAGTCTAGTTTAAAATTATAGAACCCCAAGCCTACACTCCCGTATCTAGAACCATAAACACTTTATTTAAACGCTTTATTCGATCCAATGTTATATGAAACTATTTTTATTTTAAAATTTACCATAAGATAACAATTATAGATCATAAAAAATCTCAAAATACAAAGTATATAATGTTTATTATCATTGGGAAATGATAAAACGTGAAACTTATTTTATAAAACTTGTGATAATTTCTCCATAATCAAACCATAATATATCCACTTTTACACATCTTCTAGGTTATACTCATCATTATAAACTGGTGAAATAAAACATAATAAATGAGTGGTCTCAAACACTTTTTAAGGGAAACTTATCAATATGTGATCAAGGTTTAATTCAAAATCATAAATGAAAATATGGGTATCAGAGAGATTTATTATTAAAAAGAACATGGAACAATTTGAGTTGTCTGTAAGTGGTGATATAAGTAAATGTGATCTCAAATAAAGAAAATTATTACATGGATAAAGTTTGTGGAATAATGATACATTAAAAATGATTCATAGAGAATAATCATAGGCATATAACAATATGGAATATCATTGAATCAATGTATAATAAGAAATTATAGCACAAACAAAAGCATTGAAAATATTATGAACAATGATTCCCAAATATTTTTTATAAAATACTGTGTGAGAAAAGATTTATGTGTTTCATTCACACAAAAAACTTTTGAACAAAGCTTCCCATATATCATTCACACAAAAAACTCATTATCAAATATTCCTGCATCTCATTATCACAACAATATTATGAACAAATATTCCCACATATTTTTTACTCAAAAAAATTATGAACGAATCTTCCCATGTCACATTCATGAAACATTTCATCATATCATGTTATAAGAAACCTTAACTAATGAAATAGAGGGTAATATAGGACACAACCATATTTTAATCAATAAAAATTATTACCAATTAAAATCAAATCATCCATCTTATAAAAAATAAAATTTTGAAATTAAATATTTTTCATAAAAATTCCAAATATATCACATAAAAATATAATGATCGTTTGATAAAGAAAACATGATCACCCAAAAGTATTTTTTAAAAAGAGGCCATATAGGGTGGTTTATGAAAAAATAACTTCATTAGATAAAAATCCTATGAAAATGTAAAATAAATCACAAAATGATTTTTATTAAAAAGAATTTCTTAATATCATCTTAAAAATATGTTATTTTTATGTCAAATTCCAAAACTTCTTTTTTTAATGAAGATAAAACATCTTAAAATTTTTCCTCAAAAAATTAGTAAATATATATTAAAAGTAAAGAAACAATACGTCAAAATGTGAAGTAAAATGGAATAATAAAATTGAAAGGAAATTACTTTCAAGTATGTGAAAACATTTTTATTGAAACCCCAAATCAATAAAATGATGAAAAAAATATTGTTTTAAAACGAATAAAGTGGAGAAAATTATCATTATTGATAAAAAAAAGTTTATTTTTAACTAGGTAAATGAGAACATTGGTGTGAATTAAAAATAAGGATATGGAATAAAATATATTAAAATAAATGGAAATTGTTTTTAGTAAAAATGAATTCAAAAAAACAATATAATCATGGAGAAATAAGAGTTTTATATGAAACATGATTTCCCAAGAAAATATGGCAGAAATAAAACCTAAAATAATCATAGGTTAGAGTAGAGAAATATTGAAAGATAATAGTCGAAGAGAATTGATTATCACCTAAGGAAAATATTTGAGTCATGAAAAAACCTTACAGCTTGAGAAACATTTTAATCAAAACCCCTTCAAGAAGATAGATTAAAATTGAACTCTATATACCAGTATTATAATACAATTAATAATATTATATCTCATATAAGAAATATATACACCACATAAATGAAATTAGGTTCATAATACCAAGCATGTCTCAAAGAGAAGAATTTGAGACCAAAAACCCATACCACTTAAGAGAAAATATAATAAAAACCCCCATAAAACTGATAAAGGCTAAATATAATGTTTAAATTCTATGAATAAATATAATTCATGATATTATGTATCTAATAGGTAGCATGCACACCATTTAAATGGAATTTGGTGCATACAAGAAAATTTTTCTCAAAGAAAAAAATTTTGAGATGAAACTCTTACATTGTTCTTGATTCATTATACACACATGAAAAAAAAATGGTGACTTATTCATTGGTTAGATTGTTCAAATGAATATAATGAATTAAGGTAACTTCTATATATCGTGGGCTTAAGGATGATAAAAAATGAATTTTAACAGAGGTAGTCTGGGTAGATATTCAAGTGAAATTTGAATGAGAAGTGAAAACATGGATGGGTGGAAGTGATAAACTTTTATAAGGAAAGAAAATGATAATTTTTTTAATAACCTTTACACCTTCCAAACAGATTTTAATTATATTTCATGTCTTTTCCATTGGTTTTTACATTATAACATTTTTATTTTTATCTTGGTAAGTAGTATTTTAACTAAGTAATTTATATTTTTTAAAAAAATATAATGTTACCCTTATTACTAAAATATTTATGTTTTAAACCGAAATTTAATCTTAAGATAGTCTAAAAAGATTTCTAAATATTATAGAAAAAAACATTTAAATTAAAATATATAATATTTTAAAAGAATTGTTTTTTATAGAAAAGTTACATTTAACCATTATATTTTCTTAATCTTATTCATTATTTATTACCAATTTAATGAGTATTAATATAAATATATATATATTTAAAAATAATATCAGATTTTTCATTTAAATTTGTTAAATTTCATTGATTAGATGTAAATTTTACATGACTAATTAATAAATTATTTTAATTTTTTTACAATTACCATAGTAATTAACTTTAACCTTACTAATATTATATTTATGTGTAAAAATGAACTTGAACTTGTTAACTAATATTGAAAAGTTAAGCTCAAATAGTAAGTACATTCATAAAAGTTATAAAGTATAATTTTAAATATAAGCGCATAAAAATAGTTTTTAGTGTGAAATATTAATTGAGTTTCAAAAAAGTTAACCATGTATTTTTTAAATCCAACATAGTATTTATAAATAATTTTTATTACTTATTAAATATTTTTTATATAAAAGGGTTTCTTAAACATTTATGTTACTCTTGTATTTTAAAAGTGATAGTTTTTATCTTTATCTATATTTTTTCTATTCATTGAAAAATTAATTATTTCAGAAAAATATCAAAAATACTTAATAAACTAATTTAGACATTATGAATTCAAAAATAAAGGTCATTTTATAAAATTTAAATTACAAAATTTATAGATTCAATTTCTAAATAAAATCATAAAAAATTATTAAAAATTATTTTTATTGGAAAATGAAATTTTCAAATATTAATTGTTATTATTATTATTTCATACCATTTAACTACTAAATTGGTGTTCAAATTTGATAATAAAAACATAATTTATCACCATTTATCATAAATTTTATAAAATAAAAAATCATATCCTATAAAAAGGTAGTTGTTAGAAAAAAATATTTTTCTAACCGACAAATGATATTATTAGTCATTTTAGGTAAACTAATTGAATTTGTTTCATGTTAAAAGTATCCTTTATTTTTTGTATATAATTATTTCATAAAGGGTTTACTACTATTCATTATTTCTAATTCAATATCTATTTTTTAATGGCCATTCCTAAATATTTATATTTTATCTAAATGTATTATGGTTTCATTTAAGTTTGTTGTTGTGTGTGAAGAAAGATATAAAATAAAATAGCGTAATTAGAGGAATACATTTATTAATTTATTAGTCATTATAAGAATCATGTGCATCATTAGTTCTCAATACCCTACCACAAAATTCCAAATATTATTTTTTAAACAAAATTTTTAAAATCCGCCCATACATCAACCTCCAAATTCCACTTTCACCGAAAAATAAAAAAAACTTAATTTCAATAAAAACAATATCATATCCAAAAACCCAAATATATATATATATACCTCAATCCTGAAGTTATTAAATAGAATAATACTAGGAATAACCAAATTCATTATTCACATCCCATTTTTCCCTTGATTTTGTCACATAGTCTTAGGGTAAATTAATGGTTCGAATAATATATTTTATGGTTTTAATAATTATTCATATAAAAAACAAGTATTAGAAAAAAAATTAAAAAAATTAAAAAATTGGGGAGTGTTTTTGTCTAATTGTTTGAGAAGGTATGGGAAAAGGGAACTGACTTTTTTTAATAAAAAATAATGAAATTATAAAATCAATGAATCAATATTGATCTGCCATTAGAAATAATTATAAATGTAAATATTGTGATTTATAAAGTTGTAAAAATATGAGAATATGTAATTTATAATAACTAGAATATTAAAACAAACTCTCATTATTTTCAAAATCCTTAATGTCACACCCGGTTTTTCATGTCTTTGTTTTGATCTGGTTCATTTGAAATCCTGATACTTTTTTTGGGTCTTTTTTAAGATTAATGTTGAGTTTTTAAGTTTAATCTATGTATAATCACCCTAATTTGGGTTCACCATTTCTTTTTTAGGAGTTTTTGGAGAAAAGGTGGTTACTTCATGATTTGGGCCAACCATGAGCCCATTTACAATTTTAAAAACCAAATTCGTTTCTTTTATAAATCCTTTTTTTAATCATCTTTCACCCATTACACATCATAATTTTCCTCCACTGATATATTCAAACCAAAATATCCTTTTTTACCCCTTAAGAATTCATAATCATGGTTAATTGGGGTTACTTATTTAGGTGTTGGGCCATCCCATGGGCCCATTTCCAATTTTTAAAAAAATAATTCATTTATTTTATATCTAATCCAATTGTTAATATTGTTTAGTGATTCTACCTCCCACCCGAAGCCAATATCACTATCCTCTCCCCCATTATTTATTTTCCCTTTTTGGATCTCATAATAGTCACGGAGTGGGGAAACATTCTCAATGTCTCTCAAATCATCCAGAATTGGCAAGGTAAATTGTATCAATCATAAGAAATTCAATTAGTACTATTTTTGCTAAAAATATTATTTACCTAGTTCTTCCAGACCTTAGGAGTATATCCATGATCTTCCAAGCCATTACCTTTTATCTAAGGGTGCACAACTAATGGAATATGAATAATTTTCTAGTTGAAAAGGTGAGATTCCTTCTCCTTTATCCTTCCTCTTCTTCCTCATTTCATTATTTCTTGCTTTTATAATCTCCCATAGTTTTTATAGACCTAAGGTTATGTTATTAAATGTTCTTATGGGTTTTTTGTTTGTTTTGGACTGGTCGTCATAGGTTTAGGGTTTGTAAACCCTCAGACGATGATTTCGGGTGTGTGTTTCCATTACGCCAAGGATTTGAGGTAGGATGTCCCTTGCACAAGCCTTTATCATTTAAGTTTCATCATTATCATAATTTTATAACCTTATTTATATGATATTTTCTTCTTTGAAACCTTGGTATTAAAGGTTTTTTGTGCAAATTATATTTTATGACTTATTTTGTTAAAAATATAGTTGTTTTGGTATAAATGTGCACTCCTCTTGTTTGATAAATTATTCCATGAGATTACACACTTGGTTTATGGTATTCTGAATATGTTTCAGTATATTAAATAACATTATGGCATGAAAATTGTATTTTATCCCTTTTTAATTGCTTAACATAAGTTGTTTTGTTAAAGAGTGCATGCCACGTGTTGGGTAAGTTGTTTGGTTGGATTTTATGTGTCTAGTGCAATTTAAAATGATTTTTAGGATTTATAAATACATTGGAAGCATGTAAAAAAATATTTTGGGATACTTTTATGGATTTCCAATTTTTATTTGGTTTTACAAATAAATGGGTTTTGGTTTACAACATGTTTTGGCCCGAGTTGCCGGAAAAT
Organism: Viscum album; assembly: GCA_963277665.1. Taxonomy (NCBI): domain Eukaryota; kingdom Viridiplantae; phylum Streptophyta; class Magnoliopsida; order Santalales; family Viscaceae; genus Viscum; species Viscum album. The sequence goes on from OY728151.1 coordinate 571,415,180, forward strand.
GGCATGTTTCACATTCGTATGAAAAGGGTTGTGTTTTGAATATGTAACTTGAGTGTTTTATAGGATTAATGAATTTTTTTTGATTATTTATATGGTGTGTATACACCTCTCTAAAAAAAATTAAATGCATAATTTTTTCAAATGTTAGTTTTGGGAAAATGATTAAAGGCATGTTTGGCCTTTCCTAAAAATGAAGAATGAGTGTTATACTTGTATATACCATGTTGTGTCAATTGGGATTGTTTTATCATCCATAAAATGATTTTATTAAATGTTTTTAGGGATTCCAAATATGTTTTGATATGGTCTTGTTGTGTGTTTATAATTCAAATAGTGTTTTTGAATGAGTATTATGTGCAAAGCCTCAATACACTCCTTGAAATTGTTTTATGAAAATTTGTTTTGGTTTGTTGATTTGTGAAATAAATGTGAAGAAATTTTATGGTTTGTTTGTGTTTTTATGGTTTGGTAATGGAATTTGGATGTGAAATGTGTATTTTATAATATTTTTAACTTGATTGAGCACTAAAGGGAATTCATGGTATCTAGGTGGGCGGATGTGTACTAGTATGCTAGTGATTCTGTGGGGTTTGGCCTTTATTTCACATAGTAAGTTTGACGATGACAATGCTAACAAAACTATAATGATTATGTTGTTGGGGGACCACTAGGTTATGGGTATTCTCCCTACTATCAGCCCACGTGCACGATAATGGATATTTATTATGGTTACTTTCATCGAGATACGAGGTACCTGGGGCTCACAACTAACTAGTGCCTAGGGTTGTTCCTGTGAGTTGTGCTCATTGGATATATTGTAATCACCGTAGGCATATGGTGTTTTTGGTTTTTATATTCATTAGTGTGTGTTATTTATTTAACATTGTATATTCTTTGAAGCATCCCTCTTGAAAACTATTTTCATTTTGAAGTTGCACCTCTTTGAAAAATTGTTACTTGCATTTTTGTTTATTAAACATGCATGTTTTTTCTGATAATTATTATAGCATGGAACCTCATTTGAAAAACATAATTTTATATATTGTATTTAAAACTAAAAATTTATGTTTCTTTTATTTTAAAGTAAGTGCATTGGGAATAGAATATCAGTCTAACCTACTGAGTTTTAATACTCCTGCCTATAGTCTTCTTCTGTTTTTAGCCCTTGTGCAGGTTTTAGCTCGAGTTTGATCACCTTTGGTGACGTGTGATCATTGTGTTGGAGAGTGACCAGAGGTGTCACATGGAGTTATTTGGTTATCATATTTGGTCAGTTGAGTTTTTGGTTTAGTTCTACTTTTATTTTCTTGTAAAAATAATGATTAGTTCAATTTTTATATAATTGTATTTTGGTCTGTCCATTTATTTATGATGTTTGTTTGAGTGTTTATATATGGGAGAAATTTTTCCCTTGTGTACTCTATTGATTACCTCGGTGCTTTTCTCCATCCTGAGAGGATCGAGAACGCCTCTTAGGACTTTTCATGGGCTGTCCTGGGTGACCGGTTCAGGATCGACTCTGGTTGGTTCGTGACACTTAAACTATTTCCAAAATGGAAATTTTTTGAATTAATTTTAATATTGTTGAATAATTCATGTGAGGAAAATTATTGTTTAAGTGTTGTGTAAGATAATGGTTTTTTGTTTTTTAGAATAATTTAATAACATAATTTTTTGTGTTTTTGTGATTAAATGTGAATTTTGTAGGAAAAATGATATTCTCTAAATTATTATAGAATTAATATTTAAATGGTAATTTCAATGTTAAATAAAATATTTTGGGTTTTTTAGGTTTTTTATAATTATCTTTGTATTTTGATGCTTAAAAGTGTGTTTCGGTATATTTTAGAGACAAAGAGTGTAGGTCACAATTGACTATGAAGCACCAAGAGCTGACTGTGTAGTTTAATCCAAGTAAACATGAATAGTATATTTTTGAACCTCATGGTTTGGAATGAAGAAGAGTCAATTCGATCATGGTTAACATTATTCAAATGTATAAATAAAAAATATATTTTATCAAATTAGGTCATGGAGATCGACCATGAAGTGTAATTTTATTTTCATGGTCATCTATACTTTTAATGACACTGGTTTTATTGGATTAGTCTTTTCAATATTTCTATGTATGTATTTAGATATATCCTTAGAGTTGGAATGGTGTTTACATGTCTCGGGACCCCAAAATTAATATATATAAAATATTAATATATTTTAAAGCACCTGCGTGAATAATTTTGGTATGAATTTTTTTTCCATTGTGTGGGATCAAGGATGGGAATTCTGAGAAAATGGTTGATTTATAAATGTGAGGTTTTACCTAGGATGACTTAAATTTGTTCAGTATCAAACGTTTAGATGAGGCTTCTATTGGAGGATACGTTAAGTGAATTAATTAATTTTATGTATTTATTTATTTAATAACCCTAAACCCAATAATACTCTATTAATACCTCAATATAATTTTTTTAGTGTTAAATTCATAATCCTAGGAAAATGAGAGAGCATAAGTATTCATTATTCATTGAATAATTGAGATCGAAGAACAGAAACGATCAGATCGTGGTGGATCGAGAGGCAGGCAACGAACGCAGTGGATCTTGTTCATCACTGGAGAATGCACTCTTCACTAATGATTGATCCTTAGATGAGTTAGGGATCATTATTTTTGGTTTCTTCCCTTTTGATTTAATAATCTTGTATTTTTATATCTACTTTTATTGATCTATGATTACTCACCCTTGGTATGAGCCTATTTGGTAAATTGATCTATCGAATCAAATTTATTTTACTATTCCATAGTTCACCCCTACATTACTCATCTACTAATCATTGTAAATGATATCATTATCCAAAAATGGGTTTACCTAATTCTTATTTGTTTCCCCCATTGTTCATCAAGTTCTTCACCTTTGGCCAACAGGGTTGCAGTTCAACATTGTATGTGTAGGTTCGAGTGTGATTGAAGCCTAAAATTCATGGTGGTTGATCCAATGATGTGTAGATAGATGGTTTTCAAATTGATAAATGTATAATATTGTATATAGTTTATGGATCCATGGTTAGGGGGTCTGGATTGGTGATGGGTGGCTCTATGTCTTTGTATGGCATATCGGATTTCTGATTTTTGGCCCTGGGAGGCTGGAGATTGATGTTCGATAATGGACCCCCTCCATTTAAGGTGGTCAAACTCTATGATTTTAAATGGTGAGTTCAGTTCCATAAACCTCATAAAGAAACTTTATTTTATTTAAAAATCTGACTATATGATGTGTAGTCTAGATAAACACAAATTTTGTAGTCTCTTTGATATGGAGGCTTAGGTTTTGAGTAGAGATAAAAATCACATGTTTTGTAGACCCCACCACATGATGTGTTACCCACTACTAGAGGTTAAATGTGTACTGTAATAGTAAAAAATCGTGGACATGGATAGGAAAATGGGCATGGATAGAGTACATGGCCATGGTCATGTACTCAGGCATGGGTAAGACACCCAGGCATGGCCATGTACACAGGCATGGGCTAATGAACACAGGTACATGCTAGAACAGAATGAGAAGGGACCAAGTGATTGATACACATTGTTTAACATGTTTACACACTATATATTATGACATTGATTATCAAGCTATGTTTAGTGGAAAACATTCCCAGGCATTGAAGAGAGGTCACATGCTGTGTCACCCCACGTACACACGATGTATTTCTCCTAGGATCTCCAAAATTTTGTATCTCGTTCTTCATAACTCGAATGGTGTCCTATGATTACCCTATCTTAAATATTTTTCCATGTAGAATATTATCATATCCTTCATGGTGTCTTTTGAGATATGTTTTGAGGTGTCACAAGCATGACACATTTTCATGATATGCATGAAATGTAGTAGTGGTCAGGTAGGATCATCATAGAGGTGTCATAGAAAGACCCCCCCCCCCCCATCACACAAAGGTGTGGGTATAACATCCTCTCTACAAAAGATTAGTGGCACCCCATATCACACTAAGGATTATGTCATATACCTACTGTGTTTCACCCCTAATGAAAAAAGGAATTGGTCCTCTACCTACTGAGTGGAACCCCCTATTGTACCAGAGTATGGGTCCTCTACCTGTTGAGGGGAACCCCCCCCCCCCTGACACACTAGGGTGAGGTTCCTCTACCTACTGAGTGGAACCCCCTGACTTATTATGGAACGGGTCCCCTACCTACTGAGTGGAACCCCCCTTACATACTATGGTGTAGGTATTCTACCTACCAAGTGGCACACCCTAATACCCCAGGGTGCAGGTCCTCTACCTACTGAGTGGAACCCTCTAGACCCCCTTGATGCACTAACACATGAGTCCTAAACATACCAATTAAACCCCCCCCCCCAATGCACGAGGGCATAGAACCTCTATCTATCACAGTTCACCCCCTGATGCATAAGGAAGTGGTCAATCTACCTACTGTGTGGCACCCCCAAACACACCAAGGTGTGGGTCCTCCACTAGAGATCATTCTCCCTTACTATTGAGAATATTAGTGCGGTGTGGTTCCTCCACATTGGATTCTTATAAGGGTATGTTCTATGTATCAATAAAGATTTTTTCCCCTCATCTGTGAAGCATAGTGATGAGGTTCAGGTTCTCCACACAGATTCTTGTGTGGTTGCGCATGATGTTGGACATCAGAGATGGGCCTTTTGAGCGGTAAATAGACTCATCATTCTAATTTGGGATATAAAGATAGAGATATCATTTTTCTCTCATTTGGGATTCCTTTTGATCAAATCTAGTTTATTTTTATGGTGGTTGTCTCATATTCTGATTGAAAATCCTTCATTTGTTGAGCTAACTGTTATACCTTTCTATTGCACTATTTTTTGTTTTAGGGTGTCCACCTTGATATGTCTATAATCACACCAATATGGTTTTTCCCACATGTTTCATGTCTTTTTCAGATGATAAGAATATTGGTGGTGACATTGATGGATCATAAAATTACTTGGATGCATTAACCACATTCGGTGGTTGGATTTTGAGATCCAGAGTCGGGGTCTCTCAGTTTCCCCCTTTTTCATTTGTTTTAAATATGCAACTTCATTTCTAGTTGGGAGTATATTATTCCCAATTTTTATTTGGTTTTATACCATGGTAATATGAAATATTCACAATAGTTAGTTTCATGCATGGTTATAATCTAAATGATTTGGATTTTTCTTATTCCTGTACACTTTCTCATGGAGATGGTTGTGTGTGTGCATATATATAATTGAGGAAGAGGCCACCCATTTAAATTATTCCATATCGATGTTAGTCCCCATCCCATAGCCTACCAGTGGTAGGCTTGGTATTATCGCACTCGGCCTACTACTGTTCAGGCGGTCCCTGGTGGCTTGGGTCAGGAAACAGTGGTATCAGATAAGTTCATCCTTCGTTCGGTGTTAGAGTGGGACCCATGGTTAGTAATGGTATGGGAACAAAAGGAAATTGTGTCAAAGTCTCTTGGGTGTGTCTTTAAGGTTAGGGAATCCAATATTGGTGTGGGGGCATACATATCCATTCAACAAGGATTTGACTAACTATTTCCTAACTTGGTATATTTAAACATAAATTTCAAGGAAAAATGTTACACATTTCATAGAGTATTGATCCCTTTGACTATTATTCTTGATTTATCTCCCAGAATATGATCCCTAACCATGTAACATCTTGATAATTTTCAATATTCCTCTATAATTACAGCCATATAGGATTTTGAGATAGTGTTGTGGTGACAATTAGTTGAGTGATGAGGCATTAGTTGAGGTACCCATTAATGAGGTGTTTCCTTTAGGTGGGCATGGAGTGGTTCCACTGCCTACTGAGTAGTTCATGGATACACCTCTAGTTTGTTAGGTAGATGATCATCCACATGTTAAGAAATCGATGTCCCCATCAAGATAGGATGATGATGCACATAGTGTTAGTATGTTTCATGAGTTCCAGCATAAGATACCCCTTGAGGTTTTCAATGATCTTGAACCTCAGGTAGTGGAGGATTTGTTCAAGGTAATGGTCTAGGTTTTATAACTTATGAGGACCCTAGTTGAATATATGGTTACATTCAGGACTATAATTCTTCATGGGGTAGGATTTGTTTCTAGTGGTACTATTATATGATTTCCTTATATTGATTATGCATCATGACTTCTTGATATAGATCCTAACTATGTTTCATAGTGATAAAGACCCCCATATCAGGTGGTAGAGAACTGGAATTAGCCTATAGTTAAAAAATTTCACTTAGATAGAACCCCTCATGTGGAATTCCTAGTGGAAAGAGTTTTAGATGGTGACGTAGGGTGTCAGTAGAGACTTTTTTTAGTCATGATTGATGTAAATTTAGACATGAAAAGAAGAGAGACACTTCCCCCACTAATACTCATTCTTGTGATGAAATTTAAATCCTTGTGGTTGAGTCAGTTATACCCAATGTGGATAGTGTGGAGGTGTGGTAGGTGAGTTTCTTAGACTGATATATTTTAGTTTTTTTTTATGTGATAAAGTGTTACGGTGGGTCTTAAATCAGGATTAAATGTGGGGAAGGGGAAATATGGATTCAAGTAGTAGAGACATGTGACCCCAAGGCTCCATGTGTGATCAAGGTATGACATGTGTCTTTTCTTCTCAAATTACAGTTTTGGTACAAAGTCAAAAGCCACATTTCTAAGGATGTATCCCCAATTTGAGGCCTAAAGATACTAGTGACGCCTTTAAGATTTATGTTTTTGTTAGGAAGATCCCATCAAGAGTATCGAAGAACACATGCTTTTACTTATAGATTGACCAGACTCTGGGAGAAGATAGAACCTTGCATGGAATCTTTCCATGACCAGTTGTAAAGCCCCATTATGTTTTCCTATGTATAGACTATTTTTCTACTGTCTATAACCAGTTGAATTCTACTAGTGAGATTTGTGGTGTACCCATGTTAGTGGGATAGAATTTACCCTTATTTGGTAAAAAGGTACCCCAGTTATATTAGGATGAGCTCATGTGTAGGGGGTATAGTTGACTCCTTATTAGTTGGCTATTATGACCCTTAGAGTAGTGGATGTTATTAGTTTTCAGTTCATGTAATGTTGTATATGTATGGAGAAATTTTCCCTAAGGATGTTCTAGGTTTAACTCCCTATTGAGTGTTTTTTTCTATAAGGACTTTCAGTAGGGATAAACTAATATCTACACAAGAATATCGGATGACCTTAGGTAGATATGAGAGCTAAAGGTGTGGTTGGGAAGTTTATGGAAAAGGGGATTCATAGATCTAGTGTTCCCAACTAGGCAGCCCTACATTTTTTTCCTAAGAGGTAGATTAAATCTTAATGTTAAATGTGGATTTACATCATTTGAATAATGTGGTTTTCAGGATAGAGTATCAACCCCTGACTACTAATGAATTCATTAGCTTGTGGTTTGGATAGAATTGATTATTGGATTTTGAATTCTGAATAGTTTATCAAAATCCATGGGCGTGTGTGGGGGAAATACCAATATTGGATTTCTAGATCTATTGAATTTACATTGAGTTCATGGTTATACCATTTAGTGTGTTAAAATCCCCTGTAGAGTTGTGGTACTTATGAACTGAATCCTACCCTTCTTCAATCAATTCATGGTAGTCTTATTCACTGTAACCCTTGTGTACTCAATGTCAGAGGTGTAGTATTTGATACACTTGAGTATGGATCAAGACGTGCTCTGAGAGTACTATCTTTATGGGGATCTATTATAGATATAGTATGGGATTCAAGAGGACCACTTATTAAGATATGACTTATCAGACATGGGGATGAAAGTGGAGCTAGTAAAGGTTGAGTAAATTCTATCTTGAAAGCCACCCAGGGTTGTGTTTATATAAGTAGATGCTCACAGTGAAGTTTTACATCCGTTGTTGTTGAGCAAGGTAACAGATCATTTTACCTCTTTGCAGTTGGACCTTTGGGATGATGATGGTGAAACATACCTCCAGTCAATAGATGATATCCCACCGCATCTTCAATAGGTTAGGGAGACATTTCTCAGAGATATTAAATATGAGATCTTGCATGATTAAATATTCATAAGACATGATCCTGATGGTTTTTTGATGGGTGGGAGAACATTATCATTTTTTAAGATGGATGATGACACCAGTCATTCTTCAAGAGGTGGTTCTAATGAGGTTTTTTCCATTAGTAGTATACCCAGAAGATGTGTGAGCGTACTAGAATATTTTTTAATTAGGATTGGTTTCCAAGGTTGTTAAATATCATTTTTTTATATTACTCTCATTACCTCACATATCAGTTGGTGAAGTCCAAGGTTCCCAGATGGATGTGTAAATGGGATGGTGCCTTTTTGAATTTTTAATGTTTATTTCATGATCAGTTAGAGGTCACGATACTATCAGAGTGATCATAGACTATTTAAAGAAGTTATCCCATGTATTAACAATCTGATATCAGATCTTGATAGAGATTTCAAGATGCCTACGCATGCTGGAGTTAGTATAGATTCTTGGAAATTCCTTGATGATCATTCTACTAAGTGATGCTCACATCACATTATGATAATGGAGAAGATGAAAGAGTCATTTGGGACTCAATTTCATATGACCATTGTTTCTACCCTAGGTTTATGTCTAGGTTAAGGGGACTATTTGGGTTCTAGTGAACATGCTTTGGGTTTTCATTTTAGTTATGGTCTATGACTGGGAGGATCATCTACCATTGGTGAAGTTTTCATAACATAAAAGTTTCCAATACAGCATCAATATAGATCTATTTGAGGCTATGTATGAGATACCATATAGGTCGTTGATGCACTAGTAAAAGACAATTGGAGATAGAACATGGGGTCCTAGATTTGTTACTATTGATGGTTGTGAATGTTTTAGTTCGTCTAGAGGTGGATGAGGACTACCCAAAACTATTTAAGGTATATGGTGTATAGAAAGTCATGGACATTGGAGTTAGGAAATGACATATTGAGTTTTAAAATATCTCTCATTCACATGGATTATAGAGATTTGGTTAGGGTTAAAGACTATCTTTGGGTTTTGTAGTCCAGTTTAAAATTATTACATTGGGTAGTGAGGTGGTGTACTACTTGGCCCAACGACCATAGTTGGAGAGGGTTCTTGGGGTTTTCCAAGTGTTTTTACTGAGGATATATATGCATAGACCATTGCAATATTTTGATCATGATAATATGGATGTTTAGGGAGGAGTTACATTTTTATGGTTCCTGTTGAATTTTAGAATCAGTGGAAGAAGTCCCTTTGTGGAAAAGTGTTTCCCTTGCGAGTGTGGTTGTTAATAGCATGGGATCCTCCAAGAGAGATTTATAGAGCGTTGTATCCAATTTTGAGTTATGTATCATCACTTGACTTAGTAGGATTTTCACTTTATGAGATGAAAATACTTAAAGGTGGTGAGAGTTTGATTACTCTTGTTTTCTTGGATTAGACCTTTTAATATTTCTATGTATGTATCTAGATTTTTCCTTAAATTCAGTGTAGTGTTTCGGTGTCTCAGGTCCCAAAAATTAAAATATTAAAAATAATAATAAATTTTAAACCATATGGACACATAATTTCAGTATAAATAGTTTTATATTTTTTTTCTTACCTCAGATGGTAAATCTGACACCACAGATCATTCTGGAATGCAGGGTTTACCATAGGTGTGACCTAATGTTGGTCACTGTTAGACGTTTGGTTGAGGATTCTATTGAAAGGTAAATTAAGTGAATTAGTAATTTATCTAATAACCATAAATATAATAATACTTTATAAATACTATGATATGATATTTTTTTACGGTTATCTATATAACCTTGTGAGGATTATAGAGAATTATGAACCATTCTTCATTGAAATATTAGTATTGGAAAACAACAATGATTAGATAGAGGTGGGTTGAGAGGTAGGTGGTGAATGAAACAGATTTTCTTTATCACTGAAGAACACACTCATCACCCAATATTGATCCTTAACTGAGTTAGGGATCATTATTTGTAATTTATTCCCTTTTTATTTAATAGTCATGTATTTTTTTTATCTTATTTTATTGATATATGGTTACCCACCCTTCGCATGAGCCTGTTCAATAAATTGATCTATTGAATCCAATTTATTTTATTATTCCATAGTTTACCGTTGATTTACCTACCTATTAATAATTTTCTATAATAATATTGTCCAAAAATTGATTTACCACATTCTTGTGATTTTCCCCAACCATTCATCACATTCTTAACTGTTTTCCCATGGGGTCACGGTATGACATTGTCGGGGCAAGTTTGAAAGTGATCAAACCCATGGATTCATGGATATTAAGTGAAATGGTTTTAGATTAATGGTTTTAACACTAATCAATGATTTATGTGGGATGGGATTGATGAATTAGTGGGTTTTTGGATCTGAAGTGGTGATTGGGGTTAAAGGGTGGTTCTATGACTTCATACAATAGATCAGATGTTTGATTTTAGGCCATTAGTGGTTGGAGATCAATGTTCGATGATGACCAATTCAATTTTAGGTGGTAAAATACCAATATTTACAATGGTTATAATATATCTAGAAACCATGCAAAGAAACTAGGTATTTGTGAAAAAACCGACTACATGGAATGAAGTCCAGATGAACACACATTCTGTAGTCCCCTATCTATAGAGGCTATGGTTTTGGATGGATAGAAATATCACATGCAATATGGACCCCACTAAACACCATATGACCTAGTTATGGAAGCTCAGTGTGTACTCTAAGAGTACACAGGCATAGAATCATCCAAGTACACGAGCATGGCCAGAGTACTTGGGAACCTCCATGTACTTGAACATGAAAAGGATACCATGACACTTCCATGTACATGGGTATGAGTTTATGTACATGGGAATGAGACAGAAGGTAATGGTAAGGCTCCAACTAGACAAGAAACACCATGTACCACATGGACACATTATCTTTTATGACATGGATTCTCATGTTGTGTCCATGGGAGAACAGACCCAGGAAATGAAGAAGGTCACACATTGTGTGACCATACTTACACACTGGGTACTTCTCCTAGGATCTTCAAACTTTTTTAAATAGTTATTCAAAACTCGGATTTTGTCCCATGAGTATCCTATCTAGAGTATTTTTATTCATAGAATTAAATGGGATCCCTCATGGTGGATTTTAAAATATGATGAGAAGTGTTCTGATCGTGATATTTCTTCAGGCGATGCTTGACTAGTATTAGTGATTGGACAAGTTCATTAGATAGATGTCAGTAATGGAACCCCATCCCCCATCGCACCAGGGTGTAGGTCCCCCATGCTCTCTAAACTAGATTAGTGTAACTCCCTATCGCACTGGTTGTGGGTCCTCTACCAACTAAGTGGCACCCCCCCCCCAACACACTAGGGTTCAGGTCCTCTACCTACTGAGTGGCACCCCATAGTCACCAAGGTGTGGGTACTCTACCTACCATGTGTAACCCCCTAAAACACTAGAGTGTGGGTCCTCTAACTACCAAGTGGAACCCCCAGGATGAACCAGGGTGTGGGTCCTCTACCTGTTGATTGGAACCCTCATAATGCACCATGGAAAGGTACCTCAACCTATTGTGTCCCACCCCCTAATGCACTAGGGCATGGGTAATCTACTTATTGAGCACCCCCCCCTCCAACTCACCATGGTGTAGGTCCTCTACCTATATAGTGGGAACCCTATGATGTACTAGATTGTAGGTCCTCTATCTACCAATTATCACCTCCTGATTCTCTAGGGTGTGGGTCCTCTACCTTCCGAGTGGACCCCCCCCCCCCCCCCCGACTCACTAGGGTGTAGTTCCTCCACATGAGATTATGTCCCTATGATTTTTTCAGTGTAGTGGTGAGGTGTAGGTCCCCCATATAGATTCTTATAAGGTTGCATGATATGAATCATTGGATATTGTTCCCCCTCAACTATGGAGAACAGTGGGGAGGTGTGGGTCCTCCACATAGATTATTATGTAGTTGAACATGAGGATTGGCATCAGAGATGGCAAATTGGATATCCATGATGACTCTACATTCTTATAATGGGTTTTGGACATAGAGATCTCATTTCTCTATCATTTTGTCTTCTTGTTGATCATATCTAGTTTATTTTTATGGTTGTTGTCTCATAATCTGATTGTCATTCCTTCATTGGGTTGATATGAAGGTTTAATCTTTACATTTATCAATTTTTGGTTTTCGATGTTTCGTAATAGGTATGTATATAATCACCCCTACATGGTAATTTCCCACACATGTTGTGTATTATGAAAATGAAAGGTAGATCATCAATTCCTTTAGGGGGAACAGTGTTACTTGGGTGCATTAACTGCAATCGGTGGTTGGACTTGGTGATCAAGAGAAAATATCTCTCAGTTCTCCCCTTTTTCCAATTGTTTTCAGGATGCGACTTCATTTCTATGTAGGAGTGTATTTTTACCCTTTATTTTTTGGTTTTATATCACAATACTCTGATTTATTCCCTAGAGTTTATTGAATTCATGGTAATACTCTCGATGTTATATTACTGTATTCTCCCTATATACTTTTTCATGGAGACGGTTGTGTGTGTTCATATAGGTACATTAGGAAAAGGCCCCCATTTCAGTTATTATTTCTTAGCACTTGTCTCCATTCCATATCCTATCAGAGGTAGTCTTAGGGTTGTCACACTTGGCCATCCACTAACTAGGCATCCCCTGATGGGTTATTTCATGATGATGAAAAAGAAAAACAGCCATACATAAATAAACTAGATCATTTATTTTTTTTACAAAACTATAGGACCTCGGGACACCCTGAGAGGGGAGGGGTGAATCAGGGTGACAAATTTTTCTTTTAAAAACAAGGATCTTGTTCCCACATTGGTAGGAAATAGTTAATCTTGTATGATGGATATAATCAGTAATGAATCATTCACATGCAAAGAGATGATACATAAATTTTTACTTGGTTCACCGCTAAGGGCTACGTCCAAGGAACATACGCCGACAAGTTTTCAGTCATACCAAATTCCAGTATTCTTCACTAGTTGTGGATCACAATGGTTCGGTCATAGTCACTCTATCCTAGACTCACTGCCTTCACAAAGGTTTAGGGATAGCTCACTGCATCCCTTGGGTCACTCCAATTGACTCCCCCTGGCTCACTGCCTTCGTTGAAGTCCCACTCAGTTTATAGACGTGAAGGTATCTTCAACAGATAGACATGAAGTTCTTTGTCTCCTATTCAGCATGAGAGTTTGCTTGTATCAGGGTTTAGAGTTGATTCTCTTTTCAGTTCAATCCTTCTTTTTAGTGTAATGACTGAATGCACAAGATCCTCTTGTCTTTATTTTCATGAATCACAACCACTTATGTGATTGCTCAATAAATGAAGCTCAGTTTACTTGGCATTGTTAGAATCATTTCTCCATGTATTCATGAGATTATGCATGTATCATTTAGATTTCCTATTTAATCTCACTTTGCACCGAAGGTATCGGCCAATCTTCCGACTCATGTGCAGCTCCAAAAAGACCGGCGTACTTCAACCACACCTGGCACGCTTCTCCACGCTCGATGAGCAAGTTTGAAGATGGCGCGTAAGTCTCGGTGCACATGTCCAAACTAGTGCACAAGTTCACCTCAACCACTTGTGTGATACTCACTTATTCAACTCCAAACTTACGCGACTCAACTCCTTTCTCGCCCAAACCACCTTGGACGCACAACTAACAACTGTCACGCAACTTCAACTTGCACAACCCAACACCACTTGCACGACCACCACACCTGTGTGATGGGAGCTCTTATTTTCTCCAAGTGTTGCAATTGTACAGAATGATGAGGTTTCGACCTGTATTTATAGGCATTTGGACACCCTGCGCGACGGCACGCAAGTCTCCCCTCGGTGCACAAGTTCTGGTGTGCAACTCCAACCGCACAAGCCTCTATCGCGCTACTCACTTGCGCGACCAAACCAATACTTGCACGACACTCTTTACTTTGCCATATTTTGAAGTTCTGATCTTAAAAAACAATAGTTGTGCATGTTCCCAAGCCTCCAAGTAATCGACACACAAGTCCCTTTTGTCGCGCTAGTCACTTGCGTGACCAAACCCAAAACTTGCGCGGCCCTTATCCCTTTGACATATTTTGATATTCTGATCTTGAAAAACATATGGCGCGCAAGTTTCATCTCTTTCCAGTCAATGGAACGCAAGTCCCTTTTCCAAAAACCACTTTTCTTCATTTTTCAATTTTTAGGCCCAAAAATTTGGCAAACACTGGAAAACGGTGACACCTTGTATCTTCTCTTTTTGTACTGCCTCCAGATCATTAATTCCTTTGTCAACTTTCTTGAATAAAACATAGATTGTTAACCAAATCCCTTAAACTCGACATGCCACCATGAAATCCCCTTTGTCAACAAATTTGTGTGTTATTGTTTTCTTTGTCAGCAAGCACAACCACCTCAAAAAAACATCTTTTTTGTGATTTTCCTTCTTCAGAAACTCTTCTTCTTTCATCAAAAACTCCACTATAATGATATATATCCTTTGATAGATCAGATTTAGAATCATCATATTTTGATACAATGTGAAGTGCATGGCTATCTCAAAATTCCAATCCCTTGCACTTTGTCTTCTTCTTCAACCGTCATTCTCTACTTCAAGTAAATCATACAATTCTATTCTTCATGAATTCTCTTACATGGTTCTCATGAAATCATGAAGAATTTCATGGTCTTCATCAAATCCCCATTATTATTTAATCATCATCATATGGATTATATCTCACCATTATTCGCTATTGTAAACAATGTGTCACCTTTGACACATGTTCTCTGAACTTATGATCAGTACAACAATCATATGAATTTCCATTCCTCCATTTCATTGGAGTACTTCTTGATCTCCTTCATTTTGATCTTCATTGACAACTATTGACAACAAATACAACCTTATACACAAAGTGGTTCCAACAAAAACTTCACTCTAAGATCCACCCATTTAGCTACTAGAACATATCAAAAGAATAAAATTTATTTAAAATCCAAGAAAAATTTGACAATCAAATGGGCCCTGAGTTGGGTTATATTAAAGGGAATCAAGGATTTCATAAGTAATAAAAAATGTATATCAACCTATGAAATGTCATGGATGATGAATAAGAATTTTTAAGGGTATCAAAATGGAATATTCACCACTCATAACTCAATCATCAAAGTCTCAATGGAATTTTATAATATAGAGGTTTTATAAATCAATAAATAATTCATTATTGTTGAATATGATAGAGCATGTCACCATGTACATGAGATTTTATTTTTTAAATTTACTATATGAGTGTTAGTTGCAAAAAATAAACTACTACATAAGTTATAATTTTATATTCCACTAGCCATGAGATAGTGAAGACATGGAAGTAATGATGTGTAAGATATACATTTCTAAAATCATAAAAATATTTAAAGGTTTTTGAACATTAATTTTTGTATAGAAATAAATTGTTAGATTTATTTTAAATTTAAAGATGATTATGTATGATATTTAAGGAAGTTTAAATATTAATATTTTAAAAAATTGGAATCAGTGTTGTGATAATTATAAGGGGATTCAAGTTAAAGATCCCAAATAATTAATTAAAGTTTTAATTTATAAAATATTAAAAATATTAAATATAAAAAAAATTAGGGTCTCGATATTTGATCATAGGGTAAGAATGTATAAAATCAAAGTCTGAGTTGATTCTAGACTCTTAGGAAAATGTGAATGTGTAGTAATATCATAATTACTAGTAAAGAATCTTTCAATGCATCAATAAACAGACCATTTGTAACGCCCCAACCCCAGTTACCCAGATTCGGTGCATTATTACATAATATTGTAATGATCACAAAAGATCATGTCTTGAAAGGCCGATTAGTTTAGTAGTCTGGGAAACAGTAGATACATTCATAATGTTTACATTACATCATAAAGTGAAAACTACAACAACATCTTGTCTCCACACTCATATCCCCTTATACTATCCCTGTAGTTCATTCATAAAATACTCTTTCACATCCTGGGAAAAATAAAACATAGAAAGGGGTGAGCTCAAATTCCCAGTAAGGATAACAATATAGCAGAAACCTTCATAAATAAGCAAAAAAATTTAAGGTAATTTATAACTAAAACAAAAGCCTATTAAACTTGAACTTAATCATAATATGGAAAAAATAAAATTAAATAATGCCAATTACTTATTCACATGGATATTCTACTAGTCGAATAATCACATGCAATATCAATAACCACTTTTATAATGATGGAATGCATAATTCCAGACTATCATAAACACATAGCCAAGGCCTCGTGCTAAGACTACAAAAAAGATTTTGTCAAGGCCTTGTGCCAAGACACTAGTTTGTCTCATGAGACCTACCGATGCATCGAGGAGCTATAGTGGGCTCCACCTGTCACATATTAATTCCAATGCATTCTTCATATGAACAAGTTTAAACATAACATAAACATTCATATTAAAATTAGCATACGAAATGTCAATACTTTCTCCATAAACCAAGAATGGTATAAAAATAACACATCCACAGTCAAGAATATCACAAAACCTTCAATACAATATGGAAGTTTTGTATCATAATAAATAAATTTCAAATAAGCTTAAAATCCATCGAAGGATGTTGACATAGATGAAATCAAAACTATTTGAGAGAAATATATTTTTTTTTGAAATCATTTAAGAGTAACATAATTATAAAATAAAACATTTACTTTGAAAATATTCTTATAAGCTTATAAGGTAAGCTTCGACGATTTCATAATGGTGGAAAATAGTCGCACTCACCGTATAAGTTAAAAAAACATTCTTACCTTAATTCTGTTGAAAAGGTTAAAAGGGACCTTATTTGGAAAATGAAAGAAAGATTACTTTATAAAAAAGTAAAAAAGGGTATAAATGAATTTAACCCATAGTCTTTAAAATATTAATAATTATTTTAAATACATTTTTAAGAAATATGGATGTGGGTGATAAAGAAGTCCCAATAGATTATTACGTATAAACAACCTCAGATAATGAAGAGATTGTGAAATAAACCCTTACCTTGTACTTTTCCTTGGTTGGGGGTAGTTTAACCTCCTGTATAATGGTGAAATAATTTTTATTAAATTATACAAGAATCATATACATTAATATGATATCATATATGATCTTTTAACATTGTTTTGTTAATAATATCTTAGTATTATAGTCGTTTCGGGTGTTAACTTACTCATATATGTTTTGTTACATAAGTCCTGTTTTTTATGGATAGGTTGTATATTATTCATATCTAGAATGATATCAAGTCCTTAAAATTATTTTTAATCATCAAATGATAATTATACTTGAATGGATACGGTGGAGAATGAATCTCATCACGTTCATTGAGACGGTAGTCCGTAAGTACGCACGAACGACAATATCAATTTTTTGATATTAAAATAATATATAATTGGATATTATATCATATATAAAAAATAATTATCATGTTATATTTATTATTTACATGAATTACACATCATTATTATACCCATCCAAATAATAATTTATTGAATAACAATTACACCACGACGTGGAGACGGTAAATCGTACGTACGCATGTATGGTGACATGTCATTCAAAGGATGGATAGAATACTGAATCTGGTTGTACCATATTTATAATAACATAAAAGTATATATAATATACTGGAGTTATTATTTTATAATGGGAATAACAAAGAAAGAAGAATTTGAAGAAGAAAGGAACTTGAAAGAGGGTGGTGAAAACATTACCTCTTCTTCGGGTTCTTCCTTTTGATTTGATCAAAAGGGATCCTTAGGTTGTCTTTATGATCAAACTAATGCCTATATGTTGTATTGAGTGAAGTTGAGAGAGTATTTGGGAAGGGGTTGTACGAGACAAAAGGATTTTAATGTGTGAATTAGTGAGAAGGGGGAGTTCCCTTTTATAAGAGGGGTGAGGGGCACCTTTGGAAAAGATAGAAATATTATTTTATAATAAATTCATATTCGGTTTTTAATGGATCCATAGTGGATTATTTAAAGGTTAAGGTGGATATGGGTCGAAAACCACTCAACCAATAGGTTTTAGATAGGTTTAGGTCACTATATTAACCTTATCTTTTAGTTTTTAACTCTTAGTTAATTAGTTTGCCATTTACCATGTCACTTTGTATTTTTATATTATATAGTTAATAAACCTACTATATACATACAAGAGACCCAAAAGTGGTCCATTAATGAGACACCTATCATGATACAAGTCCTTTGGCCGAACCTTAGATTTTTATAAATAGAATATAGATTAATAATATAATATTTGTTTTAAAAACTCTTTTATGTCAATTTTGACACTATTGAGTATTTTGTTTTTGATAATTTCCTAAAAGTATTATTACTTCTAACAAAATTTATTTAACCAATACTAATATGTAATATTAACCTATAAAATTAGTTTAATTCATAAAAAGTCTCAAATTACATTTATTTTGATATTTATAATATCAATTATTTTAATATTTCATTAATTACGTAATTACTGCATCACCATTGTATCATAAATAAATTAAATTATTTAATGTATAAAAATTATAAATAAAATACCATTATGTAGTAAATACTTTTATCTTTCTAATGAATATTTACAATCTAATTTATCTTATGTATAACCCTATATTAAAAATATTTTAGTAAATAAACTTTGATTTTAAATCTTTTAACTCTTCTTTGAATTAAATAATAATAAATGTATTTATCTAATCAAAGTGGACCTAAATGATAATATTTTATTCCAAAGGTTGTTTTTGGTCGAGATACACTTGTCCAGTAGAATTAGGACATCTGTTAGGGTAATATTAATATCATTTTTACCCTTAATTACACTATTTACTTTTAATCGTGGTAAATAAAAGTAAAAAGTTATTATTCACCAAAAATTATTTTCATCTCATTGAACCAAATTTTACTCCTTTATATTAACCGTGTCTCTCATATTTTCGAAATTCCACTAACAGAAGAAGTAAAATTATGTTTTATGTGAATTTCCAAATTCTCCTAGGAGATGGGTAAAAGACGGTGAAAAGTTCAATAAAATTTTTATATATCTAAAATTATTCTAAACTAACTCCAATGAATTACATTGAAATTATATAGGTATTATGTATGTATTTTTACCTTAATTAAATTTAAATAAAATAAATAATTATTTAAATAAAAATTTGGTTTTAAACTATAACTTTGTGTTTTTTCACAATTCATCAAAAAATTGAAAGTTTTCAGAAAAATACCAAAATTTTACCCTAGACTAATTTTGATATTCCGAATCCAAAAATGAAGTCCATTTTGAAAGTTAAAATTTATAAAATTTCAAAAATTGGGTATTACTATTCAAAATGGCTAGTTTGATTGGTTGTGGTGTGTGTGTTAGAACTTGAAGTTGCGTACAACACACGCTACTATATTATTCAAAGACAAGTGTACCGTGGAAGCTTGGGGTGTTACATTCTCCCCTCCTTCAAATAATTTCATCCTTGAATTTTCAAGAATATTATTGAATAAAAATACTCGGTTGGTTCTTCATCATATGTTCCTCGGGTTCCCACGTTGCCTCTTCCGTCTTATGGTTTCTCCATAGAAATTTTACCAGACGAGTCGTCTGGTTTCTCAGCACTTTTTCTCTTGTATCAAGAATCCTGATGGTCTCTTCGCAATAAGACAGATCGGGTTCCAGTTCTAATTCCTCATTGGTGAGTACATGCGTTGGGTCAAGCATGTATTTTCTCAACAGTGATATGTGGAACACATCATGATATTTGGAGAGATTTTGTGGTATTTCCAAACGGTAATCTACCGCCCTAATTCGTTCTAAAATTTCAAAAGGACCGATGTACCTGGGACTGAATTTACATTTATTTCCAAAACATATAACTCCCTTCCATGGAGATACCTTCAAGAAAACATGATCTCCCACCTGAAATTCCAAATCCTTTCTTCAGTTGTCAGTATATCTCTTCTGCCTACTTTGAGCTGCTTTGATATGGTTTTGGATTACCTTCACCTTTTCCATCGTTTCCTCCACCAGTTATGGGCCTACAAGTTTTCTTTCACCAATGTCATCCCAACAGGTTAGTGTGCGACATATCTTTCCATATAATGCTTCATATGGTGCCATCTGAATACTTGAATGGAAGCTATTGTTATAGGAAAATTCTACCAGAGGTAAATATTGATCCCACATACCCTGAAAGTCAAGTGAGAAACATCTCAACATGTCTTCAAGGGTTTGAATAGTCTGTTTTGATTGTCCATCTGTTTGAGGGTGGTAAGAAGTGCTCAAATGAAGTTCAGTATCCAATGCCTTTTGAAGACTCTTCCAGAATCTCAAAGTAAAACAGGGATCTCGATCCGAAAAAATTGATAGGGGTACTCCATGAAGTCTCACAACTTCATTATTATATATTCTTGCTATATGTTCATGTGGTAAATCTTCCCTTATAGCAAGAAAATGTGCTGACTTGGTAAGACGATCAACAACGACCCATATTGCATCTTTCCTTCTGGGAGTCTTTGGTAGTCCCATGACAAAGTCCATAGTGATATTATCTCATTTCCACTCAGGTATGGGAAGAGGTTGCATGACTCCTCCAGGTCGTTGCCTTCCATCTTTCACTTGTTGAAAAACCATAAATCTTGACACAAAATCAGCAATCTCCCTCTTCATTTTGTCCCACCAAAAATGTTCCTTCAAGTATCTATACATTTTGGTGCTCCCAGGGTGAATAGAGAAATTGGAACTATGAGCATCGTCTAACAATTCCCTTTTTAGATCATGTATATTGGGAACACAAAGTCTCTTCCCAAATTTTAAAATTCCATATTCATACCCAAAGTCATTCAATCTCCCATTATTCACAGCTTTAATCTTCTTTTGAAACTCTTCATCACCGGTCCAAGAACTCTTTATCCTTTCTAGTAAATATGGTTTGTCAACCATTTGAAAAAGCATTGATGTTTCACCTTCCATGGTTATTCCGATGACCATATTCACTAGATCCATGAAAATTGGATCCCTTTCAATTCTCATATTGTTCAAAACTCCATTATCTTTTCTGCTCAAAGCATCTTCTACCATGTTTTCCTTCCCCGGGTGGTAGTGTATCGTGAAATAATAATCCTTGAGTAATTCAATCCATCTCATTTGCCTCATATTGAGTTCTTTTTGTGATAAAATATACTTCAAACTCTTGTGATCAGTATAAATCTCACATTTTTCACCATAGAGTCAGTGTCTTTGTATCTTCAAAGAAAAGATCACAGCTGCTATCTCAAGATCATGAGTATGATATTTTTGCTCATGAATTTTCAATTGTCGTGATGCATAGGCAATAACCCTATCATTCTGCATAAGGACACAACCAAGTCCTTTCCTCGATGCATCACTATAAATAATGAACCCATCATTCCCCGATGGTAGAGTCTATATAGGATCATTGACTAATATTCTCTTCAGTTCTTCAAAACATTCTTCACACACTTTTGTCCAAACAAATTTAACCCCCTTACGTGTGAGCTTTGTTAATGGGTTAGCCAATCGGGCAAAATTCTGGACGAAATGTTGATAATAACCTGCTAAACCAATAAAACTGCATACCTCAGTTATAATCGTAGGTGTTGGACATTCTTGGATTGACTTCATCTTAGAAGGATCAACATAGATTCCATATTTAGAGACAATATGGCCAAGAAAAGAAATCTCCTCAAGCCAGAATTCACACCTGATAAACTTCCCACATAATTCATGTCTTCTCAGAGTCTTTAGGATAATGCACAATTGATTTTCATGATCTTCATAGATTTTGGAGTATACCAAGATATCATCAATAAATACCACCACAAAATAATCTAGATATTCCTTTAAAACTCTTTTCATTAGATCCATGAATATAGAGGGTGCATTAGTTATCCCAAAAGGCATTACCATAAACTCGTAATGCCCATACCTTGTTCGAAATGCTATCTTCGGAATGTCTTCCTTCTTCACACACAACTGATGGTATCTAGATCGAAGGTCAATCTTTGAAATTTATTGAGCTCTATACAGTTGGTCAAATAAATCATCAATGCGAGGTAGGGGATACTTGTTCTTTATTGTTATAGCAATGATCTCCCAGTAGTCGACACATAACCTCATAGATCCATCTTTCTTTTTAACAAAAAGAATAGGGGATCCCCCTGGAGAAACACTAGGGTGAATAAATACCTTATTACTCAATTACTCTAGTTGTTTCTTTAGGTCAATTAATTATATAGTGGTCATGGGGTCTTCGATATAGGCCTTGATCCAAGAATTAAATCAATGGAAAACTCAACTTCTCGTTCTGGAGGATGTACAGGTAAATATTCTGGAAACACATCTACATATTATTTCACAATAGGTACATCCTATATTTGAACATTCCTTTCCTCACCCACAGTCATTTCATTCTCTTCCTCCCCAATAATTTAATTTAGTTGATCAACTGGGGGTGGATCTAGATAAGAATTAGGTGGTGACGATTCTGCTCTAAAGATAAGGTGTTCCTTATCATCATCATCAAAAATAATAACCTCCTACTTCTTACAATAAATCTTCACATCATGGTCCAAAATCTAATCCATACTGAGGATTATATCAAACTCAATCATAGTTATGACGATGAGATTAGCTGATAAAGAACATTTATGTGCTCTAATGGGGACTGATTCACAACACATTGTTGCAATGATACTTCCCTTAGGATTTTTAACTGACAACTCTCTTGTTAAATCAAATTGGAAATATCTAATTTTCTTAGAAAACTGGGAAGATATGAAACAATGTGATGATCCAGAATAAAATAATGCATTTTCTAAACTTGAGGAAACCGTTAAATTACCTACCACCACGTCTTTCGGAGCTTCTAACTCAGCAGTAGTGATAGCATAAGATTGGCCTTGATCCCTTGGAGTTTTCTGAGGTAAGTTCCCCTAACGCTTAAGAAATTCATTTTCATAATGTCCCATCTCCCTCCAGTTGTAGCATTGAACATCAGTATCTTCTTTCTTCCCCTACAATCACGAGCTTGGTGGCCTTTTTCACCACACTTGTAACAGACTCTAATTCCTTTTAAGCAAGTACTGGGGTGTTTCTTCTCAAATTTACTGTAGGATGGATATTCAACTTTTCCCTTATTGACCTTATTTCCATTCCCAGATTGATCAACAGATCTCTTCTTCTCTTTCTTTTCTTTAAAGTCATAAGACTTATAGAATTCCTTTTCTGTCTTGATAGCACATGAGACAATGTCTTCTTACGATGAGAAGGATTGTGAGACTAATTCTCGATGGAGAATTGGTTTTAACCCATCAAAGAAATGATCAATATTACTTATTGGGTTATGTATATAATATCCATCATACCTTGTTATCCTTGTAAAGTTAGCCTCATACTTTGTGACATTCTCATCCTCCTTTTGTCTCAAACTCAAAAATTGTCTTTTCGTATCTTCTTGATGGTCACGAGGAAAGTATTTTTCTAAAAACAGATCTTTGAACTCCCTACATTCCATATTCGATAATTAATCATCTTCCTTCATGTTTTGAATCAATGACGACCATTGATCAGCATCTCCATTGAGGCGGTAAACTGCCATGATAACTTTTTCCCTTTCACTACTCCCCAAAGCCTGAAATATTTTCTCTAGGGAATTTATCCATTTCTCATCTACTAAGGGATTTTTACTCCCATTGAACATTGGTGGTTGTTTCCTCATGAAGAGATCTAACATTGATCCTCCATGCTGCAGATCAGGGTTCTCTATACGGGTAAGGTTATTATTCAAAACCAGAGTGAGTTGTCACAGTATGATGATTAGATGATCAACACCAGTTGCATCACCATCTCCACTATAATTATCTTGAGAAGGAGGTAAATCCCTACATGGAGTGTGTGCATTGATATCGTTTCCATTTCTTCCACTAGGCACCATTTTTAAACAATGGCATAAACTAGATCAGTTTATGAATCAAAATACATAATTCCATACTTATAAAACACTTAACATAAATTAATCTATTTATGGATATAATCCATAATCATAAAAAAAATTCTTTGAGGAATTATATACTCATAAACCCTTCATAATGATTTTTAAAGAAAATGAGACTTATCCTAAGAATATCCCCCGGGAGTTTCATAACCAAGAGTGCAGCAAGGCTCATTGTCGTGCACCAGTTCCCGTTCAAGTCTAGATCAAAGCGATTTTTTTGGGTTTTACCCCTAGGTACATCTATGCCAGATCCGCCTCTACCTGCTCCTATCCAGACAGGGATTTATTTCTCGGAAAACTCACAAAATCTCTACAATACCAAAATTCTAGGAAGTTCACTTATACTAATCCTCAAAGTCCATCTTAGGTCTATGTGCTCTAATCAGAGTTTATCTAAATCTAGCTTCCAAGGTTTGTACTAAACTTCATGTGATACCAATTGTAACGCCCTGACCCCAGTTACCTAGAGTCGGTGCATTATTACATAACATTGGCATGATCACAAAAGATCAAGTCTTGAAAGGCCGATTAGTTTAGTACTCTTGGAAACACTAGATACATTCATAAAGTTTACATTACATCATAAAGTGAAAACTACAACAAAATATTGTCTCCACACTCATATCCCTATATACTATCCCTGCAGGTCATTCATAAAATACTTCTTCACATCCTAGGAAAAATAAAACATAGAAAGGGGTGAGCTCAAATGCTCAGTAAGGATAACAATTTAGCGGAAACTTTCATAAGTAAGCATAAACATTTAAGTCAATGTATAACTAAAACAAAAGCCTTTTAAAATTGAAATTCATCATAATATGGAAAAAATAAAATGAAATAATTCCAATTACTTATTTACATGGATATTCTACTAGTCTAATAATCACATGCAATATCAATAACCACTTTCATAATGACGGAATGCATAATGCCAGACTATCATAACCACATAGCCAAGGCCTCATGCCAAGACTACAAATAAGATTTTGTCAAGGCCTTATTCCAAGACACTATTTTGTCTCATGAGACCTACCGATGCATCGAGGAGCTATAGTGGGATCCACCCGTCACATATTAAGTCCAATGCATTCCTCATATGAACAGGTTTAAACATAACATAAACATTCGTATTAAAATTAGCATATGAAATGTCAATACTTTCTTCATAAACCATGAATGGTAGAAAAATAACACATCCACAGTCAAACATATCACAAAACCTTCAATACAATATAGAAGTTTTGTATCATAATAAATAAACTTCAAATAAGCTTAAAATCCATCAAAGGATGTTGACATAGATGAAATCAAAACTATTTGGGAGAAATATATCTTTTTTTTAATCATTTAAAAGTCACATAATTATAAAATAAAACATTTACTTTGAAAATTTTCTTATAATCTTGTAAGGGGATATTTGAAGATTTTATAACAGCAAAAAATATCCGCACTCGCCGTATAAGTTAAAAACACATTCTTACCTTAATTCTGTCGAAAAGGTTAAAAATGACCTTTTTTGGAAAATGAAAGAAAGATTCCTTTATAAAAAATTCAAAAAGGGTATAAATGACTTTAACACATAGTATGTAAAATAGTAAGAATTATTTGAAATACATTTTTAAGAAACATGGATGTGGATGAAAAAGAAGTCCAAGTAGATTATTACATATAAACAACCTCGGATAATGAAGAGATTGCGAAATAAACCCTTACCTTGTACTTTTCCTTGGTTGGGGGTAGGTTAACCTCTTGTATAATGGTGAAATAATTTTTACTAAATTATACAAGAATCATATACATTAATATGATATCATATATGATCCTTTAACATTGTTTTGTTAATAATATCTTAGTATTATCGTCGTTTTGGGTGTTAACTTAGTTTTATATGTTTTGTTACATAAGCCTTGTTTGTTATGGATAGGTTGTATCTTATTCATATCTAGAATGATATCAAGTCCTTAAACATTATTTTTAATCATCAAATGATAATTATACTTGAATGGATACGATAGATAATTAATCTCATCGCGTTCGTGGAGACGGTAGTCCGTACGTACGCACGAGCGACAATATCATTTTTTTGATATTAAAATAATATATAATTGGATGGTATATCATATATACAGAATCATTATCATGTTATATTTATTATTTACATTATTTACACATCATTATTTTACCCATCCAAATAATAATTTATTGAATAACAATTACACCACGACGTGGAGACGGTAAGCCGTACGTACACACGTATTGTGACATGTCATTCAAAGGATGGATAGAATAATGAATATGGTTGTACCTTATTTTTAATAACATCAAATTATATATAAGATACTGGATTTATTATTTTATAATGGTAATAACAAAGAAAGTATCATTTGAAGAAGAAAGGAACTTGAAAGAGGGTGGTGAAAACATTACGTCTTCTTTGGGTTCTTCTTTTTGATTTGATCAAAAGGGATCCCTAGGTTGGCTTTCTGATCAAAATAATGCCTCTAAGTTGTAGTGAGGGAAGTTGAGAGAGTTTTTGGGCAGGGTTTGGCCGAGCCAAAAGGCTTTTAATGTGTTAATTAGTGAGAAGGGGGAGTTCCCTTTTATAAAAGGGGTGAGGGGCAACTTTGGAAAAGCTAGAAATATTATTTTATAATAAATTCATATTCGGTTTATGATGGCTCCAAAGTGGATTATTTAAAGGTTAAGGTGGGTATGGGTCACAAAACACTCAACCAATAGGTTTTAAATAGGTTCGGGTCACTATATTAACCTTATGTTTTAGTTTTTAACTCTTAGTTAATTAGTTTGACATTTACCATGTCACTTTGTATTTTTATATTATATAGTTAATAAACTTACTATATACATCCAAGTGACCCCCAAGTGGTCCATTAATGAAAAACCTATCATGATACAAGTCTTTTGGCCGAACCTTAGATTTTTAGGAATAGAATATAAATTAATAATATAATATTTGTTTTAAAAACTCTTTTATGTCAATTTTGACACTATTGGGTATTTTGTTTTTGATAATTTCATAACAGAATTATTAATTCGAACAAAATTTATATAACCAATCCTAATATGTCATATTAACCTATAATTTAACACCCTAAGCTTCCACAGTACACTTCTCATTGAATAATACAGTAGCGTGTGTTGTACACAACTTCGAGTTCAAACACACACTACAACCAATCAAACTAGCCGTTATGAATAGTAATACCTACTTTTTGAAATTTTATAAATTTTATCTCTCAAAATGGACTTCACCTTTGGATTCTTAATATATAATTTATCCTAGGGAAAATTTTGGTACCTTTTGGATAACTTTTATATTTTGATAAATAGTGAAAAATACTAAATTTTAATTAAAAACAACTTTTTAATCAAAATAATTAATAGTGATAAATTATGAATTTTAGTGGTTTTAAAGTATATTTATAATATATTTTTACCATTTAATATAATTTTTGTCATTGGACATAATTTCACAATTAAACCGGACATAAACAAGTGTCAATCTTTTGATAGTTATTATATCTTAAAAACACGCTTTTTGTTTTGACAGCGGGAATTACTTTTAAATTAATTTCTTCCACTTTTTTGTTTTGAATTTGGAAAAATGGATTCCATATTTGGAATCAGGATGTCCAAATTCTGTAAATAGGTAACTTTTATTTTTATACATTTTGAATAATTACTACGGTAAATATTTTATTTACCATGGTTAAAGGGTAAATCTGGAAAATAAGGGTAAAAAATAATATTATAATAATAATAAATTACACTAAAACGTGTCCTAACCATATTGGTGGATACATTTTAGACAATGGGAATCTTTGGGTCGATTTTGGGACCCCATGGATCCACATGTAGGTAAAAGGGACACTTTATATTAATTAAGTTAAAGTAAATACAAAAATGACATAAGCTAATATCTTTTAGAAAAACAATTTTTACATAGGGTTATATATGTTATATTTTCAATTATAAATCTTCATTAAAAATCTAAAAATATTTCCTACATAATGGTATTTTATTTATAATTTTTAGACATTTAAAAAGTAAAAATATAAATGACACAATAATGATGTAGTATTTTCCTAATTAATGAAAGAATCAAATAATTGGTATTATAAATGTTAAAATAAATATAATTTGAAAGTTTTTATGACATAAACGAATTATATTGGTTAATTTTCCATGTTAGTATTGCTTAAATTAATTTTTTTCTAATTAATAAAGTTTTTATGACTTTAAAAAAAATCAATTATTGAGTAGTGTAAAAATTGACGTAAATGAGTTTTTAAAACAAATATTATATTATTAATTTATATTCTATTCCTAAAAATATAAGGTTCAGCCAAAGGACTTATATAATTATTTTTGTATCATTAATGGACCACTTTTTGGTCGCTTGGAAGAAAATAGTATGTTTATTAACTATATAATATAAAAATACAAAGTGACATGGTAAATGTCAATCTAATTAACTAAGAGTTAAAACTCAAAGATATGGTTAATATAATGACCCAAAACTGTCTAAAATATATTGGTTGAAAATATTTAGACTCATATCCCCCTTATACTTTGAATAATCCCCTTTGGAGCCTTTATAACTGGATTATAAATTTATTATAAATTATTATTTTAAGTTTTTCCTAAAGAGCCCCTCCTCCCCCTTATAAAAGGACCCAACTTCTAACCAATTCTTCACACCTTCAAAGCCTTTTAGTTTGGCCAAACCCTACCCAAATACTCTCTAAACTTCCCTTAATTCATCATATTGGCCTTATTTTGATCATAAATCCAAACTAAGGAGCCCTTTGATCAAATCAAAAGGAAGAACCTGAAGAAGAGGTAATGTCTTCACCACCCTCTTTAAAGTTCATTTCTTCTTCAACTTCTTCTTTCCTTGTTATTTCTGTTCTAAAATAATAACTCCAGTATCCTATATATACTTTGATGTTATTATAATTATGTAATAAACAAATTAATTATTCTATCCAACCCTTGAATGACATGTCACCATACGTGTGTACATACGGCCTACCGTCTCCACGTTGTGGTGTAATTGTTATTCAATATATTATTATTTAGATGGTTATAATAATGATGTATAATTCATGTAAATAATAAATATAACATGATAATAATTCTTTATATATGATATACCATCCAATTATATTTTATTTTAATATCAAAAGAATGATATTTTCGCTCGTGCGTACGTACGGATTACCGTCTCCACGACGCGATGAGATTCATTTCCAAGTTCACAATTCATCGACGATTATAAAAATATATATTACTAATAAGTATGTAATATATGAAATAATAATTCTATTGGAGATATATATATTTATATATATAAGTATTTATGTACTTACATATATCTTATTCACTTACTTCCATTCAATACTGTATGAAAATAGAAACAGCTTTTATGCGTATGTATGGACTACTGTCTCCATAAATGGTGTTTTCCATTTCATATATATGTCTATTATACATATTTATATTCTAAATATATATGATATATTTATCATGTTTTATATTCTGGAAGTATTTAAATCATGATCTAAGTGATACAATCAAGAGTAACAAGTTAAAACACGTACGATAAAGAAAATGATTATTACCCAAAATGTTAATTTAACATGACAAATTACTATTAAATGTGTAGTATAAAGTCATAAATAAATCATGTATGATATCATAAATATTAATATGGTTCTGGTATAATTTAATAACATACTATGATCTTCGTACAGGAGGTTAAACGTACCCTCGACTAAAGGAAAGTGCAAGGTAAAGGGTTTTCATCTCACTCCTTATTCCTGTGAGATTCATGCCATATTGCCACTATTACCTTTTGTGTGGTGTATTTACTGCCCATAATTGTATACTTTGTGTAATACACTTTCATTTATGTGTATTTACATATTCATTGTATGATACCTCTTTCATGGGTTGTATGTTTCATAAGTTACCAAATTGGTAAGGGTTAATTTCACAATCTCTTTATTATCCGAGGTTGTTTTTACGTAAGTTTCTACTAGGACATATTTATTATCCATTTTCATGTTTTATGAAAGAGTTTTCAAAGGGATTATTTTAAAGGGAATTTTTAACTAAAACATCATTTCAAATGTTTTAAATATTTATTCTTCTAAATCTTTCTCATTAATGTCCATGTCTTCAAAATGGTTTTTAAGGATTTATTTATATGGACCTAAATGTTCTTAAAATGTTAATTCCTTTAAAAAGTTTCAAAGTGGTATGGGACACTTTGATTCAAAAATTTCCTTAAACGACTTGTTTTCTAAATTGTGTAACATTTAAATGTTTTCATGGAAAAGTGTTATTTCTCTCAAATAGTTTTACAAAACATTTTAATCTATGTCAAAATCCTTTAATGGATTTTAAACTTGTTTTGAAGTTGATTTATCATGATAAAAATATTTCATATTGTGTTGAAGGTTTTGTGATATGTTTGATTTTGGATGTGTTATTTTTATACCATTCATGGTTTATGGGTAAAGTATTGACATTTCGTATGCTAGTTTTTATACGAATGTTTATGTTATGTTTAGACCTTTTCATATGAGGAATGCATTGGACTTAGTATGTGACGGGTGGAGCCCGCTATAGCTCCTCGATGCATCGGTAGGTCTCATGAGACAAACTAGTTTCTTGGAATGAGACCTTGACAAAATATTATTTGTAGTCTTGGCACGAGGCCTTGGCTACGTGGTTATGATAGTCTGGAATTATGCATTCCATCATTATGAAAGTGGTTAGTGATATTGCATGTGATTATTCGACTATTAGAATATCCATGTGAATAAGTAAATGGCATTATTTCATTTTATTTTTGCCATATTATGCTGAAGTTAAAGTTTAAAAGTCTTTTGTTTTAGTTATACATTGCCTCAAATGTTTATGCTTATTTATGAAAGTTTCCGCTGTATTTCTTACCCTTACTGAGCGTTTGAGCTCACCCCTTTCTATGTTTTATTTTTCCCAGGATTCCATGAAGTGTATTGTGATTGATATACAGGGTTAAGACAAGGGAATAATGGCATTCATAAATATTATTTATTTTGTTTTTTATGTATTAAAGTTAAATGTAGCATTCATGTATGTAATCTATTTTCCAAGACTGCTAAACTGATCAGTCCTTCGGGACTTGATTCCTTGTAATCATGCCAATGTATTAAAATAATGCACCGACTCTGGGTAACTGGGGTCGGGGCGTTACAGTTGGTATTAGAGGAAGCTTAGCAATAACCTTGTAATCTAGATTTAGATAAACTCTGATTAGAGCACATAGCCCTAATATAGACATTGAGGATTAGTATATAAAAACTTCCTAGAATTTTGGTATTGTAGAGATTTTTTGAGTTTTCCAGGAAATACATCCTTATCTGGATACGAGCAAGTAGAGGCGGCTCTGGAACAGATGTACCTAGGGGTAAATCCCGAAAACACCGCTTTGAGCTAGACTCGAACGAGAACTGGTGCACGACAACAGGCCTTGCTGCACTCTTGGTTATGACACTCCTAGGGGATATGCTTAGGATAATTCTCATTTTCTTTACAACCCATTATGAAGGGTTTATGACTATATACTTCCTCAAAGAATACATTTTTATGATTATGGATTATATCCATAAACTATTTCATTTATTTTTAAGTGTTTTACAAGTTTGGGATTAGGTATTTATATTCATAAACTAATCTAGTGTATTCCATTGTTTAGAAATGGCGCCCAGTAAAAGGAATGAGAACTCCAGCAATGCACATGATCCAAAGAGAAAGAAGGATCATATCTTTCATTGTCTTAAGACATAATTTATAAGAGAAATAGTCTCCCATGTATTATCATCATATGAAGAAATAATATCATGTGTTGATAAGATAAGTAAATATTTTACTGAGTCCTATGGATTTTAAGGGAAGCAGGAGAAGAAAACGATGGAAGAGAGAAATATGGATAAAGGGAAGAGGGAAAAGAAGAATTTTCCCATATGTGATAACTGTGGGAAGAAACACCCTGGAACTTTCCTGAAAGGAATGGGAGTTTGTTATAAGTGTGGAGAAAAAAGGACATCATGTACATGACTGCAAGGGTAAGAAAAAGGTTTCAAATGTAGAATGATTCATCTACAAGAAGTTGGGACACTACGCGAACCAATGTCCAAATCACCAGAGTGTTCCCCAAACAATGCTATTGGATAATAATCAGGTTATGATACTAACACAGATGAGGATGAATGACTAGAGTTCTTATGTTGTTATTAAAGAATTATGTCATTTAAGTGTTGTATCAACAATGTACTGGTTATAATAATTATGGAGTATATAAGGATTGTATTGCAGTACTATTTCATTAAGGACTTGAGATTGTGTGGAACCAAGAAAAGTGGCACAATAGCAGGTTAAATTTTTGGAAAATATATGGTTGAGATAAATATAAAACATAATATGGTTCTGATAATAAGGTAGTGATTTTGGAATAAGAGATGGTTGATTTGAATAAATTATATTGGATATTCTTGACTACCTTGAAACTGATTAATGATTTCTTTTCCCATCATTGTTGGATTTTACAACATTTTTGGATAGAAGGAGTATATCCATTATTCTATAGGGAATAAGGGATCATGAATGTAATCAATAAGGTTTTATGGTACTTCAGGATGTTGCAGTGTTTTAAAAGAATACATGATGAAGGTGTTCACATGTTTTTACGCGGAAAAAAGGATCTTCATTGTGTTTACCTTCCTTATAAATTTTGGACTGTGAGTTTGGACAGAAGTATTTTGTAAAATTCTAGTTTGAGATGAATTTTGGATTGCCATAAAAGGAAAACCCGGAGGTCGGGCGGCAACCCGTCGCGACCGGTAAGGCCGCGAGACTTGAACTCGCAAAGGAAGGGCGACAAGGGTGTATTACCTACCACTAGCCCATGAGATGTCCTGGATTAAATATTGTAGTTTATTTTAAGAAGTTCTAGTAGATAAATTATAAATTAAATTTTTAACCCCAAAAAAAAAGGATAAATAGAATATTTTTATTAAGTTCTATTATCTTTTAGAGTGAAAGATGAGTTTGTGGAATAAATTAGTTAAAGGATAGAACTCTACTTGTCAAGTATATATTTTTATTCTCCTCTTATTATATAAATAAATTAATTCTTATACTTTATTGAAGGAATCTTAAAACAAAAAATATGTTATCCTAATACCTTATGTTTTGTTGAACCGATGGTATTTTAAGTCATCATAGATTTAGGAATTTAAGGACCTCAAATTTAAACTTATTTGTGATTGATGACCTCAATCACTACCTATAAATATTTACATTTTTCCTCCAATTATATGTCTCTAATTTCCACCAATGTTCTTCTAATCAAGATCATAATTTGGTGGTGACCCTTTCATTTATCTTTTCCTCTTATTAAGACTAAATTTTATTAACCAAATTTCCAATGTGGGTTTTCCCACAAAGACATTTTCTATTTTCAACCTTTATTTTATAAGAACAATATAAAATTGTGAGGATGCAATTTATTGAAAGAGGGAAGAATATAACACCCCAATATTCCATGGTACGCTTCTCTTTGAATAATACAGTAGCGTGTGTTGTACGCAACTTCGAGTTCTAACACACACTACAACCAATCAAACTAGCTGTTATGAATAGTAATGCCTACTTTTTGAAATTTTATAAATTTTATCTCTCAAAATGGACTTTATTTTTGGATTTTTAATATCAAATTTATCCTAGGGTGAAATTTTGGTACCTTTTGGATAACTTTTATATTTTGATGAATAGTGAAAATTACTAAATTTTAATTAAAAACAACTTTTTTAATCAAAATAATAAACAGTGATAAATTTTGAATTTGAGTGGTTTTAAAGTATAATTATAATATATTTTTACCATTTAATTCAATGTTGGTCATTGGACATAATTTCACAATTAAACCAGACATAAATAAGTGTTAATCTTTTGATAGTTATTATATCTTAAAAACACGCCTTTTGTTTTGACAGCGGGAATTAATTTTAAATTAATTTCTACCACTTCTTTGTTTTGAATTTAGAAAAATGGATTCCATATTTGGAATCCGGATTTCCAAATTCTTTAAATAGGTAACTTTTATTTTTAGACATTTTGAATAATTACTTCGGTAAATATTTTATTTACCATGGTTAAAGGGTAAATCCGTTAAATAAGGGTAAAAATAATATTATAATAATAATAAATTACACTAAAACATGTCCTAACCTTATTGGTGGATATATTTTCGACCATGGTCATCTTTGGGTCGATTTTGGGACCCCATGGAGCCACTTGTATGTGATAGGGACTCTTTATATTAATTAAGTTAAAGTAAATACAAAAATGACAAAAGCTTATATCTTTTAGAAAAACAATTTTAACATAGAGTCATATATGTTATATTTTCGATTATAAATATTAATTAGAAAGATAAAAATCTTTCCTACATAATGGTATTTTATTTATAATTTTTTGACATTGAAAAAGTAAAAATATATATGACACAATAATGATGCAGTATTTTCTTTATTAATGAAAGAATCAAATAATTGGTATTATAAATGTTAAAATAAATATAATTTGAACGTTTTGATGACATACACGAATTTTATTGGTTACTATTCCATGTTAGGATTTCTTAAATAAATTTGGTTAGAATTTATAAAGTTTTTATCACTTTAACAAAAATCAATTATTGAGTAGTGTCAAAATTGACATAAATGAGTTTTTAAAACAAATATTATATTATTAGTTTATAATATATTCCTAAAAATATAAGTTTTGGCCAAAAGACTTATATCATTATTTTTTATCATTAATGGACCACTTTGGGGTCGCTTGGATGTATATAGTATGTTTATTAACTATATAACATAAAAATACAAAGTGACATGGTAAATGTCAATCTAATTAACTAAGAGTTAAAACTAAAAGATAATGTTAATATAATGACCCAAACCTGTCTAAAATATATTGTTTGAGAAGATTTAGAACCATCCCCGCATTATACTTTGAATAATACACTTTTGAGCCACTATAAACTGAATATGAATTTATTATAAATTAGTACTTCAAGTTTTTCCTAAATAGCCCCTCCTCCCCCCTTATAAAAGGACCCAACTTCTAACAAATTCTTCACACCTTTAAAGCATTTTGGTTCGGCCAAACCCAGCCCAAATACTCTCTCAACGTCCCTAACTTCATCCTAGAGGCCTTATTTTGATCATAAATCCAACCTAAGGAGCCCTTTTGATCAAATCAAAAGGAAGAACCCGAAGAAGAGGTAACGTCTTCACCACTCTCTTTAAAGTTCCTTTCTTCTTCAACTTCTTCTTTCTTTTTTTTTAAATTCTAAAATAATAACTCCAGTATCTTCTATATATTTTAATGTTATCATAATTATTAACCAAATAAATTAATTTTTCTATTCATCCCTTGAATGACATGTCACCATACGTGCGTACATACGGCCTACCGTCTCCACGTTGTGGTGTAATTGTTATTCAATATATTATTATTTATATGGTTATAATAATGATGTATAATTCATGTAAATAGTAAATATAACATGATAATGATTCTTTATATATGATATAACATCCAATTATATTTTATTTTAATATCAAAAGAATGATATTTTTTCTCGTGCGTACGTACGGATTACCGTCTCCACGACGCGATGAGATTCATTTCCAAGTTCACAATTCATCGATGATTATAGAAATATATATTACTAATAAGTATGTAATATATAACATAATAATGCTATTGGAGATATATATATTTATATATATAAGTATTTATTTACTTACATATATCTTATTCACTTACTTCTGTTCAATACTATATGAAGACAGAAACAGCTTTTATGCGTACGTACGGACTACCGTCTCCATAAATGGTGTTTTCCATTTCATATATATGTCTTTTATACATATTTATATTCTAAATATATATGATATATTTATCATGTTTTATATTCTGGAAGTATTTAAATCATGATCTAAGTGATACAATCAAGAGTCACAAGTTAAAACACATATGATAAAGAAAACAATTATTACCCGAAATGTAAATTTAACATCGAAATTATTATTAAATGGGTAGTATATAGTAATAAATGAATCATTTATGATATCATAAATATTAATATGGTCTTGGTATAATTTAATAACATACTACGATCTTTTTACAGGAGTTTAAATGTACCCTCGACTAAAGGAAAGTGCAAGGTAAGGGGTTTTCATCTCACTCCTTATTCCTGTGAGATTCATGCCATATTGCCACTATTACCTTTTGTGTGGTGTATGTACTGAACATAATTTTATACTCTATGTAATACACTTTAATTTATGTGTATTTATATATTCATTGTATGATACCTCTTTCATGGGTTGTATGTTTCGTAAGTTACCAAATTGGTAAGGGTTAATTTCACAATCTCTTTATTATCCAAGGTTATTTTTACGTAAGTATCTACTGGGAAATATTTATTATCCATGTACATGTTTTATGAAATAGTTTTCAAAGGAATTATTTTAAAGGGAATTTTTTACTAAAACATCATTTCAAATGTTTTAAATATTTATTCTTCTAAATCTTTCTCATTAATGTCCATGTCTTCAAAATATTTTTTAAGGATTTATTTTTATGGACATGAATGTTTTTAAAATGTTAATTCCTTTAAAAAGTTTCAAAGTGGTATGGGACACTTTGATTCAAATATTTCTTTAAATTACTTCTTTTCTAAATTGTGTAACTTTTAAATGTTTTCATGAAAAAGGGGTATTTCTCTCAAAGAGTTTTACAAAACATTTTAATCTATGTCAAAATCCTTTAATGGATTTTAAACTTGATTTGAAGTTGATTTATCATGATACAAATATTCCATATTGTGTTTATGGTTTTGTGATTTGTTTGATTGTGGATGTTTTATTTTTATACCATTCATGGTTTATGGGTAAAGTATTGACATTTCGTATGCTAGTTTTAATACGAATGTTTATGTTATGTTTAGACCTTTCCATGTGAGGAATGAATTGGACATAGTAAGTGACTGGTGGAGCCCGCTATAGCTCCTCGATGCATCAGTAGGTCTCATGAGACAAACTAGTGTCTTGTCTTGAGGCCTTGACAAAATCTTATTTGTAGTCTTGGCCCTAGGCCTTGGCTACGTGGTTATGATAGTCTGGCATTATGCATTCCATCATTATGAAAGTTGTTAGTGATATTGGATGTGATTATTCGACTATTATAATATCCATGTGAATAATTAAATGGCATTATTTCATTTTATTTTTTCCATATTATGCTGAAGTTCAAGATTAAAAGGCTTTTGTTTCAGTTATACATTTCCTTAAATGTTTATGCTTATTTATGAAAGTTTTCACTGTATTTCTTACCCTTACTGAGCGTTTGAGCTCACCCCTTTCTTTGTTTTATTTTTTCTAAGATTCCAAGAAGTGTATTGTGATTGATATTCCAGGTTAAGAAAAGGGAATAATGGCATTAATAAAGATTATTTATGTCGTTTTTATATCTTAAAGTGAAATGTAACATTCATGTATGTAATCTATTTTCCAAGACTAGTAAACTGATCGGTCCTTCGGGACTTGATTCCTTGTAATCATACCAATGTATTAAAATAATGCACTGACTCTGGGTAATTGGGGTCGGGGAGTTACATAGAAAATTATTGTAATTCATAAAAAGTCTCAAATTACATTTATTTTGATATTTATAATATCAATTATTTTAATATTTCATTAATTAAGTAATTATTGCATCACCATTGTGTCATAAATAAATTAAATTATTTAATGTCTAAAAATTATAAATAAAATACCATTATGTAGAAAATCATTTTAGCTTTCTAATGAATATTTACAATCAAGTTTATCTTATGTATAACACTATATTAAATTTTTTTTAGTAAATAAACTTTGATTTTAACTCTTTTAACTATTCTTTGAATTAAATAATAATAAATGTCCTAATCTAATCCAAGTGGACCTAAATGATAATATTTTATTCCTAATATTGTTTTTGGTCGAGATACACTTTTCCAATAGAATTAGGACATGTGTTAGCGTAATATTAATATTATTTTTACCCTTAATTACCCTATTTACTTTTAACTGTGGTAAATAAAAGTAAAAAGTTACTATTCACCAAAAATTATTTTCATCTCATTGAACCACATTTTACTCCTTGATATTAACCATGTCTCTCGGATTTTCGAAATTCCACTCACAGAAGCGGTCAAATTATGTTTTATGTGAATTTGTAAATTCTCCTAGGTGGTGGGTAAAAGACGGTGAAAAGTTCAATAAAATTTTTATATATCTAAAATTATTGTAAACTAACTCCAATGAATTACATTGAAATTATATAGGTATTATGTATCTATTTTTACCTTAATTAAATTTAAATAAAATAAATAATTATTTAAATAAAAATTTGGTTTTAAACTATAACTCAATGTTTTTTCACTATTCATCAAAAATTGAAAGTTTTTAGAAAAATACCAAAATATCTCCCTAGGCTTATTTTGATATTCCGAATCCAAAAATGAAGTCCATTTTGAAAGATAAAATTTATAAAATTTCAAAAAGTGGGTATTACTATTCATAACAGCTATTTTGATTGGTTGTGGTGTGTGTGTGTTAGAACTCGAAGTTGCGTACAACACACACTACTATATTATTCAAAGAGAAGAGTACCATGGAAGCTTGGGGTGTTACACCATTGAAATGTATTTTACCTGCTATTTACTTATTTATTAAATTTTTTTTTTAATATTTATTTTTTGATGAAATGTAGGATGATGAATTTAATGAATTTGTCTCTCTATTAATTAATCAATTTGTTATTGATTATTTCTTTCTTTGTGTGTAATGATCTAATTTTTTACGCACCAATAGAAATTCATTGGGAGTGGGTGAAGTAGTGATGGTCGAACCCCAAACCTAAAACCTTGATAAATTATATATTTAGTGTACCATATGAAATAGGTTTAATCATGATAGTGGAAACACAAAACATGAATTATTAAATCAGAAAGAGTCTCTATGGGAGAAGCAATGACTAGGGAGGAATTTTATAGAACTTACTAATATCAATAGAGTGAGTAGAAAACTATTAAAAAATTGTGAAAATAATAATTAATTTTTTATATTGGTTAATTGAATTCATAATTACCCTATATCATAAAGTTACTCCAATAGATTTAAGACCCCTTCATGTTAATTTCTTTAATTAGTTCATTAATCTTTTCATTTCTTTCATATTTATACCTTTATTTCTCAATATTTATTTCCCTTTAAATTTACATTATTTCTATAAAATCAACAAAATTACAATTTTATCTTGATTCCTCATCTATATGGTTCAACCACTTGTTATTATAATTTATTTTTATAGTTGTTTTTTATAATAATAAACATTTCATGAATTCTTGGTGGTAGATTTATCAATATACCACATGACATAATATCTCTATGGGATAAAAAACACCTCTATTTTGGAATGAAATTTTGGATTCATGTAACAGAAAATGAGAATTCAAAATCCATTGTGTTGATAATAATATCTATATAAATAGATCTTATGATATAATTTTTAGGTTACTTATGCATGTGGATTAAATAATTTTTATAGTATAAAATAAAAATCAATTGAATAGTTGATTTAATTAATTGAATTTTAGTTTGAGATATTTATAATTTGATATCAAACATGATTCATCAAGCTACAACTATCTCAAAAATAAAACTATTTATTTTACTCCCAAGTTAAATGTTTTAATAAGTTATTCCAAAACAAATGATAGTACTCAATTAATATTGATAATGAAATAATTGGAAGACCTTGGTGAGAAGATGAAAATGCAGATTTCAATTTTAATTTCAAAACATTTACATTTTATAGGGATATTAAACTTTTTATTTATTATCCAAAAGATTGAAATTGAGGATAAAATAAAGGGAAAATGGGGAGATATAACTAATGGAAAATGTTTTTACGCTGATATAGATTTTAAAATAAGGGTTTGTTGGGTATGATGTTCATGAAAAATAATTTTGTTATTTTCAACATTACATGATCATTTTATTAGGAATACCCTCATTCAAACTTGTTTCCTTCATTAATATTACCTCTGGTTATAGTTTATGGTTGAGGTTTTTAATTTATATAGGGGTTTATGAATGTTTTTTATCATATTTCATATCCAATAAATGCAAGGGTGGTATTATTAAAATTTCATTCACTATTGATGTTAGTAGTTTTTTTAATTTTAAATTTATGAGGAAAATTTGGTCAAAATACATAAAAATGGTTAATAAGAATTACAAGTTAATTTAGAATAGTAAAGTTTGAATTAAGAAACTAATGAATAATTCAATAAAAACAATGTTTCATGATCCTCATAGAAAAGTTATAGTTTAATAGAGTGTATTTTATATAAGGTATGATTCATTTCATAAAATTTAAATGGAAAGAATACAAAACTATTATTCCAATTCATGGATTTATATTTTATATAATATAGTAGTGATTTTAAATTTAATTATATGGAGAACATTTCATTTACCATGAAGTTAAAATGGAGAAGTATTTTAATTAATATAAATCACACTATTATCCACATAAAATCATAATTATGAAGAAGGGTAGGAAAAATCCTCACCTAAATGAACAAGGTTTGATATTTTTGTTATAGAAGGTAGAAGAAGTGTTATGGGTTGAATAAATGATTTAAATCATTGCTCATATAGTTTCATGGTGATTTCATATACATTTTTATTCACATGGATATACTACTCTAGTGAATTAATTGATATTTTTCTGTTTTAGGGATCATTGGAGGCTACTACTATTTGAGGTGTATCATAGCATTGTGAAGGCTAAAACACAATGGTATGTAATGTATTTCACTAGTAATATCATTCTATATAATTCATTTATTCAGATGGATATATGAGTTATCTATAATGTCAAAAACCAAAATCATTATTATGGTTTACAATCTCAATTTCGTTATTATTAAATTACATATTTTAAATCTTGGTCCTAATTTTCCAGAATTATAGATTTTAGACATGATTTATGGAGATAAATTAACCAACATGAAAATTTTGTTGTGGATAAGGTAAAATCATTGTATTATGTATATAAATTTAATTTTAATTATTAATTCTTATTTTGATATGTAATAATGTTGGAGTGATTTAGTACATCTAATTAGAATTAAATGAATCACATTGACCATGAGTAAATGAGGATGATTTGTGGATCAATCATTAAAGTTCCAATGGGTTAAGACTAATAATATCCTTTTATGAAATGTTATGAGATATAAAACATGTTATAAGAGATTTTGAATTTTGATATGAGGAATAAGGAACCCATAGTATGTATTTAGATATTTTAGAAAAGTTTATCTGGTCACATGTATAAGAGATGAATTTGTTGTCCATAAAAAGAAGAAGATAAAATATTTGGAGTGTATATAAGATATCAAATCTGATTAATTTTTTATTTTTTTTATAGTTATTTGGTATTTATAATAACATCATATAATTATATATCCAATCATGACAGTGAGTGATGAATCAATCAATAATAATTGTCACATTAGTCAATCAATGAGACATAATACCTACACATAGTGATGAATCAATCAAATTCTATAAAATATTACTAAATTTTATTAATTATCATAAGGATGGTCTATCCTCATAACACACACAATATAAAAGTGCACAAAATATAATAATTTTCACATTACTCGATTAATGATACGTAATACATACACATAGTGATCCAAAATCATCCATCAAAAAATTATAACCAATTCCTCACCATAAAATAAAACAAGTATGACCCACTACTAACTTCATCTAAAATCTCTAATAAACAAAAACCAATACATATCCTAGAATATCTTAGTAGCCTCATATTAACCTTCATTCCAATCCATATATCATTACATGTGCATCGAGATAAATTATCAAATGGTGAGTATAATGACATGTTAGTATATACATTTTTGACCACACATAAGTTTCAAATATGTATAAAACATAATTGATATCATAAGTGTTCATATTCAATGCATACTACCCACTCATATATAGGAATATTACATAATATCAAATAATTAGAAGAAATAAAAAATACTAACAAATCAAACAAATAACTAAACAACCATTAATTATTTTGTGCCTTATCGCTTAACCCACCATGACACTTCCTAATCCAATACTACTTTTCATATTACCAAACTCTTTATTATACCCATATGAATTTCGAATAATCCACTATATGAATTCATCGTGATCAATTCCTACGAAAAATTATACTAGATATTAACTAAACCTCACCAAGTTACTATGAATCATACCCAACCTAATTACCCTGCATAAATTGTCATATCTAATTAAAACATAAAAAATAACTGATTACCCAAATTACTCATTAAAACACCCATGATTTCAAGTAAAATTAATAGAAATTGGATCCATAAATCATTAATTGTATCCATTAGTCTAGTATAATTTATTTTTGGAAATTTAAAACAGCATGTGATGTCATCCAATACAAAATAACCTATTAAAATTTCATTAAAATACCCAAATAATTTCTAATAAAATAAAAATAGATAATTATAGACCCAAAATAATACCACTATGAACTTTTTCACCAATGGAATATAAATCCCCTGGAACAGACTCCCTTAACCTTCCTGAGAAAAATTACTAACAAAAAACGTTTCATCCATTCCATACAAAACCCAAAAATGAAAAAAAAAATATAAAACTATAAATTATTATGAGTGATGAAAAAGGATATAAAAATTAAATATAATATGTATAAATTTACCTATGATATATTCCCCTTACACATTTGGTTATAAGTGAAAAGTGATCGATAGCAAGAGGATCCTCCAAAATGTATTTGGAAGGACCTCTCATTGAGCTCCCAATATATAAGTAATAAAAATTTAAAATTTTAATATTTTAGATTTAAAATAAAAAAAATTAAGGAACTTATAAAAAATATCCATTGGATAAATTTTTTACCTCAAATCACACACCAACCATGAATTACCTACTATCCCACATTTTCTAAAATCCTCAGTTTACTAGATTGCGCACTACTTGTGTATTTTTTAAAAATCAAACATTCTACCAAAATTCGCCTTTAAACATCCATAAACACTCATTTAACTTCCAAAAATCCATTTTAAGTCAAAATAAGGCGTTCTCTATGGTGAGATTTTTTTCCCTAGACCCAAATTGAACATGCACTTATTGATTACCATATAGTATGATATGTGCAATATTTATACCTACCATGATAGTAACATATATTATGCATATACTATATATGATAATTTCCAAAGATTACATGTCATATCAAAAGGTTATATAATTTCTTAGCTATAATGATAACCTCGTGATACTAGGACAGTAATCTTAATAATAACTTTTATTTTCAAGATATATAAATCTACCAAGACACAAATTATTTTTGATTATCAAGTGTTGATGGATCATAATTTTTGGGAATTATTCACATGATTTTCATACTATGGAATCGAATGTATTGGAGGTCATCGATATTTACTAACCTATATAAAAACCATATGCTTTGGATGTTAATAGATGTTATTATCTATGAACTTATGTATTGTTCTCTCGACTTAATATCATTGTTAATGTATATCATTGATGACATACTTTAATATATGATAAAAAATAAAATTTAATATTTATGTTGAGGTATCAGGAATTGGGTTCATCATTAGTTATATAATAATGATTGAATGACCAAATAAGAATTGATGTTTCTATGTACTGAATAAATATATTCAAAAACCTTTTAATTTGATGATTAAACCTTAAATAAATCCTTGTCCATGGTGTATAAAGTCAATAACATTAGTTATAGTTAAGTAAAGATAAATAAATCATTAAAGGATAGTCTATAAAAGTATAAATCC
Organism: Viscum album; assembly: GCA_963277665.1. Classification (NCBI taxonomy): domain Eukaryota; kingdom Viridiplantae; phylum Streptophyta; class Magnoliopsida; order Santalales; family Viscaceae; genus Viscum; species Viscum album. The sequence goes on from OY728151.1 coordinate 571,459,401, forward strand.
ACATTTAAGAGATATCACATGATAAATATATTATATTATATGGTAAGTGTTCATAGGATGTTGTCATAGAAATTACAATTTCTTATCTCTTTAATATCCAAGCTTTTTTTCTAGATACCCCTCTTATTCTATGAGTAAAACTCACAACTATCAAGATAAACTATTAGAAAATCACATATAAAGTTTAACTATAAGGTCAACTAGTTTAGATGAATTAGATTTTAAGACAAAGTAGAGACTACATCCATTGATAATTGAACATCTGAGTGTGATTGATCATAAGTAAATTATTAAATAAGTTAAATTTTATGTTATTCATTCTTTGAATAAAAATAATTGAATTTATTTTTTAATTTATTCAAAATTTATATATTTTTAAATATTTCAATACAATAAAATAATTTTTCAAATTAATTTCATTTATTTATGGTTTATTAAAAAAATCTAGTAAGAACAACCCAAGATAATGGTTCCTAGTTCATCACAAGACATTAAATTATGTTACATGTCAATTGTGAAATATCCTTGACACTTATGATAAGTTAATTAAGTCATTTTTGAAATACCTTGTTACTTTTAAAGGTTAACATCCTTTAGAAACTAAACTAAAAATAAATATATTTTAACCTTAGTATAAAACCTTGTTTTAGACTCATGAATAATAAGAGTAACTCTATTCAAAAATTATACATCTCCCACTCATTATATGAAGTTCTAGAGGATAAAATTGAAGAAATAACATGAATGGTACAATTTTTTCTTCAAAAATCCCATTTACTGTGTTTTAGCGATAAAAAAGGCATAAAAAGTAATCATTTTTATCATTATATAACACACATGACATATTTTGATGAAGAAAATAACTATCCCATTTTTATTGATAATCCATAGGGTTCTTCACTAGGTGATTTGTGCAACAATGATTCACCATCATGAAGACTACATCCAGATTTTGTGAATGAATGAGACAATATTTTAGTTATTATCTTCATACTTCAATTATATATATATATTTCAATATTTAATTTATACACTGGTGTTCTAAATCTTATGTTACGACATAGATTTTATTAAAAAAAATAAAATAATGATACCAAACCCTTCTATAGTTCCCAAATTCTTTAAAGTGGTATCAAAGTTATCCTACATAATTTAAGTCGATAAATTTTATTAAATTTTATAGAATTCAATTAATGGGATTTCATATGCTCCTAAAACTATATATAATATAAAAAATAGACTTTATATAGCTATGATATAACCATCCAATTTCAAAAAAGAAATCTAGGATGGGGGGTCTATCACATCTGGAGAGAAAATTGATCCACTCGTGCATCTAAAAATATTAAAAAATGTAAAATGTTGGAATCAAATGTAACCCTCTATTATAATCCAACCCCTCCCCCACCCCATTCATTAAGGGGTGACCACCTAAGGTTTGTTCCTTACATGTATAAAATAAAAAATATTTATTTATTTAAATTAGGAGGTACCACCCCTTATAGTAATTAGGACATCTGACCTAGGTAGGGCTAGGCCAAGTCTTTCCTGACCCAATAATCCTAACCAAGATTGTTTTTCCTTATATACTTATTTAATGGATTAAAATTACCTAAAAAATCTAAAAAGTTCTTGATTTTTATAAAATATAGTTAATTAAACAAAAAAAATTTGAGTACCACATGATGTATCGTTAATGAATTAAAATTTTCCAAATGCTATGAAAAAATCCTTCAAGTATAATTTTACCTTATTTAATAAATTTTATTAACTATATATTTATATTAACTAATCATGATATTCAATCGAACTAGGTATGTTTAGTTTATTATTTATTTATTTTTAATTGTCACAATAAGTTTTATTTCTTAATAAGTATTTATAAAATATATGTTTTTGATGACCTTTGAACCATGCCTCCATATTTATAATGTATAAGGGTATTTATTCCACATTTAAACATTATATATAATTTTTACATCCCACATACCCATCACCTGTATATGAGTACATGATTGGGAGGGTGGAGGTCAACATGATGAGCGTGTTCAATATGAGAGCTAATATAAAACCAAAAAAAATTAAAAATACATTGTAGAATGAGTACACTATAACTTGATCATGTCAATATCCTAATAATTTTACCTAGAGTCTCTCATGTTCTATCATCCACTCTATAGATCAACCAATAGAATACATCTCATGATCAAATAATTATTTATTTATCATTATCACAGATGTACAGTTATATTTTTATGAATTCATGGATTATATTAAATCAAATAGAAAACTTAACAAGATTGCAATGATAAAGGTAAATAAATGTATTGTGAATGATTTCTATTTATGCTTGTTTAATTTTATGAAATTGACCTATTAGTAAAATTAAAAAACATGATAAATATAATTTATTTCATTAAAAAAAAAAATAAAGGAAATATTAATCCATTAATGTCTTTCATCACTCTATTTCAAATGAATCCATATTTTTAGGTGATCATCATCCATAATAGATAGTGACTTATAAAATAAGGGAGTTAAAATAAAATTTATGAATTTGATTGACTAAAATTGGCATTAGATAAGTAGTTATAAATTTATTGGTATAATTCTAAATGAAATATGTTGATTAAATCTTTACTTAGTATTTATAGGAGATGGGACTCCACTCAATAGATCAAGAAGATATGAGTTAATATTTTTTTTGCTAAAATCCAAATTTAAAACTCTCCATGTAGTTTTATAATCATATATTTTACTATGATGATATATTTTAAGGATCCTCATCCAATATAATATTAAATATACTAAATATTTGAAACCAAATGGTTAATGGATGTTGGGTTTTGAATAAAATATTGGGACACATTTATGGTTAAAAATTTAATAATGACTAGATAATTGGTAATCAAGATAAATTTATTAATTAGTTAAGTTATATTTTGTATAAAATGAGAAGTAAAACTAAATATAATTATTAGACAAATAAATTTTACTAATTATTTTTATGTGAATCCTAGTTTTGAATATAAAAAGTTTATAGAATTATAATTTCAACATCGGATGTTCATTCAGAGGATTTGCATCCATCAGAAATTTTATCAGTGGTAGGTGGATGAGCTAGGTGTGTAGGAAATGATACTTATTTTCTTCAAGTAGTAGTTTGGTCATTGGAATTTTTGAATTTGGATGAAACCAATAGTGGTCCATAATTTTGGTGAACTTTTTAGAAGCAATTATCTAGAAATAAGAACCAAGAAGTGTTTCTTGGGGAAAGTGGTTGAGGTCAAAAGTGTTATGAGAAATAAATAGTGACATTATATTTGTAGGCTTCCCCATCAATATGGGAATTTTTTATGACTTGGAAAACTGGAAAATCTTTCTATACAAGGATGTAGGGACCAACCATGGAAAATTTTTAATATAGTGAGTCCATGTGTGAATAGGGAATCTGACACATGCATAGTACATCATAGTTCTAAATAATTTCTAACAATTATGTAATAAAATAATATTAATTGTTTTTTGGTTAATTGTAATATTTTTTACTCTTGTTAACACAAATAACTCACAATATATCCACCCATTCAGGTCGTAAAAATTTATAAACACATTAATTGTCAAAGGTTCATTTATAGATTTATATACTTCAGTTTCATTTATTACCATTACTTATTTCTCACCTATGTATTTTTTTTATGTTAAGGTGTGTGTGATTTTGACTTATTATGTTGGCTAGGATGCAGTTAGTTACTACTTTTAGTATACTCGGTCAAGGGGAAGTGAATTTTTGGAGTTTTTTTTCATTATGATTATTTTTTCAAGAGATTCTGATAAATCTAGCGATCATACTTTTTTTGTTTTATAAATTGTACAAATGATCGGGTTTTCATGGACCATTTATTCCCCAAAAAGTGGTTCCAAAAATATTATAAAGCTCAAATTTCAACACGTTGGTGGTACTATAAACTTGGCATCATATTAAGGGAGTATAAATAAGAAATTTTATGGAATGGACTTTGGCCTCTAGTGAATATAGATTGAAGAACATCTAATTTATATGGAATTAAAAGTTCCATTTTCTAGGGTAAATATAGAGATAATGCAGAACTATTAATGGGAATATTTTTATGGGAAATATTTGGAACTAGTGAGAATGTATCTAGAAAGGAATTATTTTTCTCTATTTGAAATAATAAATCAATATTGGAAGGTCTGATGGTGTTGGAAAACATTTTTGAAAAACTGACTGCCCAAAACTAGGTTTTCAAGTTGTATCGGTTTTTCAATTTAGAATAGTTTAAAATCACTTGAATGAATTAAACATGATTTTTTGACCGATCCAGTTAGTAAAGTTAACTTTTTTGATGATGTAAGGGTGTTGTTACTAGTATATTAAGTTCCAAAGAACTAGGATGCAATGGCTACAGTAGTTAGTAACTCTCATGTAAAAACTAATCTCTTATTTAATGATATCTAAAAATTATTGTTAAATAAGTAACTAAGGTGGTGGGAAGTAAAAATACAAATCATTAACGCCTTTAATACTGAAGGAAGGGGTAGGAAACCCCTCAGAAGTGGGATTATCAGAAGAATCCATCAGTAGATAACTCTCAAAAAATGAAATTGGATAAAAGTTTATGTAAGTCAAATGTTATTATATAACCTACTAGAAATGTGGTGTGAGTGGATATATCAAAGACTATAAGCGTCAAAATTATATCATTAATATCCATCTACATATTATATTTAAGATTATATCAAATCAATGGGAAAAAAGTCCAAGGTCATCTACTAGGTTTAAATAATCCTATTAAAGCTTGGGTGATTTACTATGGGGGGATATTTTCATTAAAATAGAGATAAAATATGTATATTCAATTATATATCTAGGAATTTTTTTAAAATACATCTAGAAAATATTGAATCCTAGAAGATTTTTGGAATAGGATATGCAATAATCTGAATGAATAATGGAGGATTCTTGAAAGTATTATAAGTTCATCACATTTCTAGAATTATTAGAAATAGAATTTCCATTGGGAAAATTTATTATTATAGATATTCTACTAGATTTTCTAATATGGTATATAATTTTACCCAAGGATCAATGATATTTCCAAGATGAGTAAAGGATGGTACCCTTTACATGATTGGAAATTCATATTGTATTAAAATCATCAAAAGTACAACTTCCAATGATCTAGAAGTATGGCACTACAGGTTTGGTCACCTCAGTGAAAAGAACCTAAAATTTCTAAAGTATAAAGTAATTATAAATCTTTATCACATGTAAATTGGAAAGAGTTAATGTTTTATGTTGGGAAATCAAAAAACGGTATCCTTCAACATGTATAGTTAGAAACCCAAGAATCAGATGTTGGTGATTATTCACTTAGATGTTTAAGGTCCTAACCCTATTCAGTCCTACAGTGGTTCCTATAATTTTACAATTTCAATTATTATGATACTAGGAAGTATATATTTAATTCACAAAACAGAAGTCTGATGTATTTTATATGTTTACTCACTGAAAAGAAACAACTAGAGGAAATTATTTAAATCGTGATAATTAACATCAAAATTTAACAACAATTATAAATTATTAGATCTTATATAAATTGAATCCCATTACCATTTCCAAATAAAAAAATTATTTAAATTTCACAAAGTCCATTTTCGATTCATTTCAAAATTAAAGTTCTCCCATGAATTTAAAGAAACCAAAAAACAACAGCCAAAAAATTATTATAACATTAAAATTTCACTATAAAATGAATTTAAAAATTCACAACCTTAGTGTAATATATTTTTACTAAAAAACACTCAATGAATTTCTTAAAACTCATTACACCCATTATTAAATAAATTCAATGAAACTCATCGATCATAATCACTAATTTCATTATCTTTAATTTTAAAAACTAAAAAATTCCAAAGGTCTAGAAAAACACACATTTTAAAAAATATTGGGCTAATAGAACCATTTATAATTTAATAAATTATTCAAATTATATGAATTATTATTTTAATTAAATTTAAAAATCTATGTCTTGAAAATCATTTTGAGAAACCAAAAATTAGGCCATTATATGCCAAATTACATGTCTAAAACAAATAAATAATTAAATAAATGTAAGTTTATATACCCAAAAAAACTAATGAATTCTATATAACACAAAAATAAATTCTATGGATTCATAATACCACTCCCTTTATAGGAAACCTCTTTTAAATATTAAAAAAACAATAATTTATCTAACAAATAAAAAAATTCAAGTCAATCTAATTCAATGAAAATATGAATAAATTAAATAACTAATTTAATAAATATGAACCTAATATATAAAAATGATAATGTTAAAAGGAAATAATAAGGTACCATCATCTGTTTCACCCAATAAGTATTCAAAGGTTCAAAAAACAATAAAATCAATAATAAGCATAGGGGCCTTAACTGAATAGAACATTTCCCCAACAATCCACAAAGGTTCCCCAAATAAAACCACACATTAAAATCAAATACAATAAAAAATAAATTACATAATCAATTTAACCATTATCAGGTGGAACTTATAACTATTATCCCTCCAACTAAGGTTAATAATATTAGGCTATAAATTTTGAGCCTTATCCCCCCATCTAAGATTAATCATTCTTCGGTGTAACTTCTAAACAATCTACCCCAAACAAGGTTACTCATATCGAGGTGTCATTTTTTTAATATTATCTTGAAATGTTTTTAATGACACAACAATTATTAAAAAAAATTTATAAATAAATAAAAATATTATTTTTCTACAAGATCTACAAATAAAATAAGTAAATAAAACCTACCTAATATTTAATGATCCAAACTATCTAATATTTTTCACATAGTATTAATAGGTATCACTAATAATTATATAATTGACTCCTCCTTTATATGGTATCTATGGGATTTGTAATACTCTCAAAACTTGGGAATGACTACCTTAAAGTAATTATGTGATAGATACATTAAAGGATTAAACAAAATGAGAACTAAATATAACTTTAATTTAAAAAGTTTTTAGATAATGGTTCTTGTATATGAATTATACTTGTTTTTAATGATTGAAATTATTTATATTATCCTCAAATAATTATAAAAATTCTCAAAATTTTGAAATATTTATGAAATGTTTCATAAATGTTTCAAATATTAAAACCCTTTATCAGTACTGGACCTATTCCACCAATTAATTTTTTAAAATCTGAATAATTAGTTATCTATTTAAACTATTATAAATATTATCCAATGATATTGTTATATAATATTGATAGAAATGATTAGGCAAAATATATTGATTCAAGTTTCATTACATAATGTACACATATTCATCCACCAAACCATGACAAAGTGACCCTAACTACATCATGGTTCATAGTATCACAAACAATATCATGGTTTATAAGAACATGTAATAGTTTATTTATTAGTGAATATTTCTAATAATTGTCAAAATAAACTAAATCATAATAGACTTAGACCAATTTTATCTTATTTAATATCCTATATTTTAAATTGTGATACCATATCAAAAAATCATATTGGATACCCATAAAAAACCTTTTAGAAAAAAATATCATTGATTTTCCACTCATGTTATATCATAAATAACATATTTTGAAAATCTATCCAAAACTTCTTTTGAATATATTCCAAAAAAACATTTGGCATAGCTCTAAATGTACTGTAAAATAATTTATGACAAAACATAAACCTCATTCACACCACCAAAAAGTGTTACCCAATGAAAAATTTATAGCATTGATAATAACTATAAATTCTATAATCCATAAATATTTACAAAGATATACCTCTAGAAAAGAAAAAAAATATATTAAAGCTGCAAATGGATTTCAAAGGATCTCAATTAAAAAGATGTATCTTTATACATTTTTTTAGTAATTGTGTCATATATAAGTCTTTATAATCATGAAACCTCTTTATCTAATCAATAAAGTTACCATGAGACATAGATTATGTCAATCAAATATTTTTTACTCATATGTGCTTTATTATTTGAGTTTAGGCTGGAGAAATTTTCGAACACATCAAATATCATTCACCTGATCAATGATCACATCACTTTCCCCTTTCCCAAATAGATAATAATAATACCTGTAACTTATCTAGGTATGAATATACACTTATTTATTTTATCTCAATCGATTTAATGGATGTTATAATCATCATATTACAGGAAAACTCCAAACTGGGTTAAACCTCAATGAATGACATGATTAGAAACATATCCACCAACACTAAATTAGCTCATCCATGATAAGTAATTAGAAATTTATAAAATTATAAAGTCTCCCATTCTAGGTATTTTTTTAAGATCAGTTAAAATTAGTCAATATAAAACATGCACCCTAGTATACTATAGACATAGTGTATGAAACTCTATGTGGTATATGTAGTGGGTCATCCAAAATTATAAAAAAATTTCTCTACCTCATGAGAAAATTTTATATATCTTTAAAAAACAATCCCATGCTAAAATTTACATATCATTTCAACATGTAGCATATGATTATGGTCATCGATTAGGGATAACTCGAAGTCAGTTTTTGGTAGGATAATTATTATTTCCCTTCATATAATATATACATCCAACATGAAAAAAATGATAATGTGGAGTTTATGTTTCATATAACATGATACATTTGTATATTTCTTAAACTCCTTTATGAATACTAAAAAACAATCCATAAGGTGATAGCTAATCATATACCATATGATAGATCATTATAGATTCAATGTTGGTTTCAACACTTCTAGGGTTTTTTAAACTCATAACATCTCTATGTAATTTCTCTCACATCTCTATGTGACAATCTGATAAATCATCCCTCTAAAATCCTTTATTAAGTAACAACTATAAGGAATTAAGGTTTAAATTAAGGTGATATTTGGATTCATAATCCTTATTTTTAACACTATGAACATAATATTCAAACGTCTTTACTTTAAAACATCAAAATTTATGATTTTAGTAACTTATATTATCTAAATATTTATAACTCTTTATAAGTTACCATCATCATATTTAGAAAATTTACCTCTTTAATATTTCTATGGTATCATTCAGTAATAATTTTTAAATGTAACTCTTTACATTAAGATCATTATTTACCAATATTTCCTAAACTCTTTCTTGATATAAGGTGACATAAACCTTGAATTAAACTCATAAAATATTTTATTTGTTATATTTTGAACTTCTCTAAATCTAAAAATACTCTTAAAATATTCTTAGATGTTATATATTATCTAAAAATATATATTTTTGATGTACATATTTTTTAGAAAGTAAAACCTATTTTCTTTATGGTAATATTTAAAAAATAAAATATTAATAACCATATCTTATATGGTATTATATATTTTTAGGGAAATATCCTGAAAATAAATTATTCATTAAAATATGCCACTAAACGGGAACATGTCACTTATATTTTGAAAAAAAGTAATTTAGATAAATTGTCTTATCTGTAGTAAAAATCCTTTTTCATGGGTTATAATTGATTAAAGGGTTCCCTCTCAAGAAATAATTGATGGTGATGGGAATAAGTCATGTGTTCTAGGTGTATTGGGGCCTTTGTTAGATGGAAAGTATACTAATAATACTCTACAAAATGGAATCTATAATGAAGGAGAGTTTGGTCTGAGTTCGTTTGTCGATGATGCATCCTATACATAAGTTTTTAGGAAAGGGTATTTGGGAAATCAATACCTTCCCCTGCTGATTGTGACTACTTGTATATGAGTTTGGGATTTCTTATCCTTAATGGTTGGTTCCCCAAAACTGTATATGAAAATTTTAGTATTACAATTGGGGTTGTTGGATTAGGTGAGTCCTGATACGTCCTCTTATAGACTAATGAGTAAAGAGTCTCTTGATTGCATGGAATAAATATCAAGTTGAGACTACTAGTCTTGATAATAAGGATCCATTGAAGAGAATATAAATATCCTCCAATTTTGATGTTGATTTGAAAGGGGTATATTCATAATCCAGGGTTCACAGTAGGTATGAAATCATAGAGAAAGAGAACATGGGTAGTGGGGGTGATGATGGATAGTAAATTCCAAAGTCAAAATAGAAAGGGGAGAAAACTAGTGTTAAGATTTTTCAAGTTAAGAAAGTATAATAAGATCTTATGGAGGGATATATGGATCCTTAATAGGATTTTATATGGGAAGATGAGTAAACATTGGGTAGCTCTAACTGTGGGCCAAATGGGTAAGATGTAAACTCCTATGTACAAATGAAAAAAAAATAGAAAGGGTAGTTTCGATCCAGAATTCTACACAGTTAAAAAATTAAAGAAAATAATAATTAGAAAGTAATATAATATTATTACCAGTCCAATTCTCACAATATTTTTGAGGAAATAAAAATGATAAAATAATGCATGAAAAGTGTCTTTATAAAGGAAAACATCTATTAATGGAGGTCTTGGGAAATATCATCTTGTTTTAAAATTAAATCCAATAAAGGAGGAGGTGGTAGGGGATCCTTACAAGTCTAATATAGAACCCAAATCAACAGATTATAGGGTCGTCAAGGAGCAATACTCATGGGAAGATGTAAGTGAAACAAAATACTCATTTGGGTCTGATACTAAATTCCATGGAGGAGATTCTGGAAGGGGATTTGAACATCAAGGGCCTGATGGAGGATATCAAAAAAATATGAACGAGTGATAAGAGTTTAATTAGATAATGAATAAATGGAATAGATTAATAAAAAATCCCACATTTTGATTCATTGTTTTAAAAAAGGAAATATTTTCATTGAAAAGTATATCAAAACATAGTAAAATATCTCTTGCTACTTTGAAAACTTCATAAAAGATAAACCAAATAAGTGATACTTTTATAATGAATGGATCTTAAACAAGGTACATGGATTTAATATTTTAAATTTTTTCTAAATTGATTCTATTATGTCCTTTTTGAGTAAAAATATATGTTTTTATGGTGATTATGTTAGGGTTCCCACTATAAAATTGTTTTTCCTATAAATAAAAATATTGAACTTGAGAGATAAAATTCATTTTTATATTTATCATATTTTAAGACATCATATAGGATTGGATCAATCATAAAAAAAGTATGTAAAAATCATTATCTTATATTATTTATGACATCCATTATTTACAAGTAACTTCACTTATCATATATAATAAAGGGACGACAATACACAGTCATTATTTTAATCCACTAAATATTTTATGTAATCCACTATTTCCAACTTCTTTATCTCTTTATCACTTGAATATATATATCAATATTTAACTATAACTCCTTGTTTTGTTTTAAACTCATTCATGTATTTACAAAAATCATATAATGTACAATTGGTATCATATACCCATCATAATAAAAGAATTGGGTCCTATAACATTAATACATGATGTGGACTCTCCACAGAGTGTTTTTATCCCTTTATACATTTTAGTAAATTTCTCTTGTAGTGACTATATTCTCTATAATGGATATATTTTTCCTCCATCCTAAATCCCCTATTACATTTCATTGACTGATAATGACTATTAGACCCTCTAATTTTATTCTTCCATATTAATATATTAACCTTTATATGGTCATCATATCACTACAGCCTGGACCTCCCATGTCTTGCTCAGTAATCTTAATTATATTATTAGATTGGGTAAACTTTTATTTAACTCGTTCATATTTTAGTTTAAAATGAATTTCCATAACCTTTTTGAAAGTGATTTCAAAATAAATTCACTAACACTATCCTCAAAAAATTATTAACATACCAAATCATATTGAGTACATTATTTGATATTTAATTTCCTTTAGTTATATTACGTCTTACTCTCATACCTTGTTTTTCCTTGGTAAATCCTTTTCAGTTAATTTACCATCTTCAATGCATCCATGATCTCCTGTTTCCTTTAAAAAATAGGATTCATGAATAGATAAATGAGAGTACAGAAATTATCTAAATCATTGAAATGATTATTGTAAGAATATCTATCTATTATTTAAATATCCTAACCAGTAAAATTATTACAAAGAAGATAATTTTACAAATAGATTTTTCCATATTTATTAAGAATAATTCTCATGTTCTTGTACTACTCAAATATATCACTTCCATTAACCTTTTACTTTTAAAAAACTTATCTCAAATTCATACTAGATGATGATGACCCCATTTTTACTTATAATAAAAAAATTATCATAAAAGTATCAAATTTTACCATTAATTAATAAGGAATTTTATTAAATGTGTTCCTTTTAAGATGATAACCCATTTTCAATTTATATCATTTTCATTAGTGATATAATATCTATATTTCATTGAGGCATTGAGTTTTACTTAGTGTTTCTCTCATCATATATCTATTTAAGTAGACTATCATGGAAAACATAACATATATAACCCTTAGATAGTTGTCTAGATAACTCATTACCCAATCCATCATATGGATAATAATAACTCTATTCCTCGGGTATCAAAACCTTTAGGGTTTTCTAGATAAGTTAAAGCCCAATATTTTTCCAAATATGGGAAAATAACCTTATTAGGGTTACCCATAACCCTCTTTCCACATACAAGGTAATCCATGGGAATAATACTTTTTTATAATATTCCCATTTAGATAATATAGTGCTTATAAATTGTTCAATTTAGAAAGAATATAACACATATTATTTTTAAGGGGTTTTAAAATATCACTATATTATCTCATGTATTCCCTATATGTATCATTATTATAATGATTTTTTTATATCCTATAAATTCAACCAAATTAATATGTTTAAAACATAATATTATGTAACTCCTTATATAACTCATGATTTTTTTTTACTTATCCTGAAATAAAATACAATCATATTCACACATAACTAAATGAATCTCATGAATAAGGTACATGATACCCTTTCATGTAAAGGTTTAGAATAATTTTAAACTAAAATTCAAATAAGAGTAAGAATTTAATGATAAGTAGCTAGCACACGATTTTCTTGATAGATCTTAAGCCTCCTATCTAGTGATAATTCCTATCTAAAGTCCCACCATCCATGGATCATTTCATAAGAGATAAATTAATTTCATTAAAATTCCAATTCCTAGTGTATGTAATCAAAATTTAATATCAACTTTATAACCTACAAACCAATCATATTAATGGTTAAAGATTACTAATCCTTATATCATATGTAGCATGTTTCTGCTTATATATATGGTTTGAAATTTATAAGAAGTATTTTAACCATTTAAACTAAAACATACATCCATTAATAATATAAACACAATATTTTATGAATAACACAACATGGAATAAGGTAAATAAATAAATATTTTAAAAAATTACACATGAGATAAACATATATGATCATTTTATAAATAAAGTAATTAAAAACACATTATAATTAGGACATGATTTATATAAATTTTATAAAATAAATGAATTTAAAATTTTAAAATTTATTCAATCTGAAATAGTTCATATTATTATTCAATATAAAATCTTTAATATTATTAATTTTTATGTTATTTAATGTAAAAAAATTTATATTAATAATATTTGATATTTATAAAGCATTAATCATATAAACATGTAATATTGTACATAAAATATTTACATAAACTAAATATCACATATTTTAAAGGTAAAAACTTTTAATATAAACCATTAATATTATTATTTTTAAATATTTAATAGATCTATATAAACTCTTATCTTTTTCTTTATTTTTCAAATTTAAAAATATTTTATAAATTCATTAAGAGTGGAAATTTTCTTTAAAACCAGATCACATCTACCAAAATGTTTTGTAATACTATAAAGAACCCCCTCACATTTAGAACAAACCCTTTGGGTTGGATTCGGTGAAGGTTCTTGATATTTTATAGGGATTTTTTTATTTAAAACATAAAAACCAAAACTATCCTCAATAAAAACCATGACATAGATTTTAATGGGTGAAAAATATCTCCATGGGGAATCACATATATTTTCTTTGGGATATTTTTCTTAAATAAAATCCTTTAAAATTAATATATTAGAAACCATATTAGGTTTTTAACTATTATATAATTCTTTTCTTATTAAAATCAAATCCCAATACTAACCATAAGTTTTTTTTAAATCACAATGTTATATTATCTTTTAGAGATGTTATGCTTTTTATACATTATTCCTGAAAATTATTATTAAACCATGATTTACCATAAAAAATTTTATAAAATAACCCACATTTTATTCTTTAAACATTTCTTGTCTTCAAAAGTATCATGAAGATAACCATTTTTCTAAAAAAAACATGTTGTGGTTTTGAGAAATTACATTTTAAAATTTTCTTCATCAATTCAAAAATCAAAAAAAAAATTAATGCAACTAACTTTAATAAAAACAAAGGATTTTTTAGGGGTAAAATATTATATATAAATGATGAAAATGAATAAAAAATATTTTTTCCTCAATGTCTTTCTATTTATTTAAACGGAATAAAATAAATAAATAACATGTACCTTTTCTCAGATCATTCAAATTATATTTGATTCTTTACATGATATTGATAGGGATCATAGAAAAAACAAATGATAAAATATTTCCTCCTATGGTATCCATAGGTTTGGTGAATATCCCAATTATTGGGAATAAATTTCATAATTCCATAGACTGATAGAACCTTTAATTAAAATAATGAAGAGAATAAAATCTAAATAGAACTTTTGTTAGAGGAATTTTTATTACCTAAATCGCATATTCTAATTTCAAACATTTTCAATGATTTATAATTTTTATTTTCCCAAAAAATACTCAAAAATTCTTCTCAAACATATTACCTATTGATGAAATATTTTATAATCATTTATAATATTATAACTCTTGGTAACATTTGATCCAATTCCTACCACTTATTGTTTAAAATTTAAACAATCAATTGGTAATAAAAACTTTTCTAAATATAAATAAATGATACTTTAAAACATTAATAATATAATATAATGGTATAAATAGGCTGAGTAAAACATTATAGAATATTTTATACAAAGTAATGCACTAAGCCATGATACTGTGACTCTCACATTGTCAATGATTACACCAATATAAACCATGACACAGTTTATACCAAAAAGTAATGGTTGGATATTTGATGAATGTTTCTAATATCTCCCATTACTAATATATATTTTAAATAAAATAAAACTATTTTAAATAGATATTTTTTAAATACCTCCATTTCCCTAAAATAGATGTTCATTTTTTGAAGGATCTTCAATAATTCTAAAAATACATTATAAATTTTCTATAAATTTTTTAAAATAATTAAATATTATTGTAATAAAAACAAAAAAATCAAAATAATTAGGTTTAAAACAAACAATTCCATGGGTTATACCCCCAAAACATTTATTTTTTTATAACTTTTCAATAACCATTATATATTGAATCGCTATAAAATGATTTATCAAAATTATAACCTAATTGGAATAATATTATTTGGACTTATAAAATTATATCATTTAAGTGAAGAAAATTATAAATCCATATAATAAAACTCATAGTATTCAACATAACATCCTTTTTTCCATCAGAATTCATTGTAATCAATAGCCATTGGAAAATACAATTTTCATTTTAAATGTATCATTAATGACTAATAGTCATTTACATATAAAAACAGTCCATTGAAGTGTTACATAATAAAACACATTAAATTGCCAATATATCACAAAAAAAACCTTTATATCACAAACAAAAATTCAAATAACTAAATTCAACTAAATAAATTTCTATTATGTTCATAATCCTAAAAATTTAAATTCAATCATAAAAAATCGATATAGAACAAAAAAAGCACAAAAAATTTCAAATAAGATTTATCATCTTAAAATATTTATATAACCAATTGGTAGAACCACAAACAAAAAACTAAATCATGGTAAAACACCAAATTAAAAAAAATAGTTTTTTTAAATCACAATAATAAAATAAAGGTTTTAATCAAACTTTATCACTTACAAAAAAAGATACCTTTAACAATTATATTTATAATGAACGAAATTATATTTTATTTTAACATTATTACCAAGATAACTATAGTTGAATATTATTAAACCATACCTCAATCAATTTAAAAACCACACCAAAAAAATTCAAAGACCATTAAATTTCACTAGTAAATCACATTTTTTTAATATCATTTAAATGTTTGAAAAATAATTTTTTTGACAATGAAATCCATAAACAATAATCACTCATATAATTTGTATCACTTTAGTGGATCTATCCATTTAAAACAACATATATTACTTTATGAATTCACATGATTCGTTCGATTAAAACGACTGTTGCACTATTTTTTTGAGTGGACAGAAAACACCCAACCAATTAGTTCACCAAAAAATTAACCATTTATAACTATTATATAGTACTTTAATGAATATTAAATAGGATTAGGTTTCATAACATCTTATGTAATTCTATTAAATATTAATTACACTCAATACCAATCATTTATATTCACTAAAACACAATGAATAATCAAAAAAATATCAAACATATCATTTAAAACATTATATCACATGAATATTCAAAAAAAATTGTAAAATTACAAATAAATCCATGTTAGTGACATAATAAAACACAGGGATTTAATAAAATTTAATAATACTACTAGAATGTTATTATATGATACATGTGATACAATCCCCGTATTAGTCCTTCATGTCCAATACATCTCACTTGGGGAAAACTATAACTCACTTGTTCTATGTCAACTAACATGACACATGTATTGAAATTATATGTAAACTCAAACCCGATTATAATTGTGTTTATCTATTATTAATTATATAAACTATCTCCTAAAATTCATGATTTCTTATCCCCACCCCAATCAACCAATTAAATATAATTAATTCCATTTATAATGCCTTAACCTAAACCTTTTACTCAAACCCCTAATGTAAAGTTGCAATATTACTAGACCCTTCAAGTATCCCTCAGATTCAAAGGATAGAAATTATTTTCAAGGGTATACAATTACTCTTGGGGTAATTTTTACCCTCATAGATCATATTATGTTGAAAATCATAAAATATAGAAATTAGTGTAATGTATAATGAATGAGATTCATACATGCATATATATATACATGCAGAAATCTACAACTACACAATGGTAAAAAAAATACAGCCAGCAAGTAACCCTACATTATGAGAAAGATGGACCATTAAAAATATCATCCATTATCTCCACTTTTTAATAACTAGTATATTATGAGACTATAATAGTATTTAACCTAAAATTCAAGACCAATATCAATTACATGTGCCTTAAGATATTCTTGTAGGGTATAGGTGTCACAAATTTTTAGGATTTTCCTATAGTACCTTACTTGAATTATATAATTTTTTAAAAAATGGGTTTTATCATAGGTGGTTATATGTTATGTATGATCCCACCCATTATAAAATTCCATGATCTATAAACCATATGTTATCCCAAGATGGGTATTCTATAAAACCTGAGGTGTGTCTCTCTGCACACCGGAGGTTGACAGCTATTATTGAGAGTCCAATAGTTGTGTTTGGAGACTATATACTTGGTAATATCATATAAATTAAGAAGTAGATAATATAATTATCATAAAACATTATATTAAGAATAAGTTATTACAGCTAAGATCCAAATATTAGTAATATATACATCAATAATATTTAACCTAAAAATAAATCAAATAAAAAATCCAAGTCACCCCTAGAATAGTCTCCCAAAATCCATCCAGAAACTCTATAAAAATACTATGGATAGCCTATTGCTAAAAGAGAAACATAATTATTGCACACACACTGAGGTTTCTATATAGTGTGTAATAAATACATCATAATAGGGTCTCACTAATTTCCCCCCATATTCACCATTATATATAGTGTATATTTTCATGGTGAAATGAATCAGGAAGTAAAATACTATATACAAGAATATAATTTTGGTTAATGTATGTTAATCAAGACCCTACAACACCAAAACTCACTAATGTTGCCTAATTTTAGTAATATTTATATCATAATCACCACAATAGTAAAATCATCATGATTAAGGTCCAATGTAGTTATATCCAAGCACATAAGAATCCCATCTGGGGAAAGTTTTAATATATCTATTCTTAAGCACGTTAGAACCCTTTAGGGGAAAGGCGTAACATATCTAGTACCAGGAATATGAAAAACCCATCTTGGAAAAGGTATAACATATCTAGTCCCATTAATATTATAATAATTATAAATCCTTTAACTTTATTACTCTATTAAATCTTGGTTTTCTTACATTTTATCACCTCATAATGGTTTCCTACTCAAGTATTACCTTCTCCCCCTTTTCATCCTTCCTTATTTATTTTTTCACTTTCTAGTTTTTTTAGTGATTTAGTGTTCTTGGATTTATCATCCTCGCTATTATGCTTCAATCACTCGTATCCCATTTCAATGCATCCATTTTGTGTTTTTGGAGTTTCTATTTCCTCTTTATTAGTTTTGGATCCCCCTATATATCTCCCTTTGGTGTATCTTAGGTCTACTTTCTAAAAGTTTTTACAATTATTGCTTCAGTGATTTTTATTATCTCTAATATGCAATTATAGTGTTTGGTTATGTGATTCATAATTTTTCATGTCACTCTACTACTCATGTTTAATGTATTTTACATTAGATTCGTTATTCTATTTATAATGGATTACTTTCTTGTGTATCATTCTGAGTAAAATGGACCTAATTTCCTAGGTTAGGTAGTTATTGGGACTATTCTAGTGATTCATTATAATGTTATTATATGAGAGGATGTGAGGTAGGTATCATATCACTCTTTAAGGGGGATTATTTTCTACTTTCAGACTCTCGTATAGATTTAATATTTGTTAATAAATCCATCCCAAATCCTAGTGTGAGACTAATTACAACCATGTAAGTTATCAATCAAAACAATTTGTTGATATGAACTTCTATATATATTATAGGTCCTCCATGATTCTCTTATTCATTGATTATTCTGTTTTTAAATCCACATGGTTGGGAATTTTTCAACTTGTCGCCATACATGGATATGTAAGGTGTTGTGGTAATATGATCGGGGCCATGAAAGGGGCTTCCTATGCAACCATATTGAGGGAATCATAACCCATATTGTTCAGGGTCATTTAATAGGATATGTAGTGATTTTAAGTTTGTGTGACAAGGACTAATGTGTTTCTTTTTAAGGTTGTGAAATCCTGACCAATGATATATTGGGATTGAACTTTAAGGCGGCATCTAACATATCCTAGTTTACAAGAATCAAATCCCATGTAGTTTGGGTTTCACAGTTTAATGTCATATTATAGAACTATAACATGTGGTTTAACATCATGTGGTTAATATTTATGTTATATAGTTTAAAGGAATACATCTATGACTTCTAGGTGAAAATTGTATAGTGAATGTTTATGTGGTACATACATATTGATGGCCTTTTTTGTTCATCATGTTTATTGGTAATGAAACATTAGAAGGGATAGTTTCTTATGGGTAATATGGATTATTGGAGGTGATTGGTTTACCAGGTATATGGCCCATTCAGTATGGTTTCAAAGGTAATATGGCCCAGTGAGGATAATGGCCTCATAAAGAATATAGCCTATTGGGGATGGTTTCATTGGGAATATGTCTAAGTGATGATGACTTTCTTTTAGGTAATATGGTGCATTGATTATGATTTCATGTGGAATATCGCTTACTAAGGATGATTGGATTTCCAGTAATATGGCTTATTGAGGATGGTTTCATGGGTAACATGGTCCATGAAGGATGATATTATGGCAAGAAATATGGCTCATTGAGGATGGTTTAATGGGTAATATGGTACATTTAGGATGATTTGATTTCAAGGAATATGGTCCTTTGAGGAGTGATTTCATCAGAGATATGCCCTCATTACAAGTATTTGGGGCTTACACATGGACTTCCCATTCAGTTTAGGGATCACTAATGGATCACTAGGATGATATTATTAATGATGGATTGATTGGGTCTCACATCTAAGGAGAAATAACATGTATAAATACACTTCCCTCTAATTAATGGTTGTGTAAGGAATAAAAATTGGACCTATGATGAATATAGACTCACGGGGTAGTGATTTTTTGGATTACACTAATTAGGAGTCCCTAGATCTACTAATAGGTAGTAAGGATATGTGTGTGGATTTTTCATATACTACTTTGAGGTTTGGATGTTCACTTCTTGTCTATTGGTAACAAGACTAGAAAGGAAAAATGTGCTCCTAATGAATATGTCCCTATGATGAAGTGGTTAGGGATTATTCATTGGAATTCTGTAAATGGATGTATCTAGCTCATTTATGAATCATAATGATGAAATTATCAATGGTAATATGTTCATGGTCTATAATTAAAAATAAATACCATGTATGCATGGCTCATTGAGTGGGTTGGGGTGGCCAGCTCAAAAATTTAGCAGCCAATAGAAGTAAAATGTACTAGGGTAGGTTTCACTAATAATATATTGATATGAACCCATGTTATCAATGTAATTTGTTACTGTAAACCCTTCAAGGGCCACTTCAGTTTGGGAGGATAACTAGGGTATTCCTTTTATCAATGTAATACATGATCTAAGAGGTTCATACTGATGTTCATGGCATGATCTTATGTCTTTGTATTCCATGGAGGAGTCTTTATGGGAATGGCTTTTTTGGGGCTTAGATCTTGGTGAAATAAATCCAAGATGGTTATTTTGGTTTATTCATCCAAGATAAATGATATGGGTGAAGTAAATGATGCAATATAAGTTTTATTTTCCATATTCGGGTTCGTTCATGAAGTGTACATTCTTAGTTCAGATGATTTATGTTCATGGACCATTAAGAGAATAAAATGTAATTTTGGAAGCCTCATTTGTGTGTTGAATTTTATGTGTAATTTGAATGGATATAGATATTATTTAAGGACACTAGTTTGTGAATGATTCTTCACAAACTACATGCCATGAACTAAGTTTTCATTTTTAATTTCTAATGGAGACTCACATAGGGGCCTCCGGGAATTTTTTTTGGGGTTTCTCCATAAATGATCCTCATGTATGGCCCTTTACAATTTATGTTCATGGGTTTGATCTAGTAAGGAGACTCATGTATGGTTATCTATGAACTTTTTCTGTGGTATTTCTCCAGGAAGGGCCCTCGCAAGCTTCCCTCTACAAAGGGGGTTCATGGGTGCACTTCATGAAAGGGATCCATGGAGGATATATACAGTCAATTATTCATGAAAATTAATTTATGAAGGGGGGTTTATGGTTATTTTTCATATTCATGAAGTCATTACACATGTAAAGAAAACACATGCATATAAAGAAGACTATCACTTTAGGATGAAATTTATTTTGAATTTTTTTCCTAGTTTTGATTTATTAACATTCAATTGATGATCAATAATTCATGGATTTCAATAAATTCCCAATGTTTTAATTGGTTCTGATTGACATGAAGAAGATATAATTTATAGAAAGTATTGGAACTTGTGAAATTACTTCCTAGTAAACATATGAGGTTCATGGCCCATGTAGGATGTGTGATCCCCACTATAAATAGTTAATGGGGGTCCTCATTACATTATTTATAGAAATATCCCCCAATCACCTCATGAGAAAATTCTAGCATGTGAACAAATCTCTTTGAATTCATATACTAACATGCATCATGAACAAACAACTACATTCAAACCTCCACATGTCATCCTCCATGTATGAACCATATTTTATGAATTAAATATTTATAAATGAGAAGAGGTAACCATGTACTCACCCCATTAAATTCTTTCTTTGTGTATTATGTGTTATATGAACCATTACTCACATAGTGACTATGCATTTCACATAGGTGCTATGAAAAATATCTAAAATTTGTTATTTTTTGATCAATTTCCCTATCTTATCTGATTATCGTTCCCCTTTATAGGATGAATCAAGAATAGAATTAAATTTCTCAAACCATTACTACAAGGAGGACTAAATGATCAAGAGTGTACATGCTAGATCACACCAATGTATCAACTCAAAGTACTAGTTTCTTTTAGAGCTCATCAAAGAAAGACTCCATGAATATCTTTAATCAGATTAGATGGACATATATGGGTTCAAGATACTAAGAGACACACCCATACCAATACCATGAACCCGGAATCCACTAATTAGTTGGATAAATTTCCATTATGAACTAGCTAGAGCTATAATTTCATCATTTGTCCATTCCATCAAATAGGTCAACCACTCTGAGGGTTATGATCTAGTATATATTCCCTTGAATATAAAGGAAAATTCATCCATACAAAATCAATAAGTGAAAAACTATGGGTTTATTTTTAAGAAATCAATGGTGGTCCAAACACTATTCCTTGTATTGAGATAATATCTTTTATCTGATAGATATTTAGATATGGATTTTCATTATACCCTCTACAATTGATAGTGCTTATAGGAGTTCGAACATGATCTCAAAGAACAAGGGTTGTTTGAGGATTCTAGGGTCCTACTGACCTTGTCACATCACAATAAGTACATAATTCTAGAATTTATTAAAATATAGAGATTAGATATAAATACATTCCATCTAGTGCATGGAAAGGTCAAAGTAAGCCTATGGAGATTGAATTTGATCAGTGGAGCTCCATCCCTTTAGGACATGTAGGATGATTTTATTCCCCCAACCTCTGCATGGTACAACAGAAAGGGAACTCAGCCGCTCTCAACAAAGATATTTTCTCTATAAAAATATTCCATGGGTGAATAAATCCTCCCTTATATCAACATCTCTTTTAGAACATTGTTCAATCATTTCATCATGCCCAGCAAGTAGGAGCGGAAAATGAGGCAGCCCTTGTAACGACCCAAAATTTTGAATAAATCTTATTTCCTAATTTTATGTGTCATTTTATTTTATTTTTTATACTCAACAAAAATGTTTCATTTGATAACATGATTATAATTAAAATGAGATCGTTGGGTTTTGACTGTTATATGACCATTGGTCAATATGACCGCTGGAAACTAAACGTTTTGATTATTGTCTCTAAATACAGGTAATCTTGGTTAATTGTTATAGAAAGAAGATTCGATGGCCTCACCCAGTAGTCTTGGACTGATCGAAGCCCATCTAACAGAACTTGGGAAAGAGGTAGCACCACTGGGCTTTGCTCTGGACCAAACCCAAGCCGAACTTCATTGTGTGAAACTAGAACGAAATCACCTTTGTGAGAAGTTCAAACTAATAGAAATTACTACTCGTGCGATTTTGTTCAAGCCTCCCTCAGATTCTCTCACCTTAGCACACCTTACACTTAGGTCATATGCTGGTGTGATAAGGGGCTATGTAAGGAGACCATAACTGCCTTGTGTAATCCTTTGTTTTAAATAAAAATTCAGATTTCTTCTTATGAAGTTTATGAATTTTCAAATGTCCGGTTAAATATAGTATGCATATTTTTGGTGAATTTTAGAGAAAGGATATTTTAAAAAAATGTTTATGTAAACCTTAAATAATTAAAAATGTGTAATGATTTTCAAAAAATGGTCTTCTACAATTATGTTCAGTACGAAATTTAGAGTCTAATAAGATCAACTTGATTTTTGATGAATAGTAAATTATGAATAGTGATTTTATGCTTAGGATTAGTAATGTGACCAAATGGATTAGTAATATCACTTAAAGAAAGTTTTAAAATAATCTAGGCACCTTGATTAAGTAATGTGATTCAATAAAATGGTGAAATAACAGTTTCATAAATTATTATTCAAGTATTAGTTTTTTTGGGTGAATTGTGTTTTTTAAATAAAAATTAAATTAAAAATATTTAGAAAATTATTTTTATAAAATGGATTTCATTTTTGAACTCAGAGCATCGATATTATGTTAAGGTAATTTTTGGGGTTTTTTTCTGAAAAAATGAATTTTCGGTGAAGAGTGTATTTATTTAAAAATAAAATTAAAAATATTTAGAAAATTATTTTTATGAAATTAAGTTCATTTTTAAAATCAAAGCATTAATATTTGGTTAATGTGAAATTTTGGGATTTTTCTGAGAAAGTTGAATTTTCAGTGAATAGTAAAAATACAGTTTTAGGGTTTCAGTATGTTTAGTGGCATCATAACTGTGTCATGGTGATTTCATGAGATATTTTAAGGGTTGGCCGATATAAGGTGATGGATATTTGTATTGGGGGCCCTATGTGGCCAAAATTAATGGGAAATATCATGGGAGAGCACATGGTTTTGAGAAAAGCACATGTCAGGTGTCCCTTGGCCATTAATGCCTTGTCCCCTCACTTTCCCTATAAATACCAAGCCCTCCTCTCATACTTTCGACTCCAAAACCATCCTCAACGAAGTTCTGGTCTCCTTACCTCCCAAGTAGTCCTCCCAAGGTGCCCCAAAGCCCTAAAGGTCTAAACCTTTGAGTTTTAAGAGTTACGTTTTAAGGTAAGGGATCTGATCTCTCTCTTTCTTTTCAAGAAATCTCTTCTGTAATTTATTTTATGCTCCATGTTATTATGTTAAACAGTGTTCTTTTATACTCCTCTTACTTCCCTTTTCATGTTCACATAATTATAGATCCCCTCTTACTCTCATTATTTCGTTTTATGAAGTTTTAAGTGGCGCCGTTAGGCTGCCGAAATTTTTGTAACGGATTCTTTCTCCCTTCTCATTTTTCAAGATCTATTTTCATGTAAAGTATTTCAAGTTCCTTTTTATTATGTTGGGGTATGATCTCTAAATTTATCATACTGATCTCTTGTGATCATATGATTAGAGACCCCATTTGATCTCTTCAATTCAGTATTTTGATGTTTTAAGTGGCGCCGTTAGGCTGTCGAATTTTTAAGTGGTTCTTCACCATTCTCGTTTTGAAGTTCTACTTTCATGTCAATTCTTTCAAGTTACTTTATTTTATGTTGGGGTATGATATCTATATCTATCATACTGATATTTTATTATCATATGATGAGAGACCCCATTTGATCTCTTCAATTCAGTATTTTGAAGTTTTAAGTGGCGCTGTTAGGCTCCCGGATTTTTAAGTGGTTCTTCAACCTTCTCGTTTTGAAGTTCAACTTTCATGTCAATTCTTTCAAGTTACTTTTTGTTATGTTGGGGTATGATATCTATATCTATCATACTTATCTTTTATGACCATGTGATTAGATACCCCATTTGATCTCTTCAATTTAGTATTTTGATGTTTAAGTGGCGTCGTTAGGCTGCTGAAATTTTTAGTGGTCCTTGAACCTTTCTCCCTTTTCAAAGTTCTAATTCCATGTCAAGTCTTCAAAGTTACTTTTTATTATGTTGAGGTATGATCTATAAATATATCATACTGATCTTTTATTTTAATATTATGAGATACCCTATTTGATCTCATCAATTCATTTTTGTTGATGTTTAAGTGACGTCGTTAGGCTGCTGAATTTCCAAGGGGTTCTTTCACCCTTCTCATTTTCAAGATCTATTTTCATGTCAAGTCTTTAAAGTTACTTTTTATTATGTTGGGGTATGATCTCTATATCTATAATACTGATCATTTATGTTCATATTATGAGAGACCCTATTTGATCTCATCAATCCATTTTTGGAAGTTTTAAGTGACGCCGTTAGGCTGCCGAATTCTCATAAGAGAAATCTTATTTTTTTGTCTTCCTTTCAAGTTCTTCGTTTCAAATGGTATATCATTCAAAATTAATTCCCATGTTCTTAAATACTTTATATTTTGTTCCCCTACTATTTTTTGTATCATTTTTGAGTGGGTGACCCATGTACCCTCTCTTTCCAACTTTTTCTAAAACTATGTATCATAGACGTTATGCTACATAGTTTTCGTCTCAAAATGCCTCCCTCTTTATCTCAAAATTATTTTATGTTATTAAGTGAATACTAAAAGCTCTTATTTCTGCAGGGGTATTCACATATATATCAAAATTTTCTATTTTAAATTCTGGGATTTACATACATGAAACCTACTTTCCCTTTTCTGTGGGTTTAAAGTGACATAAAGATCATGTCTTTAAAGCAGTTTTTAAAGCGTTATGATTATGAAATGAAACCCATTTCTTTTATGCTATATGGGTTGTTTATGAAATTATTTATGATGATATATGTGGCTCACATGATAATAAAGACATGTCAAGGGTGCGCCCAGATAGCGCTCCAATGCATTGGGTAAAGACTTAATCTCTAGAGATGACTTTTTAGACTGATACCATGGTGAATAACCTTGGTAATTTTTAATGACACCTTGGGGATAGACCTTGGTGAAACGAAATGATTTTCAATATTAAATGTTGCAGCCACATCTTCAAGTTATGAAAAATGTTATTTTTATTATGATATATCTCATGATTTCATTCTCATGCCTTAATGTTCTTTTCATGACCTTATTTAAGTATCTCAAGTTCACATGTAAAATGTTTCTCTTGTTTCCCTTACTGGGATTTCTGCTCACCCTTTATTTTGATGTATGTCCCCAGGTTATGAGATGCAGTAATGAACCTAGAATAAATATGAGGAGAAGACTTTCAAGTGTTTAAGAAGAATGTTTTATGTTTTCATGTTTTAAGTTCCTGGTTTCCAAGACACTAAACCTTAAATATCCTCGTTTTTGTAAAATGTAATCAATGTTTATGTGATAAAAAGGGTGGGATTATATAGTTGGTATCAAAGGATGGTTTAGTTATTTGTGGGAATTAGGATATGAAAACTCTAGGAATAAGCCTATAGAAAAGTTTATATATAGGAAATATTCCTGGTATTTTGGTGAGTATTGAGTAATGGGTTTCCAAGAAAATACATCCCTGTCTGGATATGAGCAGGTAGAGGTGGCTCTGGCACAGATGTACATAGGGGGAAAACCCGAAAACACCGCTTTGAGCTAGACTCGAACGGGAACTAGTACACGACAATGGGCCTTGCTGCACTCTTGGTTACGACACTCCCGAGGGATATGCTTTGGAAAATTCATAAGCTTAGTATGAACCATTGTTAAAGGAACAAAGATAAAATAAAATAAAGATTCACATAAGAATATATGATCATGGATAACCTAGATTGGAACCTATGGGATCACAAGTTAGGGTATACTTTCCTTCTACAAGTTTATGCTTCTATGCTTAAAGTTTCCTTTTAATGATTATTGGCTAAGTATTCAAGCCCCTAATTGTACTTTCTTTTCGTAGTTAATAGCGGGAAATGGAAGAACATGTCCCAACAAACAATGTGATAGGAAATGTGACTATTTCCATATTAATATGATAGAGATGATTAGGGGATTAAAAGATGATTATTATTTTGGAAGACGTTCACTATTTTGGGGACCCTATATGATCAAGGTAAATAGATTACTAGGGTATTTTCATTGAGGAGTAAGGTTGACTTATAGAATTGATGAATTTAAGGTGGACTTATAGTAATTTAAGTTACTTATGGAAATGATTAACCTATCTTGGGTAAAATATGTTTAGGTTTTCTACTTTTGTTATAAGATGTTAGGAGTGGTTGATGTGTTTTAGAGATGAACAATGAAGTTTATTTTGGAAGACTATGTTATCAAATTCTTCTTGTATTTGGGTTTCAATCTTAGTTTGGTTTATTTTGAAGAATTTTAAGAACAGTTATTTATGGAATGGTCTATGATGAACTTTGGGTAGTACCATGGAACATTGAAGATTTAAAAGTAGTTTCCCTTCCTATGGGATTCTTTTTTTTTCTGAAGAGTTGTTTTACCTTACCCTTTCTGATTTTGGGGATAATGTTTAAAGATAGAAGAAATAGATAGTTAATATTTTGTGGATTATGTGATTCTCAAGAAGATTATTCTTGTGTCTTGATGAGACCAAGTAGTTTTGAATGCTCATTATTTGGAGAAAAGATTAGTTTAGGTAGAAACTTATTAAAGGATGAAACTTTACATGAAGGTAGGTATATTTTCTTATGTTTGGTTATATGTAGTAAATGAATTCATTAAAATTATAAAAAGGAACGTAAAACAAAAACTTTGTTGGTTTAAGTTTCCTACTAGGTAATCAAAGACCGTTTACACACATCATAAGTTTGGGATTTTCATATGGTTAACTTTCTCCTAATAATATTTTCTATCACTCTCCCCCAGAACTTGACCCTTTGTTTTTTATTCCATGTCCATGTTTTCCTACATGGAATCCTAGTATGGGTTAACTCGGGTGACCTTTTTACTTCCCTTTATTTCTTTTAAAGTAATAGTTTTACTGAGTCCTTTTCCGGTGTGGGACTTTAAATGAA
Source organism: Viscum album (assembly GCA_963277665.1). Lineage (NCBI taxonomy): Eukaryota > Viridiplantae > Streptophyta > Magnoliopsida > Santalales > Viscaceae > Viscum > Viscum album. The sequence goes on from OY728151.1 coordinate 571,487,781, forward strand.
ATTTCAAAACCCAGTTTTAAAAATTGCGAGGACGCAATTTCTTAAGGGGGGAAGATTGTAACGACCCGAAATTTTGAATAAATCTTATTTCCTAATTTTATGTGTCATTTTATTTTATTTTTTATACTCAACAAAATAGTTTCATTTGATAACATGATTATAATTAAAATGAGACCGTTGGGTTTTGACTGTTATATGAACATTGGTCAATATGACCGCTGGAAAATAAACGTTTCGATTATTGTCTCTAAATACAAGTAATCTTGGTTAATTGTTATAGAAAGAAGATTCGATGGCCTCACCCAGTAGTCATGGACCGATCGAAGCCCATCTAACAGAACTTGGGAAATAGGTAGCACCACTGGGCTTTGCTCTGGACCAAACCCAAGCTGAACTTCATCGTGTGAAACTAGAACGGAATCGCCTTTGCGATAAGTTCAAACTAATAGAAATTACTACTCATGCGATGTTGGTTGAGCCTCCCTCAGATTCTCTCACCTTAGCACACCTTACACTTAGGTCCTATGCTGGTGTGATAAGGGGCTATGTAAGGAGACCATAACTGCCTTGTGTAATCCTTTGTTTTAAATAAAAATTGGGATTTCTTCTTATGAAGTTTATGAATTTTTAAATGTCCGGATAAATATAGTATGCATATTTTTGGTGAATTTTAGAGAAAGGATATTTTAAAAAAAATGTTTATGTAAACCTTAAATAATTAAAAATGTGTAATGATTTTCAAAAAATGGTCTTCTACAATTATGTTCAGTATGAAATTTAGAGTCTAATAAGATCAACTTGATTTTTGATGAATAGTAAATTATGAATAGTGATTTTATGCTTAGGATTAGTAATGTGACCAAATGGATTAGTAATATCACTTAAAGAAAGTTTTAAAATAATCTAGGCACCTTGATTAAGTAATGTGATTCAATAAAATGGTTAAATAACAGTTTCATAAATTATTATTCAAGTATTAGTTTTTTGGGTGAATAGTGATTTTTAAATTAAATTAAAAATATTTAGAAAATTATTTTTATAAAATGGATTTCATTTTTGAACTCAGAGCATCGATATTATTTTAAGGTAATTTTTGGGGTTTTTTTCTGAAAAAAATGAATTTTCTGTGAATAGTGTATTTATTAAAAAATAAAATTAAAAATATTTAGAAAATTATTTTTATAAAATGGAGTTCATTTTTAAAATCAGAGCATTGATATTTGGTTAATGTGAAATTTTGGGATTTTTCTAAGAAAGTTGAATTTTCAGTGAATAGTAAAAATACAGTTTTAGGGTTTCGGTATGTTTAGTGACATCATAACTGTGTCATGGTGATGTCAAGAGATATTTTAAGGTTTGGAAGACCTAAGTTGATGGATATTTGTATTGGGGGCCCCATGTGGCCAAACTTAATGGGAAATATCAGGGGAGAGCACATGGTTTTGAGAAAAGCACATGTGAGGTGTCCCTTGGCCATTAATGCCTTGTCCCCTCACTTTCCCTATAAATACCAAGCCCTCCTCTCATCCTTTCGACTACAAAACCATCCTCAACGAAGTTATGGTCTCCTTACCTCCCAAGGAGTCCTCCCAAGGTGCCCCCAAGCCCTCAAGGTCCAAACCTTTTAGTTTTAAGAGTTACGTTTTAAGGTAAGGGATCTGATCTCTCTCTTTCTTTTCAAGAAATATCTTTTATGTAATTTCATTTATGCTCCATGTTCTTATGTTAAAGGGTGTTATTTTATACTCATATTACTTCCCTTTTTTTGTTCACATAATGAGAGATCCCTTCTTACTCTCATTATTACGTTTTATGAAGTTTTAAGTGGCGTCGTTAGGCTGCCGAAATTTTTGTAATGGATTCTTTCTCCCTTCTCATTTTTCAAGATCTATTTTCATGTAAAGTATTTCAAGTTACTTTTTATTTTGTTGGGGTATGATATCTAACTTTATCATACTGATATCTTATGATCATATGATGAGAGACCCCATTTTATATCTTCAATTCAGTATTTTGATGTTTTAAGTGGCGTCGTTAGGCTGCCGAATTTTTAAGTGGTTCTTCACCCTTCTCGTTTTGAAGTTCTACTTTCATGTCAATTATTTCAAGTTACTTTTTGTTATTTTGGGTTATGATATCTATATCTATCATACTGATCTTTTATGATCATATTATGAGATACCCCATTTGATCTCTTCAATTCAGTATTTTGAAGTTTTAAGTGGCGTCGTTAGGCTGCCGAATTTTTAAGTGGTTCTTCAACCTTCTCGTTTTGAAGTTCTACTTTCATGTCAATTATTTAAAGTTACTTTTTGTTATGTTGGGTAATTATCTCTATATCTATCATACTTATCTTCTATGACCATATGATGAGAGACACCATTTTATCTCTTCAATTCAGTATTTTGAAGTTTAAGTTGTGTCGTTAGGCTGCTGAAATTTTTAGTGGTCCTTGCACCTTTCTCCCTTTTCAAAGTTCTAATTCCATGTCAAGTCTTGAAAGTTCCTTTTTATTATGTTGGGGTTTGATATCTAAATATATCATAATGATCTTTTATGTTCATATTATGAGAGACCCTATTTTATCTCATCAATTCATTTTTGTTGATGTTTAAGTGACGTCGTTAGGCTGCTGAATTTCCAAGGGGTTCTTTCACCCTTCTCATTTTCAAGATATATTTTCATATCAAGTCTTTCAAGTTCCTTTTTATTATTTTGGGGTATGATATCTATATCTATAATACTGGTCATTTATGTTCATATGATTAGAGACCCTATTTGATCTCGTCAATTCATTTTTGGATGTTTTAAGTGATGCCGTTAGGCTGCCGAATTCTCATAAGAGAAATCTTATTTTTTTTTCTTCCTTTCAAGTTCTTCGTTTCAAATGGTATATCATTAAAATTTCATTACCATGTTCTTAAATACTTTATATTTTGCTACCCTACTGTTTTATGTATCATTTTTGAGTGGGTTACCCATGTACCCTCTCTTTCCAACTTTTTCTAAAACCTTGTATCATAGACGTTATGCTGCATACTTTTCGTCTCAAAATGCCTCCCTCTTTATCTCAAAATTATTTTATGTTATTAAGTGAATACTCAAAGATATTATTTATACAGGGGTATTCACATATATATCAAAATGTTATATTTTAAATTCTGGGATTTACATACATGAAACCCGCTTTCCCTTTTCTGTGGGTTTAAAGTGACATAAAGATCATGTCTTTAAAGTAGTTTTTAAAACGTTATGATTGTGAAATGAAACCCATTTCTTTTATGATATATGGGTTGTTTATGAAATGATTGATTATGATATATGTGGCTCACATGATAATAAATACATGTCAAGGGTGCGCCCAGATAGCACTCTAATGCATTGGGTAAAGACTTAATCTCTAGAGATTACTTTTTAGACTGATACCTTAGTGAATAACCTTGGTAATTTTTAATGACACCTTGGGGATGGACCTTGGTGAAACGAAATGATTTTCAATATTAAATGTTGGAGCCACATCTTCAAGTTATGAAAAATGTTATTTTTATTATGATATATCTCATGATTTCATTCTCATGTCTTAAAGATCTTTTCATGACCTTATTGAAGTATCTCAAGTTCACATGTAAAATGTTTCTCTTGTTTCCCTTACTGGGCCTTCTGCTCACCCTTTATTTTGATGTATGTCCTCAGGTTATGAGATGAAGTAATGAACCTAGGATGAACATGAGGAGAAGACTTTCAAGTGTTTAAGAATAATGTTTTATGTTTTCATGTTTTAAGTTCCTGGTTTCCAAGACACTAAACCTTAAAGATCCTCGTTTTTGTAAAATGTAATCAAAGTTTATGTGATAAAAAGGGTGGGATGCTATAGCCCTAAACCTATCTAACCCTCAAGACCCACAGGATTCCCAGTTATTATTAACTAGAACTGGAGGAGGGTATCCACAATGACTTGGGTTTTTATGTAATCCAAAATATTGATTAGTTATTCTTACTAGATGTATTTCTTGAAATGTACATCAATGGATACCTCCTACCAGTAAAAGAATCACACACTAGAGTAAGTTTTTTGGACATTTTTTATGGTGGCATAGATGGAAAGTGGAAGGTTGTTTGGATTAGTGGTGTTAGTATTAGATAAATCATATTAAAAACTTAGGAATGTCAATAAAGGTAAGTCCATGTTCGGTATTTTTGGTCCCTTCAAACTACTATGGTATTTTATTGTGAACCCTATAGGGGGATATGAATTTATCAATGACAAACTAATCTTAGATTTCGGATTCAAATATTACTTCCAAAGAACCAGTGGATTTAGGAAACTCTTTCTAAATGAGTGAGACTTGGGAAGTATTCTAGATCAGAAAAAACCAATTAATATTTTTACAATATGACACAACAACTAGAACCATCTTTTATGATGTAATTATAAGTCTCAAGATATAAACATATATAATATTTTTAAGAGAGGGTGTACTAGATATAAAATTGATCTTATATAATCTAAAAGGGATATATTCCTTTTATATTTAGGTGATAATTAAAATGCATATAGAAGAAGTTCCCCACCCCTCCTAAGAGTGTAAAATCCTTGCAGAATCCTTTTCTTATACACTAATTTTTTTTATGTTAATATGGGAAGAAATAGGTATTGAAGTCAATATTCCATTGTTTGGTGCATCTTTTTTGATCATTATCAAATTTACTAATATCAAGATTCAGTCATATACATATGGGAAACTGGATAAGTTCATTCCTTAGTCTTCCAATTTCCCATGGTGGAGAAGAATGGGAGTAACCAATGGAGGTTGTAAGACCTGGAAAGTATGTCACTTTGAAGAAGCCTTCATTTTCTCAAATACCAATGAAATGGGTGAAGTATTTAGATTATATAACCTTATTGAGTGGAAAAAATTCCCTTCCTCTAGTCCCTGGTAATTCTTGGTATACGATGGCCTAGATATAATGGGACTCATGGAATAGAACCTCATTTTAAAAGGAAATTAGATATTCCCTCTAGTATGTGGATATAGTTTTGATATGGTTTGAAAAAAAATGGTTCCACTTAACCAATCCTATAAATATCATTCCAATGAGTGGAAAATTTTATTAGAGACCTAAAATTTGTGATCCAATCATTGGAAATTATTTCATCCCACTCTTTATAAGTACTCAAGATAATGGGTCTTGATTAAATCTGTAGAAATGATTATAATGATCAAATCTGTTATCAAGAATATGTAAGATATATTCCCATTTTCACTTGAAATTTCATCATTTAAATTTATGATAATTACTTAATTTCCATTTGTATAATCAAAAATAGGATAAATAACCCATTACATCTTTGAAATATTTTACTAAAGGAACTATTATTAAAAGGAGTAGTTTCTAAGGTGTTAGGGCTGAGGAGGAAGAATATCCAGACTTATTGGTGGAGATCTAAGTGGTAGTTGTTTGTGATACAATAGTATTCATAGTGATACACCATCTTCTCCTATGGATTTTCCTTCCAAATAAATCTATAGGTGGATGTGGGTGAAAATTTTAACCATATTTATTTAGATATATCCAAAAGTAAATTTTATGTTCACATAATCATCTTTTGAGATGATTTTATAACTTCATATTGAAATAACAGCTTATTCAAATGTCATTCCATGATCCAAGGTCTCATAATAATCATATTCTTAAGATCATATAGCCCCTAATCCTTTATATTAAACTCTTGTAGGAGTGTTATCAAGAAAATATCAAGGGATATTTTACTTGACCCTTAATCTTGGTGTGTTTGTCATCATCTCACATAATTCATGTCCAACGGACAACCTTATGGAAATTTTGTATTTGATTTCACTATGATTGGTATCTCTTTAGGAATGTAAGTGATTCTAACATATTATCCACCTTTAATAGATGTGTTGGGAAATGTTATTCTCTACATTAAGCCTTCTATGGTGATTATCTAGTCATCCAGAGTACAAATATTCCTTTAGATAATTCCACACCATTAGAGGGTGTAATTCATTGGGAAGTGGGCATAGCATCATAAATCCCTGTGTGGGATTTTCCATGAAAAGACGCATATATTGTTCTTTTTGTGTAGGTGGAAATAGTTTAAGAGGTTAATGTTCTAATAAAGTAAGGTGATCATTCACACCTAAATCATCAATTTATTCTTATGTATTTTTACAAGAATTAACTCAATGAAAATTTTAAAAACCATACTACATAAGATAAAAACTCAAGTTATTATCATTTCAATGTCTCAGTCAGTAAATCCCATGGAGACATGGAGTGGTCTAGTGATAACTAACTATTCAAGCATTGAGACTGAGCCCTCCTTGGGTGATTTGATCAAGGATTATATACTTATTTCTATGATTATTTCTAATATGAGGTCAGATAATATCTCAATACAAGAATGGATGTTGTAGTGAGTGTGGATGAAGACCTAAAAATTGTTCTATGAAACTCTTGTCAAATATCTTAGAGGTTAGAGGCATCACCTCTAACACGTGTTCATTTCTATATGATTTTTCAGGATTTATTATCGAGTCATCCATGCCAGAGTAAAGGATTTGATCACATCCCAATACAGAATGATTATTCTCTAGTAAGAGATTTCTTTTATATAACATTTATCCTGATATAATAGTCTTTCATCTATAGTGATTCATTTTTCTTCTCAACATTCAGTAGTGCAAACTAGGTGGAAACAAAACATCACATAAGGGAAGAACTCAGTGGATCAAATTCATTAGAAACTATGTAAAATTCATCAACATGTTGTAATCACTAAAAATATTATAGTAGAGTACCAACATCTAGTTGAGGAGGTAAAAAAGATAGGTATAAATACTAATCTAATGGTTTAAGTGTTGAATACATATACATATGTAGAAGTTTCACTATATTAAAAACTACATCAATTTTTCAATAACATAGAGTTGTCGATGATTCATCTTTGATAATATATTGATCATTATCTATAACAATGTCTTCATTTTCAATTCCTTTAATATAAAATGAGTGACACTCTGAATTTTTTATGCTCTTCTATTATTTTGATCATTAAATAATAAAATATTATTTTCTATCATTGATAATTTTTTTATTTATATCTCATCTTGATCATCAATCCATGATGACTTAGAAAACACCCAAAGGGTAAAATAAAGATAATTATATCCACAAAATTCCGAATGAGAATTAAATGTGTAAATCATGACTTCTAACTACCCGAGTAAAAAATAAAATATGGATCAACCCATTATCTCTTGGTCATGTTCCTTCAGATGGGTATAGGTGAGCCAAATATAGAGATATATATACTATCACCTTACACTAGAGTAAATCTTGTGAACTATAGAACTTGTTCTACTCTATAGGATATACACTTAAATAGATGTAATAAATCATGATATATTAGAATATTTTTCATCATCATAGGCTATGGTTAGTTCATTTGGATATTAAAAGTTATTTTCTCATAAAAGTAAACTTATTGGATAGGTATCGGCATGCCATATGTAGTAGAATATGTACCATAAACATACTATAATGTTATTCTATTCAAATAAATAATATTAGTGGATTTAAATGATGAAAATTAAAAAGGGGTATTGGAAAGAGGATTACAATGTTTCAAAAGTTCTCAAGTACCCTATATTTAAACTTTTGTGCATTTTATATATATCATATGAAATAATTATGTGAGGAGAATAAGGTTACTCTAACATTTAAATTAGTAAAGGGACCTAGAGATCATATCTTTAATATTTTTAAGTTTATATGGTGATCCCTAAAATATTTATCTATTATTTTTGTTATTATATCCCTAACTTTTTCCTATGCCACGTGTTGGAGAGGCTTGGTTGGTAGGAACAAAGATTTTTCATAGGTTTCCCATTATGGATTTTCAAACTTTCATATTTTGGGCTTTATTACTTTTAAAAAAACTATTAATTTTTCCAGTTTCATGAAAATTAAATTCCTACTAAGTGGGGGATATAATTTTCCCTTGGATCCCCTTTCTATGTTTTCAACTTAGAGAGTATTATGTCTCTTTCCCTTGGATGTTTAAGTTCATGTAATATAGAACAAGGTATATAGTGTTTCATTTCATAAATATTTAACTAAAAGGTGAGGATGTATATACAATTGAGATGGAAAGAAAAAAAACTTATTTTAATGGAGATCCCAATGCTACCTGTATAATAGCCTCACAAACAGGTGCCTTCATTTTTGTTCATGATTCTCGAATGAAAATTTGTTGATTTTTATGGTCAAAAGTCTTTAATAAATAAGATTATATAGTCTATTTTTTATTGGTGAACCAAAAAAATATGAGTGAATATTCAAATTCAATTACAAACTATCTCATAGGAGGATCCACAATAATTAAATTCAAAGTACTCGGTCCATTTTATCATGTGGTTTAAAGTTTCAAGAGAAGTTTTATTGGAGGTTCAATAATATGACATCATATCTTTTCTCTAAAAATGGGTATTATTCATTAATATGTTACCTTGATGGTATCTTAATCCACATTAATATTTGATTTATATAATACATAAATCACAACTCTATACATTTTATTCATAAATTTATGGGATAGAAAAAATATGGTGGGGATGACCGCTAACTACATTTGAATGAAATGTGACACTGTGATATTGTTGAGGCACACAGATATTAGTGGACCTTATCATTTGGATGGAAGATGCATCATAGTTAGTAGTTCCAAATATTGATGCATGAAAAATACCAAGAAGATGATTCATTTAGAGTGTGAATACACTCAATACCAATACCCAAGAAAGGTTTGTGTTGATTGAAATATAATATGAATTAAGTAGTATTATGGGGGGGAAATATATTTAAGAATAGTTCTAGAACTCCAAAGTTTACTCAGTCATGTATTGGATACATTATTAAGGTGTGAGGATATGACATAGAATTCCACAAAAATGCATTTGGGGAAGAAATAATAAAGTGTGATCTAACTTCTTCCTAGACTAGTGAATCCAAAGAGCATAGCTTGGATTTTTATATGGTCATATAGTAGTCCATGGATTTTTTGTTCCTTATTTTATTTTTTCTCTAAATTTTTCCTAAGTACTGAAATTATGACATAAAAAGAAGATACTTGGATTTTTTTCATTATTACCTCTGTGATTTTTCATCCCAAAGATTCTTTATGTCTTTATTGTAAATATTTTAAGGATCATGAAATTTTTACCACTGAGGGATGGAGTTTATGTTCATAAATCTTTGACCAAACGACATTAGGATTCAAGGTCATATATCTTTGAAAAATAATTCTAGGTTTTATGGTTTTATGGTTTTGACTAAATAGTGTTGGGGTTTTAGGTTGTAAAACTTTTAACAAATAGTAATATTGTCTATATTGTAAGGGTGAATAAAGATATGATGAAAATAGAGAGATTAGTTCTTATATAAACTCTCCTAGTCAGTGATGCGCATAGTTAAAGGTCATGGTGCTTAGAATAAAAATAGGGTAGTGTGATTTGACAAATTATACGGGGTTCAAGATCTAACTGTTCCCTATCATATTTTAATAGGGAGTGTAGATTATGTAAATAATTTCATGTGGTATTTGAATCTGGATGATGAAATAGAATAAGTATTTCAAGGATGATCTATAACTAATTTTAGAGTGGTGGGTTTCATAGGAATATTTACAAGGAATATGAATATTGTAAGACCATATCCTTTGTATATTCAATACATCTTGGTTGGTATCTTTGAATATGGAAGTATAAACAATAAAAAATAGATGTTTACTTTTTATTAAAATATAATAATTATTGATAGCCAAGGAATACTTATAAAGATTAAAATACTGAAGGTATAAATTGTGATTTTGTGGAATATAATATTCAAAGAATAGTGGGGACACTTCTCCTATAAAATAACCACAATAAGTTTGTTTTCAGTTACAAAATGGAAATGGAGGTGGATGATGATTTATCGATGGGACTAGAATAAATGGACCAAATATCACTATGTATCCTACATAATCAATAATAAAATCATACATTGTTCTTATAAGTAACATATTTATCTAGCACATATTTAGGGGAGGGGTATTTTTTTATTCTAGTATTTTATTAGAACCATAAAAAGATTCAAGTCATATACCCGTGATTTGGTCTTACCTTAAGAACATGGGGATTTTATCCTAGCATGGTTTTGTAGGATGAATTTGTATACCAAATACCCTTAAATATAGCTGGATCTTATGTAGGGAAGTGGGGTTGTATAGTACAAACCAATATAATTTTTTTGTGTTAATTTAGGATATAACATGTTTCATATAGTTTAACATAATGAAATAAGTACATAGAAGTAATGCAGTTTAGGGTCATACAATGAGGAACTTTAAATTGGATTTTTTTACATAAATCTAGGTTGTTTCCAATATAAAATGGTCTCTTACAAATTTTCAACCTATAATGGAAACCCAAACATGAAATAGGGAGTTCTGAACACTAGGTTGAAGTGGTGGGTATAGTTGTAATTTTCATTTGGGCCCAAGATAGATTATTTGAGCATCACTGTATATCCTAAAATAATAGGAATCAATCCATAAATACTTCCTTGATATAGAATCTCATTATATAGATCTAATTCATGAGTATAAGAGGACGAGAGAAATGCATGAATTCTTTGGTGGGAGAAAAAGATAAAAACTCTATGTGAATTATGTAGGAACTCCTCACAATTTTAGAAGAAAGTATAAAAATAGATATTGTGGGTTGGATTGGGGTAGGAGTGTTAGGAATCACTATATATAATGAGTTAGTAGGAATCAAGCCACACATGGTTCTTGTAAAGGAAGTAAATTTAGTCATAGGTTCGGTGAACCATAAAATTAGGGTTGTATAGTTTATCAAAAACCATTGAATACCCAACGAAATATTGACATTCCTTATGTTACATGAAATATTTTATAGGAGAGGGGAATTTCTAGCATACTTCATGTGGAATACAAATTCCTATATAGTTTAAGGTAATACCGATTAAACCAAATTTTGTGTATTTTAACATCATGTGAAATGGAATTATGGTTTCCCCCTCCTTATATAAATCCATAAGAAGATCCAATTTTAAGGTAAATGTCTAAATATTATGAAGGAATTCTTGAAAGTGTGGAATATTCAAAAAACATAGGTTTAAAGATAAAGAACCATATACTAAGTGTTCTCACATATATTTTTCTCATATAAAATAAATATAAGTATCACAAAATGGAATACCCCATGTAGTTTAGGGTTTTATGAGATAGATCATATTTTATGTAGATTAACATTTTGGGACGAGGAAATATATAATTTCATGAAACAAGGATCATTTTCTCCGAGGTTTTTTACTGATCTAGATCATGCATAAGAAAAGATATTCTTGTCTTAGTGGTGAGTGGGGATGGAAAACGTGACATTAATTGACAAGGGATCAAGCACCAATGAAAATTTAGGGATAACTAATATTAAACTTTTGGATTGTTCTAGTAGTCTAAACGCCACTATGTAACCTGTAATAATAAGAATCAATCCATGCATAGTTCTTATATCGTGTTGTAATTTTATCTCAATTTAGATTAATAAATGGGGAAATAGAGAATACACTGAGAACATTTACAAGAATCTTAATACCATGTTATTAGAGCGGGTATCACGAATATACCATCCAAAATAATTTCAAAGTATTTGTATAGTGGTACATATGTCTTTCAGGTTAATGTCATTCAACTAGGAATTATATTTTTATACAGTTTAAGGCCATACAATGATGAAATATTCCAAGAATATTTCAATCATATAAAATAGAATTTTAATATATAGTTTAATATCATTTATCAAGTACATAAACATATATATTTTAAATACATGTAGTTAGGAATTTATGTTATGTAGTTCAACATCATGTGATGATGACTTTACTTCATGTAATTTAATTTCATGAAATGAGGATGTTACTTCATGAAATTTAACATCATGTGATGAGTATGCGTGAACCTAACATGAAGTCATGAAATAAAATTCTTGAGAAACCTTGAATTGGTGGTGGTCATGATATGATCTATATCAAATATGATATGGTAGTAATCTCCATTGTAGTATACCATATGTAAGGTGTAATTTCCTTTTAATTTCAGCTCTAGTTTTGATGTCTTCTTATTGGGTATCATTTTATTTCTCAATGATAAAACTAATTACCCTTGGAGGAATGAGAATAGGGGCCTTATATTTAATCACTTGTACAACTTGGTTCTGATGTAATTCTAGGTTTTAAAGTTTGTGTAACCTTTTTATAATAATATATTCCATATAATCAAGTCATATTCAGGAGTGTTAATATTTGAAAAACCAATTGCAAATGGAAATGTTAAGTGAGGTAATTTAAACCCTAATGTGAAATACTTCCTTTATATTCTATACTAGTGGGTATGGAGATATTTTTGAGGAATTATGGGTTATTTTGTGATAAAATCACATAGTGTGTAGGAGTTTATCCAACCAAGACTTTATTCCCCTATCCACCATATTTTGAAGTATTTTAGATAGAGTATCATTAAAATACTATATATTTACATTCATCGATGCATGATAATGGGATAAATTTTTAGACTAGATATCATATTTATTATACATATTTTTCAATTCGAAAAGTTATAAAATAGTGTTTTCTGTCAATATTGTGTGAGGGACACCAAATATTGTGATGATATTAGTCTTTATGAAGTTGATGATAGCCAATGTACTGATTTCCTTAATAGATTAGACTTGAATAAATTAGATAATAAATCAGTGGAAGTAAGTACATACTTGAACTCTCTAGATATAGATAGATGATATGGCCTCAGGGTATCGATTTGACATACGAAAAATGGACAAGAGTATTAGATGGTGTGCATAAATTCTAGGGGATGATTGATAAAATTTGAATGTATCTTAAAAGTATATAATTTATTTTTAAACCCCATGAATCCTGAAATCATTGATGTCCATAAGTATCCACGTATTCTAGTTTGATAAAAGAGTTTATATCCTATTCGGTAAGCACCATAGGTTCCATCATGGACTTCTTGTATAATGATATTTGTTTCTCTATCTTTAATGCATATAAGGGAAACTCTATCAAATCCCTAGAAATTGAGTATATTCTTATAATTTGATATATCATGAATGTATAAGTTTATTTTCCACCATAGGATCTTTTCCCTCTTAGTTTGATCTAATGATGGAATTTCATTTTATAGGTAACCTATCATGTGAGACATCCATCCACTTATACCATCAATCAGAAAGGATATAAGCTCACAATGATTATGTGTGATATTGATTTTATTGATATCCTCCATATCATTATTGATGAATAGAGAGACCAACCTACAATGTAAAATGATAATAAATATTCCCCCCCAGTCTAGATCAATCAGGGATGTGACTGCATTAGCCAATTCATTTTCATGGGATTCTTATGAAAGTAAGATATAAAATAGTGTTAGTTCGAATGGGAATTACACCATCAAAAAACATACATAATCAAGTGAGGGAATCAATTTCACCTTCTTAATGGAATATTAACAATTAATATTCTTTATCTCCAACTATAAATCAACTTTAATATTTAATCAGGATAATGGTATATGTAGAGCTATCTCTAAGCCTGTAATAAGTTTCTATTATTCTATATCATTATTAGTACAACCTTCTAATATAATAAAGAGTATATAACTTCCTTTGATGAATACATGGATAAAATCCTTAATTTTACCTAATTTTTCTATAGTTTTTCTATCCTTCCTCCTATTGGGATTCTAGAAGATCAATCTAAGAACATCTCTCATGTCTGCAGAGTTCCAAGGATGGAAAACACTTCTTCATCAGGGAGCCCTATATTCAGTAGTGACTTCTCCGGTACTAGTTGTGTTATGAGGAAATATTTCAATTACCACTATTTAAAATCCTTTTTAGATATTAATCGGATGTAAAAATATTATATAATGACCACCCACCATTCTAGATATCTCATTAACATTCATTGACTGAGAATGTACTTGAGAAAATTGAAACAAGAAACCTGATAAACGTCTTGATGATATAGGTAATGACTTGGTATTTTCATCAAAAATATTGATGCCATGAAATTATTCTAAATATAAAATCAAGTCTTGGTATCCATAATTTTTTTCTAAGATAATAGACACTATTTTATTTTATGACATCATTCTTTTAATGAAGTATTTTGTTGAGCTATTGGTTGATGGTCAGCACATAAAGGATGAGAGACTTCACCTCCACTAGAATATTCCAAACTAGTTGGTGTAGAAGATACCATTTTATATTCCTGAAATATTTATAAAAATATATATCCCAATGATATGTGACCCCATTCTTCATTATATTTATGAATATAAAACATTTACATATTAGGTTTTCTATGAAACATGTGATAAAATAAATGTGTCCTTTGATTCTTGAAAAATATTTGAGGTTTTAAGGAGGTATAATATTAATTATTTCTCTATTATTATTAATAAAAATGTATATATCATATTTTAATACTATGAAACTAATTAATTTACCTTATTTTACACCAAAATTACATTTCAAGGGGTTTATCTTTAATCTATGTTACTATAGTTTGTTAAAGACTTTTTTAGATTAGTAAGATGATCACAACATTATTGGGATTTAACTACCAAATCATCTATATATTTTTCCATGGTATTTACTATATATAAATTAAAGATATATTTCATGGTACATTGATATATGAGATAGTATCAGTAGATTAGTGTTGATACACTTGATAGGGGAGGTGTATCAGGTATTTCCAAACCTTTACCAAATTCAATTTTTCCTTTTAATCATCTAACCCCTTTATAATTTTACCCATTATTTCTTGTTAAGGAGGGTGAATATTGTTTTTATCCTAGATACACCTATATTTAATAAAAATAATGAAATAAAATGTGAAAGTAGTTTTTTAGAAGGTTAATCCCCTCTCAGGAATCCTAAACCTTAATGTGATAAAGATGTTTGAGTCACAAATTTTCCCATATAGATCTTATCATAAATTTACAAGTGTATTAGGGAATTTATCATCATTAACCATCACACAAAATAAAAAATGTGGGTATGTTTTCAATATTACACAATTGATCATAATCTACATTACATGGGTTTTTTATATTAACATCGTACCAGTCTTCAAATTTTCCAACCTGTTGAAGTAAAGCACAACACAGCACAAGGATATCACTACATCTAAATATGATATTAATATTATCACTCATATAATCTTTAAATGAATTCTAATATTCTGAGCACTTCATATTACTTAGTATCTATTTTTGTGAAAATATTATTAGTTCTTCTTTAGGAACTATTTTCTAAGAAATTTATAACTCAAATCTCTAAGGAAATAAACTAAAAAAATATTCTATAGAAAATTATACAATTACACATGATAACATATTCTTCAAGAATCAAAACCTAAAAATTATTACATAGAAATTATATAATGAATTTCACCACTTCAGAATCTTTCTTTGCAATAAGAACACTAAACACTTGGAAATTATCTTAATCATAGAAAGTTGTATCTCAGAGATGGATGCTTATTCTTCTTCTTATATTTACACTTTGACCAACTAAGTCTTTTTATATTCCTATTATAATATTATTTTAAACCCATAATCATTTCTACATCATCATAGGTTTTTGTAACACCCTAAGATTTCATAGTACGTTATCTCTTTAAAGTAATTCAATAGCTTGCGCTACACGCAACAATGAGTTCAAGCGCATCACGACCTATCAAACTAGCCATTTAAAAAGTGGTTATGAATATTATTAACCAAATTTTTAATTTTACATATATCCTATAAAATTTTAACATTCATCTTTTGTGTTTGTTATACATAATATGAGGACAAATTCAATTTTTCAAATAAAAGAAGTATTTTTTAAAAAATGCTGTTTTTTTTGCCTTTTAATGGAGAACCATTTTTAAATACAATATTTGAAACTTTTATATATTCAGTTTAATGATATTAAATTCTTCTTCATAATAGGGACATAAAAATTTGTTTTGGATAAATTTTTTGTACTTTTCTAATAACTTTCATATTTTTATGAATAGTAAAAAATACTAAATTTTAATTAAATACAACTTTTTTAATGGAAATAATTTGTAGTGTTAAATTATAAATTTGTTTGGTTAAAAAGTATCATTAGATTATATTTTTGTCATTTAATATATTTAGTTCATTACATGTAATTTTATATTTAAATTTTACATAAACACATGTCAATCATTTGGTAGTTTGAATTCTTAAAAACATGCTTTCTAGTTTCGACTACGGGAATTAATTTTAAATTAATTAATGAAACTTTTATGTTTTTAATTTTTTAAAATTTACATCATTTTTTAATTTGTAATATCAAAATTATATTTGGGTGAATTTTTTTATTTTTCTAAAAACATTCCATTTTTTGATGAATATTGAAAAACCCTATGTTGTAGATAAAATCCGACATTTTCATTTAAATAATTATTTTTAATTAAAGATGTATCTTAAATTCAAATTATATACGTAATAAATATATTATTCCAATGTAATTAATTGGAGTAATTTTATAATAAGATTATACATATAAAATTTTATTGATCTTTTTTAACGTCTTGTACCCACCTTTTAGGCACATTTGTAAATTTCTATAAAACATAATTTTACCACTTCTGTGAATTTAATTGAAAAAGTCTAACAGAAAAGGTTATCATCATTAAGTAAAATGAAATTCAATGGGATGAAAATAATTTTGGTGAGTAGTAACTTTTGATTTTTATTTACTACGGTTAAAAGTAAATAGGGTAATTAAAGGTAAAAATAATATTAAAATTACCCCATCACTTGTCCACATTCTATTGGATAAGTTTATTTTGGCAAAAATTAGCCTTAGGAAAAAAATAAGATCCTTTTGATCCATTTGGTTGAGATTAGGACATTTATTATATTTTATTTAAATAATATTTAAAAGTGTTAAATTCATAGTTTAATAACTAAATTATTAATAATATAGGATTAAAAATAAGATAAATTCGACTATAAATACTCATTATAAATCTAAAAAGATTTCCTACATCATGGTATTTTATTTATAATTTTTATACATTAAATAATTAAATGTATTTATGAAACAATTATGATGCAATAATTACCTTATGAATGAATAATTAAAATAATTGATGTTATAAATAATAAAATAAATGTAAATTGAACCTTTTGACTCCATAAAAGAATTTTATAGGTCAATATGACATTTTATAAATTATTAAATGTATTTTTTTTTATAATTAATCAAGTTTTTATGACTTTCAAAAAAACTGAATACTAAATAGTGTTAAAATTGACATATATAAGTTTTTAAACTAAATACTATATTATTAAATGATATAATATTCCATAAAATATTATATTCTGCAAAATAACTTATATAATGTTAGATATGTCATTAATGAACCACTTTAGGTTCTCTTTGAATTTTATAGTAACTATATTAACCATGTAATATAAAAATAAAAGAATACGTGGTAAAAGTTAAACTATTTTACTGAGAGTTAAATCTAAAAGATAAGGTTAATATGGTAAACTAAACTTGTCTAAAACCTATTTTTTGAGAGTATTTAGACCAATACTCACCTTATCCTTGAAATAAATATATTTGGAGGTATTGGAAACTGAATATGACTTTATAATAAATTAATATTTCAAGATTTTCCTAAAGTGCCCCTCACCTCTCTTATAAAAGGGTACTTCCCCTTATCTTAAATTCACACCTCCAAAGCCATTTGGCTCCGCCAAACCCTGATCAAATATCCTAAAAACTACCCTCAATTCAACCTACAGTCCTTACTTTGATCGTAAATCTAACCTAAGGAGCTCTTTTTTTTCAAATCAAAAGAAAGCACCCAAAGAAGAGGTAATTATTTCATTACCTCTTTCAAAGTTCTTTTCTTCTTCTTCCACTTATTATTTCTTTGTTATTTCCATTATAAAATAAGAAATACAATATCTTATACATACTTATATGTTATTATAAATATGGTAAAACCATATTCATTTTTATATCCATCCTATGAATGAAAAATTCACCATACGTGCGTAGGTACGGTTTACCGTCTCTACGTCATGGTGTAGTTTGTTATTCAACACTTCATTATTTTGATGGGTATAATAATGAGTATAATTGATGTAAATAATAAATATAAAATTTTAAGTATTCTATATATATAATATAACATCCAATTTAACATTGTTTCACCATCAATAGAATTCCAATGTCGCTTGTGCGTATGTACGGCTTACCGTCTCCACGACGCGGTGAGATTCATCTTCAACGATCACCCTTCAAGAATTTTTATAAATATATATATATATATATTGATTAATAATGAGGTATATGAAATAATATTTCTACTGTAATAATATATATTTATGTAGATAAATATATTTCTATTACTTACTTCCATACTATACGATAATAAAATGGAAACAATGTTCATGCGTACATACGAACTACCATCTCATTGAACGGTGTTTCCATTTCATATATCTATATATTATACATATAAATATTATGAATATATATGATATATAAATCATTTTTTATATTCTATAATTATATAAATCAATATCTAAGTGATACGATCAATTATAACAAGTTAAAACACGTATGATAAAGAAAGCGATTATTACCTGAAATGTTACATTAACATGGAAATTATAATTAAATGGGTACTATAAAGTAATAAATGAATAATATATGATATCATAAATATTAATATGGTTCTGGTATAATTTAATAACATACTATGGTCATGATACAAAATTTTAAACATACCCAGGCTAAAGGAATGTACAAGGTAAGGGTTATTTTCTCAATCTCATTATTATCTGAGATTGTTTATCTGTAAGTATGTACTAGGAAATATTTATCATCTATGTCCATGTTTCTTTAAAATGTTTTAAAAAATGAATATTTTAAGGTTTCATGGAAGGAAATCTTTAACTAGATCATCATTTTAAATGTTTTTACAGATTTATTTTTCTAAATAATTTTAATTAATGTCTATGTTTTCAAAATGATTTTAAGGATTTATTTACGTTGACATGATTGTTTTAAAGTGTTAATTTATTTCAAAAGTTTCAAAGTGGTATGGGAAACTTTGATTAAAAAATATCTATTAAATTAATTCTTTTATAAATTGTATAACTTTTAAATTATTTCATGAAAAGGGGTATTTCTCTCAAAGAGTTTTATTGATTATTTTCAACTATGTCAACATCATTTATTAGATATTATTCTAGATTGAGGTTGATTTACTATAATAAAATATTCCATATTGTTTTTAATGAGTTATGATATATCTTTCTGTGGATGTTCTATTTTTATATCATTTATGGTTTATGGTTAAAGTATTGACATTTCGTATGCTAGTTTTAGTACGAATGTTTATGTTTTGTTTCACCCTTTTTCATATGAGAAATGCATTGGACTTAGTAAGTGATACGTGGGGCCCTATGTAGCCCCTTGATGCATCTATAGGTCTCATGAGACAAATTAGTGTCTTGGCACAAGGCCTTGACAAAAAAAATTATTTGTAGTCTTGGCATGCGGCCTTGACTATGTGGTTATGATGTCCGACATTATGCATTCCCTCATTATGAAATTAGTTATTACATATGATTATTCTGCTAGTAGAATGTCCATGTGCATGTTTATATGGTAATGTTTGATTTTTCTTTTCCATTTTATGTTCACGTTTCTATTTAAAAGGTTTTTTTATTACAAATCATTCCTAAAAATTTTATAGCTTCCACTAAATTATTTACCCTTACTAAGCATCTGAGCTCACCCATTTCTTATGTTTTGTTTTCCTAGGATTCCAAGAAGTGTATTATGATTGATATGAAGGGTTAATATAGGGGAATAATGGAGTTCTCAAATGAATTTTTTTTTTGTGTTTTAAGTTTGAATGTGTAATGTAACGTTCATGTATGTAATCTATTTTCTAAGACTTCTAAATTGATTAGTCCTTCAGGAATTCATTCCTTATAATCATGCCAATGTATTAAAATAACGCACTGACTCTAGGTAATTGGGGTTTGGAATTACAGTTTTGTTTATCCATCTATTCATTGAGTTCTTTTTTTCGTATATTGGATTACTATACTCGAGCATATAGAACTACATATATGTGACTCTCTATTAATTGTGTTTATTGATTCACACCTATGTATAAGACTAAATTTATTTCCTATCATTTTAATGTTTCCACAAATGAAAACATTTAAGTAATTATATTCAAGCTATAAAAACAACTTGATACAACTATTCACATTCCACAATATCCATGTCTCTTTTCTAAAATATCTCACATGGATTTGTCTCTTATTTTATTCAAGGAGGTTATCTAGGGAGACACTCTCTCTTCAACATTTATAAAAATTAGACAAATAAATTATTTTATTTTACTCTCCTGGTAGGCTTTGAGTTATTATTCTCATAAAATTCCACAAATATTCTCACCAAAATCTCTAAATAAGTATAAAAATATACATTACCTATGTTTCAAAAAGGAACTTTCCACTAGTAGCATGGGGGATTCAAAATAATCCTATACAAGGTCTTGGATAGTCTTCTAGATTTAGAAATAAACTTAGCTCAACCATTATCTTCTTCAGCCAGAATCACAAAGAGTTTTTTATATTTTATTCACTCCATAATATTACTTGCTTCTTCCCATTTGATTTCTAAATTTATGAAATCTATAATTTCCTCATTTCTGGGTAAATTAAATTCCCACAATTTTATATCAAATCTAACTCCATATAAATCAAAAAATATTGAATCATAATTCATTGTTTGATATTTAGAATAATAAATACTATTGTCTGTATTTACTATTTTATCCTCTATTTTAATCATGAATTTTGAGTTTCAAATAGTCTCATTTTAAACTTACAGACTTATAGAAATTGTGATCTTATCTCTTTTATTCTCATCCAATATTTCCAAAATAAATATTTGGTCATATCTCTTCAAATAATCATATTGTTTTTAACATTAAATAATGGATTAAAATCATCCCATCTCATTTTCTCTCCAAAATAATCAATTCTATAATTTTCAAATTTCTTCATCCAAAAACTCATGTTTGGATTCCACCCATATGTGGATGATAATTAATTAGTTCATACATATGTTAATAACACTCATACGTGGTCTATAGATAACTCTTACAATGGTAAAAAATCTTATATAGATCCTAATATGTGATGTGGATCCCCTTAGATTAATATTCAACCATATGAAGATCTGCATATGTGGTGAAGGACTCATTCAGGGAAACTCTTACATTGATATCCTGGTTGGGAATCCCCTTATATGATATTTAGTTGTGAGTCCTTTTACATAATTATGTATATACTAAATACTCTTATGTGAGGACTTTCTATTTTTTTTATAATTCCATTATAATACCTTAAACTAATTCTAGGATCACTTAAAATAACATCAAGACCTTCTCAAACACTACTAATAAGATCAAATAAATTTTGTGAATTTATTTAATTTTCTTGAACTCTTCATCACCATTCCCAATGTATTCAAGAATATAAGTACTAACATTAGAGTACTTTAATAACT
Organism: Viscum album; assembly: GCA_963277665.1. Classification (NCBI taxonomy): domain Eukaryota; kingdom Viridiplantae; phylum Streptophyta; class Magnoliopsida; order Santalales; family Viscaceae; genus Viscum; species Viscum album. Next base: position 571,509,533 of record OY728151.1, read on the forward strand.
CCACTACCTTATAATTTTTATCTTTAATCTCTGACTTCATAAACATTTATCCAATTTCATTTTGTTCACATATTTATCATCCTTCGTGATCACTTACATAGGGTTATTTTCTCTAATATTTCATAAAAATTCCTTCAATATTTGAACCCTTTGTATGATTATAATGAAATTAATTCAATTTTACTAGTTAATAGGGAAAACATACATCTTCTCCACTCATAATTCAATTATAACATATTGTAGATAGTTCTACTTCATGCTTCAACATTTGACTTTAACATGAGGACCAGCTCTATATTCATCATATATGTGTGATTCTTCCTTAAATATGTCCATAAAACTATTCAAAGATAATAATATATTTAACTTATTTCATCCTTTAAATAAGATATGTGAATATTCTTCATTATACATTGGTGGTTGGATTATCCTTCTCTCACCCAACACTTCAGACATTGAATTTACTTTATATAACCTTATTGAAAAAAATACAACAGAAGCTTTAACTTATTTCATATTTTCCAAAATTTAATGGTAATAAGTTTATTCTACTTTATTTTTTTGATTCTAAATATATCACCCAAAACATTACATATTTAGTTTTATTCTTATAACCATATTGAAAAAAATAAAACATTAATCAAATGGGAACTACAAACTCCCGCTTTGCATTTTTTTCAATACAAAATTCGCCTCTAAATTCAATTTTTTCTCCTCCACTTTGTTGATAATAAATACAAAGGAAATTTATTCTCCACATTATTGATACTAAAAGTATAAGTTATGGATTCATCTAAGTTTAAATTCATCTCCATCCAACTCCTCTAAATTTAATAAAAACATCTTGTCCTGTTTTTTTCCATTTCCACTCTACTCTGTTCAAATCATGAGAGAGGGGTGGTACCAAATTTTTCATAGTGGTGTTCCATCAACCAATAAAATCTAAGTCAACATAGGATATCCTAATGTATAAAACAATACTGGTTAATTTAGGGAAAAAAGTTTCTTATAAAATAAATTAAATGTGATAAGAGCTCTAAAATTTTCTTATTAGGGGTTATACAACCTAATCATCGATAAATTTTATGAACTCGTACTCATCTAAAAAAATACAACAAATAATTAAAGTAAAAAATATATTTTCCTCTCCCATTTGGTTTTATATTCACTCACCCTTTATAATCATATTCAATATAAATCAAAACAGTTATGGGATAATTAAAATCATACCTTCACATATTCTTTTGTTAAATTCTATCTAAAATTTTATATTCAGTATAAAATAATGAATCTCTAGAAGATTGGCCCATTTTTATGTCTCCTCTTTAAGGTATTATCTCCATACATCATTATCATTGATTATTATTCAAGAAACTTACTCCAATAATTTTTCTAAATAAGTTAATATCTGATACAAATTTATATATATCAAGTGATGTGTTATAAGAAGATAACATGATACTAATTTAAATTGTCCATAATGGATGGACTTTATGATTCACCTTTAATTTACATTTCTATAATGAACTACTACCATGATATGGTAAAATAGTGGGTATTCAAAGACTCTTTAGTTCCAAAAATAATGTCGATACATGTCTCTTGACCTATAAACTCCTTTCTTTGAAGCTCTAGAGTGTTTATCTCTTTTGAAGCATGATTTACCCTTGATTTTAAAAATCTTTTCACCTTTGGTTAGTAATGATTTCATCACATTTTCAAATTTATTAATAGATGGAATAAACTTTTAAAACTTTATCAAGTAATGTAATTTATTTATTTTCATTTTATTATAACTTTTTTTCTCTTCTAACTGATACGGTAATATGGTTAAGCTCACATTAATAACATTATAAACTTTCTTCATGTGTGTATACTATTTCTTTGAAAAATATTTCTTGGTACTATGATTTATTAGTGATTTATATTTATTTTTCATTTGACCGGGAAAAATAGTCATCCATCTGACAACCAGGTTTCCTCCCTATTTACACCTTCTACAAAATTATTTACTAACTTTCAAGTTACCTTTATTTGGAAACCTCTAATGAAATTTTTATTATTTCTATTGGATTTCAACAACTTTGTTGATCATGTTATCTCTTTATTGGATTGAATCTTTATTTTTTGATTCTAAATTTCTCCATTATTTCTTTATTTTCGTGGTTATCTTCTATTGGTCATTGATGTTACCTTTCTTAATAGAATATAATTATATTATATTATCTAATATGACACCCTTTTCAACTATAATTATATAATTCTTAGGGGTTGTGTCTAATCTTTCTAAATTTTCACACTCCTTAAGTTGAACATTTCTTTAGTTTTATTTTTCTTCATCTACTATTGTGGTATCTTATTTTCCTTATAATAATAGTTTTGTTGCATTAGTGTATACCAACACTCTTCATAGTAATGAAAAATTGTATTGAAATACTCATAAAAATTCTCCAATTAATCAAATATATTTTTCTAGGATAGGTTAAACATTATATGTAACTTTCTTATCAATCTAGTAGGATTTATTTTGATTTCATATTTTCAACCCTTAATTTAGGCCTTCTATGATTTACATATGCTGAAATATTTTTTCCAAAAATGTATGGAATTATTCCTAAATCTATAATCGCACCAACATATTCCAAAAAACCCTATATCTTTTTCTAGTAAAAGCAGTCTGAATAGAATTACATACTTTTTGAATTTGGAATAAAACCACACTTTGTGGGTATGTTTTTAGGGAGTTGTTATTAATGGGCATGCCTATATTCACCTTTGATGATGTAATGAATTTATTTTCATTTTTTCCAAAAAAAAATTTATATTTTTTTAATTAAAACCTATGTATGTAGTTGAAAAATATTTAGTACAAGTAGAATTTACTATGTTTTTGGATACCATATTACATGATCTTGAGGTGTATGACACTATATATAATATCAATCTATTTTTTCCACTATATTTTGTCTTATTATTAATAAGACTATATTTATATACATCAGTTGTAAAACATATCTTCTTGGATATTTTGGAACTTCTAGGTTTACCTCCCTATATATTTTTCATTTTCACTACTAATTCAAGGAACCTTATATTGAGAGTTGGTTTATATCTTCCATTTAACTCAACATATATTTCCATTATTTCTTAAAATTTTAAATTTGATCCTCGTGCATTTTATTTTCCTCTAAAAAAAGTTTTAAATCTCTTTCACATTACTTTAGTTAATTACTAATTGATAAGTTTTGACATCAATGGAAACACTATGTAGATCTTCAAATTCATGGATCACCTCTTTAACAAAATTTTCAAAAACCATTTTCTCACATACTGTCATTTTCACTTATTTCTCAATCAGAGAATATTTTTTATTGAAAAGTAAAATATATTTATCTTTTTCATTAATTAGTTTTGTGAGTGTGTTGCATCTGATCACTTTCTTAACTAATGTATCTTCCATAGCATCAGTTTCCTATGACATCTGTGAATTTTTATCATGTTTTCCATTGATATATGAAAATATGTATGTGAAAACATCAATGTAAACATTATTTAAGTGATATTTTACTTTATAAAAAAATCACTTAGTAATTCATTGAAATCATTTTCTTTAGAGCATGTGCTTCCATTATTAGAAGAATTAGTATCAATAGATTATATAGAGTACTCACCATTAAGTATAAATTCAACTAATGGTAATTCCTCTTGATTTTTTAAATCCCTCCTTAGCTTACATTTTTGTCTCCTTTTCCTATTTTAAAAGGTCTTGATTAAGACCTATATTTTAGTAATAGGAATAGACATTATTTCTTTAATATGACACTCATATAGAAACTCTTCAAATATATACTTCATGTATTCAATTAAAAAAATCGATCAAGAAAATTTCAGATCCAATATAGGTGAAATAAATTTCTGATACCAATTAATAATGCCAGTATACATTTTCAAACACACATAATAATGGGTGAATTAGGTGTTTCCAAAAAAATCCAAATTATAATTTATTCATTTAACCATTAAACACTTTGGACATTGAACCACGATTTTTAGTTAAAACAAATGGATCATTTCTTGTTTAACCTAGGATACATCTATATGCAATGAAAAAAATGAAGTTAATTATGACATAGATATTTTTACAAGGTTCATACCCTCCTAGAAATCCAACTCCTTGTTATTCTTAAGATTTATAGGTCACATATTTTCCACTACAAATCTTATCATCAATTTACATGTGGATTGGGGTAGTTATCATCCTGCACCCCTTATTATATTACATTAGTGATCATGTTCACTATATTACATTAGATAACATAAGATATATACCAAAGGTTCATTATATTGGCATCACACCGGTATTCAAATATTTCAACCTATTAAAGTATATAGCAACACTTCATAGGGATGTCATTGTATTCGAAATCTAATTTGATACTTCTCACTCATACAATATTCTGTTGTCTTTTACTATTTTAAACACTTCATGAAACTCAATATTTATTTCTATAAAAAAATTCCTAGTTCTTATTCAGAAATTGTTTATGTGGAACTTATCAAATCAAATATCCAAGGAACTAAATAACTAAAAATATGATATAGAAACTTTTACAATCGATCCTATATAATTGTTTTTCAATAATCACATCTTATAAATTCTTACATGTAAATAATACAATAATGTTTATAGCTTCATAATATTTCATGGTAATAAAAGCACTGAACACTTGGGTCTACTCTTGATAACAGAATGTAGAACCTCATAATAATACTACCATTTCTTATTCTAGTCATTCAAAATTGATCAACTAAGTCTGGTTGATTTCCTATTATTCTCTTCATCAAAACCAAGAACTTATTTATCTTTTTCATAGGTATAGGTTCTATTTATCTTTCTCAAGAGTTATTATTCTTCTCTTGGATCACTATAATAATGTGTAAAATACCACACATGAATCTTTCTTTCTTCTTTATTTATTCTATGATGCACTCCTATACAAGTGGATCCCTTTATTTCCTATCATTTTCATGTTTCCAAAAACTGAAACACTTTAGAAATTATGTGAAAGCTATAAAAAATAAAATAACTACATGAAACCAGTTGATCTCCCAAAATATTTATATCCCATTTTTCTACCATCTCACATGATTTTATCTCTCATTTTATTCCATAAAATTATTTATAAAGACTTTCTCTCTTTCTCAATTAGTAAACTCATGAAAATAAACTATTCTATTTTATTCTCCCATTGTGATTTAAGTTCTTCTATTAATATTACATAAGTATCTTAACTTAAATCTTTACAAATATATAAAAAACATAAAAACTTAGTTTCGAAGTGTAAATTTACTCTTGTAGCATGAGATATTGAAAATAAACATGAATTGACTCCATCATGAGTCGTTAAATTCATATGGAAACCAATATCAAAAAACATATTACAAAGTTCAAACCATTATCAATTTGTTTTATTTAATTCACTCATGAATAACAATTTCATCTTATCATTTGATTTCTAGATTTAAGAAATCTGTAATTTCCTTATTTCTAGTTAAATTAAATCCCCTATGTGGAATCTTAACTCTGTGTTATTGTCACTCAATTAGGCTTACATCACAAGTGAAAACTAGTGAAATAATTAAGTTAATTTTTAATCTATTTTGATCATATATATTGAGTTTCAAATATTTTCATTCAAAACCCATAGATTTATAAAATCAAAGATCATCCCTCTCTTCTTCTCATCCAAATTTTCTCAAATCAAGCATGTATCATGGTTCTTAAAAGATTTTTGATTTTTTGAACATGATAGATTGGCTTCAGCATTATCTCATTTCATTTAATATTTAGAATTATAAATTTTGGAATTTATAAATTTCATCTTCATTAGACTCATACATGTATGTCACTCGTATATTGATTACTCATACACGGTTCATGCATATATAAATACTACTCATACAGGGCCTATGGATGACTCTTCTGTTTGTCAAAACTCTTAAAAATATCCACATACATAACATGAATACCCTTACTTCAAGTTTCATCCTTACACAGATCTACATACATGGTACCAGACTCTTAAATAGTCACTTTTATATTGATAACCCGAGTAAAAATCTCCTTATATAGTGGATCAGTTGTGAATCCATTTATATGGTTTTATATCTGTCAGATCCCCTAATATGAGGAATTTTCAATTTTTCTTGAATTCTCTATTGAATTATTGATTACATCAAATTAATTCCAACCTAGCTTCAAATGACTTTCAGGCCTTCCGAAACCCTTCCAATAAGCTCAATTTTTTTAAAATTTATCATAACATCTTGAACTATTCAAAACCATTCCTATGGTATACTAGAAAATAAATACTCAAGATAGAGTATTCCATGAACTCATGTTTCTTATAATTTTCAATTTTAATCTCATCCTTCATATACCTTTATCCAAGAGTAATATATTTAAAAAAAATTTACTCCTCATTCTCACTTATGCACAGATGTTTTCCATAATATTTAAGCTAGTTTCCTTTAAACATTAAAACTATTATAATATTTTAAGGATATCCATACAATATATGTGGTTAACAGGTGTAGTAGAGAACTTCTCTACTCAGCCTTCACTTGTAACATGTTATAAATAGTGAAACTCTAAGTTTCAGCACTTGTATTTAATATGAGGACCAACACTATAATCATCATAAATGTGGGCCACTATGGGTATAATATTTTCTATATGATATGGGAATAATATTCATTCTACTTTGGTGGATGGATTCTCACTACAACACCCAACACTTTTCTGATTTAATTTTTTTATTACAACCTTATTTACAATAAATAAAACACTAATCTAATTAGAACTACAATTGGTTTCCAGAAATTTTTATGATAGATGAAATTACTCGGTGGAAGTATACCCCTTGGGGTGCCCTTAAAGAAGTGTAATCTTTATCATTAGAGGATATATATATTTTATTATATCCTAAATATCTATCCATGAATAATGGGTTATGGAAACCATCCATTAAATCAATCAGTATCACTTTTATTAGAACTCAAAAATCATTCTTTGCACAGTATCGGGGTAGATCCCTATAGTTGAGGTAAACCCAAATCTATTTATTTTTCTTCTTAAGGGGGAAATTAATGGTGATTAATTTTAGCTATAGCGATTTCCAAATGAATTTTGATTTGATGAGATTGTAAACCTTGGATTCCACCTTGGCGGAATGAGTTGGATGCATCCTCCTAGCTCCCTATTTATAGTTGTGAAAGTTATATGGAACACCTAAATGATGTGTCACCATATTTATATCCAATATATGCATATCGGTGTAATTCCATGTGAATAAATCATTGAAGAAGGATATATATTTCTCATGTTTATATAGGGTCATATGGTTTTTGATCAAAATAGGCCATGGATATTCCTCTACAACTGTACTCACCTGTCAGAGTTCATCAATAGTGGTGGAGACAGCTTCATAGAAAATTGAAGGGGTAACTCTGATATCTTATTATTTTTCTTCTTCTTCCATGATACTGTCATAAGTGTAATATGGGTGATAATTTTAAGACTAAAAGTGATATTAGGTAATCTTTAGATCCTGAAGATGGTGTTGGGGCATCTTTATTAACTACATTGGGATAATATCCTTTTTTAAATGAGTGGGATAATCTGATGAAATCAATATCATGATAACGGTTTAAAATGTTCCCAAACCCCATGATTTTTTTGTTCTCCTAAGATTCATATCCACTTTTTCAAATATTCATATTTTTCATACTGATATTGAAGTTTTTTCAAACCAAAATGGTAGTAATAATTCTATAGAGTCAAGTTTATACACATAGATTGTAAAGCCTTATTTTATTTCCCTTGAAGTTGTCTCTCCGTGAGAAAATTATCCTAAATATTTTATAAAAGTAAAATGGTTGGATGATTTATCTTATTGTAAAATGAAACCCATATGCTCTGATGACTTCCCGGATTAGGAATTGTTTCCTCAATTTAGTTGACGGGAATCACATAGTCTTCATCGAATTTTCTCTAAGGATTCATTGGGAGAATTTCCAGACTATTGGGAGTGGTAATTTTAATGGTGTAGCTACCAAAAATCTATTCAACTCCTTCTTATAGAACCTTAAATTTATATACTAATATCTACGGGACTCGAATAGGGAATTATCACTATATAGTGTCCTCACCAATCCATTGAAAGGTTACTTAAGGCACTAATGATATGAAAATGGAACTATCATATTCATTTGGATCCATATCCTTCCTAGAAATATGTTGGATGTTGTTTCTTGGATATGAGATCGTCTAATTGATCTCTCATATTTATCTTCTTGAGTATATTTTGTTCACTTTTTTCTATACCCCTGAATAGTCAAGTTAGACAGATTTAGATCGACTTCACTATAACCAAATTGTCAATAGGTTTAGATTGGTATACGGTTTATCCCAAAACTAATATCAATTAAATACTGATAGACATAAAAATCATCCATATTTATAGATATTTATAAGGTTATAATTATCCAATTTATGGAATCATCCTGGTCTTGTTTCATAAATTAAATAGTAATATGATACTCAATGGAATCAGTTTACACAACATACACTTTAGCTATAATGACTTCAAACTCATAATTTTAAGGGGTTGGAAGAGAATGAATTACTACCACCATAATATCCATTGATATTTAAAGTTAATATAGTATATAGATCTTGTATATAATGATATAAGACTACTTAAAAATAACATACTTCTAGACCAGGGGCATACACTTTGTATGAGGGGGTTTTTCCCTAGCCTATGACTTAAGGGTTGAGGATTTTTGTGCTTGAAACTCTTATGTTTTATCGGAATATAAGGATATTCTCATCCATTTTTGGGCTTAGAATATCTAAAAATACCATATTACAATATTGAGTAAAAAAATTCATGTCTGTTAATTTATCCTAGAGTATGCTTTTATCCTAATGTACTCTACAAGATTATAGAATATATTAGTGTTCATATTGGTCTCTTTGGAGTGCCTACCTTTGGGTATTAAATATATGCATATCCTTTGTGGAAACAATACCTTAATTTTAGGGTCCAATATAAATTCTTCTTCATTAAATGCCTTGACCTCTAAGACCTCCTACTTTATTGTGAATGGGGATATCGGGTTCATATGTGTCTTCTTCATCAGTAAAGGGTATTGAAAATAGATGATATTGACTAAGAAATATTATGGTTCTCTATCTAAGGAAGGTTCTATTTGGTGGGGGAGTTCATGTACTCCTATTGATATAGGTAGGAAGTCTAAAAGAGCCTGAACTAGATTAGGATCTCTTAGGGGTTCTTCTCATCATGCCCTATTTCACCAGTGATGATTGAATTCTTAGAATAAAATGGTAATGAGAATTTTATCTCAGAATTTAAAATGGGGAGTTGGGTTCATAACCAGATGATTCATTTGTGAACTAATAATATTGTTCACATAGTTGACCAATTTTCTGGTCATTCAGTCATCAATTTTTTTCACACATCTAATAAGGACTTCCTTCCATTGTCTTTCCTCATTGTGTGGGAATATAAATACACGAGTTACTTGTGCCGAGGGTTTACCCAATTTCACTTTCCTAGATTCAACCATATTTGGAAGGATATAATTGAAGAAAAATGAATCAAATGTGTTTTTCCTTAGTTTTCTATTGAAGGTTTAGTAATCATAGTGTTTGTTTAGACTAATTTAATTAGGTTTTTTATACTTCAACAAATTGAGATGTTTTTTCTCTATGTCAGTTATGAAGTTCCTTATAACCTTATCCCCTTGGAAGGAATAATATTTTATTCTTCCATCCCCTATTTCTCAAGAGATATTAATGCATCATCTTATCTTAAAGATATAATTGTTTCTACATCTATCATTCATAGGTAGGAACCACATGATATTGTCGAATATTATTTTCTTGAGCTGGCATTGGAGTTGGCTTGAGTGAAATGGTTGAAGTCTCTACTCCACAAGAATTATAACCTTGAATTTTCAGTGTATGACAATATTTTTATTTAGAACATCAGATCTCATCCACCAACCATTGTGAAATTATTTCAATCTCTCAAGAACCACCATGTCACTTTAAGGGAATTAGTGGTGTTTTTATTTCATCATGGAAATTTCATATAAAAATCTCCAAAAACTTCTCCTTTTGATGATGAAAATTTAAGGAATATATTTTTCCATTTAACCTATTAATAAAATAAAAAACCCACTCATTTTTATGATATTTTCAGTTTTATAGTTCAAGTAAATTCATCTTATTCAATATTGAGATCAACTAATATGGAAATTTCCAAGGTAGTTATTCCATGTTGTAAATTAATCCTACTAGAATATTGTTATACCATATGAATGTTGGTCCTTACAGAGTTTGAATGAAGCACCTAATCTTTTATAATTCTTGTTTCTCCAATGTCCCCATCATGGAATCATAATGATATGTAGAGTGTGTGAGATACTTCCCTAGGTCACCAATACCATTGAATATGGGGAAGGTAGGATTTAAAAACTTGAGAGGAGTAGGATAAACATCAACTCAAATGGTATATGAATTTATCTCCATCAAAAAAGGTTCATATCACACCTCTATATCTTCCATTGGAGTAGAAATGGATTCAATGGAATCAAGGAGTTTTGAAAATAGTGTCTCCTAGGTTGATACCCAAGTGGAAGATATAGGTAAATATTCATATGATTGGCTCACCAATTTTAATAGTCAATATCCAATTTTAGCATGGCTAGGATAGATTTATTGTAAAGTCAGTAATTGTTTCCTTATGGGGGAAATTATTAGTTATTTTCAACTTCTAGGTTTAGATAAATGGTTGGTCTATACCCAAATCTAAACAGATTATTATAATCTACACTTATGGGTTAAGAATATCCTTCTTGTTTTACATGTCTCAATGGAGATACATTTACCTCTACCTTGGAGTTATACACAGTATGAATATTACCTTTTAGTAATTCACCATTGAGTCACTTAAACTCCTCCTACTCAACTTCAAACGAGGGGAAACTTTCCTAAATAGAAATGTTTCCAAATTCCTTGGCTGGTGAATCGGTCATGGATATAGCCACATATTTCCCATTCTTATCTGAAAAAACTCACCAAGGAGATGGTGGGTAAGAATTTGGAGGCCCTCCAAAGTTTTTATATTTCCACTGATTCCAGGTATGCATACTTTCTTCATGGACATTGACACATACCATATTTTGAATGAATTTTTCCTCATCTCAACATTCCATGTCATATTCATGCTATAGGTTATCCATGATGTCTATTCTAATGAAATTTATTGAGGCATAATATACAGTGGGAATAATGTACTCATATTTTTAAAATTAGTAGGGGTATTTATCATCCCCTGACGAATCATAATCCTCATCTATCTTTTCTTTCTTAGTGGTTAATTTTGGTTAGTTAATTCTATGAGACTTTGCCTGCATTTATTCATGGGTGGTAATTTTAAGAGATTCTCTTAGGGATGTCACTAATCATGATTATAATTAAGAGGATATATCATATAGTAGGAGAAAATATGGAGGAAATTATTGTGAATTCTACCTCAATTTAGAGAAAACTGTCCTACTTAGAGTAGTAGGGGTAACAATTTGGTCATTCCTGCGGTCTGAAATTAATTTGATTCTAATACCATCAAATTTTGTTTTCATTGTGGATTTGATGATCAAAGGGGTAAAGTAAGTGGTATAAACACTCTTATCTCTATGGGCTGGTGTTAATCTTATATTTACTCTTAATATAATGTAGTCACAACACCCTTATCATTTCATTATTTCAGAAGAGCATGTGTTGGATGTAGTGAATGCCCTGAATGTGAGATTATTTCCACTAAATTTTTTTTACTGTTATGGTATTTTCATTACTTAGGTGAGAGGAATGATTTAAATTCTAAAAATCATAATGAAAGATTCTATTAATGGACTTCTCCCATCAATTATGTCATTCCTAAGCTTTGGGGTTGTAGGATTTCATCAGATGTAAAAACTAATATATACAAAATCAAGGCTAGAGACCTATCATAAGGAAATGACATTTCATATGTTTCCTACCTTGGTAGACTATTCTATATACTAACTGGTATGGATTAAAATATTCAATATTTTCCCAAAACTCTAATGTGTGTGTTAGGTTTGGCATTGGTAATTATCTGGAAAATCACCTTTATGATATAGAGGAAATCCTATTGTAGTCAATCACGTAGCTTCACCAATTTTGAATTTTGGTCTACTGATAAGAAAAATAAATAAAATTGGTGTCAAATATATTTAATCACATTCATTTTTTTGGTGCATTCCATATGACACTAATATTTTTTCTTCAAATTATGGAGAGTCTCAAAAAAATTATGTTGTACATACGGTGTACACTCTTCCATCAGTATATTTGGAATAACATATTTGGGGTGTCTATGGAAAAAAATAAAATCAAGATTCTTCCTTTTTCTATATATTTTCTCATGATCATTACTATAATTACCTAATATTTTAAAAGAACACTATATTTGATATAATACAAGATACAAAACACTCTGCAATACTGACTATTTAATGTTATTATTTAAATATGACTATTATAACCTAGTCATTGAATTAGAGGATATGAATAGGAAAAAATTCAATATCATATATATATATATATGTACAAATCAATAAAACTTTATTGATTAATTCGAGGAAATAAGAACTCAATTTTTTAGTAAAGTCATTTTATGCTTCAAAAAAATCTTCATAAATGGATTTTTTTTTGGGGAGAAAATATTATAATTAATTTCTTAAAATTACGTATATTTTATTTGAAAAAATTTATTTAATTTTTAAATCATAATATCAAAATAATCTTATAGTAAAATTCTGATATTTTTATTAGAATAATAATGTTTCAGTGAATAGTGAAAAAATACTAATTATATAGAAAACTATCTTTTATATTCAAGTATTTAAAAAGTACAATTTTGTTTTTAATTGAGTTTAAAATTTAATTAGTTAATTTTTATTAAACATAATCTAAATAATTTCATTGTAATTGATATTATACTTAATTTTTTTATAAAAACATTTTTATACTTAAAAATCATTTTTTTTTTGAAAAATAGTTTTTCGTTAGGTTTTATAGGTTTATTTTAAAATTAATTTCTACAACTTATATGGATTTAACTTTATAAAATGGATTCCATATTTGGAATCATAATGAATTTGGTATGTAGTTCTATTTTATTTTTGATCATAATGAATAATAACCTTGGTAAAAATGTTATCACTATGGAAAGGGAAAAATCAGCAAGAAAAGGTTGAAACTATAAAATAAAGCTTCAAAATCATCTATACACTTTCCTATATTTCAATGTATGAGTGAAATTTTACCACCCCATTCATATTTTAGAAAATATAGCATTTTGGTTCTATTTTTCTTCAATAAAGACCTTTATACTATTTTAAGTAAAGAATAATTTCAAGATATCACTTTCTTTATTTTAATGTCTATAATATGATTTTACATGAATAGAAACAAGTCATAAGAGGTTTTCAATTTTTTTAATATGAATAAATATTTTTTATAGTGGTTTTTTTTATTTTTTAGTGATAAAATAATTACCTTAAATTCTTACTCAACACTGACATACTGTTTGTGTAAGGAGTAGAAAATTAAAGTAAATGATTTTAAAAACTCAAAAAATAATATTTTTTGGGTTTTTTATGGTTTTATAGGAATTTTTAGATTAATATAATGTATTAGTGATGTTTTAAAAAGGTTATATTCAAACTACATTACAAAATTTATATTTTTTTTAAAGTGAACCATTTAAATAGTCCTGAAAATGAATTCAATTGTATCTTATGTTAAATAATTTAAAATATATAAATATATTATATTTATCCAATTTAATGGGATATTTTCAGTAATATAAATAATTTTTCACTTATGGCTCAATTTTACTTTTATGGTAACTTTCTGGATCCCTAAAAGTTAAAATCCTTTGATATCACGATAATCATCAAAAGGGTTAATGGGGTTTAAAACTAAGATATAATGGTTAAAACATCAACAAAAATTTTCTATGTTTTATTGGATTAGAATATTTATAATTTTATTCACCCTATATTAAAAATATATCATCTTAATTCCACTTAAAAATGAAATTTATTTTCTATTTATTTAATACTTTAACTAATTCTAAGGGTTCCCCTCTTCTATATTATATAAGGACACCACCCCTCCTCTCTTCCTCAAAATTCTTGAGCCATGTGTCTAGAACATGTTCTCAAAAATAACTTCCCGAGATTAATAAATGAAACCTATAGGTTCTATTATCCCCAAAATAGTATCCTACAAGTATTAAGGTGTAATAAAAAGGAGGTTCGTCAAAGAGGTGGAAAATGTCTTAATTGAGCGTCTTCATTTTACTTCTTCTTCTATCTTCTTAAATTATTTTATAAGCATTAAAATATAATAAAATTAGTGTCATCCATATATTAAGATGTTATTATGTTAATTTAATAGCCTTATTCATCTCTTTTTTCATTGAATGTTAAATGAAACCATCTTTCATACATAGGTGTGGACAACCGCCTCACGAACTGATGTAATCCATTTTTCATCACCATCATTAACGGGTAGATAATATGGTTTATTAAATATATATATATATATATATATATATATATATGATATTAATGACATAATTATGATTTTAAAAATATAATATATCATATATCTTCATACCATTCCAATCGTTGAAAAAATCATCACATGTGTGTACATACGAACTACCACCTCCATATAGTGATGTACATCATTTTTCAAAAATAGACTCTCATGGATGATCATATGGATGGAATTAATAATGATAGTTTATTTTTATAACATGATAATGATTATGTAAATATAAAATATTACTTTTCTTCTTTCCCTTATGGTTCCTTGAAAAATGGAAATGTTACTAATGTGTTTGTATAGACCACTATCTCCATATTATAAATTAATTAATTTTTCATACCCACTTTATATATTTGGTTTTAAAAGTATAATTAATGGATAAAAATTATAATAATTTCATTATTATTATTCAATATATGATCTGATAATTACCAATTTGATCGTGGTCAACATATTGAAGTCATTTTGAAATTATGAACTAAATGACCTCAAAACACCTGACGTGGAATTAACTGATTAAACAATTAAATATTTCATTAAAATAAATGAAATAAATGGTTTTATTATAAGGAATTAAATAAAAAAGTGGTTATTAATAAATTAAATAATTAATATAATTTAATTATATTGGAGTTCAAGAATGTACATGATAAATCAGGCTTGAGGTAAGAGATTTTTCTTTAAAACCTTACTTTAAATATTTATAATAATTTCATATATTTTTTACCAAAAACCATGCTATTTAAAAAATCATGTATCTTATTTATATTATTAAATGTATGTTCAGTGTCATTTTAAACCATTTTTACTTTATTTATGAATTTTTTTTAAAATAAGACTTTTAAATGTTTTCCAAACGGGCTGTTTTTAACATTTTTACAAAAGTATGAATGGGATATTTTTTAACATATATTATATGCACGAAATTTCCCACTATCCAAAATGTTATTATTTAAAAATATTCCATAATAATTTTTCATATTTTTTCAAAAGAATATACTATTTACCATTCTCCTAAGAATTTTTTAAAGAGTTTTCAAAGAAAATGGTTATTATCCTTATTTTTACATGATACAGAAAGTGCTTATACATATGTATTAAAAAGAATAATTTATAATATTTTATGATGGAAATGAAATATTATATGGTTTTTATGTATTTTATGATCATTTTAAATAATTTTTTATGACATGTGATCATAATATCACTCTCCAATGCATTGGTTAATGATTATGTTCTCTAAATACATATATTGGAATTAATTAAGTAGGTAATTTCATTTGTAAGTGTTTTTTATGGTTCTATGAAGATGATATCCTAAGGAACCTACCAAAATTTTCAATTCTTGAAAATAAATTTTCATTTAAATATTTTGATTTCATAAGGTAAGCAAATGATATTTTTTTAAATAATTGATTTTCCCATTAAGGATAAAAGGTATATGTTCATAAAAAAAAATTTCAGGGGTTATCATGTATTCTATGAAACCCTCATGATTATTATTTTTTCTTTATGTTTTATTTTTAAGTGTTTTATAAAAAAAATTGGGCAGTAAATCTGATTTCATGTGAAACTAAATGACTATTTGAGCTGAAAGATTATTTGGTTAAAGGAAAACTATCTTATATGATCTCATGGTTTTAAAATGAACTAACGGATTTTTTTTCTTCATTATATATATCCTTAATGATATTTTTATTATCATACCATGTTTTCAAATGTTTTTTATAGATTTTAAGGAGGATTTCGAATAATGATGAATACTTGAAATGGAAAAATAAAATATGGGTATAGTGAGAAAAATTCTCACATAAAGACATGTGTATTTTTATGTAAGAGTTTTCCCTAATTCTATAAAAATTTAAACCTAAAAGTTCCATGGGTTTGTAAGTGATCCAATATTTCTATTTGATGTTGTATGTTTTGGATGGATAAAATTAGGTCACATTTATTAGTATCAAATATAGAATTAAAAATATTAGATTTTTAGCACTGAATTTTGGAGCATATGTTTGGGATTGCTACAATTGGTATCAGAGCGGGGTTATCTTAACTTTATATTTTTTATTTTTTTATTAGAGGTTAACTTAATCATTATGAATACCATTATGGGTTTATAATTTTAAGGTTGATCAATATTTAAAATGCATATACACCCCTTTTAGGTTTTAAGTAATGTTATTTTAAAATGATTATGAGTATTTAGGGAGACATTTATGGTTATGAAACCCTTGGGTTTAGTATGTGTTTTCATGAAAAGGTTATTTGAGGAATAATGTATTTATATTTTATGGAAATAATTTTAAAGGTATTTATAAACTTTTTGGATAACATGATCCTTATGTTGAGGTAATTATGGTTAATTGTAATAAAAGGGTTATGATATGTTTAGAAAAAATGATTTATTATATAGATAATCATCGGATTGAAAAGTGATTTTATGACTATATTATTAATGTTAATTTTGAAAAAGTTCAAAATTTTGGGAACATCATATAATTAAGGTAAATTGAATAACTTTTGGAAAATATGGGTTTTTATTTGAGGAATAAATGTTGGATTTTCTTTTATAATTATGTATGATTTTACTTAGTTTTTATGGTGATTCAGGTAATTTATGGAAAATATTAGTATATTTTAGAGATTATATGATTAGGGGATATAATTTTTTGGTATGTAACTTTATGAGTGATTTATGTTTATCTTTGAAGAATACTTCCTTAAATCTTTTTCATTTCTGTGTTTTGAACTAGGTCAGGAATATTTTAAATAGTTTTAAGGTTAATTATTTATCGAATGATTTAATTATAATTTTGGGTGTAATTATTGACTATTTAGAGATTAATGTTATATTTATTCATATTAAGGCTTATCCATATTGTTTATTATCTTACCTTTGTCTAACCATTTTGGTTTTAGTTAATTTCTAAACATAATAGGAATAAATTGTTATCCTTTTGTGGATCTTATGATCTGCCAGAAGTTTATTTTAGTACTTCAATCATGAAAAATTAATTTTCAATATTCATTTCTTGTTGTATGAGATTATATATAATATAAAATAGGTTGAATCACAACCAAAGTAATAAATTTTTCTTATGAAACAAAAATAAATCATGTATGTATATTTTCTCATGTTCTCTATCTTGATAGTAAAGGAATCCTTTAACCTTGGGAAAAGGACCTAGAAATAAAAGTGTTAACATTTTTTAAATTTATAATATATTTATGGTCTTATTTATATCTTATTGATTTATGTTTTTATGGTCATTAAATTTATCATGATATCTTTCTCTATCACTTTACATAATTATTTGGATATTACTTTTCTCCATCGTGTTTATATTTTCACATCCCACTAATTTTCTTCTATTTAGAAACCTAGTAAGATATTCTTCCAAATTACCCTCTTATTTTATTTTCTTATATTCAAAAGGATTTTTTATTATCCATTTTTATGATATGTTTTTTCAATAAAAATATTTTAAAATACTAAAAATGTGTTTCCTTTCATTTTCATATATTTTATCTTCCACTCACTAGAATTGATTTTTTTTAAATGTTATAAACACATTCTTATCAAGAATGATATAAAATTGATGGGATAAAATTTATTTAAAGGGTATAATTAAATACCTTAATATTTTAATGGAATGATATGTTTGATAGCGTACATGACACACAACATCAAGCTATAATGAATATAAAATATTATTATTTAAATGTGACCATCATAACCTAGTTGTGGAATTGGTAGATATGAATAGAAGTAACCTCATTATGAAATATATATATATATATATAAACTTCATAATCAATAAAAATTTATTGATTAATTATAAGTAAATAAGGACTCAATTTTCAGTAATGTCATTTTACGCTTCAAAAATGTGTTTTCTTCAAAAATGATTTTTATTTCTTTTTGGGAGTGAATATTATAATTAATTTCTAAAAAAATTTATAAATTTTATATGATAAAAATTATATCATTTTCGAAATAATCATATGAAATTTATCTTAAGGTTAAATTTTAAGATTTTTCTGAAAATTATTAATTTTTTAATGAATAGTGAAAAAATAATGATTTTAAATTCAATTGTCTTTTCCATTCAAGTATTTTAAAAAACCAATTTTATTTTGTATTGATTTTAAATTTTAATTAGTTAATTTTGATTAAAAATAATATAATTAATATCATTATAATCCATATTATGCTTAATTTTTGTGTAAAAATATTTTTATATTTAAAGTGTATTTTTCTGGAAAATCGTTTTTCATCACATTTTATAGGTTTATTATAAAATTAATTTTTACATAATATAGATATTTAATTTGATAAAATGGATTCCATAATTTAAATAATAATTTCATAATTTTTTAAATAGGACAACTTTATTTTTTTATAGTGAATATTAACCTTGGTAAAAATATAGTCATGACGGTAATGGTAAATTGGGTAAAACAAGTTTAAAACTACGAAATATGGATTCAAAATCATCCATACACTTTTCTATATTTCATTTTATGAGTTTAATTCTACCATAACCTTCATATATTCTAAAAAATATACTTTTTTCTATTTTTATTTGATAAATACATTTATATTATTTTAAGTAAAGAATAATTCTAAAATGTCACTTTATTGATTTAATATCTCTAATATGTTTTCACAAGGATAAAAACAAGTAATGAATAGTTATAAGTGGATATTTTAAATATCTATAAAAATTTCTATAAAGATAATTTATTTTTTATTTTTAGTGATGAAATTATTACCTTAAATCCTTAGGCAATGCTGACATGGTAATTGTACAATATGTAGAAAAATCAAGTAAATGATTTTAAAAACTCTAAAAGTAATATTTTCGGTGTGATTTATGGTGTTATGTGAATTTTTTATATAAATATAATGTATTAGTGATTTTATAAAAGATTATATTCATACTAAATTATTTACTCGATGTTTTTATAAATTCAACTACATGAATAGTCATAAAAATGACTTTAATGGTATATTATAGTAAATAATATTTTATTAAAAGATTTAAAATTCATAAAAATATTATCTATTAAAATTTAATGGGATATGGTAAACAATATAAGAAATTTTTCAATTATGGGTCACTTTTTCTTTTATAATATATTTCTTGAACCCTAAAGAGTAAAAAACTATGATTTCATAGTAATCATAAAAGGGGTAATTGTTGTTTAACAATAAGAGATAAGGGATAAAAAACACCTAAACTTTTATAAATTTTATTATATGATATTTTTTATAATTATATTCAACCAATATCATACATATAATGTTTTATTATCTCTTTAAAATGAAAATTAATTTATACTAATTTAATACTTTACGTAATTCCAAGGGTGCCCCTCTTCTCTGTTATATAAGGACATCACACCTCCTCTAGTCCTCAAAATTCTTGAGCCATGTTGAACTACCAATATCTAGCCAAATTACTTAAAAATTTAAAACCTCAATTTCTGGGGTACTGTAGTAGGTACTGTAGCAGACTGTAGTAGGTACTATAGTGGGAACTGTGCAGTACTATAGCAGGTACTGTAGCGGACAGTAGCAGGCACTGTTTGGCACTGTAGCAGTCGGGAATTTCCCCCATTTGGGCCTTCGGGCCACCGATTTGGTCCTCGAGTCCTTTAAGGCCTTCAGGCCACCCATGCCTTCAGGCCAGTAAGGCCTTCGGGCCACCTCAAGGCCTTAGTTCCACCTTTAGTGCAGGTGTAAACCATACAACCTATAAGGAGAAAGCTCTATAAAGGGATGAATAAGGAGATTTCACCACAACAGAAGCTACACGGAATGAAAGAATGAGAGGATATGGCACCTGCCATCGGGACAAGTCTGTGCATGCATGGGATAGCCTATACTAACATCCATGCAATGGTGGAGAGCTGATTTCTCGATGAAGATGTTGGTAGGAGTAGTTCCAAGTAGTTAATATGGGTTGTATGTAATGTTTGAAGCCTATGGGAAATGAATTCCTCTAAGGCCTACAGGGCCATGTAATACTTATGCCTACGGGCAATGTAAAGGTTCCACCTCACCCCTTGAAAGGTGGATTATCAAAAATCAATAAAAAATGAAGGCCTTCGTGTAACACCCCGAGTTTTTCTAAAAAAAAATATAAATGCATGGAACTTTGTTTTAAGTACATATTTATAACTATCCTTTAAAACATAAAATTTTTCCACTTATATGTTTTGAATTTCAAGAAACTATCATCTGCAATTATGTTCAGTATGTTATTTGGAGTCTATTAGAACCAACTTATTTTTTTTTGGTGAATAGAAACATACCCTTATGAATAGTAATATGACCCTAGTTAATAGTAAATTGTATTATTATTTTATTTTCTTCAGGGTTTAAGATAATGACATCTTGATTAATTTTTCAATGTGATATAAAAGCAGTTATAGTTTTTAAATAATTAATTTTTTAATTAAGTATGTTTTTATTTATAAATTATGTTAAAATTATTTATAAAATTATTTTCAAAAAATAGACTTCATTTTTGAATTCTACATGTCGATAAATGGTTAGGGTGAATTTTGGGAATTTTTCTGAAACAGATTATTTTTCGGTGAATAATAAAAAATAAAGTTTTTAGTTTCAGTGTGTTAATGACATCATTAATGATGTAATAATGGTGAAATAAATCTGGTAGACTTGTTTATAGTTAAATTATATGTGAGGTTTCCCAAGTTTCTTATACCATGGGCAAATACAATGGTAAATCCCATGGTTTTTCAAATACCACTCATGAGGTGTCCCTTGAAAATTATTAAAATATTCACTTACTTTTCCTATAAATACAAACCCATTCCTTCATTAACTTCATTATAAATTCCTACTAAATGAATCTCTTGACTCCTTACCTTCCTAGTAGTCATCCCAAGGTTTTCTCAAGCCCCTAAGGTCCCAGCCATCAAGTTCTAAGGGTTACTCTACAAGGTAAGAAAATTATCAATATCTTTCTTTTTCCATTCAAGTTTTATTTTATGTGGTATAACTTTCAAGTTTACATAACATGTTCTTATTTCCTTCTTATTCTTGATATACTATATATTATAATTCATTTATGGATGGGTTACTATTGTCCCCTCTCTTTTTAATATTTTCTAAAACCATGTTGTGTAGCCGTTAGACTGTTGAATTTTTGAAAGGGATTTCTCAATTATTATTTTATTTTGAGTTCCATTCTTTTCTTATTATTTCTTCATATATCCTTACCCAATAGGACTTAAATCTCCATAAATCATTTATATTCTGTATTTTATCATGTTTATGGAAAATTATTTGTCATTATTCTTCTCCTCTCCCACTTATTTAAGGAATAAAAACATTGTCCTTGATGTGTCGAATTACCGATATCGTGGACGATGTGATTTCAATTTCCATTAATTCTTTCAAGTATGGTAATGAAACCATTTATATGGTTGAACCAGGTTATAATATATGTGTTATTACTCATCCATGGTTCTATAATTCTTTTTTACTCATGGTTTCAATTTATAAGGAAAAATGAGGTTGTTATTATCAAAGAACCACTAAAATGATCTAAACGAACATCATTAATGTTTAAACATATGAATCATCCTCATATTAAACATTGAAATGATAAATGGTATAAATTATGGTACTATAAATATGTAAATACATTTCCATTCAAATTCTGTAATTTCACTTCCAATCGACAAGAACAACCACCATGAACCAATCATGGAAATCATGTTAAGAACTCACCCAAAACAGTGCAAGGAGAAAAATACTAATAATTAAAGGGTGAAATGATGTTATTAAATGATAATATAAGATGTTATAAACATGAAATTGTTTCTTTAAAATACTAATAACACTTTTTTAACCATTATACAAAAAATTTAAACAAGTTTGGAGTATGACAAACATGAGGTAAGGGAATTCTTAACCCGGTTTCCATTCTTTGGGTTAACCTTCTACTTCATTATTTATGTGCTATTTAAATTGTTTTTGTGTTGGGTTCTATTTATATTATGTTTTATTATATAAATTTACATTATATATACAATCTCCATACACTCTATTATGTCTCTCTTCAATTGTATGATATTTATAAGGGGATTTTCTTTAAAAATCCTCTTTTTAAATTCGGTTTTACAAAATTCCAAAGTAATGTTTTTATGGAATTATTCATGTTGTATGATTATGTTTTGGTTCTTGTGAATTATTTATGATGAATTTTGGTACCTATATCTCCCTCAAATGCATTGGTTTTTTGTAATTTGGAGGTCATTTGTATGGTTACTCCAAGTGTAAATGCGATTATTACACAAATTGTATGGTAGTCGTGAGGGTTACAAATTATAATGTAGCCGAGAGGGTTACAATATTATGTAAGTAATTCCCCAAGATAACTCTATGATTATATTTTTGTTTTTTTTTTATCTTGTTTAAATATCATGTTACACAAAGTAATTATATATGGGTGACAAGTATGTATTTTGTAGATGCTTTCATACGTTATGAGTATTCAAGGACTAATTTTCTTTTTCTTTCATTTCCATCCCTTACTGAGCTTTTTTGCTCATACAAAGTATTTAAATTATTTTCAAATGTTAATGGATGTTTAATACAAGTAAGTAATCCATTTTAAATATTGAAGAATTTTCAATGAGTAATTTTTAAGTTTTAGTGTTTTATATTTTAAAAAAAATGGAAACTGTTTTTATGGTATCCACTCTGTAATAATGCATAATGTTATAATTGTATTGTCCCAATTATCTAATTCTCTAAACATGAAAAGATCCTCAATGTAAAAGGAAGTATTTTCTCTAATAAATTAAAGATTATATTTCTAATAAGGTCGGGTCCTTATACTTTGGGCCCTTGGATGGATAAGTCTTAATGTGTAAGAAAAAGGAGGTTATTCAAAGTGCAGGTAATCGTCTTAACCAAGAATTTTCATTTTACTTATTCTTTTCCTCCTTTAATTCTATCCTAGAATTATAGTATAATAAAATTAGTATATATCTTATATTTATATGGTGTTATTTTAGTTTTATAACTTTATTCATCTCTTTTTCTATCAAATGGGAAATTAAACCATCATTCGTACATACATGTAGACTACCTCCTCGTGAACCGATATAATTAATTTTCCATCACTACCTTTCATGGTTGGTTATTATGATGAATTTAATGAATATATATGATATTAATTAAATAATTATGATTATTTAAACCCAATATACCATCTATCTTCATACCACTCCAATTGTTAAAAATGGAATCATTGTACATGTGTATGTATGAACTACCGTCTCCACGTAGTTATGTAATTTATTTTTCAAGGACATACTCTCATATATGATCATCGTGATAGATTTAATAAAGGTATTTTATTTTTATGAAATGATAATTATTATATAAATATAATATAATTTCCTTTTTTCCCTCATTATTCTTTTAAAAATGGGAACATTACACATGTGTACATATGAACTACCATCTCTATGTTGTAATGTAATTCATTTTTCATAACCTCCTTACATAGTTGGTTAGAAAACTATAATTAATGTATAAAAATGATAATTTTTTCATTATTTTTATTCTCGATATAATGGAATAATTACCTCTTTTACAATGATCAATATATGAAATTCATCTTGAAATTGTGAACTGAACTTCCTCAAAACACCTAATGTTGATTTACCCGATTAAGTAATTAAATATGTCAATGAAATGAATATATTAAATGGTTTAATGATAAGGTATTAAAAAAAGGTTGTTAATAAATTAAATAATTAATTTATGTTATTATACATGATTTAAAGAAAATACGGGACAAGTTGGACTTGAGGTAAGGAATTTTTCTTTAAAACCATATTTTAAAACATTAAAAGTTTCTATTATATTTTTCCTTCATATAAATGTTCAAAAAAATTATCAAGAATGTTATTAATATTATTAAATTTATATTCAAATTAATTTTAAACCATTTTTTAGTTTATTTATTAATTTTTTTAAATAATACTTTCAAAAAAATTTCCAAATAGGTTATCTTTTTTATTTTTACATATATATTAAAGTAATGTTTTTAACATATATGGTATAAGGGAAATTCCCTGATATCATGAATATTATTCTTTAATAACTTCCTATAAAATATTTGAGGGTTTTTTTAAAGAATGTATTTTTCTCATTCTTGTGGGAATATTCTTTTAAATATTTTTCAAAGAAAAAAGTATTTTTATCCTTATTTTTACATGAAGATCAAATGTGATTCTTCATTTGTGTTAAATGGAATAATTTCTGATATTTTATGATGAGAATAAAATATTTTATGTACTCTATGTATGTTATTGTACTTTTAAAATTTTTATAATGTCAGGTGAGCTTGATATATCTCTCCAATGAATTAGATAATGATTATGTTCTTTGGATAATTATGTTGGAATTAACTGAGTAGTTTATTCCATTTATAAGGGTTATTGTAATGGTTTTATGAATATGATGTCTCAAGGAACCAACATGAATTTTTTATGCTTTAAAATAAATTTTCATGGAAGTATTTTTATTTTATAATGTAATAAAATGAACTTTGTTTTAAGGAATGATTATTACATTTAAGGATTAAAGGTATGATTTTAAGGAAATACTTTTCATAGGTTCTCATGTTTTTTAAGAAACCCTAATTTTTAAGATTTTTCCATTATATTTTATTTTTAAGTGTTTTATTAAAAAATATAGGTAGTGAAGATGATTTTATCTGTACATAAATAATTATTTTAGGTCAATGTTTATTTTATTAATAGTAAACTATATTATATGATCTCACAATTTTAAAATGAACTAACAGGTTTCATTTTATATATATATATATATATCCATTACTAATATTTTTGTTCTCATACCGCATTTTCAAGTGTTTTTTATAGGTTTTAAGGAAGAGTAATAACAATTATGAAGACCTGATATGGAAAAAATATTATGTATAGTGAGAAAAATTCTCACTTAAAGGAATGGGTATTTTTATGAAATAGTTTTTACTAATTAACTAAATCTATAAACCTAAATGTTCCTTGGATAAATAAGTGATTCAGTATTTTTGTTTGATTTTGTATGTTTTGGATGGATAAAAATGTGTTGTGTTTATCAATATCAAAGATATAAATTTAAATATTTGGTTTTTAGAACTGAATTTTGAGTGTAGATTTTGGTTTGTTATAATGACATTCTTGTCATCCAAGATAAAGGATTACTCCACTTTATATGACCATAGATATCATTTTCTCAATGATTTTTCGAGGGGATAATAACTATTTATAACCTCCTCTATTGTATCAAAGTATATGTGATCTAGGGGAGGCCTAGATGATGACCATCACCCCAAACCAATCCCTAACTAAGATTATATATCTTTGGTAATTTATGATTTGTTTATTATAGATGGCCTAAAACTCTTTAGTACCACTAGATATAAGGGAAATCTCAAAGATTTTTTTTAAATAAATAGGGAATTCATGCCAAAAATAGATATTACCAAGGAGAGGACCTCAACAATGAGTACCATGGGAAGGAACTCCAGGGTTAATGGATTAGCTTTATTAGAGAGGAACTTTAGGTTTTTCATCTATTTATTGTTTGGAAAGGGGAGGACCTTCTTGAATTATGATCTTCATAATGAGGGGAGAACTTTCATAACATGCACCATGGGATGGATATCCATATTTGATCTATATATTTTCATAGGGAGGACCTTTGTAGATGGTACTCAAGGGAGGACCTCTAAAGTAGCTGATATTTTTCTTGTGGGGAGTACCTATATGGTCAATGCTTCATTCTCTTATTAATGAAGATTTGGAAGATTCTTTATATACTCTTAAGATATTTTTAAGGGCCTCCAAAATATTAGTGTTGGTTAGTGGAAGAATATAATCATACTCTTATGTTATAAGATGACCTTGAAGATATTTTCTTTATCCTCGTGACTAGGTTACCATGGTCATAACCTTGATCATAATTAAATTCAGATAGTGTAAGAATCAAACATTATATATAAGAACCCTATTAGGTTACCCCTTTCTATAATTATAATGTATTGATTATTTTTTCAGACGTATTTTGAAATACATTAATTTTCTTTGAAAGAATTAAATGGAATGTAAATATGATCCCGCTTCTGGTCTCTAGCCACTATCAGAATATGAAAATAGGATTTATGGTTAAGGATAGTAATATATATCTTCTCGTTAATCGTTTCTATTAGAATATACCAATATAATTTTCATTGATGGGTAGGGATATAATCCAATACATGCATTATTTAAAACATATGTTATCAATATCCTCGATTGAGAGAAAGGATATTAGACTTCTCTTGAACAGTTTATGAAATATATTAATAATATCCCATGATAGTGGTAGGGATATAAGTATGACCTAAAGTGAATAATAGGATATGTCAATAAAATTTAATAGGAATTGGAATATTATCCCACTCATATTCTTTATGCCATCCCAAGATATGTTAGTGATCCTCAAAAATAGGAGAAGAAGCATGGGACAAGTTTTGAGTATCTTTAAAGATATATACAAGATCCCCCTTAACATTATATGGAAAATTAATATGGTCTTTCCCAATGATGGTAACTAGAATATGATTATAGTTGTCTTATGTCATTTTTTTCAAGTTATTCAGGTTTTCTTGAGTAGTGTAAGAAAAATATAAGCCTTCTCTTTATTTGATTCTTGGATATGCTAATAGGATTCATATATGGGATTGAGGATATGATGTTTCTCTATAGATTCTATCAGAATATATTTTCATTCTTGTTTTTATATTTTCATGTTATGTTGATAGGATTTTTGATTGAGAGTAAGAATATTGGTCTACTATTCAATTACCACCATGATGTTCTAATATACTTCTTTTATGGGAATGGGAATATAATACCACTACATTCTTATAGTGTTCTGTCACTTAGGGTGATACCTCCATGGAACCTTGGTCTAGGTGACTATGGTTTATTTCCCCTAATATTTATCATTAGTATCTTCATAGGGTACTGGGCTCATGTATTATTGACGGTGGTAATGGTTAGAAGAAATATCCCTTCAAGGAAACCTCTAGAAAGTGGTGGATTTGTAGATAAACACCACTACTGCCTAAAGGTAAGAAATAAGAGTTTATTTATTCTCTAGGGATAGGATCTTAATAAAGTTTGATGTGAATAGTTACTCCATTAATTTCACCATGGTCCTCCATTGGAGAGATGGTCTTTTAGGATTCATAACCTTGATGTTTTCTTAGGAATCTTCCAAATTTAAAATAGTATTATTGATATGGTACTCCCGTACTATGATGTTCACCACCAATTATTGTAAGTTCCATGCCGTTGATATAATTATTTTACTTGATGAGTCTATTTCCATTGCAACTATTAAGGTATATTTCTGGTTCCTTGGATACTAATAACCCTAATTAGATCAATAATAGTTGTCATTCTATCCTAGCATCTTGGAGTGGAATAATGAGTTTGGTCATTCTATTTCTTTGTATTGAGGGTGATCATTAAGGGTTTGTAAAATTCCTATGAGGATGAAAAAACATAAACAAGAAACTCCTTAATACAATGTCACATGTAAAATCATGTTAGGTCGTTTACTTTTATGGGTAAAGGATTATCATTGAGTTTAGAATTATTTTTCTAGCATGGAATTGTAGAATTCTAGGATGTAATGATTTATTCTTTATGTGAAACATCTACTAATGTTTAATGGATTTTAAATAGGGTTCACCATTTTATTTCAAATACTTTTCCAACATCCACCATAATTATGGGTCAACTCATGCTTTCTTTCTAAATTTATGGTCTACTAGGTCATTACTCATGATGCTTTGGAATATGCATAGGTTGGGGGTATGGGAGGTCAAGCTAATCTCACCCTTTAGGGGATGAATTATTTCCTACTTTGATTCACTCTTTTATAGTTAATAAATGTAATTGAATCATTACCAAATGCCAATGTGGTATTGGTTACCACAATACAAGTTATCAAAAAAAACTAGGAGTCAATATGAACATATATATATATATCATAAGATCGCCATATTTCTATCATGAAACATTTTTTTCATTTTTCAAAAGCCAGTTTATGGGTTCTCGGTACCCGTAAAAATAGTCCCCAAAATCCAGAATTCAAAATTCAAATTAAAAACAAATCACATCCATCAAATTTCACGTGCCACACCTCGAGTCTTGAACCCATCATCACACGTCGCATTCACTGCATCGCCATCACTGCTGGTCGAACGCCATCACAATGCATCGCATCACGCACATCACCAATGTTGGTCGCCGGTGAGACCGTCGGAAACGTCATCGCCGAAACCTCCTCTACAGAACACCACTGATCATTAACATCGCCACAAATCCAACGGCACTGGGGAGAACAAACCACCCACCTCACCTCGTGCTCATAAAATGGGCTTCCTATATAAGATTATGAAGGGAATGTGAACCCATTTTGTTCGGTGCCGCTTAATAGGATGTGACATACCATTTAAGGTGATTGGAGAAGGACCAGTGTGGTTTCTTTTAAGGTTATATAACCATGAACAATGATATATTTGTTTTTAACCACAAGGAGGAACCTTACATATCCTAGTTTAGAAGTCTCAAACCCTATGTAGTTCAAGTTACACGGTTTAAGGTCATGTGATGAGACCATACTATGAAGTTTAACATCAGGTGGAGAGGATGTATGTTATTAAATTTAAAGTAATGTGGTTAGTAATTCTAGTTGAAATATACTTAGTGTATTTTGGTGTTTGACATACGTATGAACATCTCTTTCTATTTCATATGTTATGTTGGTAATGAAATAGGAGAAGGGATGGTTTCTCACATGAAATATAGCCCACTATGGTTTATTGTATCACTAAAAAATGGACCTTTGAGGATGGTTTCATAGGGAATACGGCCTAGTGAGGATTATTATTACATTGAGAATATGGCCCATTGAGTATGGTTTCATGAATAATATGGCTTAGTGAGGATTTTTCTCTCATAAAGAATATATCCCATTAAGGATGATTTCACGGGTTATATATCCCAGTGAGGATGATTGGATCATTGGGAATATAAGACATTGAGGATGGTTTCATGGTGAAAATGGACTATCGATTATGGTTTCATAAGTAATATTTTCTAGTGAAGATAATTACCTCGTGGGGAATATTTCCCTTTGAAGGGTGATTTCACGATGTATATGGCCTCATGATAATGAGTTGGGGATTACACATGTGTTACCCATTCGAATTAGGGATCACTAATGGGTCATCAGGATGAGATAATGAATAATTTATGATCAGGGATCTCATATTAGGATGATTCTCCCATATACATCCAATTTTTTTTGATTGATGGTTGGATAAGAATGGACAACTGGATCAATGGGGAATATGGCCTCATGAGAAAGTGACTTAAGGCTTACACCAAGTAAGAGGCCATGGTTATACTAGTAATTATAAAGGATATTTTCATAGATTATTCA
Source organism: Viscum album (assembly GCA_963277665.1). Classification (NCBI taxonomy): domain Eukaryota; kingdom Viridiplantae; phylum Streptophyta; class Magnoliopsida; order Santalales; family Viscaceae; genus Viscum; species Viscum album. The sequence continues at coordinate 571,539,832 of OY728151.1, forward strand.
TATTCTACCCTAATATACAAATTTGAACTTCCCTCCTACTATTAACAAGACTATAAACGATAACTGGATTCGCCGGGAATATATCCCGATGACGAAGAGGTTGGGTCTTATGTATGGGTTTCCTTTAAATGGATATTATAATATTATTGATGAGTAATAGTGATGAAATAATTAATGGTATCATCATAAAGGATTATACCTAGTGAGTAATCCCATGCCCTCTTCACTTATTTACTAGATTATGGAGGTAAACTCGAAACTTGGGCAATCAAGCTAAGCAGCATGCATCCGAAGCGGTTTCATCAATATCCTCCTAATAAAGACCTATGTTATTAAGGGGATATATGATTATAAATTTAGAAAACTAAGTAATTTAAAGATAAATAATTTTTATTTCACACTAATATTCATTAATGAGATTTTATATCACTATATTCTATATAATAATATTAGAAAATTTTATAGTTAAAGGGAAAAAATCATTATTTCTAACCAAAGTGGGTTTTCATGCATTGTATGGTTTAATTTAGAAGAATTATTTCCAAATTATAGAATTTTAATTTTAAAAAATGAACTTAATTTTTTAATTAATCATATCAAAATTATCTTAGAATTAATTTTTCTTCAAGTTTTTAAAAAGTTTTATTTCTCAATGAATAAAAAAATACTGGTTTTTATTAAAAACTGTCATTTCCATTCAAGAATTTACAAAGTTATATTTTGTTTTAAAGTGATTTAAAGTTAAATTTAGTTCATTTATATTATTAATATTTTAATTAATTTAATTTTAATCAATATTATACTTTATTTTTGGATTGAAATATTTTTCTACTTAAAAGGGCATGTTCCTAAAAATCTCTTTTTTCACCGCATTTTATAGGTTTAATTTTAAATAAAATTCTGAAAATTATTTGAATTGAATTTTATAAAATTATAAAATATTTATAATTAGAATGATTAATATTAGGTAATAATTTCAACTTAATTTTTTGTTAAAATCAATAGTAAAAACAATAAAAAACAGTTACCACAGTTAGGGTTAAAACATGTTTACTGGTGGTTAAACTAAAGATATAAGGGTTACAATGACCTATAAACTTTTCTAAATTCTATTTTTTGAACACTCTTTGACCTATTATCATATAATATTCATAAATTCTCCATTTTAATCCTTTTCTAATTAATATTTTAATATATTTTAATCTTTTTTAAAAATCCATGTGTCTCCTCTCCCTCGCTTATAAAAGGATGCCCTCGTTCATACTATCTCCACACTTAAAGATCCTTTTTTTGGAAAATAAATATATAAATACATTCAATACATACTTCCATACATCCAAGAGTCATTTTTTATCAAGAAACTATCTTATTAATGCTTTAGGTATAAACCAAAAGAGGTTGTCCACAGAATAAGTATAATTCTTAACCAAGATATTCATTTTTATTTCTTCATCTACCTCATTAAAATATTCTTAACACATGGTAAGATAATAAAAATATTATATTAAATATACTAATATGCTTTTATGTTAATTTTATAGCTTATATATATCCCCACTTCTATCAAATGGGAAATGAAACTATTGTTTGTATGTACGGAAGACTATTATCTCGCGAACCGATGTAATTTGTTTTCCATCACCACAACTCATGACTGGTTATAATTATGGGTTTAAATTATATTTATTATATTCATGACATAATTAAAATAATTTAAATATAATCTATAATCTATTTTATTACCTTTTTAACCATTTAAAATGATAATGTTGTTCGTGTGTACATGTGGATTACCACCTCCACGAAGCGATATGATTAGTTTTTCATCACTACATCCCATGGTTGGTATATATAATATATTTAAAGATATAATATAATATTTATGATATAATAATAATTCTATTATGATAAAATTATACTGACCTTCTTTCCATCATTCCCCTTTGAAAAATGAAATCATTACTCATGCATTCGTACAACCTATCGCCTCTATTGTTGTAAAGTAATTAATTTTTCATAACAAGAATTCATGGATGGTTTTAAAAGTATAACTGATTCATAAAATAATAACTATTTCATTATTATTATTCTATTGATGATGTATTAATAACTTCATTTACCATATTCAACCTACCAAATTCATTTTGAATATATTATCCATATATCATCAAAACATCTTACATGGACTTAATTCATTATGTAATTGAATATAACATGGTAATAAATAAAATAAAAGGAATAATAAATTTTAAAATAGTTCATAATAAAGTAAATAAATAACTTATTTTTGTTATTCGTGAATATAAAGAATGTATGTGAGGATTTGGACTCAAGGTAAGGGACACTTTCACTTAAAACCTCATTTAAAATGATTTTAAAATTTATTTTCTAAATTTTTTATTCCATATAGATATTCTTAAAATTATTTTTTTGGATTTATTTATAAGGAAATAAATTAATTATAAACCAAATTTTATGTTTCTTTTTTATTTATTACAAAAAAATTTAGAAGGAAAGTTTTTATATATTTTATACGAAACACTTTGAATTTCTTTTCAAAAGGAAAATGGAATGTTCTATTTTAATGTATACGACATCAATGGATTTTCCAAACATTGTAAGAGTTATTTGATCTTTTTCTTCCTTTACAAGATTCCATGTTTTCTTCAAAGAAAAACCTTTCTTCCCATTAGTCTAGTTATTTTAGTTTTAAAAATGGGCTTTTAAATGGAATGCGTATTTTGAGATTCGAAAAAAAAATCATATGGGTTAAAAAATCAAGGGTTTTATAATGAAAATCAGCCAAAATATAAAAAAAAAATTATCCATGGTATGATACTTTCTCATTATATATAACGATTGGTGATCCTGATATAACTTATATGATAGGTGATCTTGATATATCTTATCTGAGGAGTGAGCCTGATATAGATCTCTAATGCATTGGGTAATGTTCTCAAGTTATTTCTAACATAGGTTATAAAAATAATTCTCTTAGTTTCCTTAAAGGGTTTATATTTTCTTGATATGGGTTTTAAAGTTTTTCTTTGACCAAGAAATGTTTTTATTTCATGTGGTTATGATTTATTTCATAGGCTCAAAAAATATTGTGATAAATGTAAACATTTTTTGGGTTTCCATGTTTTTTACTAGAATAATGGATTTATTACTTTCATGTCCCTTACTAAGCTTTTTTTGTAAATCCCGTGTTTTTAATTGTTTTTCATAGGGTTTAAGGATGAGTAAGAACACAGAATAAGTCAATTTTAAAATCATAATGATTTATCATGAAAATAAAATGTGTTTCATTTTAAAAAAAATATATTATGGGAAAATAGGTACTACTTTTAAGTTTCTAATTTGTGATATATGGGTTTTTATGTAATATTTATGACCTAATTCTCTAAAAATCTATACCTAAAATATCATTGTGAATTAAAGAAAGTGAATTTGAGTCTAAATACACAATATTATGTAACATTTAAGGTTGGTTCCTTATAGTTGGTATCATAGAAAATTTTTAGATAAATTTATAGTTTATGATAATTTTAATAGAATATCCTTTAGAGATTCTATTTTATGGTTATCATGATAAATAATTTGAAGATTACCTTGTTTCTTTATCTAATATATGTCTGTTCAGAATGGTTTTCCATAGAGGAAATAGGGAAGCTAAAGTAGGAAGGTATCAATAGAATAATGCCCTTCCAAATTATCATTGAGGAATGATTGGAATTGGAACTAAAAAAAATTTTTATTGTGATGGATTAGTTTGCATTGGATCAAAATACTGGTGGAATCCATGTCTGAGAGTAACCAGATTTACCAAAGAGGAATATGAAGATATTTGATAATTTAATAAAATAGTACCCTCTAGATTTCAGTGTAACTTCATATTCATTGGTATCCAAAGGATGGATCAATGCACTGTAAAATATATTTGAAGTCATTCAATTTTCAAAAAGTCAAAAGCTAACTCTTTTCATTTATAGTTTTGAAGGTAAAGTTGATCGATGGTGGTCATTGGTAAAGAATACCATAGAGAGAGAGAAGAGGTTAATCTTATGGAATGGGATACATTTAATAATATTCATATAGATAAATGTTTCCTTGAGTTTTTTCGACTCAATATGGAGAAAAAATTATTGGAATCTAGGAAATAGGGAGATTTGGTAGTCATGTATGAAGAAAATTTTACAATATTATCTAGGTACGCAATAAATTTTATTCAGGAACTTATAGTAAAATTAATATATTTTACTTAGGACTTAAACCAAGTTTATAAAGATCATTATACACATGATAATTTAAATGTTATGATAATTTTGTTCATTTTACTGAGAAAGTTGAGATGGAGTTTATGGAAACTTATGTCCCTTGAGATTAGAAAAGTAATAAACGGTCAAGGTGGAACGAAATGGAGAATAATTCAACTATTAAATCTTATATAAAGCCACCAATATGTTCTATTTGTGGTAAAAAAATTAAATAATGTTTTATATGATATGGAAAGTGTTACCGATGTGGTAAGTTTGTTCATAAGTCTCATGATTGTAAAGAAAAGAGTTGTAAACAATCCATGAATGGGGTAATAGATAACTGACCAATGGTGAGATTTTTTAATTGAAATGTTTCAGTACATTATAATAAGATATGTCTTAATTTAGTTACCCATAGTGTAAAACATCAATATTGAAAGAAAAGGGTGTGTAAAATAATTTTCTACTATTATGGTTTATGTTGGGCCATCTAATGAAGCTGTGATAGGTATGTAACTTGTTTATTTGAAGTATTACAATTCCCTATTTGACTCTGGATCTTCACAATACTTTATTTCATAGAAATGTTCAATAAAAATGCGAACATAATCTCATAAAAAGAAGATAAAACTTTTTCTGAAAATTCTAGGTCAAAATATTAAAGCAACGAAGTTTTATAAGTATCTTCTTATTATTATCAGTGTGTTGTCTTTCCAGAAAATATTATTGAACTGCCCATATTAGAGTTTTATATTATTTTGGGTATGTATTAGATTTTAGTTTATCATGATAGTATTTTTTTATAGCTAATTAAGTTGTATTAAATTATTCCATACCTTTGATAACATATCAAGAAGTTAAGAAATTGATTAAATATAGAAGTGAAATTTACCTAGATCATGTTGTTAAAAATGTATAAATTATTCATATTAGTTATTCCCCAATATTGAATGAATATTTGAATGTGTTTCTTGATTATTTTACTATTTTTATTTGTACATGAGAGGTTGATTTTAATATTGACTTAGTTTCTAATGCTAAGCCTATTTCAAAACTTCCATATCAAATAGATCGAGTAGAAATTTTGGAATTAAAAAACGAGTTACAAGAGTTTCTTGATAAAGTTTTAATTCATCCAATAACTTCTCCATAGGGTTTTCCTATTTTTTAAATATGGTTAAATGAGTATTTTCATGGATTATATAGTCTTGAATAACATCACTAAAAAGAACATGTATACTTTGTTTCATATCAATGACTTGTTTGATCAAATACAAAGAGCACAATATTTTTTAAAGATTAATCTCGGGTCAGGATATCATTATTTGAAGGTGAAGGAGTAATATATTCTAAATATAGTGTTTCAAACTAGATACATTCATTATGAGTTTGTAATTATTCTATTTGGGTTATCTAATGTGATGTCTATATTCATGGATCTTATGAATAGAGTTTTCCATGACTATTAAATAAGTTTTTGTTTTTTTTATTAATGATATTTTTTATATTCTAAAATTCATTATGATCATGAAAAAATACTAACGATTTTTTACAAATCCTTAAAATAAAATAATAATTATGGAAAATTTAGTAAGTGTGAATTTTGGTTGCAATATTTTTATTTCCTTTTAGATAATTTCTAAAAATTTATTAATTTTTTAACCAGTTAAAACTAAAGTTGTTGAAGAATTCACAAGACATAAAAATATCACATAGATTCATATTTTTATTTTATTATAAGGTTACTTTAATTGTTTTCTTGAATACTTTGCTCAGTTATCTAGTTCACTAACTAAGTTAACTCAAAAAGGAGTTAAATTCATCTGAATAAATGAATGTGATGATTATTTCTAGTAATGGAAAAGAAGAATGGTGAATAGTCGAGTTTTGAACCTACCCTCTAGAAATGGTAAATTTATCATCTATCATGATTCGTTGTTGAAGTTAATTGGTTGTGTTTCAATGAATAAGGATTAGTTAATTGTTTATTCTTCTTGTCAACTGAAACCTCGTGAGTTAAATTATCCTACACATGATCTAGAATTCACTATTGTGGTTTTTTCTTTAAAAAATTGGAAGAATAATTTATATGGGGTAAAGTATTATATATATACTGATCAAAAATGTTTGACATATATATTCCCTCAGAAACACTTAACCATGAGGTAGAAAAGATGGTTGAAATTGATTAAGAATTTTGACTGCACGATTTATTACCATCATGTGAAAGAAAACAAAGTAGTCAATTCATTGAGTCAAAAAGATAATGAAACATTAAACATATTAGGTTTGTAACATAACCCTTTGGTTAAGGATTTAATGATGTTTTCTATAAATTTTTCATATTATAATTTCTTATGTTTTTTTTTGAAGTGTTTGTGTAATCATATTTGTAAGAAACCAATAAGAAAGCCTATAATGAAGATCATGTTTTAGAGAAAAATGAATAATCTATTAAGAAGGGTATGTTTCTAGAATTTAATGATTATTAAGGTGTTATCATGTTTGGAAAGATATTATGTGTGACTTGTGATTCTCAATTGAGGAGAAAATTGTTGAATGAAGCTCATTGTTCTTCATTTTCCATTCATCCTAGACGTATGAATATATATAAATACCTTCATACATATTATTGGTGGGATAGAATAAAAAGAGATATTGTTAAATTTACTATGAAATGTTTTAATTTTTAGTTGTTTAAAGTCAAATTAAAATTACTAAAATTGTTTCTTTATCCTTTTACAATGATAGAGTGAAAATGGGAAAATATAACCATGGATTTTATGATGGGATTAACAAATAAATCTTGAGGTAATAATACAATTTGGGTTATTTTTAGTTGACCAAAAAAATCTACAAATTTCATTCCCATTTTATATATTATATCTTTATATCAAATTAATCGAATATATATAAAGAATATAATTAGGTTACATGGAGTTACACTCAATATTGTATTTGTCCATGATCCCAAGTTTACTTTTAATTTTTATAAATTCCTTTAGAAGTCATTGGGTACTAAATTAAATTTCAAGAGAGGTTTTTATCCTAAATCTAATGGATAGTCTGATTTAATGATGCAGACCATGGAAGATATTCTTTATGCTTGTTTAATGGATTACCATGAATTTGGGGTCAATATTTTCCATTAGTTGAATTTTCTTATAATAGTAGTTTTCATTCTAGTACGCATATGGAACTTTTTGAGCTAGTATATGTAAAGTAGTTTCAGAATCCAACTTCTTGGTCTAAATTAGGTGAAAGGAAGTCATTGGAACCAGATTTGGTTGATGAAATGGTTAATAAGGTGAAGATTATGTAGTAACATAAGAGGAAGGATTAGAATAGGTAGAAAACTGTTGAAGATAACCTAAGTAAATGTCTTTCTTTTGAGGTAGGTGATTATGTTTTCCTTAAATTATCTCCATGGAAAAGTGTTATTCATTTTTTTAAAGAAATATAAATCTATATTACATTAGAAAATATGAAATATTGGAGAAATTTGTATCAGTTTTATATCAATTGGACTTTACTATGATTTTATCTTGGTTACATGAAATATTTCATGTTTCATTATTAAGAAAATATGTGTTGGATGAATTTCAGGTTTTGAGCCCTGAAGTAGTGCAGTTGGAAGAAAAACTATCTTATGAGGAATATTTAGTGTATATTCTTGACCGTGGAGAGAAATTTTTGAAAAATAAGGTAATTCATTAAGTTATGTTTTTTGAAAAAACCATAAGGTTTAATAAGAAACATGGCAATCATAAAATTATATGATGTAAAAATATCCCCACTTATTTAAGTAATAAATAAACTTGTGAGGATGCAATTTCTAAAAGGATGGAAAATGTAACTACCCATGTATTTTAATATAAATAATTTTCATTTATTATTAATATTAATTGATTAAATATTATATAGTTAAATTAATTATAATAATAAAAGGTGATTTTTTAGTCAAAAATAAAAAATCATTATTTCTAAAAAAATTGGGATTTCATACATTCTATGGCTATATTAAAAAATTGGATTTTTAATTATATAATTTTAATTTTAAAAAATGAACATAATTTTTTTATTTATAATTTCAAAATTATATTACTGTGAATTTTTTATAATTTTCTAAATAGTTTTATATTTCAATTAAAAGTGAAAAATACATATTTTTATGAAAAAAAATCTTTTCATTTCAAGAATTTAAGAAGTTCCATTTTTTAAATAAAAATAAAAATAAAAATAGTTAATTTATATTATTAATAATCTGATTATTTTCATTTTAATCAACATTATACATGAATTTGGTATAAAAATATTTGTATACTTAAAAGGACATTTTATATAACATTGTTTTTCATCACATTTTAGGTGATAAATTTTAAACTAAATTTAGTCACTTAGGTGAATTTAATTTGATATACTGTATTACATATTTTAAAAAAATCAATATTATTTAATTAGTTCAACTTAATATTTTTCTTTAATTATTAGTAAAAATAGTAAAAATGTTTTACCATAGTTAGTTTACTGGGGGATTAAACTAAAGAGATAAGGACTCAAATGACCTGAAAATTTATAAAAATTATATTATATGGAAATATTTAGACCCTATATGATATAAAATTATTAAATTCTCAATTTTGGATCCATTTTTATTGAGTAATAAATTAATATATTTTAATAATTTTAAAAATGTGAAGGGTTTCCTCACCCCTCCTTTTAAAAAGTTACCCCCTCACTTATCCTCTTCAAACTTCAAGAGACTTTTGTTACAGATAATCCTGACCCAAATAACTTCCTTAAATCCCTCATTATTTCCTTTATCCCTTGGTTTTATCATAAAATAATCCTATGAAAGCTTTAGGTATAAACCAAAAGATGTTGTCCAAAGAAGTGGTATAGTTCATAAATGATATTTTTCAGTTTATTTGTTATTATACATCCTTTAAATATAATTAAAACGTGATGAAATAATAAAAATGTTATATTAAATATGCTTATATTTTTTATGTTAATTTAATTACCTATATCCATCTCATTTTTCATCAAATGGGAAATGAAACCATCGTTCATTTGTACAACGGACTACTGCCTCATGAATCGATCCAATTTGTTTTCCATCACTACTTCTCATGAATGTTTATGATGATAGATTTAATTTACATATATAATATTAATTGAACAATTAAAATTAGGTAAATATAATATATCATCTATTTCCATTGATAAATGATAACGATGTTTATGCAAATGTGTGGATTACGACTTCTACGAAGTGATGTGATTCATTTTTCATCATTGTGCCACATGGATGGTATATATAAGTGTATTTAAATATATAATATTATATTTAAGATACAATAATAATTCATTAAATATAAAATTTTAATTACCTTCTTTCCCTCATACTCATTTAAAAAGGAAAACGTTACTCATTCATACGTATGACTGACTGTCTCCTTCATTGTGACATAATTCATAATTCAAAAACATATTTAATGGTTGTCTTTTAAATAATAATAAATGTATAAAAATGATAATTATTTATTGAATATTATTCTATATTCGATTTAATAATAACCTCATTGACCATATTCAACCTATCGAATTCATTTTGGACATATGAGCCAAATATTATCAAAACATCTCACGTGAACTTAATTGACTAAATAATTGAATATGACATGGAATCAAATTAAATAAAAGGAATAATAAAACCAATATATATTCTTATTAAATTTAATATCTAACATAATTTTATTATTCAGGGGTATAAATAATGTATATGACGAGTCGAACTTTAGGTAAGTGACACTTTAACATAAATCCTCATTTTAAATGTTTTAAATATTTATTTTCTAAAACATTTACATCCATGTCCATATTCTTAAAATTAATTTATGAATGTATTTATATAGAAATAAATGAATTATAAAGTCCATTTTATGAAACTTTTGTATTTCTTATAAATTTTTCCAAAATAAATATTTTTACATGTTTTATATAGAATGTTTTAAATTTATTTACAAAATCTATAGGGAATTGTAGATTTTAATATATACAGTGTCAATGAATTTTCCCACCACTATAAGTGTTATTTTCTATTTTTATTCCTTTACAAGCTTCCACGTTTTCTTCAAAGAAAAAATATTCTTCCCTTTTTGTGCATTTTAGTACTCAAAATGGGTTTCTAAAAGGAAAGGTTATTTTGAGATCCAAAAATGTTTTTCATATGGGTTCAAAAGTGTTTTACGAGAGTTTTTTAGGAAACGATTCAAGAAGAAAATGTTTTAATTATGATATGGAACTTGATAATTATAGATTATGATGGGTTATCCTGATAAAAATTATACTATGGGTGATCTCAAAACAACTTACACAATAGTTGATCCCAATACAACTTATATGATAGGTTTTCTTGATATAGTTCTCCAATGCTTTGGGTAATGTTACTTGTCTTAAAAGGAAACAAGGGGGAGTTAGCAGGGAAGTTTTCTCTTTTAGGTTTTACAATGAACTATTTATTTCTGACATGGGTTATGAATATAATTATCTAAGTGGACTATATGGGTTTCTGTTTTCATACTATATATTTAAATGGTTTTATTTCAAAAAAAAAAATCTTATAGTTATGATTTATTTCATACACTCTAAGAATATTGTGATAAAGGTAAAAAATTTATATATTTCCATGTTTTTCATTGAAATAATGGATTTCTCCCTTTTATGTACCTTACTAAGATTTTTGTGATCATCCCACATTTTTAATTTCTTTTTAGAATGTTTAAGGATGATTTATAATAAAGAAGGATTCAACTTTAAAATCAAAAAGATTCTTCATGAAAAGAAAAAGTGTTTCATTTTAAAATTTAAATATTATGAGAAAATGGATCGTGAGTATATGTTTCCACTATTAAATATATGGGTTTTTCATATAAGAGTTATAACATAATTCTTTAAAAATATAAACCTAAAATATTTTTAGGAATGAAAGAAAGTGAATTATAGACTGAAGACACTAGATTCTGTAATATGTAAGGCTAGTTACTTATAGTAAACCCCTTGAGGGTCCCATAAATATGGTAGGATAAGAAAAACTTTCCTTTTATCAAGGGAATACACAATTTAAGGGGTGGTTGTAGATATGTATTTCCCAGTAATGTATCTTAGAAATTCATAGATGGTTACTTAGAGGAATGGGATTTTTGGGGATTTGGCCTCAAATAAAGGAATATTGTATGGTCATTTGGGTTGATTCATCCTAGTTAAATGATGTGATCAAAAGAAAGGATGCAAGAGAGATCAGATTGCCTATAATTTAGTTGTATTATGAAGTGTCCATCCATGGGTCAGATTCTTTTCACTCATGGAAAATTTATAGGAGAATAAAATGTACTTTATGAAACCTCATTTTCTCATAGAATTTTGTGTGTTATGAAAATGGATATAATATGGAATTTAAGGTTTCTATTTCATGAGCAGTGCTTTAAGAATTTTCCACTATGAACTACGTTTATGAGGTTTATTTTCAAAAAGAGACTCCTGCATATCCCTCTATAAAATATGTTTAGGGTTTCTCCATTAATGAGCCTCATGAACAACCCTCTAGGAATTGTTTTTCTATATTTTTTTTACAAATGATCATGAATCACATCCCTCTATAAACTATATTCATAGGGTAGTTTTGAGAATGATCCTTGCGCATGAACCTAGATGAACTATATCTTTAGGGTTTCTCCATCAAGAATCGTTATGAACATGTCCTCTATAAATAGTATTTTTAGATTTTCTTCATGAAAAGGATTTTTTGAGGATGTTTTCTATCAATTCCTTGAATGGTGTAATATATTAAGGGGGATTCATGAAACTTCTCCTTATTCCTTCTATAGTTTTTTCTTCAAAAGTACACATGATATTCCTTCAAAAATTTTGAGAAAAATAACTCTACATAAATGATAGGATCTCTAAGAAAAAATTATTGATTTCTCAATGTAAAATATATTTTTTCAAAAATGTATGTTTTGGGTGTTTATAATAAATGCCTTCCTAAAATAGATTGTCATTTTGAAAGTACAAATCCATGTAGGAATCTCACATCATGTGACTGAACAAGGTCTAGTATGTGAAGCCACTGTGAAAGCATGAATGGTGGAATCAATTTGCCTCTAATTATCATTTTACCTATGAAGTGAGTACACATGTGTGGATGGATTAAATTAGACTTTTGAAACAAAAACTTTTTCTATAAATAGAGTATTCATGAATGATGAGGTCAATATAGGCTTATATAAACATCCTTTTTCCATGAATTCATTACACATGTGTGATGGTAGTACATGAACATAGATAGTTTTAATATTTCTGATGAAATATTAATTTCTAATTTTCTTCTCTTATTTTTTAATTTCTAACCTTTTAATTGATGATCGATAATTCACTTATGAAAACATTTACATTTTAGGATTTTTCAACTCATCTTATTCTTGGGTTTCCCAATCTTCTGTTGAATTCTTCCTTTTCTAATATCTCCCCATGTTTAGATTATTTGGTTTGGAACTCTTAGGTAATTTTTTCTCTTTTTTTGTTGTTTCTCTGGTTTGTGGTTATTTTTTCTCAATTACTACATGTTTTTATTTTCCATGGTGTTCACCTAGATTTGGGTTTTATCCTTATAGTGGGGGATCTATTTCTTAGTTAACCCAAGATCCATTCTCAGTGGTCTAATATGAAATTTGTGTTGGCTCCCTTATCCTAGAGATACATTGTCTCAATGTCATTAATTTAGAGTTGTTCTTATCAGTTAATTAGTGTTGTGATCACATAAGATTGGGTGGTGGTGGTTGGTAAATCATATAAGTGGAGGTTTCATTGACTGATAAATAAACTATTGAGTTTAGAATTTAGTTTTTTAATATTTGTTACCTATTAAATAATATATGTTTATGTTGGTCTTGATTTGTGGGTTTTCCAAGATATGGTTGTTCTTGGAATAGTTTTTAGTGATCAATAGTGGAGGTTGTTATGTGTGATGAGTAAGGTACTAAGACATACATAGGTCAACTCTCATTATTCTCAAGGATCTAACACTCCATCACATATATCATAGTCATCTATCCCAATCCTTTTAGATATACTTTTCTCTATATTGGAAATAGTAACTCATCATTGATGATGACACAACCTTGGTGGAATCTTTTTGAAAGTGGAAGATTAATATGATTTGGGTATTCATGCTTATCCTAATGGATCGTTTTGTTTAGGATTTATCCTTTTTAGATTTGGATTAGCCTGTTTAGTTATAAAATTTTCATTTGGTTTAAATTTTTTATCCTTTTATTTTTTTCATGGGTTGGGATTTTAATGGCCTTTGGGACGACTCCATTTTTTATATGGTTTCCCTTAAAATTTAAAAAAAGAGGATTATATAGATGGAATAACAAACACGTGGGTGGTGTAATCTATGAGCCTTGATTCCCTAGTCTCATTAAAATCCCCATCCCAAACTACCTCATCTTCATTAATATGAAAAATCATAAATTCATCTGGGTAGTGGAATAACAAAGTTAATTCCATATAGTAGAGAAACTTAGGATGGTATCACTCTACATGTGGTCCTCCCAAACATGAGAAACATGAACACTTACGAGGTGTAACTTTTCACCGTGGCCCCTAGGTCTAAAATACATATTTTCATCCACTATATATACACAGACATGGTCAGCATTTATAATAGACAATAATATATAGTAGATGGTCTCATACACTAGCTCTCAGCTAGACACAGATCCCTACCTAGAACATAGCAATAGAATGTATCATATAGATCAAAATAACCCTCTCAGACCAACCTTATTATCAAAATCCAAATACTAATCTATATCTATAAAAGACTCATGATGATCTCATACTCCTAGGATATACCTAATTCAAAATCCCAACACATAGTTCATACATGGCCACATTGGACACTAAACCTCTCTCAAATCATACACTGCCTTATAGGGCCTTAAGGTAACTCGCATTACAATATTTATTTTAACTCTAGTGCATGATTAGTTTCTTTACACATAATAAGGTGTATCTTTGGGTAATCAATCCTCTTCCTAATAGTTTCCATTCTATATTTCCATTTGTGAATAGACCAAGATTCCCCTTAATTCTACCCATTGGCATCAAATTATCTACCATATCCAAGACTCTCAAGGATTCCCTCTATCAATATATACACAAATAACATTCTCTATTCACTCTTCAAGGATATCCATACTTAAGGGAGCACATGATCATGCTTAACCATCTCAAAGTTTCATTAATAAAACTCTAAGATAGTGACTACCCTCTCCCCCAACCCAATATCATGGACACCCCAAGTACAAAAGTGGACCATAGAACACTAACATTGATCTCAACATCCAACCCCCCTCACTATAAGAGTTTTAAGGTTTCAATTCTTTTTTCATAGCCTTTCCCATACAATGTCCAATACTCCTCACTAACTAGAACAATCCTCAAGGGATAACCAATTAGGATCCACTAAATCATCTCATTCGGCCTCATACAAGGATATTAACACTTCATTACATAATATAAAACCACTTGGGGTCTATTAAAAAATTCTAGACACGCAAACTCTTGGCAGTATAGACATATATCATATCCCCAATAATCAAATCATGCATGATGGACTAAATTCGTGAAAAAAAAGTCTTCACACGAGTCTAGCTCATATCTTGGGACTCACTCAATCCTCTTTGTAGAGTTCTCATACCTGGAACCTAAATCCCGAGTTACACACATGTAATGAAATGTATATATGCATATGGTTTTGTATTAAAAGGGACTTACAACCTTGAAAATAGAGTTACCATCCTCATCTTTGCTCAAAAAATATTTTTCCAAGTCCACACCAAGATCTAAGCCCTAATATTATATCACAAGGATCATAAAATTAATTAAAAACATTTATAATTAATTAACCTATTCAATCATTTCAAGAATAATCCTATGAAACACATAAAGAACCATTAAAACACTAAAAATGTGATCAATGATATCCAAAAGACTCATTCGATGCCTCTGAAACTCATACAATGAAAATCCACCTAAATTGTCACTCGTATAGTCTCTAATTTCATGCCACATTATAAAAATCCATGTACAATCCCACTGTGTGATGTACCTTCATTGAAACAATGAGAATAAAATTATATTCCTCCTATTCAGGAATCCTTAAGACATTTTACCCCATATACCCATCCTACCAAGATGATTCCACCATTATCAATTGAAATATTCATCAAATCCCTAGATATAATCAAACAAAATCAGTGAAAAAAAGAGAAAGGAGAAGTGGGGTGAAAGAAGGAGGGGGGTTGCCTTAATTTGGAATACTGAAATAAACCCAAAACACCCTATATCCATGGATTCAAAGTGCAAGGAAGAAGAATGGGAGATTTCCACCTCTCCTTTGATTCTTTCATCTATGAGAGAAGAACCTCGAAGAGGGTCAAATAGGAGGAGGGTGTGATTACCATTCCATACTCATTAAAAACCCAAAATAAATCTACTGAGTACCTAGTCGAACCCCAAAAAATACCTAGTGGCCCTTATAATAGGGACACACCATTATACACCTCATTGAGTACTTATTAACCCTCCATCGAGTATGCAGTGGTGTCTATACTTTTTTCAAACCCACAAATAGGCATTGGGTACCTAGTTCTATCCAAAAATATACCCTATGGACACTTTAGACTTATACAGTCAACCACCATCCATATCTTCAGCATCCGAACCTCCATTACCACCTTGAGACTTTTAAAACCCATTGGAATAGAGTAAAATCGTCTGTTGGAGATTTCCCAAATCCAAGAATCTAAATCCAAATCTCAATTCTTTGATTACCCCTGCTCTGAAGCCAAATATTAAAACCACTTTGAATTTATCTAACCCATAATGTTTTTGGTTATTTAAAACTAAATACCATGGGAATTTCTATTATCTACAATCATTCAGGATGATTATTTAATACCTGATATGACTATCATATTTCAATACCACCACTTGTTCTTGATTTAGATTGGTCACAGCTTCATTACACATATGGTTGATTCATCCCAACTGGATTTTCATTGAAATTTAAAAACTGATACCCCACACACATCAATCATCATCTAAGAAAATTATAATTTTAGAACTTCTTTATTATAACCACCTACATGTAATAATTGTTTTTTGGATCTCTCATTCACCAAATTTCTCAAACAATACCCCAACCCATCATGATTTCAACTCCCAATCCACAGTGTGACACCTCCCCCAAACAATTTCATGAAACACAAAATCTCCACCCTAGAATTTCATCAAAGAATACCCCTTATCAAGAACTAGACACTTTGAAAGTATCAACCACCATAGATGAATCACTAAATCTAGTATGTACATAGAACAAAAATGATTCATCATACTTTTATCCTAATAACCATAAAATCCATTATCCTACCATCTTCACATGTTATTATAAGACACTTACCACCTAATTTTAGGGTTAATTTGAAAAGATGTGTGGGAAGTATCCAAATACATGATTATCCATGTTTTCATCACAATAATACAACCAAAAAAAACACTAACATCTCACTAAAATTTTCCTCATTTGAGCCTTTATGACTAAAAACCTAACAACCTTGAACCATAAACTACACTCTTAAGTATTGAGATCTTTAGTTGCCCCTAAATAGGTCTCTCATGACCCATCTAACCCATGGTCCACACCACCAACCACTAACACACACTGAACCCGAAGTTCATATCTACTTTTCCCACATGATAAATCTAAATTCATCCAAGAAGTCCTTGTTCATTATTCTATAATTTCTCAATCACACCTACTTCCACACTGCATCCCTAGCATAAAGATCTTGGTAGTATTTTACAACATATTGATACAATCAACAACATGTACAAAACCTAGTCATTGACACATCACATTTGAAATCTTTATCTCCCATTTCTTAACAAATCTCATGGACATGATCACCCTAATAAAATAATCCACCCCACTGCAAATTTACTTACATCGATTATTGGAATCATGTAATCCTCCAAGGACCTTATAGGGTTTTCATGGATATAAGAGCCACCTGCTTCCCTCAAAATCATCAAAAATATACCATAGATATTTGTGAAGATTCACTATATTCCTACTCATAGGGTAATTTCTCCAGGTAACTACCAATTTTATATGTTCACTAAATGCACTTGGAATTTTGGGAGAAACTTTCCACTAGTAATTTATTGTCAATGCCAAGATACTCACCTAATGTTCATTTATAATGACCCATTTATTTTACTGTAATAAATTAAATATCCATGATCATAAGGTTCCTTAAAATACATATAGCTAAAACCCATTGGTCTTCCAAAAAAATCTTTCCCAAGCATGCTACACCATCACACTCATCAAGACTACCATGCATCACATGGATTTCCATGAACCCAATTCATAACCACAACCCCAAATAGATTCAAAAATAAATTTTGGTTTATTAATTGAAACCCCAAACCAACCCATCAGGAATCACTAATGTTCATTTCATTCCTAAAATTCACAAGGAATTTCCCAACCAAAATTGAACACATAATTTTCCCACTCATGTATCACTCAAACACCTGAGAATCTTATCATGCTCCTATAAACCTAGGTTTCATACTCACATTCACCTAGATCAATAAAAAAAATATTCTCAATCGAACCTTAATTGAATGAGGTTCGACCATACCATACAAGACAACCATAACCACCTTCCCAAAAGGAACAGCCACCAGACTTACCCTAGAATCAACCCAATTCACCCCATCAAGAGGAATATCTCACCATCTCAAGATAAAAAATTTCAGTATATAGAGTCATGTGAGAGGTTCTCAACTATAAAATACTATCATGCATGTATAACCTCATACTTCGGTACTCATCCCTATGCTTGAAAGAAATCATATCATACCTAGACCTACACATGATAGGGTTTTTATCTACCATAAAAAAAACTATAAGGATCATAATATCAAAAAATAGCACATGGAAATAATTATAGTGGTTTAAATTAATAAATATTCCACTAATAAGTTATTTAGGAAAATGAAAAAGAAGTTATTATTGATTCGTTAATTAATTGCATACTCATATCTAAAAAATCTAAAAAATCTTTCCTTTAAACATTTTCAATAACCATTTACCCTCTTTGAAAATCATTTCTAACTCACAAGTATCCATGCACATTTCCAACATATAACTTCACGCCCAGTATGATGCATTGACATGCACTATATTTCCATTATACTCTAAGAGTAAGAACAATAAATAATGACTGATACACTAGAACATCATAAATTATTCATCATTTCAATAATTATAGTGAAAATTAATGAATTATAATATAATCCTAGTAACATGGAACTTCTCTATACATGGGTTTGTTACACCCAATCATAAGTTCCATCCCAATCATTGATAACATCTTACCTAAAACTATCATACCCAAATATAATGTTGGAAAAAATAATACTCTAGTATAATTTTAAAATTCCATGGCCCCAAAATCATCTTCCAACCAGATTTAGATGTTCTTCATGACCTCAAGAGCACCACCCCATATGTAATAGGCTTATGAATAGTGTAGAGAGTCTATAAGAAATATAAGGAGAATATACTCTCAGTACCACAATATAAAATAATAAGTAAATAAAAAAATAATCATACAATATTAAATTTATAAGAATGTATTATATATAATATCCAACCATCACAAACATAAACATTAAAATGTTATAACATAAATGATACCCATTCTCGTCATATATATATAAAAAAGGTCACTCGCTAATCCTGTCAGGTATGAAATAAACAGAATCCAATTAAAGGGGGAAAAATAAACTATAAAATCTAATTCCCTCCTCTAACTAATATATCTACATCTATTTATTTACTATAGTTATATTTTATGTACAACCTATGAAATAAAATAGAAGTATGAGGTATGCAGGTGCACTGGGGTGCCTTTGTTGGGTGTGAGGAATACATCTCAGCAGAGTCTCACTAAGTTCCCCATATATTCATTATCATATACAATGCATGAATTTATAATAAAATAAATAAATTTGGGAACATACAACATTAAAGAAACCATGTCAAGTTATTATGTTCTAACTAATCCACCGAAATTCTTAGTATCACATTCTTTTATAATGATAATAATATGTTATTAATAGTCACTATAATAGGAAACCCATAAATGGAAAGGTGTAACATATATAGACCAACGTATATCAAAATAAAGTTGCAACATATCCATTCTTAGACATATATAAACCCACCAATGGAATGATATAAGATAAATTTACAAGGAATATTGAAAACCCATCAGAGGATAGGCATAACATAGATAGTCCTAAGACTATAAAATAATAGAAATCCTTTCACTCTAATACTTAGTAATGATGAACACATGGGTGGTATAATTGACATACATTGATTCCTAGGTCCCATTATAAACCCCATCCTAAAACACCTTTTCATTTTCAATATGTTGTATCAAAAAATCATTTAAGGTAACGTAGATCATAGTCAGTAACATTAAGTAAATAATTTAGGGGTCGTATCATTTTTCATGTAATCCTCACATAACTTAGTGAGTACAAGAACCATGATCCCTAGGTCTCCAATTCACAGTTTCATCCTTTTTAATTTCACAAGAATGGTCGAGATCTATAAAAAACAATAATACGTAAAAGACAATATCATACCCTAGATATTATCTAGACATAGATTCCAACCTACAACTTGGATAGAACATATCTCATAAATGTGATACCCCCATGTCACTATTGTATTAATATTTTATATTTTGGGATATATTGAGGTTTTCAATGTTTTTAATGGTTTATGGGTGTTTTAGGGTTCCTAAGAAGCTATAAGCCTAAACTTGCAGTAAGTATCATTGTAACTAAGAGAGGTCATGCCACAAATGGGCTTGAACTGAATGGGTGAACCTATGGAAAGTGTGTTTCATCGTTAAGGTTGAGGCATAAAATTGTGATGGGTCTTAGTAAGAAAACTTATTTTTAGATATAGGTTATCACAACATGAAGGGGATAGGTTGCATCAAAAAACAACCCAAGAAGTGTGTATCTTGTTGGTGAAAAGTATATTGTTTCACCATGAAAGTATTATTGCTCTACAACCCACCTATGCCAAATTTTTATGTTGTAAAATTTTATTTTTGGACCCATTAGGGTTTTAGGGGTTTTGGCCCCCTTAATCCTCCCTTTCTCACATGAACATGCCTAGGGAGAGATCTTAGAGCTTCACTCTCTCCCCCATTCCTCTCTCATGTCTCTTAGGCCATCCTTCATTGATTTAAAGTGGTCCATTGAGGTATTTTTCTTATTTCTTATTATCCTCTCCTTCAACTATCCTTTAACTCGATTATTTCATTCTCTTATGAACCCTAATCATTGTATGGCCTGATTTTAGGGTTTGGGTATGTTCTAATCATGGTTTTTTAGAGGTTTTGCGGTAGCGGAGAGTGTATTATTTCTCAGTTGGGAATTCTCTATCGATGTCTATGTGTTGTGTATTACTTTCATCTAGATTGAGGAAGGTATTTTTACGTCGTTCCTTTATATTTCATTCTATGAGATGCCTGAATATTTTAAAATTTTTTATTTAAAAATTTACCCAATATAAGTTACCTATGAGGGGTTTGAAAATGGTTTTTCAAATGGTTTCAATACTTGTTATGGGGTTATCGCATGCCAAGTGTTTGGGAAGATGCAGGAGTGGTTCTTTTAAAGGAACTTAAATATTTTTAAGATGATATCTGACACTAGTTTTTTTAAAGGGTGTTCATTGTGTTTAAAGAGATTTTTTTGGAAAAAGGGGGTGTGATTAAACTATGTTTTAATTTTATTTGAGACCATTATGTGTTGGTGGTGTTTTCAAATGTTTTCAAAATAAATTTTTGTTATATTAAAGGGATTATTTTTAAATAAAATTGTTCTTTTAGCTTAGTTTAATATTTTTAGGACTTTTTGGCCTTCATGGTGATTTCTTGTTGTTTAATTTAATTTCCAATTGAAATTTTATTTTTCAAATGGTTTTTAAATGATGTTTTCTAAAATGATTTTTGTATATGGTGGAATGGCTTAGCATTCCAAGCTTGTTTTTAAAAGGACCATTTGGAACATTGTTAAAAGAGTTGATTTGAAATTATGGTTACCCTCATTATTAATCCCTTCATTTAAATTATTTTTTTTATTGTATTTGTACCTATGGAGGATATTTATTACTGAGGATTATATGTTGATGTGAAAGGGGTTGTTTTGTGTGAGAGTGTTGGATGTGAGATGAGGTTTTCATTTTATACTATAAATATTGATTTATGTGATGAGCTTGTGATTCATCAGTTTACTCACTGACTTTTTTTTTGAAATCATGGAAAACCTATATAACTATGTAGAAGGTATGGATTCATTTTACCCTATATTAGTGTATGTAAGATTGATAGGTACCAAGGAAATTGACACCCTATTTGGGGTTTATTTGGTACTCGGTGACCTAAAAGGGTGCTGAGAGGGATATTTCAGTTTCATATAGGGGTCCCCTAGAGAGAGTGATCTAATGAAATAGTTATGATATCCTTATTTTAAGAACCTAGTTAGTTACCCTTTGTAACTTCCAAACCTAGGAGGCACTAAATGGTTCCATGATCTGGTTGTTCACATAACCTCAAACATATCTCCCCATATTATAAAGGATATCGAATATCAGTGAGGGTCGAAGGTGGTATAGTGGGGAGATGATACCCTCGCGATTAGAGTAGAAAAATGGTATAAATAAATGGATAAATAATGGGATCATAATAATGAGAAAATAATAGAAGAAGTAGAACAAACATATGATGAAAATAAAAAATCCATCAATAGAAATATTGAGTACTATATATAAAATGATGTAATGCCATGTCTCTAAAAAAGAAATAGGAAAACATGGAAGCAGGAACACATACATAAAATTATATCAAAAGAACCAAAAATACCTAAATAATATCTCAATATAGAATCTTGTTCCATATATCTATCATGTTCTCCCATTCTCCCATGATATAATCAAATCAAGTGTTGACAACTAGGTGTTTTCCCATATCCCTACATGCATCTAGAAAGTCCTTATGGGTACCAAATGGTGGTCTGAATAGGGTGTGAGATATAATCAATAGGTTGCCACTAATTGTGTCTATAAATATCCATCCATAGAATATAATATTAGAACAGTATAGATATAAAAATAATAATTAGTAATTACACTATAAAAGGTCGTCTCTAGTTCCAAAAAAAACACTAGGATGACACTACCTGCTTTGGATCGTTCTTGGAAAACCTCAAAATCAATGTCACTATGAACATATACATATAAATGTATACATAAGTATGTATATATATTTTTTATTATGTCTATAGACATATATTTACATACATAGTGCTAGTTGGATCTAAGGAATAACTCAGGTGTCCATGACTAGTCCCTAAGGTCATCATAAAGCAGTAGGGGGTTCCATGCCTAATTATCATGAATCATAAGGGCATCCATGACCCAGTATCATAGGTATAAGTGACTCCATTTCCGAGTATCGTAATTATAAGGGATTTCATTCCCTTTTATCATAAGTATAAGGCAAACCATGTCTGTGCATCATAAGTACATAAAACAACGAGCCCATGTATCACAAGTATAAGGGACGCCAGGCCCGAGTATCACAAGGGACACCATGCCCAAGTATCAAAAGTATAAGGGATTCCATGCTAGCGCATCATAAATATATTGGAATATATTTTTCTTTACTATTTATTAAAGTTACACTTTAACAAGGGTGTAATCATTATTCACGTAAAATCACGTGACGTGGTTATACCACTCACCATTCATTTAATTTGTTTTTAGGAGTCAATATGAACCCATAAAGAATATGGTTTGGTCACATAAAAATCTATAAAACCAAGGATAAATTCCAAAGGCGCACCTCATGGGTGTAAATAGTCAAATGGGACCTATTCCAACAAGAATAAGGAGACACTAGGTCATTTCTATCAAGGATAACATATTAAATAAGGGTTATGTTTATTTTTAATGAAACGCATAGAAAATATGGCATGTGACATCATGTCGTATAATATAAATCAATAAAACTTGAGGTAGAATTACTACACCAGCTAGATTATTAAATTAGAGGAGTACTCATCCAGTATCGACTTCCTATTCATCCTAGAATGTAAGAAATCGGAAAACCAGACAACTACCCTAAAAATTGGTCATATTATATCACATTAAAATATCACAAATGGTGGTGATATAAACTGAAAAAAAAAAGAATACAGTGGATTGAAGATCTTACCAACGTTCTTACAATGTGATGAATAATGGTTTGATTAGAGGTCATATGAAAGAATAAGATCAAATCCTAGATTTAGGAAATAGAAGGAGATACTACAGATAGAGGGGCTATATATGAGATAATAGAGGTAGATAGTGATAAAAATAAAGGGTTCTTGCACTTAAAATAAAATCCATTGAATTTACATGATGTTTAAACTCTACACAGTGTGTAAAGATTGGATTTTCCCACTCCTATAAAAAACCAATCCAAGGCATGAAAGGGGGTCTTTTCAAAAAAAATACATGTTTTGTATTGAATACACTTTGTGTATTTAATACACACCTTGAATATTACTTGCATCTATGATCTATCCTCATGCTACATTCCATTCAAATAAAAAACGAGATGCCCTAAGTTGTGGTTTCCAAGTTTAAGCCAAAAATAGAACTCAACAAGGGATTAACTAAAAACTAAAAGGATTCATACCTGATATAAAAATCGAGGATCTTACAGTCTTCCCCCCCCCCCTCCCCTAAATAAAATCATTCTAGAGTTACCCTTCCAATGGTGGTAAAGCATCATTAGAGAATAACTTCATCCACTAAGCACATATTTCATCCTCATAATCCTTGGTCTCATCCTATACACGGACGTGCTAACATAACACCTATACTAAAGGAACTAGTATTCCTTAAAGGTCCTTCTTACCCCATTCCATGATACGAATAGGGTTCTCCTCAAAAGAAGAATCAACATCAAGTTCAGTCCCATCATGTTGGAAGACATGAGATGGTTCTAAGTAGTAATGATGTAACTGAGAAATATAGAACACAGCGTGTAGAGCTTTATATCTACTTGGAAGTTATATCCAATAAGAAACTAATCTATCCATCTCTAAAACCTCAAAATGTCTAAAAAACCAGGTCAAAATATTAACTTTACACCTAAAATGTTTATTCCCCAGTCTAATCAATGCACAAAATAATACTCAATCCCTAACCTCGAACTCTATAGGTTTTTAAAGAAACAATGGAACCTGTTCTGAATCAAATAAACCTTCTAAAAAGTCTATTGAATGATATGTGGTCCTAGTGGTGTTATCTCTCCTTCTAATAACTAGTAATTGGTTAATGTAATGTCCTACCATATAGATCCTCATAAGGAGTCATCTCTATAGTACTCTGGAAGTTGTTATTATAAGTGAATCTAGATAAGGGTATATGTTTTCCACATTAACCTCTAAAATTAATGATGCATTCCCATAGCATGTCTTCTAATACCTATACCATCCATTTTGACTTTTCATTGGTCTAAGGGTGAAATTTTGTTTCAAAAATCACTTATGCAATAAAATCCATCTATAACCCCTTCCAAAACCTCAATGTAAAACAAACATTCCTATAAGAAATTATAGTGAGGGGGACCCAATGTAAACATATGATCTCGTAGAAAAACAGTCTCCCAATATCATCTACTAATATGCTCTCTGATAGGTAAGAAGTGAGAAACCTTCATTATCCTATCAACAATCACCCATACTACATCGCTGCCTCAAGAGGATCTCGATAAACCGTTAAAAAAAATTACTGTAACATCATCCCATTTCTACTGAAGGATGTGAAATGGATATAAAATATCTTCTAGCCACTAGTGTTCTTCCTTCACCTATTGACAGGTGTAATTTTGAGTAACAAAACTTGTTATCTCCCTTTTTATACCAAGCCACCAATACTGGAGACACAGATCGTGATACATCTTTGAAATATTAGGGTGTACCTCCCAAGTAAAAGCATGAGACTCTTGCAACTATTCCTCTTGTATGTCTGTAAGAACCCAGATGTGTCAATGAATGTGAAAGATCTCATTATCATCAATGATTTATCCTGGTGGAAAGTCCTCTCATGAAACACACTCCCTTAGGACTGAGCCCTCAAGATCTGATATCTAACTCATCTTCACTTTCTCCAAAAGTGATGAGGTCACTCCTAAATTTGTAAGGATGGTCTATTTGTGATGATCTTAGACCTTTATGTTTATCTCAAAAAACAATTAAATTGGATACCACTCACTACTAGCCTCATTAATGGTCTATGTCTCATTCATTAGGCTCAGTGTATCTACTACAACATTTCATTTTCCTAGCATATAAGGAATCTCAAAATCAAATGATTTTTGGTATTCAAAGAACCTTCTCTACCTGAGGTTCAAGTCACACTTTTTCAAGATGTATTTGAGACTTTTTTGGTCCATAAACACCACAAAATTCTATTCCAATAGGTAATGACTCCAGAAGCACAAGGCATGAACAACAGTTGATAGATCGACATTGTACATCCTGTAATTCCCCCATTGAGGTCTCAGCTTTCGAGACTCATAAAAAATGACACAATTATCTGATATCATAACCACTCATATCCTGATATCTTATGCATAATTGTATAATGTATAACTTATGGATGACTCTAACGGAATCAAGATTAGTGCCAATGTTGGTCTCCCTTTCAACTCTTGAAAGGATGTCTCTCAAGATTATAACCACAATAACTTCACAACCTTTTTAGTCAAACCGGTAGGAGGTTTTTCAATGTTTGATAATTCCTATATAAAACACATTTAATAACCATATATCCCACAAAAACTAAGTATGTAAAAACCAATATTTGTTTTATCCCAGGTAAATATAGCTCTCACCTTCTCTGGGTCAACTAATACTCCTTCCTCTGAGATAATATGACCTAGGAAGTGGAATTTAGTGAGCTTATCATACATATGGTGCTCTCTCAATGTATTCATAATGGTATCAAGATGTTTTACAAAGTCATGTCGAGTATGATAATACACTAAGATATCATTCATGAATATTAGCACAAATGAATGAAAAACTGGATGGAAAACATGATTCATCAAATCCATGAAAATAGCTAGCATGTTCGTGAGACCAAATGAAAAAAAAAGATACTCCTAAAGACTATAACAGCTATGAAATTATATATGTGGTATGTTTAAAGGTCTAACATTCACCTGATGATAACTTAGCCTCAAATAAATTATGGAGAAAACTCTTGCTCCTTGGAGCTGGTTGAATAACTCATCGATATGAGGAAATGGATACCGGTTTTTGACCGTGAGTTATTTCAATCATTATTAATCCAAGAAAACTCTAAGGTTACGATCCTCCTTATTAGATAAAAGTACAGGTGAATCCCATGTTCAAGTGATGGGTCATATAAAACCCTTATCTTCTAAATTCTTTAGCTCCCTCTTAATCCCTTACAAATCAATAGTATACATCCTATAGGAAGGAATTTATATCTGTGTAGTTCCTAGAACTTTATCGATAGTAAACTATACCTCTCTATCTTTAGGTAGTTTTGAAAATTCATCAGGAAATATATCCCTAAAACAATCTACTATATGAGGGAAATCAGCCTGATGTACTTCTTGATCCTCCATATACAGGCTAGAAATCTGGGATATCACTCCACCTAGCTTGGGATAATCTGTTCTATCTCTACTTTCCTAGACATCCCATTCACCCATGTGAACATATCTACCTCCAAATGGTGATGTAAATGATACCCTATAGTGATATAAATCCACTTGATCATGATATGGGACCAACTAATCCTTCCCAAGAAAGATTTCAAAACCCATCATCTTGAGGATGAAGAGGTATCATAAGAAACAATAACTGCATAACTAAAGAGGGAATTCCTTACACTTTAATACACTCTTTTATCAAATTCCTAATATATTATCAAGTGTCATAATGTTAAATATGTACTGAACATTGAGTCCAATACTCTCTACAATATCCAAAGAAATAAAAGAACTTAAATCACCCTTATCAAAATGAGAAGATACTAGAGTAGAGGCTTCTAAGATAGTACCTCTAACTACAAATGGTTTAACGTGCTGCTTCTTAGTTATAAAATTAAATAAATAAATCTAGCCTAATCTATGGCCTTGTACTACAACCTGACTACCCTGAGTGGGTCTTCTCTGTTGGTGTTATATATCTGAAGCCAAACTAACTTGGACATGTCCACCTCCTCTACCTGAAGGGCTGTAAGTACTCCATCTACATTCCTATAAGTAAATACTGATCTCAATCCTAAAGGTGGATCTAATATGGATCTTCTCGCACTAGGCACATATGTGGAGGTCCTACAAAAACACTGAATATTCCCCAACATGCCACAGCATCGAAACTTGACGGGGTCTCTGGGACATTGAGGCCTCTTATGACCTACCTTCCCACACTGATGAAAATCCACATAAATATTAGTGTGTGTCATCTGGAAACCTCTTTTCATAGTGAAATTTTCAACCACTAGATGAACCACTTCCTTATCTTAGTTCTGATACACTCTGACCCAAACTGATGCCTTCCCTCAGGTTCCACACAATGATGAGGGTCTGGTTTACTATTTTTGAAATAGTGTTCAATCAAAATACATTCACTTGAGATCATATTGTGTATATGATCCAATCCTAAAAATTTATAGTTGTAGACAATGCATCACTTGCAGGAGTCAGTAAAAAGCACTAGAACTCTTTGAACCGAGAAAAATAGTCCATCACAAAGATATAACCATAATGTAAATGAATAAACTCTCTAACCTAGTCCACTCTCAACATCTGAGGAAAGAAATATTCATAAAAGACTATCTAAAAACCATATCAAGCCATACCTTAATGATGATCTTCCTTGGTTATAACATCCCACCATCTACTGGGAGAATCTAGAAGCATATATGTAGCGAGTTTCACTCTCCTCTCAAGATGTGTCTCAAGGTTCTCAAAGATAGTCATCTTGGACTCCAACTATGAATTTGTAGCCTAAGGGCTGTCATCCCCCAAAAATATTAGTGGATGATGAAACTAAAACTCTCATATCAGATCTACCATGGAAAGGTAAAGACACAGATCTCCCTAAATATTCGTCATAAGTCAAATGGAACCCTCAAGAAATTAGGAATCAGGACCCATTTTAGGTATAACTGGAGGTTTCACAAGAGGCACTATTATAAGTAAAACTGGTGGCCCAGGGCCCACCACCTTTGGAGCATAGTCATCACCACCTTCCTGGAACACAGCTCTAAGACATGGTGGTTTCATATATCTACAAATTCCAATCATATTCCTCTGGAAGGATTTGATAACAACATAATCCATAGTTATAAGACATAACAGGTTCAAATCCTTTCTATATAAAATGTACACCTCTCTGTCTGCTCCTAAAGCCTGGTATGGTCGATTTATATATCATAAGAAATACAAGAGACACTGCCTACTGCCCACCACTAAGGTCAGTTCAAGTTCAAGCTATTTTCTATAAGTCATGGGTGATGTTATATAGAGTATCAATTTCATGTTATATTGGATACACCCTTTAATTTTTAATTTTGATCTCCATTTAACGAGGACCATTTCATTTCAGAATTTAAATTTATTTTAATTCATATTTATTTATATAGAAATTTATAATAGTTAAATTAGATAGATCACCACTTCTAATTTATAAATTCCCATATACTTTATAAATCATAATATGGAATCAATTTAATCCCAAAAATAAACACATTCCAGCCCATGTTACCAATGGTCCGTAACTTAACATTCTATAATTTACTATTTAAGGTTTCACATCAAACTATGTAAGAAAACACTGTTAGGTTTGTGTATGAACTTAAAGCAACAAATTATGTTTCTCATTCCCCTATAATAAACATTATCACAATTATATTTATTTTAGTCAAGGAACTCATATAAATAATAGGAAATATAAGAAATGAGATCCACCTATATGGCATGGAATAATGCATGACATGTGAACCGCTATGTGCATAATATTATTCATGATACAACACTTCCTTATCATACTAGGACAAGGGTAAAAAATTAAATCCTCAAAAATAATAATATTATAACACCACATATCATGTGCACCACCCAATGGTGGAAACAGATCAACCATAATATGAAAAATCCAAAATAGAAATGCCCATCCTTGGAAGTTTTTCTTTTCTCTATACATGAATTAGGTAATACTATAAATAGTCTCATTATCATATTCCAACACATACTCATCTCATTTCTACCATCCCAAATAGTAAGGAAAAGAAAATAAACCTCTGATACCAATTCTTAACATCCTGACATAGGATCCACTAAACGATTCCATGAGATGGTTGGTAACAATGCCTCCAGTGCGCCTCCCCATATGTCAAAGGCTTCTGAATAATAGATAGGTTCTAAGGTGGTACAGTTGGGAAACTATACCATCATGATCATAGTAACACAGTGGTATAAATAAATGGATAAATAATGGAATCATACAAATGAGAATAGAATAGTGGAAGTAGAACATCCAGATAATAATAATAAACAATACATCAATAGAAATATTGAGTACTATATACAAAATTATGTAATGTCATGTCTCTAAAAAAATGAATATAAAAAACATGGAAATAGGCACACATACATACAGGTATACAAAAAGAACCAAAAATAAAAAAAAAGACTATCTCTAGATAGCATCATGATCCATAGCGTGGTCCTATACTCCCCCACTCTTATGATAAAATCAAATCAAGCATCAACAATCGGGCCCTTTCCCTTGTCCATTCCTATATCCAGGAAGTATATCTATTCACCAAATGGAATCCCGAATAGGTTGTGAGATATAAGTAGTAGGAAACCACCAAGGGTGTTAAGAAATATTTAGTCAGTTCATATAATATGAATAGTTTGTATATATAATAATAATAATGACAATAATAATAATAATAAGTAATGAAACTGTAAAGTTTTGCCTTTGGTTTTTGAAGGACACTGGGATAACACTACCTGCTTCAGCCTGTGCTGGGAAAAACTATGAACTGATGTAACTCTGGTTCCCATGACTAGTCCCTAAAGTCATTATAAATTAGTATGGGATTTCATGCTTGAGTATCATGAATCATAATGTTCTACATTAACAAAACAAATATTTTATATAATTTTACATTGAGTTTCAATGTTTCTAAACCCACCACAGTGTTATTTTGTTAGAAATTTTTACATTTTTATGTTTTTGTGGAATTTTGAGATTAATTGTAAAAATGGCCTAATTTTGGTATTTAACTATTTTGTTTTTATTCTATATTTTGTCCATAAAATTTTATAAAATAATTGAAATTGTGAAAATAATTTTTTTAGGATCCCATACATATTTGGATAAATTTTATCCCTTTAGAAAAAAATATCAATCCATCAATTGGAGGCCCAAAATCAGCTCACAACACGGGCCTAGAAAACTATTCACAAATCTGTAATGTTTTAAATATGAGCTTATATATAGAATTTTTCCATACAAATAAATCTTAAATTTTACATGTATATAGATAAGGAATTTATTAACATGTTTTATGAATAATTCCATGCATGAATCAGCCTTTTAGAAGACCATTAACGCATGGGAAATAAATGATACGGAATTTGGAGAGTCTTCCTAGGCAGATTAAATTCTATTATAAAAAGGGAATAAATATATCTTCACATGACCAAATATGCTAAAATTATTAGTAGAGACTCTAAAGAAACAAAGAAACAACTTTCATAAAGGTATCCATTCATGAATGTAACATTTAATAGGTCTATCATATAGAGACTTTAAAAGGGAGAATATTGAATATAAAAGGAGGAGAGCTCCTCCTTCCCAAATGATTCCAATCCATATAGTTAACCATTATTGGAGATGATTCCAAGGTCCTTATTGATTATTTATTATTTATTTATTTTAGTTTTATTTTAATTTTCTTTTCCCATCTAACACATTCATATTTTTATTAATGCTTTTCACTTTTCTTCTTCCACCCCTTTTTCTCTTCCAATCTTAATCTCACTATTTCTCTCTTCTGTCTTCTGCCATGATCTATTTTCACTTTTAAATGGAATTTGAATAACCTAAGGCTTGGGAATGTGGTAGGTTTCATATCATTTTTTTTATTTCTATTAAATTAAAAAATATATTCTATTTGTGGTTCATGAAAGAGTATTTCATGGGTTTCGTGGTCGTCCACTATGACATTATTTTTAATTCCATTTATTTTCATTGATTAATTTTTTTCTTCCCTAATATTAGTGAAACCCGTCATATAGTGGACCTGGGGTTTCCCAAAGAGATGAAATGGCATACAATGGATCCTGGTCTTTTAGTAATAACATTCTCGATTGAGGTGTTATCTTATTTGACTATTGGAGGAGGTGGGATATAGTGTGTTGGAGGCATGCTAAAGTCACACATTCAATAAATAAATTAAAATTAATTTATTAATGATTTTTCACCAAATTAATTATCAAATTTAATTAAATAATAAATAAATAATGAATTAACCCATGTTATCGTACCCTAAGATCGAGAACTTTCTTCCTTAATTTCATTTTTTCTGTATCTTAGTTTAGATTTAAATTCTTCATTGCATTATTTTAATTTCATGTTTTCCAAAACCCCCAAAACTGAAATTTTCATAAATAATATAAAAAATTATATTAAGTGTATTGTAATTAGTTATTGAACCAACTACAATGCTCCTCAAGTGAGAAAAGCCTAGTAATCCTTTGTGCTGCATTAGGAATGTAAATTTTATTTTGTCACTCCTAATGATAGGCATGCATCAGCAATGCCCAAGTATCACAGGTATAAGGGAAACCATGCCTAATTAACAAAAGTATAAGGGAATTCATGCCTGAGTATCACAAGTATAAATGATTTCATTCCCCTGTATCATAAGTATGTGGGACACCATTCCTAAGTATCATAAGTATAAGGGACACTATTTTTGAGTATCACAAGAATAAGTGATCTCATTCCCAAGAATCATTAGTATATGGGGGTTGATAAAGATTCACTATTTATTAACATTCCAATTTAACAATATTATATCCATTGTTCATGTAAAATAACTTGATGTGGTCATACCACTAACCTTCTATTTAATTTTTTATA
This sequence comes from Viscum album, assembly GCA_963277665.1. Classification (NCBI taxonomy): domain Eukaryota; kingdom Viridiplantae; phylum Streptophyta; class Magnoliopsida; order Santalales; family Viscaceae; genus Viscum; species Viscum album. The sequence continues at coordinate 571,572,516 of OY728151.1, forward strand.
TTCATCACTTTTAGAAGTCAATCCAAAACCATATAGAAGATGGTTTGGTCATATAAGAATTTATAGTACCAAGGAGAAATTCCATATCCACACCTCAAGGGGTGGAAATAGTCGAAGAAGACCTATCCCGAAAATAATAGGATACACTATGTCATTTTTATCAAGGAAAACAAATTAAATAAGTGTTATGTGTATTTTTAAGTCAATGCATGAAAAATATGGAATGTAGAATCACGGTTCATAATATAAAGTAAAAAAAACTTAAGGGATAATTACTAGACCACCTACCTTATAGAAGTAGGGTTGTACCCATCCAGTATCATCTTTTGATTCATCCTAGAACAGAAAAAATGATCAAACCAAACAACCACCTTGAATATAGGAAATAATATCTCACCCCAAAATAGAACAAAATATGGGGTGATAAACTAGATAAATAAGATTGTGGATTGAAGAGATTACTGACTTGCTTCCAACTAACAGGTTCAAATACTAACTTTTTGTGATGGAAGGATATCCTAAGAAAGGAGGGGATATGTACAAGGTAATATATGGGAGAGATTGATAAAAAACTAGGGTTCTAGCCCTTCAAATAAAACCCATGTCATTTACATGAAATGTAAACTTTACACGTCATGTAAAGATCAAGTTTTTACCCTATTAGGAAAAACCAATTCATGATGTGCAAGGGGATCTTCCCATAATAATAAATGTCATGTATTGAATAGACACAATGTGTTTAAATAAACATCATGTATTTGATACACTATAGTAATTTGGCCTACATCCAGGCTCCATCCCCCCTGCTACCTTCCCTCCAAAGACAAAACTAACTGCCCTAAGGCGTGGTTTCCAGTTTTAAGCCAAAAAATATAAATAAACAAGGTTTTAACCAAAAATTAAAGGGATATATACCTAATATGAAAATATAGGATCTTAAACTCATGATATTATATCCTTTTGGTATGATTCAGGTAATCTTGATACATATGAATAGATTGTGTCCCCTAACATTGATTTACTTATATAGAACCTTGTATTAGTTGATGGTCATTCTATTTTTCTTGATTGATATCTTGGATCCTGTTATTCCTATTCATTATTTTAATTATAGTTTTGGTTTTCTTAAAAACCAATTTATAAATGTCTTGGGGAGGTTGGTTTTCATAAAATGAAAATTGATATTTTTTTTAAAAATGGCATTTAAGAAAAAAAATTGGAAAATATAAATAAACATTTGGTTTAATTATGAATTAAAAAGCCCTATTTTGTGGTTTGAAAATATTTTAAATGAAATATTTATTTAATTGGTTGCATTTAAATGATGATTTTATGTTATATGATCCTTTTTTTAAAGTATTTTACCCTAGTTTTGGAAGTAAGAAGATAAAGAAAGAAACTTTTTTTAATATGAAAATATATTTTATAGTGTATAATCAAACTATCATTTATATAATGTAATAGAAAATGGACTATATATACTTTATTGTGGAATAATATATAGTGTGTTTGGATCACACCATGTATACACACTAGTGTGTGTGTGTGTGTGTGTTCAGCTCTTATGTTTTCTCTCAGGTGCCTAGTATTTTATCTTGTTAATTAATCATTGTTTTGTTCTGATGATGGACGTGTTAGGATATGATGAGTGGTTTTGGGTCATTTTGAGGTTTTTTGGGAATTTGTTAGCTTTTGTTTTACCTTTTTGGATTTTTTATTCTCCATTTAATCTCAGTATATTTTATTTATTTTCTCTATTGTATTTGATTCCACATTATTTTTACATAGTGATTCAGTTGTATATTTTGTATTGGTATTTATCTTATTATTCCATGTTTGGATTTCTTATTTTTTGTATCTAATTATTTTATTTTCATATATTTCCACCATCAAGATAGTTCATGTGAGATTCTTGGTAGTTTGTACTACTTGTTTATTTGTTTATATGAGGGTGAAATCATTCTCACCAGTGCATGTTGATACCCTTAGCACTTGTCGGTAGCATGTGGGGATCATGATATTTCTTTAGGACTTTTGGAAAGTAGGTTTGCGTACCATTTTGGTGGTATCTATGACTGGTTTGTTACAAAATGGTATCAAAGCCTAGGTTTTCAAAATCCTAGGTTCTTGTAGTGACCAGTTACTTCTTGGGTGTGTCATGGAAGAATATACATTAGAATTTTCATTGGGGGATACTAGGTTGGTCATGAGTAGGTGTTTGACAACCACCTTTCATGATGACACTAGAACTGTCATTGGTAGTTTTTATTTACATTTTTTTATTATTATTATTGTATTGAGGCTTAGTATTATTATTTTTATCCTCATTTCCATTATTTAAGTTTCCTTGGGGTTTTTTTGAGTTTTGGGATAAGAATAGAGAAACAGTCAGTGTCGCATTATTTTCTCACATGGCTTTAGAAAACATACAGAGGCAAGGTGCATGACTTAAAAATCATTTCATAGACTATTACATGATTGAAACATGGTATGTAAAACTAGTTGACCAAGTCATTCCTTGTTTGTCATTCTATTTGGCTTTATATTTCAACTATCGTTGGGTGATACCCAATAATGCAGGTGAATTCTAGGGAGATTTGTGATATGTTGATTGTTTTGGATTAGATATTTTTAGACTTGTGGTTTGTTTTTTTTTCAATTTTTTTTTTAAAACTAGTTTTTTATATTAAAAGGATAAATTTCATGAAACAAATTAGTTTGAAATGAATTCTTAATCTTCTAATAAAAGGGACTTTGCTTCCATGAAATGTTTTTGGAAATGGTAGATTTCATGATGAAATTTAGAAAGTTTTTTTAGGCTTAAAACTAGATTGGTGGGTTGTTTTAAAAATATTTTGATCTTATTTGAATGTATTTTCAAGAGTGGTCAATTATAAAATGGAAATAAATAATTCTGTTTTAATTTATAGTGGATTTTTTGAGAAATAGTTTTGAAATAATATAGAGAATTATTAATCTAAAGTGGTTTTCTTTTTTTTAAAATGGATTTAGTCTTTTTCAAAGCCTTGTAAAAAGTTTTTAAATTCTTTAAAGGATTTAGGATTTTGAAATTAATTAAAAAAAAGATAGTTGGGTGTTTCTAAAAGAACATGTGTTTCTAGAAAATGATTTTTGATTCCTTATAGAATGTAATGAATTTTAAAATTATTGGAGATGATTTTTGGCATGTGTTTTTCATTAAATAAATGAGTGATTTTAGATTTTATCTCTTGATATATTAGTGTTGGGTTATTTTTTTGGGAAACATGAATAGGTTATATCCATTTTTGTTTTGTATAAACTATACTTTCCAGAAAGGTTTGAATAAAGGTAGAAATCTTGTATCCTAGGATGAACCTTTAGGGTGAACCCTCCTATTTATTAGTTATATTCTTATTAGTATTTGGTATTTACCAGGATATGAATAGAGTGGAAGATTTCATTATTCCATCTCTTCATTTTTTGGTGCATCTTTGATAATTATTTAAGATCATGTTTGTTTAGTGTAATTGTCCCAAGATTGGGTGGGTGGAGAATTCATTGATTTCTTAAGCCCTCATTTAGGGATGACTGAGTATTGAAGGTTTTTGGTTCTTATTTATTGGTTCCTTGGAGGAGGTCCTCAATCAGGCCTCGGTCATATTGTGTGATCTAGTATAGAACCCTAGAAAATTTAATCCACAGTTTTTATGATCTATTATCACTTATTTGAGGTGGATGATTGAGTTTATCTTATTATTTTCATAAGAAGGTAGTGTGGGGTAAATCTTGGATGTGGTCCAAATTTGGGAGATAATTGGTTTTAGGAATATTTCTTGAGGAGATGAGAGTGCTTTAGGTTTTGAGATGACCATTTTTTGGTGTATCCTTGGGTTTCCTTGTGGTTTTCACTTGTGTGATAGGTGGTTATTTTGGGATGTTCATTCCTCATAGATTTTTTATGTTGTTTCTATTTGTGTATAGTGTCGACCATGGGGTGAGGTTTGTTTTATGGATAGAACAGGGATTCCTTGGGTGTGTATAGGGGTAATGAGAATAATAATTTGGTTGAAAGTTAGATTGTGAGTGTTACTGGGTTTATATTTCCTCTCAATATCATCATGAGTGGTTTCTCTATAAGTTTATCCTTGAGTTATTATATGTGAAGTTTCATGACTTGAGGTTAGAAACATGTTGTTCCATGTAGATCCATGTTCATGATTGGTGTGTTTATCATATCCTTGTGAAATGTGTTCGGTTAGAGATTTGGTCGAGTAACAATTGAGATGTTTTTTGTGGATGTGTTTTCTTTATGGGATTGAGATAGTCTTTTGTGGTATTTTATGTTTGGTAGATCTTTTTTTCCCTTTTATGATTAGTGGAAACATGGATTTCTTGAAGAGATTTATTCTTTTTGTTGTACCTATCCATTGTTTCTCCATTTTAGATGAAATCTAAATGGTGAGGATATATATTCTAGGTCTCCATCTTCTTAAAAACATTTTTTTGGATGACTAAATTTTGGGAGAGGCTTAAAGAGGTTTGTTTTTATTTGAGGATTATTTCTATGGGTTTTGAGGAATGGTGGTGAGTGTGGTGTTTCTTTTCATAATATCTTATTTAATTATTTCCCTCCCTCCTACCTCATTTATTTAGGTATTAAGGTTATGTATTTTTATGGATTTTACATTTTTTTAATGAATTTTTAGGGGAAAAGTAGCATAGTGGGGAGAATTTTGATACCCACATGTCACTGGTTTGTGCATATTATTTAATTTTTGGGTTATTTTGATGTTTTATAGTGTTTATGTTCATTTTTATGTGTTTCAAGCGGCCTAGGGAGCTACAAGTCTAGACCTGTAGTACCTATCACCATGACCAAGAGAGGTCATATCATGAATAAACCTGGGTAAATGGGTAGTCCTATGGAAAATGTTTCATAGCAAGAAGAGGAAGGAAACACACCATGATGGGACCTAGTATTAAGCCTATTTTAGCTATGGTTTATTACATCGTAAAGGGGTTGGGTCACGTCGTGAACCAACCCAAGTAATGTGGATGTTTTAATTGTAAATTGTTCTACCATTCTATGATAAGAAGGTTATATCACAACCTTCTTATGCCTAGTTTTATTTTTAAAATTATAGTTTATCCCTCATTGGGTTTTTAGGGGTTTTAGCCCCCCTCATCCTCCCTCTATTGCATGTAAAAACCTATAAAGAGCTCTTGGAGCTTCTCCCAATCTCACATTATCCCACCTTATCTCATGGTTCATCTTATATTTATTTTAAGCATTACATCGAGGTATTTTCATTCTTTCTTCTTATTTTATCCTTCCCTTATCCTTTCACATATTTTTCCCTTTCTCTTGTGAACACTATTCATTATGTGGGTGTATTTTAGTGCTTGGGTAGGTTCTATTCATGGTGTTTTTGATGTTTAGGGTTCATGGATTGTGTCTTCTTGAACGTTCAATCATTATCCATCAAACATGATGTGTTATGGCTTTCTTGTACCTATATCAAGGTAGGTGTCTTTATTTTTTTCCTTTATATTACATTTTTTTGTCGGAGTAGATCACTCAAGAGGGTGGTGAATTGAGTATCTATAAAATTTTATTTTAGAATTGGTTCTTAAAAGAAATATCCCCCAATTAAAATATAATCAAAGTTAGTTTGTAGTGAATTTATAAATGTTTTGAATGTTCAATTAATTTCTCATAATATTGATTACTTCTCAGATTTACCAATCTAAAGATTAATCAAAATTTTGAAACTAATCTACTGAATTAAAGTAGATATAAACACTTTCTAATCTAACTATCAAAGTTCAATTTAGTTTTATTTGAAATGAAATAAACATAGATCAGATTAAACTAAAAGAAAATACATAGTGGATAAAAACAAGAGGTTCAGTGTCAAGATGATACTTAGTCCTCTCTACTTGGTGATCACCTGCCACCAAGAAATTTATATTAATAACCCCTTTTTTATTTAATCCACACCATGTATCGGGGTTCACAATAGCATGCAAGGCTGTCCAGGTCACACTTGACCTCTACCACAGTTATTCATGGGAAAAGTAACAAACATATTACACTTGATCTCTTCCACTGTTCTACATGGGATAAAAGAGTAAAAAGAGAGTGAGTGTGAGGATATTGAGTATCCTCCAGTTATTCACAGGATATATTGTGTGAAAGAAATAGATGCATACACAACTCATAAAAGTAAACACAAGACCACAACAGAGTTATAGATGAATAATAGAGTTTAGAAATATTTGTGTGTTATGCAGTGAAGGTCTAGACTATATTTAATAAGAGAAAAATATAGTCGAGTACTCTTCTGGAATATGGCTTCATAACAGAGTATTGTAACCTCTGTACTCTAGCTTTGAGGTGTGAAAAGTACAGCTCTTTGATGTTAGAATGTTTAGAGAAATTCAAAGGGTTCTTGCTTGTATTATGGTACTCCTAGTGTACTCTGTCTTTGAGTTCTTGGAATTTTGAACATAGCTTTTCGAGTTCTTCTATTTTCACTATTTTTCACATTCTCACAGTCTATCTCACACACTACTTTCATGGTTTAGCTTTTAATCCTTTTATATGTCAAGGTCCATTAGGCATGAAGATCTCCCCACATGCATGTACCTCGTAATGTCTACGGATAGTCTTATATATGACATTAAATAATGTCATAAACATTAATTTTTCAAAATATGAATATTAGAAATAGATTTGAATTAATAAATTTGAATCAGTATTTATGACTATTGGTGAGTCATAAGTATCGATGACTCATTTGCATCGGTCTATCGTCGTCGGTCTGTTAGCATCGGTCTGTAAGCATCAATCTGTTAGAATCAGTGACTTTGAGTATTGGTGAGTTATTTCCATTGGTATCGATGAATTAGTGTATCATTGAGTCAATTATGTTATCTATCTGTCAGCATCGGTGAGTCGATCATCGGTGTGTCGTCCATCGGTGAGTCGATCATCGGTGTGTCGTCCATCAGTGAGTAGATCATCGGTGTGTCGCCCATCGGTGAGTCAATCATCAGTGTATCTTACATGAGTGAGTCGATCATTAGTGTGTTTTCCATCAGTGATTCGATCATTGGTGTTTCGTCTATCAGTGATTCGATCATTGGTGTGTTTTCCATTGGTGAGTCTATTTGAACTAACGGTTCCAGGGACTCTGAGAAACTTTTGAAGTGTCTATCTTACATAAATAACTACTAGATTCAGTGACATCCATAAATACATGGAAATATACACTTGAAAATATATTTAAGCATAAATATATTTTATTGAGTTATTGAAATGTATTGTACAATATGACATAATTTATTTAATTAGAGATATTAAATGGAATGAAATAATATAATATGTAGATTAACATTATTTGTGATTATGAAAATCATTATATCATAGAGGGTCCAACAATATCCCCCTTTTGATAATCACAAATTGTGGCATACATGTGATGTTAAGGGATAATAATTACTTGGCTTATCATACCTCACTGATTGTGACTTTTCAATATAACTAAGGCTTTCTCTTGTTTGTTTTTCTAAAACAAATAACCCCCTAAATTATTGGATCAGAGGGAATATATGTATATATATTATGGTGAGTACATTCTATGTAGCCTATACCATATTTTCTCCACCTAAAATTAATAATGTATGATTATACCTTTATCCCTCTTTTGTGATTAAAAAAAATTTAAGAGAAGGAGAAGGAAGAAAGAGAAATAATCATAAAGAAAATAAGAAACATAGTGAAGATAAAAAGGATTTTCATTAAGGTTCAAAAGAGTATAATCATAAAAATAAGAAGACAAATCCCTATCAAATACAAAATCCACCACTAAGGTTTTGGATTCTGAGGGGATTTTCCTTTATCTGAAAGATTAGGAGAAGGATCATAAGGTTTTAGTTTGGTAGCGGGAAGAGGTGGTCTGATGAAAACACCAAGAAAAGCAAAACTTGTAGGGACATTTTTTCCAAGGCTAGGTCTCCTTTATGACAACACATGGCTCTAAGTTTTATTAGTAATTACTAGTCGAATCTGGGAAAGATCCTAAGATAAACTCTTCTAAGCAGGAGGCTGAGAGATAGTGAAAATAGAAGCAACAGGACGAAACACAATTGTTTCATCTTGAACGTACAGATACGGATTGAGGAGCTTGATAAAATCATTAATGATTTCACCACCATATTGAATGGCCTACTAGAAATCATCCTTATTTTCTATGAATTTATTTTTCAGAGGGGTAAACTCCTTCAATTATGCCACTTGTTTCTTGGAAACTTCTATCATTAGAGGACTTCTGAGATTTTTAGCTAAAAGCTTGAAGCTATTGATGAGATCGTACTTGGTATAGATTTTGGTAAAGTACTTATCCACTTTATCTCTAATATATTTCTAAGAATCAGAGGCTTCATTTTTGCACAGCCTTACCATATTATAAACCAGGTATATATTTCTATGTACCTTTTCAAGATTTTATTTGTCTGAATTACTCTGATGATTATTGAGTTCTTCTCTTATCATATCCCTGAGAGATTCCAAATTAGCAACAGCACCTATCCCACCTCTAGAAATTGGTGGAGCAGTAATATTTTTTCCAAGTTCCTCTTTTAATTTCATCAAATCTACACTCAATAGATGTTTCATTAAGTTCTTAAGAACTTACCTAACACCAATGAAAGAGGTATGGAAATCATAGTTTAGATAATTTAACTCATTTCTCATCTTCCTTACTTTTTATCTCAGCAAAGTATTATGTCTAATGATGGTTTCAGATGTGATAATGAGATTAGGTTGAATATCCTTGATCACCATCCTTGCAATTTTTGCAGCATCAGCATCTGAAATTCTCATTGAAGTAGAGTCTTCACTTCTGGATCCAACTGAGGCTCTCACTGGCTCACATATATCATTTTTAATTGCTCTAAATTATACTTAGTGACATATTCACTAGGAATTTGTTGTGCTATTGGCTCAACTGCAGGGGGTGGAACTGGTGAAGCAGGTGAAACTAGTTATGCTTCAGCTTAAACTTGAGGAGTAGGAGGATGTGTTATTATTTCCTCATCTGAGTTATATTCCAATCCAAATAGAATTTATACTAGATATTTATTCCACTCTAGAGTATAGGTTCAGTATATTAGCTCAACAGTGTCAATCCTAACTCTTCTTCCCTGAGTCTCAGGTAAAATCTCATCTTCATCTACTTCTTCATCCTGACCTCTAGCCAAAATAACATTTCTGGGCACAGGTACCAACTGAACTTGTGGTTCTGCATGTACTCCAGCCACTTCAACTTCTCCAATAACATCCTCAATCTGAGGCACCTGATCCTCAGCCTCTTCCTTATGGACACTAGCCATAATTTCATTCAACTCATGAATGATTTCTTGATTTTCATCATCAGGATGATGAGGTCTGGACTCATTACTATCATCTCCATGATCAATAGCTTTATATCTAATGGGATTAGCACCATTAGTAGCTCTATGTACAGATTCCTCACTGGATCTGTTAATCACCTATTAACCCTGTTTCAAAGAAACACTAAAATGCTCATAATCTCCCTCTTCATCATCCTCATCATCATATTCCTAATCTGATTGACTTACATATCCTAACACACTAGTGACCTATGTCTCTTCCTCATCCTCATAACCTAACAAAGGTTCCATTGAGGGTAAATTCAAATGTGTACTAGTAGGTCCATAAGACATGTCTTTTGGGATTTCAGTAATATCAGGATCACTCCTGTTATCAAAAGGAGATCCTTATTCCCTTGGAAACTTAGCCACAGCTTCCTCATCTGAATAGACATATTCCTCTCCTAGTTTTAGGCTTGGATCAACTTGATCCTTTGGTCTGGTAGGATGGTCAATCAGATTGAACTTCAAATACAGTCTTTCCTCATCTCCTACCTATAATTTATTCCATAGGTTCTAGAAAATATTCATTCTCTTGAAAATATCTTTCTAAAGTCAGAAACCACTATAGGAACTAATCATTTCATCTTCATCTTCCACACAACCCAACTTCTTTAGAATTGAAGAGATCATCCTAGTATAGTACAAACATGTTGCTTTCTTGGAGTGTTTTATCATATAATAAATGTGCACCAGTAGATACCTATAGATATTCACCTTTATCCCAATTTTTAATAGGTAAATCATGAATATATCATGATACTTCACAGTAGAGAAATATCCCTTCCTTGGGAAGATTTGATGTTGAATAAACTTAAAAATTAATATTTCCTCTCTATCAAATTCACTGGAATTAGCTCTCCTCAATTATTCACTTCTATTCAACTCTTTCATAGCATCTTCATAAGAAAATAAATTAGAGGAAGGTGGAATGTTACCCTGATAATCAGCATAGACACCTTCATGAGGCATTTGCAAACATTCATCCCATTCCTTAGATTAAAAATTTGTCTCTTTTTCCTTTACTACAGACTTCATCCATTCTTCTTCATCTCCATACAGAAATATCTTCAATTTTATATAAAACTAATCCCCAAGATGGGGATAGAACGGTCTTTCATTATTTGAGAAATATCTTAGCCATACTTGGGATTCTATCACCCCTAGCAAGAGTAACCTTCTTGACAAAATCCATTCTGCAAAAACTTCTTTCTCAGCTGTAACAACTCAGCTTCCCAAACCTAGATTTGCAGTACAACTAGACTCACCCTTCTGATGCTTAGCTGATGGAGATTCCCTTGTCTCTTTCATCGCATGCTTTGTCCTTTCCATTTCGAGGGTTTGGATTCAAAGGGAGTCAAAGAGTCGATGGTAGAGAGGTAGAGTGTCAAAGAGAAGAATGTTAAAAGACATAGAAAAAGGTGAAAGGTCATGATGGATTGAATTTATTATATCATTTAGGGATTGTAAATCGTAAAGCACAAAAAAGATTGAAAAGAGGTAAAAATAACAAAAAAAATATGTCGTTTTACTTAAAACAGATAGAATTAAAAAAGGGTCTTTAAAGAATCAGTTTCATAGGATTGGTTTCACATGATCAGTTTCAAGTGATCGGTTTCACATATCAGTTTCACATATCTGTGTCACAAATTGGTTTCCCAGATCGGTTTCATAGATCAGTTTCATAGATTGGTTTCACCTGATCGGTTTCATAGATCGGTTTCACAGATCGATTTCACAAATCGGTTTCATAGATAAGCACATAATTTCAAAGGAAACATAGGTTTGATAGGACTTTATAGATTTTTCATTTCTAGTTTATGTATGATGTTGTTCATTATCTTATAGTTTAAGGGTTTAGTAAATATGTCAGCAAGTTGATGCTCAGTCCCGATAAACTCAAGAGTTATATCACCTTTTTTATAATAATCTCTCAAAAATTTATGTCTTACATCAGTATGTTTTGTTCTAGAATGAGAAATTGAATTCTTAGAAATGTTAATAGCACTTGTGTTGTCACAGTTTATGGGGATATGTCTGAATTGAAATCCATAGTCTAATAAGGTGTGTTTCATCCACAAAATTTGTGCATAGAAACTACCATCAGCAATATACTCTGCTTCAACAGTTGATAATGAAATTTAATTTTTCTTTTTACTACACCATGATATTAGAGACTTTCCCAAAAAGTGACATGTTCTAGAGGTACTCTTTCTATCTAACTTACATCCACCAAAGTCAGCATCTGAATAACTAACTAAATCAAAAGGTTGTCCTTTAGGATAAAACAGTCCGAAATTAGTTGTATACTTGAGGTATTTGAAAACTCTTTTAACAACATTTAAATTTGACTCTTTTGGGTTTTCTTGAATTCTTTCACACACACACACAATAAACATAATATATGTCCTACTATCAGTTAAGTACAACAAACTCCCAATCATTCCTCTAAATGAAGTTTGATCAACTGATTTTCCATTTTCATCAAGATCTTACTTACACGTAGAACTCATAGGGGTTTCACTACACTTAATTCTATCAAGGCCATATCTTTTCAAAATATCTTTAGTGTAGTTATTTTGATTTAAAATAATACCTTATTTATTTTGAAATATTTCAAATTCAAGAAATTATTTAAGTTCACCCATCAAAATCATTTCAAACTCACTTTGCATTATTTTTTAAAAATCATTACATAAAGAATTTTTAGAAGATCCAAAGATAATATCATTTACATATAATGATCTATTAAAACTTCTTTTGAAATTATTTTTATGAAAAAAGTAGGATCTGTAAGTCATTTTGTAAAGCCTTTAGAAATAATAAAATTACTTAATCTTTCATACCAAGCTCTTGGAGCTTGTTTGATTGAAAATTATTTTTTTATTATTCAATCACTTTTAAGGAAAAAGTGAGAAACCATACAGAACTCCACGACTTAAAACAACATAACACCATAAAACAAAAGTTTAAGGCCAAACACCAAGCCATCACTCACAAAACCTAAATTTCATTCCATTGATTCAACACATTCAACCAGAAGCTCCACCATTTCCAAGCATTCAAAATTTAAAAAACCCCATACTTCACAGCACCTCAACATTTGCAGGTACCCGTAGAACAACCCAGTATTCTAGAGGTTCAAGAACCAAACACCAATTCGCACCTTCAAACCTTCACTGCCTCCACGAACTTAAAGAAAATTCAAATCCAAAATGCTACCAAATGCTATAATTCCTCACAAACAGCAAATCCGAACAAAAAATACAGATCCCCCAAACTGAAACTCAAGAAGCAACACAACCATAAGAATTAACTTTTGACATCAATTTGGTAAAGTTTAAAATCCTTGTATGTTTCATATCCAAGTAAGATTCTAATGGATTCAACCATAACTATTGGGGAAAAGGTTTCTTTATAATCAATTCCTTCTTCTTGATTATATCCTTGTGCAACCAACTGAGCTTTGTTTCTAACTATATTTCTAGCTTCATCCACTTTATTTCTAGATACCCATTTGGTTTATATGGTCAAAGTATATTTTGTTCTATCTACAAGTTTCTAAACATTATTTCATTCAAACCAGTTAAGTTCTTATTTCATGTCCATTACCCAAAATTCATCATTGATTGAATTATTGATATTTTTAGGTTCAAGTTGTGATAAGAATGCTTGATGTTCAACCTAGTTTCTCAAGAAATCTCTAGTTTGTGTTCTTCTATCTAAACCTCCAACAACAGCATCTAAGGGATGATTTTTTAGGGTCCTAATGGGTCTAGTAATGGTAGGACTAGTCATTTCAGGTTCGTCATTTTGATCTGGTTCATTATGGCTAGGAACTGAAGAATTTCCAGAACTGGGAGTTTTTATAGATTCCTTCACGTGATGATTTGAGGTTTTATTATTTATGTCCAGATTGGAAATATCCTCTTCAATTTTTTCTAGTGAGGTCTTAGGCTCATGTGGATTTGTTTCATAAAACCTAACATGTACAGATTCCTCCACACATTTTTCTTTTCTTATTAAAGACTCTATAGGGTTTTCTTGATGTAGAATATCTAAGAAATATTCCTTCATCACTTTCTGAGGTAAATTTATCTAAATTTTCTTTAGTGTTCAGAATATAAACTTTACATCCAAATACTTTAAAATAACTTACCTTGGGTTTTCTATTATTCCACAACTCATAAGGGGTTTTCATAAGGATGGTTCTGATTAAGACTCTATTTATTATGTAAAAAGTTGTATTAATAGCTTCATCCTGGAAATAAATCAGTATATTATATTCATTAATCAATGTTCAGGCAATTTTTTATAGGGTTATATTTCTTCTTTCAACCACACCATTTTGTTGAGGTGTCCTAGGGGTAGAGAAGTTATGATTATATCAATTTTGTGAGAAAAAATATTCAAAATCTTGATTCTTAAACTCATGGCCATAATCACTTCTTATGGATTTAATCTTAAGTCCACTAAGATTTTCTACAGTCCTAGAATACTTGATGAAGTGAGAACAAGCTTCACTCTTGTGTGCTAAAAAAAGGTCTAGGTATACCAAGAGAAATCATCTACAAAAACATAAACATAGTGCTTATCATTGAGACTCAAAACTCTAGATAGCCCAAACAAATCCATGTGAACCAACTCAAGAGGTTTATAAGTAGTTACTTATTTCTTTGGTTTAAAGGAGGTTTTATGTTTCTTTACTTTTTGATAAGTATTTCACACCTTATTGTCTAGAAATTTTAATTTGGGTAGGTATTTAACTAAACATTTTCTAGTAAACTTCTTAATAGAGTGTATGTTGTAATGTCCTAGTCTTCTGTGCCAAATCCAAGACTCTTTGTGAAAGGAATTTAGACTAAAACATTCTATGAGGTTAGTGTGTCTAGATTTATAGCATATACATTATCATTTCTAAGAGTAATAAATATTAAGTTACTCTTGGAATCAAAAACATGGAATGAATCATTTTTTAATTTTACATTAAATCCATCATCACACAATTGAGATATGCTGAGTAGGTTATACTTTAATCCATCAACATAAAGTACTTTGGAAATTGAAATAGAGCTAGGGTTACCAATCTATCCTTGGCCGAAGATTTTTCCTTTAAAATTTTCACCAAATGTGACATTTCCTCCATCAATATTGATAATACTTTTAAAGCTTGAATATTCCCCTATTATATTTCTTGAACACCCACTGTCAAAGTACCACATATTTCTACAGGATATCTTTAGGAATTTTACCTACAAAATAGTTCATCCAAGAAATAATTTTGGTACCCATATTTTTTTGGGTCCACATACATTAGTAATATAAGATTTAAGAACCCATAATTGTCTTATGGGCTTCCAATATGCAGAAAATAGAGTGTAAAATAAAAATTGTTTGGTCCTAAATAATTGGACGTAGTAAGAGAGTTCTTAGAATTGGGACTTGTAATAAAATTATATTTTTTGAAGAAAGAATTAGATTTTCCAGATTTGGTTACAAAATGTGGTTTGGATAAATTCCATTGACCTGGTTGATATCCTATATTATAAGTATACTTATGAGCTATTTTTTTACCAAGAATTTGAGTAAGGTTTTTTTCCCATTGGTAAAATTTTCTAAGTCCTTCTTCAGTTTCTCATTAGAAATTTTTAACTAATTGTTTTCTTTGAGTAGTTGAGCATTTTTCTCTTTTTTAATTGTAAGTTCATATTTAATAGTCACACTAAGAGCATGTTATTTCTTCAAATATTTATACTTATCTTTTAACTCATTGCATGTTTCCTCTAGCATGTTGCAATATTCAAATAATTCGTCATTTTTTATATTCTCAGACTCACTTTATTTTTTAGAATAATAAGAATTATGTGAAGGAGAGTATAAGGTTACCTCAGTTATGTTTGTCATAAAACACATATTATTCATATACTCCTTTTCATTATGAGAAGAAGCAGATTCACTAGAGTTATCCTTAGAGGAACTCTAGGTGTCCTTCATTGCTTTCTTATACTTTCTATTCTTATTTTCATACTTCTTCTTATATTTCATCTTTGGATAGTTGGGCTTGACGTGTAATTTCCTTTTACATTCATAGAAAATTATCTCTTCTAATTTATCATTTATATTCGAATACTTCTTCCAATTTCCCTTGTTATCATACTTTCCTTTGTAATTTGGTTTTCTGAAAAACTTCTTTTTCTTATAAAATTTATTGAATCTCTTATCTTGTTGGACCATTTCTTCATCACTATCTGAATCTGATTCTTCAATAATGGAGCTTTCAACGGTAGCTTGAACATTATCCTTGTCTTTAATTTTATAGGTAGTAGTCTTGAAGGCTTCAGACTTTCGTTTGGGTTCATCCTCTTCTTGATGTACCTTTAATTACTCTTTATACATCATTAATTTTCCAATCAATTCCTTCAATAGAATCTTATCTATGTCTCACGATTCCCTAATAGATACAAATGTCCCTCACCATCTCTCTGGTAAGCATCATAGAATCCTCATAATCTTCTCTTTGGTTGTAACTTCTCCTCCTAAAGAAAATCATGGTATTCACAATTTCATTGAACCTTAGATACATATCAGAAATAGATTCATCAGAATTCATTCTGAAATTTTCATGTTTAATAGTATAAGTATTTAATCTCATTTCTTTAACATTATATGTTCCCTCATGATAAATAGACAAAGTTCCCCAAATCTCATGTGAAGTTTTACAAGTAGAAATACTATTAAAATATTAATCTCCTAGTGAATAGTATATATCATTCATTTCATTACAATTATTTTTATAGTAAGTCTTGGTAGGTTTACCCCAAGTGTTTCTAGCAGTTTCAGGAATTGCATATTTACTTTCAATAGTAGTCCAGATTTCTAATCTCATGCTTTCTAGATGTATTTTCATTTTAAGATTACACTGAGAATAATTATTTCCATTAAAGAAAGGTGGTTTATTGGTAGCATCCCCTTCTAATCTATTATCCATGATATAAATTGTAAAATAATTTCAAATTGATAAAAATTTAAAAATAATATAAATTTTAAGATCTTTGAAAAACAACTACAATCACGGTTGAAAAGATTTTAAAACTAACAATAACTTTTAAATCCTATGATACCAAATGTTGGTTAGAGTATATAACTCAATAGGGGTGAATTGAGTGTCTTTAAAAATTCCTCATATAATTGGTTCTTAAAAGAAATATCCCCCAATTAAAATATAATCAAATTCAGTTTGCAGTGAATTTATAAATTTCATGAATGTTCAATTAATTTCTCAGAAGAATAATTAGTTCTCAACTTTACCAATATAAATATTAGTCAAACTTTTGAAACTAATATATTGATTCAAAATATATATAAACACTTTCTAAGATAACTACGAAAGTTAAATTTAGTTTTATTTGAAATGAAACAAAAACAGATCATATTAAACTGAAAGAAAATACACAAAAGATAAAAACAAGAGTTTCAGTCTCAAAATGATACTTAGTCCTCTCTACTTGGTGATCACCTTCCACCAAGAATTTTATATTAATAAACCCTTTTTTGTTTAATCCACGCCCTGGATTGGGGTTCAAAATAGCACACAAGGTTGTCTAGGTCACACTTGACCTCTATCACAGTTATTCGTTTGAAAATAAACAAATAGATCACACTTGATGTATTCCACTATTCTACATAGGATACAAGAGTAAAAATATAGTTATTGTGAGGATATTTATTATCCTCTAGTTATGCACTATAGAAAGTGTGTGAAACAAACAGATGAACACATTGCTCAGAAAAGTAAACATAGGACCATAACAGAGTTATAGATGAAGAATGGAGTTAAGAAATCCTTGTGTGTTATACAGTGAAGCTCTGGACTATATTAAATGAGAGAAAAATATATTTGAGTCCTCTTCTAGAATATGGCTTTATAATAGAGTATCGCAACCTCTGTACTCTAGTTTTTAGGTGTGAAAAGTTCAGCTCTTCAATGTTAGGATGTTCAGAGAAATTAAGTGGGTTCTTACTTGTCTTATTGTACTCCTTGTGTACTCTAACTTTGAGTTCTTGGAAGTTTGAACACAACTTTTTGAGTTCTTCTATTTTCACTATTTAGAACATTCACCTGGTCTATCTCACACACTACTTGCATGGTTTAGCTTGTGATCCTTTTATAATTCAAGGTCCAGTAGGCATGAAGATATCCCCCTATGCATGTACCGCATACTATCTATGGATAGTCCTATAGATAACATTAAATAATTTCATAAATATTAATTTTCCTAAATATTACCGTTATAAATAAATTTGAATTAATAAATTTGAAATAGTATTTATGACTATAGGTGAGTCATAAGTATTGGTGACTCATTTTCATCGGTCTGCCTCTATCAATCTATCAGCATCGGTCTGTAAGAATCATTCTGTCAGCATCGGTCAGTCAGCATCAGTGACTCTGAGTATCAATGAGTTATTTCCATCGGTATCGGTGACTTAGTGTATCGGTGAGTCATTTGTGTTATCGTTCTATCAGCATCGATGAGTCGATCATCAGTGTGTCGTCCATCGGTGAGTCAATCATCGGTGTGTCATCCATCATTGAGTCGATCATCGGTTTACAGTCCATTGGTGAGTCGATCATCGGTGTGCCGTCCATCGGTGAGTCGATCATCGTTGTGTCATCCATCAGTGAGTCGATTTGAACTAATGGTGCCAAGGACTCTGAGAAACTTATGAAGTGTATGTCTTATGCAGACCACTACAAGATTAAGTGACATCCATAAATACATGGAAATATACACTTGTAATTATATTGAATCATAAAAATATTTTACTAAGTAATTGAAATGTATTGTATAGTATGACAAAAATTGATTTACTTAGAGATATTAAATGTCATTAAATAATGGAATCTGTATATTGAAATTATTTGTGATTATGAAAACCATTATATCATAGATGGTCCAACAATATTCTATGTGATGCTTGAATGTTTTAAAATATTTTATTAATAAATTATACCTATATAATTAACCCATTATAATTTTAAAAATGGTTTCTAAAATGGTTTCAGTATTTTTCATGTATTTTTGTCATTTCAAGTGTTTAGTAAAATTCTTGAGTGGCTCTTACAAAAGAACATAAACATTTTAAAGATGGCCTTTGAAATATATGTTGTTTTAAAGGGTGTGTTTTATGTTTAAAGTGGTTTTATTGGAAAAAGAGGATATGATTGACCCTTATTTTAATTATTTTGATATCGTTGTATCATGGTGGAGTTTTGAAATGTTTTCAATGGATTATTTTTGTGTATAAAGGGATGATTTTTAAAGAAAACAATGCTTTTATCTTGGTATGTAATTTTTTAATACCTTTAAATCATTATGGTTATTTATTTTTATTTTATATAATTTCTTAGTGAAACTATCATTTTGAATTGATTTTTAAAGGATTTATTCTAAAAATTTCTTTATACAGTGGTGGAATGGCTTGTAATTTCAAGTGCTTTTATCAAAGGCTAGTTTGACGCTTTGTTAAAAATAATTGATTTAAAATTGGGGCTTGCCTAATTATTTATTCCCATAATTTTTTTTTATATTTTTTATAGTCTATATTACCATGTGAGATATTTATTATTATGTCTTAAACATAGATATGAAAGGGGTTCTTTTATGTGAGGGTGTTGTAGGTGAGATGATGTTTTCTTCTTATGGTTAAAATGTTGATTTATGTGATGAGATTGTGATTAATATATTTTCTCACATCATTTTTTTATATTAGGGAAATCCAAGGTATCTAATTACAGTGTATGGATGTGTGTTTCTCTAGATTAGTGTGTGTAGTCTAACTAGTTCTCTAAGAATGTTACACACTATTAGGGGTTTATTTAGTACTCGGTAACCAGAAAGGTTGTGATATGGATGTGTCAGTTTCATATAAGGGATCCCTAGAGAGAGTGATCTGATGAACCAAGTCCAATATAATTCATGTTAGAACCTACTGATTTTTCCATTATGTTAGATCCTTTTGGAATTATTTAGGGGATCTCGATTCGTATACCTTTATTGTATCCCCTAATGTTGATTTGGTTTCACGACATCTTAGCTTTATTTATGGTCATTTTATTTTTCTCAATTGATATATTGGTGCATGTTGTATTGTTTCCTCATTTATATTATGGTTTTGGTTATCTTTCAAACTAATTTATATTTGGTTTATAAATTTTGGTTTTTTAAATAAAAATTATGTTTATTTTCAAAAAGTCATTTGAGAAATATTTTTGGGAAAATATTAAGAAATAGTATTTTTTATGAATTTAAAAGTACCTTGTATTGTTCTAAAAAATATTTTAAAGAAAACCATTGTTTTATTGGTGGATTTTAAATGATTATTTTTGGTCAAATGATTCTAATTTTTTATGAAATTTTTTTAACCTGGTTTTGGAAAGAAAAATTTGAAGCATGATACTTGTTTTTTATATGATTTCCCATGAAAAAAAATTATTTTATAAACTATGATCAAACTAGAATTTATGTCACGATCCATCCCCTAGGTCCCATGTTGTGAATATCCCAAGCCTGCCTCCTAAAGGCCAGGGGCTGGAAACTAGCGCTGAAGGCGTAAACCTGCAAGTGGGGGGCATTTTCCTTGATACTTGTATGCATACACACGCCTAACCAAGTTCCAACTCACAAAAGGGAAAAACATGCCACTGAAAAAATGAGTACAAGTACAGCTGAAAGTAAAGGGACCAGAATACAAGCCCAATTGTAATGGAAAAAATAGAAAAAAGGGAAAACAACTCCTGAGGTCATCTGCCAAGGATCCAATCTGAAGGTGTAAGTACAACTCGTCACTGCGGATCTCCACGTCAACTGTCATCACCATCCATCATCAGGTCCAGGATACCTGAGTCTCATTCAAAGCTTCCCATCGTCTATATAATACACAACAAGGTACGGGCAAATCCCATGCAAGGGTGAGAATAAAAATACCCAATAGGGACCCCAAAACCCCCAAAGGTCTCCTAGAAATCCAAAAAAACCACAAAGCATAATCTCAATCATAATCACAAAGCAAAGATAGCTCACACCAGGTATATTCTAGGGTAGTAATAGTAGCATCACCAGTCACATTGTTGAACAACTCAGCTGCAGGATAACTCCTCCTCTATCGAGTAAATTGGGCATGTTGGGTCACACAAAGCTTCTTCCCACTAACCTTGAACTGCTTAGGTACTCCTCTATATCATGTATTGTGGGTCTTTTGGGTCACACAGAGTCACTCCCCACAATGTCCTACAGATTTACTCCTCCTATCGAGTATCATCGGTCTTCCAAGTCATATAGAGGTGCACCCCACCATGGGCCTTCCAAGTCACACATAGGTGCTTCCCACTGGGTCTTTGAGTCACAAAGAGTCTAAAATTAGAAGTCTTCATGTCTTAGCCAGTTGTAGGGTTCCGTACGTAGCGTGCTTGGGAGAACTGTTCCTCAAGACATTGTTCATATTTCAACTGGTATGAAGTGTCACAAAGAAGTAACCTGATGATCTGTCATGTGATAAGGGTTCTAATTCAACAGACGGCATGTCAACCAAACACCCAGTCTATAAGTTATAGGCATTTTAGTTCCAAGGGCCTAGTTGGATTCGGGTACAATCCAATCCATCCAAACTCCAACCTTCTTCGAAAGTCACATGGAGTATCCCAAAAGTATCGGCTTGTCTTATGGGTTCTGGCACCACTGACGGTTCATCAAACGGACATCTGGTTTAGGAGTTACGCCCAATTAAACATAACTGGGCCAAAAGGGGTCTGGGTCCAGTTGATGCCCAGTGAAACTTTTAGGGAAACATTTTAATAAATAATTGATTAATGCATGGTTTACCCCAAACCATGTACAATATATGTATTCCCTATTATCCTAAATTTTATAAAATAATTATTTTTTGAATTATGCATCAACCTTTCACACCCATTAATTTTTCCAAAACAATCCTAACTACCCAAGTTCACCTAAAACCATCCCCTAACACACTCCTTCATTCCAAAAAAATAATTTTATGCATAAATAAGTCCTTCCAAACTCATGAACATCATTCCACATTAAATAAACACATCTAATATTCAAATAAACATAATTATCCAAAAACTATGATATTACACTCTTTTACACACCACTCAAGGTGATATTTATCTATCGAGACATTGGTGATAATAAGGGAAAATATTTATACCTAGTAAAATAATCCCAAAACAATGTACCTCACCATATTAATATGATTATAGCATATTCGATAAAATAAGGATAATTTAAATCAACCAACTCATGATTCCAAAACAATATTAGGATATGTTTTACAACTTAAATATATTCCATGCCCACCATGGGAAACCACTATCCAAAGTTACATGATTCATAAAGTATAATATTCCTTTTAGATCATCATAAATAATCTATCTATAAATAATAAGATGTATACACACACATACAAATTCATACATACATGTGAACAATTATACATACTTAATTACTTACAAGTGTATTGTAATTAACAAGCCCAGGTACCCTACCATAATTTGGAAACTGATTTTCTATTGACCTAAAGGGTGTTTTCTATCCACATGGGTTAGAATCTAGCACCTGGGCATCGAGCATTAAATAGAGAGATTTATTTCACCCAACCTAAAACAAGATACAAGGCACATATACACGGCATAATGATACAATGGAATGAACGGCTTGAAATATATATTTCATAAAATAAGGAAAACATCAGTAGAAATACAACTCAAAAATTGAAAAACAAAGATCCAAGGTACATATGCAACAACTAAAATAAAAAATAACTACTCTATGTGATATGTGGTAAATTTTCTTCTATCTCACCACAAACTACCCACACCCAGATGATATAAACCTTGCTTACTCACTATAGTTACTTGTCTTATCCTTCATCAAAATACAATACAAGGTATACACATTCCCAAAGGATTATATATGGTGTGAGCTAAATAGTATCAGAAAGATCCCACCCAGGTGTTCTACATCAAGTATCTGTACAATAATCCCAATATGGATTATTTTAAGAAAAATAAATCATTATAATAAGTTAAACAATTTTTATTTAAAATCATGGTAAACAGCTTTCCATTTTCCATAGTACTAAAACAAATATAGTTAAAACAATTTCAAAGCATATTCAAATCACTAGTTGCATTTATGAAAGAATTCATATCAAATCCAAAATAGTATAATCCAAATCACAATGGTAAAAATGCCTAGGATCAGAACAGTTTAGGATAACTAGACTAATATTACCATCAATAAGACAAGTTCTCACTCAAGTACCTAGCACAATGGGCCTAGTAAATAGAGTAACACCCCATGAGTTAACCCACTGCAATTTCAAGATCACATCCCTAGGATACTTGGCCTAGGGAATATAAAAAAACCACTGAAATTGAACCCCTTGACAATACTAATGGATGAGGTCCAATACTGCACTATCCACCTAAGAACCCAAGTCCTCCCATGTTCTACATTTTTCAAATATTTTCCAAAGGTATTATCACATTTCTTCATACCATTCCTACAACACTTTTCATCAAAAACATGCTTTGAAAACCAATTTTTTCAATTCTTTGAAAAATTCCAATCTTTTACCAAAATGAGGGGAAAACCATATTTTCTTAAAAAATAATTTAGACACATAAATTAATTAATCGTTCAAAATACAATTACAAAAAAATATATAAAACTAATAGAAATTAAAGTTCAAAATCCATAGACTAGAGACATATCCTCCTAACACAAGATCAGGTCACTCACTACCTACAATGGGATCCACACACCAAAAGCTGGAAGGTAACCTCCTAGATCAACCTAGAAAATAATAACCCACATAATTCACCACCTAAATCATCACCAAAACCAACTATTACCTTTCAAGTAGCTTTCCCCAGGGTGAAGAATTGGGAAAAAATATAGAGAAAGGAATAGGGAAACTCACCTAAAACCACAAAGGGTTGATCTCCCAAGACCGGTGATAGAATAAATTGAAAGGGTATTAAAGACCTCTTAGTGATGCACTCAGGTCTCCCTTGAACTGATAGAAAGATCATAATAATAATTAGGTTTGCGGGACTTTGGGATTTTATACCTAGTAGAAAATTATAAGACCATTGTGCAGCCTGGACCACTATTCCATAGAGCTTCTAAAAAATCACCAAACCGTGGTATAGTGTAAGGGATCATTCCATATTGATTCTAGTCAAAGGAAAATATAATAATTGAGGTTATGTCCCTACCACATATCCAATAAAGTAGGATAGTGGGCCACAGTGTAGCTAAGATTGTTATGTTGCAGAACCCAACAACTAGATTGGGGGTTGAACTATAGCCCATATCCATGGTCCAGTTACCTTGAAATCAATAGAACTCTAAAAAACTCATTCTCGAACTCCATACCATAGCTAGGGTCACCACATCATAGTCATTCCCAAAATGGAAGAATGGCTCGAACTCTCCCCCAAACCCCTACGTCACTGTCATCCACTACATACCATAGAACTACAAAGCCTATGTTGCATCCCTTATCCACAGTATATCCATGACATAAATGATATTATAACCAAACCCCTCCATGATCCCCTTCTATTCCATAGCTGAAATCTCCAAATCGCAGCGGACCTCATTATGGAATATCCACTCTTCTCCATGGTGCAGTCCCTAGAAAAATAACTAGATTGATTATAAATCTCCCTAAACATAAAGTACTAACACTCACACATTAAAATGAGAGCATAAATTTAACCAAGATTTTAAAATTATCTCCACCATAGGAATTTCCATCCTTGGGAATTCATGCAGAAGATGGATGCTCCAGGAAGAGGTGAGGATACTGCTCCCTCACCGACAACACTCACTCTGAAGTCTCATGAAAGTCTAATATGTGTCACCCCAACACTATAAAAAATGGAATATACACATCATACAATGATTTTATCTGAGATTAAATGATCTCCATTAGTTTATAAACTATAAAAATATCTGTCTCTAACTCAATATCTTCCCAACTCAGAACATGAGAGGGATCAGGATGGTACTTCCATAGTTGATATATGTGGAAAACATCATGGATACTAGTAAAATGAGTCAATATTTCCAACTAATAGGAAATATAACCAAGACACTCAGTGACCTCAAATGATTCAACATATCTTAGATCCATCTTACCCTATTTAACAAGTTGACAATGACCAAATTGAGGAGATACTTTCAAGAAAACATGATAACCAAAGGAAAAAATCCAAAGGTAAATTTATATGATATGTATATGATTTATATAAAATTTGGGATATAAATAGACATCGATTTATTTTATGTATCCTCACTGACATCTCCTGAATGAGACTTAGTTACACAGTATCACCCACTTATACCTAACAAAGAGGTGATATGAACAGGAATCCATACAAGGCCTAAAAAGTTTCCATTCTAATCAATGATTGGTAACTATTATTATAATATAACTCAACTAGTGTCATATGTATATACAATAATCCACTAAAATCCAAGACATAAGAATGGAAAATATCCTCCAATATCTAAATAGCATGCTCCATCTAACTATCTTTTGGTCAATGGTTAATTGTACTCAACCTGAACTGAGTCCACATCACCTCTTGGAGACTCCTAAACTAGGAGATAAAACTGGGATCCCTATCGTAGATAATTTAAGAGCTAACTCCATGAAACCTCACAATATTCTGCACATACATCTTACCTAGATCTTTAACATTAGTGGTGTCCCTGATCGAAATGAAATGATCGTATTTCATCAACTGAAAAATCACCACCCAGATTACATTATTTACATGGTGAGTCCATGGTAATATAAAAAAACAATAATTAAACCTCATCCCATTTCTAAACTAGTACCATAAGAGGTTGTAGCATTCTATATAGCTTTAAGTTCTCTATATTTATATTCTAGTAGGTGTAATAGTTTGATAGATAATTAGAAATGTTATGCTACGTACCTGGCCACCAGAAATACAGAATAATTTCATAATACATCTTCATATTTTCTAGTTGGACAAACTAAGAAGTACTATAGAAATCGTGAAATAATTCATTCTAAATTGAATATCGGATAAAAAACAGATTCCCAAAGGTGAGAATACTATCACGAGGGAGATACCAACTAGGAACAATATCCCTGCTATAAAGGATTTCTTTGATTCCTATGAACTCATCATCCTGCTGCTGACCCTAGAGAATTGAATCTATAAGAGATGATGATAACTAAAACCTGATCAGAAACATAACTAAATCTTCATTCTTTACATCTAGATTCAATTGATCTAAGAGTGCCATCAGGTTCCACTCTTCCTTTGATTCCAAAATAGCTTATGATCTAAATTTCTTATTAAGAGTATTATCAATGAAATTTCAATTCCCTAGGGTATAGAAGATGTATAAATAAAATTCCATGAGGTATTTTATCTATCAACTCTTCTTGAGATTCAATTCTTTCCAAGAAAATACATATCTCAATCTCTTATGATCAGAAAATTCCATGAACCTCTCTCTAAAAAGATAGTGGCTCCAACACTTAAGTGCATTCATAATCGTGAAAAGATGAGTGGATAAATTATTCTCATGTGGAAAAATATAATAAGAACCATATGAAACAATATGATCATCCTTTATAATCACATATCCCAAACTAGTACCAAAATAATCATCGTATACTACATACCCCTTACTGGGATCAAGTAATATCAAAATCAGATATGATGTCAGAATCTTCTTCAAATCATCAAAATAAATCTGACATTTTTCATCCCATGTGAACTTCACCCCTTTATTGGTAAGGGAAATAAAGTGTGATACCGACTTCAAGAATCCCTTAATTAACTGCCAATAATATCCAGCCAGATGTAGGAAGCTCCATTTCTCAAAAACATTTTGTTGTTCTTCCCGTGACAAGACAACCTTCACGTTCTCAGGATCAACTAAAATTACATGGTAAGAAATCAAGATTCCCAATAAATTCACTTCTTGGATCCATAAATTTCATTTTGAAAGATTTTTATAAATACAATGACTACTCAGTATTTCCAAAACTAGATTCATATAGAGCTCATGATCATGTTCTTGTCTCAAATAAATTCTTATATTGTCCATAAACACAATAATAATTGTGTCAAGATACTAATGGAATATCCAGTTCATCAATTCCATAAAACTTGTAGGAGTATTATTCATTATAATATGCATCAAAATATATCCATAATGTTCATACCTACTCCTAAAAGTGGTCTTCAGAATATTTTAATCCTAAAACCTAAGTACATGATAACCCGAATAAAGATCAATTTTTGAAAACCACTTCACCCACTTTAATTGATCAAACAAGTCATCCACATGGGGAAAAGGGTACTTATTATTAACATTTACCTAGTTAAAATTGCTATATTCCATGCAAAAATGAAGTAAACCATCATCCTTTCTAGAAAAAGTATGTGGGTTTCCTATAGAGAAACAGTAGGGAAAAAATTCTTTCTCCACCAGATCATCCAAATGGATCTTGATCACTTTCAACTCCACGGGTTCTATGTGATAAGTGGTCCTTAAAATCAACAACATATCATACACCAAATAAATCATAAACTCTACCTCTTTATTTGGAGGAATACTTGAGAAGTCATATGAGAATAAAATGGGTAAATATAAAGCAACCATGGGAATATCAATAAGAGAGAAAAAAACATTATGATCAACTATAATAACATACAAAAAACTTCTGAGATCTTGTTGGGAGGGTCCTACATGAACAGACCTGAGATATCACCCTCCCTAAAATACCCAAGATCTCCCATCAGTGGAAGAGAATAAAACATGTTGATGATAATAGTCAATCACAATATAGTGAGAAATTAGAGAATATATCCTAATGATGACATAAAATAGTTCTATATTGAGAACCAATAAATCCCAGAACAAATTTGTGTCAGATATTGATAGAGAACATGATGGACGTAGAAACCCTTATTCCTTCTTTTTTCTAGGAGGTTTTACCATGTATATAAAAAAGGACATGGGATTCATTGGAAGTTTTAGTATATCAACAAAATGGGTAAATATGAGTGAGTATGAGTACCATATATCAAATAGAGTAGTTTCTATAAAAATACAAAAAAAATGGTACCTCTCATGATAGCTAGGACCATTTCAACATTTTTAGACAACTAATCCACTTCGTAAAGGTGATTTGCTCCTAAGGTATGTGCCTATATCCCTATAGAATTTGAATATTTTAACTACACTATAGTGGCCTTTGGAGATGGGGATCTATGACTATAATAGGGCATAGAAATAGCCTATAATAACCTATTAAAATTCCCTCAATGACCAGAATCACTAAAAAACATTTGGGGTGTGGGGCATGTATGCCATGTGTGCCCTACCAAGATACACTGATAGAAAGTAATTGGTATATTATTGGATAATTTTGATAATTTAGAGTAAATATTCTACTAAGAACCACCTTCACCACCCATACTATTATTATGATAGTTCCTTTTTTCCCCTGCATGCCACTAAAACTTCACTTGGGGGAAGATAATAAGAAGAGTGGCCAATATTTCTCACCATATCCATCTCATCCATTATAGCTCTATCTATCATCTCATCATAAGTGTTAAGCTTCATCATATATACATGTGATTAGATACCTATTAATAAACCCTATAGGTACTTCTGAGCATTCATCTAATCATTAATCGCCACCTCTAAATCAAAACAAACTATCTTCAAAAGCTGATTGGTATACTCTTACACTGAGAACTCTCTCTACTACAAATATTAGAACTCCTGAGAGTTATTCATCATAAGATAATCTAGGGAGAATTTATAAAATAATAGTATCTTTAAAACCTTCCAATATAATCCCATTTTCTAATTTTCATGTATCATAAAATCCCACCACCTCTTGTAGGGACCATTGAGTTTAAACGATTCATGCTTCACCTTGATAGACTCGGGTGTCTCTAGTAAGTTGAAGGTCTGGTAAATTTTTTCAAACCAGTCCTCAACCACTTGAGGTTCATTATTACCTTTAAATTATGGGGGTATCTCATATAGGAACTCTCTAGATCGATCTCTATCCTCTCCATCTTCAAGATCAACCTAAACTACAAGGTTTTTAACGAATGTTAAATTTTGGTCCACAACATGAATTTCCAAAATGATAGCCTCTATAAGATTCTAATATATAGGAGGATTTCCTTGAGAAGTATCTATTACTTAACCCTCATGTGGAACACTTAGAATATACCTCATAGTCAGGTTTCTACAACCTAGAAATAGAAGAAATGATCATAAAATAGAATAATAATAGTTTAAACCAATTAAAAAAAGAAAAAACAGAGATGAAGATCAAAAAACACAACACAGGAGACACACATCCCATCATCCCAAGGTAACTTAAGTCTCATCATGGAAAGAGGTGGCCAGGAACTCAACACAACATGCCTCTCAAGTCCCAAAAATCCTATCTTCTAGCTACCAAATGTCCCAAGATAAGGACTCATGAGGGAAAAAAACCTTTAATACTAATTTATAACAAACCATCTCAAGATACCCTCCCCTAGCACCCAAACTGATTCTCTAGTGACTTGAAGGGAATTCCCAATCCCCATGGGGCAGAGGCTGGCACTCAATCATCAAAAATAAAATAGAGGGAATGATTTCTCCCAACCTGGAATAAGTTACATGGAACATACATAGATCAAAAAAAATATTATAGGGAATGACCTAAAAGATATATGCCATAAACTGAGGAAAACAAAGGTAGTAAAACAACTCAATAACAAAAAAACAAAGATGCAAGGTAAATGTACAAAAAAATGAAAATTAAAACTAAAATAGGAAACTAATACTATGTGTGATATATGTGAAATGTCCCACCATCTCACCACTTGATACCCATACCCTGCTGATATAAACCTCATTTCCTCACTAGACTGCCTTTCCTTTTCCCAAATAAAAAGAAAATATAAGTATTACACATTGACGACATAATGTGTAGGGTTTGAGATAAACAATCTCATCAAGATCCCACCTAGGTTTTCCATATAAAATCTTTATACAATAATCCCAATTTGTTCAATTTTATGAAAATAAGACATTATAAGTAATTAAAAAATTATATAAAGGCATGGTAAATAGATCATATTTTCCAAAACACTAAAACAAAACCATGTAAAATAGTATAAAATAATATTTAAAATAACCAGTCAATTTATAAAAGCAATCATATCAAATCCAAAATAGTATAATCCAAATCACAATGGTAAACATCTCTAAGATCACAGCAGGTTAGGATATCTATACTACTCACACCATCTACAAGACTAGTATGCACTCAAGTCCCTAAGAAACTAGGCCTAAGAAACATAATAACACACTTGATTGAACCCATTACAATATCAAGATCACATGCCTAAGAAACATGGCCTAGATAGCATAATCACACCCTAGAAAGTGAACCCTCTGACAATACTAATAGATAAAGCCCAATACTACACCATCCACCAAAGCACTTAAGGCTTCCCATGTGTTTCATTTATCAAATCACTTCAAAATGTCTTATCACATTTCACAATAGATTTCCTACAAACATTTTTATCAAAAACATCCTTTGAAAATCACTTTTAAAAATGCATTTCAGAATGATTTAAAAATAAACCTTATTTTTTTAAATTAGGTGAAAATCGTATTTTCTCAAAAACTAATTTACACACTTATATCAAAAAATTGTTAAAAAATTATTTATAAAACTATTTAAAACCCCAAGATCAATTATGGTTAAAATTACATAGGCTATAGATGGAACCACCTACCTCAATATTGGTTCGAACATCACTTGCAACAGGATCCACACACCAAGAGAATAAAATGAAACTCCTCAATTAACCTATCACATAACAATATAGATCATTCTCCCAATAAATCATTACCATAACTGAATATTCCCATGCCAAAATCCTTCCCCAAGGTGAAGAATAAGGATTAAACGTGTAGAAGGGTATATGGAATCTTTCCTAAAACCACCAAGGGTTAATTCCCCAAGAATGGGGCTATAATCCAATGAAAAGAAGATGAAATACCTCTTAGGGATGAACTAGGGTCATTCAAGAGCTTATATAAGTACCATAAGAATGATTGGTTTTGAGGTGCTTTGTGATTTTATGCCCAACTATAAAACATATGAACATGGTGAAGCCTAGACCACCATGTTGTAAAGCTGTTGAAAAAGAAACAAAATGTGGAATAGTGCATGAGACCACACAATAGTGATGTTGGTCAAAGGAACTTCCAATAATTGTGGTTATCTCCATGTTGTAGATCTGATAAGATATAATAAGGGTAAATAATGAAACCATGACCGCAATACTGTAGAACCCAACAACCAGGAAGAGGGATGCTTCATATCCCATCACCATGTAACAACTACCCTAATCTTGATATAACTCCCAAAAACTCACTCACGGTTTCCACATCATAGATTGGATGAACATTCCACAGCCATGCCCAAAATGGAAGAATGGCTTAAACTCTCCCCAGAGCCCCTATGCCACAACCAGCCACTATAAATCATAGAATTCCAAGGACTATGTCTTATCCCTACTCCATGACAAATCCATTCCAAAAATTAAATTAGAACCAAACTCCTCCATGATCCCCTTCTATGTCATAGTTGGCATATCCATGCTGCAGCATATCTCTTTACAGTGTAGCTGCTCTTACCCATTGTTCAATCCCAATAAAAACACATAGGTTTCCTAAAAATCTCCGTAAAAATGAAGTAATAATTCTAAAACATTAACAATATAGTGTGACTTTAACCAAAATTTTAGATATATAACACACCTCCATCATACCACATTTTGGGTCCATTTTAATCCCTTATTATCTTCTAGTTTCATGGTTAGAAGTTATACTCCAACACTTTTATCTAGAGATCAAATCATAGAAAGGATACCGGGTTGTATTCGAAAATAACCATCAATGTACCCTCTTGATGGATGTTGAGACTCACCTAATCTCACTCATTGGATTTTGATTAGTCTTATCATATTGGAAGTAGGCACATTTTCAAAAAAAAATATAATGACTCTTCACATATCCCACATACAAATAAAAAATTTTAAAAACCATCATCACATTTTTTTTCTAACCTATATTAAGACTTATAACCAAGTATAACCAAATTTATAACAATTTTAGAAACCCCAGAACAAAATATGATCAACTCTCAAGGAATAATTATTCTTTTAGAAAATTCATTATACTTATTAGTTCTATATACTTGATTAAACTCACTTTTTATTGAGATAAAATACATATAATGAGACATGTTCAATATATCATTAAACCATATCCCCATCATCATAAAAATAGCCATCAATGGGATATAAGTGACTCATGAATGAGATGAGAATCCCATGAAAGGAATCAAGAAAAATATCATTCAAAACCTCCTAAACCACAATCTCTACTATTTAACCATGTCATTTGGAAAATTAGAATTTTTTGTAAATTATTCAACACAAATTTTATAACAACCTAAAATGGATCAATTTTTAGCTCAAACTATACCACTATTAAACCTAATAACATTCCCTAGTGACCATGGGATGGAGACAGTCACTAAGAGTTAAGGTTTATTGCTAAGAAATGGTTTTCCCTTTTTTGGTGAAAATCTAAGTCAATTTTGGATTATATCAAAAATTCAATATGTATCATCTATATATTATACATTTAAATAAATAAAATAGAAACTTTTACACTAAGGATTACCTATTTTACCAGTTCAATAATATAAATAATCCCTTATATGTATGCATTAAACATAAAGAATTAGTTTAGTTGTAAAACATACAATAATAGAAACACCAAAATAAAATATAGATAAAAAACTAATATAATATAATAAAAATAGTGATTCGAAAAATACATATCATATTAATGATGTTCTCTTAATATCTAACCCCATATATAGACCTGATATGCTAAAAAACATCTATGCTTAGCTCATTCCAAAAAGTATTCAAGAAACTATCCATGTACATTCTCATACCTAAAATAAAACATTTCAAACTACATATTATTCAAGATTAATATGTAGGGTGAAAGTATATGACTCTGCAGGACACCAAAAATAGTGTCTATAATATTTTCCATTATATATATTAGTACATATAAAGAACAAACTATATATAAAATAACTAAATCAAAGAAAAATAATGAATAATTTATAAAGTGTGACTATAAATCAATAAACATAAACCTATTGAAATAGTTTTTTCACACCCATAAAATTTATATGTAATCATATGTACCTACTTTGAGCCTTACTTATAAAATAATTATACATTATTTAAAACACACATTAAATCCATACAAGAGACCCTGTATTTTAGTTGAAACCTATATATATCTATCCTAGTTCAAATGGAATATCTAAAACATTAAGGAGTAACCACACTCTATAAAAAAAAGTCAAGTAATATCATTTTTTATCCTAGATAGAGTCTCATTTCATAAAAAAAATTGGGTACCTTGGTACCTATCCCAAAAATAATGTTAGGGTATCATAATACATATCCAAAGTTATATATATATATATATATTCATAATATATAGTTGGTGTACACATTACCATGTTTAGTTTTTGTACCCATGCCTACTTTTTTTCATCATCACTAAAGACTAGTTCATCCACTATCTATTCAAATATTATATAATATATGCATATTTATAACAAAATTTAGGGTACCTTATCACCCATCCCTTCATAAAAAAAATTCAAGTCACTATAAATCTTATCCCATTATTTAATTATATATATATATAATTTATAGATGGTGTTCATGTAATAACCCTCTATCACCATAGCCAAATACTTATCCATAAAAATTGTGGAACCTTTAATAAATTTAAAATAATACCACCATTTCCACAAGTTCATATCAAATAAAAAACATATGAAAAATATATATAACCAAAGATTTTATATATACTCCCCTTTATATCTTTTAGATATTGGACACACTAATATTATTCCAACATATCCCAATATTTCATAAGTTTCAATGTTCAAAAAATCCTTATTTATTCTACAAATAATTTGACATGGAGTGTTTTTCAGGTAATAAATTAATTAATTATTATTATTTTTTCAATATTTATATTTTTTATTTCAAACCATTTATATTTAGTTTTAAAAAAAATAATGTGATTATCCTTATGGGAAACTCACCCTTAGATGATTTCGTGATTATAAAAATTGGATTTCAACCTTGTAGGATAGGTTGATCCTTATGGTAAATCTAATCCTTATGAATTTTTATCCTTATGGGACATTCTAGCCTTATGATAAAGTTTATCCTTATAGACTTTCACCCTTATGAATATATAATGATCCTTATGGTAAAGATAACCCCTATAGGATTTCATTCTTACATGAATTATATGATCCTTATGGGAATGATGATCCTTATGGAATATCATCCTTACCGAAAATATTATCCTTGTGGAGAAGATTATTCATACAGAGAAGTTTATTCTTATGAAAAAACTCAGGCTTATGAAAAATCTCATGTTTTTGATGAATACATGCTTATGGTAAGTTTATCATTGCAAAATATGTTGTATTATCCTAATGGGTAACTTAGTCTTAAGTGTTTTTTAGGATTATACAATTTCTACTGTTATGTAAAGTCTTTCTTGTGTTTTACTATCATCATAATCGAAGATCCTTGGACTTAGCCTAATTGGGTCACTAATTGAGAGGAGGAAAAACTAAACTTCTACAAATTTTTGTAGAAAATAAAAAAAACATTTTTGACCTAATTTTTCTATTATCTAAATATATTATAAATTAAAATTCTCAAAAAATTGAATAATACAAGATAGAACCTATGTATTTACAAAGAGAATAATGTTTTAAATATTCATATATACAAACTGAAGTCATGAACCAAAAATTTCACTCACTCTCACAAAATTAATGTTCATATTCTTCTTTTATATTTAAGTAAAACTATTTTAATCAAGAAATAAGAATAAATATTTTAATTTTGTGTTCTTTAAAAAATTCATTTATAGTAAATGAATTATCTTCAGAGCTACTTACAAAGTCTTTTATTTATCTAGAGTAAGTTTGATCATCTATCGGTTTCTATTGTTGCAACTAGTAGCCTCAACTTGAAATATTTCCCTTTAAAATATTTTTTATTTCTATTAAGTGAAAACTCCTTATATTGAGTATTGGATAAATTATATCAATAATAATTGTAAAGGGATAACCCATTAAAATTTATTTGAACTTTTTCGTAACAAGTTGAAGCTACATTCACTCAGCTACTGAGATCCATGGGAAAATTAATTAATTATTAAAAATCACCAAGATTATTTTGAGCATTGGTTGAGTATATTAGAGGATATTATTAATCCCTAAACAAATATAAAAATTTCTGATTTATATCTCCTTAATTTAATTTAATTTTTGTTATATTATTCTAGTAAGATGATAGGACAAATTCAAACAAATTCTAAGAGGGGGGTTTTTAATTTATATGAATTTTAAGAAATAATTTCACCACCCTATTGAGTTATAGTAAAACACCTCGAGGATAATAATTTGTATCAAATTAGTGACTTCTATGTTCTAAAATTTTACTTATTTAATTATTGAGATCAATTTATAAGTTGCTACACTGGTTACCATAAAAGAAATAATATACATGGTATGATCCCCCTACTTCAATGGAGATAAATTTGGTTCCTAGAAATAAAGGATAGTTATATCTACTTGAGAATCTAGTTTTAAATGTATACATGAAAGTTATTAAACCTTTCAAGATTTCAAATAGAGAACCAAAGGTTTGAATTACTAAATAAGAGGCAGAATGTGATTTAAACTCTAAATCTATGCATTATATAATTTGTGGTCTATGACCTAATGAATTTAAAAGGTTTTATTAGTTTTATAATACCTATAATATATAGTAAATTATTTATATTACATATAAAGGGAAATTAAATTTCATACAGTTAATATACAATACTTCTAAATATAAGGCTGACACCTTTTTATGATAGATTGAGAAAGCATAACCCAAGGAATTTCAGACTCATTGAAATTGTAAATAATGTTTCTTCCCTAATAAATTTTGTAGTAGAACCTGTTTAAGATTTAAAGGTTATTATAGTTCTATATTTAAAGTAGAATGGAAATTATATAACTATTAATAACTCTACTTAGGTTAAATATTCTAAAATTAAAGATATTATTGGGACTATTATGATGTATGAGGTAGAAATGGAGGCTGAAGTTAATGAATATAAGATGATCAAAAAAGGAAAATGTTTCCCTTAAAGTGTTTATTTAAAATTATGGGATGAAATACCAAGAAATATTATTATAAGACTCATCATATGAACAAAATTAAATTTGTTTGGATTTTAATAATGAACTTTCTCAGTTGGCGTGAATTTTTAACAAGTTTTATAAGAAGTGAAGTGTATTAAAAAATTATTTCACCAAGTATATGAATTTTGATGGAAATGCAAAATAAATGTGGTGCTATGAGTAAAAAAACCATGGTAACATCAAAATTTATTCTCCACTGCTAAAAAAATAAAAAAAATAAGAAAAAGTTTCAAATAAAATCGAGTTATATAAATAATGAAAAAATGTTAATGAAAATTTCTTGGAGTTCTTCAGAAGACTCCAGTAGTGACTCTCATTTAGATTCAGAAGCTAAAATTTTAAATCAAAAATAAAACATCTTCTTCATAGAACAAATTGAATAGGTGAAATATTTTTATTCCTCTATCCATGAATCTAAGTATTAGACTAAAAATTTCTTCTTTGATGCGATAAATTAATACTAGTAAATATTAGAAGACAACTATGAATCACTTAAGAATAAACACAAATCCCTTAAAAACCATAGGATATTGTGCTGATTGAAGAAAAATATAATTTTTCCAAATAGATTATATATTTAAATTCTAGACTTGATAAATATGTTTCTAGTTATTTTGTACAAGAAATCAAAATTAAAGAAATATTATATGAGGTTGAATCCTTAAAGTTGGATCCATGTGAATTTAATAAAGGGGTGGATTAACTAAACCAAATATTTAGTAAAACTAATTAAAATAAAGTTAAAAAAGGTATAGGTAGTAATGGGCAAAGACCTATTCTATATAGAAATTATTTTATTTCTAGATCTAAAGGAAATAAATCTTGTCTAATATTGTTTGTTTTCACTATGGAAAAATGAAAATTATTCCAATAATTTCAATATTAAATACCATTATTTATTTAGAGTTAAGAAATAATATATTTTCAAAAACCAGTAACTAAATTTTATATTGTAATTTATTCTAGTTTTAGATATATTTGGTTTCCTTGGTCTTTAAATGCTCACATTACTAGAATCGAGATTATTTTTGTACCAAAACAACTATTAGTTTGAAATTTTTTGTAGGAAAATATATGTGGGAAACCATTAAAATTTATAAATTGATAGTGGATGTTCAAGGAAAATGTAAAGACCCGTAAATTTCAAAGAAATTTTTTTCTTAATTTTCTTTGGAATTTTACAAGAACGCAGTTTCTGACGGCACCTGATTCCGAGGCCCGGTGTGCCCGGAATCATTTTTCCGAAGTTTTGGCTCGGGTACGTTCAGTGAACGGACGAGCGGGTTTTTCTAACTTTTGAACAGGTGCCCGGAATCGAATTCTGAGGGCACCGATGAAATCGCAGCGCCGGGTTTTGCCTAGAAACGCCTCTTCCGGAGTTGCGTTTGCTCAGGTGTGGTTTTTAAATTTTGGGACTTAAGGTTAAGAAATAAAATAAAGTTGTTACGACAACTTTATTTTTATTTCACTTGAAAGCCACATTAAGCTGTTTAAGCTTAGTTGAAGCGGATAGGGTGCAACTGAAATATCCTATCCTCTTGATAGGATATTTGTGGGTGGGGCCCGCACGAGCCCCGCCGTTTCTTCCGCTAAGTAACGCACCCGCGAAAACCCGTCAAAGAAACTGAAATTCAACTGACGCGGTTTCTTAGTTTCTTAACAGACCATTAAATTGGGCTGTTTCTTTCGTCCAATTAATTGGGCGGTTTCTTTGGTAAATTAATTCTTGGAATTAATTGTTCGTTTCTTTTTTTTTAATCGTTGCTTGTGCGTTAATAAAATAAGATTACTCTTATTTTATTTTGGGTGGAAGCTTGTGGCGTGGGGAGAATTTGGAGGAGAGCGTTCTTCTTAGGCGAAGAACGCGAAGAACGCCGGCCTCCGGCGAAGAATGCCGAAACCGCGGAAATCAACGACGCTTCTTCCGCGACGTTTCTTCCGCGACGATCGTTCCTTTCCAAGCGACGTTCTCCCTTCGGACGCACCTCGACGACAACGGAATCAACGACGTTTCCCCGGCGACGTTTCTTCCGCGACGATCGTCCTCTTCCGCGACGAACTCGCGAGCAACAACGCTTGAAGTAGGGGTTTTAAACCTTTTTAAAGTTGTTGATCTTTCCTTCGATCTTGAAGGTTCTTTTTTTTTGTCGGCCCTTGTTTCCGAATCTTTTTATTTATTTTTAAAAAGATTGTGATGGATTATCATTCTAGAAAAGCCGATTGTTATCAATCTAATGTGAGGGGGGTCGGGCCGCACAAACACGGCCGAACCCCACCCACCCCCCCTCCTTTATTCTTGTTGTTTCTTGCGGATGGAGCGAGATGGCGTGGTGCCGTCGCACCACGCGGGAATCGTACGGCAACTATTGAGCGGCGCCGTCGCGCCGCGCTGTGGAACGAAATCAAACAAGATCGAGACGCCTTCGCGCCACGCCGAGAAAGTCGATCAAGCACGTGACGTCGTCGCGCCGCGCCAAAGAGGCCGCAGATTAAATTAATTTTATTTTGTTCTTGAGCGCAGATTGACGGGCGATGACAAACGAGGCCGCAAGTTAATTTTGAGGCCTCCGCAGTGAAGGTCGGGTCCCGGGATGACCGTAGGCGCAGACGGGAAGCAAATCGGACCACCGGAGCGGCTCCGGTGGCCCGCGGAAGCCGGCGGCGGCGCGGGTCGCCGGCGCGGCGGCGCCGGCGGCCGGAGGCGGCGGCACCCCGCGGGTGTCCAGGGTGGCACCCCGCGGGTGCCGCGGGGCTGTCTGGCGACACCCCGCGGGTGTCCAGGGTGGCACCCCGCGGGTGCCGCGGGGCTGTCTGGCGACACCCCGCGGGTGTCCAGCGCGACACCCCGCGGGTGCCGCGGGGTTGTCAGGCGACACCCCGCGGGTGTCCAGCGCGACACCCGCGGGTGCCGCGGGGTTGTCAGGCGACACCCCGCGGGTGTCCAGCGCGACACCCCGCGGGTGCCGCGGGGTTGTCAGGCGGCACCCCGCGGGTGTCCAGCGCGACACCCCGCGGGTGCCGCGGGGCTGTCAGGCCGCTCGGCCGAGCCGAGCCGGACCGGCCCTGGCCGGGCGGGGCCGGGACAACCGGGTCGGACCCGGTTCGGGCCGACCCTGGGGGGGTCGGGCCGGGTTGGCCCGGACCCGGACCCCCCCCCCGTTTTCGGACCATTTCGGTCAAATTCACATATCTTGAGCTCCGGACGTCCGAATGACGTACCGTCAGCTTTGTTGAATTCCTCTCAGTGAGACGGAACTTTTGGCTTACTCTGCTCGAGGTTTGGATGCCGACGGAGTACGGTCAGGTCGGTTCGTACACGAAACCAACCGGGCCCCTGGAACGAAAAGGCCAATAACTCACAGACCGGGCGTCCGATTGACGCGCCGTCTGTTTCGTTGACTTCCTCTTGATGAGACGGAACTTTTGACATACTCCGCCCGAGTTTTGGATGCAGTCGGAGTATGGTCGGATTGGATTGT
Source organism: Viscum album (assembly GCA_963277665.1). Classification (NCBI taxonomy): domain Eukaryota; kingdom Viridiplantae; phylum Streptophyta; class Magnoliopsida; order Santalales; family Viscaceae; genus Viscum; species Viscum album. The sequence continues at coordinate 571,611,938 of OY728151.1, forward strand.
ACCCGAAATCCAACCGGGCCCCTGGAACGGAAAAGCTGATATCTTTCAGCCAGGACGTCCGTTCGACGAACCGTCAGCGGCGTTGGTGATTGCGTTGAGTAACGGTCCCTTTGAGTATACCCTATGGGAGTTCAGGGTACAGTTGTGATACGGCCGGGATTGGTTCGCACACGAAACCAACCGGGCCCCTGGGACGAAAAGGCTAATAACTCACAGACCGGGCGTCCGATTGACGCGCCGTCTGTTGCGTTGAGACCCCTATGATGAGGCGGTCCTTTGAGACACTTCTTTGTGGGACTTTGTGATACTTGGAGTATCGACCAGTAGCTCGTGGAGCGGACCCTCCCGGAGACGAGCGTGCAGAGTACGGAGACCGTGTAGCCGACTGAGACCTGACGACTGCTTGACCGACTCGACTTGGAGTGAGTCGACTAGCCCAGTGGACGGACCGCCCGGTATTTGGCGGCAGACCCACGGCGGACGGAGCGCCTGGTAGTTGGCAGCAAACCCACGGTACTCGACAGGAGGAGTACCTCAGTAGGCTATTTGGGTGAGCGCCCGGTATTTGGCGACAGACCCTCAGCGGACGGAGCGCCCGGTAGTTGGCCGCAAACCCGCAGTACTCGACAGGAGGAGTACCTTAGCAGTCTTAGGTTAGTGAGAAGTACCTCGGAGTCGTGATAGGACCACTGTACACTCTAGAGACGGAGCTCCTCAGTAGTTACGGTTTCGATAATGAAAATCCTGGTTTGAGCTGAGTCAATGAATCTTTGCGTTTCCTCATGATTGAGATGAGTCACTTGATAACTTAGGTATATGTATGGGCATATACCTAGGTGATGGTTATCCGTTGATTTCATGATTTTTGTGTATCCTTGTGATTGGATGGGTTACTTGATGACTTAGGTATATGTATGGGCATATACCTAAGTAGAGTCTGATGTTACTTCGTGGTTGTTGTCTTTACTTTGTGGATATCCATGTTGGATTTAGTGAGACCTTAAGGGTCTCGGGGTCCCTACTGAGTAGCTTATACTCACCCCTGCACGGGCTATGCCTGCACTTCGTTGTGTTGGTTGCAGACGACGGACAGTGCAGATCGCAGTTGAGGCTTGCGGAGCAGGTCGGTACCCGGAGGAGGACCACTGGGCGGACGTACCCGGAGTAGACGACAGGACCCGAGGAGTAGAGGAGCTATCTGTACCTACCCTTCAGGTAGGATCCGTGGTGGACGATCCAGGAGCTGAGCCATCTGTACCTACCCTTCAGGTAGGAATCGAGGAGGACGACCCAGGAGCCGCTTCGTTCTTCCAGCTGCTGTTTTTCCCTTTCGAGTTGTACTTTACAGTTGGGCTTGTATTTCCGGCCCTTTTACTTTTCTTCGCTTGTGTTTACTTTTCCGCTTGCTTACTCTGTGGTGTTTGTTTGCTTTTGTAATGGCAATGCCTTCCCAGTTATCGGGATTTACGCCATTGGTGCTAGTCGCCAGCCCCTGGCCTATGGAAGGCGGGCTTGGGGTAGTCACGGCACGGGCCCCGAGGTCGGGTCGTGACAGATTGGTATCAAAGGTGGTCGGTTCTACCGTAGACTCTGATCTTTCTTTCTATGAAGCAATAGTGTTAAGGGTACCGAGTGTGGTTTTCAGTTCAGGGAGTCCAGTGTTGGTGCGGGCGGCCGACGTATCCATACACCAGGACCCTGGAAACTGATTTCCGACTTTGTGCACGAAAACACTGATTGCGTGTGTGTTTTAAAAGGTTTCCCCCCTTAAAACAGCTCCAACCAGGTCAGCTCACCAGGTACAATCGTTTGACCGTGTTACGTTGTTCCTTTCAGGATGCCTTTTCTCGGACGACCAGCTAGAGCCCGGAGGGATGTGCGTACTGATAGTCTGTCGAGCGATGAGGCTTCGGTACAGGGCCCTCTTGCAGTTGAGGCACCAGCGGAGGCACCAGCGATACTACCATACGTTGGGACACCGATGCCACCAGCCCCAGCAGTAGGCGATGCCCGCTACTTGCGCTCACTGCATGAGTTCCAGCGCCAGAGGCCACCCAGGTTCGGGGGAGAGACGGACCCGCAGGCGGCTGAGGATTGGCTGGAGGCTGTGGTGGGAGTCTTCAGGCTAGTGGGGACGCCATCAGACTTCATGGTGACCTTTGCTGCCAGCCTTCTTCAGGCAGCAGCAGGCAGGTGGTGGAGCCACTTGTTCCAGTTTTGCGATGGGATGGCTTTCACATGGGAAGACTTCGAGACCTTCTTCAGGGTGGAGTTTGTGCCAGTAGCTCTACACCCCGAGGGTGTTCGGGAGCTGCTGCCTTTGCCGCGTGTTTTTCGATCAGAAGCCGAGTCATCTGTGGGCAGTAGACAGATGATGGAGAGGTCTAGGAGGACCAGACAAGCAGTTGGGCGATCTCGGGTTTTAGGACCGGTGGTGCGGGGCACCCGGAGAGGGAACAGAGCCAGCCGTGCAAGGAGCAGGTTGTGTTACTCATGCCGCGGAAAGGGTCACCTGGCACGTGACTGTCCGACTCCTCGTACAGTTGATCCATAGGCTTTTGAGGAGCCACCGAGGCAGAGGCAGCGACGAATGCTTGAGCAACAGTTGAGCAGTGGACAAGGCAGTAGAGATCCTGGAGCAGGTGGGCAGGAGCGGAGCTAGTGGATACGTCTCTTGTACTTCTAGTTCCATGTTGATGTTGTTTTTGTGTCTTTGTACCATGAGCTGCAATAAAATAAAGACACTTATCTTGTGATGTTTGCCTTCCTGTCCTCTTTTGTGATGTTACTGAGTGGTCCCGGTTAAACTGTTGACTTGACCCTCACTTTCGAGATTTCAACTGGAGGAGACCTAGTGACCTCACACTGATGCCGACAGTGTGACTCGACCCTTGGAGGCGAGAGTGACAGTTGGATCTCTTAGTAGTTACGTCGAGGCCTTACGGCGTCATCCATGGCATGAATGCATCCTTCGTGCCAGGATTGACTGTATTAGGCAATGGGCGTGGTTCATCTAGAGAGGGGATGAGACCAGGTTTCTCTTTTCGGCAAAGGAGAAATTTTAGCAGCTCTTCCAGATCATATGCAAAGGAGGTGCAGTCATCCAGGAGCGGATGAAGACTGCACAGTGCAGTAAGAAACAGGAAACCAGTGCCAGTCTTAGAGACTCGGGCGTGTTAAATGTTTCAAGAAGAGGAAGCTTAAAGGAGAGATGAGTCTACAAAGCAGCAGACGTGGAGGCACTGCTAGGTGAGCAGCATGAGGTGGTGTACATCCTAGCATGCTACAACCACCCGCCTTGGTTATTCCCGCCAGGCTTAGGGAGCTGAATGGCGGAGGAAGAGTGCAGCTGCATGCGGTCAAGGAGTGTGACCCAATGGCTCTAGAAATGATTCAAGGGACAGTCTATGTCCACTACTAGCTGCTGTAGTAACAGACGTCGGTATGAATCATTCCTCGCTTCCACAAATCTTGTTCCAGACCTAGAGTTTCCGGTAAGCCGTGGACTTGACCCTCACATCTGGAGATACCTTGGGAGGAGACTCGATAATCACACTTACGCCGGCGGTGTGGTCAGACCTTCGAGGCGAGAGTTCTGGTTGGAATCTCTTGGTGGCAGCGTCGAGGCCTTACGACGTTAGTTTGAGTATGGAATGGGCAATAACTGTTCACACTCAAATTGACGGTATTAGGCAAACGTTGGGGTGGGTTTTCCTTGGTCGGCGTAAAAAGGAAACCCCAGGCAGTGCAGGGTAACTCTTGCACAGGAGGGTGCGACCGATCATTCTTGAGTCGGTCAACCTTACCCTCATAGCAGCAGTCGTTTTGAGTTTCAGTTCTAACAGAAATGGGGACCTCTGGAGTTCGGGGATGACGACCACGTCTTCTTACGGGTCTCACCTCGACGAGGTTTACGGAGATGTGGCCTGGGAGGCAAGTTATCTCCGAGGTTCAACGGACCTTTCTAGGTCCTCAGCTGGGTAGGCGAGGTGGTTTACCGCTTGGCCCATCCACTTCAGTTGCACTAGGTGCACGACGTTTTCCACGTATCCCAACTGAGGAGATACGTGCTCAACCCCCTCGCGTATCATCGACCATGAGGAGATAGACGGTGGCGATGAGTGTCTTATACAGAGGTTCCTATGGGGATCGAGGATCGACAGGAGCGGATCCTAGGAGGATGGTCGATTCCTCTTGTGCACTTTCTTTGGCAGCGCGGGAACCTCCAGGTGAGCACATGGGAGCGGAAGGCTCAGATGCATGCTCAGTACCGCTTTGTTTCCCTAAGTTTGTGGTGAAGCTTTACGGGGACGTAAAGCCCTGTGGTGGGAGTAATGTAAAGACCCGTAAATTTCAAGGAAATGTTTTTCTTAATTTTCTTTGGAATTTTACAAGAACGCAGTTTCTGACGGCACCTGATTCCGAGGCCCGGTGTGCCCGGAATCATTTTTCCGAAGTTTTGGCTCGGGTACGTTCAGTGAACGGACGAGCGGGTTTTTCTAACTTTTGAACAGGTGCCCGGAATCGAATTCTGAGGGCACCGATGAAATCGCAGCGCCGGGTTTTGCCTAGAAACGCCTCTTCCGGAGTTGCGTTTGCTCAGGTGTGGTTTTTAAATTTTGGGACTTAAGGTTAAGAAATAAAATAAAGTTGTTACGACAACTTTATTTTTATTTCACTTGAAAGCCACATTAAGCTGTTTAAGCTTAGTTGAAGCGGATAGGGTGCAACTGAAATATCCTATCCTCTTGATAGGATATTTGTGGGTGGGGCCCGCACGAGCCCCGCCGTTTCTTCCGCTAAGTAACGCACCCGCGAAAACCCGTCAAAGAAACTGAAATTCAACTGACGCGGTTTCTTAGTTTCTTAACAGACCATTAAATTGGGCTGTTTCTTTCGTCCAATTAATTGGGCGGTTTCTTTGGTAAATTAATTCTTGGAATTAATTGTTCGTTTCTTTTTTTTTAATCGTTGCTTGTGCGTTAATAAAATAAGATTACTCTTATTTTATTTTGGGTGGAAGCTTGTGGCGTGGGGAGAATTTGGAGGAGAGCGTTCTTCTTCGGCGAAGAACGCGAAGAACGCCGGCCTCCCGCGAAGAATGCCGAAACCGCGGAAATCAACGACGCTTCTTCCGCGACGTTTCTTCCGCGACGATCGTTCCTTTCCAAGCGACGTTCTCCCTTCGGACGCACCTCGACGACAACGGAATCAACGACGTTTCTCCGGCGACGTTTCTTCCGCGACGATCGTCCTCTTCCGCGACGAACTCGCGAGCGACAACGCTTGAAGTAGGGGTTTTAAACCTTTTTAAAGTTGTTGATCTTTCCTTCGATCTTGAAGGTTCTTTTTTTTTTGTCGGCCCTTGTTTCCGAATCTTTTTATTTATTTTTAAAAAGATTGTGATGGATTATCATTCTAGAAAAGCCGATTGTTATCAATCTAATGCGAGGGGGGTCGGGCCGCACAAACACGGCCGAACCCCCCCCCCCCCCCTTTATTCTTGTTGTTTCTTGCGGATGGAGCGAGATGGCGTGGTGCCGTCGCACCACGCGGGAATCGTACGGCAACTATTGAGCGGCGCCGTCGCGCCGCGCTGTGGAACGAAATCAAACAAGATCGAGACGCCTTCGCGCCACGCCGAGAAAGTCGATCAAGCACGTGACGTCGTCGCGCCGCGCCAAAGAGGCCGCAGATTAAATTAATTTTATTTTGTTCTTGAGCGCAGATTGACGGGCGACGACAAACGAGGCCGCAAGTTAATTTTGAGGCCTCCGCAGTGAAGGTCGGGTCCCGGGATGACCGTAGGCGCAGACGGGAAGCAAATCGGACCACCGGAGCGTCTCCGGTGGCCCGCGGAAGCCGGCGGCGGTGCGGGTCGCCGGCGCGGCGGCGCCGGCGGCCGGAGGCGGCGGCACCCCGCGGGTGTCCAGGGTGGCACCCCGCGGGTGCCGCGGGGCTGTCTGGCGACACCCCGCGGGTGTCCAGGGTGGCACCCCGCGGGTGCCGCGGGGCTGTCTGGCGACACCCCGCGGGTGTCCAGGGTGGCACCCCGCGGGTGCCGCGGGGCTGTCTGGCGACACCCCGCGGGTGTCCAGCGCGACACCCCGCGGGTGCCGCGGGGTTGTCAGGCGACACCCCGCGGGTGTCCAGCGCGACACCCGCGGGTGCCGCGGGGTTGTCAGGCGACACCCCGCGGGTGTCCAGCGCGACACCCCGCGGGTGTCCAGCGCGACACCCCGCGGGTGCCGCGGGGTTGTCAGGCGGCACCCCGCGGGTGTCCAGCGCGACACCCCGCGGGTGCCGCGGGGCTGTCAGGCCGCTCGGCCGAGCCGAGCCGGACCGGCCCTGGCCGGGCGGGGCCGGGACAACCGGGTCGGACCCGGTTCGGGCCGACCCTGGGGGGGTCGGGCCGGGTCGGCCCGGACCCGGACCCCCCCCCCCCGTTTTCGGACCATTTCGGTCAAATTCACATATCTTGAGCTCCGGACGTCCGAATGACGTACCGTCAGCTTTGTTGAATTCCTCTCAGTGAGACGGAACTTTTGGCTTACTCTGCTCGAGGTTTGGATGCCGACGGAGTACGGTCAGGTCGGTTCGTACACGAAACCAACCGGGCCCCTGGAACGAAAAGGCCAATAACTCACAGACCGGGCGTCCGATTGACGCGCCGTCTGTTTCGTTGACTTCCTCTTGATGAGACGGAACTTTTGACATACTTCGCCCGAGTTTTGGATGCAGTCGGAGTATGGTCGGATTGGATTGTACCCGAAATCCAACCGGGCCCCTGGAACGGAAAAGCTGATATCTTTCAGCCAGGACGTCCGTTCGACGAACCGTCAGCGGCGTTGGTGATTGCGTTGAGTAACGGTCCCTTTGAGTATACCCTATGGGAGTTCAGGGTACAGTTGTGATACGGCCGGGATTGGTTCGCACACGAAACCAACCGGGCCCCTGGGACGAAAAGGCTAATAACTCACAGACCGGGCGTCCGATTGACGCGCCGTCTGTTGTGTTGAGACCCCTATGATGAGGCGGTCCTTTGAGACACTTCTTTGTGGGACTTTGTGATACTTGGAGTATCGACCAGTAGCTCGTGGAGCGGACCCTCCCGGAGACGAGCGTGCAGAGTACGGAGACCGTGTAGCCGACTGAGACCTGACGACTGCTTGACCGACTCGACTTGGAGTGAGTCGACTAGCCCAGTGGACGGAGCGCCCGGTATTTGGCGGCAGACCCACGGCGGACGGAGCGCCTGGTAGTTGGCAGCAAACCCGCGGTACTCGACAGGAGGAGTACCTCAGTAGGCTATTTGGGTGAGCGCCCGGTATTTGGCGACAGACCCTCAGCGGACGGAGCGCCCGGTAGTTGGCCGCAAACCCGCAGTACTCGACAGGAGGAGTACCTTAGCAGTCTTAGGTTAGTGAGAAGTACCTCGGAGTCGTGATAGGACCACTGTACACTCTAGAGACGGAGCTCCTCAGTAGTTACGGTTTCGATAATGAAAATCCTGGTTTGAGCTGAGTCAATGAATCTTTGTGTTTCCTCATGATTGAGATGAGTCGCTTGATAACTTAGGTATATGTATGGGCATATACCTGGGTGATGGTTATCCGTTGATTTCATGATTTTTGTGTATCCTTGTGATTGGATGGGTTACTTGATGACTTAGGTATATGTATGGGCATATACCTAAGTAGAGTCTGATGTTACTTCGTGGTTGTTGTCTTTACTTTGTGGATATCCATGTTGGATTTAGTGAGACCTTAAGGGTCTCGGGGTCCCTACTGAGTAGCTTATACTCACCCCTGCACGGGCTATGCCCGCACTTCGTTGTGTTGGTTGCAGACGACGGACAGTGCAGATCGCAGTTGAGGCTTGCGGAGCAGGTCGGTACCCGGAGGAGGACCACTGGGCGGACGTACCCGGAGTAGACGACAGGACCCGAGGAGTAGAGGAGCTATCTGTACCTACCCTTCAGGTAGGATCCGTGGTGGACGATCCAGGAGCTGAGCCATCTGTACCTACCCTTCAGGTAGGAATCGAGGAGGACGACCCAGGAGCCGCTTCGTTCTTCCAGCTGCTGTTTTTCCCTTTCGAGTTGTACTTTACAGTTGGGCTTGTATTTCCAGCCCTTTTACTTTTCTTCGCTTGTGTTTACTTTTCCGCTTGCTTACTCTGTGGTGTTTGTTTGCTTTTGTAATGGCAATGCCTTCCCAGTTATCGGGATTTACGCCATTGGTGCTAGTCGCCAGCCCCTGGCCTATGGAAGGCGGGCTTGGGGTAGTCACGGCACGGGCCCCGAGGTCGGGTCGTGACAGAAAATAAGTAGTGACTTTTCAAATTTTCAAACTCTTTATAAACTTTATGGAGGCTATGTCATATTTGATGAAAATTAAAAATGAAAATTTATTATAGTTGGATATGTTAGAGATCAAAATTATTTCCTCATTAACAATGTTTTTATATATTGAAATCTTAAAAAAAATATAATAAGTATTTTTAAAATTTGTGATAATTTATTTTTTATTTATTTTAATAACAATTCTTTTTATTTTTTTAAGATAAAATAGTTAAATTTAGAGAACCTCGAACTAAAAATTTTTACAATTTAGATTTGAATTATTTTTTCAAAAAAACATAAATTTTTTAGATGCTAAAATTGATTAATCATGGATTAAAAATAGAAAAATTAGAAAATGTATGGTTTATTCATTAAGAAAACTAACTAATAAAAATCTGATGGTTTTCTCTAACTTAAATTGGATGAAAATAAACTATGTGATGCATTCCAAATTAGAGAGAAACAAAAAAACATCTTTTAAACTAATTAAAAAAGTTTCTATTCTAGACCCTTATAAATTATCCACGTTGATTTATTTGGACCAAATAGAAAAGAAATCAAAGGTATAAAATCCTTTTTATGTATTATTTGATGATTTTTCTATATTCTCATGGGTTTACTTTTTGGTAATTAAAATTTTAAACTTGTTTTCTTTTTCTTAAATTTTTCATGCTAGTTGAGAATGAAAAAGATATAAAATTTTCTTCTTTAATAAATGACTATGGGGAGAGTTTAAAAATCTTGAATTTAATTATTTTTTCTTAAAACATGGTATCAAAAATACATTATCTCTCCTAAGGATACCTCAATGGAATAGTATTATTGATAGGAGGAATAAGACTTTATAAAAAATTGTAAGAACAATGTTATGTAAATATAGAATGCCTAATCACTTTTGGGATGAAGCTATTAACACAACATGATATGTCATAAACAAAGTTTTCATATGACCTATAAGGAAGAAAACTATAACCTCCTGATATTTTTTTAAAGTAAACACTATGTTCGATAGCGTATAAGAAACGCAACACCTAGTTTAAACAAACAACTAAATATTGTTATCATGTGACCATTATAACCTAGCTGTAAAATTGATGGGAATGAATAGTATTTACTGAATTATGAAATATAAAATAGTCCGACTCATTAATAATTTATTAATTAATTATCATAAAATTAATCACTTAATTTTAGTAAAGTCATTTTATTATTCAAATATTCTTTCTTCAAGAATGATTTTTTAAAATTGTATTATTTTTTCAATTATTTAAAAATTAAAAATATATTTTAGATTATTTGAAAAATTAATTTTTTTCATTTTGATATAAAATAATCCAATTATTTTTTTAAAATGTATTTTACACTTTAATTTAGTATAAAAACATTTTATGTTTAAAAAGGGCATTTGTCTGAAAAATAGTTTTTCATTGTGTTTTGCTGATTTACTTTTAAATTAAATACTAAAACTTATATGTTTTGAATTTTAAGAAGTAGATTCCATATTTTTAATTATGGGTTCCTAATTTAGTAATTATTTCACTTTTATTTTTGGACATTGTGAATAGTGACTTTGGAAGATTTTGTTGCCACGGTAAAGGGTAAATCGTGTAATTAAATGTAAAAATAAAACGGTAAGGACTATAAAATTACTTTAACGCTTGATAAAGTTTTATTAGATGAAGATATACAGACCATAGTCATCCAAGGTTTGAATTTATGATATTTTGGGGCTACCTGGATGAGATTATGACCTTTATAATATTTTATTTAAAGAAAATTCAAAGATGTCACATTCATACTTTTAATAACTATAATATTTTTAATATGGGTTTATCTAGATGATATAATAGACTATAAAAATTATTTGGATATATAAAATAATTATATTAATCATAATAATTTATTTTTAATTTTTAGTGAAGAAATAAGTTTCATAAATGCTTGTACAACACTAATGTAGTAATTATTTAATTAATAGAGAAATAAAATAAATGACATTAAAAAATTTAAAATAAATATAATATGAGATAATTAATGAAATACATGAATTTTCTAGATAAATTTTAAATTTTATGGATGTATTAAAAGTTTTTATTTATTTTGTTGTACTGGTATTTTTAAAAGTCAGAGTGATGAATAGTGTCAAATTTTTATTCATGATATTTCCACATAAATAATATTTTATTAAATGATATAAAATTACTAAAATATTAAATTTCATCCATGTAATTTTTATATGGTTTAAAATGTTATCCATATCCCATTTATGGGATTTTTGAAATTTTATAGTAACAATATTGACCCTTAAAAAGTAAAAATCCATGTTGTGAGGGTAAGAGTTAAAGGGGTTAAATAATGATTAAAACTAAATATTATGGGTAAGAATGTGAACTAAACATATCAAAAAAATATTTTATGAGATTATTTCTACCTATACTCATATTATCTTATAAATAACTCACTTTTTATCTATCTATAATTAAAAATTAATTTATATTAATTTAATATTTTGAGAAATTACAAGAGTGCCCCTCCCCTCTCTTATAAAAGGGTACCTCTTCTTCTCAATACATCACACTTAAAACCCCATTTGGATCAGAAAATATCTATAAAAATATATTTCTAGAATACCTAATCTCATTTTAGAGATATTGTTTTAGACATAACACCATTTTTTGTAGTCTTAAGGTGTTAATCAAAGGAGGTTTCCCAAAGAAGAGGTATCGTTTTTATCCTCTTGTTTTAGATTTATTTATTCTTACACCTCCTTAAAATATTCTTCAACCATGATAAAATAATAATACTAGTATAATCAACATAATTATATTTTATTATGTTTATATCATAAACTATATCAATCTACACTTCCTTCGAATGGGAAACGAAGACCTTGTTCACGTGTACGGTAGACTACCACCTCGTAAATCGATGTGAATCATTTTCCATCGTCATCTCTCGCGATTGGTTATAATGATGGAATTAATGTTTTTACATGATATTAATAAAATATTTGTCATTATTAAAATATAATATACCATTTACCTTCTTACCATTCCATTTACTAAGAAATGATAACGCCATTCGTGCGTACATGTGAACTATCACCCCCATGAAGTGATGTGATTAGTTTTTCATCACCATGTCAAAAGGATAATATATATATATATATATATATATATTTAAATAATTAATAAGATATTTAAGTTATTATTATCATTATTTAAAATATAAAAATATACTTACCTTTCTTTCATAATGATCGTTGAAAATGGAAATATTACTCATGCGTACATACGGCCTACCGTCTCTATGATTATAACATAGTTCATTTTTCATAACCATATTTCATGGTTGGATTTAAAAGTATAATTTACGTATAAAAATTATATTTTATTTCATTAATATTATTCTATATATAGTGATATAATTACCACTTTGACCATATTAAAATTACTGAAGTCATTTTGGACTTATGAACTGAATATCATCAAAACACCCGATGTAAATTTGATTAAGTAATTGTTATAACATTATAATTAGTAAAATAAAAGGAATAATAAACATAAAAATTATCTCAAAAATGTAAATAATTAACCTAATTTTTTTATTCATGAATATAAAGAATTTATTTGATGATTTTGACTCAAGGTAAGGTACTCTTTAACTAAAAACCTTGTTTTAAATGTTTTAAAGATTTATTTTCTAAATATTTATATTTCTCATCCATGTTTTTAAAAAGATTTTCATGAATGTGTTTATATGTAAATGAATTTTTTAAAAAGTTAATTTTATATAATCTCTCAAATGTTTTCAAAGAGGAATATTTTTAAGGTATTACTTACTTTATTTTTAAAATCCTCTTTTAATGTTTCTTTTATAAAAGTAAAAAAGGAATGTTTTTTTAACTTATACAACCTGAGAAGATTTTACCACTTTCATAAATCTTTAATTATTTAATGTTTCCTTTATAATTTTTCATATTCCTTTTCAATGAAAATTGTTTCATTATTATGTGTGTGGTTTTTATATTTTAGAAGTTGATTTTTTACAACAAAATGGTATTTTAATATCCAAAAGTATTTTACAAATGGGTTTAAAAAAAGTATTCAATGGTTTTAGTCATGATATGGTCCTTGGAAATTATTTACAATGAGTGTGGCTAGATAGAACTATGTGATCCCATAATATATTATACAATGTGTGTGTCGAGATAGCGCTGAGTGATCCTGTTATAGCTTATATGATGGGTGCACCTAGATAACACTCTAATGCATTGGGTAATGATTTTTTTCTTTAGAGAATTATATTATAAGTTGATCGTATAGATATTATAATTTGTAAGGGTTCTGTAATGGTTCTATGATGATGATGTACCAAGTCACCTACATGAATTTTATATGCTTTCTAATGAGTTTTCATGAAAATCATTTCATTTTCAAAAGGTAATATAATGATCTTTTTGAAAAGATGATTCCTTTTTGGGGGTTAAAAGGTATGTTTTTGATAAATATTTTATGGATTTTCACTGAACTAATAGTTTTCCTTTATTTATATCCCTTACAGAGATTTTTATTCTCATCCCATAGTTTTAAAAAATTCACAAGTTTTAAGGGAGAGTAGGGATAGGAAGAGGTTAAGAAGAAAATTGTGAAGAATTATCATGAAATGAAATCATGTTTTCTTTTAATGACTTTGGTTTTATGGGAAAATGGATACTAAGAATAAGTGTACACTTTTAATGTATGGGTTTACTATGTAATCATTTTTCATATTTCTCTAAAACTATAAAATGAAAAGATCCTCAGAATTTTAAGAAATATAATTCTAGTTCAAAAACACTATAATAAGTAATGCTTAAGACTGGGTCCTTACACTTTGTATTAGAGTAGGTTTTATATGGATTTAGAGATTAGGATATTTTCAGGTGAGGTATTCTTAATAGTTATGGATATCATCATGGGTTTACAATTTTATGGTTGAATATAAGTTCAATGTCTTATAAACCCATTTTAAGTATTTAAGTTATGAAATTTCAAGGTGCCTAATCATATTTTCAGATACATTTTTTTCTGAGATAATTAAGGGATATTACTTTTTGGGATGAAAAATGAAAGGTATGAGATAATATTTGAGGTTAAAACATTATCTATAAGGATGAATTTATTAAAATTATTTTTTAATATGTTTATCATAATTATGGTAATTCTATAAGAATTATATAGTTTTAGAAAAAGGATAACCTACAGACCAGGTGACAACTCATCGCCTCTACCAAGGTAGTAGGGCTGGAACCCAAAACTAAAGGGATACAAGGGTGGAGTGCATGCCACTATCCTACATGATATCCTGGTTAGTATTTAATTATTTTTATATATTTAAACTATCTAATACTTAATGGTTAATTTTATTTTAGGAACATTTTTTTATTGAATAGTTAACCATGTTATTGGAAAATGATTTGTTGTTAAGTGATTAATGTTATTTTGGAAGACATTAACTATTTTGGGAACCCTATATGATTAAGAAAAATAGTATACTATGGGATTTAATTTTATGATTCAAGGATTAATTATCATTTTGAAGCATATATATTCACAATGTGTCTTTATGGTGATTCAGGTGATTTATGGAAATTATTATCATATCTTAGAGATTATGCGATTAGGTAAATTGAATTTTTGTATTATGATTTAAGATTTATTTATGTGATTTGGAGATAAATGGTAAATTTATCTTGGAAGTATATGTGATCAAATCCTTCTGATTTTTGGGTTTCAATCATAGTCTATAATATTTTTATGAATTTTAAGGATAGTTATTGAATGATTTATATTGAACTTTGGGAATTACTTTTTGAATTTTGGAGATTAAATGTATTTTTTCTTCATTTGAAGGTTTACTTATTTTGAAGAATTATCTTATCTTATCTAAACAATTTTGTTTTTGGTTAATGTATAAATATGGAAGGAATATATTATTATCCTTTATTGGATTTACTGATCCATAGAAATTTATTTTAATTCTTTAGGCATGAAAATTTAATCATGAATACTCATTGTTTGGAGAAAAAAGATGAGATTATGGTGGAAATAGATTAAATGATGAAATTATACTTTTTAAGTAAGTATATTTACTTATTTTTTTACTCTAGGTAGTAAAATAATTCTTTAACTCTATTAAAAGGATCCTAAAACAAAAACATTATCTATTTTATTTTTTTATTGGGAAATCAATAACCTTTTAACACATCATATATTTATGGTTTTTTTATGGTTAAATTTATCATGACCACATTCTATATAACTCTATATCAATACGTGGGTGTTATTTTATCTCTTTCATGCCCATGTTTTCCTACATTTAAACCCAGTAGGTGTTATCTCAAGTGACCTTCGTACTTCCCTTTTCTCTCTAATTAAGTGAATGTTTTATTAATCCTTTTCTGAAGTGGGATTTCAATAAAGGTATTATGAAAATTCAAACCTTATTTACCAATCCCAAGTTCGAATTTGTGAGGATTCAATTTCAAAAGGGGGGGAGAATGTGACATCCTGAAATTTTTTTAAAAGGAAACACTATGTTCAATAGCGTACAAGATATGAAACACTAAGCATAAACGAACAACTAAATATTGTTATTTTGTGAATGTTATAACCTAGAAATTAAATTAGAAGGAAGAAATAGTATTAACTAAATTATAAAATTTAAAATGGTCATAATAATTAATAATTTATTAATTCATGCTTAGAAAATTAAGCACTTAATTTTAGTAGTCATTTTATTCTTCATATACACTTTCTTCAAGAATAATTTTTATTTCCTTTGTGAGTAAACAATATAATTAATTTCTAGAAATTTTTGAAATTTTATTTAGTGAAATAAATTTCATTTTTGAAATCAACATATAAAAATTAACCTACGGTGAAATTTTGATAATTTTCTAAAAAGTTAGATTTCTCAATGAATACTAAAAAATACTGATTTTTGTTAAAAACTATATTATTTCATCAATTATTTATATATTAAAATTATTTTTTAGATTATTTTTGTAGTGAATCGACCCCAAAAAACCCGGATCTGGTGTCTACTGCCATTAATCTAGCATAAGATACAAGTAAATTGCATCCCAAAGGACCCAATAATTTAGTAGTCTTGGTAAAATAGATACATACTTGAGTCTTGTATTTAAATTTAATACACTAATTACAACATTTGTTTTCAAGGATAAAAACCATATTCCATATAGTTTATCCTTGAATATATTTCTTATTACACTTCTTGTATTCTTGTGGAATCGAAAATAAATAAGGGTGAACTCAAATGCTTGGTATGGGTAAAGTACAGCGGAAGCAATAATGAATCAATGAGAATATTCAATATGGAAAGGTAATAACTAAATACACATTACATGTAATCAATAAAATAATAAATAAGTAGTTAAAAAATATGTAAAAGTAAATAACTGAAAACACATTCTATTAAAAAAATAAATAGAGAATGAAATACATCCATAGATATGTCAATATAATAATCTCATGGAGAATAAAAATAAATGAATTCTCAATAAATTCAATGCTCAATTTTTGTATTTCATGTTTCTCAGGCACATGATACATTTACCATCAATATCTATCCTTAATACAGTTTAAATCTATGGGTAGAAACCCATCTATTCTTCTTGGAATCAAAATTAATGGGATTGTCACCAAATAATTTTATCTCATGAGAGTATTGATGCATCGATGGGCTTAATTTAAATGGTCCCAAACCTATAGGGATTTCATTAACTATTCCCCAACCCATATAGGGCATGTCTAAATCAGTCCTCATATATCAATTAATTAATTAAAATAAACAAAGTGCCTTATAAAATATCTATATTGAGTAAAGGATACGAATTTATTAATATTTCCCCAATCATTTAAATAACATCCAAAGTAAACTCCATATGTAAAAATTATATACATTTTAGTTAATAAACATATCCATGATAAATAATATGCAAAATTAGGGAAAATTCAATTTTTAATGGTCATATGAAATTGAATATTTCAATGGGACTAAAAGGAATCAAGTTAGTGAATGTCAATGTTATCCTTGGTCAATGAAATCATAAACCATCTAAAGGAAGAATAAGGATGGTATCAATACAACATATCCCAAGTGGTGTAAAAATAAAGGTTTGTTTTCATTGATGAATTAAGATACTAAAAAAATATCTTTTAAAATTATCTTGAGGAAAATATCCTTTTTATTTTGAAAAAAAACATTTTTTAAATCATTTTTTTTGAAAATCACTTTTGAAAAAAAAATAAAAAAAATAACCTTTTAAACTTACAAAGTAATACTTGAATAAATGACTACAGGTAAATCCATACATGTCATACAAGGTAAAATAATATTCATTTTTCAAGGTAAAAAAGGTTATAAAAGTTTCTTTTTTGGAAAATGATAAAAAGATTCATTTGAAGACATTCAAAAAAGAAAGAAATTTAAAAATTTCTTTAATAAATAATTTTTTAAAGGTTAAAAATATTTTGGAAAACCTTTTTAGAAAATAGGATTTTTTATAAGAGAATGGGTTCTTCTACAAAAGAGATAAATGTAGTCGGGTTTTCTCAAAAACACTTTCTAAAAAAAATTTAAGAACCAAATAGTATAAAATGGTACTATTACTTAGAAAAGTTAATAAATAATCATATGATAATAAAATGAAAGGATTTATTAAGAAATTATTCAATAATTTTCTCATATGTAAATTCAAGTGTAAATAATCACAAACAAAATGAGATTGTGAAGTAAACCCTTGAAAAGACCATAATGTTGATGTGAGAATCAATTAATGAATAATTTATTTTTGTTAAATGTAAAAACACATAAAAAAGTTTAAATAAAAAAATATAAATTAGAAAAGATTTATTATACACATAATCTTAAAATATTAATGAAAAAGAGGAATTAATATAACTCAATGAAAAGGAATCGGGTTATAAAATTATTTACCACTTGGTGAATTTTAATTAAAATACCCTTAGAATAAATAATTACAATTTAAAATAAAAATAAAAATAATATAAAATAATTCATGATTTAATATATCAAAATGGGCAGTAGATACACCACACAAAATAAATAAGTAGTGATTTTGATGTGTGCCTCACAAAAGTAAAAGTGAGACAAGAATCCCTTACCATGCGTTTCCTTTTTGGGTGAACATCCTTTAACATCCTGTATAATGGTTTTGAATATTTCAATAACTAATAATAGAACCATAATCATATTTATAATATCATATATTATCTTCTTGTAATATTTTATTGCCTATTGTTTAACAATCTTTCATTATTTCCACTATTTTGGGTGTTAATTGTCTAGTCTTTCGAGTATTTTTTGACATGTTACTTATTGTTCCTATTAATTATATCATTGTTTAATAATATCAAAAATTTAAAAAAATGATTTAAATATCACATATATTCAGTATATATGTATTTATAATAATCTAGAATATTTGGAGATAAGAAATGAAATGCACAATTAATGGAGACTGTAGGTCGTACGTACGCATGACCGCTACTTTCATTTCCTTTTCATATTAAAGGAATGAAAATAAAATGATATATATGTATATTATAATTATAGTAGAATATATATTTCATATATGTTACATAGTTTTATTAAAACCATCCTTTATACATTCCATGTATAGTGTGAACAAATCACACCACTTTGGGTAGGCGGTAGTCCGCACTTCCACAAACGATGTTATCATATTTACACAAAACGGAAATCATTAAGGTATATGTTATATAATAATTAAATAATAATAAATTTATTAAAAATATTATACATATCATATATAAACATATTTTCCATCATAATTCCCAACCATGAGAGGTGCTAAAGTAAAAAAACAAATCACATCGTTTTGTGAGGCGGTAGTTCGTCGTACATATAAACGGTAAGTTTGTTACCCATTAGATGTAAGTTTGAATAATTGTAGGTAAAACCATTATAAAAAAACAAATAATTATATTTATGATACTTATTATATTATATAATAATATAAAAATAAGATTTTTTTTTGTGGGTAGTGAAAATAAAATAAAATAGCTTGAGGAAGGATGTTACCTCTTATTTGGGTAACTCTTTTTGGTTTTCACTAAAGTGATTCCATTGATGGATTTATTCTCAAGGTAATTATTCTTGATTTAGGGAGGTATTTTTAGAATATTTTTGGGAATATCTTTTTCGATTCAAAGTGTCTTGAATGGTGTGAGGAAGTGGAAGTGTAAGTGCCTTTTTATAGTTGCAGAGGACGGGTATTCTTACAAATTTTTTAAAGGGAATTCCAACCACATTTCTACTATGATAAGTGGATAAAATAATTGTAAAAATAATATCCAAGGTAATATAGGGTATAAATATAAACATATAATTTAATTTTTAAAAGATTATAGGTCATTTTGGCCCTTAGGTTTAAGGTTTAATCCATTGTTAAGCTAATTTTCCACTTAATCATTATAATTAATTTTAATTACATTCACTAATATTTTTAGTAAAAAACTAATTTTAACTTATTATAAATTATAAATTATTATTATTATAAATATTAAATGAATTTTTCCAAATTCAAATTTCATAAGTGGTAGAAATTAATTTAATATTAATCTCATAGATGGGATGACAATGCTGGTTTTTAAAGTAAAATGTTCAAAAGTTTGCTATGTTTTTTATATTCAATTTCAAAGTGAAATTGATTCCAATGGACTAAATTGGATTAATTGATATACAATTTATCTAATTAAACTTTAAAACAATTCAAAAATATAATTTAATCTTGTAAATAAATAAGACAAAAAAAATTGAATTAAAATTCATTATTTTTCACTATTCATTAAAAATGAAACTCCACAGAAAAATAAAAAAAAATCACCCTAATATAATTTTATGTTCCTATTTCAAATTTTAAGTTTATTTTGACATATAAAATCAATAAAATATCCAAAATTTTGATTTAAAATAGGTTCTCCATAAAAAGGTGGTAAAACTACCTTTATAAAAATATAGGTTTTTATGCATAAAATTGGGTTTGTTTTTATCTTAAGCCTATAAAATCTATTGGATGAATATAAAAAATATTTTATTAAATATAATATATATATATATATAATTTCTATTATTCAATAATATTAATTAATTTAATTTATTAAGATAAAATGCATTTAGAATCCTAAAAATAGTTCTTTATAAAAACCTTCCCTATATATTCAATTGGTTCTTATATTTATTTCTAAATAATTTGTAACTGATGAATTAATTTGTGTAGACCGTTTATTTTCATAAATTTTTTCATACTATTCATAACCACTAATTTAATGGATATTTTATATTAAATAATAATATTTTAATAATATTTTGGTGCTAGGTAAAACTCAGTCTTGCATTTAACGCAAGCTATTAAAAAAGATATTAATTGCATATAATATAAGTCGTTGAATAAGCTCATTAATATTTATGAAGCAATAAAACTCAGTGTTTCATTCATTGAAAGCTATATAATATATTAATTTTATTTAAAATAGTAATTATATTTTAAAGTCATAGGATATTGTATTCCATTATGCGCTTGGTGTTGTGTGCAATACACGCTATAAAACACGGGTTACTCTTCTATAATTTTTAGGGAATTACATTCTCCCCACCTTTATTAAATTGTATCCTCAAAATTTAAACTCAACACTGGTAAATAATTTGTTTGATATTTCCTATACTAAAATCCCACATCTTGAGAAGGTTTTGTAAAAAATCCTCTAAAATCCCACCTTTATTAAATTGTATCCTCAAAGGTCACATTGACTAACATATAACTAGGTCTCTAAGTAGGATAACATTTGTGAAAATTGGAGATACATAAATAGAGTAAAAGCATAAATATTTATATGTATTCATTGAGGTTATCAATCACAAACAACTGAATGACTAGTGGAACGTTGAGGGCCTCAATGCCATAAATATTTTATGATTTAGAAAACCATCAGTTCATCAAAAATTAAGGTTTTGGGACAAAATTTTATTTTAAGATATTTTTCCTAGTGTTGAGTGATTATTTTAATTCCTAATAATATAAGTAAATATACTTTATATATTTCCATAAATGCAATTTTTTTATTTTTTATCTTTGATCAATTTCTAATTTCTTCATTACTTCAAGAAATATATATCCAAAAATTACCTTTTTTGTCTGAAGCACTAAAATACACTTTTAACTGATCTTAAGAACTATAAAATAGTTACAAGTCTAACTATTTGTATCTAACTATTATCCAAAGTCAATATGGTGAATACATTATTCTTTTAACCTAAAAGTAACATTATTAGCTCATCGTTAATATTTATTTATCAAACTGTTTAACTGAAAACAATGAAATATTAACCAAGACATGTATTAGGTTAGTGGTTATCATTAAACCCTTATCATCCTTGGGTCATGGGTTCAAGTCTCGCGGCCTTGTCAGAATTGACGGGTTGTCACCCGGCATATATGTTGTCCTTTTCTAAAACTATATTAATAAAATTTCAAAAACAATATGATGGAAATCCTTGAAATAAGATTAATCACTAAATATCCTTTTAACTAAGGTTTCCAATACAATCTTAATACATAAATAATTCATCCATTTATTTTCTTATAGGTCCTTCCTTGGTATAAGTTTTATCCTAGTCATTCATTATCATTATCTATTCAGATCCTTCATAATGGTTTGTAATGAAAATTTGAATTATCCTTAGCATATCCCCTAGGAGTGTCAAACCAGGTGCACAGTAAGGCCCATTTTCATGTACCAGGTTATGCTTGAGTCAGTCCTGACACACCTTGTTAGAGTTATTACCCCTAGGTACATTTGTACTAGAACCACCAAAAATCTAGAAACTGGTGTTTACTACCATTAAATTGGCATAATATACAAGTAAATTGCATCCCAAAGTACTGAATATTTTATTAGTCTTGGTAGACTAGATACATACATGAGTCTTGTATTACAAATAAATACATTAATTATAACATGTTTTTTTCTTTCAAGTATAATAACTTTTTTAAATCTAGCATATCCTTTAATATTTTTCTTAGTACACTTCTTATATTCCTATGGAATGGAAACAAAATAAGGGTGATCTAAAATGCTCAATAATGGTAAAGTATAGTAGAAGTAATAATGAATAAATGAGAATATTCAATATAGAAATATAATAACACAAGGCACATTCCATATAATTAATAAACTAAGAAGGAAGTTCATAAACAATATGGAAAGGTAAATTACTGAAAACACATTCCATTTAATCAATAAACTGAGAATCAAATACATCCATAGATATGTCTATGCAATAATATAATGAATAATAATAAAAAATGAATTATCAATAAAGGCAAATCTCAATTATTGGAAGTCATGTTTTCCAATAACACGATACCTTTGTTGTCACGATCTATCCTCAATATAGTTTAAATCTATGGGTAGAAACCCATCTATTCTATTTGAAAACAAACTTGAAGGGTTTTTCTCTAACTAATTTTGTCTCATGAAACTACTGATGCATTTAGGTTCCTACTTTAAATGGTCCATGTTGATTCAATAAGGATATATTATGACTTCTCCATTCCTTATGGTTTTATTTTTTGAAAATCACAAACACTTTTTCTTAAGTTCTGTTTTTTTCTTAAGATCCAGAATTGTCATTCTGTTATACTAACAAGTGTATCATTGCGGTTTGTCTTTCTGTTACACTTAAAGATATATCATTATGATTTTTCATACTATTTTTCATTCAGTTTTTATGATACTGATTCCGGTGTATATGTGATTCAGTTTTTATGATACGGATTTTGGTGTATATGTGATTCAGTTTTTATGATACTAATTCTAATGTATATGTGATTCAGTTTTTATGATACCGATTCTGGTGTATATGTGATTCAGTCTTTATGATACCTATTCTGATGTATATGTTATTTGGTCTTTATAATACTGATTCTGGTGTATATATGATTTTGTTTTTATGACACCAATTCTGGTGCAAAATCCATACCGATTTTATGATTTCAATTCTAGAACAAATGAGATACCTGTTTCACAATCCAATTTACTTTTCCTTATGATTATGTTTTCTTGATAATGTAATTCTTAAGAATCCGTTTTCTTGATTTCTTAATATTACATTTTATTGATAATGTTATAGTTGTTTAAATGTATCATTACAATGATATCGGATTCTAAGTTTTCTTATACTTAACATTTATCCTTAACTTAACATCGTTTCTGATACTTAAAACAAAGTCATACAATCTGTAATAAACTAACTGTTGTATGTTTGACACGTGTCTAGTCCATTTGAAATTTAAGGAAAAATATGACCGTTGGAGAGGAGCCGGCCATTGGGAAGTTTTACATATAAATACAAGCTCATTTGAATGATGAAAATAATGATGATGAACAGTGAATGAAAAGAGATAAAAGTTGTGAAGTGATTTCTAGAGAGAGAGGCTCTCACAACTCTCGGTGATTTGTGGGGATTTCATGAACAACTTGTTCGGGTGTGAACAACGTGTTCAGACATTCTTCATGCAGACTCTGATCGTGCGGATCATGGGCTTTCGGGTTTGGAAGACAGAGGTTCCTATTTCCTTCTAAATCGAGGTCTTGCGGGGATAGCAAGATAGATATCAATATTCAGATTGAGGGCTTACTTGGGTTTGGGTAAGATATACTTTCTTGAAATTATAAATCAAGGTACCTTTATCCATGGATGTTGGATACCCTTCTCTTTGGGTTAAAATATTCTTGTTGTTACTTGTTTTATATTTCAAGTTGATTCTGCTGTAATATTAACTTTTTTAAAGATAGGAAGTATAACTTTCTTATACTTTCTAATTCCATTACTATGATTATATTACAGATTCTATGCACTTTAATATAGAATCCTTCTTTTAAGAAAATAGAAAAGTTTTCTTAAATATTTTTTGTGAATGTTTGTTTAACTTTGTTAAACTTAACTTTAAAGGTTCCAAAAGAATTTTTAAAGTATACAATTAACCCCCCCCCCCCACCCCTCTTGTATTTTGAGAATCTACATTTATTATTTCAATCATACAATTGGTATCAGAGAAGGTCTCTGAAATAATTATATCTACAAATAGGTTTTCTTGCTCAATTTTTATTTTTCTTAACTTCTTCATATTTGTTTATAAACTTTTACTTCTAATAAGTTTTGTGGAAGGAAATTATTTTTAGTATGGCAGGAATTAATGTTGGATCTCTAGATAATCTCAATCCTACTAGACCACCAATATTTAATGGTAATTATTATGATTACTGGAGAGACATAATGAAGACCTTTTTGATAAACATAGGTGTAGACAACTATATTATGTTAACTGGAGATTATAAGATTCCTGATAAGGAACTTAGAACCTTTAATAATGTAGAAAAGGTGAAATATCAGCTGAAATTTAAGGTACGTAATACTTTTCTTTGTTCAATGATTAGAAATATATATATCCAAATTTCATCTTGTGAAGTTTCTAATAGTATTTGGAAGAATCTTGAAGTAACTCACTTTGGAACTTCCAAATTTATTGAAACCAGAAGAGCTATGCTCAGATATGAGTATCATAGTTTCTTCTTTCCTTATAGAGAACATGTATGTAAGATACAAAAAAAATTTATGACTATCTTTAAAAGCTTAAAATAAATGGGTGAGAAAGGTTTAGATGATGAAGCTTTTGTAGAAAAGATTATAGACATCATTCCTAACAAATGAGAATCCAAGAGAACTGCTATAGATGAAAATAGAAAAGTTAAACAGATTTCTCTTGATGAACTATATAGAAACCTTATTCAACATGAAACCATAATGAATAGATATTATGATAATATTAAGAATAAGAATGGGAATGGAGGTGTTTCTTTTACAACTACTTCAAATCATATAAAATCCAAGACTCCTGAGAAAGTTAGAAGATCTAAATCTAAGAAGTTTTTTGTTCAATCTGAATCTAATTAAATGAAGCTTCATAAAATGATCTATCCAATCTTTCTCGGAGGCTGAACAAGATTTTTTGTCAGAAGAACTTTCAATATAGATTCAAGAAGAAAGATGGAAAAGATAATAGAGATGGAGAAGTGACATGCTATGAATTTATAAGAACTGGTTATATCAGACCTGACTGTGCCTTACTTAAGAAAAGAGATAAGAAGGACAGGAATTATGAGAGAAACAAGAAGAAGTTCTACATATCAAAGTATAAGAAAGTCCTAAAATCCAATGAAACTTGGAGTTCCAGTGGTGGATATTCCCCTGATGATTCTTCAGATTATGAATCTTTTAAGAAAAATAATATTGGTTTAATATCCCAAGCTCCATTTCATAATCAATGTCTTATAGATAAGGTACAAACTGCTGAATCCATAAACAATATGTCTTTGAGTGAAAATTTTCCTGATAATGATTTTTCTTCAGATGAAGAATCTTCTTCATTAGATAATGATAATTATTTACCTTCATATGAGGAAGTTTCTATATTTTCTATGTTTCTAGAGATATGCAATTGTAAATTTTCTAAGAAACTTGAAAAGGAAAATTCTAGAGAATCTATTTTAATAAAAGAAATTTTGGATCTTTCCAAAGATCTTGATAAGAAAAATGATTTTTTAGAAATTCTTTCTATGAAACTTGAGGAAGCTAATTCTGATAAAGATAATCTTTCTAAAGATCTTAAAAATCTATTTTTTGAAAAAAAATGTTTTAGAGGATAAGCTTAACTCTAAATCTATTATTCCAGAGGATATAAATTTAGTTCTAAGACTAAAGTCTGAAATATTTTCATTGAAGAAACTTCTTGCAAATTTTACTTCTAGTAAGGAAAATTTTTACAAGATGTATTCTCACATCCGATCTTATGGTAATAATCAAGGATTAGGTTATTCTCATGAAAAACCTGCTTTTAGAAAAAATTATTTTGTTTCTCCAAGAGAACCTTTTTGTACTAAATGTAAAAGTTGTGGACATTGGAATAAGAACGGTTCTTTAAATTATGTCCAATCTCTTGGGTTTCATAAATCTTACTTTTCTAAACAAATGTGGATACCAAAAATTTTATTATCTAACAATTCCAGATCTAAGCAATTTTGGATTCCAAAATCCTAACTCTCTTTTTTTTAGGTCAATGAATGAAGTACCAACAACATATGGTACATGGATAGTGGATCTTCCTGGAACATGACTGATAACAAAGACTATTTCAAAAATATTTTAAAGACTAAAGGTAGAAAATTAACCTTTGGAGATAACTCTCAAGGAGAAATTATCGGTATAGGTAACATTATCCTTCTTGGTAAAACCATTATTTCATATGTTCTTTTTGTAAAAGGCCTTAGGCACAACCTCATTAGCATAAGCCAATTATATGATGAAGGTTACCTTGTGAATTTTAAAAATGATAAATTTTTAGTTCACAATTCCAAGGATGATTTTATTCTCTCTTCCCTTCAGCATGAGAATGTGTACACCTTAAACCTAAACGACCTTATAATTAAAGATCTACCTTTCCTTGGTGCATTTAAAGATCAATCATTGCTTTGGCATTGGAGACTAGGACACTATAACCTAAGGAATCTTAGTAAACATTCTAAGAAAGAACTTGTTCAGGTTCTACCAGAACTTAAGTTTGATTCTTCAAAAGTCTGTGATCCTTTTCAATATGGAAAGAAATATAAGTCTAAATTTAAATCTATAAGTGAAGTTGCAACTTCTAATGCCTTACAGCTAGTGTACATGGACTTATTTGGTCCAACAAAAACTAGAAGTATTGGAGGCAAATACTATGTGTTTGTCTTAGTTCATGACTACACTATATTTACTTGGGTCTATTTTCTCACAAAGAAATATGAATCTTTTTCTTATTTCAAAATTTTCAGAGCTCAAGTTAAAAATTGGAAAAACCATCCATTGATAACTATTCATATTGATCATGGAGGAGAATTTCAAAATTCTGATTTTGAAACTTTTTTTAGTAAAAAAGGTATTACTCACAATTTTTCAGCTCCAAAAACTCCTCAATAGAATGGTGTTATTGAAAGAAGAAATTGTATTCTTCATGAGATGACTAGAACCATGTTGAGTGAATATTCTATAGAAAAACATTTTTGGGCTGAAGTTGTAAGTACTGCCTTTTATACTATAAATCGTGTTTTTATAAGACCTTTTCTTAATAAAACACCTTATGAGTTATGGACTAGCCGAAAACCGAATGTATCTTACTTTAAAGTTTTTGGTAGAAAAGTATTTATCTTGAATACTAAAGATAACTTACATAAATTTGCACCCAAATCTGATGAAGAAATCTTCTTAGGCTACTCCACTAACTCTAAGGCATATATATTTTTTAATAAAAACACCTACACTATGGAACAAACAGTACATGTTAATTTTGATGAAAATGGTCCTTTTGTTTTCAAACAACCTGAACATATTTCTAATATATTTCCTAAAACCGATCACCAAACTTTGATAGAAGATCTTTCAGATAAAGATAATTTTCAAGAAAATGATTCTGGGATAATTACCCTTGAAGATTATCTACCCTATCCTGATGATCAAGTTTTTCAAAACCCAAATTGGTTGTTACTTAGAAATCATCCCAGTGATAATATCATTGGAAATGTTAATCAACCAATAATAACTAGAAGTTATTTAAGGAATGAAGTTGAACATGTTGCTTTTCATTCACAATTTGAACCTAAGACTCCTGAAGAAGCCTTAGGTGATTAAGATTGGATAAAGGATTTGCAAGATGAAATCAATGAATTTGTAAGGAATCAAGTTTGGACCTTGGTTGAAAAACCTAAGGAAACTTCTTTTATTGGAGTAAAATGGGTTTTTAGAAACAAATGCGATGAAAATGGAGTTATTGTTAGAAATAAATCATGATTAGTTTCCAAATGCTATAATCAACAAGAAGGAATAGACTATGAATAAACCTATGCTCCTGTAGCAAGAATTGAATATATTTGTATTCTTCTATCCTTTGCAGCATTATTTAATTTCAAGATTTATCAAATGGATGTGAATTGTTCTTTTCTTAACGGTTATGTATAGGAGGAAGTGTATGTAGAACAACCCCTGTCTTTGAAGATACAAAACATCCTAATCATGTTTATAAACTTACCAAAGCATTATATGGACTTAAACAAGCCCCTAGGGCTTAGTATGATAGACTTTTAGGATTTTTGCCTCAAAATAACTACGTTAAGGGAACTAGTGATTCAACCCTTTTTATTAAGAAAAATAATAAATATGTTTTGATTATCTAAATTTATGTTGACGACATCATCGTCAGATCAACTCATCAATCCTTAACTGATTCCTTTGCGAATCTTATGAAATCTAAGTTTGAGATGAGTATGATGGGTGAGTTAACTTTTTTTCTTGGTTTTCAAATTTCTCAAAAACCAGAGGGAACTTACATATATCAACATAAGTATATAAAATATCTTATTAAGAAGTTTGGGTATGATAATGCTAAGAGTATAATTACTCCTATCATAATCTCTAATACTCTTGATATTGATGAAGTAGGAAAACTTGTGGATCAGACATCATATAAAGGGTTGATAGTAATTTTACTTTACTTAATAGCTAGTCAATCTGACTTAATGTTCTTAGTATGCTTATGTGCAAGATTCCAAGAAAATCCTAAAGAATCTCATTTAATGGCAGTGAAAATAATTTTTCACTATTTAAGGGGAACTTTAGATTTGGGACTTTTTTATTCCTCTGGAAATAATTTTGAACTTAAAATTTTTTTGGATGCTGAATTTGGTGGTTGTAAAATTAATAGAAAAAATACATCTGGAACTTTTCATTTCTTAAGAGATTCCTTAGTTTTTTGGTCATGCAATAAACAACATTCTGTAGCACTTTCCACTACTGAAATTGAATATGTAGTAGCTGGAAGTTGTTGTGCTCAAGTGTTGTGGATGCAACACACACTCACAGACTATGGTATGAGTTTTACTAAGACTCAAATAATCTTTGATAACACAAGTTCCATTTCCCTAAGTAAAAACCATGCACACCACTCTCGTGAAAAGCACGTAGATATTAGACATCACTTTCTTAGGTATCACACACTTAAAGGAGATATTATTCTTCAATTCATCAGAATGAAAGAACAAATTGCTGATATTTTTACAAAACCATTACCTTCTGATAGATTTTAATACATTAAACATAATCTAGGAGTGATTTTTTTAAGGTATTCATTCATATATACTTCTTGTTTAAATCATCTCCTAGCATTAAACTACTCCTTATTTTAGGGGGAGTACATATGCTTGATTGTTTTTATTCTTTTATTAAAGTTTTTTTTTATTTTTTTCTTTCTCTAAGTTTTTATTGAAAATTTCGGTATTGAAAATTTCAGAATTGAAAATTTCAGTATTGAAAATTTCGGTATTGAAAATTTTGGTATTGAAAATTTCGGTGTTGAATATTTCGGTATTAAATATTTTGGAATCTAAACCCCTAATAGAATTCTTATAATACCGAAAAAATCCTTAGAGTATTTCAAAATTTATACTTTCTTACACTTTATTTTCTTATCTTAAGTTTAAAATGTTGGTAGTTCAATTTTTTTTTAAATCTTGGTTTAACTTACTTCAAAAGATCAGAATTCATATTTTTTAACCATCCTCAACCGTTATATCAGATCAGTTTCTTTTTAACCATTTTGTTATCTTATGGAATTTGAATGGTCATAGCTATGTCTATATAAAGGGGTGCCTTGTTTAAGTGTTGCACCACTCTCACTAATCTCTGTGTCGAAGCTCTGTTTCTATCAAAGTCCTCGTTCTGATTCCTTTGTCTCTTTCACCCCAAATGACTCCT
This sequence comes from Viscum album, assembly GCA_963277665.1. Lineage (NCBI taxonomy): Eukaryota > Viridiplantae > Streptophyta > Magnoliopsida > Santalales > Viscaceae > Viscum > Viscum album. The sequence goes on from OY728151.1 coordinate 571,641,231, forward strand.
GAATCCTCAACAGATCAAATACTGGTCAGAAATGAAATAAAGGATTGGTCAATATTTAGGTAAAGGTTGGTTTGCCCTAAATTATTTACAAAATATGACTCCCTTATTTCTGAGGTGATAAGAATCAACGATTGGGAAAGTGTGTGCGTGGCTAAGGAGAAGATTCAGGATCCAGTTTATCCTAACCTGGTTATTCAGTTCTATGAATCTGTTACTTTCTACCAAAAGTATGGTAAGGATCTACTTAAGTTCAAGTGTTATGATAAGACATATACATTCCCCTATAAGAAGGCAGAAAATGTTCTTAATATACCATATGAAGGGGAAGCTATGCTATGCTCTCAAAAACTCCATGAGAAAGAAGGTTCATTTGAGAATGTCAAAGCTTTGGATTATCTTGGTCTAAAGTATGTTAAGAATCCAAAGATTACGAATCTTTCAACAAACCACATGATGGTAGCTCTTTGGATGCAAGTATTTTTTATTTCAAGAAAAGGAGACAAGGACTCCCAAAAGATATGTGATATATTTCTTTTATATTTTCTTATCAACTAAAGAAAGATAAACTTGGTAAAGTACATCCTTATCACCATTAGGGAAATAAAAGGCGGAACCATCATATCTCAGATACTTATGTATCCGGAAACTGTATCTAGGATAATTTTCATATGCCTTCAAGAACTCAATGTCCCATGCCAATCAATCTCAAAGTCTTTCAAGATCTTGTTGCTCAGTGATGACACTCTAAGAAGGATGAAGGTATAGTTCTTACAGGAATCCAAGTCTTTTGAAGAAATGGTTTTCCATAACATGGGTTATGTTCCGGAATCTTCAAAATCAGAACCCAAGAAAAGAAAACTTGATGAATCAACCTTTACAATACAAGTTTCTTAAGTCCCAGTATCAGCACCTCCTCCTGTAAAGAAACTGAAATCCTATTATGATGCAACAGTGGCAAAGTGGAGAGAAATGGAAGCTACCAGAAAGGAAGTAGATCCTTCCTTTCACTTAAATCCTATAGAGTCTAAGGCCTTGAAAATAAATCAATATGAAAATATCAAGAAAGAAAATAAGGAGAAGAACTTAAAGAAGAAATACTTAGAAGCGCAAGTTTGTCAGTCTCTTCTAAATGCTATAGAAAATAAGTCTCAATAAGTACCGGAATCTGAAGTTGCTCATAAGAAACTGGCTGCCACTATGGAAATCCAGAAATCCAAGAAATTTTTATCTTTATTATAACCTATTCAAGAAATAGAAGATCAGATAGTTCAAGAATATTATGATGATATTCTAAGAGAAATAGAAGACTGCATTGGAACTCCTTCGAGTTCAGTATCTAAATCTATTTCAGAAGAACAATTTGAAGAAAAATCTGAATAAGAAGTTTAGTAATAGGTAGAAATTGAGGAATAGGTAGAATTTGAAGAAGAAGAACAAGTATAAACTTAAGTATAAGGGAAAGAAGATGGTGAACAACAAAGTGGTGAAGAAGAAGAGTTTTAAGAGAAAGAAGATGAACAGGGAGATCTAAATTTTATCCAATTTTTAGATGAACAATTTCCAGTTCAAAGTCTTGCCAAAGGAAAAAGTGTTTTGGTTACCTCATCTGAAAAAGAAGTGCCTCAGAAGTCTTTCAAGAGAATAGAAAAATCAGTTTCCTTAACTCTAAGAGGAGCTCAAAAAGGAAAAGTTGTTTTAGGTTCTGAATCCTCTTCATCTTTTGAACATGACTTTGTCAAGCTATCTTTAAGAAATTTGTTCAGTTCCATTCCAGTTCTTGTAAATATAGATTCCCGAAGTCAAATGATCTAAGAAACCCTAAATCAAAATATGGAATTGACTAATATTCTTATGGACATGGTGTTCAACCAAGAAGTAGACTTCAATAATATTTTGATTGGTTATAAAGCACAGAAGGTCACTTGTAAGAAAGTCTTTAACCACACCAAGACCATCAATAAAGAGCTAAGATAGTTCGGTGACTTCATGGATTCAAAAAATGGAGCTTTCAATACTTTTGAAACCGAGTTCAACAAGGTTAAGGCATCAATCTATGAGAAAGCTAGTCAACTCAATTTCGTTGCCCGATCTGTTAGCAGTGAGAAGGAAGTTAGAGCCGAACTTGAGAAAAAGGTGGTTGATCATGAAGAAAGAATATTGTCATTAGAAAAGAAGAATCAGGATCAGGAGATCTTGTTGAAGAAGTTTTAGGAAGATCATAAGGAAGTGGAGAAACTCAAAGCCTTGATAAAGAAGATGTTGTCTGAGAAAAAGAAGAATGGATGATTTTTCTTTACATTTTGATGTTTTGTTGTAATATAAACCTTATTTCCAAAATTTTCTTAAGAAGCTACTTGAATATAGTTATTTTTTTATCAAATTTATGCTTGCTTAACCTTACAGGTACATCTTATACTTCTCCATTCCTTTCCATCTTTTTGAAAATCACAAAGTGGGAGAATTTATTCAAAGGAAAAATTTAATGAATATATCAAAGGAAGAGAATCTATTAAAGGATAGTACGGTAAGAAATGATAATGTCCAAGTAAGGGTGAGTTTTTTGTTAAGAAGAGATGTTTTTATAAGGGGGATATTTCTTCTAAAGAAAGAAAATGAGATACTAAAGATCAAGAATACAATCCTTGGGAAACATAACATAAGGGGAGTTAGTCGTATTCATCCGAAATTTCTTTCTAAGGGGGAGATATGTTTTTCGTACTTGTTTATCTAAGTCAATATATTCTTCCTTAGAAAATTTGTTTGTGCTTTTCAAAAAGGGGGATATTTTTGAGTCAATAAAGATATTTTATGACTTCTCCATTTTTTATGGTTTTATGTTTTGAAAATCACAAACACTTTTTCTTAAGTTTTATTTTTCTCTTAAGATCCATAATTTTACTTATGTTATACTTATAAGTGTATCATTATGATTTGTCTTTCTACTACACTTATAGATATATCATTATGATTTGTCATACTATTGTTCATTTAGTTTTTATGATTCCAATTCTGGTGTATATGTGACTCAGTTTTTATGATACTGATTCTGGTGTATATGTGATTCAGTTTTTATGATACCAATTTTGGTGTATATGTGATTCAATTTTTATGATACGGATTCCAGTGTATATGTGATTCAGTCTTTATGATACCAATTCCAGTGTATACGTGATTCAGTCTTTATGATAGCAATTTCAGTGAATATATGATTCTATTTTTATGACACTGGTTCTTGTGAAAAAGCCATACAGATTTTATGATTTCAATTCCAGAAAAAATGAGATACCTATTTCACGATCCGATTTACTTTTCCTTATGATTCTGTTTTCTTGATAATGTTATTCTTAAGAATCTATTTTCTTGATTTCTTAAGATTACGTTTTCTTGATAATGTTAGAGTTGTTTAAATGTATCATTCCAATGATATCGGATTCTAAGTTTTCTTATACTTAACATTTATCCTTAAATAAACATCGTTTCTCATACTTAAAACGATGTCGTAAAATCTGTTATAAACTAACCATTGTATGTTTTACATGTGTCCAAGTCCCTTCGAAATTTAAGGAAAAATATGACCATTGGAGAGGATCCGACCGTTGGGAAGTTTTGCCTATAAATACAAGATCATTTGAACGATGAAAATAATGATGATGAACAGTGAATGAAAAGATATAAAATTTGTGAAGTTATTTCTAGAGAGATAGGCTCTTACAACTCTCATTTCATCATACGGATGTCATGAACAACTTTTTTGGGTGTTAACAACTTGTTCAGACTTACTTCGTGCAGACTCTAATCGTGATGATCATAGGCTTCCAGGTTTGGAAGACAGAGGTTCTGATTTCCTTCTAAATCAAGGGCTTGTGGGGATAGTAAGACAGATACCGATCTTCGGATTGAGGGCTTACCTGGTTTTGGGTAAGACAGACTTTCTTGAAAGTATAAATCAAGGGTCCTTTATCCAAGGTTGTTGGATACCCTTCTATTTGGGTTAAAATATTCTTGAAGTTACTTGTTTTCTTTTTCAGGTTGTTTCCTATGTAATGTTAACATTGTTAAAGATAAGAAGTATAACTTTATTATACTTTCTAATTCAGTTACTCTAATTATATTAGAGATTCTATATTCTTTAAGATAGAATCTTTCTTTTAAGAAAATAGAAAAGTTTTATTAAAGTGGTTTTGTGAATGTTTTTTTAACCTTGTTAAACTTAACTTTAAAAATTCCAAATGAATTTTTAAAGTATACAATTCACCCCCCCCCCCCCTCTTGTATATTGAGCATTTACATTCATTATTTTGATTCTACAGTCCCCAGCCCATAGGGCTTGTATTAATTGGTCCCTAACCCATAGGGATTGTATTAAATGGTACCCAACCCCTATAATGCATGTTCAAATCATTCCTCATATATTGAATAATAGATTTAAATAAAAAAGGGCCTTATCAAATATTTGTATTGATTAAAGGATATAGATTTATCAATAATTCCCCAGTCAATTAAATAACTTTAAAATTAAACACCATATGTAAAAATGATATATGATTTAGAAAATAAACGTATCCATGATAAAAAATTTGGATAATTAGGGTAAATTCAATGTTCAATGATCATAGGAAATTGAATATTTAAATGGGACTAAAAGGAATCAAGGTAGTTAATTTAAATACTATACTTAGTCAAATAAATCATAAACCATTCAATGGAAGAATAAGGATAGTATTAATACAACATATCCCAAGTGGTGTAAAAATAAAGTGTTTTTTTCATTAATGAATTTAAATACTATAAAAAGTTCTTTTAAAACTATTATTGAGAAAAATATACTTTTTATTTTGAAAAATATTTTTAAAATAGTTTTCTTTAAAAATTAATTTTGAAAACATTTTCTCTAAAAATTAACCTTCCAAAACAGTAAAGGAAGCTTTGAATAAATGATGGTAGATAAATCTATACAATTCATACAAGGTAAAAGAATATTCCTTTTTCAAGGTTAAAAGGTTAGAAAAGTTCCTTGTTTGGAAAACAAGAAGAAGATTACTTTGAAAACATTTATAAAATAAAAAAAGGGTATAAATTTCTTTAATAAATCATTTTGGAAAGGTTAAAAATATTTTTGAAATCTATTTTAGAAAATATGGTTTTTTTAAGAAAATAGGTTCTCTGACTAAAGAGATAAATGAAGTTGGGTTTTCTTAAAAACATTTTCTAAAACATTTTGAGTACCAAAGACTTTAAAAATGGTAATATTACTTGGAAAAGATCATGAATAACCAGATGAGAATAAAATGAAAGGATTTATTAAATAATGATTCAATAATTTCTTCTGATGGAAATTCAAGTGTAAAAAATCCCAAAGAAAATGATATTGTGAAGAAAACCCATGAAAAGACCATAACGTTGATGTGAGAATCAATCAATGAATATAATATGTGAATCAAATATAAACCCACATAAAGAAATTTTAAATAAAACAATAAATATTAAAAAGTTATTACACACAGAATCTTAGAATATTAACAACAAAAAGGAAGTAATATAACCTAATAAAAAGGAATTGAGTTATGAAATTATTTACCACTTTGTGACTATTAATTAAAATATCCATATAAGAATTAAATAAAATTGAATCAAAAAATACCATTAATATAAAATAATTCATGATATAATATATCTAAATGGGTAGTATATACACCATAAAAAAGAAAAAATTGGTGATTATTATGTGTGCCTCGTGGAAGTAAAAGTGAGACAAGAATCTCTTACCTTGCATTTACTTTTTTTTAACATCCTTTAACTTTATATATAATGGTTTTAAACATGTAAATAACTAATACCATAACCATAATAATATTTATAATATCATATATTATCTTCTTACAATATCTTATTACCCGTTTTTTAGAAATCTTTCATTATTTTCACTATTTCAAGTGTTAATTGCCTAGTCTTTCGAGTATGTTTTGACTAGTTACTTATTGTTACAATTAATTAGATAATGGTTTAATCATCTAAATAATTTAAACCATTATTTAAATATCATATATATTAACTATATATATATTTATAATAATCCATAATATTTGGATATAATAAATGAAATGCACCGTTTATAGAGACAATAAGGGTACGTACGCATGAACGCTACTTTTATTTATTTGTTGTATTAAAAAAATGGAAATGAATTTATATATATGTATAATATAATTCTAATATAATATATATGTCATATATGTTACATGGTTTTATTAAAACCATCCTTTATATATTCCATGTATAGAGTGAACGAATCACGTCGCTTTGGGGAGGTGGAAGTCCACACTTCCACAAACAATGTTATTATATTCCCAAAAAATATAAAGCATAAATTTATGTGTTATATAAAAATTATAGAATAATAAATTCATTATAAATATTATATATATATCATATAAAAACATATTTTCCATCATAATTCACAACCATGATAGTTGGTAAAGCAAAAATGAACGACATCATTTTGTGAGGTGGTAGTTCATCGTACACATAAATGGTAAGTTTGTTACCCATTTGATGGAAGTGTGTGTAATTTTAGGTAAAAACAAATGAATAAAAACATATCAGTATATATAATATAGTTATTTTATTATATAATCATATAATAATAATATTTTATGGGGTGTAGAATAAAAATAAAATAAAAGCGCTTGAGGAAGGATGTTACCTCTTATTCGGGTAACTCCATTTGGTTTGCACCAAAGGGATTCCATGGATTCCTTTATTCCCAAGGTGAGGATTATAGGTTTAGGGGAGGGATTTTTAGGAGCTATTTTTTCAGTTCTTTTTTGATCCCAAGTGGATTTATGGATGTGGGGAAGTGGGAGGGGTGAGTGACTTTTTATAGTGGTGGAGGAGTGGTATTCTTATAAATTTATGTAAAGGTAATTCCTTCCACGTTTTTCCAAGTATAAGAGGCTCAAATAATAATATAAATTGGGTAAAATGGAATATAGTGTAGAAATATAAAGACATATTGTATTTTGTATAAGTTTCTAAGTCATTTTGGCCCTTAGGTTTATGGTTTAGTCCCTTGTTAAGCTAATTTTCCTCCTAATAATTGTAATTAATTTTAATTAAATTCACTAATCTTTTTGGTCAAATACTAATTTTAAATTATTAGATATTATAAATTATTAATATTCAAAATATGGAATCCATTTTTCAAAATCCCAATCAAAGAAGTGGCAGAAATTATTTTAAAATTAATCCCACAGACGAGACAATAATGTAGGTTTTTAAAGTAAAGTGTTCAAAATTTTGCTATGTTTTTATATTCAATATCAATGTTAAATTTATTAAAATGAACTAAATTTTATTTATTTATATAAAATTGATCTAATTAAACTTTAAAACCACTAAAAAATATATTTTTACCTTATAAATAAATTAGATGAAAAAACAATTTTGAATTAAAATTCAATATTTTTCACTATTCATTAAAAATGAAACTTCATAGAAAAATACAAAAAAAAATACCCTAAGATAATTTTTATGTTATTATTTAAATAAGAAGTTTATTTTTACAGATAAGATAAATAAAAGTTCCAAAAATTATATTTAAAAAATATTCATCATTAAAAGGTGGTAAAACTACCTTTATAAAAATATAGGTTTTTATGTATAAAATTGGGTTTGTTATTATGTTAAGTCTATAAAATTTATTAGATTAATATCAAAAAAATATTATATAATATACATATATATATATATATATATTTCATTGATATCATCCACTAATAGTAATTAATTTAATTTATTTAGACAAAACACCTTTAAAAGCATAAAAATAGTTCTTTATAAAAGCATTCCCTATATATTCAATTGGATATTATATTAATTTCTAATTAATTTATAACCAATTAATTCATTTTATATTTTATTAAACCAAAGATTTTAATAATTTAGTTAATAATATTTATAACCACTAATTTAATGGCTAGGTTATATTAAATAATATTAATTTAATAAAATTTTGGTGCTTGGTAAAACTCAGTCTTACGTGTAATGCAAGATATCAAAGAAAGTATTACTTGCGTGTAATACAAGTCATCAAAGAAACTTATTGTTGTGGGAGATAAAATCTAACTCAGTTTTGTGTGCATTGAAAGTTATATAATATATTATTTTATTTAAAATAGTAATTAAATTGTAATTCTCGGGATATTATATTCCCTTACGTGCTTGGTGTTTGTGTCATACATGCTATCAAACACAAGTTACTATTTTAGAATTTTAATGGTGTTACAAGTTTCAAAATAATATTTTTCCCCTTTTTGTTTAAAATAATTCAAATATGGTTTTTAAAATGGATTTTATACTTGAATTTAGTATAAAAACATTTTATATTTAAAAATGGTATTTTTCTAAAAACTATTTTTCATTGTGTTTTGTCGATTTAATTTTAATTTAAATAATAAATTTTAAATTTTTTTAAATCTGAAAAAATTATTCAATATTTGTAACTTCTATGTCTAATTTTATTAAATATTTTACTTTTATTTTTGGCTATTATTAATATTAACTTTAGTAATTTTTGTGTAAAGGGTAAATTTAGTAATTAAAGGTACAAATAAAATGATAAGGACTATAAAATTACTTTAACACTTGATTAAATTTTATTGGATGAATATGGCTTCACCATAATCATCCAAGGGTATAATTTATGAACTTTTGGCCCACTTGGATGAGATTATGACCTTTATAAAATTTTACTTAAAGAAAAGTCAAATATGTCACATTCATAATTTTAATAAATATAACATTTTTAATATGGGTTTATACAGATTCTATATCTGACTATAAATATTATTATTAAATATAAAATATTAATTTATTTTTAATTTTTAGTGTATAAATAACTACCTTAAATTCTTTCACAACACTGATGCAGTAATTATTTAATTGATGGAAAAATCAAATAAATGATATTAAAAATATTAAAATAAATATAATATGAGATAATTAATGTAAAAATAATAATTTTATATATGACTTTGACATTTTATGTATGTATTAAAAGTATTATATGTTATTTTGGGTGTATTGATATTTTTAAAATTCAATGTAATGAATAGCATCAAAATTGTCATTAATGATATTTTAAATTAAATAATATCTTATTAAATTAGATAAAATTCCTAAAATATTAAATTTTATCCAATTGACTAGGATGTGGTTTAAAATTTCATCCATGTTCCATTTATGGGACTTTTGGAATTTTATATTACCATATTGACCCTTAAAGGGTAAAAATTCATGTTTTCAAAGTAAGAGTTAAAGGCTTTAAATAAAGATTAAAACTAAATGATAATGGGTATTAATGTGACTTAAACTACTCACAAAATTATTTTATGAGATTATTTAGACCTATAATCATATTATATTATAAATAAATCACTTTTGATCCATTTTTAATTGAAAATTAATTTATATTAATTTAATATTTCTGAAAATTATAAGAGTGCCACTACCCTCTCTTATAAAAGGGTAGCTCTTATTATCAATAATTCACACTTAAAACTAGTATCCATATCCACTTAAAGCAAATGGTAAACAAAGATGTAGTTTGTGTGTACGGAGAACTATTACCTCGCGAACTAACGTGATTCCTTTTCCATCATCATCTTTCATGATTGGTTAAAATTAGGGAATTAATGTTTTTACATGATATTCATGACATATTTATCATTCTTAAGTTATAATATATCATTTACCTTCTTACCATTCCATGTACTGAAAAATGGTAACTTTGTTCGTACGTATGTGTGAATTATCACCACCACGAAGCGATGTGATTCATTTTTCATCACCACGTCAAAAGGATAATATATATATATATATAAAGAAGTAATATTATATTTAATATATTATGATAATTTTGTAAAGATAAAAATATACTTGCATTTTTTCCATAATTATCATTGAAAAATGGAAACGTTACTCATGCGTACATATGACCTACTATCTTCGTGATTATAATGTAATTAAATTTTCATAACCATCTTTCACGGTTGGATTTAAAATTATAATTGATGTATAAAACTTATAATTATTTCATGAATATTATATATGGTGTAATAATGACCACTATAACCATATTCAAATTAATGAATTCATTTTGGACTTATGAAATTAATACCATCAAAACACCTTATGTAAATTTAAATGATTAAGTAATTGTTATAACATGGTTATAAGTGAAATAAAAGAAATATTAACCTTGAAAAAGTATCTCAATCAATTAAATAATTAACCTAAGTTTATTATTCAGGAAAATAAAAAATTTGAGTGATGATTCAGACTCAAGGTAAGAGACTCTAACTAAAAACCCGCATTTTAAATGTTTAATGGTTTTTTTATAAACATTTCTCATTCATGTACATGTTTTCAAAATGATTTTCATAAATGTATTTATATTTTCATGAATTTTTGTAAAATTTAATTTTCAAATTTCTCTCAAATGTTTTCAAAAATCAGTCTTTTTAGGGTTTTATCTAAGGGACTTTCTTTTAAAAATCATCTTTTAATGTTTCTTCCATAAAAGTAAAAAAGGAATGGTTTTTTAACTTATATGAAATGAGAGGGTTTTCCCACTTGCATGATTCATTAATTATTTAATGTTTACTTTATAAGTTTGCATAGTTATTTTCAATGAATATGGTTTCATTATTATGTGCATGGTTTTTATATTTTAAAAGTGATTTTTTATAAAACACAGGTATTTTGATATCCAAAAGTGTTTTACAAATGGGATCAAAATTGTTTGAAAGGGTTATATTCAAGATATGGTTCTTAGATATTATTTATAATGGGTGTTCCCAAATAGAACCAAGTGATCCTATAATAACTCATATGATGGGTACACCCAGATATTACCAGGAGAGCTCGTTATAGCTTATAAGATGGGTGCACCCAGATAGTGCTCCATAGTATATGGTAATGATTTTGTTCTTTGGAGAATTATGTTGGAAGTCAGCGTTATGGTTATTCTAATTTGTAAGGTATTTGTAAGGTTTTGATGATTATTATGTCTCTAGGAACCTCCATGAATTTTTTATGCTTTCTAATGAGTTTTCATGGAAATCATTTGATTTTGAAAATGTAAGATAATGATATTTTTGGAAATATGATTCCTATTTCAGGGTAAAAATGTATGTTTTAAGGAATTTTTTTATGGGTTTTCACTGGACTAGTATTTTTTTCTTTCTTTATATACCTTACTAATATATTTATGCTCATCCCACATTTCAAAAAAAATCACAGGTTTCAAGGGAGAGTAGGGACATAGATGAGGTTAAGAAGAAAATTATGAATTATTATTAGGAAATGAAATCAAGTTTTATTTTAATGACTTTTTTATGGAAAATGGATACTATGTTTAAGTTTACACTTATAATTTATGGGTTTACTTTGTAAGATTTTTCCCTAATTCTCTAAAACTTGAAGCTAAAAAGATCCTCAAAATTTTAAGAAAGATAATTCTAGTTCAAAAACACTAGAATAAGTAATGTTTAAGGATAGGTCCTTTCAAAAAACCCTAGGAGATATGGAATAATATAAACCCAAAGGTTGGATACATAATTTTTTTTTATGAAATGTATATTTATTGAATGCTAATGATAATATTGGTATGTTAGATCCAAAGGATAATGAAGGAATTTTCCTAGGTTACTCTGCAACTTCCAAATCTTATAGAGTTTTTAATAAAAATTCAAGGATAGTTGAATAATAAAATCATGAAAATTTTTATTGAAGTGATTCTTTTAATCATAAAAAGACTTAAATTGATGATATCGGTGATCCTAATGATAACTTGAAACTTGATCCAAATTTTGAAAATAAAAAGGATGGTGATTTGGAACATTTTCAAGAAGAATCCAATCTTAAAATATTGGAAACTATTGAACCTAAAATTATGTGGCCTAGACAGTATAGAACCTTGAAAAAAAATACTTAGAGACTATTATAGGAATCCTAGATATATTTATGAAAAATATAAGTATAGTTAACCTTTCTATGTTTTTTTATTATTATCACAAATTAAACCTAAATATATATAAGAATCATAGAGTAATGAGATTTAGTTAATAAATATACAAGAATAATTAAACCAGTTTAAGAGAATTAAGGTTTGTGGGTTAGTTGATAGGACCTCAGACTATCTCTTTATAGGAAATAAATTGGTCTTTATAAGTAATAAAGATGATCATAGTATAATAATTATGAATAAAACTAGATTATTTTACCAATTTTATAACTAAGAAGAAGGAATTTTTTATGAGGAAACTATTTCCCCAGTTCCTAGGTTAGAATCCATTATGATTCTCTTAGACTATGCATTTTATATAAATTTTAAAATTGTTTCTAATAGATGTAAGTAATTCTTTCTAAAATTTATTTTTAATGGATAAGTTTATGTTGAGTAACCTTCAAGTATTAAAAATCTATATTTTTCAAAAAAAAATATACTAAAGATCTTTATATTATTAAATAAGAACCGAGGTCTTATTATAAAAATTTAAGTTAATTTATTTTATCAAATGGTTTTTTGTGGGTTTGAAAGATACTACACTATTTAAGAAAACTTTATCTTCGGATGCATTACTTGTTAAAATATATGTTTATGAGGTTATTTTTTGTTCAAAAAACCATAAAATTTGTAATGAATTTTTAAAACTCATGAAAAAATAATTTGACATGATCATGATGGGTGAGTTGAATTTATTCCTTAGTTTTCATATTTATCAAAAATAATTTTAAATTGTACTAAATCAAAGTAAATACATACATTACTTAAAAAAATTCTCCAAAATAGAAAAGTGTATATAAATCTTGTGGTTTATAATATAAAACTTGACTTAGATGATTCTTGGAAACTAGTGGAAAAAAGGTTATATAGAGGAATAATTGGTATTTTGTTATATATTTCTTATATTAGACCAAATTTCATGTTTTATATGTGTTTATATTCTATAATTCATGAATATTAAAATTAATCCCATTTGACTAATTCTAAAATAATTTTAAGATATTTGGAAGAATCAATTTAATTGTCATTAAATTTTCCTAAAAACATAACTTTGGAGGGTGTAGATTGGATATAAAGAGTACATTGAGAATCTATCCCTTTTTAGGTAAATATTTGTTTTCCCAGTCTAGTAAGAAGAAACACTCTATTATATTTTCAAATTCTGAGGCTGGGTACATAGAATATGGTAGTTGTTCTGTACAGTTTTTTTGGATGAAAAACACCTTGATGGACTTTAGATTTAAATTTAACCATATACCTATCGAATGTGATAACACTAGTGTTATTTGAATTTATAAAAATAAAATAATCCATTTCAGAAAAAAATAATATTGATTTAAGGCCTCTCTTTCTGAGAGATCACTTATAAAAGGGTGTTTTTTTCTTGAGTTCATTAATACTAAAAATTATCTTTCGGGTATATTTATGAAATCTTTACCTACTGAATAATTTTATTTTATCAGAATTAAATTAGGATTATTTTAATTTAAGTGAGTTTTTTATTTATATTGAGAGGTACGATTTCCAATCTTCTTGATAAGTAGTATTTACTATAATAGGATTTTTATTTATTATTTTAATTACTATGTCACTGAATTGATTATTTTATTAGAGGTTTTTTATATTATAGGATCTAAGTACAATCATCTTCAAACCTATATAACTCTACATTTATTTATTTCTTCCTTCCTTTTTAATCCTTCAAACCATAAATCCCTCAAAAATTTAAACCTTCAACCTCTAACTAAGCAAGGGGAAAACAAATCATGGTTAGGAAGGTTCCTTGGGTAGATCAAAGAAAGTTAAGGCTTCAAGTAGTCAGTGTAAAGTGCTTCTAAGAAAAGTAGTTTCTTTTGGTTGTATAAATCAAAAAAAACCTATTATTAGATAAATTTTAATTTTTTTGGTAATGGTAATACATTCTTTATGAGAAAATATCGGACTCTTATTTGATAAGGAGGTATGTGATATTTATAGCAATGATCAGTTTAATATTTTTATGGATGAGGACACTACTTCATCTATGGTAAGTGAAAAGGATATCTTTGTTTCTACTAAAAAGGTATCAGGAGATTTTAAGTGTCTTTGTGAATGTGGGTTACAATTTAGTAAATCTTTAGCTTGTATCAATTATGTTATTCCTTTAGCTATGGTGGATTCCCTATTTGTATCCAAGGCTATAGAGAGGAATGTTGTCAAGGACTTAAATCCTTAACTCAAAGTTCTCATTAATTTTATCCAAATGGTTATAGGTTAGAGAGAATGAGAGTTTAAGAAATTTATCATTCAAAACATCTATATTTTGTATCTATTATTGAATGAATATACCCAGATATAAATTGTATTACATGAATCACTAAAGTAAAAGGAAGCTTATATTTTAACCCTATATAAGACTGATGAACCTACTATTTGAAAGAAAATAAGATGATATAAATAATTATGAAGTTGTTAAATTTCATCACAAATTTACTTTATTAGTGGGTGACCTTAAGATAATTGGATTTTCTTGGGAATCTGTTTGAATAAGTCTGATGACCCTAAGAAGAAAGGGGAAGTTGGTCAAGATGAGGAGTATGTAAGAAGATAAGAGAATATTGAAATACCTACACAAGTTGAGGGGAATCCTTAAAGGTAATCTAGTGAAATGTTTCATAATGGTTATGATAATAAACTAGATTAAGTTCGAGATATTTTAAAGAAATAGAAAGTTGTTGATGTTTAGATGATAGAATCTAGAGAGGTCAGGAATTATCTAGATCATCCTACTAATCCTATGGAGGTAATGTCTACTCCTTATAGAAACATTCTAATGATGATGCCTCTAAGGATATTAATATTTAATTTGATGTTATTGGAGCTAATCTAGATGGATAAGAAGATAAATCCAATTTTTTTGTTAGTTAGTGGACATAGAATGAAGGATTAATAGTTAGAGAGTCTCACTAGGAGACTAGATTTTATTTTTTTGACAATATTAGAGAATATTTTTTAGGATTATATAGTTGATGATACTAATTTTTCTTGGATAAGGATATATAATCAATTTTTATCCAAAAAAATTCTCTCGATTTTAGATACTTAAAGGGAATAAGATGTTCCATCAGTTAATAAAGATGAAGTTCCATTAGTAAATAAAGATAAAGGTAGTTTTAATTTTTAAAATAATGTTCACGCTTTTACTTTTTAGGTATTCGATGAGTTTGAGATTTTTAAGAAGATATTTTTTATCTAAAATTTGATATTAAGGTGAATTAGGGGAATTTGAAAACATGGAAACAAACATAAATTTATAAATTTGAATATGATGAGATGGAGGAGATGTTAAAATCATAATCTGACATAATAATTAATCTTCACTTTTTTCAATAAGATGTGTCTTCTTCAATTTTAGAGGAAACTAAATCTATTAAAAAATATTTAAAGTCTAATTTTGATACAATGAAGAAAATAATTTATTCTCAGTTTGGATTCATAAATAAATTTCCACCAACTCACTCAGTTTATTAAAATATTTCAACTTTTGTTACAAGAGAAAATAAATTAGTGATTAGTGAATTTGAGATACTCTCGTTAGATTTGATCATGTTCGGTGAAAGAGTCCAATTCCTTTAGAGTGACTCAATTTCAGTACATAATCTTCAAGAATTTAAGAGGTGTTTATCTACTAAAATTTATAATGAAAAAGGTATTAATGGGTTTATTAGATCTCTAATTAACCATGATTCTTTTTTTGAATATTCCTTTGGCTCTATGAATGGAAAGATTCTAAACATTCTTGGACATTTTGAAAATTTTATTAGGGTATTAATATAATATAAGGATCATATTAAGGAATATTTGAGGATTATTTCTAACAACATTAAGGATGTTTTAAATAAGATAGAATAATTTTATTCAAGATCTATTTCATCTTGTATTTAGTCTATTGATGATGGAGTTAAAGTCCAAAGTGACTATTTTAAAGGAAAAGATATTTTTATTTATAAGTAACAACACTCTTTGTCTCTCTCAATACTTGTTACTACTACTCAATAAGTCATTTTTTTAGAATAATTTTAGGTTCTTGTAATTTTTCTTGATCAGTGAATCAGATTAGTCAAGGGATTATAGCTTAGTATGAAAGTTCGCAAGGTTGTAAAATAGTAACTAAGTCTGATTTATCCAGTATGGATGATTATTTTATATATTTACTAACAAATACTTACTTTTTTAATGAATTTTAAGGAATATACCCTTATTACCTAGTTATATATGTGTCGAAACACCTTTTTCAACTCAGGTGAGGAAGAAGTATTGGATATGATACTCTACTATGTTTTGGTTATACCAAACAGAGGATCCTAGAATTATTTCCTCTTCCACCATGAATTCAAGTTGAATGTGATAAAACTATGGTTTATACTCAAAATTAAGAATCCTCTACTCGAAAGCCTCCTTTTTCTGAAATTATTTTTCCTATATCAATTGATGAAAATTTTGATGGTCAATGAGAAAATAAACCACATGATTTCATTATATCGGTTTTAAGGAATATTGTCAAAGAAAACAATAGTCTTGGTATATCTAGTTCTTAACCATTGTAATATTTCCCTAACCAATATAACATTAAGCCTGTAACTTCTATTCCTAAAGCACAACATACTTATACACCTGACATTCTATCCAACCCACATTTAGAACCAAAATTTATTTTTTATATGTTTATATCAATTTTTATATTTTTTATACTATTTATGATCATATTTTTAATTATATTATGAATTATTTAATCAAAATCAATTATTCTATTCTTATTTATAATATATTTCTTTTAATTTCTCATATTGGTTAATGATTACTTATTTTATTTATGTTTTTAATCATTTAATCCTTATAAACACTCTAAATCATTATTCATTTTAGTAATAAATTCATCCAAATTTATTATTTTAAATTTATAAATGAAATACTTTTTATCTACTCTTTTTTACTTTCATTTTGATATCAAAAAAGAGGGAAAACATTTGGAAACATAATATTTCAATAAAATTATAAAAATAATCTATAAAATCTATAACTTTAAATTTGATGACCTTAATCTGTAAATATCGACCTGTGAATTTCTCTGAAATGTTTTTGTTTAAATTTTATAGGTTTTTTATCATTAAAAATAGGGAAATTTTTGGAAATGTTTATATTGTTCTAACATATCCCAATATATCATATGTTTTTATGCTTATAAAAAAACAAATTTATTTTACTAATGAGTTTAGTTGAAGTGTTTTTTATACTATCAATTAATGATTTATTAATTTTATTTACTTTTAATTTTTGTTTCAAACTTATTATATTATGTTTTTAAGAAATCTTGATAAGTGATGATCCTTACGAGAAGCTCACCCTTATGTGATTTTACACTTAATTAGATAGGATTTTGTCCTTACATGATAGGATGATCCTTAAGGTAAAGATAATCCATATATATTTTCATACTTATGTGATTAAATGATCCTTATAAGAAATATTATCCTTAAAAATTTACATCCTTATGCATGTAGAATGATCCTTATGGGAAAGATGCCCCCTATAGGATTTCATTCTTACTCAGACAATATGAACCTTAAAATAATTTTGATCCTTATAAAATACCATCCTTATAGTGGATATCATTATTATAGAAAATTCATTCTTATGGTGAAGCTCATACTTACATAAAGGCTCATGCCTATGGAAACGTTCATGCTTAAGATAAAGTCATTCTTATGGGAATTTGATCCTTATAAATTCTATTGAATGATCCTTATGGGGAAATAAATATTAATATTTTTTCTAGGATTCGACTATTACTACTATTATGGGAAGTCTTGATCATGCTTTACTATCATCAGAATCTAAGAGCCTTATACTTATCATAATTAGGTCATTGGTTTAGAGGAGAAAAATCACACTAACATTCAAATATCTTCATATTGTCAGGAAAAAGAAAAGGAACAATTTTAAAATAAATTTTCTATTATCTAAATATCATATATAATCATATAATCAATAGTTCAATAATAATACAATAGAGAACCTATGGATTTATTAATAGTATATTATTTGAAATATTAAAATATTCAAACTAATGTTGTGCACTAAAAAGTTCACTCACTCTTGTGACATGAAAGTTCATATTATTCATGTACACTAAAGTGTAACTATTCTGATTAATAAGGAAGAACAAATATACTACTACTTTGTGCTTTAAAATATTCATTTACAGAAAGTGAATTGTTTTCAAACCTACTTATAAATTATTCTCTTTATATGAAGGAATTTCCATCATCTATTAGGTGTTGTTATTGTAATTATGCACCTCAATTGAAAATATTTACTCATACATTACTTTTTATTTATTTTGAGTTTATTATCATTGTATTGGGTATATGAGGAAGTATATATATAATACTTGTAAAGGAATATTCCAGTAAAATCTCTTAGAACCTATTTTTAGCAAGTTGTGGATATATTCACTTAGCGATTTAAATCCCTATTATAAGGACCTAATTAGTAAAAATCACCAAGATCAAGCTGAGAATTAGTGCATTGGACTGGGTTATATTATCAAATCCTTAAACCAATATAAAAATTTATTGTATTTAGCTCTTTTCAATCATTTATTTTCCACTAAATTTTTTCATTAATAAGAATGGAAAAATTAGAACATATTTTAAGAGGGATTTTCTAATTTTGCTAAGAATTTTAACAACTCAATTCACTCCCCTGACACAACATTTAGAAACGATAATAAAATACATAATCAATAAAAATAATAATTAATTTAATTAATTTAAAATTGAAATAGCTTTTAGATATTAATTTTAAAGATAAATCTTTTTTTTAAATATGTATTATGTTATTTTATTCAACTATACACATATACCCTATAAACTGTACAAAATAGATGGGATCACCCTCTCTTAAAAGGATACCACTCAAAACTTAATATACTACCCTGGTTGGGGGAAATAAGGAACCATTCTATCTTAGGAAAATTTTAATCTATTAATAAGGACTTAAATAATCCATACTCCCAATAAAAATATCTATAATACACCTTGTGAAATGTTAAAAAGATTTTATAATCCAATTTACTCTATAAAATAACCCATTAACCTCGATAACTCTCTTACCAGTCCACTACCAACTCAAAATACACTTTCAATTTTCATACTCAAGGATAAAAAGGTCACATTGAACCCCTTACTAGAAATATTTATTAATAAAGAAATACATAATAATAATAAAATCACTTTAATCAAAACACCCAACCTATAATAACTCATTACCCAATGGTGCTTCACTATTCTATATGGAATTAACAAAAACCATCCCATAAAACCTCCCAACTAAAAGACTAAAATTAATACAAGGATAAACTCACTCTATGTATTCCAATTAAAATAATGGGCATCTCTGAAAACATATATATAATGGGTAGACAAATCCAAGACTAATCAAACCACATGTGGTATGTTATTATTAGTTCTAATAAGGATCTCTAAACATCAAATGAGAATTTTAAGCCCTATCATCCAAAACCCAGGTCACATGTACCCAATTACCCTTTCTCAATATCAAATCAATTATAAAACACATATAAATTGAGTGTAAATGTTAGGTATTACATAACATATGATATAATGAGAAGATTCATCCATATGCACTAGATTATTCATTATAAAACACCTAAAATTGGTAGAGTATATGAAAAACAAAAAAAATATATGGTATATTGTTCAAAAAAATGAAGAACATAAGAAAAATATATGAAAGGATATCCATTACACTGGGAGGTTCCTATCACTAAGGGATTTTCAATCCAATTGAAGAATTAGAATATAGAAAAAAACCAAATAGGAGAGTGGAAAAAGAGGAAAGGGTCTTGGGATCCTTGGATTACCCAAAATTATATGAGAGGGATGATGTGTTTTTAATGTATAAAATTTCAATAAATTAAATAAAATTTAAAGAAAAAAACAAAAAAAAAACATGTGTCCACCTAATACCGGGTACCCCTCTATCGTGTACCTATTGGTCTACCTATTACCACCCCTTTCTAAACATCACACTAGACACTCTATGATCCTCCTTCATGAACAAAACATCATTTAACACCTTCTTCTAACCTACCCTTAAGCCTGTAAATTCCAAATAAACCCACCTAACTCATGTAAACCCATAATTAATTTTTTCTTCTAATTTTGAAAACCATGTTCATATCTATAAAAAACTCCATCATTCTAGATTATCATGATTATAATTTAATATGATTCCAATAAAATATTTGGACATAGGTTGCTAAAAATGATACCTCAAACATTGATCCTTGAAAAAAGGAAAATAATATAACTAATGTAGGTGGTACTACCATGGTAATAAAATTTTATCACATATTCTCAACCTCAACACTGCCTCATCACATTTCATAGGTAAGTAACTTTGGAAAAAAATCAATAATACTTCCATGGTAAGGAAAATTCAATCCTTAGTCCATCTATTATAGGATAAAAAATGAAACATATTTCTAGTTCACTATGGGTAATTTTATTTCCAAGTGAGTATAATTTGGATTCTAGGACATACAATCAAGAAATCAGATTTACCTCCACTAAGACATAATTATAACCATGCATATTTTATGGAGGCTAAATAATTATTTCATCATCTATTTCATATCCTAGGGGAATATCCTTAAATAGAGTCAAACCATGAATTTTTCATGGACCATGATTTTCATGAATTATATTATATCATTGATTAAATATAAATTATTTATGGCATAAAAACATTATAATGAACCATAATACACAATTAAAAAAATAGAACATAATGAGAATAAATTCAAATGAAATTGAGTCACATTAGGATTCTATTGAATAGGTATTCTCGATATTCCATCAACACACTAATGTGTAAGAACAACTCCTTCATACACATAGTTAAATTCTTACCTAATCATCCACTATAAAACTAAATTATATAGGATAGCTCTATAAAAAAGAAGATAAACCACCAAAACTTCACTGGGAAGCTAAACCTAAGCATCAACCAATTATCCAATGGTCATTTTCAATTTTTACTCTAATAATTGTAAATACATTAATCCTTAATCATCCATGATATATTATCAGGTCTACCAGGGAGACCACATGTCAAAACAAAAATTGATAATGTAATTCAACCAACACCATAATTATCGGACATAAACATTACAATTCTTAGTAAATGAAAATTTATAGAAACTGTGAACACCATTTTTAAAAAATTATACAAAATCTAGTTCTATATGGAAATATATTTCCAATAAACAATCATGAAAACATATATGAATTTGATAAAATATCCTCTATTTACTACAACTCATCCCACTAAGAATACTCAACTTGATCCCTTAGTATTTTTGAGATAAATAACATAATATCAAAAATAAAACTCCACATGGTCTAGATGTATACTAGAACCCTCAAAGTATATCAATCATATGATGGTTAAACCCTGCTTTATTTTTATTAACTAGTTTAATAATAAAACCCATAATTCATCTAATCCCTTGGGAAATCCATTCCTAATTTTGTTTTATTACTCATATGTTGCTATATTTAACACTTGTTTTGATTTATAGGACACAAAAAATGTTAGAAACATTCCAAGGGTTTTTATATAACTAATCCATACCAAATATCATAAAAATAATTATTTAAATCAAATATATAACTCATATAAATTTATTTACAATAAATAATGATAAAGAACGGATTTTAAACTTCCAATTCATCCATTGATTTAATCCTTATTAAAATTTAGTTTGATACTCTAATAATTTCATGGATATAATGAATATTTTATTCCATTTATGGTGAACCAGTGGATTTTAGATCAATGAAATACAGAAAACTATATAAATATTTATACACATTCTAAAGATCTATTTAGATTTAATATTCACCAAATTTATATATTTAGAATTCTATGAGTCATAAATAAATAATAATATCATAGTTATTAATAAATTATAAATAAATCAAGTCAATAAATATAAAATAATGATGAAAACTTTAGGGAAAAAAATAATATGATATATTCAATGATGAATAGAGGAGGAATCAAAGACCCCTTGATCAATCAAGCTTCTTATGATTGAAATTGATTTATAGAAAAAAAAAATACTCATCAAAATCTCCAAGGTTTTTTCCAATGATAAAGGATGAAATAAAATAATTAGAACCATACTTAACTTCTTATAACTTTTTCCCTAATCATCCTAACATGTAAAAGAGGGTTAAATATTCAATATTCACATGAAGATATTATAATCATGCTCTAGGATAAAAACTCCATTATAAGATAAAATTTCTAATGAAATTTCTATTTTGAATTTTATGTCATAATAAAAATGAAAATATTTATTTTATGATGAAAAATGACTAAAATTCACCAGGAATCTCGTAAACATCAAAAAAAGGAAATTATGGGTCATTATAATCCTCTCCACATTAAAAACTTTTCCCATAATAAATTTTAAATCATATCTAGGGAAATAGTGAGATAATAAATCAAGATTTAACACCAATAAAGTTTTTACAAACCAATATCAAATAAGGAACCAACATGGTGAGAATATCCAAAGAAACTAATAATAAATGATTTTCCAAAACTATAATAAAAATATCCTAAATAACTATATTCCTAAAAAAATTAAAAAAAGGGAATTCAACAACCAAAATTTATCCCATTCACAAATAAAATGTCAATAATTATTGTCTAAACACACATATCTTGAGTCACAATATTACTATCCACTAAAACTCAACATTGGACATGGTGAGAAAATAATCATGTACAAAGTCAGGGATCTACCCATCAATACTAAACTTAAACTAATTTTTCCATTATATTACAAGTCTAATATATTTATTTAATGACCCATAATACATAGGTAGAGGATATATCATGATAATTTAGTTTTCAAATAGTTTTCACACTTACTAGATATTGAGATACCACAATGGTCACTAATAGTGTATATACATCATCCATAAACTCATCATATTGAGACAAAAACATCAATCCTTCTCAATTAATATCCAAAAACCATTATCTAAAATTTATATCCATAAAGTAATAGAATAAATAAATTAAAATAATATTTTAACTATAACAATAAGGAACCCAAGTGTCCTCATCCCCGAAAAATTAAAGAAAAATACTAACAATAAAAGGATTCTCATAACTATAATAATAAATATAATTAAATAATTATCTAAAATAAGTTTGTAAAAAAATAAATAAACAAAAAATATATATGGAATAATTTTTACATATATGGATCTATATCATCCTTAACTTTTATAATAACCCTATAAATAATTATTAGTGTTTCATGTATCCTCCCACAATCAATAATTTCTTGACGACCCCTCAATACTTAAGGTCTTAAAATTTTAACTTCTTTCCCACCATTAAATTTAACCTAAACCATGTGACCCATAAAGTTTCAAACTAATAATTATTGTTTGATATTCCTTTATATCATATATAGAGGGTCGTATATTATCCAAATTTTCTGAATCCTATTCTACTGGCTACTCTAATCTAAGGTAGAATTATAAAAATGATGTATATTTCCCTTATATAAGAAACAAACCAACTCCCTCGTGGATCTAATTGAATAATGAGAATAACTTGAATATAAGACCAATATATATATTATCTAAAAAAATGATAAATCTCTTGATTCCTTAAAGAACTGCCAGGAGGATGAGACTCATGGATCCCAAAACTGTTCAAACCTATATTAATATATTATAGATGATATTACAAAAAATATTTATACTTTAAAAAATAATCTCAATAATATATACACTCCATATAACCTCTAAATAGGTACTCAATTTCAACATATCTAATTGTAATTGGATTTATGATTATAGAGGTTCTGTAAAATGTTGAGATCATAATAATTCATATACTATCATATGTAGGAAGTGGCACTCCAAATTGATAAAATGAGAGACAAACTCCCATGAATTATACTCTCCCTAATGAATTTTCATAAGCTCTTATTAGAACTTAAATATGAGATTAAATAAAATTAACTCTTGCATAAATAGATCATGTAATTTAATCTTGTGATATTATAACATATCTTCTCACTGAATATCATTTTTTATCATTGAAAGGTTGAACTATGGACAAAAATTGATATAAATTTAATACGGGTCTTTCATGAAATACATATAAAATGGAAAGAAACCATGATATCCTCTAATAAATCATCTACTTTCTGATTTGATGCACCATCCTAAATTTCCAATAAACCCTATTGTTAAAAGTGTAAAAGTGTCACATGCCATGAAACATCCACTACAAAAATAATTTCATTAACCCAATAGAGAATTATTTTTGAATCCTCCTTCACTAAACCTACCTCCACATTTATAGATCTTAAATTATATGTCAATGAAATCAACACGGTTGAAAAAAATATTCATTAGTTAAAAATTGTTCAAGGACTTTGATAGAAGAATAATATATACAATAGTTTTCTGTAAGAAAACTACAATACTAAGAAACAAATCACACAAATCAACATGAGATTCATGAAATTACAAGATTCATGACCACATATATATAATTCCCTTGCTAAAATATACTCATCCCCTAGTTATTTTTAATAAATTATTGTGATTATTTTCTAGAATCACAATTATAATTTATATCTATAACTACTTTCCTTGGACCAATTCCCATAATGATTTAGGAATACCACTACTTTATCACCTTAAATATATTCTAAATTATTCTCACTCTAGCCACAAATTCTATAAATTTTCACTACGATACCACTATAAGTGAAGTTAACCCCCTAGAGACCCTAACTACAATTGATGAAGATACTAGTTTAGTGTCCCCCTAACCCCACATCTAATAATTATATGGTCATAGACTAGTATAGAGAGTATAAGTTTGAAAAATAGTTGGAATTGATCAAAAATATAACCTATATATTGATATTTATACCATTAAATCCCAAATATAAATGTTAATGAATATAATCCTAAATAATAAATATAACCTCAAATTATAATACAAGAATTTCAATAATCTCATAACAAATGTGTAACAAAATACAAAAGTGGATATAACTATGATAATCTCCCAAAAACATCCCAAAGGAAAATTATTAAATTTAAATTAAATTAAAAAAAAATCTATAGTGAAATGAGATTTTTTATATTTTTTCAATGAAAAATTTTTTTGAAGAAAAATATTATGATTTTAAATTGTTTTAATGAGAAAGGTTTTTATTTTTATTTCTAAAATAGAAAATGGGTTTTCTAAAAAAATTTAAAAATAAAGTGTGAATTTTATTAATATTTAAAAAAGGTATGTTATTTTTAAAAGTAATAAGAATATTTTATAACATGACCCAACACATTGATACCCTATCTAGGTTGGTAGTTAGGTCATGTGTACCACCCCAATCCCACCTATAATAAGTAAAGTGTTGGTGAAATTCACCAAGAATGCATACCTCACATATGGGGGGCCTTATAATAATGGTCTTGTATAAAACCACATACCACAAAATAATAATATAATACTATAAGGATGGACATAAACACCATATATAGTATAATATACATATGAAACAATCCAAATATCTATTAAAGTATGAAAACTAAAGCATCAAAAATAGGGGAAATATATGATCCCAACATCCCTTAATTAATACATGCCTTTAACAACTAGAAAAGGAAAGATCCACATCACAATAGTAACCATTACAAACATGGACCACAACTGTCACCATTGAGAATCACAAAGATCCAGATTTTCCAAAACCATATCCTCTCCAATCACCATTGAGCTATAAATTGTTCACATAAGACACCACATGTGTAGGTGAAACTCACATGTTGGGGTGAGTATAAACATACCCATTAAGAATTCCTAAAAATATAATGAGTAAAAACTAACAAATCAACACCTAATCAAATAACAGGTATAAACAAGAAGCCCTAGATATGATTTATGGATAGAGAATTGATGTTTTATTGACCCTTTCAATTTCATAATTCCACTCGATAACCCGATGAAAGTCTGATGGGTGTTCATCGGATTTCTATTGGTGGTGATGGTAGGATTTTCAAAAAAAAAGTTAATTGATTTTAAATTAATTAATAAATATTAATTTAAAAGGTTTTTCATCCCTTTTTTTCTTGTATGAAATGTGTACCCCCTCCCTCACATTAGTCTCTCATTCTTAAATTCTGAAATCTAGATATTCATTGGTCGAGCTATGATCTTTGTGTATTCTACAATATTGAATTGTTTCATGTAAGGATACCACCCCACCACCCATATTTACTAGATTTTTTTCAATATTTCACCACACATACACATTTATTCCCTAATTTGGGTATTTTTTCAAGTTTTCAAATTTTCTCTATTTAATAATGAATCAACCAAGGATCTTTGATGATCAGGATCTGACTAATATTAGGTGGGTTTTCCCCTACCTTCCAAATGGTATTTTCTTACCTGCATGCATATTATAAAATATGATAAATGTTGGTTTATTTTATATTCCCTAAAAGTGAATTAATTGGATTTCTTAATTTCTTATGGTGTGATTGAATGCTAATAGACCATGGGTATCCTACATGAGGTGTGGGTTGATACCAATGGTCATCACTGACCAATTTCTATGTAATATTTTTTATAAAACCAAGGTTTAAAATCCTGGATATGTTTATATGAATGAGAATTGATTCTATAAACCTTGTGTAGAGACCTATCATATTCCTAGGTGAAGAAATTTCTTGAGAAAGTGTTATGACAATAGAGATATGGATTAGAAATAGGGCCTTGTGTTGGGTATTTAGCTTGAGTGTATCACCCTTGATGTGCTAGTTAATTTCAAATGCTTTAAAATTGAATTTAAATGATATATCATTCATTTCAATTGGTTTCATGGTATGTGGTGATGTCTCTTCCACCAAAATATAATTAATGGTGGTGTTATGTTGACCCTTAGTGAATTAGTGGTATATCAGCCACATGAAATGAGTTGGTGATGTCTCGTCCACTCTAAATGAGATTAATGAACCATTGTTCACCTTGTAGCCAATGGAATGGTGGTACCTATTCTACATATATTATCATGTTAGTAGTATATCATCCACTTTTGTATTCTTATTAGTGTGGAATCATATAATTATTATAGTTTTCCTAGTAGTTCCTCATCCACTTAGGTACATATTCTAGTGGTGTACCTTTTACCCAGGATATAATGATAGTGGTGTAAAGACCAGATGAGATGGGTAAATAGTGATAAATAATCCACTTAGAGAATGGTATTGGTGCAGAAACATCCACCTATGGATGTGATATCTATGGTACATAATTCACCTAAATGGTGGTATTGGTAGTACATCATCTACCCAGGGATATAATATCATTGTTGCATCATCCATCTATATAAGCTATCTTTGTGGTGCATTGTCTACATGGAGACTAGAGATGGTTGTATATCGTCCACATAAAGAGTAATATTGGTGATATACCATCAAACTAGAATAGATTATTTTGTGGTATATAATCCACCCAAGATATGAAATGGTGGTGTATCATCCACATGATATTGGTGATACCTCATTCATATAATGATGACT
Source organism: Viscum album (assembly GCA_963277665.1). Lineage (NCBI taxonomy): Eukaryota > Viridiplantae > Streptophyta > Magnoliopsida > Santalales > Viscaceae > Viscum > Viscum album. The sequence continues at coordinate 571,668,999 of OY728151.1, forward strand.
TCTTCATCATTATCATTAGTTTGGTGATGTATAATTCACCTAGATGACTTTTGATGGTGATATATTGTTCACCGAGTGATGTAGGATGGTGATCGCACATTTAAATAGACTATAATAAAATGATTGATGTATTGTTGATTCTTGAGGTGTGTTCATAGAACATGGGTATATCATCTTGTTATAGTACTAGAAAAAGTAGGTATTGTCACACATGTTTTTGTGGGATCACTCTATATAGTGATATGTTATTTATTTATTATTGTTCACTTTACTATAATTTCAAATTTAGTATGTACCTATATTTAATGTATTTGTTACAAAAACTGTTGGTGGTGGCTCATTGAGTTATACTCAAACCCTACTTAGGAAGTACGGTACCCAAGAATATTTCATGTTTCATGAACCAGGTAAGGTAAAGAGCCCTATATATTTGGATGGTTGAGATAGTAGAGATTAGAGGGATTTGGGAGGTAGGTTTAGGCCAAGACTAAGGACCATTTATTGATGTATCATTTACATTTGACTATTTTTGGAACCGTTTGTATATTATCTACCTATTGAGTATTATTATTACAATGTATGACATTTATAGTAGTTCATTTTGATATAGCATGGTATTATTATTTACTGATGACTAAAATTTAGATATAGTATACATTTTATTACTAATATTATGTTGTGATTACTATTTATATAGTATTACTTCTTTCATGATTTATGGTTATATATAATTGAGATTATAGTCTACCCATATAATATATGTCAACCTTATTTACTAGTCAATAGCCTCAGGTATATGGGGAGGCATTCTTGAGGTACATGAAACTTTAGTTCAGTCACATTGGAGGTTCTCTAGACCAGGTATATTATAAATATGTATCAAAGACTTGTTTTTATTTTATATTACTATTAGGTATATGGTAGATAAGATATATGATGTTTTCATGTCTTTATGTGGATCTTATACCAGGGATAAGTTGACATGTGTATGATGGAAGCCCAAGTTTCCAGGGTTTTGATTATTTTTATTTGTTTTTAGTTTTATGGTTAGTTTTATTTCCAAATATAATGATTTTTTATATTAATTTATGATTTATCAATTTTTTGATGAGCATAGAATAGAAAGAAGCATGATCTCATGCATAATTTTTGGAAAATAGATCTCACATTATAGTCGTATACTTTTCTTTTATTGATATTTTGGTTCTAATAAAAGGTTTATTCACTCAATTTTTCAAAAAACAATTCTTATAAATTTTACCTATATAAATTTTTGGTGGAACTCTAATTTACCAACCCATGATTATTGACTCTTATTGTGATGTTATATGAATATTATGTGACCCTTATAGGATTATAACTATTCTAAGAGTGTGTAGGATGGGCATTTATCTTGTGTTATCCTTGTATTGTAAGGTAGAGTGGTGTGTGCCTATTATTTCTTAACATAAAGTGAGATATTTATAACTATGATAGAAATTTTCTCTAAGTCTTGTTCTTTAAATTATAATGAAATGCCACTATAATGACCTTAGATTAAGATCAAGGAAATAGGGGATAAGAATGCCCTTTGAACACTAAAGCTGAAGCCTCCAATTTCACCATTTCTTTCTATAAATTAGTATCTTAGAGAGTGTTTGTTTTTAATTATATAATTTTAAGGGCATAGGGATCTAAGAGATATCTGACCATGTTATACATGACTGGTGAGTTCCAACTACAATATCCAGGACAATTTGTGTCTAAGGGTAGACCAAAGGATACATAGTTCTATATAGCATCTTTGTTGACAACTTTTGATCATCTAGAGACACCTTATGAAAAGCGGGTGAAGCTTGTATATTATATACTATGGTGACTAAAAAATCAATGGTGGGACATTCTTATCTAATTAGGATAACATGTGGGATATCATGGATGTGATTTCAATAAAATTTCTTTTACCAGTTCTTTATAGTGACTATATAGGATGATAGGGCCATAGAATTTATATATCTGGTATATGTGGTATGTTAGTGATGGACTATGTCAATAACTTTATCAATATATTATTATTAAAAACTATGTTAGTTAGTGATTAAATTTATAAAGTTAAGAATTTTAAGGATGAATTAAGTCACTATATTCGATCAAGGGTGAATATATTCTAGTCGATATATTTTTCAAGGGTCTTGAATTAGTCTTTGGTTACTTAACAGATCTAGGTGGAAAGTAGATCAATGGGGCATCATGCTTCTTCTTCAAGGTTAGGTGTGAGACATCAGGTAGTAGGAAGAAGATATTTGAGTAATCTCATTAGTATGTTAATGAGTAAAGTATCCAAGTAAAGGGTTTGTTTCTTCCTCTAAGCGGGAAGGACTTTTATGAGTGTTAATAGTTTTTCCAAAAGGGAATATTTGAACAGATTGTGATAGTACACTGAAGAAATATCATGCTTGTGGGGATTTGGTTCATCTATAGAGGTATTGTGTCATTATAACATGGTTGGTTAGTGGTTGAAGATCTAGTTAGATCCAACATTTATTAGAAGGTCTGGAAGCATATAAACAGTTGAGAAGTTAGGGATACTCTAGACAGTTAAGATGTGCAATAGGTCATAGTACCCAAATTAATGGGTAGTAACACTAATCGGGAGATGTTCTTCAAGGTGGTCAGTAAATAGGATCTCATGGTTAGAGATCATTTTGTCTTAATTTCATCAATAAAACACAATCCATGAAGTTCAGGGAGGCATCTATAGTCTAAGGTACTATCCTTGTGGAATTGACATAGCTTTTATTCTATTTGATATGAGTATGTCACACTCATTCATATCTAGTCATCCAGTCAATTATTTAGGTCTTGTTTTAGAGTATATATATAGGTTTTTGTATATAATCTCGTATACATGACCATCTCATCCACATAACAAAAAGAAAATATTTCATTAAAATACATTCCCAAGACTATTTAGGTTTAGATTTTTATATAATTAGGATAAATCATTAACTAAAAAAACTCATGTTATTTATCTCAATTATAAATTTTCTCTTTTTATATGAAAATATTTAATTCATAATGAGCCTTCAATGTCTCCCATAATTCTCTATATAAGTAACTCTTCTATACAATTCATACTTTTCCTATTTTCATAACCTAAGTAAATTAAAACATAAGAAAAGGGGTGGACTCAAATGCTCAGTAAGCATAAACATAATCAATAAAAATCAAATATCATTAGTGATAATAATATTTTTATATGGGTATAATCAAGATACATTAGAAACTTATACGGAACAAAACATAGATCATGCATCCAAGCATAAGTCCTGGAATAACATAATATATGAATGAATCGATAAATATGAGCCATGAGAGCATAATATAATAATAATAAAATTTATAAAAATATGAATTCTTTCCAATATTTCACAAAACATTAGCATATGGAAACATTAATTTAATGATCCACACCATCAATTTCCATACTTATGAGAAAGTAAAATATATTTGAAAATACTTATCTCATGAGATATAAACATGCATCTAATTCATTGGATGGTGATATAGGACACCACTAATCATTAATTCATAATTACATGTTCTAATTAAAAATAATTCACTTATCACATCATAAATAACCCATAGAAATAAAGTTGATTTCTTAAAACTTTCAAATGAAAATCATTTACTTTTTATAGAATAAATAACCAATTGAAATAAAATGGGTTTCATTAAAAAATAGTAAAGATCCCATGGAAATAAAATGGGCTTTATATCCTTTTTGAGATGGTTTCGCATAAGGAAATAATTAATAATTCCATTAATAATAAAAACATGGTAAACCCTTGAAAAATAAATGGGTATCCAATGGAATTAAGTAAGTTTCTAGGTAAATATCATTCAATAGTGATAATAATGCATGTGGTATTTACACTATAGAGATAAAGGTTTTAAAGTTAAGACAATAATTTCCCTAATAAATTAATATATGGAACCTGGGTGAACACCCTTCAATCAAAGGAATTATAAATATATTATTCACATAGGTAAGGGATTGGAAAAAAATTAGGTTTATAAACAAATAATGACTAGGTAAGACTATGGCAGTGATGTATCATTTCTATGATAGAAATGAAAATTTCATAATCGATATAGAGAAAGAAGGTGGATGGTATTTTTTAAATAATATCCTTTATCAATAATAATATGTAACAAAGGAAGATGACTTAGATGAAAACCAATTTTTATAAGTATTATAAAAAACCACTTCGGAAATAAGAAATATTCTTGATCTTTTGAAATAATTTAAAAATAAATATTTATAAAATTAAGAGAAAAAATAATTACTTTGTAAGCCATTAAAACATATATAGAAATATTTATATAAAATTAAAAATGTGGTGGAATTAAATTTTCACATGTAAACATTAAAAAGAGAATCTTTTGAAATTCTTATGAAAATGACCCATGTGGTAAATGTCAAAATTTCCTTAAGGCTTTTTAAAAAAAGGTAAATTTATAGAAAATTGAATTAACCAATTATTAATTCATATATAAGGGCATTTTAAAGATTATATAATGAATACGAATTTGGAAAAAAGGAGTTTATCTATATAGAATAAGAGATGGGGTTAGTTTCACTTACAAGAAACACTTCAGGTAAAATATGAGTCAAAGAGAAATAAAATTTTGAGGGGAAATGTGAAACCCCATTAATATCCAATGAAAATGATGAGTATTTTTAGAAAAAATAAAAAAAACCTAAGTATTATCTTTTATAAAGAGTATTTATTTTTAAAATAATATTGGTAATCAAAACCCTTATGTTTTGAGTAACCTTTTGATCAAAACCCCTTTCATCTTTGGTATCTTTTGAATCGAAGGTCATTTAAACAAATTACATGATATGGATCTTCAAACACCATTATTACGGTAAATTTAATTAATTAGAAAGTTATAATACCATATTAAAGTTATCATGGTTTATATTAATAAATATTCCCAAAGAAATTAAATTTGTGAAAAAGAACCCCTTACCTCAATTCCTTCTTAGTCAAAATTTTCTCTAACCTCCTTTATACTAAAATTATCTATATTAATAACTCACATAAGAACATTTTTCATATATATAACCCTTAATAAAATTAATTTATAACTATTATCTATATTTATATTAGTTATTTATTATCTATTTTTTATATAGGGTGTGAGTAATCTTGATTATTTTGAACTAGTTTGTAATAGCAGTGTTGTTCTTAAATATTCTCCCAAAGTTAATAATTAATAGATCTTTAAATTTAATATAATTTATATTTTATAATTATTTATAATTTTATAATTTCATTTTATGGGGTCTTTTATATTATCCTTAAAAATGAATTTGTCGATGAGCATGTTTTAGTGATTTTTAACAACGAACGGTGGTATCATAATTAATAAGTTTAATATTAATGATAACATTATAGGACAAAAAAATAATTATATACTTATTTATACCATATATTATCATTAATTTATTTCTCATATTCATCAATGATATTATTTTATATCATTTTTTAAAGTAGGTGGTTAAACTGACCCAAATAAGAAAATACCATAATTAATGGGTGATTATAAAGTGATTTAGTTTTAATATAATTATAACATAATTATAATGATATGATGTAGTTATTATTAGTGTAATATATTATAATTTTACATTATTTTAATAAAAATATATCCAATGTGAAGTTATTTCATAATATGAAGAAATCATTTTTTTCTCTTAGAACGCTCTTTTGGACAGTTGAATTTACCAAGGTTATTTATTGCTCATATTTTTAACAAATTATCGGATATGTCTTTATAAAACCATAATAATTTTATAAAATCATATTTATCTATTAAATTCATTATAATGACCATATATGTAAGGAAGTGATGAAAAGAAAACTGGAAATCAATCATTCCATTGAGGCGGTAGTCCACACATACACATAGATAATGATTTCATTTTCCATAGTAAGGGAAAAATGAGTATTATGGCTTATCATTTTATAATATAAAATATATCATAAATATTTTAGAAATATATTTAATTCCTTATTATTACCATACTTGTACGGTGGGAAAGGAAAATGAAACACATCGTGTCGGGGAGGCGGTTGTCCGCACAACACACGAATGACGGTTTCATTTTTCTTAAAGGAAAAGTGAAAGGTCGTTAATGCCTATAACATAATTTTAATAAAATTAAATTATACTAATCATACTGATGTGGTGTAATATAATTCTAGGAAGAATAATTTCACATCAATAAATATAAATGACAAATGAGGGATTGGAAATTTATACCACACTTCATGGATTATCCCCTTTACAAAGGGGACAAATCCATTGAGGAGTGGTATTTTGAGAAGACCAAAACATATTTAAAGTGTATAATAATTTTTATGAGATGTTTTGGAATAATTGGGTCCAAACTAAGTGGTTTTTGGTGTGAGGGTAAGTGGGGGAGGGGTTCCCCTTATATAAGTGAAAGGGTATGGCATTTTTGTAAATACCCAAAAAAAATTAATAATGGGAAGTCACTCTCAGTGAAAGTAAATCCAAAATTGGGAAATTATGGATATGGGAAGGGATAATAAAGTCCAAAAATACCCATTCCCATACATTTTCTAAACATTTTTTTGGATTTTCCATCTTGTTTAAAAACTTTTCACGCCTTTTGATTTTTACCGAGGTAACTAGTTTTTACCAATGTAATTTATCATTTATGATTAAAAATAGAATGTTAATTATTAAATAATTTATACCTAATTATTAAAAATTCTAATTCCATTTTATATATATTAATTTTCGAAAATTGATAAAAAATATAATTAAAATACTAAATGTATAATATATTAAAAACAATTTTTTAAAACATAAAACTTAAGTTCTAAATGTCAAATGTGGTTTTGTAAATTAAAAATAAAATTTTTAAAACCTATAAATTTACTTATAAAATAAAAATTTTGTCTTTGATAAAGGTTTCTTAAATTCCAATTCATGTGTATATACTAATAATGTCATAAAATTCATGTTATTTTTAAAAATGGTATTTTGAATTATTCACCTAAAAATCTATATTTTCAGAAAAATAACAAAAAATTATCTTAAGATAATATTGAAATTATAAATCCAAAATTAATTTTTATTTTTTAAAAAATATATATATATATTTTATATTTTAAATTTTAAATAAAATCATAAAATATAATGAGAAATTCTCTTTAGAGGAAAATAACTTTTCAAAGTATTAACTGTTCTTATTCTTATTTCCTATAAACTACTAATAAAATTAGTGTTATTATTTTATATATATATTATTCATATCAATAATATATTATATTTTTTTCTTTAAATAAGTCACATAAATTTATTTATTTTAACATTTTTAAGATTTAAATGATCTAGTTCATGTTATTAATGCATTAGTAAATAAAAATCATTTTTCTTTAAAAGTAAAAAAATTAAAAAAGAATACATATGATAAATGACTTATTACATTAATAATTACCATATTATATCATTCTAATTTCTACTTACATATCCCTTTAATATCTCCACATAATATCTAAGCAAGAGGTAGGCTCTTGTGACAGTTGGGGTGGTGATTCCGCTAGCATAGATCTCATGGAAATTTTTAAGAGCTTGAATTTATCTCACATAGGATTTCACTAATATCATATTTGTTGAATTTTATCTTGGTATTAGCCTAGGTAAAACCCTAGTGAAGATATCTCCTTCCTAATATCTGATAAATGAGCTTCACAAGGGAGGCTTCCACTAATCAATGCCATTTCTTTCTTTCGTAGATTTTATAATATTGTTACTTCATTTCATACTTTCTAATTTAACAGTTATATTATAATAGTAAAATTTTAGCTTAACATATCACGGTTTCATTTTTGTATTTTGTTGAATTTAGAATAATTTATTAACAAAATATTTATTTGAGGAAAATATATAGTTAAATCTCAATTTGTTACATCCCCCCTAAATAAATTGAATCCTCACAATTTTAATTATTACTCACTTAAAAATTTATGGATTCTATAACTCAAGAATCAATTTCCAATGAAGATTCTTCCTCACAATCCTAGGTTTGACTAGTGAACACATATTTTCTATCATAATAGTTATATAACTAATGTTGAGTTTTTATTTAACCTTTTTGGCTAAATACCCCAATACAATGGGAGTAATTTTTTTTAAAGTAATTTTATAATCATTCTTTTATTAATAATTGATCACGGTTGGACTTTTATATGTGATTTTATAATCTTGGAATTTATAATTATCAATAGAACCAATACATTCCGAATATGACATCATATTTAATTAAATTAAGGATAATAGAATTTTATAAGAAACACGGACCTATAAACATCTATTAAAGGGGCTTTATATATTTGGGAACTAAAATTTTTTATTAATAATTCAGCATTTAAAAATAAAGTTAGTGATTTAATATCCTTATAAAATATTATAGGTATAAATAAGTGGGTTGAATAAGATAAAAATAAAACACATGTATTTTTTAAGTGGGTGGTGAGTGTTCCTCACTCTACATTGTCTTCAAAACTCACTTCCATGGTTTTGTATTCATAGGAATTCCTTTTTATTTGAAGTTTTCAGTGACTATCATCCTTTTTATCCATTTTATTAGAAAATTTACTGAGATAATGTCCAATTTCTCCACATTTCAAGTCATGAACTGTCAGTACTGCAATAGGATGAAAATTTTTCCTTTAACTATGTCCACCAATCTCTTCACTTTTCCTCAATATTTAGTTTCTATATAACCTCCTTTTACACACAAAAAATATCTCTTATTTCTTTTTAGACATTCCCCTTGACGATTCTTACCACATTTTTGACATGAAGGAACTTAAACATCATTTACTTTATCATCTTCATCACCATAACTTCCATGAGGCTATATCATTCTCTTATTTTGTGTGTTTTTAAGATATACTAATTATATATTGTTAATAATAATTCTTGATAAATGTTTTTCATAATAATAAGATTTACCATTATCCTGTTAGGTTTCAAACTGGGACAATCTCTCTATTGTTAGTGGCATCTAGTGTTAACTGGGTTCTTTTGAGCTTCATTCATTACTGAAATAAAAAGGAGTTAATCATGAGTGATGCATAATAAACACAATAAAAGGATTAATGTTATATAATCACATAAATAATTCAACCATTAAATTTCTTACTTTTAGAAATTATTACATTTGTTTTCAGTTTAACCTAAATCACTCTTGGTTCAATATAGGTTTATTTAGTTTGGGTAATCTTATACTATTTATCCTAATTCATTAACATAATAAATCCTTAATAATGGATTTTAAAGTGAATGTGATTAACCAAAAAATATTTCTTAGGAGTGTAAAACTAGGTGTTCAATTATGTATCTTTGTTGTGCACTAAGTAAAGATTGAGTTAATACCTAATGTTCCCCTTCTAGGGATATTTCCCCTATGCACATATATTCTAAATCCTACATCTACTTCTGGTATCCTGATATTATGTTATTTCCAAAAAAGCACACAATATCTACTTTACCAAAATTATAATATGTTATCTTATATTCATACTTATACCTTAGACGAATCCCTATGGTTTTCATTAAATTTCTCTTATCCTAATCCAAATAATATTACCTCATCAGACCTAAAGGGTAATCTATACCTTTAAAATTATAATCAAACTTAACTTATCAACCTTTTATGAAATTTATAACTCACAATTTATCCTCAAATTATATCATCCTAATCTGTAGATTTATCTAAACTACGCTCTGATACCAACTATATCATCATGCGGACATCACTGTCTTATCCATATAACATGAAGAAAATATTTTATTACAATAAATTTCTAATACCTTTTAGGTTTAGAGTTTTATATAATTAAGAAAAAACATTAACTAAAAAACCCATGTTCTTTTTATCAATTGGACATTTTTTCCTTATATACGAAACTACGTAATCAATAATGAGTCTTCAATGTCTCCCAAAAATTCTATAACTAAGGAACTCTTATATAAATTTCATACTTTTACAATCTTCATAATCTATAAAAACAAAAACAAAATAAAAGGGGTGATCTCAGATACTCAATAAGGGTAAATATAAGAAATAAAAATCAAATATCATTATTGATAATCAGATAAGAATATGGGTATAATCAACATACAGAAGAAACTTATACCCAATAATACATAGATCATACATCATGGAATAAGTCTTTTCATAATGTAATACATGAATGAGTCAATAAACATGATCCATGATATCATAACATAAGAATGAAAATAAGTATAAAACTAAGAGAAAATATTTTCTTTTTAAACCATTAAAATATAGTAAGAAATATTTATATAAAATGATAAAGTTAGTGGAATGACATGTTCATATATAAATGTTAAAAAAGAATCTTTTCATGTTTTGAAAAAAATGAACAATGAGGAAAACATTAAAATTTATTTAAAACTTTTTAAAAAAGGTCAAGTAGTATAAAATGAACTTAATAAATTATTTATTCCTAGATAAGTACATTTTCAGGAGAATCCAATTAATAAAAATATGGGAAAATAGTGGTCCCCAACTGAGAAGAAGTGATGGGGTCAGTTTCACTTATAAGAAACACTTTGGGTAAAATATGAGTCAAGGGGAAAAGAAATTTTTAGGGGAACATATAAAAACCCATGAATATCCGATGAAAATGATGATGGTTTTTATAATGAATATGAATTACATGTATGTATTATCTTTATAAAACAATATTTATTTTTAAAATAATATTTTCAATTAAAACCCTTATAGTTTAAGTAACATTTTAATTAAAACCCCTTTCAACTTTAGTATCCTTTAAATTGAAGAAAATTTAAAAAAATTAAATGATATATATCCTAAATCCCCATGAGTATGGTAAAATACCTTCATTGGGAACTAATCACACCATATTAAAGGTTTCATGGTGCACAATCATAAATATGTCTTAAGAAATTACATTTGAGATAAGGAACACCTTACCTCAATTCTTGCTTAGTTGAAATGCGCTCTGACCTCCTATATAAAAAAAGTGATTATCTTAATCAATAATTCAAGAATATTTTTAATATCCATAACCAATTATAAACTTCCTTTATATTTATTCTCTATATGTATGTTATTTATTATCAATTTTTGATATCAGGTGTGAGTAATCTTGATCGTTTTGAACTAGTTTGTAATAGAGGTGTTTTTCTTCATTATTAACCTAAATTCTATCATTATAATATCATAAAAGTTATTTTAATTGATTTTTTATAATTTTTTAAAATGTTATAATTTCATTATATGGGATTTTTGGTTACGATCCTTATAAATGGATTTGGCAATGAGCATGTTTTGGTGAGTTTTAACAACAAATAGTGGTATCTTAAATAATGATTTTGATGTTAATGTTTACATTAAAGAACCAAAAAAACTCAGTATATGCTTATTTATATCATATATTATCATTAAATTAGTTCTCATAGTTATCCATGATATTATTTTATATCATTGTTTAAGTATGTGATTAAAACGAAACAAACAAGAACATCCATGTCGCGACCCGACCCATGTCAGGGCTCGAGCCGTAACTACCCCAAGCATGCCTCCATAGGCCAGGTTAGGGAGTTTTTTACCTACAAACCTATACACACACACACAGCCAAATCAATGCAAGAGTACAGAGGTAATGGAAAAAAAAAAGATGAAAACACTAATATAAATAAACCAAACATGCATGAACTGCTAAATAGTACAAGTATGGTACAGTAAACTAAAAGGGGAAAATGGGGAAAATACATGCCTAACCAAAAAAGTGTCACAACCAGGAAGTAATTGAAAATTAAACAACTGATAGAGCCCTGATCCTTGAACCCAAACTACAACCACTGTACGCGGTCCAAGAACATGTATCCCTATGCTCCTCTGAAGTCACAATCAACTTATCCATCATCTGCATAAGTCATGACACGTGCAGGCAAAGACCATGAAGGGGTGAGTATAAAAATAATTAGTAGGACGACCCAAAAAGGTGAAGGGGGTCCGTAATAGATACTCTGAAAAGGAAAGAAGTAGATGGGATAAGGTACAGTAAAAGGAGTGTAGCTCAACCCAACAAGAGAGTGAAGTAAGATCATCCAAACACAAGGATCTAGAAACAGTGAGAAGATGAACGTCTCGTCAAGTCCATACTACCTATATTAGAATAGTAGACTCATCCAACCACAAGAATCAGGACACAGAAATCACATGGAATACCCCACACGTCTTCGCCTCTCTTGGAAGGATAGTATCCAAAACCCAAGGAGTGGGAACTGAAAAAGAATATATATATACTTAGTCAAAGAAGCCCAAAAAATGGAGTAAGGGGATCTCCATATCACATCTTAGGCTACGAAAACAAGTAGCCAAAATTCCCAGAAGTAACCATCAATGCATAGCATCCCACGTGTCTTCTTTGAACAGAAATTCAAAGGGACTCAATCACCGCACCTTAATGCTATCTACTTTGGGTGGCACTGTCTCACCCTCATAGTTTTAGGTCACTTTACAGGGACATGTCTCATTGGGGAAAGTGTCCCTCTTCCTTGAGAGCCCAAAGGTATTTCAAAGAATGCCTCGTCACTTTCACACAATCGAGAGGTTGTGTCACAAGGTCGAGGACCCATACCCAGCCCGACTGGAGGGTTCTACTCTAGTGTCGTCAAGGAACCATCCCCATCCTAGCTATAGGGTTCCAATCTAGTGTAGTTGAGGATCCATCCCAATCCTGGCTTGAGGTTTTTACTTAGAAAAGATCGAGGACCCATGCCAAGCCTGACTGGAGGGTTCTACTCTAGTGTCATCATGGACCCATTCCTAGGCCAGCTAGAGGTTTCCACTTAGAAAAACTTTGCTACAGTCATTAGGTGCCACCCTAAATAGGTTTCACACCCAGAAAATCTCTCATCATAACTCTAAATACACTATGGAGGGAACCATCATGTTCTACGTGAAAAAACACCCAAGATAGGCTACTCATAGGAAAATATCTGAGTTTGGAGGAAGGAGTTACGAGAGGTATAAGAATTCGCATAGTAGTACATAGTGTGTGTGGGGCCCACATGATTTGTGGCCTTGTTTCATTTACAGGTCGTGTACCTAACCATTCCTGGGTACTAAACTGTGAATAAGTACCCCCAGGCATGCCAAGGTACTCCCAAAGTATATGGCGTGTTTAGTCAGAAGGTTGACGAGCGCACAACACTCGTCATTGATCAGCAGGGAGAAAACATAATTTTTATGACACACCTGCTCAAAAGGTCCCAGAACATTTGAATTCGTCTCTTCATACATCTTATCCACTCTCACAAGATTTAGTGCTGATGTAAGCCGTGAATTCTCTTTAAAATCATTAAAAGGATATTCCACTAATATTACTTTCATGTTTCTACATATAATGAGATCACAAACAAGGCTCCACACATCCAAATGGATCACACCATTGTGATCCTTGTAGAAAAATGCATGAGATGGACTACGCATTAGTCCAAAATGGGTACCTGGTGAAAAGGTTTCATTTCACCGCAATGCATGTGAACCGGGCCTCGTGTGTCACACACCTCCTCTGTGGTTTAAACACCTAAAATTGGTATTGAAAAGTCTACCTCAATTTTAGGGCCACAATGTCACTGACAGCTTTCTAATTCGATGTCATATAAAAGAGTTATGACATATGAAATATTCTATGACAATAATATTATTATTACAATTGGGGTGTTTTGTGGGTCTGAACCATGAACCAGAATTCAATGTCTGATATTAGTCTTGAATCAACCATCTTAAAGACAGGTTCATGTTACTATTAATGGCAAGTCAATCAGACAATGCATGTAGGAGTTAGAATGGGTCAAAGATTTAATAATAATATATTATTATTATTATTTGAGCATTTTGGTTACCTGATCCACAAACCCAAAAAAGGCATCCAATATTGGACTCAAAATGTTCATCTCAAAATCAGGGTCATACTGCCATTGAAGGTTTGTCAAACCAAGATCGCATGGAGGAGTTACAAACAAAATTATGTTTTTACAACCAAAAATAATAATATTATTATTATATTATTACTATATTATTATTATATTATTATTATATTATTATTATAATTTATAATTGATTTCTCTAAAACCTCATGACCAAGATAATCCATGCACAAGACAAAAGCGGCGCCTCCCTTTTCTTTGACTCCATGCCCAGCACTCCCCACTCATTATTATTTTATTATTGTTTTTTTATTTATTTTTTTATTTCCATCTTTCTTCTCCCACTAATTTCACTCTACAACCCTAATTGAGGGTATCTCCCAAACGCGGCCCCTAGTTTCTTGCACGCAGGCCACCACATGTGCCTCCTCCATGCCGCCCTACTTCTTCTATCATTGGGAGTCATGCCCCTTCAACCTGTTGTCGCGCCGACCACCACCTTACCACCATCCATCGCACGTCACGTCCAACCTTCACTATCTTGGTCGTACGTCGCCGCACCGTTCGCCCGCTCGGTGTCACTATTATTTCCAAATGGAACTTCACCTCTGTTCAAACCCAATCCAGCCTAAAACTTTCGGATTCTTCACACATTCATCGTAATGATCCCGGATCTATGCTCTGCTCACGATTCCCTCACCATTCCACGAATCTGCCCCGAATTCGGGCTCCTGGTCGATCTCAGGTTGCCTAGAAATTTTCAAGGTGGGAACTGTAGGGTTCCTCTAAATAATAACATGAAGAATTGTGGAGGAAAAGTCACATGAGAAAATTTTTGGATTTTTTTCCAAGATTTCTTGGCCAAATGATCAAGAATAGGCATCCGGGTTATATGAGAAATTGAGAAAAAAACATGTTTTTAACAATTTGATAGTGCAAGGGGGTGCAGATTATAGAATTAATTATCAACATGATCAAAGTTTAATCAAGTTCATAAAAACACCAAAGATGAGTCCTACCTAAATCATATTGATTGTTGTTGATGAAGATCACACTTTCACAATGATTGGAAGAATTTGTTGTACTTGTCGCGCTTCGATTCGCCTAGATCCAAGGCTTTGTTGTTCTTTTTCCATCATTCGTCAACGGGGAGGAGAAGAGAAGAGAGGATTTTTTATCATTATCAAAACTTAATTATGAGGCCAACCCCTATAAAAAATAATTTATAACTTATCATTATGTTAAAATAAATTAATCAAATAATTAAATAAATAATTATCTAATTATCTAATTAATCATCCACGATGGAAAGTAAGCCAAACTCCAGACGCCGCCAGAGGTTATACCCTAGCTAGGGTAAATCCTACGTTTTGAGCTCATCAGTGGTCTCAGATTTCTCATCTGAGTCTCTATTCTTGAGTTATTTGAGTTTGAGATGTTAAATTAATAGATTAATAATTTAATTCATCCATTTAACATACCACCTTCAAGTGAAGGATCTGAACGTCCCACGCCGACTCATTTTATGTCATGCCTATGGTTCACACTGTGTTCTGAACCCAAAAATGACCTCATATTTTTTATCTAGTCAACCATTTAAGAGATATCCCATTTTCTTTAATTAATTGTGCATTCATAAAATAAAATATATTCAATATTTTTATAAAATTAATTTCGATCACACTGGGCCTTAGAATTGCATGTCGTATAATCACCTATCTCTCGAATAATATATAGAAATATTCCAAAGTAATATTAGGAAAAAACTGGGTCTCTACATTATTCCTTCCTTCAATAATTTTATCCTCAAAAAGAAAAACTAGGGAAACAACTCATTATATCAATCCCACACTTAGCTCTCCCGCTCACAAGGAAACTCTTAGACGTTTTTGTGCTATCACAGCATACGAACCAAAGGGACGGTACATCCTTATAAGGTTTTCTCCTAGAACAGGGTCTCATGATTCCCTCCTTTAGAATATCCATATGATGAAACACCTAAAGATATATAGTTACATGGGATTTCACAGTCGATGCATCACAACCGAGACTCTCTTATATGCTTGATAAGCGAAGGAGTAAACACCATCGACTGAAGAAAAACTTTACCCTCTTTCTCCACCAGGGTTAGCTGTAGGGAATTTAACTGCTCTAAACATCCTGAACTGACATGATCCTGGGAGTTCCATCACTTCCTGATAAGGGAATATGCTACAATTTTTCCATTCCCCATAGTATAGACTATCTTGAAGTCATAATCCTGCAGGAAGTTCATCCAACATCACTTTCTCAAGTTCAAGTCTCCCTGAGTGAAAAAATACCTGAGACTCTAGTGGTCTAATTAATCCACAAAGTGCTCTTCCAGAAGGTAACATCTCCATAATCTCAGGAAGAAGACTAACACTGTCAGCACTAGATAGTGAGTTGTTTCATTCTATTCATGGGGCATCCATCACCTCAACCTGTACTTGTTAACTATAGTTTATATACTTGATGTTGAGCATGCAAGGTACCAATGAACAAGGAATATGAGTAAACACATCCAACTGTAAGAGGATAAACACGGAAAGCATGTGGCATACCATGCATGTCTTAACCCCTATTGAAAGGAGAGTATTCCCAAAACAAGAACTCCGCCACACCCACTAGTGGAACTCCAAAAAAGGGAGATCAATCAGAAAACTCCACTGGCAATTCCAGGACCTGCTCTGACACACCATCACACAACCTCACCCTGAACGCACAAGTTAGAGGGGTTCTTCCACCACACCTCGATACTATCTTCTTTGGGTGGAACTAACTCGCACTCATATTTTTTCTCGCATTTCAAAAATGTGTCTCAGTAGGGGAAGTACCCCTCTTCCTTGTACATTCATAGCTACGTTGAACAATATCGACATAGGATTACACCGACACCTCACATCACCCTGGTAAAACCTCAAGCAAGGAGTAGGTAGAAAAGAGTACTTCACATAGTTCCTAACAAGTTCTACTAAAAAAATTAGAAAGGATTCAAGGCATAACTTTTATCATATCATGCTCTATAGGATCGTAGACATCCAAAGCTTATGACTATCCATGGACCCAGCTTCCAGCTTCCTAATCCTAACATGGTCCACTTGGTGGTGGTGTAAAGACCAAATAATGTTATCCCCCACCTACATCTCCTCCCACTCATTTTCCAGCACCACTTCCCTGGGCACCACCCTGATCATGGTGTTGTCTCTACCACGGTGTCCCACCCGCTACTTTTCTGGTGTTCTCAGCATGTCTGGTTAGGCAGTCTTGTGCCATGTGACCTCACCCATCACAAGCATAACACTGACCCTCTTTGGGATGAATCGATGCCCAAGCCTGATCATGAAAAGATATCCTATGTCGATATCTTTTCATTTGACATCTGCTAGCTACTGAAGACGTCTCAACTCTATTGCGTCCACTACCACAACCAGCTGACCGGCATCCCTCTGCTAGGAAACTTTCCATCATGAGTGCCTACTCCAGTACCCTGGCATAGGTGGGGATTCACAAGGGTACTATGATAGCACAGATCTCTCTGCGGAGTCCCTGATCAAACACATGTGCTCATAAGTAGTCATTATAGATCATGTACAAAGAGTAGCGTGCATGGTCTGTGAACCTAGTCCCATTCTCAGTCACCATCATTCCTCCCTTTTGAAGTTATAGGATCTCCTGAAGTCAAATTGAGCACAAACATGAGGGTTTTGACTCCTCGCTAAACAAATATGGGAAGGCATCCCATGAGAGAACTGACTCCTCGTGTATCTGAGTAACTGGGCTCCACTAATGTTCAACTTCTCCCTGGAAAAGCCTGGATGCAAAAGCCATCATATAATTTTTTGGTGTTCGTACAATCCTAAAGAGGCGGACCACCGACTCTAACCAAACCTCTACTGCCTGAGGGTCTGGATCACTATGAAACCTCAGTGGTCTCTATCACTGGAACTAACAATGTGCGCTCAACCTATGCACATCCTCAACCTACTCTGATGGGGTTGTCTGCTTCTCAACAAGTGTAGGTGCTTATACCTACCCAACTGGAGAAAGGGGATAACATGATGGGTCCTAAACTGAGGCCTCATTACTCATAGGGTTATCATCGCAAACCAAATCTAGTATCCTAGCTATCTATCACCGTGGATATATCCTGAATGTTAAGAAGGAGTAGCATGGTCAGATGATCATATTCATATATCAAAAACTATGGGGATATGACTCAATAAGGATATTCAAAGACTCAATCCTATATGATTCATGTACCATTGTTCCCTAAAATAGGTGTCTTAGGGTACCGATTCGACAAGCGGTTAATCAAGGTCTTGGTGAAGGGATATGTCGGCTGCTCGTACCATCACTGGACTCCCTAGCTTGAGAGACTCTCTCAAGACACATAAACATTGTTTCCCTAAACCCAACCAAGACTATTTTAGTGAAATTTATAAAAAAATTCCAAGGGTCGAACCACCTTTAATACCACTTTGTCACGGCCCGACCCATATCGGGGCTCGAGCCGTAACTACCCCAAGCCCGCCTCCATAGAACAGGGGCAGGTAACTAGCGTCAAAGGCACAACAAACTTGGGAGCCCTTTAACTATAAAACTATACACACACACATAGCCAACTCAATGCAAGAGTTCAGAGGGAAAGGAAAAAAATATGCAACACTGTTATAAATAAACCAAACGTGCATGAACCACTAAAAAGTAAAAGTACAGTACAATAAACTGAAAGGAAAAAAAGGACAAAATACATGCCCAACCAGAAATGTTCCATAACCGATAAGTAACTCAAAATTAAATAGTTGAGAGATCCGTGCTCCTATAACCCAAGCTATGACCATCGTATGCGGTCCAAGCACCTGTATCCCTATGCTCCTCTGAAGTCATGATCAATCTTTTTGTCATTTGTATAAGGCACGACACATGTGGTCAAAGCCCATGTAGGGGTGAGTATAAAAATAATCAGTAGGATACCCCAAAAAGAAGAAGGGGGAGCCATAAGAGATACTCTAAAAAGGAAAGTAGTAGATATGACAAGGTACAGAAAAAGGAGTGCAGCTCAACCCAATAAGAGAGTGAAGTAAGATCATCCAAACACAAGGAGCTAGAAACTGTGAGAAGATGAAATTCTTATCAAGTCTTTATTACCTATATTAGGAGAGTAGACTCGAACAACCATGAGAAACTAGACAGAGAAAGCACATGGCATACCCTGCGCATCTTCGCCTCTCTTGGAAGGAGATTAGCCAAAACCCGAGGTGTGGGAACTGTAAAATAATATATATATATATATATATATATATATATATATACACACACATATATATGCTCAGTCAAAGAATCCAAAACAAGGGAGTAATGGGATCTCCATATCACATCTCATCCTAGGAAAATGTCTCTCCAAAATTCCTAGAAGTAACCATCGATGCCTAGCATCCCACACATCTGCTCTGAACGGAAAGTCAAAGAGACTCAATCACCACACCTTGATACTATCTACTTTGGGTGACACTATCTCACCCTCATGGTTTTAGGTCGCTTCATAGGGATGCATCTCGGTGGGGAAAGTTTCTCTCTTCCTTGAGATTCCAAAGGTATGCCAAAGAACGCCTCGTCATTTTCACACAGTCGAGAGTTTGTGTCACAAGGTCAATAACCCATACCCAACCTTAATGGAGGGTTCTACTCTAATGTCTTCGAGGACCCATCCCTATCCCAACTAAAGGGTTCCACTCTAGTTTCTTCGAATACCCATCCCCAACCTAGATGGAGGGTTCTACTCAAAGAATATTGAGGACCCATTCCCATCCTGGATGGAGGGTTCTACTCTAGTGTCATCAAGGACCCATCCCCAGCCCAACTGGAGGATTCCACTTGGAAAACACTATTTCAGTCATTGAGTACTGCCCTGGATAGGCATCACACCTTGAAAATCTCGCATCATAACTCGAGATCCACTACAGAGGGAACCATCGCATTCTACGCAAAAAACACTTGGGATAGTCTACTCGCATGCCCATGTCCGAGTTTAAAGGAAGGAGTTGCAAGAGGTATAAGAATTTTCATAGTAGTACATGGTGTGTGTGGGTCCCACATGACGTGTGGCCTCGTATCATTTCCAGGTCATGTACATAACCATTCCTAGGTACTAAACTATGAATAAGTACCCCTATGCATGCCAAGGTACTCCCATAGTATATGGAACCTCTAGTCAGAAGGTTTATGATCACACGATGATTGTCATTGATCAGTAGGGAGAAACTGTAATTTTTGTGACACACCTCCTCAAATAGTCCTAGATCATTTGACCTCATCTATTCATGCATCTTATTCAATCTCATAAGAGTTGGTGATGATGTAAGTCATGGATTCTCTTAAAACTCATCAAAAGGATATTCCACTAATATTCCTTTCATGTTTCCACATTTAATGAGATCATGAATAAGTCTCTACACATCCAAATGGATCAAACCATTGAAATCCTTTTGGAAAAACACGTAAGACAGACTACTCATTCATCCAAAATGGGTACCTAGTGAAAAGGTTACATTTCACCGTAACAAGCGTGAATCGGGCCTCATGAGGCCCACATCTCGTCTATGGTTTAAACACTTGAAATTGGTCTTGAAAATTCTCCCTCGATTTTAGGGTCACAATGCCACTGACAACTCGCTAATCTGATGTCGTATAAAAGAGTTTCAACAAATGCAAGATTCCACGATAATAATAATATTATTACTATTGGGGTGTTTTGTGGGTCTGAAACAAGAACCAGAATACAATGTCTGATATTTGTATTGAATCGACCATCTTAAATATAGGTTCATGTTGTCATTTATGACAAGTCAATTAGATGTTGAAAGTAGGAGTTAGAGCGGGTCAAATATTTAATAATAATAATATAATATTATTATTTTAGCACTTTGGGTACCCATTCCGCAAACCCAAAAAAGACATCCAATATTGGACTTGGAATGTCCATCTCGAAATAAGGGTCGTACTGCTGCTGACGGTCCATCAAACCAAGATCAAACGGAGGAGTTACGGACAGAATTATGTTTTGACAACCAAAAATAATAATATTATTATTATATTGTTATTATTATTTATAATTGATTTCTCTAAAACCTCATGAACAAGTTAAGCCATGCACAAGCCAAAAGTGGAACCTCCCTTTGCTAAGACTCCATGCCCAGTAGACCCCACTCATTATTCTTTTATTATTGTTTTTTTTTAATTTATTTTTTTTATTTCCTTCTTTCTTCTTCCATGAATTTTACTCTGCAACCCTAATTGATGGTATCTCCCAAGCACGGCCCCCTTTTTCTCGCACGTAGGCTGTCACATGTGCCTCCTTCGTGCCTCCCTACACCTACCGCCACCGAGAGCTATGCCCCTTCATCCTGCCACTGCGCTGACCACCTCCTTGTCGTCGTCTGCCACACGTCATAGATGACCATTTTTGTCTCAATCACACAACACCGCACCGGTCTCCCGCTTGGTCTCACGGTTCTATCCACATGGAATTGAACCTCCATTCAAACCTAATCCGGCCTAAAGCCGTCATATTCATCATCCATTCATTGAAACAATCTCGGATCTATTCTCCTCTCACAATTTCATCACCATTCCACGAATCCACCCCGAATCTGGGTTCCTGGTCGAGTTTGGGTCTCCTCACAATTTTCGAGGCGGAACTATAGGGTTCTACCGACAAAAAACATTAATAATTACAGAGGTAAAGGCACATGATCAAAGATTTGGATTGTTTTTCAATCTTTCTTGGCCAACTAATCAAGAACGGCCATTCGGGTTAGATGATCTATCGAGAAATAACATGTTTTTAACAATTTGATAGGTGCAAGAGGGCACTGATTAAATAATTAATTATCAACATACTCAAAGCTTAATCAAGGGCATAAAAACACCAAAGAAGAGTCCTACCTAGATCATATTGATCTTTTTTTTACAAATATATCACTTGTGAAACAATCGGAAGAAGTTATTGTGTTTGTCACACTTCGATTCGCCTAGATCCAAGGCTTCATTGTTCTTCATTCATCGTTCGTCAATGGGGAAGAGAGGATTTTTCGTCGTTATCCAACCAGAATTATGCGTACAACCCCTCTAAACAAATAATTTATAACCTCTCATTAGGTTAAAATAGATTAATCAAATAATTAAATAAATAATTATTTAATTATATAATTAATCATCCATGATAGAATGTAAGCCAAACTCCTAACACCTCCAGATATTATACCCTAGCTAGGGTAAAGCTTATGTTCTGAGCTCATCAGTGGTCTCATATTTCTCATATGATTCCCCATTTGTGAGTTATTTGAGTTTGAGCTATTAAATGAATAAATTAATAATTTAATTCATTCATTTAACACACCACCTATGGGCGAAGGGTCTGAACGTCCTGCACTGACTCATTTTATGTCACGCCTAGTGTAAACACCGCATTCTGGACCTAATCGTGACCTTGGATTTCTGATCTGATCAACTGTTTAAGAGATATCATATTTTCTTAAATTAACTGCACGTGCGTAATATAAAATATATTCAATATTTATATAAAATTAATTCTGAGTACTTAGGGCCTCAGAATTTCACGTCGTCTCGATTCTTAGCTCTGGAATAATATTTATAAATATTCCAAAGTATTATTAGGCAAAAAATAGGTCTTTACAATCCTGTAATTAATGGATGATTGTGAATTTATTTAGTTGTAATATCATTACAATATAATCTTAATTAACTTATTTAGTGTTTATTAGTGTTATATTCCATAATTTCAAATAATTATAAGAATTATATAGTTTATATAATGTTATTTCATAGTATGAATAAATCATTTTTTTTCTCTTAGAACGCTCTTTTGGATGGTTGAATTTACCTTGGTTATTTATTGCTCATATTGTTAATATGTTGTCCAATTTATATTTATATAACCTTAATAATACCATAAAAGTAATATTTATCCATTAAACACATTCACATAATTGTGAATGTAAGTTGGTGATGAAATGAAAAATGGAAATCAATCATTCCATGGAGGTGGTAGTTCACACGTACACATGGATGATGAGTTCTTTCTCCAAAGAATGAGGAAAATAACTAATATGGTATATAATTTAATAATCTAAAATATTCAATAAATATATTATTTATATATTAAATTCCATATTATTACTATTTTTAAGGTGGTGAAGAAAATCGAAACACGTTGCGTCGTGGAGACGGTAGTCTACACACTGCACGAATGATAGTTTCATTTTTCTTAAAGAAAAAGGGAAATGTGTTTAATGCTTGTTCCATCATTATAATAACATTATGATATAATAAAAATATTTATGTTATCATTTTAAGACATTATAACATATTTTCAGGAAGAATAAGTGCATCTAAATAAATGGAAATGAGAAAGGAGAGGTTAAAAATTTATACATCACTTATTGAATTATCTCTTTTGAAAAGAGGGTTAAGCCTTTTAGGGATGGTATTTTGAGAATAAAAGAACCTATTTACATTGTATAAAAATTTATAGGAGACTTTTTGGCAGATTTTGGGCTGAAATATATGGTTTTTGGTGTGAGAGGAAGTGAAGAGAGGAGTTCCCCTTTTATAAGTGAAAAAAGGATGGCATTTTTCTAAATACCCAAAACTTTTTAATAATGGGAAGTCACTCTGAAGGAAAGTAGCTTCAAAATTGGTAAATAATTGATAGGGGAAGGGATAGGTTCAATCATGGCCTCAACCACCTATTCATGCACATGTTTTAAACATGTCTGTGGTCTTTCCCTCTTAGTTAAACCCTGTTTACCCCTTCGGATTTTTACCTAGGTAACTACTTTTTACCAAAGTAATTTATCCTTGATGATTTAAAATAAAATATAACTTATTGAATAATTTGGACTTAATAATTCTAAATTTAAAATAAATTTTATTATATTAATTTTCTAAAAGTGATGAAAATAATAATTTTAAAATACAAAATCTATAATGTTTCAAAAACATTTTTTTGAAAAATACAACTTAAGTTCTAAAATGTCAAATATGGGTTTTAAAATTAAAAACAAATTTTTTTGAAATTATTAATTCACTTATAAAATAAAAAAATTAGGAAAAAATTTCTTAAATTTAAAATTTTTACTTATATACTAATAATTTCATAAAATTCATGTTATTTGTATAAACTGAATTTTTACTTTTCACCTAAAAATCAATCCTCTTAGAAAAATACCAAAAATTCATATTAAACTAATATTGAAATTATAAATCCAAAAAATAAGTTCAATTTTTCAAATTCAATTTGTAGAATTATTCATGTTTACTTTCAAATAAAATCATAAAATATAATGAGAGACTCTCTTTATAGGAAAATGAATTTTTAATTTATTAACCATTATTATTCTTATTTCTTCTCAGTTACTAGTAAAATTAGTTTTATAATTATATATATATATATATATATATTATTTATATCAACAATATATAATATATTTACTTTCATTAAATAATTTTTGTAAAAAAAAATTTGAAAAACATTTTTAAGAATAAAATGATCTTATTAATGTTATCAATGTATTAGTAAATAACCATTCAATAAAAATGAAAAATGTGTAAAATATTTGAGGTAAATAACTTATTACATTGATAATTACATAATTATATCATCCTAATTTCTAGTTACATATCCACTTAATATATCTTTATAAGATCTAAGCATAAGGTAAGCTCTAGTGGCAGTCAAAGGTGGTGATTCCATTAGAATAGTTCTTATGAAAATTTCCATAGGATTAAATTTATCTTGCATATGATTTAACTCGTACTATTTTTATACAAGCTTATCTTCATCTTGTTCTAGGGAAAACCATAGAAAATATACCTTTTTTCTAAGCTCGTATAAATGATTGTCATAAGGGATACTTTCACTACTCGATGCAATTTATCTTCTTCATATATTGTGTAATATGGTTACTTTTCTTTATACCTAATAATTTAACAATTATATTATAATGGAAAATTTTCATCTTAACATATCACGGTCTCATTTTAGTTTGATTGCATGAGGAAAAATCTATTAACATAATAATTCTTAAGTAAAATACAAAGTGAAATCTCATTCTATTACATGTTTTCAATTGACACACCCTTAGGGGTGTATCTATAGGGTATTTAGAGATGTTTGTAGTCTTCCATAGTGATTAGTGGATGTATAATTCTTTGTTACTTATTTTTTTGTAAATGCATATCTCTTTATCAAGTGTGTATCAACTTATATCACTGATGGGTATCATTCACAAATGTGGAAAGTGATATTTCTACTTATTTCGCCATGTTTGATTTATAATTAAGCCATTATGGACATCTATTAAGTCTTTTAGAGTATAGATAATGAAAATTTTTTATTTTGAGAATCTTAAATCTAAAATTGTTACAAATTTATATTTTATTTTTTTAATTAATTATATAAAATTCTACTATGAATCTATTTTTTTTGTATATACAAATGTTGAAAATATTGGGTTATCAAAGACTGTGGGTTCAAAAATAAAAGTTTGATGTTTAATGTTTGATGATAGTAAAATTTAGATGTCTATATATGTTTAAATGATTAAGTATCAAAATTATATTGTGAATAAAGAAATTTTTATATATTTGAAATCTAAATTAGATTCAAATATTTAAATGAAGATGTAGAATTATTATATTTCATAGTTAAAAGGTGATATGTTGATAAAGTTATAATTTTAAGGTTTTTAAGATGGTTTAATGAGAATAGATTATCTGATTTTGTCTAAGACTTATTTAATTCATGATTCGTCATTAAAAGGTCAACATCTCCCAATGGATTTCAAAATACATCATTTAGTGTAGGTTTATTTAAATCTATTATGTGAATAATATATTGTTTATTTGGAATTTTTTATGATGAATCTCAACATTACTACATTATGAAATGAAAAAGTTTTGAATAAAATAATGTTTGTTATTATAATTCAATATCCAAACCTTCTCTGTATGTATAAGCTATAAAGGAATTAAATAATAATTTCAAGTCAATTTGAGATTCAATTACATTTATTCATATTAATTTGGTTATATTTAAAAAAAATCTTGGTTGTATATGTGACTTAATATAGAAAATCATAACATTAAATAAATTAATTCAACACATTCATATTTATAAAGATATTCTATTTATAATGTTTTTTTAATTCATAACCTCCCCCTTAATAAAAAGTGAATTATAATTTATATTTTTTACCCAAATGTTTGTAGTGTGTTCATTTATATAATTCCAAACAACTTTCTCATACACATCAAACAACAACTCAGTTCGATCGACCTCATTACCAACATCTTTCACCTATGTCATTAAAAGAAATAATTAATAACTATAAAAATTAAAATATTTCATATGCAACAAAATTATATTTAATCATATCTAGTAGATTACCTTATTTGATCTTCCCCTCAAAAAAACTTCTAGAACCATCTATGTTTAGGATGACTTGTTTCTCTCTACATGATGAGTTTTTTGAGAATATTTCTAAAAAATAAAGGTTAATATTAATAAAACTTTTATTATTTTTAATAAATTAATATCATTGTACTAAGATAGGATCAAATACCTTATGTGAGTTATAATGATGCATATCCACAAATTACATCCATTTATCCCATGATATCCCTTTGGGTACCTTTTTATACATTAAACGGATACTCAAGGAGGTTTCATTGAACTCACACCACAAACTATACCTAAAGTCCTTCCACTTTTCCCCAAAACTTTTCAATGTCCATTAATGAACTACAGTGTCATGTTATCAAAATGAAAAGGCATGTACATATTGGATACAAAAAAATAATAATTATACTTAAATTATATTGGAATATAAAATAAAATAAACTAAGAATATTTATTTGGACTTAATTTTACTTGTTTATAAAAAATATCATTCTTCCTAATAATGGAAATGTGCCTCTAATTATGATACCTGATGGGAAGGAACATTGTCTAAAATTATAACTACCTAAAGATATGCATGTATAAGCCTCTAGATTTATTTATAGGCACCATATACATATAAAATGGCACAACTACTTTAATTCTTTTCAACATCAAATCATATAATGTATTCCTATCGATATCAGTTCTATTATTATTTGAATATTTTCAATAAATATATTCAACAATTAATATACATATGTAATAGTTTTTTCCCCAAATTAGAAATTACATACCAAACATCGTCACCCTCTAATACCCTTGTTATGGTAACTATGAAACCATATACTCAATCAATTACTTCTCTTCATCTACTCCATCTGATCCCCCCAACATCATTGAAGTATAAGGTGATGCACAAGAAGCAGGTAGAGAACCAAATGAATATGGGAGCACATTAGATGGCATAAAATGGAGGAAAGGGATCATAGAGAAAGTAAGGAGTGCAACTAATAAAGTAATGAGTTTATCAGATGGGTTCAATGATATAGGAGTTCTGGATGACCTACTCATATCCTTAAATAATTTGTTTTGTAGCATTCCTATATCAAAAAATTCAAAATCAAACATTGTTCAATGTAATTTTCTAAAAAAATAATTTAAAAAAATAAAAACAATATAAAAAATCATAAAAATATTATTTTATAAATATATATCATCAATTATCATTTTTTGAGGATAAATCGGTGTTATTTCAAAACAAAATAAAAAAAGAAAACAAATATCATTTTAAACCAAACAAATTTTAGTAATAAATTCATTAATAAATGAGTATCATGCTATTTTATTAATAATCACCATGTGTTCCCATGTTTCCTCATTAAATTTAAGGTTCTTTTTCTTCACATCCACTGGATATGTTCCCAATTTTATAACAACTATTCTATTTGGTAAGAGATTAAGACCAAATTTCTCTATATTATATGTCATGATTTAATTATACCCTTCTAGTATTAGGTACATGTGTTGGGTCTTCTTTAAAATTTATTAATATTAAGACAAATAATATATTTCTAAAAGATATATTATGGGTGGTAAAAAAATTTGTATGTCATTATTCCACTAAAATTAATTAATTTAAATAACCTATTAATTTTTTGATTAAATTTTTACTTTTTAAAATCCTCAGCATAGTCTTCCATGAAAATATTTGTATAAACACATTATCCTATACATTTAACCCCATGTTTTGAAATTGATAACTATTATATCACTTCTTTATGTTTTTCACTCTTTTAATATGATGATGGATTGCATGGAAAATTTATAATGTCTTATAAACTAGGTAATTTGAAAAAAACATATTATCATCAAAAAATAACCAAATATGTGGACTAAAAACATATATTCCAAAATATAACCAAAAAATGCTAAATATATAAATATTTCTAAAAAAATACACTAACTGTAGGTGTTAACACCAAAAACACTAATAGCCATGTAATCTAGTTATATTTATATACATTAATTTATAAATGATTTATTTAATACTTTTATCCATTTATTAGTGGATGTAAATTATAATGTTTAATTTAATCATTATAACTTTAAAAAATAATATTTTAGAAGATATTTTTAAACATTGAATACCTTTTTGACATAAATAAAAAATTTATTCAAGGAAATATTAAAATATAACTTATATATATTTTATTCATTTATTTAAAAACTATGTGACAATTATAATGTTTATAATGCAAAAAATATTAGTAATAACTCAACATGAAATACCCTAAATCTCAAACTAGATTACTAATGAACTCTAACATGTTTCAAAATCACTGGAGATTTATGGATAACATCATGGACCTAGAATAATTACTTTGGAATTATTTAACCTACTTAACTAAAAAAGAGTACATATTGGTTTTATTATAAAATTTCATTCTAACATATCTATAAATCAAAAAATCACACCTATTGAAAGTTGAAAAAAAAATCGTAATTGAGGGAACCATAATATTATAATATAAATTAGAATAAAAACAATATATAAATAAAAAATAGGTTTACACAAAGGGTAATAGGTTCTCAAAGGTCATTGAAATCATAAAATAATACAAACAAGATAATATTAGAGCTTCTAGGAACATACATTATACTTGGAACCAACAAAAAATAAGGGTAATAGGGTGTGATGGAGTGGTAGGAGGAGAAGGGAAGGGTTTTTTAAACCAAGGAAAAGGTATAAGGGGTGAGAGGTTCATGAAATAGATGAAGGAGGAGGAAAGAGAGGAGTAGGGTGCATAATGGAGAGAGGAGGAGAAGGAAAGGGTGTGAATGAAAAATGAATAATAAGAGGGGTGGAGAGGTTCACATGATATAGGGAGGATAAGGAAAGGAGAAATCTTATGAAAAATAGGGTTTAATTAGTTGTGGTTTATGAATAACCATCTCATAATGAAATATTAGAGATGATTTTTTAAAAAACCACCACTAATATTTCATTACATGGTGATTTTATTTAACTAATGCTAATAAATTAGTGTTAATATGTAGTAGGGTAAAGTTTTTTAATAAGTGAAGATTTTACCAAAACACCACTAATAATTCACCATAAAATGTATTTTTTATAGTGTAAGGTTGAGGAATCATTGTGGAGTTGGTGTATTAGATGGAGATGTTTTTCTTTGGTTGTAAGTTCTTTTATGGATGATTGATGTAGTGGGGTACCTCTAGGGAATTACGTGTATGATTGAGAGTTGTGACTCAGATAAGGATCTATGAGAACTATTTAGGTGATGACCAGTGTTTAAGATGGGTCGGATCATGAGGAATTCAAGGTGATGTTTAGTTTCACTATTTCGAGTATAATGTCAACAAGATCATATCCAGAAAGAGATATAAATTTAGATCGTTCATTAGGATTCAGTGATTTATGTGGTTTGTGAGAGATGCATATGGAGACTTCTCAATGATGAAATGTTCTATGGAGGGTAGGTTGTAATTCAACCCATCAAAATGTGTCAATGGAGTCAGAAAAGGAGTGAGATCCAATGACATTATAATTTAATGTGGTTTAAATACAAATATTTAGATTGATAATTGACCTAGGTATACACATTTGAAATGGAGGGGATATTTATAAGGTGTTATCCTAGGTTTAGGAGGCCTAGAGAAATTTCAAAGGTCATTTCAGGGAGTTGGTCTTGGGTTTGGACTAAAAATATACTATTGTTCAAAGACCACATTATAACCTAGGGTGTTATGCCATGGTTTCTGGCCTGAATAAGATTAATATCTTATATGGGTGGTTAGTTTAACCATAGCCTTAGAGTATTACACCCTGGTAAAGCTTATATAAGATTAATTTTTATAGAGTTTGATGAACCATGCCACAACCTGAGTCTTTACATCATGGAAACGGCTATGTAATAGAAACTCTAACCTTTGTGATATTAAATTTTTTTATAGGCATAAGGGTGCACCACAACCCCTAAGTTGTGTCATAATATATTTATCAATGGGGTGTATTTCACTGTAATGAAGGTGTGTTTTACCATGATTTCAAGCCAATGGGGGATAGTTATATAGTGAATGTGTAAGTTGTTCCATAAAGGCTTGGGGCTCAGATTTCTCGGTCTTTTCTTAGAGAATCATGTTGAGTCATGACTGTAGGGTATATTCCACAATGGTGGCCCTATAAGGGTTATTTATTCATGACCATTTTGTTCACATTGTAACACATGTTCTCGGTATTTTTTAAAAAAACTAATTAAATGGTATTGTGGGCGATTTTATTTTAAACCCATTATGTGGTTCTTTTTTTAGTTGGTCGAGCATGGGAGGTTATACCTCCCTCTTCCTATCCTCTTCCCTACTTGTTTACCTTTATATAGGATGAGTTTTGAGTCTTTTATTTGATTATTTGAGGTCTTTGATGTTGATTCCATAAGATCATAGTGGAATCAGGTCTGAATGACAGTGCTTTGGTTCTATTTAGCTAGAGTATCACCCTAGAGGATAAACACTTAAGGTTTCATGTGGTTTCACTTGAGTTATTAAACTGGCCTTTTTTTTGTTTTTCCATTAAATTATAATGGAATAAACTAATAAATCAATGTTGAGTGTTAGTTATTTGGTAGGTGTTGGTCTTGATGGTGTGTAAAAAGTGATTCACACCTTGTTACTTGAGGTTTTGGCATTGTTACATCATTTGTCGGTTATTCCTTATTTATTCCTAATTTAATTATTTATGGGATTAATTTTATTGATTAATTGTAATGATTTATAATCAATTGGAATGTTTTTTTATTGATTTGGGGCCTCAAGGATGTGGTAGATGGATGTTCTAGGATCATAAAATCCTAGTCAATAGTGATCAAGCATCGCTTAAGGGGAAAACTCTGCTTTGAGATAAAAGGTCCTTAATTATTACTTATGTTTTGTGAATTTTTTGTGTTGTGTGTTATGTAGTATTTTCTTCATATATAATTGATCTAAAACTAAATTTAATTTTTTTTCCCTTTACCCGTATAGTTTGGGTAAGGATGCCTAAGGTTGTGATGGACCCTCCATTTACTATGAATTGATTCCTTGATTATCAATGGCCATAGGCTTAAAACCAAGTGTGTGGACTTATTACTCAGGACTCATGGGGGGTTTACCTTGAGTTATGTTATAAAATGTAGGTCCCTAATTAGGTTCTTTATCCTCCTTATATGTAGGATAGATGTGTAATTAAGAGAGTTTTGAATGATTATTTGGCTGGGATATTTTCCTTTATCTCTTGAGAGTGAGTATGTGTTATTGTGGCTATATTTTTTCCTTCTATGGGATATAGACTGATTCCATGGCCACTAAGGGATTTTATTGAATATTAATTTACTAATTATTGTGGATTTATATCCAAGATGGATTTATCCTTGGTAGATCATAATGTAGAGGACCTAATTATATACCTTTAGCCTCTATTGAGTGTGGAATTGTGTGTATATCCTAGGTTTTTCCTTTGGTTGACCTCATAGTGATCTCTTGAGATATTTTGGACACTTTTTATTAGTTTTATGTATGAGGTTAGAGTGTCACCCTCTTAATTTAAATAGATATTAGGGGAAAAACTTAGGTTTAGATTATGGAAAAGGGGTTGGTGAGTGAGGACTAACCTAGCATAGTACCATAGGGGTATAGATGTTGGTCCCATCCTTAAATTCTTTATTTATCCATGTGATATTTTAAACCTTTATGGGTTAATAGGAAGGGTTGAGAAACCTATGGCTTGAGAGTAATATATAACTAGTCCACCTCTCCCATGGTATTCTAGATTTTATACACTCAATAAAGATGCTTTTCAACTAAGATCAATATAGTCCAGGGATATCTTTCCCTGTTGACTTTTTTATGTGGGTTGGGAACATGATTCTAGAGGGTTGAGATCATTTTGTACTTAGGACTCATTTCCCATTGTCTTATTACTACTACAAGATGTATCAATATGGTATTAAGTTGGTATCATTCTAAACCTGGGTCATCTTCCCTTTGGACATACCATTTCCTTAATCATGGGTTGAAATATCCATGAGGTGAGACTATATGGAATGAGGCTTAATTTCCCTTTTTTAATATATTGATATTCTATGATTGTGATACCATAAGTTTAGACGGTTATAGCTAGACAAGATACCCATGGGGTGAGATTATATATACAAGAGACACTTATTCCCTTTGTTTAAGGTCATTATGCCTTGGTTAAGATGTCATGATGTGAGACCAAACATACAGGGGCATCTTATCCCATTCATTTGAGGTTTATATACCATGTTCAAGATTACAAGGGATGATTTCATATATATATATGGGTCACCTCTTCCACTTTTCATGTGTTTCTATGTAATGTTTGATATGCCTATATGGTGAGACCATATAAACTGGGGTTTCTCTCCCCTTTTTCAGTTGTTGTGATATTGTGATCAAGATACCATTGGGTTGAGATATCTATAGCCACAGGACATGCTTCCATTAGGCTTACAATGATTTGAGTTGGAATAATTATTCCATGGGGATGAGATTATTTAGGTAAGGGTTTCCTTTCACTAGATCCTTGTATTTTTATATTGTGGTCAAGATGCTTGGAGCTAAGACCTTACAAGAATGAGAACCTACTACCCCATTGGCCTTAATATTTCTATGATATGTTCAGAGAAACCCCAGCACTGGTCAAAGTAGGTATGTCCATGTGTAGGTAGTTGTGTATTACTTGTGGCTGTGACATGTTTATTATTATTATTTTCATCATTTTCTTTTATATATGAACATATAACACTACACATTCATCTTATTATAATGGATATGTTTAGTGAAACCATTGGTGGTGGCCTACTGAGTTATAATCACACCTTAATTAAACTATATGGTTACCATGTAGACTTCATGGTTGTACACATAGGTAAGGGAAAATCCATATTTTGGATGTTTGAGTTGTGGATCTCAACTAGAGTTAGGAGATGGGACCATCCAAGGACACGGTACTTGGTTTTTCTATAGACACCATTATCCTATTCTTTTCTTTTGGTAGACTATCCAAGGTTATTATGTGGGTGAACTCACCTTCTATTTGACTACGTGTAATTTCATCTGTTCATTTTTTATATAATTAGTGATGTTCTTATAATATTTGGATTTTAGTTATATGTGTTTATGTTTTCTAATTTTATACTTTTTATGAATATTTATATATATTGTTTCAACTGTGATTTATGGTTATATGTATCAAATAGGGCATAGTATCCCCACTTCATACATAGACACTCATCGTTGGTCGATAGCATATAGAATACATGTTGGAACCCTTGTGGTATGTGGTACTCGGTTCAATTATAGTGAAGACAAACCTGATTAGTGACACTACAACATCAGTTTTAAAATCTTGGTATTCCCATTCAACTATATGAGAGAGACCATATTATTAATTCTTCAACTATGATATATGAATTAAATCATGAATTTATGTCAACTGAGGATATAAATATAGTTGGTATTCTTCATTATTGAGTCATTCTATAATTTAAAATAGCCCAAAATATATCAGAATGATCTTACCATTATTTCCCAACCTTAAATTTATCAATTAGGGAGAGACTTTAAGAAATACCTTATCACCAATTGAAAACTCAATAGGATGATAATATCAATACAAATAAGTTTTTTATGACTTAGATTCATCAATAATTATTTATATATCAAATTAATCTTACTTGACATCTTTTAAAGGATGATAAATTACAAAAAAGAGTGTTCACCCACTTCAAGCCAAAAAATAGGGGACCAACATGGACAACCATAAAGAGCCACAAAAATATAAATTTTAAATGATTATTAGAAACTACTATTATAATAAAACTTAATCAATGATAAATAGTTGTCCCATTAACCTCTAAAGATAAACATATAGGCATGTAGTATATCTTCAAGAATATGAATATCTCATTTCATCTAACCATTGGTCTTTTAACATCCCACCCTAACCCATTTTATTGGGAAGGGGTAGTGGTGCTAGTAACCTTATGTGATTTCCCCAAAACACCAAATGTTGGAAATAAATTTCAAGGGATTTACCAAATCATGGGGGTGGTTTTTCCACAAGAAAAAACCTATAACAAACACCATGAAACTATATAACATGATACATTATAAGAAACTAAAAAAACTTTCCTATAATAAAATAAATAATAATCAAAGTGAAAGTGTAAAAACATAAAAATGGTCTGAAAACTCAAAACATTCAAGTATCCAAGCACCAAATTTTCACCATAATGACTCCAATGGAAGAAAACCTATATGCACCAACTCTTATCAAACATGTCATCATCATCACCATACTCTACTAGAAAATTAAGAAACATATTTCTTTATTTTATCATGAAAAAAGTTATCAACATACACACAGAAGTACATATGTAGGGGTGAGTATGAAAACTTAGTAGAACCCCCCCCCCCCCCAAGACTTTCCATTAATGACACTAAGATAAGAATAAGTTATCTAAAAGTTTTAAAAAATATGGAAGGTGAGATAATCAATGCAGTTTAACAATTTCATAGTTTAAATAAGAAGTGAATATAATTCCATTCCACCTGGAATACCCATTTTACCACACATACACCCAATGCATGCATCTAACCTTTGAACAGTCTTAACTCATGAGTAAAAAATCTATTTTTCCTAAACTATGTCATCACCTAATAGTTAACCATGTTCCCCACCTACACTGAACCCAAGTACGAACCCAAAAAGGAACTATATAATGAAAATATAAACACATACCAACACATATTCCATGTCCATACAATTACATTTTAAAAAAATAAAAAATTCCATTTTTCATTTTATTAAACACCTCATGGGAATCACTCATGATCCCTGATTAACCAATATAAAAAAAATTGCAATAATAATTTGACCAAGATTTGATATATAAAAGTGCAAGAAAAACATTTAGAAATATAATCCTTCATGTTCTATAGAAATTGGAGAAAGAGTAAAGCTACCTACCTCTAATGGTTGTGATATGAAGAAACACACCATAAATATTTGATTCATTCTTTCTTTTCCATTCCTTCATGAACCCTTTAATTCTATATGTTCGAATATTGAATATCCAATGAAGATATCTTTTGAAAGGAAAGGGATCAACAAAAATTCCTAGATAGGGCCAAGAGTTTGAGAGAAAGGATATAGAATCAAATTAAAAACAAAGGGAACTGGATAATAAATTTCCTAGACCTAACAACATTCACAGCATGATAGATATATTCACATTGGGAACCATTGAGATTCCACATACACAAAAATTTAAGTCACCCAGGATTTAAAATCCTTAAAACCAATTCATTTCATAATAAAATCTCATGTTGTGAATGAAATTATACATAAATATAGTGAATATACCCAAAAAACAATCAACCCATAAATGAAATTCCTGGAATCAACCTAGAAACCATTCACATAGTGAATGAAAATTCATGGATTGAACTGTATATCTTAGATATATTCCAACTTATGAGATACTTTATTCTCCAAAAACTTATGAAAAATCAACCCATGAACTCTAAATATATATTAAATAGAATAAAAAATGGAATGCCTCAAACATAAGGTGTTACATTATCCCCACCATTATAATTTTCATCCTTGGAAAGATGGAGATTAGTAGAACTTTAGAAGATCTTTCGCCACTACTCCAGCATTTCTTTCTCATGCTCCCAAGTCTTCTCTTGAATTCCACCATGCTACCAAAATATCTTGACTAAAGGAAAGAATTTTTTATGAAATACCTTATCCTATTTGTCCATGATATATACCGAAGTATGGAAAAATATAGAATATGTCCCCATAGTGACATGATCCCATTAAATTATGTGACTATGATAAGGCTGGTATTTCTTTAATTAAGATATATGACAAAAATTATAAAGTGATTTGAATCTTGGTGGTAAGGAAACCCAATATACCATATCTATAATTGGATTAATTATATAAAATGGTTTTACATACCAAGGAGATAGATTCCCCTATTTCCATAAATGTGGATGTCTAAATCTAAGAGAGACTTTAAAAAATATATGGTATCTTATAGTAAAACATAACAGGTAATGATGATGATCAGTATAAGATTTATGACGGCTCTAGGATGTAGTCATTCACTTACTAATCATCTAAATCTTCTTAGTCATATCATAAACAACGCTTGGTATGATTAGTGAAGTTTCCCTAATCTCTGCCCAAAAAAGTGGAGACCGGCATAGAAAACCATAAAATGCCACAAACATATCCATATGTATCATTACATGATAACTATTGTTATATGTGAGTTCCACTAAGGCTAAATGATCCTCCCATGAACCACCAAAATCAATAACACAAGGTATGATCATGTCTTCCAGAGTTTGAATTGTACGTTCAGACTACCCATTCATTTTAGGATGATACGCTATGCTCATGGTTAACTAGGTTCCAAGGGATTATTGCAAGGAGCACCAAAACTACAAGGTGAATCTGGGATCCCAGCCTAAAATAATATAAACCGGTACTCCATGAAATTTCACCACTTATTAGATATTCTACTTTATTAATTAATCCATCATATTATATTCTCATATCGGAATGAAGTGGGATAACTTTCTTAGTCCATCCACATTCACCCAAGTGTAATCATGCTTCTGAATCATTCTTGAAAAACCAGTGACAAAGTTCATGGAAATCTGTCCCATTTCTAGAAAAGTATGGATAACAATTCCAATAATTCATTAAGTCATTGATGATCTTCCTTGGCATATTTATATGTGAGTAATTTCATAACATAATCATCTACTCTTCATTTCATGTCTAACTATAAATAATAGGTTATCAATGCCTTGTACATATTTTGGATTATCGTATGAATATACCATTTAGAATAGTGATAAGTTGAAATAATTTGTTCCTAACAAGACAGTGAAACCACTATCTTATCTTAAAGATAGAGAAATGAGTTTCCATTTTATTTACATCCATCAATGGTCTACCCACCATTAAGTTTTGACCTTATGGTAAGAAAATCAGGATCATATATTTGAGTATCTTTAACCTTATCAACCATATTAGTAAAGACTCGTTAGGAAAAATACCGTTATGTTATTATTCTTAGAACAATCCAAGTTCATATCAATAAATATGCTTATCAATTTCCACTATTCATGTGCTTCTCTAGACAATTAGTTATATTATTTTAATCTTAAAGAATCATCCATAGAATTACCTTTTTCATATGTATTGTCCAAGTTTAAATAAAACATTTAAAGATACTTTATTTATCATCATTTCATGAGGTTTAAATATCTTTATAAAAATATGTGGTTCAAATTTTTATGGTCAGTGAACATAGTGAAATTCTAACCTAAAATAGAATAAAACCATTTTTGAAGTGCAAGGACCATCGCGTCTAAATATTGATCATGAATTAGGTAATTAATTTCATGTACTCAAAAATTTCATGGTCCATACGCTACTACATGATCCCCTTATATGAGAACACAACCCAAAAAAGATTCATATGTGTCAAAAATTACAACATATTCTTCACCTGGTTCTAGAAATATCAGGATAGGTGTCTAAGTGAGCTTTTTATTAATCTACAAAAAGGATTTTTGAAAATCATTACTCCATTTTAATGGATTTACTTTCCTTTTTAATATCATCATAAGATATATGAGATGTGAAAAATCATGAACAAAGCAACGATAATAACCTTCCAAACCCAGAAAGCTGTGTATCTCAAAAAAATTATTTGATAATTTCCAAGAGATGACAACTTATATCTTTTCAAGGTATACTGATACTCCCTTCTTATAGATGACATTACTAAGAAAGGGAAATTCTTGTATTCATAAGTCACAATTAAGAGTTTTTCATAAATTCAATGTTACCACAAAGTTCTTAACATAATTACCAAGTCCATTTAATGTTCAAATTTAGTTAGATAATACACAAGTACATCATCAAAAAAATACCACTACGATAAAATCAAGTTACCCTTGAATGATATGATTCATTAATTCCATAAAAACTCCTGGTGAATTTGTGAGACCAAAGGGAATGGCCAGTTATTCTTAATGACCATAGTAGCTTCTAAAAGTTGTTTTCATAATTTCCTCCCCCTAAAATAGAATTTATTGATTCTCATATCAAAGATAAAAATTTTATAAACACTTTGATCCCTTCAATTGATCAAACATATCATAAATTCAAGGAATATTGTATCGATTCTTAATCATGAACTGATTTAATTTATGATAATAAACACAATTCTAAATATAACCATATGACTTCTTTACAAAGAGAACTAGAACATCCCAAGGTGATGTGTTAGATCTTATGAGACCATTACTTTCCAAATATTCTATTTGGACCTTTAATTATCTGAATTTTATAGTTTCATTCTATATGATGGAAGTGATATGGGATTCATTCTTTAAAGCAAGTCATTCAAAAATTCCACTTCTCATTTATGTGGAAACCTAGATAATTTTTTTGGTAATACATGATGATAATGATCTACAATGGTAGGGAATTATCTAGTATAAATTTCATTAATAGTTCCCAAGGTTACTACTACTAATTGATTAGAGAAAATTTTAACCATTAGTTCTAAAGATCCTTCTCTTATTGTGTTCCCATCCTAATCCCCTTTAAAGAGGTTAACATATATGTCAGGATATGTAAATCTCATTTTTCGATCATAAAAATCGATGTGAGATTTAAAGGTTTCCAACTAGTCCATTCCTAATATTAAATTGAAGATGTCTATTTTTAGAACATAAAAGTCCCAAAAAAACTAGATTTCATCAATTTTAATGGACCAAGTCACAAACTTTAATCCTTGAAACTCTCATCATCCAAAATTTTTCTAGATGCCTATCATATGTGGTCTTGTTTCCTTAGTCAAACCCACTTGATTTACTAGACAAGAAGTAATTAAATAATGTTATACACTAGTATCAAAAATACCTACATTGGAGTAGAGTTTAGAAGGATGGAACCTCACACCATCTATGGTCCTGAGTGGTCCTATATGATATCCTATTAAACATTATACAACTATTTTATATATCTTGTTGAGTAATCCTTTCTTCCTTATTGAGGTTGCTTCATATGAGGAGTATAAGTGTTTCTATAATCACCCTAAATTGATCAATTATAGGGTTCAGAACTATTCTGATGTAATAAACCTACCTAGGAATGACTGGTCTACAACACAATAGAATAATTACCACCATATATATTTAGAGTATTAATACAATAACACTATAGATTTCCTAAATGACGACATTTATAACATTCTCACTAAGGTTCCATATAATATTTCATTACATGGTCTAATAAAACACATAGGAAACATCCTATATTATAATTGTAATGAGGGGGGAAAATGATCATGTTGACTGATTATCTATTACCATGCTTCCCTATAAATAGTTCTCCCTCTTCCACTTTTTCTAGAATTGGAGTTCCCACTTAGGCATGTGTAGAAAAAAGTGTTACATCCCATGAAATTCCCAATGATGTCCCTTTCCACCATTGATACCCAATTGATCACTTCTATATAATTATTAATACAGAGGATGATGATATTATATTTAAAGTTTGGTCATAGTACCTCTTAAAATATATACACCTTTAGCTACTCACTAGCATCTACATCTAGTGTGAATCAAGATAAGTTCATAAAAATAGCTTCATACTTCACCAAAGATAGGTTTTATTACTTCAGAATAAAGAATTTCATCATTCTAGATACCTTGAAGATATAAAGATAGAATTTTTAATTATAAAATTCTTCAAATACATTCCAAGTAAGGTCTTGGTCATAATTAGTTTGAATGAATAAATCTCACCATTGTTATCTGAGATCATATATTATGTATACTCCTAGTTTCACTTTGGTATCAGTCGGTGTTCCAAATTAATTGAAGATTTGTTCATATGAGAAAGAAATTATTCTTATTATTTTGGTCCTAAATACTTATGAAATATCAGTAGATTTTTCTCATGAAACTATTAAACATGGTCCACATGACATGGTTTCTCATTTCAATTTCATCTATCCATATCCTAAAATGCTTATACAATTCGTTATACTAGCTACTAGTTCACATGTGGTTGAGGTTGAACCACATTATTAGTGGCCACTTATAAATAGTTATATGGTCTACTAACTATTTCCATTTCTCTCTAAACTATATAAAAAATACCTCTTAGAGTCTAAATTGAAAATAATTGAAGGATTAGTATATTCAAAATCACAACAAGAAATATTTTCATAATAATTTATAAACAATGATAAAAAGGAACATGTATGATACAGTACTAGTGGGAATTATCCTTACAAATTCATGATTTTCTACACTCATTGTATAATTCCATGATGATGATATGATTACATTATAATAAGTGTTTATGAACACCCTATTGTACAAAAACCACCTTGGTAACTTTAAGTTCAACATAAAAAGTTTAGCTACATCTTTTATGTTATACATTTCAATTCCAAACACATCCTATATTTTTTTTCATCTCAACTAATGGATCGACCAAATTAATACCACTTGGAATATAGAGACCCTACGTTTTCTTAAATTACTATTACATCATTATAAATATAAACAACATAATAGTATTACACCATGAGGATCCATAGGTTTAGTGTCTTGGGAAAACTAGGACCAAACATAACATTTACATCATCAAGAATAAACATTTATTTAATTCATTATTCTCTAGATTATTATTGGAACTTGACCT
The DNA here is from genome assembly GCA_963277665.1 of Viscum album. Classification (NCBI taxonomy): domain Eukaryota; kingdom Viridiplantae; phylum Streptophyta; class Magnoliopsida; order Santalales; family Viscaceae; genus Viscum; species Viscum album. Next base: position 571,710,335 of record OY728151.1, read on the forward strand.
CTAATTAGTACATGTAGTCACCTAAGGATGTACATAAAAAAGGGGTGAGCTAAAATTCCATTAAGAGGACACATAAGAACGATATAGCATGGGGTGAGCATAATCATAACATCATCATCAAAATCATGAGAGGAAACTTTAATAAAAGACTTAAAATGTGGAAATTCATAAAAATGAAACATTGTTTCACTGTATTCATCTACCAAAAATTGTTGTGAACAAATCTAGAATCATGTTCACACATCATTTAACTTTAACTTATGAGGTTCATAACTTTACCCAATGCATTGGAGCATTGTACAATTCTAGGTGCACCCGTCACATAATAACATTATCATTATCACGCATGCCACAAAGAACATATATCAAAAATGATCATAAATTACCCATGGAAAGGAATGGGTTTCATCTCATAAGAACACATTCATAAACTTTGGGTTCCAAAAAGAAATTATGAATAACATACTTGATATAAGAACCATCCACCTTGAGTGAGAAGTAAAAGGTGTGTTTTTGAAAGAAGAGTTATTTTGGAAAAAAATTATTTGATATAAAATCAATTGAAAAACATTTATATCCTACAATGGGTAATATAATTATGAAAAAATTATTTTTAAAGAGTTACCATACCAAAAATGGAGTGAAAGAAGGAGAACCTGAAGAAAGAAAGTTAGGTTTGAGAATTTCCCCATACCTTGTATCTGAATGCTTTCTTCACTTTAATTTCATGTATAACCACATTATATTCATTAATTAACAATTAAAACCCCTTTTTAAAATTAATATTGTTCATTATGGTTTCATTAAGTTATTTTATGGGCCTTTTGATGAGTTATAGAGTTTAAATACATTATTCGGGAATGTTTGTTTTTTATGGTTTTCTTGAACGGTTCACTTGTATTTATGAATGGAAGTCCATGTATGTAACACCCCAAGCTTCCTCGGTACACTTCTCTTTGAATAATATAGTAGCGTGTGTTGTACGCAACTTCGAGTTCTAACACACACCACAACTAATCAAAGTAGCTGTTATGAATAGTAATACCCAATTTTTAAAATTATAGAAATTTTATATTTCAAAATGGACTTCATTTTTGTATTCGTAATATCGAAATTAGCCTATGTTGAAAATTTCGTATTTTTCTGAGAACTTCCAATTTTTTATGAATAGTGAAAAATACTTAAAAACAACTTTTTTAATCAAAATAATTTATAGTGATAAATTATAATATTGAGTGGTTTTAAAGTATAATTAGAATATATTTTTACCATTTTATCCAATGGTGTTCATTATAATTAATTTCACTTTGAAATTGGACATAAACAATTGTCAATCTTTTGATATATATTGTTTCTTAAAAACACGCTATTTGTTGTGACAACGGAAATTAATTATAAAATTAATTAATGCAACTTATATTTTTGGAATTTTGTAAAATAGACATCATTTTTTAATTAGGAATATCAATTATATCTTAGGGTGAAATTTTGGCATTGTTCTGAAAAACTTCAATTTTTGATGAATAGTGAAACCACTAAGTGGTAGTTAAATAACTGATTTTTTCGTTTAAATGAAATATTACCACTTCTGTGATTTGATTTTCAAAAATCCAACAAACATGGTTGTCATTAGGAATTAAAATGTGGTTCAATGGGATTAAAATAATTTTTGGTGAATAGTAACTTTTAAGTTTAATTAATCGCGATTAAAGGTAATTAGTGAAATTTAAGGTAAAAATAGTATTATAAAAATATGTAATGACCTTTAAACTTGCCCTAACCCTATTTTATGTGTCATGGAAGACCAATAAAATCCATGGGTCAACTTGGGGACCCCATGGAGCCACTTTGGTAGGAAAAGGACATAAATAACTTTTTATTTAATGTTAAAATAAAAAGGTCACAAACAAGAGTTGTTTTACTAAAACAATTTTTAAATGGGGTTATACAAGTCATATTTTTGACTATAAATATTAATTAGAAATCTAAAAAGAGTTCCTACATCATGATATTTTTTTTATAATTTTTAGACATTAAATAAATTAAATTATTTATGACACTATGATGATGCAGCGATTACCTCATTAATTAACAATTTAAATAAAATGAAAGGATAATGTAAAATCTAAGACTTACACTTGTCAAAAACCTATTGGGTGAGTAGATTTCGAACCCTTATCACCTTAGCCTTGAATTATATAAGTGTGGGACCTTTAGAATCTGAAAATCATTGTATAATAAAGTAACATTTCATTACTTTCCAAGAGTGCCCCTCCTCTCCACTTATAAAAGGCCCCCACCTCTAACACATTATTCACACTTTCAAGCCATTTTTCTTGGCCAAAATCTTCCCAAATACTCTCCCAACTTCCCTCCCTTACTCCTAGAAGCCTCACTTTGGGCAGAATTCTTCCCAAGGAAGCCTTTGTCTCAAATCAAAAGAGTTACCCGATTTTAAGGTAATGTCTTCGCTTATGTTATTTTGTTTTATTTTGATTAGCCAACCCCCTAAACTCTTTTTATTCATTTCTTTTGTAACAACACCAGTATCCTAAATATACTAGGATGTTTTTATAAGAAGTATTCGAGATACACTTACACACACCTACATCTAATGGTTAAAGAACATACTGTTTCTATGGATGGTGAATTTCTGCCTCACGAAACGATGATTGTTCAACACTCATATAACACCTTAAAAGGTGGCCATTAAGATGTCACTATATTTATATATGATATATAATATGTTTATGTTTTACTTAAGCTTCTGTATTTTTCATTTATGTCATACCTTTATGGTTTCCATTATGGGTAAACGCGATATTTTTATTTTAGGAAGTGCGGACTACCGCCCCCTCAAAGTGATTTGAATCGTTAATGCCATATGTGGGATGTATAAAGGATGAAGTAAATGATATTATATATTATATTATACTGGAATTATAATATACCATTATATCATTATGATTTAATTAAATACGAAATATAAATGAAAGTAGCGTTCATGTGTACGTACGGCTTACCGTCTCTATGAACGGTTCATTTCATTTCTTACCTCTAAATGTTATGGAATATTATAAATGTATGTATATACTGGATATATATGAGATATATTATATCTATATCATGAATATAATTCGGGATATAATGGATATTTCACCACATGAACAACTTGTAATTATAAGAAGTTTATTTTTGACTCAAGTACCAAAGATCGACAAAACGACCGTTATTAACATAAATAATTACATAATGTTCATAACATGGTAATAAGTGATATTAAAGGAATAAGAAACTTGAAAAGGTTATTAAGAAACTATAAATTAACTCTAGTTTATTATTCAGGAGATTAAAGAACGATCGAGTCAAGTCGGACACGAGGTAAGGGAACTTCTTAACCCAATTTCCATTCTTTGGGTTAATCTCCTACTTTAAAATTATGTCATGATATTATTATGTCCTATCTTGTATTTTTACTTTCTTTATGTGTAATTATAGTGAATACACATAATAGATCTATTTTATTTTAAAAAAAATGATCTTTGTATGGGACTTCGTCTCAATCTCCTTTCATTGAGGCATATTTTGTTTTATACACAACCTTCTTTTATACGGTGTATAAACCCCTTTGACTTTTATGTTTATTCAAAAGGAATCTTTTTATACGAAGCATTTACTAAATGACAAAAGGGAATGTTTTTGTCGTACGTATGCGGTGACAACGACTTCTCCACTGCCGTGACCATTATTTGAGTTCCGGCTTCCTATACAAGCCGTACTTTTTTTTAAAAGAAAAATAAATACCATGTTTTACCTTTCTTTTATTTTGGTATTGAAAATGGTTTTGAAAGTGTTTTTATTATATCAATGTGTTGTATTGATATCTTGTGATTGAAATGTGGAAATTTTATGTTTCCTTTTTGCATGTTTTATGTGATACGATTATGTTATGGTTTATGATATGTTTAAACCTATTCATATGAGGAATGCATTGGACTTAATAAGTGACGGGTGGAGCCCGCTATAGCTCCTCGATTCAGCGGTAGGTCTCATGAGACAAACTAGTGTCTTGGCACGAGGCCTTGAAAAAATCTTATTTGTGGCCTTGGCACGAGGCCTTGGCTACGTGGTTATGATAGTCTGGCATTATGCATTCCATCATTATGAAAGTGGTTATTGATATTTCATGTGATTATTCGACTAGTAGAATATCCATGTGAGTAAGTAAATGGTATTATTTCATTTTACTTTTGCCATATTATGCTAAAGTTCAAGTTTAAAAGGCTTTTGTTTTAGTTATACTTTTCCTTAAATGTTAATGTTTATTTATGAAAGCTTATGCTATATTGTTATCCTTACTGAGCATCTGAGCTCACCCCTTTCAATGTTTTAATTTTTCCAGGATGTGAAGAAGTATATTATGAATGACCTGCAGGGATAATATAAGGGGATATGAAGAGAAGATGTTGTAGTTTTGTTTTACTTTATGATGTAATGTAAGACTTATGAATGTATCTAGTGTTTCCAAGGCTACTAAACTAATCGGTCTTTCGAGACTTGATCTTTTGTGATCATGCCAATGTTATGAAGTAATGCACCGACTCTGGGTAACTGGGGTCGGGGCGTTACAATGTAGAACATGGATAAACATACAGAAGTGATATTAAATGTTACTAATTATATTACACGAGTTTAAATTATCTTATAATAAATTTTTTTTATATACCATGTGGATGAATCATTGGTTAATATTTAATGATGATCATTTTAGGTTAATTTGGGTGGTTTTTTTATCACAATGAACATGTTTTGATTTATCATTTAGTAATATGTATATAAGTTAGTTCAAGAACATTAAATAGGATCTAACACATATAAACTAATTTTTTCAACCATAAAAATGGTTTCATGACCAGATCTGAAGGCGGTAAGGAAATTGAAAACATGTCATTCTTGAAAGTGATAAATTAACACCTCACGAACAACGTTTTCCTTTCTAAAATAAAAAGAATAAAAGAAGGGAGTTGGATGGTATAATATCCCATTATTATTATAAAATTACATTATATGTATGATACTGGAGTTACCATACCATTTGGATGAAGATATGTGGGGATAGAATAAGAAAAGAACTTTAAATTGAAAGGAAATTAAAGGAAAAGAGAGAGGGGAATTACATCTTGAGTTATCCTCTTGAGATCCTCCTTAAGTAACCTTGTATTGGTCTTTTGATGAGACCATAAGATCTTGGACGTGTGGGAGGGGATAGAAAAGATGTTTGGGAAGATTTTAGACAAGTCTTGAAGCTTTAGAGGTGTGATGAAATGAGGGTGTGAAGGGCGGTATTTATAGTAGAGGGGAGAGGGGTTTTCTCAATATTATATTAATTAATTTACAATTTCCCCAAAAGACAAGGAATAGTGAGTATTCCATTACTAATTAAAGTAATTTTGTCATGTGAATCTGAACCATATGTTCTTACATCAATAGAACATCACCCATGACTCTATAATTCATGAATTTAACATATTATGTAAATTATCATATTTCACTATTTATCAAAAATTAAAGTATTTCAGAAAAATCCCAAAAATTCACCCCAACCATTTTTTGATGTGTAGAATCCAAAAATGAAGTCCATTTTTTCAAAAATAATTTTCTATATATGAATAATTTAATTCTTAAATAAAATAATATTTTATTCGAAAAATAACAATTTTAAAACATTTATTATCTTATTCCAAGATATAGGTACAACATAATTTCACTAAAATATTATATATATATATATATACTATCATAGGTAAGGTTAATATTCATTAATATATGTCACTATTCATAATGGTAGCATTACTATTCATAAGGGTATGTTACTATTCACCAAAAATTAAATTTTTTCTATTAGACTCCAAAAATCACCCTGAACACAACTATGTATGTCAAATTTTTGAAATTCAAAGCACAGAAGTGGGGAAAATTATTTTAAATGGTTACATAGTATTTAGTATAATGATATTTCATTGTGATTCCCAATGTGATTGTACTATAAGTCATAATTATAATAAGGGAATTCCATTGATAAAACTTTGGGTAATTACATTCTCCCCCCTATAAAATTTCACCCTCAAAATTTCGTTTTACATAAATAGGTGAGGGTACTTCTCCTTCATTGCCTCTTCTGGTTCCCAATTAGCTTCTTCAAACTTATGGTTCCTCCACAATAGTTTGACAAGGTGGGTTTTATTTTTGCGTAGAACCATATCTCTCTGGTCCAGAATCTTTACTGGATGCTCCTCATAAGAGAGATCATCTTCCAGTTGTACGACCTCTGAGTTCAGTACATGTGAGGGATCTGGTATGTACTTCCTCAAGAGTGATACGTGAAACACATCATGAACTTGACCCATATTCTGTGGAAGTGCAATCCAATAGGCCAAGACTCATATGTGATCAAGGATATCAAAGGGGTCAATGTACCTTAGGCTTAGCTTCCTCTTCTTTCCAAACCGCATGACTCTCTTCCATGGTGATATTCTAAGGAATACTTTATCTCCAACATCAAACTCCAAGTCACTTTAATGGTTGTCACCGTATCTCTTTTTCCAAATATGAGTAGCTTTGATGTGTTTTTGGATGACTTGAACCTTCTGTGTCATCTCTTGCACAAGATCAGGACCAAGTAGTTTTCTTTATCCAACTTCATCCCAACAGGTTGGAGTTCTACATCGCTTTCCATACAAAGCTTCATATGGAGCCATATGAATAATCGAGTGGAAGATATTGTTGTATGAGAAATCAACCAATGGTAGATACTAATCACATACAAATTTGAATTCTAAAGAGAAGGATCTTGGCATATCTTCAAGCGTCTAAATAGTCCTTTCATATTGGCCATCAGTTTGGGGGTAATAGGATATACTAAAATTTAATTTAATACTCAAATAATATTAAAGGCTCCTCCATAATTTAAATGTGAACCTTCGATCACAATCAAAGACAATCAATAGTGGAACACCATGAAGTCTCACTACTTCCTTCACATATATCTTTACAATTTGTTCAAGCGAGAGATCTTCCCAAATAGTGATAAAATGGGCAGTCTTGGTGAGTCAGTCAACCAAAACCCATATCTCATTATTTCACTTGTGAATATTTGGGAGACCTGTGACAAAGTCCATAGTGATATTATCCCATTTCCACATGGGTATAGGTAATGGTTGCATCATCCCTTTGGACTTTTGTCGCTCTGCATTAAATTTCTAACATACCAAGCACCTTGATATATATTCTACAATCTATTTCTTCATGTTGTCCCACCAGAAGTGTTCTCAGAGATCACGGTACATCTTGGTGCTACCAGGATGGATAAATAATGTTGATTTATGTGCATTTTCCAATAGATCATTCTTTATCCTGAGTGATTAAGGCACACAAATCCATGTTCTAGACCAAATCATATCATCATCGTCGATATGGAACTCTTACATCTTCCCTTCCTTTATTGTATTAACCTTCTTTTGTAAATCCATATCATCCCTTTGTGCCTCCTTAATCTTCTCTTGGATAGATGGTTGTGAAATAATTTGGGAAAGGTGGGATGTATCTCATGCCTTTATGATTTCCAAATCCATTATTTTCATATCCAAGAAGATAGGGTCTTTCTTAATCTGTAACATGGATAGAGTAGCAGGTTATTTTATGCTTAGAGCATCAGCTACCTTGTTCTCCTTTCCATGATGATAATGAATAGAGAAATTGTAGTTCTTGATTAGTTCTAACCATCTCTTTTGATGCATGTTGAGCTCCTTTTGTGTGAATATATAATTTAAGATCTTGTGGTCGGTGTATATGTCACACTTCTCACCATAAAGGTAGTGCCACCATATTTTCAAGGCAAAAATCATGGCTGCCACCTCTAGATCATGCATCGTATGCTCATAGATCCTCAACTACCATGAGATATAGGCTGTCACATTATCATTTTTCATGAGTACTCAACCCAAGAATTTCTTTAAATCATCACTATATATCACAAAACTTTATCCACTTTTCAGTAATTTGAGTACAGGTGCAGTGATCAGCCTTCTCTTTAGATCCTTCAATCTTCCCTCACATTCTTCCGTCCAGACAATTTTTACCCCTTTCTTTGTTAACTTAGTTAGTGGGCTTGAAAATCATGATAAATTTCTCACAAAACATCAGTAGTACCCAGCTAATCCAAGAAAACTATGGATTTATGTGACACTAGAGGGACTAGGCCATTCCTCAATCACCTTTGTTTTTGAAGGGTCCACAGAAATTCCCTCACTTTTGATCACATGTCCCAATAATGTGACTTGCTTCATCCAAAAGCCACACTTGATGAACTTGGAATACAACTTCTCCTTTCTCAATGTCACCAACACAAGTCTTAGATGTTCTTAATGTTCCTCCTTTATCTTAGATTATATGATAATATCATCAATAAAAACTACCAAAAATTAGTCAAGGTAATTTCTAAAGACTCTATTGATCAAATCCATGAAGATTATAGGGGCATTAGTAAGTCCGAAGGGCATTACCAGAAAATCATAGTGCCCATATCTTGTATGGAATGTAGTCTTCTAAATATCTTACCTCTTCACCTTAAGTTGATGATATCTAGAAAAAATCTCCACTTTTGAGAAGTATTGAGCTCCTCTTAACTGATCGAACAAGTCATCAATCCTTGGAAGAGGATACTTGTTCTTTATGGTGATCTTGTTGAGTTCCTAATAGTTGATACACAGCCACATTGTTCCATTATTCTTCTTCACAAAGAGATCTGGTGCACCCTAAGATGATGCATTAGGGCATATGAACCCTTTTTCTAGATGATCTTGCAACTACTTCTTTAACTCCTCTAGTTCAATAGGATCCATCCTATAGGGACACGTTTAGATAGGAGTAGCTTTGGGTATGAGTTATATTGATAACTCTACCTCAAAATCCGGGGGAATTCCAGGTAACTCTTCAAGAAATACATCACTATATTCCCTCATGATGGGAATTTCCACAAGGTTGGAACTTTCCTTTGACTCAACCATTTGAGAGGTATGATTATTCATAGGGTATCAACACTCACACTATTCAAGGATTTTTAAAAAGAGATTCATGATCTTCCTTTAATTTGTATAGGAGCATGGGATGTTCAGAATATGAAAAGTTATTTCATTTGCCCGACAGTTGATATGTGCTCTATATAATGAGAGCCAATCCATTCCCATTATAGCGTCGAATTCCACGAAGGAAAGTATTATGAGATTTGCTGGAAGAATCTTTCCACATACGCTAATAGTATAAGATTCAAACACTTTGGTTGCAATGATTTCACCACATGGTGTTTTTACAGATATCTCTACTTCAAGGTTTTTGGGGGTTCGATTCTATATTTCAAGCAAACTTTCAAGATATAAAGGAATGCGTAGAACCAGAATAAAATAAGACTTTTTCCATTATTGAGTGAATAGGAAGTGTACCTTATATAAATTCATTATCTTGCTCCACTTCTGCAGTAGTGTTAACATAAGCCTTCCCTTTTTTATTTGGCATTGATGGATGCTGACACTGATTACCCTCGAGAACTCGAGGTTTAGTGCACCAGATCTCATAGTTCCCTTGCTCCCTATAGTTGTAGTAATGAACCATGGGTGGTTATCTCCATTCTTTTACTAAATTATCCTTCCTTTTCAAGTCTTTTCAACACTCTTGAGCATAGTGGCCTTCTTTCCCACACTTGAAGCATTTCCCCATCCCTTTGAGTCAGTTCCCATGATGCAACTTCCCACATTTTTGGCATGTTGGTTATTGAGTTTTCTTCCCACCTTTATCATTAAATCCTCTAGCTTGAAACTCCATCTTTATCTTCTCATCACCATATCCATGGGACCATTCTCTAAACTCCATCTCCACTTTGAGAGCACATCGAACAAATTCTTCATAACTCCCAAAGTCTCGAATTTTAGGAGCCTTTTAAAGGTGTGGTTTTAATCCACTAAAGAATCTATCAGTTTTTCTATCATTGTTGATAAAAAATCCCAAAGAGTAACTTTCAAGACTTGTGAAATTCACTTCATAGGTTTTGTCAGATTCTCCTTCCTTTTTCTTGAGCTCTATGAATTCTTTCTCCATATTTGTATAAATATTTTGTGGGAAATACTTATTAAGAAACATGATCTTAAATTCTTCCCATTCCATGTCTTCAATTTCGTCACTTGGCTTGGTGTTATTAATCAAAGACCATCATTGATCAGGCCCTCTATATAGTTGATAAATGACTAAATTCACCTTCTCTATCTAAAAACAGTGAAGAATTGAAAATATTTTCTCCATGGAGTTGACCCACTGTTCGGAAACTAGTGGATCAGAAGATTCACTAAATGTTGGTGGTCATTGCTACATAAAACACTCTATAGCCAGTTTCTCCCTCTTTGGTGAAGGAGGAATTTTTCCATTATTCTGGTTATTGTTCATAACCTGAGATAGTTGGGTAAGAATCACCATGAAGTTTTGAAATCCACCTCCCAAAGCATTGGGGATGTCATTCAGACAATCATTTCATTGGACCTCGCATGATTTGTTGGCCTGGTTTCTCTTGGTTTCCACCATTTTATAAAATATAAAAGGTTAGAACAAAACATAAGTAAACAAGTCAAGAATAACTTATTCATTTGTATGATTTACACTAAAATCATAACTTATGGGATCCCTATATAAATCTTCTTGTGTTCATATTTGTACTTAGTCTCATACTAGTGGTTTTCTATAGGGTTCACTAATCCAAATTCCCAAATTAACTAAACCTTTCTGATGATACCAAATATAGAGACCCTACCTTTTATTACATTATTATTACATTATTATAAATATAAACAACATAATAGTATTACACCATGAGGATCCAGAGGTTTAGTGTCTTGGGAAAACTAGAACCAAACATAACATTTACCACATCAAGAATAAACATTTATTTAATTCCTTCTTCTATAGCTTCTTATTGGAACTTGAACTCTCCTAAGTACATGTAGTCACCTGAGGATGTACATCAAAAAGGGGTGAGCCAAAATCCTAGTAAGAGGATAGATAATAACGATATATCATGGGGTAAGAATAATAATAACATCATTAACAAAATCATGAGAGGATACTTTAATAAAAGACTTGAAATGTGGTAATTCATAGAAATAAAACATCATATCTTAGTGGTCATCTACCACACATAGTTGTGAACAAATCTAGAATCATGTTCACACATAATTTCACTTTAACTCATGAGGTTCATCACTTTACCCAATGCATTGGAGCATTGTATAATTCTGGGTGCACCAATCACATCATAACATTGTCATTATCATGCATGCCATAAAGAACATATATAAAAAATGAACATAAATGACCCATGGAAAGGAATGGGTTTCATCTCATAAGAACACATTCATAAATTTTGGGTTCCCAAAAGAAAGTGGGAATAAAATACTTGATATAAGAACCATCCACCTTGAGTGAGAAGTAAAAGGTGTGTTTTTTAAAGAAGAGTTCTTTTGGAAAAAAATTGTTTGACATAAACTCCAGTGGAAAACATTTATATCTCAGAAGAGGTAAGATAATGATGAAAAAATTATTTTAAATAGTTACCATACCAAAAATGCAGTGAAAGAGGGAGAACCCTAATAAGAAAGTTGGGTTCGGGAATTTGTCATTACCTTGTATCTGAACGCTTTCTTCACTTTAATGTCCAGTATAACCACATTAGATTAATTAATTAACAATTAAAAAACCTTTTGTACATGAATATGGTTCATTATGGTTTCATTAAGTTATTTTATGGTCCTTTGGATGGGTTATAGAGTTTAAATACATTGTTCGGGAATGTTTGTTTTTTTATGGTTTTCTTGAATGATTCACTTGTATTTATGAATGGAAGTTCGTGTAGAACATGGATAAAAATACAGAACTGATATTTCATGTTATTAATGATATTATAAGAGTTCAAATGAACTTATAATGAATTATTTTATATATCATATATATGAATCATTAGTTAAGATCTAACGATGGTCGTTTTAGGTTAATCTGGGCAGTTTTTGGATCATAACAAACATGTTTTGATTTATCATTTAGTAATATGTATATAAGTTAGTTTGAGAACATTAAATAGGATATAATACATATAAGATAATCTGTTTCAACCATAAAAATGGTTTCATGGATAGATCTAAAGGCGGTAAGGAAATTGAAAACATGTCGTTCTTGAAGGTGATAAATTAACACCTCATAAACAACATTTTAATTTCTAAAATAAAAAGGAAGAGGAGAAGGGGGTTGGATGATCTAATATTCCATTAATATCATAAAATTTCAGTATATGTATGACAATAGAGTTACCATACCATGTGGATAAAGATAGGTGGGGAGATAATAAGAAAAGAACTTGAAATTGAAAGGAAATTAAAGGAAAAGAGAGGGGAATTACCTCTTGGGTTATCCTCTTGAGATCCTCCTCAAAGCACCTTGGATTGGTCTTTTGATGAGACCAGAATCTCTTAGATGTGGGGGAGGTTCTAGGGAATATTTTTTGGTATAATTTAGACAAGGATTGAATCTTGAGAGGTGTGAGTAAATGAGGGTGTGAAGGGTGATATTAATAGTGGAGGGGAGAGAGGTTTTCTCAATATTATATTCATTAATTTATTATTTCTCTAAAAGACAAGGAATAGTGATTATTCTATGAATAATTATAGTAATTTTATCAGGTGAATCTAAACCATATGTTCTTACATCATCGAAACATCACCCATGACTCTATAATTCATGAATTTAATTTATTTTGTAAATTATCGTATTTCACTATTCATCAAAAATTCAAGTATTTCGGAAAAATCCCAAAAATTCACCCCAACAATTTTTAAATGTGTAGAATCCAAAACTGAAGTCCATTTTTCAAAAATAATTTTTTGAATATGAGGATTTTAATTCTTAAATAAAATAATATTTTATTCTAAAAATAACAATTTTAAGACATTTATGTTCTTATTCCAATATATAGGTACATCATACTTTCACTAAAATATTATATATATACTATAATAGGTAAGTTTAATATTCATTAGGGTATTTCACTATTCATAAGGGTATAATTATTATTCATAAGGGTATGTTAATATTCACTAGAAATTAAGTTTGTTCTATTAGACTTCAAAAATCACCCTGAACACAACCGTGTATATCATATTTTTGAAATTCAAAACACAGAAGTGGGGAAAATTATGTTTAATGGTCACATCGTATTTAGTATCATGATATGTCATTGTGATTCCCAATGTGATTATACTATATGGAATAATTATAATAAGTAAATTCCATTGATAAAACTTTGGGTCGTTACATGGAACATCCCGCCCCAACCAAATTTCTTGAGAAGAGGCAGTGGTTTTACTAACCTTAGGTGATGTCTTCAAGACACCAATGGTTGGTAATAAATGCTAATGGATTTACCAAACCATGGGGGAGTATTTTACCTCAAGAAAAAACATATAATGAACATAATGAAAATACATAATATGATGCATGATATAAAACTAAAACAACTAACGTAACATAAACCAGATAATAATCAATGAGGCGACGGAATATAAAATACAACAATGGTCTGAAAACTCAAAGTATGCAAGAATAAAAGGAACCAAAGTGGCACCAAGAAATCTATAGTCCAATAATACCTCCAAGATCCAAATCCTATCAAACCTACCAGAATCATCATGGTACTTCACTAGAAAAGTATGAAACCTTCCCCTTTCATGTATCATAAAAAATAGCATATGTATATGCACTAAAGTGAATATGAAAGGGGTGAGTATGATAACTTGATATTCAAACCCCAAGACGTTCCACGCACACTACTAAGAAAATAATATGTTAGCTAACAATTTTATAAAAAAATATAGGATCTATCATCAAATAAGTTTAACAAAATCAAAATTTAAAGAAGTAGAAAAAACAATTCCATTCCACTTGGAATACCATTTTTACCATGCACATGCCCAATGCACACATCCAATATTTGAAATGTCCTAACTCATGAGTATAAAATATTTTATTCTAGAACTAAGTAATCACCTAGGAATTAATTATATGCCCCATCGGGACCATCCCCAATTCAGAACCCAAAAAGGTATTATCTAATGAAAATTTTAACACACACAAACACATATTCCAAGTCCACACAATAATGCTTCTAAAAAACAAAAACCACATTTTTTAATTTTATCAAACACATCATTGTAATTACCCATAATACATAATTATCCAAAATAAAAAAATGGTTTTGTAATAACAATTTAACTAGTATTTTATATAGAAAAGTGTAAGAAAAACATTTTTAAATGTAATCTTACAAGTTTCAAATAAAGTAGAGAAAGAGGAAATCCACCTACCTTTAATGGTTATGATATAATTAAGCGCACTAAAAATAGTTAATTCTTTCTTTCCTTTACATTAAATCATGAATCTATTGATTACCTAGGTTTGATGACCAGCGTTTTGATGAATTTATCCTCCACATGGAATATAGTCACCAAAGATTCATGAAGAGGGCTCAAGGTTTAAGGAAAAAGAGAGAGAAGATAATTAAAATCGAAGGGTACTAGAATAATAACTTGGTTGGACCTGAAATAATTCACAACATGATAGATATATTCACATCATTAATATTTAATATCCTGTATATTCTAAAATTCAACTCTCCTCAGCTAGAAAATTCTCAAAACTCATTCACACTGTGAACATCCTCAAACAGAAACCATGTGAATCTTCCTAGAACATCGTTCATGCCTTGAATGAAATTCATGGAATCTAACTATAAACTATTCACATAATAAATTAACATTAATGGTTTAAACTAGATTCTATAGCAAGATTCAAGCTTCTAAGCTGCTTTATTCTCGGAACATTTCTAAAAACTCAAACCAATCCCCCCAAATATAAAATAAAGAGCATAAAATAAGGACATATCTCAAATTGAGGGTGCTATAGTTATATAGATTATATTTCATTCTCAATTTCATCTAAGAACCCATAACTTCATAGATACCCCTCTAAAATTATGAGGTAAATCAAGGGCCATGTTCAAAAGAAAAAAAAAGTAGAACATGGAACTCTGTGTTGCTTTATAATCTCCAAGATATAAATATTTATAAGATCTTTCACTTTCATTATCTTTTTAAAAGGGAAAAAGTGGGATTATTTTTTCAAAAAATCAATAATGACCCATATATAATTATTCCCAAGAGGATATTGAGGCAACCCAATTAAAAATTCAATATAAATATTATCCCACTTCTAAAACATAATGGGAAGTGACTATAACAAACCAATGGGATTTTGATTCTCGATATTCACTTTTGACAAGTGAGGTAATGAGATAATCACTTGGAAATACCATGAAACATATCTGGACACTAATATTAGTATTTTAGGCCATAAAATATCTTAGTGTCACTATGGTGAGAATCCTAACTAAAATTATGACCATATTTCATAGCTTCATTCTTCAAGGATTGAGGGATTGTCAATATTTTCCAAAAAAGAGCTCTATCAGGAGACCTAGACCAATCACCAGGGGTCAACCCTCTATTTATAATTTCTCTAATATGATGGAACTCTAAGTTAGATATTCATTCCACAAAAACCCTAATCCATTTGACTCAAATCTAGGTTTCAAGGTTTTTGATCATTTTATTTTTTACTTCATTTTTTCAAATGATTCTCTTAAATCATGTATTTTTCTCCCTGTTACCATTTCCTTTTAGTGAGGTCATTAGAATTTCAAAACTATTTTACATTATCAGCCTCTTAATTTTTTAAGTTATATTTTATTTTTGGTAGATAAATTAATTATCTATTAGTTATAAATTTCATTTATCCATTTATTTATTTGTACCTATATTACTATCAATTATAAAAAAATGTCTTAGAATTTGTTTAATTATATATTTTTTATTATAAATTGTTTGTGACAATAATTTTTTGTTTATAAATATTTTTATTTATAATTGTTTTTATTTATAATTTTTTTATCATTATAATTATTTTCTGGTTGAAATCATTTTTTTTCTTCATTTTTTTCATTTATAAATTTTTTTGTCATTATAATTAATTTTGATTAAATTCTTTTATTGTAAATTATTTTTAATTTTTTAATTTTTTTTTAAGATATAAATTATTTTTTAAAAAATTATACACGTTTATATATTTATATGATTATATGTTTTAATTTTATTTATATATATATATATATATATGTTTAAATTTTTAAATGTATTAATATATTCATCTATTATATTATGACATTGTAAGAAACTAATGGATCGTAATTAGATAAATTTTTGAGAAAGGAGTTCATGTTTTCTTGGAATTCTCTAAATGAAATCTTGAAAACAAAGATTTTACTTTTTTCCATGCATGAAATGTTTGAATATGAAGATATTCGACATGCGATGGAGGACAATCTTGGAGAATTAATTTATAATGTAGGTGTTGAAACCATTTAAAAAACAAGTGTTGAAAAACTATATGGAGATTATAAGAAACTATTTTTCTTAGGTTGCACTAAATTTACCACATTATCAACATTACTGGGATTATTTAAAGTGAAATTAGGAGATTGTTGGAGTGATAAAAGTTACACTGAATTGCTTGAAATTTTGAAAGAGATGCTTCCAGAAAGAAATGGGATTTTAGATTCCAATTATGAGTCGAAAATAATATTATGTACAATGGGGTTGGGGTATAAAAAGATATAAACTTTCCTTAATGACTATTTTTGTATAGGAATGAATATTAAAGTTTATAATAATGTACTAAATGTGGTATATCATAATATAAAATGAATAAAAACTCCAACCAGGATTTGGTCTCAAGAACAAGTTCCAAACCACCTACTAAAGAAATATAGTATCATCTAATAATTCCTTATTTAATTAAAATAGTCTAATATGGAATACAAATGAGCACATCTTTGATGGAAGCTTATATCATCCTGCTGATTCACTATAAGGAAAAAGATTTGATCATAAATTTTCTAATTTTGTAAATAAAGTAATAAATATTAAAATGGGTCTAATTAGCCACTAAAATAAGATAATATTACTTTATTATATTATTATTTTCATTTGTTTCAAATTCCATAAACACCAATTTTATTTCATTTTATTAATTGAACTTCATTTCACATCATTATGTAATTCATGTTTAAAGTGTGCCAATTTAAGCCCAATTTATCATCAGCTTGTTGAATTAATTATTTTGATTATTTTAATTTTATATTTTGGGATATTATTGATCAATTTGTGTTGAAAATTTTTTATTTTGCGATCAATGGATGAATCACAATGGAATATGGTCATTTTTTCTATGGATGTAGAAATTTCTGGACAAAGCATGATGGGACTTATACAAATCAAATAAAAGTGGAGCCCACAATTCAACCCCAATGAATCTAAAATTTTAACTATAGATAGATAAAATTATGGTGATAATTTCATTAAACTATGTCCATAGATAATTTTGAAGTCTTTAAGGAGATCTAGGGAGCCTAAGTTGAGGATTAAATTATGGGAAAGATTTGTAGTCCCATAAAGTCATCCCACCAATTTCATCATAAATTCCATATGAAATATCCAATTGGGATTAAATATATAAATAAATTATAGGAAAAATTTATGATCATATTTCTATTCTATGACCCCTTAAAATTTGGCCTTAATAAATGTTTAATTTTTGGGTCAACATGGTGGAAGAATCTTGATCCAGTTTTTTTGGTCAACATTGAAAAGTCTACTTTCCCTTTTTTCCCACACACCTTTGACTATAAATATTAAATGTAATGAAATTTAATGATGGGGGATCTAACCTAGGACCCTAAAATAACTATTTAAGGAGATTTTGGTGGAGGAATTTTGGGATGTTTTTTATTCTTTCAATTGTAATGTTACGCTTTCATTTTTTAATCGCGTGTTCATTTTTTTCTCATGTAATTTTTTTGTTCAACTTAATTTTTTAATAAAATTTATTATTATTCATATTCCTCATTTATTTTATACTTTTTATTAATAATTTGATACTGTTGAATTAAGGTGTGAATTTATTCACACAAAAAACTAGTAAAATTCTTTATACAATGGTGGAGTGTTTGTTATTTCTTTGTTTTTCTTCTTCAATTCCTCCCTCATGAATCTACCTATATCTTACATAAAAATAATTGAATTAATGGAGGGATAAACCTATTAAGGTTTTATCCAAGGTAGTATCAAGGTGATATATTGGGTTTTATTTTTTTGTTCTTTAATTTTTTAATCGGTTCATTATTTTAAGATTTCTATTCGATGAGTTGTTTTATTTTTTATCTTTTCAAATTTTAAAAATGATACATTTTGAGTGCTAGTATGATCCATTTACTTGGATTTTTAATTTAAGTTATCCTCTAAGTAAATTTTTTATTATCCTTGTAATTGTGTAGGGATTAAATTATTGAATGATTTTTTTGTAAATATCTCATTGTTTGGATACATCTTTAATTAGTGATCTGAAATTTTCCAATAAAACAAATACATCCAATATAACCCTAGAGACAACCTAGGATAGACTCATATTATTTAATTTCTTCCATTAAAATATTTAGTGTTTCATTCTTAAATTAAATACATTATATTAGGTTTGGTAGTATTCTGTTACCTTATTTACAATAAACACCATAATTGTCCACTTCATAGCCAATCCTCTTAGGAAATCTGAGTACCTCAATTTTACTTATTCGATCCTTATGGATTTGATCTTGACTTATACTATAATAAATGATTTCACATGTAGGGTAAATTTTTGTTTCATAAAAAAAATATGTTTTCATGGACCTAAGTAAGTTATCTCATACACTAAAATCCTTTTCTCATTCCAAATTATCTATTTTTACCCACATTTCTCTTATCTTTCCCCTTTCTATTTGTGTGTGTCCTGAAAATCCCAAATCCTAATTTTTATCTACTCTAATGGAGTATCTTCAAAATTATCCCAACATAAACTCAGAATTGAATAAAATTGGAAATCAATATTGGGAAGTCCCTAACTTAGGGAATTTATTTGATCAGCCCTTGATTGATTACCCCACACTTAGTGAGATGTAAAATCATTGGGATGATGGATTTTTTAAGGATAAATTTCCAAACCTTTCAAGGAAGGTTGAATATATTGATCTTGGGGAGTTACATGATGTTAAACCTCATACCCATTATATTTCATATAAATTGATTGAAAAATTGACTAATCAAATGAAGATAATGAATTATTAGGTTTAATCTTTGAGGTTAAAACTAAAAAACAATAAAACTTTTGAGGAACCCATCCCTACACTAAATATCCCTTACATAACCTTATGTAGAGTTTCTATTCTCCCACAAACCTCTCATGAATTTACTGAAGAACCCACCTTTGGATTTGGGATAGCTTAATAGTATCAAGGGATTGTTTAAGGATCTTTAAATCAAGAGGAAATTGATTTTATGTATTCACAAGAGGGTAATTTGACATCATGGATAGAGTGTCTTGAATATTGCTCTATTATTGATTTTTTAGAACCAAAAATTACTAAACCATTTGGAAAAATATTCAAATTTGAGTTTTTACAAACCCTTAACACTAAAATTTAAAAAATGGGGGTTGAAACATCTTTTCATAAGGAACCAATGATTTCTAAATTTCTTGGATAAGAAACTGATTTTGATTCAAATTTCCAATATTCTTTAAGAAATTTCAAACAATACAAACTCAAAATTATTTTTCTTCCTTCCCCACTCAAGTATCCCTTCATATTTGATAACCAAGACCTTGTGATAGTCATTCATTCTTCTCTTGAAACCAATAAAGTTGTAATGATCCTTGATATTGTAGGTAAGATGACAAAAGAAACTAGATCAACCATTTCAGATATTACTTGGATTTTACCACTC
Organism: Viscum album; assembly: GCA_963277665.1. Classification (NCBI taxonomy): domain Eukaryota; kingdom Viridiplantae; phylum Streptophyta; class Magnoliopsida; order Santalales; family Viscaceae; genus Viscum; species Viscum album. The sequence goes on from OY728151.1 coordinate 571,730,350, forward strand.
ATTATAGAACAAATGATTGTTCATGACAGAAATTCTAAACAAATAATAAATCTTAATCTAGTATAAGTGAAGAAAAATGTGGTCCTTAAAAGGTTGAAAGTCGGTATTGGATAATTTGGTGGGGTCCAAGTCAAGCTAACGACTTTAAAATAAGAAATTTTTAGGAGACAACCTGGCTTCTATATTTTTTTTATTTTATTTTGTGTATTTTTTATTTTCTTGTTAAGGTAACCCTATTTGGGTTTCCAATTTGATATAATTATTCTTGTGTCTGAGATTTAATAGTTGAAGCAGTTTATTATTTTCAAATGAAACACATTCCTTACAGAGCTCAAATCCTACCTTCAATAACCCCCAAGGAGTCTACATGTGATGTGATTTCAAAGAGATCAATTTTCTATTGATGGTTCATCAACTTTAAACCAGGTGGTTTTGTTCCATTATATCATTTAAAATCACATCTCCCATATTTCTTCCCAATTCTGATCTCTCTCTTATTTTCTCTTTCAACACTGTGGGCAGTGTCATTCAAAGTTGAGGGGGAGTAAAAATCCATGATTTTATAATAATAAAAATTGTGATTTTATAGAAAATTTCTTTATCCATGAACATGATAATATGAATTTTAAAATTTGAAGTTGAATTTCAATTTTTTTTTTCATTCCTAGATTATGATTTTGATGCCTATTTAAGTCCATGACCATATTTGTTGGAAAGTGCAGTTATCTTATGTGATATTTCAATGTTCACATGGTCATCCATTTAATAAAAATTTCACAATGCACGTATATTGGATTTTAGGTGTAAATTTGAGTTCTTGGGTCCCTTTCACCATAGCATAGGTATTGGGGACACTTTTAGTTTAATTTGAGTATCCAATAAAAAAATGAAAAAAAAAGACCACATAGAGAAAAGTTTTTCCAAGTGCACGGAATTCGACACTTGGGAATTGTGACTCCATAGCTGTCTTGGCCAAAGTTAGGCTTTACATATCTACTTTATATATTGGAATTGACAAAATGTGTGGTGTTTGGCACTTTGGGATCCAAACTACATAGTTGTCTTGGCCAGAGTTGGTCTTTAAATCTCTATTATGGATCAAAAAAAACAAAATAAAAAGAAAAAATAGAAAAAATGTATAATCATCTTAAGGTTTATTTTGATTCTCACCTAATGCTTCCATTTTTTCCCTTGAATAAGAAAATGGGTCCCATTCCTTTTTTTATGTATAACACATCATCATGCTTAATTGAAATTGGATTAAATTTGAAAAAATGAATGGGCTTGCTCTTGGGGTATTCTTGTGAAACCAGCTTGCGTGAAATTATTTTGATGGGTTTCATGATTTTTCGGAATTATGTCTTTTGGTGATAATTGTATGTTGAATTTTTTTTTGAAAAAGGGAATTCAATTTCATATTTTGAAGATACTTTTTTCTCAGTACTAGAAGAAATAAATTTGGGGATGTGATTATACACTAAAAGAGTCTAATATTCATTGATTTTATTTTTCTATTAATGTGTTTCAAATTCCATAAACACCAATTTTAGTTCACTTTATAAATTAAACTTCATTTCACATCATTGTTCAAATTATGTTTAAAGTGTGTCAATTTGGGCCCAATTTATCATCAACTTGTGGAATTCATTATTTTTATTATATTAATTTAATATTTTGAGATATTATTTATCACTTTGAGTGGGAAATTTTTTATTTTAGGATTAATGTATGAATCATAAGGGAAGATGGTCATTTTTTTACATGGATAAAAAAAAATTTGGACAAAGCATGATGGGAGTTAGGCCCATAAAATAAAAGTGGAGCCAAAAAATTAAAACCCAATGAAGTATAAATTTTTTACTTTAGATAGATAAAATTATGTTGATAATTTCATTAAAAATTTTCTAGAGATAATTTTGAATTCTGTAAGTAGATCTAGGGAGCCCAAGTTGAGGATTAAATTATGGGCCAAATTTTTAGGCCCATAAAGTCATCCAACCAATTTCATCATAACTTCCTAATGGAATATCCAATTGGAATGAAATTTAAACATAAATTAGAGGAAATTTTTATGATCATATTTATATTATGTTACCCCTTAAAATTTTTCCTTCTCCAATGTTTAATATTTGTGTCAACATGGTGGAAGAATCTTGATCTGATGTTTCTCATCAACATTGAAAAGTATGCTTTCCCTTTTTTCCCACCCACCTTTAACTATCCAAATTAAATGGAATTACATTTAATGATGGTTTTATCTACCCTAGGACCCTAAAATGACTATTTAAAGTGATGTTTGTGGAGGAACTTTGGGATGTTTTTTATTCTTTCAATTGTAATGTTACGCTTTCATTTTGTAATCGCATGTTCGTTTTTTCTCGTGTAAGTTTTTCATTCACCTTAATTTTTTAATAAAAAATTATTATTATTATTATTATTATTTATATACTTTTTATTAACATTATGATACTGTTTAATCAAGGTTTGAATTTATTCACACCAAAAATTGTGAAATTCCTCACACAATGGTGGAGTGTTCGTTATTTCTTTGTTTTTCTTCTTCAATTATTCCCTCATGAGTCAACTTCCCACTTACATTGAGAGAATAGAATAAATGGAGGGATAAACCTCCTATGGGTTTATATAAGGGATTAGAAAGGTTCTATATTGGATGCTATTTTTTGTTATTTTATTTTTTAATCAGTTCATTATTTTAATATTTTCATTCGATGAGTTATTTCCTTTTTGTTTTCACCAACTTTAACAACAACACATTTTGAGTGATAGTATGATCCAATTACTTAGAGTTATAACTAGGTTTTATGCACAGATGGAATGAATCCATATCAGAGTCTCAGTAGGCAACATATTTTATGACCTATTTTTTTGGTTGTCTACAATTTTCCCATAGATATGTATAAAGAGGAAATATGTGATGATGATCTTGACAATTTTTGGACCAAAAACATCCTGGAAATGATATTGATGTTTATCTATCACTATCGATTGATTATTTGAAATTTTTATAGGAGACAGGTGTTATAGTATTTGATTAATAAAATAAAGAGTATTTTCTTTTATGTGATATAATAATTTTCACTATAAACAACTTTCCAATATATGGAAACTTATTTGGATACAATGTTAGAGGAAATAAATTTTATCCAATTTTCGAATAGAGGACTTCATATAATCAATTTTAGAATGGAATAAAAATAGTGTATATGGAACATCAGAGATTTTTCTGAATGTGTCATCCTTAAAAAAGATTAAAAAATACATTTAACAGTTTGTAAGAGTATGATTCTACCCCACAACTATTGTTAGCTAAATAATATTAAAAAAAGGGTGAAAACATCAATGTCACATTTGTAAAGAAATGAATTTTTGGTGGTCAACCAAATACATGGAAGAAACCATCCATTTTATTAAAGTTACCCCCTCATCACCTTGTCTCTCCATGTGACTGGTGTCATTATCAATCCTCGAAAGGTTGATACACACCCCACCTTTATAAAATCCATAAAGAAAATGTCCAGTGGACATCTAGACATGTGAGACCTCTCAAAAAATATCCCCAAGTTGTGCCTCCCTAACTTGATGATAAATTAAAGGGGAGATAACTATAAACTGAATATATGCTAAACCGGCCTCAACCTCAAGGTTAAATTATAAATAATTCAACCGCTCTATCACCTTTATAATTAATAGTGGATGGATAACTTCATTTCAATCAAATGTTACTACACCCACACTCTTGGGTGGTTCTCAATCTCACACTTTGACAACACTTTCCATGGTATACCGTCACTTCTTTATCCTAGAAGACACATCACAGGGAGTGGACCTCCTATGTCTAGATCCAATACTTTGAGAATTTTTTTTATGGCTATTACTCTCAAATAATGTCAAGAAATATACTCAAGTATCTCTCATAAACAACCCTAAATGTTGATCACACTAGGATGTCACTTAAGAAGACTACCAAGAACCAATCTAAAAAGGGTTAGAGACTTGGTCCATCAATATCACAACATCAATGGGGCGTCCAATGCACTGAACGGTATCACCATAAACTCATGCAGCCATAGTGGATTTGAGAATCTATCTTTGGTATAAACACCCCTCAAACTTGGAACTAGTGATAACCTATCATGTGGCCAAACTTCAAGAACCATCATGATCCTAGTCACCGGGTAAAGAATAGATTGATTATCAGGTGTGGGTACACCTCCCATACTATCACTTGGGCTAGTCGACATCAACCAAAACTAACCTCAAGCACTCATCCACCTACTAGAAAAATAACATAAGTCTACCCAGGTGAAAAAAATGGGTCTTAAAATCCCTCCCAAAACCACCAACAACACCACAGCTCATGATACCCTACAAGAGCCCTCAGACTCAAATGTCGGGCTAGAAGTCTCCACTAGTGTCACTAGGTCTCAAATAGGGGATACACATAGGGAAAAGTGACTCATGTATATATACATAAATTGAAACTGAGGAAAAGAAGTCACATTTAATACCTCAAACAACTCTACGTCTTCAGGTCACATGAACCTTCTTCTTGAAACTCATCCTTTCCCTTTTTCTACCTATCCACCCAAACTAGGTCCTGCACTAAAACCTTAACTCACCAAACTGGACCAATCTCACAAATTATAAAAAAAATATATCGTGCCTCAACACTATATGATTTGTTTAGCACTAACTCATATTCAAAATTTTGTATCATGTCACAATAACATTTATCGGTGGGGGAATCATCCCACTTTCCTATGAGTATGAATCCATAACATCATCACTAACATGGAGCTCCACTGGAATATCCAAGTCTCGATTAAGATATGTGGCTAGAGAAAAGTGACATGCACCTGTTTAAAACCTAATAATACATAAGGCATAAGAGTCACATATCATACCTCGAATCACTCTCAGAGCTCTAGGTTAAAAACATTCAGTGCATGCATCCACCCATATCCATGTACACTAGCTTCTTGAGCCTGGAATAGAACACCTAGGAGCGGTGGGGGTGGAAACACATCAAAGCGGAATCCACCTCTTACTACTTATCCATCTCTTAAACCATGTCTTTCACCCTGCATACCTCCTTGATGAAACAATTTCCTCTACATCAGTGGTCCACTAACTGTCTTTATGCCTACAATATGATGGGTAGGACAATCCCTCGTGATATATCCACATCCATTACAATCATAACATCGCATCTTCCTTAAGGGACTATGCTTTCCTCAAGGTCCACACAAATTACATAGCCTCATATTCCATGATTTGAATCACACAACTTATGTCTATAGGTCTTACTCAACTTGAAATGCAGGAAATCCCTAACTCAGAATATCACGATGTGCGCTTGATCTCTGTGCATCCTCAACCAACACCAACAGATCTGTCCACAGCTTAGTATGGCATGATTCATCCACTTGATCCATCATAGATGGGTCTATTCCATGATCAATGGATGAAATAAATACCATTTATCCACTTTTAAGAGAAACTACCTCATGATCAAGCCTTTATATGTAGGCCTCATCACTCATCGGGTCATACCCTCGACCCTGCTTTGGAAACCCTAAAGGTTTTCACCATGGAAAAAACATGATAGAAGACAAGATGTTCCATGGTCTAAGATTATATCTGGTTAGCTAACTCAATAAGAACATAGAAACCAAAACTCAATCCTATATGATTTATGTATCAAATTTTCCCTACAACTAGTGCCTACATGTTCTAAATCTATAAACAAGTTATCATAGTCCTATTAAATGGATATGTCGGCCACCAAAACAACACTAGATTCCTATCCCAAAATCCAATATCAATAAACTTTAACACTATTTACATAAAACTCAATCCAATATCATATCTAGATAACTACTAACTCCAGTCCTGAGGAAGGACCTTCTATGATACAACTCTATAATGACCTGACCCACTTGGGCCCGCCCGGATGGCGGAAATCCAATCTACTACAATCTTAAGCCTGCCTCCAATAGGTTAGGGGATAGAGACTAGTGTTAAGAAGGAATATCATACACATGGGACTTCATAGACTATGGTATAAATATGCACACATACACATCCAACTCCATGAAATAGTGCAGATATATAAAAAAATTGATACCCAATGCATTCATACATCTATATTGCATAAACAGATTATGGTAGTACTGGAAATCATAAAAGGGAAAAATAAAATCTCACCAAAAATTGAAAAAGAGTCTAACCTAATAATAATGAGGAGACTATTTTCAAATGAATGAATAATAAATACCTCATCCAGTCAACCCCTAAACTAAACTCCACCTGTGCCTAGTCCTTCAAGGTCTCTGCCAAGATACCTATCATATTCACAAGACACGACATGTGCGGGAAAAACCCATGTAGGGGTGAGTATAAAAATACCCAGTAGGCACCCCAAAACCCCAAAATAAAAGGGAGAAACTAAAATGAAATAGTTGGCTTGACCAAAATCCATAGGAGAAGACCTGAGATAGAGAGAGAGAAGGAAACTATGCCTTGACCATTCCTCGATTATACATGACTAGTTAACTCATCACCACTCAGTATGTAAAACAAATATGAAAAATACTAGAAGGTCTCCCAAAATATCCCAAATATACTCATAAAAGACTCTAAGTCTCATGGCCTCAACCATAAATCTATCCACATAATCATACATGAGTCTCAAAGGTAATTCTCGTCTAGAAGTACTCACTCCACGAGCTTATCCATCCCTAATATCCCTCATCTAAGAAGTCTCAAACATCAAGTATTGCTAAGTCGATGACATATCCTTGTCATCCCTAGTGTTAACTATCCGATAGAATATTACCTTCGGATATTACTATGGATAAATTCACCCTGTGACTTAAAAGATATCAAAACACATATAGGGGATCACTCCTAGGACTGTGGGGGGGCACCAATAACCCAAACTAGAACTTAGAAGATCATAACACTTGGATAGGGGGTATCTCAAAGGAAAAATGGGGGAAACTGATAACCCTAATGAAACACAGAAACCTGACACATAGATCTCAATACTAAGATAGGGGATCATGCCCAAGACCAGTGGGGGACACCGCAAACCCTACTGAAATATCTTGTTGATATATAGGAACCTATATAGGGAATCACACCTAGGACCCATGGGGGACACCATGAGCCTTCTAGAGTAACCTATGTAGTGAGGAGATCGTATGTCTACGATACCATGAATCCTCCTAGGAAAACCTATAATATGGGGGATCGTCTCCCTGTATCATGGTGGTCACACATGTATCGTGAACCCCACCCAGGGTGCTAGAATGATAGATAATCACACCTTGATCTTCTCAGAGGGACACCATGAACTCTATCTGATAAAAACTCTATAGATAGGTCAAAGTCCTATATCGAGGATGTTCTATCGCACTTTACCCTCATAGGAATAGACCAAGGTAACTCACTCAACCAATATTATTTTATATGTCTCTAACTGAAGTAACCCACAAATTCACCTTGCATCACATCTCTCACACAAAAAACATGTCCACCATTGCATCCTATATAGAAAATTACTCATGATAGACTACTTACGGGCCTCTATAAAAGTCTTTAAGATGGATATGCATGAGGGAAAAGTCTTTAAGGTATGTGTATGATGTGTACCCATTTTACACACCATGTCTCTCAAAACTAGCCCCTAGTTCCGTCCCCTCTTGGTACTTGGTGGTTATACTATGAATACATGGTATGGAACACAAGTAACATGGTGTGTGACCTCATAAAAACCATTGGGTGTGTACTCTCCCACACACAACCCATATGGACATGTCTCCATACATGTAATGTACCCCTTGATACATGGAATTTCATAGAACCTAGGGAATATGGTCATGCCCTTCATCCCGTACCCATGTATCTCATCTTGTTCCCATGTCATCTGCTCATGTATTGACACACAACCATGTCCCTAGACATGATTAGTTTTCCCATTTCCTCAACCACATGTCCAAGGACCACTACATGGAGTGTACCCTCAGTACACAGTGTGTAGTCCTCAAAGATATCCTTCCATAAAAAGAAATAACACATGACATGTTCTCCTACACTGCACACCGTGTGTTCATAATTTCTGAATTAGAAATCCCCACATGCCACCAAAAACTCCCAATTTCTCTATATCCACTACAGATCAACCCTCATGGGGTCCCTAGCAGTCATCTAAGGGCTCTAAAACCTTAAAAAATGTATAAATAAGGATTAGAACATAAACCTTGTAAATATTCATACCTCGTGGTGAAACTCCAAATCTTTGGGCCCAACATGATACCCAAAAGTGGATACACCTCGATCCAGTGATGATTAGCATTAAAAATAGGGTCTGGTGGCACCTTCTCTCCTAAATTCCTCCTCAATATGTCTGTCATGAAAGGGAGAAGCATTCTCCCTTTCCTCTACTCATGGAGAGACAGTAAGGGGGTATTCTTCCCCCTTTCTTAATTAATTAAATAAAATTAATTATTTTATTAATTATTGAATTTTTCAATACTCACCCTCAACTAGGATCCCAACGCCAACAAACTTTATATCATGCCTAGGGTAAAACCCACATTACAAACTCAACCATAGTCTCAAATTTTTGATCTGAGACTCCCAAAAATAGTTATACCACATTTAAAAAAAACTTATTGCATGTGGCTTAAAATATTTAATCTTTTTAATATCATCACTTCAAGGTTATCTAGACCATAGAATTCCACACTGACTCAACTCCTAGATTTGTAAATATTCCTAAAAAAATTCAAAGTATTCCATGACAAAACTATTTTCTTTACACTCTCCCCGACTTCATGTATTTTCATCATAAAAAGTGAAAGCCTATGAAAAAAGGATAAAACTAAGCTCTCAAATGGATCTTCTACACTAGTGATCTTTCCATAAAGTTCACATGTTTTCAATAAACACAAACCCAAGGTAACCATATGCCTATATAGGGTTATCTCTTGGAAGCTCACAAATTCCACTAGGTACCTTTGAAAAATAACTCTACACTCAACGCCTAGCTTATCCAAGTCAACATTGTGCAAAGATTTGGGAACATGTATCTTCAGCTATGGCGGGTGGAAAACACCCAACACCAGATCAAATTGTTGTCAAAGTACCTAAAGACACACCACCTTTCTAAACCACATGGAAACTAGATAAAGGGTCTAGAAACTCTATAGATAAACTACCAACCTGACCAACTCTCCATAACACTTGATGAGGCAATATATATCAGAAAACAAGACCTCATCATCAATCTCCAAGTGAAACCATCATCGGTATACAATGACCCATGATGTGTCCCAAAAATCTTCATATTCCTCTGGATGGTCTTCAAATTTCACATCCATCAATGGAATCGTCCCTAGGCCAACAAGTGTTGTCTTCTAATAGCTCCAACTAGTATAACAGTGACATGCAGGGTCCCTCTCTCATGGCCTCCAAAGGTGATACTCCAAAGGTAGTTTGGTCACTACCATGATACCCAAAATCCATAGAGGGTAAGTTTACTTTACCATCTATATCCCCAAGACTACATGCAAACCCAAATCATGTTTTCCAGAACCTGAATGGACCAATTTACCTAGACACCTAAATTAATTCCAAAGTATTCCAATACTACCACCCCTCTCCTAGGTGCACTAGTAAGGGAAGAAACATCATCAAAACCTTGTCTCTCAACATTAATGGTGTCATTTTTAATCATCATAAGGTTTATGTATTCCTCACCTTTGGAAAATCCATCAAGAACATTTCTAGTGTACATCTAGTTATGTGACTCCTTGCAAAAAAATATCCCCAAGTTGTGCCTCCCTGAATTTATGATAAAGAGGAGGGGTGAAAACTATCAATTGGGTATATGATTCACCAACCTCAACCTCAATGTTAAAATACAAATAATTCAACCATTCTATCACCTTGATCATCAGCTACGGATGGAGAACTTTATTGAAATTATCTTTTACTACACCTATGATCTTCAGTGGTTCTCAAGCTCACACTACCAAAACCCTTTCTAGGGTCTACCATCACTCCTGTATCTGATAAGACACATATCAAGGAATTGACCTTATAAGTATATATTTGATACTTTGAGAGCTTCATGTAAGGATGGTACTCTTGTACTATGTTTATAAATATCCTCAAGTGTCTCGCATACACAACCCTCAACATTGAGAAGACTAGGATTTCACCCAAGAAAACTACCAAGAACATATCCAAAAAAAATTAGGGACCCAATACATTAGTCTCACAACATCATTGGGGAATCCAAAATTCCAAAATGTATCATCTTAAACTCATGAAACCACAATGTCTTTTGGAATCTATCTATAGTAAAAATTCCACTCAAACCTAGAGCTGGCGATAACCTATCCTAAGTCCAAAATTCAAGAACCATCATGCTCCTGGAAACTAGGTAGAGAAGACATTGATTCTCATGTGTGGATGATCCTATATGACTATCACCTAGAATAGGTGATTTGAACCACACCTAACCTCAAGAACTCATCCAAATACTCAAAAAACAATATATGGATTCCCAAGTAAACACACATTGGGTCTTACAAGCCCTCCCAAAACCACTAACTACACCAATGCTCATGATACCCTATAGGAGCCCTCTGACTCAAAGGTTGAGCTAAAAGGATCCAATGGTTTCATGAGTCCTAAAATAGGGGATACACTCATATAAAAGTGACTAATGTATCTATGCAGAAACTAAAACTGAGGCAAATAAGTCACATGTCATTCTTCCAACCACTTTAAGTCTTCAGGTCACATGCACATGCTTTTTGAAACTCATAATTTCCTTTTTTATTCCTTTCCACCCCAATCAAGTATTACTTTAACACCTTAGCACACCAAATTTCACCAAACTCACAAGTCAGAGAAACATTTTTGCTGCACCTCAACACTATCGACTTTGAGAGGAATTGACTTTCCTGCATGGTTTTGTATCATGTCACAATAATGCTTCTCTATGGGAGAAGAATCCATATTTCCTATGAGTACAAATACATAACATCATCATAAACATCGAGCTCTATGGGAATATCCATGTCTCAAGTAAGATAATTGTCTAGATAAAATTGACTCGCACCTATTCTAAACCCAATAAGAACTAAGGTAGAAGAGTCACAGATCATACCTCAAATCACTCCCAAAGCCTTTGGGTCAAAAAACTTTAATGCATGTAGCCGCCTGTATCCCTATCCACTAGATCACTAATCTTAGAGTAGACCACATGGGGGTGGTGGTGGTGGAAAAAAATCAAATCTCCATCTACCTCCTGCTACTCCTCCAGCTCTTATGCCACTTCTACTTCCCTACGAACCTCCTTGATGAAACAGTTGTCTCTTCCTCAGTGGTCCATCATCTATCTTTATTCCTACAATGTGATGGGTTCCACAATTCCTTATGAGATTTCCATTTCCATCACAATCATAACATCACCTTTTCCTCAAGGTATTTTATTATCCCTAAGGTCCTCATGAATAATGAACCCTCTTATTCTGTAATTTTCATCACACACCTATTGTTTGTGGGTCTTTCTCAACCTGGATCTTAGGCAATCCATTACTTAGAAGCTCGTGATACATGCTTGATCCTTGTGCATCATAAACCAGAACCAATAGAGCCATCCACATCTTAGTCTAACATTACACATCCACTTGATCCATCATATGTGGTTCTATAAACTGATCAATGCGTGGAAGCACTACCAAATTTCCACTTTGAAAAAAACTCCTCTCATGACTAGGACCATGTATGGAGGCCTCATCACTCACCAGGTCATACCCTCGACACTTATATGAAAACCATGATGATTTTCTCTTTTGAAACAACCTAAAAGAAGACAAGATGTTCCATTTTCTAAGAGTATATCTAGGGATATGACTCAAGAAGAACATGAAACCCAAAACTCATGTATCAAAGTTTCCCTACAACCATTTCCCACATGTTATGAGTCAATAAGTAGGTTATCATAGTCCTATTGAATGGATGCATCAGCCTCCACACCAACACTAGAGTCCCCATCCTAAAATCCAAACTTGGTACACTTTAACACTATTTCTATAAAACACAAACTAATCTCACTAATAGAAAACTCCTAACTTTGATCCTGAGGAAGGAGATCCTATGATACCACTCTAAAACAACCCAACCCCCTGGGGCCCACCTAGCTGGAGGAAAGTCGATCTACTATAACCCTAAGCCTACCACCAATAGGCTAGGGGCTAGCGACTATAACCGAGAAGGCATATCATACACATGGGAGGCCTTATCCTATGGTACTTGTATGCGCACACACACATCCAACTCAATGAAAAAATGCAGAGATATAAAAACAACTGATACCCAATTCATGCATACATCTATATCCCATAAAAATAGTACAATGTTACTAGAAAGCATAAAAGGGAAAAATATATCCCACCAAAAACTGAACATAGTCAAACCTACTTACAAGGATGGGTCAGTTGTAAAATGCATGATTGATACACACCTCATTCATTCTATCCCAAAATTAAACTCCACCCATGCCCAGTCCTCTAAGGTCATCACCAAGATACATGTTGTATTCACAATACATGACATGTGTGTGAAGATATTGTGCAAGGGTGAGTATAAAAATACCTAGTAGGTACCCCCAAAATCCAAAATAAAAAGGAGCAACTAAAAGGAAGTGGTTTTCTTAAACAAAATCCATAGGAGAAAACCCAAGAAAGAGAGAGAAGGAAAATCCATATTGACCATTCCTTAGCTATACATGACTAGTCAACTCATCACCACCTGGTATGTCAAAAAAATACGATGCATACTAGAATATATCTTATAATATCCTAGATATACTCATAATAGACTCTAAGTCTCATGGTCAGAACCATAATTCTTTCCACAGAATCATACTCAAGGCTCAAAGTTAATGTTCATCTAGGAGTACTCTCTCCACGAGCCTATCCATCCCCAATGTACCTCATTAGAGAAATCTCAAACATTGGGTATCTCTAATCTAATGGAACATCCCTTCCATACTGGGTGGTAACTATATGAGAGAACATTCTCATCAGATACCTCCTTAGAGAAATTCACCCTATAACTTAAAATATCCCAAAAAAATATATATTGGATCACTCTCAAGAGCATTAGGATCACCATGAACCAAAATTGGAACTCAAGAGATCATAAGGCTCAGATAATGGATCTCACCTAGGACCACTGGGGGGGACACACCAAACCCTACTGAAACATAGAAACAAGACACACAAATATCGATACATAGATAGGGGATCACACCCAAGACTATTGGGAGACACTGTGAACCCAACTGAAATATCCTACTAAGATCTTGGCACCTAGATAAGGAATCACACCCAGGACCCCTAGGGGATACTATAAAACCTTATGGAGTAACCTAAGAAGTGAGGGGATTATACATCTAAGATATCACAAACCCTCCTACGATGAACTTCTATATGGGAGATCGGTTCCCTGTATCATGGTGTTCATGCTTATACAATGAACCCCACCTAGGGTACTAGAATGATAGAAGATCACACCCTGATCTTCTCATAGGGACACCATGAACTATATCTGATACAAACTCTATAGAGGGGTCACAATCCTATGTTGAGGATGTGATGTTTCATTATACCCTCGTATAAATAGTCCAAGGTAACTCACTCAACTAATACTAGTCTATACACCACTAACTAAAGAGATCCACAACATCACCTTGTATCGCGTCTGTCACATAAAAACCATGGCCATCATTGCATCCTATATAGAAAACTACTTATAATAGGCTACTCACAGGCCTCTATCCAAGTCCTAAAGATGGATGTGTGTGATGAAAAAATCTTTAAGCAGGGTATACAATGTGTACCCACAGTACACGGTGTGTATCTCAAAACTGGTCCTGGTTCGTGTCCCCTCTTTGTACTTGGCATGTATATTGTGAATACATGGCATGTAACGCATGTCATGACGTGTATGACCTCATCCAAACCCCTCGGACATGTCCTCACTCACACACAACCCATATAGCTATTTCTCTATACATGGTGTGTTCCCTCAGTGCATGGAGTTTCATATAACTCGGGGCATATGGTCGTGACCTATGTCCCAAGCCCATTTATCTCATCTCATGGTCATTTCATTTGGCCATATACTGCCACATTTCCATGTCCCTAGACACAAAGATTTATTCCCATGTCCTCAAACACACAGCTCAGGACCACTATACAATGTGTACCACAAGTAAATGGTGTATAGTCCTCAAATATTGTCTTCCCTGAATGGGGAGAACATGCGGCATGTACACTTGTACTACAAATTGTGTTCTCTAGATTTCTAAAATGAAAATTCCTATGAACCACCCAAAACCCCTGATTTCTACAGATTCACCACAGATCGACCCTCACGAGGTCCCTAGAAGTCATTTAAGGGCTCTAAAACCTTAAAAAATGCATAAATAGGGATCGAGACATAAACCTCATAAATCTGCCTGCCCCATGGTAAAACACCAAATCTTTGGGTCCACTGTGATGCCCAAAAGCTGCTGCACCTTGATTTGGTAATGATCGGCATCAAAAATAGGGTATGGTGGCAACTCCTCTCCATGGTTCCTCCTTAGTCTATCCTTCATGCAAGGTATACACTTTATCTCTTTCCTCTATTCATGGAGAGTCAATGAGGCGGTATTCTTACCCCTTTCTTAATTAATTAAATAAAATTAATTATTTTATTAATTTTTTCATCCATCAACACTCACCCTCAATAAGGCACCTAATGTTGACAAACTTTATATCGTGCCTAGGGTAAACACCATGTTTTTAACTCAACCACAGTCTTATATTTTTTAGTCGAGACTCCAAACAAGAGTTATATCACTTTTCAGAAAAATTACATGAATGTGACTTAAAATATTTAATATCATTAATATCACTTCTTCAAGGCTCTCTGAGCCTC
This sequence comes from Viscum album, assembly GCA_963277665.1. Classification (NCBI taxonomy): domain Eukaryota; kingdom Viridiplantae; phylum Streptophyta; class Magnoliopsida; order Santalales; family Viscaceae; genus Viscum; species Viscum album. The sequence continues at coordinate 571,745,380 of OY728151.1, forward strand.
AAAATTTTTCTCCAACTCCATGCATTGCTTCATAAATATTACTAGAAATATTCCAAAGTATTACATGATAAAACTAGATTCGCTAAATTTTTAATCAGGTATCTCTATTCCATTTTCATGTAATACAATTTCACTTATTTTTATGGTGTTATAGACCCAGAATTGATTTCAACAGAGGTGAAATACTTGAAATAAGAAAATAAAATTTAATATGTGTCTAAAAGATTAAAAAACACATAGATTACATATTGTTTTTCCCCATTCCTTAATCAGTAAAAATATATATAATTATGAACCACTATTCATTATACTATTTTTAATGACTAATTTTTTATATTTTAGTGGGAATTGGATGTTATTTGTATTTTTTCCAAAATAATGTAAATCATGTTGGTTATTCTATTTATTGGGTGGTGTTCGAAGAAGATTTAGCAGGTTGTAAAGAAGTGAGTTTCATTCAATTATTTTATTTCTTTAATATTAATTTTTCCATTTTGCATCAGTTTTAATAATTAATATTTTAAATTAAAAAATTCCATGGATTGAATTCAAAGGGTCTCGTTATTTAACAGCGGAACAAGAAAAAAATTAAACATGTTAAATTTCTGATAAATGTATTTTGTTTCAGTGAATACTTATTTTTTGTTATATATATATATTGTTTTTATTTTTAAAATTTTGTTTCATAAACATAGTTTCATCATCAGCACAGTAATTTTAAATGTGGATATTATGTTCTAATATTAATTTATGAGATAATCATGACCAAAACAACAATAGGTTTTGAAAAGGTTATTTTCATTATAAAACTTATAATTTAAACAATTATGTTGTTTTTTAAATTCATAAAACTTTATTTTGTATGTTTTTTATGATATTTCTCCATATACATCAACCAACTTGAAAACAATCCAAAATTTATTTTCATAATATTTTCTAAGTTTGACTAATTTAGAGTTTTAGTTTCATTTAGTTGTATATTTATAAAAGATGTTATAACTTTTCTTAATGATTTTTGTTTCTCTAATTCTATTTCTACTATATTTTCTACTTTTTGTTCTCTATTTTGAGTTTTTGGGTGTGGGATTATGTAATTTTGTAATATTTTTTTAAATCATCTTTCCATGTATTTTTTATATAAAACCAACATGTAAAAGATTCCTAGATGGATTTCAATGTCAGTTTTACAAAAAATCGATATTGAAAGCCTTCCAGGATACCTTTCCATGTTTGTTTTGTAAAGAACCAATGTTGAAATCCAAGTATGAAGAGTTTCAATATTAGTTTTACAAAAAATTGACATTGAAAGACTTGTATATTTTTCCATTTATAAGGGTTTTCAACATCAGTTTATAAAAACTGATGTGGAAAGTTCCACTTTAAATGCCGCCTATATTATCATCACTTTATAACCGATGTTGAAAGGTAAAAAACCAATGTTAAAGGTGTTTTTCCCACTAGTTTATTGATAATAATTAAGACAGGATAAAATATGAAAAAATTCTTTAGCTCATCAAAGGATCTATAGCATTGATCATTCCATTAAAATTTCACTCTCTTTCATGCCAAAGAAGTCAAAGGATAGGATATCCTAGATAAATCTAGAAAAAACACCTATAATATTTTTATAAACACATTAAAATTCTAATTTCAAACAATTATTGGGATTTTCCCAATATTTCACTACTTTAATCTTCTCAAGTTATACAGAAATACCTTTTTAAAAACAACATGTCCCAATAACTTGACTTTAGAAATCTAGAACTGGAATTTAGATAGATTTTCATAAAATATATTATCTTTAAAATTCCTCAATACAATCTCAAGATGGTTCTTATGGTATTATTTCAAATTGGAATAAAACAATATTTCATCCACAAACACAATAATAAAAGTGTTAAGGTTTCTATAGAATATGTGACTCATAAGGCCCATGAATACTGCAGGAGAATTTATGAGCCCAAAATGCATAATGGTATTTTTATCATGTGAATATAATCTCGTAAATGTGGTTATGGGAATATCAAATATTTCAAAAACTCTTAAATTCACAGTGATAGAGGTTTGCATATGAAAAAAAGACAAAAATAAAAGAAGAATATGATGATGAATATGGACACAGTGATTTATGTGGTTTGAGAATAATCCCTATATCCAAAAAGAGGCAGAATCACCTCACTAAAATTGGGAGAAAATTTGTAGGGGGTTTTCAGAGTTTCACACACGCGAAAACCCTATCTTTAATGAGCTAATAAAGAAGATGAATCACTATTCCACCAACTGCATAGTTTTAATTTTTTACAGTCATCAGGATGATCTTCCAATAATCATAAAAATTCATAGAATTTCATTATAATTATTTAGAAAGAGAACCATAGTTTCACATGGTGACATACTCGGGAAATTGAAACACTTTATCTTGATATCTTTAAGCTATAATTTCATTTATTTCATCTCATTTGTGGCTATTTGATATGAAGGAAAAGAAATGGGACTTTACCTTGGAAGAATATAAATAAAAAATTCAACCATGTTCTCTAGTGGAAGTTTGTATAAATTATATTGAAAAAAATTGGATACCTTTCCATAACCATTGTAAGTCAATCATCATAATCCATTCTATATAATGTAGAAGAAATATTGAAAACTAGTATGAGATAGTCTCAATATCTTATATCCCATACACATTGGAAGATGTGAGTATTCCTATTATGAGAAATAAATGTGACCTTATGATAATATAAATCAATACAAGATCATACTCTAATAATTTATTCCTTTAAAAATATGAGTTTTAAGTCATACAAATCAAGAACTACAAAATCCCACATGATATAAGGGGAATTTAAAACCCAAATTTTTCTTATTTCCCAAGGAACTAGTGGTCTCTACCACATAAAGCATAAGATCTAATCAAAAACTATATTGATAAATTTTTTTAGATAATATAATAGAATAAAAGTCACCTATGTCAAAAAAATCCTAAACTATAGAAGAATAAATAAATATTGAACCTCTAATAGTCACTTTCCTAGCTTCTGATTCTGCAAGTGAATGCTCAGTTGTATATAGATTCCTAGATTTAGGAGTACTCTTATCCTTACTACTAGGATGATAATTTTTTTATTTTAATTTATATTTACCATATCAAATATCGATTCACTACTCCCTTGGATACATCTAACTACATTTAAGAGCCTTTGGTAAAGGAATAACAAGACTTTATTCCCTGAAGAGGAAGGTGCTTACAAAATAACAACAAGTAGAATAATCACCAACATTGATAGAAATATTTAGGACTCACTTGAAATTTTCTCTTATAATGAAATATCATTCTAAATTATAAGAATGTTAAATTTCTACACCAATGAATCATAAGGAACACAGTTTGAGGGTTTTTGAACACTCTAGTTTCTTCTTTTTCTAGATTCCTCTGGATTCTTTTTTTTACTAAAAGAAAAACTATGGATCCCACCAATTATAGATAGATCACTTCATATACCACTCATTCCTACTATATCAGTCTCAAATGTCACCATCATATTAACTAATTCAACAAATATAGTCAGGCCATAGAAAAAAACCTTAGATTTAATTTTAGGTCATAATCCCACCTCAAACCAATGAGCTTTGAGAGTCACATTGGAGAAAAGATCAAGATTAAACTAGAATAGAATAGAAAATGGGTATCATATTTCATCACTAAAAGTTACCATTGCTAAAGATTTGAAAATTATCTATCCTTATTCATAGACAAGGTTTCAAGATTAAACTTTTTATTAAAAATATCCTTGAAACTTGTTCAAATAAGGTCCTTGCATAGTTTAGAATACACAAATGATTCCCAAAATTTATAGATTAGGCCTTCAAACATATAATTTTTGATTTTTTCTTTAAAATTATTATAATTCAAAATAAAATAAAATATGTGTTCAATTTTCTCTATCCACTCCTTAATCTACTAAGACCTCCAATCACCATGGAAGGAAAATGAGTTTTCTTTGGTGAATTATTGATCATGATCCCCCATTAAATGTTGATCTCACTCTCATTCCCTTACCAAGTTATGGTTGGTTCAGATGACTAACACAATAAGGATTAGATCCATAAGAGGGTTTCATTATGGAAATTTATCTAAAAATGCCTCTTTATAGGTCACTGGTGCCCTTATGAGAGACATTTTCAATAATTATACAAAGCATGAAATCCAATCAAAATATAATTAAAAATTCAAAGTTAAATAAATTGAATTATAATTCAACCAAATAACAAAAATACATATTTAAATACCTTTAATTAATTATAAATAGTTAATAAATAATAATAGAATAAGTTTGAAATCATTTGGAATAATAATATAACAAAACAAAAGGTTTTATATAAATGCACAATTTGTCTATATGGTTTCCCAAATCATGCACCAACCACGTAAAACCCTCTAAATACCTCAAGAAGTAAATGAAAGTTTTGTGCATGGTTTATCAAAATGTGCATGGTAACCATTAACTTTTTATGTTTTCCTACTTTCACTATAAAACCTTAAATCTACTCAAAACAACTCATATAACCTCTATATAAATGATGATAAAATTGATTAATATCAAAAACTCTAAAAAAATTAAAAACAAATCTTAAATTCAAGATGCGTAGCCTGAAAACCCATGGAAAATAAATGCTTACAATGAGAAACAGTTATCCATACACTCTCTTATACCTACCCCTTGAGTTTTTTTAATCCTATATTCTATCTAATTTTACTGCCTAAATAATAAGAGGGCTCTGATACTTTTTTTGTAATGAACCAACTTGATTCAACTTAACATATCACCAAATCCATCCCTCTATAAGTACTAAAGCGCATTCTTAATCTCCATAAGCTAGAGACAAGTGTTGATAGTTTCAAACATACACTTTTAGGAACAATTTAACCCTCTAAATACAGTAATTAAAACATTGGAATCTTACCAATAATTTTGCATGAAGTGTCCAAACATTAAACATCTATGCAAAATAATAAACTCTTTTCAAATTATACATAAAGAAAAATGAGGCATAACATGGATAAATATAGTAAAACATCCAAACAAGTCATTATTAATAAAAATAAATAAAGTTTATAAAATAACCTTTCGTAAAACAAAAGAACCCAAAATGATAGTGGAAGGCCAATGTGGCTAATACATGATAGATCTAGAATAATCCAAAAGTCCCAAAAATACTACACAAGCATCTCCATGTAACTCATGGTCACCACTTGAGCATAACCATAAATAAAACATAAAGAATGCATATAAGTAACACCACTAAAAGAATATTATCCACTTCCTTTACCTACATTAGATAACACCAAGCCTATATACACATGAAAGTGTGGGGGTGAGCTAATATCTATTATGATACCACCATAAATCTATTAATTTTCTTTAATGATACAAACTCAGAATTATAGTGTGAAATAGAGTTATAAAATACCTTTTTTGCATTTTCATTATAAGGAAAACAAATCAAATTACACATTATGCTTTAAAACCCATTTTACTTTGATCTAACAATAATACAAAGCATGTTGGTGAGAAATCAAAGGATAACACCTAAACATGCAACATAAGATAAATCAAAACACAGTGTAAATCACATCATGGGATAACAATTTTGATCCTAGAAGACAATTTAAGACCTTTCTATGGAGATCCATCTGTCAACCAATAATGTTGACACAGCCTGACCGACTAGGGGTCGCCTATCTAGGGGTAATCTAAGTGTGAAACCCCAAGCCTGTCTCTAATAGACCAGGAATTGGTGACTATCACCGAGTGGGTATATCACTCATATGGGTGTAATTATCCTAATTCACCTATTCACACGAACATGTATATCCATACACACAAAAGAAATGCAAAAAAATAAACAACTAGATTAATAAATGCATGAAAAACATCTAATATCTCAAAACGGAGTTTGAAAGTATATAATAAAGTAAAGAGGGTGAAATAAAGGCTCAGCCACTAGTAAGTAGGTACTCCATGACAACAATAGATAAAACCTTATCAGTATGAAACCACCAGTCTATCAGCAGTCTAGTTAATACAGCCTCCAAACGCCACTAAGCACCACCCACACCAGATCTCCCAATAACTCTATTGAAAATCATGTATTTTTTATAATACACGAGATATGCAAGTAGATCCCATATAGGGGTGAGTATATACATACCTATTATGACACCTTTAAATCACCAAGTAGTAAATCATCTAAATAAAGAGTCGGTAAAGAGTAGGAGAAATTCAAATATGCTCATTTAAGGATACCCATCCTAGAGTGAAGTCTCAATCTCATTATCATCCAAACAAACTCTGCAGTTTTAGCTCAAGATTCAAAAGTATTAAGAAATCCACATGGTCATTCACTCGTATGATGTTGGAGGATCCCTACCCCATTTTTATGGGTGAATAAATGACTCTATTAGAGTACCCATGTCCTATTTGAGATCTATGGATGGTCAAAATACTACTTCACAAATAGAAGATCAATGCCTTGTACAAGTGGGTGAAATACTGAATCTATCTGATTCCATAGGTAGCGGATCATATCCTCATTCTCACATATGATAAATAATAAATCCCCAGAAGGATCACCATCCCATTGATTGAGATATAAACTCCAGTTGTGAATAATGAGAGGAAAAAAATTGTGGCTTCCTGAAGTATCAAAGGTTAAGGGGATGTACATGACATACCCTAAGGTTACATGGCATGTTGACCCAATTTGGAAACTTGGTTTTTTTCTTCCATTCCATATGGTGTTTCTTATCCCAATTACACAGAGTGTAGAGGGGTCACATAGAATTTCATGTCTTCAGGGTACTCTCAATGTACCTCGTCTTCCCATGATAAATACCTTCAAAGGTACATGGGGTGTTTCCCAACACACGTGTCAAGTGGTTCCACATGGTTCCCTAGGAATGTAATCCAGGTATATGCCAACTTGGATAGGTAGGGGTCACATGGAATGTTGAAAAGTCACATGGTCATGTCATGTTTATGTTTGGATAAAACCCTAGCATTGTATCATGAGGCGCACGATGTGTGTTCTTCCAAACTACACTTCGTATAGTCATGAATTTTCCAAAAATTCACAAAGATGACAAACTTTCCAATGATCATTCCTCCTTCATAGATTATTCCATGAAATCCATTAAAAATTCCCACAAAAAAGTTTACTGACATTAAATATTGTCTAGAAGTCAGATTCCATCCATGATTTGTTGAAAAAATGAGCTATTGATGCCTCCCATGGAGGAGGAGTCATCCCTCAAAACATGGATCATGAAACTACCATCATTTAATCCTTTACATTGAATTTTCTTCCTCAGCATCACACCTTTATCATGAAACATTCATGATTCCAAACTTGAAACAATGGTCTATGGAACCAATGATCAGACGAGTAATGATTTGGGTTCCCATAATTTTTTGAACCACCATCCAAATGAATGCCAATGTTTAGTGCATGTGAAATGGTGGGAGAAATCCATAAAACATAAAAGTGATAAAAACAATAGTCATGTTCATTTTGGGAATCATTCATTGATTAAATTCAAGGATACATAGTGAAAAAATAATCAATTAATCAATTAATAAACAATGATTATTAAAAAATAAATTAATGGGATAAGCATCGATTGATTCCAAATTAGATTATTGTGGGATAATCTATAATATTATTGAAATAAAAAGTGGGTATAAATTCACAAATAAAATAATTTCCTTGATATCAAATCAATCATTGATGAATCAAAAGTGTTTTATGCTTTCATTGGTGATCCTTGTTAATTCTGATGTCATTGATGATCTTCACTGAATCTAATCACTGATACAAAAATATCCTTGGTCATCGTAAAATATTCTCCCACTATGGCTCCCCCTTTCTCTCAATTATTAGGGTCATGTCTAATAATATGGATTTTATTTAATGGGGTTTAAATAAGGATTAGGATAGTTTTAATAATTAATAAATAAAATAAGTTTTATTTATTTATTTCATTTTATTTAACTTATTATAAAATGAATGTGAATCACCCCAAAACCTAATGCAAACAAAGTTTATATCACACCTAAGGTAAAACCCATGTCCTAGATTCAATGATGGAATCAGTTTCCCCATATAACTCTCTATTTGAGAAATTAACCATTATTCCTGAGATTATCAATGCATGTGAGTTAATATATTTTAATATTTTTAATACATCAACACCAGAGATATATGATTCTGAAATACCATGTAAAATCTGTGACTTTCTCTGAAAATATTTTTTAAAATATCCAAATGGTCTAGTTTCAAAAATTAGAGTCATTGCACTCTCTCTGCCTTCAATGATATTCAACTTGAAAAGTAAGAACTACCTGAATAGGTGAAGGTACTGAGCTCGCATCTATTTCTACAATTCCCATGATTTTTCATGAATACTCTCATACTGCTAGAGAATGTGCACAAGGGGAATCATTTGACCACAAAGAATCTTCTCATTATGATCCTCGATCACCACCGAGTACTCCAAAAAGGTTGACCCATCTTTGATGGCCATATCTCCCCATTAAATAACAAGTGATGAATCATTCACATACTTTCTCAGTTTCAACACATGAAGATTCCATAAAATTAGTCCAAATGTGATGGTAAGGTGAGTCAGTATTAAACCTCACTAATCTTATGTAGAATCTGGAATGGACTGATAAAGCATGGATATAGTTTTCCACCCCAGTCAAATCATCATAAATTGCACCGATGTGATACCATTAGGAACACGTGGTCTCCCTAGATTAATTCGAAGTTCATCAATCATCAGTCCAAATAGAAAATATGATTGATTTGAGTTGTCCTCATCCTCTCCTAGATGATTTTCACTTTCTTCATCATTTCTTGAACTAACTATGGTCCCATAAGCACTGATTCTCCCAACTATGATGATCACACTGGTGACCTGAAAGGTATCCCATAAAGGTCCTTTAAAGGCGTCATACCAATAGTAGTGTGATAGTTATTATTATATGAAAACTCTACTAAGGATAGGTGATAATCCAAGACCTGAATGGTCTATACATTTTGGTGTTCTATCTTGGGGTAGAACCTCATGTTCATCCATAACTTAGTCCAAAAGCCTCTTGCAATCCACTCCACAACTGAGATGTGACGTGAGCCTAAAAATCTAAGAAAATATTCAAGGGTACACCATGGAGTGAGGTGATATCATGTATGTAAAACATTCCCAATATTTCCACCAAACTCTACTCTCTGGTGGCAAAGAAGTGGGATGATTTAGTAAGCTGATCGATGATCACCTGTATAGCATCATGAAATCTCATCATTAATAGAAATATTATCATTAAATACATGGATATACCATCCCATTTACATTATATCACATCTAGGGGATGGGACAAACCCACTGGTACCTAATGTTTGGCCTTCACCTGCTAATTAGTGAGGCATCAAGAGATGAAATCGGCAACACTCTTCTTTATCCATGACTACAAAAACTATCATTGAAGGTCCCATTTTATCTTTTAAACTCTGATATATACCACTAATGGGAATTCATGGACCCCCCTTAGCATTTCTTCTCAAAGTTTGATTGGTACAACCATTCGAACTTGGAAAATAATTACATGCTCTCTTCCTTCAAAAAATTAATTAATATCATTTCCTATGAATATATAATCATGTAATACCTCACAATAACCATCACCAATTTTCGTTTCCCTCTTTTTTTGTAGAATAATATAAGTCATAAAGATCAATAGGATGTATGCTGCTCCTCCCCTATCCACCAAGGATAAATACAATGAAGCCAACTGCTCTGATGCCTCACCTTGAAACTAAGAACAAGATTTCCTACTAAGAGTATCTACTACAACATTCCCTTACCCAAGAGTATAGACTATCTTAAATTCATAGTCATATAGGAACTATAGTGATTTACTCTATCTTATATTGATATCTCTATGGGTGAAGATATTCCTAACACTCTTATAGTCAGAATAAACAAAAAACTAGATCTAAGTCATGGGTTATGTAGTTCTACTTGTGGGGTCTTAACTACCTAGATTTTTAGACTATCACTTCCTACCTCTGCATCAACACACACCCAATAGTATCTTTAGAGGCATTGAAAAAGTAAATGTAATAAATCCTCTATTCTGGTAACCTTAGGATGGGAGTACTAGTAAAACTCCACTAAAATTCCTTAAAGGGATTTTGGAATATCTATGACCAGGTAAAAGGATTCCTCTTTTGAGTTAAAGGAGTCAAAATCATGAAGAAATCTGGCATAAATCTCCAATAATAACCATCCAACCTAAGTAATCTCTACACCTCTATCATTCCCTTGGGTTTCTCCCAAGCTAGCACAGCCTTGATCTTCATTGGGTTCATAGTTATACCATTAACTGAGATAACATGTACCAAAAAGTGGATCTATCTAGACTAGAATTGAGACTTTGAGATTTTTCCATATTTCCAATTATTTATAAGTACATCCAAAACTATCCTCAAATTCTTTTCATGATCAACCTCTGATATCAAGTAAATAAGAATATCATTGATAAAACCCACCATAAACCGGTCTATTAAAATCTAGAAGATCTGGTCCATGGGCCCCATAAACACTTTTGGTGAACTCATCATTCCAAAGGACATCATTAGGTAATCATAGTGCTCATAGAGACATCATAATATCATCTTATATGTGTCCACATTGCATACCCATTACTGATGATAACCCTAACCAAAGTTCAATCTTAGAGAAACACATTTCCCCTTTCAACTAATAAAAATGGTCATTGATTCTTGGTAGTGGATACTTACTCTTGATTTAAACTTTTTTCAAAAAATAGTAATCCATATACAATTTTAGGCTCACATCCTCCTTCTTAGTGAAAAATATCTGAGATTCCCAAGGGGGACACACTAAGTTGGATAAAGTATTTCCTCTAAAGGTCCTATAACTACACCCTCATCTCTCAAATCTCTACAGGATCCATCCAATATGCCACTAAAGATATTAGAGTTACCACTAGAAAAAATTCAATATAGAAGTTGACCTCCTGGTGATGAGGTAACCTTGGTATGTCCTAAGGAAATACATATGGGTACTCCTCTACTAATATAGGAAATCTAATATTTTCTGAGTTTGTTTCACCAAGATTCAAGCTCAAAAACTAATGATAAATTCGATACACTCTCCTGCATATGATCCTAGACTACTATGAATGAAATTCCTTCTTTCCAAAGAAAGAAAATCTCAACCCATCTATCCAGGTTCACCGCATCCTCCAATGAAAACTAGCAATTTGGGCATAGATGGTTTATAGTCAGTCCATACAAAGAATGAAATCATACAATCTCATTACTTCCATGAAAATTTCTCATGAGAAACTCTCAACACCAAGCACCAAGTCACACTATTGAAAGAGGATTGTGATTATCAAATATTCTATAGTAGTTATATCATCCCGCCTTTTTATTAAATAACTTTTCATTACATTTTATAGAGGATCTTTAAAGTGTAGTGTTTGGAAATCAGGAACAATATACATGAAAACATTAAAAATTCTTTTAATACACTTGTAAGGATTCATCATAGGTTTATCCTAAGTACAATTAATTCATATCATAACCTGGAGACATACATCAAAGGAAAGGGTGAGCAGAAGGCCCAGTAAGGAAAACAAGTTAAACAGTTTACATGTGATCTTGAGTGATATCAATAAGAACGTGGAGATAAAGAGGAATATCATAATAATAATAACTTGAAACATAAATTGAAAATGTGTCTAAAGAATTTAATTTAGACATTCATGAACATATCACCAAGTTCCATCCCCAAGGTGTCATAAAAATTACCAAGGTTATTCACCAAGGTATCGTGAAACTTGTAATCTATAGAGATTAAATTCCTTACCCAATGCATTGGAGTGCTATCAGGGTTCACCCTTAATATGTATTTATTTTAATGTGATCCACATATATCATAATCAATCATTTCATAAATAACCTAAAGAGAATAAAATAAATGGGTTTCATGTCAAAATTGTGACGTTTAAAAAGTGCTTAAAAATAAGATCCTTATGTCATTTATAACCCATAGAAAGAGAGTGAGGGTTATATGTATGTAAATTATAGGATCAAATAGATAAATTTTATGTCTTGATTAATACCACTAGAAATGAAAATATATTTGGGTATTCACATAAATAAAACAAGATAATTTCTTGAGAAAAGGATATAGATTTTGAGATGAAAATTCTGCAGCATAACGGCTACGTAACATGGTTTTAGAAAATATTAAAAAGAGAGGGGATAAGGGTCACCCACTCAGAAATAACTCATAATACAGTATAGGGAAAGAATAAAATATAATTAATTTCATGTTATGGATATTTTAATGACATGCCACTTGAAAATGAAACTTGAAAGAAAAGAGAAGATGCGATTTCTTTTATGAAAATTCATCAGCCTAACGACATCACTTAAAAATTCAGAAAATCAGTTGATGAGAGGGAAAAGGGTCTATCATAAATTGGAAATGAAATGTAAAGTAATAATTATATATAATAACATACCCCCACATAATAAAATGGAAACTAGAATACATAACATAAAGGAAGTCATGACTAGAAGAGGAGGGTGAAAGGTTCCCTTACCTTGAAGAGTAACTTCAAAAACTTGAAGGTTGTTGTAATGACCCAATATTTTTTTGGAAATTCCTTTCTTATAAATATGTCATAATCACATTAAATCACAACATAATTAACTAATAAGTGCTATGTGACCCTTAAAACATAATTTGTCACTTCTGTTATGTGAATTTCAAAAATCCGACAAACACAGTTGTGATCAGCAAGTTATTTAGAGTCCAATAAGAAAAACTTAATTTTTGATGAATAGTAACCTACCCTTATGAATAGTAGAATACCCTTATGAATAGTGGTATACCCTAATGAATATTAACCTTACCTATAATAGTATATAAATAATATTCAAGTGTAAGTACGATATACCTATGCTTTAAAATATGTAAACAAATGTTTTAAAACTATTGTTTTTAGAAAAAATTATGATTTTAATTAAATATTAAATTAATAATATTTAGAAAAGTATTTTTGAAAAATTTACTTCTTTTTTGGATTCTATACGTCAAAAAATGATTGGGGTAAATTTTTGGTATTTTTCTGAAATACTTGAATTTTTATGAATAGTGAAATACAATAATTTACAAAATAAGCTAAATAAGCTAATTATAGAGTCATGCATGATGTTCTGATTATGTAAGCACAATTGGTTCAGTTTAACATGATAAAATTACTATTATTGGTGATGGAATACTCACTATTCCTTATCTTGTGGGGAAATAATAAATTAATGAATTTTATATTAAGAAATCCCCTCTCTCCCCCACTATAAAAACCCCACTCACTCCCCCTTTTATTCACTTCTCTCAAGCCTTTTCCCTTCTCCAAATTCTGTCCAAATACCTTCCCAACCTCCTCCACCACTTCCATAAATCCTTGGTCTCATAAAAGACCAAAACCTCTCCTTAAGGAGTTTCTCAAGGAAGTTTGGTTCAAGAGGTAAATTCCTCTTTTCAATTCTTTGTCTTTCCTTTCAAGTTCATTTGTTTTCTTTTTCTATTACCTCTCCTTATCCAAATTTTGTGATTAATCCAGTAACTTATATGTACTGTAATTTTTTCATGATAGTGGAATAATTTATCATCATCTCCCCCTTTTTACCTTCTTTTATACTAGTATCAAGAACACCATCCAAGATGTGTCAATTTTCCACATTCAAGGACAATGGACTTTAGATTTCTATTATCATTCTCAATTATGGTCATGAAACTATTATTGTTATGGTTGAAACAGATTATTATATATGATATAATCTATTTATGATTCTCTAATCCCTTTGTAAAAATGGATTAATTTATAAAGAAAAATAAGTTCGTTGTAATCAAAACCCACAAATTAACCGAAAAAATTATCATTAAAGTTCTATATAATAATTCATCCTCTTTCCATGTAACCAAGTTATATAAATGAAAAATAACACCTATTTTTGTTAATAAATAATATATAATATCAATTCTGGATATTTACATCCATTCCACATACTTAAAAACAAGTGAACCAAAGATGAAAATAAAGAAAATGATCACTCTGGAGCGACGGAATTCAATACAATAACTTATCAATATGAACATGAATGAACTAACTAGAATTATGATAAAATAAATACATATATAATAGGTCCTTAAATAATTTATTAATTATTATAATTTCATATTCCAGGAGCTTAAGTTTGAGAGAGGAACACGTTCGGAATTAAGGTAAGGGTTTTTCCACCCGAACTCCCATTTTCATTCGGGTTACTTTCATTGTCTAATTACCTCAATGAAATTCTTATTTATTGTTATGTACTCCTCATAAATTATGTTTTAGTATTATATATATTATTTCCAACTAGAACCCTTCCTTATTTTATGGATAGTTACACATTTTAAAAGGAACTTTCAAAATTGTTTTCAAAATACAAGCCTGGTTCAAGGGAAGTTCTCAAGTTCTTATCTATTTTCAAGGGCACTATATAATCTGTTTTTGGAAACCATTATCTTTATAAAATCACTCATTTTATTATAAAAATAAAATCTTATTTCACTTCTAGTTTTATACAAAGATTTTTTCAAAAGAACTCTTCTTTTCAAAACAATAGAGTATTTATCTCAAGAATTGCTTAATGATTTTATAAGAGTATTCTCATCTAATTCAACACTCTTGTTTATTCTTATGTATTGTTGGGATTAATCATTTATGATGTCATATAAAATATTTTATTTAATGGTTTGTGACTAAATTTATTGTGGACAATCTATCCTAAAACCATTCATCGTATTACTTGGAATGGTTGGAGTTTTATGTTTAATGATTGGGGAAAGTTAGTTACATTTCATATAATAGTTTCATTATGAATGTATATGTTGTTTATGTTTATCCCCACTCATATGAGGAATGAATTGGAATTATTATGTGATGGGTGGGGACCACTATATCCCCTCAATGCATCGGTAGGTCTCATGAGACAAACTATGGTCTTGGCACGAGGCCTTGACAAAATGATTATTTATGGTCCTAGCACGAGGCCTGGATGGTATGGTTATGATGTCCGACATATGCACTTCCCTAATTATGATGCTAGTATTTTAAGTTCATGTGGTTATTTGACTAGTATAATACCCATGATTATGTTTTATTATGGCATTATTTACTCAGCTCATATTTCTGCCATAATGTATTCAAGTTCATTATTAAAGGCATGTGTTTTCAATTATTCACCATGTCTTATGTTTATGCTATCTTCCAATGTATTACTTACCCTGAATGAGCATTTGAGTTCACCCCTTTCTTATGTTTCATTTCCACAGGGCAAGAAGAATTAAATTATGAATGACTTTCAAGCATAATCTAGGAGACATGATGTTTCTAGTGGAAAATTAGAGTTATTTTTCCTTTCAATATGTAAGGTTGAACTTATGTATGTATCTTGTTTCCAATAATACTAAACTACTCGGTCCTTTGGGATTCTTATTCCTTGTATGTATTCCAATTTAATCAAATAAGGCACCGGCTCTGGGTAACTAGGTTCGGGTCCTTATAGTTGGTATCAAAGGAAGTTTAGTAGAAAACTTGGAAACTGGATTTATAAAACGTGGATTAGGGAAGAGTCCCTAAGATAGTTTTGAGGATAAACATACATTAACATCTTGGTATTTTGGTAAGGAATAGATTATGTGGATCTTTCAAGCAATACATCCCTGTCTGGATACAATCAGGTAGAGGCGGCTCTGGCACAGATGCATCTAGGGGTAAAACCCAAAAACACTTATTTGAGCTAGACTCGAATGGGAACTGGTGCACGAAAATGGGCCTTGATACACTCTTAGTTACGACACTCCCGGGGGATATGCCTAGGATAATTAACATTTTCTTTAAAATATATTATGAAGGATTTAAATGTAAAATTTTCCTCAAAGAAACCATTTTTGTGGTTATGGAATTATCCATGCCTAGGATTTCAATTTGTGTAAAGTATTTTGTTAAGTTAATATTATTCATTATGATTCATAACCAAATATAGTGTATGCCATTATCTATAAATGGTTCCTAGTGGAAGTAATGGAAACCACATGAACGCACGTGTCCCCTATAGGGATTTTCATTCGATGCAAGATAATGATGTTGGCTCTGGTGTTGTGACTGGTACTGAGAAACTCATAACTATACTGGGACAACTTACCCAAGTTATGAATAATAACCTTACCCGTATGGAGCATCTGGATCCACCACGTGGAGGAGCTATGCTAGATCTCTTTATATGACAACAGCCACCATCATTAAATGGTACCAAAAACCCATTTGTAGCTAAGAAGTGGATAAGTTCTCTCAAGAAGATATTTCTTGATTTGGGATGTAATTAAAGAGAGAAGGTTGTCATGGAAATATATCATCTAACAGGAGATGTGGATCAGTGGTGGTCATTAATCCAAAACATGAAGGAGGAGGAAGAAATAGAAGATATGGAATGGAGGGACTTTAAGGAAATATTCTTAGAAAAATATTTCCCTCATGAGCAATGAGCAGATATGGAGATACAATTCTTGAATCTGATGTAGAAGGAGGATAAAAATGTTGCCAATTATGAATCCAACTTCACAAGATTAACAAGACATGTTTTGGACTATATACAAAATCCAAGGAGAAAAATTGATCGATTATTTGATGGCCTAAAGCCATTCCTCTGGCGGGAACTGGTATCCCAAAGTTTTTCATCATATGAGGATATAGTTTCATGTGCTATCAAGACAGAAAAAGAATTCTCTAAGTCCTATTACTTTAAGGGAAAACAAGAGAAGAAGAGGGATATTGAAAACTCTAGGAAAGTAAACAAGGAAATAGATAAGAGGGGAAAAGTTTAATTTCCACCTTGTGATAATTGTTGAAAGAGACACCTCGGTGCCTTCTTAAAAGGAAAAGGAGTATGATTCAAATGTGGACAGAAAGGCCATATTTCTAGTGACTGTAAGGGAAATAAGGAGGCTAATGATGTTCATTGCTATAACTATTGGGAGATGGGACACTATGCTAATGATTGTCCAAATCATCAAGGAAACATGCCATAGAAAAGGCCAATGGAGTAGGGGCAAGCTTATGTGATCGCAACTGCTAACATTGAAGTTCCTGATGATGTGGTGGCAGGTACTTTAATCATTTCCTAAAATTTAGCCAATAATTTATTTGATTATGGATCATCACATTCATTTATATCTTCCCAGTTTTCCAATAAAATTAGAAGTTTCCAATTTGATTTAATAAAGGAGTTAACAGTTAAAACTCCTAGTGGATGTATCATTGCAACAAACTCATGTCGATTAGTCCCCATCGTGACACATGAAAGTGCTTTAGTTGCTAACCTTATCATCATACCAATGGTTGACTATGATATAATTCTCGGTATGGATTGGCTATCAATTTATGATGCAAATATCTATTGTAGGAGGAAGGAAGTTACAATATTTGAGAATGGTGTAGAATCCCTTATCTTTAGAGCATAAACCTCTCCATTTGATTCTCATCTAGATTCACCCCCAGTAGCTCAACTAAATTCAATTATGGGGGAGGAAGATAATGAAATAACTATGGGTGAGGAAAAGAATGTTCAAATAGAATATGTACCTACTCTGCAAGAATATATTGATGTTTTTCTAGAGGATTTACCTAGACATCCTCCAGAGTGAGAAATTGAGTTTTCCATTGACTTAATTCCTAGTTCAAGGCCCATATCAAAGACCCCTTATAGAATGGCCACTGTGGAGTTAGTGGAACTAAAGAATAAACTAGATGAATTGAGTGATAAAGTATTTATTCTACCTAGTGTTTCTCCATGGGGAGCCTCTATCCTCTTTGTCAATAAGAAATATGGATCCATGAGTTTGTGCATTGATTACAGGGAAATCAATGCTATTACAATAAAGAATAAGTATCCTCTACCACAAATTGATGATTTATTTGATCAAATTCATGGAGCCCAATATTTTTCAAATATTTATCTACGATTTGGATATCATCAGTTGCTTGTGAGGAAAGAAGACATTCCAAAAACAGCATTTCGAACTAGGTACAGGCATTATGAGTTTACAGTAATGCCTTTTGGACTAACTAATGCACTATCTATTTTCATGGATCTCATGAATAGAGTATTCAAGGAATATCTTAATGACTTTATAGTGGTGTTTATTGATGATATCCTAGTATACTATAAAAGCCATGAAGATCATGAAAATCACTTGCGCACTATTCTGAAGACCCTGAGAAGAAATAAATTATATGGGAAGTTTAGCAAGTGTGATTTCTGGATCCAATCAGTTTCCTTTCTAGGACACATTTTCTTTAAGTATGGAATATTTGTAGATCCTATGAAGAAAAAGGCTGTGAAATAATGTACTACTCTAATGAACATAACTGAGGTATGTAGTTTTATTGGTTTATCAGGTTATTATCGGCGTTTCTTTTAGAACTTTACCCGTTTAGCCAACCCAATGACAAAGATCACATGAAAAGGAGTTAAGTTCATATGGACAAAGTAATGTGAAGAATGTTTTGAAGAATTGAAGAGGAGGTTAGTGAATTCCCTGATCCTAACCCTACCATCGGGGAATGATGGGTTTGTGATCTATAGTGATGCATCAAAGAAAGAACTTGGTTATGTCCTTATGCAGAATGATCGAGTGATTTCCTATGCATCTAGGCAGCTAAAAATTCATGAATAAAACTATCCAACTCGTGATCTTGAGTTAGAAGTGGTAATATTTGATCTGAAAATATGGAGACATTACCTCTATGGAGAAAATGTGAGATATATACAGATCATAAGAGTTTAAAATATATATTCTCACAGAAAGAACTCAACATGAGACAAAGGAGGTGGACTGAGCTACTCAAATATTATTATTGCACAATACACTTGTAATGTCTCGGATTTTTTCATGTAATATTTTCAAATATTATATGGGATTATTACAAGACCAGGTGTAGATACGGCACCTCATTCCAAGGCCCGATGATCTCGGAACGGTGGTTTGAAACTTTTTAAGTTAAGTGAGTCGGCACTCGCGTGTGGTTGTGGCAGTTTCCAAACTGATGCCCAAATTAAAAATATGAGGGCACCGTTACATTTGGGACGATGACTTTACCCAAGAATGAGCCTAACCTTGACCAAAACGGGTCAAGGGAAGAAGTTAATTTTCATACATTTTTAGTAAAATAAAAATAAAATAAATCTTTCAATGTTTATTTTATTTTTATGGAAACATCTGCTATAGCGCAGCGACAGGGCAGATGTTTCCTTAATAAATGTCATGTCATAATGGATTAAGAAATAGCCACTTGACTCATTAATTTTGTAGTGTAACAGAATGATGAATCACATTTCCCTTTTTAATTGTTTGAGTGATTAGTGGTCATTAATGAATTTTTTGAGGGGAAGCTCTGGAGAAATTCGTGGAGCCTTGGAGGAAACTCTTGGTGAAAAACGATGAAGAATCAAAGCTGTAAATAGTTTCACCAACAGTTTTGAAGGTTCTCTATGACAATGGAAGCATGACGTGATGATTTTTCTTCAATCGGTTTAAGGTAGGGGTTTGTTATTTGAATTTCTTTTCCCCGTTTTTGATTTTAAATGATGAAAGCAGATCAACCACGAACAAGTTGATCCGTAGATTTGTTCGTTCTTGCGGGAGGGTTTTATCGGGATAATTTAGGGAATTGATCCATGTTGATTTTTTTGTTTGATTTATGCTCCATTTAAGCCTACTAACGGGAGTGTATCAATGTCGTGACGAACGACGGTGGAGTTTCATTCCTCATATTGTTTTATTGGATTTTCTTTCCCCTTTGTTCTTCGCGTTCTTCACAGGTGACGAAAAACAGATCGTTACGCATCTGTTTTATGATGAAACGATCCCAAATTGGAGATTTGACACCATAGAGACCTTGCGGAGGTGTGGCGATGATGGCAGACTATAGATCGGAGCGAATTGGGGAGGACCTTTCTTTGACCGTTCTTCATGCGGGAAGATCAAAACATGTTTTTAGAGCCGATCGGAGGCTCGAAAACACTGGAAGAGGCTTTTTGGTGTCAGGGAGACCAAAAAATAAATGTTTCGTAGTGATCGGACAGCCGGATCGTCGATCGGGGCAGCATGGGAGGCGTGCTAGCGAAGAGCGTCATTTCTGGAAATTTCCAGAATACACGGTGTGTACTTCTGAAGAACACATTGTGTAGTGCTGGTGGCGGTGGCTAGGGTTTTGGGGGTTATAGAGGAATCACACGGTGTGTGACCCTGATCACACGGCATGTGACCCTGGTCACATGGCATGTTAGACTTTCCCCTAAGCTCGGCGTGTATCTTGGGAAATAAATAGACACGGGATGATCTACATGGCTTCAGAACACAGTGTGTACAGCATGACAGAGGCGGCTACGTAGGACTCGGCATGTACCTAGGGGGTATACGAACACGAGATGGAGTACACGACTGTGTACTCTATCACACGGCCAAGCGAGGCCAGTAGCGCGGGTCACCCCGTGTGCTTATTGCACAGGTTAGATTACACGAGTTGATGACCATGTATGGGCACATGGCCAACGTACACTGAGCCAACCCCAGCCACTTGGACACATCGTGTACATCGTACTACACGCCATTACTCATTTTTCTATACGACCACCCTTACAACATGGGCCGTTGTACACGGGCAGTACCCGGGGTCAGACAACACGGCGTGTAACTTTTCTACACGTCGTGTACTTTTTGGAAAACAGCTTAGTCCTCTTGTTCACCGTATCTTGGAAATCTTTCATTTCGGTTAGTTCCCCTTCTTCTCGTTCTCCTGAAGTTCAGGCATCGTTTCCTTCTACAGGAGTATGATCTCTTCAGCAAGACTTTCTGTGATAGAGTCGGCATCCCTCCGAGAGGCCCGGGGTGAGATCCTCTATCCATTCCTGGCCCTAGGTAGAGTCAGGCATCGATGTGACCAACTCTACCGGGTGTTGATCCTCTACCTAGATGGTCTATCACCTAGCTGGTGAATCTGGATGAGTCGCAGTATCCGCCATGGCCCTGGCAGTGATCCTCATCTGTGTATCATGATCTTTCCCACTCAGAAGTGTGTCTCCCATAATAAGTGCTTCTATCTATCATGATCCTTCTCACTCAGGAGTGTGTCTCCCATAATGAGTGCATATATCTCTCGTGATGCTCCCCAAAAAGCAGTACTTCTCGGACAGACGTCATCAGAGCTATAAAACTCATGGAGTGTGTTCTCCCAGAAATGAGTGCTTTGTGGAATCTTCGAACTGAACCCCTAGCTGGAGGTATGCGGTTGTGTGACTTGTCTCTAGACTAAGGGTCTAGTTTTTGAGTATATCTGGTTTGTGATATATGGTCTGTAGACATATATTGTGCATAGATGATTGTACCTTTACTTTGTATACTACTTTGTGGTTTTTAGGGTCCTTTACTGAGTATTGTTATACTCATCCCTACACGGGCATTACCCGCACGTGTCATGTCTTGTGCAGACGAGCAGCCTTTTGACAGAGTCCAAGGCGGACCAGGACAGGACCGAGCTTTCTGAGTTCCCTACAGGTCGAGGTGTTTCTACAGCTTCGAGTAGCAGTCCCAGCACCTTTTGTGTTTACAGGTTGGACTTTGCAGTTTTCATACTTTTGTTTTGGTGGGATTGTATTCTGGCCTAGTTTACTTTCAATAATTTACCTTCCATAATACTCTATTGGTTGGGTTTAGTTGTATGCATGCATTTTTTCCCTTAGTATTTTTTTCATTTCAGCATTTGTGGGTTTGGAGATGTGTGTGTGTGTGTGTACAGGTACTTAGGCAATGCCTCCCATGATTAGTAATATGCCTACTCGGTGGTAGTCACCAGCCCCTGGCCTATTGGAGGTGGGCTTGGGGAGTCACGGTGTGGGCCTCACTGGGACGGGTCATGAAAGAGTGGTATCAGAGCTGGTCGGTTCTACCTTAGGACCAAGAGTCTGTGAGATTGGTTTGGGGAAACAGTGTTAAGTGTTTTGAATTCGTCTTTCAGTCCAGAGACTCCAGTGTTGGTGCGGTGGCCGACGTATCTATACACTAGGAATTTGACAACCTGATTTTCGACTCAGTACGTGAAAACACTAGTTTCGGGAAAGTAAAATAATGGTACATGCATCATATAGGAATGGGTTGTGTTTCCATGTCCTTTGTGTCTGCTATCCAAATATACTCATTGACCATGGTACATCTTGTTTCCTTACAGGATTCCTCCGTGACGCATACCCACTAGGATTCAGCAGCGCGATCATTAGGATGACTCCCTCAATGACGAGGCTTCAATAAAAGGACCAGTTCCCCAAGCGTTGCCACCAGGTGGTGCACCAGTTATGCCGGCACCAGTGGAGCAGCCCGTGGTACCTGCGGTACCGACCGATGAGGAGCGTAGGCTGAGCGCGCTCCATGAGTCCCAGAGACAGAGACCCCTCAGGTTCTGAGGCGAGCCTAACCCCCAGGCGGCTGAGGACTGGGTTGAGGTGGTGATCAGAGTTTTCCATCTAGTGAGGACACCAGCAGACCAGATGGTGGTCCTAGGAGCGAGCCTTCTTCAGGGTTCGGTGGGATGATGGTGGAGTCTGACCACACAGACTCACGATGAGGACACTCTTTCATGGACGGAGTTCGAGCAACTCTTCAGGGAGGAGTTATCTCCGGTTACACTAAGAGTTCTGTGCATCCAGGAGCTTCTTCAGCTCCAAAAAGGCAGTATGACAGTAGCTTACTATTCCTCAAGGTTCACCAACCTCACCCGGTACTCGATGAATATAGTCAGGGATCAGTACTTCATAGCTCGGACCTTCGAGTAAAGTCTATGATGAGACATCTGATCTAGTGTCATGCCTCTATGCATTTCAACTTATGCTGGAGTGCTCGAGCGGGCTTTGGTGATTGAGATCTTCTTGGTGGAGCAGAGACATCCGACAGCAGTCAGCAGCAGGTAGACAGGTGCGGAGACCTCGGCGACAGGGATCCGGCATCAGATGCAGGGATCAGGATGTGAGAGACATCGGAGGAGGACCCAGGATAGGGGATCAACAGTCCAGGGCTCTCAGGCTAGATCTAATCATCCTAGGGAGAAGTGATGCTACACATGCGACGATAAGGGACATCTCGCTAGAGATTGCCTGACCCGTCGAGCTACTGACAGAGAAGCGGTGGATGGACCACCGAGGCAGAGGCAGAGAATGGAGCAGAGAGACTCGCCAAGTGGAGGACATGGAATAGGAGTAGGGAGAGCTATAGGTGGTGGAAAACTCTTCGACTTACTTCCACCACCACCCCCAGGAGGTCCGCACCAGGCTCAAGGAGCTGGGGGACAGGGGCGGGGACAGCTGCATGCGGTTGAGGCATACGACCCAGGGGCTCCAGGGATGATTCGAGGTATGATCTATGACTTTTATACCTTATCTTCCGTACTTATAGACACAGGTTCCAGTCATTTTTTCATAGCCACATGTCTTGTACGAAACCTCTAGATTCCAGTAGAACCGATGAATCAATCCTTACGCTTGGAGACACCTACGGGAGGAGACTCAACAATCACACACCTTTTAAGACAGTGTGATCTTACCATTGGAGGCGGGAGTTTCAGTTGGAACCTCTTAGTGGTAGCGTTGAGGCCTTACGACGTCATTATTGGTATGGATTGGTTATCTTCAGTCCATGCCCAGATTGACTGTTTTAGGTGAAGAGTGCAGTGTGTCTGCCGTGATGGAACGAGGTTTTCCTTCATCAGAGAAATGGAAACCCAGGAAGCGTAGAATGAGCTTATGCATAGGAGGGTGCAGACAATCACTCATGAGTTAGCTAGCCTTTCCCTCAGAGCACTAGATGTTGTGAGCTCCCAGTTCCCAGAAGAAGTGGCGGAGTATGAGGACGTCTTTCCTGTAGATGTTCCAAGATTACCTCCCCGCTGGGAAATCGACTTCTGCATCGACTTACACCCCAATACAACATTTATTTACTCATCAACATATCGGATGGCTCCCACAGAGCTTCGCGAGATGAGGGTGTAGATGGAGGATTTTCAGAGCAAGGGTTTCATGAGACCCATCATTTCACCCTGGGTAGCCCCAGTCTTGTTTTCCAAGAAGGAAGACGGGAGTCTGAGGTTGTGTGTGGATTACCAGCGCCTGAACCAGGTGACGATAAAGAACAAGTATCCACTACCAAGGATCGATGACATCTTCAATCAGCTAAGAGGTTCATAGTGGTTCTTAAAGTTTGACCTTCGATCAGTCTATCACCAGCTACGAGTGATGGATGAGGAAATACCGAAGACGGTTTCAGATGCCGCTACAGTCACTATGATTACTTGGTGATGCATTTCGGCATGACGAACACCCCAGAAGTGTTCATGGGACTGATGAACCGGATTTTCCAGATATACTTGGACCAGTTCTTAGTGGTCTTCATCGATGACATCCTTGTGTACTCGGCGTCAGAAGAGGAGCATGTGAGACACCTGTGGATGGTTCTAGACATACTTCGGGAGCACCGGATTTATGGAAAGCTCCCAAAGTTCCAGTTCTGAATTTAGGAGGTCCACTTTCTGGGACATGTCATCTCAGTAGATGGAGTAGCTGTAGACCCAGCCAAGGTGGAGGCTGTGTTAGCATGGGAGCCACCTCAGAGTGTGACGGAGGTGCGGAGCTTCCTTGGGCTGGCAGGATATTATCAGAGATTCATTCCTGACTTCTCCCGGATATCAGCACCAATGACAACCTTGACCAGGAAGGGGAAACCCTTCGTATGGATGGAGAAGTGCCAGCAGGATTTCGAGCGATTGAGACAGAGTTTGACGAGCACCCCAGTCTTGAGGTTTCTGGAGGAGGGAGTCGAGTACATAGTCTTCTGCGACGCATCAGGGACCGGGATGGGTTGTGTCCTGATGTAGAGGTAGGCAGTGATTGCTTATGGTTTGCGCTATCTTAGGCCACATGAGAAAAACTATGCGAACCGTGATCTCGAGTTAGAAGCGGTAGTCTTCACATTGAATATGTGGTGACACTACCTCATGGGTGAGCGGTTTATCATCTACTCTGAACACAAGAGCCTCAATTATATCTTCTCATATAAGGATCTAAATATGAGTTAGAGGCATTCTATAGAGTTCCTCCAGTATTATGATTTCGAGATCATCTATACTCCTAGAAAGGGGAACAAGGTGGTGGATTCTCTTAGCATAAGGTCGAGCTCACAGCTATTGAGTGAGGTGACACAGCAATTATTCATGTTGTAGTTATCCTTCATGGATGGAGAGGATACAGCTTACCTACAATCGATAGTTGTCACCCCTCCACTCTTATAGCGAGTTAGGTTGGAACATCTTGGGGATGTCAACTGTGTGGATTTACGTGCTTATTTATCCACAGGACATGCTCTTGATGGATATTCACAAGGTGGGGAGCACGTACTTATTTTTAGAGTACGCACTGTTATATCAGTGGAGTTGTAGGAGGAGGTCCTGAGGGAGTTTCAAACATACACCTTGGCAGTGCATCCTGGAGCGGCAAAGATTTACCAGGATATTTGACGGCAGTTCTAGTGGTCAAGCATGAAGAAGGTAGTAGCGGAGTTCGTTTCTCGATTCCTTACATGCCAGCAGGTGAAGGCCGAGCACCAGGTTCCAGCGGGATTAGCTCACCCCCTAGAAGTTCCAGAGTGGAAGTGATATGGAATATCAATGGACTTTGTGACAGGCTTACCATGGACATCCAAGGGGCATGATTCCATCTGGGTTATCATTGACCGACTCACCAAGTCGGCCCACTTCCTAGCTATCAGGGAGCAGAGTTCCGTAGAGAGCTTGGAACGCCTCTACGTGCAGAAGATAGTTTGGATTCATGGCATCCCCTCGACGATAGTCTCGGACCGAGATGCCCACTTTACATCCCGGTTGTGGAATGTATTGCAGGAGGCTTTTGGGACTCAGTTATGCTTGAGTACAACATTTCATCCCTAGACAGATGGTTAGATGAAGAAGACCATTCAGGTTCTGGAGGATATGTTGTGAGCATATGTCTTGGACTTTGGTCATAGTTGGGAGGACCACCTACTACTGGTGGAGTTTGCGTACAACAATAGCTACCACTCCAACATTGGTATGGAACCGTTTGAGGCCTTGTGTGGGAGACCCTTCCGGTCACCACTTTGCTGGACTGACCCTGGAGAGTCAGCACTCATGGGTCCAGAGTTGGTGCGAGCTACCACCGAGAAGGTGCAGATCATCTGGGAGTGGATGAAGACTGTACAAAGCCAGCAGAAGACTTATGATGACAGATGACGAAGACCTCTGGATTTCGAAGAGGGAGACCATGTCTTTCTTCGGGTCTCACCTCAATGAGGGTTATGGAGATTTGGCCGAGGCAGCAAGCTATCTCCGAGGTTCATCAGACCTTTCCAAATACTGTGCAGAGTTAGCGAGGTGGCGTACCGCCTAGCTCTACCACCACAGTTGCATCGGGTACATGATGTCTTCCATGTGTCATAGCTGAGGAGGTATGTGCATGACCCATTGCACGTCATCGACCGGGGTGAGCTGGACATCGAGGATGGAGCGACCTTTGATGAGTACCCTGTGGAGATTGGGGATCGACAGGAGAGGATCCATCATGGGTGATCGATTCCCTTGGTGCGCGTCTGGTGGCAGCACGAGAATCTTCAGGAGAGCACGTTGGAGAGGGAGGCCCAGATCCGTACCCAGTACCCACATCTTTTTGAGTAGCCTTTGTTTTGGATTTTCATAGACGTAAAACCCCAAGGCGGGGAGAATGTAATGTATTGGATTTTTCCATCTAATATTTTCAAATATTATATGGGATTATTACGAGACCAGGCGCAGAGACGACACCTCATTTCGAGTCCCGGTGAGCTTGGAATGGTGGTTTGAAACCTTTTAAGTTAAGTGAGTCGGTACTCGCACGTGGTTGTGGCAGTTTCCAAATGGATGACCGGATTAAAAATCTAAAGGCACCGTTGCGTCTGGGACAAAAACTTTACCCAAGAAAGAATCTAACCTCAACCAGCGCGGGTCGAGGGAATAAGTTAATTTTTGGACGTTTTTAGTAAAATAGAAATAAAATAAATCTGTCAATGTTTATTTTATTTTTATGGAAACATACACTACAGCGCAGCGACATGGTATCTGTTTCCTTAATAAATTCCATGTCATAATGTCTTAAGAAATAGCCACTTGACTTATTAATTTCACAGCATAACAGAATGATGAATCACGTTTCCCTTTTTAATGGGTTGAGCTATTAGTGGTTGTTGATGAATTTTTTGAGGGGAAGCTCTGGAGAAATTCATGGAGCCTTGGAGGAAACTCTCAGTGACAAACAATGATGAATCGAAGCTATGAATCACTGTGCCAATAGAGTTGAAGGGTCTCGATGATGACGACTATGTGATTTGATGATCGTTCTTCAACCGGTTTAAGGTAGGGGTTTGTTATTTGAAGTTCTTTTCCCTATTTTTGATTTTAAAACAAAGAACGCATATCAACCACGAATAAGTTGATCTGCGGAATCGTTTGTTCTTGCGGGAGGGTTTTATCAGGATAATTCAGGTAATTGATCCATGTTGATTTTGTTATTTGATTTCTGCTCCATTTAAGCCTACTAACAGGAGCAGATCAATGTCGTGACAAACGATGGCGGAGGTTCCTTCCTCATATTGTTTTATTGGATTTTCTTTCCCCCTTCATTCTTCGTGTTCTTCACGTTCTTCACAGGCGATGAACAACGGATCGTTGTGCATCCGTTTTGTGACGCAACGATCCCAAATTGGAGAGTCAACACCACATCGAGCTTTCGGAGGTGCGGTGATAATGGAGGACTGCGGATTGGAGCGAATTGGGGAGGACCTTTCTTCGAGCATTCTTCACGCGGGGAGATCAAAACATGTTTTCAGAGCCGATCGGAGGCCTGAAAACACTGAAAGTGGCTTTGTGGTTTCGGGGCGACCAAAACCTGAAGGTTTTGTCGCAATCGGACAGCCATATTGACGATCAGGGTAGCATGGGAGTCGCGCCGGCGAAGAGCATTGTTTCTAGAAATTTCCATAATACACGGCATGTACTTCCGGAGAACACGCCGTGTAGTGCTGGTGATGGCAGCTAGGGTTTCAGGGGTCATAGAGGAATCACATGGTGTGTGACCCTGGTCACACGGCATGTTAGACTTTCCCCGAAGCTTGGCGTGTATCTTGGGAAATACATGGACAAGGGATGATCTACACGGCTTCAGAACACGGGGTGTATAGCATGACAGAGGCAGCTATGCGGGACTCGGTGTGTACCCAGGGGGTACGCAGACACGGGATGGATTACATGACTGTGTACTCCATCACATGGCCAGGCGAGGCCAGTAGCGTGGGTCACCCCGTGTGCCGATTGCACGGGTTAGATTACACGGTTTGATGACCGTGTACGGGCACATGGCCAGCATACACTAAGCCAACCCCAGCCACCCGGACACGGTGTGTACATTGTACTACACGCCGTGTACTCATTTTTCTATACGACCAGCCTTACGACACGGGCTGTTGTACACGAGAAGTGCCTAGGGTCAGACAACATGGGGTGTAACTTTTCTACATGCCATGTACTTTTTTGAAAATGGCATGGTCCTCTTATTCACCGTATCTTGGACATCTTTCTTTTGGGTTAGTGCCCCTTCTTCTCATTTCCCTGAAGGTCAGGCATTATTTTCTTCTGTAGGAGTATGATCCCTTCAGTAGGACTTTCTTTGATAGAGTTGGCATCCCTCCGAGAGGCCCGAGGAGAGATCCTCTATCCATTCCTGACCCTAGGTAGAGTCAAGCATTGACGTGAACAACTCTACCGGGCATTGATCTTCTACCTAGCTGGTGTATCACCTAGCTGGTGAATCTGGATGAGTCGCGGTATCCGCCATGGCCCTAGCAGTGATCCTCATTTGTGTATCGTGATCTTTCCCACTCAGGAGTGTGTCTCCCGTAATGAGTGCTTCTATCTATCATGATCCTTCTCACTCAAGAGTGTGTCTCCCGTAATGAGTGCATCTATCTCTCGTGACACTTCCTAGTGAACAATACTTCTTGGACAGACGTCATCAGAGCTATAAAACCTGTGGAGTGTGTTCTCCTGGAAACGAATGATTCATGGAATCTTTGAAATGAACCCCTAGCTGAGGGTATGCGGTTGTGTGACTTGTCTCTAGACTATAGGTTTGGGTTTTGAGTATATCTAGTTTTTTCTATATGTTCTGTAGACATATATTGTGCATATCTGAATGTACCTTTACTTTGTATACTGCTTTGTGGTTTTCGGGGTCCTCTACTGAGTATTGTTATACTCACCCCTATATGGGATTTGCCCACACGTGTCATGTCTTGTACAGACGAGCATCCTTTTGACAGAGTCCAGGGCGGACCAGGACAGGACCGAGATTTATGAGTTGCCTACAGGACAAGGCGTTTCTACAGTTTCAAGCAGTAGTCCCAGCACCTTTTGTGTTTACAGGTTGGACTTTTCAGTTTTTAGACTTTTGTTTTGGTGGGCTTGTATTCTGGCCCAGTTTACTTTCAGTACTTTACCTTCCATCATACTATGTTGGTTGGGTTTAGTTGTATGCATGCATTTTTTCCCTTAGTGTTTTTTTTACATTTCAGTATTTTTGGGCTTGGAGATGTGTGCGTGTGTACAGGTACTTAGGAAATGCCTCCCATGATTAGTAATATGCCTACTCGATGCTAGTCACCATCCCATAGCCTATTGGAGGCGGGCTTGGGGAGTCATGGCGTGGGCCCCACTGGGATGGGTCGTGACAACCTTACCACCTGGGGAAAGCAAATAAGGTAGCATATGTTTTGAGTAGAAAAGACCATGGAATTCTGAACAAGATGAGAGTTGAAAGGGATCCTATGTTCATGGGTCTAGTAAAGATGGATATGGGAATTATCAAGGAAGCACATCACTAATTTTTCAAATAGTTGCCCAACCTTCTTTACTAGAGATAATAAAAGGTTCTCGGGCTAATGATGAGGAGTTTAAAAAGAAAATTAAAGCTATAAATGATGGGAAGTTGACTGACTTCGCATATGAAGGTGGCATTTTGAAATTCGGGAAGAGGCTTTGTGTTCCCACTATTCCTGAGCTAAAGAGAGAACTATTGGATGATGCTCATAGCTCTAATTTCTCTATACATCCTGGTAGCACAAAGATGTATCGAGATCTCTGAGAAAACTTTTGGTGGGACAATATGAAAAGGGAGATTGTTGAATATACATCAAAGTGCCTGGTATGTCAACAAGTGAAGGCAGAGAGGCAAAAGTCTAATGGGATGATGCAACCACTACCCATTCCATCATGGAAGTGGGAGAACATTACCATGGACTTTGTCACTGGACTTCCAAGGACATCTATAGGAAACAATACTATATGGGTAATTGTGGATCATCTTATAAATATAGCTCACTTTATCATGATTCGAGAGGACTTCTCATTAGATCAACTTGCACGGATTTACATCAAATAAGTGGTAAGGCTGAATGGAGTACCAATCTCTATTGTATCTGACCGTGATCCTAGATTCACCTCAAAGTTCTGGAAAAGTCTCCAACATGATTTAAGCACTGAACTGAACTTCAGTATGGCCTATCATCATCCTCAAACTAATGCCCAATCTGAGCGGACTATTCAAACACTGGAAGATATGTTGAGAGCATGTTCTATGGAATTCAAAGGAGGACGGGACCAACATCTTCCACTGGTTGAATTCTCCTATAACAATAGTTTCCACTCAAGCATCTGAATGGCACCATATGAATCCCTTTATGGGAAAAGGTATAGATTACCAGTGTGTTGTGATGAAGTCGATGAGCGAAATCTTCTAGGACCTGAATTGGTTGAAGAAATGGCGGAAAAGGTGAAAACCATTCAGCAGCATATCAAGGTAGCCCAAATTTGACAGAAGAGTTATGTGGATAACCGTCGATGAGACCTTGAGTTCAAAGTTGGAGACCTGGTATTTCTATGCATATCTCCATGGAAGAAGGTCATGTGGTTTGGGAAGAAAGGAAATCTAAGTCCCAGGTATATTGGCCCCTTTGAGATCCTTGATCGAGTCGGAGTTGTGGCCTATCGTTTGGAACTTCCACCTACCTTGTCGAAAGTACATGATGTCTTTCATGTATCCCTCTTAAGGAAGTATATACCAGACCCTTAACATGTACTCTCTTCAGAAGTGGTACAGTTGGAGGATGATCTTTCCTATGAGGAGTAGTCAGTGAAAATCTTGGATCATAGAGACAAAGTTTTACGCAACAAGACTACTCATCTGGTCAAGGTACTATGGAGAAACCATAAGTACAAAGAGGCAACTTGGGAACTGGAGGAATCAATGAAGGAAAAGTACCCCCACCTGTTCTTTTCCTAGATTGTAAAATGAAATTTCGAGGGTGAAATTTTGTTAAAGAGGGGAGAATATAACGAACCAATGTTTTGTTGGAAATTCCTTTCTTATAAATATGTCATAATCACATGAAATCACAACATAATTAACTACTAAGTGCTATGTAACCCTTAAAACATAAGTTGTCACTTCTGTGATGTGAATTTCAAAAATCCGACATACACAGTTGCGGTCAGTAAGTTATTTGGAGTCCAATAAGAAAAACTTAATTTTTGGTGAATAGTAACCTATCCTTATGAATAGTAACATACCCTCATGAATAGTGGTATACCCTAATGAATAGTAACCTTACCTATAATAGTATATAAATAATATTCAAGTGTAACTACGATATACCTATGCTTTAAAATATGTAAAAAAAATTTAAAACTATTGTTTTTAGAATAAATTATGATTTTAATTAAATATTAAATTAATAATATTTAGAAAATTATTTTTGAAAAATGGACTTCATTTTTGGATTCTACATGTTGAAAATGGTTGGGGTAAATTTTTGGGATTTTTCTGAAATACTTGAATTTTTGATGAATAGTGAAATACCATAATTTACAAAAAAAAGCTAAAAAAGCTAATTATAGAGTCATGCATGATGTTCTGTTGATGTAAGCCCAATTGGTTCGGGTTCACATTATAAAATTACTATTATTGGTCATGGAATACTCACTATTCCTTGTATTGTGGGGAAATAATAAATTAATGAATTTTATATTAAGAAATTCCCTCTCTCCTCCACTATAAAAACCTCCTCTCACTCCCCCTTCCATTCACTCC
Source organism: Viscum album (assembly GCA_963277665.1). NCBI lineage: Eukaryota > Viridiplantae > Streptophyta > Magnoliopsida > Santalales > Viscaceae > Viscum > Viscum album. The sequence continues at coordinate 571,777,831 of OY728151.1, forward strand.
TCTCAAGCCTTGTGCCTTCTCCAAATTTTGTCCAACTACCTTCCCAACCTCCTCCCCCACTTCCATCAAGACTTGGTCTCATAAAAATACCAAAACCTCTACTTAAGGAGGTTCTCAAGGTAGTTTGGTTCAAGAGGTAAATTCATCTTTTCAATTCTTTGTCTTTCCTTTCAAGTTCATTTGTTTTATTTTTATATTACCTATCCTTATCCAAATTTTGTGATGAATAAAATACCTTATATGTAATGTAATGTTTTCATGATAGTGGAATAATTTATCATCATCTCCCCCTTTTTACCATCTTTTATACTAGTAGTAAGAACACCATCCGAGATGTGTCAATTTTCCACATTCAAGGACGATGGACTTTTGATTTCTATTATCATTATAAATTTTGTTCATGAAACCATTTTTGTTATGGTTGAACCAGATTATTATATATAATATAACCTTTTTAATATTCTGTAATCCCTTTTTAAAAATGGTGTTAAGTTATAAAGAAAAATGAGTTCTTTGTAATCAAAACCCACAAATTAACGGAAACAATTATCATTAAAGTTCTATATAATAATTCATCCTATTTCCATGTAACCAAGTTATATAAATGACCAATAACACCTATTTATGTTCATAAATAATATATAATTTCAATTCTGTAGATTTACATCCATTCCACATACTTAAAAACAAGTGAACCGAAGATGAAAATAAAGAAAATGAACACTCCAGAGCGACGGAATTCAATACAATAACTTATCAATAAGAACATAAATGAACTAACCAGAATTATGATAAACTAAATACATGTCTAATAGGTTATTAAATAATTTATTAATTAGTATAATTTCATATTCCAGGAGCTTAATTTCGAGAGAGGAACACGTTCGGAGTTAAGGTAAGGGTTTTTCCACCCGAACTCCCATTTTCATTGGGTTACTTTCATTGTCTAATTACCTCAATGAAATTCTTATTTATTATTATTTAATCCTCATAAATTATGTGTGAGTATTATATATATTATTAACAACCAGAAACCTTCCTTATTTTATGGATAGTTACACATTTTAAAAGGAACTTTCAATATTTTTCCAAAATACAAGCCCGATTCAAGGGAAGTTCTCAAGTTCTTATCTATTTTCAAGGGCACTATATAATCTGTTTTTGGAAACCATTATCTTTATGAAATCACTCATTTGATTATGAAAATAAATTCTTATTTCACTTATGGTTTTATACAAATATTTTCCAAAAGAACTCTTCTTTTCAAAACAATAGTGTATTTATCTCAAAAATTACATAATGATTTTATAAGAGTATTATCGTCCGATTCAACACTCTTGTTGATTCTTATGTATTGTTGGGATTAGTTATTTATGATTTCATATACCATATTTTATTGAATGGTTTATTACTAACTTTATTTCGGACGATCTATCCTAAAACCATTCACCATATTACTTGGAACGGTTGGAGTTTTATGTTTAATTATTGGGTAAAGTTAGTTACATTTCATATGATAGTTTCATTATGAATGTATATGTTGTTTATATTTATCCTTGCTCATATGAGGAATTCATTGGACTTATTATCTGACAGTTGGGGCCTGCTATATCCCCACGATGCATCAGTAGGTCTCATGAGACAAACTATGGTATTGGTACTAGGCCTTGACAAAATGATTATTTATGGTCCTAGTACGAGGCCTGGACGGTATGGTTATGATGTCCGGCATATAAAATTCCCTCATTATGATGCTAGTATTTGAATTTCATGCAGTTATTTGACTAGTAGAATACCCATGATTATTTTTTATTATTGAATTATTTACTCATCTCATATTTCTGCCTTAATGTGTTCAAGTTAATTATTAAATGCATGTGTTTTCAATTATTCATCATGTCTTATGTTTATTCTATCTTCTGCTATATTTCTTACCCTTACTGAGCATTTGAGCTCACCCCTTTCTTATGTTTCGTTTCTATAGGGCAAGAAGAATTAAATTATGAATGACTTGCAAGCATAATCTAGGAGACAAGATGTTTCTAGTGGAAAATTAGAGTTGTTTTTCCTTTAAATATGTAATGTTGAACTTATGTATGTATCTTGTTTCCAATAATACTAAACTACTTGGTCCTTCAGGATTCTTATTCCTTGTATGTATGCCAACGTAATCAAATAAGGCACCGGCTCTGGGCAACTGGGGTTGGGTCTTTACAGTTGTTACCTTGGGGGGCTTGAGGGAACCTTGGAAGGACTCCTTGGGAGGTAAAGAGACCATATATTCATTGAGGATGAATTTTGAATGAAAATAATGAAGGAATGGGTTGGAATTTATAGCAAAAGTGAGGGAATATTTTATTAATTTCCAAGGGACACCACACCGGTGGTATTTGAAAAACCATGGGCTTTCCCATGGTATTTTCCCATGGTATTGGACACTTGAGACACCTCATAACATATCTTACTATTCACAAGTCGACCATAATTATTACATCATTATTACATCATTAATGATTTCATTAAACACACCGAAACTCAAAACTGTATTTTTACTATTCACTAAAAATTCAACTGTTTCAGAAAAATCCCAAAAATTCACCCTAACCATTTTTTGACGTGTAGAATCCAAAATTGAAATCAATTTTATAAAAAATAATTTCATTTTAAATTAAATTAAACAAATAAAATACTAATACTTGACTAATAATTTCTAAAACATTTATTTACTTATGTTATGATATAATTATATCACATTACCACTTAAGGTGACTAAAACATATTTATACCTACTTAGGTGATGTTACTATGCCATTGGTAAAATTACCATTCATAAGGGTAAAATTACTATTCCAAAGGGTAAAACTACTATTCACCAAAAAATTATTTTGATCTTATTGAACCACGTTTTTCACCCTATTTACAACCATATATGTACGATTTTTAAAAATAATTTCATAGAAAAAGTTATTTAATAATAAAATGTTTTTTATACTATTCATCAAAAAAAACACTATTCATAAAATATTATTCATCCAAAACACTATTCATAAAACATTGTTCATCAAATTGAAACTTCTTAGAAAATTTCTAAAAATTCAGCCTCGGTTAATTATGACATTTGAAATTCAAAAATGATGTTTATTATACCATAATAATTCTCTATGTATGAGAAATCTTTGAAAAGTACAATTTTTAGTTTTAAAATCATTATATCAAATTTTTCTTAATTAAACATATACTTTATTAAGAAAAGCTATTCCATAAACAGAAATGATGAAATGACATTTTTATTTATACCAGGGGATTACACAAAGTATCTAAGGCCTCATTACATAGCCCCTTATAACACCTTCATAAGACCTAAGAGTAAGGTGTGCAATGGTGATAGAATCTTGGGGCGGCTCAGACAATATGGTTTGAGTGGTGATTTCTATCATCTTGAACTTCTCCTGTAGGCAATTTTGTTTAAGCTTCACATGTTGAAGCTCAGCTTGGGCTTGGTCTATAGTAAAGCCTAGTGATGAAAATCCTTCCCAAGCTCTGATATATGGGCTTTGTATGGCCCAAGTCTACTGGATGAAGCCATAAACTCTTTCTATATTAATTAACTATGATCACTTGTATTTATAAACAATAATCATAATGTTAAGATTTTAGTTTCCAACTGTCATATTGACCAACTACCATATTGAAAAATGGTCATATAATAGTTGAAACCTAGTGGTATTATTTTAATTATACTCGCTTCATTAATTAAAGGATGGGGTTTTGTTGAGTATAAAATAAAATAATAAAAAAATTCAGGAAACAAATATTATTCAAAAGTTCAGGTCATTACATTCTTCCCCCCTTAAGAAATTTCATCCCTGAAATTTCAACTCGTACCCTCAAAAAAGAAAAGGTGTGGGTACTTCTGCCTCATAGACTTCTCTGGTTCCCACGTGGATTCTTCACATTTGTGTTTCCTCCATAAAACCTTAACAAGGTGGGTAGTATTATTGCGTAGAACCTTGTCTCTATGATCAAAGATCTCCATCGGCTGCTCCTCATAAGAAAGGTCATGTTCTACTTGTACCATATCTAGATTTAGTACATGTTAAGGGTTAGGTATGTACTTCCTCAAAAGGGATATGTGGAAGACATCATGAACTTGTGCTATATTTGGAAGGAGTGTAAGTAGATAGGACATTGATCCTACACGATCAAGGATTTCATAGGGGCCAATGTACCTAGGTCTGAGCTTCCCTTTCTTCCCAAACCTCATGACTCTCTTCCAAGGTGAAATTAGAAGAAAGAATTTGTCACCAACATCAAACTCCAATTCCCTTCGATGGTTTTCAGCATAGCTCTTTTTCCGACTCTGAGCAGCCTTAATGTGTAACTGGATGACATGGACTTTTTTTTCATCTCTTGCACAATATCAAGCCCAAGAATCTTTCTCTCACCAACTTCATCCCAAAAAGTATAAGTTATACATCACTTCCCATATAGAGCTTCATGGGTTCCATTTGAATTCTCGAGTGGAAGCTGTTGTTGTAAGAGAACTCAAATAAAGGGAGATACTGATCCCATCCACCTTTAAATTCCATTTAGCATGTTCTCAACATGTCCTCGAGTGTTTGAATGGTTCTTTTAGATTTTCCATAAGTTTGGTGGTGATAGGCCATACTGGAATTCAATTCAGTACTCAGATCATATTGAAGACTTCTCTGGAATTTTGATGTGAACCTTGGATCATGATCAGATACGATATAAAGTGGAACTCAATAAAGACTTACTACTTCCTTTATGTAAATCCTAGAAATTTGATCAAGATATAAATCTTCCCGAATAGAGATAAAATGGGTAGTCTTGGTGAGACGGTCCACTATAACCCATATCGCATTGTTTCCCTTGGAATTTCTTAGGAGACCAGTGAAAAATTCCATTGTGATATTGTCCCACTTCCATGTTGGTATGGGTAGTGGTTGCAATACCCCTTTAGGAAGTTGTCACTCTGCCTTCACTTGCTGATATACTAGGCACCTTGAAGTGTAGTCAGCAATCTCCCTTTTCATATTATCTGACCAAAAATGATCTTGAAGGTCCCTATACATTTTCGTGCTTCCCAGATGTATAGAGAACGTAGATCTATGAGCTTCATCCATCAACTCCTTCTTTATTTCTAGAATAGATGGAACACATAGTCCTGTACAAAATTTCAGTACACCTTCTTGATCAATATTGAACTCTAGAAACTTCCCATCCTTCATAGCCTCAAACTTCTTCTATAATAAAGGATCTTATTTATGAGATTTCTTGATCTTCTCTAGTAATGACAGTTGAGAAATCATTTGGTTTAGGGTTAATGACGTCCCTTACCTTATAATTCCCATGTCTAGCTTTACTAGGTCATTGATCAAAGGATCTCTTTGAATCATCATCATGGACATAACAACTGGGTCTTTCCTACTTAATGCATCAGCGACTTTATTTGCTCTTCCAAGATGATAATGAATTAAACAAGCATAGTATTTAAGAAGTTCCAACCCTCTCCTTTGTCTCATGTTAAATTCCTTTTGTGTAAAAATATAATTCAAAATTTGATGGTCTATGTATATATCACATTTATCCCCATAAATTTAGTGCCTCCATATCTTCAGAGCAAAAATGACTGCTGCCAACTCCAGATCATGCGTAGTATAGTTCTGCTCATGAGTCTTCAACTATCGAGATGCATAAGCAATGACTTTGTCATTTTTCATGAGGACACACCCAAACCCTTTTAGAGATGCATCACTAAAAATAAAGAATTCTTCTCCACCTGAGGGTAGAATTAATATGGGTGCAGTAACCAATCTCTTCTTCAGCTCTTGGAAACTTTCCTCACACTCCTTTGTCCAGATGAACTTGACCCTCTTTCAAGTTAACTTGTTTAATAGATTAAAAAGACATGAAATTTTTTTCTCAAACCTCCTATAATATCCCACTAACCCAAGGAAACTACAAATCTCAATTATTGTTGTAGGTTGAGGCCACTCCTCTACAACCTTTTCCTTTGTAGGGTCAACTGTGATTTTTTCATTGGTTACAATGTGCCCCAAGAAAGAAACTTGTTGTAACCAAAATTCACATTTTCTAAACTTTCCAAAAAAGCCTCTCCTTATGTAAAGTTTGAAAAATAACCTTTATATGATCCTCATGCTCCTTGCGAATTTTGGAATATATCAAAATATCATCTATAAAAACTACCACAAAGTTATCAAGGTAAACCTTAAAGAATCTATTAATTAAATCCATAAAAATTGTAGGTGCATTAGTCAGTCCGAATGGCATAACAACAAACTCATAATTCCCATATCTTGATCAGAAGGAAGTTTTTGGAATATATTATTTTTTCACCCTCAATTGATGATAACCAGAATGAAGATCAATCTTAGATAAGAATTGAGCCCCACAAAGTTGGTCAAATAAGTCATCAATTCTTGGAAGAGGGTATTTTTCTTCACCATGATCTTGTTTAGTTCTCTATAATCAATGCATAGCTGCATTGATCCATCCTTTTTCTTCACAGAGAAGATGTGCTCCTCAAGGAGAAACACTCGGTCGGATAAACCCCTTCTCCAAAAGATCTTGGAGTTTTTTCTTTAATTCCTCTAGCTCCATATTTTCCATCCTATACGGGGTCTTTGATATCAGATAAGATCCAGGTACAAGTTTAATGGAGAACTTTACCTCTCTTTCTTGGGGAGGTCTGGGTAACTCCTCAAGAAACACGTCAATGTATTCCTAGACAATGTGGAAGTTTTCAATCCTTATACTCTCATTTCATTATTCTTATTCACTGATAAACTCCATAAAGAAGGATATAGGAGGTTCTTCTAGACAAAGATCAGGTTGAGATATCTCTCCTTAGAAGATAACAGTAGGTTTTCCATTCAAGACTACTGAGATTTCATTGCTTCTAAATATTATCTTAGCATTATACTTTAAGAACCAGTCCATCCCTAGTATAATGTCAAATTCTAGCATGGGAATGACTACTAGATTTTCGATAAGATTGTGCTCACTAAAGTAAATATTAGAGTTTCTAAACACTAACGATTCTTGGATAATCCCACTAGGAGCCTTGATAGATAACTAAGTAATTTATAGATTTTAGAGAACAACAAGAGTATCTACCACCACATCATTTGGAGCTTCAACATTAGCTGTCATGATAGAAAAAGCAGGACCTTGCTCCCTGGGCCTTTGTTGAGGCTGATGTTGGTTCCCCTCCACTACCCTCAGATTTGGATAGTGATTGGAAAAGTGCCCAAGTTTTCCACACTTATAGAATTTGACATCAGGTAGGTCCTACACCATATTCCCTTTTTCATTAGTGTTTGGGAGTTGAGGCTTCACCTCACTACGAAAATTCCGTGCGATATGGCCATCTTTTCCACACTTGTATCACTTCCTACTCCCATGAAAGAAGTTCCCTGAATGCTTCCTCCCACATTTATTACACGTGGGATGTTGCACTTGTTTGACTCCTCTTCCCTGATGAAAGTTCCTCCCTAAGCTGGGCTCCATTGATCTATTCTTGTCATTGGATTTATGAGACCATTACATCTCACCAAACTCCAGTTCAACTTTCATCGCACTCCACATGATCTTCTCATATCTATCGTAGTCTCGGTTGGCTAGATTTTTCCGCATATGAGATCTCAGTCTACCGAAGAATCTATCAACAATACCATTTGGATCCATGAGAAATATATAGGTGTAACATGAAAGCCTTTTGAATTTCATCTCATAGCTTCTCACAGATTCATTCTCCTTCTGCTTCATCTTGAGAAATTCCTTCTCCATATTTTTTCTCATAGAACGAGGGGAATAATTATTGAAGAAGATCCCTCTGAACTCTTCCCACTCCATAGCTTCAACCTCCACTCTTGGAATCGTGTTTTTAACAAGATCTCACCACTGATCAGCTTCTCCCTCTAAGCGATAAATAGCCAGGGTGACCTTATCTTGTTTCAAACAGCGGAGCACAAAAAATATATTCTCGATAGAGCTGATCCACTGTTTAGAAATCAATGGGTTGGTAGATCCATTAAAGGTTGGTGGTCTTTGATGCATAAAAGACTCAAAAAAATGTTATTATCTTAGCGGTGATATTGGTCTCTCATCTTAATTCAAGTTATTTCCCATAACTTGAGTCAGTTGCTTCATCATTCTCATGAAAGTTTCCATTCTGGCTTCTATTGGAGGGTCGTCAGTGCATGGTCCATTGTGGTCACCATTTTCATAGTTCCTACTATTTCCCATCATTTTCTATGATAATAAAACCTTAGTTAGAAGCTTATTTAATGTATGAATCTTTTAACAATAAAGGATTTTATTTCTTAAAACGTCATTCTTAAACAATTACATTTCTCTATAAATCCTTCATAATGATTCATAAAAAGATTGTGATTAACCAAACATATCCCCCAGGAGTGTCAAACTAGGAGTTCAGCAAGGCCCATTTTTATGTACCAGGATACCAAGGGTCAAGCCTGAAACTCCTTGTCAGAGTTTTCACTCCTAGGTACATCTGTTCCAGATCCACATCCACTTGTTCATATCCAGATAGGGATTTATTTGTTCGGAAACCACTTACTTAATATTTCACAAAAATACCCAAAAAAATTCATATATTTAAACTTTTCTATAGAGTTATTTATAAAGTTTTATTCACCTAATTTCCAAAAATAACTATACTATCCTTTGATACCAACTATGGAATCATACCTTTTTATTACATAACTTTTCATTACATTTTACAAACAGAGGATCTTTAAAGTCTAGTGTCTTGGAAATCATGAACAATATACATTAAAACATTAAAAAATCTTCTAATACACTTGTAAGGATTAATAATAGGTTTATCCTAAGTACAATTAATTCATCTCATAACTTGGAGACATACATCAAAGGAAAGGGTGAGCAGAAGGCCTAGTAAGGAAAACAAGTTAAACAGTTTACATGTGATCTTGAGTGATATCAATAAGAACGTGGAGATAAAGAAGAATATCATAATAATAATAACTTGAAAAATAACTTGAAAATTTGTCTACAGAATTTAATTTAGACATTCATGAACATATAACCAAGTTCCATCCCCAAGGTGTCATAAAAATTACCAAGGTTATTCACCAAGGTATCGTGAAACTTGTCATTTCTAGAGATTAAATTCTTTACCCAATGCATTAGAGTTCTATCAAGGCACACCCTTAATATGTATTTATTTTTATGTGATCCACATATATAATTATCAAAAATTTCACAAATAACTGAAATATAATAAAATAAATGGGTTTTATGTCAAAATCGTGACGTTTAAAAAGTGCTTAAAAATAAGATCATTATGTCATTTATAACCCATGGAAAGGGAGTGAGGGTTATATGTATGTAAATTCCAGAATAAAACAGATCAATTTTATGTATTTATGAATACCTCCATAAATGAAAATATATTTGGGTATTCACATAAATAAAATAAGAGAATTTCTTAAGAAAAGAAGAGAGATTTTGAGATGAAAATTCTGCAGCATAATGGCTACGTAACATGGTTTTAGAAAACATTGAAAAGAGAGGGGATAAGAGTCACCCACTAAGAAATAACTAATAATAAATTATAGGGATATAATAAAATAGAAATAAGTTCATGGTATGTATATTTTAATAACATAACACATGAAAAAGAAATTTGAAAGAAAAGAGAAGATGCAATTTCTTTTACGAAAATTCAGCAGCCTAACAGTGTCACTTAAAAATTCAGAAAATCATTTGATGAGAGTGGAAAGGGTATCTCATAAGTTGGACATAAAATTTACAGTAATAATAATATAAAATAACATACCGCCACATAATAAAATGGAAACTAGAAGACATAACATAAAGGAAGTCATGCCTAAAAGAGGAGGGTGAAAGGTTCCCTTATGTTGAAGAGTAACTTCAAAAACTCAAAGGTTTTAAACTTGGGGGGCTTGAGAGAACCTTTTAAGGACTCCTTGGGAGTTAAAGAGACCATATATTCATTGATGATGAATTTTTAATGAAATTAATGATGGAATGTGTTGGTATTTATAGAAAAAGTGAGGGAATATTTTATTAATTTCCAAGGGGCACCTCATTGGTGGTATTTGAAAAACCATGGGCTTGCCCATGGTATTTTCCCTTGGTATTGGCCACTTGGGACACATCATAACATATCTTACTATTAAAAATTCTACCATAATTATTACATCAAGATTAAATCATTAATGATGTCATTAAACACACCAAAACTCAAAACTGTATTTTTACTATTCAATGAAAATTCAACTGTTTCAGAAAAATACCAAAAATTAACCCTAACCATTTTTCAACATGTAGAATCCAAAAGTGAACTCAATTTTATAAAAATTAATTTCATTTTAAATTAAATTAAATTAAATAAATAAAGTACTAATACTTGACTAATAATTTCTAAAATATTTATTTACTTATACTATGATAAAATTATATCACATTACCACTTAAGGTGACTGAAACATATTTATACCTCCTTATGTGATGTTACTGTGCCATTGGTAAAATTACCATTCATAAGGGTAAAATTACTATTCCAAAGGGTAAAGTTACTCTTCACAAAAAAAAATATTTTGATCTTATTGAATCACATTTTTCACCATGTTTACAACCATATATGTTTGATTTTTGAAAATCGTTTCACAGAAAAAAGTTATTTAATAATAAAATGTTTTTATACTATTCATCAAGAAAACACTATTCATAAAATACTATTCATCAAAAAAACACTATTCATAAAACACTATTCGTCAAATTGAAGCTTCTTAGAAAACTTCCAAAAATTCAACCTCGATTAATTTTGACATTTGAAATTCAAAAATGATGTTTATTTTACCATAATAATTCTCTATGTATGAGAAATATTTGAAAAGTAAAATTTTTAGTTCTAAAATAAATTTATCAAATTTGTCTTAAGTAAACATATACTTTATTAATAAAAGATATTCCAAAAATAGGAATGATGAAATAACAATTTTATTTATACCAGGGGATTACACAAAGTATCTAAGGCCTCATTACATAGCTCGTTATAACACCTTCATAGGACCTAAGAGTAAGGTGTGCAATGGTGATAGAATCTTGGGTTGTCTCAAACAACATTTCCCAAGTGGTTATTTATATCATCTTGAACTTCTCCCGTAGGCAATTCCATTCAAGCTTCACATGTTGAAGCTCAGCTTGGGCTTGGTTCAGAGCAAAGCCTAATGATGCAACCTCCTTCCCAAGCCCTGACAGATGGGCTTCATATGGCCCGAGTCTACTGGATGAGGCCATCAAATCCTCTTTCTATATTAATTAACCATGATCACTTGTATTTATAAACAGTAATCATAACCTTAAGAGTTTAGTTTCTAATGGTCATATTGACTAACAATCATATAACAGTCAAAACTCAGGAGACTCTGGTTTATAAACCCCAACCATGTGAAATTGACTGCGTCCCTATCCACCATCTCTTTGAGACAAATGGGGACCACCTAGAGGTGGTGGTGGTGGTATCAGATCATAATTTTTACCACCTCCTGCAGCTCTCTCATCTCCTCTACCTCAACCTCCACCTTGTGTTTCCTCCTACTCATGTCACTTCATTTTCCTCGAAGGCCCATATATTGTATGTCTATCTATTACCACACAACAGATCGAGCAGTATCAAGTGACATGACCTTTCTCATCATAGTCAAATCATCGCCACTCCCTCAGTTGAATAGAACCTCTCTGTGAATCCTAGGCTACGATCCCTCTGGTCTGAGACAGGATATTCCAATTATTTGAGTTCCATGGCCCTGAATCCCAACATATTATATTAAATTTTGAATTCTATACTCCTGAGTGACTACTATTAGCACCAGCAGGCTATGAATGCTCTACTAAAAATCTCTCTACCAGTAAGGCACACTCCAACACCCTGACATAAGTGGGGATGCAAAGGTACATAACTCCACCTCTTATATCTCTTCATATTGCATGATTGAATGTCCTAACCTAAAAATATGCATCAAAAATTATGTCCTAAGAGTATTGGGTGATTTCGGTAAACCTCAACGCATAATAAACCACTAACATGATGCCCTACTAAATTTTTAGATGCTCCTAGATGTGCATTGATCATAGAGTCACGGGTAAGAAGTCCTCTCAAGAGAGGAACTCAAAATCGGTCTAGGTAAGAGTTGCCTCATCATGGGTTTGCAACATCAAGTTCTACCATCATCATTCTAGGATATGGAGAAGGATCACCATGAGAACTACCATATAATATGAAGGGGTCCTAATGAGATAGAATACTCAGGCCATAGACTCTAACCAGTCCTCTTCTGATTTTGGGTTTAAATCACACTAAAACCTATGTGTGCGCTGCCTATAGAACTCATAAATCATGCTCAACCTACGCACATCATAATTATGTACATCTAGAAAAATATACTATCCAGCAAGTGGTAAAAAATCAACATGTTCAACCATAGGTAGTTTTTCTCACTGCTCGATGGGTGGAATTATTTCTCACTATCTACCCATAGAGAACACCTTAGGAATGAACCCCTGGATTGAGGCCTCATATCTAAACTGATCCTCATAACGATCCTTCCATAGAATCTGGGTTGGTTTTTTTCATGGAGGTATCCTAAAATAGTTGAGATATGCCATGTTCAATAGAGAAAATAAATTAAGATAACTCAATAAGGACACAAAATCCAAAACTTATTCCTATATGATGATTATACCATTGTTTTCCCTATAACAGGTGCCTTGGTGTACTGAGTCAACAAGAAAGTTATCAAAATCCTAGTGTATGTATACATCAGTTGTTGCACCATCACTGGGGTCCCTAGACTAAGAGATGAACTATAGACACTTAAACACCATTTTCCTAAATCCCAAACCAAACCTCACAATTACTCAATCACCAAACTCCATCCTAGTTCAACCTACTATGATACCACTCTAATACAACCCAACCCACTAGGGACCACATGGCTGATTGTAATCTAAGTGTACCACCCCAAACCTGCCTCCAATAAGTGAGGGGTTGGTGGCTAACACTGAGTAGGAATATCACTTATATGGGATTCCTTAGCCTAATTCACCTATACACACACACACATATCTACATACACAGCAGATTAATGTGGAAAGTAAAAAACTGGAATAATAAATTCATACATAGACTCTAATATCCCAAAACCAAGTATGATGGTATATTCTCAAGTAAATACATTGAAATATAGGCTTATCCACTAGTAACTAAGTACAACCTTATAATAAGATGGAAAACCATCTCAGTAGAAAACCATCAATCCATAAACAGTCTAGCTACCACAATCACCAAATGCCACTAATCACCACTTGCAATAGGTCTCCTTATAACTCTATTGAAAATCCTTTCTTTTTTTAAGACGCAGCATGTGTGGGAAGAGCTCGTACAGGGGTGAGTATATCCATACCTATTCAGACACCCCAAAATCACTAAGGAGAAAAACATTAAAAAAAGAGTTAATAAAGAATGGGAGAAACCTAAATATTCTCATAGAAGGATACTCATCCCAAAGTACAGTCTCAATATCACAGACAGCCAAAATAACATTATGTTCACAGCTCCCAATCCAAAATTCTTAAGAAATCCATGTGGTCATTCCAATAGATGATGCTAGAGGATCCATACCCCATTACTATGGGTGAAATAACAACTCCAGTTCAGGATCCCTATCTCATCCAAGCTCTATAGATGGGTGAAATACCACTCCATAGATAGGGTATCTCTACCCCATATAAGTGGGTGAAGTATAAAATCTATCTGATTCCACGAGTAGAGGATCTTAGAAACACGCTTACATGGGTGAAATAAAAACTCCCTAAGAGGATCTCAGTCCCAATGGATGAGATAAAAACCCCACCAAGGAATAATGAGAGGAAAAACTACACATGTCCAAAGTATCCAAGGTAAAGTGGATATATATATGATGTTCCCTATAGGTATGTGGCATATTTTCTAAAGTCATCCACCTGGACATGTTCTTTCATTCCACATGATGTGTCTCGGCCCTACTACACAGCATGTAGGGGGGATCGCATAGTGTTTCATGTCTTCAGGGTACTCAGTGTGTACCCCATATGGTCAATCCATGTACCTCTGAAGGTACATGGGGTGTGGCTCAGCATAGATGATGTGATTTTTGATCTTAAAGCCTCCTTCACTGATTCTGCTATGAAATATATCTGAAACACCCATAACTGAGTTGACCATCAACAAATCTTGTCCAAAATTCAGATTTTAAACATGATGTAGCACCCCTAGTTTGAGTTATGTAACCCTTTAATTATGAATTATATATATAAATTGGTTGGGTAATTTTTGGGAGAGTTTTCAAGGTTTGGGGCTCTTCTAAGGGTGCAAAGTTTGAGCACAGTTAGCAAAAACTGTGAGGAATATCCAGGAAACCGTGCATCATGGGACAGTAGGATTTGGCATGGTTGGCATATGGTTTTTCTAACCATATGGGCCAACTATGCGAGGTACACCTTGAGGCAGTAGTAGGTGCATGTTTAGCACATATTTTTTCTAACTATGTGTATAAAATGTGCACGACTTAAAAAGTGGGTTTTTAAAAACAGGGCTTGGTATGGATTTTACCTAAACACCCCCATTCTTGCTCTCATGCAGCCCTAACTCATTTTTTCCTATTCTCCAAGGTTTGTGAACCATTCCCCCTCATTCTAGAAGTTATTCGAAGGGTTTTCATGGTTCTTTGAAGGCGGGTCTCCCTTGTTAAGTCTTCTTTCTTGGTAGTTTCTCAATTTTTCTTAGATCTACTCTTCTCTCTCTCTCTCTTAGTTTCTTAGATCTAGTTCCATTGTGGATATATCTAGGGTTTTTTTCTATCATGGTGAGTTTTTTCTTTTTTGTTGTTAGGGGAAGGATTCTAAGGTAGATTTGGGGTATTTTTCACTCAGATTTAGTGAGCGTTTGTGTCATTGGTCATTTTCACCAAAACCCTAAAGTTAGGTGGATTCACTCTCGACTCCCCTTGATAGAACTAGAAGGATTAATTTCAAATTAATTTTTTTCTTGAAATTGGTTGTGAAATTGATGTGTGAATCTTGGGTGAAATCTCGTTATTGTTGATTTATGGATTTTGGGGAAATATGATATTGTTGTGCAATGTGCTTTGTTGTTGGATTTTAAAATTGATTTCTTGGTGGGATTAATGGAAAATAGTTGGTGAAAATGGTTTTCAATAAAAAATTTGTTTCATTGAAATGTATTTGGTATGGATGTGGCTTAAGGGTGTTTTCAATAAATGGTTGGTTTTATTGAAATGGTTTTGGAATGTGTGTTGGAAATGTAGTTTGACAAATATTGGTTGATATATTTTTTGTAAATGTTGATTTGATAGTTATGGCTTAAGTGATTAAGCATGAGTTGGGTGGGATGGATAGTGGGTGAGAAGTGAAACAATCAAAGTATTGGAATGTGGTGTGAAGTGCCATAATAAAAATGGGATGGGGTTGGACGTGAAGTTTCACCATCAATGGTAACATCGAGATTGTGTGGTGGGATTGTGTGTATATTTAAAATATGTTTGCAGCCACGTAAAATAGAATGGGGTATGCCAATGTGAAATGGGAAAATGGGTGATGACTTGTTTGGTTGTTTTCCTTGATAATGTGTTTTTTGGGTAAACTCTTTTGGCAAGGGTGTGTTTGGCTTGTTGGAATTTGTTGCATTGTTAATGGTTTTATATAAATTATTTTATATAAATGTGCTAACTTGTTCTATACTAGTGGCATGAGTAGGGAAGTCATTTGGGGAAGACCTACTGAGTATTATTACTCACCCCCTTTTTAGCACTTGGGTGCTTTTGCAAATGTGATATTACAGGACACAGGTAAAAGAAAATCATATAATTTGTTAGTGGTTCATCATGATGCTTGGGAGGTCTTGTGGTGGAGGAGCTTTGAGCTTAGTGTGGGGTTGTGGAGCTATATCATTGTGTCTTGAGTTTTGTTTGTTTTAGTCTCTTGTTTGGTACTCTCATTTTTTATTGGTGTGGTTTTTATTATTTTCATTGGAAGGTTGTTAAATTGTGATACATTGTTGACATGCATCATGTAGTTGTTTGGTAATGGAACGCTTGGTTGGTTGTTTTCATTTCAAAGGGTAAATCATCCCCCACTATTCATGATGCCCTCAATATTTATTACCAGCCTTTGGTGCCTTGGGGATTTCACTTAAGACCAAGTAGCACTTCCACCTTGACTCAAGCCAATGAGGAGGGTCGAGATGTTACAAGTGGTATCGGTTTTTTCGGTCCTTGACTTAAAAGTAAAATCATTTCATTTGGTCCTTTGGAATCGGTCGTCGGTCTTGGAGTTAACATTCATTCTCAGTTTATTCATCAATTTGGGATGGTAGTGAGTAGTAGGATTGTCATAACTTTAAATGTATAGTATAAAAATATGTGTCTAGAATTTTTTTTGTTGAACATCGAGTTACCAAGGATTTGGGTACATAAATGTTTGGAGACACTTATAGGAGTGTAATATCATTTTCATGGGTTTATCTAATAAGAAGAGCATGGAATGCATGGTAGACAATGACTTCCCACTAGGATTTCATATCTCATTTGGAGTAATGATTTATTTTTCTCGATGAATGTGTTTCTTTTTGAAAAAAAACTTTAAATTTCTTTCAAATGTGTGATTTTGAAAAAGTAATGATTGTGGTGTTTTGAAAAGGGAACGATTTTTAAAACATGGTGTATTTTTTTAAAAAAATGATTGAACATCAAAATTTTGAATTTTGGAAAGCATGGTTGTGATGGTTATAATGTGATAAAATTTGAAATTATAAGCCTTCAGTTGTTAGAGAGTAATACTTATGGTGGTTTTTATGTGTTGATAGAAATGGAACTGGGTAGGCGTCATAGAGACCAACCAAAGGAAGATGATAAAAACGTGGTTGCACCTGATCCCCAGGCGAACCAATGGTTGGTTCAGAGCATAGTACAATATTTTCAAGCTATAGATAGAGGGAAACCAAAAGATAAACCAAGGCATGTGGATCATTCGATTCAGTTTTAGAAGAAGAATCCACTAATTTTTCAAGGTGATTTGGAATAAGAAAAGATAGAGGCATGACTAAATAGGATGAATCGAATCTTTTATTTACTAGTAACATCGACAGAGTTGAAGGTTAAGTTAGGAATGTACACATTGGATGATATTTCACATCAGTGGTGGGAGTTAGTCATCCAAGCTAAAGTGGACCAAGGCATATCATGGTAGGATTTCAAGGAATTGTTTAACAAACAATTATATCCTCACACATTTAAAATTCAGAGAACAATGTATTTCTTCAGCTTGAAACATGATAACCTTATAGTGATGGAATATGTGGCTAAGTGCATGAACTTAGTCAAGTTTTCACCTAAGGTTTTGGCTAGTATGTCTTTGAAGGTGCATATTTTTTAATCAGGCCTCAGGTAGGAAATTCATTCAAATATTTTGGTGCCCTATATAACAGATTATATGGAAATGGAAAGTAGAGTTGCAGTGGCTGAAAGAGATATTTTGGGGGCTACAGGTGGAGGAGGTATCGTGATACCCACAGGATATAGTGGGAACCCTAATGTGGGTAGTTAACGGAAGAGGGACACTTTTTTACAAAGTGGGAGTGTGGATTAGAATCAATCATCATGATCGGTGAATCTTCCTCTAAATCCTCAGAGAAATCCAGGATATTTTTAGTATGGTTCAAAAAGCTACAAGAAGAAAGATTGTATAGCACCGCCTTGAGCATGCCATAACTGCAATTAGATGGGTCATCTTCAATGTTATTGTCACAATTCTCTAAGGTCAGGTGATTGTGACACTTATTAGGGGTGGTAGGAATATCATGTTTCCAAAAGACAAGGGAAGAACCATACCCCTTTTTAACAGAATAAAGTTAGCCATTGTGATTCTAGGAACACCATGACTCCTCAGCAGGAGCAGTTTCAGTAGGGTAATAAGGAGAAAATTGTGTCTAGTAAATAGGTTTTCGGATCTAAGAAAGTTGTGATGGATGATTAGTTGGGAACATCCATAGTGAGAGGTATGATTCTTTTGAATTCTATATTTATGAAATCATTTTTTGATACGGGTGCATCTCATTCTTTTATTGATTCTTGGGTTGTTAAATTTTTTGGTTTAAATTTGGAAATGATGCCTTCTGTTTTGGAACTTCAAACTCCTATAGGTCAAAGTGAGTTTTGAGCCTTTCTCTGTTGATCATGTCATATAACTGTATGTGGGATTGAGTTGATATAGGAATCCTTAGTGCTTGATATGCAAATGTATGATGTAATCCTAGGTATGGATTGGTTGGTGATGTTTAAGGCCCATATTGAATGTTATGCGGGAACGGTTAGTTTCACGATTGAGAATGGCGTCGATCATTTCTTTAGAGGTAAGAATAATGAAAAGGTGGGTGTAATGAACTTGTTGGCACCATTAGTTGGGATGATCTCATATTAGTTTGTATCTCTACCTTTTTCATTGATGGAAGAGATTGAGAGAAGTAGTTTTTCAGTAGTTGTTGATCAGTTTTTGGATGACTTTCCTAAAAATTTATTAGGGTTGTCACCGATAAGGGAAGTGGAGTTTATGATTGATATCTTCCAGGGACCCTTCATATCTCACTTATTTCATACTGGATGGAACTAGTAAAATTGAGGGAATTGAAAATATAGTTGGAGGAGTTGGAAAAAAAGGGTCTATCCGTCCTAACACATCTCCATGGGCAGCACCATTTTTGTTTGTTAAAAAGGTGGATAGAACTCTCTAGTTATGTGTGGATTATCATAAGCTTAAACAGGTTATAATAAAGAATCAATATCAACTCATACACATTAATGATCTATTTTATCATTTGATGGTAGTTTGGTGGTTCTCCAAAATTGAATTGTGATCAGGATATCATCAGTTTCAGGCGTGGAATGAGGACATCCCAAAAACAGCTTTTAGGAGTATATATGGCTATTATGAGTATGTGGTTATTACCTTTGGTCTTACAAACTCTCCATCATTCTTAATGGCATTGATGAATTGGATATTTAAGTGATATCTATATTCTTTCATGGTGGTGTTTGTTAATGATACATTGGTATATTCAAGGACAACGGTTGAGCATGGGAAACTCTTAGAGACAATGTTGGGAATATTGAGAGATCATAGGTTGTATTCTAAATTATCAAAATATGGTTTTTTGATACAATAGGAACATTTCCTTGGACATGTTTTTTCTGAGAAAGGTATTTCAGTGGGTCTAGAAAAGATAGAGGCAGTTATCTCTTGGAAACCACCAAAGAATTTTTTTGAGATACGAAGCTTCCTGGGTTTATCTGGTTATTATCGATGCTTCATTAATGACTTCTCATGATTAGATTCATTGATGATAGATTTTACAAGGAATAATGTTTCATTTTAATGGAATGAGTATTGTCAGAAGTCTTTTGAAGATCTTAAGGGTCTCCTTACATCAGTACCAATCTTGATTTTTTCAGAACCAGGAAAAGGGTATGGGGTGTGTTGTGATGCATCAGTATTAGTTTTGGGGTGTTTTCTCATACAAGGGGGTCATGTGGTTGTGTATATATCACGCTATTTTAGGCTACACAAGAATTACCCAATGCATGATTTGGATTAGCAGCTCTGGTACATGGTTTGAAAACATGGAATCATATCTCTTTAGTGATAAATTCATGGTGTTTATCGACCATAAGATTTTGAAGAATATATTCTCACAAATATATTTGAATTTGAGACAAATGATATTGATGGAGTATCTTCATATGTTTGACTTTTAATTGATGTGCGTAGTGAGTAAAGTAAATTCGATTGCGGATGCATTAAGTAGAAATCCATGTGTTTAGGTTGAAAAAGAAGCTTCAGATCAATGGAAATTGATGTCAGTCATAGCTGGAATGCGTTTGGAATGTGAAGACCAAGGTGATATAGTGGTTTTCTTTCTAGTTTCATTGGTTCCTAATTTTTTTGGATTGGTTAGATAGGCACAAACATCTGATTCATAATTCATTTCTATGAGGTCGAAACTCAATGGTGGGGAGACCATTAAGGGCTAGCAACTGGATAGGAATTTAGTGTTGTGATTTCAGAATTAGATGGTTGTCTTGGTGGCTTGTTAAGAACAAATTTTTAGTGCTTATCATCATTCAATATGGGATTTCCATCTCAGAATTCAGAAAATGTATGATGCATTGAAAGTGTAGTTTTGGTGGGCGTGTATGAAAAAGGAAGTGGTTGAGTTTGTATCAAGATGCTTAACTTGTGAGCAAGTCAAGGTAGAGAATTAGTGACCAGCTAGTATGTTGCAGTCTTTATCTATCCCTATGTGGAAATGGGAGTAGATATCTATGGATTTTGTTAGAAATCTCCTGAGAATGGTCAGAAAACACGATTCCATATGGGTGATTGTGGATCGACTCACAAAGTTGGCCCATTTCATCCCTATTTATGACTCTCATACAGTGGAGGATCTATCCAAAATCTATATCTATGAGGTGGTAAAGAGGCATGGTGTGCCGATTTCTATTTTATCAGAGAGAGATATAAGGTTCATGTCTAGTTTTTGGAGATCCTTGCAATAATCCCTTGGGACTCAGTTGACTATGAGTATGACATATCATCCTTAGATGGATGGGAAGTCCAAGAGGACGATACAAACATTGAAAGACATATTAAGGGCTTGTGTGATGGATTTTGGTGGCTCATGGGTGGAGCAATTTTTGTTGGTGTAATTATTGTATAATAATAGTTATCATGCCTTGAAATATATGGATTCATCTGAAGCATTGTATGGGCATCCATGTCATTCTCCACTTTGTTGGGTGGAAACAGGTGAGACTTCGAGGGTTGGTATGAGACTTGTCCAAGAGATAATTGAGAAGATTAAGTTTATTAGGAAGTGAATGAAAATGGATAAGAGTCATCAGAAATTCTATGCATCATTGAAAATCATTGGAATTCAAGGTGGGTAATCATGTGTTCTTGAAAATCTCTCCTAGGCATGAACATCATTGTTTTGGAAAGTAGGGAAATTTATCTCCAAGATATATTGGGCCTTTTGAAATACTTGAGCAGGTTGGATAGGTGGAATATCAGTTTTCCTTTCCTCCACAATTTAGTGTGGTTCACAATGTGTTTCATGTATCCCAATTGAAGAATTATCATCCAGATCGTAACCATGTGATTCAATTGGATCATGTTGATCTAGATTCGTATACTTCATTGGTGCACGTTCTAGTGTGTATTTTTGATAGGAAAGAGAAAATATTAAATGGTAAAAGAATCACTCTAGTGCGGGTTTTGTGATAGCATGGTAAGATTTTGGAGGAAACTTGTGAATGGGAGAAAGAAATGGCTGAGCAATGGCCTCATCTCTTTCGAAAAAGTGATGGTTTTTACTTTATGAGGATGGAAAGGCCAATGGTGGGGAGAATGTAGCACCACCCCCCCCCCCCCCCAATTTGTGGTATGTAACCCATTAATTATTATTTTTATGTACATAAAGTGTTTGGGTAATGTTTGGGAGATTTTGGAGGGTTTTGGGAAGGTTTTGGAGCTTTTCTAAGAGTGCATGGTTTGAGTACGGTTTGTGAAAACCATGCAGAATCTCTAGGAAACTGTGTAGCATGGGATAGTGGGATTTGGAATGGTTGGTGTACGGTTTGTCTAACTATGTGGTCAAACCGTGTGAGGTCCCTCTTGAGGCAGTATCAAACACACGGTTAGTGCATGGTTTGTCTAACTGTGGATATAAACCATGCGTGGCTTAAAAAGTGGGTTTAAAAATGGGGCTTTGTTGGCATTTTCCCTAAACACCCCATTCTTGCTCCCCATGTGGCCCTAACTCAGTATTTCCTCTTGTATAAGGTTAGGGAACCTTTCCCCCTCATTTAAGAAGAGATTCAAAGGGTTCTCTTGGTGATTTGAAGGCGAATCTCCCTTGGTAAGTCTCCTTTCTTGGTAGTTTCTTGGTTTTTCTTAGATATACTCTTCTCACTCTCATGGTTTCTTATATCTAGTTCTGTTGCAGATAGATATAGGGTTTTTTTTTCCAATCATGGTGATTTTTCTCCTTGTTGTTAGGGGAAGGATTTTAAGGTGGATTTGGGGAGTTTTCACCTTGATTTGGTGATCATTTGTGTCATTGGTTGTTTTCACCAAAACCCTAAAGGTAGGTGGCTTCGCTCTCGACTCCTCTTACTAGAACTATAATTCTTAATTTCAAATTAATTGGTTTGATTGAAATCAGTTGTGAAATTGATGTACGAAGCTTTTGTGAAATCTCTTTAGTGTTGATTTATGGATTTTGGATAAATATTATATTGTCATGAAATGTGCTTTGTTTTTGTATTTTAAAATGGTGATTTTAAAATTGATTGCTTTGTGAGATTTATGGAAAATATTTGGTGAAATAAAATTTCGATAAAAATGTTGTTTTATTGAAATGGATTTGGCATGGATGTGGCATAAGGGTGTTTTCAATAAATGGTTGATTTTTTTGAAATGGTTTTGGCATGTGTGTTGGAAATATTGTATGACAAATATTGGTTGATGTGTTATATTTAAATGTTGATTTGATGGTTATGGATTAAGTGATTAAGCATGAGTTGGGTGGGATGGATAGTGGGCAATAAGTACCACCATTAAAGGATTGGAATGTGGTGTGAAGTACAATAATAAAAAGGGGATGGGGTTGGATGTGAAGTTATGTTGTCAATGGTAACACTGAGCTTGTGTGGTGGGATTGTGTGTATGGTTGAAATATGTGTGTGGCCACACAAAAAATAATGGGGTATACCAATGTGAAATGGGAAAATGGGTGATGACTTGATTGGTTACTTTCCTTGATAATGTGTTGTTTGGGTAAACTGTTTTGGTAAGGGTGTGTTTGGCTTGTTGGAATTTGTTGCATTGTTAATGTTTTTTTATAAATTAATTTATATAAATGCACTAACTTGTACTATCCTAGTAGCATGAGTAGGGAAGTCATTTTTGGAAGAACTACGGAGTATTATTACTCACCCATAGTTTTGGAACTTGGGTGCTTTACAGATGTGGTATTCTGAGACATAGGTAAAATCAAATCATCTCATTTCTTTAGTGGTTCGTCATGATTCTTGGGCGGTCTTATAGTGGCGGAGCTTCGAGCTTGGTGTGGATTTGTGGATCTATATCATTGTTTCTTGAGTTTTGGTTGTTTCAGTCTTCTACTTGGTAGTCTGATTTGGTATTGGTATAGTTTGTATTGTTGTCATTGGAAGGTGGTTGAATTGTGATATATTGTTGACATGCATCATGCAGTTGTTTGGTAATAGCATGTTTGGTTGGTTTTTTTCATTTCAAAGGGAAAATCATCTCCCACCATTCATGATTCCCTCGACATTATTGTCAACCTTTGGCACCTTGGGGATGTTTCTTAAGGCCATGTAGAACTTCCGCCTTGACTAAAGCCAATGAGGAGGGGCAGGATGTTACATGATTCGTATGAAAAATGAGTTATCGACACCTTCCATGGAGAAGGAGTCCCACACACCGTGGCTCATGAAACCAATATCATTTGATTCTCTCCTTCAAATTTTCATCATCAACATTGCACCTCCATCATACCGTAACCATGATTCTGAACCCATAATAACAGAACCAATGATCAAACATGCAATGATGTGGGTTCCCATAATTTATTGAACCACCAACCAAATGAATATCAGTGATGAGAGCACGTATAATGGAGAGAGAAATATAGAAAAAGAAAAAGTGGGAAATGAACAATAATCATGTCCATTTTTTCCATCATTCAATGATTAAATCCAAGGAGACTTGGTGAAATAAGAATAAAATAGTCAATCCATAAATGATAATTATTAAAACATAAATTAGCGGGCTAGGCATCGATTTATTATGGATTAGATTTTTGGGGGCTAATTCTTAATCGCAACAAAATCCAAAGTGATTATAAATTCAAAAATCAAATCCCTACCTTGATATGAGAATGATCGCTGATGAAGAATGAGTTTTCAATTATGCCATTGGTGATCCCTATCAATTCTGAAGTTGTGGGTGAGCTTTTTTGAATCTGATCATCGATCCAAAAATCTCCCCATTCGTCATTGAATATTCTCTCATGATGGATCTCCCTTGCTCTCGATTATAAAGGTTGTGGATAACCCTATAGAATTACTATAATTGGGTTTAAATAGTTATTAGTCTAGGTCGAATAATTAATAAATCTAATTAATTAATTAATTAATTTTTATTTAACTGATTCTCCAGCAACTGTGCAATACCCCAAAACACGATGTGAACAATATTTATGTCACACCTATGGTAAACCATGCATTTCGAATTCAATAGAGGTCTTAGTTTCCCCATATAAGGCTTTATTCAGAGAATTAACCATTATTCCTAAGATTATATAGGCACGTGAGTTAATATATTTTAATAATTTTAATATATAAATAGAAGAACTCTATGATGCCTGAAACACCACGCTAACTTTGTGACTAGCTCCAAAAATATTATTTAAAATATTCAAAGGCTCTAGTCACAAAAACCAGATTTGTTAAAAAAATTATCCTATATAAATATACCTTGACTTACCCTCCTCACTCGATGGAAATCCCTTAGCTGGGGAATCAACTAAACTTGGAGGACACTGGCCAGAATGTAATCATAACTAGTGAATCACTCATCCTTAATTTCTCACATAGCTACCCATGGATTCCATATAATTCCAATAAATCTCAAATATGAGGACACTAATCAAATACATTCAAGTAAAATCTCATGTCACATCCCATACATCCTCCAAGAAATAGCCTCGTTATCCATTCCATACCATAATGATCAATATAACAAATCCATTAATTAAAACAATGACACCAAGGTACATAAGTAAACGAGTGTATCAACAACCAAATATAATATCAACAATGTTAAACATGCCTTTAAAAATTATAATATAATGAAATACTATGAAATTATCTATAAAAATACAATATTATTCAAATCATATTTTATAAATCCATTTGAACCAAGAAAAATCTCAATGAAATTTTATCAAACACCTTTTTGGCATGAGTCCTAGTTTTAAAAATGAAACCCCTGAATACCATTTAATTCTCCTTTATATAAAACACAAAAGATATGAAAACATTATATACCATTTATAATTAAATAAAATATCACTTATATAGGTATTACTTTAATAAAGAAAACATGTAGAAACTATTAGAACCAAGAGCATGTCAAATAAAAAGAATTACATAGAAGCACCTACATCAAATCAATGAAATCAATGCACCTTATTTGAATAATGAAAGATTATGAAAAGAAAGAAAATTTAAAAACCCTAGACACAAAACCCTCATGATATAGACTAACCCCAACCTTATTTGCATCCCCCCATGGCTGGTCAAGGTAAAGGAAAAAGGAGAAGAATGGAAGAGATAAAGAAAAAAAAATGAATCAGAAATTAAGAAATTACCTTGGTGGAACCACTTGAAGTCAAATAAATAGCTTCAATGGAGCATGGGGGAGTGGAGTTTGTTGGAAGCACCCACTGATGACTCCCTTCGAATCCCCTAAACTAAATAAAAAGAAATTTATAGAAAATAAATGGAATGAAAAAAATGTCCCTTTTCTGGAAAAAAATGTATGGCCATGAATTCGCCACTATAATGGTATTCCACCCTCTTCATGGTTGGGATGTATAGTCACTCCTAACTGTGCGCCAATGGTGCATTCTGAACTGACTTTCAAATTTTCTATTTTTATGTTTCAAACTCAAAAACATTGATAAATAAGTTGATACCAAAATAAATACATACCCATGATATTGTGGGAGTCACATATCTTCATGGTAAGGGAATTTTCCATAAATATTTAATTCCAAGGAAATACATTTTTATGGTACTTATTATAGGAAGATCATTCTACCTAAAATTCAAGATAACACAATAATTTTTTGTTTGTTTTTAATATAGAATGAATCTATCAAAAAAATAGTTTTTTCAATGTTAAAACTTAAAAGATATGGAGTATCATTGCAAATAACCCAAACCTACATTTCAATTAATGTTATTTGTGATGGCCCATTGAAAATAACATGCAATGAAATATTCATCAATAAAAATATATGATAGGATATTATTTGTGATGGATATTTTAAACCATTGGAAATAATATATTTTTATTTTAAATTATTTTTGATGAATGAATTTGTCACTAATAATATAAAAAAATATGAAAATTAAAAATTAAAAATAGAGAAATTAAAAAAATTAAAAAGAAAATCCACAACTAAAAAAAATTATTGCATGTTAATTTTAATAAAAATAATAATAAATAAGTCATTGTAAAAGGAGAGGGATAAGTTGTGGGAGCATTGTTGGGTGGCAGTGGAGGGAACTCTATCCCTAAACTTCATTCAAGTAATTGCATATACTCAAACATCTACTCAATCTAGTGTTATTAATGTTGTTGTTTATCTTCCTACTCAGATAAACCTTTATATACTCTCATCTTGAGATCTCAGCTTATCCTCATACTATTTATTTTTCAAACAACACACACACCCAGGCACCCTAGTGGGTCAAATCTCTCCTCATACTACATGATAGAAAAGGATGATGATCTCAAATAAGTTCCTTTTGAGATGGATGATAATAAAATCATTGCAGTGCTATAATAATTAATAAACATTGATCGTAAACCAATATAGATCACCCGACCTTTCGTGATACCAATCATAGTCGCTTGAAGCCATGCTTCCTTGTTAAGTATGATTGGCATGATCTTTATCCATTATCCTCTCTTCCCTCTATCTCATCCTAACTCTCCTCCATGTGATAATTCTATGCCTTATACATCTCCTATGAATATTAATTAATTAAGAAATAATTAAAATAGGTAAATAAAATTGTATTATATTAATTAAAATATATATATTAATCACAATATGTCGCTGCCTCTCACAAGAAATCTTCCAATAGTATATTTTGTGTAAAAAAAATTACACACATCGAATTCCATGAGAGAAGGATCAAATACATGATATATAAATTAATCATATACATTTAGTATTAAAACTATATATAAATTTAAAAAATTACTTGTAATCTCTCAATGATGTTGACCAAAATTATGACTCTTAACTCAATGAGTGACATCCAACCTCACATAACTCTATTGGATTGTAGATGATCTCCTCCTGAAATTTTATCTTATATAGTATGTGCACAATCCCTCCCATGCATGGGAGTGAATATAGTCAAGTTGATTAGCCGCACATTTTTTCATTATTACATGAAAATCATAACTTTTTAACCCATTAATATGACTATTTCTAAAACAATATATGATATAACGATCCATATCATCCTCTTCTTATAGCTTACACAATATCTCATAATCTGATATTGCAATAAAAATGTCATGAAAAACATGATATTTTAGTCAACGCATCCAAAATTGATGAATTAAACAACCCTCTAAGATAAATAGGCAATAATTTTTCCATTATGACATGATAATCAATAATTTTTAACCTAGTAATATGACCATTTATAGAACAACAAGCTAAATTAAAATCATATTCATATGGAAACCACAAATATACAATCCATTTATATAAAAAAATGATTTTATTTTAATAGTGCATAAGATTATTTTAACTTCATTAAACTATGTGATCTTTCATTTTTTTTTAAACTTAAGTTCTGGATGCCTGTAAATTTGAGAAAGATCTAACTATTCTTTTATAGTATCTTTTTTTATATTGTGTGTGTCTAGCATGGTATAGAGTATGTTATCAAAATATTTCTTCTCAATATGAATTCCATATAACATGTGACAGATAAGAAAATCAAATCAATATGGTAAATCCTAAAAAATAATTTACTTCATCCATTTTTGATATCTAACAAACCCAACTATTTTTTATAGTTTCATAGTTGGCCTAAAAATAATAGGAGGTAATAAAGACATGATAGTTTTCACTTGAATACTTGAGAGCATTGATGGAATTCCATCTCTTTCAAATATACCTTTCATAAAATTATTTCCTTTTATTTGAGAAGCATAGTCAAAGGGAATGAATCTTCAATAAAAGTTAAAAAAATAATTTTTTTATCATTAACAAGAATATACACTTTACTATCACTCATGCAATTCAGAAAAGATTTGGGACTATGTATACTGAATCCTGATAACATACCACACACTGTAAAGTCACAAATTTTCAATAAAAATACTACTCTCAATGTAAAATTTGGTTGTTCATGTAACAACCTAATTTTTATTTCCATAATTTATGTATTTATTTGTTGGTATTTTTTCTTTGTTGGGTTTCAGGACTAATCCTTTTTAATTTTTGAAATTTTAAAGCTTTTTATCCTATCGCACGGCTAGCGCTAACCGTGCAGAGACCATGTGGTAGGGGTATGTTTAGAATAAAGTCATTTCACATGGTTGGAACACTATTTTTCAAATGGTGTGATCCAACCATGTGAGTGACATGTATTCCTAGTAAATGGAATGCTGTTGGTGCATGGTTTGGGTAAACCACACAGTAACCATGCAATACACCCAATGACTTAAAAAATTTTAAATTTTGAATATGTCCTCCCCTTATTTTACCCTCACATAACCTCTAACTCTCCCCCACTCATGTGTGTGATGTGGTCCCCCTAATGGAAAGACCCCTCTTCTAGCAGCCCTTGTTTGTGGGTGTTTCTCCATGAAATTTTAAGAGGGAGTTGGTCCAAGTGAGTCCCCTCCTCTCCTTCCTTCTCTTTCCTCTCTCTCGTGATTTTTCATTTTCCGCCTTGTTATGCATGCTATAGTCAAACCCTAAGGGGTTTTTTGGTTTTTATTTCATCGTGCTTTGCATTCCTAGGGTGCGTGATATTCTTTTAGAGCCTTCCTCTCACCGTCGATGGAGGTTTGTGTCGTCTTCACACTTTCCATGTAGATGTTTTTGTTCTTTGGATTTTCCCCAATTTATCATATATGCTTGGGGTTTGTAAATTGGTTATTTTAAATTTATGAATTCTAGCTGGGGCTATTTAATTTAATTACACGGGTTTCTCAAGGTTTTTAGAGTATTGAAATCGAGTTTCAAATGGGTTTAAGGACTTTAGACCTTCTTTTTTATCTACTTTCAAAGAATACAATATATTTTTGGGTCAATAAAATACTTATGATGATTTTCAAATAGGAATTGGGTGTTTTAAATTTATTTGAGTTCATTTATAAAATTTTATTAGATGATGTGTGAGTTAAAGAGGCGTGATGTTTGGATTCCTATGCTTTAAGAAATTTTAACTATGCTTACTTGTTTCACCCTTGTGGAATTCACTTATGATTAACATTGGGAATATTTTATATTATACTTGGTGGTTATATACATATGTGTGGGGTATATTTAGATATATCAATATGTGTGAATATCTACATGATAATATGTTGATATGTGCATTGAGAGATGGATATATATATATAAGTGCATATGTGTATAAAAATTTAAAAGGAGAAACTTTGTAGTTTAAACTTTATGTTTGGATTCGGTTTTGAAAGGTGTTTCCAAATAGGTTTTTTTAAATAGATTTGGTTTTCATTTAAATACAGGATTGAGTTTATAAAAGTTTTGTGAAATGACCTCAAGATAAATGTTGGTTCTAAAGTGAGATTTAAAAGGGGGGGGGGGGTTGGAAAAGAGGCATGGTTTCAAAATATGTTTTGACGATGGGTTGTTGTTAATGATTGATATGTGATTTTTTTTGGTTGGAACATAGGATACCTTAGGTAAGAGAGTAATGGGATGGGGTGCTTCCCTAGCTAGATGGTATACTAGCTAGGTTTCATTAAACGGTGAGACTTCACAAGCTCCCAAATTTTCAAGTCACTTAGCCAACTATTGTTCTGTAAGCGAGTTAGTTACCTTGGGAACATGTAGGTTGTATCTCATCATATGTATCTTGTATTATGATTTTTTTGGTTCCCACACTTATTATCATGGATGAATTTTTGATTTTGGTTTATTGTATTTGGTTACCTTTATTGTTTACTTCTATTGCACTTTAGTTCTTATTTGGCCATGTTTATTTATTATGTTTCTATTATCTTTTCTCGGTTATCTTAGGTTGTTCCTTTAGAATCGTTTTTAAGGTAAAACAAAAGGGGAATTTCAAATTATGTTTCACATGGGTTGGTTTTCTTTAAAAGGGGGGATTTCTTAGTGTGCGTGTGTATTTTTTATAAAAGAGGCTCATGTCAAGAAAATGGATTTCCAAGTGATTGTTTTCAATTAAATAAAATGAAATGGATTTTTTTAGAAAATAGTTGATCGTGATGTTTGGTTTTATTAAAAGGATGAAGGTTATTTTCTAAATGTACTTTGAACTAGCATTTTTTTTATTTTAGAAAAGAAAATTCATGGACTCTATAGTGATTTCCTACTAGGTTGTCGAGCTCACACCCTACTTACACCACTTGGTGTTTGTAGACTGAGTGTCCTTTCGCAGGTTTTGGATTGGAATCTCAGAATGGGTTCTAGGGTTTCGTTGGAGAGTGAACTTGGGTCATGTGGGATTTTTTGATCAGGTATGTTAGTATTTTATTTTTAACATTTAACTTGTATCGGCCATGTAGGCCTTTTATTTTTTTCTATAGTTTGAGGTGTCATGATATTGCGGTAGTCTAGGATAGGCACTATTAGAGGCTTTTCTATAGGGGAGGGTGTTTGAAGTGTGAACCGAGAGTTTATTTTTGTATCTTTTTATATTTGTTGCTTGTTTTTTAAAATTATGTGTTTTTGGCATAGACATTTGAATTATGGATGGTTCATGCTAGATTTTAAGGAGAAAGTAAGTTCTGATTAAACTCTGATTTAAGTCAAAATCATTCTCATTTATTGTATTATGATTCCCTGGCACTTTTCACCAACCCTTGGGGATCAGGAGCGACACTCGAGTCAGTGGTGGATTGTTTTGGGAAATGATTCGGATAGCGGCCTAGGTTGGTTCTTTGAAAATTGTATCAGAGACTTAGGTTCTTAAGAGGACATGGGTTTCACAATTTCCTTTGTTATTTGGAATGTATAGTAGATGGGAGGTAGGGCCAACAGGGCTCGAGGGGGAGGTATATTAAGATTTTGTCCAACTCTTGCTTGTGCTAAACCTCAAGTTACCATGGGTGGTTGGGTTTCATTTATTGGTTTACGGTTTTAGTATACTCTATTTTATGTTGATGGATTTTTTACATTTTTTGATGAAACAAGAGTTGAGCTAGAAGTACACAGTGAGTTCACATGGCTTGGTAACCCATGTAGAGCCCGTGTGCATGGTTCTTTTTTACTCTCAATGATAGTGGTGTGATTGGAACATGGTCCACCAATATATACAACCAATTTATGCATGGTCTCTGGTCTCATTGGGTCTGGGTCTTATGTTGAGTGATGTTGAGTTTGATTTTAATTGGTTGATGTTTGACAAAGAGCCTTTTGGGGAGTTTAATAATTGTTTTCAAGTGAATTTTAAAGATTTCAAAAAGGATGTGTGACTTTAAAATTGTTTGTAAGGGGATTTAAGAGTTTTAGAATGGAAACATGTATTTTAAAATGGTTTTGGAAAGGGAATTTGGGAAATAATGTTTGATTTGAAATGTATTTAAAGGATTGAAATGTGGATTTTAAAGGTGGGAGTTGATTTTAAATTTTTCAAAAAGGGATTTGTATTTGGAAAATAATTTATGGATGGTCCATGTCGGTCTTTTGTGTTGGAAAACTTGGTTTTTAAATAAGGAAATTGGTTTTGGAATCTTTTTAAGGAGGTTTTCTAATGAAAATTTAAAATAAAATTTGTGTTTGGGAATTTGGAAACATTTTAAATGGAAGTGTGGTGTTTTAAAATGAGTTTTCAAATGGATATTTTATGTTTTAAAATTTGAAATTTTGGTTTTAAAATTTTTAAAAATGGGGACTTTTGGTTGTTGAGTGTTGTGACCTTTGGGTGGTGTTTTGGTTGATTCCCTTTGAAAGGGTTGTTTGAAATGAAAAATGATTTTTTTGGTTGAGGGTGGTTTTTGTTTCGAATATGTGGCAGGATTTGGGTTTTGTGTTCCTCCCTATTATTGAAAGTTTACTTCCCAGAAGTCTCAAGCATTATCAAGTTTTTGTGGTTGTTTGTTTGGGGTAATTCCTTTTCAGGTATGACACCTTCGGTTTATTTTTTATGGTTTCTTGAGGTGCTTGAGGTTTTCAACATCTCATTGGGATGGTCAAGTTCATTGAAGTTTGAATGTGCCTTTGGGTGGTGAGGTTCGGTTTTGGTCCCTTTATTATGGGTAAAGACCTTGGGTGCACTTCGGGTACCTGGGATGGTTTTTGAACTAGTTGAGATTGTGCACTAATCGGTATCTATTTGATTTGACAGGATCATCATGGCCAGTATCTCAAGTATGAGTTCATAGGTTACCACTTATTAATTCTTGACCCCGGGTTCGAACCCATGACGTTTGAAGAAGCATGTTTGTGGTTTATGCCTTCTTCATTTTCTTCCTTATGGAAGGGTTGTTTTTGGGTCTTGAGATGATTGTTTTATATTTTTAGAGCATTCTTAAGGGATTAGATTTCCTTTAGGAATAGTTTGGTGGAGATTTTGAGTTATCTTTTCCTCCTTTCCTCACCTATCAATGATTAGTTATTGGCATTTGGGTGGCTTCTTTTGGGATGTTTATATTTGGGTTGTTATGTATGGTGCCTGTTTGGAGAGTTGGATGTATTGGGGATCATGGATTATGTTTTGGTCAGGTGATTTTTTTGGGTTCTCTTTATTGGAAACTCTCATCATGTTAGGTAGTGAGTTTTCTGAGTCCCTTTTTTGTTGAACCACCATCCCATGGATGTTTTTAAATGGTGGGGAGACCCATTACGGGTCTCTATTTCTTGATTTCTCAATTATCGATCAGATGTGAGTTGTTCCTTGGGGATTAGATATTCTTGGGTATTTTGGAGATGCTTCTAGTACATTGGGTTAAATATGATTTTGGGTAGCTTAAGTACCATGTCATATATTCTTCTTTCTTTCCCATTTAGGGTTTTTGTTTGAGTCTCCTCAAGTTTAGTGGCATTCTGGGGCAGAAAGTATTATGGTGAGGAGGATTGTAACACCCTAGTTTGTATTTCCATAACTTACTTATTTATTTATTGGTATTTATTTTCATCATTGAGTTTCGAGGTCGATCCTTTTTAATTTTTGAAATTTTAATGCTTTTGGCATGCCACGCTATTAGCACTAACTGTGTGGGGATCCTGTGATAAGGGCTCTATCTGGGATAGAGCGGCTTCACATGGTTGGTGCATAGTCTTTCAAACTGTGTGGCCCAACCGTGCAGGTGCCCTATATGCCTAGTAAATGGTACATGATTGGTGCACAGTTTGGATAAATTGTGTGGCAACCGTGTGATACGTCAAGTGACTTAAAATTTTTAAAATTATTAATATTCCATCCCCTTTATTTTTACCCTCACGTAACCTCCCCCTCTCCCCTCTCATGTGCCTGATGCGTTCAACCCCCCCCCCCCCACCCCCATGGCATGAAACCTCTTCCTCTGGATTTAGTTTGTGGACGTTTCTCCATATGATTTCAAGAGGGAGTTGGGCCGGATGAGCCCCCTCCTCCTCCTCCACCTTCTTCCTCTCTCTCAGAATTATTTTCCCCCATTATTACGCACACCATAGCTGAACCCTAAGGGGTTTTTTTGTTTTTATTTCTTTATGTCTTGCGTTCCTAGGGTGTGTGATCTTATTTTGGAGCCTTCCTCTTGTCATTGTGGGAGGTTTCATGTCATTTGCACACTTTCCAGGTAGGTGTTTTTTTGCTTTGGCGTTTTCCTAATTTACCACATATACATGGGGTTTCTAAATTAGTTCATTTAAATTTATAAGTTCTAGTTGGGACCATTGAATTTAATTACATAGGTTGCTAAGGTTTTTAAAGGATTGAAATCAATTTTCAAATGGGTTTTAAGGACTTTGGTCTTTCTTGGTATCTGCTTTCAAACAATACAATATATTTTGGGCCAATAAAATATTTACGATGATTTTCAAAGAGGAATTGGGTGTTTAAAATTTATTTGAGTTTGTTTATAAAATTTTATTAGATGATGTGTGTGTTAAAGTGGTAATATGTTTGATTCCTCTGATTTAAGAAATTTTAATATTGTTTACTTATTTTACCCTTGCGCAATTCACATATGATTGACCTTGGGAATATTTTATATTATACTATTTGGTTATATACATGTGTGGAGGTATATATATCGATATGTGTAGCTTTCCACATGAGAATATGTGGATATGTACATTGAGAGATGGATATATATGTGTGTGTGTGTGTGTGTGTGTGCATATGTTTTTTTTTTGTTTTTTTTTTTTGAAAAGGTTGAAGGTTAAGCCCCTTTTATTAAACATAAAAAAAAAATCACTTTTAAAACTGGGAAAAGAGGGAACCCATTACAAAAAAGAGGCAAAATGCCTAAAAGAAACAATACACAAAGGTCAAAATGATCCTTAAGTCCAAATGGAAGCAAAAAACAAGGCAAGGGTTAGAAAAGGCCTCATCACCCCGCTTTCTAGACAGTGCAACAGTGAGTTCAGGCAAAATGATGTGTCGCCCCCTCTGCCAAGAAGTTACACCGTGCTCACAGCTTTAAGTGGAAGAGCACCTCTCCAACCAACAAAAACCTATGGATGAGAACTGGATGAAAGGTGTTAGCACACCCTCACCCCTTTCGAGCCTCCCACCTGAAAAAGCATGCAAGAAACTCGCAGCAATGTCAACCTAATTCAATGAAAAACCTTCCTGAAAACACTAAATAATAGTCAATGGCAAGGAACCCATCTATCCATCAAAGAGATGAAGGATGGATGAATGATGGGCGTTATCACACCCACCCCTCTTTCGAGGCCACCCACCCAACGACACCTACAAAATGATGCATTATCATCCAAATGCAATGAGGAAGAAACCAGTACAGGCAAAGAAATTTGCACCCCCAAAAGAAACAAATAGGACCAAGAAAACCATACCAGATCCAATTGAACACCATCGGAACGGAGAACCATCTCATACACCAGCCACACCACCAGTTGCACTGTCCCACACACAGAAAACCATGAGGTCCCCCTCTGTAACGACCCGAAATTTTAAATAAATATTGTTTCCTAATTTTATGTGTTATTTTTATACTCAACAAATGTTTTATTTGATAAACATGATTATAATTAGAATGAGACCATTGGGTTTTGACTGTTATATGACCATCGGTCAATATGACCGCTGTGAACAAAATGTTTTGATTATTGTCTCTATATATAAGTAATCTTGGTTAATTATTATAGAAAGAAGATTAGATGGCCTCACCTAGTAGTCTTGGACCGATCGAAGCCCATCTAACAGAGCTTGGGAAGGAGGTAGCACCATTGGGCTTTGCTCTGGACCAAACCCAAGCCGAACTTCATCATGTGAAGCTAGAACGGAATCGCCTTCGCGAGAAGTTCAAACTGATAGAAATTACTACTCGGGCAATGTTGACTGAGCCGCCCCAAGATTCTATCACCCTAGCACACCTTACTCTTAGGTCCTATGCTGGTATTATAAGGGGCTATGTAACGAGACCGTAACTGCCTTGTGTAATCCTTGTTTTAAATAAAAATTGGGATTCCTGCTTATGATGAAGTTTATGAATTTTCAAATAACCAGATAAAAATAGTATGCATATTTTTGATGAATTTTCAAAAGAATATTTTGAAAAAAAATGTTTATGTAAACCTTAAATAACTTAAAATGTGTAATGATTTTCAAAAAAATGGTCTTCTACAATTATGTTCAGTACGAAATTTGGAGTCTAATAAGATCAACTTGATTTTTGATGAATAGTAAATTATGAATAGTGATTTTATGATTAGGATTAGTAATATGACCAAATGGATTAGTAATCTAACTTAAATAAAGTTTTAAAATAATCTAGGCACCTTGATTAAGTAATGTGATTCAATAAAATGGTTAAATAATGGTTTCATAAATTATTATTCAAGTATTAGTTTTTTCGGGTGAATAGTGTTTTTTAATTAAAAATTTAATTAAAAATATTTAGAAAATTATTTTTATAAAACAGATTTCATTTTTGAACTCAGAGCACCGATATTATGCTATGGTAATTTTTGGGGTTTTTTCTGAAAAAAACGAATTTTCGGTGAATAGTGTTTTTATTTAAAAATTAAATTAAAAATATTTAGAAAATTATTTTTATAAAATGGAGTTCATATTTGTAATCAGAGCGTTGATATTTGATTATGGTGAAATTTTGGGATCTTTCTGAGAAAGTTGAATTTTCAGTGAATAGTAAAAATGCAGTTTTAGGGTTTCGGTATGTTTAATGACATCATAGCTGTGTCATGATGATGTCATGAGTTATTTTAAGGGTTGGCCGGCCAAGGGTGATGAATTATTGTTTTGGGGGCCTCATGTGGCCTAACTCCATGATAAATGCCAAGGGAGAGCACATGGGTTTGAGAAAAGCACATGTGAGGTGTCATTTGGCCATTAATGCCTTGTCCCCTCACTTTTCCTATAAATACCAAGCCCTCCTCTCATCCATTCGACTCCCCACTCTTCCCCAACGAAGTTCTGGTCTCATTACCTCCCAAGGAGTCCTCCCAAGGTGCCCCCAAGCCCTCAAGGTCCAAACCTTTGAGTTTTAAGAGTTACATTTTAAGGTAAGGGATCTGACCTCTCTCTTTCATTTCAAGTAATCTCTTTGATGTCATTCCTTTTATGCTCCATGTTCTTATGTTGGAGGATGTTCTTCTATACTCCTCTTACTTCCCTTTTCATGTTCATATAATGAGAGATCCCCTCTTACTCTCATTATTTATTTTTATGAAGTTTTAAGTGGCGCCGTTAGGCTGCCAAAATTTTTGTAACGGATTCTTTCTCCCTTCTCATTTTTCAAGATCTATGTTCATGTAAAGTATTTCAAGTTCATTTTTATTATGTTGGGGTATGATCTCTAAATTTATCATACTGATCTTTTATGATCATATGATGAGAGACCCCATTTGATCTCTTCAATTCAGTATTTTGAAGTTTTAAGTGGCACCGTTAGGCTGCCGAATTTTTAAGTGGTTCTTCACCCTTCTTGTTTTGAAGTTCTACTTTCATGTCAATTCTTTCAAGTTCCTTTTTGTTATGTTGGGGTATGATCTCTATATCTATCATACTGGAGTCTTATGTTCATATGATGAGAGACCCCATTTGATCTCTTCAATTCAGTATTTTGAAGTTTTAAGTGGCGTCGTTAGGCTGCCGAATTTTTTAGGGGATTCTTTCACCCTTCTCATTCTTTTCAAAGTTCTACTTTCATGTCAAGTCTTTAAAGTTCCTTTTTAATTATGTTGGGGCATTATCTATATATCTATCATACTGAACTCTTATGTTCACATGATGAGAGACCCTATTTGATCTTTTCAAATCATTTTTGTTGAAGTTTAAGTAACGCCGTTAGGCTGCCGAACTTTCATAAGAGAAATCTAATTTTTGTCTTCCTTCCATGTTTTTCATTTCAAATGGTATTTCCTTGAAATTTCATTACCATGATCATGTATCCTTCTTATTTTGTCCATCTACTGTTTTATGGGTCATTTATGAATGTTTGACCCATTTTCCCTCTCTTTTTAATGTCTTCTAAAACCTCGTAACATAGTTGTTATGCTGCAGAATTTCCGTCTCAAAATGTCTCTCTCTTTTTTTAAAGTTCTTTTATATTATTAAGTGAATACTCAAAGCTCTTTCTTTTAAAGGGGTATTCAAATATATACCAAAATTTTCTATTTTAAATTCTGGGATTTACATACATGAGACCCACCTTCCTTTTCTGTGGGTTTTAAAGTGACGTAAAGATCATGTCTTTAAAGCAGTTTTTAAAACGTTGTGATTATGAAATGAAACCCATTTATTTTATGCTATATGGGTTATTTATGAAATGTTTGATGATGATATATGTGGCTCACATGATAATAAAGACAAATTTAAGGGTGCGCCCTGA
This sequence comes from Viscum album, assembly GCA_963277665.1. Taxonomy (NCBI): domain Eukaryota; kingdom Viridiplantae; phylum Streptophyta; class Magnoliopsida; order Santalales; family Viscaceae; genus Viscum; species Viscum album. The sequence continues at coordinate 571,816,075 of OY728151.1, forward strand.
TAGCGCTCCAATGCATTGGGTAATGATGTAACCACTAGAGATTACAATTTTCACGATACCTTGGTGAATAACCTTGGTAATTTTCAAATGACACCTTGGGGATGGACCTTGGTGATATGTTCATGATTTTCTATGTTAAATGATGTAGCCACATCTTCAAGTTATGAAAAATGTTACTTTTATTATGATATATCTCATGATTTTTTTCTCATGCCTTAAAGTTCTTTTCATGACCTTATTAAAGTATCTCAAGTTCACATGTAAAATGTTTCTCTTGTTTTCCTTACTGGGCCTTCTACTCACCCTTTCCTTTGATGTATGTCCCCAGGTTCTGAGATGCAGTAATGAACCTAGGATGAACATAAGGAGAAGCCTTTCAAGTGTTTAAGAAGAATGTTTTTTTTTGTTTCATGTTTTAAGTTCCTGGTTTCCAAGACACTAAACCTTAAAGATCATCGGTTTTGTAAAATGTAAAGAAAGTTTATGTGATAAAAAGGCGGGATGCTATACCCTCCATCTCCATCAAGCTCATTGCATCACACTTCACACAACCCCCGACCACCACCCGATGCCAGACCACAGAACACCGTTGTCTGAAGAAAACCAAGCCACCGTCTGATTCTCGAACACCGCCGCCCAGGAGAGATATCCACCTCCGAATCACCACCGCTTGAAGAACTAATGGTCGTGGATCCTTGCATGAACACTGATCAACGTCAGGGAGGCCCATATCTGAAACCAGATCTAGGCAAGAGGGAGGTTGACGCTAACAGCAGAAGACTGGTGACGATGATGAGGAACCAGAACCTGTCGTCAACAAGTAGTCCACAACATCCCTAAACCACAACCCACATCTACTCAAGCCTCCATTGAAAACGTCAAGCCCACCGCAACTAGACCAATTGTCACCTAAAGTCCAACCATCACAAGGCCACCAGCATCGCCGCCCGAAGGCATCCAAACCACCGCCTGAGACATCGCCGCCCGAGAAGGCCGCAACTGTTGATCCAAGTAAGGAAAGCCCAAATCTGAACCAGATCTAGGGATGAGGGTGACTGGAGAAGGCGAACGGTGAGGAAGAACTCAACTGCTCCATCGAATAACCCTGATCAGAAGAAGGAAGCAGTGTCTTTAGAGAAGATTAAAAAGTGCAGTTGTCTCCAGGTCCTCCAAGAAAGAACTGGAGAGTGAAGTTGTCGCCATAAAGACATCTGCCATCAAAGCCTAGAGATCAACAGGGCAGTGGAAATCGAGAAACCCTAAAGGAGGGATTTTCCTCGCCTGGAAAGTGTGGATCCATCAATCATATATAAGTGCATGTGTGTATAACAATTTAAAAAGAGAAACTTTGGAGTATAAACTTGAAGTCTGGATTTAGTTTTGAAAGGTGTTTCTAAAGTGGTGTTTTTAAATTGTTTCGGTTTTCATTTAAAGTTAGGATTGAGTTTATAAAATGTTTGTGAAATGGCCTCAAGAAAAATGTTGGTTTTAATGCGAGCTTTAAAAAGTTGTTTTTAGAAAAGAGGCATGATTTCAAAATATGTTTTGATTGTAGGTGTTAACAATGGATATGATGGTTTCTATGTGATGTTTTGTGGTTAGCACATAAGCGACCTTAAATAGGCAGGTAATAGGATAGGTTTTTCCCTAGTAAGATGATATACTAGCTAGGGTTCGTTGACCAATGAGACTACGTGAGTTCCCGGATTGTCATGTCACTTAATCGACTAGTGTTCCAAAAGTGAGTTAGTTACCTTAGGAACCTGTAGGTTGAATCTCATCCTATGTGTCTCGAATTACGCTTTGTTTGGTACCCACGCTTATTACCATGGAATATGTTGTGATTTTGGTTTATTTCCTTTGGTTGCCTTTATTATTTACTTTCGTTGCACTTTACTTTTTATTTGGATTTGTTTATTTACTATTTCTATTATCCTGCTCTATTATCTTGGGTTGTTCCTTTGGTATAGTTTTTAAGGAAAAACAAAAGGGGGATTTCAAAGTATGTTTCACACAGGATGGTTTTCTTTAAAAAGGGGGATTTGTGTGTGTGTGTGTTTGTTTGTTTTTGATAAAAGAGGCTTAGGCCAAGAAAATGAATTTCCAATTGATTGTTTTCATTTAAATAAAATAAAATGGAAGTTTTAGAAAATGGTTGATTGTGATGTTTGGTTTTCTTAAAGGAATGAAAGTTGTTTTCTAAATGTATTCCAAACTAGCATTTCTAGTTTATTTTGGAAAAGAAAATACATGAACTCTGTGGCACTTACCTACTAGTTTGTCGATCTCACACCCTACTTACAACACTTGATGTTTGTAGACCGAGTGGCCTTTTGTAGGTTCTGACTTAAACGCCTGGAATGGGTTGTAGGGTTTGATTCGAGAGTGACCTTGGGTCACATGAGATGTTTTGATCAGATATTTCAGTGTTTTATTTTCAGCATTTAGCTTGCATCGTGCATGTCGTCCTTTTACTGCTTTCTAAACTAGCATTTCTAGTTTATTTTGGAAAAGAAAATACACGAACTCTGTGGCACTTACCTACTAGGTTGTCGATCTCACACCCTACTTACAACACTTGATGTTTGTAGACCGAGTGGCCTTTTGTAGGTTCTGACTTAAACGCCTGGAATGGGTTGTAGGGTTTGATTCGAGAGTGACCTTGGGTCACATGAGATGTTTTGATCAGATATTTCAGTGTTTTATTTTCAACGTTAAGCATACATCGTGCATGTCGGCCTTTTACTGCTTTCTACGATTGGAAGTGTAGTGATTTTGCATTGGCCGAGGATAGGCATTGTTAGAGGCTTTCCTGAAGTGGAGGGTGTTCAAAGTGTGAGCTGAGAGTTTATTTCTGTATTTGCATATATCTGATGCATGTTTGTTTTATTTATACTTATGTGTTTTTGGCAGACATTCGACTTACGGATGACTCATGCCAGGTTATGTGGGGAAAGTCTGTTGTGCTTAAACTCTGATTTAAAGGAGAAATCGTTTATGATGCCCTAGCACTTGTCGCCAGCCCATGGGGATCGTGAACGCCCCTCGGGTCAGTGGCAAATCAATTTGGGTGTCAATTTGGATGGTGGCCCGAGCTAGTTCATTAAAATGAAACTGCATCATATGTAGTTATACAATCACTTTATAGTAATTTCAATTCATCAATCAATGGTTCAGAATAAACATCAATATTGTTCTTTGGAAGACCTAAAATTAATAATGTTGTGTGTGTGTGTGTGTGTGTTTATATATAGTTCATTCATCGACATCTGAGGTAAGTTGTATAGTGTTATAAAAATAGGTCAATATGAATATTAACTACCATAAGCACCAAAAGGATAGAAATCATATATAAAAAGACCTAATCGAACTTATGAGATTATGAAGCAAAAGATAAATGCAACTGATCAAAAAAACCCATGATTCACTATCACATTTATTCTTTAAACTTCCATTTCTAGAAATATTGAATTGATGTCATGTCATAATTAAAGTTGTGCAACTAGATATATATGTAGCAATCTAGGTGTAATAAAAAATAATTCAACTGTTTTACATGAATAAGTCTGGTTTTTCAATGTTGCATGTCTCTATACCTCGTTTATTCACATAATAGACAATTAACTAAAGATTCATAATCATTATAATATAATATAAAATCATTTGAACATGCATGAATCTTTTGGTAAGTATAACCCAAATTATGTACCAACTTTTTACTTTCATAAAAATGTGATGATAGTCTACCAAACAAAGATTTAACCAAGATAAATACTCGATTAAAATTGTTATTAGACATTTCAAAATTTGATTTAATAACCATGAATTTCATTACAACTTCTAAGAAACATATCTTGTATCCATGGATTCCAATAATTCCTAAAATTGAGATGATTTGAATTGAGGGTTTTGATTATTATTCTAAGTTTCCATTTGTTGAACAGATGATCCAACAGTTTGTTGTATTAAAGGTTTCATATCTCCAAAGATCACATTTATTACAGACATTTAATTTTCCTTTTCAAAATAAAATTTTTCTTTGACGATGTAAATGCAATAAATGTTTCAACACCCTCAATACGAATAGAATTTATACCAAAATCATGTGGGTTTTTTCATTAGTTTATCTAACTATGATCTCGTAATAAAAGTTGTTGTCTATTTTCTCTTTTCATTATTTCAAAAAAAACGAGCATAACAATTTTTTTAATAAAAAGTATTTATAACTAATGAATCAACCGAAAATAATCCAAATAATTTTTTCAATATAATTATTACAATTACAGTTTTTTAATTACTTCAACATAATAAAAAAATTAATATTATCAATCATATATGTCCTCTAAAGCCCAATGGCCTTAGATTTTTATTTATTTTTGGATAATCCCTTTTTTAACTAGGTTGAGAGGGAACCTTTATATGAGTCGTAGACCCAGAGGCACAAGGCCCAATTCAGGACCCATTAGCCCAAAGGCACAAGACCCAATACATGACCCAAAGACCCAAAGACCTGACTACAGCGGAATTGTCCATTGTTGGATTGGTGTAGCTCAATCCATTTGGATGATGTTGCATCGAATGTTAGCGGCTCATACTGCAGACCAGGCCGCAACTCTTACGGGTCGAGCTCTGCGATGAACTCCTTGAGGGTTGCAGGGGGCAACACGCCCCTGCTTTGGAGGTTCATGGGTCGAAGGCCCCCGACCCAATTTTTGGAGAACTATAGCAACTCTGACCGACCGTAGCAGAGATAACCAGGCGACACCGACAGAGCATTGTAGCAGTGCAGACGTTGGCACAGTTACTAAGGCAGCTCAGACTTTGGAGATGGTGGTATTGTAGCTCTGCGAACTTCTAGTCACCAGCCACTGTAGCAGCTTAGACTTGGATGGCTGCAGCACTGAACCGTTGCAGACTTCTGGCCATTGTTCACTGTAGCACAATGGACTTACTATGTGGTTGGTGACACAGTGTTTCGTCTTCTTTATTAGCTCATTCGAACTATGCTTTCTATGTGCCTGAAACTCTGATCTCCTTGTAATCGTGCTCCCAAATTATAGTGAAATGATTCTGTCTCTGTGGACATTGGGATTATTCCTAAAGCACGTAAATCGTTGTGTATGTGTTCTTCTTCATCTTCTTCTTCTTTTGTCTCTGTCTTTTCTTCATCTGCAAACCTCTGTCGTTGTGACTCTCAACGTTTCTGCAACACCTCTCCCCATCATTTGATTCATTGTAGGCACTTAGCCCTCCACCTCGCATGGTGGGTCGGCTAGCATTGTCTCGTACAGAGCTACACGGTGCCCGGTTGTGATGACAATTGTCATACTCTCGTTCTTTCAATTTGGTTAGCTTTGTTCTGGTGGTTGCTACATGTTCTAATTCATCTTTTGGGGTCTGCTCCTGTATGGTCCGATCTGACTGCTTCAATGGCCCACAAGCCCATGGCATGGAGGCCTGATGTGGCTCAAAGACCCTTTGGCCTAAACGCTGATGGTGGCTTGAAGGCCCTGTGACCATAAACCCAAACTAGTGGTCTGCAGGTCTAATCGAATGAATAGTTCTGGCAACTACAGTACTGCTACAATAACCCGAAAATATCTCACTGTCAGGATTTGATCCTAAGTTTCATGCAGGCTTACAGGATGTGTTTACCACTCATCTACCACCAACTGCATATATGTCAATTATATTTTTCAATCATAATTTTCAATCATGTATTTTTAGAATTCTATTATTGAAATTATTTTAAGATAGTTACATTTCATTTTAATTATTTTAATTATTATAAATATTTTAACTATTTTTTAAATCATTTTATTATAATATTTTATAATTATATTAAATTTAAAATAATCATTACATATTTTTAAGATAATTCATTATTTAAAAATAATTTATTTTTTAAAACAAATAATAATAATTTTTAGATATGATAAATTTAATTACATAAATTAATTGAAATAATTATAATAAATTACTTATTTTAACTATTTTAACTAATTTTTAAATCATTTTAGTATCATATTTTATTAATTAGATAAAATAATTGAAAAAATTAAATAATTATGGTAATATAACTAAAATAATTATTATTTTACCAATATAATAATAGTTTTAATTAAAAATAAAGATGTAAATAATTTATTTAAATTAATAAAATAATTATATTTCATAAATGTAATTATTTAAATAACTTGTAACAATTAATAGTATTGAATGTGATTATTATTCTTAAATGAAATAAATTTAATTAAAATATAATAATTTTAATTAAATTTAGGTATTATTAAATGTAATTATGAAATGTACTTATCATTATTAAATGTAATAAATTTAATTAAATGTATTTAATTATTTTATTACATTTTTTAGATAATTAAGTATAGTTCTTAAATATATTAGATTTAATTATTTTCTTATAAATTATGTAATGTAAATAATGTAAAATTTATAATAATATAACAAAAATATGTTTTTTAATATTATAATAATTATTTTAATTAAAATAACTGTAAATAATTTATTTAAATTAATAAACTTTATTTTTTTACCGAAACCTCAGTGAAACCTCAGTCCAACCCATTGCAATCCATGCTCTTCCCCACCGACGCTTTAACAGAACCTGAAGTCTCCCATGCATCTTAAGAAGCCAAACTAGGTAAAACCCACGCTCTCCACCCAACCCCTTTGGGTGAAAGAGATAAAATAAACCAACATGAAATTACGATGACAAACCACAACTAGTGGAAGTCAAACCCACAACCTTAAGAACCGAGGTTTCAACCCTTTCCAATGAGCCACCCATAAGGGCATTAATAAATTAATTATATTTCTAATTAAAATACATATTTTAAAAATATAATTATTAAAATTAAAAAATAACTTATTCTAATTAAAATATATGTTTTACGATTAATATTATTCTAACTAAAATATATATTATATTGCTACTTAAAATATAATTATTCTAATTAAATATATATTTCTAATTAAAATAGATTTTTTACAAATATAATAAATATTTTTTTAATGATTATATAAAAAAAGTAATTTAATGATAATATACACATTCAATTAACAAAAACTATAGCAAAAAACAAAACAATTTGAACTACTAAAAAAATTAAATGCCTTCAAAAAAAACTAAAAAAATTAAATCCTAATGCGATAACTAAATATTAATAATTAACAAGTACAAAAATCAATTGAGAATAGAAATACCTTGTTGTCATATTGCATCTCTACCATTTATTTATATTATTTAACATTCAAAAGTGATGCTTCAACACCTTTTGCTGAATAAAATTGCATATATGAATTTTTAACAACCTCATCATAGACTAAAAAATCTTGGGATTGATTATCTTCTTTAGAGGCTTGCTGGTTCACTATGTCGAGTTGCAAGCCCTCTGCAACATTAGCCTTGCCATCCTGCTTCACTGCCATGGATTCAGAAATAGACTCATTATCATCTTAGTTGTAGCTTACCTTAACACCATCCAAGATATTTATAGGCATTACAACATCCATAGCAATAGAAGGGCTTTCAATTAGATCAACAGGAGGATGAAATCTAGATTTTATCCCCAAGTCCAATAGATTTTCAGTGGCAGATGAAGCCAGAACACCAAAATCAACCTTAATAACTTCAATTTTAACACCCCGACCAAGCAGCCCAAATCCTGAGACCCAATCCAGGATGTCACGTAGCCTCAAGTTCTTCGATTGCTAAAGGCTGCCAACAAGCGGCAAAGAATAAGAGCAAACCAAACATTGCATGTGGATGTAAAATTACCTTCAGTAAAACTATATACAACAACACTACTTGTTTTACAAACCCAACATAAATCCAACATTTAAAATAATTCAAATGAGACACATGCCAATGCAAAATGAATACCCCACCATATTTCTAAAGTGTATCTCTGACTCACCACCCACAAAGAACAGTGTCTTCCCCTCGTGTCATGGACAATCATGTCTATATGGCCCCACTAAAATGCACATATAGGGGATGAGTGTTAACTCAATAGGATTACCTCAACGACTCCAAAAACACTTCCATGTGTGAACAATTTCAAAAGGCAATGGCAATCAATGATAAATCAAAATAGTTTTAAACAAAAACAATTAATTTATATAAACATTTTCAAAACCAAGCATGGCATTTTAGTTCACAATTTCGCAATTTTCTGGAAAACATCAAATCAAAACCTTTGATTTCAAACAATTCACAAGACATGTTTTCTCCCAAAAAACATTATTTCTATAACATCACTACTCCTTTTCATGATCCAATGGAAACTCCCTATTTCCCCAAAATTGAGTGGAAACTCTCTATTTCCCCAATATCCAATGGAAACTCCCTGTTTCCCCAATATCTGATGGAAACTCCATGTTTCCCCGATTTCTCATGTGTCAAGGCATTCCTGAGCATGATCTAGTAAATTCATCACTTGCTAGCTATCTGGTAGGAATCGTCATTTTCCCACTAGCATCGAATCATCACTCAACCAGTCATGTGTGAACCAATTCATCGCCCATTCACACAACCACAAACCCTGTTTCCCACGACAAGGAAATGAGTGTCATCTTTTGGCTCTAGTTATTCCCAACCATTGCTTTCCTTAACGTACACTCTCCAAATCTCCACTTTATAATGAATAAAGCTTAATGGTTTCAAAACAAGGTATCACAAAAACATATTTTACACACACCCACACCGTACCAGAAATATTTTAATTGTCTAAAAACATCCCCCTTCGTGAGGTATTTCACATAAATCCATTTATCATAACAAAGATTTTGTTGAGCAAAAATCTCTCAAGATGTCTACAGTGTTTTTGAGTTGATTGTGTTTGTTGACAAAACAGGTTGACAAGGTCAGTTGTGGGGCTCCAACACGAATGTTGACTAGGTATGTTGACAAAGCTTTAAGACAAAGGTACGGAAGCTCTAGAAGTGGTTCAAAAAACTGTGCGTACAAGGTGACGTCATTTCTCGGTGTTTGTCAATTTTTTCAAGTCCAAAATTTGGAGAGTGAAAAGTTTCACGAAAGATAGATTTTCATGACTGCCTTATGAAAATATGAAAAATGCACGAAATTCGCAAAAGATTGGTGAGTCACGAAAGAAAGTTTCGCTAAAGCAGTCAATTTCGCGGATACGAGAAGTTATGCAAAGATGCCATGTTTTTCGAAAACGCACACGAACGGAGGAGTTTCACGAAAGTTTTGCGAAGAAAAGGAGTTTCACAAACAGATTGAAGAGCTTTGCGAAAAGGCGGTGGCGAGCAAGAAAGTTTCATGAAGCAGAAGCAACACCCCCCCCCCTCCTTTAAGGAGAGCAAACCTTAACGAAGATTCAAAGGCTCTGAATTCGCGAAAGAGATTCACGAAAGATTTTCTTGTGCGAATGTTACATAAGAAAATTAGTTGCTGTGAAGAAACAACTTGTGTCAATTTGACCAAGGCAATTTCGCAAAAGTTTAGAGTTTTGTGAAAGATTGTGGGTTTAGCGAAAGTGAGAAATTTTGCGAAGGATTGGTAAGTTTCGCGAAAGTTGAGAAAGGGTTTTCGCGAAAATGAATATTACGCGAACGAAAAGGAATTGCTCAGAAATTCTATGGTAAAGTGATATTCATCAAGTGGATGAAAGTTGAGCTTCATGACGCACCAAATGAGGTGTCAACAATATTGATTCAAGTGATCAATGAAAGAATCTTCTAAAGCAGTGCACGCACTTTAGTTAAGAGAGCAGTGAGCGTTCAAATTGTGGTAGGTAGTGAACCAGGAAGGACAATGTGTTCTCTCCAAAGTTTTTAACGGCAGTGCGGTTCAGTAGATTTGGTACATAGGCACATTGTTTGTATATACTCCTTGGTCATAGCCCAGTGTTGGTGAACTAAGTAAAATCGTTGTCTCATGTATGTTTTCATTTCTGCTCATACATTGATGCGATAAAAGGGGAGAACGGTGTTTTGTTTAAGGGCGAAACAAGAACCAAAGGAGTGGTTATTTTAATCCATCATACCCTGATTCACCCCCCCCCCCCCTCAGGGTATTTAATCTAGTTAGACTAACAAATTTACATACTTGCATCAAAATCATTTCCAATGAAAAGTATTCAAATCCTCAGTCCCTTCTTAAATCAAACAATTTCCAATTGAAAATACCCTTTCAATTCAAAACTTCCATGGTTATCAAAAACCTCAATTCCTAAAATAATCCATTTTTGCCAAAAATCCCCTTTTTATACAAAGTCACGATTTCAACCAAACCATGCAATTTCATTTATCAATCCATCACAATCAATCAAAAAACACAAGAAATTAACAAATCTCATAGAAGGGATTGGGGCCACCTACCATAACGTGCCAGTTCCAGAAAATCCCTAATTTTCCAATCCAAGATCACATGACAAGATTGAATCTTTTGAAACTTTAACAAGATGGATGACAATCCACAATCAAAATCCATAGATTTATGAATCTGACACCATCAGGTCTATATACAAGAAAGTTCAAGAGATAACAAGAGAGAGAAACAAGAATCAAAGAATCAAAGAAATCGCCAAGATCTTACCAATGATTCGGTATTGATTAAATTGATTTTCAAGAGAAACTCATTGTTCATCTATAGAGAAGCTCTAATTTAACTCTCAAAAATCCTTAAAATCACATATGCACGAAAAAGAATGTAAATGGGAGTTAGAGAAGACAAATCGGGTTTTAAAAGACAAAACTGTGAAACAATCACCAACACGCATGGTTAGTATGCATGGTTAGACAAACCATGTGACTAACCATGCTAACACTCCTAGACCAAAATCTTAGGCACGCGATTAGCCCATATAATTAGCCTAATCATGTATCTAACCGTACACGAGCCACTGAATCATTTTTGAACACGCACGTTAACCTTGCATGGTCGGGCTAACTGTGCGTCTCTCCCAGATACACCATAAATTCCAAATTTCAATCTGAAAACTCTCAAAACACAAAAGGAAGCATACCTAATAGATCTGAGGGCATCAACCGAGTTTAAGGTCTTCTCCTCTTCCAATATAGTTTGAAGGAAAGAATCCTATTTTAAAGCTTCTATTCACTTCACTGTAAATGCCATGACCTCTTTTGGTTGCTTACTTGATTTAAAAGACAAGCGGTGGGAAGATAGTGAGCCATCCAAGCATACTCTCCTCTCGGTCCTTTCTTTGAGCTTTACTTCAATTATTTGAAAATTTGGACCTGCCTGATTTTGTAACTTACAGAAGGAACAGTAATCGGCCGAAGGTTCATGGAAAATTCATTGTTTAAACCTAAAATCATTTCCACCCTTAAAACATATAAATTCTAAAAGAAGCTTAGATAAATCCAACTCAACACACAAACGGGAATGGAGGGTAATGGCATCTGCATCCACCCAGAGGAACTTTCCAATAATATTTAACAAAAGCTGCAGAATCTCCTGGTTGCAAAATGGAAATGGGAAGCTTGATAGTCTTACTCACACAGCTGTAAAGGATGAATCTCTCCCCTGATGAATCTTTAACATCTATAGAAATAGAAAGAATTGGCCTGATTCAAAGGTTCTCTGTGATCTTGGCCATGTCCAAGCCAGATCTGCTTGGTGAGAAAACCTAATGGAAATTTTTTGGGGATTTAGCAGTGAGACTGACTTTTTCTTTGGGGATTTAGCAGTGAGACTATGACTTTTTCTTTGAGTCCCCAATCCAAATTGATGTGTTTGTCAGGAGAATAAATCAAAGGTCGATCGATGCTTACGATATGCTTGCATCAAGAATGATGGAAGAAAAAATGGGCTAGGGTTCTCGAGAGATTCTCACTCGGGAAGGGAATGACGTGCTGTTCCTTCTCTCCCTTGGCTTCCCAGTTTCTCCGACGCTCTTCCAGATGTCCTCGGTTTCTCCGACGCCTCCTGTCCCTAGAGGCGGTTGAAGTGCAGATCTGGTTTCGGCTCCTTGCAAAGGGCGATCTTGGTCACCAGGCTCAGATCTAGTTACGACTCTGGCATCGTCGATCCCAAGCCTCAGACCCCGCCATCGACGATGCCTTCCGTTATGATTCGATGTTCCCTCTGCATCGATGATGACTTTCATCGTGGTCTTTCCGTTGTTTTGCTGGGAAGAGTCGACAAGTTTTCACTTGCCACAGCTGGTCCACGGTGGAGTTTTTTTTTTTAATCGATTTCTTTGGTAAAACAATTTGGAAACATTAACCTAGCTTAACGGCGTGAGAGAGTAGTCCGCGCCCAAACGGTGATTAAGAGTGGTTCAAAAGGTGTGATTCGCATCATGGTCATCCGTTCATGACATGAATGGGTCAGAGGTCGAGTGAATTTGTCCCCGAACTATTCACAATGGGAACTTGTGGTTTACAATGTGAACTCATCCCAAATTTATAGGATTTGAGCGAAGTGTTTTTCGATGGGTCTTGAACTCGAACCATTCATGTCGTGAATGGATCATTTACGTTGTGAATGTGTCTGCCATAATATTTATAAATTCTATTGCGCCCTCAAACTCTCTTGAATTCATCCAAATTCTCCCAAATCCTAAGTAGCCACAGGTGCTCTTTTAGAGTATATCAAAGCCCTTTTGATTGGGATTGACTCCCGACTTACCGAGATCGATGTGTGGTAATCTGAGATGAGTTTTCCCTCATTCTCTCTTGGTTTCTTCTTTGTTCAGTTTTGTTTCCTCCTGTGCTACCTTGCTATACTATGGTGGTTTACCTCCTTCGATTCTCATGGAGTTTTTTTAATGTTTGATGGTGTGTTCATGGTGTGGCATTGAAGTGCAGCTGATTATCGCCTATCGACCATTCAAATATTCGGTGCTTTGTTATAACATGTATAGTGGCACTCGGGTCAAATCCTCGACAATGATACTATTTTTGGAGTTGATTGTTTTTGTTTTAACTTTTGAATGAGGGGTTTGTTTGCAGAGTATAATTAAATTAATTGAAAGATGAAGTTCGATTTAACAATTTGATAAAGATTGGGGTGAGTTCATTTTTTAGGGATGTAATCTTATGACATCCTTGAGGTTTTCAAAATATTTCATTAAATTAACATCTACTTTACAATATGATTTCGACCAGAATTCCCAGTTTTGGCTTTAATCCAAACCTCAACGATGGTTCTAATCTTTATCAATTCTCATTTATGGAAGGTTCAATATTCCATGAACCCATGTGTATTTGTGGTTCCAATAATTCGTAGAATCTGCATATTAAACAAGACGTGTCAATAATTCATGACATGTCTAGTTTCACATACACAATATTAATGTAACGAACGTCAATCGAGCAAAATCTCTCAATCTCTTAACATCTCCAAATTACGACTCACCCCAATGAATGATTTACTGAACCATTGAAATGATTAGTAATCTGGTTGAGATGATTATGATGATTTGGTAAATGAAAAAAAAAGGAATGAGATGAGAAAAATAATTGTGCATCGAACACACGCAAATGAAGGGAGGTAAATGCACGTTTTTGGTTGAATAAGAAAGCGAAAGAGGAAAGAGTTTTTTGGCTTGATTTAAACTATTTTAAGACCATGGATATTACACTACAAAATGTGGATGAAAATAAGAGATGATGATGACAATATATGCATTAAAGATCAATTGAAATTACAATCACACTTACACAATTTCAATTGAAAACACTTGAAGTAAATGAAAAGAAAGCATTGAGAAATGGTCTCTCAAGGAGAAACTTAAGTTTGGAAGGTCCTCCCAGACCTTTTGCAAAGCTATGGTTGTGTCAATATATCTTCCTAAGTGCTAAAGAGTTAACCTCTTGCAAGGAGAAGTGGGGAATGAATTTATAGCCTAAAGTGGTGGACTATTTGTCTTCCAAAACTACCATTCATGTTGGATCGACCATTTGAATATGAATAAATAAAAAAATAGAGAACTCTTATTCCTAAAAGTTGTAGATATGGATATTTAGAGTTCACCCTTCAAATTTGGAGGTCATTGGACTTTTGTAGCCAATGTTATGGAAGTTTTCCTAAACCATGTGTTGTTGTCTAGTTTTATTCAGAATTTTTCAAAGGCCACAATGTGAATGGGTTTTAGGTAAGGAAGATGCCCTAAAATCCAAACCATTTCTTCTAAAAATTTGGGCTCTTATATCTTTAATTTCTCCCCACAAAATTACAACTCAATAGAATGTCTATATTGAGAGAAAAGTTAAGAAATGTTGTTTGTTTTCAAATCCCAAACGGAATTGTGGGATGGACTTTCATGCATATATTGGGCCCCTTATTGATTTATTTGGGCCTTGAAGTTTTTATCCAATATGTTTTTGTATATCCAAGAACATATTATGGATTTTCATCAAATTTGGGCTTCTGGATTGATCCTAGAAATTCAATCATGACGGCTCATCCAATTTTCTCCACAAATTTGGCGAACCTTCTTATGTGGTCCATATGACCATTCAAATGGCCAAATTAGTCAATGCTCCAGTTGAATGATTTGTATTAATTTGAATAATGAACCCTAAAAAACAATAATCACATAATTTAGATAATTAGGGTGAGAGTAATGATTAAAATAGTAAACTGAATTGAATTTGGATTAATTCAAATAATGCTCACAAATTATATTTAATATTAAAACATGGGCATTTTACACCAATTATGCATATTTCATTGAAAATCGTCAAGGGGAAGAGATAAAAAACTATTAATAAGTGAATAACATCAACTCCACCACACTTATTCTTGTGCATGTCCTCATGTACAACAAACAAAAAACATAAAAAACAATTTTCACTCACCAACAAATATTAAAATATTGTTTTCACCAATTAGGGAAGGACAAGACTAGCTCACTTGTTCATAAAGAATTCCACCACAATTTTTTACAGTAATCATGTGTTAATAAAATTCATTTTCCATGATCAAAATTTGAATTGGAAAATGTGGGCACTCAAAACTCACTCCTCTCAAGGTGATGTAAATTTATTCAAGGAAGTTCACTCATTCACCAACCAAAAGTGAAAATCATAGAGTTTGTAAGAGATAACTGTTGGGACCACTTTAGTGTATTGAGTTGTACTTGTTGTCAAAGATTTCAATGGTGATAAATATGAAGAAGGATCTCTCCTAAGTCCAAAGTTAATGGAGAATGGACAAATCAGACGATTGTTGCACAGATCTTAAAGTTTAAAGAACATGTATCAACAAGTGATACATTGTTTACAACATTGAAGTAGCATCCTTTTAAGGATGATTGAAGGGATTTGGAATTGATAATCCAAAAATAAAAGGAGAAAGAATAAAGCTAAAGAAGAGGCTTGGCATACTATATGGCCATGCATCTTATTTCATATTAACATTTATGTTATCACTTTTTTTGTGGCTTACATTAAAAAAGGGGCCATCCCACGAGCTAGCTACCCAGCCTCAACCCGAGGCACATGTGAGACCATAGGGGTTGACCGTGCCCATGGGGAAGCCAGGAAGAGCCAACCCGAGAGTGGCATAGTGGATGCAGAGCACACACCACCATGTGAGAAGACACGAAGGTAAGAATGCATAGGGTGGGCATAGAGCATGCCTGAAGAACATGATACGGGGCGGTACCATAGAGAGGGGAGGAGAATTCTAAGAGAATGTAGCCTCCGTTTCGATATGGGCTAAAGATTTTAATGAACAAACTAATCTCAATCTTCCATCTGATCCCACACACAATCTTGGCCGCACGCCTCATCCCATGACCTGTGATCCAATTGTCGCCATTCGTTCCTAATCTGAGTCAATTCCACAACCGTAGAGTGACCATGTCATTATCTTCAACCTATGAACCCATGAAGGGCTCCCGATGCCACAGTTCGCCCGAGCTACGATTGAACCCCCTTGTTCGAGCTTCATACCATCACTAACATTCCAATTCACTTAATTACACTTGTATGGACATCAATAAATCATGCATGCCATTTCATTTTCATGCATGAAACAAAATAGAGAAGTTTTAACATGGACAAATAAAACAAAGTTGTGAGGATACGTCATGGATCTCGAGTATTAGTGATCGAGATTTGCGTGAAATATTGAATGCATGCACATGATGTTTTCATGGGAAAGGAGAAGGTTACACACATGAAAAGAAAACAACCAAGAATCTCGGCGTATCTCATACCCATGGTTTGAAGATTTTAAAATTGCGATCTTCATGGAATATCTCGAGGAATTTGAACTCAAAAAAGATTTGATCTATTCTTATAAAAAGAGAAACACCAATCTGAGAAGAGGTTGCTGCTCCCAAGATTTTGAGAGATCTTGTTTTAAGAAATAGAGTCTCCCTGATCTTCCAGTTCGCAAGGAGCATGCATGATCCACGAACCATTTTGGGTTTGTGAAGAGTGAACCGTGTAGTGTTCGGGTTCACAAAGCAGGAGATCCAAGAACCACTCTTGGTTAGCAAAGAGAGGTCCCACGAACCATTCTGGGTTCAAGAAGAAACGGTACTGCGTACTGTTCTGGTTCTATGAAGTGAAGGTCCTACGAACTATCTCTTGTCTGGCGAAGGAGAACCGTGTACCACTTGGTTCATTAGGGTGAACCACATACCATCCAGTTCCGTAATGAAGAACCGTGCACCACTCAGGACAGCCGCATACCACTTAGTATGCAAAGGAGGTATGCACTCTCTGTGTGTAGAATAACCATGCATCCCTTGTGTGAGGAGGATCCGCGAACCATTCTATTACATGAAGGAAATAACGTCAAACCCTTGGAAGCTTTTGTGAAGGAGATACAGTGGACAAAGAACTACACTCATCCGGGTTCAAAGAAGAACACATCTAAAACCTAAAATCATCCAAACCAAGTGAAATCCAAAGAAGGAAAAGAAACATAAAATAATAAGGAGTGTGCATAAATAGAGTCGAACATATGCTTGATATACATGCATCCATATGCATGAGTTGAGATAACCGAGTGTATGTTCATGGAAATAAGATGAGAGAATAAGACAAAGGAAAGAATAATAATTTAAAGGTGGATAGAATTTGCATGCTTTCATGCATACGTGATGAAATTTAAAGAAAAATCCACAACTATGGGTGCACGTGTGTGAAGAAGAAGAAGAAGAATTAACATAAAGGGATGAGTTAATTTAAATGCTACGTGCATGATCTCATGCATACATGTGGAGAAAAAATAATAAGAAGCTGATTCTGATGATGCCCAGTGAGCTGATCTTCATTACTTGAACAATCACAAAGGCACTTGTGATTCTGGCCAGAACGAAGAAAATGTTTTAGTGCATTCAGTAATTTCACTAAAGTAGAAAATTGAATATAAAAGAGCATCAATTTGGAACTTCTATGAAAGCAATGTCTCATGATGAACATAGACAAATACCTCCATGTCAATCTATTGAAGAGGCCTTCTAGTCGATAAACTGAGTGAGGCTTCACCCAAGGCAGTGAACCAGAGGGAATCAATGGAAGTGATCTAAGGGAAGTAGTGAGTTATCCCCAAACCTTTGTAAAGGTAGTGTTCCTGGGATAGGTTGATTGTTCCCAAACCTTTGTAATCCACATCTAGTGAAGATTAGTGGAATTTGGTATGACTGAAAACATATCGGCATATGCTCATTGAACGTAGCCCTTAGTAGTGAACCAAGTAAAAGTGTTGTGTTTTCCTTCTGCATGTGAATGTTTTAATTACTTCACATATCCACAATACAGGGTTAAATAAGTTCCTACCAACGTGAGAACAAGATCCATCAATTTAAGAGAAAAAGGTAACACCTTGATTCACCCCCCCTCTCAGGGTGGTATGGGATCCTTCAATTGATATTAGAGAGGGGTTAAGGTTTATGTATGCTAGATACTCTACAATAATTCTATTCAGAAGAGGATTAGAGTTTTCTTTTTTAAGTCAACAATGAAGTGTAGTCTTGATGAATATTCAATCATCTCTGAGCATAAGTATACATCTAACAAGACCATGACAAATAAGAAAAATAAAGAGAAGAGATAGTTGAAGAAGTCCCTCATGTCCAAATAAGATGCAGTGTCTGGTTCTCCATGCCCTTCCATTAATGAAAAAATATCAGGCTTGGAAAGTAAAGAGCAGGTGGATCAGGGTTACACCAAAAATAAAGATTCTAGTACAAGTGGTGATGATGATCAATTCATAACATCACATGATCTTGAAATTGAGAAATTAAGAAATTATCTGCATGCTATTCTTGAAGAAATAGTTGCCTTTGTTTATAGAATCATCTAATGTTTACAGGCAGAAATCACCCAGTTGGAACAAGAAGTCGAAAATATGGAAAATGGATTGGAAGAAAAAATTATTGAATGTTTAAATATCTTTAGAAGGATTGAAGCCTTTGAAGAGAAAGAGGGACTCAATAAGACTCTAGAAGAAAAGATCCATGAATTTAAAGATGAGCTGAAAAAGAGCACCGAAGTCAAGGTTTTAAATTTGGAAGAAACTTCCAAGAAGAAAAAAGAGCTTGAATATTTGTTACAAAGAAAAATTAAGATACATGAAGATGAGTTTGAAAGATTGAAAAAGACTTGTGAAGAGAATTTTCTCATGATTGAATATCAGAAGATCATCCTCAATATGGAATGTCTAAAATTGGAAGCCCAATTGACCAATCTTGAGAAGACACATAGTGAGCCTTCACAAAAGAAAAAAATAGTTGTTGTTGGTATTCAATGCTCAATAGAGGAGTCTACTGTAAAAAGACCTTCAACATGTGATAAGAAGATCATGACTTCACTCATCGATCTGTCACAAGTAGCTGAGAAAGTGAAGGTACCATCCATACCAACTTGTACTATTGTTTCTAAATATGTTTCTATAAAAAATGTAGGTTGGAAGAAAAGTTCTAAACAAGTATGGATGAGGAAAGGTGGTGATAATAAACCTAAATCCATGGATAGGGTGGAAAGGAAGAAGAAGCTGGAAGATGGTTCCCCAGATAGTGCACAACACATTAAGAAGAAGGCCGAAAAACCTTATATAGAAGATATTAAGAAGACAAGATTTTTGGGTCAATGTTGGTGCTGCAACATATTTGGGAATTGTGCACTAGATTGTTGGTACAACCCATTAAATGAAAAATCACAGAGAAAGCCTATATCAAAAGTGAGAAATACAGAGAAAAAGAAGCAACATCAATAGATCCAGAAGCATCTATATACTGTAAAAAAATTGGAATTCTAGACAACGTCTATGATGTATGCAATGGGAGTGGTCACAATAATAGATAATGATTATCTCAACATATATCCAGAGCTGATAAGAATAGAAGACCACAAAATCCAACTAAGAAATAAGAAGCTACCTTGTGAAGAAATCAAAAGAATGTTGCAAAAGAAAATTCTCCCAAGAAGACTCCAAGAAGGAAAGGTGAGAAGTCCTTGGATTCAAAATCCAAGAATCTGAAGAGTGGTGCATCCAAAAGAACTCCTAAGAAGAATGACACTCTAAATAATCCATGTGGAAAATCCAAACTTTCTACCATAGTTTCGAAAGACATATTAGTTATCTGGTTGGAAGATTTGGAAAGAATGAGAATGAAAGAAGATACACATGCTAAGACTAGTGCAATAGGAAATAAAAAGATTTCACATGAAGATAGATAAGTCTTGTGTGTGAGGTGCAATAAGTTTGGTCACACTATTAGGAACTGCATTGCATTTATTCTAGCTCACGAAGAATTCCTCAAGAAGATGAAAGTTGCACCAATAGATTCTAGTGCTCTGAAATCTCTTAAAGAAAGAATATTTACACACAAAGAGATGAAAGAAATATTGATATCCACACAACCACAGTCAGAATTAAAGATCAAATGTGAAAGTGTGAGTATTGGAGTAAATGGAGTAGTTTGGTTGAGACAAAAATCTTATCCTTCCTGCTCACATTGAAGAAGCAAAAAGGATCCACCTTATTCCCTTAAATCTTTGTGTATTTTATTTGTTCTTATCATATAAGGAATTAAAGGTGAAGAAGGCTCTCAGAGGGAGAACCTAAGAATAAGTGGTGAGAAGTGTTCCCTTAAGGGAGAGACACATGAAGAAGCTAACATAGTTATTAGTTCAAATAGTATCAACTTCAGTTGGTATAAAATTCAATTACTTTGAAGATTGTTTGAAGGTCATGTAATTGGAAAAGGAGTTTCAGGTTGATAATTTCTTATCATTCTTATTATCCTCATCCTAGAATGAAAGTGGAAGACCCTTGAAGATAATTACATGAGTTCTCATCTCATGAGGTATCATGATTAGTGGATAATGGATAACTTTGTTGTCTAAATTGAATCTTCTTGTTTTCTACACCGAGCATTGCTCAAGTAGACTTAGAGTGGAATGATATATGGAACACTATTTAAGTATGGACTAATACCCTCTCTACCATGAACTTTGTATTTCTTATCAACAAGGGAGAGAGAAAGTGAAATGAAAGAGATAAGAAAGAAAAGTAAGGGGAGAAAGAAGAATCTCATTTTAACATTAACACATTCATTTGAAAGAAAATTTTGAGGTATTGACAACAAAATACAAAGGGGGAGATTGTTGGGACCACTTTAGTGTATTGAGTTTTATTTGTTATCAAAGATTTCAATGATTCTCAATATGAAGAAGGATCTCTCCTAAGTCTAAAGTTAATGTAGAATGGACAAATCAGACGATTGTTGCACAAATATTAAAGTTCATAGAACTTGTATCAATAAGTGATACATTGTTTACAACATTGAAGTAGTATCCTTTTAAGGATGATTGAATAGATTTGGAATTTATAATCAAAAAATAAAAGGATAAAGAATAAGGTTGAAGAAGAGGCTTGGAATAATAGGTGGCCATGCATCTTATTTTATGTTAACATTTATGTTAACACTTTTTTGTGGCTTACATTAAAAAAGGGTCCAACCCACGAGCTAGCTACCCAACCTCAACCCGAGGCACATGTGGGACTACAGGGGTCGACTGCACCTATGGGGAAGCCAAGAAGAGCCATCCCGAGAGTGGAATAGTGGACGCAGAGTGTGCGCCACCATGCGGGGTGGCACGGAGGAAAGGATGCATAGGGTGGGTACAAAGCGCACCTTCAGAACACCGTACGGGGCAGTACCATAGAGAGGGGAAGATAATTCTAAGCGAATGCAGGGATGACCTGATACTTAAGACATGAATATTCACACCTCCGTTTTGATGTGGGACAAAGATTTTAATGAACAAACTAATCTTAGTCGTCCATCTAATATCACACATGATCTTGGCCACACAACTTATACCGCGACCTGTGATCTAACCGCCACCGTCTGCGCCTGATCTGAGTCGATTATATGGCCATAGAGTGACTATGTCATCATCTTCAACCTCAGAACCCACAATGGGCTCCCGATTCCATAGTTCTCCCGATCTATGATCAAACCTCCTTGTTTGAGCTTCAAACCATCACTAACATTCCAATTCATTTCATTACACTCATATGGGCGTCACAAAATCATGCATGCAATTGCATTTTCATGCATGCAACAAAATAGAGAAGTTTGAATGTGGCCGAAGCAAACGAAGTTTTGAGGCCATATCATGGAGCTTGGGTATTAGTGATCAAGAGTTTCATACAATCTTGAATGCATGAATGTGATGTTTTCATGAGAAAGGGGAAGGTTGCGCGCATAAAAATGAAACAACTAATAATATTGGTGTATCTCATACCTGTGGTTTGAATATTTTAAAACTTTGATATTCATGGCATATCTTGAGGAATTTGAATACAAAAAATATTTGATCTCTGCTTATAAAAAGAGAACGACCGATCCAAGAAGAGTTTGTTACTCCCAAGATTTCAAGAGCTCCTGTTTTAAGAAACATAGTCTCCCCGATATTCCAGTTCGCAAGGGGAAAGCACAATCCGCAAACCATTCTGCGTTCATGAAGAGTGAACCATGTACCATTCAGGTTCATGAAGCAGGAGATCCATGAACCACTCTTGGTTCGTGAAGATAGGTCATGTGAACCATTCTGGGTTCACGAAGAAATGGTACTACATACTGTTCTGGTTCTACGAAGTGAAGGTCCTGCGAAACTAGCTCTAGTCCGGTGAAGGAGAACCGTGTACCACTTGGTTCATGAAGGTGAACTGCATACCATCTGGTTCTGCAATGAATAACCACACACCACTCAGGATAGTAACATAGCACTTGGTATGCAAAGGAGGTTCACACTCTCTATGCGTAGGAGAACCACACATCTCTTGCATGAGGGGGAGTCACGAACCATTCAGATACGTGAAGGATATAACACCAAACCCTTTGAAGATTTTGTGAAGGAGATCCAGTGGACAAATAACTAAACTCATTCGGGTTCAAAGAAGAAAACATCTAAAACCTAAAATCATCCAAACCTAGTGAAATCCAAAGAACGAAAAGAAACATAAAATAATAAATAGTGTGCACAAATAGAGGAGAACATATGCTTGATGTACATGAATCCATATTCATGAGTTGAGACAACCAAGTGTATGTTCTTGCAAAGAGGAGGAGATAAAAAGACAAAGTAAAGAAGAAGAATTTAAAGGTGGAGAGAATTTTCATGCTTTCATGCATATGTGATGACATTTAAAGAAAAAGAAACAATCATGGGTGCATGTGGGTGAAGAAGAAGAATAAGTAATAGAAAGGGAGGAGTTCATTTAAATGCTACATGCATGATCTCATGCATACCTATGGAGAAGAAAGAAGAAGAAGAAGATTCTGATGATGCCCAGTGAGTTGATCTTTATTGCTTGAACAATCACAAAGGCACTTTTGATTCTGGATGAAAAGAAGAAGAATTTTTAGTGCATTCAGTAATTGCACTAAAGGAGAAAACTAAATATAAAAGCGAATCAATTTGGGACTTTGATGAAAGAAGTGTCTTGTGCTGAATAGAGACAAAGACCTCTATGCCAATCTGTTGAAGATACCTTGAAGTCGATAAACTGAGTGAGGCTTAACCCAAGGCAGTGAGCTAGGGGGATTCAATGAAAGTGGTCTGAGGGAAGCAGTGATCTATCCTTGAATCTTTGTAAAGGTAGTGTTTATAGAACATAGTGAATGTACCCAAGCCTTTATAATTCACAACTAGTGAAGATTGGTGGAATTTGGTTTGACCGACAACATGTCGATGTATGTGATTAGTCACTGAAAGTGGCTAATATTCATTGTTAAGATCTTAATATTAATGTGTTTAAAAGTTCATAAACATCAATTTTAGTCCAATTCAGAAATTGAACTTCATTTCCCATCATTGTGCAATTCATGCTTAAAGTGTCAATTTGGGCCCACTCAATAATTTGCTTGTGAAAATTAAAATATTCATCATTTTAATTTGATATTTTGGTATATCATTAATCAATTTATTTGGAACATTTTTTCTTTTAGGTCTTATGGATTAATCACAAGTTAAGATGGATATTTTTTCACCTGAAGGCAGAAACTTGCTGGAAAAAGCATAATGGGCCTAAGGCCCATCAAACAAATGTTGGGCCCACAAACCAAGCCCAATGAACCTCAAATTTATACAGTAGAAATATAAAAATATGAGGATCATTTTATTCAACTGTATCCAGATCAAATTCTAATTTTTTCATGATGATAAAGGGATCTGAAGTTGAGATTTAAATGGTGGACCCGACATTAATGCACAAATATCCGTCCCACCATTTAAACCATAACTTCCAAAAAGATGATCAAAATTTCATGAAATTTTTACATCTCATAGAGGACAGATATAATAAGATATTTGTCTTCTACAACCACTCTATATTCGGCCTTCTTCAATTAAAAATTTACACTTCAATATGGTGGACGAATCTGTACAGTTTTCCGGGTCAACTTCGAAACATCAATTTCCTTTTGATTATTCACCCTCCTTTTGACTCTATTATTTGTTGGGGGGTGAATTGATTGTGGGGGTGGATATAAGGCTCCTAATATGCCTATATAAGGAGCTATTGGTGAAGGGAATAGGGTGGATATTTTTCTTATCATCTTTTGTTTCTTGTTTCATTGTAAGGTTATGCTTCCAAATTTCCTTTGTAATGTTTTCCATTTCCATGTAAGTTTATTTTTGTATCTTTATGTTATTAATCAACTTATTTCTCTTATATATTTTCTATTTCATTTATTAAAACTTTATTATCTCAAAGCATAGTGATATCTCTGTGTTGTTTTGAATTATTTTACACATAACTGTGAATTTCATTCACACACACGGAGGAGTGCTCGTTATTTCCGCGGTTTTAATTTCTTCAATCCAATTCTTGTTAGCCATATTCCGCCCACCATTGAGAGTATACCATCAATGGAGGGCTAACCCTTTAATGGGTTGATCTTAGGAGGATTCAAAGGATGGATTTAATGTTATTTTATGAACGAATTATTATTAATTGGATAATTAATTTAAGACATCCATTCTTCAGTTATTTATACTCTCCATCTTTACTGTGTTTGAGAAAACTAAATTCAATTAATAAATGACCATATACCTCGGAGAGATCATGAATTTTGTTCTCTAAGTGTATAGTGGATTATTAATTGTGTTTAGTAATCACCAAACCTGAAAATGATGAAGGTAGTGTTATTTTTGAAGAATGGATTCATCAAGAATTAATAAAACCAAAATTGTCCAAATAAGTAAAATTCATTCAATCCACCCCGAGCATAATCCTAAGATCAGACCATTTTCTTTGAATTGAATTCACTTAGTTTTCTTAGTATTCTTTAAACCATCCAAAATCAAACCCAAAGTTGGCTACTTCATAGCCCATCCTTCACCAAATCATAGCGTCTCAAGGTTACTTCTTCGGTCCCTGTGGATTCGACCCCTACACGTACTACATCGACCGCTTTAACCAGTAGGGTAAATTTGGGCGCAACCAAATTTTGGCGCCGTTTCTGGGGACCAATTAAGTTCCTTAGACCAAAAACCTTCTTTTCTTACCCCTATTCTTCTATTCTCATCCCAATTCTCTTATCTTTTTCCTTTCTCACTTTTTTTTTTAATTTTGGCGCATGTCCGCCTACACCCGTGATAACTCAAACAGATTAGTTAGGGTGGATACTCCTAGGGCTGGGGAGTCAAGAACTAAAAGAGGTCTATTTCCTTTAGATCCAAATCTTCCTAATACTCCAAATTCAGACGTTGAGTTTGATACAATGGAGAATCTCCCACAAAACCAAATCATAAACCGGGAAGGGAACCAAAATAACGGGCAAGACCCTAACTTGGGAATTATTGCAGACCCGACCATGAATGACTACCTCACACCAACCTGGAACAATGAACCCTCATGCATTAGGCATGATAACATAGGATATGCCCAATATGTTTTCAAACCCCATGTCCTGAACCACCTTCCAACCTTTCATGGGATGGAGTCTGAGATGCCTTACCTTCATGTTAAAGAATTTAATGACATTATCGAAACCATGTGCCCACCAAATCAAATTGAATCTTATAAAATGAGACTTTTTTCCTTTTTCTCTTAAGGACCGAGCAAAGAATTGGTTAAAAAATTTGAGACCAGCATCCATTCACTCTTGGGACTAACTTCAACGAGAATTTTATAAAAAATACTCCCCCCATCACAAAACAATTGCACTTAAAAAGAGCATACAAAACTTTTTTGAAATAGAGGGAGAAACATTCTATGAAACATGGGAAAGGTTCAAGGACACATTAAACATGGTACCACACCATGGTTTCTTAATCCCAGAACAAGTGAGAATTTTATATGAAGGGTTGGGTCTCGGAAACAAACAATTCATTGATATGATGTGTAATGGAACCTTCAAAAACAAAGCCCCAAATGATGCTTACGAGTATCTAGAAAATCTTACTGAACAAAACCAAACATGGGGAACATCACCATACTATGAGAAGCCACCCAAATCTGGTGGAATGTACAATCTTGGAGAATAAGAAAACCTTAGAGCAAAACTTGCTGCACTCACGAGGAAAGTTGAGGAGATTGATCTTAGGAAGGTCCACAAAACCCAAACTGTTGAGCTTGTTTGTACAATTTGTGACAAGAATGACCACAATACTGATAATTGCCCAACCATTCCTTCCATCAAGGATGTTCTTTTAGGAGGACCACCAGAAGAAGTTAATGCAATGAACTTTCAAAAGCCACAATTCACGAACACATTCAATCCAAGGTATAATGACCATCCAGGCTTTCGTTGGAAGGACAATCAACAACCAACACAACAACAATGTATCAACCCATACCCTCAACAAAACTTTCAACCTCATAATCAGTTCTAACCACAACCAGTCCAATTTCAACATCCTCATGTCCAATATCAACAACCTATCCAACAACCCATTCAACAACCTATCCAACAACCAAAGTATCCTCCTGGGATAAACCCACAAGCTCAAGCACCAGCCCAAAATGTTCCACAAAGCCTACTAGAACAACTGTGCAAACAAATGGACAAAATGAACTTAAAATTATCATCCATTAAACAAGAACTTCAAACCATCAAAACTGGAAAGGCACCCATGCCCACACAGTCCATTCCACAACAAACATCAAGGGGAGAGACAAGTTTCACTCAAACAACTCACGAACAACTAAAGGCTATTATAGTTTTAAGAAGTGGGAAATCAATTGAAAAACCTGAACAAATAAGTCATAAACCATGTGAAGCTTCAAACTCTAATGAAAATTCAAATGAACCACAAGCTCAAACTGAAGAAACTGATAACAATGTGAAAGAAACAACACTTCAACA
This sequence comes from Viscum album, assembly GCA_963277665.1. NCBI lineage: Eukaryota > Viridiplantae > Streptophyta > Magnoliopsida > Santalales > Viscaceae > Viscum > Viscum album. The sequence continues at coordinate 571,842,876 of OY728151.1, forward strand.
AACAACTCAACAACCTGCACCATTTCCTCAATGCATGAGGGGGAAAACCAAGCCTGAATTGAGTGACACATTGAGGGAAATCTTCTCACAAGTCAAGTTGAACATTCCCCTTCTCGATGACATCCAAACCATAACTTCCTACTCAAAGTACCTTAAGGACTTGTGCACTTTTAAAAGAAAATTTTCACATAAAAATAAAGTCCTTTTGGCTGCTAATGTGAGTACCACCATTCAAGGGACCGTTCCTCATAAGTTGAAAGACCCAGGATGCCCTTACATAAATGTTGAACTAGGAGAGAACAAAGTTGTCAAAGCCTTGTGTGATATAGGTGCCAGCGTGAACCTCATTCCTTATGCCATGTATTGTCAGTTAGGGCTCGAAGAACTCCAACCCACATCTGTCACTCTTCAACTTGCTGATCGTAGTGTTCGAGTTCCAAAGGGGATCTTAAAAGATGTTTTGGTGAAAGTTGAAAATTTCATTTACCCAGCTGACTTCATTGTTCTGGACAATCACCCAAGCTTAGGTCCTAGGAAGCAAACCCCAATCATCCTTGGTTTTCCCTTCCTTGCAACAATCAACTCTATTATCTGAGTCCAAAATGGGAACATGACCCTCACCTTTGGAAACATGAGTCTAGACTTGAACGTCTACAATGAAAACTCTCAAATTTGGGATGATGAAGAGATCCATGAGGTTAATTGGATTGGTAGTGTTGATAATGAACTCAATGAACATCAAGGAATTATCGAAGTATGGTTAAGTCTAGAAGAGATTGATTTTCTTTATTCACATGAGGGAAATTTGTCTCCTTGGATTGAATCTCTTTCAGATAGATCTATTGATTAATTTATAGAATCACCAATCAATGATACCATGGTTGAAATTAATAACATTAATTCCATAGCCATTCATGACACTACTCTAGAAAATTTAGTGGTTGAAAATTCTGTTCACAAGGAACCAATTTTTTCAAGAAATCTGAATAAAGAAACTAAGTTCAATACAAAGTCTCATCCTTTCTTGGAAAGTCATAACCAATATGATCTTGAATTTAAAGTCTTACCTTCATCACTAAAGTATGTGTTCTTAGGGAACAATCAATCCTTTCCTATTGTCATTTCTTCCTCTCTTGAAGTCGATCATGAGAGGATGCTTCTAGATATCCTTAGGAGACACAAGAAAGCCATTGGATGGACCCCATCTGATATTCCTGGGATTATCCCACTTATCAGGACTCATAGAATTATTCTTGAATCTGAGTCAAAGCCATGTCGTCAACCTCAGAGGTGACTCAATCCTAATCTCATGGAAGTAGTGAGAAAAGAACTTTTGAAATTGTTAAAAGCTGGTATCATCTATCCTATAGCTGAGAGTGAGCGGGTTAGCCCAATCCATGTGGTTCCAAAGAAGGCTGGAATCACAGTAATAACCAACAAGGATGGAGAGATGCTTCCAACAAGGGTCAGTAGTGGATGGAGAGTTTGTATTGACTATAGGAAGCTCAACTCTTGTACCAAGAAAGACCATTTCCCCTTACCCTTTATTGATCAAGTCCTCGAGCGAGTGGCGGGTCATCAATTCTATTGCTTCCTAGATAGATTCTCAGGGTATAATCAAATCGAAGTCTCCTTAGAGGATCAAGGGAAAACAACCTTCACTTGTCCATTCGACACTTTTGCCTTCAAGCGCATGCCCTTTGGGTTATGTAATGCCCCCTGTACCTTCCAGCGGTGCATGATGGGAATATTATCGGATATGGTGGGTGATTTTTTAGAGGTCTTCATGGATGACTTCTCCATCTTTGGGGATACTTTTGAGGGATTCCTTATAAATGTTGAAAAGGTTTTGTCAAGGTGCGAGGATAAGAATCTCATACTGAATTTGGAAAAATTCCATTTCATGGTAAGGGAAGGACTTGTTCTAGGTCATCTGGTATCTGGTAGAGGGATTGAAGTTGATAAAGCTAAGGTTGAAATCATTCGTAACCTTCCCTCTCCTAAAAATGTTAAGGAAGTGAGGTCCTTCTTAGGACATGCTGGTTTTTATAGAAGGTTCATTAGGAATTTCAGCTCTATTTATCGACCACTTTGTGCTCTATTGGTAAAAGATTCTCCATTTTTATGGACATAAAGCTATGAGGAATCATTCTCTACACTCAATTTAACTCTTATATCTCCACCTATCATGCAATCTCCAAATTGGAAACTTCCTTTCGATCTCATTTGTGATGCAAGTGACTTTGCTGTAGGAGCAGTCTTAGGACAACGGTGTGAGAAAACTCCATGTGTCATTGCTTATGCAAGAAAATCTTTAAATGATGCACAATTAAACTACACCACAACTGAGAAAGAGTTTCTTGCTGTTTTATTTTCCTTAGAGAAATTCAGGTCTTATCTCTTAGGATCACCCATCATTGTCTTCACTGACCATTCAACCCTAAAATACCTTTTCCAAAAACAATATTCCAAGGCTAGATTTATTAGGTGGGTCCTTCTTCTTCAAGAGTTCAATTTAACTATTAGGGATAAAAAGGGTGTTGAAAATATTGTAGCTGATCACCTCTCTAGGATGGAATTCAAAGACAACTCACACCACCTCTCTGTGTCTGATTCATTTCCCGATGAGCACCTCTATTCAGTGAATGATTTCCCTCGGTATGATGACATAGAAAACCATTTGGTGATGGGTGACATTCCAAAATTCCTGGGGACCCAAGCTAAGAGGAAATTCCTTTCTGATGTCAAACACTATGTGTTTGATGATCCTTACCTCTTCAATTTCTATCCTGATCAAATCATCAGGAGATGTATTCCCGAGTCTGAGCAAGAGTCCATTCTAAAATTTTGTCATGGAGAGGCATGTGGAGGCCACTTTTCTACAAAGAAAACCACTTCAAAGGTCCTCCAAAGTGGTTTCTACTGGACAAAACTCAATAATCATTCCTTCCAATTCTGCAAAAGTTGTCCTCAGTGTCAGCAATTAGGATCCATTACCAAAAGGAATCAAATGCCCCTCACTCCCATTCTGGTCATTGAAATCTTTGATTGTTGGGGAATTGATTTCATGGGACCCTTTCAAAACTCTAAGGGATACCTCTACATCCTATTAGATATTGATTATGTCTCAAAATGGGTTGAAGCCATTCCCACCAAGTCCAATAACCACCATGTTGTGATCTGATTTCTAAAAGAGCATATATTTTCTCAATTTGTAATTCCTAGGGCTATAATCAGTGATCGTGGAACCCATTTCTGCAACCGACCATTCTATTCACTCATTTCTAAGTATGGTATTACTCATAAAGTTTCCAATGTATACCATCCTCAAAACAATGGTCAAGTTGAGTTGGAAAATAGAGAAATTAAGCAAATTCTTGAAAAAACTGTCAATCCCTCTAGGAAAGATTGGTCTGAGAAACTATTATATGCCCTTTGGGCATATCGAACTGCTTTCAAAACTATCCTAGGCATGTCACCATATAGATTGGTTTATGGAAAAGCATGTCATTTACCTGTTGAAATTGAGCATAAGGCCTTTTGGGCAATACAAAAAATGAACTTTGACATTTCTTTGGCTGAAAAAAAAGGAAATTAGATCTTAATGACCTCGAGGAACTTAGGATGGAGGCTTATGAAAATTCAAGGATCAATAAATCTAAAGTTCAAGCCTACCAATCTAGGAATCTCAAAGTAAAACACTTTGAACTGGGAAAATTTGTGCTCTTGTATAGTTTAAAACTTCATCTACACCCAGGAAAGCTAAGGTCCAGATGGTCTGGTTCATACCTAGTGCATCATGTGTACCCTCATGGGGCAATAGAGATTCAGGATCCCACAAGTGGTCATGTCTTCAAAGTCAATGGTCATAGGTTAAAAACATTCATTGAATCATTCAATAAACAAAAAAACAAGGAGGAGTTAACTGATCCAACATATAAACCAAAGAAAAATGGATAGATTTAGGGTACAAGTTGGGCTAACGATGTTAAACAAAAGCGCTGCACGGGAGGCAACTCGTGGTTTTCATGTTTCCAATCACTATGAATCATCTTTTGTTTCCTTCTGCTTAATTTTGTCATTTTTTATTATATAGACTGTTGACATGTTCTTCTTTTATGAGTATGGATGGGTATGAAAGGGGAGCACCATATTCATCCATGTCACGCGGTGTGATCCCTGAGTAATACCTTACCCAGAAAATATAAAGAAGACAATGTATCATCAGTTTATTTTATTTTATTTATATTTTTGTAGGTTAAAAAAAATTAGACTCTTGGCATATTCTTCTTTTATGAGTATGGATGGGTATTAAAGGGGAGCACTGTATTCATCCGTGTCACGCGGTGTGATCCCTGAGTAATACCTTACCCAGAAAATATAAAGAAGACAATGTATCATTAGTTTGATTTAAAAAAAACATGGAAAACCATAAAAATGATGGTACTTGGAATTAAATAAATCATTGTGTTGTCTGTTTTGTCTGCTTTGTTCTTATTTTTATGGTTTAGGAACTATTTTGGGTGATAAATTTTCAATCAAGGAGGTGCCTACATCCCCCAAGAGATCAAAGGAGTAATCTGGAGCATCATGAACTTCAACTTCAAAAACTAGGTGAATTTGTTCCATGTTTATCATTCTCAATTTCATCTTTTAACTCCTATCCTACCCCCTTCTAACTTTTCTTTTCTTTAAACACTGGGGACAGTGTTATTCTAAGTTGGGAGGAGATAAAAAATGATTTTTTTGGGAATAAAAACATGCATGAAAAGAAAAATTCCATTAACCATAAACATGATAACACACATTAAAAACTATAAAATTGGATATCAAATAAATTTTGCATGCCTTGATTCTGATTTTAATGCAAGTTTAAGTTCATGAGCATAGTTTTTGGAAAGTGCAGTTGTCCGATGTGATTTTTCAATGTTTACATTTTCATCCTCTTAATAAAAATGACACAATGCACGTCTACTGGATCGTGGGTGTAAATTTGAGTTCTTGGGTCCCTTTCATTATAGCATAGGGTTCTGGGGTCACTTTTAGTTTAATTTGAGTATAAAAAAAAACAAAAACAAAAAAACAAAAAATAAAACAAAAAAATTGACCACATAGAGCAATGTTTTGTCCAAATGCGTGGCGTCCAACACTTGGGGATCGTGACTCCATAGTTGTCTTGCCCAGAGTTAGGCTTTATATCTCTATTGTAGAGCATGAAATTGACAATATGTGTGGTGTCCGACACTTGGAGATCGTGACTCTATAGTTGTCTTGCCCAGAGTTAGCCTTTTCATATCTATTGTGGATAAAAAAAATCATAAAAAAAAATGGATACTCATATTAAGGTTTAATGTGATTCCCACCTAGCGCTTCCATTTTTCCCCCTGAACAATAAAATGGCCCCCATATCTTTTGTGATGCACAACACTTTATCATGCTTAATTGAAATTGGATGAAATGTGGCGATGAATTTGAACAAAGGAATGGGCTTGGGCTTGGGATATGCTTATGGACCTAGCTTGTTTTAAATGATTTTGATGGGTTCCATAATTTTTTTGGTATGAGGTCTTTGGGTGAGCAATTTGTATTTAAATGTTTTTGAAAAAGGGGATTTGAATTTCATATTTGTAATATATTTTGCTCGGGACTAGCAAAACTCAAGTTGGGGGGTGTGATTAGTCACTGAAAGTGGATAATATTCATTGTTAATATCTTAATATTAATGTTTTTAAAAGTTCTTAAACATCAATTTTAGTCCAATTCATAAATTGAACTTCACTTCCCATCATTGTGCAATTCATGCTTAAAGTGTCAATTTGGGCCCACTCAATAATTTGCTTGTGGAAATTACAATATTCATCATTTTAATTTGATATTTTGGTATATGATTCATCAATTTATTTGGAACATTTTTTCTTTTAGGTCTTATGGATTAATCACAAGTGAAGATGGTTATTTTTGCACATGAAGGAAGAAACTTTCTAGAAAAGGCATAATGGGCCTAAGGCCCATCAAACAAATGTGGGGCCCACAAACCAAGACCAATGAAGCTAAAATTTATACATTATAAAGATAAAAATATTAGGATCATTTTATTCAACTGTTTCTGGAGCAAATTCTAATGTTTTCATGATGATAAAGGGATCTGAAGTTGATATATAAATGGTGGACCCGACATTAATGCACAGAAATCCGTCCCACCATTTCAACCATAACTTCCAAACAGATTATCCAAATTTCCTTAAATTTTTACAGATCATAGAGTATAGATTGAATAAGATATTTTTCTTCTACAACCCCTCTGGATTTGGCCTTGTTAAATTACAAATTGACACGTCAATATGGTTGATGAATCTGGATAGTTTTCCAGGTCAACTTCGAAACATCAATTCCCTTTTGATTATTCACCCTCCTTTTGACTCTATTAATTGTTGGGGGGTGAATTGATTGTGGTGGTGGATCTAAGGATCCTAATATGACTATATAAGGATCTAGTGGTGAAGGGAATAGGGTGTATATTTTTCTTATCATCTTTTGTTGCTTGTTTCATTGTAAGGTTATGCTTCCAAATTTCCTTTGTAATATTTTCCATTTCCATGTAAGTTTATTTTTGTATCTTTATGTTCTTAATCAACTTCTTTCTCTTCTATATTTTCTATTTCATTTATTAAAACTTTATTATCACAAAGCACAGTGATATCTCTATGTTGTTGTGAATTAGTTTACACATAGGTGTGAATTTCATTCACACACACGGAGGAGTGCTTGTTATTTCCGCGGTTTTAATTTCTTCAATACAATTCTTATTAGCCATCTTCCGCCCACCATTGAGAGTATACCATAAATGGAGGGCTAACCCTTTAATGGGTTGATCTTAGGAGGATGCAAAGGCTGGATTGAATTTTATTTTATGAACGAATTGTTGTTAATTAGATAATTAATTTAAGACATCCATTCTTCAGTTATTTCTACTCTCCATCTTTACTGTGTTTGAGAAAACTAAATTCAATTACTAAATGACCATATACCTCGGAGAGATCATTAATTTGGTTTTCTAAGTGTATAGTGGATTATTAATTGTGTTTAGTAAGCACCAAACCAGAAAATGATGAAGGTATTGTTATTTTTGAATAATGGATTCATCAAGAATTAATAAAACCAAAATTGTCTAAATAAGTAAAATTCATTCAATCCACCCCGAGCATAATCCTAATATCAACCCATTTTCTTTGAATTGAATTCACTTAGGTTTCTTAGTGTTTTTTAAACCATCTAAAATCAAACCCAAAGTTGGCTACTTTATAGCCCATCCTTCACCAAATCATAGCGTCTCAAGGTTACTTCTTCGGTCCCTGTGGATTCGACCTCTACACGTACTACATCGACCGCTTTTACCAGTAGGGTAAATTTGGGTGCAACCAGTATGCTCCCTGGACGTAGCCCTTAGTGGTGAATCAATTAAAAGTGTCCTGTTGTCCTTCTGCATGTGAATGTTTTAATTACTGCACATATCCATCATACAGGGTTAAATAAGTTCCTACCAACATGGGAACAAGATCCATCAGTTTAAGAGAAAAAGGTGACACCCTGATTCACCCCCTATCAGGGTGGTCTAGTGTCCTTCACTCATAGATTCTATTCCATATTCTAACGTGTATAAGAATTAATAGGGTTTTTAGGGGGGTTTTAGTGGCTATTGATGGCAGGAATATAATTTTCAAAAGAGTGGAAAAGAGGGGCAAAACACCAACATGGAAAACACAATACAATTTTTTTTGAAATGAGACATGGAAGGAAATAGAAATAGATATTTACAAGGGTATGGATGTGATAAGAAACACAAGAGAGAGATAAAATTGTAAGAGGTTGAAAAGATGAAATATGTACAAAACACCAAACTTCTCCCAACAACATAAGAAAATATGATGCAGGTGTTTGTTTTTTTTCTTTTTTTTTCAGAAGTTTCACTTGGAAAAAATCTCACACTCATCTCTCAACCCTTATTGGATCTCCCTATGTCACTAATTTTAATAGTTATAACAAGATCAAAGTTTGATGAAGAGTGATTTTTGACCCTCCCAAGACCCAACCCATTTCTTTTTTCTTTTTTTTTCAATTTGGTTGAAGACTTTTCAATATCATTTGTACAAAATTAAATAAACATATATACATTCCAAAACCTCACTAAATGAAAACATCTCCCCCATGCTTAAATGGATGCTTTCCCTAAATCATATGATAAAATATTGAAAATCAAGTAAAGTATTCCTAAAATGATATCCATTACCCCAACAATTAAATTTCAATAAATAATGCAATGAAAATCCATGTAGATGTTGGGTGGGATAAAGTTTTTGGCTTGTAATGTGGCTATGAAAAAAGTTTTTCATGGGATCAAAGGGGCTTTCAAAATGAGGATCAATTTAGGGAAAATGAGAGGATATTTGGATACATTGATTCTCATGTGGTTTAGAAAATGCCTATATCAAATTAATGCACACCAAAGTAGGAAATTCATATCTAAGGTCCACAAAATCAAGACTCATAATTGGGGGTGAAAAAAAATATAATATAAAAAGATGTTCATAGGTGACCTTGGCATGAAAGTTGAAATTTTTCCTCACGGTAGGGGAATAATCATTTTACAAATAAAAAATTTATCATTCAAAACTTATTATTCTTGACACAAAATTTTTTATCTGAGTTTATGTTGAAAATAAAAGATGTTTGAGATGAAAACAAGTCTTTGAACTCCTCAGAATGGATGGAAATTTTTTCAAAATTTAATGGTGAGTAATTTTAACTCTTTTTGTTTCATTTTTTGTTGTTTTTTAAATAAAAACCTACAAAAAAGAGAAAGACGGAAAAAAGGGTTGATGAAGAAAGTGGTAAAAAAATGAGAGATATGGTGAGAGTGAAATAGGAAGAAAAAGAAAGAGAGGGAGTTGATGCGGTTCCTGAGGTGTGTGTCCTCTCATAGTGATGCTTAAACCAATGTCCATTAACTGTGAATTTCTTTTTGGAAGAGGATTCTTGGACTTACACTTCACCATAAGGGTAAACATAAGTAATAATAAAAGGACCTTACTAATGAGAATTAATATTTACTAGGTGAATCCTAAATCAAGAATTGAAGGGAATTAAATTTTCACCTTCATAAAATACCTTTCTCAAGATGTTTTTGTCATGGAGTTCCTTAGATTTTTCTTTGTAGAAATCTGAATTCTTATAAGAATCAAGGATAATATCATCCACTTTAGTCAAATACAAAAATCACTCTTCACCATATTTTTTTCAATCAAAGCTACAAGTTTTCATAGCCCAAAATGAAATATGTTGGATTTCAACTAGTAAATGACAAGCTTTACCAAAAACTAACCTAAAAGGATACATACCAATGGGTGTTTTATAGGTAGTTAGATAATTCCAAATAGCTTCACTGAGTCTTTCAAGATAGTATTTTCTTGAGGGATTAACAATTCTCTCAAGCACTCTTTTCACTTATCTGTTAGAAATTCCAACCATGTCATTTATTTGGGGGTGATATACAATTGATGTTTTATATATAAATTCATTATATCCAAAATATATTTCATGGTTTGATTATGTAAATGGGTTCCTAACTCACTTAACAAGGCATTTAGAGTTCCAAATTGATAGAAAATGTGGGTTTTGAGAAACTCACTAACAATATGTGAATCATCCTTTCTAGTGGGTATTAACTCGACCCACCTAGAATCATAGTCGACTATAAGAAGAATATAGGTGAATCAATTGGAATGGGGGAAGGGTACCATGAAATAGATTCCCTTTTTTGAATATTTCATATAATATTAAAGGATTTTAGGGAATTTCTTTTCTTTTGGAAATTTTGACAAACTTTTGGAAAGTGGGACATGATTGATAGAATTCATGTGAGTCGTTGAAGAGTGAAGGCCATAATAATCCAGAGTCAAGGAACTTTTGGGAGGTTATTTCTAGTTCAAATTGGACACCTATAGGAATAGAGTGGTAGAATTATAAGATAGAGGAATGCTCATATTTTTCAACACATATCCTAATCACCATTTCAACACCAATTTTCCAAAGTTTATTATCATCCAAAAAATAGTATTTTGAATCACTTTTTAGATTCAATTTTTTTTCTTTTGAGTTTTTTTATTAATGAAACTAGAAATAAAGTAATTTACAATTGGGGCATCCATGGTAACTTTGGAGTAAGAAATGAGAAGTGTTAAGTGGAAAATTCAGGACCAATTATTTCATAATGAGAATAATTAGAAATTCTACTTAGGTGATCATCCACATGGTTTTCTTTTCCAGTTCTATCTTTGATCTCAAGGTCAAACTCTTGAATCATTAGGATATAAATTATTATCCTCTATTTGGAATCACTTTTTTTAAGTAAGAACTTTAAACCTGAATGGTCTATAAAGATGATGATTTTGGCACCTAAGAGATAGGGTTGGAATTTATCCAAGGAAAAAACCACCGCTAAAAGTTCATTTTTAGTGGTAGTGTAATGAGATTGAGTTTCATACAATGTTTTTGAGGCATAATAGATGTCATGGGTAATTTTTTATCTTCATTGACCATGTATGGACATAATGGACCTATTATAAGCATCACGCATCAATTCAAAGGGTAAAGACCAATCTAGGGATTGGATTATCAGGGAATATGTAAGAAAAACTTTGAGTTTGATAAAGGATCTCTTAAAAACCTCATAAAAAAGGAATATAACATCATTCTGGAGTAGCCTAATGAGTGGGAGGGTAATCCTATTAAAGTTATGGATGAATTGTCAATAGAATTTGGCATGACCAAGGAATGTTTGGATGCCTCAAACTGATGTGGGTTTAGGAAGTGATTGGATCCCTTCTATCTTATCCAGGTTTACTTGAATGGCCTCTTGAGAAATTATATGTCTTATAAAAATCCCCTTAGTAACTATAAATTGACATTTTTCAAAATTCAGCATAAGGTTACATTTGACATACTTTTATAGGACCATAGAGAGTGAATGTAAGAAGGATTCAAATGACTTACCATAAATGTTAAATTCACCCATGAAGACCTCCATTAATTGCTCAATGAATTTATAAAAGATACTCATAATACACCTATGGAATGTTTTAGGAGCATTGAAAATGAAAAAAGGAATTTTCCTATATGCATATGTTCTAAAGGGGATAGTGAATGTAGTATTTTCTTGGTCCTAAGGTGTGATTGGGATTTGGAAGTAGTCGGGATATCCATCAAGAAATCAATAATGTAAATTTCCAACTAATATTTCTAGAATTTTATTAAGGAAAGGAAGTGGGTAGTGATCTTTTCATGTTTGAGTATTCAATTTCTGATAATCGATGAACACACACTATTTTTTCACTCGAGTTGTGACCACCTCTCCATGTTCATTTGTGACAATAGGTATCCCACCATTCTTAGGCACAAATTTAATTTGACTAACCAATTCACTATTATAAATTAGTTAGATAATACAATATTGAAGAATATTGGTAATTTTTTCCCTAACTACCACAATTATGAGTGGATTGAGTCTTATTTGAGGCTATTTGATTGGTTTGGATGATTCTTCTATATGGATGTGATACATTCAAAGGGTAGGGTTGATGCCTCATATGTTATATAGATTCCAACCTAATAACTTTTTGTTTTCCTCTAACACCTAAACAAGTTTTACTCCTTAGTTTTAGTAAGTGAATCAGAGAGAATGATAGAATAAGAGTGATCATGGAAAAGGAATGCATACTTTAGGTGTGTAGGAGGGGTTTTAGATCGTTTTCATCCTTCATTTATGGTTCTAACAACTTAGGAATATAAGAAGGGATTACAATTAGTTTTGATTCATTTTCCTCATTACTATCAAAGGTAGAACAATGGAGATCATATGTGATATGGAATTCCAAATAATTTTCAAGATCTTTTAGATTAATGAAGTATATAAATGAAAGTTCAACGTCAAATTATCCATTTATGACTTGGTTAATCATGGTAAAAATTTCAAAAACTCCTCTATCATTAGAATAGGAAGAATATTATGGAATGAGATTCAATTGGCTCTTAGAAGTTTCCTCAAAAGTATGGATAAAGAATGCAGAGTGATCCTATGATGGGTATCACATGGATTGAAAAATATTGAACTTAAATAGTTAGTCACAAAATTACATGGATAAGATTCCTACAGGTAAATCAATTTTAGTTCTAGTAGTCATGAGGAATGGTATTCCTAGAATTAGGGGAGATATATAAGAAGATATCTCACCTTCCATGTTATGGACATAAATATCAGATGGGAAGATATGATCATTGACCCAAATAAAAACACACTCAATTTTTCCATCAGGATTGACAGTGATTCAATTGGATAACAAGATGAAAAAAATCATTGGGTGAAAGGGACCTAGACCAAGGTTGGAGAATATGGATCTGGGCATGACATTTATTGAGGCTCTTAGGTTTATGAGTGCATCATAAAAACTGGAACTCCCAATTTGGCATGGAACCGTAAAGGTCCCTGGATCTTTTTAATTCATGGGAATGGAATATTGGGTTGAAACATTTCCAATGGTCCTAAGCTATCTCTTATGGTTCACATTTCCTTAAGAAACTTTACATAGAAATTTTCTTGATGGAATCTAATATTATAATTTTAACTTCAACATATCTAAACATGTCAAGATATTCAAAATTAGGCTCAAAGGAATTATTATTATTAGAGATGGATTGAGGAAAAGTAATTGGGTTCATTGGTGGAATAGAAGGAGGTGAGGGAGTTATGTCAGGTTCTTTTTTTGGATTTTTGTTCTTTTCTTTTTCCATCACAACATTTAAATAGGATTTTGAGGATTCATCATGAGGTATAGAAATTTAATTTCTAGATCAAAGTGAAATTACATTTATATTACCCTTGGGGTTGGGAAATGTTTGATATGAGATTTTGGAAGAATTGAATTTTTTTTGATGACTTAGGTGGGATACAAGTTGACCAATTTGGTTTTAAATGTTTTTAAGGCTAGAATGGGTGAAGGTGGAAATATATTCCATGGAAATTTCCCATGCTTTCTTAGAATAAGAGTCATGTCCCACATTAGGATTTAATTGATTTGGGTTCTTGGTAAATATATTGGATTGGGTTAGGAATTGGGTGGGATCACTAGGATGGTGTAATCTAGGAGGAGCAAGAAGAGGATTGCTTCTTTGAGGTTGAGGAACAAAAGGATAAGGTTGTTGGAAGTTTCTCCCACAATGACCATATTGGAATTGGTTTGGATTTTGAGGATTTAATTGAGGGGGTTGAGATATGGGATTACCATACCTTAATCTTGGATAGTCTTTCCATCCTGGGTTATAGGTAGGAGAGAAGGGATCATAGTGAGGTTGGTTGGAGTTTCTAATGAACTGACCTGGTTGTTGAGGGCTGGTGTTTCTCTAGGAAAATTTTGTATTTATATTCATTGTTCTAGATTAATCCAATGGATAATATTGTAGTTATGGACATGTTTTAATTGGATGAGCTAGTGAGCTACAGATTTCATGGTTTTTGATAGGTCCATGGAATTGAGATTATGTAGAAGAAGAGGTTGGAGCTTTGGTGGACACAACTAGTTATCGAACAAGACCTGTAAGTTCAATCATCCACTCGATCATATTTTTGTAATATATGAATTGATTATCTTATAATTTTTTACTTAATAATTCACTCAAGTATGGAATTATGGTGTGTTTTCAGCTATATTTCTTATAAGATCTCGTGTAGCTGTAAAAGATTTTTCAACAAGATCACACCACTTGCAGTGTCTATGAGAGTTAACTCCATATTAAATAACCCATCATGGAAGTATTGGATCAAGATTTTTTGAAGAATTTTGTGATGTGGTAAAGATTCCATAAGATTTTTGAACCTCTCCTGTAACACCCGAGACTTTTATGTTATATAAATCATCAAAGGAATCTTTTTCTACACACAACACTTGCTTGTCTTGCTTTACACGAAATCGTGACCTTCCTCGATAGCTTGTGTCGTACGCAATACCGAGTTTCACTAAACAATGATATGCTAATAAAATATTATTAAAACTAGCCGTTATGAATAGTAATAACCAATTTTTGAAATTTTATAAATTTTATTTTTTAAAATGGACTTCATTTTTGGATTCGGAATATCAAAATTATCCTAGGGTGAAATTTTGGTATTTTTCTGAAAACTTTCAATTTTTGATGAATAGTGAAACCACTAAGTGGTAGTTAAAAAACTGAATTTTTCATAAAACATAATTTTACCGCTTCTATGAGTGGAATTTCAAAAATCCGAGAGACACGGTTGATGTTAGTAAGTAAAATGTGGTTCAATGAGATGAAAATAATTTTTGGTGAATAGTAACTTTTTACTTTTATTTACCACGGTTAAAAGTAAATAGGGTAATTAAGGGTAAAAATGATATTATTATTACCCTAACACATGTCCTAATTCTATTGGATAAGTGTAATTTGACCAAAAAAAAACTTAGGAATAAAATATGACCATTTAGGCCCACTTGGATTAGATTAGGACATTTATTATTAATTTATTTAAAGAAGGGTTAAAATAGTTAAAATCAAAGTTTAATAAGTAAATAATTTTTAATATAAGGTTATATATAAGATAAATTCGAATATAAATATTAATTATAAAGATAAAAATATTTCCTACATAATGGTATTTTATTTGTAATTTTTAGACATTAAATAATTTAATTTATTTATGACACAAAGATGATGCAGTAATTATCTTATTAATGAAATATTGACATAATTGATGTTATAAATACCCAAATAAATGTAATTTGAGAATTTTTGTGAATTACACTAATTTTATAGGTTAATATTACATGTTATTATCAATTTAATTAACTTTTTTCGAACTAATCATTCTGTTATGATTTTCACAAAAATCAATTACTAAATAGTGTCAAAATTGACATAAAATAGTTTTTTAAAAAAATATTATATTATTAATTGTTATTTTATTCCTAAAAATCTAAGGATTGGACAAATGACTTATATAATGTTATATATATTAATAATAAACAACTTGGGGTTATTTTGGATTGTTATAGTAAGTTTATTAACCTTATAGTGTAAGAACACAAGAAGACACGGTAAAAGTAAAATTATTTAACTTAATGTTAAATCTAAATGATAAGGTCAAAATAGGAACCTAAACTTGTCTAAATTCTATTGGATGAGAGGATTTCTACCCATCCCCACCTTATCTTCGAAATAAATCAATTTTGATCTATTTAAAACCGAATTTGGCTTTATAATAAAATAATATTTTTAGTTATTCTAAAGGTGCCCCTCTCCTCCCTTATAAAAGGGCACCTCCTCCCTCTCTTCCTCACACCACTTTGAGCCTTCAATCTTGGCCAAACCCTGCCACATTATCCTATACACTTCCATAGAGACATCCTAGAGGTCCTGGTCTTCTTCAAAGACTAATTTTAGTGCCCTAAAAGGAGGTCTCAAAGAAGCACTTCAAAGAAGAGGTAATGTCCGTTACCGATTCTTTCATCTTTATTTCTTCTTCCACTTCTTCTTATTTAGTTGTTTCATTATGAAGTAATAACATCAGTAACAATAATATACTGATATATTATTATAAGTATGAAACAACCCTATTTCACCATCTATCCATCCTACGGAAAATGAAATCACCGTGCGTGCGTACGTACGGAATACCGTCTCCACGCCGTGGTGTAATCTACTTTCCACCACCACCTTACTTGGATAGGTATAATGGTCTAAATAATGACTATATATGATTATTTTAAAGTGATATTGATTCTAAAATAGTATATATACACTTCAATACAATTCCATGATCATGGGAACGATATCATCGCTCGTGCGTACGTACGGAATACCGTCTCCACGATGTGATGCGACTCGTTCTACATGATCTTCATTTCATAATGATTATATAAATGAATTGAATGAATGAATATGATATATATTACACTAATAACATTCTGGAAATGAGGTATCTATAACCTAAAGAGAAGAATAAGAATTTATTCGACAAAACACGCATAAGAACAAAAAGTAATAAACACCCGAATAACAAGTTGTAATCAAATATTACTAATAAGAAGCTAATAATAAGACCATATATGATATCATAACAATAATTATGATTCTGTAATAAGTCAATAACATTATTTAAATCATTATACAGGAGGTTCAGACACTTACGAGGCAAATCGGACCTAAGGTAAGGGAAATATCACAATATCATTTTTATCTGAGATTGTTTATACTTTAGTATTTACTGGGGTGTATTTTATCATCCACATCCATGTTTCCTCAATATGTAATATTATTTCCATCCACCTACAATTTTTTAAATCCAATTTTACCCTTCTTTGAGTTTTTAGTAAAGGATATGAAAGGAATCTTTTGTCGTTTTTCGTATGAGGTACTTTTTGACTTTTCCGACAAAAGTACGAAGAATGTTTTTTTAACTCATACGGCATGAATGGATTTTTAAAACATTATTTACAAGAAGATTCCTTTACAAGTTTTAAAGTCTATTTTTAATCAACTTCTTTTAGTTTATAATTGTACGACATGTTAAGAAAGGAAAAGTGTTTTTGAAGTAGAAAGGATATTTTCCTCAAGAATGGAGTTCAAGTGTTTTATCAAAATTATTTTCCATCTAAGATAATAAAGGGTTCTGTTTTTATCCCTATTATTACATTGATTTGATTATGTTGTGATGGAATTATATTTTTATGAATTCCTTTATCTTATATGAATTGTTTTATGATGTCACGATGTTTAAGATTCCCATTTTTATTACATGGGTTATGCTATGATGTATGGTTTTCTGATTTTGTGGCACACATAAGAATGGTATCATTATGAGATGGGTGGGACCTATATCTCCCTCAAATTCATTGGGTAAAGATTTTATATCTCATGAGATAGACATGGCTGGAACGGCAGGTTAAATCGGTTCAGTGAAACAGGACTGAAACGAGGAGTGAACTCAGTTCAGAAGTGGACTTTGTCCACTAAGATAGTCTTGGAAATGAGTCTTGACTAACAAGAAATGATTCTCAATGATTATGTGTGTATGCCACAAAGTTTCATGTTTTAAGTTATGATTATTGGGATTACATTTCACTACTATGATTTATCCCATGTTATGAAATTATGATCTCTTTTGCAGGTTAAGATTTCCAAAAGTTATGTGCTTA
Organism: Viscum album; assembly: GCA_963277665.1. Lineage (NCBI taxonomy): Eukaryota > Viridiplantae > Streptophyta > Magnoliopsida > Santalales > Viscaceae > Viscum > Viscum album. The sequence goes on from OY728151.1 coordinate 571,860,137, forward strand.
TGTATATGATGTGATTGATATTTCTTTTGTTTACTCTTACTGAGCATTTGAGATCACCCTTTTGTATGTTTTATTTCCCCAGGTCAGGAAAAAGGTTATTAAATAGAATATGCCAAAAAGGGACTCTAGATATGATGAAATAAATGGGAGGCAAAGTAGATGCTTTATGAACCAGTTGTTTGTGCTTTCCAGTTTCTAAAGAAACTATACCTATACGGCCCTTTCATGGTTTTGTTATATGTTGTAATAAGTGTGATTCAATTTTGAAGTAATAACAATGTATGTAAAGTATGAGTCATTATAGTTGCTATCAGAGGAAAGGTATAGTCAACCTTTGGAAACAAGGATGTGAAATCCTTAGTAAGAACCCTAAGGATAATTCTAAGCATAGAAAACAATCTTAGTGTTTTAGAAATGACCATGAATAACCTAGGATAAGACCTTAAGTGTGAAATTTTATTCTTGATTATGTGGTTTTCCTATTATAATTAGTGTTTCTCACACTATTCTTCTTGGTTTTAGTCAATGGCTGGAACCCAAAGGAACCATGTTAATGCGGAATGCGACGGGAAATGCAATGATTGTCCCCCAGAGCAACCAAACGTTATGGGAGTCGGAATGAAAAATCTTGTAGCCATGCTCACACAACTTTCTCGAGCTATGAATCATGCAGGACTTCCAAACGAGCAAAGGAAGGAGCAACATTCTGTTGAATCCTTCATGAGGCAGTGTCCACCTTCTTTCAGCGGGTCTACTGATCCATTAGTTGCTGAACAATGGATTAGTACTACTGAAAAGATTTTTTCAGTTCTTCAATGTTCTGAACATGATAAAGTCATCCTAGCGGTGTATCATTTGGAAGGAGATGCTGATCAATGGTGGAATCTTATTAAGAATATGAGGCAAAGGGATGAAATTGAGTCCATGGAATGGGACGAGTTCAAGAACTTATTTTTCAATAAGTACTTCCCTCGTATTCTCCAAACAAAGATGGAGAAATATTTTCTTGAACTGAAGCAAAAGGATGATGAATCTATTGGTACTTATGAAGCAACCTTTACAAGACTTGCAAGGTACGCTTCTGGTATTATTATCTAACCTGAGAGTAAGATCGATCGATTATTTAGTGGCTTAAAACCAAGTCTTCGAAGGGCGTTATCCATAAGGGACTTCAATAGCTAGGAGGAAATCGTTCGATGTGCTCTCAAAGTCGAGATGGAGATTGGAGTAACCCATCAGTCATATGGGTTTGATAAGAAGAGGAAAATGGAATTCAAAGGAAAATATAAAGCGCACACTGAAAAGAAGATGATCTTTCCCTTATGCTCAAAGTGTGGAAAGAAACATGGAGGGATTTGTCTTAAAGGGACAAGTAAATATTTCAAATGTGGAAAGGAAGGTCATCGGGCATTTGAATGCCACAATGATGGGAAGAAGATGTCTAATGATGAAAACAAAGGAAGGGATACACAGAATGACCCTACTATACTTCAATGTTTCAAGTGTAAGGATATGGGGCATTATGCCAATCAATGCCCAAATCCAAGGGTTGATGATGATGGTCGACGTCAACAAACTCTTAAGTCTAAAGACAAAGGAAAGTCACATGCAATTTTTATCAGTGATGTGGAGTACGATAATGATGTGGTGAAAGGTACACTTACCATCCACTCTAAAGTAGAATTTTTTTTATTTGATTGTGGATCCACCCACTCCTTTATTTCTGAAGAATTTTCTAAGGATATCACCGTATTACCTCAATAGTTAGATGTTAAGTTAGCTGTGACAACCCCTAATGGCACAACAGTCGCATGAAAAGTTTATAATTATTCTCCGATTGAAGTTTGTGGGAAAGTGATTCCTGCAAATCTTGTGATCCTTCCTATAGTGGAATTTGATGTGATTCTTGGCATGGATTGTCTTTCTCTACATGGAGCTCATATCAATTGGCAAAGAAGGGAAGTCACATTTCATATTCCAGATCAATCTATGATCATGTATCGATGCAAGGATGAACATAACCTTCCAGTGGAAATTTCTTCCATTTTATGGGTATTGATTCCACTAAATGAAGGTTATTTATCTCAAATGGTTGGTGAGAAACTCATGATTAAGAATATTCCCATTGTAAGAGAGTTTGAGGATGTCTTTCCGAAGGAATTACCGGGTCTTCCACCGAATCGTGAAGTTGAGTTTTCAATATAACTCATACTGGATGCTTTGACTATTTCAAAGACACCTTATAGAATGGACCCAATTGAGTTGTAGGAATTGAAGAAGCAACTCCAAGAGAATCGTCATAAGGGGTTCATACGCCCTAGTGCGTCACCTTGGGGAGCACCTGTTCTGTTTGTTAAGAAGAAAGATGGATCAATGAGACTCTGCATTGATTATCTAGAACTTAACAAGATCACTATCAAGAACAAATATCCTCTCCCGCGCATTGATGAACTATTTGACCAACTACACGGAGCTCAATACTTTTCCAAGATTGATCTTCATTCAGGGTATCATCAATTAAGGGTCAAAAGGGAGGATATACCAAAGACGGCTTTCCGTACAAGGTATGGACACTATGAATTTATAGTGATGCCATTTGGTCTTACTAATGTCCCTGCTATCTTCATGGATCTAATGAATAAAGTCTTTAGAGACTATCTTGATCAATTTGTGGTAGTCTTTATAGACGATATTCTTGTCTATTCAAATAGCAAGGAAGAACACGAAGATCACTTGAGAATTATATTGAAGACCCTGAGAAAGGAGAAGCTTTATGCCAAATTTACCAAGTATGAATTTTGGCTTCAAAAAGTTTCATTTTTGGGTCACATAATCTCAAAAGAGGGGATATATGTGGATCCAGCAAAAACAGAGGTTATCGAAAGATGGTCGAGACCAACAAAAGTAACTGAGATCCGAAGTTTTCTTGGTTTGGATGGATATTATCGATGTTTTGTGAAAGATTTTTCATGATTATCTAATCCACTCACCAAGTTGACTCAGAAAGGAGTTAATTTTGTTTGGACGGAAGAATGTGAAGATAATTTCAAGGAGTTGAAAAGAAGGTTATCCAGTGCACCTGTGCTCACACTGCCTTGTAGTGGAGAAAGGTTTGTGATCTACAGTGATGAATCCAAGAAGGGTTTGGGGTGTGTTCTTATGCAAAATGATATGGTGATAGCTTATGACTCACGACAGTTGAAAATACATGATCAAAATTACCCAACTCATGATTTGGAGTAAGCTGCGGTAATCTTTGCATTAAATATTTGGAGGCATTACCTTTATGGTGAGAGGTGTGATATTTATACTGATTATAAAAGTTTAAAGTATATTTTCACACAAAAGGAGCTGAATATGCGCCAAAGAAGATGGTTGGAGCTGATTAAGGATTACGACTTCTCAATTCATTACCACCCTGGGAAAGCAAACAAGGTAGAAGATTCATTAAGTCGACAAGACCATGCCAGTTTATCCATGATGAGGATCACAAAAGATCCAATATTTATGGATTTACAAAGGATGGATCTTGGAATTATAATGAAAGGGGAAAAATTGTATCTTTCTCAAATGAATGTTCAACCATCTATACATGTGAAGATTAAATAGGCACAGAAAGAAGATGTCGAGTTACAAAAGATGGTGAAAAATGTTCCTGAATTCAACCTTGATTGTGATGGGATAATAAAGTTCAGGAATCGGGTTTGTGTTCCTCCCATCCCTGAATTAAAGAAGGAGCTGCTGGATGAGGCTCATAGTTCTTTATTCTCTATTCATCCTGGAAGCACGAAGATGTATAGGGACCTGAAAGAGTACTTCTAGTGGGATGGCATGAAAAGAGATGTTGCTGAATATGTCTCTTGATGCTTGGTTTGTCAACAAGTTAAAGCTGAGAGATAGAAGTCTAAGGGGATGTTACAACCATTACCCATACCCGAATGGAAATGGGAAAACATCACTATGGACTTTGTCACAGGAATTCCTAAAACGTCCAAAGGCAATAATGCTATCTAGGTCATAGTGGATCATCTTACAAAGTCTGCACACTTCATTGCTATTAGAGAGGATTTATCTGTGGATCAGCTTGCTAGGATATATGTAAAGGAAGTGGTAAGATTGCATGGAGTACCACTTTCTATTATATCTGATCGGGATTCGAGATTTACCTCGAAGTTCTGGCGAAGTCTTCAGCATACTCTGGATACAGAGTTGAGTTTCAGCACTGCTTATCATCCTCAGACAGACGGTCAGTCTAAGAGAACAATTCAAAATCTAGAAGATATGTTGAGAGATTGCTCTATGGATTTCAAAGGTGGTTGGGATCAACACCTACCTTTGGTGGAATTTTCTTATAATAATAGCTTTCACTCCAGTATTCAGATGGCCCCTTATGAAGCTCTCTATGGAAAGAAATGCAGGACTCCAACTTGCTGGGATGAAGTTGGGGAAAGAAAGCTATTAGGACCTGATCTCGTTGATGAAATGGCAGAAAAGGTCAGATCTATTCAACAACACATAAGAGCAGCTCAGAGTCGACAGAAAAGTTATGCCGACAATCGAAGAAAAGACCTAGAGTTTGAAGTAGGTGATAAAGTGTTCTTACGAATATCTCCCTGGAAGAGGGTCATGAGATTTGGAAAGAAGAGGAAGTTGAGCCCTAGATATATCGGTCCTTTCGAAATACTGGATCGTGTTGGGAAGGTAGCTTACCGATTGGCGCTTCCACCGAATCACTCTCAAGTTCACGATGTGTTCCATGTATCTCTCCTGAGAAAGTACATACCTGATCCTTCACATGTACTCAGCTCAAAAGTTGTACCGCTGGAGCAGGATCTTTCTTATAAAGAACAACCGATAGAGATTCTGGATCTTAGCGAAAAAGTCCTACGAAACAAGACCACTCGATTGGTGAAAGTTTTATGGAGGAACCACCAATTAGAATAAGCTACATGGGAGCTTGAGGATATGATGAGGGAGAGGTATCCTCATCTGTTTGTTACAAAGTGATGAATTTCGAGGGCGAAATTCATTTTAAGGGGGGTAGAATGTAACACCCGAGACTTTTATGTTATATAAATCATCAAAGGAATATTTTTATACACACAACACTTGCTTGACTTGCTTTACACGAAATCACGACCTTCCTCGATAGCTTGCGTTGTACGCAATACCGAGTTTCACTAAACAATGATATGCTAATAAAATATTATTAAAACTAGCCGTTATGAATAGTAATAACCACTTTTTGAAATTTTATAAATTTTATTTTTCAAAATGGATTTCATTTTTGGATTCCGAATATCGAAATTATCCTACGGTGAAATTTTGGTATTTTTCTGAAAACTTTCAATTTTTGATGAATAGTGAAACCACTAAGTGGTAGTTAAAAAACTGAATTTTTCATAAAACTTAATTTTACCACTTCTGTGAGTGGAATTTCAAAAATCTGAGAGACATGGTTGATGTCAGTAAGTAAAATGTGGTTCAATGAGATGAAAATAATTTTTGGTGAATAGTAACTTTTTACTTTTGTTTACCACGGTTAAAAGTAAATAGGGTAATTAAGGGTAAAAATGATATTATTATTACCCTAACACATGTCCAAATTCTATTGGATAAGTGTAATTCGACCAAAAACAAACTTAGGAATAACATATGACCATTTAGGCCCACTTGGATTAGATTAGGACATTTATTATTAATTTATTTAAAGAAGGGTTAAAATAGTTAAAATCAAAGTTTAATAAGTAAATAATTTTTAATATAAGGTTATATATAAGATAAATTAGACTAGAAATATTCATTAGAAAGATAAAAAGATTTCCTACATAATGGTATTTTATTTATAATTTTTAGACATTAAATAATTTAATTTATTTATGACACAAAGATGATGCAGTAATTATCTTATTAATGAAATATTGACATAATTGATGTTATACATACCCAAATAAATGTAATTTGAGACTTTTTATGAATTAAAATAATTTTATAAGTTAATATGACATGTTATTATTGATATAATTAACTTTTTTAGAAATAATCATTCTGTTATGATTTTCACAAAAATCAATTACTAAATAGTGTCAAAATTAACATAAAATAGATTTTTAAAAAAATATTATATTATTAATTGTTATTTTATTCCTAAAAATCTAAGGTTAGTCCAAATGACTTAGATAAGGTTATATATATTAATAATAAACAACTTGGGGTTCGTTTGGATTGTTATAGTAAGTTTATTAACCTTATAGTGTAAGAACACAAGAAGACACGGTAAAAGTAAAATTATTTAACTTAATGTTAAATCTAAATGATAAGGTCAAAATAGGAACCTAAACTTGTCTAAATTCTATCGGATGAGATTATTTCGACCCATACCCACCTTAGCTTCGAAATAAATCAATTTGGAGCTATTTCAAACAGAATTTGGCTTTATAATAAAATAATATTTTTAGTTATTCCAAAGGTGCCCCTCTCCTCCCTTATAAAAGGGCACCTCCTCCCTCTCTTCCTCACACCACTTTGAGCCTTCAAGCTCGGCCAAAACCTGCCACTTTCTCCTCTAAACTTTCCTAGAGACATCCTAGAGGTCCTGTTCTTCTTCAAAGACCAATTTTAGTGCCCTAAAAGGAGGTCTCAAAGAAGCACTTCAAAGAAGAGGTAATGTCCGTTACCGATTCTTTCATCTTTATTTCTTCTTCCACTTATTCTTCTTTAGTTATTTCATTATGAAGTAATAACATTAGTATCAATAATATACTTATATGTTATTATAAGTATGAAACAACCCTATTTCACAATTTATCCATCCTACGGAAAATGAAATCACCGCGCATGCGTACGTACGGAATACTGTCTCCACGCGGTGGTGTAATCTACTTTCCACCACCACCTTACTTGGATGGGTATAATGGTGTAAATAATGACTATATATGATTATTGTAAAGTGATATTTAATATGAAATAGTATACATACATTCCAATACAATTCCATGATCATGGGAACGATATCATCGCTCGTGCGTACGTACGGAATACCGTCTCCACGATGTGATGCGACTCGTTCTAAATGATCTTCATTGCATAATGATTATATAAATGAATTTAATGAATGAATATGATATATATTACACTAATAACATTATTTAAATGAGGTATCTATAACCTAAATAGAAGAATAAGAATTTATTCGACAAAACACGCATAAGAACAAAAAGTAATAAACACCCGAATAACAAGTTGTAATGAAATATTACTAATAAGAAGCTAAGAATATGACCATATATGATATCATAACAATAATTATGATTCTGGAATAAGTCAATAACATTATTTAAATCATTATACAGGAGGTTCGGACACTTACGAGGCAAATCGGACCTAAGGTATGGGAAATATCACAATCTCATTTTTATCCGAGATTGTTTATAATTTAGTATTTACTGGGGTGTATTTTATCATCCACATCCATGTTTCCTCAATATGTAATATTATTTCCATACACCTACAATTGTTTAAATCCAATTTTACCCTTCGGTGAGTTTTTAGTAAAGGATATGAAAGGAATCTTTTGTCGTTTTTCGTACGAGGTACTTTTTGACTTTTCCGACAAAAGTACGAAGAATGTTTTTTTTACTATATGGCATGAATGGATTTTTAAAACATTATTTCCAAGAAGATTCCTTTACAAGTTTTCAATTTTATTTTTAATCAACTTCTTTTAGTTTATAATTGTACGACATGTTAAGAAAGGAAAAGTGTTTTTGAAGCAGAAATGATATTTTTCTCAAGAATAGAGTTCAAGTGTTTTATCAAAATTATTTTCCATCTAAGATAATAAAGGGTTATGTTTTTATCCCTATTATTACACTGATTTGATTATGTTGTGATGGAATTATATTTTTATGAATTCCTTTATCTTATATGAATTGTTTTATGATGTCACGATGTTTAAGATTCCCATTTTTATTACATGGGTTATGCTATGATGTATGGTTTTCTGATTTTGGGTCACACATAAGAATGGTATAATTATGAGATGGGTGGGACCTATATCTCCCTAAAATTCATTGGGTAAAGATTTTATATCTCATGAGATAGACATGGCTGGAACGGCAGGTTAAACCGGTTCAGTGAAACAGGACTGAAACGAGGAGTGAACTCAGTTCAGAAGTGGACTTTGTCCACTAAGATATTCTTGGCAATGAGTCTTGACTAACAAGAAATGATTATCAATGATTATGTGTGTATGTCACAAATTTTCATGTTTTATGTTATGATTATTGGGATTACATTTCACTACTATGATTTATCCCATGTTATGAAATTATGATCTCTTTTGCAGGTTAAGATTTTCAAAAGTTATGTGCTTATGTATATGATGTGATTGATATTTATTTTGTTTACTCTTACTGAGAATTTGAGCTCACCCTTTTGTATGTTTTATTTCCCCAGGTCAGGAAGAAGGTTATTAAGTAGAATATGCCAAAAAGGGACTCTAGATATGATGAAATAAATGGGAGGCAAAGTAGATGCTTTATGAACCAGTTGTTTGTGCTTTCCAGTTTCTAAAGACACTATACCTATAGGGTCCTTTCATGGTTTTATTATATGTTGTAATAAGTGTGCTTCAATTTTGAATTAATAATAATGTATGTAAAGTATGGGTTAGTATTCATGGAGCAATTCATTAGAGAATTGATAGATACTACTAATTTTCATTCGGGTAGAAGCAGTTTGAGAAGTGAGAATAAATTTTTATAAAAAGAGATCATTCATGTAAATAAATGAGTTTATGGAACTATAAGGGAGTTAGTAGAGAAATGACTTGGTGGAGTCATATAGGGAGAAATGGAATGCTCGAAGTTTGATTTTTTTTTCTTTAGAAACCCCGTAAGGCTTAATGGTAGAGCACACCACTTAGAACTCTTTGAGGTGAATATGAGGATCCTCACTAGTTAGCCTATAAAAATGAGGAAAAAGATTAATCAAACCCTATTTGAGTTAGAAATAATACTTGATTTTTTGATATTTAATATCAAGGGGTTGGTAATTCATATCAGGGGTAGCAGTTTCTGTAAGGGTTTTTTCCTTATGATTGACCATATCTAGAACAATTTTATGTGGAATGAGTGAGTCTTGAGTATTTTGATTAAACACAATGTTTATCCTAATTCGGTTAAGATTTCACTTGATTTTAGGGTTAAAAAAATATAAGGGATTTTTTGGGAGGCTATATATAATTTAAAGATTTTTTTGAAAGGATGAGGAAGCAGGGTTTTATCTGTGATTTTTTTCATATTTTTTTTTATTTTTTTGATTTTTTTTATAAAAATAAAAAATAATCGACTACTTAACCCACCATACCCAAAAACGGAACCATTTAAATCATGGATGATTGTCTCCTATCAACTGTTCAAAGTTCCAGTGCTCTACTATAATGTGTATAGAGGCACTAGGGTCGAATCCTTAGTGATGGTACAATTTTTGGAGTTGATTGTTTTTGTTTTATAATTTGAATGGGGGGATGTTTGTAGAGTATAATTAAATTGATTGAAGGATGAATTTAAATTTAAAATTTTGATAAAGATTGGGGTGAGTTCAGTTTTATTGATGTAATCTTATGAAATCCTTGATATTTTCAAAACATTTCATTAAATTAACAACCACTTCACAAGATGATTTTGATCGTAATTCCCAGTTTTGGATTTAATCCAAACCTCAACGAGGGTTTTAATATTTATCAATTATCATTTATGTAAGGTTAAATATTTAATCAACCCATGTGTATTTTTTTTCTAATAATCCATGGAATACACATGTCAAATAAAGCATTTCAATAATCCATGACATATCTAGTTTCACATACACAATGTTAATTTAAAGAACGTTAATCAAGTGAAATATCTCAATGACTTAACATCCACAAAATTATGAATCAACCCAATGGATGATTTAGTGATCCATTTATATGGTTATTAATCTTATTGGGATTATTATTATTATTTTTTAAATGAAAAAAATAATGAGATGAGAAAAAGAATTGTGCACCAAACACACACAAATGAAGGGAGGTAAATGCATGCTTTTGATTGAATAAGAAAGTGAAAGAGGAATTTTTTTTGGGATTTATATAAACTATTTTGATACCATGGATATTAAACTATAGAATTTTGATGAGAATAAGATATTATGATAATGATATATTCATTAAACATTAATTGAAATTACAATCACACTTACACAATTACAATTAAAAACACTTGGAGTACATGAAAAGAAAGCATGGAGGAATGGTATATCAAGTAGAAAATTGATTTTGTAAGTTCCTAATGGTAATTTGGTAAGGATATAGTCATTCTAATATAACGTCATAACTACTTAAGTTCCAACCTATTTCAAGGAGAAGAGGGGAATGAATTTATAGCCCAAGGTGCTGATAGTTTTCCTTCCAAAATTGTCCTTCATGTTAGATTGACCATTTGAATAAGAATAAATCAAAATATCAATAAATAATATTCTTAAAAGTTTTATATATGTATTTTTATAGTTCTCTCTCTAAATTTTGTGGCCATTGGACTTTTTTATCCAAAGTTATGACTGTTTTTCTAAACCATGTGCTGCCATCCAATTTTATCCAGAATTTTTCAAAGGAAAAAATGCGAATGGGTTTTAAGTTAGTAATATTACCTCAAATATGAAACATTTATTATAAAAATGTGGGATAATATATCTCTAATTTATTTCTAAAATATTATAGTTCAATTATACATCTAGATTGGGAGAAAATTTCATAAATTTTGGTTGTTTTCAAATCCCAGATAGAATTATGGGCTGGAATTTCATGCATATATTAGAACATTATTTTTTTTATTTGGGCCTTGATATTTTTATCCAATATGTGATTAGATATCCAAGAAAAAATTCTTGAGTTTCATAAAAAAATTTCCTTTTGGATTGAGCCCAGAAATTCAACCATTATGGTTGGTTCAGTTTTCTTCACAGATTCGGTGGGTCTTCTTTTATGGTCTATATGGCCCTTCAAATGGATGAATTATGAAATTATCCAATTTAATGATTTGTATTTATTTTAATAAGTAACCCTAAAAAATAATAATCACACAATTTATATAAGTATGGTGAGAGTAATGATTAAAATATTAAACTGACTTGAATTTGGATTAATTCAAATAATGATCACAAATTATATTTCATATTAAAACATGAAAATTTTACACCAATTATGCAATTTTCCTTGAAAATAATTTAGGGGAGTATATGAAAAAATTATGAATAATTTAATCTCATTATTAATCCATAATGACCATTGATTCCTTATGGGAGAGGTGATATGAGATCTACACATGTTATTATGTTCTTGTTCGAAGAACGTTGAAAGTATCAAGGAAGGGGATTTGTTTCTTATATTATTTTAAGTGAAAGTTTGGAATTATTATGTTTTATCTCATTTATTAATGGTTAAATTAACCTTAATTAAGATTTAACTTGAATAAATAATGAATTTTGGTTTCAGGTATTGCAGTCACATTTGTTTCTTCCATATTGACAGTACGCCTCTTGTTCTTACTAGATAATGTACTATATTCTATTTATATTGCGGTTTAGCAAGTTTTTTATGCTTATAAATTGGATAAATAATGTAAATTGGGCAATTATTTATGACTAAATGAATAGGAATGTTAATTTTTTATCGTAATTCCCTGTTTTAGTTGAAAAATGGAAGTTATGATTGAAGCATGTATAAGTTGATATTTAGTCATTGATACCTGATATCTTAGGTTTCATGTGGATATATCATGTTTTCAATTAATTGATTAATTCAATATGGTAATTAATTGACTACTTGTTAAAGGAAATTGTTTGGGGTAGAGTGATCTTGTTTTCTTATGAAGGTTGGATGCCCTGGTTCTAGGGCTTAAATTCCTTGTTAACTATTTTTTGTTTACATGTTTCCTTATATGTTTTATCTAGATTTGGAGTCTTTCTATGTGAAATTATGTGTCACTTTTATGGTTAGTTTATTGGTGATAAATGGTATGGGGTACCCAAGTTTGTGGAAATAATTGGCATTGGTGATGGCGGGATGGATGATGATATGCATGGTAGTGTCAGGGATGACATCGAGACTGATGGAGCAGGTTGAAGCTAGGATTTCATGTTGATTAATGAATTTAAATTTTGATTTCTTGTCTATTAATTAATTTATTTCATTGGATTTTGTATGGTCGAGTTTATTAATTTATGCTTTACTTTCCACACCGCTTAACGTAGCTTGGTTGTGTTTGGTCTGGGCATATTTTATGGTGGTTTTGAATGAGTCTTAAAGTACCTATAATTATAGAATGATGATGGATATTAAATGATTTAAACTATGGGGTCAAGGTTTCAATGGTTTAATTGGGATAATTGGTTGGTAATTATGAAATATCTAATGTGTAGTTGAAAAATCTAGTTTTCATAATTGTATGCTTATAGGTTATCTAGTCCTTAGTAGTGACAGCTAGGTATCATGAGAGATGGTAACTATAGCTGAGTTTAAGGCTAGGTAGTTACCATTAGTGTGGCCTGTGAGCTATATATATTTCTTATGTTATGTGATTTCATACACTACCATACCATTTTTGGTAGGGCGACCAACACCTAGTAGTCTCTGGAGTTTTTCCCCAATATCCAGATTAGCGAGTGTGTATGGCTAATTACCCCCTCTCCCCCGCTCTATTCTCTAGTTGTAATATTATGAGATGGTATGCATGGGTGTTTCCTTCCTATATATGCATGTGTAGGTATGTAATGGCTTGTAGTTATTTCACACACATGTATCTCTAGATATAGAATCCTAAGGATTATTATAGGTATGTTGTGTACCTGATGTGATGACTTGAGGTATAGTACATGGTTTACAAGATGTGGTGGCTTCTAGAAAAACTAATCAATTAATATATAAATATGAGGATGACGATAATGAGATTATGTAATGCACAAGGTGCATATTAAATTATATGGTTGTCATTGATGCATGTGGATTATTGGAGAGAGATTACTCAGGACATGCAATGTTGGGGTGGGAGTAGAAAACCAGTATGGAAGTGATATCAGGGTACCTTTAATTTTATATTTATGTTGGGTATTATATTATTACTTGTATGTTATACTTGGTGAGAAATACATGGTGAAGATGGGAATTTAGCTTACCTAATTAAGTGATCAGTTACTTTCATTGATTATTCACTAGGATTTAGTATGCTTTCTTCACACTTGTATGAGTGGTTTTGAGTAGGATCATAATGAGTATACATGTTATAATCACCCCTATATATATAAACTATTTTTAGGTTTTCAGGATATGGTTGGTGATCAAGATGGACATTACTAGATCATGAAGTTATTCAAGATTTTTTTGGGCTTCGAGGTCATTAATCAAGATTTCTTTTAGGTACTTGAACTTTATTTTTATAGTTTTTATAGTTTTTTATGACATTATATACATGCATTGAGATATCTTATTTATTATAAGTATGATTTTTTGGTGGTCTTATCTTACACCCTCAATGTCATTCATCAACATGCGAACTATCAGGGGTGATATTCAAGCATCATTATCTATCTTACCTAATTTTCAAGACAATATGGGTACCTTTAGAGGGAGGGTTCATGACATAGTGGTGTCATAGGAAGGTTGAGGGATAGAATGGAGCTTGGAGATAGACACTGGTGAGGGCTGCATGGGTTAGTAGGGCAACAATGACAGCTAAACTTGGTATGTTATGTAAACAAGGGAGACCAGATAGGTCATGGTTATTTAGGGAACTCTATGATACAATTAAAGGACCTTTAATTTTATTCATCCTATTAAGTGAAATGATACTGATTTCAGGGTAGAGACCTAGTAAATGATCATGCAACATTATTGTTTTCTTCTATATTTGAATTGGGTAAACCTTAGGGTTAGGTTGAGCCTTAATTAATTAATCATAAATATTCCATATTTTAGGTTTAATAGTCCCTAAATGTTTGTTCTTTTTCAATTATGGTGCTAGGTCAACATCCTTTTTAGGTACATGCTAAAGATGTTCAACAAGATGTGTCGAAAAATCATCACATATTGGAGATCGATAATGATGAAATTTGGAGGAGGACACTCTAAGAGTTTCAATGTTAGATCTTGTAGAAGTATGAGGGAACTATTTTAGATTTAGTGAAAGTGGAATAATTGGATGAGGTGAAGTTTTTTTTATTTGATATGTGCTCGGAAGGAGAATTGAGTTTTGTTGGCAGTGATGATGTTGTATGGAACAACCATGTGGCGGTGATTCATATTACTTAGTGATCGTGAGGAGTTGTTTGTTTCATGAGAGATATTATAATAATAGTTCATATTTTATTTCCTTTCATCAACCATGAATACTTCTATTCATTAGGATCTTCTTACCCTTTTATAGGGAAGTTTTGGCATGTGAGAGTTTAAGATCTGTTTCATGAACCTTCTTTGATATGATTCGAAACTGCTACCACATGAGGAGGCTAGGATGAGGCATTTTGAGGATACCTTTCATCCAAATATCTATCACCAAGTCACTCCATTTATTCCACTAACATATCTCAAGGTACTAGATAGAGTAAAGGTTGTTGATAGAACATTGGAAAGAGTTGGATCACCATGGGAGGGGAGTCATAAAGATTCTTCACATAGCATATATGTGGTTTGGGGTTCTTAGTTTCCTGGAAAGAAGGGTTTTTGGATACCTGAGGGTAGGTCTCATACCTCTCCAACTCATTTCATTGGGGTTAACGACTCTCAAGCCCCTATCAAAGGATCATACATTTTTTTTCATATAGAGGTCATGGTCATCAACATTATAAGTGACTAACCTTTCTGAGCAGATAATGTACGACTGGTGGTCTACTTTTGGTTACATCATTATAGAAACATCAATTGAGAAAAATGTAGTATTTGTATCTAGTATATTATCAGTAAATGAGAGATAAGACAATTAGAGTATAACCATGTGACGATCCTCATCCTTAGAAAGTAGATTGTAGCTATGGAGGTGCTCACCATCGGGGCTAGAGGGGTTGTGGAGTAGGTCACAATCAGATGAATGCTCTAGTGTTTCTAATGACCATAAAACCAGACATAATTTAAGGTAAAATTATCTTTTTTTCTATGTGGGTGTATTCATTGTTTGATTCAATATCCACACACTCATTCATTTCACCCACCCTAGTCAATGCTTTGGGACTTGAGGTGGATAGACTTACATTTCCCTTGGTGTTGGATACATTAGTTGGAGGTTGAGCTAGTTTTTATGATGTTGTAGAGACTATGAGCTAGTGTTAGGGAAACACTGCTCTTAGGTATACCTCCTATGTTTGTAGATATGGTTATATGACACCATCCATAGCATAGACCGGTTGTATTTAGTGTAGGTTATCATGGATTGATTCAGGAAGACGATTGTGTTATATGATGCTGATGGAGAGTATGTTATGTTTTTTGGTGAGAGAGACCCTCAGATGGGTTAAAGGCATGTTCATCCCTTTTATTCCATGATGGATAAGTTGATATCGGGATCATTAGAGGTTCATCTAGAAATGTTTCCCAGGGTCATAAAAGAGTACCTTGATGTCTTTCCTGAAGAGGTTGTGGTGTTACCCCCTTGAAAATGATTCTCCAATTTTGATGTCTCTATATAGGACAAAATATTATCAATTGCGAGAGATACATATACAAATCAATTATCTCTTTTAGTGAGGTTTTATTTGGCCGAGTGTATCACCTTAGGGTGCTCTGGTTCTATTCGTGAAGAAGGTTGATGATAGTCTATGTATATGTATCGATCATTGTCACATGAATCAGGTAATAGTTAATAACTAATATCCTCTTCCATGGATTTTTTATTTATTTGATCCACTGAGGAGATCTTATTGCTTCTTAAAGATCAATCTAATATTGGGATATTGTTGGATGTGGGTGAAGGATGTGGATAATATGAAGAATATTTTTTGATGTCGTTATGGGAATTATGAGTTCATTGTAATGTTGTTCAGTGAGAATAATTCTTTATCTATATTCATGGGATTGATGAATTCAATGTCCTAAGAGTTTCTAGTCCGGTTCATAGTGTTTTTTATCGATGGAATCCTTGTGCACTTCTCATCTTAGAGATATCACATAGAGCATATGTAGATCATTTTGGGAGTTCTTTGTTGTCATAAGTTATTCATGAATCTATTAAAGTGTGTGTTATGGGCTCATGAATTTCATTTATTAGTGAATTTTGTGTCTTAATGTGGATCATTCATAGATTATTCAAAGATCGAGGTGTTCATTTCTTGGTCTTCCCCTAGGAATGTTGCAAATGAAAAAATTTTCTTTGGTCTTGTAGGCTATTATAAGAGGTTCATACTCAAATTCTATCATATTGAAACTCCTTTGAAAACCTTGACTAGAAAGGATTAGGAATTTTTATGGAATGACCTCTGTCATGATACTTTTTGAGTATCTAAAAGAGAAACTAGTTAGTGCTCTGGTTATTTATTTTGTGAAGGAGGGATTTCAGTTTTAAGTTTGTTGTGACACTTTTTGTCTTGGATTTGGTAGTGTCCTAATGATTTATAGAGAAGTATTTTCTCACAAGTATCAAAATTTATGACCCCATGAGTGTAATTAATCCACCCATGATCTTGAGTTAGTAGCGGTCATTTTTTCCTTATAGTTGTAGAGGCACTACCTTATCGATGATCACTTTTTTGTTTTCACTGATCAAAAAACCCTAAAGTATTCCTTCCCCCAGTGTGACAAGAACTTGTGATAGTGAAAGTGGATAGAATTATTATAAGACAATGACTTCAATATTTATTTTACACTAGGAAAGGGTAATGTTGTGGCTGATGCGCTAAGTAAGAAGTCATGCATTGGTGTTGTGTGTGAGTCTAAAGATTTTTGGAGACTAATGAAAAAGATCATTATGATGCATATTGATATGGTAGAGGTTAGTGGTAGAGGATTCCTTTATCAGATGATGAGGTAGTATTCTTTAGTGTAGTGGGTGGAGGAGTCCCAAGCGGGGGATTCTAAGGTGGAGGTATGGTGAGATCGAGTTGTTTGTGGTGATTCCCTTGAGAGATAGTATGAGGATGATCAACACCAGGTATTGTTTCAGTGGAGGATATGCGTGTAATGACTCAGATTTTCCATGTATTATTTTTAGATATTATATGGATTATTTTTGAGAACAAATGTTGAGACAACATGCAATTCTAGGGCTCGGTGTGCCCAGAATAAATGTTTGAAATATATTAAATATCACACACATACAATTTTTCTAAAAAAGAGGAATAAATCTTGAATGGGGTCCTAGATTAGAAATATGATTACACTGTTGAGTTCATAATGTGGGTTTTATCCTAGGTGTGACATAATATTTGTCAGCGCGGGCCATATGCAAAAAAAGTCATCATGGGCATAAATAAATAAATAAAATAAATTTATTTATTTGTTTTATTTATTTTAATAAAATGACTGATTTCTCCTATGTGTAAATGGTTATAGGTTATTAAATAGGTTTGAATGATAAACCTTGGAGGATATCATTCTTTGAAAACAATGATGGACCAGGATCAGACTGTGGATTATTGCGCCAACATAGTTTGTGGATCTCTTCAATGATGGAAACACAACCGTTCTTCATCAATGATCGAACCAAACATCAGATAGGATGTTTTATTATGTGTGTTCCATATTTTTTATTTAATCCCAAAAAAATTTGAATCAATTACATGAATATAATTGATATGTTCATCATCGGTAGAATTAAATTGATGGAATTTTATTTTTTTCGTTGATATTATTTTTCCTCTTTGTTCATCTCCTTCTATGAAAATGAATTGAGGCCGAACGAACAAAGGACAAGGTTCATTCTTCATGTTTTTTGTCTTATGGTTTTCTCCCCTATTTATTTATTCAATCTTTATTGGTATTTCCTTTGTCCAATGGTTTAACCATTACCCAGTTCTCGATCATTGTGTGACCATTCTTCGGTGCAACGGATCGAAACCATGGTTACATATCAAAATTACAATTGTGTTTTGAGAATGTATGATGATAGTGGATGGATTGAGGGAGAACAAGGCCAAATAGAGTGTTCTTCATTTTTCCTGAGTGACACATAGTGTGAATATAGACGGAATGATTAGATGATTTTACAAGTATATTAAGAACTTGAATCTTGGATAGAAATGGCTACAAGGGTCGGATGATCCACGATCTCTGATCTTCAATGAGGATGGCGATGACGACATGTGCATGCGACGTAGAAGAGATCCTGAAGGATTTAGAAAATCTAAGTTTACATGGTGTGTAACCCGATGTTACACACAGTGTGGGACCCCCATGTATGGCACTAGGGTTTCCACACCAAGTTAAATATCACACACCAAGTGAACCCTTAGCGATGGATCAGTGTGTGCTTCGATAAGTACATGTACACAAATAAAAGTAAATATCTAGTTGAATTCTATGTACTTGGACATAGACACAGCCACCTGTACACTAAATGGTACAAAAACATGGAAAATAGTACACGAACACGGCCAGTGGCACACAAGAAGGTTCTGGGTGATCTCTACACATTTTTTACCCTTCGTACACAATGTGTATTCATAGTTTTACATGTTGTGTGAGGATTTAACACCTAGATAGACTTGGGGATAGTTGGACATGTCGTGTACCCCTAGTACACGCTATGTACCCCCTTCTAGTGAATTTTTAGATATTTGTTTCATTAGTTTGGACTAGTGTTGGTTGAGTGTATTCCCTTGGTCCATTTCCTTGAGGGTAAAATGAATAATTACATCTACATCATAATATTGTGATACCCTCTAGAGGCTGAGTCTCAGTTAGAGTTTTGGCATCCATCCATGAGAGTAGAGTGTGATCCTCTGTCATCTTTGTTCCCTAGGTGGGGTTTGTGGAATCAATGTGACCTCCCTGAGCAAGGCATTGATCATCCATATAGAAGTTTGTATTTATAGGGTTTGTGGTATTTTTGCTGTATGATCCCCTATGTAGCGTGTTGATCCATATTGGGTTTGTGGTGTCCCCCAGCAGTTTTGGGTATAACCCCATTTTTGAGTATTAGGGTATTCTTAGACCAGTGATCTTTCTTGGGTGGGGACCAATGATCTAAACCTATTTGTTGAGTGTCTTAGATGATAACATGGCTCATGGAGTGGGTTCTCCCAGAATAAGAATTTCTTCTAACATAATCCTGTGGCTGGTTATGAATTCCTAGTGCCATGGTGTCTTTCCCAAGTATATCTATGTGTTTTCATTATACATTGATTGTTACATCTCATATTGACCTAACTATGCTTGGTGATTTATATTTAGCATTTTCACTGTTTCCTACAAGGTATTTTTATACTCACCCATGCATGAGATTTTCCCATATGTGTCATGTCTTATGAAGATGATGACCCATTTGACAGTGTCCTATGAGGACAGGGAGAAAGATAAGTATAAATAGAGATTGACATACTGAGGTGTTTATTGGGAGCTTAAATTTGAACTTAGTCCTCTCCCTTAGAATAGGTTGGAATCTTTATAGTTTTTGGTTGGGATTGTATTTGGTCCCTTTTTCTACTTTTAGTACTTTACTATCATACTCTATTGTGGGATCTTAGATGTATGCATGCATTGTTTTCAGTTTTTTACATTTCAACATTGTGTGGGATTGTAGATGTGTGTGTGTGTGTGTGTGGGGGGGGGGGGGGGGGGGGTTCTTTAGGCTAATGCCTCCTATTTTTGGGATATTTATACTCAATGCCAGTCATCATCCCCTAGCCTATTGGAGGAAGGCTTTGGGTAGTCACAGGTTGGACCCTAGTGGGTCAGGTCATGACATAGTGGTATTAGAGGCGGTCGGTTCTACCTAAGACTGGAGTTGCTGATATTGGTTTAAGGAAATAGTTTTTAGTGTTTTGAGTTTGAATTTCAGGATAGGGACTCCATTGTTGGTGTGGTGGTCGGTGTATCCATACACTAGTAATTTGATCACCCATCTTTTGACTTGGTAAAAATTGATTACAAGGAATTTGTTTTGGTACATGCATAATATAGGAATGAGTTGTGTTTTCCATGTCCTTCTTGAGTTAGATCCCTAGATATACTCTTTTGGAAATGGTATATCTTATTTTGTTTCAGGATTACCCCATGTAGACATCCATCTAGGATTCCATGACATGATTGTGAGGATGACCCACCTAGTGATGAGGCATCGATATAGGGGTTTATACCAAGGGTAGCAAATGTAGGTGGTTTACCAGCTATACCACCACACGTTGGGAATCATCTAGCACTAAAAATACTAGCTGAGTATTCATGTAGGTTGAGCGTGTTGCAATAGTTTTAGAGGCATCGACCTCCCAGGTTTCGAGGTGATCTAGACCCCTAGGTGGATAAGGACTAGCTAGAGGTGGTCACTCATGTTTTATCCCTTTTGAGGACACCTGTAGACCAGATGGAGTTCCTCATAGTGAGTCTTCTTCAGGGATCTTCTAGAAAATGGTGGAGCCTTGTGACTCAATCACACGATAAGAAAAATCTATCCTAGTCATAATTTGAGCATCTCTTTAGCATGAATTTCTATTTGACCACATTATGATTGGTAATCATACCATAACTTCCACATCTGCAACATGGCAGTTTGACTGTGGAGGAGTACTCAACAAAGTTTACTGATCTCTAATGTTACTCCAAGGATATGGTAAAGTATCAATTCTTCAAATCTCAAACCTTTGAGCAGGGTTTACACCGAGACACTTGGGATTTAGTGGTATCCCTTTATATTCCCACTTATAACGGGGTGCTAGAGTGATCCTTGGTAGTGGATGGATTTATAGAATAGTAGGCACTGATAGTGGGTGCCAGAAGTGGGAACCCAGTAGCTGAGATCTCATAAGCATGTAGCCGATGACATTCATAGATATCCAAGCATGTCATGTGCTTTAGAAGTCAACCCCAGGACACAAGTTCAGTGGTGAAGGGCTATTAAGGTGGCTTAAATCAACCGAGGTAGAGATGATGTTTCTCCTGTGACGGTCAGGAACATATGGCAAGGGATTATTTGACCTGTCATACAGTTGATCATGGGATGGTCGAGGGACCGTTGAGGTAGAGACATAGGTAGGATCAGGGTGTTCCATAGGGAGGAAAACATGGAATATGGGTTGGTAGGGCAACATGAGGTGGTCTTAGGTTCAACCTATTACCACCACCACCCTAGGTGGTCTGCTCCAAGCTCAAGGAGCTGGTGGATAGGGAAGAATCCAATTGTAGGCTATGGAGGCCTATGACCCCAAGGCTCCATGGATTATATGAGGTAAAATATATGTATTTTCTACATTAGATGTATTATTGATAGACACAGGTGAAATTCATTCCTTCCTTTCCACTTTATGGTTCAATATATAGAGATTCCTATTGATCCATTGGATCAACCCTTTTGGTTGGAGACAATGATAGGTGGTGACTTAGTGATTGGGAACTTGTTTCGACAGCGTGATCTGATGCTTTGAGGTGAGAGTTTTGTATGGGATCTCTTTGTAAAAATAATGAGGAATTATGACGTCATCTTAGGTATGTAATGGATATCCAAAATTCATGCCTATATTGACTATTTTAGGTGGAGGATGTGGTGTGTCTGTAGTGATGTAATGAGGTTTTCCTTTGTGGGTTAAAAGGAAACCTTGGTAGATCAGTATGAGATTAAGTATAGGAGAGTGTATTCGATTACTCACTAGTTGGATATAATGACTCTAGAAATAGTGAATTATTTGGACTATTAGTTTTCCTATGGTGGTGGTAGAGTATGAGTACCTCTTTCCTGAGGGACATCTAGGTTTGTATCCCACCGAGAGATAGAATTATGCATTGAATTGCATCCTGGTACGACACTGATATCTACACTAGCATATCAGATGGCTCCTGTAGAGCTTCAAGAGCTAAGGGTGCAGTTGGAGGACTTGAAGGAGAAGGGATTTTTGAGACCCATCATTCCCCCATGGGCATCCCCAATGTTGTTCTCCAAGAAGATGAATAAGATATTGAGGTTATGTATGGATTACCAGCACTTGAATCAGGTGATTGTGAAGAATAAGTAACCACTACCAAGGAAATATGACCTCTTTGATCAGTTGAGAGGGGCATGATGGTTCTTGAAGATTAACCTCACATCAAGCTATCACTGGCTATGAGTATGGAAAGAGGATATATTGAATACAACATTCAAATGTTTCTATAGTCACTATGAGTACTTGGTTATGTCGTTCAATGTGACGAACTCCCTAGTGGTGTTCATGAGACTCATGAACTAGATATTTCATCCTTTCTTAGACTAGTTCATGGTGTTCTTAATTGATGGCATCCTAGAGTATTTGGAATCTAAGAAAGAGTACATGAGACACTTGAGGATGGTCTTGTACACACTCCAAGAGCACCAGTTTTATGAGAAGCTCTCAAATTTGAAAATTTGGATTCTAGAGGTCCACTTTATAGGACACATAATCTCATATGTTGAAGTAGCAGTAGAACCAGAAAAGGTTGAAGAAGTTCTTGATTGGGAGCCACCTAAGAGTGTTACTGAGGTGCAGATTTTCCTTGGGTTGGTAGGGTACTATCGTAGGTTTGTACCCAATTTCTCTAGTGTAGCAACACCCTTGACAACCTTTACCTAGAAGGGGCAGCCTTTTATATGTACAAAAAGGTTTGGAGAGTAATTTTAGGAGCTAAGGAAGAGGTTGAAAAGTGCCCCCATTTTGATATTTATAGAGGAGGGTGTTGAGTATGTAGTGTTCTATGATGAATTAGGGATCAGACTTGGTTATTTTATGATGCAGAGGTAGATGGTTATTGTCTATGGTTCACTCCATTTGTGACCACATGAGAAAAACTATGTAACCCACAATATCAAGTTATCAGTAGTAGTCTTCACACTAAATATGTGGAGACAATACCTAATGGGTGAATGGTTTATTGTTTACTATAACCACAAGAGTATCAATTATATCTTCTCATAGAATGATCTTAACTTGAGATAGAGGTGATGACTAGAGTTCCTCCAAGACTATTAATTCAATATTTTATATACTCTTGGTTAGGGTAATGTGGTGGAAAAAGCTATCAATAGGATATCTTGTTCTCAGTTGTTGGTTGACATGTTAGAACAGTTATCCTTATTACAGTTGTCCTTAGTGGAAAAGTATGGTGCTTTATATATTCAGTCTATGGTTATTACCCCACCTATTTTATAGTGTTTCAGGGATGCTCAGCATTTAGATACTGACCATGAGACCTTACGTACTTAGATATCCACTAGACATTCTCCTAATGGATATTCTGAAGGTGGGGATCTCTATATCCTTTTTAGAGAACGGATGATGTTACCTTTGAAATTATGGGAGGATGTGATACTATATTTTCATACATCCACTTTGGAAGTACATCCAAGTGTGGAAAAGATGTACCGGGACCTCCAATGTCAGTTTTGGTGGCTAATCATGGAGAAGGGAGTTGCAGATTTTGTTTTTTGATGCTTCACTTTTTAGTAGGAAAAGGCTAAGCACCAGGTTTCAGTAGGCTTAGCCCAACCCCTTGAGGTTCCATAGTGTATATTGGATGGTAATTCCATGGAATTAAAGATAGGGTTACCATATACGTCTTGGGGATATGATTCCATCTGGGTGATCATAGACTCACTCACAAAGTCGGCCTACTTTTTAGTTATTCTAGAGTATAGTTCAGTAGAGAGCTTGAGACTTCTCTATGTGTAGGAGATAGTTCGATTCCATGGATTTCCCTCAATTATTGTCTCTAACTATTATTATCACTTCATATATTGGTTATAGAGGGGATTATAGGAGGCCTTTAGGACTTAGTTACACATAAGCATAGTGTTTCACCCCCAGAATGACGTCCAGATAGAGTGGACCATCCAGGTCTTGGAGGACATGTTGTGGGATTTCATGTTGGAATTTTTCCATATTTGGGAGTATCACCTACCCTTGGTGGAGTATTCAAAAAACAAAATCTACCATTCCACCATTGGTATGGCACCATTTGAGGCTTTATACAAGAGACCCTACATGTCACCACTTTGTTGGACTGATCTAGGAAAGTTAGCACTCATGGGTCTAGAGTTGGTGTGAGTTACTACAGAGAAGGTGTAGATCATCCAGGAGTAGATGGGGACTGTATAGAGCCTTCATAAGTCTTATATAGACCAATGATATATACCTATGGAGTTTGAGGAGGGAGACTATATGTTTCTGAGGGTCTCACCTCGACGTGGATTGAGGATATTTATCCACAATAGAAAGTTATCACTAATATTCATTAGTAATTTCTAAATACTATGTAGATTTGGTGAGGTGGCATACCACTTATCTCTACCTCCAAAATTGGACTAGGTAAATGACATCTTCCATGCATCATAACTGAGGAGGTACGTGCATGACCCATCACATGTTATGGACTGGGAAAAGTTAAACATTGAGGATGAATCTACCTTTACAGAGTATCCAGTGGTGATTGAGAATCGGCATCAGAGTATCCTTCATGGGTGATAGGTTCTCCTTGTGCATTTCATGTGGTAGCACAAGAATCTTCAAGAGAGTACCTAGGAGAGGGAGACCCAGATGTGATCCCAGTACCATCATTTTTTGTATAACCCTTTTGTTTTGGATTTTTGAGACTAAATTCCCAAGGTGGGGAGAATGAAATGACTCATATTTTATATTTATTATTTTTGGATATTATATTGATTATTTTCAAGACCAGGTGTTGAGATGGAATGTGATTCTGAGACCTGTTATTCTAGGAATAAATGTTTGACATATATTAAATATACTAAATAACACACATGTGTAGTTTTCTTAAAAATGTGTAATAACTCCCAAATGGGGTCCTGGATCAAAATTATGAGGGTACCACTGAGTTTAGAATTTGGGTTTTACCCTAGGAACGACATAATATTTATCGGAATGGGTTGTTTGTGAAAAAATTATTGCAGAAATAAATAAATAAAATAAACAAATTAATTTATTTTTTTTGTTTATTTTTATGCAACGAACGATTTCTCTTATATGTATGTGGTTATAGGTTTTTTCCCAAGTTTTGATTCTAAAACTTGGAGACCTAGAAACCATTATAGGAGTGCATTCTTGTTGAACAATGACAGATCAAGATCAGATCATGGATCGTTGTGCCAACAGAGTTTGTGGATATCATTAATGATGGAAACAGAACATTTCTTCACCAATGATCGATATAAACTCTAGGTAGGATTTTTTATTATATGTTTTTCATCCCACTATTTAATCCTAGATAAATTTGAATCAATTCCATTAATATAATTGATAAATGCATCGTCGGTAGAATTAAATGGATGGAATTTTATTTTATTTGTTGAGACTATTTTTCCTCTTCATTCATATCCTTCTATAATAATGAATCGAGGTCTAATGAAAAAAGGTCAAGGTTAATTCCATGAATTTTTTGGATTATGGTTTTTCCTCTATTTCTTCCTTTGATTATCGTTGGTATTTCCTTTGGCCAATGATTCAACCATTACCTAGTTCCTGATCGCTGCGAGACTGTTCTTTGGCATAACGGATCAAAACCAAGTGTACGGCTCATGATGATGTTTTTGTTTCAAGAATTGATGAAGATAGTGGATGGATCAATGGAGAAAGAGACTGAATCGGGTGTTCTTTGTTTTTATTGAGTGATGCATAGTGTACCTATGGATGGAATGAGTAGATGGGTTTCCAAGATGATTGAGGAGTTTAATCCCAGCTAGTGATGATGGAAAGAGCCGTACAACCCTCAATCTATGATCTTTGGTGAGGACGATGATGGTGTAATTCACAAGTGATATAGTGGAGAGCCCATGGGATCTTGAAAATCCTGAGTTATATTGCATGTAACCCAGCGATACACACCATGTGGGACCCCTGTATAGAGCTAGTGTTTCCATGCTGAGTTAAATATCACATGCTGTGTGACTTGATTACACGCCATGTGACCCCTACATGATGGATTGGTATGTACTTTGGGAAGTACATGGGAACATGAAAAAGTACATGGCCAATGTCATTCTGTGTACTTGGAAACATACATGGCCACCTTTACACGAGTCGGAACATAGAAACAACTAGCAGTACATGAACATGACCAGAGGAACACGGGTAGGTGTCAAATGATATATAAACATCATGTACCATTCTTACACACTGTGTATTCATATATTCACATGATTTTTTATGCTTTACCACATGGATAGACTTGGGGATAGTTGGACATGCCGTATACCCCCTTCAAGAGTGTTTATAGATCTTCATTTCCTTAGTTTGGACTAATCTTGGTTGAGTATGTTCCCTTGGTCCATTACCTTGAGGGTACAGTGTGACATTACATCCACATCACAAGATTGTGATCCCCTATAGAGATCTAGTCACATGTAGAGTTGTGGAATCCCTTTATGAGACTAAAGTGAGATCCTCTATCATCTTTGTTAACTAAGTGGGGTTTATGGAATTAGCATGACCTCCATAAGTAGGGTGTTGATCCTCCATCTAGAAGGTGGTATCGATAGGGTTTGTGATATCATTTTCATATGATCCCCTATGTAGCGGGTTGATCTAGATTGGGTTTGTGGTGTCCCTCGACAATTCTAGGCATGACCCTGTTTCTGAGTGTTAGGGTCTTCTTAGATCAATGAGATTTCTTGGGTGAGGACCAATTCTCTAGACCTCTTCGTCAAGTGTCTCTGGTTATAGCATGGCTCGTGGAGTGGGTTCTACCAGAATGATCATTTCTTTGAGCAGAATCTTATGGATGGAAATTGGTTATGACCACCTGGTGGCATGGTGTCTTTCTTGAGTATATCCAGGTGTTTCAATTATACTTGGATTGGTACATATTGTATTGAGTTGACTATACCTGGTGATTTGTGATTAGTATTTTCAGGGTGTCCTAATAGGTATTATTATACTCACCCCTTCATGTAATTTTCCCACACGTGTTGTATCTTATGCAGAAGATGGACCATTTGATAGTGTCTTAGGAGGACAGGGAGTAGGTAGAGCTTGAAATACCGAGGTGTTTATCAGGATCTTCCATTTGAACTTATTACTTTACCTTGGAGTAGGTTGTACTCTTTATAATTTTTGTTTGGCCTTATATTTTCCCCCTTTTCCGCTTTCAGTACTTTTTTATTGTACTCTGTTGTGGGATATTGGATGTATGCATGTATTATCTTCAATTGTTTTACATTTCAGCATTATGTGGTATTTGAGATGTGTCTGTGTGCAAGTAATTTAGGATAATTCCTCCTATTTTTGGGATATTCCTACTCAATTATGGTCACCAACTCCCACCCTATTAGGGGTAGTCATGGGTCATACTCTGGTGGGTTGGGTCATGACAATTCGTTCCTTTGGTGATACAAAATATGGTTCTCCATGAGTTCCATAGATCACCATTAGTGATACATCCTAGCATGAAAAATATGTATCATTCTCTAAGAGGTTAGTTTTTGTGGACTGGGTTGAAGCATTCAGTTGCAGAGTTTCTATTTTAATATTTAGACTGTCAGAAGGTAAATGATAAACATCATGTTCATGGTGGTTTTCTTCAGTCATTGTATGTTCCTTAGTTGAAGCGGTAGGTGATTTTGATGGACTATATAAATAAATTACCTTGATCTCAGGTAGGTTATTATTTCATATGGGTATTTTTAGGCTATTTGATAAAATTTTCTCACTTCTTAGCAATCAAGGAGTCAAGATCAGTGAAGGTTATTTTGAGGGAATATTTAGAGGAAGTGGTGAGGCTTTATGGAGTCCCAAAAAATGATCATCTATGATATTGATCCTCATTTCACCTCTAGTTTGTGGAGAGGTCTTCATTATTCTTTTGGATTTTATTTGTGCCTTAACATTTCCTTTCATCTACAGAAAGAAGGTCAAATAGAGATGACTGTTCAAAATCTTGAAGATATGTTGTGTGCTTGTGTCCAAGATTTTGGAGGTTCATTGGTGAGGCACTTACCCTTTTTAGAGTTTACTTAAAAAAATAATTTTCACCCCACTATTGATATGGAACTATTTTAATCCTTTTATGGTCGACCTTTCTATTCTCCATTATGCTAGACTAGGATTGGAGATTCAAAAATTCGCAAGTTGGAACTAGTTCAAAGTAAAACATATATATTGTAGGTAATTCATCAGAGGATAAAGATTTTATAGGATTTTTTGAAGTCCTATGATGTTCATAGAAGGAGGAATGTAGAGTTTTATGTTGGGGATCATGTGTTCTTAAAGGTGAATCCTCATCATGGGAATCAAAGGTTTCATCATGGGATTAATATTTATCCTCATTTAATCAAGCATTTCAAGGTGTTGGATCATGTAGGAGTCATCGTGTATCAGGTAACACTTCCCTAGAAAATGAGCTAGATTCATGATGTATTTCATGTGTCGTGGCTTCACTGCTATCTTCATGAAAATTATCACATCATCAATTAGGGATATATTGATATTGGTTATGATGTGTCCTTCTAGGATCAATCCAAGGATATCCAAGACCATGGGTAAAAGGTGTTATGTGGACATGTTATTCCATTAGTTTGTGTCCTATGGAGACACAATGGTGTGGAGGAGAGGCCTGAGAACATGTGTCATAGATACAGTCTCAGTATCCAAAGTTGTTTGATGTTTGATTATTATTTGTAAATATTTTTTGATAATGTTAAACTTTTTATTATCTTATGAGTTATTTTCCCTTGACATGTCACTTAATCGTGGATTTTTATTTTCTGAGAGGTATCTCTCCTGTGAGTTTGTTTCAAATTAGTGCATAGTTTTTCATGGTCTAACACTTGGTTCTTGGTGTATCAAGGTATTTGAGAAGTATCTAGTAGGGTGATTGTTTGTATTACCCTTTTTTCCTTATGAGTTTGGTTTTGATTGTTGAGGATGAGGATTATTTGATAGGTATATGATGTAAGGTATTAGAACCTTCTATTTTGATCCTTTGAATGTTTTCAAAGTCTAAGGTTTTTAGAGGAATCTTGGAGTATATTTGGTGGAGTGTGGGGGATGGAATCTAGTTATAGGATCAATTAATGGAATGAATTAATATTAACGATGTGATATAGTAGTTTACAGCCAAAATAGTTATTCACATCCTGGGTAAGGGTAGTTTGCAAGGTGTAATTTATAGCATGAACCATCAGTTCATGGTGCGAATGAGTGAGGGGTTTGACCTTTTGAATCTATACTTGAACAATTTATAGTGTAAAATTTTGGTTCATGACGTGAATTAATCCTAGGTTTATATGATCTGGGTGATGAATTTTTCAATAGGTTTTGAAATCAAACCATTCATGATGTGAATGAACCATTCACAATGTGAATGCGTCTCTTCTAGAATACCTATAAATTTTTTTTCACCTTCAAACTCTCTCAAATTAATTTTAATTCTACCAAACCCTAGGTGACCAAAGGTTCTCTTTCATATTATATTAAATCTAATTTGAATGGGATTTAATATCATCTTCTCGAGATTGATATTTGGTGATCTGAGGTGATTTTTCCCTCCTTCTCTATTATTTTCTTCTCTATTAGGTTTTGTTTCCTCTTGTCATACATTTCTATGCTATAGTGAGTTACCTACTTCAATTATTAGGGGATTATTTTGTTCTTTGATGGTGTGTTCATGGTTTAACATCCATGGAAATCATCCATTCCTTGCGGGAGAGGTAATCAGAGATCTAAGTTGGTTATTAAATTCTTATTCTAAGAAAATTGAAAGTCCTAAGGTTGAGTTCTATTATTTTAAGTGAAATTAATAAATAATCATACTTTATCTTATTGGGTAATGATGGAATTAACGTTAATGATTATTTTATTAAAATAAATAATGAATTTTTGTTTTGTGTATTGTGATTTCATATTTTTATGTTGTGTTTAAAATTTTCCTCTTGTTTTTACAAGTTAGTGTGCTATATATTATCTATGTCATGATTTATTGGGTTTTTATGCTTGTAAATTGGATAAAGAACACAAATCTATAAGTGTTTTATGACTAAATGAAGATTCATGTTAAATTATTGTCAAACTTCTATGTTTTAGTTGAAAAAATAAATTTATTCTTGAAACATGTTTAAGTTTAATTCTAAATGTTGATATTTGATTCCTTAGGTTGACTATGGTTATAAAATATGTTGGATGAATTGGTTAATTCAAGAGGGTAATGAATTGGATACTTATTAAAGGTGATTATTTGGGTTTGTGAGAGTCTGTTTTCTTATAAAGGTTGGATTTCTTGGTTCTGGGGCCTAGATGCCCTATTAAATTTTTATTGTTTTCTTATTGCCTTGTGTGATTTCTATGGATATGGAAACTTTATATATGACATTATGTGATCTTGGGAAGGTTGGTTTATTTGCAAGAAATGGGTGGGGGTGCTCAAGGTTGAGGCATCAGTTGTCACTAGTGATGGACAAGCATGGCGATGTTAGGGATAACACTAGGACTAATAGAGTGGGTTAAAGATAGTATTTCCCATAGAATGATGAATTAAAATATGAATTTATTTATTTTTAATGAATTTATTACATTTAATGTTGGATGGTTGGGTTTTTTTATTTCTTATTTCCTTTCCCCACTATTTAACACATCTAGTTGTGCTTGGTCTATGCATCTTTTATGGTATATTAGGATGAGTCCTAGAATACCTAGAATTATTGAATACTAATGAATATTAAATGATTTAACCAATGAGTTTGGTGTTTTAATGGCTGAATTTGGATAGTTGGTTTGTAATTATGAAATATGAAATTTTTAGATGAAAAATCCAGTTGTTATGCTTGTGTGCTTATAGGTTATCTAGTCCATAGTGGTGATAGTTGGGTGTCTTGAGAGATGATAGATACAGTTGAGATTAAGGCTAGTTAGTTGACCTTAGTGTGGTTTTTAAGTTATATATATTCATTATGTTATGTGATTTCATATTCTACCCCACCAATGTCGGTAGGGAAACTGACACTCAATGGAATATGTGGATGTTTTCCTCAATATCCAGTTTGGTGAGGGAAGATAGTTGACTACCCCCTCTCCCATTCTCTTTTATTAGGATATAGTATTACATGATGTTATGCACAAGGGTTAATTTTATATATATATGTGTAGAGGAAAATTATGTATTGCATTTATTCCACACACATGTATCTTCAGATATAGTATCCTAAGAATTACTATAGGTATGTTGTGTATGACTTGTGATGACATAACAATAAACAATTCATGGTGGATTCTGGAAAAAACTACTTGGTTACTATCTATAGATGATAATAATGATGATGATATTATGTGATCCACAGGGTGTATATTACATCCTAAATTTTTCATAGACACATGTAACTTATTGAAGAGAGATGGCTTAGGACATGCGATGTTGAGGTTGGAGCGGAAAACTGGTGAAGAAGTGGTAGAAGGGTTTCTTCATTTTTATATTTATATTAGATATTATATTATTACTTGTATGTGATAATATTTAAACGATTCATAGTGAGGCTGGGAATTTAGCATACCTTATTAGTTGGCAATTTAGTTTCATTGATTATTCATTGGGACTTAGTACGATTTATTCACATTTTCATGAGAGGTTTCATGGAGGATCTTACTGATTATACATGTTATGCTCACCCCTATCAATATAAAATATTTTTCTTGTTCGTAAGATATGGTTGGTGATTGAGATAGACATTACTAGCTTGTGGAGTTATTCAGGATCTATTTGGGGTTCAAGGTTTCTACCGAGGATTTCTTTTGGGTACTCACACATTCCTTTTACAGTTGTTTTTATTTTGTTCGAAATTACATGAATGTATTGGGACCTTTTATTTATTATGGGAAGGATTTTTTTGATGGTCTTATCTTATCTCATGTTCATCATTTTCTTATCCTAGGGTAATGCCTCCCATTTGTTAGTTTGATATACCCTTGGTAATAGTCACTAACTAGTGGCCTATCAGAGGTGGGCTTCAGGCATCATTATCACTCTTCCTTTATTGTTGGCCTAGGAGGGGTGCCTTTGGGGGGAGGGGGTCATGAAATTATTAATAAAAATTAATTTTTATTAATTAACAATAATCAGAAATCATTATTAATAATTAAAGCTTTTGGGCACAACAAAAGCGCTTATTGAGGCCTGAATCGACTTAGTAATTTTCAGTGTCAATGGATATCTAATTATGTACATGACATAAAATCCATGACCAATGATTTTTTTTGATGAAACTTAATAAAAAAATTGAAACCAAGATGACATTTTATGTTAAATTTATGATTAATTTAAATAGATAGTAAGAAATAATATCTCAATCTTGAGATATTTCTTTGAAGAATATGTTGATTATATGAATCCCTTTCGATCTAAAGTTGTTGTGATTACAAAATCCAAGTGTAGAATCTCTCTACAAGTGATCCAAAAATGCTCCTTTGATCCCTGAACAACATAAATAGGTTGTCGGGTGCTAGTTTGGAAAATTGATAATCCTGTGGTGTTCGCCTTGATCTTTGTGATGATTCCTTTAGGTATGAAGAATCATCCTTGGACTCTCATCCTTGAGAAGGTGGAGGATGGAGGAGAACCTATCAAGCTTATGAGAAGAAACCCTAGATCATTATTTAGTCTTGAGAGAGGGCTCTAGATTTAGTTGTGCACAAAAATTCTCTGATAATCGATCAACCTTGACAAAAATAGACATAGTAATCTATTTATAGAGTTAGGGTTAGGGTTAAAATATTATTTAATTTCACAAAGGCCCTAAAAAATATATTAAACCTTTAAATGACCACATGTCATATAATAATAATATTATTTTCTTATGATGTGGGATAACTAGTGCAATGATAAATATTATATTATTGACTTATAAATTAATATTTATTGTCAGACCTCATCTCGGTCTTCTCTTCCTCAACATTTATCAAAAACCCAAATATATATTATTATTAAATATTTATCCAATAAATAAATAGATAGATATTATATATCTATGTAATTAAATAAATACTTTATGAATGAATATTTATTTAATTTATGTGATCAATAAATCCTGAATAAAATTATTCCTTGGACTTGAGAATAATATTTCTTCTAATAATTAAATTCAAATTGAATTTAATTAAGATAAATGGAAACACTTAGTGTGAAACCTTCTATAATTCTTCCTTATTGGCATTAGAAAGACTTCCCTAAAGTCCAAGATTGTTTTCTACCAATGGGTCAAGGCACTCAAGAGGAAGAATTTAATGTCACAACATTAACAACCATATATGAGTGTGCACTATGTAATATAATCCATTTTCATGATATATCATCAGGAAATTTTCATACTTGTGTCATAAACCTTGATACTTGATATATCCTTTTTAATTATCCAGAATGAACTTGTCTACATCATCATGGCCATGTAATTTATTTTAACAGTTCCATTCTAATCAAAGAGTTGAAATATCAATCTCTATAAATGGAAAGGATAAAATTTTCCTTGAATTATTCATTAATAACATATTGATCATGATATACCAAACATATCCTACTTATAATGAACATTGTGAATCATGGGTTTCATCAATACATCTTAGTATGAGAGTCACAATATGTATTGATAATAATCTTAAATTCTAAGGGCCATTACACATGCTCATAGATATGAATTATAATGATATGCAAACATGTGGAATTCCTATTGGTGGGTATGTTCTCATATTTTTTCATCTTAGATATTACCAAATGAAAACTTCATGAGATGAAGTCTCATACTCTTATGAGCACTCATACTTAACAGTCAACAAACTATGTTCCCCATCATAGTTCATCATCCTAATTATAGGATAAAATATTTAAGAGGTATCATCATAACATATCAAGGTTCTCATCATAGAAGGGAACTGTTATAACCTATTTTGATGCAACCGATACCCTAGGATATTATCACTTAAATTCATGTAGAATAATGACCAATAAGTAATAATATATATTTAATATTCACTTCTTTAAATATAAAAAATAATCTAAAGTAAAAATTAGTTGGTTCTATGACACCAAATCCAATAATAATTTCCCCAAGGGTGGGGGTGGGGTGGAGGGCTTAGTGGTTAGGGTCGATCATTGTAAGTATCAGAATTTGGGGATCAATTTAAATTTATTATGGCTTGTTGTCATAATTTTACAAACTTGCGACTTAACCAATCAATTTTACAGGGCAACGTGGGGAATGAAGTTTTACTCAGATCTTCCCAGGTCACATTTGAGACCCAAGGTCAGGTACCCACTTAGGTGGAGGGAGGAATACTTTGGTAGGAGAATAAATTTTATAGGGGTACATGGAATCTGTTAAAAAATCATTAGTAATAATTAATTATTAATAAGATGATTTAAAATCATTATTACTATTATAGTTCCTAATAATTACTAATAAACATTGATTAACATTGATAGATAATAATTAGTATTAATTAATTACTTATTAAGACCTTTGTTACAAACATTGAACATAAATAATTAAGGTCCCTAATATCTTATTTTCAAACTAAAAAAACTAACCCTTATTTTTAATTTCTAACATATGTGTATTTGTATTTATTTTTTTATTTTTTAATTTTTTTTATATATATATATATATAATAATTTTTAGTTAAATATGAAGAAATTAAAATTTGAGTAATAATAATTAAATAAAACATTATTGATAATTACAATTATGATGAATTATAATATGAATTATCAATAATAATGATGAATAAATATAAAAAAAATAAAAATATCACATGGAAATAATAATCAATTAATAATAATTAGTAATTAATTAATATTTAATCTTAATTAGTTTTAATTAATTTGAAATTGGGGGCTTATCTAAGTGCTAAAATCATCCCATAATTATGTATATTACTAGAGTTCAAAACCTCTCAACCTCGTTTGAGGGGGATTTATGTACCAATTATGGATGATACAAAAAGTAATGATGTTGACATGGGTACAAACCCAAGTACACACTGATGCGGCACATGACATAGGCATGGGGTCTTTGGGCCATAAAAAATAATTCTTTGAGCCATCAAATGGTGGGCCTTTGAGATTTAAAATTATAATGAGTTAGTTATGAAATGGGTCAACCCTTGATGGCGTGCATGATCTATCATTACTAGTCTAGATGTGTGTGTATGTGTTGTATCATTGGTAGAGGGAGATAGTAGGTGAACAACATGAATAATTGCAGGGTAGAAAACACAAAAAAATGGTGGTCGGTGCAATGGTGGTGGCTAGCATGAGGACTATGAGTGGTAAGTCGATTCCCTAGCTTGATGGTGAACTAGATCAAAGGGTGATGGGTGTGGATAACTATATGGTGGAAAATGAATTAGGATGATGGTCAATGTGATAGTGATGGCCAGTTCAATGTTGGCAAGGACTGTTCGTCGAAGGTAGCACATACGCTAGGTGCAGGTCACACAGGATTACAACAAAATTTCAGGGGCCTTTGGGCTAGTTTAGGGCTTTGGGTCATAAGACTTATGGAACATGTATTGTGGGACTTTAGTACCACTTAATGATTGAGCTTATATCCATAGGTCCTCTGGGCTATAAAAATGTAGTTAAATAGGATCCATGGGTGCTTGTCAATCCTAGTGGGGAGGGATGAGACCTGACCCCTAGAGCTCTTCGGTGTGTGAGTTGGTTTCAGTCTTGTAATCCCCTCAACCAGTAATAGATAATAACAAGTAATTATTATTTAATATTAATTTTTACTTGTTAATATTAATTATTAATAATAATTAACAATTATTTTTAGGTGATTTATTAATAAATAATCATTAATTATTATTAATTAATTACTAATTATTGTTAACCAATCAATTATTACCATTAATTGTAATTAATTAATTAATAATTGTTAATAATTTTTATCAATTAATTAATAGTTATGAATTTCTTATTTTTTAATTAAAAATTAAACAATATTTAATTATTAATAATTATTACAACATAATTAATACTATTTATTTATTATTATTAATTGATTAAAATTCATTAATAATAATTGTTATTAACTTTTTTAATAATTAATAATTAATTATTATATTTTAATAACTATTTATTACTAATTAGTATTAATTAATTACTATTTATTATTATTTGTTGATCATTTATTATTAATAAATACTAATCAATGTTAGGTAATATATTAATAAATAATATTTAATTATCACTTACTACTTACCTATTACCATTAATTATAAATAATTAAATATAAATGATCATTAATTATTATTAATTAATTAACAAATATTAATTAATTGTTTTTAATTATTAATTAAATAATTTCTAATTATTTATTTAACATCCTAGATGTTACAAAGACACAAAAAACTCACACACCTCTTGACACACTCCATAGGTGACCAATTACAATTTTAGCAGTCCAAATACTTGTGATTGATGGTCCAAAGAACCAATATAATTGGGGCTTTGATGGATCAAAATTTATGGTCTGAAGGCCCTGATTTTTAAACACCTTAAATTCACCTGTTTTTCTACTCAAAGTCACAAAATTAATGGACCAAAGATAGTGTTTTTTAAAGGCCTGAAATCCCTCTGCCCAAATAACCCTACTTTGTGATTTGAACGCCCCTTCTTTATTATGACCTCAAGGACTTACTTTTTTACCGACTCAAATGCCTAATATCATCCACGCATGTCATACATGTTGACCACCCTCCCGATTTCCACCATCATCTTCATGCACCAACCAGATGTCAAAATCTTTTCCACCCCCCAATGTTGTCGCCCCTAACTGCTCGTACTCGTCAATGGCCAACACCCTACCCTCATGCAGTGTTGTGACGCTCACCTCCCCCATATGAGTTATGTCATGGGTGGCCATCATCCCGCCATCACCCCTCTATATGCGACCATTTTTGATAGTTGTCATGACCTCACTCGACACTGCATCACACCTATGATTCTAGCCATGCCGCACCCCACTGCCCCATCGTTTCCACTATGAAATCAGTGGTCATTGATCATGCCTTTGGTGATCCAGTCACCACCATCACCATGACCTATCTATGTCAGCGATCATCATCTGTGCCACATCCCTACAACCATATTGTCTAGCAGCACAAGTTACTATGCCACACAACTAAAAATTTTGTGATAATCAATGCTATCTTCTATCACCTAGATAAAAACACTAATAAAGAGTAAACAGAACTGATAAATTCACCCTTTATCAGTGTAAAATCCCATATTTTTCTAGGTACATCCCTCTTCAAGTTTTACAATGGACCTTGGTGGCTGATCCTTATTCGGATAAGGAGATCCTTTGTTAAAAAAATGACCTAAAGTTCAAGGATGTATGTTTAGTTTAATTAATATATTCTAGGTATAAATGTATTAAATGGTATTAAAAGAGTTTCTTGTGAGTTTAGAATGCTTCAAAGGTGGTTCAGGAACTTTCATAGAAGTTGTACTAAAAACTGTTTATTGGATAATTATACGATGTGTACATGTTACATGATGTGTAACTGCCTCCAAACACAGGTCATAAATTAGTTCATGATGTGAAGTGGTTACATATTGGTTACACACGTCATTGGGTACACAGAAATTTAATATTTATAGAACCTACTTACTACTAGTAATGTGGAAAGAATGGTGTTGAACCACATGGAAGAACTTAGTAATTGTTCACACCAAACAAGAAAAAACAAACAAAAGATAAAAACAAAAAGAAAACTTAAGTAAAAAAACAATGAAAATGAAAGGCAGTGGGTGTGAAAATGAAGGTGAAATGGTGTGATGTAGGATTTGAATAGAGAGCAGACAATAATGATGAATTTAGGTTCCTCAGGATGCTTTGAAATAATAAAATGATATTATCCTATTCTACTTATTTTAATTCAATCGTCCAATGCATATGAAAATGGTTATAATTTAATGAGTTATTGATTCGGTAGATCAACACATCTTGGTTAACTTCCTTGAGACTCAATCTTTTGATCTTAACCCTTGAATTAATCAGTTCAATATATATAAGAGATACATTGACCCTGTTCAATTTTCAGTACTTCAGTCAATGATCCAAGGTGAATTGATTCAATACCCTCACCTGTCAGTTATTAGGTAGTGTAAATTGTTCTCATAATTAAACAGAAAAAAACCAAACTAAAAAAATGCACTGAATAAATAATTTAATATAATAAAGATGGATAAAATAAAATTAGAACATAGCATCTTGATTACCCTAATTAGTTTAACTACACATTAAAGCAGAAAAACAAAAAAAATAATAATGAAGAAACATCTCCTGTGAGATTGTTCCTTTCTCTAAATTCAACTCCAATGTTCTACTCCTACTCGATTTCCTATCTCATGATTCTGTTCTCCGTGCTCCGGATGAATGACAGTGTAATGGATTGAGGATTGGATGGATTGATTGGAATGGAACTGGAATGGATGAGTGGAGATAAGTGATTGAGAGTAGTGGAATAGATATGGAAGTATGTGAAGGAAGAATCTGTAAAAAATGGATGGATGGATGAGTTTGGAGGGATCAGTGGAATTGGGCGGAGTGAATGGGTGAATTTGAAGTCGTGGAGGTCTTGAAGTCTCTTAACCTTATACTACCTAAAATGGTGAAGTGAATTATGAAAGTATTTTGATAGTTCTAGAATCAGCCTCCTCCTCAACTGAATGCCCACGCACACCCCTCCATAACTGAATTGATCACCTCCTTCACACCTACACAACAACTAAAAAAATAAATAATAATAATTAATTTATTAGAAGTATATAATATATATATATATATATACACAATGAAACTTTTTATTAAATAAAAAATATGTACAATTTATATATATATATATTCAACAATTAAAATATTAAAAACTAATACTAATTAATAGTATACATAAAATTGACAAATAATATAAATAAATGACAAAATTAATAAATTAATATAAATAATTATTAATAATTATTTTTTTATATTAATAAATAAAGGTAAATATAAATATTATTAAAATATTAAAATCTAATATATTATTGTTATTATTATTATACATTATGTTATTATTAGTAGTATATGTATTATTATAATTATATATTATATTATATTATATAAAAATAGATAAAAATAAAATAAAATAAAAAGAAAGAGATTGGGGGGTTGTGCGGTGCGAGCAAGAGGAGCATGGGGTGTGTGGTTGTGGCGAAGGTAGGTTCATGTATAGGGGAAGAAAGGGGGCGGTCGAATTGATGGATTGAGGGAGATGAGGGGAGTTGAGGTAGGGAAGTGGCGGGTTCAGCTGACGGATGTGAGAAGCAGAGGGAGGCTTCGAGTGACGATGCTACTTCAGGCGGCGCTGGTGAGGTCTGCGGTAGAGGGGTTGCGAGGTATAGGGTAGGTGGCATGCGATGGACAGCCCGAGAGGAAGACTCAATTTTTAGATCTGGAGCTCAGTGGTTCGAGGTTTTTGATTTTTTTAGATTTGGAATTCAAATTTTGTGTTTTGAATTGAATACTTTTTCTTCATCTAGCTTGGTTCAATTTTTATTATTATTCAATTTTGTGTGCTGTCATTGTATTTTTGTTTTTCTACTGCTCAAATTTCTTGTTTCTTTGGTTCAATTTGTTCTGCTACCCATGTTCTGTGTTGTTTCTATGTTGCTTCTAGTGGTGCTGGAAAAATGGAGGGGCAACATTGACAGGCAGAAGGAGGATGGAGAGACAAGTGTGAATGGTGAGACGAAGAAGGATCAGTGAGAAATGGTTCACCGTTGTATTTATGGTGAGACGTGGAAGGGGTGGACAATGTTAGTAGGTTAGAAGAGGAGGGTGTATCGTTGACTTGAGTCACTGATAGAGTGGAACAATGTCGATAGGTTGGACGGGCAGTGACTCAACAGAGGAGGGTGTATTGGTGACTCCCAAAAAAATGGAAAAGGGAAGGAACAATGACTTGAGTCACCAATGGGTGGTGTCGTTGACTCATTTGAGCAACCATTGGAAGCGTCGGACGGTGACTTATTTGAGTCACTGTTAGAAGCTTGGTGATGTTACCTAGACAACAAAGCAGCAAAAATAAATAAATAATTAAAAATAATATTAAATAATTACTTAACTAAAAAAGATAAATTAAATAAACTAACGAAAGTGATTAAAATTACAAATCAAATTTTAAATTGTTAATTATAAAGTAAAATTAATATTCAATAAATAATTACCCACAGATTAAAGTTGATTCACAATTAATTTTAAAAACAATAATAATTAAATTGATTTGTATAAATTAATAAACACATTAATCAATTAATGAATTAATGAAATTACAATAAAATAAAAACAAAGTAATAAATATTTAACGAATATAATTACATTGTTAACATTAATTAAATTAATTAAATAATAAAAAAAGCAAGTTATTTATTTACAAAATAATTAATTAAATTAAATAATTAAAAATTATTAAATTGAAAACTAATTACAAAAAGAATTAATTAAATGAAGATAAATAATAAATTAATTTTATTATTGAAAAACAACAAAAATAAACACTAAAAACACAATTTTAACACATAAAACCATTTTTAACAATTTAATCTTTATAATACAGTAATTATTAATTGTTACACAAAATAAATTATTTTAATAATAAAAAGAAAGAAAAAAAAATTAAAATTTATGCGGCAAAAAAGAAATGAAATTAAGCCACATCAAACTCCCCCACACTTAAATCTTTAATTTTCCTCAAACAAATGCATGCTTTTTACTTTTTACAATATAAAGAATGATTTGTGACATTGAGTTCAAAAAGTGCATTATTTTTTTAATATAGAGGAACAAAATCATGACTGGATTTGCAGGAGTGCTCAAAAAATGGTACTATCTAGTTCCAATTACAAGCTGGAAAAAAAATACTACACAGATTCATCCACTGCTAAATATTTCATGCCTCCTACATGGAATTCACTAATTATCCTACTTCAATTCTAGTTCAAGTTCTGATTCAAAAAGTGGTGGAATGTTAGAAAAAAGTGGAATTAAAACCCTAACCAAAGACACCTTCAATTCTCAAATTCTCTAAGGTTCAAAAAATGTTTATTTATTTTTTGAATCATTTCATTGATACTACTCAAATGATATTAAATTAATTCAATTGTTCCCTTCTTCATTTGGGTTTAAAATTCACCTCACCTAAATGAGTTCATTTTTGATAGGGTGATTTATTTTAATTTTTCCCAGCCATATTTCATGTGTAAGTCACTGTGCATAACACTTATTGGAAGTGAAATTGGATTTTATTTATTAACAGAGACACACCTAGTGCACCTATATCAAAGACTCACCATGGGATCCTATTTTCCCATTTTACACTAGTTTCAAAGGACTTAAAAAATTATCATTTGAGTAGGCTCAATTTGGTGATTTTTTAATTAAAAGATGAATCCCCTAGGATCCACTTAAAATTTCCATTTTTTCTAAATTCATGATCCTAATTTCACAAAAATCTATAATATATCACTCTCTTCCTTAGTTCCCAAACAGAAAATCCATAAAGACAATTTTCTACTTCACTGAGCAATCATTTATCCTCAACACCTTCAGACTCAATGTAACCCT
Organism: Viscum album; assembly: GCA_963277665.1. Classification (NCBI taxonomy): domain Eukaryota; kingdom Viridiplantae; phylum Streptophyta; class Magnoliopsida; order Santalales; family Viscaceae; genus Viscum; species Viscum album. Next base: position 571,901,920 of record OY728151.1, read on the forward strand.
TAATTGCCAAAAGGTTGGTATCCACTATGTAGGATATAATTCATGTACAGTTGAAGCCATATGACCCATAGGTTTTGAAAGAAAATGTAAATACCCAGAATTTCTATGTAATTTTTTTTAAATATATGATAATTTTATGAGTCCGTGAAAATTGACGGCACGTGATTTCGAGGCCCGGTGTGCCCAGAATCAATTTCTGAAGTTTTTTTCGGGTAAGTTCACTGAAAATTTGAGTGGGTTTTTATAAATTTTGAACTGGTTCTTGGAATTGAAATCTGAGGGCACCATTGAACTCACAACGCCGGTATTCGTTTAAGGAGACCTTCACCTCAATGGTAGTTGGTCGAGGGTGAAAGTTAGTTTTTGGGTTTTTTTGTGGAAATAATAAAATAAAATAAACACTTGTTTTATTTTATTTTATCTATAGTAACCACCCATGTAGAAGTTGGAGGTGGGGACCACCAGACCTTAACCTCCCATGAGAGGTTATGGTGGTGGGGACCACCACACCTTAACCTCACATGAGAGGTTATGGTGGTGGGGACCACCCGAGGTCTAAACCTCCTCTTCATGTTTAATTGTGGCGGGGACCACACGACCCCTATTAATGGGGGGAGAGGAAAACCTCTAAACTCCCTCATTAATGAGGGAGAGCCTCTTGACACCTCCACAATTTTAATTGTGTCAACGCACCAATTAAATGTGCCAACCAAGTGATTAATCTGTCCTTTTTTGAATGTTATGCCAACAACTTAATATATATTATAATCTATTATCTTTGGGCTAGCTATTCATTTTTTGACAAAGGAGGATGGAGATTTTGAGAGAAAATCTCTCACCAACGAAGAACTATTTCTCTGAATGAAGAACACTCCACCAATGAAGAACGCCGATGAGGAACACATTCGACTACGAAGAATAAACTCCTTCGACCTTCTTCCTCGAGACTTCCTCCGATGAAGGACATGTTCTTCAACAACGAATCAACGTCCACCTTCTCGCGTCAACGTCAATGAACAATGAACAAGGTAGGGATTTTATTTATGTATGATTTTATTTTCCCATGATTCTTTCCTTCTGAAACAAAGAACACAGACCAACATCTAACTAGCTGATCCGCACATGTTTTCCTTGAGGGTTGGGAATTTTTATTTGCAGGAAGATGTGGGGTGAATGATTGTTTTTCTACTCTCTTCTATTCTTGACAATTCTTTGAAATTCAAGAAGGAATTGAACTGCTTGCTACCACCCTAAATGAGGAGGGTGCGGGCCAAAACAACATGTCCTGACCCCTCCATTGTTCTCCTTTTATTAGAGGTGTTCTTCGGAATGGAGGAAGGCGACTGATGAAGCGTTGTCATGTGCACTCTCAAAAATATTTATACTAAGTGCAGCACAGTGGATGACCTAGGTCGACCTCTTGAGAAGCTTTTGTAGTCAATCACTCACTATTTTTAATTCAATATGTATATATAAACTAAAATGACTAGAAATGATATTTTATAATTGAAAATGAAAAAATAAAAGTAAATATGCAGATGCAATGCAACAGAATGAATGTAGACAAAATGAAGTTAAGACAGAAAGGAGACATTCCCGAGAGCATCACCCAGAGTGAACCTTCATCGTCTCTTTTTTAGTTTCAAATATACTTAATGTGTATGCTCCATCATATGCATGAACATAGACTTCTATATATGGTTGTAAATATACAACACTCTAAACAATCGCCGAGAGACCGTACATCCACCTCCTCGATCGAGGAAGAATGTGACAGAAGTGAAAGCTAAGCCTCAGGTGGAAAGTGGAGACACAAAGGCGCCTTACCCACTAAGATCCCCCTTAGCCTAAATATAAGTAAATAAGAAAAAAATAAACCATTAATGATCAAAGACTTGGGTTCACCACTGAATTACTCCCCTGAGAAATTCCTCGGGTTAGCTACTCATGATCATGAGTATAAGAGATCACAGTGATGGAGAAAACGTGGGGAGAAAACAAAAGAGAGAAAGAATAAGAGTGAAAGGAGAACACTTAAATAAAAATATGAAATTATATTACAAAATTAAATTAAACGAAAATAAAATACTAAACTACATATAATGGCCAACAAAGTCTATTCCTAAGTTTCCAACCCTTTGAAATGAAAAGGAAACACTCTTTTATATGGAGAGGGGACGACATTTTGGATCCAAAATCTGTCCAACGTATTTATGCACGTGGATGGCCTCTTTAGTGACATAATTTGGGAAATTGTCCTTCTTGAAAGTTGTTCGTATATCTATCCTATATCTACCCACAAAATTTGATAATAATTGGACACGTGGGGAGAGAGATATATCCAAAGTACTCCGGATATTTAATTCTGCCAAAAGACTCTTCATCTTCCAATGCATTGAGTTCCAACGCATTAATGTCCTTGAAAATGAAATAATATTGCGTGGTAATATTAAACAGATCCATGTAAAATTTAAGCTTCAATGGTTCTTCCATTTATGAGATATGGTCCCAAAAATAAAATTCTCCAGTTCTGTACATAGTTTTTGAGGCCTGCATTGTGATCTGGATTTGAGCTTCGAAATGATTGATCGAGCTTTGGGTCCATAAGGATAAAATGAATCTCATCGAACATAGAAACCTATAAAAGAAAATTTTTTCAATTTGGATCAGTTTAGAAAAATTTATGGCCGAAACATTAAAATAAATGAAAACTGTTTAAATCCAAAATAAGCCATTTTTCCAATTAAGCTAAAAAATACTCCTAAAACTATAAAATGTGACAATTTCCCTTTAAATAACACATTGGTGGGATTAAAAACAATGAAATTAAGAATAAAATAATTGAAAATATTTGTTCTATCAGTGACGAAGATGACGAAAGCAATGGTGCCGCCACCTACGACCCCCACGACCCGCGCTGCCCCCGCAACGCTCCGGCGCCCCGGCTGAACCTGCTCCACCGCCCCGGGCCAAACCGCGCAGCCCGCCGGCCCTACGCCACTGCTGGACGAACCGGCCTGAGCCATACCATGCCCCGGTCATGTCGTGCCTCGACTGTGCCACACCCCGGCCTGCCGGCCTCCCAAGCCGCCCTGCGCCGCCACCGGCCGAACCGGCCCCGACCGCGCCACCGCCGGTCGAACCGGTCCCGACCGCTCCGCACCCCGACCCATCGGACTTCTGATGACCTAGCCAAACTAGCCCCGATCGCTCCACCCGCTGGACAAACCGGCCCTGGCCGTGCCACCCTGGCCCCCGGCCCAAGCCGCCCCGAGCCGCGCCCTCACGGCGCCCTCCGGGATGAGCAGCCCACGCAGCGCCCTCCGGTCCGAGCCGCCCTCGCGCCGACCCGCGTCAAGTACGTGCCCTCATGAATGTTCCATGCCCTCGCGGCCTTCCGCGGCCCCTTGCGGCCTGCTGGACTGGGCCCAGCGGGCCAGGCCGACCCGAACCGGGTCGGACCGGACCCGGGCCCACTACGACTCTTTACTATCTTTTGGCCATATCATTGGAATCAGGCGTCCATTTGAAGAACCTTCAGCGGACCTGGTAATCTTGGAGCATGAAGGTCCCTTTAAGTATACCCCACTAGAGTTTGGGGTATAGTTGAGATATAGTTAGGTTGGATCATGCACGAATCCAACCGGGTCCCCAGGACTAAAAGCCTAATAAATCACAGACCGAGCGTCCGATTGACACGTTGTCTGTTGCGTTGAGACCCCTATGACGTGGTGGAACTTTGAGATATTTCTTCGTGGGAATTCATGACAATTGGAGTATCGAACAGTAGCTCATGGAACAGATCCTTCCAGTGACGAGTGAGCAGAGTGGGGAGACCTAGTAGCTGGATGAGACCTGACAACTGTTGACCGTTTGACTCGGAGAGACTCTACTAGCCCAGTGGGGAGAACCTGGTTGTGGTAGAAAACCCACAGAGGAGGAGCGCACTTGGTGACACGGCAGACCCACGGTACTCGAAAGGAGGAGTACCTCTGCAGGCTACAAGGGGGAGCACCTGGGTGTGGCGGCAGACCCGTGGTGGGGAGTGCCTCTATGTGACGTAGCAGACGCACGGTACTCAACAGGAGGAGTACCTCAGCAGTCCAAGGTTAGTGGGAAGCACGCTTGGTGTCACAGCAGGCCCACTGTACTCGACAGAGGAGGAGTTCTCCAGCAGCCATGGTTTCGAGAATGTGAATAAAATCCTGGTTGAGCTGAGTTAGTACTTTTGTGTTTTCCTCATGATTGAGATGGATCACTTGATAACTTAGGTATATGTATGGGCATATACCTAAGTAAGGTTATCTGTTGATTTCATACTTTGTGGTTTATCCTTGTTGGATTTTGTGAGACCTTGAGGGTCTCAGAGTCCCTTCTGAGTATCATTATACTCACCCCTACACAATCTATGCCCGAACCTTGTTGTTTTGGTTGCAGACGACATACAACGTTGACTGAGGTTGAGAGTACCAGGACTGGAAGATACTTGGAGGTGGACCTTATGAAAAGTTGGTACGCGAAGGAGATAGATAGAGGTGGAGTGCTGAGGAGGCTATATGTACCTACCCTTCAGGTAGGAATCCTAGAGGATGACCCAATAGCTGTTTTTTCTTTCTTCAGTTGTACTTGTACTTCCAGTTCCTTGTACTTTACAGTTTGTCTTGTATTTTCGGCCCCTTTTACTTTTCAGTACTCCTTTTTTTATACAGTTTACTTAGTGTTTTGTATCCATCTATGTGCTCTGTTGTGTGCATTTACAGGTTATAAAGGTAATGCCTTCCCAGTTTTAGGGAATTACACCTTTGGTGCTAGTCGCTAGCCCCTAGCCTATGGAAGACGGGCTTGGGGTAGTCACGGCACGGGCCCCAGGGGACGGGTCGTGAAAAATTGGTATCAGAGGAGTCTGTTCTACCATAAAACTTAGGACACTGATCTTTCTTTTCCAAGAATCAATAGTGTTAAGTGTAGTGAGTGTGGTTTTCAGTTCAGGGAGTCCAGTGTTGGTGCGGTAGCTGACGTATCCATACACCAGGACCCTGACTTCTGATTTCCGACTTAGTGCATGAAAACACTAATTTTGTGTGTATTTTACAAAGTTTTCTTTAAGTCAGATCAACTAGGTCAGCTCACTAGGTATAATATTTTGACCGTGTCACATCTGTTTCTTTTAGGATGCCTCCACGCAGACATCCGACTAGAGTTCCAAGAGTTATATACACCGACAACCCATCGAGCGATGAGGCCTCAGTGTAGGGCCCTTTTTAAATAGAGGCACCAGTGGAGGAACCAACGATACCAATCCCTGTTGGGCCACCAATACCACCAGCTCCATCAGTAGAGAGTGTACGCCACTTGAGCACGTTGCACGAGTTTCAGCGCCAGAGGCCACCCAAGTTCAGGGGAGAGACAGAGCCACAGGAGGTTGAGGATTGGCTGGAGGCTGTGGTGAGAGTTTTTAGACTAGTAGGGACACCAGAATACCTCATGGTGATTCTTTCTGCCAGCCTTCTATAGGAAACAATGAGAAGATGGTGGAGCTTGATGCTCTAGGTTTATGATGAGATGACGCTTCTCTGGGCAGACTTCGAGAGCCTGTTTCAGGCAGAGTTTGTCCTAGTGACTCTTCGTGTATTGCGCATTCAGGAGCTACTTCATCTGCAGTAGGGAAACATGACTATAGTTCAGTACTCAGTGAAGTTCACATACCTCTCATGTTACTCCACCGATATGGTGCATGACCCATTCTTCAGGGTCCAGACCTTCGAGTAGGGACTTAGGCAGGAAATCAGGGCTTCAGTGATCTCATTCAGCATCCCAGCGCAGGCGGGGGTGTTAGAGAGAGCCCTCCTAGTGGAGAGTTTCCTTACTGAGTAGTCTCTAGTAGTGAGATCCACTACCAGTTGACACATAGCAGAGTCTTCTGTAGCTGGCATCAGACAGATGTCGCAGAGGTCCAAGAGGACCATACCTACAGGTGGACGACCGCATGACTTAGGATCGGTTGTGCGGGGTACCCTAAGTGGAGAAAGACATTCCATGAGCGGGCGGTGTTATGCATGCGGTGGGTAGGGTCACATGGATCGTGACTGCATGACCCTCTGTTCAGATGATCAGCAGACGGTTGAAGGACTGCCCATGCAAATACATAGATTCAATCGAGGTGGTCTACAGGGAGCAGGCAGACGTGGCAAAGGAGCTGGCCATGCAACTGGCAGTGGAAGATGATTCGATGTGTTACCACCACCACCACCAGGAGGTCCACCCCAACCGCAGGGAGCAGGTGGACAGGGGAGATCTCAACTCCAGGCAGCTGAGGCATACGATCATGGTGCTCTGGAGATGATTCGAGGTACAATCTGTGTCTACTCCACCATAGTTGTAGTACTTATATACACTGGTTCTAGTCACTCTTTCATTACCACTGCCCTCTTTTGGAGCTCGAGGATTCCGATGTAGCCGTTGTCTCGATCCTTATGGCTATAGACTCCTACAGGAGCGGATTCGACAATTACGCACTGGTGATGGTGGTGTGAGATTACTCTAGGAGGCGATAGCTTCGACTAGGATCTCCTAATAGTGGCATCGAGGCCTTATGACGTCATCTTGGGTATATAATGGTTATCTACAGTCCATGCTCAGATTGACTGTATTAGGCGCAAAGTACAATGTGTCCGCACGGATGAGACCAAGTTTACCTTCACCGGAGAGAAGGGAGACTTTTCAGCACAAGATGGACTTACTCGGAGGAGAGTGTAGCCAATCACTCATCAATTGGATAGCCTTACCCTTAGAGCAGTTGATGTGGAGAGTCTGAGCTATCCTGTAGTGGTGGACCTATACACGGATGTCTTCCCTGATGATATTTCAGGTCTGCCCCCTCGTAGATAGGTAGAATTTTACATTGAATTGTACCCCGATATGACACTGATATCTACACCAGCATATCGGATGGCTCCCGTGGAGCTTCACGAGCTGCGGGTACAACTAGAGGACTTGCAGGGGAAGGGATTCATCCGTCCTAGTATTTCTCCCTAGGTAGCCCCAATTCTGTTCTCCAAGAAGGCGTATGGGATCTTGAGGCTTTGTGTTGACTATCAATGCCTGAACCAGGTGAACGTGAAGAACAAGTACTCACTCCTGAGGATTGAAGACCTCTTTGATCAGCTGAAGGAATCACGATAGTTCTCGAAGATAGACCTCAGATCAGGCTATCACCAGTTCAGAGTTCGAGACAAGGATGTGCAGAAGACAGCTTTCAGATGTCAGTACAGCCACTACGAGTTCTTGGTTATACCATTCGGCATAACCAATGCTCCAGCAGTGTTCATGGGACTCATGAATAGGATCTTTCATCCATACCTCGATTTCTTTGTCATAGTCTTCATCGACAACATTCTGATCTACTCGACTACTAAGGAGGAACATGCCTATAATTTACAGGTAGTAATGGACATACTCTGAGAGCACCAGCTTTATGGTAATCTCTCAAAGTGACAGTTTTGGATCCAAGAGGTTCACTTTCTGGTACATGTCATCTCAGAGGCTGGAGTTGCAGTGGATCCAATGAAGATTGATGCGGTACTTTCTTGGGAGCCACCCAAGAGTGTGATAGAGGTATGAAGTTTTCTGGGTTTGGCTGGTTATTACTAGAGGTTTGTAACAGACTTCTCCAGAGTTTCAGTACCACTATCAGCCTTGACTAGGAAGGGGAAACCCTTTGTGTGGTCGGATAGATGCCAACAGAGATTTCAGGAGCTGAGGAAGAGGTTGACTAGTGCTCCTGTCTTGAGGCTTCCAGAGGAAGGCATAGAGTATGTATTCTACTACGACGCATTAGGGACCGGGCTCGGATGTGTCCTAATGCAGGAGCGAGTAGTGATCGTATATGGTTCATGACAGCTGATACAACATGAGTCGAACTATGCTACCCGTAAACTGGAGTTAGAAGTAGTTGTCTTCGCCTTGAAGATGTGGCGACACTATCTAATGGGTGAGCATTTTACCGTGTACTCTGATCACAAGAGTCTCAAGTATATCTTATCTCAGAAGGTCCTGAACATGAGACAACGACATTGACATGAGTTCCTCTAGGACTATGACTTCAAGATAGTCTATAATCCTAGGAAGGGGAATGTTGTTGCAGATTCACTCAGCAGGAGGTCTAGCATACAGCTGATTTATAGATATCCTTTGTGGATATAGATGGATCAGCCTTCATTCAGTCTCTTATAGTCACTCCCCCACTTCTTCAGTGATTCATGGAGGCACAACATGAGGACACTTACTGTGAGACATGACGTGCTCAGATAACCATAGGACATGCACCTGATGGATTTTTTGAAGGTGGGGAGCACATCATTTTCTTCAGAGGACATTATATGGTACCAGTGTCACTTCAAGAGGAAATGTTGAGGGAGTTCCACACATCCCCTCTAGCGTTACATCTAGGAGTGGCGAAGATGTACCAGGATCTACGATGACAACACTGGTGGCTGGGAATGAAGAAAACAGTAGCAGAGTTTGTTTCTCAGTGCCTCACTTGTCAGCAAGTGAAGGAGGAGCACTTGGTACCAGCGGGCTTAGTTCAGCATTTAAAGGTCCCAGAGTGGAAGTGGAATGAGATATCCATGGAATTAATGACATGAATTCCACGTATATCCAAGGGTCATGACTCTATCTAGGTGATCGTTGATCGACTCACCAAGTCAGCCCACTTCCTACCAATCAGAGAGAAGGGTTTAGTAGAGAGCTTGAGACACCTCTATGTGCGGGAGATTTTGAGGCTACATGGATTAACTTTGACGATTATCTCAGATCGTGATGCATGATTTACTTCTCAGCTATGGAAGGGGTTGCAAGAGGCTTTCGGGACGCAGCTTCATTTGAGCACCTCCTTCCATCCTTAGACGGATGGCCAGACTGAGCGGACCATTCATACCCTCGAGGACATGATGCATGCTTGTGTCCTCAACTTCGGTCGCAGTTGGGAGGATCACTTAACTTTGGTGGAGTTTTCATACAATAATATATATCACTCCACCATTGGGATGACACCTTTAGAGGTGTTATACGGACGACCTTGCAGATCACCTTTGTGCTAGACAGACCCAGGGGAGTCAGCACTAGTGGGACCATAGATGGTATGAGCTACCATAGAGAAGGTGAAGATCATCTAGGAGCGGATGAAGACTACACAGATCAGGCAAAATTCGTATGCCGACAGGTGATGGAGACCTATGGAGTTTGAGTATGGCGACCATGTCTTTCTATGGGTCTCACCCTGACGAGGTCTACAAAGATTTGGCCGAGGTAGAAAGTTATCTCTGAGATTCATTGGACCTTTTAAGGTCCTCAACAGAGTTGGTGAGGTGTCTTACAGCTTAGCTCTTCCACCTCAGTTGCACCGGGTGCACAACGTCTTCTACATATCCCAGTTGAGGAGATACGTGCACGAACCTTTCCATATCATCGACCATGGCGAGATGGAGTTGATGATGGGGAGAATTTTACAGAGGTTCCAGTAGAGATTGAGGATCAATATGAGAGGCTCCTTCATGGACGATTGATACCTCTGGTGCGCGTTCGCTGGCAGCACGGGAACCTCTAGGAGAGCACATGGGAGAGGGAGGCTCAGATGTGTTCTCAGTACCCCCACTTGTTCCCTTATTTTGAGTTGTAGCTTATGGGGAAATAAAGCCTGGAGGTGGGGAGAATATAAAGACCCGGAATTTCCATGTATTTTTTTTAAATATATGAGAATTTTACAAGTCCGTGATAATTGACGGTGCGTGATTCCAAGGCCTGGTGTGCCTGGAATCAATTTATGAAGTTTTTTTTGGTATGTTCAGTGAAATTTCAAGCGGGTTTTTATAAATTTTGAAACAGTGCTTGAAATTGAAATTCGAGGACACCATTGAACTCACAGAACCGGTATTCACTTAAAGAGACCTTCACCTCGACGACAGTTGGTCGAGGGTGAAAGTTATTTTTTGGGGTTTTCTTGGAAATAATAAAATAAAATAAACACTTGTTTTATTTTATTTTATCTCTAGTAACCACCCATGTGGATGTTGAAGGTGGGGACCACCAAACCTTAACCTCCCAAGAGAGGTTATGGTGGTGGGGACCACCTCACCTTAACCTCCCATGAGAGGTTATGGTGGTGGGGACCACCTGAGGTCTAAACCTCCTCTTCATGTTTAATTGTGGTGGGGACCACCTGACCCCTATTAATGGGGGGAGAGGAAAACCTCTCAACTCCCTCATTAATGAGGGAGATCCTCTTAACACCTCCACAATTTTAATTGTGCCAACGCACCAATTAAATGTTCCAACCAAGTGATTAATCTGTCCTTTTTGAATGTTATTCCAACGATATAATAGATATTATAATCTATTATATTTGGGCTATCTATTTGATCCGCACATTTTTTCCTTACTGGTTGGGAATTTTTATTTGCAGGAAGATGTGGGGTGAATGATTGTTTTTATACTCTCTTCTATTCTTGATAATTATTTGAAATCCAAGAAGGAATTGAACTGCTTGCTAGCCCCCTAAATACGAAGGGTGTGGTCCAAACCAACATGGCCTGACCCCTCCGTAGTTCTCCTTTGATTAGTGGTGTTCTTCGGAATAGAGGAAGGCGACGAAGACGATGAAGGCAACAGCGGCGCCCCCTGCAGCCCCCGCGACCCGCGCCGCCCCTGCGATGCTCCGGCGCCCCGGGCCGAACCACGTAGCCCGCTGACCCCGCGTCGCCGCTGGCCGAACTGGCCCATGTTGCGCCGCGCCCTGACCGCACAGCACCCCGGCCCGCCAGCCTCTCGAGCTGCCCCGCGCCACCGCCGGCCGAACCGACCCAGGCCGCGCCGCACCCCGGCCCGCCGACCTTCCGAGCCCCCGGCCGAACTGGCCCTGGTCGCGCCACCCGCTGGCCGAACTGGCCTCGGCCGTGCCACCCCGTCCCCTGGGCCGAGCCGCCCTGAGTCACGCCCCCGCGGCCCTCCGAGCCGAACCTACCCCGCACCCCGGGCCGAGCCGCCCTCGCAGCGCCCTCCGGGCTGAGCCGCCCACGTGGCGCCCTCTGGGCCGAGCCACCCTCGCGCTGACCCACAGCCGGTCCGCGCCCTCACAGACCTCCACGGCCTGCTGGGTAGGACCCAGCAGGCCAGGCCGGGCTAGACCCAACGGGTCAGGCCGCACCTACCCGAACCGGGTCAGTCTGACCGGGTCGGACCGGACTAGGGCCCACTACGACCCTTTACTTTATTTTGGCCATATCATTGGCACCGAACATCTGTTTGACGAACCGTCAACGGACCTGGTAATCTTAGAGCATGACGGTCCCTTTGAGTATACCCCACTGAAGTTTGGGGTATAGTTGAGATATGGTCAGGTTGGATTGTGCACGAATCCAACCAGGCCCCCAGGACTAAAAGGCTAATAACTCACAGACTGGGTGCCCGATTGATGCACCGTATGTTGCATTGAGATCCCTATGACATGGCAGACCTTTGAGATACTTCTTTGTGGGACTTCGTGATAGTTGGAGTATCGACCAGTAGCTCGTGGAGCAGATCCTTATACTGACGAGTGAATAGAGTGCAGAGACCTAATAGCTAGCTGAGACCTGACGACTGGTGACCGTTTGACTCAGAGAGACTCTACTAGACCAGTAGGGAGCGTTTTGTTGTGGTGACAGACCCACGGTTGAGGAGCGTGCTTGGTGACGCGGCAGACCCATGGTACTCGATAGGAGGAGTACCTCTGCTAGCTACGAGGGGGAGCGCCTGGGTGTGGCCGCAGACCTGTGGTGGGGAGCGCCTCTATGTCATGTAGTAGATCCATGGTACTCGACAGGAGGAGTACCTCAGTAGTCCAAGGTTAGTGGGAAGCGTGCTTGGTGTCATGGCAGGCCCACTATACTCGATAGAGGAGGAGTTCTCTAGTAGTCGTGGTTTCGAGAATGTGAATAAAATCCTGGTTGAGCTGAGTCAGTACTTTTGTGTTTTCCTCATGATTGAGATGGATCACTTGATAACTTAGAAATATGTATGGGAATATACCTAAGTAAGGTTATATATTGATTTCATACTTTTTGGTTTATCCTTGTTGGATTTTTTGAGACCTTGAGGGTCTCAAAGTCCCTTCTGAGTATCATTATACTCACCTCTGCACTGGTTATGCCCGCACCTTGCTGTGTTGGTTGCAGACGATGAACAACGCTGACTGAGGTTGAGATTACCAGGACTGGATGGTACCCAGAGGTTAACCTTACGACGAGTCGGTACGCATAGGAGACTGACGAAGGTGGAGTGCTGAGGAGGCTATTTGTACCTACCATTCAGGTAGGAATCCCGGAGGACAACCTAGAAGCTGTTTTTCCTTTCTTCATTTGTACTTGTACTTCCAGTTCCTTGTACTTTACAGTTGGGCTTGTATTTTCGGCCTCTTTTAATTTTCAGCACTCTTTTGTTATACTGTTTACTTAGTGTTTTGTATCCAGCTGTGTGCTCTGTTGTGTGCATTTATAGGTTATAAAGGCACTGCCGTCCCAGTTTTAGAGAATTGTGCCTTTGGTTCTAGTCACCAGCCCCTGGCCTATGGAAGGCAGGTTTGGGGTAGTCACAGCACGGGCCCCAGAGGACGGGTCGTGAGAGAAAAATTGAAAAATTTGAAAGAATTTTGAAAAAATTTGACCATTTTTTTGAAAAAGAATTTAGGTGGAAATTGAAGTGGTAAAAAATGACCCCCTCTCCCCACACATAAAAATCAACATTGTCCCCAATATTGACTCTTAAGGTGGAAGACAACTTAGTTTAAAACAAATTGGTAATTCAACACTTGAAATAATGAGAGGGTTAGTAATGAGATTCAAAATTTTTTTCCACATAAAAATAAAACGAAGAGAGAAAAAAAGAAAAAGAATATATAAAATAACTACACCAGCCAACACTAACAAATCAAGTTCAATGTTATGAAAGGTTTATGCTTTGAATTTTTAAGAGAAGAATAAATATTTTGTCAATGGATTTCAAATAGTTGCATGATATGGAATAAAGTACACCAGTATCAATAGTAACATGAAAATGAATGCAGTGGGTGCAATAAGTTTTAACAATTAAATTTATAATACATTTTAAACTTATTAAATACTAGCAAGCAAACACCCAAGAAAAAAAGACAATTCACACTTTCCATATAAATTAGGGGGCTCCCCCACATTAATTCATAGTAAAAAGAAAAATTAATGACTTAAAATGACAGAATTAAATTAAACACTCTACTAATGTATAAAAATTTCATTCATTCGGTTTATGAAGATCCCACATGTTTGATTTATTCTAGGACTCTAGCTGCTCCATTCAAGAACCTATAAGTTATAAAAAAAATTACATGATACTTCAAGAATTTAAATCTCAAAGTAAAAAGAAACCAGAGTACGAGTTAGTGAGTTTTATATAGTGTTCTTCAAATAGCATCTTCCTTCTACCATGAATGTTCCAAATAAGGTTTCCACTAGTAAAATTTCTCTCAACCAACCGTAGACCACCTGCACCTCATTACAACCATTAATCATCAACCAAAAACCATCAATCAAGACAAAAAAATATGTCAATGAAACGCAATAATAAAGGTTCACCAAGCAGAGAGATACACCACAGAGTAAAGATCATTTATTCAAACAAAAAAATTAAAATATAAAACAATAGAAACTATGGGTTTCCTCCCATGCAACGCTAGGTTTAAAGTACCCAGCTAGACTTTATTCCCCTAAATATTTCTAACCATGATCATTTAATGGGTGCGACTTGTTGGTGGTGTGGACTTCACTATTGTCTAAATAATTAAAATAAGGATCACCTAATATATTCTCATCTTCAGTAGCAAGCATAATTCTCCAAAACTTATCTAGAAAAATAAGTGGATGCATGTTATCCTGGCCAACTTAGCCTCTAAAACCCACTTCCTCAGCTCTAAAAATGTTCAACAACATCCCATGAAAATTACTTAAATAATAAAGAATTATTTCACATTCTCCACCACACTTAGAGGCTTGAAAAATCTCAAAAATAGAAGAAGAACCAGTAGCAAACTCCTCATAATTTTCAGTAAGTGTTCCCAGCTCAGCTTGTAAAGCGAACAACTCAGAATTATCTAAAATTAAAGAATCATACTTATCTTCCAATAGGTACTTCCCAATGTCTATAGAGGACTTAAATGATGTGAAACTTTCAAGTTTAGTTTCGAAGTAATCACACATAGTAATAGACTAAACAAGAATGATATTTTCATGTAAATACACTTGTTCATAATGAGAACAATCAGGTTTTTTAGCAGGAATAAATCTAGAACTATCTCCAGCTTCAAAAACATTCAAACAATCAACTTCACAAGGGAAAATTTCATAAACAAGTTGATACAGTTCAAGAAAAAGTTGTGACTCACCCTCCAAAATGGGTTCCAAGTAAATCATTTCCTCATCAATAGAAAGGTGTAGGGAAAGAGCAGTAGCCAAGGAAAAAATTTCAATGGTCTGAGGAATGAAAATCTCTGTGACCTCAAGTGGGAAAGACCCATACTCAACTCTAACCTCAATTTTGAAACATTGGTTCACAACAAAATATATGAAATTGAAACTAACCTCATGTTGGGGCTTTTAAAACACCAAAATTTCCTCCACATCATCAATAGATTGGAGGGTGAGTTTCCCTTTGGATACATAAATAATGGCATAACCAGTAGCAAGGAAGGGTCTTCCTAGGATGATTGGGACCCTTTTATCACATTTCATATCAAGGATTAGAAATTTTGTGGGTAGTGTGAGTTTTCCTACACTCACTAATAGGTCATCCACCCTACCATATGGGTGTGTGAGTGACCTATCAGCAAGTTAAAGAGAAACAGAAGTTGGTTACATATCTTTAAGACCTAGCTTTTTAAAAAAGGAGTAAGGAATAAGATTTATACTCGCTCTTAACTCACATAAACAATTAAGTTTCCCACTTCCTCCTATTCAACATTAAATGATAAATCTTCCAGGGTCCTTCACTTTTGGAGGCAACTTCCTCAACATAATTTCACTTCATTCCTCATTGAGATTAATTGTATCCAACTTCTTCCAATCATTTTTGTTCTTCAGAAAAATTTTGGTGAATGAATCATATGAAGAAATTTTATCCAAGACTTATAATAAAGGCATGTTGATGCTGAATCTTTGAATAATTTTTAGGAACCTCAGGTAGTCAGATTCATCACTCTTTTTCACTCTTTCATAGAAGGGAATGGGAGGGGTATAATGTTTTAGAACAGGTTCATTATTTATCTTCTCCTCAAAACCAACTTCCTTTTTTTCTTATTTAATCAACTCCCACTTCATTTTCCTTGGTTCCTTAGATTCTTTAGGCATGGGTTTCACATTTTGTTCATTTTGGACCAAGTTTTCCAAATTTATAGATTGGGAGTTTTCATTGTTTTCATTATTAGAAACAACTTTTCATCATTTTTAGTTTTATTGGGAGTTACTTTCCATGTTATTGGGTTTGAAATCCAGATATGGTGGTCACAACCATGATATTCTATCTTGGATTAGGAATTGAAGTGTTGGGTAGCTTTCTCTTTTCCCTACCACCTTGATCTCAATCCATTTGACCCATTTGAACTTCTAAATTATGAATCTTGGAATCTGTGTCCTTCCTTAGTGATCTAATCTCACCCAAAAATTGTTGCAACATACCCTTTAACTCCCATTAATAATTAGATGTCTCAGACTCATATTTATTTGAGTTATAAGTTCTAGGGAATGACTGGTAGTTTAGGGTAGCGGGCTGCTTGATGACACCTTGTTCTTTCAAGGAAAAGTTTGGATGATTTTTGTACCCACTATTAAACTAATTTGAGAAAGGATCATTTTCCACTTGGTTCCTAGATCTAAAATCTACAAACTAGGCACACTCATCAGATTGGATTGGGCGTTCAATGTTTGGGTGGTATCTTTGAGTGTGACCGAACATCCCACAGTGACAACACTAATCCCTTAGAACTATATCATCAACAATAACAGTCTGGGGGTTGGTTTTATCCCTATGTATGACTCTCTTCTTAGTGCACTTTTGTTGGGACTTTTGATCCAACTTATCAAACAATTGTTTAAACTCTTCTGTAGTGAATTCAGAGAAGTCACCCCCACTAGATTGGTCAACTAAGTTCTCATTATAAGGGGTGAGGGAATTATAAAAAGTATCTATGAGTAGATTGGGAGCTAAATAATGGTTGGGGATTTTCCTAAGAAGGCCTATGAACCTATCCATGCTTTGTGAAAAAGATCTCTCTCATCCTGGACAAAGCCAGTGATTTTGTGCCTAACCTCAATGGTGGGGTTCCTGGGATAAAATTTAGAGACAAAATCATTAAGCACCTCATCACTAGTTTTAAATATTTCCTCATAAATGTTTTCAAACGAAGTCCTAGCCCCCCCTTTAGATAGAATGGAAAAAATCTCAACCTCAACTCCTCCTCACTCAGATCTCGTAGAGGCAGTTGCTGGATAGAACCATAAAACTCTCTAATGAACTCTAAGGAGTCCTCTGCTGGTAGACCATTTAAAGAAGGAAGTTAAGAGATATGAGACGTTTTAATCTCATATCTCCTAGACCTAGGAGACAAACTAATGCAGGATGGATTGCTTGACACTGTTGGAATTTGAAACTCTCTAAGCATAGCTCTCTCAGGGGCATGAACAAAGGGTTGTGGCACATTCAAATTTTAGTTTTCAGCTATGTTTTCTAGATTTTCTATTTTTGTTTTCTTTCATTATCTAAGGTTAGAACAATGTTTGTTGATATAAAAAATTGAGGAATCAAGTTCTACCTTATACGTCCTAGTGTGCACACAGTAAGTAAAAACAAAATTGATTTTTTGTATAGTTTTTTGAGTTTTTAGTTCTTGATTTTATATTTTTTCTACTTTTTGTTATATTTAATTTTTTTTATCTTTTTACTTGGTTGCACGTGCTTTCCCTAAAAACAACACCAAAATTTGTCCGCGCACGTCATTGGGTACACAAAAATTTAATATTTATATAACCTACTTACTACAAGTGCTGTGGCAAGAAGGGTGTCAAACCATAGGGAAGGACTTAGTAACTGTACAGAACAAACAAGAAAAAACAAACAAAAGATAAAAACAATAAAAAACTAATGTAAAAAACAATGAAAATGAAAGGCAGTGGGTGTGAAAATGAAGGTGAAATGGTGTGATGTAGGACTTGAATAGAGAGAAGATAGTAATGATGAATTTAGGGTCCTTGGGCTGCTTTGAATGATAAAATGATATTATACTATTATATTTAGTTTAATTAAATCATCCAGTGCATATGAAAATGGTGATAATCTACTGAGTTACCAATTTAGTATATCAACACAGCTCAGTTAACTTCCTTGAGCCTCAATATTTTGATCTTAACCCTTGAATTAACCCATTCAATATGGATAAGAAATACATTTACCTTTTCCAATTTTTGGTACTTCAGTTAATGATCCAAGGTGAATTGATTCACTACCCTCACCTATCAGTTATTAGGTAGTGTAAATTGTTCTCGTAATTTTTCAGAAAATAAAACCAAACTAAAAAAAATGCATTGAACAAGGAATTTAACATAAGCAAGATGGATAAAAAAAATCAGAACATAACAGCCTGATTCTCCTAATCAGTTTAACTACACATTAAATAAGAAAAAAAAAACAAAGAAAAAGAAAACGAATAAAGAAACATCTCTCGTGAGATTTTTCTTTTCTCTAGCTTCAACTTTGATGTTCTTCCCCTACACGATTGCCTGTCTCCTACATCTATTCTCTATGCTCTGTATGAATGGTGGTGGAATGGATCTAGGATTATATAGATTTATTAGAATGAATCTGGAATGGATGAGTGGAGATGATTGATCAAGCATAGGGGAATGGATATGGAAGTATGTGTATAAAGAATCTAGAAAAAGATGGATGGATGGATGAATGTGGAGGGATCGGTGGAATCGGGTGGAGTGAATAGATGAAGTCAAAGTTGGGGGGGGGTCTCGAAGTCTCGTAACCTATTAATACTTGAAATGGTGAAGTGAATTTTGGAAGTATTTTGATGGTTCTAGAATTATCTTACTCCTCAACTGAATGCCTGCACACACCCCTCCATAATTGAATTGATCACCTCCTCCGCACCTACACAACAACTGAACAAATAAATAATAATAATTAATTTATTAGAAGTATAATATATATATATATACACACAATGAAACATTTTATTACATAAAAGATATATATATATATATATATATATATAATATACAACAATTAAAATATAAAAAACTAATACTAATGAATAGTATACACAAAATTGATAACAAAATATAAACAAATGAAAAAAATTAATAAATTAATATAAATAATTATTAATAAATATTTATTTTTGAATTAATAAATAAAGGTAAATATAAATATGATTAAACTATTTAAATCAAATCTATTATTCTTATTATTATTATACATTATGTTATTATTAGTAGTATATGTATTATTATAATTATATATTATATTATATTATATAAAAATAGATAAAAAGAAAATAAATTTAAAAGAAAGAGATTGGGGGGGGGGGTTGTGCGGTGCGAGCAAGAGGAGTAGGGTGTGTGTGGCTGCGGTGCAGGGAGGTTCGTGGATAGGGGAAAAAATTGGGCAGTTGGCTTGATGGATTGAGGGAGAAGAGGGGAGTCGAGGTAGGGCAGTGGAAGGTTTGGCCAGTGGATGCAAGTAGTGGAGGGAGGATTCGAGGGGCAGCGCTGATTCAGGTGGCGCCAGTGAGATCCGTAGCAGAGGGGTCATGAGTAATAGGGCAGGTGGCGCACGGTGGATAGCCAGAGAGGAAGACTCAATTTTCAGATTTCGAGCTTAGTGGTTTGAGGTTTCTGATTTTTTTAGATATGGAATTCTGATTCAGTGTTCTGAATTGATGACTTGTTTTTCATCTGGATTGGTTCAGTTTTTTTCCTGTTCAATTTTTTGTGATGCCATTATATTTAAGTTTTGCTTCTGATCAAATTTATTATTACTTAGATCCGATTTTCTATACTGCTTGTGTTCTATGTTGTTGTTGCATTGCTGCTGGTGGTTCAAGCAAAATGGAGGGGAAATGGTGACAGGAGGAAGGAGGATGGAGAGACAGGTGTGAATGGTGAGATGGAGAAGGTTCAGTGAGAAATAACTTACCGTTGTAGTGACAGTGAGATAGGGAAGGGGTGGCTGGTGTCGGTAGGTTAGGAGAGTAGGGTGTATTAGTGACTTGAGTTACTCATAGAGGGGAACAGTGTCGGTAGGTTAGATAAGTGGTGACTCAACAGAGGAGGGTGGTAGGTTGGATAAGTGGTGACTCAACAGAGGAGGGTGTATCAGTGACTCCCAAAAAATGGAAAAGGGAAGGAATGATGACTCGAGTCACCAATGGGTGGTGTCAGTGACTCATCTGAGTCACCGTTGGCAGTGTCAGATGGTGACATATTTGAGTCACTGTTGGAAGCTTAGTGGTGTCACCTCCACAACAAAGTAGCAAAAACAAAGAATAAATTAAAAATAATATTCAATAAATACTTAACTAAAAAAAATAAAAAAAAATAAAATAAAAAAGTGATTTTAATTATAACTCAATTTTTAAAATTATTAAAAACAAAACAAAATTAATATTTAGTAAATAATTACCCGCAGATTAAAGTTTATTCACAATTAATTTTAAAAACAATAATAATTAATCTGTTTTGCATAAATTAATCAACATATTAATCAATTAAGGAATTAATGAAATTAAACTAAAATAAAAAAAAGTAATAAAATATTTAAATAATAGAATTAAATTGTTAACATTAATTAAATTAATTAAAGAATCAAAAGAAAAAGTAAGTTATTTATTTAGAAAATAATTATTTAAATTAAATAATTAAACATTATTAAATTGAAAACTAATTAAATAATAATTAATTAAATGAATAAAAATAATAAATTATTTTTTTATTGAAAAATGAATAGAAATAATAAATTATTTTTTTATTGAAAAATAAAAAAAATAAACACTAAAAACAAATTTTTAACACATAAATTCATTTTTAACAATTTAATCTAAAAAATACAATAATTATTAATTATTACACAAAATATATTATTTTAATAATAAAAAGAAAGAAAAATGTGAAAATTTATATGGAAAAAAGTAATGAAATTAAGCCACATCACACGTCATGAACCTGATTCACATCATGTAACTATCGATCGGGATAAATATTTACTTGGGGTGATGAGTTTTTCGACAAAACTTAAAAATAAGGAAATACACGGTGTGAAAGGATTACACGCCATGTATTCCTCATACCTAGTAGTTTTAAGTGAGTAGTGTGTTTTATTATTTCATTCCATAATGTGCCACTATTCCTCATCTCAACCATAGGACAATTTCCAAGTGATTTTGTAGTATCCTCTTCTGTTATGAACATCTCTATTACACATCCAATCTTTGGTGAATGTTTATGCTTAGGTTTCCCTTCTCTTTCTTCATTCCTTGTTGTGGTGGTGGAATATTTTGACCGCAAGTTTGTTTTGGGGTTTTGATCTTAACCTAGATTGATCTAGGTTATTCTTGTGATCTTTTTCTTTTTCTTCCTTATTGGTATTTACCATTGGAAGCATTGCGTTGATCGCCAAATAAAGGTAGGGAGTCTAAAATTAACCCTATCGTTTATTTAATTGTCAACTTTAGGAAATATTATGATTTCACCAATGTAACATGTGATCTAATTAATTTATTCATTGATTAATGGTAAATTATGGATTGGAATATTGGTTGGGTCCCTTTGGATTCAATGGTTGATGTGACCTGGCTTATTGTTACCCATGGGGTGAGAAAACCTTTAAATAATAAGAACATGGCTAATGGTTTAAAGTGTGTTTAGCATGGAATGAGGCTTTAGTTGATTGCTTGATATAAAATCCCTAGGTAATGAAATATTTCTTATTGATATGAATTTTGATCATATGATACATAAATGAAACTATAATTTAAATACAAATGGTAATCTGCATAATTAACCATTGAGGCTTATGATGTGATATTGTGACATCGTTTCTATTATGACTTATTGAGTTCATGTTGAAATTCTTATATAGCGGGATATTCTTAGTGTTACATGCTTAAATGATTATATATATGACTTTTACCATAGGATTAAATTCTTATATAGTGGGTGTGGCCCAGTTATACATACTGAAATGATTATATATCAGGCTAGCTCAGTGATACATGCTAAAATGCTTATATAGTAGGCTCTGCCCAGTGCTACATGCTGAAATGATTATATATAGAGCTATGCCCAGAGGATGAAATGATTATAAAGAGGGATATTCTCGGTTGGATTATTATACCTTGGTTTATGGTTTATGGATATGGTTGGCATGGTTGTCCTACATGCTCAGAGACATTCCGACATGGTGCCAAAGCGAGTTGATTGATGTATTATATTAATTGATTAATTAATACACCTGTTTATTGCTTTATTACAAACACTTTTTATTAGACTGATTTTGTTTAGACATGGTGGTGTCGAACTACTGAGTTTTACTCACATCCTATTCTGGCCACCATTTGATACCTGAACAGATTACATGGATGCAGGTTTTGGATAAGGGCAAGGGACCTTGTTGCTTAATGTTGATTTCTCAGATGGGGTGGAGTTTAGATACAAGATTGACCAGGGGTTCGGGACCGAGTTCTTTGAATTATTTTGTGTCAGCTGGTTCTTTAATTTGTATTGTTTTCAGTTTCACCTTTAGATACATATCAGCTTTTCATTACATGATTCTTCATTATTGGTTTATCGGTTTCTCTTTTACCTATGATTTTTATTATATTTTGCTTCTACTTTTTTCCATTACTCTAATATTTATTATTATAAATTATTCTACTGTATTTTACTCTATACCAGGGGGTATAGTCTCCCCACTATACATATCACACCACTGCTACCAGTTGGTAGCCTCTAGAGTACAAGGAGGCATGCTTGAAGTCTAGTAACTAACCCAGTTTGGCCACGTGAGAGTGCCAGATCGGGGGATATTACAATCAACACTGATAAAGGAATGCCTTTATTAATATTTTTTTAGTGTTGATAAATGATGATCTTTATCAGCGATAAAAATCATTGATATAAGGTATATTTATAAAAACAATTATATCATTATTAAACATATATTAATATATAAATATATTTATATTGATAAAAATATAATATATTTTATTAAATATTATTTATATATGACTAAATATACATTTACACTTGATATATAAGATATTTAATTAAAAATGACATATAAAATGAAAATTATATATTATTAAAAATCTTATTTATTATATATATATATATATAAGTTTCTTAAATATTATTTATATAATACTAATGTATTATGAATCATATTTATATGTCATATATTTTTTATAAAATGGTTTATGATTTAATTAAAAGTATTGAATAATTAATATTAATTTAAAATATTGACTAATTAATATTAATAGACATTTAATAACATTTTATTTTATCATTGTCATTTGTTTTTTCAATTTTACACATATATCAAATAGTAAATATTTAATTTTTAATTAAAAAATGACTATATAGGTTACACTTAATATGACACATAATAATTTCACGCATACATATACAAAATTAATTCAATTTTATAGAGACAAACATATACACAAATAATAAATTGTTAATATTATTGTTTTAGTTTTTTATTTATAAATATTTAATATTTAATATTTAATATTTTTAATTATTAAATTTTATTCACACACATATATATATTTAATATATACTATTTATTACTTTTTAATTGATATATATATATATATTAAATTAATTCATTTTTAATTTTTATTTGTTTAATATTTTTGCAATTTTATTCATTTTTAATATTTATTTTTATTTATTGATTAACATTTAATATAATTTTAATACAGTTTTAATTTAAATATATCAAACATGTGTTACATTAATTTCACACACATAAATGTAATTAATATAGAAACACACACACATATTTCTATAATTTATTCAATTTTTAATATCATTTATTATTTAATAATATTAATTACTTTTGTAATATTTTTGTAATTTATTCATTTTTATTTTTTATTTTCTTAATATTTTTGTAATTTTATCCATTTTTAATATTTATGTATACATGTTTATTCATTAATATTTAATGTTTTTAATATGGATTTAATTTATATAATTAATATGTATTCACTATCATTTTAGCATATATTCATTTTTAATTTTTTAATAATATATATAATTAATAACACTTATGCATTTTTTAAATTTATTCATTTTTATTATTAATTATTTCATTAATAGATTTATAAATATTTTTCAAATTTATTCATTTTTTATATTTATTAGTATAATATTTTTTAAAATTTTATTCATTTTTAATATTTATTTATACATATTTATTGATTAAAAATTAACGTTTTTAATATAATTGTATTCTTCATAATTAATATATGTATTCATTTTCAAATTAAGTATTCATTTTTAATTTTTTAAAATTTTAAATAATTATTAACTCTTATTCATTCTTTTAATATTTTTTTAAACTATTCATTTTTTAATTAAATTTCACCCATTTTTAACATTCCTTCATTTAATATTATTTATTCATTAATAATGTTAAGTACTTCTTACTTTTTTTATAATTTATTCATTTTTAATATTTAGTCTTTTAATATTTTTTTTGTAATTTATTCATTCTTTATACATAATTATTCATCAATATATTTAATATATTTAATATAGAAATATATTCATATATATATATATATATCAATATATAATGTTTCCTTAAAAATGATTTATATACAAAATATGCATTTACATTTAATAAGTCATATATCTAGTGAAAAATGGTTTATAATTAAAAATTAATATTAATTAAAGACATTGAATATTATATTGATTAATAGAATTTAAATGTTATATAATTTCATCATTTTTATGTTCAATTTAACATATATCAAATTCATGTTATATATATACACAGACACACATTAATTTCATATACACATTTACTTAATTAATGCAATTTTATATACATAATATTTATGTAGTTTTTTTAATTTTTAATATTTATATTTTAATTTAATTTAGTAACATAATATATTTAATATATTATGTTTTTAATCGGTATATTTTATTCATTTTTATATTCTTATTTAATATATACTATTTATTACTATTTAATATTTTTATAATTTATTCATTTTTAACATTATACTATCATTGATAATATTAAATATTTTTTTAATATTTTTTCAATTTTTTCAATTTTTTAATCTATACATTTTTATTCATTACCTTTTAATTTTTTTAATATTATTTATTTACTTCTAGTGTTAATTATTTTTTTACTTTTTTTGTCATTTTTTCATTTTAAACATTTATTTATACATATTTATTCATTAACATTTAATGTTTTTAATATGTATTCATTTTTATTTTAATAAATATTTATTTTACTTTTTAAATAATTTATATAAATAATAAAACTTCTCCATTTTTGAAATAATATTGAAGTATATTCATTTTTAATTATTCAATTTCACTCACTTTTAACATTCATTCATTTAAGATTATATGTTCATTAAAAATGTTAAATATTTTTTACTTTTTTTTAAAATATATTCCTTTTTAATATATATTCATTTAATATATTTTTTTATTTTAAACACTTTTTATCGGTGCTTTCTAAAAAATGCTGACAAAGACGGGTTTTATCAGCACTAAAATAAGAAGCATTGATAAAACATGTCATTATCAGCACTGATAAAGATGATTTTTATCAGCACTAGAATTCTAGTGATGATAAAGACACGTTTTATCAGTGCTTCTTAGTTTAGAACTGATAAAACCTATCTTTATTAGTGTTTTTTGGAAAGCGCTAATAAAACCCTTACTGATCTTATAAATTCATCCATAACAGAACCCATTTCTTCATTCTATTCAAGATTTCATAGAATTCGAACTCTGTCGATGCCCCCCCTCACACTTCTCAAACGAATCAACTCTCTCAAAACCTAAGGTATGTGATTATTTTTACTCCTCTTTAATCAATATTGTATTATTTCATCATTTTTAGTTCTTTCATCATGTGCCATACCACCCCCATTCCCCTACTATTGTGCAGAACCATAATAACAGCCGCATCCAACAAACACTACTTCCATCTTCCATCGATAACGTCATCACCACCACCACAACACCTGACCATCATCTACCTTCACTAGATCTCTAGGTTAGTGTAGTTGAACTGGACGATCACCCTAATATGATCCTATTAAACCAAAACTAGATGAGGCAGCATATTCCATCCGAATTGGCATTATAGAATATCGAGGTAAAATTTTAATAATGATTTTTTAATTTAATGGGTTAAGTTTTTTTAATCAGTGATGGTTGAGCATCAATTCAATTGATACCTGCCTATTTTTTTAATGTTATATTCCCCTATCATAATGGATTTTTCTCATTGGATTTTTCCAGTCACCAGAATTAGATAAAGTATCTTGGCCACATGAATCATTCACATGACCCATCCTAAAAGGAAGTATAGTTTGGTGTCCCCATTGAGATGTGGGTTGGATTTGATTTCTAGCACCAGTATCTAGAAAACTCATAGCATGAAAACTTTCAAGTCAGATTAATTCACTAACTTTTTCATTCGGAGTGACCTAGTTCTATAAATTTTCACTCGTAGTAGTTTCTTCCCCCTAATGACTCCATTGAATATTACTTCCACTTTCATTCCAACCTCTGTCCCAATTAGTAAGTTTTGTTCTTTATTTTTTACTTTATTCTTTCTCTTGACCCCATCCTAACCCCATTTGCATTTTTGTTCTTTGAGCCTTCATACCATCCATGAAAATTGTTTAAATTTGAATTATTCATCAAATACCAATTAGATTATTCTTTGATTTTGTTTGTATCTTGATAAACCCCACCTAAGAATTTTAGTTTATTGGATTTAAATTCAAGAGTTTCTTCAAATGTTGGGTTCTTAAGACTAAGTGATCAGGTCCTGTCAACATTTTCATCATCTAATAAAAGACCATCAACTTCAGCTCCAAATAACCTTGTCACTGAAACACCACCTATCCCACATGACACTTCTTGAAAGTTAATCCAAATTGTTTTCCCCACTGATATGTGGTTAGATTTTATTTCTTCCACCAACATCCAGAGAACTCGTTGCATGAAATTTTTTAAGTCGACTTAATTCACATACTTTTTCATTCAAAGTGCCCCAGTTTTGTAAATTTTTTCTCACAATATTTTATTCCCCTGCTAACCTCATTGAGGATTCCAGCCACTTTAATTCCAACCTTGGTCCCAATTAGTAAGTTTTGTTCTTTATTTTTAGATCGTTCTTTCTCTTGTCCCCTTCCTGACCTCATTTTCATTACTGTTCTTTGAGCCTTCATCCCAACCATGTGAATTTTTTAAATTTGAAACATTCATTAAAACCTAATTAGATCATTCTTCAGGTATTTTAGTAGCTTGAGAACCTCAACCTAAGACTTATAGTTTATTGGATTTAAATTCAATGGTTTCTTTAAATGTTTTGTTCTCAAGATTAGGTGATCAGGCCCTTTTAAAATTTTCATTATATTCCAAAATATCATCAACTTCATCTCCTAACTACCTTACCACTAAAACACCACCTGACCCACATGAACTTTTCTAAAAGGTAAATAGTTTGGTTTCCCCACTAAGATGTGGGTTGGTTTTGATTTTTTCCACCAGTATTTGGAGAACTCATAGTATTCAAATTTTTAAGTTGAGTCAATTCACCTAAGTTTTAATTTGGATTTCCCCGATTCTGTAAATGTTAACTCACAGTAGTTTTCTTCCCCCTACTGAACCCATTGAGGATTGATTATACACTTAATGAGGATAATATTCATTTTTAATATATATAATATTCATGTGCTTTATTATTAATAAACACCATTTTAATTAATTTTACACTTTGAACATTATTTCATATTATAATTGTAATTCCTTCTTAAAATACACCATTACATGGTGCATTTTTTAACATCATTTAAAGTACCCAATGATCTTGATTTTATTTTTATATTTAATTTTCATGTTTATAATTACATTGGTAACAATTCATAATTTTGGAGTACTTGAAGATTCATATTGGAAGACCACCAAAGTTGGCCTTGAACAAACAACATTCCCGGTGAAGTAAACTGGAAATCATCCTAATAAAACTACTATAGCGGCCAATATCCGAGCCCAATAATTCTAAAAATTGAATTAAATATAGATAATGTCATGGGGAACATTTCATTAAATAGTGGAAAAAGCTAATTATGATGTTTCAATGGAGTTCCAGGCGGCCCAAGTTGGAGATAAAATCCTAGGCCAGATTCTGTAGCCCAGAAAACAGCCCACCATTTCAATAATATCTAGAAAAAAAATTCCATTTGGGCTGAAAATTTACATGAGGTTAGTATAAATCTTGGGATAAATGTTCAACTCTAATTTTGCCATATATAAGGTCATTTAGACACCTATGTTTAGTGGATGAAAGCTGGATTCCACTTCGGGTCAAGGATAAAGAAGTCCACTCTCCCTTACTTTCCACCACCCTAGGCCTACCATAATCAAGTGGGATCCTTTATACTGTTGGGAGATCAACCCAAGAATATTTAAATTACTATTTAAGGCAGTGGTGGTGAAGGAGTTTATCATGTTTGGTTCTTTGTTTAATTGTAATGTTATACTGTGAATTTCTTGCCTTAAGTTTGTCTTTCTCATGTAAGTTGTTCAATTCACCTTAGTTTCTTATTACAATTTCTTATTCTATACTTATTTTGTTATTATTCATATCACATTGATAATTTTTGTTCAATGTGTGAATTTAGTTGCACCAAACCTTGTGATATAATCACACAATGATGGAGTGATCGTTATTTCATTGTCTTTTTTTTACTTCTCCAATTCCTCCCTCATGAGTCTACTTTCTGCTTCCATTGAAACCATAGAATCAATGGAGGGATAAACCACTTATGGGTTGATCAAAGGGAGTATAAAGGTTCTGTATTGGATGTTATTTCTCACTCCATTAATTTTTAATCACTTCTTTTAATTGATAATTTTGTTTGAAGATTTTCAAACTCCTTCGTCCTTGTTGAATTTAAGGCCACACACTTCAAGTGCTAATATGAACCTTTACCTTGAAGTGCTCAAAACTTTTACCTTTCAAGTGTATAGGTGATTAGTATTAAAGTGTGTAGGTATTAAACCAGTAAGTGATGATTTTTTATATATTCTTAAACGAACCCATCTCAAATATAAGAAATTGAAATAGTTGAAAAAATGAATGCATCTAATCGACCCCAAGTGATAACCTAGGATCAACTCATTATTTTAAATTCAATTAACTTAAGTCTCTTAGATTTCACTTAAACCCATATAAAATCAACCCAATTTGGCCACTTCATAGCCAAAAACAATTCATATAATGTATGTGTCTGTAGATTACTTCTTAGGTCTCTGAGGATTCGACAACCCAAACTAAACTACAAGCGACCGCTTAACCCTAAAAACTTGGGTAAATTTGGGTGAGGTAAAATTTTGGCACCATTTTCAGGGACCCAATTAATTCATCTAAACACACATTAAATTCTCTCCCATTTCTTCTATTCTTGTCCAAATTCTCTTATCTTTTCCCTTTCTTTCTTTTTTTTTCTTTTGGTGCATGTGTGCCTACACTTGTGACCAATCAAACCGTCTAGTCAGGGTGGATAGTCCTGGGGTTGGGGAGTCAAGTACACTAAGTTAACTATTTAAATTATATTATAATCTTCTTAATACTTGGGAGTAATAAATTGAGCCCATTTAAATGGATGGTCTTCAAAGAAACCAACTCATAAACCCGAGTGGGAACCAAAATGGAAATCCAAATGAGGCAACCCCAAACCTGGGGAATGCAGTCGATCAAACCATGAATGACTACCTCACACATTCCTGGACCAATGCCCCCTCATGCATTAGACACAATTCCCTATGATATTCTAACTAAATATTTAAACCCCATGTCCAAAACCACCTTCCCACATTCCATGGAATGGAGCCCGAGATGCCCTACCTTCACGTCAAGGAGTTCAATAACATTGTAGAAACCATATGTCCCCCACATCAACTGGAATTAGCTAAGATGAGGCTATTTCATTTTTATTTAAAGGATCGAGATACAAATTGAATAAAAAATTTGAGACCATCATCCATCAACTCTTGGGGCCAATTACAAAGATAATTCTACAAAAAATACTTTCCCCACCGCAAAACAATTGCACTTAAAAAGGGCATCGATTTTTTTTTGAAAAAGAGGGAGAGTAATTATATGAAACATGGGAGAGGTTCAAAGACACCCTTAACATGGTTCCACACCATGGTTTTTCTATTCCTGAACAAGTGATAATTTTTTATGGGTTGGAACTGGGGAACAAACAATTCATTGACATGATGTATAATGAGACCTTTAAAAACAAAACCCCAAATGATGATTACGAGTATCTAGAAAGCCTTTATAAACAAAACCAAACATGAGGAACATCACCTTATTATGAAAATACATAAATAACTACTAGAATTCATACAATTAGAGAAGAGGAAAGCCTTAGGGATAAACTTGCTGCACTCACTAGGAAGGTTGAGGAGATCAATCTTAGGAAGGTCCATGAAATTCAAACTATTGACCTTGTTTGCACAATTTGTGAAAAATATGACCAAAATACTGACAACTACCCAACCATACCTTCCATTAAAGATTTTCTTCTAGGAGGACCACCAGTAGAGGTCAATTATCTTAAATTTTAAAATCCCCAATACCAAAGCACATTCAACCCAAGGTATAATGACCACCCGGGTTTCTTCTAGAAAGATAAGCAATAACCAAAGTATCCTCCTGGGATAAACCAACCAGTATAACCCCATTCCCAGTCCGTCCCTCTACCAATCCTTGAAAAGTTGTGTAAAAAATAGATAAAATGAACTCAGAAGTCTCATCCCTTAAACATGAACTACAAACCATAAAAATAGGGAAGGCACCCATACCTAGTCAGACAGTACCATCCTCAACTTTAAGGGGAGAGTCAAGTTGCACTTAAACAAATCATGAATAAATAAATGCTGTGACAGTTTTAAGAAGTGGAAAATCAATTGAGAAACATGAAAAAATAATTCAAAAACCATATAAAGATTCAAACTCTAATGAAAATTCAAATGAACCACCTGATCAAACTTAAAAAATTGATAACAATGTGAAAGAAACAACTCTTCAAAAAACAATCCCACAACCTGTACCATTTCCTCAACACATGATGGGGAAAACCAAGCCTGAATTGAGTGAAATATTGAGGGAAATATTCTCACAAGTCAAGTTGAACATTACACTCCTAGATGCCATTCAAACCATTTGTGCATACTCAAAATACCTTAAAAACCTATACACATTTAAAATGAAATTCTCACATAATAACCAAGTCCTTCTGGCAGCAAATGTTAGCACAAAAATACAATGAACCCTTCCACCAAAGATAAAATAC
The DNA here is from genome assembly GCA_963277665.1 of Viscum album. NCBI lineage: Eukaryota > Viridiplantae > Streptophyta > Magnoliopsida > Santalales > Viscaceae > Viscum > Viscum album. The sequence continues at coordinate 571,932,632 of OY728151.1, forward strand.
CTAGGATTCCCTTACATCAATGTTGAAATAGGAGAGAACAAAGTTTTCAAAGCCTTGTGTGACCTAGGTGCTAGTGTAAATCTCATTTCCTATGCTGTGTACTACTAGTTAGGACTGGAAGATCTCCAACCCACATATGTCACACTTCAACATGCTGATCGTAGCATTAGAGTTCCAAAGGGAATTTTAAATGATGTTTTGGTAAAAGTATAAAACTTCATCTACCCTGCTAACTTCATTATCCTTGACAAAAACCTAAACTTAAGAAACAAGGAACAAACCCCAATCATCCTTAGCCATCCCTTCCTTGTAATAATCAACTCTGTTATCTAAGTCCGAAATGGGAACATGACCATCACCTTTGGAAACATGGGTCTAGACTTGAAAATATATAATGAAACCTCTCAAATTTGGGATGATTAAGAGATCTATGAGGTTAATTGGATCGGTATTGTTGATAGTGAACTTGAGGACCATCAAGGAATTACTGTAGTATGTTTATGTCAAGAAGAGATTGATTTTATTTGTTAACATGAGGGAAATTTGTCTCCTTGTCTTGAATCTATTTAAAATAGCTCTATTTATGATTTTATAGAATCACCAATCAATGATACCATTGGTGAAATCAATAAAATTGAGTCCATACCCATTCATGACACTAATCTGGATAATTTAGTGGATGAAAATTTTGTTCACAAGGAACCAATTCTATCAAGAAATATGAACAAAGAAACTGAGTTCAATAAAAAGTCCCATACTTACTAGGAAAGTGATAACCAATAAGATCTAGAATTTAAGGTACTACCTTCATCACTCAAGTATGTGTTCTTAGGGGACAATCAATCCTTTACTGTTTTCATTTACTCCTCTCTTGAATCCAATCAAGAGACAATGCTTTTGGATGTCCTAAGAAAGCTTAAGAAAGAAATTGGATGGACCCTTTCTGATATCCCTGGGATTATCCCACTCACTAGAACTCATAGAATTGTTCTTGAATCTGAATCCAAACCATGTCATCAACCTCAGCAAAGACTCAATCCAAATCTTATGGATGTGGTAGGGAAATAAATTCTTAAGTTGTTGAAAGTGGGTATCATCTACCCCATTGCTGAGAGTGAGTGGGTAAGACCAATTCAAGTTGTCCCAAAGAAATCTGGAATCACTGTGATCACCAATGAGGATGGTGACATTCTCCCCATAAGGGTCAGTAGTGGATGGAGAGTCTGTATTGACTATAGGAAGCTTAAATCTTGTACCAAGAAAGACCATTTCCCATTACCCTTTATTGATCATGTCCTCGAGTGAGTGGTGGGTCATCAATTATATTGATTCCTAGATGGATTATCAGGGTATAATCAAATTGAGGTCTCCTTAGAGGATTAAGGAAAAACAACCTTCACTTGTCCATTCAACACTTTTACCTTCAAACACATGCCCTTTGGGTTATGTAATTCCCCTGGTACCTTCCAGTAGTGCATGATGGGAATCTTCTTGGACATGGTGGGGGATTGTTTAGAGGTATTCATGGATGACTTCTCCATCTTTGGGGATAATTTTTAGGAATTACTTCTGAATATTGAAATGGTTTTGTCAATATGAGAGGAAAAGAATCTCATCCTAAATTAGAAAAAATGCCATTTCATGGCAATGGAAGGACTTGTTCTAGGACATCTGGTATCTGGTAGAGGGATATAATTTGATAAAGATAAGGTCTAAATAATTTTTCAAATTACCTCTTATAAAACTATTAAGGAATTTAGGTATTTCTTAGGACATAATGGTTTCTATAGAAGGTTCATTAGTAATTTCTGCTCTATTTCGCGACCACTTTATACTCTATTGGTGAAAGATTCTCCATTTTTATGGACAAAAAGCTGTGAGGAATCATTCTCTACACTCAAGTAAACTCTTTTCTATCCACCTATCACATAATATCCAAATTAGAAACTTCCTTTTGAACTAATGTGTGATGCTAGTTACTTCGCTGTAGGAGCAATCTTAGGAAAACGGTGTGAGAAAACTCCATGTGACATTTCTTATGCAAGAAAATCTTTAAATGATGCACAAATAAACTAAACCAACAATAAGAAGGAGTTACTTACTGCTGTGTTTTACTTAGAAAAGTTTAGGTCCTACCTCTTAGGATCCCCATCACTGCGGTCATTGACCATTATGCACAAAAATACCTCTTCCATAAACAATATTCTAATACTAGATTGATTAGTTGGGTCCTTCTATTACAAGAATTTGACCTCACAATAAAGGATAAAAAGTGTGTTGAAAATGTTGTAGATTATCATCTCTCTATGATAGAATTTAATGACAAATTATCTCACCTTTATGTGTCTGATTCATTCCCTGATGAACACTTATACTCTGTGGGTGGATGCCCATGGTATCCTGACATAACCAACTTCTTAGTTATAGGAGTAATTCCAAAATTCTTAGGGACTAAAGCTTGAAGGAAATTCCTTTATGATGTTAGGAAATATGTGTTTGATGATCCATACCTCTACAAGTTCTTCCTTGACCAAGTAATTAAGAGGTGTGCCCTTGAATCTGAACAAGAGCCCATCCTTAAATTCTGTCATAGAGAGGCATGTAGAGGTCACTTTTCCTCTAATAAAACTTCTGCAAAGGTTCTTCAGTGTGGTCTCTTCTAGCCCACCCTCTCAAGGGACTCATACACATTTTGTCAAATATATCATAGGTGTCAAAAAGTAGGGTCCATCACAAAAAGGAATCAAATGCCACTCACTCCCATCTTAGTGATTGAAATCTTTGACTGTTGGGGAATCGATTTCATGGGTCCCTTCACAAACTCTAGTGGATACCTGTACATCCTTTTAGCTATCAATTATGTATCCAAATGGGTTGAGGCCATTACTAAAAAATCAAATGATCATAAAACTGTGATTATATTTCTAAAGGAAATCATCCTCTCTATATTTGGAATTCCTAGGGCTATAATTAGTGATTGTGGAACTCATTTTTTCAATTTTCTATTCTTAGCACTCATGGAAAAGTATGGAATTTATCACAAAGTGTCCACTGATTACCACCCAAAGACCAATGGTCAAGATGAGTTAGCTAATCGATAAATAAAAAAAATTATTGAGAAAATGGTTAATCCATCTAGGAAATATTGGTTGAGAAAACTCTTAGATGCTCTTTGGGCATATCGAACCGCATATAAAACCATTTTAGGATTGTCCCCATATATGTTGGTTTATGGAAAAGCATTACATTTACCTGTTGAAATTAAACATAAGGATTTTTTGGAAATTAAGAAAATTAATTATGACCTCCCATTGGCTAGAACAAAAAGGAAATTAGATCTCAATGAACTTGAGGAACTTAGGATGGAGGATTATGAAAATTCAAGGATAAATAAAACTATATTTCAATCCTACCAATCTCAAAGTCTTAAAACCAAACACATTTTACCCAGAAAACCTATTCTTTTGTATATATCTAAACTTCATTTACACCTAGGAAAGTTGAGGTCCAGATGGTCAGGTCCATACATAGTGTATAAGGTATACCCCCATGGGGTTGTAGAAATTCAAGATTCCACCAATGGTAAAACCTTTAAAGTTAATGGTTATAGAGTTAAACAATTTATTGAACCATTACAAAAACATGAAGTAGATGAAGACTTGTGTGAACTAACCTTAGATGATGAAAATACTTAAATAATTAGGGGTCTATGTCGAGCTAGTGACATTAAACAAAAGCGCTGCATGAGAGGCAACCCGTGGTTTTCATGTTTCTAATATTTTTGAATCATCTTTATTTTTCAAATAGGATTAATGAATCATTTTGATATTTAAAAAAAATATACTCTTGAACTATTATTCTATTATGAGTATGGATGGGTATGAAAGGGGAGCGCTATATTCATCTATGTCATGTGGTGTGATCCTTGAGTAATACATTACCTAGAATTTAAAAAATAAGACAATGCATCATCAGTTCATTTTATTTTTATGTGTTTGTTGGTTAAAATAAAAAAATAATAAAAAAAATTAAAAGGACACATCTTAGGTCATGGGGAAAACCCCATCACAACCGGTGAAGCCATGGGGACTCAAACCCAGGACCAAAGGGAGACAGGGGAGTGCACCTACCACTGACCTACAACTTATAGTGCTTCCTTATTCTATAATTTTTGCATATATACTTATATTTTACTTTTATTATTATTATTAATATATATACATAAATATATATATATATATGTTGTTTTGTTTTGTTTGTTTGTTTGTTTTTCCTTTTTCCACTAGGGAACTCTACAAGTGACATGGATATAAAAGGACTAAATTAAAGTAGCACGAACTTTAACTTCAGTGGTTAATCAGTCTTGTACATTAAAAGGGACCTCAAGGAGGGGATTTGGATACTCGACAGAGGATCCAAATCCCTTCAAACTTTAAAGAAAAAAAGAGTTCAATGAATATATTTATTTTTTTAATATACTACGATTTTCTTCATAATATTATGTTATATATAATATATTAAAATAATATAAATTAAATGTTTAACTACTCATGTAGATAAATACTTCTTCATAATTTGATGCCACCAATCCTAAGTAAGAACAGACTTTCGATGCTAAAACCACAGAATTATAAGGGGATTAACAACATGTAGATAAAAAAAGAAAAACATAGAATCACTGTGTTAACTAAAATTATCAAGGAAATATCCAATGATATAAAACTTGAGGTTGGATGGAATCAACATGGCCAACCTGTTGACCCCAATAAGTCAGTTTTCATTAGTTAAATTATGATCACAATGAGAATACACATGCCAATTTATATAGATACATGGAATAATATCATGATTTCATTAAAGTTAACCATTTGAGAAGATATTAGGGTAATTTTATGATATACATTCTCTATTTTACTGAAAAATCATATAATAAAACATTTATTTACTTTTCACTATCCCTTATAGAGTTTGTTTATTTTAGATGATTTTCATGCGATATATGTCTTAATGGTCACTATAAAATATCATAGAGGAATCTATACACTTATTATAAAGCATCATCTCAAGGATTATTAGTGGAAAGTAAATCTTCACTCACCAGCTATGTATGTACACGTTATAAACAAAGAAATACATAAATATTTTATTAGTCACTTTGATGATAAATCACTTCAGGTGCATTGTAATCGATAATATTTTATTTGAAAATATCTATTTTATCCACTATGATTAAAAATTATTAATTTATGAAACAAAAAAAATGAGTTCTAAAAATAAGAAACATGAATCAAAACTCATGTACCCCTACTGTAAAGCAAATATGGGGTATGCTTCACTTGAGAATAAAATGGTATGTATTTTAAATATACAGTAAAATTTTTCTATGATATGAAACAACATATGTTACTTTTTTTATATATATATTAATGAATTATAATCTAAAATCACTTCCATCCCACACCATGTGTTATGGAATGAGGATAATGTAAATAAAGTGGGTAAACTAGTAGATGAAAACACACAAGATGTATGGAAATCATGTGTAAGTATGTCATACTAGTAATTTGTTATTATTTATAATATTATTATATAAAAATATATATATTTATGTTCAAATGTTTTTTATACTATTTATACATAAGAATTAGCATCTACTGGACCTGAAGAAAATCTACTTTCAATAGCTTTGAAGCATCCAAAATAATATGGTCATGTTAGAGGTGCAGGTTTTGGTGTGTCACCTAGAACATATTTTGAGAAGAAAAATACATAAGGAGATAAATATGATATGATAAAAGGAATTTAAGCTTATATATATGCTTTGATAGATATTATTGATTGGTCTAGTTTAGAAGACTATTTTATATAAAATGATCAAATAGAACCAGTAGTGGAACAATGACCAGTATATGAAGAGCCACATGACCCAACTAGATTTGAGGTTAGAAATTACACAAAATATATTTTCTTACCTGAGGTGATCAATTTTTCATTAATATTTATCCTAAATTTGAAGAAAACACCTTTCAATAACTTTATATAACTAAAATTCTACAGGATGAAATTGTTTGCGATTTTTATCTATCAAAACCCATGAATCACCTTATTGTGAGTGGTAAATTGTAACATATATTAAGAGACATGATATACAGTAAAAAACTCCCAAAATATCTTGTTAGAGTGGGGATGGAAGTATCTCATGAGCTGATCACCGAGTTTCCTATTCTTCTTTATGATCCAGATGTTACCACAGTCGATAATGTTATTATGATTTTCATAGCATGGTCGTATAATCTTATAAATATACATGAGGTGTGTTCTTAATTTTTTTTATCAAACTAAAACCTTTACAGTTTATGAAAAAAATTATGAAATGAGGTATGGTATTACATACGTATAAAATTGTGGAGAAACAAATGACCAAATCAAGACAATCTAGTGGATCAACCAAGAAATCAAAAGGACCTTCTGAGAGTACCTTCACCCCACCAGTTCCACTACCAAATATATTAAAATTACAAGTTTATGTGAATAAAAAATTAAAAAATAGAAATATTTCCTATATTTGATATGAAGAAGAAATATTTAGAGACACCATTACAGATGTGGTTGGTTTGAAGAGAATATTTGAGATTATAAAGTTTGAATGGTTGGGAGTCTCAGTTTTGAATACATACATGAGGTATATTTTCATAACCTATCTATCCAAAAAATTATATACTATGTTCATTATAGTTAATAACTATTAATATTTTCTACAAGTGTATATATTAATACTATATAAAGGAAAAACCCTACAAATCATGATTTGGAATCATTAATCCCTCTATCATTTCTATAGAAAAGTTTCTTTAGAATTAGAAGAAATTGAAAAGAAGAAAGACAGACTAAGCAAGGCATTTGAAAAGAAAATAAAGGATGAAAAACACCTCTTGATTCCTACAATTTAGGGGTAAGACTCTATAATATAATCATATAAAATACATTTTTTATTTTTTCTTTACTTATTTTTTTTGGAATCACTGGATTCTCATAAAAATCAATTTAGATACCCTAGATGTTTATTTTTTGGATCTAAATCAAGGGTTTTCATCAAAATAGCCACACATAATGTCTATTGTGAATTTATAATGTACAAAAATCAATATTTTATACATAAAATTTGAATTATACATTTTATTTTGTGTTTTAATGAGAATTTTATTAGGATAGGGTGATCTATAAATATTGGCTAAATCATGAAATGTGGTCAGTGAATGAACACAAGAAGCCTAAATATTTATTCAAATGGAAAAAAATTAAGGTATATATAGTAAAATTTAACTATCAAAACATATTTTAAAACAATTTACTTATTTTGTTTAATGTTTATATGGTGTCTAAAGAAAAATAACAATAATTATTTTGTATATTATGTTTGCAAAGTTATAAAAGATATCATATAACATCAACATACTAGCACCCCCAAACAAAAAGTTTCCAAATGTATTTACAATTTAATTTAAAATTTTTAGTAATAATTTGTTTGTCCATATTTTCTCAATACTACTGGGATTGACAATGGTCTATGTACTTAAAAAAAGAAGTAAATTTGTTTAGAGGTAAGTGGGAAATGTACTTGGTGTCAGAATGTTTTTAGACACCAAGTTGAGGTGATTACATATTATATTTGTGATTTAGTACAAGTTATGACCTTAGTGATACATTTGGGATGTGAAACATTAGTATCATAATTTTCAACATATTGAATTTCTAATGAATATTTTTTTTCAGAAATATAAATATAAATGATAAATGAATTCCTTTATTTTAATGAAAAAAATATTTATCACCTAAGTTATTCATTTCAATATTTTTCAAGGAAAATAAAAATTTATTTATTTAAATTATTTTATCAAAAGAGTGGCTCGTAGGTCGAGTGAGAACCCATAATGACTAGCATGAGCATAAGGATCAAACCAATGACTGAAGGGTGACTAGGGTGCATCACCTTCTATCAACCTATGTGTTTACCTACTTTTATCCTCCAACCTTTATATATATATATACATATATTTTATTATATACATAATTCATTTAAATATATAGTTTTATTTGATAACAACATTCCTTTTACTAATAGATTTATTTTAAAATCATCTTGTTAATTAAGTCATTGTAATTTAATAATTAACAAAGTAAGATACATGTTTTTATCATCATAAAATTATAATATATAACTTCTAGAGGTACTTTCATATGAATTTTTATGTGAAACATGATAAAATATATGGTCAAATGTAAATAATATATTATTATACATTTCTAATTTACATTAGATTTCATTTAATTTATAAATATTTTTTTTGTGTATAGGTTTTATTACTTGAAAATATTTCTTTTAAAAGGTTAAGTAACATGTTTAATATTAAAAAATCAATAATTCTTTATTTCATTAATTGAGAAAAATACATTTCTTGTACGATCATATCTAATAAAACACCCACTAATATAATAGGTAGACACAAAAAAATACTATTACTTTTTATTTCATATCATGTGTAAATATAGACTAGAACAACTAGGAAAAATAAAGGTATATACATTCAGAAGAATAATAAATTCACTAAAATAAACACCATAGGTTTTAATTCCCCTAATAAGAACATACCTTCTATAAATATCATAAAAAGGAAGATAATCATTATGAAAATGATAGACATTATCAACGAGTGTATAAGAACCATTGTAAGAGTAGTGAATGATGAAGTAAGAATTATGGTATATTTATAAGGAAATGTGTCATTTTACATTATGAATTTTGGACAATATTAATGATGGATATTATGACCATTATTTAATAAGATATTTGGTCATAATTATTATTGGTTATATAGTAATTAAGTGAAATTTAGGATTACTTTTGATAGAGTCAAAATTATATTATTTATGGAGACTATAAATATATTCTATTAAAAATATTTTTTATGATAAATATATAATTTTTAAATAAAATTATTTTTATGAATTAATCTTTTAAAACACCTTTTAAATGATTGTGTATTTTAACAAATCCATAAGTAATTTTTATATCAGTCAAAATGTTTACTATGTTATAAAAATTGTTAATTTTTAATCAGTGAGTATTTTTATTTAAAAGTTTAAATTATAATATTTAAATAATAATTTTAATAAAATAATTTTCATTTTTTGACTCGATACACCAAAATTAGTATGGAGTGATTTTTTGGGAATTTTCTGACAAAGTTGATTTTTCGGTGAAAAGGTGAAAAATACCGTTTTATGAGCACTGTGATTTTATGACATCATTATTATGTGAAAACGATTAAAATATTAATGAAAAATTTTATTCAATCATTTTTAATAATTATAAAAATTAAAATTGTTTGGTTGGTTGGTAATTTTTGATTTGGGAAGGATTTTAACTTCCACCCACTCTCTTTTGATCATTAATAAGATAGAAAATTGGTTGGAATTCATTGAACCCACAAGTAGATATATTATATAATAAAATAACCAATATTTAATCCTTTAAAACCACTCATCCTCATGTATAAATACCCCCCATCCCATCCTCAATTACATACTAAATACCCTTGACATGAATTCTCTCTCAATATCCCTCTCAAAAGTCCCTCAAAGGTGGTTCAAAGGTTCTAAGGAGTCCCTCTATAGCTTTAAAAAGCAACCTCCCAAGGTAATGGTTTCTTAAATATTTATCTTTCCATTTTCAAGTTCATCACTTTTATTATATTGTATTTCTAAATTCATTTTACATATACTTCCATGTCTATTATTCCATGGTATTTTATTTCATTTGATATGTTTTAAATGAGAGCTTATTTATTTCCACTCATTATATACTTTTTATAAGTCATTACAATGTTTACGTTAGGTTCCTTAATCCTCCTCTTTCCTTTTCAAGTACATTAACTTTTTTATATTTTCTTTTTAAATTTATTTTCTTATACTACCATTCTTGGTATTCCATGGTATTATCTTCCATTTGATATGTTTTAAATTAGAGTTTATTTATTACCTCTCATTATATCCCTTGTCAATTCATTATAATACTTGGAATATCTTGTAGATATAAAACCATTCTAAAATTTTAGTAAAGTAAAAAGTGTGTGGTTTTACAAGTAGTGAAATCCATTTTGGGATACTATAAGTGGATGTGGCTCTGAAATAGTTGTACTTAGGGGTGATAACCCCAACAAGGGCACATTTGGATTTGAATCGATCATTACCTAATGAATGACCACATGCCTTGTTTCACACCTGGTGTGACATTCTTAGGGGATATACTTTGGATAATATATATGATCCTTAAAAAAAAATTATGAAGGATTTATTTATCATTTCATTTCTCTATTAACTTTAAAAATAAATGTATCCACCTACCTAGATACCTTGAAAACCTAGTCCTTGTGAACACCCAATTACTACAATCTCATATCCTTTACTTATTAAGGGTGTTTGTTTGTACATTGTGAAACACCTATTTATAACTTAATATATTTCACCCAGATATCGATTTTTTTTATATTCTTGGGAAAAATATTTTTGTACTATATAATTCATTCTTTTATATGGGAAAATATTGTAGGATATGCCTCATTGAGAAATTTTTCTAAGTATTTATGTTGCTAATTACTTGAAAATTATGCCATTAAATTATTCAAATTTTTATATAATGCATTGGAATTTGATATAACGGTTGTGGATTGGAACTATATAGCCCCTCAATACACTGGTAGGTCTCATGAGATGACTAAGATAAGGTAATAGGAGATTCATTACCCTTTATGTAAGATTTATTGGCACAAGTCCATGATGGTATGTTTAATATTTCTTGGCATAAGGCCTTGGTGGTATGTTTAAGATGTCTGGAATTATTCATTTATATCACTACATGATTATTTATTGATATCCTAGAATCTATTAATTATTTTTCTAGACATGGATTTATTTATTCTCTTATTTATTGATATCCCGACATATATTCATTATTAATATGACCTTGGATTTATTTATTCTCTTAGTTTCATTTGATATGGTATAACTCAGTTTATTTATTCATGCCTCCATTCACTACTTCTTTAGTTATTAATATCCTGGAATCCATTCATTGTTATGTTGGACATGGATTTATTTATGCACTTATTCTAATTTTATATGGCATAACTATAAGGCCCCCAGCCTTAAACATTACTTAATCTTGAGTTATTTCAAGAATACACATTGAGGACCTTTTCAGGTTTAGAGTTTTAGAGAATTAGATCATAAATCATGCATTACATTCCACATTTAAACAAAGTGGTTATGTAAAATATAGTACTCATTTTTCCCATCAACAGAAACATATTTAAAATAAATCATGGATTCTTTCTTGACACTTCCTTGACACTATCATCACATCATGTACCTTTCCCTTGACCTGTGAAAAACATTTCAAAAACTCGGGATGAGCATAAAGATCTCAGTAAGGGATATAAAAGTACAAAATGAAAACATTAGTCCATGTATGAAATCATAATTTACTCATAAAACATAATCATTTTAACATACCTCATAAAATCATGAATAAATCATAAAAATCATAAGACATATAGGTAACTTGAGGCATTCATAACATTCTTACGTAGGGAGTAACCCTCATGGTTACGTTTGGAATACCCATCACAGTATATTCCTTAAATCTCTTCAGAGAAACCTTAACGTTTAAACCATTCACATTACCCAATGCATTGGAGAGATATATCGGGCTCACCTACCCTTAGTTTATCACGGAACCACCTGTCTTCATAACAATTTCCAAGAACCATAACATAATCGTATCACATAAAACATGCGTAAAGGAAACATAACATTTCCACATTTCAATAACAAGATATCAATACAACACATTGATATAATAAAAACATTATGAAAACCATTTTCAATACCAAAATAAAAGAAAAGTAAAACATGGTATTTATTTTTTTTATTTTTAAAAAAGTTATGGCTTGTAGAGGAAGCCGAAACTCAAATAATGGTTACGGTGGCAGAGAAGTCGTTGTCGCCGCATATGTATGACAAAAAAACATTCCTTTTGTCATTTAGTAAAACGATCTGTATAAAAAATATTACTTTTGAATAGACGTAAAATTCAAAGGTGTTTATACACCATATAAAATAAATTTGTGTATAAAACAAAATATTCCTTAATGAAAGGAGATTGAGACGAAGTCCCTTACCTCGTGTCCGACTTGACTTGATCGTTCTTTAATCTCCTGAATAATAAACTTGAGTTAATTTCAACTTGATTAAGAACATTTTTCAAGTTCATTATTCCTTTTATATCACTTATTACCATGTTATGAACACTATGTAATTATTTAAGTTAATAATGGTCGTTTTGTCGATCATTAGTACTTGAGTCAAAAATAAACTCTTTATAATTACAAGTTGATCATGTATCCATTATATCCAGAATTATATTCATGATGTAGATATCATATATATCATATATATCCAGTATATACATGCATTTATAATATTACATAACATTTAGAGGTAAGAAATGAAATGCACTGTTCATGGAGACGGTAAGCCGTACGTACGCATGGACGCTACTTTCATTTCTATTTAGTATTTTATGGAATGGAATCATAATGACATAAAGTTATATTATAATTCCATTATAATATTATATATAATATCATTAACTCCATCCTTTATATGTCCCACATATGGAATTAACGAATCAAATCACTTTGAGGGGGCGGTAGTCCTTACTTCCTAAAATGAAGATATCGCGTTTACCCATAATGGAAACCATAAATGTATGACATAAATTAAAAATTAAGAAGATTAAAGAAAAAAAATAAAAATATTATATATCATATATAAATATAGTGACATCTTAATGGCCACCTTTAAAGGTGTTAGAAGAATATTGAACAATCATCGTTTCGTGAGGCAGAAATTCGCCATCGACGGAAACAGTATGTTCTTTTTCCATTAGACGTAGGTGTGTGTAAGTGTAGCTCGAATACTTATTATAAAAAAGTCCTAGTATATTTAATATACTGGTGTTGTTACAAAAAAATGAATAAAAATAGTTTAGGGGGTTGGAGAAGAAAAATAAAACAAAAGAACACAGGTGAATACATTACCTTTAAATCGGGTAACTCCTCTTGGTTTGAACCAAAAAAGTTTTTTGAAGAGCTTTCTGCCTAAGTTAAGGATTATAGGATGAAGAGAGGGATGTGGAGAGATTAAATGAGCAGAGTTTGGCCAATCCAATTGCTTGAGAGGTGTGGTTAAGAAGGTAGAGGTGGGGGCCTTTTATAAGAGGAGATGAGGGGCACTCTTAGAAAGTTATAAAATGTTACTTTATATTAAAATTATTTTCGGATTTTAAAGGTCCTACATTGACATATTTCTAGGATAAGGTGATAAGGGTTCTAAATATACTCATAAAATAGGTCTTTGACAAGTGTAAGTCTTAGATTTTACATTATCTTTTCATTTTATTTAAATCGTTCATTAATGAGGTAATCGCTGCATCATCATGATGTCATAAATAATTTAATTTATTTAATGTCTAAAAATTATAAAAAAATACTATGATGTAGGAAATATTTTTAGATTTCCAATTACTATTTATAGTCTAAGAGATAATTTATTTAGACAAAATTAAAAATGTTTTACTTGGGTGATACATTCTTTAGTGATATTCTCCTTTCTTTAAAAATAAAATGATAAAGTGTCATTTTCACCCAAAAGTGATTCCATGGGGTCCCTAAGTTTAGAAAAAGGCATCACATGGTCAGACATGACACAAAAAATAGCATTAGGACACATGTTGGGGTCATTTGTTGTTATTATGATATTATTTTATTATCCTTAACTACCCGATTACTAATTAATCAAGATAATTAAAGATAATTACCGACGTTACTATTCATAATATTCAAAAACAAGAGTATTAATTACATAATTTGGACCTTATGATTCCAAATATGGAATCAATTTTACCAAATTCCAAATATAGAAATTGAAATAATTAATTTAAAAATAATTCCCTTTGTCAAAACAAATAACGGGTTTTTTTGAAACAATATCTATGAAAAGTTTGGCACTTGTTTATGCCCAATTCCAAAGTGAAATTAATTATAATGACCACAATTGGATTAAATGGTAAAAATATATTCTAATTAAACTTTAAAACCAATAAAAAGGATAATCTAACCATACAATTAAATTAGATGAAAAAGCAGTTTTGATGTAAAATGCAGTATTTTTCACTATTCATTAAAAAATGAACATTGTCAGAAAAATACCAAAAATTAACCCAAGGTAAATTTCAATGTCCCAATCATAAAGAATAAGTTTATTTTTACAAATATAGCTTATAAAATTGTCAAAATTTTGATTTAAAAATGAGTTTCCATCAAAAGGCAGTAAAATAATATTTTAAAAATATTAGTGTATTCCATGCTTAAGATTGGATTTATTCTCATTTTAAGCCTCTAAAACAATATATAATTCATAAATAGACATAGATAAGAATATATATTATTCATTACTTACTTGGGATGTTACATCCTTCACCCCTTTAGAAAATTGTGTCCCTGTAATTTATTTACTTATAGAATAAGTGGGGGTATTTGTCCCTCATTGCATTTTTAGATTCTCATGTTGCCTCTTCACTCATATGGTTTTTCCAAAAAACCTTTACTTAATGAATAAACTTATTCCAAAACAATTTCTCCCTGTGGTCAAGAATCTGTACCAGTTGTTCCTCATAAGATAGATTCTCTTCCAGTTGAACTACCTCTGGACTCAAAACATGAGATGGATCTTGCATGTACTTCCTTAACATTGAAACATGAAAAACATTGTGTACCTGAGATAAACTCGGAGGTAAATCCACTCAGTATGAAACTGATCCAACTCTCTCTATTATTTCATATGGTCCAATGAACCTTGGACTCAGCTTTCCTTTCTTACCAAATCACATCACACTTTTCCATGGTGATACTTTGAGAAAAACATGATCGCCTACCTCAAAAGAGAGATCCTTCCTCCCGTTGTTCGTATAACTTTTCTGCCTGCTCTGAGTTGTTCTCATGTGTTTCTGTATCAGCTGAAACTTTTCTGCCAACTATTCTACCAATTTTGGTCCCATCAACTTCCTTTCACCCACTTCATCCCAAAAAGCTAGAGTTCGACACCACTTCCCATATAATGCCTCAAATGGTGCCATCTGTATGCTGGAATGAAAATTGTTATTATAAGAAAAATTAACCAAAGAAAGATGTTGGTCCCAACTTCCCTGATAATCCATCGAACAAGCACGTAGTATATCCTCCAAATTCTGAATTGGTCGTTCTGACTGCCCATCTGATTGAGGATGAAAAGCTGTACTAAAATTTAATTCAGTACCCAATGACTTCTGAAGGACTTTCCAAAAGTTAGAAGTAAACCTGTGATCATGATCAGATATAATGGAGAGGGGAACTACATGTAACCTGAATATCACTTTAAGATACAAACAAGAAAGTTGATCTAGGGAAAAATTATCTCGTATAGAAAGGAAATGAGCAGATTTAGTCAAGCGATCAACAATAACCCAGATTTCATTATTTCCTCGAGGTGTCTTCAGAAATCCCACAATGAAGTCTATGGATATATTATCCCATTTCCACTCTAGTACTGGTAAAGGATGAAGCATCCCCTTCGGTAACTGCCTCTCTACTTTAACCTATTGACAAGTCAAACACTTCATAGTAAAATCAGCAATATCTCTTTTTATTCCATCCCACCAGTAGTACTCACGAAGATCTCTATACATCTTAGTACTTCCTGGATGAACTAAAAATGAAGAACTATGAGCTTCACATAATAACACTCTTTTCAACTATGAATCACAAGGCACACACAATCTCTTCCCAAATATCAAAACACAATCATTATCAATGTTGAATTTAAGCAACTTACCTTTCTGAACCAGCTCTACCTTTTTCTGCAACTCACTGTCTTGATTCTGTGCTTGCTTTATTCTATCGGATAGAGAAGATTTCACTGATACCTGAAACAAAAAAGAAGGACATCCTTCACTAACAACTTCTATTCCAAATTTCATCAAATCCTTAACCAAAGGATCACGTTCCAAACGCAACATTGTTAATGAAGCATTACTTTTCTGACTCAAAGCATCATCCACTTTATTTTCTTTTCCTGGATGGTAATGAATTATACAATCATAATCCTTGATTAATTTTTTCCATATTCTCTGTCTCATGTTCAATTCTTTTTGAGTGAATATATACTTTAAACTTTTGTGATCGGTATATATTTCACACTTTACTCCATACAAATGATGCCTCCATATTTTTAAAGTGAAAACAACAACAGCTAATTACAAATCATGTGTAGGGTAATTTACCTCATGAGTTTTCAACTGATGTGAAGCATAAGAAATTACCTGATCATTCTGAATTTGGATGCAACCAAGTCCTTTCAATAAAACATCACTGTAGATAACAAAATCACCATTCCTGGAAGATAGTTCCAAAACTGGAGCATTCACCAATCATCTTTTCAGTTACTGAAAACAATCATCACATTCTTTTGTCCAGATAAAATTAACACCCTTCTGAGTTAGCTTATTCATTGGACTAGATAACTGGGAAAAATTTCTAACAAACCTTCGGTAATATCCTTCCAAACCAAGAAAACTACGAATCTCAGTTACACTTGTGGGTCTTGGCCATTCTTCAACAACCTTTGTTTTTGCAGGATCAACAGTTATCCCATCTTTAGAAACAATGTGACCAAGGAAAGAAATTTGTTGCAACCAAAACTCACACTTGATGAATTTCCCATACAATTTATTTTCTTTCAAGGTTTGCAAAATAACCCTTAAATGTCTTTCATACTCCTCTTTAATTTTAGAAAACACCAAAACATCATCAATGAAAACAACCACAAACTTATCCAAGAACTCATGGAAAATTCTATTCATAAGGTCCATGAATACAGCAGGTGCATTGGTTAGCCCAAAAGGCATAAATAAAAATTCATAATGGCCATATCTTGTACAAAACACGGTCTTTGGAACATCTGATTCCTTTACCTTCAACTGATGGTACCCCGATCTCAGGTCAATCTTTGAAAAATACTGAGCTCCCTGGAGCTGATCAAACAAATCATCGATATGAGGCAAAGGATATTTGTTCTTAACAGTGATGTTATTCAAGGCTCTATAATCAATGAAAAGTCTCATTGAACTATCTTTCTTTTTAACAAATAAAACAGGATCACGCCATGGTGATGTGCTAGGTCGAATGAAACATTTCTCTAATAAATCTTTCAATTTCTTCTTCAACTCTAAAAGTTCAATTTGAGACATTCAATAAGGGGGTTTTGAAATTGGCTTAGCATCAAGAACTAAGTCAACAGTAAATTCAACTTTCCGATCTGGTATTATTTCAGGAAACTCATCAGGAAAAACATCAGGATACTCATTTACCACTGACACATCATTAATATAAAAAGTTCCTTTGTTTTCAACAATATGTGCAAGGTAATATTCATTTCCATCTTTTACAAGTTTCTCAGCCTCTTAATATGTTATCAACAGTAAGGGTTCATTCTTGTACACAAACTGAAAGTCATTCTGAAAAGAAACTTCTTTAGCTCTACAATCAATATTAGCATGGTAAACAGAGAGCCAATCCATACCCTGGATAACATCAAACTCTACTAGAGGTAAAACAATAAGGTTTTCAAGTAGGTTATTTCCACAGATAAGGATAGGAAGATTCTTATAAATTATTTTTACCTCAAAATTTCCCCCCAGGTGTTTTTACCACAAGTTCAGGAGTCATTTCTTGAGATGGTATTCCCAATTTACTAGAAAAGTTTTCAGAGATGAAGGAATGTGTAGGCCCTGAATCAAACAACACACTGGCATAATCTGAAAAAACAAAAAAATTACCTGATACCACTTCATTTGATGGCCCAACATCTGCTGAAGTCGTTGCAAAGTATTTCACCACCCCATTCTTCTTGTAGTCTGACTGCTTCCTATCACTCGAGCTCTTTGTCAGACACTCGTTTTCATAATGACCCATCTCATTGCACTTGAAACATTTCACTAACTATAAATCAAATTTGGTCATACCATCACCCTGATCTTTTTCTGTGCAATCACGAGCCTTATGTCCCATCTTACAAAATCGTTAGCACTTTCCAAAATTCAGAAGAAATTCCCCAGCATGCCTTTTACCACATTTATCACAAACTGGAAACTTTGTTTTCTTACCATAATACATTTTTGAAGAATTATTACCTTCTCCTGTCACCTCGATCTCTTTTTCTATTGGTTGTTATAGAACACTTGATCATCGGAAAACTCCATTTCTACCTTCTCAGCACATCAAACAAGCTTTTCATAACTCTTGAACTCGTGATAAGCTAAAGACCTTCGATATTTTGTCTTTAATCCTGCATAAAAACGATTTATTTTACTATCAAGGTTTCAGATAAAATTTAGAGCATACCTTGCCAATCTAGTGAACCTTTCTTCATAAGCAGCCACTGAGTTGTACTCTTGGCTCAATTCCAAGAATTTTTTTCCATCTTAAGTAGAACAGCCTTAGGAAAATATTTCTCAAGAATCATACCTTTGAATTCATCCCAGTCGAGAGCATCAATCTCATCAGCGTCCTTGATATTTTTAACCATTGACCACCACTGATCCGCTTCACCCTCCAAACGGTAAATTGTAAGGCTAACCTTTTGATTATCTGAACACCCCATGACATTGAAAATCTTCTCCAGTGATTTAATCCACCCTTCAGCTAGCACAGGGTCAGATGATCCTCTGAATGATGGGGGATTTTGCCTCATGAAATGTCCCACCACTAACATGTTCCTTTGCGGTTGATCTGGATGATCTCGTGTATAGATACCACCACCATTTATCGCTTGAGTCAACTATTCCATTACTATAACAAACTGTTCAGTTACAATTCCGACCATCTTAGGATGCTGATTTGGAAGGTCATTTCCTTCTGTATGCCTTCCAAACACTGCTTTCCTGTTTCCTCTATGGAAAACCATTATGAACAAACATGTCTTAGATGATGCAACATGGTAATCCTCAAATGCTATATCATTTCAATTTGACCATAAAAAATATTTTTGGATAATCATTTAATAGAATTCTAACTCCTAAAGTTATCTAAACCGACCTCTAATACCAACTATAAGCCCCTGGCCTTAAACATTACTTAATATTGAGTTATTTCAAGAATACACATTGAGGACCTTTTCAGGTTTAGAGTTTTAGAGAATTAGATCATAAATCATGCATTACATTCCACATTTAAACAAAGTGGTTACATAAAATATAGTACTCATTTTTCCCATCAACGGAAACATATTTAAAATAAAACATGGATTCTTTCTTGACACTTCCTTGACACTATCATCACATGATGTACCTTTCCCTTGACTTGTGAAAAACATTTCAAAAACTTGGGATGAGCATAAAGAGCTCAGTAAGGGATATAAAAGTACGAAATGAAAATATTAGTCCATGTATGAAATCATACTTTACTCATAAAACATAATCATTTTAACATACCTCATCAAATCATGAATAAATCATAAAAATCATAAGACATATAGGTAACTTGAGGCATTCATAACATTCTTACGTAGGGAGTAACCCTCATGGTTACGTTTGGAATACCCATCACAGTATATTCCCTAAATCTCTTCGGAGAAACCTTAACGTTTAACCCCTTCGTGTTACCCAATGCATTGGAGAGCTATATCGGGCTCACCTACCCTTATTTTATCAAGGAAACACCTGTCTTTATAACAATACCCAAGAACCATAACATAATCGTATTATATAAAACATGCGTAAAGGAAACATAACATTTTCACATTTCAATCACAAGATATCAATACAACACATTGATATAATAAAAACATTATGAAAACCATTTTCAATACCAAAATAAAAGAAAAGTAAAACATGGTATTTATTTTTTTCATTTTAAAAAAAGTCATGGCTTGTATAGGAAGCCGAAACTCAAATAATGGTCATGGCGGTGGAGAAGTCATTGTCGCCGCATACATATGAAAAAAAATTCCTTTTTTCATTGTAAAACACTTGGTATAAAAAAGATTACTTTTGAATAGATGTAAAAGTCAAAGGGGTTTATACACTGTATAAAAGAAAGTTGTGTATAAAACAAAATATGCTTCAATGAAAGGAGATTGAGACGAAGTCCCTTACCTCATGTCCGACTTGACTCGATCGTTCTTTAATCTCCGGAATAATAAACTTGAGTTAATTTCTACTTTCTTAAGAACCATTTTCAAGTTCATTATTCCTTTTATATCACTTATTACCATGTTATGAACACTATTTAATTATTTAGATTAATAATGGTCGTTTTGTCGATCATTGGTACTTGAGTCAAAAATAAACTCTTTATAATTACAAGTTTTTCATGTATCCATTATATACAGAATTATATTCATGATGTATATATCATATATATCATATATATACAGTATATACATGCATTTATAATATTACATAACATTTAGAGGTAAGAAATGAAATGCACCATTCATGGAGACGGTAAGCCGTACGTACGCATGAACGCTACTTTCATTTCTATTTCGTATTTTATGGAATGGAATCATAATGACATAAAGGTATATTATAATTCCAATATAATATTATATATAATATCATTAACCTCGTCCTTTATATGTCCCACATATGGCATTAACGAATCAAATCACTTTGAGGGGGCGGTAGTCCACACTTCCTAAAATGAAGATATTGTGTTTACCCATAATGGAAACCATAAAGGTATGCCATAAATGAAAAACACAGAAGTTTAAAGAAAAAAATAAAAATATTATACATCATATATAAATATAGTGACATCTTAATTTCCATCTTTAAAGTTGTTAAAATAATATTGAACAATCAT
Organism: Viscum album; assembly: GCA_963277665.1. Classification (NCBI taxonomy): domain Eukaryota; kingdom Viridiplantae; phylum Streptophyta; class Magnoliopsida; order Santalales; family Viscaceae; genus Viscum; species Viscum album. Next base: position 571,953,652 of record OY728151.1, read on the forward strand.
CATTTTGTGAGGTAGAAATTCTCTATCCAGGGAAACAATATGTTCTTTAGCCATTAGACGTAGGTGTGTGTAATTTTAGCACAAATAATTCTTATAACAACATCCTAGTATATTGAATATACTATTTTTGTTACAAAATATATTAATAAAAAGAGTTTATGGGGCTGGAGAAGCAAAATAAAACAAAAGAACACAAGTGAAGACATTTCCTTTAAATCGGGTAACTCCTCTTGGTTTGAACCAAAAGGGTTTATTGAAGAGATTTCTGCATAAGGTAAGGATTCTAGGATGAAGAGAGGGATGTGGAGAGATGAAATGAGTAGAGTTTGGCCAAGCCAATGGCTTGAGAGGTGTGGGTAAGGAGGTAGAGGTGGGGGCCTTTTATAAGAGGAGAGGAGGGGCACTCTTGGAATGTTATAAAATGTTATTTTATATTAAAATGAGTTTCAGATTTTAAAGGTCCCACATTGATATATTTCAAGGATAAGGTGATAAGGGTTCGAAATATACTCATCCAATAGGTTTTTGACAAGTGTATGTCTTAGATTTTACATTATATTTTCATTTTATTTAAATCGTTCATTAATGAGGTAATCGTTGCATCATCATGATGTCATAAATAATTTAATTTATTTAATGTATAAAAATTATAAACAAATACTATGATGTAGGAAATATTTTTATATTTCTAATGAATATTTATAGTCCAAGAGATAATTTATGTATACAAAACTAAAAATGTTTTACTCGGGTGATACATTCTTTAGTGATATTCTCCTTTCTTTAAAAATAAAATGATAAAGTGTCATTTTCACCCAAAAGTGATTCCATGGGGTCCCTAAGTTTGGCACAAGGCATACCATGGTCGGAAATGACACAAAAATTAGCATTATGACATATTTTGGGGTCATTTGTTATTATTGTGATATTATTTTATTATCCTTAACTACCCGATTGCTAATTAATCAAGACAATTAAAGATAATTACCGTCATTACTATTCATAATGTCCAAAAACAAAAGAGTCTTAATTAAATAATTTGGACCTTATGATTCCAAATATGGAATCCATTTTACCAAATTACAAACATATAAATTTCAAAAATTAATTTAAAAATAATTCCCTTTGTCAAAACAAATAGCGAGTTTTTTTGAAACAATATCTACGAAAATTTTGGCACTTGTTTATGCCAAATTCCAAAGTGAAATTAATTACAATGACCACCATTAGATTCAATGGTAAAAATATATTCTAATTACACTTTAAAACCAATTAAAAGGATAATCTAACAATATAATTAAATTAGATGAAAAAGCAGTTTTGATGTAAAATGCAGTATTTTTCACTATTCATTAAAAACTGAACATTGTCAGAAAAATACCAAAACTTAACCCAAGGTAAATTTAAATGTCCCAATAATAAAGAATAAGCTTATTTTGACAAATAAAGCTTATAAAATTTTCAAATTTTTGTTTTAAAAATGGTTTCCTTCAAAAGGTAGTAAAACAATATTTTAAAAATATTAGTGTATTCCATGCTTAAGATTGGATTTATTCTCATTTTAAGCCTCTTAAACACTATCTAATTCATAAATAGACATAGATAAGAATATCTATTATTCATTAATTACATGTTATTTTACAATAACTTAGTTTATTTATTCATGTATCCATTAAATACATATTTAATTATTGATATCCTCACATATATTCATTGTTAAGTTGGCCATGGATTTAGTTATGCTATCAGTTTCATTTGTTATGGCACAAGTTAGTTTATTTATTCATGATATATAATTCCACTATATGCTATTCCCTTACTAAGCATATGATCTCACCCTTTATATTGTTTTTCATTTTTCATAGGAAACCAAGAGTAGTACTACATATGAAAAATGGGTAACAAGAAGAATAATGATTTTTTTCATGTTTTAAGATGATGTAATTTTAGTTTCAATGTATTTTAAAATTCATTTATGTATCTAGTTTCCTGATACTACTAATTGGTTGAATCCTTTGTATCGTGTTTTTTATACTAATGTAAAAAATATAACCACCAGCTCTAGGGTGATGGATTTGGCGTTGTTACAGTTAGTATCAAAGGAAAGTTTAGTAGAAACATTAGGAATGAGATTTAGAATAACATAGATATAAAAACATGAACCCTCATAGAAAATGTTAGGATATTCTTGAAATATTCATAGATTAAATGAAATTCCAATCATATTGTTGTTTATGATCTAATTAAGTACATAACATTATATAGAAACGATTCCTATTTGAAGGAACATCCATGTCAACACTGAAAATCAATGTAGGGATTTCCCTTCTAGGGATTTCAATGATACTGATGTTGGTATCAATGTAGAGTTTGGTTATTTTTGGTAATTAGGATTTGAAAATTTTGGGTATAGACCCTTAGGTAGATATCATATTTCTTAATAGAAATAGGTTAAGTATTACTAGTATGACCACATAGGATTAACATATCCAATGTATTTTTAATGTTTCCTTTTTTATAGATAAAAATTAAGAGAAAATTTGGGTTAGTAAGTGTTTATCAATGATTTAAATTACAAGGACATTATTTCTTTAAGGGGTAAAATGTAACATACTAAATTTCAAATAAACATTTTTTTGAGAAATATAAATGATAATTACTTTCTTTTAATGAAACAAATATTTAAATATAATTTATTCATTTAAATATTTTTCAATTAAAATATAAATTTATTTCTTTAAATGGTTTTAGAAAAAGAGAGGCCTGCAGGCCAAGTGACAACACATCACGTTTTGCATAACAACGGGGCTTAAACCCACGATTGAAGGGTAAAAAAAGTTCATCAACTTCCTTCAACCTATGTGTAGACCTGATTTTATCTTTTATCTTTTATATATATACATATATTTTATTATATACATTATTATTTTAAATATATAGTTTTATTTGATAACAACATTCCTTTTACTAATAGTTTTTTTTCACATCATCTTGGTAACTGAGTCATTATAATTTAATGGTTAACAATGTAAGATAAATGTTTTCATTATCATAAAATTATAATATATAACTATTGGGGGTACTTTGATATGAAATTTTATATGAAATTTGATATAATAGATTGTAAAATTTTAATAATATTTTATTATGCATTTTTGATTTACATTAGATTTAATTTAATTTCTAAATGTTTTTATTTTATCTTATTTTGTGTATAGGTTTTATTATTTTAAATTCTTACTTTTAAAAGGTTAAGTAACAAATTTCATAAAAAAAATTCAATAATTATTTATTTCATTAATTTAGAACATAAATTTACTATATGATCATATCTAATAAAACTCCCACTATTATAATATATCGACACACAAAAAAAGACTATTACATTTCATTGCATATCATGTGTAAATATGGACTATTACAGCTAGGAACAGTAAATGAATATACAATTTTAAGAATATTACATTCACTAAAAAACTATTTAGAGTTAAATTCACCTAATAAGATCACCCCTACCAAAAATATCATAAAAATAGAGAGAAGTGTTGGGAAAATGATAGACCTTATCAATGAGTGTATAAGAACATTTGTAAGTGATGTAGTGAATGATGAAGTAAGAATTATGGAATATTTATAGGGAAATATTCTATTTTACATTATAAATATAATCCAATATGTATGATTTACATTATGATAATTATTCAATAAGATAGTTGGTCATTATTATTTTTACCTATGTAGATGCAATTAAGTGACATGAGGATTATTTTATGACAGAATCAAAATTGTTTTATTTATGGAGACTATAAATATATTATGTTAAAAAATATATTTTATGAAAAACATATAAGTTTTAAATAAAATATATTTCATTAAAAAATCTTATAAAACACTTTTTAAATGATTGTATATTTTAATAAATCCCTACGTAATTTTTAAAAAGGATGGATTGTTTACTACGCTATAAAAATTATTAATTTTCAATAAATAATAATTTTTATCTAAAAGTTAAAATTATAATATTTAGAGAACTATTTTGTTAAAATAAATTTCATTTGTGGAATTATCACATCAAAATTATCCCAGGGTAAATTTTTGGTAATTTTCTAAAAAAGTTGTTTTTTTGGTGAAAAAGTGGAAATTATCATTTTATGAGCACTGTGATTTTATGACATTATTATTATGTGAACCTGATTCAAAAATTTATGAAACATTTTATTCAATAAAATTTGTATTTAATAATTAGAAAAATCAATATAAAATTATTAATTTTAATTTATAAATTTAAACTTTACATTTTAAAACCAAAAAAATAGATTTTTGAGAAAAAAATTATTTTTGGTTTGTGTTCATTAAAGGGTTGGTTGGTAGGTAATTTTCTATTTGGGATTGTTTTTAATTTCCACCCACTCTCTTTTACTCATTAATAATCTAGAAAATTGTATATAATTCATTACACCCAAAAGCGGTTGGATTGTAAAATAAAATAATCAATATTTAATCTTTTAAAACCACCCTTCCTCAAGTATAAATACCCCCATTCCATCCTCACTTTCCACACTAAATCCTTTGATCATGAATTATATCTCAATATCCCTCTCCATTTTCTCTCCAAGGTGTTTCAAAGGTTCTAAGGAGTCCCTCTCTTACTTTAAGAAGCATCCTCCCAAAGTAAGGGTTTCCTCAATCTTTCTCTTTCCACTTTCAAGTACATTACTTGTGTTGTATTTTCTTTATAAATTCCTTTTTTAGATACTAACATGTATTTAATTACATGGTATTATATTCCATTTTATTTTTTTGTAAATGAAAATTTATTTATTCCCTCTCTTTATATCCTTTTTCTAAGCCGTTACTATACCAAAGTAAGAGTCTTCAATCATCCTATTTCCTTTTCAATTACATTACATTTGTTATATTGTATTTTTAAATTTATTTTATTATAATACCATTCTTTTTATTCCATTGTATCATCTTCTATTTGATATTTTTTAAATGGTAGTTTATTTATTACCGCTCATTATTTCCTTTTCCAAGTTTTTATAATACTCATACTATCACAACGGCATAAAACCATCCTAAAATTTTGGTAAAGCAAAAAGTGTGTGGTTTTTGAAGAAATAAAATCTCTATCTGAATACTACAAGTGGTTATGGATCTATAATAGTTTTACGTAGGGGTAATAACCTCAAAAGGGTTTATTGTTCTTTGACTTGATCTTCACCTGGTGCACGAAAACAGGCCTTGATGCATGCCTAGTTTGATACTCCTAGGGGATATGCTTTGGATAATGTGCATGATCTTTAAAATAACATTATAAAGGATTTATTTATCATTTCATTAGTATCCTAACTTTATAAATACATGTATCCAGCTACCTAGATACCTTGAAAACTTAGTCCTTGTGAACACCCAATGATTACAATCTCATATCCTTCACTTGTTAAGGGTATTTATTCATACATTAGGAAATCCATAGTTATTCCTTAAGGGATATAACCTAGATACAATTATTGGTTATTCGATTGGGAAAAATATTTTTTGTACCATATAATTCATTATTTTATATAGAAAAATATTGTAAGATATGTCTCATTAAGAAATTGTGTTAAGTGTTTATGTTGTTCATTCCTTGACCATTATACCATGATTTTTTTAATTTTTGATGGATTACATTGGAATTTTATGTTATAGGTGGGGCCCAAAATTATATACCCCTAAGTGCACTAGTAGGTCTCATGAGACAACTAAGATACATTAATGGGAGCATAATTACCCTTTATATAAGATGTCTTGGAATAAGGCCATGGCGGTATGTTTAAGATGTCTTGGTATAAGGAATTTATGGTACATTTAAGATGTCTTAAATTATGTATTTCCATCACTATATGATCATTTATTGATATCTTGGAACCTATTAATTATTTTTTGTCCATGGATTTATCTATGCTCTCATTTATTGATATCTTAACATCCATTAATTATTAAGTTGTCCATGGATTTATTTATGCTCTCAGTTTAATTTGATATGTAATAACTTAGTTTATTTATCCATGCCTCCATTCACTACTTGTTCTGTTACTGATATCCTGACATCTATTCATATTTATGTTGTTAATTGATTTATTTATGCTCTTTTCTCATTTTATATGGCATAAATCAGTTTATTTATTCATGTCACCATTAACTACATGTTCAATTATTAATATCCTGGTATTTATTCATTGTTAAGTTTTCCATGGATTTATTTATGATCTCAATTTCATTTGTTATGGCACAAGTCAGATTATTTATTGGAACTATATACTTTCATTGTATGATATTCCATTACAGATAATTTGATCTAACCCTTTATATTTTTTTCCTATTTTCTTCATGAATCAAAGAGGATTACTACATATGAAAATGGGTTGCAAAGAGAATCGTTATGTTTTTCATGTTTTCAGATGATGTAATTTTAGTTTCAATGTAATGTAAAACTCATTTATGTATCTAGTTTTGAGAGACTACTAAATTGTTGGATCCTATATATTGTGATTTTTATACCAATGCAATAAAATAACCACCAGATCTAGGGTATTGGAGTTGGGTTTGTTACATAATTCTTAGATATTTTTTTTAAAATAAAATTCATGTATTATTATAATTCTATTAGTTATATTTTTATTCTAATATTACATTTTCAATTTATCAAAGTAAAAATGAGGAATTATTTATGAATTGAAGTGTGTGTTTTCAATATTAAAGTGTCGTTTTAGTTTAAAACATCTGCCACATTGTAAAAACCAATAAAATGATATCAAATTGTTTTCAAATTTTTGGAAAATGATCCAAAATTCATTCATTACATATTGGAATCAGCTACATGTCAATCCGACACGCGATGTTATTATATGACTTGAAGTTCATGTTTTTAATATAGAAGTTTCATTTTAATTTAAAATTAATTTCACATAGCTAAAATTGATAAAACAATATCAAATTATTTTCAAACTTTAGGAAATGGTCCATAATTTATTTGTGATGTGTAATAATTGACCACACATCAATCCAACACATGATGTGGCCAGTGTGACTAAAAGTGCATGTTTTCAATATAAAAGCATCATTTTAATTTAAAACATGCATCACATTTAAAAAACTAAGAAAATGAGATTAAACTATATTTAAACTTTATTAAAATGATCCATAATTCATTTTTGATGTGTGGAATCGACTGCACGTTAATCTGACACATGATGTGGGAAGTATGTCATATAAGTTTCATTTCAGTTTAAAACACATGTCACATAGACAAAACTAATCAAACAAGATCAAATTTTTTTTAAACTTTCTGAAAATGATTCATAATTCATTTTTAATGCATAATAATTGACTGCATGTCAATCTGATACATGGTGTGGTAGTTATGACTCGAAGTGTATGTTTTTAATATACATGCCATTTTACTTTAAAACACATGTCACATATCCAAAATTGAGAAAATTTTCTCAAATTATTTTCAAACTTTACAACAGCTATCCATAATTCATTTTCAATGTGTAGAAATTTATTGCACATTAATCAGACACACTATGTGGTCAGTATGACTCGAAGTGAACGTTTTCAATATAAAAGTGTCATTTTGGTTTAAAAAAGGTGCTACATAGCCAAAAATGATAAAACGAGATCATATAGATTTTAAAATTTATAAAAATTATCCATAATATATTTTTATATATAGGAATTGACTACATGTTAATCTGATGCACGGTGTGGGTGGTATGACTCGAAGTGTGTGTTTTCAATATAAGTGTCATTTTACTTTAAAATGCATGTCACATTGTCAAAACCAAGGAAAAGAGATTGAATTGTTTTCAAAATTTACTCTTATGATCCATAATTCATTTGTGACATATAGGAATTGACCGCACTCTAATCTGACAAACAATGTGGCCGGTGTGACTTGAAGTGCATGTTTTCAATATAAAAGGGTCATTTTAGTTTAAAACGCACGTCGCATTTTAAAAACCAAGAAAAAAAGATTATAATATTTTAAAACTTTATAAAACTGATCCATAATTCATTTTTTATGAGTAGGAATTGACCACATGCCAATCTGGTACATGATGTGGTAGTTATGACTTGAAGTGTTTGTTTTGAATATAAAAGTGTCATTTTAGTTTAAAACATGCATCAAATAGCCAAAATTGAGTAAAAAATCTTGTATTATTTTCAAAAATTCATAAATTGTTCTATAATTTATTGGTGACATATAGTGATTGACCACACATTAATCAGACATATGACATGGTCAGTATGACTCGAAGTGCATGTTTTCAATATAAAAGTGTCATTTTAGTTTGAAACAAACATAACATATCCAAAACCAAGAAAATGAGCTTAGATTATTTTAAAACTTTAGGAAAACAATATATAATTCATTTAAGATGTATAGAAATTTACTGAACATCAATTTGACACATGATGTGGGTGGTATGACTCAAAGTGTGTGTTTTCAATATAAGTGTCATTTTACTTTAAAACACACACTACAGAACAAAAACTAAAAAAACGAGCTCATATTGTTTTTAAACATTATAAAAATGATCCATAATTCATTTTTGACATGTAGGAATCAACCAAACATCAATATGAAACACAATGTGGCCGGTGTGACTCGAAGTGCATGTTTTAAATATAAAAGTGTCATTTTATTTAAGAACTCATGTAACGTTGTTAAAATCAAGAAAACTATCTTGGTATATTTTCAAACATTATGAAAATGATTCATAATTTATTTTTTATGTACAATAATTTACTTGAGGTCAATCTGACACATGATGTGGTCATTATGACTCAAAATTCATGTTTTCAATATAAAAGTGTCATTTTAGTTTAAAACATGAGTCACATAGCCAAAACTGAGCAAACGATTTTAGATTATTTTCAAACTTTTGGACAATGATAACTGGTTCATTTGTGATGTGTAGGAATTGACTACTTGTTAATTGTACATATGATGTGATTGGTATGATTTTAATTGTGTGTTTTCTATATAAAAAAGTTATTTTTGTTTAAAACACGCGTCACAAATCCAAAACAAAGAAAATGAGTTTGGATTGTTGTGAAACATTAGTAAAATGATTCATAATTCATTTATAATGTGTATTAATCGACCATAAGTTAATCCAACACATGATGTGGACGGTATGACTTGAAGTGTGTGTTTTCAATATGTGTCATTTTACTTTAAAATGCATGGCATATAGCCAAAACCAAGAAAACAAGATCAGATTGTTTTCAAAATTTATGAAAAAGATTTATAATTCATTCATGACATGTAAAAATCAACCACACATCAATCCGACATACAATGTGGCTAGTTTGAATCAAAGTGCATGTTTTCAATATAAATATGTTATTTTAGTTTAAAACACGTGTCACATTGTCCAAACTAAGCTAATGAGATCATAATGTTTTCAAACTTTAAGAAAATGATCCATAATTTATTTGTGTTGTGTAGGAATAGACTGCACGTCGATCAAACAAATGATGTAGTCGTTATGACTCGAAGTTCATGTTTTCAATATAAAAGTGTCTTTTTAGTTTAAAATTCATGTCACATGGATAAAGTCAATAAAACGAGCTTTGATAGTTTTCAAACTTTATAAAAATGATATATAATATATTTGTGATGTTAGAAATAGACCAAATGTCAATTAGACACACAATGTTGTCAGTATAGATTGAAGCTTGGATTTTCGATATAGAAGTGTCATTTTAGTTTAAAACGTGAGACATATTTCCAAAATTGAGCAAATGATATCAAGTCATTTTAAAACTATAGGAAAATGATCCATAATTCATTTATGATGTGTGAGAATCGACCACACATCAATCCGACACATGATGTGAGTGGTATGACTTGAAGTGCGTGTTTTTAATATAAAAGTGTAATTTTAGTTTAATGATATAATTATTAATAACTATTTAAGTAATTAAGATAATTAATAACTGATAATATCATTAATATATTTAGTAGTTAATAATATAATTTATATAGATTATTAAATAATAATGTAATTAATAATTCATAATATAATTATTAATTAATATAAAATTAACAATATAATTTACCATATGTGGATTATATAACATTAAAATTATAATTTGATAATTTTTTATGTACTATTACTAAAATAAAAAATTGGATTTACTATAGGGATAAGTTTTTGTAAAGAGTTTGATAATTGAAGAAAGCCTATAAGAGTTGATTTTTTATATTGGTTTTTAATTTTTTGGTTTAATTGTAAATACACTAATGTAAATATTTTGAATTTGAAATGATAGAGCAATATAATATCTGTATTCTAATCCAGTTTTATGTATATTTTTATTCCAATCTATATTTTTTTTGATTTGGTTTTTGTTTATAGGGGTGCACATTTACACCACCCATTTTGACCTTTATCGGCGCTGATAAAGATATATTTTATTAGTAATTTTGTTTTAATGTTAATAAAAAGGTCTTTTATCAAAACTTCCTGCAACGTTGAGAAAGGCCATCCTTGCCTCACATGCGTGTTTGTGCATACGTCCTACCTAATGAAAGCACCTCCCACCTGATGAAAGAGCCTCCTCCTCGACCACATGTCTCACAAACTGAGATCAACCCCTTTGTTTGACTAGCCATGTTCAACTAGGCACCTCCAACGTCACTTCAAAAAAGCCATCCCTTGCATGCGGCATGAGTGCCGCAAAAACCAAGACTACATGATACCGAAATTGATAACTAAATTTTGTGAATTGTTAATTAATTATTTGTTAATAACTTATTAATTAATTAATAAATTATCAGTAATTGGTTATTAATAATAATCAATAGTATAAAAAAATCCTATAATGATCATCAAAGGTCATTGATAAAGTCCTATAGTGACTGCCAAATGACGGATGCTCTTGACTCGTCACTATTACCCATAACATCTACCAATTGAGGGCCGCTATAGATCAGATTGGGGTAATATTTATCGACCTTCATTTGGTAGTTTCTATAGTTGACACCTATATCGATCGTCAAATGACTACAGGTATAAGCTAACTCAGTCATCCTTATAGTGGATGTCATATGGTGGTGGCTATAGGTTCCCTTAAACTAACCTATACAAACCATTGTAATTTTTTTTATTTTTTTTAAAACTCGCAGCAGAATTATAAAAAACCACCATATTTAAAAAATACAATAAATATTTCCAAAATATATAAAACCACAGTCTTATAAATCTTTTTGTCTAAACATCTTCTAGGATTTACACCCATCATCAAATAAAACTACACACGACAAAATTTTATAAAATATTTAGTGCAGTAAAAAATATCACAAAAAAATAATAGTTGAAATGCAATAAAATATTTCAATTAAAACTTTGTACAATGACCAAATTTATTTGATTTTGAATATATATTAATAATTTTTATAATCCTTTATTAAAATTTAAAAGCATTTATTCAGTCGTTTTAGGCAGACCACATGTCCAATTAATGTGTCTTCTTCTCGTAAACATTAAAATAATAATAATACAGTTTACCTATAATTTCAAGTCATTCTAGAATCATTTGCTATGAATATGGTCATTAAACACATTTTTTGGTGTTTTATGACACTAAAAGTGAATTTTCAGTCATTCCGAGAAAACACCACCATAGAATGATGTTTCATATGCTCAACTATTTTATAATTCACTCAACAGTTGTTATCGTTTGATTTTATGGTATTCAAAGGTTTTTCGTTTGGTTTTGACCTTCTGGATACACATTTTTAAAGGGCGTCAAACCTTTAAAAACCACAAATTTAGTTATTCTAGGCAGACCGCATATCATATTGATGTCTTGTATACATTTACACATCAAAAATAACAATAATAATACAGTTTTCCTATGATTTCAAGTCATTCTGAAATCATTTTCTATCCATCTAACCATCAAACGCACGTTTGACTATATCATGACACTAAAAGTATGTCTTCCATCATCCCTGAAAAACTGTATCTTCGATTGATGTACTGTCTACTTGATCATTTCAAAATTCACTCTAGGGTTGTTGTTGTCTGATTTCATGGAATTTAGAGACTGTTCAGTTGGTTTTGACCCCCCCATGTGTTTTTAAAAGGCGTAAAACCTTTAAAAACTGCATATTCAGTAGTTCCAGGAAGACCACACATCCAATTGATGAGTCATATACTTGTAAATGTCACAAATAATAATAATATGGATTTTCTATTATTTTAAGTCATTCTAGGGTCATTTTCTATAGATCTGAATGTTAAACGCATGTTTTGTTGTTTTGTAGTGCTAAAAGTGCATCTTCAGTCCTCCTGAGAAAATGATACCTTGGATTTACGTACCGTATGCTCGACCATTTCAAAATTTACTCTAAGATTGTTGTTTTCTCATTTCATAGCATCCATAGGTCATTCGATTAGTTTTAATCCCCCATATGTACCTTTTAAAGGGTGTTAAACCTTTAAAAACCACATATTCAATCATTCTGGGAAGACCACACATCCGATTAACATTTTTTCTACTCATACACATAAAAAATAACTTTTTTTTGTTCATACACATAAAAAATAATAATAATATGATTATACTATGATTTCAAGTCATTTTGAGGTCGTTTTCTATCGACCTGATTATTAAACACATGCTTTGGTGTTTTATGACACTAAAAGTGTGTTTTCCATCATCGCGGGAAAACGATGCTTGCAATTGATGTACCATATATTTGACCATTTTACAATTTAATTTATGGTTGTTGTATTCTGATTTAATGACATTGAGATTCTATTCGGTTGGTTTTGACACCTTGACGCACCTTTTTAAAGGGAGTCAAACCTTTAAAAACCATATATTCGGTAGTTCCAGGCAAACTACATGTCCGATTGATGTTTTGTCTCCCCATACACATCAAAAATAAATATAATATGGTTTTATTATGATTTCAAATCATTTTGGGGTCATTTTATTAACCGTTAAACGTGCATTTTGGTGTTTTATGACACTAAAAGTTTTTTTTTCAATCCTTTCAGGAAAACACCACCTCAAATTAACGTACCATTTTTTTGAACATTTCAAAATTAACTCTAAGGTTATTATCATCTGATTTTATTGCATTTAGATGTCATTCAGTTGGTTTTGATCCCCCCATTCACACCTTTTTAAAGGCTGTCAAACCTTTAAAAACCACATATTTGGCCTCTTTGGGCAGACCACACCTCCAATTGATATATATTTTACTCTTACACATCAAAAATAATAATAAAATGATTTTCCATTTGATTTAAATTCATTATGATTTCATTTTCTATTGATTTTACTGTTAAATGCACCTATTGATGTTTTATGACACTAAAACTCTGTTTCCCATCATCTCAGAAAAAAGACACATCCAATCGACATAATTTCTTCTTGATCATTTCAAAATTCACTCTATGGTTTTCTTCTTTTAATTTAATGGAATTCAGATGCCATTCGGTTGGTTTTGACCCCTGAGCACACATTTTTAAAGGACGTCAAAACTTTAAAAATCACATATTTGGTCGTTTCGGGTAGACCACACATCTTATTGATGTGATGTCTGCTTGTACATGTCAAAAATAATAATAAGAAGGGTTTCCTATGATTTCAAGTTATTCTAAGGTATTTTTCTATAGATCTGATTGTTAAACATGTATTTTGGTGTTTTATGACACTAAAAGTGTGTTTTCAGTTATCCTAGGAAAACGAAACCTTGGATTGAGGTACTGTCTACTCATACATTTCAAAATTCATTTTTCAGTTGTTTTTTTTCAGATTTAATGACATTTGGATGTCGTTCGGTTGGTTTTGACCCCCCAAACGTACCTTTTTAAAGGGCGTCAAACCTTTAAAAAATGTATAATCAGTCATTTCAGGTAGACTGCATGTATGATTGACATGATGTATAATCATACATATAAAAAATAATAATAAGATGGATTCCTTATGATTTAAAGTCATTATGAAGTCATATTCTATTGATCTAACCATTAAACACACGTTTGGGTTTTTTATGTCACTAAAAGTGCGTTTTCAGTCATCCCAGAAGAACGACACCTCCGATTGATATACCATTTGCTCAAACATTTTGAAATTCACTATATGGTTATTTCTATATGATTTAATAGTATTTAGATGCTGTTTGGTTGGTTTTGTCCCTCGGGCGCATGTTTTTAAAGGGCCTCAAACCTTTAAAAAATGCATATTCAGTCATTTCAGGTAGACCCCACATCTGATTGACATGTTGTTGGTTTTTACACATCACATATAATAAAAATAAACTTTTACTATTATTTTTATCCATTATTATATCCTTTTATATAGATCTAACCATTAAATTCATGTTTTTGTATTTTATGACACTAAAATTGCGTTTTTCATCATCTAGAGAAAATGACACATCTGATTGATGTTCTGTCTACTTGATCATTTCCTAATTCACTCTATAGTTGTTTTAATCTCATTAAATTCCATTTGTATTCCGTTTGATTGGTTATGAAACCCCATGCACACCTTTTTAAATGGTATCAAACCTTTAAAAACCGCATATTCGGTCATTTTGGGAAGACCGTACATCAGATTGATGTGCTATTTGCTTATAAACATGAATAATAATAATACAATTTTAATATGATTTCAAGTAATTATGTTGTTTTTTTATCTTGATATGATCATTAAATACACATTTTGGTGGTTTATAACACTAAAAGTGTGTTTTCCTTCATCTCGGGCAAACAACACCTCCAATTGATGCACTGTCCACTCGAACATTTTACAATTCACTCTATGGTTTTTTAATCTGATTTCAAAGCATTCAGAAATTGTTTGGTTGGTTTTGACCCACCAGACCCACCTTTTTATAGGGTGTCAAACCTTTAAAAACCATATATACAGTTGTTCCGGGTAGACCATACATCCAATTAATATGTTGTCTACTTTTACACGTCAAAAATAATAATAAGACAGTTTTCATATGATTCCAAGTCATTATGAGGGAGTTTTCTATAGATCTAACCATTAAACACATGTTTTGTTGTTTTATGATATTAAAAGTTCATTTTTCGTCATCCCATGTAGACGAAACCTGCAATTTAGGTACCATCTTCTCAACCATTTGAAAATTAACTCGATGATTTTTTTCTTCTAATTTCATAGTATTTAGAGGTTGTTCAGTTGGTTTTGACTGCCAGACACACCTTTCTAAAAGGTGTCAAACCAATAAAAACAACATATTTAGTCATCCTGGGCAGACCACACATTATATTAATGTTAAGTCTTCTTGTACAAGTTAAAAATAATAATAAAATTATTTTTATATGATTTAAAGTTATTCTGAGGATGTTTTCTATGAATATGACCGTTAAACGCACATTTTGGTGTTTTATGATACTAAATGTGCATTTTCAGTCCTCCCAGAAAAACACCACATTGGATTGATGTTCTATCTTCTTGAACATTTCAAAATTTATTCTATAGTTTTTTTTCGTCTGATTTCATGGTATTGAAATTCCTTCAGTTGGTTTTGACCCTCAAACACACATTTTTAAAGGGTTTTAAACCTTTAAAAACTGCATATTTGGTCATTCTGGTTAGACTACACATCTGATTGATGTTTCTTCTACTTATACACATTAATAATAATAATAATAATATTTTTTTCTATGATTTAAAGTCATTACAAGGTTATTTTCTATAGATATGACCGTTAAACACACGTTTTAGTGTTTTATGACAATAAAAACGTGTTTTCTATCAATATAGGTAAATGAAACATCTGATTGATGTACTTTATACTTTACCATTTAAAAACTCACTAAATGATTTTTTTATGATTTCACAGCATTCTAAGGTTGTTCGTTTGGTTTTGACCCACCAGACACACCTTTTTAAAGGACATCAAACCTTTTAAAATCACATATTCAATCGTTATGGGATGAACGCATACCCAATTGGTGTTATGTATGCTCACACACATCAATAATAATAATATTATTATTTTAAAATGATTTCAAGTCATTACAAAGTCATTTTCTATCGATATGACTGTTAAATGCATATTTTGGTGTTTTATGACACTAAAAGCATGTTTTCCATCATCTCGGGAAAATGACACCTCCGATTGACATTATGTATACTCAACAATTTTAAAATTCAATCTATGGTTGTTTTAATCTAATTTCACAGAATTCGGAGGCCGTTCGGTTAGTTTTTATCCCCAGACACACCTTTTTAAAGGGTGTCAAACCTTTAAAAACCACATATTCGGTCATTTCGGGATGACCGCATGTCTGATTGATGATCTATCTGTTCTTACATGTAAAAAACAATACTAATATAGTTTTAATATGATTTAACCTCATTTTAATATAAATTTTTATGGTTTTTACCATTACATGCATGTTTTAGTTTTTTATGACAATAAGAGTGTGTTTGGTTATCCCTGGAAAACACACCTCCTATTAATGTTTTGGCTGATCGATCATTTCAAAAATCATTTTATAGTTGTTTTCATATAACTTAACAGTAATTTAGAACCATCTATTTAGGTTTTACTATGTCACTGTGATGTATGGCACATTTTCTTCTTTTTGTAACAATTTTAGAAATTGGAAACACATTTAAATTATTTATCTAAAATGAAACATTAAATATTAAAATGGTAATGTAAATTACCTCATTCACGAGGTGAATCTTCATCTAGATCACTAATGAACTCATGGGAATTTTCACTAACTGTATCTAGATCCTACAACATATATAAATGTTATGTATCTTAAACATATCAATAAAAGTCTATATGAGTACAATTTATTTTCTTTTTTACCCGTGACACCACTTGTGTAAACTCAAAATGAAATTTCTCAACAACATCATCAAAAATGTCATTATTATAAATTTATTAATAAAGGTTCAATAAAATAAATAATATAAAGTAGGTTCATGATGAAAATATCCGTGTTTGCATCCATAACACAACTAATTTTTCACTCTACACATAATGTGATTAAAGTCCACATGAACCAAAAAATTCCATTTTATAGGATCCCAAAAAAACCATAATGAATCTGATATATACACATCAAATTTCAATTATAAATGGAAACAAACCAACCAATACACCAATTACTAGTACCAATAGTAAAGGGGTAATGAAAACATACACAAACAGGTCATCTACTTTCAACAACATTATTGGTTGGCATATATTCAAAACCACATAGTCCATGAGAAATTTTTTCAAAGGAAATATATATATATATATATATATATATACAATAAAAATTGAATGTGTAAATCCTATGAAAGAAACTACAAAACATGTTTAACTTAATCAATTAAAAAATCACTTGTATTTCGGTCTGAACCTGGAATAGATACATGAACAATAATTATTAATTAATTAAAATAATAAATTTAATCTTGATGTACATAAGCACCCATGATACATTCAAAATAATTAATTTCTGATTTATATGACTAATCACCTCAATGATTCAAACCTCAAAAACTATAAGAAGGAGGCTTAAAATCATTTTCCCAACAAACTCAATGTGATTGAAGTTGCAAGGTATACCAGTGTATATACCCATTAATCAATGGGTTTTTACATATTATCTTCACCCACAACACTTTCTTTGTTTTATACAAAATCATCATTACAACACTTTATTTTTACTATAACAATATTTGGATAAGTTTTTGTGAGCTACAATGTGTGAATTATACTATTTAATGAAATTTTTGGAACACTGTGGTTTCAAGGGGAGTAATGGTGAGTGCATATACAACAATGAAAATAATTTATATAGTGATTAAAGTATGTGTTTCTAACTATGTTTCATTAATAACGAGAGGAAATTATATCTTAGTTTTTTTAAATCAAAGGGGGTATGTCATAAAAAATGACTTACCATCCCAAAGGATATGACATGCTACAAAGTTGTAAGCTAAAAAAATAAACTAGTATATTACGAGCATTGACATTAGTCATCAAAATCCATAGAAGAATAATTTTAGGAAATATGGAATGTCATATGCCATTAGTAATTTTTTAAAAGATACATATGTAACCACATTAGAAATGGTGAAAATGAAATTACCCTTATAGTACTAAAAAATAGTGGAAATCCCTATAGTAAATGATTTAAAAGAAGCATCAATCCCTATAGTAATGATATGAGAAACACCTTACATAAAAAATGAAAAATTCATCAAACTAATTATTGAGAAAAAATTATAAAAGGGATAAGGTTAGATACAAAATAAATATAGAATAATGAATCAACAATTTCAGATAAAAATTAATTGTATAACAATTGAAAAATAAATACAATTGCAATATAAAATATTGCGGGAAGTCGAATAAAAACTATAGACCAATTGTATACCAATTGTAGTTCAACTACAGAAAAATTACATAACAATTTAAAATCAATTATTCAATCAAAAAAATTATTCTACACATACCTGAATCTCATTAAAAATTAAAATAAATTCATATATAAAGTTTCGGAAAATCTAATCCATTCAAAAAAAATTATAGAAGAACATGGAACACCAATTTTCTATTTCAAAATTTTCAATTTTAAATAACAGAGATATAAGGGAAATTTACCCAAAAAATAATATATGGAGTTTCTCAAATTAGAAACCTAAAACCAAATCCCAAATAAAAAATTTACATTGTACCTTGATTAAGGAAAAAAAATTTATCAAAATGGAACTAGGTGGAAGTTTGTTGAGAATAGGGCAGGGGGAACCGACTGCACCTCAGGGGGAGGGTCTTCTGCCAGGGGGAGGGTCAGTGATCAGGGGGCTAAAAGTGAGCGGCACATAGGGGGGATCCATGATGGATGAGGGTCGGTGTGTGGTGATGGGGGATGGGGCATCAATTGAGGGGGATGCAGTGTGGTTCCATGAGGAGACGAGGGAGGGGATTGAAAGTGGGGAGAAGAGAGGGGTGGGATTGGGGCTCAGCGGATGGAGGAGGTGGAACAATGTAGCGAGGAGGTGGGGTAGGGGGATCAATGGTGAGGAGAGGAGGGGGTGGTATTGGGGATTGATGATTGGGGGAGGTGGTGCGGTGAAACTAGGGGGCTTGATGGAAGAAGACAGTGAGGTGGTGGGGGAGGGGAGCATGCTCGGTGAGGGAGGATTAGTGCTTAATGTGTGTGTGTGTGGGGGGGTGTGCTCGATGAAGGTGTGAGAAAATATGGGTGGGGGATTCAAAAATTCTAGTGATTGCTATTTGGTAGTCGCTAATAGTGTCAATAGAGATCGCCATTTGGCTGTTTCCCAAACACAACCTCCACAAAAACCCATTTTCTACTAGTGAATATATTATTATTCTAGTGCATGAAAATGAGATATAATGAACCAAATTGGTCAACATAACACATCAACCAAACCATCTCGTTATAGGACCCAAAGTGCATTCTCGATCACCACATGTTGATGATAGGTACCAAGAGTATCAAAACATATCTGTTTAGGAATGGTTTCAACCTCTAGATCAATAAATCAAAAAAATGAATTCCAAAAATGAACCCTACATGTATTAAGATATTGAAAATTCATGATTCCAGAGACAATGATAGATGTATGCCCATAAGAAATAGCCAAGATCCATGGATATACAATTATATTCAATTAAGAATTTTAATTCAAAGAGGAAAACATGGTTATAATGATTTCAATTACAAATAGAAAAAAGTGTGATGATTTAAGATGAGTTCAAGAAGAAAAAATAAAATATAAACCAATTTTGAAACAAAGAACAAGTTTGAATGAATATGAAAGAAAGCAGTAAAAGTGATAGTGGATTTACTGTGCTTCAACCTATTTTGGACCAACATGCATGAAAATAACACCACCCACATAATTTTTTTAAGGTAGAATGAGAGATTTCCCAAAAGAACAATCCACATTTAGTTAATAAAATATAAAAGTTACATCAGTCACAAAAAAATACCCTTTACAAAGTTCCTTTACCAAAAAAAATCATTAGGTTCATCATCAAGTCAGGTTAACTCAGGAGCAGTAATCTATTTATTAGAAAGTTTATCAACTAGGTGATTTTCTTATGATATAGATGAATAATGATGTAGTTCATGGAATAAAGAGAGTCAATAAAGTTACTCCATCGGGATGATAGCTTCCATGAAATATGAAAAATACCATTTCTAATAGCTTGTACTAAAGTGGTAGAGTCACATTTAAGCCAAATATTGATATAAACTCATTTATTTTCAAAATACACCACATTTATAATTCAAATAATTTCCACATAAAGGGCTGAAGTGTAGTCACAAGGACCAAAAAATCATCCCATTTCTTCATCTTTCTCATTTCTAAAAATCTCTCCATAACTAGAAGGATCTAGATTTTCTTGAGAGGCTCTATCCATGTTGCATTTGATCCATCCCAGAAGTGGATGAGTCCAAATAACTTCCAAGGTTCTATAATAAGACAGTTAATTAATAGAAATTCCAAAAAACTTGAGCATAGTTAGATCATGAATCTAATTATCACAATGAACATTATGTATTCCATTTTCCTGCTTCATAGCCGCAATCACACTCGCTAAAGTTGATTAGAGGACAAGGCAGAATTATCATGAATGAATTTTTTTATGTTGTTCCATATTGAATGCATAATTTTAGAACATGCCACAATAAAAATGTTTAACAACTGTTGAGAAAGTGGCAACATGAAACAATCCATCAGATGATCATGTATACTTGCTGAACATGGAAACCAAATTTCAAAAAATTCTAAAATAAATGTCCAAAGAGTAGTATACATGACACATGATAAAAATAAGTGATAAATATATTACCTATGTTTATTACAGAGGATACACTTTTAATAAAGACTAATGTCAACACCCTACAAAAAATCATCAGTGGGTAACTTAGTGTGCATGACCCTACAGGCAAGGGAGAATCTTAAAGGAAGAATCCACCCCTTGTTAAGAATATTATCCCAGTTGGATGAATTATCCTTCAAAACCTCATGGTAGAATTAATTTGAGGAGAACATCCCATTTGGGGAAAATTCCCAAACAATAGTATCATCACCATTAATGAAGTGATAATCCATAACCAATTCCTTAACTTCAATAGGAAACACATTAAGACTAATCTCTATTTTATGTTTTATTGACACATTTTTGTTAATATAAGTATTATAATAATTAATAGTATTGATAAAAGGAATACATATCCATTTATCTAACAAAAAATTTAGGGGTAATTTGATACTGGACCACCAATGTGAGTTCATTGAAATGTTAGAGAAGGAACTTTTGAGAGTAGGCCAAATATAAGAGTCAATATAATTAAGATTTCTATATTTGATCTTGTAAAGAAATATAGATGTCAAAAAATCCATATCCCCCAAATTCTCATTGATAATCCTACATATAAATTTAGATTGCAAATATTGGTTGAAATTATAGAGTTTTTTTATGCCAAACGCATCAAAATCGATTGGTTTATAACATTGTTTCCAACGGAAAATCGTAATTTTTCTTGGAAGAACGATTCCATTATAGAAAAAGTTTTTTATGGAAGTTATAAAGATATTAATGAGAGAAACTGACCAAGTATAAACCATAAAATAATAAACAAATTTTGAGACAATCACTACTTTGACAAGGCTAACCATTCCTTCCATCGAGAGAGAGACTTACCTTTCCAAGAAGACAACTAATTTTTAAACTGGCTCACAATCCAAGAAAAATGACCAGCACATGTTTTTCCCAAAAACAGAGTAAAACCAAGATAATTGAATGGAAATGTACCTTATTTGATTCCTAAATCACCAATGATTTGAAATTTTCTAACTGTAGTAATATTTTTTCTAAAATAAATAAAAAGACTTATTCCAATTGATTTCCTACGTAAAGACTCTATCATAATGTAAAAGAGAATATTTGATGTTATTAATATTTCTTTTGTCACCTTGTGTAAAAATAATAATGTCATCAACCTATAACAAATGAGTGGGGGAAAATAGGCCTCTGGAAGATCTGATAGGGTTAAGTTTATTGTAATTTTTCATGTTGAGAAAGATCATGATCAAATAATCTCCAACAATTGAGAAGATAATGGTTGAGAGAGAATAACCTAGCTTAACACCTCTAGTACATGTGAAATATCCCCCATGGGACCCATCAATGTAACGACCCAAAGTTTATCAATGGAAATTCCCTTCTTATATTTATGTCATAAAATCACATTAAAACACAACATAATAAACTTCTAAGTTATAAGTGACCTTTAAACATAAGTTTGTCACTTTTGTGTTTGGAATTTTGAAAATCGGACATACACAGTTGTGTTCAAGATGTTTTTGGAGTCTAATAAAACAAAAATATTTTTTGGTGAATAGTAACCTACCCTAATGAATAGTAACATACCCTTTTGAATAGTGATATACCCTGATGAATAGTAACCTCCCCTATGGTGGTATAAAAATAATATTCATGTTGGAGGTACAATATACCAATAGTTTAGAATGAGTTAATGAATGTTTTAAAACTCGTTTTGATAATAAATTATTATTTTAATTAAATATTACAATAATCATATTTAGAAATTTTTTTTTGAAAAATGGAATTCATTTTTGGATTCAACACGTCGAAAAATGGTTAGGGTTAATTTTTTGGATTTTTCTGAAATACTTGAAATTTTGATGAATAGTAGAATCTAATAATTCACAATAAATGCTAAATAATGTATTAATTGAGTCATCGATGATGTTCTGCAGATGTTAGACCACTTGGTTCGAATTCACATGACCCATTTACTATTCTTGGTCATGGAATACTTACTATTCCTTGTCTTGGGAAGAAATAATAAATTAATGATTATAATATCATGAAATCCATCCTCTCCTCCACTATAAAAATCCCCTTCACTCCCTCTTCTCTCCACTCCTCTCAAGCTCCAAGACTTCTCTAATTTCTTCCCAAATCTCTTCCCAAGGTCCTCCCCCACGTCCAAAAGCTCTCAGTCTCTTGAAAAAAATCAAAACCTCTCCTCTTAAGAGGTTCTCAAAGGAGGAAGTCTCAAGAGGTAAATTCCTCTTCCCAAATTTCTTCTTTTCTTTTAAGTTCTTTTCTTTTTTATTTTCTTTCCTCACCTCCCTTCACCATAATAGTATGATAAATCCAGTAACATAAATGTACTATAATTTCTTCATGATAGTGGTATATTTCATTATCTTCTCCCCTTTCCCCACCTTTTTTTGAAAGATATGAAAACACCGTTTGAGATGTGCTAATTTAGCACATTCAAGGACAACTGTTTATCAATTTCTATTATTATATTTAATTCTGGTCATGAAACCATTTGTGTTATGGTTTAACCAGATTATTATATATGTAATATATCCTATTTTTGGTTCTGTAATCTTTTGGTACAAATGGAATTAAGTTATAATGAAAAACACATTCTTTGTAATCAAATCCACCGATTAACAAAAACGGTTACCACTAAGGTTATATATATAATAATTCGACATAACTATAAGTAACCTAATTAAAATTAAAACCATGTAATATAATAGATATTAACTAAAGAATATAACTTTAATTCTGGACAACCGCTTTCATATTTTATATAATCCAAACTTGAATATAAGTGAACCGATCTTTTAAAGCCAAGTAAACAAACGAGCCCGAACAATGGAATTGAAACTTGTAACTAATAAAAAAGGATTTGAATGAAATAAAAAAGGTTATAATAAATAAATTGAATATATAATATGTTCTGGACTTATTAATTAATAATCCTAATTTGTTTATTCAGGTCATTAATAACAAGTGGAGAACACCAATGGATTTAAGGTAAGGGATCCTCTCCTTTTCTCTCTTAATCAAGATTGTCCTCTATACTATTCCTTTTTATGTGTACTAGAAAATGATGGCGTATGTTCAATAACCTCCCCATAATTCCTTCTTGATTTATAAGTGATGAGAAACCCCATTTCTCTCTCATAAATCCCTCTTGATTACACCCGACACCATGCCTATAAAATCGTAACGAATTCTACCCGAACATTGTTTATTCTTTCAGGTTGCCATATCTTTATTTAAAAATGGTGTTATCTTATCTATTTATGTGATTATTATAAAATTATGATTATTTGTACAATATTATTATATCAATATCCTTTAATCACATTCTTTCAGGGATATACATGATTTTGAAAGATTCCCTCCTTAGAACTTTCTGATAAGCAAACCTGTTTTAAGGGGACTTCCCAAATTTTTACCCAAATTTCATGTGCACTCTATTCTATGTTTTAAATACCATTGTATTTATAAAATCATTATTTTTATTATGAAAACCTTCTTGGTTAAATTCTGGTTTTATATAAAATAATTTCCTCTTTTCTATTTGAAAAGCTCTAGAGTGTTTTCCTTAAAACCGCACAAAAATATTTTAATGCTAATGTTTCTAAAATACATTTTTAATATGTTGTCACTTATATTTGACACAAATTACCATGTTATATGCCTATTTTACCCTATTAATGTCCATGTATGTTCTAATCCTTTCCTTTCATGGACACTTTCGTGATATGCCCATTGGATATGTTTTATGTCAGGATTGTGGTACCTAATTCTTTCCATGGGTACCCTTATGTTTATGTATGGTTGATTATGAATGATTATTTATGTGGAAATATTATTTATGTGGAAAGATTATTCATGAATATCTTGAGATGGGTTCTCCCAAATAGTTCTCCAATGAATTGGGTAAGGATAAGTCTCATGAGATGCGATGTGAAATGGGATTGGCGGTTAGCCTTGACCCATACTGAAATGGGAAATGGGTTTGGCAGTTATCCTTGACCCATACTAAAGATATAATTTATGATTCTGCCACATTAATTTGATTCCATGTTTACATGATCCCATGCTTATTTTAAATGATTTTATAAGTTCCATGCTTTGGATATCATTATGTCATGCCTCTTAACTCATGCTCTTGAGATGTATCCTTATGTTCATTCCTTTACTGGGATTTTTAGCTCATCCCATTGTTCATGTGTTCCCCAGGGTACCCTATGCAGATGTAAGAGCTCAAAGGAAGTTAGAAGCTCTTTATGGAGATTAAATAAAGAAGTTTTTTTAGTCCCATGTTTTATGTTATTTATACCTAGTCTTCCAAGACACTAGACTTAACGATCCTTGGCTTGTACTATGATGATTAATTATGCTTAAAATCATGAAATGTTTTATGTAAAAGGCTTGGGTCGCTATAGTTGGTATTAGAGGATGGTCTAGTTATTTATGGAGATTAGGAATAGAGAACCTTAGTGAGAATCTTAAGGATGAGACTAAGTATAAGAAAACATTCCTAAATTTTGGTGAGTATAAAGTAAGTGGTTTATAAAGCAAATACATCCCTGTCTGGATACGAGCAAGAAGAGGCAGCTCTGACACAGATGTATCTAGGGGTAAAACCTGAAAACACCACTTTGAGCTAGACTCGAATGGGAACTTGTGAACGATAATGGGCCTTGCTTCACTCTTGGTTATGACACTCATGGGGGATATGCTTGGGTAGATTCAAGAGCTTAGTACAAATCATTATTAAGGGAAAAAAGCCCATAAGAATATAAGTTAAGAAATAGATCGAGGATAACCTAGATATAAAACTATGGAATCACAAGTTAGGATGTAATTATTCTTTATAATTTTATCCTTTAATGTTCAAAGTTTTCTTTTTATGCTCAATAAATAAGTATTCAAGACCTCTAATTATACATTCTTTTTCTTAGTTAATGGAGGGAAATAGAAGAACACGTTCCAACAACCAATGTGATAGGCAATGTGATGATTGTCCTATTGAAATACCTGATGTGATGGAAGCTGGTGCTCAAAACTTCATAGAAGTACTTGCTCGGCTAGGTCGAGTTATGAATTATAACTTGAATCAGGTGGAACGTCCCCCTCCTTCATGGAAAGAAAAATTTTCCATAGAATCCTTCATGCGGAAAAGGCCTCCCATGTTTAGCGGGTCATCCGATCCCCTCCTCGTAGAACAATGGATTAACTCCATTGAAAGGATTTTCTCTATCCTCAAGTGCTCGGAAGAAGAGAAAGTTATACTGGAAGTCTATGATTTTGATGGGGAAGCTGATTAGTGGTGGTCACTGATCAAGAATATGAAGTCCCAAGAGGAAATTGATTCCATAGATTGGGAGGAATTCAAGAGGATGTTTTTCAACAAATATTTTCCTCGAACCCTCCATCTTAAGATGGAAAGAGAGTTCCTTGGACTCAAGAAGAAGGAAGATGAGTCCATTATGGCATATGAAGTGAAATTTAAAGGGCTTGAAAGGTACGCCTTTGGCTTTTTCATTAACACCGAAAGCAAGGTGGATCGCTTCTTTAGTGGACTAAAGCCGATTCTACGAAAGGTGTTGGAAATTCGAGACTTCGAAAGCTATGAGGAGATTGTCGGTTGTGCCCTCAAGGTTGAAATGGAGATGGGAGACTCTTAGTGGTCTCATGGGCCTAGTGACAAGAAGCAGAAAATGGAGAACAACATGGTTGGTTCATCAAACAAATCCCATGATGGAAAGAAGCCTCAATTTTTCCTTTTGCAAGAATTGTGGGAAGAAGCATCTTGGTGACTGTCTCAAGGGAACCAGGAATTGCTTCAAATGAGGAATGTTTGGTCATCTGTCCAAGAACTGCTGAAGGGATATGAAAAATCCCACTAGTTTTGAAGAAGAACGGAAGGTTCAGATCAACACTCAGCCAGTAGTGTAGTGTTTTAACTACAAGGATCTTGGGCATTATGAGAACAATTGCCCTAAGCTGAGGGTTGTCAGAGGCAATCAGAAACAACCTCCAAGGAAAAAAGGAAGGGCTTATTCTATCACTACTACTGAGGTGGAGCTGGAAAACGATGTGGTGACAGGTATGCTTGTTATTCATTCAAGAATAGAGAACGTACTATTTGATTCTGGTTCTACGCATTCTTTCATATCTTGCAAGTTTAGTAGAACTGTTCAAACAACACATCAAAATTTGGAGGAAAAGTTATCTGTGAGAACATCTAATGGGGCAATTATTGCATCCATGGTTTATAACTCCTCCCTGGTTAATGTTTGTGGACTGAACCTCCCAAAAAATCTTGTCATACTTCCTTTAGTGGAGTTTGATGCTGTCTTGGGCATGGATTGGCTATCTTTGTATAAGGCCAACATCAACTGCCAGGAAAGGGAGATTACTCTTCACATCCCCATCTTATGATTCTTTAATAGTGCAAGGAGGAAGATGAGTCTCCTTTAGAATATTCATCTCAAGTTTGGATATTTCTTCCTTATTAGCATGCATACCTAGCACAAATGATTGAGACAAAGGAGAGAATCATTATTGAAGATATGCCCATTGTGAGGGACTACATTGATGTATTCCCTGAAGAGTTTCCTGGTCTTCCCTCTGACCGAGAGGTTGAGTTCTCAATTGAACTTATCCCTGGATCTCTGCCAATCTCAAAGACACCTTACAGAATGGCCACCGTAGAGCTAGAAGAGCTGAAGAAGCAGTTACAAGAGAATATGGAGAAGGGTTTTATACGCCCGAGTGCTTCACCGTGGGGTGCTCTAGTCCTCTTCTTCAAGAAGAAGGATGGATCAATGTGCCTCTGCATTTATTATCATGAGCTCAATAAAATCACTATAAAGAACAAGTATCCCCTTCCACGGATAGATGAATTGTTCGATCAGCTTCGTGGGGCCAGTTATTTCTCTAAGGTGGACCTTCAGTCAGGATATCACCAACTAAAGGTAAGGAAGGAAGATATTCCCAAGACTACCTTTTGAACGAGGTATGGACACTGTGAGTTCATAGTGACGCCCTTCAGACTCACTAATGCTCCAACAATTTTCACGGATTTAAGGAATAGAGTCTTTAGAGATTACCTCAAAAAAATTTTGGTGGTCTTTATTGATGATATTCTGATTTACTCCAAGAGAAAGGAGGAACATGAGGAGTATTTAGAAACTATGTTAAAAAATTTTCGAAGGGAGAAGTTGTATGCAAAGTACAATAAATGTGAGTTCTGTATGGAAGAAGTATCATTCTTGGGGCATGTTATCACCCTGAAAGGGATATCTGTGGACCATTCCAAGACGAAGGAAATTGAAGAGTGGCCGAGGACAACTTCTATAATGGAGATCCACAACTTTTTAGGTCTAGCTAGGTATTATTGACGATTCATAAATAACTTTTCACGATTATCAAACCCAATGACCAAGCTGACATGGAAGGGAGTAAAGTTCATCTGGACACAGGAATGTGAAGACTGTTTCAAGGAGTTGAAAAAGAGGCTTATCACTGTGCCGGTACTCACACTCCCTTCAAGTGGATAACACTTTGTGATTTATAGTGATGCTTCTAAGAAAATATTAGGATTTTTGCAAATGAAAAATGATAAAGTGATAGACTATGCCTCAAGGCAGCTAAAAATCCATGAGCAAAACTATCCCATGCATGATTTGGAGTTGGCGGCTGTGATCTTTACGTTAGAAATCTGGCGGCATTATCTCTATGGGGAATAATGTGAGATATATACTGACCACAAGAGTCTCAAATATATATTCACATAGAAAGAGCTTAATATGCACCAACGAAGATGGATAGAGCTCATCAAGGATTATGACTGCTCAATCCACTACCATCCTGGTAAGGCAAAAAAGGTGGCAGATGCTCTAAGTAGAAAGGATCCTGCATCTTTATCAATGATTAGAATTGAAAAGGATCTGATCTTCTTAGATTTTCAAAGGATGGACATGGGAATTATTAAGGGAGGAACATCATCAATCCTTTCTCAAATGATTGCTCAACCATCCCTCTTGGAGAAAATAAAGGATGCTTAAAGAAAGGATTTGGAAATTCAAAAAAGGGTGGAAGTTGTTAAAAATGGGAAATCCTCCGATTTCAAAATTGATGATGAAGGAGTTATAAGATTTGGGACACGATTATGTCTACCATCTGATATAGATATAAAGAAGGATCTATTGAATGATTCATATAGCTCGACCTTCTCTATCCATCCTGGGAGTACCAAAATTACCGTGATCTCCGAGAACACTTATGGTGGGATAACATGAAGAAGGATATTTCATAATATATATCAAGATGCTTGGTAT
Organism: Viscum album; assembly: GCA_963277665.1. Taxonomy (NCBI): domain Eukaryota; kingdom Viridiplantae; phylum Streptophyta; class Magnoliopsida; order Santalales; family Viscaceae; genus Viscum; species Viscum album. The sequence goes on from OY728151.1 coordinate 571,982,890, forward strand.
GTCAGAAAGTTAAAACTGAGTGACAAAAGTACAAAGGTATGATGCAGCCATTGCCTATACCCATGTGGAAATGGGAAAATGTTACTATGGACTTTTTCACGGGTATCCCAAAGACGTCAAAGGGAAATAATGCGATATGGGTTGTGGTTGACTGACTCACTAAGACATCCCATTTCATCGCTATTCAGGAAGATCTTTTGCCTGAACAACTTGAAAAGTTATATATGAAGGAAGTGGTGAGACTGCACGGTGTTCCACTCTAAACTGTATCTAACCATGATCCAAGGTTCACATCTAAATTCTGGAGGAGCCTTCAACATTCTTTGAGTACCAAATTAAATTTCAGCATGGCCTATCACCCCCAAACTGATGTCCAGTCTGAAAGAACTATTCAGATGCTTGAAGATATTCTTAGAGCCTGCTCTCTATAATTCAAAGGTGGATGGGATCAGCATCTTTCATTGTTTGATTTATCATTAGCAATATCTTCCACTCGAGTATTTAGATGGATCCATATGAAGCTCTGTATGTAAAGCGATGTAGAACTCCAACTTGTTGGGATGAAGTTGGAGAAAGAAAGCTACTTGGACTTGATCTTGTTCAAGAGATGACAGAGAAGGTTCAAGTCATCCATAAACACATCAAAGCTTCTCAAAGTCAAAAAAAGAGCTATGCTAACAAATGTCGAAGGGACTTGGAGTTCGACGTTGGAGATAAAGTCTTCCTTCAAATATCTCCATGGAAGAGTCATGTGATTCGGGAAGAAAGGGAAGCTAAGCCGAAGGTATATTAGTCCCTTTGAGATCCTTGACCGCATAGGAGCCATGGCCTATCGGCTTGCACTTCCACCAAATATGGCTTGAGTTCATGATTTTTTCCATGTATCACTCTTGAGGAAGTACATAAATGATCCCTCACATGTACTAAACTCCGAGGTGGTTCAGTTGGAAGATGATCTCTCCTATGAGGAGCATCCAGTGAAGATTCTGGATCGGAGAGATAAGGTTCTACGCAACAAGACAACCCATCTTGTCAAAGTGTTATGGAGGAACCATAAGTTTGAGGAAGCAACATGGGAATTGGAGGAAGTAATGAAGGAAAAGTACTAGCACATGTTTTTGGATTAGTATGTAAAACAAAATTTCAAGGGTGAAATTTCATAAGGGGGGGAAGAATGTAACGACACAAAGTTTTTCAATGGAAATTTCCTTCCTATATTTATGTCATAAAATCACATGAAAACACAACATAATGAACTACTGAGTGATAAGTGACCTTTAAACATAAGTTTGTCACTTCTGTGTTTGGAATTTTGAAAATCTGACATACACGGTTGTGTTCAAGATGTTTTTTGGATTCTAATAAAACAAAAATAATTTTTGGTGAATAGTAACCTATCCTAATGAATAGTAACATACCCTTATGAATAGTGATATACCATGATGAATAGTAAACTCCCCTATGGTGTTATAAAAATTATATTCATGTTGGAGGTATGATATACCTATAGTTTAGAATGAGTTAATGAATGTTTTAAAACTCGTTTTGATAATAAATTATTATTTTAATAAAATATTAAAATAATCATATTTAGAAAATTATTTTTGAAAAATGGACTTCATTTTTGGATTCTAAACATCGAAAAATGGTTAGGGTGATTTTTTGGGATTTTTCTGAAATACTTGAAATTTTGATAAATAGTAGAATTCGATAATTCACAATAAATGCTAAATAATGGATTAATTGAGTCATCGATGATGTTATACTAATGTAAGCCCACTTGGTTTGAATTCACATGACCCATTTACTATTATTGATCATGGAATACTTGTCTTGGGAAGAAATAATAAATTAATGATTATAATATCATGAAATCCCTCCTCTCCTCCACTATAAAAACCCCCTTCACTCCCTCTTCTCTCCACTCCTCTCAAGATCCAAGAATTCTCTAATTTCTGTCCAAATATCTCCCCAAGGTCCCCCCTCACGTCCAAAAGCTCTCAGCCTCCTCAAAATACCAAAACCTCTCCTCTTAAGAGGTTCTCAAAGGAGGAAGTCTCAAGAGGTAAATTCCTCTTCCCAAATTTCTTCTTTTCTTTTAAGTCTTTTCTTTTTTATTTTCTTTCCTCACCTCCCTTCACCATAATAGTATGATAAATCTAGTAACATAAATGTACTATAATGTCTTCATGCTAGTGGTATATTTCATTATCTTCTCCCCTTTCCCCACCATTTTTTTGAATGAAATGAAAGCACCGTTTGAGATGTGCTAATTTAGCACATTCAAGGAAAACCGTTTATCAATTTCTATTATTATCTTTAATTATGGTCATGAAAACATTTTTGTTATGGTTGAAACATATTATTATATATGTAATATATTCTATTTTTGGTTCTTTAATCTTTTGGTACAAATGGAATTAAGTTATAATGAAAAACACATTCTTTGTAATCAAATCCACCGATTAACAAAAACGGTTACCACTAAGGTTATATATATAATAATTCAACATCACTATAACTAACCTAATTAAAATTAAAACCATTTAATCTCCTGGATATTAACTAAAGAATATAACTTCAATTCTGGACAACCACTTTCATCTTTTATATAATCCAAACTTGAATATAAGTGAACTAATCTTTTAAATCCAAGTAAACAAACGAGCCCGAACAATGGAATTGAACCTTGTAACTAATCAAAAAGGATTTGAATGAACTAAAAAGAGTTATAATAAATAAATTTAATATATAAGAGTTTCTGGGATTATTAATTAATAAGCCTAATTTTTTTATTCGGGTCATTAATAACAAGTGGAGAACACCAACGGATTTAAGGTAAGGGATCCTCTCCTTTTCTCTCTTAATCAAGATTATTCTCTATACTATGCCTTTTTATGTGTACTAGAAAAATATGGGGTATGTTTAAGAACCTCCTAAATACTTCCCTCTGGATTTATAATTGATGAGAAACCCCATTTATCTCTAATCAATCCCTCTTGGTTACACCCGACACCATGCTGATAAAATTGTAACGAATTCTACCTGAACCTTCTTTGTTCTTTCAGGTTGACTTATCTTTATTTATAAATGGTGTTATATTATATATTTATGTGAGTCTTATGAATTATGGTTAGATGTAAAATATTATTATATCAAGACTCTTTCATCATATTCTTTCAGGGATATACATGATTTTGAAAGATTCCCTCCTTAGAACTTTCTGATAAGCAAACCTGTTTTAAGGGGACTTCCCAAATTTTTACCCAAATTTCAAGTGAAATATATCCTATGTTTTAAAAAACATTATATTTTTAAAATAAGTATTTTTATTATGAAAAAATTCTTGGTTCAATTATGCTTTTATATAAAATAATTTCCTCTTTTCTATTTGAAAATATCTTGAGTGTTTTCCTTAAAACCACACAAAAATCTTTTAATGCTAATGTTTCTAAAATACGTTTTTAATATGTTGCCACTTATATTTGACACCACTTAACATGTTATATGTATATTTTACCCTATGAATGTACATGTATGTTCAAATCCTTTCCTTTCATGGACACTTTCGTAAAACGCCCATTGGATATGTTTTATGTCAGGATTGTGGTACCCAATTATTTCCATGGGTACCATTATGTTTATGTATGGTTGATTATGAATGATTATTTATATGGAAAGATTATTTATGTGGAAAGATTATTCATGAATATGTTGATATGGGTGCACTCAGATAGCACTCCAATTCATTGGGTAAGGATAAGTCTCATGAGATGCGATGTGAAACGGGATTGGCAGTTAGCCTTGACCCGTACTGAAATGGGAAACGGGATTGGCAGTTAGCCTTGACCCGTACTAAAGATATGATTTATGATTCTACCACATTAATTTGATTCCATGTTTATATGATACCATGCTTATATTAAATGATTTTATAAGTTTAATTCTTTGGATATCATTATGTCATTCCTCCTAACTCATGTGCTTGAGATGTATCCTTATATTCATTCCTTTACTAGGATTTTTAGATCATCCCTTTGTTCATGTGTTCCCCAGGGTACCCTATACAGATATAAGAGCTCAAAGGAAGTTAGAAGATCTTTATGGAGATTAAATAAAGAAGTTTTTTTAGTCCCATGTTTTCTGTTATATGTACCCAGTCTTCCAAGACACTAGACTTAACGATCCTTGGCTTGTACTCTGATGATTAATTTTGCTTAAAATCATGAAATGTTTTATGTAAAAGGATTGGGTCACTATAATCAATAAGCATTGAGATATGTGATGAGATCAGGAGAGTTCTATCCCAATTGATAAAAACATATTTAAATCCAAAATTACTTAAAACCTTGTAAATAAATCTCCATTATAATGCGTTAAAGGTTGTTTTAACATCAATCTTGAGATCAATGTTACCCCCACCATTGGATTTACTAATAATATTAATGAATTTAGAAGCAATAATGAGACAATATTGAATGGTTCTACTTTTAATGAAACCAAATTGATTTGAGACACAATCTTGCTGGTAATTTTGGAATGATTATTGGAAATAATTTTACCATTAATTTTCTAAATAGTGCTGAAAAGTGTACATGTCAGAAAATATGGATCTAATTCACATTCTCCAGTTTTGGAATAAGGGAATGAAATTAAGCATTAATAACTTATGTCAACTTTACACCCTTAAAAAATGTTTTAAAATCCTACAAACAACACAATGAATAATCTCCCAATAGGTTTTAAAGAAAGAATTTGTGAACCCATATGTTATAAGAGAGATACCATAATTTAAGCAAAAAATAACATCTTTAATATCAAATTCATAGGGCTGAAATGTAAGGTGTGAATTGTATTTATCATTGAAAATATTTGGAATAATACCTTCCATGAGATCAGTACTAGAATTAAATACATCAAAGTGGTTATTGTTAAAGGAAACAACATGAGTAGATGAGTCCTATATTTTATCAATAATACTCCCATTATCATTGATGACAGCCAAGGGTCTATTGATCTTCATGAATATTTTAAGAGAATGAAAAAATTTAGTATTATAATCTTCTTACTTTATCCATTTCACTCTAAAGGCTTCCCTTTTCATACATTCTTAAGATTTAGAAGATTATTCAGCTAATGCATAACCTTGTTTTCCTATTCAATACTAGTGGAAAAATAATCACCAGTGTCACTATCTTGAATGGAATGAAGCAGTGATTCAATATGTATAATAATTTTCTACATGTGGCTAAAGTGATCATGACTTCAAGATTTTAATCGTCTATTAATCACTTTGAGTTTTAGAACACAATCTAATGAATCATTACTATAGTTAAAAGGGTTCCATGTATCATGATCCACTTTTTTACATTCAAGATGAAAAGTCTAGGAATTATTAAATCAGAATAGAAAAGGAGGTTTAGTCTCTCTAGTGACAAGCTTCATCAAAATAGTTTAATGATCTGAATTAATTCTTGTAAGAGTGGAACATGAAACAGAGGCCCAAGCATCAAGTTCTAAATCATTTATGAAGGCCTTTTCCAATCTACTAGCAGCAACCTTATTAAGGTGATTCTCGTTCCAAGTATATTTGACACCAATGAGGTTGAATTAATGTAGACTAATATTCTCAATAAATTCCCTAAAATATATGGTTTAGGTAGAAGAGTTGACCATACCTAACCTCTCATATGTATTAAGAATGGCATTGAAGTCTCCATGAAGAATCCAAGGACCCTATAATGTGATTCTTAAAGCCTGGATATTAAGAAAAAGATCCTTTATTACTTGATACCCATTATAAGCATAGATGTAGGAAAAAAATGAGACATACCCAAAAAATTAAAACTGAAATTAACCATATGATCAGTAGAACTGATGATTGAGATTCCATCCAGTATCAAAAGAGAAAAAACCCAAAGTATTTTTATAACATTTATAGACTGGTTGGTGCTAACCATTTGATGAAACAAATTTTCAAGAGGAGAAAACTTCTCAGAGAAAATATTATTGGGATAAGAGAAACCTAGAAGACCATTCTCGTGCTTCATGATAAAGAGCCAAAGAGAATTAACTATTTCAAGGTTTCTTAGCCTATGACAGTTTGAGAACATAATTTCATTTAAACTTGCATTTGGGACTAGAGCCCCCTTTTTAATACCACCAAAACACTTGTTCCTAGATGATTTTATGATTCCAATAGCTTGATTCTCATTATTGTTTGAACTATCAACTTGGTCTCTGGATGGAATCTCTGTATTAGAACATCCCAAATCTTTTCTTTGATATGGAGGAGTAGGGAAAAGGCCACTTGGGCTACCCTTAACAAAATAATGTTCACTGTCCTCAACCATAGCATTGATGGATGCCTTAACTTCATTGAAAGAGAATATTACAACATAAGTATCATCACTTTAATTTGGGTAAGGATTTTGTTGAAATTATAATAATCATTTGGACCATTCTAATATTGAGAACAATCAATCCTAACCACATATTTTATGCATCTCCCACAAGGAATTAAATTTACTGTGCCACTATCACCAATAGGGTTCACAAGGTGTTATTTATTTCCATTCAATGTCATAATAGAATGTTCAATATAAGTGTAATTCCCTAAGTTTTTAAAAGAGAAAACCATGTTCGATAGCGTATGTGATACAAAACACCAAACCTAAACAAACAATGATTATTTAAATTTGAAAATTTTAACATTTCCATTAAATTTGTGGATATGATTATAATTAACTAATTTATGAAATATATATATTTCCTAAATATATTGATAAATTATTATTAAATATTCAATCAATTTTTGGTAATGTCTTTTAGTTTTTCAAAATATGTTTTCTTCAAAAATATTATTTATTTATTTTTATGAAAAAAAGATTTTAATTATTTTCTAAGAATATTTAGATAATTTATTTGATAAAATGAATTATATTTTGGATATGATAATATAAAACTTAACTTAGGGTAAAAATTTGGTATTTTTTGGAAAATATATATTTTTCAATGAATAATGAAAAATACCATTTTTGTGTTAAATTTCCATTTATTTTGATAAATTAAGTAATATAAATTCCCAATATTTTTCTTAAGTTTATTTAAAGGTAAAATAAGTATTATTTAGTAATATTTAATTCAATTAGTTACTTTTAAATCATTTTTATAATGTATTTTAGTGCAATTTTATTTTTAGGATTAGAAACACATTTTTATGATTTTTTTTTAAAAATGCATAATGTTTCTCCATTATAATTAATTAAAATTACCCCTAATTAGAAATTATTTAAATGAAATGTTTAGATTAAATATATATATTTATTAATTGAAATTAATATAATAAATATTACTAGTTATAGATTTAAATTAAAATAATCTTTCCCATGGAATTTTTTTTTCAGGAAACTGCTTTCCATCATTCTTACGTGTTTTATATTAAATAAAATTCTTACAACTCTATGAATTGATTATGATAAAATATATTCAAAATTTAGTTTCAAAATAATTAATTTTATGTAATAAGGCCATCCTAATTTTTGGACAATATGAATAGTAACCATAGAATTTTTTTACCGCATTAAAAGTATAATAGGTTAATTAAGGGTAAAATAATAATAATAATAATAATAATAATAATAATAATAATAATAATATAACCAAGAAAAGGGGAAAACCTAACAGTATGAATATTTATATTTCATTTTCATTGAAATAATGATTATATTTATTCCTTATTGATTTTTACTTTATAAATGATTCAGTTATTAGTTTGATAAGAATTATACTTTGATACGATAAAACACAAATTTTATTTTTAAGTAATATGAAATTTAAATTAAGACATTACTTTTGATGAATTTATGTATTTTTTAAATAAATCATATTTTATTAAAATATTATTGTGAAATATTTTTTATTAAATATTAATGATCATATAATTTTTATGAAATCAAATGTAATTTTTATAAGGGTTCAAAAACTATTATTGTTAAAAAACCCATCATTTCTTAATAAATATCAATTATTACTTTGAAAGTGAAAATTAAAATATTTATAAAATTATTTTGATATAATAAACATTATTTTTGGAATCTTCATTTTGAAATTATCCAATGGTGAATTTTTCATAATTTTTTAAGATAGTTGAATTTTTGGGTAAAAATTAAATCTAGTATAAATGTACGGTGTGTATTATGACATCATAATGAAAAAAAATGATATAATAAATACTATAAATGGTATCCACGACCAAATATATTGTATACACTTTAAAATAATGAGATTTTTATTTTATTTTATTAATTTTATAAATCCTTTGTGAATCCTCCAAAACCTATATTATATTTTAAGGTTTTAAAATCATTTATTTAAAGACATGACTCACTTTCACATCAGTAGGGGAATTATTTTTATAATTTAGGCCCTTATCCTAATAAAATAATGAAACCAACCCTATTTTGTATAAACTATGGGAAAAACCATGGTAAGGTTTTTGGTTTTGGTTATTTTATTATACAGAGTCCAAAACCTAAATTTGAGAAATGATAAAGAATTCCCCACTCATTTTCTATCTAAACACACCCACGATCTAATTTATATTCATTAAAAAACCTTTAATCACATCCTTAATCTTCCTTACCATCTCTATAGTCCTACCAAGGTTCCCCAAATCTCTTAAGAAGATCCCCTCAAGCATTTGGAATCATCCTCTCGAGGTAAGGGATTATCCCTATCTTCTTTTTATTCAAGCACCCATTTTATGTTATACCTTTCAAATTCTGTTTTTTAATGTTTGGGGTATGTTTTTATACACCCCTCTTACCTTAATTTTTATTTCCATGTGATGATATTCATATTTTAATCTCATTAATCCCTCCCAATAACCTTTATGTACACTCGTTACCATGCCGAAATTTAGTAAGAGATTTCTCTCTTCTCATTTCCATTCAAGAACCTCTTTTTTGTTATGAATCTTTTTTCCATTTTTTATGCTTGTAAATGTTATTAGAAACCCCAATTACTATAAATTTTATGTATAAACGATTATATAACCCTTTAACTATCATTAATACCTCCCAAAAACCATTAGGTACACCCGTTACCATGCTGAAATTTAGTAAGAGATCCTCTCTCCACTTTATCAAAGTATATTCTTCATATTATGTATTTTATATTCATTTACTAATGTTTTTACATGTTATTAATTATCCAATTTTCTCTAAATTTTATGTATAAATTTTTAGATACCCCTTTCACTCTCCTCAATCCCTCCCATGGACATTCATACACCCCCGTTATGCTTCCGAAATTTCACTACGATTTTCCATTCCCAACAATTGTGTAGTGAATACTCGTACCCATTTTCTACCAAGGGTGTTAAACTTTATGAACTTATATATATTGATTGGGTACTTACATATATTTATTCTATGTTCCTGATCATGTAATAAAATATGATGATGAATGAATCCATGTTGTTTTATCTATGTGGCACACTTAAGAATGAGAATGAAATGAAAGTGACTGGTGTGCCTAGAATTATATAGCACTCAAATTAATTGGGTAATGTTTTAGTCTCATGAGATATCATGAAAGGGATTAAGGATTCAAATTAATCCAAATGAGACTTTTTACATCATGATGTATTTTTATTTAGCCTTGACCTATGTTTATGATGCAGTGCTTTAAGTTCTTGCCACATTTCCCATGTTGCCTTTATAAATATAATGCTATTTTATGCCTCATTGTTCATGTTTATGATTCTCAATCCTTTTATAACCCATTTATATGCCTATTCTCTAACATTTCTTACTTTATTAATGTATTTACATGTTTATTCCCTTACCGGGATTTATATCTCACCCCTTTCTTATGTATTTACCGAGGTTATCCCATGCATTTTTTAAGTATGAAGGAATATTATGACCATGTTAAAAAAGTTTTCAATAATGGCCATGTATTCTATTTTTTAATTTTTTATTTAATGTTCCTAATTCCTAAATACATTATAATTATTGATCTTATGGGTTGTATTATTTGTAATATTATGTAATAAATATTGAATTAATGTTTAATAAAGAGAAGGGTTGTAATAGTTGGTATCAAAGGAAAAGTTTAGTTATTTTTGGGTTTAGGATTAGAAAACTATAGAAAAATAATTAGGGATAAAACTAAGTATAATAAAACATACCTATATTTTTTAAAGTATAAATTAATTGGTTTATCAAGAAAATACATCATTGTCTAGATACTACGAGTGGATGTGGCTCTAGCATAGATGTACATAAGTGTAAAACCTGAAAGCACTACAATGATCTAGACTTGACTGGGAAGTGGTGCACAAAAAAGAGCCTCTATGCACACCTAGTTTGACACTCCTAGAGGATATGATTTGGTAAATTCACAAGATCATTATGAACCATTATTGAGGGAGTAAAAATGTAATGAACCATACTTTTTGAATGATATTTGTTTCCTAAAAATGCGTGATATATTATATTGTAAAAAAACAAAAAACATATCTCTTTATTATTGAAGTGAGTATAAAAGGAAATGTGACCATCAAGATTCAACTGTTATATGACCATTGTAAACTATACTCTTAATAATAATTTTAATGTTATAATCAGTGTTTATAAGTATAAATTATAAAGGATAATTAAAGAATAAAGGAGAAGCGATGGCCTCAACCAATAGAGTCATACTATATAGCATCACTGGGGTTAAATCTTGACCAATTCCAAGTCAAGATTCAACAAGCGAATCTTGAAAAAAATCACCTGTAAGAGAAGTTTAAGTTGGTGGAAATTACTACTCGTTTGATGTTAGCCGAGCTGCTCCATGAATCTATCACCATCACACACATTGCCCTTATGTCATACACAAGTGTTATAAGGGGTTAGATATCCCATAATTAGTTACATAAAGTTAAATTAATTTGTATAAATAAAATTTTTATTCCATAAATTCCATTTTAAAAATAGTTTTTCTTAATAAAAATAATTTTAATTGATATGGAATCTGATAAATTGACTTTTCAGACCCAAATTTTACTTTTCAAAAAAGATATAATTTTTTATAATAAAATAATTTATGATGAACGATACTTGTTTCAATGAAATTTCATGAATTTTTTTATTTAAATATAATTGACAAAATAATTTTATCATGTCCTTAAAAATTTTTAAGTGTTAGAAATTTTACTATACATATTCAAATTGCTATTTTTTTCAATAAATAAGGATTTTTATAGGTAAAAGTTAAAGTTATAATATTTATATAATTGTTATTATACAATAAACATCATTTTTGAAATCAACATGTCTAATTTAGGTTAGGGTGTATTTATGGGAATTTTCTAAAATATTTTGTTTTTCCATGAATAGTAAAAATACAGTTTTGGGTTCTTAGTAGGTTTAATGGCTTCATAATTATCTCATAATGATATAATAATTCGATAACCACAATCCAAGAATCAAAATGTGTTATTTTATTAATATAAATTATTTTAATATATTTGAATCAATTTACAAACCTATATGTTACTTTCTAAAGTCTAAAATGGAAACTTTGTCTTTAAAAACATTATTTTGTGAAAAAAATTACTTTTCCTTTCCAAAAGAAGTAATATAATATGATTTTCGATTCTTTCTGGTTAAAATAACATAAAATATGTCCCAAATTTCTAAAAACATGGGCAAAAACCATGGTCAAGCCCATGGTTATTCATTTTCCATAACCTATATTTCCAAGACCTATATTTGGAAATTATTAAACAAACCCTCCAATTTTTCTATAAATAAAAAACCCATTTATCCATTTAATTTCACTAAAAATACATCGCTCATGAATTTATGGTGGTTTTATCTCCCAAGTATTCCTCCCAAGGTTCCTTCAATCCCCCAAGATCCCAATCCTCAAGTTTTAGGAGTAACTCTTCATGGTAAGAGAATTATCCTTCTTTTATTTTTGATTCAAGAACCTATTTTTATTTATGTATTTTAATTGTTATATATACTACATTATATTACCCTTTTTATCATACCATTAATTAAAAATTATTTTTTATCAATGTGATACCTTTTCCCCTCTCATTTTACCCTTTTTCAAAACCACATTTTATACCCATTATGCTTCCAAATTTACTTCTCAAAATTTCACTCTTCTCCTCAAGGATTTCTCTTTTATTTTATTTTTTTGAATAACCAAGCCTATTTATTTTCCAAGTTTATTCACCTATTGGTCAAAATGATTTATTTTATTATGTGATTAACATACATGAAACCTGAATTCCTTTTTTTATGGGCTGAAAATGAAATAATGATCGAGTTTTAATCACTTTTGAAACCCCATGATTTTAATATGAAATGTTACTAACTGAACCAGGTTACCCTCAAACCTATCACCTGATCTGAGCTGTCACATACCCAAAGGGCGTTCTCAATCCCCATGGGATAACAATAAGCACCCGGGCATCGAACAACACAACAGAGAGAATGCTTTCACCCAACCTGAACAACCACATAGAATATATATATATATATGAAACAAGAAGAAACAAAAAAATATGAACCAGATATATATTCCATAACTATAAGAAAGAAAGAATCCCACCATCACACCACCAGATGATGCAAAACTCGCCACCTCACTACAACACCTTGACTTTACCTGCACTAAAAGAAAAACAAAGGTTTATGCACCACTAAAGAGGCACACAGGGTGTGAGATAACACGATCAATAGGATCCCACCCAGGTGTTCTATAAACATTCTCTGTATAAAAATCCTTGTATGCTCATTTTAAACAAAAACATGGCATGATAAGTAGTAAAGCATTTTTATAGAAAACATGGTAAACAATTCCCGTTTTTACAGCTCTAAAGAAAATTAGGTATATCAATTTCAAAGCACATTTTTTATATCATTTTCCACAAGAATAGACATGTATATCAAGGATAACTCAGAAATCCAAGAAATACAAAAAATAAGCATAGGTATCACAACACCAAGTAATAATATAGGTCCAGACCACAGACTAATCACACCACAGTAAAACAAGTGCAGAAATTATGATCCTAGAACAACATACCTAGAAAGTAGAGGAATACCCCATGAGTAACCCCCCAAAATTTCAATATCGGTCCCCTAGAACAATGTGCCTAGGAAACATAGGAAATCCTCGAGACAAACCTCCTTGACAATCACAAAAAATGGATGATGTAATTAAGCTAAACCTTCCACCTAACTACCAAAGGTAACCCATGTTCTCTTTTTCAAAATTCGTTTTAATGATATGAAAACCATTTCAAAACCATTTCACAAACTCCATTTCAATGCTTTTGAAAATACCTATTTTCTTTCCATTTATCAATAACCATGGAAAACTATTTTTCATTAAAACCCCTTTTTAATACACATAAAAAAATCATTTCAATTTCAATATGAATTAGTTTGTAAAGAAAAACAACAAGATCCATTATCATAGGCTAGAGACGGAACCACCTATCTCAAAACACAGGTCATATGCACCCAAAACAGAATCCAAAATCAATGAAACTGAACAATGTCAATAAAGGCCTTAGAATCAAATCCACATCAAGATTGATTCAATTTAGAAGATAATGGGTTGACAGAAGAGAGTAAACCCACATACCTCAAAAACAAATTCCCACCGCACTATGACCAACCAAAGAAAAATTCCTCTGGAACAAGATCACACAATGGATCTAGGAAGAAACCAAGAAGAATCACCAACCTTGGACCAACAGATCCAAAGACACCACCCAAAGAAGATACCATGATCAAGGAAATGAAGGAACAAAAATATTACTCACTCAGAGAGACAAACCAAAACCAAAACTGATATTTAGTGTCGAATGAATCGATCTATAAGGGGTTTTATGGCATCCTTCCTTTTTATTACATAACTTTTCATTACATTTTACAAACAGAGGATCTTTAAAGTCCAATGTCTTAGAAATCAGGAGCATAATACATGAAAACAACATAAAACATTCTTCTAAACCACTTGTAAGTCTTAATAAAAGGTTCATCCTATGTACAATTACTGCATCTCCTATCCTGGAGACATACATCAAAGGAAAGGGTGAGCAGAAGGCCCAGTAAGGGTAAACAAGGGAATCAATGTACTTGTGATATCAATAAGAACTTGAATACAAACATAAAGACATGAGCAATGGAAGTATAGGAATATCATAATGAAAAGAAATTGGAACATAACTTGAATATGTGGCTAAAACATTTCATTTATACATTAATGAACATATCACCAAGATCCATCCCCAAGGTTTCATAAAAAAGACCAAGGTTATTCACCAAGGTATCGTGAAACTTGTCATCTCTAGAGATTAATTCTTTACCCAATGCATTGGAGCGATATTAGGGAGAACACTTAATATGTATTTAATTTAATGTGATACGCATATATCATAATAAAACATTTCATAAATAACCCATGGAGAATAAAAGAAATGGGTTGCATTTCAAGATCGTGACGTTTTAAAAGTTCTTAAAAAAGGATCATTATGTCATTTATAACCCATGGAAAGGGAGTGAGGGTTATATGTATGTCAATTACAGAATAAAATACATAATCTCTATATATTTAGGAACACCCAAAGAAACGAAATAGGTCTGGGTATTCACATAAATAAAACAAGAGAATTTTTGGAGAGAAAGAGATAGAAATTTTGAGGTGAAATATTTGCAGCATAACAACTATAAAATGGTTTTAGAAAACATTGAAAAGAGAGGTTACAAGAGTAAAACAATAATAAATAAATTATAATACAGTATAAACATAGAATAACATGGAGATAAGAACATGGTATGGAAATTTTAATGACATACCACATGAAAAGGAAACATGAAAGAAAAGAGAAGACATGATTTCTTTTACGAAAAATTCGGCAGCCTAACAGTGACACATAAAATTTTAGAAAACAAATTGATGAGAGCAGAAAGGGTCTCTCAAAAATTAGACATGAAATGGGCAGTAATTAGAACATATAAGAACATACCCTCAACAAAAATAGATGGAAACTAGAAGACACAATATAAAGGAAGTCATGGCTTAAAAGAGGAGGGTGAAAGATTCCCTTACCTTGAAGAGTAACTTCGAAAGCTTGAAGTTCGGGAAATTGGGAGGATTTAGGGAACCTTGGGAAGAATACTTGGAAGGTAAAGAGACCAAAACTTAGTTAGGGAGGATTTGGAAATGAAATGAATGAGGGAAAGTCTTGGTATTTATAGGAGAAGTGAGGGAACAAAGCATTAATTGCCAAGGGAAACCTCATCGGTGGTATTATAAAAACCATGGGCTTGAACATGGTATTTTCCCATGGTATTGGACACTTAGGACACCTCATACCTTATCTTACTATTTATAAGTAGACCAGAATGATTGCATAATTATTACATCCCTAATGATGTCATTAAACACCCGAAACTAAAAACCGTATTTTAACTATTCACAAAAAATTCAACTTTTTCAGAAAAATCCCCAAAAATAACCTTAACCTAATATCGATGCACTAAATTCAAAAAAGAACTCCATTTTATGAAAATAATTTTCTAAATATTTTTAATTTAATTTTTAAATAAAAACCCTATTCACTGAAAATTCAACTATTTCAGAAAAATCCCAAAAATTCACCTTAACCAAATATTGATGCTCTAATTTCAAAAATGAACTCCATTTTATGAAAATAATTTTCTAAATATTTTTAATTTAATATTTAAATAAAAAACACTATTCACCTGAAAAAACAAACACTTAACCAATAATTTTTGAAACAGTTATTTACCTATTTTATTGAATCACATTACTTAATCAAGGTGCCTAAATTATATTAATACTTTCTTAAGTGAGTTTACTTAATACATTTGGTCACATTACTAATCATAAGTGTAAAATCACTATTCATAATTTACTATTCACTAAAAAAATAAGTTGATCTTATTGGACTCTAAATTTCATGCTAAACACAACCGTAGAAGACCATTTTTTGAAAATCATTACACATTTTTAATTATTTAAGGTTTACATAAATATTTTAAAATATTATTTTTCCAAAATTCATCAATAATATACATCCTATGTTTATCTGGACATTTGAGATTTACCAACTTCACCATAATAAGAAATAACAAATTTATTTATATCAAAGGGTTACACAAAGCAGTTAAGGTCTCATTATATAGCCCCTTATAACACCAGCATAGGACCTAAGTGTAAGGTGTGCTAAGGTGATAGAATCCTGAGGTGGCTCAGCCAACATTTCCTGAGTAGTTATTTCTATCAGATTGAACTTCTCACAAAGGTGATTCCGTTCTAGATTCACACGATGATGTTTGGCTTTGGTTTGGTCTAGAGCAAAGCCCAATGGTGCTACCTTCTTCCCGAGTTCCATCAGATGGTCTTTGATCGGCCCGAGACTACTAGATGGGGCCATAGAATCTTATTTCTATATTAATTAACCAAGATCACTTGTATTTATATACAAAAAATTGTAACGTTAAGAGTTTAGCTTCCAACAGTCATATTGACCAAGAGTCATATAATAGTCGAAACCCAATGATCTCATTTAATTATACTCAATTCATTAATTAAAGAATATAGTTTTTTTGAGTATAAAAATAAAATAACACACAAAAATTAGGAAACAAATATTAATAAAAGTTCGGGTTGTTACATTCTTTCCCCCTTTAGAAATTTCATCCCCGAAATTTTTAACTCGCACCCTCAGAGGAGAAAAGGTGTGGGTACTTCTGCCTCATAGACTCCTCTGGTTCCCATGTGGCTTCTTCATATTTGTGGTTCCTCCACAACACCTTAACAAGGTGGGTAGTCTTGTTACGTATAACCTTGTCTCTACGATCCAAGATCTCCACCGGCTGCTCCTCATAAGAGAGGTCATGTTCCAATTGTACCACCTCTGGGTTTAGTACATATGAAGGGTTAGGTATGTACTTACTCAAAAGGGATACGTGGAATACATCATGAACTTGGGATAGATTTGGAGGGACTGCAAGCTAATAGGCCACTGCTCCTACGTGATCAAGGATTTCATAGGGACCAATGTACCTAGGGCTGAGCTTCCCTTTCTTACCAAACCTCATGACTCTCTTACAAGGTTAAATTCAAAGAAAGACCTTGTTACCAACATCAAACTTCAAGTCCCTTTAGCTATTATCAACATAGCTCTTTTTTCGACTTTGAGCAGTCTTAATGTGTTGTTGGATGGCATGAAATTTTTCTATCATCTCTTGCACAAAATCAGGCCCAAGAAGCTTTCTCTCACCAGATTCATCCCAACAACTAGGATTTATACATCGCTTCCTATAGAGATCTTCATAGGGTTCCATTTGAATGCTTGAGTGGAAGCTATTTTTGTAAGAGAACTCAACTAACGAGAGATGTTGATACCATCCACCTTTAAATTCCATTGAGCATGTTCTCAGCATGTCCTTGAGTGTTTGAATAGTATTTTGAGATTGTCCAGCAGTTTGGGGGTGATAGGTCATACTAAAGTTCAATTCAGTGCACAGAGCATGTTGAATAATTCTCCAAAATTTTGATGTGAACCTCAGTTCATGATCAAATACGATAGAAAGTGGAACTCCATGCATCCTTACCACTTCTTTCATGTAAATCCTGACAAGTTGATCAAGAGAGAAATCTTCCTGAATGGAGATAAAATGGGCAGTCTTGCTGAGACGGTCCACAATAAACCATATCTCATTGTTTCCTTTGGATGTTCTCAGAAGACCAGTGATGAAGTCCATTGTGATATTTTCCCACTTCCATACTGGTATGGGTAGTGGTTGCAATACCCCTTTAAGAATTTGTCGCTTTTCCTTCACTTGCTGACATACTAGGCACCTTGAAGTGTAGTAAGAAATATCCCTTTTCATATTATCCCACCAAAAATGATCACGAAGGTCCCTATACATTTTTGTGCTTCCAGGATGTATAGAGAAAGTAGAGCTATGAGCTTCATCCAACATCTCCTTCTTTATTTTCAAAACAGATGGAATACATAGTTTTGTACGAAATTTCAGTACACCTTCTTGATCAATACTAAACTCAGAAAAATTCCTATCCTTCACATCTTCAAACTTATTCTGTTACAAAGGATATTCTTTCTGATCTTTCTTGATCTTATCCAGTAATTATGAGTGAGAAATAATTTGGGTTAGGTTTAATGATGTACCTTCCATTATAATTTCAATTTCCAGATTTACCAGGTCATTGATCAAAGGGTCTCTTTGAATCCTCATCATGGAAAGAAAAACTTGGTCTTTCCTACTTAATGCATCAGTGACTTTGTTTTCTCTTCCAGAATGATAAATAATTGAACAATAATAGTCTTTAAGAAGTTCTAACCATATCCTTGTCTCATGTTCAATTCCTTTTGTGTAAAAATATAGTTCAAACTTTGATGGTCTATGTATATATCACATTTATCCCCATAAATATAGTGCCTCCATATCTTCAGAGAAAAAACGACCGCAACCAGCTCCATATCATGCGTAGGATAATTCTTCTCTTGAGTCTTCAACTATCAAGATGCATAAGCAATGACCTTTTCATTTTGCATGAGGATGCACCCAAGCCCTTTCAGAGATGCATCGCTAAAAATAATGAATCCTTCTCCACTTGAGGGCAGAGTTAACACAAGTACAGTAACCAATATCTTCTTCAACTCTTGGAAACATTCCTCAAACTTTTTTGTCCATATGAACTTGACCCCTTTTCGAGTTAACTTGGTTAATGGATTAGAAAGTCATGAAAATTTCTTTACAAACCTCCTATAATATCCTACTAATCCAATAAAAATACGAATCTCAATTATTGTTTTAGGTTGGGGCCACTCCTCTAAAACTTTTGTATTTGTAGGGTCAACTGTGATTCCTTCATTGGTAACAATGTGACCCAAGAAAGCAACTTGTTGTAACCATAATTCACATTTACTGAACTTTCCAAAAAGCCTCCCCTTCCATAGAGTTTTAAAAATACCCCTTAGATGATCTTCATGCTCCTCGCGACTTTTGGAATATATCAGAATATCATCAATAAAAACTACCAAAAAGTTATCAAGGTAGTCCTTAAAGACTCTATTCATCAAATACATAAAAATAGTAGGTGCATTAGTCAATCCAAAGGGCATAACAACAAACTCATAATGCCCATATCTTGATTGGAAGGCATTTTTCGGAATATCTTCTTTGTTCACCCTCAATTGATGATAACCAGATCGAAGATCAATCTTAGAGAAGAATTGATCCCCACAAAGTTGGTCAAATAAGTCATAAATTCTTGGAAGAGGGTATTTTTTCTTCACCGTGATCCCATTCAGTTCTCTATAATCAATTCATAGCCGCATTGATCCATCCTTCTTCTTCACAAAGAGAACTGGTGCTCCCCAAGGAGATACACTCGGTCAGATAAACCCCTTTTCCAAAAGATATTGGAGTTGTTTCTTTAATTACTCTAGCTCCACATTTTCCATCCTATAGGGGGTCTTTGATATCAGATGAGATCCAGGTACGAGTTAGATGGAGAAATCTACCTCTCTTTCTGAGGGAGGTCCAGGAAACTCCTCAGGAAATACATCAACATATTCCTGGACGATAGGGACATTTTCTATCATCAAAATCTCATATCCTTCTTCTTCTTCACCGATCAACTCCATAAAGAAGGATATAGGGTGTTATTTTAGACAAAGATGAGGTTGAGATATATCTCCTTAGAAGATAACTATAGGTTTTCCATTCAATACTACTGATATTTCCTTGCTTCTATAATTGATCTTAGCATTATACTTTGAGAGCCAGTCCATCCCTAGTATAATGTAGAATTCCATCATGGGAATGACTACTAGATTTGAGATAATATTGTGCTCACTAAAGTAAATACTAGAGTTTCTAAACACTGAAGATGCATGGATAGTCCCACCAGGAGTCTTGACTGATAACTCTACTTTTAGAAAATCAGGGGTTGATTCTAAATTCTTTGAAAAATTGGAGGAAATAAAAGAATGCGTAGAACTAGAATCAAACAAAGTAATTTCTATTTTTGAGAGGACAACAAGAGTACCAGCTACCACATCATTTGGAGCTTCAACTTCAGCTGTTGTGATAGAAAAAACACAACCTTGATCCCTTGGTATTTACTAAGGCTGATGGTGGTTCCCTTCTACTGCCCTCAGATTTGGGCAGTGATTAGAAAAGTTCCCACGTTGTCCACACTTATAGCCCTGGACATCAGGTAGGGCCTACACCATATTCCCCTTGTTGTTAGTGTTTGGAAGCTGAGGTTTCACCTCACTATGACAATTCCTTGCAATGTGGACATCTCTACCACACTTTTAGCACTTCCCACTCCTGAGCAGGCAGTTCACTGAATGCTTCTTCCCACATTTATTACACATGGGAAGTTGTACTTGCTTGCCTCCTCTTCCTTGATCAAAGCTCCTCCCTAATCTTGGCTCCAACGATCTCTTCTTGTCGTTTGATTTATGAGACCACTGCGTCTCACCAAACTCTAGCTCAACTTTCATCACACTCCGCACGATCTCCTCGTAGCTATCATAGTCTCGGTTGGCTAGATTCTTCCATAGATGAGGTCTCAGTTCACCAAAGAATATATAAAAATTACCATTTGGATCCATTAAAAAGCTAGAGGTATATTGTGAAAGCCTTGTGAAGTTCATCTCGTGGCTTCCCATATATTCATTCTCCTTCTACTTCAGCTTTAGAAACTCCTTCTCCATTTTTGTTCTCATGGAATGAGGGAAATACTTACTGAAAAATATCCCTATGAACTCTTCCCACTCCATAGGTTCAACTTCCACTCCTTGCCTTGTGTTTTTGATCAGTTCCCACCACTGATCAGCTTCTCCTTCTAAGCGATAGATAGCCAGGGTGACCTTCTCTTACTCTGAACAGCAGAGCATAGAAAAGATCTTCTCGATAGAGCTGATCCACTGCTCAGCAATCAATGGGTCAGTTGATCCATTGAAGGTTGGTGGTCGTGATGCATAAAGGACTCAATAGAATGTTGTTCCCTACATGGTGAGATCATCCCCTCAACTCGATTCAATTTATTACTCATAACTTGAGTCATTTGGTTTATCATTTGCATGAATTTTTCCATTCCGGCTTCCATTAGAGGGCCATCAGCACATGGAGCATTGCTGTCACCATTTGCACGGTTCCTCCTATTGCCCGCCATTTTCTAAAAGAATAAATACTTAGTGAGAAACTTATTTCATTTAAAAATATTTTAACTACAAAGGATTTTATGTCTTAAAACATCATTCTTAGACAATTACATTTTTCTATAATTCCTTCATAATGATTCATAAAAATCTTGCGATTAACCAAACATATCCCCCGAGAGTGTCGTAACCAAGAGTACATCAAGGTCCGTTGTCGTGTACCAGTTCTTATTAGAGTCTAGCTCAAAGCGGTGTTTTCAAGTTTTACCCCTATGTACATCTATGCCAGAGCCACCTCTACCTACTCGTATCTATACAAGGATGTATTTTCTTGATAAACCACTTACTCAATACTCACCAAAATACTAGGAAGATTTTCTATATTTAAACTTTTCTATAGGGTTATTCCTAAAGTTTTCATATCCTAATTTCCATAAATAACTAAACTATCCTTTGATACCAACTATGACATTCTTCCTTTTTATTACATAACATTTCATTACATTTTACAATCAGAGGATCTTTAAAGTCTAGTGTCTTGGAAATTAGGAACATAATACATGAAAACAACATAAAACATTCTTCTAAACCACTTGTAAGTCTTCATAAAAGGTTCATCATATGTACAATTACTGCATCTCATATCCTGAAGACATACATCAAAGGAAAGGGTGAGAAGAAGGCCCAGTAAGGGTAAACAAGGGAATCAATGTACTTGTGATATTAATAAGAACTTGAATACAAACATAAATACATGAGCAATGGAATTATAGGCATATCATAATGAAAAGAACATGGAACATAACTTGAATATGTGGCTACAACATTTCATTTAGACATTCATGAACATATCACCAAGATCCATCTCCAAGGTGTCATAAAAATTACTAATGTTATTCACCAAGGTATCGTAAAAATTGTCATCTCTAGAGATTAATTCTTTACCCCATGCATTAGACCGCTATCATAGTGAACCCTTAATATGTCTTTACTTTTATGTGAGATACATAGATCATAATCAAACATTTCATAAATAACCCATGGAGAATAAAATAAATGGGTTTCATTTCAGGATCGTGACGTTTTAAAAGTTCTTAAAAAAATATCATTATGTCATTTATAACCCATGGAAAGGGAGTGAGGGTTATATGTATGTCAATTCCAAAATCAAATAAATAATATTTATATATTTATGAACAACCAAAGAAACGAAATAGGTCTCAGTATTCACATAAATAAAACAAGAGAATTTCTGGAGAGAAAGAGATAGAAATTTTGAGGTGAAAATTTTGCAGCATAATGGCTACAACATGGTTTTAGAAAACATTGAAAAGAGAGGGTACACGAGTAAACAACTAGTAAATAACTTATAATACAGTGTAAACATAGAATAACATGGAGATAAGAACATGGTATGGAAATTTGAATGACATACCACATGAAAAGGAAACATGAAAGAAAAGAAAAGACGTGATTCCTTTTACAAAAAATTCAGCAGCCTAACAGCATCACATAAAATTTCAGAAAACAAATTGATGAGAGCGGAAAGGGCCTATCAACAATTAGACATGAAATGGATAGTAATTAGAACATATAAGAACATACCCTCAACAAAAAGAGATGGAAACTAGAAGACACAAAATAAAGGAAGTCATGTCATAAAAGAGGAGGGTGAAAGATTCCCATACCTTGATTGCATAATTATTACATCCTTAATGATGTCATTAAACACCCAAAACAAAAAACTATATTTTCACTATTCACCGAAAATTCAACTTTTTAAAAAAATCCCCAAAAATCACCTTAACCTAATATCTATGCTCTAACTTCAAAAATGAACTCCATTTTTATGAAAATAATTTTCTAAATATTTTTAATTTAATTTTTAAATAAAAACACTATTCACTAAAAATTCAACTATTTCAGAAAAACCCCAAAAATTTACCTTAACCAAATATCGATACTCTTATTTCAAAAAATGAACTCCATTTTATGAAAAAAATTCTAAATATTTTTAATTTAATATTTAAATAAAAAACACTATTCACTCGAAAAAAACTAATACTTAACCAATAATTTCTGAAACAGTTATTTACCTATTTTATTGAATCACATTACTTAATAAAGGTGGATAAATTATATTAATACATTCTTAAGTGAGGTTGATTAATCCATTTGGTCACATTACTAATCATAAGAGTAAAATTACTAGTCATAATTTACTATTCACCAAAAATTAAGTTGATCTTATTAGACTCTAAATTTCATACTGAACACAACTGTAGAAGACCATTTTTTGAAAATAATTACACATTTTTAATTATTTAAGGTTTACATAAATATTTTAAAATATCATTTTTTCAAAATTCATCAATAATATACATCCTATATTTATCCAGACATTTGATATTTACCAACTTCACCATAAGAAGAAATAACAATTTTATTTATATCAAATGGTTACAAAAAGTAGTTAAGGTCTCGTTACATAGCCCCTTATAACACCAGAATAGGACCTAAGTGTAAGGTGTGATAAGGTGATATAATCCTGGGGTGGCTCACCCAACATTGCCTGAGTGGTGATTTCTATCATCTTGAACTTCTCACATAGGAGATTCCATTCCATCTTCACATGATGAAGTTCAGCTTGGGTTTGGTCCAGAGTAAATCCAAATAGTGCTACCTCCTTCCCGAGTTCCATCAGATGGGATTTGATTGGCCCGAGACTACTAGATGGGGCTATCAAATCTTCTTTCTTTTTTAATTAACCAAGATCACTTGTATTTATAAAAAAAATTATAACGTTATGAGTTTAGCTTCCAACAGTCATATTGACTAACGATCATATAAAGTCGAAACATAATGGTCTCATTTAATTATACTCACTTCATTACTTAAAGAATATATTTTTGTTGAGTATAAAAATAAAATAACACACAAAAAATAGGAAACAAATATTAATAAAAGTTTAGGTTGTTACAGGTTGAGTCTCTCAAAAATTCCCGAGAACTGCCTCAGGTTGAGAGCCATAAAGAACTAATGAAGGAACTGAAACACAACAACTACACACTATTTTTAAAAACTATACGCAGGTTGTTACACAACGTGTAACCCAGTTACATGACGTGTTACCCCCATGATCCACATACGCAAAAAAAACCCATCACCTTAGATAAAAAACTAACCTTTTAGCAACTCACATTGTGTAAGTCATGGTCATGACATGTAACCTTTCATAGTGTGAAGTTGTCTTTCATGACTTAAATCCACAAACCATTACATGGTGTGTAACTATTCTTCATCCTATAGAAACGAACAGTTATTAGTGAAAGTCCAACAAATCTTTGACTTCATCATTATTGGTATCCTTCTAATCTCAAAGGAGGGGAAAACTATGATGAGATTAAGGGTGTACTTGATAAAATGGTAATGATATGTTACAAAATCCCCACCATAAAGACTTCTCATCCCTAGGAAGTCATGTTGAAGATGTAATCACTAGAAATAGATGAGGCCATTACTCTCTCATCAATTATTCTTTTTCCCAATTATTATATGAATCTGATCCTTGTTTCCATAGAACTCTAACCATTGGAATTGACTTCCCACACAATACTTTCACTTGAGAGTCAATGATCTCAAATAGTTTATCCCGAATAGAAGCATTTGGCTCTAATTCAATTTCATCCCAACTCATAATGTGAGCGAGTTCAAGGTGATTTTTATTGAGACTAGATATATGGAAAAAAATTATGAATACCTTTCAACTGAATCGAAAATGCTAACTGGTAAGAAACTTGTCTGAGACACTCAGTGACCTCAAACGGTCCAGCATATCTTAGAGCCAACTTTACTTGCTTTCCAAGTTGATGGTGACCCAACCAAGGAGATAATTTCAAGAAAACCTAGTCACCTATAGAAAACTCCAAAGGTTGAAGTTGCTGATCTGTATATGATTTCTGTCGACTATGGGCTATAACCAGATGTCGATATACATCCTGAATCTTTTCAGACCTTTATTAAAATAAACTTGGTCCAACTAAAGATACTTCTCCCAACTCATCCCAACAAAGAGGTGATATACATGGGAAACCATACAACACCTCAAAGGTATCCATTCTTACCAATGACTGATAACTGTTATTGTAAACAAACTCATCCAGTCCTAGATAGCTATCCCATGATCCTCCAAAACCCAAGACATAGGCACAAAGCATATCCTCTAGAATCTGAATTACTCGTTCCATTTGAGCATATATATGTGGATGGTAAGCTGTGCTCAACTTTACCTGAGTTCCCATCACCTCTTGGAGACTCATCCAGAACCTCTAAGTAAACCTAGGATCCCTATTTGAAACAATGGAAGAAGGACTCCCATGAACCTCAAAATATCCTACAAATACGTCTTACCTAGATCTTCAACCTTAGTGGTATCCTTGATCAGAATGAAATGAGGAGACTTCATTAACTGATCAACAACCACCCAGATAACATTCTTCCCTTGGGGAGACCATGGTAATCCTACAATAAAATCCATGGATATCTCATCCCATTTCTAGATCGGTACCAGAAGAGGCTGAAGTAATCCATAAGGTTTCAATTTATCTACCTTTATCCATTGGAAGGTTTAAAAGTGAGAAAAAAACTCCGTGATGTCATGATTCATACCTAGCCATCAAAATTGCAGCCTCATGTCATAATACATCTTCATAGTTCCTGGATGAACAACCAATGAATAGTTTTGACAATAAAACAAGTCTAAAATCCTCACAGATTTTGAGATGAAATTATTTTTCTTAAATGAAGCATACCATATAAAGAGAGATACCAACTCGAAACAGTCTCACCACTATAAAGGATTTCTCATGTATTCCTAAACTCAACATCCTATTACTGACTCTGAAAAATAGAATCCAAGAGTGATGATGATAATTAAACACTGGTCAGAACCATACCCAAAACATCCTCCTGATAATATTGATGAAACTGAGCGAAAATCTCCATAAGGTTCTACCCTTCCTTTGATTCTAGAATATCCCATGATGGTAATTTCCTTCTAAGAGAGTCTGCAACAATTTTTACCTTCCTTGGGGTGTAGGCGATATAGAAGTTAAACATTTTAAGGCATTCTACCCATCATCTATGTATTATATTTAAGTCCTTTTTAGAAAATATATAACTCAGACTCTTATGATCAGAGAAGACCATGAGCTTATCTCCAAAGAGATAGTGCTGCCAACATTTAAGTGCATGTAAGATTTTGGAAAGCTCTAAATCATGAGTGGGGTAATTATTCTCATGCGGTCGAAGCTGATGAGAGCCATAAGCTACCACATGGTCATCCTGTATAATTACGCATCCCAAACTAGCACCAGAAGCATCACAAATCACCATATATCCCTTACGGGGATTAGGTAAGATCAAAATAGGATCCAATGTCAGAATCCTTTTCAGTACATCGAAATAAGTCTGACACTTCTCATCCTAGGTGAATTTCACCACATTCATAGTAAGACCAGTCAAAGGTGACACCAGCTTATAGAAGTCTATGAAAAACCATCAGTAGTATCCAACAAGACCAAGTAAGCTTCGTATCTCAATGACATTCTATGGTTCCTCCCATGAAAAAACAACCCTTCCTTATTTGGATCAACTGATAAGACATTATAAAAAATTATATTCCCCAAGAACTTCACTTCTTGAATCCATAAACTACATTTCGAAAGATTTCCATACAAATGGTGACTTATCAAAATTTACAGAACCAAATTCCGATGGTGCTCGTGATCACTCTAAGATTTCAAATAAACTAGAATATCATCTATGAACACTAAAAAAAGTGTCAATATATTGATGGAATATCCAATTCATCAAAGACATAAAAACTGTAGAAGTGTAAGTCAGACCAAAAGGAATCAAAATATATTTATAATGGACATACATACTCCTAAAGGATATCTTCGATATATCAAACTCCCAAACTTATGACAACCCGAATGAAGATAGATATTTAAAAACCACTTTCCCGCTTTAACTGATCAAAAGATATCATCCACATGGGGAAAAATATATTTTTTCTTAACCATTACCCAATTCAACTTCTGATAGTCCACACATAAAAGAAGAAATCCATATGATTTCTTAGAAAAGAGAATAGAGGCTTTCCAAGGAGAAATTCTAGGGAAAATAAAATCTTTTTATAACAGGTCATCAAACTGAATCTTGAGATCTTTCAGCTCCATTGGTTCCATATGATAATAAGGTATCATTATTGGCTATATACCTAACAACAAATCAATCATAAAATCTACCTATCTATTTGGATGAAGACCATAAAAATCATATGGGAAAACATTAGGAAAGTCTCCAAAAACAACGAGAAGATCATCAATAGAAGAAGAATTATAGGGATCAAATGCAATAGTAACCAAAAAAATCCTGAGCTCTGGGTGGGAAGGTCCTGTATGACCTAAACATGGGTTCCACTCCCCTTGAAACACATGATAGATCCCATCAATAGTAAGAAACAAAACACAACTATGATAAAAATTAAAATCAACTCGATGAGTGATAATAAAATCCATACCGATGATGATGCCAAAGATATCCAGATCAAGAATGAGAAAATACCATACCAACTCCGTATCATCTATCATTAGCAAACAAGATGGACACCTAAACCCATGATCTTTCCTCGTACCAAGAGGTGTTTTCAACTCCATTTTAAAGTACATAAGTTCCATTGGAAGTTTAAAGAAATCAACAAAACGTGCATATATAAACAAGTGAGAGGAACCAGTATCAAATAAAGAAATTACTAATGAAGACACAATAAGGATAGTACCTCTAACTATTTCCGGACCAACATCAAATTCCACTGGACAGTCATATACTATGTGAAAATGCTTCAATCCTAAGGCCTATGGCTAGAGACATGTAGTCTTTGAAGCTTTTGACTGCACTGAAGTAGCCTTTGGATTTGACAAACCTTGAATATAATGAGGCGTAGTTATAGGCTGACAGAAGTGTTGTAGTGACCAACGTGTCCATAACTGTTGCACGTATTCACGAGAATAGGATAAGAATGTATGGTGTTTCATCCACTGACACACTTATAGAAAGTCAGAGGCACATTACTCGCTATAAAATATGGTGCAGATGAGGATCGCTACTGAGACCCACCTCCACTACTCCTGGGATGATTCCCTATTCCTTTAAAGGATAGTGTATTCTCATGCAATAAATCCCGGGATCGATCTCTCTATCCTTTAGCTTCTAGATGTACCTCAAACACTTCATTATGAACTCATGGTACATCTTAATAAATATCACAGACTACCCGTATTATAGTCTTGATGAGATTCTGATCTATAGGTGGGTTCCTATAGGGAGAATCAGCTGCACCTTCCCGAGGAAATTGTGGAAGGTGTCTCAAAGGAATACTGCTACACACTGAAACATAATAACAATCAGACAACAGAATAAATCTCATCTCAAACTAGAAAATCCATAAGAAAAAAACTAATTTTTTTAAAACAAAAACCAATAATAGAGACACACATCCCAACATCCTGGTTGCGCCCAAATTTACCCTACAGGTATGCGGTCGTTGTAGTACATGTAGGGGTCGAATCCACAGGGACCGAAGAAGGAACCTAAAGACACTCAGATCTTGGAAGGATTTGGCTATGAAGTGGCCAACTATTCAGATTGAATTGATTTGAATAACTACTGATTTAATTTAAAGAAAATAAATTAAAACATTCAATTACGTAGTCTAAAACAATTAATGGAGATGAGTTGATCCTAAGTTGTTACTAGGGTTAGATTGGATGAATTTATTTTCTTATAACGTTCATTTCACTAATTCAAGACGTACCCACAAAATGATATAATTCCTCAACATCATTCACCAATTTAATCCCTACACAATTACAAGGCTAATCACTAATGCACTTAGAGGATCGATTTAATGATCACTCCAAGGAATTGGATCGTATTAGCACTCGAAATGTGTCATTGTTAAAGTTGGCAAAGACGAAGAAGGAAATAAATCATCAAATGGAAATCATAAAATAATGAAATGATTACAGAATTTTAGATCATAAAATAACATCCAATCTTCCCCATGAAACTCCCTAGGACCAACCCATAAGGTTTTATCCCTCCATTTATGCTATTAAATAAATGGAAGCGGGAAGTCGACTTAAAGAAGCGGGATTGGAGAAGAAAAATACAACAATGAAACGATCACTCCACCGTTGTGTGAATAAATTCACAAGTTCTGGTGTGAATAAATTCACACCTTAAAGCAACGGTATCAATGTGATAAGAAGAAGAAAAGGAAAAGAGGAAATGAAGAACTTTTATTAAGAACTAATATGATTCAAACAACTTACATGAGAATGAAGAACGATTACAACATCAAATGGACAACATAACATTATAATGAAACAAAGCACCCAACATCCCCAAATACATCACCACTACTGCCTTAAATTGGAAAAATGAAGCCTTGGACGATCCCACAACATCCCATGTGCCTTGAATTAATTATGTTGGGGAAAGGTGGGTGGAACATTAATGATAAGAGACTTTTCCACTTCTTGCCCCGAAGTTGCAGCCAGCTTGCATCCACCGGAAAGAATCGCCTAAAGAACCTTCTAGAAATCCTAATTTGAGTGGGACCTAGAAGACTTAAATTAAGACACGGATGTCCCCTAACAGCCTGTAAAATTTCAGCCCAAAATAATTTGTGGTTCGGGAGATATGATTGCAATGGTGGGATGTTTTTCTGGGCCGCAGACTCTGGCCCAAAATTAAATCTTCAACTTGGGCCGCCTTGATCACCACCATTGAGGATGCATTAGCACTATCTCCAGAAGACTTATTTGTTCCCCTATATGTATTATAGTCTCCTGTAAAATTTGGGATTCATTGGGCCTGTATTGTGGGCCCCATAGTCCGATCAGTGGGATGATATCCAATCTGCCTTCTTCAGAATTGTTTTCTTTAATCGCCAAATATCTCCATCATACTTTATTAATAATCCATTGATCCCTGAATAAAAAATGTTCATAATTAAGTGAATATCCATTTACAAAAATTTCAAATTAAAACATGGATAGTTACATTCTTTAAAATCAGATGAAACATTGGGCCTAAATTGGTGCACATTAGGCATGAAGTGCACAAATGATGAGAATGAGAGTTCAAAATGTAAAATGCACTAAAATGGTATTTATGAATAGCAAGGCACATGAAAACTACATATATTAGCAATGAATATTAGCCTCTTACAGTGGCTAATCACACCCCCCAAATTGAGTTTTGCTAGTCCCGAGCAAAATATATCTCACAAAAATGAAATTCGAATGACATTTTCCAAAAACATTTTAATACACATTTCTCACCCAAAGATCACATACCAAACAATTATGAAACCCATCAAAATAATTTAAAACAAGCTATGTCCATAAGCATATCCCAAGCCCAAGCCCATTCCTTTGTTCAAATTCATTGCCATATTTCATCCAAATTCAATTAAGCATGATGAAGTGTTGTGTGTCACAATAGACATGGGGGTTCATTTTTATTCGAGGGAGAAAAGATGGAAGCGCTATGAGCAATCAAATTTTAATAATAAGATGAGTACTCATTTTTTATTCTCTTTTTTTTTGTTTTTTTTTGTTTGTTTTTTTTTTGAAATTTTGCCATGGTAATTGAAATTGAACTCAATCGAGTCAACCCATGTAGAAAGACTTTGCCAATGACTCCCAGGCTCAAAGACCTTAGGGCACCAAGTGAAGCTCACATACTCGGGCATCATCTCGAGTTAACTCAATCAAAAATAAATTCAAATTCCCACAAATAGAGATAAAATGCCCAACTCTGGGCCAGACAACTATGGAGTCGCGATCCCCAAGTGCCGAAAGCCACACATTAGATCAATTCATTGCTCTACGCGCAATTTTTTTTTTGAATACTCATGTTAAAATTAAAATGATCGCCAATCCTATGCTATTTATTATGGGTCCCCAAAAACTCAAACTAGGACCCCACAATCTAGAGGACGTGCATTGTGTTTTTTTTATTAAATGGATGAAAAAATAACAGTGAAAAATCACATCGGACAACCGCACTTTCCAATACTATGCACATGAACATAAACTTGCATTAAAATCAGAATCAAGGCATGCAAAATTATTTGATATCCAATTTCAGAGTTTGGAATGTGTGTTATCATGTTCAAGGTTAATGACATTTTTCCTTCCAGACATTTTCATCTCCCCCCCCAACTTAGAATAACACTGTCCTCAGTGTTTAAAGAATTGAAATATAGAAGGGGTAGGATAGAAGTTCAACGAAGACATTGAAAATGAAAATTATGGAATGAAGTCACCTGGTGGTTGATTTTGAAAATGCATTCCCATGTCTCCCTTTAGTTCTGGTTTATCTCCCAATGGATTGGACGGTTGTGACCAGCTTTTCCCAATGACCTATGACATACCTTAATTTTTTTTTAATATATATATTTTTTGTATTTTTTTAACCTAAAAAAGGTATAAATAACATAAATTGATGATACATTGTCTTCTCTTAAATTTCTGGGTAAGGTATTACTCAAGGATCACACCGCGTGACACGGATGAATACGGTGCTCCCCTTTCATACCCATCCTTACTCATAAAAGAAGAACAGGTCAACAATCTATTTTTTTTAAAAAATAAATACCTACAAAAATATAAAATAAAATAAAATAAACTGATGATACATTGTCTTCTTATATTTTCTGGGTAAGGTATTACTCAGGGATCACACCGCGTGACACAGATGAATACGGTGCTCCCCTTTCGTACCCATCCTTACTCATAAAAGAAGAACAGGTCAACAGTCTATGTATATATTTTTTTTTAAATAACAAAATGAAGAAGAAGGAAAGAAAGAAGAAAGAAAAAAAATGATTCACAAAGATTAGAAACATGAAGACCACGAGTTGCCTCCCGTGCATCGCTTTTGTTTAACGTCGCTAGCTCGACATGAACCCCCCAACTTAACCAATTCCAACTTTAAAAATTTTAATTACCTCATCTTTCTCCACTTCAACATGATTGAGAATGCGTATCCCTTGTGGTTGGTATGAAGATTTGGAATTTGATTCATGAACAATCCTATTTTCTAAAATGAATGGGAAAATCCAAGGAATATTAGAAATGGTTGATTCTTTTTCTTCTGTAGTATTTCTTAATAAATCAAAGATCAACCCACCTTTTTGGGTTTCATGAGATGAATGAATGAAACCCCTAAGCTCTTTCTTAACAAAAATTATAGGGTACTCAAGTGGGGAAGGAAGGACAATGATTTTGAGCTCGGTTTGGATAGGACATTTAGACACAGGTTGAGAATTTGAATCCAACTTATCTTCATTTTCCAAATTTCGTGACAAAATTGTTTCATTTTGAATAGAAGATTCAACCAAAAAATTGGAACGAATAGTGTTAGGAGTGGGCATGGACTCAATGTTTTCGATTTCTCTCAGTGGTTCAGTGATTGGTGTTTTTGAAAAATCATCAATAGAGTTACACTTAGGAGACTCAATCCATGATGTCAAATTCCCCTCTTGTGAATACATGAAATCAATTTCCTCCTGGTTTAAAGACCTTTCAACAATTTCTTGATTTACTTCCCCTACCCCAAATCCAAAGGTCGGTTCTTCAATAAATTCATGAGAGGATTGTGGAAAACTAGACACTTCACATAAGGTTTTTGAAGGTACAATTAGTGTATGGATGAGTTCCTCACAAGTATTAATGCATTGTAGTTCTAATCTCAATGATGATACCTCGGAACTCATCATCTCCATTTGATTACACAATTTTTCAAGGAGTTTTTGAGGATTAGGCTGGATAGAAGATTGTAAATTATTAACTTCATTAAGATTCATCTCTCCAATCATCCTCGAGAGGGTCGGAAATTGATCCTTTAAATAATCATCATCCCATTGATTGTACATCTCATCAGGTGTGTGGTAATTATTCAAGGGTTGATCAAAGAAATTTTCTAATTTAGGGGCTTCCCAATATTCATTTTCCATTGCATTCCAGCATGAGTTTGTGACATGATAATTTGGAAGATACTCCATTGGAGAAGATGGAAAGTTGGATTCTAGATTCTCCGGACACACATAAACAGAAAGGGGTAAAGATAAGAGAGATGGGGGTGAGAATAGAGAAAGTGGGGTGAGAAAAGGATGATGGTGTCTAAGGTAACTTACTTGGGTCCCCGGAAACGGCGCCAAAATTTGGTTGCACCCAAATTTACCCTACAGGTATGCGGTCGTTGTAGTACAGGTAGGGGTCGAATCCACAGGGACCGAAGAAGGAACCTAAAGACACTCAGATCTTGGAAGGATTTGGCTATGAAGTGGCCAACTATTCAGATTGAATTGATTTGAATAACTACTGATTTAATTTAAAGAAAATAAATTAAAACATTCAATTACTTAGTCTAAAACAATTAATGGAGATGAGTTGATCCTAAGTTGTTACTAGGGTTAGATTGGATGAATTTATTTTCTTATAACGTTCATTTCACTAATTCAAGACGTACCCACAAAATGATATAATTCCTCAACATAATTAATCAATTTAATCCCTACACAATTACAAGGCTAATCACTAATTCACTTAGAGGATCGATTTAATGATCACTCCAAGGAATTGGATCGTACTAGCACTCGAAATGTGTCATTGTTAAAGTTGGCAAAGACGAAGAAGGAAATAAATCATCAAATGAAAATCATAAAATAATGAAATGATTACAGAATTTTAGATCATAAAATAACATCCAATCTTCCCCATGCAACTCCCTAGGACCAACCCATAAGGTTTTAGCCCTCCATTTATGCTATTAAATAAATGGAAGCGGGAAGTCGACTTAAAGAAGCGGGATTGGAGAAGAAAAATACAACAATGAAACGATCACTCCACCGTTGTGTGAATAAATTCACAAGTTCTGGTGTGAATAAATTCACACCTTAAAGCAACGGTATCAATGTGATAAGAAGAAGAAAAGGAAAAGAGGAAATGAAGAACTTTTATTAAGAACTAATGTGATTCAAACAACTTACATGAGAATGAAGAACGATTACAACATCAAATGGACAACATAACATTATAATGAAACAAAGCACCCAACATCCTCAAATACATCACCACTACTGCCTTAAATAGGAAAAAATGAAGCCTTGGCCGAGCCCCCAACATCCCATGTGCCTTGAATTAATTATGTTGGGGAAAGGTGGGTGGAACATTAATGATAAGAGACTTTTCCACTTCTTGCCCCGAAGTTGCAGCCAGCTTGCATCCAACGGAAAGAATCGCCTAAATACCCTTCTAGAAAGCCGAATTTGAGTGGGCCCTAGAAGACTTAAATGAAGAAACCGATGTCCTCTAACAGCCTGTAAAATTACAGACCAAAATAAGTTTTTGTTCGGGAGATATGATTGCAATGGTGGGCTGTTTTTCTGGGCCGCAGACTCTGGCCCAAAATTAAATCTTCAACATGGGCCGCCTTGATAACCACCATTGAGGACGAATTAGCACTAGCTCCAGAAGCCTTATTTGTTCCCCTATATGTCTTATAGTCTCCTGTAAAATTTGGGATTCATTGGGCCTGTATTGTGGGCCCCATAGTCCGATCAGTGGGATGATATCCAATACGCCTTCTTCAGAATTGTTTTCTTTAATCACCAAATATCTCCATCATACTTTATTAATAATCCATTGATCCCTGAATAAAAAATGTTCATAATTAAGTGAATATACATTTACAAAAATTTCAAATTAAAACATGGATAGTTACATTCTTTAAAATCAGATGAAACATTGGGCCTAAATTGGTTCACATTAGGCATGAAGTGCACAAATGATGAGAATGAGAGTTCAAAATGTAAAATGCACTAAAATGGTATTTATGAATAACAAGGCACATAAAAAATAAATATATTAGCAATGAATATTAGCCTCTTACAGTGGCTAATCACATCCCATGGAAACTTGAGTCTCTTTATGAAAAGATATGGATAGACACTTATCACAACATACCTCTCAAGTCCTGAAAATCCTATCTCTAGTCTAATAGATGTCCCAATACATGGAATGTTGAGGACATACCTAAATTTGATACCAAATTGTAATGAACCGACCTCTATTACCCTCAAACCTGGCAACTGACCTGATCTGTCACATACCTGAAGGGTGTTCCCGATCCCCACGGGCTGGTGACAAGCACCCGAGCATCGAACAAAACAACAGAGGAAATGATTTCTCCCAACCTGAACAAGCACATGAAATATATATATATATATATATAAA
Source organism: Viscum album (assembly GCA_963277665.1). NCBI lineage: Eukaryota > Viridiplantae > Streptophyta > Magnoliopsida > Santalales > Viscaceae > Viscum > Viscum album. The sequence goes on from OY728151.1 coordinate 572,018,515, forward strand.
GAATTAATAGTATAAGATGAACAAGATATATATTCCATAACTGTAATAAAATAGTGGAAATTGAAAACAACAAAATTAGCTAAAAACTCCAAGACAAGTCCAACTACAAAGGACTAAAAACCAAAAAAATACTCCAAATGATTATAGGCATGGAATCCCACCATCTAAAAACCATCAACCCAACTAGATAACATGAACCTCACCACTTCACTGTAGCACCTTTCCTTTCCATGCACTAGAAGACAAACAAAGGTCTATGAACCACTGAAGAGGTGCATAGGGTGTGAGCTAACATGCTTAGTAGGATCTAACCATGGTGTTCCATAAAAAATATCTATTATTTTTTTGTATGATAATTTTAAATAAAAACATGGCATGATAAACAGTAAAGTAGTTTTATAGAAAACATGGTAAAAATTTCCCTTTTTTATATCTCTAAAACAAAAGCAACTATATCAATTTCAAAGAACATTTTCCATATCAGTTTTCACAAGAATAAATATGAATATCAAGGCTAACTTAGAAAACCAAGAAATACAAAATAGAAGCATAGTTATCACAACACCAAGGAATACTACAGGTCTAGTTTATATACTACTCATACCATAATTAATCAAGTGCACAAATTTCAATTCTAGAACAATGGGCCTAGGAAGAAGAGGAATACCCCATGAGTAAACCCCCCAAAACATTAATATTAGTCCCCTAGATCAATAGGCCTAGGAAACAAAGGAAATCCTTGAGTCAAACCTCTTAGATAATCACAAAACAATAGATGATGGATTTAGGATTAACCTTTAACCTAAGTACCTAAGGTAACCCATGTGCTCTTTTTCACAATTTATTTCAATGATTTGAAAACCATTTCAAAACCATTTCAAAAACTACATTTCAATGCTTTTAAGAAAACCCATTTTCTCTCCATTTATCAATAACCATAGAAAAACCATTTTTCATTAAAAACCCTTTTCAACACACATAAAACAATAATTCCAATTTCAATATGAATCAGTTTGTAAAGCAAAACAATAATATCCATTATCATAGTCTAGAGACAGAACCACCTACCTCAAAGCTCGGGTTGCACATGCCCACAATGGAATCTAAAATAAAAAAAAAACCAACAACATAAATGAAGTACCTATAATCAAATCCACATCAATATTGATTTAATTTAAAAGACAAAGGGTTGGAGGAAGAGTGGATGTAACGACCCGGACTTTTATTAATAAAAATTCCTCTTGATATAATTAAATGTATTATTATGTAAAATAGTTATATAAAATATTCACTTCATTGGTTTTATGTTTTTGGATTTTAAAATACTGTTAATAATTTTTACCTTTTCTAATATAGACATTGAATAATGATCAATTGATTAGTATAAATATAGGGCATTAACAAATCCAATTTACTCAGACAAAGGAAGCGATGGCCTCATCCAGTAGAATTGCTCCATTTGAAGCCCACTTGTTAGAGCTCATAAAGGAGGTGGAATCATTGGGCTTCACTCTTGGCCAAGCCCAAGCTGTACTTCAACACGTTAAGCTCAAACAGAACTGCCTACAGAAGAAGTGGAAGTTGATAGAGATTACCACCCGAGCGATGTTATCCGAGCCACCCCAACAGTCTTTCACCATCACACACCTTACCCTTAGGTCACATGAGGGTTTTATAAGGGGTTATATACCATGACCCTAGCACTATGATTTTATGCATTATTTTTATATAGAATAAAGAATATACATTTATTTTATTATTGTTACTTTGTAAATTGTTTTTATAGCACAAATAGTGTTTTCAGTTAATGTTCAATTAAGAAATCTATTTTGATGAATTAATGGATTTTTAGAATTAAATAATATTTTAATAAAATATTATTATTACTAAATTAATTTTTATTAAATATAAATTATCATATAATTTCTATGAATACAATTGTGATTTTTGTTAAGGTTTGAAATATGTTTTTGTCAAAACCCATGAATTTTTTATAAATGTTGGTTTTTATTTTAAAAGTAAAAATTCACATATTTAGAAAATTATTTAGATAAAATGAATATTATTTTTGGAATCGGGATTTCAAAATTATCCAACGGTGAACTTTTCTTAATTTTCCGAGACAATCGATTTTTTGGGTAAAAATTAAATACCATTTAATTATATAATGTATTTTATAACATCATAATGAACCAATAGTGATGTAATAAAATACTATAAATGTATTTTTTCGGACAATATATCTTTTAACATTAAAATAATATTATTTTAGTTTTTTTTTGATTTATTTTACAAAGCTTAGGTGGACCCTCCAAGTCTTATAAAATATTTTATCCTTTTAAAATGTTCTCCTTGAGAGTGTGACTCACCTCCACATAATAAATCCTAATATTTTAAGAATTTCGGCCATTGGAATTATAAAATAATGTTTTCCACTCCCATTTGGAAAAAAATATGGGCAAAAAATATGAGCTGGTTTGGGGTTTTGATTAGTTTAATGTGTGGTGTCCAAAACCTAAATAATAAAAAATTCCCTCCCTTTTCCTATATAAAACCACCCATTATCCCACTTCTTATTCACTAAAATCCTTTGTATCTAGACCAAAATCTTCCAAAATCTCTCTATAATCCTCCCAAGTCACCCCAAGCACCCAAGAAGCCTCTTTCAACCCCGCCCAAGCCTTTGGGATCACACTTCCAAGTAAGGGATTTCTTCTTTTCTCATTTTTTGTCCAAGTTTATTTATATTTCTATACCCTTTTCTTTTCAATTAAAAATGTTGAGGTATGATTTAAAACCTCCCCTATACTTCCATACTTATTCTTTAATTATGATAGACCCTTTTCTCTCTCATTAATGCCTCCTATGTACACCTGTTACCATGCCGAAATTCCGTAAGGGATTTATCTCTCCTCATTTACATTCAAGAAATTATTCTATATTATGAATCTAAATTCTATTAAATATGTTAGGACATGTATCTATATGACCCCCTTACTATCTATTTCATTTAAATATGATAATATACCCATTTATCTCTCATCAATCCATTTTTATGAATTCTTATGTCACGCCGTTATGCTGCCGAAATTCCACTGCGATTTTCCAAGCCAAAGTCATTATGTAGTGAATACCATACCCATTTTTCTACCAAGGGTATTCACCATTAAGCACATTTAATTATTGATTATAGAGTTTCAGATATTAATTCCACATTCCTTTATCATGGAATAAATTATTATGTTTAATGAATCCATGTTTTATGATCTATAAGGCACACTTATGCATGAAATGAAATAATTAAGAAGGGTGTGCCCTGATAGCGCTCCAATTCATTGGGTAAAGATTAGTATCATGATACATCAAGTGAAATGAGGGTTTAATCATGGTAATTCAAGTACAATGAGGTTTTTCTCATTCTCAATGTGCAATTATCCTTATCTCATGCTAAAATCATGTTAAATGTTGTTACCATATTTCCATGTTATGATAATCATGCTATATCATGCCTCTATGTTCATGTTTCTCTTATTCTCCATTGATATTACTATTTCCTAACATGTAATATATTATTCCTGTTATTCCCTGTTTACTCCCTTACTGGGCTTTATATCTCACCTTTTTCAAATGCATGTCCTTAGGTAATCCCATACAAAGCTAAGTACGAAAGAAATTGTGTGGTCATGTAAAAGAAGTTTTCAATAAAGTTGTTGTGTTTTATGTTATAAGTTGTTATGTAATGTTTCTAATTTACCAAGACACTAAACCTATCGATCCTCAGAGTTTTCTTAAGTGCAAGATTATGTAATAAATCATGTTTATGTGTGTAATAAAGAGCAGGGTTGTTATAGTTGGTATCAAAGAATAAGTTTAGTTATTTTTGAGATTAAGATTAGAAAACTCTAGTGAAAGACTTAGTGATAAGACTAAGTATAATAAAAACATCCCTAAATTTTGGTGAGTATTGAGTAAGTGGGTTATCAAGAAAATACATCTCTAGCTGGATATGAGCAGGTATAGGCAGCTCTGGAACAAATGTATTTATGGGTAAAACCCAAAAACACTACTTTGAGCTAGACTCAAATGGGAACTGGTGCACGACAACTGTCCTTACTGCACTCTTGGTTTTGACACACCTAGGGGATATGCTTTTTTATATTCATAAGCTTTGTATGAACCATTATTAATGGAGTAAAAAAATTTACCTAAGAATATATGTTGGGAAGTAGATCATAGATAATGTATATTGAAGCCTATAAATTCATAAGTTAAGGAAATAATAGTAATTTATAAGTCATATATTTTTGTCTTTGGATTACCCTTTATATGTTACCCATAAATTTCCTTTTATTCTAGCCAATAGCCAGTAATATGAGGACTCGGGCTAACAAATGATGCGAAGATCAATGTGATAACTATTATAATGAGATGCCCAATACTATGGGAGAGGGAATCAAAAATTTTTTCATGATAATATCTCAGTTAACTCAAGTTTTGAATAGATTCATGGGTCAAGAGGAACATTCAACCCCCCCCTAAGAAAGAAAAATTCAGAATTGAGAGATTCATGAGACAATGGCCTCCTAATTTTAATAGATCATCTGATCCCTCAATCATTGAAATATGGATCAAATCCATTGAAAAGATCTTATCCATCCTTAAATTTTATAAACAAGAGAAGGTACTTATGACTGCTTATCGTATGGAGGGTGAAGATGATCAATGGTGGACATTGATAAAAAATATGAAGCCTGAGGAGGAGATCAAGGAATTGGAATAGAAATATTTCTGGAAAATGTTTTTTGACAAATATTTTCCTCGCACCCTCCGACTTAAGATGGAAAGGGACTTTCTTACCCTCAAGAAGAAAGATGATGAATATATCGAAGAATATGAGGAAAATTTCACAAGGATTGCAAGATATGCCTATATCTTTGTCATTACCCCTGAATGTAAGGTTGACCGCTTCTTTGGTGTGCTAAAACCTAGCCTACAGAAATCCATGACAATCTGTGACTTCGAGAGCTATGAGCAAATTGTCTGATGTTCCCCCAAAGTCAAAAAAGAGATCAACAAATCTCAGGGGTATCATAGGTATAAGAAGCATAAGGTGAAATTTAATTCTAGAGGTCCTATAGATAAATCAAACGGTGCTAAAAAAATCCATCACCCCACTTTCCAAAGGTGTAAAAATAAGAAACCCAAAAATGGCCTGAAGTTGACGAGGAAATGCTTTAGGTGTGGAAGAGAAGAAAACCTAGACATTAACTGATGACAAGAAAAACCCATGGCTGTGACATAGGAGAGGAACGCTCTAATCAAACCTCAACACGTTGTTCATTGATTCAACTACAAATAACCATGGAACTTTACAAACCAATTCTCTAAGCCAAGGGTTTTTGGAGGCAACCAACAACCTCCAAGGCAGTAAGGGTGAGATTTTTCCATCACTACCACTGAAGGGAACCCCTACAAATAAGTGTTGATAGGTACGCTAGTTATTCATTCAAGAATAGTGAACATAATTTTTTATTCTGGTTCTACACATTCTTTTATATCCCAAAAGTTTAGTAGAACAATCCCAACACCATAAAAAATCATGGAAGTAAAGATGTCGGTGAGAATGAAAAATGGGGAAATCATTACATCCCATGAATATAACTCCTCCCCTATCATAATTTTTGGATTGAACTTTATGAAAAACCTCATCATACTCACTTTGGTGTAATTTTATGAAATTCTTGGAATGGATTGTATTTTCTTATATAGAGCCTACATAAATTTATATGAGAGGGAAATCACTCTCCATATGGAGAATAGGCCCCCAATTCTGTACAAGTGAAAGGAGGAGGATGAATCTTCTTTAGCACCATCATCACAAGTGTGGATATTACTTCCCTATGAGAACACATATTAGGATAAGATGATTGAGTCTAAGGAAGAAACCATCCTTGAATACATGCCTATTATGAAGGAATTCACTGAAGTATTTCCCATGGAATTTCCTATTCTTCCTCCTAGAAGAGATGCTGAATTATTAATTGGTCTTATACCTGGGGAATTTACAATATCCAAGACTTCATATAGAATGGATGTTGTGGAGCTTGAAGAGCTGAGGAAACAACTACAAGAGAGTTTGGATAAAGGGTTTATACACCCAAGTGCTTCACCATGGGGTGAACCCGTCCTCTTCGTCAAGACGAAGGATAGGTCAATGCTCTATTTCATTGATTATCATGAGCTTAAAAAAATCACGATAATAAACAAGTATCCTCTACCATGAATTGATGACTTGTTCGATCAGCTATGTAGAGAACAATAATTCTCTAAGGTGGATTAGCGGTTTGTATATTACCGAGTAAGGGTGAAGAAGGAGGATATCCCCAATGCTAGTTTTTATACAAGATACGGGTACTATGAATTCATAGTAATTCCTTTTAGATTCATTAATACTCTATAAATCTTCACAAACTTGATGAATAGAGTCTTTAGAGATTACCTTTAAAAATTTGTGGTAGTCTTTATAGGTGATATTCTAATATAATCCAAAACCATGGATAAGCATGAGGATCTTCTAATCACTATACTAGAGACCTTGTAAAATGAGAAGCTCTATGGAAAGTATAAAAAATGTGAGTTATGGTTAAAGGAAGTCTTATTCTTGGGTCATATCATCACAATTAATGGGATATCTATGGATCCCTCCAATATAGATTCAATTGAGGGATGGTCAAGGCTAACATCGGTGAAAAATATTCGTAGCTTCCTGGGGTTAGCTAGATATTATCACCGATTTGTGAGAAATTTCTCACGATTTTCAAACCCTCTTACCAATCTAACTCGGAAGGGAGTCAAATTTTCTTAGAGTGATGAATGTGAATATAGCTTTAAGGAGTTGAAAAGAAGGCTTATCATTGTGCCTGTGCTCACACTACCCACAAGTGGAGAAATTTTTGTGGTATTTAGTAATGCTTCAAAGAAGGGTATGTGCTATGTGTTGATGAAAAATGAAAAAGTAATTACCTATTCCATAAGGTAATTGAAAGTTATTGAGTAAAACTATCTAACACATGATCTGGAGTTGGCTGTAGTAATCTTAGCTTTAAAAATTTGGTGACATTACCTCTTTGGGGAGAAGTGTGAAATATATACGAATCACAAAAGCCTCAAGTATATATTCATACAGAAAGAGTTAAACATGCGCCAATGAATATGTTTAGAGCTGATCAAAGAATATGATTTCTCAATCCATCACCACCCTAGGAAAGAGAACAAGGTGGAAGATTATTTAAATAAAAAGGACTGAGTGATTCTATCATTGATGAGAGTTGAAAAGTATCCAATCTCATTGGATTTTATAAAGATGTACATGGGAATCATAAATAAGGGAACATCATAAATCCTTTCACAAATTATTTCTCAACCTTATCTTTTGTAAAGGTTAAAGGATGATCAAAAGGATGATTTAGGAATTTATAAGAAAGTAGAAACTATCAAAAAAGGGAAATCCTTGGAGTTCAATGTTAATGAAGAAGGAGTTGTGAGATATGGTTCAAGACTATGTGTTTCATAAAATCCAGATTTAAAGAAAGAACTTTTTCATGATGCATATAGTTAGAATTTATCCATTCACCCAAGAAATAGAAAGATGTATTGAGATCTGTGAGAGAATTATTGGTGGGATAACATGAAGAAGGAGATCGCTGAGTATACATCAAAGTGTCAGGTATGTCAGCAAGTGATGGATAAGAGGTAGAAGTATAAGGGGATGATGTAACCATTAACCATACCAGATAATATCACCATGGAATTTGTCACTAGGCTTTTGAAGACATCCGAAGGAAACACTGCTATCTGGGTTTTTGTGGATCGTCTTACAAAGATTACACACTTCATTGAAATTCGATATGATTTCTCATTAGATCAACTGGAATAGATATATATCAGAGAAGTGGTAAGGTTGTATGGAGTACCACTATCGATCACATCTAATCGAGATCCTATATTCACCTATAAGTTTTGGAAGAGTCTTCAACATGCTATAAATACTGAGCTGAACTTCAGTAAGACTTATCATCCTCAAAGTGATGGCCAATCTGATTGAACTATCCAAACACTTGAGGAAATTTTGAGGGAATTATCAATGGAATTGAAAGTAGGATGAGATCAATATCTTCCTCTGATTGAGTTCTCTTACAATAACAGTTTCCACTCAAGCATCCAAATGGATCCTTATGAAGCCCTATATGGGAAGAGGTGCAGAACACCAACATGTTGGGATGAAGTTGGGGAGTGAAAACTCCTAGGTCCACAAATGGTTGAAGAAATGGTGGATAAGGTTAAGACCATCCATTATCACATTAATGATGCCTAAAGTTTACAAAATAGCTATGCTGATAATCGCTGACAAGAGATAGAGTTTGATGTCGAAGACATGGTGTTCTTTTGCATATCACCATGGAAGAGAGTTATGAGATTTGGTAAGATGTGAAAGCTTAGTCCAAGGTACATCGACCCTTTTTAGATCCTTGATTGCATTGGAGCATTGACCTCTCGAATATCACTTCCACCAAACCTATCTCAAGTACATGATGTATTCCATGTATCACTCTTAAGGAAGTACATACCTAACCCATTGAATGTAATCAATTCAGAGGTGGTACCATTGGAGAATGACCTCTTCTATGAAGAGAAGCCGATGAAGATCTTAGATCATAGGGAAAAAGTTCTACGAAATAAGATAATGCCCCTCGTCAAAGTGTTGTGGAGAAATCACAAGTTTGAAGAGGAAATGTGGGAATTAGAGGAAGTGATAAAGTAGAGTTACCCGCATCTATTTTAGTGTGGGAAAAGTAAATTTTGAGGGTTAAATTTCTTAAGGGGGGAATATTATAACAAACTAAACTTTTATTAATGAAAATTCATCTTGATATAATTAACTGTATTATTATGTAAAATGGTTATATAAAATATCCACTTCATTGGTTTTATGTTTTTGGATTTTAAAATAATATTATGAATTTTTACCATTGATAATATAGACTTTTAACATTTTTTAATTTATTAATATAAATACAGGGCTTTAACAAATCCAATTTACTCAGACAAAGGAAGCGATGGACTCATCCAGTATAATTGCTCCATATGAAGCCCATTTTTCAGAGCTCGGAAAGGAGGTGGCATCATTGGGCTTCGTTCTTGACCAATGCCAAGCCAATATTCAACATGTTAAGCTCAAACAGAACCACCTATAGTATAATTGGAATTTGATAGTGATTACCACTCAAGTGATGTTATCCGATCCACCCCAAGAGTTTGTCACCATTTCGCACCTTACCCTTAGGTAATATATGGGTGTTATAAGGGGTCACATAACAAGACCCTAGAAATATAATTATGTGAATTATTATTATTACTAAATTAATTTTTATTAAATATAAATGATCATATAATTTTTATGAATACAATTGTGATTTTTATTAAGGTTTGAAAGATGTTTTTGTCAAAACCCATGAATTTTGATAAATGTCAATTTTTTAAAAGCAAAAATTCACATATTTAGAAAATTATTTAGATAAAATGAATGTTAGTTTTAGAATCAGGATGTAAAAATTTTATAAAGGTTAATTTTTCATAATTTTCTAAGATAGTCAAATTTTTGGGTAAAAATTAAATACCGTTTAATTATATAATGTGTTTTATGACATCATAATGACCCCATAGTGATGTAATAAAATACTATAAATGGTTTATTCATCCAATATATGTTTTTACATTAACATAAAGTGATTTTATATTTGTTTTATTTATTTTACAAAGCTTTAGTGGACCCTCCAAGTCTTATAAAATATTTTATCTTTTTAAAATGTTTTCCTTGTGAGTGTGACTCACCTCTACATAAGAAAGCCTAATATTTTGAGAAGTTATGACATTGTAATTATAAAATAATTTTTTACAATCCCCTTTGGAAAAAAACATGGTAAAAAACCATGGGTTGGTTTTTGGTTTTGATTAGTTTAATGTGTGGTGTCCAAAACCAAAATAATAAATAATTCCCTCCATTTTCTTATATAAACCAACCCAAGATCCCCATTATTTTCTCTCAAAGCCTTTATATCTCGACCAACCTCTTCCCTCCTCTCTCTATAATCCTCCCAAGGTTCCCCAAGATCCCAATAATCCTCTCTCAAGCCCCTCCCAAGTCTTTGGGATCACACTTCCAAGTAAGGGATTTCTTCTTTTCTCATTTTTTGTCCAAGTTTATTTATGTTGCTATACCTTTTTATTTTAAATTAAAAATGTTGTTGAATGATTTTGAACCTCACCTATACATTTCTACTCATGTTTTAATGATGAGAGACCCATTTAGTTCTCATTAATGCCTCCCATGTATACCCGTTACCATAATGAAATTCTGTAAGGGATTTTTCTCTCCTCATTTAAATTCAAGCAATTCTTTTATATTATGAAACTAAATTCAGTTAAATATGTTTGTAAATGTATATATATGACCCACTTACTATAAATTTCATGTACATATTATGAGATACCCCTTTATCTCTCATTAACCATTTTTATGAATTGTTATGTCACGTTGTTATGCTACAGAAATTGCACCATGATTTTCCAAGCCAAAGTCATTGTGTAGTGAATACCATTCCCATATATCTATCCAGGGTATTAAACATTATTAAAATTTAATTATTGATTATTGAGTTTCATGTATTAATTCCATGTTCCTTTATCATGGAATAAATGATGATGTTTAATGAATCCATGTTGTATGATCTATGTGGCACACTTATGCATGAAATGAAATGATTAAGAAGGGTGCGCCCTAATAACACTCCAATGCATTGGGTAAAGATTAGTATAGTGATAATTAAATTTAAATGAGGGTTTAATCATGATAATTAAAGTGTAATTAGGGTTTAACCATGTTCCATGTGCAATGATCCTTGGCTCATGCTAAAATCATGTTAAATGTTGTTGCCACATTTCCATGTTATGATAATCATGCTATATCATGCCTCTATGTTCATGTTTATTTTATGCTCAATTGATATTCCTTTTTACTAAAATTTAATTTATTCTTCATGTTATTCCTTTTTTACTCCCTTACTGGTCTTTATAGATCACCCTTTTCTTATGCATGTCCTCAGGTTATCCCATTCAATGCTAAGTACGAAGGAAAGTGTGTGGTCATGTAAAAGAATTTCTCAATAAAGTTGTTGTGTTTTATATTCTAGGTTATTATGTAGTGTTTCTAATTTCCCAAGACACTATACCCCTCGATCCTCATAGTTGTATTAAGTGAAATATTATGTAATAAATCATTTTTATGTGTGTAATAAAGAGTAAGGTTGTTATAGTGGAAACCCACATACCTCAAAGATGAATGCCCTCTACACTACAAAAAACAGAATAAAAAGGCCTCTAGAAAGATATCACACAATAGGTCTTGGAAGAAACCCAGAATAATCACCAACCTTAGACCAAAGGATCTAAAGATTCCCCCAACAGTGATACTGTGATCAAGGAAATGAAGGAACAAAAAGTTTACCCACCTAGAGAGACACACCGCAAGTACAACAGAGATAGATTGTTGAGCAGATTGATCTAGAAGGGACTGAGTCTCTCAAAAAAATCCCTAGAACTACCTTAGGTTGAGAGTCATAAAGAACTGATGAAGAAACTAAAACAAAATATCCACACAATATTTTTTTAAAACTCTACGCCAGTCGTTACACAACATGTAACCCAGTTACACGACATGTAAACCCCATGATCTACATATGCCAAAAAACCCATAGCCTTAGATAAAATACTAACCTTTTAACAACTAATGTCGTGTAAGTCATGGTCATGATGGGTAACCTTTCACAGTGTGAATTCGTCTTTCATGACTTACATCTAGCAACCATTACCCGGTGTGTAACAAAGTTACACAGCGTGTAAATTATCTACAACATGTTAAAATGAACAGTTATTATTGAAAGTAAAAAAAATATCTGACTTGACCATTATAGGCATCATCCCAATCCCAAAGGATGGGAAAACCACAATGAGGTTAAAGGCGTACCTGATAAAATGGTAATGAGATGTTACATGAAACCTATTTCTTTTATTCTCTATGGGTTATTTATGAAATGTTTAATTATGATCTATGTGGCTCACATGAAATTAATACATATAAAGGGTTCACATTGATAGCGCTCTAATGAATTGGGTAAAGAATTAAATCTCTAAAGATGACATTTTTTAGGATACCTTGGTGAATAAACTTGATAATTTTAATTTACGACACCTTGATGATTAAACTTGGTGATATGCTTTTGAATGTCTAAATTTAATTTTATAGAAACATTTCCATGTTATGAATCATGTTATTTTTATTATGATACACCTATTTTTCCATTTCTAATTCCATAATGATATTCATCATGTTCTTATTGATATTCCTTGTGAATATATGTGAACTATTTCCCTTACTGTGGCTTATGTTCACCCCTTTTCTTTGATGTATGTCCCCAGGATATGAGATGCAGTAAACATACTTAGTTTAAACCCTTTAAAAATATTTTAAGTGGATTAGAAGAATGTTTTATGTTTTCATGTATTATGTTCCTATTTTCTAAGAGACTAAACTTTAAAATATCATCTGTTTGTACATTTAAATGAAAAGTTTAATTAATTAAAAGGTTGGATTCTATAGTTAGTATCAAAGTACAGTTTAGTTATTTTTAAAAATTAGGATTTGAAAACTTTAGGGAGAATTATATGGACAAGTTTAAATATAAGAAAAAAACCTGGTATTTTGGTGAATTATTATGTGGTTTTCAAAAAAATAAATCCCTGTCTGGATATGAACAAGTGGATATGGATCTAGTATAGATGTATCTATGGGTAAAACCAGAAAACACCACTTTGAGCTAGATTTTAATGAGAACTAGTGCATGACAACATTCCTTACTTCACCAATGGGTTGACACTCTCGGGGGATATTTTTGGTTAATCACAATATTTTTAGGAACCATTATAAAGGATTTATTGAAAATGTATTATTTTTAAATTATAACATATTTAGGAATGATGTTTCAAGACATAAAATTACTTCAGAGTCTTACAAGAAACATGCTTATCACTAAGGTTTTATTATTTTAGAAAATGGATGGAAATAGGAGAATCCAATTAAACTATGAGAACAATGGACCATGCGATGATAACCCTATGATGGAATATGGAATGGAAAAATTCACGAGAATGATTAATTAACTAACTCAAGTTATGAATAAAAACTTAAATCAAGTCTAGAGACTGAATTCATCTCGAAGGGAATAACTTCCCATTTAGTCCTTTATGCATCAATGAACACCTTATTTCAGTGGGTCTACCAACCCATTTATTACTGAATAATGTATATGATTTTTAGAAAAGTTATTTTCTGTACTCTATTTTTCAGATCAAGAGAAAGTCACCTTGGTTATTTACCACTTATAGGGAGAATCTGATCATTGGTTGCCACTAATTAAAAATAAGAAGAAAATAATGGAGATTAATGCTATGGAGTGGGAAGAGTTCAGAGGAATATTTTTCAATAAATATTTCCCCTATTCGATGCAAAAAAATGGAGAAGGAATTATTTGAGTATAAGAAGAAGAAAAATGAATCAGTGGGAATCTATTAGATGAACTTTACATGACTTTCTCATTACACCTATATATTTGTTATGGATCCTAATGGAAATGTTGATAGAATTTTAGGTGGACTAAAACCCCATATATGGTGGAATCTATCCAATAAAGACTATGAAAACTATAATAAGATAGTTCAAAGTTCTATAAAGGTTGAACTTGAGTTTGAAGAGATGTAGTGGTCTCATAAATTGAATGAAAATAAAATATCTTTGGAGACAAACATAGGGAGGAAATTTGACCATGGAAGAGGAGAAAAAAATGTGAAAATTTTCACATGAAACAAATGTGAGAATAAAGATTTAGGGAACTGATTTGTCATGAATTTAATATGTTAAAAGTGTGGAAGCAATGTATATATAGCTTGGAACTATTTTAGTGAGGTGAAACCTCAATTTCTCAACACTAATGACAAAGGGAAGATGGTGAAGGCCTAGCCTGAAGTCCAATGATATAAGTGTGGATAGCTTGGGAACTTTTCTAATCACTGTTCAAATCAAAAGGTTATAGAGGGAAATTGATATAAACCTCATATTAGGAAAAGGGAGAAATTTAATGCATTTTCTATCATAATGGATGAAGTAGAGGCTTCAAATGATGTGTTGGAATGTACACTATTTATTCTTTCAAAGCTAGAAAGTAGTTTGTTTGATTATATTTCTACACATTCCTTTATTTCCTCCAAGTTTTCAAATAATATAGAATAAATCCCTGAATTTATAGAACTATAGTTATCAGTCAATACTCATATAGGGATTATCCAAGCATCAATAATGTATAGAAAATTTAGTATTGACTTTATAGAGAACAATCTCATCACTAATATAGTAGTCATTCCCATGATGGAATTTAAAATTATACTAGTGATGGACTGGCTCTCAAAGTATAATTCAAATATCAACTATAGAAGCAAGTAAATATCAGTAGTATTTATTGGACAACCTATAGTTATTTTCAAATGTGAGATATAAAGACCTGATATTTTTGAATAAGTACCTCATGTAGCCTTCTTTATGTAGATGATTGGTGAGGAGAAAGAATGAAATGAAAGTAAAAGAATAGAAAATTCCATAATAATTTAGGAATAGATTGAAGTATTTCCTAAGGAGTTACCTGGATCTCCCCCAAAAAGAGAGGTAGCATTCTCCATTGAACTCATACCTGTATCCAAGCCTATATCAAAGACCCCATATTGAATGGAAAATGTGGAGCTAGAGGAATTAAAGAAACAACTTCAAGATCTTTTGGAGAAGGGGGTTTTCTAACAAAGTGTGTCTACATGGGGAGAAACTATTATCTTTGTGAATAAAAAGGATGGATAAATGCAGTTATGCATTGATTATAGAGAACTTAACAAGATCAAAATGAAGAACAAGTACCATCTCCTAAGGATTGATGATTTATTTGACCAACTTCATGGGGCTCAATTATTCTTCAATATTGATCTTTGATCTGTTTATCATTAACTAAGTGTGAATAAAGAAGATATTCAAAATACTACCTTCCAATAAATATATAGGAATTAAGATTTTGTTTTTATTCCCTTTGGATTGACTAATTCTCCTATTATATTTATAGATTTGATGAATAAAGTCTTTAAGGATTACCTTGATAAATTTTTGGTAGTTTTTATTGATGATATTATGATATATTCCAAAATCCATGAGGATAATGAGGATAATATATGGGTTATAATGTAAGCTCTGAGGAAGGATAGTTTATTTGTAAAATTCATAAAATGATATTTTTTCTTACAATAAGTTGTTTTCTTAGGTAACATTGTAACCAATAAAGGAATATCAGTTGACCCTGCCAAGACAAAGGTTGTGGAGGATCGAACTCATCCTAAAATAATAATAGATATTTGTAGTTTCCTTGGTTTTTTAGAATATTATAGTAGGTTTGTGAAAAAATTTCATGACATTATAATCTACTAACCAAGTTAACTAGAAAATGGTCTAAGTTTATCTAGACAAAAGAGTGTGAATAAAGTTTCCAAGAACTAAAGAAGAGTTCGGTTATTGCACCCATGTTAAATCTACCCTCTATCAAAGAAGGATTTTTTATTTTTAGTGATGCATCTATAAAAGGTATTGGGTGTGTCCTCATGAAAAATGACAAGGTGATTGATTATTCATATCAACAGTTAAAGCCTCATGAGCATAATTATCCAACACATGGACTGAAGATAGTTACAGTTATTTTTTTCTTTGAAGACATGGAGGCACTATCTTTATGGGGAGAAATGTGATACATACATGGACCACCAAAGTTTTAAGTATATTTTCAAACAAAAGGAATTTAACATGAGACAAATGAGATGGTTGTAACTTCTTAAAGACTATGACTATTCAATTCATTATCACCCTGAAAGAGAAAACAAAGTCTTTGATGTATTAAGTAAGAAAGACCCTATTGTTTTGGAAATGATGTAGATTCAAGGAGATTCATTGATCAAGGACCTATTAAGGTTTGACATGGGAATCATGATGGAAGGTACATCATAAATTCCATCCCAAATGATTTATCAACCATAATTACTAGATAAGATCAATAAACCTCCAAGAGAATATCTTTTGTTACAAAATAAGTTATAGGTTGTGAAGAATGGAAAATTTCCCGAATTCAATATTGATCAAGAAGGTGTACAAAAATTTTGTACAAGTATATGTGTTCCATATATTTTAGAGATAAATAAAGAAATGATGTATGAAGCTCACATCTCTACATTCTCTACACATCCCAGAAGAAATAAAATGTATAGGGAACTTTTTGATAATTATTGGTGGGATAACATGAAAATGGATATTGTTTACTACACTGCAAGGTGCTTGGTATATCATCAAGTGAAGGTGGAGAGACAAATTAATAAAGGGGTATTGAACCCACTACCCATACCAATATGAAAGTTTAACAATATCAGTATGTAATTTTTTACTTGTCTCCCAATAATATCCAAAGGAAACAATGTGATTTGGGTTATAGTAGACCAACTCACCAAGAATTCCCATTTCATCGCTATTTTAGAAGATTCATCTCTTGAACAATTTGATAAGATTTATGTAAATGAATTGGAGAGGTTGCATGGAGTGTCACTTTATATCACTTCTAATCATGACCCAAGGTTCACATCAAAATTCTAGAGAAGTATTCAACATGATCTAAGTACCAAATTGATTTTTATTACGTCCTATCACCCCCAAACAGATGGCCAATGTAAAAGGTTTATTAAAAAATTCGAGGTCATATTAAGAACATGCTAAATGAAATTTAATGGTGGATGGGATCAAAATATCCCATTAGTTTAGTTCTTATACAACAAAATATTTCATTTGAGTATTTAAATGGAACCCTATGAATCTCTATATGAGAAGCGATGTAGAAATCTTACTTGTTGGGATGAATTTGGTGAGAGAAAACTGCTTGGTCCTGATCTTGTGCAAGAGATGACATAAAAGTTTAATGATATCCAAAAAATACATAAAGTCTACTCAGATTAATTACAAGATCTATACTGACAAATGTTGAAGGGGCTTGGAGAGTGGTGTTGGTGACAATTTTTTCCTTCAAATATCACTATGGAAGAGAGTCATGTGGTTTGAGAAGAAAGGACAGCTTATCCCCAGGTACATTGGTCCCTATCAAATCCTTAATTACATAGGATCAGTGGCCTATCGTCTAGAAATTCCACTACATATAGCTCAATTTCATGATATATTCCATGTATCTCTCTTAAGGAAGTATATACTTGGCCCTTTATATTTACTAAATCCATTAGTGGTACAACTGGAACATGACCTCTCTTATGAGGAGTAGATGGTAGAGATCTTGGATTATAGAGACAAGGTTTTACATGACAAGACTAACCACCTCTTCAAATTGTTGTGGAGGAACCATAAACATGAAGAATTGATGTTGGAACCAGAGGAGAAAATGTGATATAAGTACCCACACATTTTCTCAACTGAGAGAATGAGTTGAAATTTTGGGGATGAAATTTATTAAGGGGTGAAGAATGTAAAAAACCATACTTTTTGAATCATATTTGTTTCCAAAAAATGCGTGTTATATTATATTTTACACAACAAAACCATATCTATTTTTTAATTAAGTGATTATAAAGTGAAATGTGACCATTGGGATTTTACTGTAATATAACCGTTGGTCAATATAATCATTGGAAAATATGATCGTTGGTCAATATGATTATTGGTCAATATGATCATTGGTAAATATGATCCTTGTTCAATATGATCATTGGTCAATATGACCATTGGAAACTATACTCTTAATAATAATTTTAATTTTATAATTAGTATTTATAAATAGAAATGACAAAGGATAATTAACACCGAAAAGAAAAGCAATGACCTCAATCAATAGAGTCATTCAGTACAAATCCCACTTGTCAGAACTTGGGAGGGAGGTAGAATCAATGGGGTTCACCCTTGACCAAGCCCAATATGATATTCAAAAAGTGAATCCTGAAAAAAAATCTCCTATTTGAGAAGTTAAAGTTAGTAGAAATTACCACTCGGTTGATGTTATCTGAGTCGCCCCATGAATCTATCACCATCACACACCCTACCCTTAGGTCGTATGCAGGTGTTTTAAGGGTTTATGTGTCTCGACATTATAAAATTAAAGTGTAATTAATTTTTATAAATGAAATTTTTATTCCATAAATTCCAGTTTAATTTTAGTTTTTATTAATAAAAATAGGTTTAATTGAGATGGAATTTGATAAATTGACTTTTTGGACCCAAATTACACTTTTTAGAAAAAATATGTTTTTTTATAATAAACTATGTTATTATGAATAATAATTTTTTAATGTATTATTAAGATAAAAAATATTTTATTTAAATATAAATGATAAAATAATTTTATTATGCCTTTAAAATTTTTAAGTGTTGGAAAATTTACTATTCATATTCAACCCACTATTTTTTCAATAAATAAGGATTTTTATAGTTAAAAGTTCACTTTATCATATTTAGATAATTATTTTGATAAAATGAACATATTTTTTTAAATCAACATATCTAATTTAGGTTAGGGTGAATTTATGAGAATTTCTAAAATAATTTTTAACGTGAATAGTAAAAATACAATTTTGAGTTTTCGGTATGTTCAATAACTTCATAATTATGAAATAATGATTTAATAATTATAAAACCACAATCCATGACTCAAAATATGTTATTTTATTAATATTAATTATTTTAATAGATTTTAATCAATTTTCAAACCTATAAGTTACTTTCCAAAATCTGAAAAAGAAACTTTGTATTTAAAAACATTATTTAGTGAAAACATTACTTTTCATTACCAACAGAAGTGATATAATATGATGTTAGGTTATTTTTGGTTAAAATAACATAAAATATTTCCCAAATTTCCAAAACTTTGGGCAAAAACCATGGGAAATCCCTTGATTTTTCATTTTCCACAACATATATTTCCATGGCCTATATTGGGAAATCATTAAACTATCCCTACACTTTTGCTATAAATACACACCAATTTCTCCATTTACTTTCAATAAAAATCCATACACCAAAAATAAATGGTGGTTTTATCTCCCAATGAGTCCTCCCAAGGTGTCTTAAATCCACCAAGGTCCCAATCCTCAGGTTTTAGGATTAAATATTCAAGGTAAGAGAATTATCCTTCTTTTCTTTTCGATTCAAGATCATATTTTCATTTATTTCTTATAAATTTTATAGCTACTCCTTTATATTACCCTTTTTATCATACCCTTAATTCAAAATAATTTTTTATCAATGTTATACCTATGTCCCATCTCATTTTACTCATTTTCAAAACCATGTTTTATACCCATTATGCTACTGAATTTACTTCTAAAAAATTTCCCTCTTCTCCTCAAGAAATTATCTTTTTTTTGTGAATACCCAAGTGTATTTATTTTCCAATGGTATTAAACTTGATTTAAATTTGTTATATTTTATTTTGGGATTAAAATACATAAAACCCACATTCCTTTTTCTATGTTTTGAAAATGACATAATGATCATGTTTTTAAGAACTTTTGAAACACCATGATTTTAATATGAAACCCGTTTCCTTTATTATCCATGAAATATTTATGAAATGTTTTATTATAATATATTTGTATCACATGAAATTAATAAATTTAAATGTTTCTTTCTGATAGTGCTCTAATTCATTGGGTAAAGAATTTAATATCTAGAGATGACATGTTTTATGATACCTTGGTGAATAACCTAGGTAATTTTCTTTTATGACACCTTGGTGATTAGCGTTGGTGATATGATTATGAATTTATAAATTAATTTTTTTAGCCACATTCCTATGTTATGAATCATTTTCATTTTATTATGATATTATTACTTTTATATTGCTCATGCCACAATGATACTCCCCATGTTCTTATTGATATTCCCCACAAATATATGTAAACTATGTCCCTTATTAGGCCTTATTCCAATCTCTTTCCTTTTATGTATGTACCCAGGATATGATATATAGTAAATGTACTTAGTTTTAACCCATGAATAATCCTTTTAAGTGTATTATAATAATTTTTTATGTTTTCGTGAATTATGTTCCAGTTTTCTTAAAAACTAAACTTCAAAAGATCATATGTTTGTACCATGTAAATGAACAGTTTATGTAATAAAAGGAAAGCTTCCATAAAAAATTCCCATAAGAATATATGTTATAAAATAGATCATGGAGAAAATATATTGAATCCTATAACTTCATAAGTTACGAAATAAATTTCATTTATAATTTATCCTTTCACGAACATTTTTGATGAATTGATGGTATAATCACCCTTTATATATTTGTGGTTCTGTAGTCATTGAAATTTTCCTGACCATGTTATATATCACACTATATTAATTATTTGGTGTTCGTTTTCACTTCCATGCTTATGTTTTCACTTCCCACTATTTTTATCATACTTGGAAACCTAGTTATGTGATGACCTTCATACTTCCCTTTCTCTCCTTTCATGTGCATGCTTCATTAACCCTTTTTATGATGTGGGATTTCAATAAAATATTTTCAAGAGCCAAAAAATTTCTTACCGAGTTCAAGTTTAAATATTGAGGATGAAATTTATTACTGGGGGGAAGAATTTAATTCCCTGAGTGTTTCAAAGAGAAAACCATGTTCGATAGTGTATGCGATATGCAACACCGAACCCAAACAAACAACGATGATTTAAATATGACTATTTAAGCATTTCCATTAAATTTGTGGATATGAGTAGTATTAAATAATTTATGATATATATATATATTTCCTAAATATATTGAAAAATTTGAATTAAATATTCAATCATTTTTGGGTAATTTATTTTAGTTTTTCAAAATATGTTTTCTATAAAAATGATATTTATTTATTTTTATGAAAATATATTATAACTATTTTATAAGAAAATTTAGAAAATTTATTCTATAAAATGAAATTATTTTTTTATTTAATCATATAAAAATAAATATAGGGTGAAAATTTTGTTTTTTTGGAAAATTTATATTTTTCAGTGAATAATGAAAAATACTATTTTTGTGTAAAATTTACATTTATTTTGAAAATTTAATTAATATAAAAGTAACAATATTATTTTAATTTTATTTCAAGGTAAATAATAATTATTTAGTAATATTTAATTCAACTAATTCCATTTAAATCATATTTATAATATATTTTAGTGCAAGTTTATTTTTAGGATAAAAAACACATTTTTTCTGAAAACAATTTTAAAAGTCATAATGTTTCTCTATTATAATTAATTAAAATTCCCCCAAATGAGAAATTATTTAAATCAAATTTTTAGATTAAATATCTATATTTATTAATTGAAATTCATATAATGAATATTAATAGTTATAGAGTTAAATTAAAATCATCTTTTCTTTAGAAAATGCATTTTTCTGAAAACTACTTTCCACCGCGCTTATGATATTTATATTAAATAAAATTCTTCCAACTCAATGAATTGATTTTGATAAAATGGATTCCAAATTCAGTATAATAATAATTAATATTAATTAATATGTCCATCCTAATTTTTGGACAATATGAATAGCAACCGTAGTAAATATTTATTATGATAGTAAAAGTAAATTAAGTAAATTAAAGGTAAAATAATAATAATAACAATAATTTAGCAAAGATAGAAAGGGTAAACATAAAATTATAAATATTTACTTTTTTTCATTTAAAAAATTATTATATTTATTCCTTATTGTTTTTAATTTATAAATGATTAAGTAATCAGTTTTATAACAATTATATTTTGATATGATAAAACACAAATTTTATTTTTATGTAATATGAAATTTCAATTAAGAAATTCCTATTGATGAATTAATAGATTTTTAAAATAAATAATATTTCATTAAAATATTATTATCAAATAATATTTATTAAATATAAATGATCATAAAATTTTCATAACGTCAAATGTAATTTTTATAAGGTTTCAAAAACAGTTATTGTAAAAAAACATAGAATTTTTCAATAAATGTTGATTATTATTTTAAAAGTAAAAATTAATAATATTTAGAAAATTATTTTGATAAAATAAATATTAATTTTTTTAATTAGTATGTCAAAATTATCCAATAGTGAATTTTTCATAATTTTCAGAGACAGTCGAATTTTTGGGTAAAAATTAAATATGGTATGAATATATTATATGTATTATGACATCATAGTGACCAAAAAATGATATAATAAATACTATAAAGGGTATATACGACTAAATATATGTTTCTAAATTAAAATAATGAGATTTTATGTTTATTTTATTAATTTTATAAATCCTTTATGAATCCTCCAAAACTTATATTATATTTTAAGGTTTTAAAATCATTTCTTTAAGAACATGACTCACTTCCACATCATCAAGGGCATTATTTTAATAAATTCATAAAATTTAATAATAAAATAATTAAAAACACCCCTATTTGAAATAAAACATGGGTAAAACCATGTTAAGGTTTATGGTTTTGGTTATTTTATTATACAGAGTACAAAACATAAGTTTGAGAAATAATAAAGAATTCCACACTCCTCTGAATGGCCCAAAGGCCTTCTATTTTTATTTTATTAATATAATACCCCTTTTAAGGGTTGAAGGGGAACCCGTACATGACCCATAGGCCCAAGGAACAAGGCCCGACATGACCCGCAATAAATGAACCGAAGGCCCAGAGGCATACCATGCCCGTACATGACCCGTAGGCCCAACCCAATAGAATTGCCCCTCCTTAGTGTCTTGCATCATTGATCGCCTTATCTCCCCACCTTTCATTGCTGATCGACTAGAATTTCCCCGTACAAAGCTGCACGGTGCCTGGTCCCGATGGCGGCTTCCATACCCTCTGATTCTTCCAATCCGGTTAGCTCTGCATCTGGTGGCTGCTACTCCTGTTGCTCTGATCCTCTTCTAGGGCCTGTTTTGTGTGAACTGGGCTACTACATGGTCTACGTGACCCAAAGGCCCTGTGGCCCAAAGGCCTTTGATGACCCGAAGGTCCTGGAGACCCGTAGGCCCAAACCGGTGGCCCGAAGGCCCAAATCGGGTGAATAGTTTCGGATGCTACAGTACCGAATAGTAACCACTACAGTACTGCTACAGTACCCCCATAAATTCGTCTCCACCTGGTTTTGAACCCGGGTCTCTTGGATTCCAAGCAGGAGCCCTTACTACTTGGGTACGGGCTCGTTGGCAAGAATATCCCACTCATTTTCTATTTAAAACCACACAAGATACCATTTATCTTCTCTCAAAAACCTTTTAGAACATCCTTAATCTTACCTGACCTCTATATAGTCCTCCAATGTTTCCCCCAAGCTCTCAAGAATCTCCTCCTAATCTTTTGGAATCACCCTCTCAAGGTAAGGGATTCTCCCTCTCTTCTTTTTATTCAAGCACCACTTTTCTGTTATGCCTCTCAAATTCCCATTGTTCATGTTTCAGGTATGTTTTTATACATCCCTATTACTTCCATTTTTATTTACATGTAATTATAGAACCATTTAAATCTCATTAATCCCTCCCAATAACCTTTAGATACACCCGTTACCATGCTGAAATTTAGTAAGATATTTCTCTCTTCTCATTTCCATTCAAGCATCTCTTTTATGTTATACCTCTTAGTTTCCATTTGGAAATGTGGGGAAATTTTCTTCCGAATCCACATTACTTTAAATTTTATATATAGATTATGATATACCCCTTTGACTCTCATTAATCCATCCCAAGAGCCTTTATGTACACCCGTTACCATACCAAAATTTAGTAAGGGACCCTCTCCTTCTCTTATTTATTCAAGTATCTTATTTATCTTATGTATTTTATATTCATTTACTAATTTTGGGATATGTTCTTACATATACCATTTACTATAAATTTTATGTCTAAATGTTGATATAACCCTTACACTCTCATCAATTCCTCCCATGAACATTCACACACCCCCATTATGCTACTGAAATTTAATCACAATTTTCCATGCCAAAAAACTATATAGCAAATACCCGTACCCATTTACTATCAAGGGTGTTAAAATTTATGAACATATACTTATTTATTTTTGAATTAAATTTATATATTCCAAAATCCTTTCTTGTGGAATAAAATATGATGATGAATGAATCTACGTTGTATGAACTATGTGGCACACTTAAGCATTGGAATGAAATGAAAGTGATGGGTGCACCCAGAATTATATAGTGATCTAATGCATTGGGTAATGCTTTAGTCTCATGAGATATCATTAAAGGGATTAGGGAGTGAACTTAATCCATCACATGAATTTTTCTATCACGATTTCTTGGAAGTTATCCTTAACCTAAGTTTATAATGTAGCGTTTTAAGTTGTTGCCTCATTTATGATGTTTCCTTAATGATTATAATTCTATATCATGCCTCGTTGTTCATGTTTATTATTATCACTCCTTTTACGCCCCATTTATATTTCTATTGTATATCATGTATTAATTTATTCATGTAATTCCATGTTTATTCCCTTACTATGCTTTATAGCTCACCCATTTATTATGTATGTACCCATTCTATCCTATGTACTTTTAAGTATGAAGGAATATTATGATCATGTTAAGTAAGTTTTCAATAATGGAGATGTATTCTCTTTTTTCAGTTGTTATGTAATGTACCTAATTTAAAAAGACACTATACTTCTCAATCTTTTGGATTTTATTATGTGTAATCTTATGTAATAAATCAAAAATTAATGTCTAATAAAGAGAAGGGTTTTCATAGTTGGTATCAAAGTAAAAGTTTATTTATTTTTGGGTTTAGGATTAGAAAACTCTATAAAAAGCCTTATTGATAAAACTAAGTATAAGAAAACATCCCTAAATTTTGGTAAAGTATAGATTAAGTGGTTTAACAAGAAAATACATCCTTGTCAGGATAATATAAGTGGATGTGGATCTAGCATAGATGTACATAGCGGTAAAACCCAAAAACCCTGTGTTGAGCTAGAATTGTCTGAGAACTGGTGCACGATAACGAGCCTTGCTGCACATCTGGATTGACACTCCTTGAGGATATGATTTGGTAAATTTAGAAGCTCATTATGAACCGTTATTAAGGGAAAAAATTTCAATAGTAATATATCTTAGGAAATAGATCATGGATAACATAGATTAAAAACTAGAAATTCATTAGTTTAGAAATAAATTTCATTTATAAGTTATCCATTTATGAACATTTATCAGGAATTATTGGTATAATCACTCATTATATATTAATGGTTTTATAGTCATTGACATTTTCTTGACCATTTTATCTATCACAATATATTAGTTCTTTGGTGTTAGTTTTATCTTCCATGTTTATGTTTTCACTTCCCACTAATGTTATCATACTTGGAAACCTAGTTATGTGATGACCTTTATACTTCCATTTATCTCCTTTCAAGTGGATTCTTCATTAACACTCTTTAAAATGTGGGTTTTCAATAAATATATTTTCATGTGTCAAAACATTACGTACTGAGTTAAAGTTTAAATCATGAGGAAGCAATTTATTAAAGGGGGAAGAATGTAACACCATGAGTTTTTTAAAGAGAAAACAATGTTCGACAGCATATGTGATATGCAACATCGAACCCAAACAAACAATGATAATTTAAATATGACAATTTTAACCTTTCCATTAAATTTTGGATATGAGTAGGATTAACTAATTTATGAAATATATATATATTGAAATTTTTTTAGTAAATAGTTAATCAATTTTTGGTAATTTCTTTTAGTTTTTCAAAATATGTTTGCTTCAAAAATGATTTTTTTTATTTTTATGAAAAAATATTTTAATTATTTTATAATAAAATTTAGATAATTTATTTGATAAAATGAAATAATTTTTTTATATCAAAATATAAAAATTAAGTTAGGTTGAAAATTTGGGAT
Organism: Viscum album; assembly: GCA_963277665.1. Lineage (NCBI taxonomy): Eukaryota > Viridiplantae > Streptophyta > Magnoliopsida > Santalales > Viscaceae > Viscum > Viscum album. The sequence goes on from OY728151.1 coordinate 572,044,653, forward strand.
TTTTCAGAAAATATAGATTTTTCAGTGAATAATGGAAAATACCGTTTTTGTATAAAATTGCCATTTCTTTTGATAAATTAAGTAATATGAAAGTCCCAATGTTATTTTAATTTTATTTAAAAGTATAATAAGTATTATTTATTAATATTTAGTTCAATTAATCACATTTAAATCATATTTATAATATATTTTAGTACAAGTTTATTTTTAGAATTAAAAATGCATTTTTTGGAAACAATTTTAAAATGCGCAATGTTTCTCCATTATAATTAATAAAAATAACCCCTAAAGAGAAATTATTTAAAATAAATGTTTATATTACATATTTATATTTATGAATTGAAATTAATATAATGAATATTATTATTTAAAGAGTTAAATTAAAATAATCTTTTCCTTAGAAAATGCATTTTTCGAAAAACCACTTCCCATCATGCTTGCGGGTTTTATATTAAATAAATTTCTTCCAACTCTATGAATTGATTTTGATAAAATTTATTCCATATTTAGTATCATCATAATTAATATTATTTAATAATATTATTTTAATTTTTGGACAATATGAATAGTAACCACAGTAAATATTTATTACCATAGTAAAATTAATGTAGGTAAATTAAGGGTAAAATAATAATAATAAAAATTTATCAAGGAAAAAAAGGGTAACCTTAATAGTATGGATATTTATATTTAATTTTAAAAAAGATAATTATTATATTTTTTCCTTATTGTTTTTACTTTATAAATGATTAAGTGATTTGTTTGATAACAATTATATTTTGATACGATAAAACATAAATTATATTTTTAAGTAATATGAAATTTCAATTAGGACATTCCTTTTGATGAATTAATGAATTTTCAAAATAAATAATATTTTATTAAAATATTATTATTAAATAATTTTTTTTAAATTTAAATGATCATATAATTTTTATGAAGTCAAATGTAATTTTTATAAGGGTTTAAAAACTATTATTATAAAAAAGCCATAATTTCTCAATAAATATCGATTCTTATTTTAAAATTGAAAATTCACATATTTATAAAATTATTTTGGTAAAATTAATATTATTTTTGGGATCATAATTTCAAAATTATCCAAGGGTAAATTTTTCATAATTTTCTGAGATAGTCAAATTTTTGGGTAAAAAGTAAATACGGTATAAATATACATTGTGTATTATGACATCATAATGAAAAAAAATTGATGTAATAAATACTATAAAGGGTATCCATGACAAAATATATTTGTACCTTTAAAATAATGAGATTTTATGTTTATTTGATAAATTTTATAAATCCTTTATGAATCCTCCAAAACTTATATTATATATTAATGTTTTAAAACCATTTCATTAAGGACATGACTCACTTTCACATCAGCAAGGGAATTATTTTTATAAGTTAGGCCCTTTTCCTAAAAAAATAATGATAACCACCCATATTTTTTAGAAACCATGTTCTAAAACCATGGGAAGGTTTGTGGTTTTGGTTATTTTATTATATAGAGTCCAAAACCTAGGTTTGAGAAATAATAAAGAATTACCCACTAATTCCCTATATAAACCCACAAAATATCCCATTTATCTTAACTAAAAAATCCTTTAGAATATCCTTACTCCAATATCACCTCTCTAGAGTCCCCCCAATACTCTCCCATGCTCTCATGAAGCTCCTCCCAAGCATTTGGAATCACCCTCTCAAGGTAAGGGATTATCCCTATTTTCTTTTTTATTCAAGAACCTATTTTATGTTATGCCTATCAAATTCCCATTGTTCATGTTTGGGGTATGTTGTTATACATTCCTATTACTACCATTTTTATGACCATGTAATTAGATACCCCTTTAAATCTTCTTAATCCCTTCCAATAATCTTTATGTACACCTATTACTATGCCAGAATTTAGTAAGAGATTTCTCTCTTCTCATTTCATTCAAACACCTCTTTTATGATATGCCTCTTAGTTTTTATTTTATCATGTTGTGAAATTTTATTCCAAATCCAACTTACTATAAATTTTATGTATAAATGATGATATACCCCTTTCACTCTCATTAATCCGTCCTAAGAATCTTTATGTACACCAGTTACCATAACGAAATTTTGTAAGGGATCCTCTCATTCTCCTCTTTATTCAAGTATATTCTTTATATTATATATTTTTTCTTCATTTTATAATGTTGGGATATTTTCATCTATATCCCATTTACCATTCATTTTATTTCTAAATGTTGAGATACCCCTTTCACTCTCATCAAGCCCTCCCATGAACATTCATAAGCCCATATTATGTTGTTGAAATTTCACTACAATTTTCCATACAGAACAATTTTGTAGTGAATATTTGTACCCATTTCATATCAAGTAAGTTTACCATTATAAACTTATACTTATTTATTTGTTACTTAAATGTATTTATTCCACACTCCTTGACCATGGGATAAAATATGACGATGAATTAATCTATGTTGTATGATCTATCTGACACACTTAAGCATGAGGATGAAATGAAAGTGATAGGTGAACCCAAAATTATATAGTGATCCAATGAATTGGGTAATGTTTTAGTATCATGATACATCATAAAAGGCATTATAGAGTTAAAATAATCCATCACGTGACTTTTTCCATCATGGTGTATTGGCAGTTATCATTGACCTATGTTTATGATGCAGTGTTTTAAGTTGTTTCCACATTTCCCATATTGCATTTATGATTATTAGGTTATTTCATGCCTAATTGTTCATGTTTATGATTCTCACTCCTTTTATTACCTATTAATATACCTATTTTCTAATAGGTACTAATTTCTTAATGTAATTCCATATTTATTCCCTTACTGGGCTTTATAGCTCACCCCTTTCTTATGTATATCCCTAGGTTATCCCATATAGTTTTAAGTACGAAGGAATATTTGATCATGTTAAAGAAGTTTTAAATCATGGTGATGTATTGTATTTTTTAAGTATTTATGTAATGTTCCTAATTTTCAAAGACACTAGACTTATCGACCTATGACAACAAGATGGATCAGTAGGGTGGGGGGGGGTGGCCTCCCTTCCTTTGTTCAGAACGAACTGATTACGTGCAATCTAGAAGTCGGTGAGGTTGAAGAGCATGGTGATTTAGGTTTCAATAAGGTTGTTCAGGACCAGCACCGAGTTAGGACTGCTGAAGGGTCTGGAGATGGTTGTGCAAGTTCTGTCAAGGGTACTGGAAAAAATGAGGATATCCAGTGTTCAAATGGAGAAATAAAACAGAAACCAGTTGAGAGCTTACCTCCTGAACCCAGTGTATAAGAGATCTTCAACAGGCTACAGAGCGATCTGGAGAGTCCTCCAAATAGAAAATCAATTGTGCAGGGTGCCCAGACCTATGTGGTGGCGAGTCATCTATATATTTGTACAATCCATAGTCTTAGTACCCAAGGTACTCTACTGGAGCTACTGGACTAAATTCCAAAGGTAAAGAGAGTCTTAATCCTTGTACCTATGCGGAGGCAGTGAGTGTGGGTGTCTGTAACAAATATGATAGGGTGGTACTTTATACTGGCAAGGTTAAGTTCAAGGATGGTCAAGATTGGGAGAAGCCTGCACATTTTGTTGGCAAGAATTTGATTACCAGTCATAGAATCAACCCAGAGAGGATGTTGTACTGCCTCAACCTAAACAACCAATTTGAGAGTTTAAGTAGGCAGGGGGAGCTTGAATAAAACTCCAACTACCCCACTGAGGCTGAATCTTATGGAGATAGAAAGCCCACAGATGACACTGATTTGGAAGGAGTTAGTAAAGATATCCACAAACAAAGGATAAAGAAAGGGAATAAGGAAAATAGGGACCCAAGGAGCTATATAGTTTTGATGAAGCTGAAACCTAAGGGTCGTAAGGGCTACTCCTATCTTCCTAAACTGATCGAGTCACAGTCGGTCAAAAAAGAGGGTAAACTCATGGGGAATGAGATCCAATTAGAGGCAGGAGAGGAGGTTCAATAGGTTGGCACCGTAAAACCTCAATTACAGGTGAAATAAGGCTCAATGGAAGATGACGTGGAGGTGCATCTGCAGTTTGAAGATACGAGGCTGGTGAAGGGGGATTCTATTTCCCCTGGACAAAAATGTGAGTTAGGTTCTCTAGATGGCTTTCAGTGCCTGAATGATGAGGATTCATAATATCAGATGATACTACTTATGCATTATGGCAAAGAAATAAAGGAGGATGTCCTGGTGATCAAGGTGGTGAGGTAAGACGTTGACCAAATGATGGAAATATTGATCCAAGTGGAAGTTTCCAGGTAGCAAGTGGAATGGATTGACAAGCAAGATCATATATTGATTAGAGGCTTCAATATGTAGAAGATAACTAAACAAGAATATATCAAAGCTCAAGAATACATTTCAAGACACTATGAATACAACATAGAGAAAGATCCAGACTGTCAGGTAAGTTTCCTCCCTTGGAAACTGTTGAGGGAAGGAGATTCTAATCACCTTAAACTTGTGTTTAATAAGTCAGTAGTTTCCTTTGTTGTTTGAAATTTTTTAGAGGGTTCTCACTATCCCCTTAAAAGTGTTAGAAAATAAAAAAAAGTAAACTTGGTGGTGGTTATGTAATAAATTATTAATTAATATGTAATAAAGAGCAGGGTTGTTATAATCATGCAAATAAGTACTATCCTTATGGGATGGAATTTGATTTAATTTCTATCTCGGCCTATTGAATATGATACTATCTCCAATAAGGTTCACCTAGTGTTGTTTATATCTATCTAGCATGCTAAAAAAATGTTCACTTTTAGGAAAAGAAGTACCATCTTAATGGGATTATATTTGCTAAAATTTCTATATAGTCCTGTTGATAGTATGGGGATCACTAAAATCCATGCATGCATCTTTAGATGGTTCCATAGAATAAGTGCTGAGTAAGTTCCTATCCCCATGTATGGGTGAATGATTTTGATAAGTTTTATCTTGAAATGTAATAATTTAATTCTTATTATTAGAGATACTACTGAATTGATTATCTTACAAAAATTTAATGAGTAACTTGATGTATTGAGAAACTTTAATAAAAATGGATTCATCCACATTATTATTGATGCCATTACCTTGAAAAATACCACCATAAGGATGAATAGGTTTATTCATAATTGATGGAGCCTAAAATAATTCATTCTCTCATTCCTCTTTATCTATAAGAGTAGCCTGGTTTTTTCTACTATTGTTTTTTAGTTAAAAGGAATTTGGTTGATTTTTCACCCATTTCCTAGGATCAAATTTATTTCTAGGATCCCATTTATCATTGAAAATAACTTTTAATTTACTGATTTGATTGATCTATTTCTATTCATTAGTATAAAAGGGGAGTTTGACTTATTTCTACAAGGCTCTATAATTGGAGACATCATGTTCAACAATCCTGCATACTTCACAAAAGGGTGGAACATATTAATATTAAACCATTACCTTGGTTTTATGATAATTTTTATTGAAATTTATCACATATGTAAGCTTTTAATTGAAATTGGCATTAACCAAAATTCATGTATATAGATCCATCTCACCATTAAGAGCACACTGATCAATTTTTAGTGCACACCAATGAAAGAAGAAAGATCATTGATAATTTTGGGATACCAAAACACCTAATTTAGACTATGTAGTCTAACCCAAACTTTAGTAATTGAATTAATTTGAATGAAGGGGTTGAAATTGATTTACCATTCATAAATACACATGATTTTAGCTTTTAGATGGATGTTTCTAATTTTCCGCACTGAATCAAGATCAAGTTGGATCCTCATAATGATATGAAAGAATCCCCTTACAATCAGAATAATCTTCTAGTTATTACCTCTCCATTAGTGTAAAATACTTGATTTCAGATTAGAGTAATTCCATGGTTTCTCTAACTTCAAGTACATAAAACACCCAAGAATAGAGGATTTTCATAGATATAGTCTTTATTGTAATGCCTTAAGATCTTCCACAATAGAGAAGCTTCCATCCTCCAATATTTTAAAAACATGTTGTTTGGAAAAATCATCCTTATAAATATCCACTCTGTGAAGATCCTCCAAAAAGGTGACTCATTTTCTTTTAGTAATTCACAAAGTTCAACTATGATTTAGTTTTTATTAAGGTTTATTATTTATTTTTGAAGATTCAAAAGCCATATCCTTAAAGGAATGTTCCCAATCTGGATGAAATAATTCCATGAACTAGGAGAATTAGATCAAGAAAGAATCATCATTATATTTCACCAGTAATCTTAATGATTTTTAGGAATATTTCCTTCACTATGAGCATGAGATCTATCCTCCATGTATGAAACAAAATCCCCCACCACAACTTTTATTAAGCTAAAAATAAATATGGAAATAATGATTCAAATTCCAATGAGACAGAGTTGGTAGGGGCGATCAATCCCCCTGACACAACATAGGTTGTAAAAAAAAACTACCCAACCAGAAGTCTCAATGCACGAAGGAGCTGAACCACCAAATAGAAAGTTCCCAAACACCAAAAACATGGAGGGATAAGATAAAAGGATTAGAAAGGCCAATTGAAATCCATGAGGGATCTGATGATGGATTGTGGTATGGTAGTGGATAAAGAGCATGTGATAGAAGCATGCCGCATGAGGCCACTCATAGAAGGGCCCACACGGAGGCCCAAAAACCCAGTGTACAAGGTTATCCAAGTGCCAAAATATTTGAGCATAATAATAACAAAAGGAAAATAATTTTTTTTCATGAATTCATAACAATACATTTGAAAAATAAGAATAACAGAATAATAAATTTTAATATAAAAACACATAAATTCACAAATCTCCATCATTTTCATTTTAATTTTATAATGTTATTGCACCTATGGTCATTGAATAAGAACCAACTTTATCATATCTAGACAATATTTGAATTTTGATAATACAACAACGTTATTCAAACTATCAGTTAGGTTATTACTAGTAAGTATATTATTGACACATACAGTTCTAGATTCAATGAAACCTTTAATAAAAATAATCCTAATATCCTTGTTCTTTGATTTACCATGACATACTTGATTTTTAGAAAAATGTAAAGCTGATTGAATATCAAAATAGACAGTAACATAGAAGTTGTACAAGTTGTGTTTAGAAATTAAACCCGTTTTCCATAAATCCTCCTTGATTACCCCAGTAAAGTCTATATATTTGTCCCATGTGGTTGATAAATTCAAAATAGATTTCATATTACACATCCAAGATATGGGACCTACAAAAGTAGTGGATACATATCCCATAAGTGATTTTATTGGATCAACATTAGATATATATCCAGATTCTATGTATCCAACAACAATCTCATTAGTATAAATATTTCTACCATAATATAAGGATAAGGAAAATAAATGTGATACATATCTAAGGATCTACTTTGGGGCTTTCTAATGAGGCTTTCCCAGATTGGCCATAAATATGCTAAGGGTGCATATTACAAAGGATAATTTAGGTTGGTTATATATCATTGAATACATAATATTTCCAATAATATTATTATAATGTATATAAGACATGAATTATACAACAGTAATATAAATAGGGGCTTGAGTCAGATATGATTTAAAATTTTGAGAAAAAGGAACATTACAGGATTTAAATACTCAAGGAAATAAATTTTAATAATTTTTAGAATATAATCACTTTGGGACAGTTATAGAAAATTATTAGGTCTGTCCCTAACAATTTCCATGCCTAGAATTTGTTTTTATACTCTTAAATATTCCATTTAAAAGACACTTTTCAAATTTAACATAACATAATTAATGATATTTAAATTATTTCACATAATTGACATCTTATCTAAATAAATCATTAGGTAGATCATGCATGTATTAAATGAATTTAAATAAACACATGCATCATGTTGAATTCTACTGTAATTTTTTTCATGAATAAAATAATAAAATTTCCCATACCATTTCATAGAGTCTTGCTTTAAACCAAATAATTATTTGTTTAAAAGACACACTTGGTTAGGTTTGAAGTTTTTAGAATAACCATCAGGAGGTTTCATGTGTAATTTCTCATTAAGTCCACTATAGAGAAAATATGTTTTCACATCCAATTGCTCAATGTGAAAATCATGGAAGGCATCAAAATTAAGAAGAAACCAAATTGAAGAGTGTTTAATAATAGGGGAAAATATTTCAACATAGTCAATTCCTTAAATTTGAAGTAACCACTTATCCACTAATTTGTCCTTGAACTTTACTTTATTTTCAACTATTTTATCTTAATTTCCTTTATAAATCCACTTACACCCAATGAATTTAGCATTGGAAGGCCTATTAATAATTGAACAACTGTGATTTTTATTCAAGGATTTCATCTCTTCATCCATGGAATTGATCCAATTTTCAGAATATTTTTCATTTCTGGATTTTTTAAAAGATTTAGGATTATTATCAATGAGATCCTAGTATATATGAAAAGAAAAAAGAATGCATATAATATTGTATAAACTAAGTAGTATGTCTAGGGACCTCCTTGATCTATCTCGAGTTAGTTGATAACCATTTCTATTATTAGGAGGATCTAAATCTAAATTTTAATATAAATCAAAACTAGATTTAGTTTAGGAAACAACTTTAGGAGTAGGTGGAGATGTCACAAGAGGATCCTCAAACTGGGCTGGTGATCAAGGTTGAACAAACATGGTGTTAGGTGTATCAATACTATCATTAGTGACAAATGTGGATTTAGGAGAACTGGACTCATGGAACTCAAAAACACTACTGATTATAATTTTTTGGTATACAAGTTTATCAACCCTCAAAATTTAACCTTTAACACCTTTAGGGAATCCCAAAAAGACACATTTAAGAGCCATTTATTCTAACTTGTCAATTTTTACATGGGCATATGCAGTAAACACAAAAATTATTAATTAGATATATAACAGTGGTTTTTTATTCCCTAATTTTTCTATGATTTTGAATTGGTTATTAGTGGATGGGAACGTATTAATTATGTATTTTTCCATAGTGGAAACCACTGCGCAAAATGACTTGGGTAGTCCTAAGCATTCAAACATGCTTCATAACCACTCAAGAATTGTGTAGTTCATGAATTCAACAAGCCCATTATATTGGGTGGTTTACCTAACAATTTAGTTCCTAATAATTCCATTAGATTCATGAAAATAAATAATTTTAGTAGCTAGGTATTCAAGACCATTATTAGTTCTCATCACTTTAATAAATTTCCCAATTTGGTTTTCAATAAGGCCTTTCCATGTTTTGAAAGTGGAAAGCACACAAGACTTGTTTTTAAGGATATAAACCAACACTTTTCTAGAGTATTCTTTAATGAAGGTGAAAAAATAGTGTCCCCCACCATGGGAGGTGGTCCTAGTAGGACCTCTAAGATTAGAATGTATGCACTCTAAATGCTGAGTAAATTTAAATGATAACCTAATGAAACTAACCCTCTTAGACTTACTCATGATGAAATATTAAAAAAAAGGAGTTTTGATAGGTTTCAAATCACTTAACAACCCTTTTTTATTAAGTTCCTAAAGAACCTTGGAGATAACATGACCTAATCTACGATAAAGTAAAAATGAATTATCTGTATTAATAGAATACACACTAGCCAATTTACTGGAATTTGTTTTTCCATTCAAAACATAAATACCATTAACTAGAGACCCCATTATAACTATCCGAAATCCTTTAAAGTTTTTTAGGAAGAATGATTCAAACTTGAAAATAAACACTTTTTGGTCTAGAATCCCTAGGGAGATTAGGTTTCTATAAAGGTCAGGGATCCAACTAATATATAATAATGTGATAATAGAATGGTCATCAAGTTATATCAAAATATAATATATTCATAGGACCTTAAATCTCCTATTTTTTCTAATATGGCTTCTCCTAATACTACCTTGGAAAACAATGATGTTTAATTATCTATTTTCACGGATTTGAGAAGAAGAAAAATGGAAGAAACTATAAAGACTAGTTTGGGATGAACCTAACACTGAGAGGGGGGGGGGGGGGGTGAATCAGTGTTGGGGAATTTTTAAACCAATTTCAACTTTTTATACATGTACCTCTTAGACATGTTAAGTTCTTGATTCTCTTATTCTCATTTCACTGTCGCATGCAAGTATATGAAATCAGTAAAAATAGAACATGATATTTTTAAAAGGTTCACTACTCAATAATATTAGATAGTCCTTGGCATGGTATAAAAATAATCCTGACCACACAAACACTAGAAAACAATCCCTTTTTGTGGTTAGAATGAGTAGGATATACCCTTAAACTCATGAAGTACTTTGAAAACAATCCAATAGTTTGTGTTTTATAGCTCTTGGATGGATATTTATACTACCATACAAGATAGTATTATACTTGTTGATAAGGGTTTGTAACACCAATAATGTTGTCCACCTCTTGAGTCCTCTCTGATTTCATTATTCTACTTTGTTTTTCCACAACCTTCTTCTTCACTTACTTACACAACAACATACAAGCAAATCCTCTTACTTTTTCCCAAAAGAAAACCTGATAGCTGCATTACCTTCTTATTCTATCAGTCACAATAATATGAATGTTTTGTAAACTGATGAAAACTAAATATTCTATAACCCAAATTTTAATCAACTAATATCAATTTGGTCACTAGATCTTATAACATTCTTCTCACTTTCTTCTTCAGTGCAAATCCAACTACACTGAGATCTCTTCTTATTCTTCTTACCAGAATCAAAAAATTCCTTTGTGATTATAAAATCAATGATGATAATATCAAAATACCATCATCATAATTATATTATTCTTCTTGGATAGACAATATTAGTAGTGAATTTAGTATCAATTATCTTCCTCATAGTGTTAGTTTTCAGAAATTTTTTTAAAAATCTCTTTTAGTTCTTTTGTGAAATTCCTTGTACACACCCCAAACTATCCTGTATCCTCTATAAATTTTCTTCCCCATGTGAAATATCCTTGTGAAATTTTCTCACAAAATGGAAGTGAATTTTCACCATGAACTTCCTTAGACCACGTGGAATGAGTGATTTTCAGAAAACCTTCCCTTCCACGAACCACCTTTACTTCACAGGCAACCGATGCCCCACATACTATTGATGCTCCGCACACCACCCCTGCTCTGAGGATGAACTTTGCTTCACAGGCCACATTTTCTTTCTTTTAAAACTTATTCCTATATGGACTACCTTTTGTTTTTTGGACCATCTCCTCTTCCACAAAAAACTTATTCCTTTATAGAATCTTTCATCCACAAACTACTTCCCTTTGCGGAATTCTCCCTCAAAAACTCTTTCAGACTTAGCTGGATTCTTCCAGTAGTGATGATATTTTCTTATAAATTTCACTCTATTTTAATTATGGGATTATGATCATTTATATAGAAAAATAAATCCCACAATCCCTCGAATCTTATTTACCTAAATTTTCAATGTGGTACAACCTTCACAACAAACTGTTTTCCTTATGCGAACCATTTTTCCCTCCGTGGTCTGCATAGTAGATTTCTTCCTTTGTGATGGATAATTCCATCCAAAAATATATCCTCGCCTCTTAACTCTAAATAATGTCCTAACCATGAACAAAAATACTCCCATTAACATTAATCCTCCAATGAACCATTTTCCCTACACGGTCCACATACCGTGATTCGTGGTCCACATAGCCCTGCTATGTAGAATCCTTTACTTATTTTACTTTATTATTCCATGTACCTCATATACAGTTTGCGAAATGTGCTTCATGGACTAAAAACTATGATTTGAGGACTCCATTATAAAAAAACATTCCTTTTCTACAAATCGAACTTCTGATTTTGAGGCCCCAAAATTTGGAAAATACCAGGAAACAATGCCAACTTAAACTCCTACTTCAAAAAACTCCAACCATAATGATTTTCGACCATCTACTTTTACCAAAAACCTTATCTTTTGTGATTTTTAACATTTAATTTATCACCTTTATCATTATTATATTTTCCAAGGAAAGTATTGTAACTTTCCTATATTATAGAAATATCTTTCTTTCCAATCAAACCTGAATATGATTAGAAACACCTTTACTCCCTCTTTCCTTAATAAGGCTTGCATCACAAGTTCTACAAAAAACATATGATATTTTTAAAATAAAAATTAAAAAATAATCATCATATTTAACTCTAATAATTATTAAACGATGAAATTCAATGTCATCTAATGAATCCATAACAATTCTCTAGGAATCTCCATGAAACTAAAAGTCTTTAAACCATTCACATGTTTCTTAGAATATCAAGACTTGAGAACTTTATCTGATCTCCATTAACATTGGAACCACTTCATCATATTGACCATAATGAGATCTTCTTATCTCATTGATCACCATTGAAAACAAATGAAAATTAGTTTTCAATAAATACAATCCATACATAAGGTGATCTCTTCAATCCCCCATTATTTATTTGTTGGGAATACCTATAAAGTTCTTTCCAAGTGATTATTTCAATATGCGGAACTATTAGATTATCTATCCCCTTTACCTTTTAAATTTTCATTTCACTTTCTCTCCCCTTATTGAAAAGAAATATAAATTTCATGGGGAAAAGGGTATCAATCCATACTTAAGTGATGTGCTATCCATCATTTCACTCTATGTCTATTTAAGCTGTGCTCGGTGTAGAAAACAATAGGATTTGATTTAGAAAACAAATTTGTCCATTACCCACTAATCATGATACCTTAATAAATGAAAACTAATCTACTTGTCTTAAAGGATTATTCACTTTCATTCCATAATGAAGTTATTAAATGTGAGATGAATCTTTCTAAGAACAATCAACCTGAAACACCTATACTCACTTCAAAAAATGGATAAAAAGATTCAAGCACAATAGGAACGATAAGTGACCTAGGGGCACTTCCATTCTTCTCATGTCACTGAATAAATAAATTTATCCCCCTTTGTAAAAAGTTTTTTATCTTTTAATAATCAAGGATGAGAGATTGAGAGATATACCTTTTCCAATGACATGATCCTCAAGCAATTTCCAAGATAATCAGATTTGATACTAAATGAAATAATAATTTAGGAAGATTCATCATTTGTCTCAACCTCAAGGGAAACATTTCTCATCATATTCATAATGTTTGATCTCATCAGGAATAGATTTCAGGAAATTCCAATATAGAGAATACACTAGAATGGATCTTACACTTATGACTGTCCATATTGGACAACTTTCACTACTTCACTAAGGATGGTCTTCTAAAACATTTGTTCTTTAGAATACTAAGAAATAAGATAAATCTAACATGGAATATTCTTTTTCCTAGAAATCCAAAATATGAAATATTCTTCAGCTTCATCAAGGATGATCCTCTATCATATTATAATTTAAATATCAATTGAGGAATCATTCTGGATGGTAACTTCTTCATATTTTCTATCAAGAATTGACAACACTTGATACTTCTCAAATTCTCCTCCTGAGAACTTGCTCCACATCTAATTCCCTGTATTATATACAAAAATATAATACATAAATATTTAAGGGAATAAGGTGGATCCTCCTTGCTTCATCAATATGAACGAAAAGGTTGAGATGATCTTCTCATCCAAGTTTCCCCATTTTCTCAAGTCTTCATGCTTACACATCTGAATATTTTTTATTATTTATATTGAGGCAACATGGATCTCTTTACATACTATTTTTCTTTGTGTGGATAATTTTTCTTCTTAACAATCTTTATGGGTGATACATCCTTACTTATTTTTTAGGACTGCTTCTTTTTCTAGTAATATGGGTAAACAACCTTTTTCAATGTGACCGTATTTCTTAAATCTCTCACATAGAACTTTTTTAACACAAGATTTTCATTTTTTTGTAACCTCTCATTAATTTTTTCTTCATCATATACAATCTTTTCATTTCCTCTTGTACTAGCCCTATCTTGTGCATATTCAAGTTTATTTACTCTTTACAAGTCTTCAGGATAAATAACTAACATGTAATCTGGAACTGTGGTAGAAATTTTGGATCTTACACATGGGTTCTTCTGAGTGTCATCCATCTTGGTAGTTATTTTGGATGCACCACCCTTAAAATTATTGGATTTAGAATACAAGGCCTTCTTACTATTATTATGTGAATTATTCTTGGGATAATTTGTATTCACAATATTATTCTGATTTCTTCCTAAGTTTTCTTCTTCATTCCTAGATAGATTTTGTGATATTCTTTTCTTATCAACTTTAGATACATGTTGAGATGAGAATGTACCAACATTGTGACAAATTTCATTTCCTACATCATAGATGTTATCAAGCATTCCAAATATATGTGTAGTATACAGACACTTCTAGACCTGTGGATGCTTCCTCTTCCTCTTGGGATTTCCCCTTGGGATAGGCTTCCATTGTGATTTTAAATGTTGAGGATTATACTGAAAATTTAATGCACAATGCCCAAATCTACAGCAGCACCAACATTGACCCACAAATCATGATTTCTTAATATCTTCTATATAAGGTTGTTGGGTCTTCTTCATGATATGTTGTGCTTTATATAGGGAAATATCTTCCACACTTTTTCTACAATCCACCCTTTCCATGGTGGTAGGTTTCTTTCCACCTTTCTATATCCATACTTGTTCAGATTGTGTTTTACAACCTTTACTATTCATAATAACAGATTTAGAGACATTAGTACAAGATGGTATGGATGGTACCTATTTCTTCTCAGATGCTTGAGATATATCATCACAAGATGTCATGATCTTCTCATCACATGTTGGAGGTTTTTCAACATTAGAATTATCCAATAAACATTGAGTACCAGTAGAAACTATCTTCTTATTTTTTGAAGTGTCAATATGTGTATTATAAAGATTGGCCAAATGAGATTACAATTCTATACATTTTATATTTAGGATGATTTTATGATCTTAAATCATAATCATTTTCTTTTCATAATCCTTTATTCTTTCAGATTCATCTTCATGTAGCTTAAATTTTTTCTGAATCAAAGAGTCAAATTCCTTGATGTTCTTGGATATTTCTTCTGTTTGTAAACCCTTGACATAATTTCTATTTTCAATTTATATTCAAGTGTATGGATCATTTATCCTAGAGTCTGTTTGAATAAATATATCTCTTCAAATTCTTTGATCTATTTTGAGGAACTTATTTCATGTTCCCACTTTATTTCTTCAAAGGTTTCAACTTTTCTGGAGAGTTTTAACCATTCAATTTTTTTCTTGCAATACCTTCTCCAAAACATCAATTTATTCTTCTAGATGGGTGATATATTCCTGTATACATTTAAATACACCACAAATATGGGATTATATTTCTTTTAAAATACCATTTAGAATAAATCTTAATATATCAACTAATAATTCTTGATAATTTGTAGATTTATCATCATCAACACTTGTGCTAGAATGTTCATCTTGAGAAATTTTTTTAAATTCACTAACACATACCTTCTGATCACTAGAGGTAGGAAAGTTATCCATATTTTTGGTGGAAACATGATACATGTTCTCATTAATTTCTATATATGATATGTCTTTATTATTAGAAATGTATGGAGAAATAAATACTTTCTCTTCTTTATATAAGAAGGACTTCTTCTTCAAATTTCTCTTCTATTTATTTTTCCTATTCATAATTCTCTTGGTAGATATATACTTATGCTCAGAGGTGACTGAATATTCACCAAAACTACACTTCATTGTTGACTTGGGGAAGGAACTAAAGTCTTCAAAAAGACAGTAGATTTACTATAAAGAATATAATAGAGGCGAATCTCCATCTGATTCCAATTGTAAGGACCTGTTTGGGATACACCTAACATTGAGAGGGGGGTGGATAATTGTTAGGGAATTTTTAATCCAATTTTAAATTTTTATCCACATACCTATTAGACCTGTTAAGATCTTGATTCTATTATTCTATTTTCTTTATCACATGAAAGTATATGAAAGTAGTAAAGATAACACACAATATTTTTACATGGTTCACTACTCCATAAGAGTAGCTAGTCCTTGGAATGGTCTAGAAATAATCCTCACCACACAATAACTAGAAAAAATCCCTTTGTGTGGTTACAACGGGTAGGATATACCCTCACACTCATGAAGCACTTTGAAAATAATCTAATAGTTTATGTTTTATAGCTCTTTCATGGGTCTTTATACTGCCTCCAAAGACAATATTATCCTTATTGATAAGGGTTTGTAACAAAAAGAAATTCCTACACCTGTTGAGTCTTATCCTATGTCACTATTCTGCTTTGTTATTCCACAAGTTTCTTCTTTAATTTGTTACTTCCAAAACATCATATAAGAAACTCATCTTACTTCTTCCTAGAATAAAACTTTAAATATGCACTAACTTATTATTTAGTTAGTCAAAATAAAATTAATGTGTTGTGGATTGATGAATACTAAATATTTTCTGACCTAAATTATAATCACCTAATATAAATTTGGTCCCCAGATCTTCTATTCTTCTTCTCATTTTATTCTTTAGTGCTAATCCAAATGCACTGAGATATATTCTTATTCTTCTTACTAGAATAAAAAAAATTCACTTTTTATTATAAAATCAATGATGATCATATTAAATTAGCATCATCATAATTAGATTATTCTTCTTTAATATACAATATCTTTAGTGAATGTAGTATCAGTTATCTTCCTTGTACTCTTAGTTTACATAAATTACTTTTACAAACTCTTTTAGTCATTTTAAAAACTTCCTTGTACACATCATGAACTATCATGTATCCTCTATGAATTGTCTTCCCTTCATGAACTATCCTTTTGAACTGTTCCAGTGAACTGGTGGTGAAATTTCTCCATAAACTACCTTTCACTACATGGCTCGAGTGCTTCACAGATGACATTCCCTTCCATAAACTACCTTTTCTTCACAGACAATCAATGCCCCACATACTGTCGATGCTCTACAGACCAAACCTTATATATAGATGAACTTTGATTCATGGGACACCTTTCCTTTCATGTACCACTTCTTCCTCCGTAGACCGCCTTTTATTTCGTGGATCATCTCCTCTTCTATAGACAACTTCTTTCTTTATGAAATCTTTCCTCCACGAACTACTTACTTTCATGGAATTATCCATTGCGAACTCTTTCATAATTAGTTGAATTATTCTAGAAATGATGACATTTTATTATAAATATCACTCTATTTTAATGATGGGATTAGTATTCTTTATATAGGAAAAAAATCTCCAAATCCAGTTAATTCTATTTACCCAAATTTTCAATGTGGCACAACCTTCACCGTGGACTATTCTCCTTCCACAAACTATTTTTCCTTCCAAGGTCCACATAACACCTTTCTTCCTTCGTAGTGGCTAATTTTAGAAAAAAATAGATCACCGCCTCTCATCTATAAATTAAGGATTTGCCATAAAAAAAATCCTTCCATGAACTATGATCCTCTTGTGTACCATTTTCCATATGCAGTCTATGTACCGTGCTTTGCAGTCTGTATAGCACTGCTATGAAAAATCCTTCCTTTGTTGATTTTCCTTCATCATTTGTCATACCTCATATGTGGTCCATGAAACATGATTCATAGTCTGAAAACTATGCTTTGTGGACTCCTTTGTGAAAAAACATTCCTTTGACAAAAAATAAAACCTCTAATTTTGAGGCCCAAAAATTTGGAAAATAATTGGAAAGGGTTCCACATTAAACACCTACTTAAACAAAATCCAACCATAAATATTTACGATCATCTGCTTTTACCATAAACCTTATCTATCATGATTTTAACCTTTGATTGATCACCTTTAGAATTGGAATATTTTCCAAGGAAAGTATTGTAACTTTTCTATCTTCCAATAACATCTTTCTTTCTAATCAAACCTGAATACTATTGGAAACACCTTTACTCCACATTTCCTTTATAATGCTTTCATCACAAGTTCTCTAAACAACTTATGATATTTGAAAAATATAAATCATCAAAGAATTATCATATTTAACTCTAAGAATTATTCAACCATTACATCCAATTTCATCAAAAGAATCCATAAAAATTCTCCAGGAATTACCATTAAACTAAAAGTTTCACAATCTCAAAAATAGATCATTAATTGGACATACAGTTTGGAAGATATGGGTGTTTTAGTGAAAAGGGGCAGGTGGGGTTTGGACCCGGTCCGACCTAGTCCTGATTGGCCCATGGGATAAGAACATTGGGCCTACTGGACCCAGCTCATTAGGCCATCATTCCAACCATCCAATCTGCCCAGTGGCCCGGTTCCCTTACTCCAGCCCGACTCACATTGGTGGGCTAGTTTCTGTCCAGCCAGTCCACCCAATAGCCTAGTTCTCTTCAAGACAGCCCGCGATGGTAGGCTGTCTCTGTCTATCCTAGGATACGATGCGCGCTGCATCCATTCAAACCCCACAGACCACCATGTAATAACCCCACCGTGGTCTAGTTGGACCACGATCCTATACCATGGGACACGACTCCTAGCTGCATCTGGCCGAGCTGTCGTCGGCCGCCTACCAGTGGCCTTGATCCACCACCCATGACGACTATTGTGGGTTCCACCACTAGTGGCTTCCATGGGTTCCACCATCACAAACCTCTTGGCCACGGCTCTCCATCGTCGCTGTGGCCCACCTGGCTGCATCCCCCACTTCTCCACCTCCGTGGCCCGCACTGGCCATGACCTCCCTTGCCGCTTGTGGCCACCTGGTGCCTCCATCTACCACAACCTCCTACCGTGGGCTATCCCACAGCCTCCTACCGCAATCTATCCCACCACCATAGTCCCGCATAGACTACAGATTTCTATTTCTACAAAGAACGAGAAGAAGGTAGTGAAGAAGAATGCACAAAGAACACACGAAAGATGGACCATGACCATTTTTTTGTGTTGGAATGGTTCATCCTTGTTATGAGGTTCAACGAAGAATAGAAAACACTATGTGAATCCAAATCCCTTATGTTCCCACAATTCAAATCTCATCCTAAAAAACACGTGATCAATCTGCAGGTCAACTTATTCGTGGGTTGATCCGCATTCATTGCTCAAATTAAAGAACGAGGAAGGGAGGAAGGAATTCACTTATAATTAAACCCATTACCTAGAAAACAAGATTTATTAGTGGAAATAATTCATCTTTGGTGGAAATACATCCGTGAACATCCTCTATCCATCGTCGTTGGTGAGATCTCTCGAAGAGGAGGGGGGTAGTGCTCGTTGTCATTGGATATTCGTAATTCTTCGATCTATAATTCATGTCCTCCTGAGGTTTAGATAAAATCCAGAACTATCCAATGATTTCATATCCCTGTTATGTTATTAAATGATGAAATGCATTTCAGCGTTTCTGTTATTCTGATTTGCTGCATCGTTATGTTGTTTCATTTATTAAATGAAACAATGTTTCTATTACGGTTCAATTTCAGTGCCTCTAAGATATTTAATTTATTAAATGAAATATCTGGCTCAACGTTACATCATAGTTAAACAAATTTGAATAAAAAAATTCTTAATTTATTTTTATTTTTATTTAAAATGCTAAAAAATTAACTTTTACCCTCGACCCATGTCTGTCAAGGTTAGGTCCTTTCTTAGGTAATGACTTTGCTTCAGATGCAACAGTGCCCTCATATTTTTAATCTAGGAACCCATTTAGAAGCTTCCAAAACCTCACGTGGGCACTATTTTAAATTTATTAAAAAACTTAAAACATTTATTCCGGGCTCACCATTCCTCAAAATCATGTGCTGTCTCAGCACCTAGTCTCGAAATAATCCCATATAATTTTTAAAAAATTTACATTGAATTTTAGAGACATTACATTCTCCCCACCTTAAGGATTTATTTTCTAGAAATCCAAAACAAGGGTTATAAAAACAAATGGGGATACTGATCATGAATTTGAGCCTCCCACTACCAAGTTCTCTCTTGGAGATTCCCGTGCTATGATCAAACATGCACCATAGGAATCAACCACCCATGAAGGACCCAATCTCATCGATTCTCAATATCTATTGGGAACTCTATAAATTTTGACCCATAGTCAATGTCCATATCTCCCCAATCAATTATGTGTGATGGATCATGAATATACCTCCTTAGATGTGACACATGGAAGACATTATGCACCTAGGTCATTTGTGGGGGAAGATCTAGGTGGTATGCCATTTCACCAACTCTACTCAGAATCTAGAAAGGGCTCATGAATCTCTAAGACAACTTACCGCCCTAGAGAAATATCCACAATCCCCATAGAGGTGAGACCCTAAGGAACACATGGTCTACCTACTCGAAATACAAGGACCTATATATCCTGTTAGTATAATATTTTTTCCTACTCTGTGTAGTCCTAATCTGCTCCTGGATGATCTGCACCTTCTTAGTGGTAGCATATACTAACTCGGGACCCATGAGTGGTGACTCCCTTGGTCCTGTCCAACATAACAGTGATCTGCACGGTTTCCCATATAGTTCCTAGAATGGTGCTATACCAATGGTGGAGTGGTAGATATTTTTGTATGTAAAATCCACTAGTGGTATGTGATCCTCCCAACTATGACCAAAGTCAAAGATAAATGCACGAAGCATGTCCTCTAAAACCCGAATAGTTCTCTCTGTCTAACCATCCATCTAGGGATGAAAAGCCATGCTCAAATGTATCTAAGTCCCAAACATCTTATACTATTCCTTCCACATCTTGGATGTGAAGCGAGAATCACAGTTTGACACGATCATCAAAGGTACTCCATGGAGTTTCACTATCTCTTGATCATAAAGGAATCACAAGCTCTCTACTGAACCCTGCTCCCAGATGGGTAGGAAGTGGGATGACTTGGTGAGTCAGTCCGTGACCACCCAGATAGTGTTGTGCCCCCTAGACATGCACGGTAAACCTATCATCAAGTCCATAGAGATACCATCTAACTTCCACTCTGGAACCTCGAGTGGATGAGACAAGCCTACGGAAACCTGATGCTCTGGCTTCACTTACTGACAAGTGAGGCACCAAGAAATGAACTCCACTACAAACTTCTTTATCCCTAGCCACTAGTACTAACATTGAAGATCTTGGCATAGTTTCGAAACTTCTGGATGCACCGCCACGGGGGTGGTGTGGAAATCCCTCATAATCTCCTCTTGAAACACCACTGGTACAATGGTGTGCCTTTTGAAAAAGGATGACGTGCTCCCCAATTATCGAATATCTATCTGGGGCTTGACTTGTGGATAACTAAGTACGAAGGGTCTCACAATTAACATCCCCAAGTTGTGTCCCCATAACATGCTGTAAGAGTGGGTGAGTGAAAACCATCAAATGAAGCTAGAAAAACCCATATCCATCCACAAAGGATATTTGCATCCTGGATAACTACTCGGATGCCTCACGCAACAACTTCAACCCAGTTCTCCTACTGAGCATATCCACCACCATGTTCCCCTTCCCAGGAGTATATAATATCTCGAATTCAATGTCCTAGAGTAACTCTATCCACCACCAATGCCTCATGTTCACGTAATTCTAGGAGAAGATATACTTGAGACTTTTTTGGTTGGATTAAATGGTAAATCTCTCACCCATCAAATTGTGCCACTAAATCTTCAAAGAGAATACCACTGCTGTTAGCTCAAGATCATGGGTTTCATAGTTTTTCTCATGATACCTCAATTGTCACAAACCATAGGAAATCACCATTTTCCCCTACATCTGGACACAACCCAGTCCGATCCATAATGAATCATAGAACACTACATATCCAATTCCATCCTCTGTTAGACGTAAGATAAGGGAACTCGTCAGCCTCTACTTCAGCTCCTAGAAGCTCTGCTGGCACTTCTCCATCCACACAAAGGGATGTACCTTACATTTCAAAGATGATAAGGGTGATGCTACCATAGAAAATATGGGGAAAAACTTCCAGTAGTATCCATCCAAACCCAAGAAACTCCTCAACTCATTCATGATCCTGGGTAGCTCCCAAGAAAGCATCGCCTCTATCTTCACGGGGTCCACTGCAACTCCAGCCTCCAAAATGGCATTTCCTAGAAAGTGGAAATCCAAAATCCAGAATCGACACTTCAAGAGCTTCCCATAAAGATTGTGATCTCAAAGCATATCCAAGACCATCTTTAGGTGTGTTGCATACTCCAAATCATGTGACGAGTACACCAGGATGTCATCAATGAAGACCACAAAGAACCAGTCAAGGTATGGCTGGAAGATCCTATTCACGAGTCCCATAGAAGCTAATGGAGCATTGGTCATAAGAAATGGAATCACCAAGAACTCATAATGGCCATACCAATATATAAAGGCTATCTTCGGTAAATCCTCATCCCATACATGAAGATGATGATAGCTAGACCTGAGGTCTATCTTTGAGAACCACATCAATCCCTTCAACTGATTGAAGAGGTCATCAATTCTTGGTAGTGGATATTTGTTCTTAACAGTCACCTGGTTCCGGTATTGATAGTCCACACATAGCCTCAAACTTATGTCTTCCTTCTTGGAAAATAGAATTGGGGCTGCCCAAGGTGAAACACCGAGCCTCAGAAATCCCTTACTCTATAGGTTCTCTACCTATACCCTCAACTCATGAAGCTCTGTGGGAGATATCAGATATGACGGTGTAGATATCAGTGTCGTACCAAGGTACATATCGATGCATAATTCAAACTCCTTATGAGGAGGTAATCTCAGAACTTCCTTAGGGAATATTTCCTCATACTCATCCACCACTATAGGAAATTGAGGACTCCTCTCATCCACTGCACCGAGGGTAATGATAGATGACTAGTGAGTTATTGGATGCAACCTCCTCTGAGTAATTCCATCTTCCACTACAAGTGTTCCCTTTTCACCAGTAAATGAGAACCTAGTTCCACCTCCACGGACACACCACACTTTTCACCTAAAACAATCTATTTGAGAATGGACTGTGGATAAACAGTCCATACCCAGAATGAATTCGTAAGGACTCAACACTACTACTAGGAGATCCCAGTCAAATATCTTACCTCCAAGAGTAATCTTACATTGCTGGAACTAGTGTGTGATCACTAAATCACCTCCTATAAAAGTCTCTAATCGTAAGGATCAAGACAATTGCTCCACCAGAATCTCTGAGCTCCGAACAAGGTCAATGGAAATGAAAGAGTAACTAGAACCTTTTTCTATAAGAACTACAAATAAGGTGTAATGAAAAAATTATACCTCTAATCATCTCTGGAGCATCGGGGTCGTAATCCTTCATTACCTGAACCTAACCTCAAACCTATCCACCATCTCCTAGAGCCCGTGGTGGACCACCTAGTGGTGGTGGTTATAGTACCTAAAACCTCTATCCACTACCTTTTAGTCTACCTAATCCTCTTCCATGTATGACTCCATTTGGAACACCTTTCTTTACTCTATGCCTCAGCCTTGGCGGTCCCTCGACCGTCCGCTGATCGTCGGCACAGTGAGTCGAGCAGTCACGAGCCTTGTGTCCCTGACTACTGCACGAGTAGCACACCCTACTACTCTGCTGACTCCCTTTTCTCTGGGGGCCTCTTGCTGACGATACTATATCCGAGGGTTTTCCTTTGAAAGGCTTGACCATATTGGGTCTATAGAATCCCGTCTCTTTATAACATAAACTTTCATTACATTACACAAAACTGAGGATCGTTAAGGTTTAGTGTCTTGGAAACAAGGATCATAATACATAAAAAAACATAAAACATTCTTCTTAAACACTTGAAAGGCTTCTCCTTTAGTTCATCCTATGTTCATTATGCATCTCATAACCTGGGGACATACATCAAAAGAAAGGGTGAGCAGAAGGCCCAGTAAGGGAAACAAGAGAAACATTTTACAAGTGAACTTGAGATACTTCAATAAGGACATGAAAAGAACTTTAAGGCATGAGAAAGAAATCATGAGATACATCATAATAAAAATAACATTTTTCATAACTTGAAGATGTGGCTGCAACATTTAATATTGACAATCTTTTCGTTTCACCAAGGTCCATCCCCAAGGTGTCGTTAAAAATTACCAAGGTTATTCACCAAGGCGTCGTTAAAATGGTCATCTCTAGAGATTAAGTCTTTACCCAATGCATTGGAGCGCTATCAGGGCGCACCCTTAAATTTGCCTTTATTATCACGTGAGACACATATATCATCATCAAACATTTCATAAATAACCCATATAGCATAAAATAAATGGGTTTCATTTCATAATCATAACGTTTTAAAAACTGCTTTAAAGACATGATCTTTACGTTACTTTAAACCCACGGAAAGGGAAAGAAGGTATCATGTATGTAAATCCCAGAATTTAAAATAGAACATTTTTATATATATGTGAATACCCCTGTAGAAATGGGAGCTTTGAGTATTCACTTTATAACATAAAATAATTTTGAGAAAAGAGAGGCATTTTGAGACGAAAATTCTGCAGCATAACGACTATGTTACACGATTTTAGAAAACTTTGAAAAGAGAGGGGACATGGGTCGAACAATCATAATTGACCCATAAAACAGTAGAGTGACATAATAAGAAGTATATATGGACATGGTGATGCAATTTCAAGGATATACCATTTGAAATGAAAAAACATGGAAGGAAGACAAAAATTTGATTTCTCTTATGCAAATTCGGCAGCCTAACGACGTCACTTAAACTTCAACAAAAATGAATTGAACAAATCAAATAGGGTCTCTCATCATATGATCATAAGAGATCAGTATGATAGATATAAAGATCATACCCCAACATAATAAAAAGGAACTTGAAAGATTTGACATGAAAATCGAACTTGAAAAATGAGAAGGGTGAAAGAATCACTTAAGCATTCGGCAGCCTAACGACGTCACTTAAACTTTCATAAAACGAAATGATGAGAGTAAGAGGGGATCTCTCATCATATAAACATGAAAGGGGCAGTAAGAGGAATATAAAAGAACATCCTCTCACATAATAACATGGAGCATAAAAGGAATGACATAAAAGAGATTACATGAAAAGAAAGAGAGGGGTCGGATCCCTTACCTTAAAACGTGACTCTTGAAACTCAAAGTTTTGGACCTTGAGGGTTTGGGGGCACCTTGGGAGGACTCCTTGGGAGGTAAGGAGACCAGAACTTCGTTGGGGGAGAGTTGGGAGTGGAAACTAAAGGAGGAAAGGGTGGGTATTTATAGGGAAAGTGAGGGGACAAGGCATTAATGGCCAAAGGACACCTCACTAGTGGTTTTGGCAAAACCATGGGCTTGCCCATGGTATTTGCCCATGGTATTGGCCACTTGGGACACCTCACACCTTATCTTACTATTCATAATTCGACCATATTGAATATATACTTAATACATCATTTAATGATGTCATTAAACACCTGTAACTTAAAAATTATATTTTCACTATTCATCAAAAATTCAACTTTCTCAGAATAATCCCAAAATTTCTCCCTAACCAAATATCGATGCTCTAAATACATTTATGAACTCCATTTTATAAAAATAATTTTCTAAATAATTTTAATTTAATTTTTAAATAAAAACACTATTCATCGAAAATTCGTTTTTTCAGAAAAATCCCCAAAAATTACCATAACATAATATCGATGCTCTGAGTTCAAAAATAAAGTCATTTTTATAAAAATAATTTTCTAATTATTTTTAATTAAATTTTTAATTAAAAAACACTATTCATCCGAAAAAACTAATACTTGACTAATAATTTATGAAACCGTTATTTACCCATTTTATTGAATCAAATTACTTAATCTAGGTGTCTGAATTATATTAAAACTTTCTTTGAGTGAAATTACTAATCCATTTGGTCACATTACTAATCCTAAGCGTAAAATCACTATTCATAATTTACTATTCATCAAAAATTAAGTTGATCTTATTAGACTCCAAATTCCTTACTGAACACTTTTGTAGAAGACCATTTTTTGAAAATCATTACACATCATTAGTTATTTAGGGTTTTCATAAATATTTTAAAATATCCCTTTTTTTCAAAATTCATCAAAAATACATTCTAAAATTATCTGGACATTTGAAATTTCACAAACATCACTAAAGGAAGAAATCTCAATTCAATCACCCGAAAGGATTACACAAGGAAGCTAGGGTCTCGTCACATAGCCCCTTATAACACCGGCATAAGACCTAAGTGTAAGGTGTGCTATGGTGAGAGAATCTGAGGGAGGCTCAGATAACATTGCCCTAGTAGTAATCTCTACTAACTTGAACTTCTCCCGCAGGCGTTTCCGTTCAAGCTTGACACGATGGAGTTCGGCTTGGGCTTGGTCCAAAGCGAAGCCCACAGATGCTACCTCCTTCCCAAGCTCTGATAAGTGGGCTTCATAAGGGTCGAGTCTACTGGATGAAGCCATCGACTCCTCTTTCTGCATTAACCATTAACATCTTATTAAATCATTAAGAGTAAGTTAATATACTACTCAAAAAGATTGAGTCGTTACATTTAAGGCTTGAAAGTTTTATTTAGGGTTGGTGCTTGCTTGGAAACATGACGTTGACGAGGTTGGATGTGTGCACAACCCTTTATAAACTCTGTTAGTCTTGGAAGAGTTTTATTGGTAAAGTAAAAAAAAAACGAATTCCTCAGGTGGTATATGTTGCAGAATCGTCAGGAGACACAACGACAGAAACAAGAAAACGAAAGAAAGAAAAGCGACAAGAACGCAACGATTTACATGGTTCGAGAATAATCCCTACGTCCACGGGAGAGGCATGACTCTCACTATTCAGGAGCACAAAATTACAGAGGATTTTCAGTAGTAACCCTAGCCCGAAAATGTGCTATAAAACAATGGAGAAGATGCAGACTCACTTTTCGAACAGTGGTCGTCTTCTCCATTGTTTTATAGCCCATTTTCGGGTTAGGGTTACTACTGAAAATCCTCTGTAATTTTGTGCTCCTGAATAGTGAAAGTTCTGCCTCTCCCGTGGACGTAGGGATTATTCCCGAACCACGTAAATCGCTGTGTTCTTGTCGCTTTTCTTTCTTTCGTTTTCTTGTTTCTGTCGTTGTGTCTCCCGATGATTCCGCAACTGGTATCAGAGGGTGAGTTCAGAATTCTCCAACGATGGATCTGGATGAAGGCAAAGTGAAGATCGATCGCTTCGATGGAACTGATTTCAGTTTCTGGAGGATGCAGATCGAGGATTATCTTTATCAGAAAAAGATGCACTTGCCATTTCTGGGTGTGAAGCCGGCAGACATGGAGAAGTCAGAGTGGGAGCTACTGGATCGACAGGTTCTGGGTGTTGTGCGCCCAACGTTGGCCAAAAACGTGGCGTTCAACATCAGAGAGGAAAAGACGACGGTGAACCTGATGAAAGCCCTCACAAACATGTACGAGAAGCCTTCTGCGGCAAATAAAGTGCATTTGATACGACAATTGTTCAACCTGAAAATGGTTGAAGGGAGAACTGTTGCAGATCATATCAATGAATTCAATACCATCATAAGTCAGTTGTCATCGGTGGACATTGATCTTGGTGATGAGGTATGTGCGTTGGTTTTACTATCTTCGTTACCAGAGAGTTGAGAAGCAACTGTAACAGCTGTGGGAAACACTTCGGGGAATAAGAAGATGACTTTGAAAGATACACGAGACCTAATCTTTAGTGAGGATGTTCGAAGAAGAGAATCAGACAGATTCTCTGGTTCTGCTTTGAACGTTGAAGGAAGAGAAAGATACCCACAGTGGGACAATCGCAGAGGACGATCGAAGTCAAGAGGAAAGAGCAGAGACAAGGCAAAGGGGTCTGGTTCAACCTGCTGGACTTGCGGGAAGAAAGAACATGTCAAGGAGTGAAAAGATAACCAGAAGGGGCCTGAAACTAGTGGAGCAAACACTGCAGTTGAAGGAACTGATGACGTGTTGCTGCTGAGCGTGGACAACCCGATGGAGTCTTGGATTTTAGACTCTGGGGCGTCTTTCCATTCTACATCGGAGAAGGGTTTCCTGAACAATTTTGTTTCTGGAAATTTTGGCAAGGTGCATCTTGCTGATGACGAGCCCTTGCAGATTGTGGGTAAAAGAGATGCACGGATCAAGACCAACAGTGAGAGTCTGCTGGTTCTGGAAAACGTGAGGTATATCCCTGGCTTGAGAAGAAACCTTATTTCTGTTGGATAACTTGATGATGCAGGGTTGAGTACCACATTCACTGGTGGTGCATGGAAGATCACCCGAGGATCTATGGTCATAGCTCGGGGAGTAAAGAATGACACCCTGTACAACATGACAGAAACTTGCATGGACATGGCTACATAACTGGAAGCTGTTGGAGGTTCTCAACTGTGGCACTACAGATTCGGCCACATGAGTGAAAATGGGATGATGGTGCTGGCAAAAAAAGGGTTTCTACCAGAGCTGAAGTCGGTGGAAGTAGGCTTATGTGAAGATTGCATCTTTGGAAAGCAGAAGAAGATGTCCTTTGCAAAAGGAGGCAGAACACCGAAGGATGGAAAGATGGACCTGGTGCATACAGATGTTTGGGAGCCTACACCAGTACCACCCCCCAGAGGGTCACAATATTATGTGACATTCATCGATGACTCAACAAGGAAAGTATGAGTTTACTTTCTGAAGAATAAATCTGATGTGTTTAAGATGTTTCAGAAGTGGAAAGTCATGGTGGAGAACGAGTCAGGAGCAAAGCTGAAATGTTTGAGGTTCGACAACGGTGGAGAGTATGGCAGTCAAGAGTTCAGGGAATTTTGTTTTGAAAATGGAATTCGGTGGGAGAAGACAATCCCAGGAACACCACAACAAAATGGTGTGACAGAGAGGATGAATAGGACACTGAATGAATGTTCCAGGAGCATGAGGCTGCATTCGGGGTTACCCAAGACCTTTTGGGCTGATGCAGTGAATATGGAAGCATATCTCATAAACATGAGTCCCTCTGTGCCAATGGGAGAATGTCTACCTGAGGAACTCTGGTCTAGTAAGGTGGTAAGACTCACATTTACGAGTCTTTGACAATTTAGCATATGTTCATGTTGATGCTAATGCAAGGGACAAGCTTGATGCCAAGTCCAAAAAATGTTTCTTTATTGGCTATGATGGTGAGGAGTTTGGGTATCGCTTTTGGGATGATCTCAACAGGATGATCATCAGGAGCCAAAACGTGGTATTCAATGAAGGTGTCATGTACAAAGATCGCCATGAAGTTGAAGATGAAAATGAGAACATTGAATCAGAATACAAAGAGCAAGTGGAGCTTGAAGGTGTATCTGAGCACGAGACATCAGAACCGGTGGAACCTACTATTCTAGTGGAGTCGAGGAGATCAACAAGGGTGCGGAGGCCTGTGCAGATGTATTCACCATCTTTACACTTTATTATTGACTGACGGTGGAGAACCAAAATGCTTTGAAGAAGCAATGCAGCTGAAGGAGTCGAGCAAGTGGGAGCTGACTATGAAGGAGGAGATTTCCTCATTGCATGATAACAACACTTGGGAGCTGACACCTCTACCAAGAGGAAAGAAAGCATTGCAGAATAAGTGGGTTTACCGGGTCAAGGAAGAACATGATGGCAAGAGGAGGTTCAAGGCAAGGCTGGTGGTGAAAGGCTTTCAACAGAAGGAGGGAGTAGATTTCACTAAAATCTTCTCACCTGTAGTGAAGCTTACCACCATCCGGGTGGTTCTCAGCATTGTGGCGTCAGAAGACTTGCATCTTGAGCAGCTTGATGTCAAAACTGCTTTCCTTCATGGAGATCTGGAGGTGGACATCTACATGCAGAAGCCAAAGGGATATGTAGTGTCTGGAAAGGAAGACCTGGTGTGCAAACTCCAGAAGAGCTTATATGGACTGAAGAAGGCACCGAGGCAGTGAAACAAGAAGTTTGATTCATTTATGTCTAAAAATGAATATAAACGATGTGACATGGATCAATGTTGTTACATCAAGTCTTTCGGTGATGAATACATTATACTGCTTTTGTATGTGGATGACATGCTCATTGCAGGATCATGCATGCAGAGGATTGATGAGCTGAAAGGGCAGTTGGCTGGGGATTTTGAAATGAAGGATCTTAGAGAAGCTGACAAGATTTTGGGGATGAAGATCAAGAGAGGCCGCACAACTGGAACATTAATGTTGTCACAGGCTGATTACATTGGGAAGGTCTTGAGAAGATTCAGTATGATGGAAGCAAATGAAGTCTCTATTCCCCTGGCGAGCCATTTCAAACTATCAAAGGAGCAATCACCAAAGACGGCAGGAGTGGTTGAGTATATGACAAGATTTCCATACACATCAGCTGTTGGAAGCCTGATGTATTCCATGGTCTGTACTCGAACTGACATCGCTCATGCAGTGAGAGTTGTGAGCAGGTATATGGCTAACCCTGGGAAGCAACATTGGGAAGCTGTGAAGTGGATACTGAGGTATTTGAAGGGCAGCAAGGAGGTATCTCTGTGCTTTGGGAAAGGAAATTTATTGCAGGGGTATGTGGATGCTGACCTTAGAGGCGATGTCGACAACAGGAGGAGTACCACGGGTTATGTTTTTACCTGTGGAGGAACTGCGGTAAGTTGGATATCACAATTGCAAAAGGTGGTGGATTTATCCACCATAGAGGCAGAATACATTGCTGTAACAGAAGCTGAGAAAGAGATGGTCTGGCCGAAGAACTTTTTGGATTAATTGGGAAGAAAGCGAGAGGAAAATGTATTACACTGTGACAATCAGAGTGCTATACATCTTGCAAAGAACCCGATATTTCATGCCCGAACGAAGCACATTCAGCTGAAGTACCATTTCATCAGAGGGTTGATACATGATGGGTTGTTGACATTGCAGAAGATATGTAGAACCAATAATCCGGCAGACATGTTGACAAAGCCTATGGTGATACAGAAGTTGAGGCACTGCTGTGCCTCTGTTGGTCTCCACTGATGAACGGAGGATGAGAGGCAGAATAATGGAGGACATGATGAGAGCACAAGAGAAAAACAGTTTGTATTTCATGAATATGTGAATGAGAAGCATGCCACTGGTGAGTGAAGAAGAGGAAAAACTGAGATTAAGTAAGTTGTCTTCATGAGTTGCATTGAAGCATAGCAGTGCAGTGGATCATGCTACAAGTGGGAGACTGTTGGATTGGTGTTGCTCGATCCGGTTGGGCTGAATGCTTGTGGCCCGCAACTGTCGTGGGTTGAGCTCCGCGGTGAGCTCGTTGGGGGTTGCAGGGGGCAATGCGCCCCTGATTCGGGGGTCCGGGGGCCGAAGGCCCCCGACCCAATTTATTTGGAACTGTAGCATCTCTGACTACTGTAGCAGAGCCGACCGACCAACACCGACAGACACTGTAGCAGTGCGGACTTCAGAGTCAACTTTATTGTAGCGCTTTTGACAAAGCCAGCCGCCATTCACTGTAGCGACGCAAACTCACTTTTCGAACATTGATCGTCTTCTCCATTGTTTTATAACCCATTTTCGGGCTAGGGTTACTACTGAAAATCCTCTGTAATTTTGTGCTCCTGAATAGTGAAAGTTCTGCCTCTCCTGTGGACGTAGGGATTATTCCCGAACCACGTAAATCACTGTGTTCTTGTCGCTTTTCTTTCTTTCATTTTCTCGTTTCTATCGTTGTGTCTCCCGACGATTCCACAACAGTATAGGCATCATGGTTCAGTTGATGATGCGTCGACAAGTGAAGATGAGCTCCTTGTAAAGATTCGACTAGTAGTGGTTCAACTGATCTTCTTGGTAACCTTTGGTTTCCTCATAGTGTACTATTCTGAATGAGATGACCATGTCCCATATCTTGACGTCATCCTTAGTGCACTAAGAGAGCATTGGTCTTATGCCGTGCTAATTTTTTAAAAGTCACTGGGCTTGATAAGTGGTCTTTATTTGTGTTGTACACCAGACAGATGGTTCTATGGAGGCTTGGTTAGCTCGGAGTGATAATTGGGTTCCCTTGTAGGAATGCCTTGGATGGAATCTTGGACACCAGTCATTTCCTTTTGATGTGACCGCCAAGCAGATGCCGCTCTGGGCTTAATCGATGATCTTATATGGACTTTTGTCTTTGTACCAATATCTATCTTATGAATATGAAGTATGTGCTACCCTGGGTTAGTTCCATGGACTCCAGTTCGATGAATCTGAGGTTACCCTGAACTTTTAGTTGGGATCAGAGGTGTGTTTAAAAGGGTAATGAATTCCAATGGTCTGGATCTGGGTTACACCTTTATCTATGTTGAGGCATGTCACGACCCGTCCTCGGGACTGTGCCGTGACTACCCCAAGCTCGTCTTCCTTAGGCCAGGGGCTGATGACTAGCACCAAAAGACATATCCCAGAGAAAGGGAAGACATTGCCTTTAATCCTGCAACTCACACAGACTGTACACAACCAGAGATAACCAAAAAGTACTAATATAGTAAAAGAATGTTGAAAGTAAATGAGCCAGTATACAAACCCAACTAAAGTACAAGTATAGGAAAAAGGGAAAAAAACTCTTGGATCGTCCACCGGGAAATCCTACCTGAAGGGTAGGTACAGATCTTGATCAAGTCGTCCCTGAGGTATGTCCCGTCTAAGTCCATCTCCGAGCAGCCCCCCATCCGTCTCTCTTAGCCTCGATCACTGCTGTTCGTCGTCTGCACTGGACACAACATGGTGCGGGTGAAGCCCGTGCAGGGGTGAGCATAACGATACTCAGTAGGGACCCTGAGACCCCCAAAGGTCTCCCATAATCCACTAAGGATAAACCACAGTAGTAAGGATACAATCACAAAGTATCATCCAACCCTACTTAGGTATATGCCCATATATATACCTAAGTAATCAAATACAATCCGACTCCAACTCTTGATCCCAAACACAACCCGTTCCACGAAGAAGAAAGACAACTCATTGATAACAACACAGAGTCAAGGCCCAGCTCACACAAGTATACAACTTATGTAGAGAGATATAGATGATTAGATATAGCCACCGAATCATCTACTCTGTCGAACCCACGTTGGATCCTGGTATAATAATCAGAGCTGCCGAACCCACGTAGGATCCTGAAACAGTAATCAGAGCTGTCGAACCCACATAGGATCCTGAAACAGTAGTCGGAGTTGTCGAACCCATGTAGGATTCTGGAACAGTAGTCAGTCCTGTCGAACTCACGTAGGATCCCTTTATCACAATGCAGTCAGCCATAGGGTTCTCGCACAAAACACACATGATTTTGGGAGGGTCCGCTCCTCAATCCAAGTGTCTATACATTAACTGCCATGAAGTCCCAAGTTGATGTATACAAAAGATCCGTCTTGCCATAAGAAACCCAACGCGACAGACGACGTGTCAATCAGACGCCCGGTCTGAGAGTTATTGACATTTCTGTTCCGAGGGCCTGGTTGGATTTACGTTCGATCCAACCCGACCATACCCCAACTGCGTCCAAACCTCAAGTGGGGTATACCAAAAGAACCGTCTCCCTCCAAGGTTTCTGTCGCCGTATATGGTTCATCAATCGGACACCCGTAGCTCAAGTTACGGTCAAAAGAGTGGAAACAGGTCAAAGCGGGTCCGGGTCCGGTCCGACCCAGTCAGACCGACCCGGCCCAACCCGAGTCCGGACCAGGGTCCGACCCGGCACGCAGGGGAGGCCCGACCCATGCTGGGTCTGACTCGTGCTGGGCTCGGCCCGCGCTGGATTTGGCCCATGCTGGGTCCGGCCCGCGCGACACCCAA
Organism: Viscum album; assembly: GCA_963277665.1. Taxonomy (NCBI): domain Eukaryota; kingdom Viridiplantae; phylum Streptophyta; class Magnoliopsida; order Santalales; family Viscaceae; genus Viscum; species Viscum album. The sequence goes on from OY728151.1 coordinate 572,078,456, forward strand.
GGTGGTTCCCCTTTGACCTGTGCGCGATGCACCATCTGGCTCCCTCCGCGGTTGCCGATTCTGACGGATTTTCTCTACAATTTCACTCTGATTCTTTGAGGTAAGACCCCTAGATCCTTATCCTCTTGATTTACAAACGATTTTAGGCTTTCCCATCGCCCTATTAGTTTGACCGAACCCTAGGGTTGGGTTAATCTGGTTTCTGTTGGTTTTCTTCTAATGCTAGGGCATGCGAAAGGCTCCTCGGGTCAGCTTGGGTGGGTTTCTGTGTTTGCCAATGAAGGAGATGCACCTCGGTCCCTTTTCAGTATACCGCCGCTCTCCGAGGTAAGGGTTTACACTCGCTGTTTTGTTTTGCATCATTCTTTTTGGGTCCTTTTGTGATTTAGGGACCATGGTAGTTGTTTATAGAGTGTTGGTGTCTCCGTGGAGTCTTTCTCTCATATACATAGGTATGTATGTGTGTGTGTGTGTGTGTGTATTCCATGTGTATATTCCCTCATGGAGAGGGGAATACATGCATTGGGTTGAGGGATATATATATATATGACGTATGTTCGTGCAAGTGTGGGGCGATCTTGTCAAAGGCACCAAGAGAAGAAGCGTTGGCTTGGTCTTCTTTTGAGGTAGGGTCTTTAACCTTACCCTTTTAATTAAGAATAAATTAGTTTCCTACTTAATGCTTCTTTGATAATTTTAATTGAAATTCTGGAATGAACTGCTAAATTATAATAAGTGATTTGTTTGAAAAACAGTCATGATTTTCTAACAAAACCCCTCCATAAGTGGTGTGCTGTCTTCTAACAAAAAATTATTGGTATTTGCACAATGTTTTGTGGTTTTTTAATATAATTTGACAACATAGTGCTATGTAAGGCATGTTAGGACATGAACTCTAATGTAATTAGAAAACAGGGGTTTTCTTTATGGGTGTTTATGGAACCGTTGCACCTTCAAAGTGCCATCTTACCTGAGGGGGGTGTTCTCATGCTTTCCTAGATGTAGGAAGCCTAATTTAAATTATATGGAAGTTGGATTGAGAGGTAGGAGATGTTTTCCTCCCTTGTCATATTATTCCCTTGACTTAATGGATTATATGAACTTGAAATTATTAAATGGGTTTTAGCAAAAATGTGAATTGGGATGAATGGGTGGGTATACCCATGTCATATGAATAAATGTAAGTGGTAATAAATGGGTTGGTATACCCATGTCATATGAATAAATGTAAGTGGTAATAAATGGGTGGGTATACCCATGTGACACTGTTGAGTGTAATTGGCTAAATGAGTGGCATACTCATTTGGTTGATTTGAATTGTTTAAAGGGTTAATTAAATAATAATGGAAATTTGAGTGGGTAAAATCATGTTATATGTATATTTTGAGTGTGATTTTAAACAATGATTTGGTATACTCCTTGGTTGATTTGGTTATAAAATGGGATTAATGAGTGGGTATACCCATTGTATGAATTGAATGTAAATGGTTATATATGAGTGGGTAAACTAATATGGCGTTGAACGTTGAATGGTGTGAAATGAAGTGAATGATTGTATAAATGTAATGGATGGATCTCCATGGATCTTGAATGTGGCAGTGGACGCCTTAGGTTGAGTATGCCCCTTGGATCTTGATTCCGTGGGATGCCTTGGGACTTGCTACCCCTTGGATCCAGCTTGCTTGGACTCACGTAGGACATGTCCAGTATGACATTCTCCTAAGACTCTAACCAGTGCCTAACTGAGTTTCCATCGTGATGCTTATAGGACTCGATGAGGATGCTTTGGTCTTTGACACCTTGGATCCGGACCTTCATGGTCTGACTCTTTGACATATGACACGACCGTGAGTTATATGATACACTCGAATATACGACTTGGCCATGGTAAATTGTGACATGTATAATTATACGGTTTGTCCTTGATTAATCTAACTCTTGTGGCATGAACGACAAGGCCGTGATTGATATAGCACATGGGGGTACAACAAGGTCGTGGTGGTTTAACATATTTGGATGAACGACAAGGTTTTGTTGATTACTTGTGCATTATTTATAGCTACCTTATCATAGGAGCTTGACTATCTTGTGCAGGGAGCCTTGAGGGTCTATGTTAGTATCACTAGATTAGCAGTTTACATGCCATGGGCATCTTCACTTTCTTTTACTGCTTTATTATTTACCTTCACACTACCTTATTTATATATTGAACAAATTTGATTGGGCTTGACACCGTGGGTTACGACCTACTGAGATGTTATCTCACACCTTGCTCAGGTACCATTGGTACCCGAGTAGACATTCTTATTTGCAGGGATATGGAACTTTTCTTGTGCTATTTTCTTGTACCTGGGAGTTAGGAGAAAAATACCAAGTTGGATATCAGGATGCTTGTGGACATTGCCCTTGGGGATTCACTATCATTTCTACATTTTTGTACTGAAATGTAAATCATGCCGTTTGTTACTCATTTAGCTTATGTATCCTCATCTATCATGCATAATTGTACAAAATGACATTGGATATAACTTATATTCGGTTGAGATTACTTTTGTTTTGTGCTGTTTTAACATTGTTTTAAACTGCATCTGCTGCTGCTTTCTATTTACTATCTGTTTACCACTGTGCACTTTGAGTATGAGGGTATATTCTCTCCACCGAACTACCTTTACACCATCGCTGCTAGTCGGAAGCCTCTAGTATATAGGGAGATGCACTTGAGGCCATGTAGTGACCAGTCTGGATATTGGTTTGATGGTAAGTCGGCTCAGGATGTTACAATGTTGGCTCACGATAACAGGATGGCTCATGATAGTAGTCACAGTAGTAGGGTAGATCACTGTAGCAGGTTGGTTTCACAATAGTAGGTTGGTCGCACAATCTAGTATTTTTAAAATTTCCAGTTTCACTCAGAATGTCGTAAATATGACTTTTTATCATAAAAATGTTTTTAAACCCTTAAACAAGGGAAATTACAAGTCATTTCAATGAAGATATTTATATCCTTGGTTTCTTGAAAGAATGAAGCTTTTAATATGTCTCTTTCCATGTGAATTAATTGAGATTCACATTAATGTTTAATTAATTTTTGATCTACAATATGGAGATCTAGATGGTCTCATATCCTTAAATCTAAAATGAAGATACCCCCTTCATTCGAATATTTGATTTCTTTATTCAAGTATGAAAGAACCAGTTTTTTGATCTTGACCCTTGAAGAGTCATCTGTGTCTACTAAGAGCCACCCTGTTTTTGTTTTTGGACATGTCCAACGAATTGTTTTGCACTCTATTTTTTATAGTAGCGAGTCACGTTTGAGGCATGAGCTTGTTGCTCTATTTAATTTTCCTCCTATGCAAAATTTGAATGGTTATTTGAGCCGTTATCTTCGGGAAATCTAGACATCAACTTCATCATCTTCTTCCTCCACTACTTTGGTGCAACGTGTTTGGGAACTTCAGTTCCAGGTAGATGATTTGTTGCTTCTCTTGTTTTATGGGAAATCATAAAATTATCACGCTTTATCCCTTTGAGTAATAGTGAAATTAATTTTAATAAATATTATATTAGATAAAATAATTAATTTTGGTTTTGGTTATAATGATCGCATGAGTTTTCCACCGTGATAATGGTTTGTCTCTTATACTAGGTCGATTACATCTGCCACCACAGAACACAACACAGGGAATAAAATTGCAGTAAATCACAGACTCAGGGACTTAACCCCGCGACCTGCCCCCACCCCCCCAAAAACCTTACCACTCCACCACCAATAATGGTGCATAATGGCTTGTCTCTTGTTTTTCTATATAGTTCGCTATCTACGTTTATTCTATGATTTGGATTAACATGTTTGTTATGCTATGGTTTAACATGTTTGATATGATGAAATTGGATAAAGAACGTAAAACTGGTAATTCTTGTCGGCTAAAGAGAAAATAATCTAGTAATGCTTGTGGATTAAAAATATCAAAGAGGTGTATTTAATGAAACCATTCTTATAATTTGATGGAAATCAAATTGTTGCTTGACGCATGTTCAAATGATATCATTCATCCTTAAAGTTTGACGAAACTGGAATTTATGATTGAAATCATGTTTGATTAATTCATAGTTGTTATAACTGAGGACTTAGGTTACCCATGGATGTAAGGTATGATAAATGTATCTGTTAATTCAAGATGGTAATGAACTGGTTTTTTGATAAAGATAAATGTTTGGGGTTGAGTGAGCCTATTTTCTTGTGAAGGCTGAATGCATTGGTTTTTAGGGATTATATGAACTACTGAATTTTGTTGTTTGGATAATTAATTGTGTAATTTATCTTGATATGAGCCTTGAGATGCAACGTGATGTGATCCAGAAATGCCTGATGGTTGACGAGACATGGTCAAGGATGCCCTAGTTTGTGGCAACAAATGGCGTCAGTGATGGCGGGATGGATGCCTGGAGATGTTGGGGGTGACACCAGGGATGATGGAACATATTGAAGTTGGACTTGATCATTATTGTGCTAAAATTCGAGATGCTTTCTTGTTAATGAATATTCTTTAAAGTCCAGATGACTTGGTTACTTGTTTCTGCTTTCATTTCCCCACTGCTTAAGGTATCTGGTTATGCATGGTTTATACATCTCTTTTATTTAGGAAGAGTCATAGATCACTTGGAATTATGGAATGATGATGAATAATAAATGTTTTAACCATGAGGTTGGTGGTTTAATGGAATTCTAATGATAATTCTCGAGGAACCGTTGAATGGTTGGTTTATGAATGAAGGGCATAGAAATCAGTCGACGATCATGTTAATGAAAATATTTAACACAGTGTGAAATGTTTAATGGAAAGAAATAACTGAAATCCTTCTTGGATGTTTATGTGCATATAGTATACCTAGTCCTTAATAGTGACATCGATTATCTAAGAGATGATACCTATAGTTGATCCTAAGATTAGGTAGATGCCCATAGTGTGGTTGTGAGATTTATATATATATATATTTTATGTTATGTGATTTCATTCTCTACCCAATCCATATCAATAGGGTGACTGAAACTTAGTGGAATTTGTGAGGGTGTTTTCTCCAATATACAAGTTAGTGAGGAACAGATGATTAACTACTCCCTCTTGCCCCGCTCTCTTATCCTGGTAGTATTATGCGCTTATATGCATGGTGGTTGTTGCAGAATCGTCGGGAGACACAACGACAGAAATGAAAAAACAAAAGAAAGAAAAGCGACAAGAATACAAAAATTTACGTGGTTCGAGAATAATCCCTACGTCCACGGGAGAGGCAGAACTTTCACTATTCAGGAGCACAAAATTACAGAAGATTTTCAGTAGTAACCCTAGCCCAAAAAATGGGCTATAAAACATGGAGAAGACGATCACTGTTTGAAAATGTGAGTCCGCATCACTACAGTGAATGGCAGCCAGCTTTGTCAAAAGCGCTGCAGTGCCTGCCGGCCAGAAGTCAAAAGCGCTACAGTGAAGTTGACCCCGAAGTCCGCACCGCTACAGTTCCTGTTGGTGTCGGTCGGTCAGCTCCGCTACAATGGTCAGCATTGCTACAGTGCCAAAAAAATTGGGCCGGGGACCTTCGGCTCCCAGACCCCCGGAGCAGGGGCGCGTTACCCCCTGCAACCCCCAAAGAGCCCACCGTGGAGCTCGACCCACGATAGTTGCGGGCCACAAGCATTCGGCCCAACCGGATCGGGCTACACCAATCCAACAATCTCCCACTTGGAGCCTGATCCACTGCACTGCTAGGCTTCGATGCAACTGATAAAGACAACTTACTTAATCTGAGTTCTTCCTCTTCTTCACTCACCAGTGGCGTGCTTCCCATTCACTGATTCATGAAATACAAACTGTTTTCCACTTGTGATCCCATCTGGTCCTCCATCATTCTTCCTCTCATCCTCCGTTCATCAGTGGAGACCAACAGAGGCACATCAGTGCCTCAACTTCTGTATTTCCATATGCTTTGTCAACATGTCTTCCGGATTGTTGGTTCCACAGATCTTCTGCAAAGTCAGCAACCCATCCTGTATCAAACCTCTGATGAAAGGGAAGTAAGAGGAATATAAAAGAACATCCTCTCACATAAAAACATGGAGCATAAAAGGAATGATATAAAAGAGATTACATGAAAAGAAAGAGAGGGGTCGGATCCCTTACCTTAAAACGTGACTCTTGAAACTCAAAGGATTGGACCTTGAGGGCTTGGGGGCAACTTGGGAGGACTCCTTGGAAGGTAAGAAGACCAGAAATTCATTGGGGAAGAGTTGGGAGTGAAAACCAAAGGAGGAAAGGGTGGGTATTTATAGGGAAAGTGAGGGGACAAGGCATTAATGGCCAAGGGACACCTCACATGTGCTTTTCTCAAACCCATGTGCTCTCCCTTGGCATTTATCATGGAGTTAGGCCACATGAGGCCCCCAAAACAATAATTCATCACCCTTGGCCGGACAAACCTCAAAAGATCTCATGACATCATCATGACACCGTTATGATTTCATTAAACATATCGAAACCCTAAAACGGTAATTTTACTATTCACTGAAAATTCAACTTTCTCAGAATAATCCCAAAATTTCACTTTAACCAAATATCAATGCTCTGATTTCAAAAATGAAATCTATTTTATAAAAATAATTTTCTAAATATTTTTAATTTAATTTTTAAATAAAAACACTATTCCTCGAAAATTCATTTTTTCCAGAAAAAAACCCCAAAAATTACCATAACATAATATCGATGCTCTGAGTTCAAAAATAAAGTCATTTTTATAAAAATAATTTTCTAATTATTTTTAATTAAATTTTTAATTAAAAACACTATTCATCCGAAAAAACTAATACTTGATTAATAATTTATGAAACCGTTATTTACGCATTTTATTGAATCACATTACTTAATCTAGGTGTCTAAATTATATTAAAACTTTCTTTGAGTGAAATTACTAATCCATTTGGTCACATTACTAATCCTAAGCGTAAAATCACTATTCATAATTTGCTATTCATCAAAAATTAAGTTGATCTTATTAGACTCCAAATTCCTTACTGAACACTTTTGTAGAAGACCATTTTTGAAAATCATTACACATCATTAGTTATTTAGGGTTTACATAAATGTTTTAAAATATCCCTTTTTCAAAAATTCATCAATAAAATACATTCTAAAATTATCTAGACATTTGAAATTTCACAAACATCACTAAAGGAGAAATCTCAATTTATTCACCCGAAAGGATTACACAAGGAAGCTAGGGTCTCGTCACATATACCCTTATAACACTGGCATACGACCGAAGTGTAAGGTGTGCTATGGTGAGAGAATCTGAGGGAGGCTCAGATAACATTGCCCTAGTAGTAATCTCTACTAACTTGAACTTCTCCCTTAGGTGTTTCCGTTCAAGCTTGACACGTTGGAGTTCGGCTTGGGCTTGGTCCAAAGCGAAGCCCACAGATGCTACCTCCTTCCCAAGCTCTGATAAGTGGGCTTCATAAGGGTTGAGTCTACTGGATGAAGCCATCGACTCCTCTTTCTGCATTAACCATTAACATCTTATTAAATCAATAAGAGTAAGTTAATATACTACTCAAAAAGATTGGGTCGTTACATTCTTCCCCCCTTAAGAAATTTCGTCCCCAAAATTTACACTTGAGGCCTAGTCGAAAAGGTGAGGGTACTTTTGCTTCATTGTTTCCTCAGGCTCCCAAGTCGCTTCTTCATATTTATGATTCCTCCACAACACTTTCACAAGGTGGGTAGTCTTGTTTCGTAGGACCTTGTCTCTATGGTCCAAGATCTCCACTGGCTGCTCCTCGTAAGAGAGGTCATGTTCCAGTTGTACCACCTCTGGGTTCAGTACATGCGAAGGGTCGGGTATGTACTTCCTCAAGAGAGATACATGGAAGACATCATGAACTTGAGCTAGGTTCGGTGGGAGTGCTAGACGATAGGCCACTGCTCCTATGCGATCAAGGATTTCATAGGGGCCAATGTACCTAGTGTTGAGCTTCCCTTTCTTCCCAAACCGCACGACTATCTTCCATGGAGAAATTCGAAGGAAGACTTTGTCACCAACACCAAACTCCAAGTCCCTTCGACGATTGTCAACATAGATCTTCTGCCGACTCTGAGCAGGCTTTATGTGTTGTTGGATGGAATGAACCTGTTCCATCATCTCTTGCACGAGATCAGGCCCAAGAAGCTTCCTCTCACCAGTTTCATTACAACAAGTAGGAGTTCTACACCGCTTTCCATATAGAGCTTCATAGGGTGCCATCTGAATACTCGAATGGAAGCTGTTGTTATAGGAGAACTCAACTAATGGGAGGTGTTGATCCCATCCACCTTTAAATTCCATTGAGCATAATCTCAACATGTCTTCGAGTGTCTGAATAGTCCTTTCAGATTGGCCATCAGTTTGAGGATGATAGGCCGTACTAAAATTCAATTCAGTATTCAAAGCATGTTGAAGACTTCTCCAGAATTTTGATGTGAATCTTGGGTCACGATCAGATACGATGGATAGTGGTACCCCATGCAGCCTTACCACTTCCTTCACGTATATCTTGTCAAGATGATCCAGAGAGAAATCTTCCCGAATAGAGATAAAATGGGCTGTCTTGGTGAGACGGTCCACAATAACCCATATCGCATTGTTTCCTTTGGATGTTTTTGGGAGACCAGTTACAAAGTCCATAGTGATATTATCCCACTTCCATACTGGTATGGGTAGTGGTTGTAATATCCCCTTAGGAAGTTGTCTTTCTTCCTTTACTTGCTGACACACCAAGCACCTTGTAGTGTAATCAGCAATCTCCCTCTTCATGTTATCCCACCAATAATGATCACGAAGGTCTCTATACATCTTAGTGCTTCCCGGGTGTATAGAGAATGTAGAGCTATGAGCTTCATCCATCAGTTCTTTCTTTATCTCCGGAATAGATGGAACACATAGTCTTGTACGAAATTTCAATACACCTTCTTGATCAATATTGAAATCAGGGAACTTCCCATCCTTTACAGCCTCAAACTTCTCCTGCAGCAAAGGATCTTCTTTTTGAGCCTTCTTGATCCTCTCTAGTAATGAAGGTTGAGAAATCATTTGGAATAGGGTTGATGATGTCCCTTTCCTTATAATTCCCATGTCCAGTTTTACTAGATCTTTAATCAAGGGATCTCCTAAGATCCTCATTGTTGCCAAAACAACAGGATCTTTCCTGGTTAATGCATCCATGACTTTGTTTGCTCTTCCCGGGTGATAATGAATTGAATAATCATAGTCTTTAATAAGCTCCAACCATCTACTTTGTCTCATGTTCAATTCTTTCTGTGTGAAAATATACTTTAGACTTTGGTGGTCAGTGTATATATCACATTTCTCCCCATAAAGATAGTGCCTCCTTATCTTTAGAGCAAAAACAACTGCCGCCAGCTCTAGATCATGCGTAGGATAATTCTGCTCATGAATCTTCAACTGTCGAGATGCATAAGCAATTACCTTGTCATTTTGCAAGAGGACGCACCCAAGCCCTTTTAGAGATGCATCGCTAAAAATAATGAATCCTTCTCCGATAGAGGGTAGTGTTAACACCGGTGCAGTAACCAATCTCTTCTTCAGCTCTTGGAAACTTTCCTCGCATTCCTTTGTCCAGATGAACTTAACCCCTTTTCGAGTCAACTTGGTTAGTGGATTAGAAAGCCATGAATTTTTTTTCACAAACCTCCTATAATATCCTTCTAAACTGAGGAAACTACGAATATTAGTTACTGTTGTGGGTTGAGGCCACTCCTCCACAACCATTGTCTTTGCAGGGTCAACCGAGATTCCTTCATTGGTTACGATGTGCCCCAAGAAATCCACCTATTGTAACCAAAACTCACACTTGCTGAACTTCCCAAAGAGCCTCTCCTTCCACAGAGTTTTCAATATAACCCTTAGATGATCTTCATGCTCCTCACGACTTTTTGAATATATCAAAATATCATCAATAAAAACTACCACAAAGTTATCAAGGTAGTCCTTAAAGTCTCTATTCATCAAATCCATGAAAATAGCAGGAGCATTAGTCAAGCCGAAGGGCATAACAGTAAACTCATAATGCTCATATCTTGATCGGAAGGTAGTCTTTGGAATATCTTCCTTCTTCACCCTCAGTTGATGATAACCAGATCGAAGGTCAATCTTAGAGAAGAATTGAGCCCCACGAAGTTGGTCAAATAAATCATCAATTCTTGGAAGAGGATATCTGTTCTTCACTGTGATCTCGTTCAGTTCTCTATAATCGATGCATAGCCGCATTGATCCATCCTTCTTCTTCACAAAGAGAACTGGTGCTCCCCAAGGAGACACACTCGGTCGGATAAACCCCTTCTCCAACAAGTCTTGGAGTTGTTTCTTTAACTCTTCTAGCTCCACATTTTCCATTCTATACGGAGTCTTTGATATCGGTTGGGACCCAGGTATGAGTTCAATGGAGAACTGTACATCTCTTTCTGGGGGAGGTCCAGGTAACTCCTCAGGAAATACATCCATGTATTCCTGAACAATCAGAACATCTTCTATTTGTATGCTCCCTTTTCCTTATTCATCATCACCAATTAACTCCATAAAGAATGCTATAGGAGGTTCTTCTAGATAGGGATCAGTTCGGGATATCTCTCCTTGGAAGATAACTGTAGGTCGTTCATTCAAGACTACTGAGATTTCCTTACTCCTGCATTTGATCTTAGCATTATACTTTGAGAGCCAGTCCATCCCTAGTATAATGTCGAATTCCATCATGGGGATGACTAATAGATTTGCGATAAGATTGTTCTCACCAAAGTAAACACTAGAGTCTCTAAATACTGTTGATGCAAGGATAATCCCACTTGGAGTCTTGACAGACAACACTACCTCTAGCAGTTCGGGGATTGATTCTATATTCCTTGAAAACTTGGAGGAAATAAAGGAATGCGTAGAACCAGAATCAAATAAAGTACTTGCTAGTTTTGAGAGGACAACAAGAGTACCTGCTACCACATCGTTCGGGAATTCAACTTCAGCTGTTGTGATAGCGAAAGAACGACCTTGCTCTCTTGGCCTCTGCTGAGGTTGGTGGTGATTCCCCTCCATCGCCCTCGGATTGGGACATTGGTTAGCAAAGTTCCCAAGCTATCCACACTTGAAGCATGTGACTTCAGGTAGGGCCAGAACCATCTTTCCTCTGTCGTTAGTGTTGGGAAGCTGAGGCTTCACCTCACTATGACAATTCCGAGCAATATGGCCTCCTCTTCCACACTTGTAGCACTTGCCACTTCCATTCAAGCAGTTCCCCAGATGATTCTTCCCACATTTATTGCATGTGGTAAGTTGAATTTGCTTTCCACCTCTTCCCTGATCAAAATACTTCCCTAAACTGGGCTCCAACGATCTCTTCTTTTCATTTGGCTTATGAGACCACTGTGTCTCACAAAACTCCAGCTCGACTTTCATAGCACTTCGAACTATTTCTTCATAGCTATCATAGTCCCTGTTGGCTAGATTCTTCCACAGATGAGGTCGTAGTCCACCAAAGAATCTATCAACCTTCCCATTAGGGTCCATGACAAAGCTTGAGGTATAATGGGAAAGCCTTGTGAAGTTCATCTCGTAGCTTCCGACAGATTCGTTCTCCTTCTGCTTCAGCTCGAGAAACTCTTTCTCCATTCTCGTTCTCATGGAACGAGGGAAATACTTGTTAAGGAAGATTCCCCGAAATTCTTCCCACTCCATAGCTTCTATCTCTCCTCATGGCTTCGTGTTTTTGATCAGTGACCACCACTGATTAGCTTCTCCCTCTAGGCGGTAAACAGTAAGGGTGACCTTTTCTTGTTCCGAACAATAAATTATAGAAAAGATCTTTTCAATGGAGCTTATCCATTGTTCCGCAACCAATGGGTCAGTAGATCCACTGAATGTTGGCAGTCGTTGACGCATGAAGGACTCAACAGAGTGTTGTTCCCTTCGTGGTGAGGTCGGCCTCTCAGCTTGATTCAAGTTATTACTCATAACTTGAGTCAGTTGGTTCATCATTGGCATGAATGTTTCCATTCCGGCTTCCATCAGAGGGCCGTCAGCACATGGTGCATTGCGGTCACCATCGGCATGGTTCCTCCTATTTCCCGCCATTTTCTAAAAGAATAAAACCTTAGTAAGAAACTTATTTCATTTATGAATCTTTTAACTAAGACTTAATGCTTAGACAATTACACTTTTCTATAATTCCTTCATAATGATTCATAAAAAGCTTGTGATTAACCAAACATATCCCCCGGGAGTGTCGTAACCAAGAGTGCAGCAAGGCCCGTTATCGTGCACCAGTTCCCGTTCGAGTCTAGCTCAAAGCGGTGTTTTCGGGTTTTACCCCTATGTACATCTGTGCCAGAGCCGCCTCTACCTGCTCGTATCCAGATAGGGATGTATTTGTTTGATAAACCACTTACTCAATACTTACCAAAATACCAGGAAGTTTTCCTATATTTAAACTTTTCTATAGGGTTCTTCCTAAAGTTTTTATATCCTAATTTCAACAAATAACTAAACCATCCTTTGATACCAACTATAGCATCCCGTCTCTTTATAACATAAACTTTCATTACATTACACAAAACTGAGGATTGTTAAGGTTTAGTGTCTTGGAAACAAGGATCATAATACATAAAAAAAACATAAAACATTCTTCTTAAACACTTGAAAGGCTTCTCCTTTAGTTCATCCTATGTTCATTATGTATCTCATAACCTGGGGACATACATCAAAAGAAAGGGTGAGCAGAAGGCCCAGTAAGGGAAACAAGAGAAACATTTTACAAGTGAACTTGAGATACTTCAATAAGCACATGAAAAGAACTTTAAGGCATGAGAAAGAAATCATGAGATACATCATAATAAAAATAACATTTTTCATAACTTGAAGATGTGGCTACAACATTTAATATTGAAAATCGTTTCGTTTCACCAAGGTCCATCCCCAAGGTGTCGTTAAAAATTACCAAGGTTATTCACCAAGGCGTCGTTAAAATGGTCATCTCTAGAGATTAAGTCTTTACCCAATGCATTGGAGTGCTATCCGGGAGCACCCTTAAATTTGCCTTTATTATCATGTGATCCACATATATCATCATCAAACATTTCATAAATAACCCATATAGCATAAAGTAAATGGGTTTCATTTCATAATCATAACGTTTTAAAAACTGCTTTAAAGACATGATCTTTACGTTACTTTAAACCCACAGAAAGGGAAAGTGGGTATCATATATGTAAATCCCAGAATTTAAAATAGAAAATTTCTATATATATGTGAATACACCTTTAGAAATAGGAGCTTTGAGTATTCACTTTATAACATAAAATAATTTTGAGAAAAGAGAGGCATTTTGAGACGAAAATTCTGCAGCATAACGGCTATATTACAAGGTTTTAGAAAACTTTGAAAAGAGAGGGAACATGGGTTGAACAGTCATAATTGACCCATAAAATAGTAGAGGGACAGAATAAGAATTATATATTGACATGGTGATTCAATTTCAAGGACATACCATTTGAAATGAAAAACATGGAAGGAAGACAAAAGTTTGATTTTTCTTATAAAAATTCGGCAGCCTAACGGCGTCACTTAAACTTCAATAAAAAAGAATTGACAAGATCAAATAGGGTCCCTAATCATATGATCATAAGAGATTAGTATGATAGATATAGAGATCATACCCCAAAATAATAAAAAGGAACTTGAAAGACTTGACATGAAAATCGAACTTGAAAAATGAGAAGGGTGAAAGAATCCCTTAAAAATTCGGCAGCCTAACGACGTCACTTAAACATTCATAAAACGAAATGATGAGAGTAAGAGGGGATCTATCATCATATAAAAATGAAAGGGAAGTAAGAGGAATATAAAAGAACATCCTCTCACATAAAAACACGGAGCATAAAAGGAATGATATAAAAGAGATTACATGAAAAGAAAGAGAGGGGTCGGATCCCTTACCTTAAAACGTGACTCTTGAAACTCAAAGGATTGGACCTTGAGGGCAAATTGGGAGGACTCATTGGAAGTTAAGAAGACCATAACTTCGTTGGGGAAGAGTTGGGAGTGAAAACCAAAGGAGGAAAGGGTGGGTATTTATAGGGAAAGTGAGGGGACAAGGCATTAATGGCCAAGGGACACCTCACATGTGCTTTTCTCAAACCCATGTGCTCTCCCTTGGCATTTATCATGGAGTTAGGCCACATGGGGCCCCCAAAACAATAATTCATCACCCTTGGCCGGCCAACCCTCAAAAGATCTCATGACATCATCATGACACCGTTATGATTTCATTAAACATACCGAAACCCTAAAACGGTATTTTTACTATTCACTGAAAATTCAACTTTCTCAGAATAATCCCAAAATTTCACATTAACCAAATATCAATGCTCTGATTTCAAAAATGAAATCCATTTTATAAAAATAATTTTCTAAATATTTTTAATTTAATTTTTAAATTAAAACACTATTCATTGAAAATTCATTTTTTCCAGAAAAAAACCCAAAAAATTACCATAACATAATATCGATGCTCTGAGTTCAAAAATAAAGTCATTTTTATAAAAATAATTTTATAATTATTTTTAATTAAATTTTTAATTAAAAAACACTATTCATCCGAAAAAACTAATACTTGATTACTAATTTATGAAACCGTTATTTACCCATTTTATTGAATCACATTGCTTAATCTAGGTGTCTAAATTATATTAAAACTTTCTTTGAGTGAAATTACTAATCCATTTGGTCACATTACTAATCCTAAGCGTAAAATCACTATTCATAATTTACTATTCATCAAAAATTAAGTTGATCTTATTAGACTCCAAATTCCTTACTGAACACTTTTGTAGAAGACCATTTTTGAAAATCATTACACATCATTAGTTATTTAGGGTTTACATAAATGTTTTAAAATATCCCTTTTTCAAAAATTCATCAATAAAATACATTCTAAAATTATCTAGACATTTGAAATTTCACAAACATCACTAAAGGAGAAATCTCAATTTATTCACCCGAAAGGATTACACAAGGAAGATAGGGTCTCGTCACATAGCCCCTTATAACACCGGCATACGACCAAAGTGTAAGGTGTGCTATGGTGAGAGAATCTGAGGGAGGCTCAGATAACATTGCCCTAGTAGTAATCTCTACTAACTTGAACTTCTCCCGTAGGCGTTTCCATTCAAGCTTGACACGCTGGAGTTCGGCTTGGGCTTGGTCCACAGCGAAGCCCACAGATGCTACCTCCTTCCCAAGCTCTGATAAGTTGGCTTCATAAGGGTTGAGTCTACTGGATGAAGCCATCAACTCCTCTTTCTGCATTAACCATTAACATCTTATTAAATCAATAAGAGTAAGTTAATATACTACTCAAAAAGATTGGGTCATTACAGGGTCTCTGCCTCAGCTGCCTAATACCCACTATCGAAGGCTCCACCACCTAGTGTCTACTGGTAGCTTCTACTACTAGCGCTTGCTTTGCTAGGAAGCTCTCCATAGGTAGAGATCATTCTAGCACCCCAGCCTAAGTAGGGATGCTAAGAGATACCATGGATGCCCTAATATCTTGGAATAGTCCCTAATAAAAATCTTGAGGCCAAAAGAATGAGTCTCACACCATGTCTATAGAGTAGTGATAAAGCTTGGCGAATCTTGCTGAGAACCCTGCTACTATCATGCTACCCTACAGTAGGTGCAGTAGCTTCTGGATGAATACTGAGTGCATTCACTGGAAAGAACTCCTCCTTAAAGAGGCGATTTAAGTATTTCTAGGTGAGGGTTGCCTCATCATACGCCTGGATCATCAAGCTCCACCATCTCCCCACCGAGCCTTAAAGAAGGATCACGGCTAAGATCTCCATATAGTCGAGAGGCGTTCTCACTAGAAGGAAGACTCACATAACTGCCTTGAGCCAATCCTTCTCCACCTGGGGGTCATTCTCACCCCTGAACCTGGGAGGCCTCTACCTATTAAAATCATGTAAGGCACTGAGACTACATGAATCCTCTACTAGTAGGAATGGTAGGAGCTTCTGTTCAATGGGTAGTGGCAACACCGATACACCACCTAGTAGGGATACCTCTAGTTCTAGTCCATGGACTGATGCCTCATCACTAGGTGTACTATCCTCACATTCACGCATCAGAATCTTGTCTGGATGTCTATGTAGAGGCATACTGAAACAGATTAAGATGAACAAAAATCTATAGATTATACCTGGTGAGCTGACTCAAAATCAAGAAGAACACCAGAACAATCTCAGTTCTTATATAATGAATGCAACCAATGTTTTTATGTACTAAGTTGAAAAATATAATCTTGGGTCCTGGTGTATGGATACATTAGCCACATCACCAACACTGGACTCCCCGAGTCTAAAATTTAAACTCAAAACATTTAAAATTGTTTTCCCAAAACAAAACCATAGACTAGTGGGTTTTAAGGAGAACCGACCTTCTTTGATACCACTCTATCATGACCCACCCCCCATGACCCATTCCACTACTACCCCAAGGTCACCTCCCAAAGGCCAGGGGTTGGAGGCTAGTGCTAAAGGCATTATGTCACAAGTGGGAGGAATTTTCCCGAGTACCTGTATGCACACACCTACACATCCCCAACGCACAATGTTGAAAAGGTAAAAATGCATTCCACTTAGATAACCACTGAGAGTAATATGAAAAAATTGAAATTAAATGGGCCATAATACAATACCAATAAAATAAAAGTACAATATCTTAAAGTACGTCTGTGGTAAACAATACCTGAAGGGTAGGTGAAGGGGGTTCCACCTGAGGCCATAGAAGTATGCCTTGTCTGTTGGATCTCACTGGGCACCACCTGGTCCCGGACCACCAAAGTATCTATTGAAGCGTATATCATCTACACAAGAAATGACACATGTGGGAGGAGCCCATGCAGGGGTGTGTAACCAAATTCTCAGTAATGACCCCAAAACAAAAAGGTAATACCACAAAGGAAAGTATTCACAAATTTTACTACCAAAGAGGTACAAGAAATATTTCCCCTAATAAGTACAGTCAAGAGAGAGTCACTAGAGTCATCTCACACAAACATAAATCTAAGAAAGAAAGCAAGACTAATAGTAATAACACTTAACACCTTGTACCACTAAATTACTCGTCCCAAATGAGTGCTTAGGATTGCTGGGTCACCTAGACCCGCTGATTACTTAGGATAACTAGGTAACCTAGACTTTATCGTCCCCTTGGCCTATTGTGTCACCTAGACATGCTCGTATCCTTGGCCTACTAGGTCACTTAGACCCGCTTATCTCCTTGGATTGCTGGGTCACCTAGACCCTCTCATCTTAGTCTTCTCATCATAGCCAGCTGTAGGATTCCCACTCGTAGTGCTCTTGATTATGGGAGAATATAATTCTCAAGCCATCAGAAAAATATCAACTCCCACAAACATCCACTTAATATAAACCAAAAAGAACACCTTTGCATGAGGGTCCCAAGTCTGTAAACAGCTCATCAATAAGACGTACAGTTTTGAAGTTATGGGCATTTTACTGAAAAGGGGATGGTTGGGTACGTGCCTAGTTTGACCCGGTCGGGCCGACCAAACCCGAACCAGTTTGGCCGACCTGACCCAGTTTTTCCAGTCCCATGATCCAGGCCCATTGGGCCATGTGTCTAGCCCTCACTGGTGGGCCATTTTTTTCAGCCCGGTCTACACTAGCAGGCCAACTATGTCTAGCCCAGGACGTGGTGCTTACCGCATCCGTTTAAACCCTACAAACCACCGTGTAACCACCTTGTGTCTTTTACATGGGTTCCCTAATATGGTCCAACTAGACTGAGCTCCTCCACTGTGGGATGCAGCTCCTAGTCGCATCTAGCTGAGCCACCTCCAACTGCCTGCCGACGGCCCTCGTTGCGGGTTCCACAACCGCAAGCCTTTGAACTGGTGGCCTTTTCCGCTATCACGGCCCTCCTAGCCATGAACCTCCATATCTTCTATGGAACACCCAGCCGCAACCCCCCCTTCACCATCGTCATGGCCCACACTGTCCGTGGCCTCCCTTGTCGCCAACTGTTGAGCTGACGGTCCCCTGGTGTAGCCATCTACCGTGACCTCCTACCACAAGCTATCCCACTACCGCAGTCCCTCCTAGACCACAGATTGATGTCACCATGAAGAATGGGAAGAAAGTAGTGAATGAGAATTCAAAAAGTAGACATGAAGGATGGACTATGACCATTGTTCGTGTTGGCATGGTTCTTCCTTATTAGGTGGCTCGACGAAGAACATAAAACACTTGTGAATTGAACTCCCTTAAGTCCCATCAAGTTAAATCCCATCCTGAAAAACACGTGATCGATTCGCAGGTCAACCTGTTCATGGGTTGACTCAAGTTCATTTCTCAAACCAAAGATTGGGGAAGGGAGGAAGTAATTCACTTATAATTAAACCACTTATCTAGAAAATAGGATCGATCGGAGGAAATAATTTTTCATTGGTGGCAATCTGTCTGTGAGTGTCCTCTATCAGTCATCATGGGTGAGATATCTTGAATAGGATGGGGGGGGGGTGCTCATTGGCATTGGTGATTCGCCATTCATTGTCATTTTTCACTCACCAATGTAAGTCCTCCCGAGGTTCAGAACAAATCCAGAACCATCCCACGATCCTATATCCCTATTAAGTTATTAAATGATGAAACACATTTCAGCATTTCTTTTAGGCTGAGTCGCTGCATCGTTATGCTGTTTCATTTATAAAATGAAACAACATTTCTAGTATAGTTTAGTTTTAGTGTCACTACACAATTTCATTTATTAAATGAAACAGTCAGCTCGACGGTGCGTCGCAGCGAAACAAATTTTAATAAAATAAGCATTATTAAGTTTATTTTTTTTAAATGCTCAAAAAATTATCTTTTACCCTCGACCCACACTGGTCAAGGTTAGGTCATTTCTTAGGTAATGTATTTGTTCTAAACACAAAGGTGTGCTCATATTTTTAATCCCGTCACATTCAATATTTTAAAACCTCACATGCGCACTATTTTAAATATCTTAAAGAAAGTTCAAACATTTATTCTGGGCTCACCGGGCCTCAATATCATGTGCCTTCTTAGTTCCTGGTTTCAAAATAATCCCATATATTTTTCAAAAAAATTACCTGAAATTTATAGCACATTACATTTGAGTGTGTTTTATGGTTTATCTGTATAGTTTACCAAACCATGTGGGAACCATGCATGTCACCACTGTTAAAAACTATAGAAAGATTCACACTTTACCTACATGCTTTACAAAATTGTGTGGAAAGCATGAATCTTGTAAAAAGTAATTTTCCTTTTCATATTTTCATCCAAAAACACTTAAAACTCAAGGGAACTATCATTATAAGAAATATATACATGTAAAAGTGACACTAGGGTGTCATAATTCTCTCCACCATGTAACTTTATACCCCAAGAAAGTATTCAATAATTAGAAAATAATAAACAAAAAACTACCTCACTCAAAATAAGGATTTGGTTTCCCTTAAGAACCCCTAGCTTCTTGTCTCAAAATAATAACCTGTATCTCTAAGAAAATATCCCCCCTCAACTCCAAATTCACCAGTCATCAATATGAAAAGAATTTTAGAAAGATAAAAAAGGGATATTCCTTCCCTCTGATCTACCTTTAATATAGGAACACTAAAACATGAGAACTCATAAGTACTTTCAAAACTTTAAGTTAGACTGGATAATTGGAATAAAACAATCACCTCATGATTATATAAGGTTACCTATACTACAACTCAAAAACACATCCCAAATAGAACATATCTATAAGGATAACTCTACTAGAAGGAAGATTTCACATAGAGACCTCCTATAAGTATTCCCAACATTTATAATTTTTCTAATGAGAGATAAATAGATGGTAAATGTTTTATTATGGTCACATAAACTTTCAACATAATAATGGATTCAAAATAAATGATTAATTTTCTTATATTTCATCAAATACAAATCCTTAAGAGAACTTATTTAAAAAAATAAAAAGCATTAAAAGAATCCCCAAAGACAAGAACACTAAGGCAATAAATATTTCATGATTTATAGAAAAAATAATTTTTATACACATATGAAATAAGGAAAAACCCCATAAGGGCTCAAAATAAGGCACCACAAAACCTTATTTTAACCTCTAAATCCACAAATAATGAAAACAATATAGAATACATCTTGAATTTAAGTATATAAATCACAAAATATAAAACAATTTGTGAATATGGAATATGTCTAAAATAAATAAAAGTGATATGAGAAACCATAACATTTTACTCTTTACTTTCATGAAACATATTTAAGATCCTATATAATTGAAGAACCTTTGTGATAAATTGTTTTCACAAAGTTTTTGTATTTGTTAAAAAATAACCTTTTTTATAAGAATGTTTTTGTAATTTAAGAATCTGATCTAGTTCATCGAACTCAAAGTTGGATATAAAGTTGTATGTTTCTGTTTGAAGAAGTCTTGTTATGGTTGAGGAATTTTGAAATAAGATTGTTAATCTAGGATTTAGAAAGTTTTCATACTTTATAAACTAAATCATAAGGTTATTTACTAATCATGGAGTTATAAAAAATCATGAAAACTATCACGATAAAAGATTTTGAAGAAATGAAGGAATCTTAATGACTGTATCGAATCTATAAGTAATGGGATCATAAGTTTTTAGAAGTAAAAATGTGTAAAGTTAATGAAGTTCTAAGAATCACAAAGTTTCTAAGTGGAGTCATTGTTTAATACATTCCATAATTATAGGAAAAATCATCATAATGGGATTTACATCATAATGAGAGAATACATCATAATGGTAATTACATTGTAATGAGAATTACATCCTTATGAAGATTCCATCAGACTAAGTATAGGAAATAAATTTAGGTCATCATAATGAGTAGAGGAAGAGAGTCAGATCACAATGAGATGAGAAAGAAAGATAGATCGTAATGATATGGAGAAAGAAACTTAGATCGTAATGATTTTAGAAAGAAATATAGATCATAATGACCTGAGAAATAAATAAAGATCATAATGAGCTGATAAAGAAATGAATATTGTAATGAGAAGAAAGACATATCGTAATGACCTGAGGAAGTTACATATTTTTGAAGATGAGGAAGATACATTGTATTGAAGATGATTAAGACACACTATATTGAAGCTAAAAAAGTTACATTGGACTAAAGAAAGGTTATAATTTCCAAGAATATTGATTATGAGGAAGACTTAAAAAGAAGAATCCAAAATGTTTATGAAGATTTTAAGAGGTCAAAATTGAAATTAATTTTTTTATAAATCTAAGATAAATATGAGGAGGATTGAAGAATTCAAAGTTGAAGTTTAAATGTGAGAGATTTTTGAAGTTTTGAAATATGAGGATGTAGGTAAAGTTTTAAAGTTTTCTACCCTTGTTTTTATGAGTCACCTATAAATACTTGTTCAGATTATTAATTCATTGTAACTTTTATGTAAGAAGAAAAGGTAGAGTAATGAATAATTAAAGTGAAAGTTATTACTAGAATAAGATTTCAAAAGAATATCATACACTTGAAAGTTTTTTTTACCAGACATAAGAATCGTATTGAGTCAATCAGACTAAGTAAGATTTTATTGAGCATTTGAGAAAATTTTGAGTTTTACAGATTGAGAATGAGTTCATCATATTGAGTACATCATATTGAGACAATCAGACTGAGGAAGACCAGATTGAGTGTTTGAGAATAGTTTGATAAGTGTATATTAATTAGGGTAGAATCTTATTGACCTCATCGGATTGAGAGAATTATATCTAGTCAAATCAGACAGAGGATCCAGACTAAGCTTTTTTGGAGAAAATCGAACAAAGTCTAATTTTTTCGTTTTAGATCAATTATTTTGTAATAAAATCTTTAAACTAATGAGAGTCATTATAATATTTTCTATCAGGAGATAAAATGTGTCTAAGGAGATTATGAACAATTTTTATTCACTTATTCTTAATAGTGAATATCCATAAACCCATTAGAGTGGCTATGGAAAGATTTAGGTTCTCACACTGAGGCCGAACCTTGTAAAGCTTATGTGCTTTACTTGATTTACTAAATTTTCATGCATGATTATTTATAAAAATATGATAAGGAAATTAATCTTAATAGGTTTCATGGGTTAAGTTTTAAAAAGAATTGAATCTTATAAAAAGTGAACAACTAATTCAACCCCCCTTCTCAATTGTTATTCGATCATTTAGAACTTTAATTGGAATCAAATCCAAGGTTACCTCGTTTAATCCTTATCATGGATAATATCAATTCTATCAACAGTAGATAAATTCGTACATTTGATGAAAAAAATTATTATGAATGAAAAAAATAGGATGATTTTTTATCTCTTATCTCATGGAGTGGAAGTTTTTTATGCTGATACTATTGGTTTTCCACCTATTTAGAAAGATACTACTATGAATTTTACTAATAAGATAAATATATAATTTTATGGAAAGGATTGAAATAAAATCCTTATGTCCTTATCATAGAATTTTTATCATAAGGCGTTGGGTCTCAATACTTCAAAAATTATGTGCTACAAGATGGAAATTATTTTCAAAGGGAATAATAAAGTAAAGGAATCAAGATAAAAATATGGAATAGTAAGTATGAAGACATCATAATGATAGATGTAGAAAATATTGATGAATACTTCACAAGGGTAAATGAAATTGTTTGCAACATCAGAGGATTCCGAGATGTCTTGTAAGATTATAAAATTGTGAAGAAAATTATGAGAAACTTTTTGGACATGTTTGATTCAAAAATTTCCTCTTTATAAGATAAGGATGACTTATCTCTTAATGATTTTTATAAATTTATTGTTTCTTATGAAATGAGGAAAGCTCCAATTTTTAAAAAGAATATGAAATATGAATTGTCTTTTGAATCTATGATAAAGATGAAAATAAAACATGTTGAAGAAGTTTAACCTTGCGAGTCTGGAGATAAGGAAGACGATGAGTTAAATAATGAGATTATGTCTCTTATCTCTAAAAACTATCAGATTGGAAGATGAAAATATGGAGGTAAAATTCCTCTCAAATGATTTTAGGGTGGTGGAATCATACACTATTAAATGAATTTACCCATGAAGAAAGTTGGAGAATATCAATATTATTTAGATGAAAAACCTTGATGAAAGAAGTGGAACAATAACAACAAATAAGAAAAGTCATCCAAAAAATAAAATAATAAGTTTACTGGAAACAAAAGAAGTATTTTGAGTAAGATATTTGAATCAGAATCAATTGAAAATAATTCTTTTCAAGATTAAGGTTTAAAAAAATTCATAACCTTTATTGAAAAAGTTTAGAATACAAAATATTCCTCAAAGAGTGAATAGGGTGGTGACGAATCTTATAGAGAGTATCAACTCAGAAGAGAACTTGTTGCATATATTGAGAAAAAAAATATCAAGAAAAAAATTATATTATTGAAGAAATATTATAAATAAGTTTTTGATGGAAGAGAAGATGTCATCAAGCAGGAGGAAGAATACATTTAAGAGATCTTAAGTTACAAACATATAATTGATGAATAAGGAAAAGTGGTTAAAGATCTTAATACAAAGCTGTCTACCAAGGAAGAATAAGTTAAAAAGTTTGAATCAAAACTTATTAAGTCAGAAATTACTCTAAGGAAGATGAATTAAAAATTCAACAAGGACTTATAAGTAAAATATTATAATTCTAAAGTTGTTGAGAAAGCTCAAATCAAGAATCAGGTAAAATCTATACATAAAAAAAATAACATTTCATCTGATTTTTATAAAATTTCAGGTTTTGATTTTTTTAAGAAATATTGGGTTTAAAAAGGGTGTGAGAAACCTATTTATTCTACAAAATTTGAAAACCCACTCAGGAGGAAATATGGTCTACATCCATAGATTGTTAAAGGAGAAAGAAGTTATCAACCTCAACAAAGTTTCTACAGAGAAAGATCTTACTTCATTATAAAATCAAGATTTGATGGATGTTACTGGTGTTTTGGAATATATGGGATAAAGCTTATAATTTTTTTCACAACTTATCTCTACCTAGAATAAGGTTTTAATAATGTGAAAGAAATGGTGTAAGAAGGATGAGTAACTTTCCTAACTCACAGGAAGTTAGAAAAAAAATCTCAATATGTTAGAAACTTTACAACAAAAAATAAATTTGAATGCCTATAATATTTTTTTGGAATATGTGATGTGGCTGGTCATCATACCTAAAAATTTATGAAACTCATTCTATAACAAGTTTCTTATGATAAAAAATAAATGGAATATGAAAACAAAAAAGTTAAAGAAAGATCTTTTATTGTCGATACAACTTTAAAAGAAAGTAAAAGGAAAACACCATGGATACTTGATTGTGGTTGTTATTCACATATGACAGGTGATATGAAAATATTGAAACATGTTAAAAGTCATGATGGAGGATCAGTAACATTTGGTAATGATAGTTCCTTAAAAATTAGAGGAATCAAAACAATTGAGATTGAAATAGAAAAGTTTAAATCTAAGGAAGTTTTATTTTTTTATGGGATAAAACATAACTTAATTAGTGAAATTAAACTTCTTGATAATGGAAAAGATTTAATATTCAAAAAAATATTATTGTTTTATTAAAATTATAAAATATGGAAAAGTGATTATAAAAGGATAAAGAACCAGTGGGAATCTTTTCCAAATAGGAGAATTCAACAACTCCAGTTACTTAAGTGATGAATATGAAAATAAATTGTGGAACCGAAGACTTGGCCATATTGGATATAAAAATATGAAAAAAATTCTAAAATTTACACTATCATAAACTTTAAAAAATTGAAAAGAAGAGAAGAATATTTTTTTATTACTTGTTAAAAATGAAAAATGAATAATAAATGTCATAAGAGAGTTGAGATTCAATCTACCAGACCTCTTTAACTTATTCATTCTAATTTATATAGACCTATGATACATCAATAAAAAAAGAGATTTATACTTTTTCACTTTTACTGATGATTTCAATCAAATGAAACATATCATGTTTATGAAACAAAAGTCATAGGTTGTGGATATTCTTAAGGTTTTTAGGGAAGAGGTTAAAAAAATAGGGGTTTATATAAAGAAGTTGAGAATAGATAATGGTACCAAATTCACCAATAATGATTTTGAAAATTATGTGATAAAAATTGGTATCAAACATCATTATAGTGCTTCCTATAATACAAAAAAATAGAGTAACTGAAAGAAATAACAGAAGTTAGGTGGAAATGTGAAGAAGTATGTTAGTAGAATATGAACTTTCAATGTTTTACTGGAAATAATATGTTAGTATTATTGTATATGTTTAGTATAGATGTTTGATGAGACCGAAAAACAATACGACTTATTATGAAATGTGGTATAAAAAAATAACTTCATTTAAGTACTTAAATGTTTTTAGAAGTCCATGTTTACTTAAAATAAAAAATTTGGATCTGGGAAAGTTTGATGAGAAAGATGATGAAGCAAATTTTATGGATTATTCACCAAATAAAAGAAGTTACAAATGTTAGAACAAATGTTTAAAAAGGTTTTTGGACTCAAATGATGTGAAAGTTATTGAAAATTAAAATTCTTTAAAAAACATTGTTGATAATGTTAAGGAGGATAAATTGAAGATTTCAAAAAATAGTAAATGTAAGTCAAAACATCCTTATCAAGATTCAGATGAATCATGTGATGAGGAAAGTGAATTTGAAAGAGAAACTTTGAAATTTCCTACCTTAAAAAACATGTTGATTATGGAAACATTATTGGAAATCAGAAGGATCTAGTGAATATAATAAGAAATCTGAGATTAGGAAATCAGACTTCACTTATCTCAAAATTTAAACTGAAATCAGTTTCATAAGCTATTCAATATAAATAATGGTTCGATGATATTAATGAAGATTTATATTATATTGAGAATAATGAAACATGAGATCTTGTTCCAAGGAAAAAAATAAAAATGTTATCGGAATAAAGTGGGTTTATAGAAACAAGTTAAATGAACATTAAGAAGTTTCAAGAAATAAATCCAGGCTTGTTTTTAAAGGATATGCACAGGTGGAAGGTTTGAATTATAAGGAAATATTTTCCATGGTTTAAAGTTTAGAAACTATTTTAATGTTTCTATTAGTGTCCACACATTTGAAATAAATTTTTTATAAAATTGATATAAAGTTATATTTATTAAATGGTAATATTTTAGAAGAAGTTTACATTGAACAACCTTGCGGGTTTATACTTTATGAGGATAAAAATAAAGTTTGTAAATGGATGAAATATTTTTATAAGCTAAAAAAACCTCTATGTGAATGGTATTCTAAGTATGATTTTTTTTTCTGAGAATGTTGAAATTTTATAAAGAAAATTTTATAAAAACTTATATGTAAAAGATGTTGAATCCAAAACTCTAATTGTAATTGTTTCTATGGTTGATATAAATTTTGATGGTAAGGAATAAATTTTTTTCAAGGAGTTTTCTAATTAAAGAAGAAGAATTTTGAAATGTCTATGTTAGGATAATTAATTGTCTTTCATGGATTAAAAGTTCAAAAAAAAAAATACATTTTCTTATCTTTGGAAAAGTGTTCCAAGGAATTGTTAAATAATTTTGGGATGTAAGAATAAAAATAAGTTTATACTCACATATCTATAAGCATAAAGTTGAGTAAAATGAATCCAAAAAAAGTTTTAATTAGAAAGTATTTCAGAAGCTGGTAAAATTTTAATGTATCTTTCCACCTCAAGGCCTAATATTGTTTATGCAGTGACTTTGTGTACCAGATATCAAAGTAATATAGAAGAATCACATATTTTGGAAATAAAGAGTATTCTAAGATATTTTAAAGGAACAAATTCACATGGTTTGTTATGAAAAAGAAATTGTGAGATGAAGTTTCTTGGTTATACAGATACTAATTGGGATGGAGATTGTAATGATAAAAAATCGACCTCAGCAAGAACATTTTTCTTGGGTGAATGTTCTGTGAGTTGGCATAGTAAGAAACAATGTTCATTAACTTTTATCACAATGGAATCTAAATAAATTACAGTTACTCAAGCTTGTACTCAAATGTTGTGGATGAAAGTACTGCTAGAAGACTTGAAATAAAAAGTTTCTAAACCATTGAAGATACTTTGTGATAATTAGAGTGAAATTGAACTTTCTAGAAATCTTGTTCAACATTCAAGATCAAAACACATTGATATAGAGTTTCAATTTATAAAATAAAAACTTGATACTGGAGATGTTTTTTAGAATACATTTCAAAAAAGTATCAATTTGATGATATCTTTACAAAATACATGCCAGAATAAAGATTTGTGTAATTGAGGAAAAAACTTCATGTTAATATTCCTCCCATGAATTCCTAAACCTAATAGGGAAGTACCCCCACCTTGATTTGGATTATGTTGAAAAATAGGGAGTGAAAGTAAAAACTTTTAACTTTTTAAGAAGTTTTACTAATCTTTCTTAAATTAATCTGAAGTTGTGATTATTATAAAATGGGGGAGGGAAAAAGAAAACTGATAGAAGAAAATATAAAAGTGGGGGGAGTTTATATTTACATGGACATAAAATTGGTTTTCCACCAAGAAATTAAATTTTTCACATAAATGAATTATTTTATAGGTATTTTTCATTTAATTTCCTTTCTTTCTTTGTTTTGGGGGTTTCCCATGCATTTTGTTGGAAATGGTGGGTTTTCAAAATTTGGGCCAAACCGTGAGCCCATTTCCAAATTTTAAAATAAATTTTGTTTCTTTTATAACTCTTTCATTTTTCAACATTTTTCTCCCATTCTACTTCCAACATGGAGTCCCATAACCTACTAAAACCACCATATCAATTTGGACCCTTTAGGAATCCATAATATTGGTGGATTTGGGTTTTTGTATAAAGAATTGGGCCAGCCCAAAAGCCCATTTCCCATTAATTTTTTTATTTAATATATTATTCAATTTTTATGATTTTTTGATGATTACACCTCCCACAGAAATCAAAAAACCCTATGAGTGCCCCAATATTTGTATCTCTCTCTTTGGATCTCACTGGATTTATAAATTAGATCAAAACTTCTCAACCTTTCTGAATTCATCTAGATTTTAAAAAGGTAACTTGTTTCCTTCATAAATCCCTAAATTTTTACTCTTTTTGCCCCATTTCAGTTCTAAATTGACCTTATCTGCCTTATTAAAACCTCAATTACATTTTTGGCTATTTTCAAATTTATATACTAGTGTATTTGTTGTGATTTCTTCAAGATCTCTCAAGTAAGTGGGTATCCTTTCTTCTTCTTTCAATTTTCTTGGGGTTTCATTCAATTGGATTAGGGTTTATTCCATTTAATCTTGAAGTTACTAATGTAAAAAATTTAGGGATTCAAAATAGGGTTTTATTTTGAGTTTATTGGTCTATTATTTTTATTTTAGTCTTGATCTAAGTTCTTAGTGGTGCGGTAGTGGTGCAATAGGATTTTCGCACAAAGATTAAAGGGTTTTCATTATTGTGGTAGGTTATTTCATGTGTATGAAATAATTGTTATTTATATTGATTTGTTTATTATATTTTAATGTTTATCTCATTTTATTAATTGTTCAAAAAT
Organism: Viscum album; assembly: GCA_963277665.1. Classification (NCBI taxonomy): domain Eukaryota; kingdom Viridiplantae; phylum Streptophyta; class Magnoliopsida; order Santalales; family Viscaceae; genus Viscum; species Viscum album. The sequence goes on from OY728151.1 coordinate 572,107,201, forward strand.
TTGTTTTATTGGAATTTGTAAATAAAATGAAGTTTAAGTGCCATTTTTATGTGAAATTGGGGTGTTTTCGAAGAAATTTTTTATTGGTTCATTTGAGGCTGCCTGATAGATACTTAGTTGATTTTATTGAAATTTATTAGGGCAAAAAATAATGTTTTGAATGTTTATTTCATTTTTTTGATGCTTCGAATTTTTTTAATGGTGTTTGTGAAGTATATGAACTTTAAGTGCCATGTTTGTGTGAAAATTGAGGTTTTACAAAGATATCACTTATTGGTTCATATGGGTATACATTATAAATGATTTTTTTTGGTTTCATTGAAAAGGTATTGGGATTAAATTTCTATTTTAGTGACTTATAAGTGTGTAAATAGTGTTCCAAGTGGGTATTTAAAGGAGTTTTGGGTGGAAAACAATGTGGGATTTTGAGAAGTTGTTTTATTGAAAATCAAATGGTTTTTTTGTGTGTTTTAAGTTGTATGAAGTGTGTATAGATACTATATTATTTTTATGTGATTAGTAGTGAAATTTTTATATGTAAAGAGATGTTTGTATCATGATAAAATTGTAATAGCATAAAGGGGGAAGCCTAGGTATCTAGGTCGGAATATATGTACTAGTACTCTAGTGATCTGGATGGGCAGTGGCATCTCTTCAGAGAAGAAAAGGAAGCGAGAGGAACAAGTGAAGAAGGGAGGTGGTAGTTCAGGCCACTCTTCTAGACAGTTTTCATCTACGGCTTCTGATACGATATCAGTCATGTGCCACCTGTGTGGGAGGCCAGTGCACATCTGACCAACATGCACACTTCCTTTGAAGCCCTGTTACCAATGTGGAGGTATAGGTCTTTTGTAGTACTTTTACGGGGTGGAACGACCACTTCAGAGTGGGCAGGGTCAGTTGATTAAAGAGGAGTTCCAGAACATTTAGAGCCGTCTAGGATGAGGGGATCTCGATTTAGTGACCGCGGTTGTAGGGATAGGTCATCTTCTAGATAGAGCCAGTTTAGGACACATTCTCTAACTAGAAGTCATCCTCTAGCAGAGACTAGACATCTCCATGTAGTGGATCAGGCACTAGCTGGGTTAGAGGTGGGACCGTCAATAGTTCAAGGTACCGTTCTAATCACATCTTCTATAACTACTGCTCTTTTTAATACTGGTTCATCTGTTTCATTCATTTATTCCCTTTTTATGGAAACACTGAATTTTCTACCTGAGTTTTTGTCTTTTGCGATGGATTTGGTGACACTGCTGGGAAAAAAGAAGGAGCAGGGTCTCAGGTGCTCATCATGTGTGCTTTCGATGTTAGGGGTTGAGGTGGAGTGGGACCTCTAGGTCTAAGATATGGATCTTTTTGACTTGATACTTGGAATGGATTGGCTAGTACACTTCCAGGAACACATTGATTGCTACAGGAGGTGAGTGATGACACCTGATGGGAGTCGTTATGTTTTTCACAGAGAATGGGATCCTTGGTCGGGTCGCGCATGACCTCTACTCTCAGAGTTGGGAAGTATTATCTTCCAGTTATCATCACTCTCTCTAGAGAAAGATGGACTCTCCCATGAAGGTTCACTACCTCATGTAGTGAATTAGTTTTCAGAGGTTTTCCTAGATGATTTTTCAGGTTTCCCCTAGAGCGGGATGTGGAGTTCTTGATTGATCTAGTACCGGGAACACAACTGATATCTCTTCCCTCATATTGTATGACCCCAAATGACCTGAGGGAATTAAAGATACAACTGGATGACTTATAATCTAAAGGATTCATTCACCCGAGCATCTCTCCTTGGGTCAATCCTATGTTGTTTGTGAAAATGGATAATGGATCCCTTCAGTTGTGTATTGAATACCAGAAGCTAAATAAGGTAACAATTAATAACAAATACCCTTTTCCCAGAATAATTGATTTGTTTAATCAGTTGAAGGAGGAAAAGTGGTTCTCAAAAATAGACTTGTATTCAGGATACCATCAACTTAGGGTGAAAGAGGCAGATATCCCAAAGACAGTATTCCAAAGCAGGTACGACCACTTTGAGTATTTGTTCATGCCCTTTGGATTAACCAATGCTCAAAATGTCTTTATAGAACTCATGAACAGTGTGTTCTACTGGTATCTCGATTCCTTCATTGTGGTATTCATGGATAACATTCTAGTATACTCTGTCTCTAAGGAGGAACACAAACATCACTTGCGGATCATCTTGAGAACTTTGACGGATCACCACCTCTATGAAAAGTTATCAAAGTTAACTTTTTGGATTAGGGAGGTAAAATTTCTATGGCATGTGATCTCGGAGTAGGGGGTCTCAGTGGACCTCGAGAAGATCAGTGCAGTCATGTCATGGGAGCATCCAAAGAACGTGTTTGAGATTATAAGTTTCCTTAGCCTGGCTGTTTATTACAAGCAGTTTTTTCAAGATTTCTCTGAGCTTGATTCACCAATGATTGTGATCACCTAGAAAGGGGTGAAGTTTTTATGGGGCCCAAAATTCCAGACATCATTTGAGGAGGTAAATCAGTGGTTGACTACTGCCCTCGTGCTGATTTTTCCTGAGGATGGGAAGGTGTATTTGGTCTATTGTGACGCTTCAGGTATGGGTATTGGGTGTGTGATTATGAAGGATGATTACGTGGTGGCGTATGGATCTTTCCAACTCTGACCAAATGAATAGAATTACTAGATCCGTGACTTGGAGTTGGAAGCGGTGATTCATGCTTTGAAGACCTAACATCACAACCTCTTTTGGGAGAAGTTTGTGGTATACTCTAATCACAAAAGATTGACCTATATCTTCTTGCATAAGTACTTCAATCTGAAGCAATGCCGTTGGATAGAGTACTTGTAAGGGTTTGACTTGAACATTTTTTATACCCCAATCAAAGGAAATGTAGTAGAGGATTCCTTGAGCAGAAAGGTACCAGTGCAAGTCTTGAGGGAGTCTAGTGATGAGTGGACATTGATGGGCCTCTTTGCTCAGATGCATGTGGAGACCAAAGAGCATAGTAAAGGTTCATTCTTTGAAATATTTTAGTTGAAACCTTCTCTGTTGGAGTTGATTTAGTGAAAACAGCCTAGTGATGAGCTTTGTCAGTGGTCGAGGAAGTTTCTTCATGGTGGGGATACATCCTTTGATTGGCTGTCATCTCCCGAGGGCATCTTGTGCTTCAAGGACAGTTCAGTAGTTCCGTTATCTCTGCAAAAGGTGGTGATGGAGGATATACACTATTATTAGTGGGATGTCCATATGGGTGCCACTAAGATGTATTATGATGTCCATCGATAGTTCTGGTGCCTAGGTATACAACTGGACATAGTGGACTTTGTGTCGAGATGATACACATGTCAGCAGGTGAAGGAGGAGCACTAAAGGTCCTCTAGTTTTCTCCAACCACTACCCATTCCTTCCTAGAAGTGGTATTAGGTTTCCATTGACTTAATTGTTGGGTTTCCTTATAAATCTCAGGGTAAGAATTCCATTTTTTTGGAGATATAACATTTAACCAAATCAGCCCACTTCATCCTAATCAAAGATACAGATAATGTGGACGAGTTGGGCCATTTGCATCTTCAGAATGTGGTAAGTCTCCATGGTGTGCCATCAGCAGTTGTCTCAGATAGAGACCTCCATTTTACTTCTTGGTTTTGGGAAGGCCTTCAAAAGGCTTTGGGGTCTCAGATTAAGATGAGCATGACATACCATCCTCAAATAGATGGTCAGACAGAGCGGGCGAATCATATTTTGGAGGAAATTCTCCATGCATGTGTTATGGACTTTAGATGTTCCTAGGATAACCATTTGGGATTAGTAGAGTTTTCTTATAATAATAGTTACCAATCCTCTATTTGAATGGATACTTTTAAGGCGCTCTATGGTCAGCCTTGTTGGTCCCCCCTGTGTTGGGATGAGGTATGTGAGACCTCACTACTAGGGCTGATTTTGGTGCAAGACACGTCTGAGAAGGTTAAGTTGATCAAGCATCACTTATTGACATCTCAAAGTCATCATAAATCATATTCTAATAAGATGTGTCAAGACTTAGAGTTTTCTAAGGGTGATAAGGTATTCTTGAAAGTGGCCCCTCATCTGGGCCATCGTTGATTGAGAAAGTAAGGATAGCTGACGCTGTGATATGTCATAACTTTTGATATCACTGAGCATATTGGCATGGTGGCATACAGGCTGGCCATAACTTCTCAATTGACATCCATCCATGACACCTTCCATGTCTCCCAGTTGAATAAATACAACCCGAATCCATCCCATGTGCTGAATTGGGAGGAGTTGGATATAGAGCCTAATTTATATATTTTTGAGTGGCCGGTGCGAATGGTGGACTTCCAAGAAAAGGTTATTTGGGTAAAGTATATTCCACTAGCCTGGGTTATTTGGAATCATGGGAAAGATACACATGAGACATTGGAGTGGAAGTCATGGGTTGAGGAAGAGTACCTGTTCCTGTTTTCTGATCAAGCTTCAAGAAGACTTTTCAGGATATAAAGTTTTCATGGTGGAGATAATTATCACATACATGACTTATTTTACAGGTATTTTTCATTTCATTTATATTCTTTCTTTGTTTTGGGGGTTTCCCATGCATTTTGGTGTAAATGGTGGCTTTTCAAAATTTGGGCCAAACTGTGATCCCATTTCCAGATTTAAATATAAATTTTGTTTCTTTTTATAACTCTTTAATTTTTCAAAAATTTTCACCCATTATACTTCCGACATGTCCTCCCCAAAAATATTATAACACCACCATATCAATTTTTACCCTTCAAGAATCCATAATAATGGTGGATTTGGGTTTTTGTATAAGGAATTGGGCCAGCCTGGAAGCCCATTTCCAGTTTAAATATTTTTTTTATTTAATATCTTATTAAATTTTTATTATTTTTTGGTTATTCCACCTCCCATGAGATTCCAACTTCCCTAGTATCGCCCCCATATTTGTGTCTCCCTCTTTTTATCTCATTTTCTTCACAAATTTGGTCGAAACTTCTCAACCTTTCTCAATTCATCTATATTTTAAAAAAGTAACTTGTTTCCTTCATAAATCCCTCAATTTTTACTCTTTCCACCCATTTTAGTTCTTAATTGACCTTCTCTGCCTTATTCTAACCTCAATTACAATTTGGATGTTTGAAAATTTAGATACTGGTGTATTTGGGGCAATTTCTTCAAGATCCCTCAAGTAAGTGGGTCTCTTCATTCTTTCAATTTTCTTAGGGTTTCATTCAATTTGATTTGGGTTTCTTCCAATTACTCTTGAAGTTTATAATGTACAGAATTTATGGATTTTAAAATAGGGTTTTATTTTGAGTTTATTGGTCTATTATTTTGGTTTTAGGCATGATCTAAGTCCTTAGTGGTGTGGCGATGGTGTGGTAGGATTTTCACACAAAGGTTCAAGGGTTTTCATTTTTGTGGTAGGTGATTACATGTGTATGAAATAATTGTGATTTATATTGATGTGTTTATTATATTTGAATTTTTATCTCATTTGATTATTGGTTCAAAAATTGGTTTTAGTGGTATTTGTAAAAATAATGAAGTTTAAGGGCCATTTTTATGTGAAATTGAGTGGTTTTCAAAGAAATATTTTATTGGTTCATTTGAGGCTGCCCTATAGCTACTTAGTTTATTTTATTGAAATTTATTAGGGATTAAACTCCTGTTTTGATTTTTTATATCATTTTTTTCCACTGCAAAAAAATTTGTTTTAATGGTGTTTGTGAAGCATATGAACTTTAAGTGCCATGTTTTTGCGAAAATGGAGGTTTTACAAAGATATCAATTCTTGGTTCATATGGGTCTACCCTATAACTGATTTGTTGGTTTCATTGAAAATTTATTGGGCTTGCATTTATTTTTTTGTGACTTATAAGTGTGAACATAGTGTTAAAAGTGGTAATTTCAAGGAGTTTTGGGTGATAAATAATGAGATATTTTTAGAAGTTGTTTAACTGAAAATCAAAATGTTTTCTTGTGTGTCTTAAGTGGTATAAAGTGTGTATAGAAACTATATTATTTTTATTTGAACAATATTGGTATTTTTATGTGAAAATATATGTATGTAGCAAGCTAAAATTGATTGATTACAAAGGGGGAATCTTGGGTACCTAGGTGGGAAGATATGTACTAGTACGCCAGTGATCCGGATGGGTTTTGTCCCTGTTTAACTTAGCATTTGGATAAAGAAAACTATAATTAAACTACATGGATAATATTTGGGTACCACTAGGTTATGGGTATGTTACCTACTAGTGTATCATGCATGGGAAAGGATTCTGACTTGGATATTTTACACCGAGGTACGATGTACATAGGGCCCGAAACTATCTAGTGCCTAGGGGTGTTTCCGGTTTTGCTGGTCATTGGATTTTTAGTATTTAACTTTTTCTTATAGTATGTTTGGATGTACATTTCAGTATCTAACATGTATTATTCAAATTTTTTAACATTCTAAAAGTTTTATTTTGAAAACTGTTTACAATTAGAAGTCGCATTTCTTGGAATTTATCGTCGTTTTTCCTTATATGTTAAAATTGCGTGCTTTTTTCACCTTGTATTGCATACTATTTAGAATATTTATGTGTTTTTATATTGTTATTATGATCAAAACCTACTTACACCCCTTGGGTTCAAGTAGACTTGATTATTTTTTACATAGGTAAAGGCAAAGCCTCGGGTGAAGGCGATTCAGGTTGTTAGTCCACTCTTATGGTGCAGTGTTGTGGAGACAACTTGGGGTTGATGACCCCTTGTAGTGTGAAGTATTTTTGGATGTTTTTATACTATTTTTTATATTTGGAACTCTTGTAATTTATTTAAAACCATGTATTCAGATCTAGTTTCTATTAAGGCTTGTTTGGCATGAAAATTTCAGATTCATATTATTGATTGTTTTTAATGTTTTATGCTTCCATACTCAGGAAAATCGTTCCCAAACCTAATTTATTGATACTCAGGAACTTGTGTTAGCCCATGAGCATAGTGAAAACCTTTAGATCCTTTTCATGGGTTGGATTTGGTGTCAGTATTAGTGGTGACCAGATTCAGTTTGTGACAGAATTCTTTAAAAAACATTACTTTATTCAGTAATGTTGTGTCATGACACTCTCTTTTAAGAATGGATATGTTTTGATAAAAGTAAAAAAACTTGATTTGTTTACAAAATTTGAGTTGGAAAAAATTTCTGAGAGTTAGAAAAGTTGTTAACCAGGGTTTTAAACAAATCCAAAGGGGGATATTGAAGATCTTTTGTGATAAATTTCTTTGACAATGTTTTTTTTATTTGATGATAACTAACCCGTTTGTATAAGAATGTTTTTGTTATTCAAGAATCAGATCCAGTCCATTAAAATGAGTTTTTTAAGAAAGATAAAAGTTTTTGAATGTTCAAACCTAAACATAAGTGGGTATAATTTTTTTCCTTTAACAATTTTGTTTTCCAAACATAGGTTTCTGGTCTCAAGTTTTCAAACTGAGCAACACCATAAGAAAAATCAATAAAAAAGATGAATTTCTTGATCAAATGATTTATTATATTCGAATACATCACTATGAAAATTCATCAGAATTAAAATTGAATAAAACTCAAATGTTTATATTTTAATAAGTCATATTATGCCTGAAGAGTTTTGAAAAAATATTGTAAATTCAGAAGTAATAATGTTTTCATATTTTCTAAACTAAACTAGAAGATGCTATGATGAACAAGGAGTTGTGAAAAACAATGAAAACTATTATGATAAAATATTTTGAGGAAATGGAGGAATTATAATGATTGTTTCAAAGAAAAAAGTACCAGACTCAGATGTTTTTATTAGTCATAATGTATAAATCAATTGAATTTTGAATAATAAAAAAGTTTCTATGTGGATTCATCATTGAATACTTTCCTTCATTATAGAAAAATAATCATAATGGTTTTTACATAATAATGGGAAAATCCATCATAATGAGAATTCAAATGTATTTAGAATTCCCTTGTTATGAGGATTCAATCAGACTGACTATAAAAAATAAAGTTAGTTCATCATAATGAGTAGGGTAAGAGAGTCAGATCATAATGAGCTAAGAAATAAAGGAAAATTTTAATGAGTTGGAGAAAAAAAGGTATATTGTAATGAGTTGAAAAATAAATAAAGATCATAACATGATGAGAAAGAAAGGAAAATCGTAATGATATGGGAAATAAAGGAATATCATAATGAGATGGGAAATAAAGGAAGATCATAATGAGATAATAAAAAAAGGAGTATCATAATGAGATGAGAAAGAAATATAGATCCTAATGACCTGAGGAATATACATCATTTTGAAGATGAGGAAGATACATTGTATTGAAGATGGGGAAGATACATTGTATTGAATCTGAGGAATTTACATCGGACTGAAGAAATTTTAGAATGTCCGAGAAGATTGATTATGAGGAAGACTCAAAAATAAGATTCTTGAAGTTTTATGAAGAGTTAAAGAGGTAAAAATTGAAATTAATTTTTTTATAGATCTCATATAAATATGAGGAGGATTGAAGAAGTAAAATTTGAAGTTTAAATGAGAGATATTTTTGATGTTTTGAATTCTGAGGAAGTGGGGAGAGTTTTTAAGTTTCCAGCTCTTATTTTTCTAATTTTCCTATAAATAATTACTCAGATAATCCATTAATAGTAAATTTAACATAATAAGAAAAGGTGGAGAAATTAATAATTCAATTCAAAGTTATTTTCAGACTGAGATCTCAAAATAAGTTCAGAAACCTAAAAGTTTTGTTTATTAGATAGAATAATTGTATTGATTCAATCATACTGAGTAAGATCGTATTGAAAATTTAAGAAAAGTTTGAATTTTTCAGATTTAAAATGGTTTCAATGTATTTATTCTATTATATTAAGTCAATTAGACTAAGGGATATCATATTGAGTGTTTGAGAAGAGTTTGAGAAGTATAAATTGAGTAGGGGAGAATCATGTTGACCTTATAAGATTAAGAGAATTGAATCCAACAAAATCAGAATGGGGTTCCAAATTGATATTTTGTTTAGAAAATTTAACCAAGTATAATTATTTTTAACTCATTTTTTTGTAAGAAACTATTTAAACTTTCATAGGTTAAGTTTTAAAAATTATTGAAACTTATAAAAAGTGATAAACTAATTCAACCCCCCCATTATTATTTGTTATTTGATCCTTTTGAACTTCAAGAATAAACATAAATATCTGAATGAATTGTTTCATAACCTTATTCATATCTAATATCTTTTATATCCTTCCATTATAATCATTTACTACACATATTTTAGTTATTTAATGTTTATTTTCATCATTGGATGTTAATAATTATTGATTATTTTGCACATGTTTTGTAATAGTGGTGTCAAAAACCTTTCCTTGAAAAAAAGATAATAATTATAATATTATTCAAGATACTATCATATAATTTCCCTAATTATTTATAATTTTCCAATATTATCCCATGAAAATTTTGGTTATGATTCATGAAGTTGAAATTAGCGATGAGCTTATTTTGGGTATTTTTTTTGATATTAATGGATTACTTTATAATATAATTTATTTTTTATTTTTTCATTTTCGAACCATATTCATGAAATATAATACTATTTAATATTATATAAATTCATAAAATATACTTTTATAACTCTTCATGCAAGTTTGTGATGAAAAATGGAATACATCGTTTCATGGTGACGGTAATCCACACGTACACAAGACTGATGTTCTATTTTATTAATGGATAGAAATAAAAGATATTAAACAATAATTTATCTTTATTAGAACTTAATTATATCATAAATATCATATATATTCATTAAAAATATTTATATACCCATCCATTTGAGGTGGTAATGAAAAATAAAATATGTCACTTCATGGTGGTGGTAGTCTGCACGTACGTATGAGCAACACTTTTATTTTCCAATGGATGGAAAAGAAATAATAAATAGTTGTACCATTAAAATAATTTTTTTTTATTATATTAAATATATTTATTTTATTAATTTAATATGTTTATATAATATTTAGATGAGGTTTAAGAAGAAAGATAAATGAAAGATCTTGGTAAGTGTATACACCTATTCCTCGGATAATCTCCTTTCAAAAACCCCTCATGCCTTTTTAGATGGGAATTTTGGGAATAAAAGAACCTATAGGTCATGGATAATGGTTATATAAGGGTATTTGGGTATATATTGGTTAATATAAGGTGCTTAATTAGTGTGTATAAGTGAGAATAAAAGGTTCACTTTTATATGTGGTAGGAGTGACACTCTTGCAAATATTAAGAACATTTAAATATAATAAATGTTATTCTCAAAGAGAGTGGACCCAATTTAGTTCAATTTCAAATATGGGATAATTTAATATTTAAATATACTCAAAAAATAAAATTTAGATAAGTTTTATATATATTTTAAGCCGTATATCTTAGTTTAACTCATTCTTTTAACCCTTTTAACCCTTATTTTGGTGATTTTTTTACCATGGTAACTATTCGTTATGATAAACAATTTAGTTGAGATTATTATATAATATTTATTATTATAATTTAAAATATTTAATACATTTTAAAATATTTAATTTATAGAGTTTTTCAAAATTAATTTTAAAATAAACACGCAAAACGCAATGAAAAATAGTTTTTCTGAAAAATTTCATTTTTAAGTATAAAAATGATTTTACACCAAAATCATATAGAATTGACTATTAGGAAACCTATTGGTTTATGAATAAATATATTAGAGTTATGTGACTATAAAACTAATTCAAAATAGAATGTAACCTTAAAATTAATTAATTAAAGAAAAGGATTGAAAAAAATTCTTTTATTAGAATTAAACATCGCATAGGTTTTAAAAGGCCAAACATAGGTTTCTAAATCCAAAATAATATTTTTAATTGATTTATTTTAATTACTAAATTTATATTTGGTCTATTAATAAGGTTTCAAAAACTTTTTATTTATTATTATACCATAATGATTCCATAAAAGTGACAGTATTGGTAAAAGCGACATTTTTCACTATTCATCCAAAAAATCAATTATTTTATAAAAATCACAAAAATTCATGAAAAGATAAATTCAAAATTCTGAACTGAAAAATGATATACAATCTATCAAAAAAAAATCTAAAATTTATAAATTTACTTTTAAATATAACATTGAATTATTTCTATTATAATGATAAAATAATAGGATGAGTGTTGGGAAATTGTTTAGGGATGTAGTGTTTACCTGCTATAATAAGATCTTAGGTGTTAATGTCATGACCCCTACCTCTAAAGTTACCCATCCTAGGAAAATAATAATGTAATATAGACAATGACCCCTCGAGTCCCGCCTTTAGTATGCCCCAGGTTGGTGACTAGAACTGAGGGTATAAAAATATCATAAAAGGAAGGCATTACCCTCTATAATATAGGATCATGAGATAACAAGAATCAAAAATAAAAACTCCATGAAATAACATAATATAAAGGAAACCAAAACCATCAAAAAATGAATGTATAAGTAAAATAGATAAAGATAAATGTTTCTAGATAAACATCCAAAGGAAAATCTAAGGCAACGACACAACAAAAACTCCCAAGATCGAGATAGAAATGTACATCACGGTCCACAAAGTCATCCTAAAAACATGAAAAAAAATTATATATATGTAGGGTGATCAAAAAAGTATAATCAATAGGGTCATACTAAAGTCTCTCATGCACACATGTAAAAGATCATACTAATATACTTGTGAGAAAATAGCAGAACCAACAACACCTACATAGGTCAACTAACCAATCCCATCCTCACTAAGTAAATCTTACCAAATAATGAATACAAGTGTAATAAAATAATAAGAATTATATCAATAAGTGTACCCCACATAGGTTTACTAATGTGTTTTTTCTCCCAAACCCCAATGTTGTACATCCCGTCGCTCCCATCTCTTCTATATAACACATTCCATCAAATCAAATCTCACCCAAATACACTTAGGAAATCACATCATAGAAAGAACCCTATGTGAAACTAGCTATCACATATCACACTAATATGCATGTGTTATCACATCACATAACATCTCTCCTGAAGACACTTGGTCCATCACATCAAATAACATCTCATCACTAGTATTTTCATAACTAGAATAATAGGGTATCATGAACATGAAAGTAATCAACCTCATGACATCCTCCTATCAAGCACGACCCCACCATAATAAATCTCATCAAACTTCATATAAATTCACTTGTAAATTCTTGAAATCAATACCCATACATGTAACCATCTCTAGAAAGAGAGTGTGGGAAAGTGGGGGTAGCCATCCATCCATCCTCATTACCAGGATGTTGGAAAAAACACCCCCAAATATATGGGTGTCAGCACATGGTGCTTGATACGATTGGATTGAATATAGAAATCACAAGGAACATTCAAACCACACACACAAACACACACACACATATCCACACATAAGCCTAACCTATGGGTTTAAAAATAATGAACTAACCAACTCACAACAATATCACTAAACCTCACAATAACTGCCACTTTTACTACCACCACTAAATGTGTAACACCACACAAATAAGACACAAGTCACATTTTATCTTCTTTCTCAATTTAATCCATTTTCCAGATTTCACATTACCATAAAATTCCACTATCCTAGCTCAATTTATTTAAACATAAAAAATATTTAACTACAAAACCAATTTTAATTAATTAATTCATTAACCATTTCAACCCCTTCCATTTCAATTACTCATTTACATTTAATTCCATTATTACGTAGGAAACTATAACAACACAACACATCACTACAACCATCTTCCTCATGCTAACCAGCCCCACACTTCCACCATTTCACAAACATATCCACCTCATGATCACATCCACCAAAAACCATTCCCATATCTTAGTACATCTTCTCTACACATCACCATCACATAACATAATCACACATCACCACCATACATCACAACCACTTCCCATCACATCCATCCCCATATCACAATGAAAAATCACTACCCCATTCCATAAGTACATCAAAAAACATCTTCCCCAAACCAAAACTACACACCACAAAACTTTTCACATCACATTCACACATCAATTCAAAATTTTCAAGGGTCAATTTATTAATTCCCCTTATTTTTTTAGGGTAATTATAACACAAACCATATTTATATGGGAAACCATTTTATTAACTGGATATAAGTGGTTTTATAATTAAATTTTAGGTGATGAAAAAACCACACAATAAGGGTTCCAAAAATACATCAACCACAATGTAAGAAAATCCACCAATGACCATAATTTTCAGGGAGTAATAAAGCACATACAATCACAACAACAATAATATTAAAAGGTTGTAAAGCATGAAATTTCATTACCCTTACCATTTAAAATTTCAAATTACCAATTAATTATATTCATTGAACATGTGAAAACTATCTTTCCAAAGATAAAAAAGATCATAACCCCTCCCACATGATATCACTAAATGAGAAACAAAGGATCCCTTACCTCAAACAGAGCTTTCTAATTCACTACACTAGGTTGGATGAATAGGGAGGCCACCACAACGAAGGAGAAGACTATGATCAGCTAAGAAAAAAATAACCACATCATTCTATTACCAAAAAATTAATAAAATGACAATTACTATTGACAAAAACCTTCTCCACAAAAGAAATAGGGTAAAACAGGGGGAGATAAAGAAGAAAATCACGTAGAAACACTAATGATCGATCTCCCTAAGTCAGTGATAAAATAAACTTATTAAGGGATGACAAGCCTCAAAAGGATTCACTTTGGTTTACCAAGAAATGGGAGAAAATGTGGGAGAATTATAGGGTTCAAGGGGATTTTAGAATTTATAGGTGCTCTGAAAAAATTAAACCATGATATAACCCCAACCACTATGCTACTAAACTTCTGAAAATGCAGAGGACCATGAAATAATGTAAGGTACTATGATACAGTGGTGCTGGTAAAAGTGACTCCAAGATTCAAGTAAATCTCCACGCTATAGATTTAAAAATCAAGGAAGGATACCATGGAATAGCTAGAGCTACAATACCGCAGACCCTCAACAACCGAAGATGAGGCTCTATTGTAGCCTTGCTCCTTGTGTAGTGAAAGGTACTATCCTAAAATGATGCTGGTTGAAGAGCCTCCAAGATCCACAATTATTTCCATGCTACATATATAAAAAGGGTTGATAAAATTGTTCATCCACCTAGAAAATGGAAGTGGCATAAAAACCCCACCCAAGACTCATCACCTCAACCTCTATCCCTACACCGCAGCTACCTCCCAAAAATGGAATTATCACCAAACTCGTCCCCCGAGCCCATAATCTTCAACCTTATCCACCATAACCATGCCAACGTACACCAAAAATAGCCTCTCCATGTCATAGTGGCCACCATTATGAAAAAACACCTAACTCTATGCCACATAACGCCTTTGAGTTGATTTATTAGATCCTTCTCCACAAATTACCATCCAAAATCCCAAACATCCCCTAGACACCTCCACTACTAGATTCTAAAAAAGTAACAAGTTAGAAAGTTTTGGACTGTTACATCAGATACCAATGAAACTATTATTTTCCTCGATAATCAAAACCAACCTAGAAAGAAAAAGGGAAAAGAAACCTGAACAACCATCCCATGTGATTCCTATTAAGGACCTCATTACAACTAAACACTGCCATCTACCAAATGCACTAAAACAACTAAAAATGATCACAGAAAATCTCTCACAACAACATTTATACACCATTTTTCCATCACAATATATTACATTTACATATAACCACCATCTACACCATCTCAACCTCCACATAGACCAAACCAAAAATCACCACATCCATCACACAACCAAGCCCACAACACTAAAATTAAGCAAGTCCACATTTCATATCAAGATATTTTAACTACTTTATATGGATCTGACTCACTCGTATGGTTTTAATAACGTCTTGGTGTAACAAATATCAATTAGAAATTAGGTTTTCCCTTCATCGTATGCTTGAAGTTATAAAACACGCATCACATAAAGAAAAAGAAAACCTCATAACTAGAAATATTTCAAACCTTACATCATCAAGAAAAAAACAAGAAAAAATAAGACAAGATCAAAAAAGAACTAGGTACTTGGAACACATTTGCATCTTTTAGTCCCACGTACTCTCTTATAGGACACCATTTCTCCACAAAACAAAAACCAAAGGAATGGTCTGTCCACACAACACCCTCTCTCAATGATATTGAATCTATACCAGCCAATCCATGAACATCATTCCACCACGATATCCAAATCTCCCTTGTAAATGACATGGGAATCATCATGAAGAACCCGACAAGACTGATAGACTTGGAATCCCTAATTAATCTAGTCTAATCAGGGTAGTAGTTCAAACAAATAATCCACCTTAGGAATGCACCCCAACACCTCAAAAGGCCTAACAAAATAGGTCAAGTGCTTACACCCCTTCCAAACTTTTGCTACCCATGCTGAGGAGAAACCTTTAAGAACACATGGTATTTAATGTCAAACTCAAAGGGTATTATCCTATGATTGGAATAATCCTTCTACTAGTCATAAATTTATTTTATCCTCTCACGAATAACTTGAACCTTCTCTGTCATTCTCTGAACCACATCGGGACCAAGAACTGATGACTCTCCAACCTCAACGCAACATAATAGAGAATGACATGGTCTCCAATACAAAGACTCCAAGATGTCTATTCTAATATATGATTGATAGGTGTTATTATAAGAAAACTAAACCAAAGGCATGTAATTTTCTCAAGATCTACCAATGTCAAAGATATGCGCTCATAACATATCCTCCAGTGCTTGGATAGACAACTCCATATGCTAATACTTCTAAGGGTGGAAAGAAATATTGAGGTGTAACTGAGTGATAAAACCATGCTACAATCCCCTCTAGACTCATGATATAAAATTATCATCCTGATCCAAGATAGTAGAGCTTATGACTCTATGCAGTCACACCACCTCATCCACATACCTCCTTACAAAAACATTCATAGTGCTTGACTCCTTGATTGATAGGAAGTGATATTATTTATTAACCAATCCTAAATTACCCATATATCATCACAACCTCCCTGATATTAGCGTAACCTGGTGACAAATTATATCAATATTTCATTCCATTTTTACTCCGGAATATCCAAAGGCTACAAAAATCTACCAGAAACATGATGATACACCTTTACCTACTAGAAAACTAGACATCAAGCCACAATTTTTTGAACTATTAATTTCATATCATGCCACTAAAACAACATCATAAAGCCATATTACATATTAGAAACTCTTGGGTGTACCACCATAGGTGATCTATGAAACTAATGAAGGAATAAATTATCCATATATATCAGAAAAAAATACTCCCCTAAAACAATATCCAATTCCAACCACCCCTTCCATATCTCTATAGTGTCACCATGGACAACACGATCACACAACAACTATTCCATCAAGTATTCACACTAATAATCCTCCACCTACTACACCAAAGATGACAAAAATTTCATCTAAAACAAGATAACTCTACCATCAACCACCCTCACATCTAAATGTAGGTCTTCCAACTCCTCCATCACCCTCAAAGCATCTCCAAAATCCCAAAAAATATCCTTCCTTGATTTCTTACTTAGCACATCAGCCATGAAATTCTATTTTCCTTAGCTGTAAGAGATCAAAAAATTATAATCCTAAAGAAACTATATCCACCCATATTACCGTAGATTCATGTTACACTAGGAAAATATATACCTCAATATATTGTGATCTATGGAGACCACAAATCATTCCCCAATGAGGTAATTTCACCATAACTTCATCACAAACACAAATGATTCTAACTCCTTCTCACTAGTGGAATAATAATTCTCATGGGGGAATAACTACCTAGATATATAAGTGGTCATTTTTCTCTACTGTATAAAGATATATCCTAATACTAGATGTGAAGCTTCACAAAATACCTCAAACATAACCCCCTCTACTAAAAACTAGATAACTAGATAATTGATCAATTTTCTATTTAGGGTTTCAAACATTTCCTGACACTGATAAATAAAATAAAATACTAATATTTCCTGGTCAAATCTATCTATAGGATCACCATTTTTGAGAAATTAGACATGAACCTCCTGTAATAGCTTACGAGACTGAGGAAACTATGAACCTCCACCACATGATTGGATGCTAACCAAGAAACATCTACCATGACCTTTGATGATTCCATGGATACACCCAATTGGGGCACCATATACCTAATGAAATGAACCTCTTGTAAAAAAATCACACTTGAAAAACTTTACATAGAGTTGGTGGCATCAAAGAATTTTTAATAAAACTTTTAGATGATTGGCATACTCCTACTCTGACTTCAAGTCAATTTATATTTCTTTGATGAAAATGACTAAAAAATAGTCTAAGAATTCATAGAACATGGAGTTCATGAGCTCCATAAACATAGATGGTATATTCATGACACCAAACAACATGACCATGAACTCTAAGTATCCATATCAACATCTGAAGGTAGTCTTTGGGACATCATCCTCTACCCTCAACTGGTGACACCCATACTAAAGATTGATCTTAGAAAACCAACTATCTCTCCACAATTTTTCAAATAGATTATTGATCCTCATATGAGGGTAATGATTCTTGATCATTACCTTATTCAACCTCATGTAGTCTATAAAAAAACTTAAACTACCATATTATTTATTGGAAACTAACACTGGAGCACCCCATGATGATACATTAGGCCATATAAAACCCTTCCACATCAGATCATCTACCTAAATCCTCCACTCTTGTAACTTATAAGGTTTCATTTGATAAGGGTCCATCAAAATTAGAGAATCACTAGGTTATAGATCTATCCTGATATCAACATCATGTCAAGAGGGTAGTATTACCAACTCCTCCATAAAAACATCCAAAAAATCCTTAACAACCCTAGGAGCCTCCTACATCCTAGTGTCCACTTATTCCATAGACAACTCAACCATCAAGAAATGAATGGGATCCACATGTATACTACACACCTAACAAATCCTCTCACCAATGGAAACCGCACATTGGTCATCCACATTTGATAATGTGAATATCCTTTGGAAGCATTTGATAATAACATGTACAGAAAAAACTAGTAAATTCTAAGAATAATATCATATAACTACATATATAGTAGGAAAATATCCCCATGAGACAGATGTAACCCCATCATCTATCAATACCCCTAGAACACATCAAACAATTTTCTCTAGCCTTTGACTAAAATAGTCAACACTAGGGGCATGAGAATCCACTCTAGATCCATTCATAAAGCAATTGATAGAGAGGGTAAAAAAAGGAGTGCTAAGATCTTGAATCAAAAAAGAATAAACAAGGGTAGAAGACTAGCTGAGTGGACCTCAAATGATTTCTATCCCATCTGGAAGTACCACCTCCACTATAAGAAACCAAACACATTTAAATATTCTTCATATTTTCTGATGAAAAACCTTATGGGAATGCTCAATATGAGATCCGTGAACATGAAGAATATTCTATGGTTGACCTATAACTGATCTATCCCCTCTCGGAGGAGAAGATGCCTGCTGACCCTGCTGCTAAAATGACTTTATTGGTAGCTACTACTGAGGATGATAGTGAACCTTCCCACCTCCACCACACCGAGCTTGAAGAACCACTAGGCACTAATTATGATAATTTCCATGATTCCCATAAAAACAACATGGCCCAAATCCTCTAAAAAATCATGAAAACTACTATCCCCAGAATACTAGAAAAGAAGTTTATAATGTTGAATCACCTTTAGTTGAAATCTTTATGGACCTAGAACATGAAACCTACCACTGAAAATGATTCTCCTTGAAGAAACTTGAAAGATCCCCTATTGCAGTAAACCTACTCATGAGTATATATGCTTAATCACCTCCACCTTATTCTATACCTTCAAATACACTAGAAATATAAAGGGAGTAACTGTAAACTAGATAAAAGGATAGAGTGTCTCCTCAAGATTCCTCACACGAGACTCTCCATTAGGAAAAATATCAATGGTGAAATAAAAAAGTCCCTTGAACTTAATTCCTATTCCCCATATAAACATACTCTCATACTAAATAGAGATAATCTCCTGTATCTTCACTGCCTTCATGATTAATGAAAGGAACTCTACCTAAAACTCTTCCTAAAATTTGACCCATGAAACATTTTCCTCCTTCCACTCACTAAGGTATAACATCCAACTCTAATGTTCAAATCACCACATCTAACTAACTGGCAATGGGACCCTATAATCGGTTGCGTCTTGGATCAAACTAAATTTATATCGATCTTATCCAACCATCTCTCTATTTATAGATTTTAAACACTCCCCTCACACTTCCCTAACCCTACTGCTAAAAATCATGCAATATTTTCTGCCACTAATCCTCCTCCTAAACTGGATCAACCCTCTGATTATCAACTAAATCAGCTTGTTAAACCTCCACTGTAAGGACCTAGCCTTAAACATTACTTAATCTTGAGTTACTACTAGAACACACATTGAGTAACTTTTCAGGTTTAGAGTTTTAGAGAATTAGATCATAAATCATGCATTGCATTCCACATTTAAACAAGGTGGTTATATAAAAGACAGTATTCATTTTCTCCCATCAAGGAAACATATTTAAAATAAAACATGGATTCTTTCTTGACACTTCCTCGACACTATCATCACATCATGTACCTTTCCCTTGACCTGTGAAAAACATTTCAAAAACTTGGGATGAGCATAAAAAGCTTAGTAAGGGATATAAAAATACAGAAAGAAAACCTTAGTCCATGTATACCTAAAAATCAATGAAATCATACTTCACTCATAAAACATAATAACTTTAACATACCTCATGAAATCATAAGATTTAGGAATAACTCATAGAAAACATAAGACATAAAGGTAACTTGAGTCATTCATAACAATCTTACGTAGGGAGTAACACTCATGGTTACGTTTGGAATACCCATTACAGTATATTACCTAAATAACTTCAGAGAATCCTTAGAGTTTAACTCCTTTGAATTACCTAATGCATTGGAGAGATATATCGGGCTCACCCACCCTTAGTTTATCACAGAACCACCCATCTTTATAAACAATGCCCAAGAACCATAACATAATCGTATCACATAAAACATGCATAAAGGAAAAATAACATTTCAACATTTCAATCACAAGATATCAAAAACAAATTTATATAATAAAAAAATTATCAAAACCATTTTGAATACCAAAAGAAAAGAAAAGTAAAACATGGTATTTATTTTTCATTTAAAAAAAGTTATGGCATGTAGAGGAAACTGAAACTCAAATAATGGTCACGGCGGCAGAGAAGTCGCTGTCACCGCATACGTAAGACAAAGACATTCCCTTTTTTCATTTAGTAAAAATCTTCATATAAAAAGATTCATTTTTAATAAAAGTAAAAGTCAAAGGGGTTTATACACCGTATAAAATAAAGTTGTGTATGAAACAAAATATGCCGAGATTGAGACAAAGTCCCTTACCTCGTGTCTGACTTGACTCGATTGTTCTTTAATCTCCTAAATAATAAACTATAGTTAATTTATACTTGCTTAAGAACCATTTTCAAGTTCATTATTCCTTTTATATCACTTATTACAATGTTATGAACATTATGTAATTATTTAAGTTAATAACGGTCATTTTGTCAATCTTTGCTACTTGAGTCAAAAATAAACTTCTTATAATTACAAGTTGTTCATGTGGTAAAATATCTATTATATCAAGAGTTATATTCATGAATTAGATATCATATATATCATATATATCCAATATATACATGCATTAATAATATTACATAACATTTAGAGGTAAGAAATGAAATGCACCGTTCATGGAGACGGTAAGCCGTACGTACGCATGAACGCTACTTTCATTTCTATTTCGTATTTAATGGAATGAAATAATAATGATATAAAGGTATATTATAATTCCAGTATAATATCATATATAATATCATTAACTACATCCTTTATACATCCCACATATGGCATTAACTATTCAAATCACTTTGAGGGGGTGGTAGTCCGCACTTCCTAAAATAAAGATATCGCGTTTACCCATAATGGAAACCATAAAGGTATGCCATAAATAAAAAATACAGAAGCATAAAGAAAACATAAAAATAATATATATCATATATAAATAGAGTGACATATTAATGGCCACCATGAAAGGTGTTAAAATAATATTGAACAATCATTGTTTTTTGAGGCACTAATTCGCCACTCACAGAAACAGTATGTTCTTTAACCATTAGATGGAAGTGTGTGTAAGTGTAAATCAAATAATTATCATAATAACATCCTAGTATATTAACAACACTAGTGTTGTTACAAAATAAAGGAATAAAAAGAGTTTAGGGGGTTGGAGAAGAAAAATAATACAAAAGAACATAAGAGAGGACATTACCTTTAAATCAGGTAACTCCCCTTGGTTTGAACCAAAATGGTTTCTTTAAGAGCTTTCTGCCTAAGGTAAGGATTATAGGATGAAGAGAGGTATGTGGAGAGATAAAATGAGAAGATTTTGTCCAAGCCAATGTCTTGAGAGGTGTGGGTAAGGGGGTAGAGGTGGGGGCCTTTTATAAGAGGGAGGAGGGGCACTCTTGGAAAGTCTAGAAATGTTACTTTATTATAAAATGCTTTTCGGATTTTAAAGGTCCCAAAATGATATATTTTGAGGATAAGGTGATACGGGTTCGAAATCCACCCATCAAATAGGTTTTTTCAAGTGTAAGTCTTAGATTTAACATTATCTTTTCATTTTATTTAAATCATTCATTAATGAGGTAATCATTACATCATCATGGTGTCATAAATAAATAAATTTATTTAATGTCTAAAAATTATAAAAAAATACCATGATGTAGGAAATATTTTTATATTTAAAATTAATATTTATAGTCTAAGATATCATTTATGTAGACAAAATTAAGATTGTTTTACTTAGGTGTTACATACTTTATTAATAATTAACTTACTTTAAAAATAAAAAGATAAAATGTCACTATCACAAAGAAGTGATTCCATGGGGTCCCAAAGTTTGAAAAAGGCATCCCATGGTCGGCCATAACACAAACAGTTGCATTAAGACACATTTTGGGGTCATTTTATATTATTATAATATTAGTTTATTACCCATAACTAACTGATTACTAATTAATCATGATAATTAAATATAATT
Organism: Viscum album; assembly: GCA_963277665.1. Taxonomy (NCBI): domain Eukaryota; kingdom Viridiplantae; phylum Streptophyta; class Magnoliopsida; order Santalales; family Viscaceae; genus Viscum; species Viscum album. The sequence goes on from OY728151.1 coordinate 572,129,546, forward strand.
ACCGTCATTACTATTTATAATTTCAAAAATAAAAAGGGTCTTAATTACATAATTTGAACCTTATGATTCCAAATATGGAATTCATTTTGCCAAATTCCAAACACAGAAATTGTAGTAATTAATTTAAAAATAATTCCCATTGTCAAAACAAATAGCGGGTTATTTAGAAACAATATCTATCAAAAGTTTGACACTTGTTTATGCACAATTTCAAAGTGAAATTAATTAAAATGACAAACATTGGATTAAATGGTAAAAATATATTCTAATTAAACTTTAAAACCAATTAAAATTACAATCTATCTATATAATTAAATTAGATGAAAAAGCAGTTTTGAAGTAAAATGCAATATTTTTCACTATTCCTTAAAAAAATGAATATTGCCAGAAAAATACCAAAAATTTATCCAAAATAAATTTCAATGTCCCAATCCCAAATAATAAGTTTATTTTGATAAATAGAGCTTATAAAATTGTCAAAAGATATATTTAAAAATGGTTCACCATCAAAAGGTGGTAAAACAATCTTTTAAAAATATTAGAGTATTCTATGCTTAAGATTGGATTTATTCTCATTTTAAGCATCTAAAGCACTATCTAATTCATAAATAGACATAGATATGAAAATAAATAATTATTTACTTACTTGTGATGTTACATCCTTCCCCCTTTAGAAAATTGTGTCCCCGCAATTTATTTACTTATTGAATAAGTGGGGGTATTTATCCCTCATTGCATTTTCAGATTCCCATGTTGCCTCTTCAATCATGTGGTTTTTTATAAAAAACCTTTACTTGATGAATCAACTTATTCCAAAACACTTTATCCATGTGGTCAAGAATCTGGACCAGTTGTTCCTCATAAGATAGTTTCTCTTCCAGCTGAACTACCTCTAGACTCAAAACATGAGATGGATCTAGCATGTACTTCCTTAACATTGAAACATGAAAAACATTGTGTACCTGAGATAAACTCAGAGGTAAAGCCACTCGGTATGCAACTGATCCAACTCTCTCCAGAATTTTATATGGTCTAATGAACCTTGGACTCAGCTTTCCTTTATTACCAAATCGCATCACACTTTTCCATGGTGAAACTTTGAGGAAGACATGAACACCTACCTCAAAAGAGAGATCCTCCCTCCTGTTGTTCGCATAATTTTTCTGCCTGCTCTGAGCTGTTCTCATGTGTTTCTGTATCAACTGAAATTTTTCTGCCAACTCTTCTACCAGTTCTTGTCCCATCAACTTCCTTTCACCCACTTCATCCCAAAAAGCTAGAGTTCGACACCACTTCCAATATAATGCCTCAAATGGTGCCATCTGTATACTGGAATGAAAACTGTTATTATAAGAAAACTCAACCAAAGAAAGATGTTGGTCCCAACTTCCCTGATAATCCATCAAACAAGCACGCAGCATATCCTCCAAAGTTTTAATTGTTCATTCTGACTGCCCATCTGATTGAGGATAAAAAGATGTATTAAAATTTAATTCAGTACCCAACAACTTATGAAGGCCTTTCCAAAAGTTAGAAGTAAACCTGGGATCACGATCAAATACAATGAAGAGGGGATCTCCATGTAACCTGAATATCTATTTAAGATACAAATGAGAAAGTTGATCTAGGGAAAAAGTATCTCATATATCAAGGAAATGAGCAGATTTAGTCAAGCAATCAACAATAACCCAGATTACATTATTACCTCGAGGTGTCTTCGGCAATCCCACAATGAAGTCCATGGATATATTCTCCCATTTCCACTCTGGCACTGGTAAAGACTGAAGCATCACTTTCAGTAACTACCACTCTTCTTTAACCTATTGACAAGTCAAACACTTCACAGTAAAATCAGCACTATCTCTTTTCATTCCATACCACCAGTAATACTCTCAAAGATCTCTATACATCTTAGTATTGCCAGGATGAACTGAAAACGGAGAACTATGAGCTTCACATAACAACTCTCTCTTCAACTGTGAATCACAAGGCACACACAATCTCTTCCCAAATATCAAAACACAATCATTATCAATGTTGAATTCAGGTAACATACCCTTCTGAACTAGCACTACCTTTTTTTGCAACTCACTGTCTTGCTTCTGAGCTTGCTTAATTCTGTCTGATAGAGAAGATTTCACTGATACCTGAAACAAAACAGAAGAACATCCTGCACCAACAACTTCTATGCCAAATTTTATCAAATCCTTAACCAAAGGATCATGTTCCAAATGTAACATGGTTAACGAAGCATTACTTTTTCGACTCAAAGAATCATCCATTTTATTTGATTTTCCCAGATGGTAATGAATTGTACAATCATAATCCTTGATTAATTCTAGACATATATTCTATCTCATGTTCAATTATTTCTGAGTGAATATATACTTTAAACTTTTGTGACCGGTATATATTTCACACTTTACTCCATACAAATGATGCCTCTAAATTTTTAAAGCAAAAACAACAGTAGATAATTCCAAATCATGTGTAGGGTAATTTACCTCATGAGTTTTCAATTGATGTGAAGTATAATCAATTACCTGATCATTCTACATTAGGACGAAACCAAGTCCTTTCAATGAAGCATCACTGTATATAACAAACTCACCATTCCTGGAAGGTAGTACCAAAACTAGAGCATTCACCAATCTTATTTTCTGTTCCTGAAAACAATCATCACATTCTTTTGTCTAGATAAATGTAACAGCCTTCCGAGTTAGATTAGTCATTGGACTAGATAACCATGAAATTTATTTAAAAAACCTTCAGTAATAGCCTACCAAACCAAGAAAACTACAAATCTCTGTAAAGACCCGTAAATTTCAAGGAAATTTTTTTTCTTAATTTTCTTTGGAATTTTACAAGAACGCAGTTTCTGACGGCACCTGATTCCGAGGCCCGGTGTGCCCGGAATCATTTTCCGAAATTTGGATCGGGTACGTTCAGTGAACGGACGAGCGTGTTTTTCTAACTTTTGAACCGGTGCCCGAAATCGAATTCTGAGGGCACCGATGAAATCGCAGTGCCGGTTTTCGCTTAGAAACGCCTCTTCCAGAGTTGCGTTTGCTCGGGTGTAGTTTTTAATTTCTGGGCTTAAAGTTAAGAAATAAAATAATTTTGCGACAACATTATTTTATTTCGCTTAGGCCACTTGGAAGACACTTGAAGCCACTTAAAGGCAGCTTGAACTGAGTTGAACTGGATAGGATGCTATCCAGAAATATCCAACCCCTTGGTAAGATATTTGTGAGGTGGGGCCCGCACGAGCCCCGCCGTTTCTTTCTGCTAAGAAACGCACCCGTGAAAACCCATCTTAATGAAAGTCAACTGACGCGTTTCTTAAAATCTTAACAGACCATTTAATTGGGCTGTTTCTTTCGTAAATTAAATGAGATGTTTCTTTCGTTGAATTAATTCTACGAATTAATGGTTCGTTTCTTATCTTTTGAAATTCAAATGTTTAGTTGTGTAAATAAAATAAGGCTTAAGCTTATTTTATTTTGGGTTGAAACTTGTGGCGTGGAGAGGATTTGGAGGAAAGCGTTCTTTTTCGGCGAAGAACGCGAAGAACGCGAAGAACGCGAAGAACGCCAAACCTGTGGAGATCGACGACGCGAATCCTTGTACCGCGACGCCAACGGATCTCCCTTCGCGACGCTTCTTCCGCGACGATCTAACCCCGCGACAGCCTTCGATCGACAACAACCAAGATCGTCGACGCGACGCCCTTCCGCGGTGTGACGATCACCTCCTTCCGCGACGGTCAATTCCGCGACGACCTCGCATCCGACAGCGACGGCGAGGTAGGGATTTTATAATTTCAAATACCCCTCTTTATTCCCGTGAACGTTCTTTAAAAATTAAAGAACCAGTTTAAATTGAACAATTTTATTTTATTTTATTAAAATTGTTTTTTTTTTCGTTCAAATGAGGAACCCGTTAATGAAACAATTTTATTTCATTAAAAATTGTTTCGGATATGCGTTCATGTGTTGAACAAATTTTCTCCCGGTTGTTTATCTCTAACGCGGAGGGTGCGGGTCAAACGAACACGGCCCGACGACCCTCCGCCGTTCTTCTTTTTGTGCGGATTTGACGGGCGACGACGGAACGTGCCGCAACAGATGTTTGATGATTCCGCAGTGAAGGATGAGTCCCGGGAGGAGCAGCGGCATAGGCGGGAACAAAATCGGACCACCGGAGCGATCCCGGTGGGCCGCGGAACTCGCCGGCGGCGCCGGCAGCCGGGAGCGGCGGCGCCCCGGTGCGCCGCCGGACAGGCCGCCGCGACTCAGCGCGGCGGCGGCGGCACCCGCGGACCCGCGGCCACGCGGGTCCGGTGCCCTCGGACGCGGCTGAAGCCGCGTCCCGACTCAACGTGGCCCCACTCGGGGGACCGCGGCATCACCTGGCCACGAGGGCGGCACCCCGCATGCCACGGCCTTCGGCCGTTCGGCCGAACCGGACCAGACCGGCCCGACCGGCCGGGCCGCGCCCTGGCCGGACCGGACCGGGTCGGATCGGGTCGGGTCGACCCGGTTCGGCCGACTCCCGGGGGGGGGGGGGGGGGGGGTCGGGCCGGGACGGCCCGGGCCCGGACCCCCGTCTTCGGATGATTTTCGTTCAAACGCCCGTAACTTGGGCTACGGGCCTTCGAACGACGCGCCGTCAACGGCAACGCGATCCTTGGATCGAGACGGTCGTTTCGGTATACTATACTCTAGGTGCACCTTCCTTTTCGGGGGCCTACGTAGTTAAAACTCCGTAGTTAAGCGTGCTTGGCCTAGAGCAGTGATCATGATGGGTGACCTCCTGGGAAGTTTCCCAGGGTGGGTGTGGGACGAAAAAACCAATAACTCTCAGACCGGGCGTCCGATTGACGCGCCGTCTGCGACGTTGAGTTCCTGTTGTCGATACGGAACTTTTGGCATCCTCCGCCTGAGAATTGGATGCAGATGGATAGTTGCCGGGTTGGATCGCACCGAAATCCAACCAGGCCCCTGGAACGGAAAAGCTGATATCTTTCAAACCAGACGTCCGTTTGACGAACCGTCAGCGGCGTTGGTGATTACGTTGAGTAACGGTCCCTATGAGTATACCCTATGGGAGTTCGGGGTACAGTTGAGATATGGCCGGGATTGGTTTTGCTCACGAAACCAACCGGGCCCCTGGGACGAAAAGGCGAATAACTCACAGACCGGGCGTCCGATTGACGCGCCGTCTGTTGCGTTGAGACCCCTAAGACGAGGCGGTCCTTTGAGATACTTCTTCGTGGGACCTTGAGATACTTGGAGTATCGACTTGTAGCTCGTGGAGCGGACCCTCCTAGAGACGAGCGTGCGGAGTACGGAGACCGTGTAGCCGACTGAGACCTGACGACTGCTTGACCGACTCGACTTGGAGTGAGTCGACTAGCCCAGTGGACGGAGCACTACTTTGTTTGGGTGCAGACCCATGGCGGACGGAGCACTACCTGTGTGATAGTGCAGACCCGCGGTACTCGTCCGGAGGGTACCTCTGCAGGCTACTAGGGGGTGTGCACTACTGTGTTTAGGTGACATACCCCGGCGGGAAGCACTACTGTGTTTGGGTGGCTGGCCCGCGGTACTCGACAGGAGGAGTACCTCAGCAGTCTTAGGTTAGTGAGCAGTACCTCGGAGTCGTGACAGGACCACTGTACACTCCAGAGACGGAGCTCTTCAGCAGTTACAGTTTCGATGATGAAAATCCTGGTTTGAGCTGAGACTTTTGACCTTGTGTTTACCTCATGATTGAGATGGGTCACTTGATTACTTAGGTATATGTATGGGCATATACCTGGGTAGTGGTTATCCGTTGATTTCTCAATCCTTGTGTTTTCTCAGGATTGAGATGGGTTACTTGATAACTTAGGTATATGTATGGGCATATACCTAAGTAGAGGTTATATGTTGAGATCTTATTTGTGGTTATCCTTGTTGGTTTTAGTGAGACCTTGAGGGTCTCAGGGTCCCTACTGAGTATCGTTATACTCACCCCTGCACGGGCTATGCCCGCACCTCGTTGTGTTGGTTGCAGACGACGGGCAGTGCTGACAGAGGCCGAGTGTTCGAGGACTGGACGGTACCCGGAGGTGGACTACTCGACGAGTCAATACCCGGAGGTGGACTACACGACGAGCCAGTACCCGGAGGTGGACTGCACGACGTGACGACTCACAGAGGAGGTTGACGGACAAGAGCGTGGAGGAGGCTATCTGTACCTACCCTTCAGGTAGGATCCGAGGAGGACGACCCAGGAGCTGCTTCCTTCTTCCAGCTGTTTGTCTTTTTTCTATTGTACCTTGTTCAGTTGTAGTCGTACTTTCTTTTGGGTTTGTATTCTGGCCCATTTACTTTTCAACACTTCTTTTTGTACTTAGTGTTTTACTTCTGCTTGTACTCTGTGGTGTTTTGTTACTTTTATAAAGGAAATGCCTTCCCAGTTATCGGGATTTACGCCTTTGGTGCTAGTCGCCAGCCCCTGGCCTATGGAAGGCGGGCTTGGGGTAGTCACGGCACGGGCCCCGAGGACGGGTCGTGACAATCTCGGTTACATTTGTGGGTCTTGGACATTCTTCAACAATCTTTGTTTTTGAAGGATCAATAGTTATTCCATCTTTAGAAACAATGCGACCAAGGAAAGAAATTTATTGCAACCAAAACTCACATGTGATGAATTTCCCATAAAATTTATTTTCTTTTAAGGCTTGAAAAATATCCCTTAAATGACTTTCATTCTCCTCTTTACTTTTAGAAAACAAAAAAATATAATCAATGAAAACAACCACAAACTTATCCAAGAACTCATGGAAAATTCTATTCATAAGGTCCATGAATACAGAAGGTGCATTGGTTAACCCAAAAGGCATTACTAAAAATTCATAATGTCCATATATTGTACAAAACACAGTCTTTGGAATATCTTCTTCCTTTACCTTCAACTGATGGTACCCTGATCTCAGGTCAATCTTTGAAAAATACCGAGCTCCCTGGAGCTGATCAAACAAATCATCAATATGAGGCAAAGGATATTTGTTCTTAATAGTGATGTTATTAAAGGCTCTATAATCAATGCAATGTCTCATTGAACCATCTTTCTTTTTAGCAAATAAGACAGGAGCACCCCATGATGATGTGCTAGGTCGAATGAAACCTTTCTCTAATAAATCTTGAAATTTCTCCTTCAACTCAAAAAGTTCAATTTGATCCATTCGATATGGGGGTTTTGAAATTGGCTTAGAATCAGGAACTAAGTCAATAGTAAATTCAACTTCCCGATATGGTATTATTCCAATAAAATCATCAGGAAAAACATCAGGATACTCATTTACCACTGGCACATCATTAATCTAAACGGTTCCTTTGTTTTCAATAATATGTACAAGGTAACATTCATTTCCATATTTTACAAGTTTCTCCGCCTCTTGATATGTTATCAATAGTAAGGGTTCATTCGTGTACACAAACTGAAAGTCTTTCTGAAAAGAAACTTCTTTAGCTCTATAATCAATCATAGCATGGTAAACAGAGAGCCAATCCATTCCCAGGATAAAATCAAACTCTACTAGAGGTAAATCAATAAGTTTTTAAAGTAGGTTCTTTCCAAAGATAAGGATAGGAATATTATTATAAATTCTTTTTGCCTCAAAATTTCCCCCGAGTGTTTTTACCACAAGTTCATGAGTCATTTATTGAGATGGAATTCCCAATTTACTAGAAAATTTTCCAGAGATGAAAGAATGTGTAGACCCCGAATCAAACAACACATTGACATAATCTGAAGAAACAAACAAAGTACCTAATACCACTTCATTTGATGGACCAACATCTACTGAAGTAGTTGAAAAGGATATCACCACACCTTTTTTCTTGTAGTCTAACTGCATCCCATCATTTGAGATCTTTATCGAACACTCATTTTCATAATGACCCATATCATTTCACTTGAAACATTTCACTAACTGTAAATAAAATTTGGTCTTACCATCACCCCGATATTTTTTAGTGCAATCACGAGCCTCATGTCTCATCTTACCACATCATTAGAACTTCCCAGAATTCAAAAGACATTCCCCAGCATACTTTTTACCACATTTATCACAAACTAGAAACTTAGTTTTCTTACCATCAGACCTTTTTGAAGGATTCTTCCCTTTCTCCTACCACCTCGGTCTCTTCTTTTGTTGGTTTTCATAGAACACTTGATCATTGGAAAACTCCATTTCCACCTTCTCAGTACATCGAACAAGATTTTCATAACTTTTTAACTCACAAGAAGCTAAAGCCCTTCTATATTTTATCTTTAATCCTGAGTAAAAATGATTGATTTTACTATCAAGGTCTCAGATAAAATTTGGAGCATACCTTTCCAATCGAGTGAAATTTTATTCATAAGCATCCACTGAGTCATCCTCTTGCCTCAATTCCTTGTATTTTTTTCCATCCTAAGTTTAATAGCCTTAGGAAAATATTTCTCAAGAAACATACCTTTGAATTCATCCCAGTCAAGAGAATAAATCTCATCAGCATCCTTGATATTTTTAACCATTGACCACCACTGATCTGCTTCACCCTCCAAATGATAAATAGCAAGACTAAACTTTTGATTTTCTGAACACCCCATGACATCGAAAATCTTCTCTAGTGATTTAATCCAACCTTCAGATAGCACAGGGTCCGATGATCCTCTTAATGATGGGGGATGTTGCCTCATGAAATGTTCCACCACTGGCATGTTCCTCTACGATTGATCTGGTTGATCTCGTGCATGGATACCACCACCATTTATTGCTTGATTCAACTGCACCATTACTACAACAAACTATTCAGTTCCAATTATGACCATCTCAGGATGTTGATTTGGAAGGTCATTTCCATCTGTATGCCTTCCTAGCACTACTTCCCTGTTTCCTCTACAGAAAACCATTCTGAACAAACATGTCTTAGATGAAGCAACATGGTAATCTTCAAATGCTATATAATTTCAATTTGACCATAAAAGAATATTTTTGGATACTCATTTAATAGAATTATAACTCTTAAAGTGATCGAAACTGACCTTTGATACCAACTATAAGGCCCCAGCCTTAAACATTACTTAATTTTGATTTATCACAAGAATACACATTGATGATCTTTTTAGGTTTAGAGTTTTAGAGAATTAGATCACAAATAATGCATTATATTCCACATTTAAACAAGGTAGTTACATAAAAGACAGTATTCATTTTCTCTCATAAAGGAAACATATTTAAAATAAAACATGGATTCTTTCTTGACACTTCCTTGACACTATCATCACATCATGTACCTTTCCCTTGACCTGTGAAAAACATTTCAAAAACTTGGGATGATAATAAAAAGCTTAGTAAGGGATATAAAAATAAGGAAAGAAAACCTTAGTCCATGTATACAGAAGAATCAATGAAATAATAATTCACTCATAAAACATAAGCACTTTAACATACCTCATGAAATCATAAGATTTAGGAATAACTCATATAAAACATAAGACATAAAGGTAACTTGAGGCATTCAGAACATTCTTACATAGGGAGTAACCCTCATGGTTATCTTTGGAATACCCATTATAGTATATTCCCTAAATCTCTTCGAAGAAACCTTATAGTTTAACTCCTTTGCGTTACCCAATGCATTGGAGAGCTATATCGGGCTCACCAACCATTAGTTTATCACGGAACCACCCGTCTTCACAAATAATTCCCAAGAACCATAACATAATTGTATCACATAAAACATGAATAAAGGAAACATAACATTTCTACATTTCAATCACAAGATATCAAAAACACATTGATATAATAAAAACATTCTCAAAACCATTTTCAATACCAAAATAAAATAAAATTAAAACATGGTATTTATTTTTCATTTTAAAAAAATTTATGGCTTGTAGAGGAAGATGAAACTCAAATAATGGTCATGGCAGCAGAGAAGTCATTGTTGCCGCATATGTAAGAAAAAAACATTCCCTTTTTTAGTTTAGTAAAATGCTTCGTATAAAAAGATTCCTTTTGAATAAAATTAAAATTCAAAGGGGTTTATACACCGTATAAAATAAAGTTGTGTATAAAACAAAATATGCCTCAATGAAAGGAGATTGAGATGATTTCCCTTACCTCATGTCCGACTTGACTCGATCATTCCTTAATCTCTTGAATAACAAACTAGAGTTAATTTCTACTTGATTAAGAAACTTTTTCAAGTTCATTATTCCTTTTATATCACTTATTACCATGTTATGAATATTATGTAATTATTTAAGTTAATAACGGTCATTTTTTCAATCTTTGGTACTTGAGTCAAAAATAAACTTCTTATAATTACAAGTTGTTCATGTGGTAAAATATCCATTAGATCCAGAATTATATTCATGATGTAGATATCATATATATCATATATATACAGTATATACATGCATTTATAATATTACATAACAGTTAGAGGTAAGAAATGAAATGCACCGTTCATGGAGACGGTAAGCCGTACATACACATGAACGCTACTTTCATTTCTATTTCATATTTAATGGAATGAAATCATAATTATATAAAGGTATATTATAATTCTAGTATAATATCATATATAATATCATTAACTCTATCCTTTATATGTCCCACATATGGCATTAACGATTCAAATCACTTTGAGGGGGCGGTAGTCCGCACTTCCTAAAATGAAGATATCACGTTTCCCATAATGGAAACCATAAAGGTATTACATAAATAGAAAATACAGAAGAATAAGGAAAACATAAACATAATATATATCATATATAAATAGAGTGACATCTTAATGTCCACCATGAAATGTATTAAAAGAATATTGAACAATCATCGTTTCGTGAGGCAGTAATTCGCCACTCACAGAAACAGTATGTTCTTTAACCATTAGACGGAGGTGTGTGTAAGTGTAAATCAAATCCTTATAATAACAACATCCTATTATATTGAAGATACTGGTGTTGTTACAAAATAAAGGAATAAAAATATTTTAGGGGGTTGGAGAAGCAAAATAAAACAAAACAACATAAGAGAATACATTACCTTTAAATCGGGTAACTCCCCTTGGTTTGAACCAAAATGGTTTATTGAAGAGCTTTATGACTAAGGTAAGGATTCTAAGATGAATATAGGGATGTGGAGAGATAAAATGAGCATATTTTGACCGAGCCAATGTGTTGAGAGGTGTGGGTAAGGGGGTAGAGGTGGAGGACTTTTATAAGAGGGAGGAGGGGCACTCTTGGAAAGTCTAGAAATGTTACTTTATTATAAAATGATTTTCGGATTTTAAAGGCCCCACAATGATATATTTTTAATATAAGGTGATAAGGGTTTGAAATCCACCCATCCAATAGGTTTTTGAAAAGTGTAAGTTTAGATTTTATATTATCTTTTCATTTTATTTAAATCGTTCATTAATGAGGTAATCACTACATCATCATGGTGTCATAAATAAATTTATTTATTTAATGTCTAAAAATTATAAAAAAATACCATGATGTAGGAAATATTTTTATCTCTAAAATGAATATTTATAGTCTAAGAGATCATTTATGTAGACAAAATTAAAATTATTTTACTTAGGTGTTACATACTTTTTCTATATTTAACTTTCTTTAAAAATAAAAAGATAAAATGTCACTATCACACAAAAGTGATTCCATGGGGTCCCAATGTTGGAAAAGGCACCCCATGGTCGTTCATGACACAAATAGTAGCATTAGGACACATTTTGGGGTCATTTTATATTATTATGATATTATTTTATTACCCTTAACTACCTGATTACTAATTAATCGCGATAATTAAAGATAATTACCGTCGTTACTGTTCATAATGTCCAAAAAACAAAAGGGTCTTAATTACATAATTTTTAAATTCTGATTCCTAATATGGAATCCATTTTACCAAATTCCAAACACAGAAATTTTAGTAATTATCTTAAAAATAATTCCTGTTGTCAAAAAAAATAGCGGGTTTTTTAGAAACAATATCTATCAAAAGTTTGACACTTGTTTATGAAAAATACCAAAGTGAAATTAATTACAATGACCAAAATTGGATTAAATGGTAAAAATATATTATTATTAAACTTTAAAACCAATTAAAATGACAATATATCCATATAATTAAATTATATGAAAAACAAATTTGAAGTAAAATGCAGTATTTTTCACTATTCGTTACAAAAATGAACATTCTCAAAAAAATACAAAAAATTTATCAAAATTAAATTTCAATGTCCAAATCCTTAAGAATAAGTTTATTTTGACAAACAGAGCTTATATAATTGTCAAAAGATCGATTTAAAAATGGTTCACCATCAAAAGGAGGTAAAACAATCTTTTAAAAATATTAGAGTATTCTATGCTTAAGATTGGATTTATTCTCATTTTATGTCTCTAAAAAACTATCTAATTAATAAATAGACATAGATATGAAAATCCATAATTCTTTACTTACTTTGGATGTTACATCCACCACCTAAACCAAAAGAGGATGATGACCAAGACCCATATTTGAAATGGGAAATAATAATTTCATAAGCCTAGTAGTATGTAATTTTATTAAGATGTATTTAATTTATTTTAACTTCCCCAAACCACACAATTCAAGAAAGAACACATGTCAATCAGGATGCATGTACCTCTCCTAGGTCTCTACCTTGCAAGTGGTGCCAAACCACTTGGTCGGTCATTAACCTCAGAGTCCTTGAATCTGATTATTGGGGGGTGGGTAAAATATCATGTCTTAGCAGGTGTTCCCTAGACTATATCATGCCCCATGATCAACTAACATCATTGCCTTTCCAAACCATGCAATCCTCATAGAATCTAACTTTTAACTCCGTCTTATATCTAAACCACCCTTTGATACAACTCTTTTATGAATCCTCCCTCTAAAGGTACCCCTCATAGGATAGAAATGAATAAAGAGATATAATGACCTCTAATTCCCACCTCCAGTAAGCCCCACTTTGGCGATTAGCACTGAGAGTATAAAAATATCACAAATAGGAGGCATTAACCTCTATAATACATGATTGGGAGATAGAAATAATAAACCACAAAAAACCATGAAATAAAATTAAATAAATGAAATCAAAACCATCCCTCAATATAAGTATATGTAAAATAGATATAGATAAAATTATCAAAATAAATACCCAAAAGAAAATCCAAGGAAACTACAAAGAAATAACTTTTAATCTAGACCAAGAAATGTCTAGAAATTTCCATAAATCCTTTATGAAAACCTAAAAAAAGTTTGTATATACATATGATGAGAATAAAATTATAATCAGTAGGTTCATACCAAAGTATCTCTTGCACATGTGAAAAAGTTCTTACTAATGTACCCGTGAGAAAAAAATAGACTCAATAGTACCTAAGTAGGTCAACTAACCAATCTCATCCTCACCAAGGCATGCTCACCAAATAATGCATCCAAGTGTAATAACATAATAAGAAGTATATCAATAAGGTAAACCCACACCAATTTCCCATTGGGTTTCCACTCTTACACCCCAACATCATACATCTTTATGCTCCCATATTTTCCATGTAACACATCCCATCACATCACATCTCACCTGATGACACCTGGGCCATCACATTGCACTAAGCACAACATGTACAACTGGCTATCACATCTCACCAAAAAACACCTAGTCCATCACATCATATCACATATTAACTAATGTCACTTGGTCCATCACATCACATCTCATATCAACCATTTATATAACCATAATAGTAAGGTACCATGAGCATAAAGGAAATTGACCTTGTTCCCTCCTCCTACCATGCACATCACATACCATAAGTCATCTCATAAAACATCACCATAGTGCAATTTTAATTTCTATACATCACAACCTATAAATGTCAATGTTTCTTGTAATAGAGAGAAGAAAGGAGGGGGTAGACAGCTATCCATCTTCGTTATTGGGATGTTGGGAAAACACCCCCTAATATATGGGTGTTAGAACATGGTGTTCAACACGGGTTGGGTGAGTATATAAATCACAAGGAATATACATGGTATATATATATATAACCACAAAAAATACCGACACATGGGTTTATAATAAATAATTAACCAACTTAAAACAACATCATCAAACCTCACAACCACCACCACTTTCACTACCACCACTTAATGAACAACACCACACAAACAAGCCACAAGCCATATTTCATCTTATTTTTCAATTTAATTCATTTTCCAAATTCTACATTACCAACCAATTCCATTTTTCCAAACTATTTATTTAAACATCAACTATATTTAACCACACAACCCATTTTAATCCATTCATTCATTAACCATTTCAACCCATTCCATTTCAATTCATCATTTACATTTAATTCTATTACTACCTAGGAAACTAGAATAATAAAACACATCAATAAAACCATCCTCATCATGAAAAATTTCCCCACACTACCATTATTTAACAACCAAAACCACCACCTCCTCACATATTCTACAAACCATGCCCATATCTCGGTGTATTATCCCCACACATCACCACCACATAACATAACCATATATTATCACTACACATCAAAACAAAATTCCATCATATATAAACCCATATGAAAACTATACATCACTGGCCTATACCATAATCACATTATAACAAATCCACCCCAAAATCAAAACCACACACCATAACACTTTTCACACAACATTTACACATTAATTTCAGATTTAGCAATGGGATTTTAATCACTTCAACTTCTTTATTTTAGGGGAATTCTCACACAAGCCATATTTATAGGGGAAACCACTTTATTGTATAGATATAATTGGATATAAAATTATATTTTTTGTGATAAAAAACAACCACACAACATGGTTACAAAAATACATCAACCATAGAACAAACAAATCCACTAAGAACCATAATTTTCAGCAAGGCATCAAGCCTTCTCAATAAAAACATCAATAATATAAAAAGGCTATAAAGCATGTGATTTAATTCCTATTACCCTTTAAATTTTCAAATTAGAA
The DNA here is from genome assembly GCA_963277665.1 of Viscum album. NCBI lineage: Eukaryota > Viridiplantae > Streptophyta > Magnoliopsida > Santalales > Viscaceae > Viscum > Viscum album. Next base: position 572,144,610 of record OY728151.1, read on the forward strand.
ATTTATTATATTAATTAGAATGGTGAAAAATATCTTCCCAAAGATAATAAAGATCATAACCCCACTTTTATGATACATCTAAATGAGAAACAAAGAATCCTCTACCTCAAACAGAGCTTTCTGATTCACTGTATAAGGTTGGATTATGAGGGAGGACAAAAAAATGAAGTATAACACCCTAACCATACTATACCACACCAACCACATCATCCTATCACCAAAAAATCAATAAATGATAGGTTCCCATTGAAAAAAACCATCGATAGAAAATAAATAGAAAAAAATAAGGAGAATACAAAGAAGAAAATCACCTTGAAACACCAAAAATCGATCTATCAAATCCCAAATTAAAATCCACTGATTAGAGGATGAAAGGAATTCAAAGGAGGCACTTGGTTCACCCTATAAATGAGATAAAATATGGGATAATGATAGGGTTTTATAAGATTTTAGAATTATAGGTGCTCTACAAAATATAATACCACGACTCAGACCCTACCGATACACTAGAGAACTTCTGAAAATGAGGAGGATTATAATGTACTAAAAGTTACTGTTCTATTACGATGATGGTTAAAGTTTCTTTAAGATCCATGAATATCTCCATGCAAGAGATCTGAAAAACCATGGAGGAGACCATGGCGTAACCAGATCCAATATAATGTGTACCCTTGACAATTGAAGAAGATTCTATGTATTATCCCAGCTTTATGACATAATGTAAGGTAATAATCTACAATGGTGATGGTAAAATCAGCATCAATATCCACGACTATATCCTTGTGGACAATCTGAAAAATCGGGGAGGAGACCACAATATAGCCATAATCACTATGCCGTAGACCCTCAACAACCAAAGAAGAGGATATGCTGTAACCCTGCTCTATGGCGCAACCACCATGAAAATAGTAGTGGCATCAAAAACTCCACTCAAGACTTCACCCCACAACCACCATCCCTATGTTGCATCTATCCCAAAATTGGAAGTATTAATAAACTTCTCCCCTGATCTACTATGCCACAAACATCACTTTCATGTCCACAAAACATGAAATCATATTACACATATGGCCTCTCCATGTCACATTGGTCACCATTATGGTGCATCACCAAACTCTATGCCACATAACCCCTTTGCGTTTATTTCTCAGCTCTTTATACACCACTTACCCTCCAAACTCCTTAGACCTTCCCATAACACCTCCACTTCTATATTCAATTAATTTAATAGGTTTGAAAGGTATAAACCATTATAATTACAATAAATAATAAATGGGGATCCATAAGGGTGTTTCTATAACCATTCAAAACATTTATATAAGGTTCCAAATATGCCTTTAGTTTTAAGTGAGTAATCATCTGCTTTAAATCCATTTTCAAAACCACTTTAATTGAGTGTATCATAAAAATAACACATAAATAATAAAAAACATAAGAAAAATTAATTAATTAAGTCATTATAAATTTCTATAGACCAGAAACACGCATTATAAATTAGTAAAATCTAGAAAACTATGAAATTATCAACTTTTTAAGACATGCTTGGTTTAAAATACCATTTATAAATCATCCCATCTTGAGAAAACCCCTCAATAAAATTTTATCAAACATATGGATGGAAATATTATTATTTTTAAATATATATACACTTGAATTTAAAACCCCCTTAATGTGAAATAAAATCAATATAAGTAATGAGGGTTCTTAATTAAATAATTATAAGTATCTCACACCACATATATATTTATAAGGAAACATGTTTCAAAATCAAAGCATCAAGGGACACCAAAATAAAAGGAATAAAAATAAAACACCTGCCTAAACATGATTAATCTTGTTGCCTTTTATGAATACCATAATATTAGATCACAGTAGGGACTTCACAATCCTTAGAAACCCAAAACCCCTATTTATAAAAACCACAACAATGTGATTTGGAAACCATGACTACTAGGGTTCAAGAAGAGGGAATAAACCTAGAAAAGAAAAGAGGATAAGGAAGTAAAATGATAAAGATACCCTTACCATTTGATTTAGTTGATAAATAATTAATAAATATTCTTAGGAGGCGGGTAGAAGGAATGGAATCAGCTGGGGAAGGCCTCCACACTATCTAGTTTGAAGTGGGGAAGCCATGGTATAAATACCCATTAAAAAATTCTCTAAAATTAACAAAAAACATCATTTGTAGTAGGTTTCACAATTGACCAAACTTTGTGGAAACTATGTAAATCAAAAATATTAAAAACTATAGTAGGCTGCACCATTTACCTATATGATTTATAAAACCATTAAGAAACCATGTGTCCAGGAAAAAGTTAAAAAATTTCATATTTTCCATCCCAAAATAATTTAAACTCAAGGTAATATGCATTATAATTAACATATAAAAATAAAAGTAACATCGGGGGGTCACAAGTCACTTTATTATGGCAATTTCTACCCCTAAAAAGTCATAGATAATTTAGAAGGAGGAAACACAAAACATCCACACTCAAAACATGGATCTGGTTTCCCTTATGACTCACTATCTTCTTGACTAAAAATAAAAACATCCTATCTATTAGGATCTGGGACTGCGCAGTGGAAGCATGTGGGCCGGGATTTTAAATTTTTCTGCTTCACCGGAGTGACATAAACTTGTCAGCTCCGGTGATCTTGTCCCGGCTTGGTCCGAGAATCTCGCAAGGTTCTTTAGAAGCACAAAAATAAACTTGAACATTTACCTTGTTCAGAATTGACGTGCAGGACGCCACCGATCGTTGCTCGAAGACTCCGATGACGAAGCCCTCTAGATCGTCCACACAAGCCTTGCAAATCTGCATGCCCGCCGTTCATCAAGATCCGGGTGCTAGCACGGATCTTTGACGCACACTTCGATGCAGCGATGATCACCACAAAACTAGAATCTTTGATCCGTGAAGGCGAAACTTGAAGAACTTGCTAGTTTGAGAGAGTATCTCTCTAGTACTCAAGAGGAGAGAGAGGCTCTCAATTCTAACAGATGAATAGTCTCTAGGGGAGAGCCACTCTTTAAATATATATAGGGAATATCTATTATACACGGTAAGGGTTCCCGGCCCCCGTGTATTAAAAATTCACTATATATATATTATAAATAATTATTTATGACAAATTAAATTATGCCATAAATAATATTTATTATTTATCACTGAACTTCAATATATATAATTATATATATATATATATATATATATATATATATATATATTACGTGATAAACATGAGTCTAACTCGACCCGCACCTCCTGATAATATTAATCAAACCCAAGACATAAAAATTTGTCCGATTAACATTTATCTATGTATTTACTTAATCACTCGTAAATACATGTTATAAATAAATTCATAAAATTATTCCAAACTTGAATAATAAAAGAATTTATTTATTACTTGGTGATCGATAGGACTTGGATAATACCCGGACCTCGTGGTGAGGCCCACCAAACCCTATAATCCTATTCATTAGAATAGGGAAGATTGTCAAAGCACTGTTGTGTGTGACCCTCTAGGACCTTATCTCAATAGCAGTGAATAATATCACCGACCTAGAGCAGGGTCTAGCAACCCATCGAGGCCCCTATAGAGATAAGGAAAAGTCAAAGCAACAACTACCATCCCCCGAACACAGTCTGTGTAATCTAATCTCTTCGTCATCGATATCTTAATAAAGCAGAATGCATACTCAGTGTCATCATTCTTCATTTTCTTTACTTTGTTTGTTGATTTGTCCAGACGGTCTTACCTTCAACTACCATGGCCATGGATTTAATGAAGGTACAACCATCCTAATCAACCAGGCCCGAGATATCTCTTCCTAAACTCGGAAGTGACAAATCCTTTCTTGATCATTCAATCAATGCCATGCCATTAATGACATACCCGATATAAACTACCTCACCACGACTTGTCACCATGGTTTTCGGCATATATCAAATGTACGTAATTAAATGACATTCACTGATAATAATCTCAAGTCAGGAGACCATTACACATGTTCGTAGATAGGAACAACCAATGACACCAGAAACATGAGGTGTTCCTATTAAGAAGGTCTGTCCTCATGATCTCGTTTCCTAGAGATCATCAAGTACGAACTTCATGAGATGAAGTCTCAATGCTTATGAGCCCCCAGCACCTGATGGTCACACATCATCTGTGTCCTTTCAGAATGATGTAACTGGACCATAGGACTTTACTTTAAGATTACTGTCATGGCATTTCAGGGTTCTCATTATAGCCTGGGACGTGCTATAACCATTTGATGTGACAGGTTATCTAAGGACATTTCCATTAATAAAGTGGATGCAGAAGTATCTACACTATCATGGAAAGATAAATACATGTATAAAACAAACTGAATACATGTAGCAGTAATCAAAGTACAAAACAAGTTGGGTCTAGGGCACCCACTTTCAACACTCTCACTTGCACTAGAGCCAACTGCTAACAGGTTTCAATCCACTAGCTCCCACATGTGAATCATGCTTCTGCTGAGAAATGGCTTTAGTCAGGGGGTCTGCCACGTTGTCCTCTGTGGCTACTCTGCTAACTGTCACTTCACCTCTTTGAGTAAAATCCCTCAAGAGATAGAACTTTCAAATAATATTCTTTGTCCTCTGGTGAGACCTGGGCTCCTTGGAAAGCACCACTACAGCAGTATTGTCACAATATAATGGAACTGGGTCTACACTGCTAGGTACAACACCAATGTCTGAGATAAATCTACGTATCCAGACTGCTTCCTTTGCTGCATCGGAAGCTGCAATATATTTGGACTCTGCTGTAGAATCAGCAACCACAGCTTACTTTGAGCTTCTCTAGCTCACTGCACCACCATTCAGGCAAAAGATGTAGCCTGACTGTGATTTCATATCATCATGATATATCTGGAAACTAGCATTAGTGTATCCCCTCACAACTAGTTCCTCATCTCCTCCATACACTAGGAACGTATCCTTAGTACGCCTCAAGTACTTAAAGATAGTTTTAACAGCTGTCCAGTGCAGCTCTCCTGGATTGGCTTGATATCTACCCACCATGCTTAAAACAAAGGCAACATCAAACCTAGTACATAGCATGGCATACATGATAGAACTCACTGCCGAAGCATAAGGGACTCTACTTATTTTTTCAATCTCCTCCTGTGTTTGTGGATACATTTTCTTGGAGAGATTTACACCATGTGACATAGGTAACAATCCTCTTTTGGATTGTTCCATATTGTACCTTTTGAGTACCTTGTAAATATATGTACTTTGACTTAGGCCAAGCATCCTTTGAGGTCTATCTCGATAGATCTTGATCCCTAGGATGTAGGATGCTTCACCCAAGTCTTTCATGGAGAAGCATTCATTTAACCAAGTCTTAACTGACTGTAAGACTTTCACCTCATTTCCCATGATTAATATGTCGTCAACATATAAAACTAGGAAAACGATAGAATTCTCTTCAACCTTTTTATAGACACAAGGCTCACTTTCATTTTTGACAAAACCAAAATCTCTTATGGCCTCATCAAATCGTACATTCCATGATCTTGATGCCTGCTTCAATCTATAAATGGATCTCTGCAACTTGCATAATTTATTGGCATTCTTTGACTTAACAAACCCTTCAGGTTGAGTCATATAGACGTCTTCAACCAACTTCCCATTTAAAAAAGAAGTTTTGACATCCATTTGCCATATTTCATAATCATGAAAGGCTGCTATTGTAAGCAATATTCTGATGGATTTAAGCATTGACACTAGTGAGAAGGTTTCATCATAATCAATGCCTTGACGTTGTCTGAAACCATTTGCAACCAGTCTTTCTTTAAAGGTATTAACCTTACCATCCATGTCCATCTTTTTCTTGAATACCCACTTACAACCAATGGTATTTACATTAGTTGGAGGGTCTACCAAAATCCAAACTTGATTTTGGTACGTGGAATCCATCTCAGAATTGATTGCTTCTTGCCATGTTGCAGCTTCTTTGGCTTCTACTACTTCCATGTAGGTCAGAGGTTCATCATCCTCAAGGATTATTGTGTCACCTGAATCGGTGACAAGAAAACCATAACGCTCTGGTTCTCTAACCTCTCACGTAGACCTATGCAGTATCTGTGTCACAGGAACAATTTCTTCTTCCACTTCTTGTAGAGATTGTTCCTCTACCAACTCTTGTGCATCTGGAGCATTGACTTCATCGAATTAAATCTTTCTCTCACTATTTCCAGTAGAAATGTGATCCCTTTCTAGAAATGTGGCGTATCTTTCCACAATGAATTTTCTATCTAAATGGTTATATAGGTTGTATCCTCTAGTTTCCTTAGGATAACCTACAAAGATGAACTTAGTGCTTCTAGATGCTAATTTTTCACTTGGTAAAGTCTTGATAAATGCCTTGCACCCCCACACACGCATGTGTGTCAGATTGGGTTTCTTTCCAAACCATAACTGATATGGAATTCCATCTATGGCTTTAGTTGGTACTCGGTTAATGGTATATGCTGCTGTCTGCAAGGCGTATCCCCAAAAGGATAATGGAAGAGTTGTATGACTCATCATTGATCTGACCATGTCAAGAAAGGTCCTATTCCTCCATTCACTAACACCATTCCATTGTGGTGTATAAGGAGGAGTGAGTTGAGATACTATCCCACACTCCTTCAAATGATAAATGAAAGCTTGGTTAAGATATTCTCCACCTCGGTCTGAGCGAAGTGATTTTATCTTTTTACCAAGTTGGTTTTCTACTTAATTTTGGTATTACTTAAAGAAACGAAAGGAATCTGACTTATGCTGCATTAAGTAGATATATCCATACCTACTATAATAATCGGTAAAAGTGATGAAGTATAGAAAACCACCCCTTTCCTCTACTGAAAATGGACCACATACATCGGTATGTATTAATTACAGTACTGAATTGGCTCTTTCTCCCTTTCCTGAGAAAGGTGCTTTGGTCATCTTTCCTTGTAAACAAGCTTGACATACATCTAAGGGTTCTAACCGTACCGAGTCTAGATACCCTTCTTGATGTAATTTTTGTAATCACTTCTCGTTTATATGACCAAGCCTGAAGTGCCATAGGCGGGTGTTATTTGAGTCATGTTGGTTATTTTTGTCATTGATAGCCATTACTGAGTTTTATAGTTCTAGTATATATAAACAATTGTTAAGATGTGACATACCATAACATATGTTATCCCTATAAAAGAGAAAACTTTTATTTCCAAACTTGAAATAAAAACCCTTAGTGTCTAGACATGACACAGAGATAATGTTTCTGGTAACAGACGGTACACAATAGAATTTTTTTAAAACAAGAACCAAACCAGTTGGTAAAGTCAAGTGATAGTCTCCCACTGCCAAGGCCGCCAAACTTGCACCATTTGCAGCTCGGAGATCCACTTTACCTTTTGCAATCTTCTCAAACCTACTTGGTTCCTGTATATGAATACAAATGTGTGAGCCACATGCCGTATCCAATACCCAACTTGTAGATAATGATAGATTTCATTCAATGACAAAAATACCTGAAGTAGAAGCGTCAGCTTGCTTCTTCTTCCAAGCTCCGCAATTCTTTTTCTAGTGGCCTTTCTTGCCACATCCAAAACAAACAGCTTCCTGCTTATTACTCTGCCTCTGAATCTTTGGCTTCTTGGCAGGACGATACATTGGTGTCTTTGGCCTTGACTTGGATTTAGACCCCTTTACCTTGCCCTTGTTTTTCTTGTTCACCATAAGGACAGATGTATTGGTGTTTTTCATGTCCTTATCAGTTTGGCGAACTAAATCCAAATGATCCAGGAGCGACTTTGTCATATCATTCATATTATAATTGACAATGAAAGTTGAGAAGCTTGACTGTAAAGAGACAAGAATGAGATCCACTGCTAGTTCTTGGTTCAGTTTGAACCCAAGAGATTCAAGCCTCTCAATATACCCAATCATTATGAGTACGTGAGGACCAGCTTGGTTCCCTTCTGCTAGCCTGCACTTATAAAGCACACTTGAGATTTCATACCTTTCTTGCCTAGCCCTCTCCTGATATAGTTCTTGGAGATGTAGAAGCATCTTGTAGGCATCCTCTTCCTCATGTATTTTTTGCAATTGGCTGGACATGGATGACATCATGATGCATTGTACATCAAGCGCATCGTCTGCATGCTTTTTCCACTTATCTTTTTCTGTCTTGCTTGCTCCCTGAGGAGGTTCAGCAGGAATTGGGGATTCTAGCACATATAACTTCCTTTCTTGGCGTAGTACTATGCGCAAGCGCCTGTACCACTCCTGGAAGCTATTGCCGGTCAGGATATTTTCATTATCCAAGATTGATCGCAATGATAAAGTACTAGTGGTGTTGGTGATTTCCATTTTGAATCTACATCAGATAAACATTTAGCAGTTAGTAATTTGTCTTGATTACCTTTTTGACATTTTATGATTAATAAAATATCATTTAATGTCTCCCACTATTTTAACGAACCTTAATATCCCTCACCATTAGATTCTGAATACTCTATCGCTTGAGCGTTCTAGTGGCAAGGATCCTTGAAACCCCTTTCGTAATCTACAAGCTAGGGCTATGACACAACTTCAAGGGTTTCAAGGTAGGCTCTATGCTGGCCAAACACTTGGTCTTGTGGTTCCTTGTATAGTTGAGTAAAGTCCCGGCTTTTGGAATTTGAACTTGATTCCCTAAACCTCTCGCCTCTAAAGTGATATCAATTTAGCTAAGGATAATCCTTGACTACTCACTTTAGTTAAGTCGACCCATTTCTCACATGGAAACGCCCCGGTAGTAAGAGGCACTCTCAACTAAGGATGATGAGCACCCAAACAGCCGGTTTTGTTTAGATATGAGAAATGGAAGGCATTATGACTTAATATATCTTTGAGGGATTTTTAAATTATTAATTGACGAATATAATCCTTTTTCTATTTATTATGTTCAAACTGGGTTGTCATGATCACAACTGAACATTCAAAAGAGTATTTATTCGTCACAACTTTATGCATTTTCTCTTGTTTACTATCCTATGTGATCATGCAATAATCATGCAGTCGCATAAAAATAATAAACTGTGCATAAATTAAATCAAGAATTCCGACTGGTCTTGAGAATTCAATAATGATTGATCAATAACTGATCAATCATCACCTAGGGGCACCCGTACCAGAGTCAATACAAGACTCGTGTCGCTGCTGGCCCCAGTGAAAAGCGTCCAACTCCTGTCTGGACTACCACCTCATTTTGGCGAGGTCTGCCTCTCGGATCGTCATCGAATAAATACAAATATACTCCCACACAGGCAAGGGGGTCTGGGGTACAAAATACAAGTGGTGTAATGGACACGCAGGCCCTTATACATATTTGAATTAAAATATGATTCACAGACCGTCATTTATCTAATTAAATATTACAATCATCGCACGCATTGAATAACTAATTAAATAAATACATACATGCCAAACATACATAGGTCGGTCAAAAGCTCAAGACCAGTCAGGGTAAAAGTGCAATAAAAATTAAATTGCAATAAATTTAAATTATGCGAGGGTGTTCTAATAAATTAAATTAATTTGATTAAATTAAAATAATTTATTTTTATCGGTTCCATTTGTTTAATTTAATTTTAATTCCAAAATTAAAATAAATTAAACCATTAATTTAATTCTAAACTTAAATTAAATTAATATTTTTGGATTAAAATAATATAAACCCCTAAATTAATTCCAATTAATTTAATTTAAAAAAAACTAAATTAATTAAAATTAATTCAGTGAAGGTTACCTCTAACCGGAGAGGAGTCCGACGGGTCTGCGTAACGCCGTGGGATGTCGTCCTGGAAACGCGTTGTGACCGTGGCGCGACCGTGGCGTGACCGCGGCGTGACCGCGGCGTGACCGCGACGTGACCGCGGCATCCAACGCTTCCCGCGACGGTTGCATCTCCCGATAGCCCGCTGCTCTGGTGATGGTTCAGGGCGGCCCGGAGGAAGTCCGACGAGGGGGCGGGGAGCGGGTTGTCCAAAACGTTCTGGCAAGGAGATCCCCGGCGTGGCGGGTGGCTACCGGCTGGAGCCGGTCCGACGCGGACTGTGTCCGGAGAAAGGGAGGCCGGCGCGAGGGCTGTCCGGCGAAGGAGAGGCCGACACAAGGGCTGTCTGACGAAGGGGAGGCCGGCGTGAGGTCGGTCCGGTGCGGGGATAGCCGGCGCGAGGTCGGTCCGGAGAGGGGAGACCGGCGCGAGGTGCAGTCCAGCGTGGGGAGGCCGGCGTGAGGAGCGGTCCGGTGCGGGGAAGTCCAACGCGAGGAGCTGTCCGGCGCGGGGAAGTCCGGCGCGAGGTCTGTCCGCCGCGGGGAAGGCCGGCGCCGGTGCACCATGGTGCTGGACCGTCGGAGGAGGGGAGGCCTAGGGTTTCGGCCTCCCTTGGTGTGTCGTGGTAGAGAAGACTTGTAAGGGTCTTCCTCCCCACTCCCCCCATTTTTTGACAACAAATGTCCATCCCATTTGTTTTTTTATAAAACAAAAGGAGAAGACCCCATTTTGGGGTCTTTTCCACTCCCTTTTTTTATAAACAAATGGAGGAAGACCCCAAGTCTCGGTCTCCTCTATTTTATTATAAAAATTTTTCCACACACTTTTGTGGGAAAATATTTTATATATTTTATTATTATAATATAATTTATTATAAAATATAATAAAATATTTATTATAAAATTATAATAAAATATATTTTTGATGTTTATCTCAATTTGAGAAATAACATCAAATGAACAAGAACTTGCTACGTCGATCCGATTAAATTTTTTCAAATAATCATATCTTTATCATTCGAAATCGAAATGACGCGAGGTCGAATCCGAATGAACCGTTTTAACGCCCCACAATTAAATTTAATGCAATTTAATATTTTTTGACTTAGAAAAACCTTGCGCTTCCCTTTGATACCACTGTTAGGTTCCGGGACTGCACAACGGAAGCATGTGGGCCGAGATTTTAAATTTTTATGCTTCACCGGAGTTACATAACCTTGTCAGCTCCAGTGATCTTGTCCCAGCTTGGTCTGAGAATTTCGCAAGGTTCTTTAGGAGCAAAAAAATAAACTTGAACATTTACCTTGTTCAGAATTGACATGCAGGACGACGTCGATCGTTGCTCTAAGACTCTGACGATGAAGCCCTCTAGATCGTCCACACACGCCTTGCAAATCTGCACACATGCCATTTGTCAAGATCCGGGTGCTAGCGCGGATCTTTGATGCACACTTTGACACAGTGATGATCACCACAAAACTAGAATCTTCGATCCGTGAAGGCGGAACTTGAAGAACTTGCTAGTTTGAGAGAGTCTCTCTCTAGTACTCAAGAGGAGAGAGAGGCTATCAATTCCAATAGATGAATAGTCCCTAGGGGAGAGCCACTCTTTAAATATATATAGGGAATATCTATTATACGCGGTAAGGGTTCCCTACCCCCGTGTATTAAACATTCACTATATATATTATGAATAATTATTTATGACAAATTAAATTATGCCATAAATAATATTTATTATTTATCACTGAACTACAATATATATAATTAAATATATATATATATATATATATATATATATATATATATATTACGTGACAAACATGAGTCTAACTCGACCCGCACCTCCTGATAATATTAATCAAACCCAAGACATAAAAATCTGTCCGATTAACATTTATCTATGTATTTACTTAATCACTCGTAAATACATGTTATAAATAAATTCATCAAATTATTCCAAACTTGAATAATAAAAGAATTTATTTATTACTTGGTGATCGATAGGACTTGGATAATATCCGGACCCCATGGTGGGGCCCACCAAACCCTATAATCCTATTCATCAGAATAGGGCAGATTGTCAAAGTGCTGTTGTGTGTGACCCTCTAGGCCCTTATCTCAATAGCATTGAATAATATCACCGACCTAGAGCGGGGTCTAGAAACTCATCGAGGCCCCTATAGAGATAAGGCAAAGTCAAAGCAATGAATGTCTTCCCATGAACACAGTCTGTGTAATCTAATCTCTTCGTCATCAATATCTCAATAAAGTAGAATGCATACTCAGTGTCATCATTCTTCATTTGCTTTACTTTGTTTGTTGATTTTTCCGGACAATATTACCTTCCACTACCATGGACATGGATTTAATGAAGGTGCAACCATCCTAATCAACTAGGCCTGAGATATCTCTTCCTAAACTCATAAGTGACAAATCCTTTCTCGATCATTCAATCAATGCAATGCCATTAATGACGTACCCAATATAAACTACCTCACCATGACTTGTCGCCATGGTTTTCGCCTTATATCAAATGTATGCAATTAAATGACATTCACTGATAATAATCTCAAGTCCGGAGACCATTACACATGTCCGTAGATAGGAATGACCAATGACACCAGAAACATGTGGTGTTCCTATTAAGAGGGTCTGTACTCATGATCTCATTAGCTAGAGATCATCAAGTGCGAACTTCATGAGATGAAGTCTCAATGCTTATGAGCCCCCAACACCTGATGGTCACACATCATCTGTGTCCTTTCAGAATGATGTAACTAAACCATAGGATGTTACTTTAAGATTACTGTCATGGCATTTCAGGGTTCTCATTATAGCCTGGGACCTGCTATAACCATTTGATGCGACAGGTAATATAAGGACATTGTCATTAATAAAGTGGATGCAGAAGTATCTACACTATCATGGCAAGATAAATACATATATAAAACAAACTGAATACATGTAGCAGTAATCAAAGTACAAAACAAGTTGGGTCTAGGGCACCCACTTTCAACACTATCTCCCTAAAAATACCCCCTCTACTCCAAATTTATTGGGCATCAACATGTGAAGAAATTTGGAAATAAAAACAAAGGATGTGTCATCCCTTTGATCTACCTTGAAGTTGGAAACACCAAAACATCAAAACTCATAAGTTCTTTCTAAACATTAAGTTAAACCAGAAAATATAAATATAACAAGAAAATCAAGATCATCTGAGGTTTTAGATACCGCAACCCAAAAATAGATCCTAACTTTAACACATCCATAAATATAACTCAACTAGAATGAAGATTTCATATGAATACCTATTATAGGTATCCACACCATTTATAATTATCCCAATGAGATTGAAATAGATGAAAAATATTCTATCAGGGCCACATATAATTTTAACACCATAATGAAGAAAAAATAAATGGGGAATTGACTTAGATATCATCAAATATAAATACCAAAAGTTAATTTCTTTAAAATAATGCAAAACATACGAATCATTCCAAAAGAAAAGAACAATAATCCAATAAATCCTTCAACTATTAAAGTCAAAATAAATGGGGTACACATATGAAATATGGATAAACCCCATAAGAACACAAATTAAGAAACCCTAAAACCATTGATCAACCCCTAAATCCATAAAAAATACAACAGAACACATTACTACCCTAATTTATGTTGGGTTCAAGACCTTTTCTTTTGATGCTCATTTAGATTACAAAACCTATTAAGGTGACCAAGATGGTCACACTGATGACATGTTCATATAGCTACTAGATAATAGACTTAGGGTAACCACATTTTTCACAATGTAATCATACCACTGTCTTCATCTTTTTTAGAGTGTTGAAAATAGGTTAAATATATAGTTATGTATCATCATCCCCTCCTTACTCTAACTTATCCAGCTTATAATTTACATTAATCGCATCACCCTTACTAACTCCAGGTGGAGTAAAGTCATTACTATTCTTAGGCTACCTTACAAAAATCATCTCAATGAATATGGAGTTATTTACCGCCTCCTTATATGTTGTTAGACCACACTAAAACACCATCAAACTAAGATTTATATGAATAACCCTTGAAAGAACCAATATTTCATAAAATCATTAATGACTAGTTTATTAGATAAGGCAACCAATCTAATGAAACTTTTAGTATAATCCTTTACTGATTGACCACCTTAGTGAGAAATTAATAATTCTAATACATTCTCCACTCTTTTCTCCATGGGAGAATACAACAGGATGAAGGTAGTTTTGAATTATCCCCAAGAAATATCCTCTAATGGTCATGAATAGTCAATGAATTTCCACCACCCCAAACATGATCCTTCAAATAAAGAAATGGTGTTTTTACAACCATAATCTTGTGTTGGATTTATTGAAAATATGTATTACTAAATATCTATACGTTTAATGTATTTTTAGTTATTTTAAGTAGATAAATCACATAAGTATTTCATGGAGTTATTGATATTTTTCTTAGAATTATTAAATAGAGATTTGGTGAATAAGCATAGGATTTCATGCTTGGAGGATTACTATAGATTAATTATGAATCCATCAGTACTTTTATATTTATGAAAGAAGTGTTGAATATGTATAGACAAGTGTACTTAGTGATTCACTTAGAGAGTCATAAAAATGATGTGAATGATTATGTTAAGTTTAAATTTTAATGAAGGAATTTTGATATCATTGAAGATATAATGATGTTGGAGATTCATATATGACTTTAAGTAGAAGAGAATTATGTTCATGAAAATATTTTGTGTATGTGATGTTTTTAAAGGAAATATTTATCAGTATTTTTCATATTTTTAGGTGAAAAATTGGACCGTAAGATGTGATGTTCATTGGATATCATTATAAAAGTTTAGAAGTGATTGAAGATCAATCTAAAGGTATAAGAAAAGTTTTATTCCATAAATAAAAAGTTTACTCCAAAAATATATCTAGTAGTTTTTCAATCATGTGGGATATTTTGGAGTGTCTATACCACAATCAATAAATACATAGTATTCAGAATGAATAAGTACCCTACACCATTTTAAGAGATTAGGATGTAGTGTGTTTTCATTTAGTAGTGATTCAAAATGGTTTTCCCCAAATCTATAGGGATTTGAACTATGAAGGACCTATAAGATGCAACTAATCATGTGATATGAGTTATACACCTCAAGATAATATGCTAAACTACAAAGAAAGATCATTCAATATTTAAATGTTCTATAAAATAAATCTGTAATATGTGGTCCATGATGTAGGGATTTAAGCAGTGTGAGAATAACATATGTAAACTAATTTACCATATTGTGAAGTGTACTATCATGCTGTGAAGCATGAATTATGGGTAGTTCGAATTGTAGTCCGGAATTGGATTTCTCTGGATATTTTTGTTGTTATTATAAAATTTTTTAAATACCCCTTCAAATATAAATGGAATAGATAAAATGAAAAAATATCCAAAGGATGAATTTGAAGTTGGATAAGTTGGAAATTTGGATTTTAAAATTTAAAATTTAAAATTAAAACTATTCTATTAATTTGTCGATACCTTTTGTGGAGAATGAAAAAGAGATAAATAAGTGGATAATAGATAATAAAATAATAAGGAACTCTAGTTTCCAAGAAGAAAGGAACTGTATATTCCAAGAAAGGAGAGGTTATTTGTGTTCCTAGAAGATTAAAGGTGATAAAAACATGAATCATATTTAAGATATATTTTAGAATAAATACATGTTTCTATAGGACTATATTTCATTAAATATTATATTTTAAAGTAAAATATTTTTTTTTGTTTCATATAAGGGAAGATCAGGTTCATGAAGGATCTAAGGCACAACCCAACAATAGTATTTTATCAAATTCTTTAGATTTATCCTCATAATTAGATGAAATAGTTACCTTGGAATATATGAGATAAGATCATCACATATAATTTATGAATAATACAATTAAATATAAATAATTACCTTTAATTGGATTTATTTCTTCATTGATGATTCAGTTGATACCTCTTATCATATCATCATTGCTTTATTTTGGAGGTTGAATCTACCAAATCAGAGCTCCACATCAAAATTTATAAAGCCCTCAAGTGGATTCACGGTTTTTCTGCACGGTTTTTCAAACCGTGTGAAAACCATGCGAGGGATACTAGAAAACGCCTGCAACTTCGCATGGTTTGGTTTCATGGTTTGGGCAGGCCGTTCTCAAATCGTGCGACCCCAAATTTTTTTCAAAAACTCCCAAATTACACCCAAAACACTAGGGAAGTCCACCCAATGATCCTTCAATGTTTTAAACACAATATAGAGACACTGAGGGCATCAAAAAATCTCTAACATGCCACTTTTCATCCCAAAACATTCACAATAAACATGAATAGGTCTAGAATAAAACTTATACAACCAAAACACAAGGACTTTTTTTGGACACCCAACTCAAACCTTAACCAAAAGATCCAACATTGAGAATAAAAAATAAAATGAAGGAGTATCTGAGGTCAGGGTGTGACAATTCTCCCCACCACGGACACTTTCTGCCCCCAGAAAGTCACCTAGCCGATAGTCAACCAAAGCTCAAGTACATTCCCGACAAAAAACAAGGGGGATCGATGAACCCCAGGATGACTATTCACTCCACAAGTCACATTGGACCGATGAAGAAGAAACCACCACACATAAATGAGGATTAGGGGAGAACATGAGAGGGTTATTCCCACCAAAAGAACTCCAATAATGAAAACACCATTTAAACCCCAAACAATACCCACACTGCAATCGAGAACAAGGGATTTCAACATTTTAAATTTCAGTGTAGCTCACATGGTTTGACAGTATGGTTTACCAAGTCGTGCACCAACTATGCGAGAACTACTAAAAGGAATGGGCACCCTACACAGCTTGGTTGTGTGGTTACAAAACAGTGTGCCAACCATGCCAACTCCTCTGCCCGAAAATGACACCAAGCCACACGGTTATGAGACCTACCGCATGACTGCGTGCTTTCCATGTAGTTGGTTCAATCTATATGGCTATGGTCTCACAGTTTCGTCTAACCATGTGGTAACTGTGTGGTAAATGCGCTTCTCCTAGAAAGATCTCTCGAAAACTTCAAAAACCAAAATTTTTGACTGGGCTCAAACCCGAACTTCCATGTAAAATATTGAAACTATTTCCACTGAATCAAGGAACCTCCCACATTAACCAAACCCAGAATACATCCCTTCTACAAAGCTTCAGAATCTCCAAACGAGCCTTGTAGAAAGTTAAAATTGGGACCATCTTACACAAAGTCAAGACACACTCAAAGGAGAATGAATTTTTTTTCAAAGGCCACATTCAGATAGACACAACTTCTTGGATTACAAGAGATCTAGTTCATCGTACCATTAAAAAAAATTCAACTTAAAACATCAAGGAAATAAGAACAAAGGGATGTTAAACATTTCCATACCAACATAGAAAAAAATACTAGGTTGGAGATTCACACCCCCTGTCACTCCTAACTGTGCGCGAGCTTCACCCCGAGGCCTGTGGTTGGGGCTCTGATGGCTGAAGAATCTCCTGCCTCATAGTCAGACAACACATCTTCTGATCAAGTCTTCCTTTTACGATAGCGCTTTCTATAAAATTTCTATGAATGACCCAAACAGACACAACATCGGAAAGTCTTCAGAGTAATATGACAAGATGTGTTTGAGTGACCAAATCGACCGTACTGGAAAAAAAAGCGAATGAACTGACAAAATGGAAGCCAAAACCAATGAAAGAGATTTTCTAGAAATAGGCTCCTATGGAATACCCCACTCACCAGATGGGGAACCATAATGAGAACCCACTACCATCGGCTGCACCCCAAAAACCAATTCAGCCATGAATGCCTATCCACCAAATTATCAAACAGGTTTCATTGGATGAGATCATTTTCTCATCAATTTCAGGATGAAGACCCCAGAAAAAGATAAGGGCCTTCATCTACTCCTCCAATGCTACTTCCAAAGAGTATGAGACCATCTTTCTGAAATGGTTAACATAAGACTTTACGGATCACTAGCCCTACTGAACATCTTATAACTCTTCCACCTTCCTCTACTTTACCTCCTCCAGTATGAACCATTGGATGAAAGTGGCCTTAAACACCTCCCATGACATCTCACCTTCCGTGAATGTCGGGGAAACCAACCCCCACTTGTCCAATATTGGACCCTCAAACAACCTTTGAACTGCACAGACTTTAACAACATCAGGAGTTCCCAATGACTTAAAAACATGCTCGAATTCTTCAACCCACTACACAGACTCAAATGAATCTTGATCACCATGGAAAAAAGGAAAAATCTTGTGAAGGAAAAGGAATCGGGCATGACTCATTAAGAACTTTGGGGACCTTTCTGGGTAGCATTTTCTGAAAAATACGAAAATTTTATACCAAATACAACATCAAACTGAGGAAAAAACAAAGAGAAACACCTCAAACCCAAACCAATGAGCTCAGAATCCAAGTAAAAACAAACACCAACCAAATATCATTTTTCAAAAACCATAATTTTCCTTTAAAAACTCAAAACTGTCTTCTTCCAAGGATAATTCCCAAATACAAAAAACCTATTTTTCAAGAAAAAAATTTCCAAAATCATTTTCTCATTCAAATACACTTTAGGAAAACCATAGAAAACCTTTAACTCGAAAACCCAACCCATGGTATATTATGAACCATTACATGTCTGTCAATCCATCTGCAATGCCATGTGCCAATACGAACTTCCCACACATACCCACACACATGTCAACATCCATAAGAAATACCAAGGGCCACATTCCATTAACATTATCAAAGCCAAAACACCTTTAATATTGAAAAACCCACTTTACCAATTTTAAAACCATTTCATGGAAAATAGTTATGCTTTAAAATCCACTTTCATTTCAAAATCCACATTCATTTTCAACATATAGTTACACCAATTGAAACCAAAATGAAACACAACCAACAATGGACCACCGGAATGAGTGACTAGTTCCTATGCCTAACCTGACGACATGTTGGTGGACCATGCCCCAATTAAGGCATAATAATAAGAGGACCTTAAACCGGGCACTAGGACTTCACATGGGTCACCACCCCATGTGAGTTCGGAAAGTGAATTGATTCTCCTCCATTGTGATACCTTAATCCAAAACAACCAAAAAAAGAGACTCAAACCCCAGAATAACCCTGGTAACTCTGGTCTTGTCACGAGCGGTGGTGATCATGCACCGACCCGTAACCTACCTCTTGAGCCCTGACAATCCTAATATCCTTCTACCAGACACCCCAAATAACAAGGGATTCCTCTGATACCATTTTTTCAGGAACCAACCCAGGTCGACCCTGAGCTAGTCACCCGAGCCAGTCCGCGACATGACCCAAAGGGCGTTCCTGGTCCCCAAGGGCTAGAAACCAGTGCTAGGCATCAAAATAAAACAATAGGGAATGATTTATCCCAATAATAATAGATTAAAAATATAAAAAATTGAAAACGTAGCAGAGATAACCACAATTGAATCTCAATAAAGGAACAATCCAATCTAATACGAATACAACTAAATAAAACTAACACTAAAAGAACCAGAAGCTACAACAGAATAAAACAACCAGCTATTAGAACAATCTCCATGTGACCTCTTGGTCACCTCCAACCATAACACCACCTTGCTCCAAGAGATACTTGAACTTGAAAAACCAAAACAAAAAATTAACCTACAAAATAGTTGGGGTCTACTGACACCAAATGGTATAAGTAGGGTGTGATATAGACATCTCAGTAGGTAATCACGCAAGAGTACATGTGTTTCCTTTCCCAAAACAATCCATTAACACTAGTTTGAAAATAATTCTATAAAAACAGGAATTATTTCTT
Source organism: Viscum album (assembly GCA_963277665.1). Classification (NCBI taxonomy): domain Eukaryota; kingdom Viridiplantae; phylum Streptophyta; class Magnoliopsida; order Santalales; family Viscaceae; genus Viscum; species Viscum album. Next base: position 572,164,361 of record OY728151.1, read on the forward strand.
TTCATAAATAAACAAATTTTATTCCCTTCTTCCAAACTATGCACACCATGTTTCCACATTCAAAAAAGACTTTTCATTTTAAATAAAAAAACAAATCAATAACAACAGGGCTATAGTGAAAATAAATAAACTGAAAAAACTAAAATTCAATGTAGCAGAAAGTAACAAGAAATACAGATAGTAACCATGGGTGATTCTAAAAATCCCTAGAATACCCCTAGATGTACTCAGTTTCGGAACCACTTGCCGACATATGGTGAAACTGCTATGTATATAACCAAATGGCCGCCCTAATTGACCAATCCAGTGGAAAATCCCACCTGGCCTTACAAAATCCAGGGGGTAGCAACATGTCTAATCAGGGTTGATTAGTAACCATCACTCGATCATCTAAAAGAGGCCCAAGAACCCATGGTGGTGATAATAATACTGTGTAAGTAGGAAGGCCCTCACACACGTGACTCATCTCACCACACTTGCCTACCCCAAACATGGATGCCTCCTATACGTTCACCCATAAATGGTTACCCTAGATAAGAGTGCCCCGAAATATTCATTTCATCATTTCATAACAACAAAGTGCCAACCGGGCCATCACACAATTTAACATTCAAACCATTTCATAAAATGTTCATAGTTGCCCACCAGGCATTCAAATTTTCTGAATCACACTCTTTTCTAGAATAAACACAAAAAATCACCTTTAAAAGTACAATTCCAAATGTGCCTTCAATATTATTCACCCAAATACATTAAAAAAATCATTTCCAAATCATTTCTAAAACCATTTCCATGTATACAAAGACAAACGGTCCATTAAACCATTTGAAACCAACCGTGTCCTAAAATGCCCCATGGTTCAAATTTATAAGAAAAAAAAATCAATATAAAGCCACATTAAATACCAATACACTTTTTAGAAATCAAGATCCATTTTATAAGGATTATAATAGGAGAGAGAAGAGACAACATTTGATAAATCAAGGTTCATGTGTAGCATCCTTTTTAAGTGTCATTTTCACTTGAATTCCCACCCATGTGTGCACCTAGTGCACCCATGGTTGCACAAACATCCAATTAAACCCTTTTAAGTTCTATAAGAATACCCAAAAACATTTTTCCATAAATAATACTCCCCTTAAAACCAACACAATTGCAACATCTCTCATAAAAATTTCAAAAACCTGAAGGACTTTTTTAAAACAATTGACCATGAATAATCAATCCATAAATAGGATCCCAAATCACTTTCAATGCTCCATTTCATGTTTCAACCAATAAAATATATAAAAACAAGTTCAAAAAATACAACAAGATCTCAATTTACTTTTTATAAAACAAAAGGTATTTTATCAAACACTTCCAAGGCACCAACACATAGACATAATCAAGGAATCCTTTTAAATGACATTTTTAACAATTTCTAACAACATAAAAACAACAAAATAAGTTAAATATAATACTTATTAAGTTATAATAATGTTTAAAAATAATCCAAAGTGTTCAAGAATAAATGGTTTTCAATGTAAAGGAAAATCATGGAAACACGTACCTAAATGGTGTGTGAATGCGATGAAACTTAAAGGGAAGAGATATCTAATCCCCACAGACCGTTTGCACACCCTACCCACAATAAAAACATACCACATGATCCAAACCTAACCCTAGGTTTCAGACATGGGAGGAAACCCCAAAGAAACCCCAAGAAACAAAGATGGGAAGAGAAGGAGAGGAGATTCAGTGAAGGAAACATGAAGAATCACCAACCATTCTTGATAAATTTCCCCAAAATCGCTCCAAATAGAAGCAGTAGGGGAGGCTCCTCTGGTCGATGCCCAACATAGAGGGATTAATTTTGGAGGTGGAATCTCCCAAATCAGATCTCCGCCTCAAAAGTTATAAATCCTGAAAGTGGATGCACGATGTTGCTGCACGGTTTGTCAAATCGTGCGCAAACCATGCGAGGGCTATTGGAAAACTCCTGCAACTTCACATGGTTTGGGTACACGGTTTGGGCAGGCCGTGCTCAAACCGTGCGACCCCAAATTTTTTTCAAAACCCCCCAAATTACAACCCAAACACTAGGGAAGTCCACCCAAAGATCCTTCAATGTTTTAAACGCAATATAGAGACACATAGGGAATCAAAAACTCTCCAACATGCCACTTTTCATCCCACAACATTCACAATAACCATGAATAGTTCTAGAATAAATCTAATACAACCAAAACACAGGGAATTTTTTTGGACACCCAACTTGAACCTCAACCAAAAAATCCAACATCAATAATAAAAAATAAAACGACGGAGTATCCAAGGTCAAGGTGTGACAGCTATTGATCCATCCATTCTACATGTTTCTTATCTTCTTATTATAACCTCATGCCTCTAATGAAATACCTCAATAGATGATATAACCAAATAAATAATTTTTATTCTCTATCATCCTTGAAATTTTATATAATAATACCATAGTTAAAATTCATCATGTCCTAATTTACTTTTTACTATCTAGATACAACTCTAAGATCTAGAAAAAATCATTATTGAACTTGCTTCTTAATCTGCATCATCATCCACAACATACTTGGTATAATTTAGACATGGAAGCTAATATTTGTAATATTCACAACCCTTACATATTACCTAAAACTTACTATGATACTAGATCAACTGATCTAAAAGGTAACTATTTTTATATCCCATGAAAAAATGTATTCCCATTTCTCCAATTACCCGTAAATCATCTAGTTTTTCTTCCTCAAGCACCGTCAGATAGTTCTAACTACCATCCAATTATTTTCTCTTGGTCTCATTTGATATTTTCATTCTATGATTTATATATAAGGAAGATCAAAATTATGTACCTGTTATGGAATTTGAGATATATTTACAAATTAATCTTAGGAATATGTAGTATATACATCATAAGAATACCATGTGACATAGGATGCAATTCGAGTATATTATTTTATCTTGTATTTTTCAATACCACTACAATTGGGTACTATGACTTGAATTTAGAATTCCATAAATCTATTATAGTATATTATGTTCCCATAGAACTTGGTTTTCTACTCAATTCATTTTAAATAAATTCTTTAGTCTAGTATAACTATAATACTAATCAATTATTTTCTATATATTGTCAAAAATACCTTTCACAAAAACTATATCTCTCCTACTAACCTCTCATAGAAACCTAAAAATATTTCATTTCAAACAAATACACTATGATCATTATAATCATCTCGACCCATAAATGGGTCCTTGAAACTTTAAATCCATATTTTATTTCTTTGATGTCTCCTACCTTTCTGGTTACATCATATAGACATGAACCATAGAGTGACCTCCAAGATAGTTGTACTTGACATCCGATGCATAATATAATGTCCATATAATCTATGATGATAAAAATTAAAATGTTTCTAAGCATGATGTATTATTATAAATATTAAATACTTATTGGAACCTTAATTATACCATACATGTATTGTTTCTATTGAATATCCACCAATGAATTTATATAAACCACCAAAATATATTATGAATTTTGGTACATGAAATCCAACTTTAAATTTATAAGAACCTTTAAATAATATCTATTTGTAACTTACTGATCTCTATAGTATTTATTATCATTATTATCAAATAATATATCACCTATAATGGTGAATATAAAACAACCACTATGGTTTTAAACATCCTATATAGTATGTAACTCTGGAACAATTCCTCCCACCAACACTTCTGAATTTAATTGTTATTATGACAAATAGTGCATCTGGAGACAAGATTCTACTAAAGTATTACATTCTCCCACTATTTAAAAAGAGATTTTATTCCCTCATAAAAATAGAATTGGAATGATAAATACCTTTTATGTCTTGGAAATTTTAATATCTTTAGTGACAATAAGATCTTTAATTGAAATGAACCTTGTGTTTTCATGATGTACATTTGAAGCTTTAACCAGATTTATAAATCGACCCCATCAAAAATACTCAAGGATATAACATAATGTATTTCCTTTATATAATAAATTTATAAGATATCCGTTAGTCAACATAGTTGGTACATGTTTAGTTATTATGGTACTATTTTGTGAAACATGTCTAGAAAGGAATCATGGAATAATTTTAATATTTATAAGACTCTTCATTGTTCTAAATTAAAATATCACAATTAATTCAATGTTTTAAAGGTAATGTGAGTATAAGAAAACCTTTAATATATATTAATGATAAATGAATACTTAATAAATATACTCTCTGACATACCAATATGAAATATCCTATATATTTTACCAAGAACATTCCTTACTTTCATTTATCATTCCTAAAATTTCCGAAATGAATTTAATGTAGTATATGAATCTACCTATAGCTTCAACTTCGAATTATTCATGTTATATTGCTGAATAAATCCTAAATTCTTTATGGAATACCTTCACTTATAATGGTTTCTTTGTCTAAAACTCAACTAATATGTATTTAAATAATACATAAGATTTTTTAGACATAAAAAGACTAAATACTATTTTGGGTATATAATTTGACAAAAAAATTTTAATTTTCCTTGAAAATGAATTATCTTTCCACAACTGGGCATGAATAATATATTTTATATCCATCGTTATTACTGGATGAATATTGGTGATTCTAGTATAACAAAATTATTATTTTTGATAAAAACAACATAAATTATTCCATAAATGAAATAAAATTATCATTGTGTCTAAATAGACATGGAGATAAATATTTTATAATAATCAATACAAACTGAAATCAATTAATTTTGGAAATTAAAATTTGTATACTCCTCTTGTCTAGTATATGAATCACCCTTTCTCAGTTATTTTTGTGTTCACATTGTTACCTTTTTATTCTTTATTATTTATAATATTTACATACATGTATATTTTGTATTTTAATACACAATTGAAAAATATAAACTAGATGAATATATTCCTAAATAAGATGAAACTAATAAATTATTCTTCAATTCGTTATAGTTACTTTTCAAATGACCTTAGTATCCACATGGGAAGAAAAAATACTCATATTCACCATGATACTTATAAATCTTTTGTATAATTAAAATACATTGTAAAGAAACCATTTACTAAAATAATTATGGGATTTTAATCCTTTCATTTAATGTTTTTCACCAAAAGGGTTGTGGAACTGAGTTCCTCCCAACTTTTATTTACCTGGTGAAGTTTTTTTCAAAATATTATTGAGATGTTCATTTATAATATTCATCTCTTAAAATGGGTAAGAATAACTTGGAATGTAAGAATTTTTTATGAGATAAATAGATAATTTCTTATCCATTTAGAATTATAGACTTCACTACTCGATCAGTGAAATTTATTATATTAAAGATAAGATCAATGGATAAGTACACTCTTATAGTTTACACTTATATAATGTAGTGAAAATATCATTTATCTAATGACTCTATTTTTCCTTATCAAAAGATAAGATATGTGATATCATGGTATAGAAATTTATTTCCTTATATTTAATTATTATTTATCATGAAATAAATAATATCTCGATGTAATTAAAAGTTGCATAATCTTTATGTACCTCATATAGAAACCCTTATCCCCTTCACATTTTGTATGAGGTGGATGAACAGATATATGGAATTATAATACATAGACTAAATTTTATTATAGTGGTTAAGTGAATGAAACAACCAAAAAAACCTTGGAATTATGTTCTAGTGTGTACATGGTATATTTCTAGAAGTTTCACAGTGTTACAAATATCTAAATTATGATACTCTACATTAAATAAAAACATATTTATTTTTTATCATGATTACTAAAATATATTTCATAATAAATTTTATTTATTATTCTCCCACAATTTTATGAAAAAAATATCCCCCATCCTTAGTTTAAAAATATCATATCTCATTGATATTCTAGTTTCAATGATCCATATTCTCCTTCTCATAACCCGAAATTTTGTCGGAAAAGTTATTTGAAGGGTTTTAGGTAGGAATAATTTTTCCAAAGACTTTAACATTCAGTTCCTTGATCTATTGAGTAGATTCACCAATCTTAAAATCCTTGATTTGTATTTCCTCAACCCTTGGATATTAGTTACACCAATTCCTACTTTGGAATTCAACCCTTGATCTGAACTAAGTATTTGACCCAAAACTCAAGTTAGAACTCCCCAATAATGAAAGTACCCTGACTTTGGCTGGTCAAGAACTTTGAACTATGGTTCAATTTTAACTTAAGTAGTGAAATTATATATTGACTTAATATTTAATTTTATGGATTTTTATCTTTATGTGTAAAATAAAAATTTTATCTTGTTACATGATTGTGACTATTAATTTTATTTTAATTAAGTGATTAACCTTGTATAGATAAGGTTTAAACATATTATAATACTTTTTATAATTCCATCTTGCATGTTTGTTAATTATTATTTTTAATGTTATAGACATCCTTACATAATTAACCATAAAATTGATAGAAATAAAATAAATAAAGTGGAATGACAATGAGCTTCTATAATGGTTTTTTTATTTGTTAGATGATAAAACACATGACCCCCGAGAATTTACTCTTATAACCATGCCTAGTTAGAGTTAAAGAATCCCCCCCTGTGCTCCTATGTACCACCTGGATTGGTTTCACCTCAAATCCAAACTGAACTTCCTGCACTTTCCTATAAGTTTCATATATTACTTAAATTTACCCACACCTAGGGGAGTGGAACCAAAGGATTGGTTAAAGGGGGTTTATAAAAATGAAACCATTGATATTCACGACCTTACACAGTGATAGGAGAGGAATGAATTATGTGAAATTATTTAATTTAATAAATTATTATAAAAACCTTATAATATTAAATAAAATATACCAATCACATACATAGGTTATTATAATCTCATGGTAATTCACATATAATTAAATGAATATGAAAAATTAAACTATCTAGAAATAAATTCAATTCATTAATAATTATTAAGATAAACATGATTGAATTAATTCAATTAATTAATTAATAACATTTATCTTAATGATCATCTGAAGTATCTTGAAGATATCTATCATAAATAAAGTATAAAAAATAAATGGTTTGTCTAGTAATTAAAGATAATTACATGAAATTAATTGAGTATTTATTAATTATGAAAACCTTTATTACATATCCAACACATCATATTTCATTAGTGTAATTAGGATTTTAATGTTGTAATTAATTATTCATTATATAATTTTAATTTTTGTTTTACTAGTTGACTATATAGTGTGTACTAATGATGTACAAGACATGGTTTTTGATTTATGTGTATCTAGGATACATTCTTGGGGACTCTGTGTGTATCTTAGATGGGTTACATGACTTGTACTAATGAGATACATGTAGTGTGTTCTTCTTTCTGTGTGTCCCTGTAACCTACCTATGGATTCTTTGTATTCTTTGAAAATAGGAAATAATGACTAACAAAATGTGTATTCTAGATACATGTTGTGTATATCATTAATGATACATACTATTAGTCTCATGTGGCATTATGCCATGTATTTGAACCCAAATTTAACGTAAATTTCACCATTAAACTACGTAGACAACATGACATGTACGCCAACTAAATATAGTGTAGTTTGACCTAAAATATGTCAGGATGGCCTGGTCAACATGTGGTGTACATTAAATTCACCATGTATTGTTACTAATTGGCACATCGTGTCGCCCGAAACATGTCCAGGTGCAGTGAACTTGGGTATAAGGCATGCCCTTTTGGTCACATCTTGTATATCTATATCTATTGACTATAATACCCAGCACCTCCCAATAGAATCTCCAATCATTCTTTTTTTTTCTCAATCTAATTAAGATGATATTATATTTGAATAATTTTTCTTAAAATATAAAATAAATGTTAATTTAAACTCCATATTAAAGAATGAATAAAATAGAAGTGAAAAATAACAATAATTTTGTATAATTGATCAAAATAAAAAAAATAATTATAAATTATTACAAGAACCATCTTATACCACTTGAAGGATTTGAGGTGTTATAGAAGTGGTCAATCCATTTCCAAAAAATATTTTTAATAGCTTTTTTGGATTTATCCTTAGAACTAGATGGAATAGAAACCCTAGAAACCAAGAGAGTGGATCAGAAAATATAATTTACAATTAATTTGATTCAAGAAAAAGAATTACATATTGTTGGAATTATTTCTTCACTAATGATTTAGTTGATACCTCTTTTCACATATATTTTCATCAGAGAAATCAAGGGTATATTTCCTTCAGTAGTGATCCACATATTTTCCACTAACCTCTGATCGTTGACATATAATTATACAAGTGCTAGAATAAATGATTCTATTTCCTTCATTGATCATTATTGATCAAAAAAAATACTTTGAGGTAGGAAGGAATTACTATAGTTCTATCTAGACTTTATATGGTAGTGGTGGAGGATCTTTCTATATTCTTAAGAGTATTCTAGGAGAGGATATCTATAGGGATTGAAAGTTTTATCTCTATAATTTATTGTGTACAGCTGTAGATTGAATTATTCCCAATTATAAAAATTATATAATTGGGTAATTATAGACCTAGTGTTAGAGAATAAATAATTAAACATGTTCCCTTATTAGTATCCTAATCCTTGGGAAACCCCATGTCTAAATAATAATCATATTATTATTATTTATTGGGAATGCTCTAAACTCACATATAAAATATTATTTCCTTGAATAAATAAATTAATATTTATGAAAATAATATTTATATATCATTTCTCATTAGATCATCAATCTCAATCTGCTATTCCTCTTTAATATTTATCATACTTTTAATAATGTCTATTTATTGAAATAAATAAATGTCACTGAATTATATGTCAATAAATAGATAAATATTAAATTCACTATAACTGTGAATAAATATTTATTAAGTGTTCAAATATCCAAATAAATAAGTATTTTTTAACATGTGAATATAATAGTGGTAAATAAATATTATAAGTTTTCACATAATTAAATAAATAATTACCTAGAGAATAAATACTTATCTAATATTCAACCCACATAATATTCTCTTGAATAAGCATTGAATGAATATATTTTATTAAACAAACATGAATAATTATTAAATCACTTATAGAAGTAATATTTATTCAACATGTTAAAATCATCTTGAATTTAATTGAGGTTTTGGATACACTTAGTGTGTGACCCTCTTGGACCTTTTCTCTGTGGCATTAGGCAACACCATATAAAGTACCAGGTTAGTATATAGTAACATAATAAATCTCCCATATAGGAATAATTTAATGTTACAATGGAATATAACCTTGTATAAATACACAATTTATATTATAATCCCATTTTCATAATATCTATGATCAAACTGGCAGTATACTGGTGTCATAAACCTATGGGATTGATGTTGATTTCTTAGAATTTTTAGAAAATGACTTACCCATGAAACACCATGTCCTTGATTTAATTAAGAAATTCAATTCCCATCAAAGGGATTCAGATATCAACTTCCATTAAAGAATAGGAAGGGAAATTATTTTCTTTCATTATTTATAAATGTAATATTACTCATGATGCACCCAATGTACCCTACATCACCATGAGCATATGTTGTCATGATTTTCTTCAATACATAAAATTATGCAACTCATTATCTTCATTAATAATAATTTTTAAGTCTAAGTACCATTACAGACATCTATATATAGGGAAATCCAATGACACAAATAAATTTTTATTTCCTACTAGTGGTTCAGATTCTCATAATCTTTTGGTATAAAGATTACCAAGGTTATACACAATTAGAAGGTGTATCAAATTACTATGAGTCTCTACCCATGACATACTATATCATTTGTGTATTATAAAATTATATCATAAATCTATTAAAAATATATTTAAGAATACCACCATGGAACTTATGGGTCCTCATTATAGAATGGAACTATTATAATCATTCAATACACCATATACCCTTTGAACATTATCACATAAATGTCACACAAAAGAAAAATCATCGCATGTTAAGATATAAATCAATAATCAACACTGTTAATATTTTGTTAATCGAATAGTTGTTGTTTATAGGGTACCAAATCTAGTAGTTCATGTAATATTATATAAGATCTAGCTTTACTATGCTTATCCATGAAGAACAGGGCGCGAGAAGAAGATTATTTGGTAAATACATTTGGTTTACTGATGTTACTGTAATTTTTGTGCATATCATCAATATATATAGTGAATTAAAGGATGAAATATAGAATGGTGTGAACAATAATTCCGTTTTTGAAATTATTATATGGGTTTTTTAATGTAAAGAAATATTTAATATTGAAGATACAACTGTCTTAACAAAGATCTACTTATATCTTGAGGTAAAATTGTAAGAACCATTTGGAATTCACTAGAGAATCAATATATATAAGTATGATATAGATTTTAAGTACAGAACTAGGAGAGTCCATTATGTCATTAAACTGAAAAGAGACCCAAAAGTCTATAAACCGACACTTCACCAATGCAGTGTGTAAAGGATAAAAAGAGGTATCGATCCATGAGAAGAATTGATATACCTCTAAAACATTTATAGGTAGTGATCCTTAATAGGAAGTGAACTTATCCCTAAAAATTATATCCACACAAATAATGAGTTATATTGGATCCCGGTACACTAGCACAATGTTGAGTGTATGCACCTTAGAACAATCGATTATATGTGAACTTGGTAAAACTACTGTGTGGGTTGTATTTATATTTCTGCATCTAAGTGATTGGGTGGAAAAAGTAATCATAAGATGAATAAATACACTTTTAATGAAGTAACAAGATCATAAACTAAAAAATAATAAAGGGATAAAGTTCAAAGAAGTTAAATTATACTATCACCTAGATTCACCCTCCCTCTCATGTTTTCCCAAGTCCATACAAGTGGTACCAAAGATATTTTCTATGATTATTATAGCTTTCTAATATTTTTTTGAATATATCAATTATTTTTCAATAATGGAATCAACTGTGAAGTTTCATGTATTTAAAGGAAATCATTTCTCTAAATGGATAGAGTTTTTTAGCATACTCTGAAATAAATGTGTGAATTCCTTGTTATGTATTGATTAATGAGATCTAATTAAAAAGTTGGTATGGTATTATATATGAGTTTTATTAAATAAGAATGGAGATTTAATATTGGTAAAGATAATACTTAACTAATTACTTGAAATAAGAAATATTCAAGAAGATATATCATTTTTATTTTTCAAAAGATATGTAGATGATATTAGAGGATTTGTATGAAGAAAAATCATTCTTGAGATAATAGAATCATATTTATTCTATAGATAAAAAATGTTAACTTTATAGATGCTTGGAAGTCAATTTTATTGAGTAATTTAATTTTTATAGAAGATAAAAAATGTAGAAAAGTAATAATAATAAGTAATCCATGAAATTTAGAATCTTTAAAGAGGTGAAAAAGAAACTAATTTAAAATGTATATCAGAATCTAAAACTATATAAAATGTATATTTTAAATATAATGATATATATTACATAGAAATTGGATTATTGTAGGATGGTGATATAAAGGATAAAACCACATCATTTGATAAATCTGGTTATTGTTTGTGCAAAAGACAATAAGAGATTCAAGAGTTAAAGAATGAAGTTTAATTATTAAAGAATAAAGGTAAAAATAATTCTTCTTATATAATAGATGTAGAAAAAGCCAATAAAAAATTAATATAAGAGGAAATGATTTAAAATAATACAATAATAAGTATAAATAATAATATGAAAGATCATTGGGAAATTCTTGAATAAATTTATCAAGAAATGAAAAAGAAAACGGTCATTAAGATTGACTTATAAGAAAATATTATTCCTTTTAGAACTCAACTATAAGAAGTATAATAGGATGAAATATAACCCAAATAATATTTAAATAATATGGATTTTTAATTAAAGTATTACAATTTTCATATTTAAAATACATACAGTTAAATTCAAACTATGAATAATAAGTATTTGGAAATTAGATCTTGAAAAGAAAACCTTTAAAATTCAATGATGAGAAAGTGTTATTTCTGTGAGATCAAAGGACAAAAAATTAAAGTGTGTAGTGAGAAATTGAATATAGATAGTTATAAAAGACATGTTAATTCACCTTACCCATGTAAGTTTATTGAAAGTTATGAATATTTTATTATAATATTCTACATCTTTTCTAACCCCAATCACATGGAAAGATATTGAAAAAAATGAAAATAAAGGTTATATGAAAAGATTCCACACTCTTATGATAAAGATTCATGAAAGGAAGAAAGTGAAATATTTTATATTCAAAATATTATTTATATAATTTTATAGTTATTAATTTGAAATGAAAAGAAAAATTTCTTAGGTATCATTGATGGCTTGTACACAATAACTATTATAGAAAGAATAGAAGAAATTGCTAAAGAGAAAAATCCAAAATTAGTATCACACTAGGAAATGCACTGAATTTGGTAATAAAGGTTATATTTCAATATTTTGTAATATGAATATAAGATAATAAATTTTTATGAATATTACTACTCTTATATCTGGTGGAAATCAATTTGACATAGAAATGGAATATGTTATATTTAAAAATAGATTCATGTGTTTAGAAAAAGAGGAGACAAAAAATCAATGGGGTTTGAGTTAGAAAATTGGGGATGGTATGGTACAACAATATTCATGGAAGTAAAATAATAAATCATTAAGAATTTTTTGCCATGTAAATGATGGGACAAATATAATAAGTATGCTTAAGTGGATTCAACCATACCACTACAATGTAAGAGAAGATCTGTGGAGTTGTTCTAAAATGGAGAAATAAGTCTGGAAAAGAATTAAAAAATGGTAAATTTGAGAAATAAAATTTTAACGGTGAGATGAATATTATAAAGTAAGTTAACGACAAGTTTTCTAAGAATAAGGATTCAAAATAAAACATCCATAGAGAAGTTTTCACATGTGGAGTTTTTCAATGAAATGTTTGGAAGTTGATGAGAAGTAAAGGGTAGGATTATCATGGCCAACCACTATACTCCACTTTAGGATATTCGTGGAACCACTCTCCCTAAGATATATATATATATATGATGGTTATTGATGAAAAATTAAGGGGGAGATACAATACATGGGGTATATTCATATAAAGAAGTTGGATACATATGAAGAAGAATATACAATAGGCGTGCACTATTTGATAATGAATATGAATTTTGTGTGCATTAGAAGAAAATAATTGTTGGATGTCAAATCATAAATCAATTTAGTTAAGTTTTATAATTTTTTTTATTATTGGTAAAATAGATATAGATTTATACTATAAGTTGGTTGAGATATTATAATAATATTACTATATTTTAAATGTCATGCAATAACGAAAAGTTACAAGTAGAATCAAGGTCAGTCACGATTTATAAAGTGGAATTATAAGTGATTTAAAGAAATTAAAAATAATAATTATGTTGAAATTTGAGATATATATAGTGATAAATTTTTTAAACTTGTGTCAAGTCACATCAAGATTTAAAAATTGTATAAAACATCATCCACAAGTGGAATCAGTGAGAGTATACTGGAATGATAAACTAAATTTTGGGTAGAAGGACAATTAAGAGTGAAATTAGTGTTAAGGCAATATTGAAATATTATAAATGGTATCAATCTATTTTTATAATTATATACATATAAAAACCCTTTTTAAGTGATATAAGTCCTTGAAAAATTTGACGGACAACCTATTTATTAAGCATCTTCAAACATGGAGGTTTAATTTTTATATCTATTTTTTGTACTAAAAATTTAGTATAATTTAAATGTGTTTTAGGATACTAAAATGATACTGAATAGTAAATTTCACCATTATGGATATTACTTCTACAATTATTATTAGTCTAAAGATAAATAAATTAAGAGGTTTTGTCTATGATGAGCATTCAAAGGCTATTTATAATTATTTGAAAACATTTCCCTGTAAAGAAAGGAATATAATATCATCATGTGGTATAAATTGATTATAAGTGGAATCAATTGATTCTATATATGGTATATAACATAATATAGTGAATAACTAGTTATGAACTAATTTTTTGTGTTATACGTTTGAGATCACAGGATGATTATTGTTTAAAATTTTTAATTTGCGAATATGAAAGTGCTGTATGAGAATTAGTGAGTGATATGGACAATTTTTTTTTTATAAATAGTGAATATTGTTTTCTAAATTGAAATATAACTTGGTAGTCTTAGAGGATTTATTGATGATTAATTTCCAAGTGTTAAATTCACTCATTTATATTTCTTGAGAAGAATGAAACTATCATTTCATGTTGATTTAATGTTAAATGAATACTGATTTAGAGTGGTTTCATGTTTTTTATAGTAATTTAACAAGTGATATGTAATGAAATTTGAAGTTGAATATGGAGGAGGAGAAAAGTCCTTATAAATATAGATTTTTCAAAGATACGATTTCACTTGAAAATATAGTGAAAGAAGTATATTGACTAAGGGGGAGAAGGCTTGAAGTCAATAATTAAGAGTAAGGAACCTTTTTATTTTATTAAAAAAGTGGGAGAACGTTGGAGTTATGGGATATTATAAAAATAAAATAAAAAGGGGGATATTATTGCAACTATAAGGTTGTATTGGATTTTTTGAAAACATTAATTATGGATTGGTTATATTTTTAATGGAGTTATAGTTGTTTGAGGTGGAGGAGTTTCATGAAGTGTTTCATGGAGTTATTAATTTGTTTCTTGGAATTATGAAAGATATATATTTATAACGACCTGGGAATTTGAATAATTTTTGTCTCCTAAAATTGTGTGTTATTTTATTTTGTACTCAACAAAACTATATCCTTTAATTAATGAAGTGAGTATAATTAAAATAAGACTACTAGGTTTCAACTATTATATGACCATTGGTCAATGTGACCGTTGGTCAATGTGACCATTGGAAACTAAAGTCTTAACATTATGATTATTGTTTATAAATACAAGTGATCATGGTTAATTATTACAAAAAGAGGAGTTAATGGCCTCATCCAGTAGACTCGGCCATATGAAGCCCATCTATTGGAGCTTGGGAAGGTGGTTGTGTCACTAGGCTTTGTTCTTGACCAAGCCCAAGCTAATCTTCAACATGTGAAGCTTGAATGTAATCGCCTATGGGAGAAGTTCAAGGTGATAGAAATCACCACTAATGAAATGTTGTCCGAGCCGCCACAAGATTATATCACTATACCACACCTTACACTTAGGTCCTATGTAGGTGTTATAAGGGGCTCTGTAACAAGGCCTTACTTACTTTGTGTAATCCTTTTTTATAAATAAAATTGTTATTTATTCTTATGGTAAAATTTGTGTATTTCAATTGTCTGGATAAATATAAGATAAATTTACCGAGTTTCCATATTATTGATGAAATCTTGGAAAAAATGGTATTTAAAATATTTTTATATACTTTAAATAGTTAATAATGTAATTTTTTTTAAACAAATGGTCCTCTACAGTTGTGATCAGTAAGAAATTTAGTGCCTAATAAGATCAAATTAACTTTTAGTGAATAGTAAGGTATGAATAATAATATTAACCTTATGAATAGTGATTCAAACAAGGGAATATTAACCTCACTTAATAAAGTATAAATATAATTTAGGCACCATTAATGGTGAAGTGATATAATAGCATAAGTTAAAAATTATTTTGGAAATTATTAGTTAAGTATTAGTATTTTTTCTGGAAAATGGTTTTTACATAAAAATTAAATATCTCATAATTATAAAATTATTTTCATAAAATGGAGTTCATTTTTGAATTCAGAGCATCAATATTAGGTTAGGATGAATTTATGATATTTTTATAAAATGTTTTGTTTTTCAGTGAATCGTAAAAATACAGTTTTGAGTTTCGGTGTGATTAATGACACCATTAATGATGTAATGATGATTTAATAATTCTAGTAGAATTTTGAATAGTAATATATGTTATTATGTGTCCCAATTGTTCAATACCATGGGCAAGACCATGGTTTTTCAAATACCACCGATGAGGTGTCGCTTAGAAATTAATAAAATATTCCCTCACTTTTGATATAAATACCAACCCATTACTTCATTACTTTCATCCAAAATTCATTATCAACTATGATCTGGTCTTTTTACCTCCCAATGAGTCCTCCCAAGGTTCCCTCAAGCCCCCCAAGGTCCCAACCTTCAATCTTTTGAAGTTACTCTTTAAGGTAAGGGAACCTTTCACCCTTCTCTTTTAAGTCATGACTTCCTTTATGCTATGTCTTTTAGTTTCCATATTATTATGTTGTGGTTTGTTCTTATATATCCTTATTACTTTACATTTCATGTCAAAATGATGATATACCCTTTACACTTTCATAAATTTATTTTTTGAATTTTTAAGTGATGCCATTAGGCTACTGAATTTTCATAAAATAAATCACATTTTCTATTTTCTTTCAAGTTTCCTTTTCATGTGGTAAGTCATTAAAATATCCAAAAAATGATCTTATTTATATTTTATTATGTCCATATACTATAAAATTATTCATTTATATATGTTATACCCTTTTACCCTCTCTTTTTATTATTTTCTAAAACCATGTTATATAGTTGTTATGCTGCATAAATTTCATCTCAAAACTTCTCTCTCTTTCTCTCAAGAAATTATCTTATATTATTTATGTGAATACGTAGACCTATTTCTTTTTTATGGGTGTTCATAAATATATAAAAATTATATTCTTCATTTTGGAATTGACATACATAAAACCCTTATTCCCTTTCCATGGGTTATAAATGACATAATGATCTTGTTTTTAAACACTTTTTAAAACGTCATGATTTTGATATGAAACCCATTTCTTTTATTCTATTTGGGTTATTTATGAAATGTGTGATTATGATCTATGTGGATCACATGAAAATAAAAAAATATTATGGTTCCACCCTGATAGCACTCCATTGCACTAGGTAAAGAATTTAATCTCTAGAGATGAAAAGTTTCACGATACCTTGGTGAATAACCTTAGAAATTTTTATGACACCTTGGGGATAAACCTTGGTAATATGTTCATGAATTTCTAAATTAAATTTTGTAGGCACATATTCAATTTATTATTCATGTTATTTTTATTATGATATGTCTTTACTTCCATAGTTCATGTCTTTATGTTTTTCATCAAGTTCTTATTGATATCACCAGTAAACTAATTCCCTTAATTTCCTTACTGGGCCTTCTGCTCACCCTTTCCTTTGATTTATGTCTCCAGGTTATGAGATGAAGTAATTAAACATAGGATGAAACTTTTATGAATCCTTACAAGTTTATTAGAATAATTTTTAATGTTTTTATGTATATTGTTCCTGATTTCCAAGACACTAGACTTTAAAGATCCTTTGTAAAATGTAATTAAAAGTTATGTAAAAAAGGAGGGATGCCATAGTTGGTATCAAAGAATAGTTTAGTTATTTATGTAAATTTGGATATGAAAACTTTAGTAATAACCCTATAAAAAAGTTTAAATATAGGAAAACTTTCTGGTATTTTGGTGAAATATTAAGTAAGTGGTTTCCGAACAAATAAATCCCTGTATGGATATGAACAAGTGGATGTGGCTCTGGCACAGATCTACCTAGGAATGAAAACTCCAATAAGGAGTTTTGGGATTTACTCAGGTTATCCTTGTACATGACAATGGTCCTTAATGCACTCCTGGATTGACAATCCCAGGGGATATATTTGGTTAGTCACAAGATTTTTATGAATCATCATGAACGATTTATAGAGAAATGTAATTGTTTAAGCATGAAGTTTTAAGACATAAAATATTTTATAGTTAAAAGATTCTTAAATGAAATAACCTTCTGACTAAGGTTTTATTATTTTAGAAAATGGTGGGCAATAGGAAAAACCATTCAAATGGTGATCGCAATGGACTATGAGCTGGCGACCCTCTGATGGAAGCTGGAATGGAAACTTTCATGAGAATGATGAACCAACTAACTCAAGTTATGGGAAATAACTTGAATCAAACTGAGAGACTAATGTAACCATGAAGGGAACACCATTCTGTTGAGTCCTTTATGCATCAATGACCACCAACCTTCAGTGTATCTACCAACCCATTGATTTTAAAATAGTGGATTAGCCCTATCGAGAAGATCTTTTATGTACTCTGCTGTTTGGAACAAGAGAAGGTCACCCTAGCTATTTACCGCTTAGAGGGAGAAGTTGATTAGTGGTGGGAGCTGATAAAAAACACGAGGCCAAGAGTGAAGGTTGAAGCATTGGAGTGAGAATATTTTAGAGGTATCTTCTTCAATAAGTATTTCCCTCATTCTATGAGAACAAGAATGGAGAAGGAGTTTATCAAGATAAAGCATAAGGAAAATGAATCTATTGAAAGCTACGAGATGAACTTCACAAGACTTTCTTATTACACCCCATGATTTTTCATGTATCCTAATGGTAAGGTTGATATATTCGTTTGTGTACTGAGACCTTATCTTCAGAAGAGTCTAGCCAACCAAGACTATGATAAATATGAGAAGATCATGAGAAGTGTGATGAAAGTCAGACTAGAGTTTGGTGAGATGCAATGGTCTCATAAATCCAATGATAATAAGAGATCAATGGAGCCAAGATCAGGGAGTAGATTCAATCAAATAAGAGGAGGAAATAAAGTGAAATGTTCCATGTGTAATAAATGTGGGAAGAAGAATTCGGGGAACTGCCTACTCAAGAGAAGGAAGTGCTAAAAGTGTGGAAGAGATGACCATTTTGCATGGAATCTTCATAGGGAGGTGAAGCAACAACTTCCCAACACTAATGAAAAAAGGAAGATGGTGTTGGCCCTACCTGATGTCCAATTATTTAAGTGTGGAAAAGTTTGGCACGTTTTCAATCACTGTCCAAATCCGAGGGTAGTAGAGGGGAAACACCATCAGCCTTAACAAAGGACTAGGGAGAAAGGTCATGATTTTTCTATCATGACAGCTGATGTTGAAGCTCTTAATGATGTGGTGGAAGGTACACTTGTTGTTCTCTAAAATCTATAAAGTACTTTGTTTGATTCTGTTTCTATGTATTCCTTTATTTACTCCAAGTTTTTAAATAATTTAGAATCAACCCCTGAATTACTAAAAGTAGAGTTATCAGTCAAGAATCATTGTGGGATTATCCACGCATTGTCAGTGTTTAGAAACTCTAGTATTTACTTTAGTGAGCACAATATTATCTCAAATCTATTTCTCATTACCATGCTAGAATTCGACATTATACTCAGGATGGACTGACTGTCAAAGTATAATGTTATGATCAAATGAAAAATCAAGGAAATATTAGTAATCTTGAATAGAAAACATGCAGTTATCTTCCAAGGAGAGATATATCAACCTGATATTTTTTTAGAATAACCTCCTATATCCTTATTTATGGAGTTTATTGGTGAAAGAGAAGAAGTAATTGAGAGCATAAGAATAGAAAATGTCCCCATTTTCCAGGAATATATTGATGTATTTTCTAAAGAGTTACCCAGACCTCCAATAGAAAGAGAGGTAGAGTTCTCCATTGAACTCGTACCTGGATCTCATCTGATATCAAAGACCCAAGATATAATGGAAAATGTGGAGCTGTAGGAATTAAATAAGAAACTCCAAGATCTTTTGGAGAAGGGGTTTATTCATCCAAGTGTGTATCCTTAGGAAGAACCTATTCTCTTTGTGAAGAAGAAGGATGGATCAATGAGGCTATGCATTGATTATAGGGGAATAAACAGGATCAAAGTGAAGAACAAATACCTTCTTCCAAGAATTGATGACTTATTTGACCAACATTGTGGGGCTCAATTCTTATACAAGATTGATGTTCGATCTAGTTATCATCAATTGAGGGTGAAAAAAAAGATATTCTAAAAACTGCCTTTGGATCAAGATATGGGCATTATGAGTTTGTTGTTATGACCTTCAGACTGACTAATGCACCTGCTATTTTTATGGATTTGATGAATAGAGTCTTTAAGGACTACCTTGATAATTTTGTGGTAGTTTTTTTGATGATATTTTGATATATTCCAAATGTTGTGAGGAGCATGAGGATCATCTAAGAGTTATTTTGAAAACTCTTTAGAAGGAGAGAATTTTTGGAAGGTTCAACAAATGTTAAATTTTGTTATAAAAAGCTTCTTTCTTGGGGAACATTGTAACTAATAAAGGAATCACAATTGACCCTATAAATAGAAATGTTTTATAGGAGTAGCCTCAGCCTACAATAATAACTGAGATTCTTAGTCTCCTTATATTAGCGAGATATTATAGAAGGTTTGTGAAAAACTTTCCATGAATTTCTAATCCATTAACCAAGTTAACTCGAAAAGGGGTCAAGTTCATCTGGAAAAAGGATTATGAGGAAAGTTTCTAGGAGCTTAAGAAGAGATTGGTTACTTCACCTGTGTTAACTTTCCCCTTAAGTGGAGAAGGATTTTTTATTTTTAGCGATGCATCTCTGAAAGGTCTTGGGGGCATTCTCATGGAAAATGATAAAGTCATTGCTTATACATCTCGATAGTTGAATACACATGTGAAGAACCATCGTACCCAGGATCTGGAGATGGCTGCGGTCACTTTTTTATGAAGATATGGATGTACTATCTTTATGGGGAGGAATATGATATATACAGAGACCATCAAAGTTTGATGTATTTTTTCACACAAAAGGAATTGAACATGAGACAAAGGATATGGTTGTAACTTCTTAAAGACTTTGATTTTTAAATTCATTATCATCCCGGAAGAGAAAACAAAGTCACTGATGCATTAAGTAGGAAAGACCCAGTTGTTCTTTCCATGATAAGGATTCAAAGAGATCCTTTGATTAATGAACTAGTAAAGATGGACATGGGAATTATAAGGGAAGGGACATCATCAACCCTAACCCAAATGATTTCTAAATAGTCATTACTATAGAATATCAAGAAAGTTTAGAAATAATATCATATGTTATAGAATAAGTATGAGGTTGTGAAGGATGGGAAGCTTCCTGAGTTCTATAATGATCAAAAAGGTGTACTAAAATTTCATATAGGACTATGTGTTCCATCTATTCCAGAAATAAAGAAAGAGCTGATGGATGAAGCTCATAGATCTACTTTATCTATACATCCAAGAAGCACAAAAATTAATTGAGACCTTCATGATCATTATTGGTGGGATAATATGAAAAGGGAGATTGCTGACTACACTTCAAGGTTCCTGGTATTTCAGCAAGTGAAGGCAGAGTGACAAATTCTTAAAGGGGTATTGAAACCACTAACCATACCAGTATAGAAGTGGGACAATATCACAAAGGACTTTTTCACTGGTCTCTCGAGAACTTCCAAAGGAAACAATGCGATATGGGTTATTTTGGACCATCTCACCAAGAGTGACCATTTTTTCTCTATTTGGGAAGATTTATATCTTAATCAATTTTACAGGATTTACGTAAAGGAAGTGGTAAGGCTGCATGGAGTTCCACTTTCTATCTTATCTAATCGTAATCCAAGGTTTACATCAAAATTCTGGAGAATTATTCGACATTCTCTGAGTATAAAATTAAATTTCAGTATGACCTATCACCCCCAAACCGATGGAAAATCTGAAAGGACTATTCAAACACTCAAGGACATGTTGAGAACATGCTGAATGGAATTTAAAGGTGGATGAGATCAACATCTCCTATTAGTTGAGTTCTTTTAAAACAACATCTTCCAATTGATCATTAAAATGTCACCCTATGAAGCTCTATATGGGAGGCAATGTAGAACTCATACTTGTTGGGATGAATATGGTGAGAGAAATATTCTTGGGCTTGATCTTGTGAAGGAGATGATAGAAAAGGTCCATGCCATCCAACAACACATTAAGGCTTCTCAGAGTCGGAAAAAGAGCTATGCTGACAACCATCTAAGGGACTTGTAGTTTGATGTTGGTGACAAAATATTTCTTCGAATTTCACCTTGGAAGAGATTCATGAGGTTTGGGAAGAAAGGGAAGCTCACCCTAGGTATTTTGGCCCCTATGAAATCCTTGATCATGTAGGAGCAGTGGCCTATTGGATTTCAATTACTCCAAACCTTGCACAAGTTCATGATTTCTTCCATGTATCCCTCTTGAGGAAGTACATATCTGACCCTTCACATGTACTAAATCCAGATGTGGTACAACTAGAACATGACAGCCCTTATGAAGAGAAGTCAATTGATATCTCAGATCATAGAGACAAGGTTCTACACAACAAGACTACCCGCCTTGTTAAGGTGTTGTGGAGAAACCAAAAATGAGAAGAAGCCACATGGGAACTAGAGGATTCTATGAGGTAGAAGTACCCCTACCTTTTCTCCTTATAGGTTATGAGTTAAAATTTTGAGGAAGAAATTTTTTAAGTGGGGAAGAATGTAACGACCCAAAATTTTGAATATTTTTTGTTTACTAAAATTTTGTGTTATTTTATTTAGTACTCAACAAAACTATACACTTTAATTAATGAAGTGAGTATAATTAAAATAAGACCACTAGATGTTTACTGTTATATGACCATTGGTTAATATGACTATTGGAAACTAAACTCTTAACATTATGATTATTGTTTATAAATAAAAGTGATCATGGTTAATTAATATATAAAGAGGAGTCGATGGACTCATCCAGTAGACTTGGGCCATACGAAGCCCATCTATCGGATCTTGGGAAATAGGTTGCATCACTAGGCTTTACTCTAGACCAAGCCCAAGCTGAGCTTCCACATGTTAAGCTTGAACATAATTTCCTATGAGAGAAGTTCAAGCTGATGGAAATTGCCACTTGGGAAATGTTGTCCAAGCATCCCTAAGATTCTATCACCATAGTACACCTTACACTTTGGTCCTATACAGGTGTTATAAGGGGCTATAAAACAAGGCCTTAGCTAATTTTTGTAATCCTTTTGTATAAATAAAATTGATATTTATTCTTATGGTAACATTTTTGTATTTTAGATGTCTGGATAAATAAATGATGAATTTATAGAATTTTTATATTATCGATGAAATTTTGGAAAAAATGGAATTTTAAAATATTTTTATATACTTTAAATAATTAATAATGTAAATTTTTTTACAAAAAAATGGTCTTCTATAGTTGTGATCAGTAAGAAATTTAGAGTGTAATAAGATAAACTTAACTTTTAGTGAATAGTAAAGTATGAATAGTAATATCACCCTTATGAATAATAATGTGACCAATGGAACAGTAACCTCACTTAAAAAGTATAAATATAATTTAGGCATCTTGAATGGTGAGTGATATAATAGCAAAAGTAAATAATTGTTTAAGAAATTATTTATTAAGTATTAGTATTTTTTTGGGTAAATATTATTTTCAAAAAAATTAAATATCTCATAATTAGAAAATTATTTCCATAAAATGGAGTCCATGTTTGAATTTAGAGCATTGATATTACGTTAGGGTAAATTTATGATATTTTTATAAAATGTTTTATTTTTCAGTGAATAGTAAAAATACAGTTTTGAGTTTTGGTGTGATTAATGATATCATTAATGATGTAATAATGATGTAATAATTCTGGTAAAATTTTAAATATTAAGATATGTTATGAGGTGTCCCATGTGGCTAATACCATGGGAGAATACCATGGGTAAGCCCATGGTTTTGTAAATACCACCGATGAGGTGTCCCTTGGAAGTTAATAAAATATTCCCCCACTTTTTCTATAAATACCAACCCATTACTTCATTAATTTCATCAAAAATTCATCATCAACTAAGATATGTAGTTTTTAACTCCCAATTACTCCTCTAAATGTGCCCATAATCCCCCCTAAGGTCCCAACCTTCATGATTTTAAAGTTACTCTTTCATGTAAGGGAACCTTTCACTCCCCTCTTTTAAGTCATGGTTTCCTTTATGTTATGTCTCTAGTTTCCATATTATTATGTTGGGATATGTTATTATATATCCTCATTATAGTCAATTTCATTTAAAAATTATGAGAGACCCTTTCCACTCCCATCAATTGATTTTCTGAATTTTTAAGTGACGCCGTTAGGCTACCGTATTTTCATAAACAAAATCGCATTTTCTCTCTTCTTTCATGTTTTCTTTTCATGTGGTATATCATTAAAACATCCAAAACATGGTCTTATTTCTATTTTATTATACCTCTATACTGTAAAATGATTCACATATGTATGTTATACCCTTGTCCCCTATCTTTTTATTATTTTCTAAAACCATGTTATATAGCCGTTATGCTGTAGAAATTTCATCTCAAAACTTCTCTCTCTTTGTATAAACAAATTATCTTATCTTATTTTTGTGAATAACTAGACCTATTTAGTTTCTAGGGGTGTTCATAAAGATATAAAAAATGATATTTTTTATTTTGTAATTGACATACATAAAACCATTATTCCCTTCCCATGGGTTATAAATGACATAATGATCTTTTTTTAAACACTTTAAAACATCATGATTTTGATATGAAAACTATTTATTTTATTTTCTTTGGGTTATTTATGAAATGTATGATTATTATATATGTAGATCACATGAAAATAAATACATATTAATAGTGTGCCTTGATAACTCTCTAATGCATTGGGTAAAGAATTTAATCTCTAGAGATGACATGTTTTACGATACCTTGGTGAATAACCTTGGTAATTTTTATGAAAACTTGGGGATAAACCTTGGTGATATGTTCATGAATGTATAAATTAAATGTTTTATCCACATATTCAAGTTATGATTAAATTTTGTTTCATTATGATATGCCTCCACTTCCATTTTTCACGTCTTTATGTTTTTCATCATGTTCTTATTGATATCAAAAGTAAACTGATTCCCTTACTTTCCTTAGTGGGCCTTCTACTCACCCTTTACTTTGATGTATGTCTGTAGTTTATTAGATGCAATAATTTTACTTAGGAAAAAACTTTGATGAAACCTTACAAGTGGATTAGAAGAATGTTTTATTTTTTCATATATATTGTTCTTGATTTATAAGGAACTATACTTTAAAGATCATGTGTTTGTAAAATGTAATGAAAAGTTATGTAAAAAAAATGCGGGATGGCATAATATTGGTGAATAATAATTGATTTTCATACTTATAGGATTACTATAGATTCATTGTGGCTCTATTATTACTTTTAGTTGCATAAAATAAGTGTTAAATATTTATAGATATTTTTACTTGGTGATATACTTGGAGAGTCATGGAAATGATGTGAATGAATGTATGATGTATAGATATTGATGGAGTATGTTTAATACAATTGAAGATTTGATGATTCTTGAGTTTATTATAAAATTTTAAGTTAAAAATAATCTTATTCATGGAAATATTTTGAACATGTGTTTTTTTAATGTCAACATTTCTCTGTGTTTTTCATATTTTGAGGTGAAAAAAAGAGAATAAGATGTGTTGTTCATTGGATATAATTTTGAAAGTTTAGAAGTTATTTAAGCTTAATCCAAAGTTATTAGATAAGTTCTATTCCAAAACAGAAAAGGTCACACCATAAAGATATCTAGGATATTTTTAGTCATGCTAGATATTTGGAAATTTCCATATAGTATTGAATGACTACATTGTAGTCAGAATGAAGAATAATACTTCTACACTACAATAAGATATTATGTCATGATGTTTTTGTATTTAGTAGTGAGTCAAATCAGGTTCTCACCAAATCTATAGAGAGTTTTAGCATGAATGAAATCTATATTGTAATGAGTAGAGTGAAAGGAGCTATAAACCACAAAGGAATATGTCATACCAAAAAGAAAGATCATACAAGATTTTATTCTTCTAGAAAATCAAGGACCCTCACACCATAATATATGGTCCACACCGTAAGGCTTGAGGTAGTTGGATATTAACTGATGAAAACTGCTTGCTCACTATCATACTACGAATCATGATATATGGGAATTTTGAACAATATTAATGATTTTGGATTTTTCTATTGATTTTGGTAGTTATTATAACATATATTAACCACCACTTATATTATTAATGGTTTATATTAAATGAAAAAGATTCAAAGACAAATTTTGAAGCATGAGAAGTTAAAATTTTGAATTTTAAATTTTATATTCAAAATATTATCTAGATATATATAGATATACTATTCAAAATAAAAAATAAATAACAATAGAAGTATAGGATATAGAAAAGAAGAAATAATTTCAGGTTCCAAGAAGAAAATAATTATACATTCCTAGAAAAGAGAGGAACTTTTTCTTCCTAGAATATTTAAGGTGATAACAACATTAATCATATTGAAGATCTATTTTAAAATAAATACATGTTATTGCTTGACTATATTTCATTGTAGATTATATTTCAAAGTGAAATATTTATGTGTTACATATTTGGGAGGACCAGGTACATGTAACATTATATATGATAAGGCTTTTAGAATAGAAAGTGAGAAGAATATTATTTTGAGAATAAATATGGTTTTCGAAAGTTACTAGAATTGTTTTGTATATCATCAATACATACAATATATTAATTAAAGAAATACAACATGTGTTTAAGCCTAATTTAACTATTATAATTACAATCTAGTGTTTTTATTTCTTCCATATAAATATAGATTGAATATTAAATATATAACTCTCATCACAAATAGCTTTTTACATCTGTAGGTAAAATTTGAAGAAACAATTAAAGTTAACTAGATCATAAATATCTAAAATCATGATTAATATTACAAGTAATAGACTTGGGGTGACCTTCATGTTATTAAAATAAGAAGATACCAACAAGTAAATATATTTATACCTTCACCAAAGAAATACATAGATGAGAATAGGAGGTAGTGAGCCTTTGGAATAAGTGATCTATACTTAACACTTGAATAAGTAGTGGACCTTAAGAGGTAGAAATATTATCTTTAAACATTGTATCCATACAAATAGTGAGTTATAGTGGATCTTGGTACACTTACAAAATGATGAGTGTGTGATCCTTAAAGTATCCTATTATAAGAGACCCAAGTAATACTATTGTGTGACTTGCACTTATATTTTTTAATTCATGTGATTTTGTGGGAAAAGTAATCAGAGGTTGAATAGAGTTCCTTACAATAAGGGAATAATA
Organism: Viscum album; assembly: GCA_963277665.1. Lineage (NCBI taxonomy): Eukaryota > Viridiplantae > Streptophyta > Magnoliopsida > Santalales > Viscaceae > Viscum > Viscum album. Next base: position 572,191,599 of record OY728151.1, read on the forward strand.
TCGCAAAGTAAAAATTATAAATGTACAATGTTAAAAGAAGTTAAATTATTTTATTTCCATAATTCACCCCCTATTAAGATTTCTGGGGTCCCCACAAGTGTGTGGTGTGTAGTGGGATCACAAGATGTGTCATGTATTTGGGGTACTTAGTGTGTACCTAGTCCACCTAATCCATGTATCTTTGAAGGTACATACGGTGTAGCCTAGAAGAGATGAAACACTTTCCGATATTCAATATGTATTCACTGATTTCACTATGAAAACCATATAAAACACCCATAACTGAGTTGATTATAATCAAATCCTGGCTAAATGCTAGATTTTGATCATGATTAATTAGAAAAATGAGCTACTGGTGTCTACCATGTAGGAGGATTCTTGCCCAACATGACTTATGAAACACCAACCATTTTATTCTATTCTTCAAATTTTCATCATCAAAATTGCGCCTCCATCATGCCACAATCACAATTCCAAACCCACAACAATGATCCTTGGAACTAATGATGAAATGAGAAATGATTTGGGTTAACAAATTTTTTTGAATCACTAACCAAATGAATACCAGAAATGAGTGCAGGTAGAACTGAGGAATAAATCCATGAAATACAAAAGTGAGAAACAAAAAATAGTAATGTTTAGTTTTTCCACCATTCATTGATGAAATCTAAGGATATGGGGTAAAATTAGAATAAAATAATTAATCTATAAATGAATATTATTAAAATATAAATTAATTAACTAGGCATATATTGATTCTAGATTAAATTTTTGGGGGCTAATATGTAATCGTGACAAAATAAAAAGTAGTTGTAAATTCAAAAACTAGAGTCCTAACTTGATATCAGATTGAACAATGATAAATAATGATTTTATGAAGATTATTTTGGCAATCCATGTCAATTTTTAAGTCATTAATGGGCTTCATTTAATCCATTTTTTGATTCAACAATCTCCCCATTCATTATTAAATATTTCCCCATGATTGATATCACTTGATATTTATTCTCAGGGTTGTGGATAATCTCAAATAATTGTTATAATAAAGTTTAAATAATGATTAAACTCGGTAGAATAATTAATAAATCAAAAAAATAATTTAATTTAATTTAATTTTACTTGTTCTCCATCAACTGAGCATCACCCCAAAACCCATTGCGAACAAATTTTATATCATTAATAGACAGAAAATTGCATTCTAGATTCAATAATAGTATTGGTTTCCCCATAAAAGGATCCATTTTTAAAATAAATCAATATTCTTGATATTATATAGGCGTGTGAGTTAATATATTTTAATATTTTTAATATATCAACACCATAGCTCTACAATTCTAGAAAAATCACTCCAAATCCACGATTATATCTGAAAATATTATATTAAATGTCAACAGGGTATAATAAACAAACCAGTGTCATTAAAAATGTGATCCTATATACACAGAACTTGTCTTACCCTTATTGGTCTCACCTGGTGTAGATCCCTTAGCAAGTACATGAACTAAACTTAGAGGACACTAGCCAAAAACCTAATCATAATTAGTGAATCACTCATCATTAATTTCTCGCATAGCTACCCAAGGCATCCATGTGATTATAATTAGTCTCAAATATAAGAAAACCAATCAAATACTTTCAAGTAAACACTCATATCACATTCTAAATATCTTCCAAGAAATATCTTCGTTATCCATTCCATACCATAATGATTAATATAACAAATCCAATAATTAAAAAATGACATCAAGGTACATAAATAAACCAATTTATCAGAAATCAGTAATAATATCAATAATTAGAAACATTAATTTTTGAGTTATAACATAATGAAAAACAATGAAATTTCCAAAAAAATCTAATATCATTCAAGAAATATTTTATAGATCCATTTGAACAAGGAAAATCTCAAAGAAATTTTATTAAACACCTTTTAAGAAATATTAATAGTTTTAGAAATAAAACCATAGAATTACATTTAATTATCCTTTTTATCAAACAAAAAATATAAGAAAACATCAAATACCATTTATAATTAAATGAAATTCCACTTATATAAGTATTACTTTAATAAATAAAAAATTTAGAAACTATATGATCCTATAACATGTTTTATAAAAATAATCACATAGAAAAAAAGATCTCAAATCAATGGAATCAATGATCTTTGTTTGAATAATAAATGATTATGAAAATAAATAATATTCACAAACCCTAAAACAAACCCCTCATGATATTGACTTACCCCAACTGTAGGTTTATCCCTCATGACTGGTTAGGGAAAAGGAAACGGAGAAGAATATAAGAGAGGAAGTTAAGAAAAGGAATGAATAAGAAATGAAGGGATTAACTTTGTGGAACAAAATGAAATTAAAGAAATAACTTCAATAGAACATGGAGGAGGAGTGGAGTTGGTTAGACACACTTGTGGATGACTCCCCCTGAATCCCCTAAACCAAATAAAAATAAATTTATATAAAATAAAAAAATGTAAGTACCCAGCCTTAAAAATTATATAATATAGTTTATTTAGACTAGAATTAACTTTATTTTATTCTTAAAGATATTTTAGGTTTATAGTTTTAGAGAATTAGGTAATAATTCTTACATAACAAACCAATAAATTACAAGGTGGACACTTATAATAAGAATCCATTTTTCCTGCATTATAAAACCTTTGAAATAAAACATGTTTTCTTTTTATGAAAAATATTCATGAATTCAGAATTGGATTATTATTTTACCTTACCCATACTTAATCCCTATGATTTTTTTAAAAAATAGGATGAGCAAAATTTTTTTAATAAGGTACATAAAATAAAGAAAGAAACCGTCAGTCCATGAATACTTATAAAAATTTTCCTTTTTAAAATAAAATTTGGGCTCAAAATAAACCCTTTTATTACAGAATAAATCATATTATCTATAAAGAAATTTTAATAAGAAATTTAATTAGAAGTATTTAAGGAAAAATAAAATCATACATGTTTCTTTTCAAATTCTAAAATTACCTGAAATTTTTTTCACTCTTATATTTGGAATAGACATCATAGTTAAATTTAGAGTAACCATCACAGATACTCATGGAATACCTTCTTGGTTAACTTATAAAAATTAACATAGAGTAACCATTACATATAATCTTAGATTATCCATCATATTTAATATTGGAATAACCATCACAGTATATTCCCATTATATCTTAGGAGAAACCTAATCAGTTAACTCTATATAATATTTGGAATGACCATACAAAATAATTTCATACCTAATGCATTGGAGGGATATCATGTAACCACCCATATTTAGTTTATAATGTAACCACCCATCATCATAAATAATTTCCAATAACCATAAAATGATATATATAATATTTCATTATAAAAACATATCTTCAAGAAAAAAAATTTCCATTTTAAAACCACTTATGAAAAATATCCATAATTATAAAGGAAAAAAATTTCTTTGAAAATAAAATTGTAAAATTATAAATTAATCTTAGAAGAAATTATTATTCATTATTTTGGTAAAATTATATCATTTTGTATAATTAAGAAAAACATTCCTTTTGTACTTTTTTCAAAAAATTCACAAAGTACCTCATTTGGAAAATGAAAAAAAGATTCATTTGCTACCATTTTTTACAAAGTAAAACATGGATAAAAATGGATTTAAAAAATAATATAAGGATATTAAAACCTTATTTAATTTTTTTTTATAAAATATGGATATAGAAGAAAAAAATAGTTTTAATGGAAACTTTTAAAGATGTTTTTTTAAAAGAAAGTCCCTTACCATGAGTCCAACTCGTCACGTATGTTATTTATCTTTCTGAATAAAAAAATTAGGTTAATTATTTGGTAACCTAAGAAAATTTTTCAAATTCATTATTCCTTTATTTTTTATTTCTTACCATGTTATATATAGTTACTCAATTAATTAAGTTCATTTTGGATATTTTGATGATATTCAGTTCATAAGTATAAAATGACTTTGGTAAGTCAACTATGGTCAAAGAGGTAATTTTTCCATCAGATATAGAATAATAATAATTAAATAATTATCACATTTATATATCAATTATACCTTTAAATCCAAACATTAAATAGGGTTATGAAAAATGAACTATGTTACAATCATTGGGAGTGTAGGTCATATGTATGCATGAGTAACATTTAAATTTTTCAACAATCATTTTAGAAAGAAGGTAAGTATTATTTTATATTTAAATAAATATAATAATATAAAAAATATAACATTACTTCCTTAAATATACTTATATATATATATATATCATCCATGTGATTTGGTGATGAAAAACGAATCACATCGCTTCATGGATGTGGTAGTCCACATGTATGAACGAACAACGTTATAATTTTTTTGTGAATGGAAAGGTAAGTTGGTAAATGATACATTTTATTTTTATAATAATTAATATTTAATTAATATCATATATATAACTTATATCCATCATTATAACTAGTCCTGATATACGGTGATAGAAAACAAATTACCTCAGTTAGCGAGGCTGTAGTCCCCCGTACACATGAACAAAAAATTCCTCTCCCATTTGATGGAGATTGAAGATGGATATAGGTTTTTAAAATAAAATAATAACATATAATTATATATAGGATACTTATGTTATTATTTTATCATGGTTTAATAATATTTAAAAGTTATTTAATAAGAAACAAAACTAAAAACTTGCATTTGAAAACTATACCTCTTCTTTGGAAAACCTCCTTTTCTTAACACCTTAAGACCTATAAAGATTGGTATTCTGCCCAAAATAAGGACACTAGAAAGAGATGAGATATTCTAGGAAGGTATTTGTGTGGTTATTTACTAATAAAATGGTTCTTGAGGTATTAAGTAAAGAGAATAAGATATTCCCTGTTATAAGAGAGGGTAGAGGAAATCTTGTATTTTCTCAAAATATTAAATTAATATAAACTAAATTTCAATTCAAAATGGATAAAAAAATAATTTATTAAGAATATATTATGAGTATTTATTAAAATAATCTCATAAAATAAAATTGAGACAATTGTATCTATTTTTTTATCCTTATATTTTGGTTTCAACCCATCGTTAACCCTTTGAAACTTAAATGACCACAAGGTTTTTTATACATTAAGGGTAAATATAGTTACTATAAATGGATAAATGGTCTATAAATAGAATTTTTTTGATATTATAAATAATATATTAGTACATTGGATAAATATAAGTTTTTTAAGAATTTTATATCATTTAATAAAATATTATTTATTATAATATATCATTAATGACAATTTTTAACACTATTCATTACTTTGATTTTAATAATATCAGGAAAGAAATAAAAATTAGTAAAAAATATCTTTATACATCCCTAAAATTTAATTTTCGTATATAATTTTTTTTGGATAATATTAATTATCTCAAATTATATTTATTTTAAAAAATTTATTATCATTTATTGGATTTTTCCATTAATTTAATATTTTTTACGTCAGTGTTGTATAAGTATTTAAGGTAAATTTTTTTCATTAAAAATTAAAAATAAATTACTGTTTTGAAGATTAATCATTTTTATTTCAAAATAATATTTATAACCAAACATATCCTCATGTTAACCTTATGTAAAAAAATTACAGTTATTAAAAACAAGTGTGTGACATTATTGACTTTTCTTGAAATAAAATATTGTAAATGTAATAATCACATAAAAATGGAAAAGGTTAATATATTAAACATTTGGATAATTATAGAAGATATATAATCATTAAATAAAATTTAGGCAAGTGATATGGTAATTTTATAGTTTTTATCATATCATTTTTAACCCTTAATTACTCTATTTACCCTTTTATCGTGGTAGCAAAAATTACTAGGGTTACTATTCATATTGACAAAAAATAAAAGGGTCTTATTCAATAAGAAAGTACCCACTTATTCCAAATATTAAATAAATTTTAAAAAAACTAAAATACATAATCGGAAGAATTTAATTTAAAATTACATCGGAAAAACATAACGAAAAAAAGTTTCTCAGAAAAATGTCGCTTTTAAACATAAAATATTTTTGTAACAAATCCAAGTATAAAATTAATTTGAAAAAAATAATTGGATAATTTTAAATAAAAAATGAAACTATAAAACTAATCCAAAATTGAATTTTACTTTATAAATACTTTATAAGAAAATATAGTTTTTAATTAAAAATTTATATTTTTCACTATTCATTAAAAAATAAATATTTTCATAAAATTATCAAAAATTCATCCTAAGATAATTTTTAAATGATGAATTAAAAAATAAAATTAATTATGTTAAATACATTTTCAAAAATTTATACTAATTAATTATAATATTAACTTAGAAAAAGAAATCAAACCCATTTTTGAAGAAAATAGATTTTAGAAGAATAAAAAACTTACTAAAAACCTAGTGCTTATTTACAAAACATTAATTAATAAATTATAAATGAGTAAGACCATTATATATTTCATAATTTAGTTAATACTGTACATTCCCAACAATTTAATGACTATGTTATAAGAGTCACATTTAAATAATAATAACTCATTGTTTATTTAAATTCAGTGTTGCGTATCTTATATGCTGTAATATTTCTTCTTAAAACATCATGATATTAAAAAAATGAAACTTTTTAGGAAAAAAATACTTTGTTATGATGAATGGTTTTGGAAATTATTAACTATCCTTACATTCGCCACGAGAATAGTATTCTACCATTTGTATGGTTGGGTTGCACAGTCACTCCTATCTATACGTTGATAGTGTATTCTGGACTGACTTCAAAATTTCTAATTTTCATGTTTCAAAATTCAAAAACTCCGAGAAATAGGTAGATACCAAAATAAATACATACCTATGACATCTTTTGTGTCACATATCTTCATGTTAAGGGAATTTACCATCAACAGTTTATTTCGAGGTAATACATTGTCTATGGTACTTCTTATAGGAAGATAATTCTACGTAAAATTAATGATAACATTATATTTTTTTTATATAGAGTTAATATGTTTGTAAAATTAGTATTTTACATGATAAAACTTATTAAAGACATAATATCATTTAAAATAACCCAAACTTGCATTGAAATTAATGCTATTCATGATGGCCCATTGTGAAGAACTATGATGATATGTTTTTATCAAAATATTCTCAATGTCATAATAAAAAGTAATTTTACTGGTTTTATTAGTGAAATAATAGAATATTCATTACTAATAATATATTAAAGGATATCATTTTCTATAGATATTTTAATCCATTGAAAATACTATCTTTTTGTTTTAAATTATTTGTGATAAATGCATCGCTCACTAATAATGTAAAAAATAAAAAATAAAAAAAATAAAAAAAATAAAAAAATAGAGAAATTAAAAAATATAAAAATAATATCCATGTATAAAATAATTTTTATTACATATTAATTTTTATAAAAAATTTAATAAACAAGTCCTTATATAGGGTATGGATGAGTTTTAGGAGTATTGTTGGGTGTTAGTGGATGGAACTCCACCCCTAAACCTCATGCGAGTCATCTCATATACTAAAAAATCTACCCAATATGCTATTATTAATGTTTTCATTTATCTTAGTAGTCTTTAATAAACCATTATATAGTTTCATACTAATCTCTCAACTTCTCCTCATACTATTTCTTTCTCAAAAAAACAAGCACCCAGGCACCCTAGTGGGTCAAATCTCACCTCATACTACACAATAAAAAAAGATGATGATATCAGATGAGTTCCTTTTGAGATGAATGGTGATGATATTATTGTATTTATATAATAAATAATCAATGTCAATTGTAAACTAATATATTTTTTATGAACTTTATTGATACTAGTCTTAATCACTTGAATCCATGCTTCCTTTTGTGGGTATGATTAATATGATATTTGTCTATTATCCTCTCCGCCCTCTGTCCCATACTGACTCTCCTACATGTGAGAATACATTACCTCATACATATATTATAAATGGTAAATAATTCAAAAATAATTAAAATAAGTAAATAATTTTTATTCCTCTAATTAAAAAAAGAAAAAACATATTAATCATGATCTATCATGGCCTCTCACCAGTAATGTTTTATTAGTATGATCAATATAAATATTGTTATACACATTGAATTCTATAATAGAAGGATCAAGATAATATTTCATAAATTAATCATATACTTTTATCATTAAAACTATACATAAATTAAGAATATATTTAAGTTATAATATCTCAATGATGTAGACCAAAATTATGACTCCCAAATTAGGGAGTGGAATCCAACCTCACTTGACTCTATTGACCTATAGAGGATCTACCCCTAAATTTTTATCTTTTGTAGTTTGTGTAATATACCTCCAATGTATGGTATGGAATATGTTTAGGTCTATTATCTACATATATTTCCATTATTATATAAAAATAATTAATTTTAACCCATTAATATGACTATTTATATTAGAATATATGATATTAAAATCCATCCCATCCTCTTCTTATAGATTACTCAACATCTCATAGTCTGATTCTATAATATAAATATAATGGAAAAACATGATATTTCAATTAAATCATCCCAAATTGATGAATTCATCAACCCTTTAAGACTAATAGGAAGTAGTCTTTCCATTATTTCATGATAATGAAGACATTTCAACCTAGTAATTTGAGAATTTCTAGCACAATGTGCTAAATTAAAATCATAATAATATCAAAACCTCAAATGCATAATCCATTAATATAATACAAAATTATTTTCTTTTAATAAAGAATATAATAATTTTAACTTCATTAAAATATATGATTTTTCATTTTAAAATAATTTATGTTATGGATGCTTGTAGATTTAAGAAATATGAAACCATGGTTTTGTAGTATCTTTTTTCCTATCATGTGTGTTGAACATGTTATAGAGTATGTTATCAAAATATTCATTCCAAATATTAATTAAATATAATTAGTGGAATATAATAAAATAAAATCAATATGGAAAATCAGAAAAAAATACTTTACTTCATACATTTGTGATATCTACCAAATCCACCAATTTTTTATTGGTTCATATTTGGCCCAAAAATAATAGGAGGAAATAACAAAATGATAGATTTTACCTAAATACCCAATAGAATTGATGGAATTACATCTATTTCAAATATAAATTTAATAAAATTATGTCCTTTTCTTCGAGAAGCATGATCAAGGGGGGGATATTTATTGGAAAATTAAAAAATAAGGGTTTTCTACATTGAAAATCATAAAAAATTACTATCACTCACGCGGTTTAAACAATATTTAGGACCATGTATACTAAATCTTGATAATATACTACAAAATATATAGTCACTAATTTTTCATAAAAATACTACTTTAAAATTAAAATTTTGTTGTGAATGTACAAACCTGATTTTTATTTCCATAATTTCATAATTTATTTTTTTTTTTGTTTTTTTCATCGAGTTATATGGATGATTATTTCTAATTTTTTAAATTTTATTATTTTTAGCCTACTTCATAGTTAGAGATAACCATGAAATGACCATTTAATGGGGGTATGTTTGTAATAGAGCCATTTTGAATGGTTGGTGTATAGTTTTTCAAACTCAACCATGTGGGTGCCCTATTTTCCCAGTAAAGGGCACATTGTTAGGGAATGGTTTGGGTAAACCATGTATAAATAGTGCAATACACCTAGTGGATTATTTTTTTAAAAATTATGAATCCTCCCTCCCCCTTATTTTCACCCCCATTCCACCTCTCTATCTTCCCCTCTCCTATGCGAGATATGACCAAGCCCCCCTCTTCCATGGAATATTTCCTCTTTTCCCAGCCTTCGTCTGTGGGAATTTATCCTTGTGATTTCAAGAGGGAGTCAGTCCAGGTGAGTCCCATCCTCCTATTATTCCTCTATATCTATCATGATTTTTCTCTCCCCCCTCACTACATACACCATAGTTAAAACCTACGGGTTTTTTGGTTTTGATTTAATTTTTCCTTTTGTTCACAGGGTGTGTGATCTTATTTTAGATCCCTCATCTCAATATTATTGGATGTCTAGCATCATCTATGAACTTTTTGAGTAGTTCTTTATGTGTTTTATATTTTCCCCAATTTACTGCATATTCTTGGTGTTTATAATTTGGTTTATTTAAATTTATATATTCTATTTTGGGATAATGAGTTTAATTACACAATTTATATCAAGTTTTTCAAAGCACTAAAATTTATTTTCAAATGGGTTTTAAGGACTTTAACCCTGATTTTTATCTTTTTTAAGGAATATAATATATTTTAGGCTCATAAAATACTTACGATTTTTTTCAAATAGGAATTGACTTTTTTAAATTTATTTGAGGTTTTTTAAAAAAAATTATTATATTATGTGTGTGTTAAAGTAGAAATTTATTTATTCCACTTCTTTAAGAAAAATTAACTATATTTAGTTTTTACACTCTTATGTAATTCACCTATGATTGATGTTGAGAATATTTTATATTATACTTAAAGTTATATATATATGTGTGGGGATATATTTAGATATATGTATATATCGACATAATAATATACATACATGTACATTGAGATATATATATATATATATATATATATAAACATATATATAAGTGAATATGTGTATAAAAATTTAAAAAGAAAAACATTAGAGTTTAAAACTGATGTTTGGATTTGGTTTTGAAAGGTGTTTCCAAATAGATTTTTTTAAATAGTTTTTTGTTTTAATTTAAATATAACCTTTATTTTATTTTTTTTTGAAATGGACTCAAGAAAAATGTTGGTTTTAAAGAGTGCTTTAAAAAGGGGGTTTTGGAAAAGAGGCATGGTTTCAAAATATGTTTTGACTATGAATTTTTTTAATGGTGTATATGATGAATTCTATGTGATGTTTTATGGTTGGAACATAGAATACCTTAAGTATGTGAGGAATAGGATGGGGTGTCTACCTAATTAACTAGTATACTTGATTGGGTTCCTTGACTAGTGATATTTCTAGAGCTCCCAGATTATCTAGTCACTTATCTGTTTAGTGTTTTTTAAGAGATTCAATTTCCTTGGTAACTTGTAGGCCAGATATCGTCTTATGTGTCTCATATTATTCTTTTTTTTGGTTCCCACACAAATTGTTAAGGAATATGTTGTGATTTTGGTTTATTTCCTTTGGTTACATTTATTGTTTACTTCTTTTTCACTTTAGTTTTTATTTGAACTTGTTTATTTATTATATTTATATTATCTTTGATCTATTATCTTAGGTTGTTCATTTGGTATCTTTTTTAAGGTAAATAAAAAGTGTAAGTTTAAAGTATGTTTCATATGATTTGGTTTTATTTAAAAATAGAGACTTATAAGTGTATGTGTTTGTATTTTTTATAAAATAGGTTTAGGCTAAGAAAATGGATTTCCAAGATATTGTTTTCATTTAAATAAAATGAAATTAAAGTTTTATAAAATGGTTTATCCTAATATTTTTTTCTTAAAGGAATGAAAGATATTTTCTAAATGTATTTTAATGTAACATTTCTAGTTTATTTTAGAATACCAAATTAATGGATTTTATAGTTATTTCCAATTTGGATATCGATCTCACACCATAGTAATAACACTTAGGTTTTTTAGACTAAGTGAAATTGTTTAGGTTCTGGCATGGACTCTCAGAATGGGTTATAGGGTTTAGTTGGAGAGTGACCTTGGGTCACATGGGATACTTTGATCAGGTATTTGAGTGTTTTATTTTTAGCACTTAACTTACATATTCCATATAAGTATTTTAATTTTTTATATGATTGGAGGTGTAGTGATATTGTGATGGGAGACGATATACATTATTGGAGGATTTTCTATAAGTAAGAGAGTTTGGAGTGTGAGTCGGGAGTTTATTTCTGCATTTGTTTCTATTATTTGTCTATTTTTTTATTTTTTCTTATGTATTTTTGGTATGGATGTTTGAATTTTGGATGGGTAATGTATAATTTAAAGATAAAGTATATTGTTATTAAAACTTTATTTAAGGGTGAAATAATTCCCATTTATTTTATTTTGATACCATGGTTCTTTCCACTAGCCCTTGGGACCGGGAACACTTATTCGGTCAGTGGTGGGTTGGTTTGGGCATCGGTTCAAATGGTGGCCTATTCCAGTTTATTACATTAGGTTTTCCCACTTAGTTAGATAAAAACTTCCCAATGAAAGTATCCAAAGGAGGTGGTCCACATTCATCACCCAATAATCACTAAATAATAGTGAAACACAAAGCAATAAACCACAACAACACTCTCTATCCCACTTCTAATATATGATAAAAAAGATACCCTTCAAATTTTACAATAAACAGTCAATTACCCAATCATTTATCAATATACCCAAACATAATAAATATATAAGAAATGGGGATATAAAATAGTGTGGATATAACCCTTGAAAACATTTACATATGGTTACAAATGAGCCATTTGTTTTAAGATAGTAATTCTACACTTTAAATCTCTTTTCAAAACCACTTTAAGATAGTTTTTATCCTATAGAACACATAAATAACATCAATAATAAATAAAATAAATTAATAAATTAATTAAAAAGTTCCATATATCAAGAAAATCCTTTATAAAAAAGGAAAACTCAACAAACTATGAAATTCAAAACTTATTAAGTCATGATCTGTTCAAAACACCATGTATAAATCATCCCCTATTTATAAAACCCCTCATCTACATTTTATAAAACATGCATAGGGAATATTTTTTTTAAAAAGGAGATACATTTGAATTTATAAACCCACCCTCAACGTGAAAGAAATATAATCAAATTAATGAGGGTTATTGATGAAATAATTATAGGTATATTATATGTATCTTATAACACATTTATATTTCTTGAAAAAAATATTTCAAAATCTGAGCATCAAGTGACTCCTAAATAAAAGGAATGAAATATAGACACCTACCTCAACTAGTGTAATCATGTTTTCTTTGTTTAATACCACAAGATTAGGTCACAAGAGTTACTTCACAATCCTTATAGAACACAAAACCTAATTTAAGACAAACCTAGTCCTGATATTCAACCACCATGTTGACTGATGTGGCTCTATTTTTGCAAATATTTTCCATATCTTTTTACTTATTTTTTAATTATTTAATTAATTATTTAATCACTTTATACTAAATAATTTTACTTTTGTATTTTTATAATTATTTTTGTTAATTAATCAATTTTTATAACTAATTATGTATTTTTAGTCATCAAAATAACAATTTTAATCTTACTAATATAATAAACTTTAATTATGTCTTATTTAGTTTGGTTAATTTAAATCTTCTTGACTTTTTAATAAGTTAATATTTATTTTAAACAATTATTTGATCAAAATCATCCTATTTAATTAAGTTAGTCTTTATTTTAATATTTTATCTTTTATTTTAGTTACATTAGAATAGGTTAATAATATTTATTAATGTGTTTTGTCATCCTGCTAATTATTTATGTAAATAATTTGTGTTTTAAGTTAAATTAAATAGTTTGATTTTAATTTTATGTGTTCAAATAGTTGTTCAATTAATTAATTAAGAGTTTTTAAACATTAATTATATTATTTTATATATGCAGTTTGATTATTATTTCATTTTCTATTGGTTTTAGTATACCAGTGAGGTAGATTATTAATAGCAGTGACCTATTGGGTCACTGATGCTCTTCATTTCTACTCCCTACTACCTTGTAATTATTTATTTAGTAATTATAATTTAAGTCGTTCATAATCTTAGTTTAACAAATATTCAATTTATAATTTAAGTATTGTCAGTAAATAATTTTAATGTTTTAAAGGTTAATAAAAATTCTGTCTTAATTAATGGTTCTTAGCATTATTTTAATTAATTATTTTAAGTCTTTTTATTTAGTTTACTTAATTTTTAATTTTATGTTTAATTTTTGTGTTTATTTTAAAGGTCACTGTTAGTTTCTATCAGTGACCATTTCATCATTTGCAGCTTACCGGTAGCTCTCATTCAAGTATAACGGTAACTTTATTTTTATATTTTATTGGCAACCTTAGTTTATTTTGTAACAGTGAGTTTTTTTATTTTAATTATTGGTGAATCTTTATAGCGGTAACTAGATTTGAGGTGTAACGATGACCTTTCTTTTACCGGTGACCTTTGTCACCATTACCCTTTCCTACCGGTAACTCTAATTTTTAACCCAACCTCATGGATAAATTTTTCAGGCTTACTATTGTATTTCAGTTTAACTTTTCCTTATTTAAATTTAAATTTTTCTTTAGACTTTATTTAGGTATCGAGTTTATATTATTAATTTAATTATATTTAATTAAATTCTTTTAGGTGAAATATCCAAATTAGTTTAACTTACGTACAACTGGATTCATTTGTTATTATTTTTCAAATATTTAACTTCAATTGCATTGATCTAATTTAGTTATTAATTTAATTTTATTTTCATCCATTAATATAAATTAACTTTATCAATTTAATAGTATAATTATCTGTTTAAAATATTTAGGTTTAGTTTGCTAATATAATGTAATGTTTATTATCATTTCTACTTAATTAATTAATTTTTTTGTTTTATACTTTTTAAATAAATTAAGTTTTATGCAGTTTATTTTCTTATTTCAATTAATTCTTTTAATTCTATTATTTAAATTCATTCTTTAATTTTTTATTATTTAATCTTTCTAATAATTTAATTAGTTAATATTTTAGTTTTTTTAGATTTGTTGAAATTTTATAAATTAACGGTTTAATCATTTAATTATTAGTTTTATTATTATTTTATACAAGTTGTAGTTTAATTAACGCTTATTGTGGTGATTCACATATTTGCAGCTTTTGGTAGGTGACCCTCACTGTTACTAACCCATACCCAATTTTTCTCAACCTCAACTATATTTTATTTCCTCACCGCTAGCTTCACCCTGCCTCTATTCTTGTAACGATGAGTCATTCCTCAATGTTCCTCTACCTCACCGTTGCATCCCCCTCTCTCACTGTTAGACATCCAGTTTTTACACCCTTTTCCCTGCATCTCAATGCACCATTTCCTTCTCCCATTTCTCTTTCAGGTGCCTCATCCTGCCACCAGTCTTCTTCATCCCTTTCACCACAATTTTGTTTCTTTGCAACTCAGGAGGTCGAACCAAGTCCTGCGGTCACACTGTCTGCCTTTGATGTGTTGCGATGAAGGAATGGAGCTGCTTTGAGGAGTTCCACTGAAGCTATAAACTGGAGCTGATCTCAACTCGCCGCAGCACCTGAAGGATGCGCGTTGCCACTGGAAGTGCATTTATCCACTAGATGAGGTTCGCGCTGTAAGTTTAAGACACCCATCGCACCGCTTCTAGATGCACTGGAGCAAGGGAGCCAGTCCGCCGATAGGAGACATTCCGCATCACCAGCTGCTTTGATGGAGGCCGCCACACCTGCTGTAGTGCACCACCCTGACTAGAGTGGAGAAGACCGCCACGCCGCACCAGAGCCGAGCAAGGAGGTCCACGCTGCTGTGTGAATATGAGGTCCGCAGGGTAGCTGGTGCACCGCTGCAAGGATCTCCAGCCGATACTGTCCACCTCTGCAAGGAGCTAGGATGTCGCACCTGCTGTGTGAAGAGGAGGCCGTCGGTTTCTTGGAGGAAGAAGAAAACCATTCTCCCCTGTGTGTCGATAATTGGGGGAGGGGGAAGGAAGAAGATAACAAAAAAATTAAATAATAAAAATAATAATAAAAGTAAAGTAAAAAGAAAAAGAAAGAAAAAGAAAAAGTAAAAGTAAAAGTAAATTTAAAAAGTCAAATGAATATAATAGTTTTTGTAAAAGTTATAAATTTAAACAATTATAATATTAATAAATAGATAAATTAGAAATTAAAATATAAAACTAAATTTATAATAAGTGTTAATAACAATTTAATATGATAGTATAAATATATAATTAATAATAATTATAAATAAATTAAAAATATACTTATTAAAAATATTTAAAACTAAAGTATTAATTCTAATTATTAAATTAAAATAAACTAATTAATGAATTAATCTAGAAATTTAATTTCTTAAATAGTAATAATAAAATTACTAATACAATATAAAATTTTAAAATTTTACTTACTTTTTTATTCATGTTATCAAATTTTAATAAATTAGTTAAAAATGATAAAATAAAAAAATTTAGTATCTACATTTATTTAAAATTATCAACTTTTTAATAAACCTATGTTTTAACATAGTAATATAAAGTGAATGAATTTGTTGATATAAAATTAAATAATAATTATCAATTAAGATATTTATTGATTAACTTTAGTTAACTATTAATGAGTAATATAACTCTTAACTTTAAAAAATATCTATTTTTCATTATTTGTGTTTTCGTTTATTTAATTTTCTATTATATTAGTGTAGGTTCATTCAAGAGATGTGTATATGTCTAAATACATATAACTAACTTAACAAAAGTTAGTTGCGAGGGAAAAACTAGCACGACGTGCCAGTCGCAAACACACACACGTGTGTAGTACAATAGTTAAAGATGAACTTAAGTAGGTGAAGAGTTCCAGTGACATGCAGTAGAAGACAGTGGCTACTTAAAGTAGAGAAAGCTGTAGAATATGAGTGGATTGGATTAAAATCATTCTTTCAATAGATCCGGAGAGCTAGTGCTGAGGAGATGAAACCATAGGGCGAATCTAGAGCCACTTCTTTGGAGCTGAAGGAGGGAAAGAGCAGTATCGGTTCATGCTAGTAGAGGGAGTTTACTTCCTCTGTTTCCTTAATTCTTTCTTTCTATAATAGAATGATCTTGTTTTATATTTTAATAAATATAAATGTCTAGCTAAGTCACTAGTTTGGGGATATATTTAAGTTCTAGTGGTTACTTTTAATTATCATATCACTTAATCATTTCATTGAATTCAGTAATGATCGACGAGATCAATACTAATTTCATCTAGTTGCATATATCACTAGAACATAATCATAAAATTTCAGTGTCAGTTGGCGAGATTGATTTTGGAACACTTTTCAAAAGGTAATAGATTCAAAAGACTCTAAGACTTATAGTGAGTTTGTCTTGCTTTTAATTTTCCAAACTATTCTTAGTTGATTTGTTCTGGAGTGGCGAACTCTAGAATAGATTGAATAGTGTGACTTAACTCCTGGTGAGGGAGGTAAGTCATACACTTGTATGTGGTCCTCTTCGATAACTTTTAAGTGAATTTGAATACCTTTGAAACCAGTAGAATGGAGATTACTCCTTGAGCCTTTAAATAGATCGTTCATTTAATCAATGTTCTTATTTATCTGTTATTCCATGTTTTACAACACTCTCTAGATTCAATATAGTTTTTAAACATGTTTTCAATATTCTGTCACTTCAATGATTATAGAAATATATAAAAAGTAAAAAAATAGAAAGAGAATACACTCTGCTGCTGACAACAGTGGAGATTCTATGTTTTTTTAGAAAATTAGTGGCCAAAATTTACCTTCCCTGTGGGTTCGACCCTACCTCCCACATATACAATAGTTAGTAGGAATAGAAAATTTAAACTTTGAATGACTTCAAAAACAGTACAAGTTATGTTTTTTGTGCCATTTTCGAAGAATGCACGAGCCATTTCTTAAAAAAACATTTACAAAAAAAAAACACATATTAAAAAAAACTTTTAAAAAAAACCAAAAATTTTGAAAATTGTAAAAAAAACTGTTGTTATCACTATTAGTGCTTAAAATTATTCTCACAAATATTTCATGATCACAAGACACACTTCTGTTAGATTAGAGCCACTGAACATTGAAATTGATAAACATCTCATTTCTTTAAGAAAGAAGAACAAAATTAAAATGGAAAACTTTGATAATAGAGTTCCTGAGCATAATAACTTTCAAAATAACCATCCATAACTCTTATATGAACATAAAAGGCCTAGTATGAGGGAGTTCCAACTCCCACAAGTTTCAAGTTACCCATTATCCATCAGATTAAGTCCTAGTTCCAAAAATTATGAGCTGAAATAATCTCACATTTCACTGCTTCCTACATTCAATGGGATCTCTAATGAGGACTCTTTAGCCTTCATTAGAGATTTCTACAACACTATGCAATAACATCCTTTATTAGTAATCACTGAGAATGTGCTAAGGATGAGAGTTTTTTCCTTTTGACTTAAATGGAATGCTAAGAATTGGTTTTTAAGTTTAGATGAAAACATTTGAGAGAATTGGGATAATGTTTACAACTCATTCATTATGAAATTTTATCCACAAAGATTAAAAAAAGAACTAAGAACTAAGATCACTAGTTTTTGCCAAGATGATGGAGAAGCTTTTCAGGAATATTGGGATAGATTTAGGGACCTTTTTAGGTAGTTTCCTCATCATAAACTCCCATCTCATCTCCTCATGGATATCTTCTATGAAGGGTTGTCCTCCTCTGGTCAGAATTTAGTGGATCAAGCTCCTAGGGGTAGTTACAATGAAAAAATAGATGATGAGTTGATGAAATTTTTTAACAATCTGGACCTTAATTCTCAACATAAAAATTCAAGAAGAAAGAGAGTGAATAGGAGTGCTACCACTGGTTCAATGAATGAAACTCAAACTCAACTAGCCAAAATCACCAACCAAGTTCAAACTTTAATGAACTAGAATTTAAAACAAACTGTAAATAAAATTGAAAATCAGACTCAGTACCAGTCACTAAGGTAACAGTGCACTCAATGTGGTATGTTTCGGCACTCTGAAATTTTTTTGTCCTAATGCTGATTTAACTTCCCAACAACCTGAAACCTTCAACTTTGTTAATTATTGTACTATGATGCCTCAAAAAGAATATCTATTCTCACACAATTACAATCAAGGCTATAGGAGCCATCCAAATCTATCATGGAAGGATCAAGGAATTATTAAGCAACCAACTACCCCTAATTATCAGAACCAACCAAGATCGAACTTTCAAAATCAAAAAATGGGGGAGTCTTCAAACACTCAAGGAAATAATGATAATCAAATGTCTTCTAAACTGGATCAAATATTGAATAAAATTAATTCACAAGTGGAAAATTACATGGATCAAATTAATAAACATCAAAATCAATATGAGTCAGACAAAATGCAAACTGATGGTAGAATGCAAAACATGGAAACACAGTTAGGCCAAATTTCTAGAGATTTTTCATCTAGGAAAAAAGCTAGACTTCCTAGTACCACTGAACTTAACCAAAGAGATAATGCCATGGATTCTGTCACTAAAAGTGGGATTCATATTGAAACTGTTGCTGAAAAAGAAACTAAAAATGGCCAAAATGAAATTCTGCTTCAATCTGGAAATAAAAATCTACTTTGCACACATGCGGAAAATTCATAGAAAGGTAATGAAAATGATAAAAATTCGAACTTGTCTCTTGAAAATCAACCTGAAAATTCTTCTAAAAATAAAAATAATAAATGAAAAGAAAAAGTTGAGGAAGAGGTGAGGGATATACCCACTGTTCTGAAATTTTTCCCCAATCATCCCTTTCCCTGAAAAGCTGAAACCTCAAAGCAATACCAAGGCTGAACTTCTTCAGTTCCTTGGTCTTCTATCTAAAATTTAAGTGAACATCCCATTTATCCAAGCCTTAATTAAAATGCCATCATATCTAAAATTTTTAAGGAAAATAGTTTCAAAAAAAAAACTCTAGAAGAATTTGCTACTTACATCCTCACTGAAGAGTGTAGTGCTGTACTTCAAAAGAAAATCCCACCTAAATTGAATAACCCAGGTAGTTTTTTCATACCTTGCACTTTAGGAAACTCTGATCAGCTGAACTGTTTGTGTAATCTAGGTGCTAGCATTAATCTTCTTCCATACTCACTATTTCGACAGTTGAGGCTGGGTGATCTTCAACCCACCAAGGTCATACTACAGTTAGCTGATAGATCCTTCACTCATCCTATGGGAAGTGTAGATGATTTTCTTGTAAGATTGGGAAGTTGTTTCTACCTACTGACTTTCTTGTCTTAGATATGGAGTGTGATCAAGAGGTACCTGTCATCTCGGGTAGGCCCTTCTTGGACACATGTGGTGTTGTTATTATTGTGTCAAAGGGTCAGCTAATATTCAAAATTGGTGAGAAAGAAGTAGAGTTCAATTTTTATAAAAACATTAAGGAACCAAATTATTCTAAAAACTGCTCAAAATAGAGTTCCTTGATTCTGAATGTTCTTATAAAAACAAAGTTGAAAACATTGAATAATTTGAAAACCAATTCTTTGTTGAAGAAGTTAATCTGGAAAATAAAAATTCTGCTGTAATAACCGATCTGGAAAATCTTGCAGATCTGGACAACTGTCCAGTTTCTGCTGTAGAAGAGTCCTCTGTTTTTGAACTTAGGAGATTTTTGAGTGAATTTGAGGGTGTTTCTATTAAAACCAACCTTCTTGAACACTTTGATGATACTGAGGGAGAACTTATAAGACAACTTAATGATTCTTCTTTCATTGAGATGTTGAAATCTGATCTGGAAAATCTGAATAGCATACTGACCACCTTGGAAGACATGACTGTTATCTCTGAATCTGAGTATGAAATTGAAAACCTTTCATATTTTAATATTCCTTACAAGAAATATGTCGAAGATCTTAGACCTCCCTGGCCTAAGAGTCCTCCTTATAGTGTAGAAGCACCTGATCTTGAACTGAAGCCCATCCATGCTCATCTTAAATATTCATTTCTGGGTGAGAACTCCACTTTTCCTGTAATAATTTATAATGAACTGAATGAAAACCAAGAGGAAAGATTTTTGAATGTGTTGAAGAAATTTAAATCTTCCATAGGTTGTACAATAGCTGATATCAAGGGTATTAGTCCCTCATTCTGTATGCACAAGATTCCTATGGAGCCTGACCATAATCCTAGGGTAGAGTGTTAATGAAGATTAAATCGAAACATGAAAGAAGTTGTGAGAGAGGAAGTAATAAAACTATTAGACACTGGAATGATTTATCCCATTTCTGATAGTTCTAGGGTCAGCCTTATCCAAGTTGTTCCCAAGAATAGAGGTTTCACTATAGTTTAAAATGAAAATAATGAAGAATTCCAAGTTAGGAAAGCCACAAAATGGAGAGTCTGTATTGATTATAGGAATCTTAATGCAGCCATTAGGAAGGACCATTTTCCAATGACCTTTTTGGACCAAATTCTTGAGAGGATTACTGGAAATGAATTTCTATGTTTTCTGGATGGGTATTCTGGTTACAACCAGATTCTTGTTGATCCATAGGATCAGGAAAAGACCACTTTCACATGACCCTTTGGAACATTTTCCTACAAGAAGATTCCCTTTGGGTTGTGTGGATCCCCAGCCACCTTTAAAAGGTGTATGATGGATATCTTTTCAGATATTATTGATAGAATTATTCACGTTTTCATGGATTAATTTTCTATTGTGGGTAGTACTTTTGATACTTGTCTTGAAAATATTGAGTTAGTCTTAGAGAGATGCATTGAAACCAACCTTGTTCTTAATTAGGAGAAATGTCAATTCATGGTTATATAAGGTATTGTTCTTGGTCATAAGGTGTCCAAGAGAGGTCTAGAAGTTGATACTGCTAAGATTTATGTTATTCAAAAACCGCCACCTCCTGTAAATGTTAAAGGTGTTAGAAGTTTCCTAGGGAATTCCGGTTTCTACTAGATATTCATAAAATATTTTTCTAAAATAACAAAGCCCTTGTGTTCTTTGATGGTCAGGGATACACCTGTCAATTTTGATGAAAAATATTTGAAATCATTTAATATACTTAAAGAGAAACTCACTACATCACCTATAAATACTACACCTGATTGGAAACTACCTTTTGAGCTTATATGTGATGCTAGTGATATGGATGTAGGTTCTGTCCTTGGACAGAAGAGAGATAGGAAGTTACATGTGGTGTATTATTCTAGTAGACTACTAGATGTTTCCCAAAAGAATTATACCACCACTAATAAAGAATTATTAGTTGTTGTGTTTGCTCTAGATAATTTTAGACAGTACTTGTTAGGTTCAAAAGTCATCATTTTCACAGATCATTCAGCTTTAAAATACTTTCTGTCTAAGAAAGAAACTAAAACTAGGCTGATTAGATGGATTTTGCTGCTAAAAGAGTTTGATTTAGAGATTAGGGATAAGCAGGGAGCTGAAAATTTAGTTACTGACCACCTTTCTAGGATTCCTCTTACTCAATCTGAATCTAAAAATTCTAGGGAGATAAACTCTTCATTTCTTGATGAAAAGCTGCTTACTGTTTCTGTCAGGAAATCTGCTTGGTTTGCAGATTTTTCCAACTTCCTGGCAGTAGGTGTTTTTTTTAAAATCTGTATAATAATAAAAGGAAGAAATTCATTTCTGAGCTTAAATATTATCTTTGGCATGATCCTCTGCTGTTTAGAAGGTGTACTGATGGTATTCTTAGAAGGTGTGTGCCTGAGGAAGAGATGCTGTCTGTCTTAGAATGTTGTCATTCCTCAACTTGGGGAGGTCACCATGGTAGTGAAAGAACCACTAAAAAAGTCTTACAATCTAGTTTTTATTTTGCTACACTCTTTAAGGATGATAAAAGTTTTGTGGTTGGTTGTGATAGGTACCAGAGGCTAGGAAACGTTAGTAGGAAGCAGGAGTTACCCCAAAAACAAATTATGGAAGTTGAGATTTTTGATGTTTGGGGTATAGATTTTGTGTGTCCATTTCCTTCATATCATGGGAATTAATATATTCTTGTTGCTGTTGACTATGTTTCAAAATGGGTTGAGGCAATGGCACTTCCCAACAATCAATCCAATTCTGTAATAAAATTTTTCAATAAGAATATCTTTACAAGATTTGGAGTCCCAAGAGATGTTATCACTGATAATGGAACACACTTTAAGAACTACAAAT
The DNA here is from genome assembly GCA_963277665.1 of Viscum album. Lineage (NCBI taxonomy): Eukaryota > Viridiplantae > Streptophyta > Magnoliopsida > Santalales > Viscaceae > Viscum > Viscum album. The sequence goes on from OY728151.1 coordinate 572,214,551, forward strand.
TTAAAGCTTTGATGGAGAAATATGGCTGTGTTCATAAAACTGGTACTCTTTATCATCCAAAGTCCTTGGACAAGTGGAAATTTCAAACAGAGAGTTGAAGAAAATACTTTAAAAATTGTTTCACAATCTAGGAAGGACTGGTCTCTTAAACTGGATGTAGCTTTATGGGCATATAGAACTGGTTTTAAGACCCCAAAAGGTATGTCTCCTTACAGACTGATGTTTGGGAAATGCGGTCATTTACCTATGGAGTTACAACATAAGTCTTATTGGGAAGTTAATGCTCTAAAATTTGACTTTAAGAGTGCTGGTGAGAGGATATTACTTGAGCTAAGTGAACTTGATAATATTAGGAGAGAGAGTTTTGATAATTCAAGAATTTATAAATAAAGGACTAAAATCTTTCATGATTCTATCATTCAAAACAAAGAGTTCAAACCAGGACAGAAGGTCCTTCTCTTTAACTCTAGACTTAAACTCTTTCTTGGAAAACTTAAGTCCAAGTGGTCTAGACCTTTTAAAATTGTGAGAGTGCTTAAGAATGGAGCTGTTGAAGTTGTATGCGAAAAGAATAAACCCATGTTAGTTAATTGGCATAGACTGAAACTTTATTTTGAGGGACATCCAAAGGGCTTGTCTGCCTTCACTATTTTTGAAAGTTGATCCCAAATAAAGTCTGTCTAAAGTCTGTAAACTTAGAGCTGCATGGGAGGCAACCCATGGTTCTTGTTTAGTTCTTTTCTTAGTTTCATTATAGTTTTTTTAAATAAGTGTATGTTATGCTATGTTTTAGTGAACTTTTTGATCTTTCTCACTCCTTGTTCCTGTTTTAGGATCATAAAGTGTGCCTCTCATTGTGTTAGTGAAGGAGTGGAATTCCCATGCTGGAGCATTAATTAAAAAACATACTCAGGGAGGTTCTTTAAATTTTAAATGATGTTATTCTGCTCCTGTGTGATTTGAAAAAAAATCCTGTGTAGAAAATTCTGCTACATGTGTATTGAAAATTCTGTTGCATGACTTGAACTGTATTAAATTATGCTGCATGTTGTGTAAAATTTTTCATGTTCCTATTTGCTGAAAAATTAAATTTTACTGTTGTTCAAATCTTTTCACTGCTTGAAACTAAGTTTGAGGGAGTACATGCTGCTTGTCTTTTAAATTTGATTAATGATGGGGTGTTTAGTATGAACTTTGTATACTTAATTTAATATCTAACTGAATAAATTTTTCTAAACTTGCTTAAACCCAATTCATTGTGCACCTACACCTTATATACTTCTTTTGAGCTATATGAAAAATCCATGTCACTGGACTTAAATTTTAATGTGTGTGTTAGGATATGAACCTGCTGATTATTTATTTATTGTGGCAAACATTTTTTTTGAATTTAAATGAGACCCTTTATTCATGTCATATATCTATTAAATTGAAAATCTGTTTTGAACCTTAATTGATTAATTGTTTTTTTTCCATATTTAGAAGTCAAATTTGGAGACAAAGTTGGGTTTTAAGTGTGGGGGAGGGAGTCAATTCTTGACTCTGATAAATTGTGCTTAATTATAAGACCATCAATTCATACTTCAAATTCAATCTTTTTATAAAAAAATAGTTATTTTTTTTCAAAATTCTGTTATATTTATAAGATCTAAACTGTACTCAATTGGGTCTTTCCTTAAGATAAGTTCTTTTCTAGCATTTAATATTTTCATTGAATCTGAAATTGATGAGTTTTGATGATTGCTAAGTGATATTACTTAGTTATTTGATGGAAATTCGGTTTAGGACCTACTTCTAAAAATGATATGAGTATTCTTGTTTGTGGAGTTATGTTCATAACCCTTGGAACTGGAAGTTTGATTATGATTCTAGGGGCCTCATTCATCTTTTAATTATTAAAAGTAATTGCTTTAATGAGCCAATGTAAATGATTTTTGATATTAATCTTTTGAAACTAGAGTAATTTGGGCATCTGAGATCCCACAGTGAGTCTCTGAGACCCTAGATGCTAGGTGCATTTCTGTTAACTTTAATCCCTTTGTTCATCTTGAATAAGTGCATATTACACAGTGATTAGCACAATGATACATGGGTTGGTAAAAATTAATAAAGTGTCTAGGGTAAAAAATGAGCTCATTAAGGTGAGGGGAATGATGAACGCCAAATGAATAAGGGATCAATTGGTTTACATGGGAGTCATTTAGGTTGTATCATTGAGGTGATTCATAAAAAAATTATTTATTTTTGAAACCTAGGATTCAGTCAAAGTACAAATTTCCTTGGTTGAGATCTTAATTCCATTGATATTTTATCTCATGTCACTCTTGAAATTAGAACTTGAGTTTGGATTGAAATGAGTCACTAAGTTGTGTTACATATGAGGCATGACATCTTATTTTCTTGATGATTCATAGCTTTCTTAATTACCCTTGATTATTTGTTATAGGAAAGATTCATATGAGTAATTCATTTTTTTAAAGCCTATTGTTATGTTTTGTCCTCTGTTTTGAGTGCTGGACATGTTATAGTGTGATCTTAATCATAAATACATTTTACTATTTTACAAAGATAATAAAACCTGAGATTGTTTGAGAACAAACAATGCTTAAGTGTGGGGGAATTTTATGTGGATCTATTTTTTCTTAGATTTAGCACATATTTTTACTTAATTTTTAATGATTTAATTAATTATTTAATCACTTTATAATAAATAATTATACTTTTGTATTTTTATAATTAATCAATTTTTATAACTAATTATGTATTTTTAGTCATCAAAATAAAAATTTTAATATTACTAATCTAATCAACTTTAATTATGTCTTATTTAGTTTGGTTAATTTAAATCTGCTTGACTTTTTAATAAGTTAATATTTATTTTAAAAAATTATTTAATCAACCTAATTCTATTTAATTAAGTTAGTCTATATTTTAATATTTTATCTTTTTAATTTAGTTACATTAGAATAGGTTAAAAATATTTATTAATGTGTTTTTTCATCGTGATAATTATTTAAGTAAATAATTTGTGTTTTAAATTAAATTAAATAGTTCGATTTTAATTTTATGTGTTCAAATAGTTGTTTAATTAATTAATTAAGAGTTTTTAAACATTAATTATATTATTTTATGTAAGCAGTTTGATTATTATTTCATTTTCTATTGGTTTTAGTCTACTGGTGAGGTAGACTATTAATAGCGGTGACCTATTGGGTCACCGATGCTCTTCATTTCTACTCAGTAATACATTGAAATTATTTATTTAGTAATTCTAATTTAAGTCTTTCATAATATTAGTTTAACAAATATTCAGTTTATAATTTAACTGTTGTCAGTTAATAATTTTAATGTTTTAAAGGTTAATAAATTTTTTGTCTTAATTAATGGTGTTTAGCATTATTTTAATTAATTATTTTATGTCTTTTTATTTAGTTTACTTAAGTTTTAATTTTATGTTTAATTTTTGTGTTTATTTTAAAGGTCACTGTTAGTTTCTATCAGTGACCATTTCACCGTTTGTAGCTTACCGGTAGCTCTCATTCAAGTATAACAGTAACTTTATTTTTCTGTTCTATTGGTAACCTTAGTTTATTACGTAACTGTCAGTTTTTTTATTTTAAGTATCGACGACTTTTTATAGAGGTAACTAGTTTTGAGGTGTAACAATGACCTTTCTTTTACCAGTGACCTTTGTCACCATTACCCTTTCCTATAGGTAACTCTAATTTTTAACCCCAACCTCACTGATAATTTTTTCAGGGTCACCGTTGTCTTTCAGTTTAACTTTTCCTAGTTTAAATTTTTATTTTTCTTTAGACTTTATTTAGGTATCAAGTTTACCTTATTAATTAAATTATATTTAATTAAATTCTTTTATGTGAAATAACTAAATTAGTTTAACTTGCATACAACTGGATTCATTTATTATTATTTTTCAAATAGTTACCTTTAATTGCATTGATATAATTTAGTTATTAATTTAGTTTTATTTTAATCCCTTAATATAAATTAACTTTATTAATTTAATAGTATAATTATATGTTTAAAATATTTAGGTTTAGTTTTCTAATATAACGTAATGTTTATTATCAATGCTATTTAATTAATTAATTTTGTTGTTTTAAACTTTTAAAATAAATTATATTTTATAGAGTTTAATTTCTTATTTCAATTAATTCTTTTTATTCAGTTGTTTAAATTAATTCTTTAATTTTGTATTATTTAATCTTTCTAATAATTTAATTAGTTAATATTTTAGTTTTTTTAGATTTTTTGAATTTTTATAAATTAATGGTTTAATCGTTTAATTATTAAATTTATTATTATTTTATATAAGATGTAGTTTAATTAACGTTCGTGGTGGTGATTCGCGTATTTGTACCTACTGGTAAGCGACCCTCACCGTTATTGACCCATACCCAATTTTTCTCAACCTCACTGATATTTTATTTCCTCACCGCTAGCTTCACCCAGCCTCTATTCCTGTAACATTGAGTCATTCCTCATAGTTCCTCTACCACACCGTTGCATCCCACTCTCTCACTGTTAGACATCCATTTTTTACACCATTTTCACTATATCTCCATGCACCGTTTCCTTCTCTCATTTCTCTTTCTGGTGCCTCACCCTGCCACCGGTCTTCTTCATCCTTTTCACCACAATTGTTTTCCTCTGCAACTCAGGAGGTCGAACTAAGTCCTGCGGTTACACTGTCTACTTTTGATGTGTTGCGATGAAGGAATGGAGTTTCTTTGAGGAGTTCCACTGAAGCTATAAACTGGAGCTGGTCTCAACCCACCGTAGCACCTGAAGGATGCGTGTTTCCACTGGAAGTGTGTTTAGCCACTAGATGAGGTTCATGCTTCAAGTTGAAGACACCCGTCGTGCCGCTGCTAGATGCGCTGGAGCAAGGGAACCGGTCCGCCGGTAGGATACATTCCGCATCACCAACTGTTTTGATGAAGGACACCACACCTGATGTAGTGCACCATTGTGATTGGAGTGTAGAAGATCGCCGCACCACACCAGAACCGAGCAAGGAGGTCCATAGGGTAGCTGGTGCATCGCTGCGAGGAGCTCCAGCCGCTGCTGTCCGCCGCTGTGAGGAGCCGGGATGTCGCACCTGTTGTGTGAAGAGGAGGCCGCCAGTTTCCAGGAGGAAGAAGAAAACCCTTCTCTCCTGTGCAACAATAATTGGGGGAGGGGGAAGGATGAAGATAACAAAAAAATTAAATAATAAAAATAATAATAAAAGTACTGTAAAAAGAAAAAGAAAAATGAATAAAAATTAAAGTAAAAGTAAACTTTAAAAAGTCAAATGAATATAATAGTTTTTGTAAAAGTTAAAAATTTAAACAATTATAATATTAATAAATAGATAAATTATAAATTAAAATATAAAACAAAATTAATAATAAGTTTTAATAGTAATTTAATATGATAGTATAAATATATAATTAATAATAATTATAAATAAATTAAAAATATACATATTAAAAATATTTAAAACAAAAGTATTAATTCTAATTATTAAATTAAAATAAACTAATTAATGAATTAATCTAGAAATTTAATTTCTTAAATAGTAATAATAATATTACTAATAAAATATTAAACTTTAAATTTTTAATTACTTTTTTATTCATGTAGTGAAATTTTAATAAACTAGTTAAAAATGATAAACTAAATTTTTTTGTATCTATATTTATTTAAAACTAATTTTTTTTTAATAAACTTATGTTTTACCATAGTAATATTAAGTGAATAAATTTATTAATATAAAAGTAAATAATAATTATCAATTAAGATATTTATTGGTTAAATTTAGTTAACTATTAATGAGTAATATAACTCTTAACTTTAAAAAATAACTAATTTTCATTATTTGCATTATTTTTTATTTAATTTTAAATTATATCAGTGCAGGTTCATTCAAGAGACGTGTATACGTCTAAATAAATATAAATAACTTATCGAAAGTTAGTTACGAGGGAAAAACTAGTGCGACGTGCCAGTTGGAAACACACACACATGTGCAGTGCAATAGTTAAAGATGAACTTAAGTCGGTGAAGAGTAGCGGTGAAATGCAATATAAGACATTGGATACTTAAAGCAGAGAAAGCAGCAGAATAGGAGTGGATTGGATGACACTCATTCATTCAACAGATCCAGAGAGCTAGTGCTGAGGAGAGGAAAACAAAGGGCGACTCTAGAGGCACTTCTCGGGAGCTGAAGGAGGGCAGGAGCAACATCAGTTCATGCTAGCAGAGGAAGTTTACTTCCTCTGTTTCCTCAATTCTTTATTTCTGTAATATAATGATCTTAGTTTATATTTTAATAAATATAAATGTCTAGCTAAGTCACTAGTTTGGGGATATATTGAAGTTCTACTAGTTACTTTTAATTCTCATATCACATAATCATTTCATTTAATTCAGTAACGATCGGTGAGATCAATATTGAGTTCATGTAGTTGCATATATCACTAGAAAATAATCATAAAATTTCACTGTCAGTTGGAAAGATTGATTGTGGAACACTTTTCAAAAGTTAATAGATTCAAAAGACTCCAAGACTTACGGTTAGTTTGTCTTGATTTTAATTTTTCAAACTGTTCTCAGTTGATTTATTCTGAAGTGGCAAACTCTAGAATAGATTAAATAGTGTGACTTACCTCTTGGTGAGGGAGGTAAGTCATACACTTGTAAGTGGTACTTTGTGATAACTTTTATGTAAATATGAATACCTTTTAAACTAGTAGAATGGAGATTACTCCCTAAGCATTTAAATAGATCATTCATTTTATCAGTGTTCTTATTTCTCTGTTATTCCACATTTTACAACAGTCTCTAGATTCAATATAGTTTTGAAACATGTTTTCAATATTTTGTCACTTCAATGCTTATAGAAATATATAGAAAGTAAAAAAATAGAAATATAATAAACTCCGCTGCTGATAATAGTGGATCTTCCAAGTTTTTTTAGAATATTAGTGGCAAAATTTTACCTTCCCTGTGGGTTCAACCTTGCTTTCCACATATACAGTAGTTAGTAGGAATAGAAATTTTAAACTTTGACTGACTTCAAAGAAAATACAAGTTAGTGACCTAAGACTTATACACATATTATTACATTTTTTTAAACATAAACATCCATTACTTTAAACCCAATGATCGTGAGACCAAGTGTCCTTAGAAGACTAGGTACATAAAGCATCAAAAGAAACTAAAACATAACATCTTTATTTTTATTCTACTTAGTGAGATCCTAAATATATTTTAGCTATTAAAAATATATAGAATAACATGGGTAATACCTCAATGAAATGGGTCATATAAGAATCCCATTAAGGTAATAATCATGATAAGGAAACATAACATGTGAGTCAAAGGTATAACATGATATCATAAAATAGAAGGCTCATGAGTAATCACATAGAAGTATAATATAAATAATATGGTATCATAAGTTCTTATAAATATACGAAATATGGTTGAAACATATAAATGAAATAAACATGATTCAAAGCTAATTACTTAGATAATATCACATGGTGGATAAAGTCCCATAATAAATTAGGTGTCCTCCTAAATACCATACATAACGTCTCATGAGAAAAAAGCTTAACAAATGCATCAGAGCACTATCTAGGTGCACCCACCATAACTTAAACATTATTATGTGTTCTATAAAAGGAAATAAATCATAATGTATAAACATAATAATTACCCATGGATATAAATGGTCTAAATAATCTTGGTCATGTTATAATCAATATAGATTACAAAAAAGGCATTTGATAAATAAAATTAAGGAATGAATTACACTATAAAATGAAGGGAGTATGAGATATGTATATATATAATATATAAATATACAAAATTTAGATGCAATGTATAACATAAAATGTTTTCATCATTGATGAAAAGTCATTAAAATATCACATGGAATATTTCTTTAGGGAATTACCCTTTTCACTTTGCAATCACTTTTTTAAAATCTAAAAACTTTCAAAATATTATAGAAAAAATTATATTTGAAAATAATCATGTAATAATTTAATATAAGATTCAAATAACAGATTGGTCATGATGGTAGGAAATTCTGTTCATTCCATATAAGTTAAAAGAAAATATTCCCCTCTCGCTTTTGAAAAAAAATGTCAAAAAGTTCCATGTTTGGAATGTTACAAAAAGATTCATTTTAAAATATTTTGTAAAAACATTCAAACATGTGTAAAAATTAATTTAATAAATCATTGTATAATATTAAAAAAAATTCATCTAAATATTTTAAGGAAAATATAGGCATGGAAGATAACGATTCTATGTCTAAAAGAAGATACAAGATCAGTATTACTCACAAACAACATTCTTGATGTTTCTTTATTCAATAAAAGAAGAAATAAAAAATAAATATGTAAACCAAATTCATGTATAGAGTATTTTGTTCAATAAAATAATTTTATATTATTTCACCAAATGATCCTTGAATATAAAAATTCTAAAAAATAATGGATATTGTATCATAAAGCCTTTACTACTCTGGTAACTTTTGAATCAAATCCATTTGAATGAAGTAAAATGAATTATAAATTAAAATGACATGAAGTGTGAATTATTCATGATATAATATGTAATAGGGGAGTCATATACACCATATAAAAGAAATTAGACACATAACATTAATATATGCCTCACTAGAGGTAAATTGAGATGAAATCCCTTACAAAGATCATATAATTGGAGTGAGAATTAATCAATGAAGTGATTATGTGTAATAAATGTAAATACAAAACAAACTGAAATTAAAACATAATATAATCAGAGTTAATTTAATACATAATAATATCATAACATTTTCAATGAAGTATAAGTATTACCCAATGAATGAAAATCGAGTTAAGAAACACCTTACCTCGAGTTCGAGTTATCACATATTTAATTTATATTTCTAAATAATAAACTTATGTTAATTATTTAATTTCTTAAGAAACATTTTCAAGTTTATTATTTATTTTTTTTATTTAGATCCATGTTATATTTATTTACTTACTCAATTAAGTTCATGTCATATGTTTTGATGATATTCAGTTCATATATCCAGAATGACTTCAATAGGTCGATAATTGTCAATGAGGTCATTATTTCATAATGTAAAGAATGATAATAATGAAATAGTAATAATTTTTATATATAAATTATACTTTTAAGTAACATAATGAAATATGGTTATTAAAAACGATCTATGTTAAAGTCATAGAGATGGTAAGCCATACATACGCATGAGTAACATTTCCATTTTACAATGATCATTATAGAAAGAAGGTAAGTATTGTTTTATATTTATATAATTATCATTAAATAATAAATACCATATTATTTATTTTAATATAATTATATATATATACATCATCCATGTGATGCGTTTATGAAGAATGAATCACATCGCTTTATGGAGGTGGTCGTCCACACGTATGCATGAATGACATTATCAATTTTTTCAGTGAATTGAAAGGTAAGAAAAATAATAATATATTATATTTTTAGAATGATAAATATATCATGAATATCATATATATATACATTATATCAATCATAACAACCATTTTTAATAGGAGTAAATTGAAAATAAATTATATCGGTTCACGAGGCGGTAGTTCGCTGTACACTTGAATAAATTTTTCATTTACCATTTAATGGAAGAGGATAGGGATATAAGGTATGAAATTAACCTAAAAAAAGTCAATATATTTTATATATTTATTTAACTATATAATCATGTCCTAAAAATATTTTATGGAGGTGGAATAAGAAATTAAACAAAAAAGGCTCGGTAAAGAACGATGCAACTTTTTTGAACAACCTCTTAAGGTTTACACTAAAAGATTTTATAGGTTGGTTTTCTAATAAAAAGGGATTATATAATATGTTTAGGTATGAAATGAAGGGATTTGGGTAGTTATTGGAATATCTAAATAGTTCTTTAGGTGTGGATAGAATAGGAGAGGTGGTGTCCTTTTATAAGCGGGGGAGAGGACCCAATAAAAAATTTCTTTAAAGAATACAAAATGATAAAGTCATTCTCAAGAAAAATGATTTCAAATGTACATATATTGATATTTGAGAGATGATAAGGTTGATATATGTCCATAAAATAGGCTTTATATAATTTTAGTTAACAAACTAACCCTTATCACTTGGTTTAACACCCGGTAAACTCCTTTTATCCTTAACCACACTAATAACTTTTTTTTAAAAAGAAATTAGTTTTAATTTTTCTTATAATATAAAAATTTGATCATAAATTGAAAAGGGATAAAAATTTAGAGTATTTATCATATTAAGTTTCCCATTGAATTATTTTTAGGGTTTTAAAACAATTTTACAAAAAATTATTTAACATAAAATATCGATAATGTCATTTTTGACACTATTCATTTAATTTGTCTTTAAATACATGATGATAATGATGATTTTAGAATATAATCCATTTCAATATAAATAATAATTAATTAATAACTATAAAATTATTTTTTAACTATACCTCATCTCAAATACATTACTTTTAATGTTTTTAAAGTTATTTACCTTGAGTTTTCCACTATTTTCACAAGTGTTGTATCAACGTTGTATAAGCATTTAAGGTAACTATATAAATAATAAAAAATATAAATAAATAAACATCATAAAAAAATTAAATATAATAAAAATAACATTTAATATTAATTCACCACTTATTTTTATCCCTATGAGAACATATAAGAGATATTTAAATGAAAGTGGATGACATTTTGTTGTTTTCATTACTTAAATTATTATATAGGTCAATTTATTGGATATGTGTCCCATAAATAATTTAATATTGAGAAAAAGTGGATAATTTTTAAAACAAATTCATCAAATAATAATTAATATTAAAAAATGGTGGCTTTATCACTTAGCTTTAACCCAGGTTAACCTGATTTACCTTTTTACCGTGACGATAAATTTTTAGCATTTTTACTATTCATTATGATATAAAATTAAGTTAACCTTATTACATAATATTAATTATTATAATGAAAAACATGTAATATATTTTATCAAGTTACCTTTACATAAGTGAAAAAATTTAATTTAAAAATGAACCCGTCAAACATGTCAAAAATGGGTCTTTAAGAAATGTATTTTCCAAGCATAAGGTGATCTTACATTAACTCTATAACTAGTAATCATCATTAAATGGATTTAAATTAATATATACAGATATATAATCTATAAAAATAATTTAAATAATTCTTTATTAATAATTATTTTAATTAATTAAAATGGATAAACTTTTTTCACTTTAAAATAGTTTGTAGAAAACCACGTTTTTAAGCATAAAAATAAACTTATACCAAAATCAAGAAAATTTATGATTCAAATTAAATTAAATTCTTTATTTTAAGTAAAATGGTTAATATTTAGATTTCATACAAAATCCAAAATATAATGGGACTTTCAAATTAATCAATTTAATGGAAATAAATGACAATATTCGAAAAACTAGTAATTTTCTCTATTTACTTAAAAATCAATCATTTCAGAAAACTCCCAAAATTAAACCCTAAGTTAATTTTGATATAATTATTTTAAAAATAAATTTAATTTTATCAAATATTTTCTTTTAAAAGTTCTAGAAATTAATTTCAAAATTTTCTCATAAAAATAAATAATTATTTTATAGAAAAAAATATTCTTTGAAGAATATAATCTATTTAATAAAAATAGAGTCATTATTTTCTAAAAATATATCAATATATTTATATTGTGCAAGGCCTATATATATATATATTTCATAACCATTCGTACACAAAAATTTAATAGTTAGGTTATAATAGTATTATTTAAATAATAACATTTCATAGTTTGTTTAGGTTCGATGTTGTGTGTCCTATATACTATAAAATGTAGTTTTATTTTTAAAATATCATGGTGTTACATTCTCCCCCATTTAATAAATTTTATCCTTGCAATTTTAACTAGTTCTTGGTAATTAAGATTTTCTAATATGAAAATACCTTTGTTGAAATCCCACATCATAAAAAGGTTTAATAAAATTTACTCTTGAAAAAAGAGAATGAAAAATATGAAGGTTATTTAGAATAACACATAAATATTTTTCCAAATAGGATAACATTGGTGGAAATAAAAAATATAGACATTTAAGAAAATCATAATCCCCAAATAATGATAGAGAGTGATAGAGATCATTGATCACAATAAAGTGAATTATCATGAGAAAGTAAATAATACAAAATTGTAAACCAAAGAGGTGTGAAAAAGACCATAAATTCATGAGAAATAATGTTAATAGGATAAAATTTTCATTTCAAAATCCATTTCTTATAGTTTAGTAATTCCTAGACTAATAACATAAGTAAAATATACTTACCTAACAAGTATAATTTTATCTTGTGATCAATTTGGACCAAAATCCCATATTTTTCTCCAAATGATTAGAATTGAGGTTGATTTTTTAATTCTCAAAGCACTAAAATTAACTTTAAAAGGATCAAATACCCAAAAAAATAATAACAAGATACTTCTAATGTTGTTAATAAAACCAAAATGGTTTAAAAAATTTAATATTATACCCAAAATGAATAAACCATCATATGATGAAATAATACATTAATCTCCCATATTTAATAATAAAACCAAATGTTTGACATATATTATTCCATAAATTAATAACCCAACATTCCAATTAACCTCAATATTATCAAAATTAAATAATTTATTCACCTCAAAGGTGATCTCATACCTTTAATCTCACTTACCCAAAGATTTAATTTCATTCTTAACAAATAATTCATTATATTAAACCTAATAGTTATATATTTTAATGCAATAAAACATATATCTAAATAACTGTAATCAAATAAAAATCATAAAAATTAGAAAATATTTAATCGAATATTTTTTACAAAAACATACGTCATATTTATCAATCAAACTGTTTGAGTAAAAATGATGTCATATTAACCAGTACATCACGTAGGATAGTGGTAGGAATTTCACCCTTGTCACCCTTCTGTTGTGGGTCAAAGCCCCTACAACCTTCCCAAATTTTACAAGTTGTCATCCTAAATGAAGGTTGTAATTTTTATAAAATATATTAATATAATTCTAATAAAATTATAAAAAATATGATGAAAATCCTTAAAAATAACATTAGTTATAAAATCACTTTTTAACCATTAAGGTTTTCCATATCGCTTATTTTTTCCAAAAAATTAAATAATCTTAATTAAATATTATTACCTTAACATAAATGATCATATTAACCCTAAATATTATAAACACCTTTAAACTTATGTCCATAAAATTTAAAGGCATTCTTCCTCAGATAAGTTTTTTTTCTTACTAAAACCCATACTAAACCCAATTGTTATATTACCATAAATGTTTCCCAAAATATTTGTAATCATATTAAAATTCTATAACCTAAAACCTAAAAAGGGTTATCTATTCATTTAAACATATTATTAACTATAAAAATATCATCACAAGACACTTTAGGTTTATCCCATATCACTATGGAATATCATAGGTTTCCATATGTTCTATTCTTTAGTTCATCATAATTGTTCATAGAGAAAATGTATATTACCCCAAGAATATCATCCAGGAGTGTCAAACCAAGTGTTCAGTATGGAAACACTCACTATGAACTATAATGATGGTAGAGATATACTAGACCAAATATTTTTGTGGTTATTACCCCATGATTCATATATACTAAAACCACATCTATTTGTAGTATTTTGGCATATATGTATTGCTAGTAAAACCACATAATCTCTTCCTTAACAAAACTTTAGGATGTTATCATATATTCAAACTTATCCCCGTTGTTTTACTAAAGTTGTCTAATACTAATACCAAAAAACAACTAGACCTTTCTATGATACTTACTATAGTGACAAAAACATATACATATATTGTTACATGATTTTTAAATATAAAAATCCATGAATTACAACCCAAATATCATGATGCTTAGTGTATTTGGAAGACTAGGTACATAAAAATCAAAAGAAAATAAAACATAAAAAATTTATTTTTATTATCCTTAGTGATATCATAAATCTATTTGAGAACCTAAAACTACATAGGATAACCAGGTGAATACATACAAAGAAAGAGGTGAGCTAAAAAGAATAGTAAGGAAATGAACATGATAATGAAATATAATGTGTGAGTCACAGGTATAAAATGATATCATAGAAGAGAAAGATAATGAGTAATCACATGAAGCCTAACATAAATAACATAGTATCATAATATCATACCAAAATATGAAATTTTGTGAAAACATATAACATGACATAAACACGAGTCAGGGATAAATTCCTAAACAATATCACATGGTTTACAAAGTCCCATAATATATTAGGTTTACTCCCTTATCCCATACATAATGTTTTATGAGAAAAAGGCTTTACCAAATGCATTAGAGTGATATATAGGTGAAACGATCATAAAATGTATATACTTTTGTGTTCAACAAAAGGAAATCAACTGTAAGGTATAAAAATAATAATTACCACTGGAAAGAAAAGGGTTGCATAATCTTGCCTCATGTCATAATCAAAGGAGATTTAATAAAGAAGTAATTTGATAAATGAACTTAAGGAATGTGTTACCTCTTCAAATTAAGGAAGTATAAGCTAGGTATATATATAAGTAATATATATGTAGGATTTATAAGTATTCCATAAAATTAAAGGTTTTTTTGATGAAAACACCATTAAGAGATCACATGTAATATTTCTTGGGGAAAATACCATTTTCAATTTGAAATCACTTCTTTAGAATCTAAAAATTTCCAAAACAATATTTGAAAATAACCATGTAAATTTATAATGTAATCTTAAAATAATTGATCAATAATTATGGTGATAAATTCTGTTTATTATATATAAGTTAAAAGAAAACTTTTCTTTCACACTTTTGTAAAAAAAAATTCAAAGAGTACCTTGTTTGGAAAGTGAAAAAAATATTCTTTTTAAACCATTGCAATAACAAGTAAAACATGAGTAAAAATGTCATTAATAATTAATTTTCAAATGTAAAAAATATTATTAAAATTATATTAATAAAAATATATACATGAAAGAGAAATATTCTAGATCTAAAATAATATTTAATATTATTATTACTTACAAACAATATTATTGATGTTTATTTATTCAATAAGGGAGGAAATAAAAACAAAAAATGTAAACCACATCCATGAACATATGAGAATAAAAGATATGTGGTTAAATAAAATAATTGTTTATGATTTTTCAGAATGTATCCTTGAGCATAAAAAATCTCCAAAATAAAGAAGATTGTAACATAAAGACTTTTCCGCTTTGTTAAATTTTGAATAAATCCCCTGGAATGAAGTGAAATTAACTGCAACTTAAAATACCATAAAGTATGAAGTATTCATGATATAATATGTAAAAGGGTCAGCATATACACCATATAAAATAAATTTGGTTCATAACATTAATATATACCTCAATGAAGGAAAATTCAGATAAAATTTCATACAGAGATCATATCATTGGAGTTAGAATTGATCAATGAAGTGATTATGTGTAAAAAATGAAAATAAAAACAAACTTTTGAAAGTAAAATATAATACAGTCATATTTTATTTCACACCTAATCACATTATAATAAATTTAATTAATAATAATTATAACCCAATGAATGAAAATTGAGTTAATAAACTCCTTACCTCGAGTTCGAATTGTCACATACATACTTTATTTTTATGAATAATATACTTTTGTTAATTAGTTAATTTATTAATAAAAATTTTCAAGTTTATTATTAATGTTGTTTTATTTATTATAATGATATATTTATTTACTTAATCAATTAATTTTACAAAGGAGAGCCTAATGATATTCCGTCATATGTCTAGAATGACATCAGTAGGTTGAATATGGCCAAAGAGGTCATTATTTAATCATATAAAAAATAATAATCCTGAAATATTTTTTATTTTTATACATAAATTATTCTTTTAAATCCCAACATGCAATATGGTTATAAAAAATGAACTATGTTAAAAAATGGAGATTGAAAGTCATATGTACACATAAGTAACATTTACATTTTTTAACGATCATTATGAAAAGAGGGTAAGTATTATTTTATATTCAAATAATTATCATCATATTATAAATACTATATTATCTCTTTGAATATAATTATATATTTCATCTAAGTTATGTGGTGATAAAGAAAAAATCATACAATTTCTTGAAAGTGGTATAACACACTTACGCACGAATTAAATTATCATTTTTTTCAGTGATTGTAAAGGTAAGAAGAAATTGATATATTATATTTTTTATAAAAACTATGAAATTATCACATGACGCAATAGATAAAATACATGTAAGCCCCTAGCCTGAGGACTTGACCCCAAGATCACACCCCAAAACACTCATCACCCTTACCACCCCAATCGAGCATGATGTACATTTTTATAATTAAAAATATTTCATGAATATCATATATATACATTAAATACATCATTATTACCAATCATAATAGGAAATGATGAAAAACGAATTACATTGATTCATGAGGTGGTAGTTCACTGTACACACAAATGACTGTTTCATTTCTTATTTGATGGAACATGAGATGAATGTGGGGTATGAAATTAACATAAAAAAATACCAGTATGTGGGGGATACTTATTTTAATATATAAACATGGATAAATAATTTCTGTATGAGGTAGATAAAGAATGAAAATAATAATTCTCAGTTATGAATGATACCTCTTTTTTGGAAAACCATTTAAGGATTACACCAAAAGCTTCCCTATATTAATTTTAGGATCAGACCAATAAATCTATCACATGGTGTGGTATTTAATGAAGTTATTTGGGTAGATATTGGATGAACCAAATGGTTCTTGAAGTAATTATAGGATAGGAGAATTGATTTCTTTTTATAAGTGGGGGATAGTGCGAACAAGGAAATTTCTTAAAAGAATACATAATAATAAAGTCATTCCCAATAAAAATGATTAAAAAGGGATATAAATTAAAATTTTTAGTAGTATAAGGTAGAAATATGGATATATAATATGATTTTGAACATTTTAATTAGAAAATTTACCCTTATCTCTTGGTTTAACCCTCAGTAAACTCATTTTAATCTTAACCACACTAATTTTTTTTTTAAGTTGAAAGGGTTATAATTTTACTTATAAGATAAAAATTAGATCATAAATGGGAAATATATGAAATTTAATACTATTTATCATCCTAATTTTTATCTTTAAATAACTTTATGATCTTTAAATAATTTAATAAAATATTATTTAACATAAAATATTATAAATGTAACTTATGACTGTATTCTTTTAATTTGACTTAAGAAACATGAATATTGTATTGAATTTAAAATATAATAAATTTAAAGATAAATAATAAATCATTTTAACTATAAATTTATTTTTGAATAATAAATCATCCCAAATACACTACTTTTAATGTTTTAAAAATTATTTACATTGAGTTTTCCACTGTTTTCATAGGCATAGTTCTACGCTGTATAAGAGATTATGGTAACTATATAATTAGTAAAAATTATTAATAAATTAAAATAATTAAATAAATTTCATTATACTCCTAATAAACTTCAATATTCATTCACCACTTATTTTTATCCTGATGTGAACATATAATAAATATTTAATAGAAAGAAAGTGGCATTTTGTCTTTTTATTAACTTAAATTATTATATAGGACACTTTCCAGGAAAGGTGTCCCATAAATAATTTAATCTTATTAATAAGGTGATAATTGTATAAATAAATTCATACAATAATAATTAATATGTAAAATAGTGGCCTTATCACTTAGTTTTAACCTAGGTTAACCTGTTTACCCTTTTATTATGGTGACTATTTCTACTGTTTTACTATTCATTATAAAAAACATTATGTTAACCATATTATGTAATATTAATTATGATGATTAAAATTTTATATTCCATTTTATAGAATTAAATTCATGTAATTATCATAATTTTATTTAAAAATGAATAGACAAAACATGTCAAAAAACAATTTTTGAAGAAATTTTTTTTTCACGCATAAAATGATCTTACATTAACTATATGAAAAGTAATCATCATTATATGAATTTAAATTAATATATATAGATATATAATATATAAATTTAATTTAAATAATTAATCATTATGGGTTATTTTAAATAATTAAAATGGATAAACTTTATGCACTTAAAAATTGTTTGCAGAAAATTGTGTTTTTAAGCATAAAAATAAACTTATAATAAAATCATGAAATTTATTGATTAAAATTAAGTTAATTAGATTTTTATAAATAAACTGTTTAATATTTAAATTTAATACTAAATCCAAAATATTTTGGGACTTTTAAGTTAGTGGATTTAATGGAAATAAATGACAATATTTGAAAAATCGCTTATTTTCACTATTCACTAGAAAATGAATCATTTCAAAAAAATTATAAAAATTAATTCTAAGTTTATTTTGATATGATGATTGAAAAAATATATTTCATTTTATCAAATAATTTTTATAAAATTTATTAAAATTAATTATAATATTTTCTCACAAAAATAAAATAAAAATCATTTTTGAAAAAAATATTTTTTGAAGAATAAAATATTTTTATTAATAATTGAGTGCTTATTTCAAAAGAATTTGAAAAAAAAATTATATTTGGTAGGAACTATATATATATTTTAAAAACAAATTAATCCTTTTCATAACCACTAATTTAACAGCTAGATTATAATGGTTATATTTAAATTATTGTATTTTATGGTTCATTTAGATTAAGTGTTTCATGTCATATATGTTATCGAACATAGTTTTTTTTAAATCTCAGGGAATTACATACACCATGGATTATAGGGTTATATAATATTCAATAAACATGGAATTATATAAGAGGAAAAAGAAAAAGAATCATAAGGAGAAAAATATCCTTGTCTTTCAATTCAAATAAGAAATCATCAAGAAATCTTTATGGGAGGTGAGGAGAAGGAAGGGAATCACCGGGGGAAGGTCTCCATGACTTATGGTTTGAAGTGGGCAAGCCAAGGTAGAAATACATACTTAAAAAACCCTAAAATTACCAAAATTCACACTATTTAATGGTTTTCACAGTTTACCATCATGGTTTACCAAATAATGCAGAAACCATATATATATCCATTATTAAAAACTAAATCATGCTACACACTTTACTAGCACAGTTTAAAAATGTGTGATGAAACTGTATGGCATGTAAAAAGATATATTTTTATATTTATCAGCCAAAAACACTTCAAACTCAAGGTATCATGCATTATAATAAGTATATACACATAAAGTTAATATTGGGGTGTTATAGGGAAACTGAATTCCATATTATAAATGAATAATTATTTCATGGGAACCCTCCATTTTAAAATAGAGAATTGGGAGGGAGTTTTAATTATATTTTTAAATTAATTTATTATAAGGAATCATGAATGTAATATAAGTAAAATAATTGTATATATATATATCAATAAAAAATAATTTTAAATATATAAAATCATTAAACCACTAAATGAATTTTGTGTTTTTAACATAATTAATTGGGGTGACAATGAATTTCACAAACTTCAACTTGAAAGGCATTTCCTCCCTCAATTCTTATTCCTAGGGGACAAAATAATGTAGGGTATCAACACATTAAAAAAATATGAAATGTGTTAGGGAACTAAATTATATTAAAACCCATATTTGAAAATAAAAATTAAAAAAAATCCAATTTTCATTATTTTTTGTTCAAAAATCATATAAAAAATTCTCCATGGTGTGTTCTATGAGAATTTTTTTGGTGAATACATTTTCTATTTTCATAGTTAATCTTTATTATTGATATATATTCCTAAAAAAATTGGCGGTCCACAAGATCATCCTTTCACTTATTTATGACTTTTTACCTATACATGGATTCTATAAAAAAGGTTTAGAGAAAAAAGGGTGATGTTTACATAACTTAGCAACAAAAGTGAATTAATTTATTATAGATACTTCCTAAAACTCTAAAGGGTTAAAATTAACCTATAATATATCATTAAAATGAAAAACTATTTTAAGAAAAATATTGATAGGTGGAATAGATATAAAATATGAAATGGATGTAAAATATTAAAAGCACTTAACAAATCCTTTCATAATGGATGCAAAGGATATCCCTCATTCTTATGAAGATGATAAATCTACCCCATCATCAAGGTAGGAAGGAGGTACCAAATCCCCGACTATCCTAAAATGAGAGGCCACTGATGGACCCCAAAAACCCTAAAAATTACATCACTAAATTAGATGAAAACATTTATGTTTTATTGAAACTACTTTCCCAAGTAACCTATTATAAATGTTTATTAATAAGAAAAAATGATTATATTAATCATAAAAAAGAACTCTCTTGACATATATACATTGATTATTATATATATGGATCCTATATTTTATAAAAACCCTTAAAATATGAAATGATAAATAAAATATTGATTATATACAAATAATAATCTATACCTAAGTGGTATGAGGTTTTGAAAGCATAGTTTCAATGAAAAGTGATTTTAGAAACTTCTATTTCAACTCATATACTTAATACAATTGGTACATAAATAACTTGGAGAGACTAAGGCCACCACTATAAATAGATATGAGTTTGAATTTTATATTACAATTTCTTGTAAATTATTTCCTTAATTCATCATTAATTATAACATCAATGAATTTAGAAGAAATTTATCCAATATTCCCAATATGTTGAGGGTGGTTGAAAGGGACAAGGAAAGTCTAAGATTATGGGTAAATATGATGGTCCAAAAGAATAAGGTTATTTTTTTGGAAAAAGGAAGAAGAAGAAAGGTCATAAAGATTCCACACCATCTTCTCTAAAACTAAAAGGAGGTGTCACTAAAAAATTTACAAGTTTCAATTATCATAAGATAGGACATTGTAAATATAATTACCTACAAAATCTAAAGGAGTTTAAGTAGAATCTTAGTGTATTTAAATCCTATATTTATGTTATATAAATCTATTATTCTATTTCAAAAGGGATGTATAGAAGTTCATAAATTAAGAGTAGGTTTTGAAAAAGAAATATATAAGTCTATGTCTAGGAAATAAGGGTTGCTTCTATAAAGGAAGACTAATTTTATATTGCATGTATTATATTAATTAACTTGTTTTATTTTGTTTCATTCTTCCTTATGTGAAAGTAAAATAATATTTTATATATGTAATTTTTTTTATTTATGTAATAAAATTTGATTGAATCACATAGTCCATATTCTAGTTTATAATATACTATGAAAAGTAATACATGGATGAAATTATTATGAATTTTTGATGATATTTAAATAAAATACCTTCTATACATATTAAAATATAAAAATATTTCATATATGAAATTTTATTTTCAGATTAATGTATTAAATATAAAATACATTATATGTAAAGAAATAATATGACAAATGGTATTAAATCTATTTTTTTGGAATACCATAAAAGAAAATAAAATTTATTTCTTATGGCAGAAAAAGTGCTTGTGGCTTGGAATTATATATTTTCAAAAAAAAATATTTCCTTAGATATTAATGAGAGTTAATATTGAATTTAAAGATATTAAAATTCAAAAAAATAAAGTTATAGAGAGGATGTTTTTTGAGATAATAGTTTAATCCATTTGAAATAAACATAGAATGTATCTTTATTTTTATGAGGATTTGGGATATTTTTTTGTAAACAAAAGAACAAAATCTAAGAGTTATATTAATTATTATTACCAATGATCTCAAATAAGATGTTTATTTCATGGAAAAGTTTTAATAGGTTCCCTTTATAAACAAAAAAATGTTTAAAACATAATAATATTAGATATTATGAAGTAAATTTATTTGGATATAATGTTCAAGTGTTGAATATATAGATTATGAATCCTAAACAAATCATCATACAATTATTTTTTCTTCAACTATGTAATCTTGGTACATGGTTTCAAGTGTGCTAAATTTATAAATTTTCACAACAAAATAACCAGTAAATTAGTGGAAAAAATGTTCATCCCTAAGGAACATGAGATATAGATCACTACAGTAAATCCATTTCGACAATGTCTAGGAGGTCAATCTATGAGGGGTATTTTTTCATATTTTCTTTTTCATATTTGCTAACTTCACAAGGAAAATTACTATTAACACCATAAAAATATTTTTCTACCATTAAATAGTAATTTTTGTTTACTATTACCAACTCTAAAATTATAAGAATTTTTTTAAAATATTATTTTTATCTCATAATTTATTTAAAGTCCCATTATCGAATGTTATAAACAAATTATAATATTGAATTAAACACTGAATTTGAGTACTGAAAAGATGGAACTATTTCTCAAAAATCTAAGTCATCTATTTTTGAATGATCAGTTGAAAATAATAACTTATTTAGTTTTAATTAATTAACATAAAATTAAACTGGTCACATTTAATTTTTTAAGTTTATTCCAACAAAAATAAAATTAAACAAAATAAAATCCAATTAAAATAAATTTGAATATAAATTAATAAAAAAATTAAAACATTAAAATGGAATGAAAAAATATGTCACTATTTTAACATCTGAATAGTAATAAAACTAGCCTAAAATTATGACTGAAATATGCATGTGATAGTTAAAACAATAATAGGAGAGACAATTATTCCATCTTACTGTGACCTCATCTATGGTGATGGAATTAATGTTTTGAAATGGTGATGTTTATTTTATGGCTATATAACTGTGATTTTTTATTTCCCCATGTTTCCAGACCCCTTTGAAGTGGTTTCTATATTCTAGGAGTCATTTTTTTTCATGAACATAAGCCTAGAGGGGTGGTATTAGAAACCCTTGTTTTCTTTGATTTTCACCCACCTATCTAGTTCTATCCCACATCATCCAACCCATAAATCCATGGTTGAGTTAAAAATTCTATCTTATACTCATGGATAGTCTTAGCCCACCCCCATCTAAGATGTTGATCCTACTCTTCCTGGTCACCGATGGTTCTAGAGGGCCCATTCACAAGGGTCTTACTCCTTCCATTCTTCTCTTTAACCACATTTTTTTGTCGATTCCAATGATTCCATAGAAAAAACCCAATCAATGGCCCAATCATTCGGCCAGATCTATATAACATGGACTCAAATTCGTTGAGATTTATTCTCCCTCTTCATAATCATCTTATTATTCTTGATCATGTTGTTCATGATGGATTTATTGATTTTTATTTCACAATTTTCTCTCAAATATTACTTTTAGAGAAGAATTTATTTTATTGTTTATTTTTTATAATGAACATCATGATTTCCTCTTTCCAATAGTAAGAAAAATAATACATGAAAAATATAATCGCATTGCTAAAATAATAATTTTTCGATCATGAACTCCAATAATTTGTAAGAAAATCATTGTCACCAATTTCTAAAATATCAAATATGAACTCTGTGTAATTCCCTTGTTCTCACACCACTCACCAGTTTCCCAACCAATATGTTACTCGACCTTAGGTGTGGTTCCCCATATTCCAAAGGCTTCCAACTAGTGGAAAACGATTTTAGGTTTTACTGTGGGGTTACTATAACCTCATATCAAAGTAAAAAACCCAATGAATACATCATAATACAAACATAATAATGATTAGAGTTTGTAAGATAAAACAAACTAAATATGCTCTAATAAATCAAGTACTCTCTTAGAAACATAAATCATGACCGATCTCCCATTTAGATGATCACATATAACAAATAAATAAATAAAATTTCATAAGGAGACTCTACTACCCTCCCTAATACTCATATTATAACTCCATATAAGCTATCCAACTTATCCAAGAAAGAATATGCCTCAACCTAACTTAAAAATGAGATCATGAGGTATGATTGGGTACTAAAGAGTTAGGGCCACCTAAGAATAGTATGAATTAAACTAAACAGCTAAACACCAATGGTATACCAAACATAAATATTAAATAAAGTTCACTCACTATATGATATACTCAAAATAAATAAATACTACGTGGAGTGTACTAAAATAACCAATATTAATTCCCAACTTCTAGCGTGAGACCTAATATTGGCCATATCAGCTTCAACCAATGCTAAATGTCTTTGATCATAATTCAAACCCATCAAGAGGGATGATTACCCAACTTGGAACCACAATTTTGAATTTCATATAGTTAAAAAAAATTCCCTACCCATTATTTAGTAGTTTAAATATTATTCGGGGGGAATGATGACCTACCCATGAATCAGTATATCATTATCATCTAGGGTACAACACCCTACCCAGGAATCAGTAGTCACAATATCATAAGGGGATACAAAACCCTACCCAAGAATCCATAGTCACAATATCATCTAGGGGGATGAATCCATATACATGAATTAGTATATCAATATCATATGGGGGTACAATTCCTAACCTAAGAATCAATAGTTAAAATATCATTAGGGAGAATGATGCCCTACTCATGAATCAATAGTCACAATATCATCTGGAGAATGATTCCCTACCCAGTAATCAGAATATAAATATGATCAGGGGGATGAATCCTTACCCAATAATCAGAACATATGATCATCAGGAGAATATAAAACCACCCTAGAATTATATTGTATAGTAATTAGGGGATAAACACTCAACCTAGAATCATATATACAAAATACACATAATAGGGAATAACAATCCACCCCACAATCTCACTGATGGGAGGGATTTTTCATGAATACCAACTCAATATTTTATTATTTATCTAATCATTTCATATAGTGAAAGTCCTAGGGTTAATATCTTTAGGATCTCACTCCCAAAAACTGTTTCTCTATTAGCACTATTTATTTTTGAATAAAATATAATACCAAAATGAAATATTAAAATAGTGGTGTTTTGAAATGATAAATATATACAAATGTATATATATATATATTATTGCATGTAAAATAAAAATAATTCAATAAAAAGAAGTTTCTATCCTTAGAAGTTTAAAATATTGAAAATCATAGTTCTTTAAAAAAATATTTTCATTATACTATTCAATATAGAGATCAAGACCTTTCATTCTACACCCACATATTCTAATTGTGATTATCCTAAAACAAAACCTATACATGAAAAAAAATATCTCTCACATCACCATGAAAACTATAATACATTTTATGTATAATTATAATGATGAAGGAGATTAGGCAAGATGAAAAACTAGAAGAATATAATATCCTGGAAAGCAAGGAAACCACTCATTACAATCATTTTAACTACCACCTAATTCTCAGAATAGAATAAAGAGAAACATTAAAGTGAGAAGAACTCAAAGTATCTACTAATATAACCCTAAATAAACATGAGGGTTAGTTAAATATTACCTTGATTATGGATAATTAGAGGTAGAAAACAAAATAAAAATTATAGAAGAGAGAGAAGATTAATAAAACTATTATATATCATAAATTTAGAACACTATTATAGAAGGAAAGAATATAAAATCATCCCTAAAAGCTATGATTCTTTTATGGTGAAAAACCTTTTTAAAGTGATATAAAATAGTTTATTTAATTAGATATAAGAAACAATGATATTAGATTTTAACAGTAAAAACAAGTACATTATGAATGGCCTTCATGTGAAACATGGAATTGGCAATGGATAATCTCCCTGCAAAAAAACGTACTCTTCTCATCAATGATCATTATCCAGGTGGTAACAATATTTATTAATCTCTAAATTCCTCCCATGATCTTTATTATTTGAGATTATATTTAAATAAAGCACATGATCCACAAAAAATAGTGATGACTATGTGATGAATTCCAAAAGAAATTTTAATTATGTTTCACCATAAAGGGTATTAGTTGTAGATAAATTATTAATAATTAATATTTCCATAGTTCATTTTATCCCCTAGTAGTGTGACTCATAATATTTATAGTGTATGAAACTCCATATGTATTGTGGCACATAAACTATGCCAAACATCTTTATAATGAAACAATTATCTTCACAAAGCAATTATCAAGTTCTTTAGACTTTTAAAGGACTTAACTTTCACATTTTCCTTATATTCTCAAAAATTACCCATTTGAATTTAATTTTATCCCCTATAGCTAAGTAAATGAATATTATGAAGCATTATGGACTATGGGAGTTACTCTTATGTAAATTTTTGAATTTTCAATATTTTTGAGTGATGATACAAAAATGTCTCTTATAAAGGGTAAAAATGACATTATAAATTTTCAAAATGACTCATAAATGGAGAATAATGACTTATATAAAGTGAAATATGACTCTTACATGTGGCGTTGTTATTATTACGATTCTTAATGAACTAGATAAAATCCTCATCAATGGTTAGGTCAATTAATCTTACACATCTCACTATTTACTTTTATATTTCTCCTAAATTTACCAAATTTTTACAACATGCTTAAAAAATGATGCATACACATTGAAATTATATTCCAAATTCATTAATTTACTCTTCAAATTGACTATTTTACATAATGGGGTTTTGGAATAATGAACCTCACACTCTATGAATTATCTAAATTATCTATCTCTTAAAAAATAAAAAAACACAAAATAAATGTATAATTTTTCCAATATTTATCATATATAAATAAAAACACTTAAAAATAATCAATTTATACATTTTCATAATCAAATTTTTATTATTCATAAAAATAAATTTTATAATTACCCTTAAAATTTTAAAATAGTGGGATGAAAACCTAAAAATATAAATTGAAAGTAATAAAAATATGATCTTTATCAATCCCCCACATTTAAACATCAAACTCCCAGGAAATCATCTATACTAAGGTGAACTAAAACTTCTAAAGGTAATTTTGGAAGAACTACTCAATTATCACATAAGAAGAAAAATAATGCCTCCTATATGGATATCAAATATATTAATTCCTCACTAATTATAAAAATTCACTCAATATCTTATTATTCCTCAAGTGCATGTTGTACCTACCTACATAGAAATATATTTATCACCACTGAAGGATTTTAAATGGAGATTATTTCATTCTCAAGAAAATTAATAAACTACACAATCATGTTATATTTCTAATATACCCACTTCATAGAGTCACAAATTATATCAATCATGAGTAATTTTAAATGGGTTATTCTATGGATAAGGTTTAGTAGGTTTAAAGTGTGAAAAACATCAGTGTTAAATTGTATAGAGTTTATCTCCAAAGTGAAGTAAAATGTATGATAATAATTTCCCCCAAGAATGGTCTCCTCATTGACCTCATTACGTTGATACACCTCTAAATACATTTTTATTTTATCTAATAGTCCAAAATTTTGTATTTCAATGACATCAATAATATTCATTATTTTATTCCATATTCATCCATTGCAACATTACTATTTTTATTATTTGATACATGTAATTTTTAGCATATTTTTTTTATTTTGTAAGTAAGAGAGGTATATTTGATCTTCATAATGTAGTGTGAACTTCCAACCAATATTTGAAGGATATTTTGGACTTCTACATCTTTTTAGACTTGAATTTTATCCCAAAGATAGTATAAAATGTTATAAAACTTATCAAATAGGATCCTAAACTATTTCTCAAGATGATATAACGTAAATCACACATTATCCTTCCCCCTAAATTGATTTTAAACATTCTCATGAATTTAAATTATAGATAAAGTTATAAAAGGTTTAATAGATCATAATAGACCTTCCTAATAAATTTTTTCATGGTTTCAAGGGGATTAATATAGGTAATTTGTAATGGTATTCCAAAATAGAAGTTAAATATAAAAAGGGTCTTCCAAAATAGAACCTCAATCATTCTGAACCGAATCCTTAAACTTATTTTTTTTTAAAATTGAAAAATAGAAAGTTTTGGATCTTATGAGATGCCTCAAGACTAAAAAGAAAGGGAAATGTAATAAAGTGTGAAGAAAATTTATAAACCTCTTGGGTAGGTGTGAATAAATATTTTAGATATTACTATTATACATTAGCTTTATATTCAATAAAACATTACTAAATAATCATATTTTAAATTCTAAAATTGAAATTGAAATCAGTAATCATTTAAAAACATAAATATCCCAATCAAGTAAAATACCAAAAATAACATGATAGACTGAATTTCCTAAATCATTTAGATTAATCTCAAGATCCTAAAAACACTTCAAAAAAACAAAAAAAAACATCATATCTAATCCTAAATAGATAAAAAACATGAAAAAGGAAACACATAAAAATTATTAAAATAGGTTGATACCACACAATTATATAACACTACTGATTCAAGTTTATGTATGAGAACAATAAATTAGAAGTGATAAAAATGTAAAGTAAGAACACAAATTTGTTTATTAAGGTAGTGATAGCCTTGAGTTAAGAACACTATTGCAGGAAACCTATAAGAAAAACAAACAAAACATGATAAATTTATTAAAATTAAAATGAATTAAAAAAAATATAAAGGAAATGAATAATTTGTTTGAACCGCCAAGTGGGTATTTAATTTGAATACCCTAAGTGGGTAAGTTTTATAATCTTTCCCAAATATGAAAGAGGATGTGGTTTTTTACATAAGAACTGCTCATTATATTCTACTAGAACTGGTCATAGAGAACCACTTGGAAATATTTCATCATATCCAATCCATTATCAATTGAGTATAGCTTTCATGGAAATGGAAATATAAACTATAGGCCCTCTTATATGACTACCACAACTTGTATGACATAATTAACTTTCAGGGACTATTAAATTTTTGTAATAGTATTATATATTTTAGTGAAGGGGAAGTGGATGTTAGTAAAAAGATAAATTTTTAATGAATTAAAACTAGGAATAATCGTTATAAAAGTATTCCAATTTAATCATATAATTTTGTATCTTAGTCTCTTCAAATTTCTCCATCAGGAACTCAATATCAGCTGGTGTATTCTCTTATTCTTCACTGTACTCCAAGGAAATATATAAATTGAATGAATATGAACATTTAAAATAGTGGTAGGTAATACTCAATTAAGTATTCATGAAATTGAATTAAAATTATTTCAAGAGAATATTATCTCCCCATATTATCTTGACTAAAATTTATTCTTCAATTCTTAGTTCCACTTGGAGTTAGGTCATTAGAGTAGTAGGGAGGTAGTAAATATCCAATAAATTTTCTTAAAATTCCATCACTTAGTGGTTTCATTTTGTAAGGGTAGATAGAGGTAGAGTGGCGTTAATTGTTCATTTTTGGATATGGGAAAATCACTTGTAATTTCACTACCTATAAAATTAGACTAATATTCAATAAATAATTTTGATCTCCCACACATATATTAGCTGGAATGTATTCTTTAGGAACCTATTCTAGAAATGGTTGAGTAAGGACTAATAGTTTATCTTAAAGCTACTTCTTATTAGACTCCTTATGTACTTCAACTAAAAATGTGGGTGGAAAAAAAATCAATTTTTATTCAACATGTTTTTTTACTATTCCAACCACAATGATTTTATTTACCCAAGAATAGTAGAACTCATATTTATTTATTTTCTCAGTTCTTTAAGTATTTTAAAATTTCATGGTACTTTATTTGTAAAAGATGTTTCCTTGAAAGAATAATCCAAATGATTATAGGTTAATTATATTAAAAATCACTATGAAATTACATATTTAACAAAAAATAATGATATGTAATAATGTTTTTTTTTTTTTTTTTAAATTAATGATTATTTGTGTTTTTATGAAAAAAGTGCGTGAAAGTGTTTCTCCTCCCTAAAAATATCACTAAATTTATGTGAGTGGATTTATAATGAATTCCAAATCAATATTTTCTTATTTACCTAAGAATATAGTGTAGTATAATACCCATGGTGTATTTCTTTTAGAGGCCAATCATATAAACTATTTCTCTATTGTCACTATTTTTATTAAACTAAAATATAATTCCTAAATGAAATATTAAAATAAGAAGGTTTTGAAATGAAAATTCTAAATATATATAAACATATTTATATATATGAATGAATGAAAAAATATAAAAAAGTTAGTAAGAATAATTTTTTACTCTCAAAAGCTCACAATTTTTAAAATCATAGTTATTAAAAAAATATTATCATTATCTTATTCAATGTAAGGATAAAGATCTATTTATTCACACCCTCATGTTCTAATTGTGATTACGCTACATTGAAACCTATTAATATAAGAAAATATCTCTCACATCATCATCATAAGGAAACTCCATCTCATGAAGGATTCTAATGATAAAGGAGATTGGAATAGATGAACATAAATAAGAAGATAATAGTTATGAAATAAATGAAACTAATCATTACAATAATTTTAACCACCATTTAATTACCATTTTATAATAAATAGAAATATTAAAGTGAAATGAACTCAAAGACCCCAATTTACCGATAAAAATATGAGGGTTATCTTACTATTACTATAATGAAGAGAGGTATAGAGTGGTAAATCAAAATAAAAAGGATTGGAGCAAGAGAAGAGAAAGAAAAATAATATATTATATAAGGAAAGAAAAATATCCCAAAAAACAATGATTGGATGGGATTGAATCCATTTTTATAGTGATATAAATTTTTTTAAATAATTATAGGGATGTAATAATGGTAGTGGATTATAGTAGCATCAAGTACTTCATGATGAACGGTCTTCACACACATCTTGGAATCAATAATGGATAATCCTCACACAAAAACATCTTATTCTAGTCCTAAATGATATTTCTTTAAGTGAAAATGATATTTATTAGTCTTTGGATTCTTCCCATGATATTTACCATTTGATATTGTCTTTAAATAAAGCATGTGATCCACCAAAAATAGAGGTGACCATGATATTCATGCCACAAATATATTTTAATTATGTTGTTCCATGAATTATATTTATTTTAGAGAAATTATTAATAATTTATATATCTACACTTAAGTTTATTCAATCACAAAGTGAACACTAATATTTATGAACCATATAAGTATAGATGAGTTGTGACAGTAAAACTACACCCAACCATTTTATAGCGCAAAAAATATCTTTACATCATGGCTTTATGGTTCTTTAGATTTTCTAAATAACTTTACCATCACATTTTCCTCAAATAACCTTAAATGAATCATATAAATTTCATTTGATCTATTTTGGCTAAGTAAATGACTCTTATGATGCACTGTGGTCTGTAAGAGTTACTCTTATGAAAATTTAGGACTTCACCATGTTTTTTAGTTTGGATCCAAAAATTACTCATACAAAGAGTAAAAATAAATCTTACACTTTTTATTATGATTCATATATAGAGAAGTATGTCTTTTAAAAAGTGAAAAATGAATCTTACAAATGAATCAACTAATCTCATAATTCTTAGGTAACTAGACAAAATATTCCATAGTGGCTTAGTTAATTACTCTTATGCATCCTATTGTTTACTATTATGCTTATCCACTCTTTGAAAAATTATCACAACATATTTTAAAAACGACTCATATATATTGTAATAATTTTCCAAATACTACGATTTTCTATTCATAATGGATCTTATATGTAAGAAGGTTTTATCATAGTGACCCTAATACACCATGACTTAGTCAAGTTCTCCATCACCAGATAGACAAATAAAAGAAAAATAACTGTATAGTTTTTCTAATATTTCCCACAAATAAATAAAAATACATAACAATCAATAATTAATCATTTTTAAAGTTAAATCCCAAATATTCCTAAAACATAAAAATGGGAAAAATACCCTTGAAATGATAAAATGGTGGGATGAAAACATTGAAATTCCAAGTCAAAGAAATGAAAATATGAGCTTCATCACTCACCAATATATCTCCTAGTGTATTGGTCACTCAAACCTAACCAAACATCTCAAGGAATGCCTTAGTGTTCATCTCACAACTCAGGTTAATCCTCTAAAGTCTATTTAAATTTTAAAATAAAATCACACATTAGCCACCAAAATCCTCGTCTCATCTACATGGAAATCCACTAGGGTCCTTCAGACCCACCCCATTCTCACCAATTGGAATCTATGTTCTGTTGTTCTATAGACACCTTCCTAAACCTAACTTAAAGACTATTTTAATAATATACATCCAACCCTACATCACAAAATAGTCTCATTAACTAGGGTCCATTTCCAATTAACTCACACTAAGGCTCTAGGAATCCCGATGACAAGTCCCTTAAAAATTCCTATAACCCTCACTTGAGTTCATGACACATTTCCACTAGGAGGTATATTGATCCCATAAATGAGAGGAAAGAGTTCCCTCATACCTTATCTAATCTCTAAGTATTTATCCTACTCTCAGAACTTTCCAATACTCTAATCCACCCTCAAGAGGCAAAATCCCATATTGAGTGAGATTCACAATAATCTCACCTATAACCAATATCTTAAGACTTATATATTGTAACAACTAGCCTTAAGAACCCCACTTAGTATATCCACTTATCATTCAAAACTCTGAGACCTACCACTTATCTCTCGCAAACTCAACTTGTATTTTCACCTCTTTGGAGATATAATCATCAAACAACTTTTTTCCACAAACATCACTGGATCACCTTATATGAATCTGATAGACACAAAAAAAAACTATCCAAAGGTACACTATGTATCATTCAACCCATTTAATCTATACCTCTAGAGGTTCTATGTGTCTCGTAATGCGTATTTATAGTTAAGCCCTCAACAATATGTGGTTGTGGAAACAACTAGTGATCAAGGATCCATCGTGGCCCAAGACACTCATGTTCCACACAAGATAGTTCTAGAAAACAATTGATTTTTAAATCTAAGGTCAATCACATGGAATTGGTGAGACTACATATCATATATACATTACCCATTGAATAAATCTTAGGGAAATGTGTATGTACCACCTACCTCACTTGGAGTTAAAACCTAAATAAAACTTGTATACCTTCACCTGAGCTCATCCAAGCTTCATCCAAGATCATATAAACTCCTAAGATCCTATATCAAGCCAAAAAATAAAAAATAATTAATTATACCCATTTATAATTAATTATTAAATTTCATTCAATGAGACATAATCACCTAAAAATCACCGAGTGATGTCTATTTTTAAAAATATTGAGAAATATCTTGCCAATGTCTCATGGAATTATTATGGTACCACTATAAGAAAAATTCACATCACACAACACATTATTACTCTACAATTTCATTAAATTTTATTAAAAAACATAAAAAATTCATATTTTGACATACCTATTACTAAATGGTGCGAAACGATGCATGATCATACTTTAAGGGCATCCTATATCCAATCTATGAAAAATCCCCATTGAATCCACCAAAAACTACCAGGATATGGTGCAATCGGGGATAAACCCCTATCCCAAATCATCCCAAAATTAGAGATGATAAAATGGTTGATTCATAGTGAAAATAAGAAGAAGGAACTCACTTTAAAATTATATATAAATATCTAAAAATATCCCCTCACCAGGAGGGATTTAATGGGGAAAGGATAGGGGGAGTGACTTCCAAAAATGGTACTCCTCATATGGCCTCTCAACCCAAAATATGAAGGGATCAACCATAAAAATACATTTATTACCCTATTAAAAAATAGAGAAGTGGTTATGTCATGATATGAACCCTCTGGTTTGCAACATAACTTCCCCTAGGTAGAGGGTCCATCACCCATCTATATCCCAATCATTGTGTGACCACCAAGGGTCATGGTGTTACTATTCCAAGTAGAGGGATCAATCTGTAGTTAAACACCAGTGTAGATTAAACCTCTAGGTTGTAGTGTGGATTATATTTTCT
Source organism: Viscum album (assembly GCA_963277665.1). NCBI lineage: Eukaryota > Viridiplantae > Streptophyta > Magnoliopsida > Santalales > Viscaceae > Viscum > Viscum album. The sequence goes on from OY728151.1 coordinate 572,248,500, forward strand.
AGGTGAGGAATAATCCTTCATGATGTAACCTATATTCTCTTCATGCCAAAACCTCCACGCTTCAAGATGAGATACCCCTCATGGTAGACCATTATGACATGACCAAATTTCTCTACAGAACAGCACAAGGTTGAACGTATGAGTCCTCAAACCCATAAATATGAGACATTATCACTATATAACACCTATGAGTCATAAAAAAACACCCATTGTAAAGGGACTTTAAATTAGCTAAAATTTTCTAAAAAACCCACTAACTCATGGAAAAAATTGTTCATGGTCATGGCGTGAATGCGTCCCACTCAATGCTTATCATGGTGTGACCCTCACCTGTTATAGCATTACCGGCCACCTATATCCAAAAATAGTGAAGGGTTACCCTAGACCCGTTATGAAATTCACCCAAGCACCTGGAACAACTCTTAAGCCTCAAACCATTTATAAAGCATCTCATAGAGACATTATAACTCTTGGAATCCCGATTTGAGTCCCAATTACCAAACTATTCATTGCTTAGAGATCAGTAATTCAAATTCCCTTTTAATTTAATAACCTGTAATGATGCGGGTCATTACATACTCCCCACCATAATACTTCTCATCCCCATGAAGTTGTGGTAGTCCTTATCCATCCATCCCAACCCACCTTAGTCATTAAACCACCACTAACTCTCTACATTCTATCCTTGAACACTAGAAAATATTTCTCTAGGAAACTCTGACCATTAGAGAGCACTATTCATTTAGATTTGAGCAACATACTCATCACCATTTCCAATACTAATACAACACTCAATCACACCCGTATAAATTTATATATCCAAGATTTCATAAACTAATTCATTACTAGGATTATGGAGAATCCTATTATAAGATAATGCTCATAAGGGCTGATCCTAATCCATGTTTCTCCACACCATAGGAATTGGCTACTGAAAACACACTTCCAAGTGGTCCATCAACATGCTCAATGCGGTTTCCACTTCACTGCACCCAATTTCATGAGAAAATCCATTTTGTTCTCCTCTGGTCAATATTACCTGAAAATTATTGGTCTCACCTACCAACATACAATCACACCTCTTGATCATGATTCTTTAATTACTGGAGGAATCATATAATCATAAAAAAACCTATACTAAATTCCAAACTCAATAATAAATGTAACTCCATAATTGGTTCATCAACCACACAAACTGAACATCATAATCTCTCCAAAAAAATTGTCACACCTCAAATATTACTCTCTCTTGAATCATGTAATCTCCATATTGAGTCTGATTCCAACACAATTACTCAATATGACACTAAAACTAGATCCAAAATATAATACCTTTCAATAAACAGATAAAATAAAATATTTCCCACATAATTACCTCCCATTTTCAGATAAAACTTCCACTAACTAGTCTCACCACATCCACAACCCTACCAAGATGAGGGTCATGCATCCATTAATGATATTAGTCACTAAATAATAATATTATTTTTTATCACCACTATACTAAATATAAACACCCAATCTCCACAAAAAATACTCCATAAATTACCAAATGTAATGACTAGACTTAAAAGTATTTCTCATCTCATAGTGCCACATGAAACAACAATCACTACCTATTCCCATATCACCAAGAATTTCATCCTCAAAATTTTCCAAAATTTCATTTGTAATGAGGGTCACACCCTCCAATATCTGATAGTGCAGTCCCCACCACATGGAATCCCTTTCATCACTACTCAAGTGTAATGCTCAAAATATTTTGATTTCAAACATGTTCCACTCATCTCGATCCATGCTCTCTTATCCAAAAAATCCCTATCTTGGCATAAGATTAAACTAACCATAACAGAATCCTCTAATACATCCATGATGTTACCATATATTATATGTAAACAAATTCAATACTAAACTTGAAAATTTATCCACCATGTTCACACACGTACAATGAAATCCATTAGTCATTAACCTTCACACAACCATTCAATGATATAAAAACCAAATTGTCACCATGAATAACTAGTATACCCTTTACATCATGCATTGAGTATTTTCTCAAAAATCCATTACAGCCCTCACTCTCATCTTCCCAGGTAGAGTGAAGCTCTAAGAAACCTCTCTTAGGTTCCTATCCATGATCTTGCTCAATATTTTTCAAACCCAATGAGTTCACGATCTTGTAAAACTTAATCAAATAACCAAACTCACACTCCTATGAGTCACATTCCATTGAACATACGATCAAACAACTAAATCATTAACCATGATCCCATCAAATGTCAATCTCATCTATCCATAATCACATTAGTTCTTTTTTTTCTATAAGGTCGAGGCATCTCACTCATGTTAAATCCAACCACATGATCACCATTAAACTAGTAATTATTCCCAAAACCATAAGCGTATACTCACTCTATATCAATAATAGATCCAAATATCTAGGATCAAAGTCCACTATATTACCGAGAATCACCCAGAATCAATAGATCCAGGAATCTAACCGATCCTGCCTGCAAAACCAAAAACAAATATTTGGTATCAAGGTCGGGGTATACACATCCTCCAGGAAAACCATCCACATCCTTGGATCAAATCCATATACACATATCAACATCTCTCCAAAACAATTTTTACTAGGAAAAATCATACACATCTAGTTTGTTTAAGTCGAATTCCATATAGAATATATATGGAAAATGCTATATAGGAGTTTTGTGACACTTTAACAAAAGATATTTTATTTTCTTAAACAAGTATTGCAGCATCCAATACCCAAACCAACCCTTAAAGGGTGACTATACATACATTTCATAGAGGTAATATATAACCATCATCATCAGGGAGAACCCTAAAACAAGGTCCACATGTACCTTTATCAAAGAGAAAATATTGTGTTTTAGATGAGTAGAATGACACCAATAAGTATTATGGGAAAACACTATATAAGTTTTTGTTGAAACATTAAACAACTAAATTTTTATATTCAATGAAATAATTCATACAAAAACACATATATTTCTTGTGAATCATACACACCAAATATATTACATACACACACACACACCTCGTGACACTATGATATGAGATCCGAAACCATAATAACAATCTCAAATACACACATTATATTTTAATAAATATCTCAATCATAATAATTAAAACCAATAAAAGTAATCCCATAACCTTGGTAACCTAGACCTATAATAGAAAATGTGTTTATAACACACCAATTTTATGTAAGTAACAACCTTTGATACATCCCCATTTCATATGTATCATACCATAAATAGTAGTAAAAATACAATATACTTTGACACCACTTTTTAAATCATCTGGCCTGAGACCACTTACTAGTATTCTTGTTAGAGTGTCACATGAACATAAACACACAACCATATACACTCAAGGCTTCCAACTAGTTATCAGAGTTTGAGGTGATACTGTGTGGAGACTATACCATCATATGAGAGTAAAAAACAATGGAAATATCATATAATATATTTAAAAATGATCCAAGTACACAATATCATATTAACAACACATGTTATAAGTAATCAAGTACTGGTATAAAAGCATAAAAAAATATTGACCACCCACTATGATAATAAAATATAAAAATTAAATAAATATAAGTACACAAGGAGGATCATATACCATAGATTATCCTTATCTTAAAACATTATCCAAGTTATCTAGCTTATCCATGCAAGATTAGGCCTCTTGTTGACTAGAACATGCAAACATGAGGTCTTCTTGGGTACCAAAGTGTTAGGGATTCCTGAGTAAGGTGTGAGTAAAAATTAGTAGGTCAAAAAAAATTTCCCCTAACATATGTAGTAAATATAGTGTACACACCATGCAATATGTCCAGAATAAATAAATACATTTTAGGTAAAAAAAAATAAATACTCTCGATCCCTTGGTTCTGAGATGGCACCTGAGGTCAACCAAACTTGATTTAGCTAGTAATAGATGTATATATTAATAATTAATACCCATAATAGTGAATTAAACCCCAACGCAGAGTCAGAATTCACAATTTCATATTGGGGGAAATGATTCCCTAACAATGAATCAATAGTTGTAATATCATCTGTGGGGATAAATCCCTACCAAAGATTCAAAATATAAATATAGTATTTGGGAAGAAACCCTAACTAGGAATAAATAATAATAATATCATATGTGTGATGATTACATATATATAAATCAATATATCAATATAATTTGGGGGAAAATACCATACTAAATAGTCATTAGTCACAATATTATCTTAGTGGATGATGCTCTACCTAGGAATCAATAGTCACAATATAATCTAGAGGGATGCCAACCTATATAGGAATCATTATATCAATATAAACTATGGGTATGATTACCTACCTAGGAATAAATATATTTGGTCATATAGGGGGGATATACACCTACCTTAGAATCAGATCATATAGTCCTTAGAGGATAAAAAAATGTCACTAGAATCTGATATACAGTATACACATAATTGGAAATCATAACCTAACCCACAAGCACATAATATTATCACTGAAGCACTAGTCATTTAAACCTAGAATCACATATCAAGAACACCCCAATATCCATATCACAACTTAGGTGAATCCCATTAAATACCGTCTTTGCTGCATAATCAAATCATACCAAACCTGACTTGACATGACCCACTAGACCCATACCTGGGTTAATTGTAGGATATGTGTTCCACCCCAAACCCATATATGATAGTCCATGGGATAGTGACTAGAACCAATAAGGCATGAAACACATATGGGAAGCCTTATTTTATAAAATCTGGAATAGATATACAACATCATCAAATAAAAAATAACCATAACCGCACAATATATACATATCTAACTAAAATAAAAATATACATGAAAACGTTTAATAAACATCCCAAACACATAAAATATAAAAGTTGTTATAATAGGTAAAATACATTTCCCTAAATCCTAGAACACCATAAATCCTCAAGGGACTATAAAATATAGAATCACCACTCCAACCGGGAATTACTAGCTACATATCCCACTAGATCTACCGAGATCCTGCACCACTAGCTCCATTATCTCCACACCCATTGATATCACCATAGATATGTGCGCTATATTTATAGAAATAAAAATTTTAGGAACAAAGACCATGTAGGCGTGAGTTTAAAAATACCCAGTTAGGGAAGAAATTTTATCTTAACATACCAATATGAACCCAAATGTAAACTTGTTCAATGGAATGGGGATTCCACAAAAAAATCCCATCCCTCAGAGGAAACACTTCCCTAATCATAAAATCCCTGGGAAAAATACCTCCCTACCCATCCACAATAGATACACCACATGACTTAGGGATAAACACCTCTTTAATCATCTATTTCATGGATAATTCAAACCACATCATTCTGCACGAGGGGAATATAACCAAATCCTCAACATCATGAATTGGGGATCTAGTTTGTAAGATCCTATATGATGGGGATTATCATCCATTATCCACTACTCATACACATTCATCATCAATCACCTATCACATAGGGACAAAAAGTTGAACTCACTAGTAAATCATTTTTCTAGAACAACACTTTTAGCCACATAATTCCTATCATAAAATCCTACTCACTGAGTCTATAGCCCTTAGTCTAATAAAATAGGGGTACTATATGACGAGAATGATATTCAGTTTGAGGGTTTACTAGTATAATGATCCATACATAAATATTACATCTTATTATATGGATATTGAATACATAAAATTATGATCCACACCATAATCATTAAGCTTTAGTTTCTTTGAAAACATGGATACATAAAGAAAAAGTACATAAATGATCTAAATAAGCTCCCACATAGTAATTCATAACTATAAAACTTATTATACATGTGATAAATAAAACTATTATTCACATTTTGTTAAAATAAATACTAATAAATGGTGAGATCAGATAAATCTTGGCTATTTATAAAACATGAATCATAAAGGAACCAAATAACATAATCCATGAGAACATAACATTGGCATAAAACCATGTTATAAAAGAGTGGTATAAATTGTGGAATAATCATAATAATAGAAATATTAAGGTAAGTATACCCACCAATATATTCATAACTGTTAGTTTTTGTCTAACCACTCATGTATCTACTTTGAGCTTGGGATAACCACCCATGTACCATAGTTTAGGCTTGTGATAACCTCCTATGTACCCTCTTTTATAATTGTAATAACCTCTTTTGTACCATTTGATATTATAGAACATTAATCATTACCAAATTAATTATAGGTATATATAAAACTAGTAAATCCCATTACATATTCATAATCTATTCATATATATGCCACAAAATCATAAAACATCCATTATATCATTATATGATAGCCCATGTAAAATAAATGGGTTTCATAATCATCTCATTATCATAATCATAAACCATATGGAGAAATCATAATGGTGGTATAATTGGATCATATCCCCAGTAAAACATAAGTTACATCAATGAATGATACCATATAAGAAAAATGTCTTTAAAAGATAACTGGAACATTTCTTGAGGAAAACAAACTTTTCATCTTGAAATCACTTATTTGAAAGATCAAAATTTCAAAAATATTAAATAAAAAAAATTCTTTGAAAATAAACTTGGATGATTCTAAAGTTGTCTTCAAATCATTGAGTGGTCATGATGGTTGAAAATTCCATTCATGTCGTGTATAATAAAATAAATATTCCATTCACATTTTTAGTAAAAAGTCAAAAGTACCTCATTTGAAAAAAGACAAGAAGATTCCTTTGAAAGTTTTTATAGAAAATAAAACATGGGAAAAATGAATTTAAAAAATCATATAAGAGTATAAAAAACATTCTTGATAACATTTTAAAGAAAAATGGACATGGAATAAAAATATTTCCAATCAAATAGTAAAACATAGTCGAATTTCCTTAAAAAATTTCTTTTCATATCTTGAGTTATTAAAGTGAAGTAAATGAAAAGAAGAAATGTATTATATAGAAATAAATAAATTATAATAGAATTAAATATATTTATCAAATAATTATCATATAATTTCCATTAATGGAAATTAAAGCACAGACTATCCCGATTAAAAGGAGATTGAAACATACATCCCTTACCTCACGTTCAAATCACTTTTTAAGGAGTATAACATCTTTTATAACACATTTAGATTTATTACAATCTTATTTAAAACTATTTATATTCTTATAATATCATATACGATCCAATTATAACATTTCAATAACTATTTATTAATAACTCATTAAAATCATTATTTATGGGTGTTAACTGTTTCATTTTTTATGGAAGTTTTAGCTTGGTAATTCTAGTCCATGTAATTTTATGACAGTTACATTATCTAATAAATTTAATTAATGATATAAATATTATATATTTAAATTATATAAATATTTAAAATAATCTATCAAAGGTACAAATAAAAAAATTATTTGCACCCTTCATAGAGATGGTAGACTGTACGCACACATGAACAATATTTTCATTTTCTAAGGAAATGAATGAAAGAAAGATAAATATTGTTTTATCATTATATATCTAGAATTATATCATATATAACATATATATACATTAAATATATTATTATTACCATAAAATTAAAGTGATATAATTAATCACATCACATTATAGAGGTGGTAGCCCACACATATGCACAGGCGACGTTATCATTTTCAAATGGATGGGAAGATAAGAAGGTATATATGATATTATAATTATATTAGAATAATTATTTTAAAATTTTCACATATAAACCTTAAACTAATAATAATAAATATCCATAAATGTGGTGATGAAATATGAATTTTATCACTATGTGGAGGCGGTAGTCTATATGTACACACAAGTGATAATTTCAATTCCCATTTGATGGAAAAGAGGGGAATAATGGTGGTTCTATAATAATAATATTATTTTAGTATATTTAGGTTACTAAAGTTATTATTTTATGATGAATACTAAAACCTCAAATTCATTGATATGAAACATGATAAGATAAATGGGTAGGTATTGGTAGAGTTAGATAGCTCAAAATTGTGTAAAGAAGAGAATAGAGGGATGTCCTTTTATAATGGAGGGAAAAGACACTCTTATAATTTTTCAAAACATTAAAATATTATAAAATCACATTCATGGAAAATTTGTTCTAAATTGTATTAATTATAAAGTAAATAAGATATATTAAAGAAATAACCACATACAATATGATTTATACATGTTTTTAGGTCATTTTAACCCTTTCTATTTAGTTTAAACCCCTTGTTAACCCTTTTATACCTAACCATAGTAATAAATTTCTCATTCATTAATGATTAAAAATTTAATTATAAGGTGAAAATTAGCTCCCAAATGGTCAAGGGATGAAATTATAAACCTTATCCCATCCCCCTTGTCCCATTTAAAATTTTTATGTTTTTAAATCATTTAATAAATTATTATTAACATAAAATATCATTAATTTCATTTTTGGGACTATTCATTTAATTTGACATTAAAGTTAGGAATAAAGAAATTATTTAAAATATTGACTCTTTACCATAAGTTATACGTTATAATTACCCATAAAATTCTTGGAACAAAATAATTCTCCCAAAAAATTATATTTTTGTTGTTTTTAAAATAATTTAATTTTATTTCTGTACTGCTTGCACAAACACTATGTCAGTATTTTGTAAGAATTTAAAGTAATTATTCCATCACTAAAAATTAAAAACAAATTACAATCATAAAAATAAATTATTAAAAACAAAAAACAATTTTTTAATTGATTCATAACATCTAATTATCCCTATGTGAAAATATAAGATAAATTCAATGCAAGAGAGTGACTTTTTGAAATTTTATTTACTTAAAATAATATAAATGTAATTATGAAAGGAAAATGACACAAAAATTCCCTATAATAAATTTTAGGATTTATATAGTGGAATATATCCCATAAAATAAAATAATGGAATGTTTTAGGTTGATTTGAGGACCTTATCTCATAGTTTTAATCCTATTTTACCCATTTTACCCTTATTGAGGTGACAAATAAATACCAAAAATACTATTCATAATTACAAAAAAATAAAAGGTCCCATTTACCATATCTAAGATCATAATTAAAAATAGGGTATCCATTTTTAAACATTTAACTTCTATAAGTGTCATAACTATATTTTAATATAAATGCGTAAATCACAATGAAAAAGAGTTTAAATAAAATGGATTTTAAGCATAAAAATGAACTAATATCAAAATAATCAATATTAAGGATTAAAATGGAATTAATTGTGTTATTTTAAATAAAATGTATCATATATAAATTTATTACCAAATTAAAAATATATCATGACTTTTAAATTAATCTATTTGATGAAAATAAATGAACATATTTGAAAAGTCAGTATTTTTCACAATTCGCTGAAAAATAAATTATTTCAAAAAAATCACAAAATTTAACCCTTAGTAAATTTTGATATGATTATTATAAAAATTATTTTAATTATTTAAAACTAAATTTCTAAAATTGGTATAAATTAATGTCACGACCCGTCCTCGGGGCCCGTGCCGTGACTACCCCAAGCCCGCCTTCCATAGGCCAGGGGCTGGCGACTAGCACCAAAGGCGTAAATCCCAATAACTGGGAAGACATTGCCTTTATAAAAGTAAAAAAAACACCACAGAGTACAAGCGGAAATAAAACAATAAGTACAAAGAGAAGTGCTGAAAGGTAAATTGGACAGAATACAAACCCAAAAATAAAGTACAACCACAAATGAACAAAGTACGATAGAAAAAGACAACAGCTGGAAGGATGGAAGCGGCTCCTGGGTCATCATCCTCGGATCCTACCTGAAGGGTAGGTACAGATGGCACAACTCCTGGATTGTCCACCACAGATCCTACCTGAAGGGTAGGTACAGATAGCCTCCACAACGGTCTCGCCTATCAACCTCCTTCGAGTGTCATCTCACCGTGAAGTCCACCTCCGGATACTGACTGTCGTGTAGTCCACCTCCGGGTGCTAACTCGTCATGTAGTCTACCTCCGGGTACCATCCAGTCCTCGAACACTCGGCCTCCGTCGGCATTGCCCGTCATCTGCAACCAACACAATGAGGTGCGGGCATAGCCCGTGCAGGGGTGAGTATAACGATACTCAGTAGAGACCATGAGACCCTCAAGGTCTCACTAAAAACCAACAAGGATAACTACAAAGAAGATCTCAACAGATAACCACTACCCAGGTATATGCCCATACATATACCTAAGTTATCAAGTGACCCATCTCAATCATGAGGTAAACACAAAGGTCAAAAGACTCAGCTCAAACCCGGATTTCCATTATCGAAACCGTACTGCTGAAGAGCCCCGTATCTGGAGTGTACAATGGTCCTGTCACGACTCCGAGGTACTGCTCACGAACCTAAGACTACTGAGGTACTCCTCCTATCGAGTACTGTGGTCCTGCTACTACAACCAAGTGCTTCCCACCATGGGTCTTCCGCTACAACCAAGCACTCCCCCTCATAGCCTCAAGAGGTACTCCTTCTGTTGAGTACCGCGGGTCTGCTGCTACAACCAAGCGCTCATCCGCCATGGGTCTACTGTTACAACCAAGCGCTCCCCCTCATAGCTTCCAGAGGTACTCCTTCAATTGAGCACCGTGGGTCTGCCGCTACAACCAAGCGCTCATCCGCCATGTGTCTACCACTACAACCAAGCGCTCCCCACTGGGCTATCCGAAACACACCGAATCGATCGGTCAAGCAGTCGTCAGGTCTCAGCCGGCTACACGGTCTCCGTACTCCACACGCTCATCTCCTGGAGGGTACGCTCCATGAGCTACTGGTCGATACCCCATGTATCACAAAGTCCCACGAAGAAGTATCTCAAAGGACCGCCTCGTCATAGGGGTCTCAACGCAACAGACAACGCATCAATCGGACGCCCGGTCTGTGAGTTACTAGCCTTTTTGTCCGAGGGGCCTGGTTGGTTTCGTGAGCGAACCAACCCATACGTATCTCAACTGTACCCCTAACTCTCATTGGGTATACTCATAGGGACCGTTTCTCAACGTGATTACCAACGCCGCTGACGGTTCGTCAAACGGACGTCCGGTCTGAAAGATATCATCTTTTCTGTTCCAGGGGCCCGGTTGGATTTCGAGTACAATCCAACTCACCCAAACTCCAAATGCATCCAAACCCCAGGAGAAGTATGCCAAATGTTCCGTCCCATCAATAGGAAATCATTGAGACAGACGGTGCGTCAATCAGACGCCCGGTCTGTGAGTTATTGGCTTTTCGTTCTAGGGGCCCGGTTGGCTTCGTGAGCGAACCAACCCGACCACACTCCGACGACATCCAAACCTTGAGCAGAGTAATCCAAAGGATCCGTATCACTTATAGGAAAGCATCAAAGTCGACGGCACGTCAATCAGACGTCCGGAGCTCAAGATATGAGCGTTTCCGCTCCAAGGGCCCGGTTGGTTTCGTGTACGAACCAACCCGGCTAAACCAAAAGTATTCCGAAACCTTGAGTGTGATATACCGAAATGACCGTCTCGATCCAAGGATCGCATCGCCGCTGAAGACGCGTCGTTCAGAGACCCGTAGCTCAAGATACGGGAAAAAGACCAAAAATGGTCCGAAGACGGGGGGTCTGGGCCCGGACCGACCCGGCCCGACCCCCCTGGGTCGGCCCGAACTGGGTCGACCCGACCCGGGTCTGGGTCCGACCAGGTTCGGCGCGGCCCGGCCCGGCTAGGGCAGCCTGGCCCGGCCTGGGCGCAACTTGGCCGGCGGGTCGGCTCAGCGCGGCCGAGCAGCTGAGCAAGGGAGCCGCGGGGCGTGAAGTCCCCGCAGGAAGAGAAGTCGCGACCCACGTGGGGTCGCTCAAGATCAGCGGACGCGGCTTTGCCGCGTCCTGTGTGCACCGGACCCGAGCGGCCATGGGTCCGTTGGCTGCCTCCGCCGCGGCTGAAGCCGCGACAGCCCTGTCTAGCGGCGCGCCGGGGCGCCGCCGCTTCCGGCCGCCGCACCGACAACCCGCGCTGCCGGTGGGTTCCGCGGGCCACCGGAGTTGCTCCGGTGGTCTGATTTCATTTCCGTCTGCGCTATAGCTCTTCCCGAGTCCTGTACTTCACTACGGAAACAACGAATCACCTCTGCGGCTCGTTTTTTCATCGCCCGCCAATCCGCACATCAACCAAGAACTGCGGAGAGTTGTCGGGCCGTGTTTGTTTGGCCCGCACCCTTCGCGTTAGGTGATAACAATCGGAAAGAAAATAAATTATCATATGAAAACGTAACAAGATACAATTTAATAAATTAAAGTTTCACGTGATCCAAGTTCCTTGTTTTAGGAGGAAAGATCCATGGAAAAAATAAATTATTTCACAACAAACCCCTACCTTAACTTCATCATCAGACGCGAGATCGACCGTCGCGGAAGAAAGGGTCGTCGCGTCGCGGAAGGGCGTCGCTGTCGTGCGGTACTCGGCTTCGCGTCGACGAACTCCGAGGATCGAGAACATACAGATTTAATTATAATAATTAAATTCATGTTGATGTTATAAACCAAAAAAATTAAAAAGGAGCGCTACCCCCTACCTTGTCGTTGTCGATTGAAGGTTTCTGCAGGGTTGGATCATCGTGGAAGAAGCGTCGCGGAGGGAGAATCTCGGAAGAAGCGTCATTGACGTCGCGGTACACGGTGTCGCGTCATCGATCTCCGAGGGTTTGGCGTTTTTCGTCGGAGGTTGGAGCGTTCTTCGCGTTTTTCATGTTCTCCGTGTTCTTCACGTTCTTTATCGAAGAAGAACGCTTTCCTCCCAAATTCTCTCCACGCCATAAGTCCAACTAAATAAAATAAGTTCAACCCTTATTTTATTATTGACCTAAGCTTTTGAAATTCAAAAGATAAGAAACAAACAATTAATTCATTGAATTAATTATAACGATTTAACTGCCCAATTAATTGGGGCGTTTCTTAACCAGAAAAATGCACGGTTGACTTTTATTAATGAGGAGGTTTCACGGGTGTGTTACTTAGAGGAAAAGAAACGGTGAGGGTCATGCGGGCCCCACCTCAAAAATATCCTACCAAGAGGGTAAGATATTTTGGATTGCACCCTATCCGCTTCAGCTCATCTTAAGGAGCTTTAAGTGGCTTTAAGTGAAATAAAATAAAGTTATCACACCACTTTATTTTATTTTCTTCACTTAACCCCCAAAAATTAAAAACCAATCCCGAGAAAACGCAACTCCGGAAAAGGCATTTCTAAGAAAATACCGGCGCTGCAATTCCATCGGAGCCCTCAGAATTCGATTCCGAGCACCAGTTCAGAAGTTAGAAAAACCCGCTCGTTCGTTCACTGAACGTACCCGAGCTAAACTTCGGAAATTGATTCCGGGCACACCGGGCCTCGGAATCAGGCGCCATCAGAAACTACATTCTTGTAAATTCCCAAAGAAAATTTAGAGAAAAAAATTCCCTTGAAATTAAAGGGTCTTTACATTACTCCCACCTCAGGGCTTTACGTCCTCGTAAAGCTTTAACACAAACTAGGGTCACAAAAGTGGTACAGAGCATGCATCTGAGCCTTCCGCTCCCATGTGCTCACCCGGAGGTTCCCATACTGCCAGAGAAAGTGCACCCGAGGAATCGATCATCCTCGTAGGATCCGCTCCTGTTGATCCTCGATCCCCACTGGAACCTCTGTGAAAGACACTCCATCGCCATCGTCCAGCTCCTCATGGTCGATGATATACGAAGGGTCGAGCACGTGTCTCCTTAGTTGAGATACGTGGAAGTCATCGTGCACCTGGTGCAACTGAGGTGGATGGGTCAAGCAGTAAACCACCCCGCCTACCCAGCTGAGGACCAAGAAAGGTCTGTTGAACCTCGGAGATAACCCTCTGCCTTGGCCACATCTCCATAAACCTCGTCGAGGTGAGACCCGTATAAGGATGTGATCATCATTCTCGAACTCAGAGGTCTCCAAATCCTGTTTAGAACAGAAAATTAAAAAGACTGCTACCACGAGGGTGAGGTTAACCGACTCAAGAATGATCGGCCGCACCCTCATATGCATGAGTTATCCTGTGTTTCCAAGGGTTTCCTTTTCGCCGACCAAGGAAAACCCATTCGAACGTCGTATTTAAACCACAACCTTTTTCCTAATACCATCAATTTGTGTATGAACTGTGATTGCCCAGTCCATACTCAAACCAACGTCGTAAGGCCTCGACGCTGCCACCAAGAGATCCCAACCGAAACTCTCTCCTCGGGGGTCTGACCACATCGTCGGCGTAAGTGTGATTATCGAGTCTCCTCCCAAGGTATCTCCAGACGTGAGGGTCAAGTCAACGGATTATCAAAAACTCTAGGTCTGGAACAAGATTTGTGAAAGCGAGGAATGATTCATATCGATGTCTGTTACTACAACAGCTAGTAGTGGACACAGACTGTCCCTTGAATCATTTTTAGAGCCATTGGGTAACACTCCTTGACTGCATGCAACTACACTCTTCCTATGACCTCCACCTCCCTGAGCCAGGCGGGGATAACTAAGGTGGGTGGTTGTAGCATGTTAAGATGTACACCACCTCATGCTGCTCTCCTAGCTCTGCCTCCACGTCTACCGCTTCGCATACTCATCTCTCTTTAATGATTCCTCTTCTTGAAACATTTAACATGCCTGAGTCTCTAAGACTGGCACCAGTTTTCTATTTATTACTACACTGTGCGGTCTTCATCCGCTCCTGGATGATCTGCACCTTCTTTGCCAATGATCTGGAAGAGCCGGTAAAATTTCTCCTTTGCTGAAAAAGAGAAACTTAGTCTCATCCCCTGGATGAACCACGCTCATTGACTAATACAGTCAATCTTGACATGAAGGGTGCACTCATGTCATGGATGACGTCGTAAGGCCTCGACGTAACTACTAAGAGATCCAACTGTCACTCTTGCCTCCAAGGGTCGAGTCACACTGTCGGAATCAGTGTGAGGTCACTGGGTCTCCTCTTGTAGGAATATCCAAAGTGAGGGTCAAGTCAACAGTCTTAACCAGGACCACTCAGTATCAACCAAATAAAAAGGACATGAAAGAAAACATCACAAAGGTAAGTGTCTTTTTATTATTGCAGCTCATAGTACAAAGACACTAATACAACAGCGAAAAAGAACTAGAAGTACAAGGGACGTATCCACTAGTTCTGCTCCTGTCCACCTGCTCCAGAAGCTCTACTGCCTTGTCCACTGCTCGGTTGTTGCTCAAGCACTTTCCACTGCTTCTGACTCGGTGGCTCCTCCAAAGCCTTCGGATCATCTGTACGAGGAGTCGGATAGTCACGTGCCAGGTGACCCTTCCTACTGCATTCATAACACTTCCTACTCCTCGTATGGCTAGCTCTAGTCCTCTTGGACCTCTGCATCATCTTTCTACTGCCCACAGATGACTCGGCTACTGATCAAAAACCCTGCGGAAAAGGTAGAATCTCCTGTACATGCTTGGTGTGTAGAGCTACTGGCACAAACTCCACCCTGAAGAAGGTCTCAAAGTCTTCCCATGTGAAGGTCATCCCGTCGCAAAACTGGAACAAGTGGCTCCACCACCTGCATGCTGCTGCCTGAAGAAGGCTGGCAGCAAAGATCACCATGAGGTCTGCTGGCGTCCCCACTAGCCTGAAGACTCTCACCACAGCCTCCATCCAATACTCAGCCGCCTGCGGGTCCATCTCTCCCCAGAACCTGGGTGGTCTCTGGCGCTAGAACTCATGCAGCGCGCTCAAGTGGCGTGCTTCGCCTACTGCTGGGGCTGGTGGCATCGGTGGCCCAACGTATGGTAGTACCGCTGGTGCCTCCGCTGGTGCCTCAACTGCAAGAGGGCCCTGTACCGAAGCCTCGTCGCTCCACAGGCTGTCAGTACGCACATCCCTTTGGGATCTAGCTGGTCGTCCGAGAAAAGGCATCCTGAAAGAAACAACGTGACACGGTCAAACGATTATACCTAGTGAGCTGACCTGGTTTGAGCTGATATTTAAAAACTTCTAGAAATACACTCACAATCAGTGTTTTCATGCACAAAATCAGAAATCAGTTGTCAGGGTCCTGGTGTATGGATACATCGGCCGCCCTCACCAACACTCGACTCCCTGAACTGAAAAACACACTCGATACTCTTAACACCATCGCTTCACAGAAACAAAATATTAGAGTTATAAGTTCTGCGGTAGAACCGAATCCTCTGATACCAATTAGTCATGGCACGGGCCCTGAGTATGGGTCGTGACAATTAATTATAATTTCCATGCACAAAAAATGAAATAAAAATCATTTTAGAAGAAAAGGAATTTTTAAAGCATAAAATGACCTCACTAAAAAACATGAGTGATTATTTTCTATGAATTAATAAATAATATTTTATTGATAGGGAATTTATACATATATTTCATAATGTGGTCACTCATATTCATACCCTACAATTTTAGGGCTAGTTTATAAGAATCATATTTAAATAAAACTAGTTTTATAATATATATTAATCCACTTAAAGATGGGTATTGCGTGAAATAAAGATATCAAGATTATTATTATTTTAAACTTAATTTTATGAGTGATATATTATACCCCCTTAAAAAAATTTACCATTAAAATTTTATCTTGATCATTAGGGGTTTAATATTTGAAAATACATTTGTTGAAAACCCACATCGTATATAGGGAAAATAATACATACTTTGAAAAGGGGAAATGGGATACATAAATGTTACCTAAAAGAACAAATAATCAGGTTCAAAAATAAGGATAAAATTAGTGTGAAGTTATAATATAGGAATGGAGGATAAAAATAGAATCTAAGGGATAATAGAGAGTAATAAAGAACATGGTAATGAGAAAGTTAATGACTTAAAAATGATAAAATATTGAGGTGTGAAAAGACCATCAATTCATAATAAATTAAGGTAAAAGGATAATAATTTTTTCAAGATACTTTTTATAAAGTTATGGGATTATTTAATATCAAGATAGAGAACATCAATAAATAAATTTACTTAGTATCTTTCCATTTTATAAACACAATTTCATCATTTGGTTGTGATTTGATCAATTTCTACTTTATCTCTAACTCTTTGAAATGAATATTCAAGATTATTTTTTCATACATAAAGCACTAAAATTAACATTTAATGGATCATAATATCCATAAAAGAATGACTTGTCATTCCTTCAATCTCAAATATTTACCAAAACCAAAATAGTTATCATAATTTATACAATATGGATGAATATAATACATTAATCTCTAAAACCTCAACAATAACACCCAAAGTTAAATTTGATCCATTCCATATGTAGTTAACCTTGACAATCATCTAAAATATATATGACCATATTCAAAACCCAAAAATATAAAACATTTGATCACATTTTTTTCCAGGATCAAATTTAATGTTTATCCCCAAACAACATGAAGTACCTCTTAATGTCCCATACCAAACATGTGAAAAACTTGATATTATATTCTTATATAACATAATAATAACTTGAATAACATTAAAAACTCAGTTAAAACATATATTATTCCAAAAATTAACTCTATCCTTATTCATCAAATAAATCAAACACTATTTATTATATTCTATAAATCCAAAAACACAATAATATTCAACATAAATCACTTTGTCTTCAAATAAATAACAAATTTCAATGTCAAAAATGTTATAAAATTTAATTTATCAAAATAAAATAACTCTTTGTCACATATAAACATAATTATCTCAACATTGCGAAACAAATTAAGGTTTAGCTATCCCTTAATCATGTTTTTTCCATTAAATATAACATTAACACCTAATCAATTTTCTAGTTTATCAGCACCATTCGACATATGATTGAAAATACTTAATAAAAAACTACTAAATAACAATACTTAGATGTTTCATGATTCTTATAACCATAATATCATTGATACAACACTTCTGTATTATAATTAGTGAATCTCAATACATAAACACTTCAATCATTCAACTTCAATGATTTTGCATAACATATGACCTGCCTTGGTCTAGGAGTTAACCCTTAGATTAGTTAATTTACTCAAATAATATCTATGTTCTCCACACATAAAACATTTAACTATAAATGGTTCCTTAGGATGAACCTTATATAACTCTATTGAACTCTTCATTTTTTCTCATCAATTTCTATATTCCCTTCTTTTCCACACATAAAACATATTCTCATTCATTTAAGATATTCAATTTAGTGTTTCTTCCCACATTATCTATATATAAAAATCAAAATCTTTTTTCCTCTACGGTCTTCATCAACTGAGCTCCCATGAAACAACATTTCTCTCTTATTAGGTGTGTTAGGAATCTCACCCAAGTAGAGGTTGTTAATCAAATAACAAGATATCTGATTAGTAATAATTGCCATATTTTTCATTCTAATTCCCATTTCATTTAGTTTCTACTAATTAAAATAATTATATTATCCATCACATTCATCATTAACAAGAATCCTCCAAGTATCAACTATTGACTAAAACCAAAAATAAATTTGTGAGCAATAATTATCTTAGTGAACAACCATGTAATCATGGAAAATCATATATAGGATATCGAAATCATGACACATTCTTTTCAATATATGACACCTTAGGTTTAACCTATGTTATTACTGGCCATTATATATTCTAATCCTTTATAATGTTTCACAATAAAATGTGAATTTACACAATCAATCCCCCCTGAGAGTTTAAAACTAGGTGTGTTGTAAGGGACCATCCATTGTACACTACAATTATGGATGAAATATACTCAACCAACTCTTTTTGGGGTTATTACACCTAGATTCATATGTTCCAAAACCATGTCCACTTATAATATCTATACATGGATTGATTTTCTAAAAATAAAAAACTCTTTTCTTTACTAAAACATTTGGATTTTATCATACACTTAGATTTATCCCCTAGGATTTCAGAAAAGTTTTCTAAACCTAATCTCCAAAGATTAACTAAACCCATATTTTATACCAACTATTGCAACCCATATTTTTAAACATTAATATTAAATTTTATTAGATGAATATTAATTATATAAAATTATGATATATTCCAGAATCGTAAAAGTTTAGTGTCATTGGAAACTTAGATACATAAAAAACTTGGACATAAATGATCTAACTCACCACCCACTTAGTACTTCAAAACTAAAACCTTTCTTAGAAACATCATACTTAAGACCTTTCTTCATATCTTTGAAAAAAAACATAATAAAGGGTGATATTACATTTTCAGTAAGGGTAAACATGGGAGATACCAATGATCATTCAACCATAACATGATCACAAAGGGTATGAAAACATCAGATTGACCTTTGAAAACCACACCCTACAATTCTTAGATCATAAACACGATTCATGGAACAAATATTTTCTATTCATAATACATGAATCATAAAGGAATCAAAGTACATGATCCATAAGAACAAACCATTGGCATATGATCATGTCATAAAATAGTGAAATAAATTATAAAATAGTCTTAATCAGGTAAATCTTATTTTAATTATACACACCAAGATATTCATAAAATTTAGTCTTGGTATTACCACCCATGTACTTACTTCAGGCTTGGGATAACCTCACATATAATCTCTTTAGGTCTTAAAAAAGCCTCCCATGTACCATCTTTCAAGCTTAGGACAACCTCCCATGTACACTTTTTTAGGATAGGGATAACCTCCCATGCACCCTTTGAGCTCATATAACATTAATCATTACCGAATTAATTATATGAATATATATTTCTAGTCTCACATATCACATATTTTTAATAAATTCGTATGTATTCTACATAATCATAAAAAATTAATTATATCATCATAGCACAACCCATGGAAATTAAACATGATTCATAAATATATCATAATCATAATCACAAACTATCCATTGAAAGAGTAGGTATCATATCATTGGACCATATCCCCATTAAATAATTACTAACATAAAAAGATGTTAACATAGATTAAAAATCTCTTTAAAAGATCACTAGAAAATTTCTTAAGGAAAATACCTTTTTCTTATTGAAATTACTTATTTAAAATATAAATATTTCCAAGATAATAATTAAAATTTTTCTTTAAAATAAACCACATAAATTTTTAAAGGAAGGTTTAAATCGTTGGGTGAACATGGTGGTGGGAAATTCTATTCATGACATGTACATTAAAACAAACATTTCTCTCATATTTTCAAAACAAAGTTAAAAGTATATCATTTATAAAATAAAAAGAAGATTCATTTGAAATATTTTTTTTATAAAAAGTAAAATATGGGTTAAAATAAATTTAAAAAATAATATGATAAAAATAAAACATTTTTGAAATTTTTTTAAGGAAAACATGAACATGGAAGAAAAATATTCCTGACTAAATTGTAAAACATAGTCAGCTTTCCATAATTTTGTCTAATTAAAGTAAGGAAAATTGAAGGAAAAAATTAATTATACTGAAATAAAAATATTAGAATAAAATTAAAGGGGTCTATCAGATATAGAAAGTATAATTTACCATAACAGAAATTCAATCATAAACCATCCTATTTAAAATAATACTAAAACATAAATCTCTTATCATATGTTCGAATTGCCTCGTATGTGATCTAGCTCATGAATAATAAATTTAAATTTTTTATAATTTTATACCAACAAAAATTTATATACTTATTCTATCATATGTGATCCACATATAGAATTTAAATACCAATTTATTAATAATTACTTATTTAAATTATCATTTATGGGTGTCAGCTATTTCATTTTTCATAGAAGTTTCAGTTCAGAAGTTCCGGTCATTGTACTTTGATCATGATTAAAAAATATCCACAATTTTTATCATTATATAAATATCATATATTTTCATTATATACATATTTAAAATCATCTTTAAAGGGTAGACCTATAGAAATTATTTACACTGTTTATGTAGATAGTAGGCTGTATGTATGCATGAACACTATTTTAATTTTCTAAGGAAAAGAATAAAAGAAATATAAATACTATATTAACATTAAATAAAAATAATTATATCATAAATACAATATAAATAAATTAAATATATCCTTATTAGCATCCAAGTAAATTAAAAATGAAAAATGAATCACATCTCTTTTTAGGGGTGGTAGTCCACACGTACACATGAGAGACATTATCATATTAAAATGGATGGGAAGGTAATAAGGTAGATATGATATTATAATTATAAAATAATAATTATTTAAAAAATATCATATTTAAACATTAAATCCATCATAATAACCATCCGTGAAATACGGTGATGGAAAATGAATTATTTCACTATGTGGAGGTGGCGATCCATAGATACTCACAAGTGATACATTCACTTAAAATTTTATGGAAATAGGGTGAATAATGGTGGTTACATAATAATAATAAAATTTTATAATTTATATTACACTTAAGTTATTATTTAATTATTAATACCAAAAAATTTGAGGAGGTAGTATAAGGAATAAATTTAAAGTGGTCAGATAAGACAATTACCTCCTCTTTGGTAGACCTCCTTTACATACATTATTAAAAAACCTTGAAATAGTATTTTAAGAATTAAGAAACTATAATTAATATATATTTAATTCTAAAAGAAAAATGGGTAGGTTTTTGGGGAGATATAAGGCTCCATGTGGTGTAAATAAGAGAAATGACGAGTGATCTTTTTTTAAGAGAGGGAAGTGGTACTTTTATATTTTCTCATAAATTTAAAATAGTGTAAAGTCACATTCATGGACCATTTGTAAAAATTTGAATTAATTTAAAATGAAATATGAGATAATATATAAATAAAATCAACTAGTATAATTTATACATGTGATTAGGTCATATTAACCCTTATCTATTTAGTTTAACCCCCGTTAACCCTTTTTATCCTTAACCATAGTAACACTTTTTTCAATCATTAAGGGTCATAAATTTACTTAAATTATAAAAATTAGCTCCCAAGTATAAAAGGGATGAAATATTAGACTATATATAATCACAATTGTCCTATTTTAATACTTTTATAATTTTAATACTATTTAATAAAATATTATTAACATAAAATATAATTAATTCCATTTTTGGACTGTTCCTTTAATTTGACATGAAAGTCAAAATAAAATAATGTATTTTGAATCTAGAACCTTAAAAAATCAATTATAAATTATAATTACCCATAAAATACACTTAAAACCACAATTCATTCAATATATATTATTTTTTATGCTTTTAAATTCATTTACTTCGATTATTCTATTACTTGTACTAACACTGTGTTTGTGTTGTGTAAGAATTTAAGACAATTATACGATGACTAAAAATTAAAAATAAATCAAAATAATAAAAATAAATTGATAATGTTCAAAATAAAATTTTATATTCATTCATAACATCTTATTATCCCAATTTTAACATATAATATAAATTAAAAGTAAGAGAGCGACATTTTTGAATTTTCTTTACTTAAAATTATATAAATGTTATTATCAAAGAAAAATGGCACCAAAATGAAATATATTTAATGATAAGATGGATATGGTAGAATTAATCTGAACCAATGAAAATAATATAATTTTTGGGTTGATTTTGAGTGCTTACCTCATAGTTTTAAATCCATTTTACATATTTTACCCTTATCGAGGTGATAAATATTTACCACAATCACTATCCATAATGACTAAAAAATAAAAGTGTCCTTTTAAAAAAATTTGAACCTATATATGAAAAATATTTTATCAATTTGTCAATATTTATTCTCTATAATCTTCATAAATCAATTTCAATATAAATTCATAAAATGCAATGAAAAAAGTTTAAAAAATGTGTTTTAGTCATAAAAATTAACTTGTATCATAATAATGAATATTAAAAATTAAAATGTAATTAATTAGATTATTATAAATAAAAATAATCATATATCACTTTAATACCAAATTTAGAATATATTTTAACTTTTAAATTACTTTATTTAATGAAAATAAATGGCAATATTTGAAAAACAAGTATTTTTCATTATTAAATGAAAAACAATCATTTCAAAAAAATCCCAAAATTTGACCCTAAGTTAATTTTTATATGATTATTTAAAAAGTAATTTTTATTTTATAAAATAAATTTTCTTGAATTATTAGATATTAATTACAATTTCCACATAAAAAATGTAGTAAAATTTATTTTTGAATTATACATTTTTGAAGCATAAAATGATTTTACTAAAAAAATGAGTACTTATTTACTAATAATTAATAAATAATTTTATATTGAGTAGGAATATTATGAATATATTTAATAATGTGGTCACTCATATTCATTCCCACCAATCTAATGGCTAGATTTAACTACAATTTTTTAATAATAATTTTTTTAAAAATATCACAATTTTATTAAAGATCGGTGTTGCCTGTTATGTAAGATATTAAGTTTATTTTTATTTTAAACTAAATTTTTAGGGTGTTACAAAAAGTTCCATGATTGGATTTCTTACATGCTATCCCATGGGGAAGTTCCCTACTTCATCTACTCAGAGGGAAGACATCCCCTCATTAATGGTACAAACCAAAAATAAAGTTATGCAACCTTACTATGCCCAAAAGGGGGAGATAAATCAACCAAAATGTGAATCAAATCTCACTTATACTAGATCTATTATTGGGGAATACCGAAGTGGAAAAACTTGGTTCACTTTTTAAACCATAAGTCTTGAGTACCCAGACTATCCATACTGCTTGAATACCACTACCATTACACCAATGATCCCATGCCACAATAGGGGACCCTTGCCTCATCAAGAGTACACGACTAGCCAGGGAAGTTACCAAACAGTGGACGACAACACACCACACCAAATTATATGATCTACCAAGTGGAATACCCTATATATCCATGTAATAATTATCCTATGTCTCAACGAGGGAGCTTTGAGAAACTGCCAACTAGCATGGAGGTCTGACACCCCACATCTCTGGGGGGGGGGGGAGTACCGTCTACATTAATGGAAGGGAACACCTACAACCCATCTTGTGATATAATCACGAGGGAGCACCAAAATACCATTTTTATATTGCATGCAACACAAGTTCATCATAACTAGCTATCTGATGAAAAGGGACCCCCTGATAATTATCTATAATCACCTACACTATATCCTATAATAACTAACAAGATGCTACAAGGGAGAGAGAACATCTTATATCCATAAAAATAACTATCCCTGAAGACCATAGCATTGAAGGAGTTTAAAACTAACTCCCCATATTTCTATCCAAACCATGTTCACCTACAAAACATAGGATGCATTGGAAGGAGGGGTAATATATGTAAGTTCCACATACATATATATGTCTAATCCGACCACCCTTCCATATAAAGGCACCATAAAATAATATTCCAACCCCTACAATCATGACTCCTGCATCCACTAAGGATCCATATCCACCAATAAATACAACAAATTTATGATATTTTAATATATGTGAGGTTTCCATGCCATAGTGTAGGAATTCTACCGGGTTCTCACCAACCTTGAACTTTCTTTACATCTTAACCTAGTTCCCATCATCATTGTTGTAGGGATAAGATAAAAAACCAACACTAAATCATCTCACCAATAGTACTCACTATTAAGAGGACCTTAACATCCCATTTTACATGGAAATATACTCATAATGTACTATATACATGTCTAAATATGACTCCAGGGTGGGGAAACTTTTAAAAAATCACTAAGTGAAAAGTAAAAAGTGTGTACTGTGGTGTTGATGGTTAATACAACCAACACCCCACACTATAAATATACCCTTCCCAAATCAGCATGTATTTACCAAGTGCATAACATTTCGCATGGAACAAATAGTGTGTAAGTTACATGAGGTACCAATATGTTCCCCTACTCAGGCTATGTCATGTAGCCTGACATGGACTATACTTGTACACGCCATATACCTCATGCGATGTGTCTGGTCATGTACATGGACACACCCTGGGCTGTATACCTAAAGGCCCTATATATCATGTCCACATGGACAACATGACATGTGTATTTCATATCTAACCTGATATTCACTTAAAATATACATGATAAGTGTTCTTCAAATTAAACACCATGCTATCAGGATTTCCAGATGGTTGAATTCTGCAAACTAACCCAATATATCAGTTTCACCACAAATTTCCCCTCTCAGAGCCATAATCCATCCTCAATAGTAAAAATCCACATAAAATAAATTAAAAAAACTAGAAAATTAAGATTATGTGAAATCAAAATATGATCCTACCTCATGGTGAATCACTAATGATTTGAGTTTTGTTCTATGCTTCATCACTGTAGCCTCTGAACCTGGATCTGATTGAGATTCTCTGATATGGCTCCACCACCATCCTTTATCCCCTATCTTAGTCTACAATATCAATAAAAAGAGGTATAATACTCACATTCATGTGAATAGGGATAGAATATTATAGGGATAGAAAAAGTAAAACAAACAAATAAATAAATAATCTTCCCATAAATGAACCGACCTGGGACCCAAAACCCAACCAGAGTTTATGGATCACCTAGGTAAATCCCCCTATTTTAGTCTCAACCGTAAAGTAAAAATTCCTATTTGGAGATTTTTTCAAGGATATAAACCTTCAAATTCATGGAAATAAATAATATTCATTAAATAAACTTTAATATATCAAAAAAATCACCAGGCTTAGAATCTCACCAAATTCCTTCCCAAGGGTAAATATCTAATCCCGAGAACAAAAAGACCATTTGATGATTTTTATAAGGCTATTTTTTAGGGGAAATTAATATTCTACCCTTTATAAGTATTTTAGGCTATGAAGCTCCGAAATGAACCAAGTATCCTACATAGAAAATATGGGGTCACTATATAACCCATTTAGATCCTCATCTCACTCGCATGGGCTCCACTATGGTCCTTCAGAGCTATCTTGTTTCCCACTCACTATATCCCTGTTACATCCAACAACCCATAGTGTTATCTTGGTCTATAGGACCTTTCTTGAACTTATCCCCATGAGGATGGTCTAAATTCTCATCCAATCCCACATCACAACCTGGTCTTTCTAACTAAGGAACCTCTCTCGCTTACTCTCACTAATGACCTTGGAACCCTAATGCCAAGTCCTTCAATAATTTGTATGACCCACTTGGATATATTTAACATTTAATCAAGGATGTATTTTATGCCCATAAAATATATTAAATAATCCTATCACACCTCATATAATCTTTATGGACTTATCTTTCTCTTAGAACCCTCTAAGACTCTAATACACCCTCAAGAGGGTGTTCCCAATCATGCATGAGACACATAATCCCTTCACCTATAACCACTAACACAAGACTTCCATGACTTCCCAAATTTAATTTTAAACCACCACCTAATCAATCAAAATTCCATTATAAGCTCTGATAACTACCCCAAACCTCTTGAAAACTCAAACCATAATCTTTTCCACTTCGGTGACATAGTCACTAGAAGACTCTATTTCCCACAAACACCACTGGAGCACCTAATCTAATCCTAAAAGGCTCATGATTACCCCATATCCAAGTCTATTATGTCTCATTTGTATCATTTAATATATACCCCTTGGGGTTCCATGTGTGTCATATCATACATTTACATTTAATCCCTTGAACATCAATGATCGAGGCAATAACTTAGGATCAAGGGTCCATAGTGGCCTAAGTCACAAACATTCTACGTTATGTAGTTCATGTAAAAAATATATTTTTAAATTCAATTTAATTTTCATGAAAGTGTAAAGACCTTATTCACATGTACACCACATAATTCATAATACTTAGGGAAATGTTCAAGGACAACATAACTCATTCAGAGGTACTCACTTAAAAAAGCTCAATTACACTCTCTTGTGCTCATCCAAGCTTCAACCAATATCATATCAACTTATGAGTTCCTATATCAATCCAAAACATACAAAAAAATTAATTATAATCATTTATAATTAATTATTAATTTTTTTTCCAATGATGCATAATCTTCTAAAACTCACCAAGTGACATCCAATTCTTAGAACATTGAGTAGTAATGTGACAATGTCTCATGGAATTCCTCCAATACCACTATAATCAAATGCCCCATCACATGGAACCTAGTCACTTTACAATTTAATCCAATTGAATTAAAAAATTTAGAAAATTAATATATAGATATATCTCTAACCAAATGATAAGAAACAAAACATGTTCATCCTTTTGGGACATCCTCAAGATAATAAATGAAAAAATCCGTTGAATCTACTTGATTCCGCCCCAATTTGGTTCAATTGACTCTAAAACCATAACCCAAATCATACTAAAATCAGAAAAGATGAAAGGGTAGAATAATAAGGAAAATTAAAGTAAGAAACTCAACTTAAACCACTATATAAACATCTAAATATTTTCTCCCCCACAAGGAATCAAATGGGGAAAGAGAGGGGGAGAGACAACTACAAATAGTGCTGCCCACATAGTTGATCAACTTAAAATAATAATGAATATGGACATAAAAATATAGCTCCACACCATAAAAAAATAGGAATGAGGGTAGGCCATGTAATTACCCCACTCATTCATGGTGTGATCTCCCCTGGGTAGAGGAAAAAATGACCCTATCAATACCCATCATGGCACAACCCCCATAAGTTATGATGTAGCAACTCTAGGTAGAGGGATCAACCCCTGAACAAACTCCATTACAACATGACCCCTCTAGGTTATAGTGTGAATCATCATTCCTAAGTGATGACTATGCCTTTATGACATGGCCTCCCAGATCTATATGGCCCAACCTCAATGCTCCAAGACGCAAAACCCCTCATGGTAGGCTATTTTAGCATAACCTAATCGGTCAAAAAGCAATTAAATTTCTGTATGGAATAATACAAGGTAGAATATATGAGTGCTAAGACTCATATGTAAGAGTCACTATTTCAGTGTGACCCATCTCGATCACTATGACACACCCATTCATAAGGGTTTTCCCTTATCCAAAATATAAACAAAATACCAACATGTTGCGGTGCCCATTTATCTTGGAATGACCATCACCCACATAACAATCATCATGATTTTTCCATTACCCATCACGATGTGATGAGCTACCTACAACCAAAAATAGAAAAATAAGTGTCCTTGACCCCACTTTGACATTCAATCAAGAAACTGGAACATATTTTCTTCCTTGAACAATGTCAAATAACATCTTCTAGATACATTATAACCCTTGAAATCCAATTCTAAATATAAATTCTCAAAATGTACCTTATTTCGAGACAAAAAATCCAGATTCCCTCTAAATTTTACAATCTGTAATGAAATGAGTAATTAAACCATATGTTTCATTCACATTCATTATTTATATAAAACTATGAATTAAATTTTTAGGAATAAATGGAACGTAAGGTTTATTGGGTGAGTAGTCAATTATTAAGAAATTGCTGCTCACTTTCTTTCCTTCTAATTTTCATTTTTTTTATTAACTTGAAATGGGTTTTAATATATTATATATATTAATACTACTATTATTAAAAATTAATCATTTGAATTTGGTTGTAAATATATGGCTACCCCTATCCCATCTTTATTTATTTCCCTCTCTCAAAGTATTGAAACTCCATAAAAATAATTAATGATTCTGGAGATTTTAAAGTGTGATTTGGCTATACTTGTTGCAATCGAAGGACTTTATATATTTCAATTACCACTATCCAAGAAAGTTGATTTGTTATATCTTGAGAGATAATTTCTCAGGACCTTGGGTAAATTAGAGAGATAAAATTTGTCTTAAGGAAAAAATATAAGTTCATTGGGCTTAGATTTTACACAATTTATTTATTCTTTTCTTTTTATATCATCATATTATTCTATTATGAAATATATGTGTATACTAACTTAGATCACTTGATAAAAATTCACTTTATTACATATAAAAAATACTGGATTAAGTCTCTAAAGAAAGACCATACTATATTTCATATATAAATTAGTTTATCTATACTCTTATATATTTATATAGACTATGAAGAAGGAAACTACTATATTTAATATATAGATTATTTAAGACTTATTATACCATTTTCATAGACCAGGACGATATTCTATTTCACTTTGTGGGTAGATTGATTGTTAAAACTCTATTGGTTTTTTATATATATGGAATTACACAAAAAATAATCTTAATAATAATTTAGGCTTATAGAAATTCAAAGAGTAAAAGAAAGCCTAAAGATAATTTATTCGATATTGAAAATATCTTCAATGAAGTCAAATATTATCATGTTTTTTCATATGATTTCTAAGTATAATCTTACCAAAAACCAAAAGGAGTTTTGGGTTTACATTGGTACTACTCACCATGTTTATGATAAAAAGCATATATTCTCATCTTATGCTCCTACAAGAGGTGATGATAAACTCTTTATGGGGAACTCATAAAATCCTAAGTTGAAGTCACATGTAAGATTCTTTTAAAAACAACCTTTGATAATACTATGACACTAAACAATGTAAACTATGTACTTGATATCTAAAATAATTTTGAATTAGACTCTCTTCTAGTTAAGAACTACTTAAAGTAAGTGTTTTTATGATATATTTTTACTCTCCAAGAAGAATTTTTATATTGGTAAAGAATTTTTATGTTATTAATTTCCATATGAGTGATATTATGTTAAAATTAAATGAAATGAAAATTATAACAAAATATTTTGAGTTGAATGAAAGAAATATTTTTTTGGGTTATGTGGTTGAGTGTCTAGATTTATGGAATGTAAGAATGGGTCATTTTAATTTTAAATAATTAAATAAATTAACTAATATGTATTTATTTCCAATATTTTATTTTTCAAGAAAATAAATTTCAAGTGTTTGTTGAATCAAAATTCTGTAAACTACCCTTTCATTCAATTGAAAATAAATCTAAGCCTTTGGAATTAATATACACTAATATATGAAATATAAAATAAATACCTTCAAGAGGTGGTAAAAAATATTTGGTCACCTTTTTATATAATTATACTAGGTTTGTTTTATATTTTTATACTCAATAGTAAACATAAAGCTATTGATGTATTTAAATATTATGAAAACTAAGTTGAGAATTCTCTCAACTTCAAATTTTCAAAATTTATCTATCTTTTTTAAAATAATTAACCATACTAAAAAACCCTATTTTATATAATCAAATCAAGTTACTATAATGAAAAACCTAACCATAAAAGAAATGATTAATTCTATGATGAATAATGTCGATTTACCACAAAACATATGGTGATGAATCTATTCTAATTAAAATAACTTGTAAAAAAGATAAACCCATAAGAAGATATAAATTATTTCCAATTAGTTTTTAATTATCTTAAAATGTGGGGGTGTATATCCAAATTAATAGTTCTTAAACATAAAAGAGTTAGAATTAGGCCAACATATATTGACTATGTTTCTATATCTTCTTCAATGAATAATAGTGCGAATCAATTTCTTATTCATAAATATGAGATCATGGAAATAAAAAACATTATGATTATTGAATTAAGGGCTACTAAATTATTTGAAAAATATATTTTAATATTGAATAACAAATGAGATAAATGATAAAACTAAAATGTCTCTAAATAATGTAGGAAACATAGATTTAATTGATGATAAAACTAAAATAATAAAAATAAAATTGATCTCTATGTATTTAGAACATTAATTTAGAATATATTTGTTAGTTTATGATCCTTAAAAATTTAGAAAATCTATGAACACCCCATAAGATTCATTTTGAGATGAAACTTTCAATAATGAAATTAATTCTATCTTTTCCAACCACATTACGTAATTTTTTGATATTCCTCTTAGAAACAAACCACTTTGATGAAAGTGGATCTTTAGAAAGAAATTGAAGGCTAATGAAATTATTTAAAAATAAAAGTATATAGTTGTGGTAAATGGGAATAAAAATGAAGGAACTTGATTATTTTTTAAAGATTCAAAAGTTACAAGTATTACATCAATAAGGATGTTAATCACTTTATTATCTCTAAATGGGATATAAATACATATAATGTATATTAAA
The DNA here is from genome assembly GCA_963277665.1 of Viscum album. Taxonomy (NCBI): domain Eukaryota; kingdom Viridiplantae; phylum Streptophyta; class Magnoliopsida; order Santalales; family Viscaceae; genus Viscum; species Viscum album. Next base: position 572,279,677 of record OY728151.1, read on the forward strand.
ACTGATTTCTTAAATGTTGTTTTGTAAGAATATATTCACATGGAACAAATTGAAGGATTTATTTTCCTAGGAAAAGAAAATAATGTCTATTTATTAATAAAATATATTTATGGATTAATGATAAGATCGGCTATGAAAACCAATTTTCGGTTAAAGAAATTAATTTTTTTTTGAGAAACTTTAGGTGCCTAATATATAATTATTTGGATGAAGGACCCCAGAACACCCTTAGAGGGGAGGGGTGAATCAGAGTGTCAAATTTTTATTTTTAAACTAATGGATCTTGTTCCCACATTGGTAGAAACCTGTTAAACATTTCTGAAGAGGATGTGAAGAAAATAATAAATCTGATGAAAAGCAATAACAAAAAATTTTACTTGGTTCACCACTAAAGGCTACATCCATGGACAATACACCGACATTGTGTTGGTCATACCAAAACCACTAATATTCACAAGTTGTGGATTACAAGTTTTTAGCACAGTCACTTTCTACCAGGCGCACTTCCTTTATAAGGTTTTAAGGATATCACACTGCGTCCCTCAGATCACTTCTGCTGACTTCCCCTTACTCACTGTGTTGGAAGAATATTCCCTCAGTTTAACAACTTGAAGGTCACTTCAATGGTTTAACATCAAATCAAGCATACTCAATTGTAAATGGATGCTTTTTTGAAGTCCCATAATCACCCAAAGATGTAATTTATTTTCCCATACACTGATATGTTATGGAAATTAATTTCGAAAACTGATTTGGTCAATTTTTAGGCTTCATTGGGTTTTTTGCGTATGTCTTCTGTTTCCATGTACTGCTGCTATTTTCACGTACCATCCATCTCCTCTTTGTACCATCCAAATCCTTCGTGAGCTTCCATTCTTGGCGTACTTCCGTGATCTGTGTATTACTCCACTCCTTCACATACAATCCTACTCCACGTAACGTACTACCTTGCTCCGCCACATACTGTGAGGACCACCTTCGTGCACCACACTCTCTTCCGCATATTTTTTTCCTTAGGTGGATGATTCTCTTCACGTACCATCTCCTCCACCATGTACCACTTTGGACTTCACCAAATTTTTTCCTAAAATTTTAATCTTCAATATCATCACCTAAAAAATAAGAATACAATTACTTAAATAGGCACATAACTACACAAATTTCAGTAATCTAATTTACCCAAATTTTAAATATGGGATTACTACTGTTTTAATCTGAACTCCATCTACATACTGTTAGGCTCCACCATGTACCGCTCTTATTTCACGAACTGCATAAATCCTGCCAACCTTCGATACTCTGCGTATTGCATGCCTTCACCGTGTACCGTCGAATCGAACCGTTTTTTGTTTCTTCCTTCAGCATTTCATGTACCACATTCCTTCATTGCGTACAACATTCCTTCACCACATACCGTTTCTGTGAACTATTTTATGTTCCTGGAACTACTCCGCGCATCGCCCCAAGCACCGCTCCACGCACTATTCTGCGTACCGCTCTCACTGCCTGGAATGTGGCTATAAACCATTCTCGGAACATGGTATGCAGTCCATGTTCCGAGGTTTGAGGTTACATTATTTTTCCTATTTTATTTGTCTTTCTGTATACCATTGAATTTTATATGAAAAATATTTGTTTTCCAACACCAAAATCTCGATCTAAAGGCCCAAAAATTTGGAAAACACTGGGAAACTACTCCACCTTTAATACTACTTTCAGCTTCAAACGTATAACCTCATTCCTTGGAAACTCCCTATTTATCCATTAGTTGATTGACAAAAAACACAAAGAAACCTCTATTATTAGCAACGAATGACCTTGGTTCCAACACTAGATGCAGATGGTAGAGAATCGATGAACATGGTCTAGGTATCTAAATAATGGATAGTTAAATGATTTGACTTGATGATTTCACCAGAAAATAAAAATAGATGATTCTAGTTATATGATATATTAATATGAGGTAATAAAATATTAAAATTATAATGAGTGGTCATAAGTCACTCTTTAATCACTATTCTTAGAGGTAGTTTTGTTTTACAAAAAATGAGAAACTATTAGATTTATCTTTATGTAAGTATCAGTAGATAACACTATTTACTTGATGGAGGAGTTAATTCGTTTTAATTACTTTACTTAATGAAGAGATGTCCATAGAGACCATCCTAGGTAGAATTAATCCTCCAAAGATCAGATGTATGTAACTTTTGAAATAATTGTATGTGTCCAATTATAATTAGTATAGTAGATAACTTGTGATTTTATAACTTGAGTGATTGTAATAATCATCTTTTTCACTTTAATGAAAGAGTTAAAATTCCCCTTATTGACTAAGAAACATGTCTAAACAATGTTAAAACTAGTTTTGTTATTTAACTTTCTTTTTTAATTTCTATTCAATATTATTGTTTGTTTGCATCTAAGAGGTTTTGTGTTGTAGTGTGGTTATTTGGGTGTATTATATTCTATGTTTTGGATGACATAGAGTGTGCTCATTACATGTATTTTTTTCCATATTTAGTATGTTCTTATGGATATTATCATGTGACTTTATTAGAAAATAGCTACGAGCCTAAAAAATGGTATCAGATCTTAGTTGGAGTGTCATGGATGATCAGACCCTGGAAAAGGTGTTCCACAGATCGATTAAATATCACTATTCCACCATTTTACTTATAGGATAACATAGAATCCTTTATCTCTATTTATGCTAACCAAAATTTAGTGAGACCTCAAAATTTCTATAGGAATGTCTTTGTAAGTTTGTAAGGTATATGAGGATAATTTCAACATAAAAATTATTGGTTTTACAGAATGAGAATGGAGGATTTTATATTGTACAATGTCCTTGAACTTCCATTGATGTGTAACAAGATACAAGTGATTAAGAAGGAGGAATTTGAGAGGTTGGACAAGAAATCATGGGGGTAAATGAGGATGTCATTATCCTATAATGAAGCTTTGAACATATAGGAAGTGAATATGACATTAGTTATTATGAAGAACCTCACTAACATATATGAGATTCCCAAAATGATGAATACATTTTTCTTTCTAAGGATATTGATCAGTATGGGGATGTTGGAAGAAAAATCTACTACAAATAATAATGACTTAAACCTGATAAGACTTAATTTAGTTTTAGTGTAGGTGAATTTTTTAGATCTATAATGGGAACATATGTTACCATTATCACTCTCTAAATCATAGGATGTGATAGTCACTGCTCTAAGTAACTCAAGTAGAAGGAATGACCTAGTTTTTGTGGATATATGGGGCCTAATAATATACGAGGAGCTTTGTTAAAAGTAAATCTAAGAATCCTACAAAAATTCCTATAGTGATTAAGGGGAGGAAAATACACAACATGGAAGGGTTATTGGAAAGTTAAAAGAAGTAAAATCTAAAGTAGGAGAATCTTGAAGGAAGGTGGTCCCATGTGCGTGAATTGTGGGAAGAAAAGTCACCTTAAGAATTATTATAATGAGTAGATATTAAATTCTAAAAGATACACTTATATAAGTAGATATGTGATTTTTTTGTCAGATGTTAGGAGTGTCTTACTCATAAGTTCCACTAGTTCAATTGAGTCTTTGGTAATAAACTTTGGAGATTTTTCTTCACTCAATACTTAAAAGAGGGATTTTGAAGAACTATATTTATATAAGTTTCAATAGAGAATATATGGAGGATGATAAATATCTCAAGATAGTTGGTATGTGATACATTTCTATCTATATAAAGATTTAAATCTTTCGTAATTTGCATGGAGTGAGGCACATCCTAGGATTCAAGAAGAATTCAATTTCCATTAGATGGTTAGATGATGTTGGTTTCTATAAAAAATTCACAGGCAATGCATGAAATATTCCAGATGGATTTATGGTTGTAGTAAAAGGAGTGAAGGATATAACTTTTTACCTAATAGGGGTATCATAAGGTATGATACATACCAGAAAAGTAACTTTCATGATGTTGTTGAATGACCATCCATACCACCTTAGTGAGAAATGAATGAAAGACAAAGCTGTTAAAGGGATGTTGATGGCTAAAATCATAGAGTATGGAACATAAAAGGAATTAATTATAAGAAATAAGTATAATGTATCCTTCAAAATAGAGGTTAAAACATCAAATAACCAAAATTTATAGTTGGTACATATAGACATATGAGGACCAAATTTTGTTTCCCAAATAGGATCAATATACTAAGTAAATTTAATCAATGTTGAAACAAGAAATGTTTGGGTGTTATTTATCGATAAAAATTCCAAATAATTCCAAATATTTTTTCTATGGATATCTATTTTGGAAAAATAGATCAGTTTCAACATTAAGGAGTTGAGTTATAATAATATAGGGGAGTATAAAAGTAGGTAATTTAAAATGTTCTACTAGTAGAAAGGCCAACAATTTGAGAAAACCATACTAGAAAATCCAGAAAAAATGGAGTCAAGAAGAGGATTAACTAGAAACTGGTTGAAAAATCAAGGCATATAAGAAATCATGTGGGATTCCACAAGGTATTTTGGGTGGAAGCATTAAATTTCATGACAAAATTAATCAATGTAAGTCATTCTTCTCTATTGGCGAAGGAACTAGGAGAACCTTATTGGTTTCAGAAGAATATTGAATTCACCCAAGTCAAAGTTATCATTGTACTCATATATACCCATATTGATTAAAAGGAGAGGGAATATATTAACACTAAGTCTAAGGCATGTTAATTTTTCAAATATTGTGATGAAGAGTTTTGTTATTGACTACCAGACAACTATTTGTATGTGATGTCTATTTCAATTCACTAGATTTAGTTCATCTTATTTTTATTCACCGAATTATTGATTAGATTAGTGTGATGAAAATAGTGGAAGAAACTCTCTAGGAGGTAGTAAAACTATTATATTTTCTTATATCCTGATAGAACTATAGAGGACTAGATTTTTGGTAAAACATAAGGGTCTCAAGGTTTTGTAAAATAAATAAGTATTTAAAAAGAGTAATTGAAAGTGTTTACTAGGGAAATTGGTCAATGTCAAAAGGCTACTAGAGATCAATAGTTACTTCTCTAAATGGAGGCATCTTTATTAAAGTTAGAGGTCAGTGTGGCTGGGATGTTCAACTAATTATTTTATTAAAATGATACAAGGACCACATGAACAATGGATGAGTGATAATGTTTCTTCCATAGATGTACACATTGAAATAAAAAGTGTCAATATTCTTTTGAAAATCCTTACTAATGAGTTTATCAGTTGAATGTAATTATTGTAATCTTATTGATAATGAAATATTAAGTGTTTCTCCCATGTTTTTGGGACTCATTTTTTAAATTACTTAAAATAACTTTGGTTTTTTCCATGTTTTTTCAATTGATTTTATTTACATTTTTATGCATATGAGTTTTTATTTAATGTGTACAAGGGTTGAGTTTATACAATGAGTAAGTTGTAAATACATCCTACATCTGTTACACTTATCCAAGGAAAATTCTAGAGGTTTTAAATCCTATGTGTTCAACTTTTGGTGTGATTTATTATGATGGAATGAGGATTTTGGTTTTTATGATCACACAAATAGATTCTTACCAAAAAACAATAACCTTTGGAAGGTGGTTAAAAGTTAAAAAGTGATCCTCAATGAAGAAATTATATAGAAGGATCTAAACTTAGTAGATAATTATAATGATAAAAAAGTATAATCAGAGGTTTAAGTTCAATTTAATGGATTTTTGGACATTATGGTTATTCTGGAGAATTTAAGAAGCACATCATTACCAAGAAACCCATAATATCTGAAATATATTTTGGAAGGTATTGAAATTCCAATGGTTTTTCCAAGGCCTAAAGATCCAGAGGGATCAATAACTATTGAAGCTTGATAAAAATTTATAGAAGATAATACTTTGGAAGTTACAATATTGAAATGAGTACAACCACAAAGGGAGTTTTAGAGATATACCTGAGTGAGGTTCAAGTTTCATAGGAATGAAAGTGGTCTTCTCTACTTTCTTTTAATGGGAGATGGAGAGATCGAGAGCCAAGAAGTGGGTAAAAGTTTAAAAACTCATATTCTTTGGAGTTGTCCATGAGTGATGAGATTGATTACCTCTATGTATCCAGTCCATGAGAGATAAAAGAGAGACTCACTGAGGAAAAATTATCTCAAAATTAATGGTGTATCAAATAAAAGAAGAAGCATATGGTAAATATATGTATAAGAATGGACTAGTCATAAAGTGGTTTTGATAAATGTAATTTGTGTATTTATTATATATATTTTTACTAGTATTTAAACATATGAATATTTGAATTATGTTGGTTATTTTTTCCATGAAAGGACATTATCTAGAGTAGTTAGATGTGAAGAAAAAATTCCTTCATGGGAACATATATAAAGATATTTACATGGAGTAGTTGGATGGTTTCAAGGAGAATAAAAATCAATATCTTGTGTGAAATATCATCTAGATAATTTATAGTTTGAATTAGATACTAATAAATTATAATTTTAAGTTCAACGACTTCATGAAGAATCATAAGTTTATCTAGAGTAATGATAAACATTTATATTATCATAAATAGTTTTATGATGATAGTTTTATCATATTATTTATCTATATTGTTAATAGGATGATTACATGTATATTTAATGATATATTCAATGAAATAATGGATAAATTATATTTAAGCATCACCATGAAGGATATCACTTAAAAAAAATGGATATTTGCGATGTGGATAGTGAGATAATGATGTTTTGGTAATCTATACATTATTAAGTAGGATAATGATGAAACAGTAGTGGAGAAATTCAGCACGGGTGAGGTGAAATTAGTGAAAATACCCTTGGATATAAACTTCCAACTAATAAAGGATAAGGAACCATAAAAGAATGTTTAAATCAAGAACAAGGATAATATTACATATGCATCAACTATATAAATATTAAAGTAATTAATGATTTGTACATGTCCGGAAATTACGCATGTAGTAAGGGTTGTATAAAAATATATATCAAATCTTAGAAGAGAACATTTAGAGGATGTGAAATGGATTCTTTGATACCTAAAGGGTTTTAGAGACATGGAAATTTTCTTTAGAACAGATGGGATATTACAAGGTTTTATAGAATCTGAATTTGTTGAATATGGAGGCACTTAAAAAGAATGACCAAATTTGTGTCCACTTTTTAAGGAGTGAAAATTATCCATTTATCAAAAATTTTATTGGTAGTTTCAATCTTAACAATGGAAGTGGAATATGATACACTGATAGAAGCTATGAGGGAGAAGATTTGGCTAATATAAGATCTCAAGTAGAGGCAAGATGATGGGATTATCTTTTATGATTCACAATGTGTGACTCACTTATCCAAAAATACAATGTTTCATTTATGGAATAAATATATTAAAATGAATTATAAATTCATATGAAAGTTTTTGGAGGATGGAGTGATGTATATATAAATGATAAAAGGGTCTTGAAACTCGATAGATATGTTGAAAAATGTGATAGTCCATGATGTCCGAACATGGTTTTATACCTCGATTTGTTTTGGATGACTAAAACCATGGTGGGGGAACCATGATAGTAGTAATGGAAGATTAAATAGTGGAAGGATGTCTATATAATCTAACAATGGACTTGATGGTGAATCCTGAAGATGATTCTCATGTTGGAGATTGTTAGGATCAATTGTGAAAATAATATTCTAGCTAAAGGAATTATTCTATCAGATGGAGAAACATTAGGCCCCTAATGTTTTATGGTATGAATGATGGTGGTGGAGTGTAAGTGACTAAGGTATAAGTGTTTGAATAATAGACAACCATACAATAAAAAATAGATCATTCCATCAGATGATATAGTCGAACCATGCTAGTTAGATGCTTTAATCAGAAAATGAAATTAGGTGTTATAGTTGGAAAGAGTAGTCATAATTTACCCTTTGATCACACATCTCAGAGGCAGTGTAGTTCTACAAAGAAGGATAAAAGTGTACGATTCATATTTTTGAAAGTATCAATAGATTAAACCACTTACATGATGGAGGATTTGAGGTGGTGTAAGTCCTTGAACAAATTAAAGGGATTCCATGGACATTATATTTGGTGGAATTAATCCCCTAAAAATTGGATGGAAGTGACTACTAAAAGCACCATACAGATCCTATTAAAAATAGTAGGGTGGATCACTTCTGATTATATCACTTGAATGATTGTAATCATCTTATATTTACTTGAATAAAAGAGTTAAAGTGTCCCTCTATGGATTATGATTAAAGCCTAAACCATGTTAAATCTTTTTTTGTTCTTTGAATTTCTTTCTTTCTTTTATTATATTCCAATAATATTGTTTGTGTGAATCTGATGGGTATGAATTTCATTTTTGTGATTTTTGTGAATTTCCTTCCAATTTCTAGATTTCATAGCATGGGATAATTTTCAGTACTTCATTTCTATATTTATTAATATTTGGTGGATACCATTCAGTGTGTTTATTGAACAATATTTAGGAGCTCAACCATTGAAAAAATATCCCAAGAAATGGATTATGTGTTGGGTTAGTCAATATTCCTCAATAGATGGAATAATTTATTTAAAATGAGGAACTTTGAAGAACCCTTTGACCTTTTTTCAGAGAAATCATAGTAGATATAGTAGATTGGCAGTGATTTGATCGGTATATGGTGTTTTTCTGATGGATGATTAGCTAGTGTTTGTACACTGGAATTTTGACAAGTGTTTCAATTAACAAAATAAATAAATGACCACATTAGAATCATTCTCATCATGAAACTTATAAGAAAAGAGTAAGAAGTAGGGAAATAGTTGTTCTACCAGTGATTGGTAGATAGGATGAGGATATGTGATAGGAATTATGTAGTTTTACGGTGAAATAGATCGATTCCCATAGTTATAGGAAATACATTTAACCAAATAAATGCGTTGGACCTTTTATATTCTAGGGGTGGGACCTCTTTTAAAAGTTGATATAGATTTTCTCATTTTATAGATTTATATGGATTTCTATTCATAGGATATAGTAACACTTTTCACTTCTGATATCTTGAAAATTGATTCTTCTCCCAGTGGATGTAGAATGAATGATTGACTATATAAAACATTGTGATGTCCTTTAAATTTATTTAAATGTTATAATATCTATTAATTTTTTGTTTTAATTATTGTTAAATAGTATTGATTAATTTAAATTCCATGCATTGATAAGGGTGAATGATATTATTCCAAGTTCTAGTACATTGAACTTGTGAGGATTCTTTCTAGAAACTTCCTTCGGTCATTGTGGTATTTTGAAGGAGAAATTCAAGTGTGTGGAGTATGTATGAAATTATCAATAATCTTTATCATATAAGTAAGGGGTTTTCTTAGAGTCTCAATAGTTTTATCCCCACAAAATTAGGTAACATTCATAATTTCTTAGATGTTATTCAATTCAGTGAGAGTCATTATATCATTAGGTGATAAAGTTGGAAGACATAAAGGATCATGTCAAAAAATTATATAGAAATTATTTTAGCTACTAGAGAATATAGATTGAGAATTATATTATATATAAAGAGATATAAGCTTCATTTGAAGGTGTTAATCAAGAAACAAAGAAAAAAAAATTATAAAAATAGGATATAATAGATTTTGGTATTTTTAGGATGATGTTAGACCAATATGTGTTCTAAAACATCTTGGAAAAAAATAAAAAAATGGATTTAATGTCTAACCTAGAATATATGTATGATAATCCCAAAATAATAAAAAAAGTGACTAATGTGACGACTATTCAAAATGAGGCTATCTGAAGGGAGATTTAGAATATATCATGTAGATGAATTCAACTTGATCTGGAGATATCTCAAGTTTCCAAAGGTAAAATTCATAGATTATTATTAGGTGATATTATTGTTGACATCATTGTAAAAAATTATGGTTTATAATAGTAACAATAATAAGTAACTCTATTATAAAATCTGAATTAATATTCGACGATGTCCAAAACCTGATTTTTAATAAATAGATTTAGGTGACAGGGACTCAAGAAACTTCTAGAAATTATTTTAGGGATGATGGAAGAGTGATTTAACACCATCAAATAATTTAAAGTCAATTCAAGGATATGTATAAGAAGAGTAGTAGAGGAAAACCTCCCATACCTGACCGAGTGTGCTAAAACTATGATAAAAGGGGTCACCTCAAGAAGGATTTCTAGGAGTGCAGGGAATGTTTCAAAGTCCAACTTCCAATGGTTTAATTTTATTTTTTATAACCAAAAAAGTATTGACAATATACTGATGAGTGTCAATACCATGTTAGAATCATAGATCATAGATTCTAAAGTATATTTTCACTCTTTTAGTGAAAATGGATGGATAAAAATTATTTTTCTAAAAGTTTTAGAACAGTGAATATAGTGAATGATATATATTTTGATATTGTGGGGAACAAAGATGTTAGTGTTTAATTTAATATTGTAAGTGTCCTTATGATGAAGTAATTTTGAAATATTATAGAACTATAGAAGAATCTAATATCATTTGGTCAGTTATATGGAGCTAAATATGACACTACCTTTACAAATGGAGTATATAAAATCAATAAAGGTTCTTTTTTCATAGCAGGAGGCATAAATGATGGAACACTATATCTAGCTAATAGAGAAATGAGAGCTACACATTTTGGAACTTCAAATTTTGGAAATATAGATATGCGGAACTACTTTCTTGGGATCCTTAATGAGAAAGGTTTGAAAGTAATAGTAGAAAAACAATTGTTGAATATAGAACATTTAGACTTCAAAATTTATAAGAGTTACATATTTGGTAAGACACAAAAGGTGAAATTTAACTTAAGTGGAAGAACACTGAAAATATGGAAGGTAGATCTAGTACATATAGATGTTTTGGGATAATCTGTTGTTAAATATCATTAAATATCATAATAATTTTTTACTTTTATTGATGAATAAACTATTAAATTATGGGTATAATTTTTGAAATATAAATTAGAAGTTTTTGGAGTGTTCATGAAATGGAAAATTATGGTTGAAAGGTATATGAGTTTTAAGATGAAATACTTGATATCAAACAAAGGAGGCTAGCAAACTAGAATACATTTTTGAAAATTCTGTTGATATAGAGGCATTAAGCATGAGAATATTATAACTAAGAATCTTGAGAAAAATATAATATCCAACTTAATGAATCATAAATCGATGAAAATGGTAATAATTATGAAGTTGTATGATATAATTACCAAGGTTGTTTGGAAGTAATAGGTACCACAACACACTTAATCAATTAGATCCCATTAGAACCAATGGAAAAATATCTATAATAATATCAATGGATTATAAAGTCCTTTAAATTTTCTCACCTCAAAGTATTAAATTTTTTATCCAATACAGATGTGGATGATAAATATATAGACAAGCTTGAATAAAAATATCGTACATGTTTCTTTATAGGCTATAAATATTAAGATAAAATATTTTAACTTTAGGATTATGAAAAGAAGCAATTTATCAGAAGTAGAAATGTTTTATATAATGATACAGTATTATAAAAGGATCAGTTCTTAGAGGTTTTTGAAATTGACAGTAGACAATAAACATCAATTCAACTTGATCTGAATGGAGACACTAAAAATTAACAAGTTATAGAGTTAATATAGATTTGAGTCTATTATAAATTCATAAATTTTAGATGAAAATTTAGAGGATAACACATAGGGTTAGATGATGAGGTGAAGATAAGACACACTTAAAATATCCAAAACTATTGAGGCTCATTCTAGAGTCCTGGAGAATGAAATTATGAAGATTTTATTTCCAAAATGATTGGAACTGTATGAAGTGTCCTGAAGATCAACATGATTCAATTGTTTGGTATAGAAGTATGTAGTTAAATAAAAATTATAATTTTAATAGATTATTTATAACCATAAGTATTTGAATAATTAGCTACCCTAAGATATTTTAGTGGGTGGTAGTTGTTCATGTATGAGTATTTGATTTTGATACATGAAAATAACACGTGAGAGCTAATATATTTAGCTACTAATAATAGGGAACTTGAAAAACCATTTTTTTTTCAATTTAGAAATGAATATAATAGATGTAAGATGTATATGGTGAGGATGCTAGTCAAAGGTTTTTAATAGATGGACAAAATCAAATTTTCTAAAATATTCTCTTTAGAATTAAATAATATTACTATTTGAAAAGTGCTCAAGATGGTTTATTTTAAATGTTCAAATATAGAACAAATGAACATGAAAATAACTTTTCTTCATGGGGATCTAAAGGAAAAAAATTTATATGAAGAAACCTACTAGTTTAATTGATCAAAATAATCAAGAATTAGTGTGTAAAATAATGACATGTCTCAATTTGTTAAAATAATCACTAATATAATAAAATAATATGTTTGATTATTTTATAGAGGAGAAAGGTTTCATGTGTAGAAAATCAAATCATTATTACTGCTGGATGGATTAAAGTGATAAAAAAATCATCATTGTACTATTTCATGTTGATAAAATACTTTTGGTGGGTATATCAATTCAAGAGATTTGGGAGCTAAATAATAACTTATAAAGGAAGTTTAAAATGAAATATCTTGGGGAAAAATAATATCTTATGGATAAGGATTTAGTAAGATATAAAGGCCAAAAATTTAGTTTTATCCCAAAAATAGTATAACCGTAGGACTGTAGAAATATTTTTGATGAACAGATGAAAACCTGTTTCAACTCCTCTTATTGGAAAGTTTATACACTTAAAGAAACAAAAACCAAAAATATAAGAATAGGTATTTTATTATTGAAAAGGGGAGTCTGTCAGTTTCAAGTAAAACCTTATCTTGGTTTTGATAATTACAAGACCTCACATTGATGGTTTATTTCATTAATTGGTTAATAATAATTCATTGTTATTGTTTTTACCCATATGTTTAATTATTATAATGTTTTTTAATTCTATGAATCTTAATTTTTTGGTAAATTATTTTACTTTTATGAAAGTATAATTTATCCTTATATATATTAATTTACATTTATGTGAGTTCTATTTTACATTTATATAGATAATACATTTAATGTTATACCTTTACGTGAACTCAATTAACCCTTACATAGATATAAAAGTTACTTTATTACCTTTAATATTTTCTATATGTTACCTTTTTGCAGCCTAAAAAACCCACATCTCACCTATCACTATGCATATAAATTGCAAGTTAACTTTACTTAAAATTTCTTCTTCACTCGAATTATCTTTATGTAATCTATACTTAATTCATAATCTATCTTTATCCATAGTATTGAATTTTTTTACCCTTATGTAGATATTTAAATTCACATATAACTTTATATATTACTATTTTTATGTTGTTTTTAAGTTTCCCATGCAAGAAAGAAACGAGTATTGGAAACTCTTTTGAAGATGAAATGGAAGAATTGATAAATAGAAACTCATTAAAAGTATCAATGGATATATCATGATAAAAATAAAGTATTCCAATATGGAGTTTTTTTAAGTTTTTTATGATAATATATTTTCTTATTATTTTAATATTTTTATTTACTGTTAGTTTATATGGGTTTTTAATTGTTTTATCACATTTAAAAATAATGATGAATGATAAAAATCATATTAAAATTGTTTTGGAAATGTTTTGTGCATGAGTAAATGTGGAAAATATTATCAATGCTACAAGTGATATTTTTATATATTGGTAACAATGTGTTTCTATGTTTATATTATTTATAACCATTTTATACAAGCTATGATGAGTTTTAGAAAACTCCAATGTGAATATTCTAATTGATGAAGTCTCATGGAGTTTGAGTTACATAAATTAATCATCTGTAAATCCATTTATAAATATAATCTGAATAAAGTATTGTGAGGTATGAGAATACATGATATATAATATATAGATATTATTTTTATAAAGTGTTGTGAATGTTTATAAGCTTCAATTCTCAATCACTATTGTGCTAAAGTGCTAAGGTCATGCTGGTTTTTCCAAAGAATCATCATTTATCTTCAACATTTAAGGGTCAAAGTAATTTTTTATAATTTAAAATTTATTTTACCTTATTTCTATTATTTAATCCTTCCATATTTTTGTGTGTTGTATTGTTTTTTATTGTAAAATTTTTATTGAGTTGTAAGAAAACTCTCATATGGTTGTACCTCTAACCAAAAGGTAGTGTGTTGGTTATGCAAACTTAACCAAAAAAATAGGAACACACAAGTCATGATTGAATATAGTAAAAAGGTAGTGTTAGTATTTATGTTTACTATAAATTAGACTAGATTTTTTCCCAATACCCATAAAAGGTAGCATGATAGGTTGTTTTTTCTACTTTGTAAAAGGCATGGTTTGGCATGAACCTATAAAAGTCTTGTTTTATAGTATGTTCCACTACTCTCAAAGAGTTATAGAGTTTGTAAAGCGTAAATGTAATATCATTGGGATTCAAAAAAATATAAAAAAACTTTCTCTATCTATTTATTTTTTTTATACAGTTATCACACAGTGGTTAACATTTTATATTATTGAATTTTTAAATCCTTTAATCCAAAAAATTCCATTGTACAATTTTATTACTATGATATTTTTGAAGGAAATTCAATTCTACCCACATTTTTATTTTTTCCTTTCTATATCATTATTAAAAATTGTTATTAGATCATAGCTCTTATAATAATGGTTTCTAATTACTAATTTACCTTCTTTTCTTTGGTTAATTATTTTATATTTTCATCATCTATTTTGGAGATAAATTTTATCCTATTCTTTAAGAGACTAATAGATAGATCTTTTCAATAATGAAAGGTTGTAAAATTGAAATTCTAAATCCTATTATACAACCTCACTTTATTGTAAATTACTATAGATATTTGAAGGAATAGATATATGTATTTTTAAATAATATAGATATTTATTTTTGGATAACTATTTCAAGACCTTATAAGTTTCCCGAAGTTATTTTATAAACATCAACTGGTAATGATGTAAAAAAAATATTTTAAATTATAATGCTATGAAATTTATTATTTTTTATTTAATTAGAAGATTTTATATCCATATATCATCTTGTAAAATTACTGCTGACATATGGAGGAATTTATAAGTCACTCATTAAGGAACTGATAAGATGCAAAGAGCCAAGGTAGGTATTTACAGAATAGAATTACAATAATTAAAAATGTTTGACTATAAAATAATTAGTATTATGTAAATATAATTTACCAAAATTGTGAAAAAATGGCTAATCTTAGAGAAAACACAAATAATGAATTAAAAATATGAAAGAATACTTTGAGACTTACATAAAAGTCGATATTCCAAGAAAGTGGTGATTAATGAAATAAAATATTTTACTGAGTACACTTTAGATGAAATAATTGGATCTACACTTTAAAATGAACTAAGGATGAAGAATAATAAAAATTAATCTTATAAAAAAAATAAGTGAGCATATTTTAATTATTTTAAGGTTGTTTATTTTAAATATTCATCTGAAATTTTAGGTTCACCCAGTTCAAAAAAATTTGATGAGTTAACCCAAATTTTGAAAAGAATAAAATGTCCCATAAAATGATATGATTGAAAAAAGAAGGGCCATGTAAAGTTATATTTTATAAAATTAAATCAATAAGGGATAGATAAGAAATACAAGAAGAAATTGAAACTTTCCTTTCATGATGGTTGGAGTTGTACTGAGGAATCTGACTTAAGTGAAAATTATGGTAGTGAAACAAAGACTGGAAAACTGAAATTGATGGAAAATATTATAAGGAAACATATTCATATCCTTATTCTCATTCTTCAAGTCTCTCAAAAAAATTCTATATAATGGCTAATAGGAATTCTGAATTTGATCATTGTCTAGAGAGTACTAATTTTAAGAAGGTTAGTTCAAAATTTGATTTCTATTCCTCTTTTAATTATGATTCTGATTCTGAAAGAATCACCACTATAGAGAACAATGAACTATGTGGTATATATCAAGAGTAAATTGAGAAAAATTTAGAACAATATTAAAAGGTGACAAGATATGATAAGAAAATTATAAAAGAAAATAAAAGTCAGATTCTATAAAATGATAAGATAAAGGGTATTATTTCTAAATATGATAATGAGAAAAAGGTTATGAAAGATAATATTTCAAAGTTTGAAAAAATAAAATATCATTTTTAAAAATATTACATAATCTACTATGGATAACATCTATAATGATTTTGAAACTATTTAAAAAGAAAATTGAAAACTCAAAAGATGAAGTCGTTAGTTTAAAAGTATCCTGAACTAAATCCACTATTAGAAGTAAAATTCTAGATGACTTATTAAGATTAAAAAATATGACCCAAAATTTAAAATTTATTAGTTTTTATGAGGTATTATAATAAATGTATAGGAATAAGTTTTTAAAAGGTAAACATGTCGGAATATAATATGTTACATATTTTAAATGTGGAACATTTAGATACTATGCATCATATTTTTCATTAAATTATATACAATATTTTTTAATATGAAGGCATATCTATCAAAATAAAATTTCATTGTAAATTTTTTTTGTCAGAGTTGGGAACTCAAGAGGAGGGTGAATGGAGTTCCTATAAAAAATTTTGTAGATTTTTTTTAAAATATTCCCCCAATTTATAATAAAACAGGCCAGTTAATTAAGGTAATAAAATTATAATTGCTTGACTCTTCAAATGGCTTCTCATAAGGTTTGTTAATTCTCAATAATATAAATATGAGATATTGATACAACTTTTGAAACTTATCTTATAAGAAAAAATGGTTATAACTACTATCCAATAATGAATATCAAAGTAAAGATTTGTTTTATGAAATATATGTTAAAATATAGAAAAACTAAATTTAAAGGCATAGTGGATCAAACAAGTGGTTCAGTCTCAAGATGAGACCTAATCCACTTCACATGGTGATTACATGCCAGTAAGCAATATATATATATATATATATAAATCTTTGATCCACACCCTGGACCAGTGTTAAAAAAAGGACACATGACTATCCTAGTCAGAAGACCTCTTCCACTATTTTACATGTGAAAACTAACAACTAGGTCACACATGACCTCTTCCATAGTTATATGTGGGTGGAACAATGTGTAAAAAGTTGTTTGAGTGAGGATATCTTGTATCCTCCAGTTTAATGTAAGATACAGAGTGTGTTTTAATATAGACACACACACACACTGCTTGAAAAGTAATAAAACAGTACACAAGAGAAAAAAGATAATGAGAAAATATTAAAAATTATCAGATTGTTGTTCTATGAAGCTCTGGACTTGTAGTATGCACCTTATATGATTTTATAGTCTTCTTGTGAAAATAGATTATCACAAATCTCATATTCTGGTTTCGAGTTTTATGAGATGTTTTTGTAGCTCCTGTTCTTCTTAGAGTTTCTACTATGAGAGTGTTTTAGGTTCTAACCTATATCAATTTATCCTTCAGGAATCAAGAGTTATTTGTGTGTTCTTTAGTATATGTGTTATACTCTATTTCTCATTCATTCAACTTCTCGAACATTTTTACTCCAATTCCACACTTTTCATTTTTATTTTAGTTGCATGTGTTAGAGCTGACAAGAATCATGATTTATAAACATCATACCTAGTATTGTCAGGTGACATGTCTAAAAAATCACTAAATATGCCAATGCCATTAAATGACTCAAATATGAACATTAGAAATAAATTTTAAATTAGATTGAAAAGGACATAAAAATGGTTAAGTATGGAATGGTGTCACCGTTTGTGTCTTGAAACCGTGTCACTTGAAACAATGTCTTATGCTTTGTCTTTGAGTGGTGAGATAGTCATGTTGAGAAAATCATGGTGAGATTTTCATGTTGATATCTGAAACTCGTAGAAAAATTACAATATCAATATTATAGTATCAGATCCTTTGTGAGATTTGAAAACTAATAGCACATTAACAGTGTTGGGTCCTTTGAAAATTTTGGAACTAGTAACAAGACTACAATGACAGATATACGGTGTCTCAGGTAACAATGTCTAGTACTTTGTCAAAATTATGAATGGTGTCTTGTTACGGTGTCTTGGAAATGGTATCAGGGAAATGATGTCAGTTCCTTTTCAAAAATCTAGAACCGGTAGAAAGCTTATGG
Source organism: Viscum album (assembly GCA_963277665.1). Classification (NCBI taxonomy): domain Eukaryota; kingdom Viridiplantae; phylum Streptophyta; class Magnoliopsida; order Santalales; family Viscaceae; genus Viscum; species Viscum album. The sequence continues at coordinate 572,297,872 of OY728151.1, forward strand.
TGTCACAGAATTTATAAAAATATGAAACATGTTGCAAGCTTACGGTGTCACAGTCATAGCCAAATATCTTTAAACTATTTTAAGAATTAATATTCAAAGAATTTATTATGATTAACCATAATCATACTGAAACATAATATAACTAGATTAAACATATTCTACATGATTCAAACATGATTTTTGAGATTCTTAATCAGGATATTATGAGATTTTAAACCATGATTTGTAATCATTAAAACATAAAGAAACCAAAAATCTCCAAACAGATATTGTGAGAGATTAAACCATGAGTTGTAAGTATTAAAACATAAGGAAACCTACAATCTCGAAACATGATTTCTGATTGGTTAAACATGATTTCTGATAGGTTAAACATGATTTGTGATGGGTTAAACATGATTTTTAATATGTTAAACCTGATTTGTGAGTATTAAAACATGAGGAGTCCAACAATATCCCCCTTTTTGATGATTACAAATCATGGAATTTATAAGCCATATATTTTACAAAAGACAAGATATTGAGCATATATGTGATAATATGTATAAAAATTATTCTTCTCCTAAGAAGATTCTATTTTAAAAAATTCTTCCATAAATTCTTTGCCTTATTTCTCCCCCTTTTGAGATTATCAAGAAAAACTAAAAAACTAACAAAAAACTGAATGAATGTAATTAATAATATAAAAAAATAGTTCGCATTGTATTGGATAGAGTTATAGAGTTTATTACAATAATAATGCAAAATACAAAGCATAACTGTCAAAATATATCCTTCACTTATCTTCAGAGTGATCGGTATTTTCTTTTCTCTTGGCAGAAACATCTGGAGGAGCCACCAGATCATAAGTATAAGTGGTAGAAGGAATTGATCCAATGTTGAGAGAAGGAAAAGACCCTCCTTCAAATATAAAGGGTTCAAGAGATGGTCTGGTGGAAGTCTGATGTAATGGTTGTTCAATAATAACAGGTCTGATCTAGATCAAAGCCTGAGATACAGACATGGAAGCAGGAGAAAAGGTAGTGGAGGGGGAAGGGGTTGAGCCAACTCACAAATGGGTAGATGTAGGATCCACTATCGTAGTAATTTTCACATGGATATAAGGATTGAAAAACATAATTAAATCAGTGAGGATCTCACCTCCATAATGCATAGACTTCTCAAAATCATCTTTTTCTCCAAAAACTTGTCCAATAGAGGAGTGAAATATTTCAACTTTTGAACTTGAGTCTCGAAGGCTTGAGTGATAGTTGGAATTTTCAAATTCTCTATAAGATACTTGAAGTGGTTGTTCAGATCATGCTTAGAATAAATTATCTTGAAGTAGAAGTCCACTTTCTTTGAGATTTATTCTTGAGCATCATTGAGAATATTTTAATTTTTTCTTACCGAATCAAACACACCATCATTATTCAAGATGATATTAGAGAAACTTTCCTTATCAACACCACTCAACACTGACTGGAGCTATTTTTAACAACTGTTCTGATTAGTTCACTGTCCATAGGCTGAGATGGCTATCTAGAGGCATTTGAAGCTGTAACAGCTAAAGTGAGAGACTTAAGTTGATTTAAAACCTTTAATAAACATCCCTTATACTCATCGGTCAACTTATTATGTCCAAAAATAAGTTCACACATCTTACTAACAATCATGGTGTTTCTCTAATCCACTTTTTCATACACTGTAGCCAAGTTTGGTTGAATTAGATATAGAACCTTTTGTGGGATCTGATCACCGACATCCTCAACAGGATGAGAAATAAGAGCTTGTCCAGACTGCACATTTTTTTGCATATCCTCAACCATATATTTGAGAGACTTCACCTCATCAATCAACTTTTTTTCTCAATTAGAACATCCTAAATTTCATGGAGAATTTTTAGTTGAATCTTCCAAGTGAATTTCTATAGCAGCAAGGCAGCATCTCTTTCCCTGAGATTATTCACAGGAGCAAGCTATGACTTCATGATGCTTTTAAATCTAGATAACAAGGTCTCTCCAAGAATTTTTAGATCACTTTGACTCACAAAACTAGAAGATTGTTGAGTAGGTTCAAGAATAGGAACTGAAACTAGTTCAGAATCCTTAGTAGAGGTTACTTCTATAGTAGAAATCAGTTTCAATTGAAACACAATGGAAAGGTCCATTCCTTTTTCTGAGGCATATTGAATATTATCCACATCAAAATAGCTGGGAAACCTATACTAGGTATCCACAGAGCTTTGGTCAATAGGATTTGTAAGTTGAAAAATTTCTAAGATGGGGTGTTGCTCCCCCTCAATAGATGAATCTCTTCTGGGACTAATAGACTCAATATCTTGAATCGTCTCCAAATTCTCAATTTTGTCAGGCTCACCCATATATTTTCTAGCTAGTTGAAAGGCCAGTTCCATTCATTCCTCAGAAAATAGAATTATTTCAATTTCAACCTATTTTTATGACAGTTTCACAGCAATAGGTCCTTACTGAAAAAAAATCTATTCCTCAACAGTAGGATCTTCCACTATATCAATACTTATTTTTCAATAGCTAAATCTTTTTCAACTACTTCTTATAGAATAGGTATGCCACTATCTTTTTTGTCTAAGTCAATTCTTTCCTCAGGTGCATCTTTTTCATCTTCTACTTCATCAAAGATAAATTTTTATTAAATAATAAGAAAGTACCACCAAACCAAGAACCACTAAAGGCCAAGTGGAACATTTCCTAGGGATGCCTAAAGTAATAGAGACCAAGTTCATCTTCTCTAAACAAATTCACCCCTTCCAACTTCAGAAAGAGGGATATGGTGAAGAAAATGACACTGTGGAATTGATACAAAACACCTATGAATGCAAGATGGTATTCATATTCTAATTATTCATATGAATATTAAAAAACTTCATATAGTTCCATACTAGGGTTAGATTCACTCTTAGGTATTGAAGGGTTTTCAATCGGGTTGAACTTTTCAAAAATTATTTCATTATCTTCCACCAAAGATTTATTCCATGGGTTATATCTAATTTTAATTCTTTTAACTATATCCTTTGAGATAAAAAACTCATAATCATCAACCATTTCTTCATTCGAACCGACTAATCCCTTGGAAAACAACACTGTAGAAATTAACCTTGAATGAAACGGAGAATTTTATTTTGAAGTTGTCATGATCATTTCACACATGTGAAGTATAATATACTTACACAGATTTATCTTATTCCCATTATTAATAATATGTATTATGAAAACATCTTGATACTTACAAGTATCAAAATCCCCTTTACTTGGACAAATAATATGTTGAATAAACTTGAACAACAATCTTGTCTCACCATCTGACTCAGTATAAATTTACCTTATTTTCTTCTTATTTCCAGTAAAACTTCCCATGAACTATTATAAGATAAACACATCACTAGGAGGAGGATTACCTCTTTGGTAATACTAGAATATTTCTTTACGAGTTACTCTTAGGCAGCCAACCCATATCCTCAAAGAAAAGGCACACCTTTGACCATTCACCCAGCTTCTTACTACAAAATCATCTTCAATATTGAATGAAAACCTGACATTTTGATAAAACTCATAAACTATCCTTGGATAAATAGGAATTTTCTCTTTCATGAACAAGTCCAAACATCCATATTCTTAAAATAATTTCAAAACAAGTGACTTACTTGTCAGCAACCACTTCAGAGAAACTCATTTCTCTAGAACAATTGTTCTATCAACAAGGCATGAATTCCATAATTTATTAGGAATTGTTTTTGGATCCATTTTAACTTTTTTATGAGATCTGTGCTTCTTAGAATTCGATGAAGATGGATGCTTCATTCTGGGCATCCAATGTGGGCTCATGAAAGATGAAAGGTTAGAAGAGGTCTAACGACTTGAGAGAGAAGGGTTTCAATTTCAAGAGAGGTGATCTCTAGTGAAGAGAGGAGTAAATAATATTAGGTTTTTATCATTTAGGTATTTAAAACATTTCAAAAACAAATACATAAGATAAAATCAATAAAATAATTGATACAACAATATGGGAATGAAAATTATAAATATAGAAATATGGGTTATGACGGTGAGACTGGAACAGGTCATAAAGGTGTAAACATTACAGTGTGACTCTAAATGGTGAGACCATATTATTAAGTCAACAAGTGTGAGACCATAAATAAGAGACAATAACTTTGAGATTATAAGTGTGAGATAGTAACTACTGCTGGAGTTGGTGGTCTAGAACCAACTACTTTGTACTTTATTCTTTGAATAAAATCCTTATTACATCTTGATTGTTCTTCTGCGTGACATGTCATGTGATAATATCCTAAGGACAACTGTTGCATTAAACGGTCATAGAGGATCTATGCTATGATGAGAACTAGGAAGTGCCATAACACTTTTCTTGAATGTATTTTCTATGACCGGATGATATTATTTGAGGGATACAAATAATACAGCTCATTATGGGTGAGGAATCATAATACATTGAGGCACCTTCTCATGGTGTGAGCCCTTGGTAATATCTAGGAGGATATTATGAGAACGAGACCCGCCAGTAGGAAATCCACATTTCATAGTGTCATTGGATGTTCCTATCTGTGGACGCGTGTATTGGTCCTTAGACTTTAAGATTATTATTAATGGGTATTACAACTCACGCACTTAGATGTATTGATAAAAACTATGACGACACACTGTTCGTAGCAAGGTAGGATACGTTGGGTGCGTCAAGAGTAATACCATATTAATAGATAATGCGAGAAAGGATTTGTCCCTTCCGTTCCATAATGGAAGTAGATATCTCAGGACCTTTGATGGAATTGATATAGCCTAAATAAATCCATGGCCATGGTAAGGTATGGGCAAGCTCAATTCCGGGAAGTCAAAGAAAGAATAATCAAGCACATGGGTTGATGGCACTAGCATGCAACCCGCTTGATTGGAGATATCGAGACAAAGGTATTATATTACACGGTAAGCATTCGTAGGAGGTGACACATTATTACTGCGTTAACTTCATTATCTATGGGTGCCTTGGCGTGTTTCTAGACACTAACCTTGGAAATTAGGCATGCTCAGCCTAATGACACTGAGAAAGAGGCCTAGAGGGTCACACACTAAGTGTGTCCATGTATCTCTGTTAAATATTAATTTAACAAGTTAAATAAATATTATTCCCAACTGTGGTTTAATAATTATTCAAGGATCTCTGATCGCATTTATTTTGACACATGTTATTCGAGAGAATATATTGTGGACGAAATAATATATTTATTAGCGAGTAATGTAGTTACATTTATTTAAGAAATAAATAGCCATTTCTCAAGGTCTAATAAATGTGGTGGAGAAAAATGAAAAATAAAAGTACACTCCGTGTATATTAAATATACACACCATGTAGTTTTATGGTAAACAAGTACATGTCATGTATTAATTATTACATGCTGTGTAGTTTTTCCAGTTGGGATTTTGAGGATTTAATATTGTTTTATTAAATGATATTTATTATAATCAGCGTGGGCGCATGTCAAGGAATTAATAATTCAATATGAGGGTTTTCAATAAGAGTTAATGAAATAAATAAAATGCGTAACGCATTTATTTATTGTCATAACTCTATTAACCTCAACCCCAATAATAAATATCCTCAGAACTCCAACATTTTAAGAGCCATTGTTGTGCACAATAGATTTGGAAATACTATCAAGATAAGAGAGAATTCCCTTTCCACCAAGAACACCCTCAAGTTACGAGAGCAAGATCCTCCACCAGATCAAGGCGGTCGAAGGTGGGCATCGCAAGTGAAGGATCTTCTGCGCTAACACCCGGAGATCCCTTCGGCGACGTCCGGAGATACGTTACACACGTGTGGATCACCGCTAGAGGAATACTACACTTGGATTCTACGACGCAACGACGGTTCACCGAATCGTGACCGGACACATCAACGAAGAAAGAATTCCAATGAGGTAATTCTTATGCATTAATTAAATTAATTATAATCAACATATGATGATCCTCCTCAAGGGTTACAGGACTCTTCTTTTCTTTTCATTCTTCGTTCTATTCTGAAGGTTCGGCGTTTTATATTGTGACGGATCTCGGATTGAACATTGTTTAACGTTAAAATTAATGTTGGGAAAACCCACCAACACACTTCCACTGTGCCCAGAACCTACTAGTGGTATCAGAGGGAGGTTATATCGTTGATTATAATTATTTAGTTTTTCTTTGGTTATTTACGCATTTAATAATTTAGTTATTTCAAATAAAGTTTAATCGTTCTGGAAATCTGAATATCGAGATCTATTCCTCCTCCCTGGTTTCTCGTTCACCTCACAGAAATGGTTTTTTATTTTAATATTGATTAAAATAAAATAGAGGAACTCACTTGGAGGATCCAAACTTTTCTGGACGTATAACACAAGAATTCACGACGTGTATTCAGAAGTATATGTCGTGTAGTCTAGGTTCAATGCATTGACTGATCCGCAAAATCAGGCCGTGTATTGGATTCTTTCTAATAATTTAAGACACCATGTGTTGACCAGAAACAGGTGGCACACAGTTTCTGAAAAACACGCCGTGTGGTCCAATGAACACGGCGTGTAGTCCCTTCATGTTAGGGTTGGGTCGTGTACTCTATACACAGCCTGCCCGACTGGAAACCGTGTAAAGCGGAAACTACACGGCGTGTGTCCCACTGTACACGCCGTGTACTCTGAAAATTTCCGAAGTACATTAACACGCCCTATCCCCGGGCGTGTACTTCAGATGGATGGTGAAGAAAAGTACACATCATGTAATTGGAACTACACACCGTGTACTCACCCAAATTATGCAGATTTATTAAAATTTATTATTATATTATACAAACCCTCGAGACGTGTTCCATGGTGCAGGCGTAAAGCTAAGGCACAACACGTGATAGGTGTTTTATATATATGTGATTAATTTAACATCTTCATAATAAATGGGAATTCATCGGGTTGCCTCCAAGGTACAAGTTACGTACAAGGATAATTATAAATGAATTTATTTGTTTAAAATTATGATGGATGAGAATCCCAAGGAAATTGAGAAAAGGGATTTAAGATAAAAGGATTGATTAATTAAATAAAATTAATTGATTCGAGCGTGATTTATCTTAAACAAGAATGATTAAAGAATTGAATTATAGTTTTATTTATGCGTAAATATCGTTGCATGTATGGATGATCATGAGCTAGACCGATACCTTTGTATGTGAATGGTTTCTTTTAATTTATTTATTGAAATTAAATTTGTTGGCCTGTGAGCCATCTCCTCATTAATATGTAGGGACTGCGCGTCCAAGGATTATTTTATGTAAAAACCCCTTTTACCCCTCACCTGCATGTGAGATAAATGCATATGTAATGGATGGAGCTCCCAAGATAGTGGAGGCGGCTCAAGTCAGGATCCAAGGTGAAACCAATCCAAGGAGATACAAAGGTGGACATGTGGAAAGTTGTAAACACGAACCCTAAAGGTTCAAGGTGTTTCTCCCCTAGGTCTTGGGTTAGTTTATCAACCGCTAGATAAACTAACCAATATAAAATCTCATGATCATACCATTTATTTTATTTCTGTCAGTTGCGTGGTATATTTATTGTGGGTGTGTTTTCACGATCACACAGTTAATGAATTAAACGAGCATGCAAGATGAAACTAAAATAAAACCAGATTATACGTAAATATTATCTTAGACATGGTTAATCACTTAAGTATATCCCACTTAATATTAACAAGAATGTAATCAAAGATAATAAAATGGAAATTTACATATAAGGATAAAATCCCTCAAAATAAATATTAAGTCGGCATAGCCTTCCATAATATTGGTTAGAATCGAACCATAGTTCAAAGTGCTTGACCAACCCTAGTTGTGGTGCTTTCAATTATCGGGGAATTCTAATTCAAGGTTTTGGGTTGACTTTACATGGTTCCCATCAAGGGTTAACTGCCATAGAAGGACTTGGTGTGACCAAGAGGCAAAGGTTGAGGAAATCCAAAAAGGATTTCAGGATTGGGGAGTCCACTCAGCGGATCAAGGAGCTGCGAGTTAATGTAGTTGGGATTTGGAATGCCTACCTAAAACCCTTCAAGTTGCTTGACCAACCCTAGTTGGGGTAATGTAAAGGGAAATATGGATCCTTGCCACTAGAATATTCACGCAACAGAATATTCCGAAGTCAATGGTGAGGGATATTGGATTTCGATAAAATAGTGGGAGACTAATAAGTATTAATTTATTTATTTGTCTCAAATTTTGTAATAACGTACTAAACCTTTGCTCATCTTAATTTGTAGAAACAGCAAGAAAATGAATTCAAACATATCATTGCGCACCATACTCAAAAAATAAAACCTTCCCACCAGCACCAATTTCCAAGAGTGGCAGAGCCGTTTACACGTTGTCCTTCACCACGAAAGGAAATTATATGTGATGAAAGATCCTATTCCAGTTGTGCCTAGGAAAGAGGCTAGTGATTAGAAATTATCTATCTATATGAAACACATGGATGATGCCACAGATGTCTAGTGTTTCATGCTATCGGCCATGTCTAATGAGCTCTTGAAGCAACATGAAATCATGGACGCGTATAGCATGATGTCTCACCTTAAATATATCTACCAAGAGAAGGTGAGAGAGGAGTTAGGTATGAGATCTCCAATGGTTTGTTTACCACACATCTTGGAGAGTCTACGCCAACTGGGCCTCATGTAGTCAAGCTTATTGGCTACATTGAATGCTTGGACATATTAGGGATTAAATTTCCGGATGCGTTGCGTATAGATCTCATCCTATCATCACTGCCCAAGACCTTCTCTAGCTTCATTGTCAATTATAACATGAGCGACAATGAGAAGAGTCTATCACATATTCTGACCTTGATTTTCCAGGTAGATAAGGACATGGGCGTGACAAACCCACTGTACTTATGGTGAACAAGACAAGGAAGGAAAAGGCAAAGGGGCCAACGACTTATAAATAATCTGAAGCCCCCGAGTATCGTCCTTCCAAGAAGGGGAATATCCAGAGGCAGGGCAAGGAATGAGAGGCATTGTGTTTTTCATGTGGTAAGTAGGCCCACTGGAAGAGGAACTGCACCCAGAAGCGTGGGGACGCTAAAGGTGCATTTGTTATCGAGTGCAATCTTTCTATTTCTACACATTGGGTATTAGATACGACTTTTGGGGCTCACATCTGTATTCAAATGCAGGAACCAAGTATATTTAGAAAGATCTCCAGAGGATAGGTGGATCTTCGAGCTGCCAATGGCGCAAGGCTGGATGCATTGGCTATTGGCGACTACCATCTCTCATTGCTTACTGGGATGATTTTGTTTTTACATAATTGTTATTATGTGCCTAGTGTTACCAAAAACATAATTTCTGTATCTTGTTTGGATATGGATGGATTTGTTTTCAGATTTGGAAATAAGGGTTGTGTCTTTTATAAAAACAATGTATGTTATGGTATGGAACATTTAAATAATGGTTTGTATGTATTGAATTACGAAAACCAATTGTTGGCAATCGATAATGAAACAAACTCACATGACTCATAAATCAACCAGTTATGGCATCACCGCCTTGGTCATGTGAATGAGAAGCGTTTGAAAAATCTCTTCCAAGATGGCTATTTAGACTCTACTGAGCTAAAACCACTTGATAGATGTCACTATTGTTTACAAGGAAAAATGACCAAGCCGCCATTTAGTGGACAAGGTGAATGGGCCACAGAGCTTCTAGGATAGGTACACACGGATGTGTGTGGACCATTTCTAGTATAATCTAGAGGTGGATATTCTTACTTCATTACTTTTACTGATTATTTGAGTAGATATGGCTTTGTCTACTTAATGAGGTATAAGTCAGATTCCTTGAAGAAATTTAAGGAATTCCATAATGAAGTAGAAAATCAACTTAGTAAGAAGATAAAGAAGCTTCGATCAGATTGAGGTGGAGAATATATGAACTAAGAGTTCATTGATCTTCTATGGGAGTCTAGGATTCTATCTCAGATCATTCCTCAGTATACACCACAGTGGAATGGTGTTAGTGAAAGTAGTAACCACACCTCATTGGACATGGTGAGGTCGATGATGAGTTATGCGTATCTTCCATTATCCTTTTGGGGATATGCATTACAAACTGCAGCATACACATTAAACCGAGTACCAAATAAGGCGGAAAATGGAATTCCATCCGAGTTCTGGAATGGAAGGAAACCCACTTTTTCGCACACACGTGTATGGAGATGTGAGGCGTTTGTTAAGGCCTTATTAGGTAACAAACTAGAACCCCAGGGCACTAAGTGTATCTTTATAGGATATCCCAAGGAAATGAAAGGATATTAACTATATAACCCTCAAGACAAGAAAGTGACTGTCGCAAGACAAGCCGTCTTTCCTGAGAGGGAGCACATCCTCATGAAGGATAGTGGGAGCAAGATTGACATCGACGAAGTTGATGCTCAAGATACACAAGAGATGGTACAGGAACAAGTTCCACAGGTCCCTGTGGAAGAGGTTCCAGAAACACAAGTACTACATAGGAGCTCAAGAGAGGTAAGGGAACCAGAGAGATTTGGTTTCCTAATCACCAAGGATGGTGAATCATTATTATTGGACAATGATGAATCTCTCTCCTACATGGAAGCAGTAGAAAGCTCAGAAGCTACAAGATGGTTAGAAGCTATGAATTTAGAGATGGATTCCATGTATCAGAACTAAGTTTGGGTTCTGGTCGATGAGCCAGTTGATGTAAAGCCTGTTGGATGAAAATGGGTATTCAAAAGAAAGCTGGACATGGAAGGTCAAGTTAGAACCTATAAAGCAAGGCTAGTGGCTAAAGGATTCATATAGCATCAAGGAATTGACTATGATGAAACCTTCTCGCTAGTTTCCATGTTTAAATCCATAAGAATCATACTTTCCATGGTAGCTTACCATGACTACGAGATTTGGCAGATGAATGTCAAAAAAACATTCCTTAATGGGAAACTTCAGGAAGATGTCTATATGACACAACCAGAAGGGTTTGTGATGGATCTCGGATTGAACGTTGTTTAACGTTAAAATTAAAGTTGGGAAAACCCACCTACTTGCTTCCACTGCGCCCAAAACCTACAACTACAATACATTAACTTGTAAAACCATAAGTATTAGACAGTAACTATAGGATAGTAACTTGTCAAACTATAAATCATGAAACTACAAAATCTAAAACAGTAAGCTATTCACTTGATAATTATTATCCCTAACTCATGTATGATGTAATTTATCCATTCATAACTTAATGTCTTATTAAAGATATCAGAAAGTTGATATTTAGTGGTAATGAATTCCAAAGTGATATTACCTTTTTTATAATGATCTCTCAAAAAGTGATGTCTTATATCAATATGTTTAGTCCTAGAATGTGAAACATGATTCTTTGAAATATTAATAGAATTTGTATTGTCAAAATTTATAGGTACATGTAGGAATTGATATCCATAGTATATTAAAGTGTTTTTTATCCAAAAAATTTGTTCACAATAACTACCAGTAGCTATGTATTCAGCCTCTATTGTAGATAATGCAACAAAAATTTTCTTTTTACAACACCATGATACTAGAGACTTTACTAAAATGTGACATGTTTTAGAGGCACTTTTTCTATATAAATTTCAACCACAAAAATCATCATCATAGTAGCTTAATAAATCAAATAACTATCATATCAGATAAAACATTCCAAAATTAGTTGTATGTTTAAGGTATTCAAAAATTATTTTAACAATATTTAAATAAGACACTTTGGGGTTTTCTTGAAAATGTGCACACAAGAAAACACTAAACATACTATCAGGACAAAGAGCAATTAAGTAGAGTAATTTTCCAATCATTCCTCTATAAGTGGTTTGATAAAATTACTTAACATTTTCATCAAGATCCAACTTAGAGGTAGTACACATTAGAGTATCACTACTTTTTGTGCTATTCAAGACAAAAAGTTTTATAAGATATTTTGTATATTTTCTTTTATTAAACATAATTCATTATTTGTTTTGAAAAATATGAAATCCAAGAAAAAATTTTAGTTCCTACATCAAACTCATTTCAAATTCATTTTTCATCATCTTTGAAAAATTAGTATATAAATAATTTCATGATGATCAAAAAATAATTTCATATACATAGATTTGAACAAATTAAATATATTTATAAATTTGTGTTATAAAAATAGTAGTATTAACTATACCTTTTGTAAAACCCTTGGAAATAATAAAACTACATAATTAATCATACTAAGCTCTTACAGATTTTTTTAAACCATATAAATAATTTTTTTGATTTAAAAATATTATTTGGAAAGTGAGGGTTTATGAAACCATGAGGTTGTTCAAGGAAAACACCCTCAACTATATGAACATTTAGAAATTCACTCTTAACATCCTTTTGATATAGTTTAAAATTTAGATGTGTTGTATATGCAAGAAATATTATAATGGATTAAAGTCTATCTAATGGTGTAAAGTTTTCTTTATAGTCAATTCCTTTTTTTTGACAATAACCTTGTGCCACAAATTTAGCTTTATTTCTAACCATGTTACCAGCTTCATATACTTTGTTACTAAACACCCATTTGGTACCTATGGTCAAGGTTTCTTTTGGACTATCCACAAGATTTAATAATTTATTCTTTTCAAACTAATTTAGCTTCTCTTACATGTCCATCACCCAAAATTCATCATTGATAGCATCATTGATGTTTTTAGGTTCAAGATGTGATAGGAAATATTGATGTCCAACCTTATTTATAAGGGATGATCTAGTCTATGTTCCTATAACTATATTTATAACAATAACATCTAAAGTAAGGTTCTTAAGGCTTCTCACAATTCTAGAAAATGAAAGACAACTAATTTTAGGTTCTTTAAGAGGTTCAAGGTCATTATGGCTTGAATCTGGATAATTTCGAGATCTAGAAGTTTTAACATATTTCATTATAAGTTGGTTAGAATATTTATCATTAAATTCAAGATTTTACATATCATCCTCAAGATTATCTAGGGAGGTATTTGGTTCATGTGGATCTGTTTCAACAAATTTGACAAGTATAGATTCTTCCAAAAATTTGTTTCTTACGTTAAAGACCATATAGGATTTACTAGAGATTGAATATCCTAGAATAATACCTTCATCACTCTTAGATGAAAACTTATCAATATTATCCTAAGTATTAAGAATATAGACTTTGAAACCAAAAACTTTGAAGTAATTAACCTTGGGTTTTCTATTATTCCACAACTCATAGGGAGTTATTTTAAGAATTGGTAAAATTAACACTTTGTCAACAATATAGCATGTTGTATTTACAGATTCATCCCAAATGTAAATAGGTAGGTAATACTCACTAAGCATTGTTCTAGAAATTTATTGTACATTCCTATTTCTTCTTTCTACAATTCCATTTTGTTGGGGTGTCCTAGGGGTAGAGAAATTATTACTATATCCATTTCATGAGAAAAAGGATTCAAATTATTGTTTTTTAAACTCATAACCATGAGTAATATCCTATCATATGTCTTGAACATACACTATCCAAGTACCAAAATCTTTTACAGGAGATCTTCAAATAGCTTCCCTACAAAATAATCAAACAAAAATAGATTTTGGTTCCCAGACTTGTTTGGGTCTAGTAACATTAGTAATCAGTGAGTTAGGAACCCACATCTACTTCATGGATTTCCTATAAGCATTATGTAACATATTTGAAATATAGACTCTATTTAGACCATAAAAATAATGGTAGTAAAAAACTTTTCATAACTGGAACTAATAGCAGAATTTTCATTTTTATGTAGAAAAACATATTTTCCAGATTTAGTTACAAACTTGTTTTTGGTGAGATTTCATTTCCTAGGTTGGTATCATATACTAGTAGTGTATCTATGGGAAATTTGTTTACCAAAAATCTTTGTAAGAGTATTTTTTCCATTGGTAAATTTTTCTATGTCATTTTTCAATTTCTAATTAGATAACTTTAGTACATTTTTATCTTTGAGTAATTGAACATTTTTCTCTTTTTCCATATCAGGTTCAGATTTAACAATAGTATTTAAGGCATGAATTTTCTTTAAAGTTTTTTATTTTTCTTTTATCTCAATAAAAGTTTCTTGAAGCATATTATAGTATCCAAATAATTTTTCACTAGTCATTTTTTCCTCATTTTAATTTTCATATCTATAATGATAAAAGTTTTCTATAGGAGACTCAAGGTTTACCTCAGATATGTTTGTCATAAAACACATATTTTCTTTGTCAAAAATTTTATCATGTGAAGACTTTGAGTCACTTGAACTATCCTCAGAAGGAATCAATGTTTCTTTCATTTCCTTTTTAAATTTTCTATCTTAATACTCACAACTCTTTTTGTATTATATTTTAGGACAATCAGTCTTTACATGTCCCTTTCTCTTTCATTTATATCATATTATTTCATCAGATTTTTCACTTATTTTCAAATCCTTCTTCTAGTTTCCCTTGTTACCATATCTTCCTTTGATGTTGATATTTCTAAAAAATTTCTTTCTTTTATAAAATTTCTTAAATCATCTAGTTAATTGAGCCATTTATTCATCACTATATGATGATGATTGTCCACTACTAAGAAATTTCTACAGGGGATTGTAATTTCTCCTTTTTCATTTTCTTTAGTTTTAGAAGTAGTGGTTTTAAAGGCCACTGACTTTCTCTTTGGTTCATCTTCCTCTTCCTTGTTTACTTTTAATTATTCTTCATATGTAATCAACTTTCCTATTAACTCCTAGACTGGAAGCTTTCTAATATCACAATATTCTCTAATTAAGACAGAGGTCCCTCTCCATCTATCTGCTAAGCATCTGAGTATTCTCATGATTTTCTCTCTAGTTGTAACATCTATTCTTTGTGAGCTCATAGTGTTCACTATTTCATTAAACCTAAGATACATATCATAAATAAGCTCATCATGATTTGTTTTAAAGTTATCATTTTTAATAGTATATCTGATTACTATCATTTCCTTAACACTAGATGTTCCTTCATGTGAAACAGATAAAGCATCCTAAATTTCATGGGCTGTTTTACATGAAGAAATTCTGTTAAACTATTCATCTCCTAAAGAATAGTATAATGCCTTCATGGATTTGAAATTATTGGTATAATCAGCCTTAGTTGGGTCATCCCAAGAATTCTTATTAGTAACAGGAATATTCTATTCATATATAATTGATGACCAAATCTCAAAACCCATACTTTCTAAGTGCATCTTTATTTTATTTTTCCATTGTACATAATTTTTTCTATTAAAGAATGGAGTTATTTTAGTATCAGAACCTTAAAATCTATTATCCATAATGAGGAATTTTTTTTTAAAGAACAAGAAATTTAGAACCAAAAAAAATTGAACGATCTTTAAAACAAAACTATAATCATAGTTGAAAAATATTTTGAAAATATTTATAATTTAAAATTATGAAAATAGGGATATTAAAAACTCCTCTGATACAAAATGTTGGTTAGAGTAGGACACTCAAGAGGGGGGAGAATTAAGTTCCTATAAATTTTTCTGTTAATTTTTTTTAAAAGATTCCCCCAATTTAAAATAAAATAGGTAAGGTAATAATGTAACAAAATTATAATAGTTTGAGTGTCAAATAGCTTCTCCGATGATTGATTAATTCTCAGTAATATCAATATGAGATATTGATACAACTTTCTAAACTACTCTAATAAGGGAAAACATTTATAACTACTATCCAAGATGAACTATCAATGTAAAGTTTAGTTTTCTGAAATATAAGTTTAAATAGAGAAAAATTAAATTAAAAGACACAACAGATCAAAAAGTGGCACAATCTAAAGTCGAGAACTAATCCAATTCACTTGGTGATCACCTACAACCAAGATATATATATATATATATATATATATATAATTCTTTGATCCACACCCTGGATTGGGGTTAACAACAGTACACAGGACTGACCAGGTCACAAAACCCCTTCCACTATTCTACGTGGGAAAACTAACAACCCGATCACATAAGACTTCTTCCATAGTTATACGTGGGTGAAGAAATGTGTAAATAGATATTTGAGTGAGGATATATTGTATCCTCTTGTTTAATTAATGATAAAAAGTTTATTTTAATAAAGACACACATATTACCTTAAAAGTAATAAAACAGTACACAATAGAGAAAAGAAAATAAGAAAAGGGTATAAATTCATTGAGTGTTATTCTATGTAGCTCTATACTTGTATGATATAGAATATATGATTTTCGAGTCCTCTTGTGAAAATTGAGTATCGCGAATCTTGTGTTCTAGTTTCTAGTTTGATGAGATATTTTTTTGTAGCTCTTGTTATTCTTAGATTTGCTACTGAGAGATTGTTTGAGGTTCTAATCTACAGCAGTTCAGCCCTCCGAAATCAAGAGTTTTTCATGTGTTCTTCAGTATATGTGTTATGATCTTTTTCTCATGAATTAAACTTCTCAAACAATTTTACTCTAGTTCCATGCTTTTCTTTATATTTCGGGTGCATGTGTTGGAGCCGACAGGAAGCACAATTTCTACACCAAGTACCTCATACTGTCTAGTGGAATGTATACAAAAAACCATTAATTTTTTCAATGTCATTAAATGACTCAAAAATTACTGTTAGAAATAAATTTTAAATTATATTGAAAAAGATAGAAAAATGGTTAAGTATGTAACAATGTCACATTTTGTGTCTTAAAATATTGTCACTTGAAACAATGTCTTATCCTTTGTCTTTGATTGGTGAGACAGTCACGGTGAGACAATCACATTGATATAATCATGGTGAGATAGTCATGGTGATACAGTTATGTTGAGATCTAAAACTAGCAGCATAGTTATAGTAGTAAGATTTCGGTATCATATTCTTTTTGATATTTGAAAACAGATATCATGGTCACAGTGGTGGGTCCTTTGCCAATTTTGGAACCAGTAGAAAGAATACGATGTCAAATAAGAGGTTTCTCAGGTAATGGTGTCTAGTCATTTGTCAAAATTTTGAACGGTGTCTTCTTACGGTGTCTTAGAAATGGTAGCAGTGAAACAATGTCAGTTCCTTTGTGAAAATCTAAAACTGATAGAAAGATTATGGTGTCAAAAACATTGTGAAAATATAGAACCAGTAGCAAAATTATGGTGTCATAGACTTTACCAAATATCTATAAACTATATTCAGAAGTAATATTCACATGATAGATTATGATTAACCATAATCATACTGAAACATAATATAACAAGATTAAGCATAATTTACAAGATTCCAACATTATTTGTGAGATTCTAAATCATGATCTTGTGAGAGTTTAAACCATGAGTTGTAAGAATTAAAACATAAGGAAACGAATAATATCCAAATAGATCTTTTGAGAGTTTAAACCATGAGTTGTAAACATTAAAACATAAGGAAACCAACAATATCCAACATGATTTGTGATAGGTTAAACATGATTTGTGATAGGTTAAACATGATTTTTGATATGTTAAACATGATTTGTGAGCCTTAAAACATGAGTATTCCAACAAAATAACCAACTCTTGTACAAAATGGATACCTGATGGAAGTTACTCAAATCCTATCAGACCTAATATTCCCAGGAGAGTGTATATTTTCCTAGTATGCATACCTTTATTATTTTAATTATACGGTGTGATGTAATGATTTTTTGTTTATTTTTAATTTTTCTAGTAAAAATTTTATTTCTTGATTATAATTTATTTTACTATAATGCACTTTAATGTGTTTATTCATAATTTATTAAAAAAAATTCCTAATTATTTTTATGATTTTTTTGAAGAAAATATTACTGATTCAGGGGTAGTAGTTTTTTTTAATTATTTATAAACATGTAGTGCTTTTCTGATTCAAAAATATTCTCCAGTATGCTATAATAATTTTTTAGTTTTATAATTTAGTTTTATGTAATAATGTTATATATATTTTTATATTTCAATTAAGTATATATTTAATAATTTTATATTTATTTTTAAAAAATCATGAATTTATATGGATTTATTCCAATTAGGTTTTTTATCATTTAAAATGATGAAATTTAAGTTTTCAAATGTTGTTTAAATGTTTATAATATGTATATTTCAATTTTTTAATATGTTTAAAACATGTTTTTGTAATTAATAATTTATATTATTGGGGGAGAAAGCATATTTTAGGAATAAATTATAATAAATTGATTTTTATTCATTATAATAAGGGGTTTTAGTTTGAATTAAAATTTCAATTGTTCTAATTGTTTTCAGTTTTTAGTATTTTGTGTACATAAAATAAAATGTAGAATAATTTGTTTTGATGGTGTATTTATGGTATTTTAAATATTTATTTTCATTTTATTACTATTTTACCACTTAATATTTAATAAGTACACATTAAATGAAATATAGATTCATTTTAATCAAATGAAACTTAACTATTATGGATACTATTTTTTAACTATATTGTAATTTTTATTATGTCTTTATAGTTTTATTCATTTTAGTGTTTTATAAAAGGGGAGTATTTTTTTAATATAAATGTTTTGTTTTTAAAGTATTTTTTTTACTTTTTGAATTTTTTTTTACGAGGTGACATTTGTGTTTTTCTAATTTCTTTTTTTGAACTTATTATAATTGGGTATATGGTTTGTGTAATTGGTATTTTTCTAGTTTTAAGTGTATCATTGTCTTGGTTTGGAAAATTATAATACCTCACATTTATTTTTTATTTAATTAAATTTTAATCCTAATTCACTGTCAATGTTTTTTTATCGCGTGTTTTATGCTTATAATTATTGTATTTTAATTTTTAAAAAATCATGTTTTAATGTTATGGTAAATTATTTTTCTTTTTCACAAGTATACATTACCCTTAAGTATATTTAATTTACCTTTTCATGAGTTATATTTTACATTTTAATGGATACTATTGTTAATGTTTTACCTTTATATAAACTCAATTCACCCTTACATTGATATTAACGTTACTTGATTACCTTTATATGTGTCTTTATGTTATCTTTACACAACTTTCAAAACTCACATCTTACCTTTACTTAGTGCATTTAAATAAAAATTAATTTTAAACGAATGTTTTTCCTTAATTGAATAAAATTCACATATCCCATACCAAATTCATTTTATAACTTTAAATAGACTATGAAATTTTATGTTTATCTTTACATAGATTTTTAAATTCACATATACACATATGTATTTCTATTTTTTTCACTTATGTTTTAATTTCCCCATGCAGGAATAATGAGAATTTTGGATAATCTTTTAAATATGAAATTATAGGATCAAAAATTAAAAAAACAATCAAAGTATCAATAGATGGATCCTGATACACATCAAATATTCCATGTTGTAGCCTTTTTAACTTGTTTACGATACTCTTTTTTCTAATTATTTTAATATCTCGATTTACTGAAAATTTATATGAGTTGTTTTAATTGTTTTATAAATTTCTAAACTAATGATGAATTCTAATTATCATATTTGAAGTGTTTTGGAAATGTTTATTATATGAGTAAATGTAATAATTATTATCAATGTTACAAGCAATACTTCCATATACAAGTAACAATGTGTTTCTATATTTATATTATTTCTAACCATTTCATATAATCTGTGATGAGTTTTAGGAAACTACCACATGAATATTATTATTGATGAATTATTATAGATTTTTAATGTAAGTAATTAGATATTTTATAAGTAATATATAAATATATTCCAAAGAAATAAACTGAGGCATGTGAATACACAAGATAAAATTGAGAGGTATACTTATTTTCATCTAAAGTGCTATAAATGTTTCTCATCTTCAACATTCATTCACTACTATGATAAATTATTGAGGCTATACTTGTATTCCAAAAGCATAATCATTCATATTTAAACATTTAAGGGATGGATAAACCTATTTTACTCAAACAATTATTTTCCCTTATTTCTATGGTTTAATAATTCTATATTTTTTGTGTAATGTATTATTTTGTATTATAAAGTGTTTATAAAGTTGTAACATAACTCATAGATGGTTATGACTCCCACCAAAAGGTATAAAGTTTTTTATGATTACCTAAATACAAATTATGTATACATAGGTTAGGTTTGAATCTAGTAAAAAAAAGTGTTAGAATTGGTATCGCCTATGTAATAGATTGGTGTCCTCATGTACCTATAAAAGGTATTTTGATAAGTTGTTTATAATCCTTTTTAAATGTCTAGGTTTGGTCTGAACCCATAAAATACTAATTTCATTGTGTGTTCCACTGATATAAATTATTTATTGAGTTTTTTAAGTGTATATGTAGGATCATTGGGAAACAATCAACTATAAAAACACCTTTTACAATCTCTTTATTTTTATACACTTCTGACACACTGATCTTACATTTATATTATTGAATTGTTAAATCATTTAATCCAAAAAATTTAACCATCCAATTTTATTACTCTAACATTTCTAAAGTAAAGATAATTCACTCCCGCTTATCTTTTTTCATTCCATATTAAGACTAATACAAACAACATGAAGATAATACCATGTGCATTAATGGTAGAAAGTCTCATATATTCCATGGTGTGAACTATTCTGAATATTTCGCATGTATTGGTAGTTTTAATTAGGTTCATATCAAATCCAAGGAAATTACATGGGAAATATATGAAGTGTATCCTAAAATATCTTAAATTAATGTAATATATATATTGTTGCTTTTGAGATAATGATATTTTGGTTGGATATGTTGAGACAAACTTTGTGGGAGACTTAGATTCATAAAAAATCACAACCTAGTTTGTATTTACCTTTGGTGGAACCCAAATCCTCTACATGTCAAGGATAAAATAGGATATTTCTCTCTCCATAATTAACATAGAGTTTGTATTTTCAACATTAGAAGGTAAGGAAATGGAATGGTTGAAATGTTTGATTGAGGAGCTCAAAAGTAGCCAACAAAGTGAATTACTTTAATCTAATAGTCAAAGTGTAATAAACTTAGCCAAAAATAAAATTTTACATTTCAGGAAAAATCACATAATCCTTAAATTCCATTATATTAATAAGTTTCTTGAAGTTTGAATGATTGGATTTTCTAAAATAGTAGGATGGAAAAACCTGTAAGATATGTTTACTAAGGATTTGGATCAGGAGATTCTGAGGTAATATCATGCCTCAGTTGAAATTAGGTGAATAAAATGGACTGGATGAGTTCTTAATGTATCCAAAGAAAAGAGTTTGATTCATTCTAATGATTTAGAGGATGTTGTGGAATAATTGAAGCATTCTTTAAGTTGGATATTGTTGGGTTTATCAAATTTATTCAATTGTTGGAGTATGTTTACCAGAAGGATAAAATCCAAATAACCATTAGTCATTTTTTAGATTAGTGAAATAAATATTTATTAGGTTGGAAATGGTTTGATAAGAAGATATTGTTTTTCAATAGTTTCTCAGCTAATGCTCATCTCACTGGATGTTTGGAAGGTATTGCATTTACCGAAAGGAGGTAGTGTCTACATTAGAATCATTCTTTACATGTAATTTAAGGGAAAAGAGTGAGGTGTGGGTAAATATTTTGTTCTACTAATTATTGATAGTTAGAATGATGATATTTAATAGTGAGCCACATGTTTCATAGTGTAATGGATGGACACCCATGATTGTAAGAAGTCGATGCAACAAGGTGACCAACTGGGACCCTTCATTTAGGGGTGGGACCAATTTAATGAGGTGTCCTGAATTTACTCATTTTAGAAATCTACATGGACTCTTAGTAATATTATATTGTAACCATTTTTACTTATGATATAATTAAGAGTTATGCTTCTCCCCATGGATGCATGAAAAAAGATCAAACCATGTAAAACCTTTTTGTGTTCTTTTACTTTTTTTTATTTCCTTTTAAAATTTCTGTTAAATGTTTGTTTTTATCAGATTTAAATTGTCTTGAGTAAATATATTTTAGTGTTATGATTAGGGTGAATGTTATTCATGCAAGTTCTGCAATATTGAACGTGTGAGGATTCATTATGGAGACCTATTTCCAATAGTGTGCTATTCCAAAGGAAATCATATAGTGCGTGGAGTTTATGTTAAATTCTCAACAATTTGAATTTTTATAATATAACATTATAAAATAGGTTAAAGGTTAATGAGTTGATTACATTTTTATTTGTTAGAAATAGTAATGATTGATATGTCAATATATGTTTTTACATTGATGATATTCTCATAATTGAAATAAATATAAACATCATCAAAGCCGCCAAAAGTGCATTCTATGGTCAATTTTAATTGAAATACATGGGAGTGGTTGATTTAATTTTGGGAATCCAAATAAAAAGAATATATAAAGGGTAGTAATTATTGCAATCTTATTATATTTAGATGTTTCTATAGAAATATAATAATATTGATATAAAACCAGCAATGACTCTAATATATGTGTTTCAAAAAACATTATTGAAAGTAAATATTAGTAAGAGCATGTTTATATTCAAGTAAGTTTGATTTATGTCATTAATTTCACTATAATAGACATACATTCTCCATAAATAAACTAAATAAATTTATCGTTAATCCAGAACAATCTATATGAGATAATTATGAAATGAGTTTTAGGATATTTAATATATAAAATGTACTTTTAATTGAACTATACAAAGTATCCTATGGTACATGAAGGTTTTAATTATATAAATTGGAAAATTGGTTTAAAATATTCTAAATACAAATGCATTTACATGTTCACACTTAGTGGTGGATAAATATTTTGGAAATAATCCAAAAAATGTGCATTGTATGATCCACCATAGAGGTAGAGTTTTTTACTATATAAAAGGTTAAAGAAAAAGAGGAATGGATTTGGAACTTATTGGAAAACATTCCAAGTTATCCAAAATAAATGCCTAATATGTTTATTCATTGTGAAAGTCAAGTAGTGATATAAGGGGGAAAATATCATGTATAACGTAAAATCTTGACATATCGATCATGAAAATTATTTAGTAAGGCTAATATTATCTAGAGATATTATTATGATTGAATATGTCCAATATAGGTTAATATTTGTTTTAAAATGGATACATATGGTTTGAGATAGGTGTATAGAACACGGGTTCAAATTCCATGGGCCTCCGACATGTCAATTTAAATTTTAAATTTTAAATTTTTATAATTTTTTTATATTTCTGGGAAATACGTAATGTTATTTTTGATAACATGGTTGTATGTATTTAGTCACTTAGTATAGTTTCAACTCAACCAACAAAATTAGATTTATTCAAAATACAAAAAATGTATTTTTAGTATAAAAATCATAAAAAATAATTTTTTTAAGGCCTGATAAACAAATTTCTCAGGGTGGTAATCCTACATAGTTGACTAGAGATCCCAAGTACTGGATTCAAAGGATAAAATAAGTTATGATAAAAGAATAACTACTATTTTATTCCCGTTATTAAAATGATAAATTTATATAATAAGTGGTTAATCATGAAATTTTAACTATTTTAAAAATTAATTAATTTTTTAGAATCACCTATGTGAGTATGAAGTGGGATCACTTCAGGGATAATTCTCAGGCTAAATTGTATAAAAAAACATGAAAATTGGCGGTGTTCATGATAAAAACATAAAAGTGAGAACCAAAAGTTTTTGAGAAATGATTACATGGATTATATTATTAATCATTCATAAAATATTATCATTTCCAGGTTATCATGTCTATCAATTAACTAATCATGTATAATTGGATTTATTAGAGAAAGTTAAAAGTTAAAAATTAATTATCTTAAGGAAATTATCTCCAATTATAAATCCAAATTTTTTCTACTTTTATGTTAATTTATTTCTAATTTATGTGGGAGATTGTAAGAAACACATGGAAAGTGGGGAATAGTGAGTGAGTGTCTAGTGGTTATTAAACTTCTTTCTGATTCCTTTCCATTGATTTTTTTTTAACTAGAATATGTGCTTTAAAATATTATATCTATTATTTTTTAAATACTAATTTTCTATTTCGTATAAATAGAAGGCTACCCCTTTCCCATCTTGACATATTTACTTATATAAAATTACTAAAAATCTATCAAAATTTATTCATGATTCATGAGAGTTCAAAGTGTCCTTTGTCTATATTTATTGTATTTGAAGAATTTCTTGGATTTGAATTTATACTATACAAGAAAGGTGATCCATTATACTCTAGGATATAGTTTATCATAACCTTGGTCAACATATATAGAAAACAAATGTTTTAAGGAAACAACATATGTTTGTGAGAATCAGATATTACATAATTTGTTTATTATTTATTTTTTATCCCCTATAATTCATTCCTTATACACTCTATGTGAAGAGTGACTTAGATTATTTTATCCAACTCTAATGTATTATGTATTAATATTAATTAATTTTTTATAATGATAAGGGACCAAATCTATTCCATATACAGATAAGCCTAACCTCCATATATTGTATTTATACAGACTAGGAAGAAGCACTATAAATTATGTAGAATGTTAATTGGTAAAAAAATCTTTACTATTTTCATAGACTAAGAAGATACCCTACTGCATTGTGGAAAGTATTATTATATAAAAAAAGAAAAGTTGATCCCAGTATAAGGAAGTGGGGAAATTTTTTCTCAATCTAAGGATGTTTTATGGGTGAAGGGTGGGAACTCTCTTGGAAAATACCTTCTCTATATCTTTTTTTAATAAGGTGTTGTCAAAGAAAAATCCTTCCTTAAAAGAAATCTAGAGAAATCACTTTGAGAAAAAGTTACTTATTAAAATTTATTTTAAGGAGGGTGTTTTCTTAGACAATCCCTTATTTAGAAGGGATGTGAACAAGGTGTAGTCTAAGACAATGGCCAACCTTCTGTTTATTAAAAATATAATAAAAATATTATGTTTAATAAAAATTCAACTTTTATTAAAACTTGATAATATATATATATAAAATATTATAATACAAGATAATATTATAATACATGTTAATATTATAATATATGTTAAAAGATATGTTATTTAAAAATTTAATCTTTTAATAAAATTTTATAATCTATATATAATATATGTTAATATTTTTATAATATTATATTAATATATGTTGATATATATTATTATACATATCATAATAATTTAGTCTAATATATATATTTATAATATATGTCAATATATATTAACTTTATAATATTATAATATCTGTTAAGCGGTTGGGGTGGTGCCTGAGTGGTATACACCATTTAATCTTGCATAAAAACACGAGATCAAATTTAGGTAGAGAAGGATTTATACAAAACTATAATAGTGAAAGTATTGTAGTAGGTACAATAGTAGTATCACTATTCACCCGATTTGGGATTCCGATCCATATATCTGGGCCTATGGGAAACTGAGACTTTGGACCATTATTGGCCTTTGGGATATCATCTCAGGAGGGAAGGCAATTAAAGGAGAAATTATGTGGAAGGTGTGGAGGCCTGGCATAGTAAGATGTTGTAATCCAATAAGTTTAATGCATTGTGGCGACATATAGACACTGTTGGGCGGGAAACATCTCTGATGATTGATCGATGTGCTGGAATCAATTTGTTGGACCTACACCCACATAATTTCTCAATGTAGGATGAAGGGATTCACATTCATGACACAATAAAGGAAGTGTTGTGTGACGGAAGATGGAAACATGGTGCATGAAAAAAGGTGGGATGAAGATGGTGATGTACATTATAGTATGATTGTTGGTGGGATGACGTGATAATGGGGTGACACAACATGATGTTTATGGTTGTGTGGTGATGAATACTACTCAGTTGTTCCTTTAAGGTCTTATCTTGGATCCTTTAGGACTTATTCAGTTGGGCTTTCAGGCCATCATCATTAAGGCCTTTAAGATATATTATGATTTGGGTGTACAAGTCATATGGTGGTTCTCTCTCATCCCAATTAAAAATAGATTTCTTTTCTGAATAAAAATGGGATAAACCTAGGTTCTTTCGATAATATATATTAATATTATTATGATATTATATTTATATATGGTAATATATATTATAATATATATTATATTATATATATAATTATAATATATGTCAATATACATTAGTGTATATATATGTTAATATATATTACTATATCATCATATTAATATATGTTAATATACATTATTATATTATATTATATATTTAAATGTGTTTATATTATAATATATTATAATATATGTTAACATAATTATATATTATAATATATGCTAATATTATAACATATGTTACTATTATAAAATATATTAATATTTATATTTATATATTATATGCTAATTTATTTTACAATATATATATTGTTATAACATATCTTAATTTTGTATTATTTGATTACATCCTTAGTTTTTAATATTATAATACATGTTAATGTATTTGATGTCAGTAATAGTAAGAAGAACAATGTTAATATAATTTTATACATAACATGTAGTATAAATGAATATTTAATAATATATAATATTATACATAATTAAAATTCCTAATTCAGAAAAATGTAAAAATAAGACATCATTGATGTTGAAACATACATAAGTGTATTCAAGTCCCACACCTCGTATCTCTAATAGTACATCCATACGACTAGTTCCTTTTGTTGGTTCTATAGTGTGCTAAGCTATAGGTCTATATGAGATTTCTTGAGTAGTGGGTCTAACAAAAGATATGAAATCAGACTTCCATCTACTCGAGTGTTATACAAGAAGTTGAAATATAGTAAGATAAGGTATAAGAGAATTACTAAGTGGGAACCCCCAAATGATTTCTTAATGTAATGAATGTTTCACTACATGAGTTGTACATGGAACATGGGATGTAATATCAAACTCATAGCCCAAATCAATGGACGAAATATGATAATCAGTGCCTCAAATGATACCCTAAACAATGTGGTTTCTGGTTCCACACTCTAAAGAAGGGTGTGTCAGGAATGTCTTGGATGGATCTATGTATGATGATGAAGGTTATTTCAGTGGATGTAAAATGGTATCTATATCTGTCTAAGTAGTAAAATGATTCTAACATCATCGACATGAAGGTTAATTATCATTAGTGTTTTATGGATTGGGTGTATCTTATAGTGCCAAGGTATGAGAGTGAGAAACACACTCATACCACAGAGATATGCTCATAGCATTATATATAACACTTTTCACCGACTAAACAAATGAATCCAAATCATCAAAAATTAATATATCATGCACCTTAGGTGTGATCATATCACATACATGATCAATCCCATCACTATAAAAAAGGGTTTAAAATGAAAAAAAATTAATAATAGATAAAAAATATAACAATAAATAATGCATAAGAGTGAAAAATTTAAATTATCATAGTATAATTGATCCTTTAATTTAAATAATAAATATTTCGGTCACTCACATATTCTAGAGCATGTACTCAGAACAAGGGCCATGATGAAGATTTCGTCCAACATATCCAGTGACAGAAAACAGTATGACTGAGTCCTACATGGATATATATGGCTTGGGGATAATATTCCAATATTAATCCCACATTCCTATATGTTTTATACCATGCACCATTGCAAACCGTCTTAGTAGAACTATAATTGGTTATTGATAACCAAACTACCCCAGGACCCAATCTTGTTGGTTCCACTCAGTAATATGAAAGCAGATTAGTGGAACCAAAAAAATACAATAATTCCGCCTCTTTGTATATTAATCTAGAAGATATGTAATAATATCACCTGTATGTGACATCTATAAAATCTGTATATAGAAAAATAAGTTTTGTCATTTTATTAAACCACTAACACATAATTATATCAATAGTTTTTAGTTAGATTAGGATAAATGGAAAGAGGGGGCCATAGAGGGGGTGAATTTCATTTTAAAAAATTATAAAATAATAAGTAAAAAAAACATGAAATTGAGTGATTTAATATAATCAATGTAACATTAGTAAGAGATTCAAAAAAATAAGTGTATTTTGAATTCAAAATAACAAATTAAATGAGAAAGTGATTTATTTTAAGAGATTATGTGTGGATTAAATGATTGATTGATTAATTGAATGAAGGTGATTAATAAATAATATATTTTGAAAGTAAATAAGGAACCCAATCTATTAAGGAAGTTTGATAATAGCTCAATAATAGACACTACGTCTCTCATATAAATAGATTTTATGTTTAATGTATTAGTCCTTTACTTTAATGATATTAAAGATACCAAAAATCTCTTTCTTTTTAATTTTTTTTATAAAAAGAAACTAAAATTTTACCCGACCCTATATTTTTACTAGTTGTATATAGAAACATAAAAAATAAAAGTATCCCTTTCCTTTTAGTGGTTTTGTAAAGAAACCTTAATGCCTCACTTTTATTATTTATGAGAGCCAAAATAAAAAGAAGGACGAAGAGAGAGAATTATTTAGGAATAATAAATTTAATGATTAGTCTCAATCTGAAGGAATAATAATGGACACTAGGAGATATAGAGAGTAATATTAGAGAAGTGATAATGATTTATAAAGAATACACATTTTTGTTTGGAAATGAGAGGGAAAGTGTTTCAGGGAGTAATTTGATTATCATAGAGAATTTTCATTTAGAATTGTAAAAAAAGCATGTTTCCATGACTTAAAGGGATATATTTATGGGCTCCAAGGTTATTGATTATCCTATAAAATCAATATGGGTACAATCAAGTTAGAGGAGACCAAATTATCACATTCATGAACATAATAAATTCTTTTTTGGACCAACTTCTTTGATGGAACTAGGTAGTTTGTGTGCTTACTATAGCTTTAGATGATCTAGAAAACTTCCACCGACTAGCTTATTCTATCCACTAGCTGTCCAGTGCACTCTAGATAGTGTTAATAATTTTGAAGTTTTTCATCAGATGGATGGTGGCTTTCCACCTACTAGAAAGTGATTTGTTTTATCTTAGGTGGTTCTTTCCATCACCATCAGGTAGCTGGTGTTATCACACAAGGTATTTAGTGATTCTAGCTGATATGGGATGATGAAAATGACATCATCACTTTGTTTAAAGACTTATTTTTGTTCAATATATTCCCTTATTGATATCAAAACATTATAACTGAAATACACTCAATTGAAATGGTTATGAAACTAAATGGTGTTTTTGATCATTAAAGTATTAAGTGAGAATCACAATAATCACCCCATTTTTGAAAATCACAAACACTTGAATATAAATATTACAAATACCAAATGATATTAAAATAAGTGATTTATAAAAATAATTTCCAAATTAATTTTCAAATAAATAAAAAGATATTTTTCCAAATCAATTTTTAGTCATAAAATTTTGAAATGTTTTATAAAAAATTGTAAATTTAAAACCACATAAGATATTTTCATAAATATACTATCTTTTATAAAAACAAATAATTTTTATCATCCTTATAAAAGAAAAATATAAAGTTATAAATTTACCCCCTTTTAATAAAAACGAATTTTTAAAGAAATTATAAATAAATTTTAATAAGTTCTTCACTTAACTTTTACCAGGAATTTTTTTGGGTTAGTGATTATAAAAAAACATGTAAAATAGATACATAAATAAATTTTAGAAATAAAAAGGATATGAGTAATATAAAAAAATAATAATGTAATTTTTTTACCCATAATTAATGATCTTTAGAGAGAAAAAATTAATTTAGAAATAGATTTTGAATTTTGAATTTTTATTGAAAATAAAATTTATTTGAAACATGTTCAAGATTTGAAAAATAAAATTTAAGTAAAATATAGTTTTCAAAGTAAAATGAAAATAATTCTCAACATAAATATATTAAAAAATTAGTTTTCAAATAAGTTTAATAATTGAAAAAAGTGTGTTTTCTCTAGGAAAATTTTGATAATAAAAATATTAGATCCCACTTAGTTAATAAATTATAAATATAAGGAGCCACTGAACATTTGTAATTAATATATAAACATAATTTTTTAAATAATGTAAATGATTAATAAATCACTTGTATAATAAATAATTGGAAGTTTTTAATTTAAATAAAAAAATTAACTTAGAAATTCTATTCCATCATTAAGTCTTTGTAAATATTATTTCAATAAACCAAAAACAATTCCTCAATAGTGTCAAACTAGGTGTGTAGTAAAGGCCCACTTCTCCTAACTAGGGTGAAAACCATATTGAAAACCAAACCCACCCTTTTTGAGGTAATAACCACTAGGTGCTTATTCATCAGAACCACATCCACTTGTTTGTATCCTACATGAATGTTTTTATTAGATTATCACACTTCCTTAACAAAAACAAAATTATGAAATGTTTGAAAACATTTTTAAAGATATTTCTTTTTTTTTAAAATATTTTATTTTGATTTTTTTAAAAAAAAATTTAATTAATTTTTTTTATAAATAATGATGCTTGAAAAATTTAAGGAAAAAATATCACAAGATATTCATACCCAACTCACCTTTGATAAAGTAAAAATAATTAGTTCAAGGAGTTTAATTGAAATATTTTCTAATTGAATGTTGGTGAAAACAAATTCAAGAACGATATCACCTTTTTGAAAGTTATTTGTAAGAAATTTTTGTCTTAGATCAATGTTGTTAGTGAAATATTATTGGATAGGATTTATAGACATGCTAATTTCACTAGTATTATCACACTTCATAGGGTCATAATTACATGTAAGATTATAACATAATAGTGTATGTTTCATCCATATGATTTGGTTTCAACAAATAATATTGGATATGTATTCCTCCTTGACTATAGAAAAATAAATAAAGTTTTTATTCTTACTAATTCATGAGAAGAGGGATTTTCCTAGTAGGTGGAAGCCCCTTTAGTACTTTTCTTATCTAGTTGGCATATTATAAAATCCACATCGAAAAAATGATTAAGTTAAAGATAAGTATCCTTCGAATAAAATAATCTAAGGTTTATGGTTATTTTAAAATATCTAAAAATTATTTTGAGATCTTTCAAATGAGAATAATTTCTATGTGATTAAAAATGATCTCAGAAGAAAACACTAAACATGATGTTTGGTCGAGTATCAATAAGGTAAATAAGTCTCCTGGTCATACTTTTATAAATCTTGTTTTCAACTAGTTCACTGATTTCATACAATGTTAGTTTATAAGTATTACTCATGGGTGAAATTATTTCTTTATCAAGAAACATTCAAAAATAATTTAAAATATCATTAGTGTATTTACATTGTTTTAGAAAATTTCCATCAATATTTTGAGATATTTGAAAATCAATGAAGGATTTGAGTTCTCCCATAAAAATAATTTCAAATTATTTATTCATTAGATCCGAAAATTCATTTCAAATAGGTTCTTTATTTGATAAAAATATCACTATTAATATAAATTTAAATAGTTAATAAATAATTTGGAAATTTTTTCAGAAAAATAGTAGAATCAACCTTTCCCATTTTAAAATTATTTGATAATTTTTTTAGCCTTTCATACCTAGCCTAAGAGGCTTGTTATAAACCACATAGTGATTTGGATAAATATAAAATATTATTTTTAAAATTAATACCAATTTGTTTTCCGCCAAAACATTTTTAAAAATAAAACAATTTAGAAAATTACTTTTGAATTCCATTTAAAAAAATTAAAATTAAAGCAAGAAGAAAATTACAATAGGATTCTAATGAAATTTATCTAAGAATCAGGTGAAAATAATTCACCATAATCAATACCTTATTCTTTATTATTTTTAGAAACAAGTATATCCATATTATTATTTATATTTCCTTCCTCATCTAACTTGTTTTTGAAAACACATTTGGTTCCAACAATTGGATGATTGATGGTTCATTACACAAGAGTCCAAACTATATTACATTGGATTTTTTTAAACTCCTATTTAATATAATGTATCAAATTTTCATCAATAATAGCATCATAAAGGGTTTGAGGATCAAATATAGAGATAAAATATTTATTTTCAACCTTATTTAAGACTAACCATCTAGTATAAATTTCATATTTTAATTCACCTATAAAATTATATAAGGGATGATATTTTTATTTAACACATGATTTAGAAAAAGGAGTAGATTGGGGTTATTTTTCACCTTCGATTTGTTTAAATGTTTGAGGTTTAGGTAAGGTTAAACAATTTTTGGTCATATACATCATCACTATGATGATAAGATTCTGGTAAATTATCATTAAACAAGATTTGAATTAACTCTTATAGGATTTTAGTTCTATTATTTAGGAACTTTTTAGGCCTTACTAGAGTTAAAGTACCCAAGAAAGATAACATAATTAGATTTCGGGTCAAACTTTCCTAGGTTTTACTTGGTTTTAAGGATAAAAAATTTACACCCAATATCCTTAAAACAAAAAATTACAGAATATTGAATTACCAAAGTTCATACAGGGATTCTTGTAAGGAAGGGTCTTATAAGAACATGGTTAATGAAATAACAAGTGATACTGACCACCTTGACCAAAAATCATCGAGGGAGATTAAATTTATTAAAAAGAGTTCTAGTAGCCTCTTTAAGGGTACTATTTTATCTTCTATATCCCCATTTTGTTTAGGTTTTCTAGGAGTAGAGAAAGATTGATGATAAACTTGAGAATCTCAAAGTTCATAAAAGTATTTATTAAAACATTCTCTTCCATAGTCACTTTTTTGAGATAATATCTTATGGCCATTTCATTTTTAAATTTCTTGGAAAATTTGAAAAAGATTTTCTAGGTCTTGTTTTTATGATACAAGAAATAACTGATGTATATCTAGTATAATAAACAATAATTAAAAAGGTGCAGTAATTACCTCTTATACTAAAAACTTTAGTCGATCCAAAAAGACTAGGGTGAACAATTTCTAAGGATTTAGAGGTAGAAACTTCCTTTTTAGAGATAATATAAGATGTTTTATTACTACTAAGTTGGAAAGGATTATAAAAAATGTTATCTTTGAAAGAAAAATTATTTAAATCTCATACTAGATGGTTATTATTCCAATTGACTCGTGTGTATGTGTTGTAACGACCAAGGAGTATATACCAAACCCAAGACTCAGTTTCTTGTTCACTTAAACACTTAATATTTTAGCATGCAATAAATTTTAAATCTACTATATAAGTATTTTAGAAATTATATGAAATGAAAAAAAGTTTTCATTAATAATTTAAAACTTAACAAAAAAAATTCAAAAGTAATTCTAAAACCACTATCACATAATAGACTAATATTTCATAAATTATTATTAAATATGATTACAAATAAAAAATATTTAATTAATGGATATTTAAAAAAAGTAATCATATGAATACTAGTGATTTTATTTTTTGAATCATATCATTAAGTTACATTTCCTCCATCAATTTTTTTATGATGATTGAATTTGGAAGGATCAGCCCACATATTCCTCAAACATATGCTATCTATATACTGAGAATGTTCTTTGGTTTTATTCTCAAGAAATTTCTCATAAAAAATATCAATAGAATATTGATTTTAGTAGTAATATTTTGGGTCCACTTAAGTTAGCTAATAAAGATGTTGGAATCCAAACATGTTTAGAAAAAAAATTAATTATAAATGTTATATAAGAGATGGATTATCTTTGGCCTATCATATATAAAATGATTAAAATTAAATTTATAAACAAGTTGTCTAAATTTTATACAGTAATTATTTTATTTGGAAACATACCTTAACAAAATTATTCTTTTAAGAATTTTTAGAAAGATTATATTATTTTGAAAAACCAATTTTGGATTTTTTTAACAAAAAATTATGGACCCAAAAATAATATTTAAATATTGGTCACCATAGGTGAATTGAGAAAGAGTATTTTTAATAAATTTAATTGTATATTCAAAATTCTCATTTTTTGGTTGTTATTTTAATTCTAAAACCAAATTAAACTTTTCTTTTAAAAGCTGATATTTTTTTAAAACAAATTTAGTATACTTCATATTATGATGATTAAATTTTGAATTATTTAAAAAAACATTTTGAAGTTGATCTCTATAATAAAAAATATCTTCATAATATAGAGAAGTGGTTAATTAATTAGAAGAAGAAGAGTAATAATTAGAACTAATTTAATTAAATTCATCACATACCTTATTTTTGAAAATAAGGATCTTTTCACTTTTATCACTTGATCTAGATGCATAAAGGGAGTCATCTCTAGCACTGGAAGATGTTACTTTAATATATTTATTTCCATGTTTCTTATACTTATGTTTCTTTCTGTTCAACGGTACATATATCTTGATATTACCCTCTATTTTTCAACTGAAACAAGTAACTTATGACTCTTGATTCTCTTTTTTAGTTAAGTAGTTAGATATTTTATTTCTCATGAACATGTTCATATTTTTGGAAAGATGAGTGATTTCATTTTCATTTTTGGATGATTTATCATTTATATCCTTGAAAAAATTAACTTTTTAACCGCCACAACTTTATTATCATATTTTTAGCTTTTATCTTCATAATTATCTCACAGGTCATGAGAGATCCAATAAGCTCCTGGATAATCATGTTATTTTTGTCTTTAGATTCTTGGATTAGTAACACATTATTTTCCCAATTACTTGGTCAAAACAAAAGGATTTCATTGATTAATGTTTCTATAGAAATAGTATTGTAGAGACCCAAAGCTTGACATACATATACATTACAATAATTTTGCGTAATACTTAATACATGACAAAAACAGATTCCCATAGACCGTATTAGTTTAGTGTCGTAGGAAACTTAGAACATTACCTTCTAATCATGGTGAAAGATATTCAACATCTCCCACAAAGATCTTCCAATTTGGTTTTATTACCTAAAACCTTTTGTTATATCCTGGGGAAAATAAAACATAAAAAGGGGTGGGCTCAAATGCTCCGTAAGGGTAAACATGGATGACATAAAACAATCCCTAAACATTTGAACGTAAGAACATGAACATAAAAAATAAAAATCATGAGTAATGACATGAATCTTGGCAGTTCATAAGGCATAGATAAAGAAATAATATTAATAATGATAAAATATCATGGGGAATAAAACCTTTAATTGTGGAAAGACATTAAGAACATGATATGATTTCCATAGTAGCCAAGACATTTCTTCCAAGACAATCATAGTGGACAAAGTCCCTTACTGAATCGAGTTCACTCCTCGTTCTAGTCCTGTATCACGTAACTAGATTAACTTGCTGTTCCATCCATGTCTATCTCATGAGATATAAATCTTTACCCAATGCATTAGAGGGAGATATAGGTCCCACCCATATAATAATGAAATCATTCTTTCATGTTCCACAAAATAAACAAACATCATTCATAATAACCCAACAAATAAAATGAGTTTCATAAACATCATATCATCATAACATAATCCATATAAAAGAAATGGATATCATTTCATCATTTGAAAAATTAAACCATGTAAATAATAGAGACATTATACTTGATACATAAAAATACTAAATAGTTTTGATAAAACACTTGAAATGAATTCTTGAGGAAAATATCCTTTCTTCTTCAAAATGATTTTCTTTTCTCAAAATGCCAAAAAAATTTATAAGAAAAGGGTTTTGTTGAAAATAATCATGAAATTTTGTAGAGTAATCTTCATTGAAATAAGTCGTTATGATACCGTAAAAATCCATTCACACTATATAATTCAAAAAAAAAATTCTTTTCATACTTTTTCCAAAAAAGTCAAAAAGTACCTTATATGGTAACCAAAGGAAAGATTCCATCAATACAATGTGGTAAAAAGTCCAAACAGGGTAAAACTGACTTTAAACATACATGGAGGAATAGTAAAAATTTTATGAAAACATTTTTAGAAAACATGTACATGGATGATAAACATAACCCCAGTAAATACTTACGTATAAGCAATCTCAGATAAAAATGAGATTTGCAAAATTATCCCTTACCATAGGTCCAATTTCTTCTACACGTGTCCGAAACTTCTGTATAGTGGTTTTAAACATATTATTAACTTGTAAAAGAACCATAATAATATTTATGATATCATATATTATTCACTTATGACTTTATATTACCCGTTATTTTGTCAATTCCATGTTAAAACAACATTTTGAGTAAAATCGTTTCATTTATCACACGTGTTTGGAATTTTTGTTCTTGATATTATTACTTATATCCTGATTTAATTAATTATAGAATGTAAAACATGATTTATATATAACATATATATTTATCATATAAATATATATGATATATCAATAAATGTAATGAATTACACCATTCATGGAGACGGTAGGCCGTACGTACGCATGAACGCTGTATTCGTTTCCTTATTGAAATGAATGGAATTAAGTAAATGGAACATATATGTACATAAATACAATATAATTATTATGTTATATCTTTCATGATTATTTATTATATATAATTTATAATCATTC
The DNA here is from genome assembly GCA_963277665.1 of Viscum album. NCBI lineage: Eukaryota > Viridiplantae > Streptophyta > Magnoliopsida > Santalales > Viscaceae > Viscum > Viscum album. The sequence continues at coordinate 572,334,397 of OY728151.1, forward strand.
TTGAATGGTTAACATGGAGAGTGAATCTCATCACGTCGTGGAGACGATAATCCATCTGTACGCACGAGCGATGATATCGTTCCCATAATTATTGAATGGAATGGGAGTGGATGATATAATATATAATAATAAGTATAATGTTATAATAACCATATATAATTTTTCTTTACACCATTAAACTCATCCAGGTAAGGTGGTGGTGGAAAAACAGATTACACCACGACGTGGAGACGATATTCCGTACGTACGCACGCGTGATGATTTCATTTTCCGTATGCTGGATAGAAGGTAAAATAGGGTTGTTTCATATTTATAATAACATATCAGTTTATTAGTGATACTAATTTTATTAATTTATAATGAAACAAATAAATAATAGGAAGTAGAAGAAGAATGAAACTTGAATGAATCGGTAGAAGATATTACCTCTTCCTCGACATGCCTCTTTTAAACTTCCTCTTAGAGAACTAGAGCTGTTCTTTTGAGAAGACCAAAACCTATATTATATAACTAGATATTTTGAGAAGATAAATGGTTAGGGGGTTTCCGAGCTTGAAGGCTCAAAATTGTTTTTGGAGGAGAGGGAGAAGGTGCCCTTTTATAAGGCAGGAGAGGGGCACCTTTGGAAACATAAGAGATATTAATTTATAATAAATTCCAAGACCACTTAAAAACATCAAAAAATGACTCAATTAGAATATGAGATTATATAGGGTTGTAATATAATAAAACAATAAAATTTAGACATGTTTTGAATTTATTTTAAACCTTATCAAATTGATTTATCCTTATTTAATATATTTAATTTTATTTGTGGTAATAATATTCTAAATTTTAAATTATTATAAATAATTACTTATGTGTTGTAAATTGTCCATTATTAGATACTTTATGATATTTTAGACCATATAAATTTAAATTTATAATTTATAATTTTTTTGTGATTTTTAAATAATTTTATAATATGTTATTTTTATAAAATAACAATAGTGTCAATTTTGACACTATTCATTTATTTGACTTTAAATAAAATCTACACAGAAGATATATTAGAAAAAAAAATTCAATAGATTTCCAATATGTCATATTCATATATAAAATTTTTGGATCACATTAAATAGTTTATATATTATTTATTTTAATATTTGTAAAACCATTTATTTGATATTTCAATCAATAAAATACTTTCAATATCACTATTGTGTCATCATTAATGATTATTATTTAATCCATAAAAATTCTAAATAAATTCACATGATATATATAAATTTATTATCTTTCTGGAGACTTTTTATGTTCGAAGTTTAATGAAGTTTGTCACTAAATAAAAATTGTTACACTTATAAGATATAAGAGAGTGACATGTTGTCACTTTCTTTGGTTTTATTTACAATCATATCATTTTCATGGTAAATATTCCATAAAACAAATCTATTTTGGACCTTAGGAGATATGGGTATACTTTTATTCATCCAATAGAATTTTGGCTGGTGTTAGGGTAATTTTATAATTTTATTTTTACCCTTAATTACACGATTTACCTTTAACTGTAGTAAATAAAAAATACCGTAGTTACTATTCATAATGTCAAAAAAATAAAAGTAAACTATTAACATAATTTAGACCAATTGAATCCAAATATAGAATCCATTTTTCTAAATTCAAAACACATAAGTTGTAGTAATTAATTTAAAATTAATCCCGTTGTTAAAAAAACGGGTTTTAAAAGTTAAAACATTGTCAAAGATTGAAATGTTTTTACCTATGAATTCAATATAAAATTAATGGAAATGACATGAATTATATTAAATGGTAAAAATATATTCTATTTATACTTTAAAACCATTCAATATTATAATTTAACCATATAAATTATCTCGATGAAAACTATTTTTTTAATTAAAATTTATCGTATTTTTACTATTCATCAAAATAGGAAACTTATCAGAAAAATATCAACAATTTATCCAAAGTAATTTTTTATATCCTGATTCCAAAAAAGAATTTTATATTTTCAAATTGAACTTCTAAACATGTCAAAACTAGATTTATGGTGGGTGCACCATCAAAAGGAGGCGAAACTGCATTTTTTGAAAAATACTCATTTTACGAGAAAAAATTATTTTGTTCTCATACCATGTTATATAAAAATTTTAAGGTGAATTATAATGTCATATAATTCAAAATTTGGTTACTAATTTTCATAACGGCTAATTCATAATAATATTATAATAATATATCTTTGTTTAGTGAAACCCATTATTGCGTACTACACACGCTATCGAGGAAGGTCATGATTGCATGTAATGCCAGCCAAGTCAGGGATGAATGTAGTGAAAGCTCCATTTTGTGTTGCATATAACATAATCCATACTTATTTCATTTATACATTAAACAAAATCTATACTTAATGTTGCGTAGAAATTTCCACAAAATGAACTTGAAATTGTGTGTAACACGAGGCAAGAATAGTGTTGTGTATACTGCAAGCTAATACAGTGTTGTGTATAGTACAAGATAATTTTGGTGTAGTGTAAAATAGAAGACATCAATGAAATTAAAAAAAATATATCTCATAAAATCTCTGGATGTTACATTCTACCCTCCTTAAAATGAATTTCTCCCCCAAAATTCGTCGGGGTTATAAATTGTTTACTACTTGAAATTTTCATTCATATAAACCCACATCATAAAAATGAATTCTAAAACTTAATTTTAAAAAGTGAAGAATGAAACATAATGGTTACCCAAATTAACTCACAACTGGGTTTCCACATAGGAGAACATAGGTGAAAATATGGATTTGGAAGAAAAATATAACCATCAACTTCTGATGAAGAGTGGTAGAGGACATGACTATGAAAAAGCCAAAAATTAGAAACCATTTATTTGTGATGATCAAAGGTACCGTCTGATTCATCGAATATGAGGGTACTAGGATGACATTTTGTGTTTTCAAGATCATTTCACTAATATTGAAGAATTAAAATAAATACTTACTTGATTTTGGTACAATCTCATGATTGTTTGTGCCTTAAACAATTTCCACTTCATCTCTTAAAGAAATGAAGTTGAATTTGTCTTCCGTGAAGTGTTAGCAGATCATGCGATAGAATGATAGGTCATTCCATCTGTCTCAAACATAAGGTTAGAAAAAGTTATTTACATAAGTCCGTCTTATGGTGAGATTAACTGTATATAATTCAAAAAATAGAATTATACTTCAACTATTATACTTCTGAATAAAATAAAACTAATTTCTACTAACTAGGGACTTCCTGTAGGCCAGTGGTAGGCGATAAAGGCCTGTCACACTTTGGTTGTGGTATCTATTGCCGCATCCTTGTCCGACGCGACGTGTTTTCACCAATCTTATGGGTTTTCCTTTTTCTAAAACTATACTATTACAACATTCCAGAAATAATATAAAAAATATCTATCCTTAAACAATACTATCTGATGACCAACTTAATGCATTCAAACCTTTAGGCTTATCAGAAATACTTCTGTCCAATATCATAGTATACAAAAAATGACTACTAGAAAGGTCATCTACCAAGCATGTGAATACCATCATTTATCCCCCATATATCATAAGAAATATCTTGTTGGTCACATTCCAAACATTTCAATTCCTTAATCATGTATTATCTTGAAAAATGAATACCCATTGAACTTTAGTGAAAACATGAATGTTGTCAAAAGATAACTCTTTCCACATACCAAAATCCCAAAATTTCTATATACTCAAACCATGATATCAGTTTGTCCTTATATCAGTCATGAGCTCATTAATAATATCCATAATATTATTTTCTCATTATCCATTCATTATGAACATATCATCTTCTTTCCAAAAATATCTAAATAACCTTTCATGGTTACCGGTACCATTCAACATATACTTTCAAATACTTTAGAAAAAACAATAGTGTTACAATCCTTAGATTATTTTTATTCCATAGTACCATTAACATAACTCTTGGTAAACATACAATCATTCCACTACCTTCTTAAACCATTGGTAGAGCTTCATCATTTTATTCCTCAACACTTCTTTCATCTCATATATCATTTGTAGTTTCTTCATCTTCATCAACATAAATACTACTAATACGACCATGCTGATTCTCTTCAAGATATTTTCCCTTAGGGCATTGGTTTTTATAATTCACATACATTCCACATTTAAAACATTTAATCATTGTTGATGTTATAGAAATAACATTATCCTTGTCCATGGTGTTAACTGAACATTTTCCATTGCACTTAATGGGTTTGTGTCCTTCTTTTCCACACCCAAATCATCTTCTAGTTCCTTTGAAACATTCTCCTTGATGCCTCTTCCTACATGATTTACATGAGGGAAATTAAACATTCTTTCCTCCATGATCATCATGAAACTCCATCTTTCTCATATTAGCCGAGTTATTAAACTTACCAATGTTGATATTATTGGTCATATTATGAGATTTCTGATTAGAAATAATAATAATTTTTCACCTTCAAAATTCCATTTCATTTGGATTCTCAGGAAGAATATCATTCCGTTGTCCATCATATTCTCCATTAACATGAATATTCCTCTTTCCAGCCATTTTCTAAAACCCAAAAAGAATAGTGTGAGAGGCAAAAATCATGTTAGGAAAACAATATAATAAAGGGGAGTACTTTCAATCTCTAACATCTTAGGTTTAATCCTAGGTTATTCATGAATTTTATCATAATTCTATGACTGTAACCTAATCTTATACATACCCTTAGGGACATCCCTAGACATACCTTAGAAATATCTCAAGGGATCTCACTTAATGTTTTCGCATACTTGTTTCCAAAGGTTGACTAAACCTTCACTATGATAACAACTGTAGAGACCCAAAGCTTGACGTACATATATATTACAATACTTTTGCGGAATACTTAATACATGACAAAAACAGATGCCCAAAGACTGTATTAGTTTAGTGTCTTTGGAAACTTGGAACATAATCTTCAAATCATGGTGAAAGTTCTTTAACATATCCAATAAATATCTTACCATTTGGTTTTCTTACGTCAAAACCTTTATTTATATCAATGAAAAAAGAAAACATAAAAAGGGGTGAGCTCAAATGATCAGTAAGGGTAAACATGGAGAATATAAAACAATCCCTAAACATTTGAATGTAAGAACATGAACATAAAACATCAAAATCATGAATAATGACATAAATTGTGGAAGTGCATAAGGCATAGATCAAAATAGAACATTAATCATGATAAAATAGCATGGGTAATAAAACATGTAATTGTGGAAAACCATTAAGCACATGATATGATTTCCATAGTAGAAAAGGCATTGCTTTCAAGACCATCATAGTGGAAAAAGTCCCTTACTGAATCAAGTTCACTCCTCATTCCAGTCCTGTATCACTGAACTAGATTAACTTTCCATTCCAGCCATGTCTATCTCATGAGATATAAATCTTTACCCAATGAATTAGAGGGAGATATAGGTCCCACCAATCTCATAATGAAATCATTATTTCGTGTGCCACAAAATAAACATACATCATTAATAATAACCCAACGAATAAAATGGGTTTCGTAAACATCATATCATCATAAAATAATCCATATAAAATAAATGGATATCATTTAATCAAAAGAAAAATCAAACCATGTAAATAATAGAGAAATTATACTTGAAACATAAACATACTAAATAGTTTTAATAAAACACTTGAAATGAATTCTTGAGAAAAATATCCTTTCTTCTTCAAAATCATTTTATTTTCTCAAAATGCCATGAAATTTTATAAGAAATGGATTTTGTTGAAAATAATCTTGAAATTTTGTAGAGGAATATTCCTTGAAATAATTTTTTATGAAATTTTAAAAATCCATTCATTCCATATAATTCAAAAAAAACATTCTTCTCGTACTTTTGCCGGAAAAGTCAAAAAGTACCTTATATGGTAACCAAAGGAAATATTCCTTCCATAAAATGTGGTAAAAATTCAAAAAAGGGTAAAAATAACTTTAAACATACATGGAGGAATAGTAAAAATTTTATGAAAACATTTTTAGAAAACATGGACATGGATGATAAACATAACCCCAGTAAATACTTATGTATAAAAAATCTCAGATAAAAATGATATTTGAAAAATTATCCCTTACTTTAGGTCCAATTTATTCTATACATGTACGAAACTACTGTATAGTGATTTTAAACATATTATTAACTTGTAACAGAACCATAATAATATTTATGATATCATATATTACTCACTTATGACTTTATATTACCCGTTCTTTTGTCAATTCCATGTTAAAGAAGCATTTTGGGTAAAATCGTTTCATTTATCATGCGTGTTTGGACTTGTTGTTCTTGGTATTATTACTTATATCCTGATTTACATAATTAAAAAATGTAAAATATCATTTATATATAACATATATATTCAGCATATAAATATATATGGTATATCAATAAATGGAATGAAATACACCGTTCATGGAGACGGTATGCCGTACGTACGAATGAACGCTGTATTCGCTTCCTTCTTGAATTGAATGGAATTAAGTAAATGAAACATATATGTACATAAATACAGTATCATTATTATGTCATATCTTTCATGATTATTTATTATATATACTTCATAATCATTCTTGAATGGTTAACATGGAGAATGAATCTCATCGCATCGTGGAGACGATAATCCATACGTACGCACGAGCGATGATATCGTTCCCATAATTATTTAATGAAATTGGAGTGGATGATATAATATCTCATAATTTTTATTATGTTATAATAACCATATTTTTTTTTTACACCATTATACCCATCCAAGTAAGGTGGCCGTGGAAAAACAGATTACACCACGACGTGGAGATGGTATTCCGTACGTACGCACGCGCGGTGATTTCATTTTCCGTATGATGGATAGAAGGTGAAATAGTGTTGTTTCATATTTATAATAACATATAAGTATATTAGTGATATTGATGATATTACTTTATAATGAAACAAATAAATAACAGGAAGTAGAAGAAGAAAGAAACTCGAATGAATCAGTAGAAGAGATTACCTCTTCCTCAACGTGCCTCTTTTAAACATTCTCTTAGGGCACTAGATTTGGTATTTTGAGAAGAACATAACCTCTATGATATAATTAAAGATGTTGAGAAGATAAATGGGTAGGGGTTGTCCAATCTTGAAGGCTCAAAATTGTGTGTGGAGGAGAGGGAGGAGGTGCCCTTTTATAAGGGAGGAGAGGGGCTCCTTGGGAAACATAAGAAATATTGATTTATAATAAATTCCAACCCCAATTAAAAACGTCCAAAAAATGACTCAATTAAAATATGAGATGATATAGGGTTGTAATATTATCAACCAATAAAATTTAGACATGTTGTGAATTTATTTTAAACCTTATCAAATTGATTTATCCTTATTTAATCTAATTAATTTTATTTGTGGTAATAATATTCTAAATTTTAAATTGTTATAAATAATTACTTGTGTGTTGTGAATTTTCCATAATTGGATACGTTATGATATTTCAGACCATATAAATTCAAATTTATAATTTTTAAACATTTTTTTGATTTTTAAACAATTTTATAATATGTTATTTTTATAAAAAAACAATAGTGTCAATTTTGACACTATTCATTTATTTGAATTTAAATAAAATCTACACATAGGTTATATTAGAACCAAAATATTTAATAGATTCCCAATTTGTCATATTAATATTTAAAATTCATTTATCACATTAAAAAGTTTATATAATATTTATTTTAATATTTTTAAAACCATTTATTTGATATTTCAATAAATAAAATAATTTCAATATTACTATTGTGTAATCATTAATGAAAATTATTTAATCCCTAAAAATTCTAAATAAATTCACATGATGTAGAAAATTTTATTACACTTCTGGATACTATTAATTTTTGATGTTTTATGTAGTTTATCACTAAATTAAAATTATTACACTTATAAAATATAAGAGAGTGACATGTTGTCACTTTCTTTGGTTTTAATTATAATTATATCATTTTCATGGTCTATAGTCCATGAAACGAATCTATTATGACCCTTAGGTGATATGTTTCTAATTTTATTCAAGCAATAGAATTTTTACAGGTTTAGGGTAATTTTATAATCTTATATTTACCCTTAATTACCCAATTTACCTTTAACAGTAGTAAATAAAAATTACCATAGTTACTATTCATAATGTCAAAAAAAATAAAATTAACCTATTAAAATAATTTATACCCACTTAATCCAAATATTTAATCCATTTTTCAAAATTAAAAACATAGAAGTTGCAGTAATTAATTTAAAATTAATCCCGTTGTTAAGAAAACGTGTTTTAAAAGATAAAACATTGTCAAAGATTGAAATGTTTTTACCTATGAATTAAATATAAAATTAATGGTAATGACATGAGTTATATTAAATGATAAAAATATATTATATTTATACTTTAAAACCATTCAATATTATAATTTAACCATATAAATTATCTCAATGAAAAAAGTTGTTTTTAATTTAAAATTTAGCATATTTTTATTATTCATCAAAATAAGAAACTTATCAGAAAAATGTCACAAAATTTATCGAATGTAAATTTATATATCCTGATTCCAAATAAGAATTTTATATTTTCAAATTGAACTTATAAACATGTCAAAAACTAGATTTAAAGTTGGTGCACCCTAAAAAGGCGGCAAAACTGTATTTTTTGAAAAATACTCATTTTACCAGAAAAAATTATTTTGTTCTCATACCATGTTCTATAAAATGTGTAAGATGAATTAAAATGTCATAAAATTAAAAATTTAGTTACTACTATTCATAACGGCTAGTTCATAATTATATTATAACAATATATCATTATTTAGTGAAACCTGGTATTGCGTACTACACACGCTATAGAGGAAGGTCACGATTGCGTGCAATGCAAGCCAAGTCAGGGATGCGTATAGTGAAAGCTCCATTTGGTGTTTCATATAACATAATAAATACTTATTTCATTTATAAATTAAATAAAATCTATAATTAATGTTGCATAGAATAATTTCCACAAAACGAACTTGAAATTTTGTGTAAAACGAGACAAGAATAGTGTTGCGTATACTGCAAGCTAATACGGTGTTTTGTATAGTACAAGATAATATTGGTGTAGTGTACAATATATGACATCAATGAAATTAAAAATAATATATCTCATAAAATCTCAGGGTGTTAAAAGTATCACCAAGATACTTTCTACTGTTTAATATGACAGTAAAATGTGTAAAAATATCAATAATAGATTCATTTAGATGCATAATAAAAGCTTAAAAATATTTTCTATACATATAAAGTATAGTATCATTATCTTTTTTTGTTCATTCATGAGTGAATTATAAGATTTTTTAGATTTAATGGGCTGTTTTCTTGTAGATATACTATTAAAATAATTTTGGTCTAAACAATAATGGAGGGAACTCATAGCTTCCCAATTTAATTCAAATGAAAAAATATCATCTGGTGACCATTTTTATTCTTTTTAACTAGTATGAGTATAACTATGATTGAAAATTTTCCATATAGGATAATAAATAATTCTAAGAAAGGTTGACTATCGCATCCCACATTTTTTACTACATAAATTTTCGTTACAAGGTACAAATAGAGCTCTCCAACTGCATTGCTGATCGACTAGCATTTCCCCATACAAAACTGTACAGTGCCTGGTTTCGATGTAGGTTTCCATACCCTCTCATTCTTCCAATCCGGTTATCTCTGCTTCTGGTGAATGCTACTGGTGCTCTGATCCTCATTTGGGCCCCGCTCTGTGTGAACTAGGCTACTTCATGGTCTTCAATGGCCCGAAGGCCCTATGGCCCGAAGGCCTTAGATGGCCCGAAAGCCCAAATTAGGTGAATAGTCCAACTATTACAGTACCAAACAGTTCCTGCTATAGTATTTCTACAGTACTACTACAGTACCCTGGAAATTCACCTCCACCCAGTTTTGAACCTGGGTCTATTAAGCATGGTATTTCTTTGGGCCTATGGGTCATGGTTTACGGGTCATGTCGGGCCTTCTGCCTTAGGCCTACGAGTCATGTACGGGTTCCCCTTAAACCCTTAAAAGGGGGATTATCTATAATAAAATAAAAAAAGGCCTTCGGGCCATTTGGGTAAGGTAAAAATAGAGGATATTTTAAATTTTAGTTTCTTAGAAATCCGGAATATAATACATGAAAACATAAAACATTATTCTAATCCACTTGAAAGGACTATTAATGGGTTCATAATTAGTACATTTACTACGTCACATATCCTTGGGACCTAATTCACCAAGGTGTCATAAATGAAAATTACCAAGGTTATTCACCAAGGTATCATAAAACTTGTCATCTATAAAGATTAAATTTATTTATCCATTTCATTGGAGTGATATCAGGGTGTAACGTTCATATTTATTAATTTTATATGATCCACATAGATCATAATAAATTATTTCATTAATTACTTGTGGAGATTAATGAATGGGTTTCTTATTAAAATCATGACGTACAAAAGTGCTTAAAGACATGATAATTACCTCATTTTTGTCCCATGAAAAGGAAAAGTGGGTTTCTTATGTGTAAATTACCTAATAAAATATATCATTTTTTACATATAGTTTAGTAACCATGGAAATAGAAATGGGTTGGTTTTCCAAAAACTAAAAATAAAAGATAATTTTTTGATGATAAGAGAGAAATTTTGAGAATTAAATTCAGCAACATAATGGGTATAAAATGTGGTTTTAAAAAAAGGGTACAATGAGAGGTGAAAAGGGAATCCCACTGATAAAACATAATTTGGAAGTAAGGGTATTATGAAAAGGATAACTAAAAAAATAAATTATAACAACTATAAGACATATACGAAAATAGGTTCTTGAATTGAAGAGAAAGGATGTATAATTCCTTTACCTCGAAGAGTTACTCCTAAATATTGAGGAATGAAAACATGGGGGCTTGAAGACACCTTTAGGGGATTCATTGAGAGTAAAAAACACCATAAATTTTGTGTATTATGGATTGGGAGTGAATATTATTGGTTAAATGGGTGGGTATTTACAAAAAAGTGGAGGGTTTGTTTAATAATTTTCAAATATAGGCCGTGGAACTCTAGCTTGTGGAAAAAGAAAAAATATTGTCTTAGCTATGGTTTCTCCCATGTTTTTGGAAATTTGGGACATATTTTATGTTATTTTAACCCACAAGAATCAATAATAATATTATATTACTTCTTTTATCATGGAAAAGAAATGTTTCCAAAAAATAATGTTTATTAGTCAAAGTTTCCTTTTTAGAATTTGGAAAGTAAATTATAGGTTTTGAAATTGATTAAAATATATTAAAATACTTTATTTTAATAAAATATACCATTTTAGTTCATCTTCTATTGTCAATTAATTATTTCATTATTATGATATAATTTTTAAGTCATTAAACATACCAAGAAACCCAAACTATATTTTTACTATTCACAGAAGTATATATTATTTTATAAAATTAAAATAAATTGAAACTAACATAATTTTTTGGGATGATTTAAAAATAATGCTTATTGTATTAGAATAATTCTCTAAATATTATTATCTTAACCTTTATATATAAAAATCCTCATTTATTAAAAAATACTAGGTTGAAAATGTATAGTAAAATTTCTAACACTTAAAGTTTAGCAAGGACGTAATAAAATTATTTTATCACTTATATTTAAATAAGAGTATTTTTATAATGTTTTTTCATTAAAATAAATATTATCCATAATACCATAGTTTATTATAGAAAATTTACATCATTTCTGAAAAGTAAAATCTATGTCCGAAAATAAATTTGTTAAATTCAAGAACAATTAAAACTGTATTTTTATTAAGAAAAACTATTGATGAAATAAAAATTTTATTTATAAAAAGGAATTACAATTTATGTAACTAAGGAATAGACACGTAACCCCTTATAATATTTGTGTATGACATAAGGGTAAGGTGTGCAATGGTGATATATTCGTGGGGCGGCTCAGATAACATCGACCGAGTGGTAATTTGCACTAAGTTAAAATTATCCCATAGGATATTTCATTCTAGATAAAATTGTTTAATTTAACCTTTAGATTGGTCAAGAGAGAACCCTAGTGATTCTATGTCCCTCCCAAGTTCTGAAAAATGGGCTTTGTATGACATGACTCTACTGGTTGAAGCCATTGCTTCTCATTTCTGTATTAATTATCCTTTTTAATTTATACTTATAAAAACTAATTATAACATTAATATTATTTCCAAGAGTAAATTTTTCAATGGTCATATTGACCAAAAATCATATTTGACCAACGATCATATAACAACCAAATCTAGATGGTCACATTTCCCTTTATACTCTGTAAATACCAATTCATTATTATAGAGATGTGGTTTTGTGGTGTATAAAACACATTTTCTGGAAAAAAAATCATTAAAAAAGTATGTTTTATTACATTCATCCCCCAATAAGAAATGTATTCCCAAACATTTTCATCTCGTTCTCTCAGTTGATAAAATGCCTGTTTACTTGTATCTCATTATGCCCTATGACTCCGACTTCACTTCTTCATATTTATGGTTCATCTACAAAACTTTTATGAGGTGGGTAGTATAGTTGTATAGAACATTGTATCTATGGTCCAAGATCTCAACTAGATCCTCCTCATAAGGAAGGTTATGTTCTAGTTGTAACACCTCCAGATTAAATACATGTGAGGGAACAGTTATGTACTTCCATAAGAGAGATAAATAGAACACATTATAAACTTGAGCTGTATTTGGCTGAAATTTAAGTCGGTAGGCCACTGCTACTATGAGATCAAGGATTTCATAGGGGAAAATGTACATGGGGATAAGATTCCCTTTCTTTACAAACCACATGACTATCTTCTATGGTGATATTAAAAATGAAATTTATTAACAACATAAAACTCCAAGTCCCTTTTATGGTTGTCAGCGCATCTCTTCTTCTAACTATGAGTAGAATTTATGTGTTATTGGATTTCATGAATCTTTTTTATCACCTCTTTCACAATATCAGGCCAAAACAACTTTCTCCATCCCAATAATCAGGAATTTTACATTGTTTCCCATATATATCTTTATAGGGTTCCATTTTAATACTAGAGTGGAAACTATTGTTGTATGAGAACTCAACTAATAGGATGTGTTGATCCCATCCACCATTAAATTACATTGAGCATTTTCTCAGTATGTACTCAAGTGATTTTATAGTTCTTTCATATTGGACATCAGTTTGGGGGTGATAGGCCATACTGAAATTCAATTTGGTATTGAGAACATGTTAACGACTTCTACAGAATTTTGATGTGAACCATGGACAACAATCAGAAATGATAAAAAGTGGAACCCAAGAAACCTCACCACATCCTTTATATATATATTGGAATATTGGTCAAGAGATAAATCTTCTCAAATAATGATGAAATGGGTAGTCTTGGTGAGTCGGTCCACTATAACCCGTATCACATTATTTCCTCTGGATTCTCTTAAGAGATCAGTGACAAATTTTATATTGATATTGTCCCAATTTCATTTCAGTATGGGTGGTGGTTTTAACAGCCCTTTATAAAATTTTCACTTCAAGTTCACTTGTTGGCACACCAAGCCCCTTTTAATGTATTCGACAATCTCTATTTTCATATTATCCCACCAATAATAATCACGAAGGTCCCTATACATTTTAGTGCTTCCAATATGTATAGATAATGTATATATATTATCTTATTTAATCACTTATTCCATTATCTATAGAATATATGGAACATATAGAATTGTAAAAAAAATTAGTACACTTTCTTGATCAATATTGAACATAGGAAAATTCACATTCTTCACATACTCTATCTTATTTTGTAATAATGTATCTTATATTTGAGATTTACTTTTATCATCTAGTAATTATGGTTGAGAAATAATTTTATCTAGGATTGATGATATTCCTTCCCTCATGATTCCCATGTCTAACCTTACAAGGTCCTTGATAAATGGATCTCCTTGAATCCTCATCATTGGAATGACAACATGGACTTTCTTACTTAACACATTAATGAATTTATTATATCTTCTAAGGTGATAATAAATTGAACAATAATAGTATTTACAAATTCCCAACCATGTTATTTGTCTCATATTTAATTACTTTTTGTGAATACATACTTCAAATTTTTTTGGTCTGTGTATATATCAACTTTCTCCCCATAAAAGATAGTTCCTACATATCATCAGATAAAAAATAACCATAGCTAGCTCCAACTCATACAAAAGATAATTTATCTCATGAGGATTTAACTGTCAAGATGCATAAGAAATAACCTTGTCATTTTTCATGAGTATAAACCCCATCCCTTTCATAGATTCATCAATAAAAATAATGAATCCTTCTCTAAAAGTGGGTAGATTTAAAACAAGGGCAGTAAAAAATATCTTCTTCAGTTCTTGGAAAATTTATTCACACTCTTTAGTCTAGATAAACTTATCCCCTATTAGAGTTAACTAGGTTAGTGGATTATAAATTTGTGAATGGTTTTTTTAAAAGCCTCTTAAAATATCATACTAAACCAAGGAAACTACAAATCTTAGTTACTATTTTAGGATGAGGCCACACCTCTACAACCTTTTTCTGGGAAGAATCAACTGAGATTCCTTCATTGGTTACAATGTTTCCCAAGAAATAAATTTTTTTAACAAAAATTCACATTTTATGAACTTTTCAAATAGCATGTACTTCCTCATTGTTTTAAATATAACCCTTAGATGATCCTCATACACCTAAATAAAATTGTAATATATTAGAATATCATAAATAAAAACTACCAAATATTTATCAAGGTATTATTTAAAGACTTTATTCACGAAATCCATAAATATAGAAAGAGAATTAGTCAAGCCTAAGGGAATAACTATAAACTAATAATGCCCATATCTTGATCAGAATTCAGTATTTATAATAGATTTTTTTCACCCTCAATTGATGATAAATAGATCAAAGATCAATCTTGGATAATAATTGAGCCCCACTAAGCTAGTATAATAAATCATCAGTACTTGGGAGAGGGTACTTTTTCTTTTCTGTGATCTCGTTTAGTTCTCTATAATTACAACATAACTACATTGATCTATCCCACTTCTCTAAAAATAGAATAGGTGATCCACAAGGGAAAAAACATGGTCAAATAAATCCATTCTCCAAAATATCTTTAAGTTGTTTTTTCAATTCATCTAGCTCCACATTTACCATTATATACGGGGTATTTGGTATCATCTTAGATCCATGTATGATTTCAATGTAGAAATATAGCTCTCTTCTTGGGGGATGCCCAAGTAACTCCTCAAAAAATATGTCAATGTTTCTTGAAAAATGGAGACATTTTCTATTATTATAATTTTATTTCTTTATTCCTATTCACTAAAAATTTCTATAAAGAAGTCAAAGAGAGGTGCTTCTAGAAAAATATCAATTTGGGATATATCTTTTTTGAAAATAATTATAGGTTTTCCATTTAAGACTATTGATATTTTCTTAATTATGTAGTTAATCATAACATTATACTTTGAGATCTAGTCTATCCCTATTATAGTGACTAATTACACCAGGGGAATGACTATTATATTTTTGATGATACTATGCTCTCCCAAGTCAATACTATTGTTTCTATACATTTTTTTATGCTTTAAAAATCCCTCAAATAGTCTTGACTGATAACTATAATTCCATAAGTTCAGGTATTGATTATATATTCTTTGAAAACATATAGGAAATAAAGGAATGTGTAGAAACAAAATCAAAAAATTTACTTTCTATCTTTCATAGAACAACATGAGTACCAACCACTACATAATTTGGAGCCTCTAATTCAACCATTGTGATAGAAAAAGACTAACCTTTTTTCCTTGAACTATACTAAGGTTGATGGTGATTCCCATCCATTATCTTCTGATTTGGAATGTGATTTGAAAAGTTCCCAAGATTTAAACACTTAAACTAATGGACTTAAGGATGGGAATGCACTATTTCCCTTTTTCATTAGTGTGGAGAAGTTAAGTCCTCACCTAACTACGATAGTTATGAGCTATATAGCCATCCATTCCACACTTGAAAAATTTTCCACTCCCAAGAAAGTAGTTAACTGAATTCTTTTTCTCACATTTTTTTATTTGGGATGTTTTGCTTTCTTTCCTCTTCTTCCATGATCAAAGTACCTCCTTAAGTATGGATCCAAATATCTCTTCTTTTTATTAAATTTATGTGATCATTTTGTCTCTCTGAACACTAGTTCAAACTTCATAGCACTATGTACTATCTTCTCATAAATTTCATAGTCTCTATTAGAAATATTCCTCTATAGATAGGGTCTTAGTCCACTTAATAATCAATAAACATTTATATTAGGATCCATAACAAAGCTATAGGTGTAATGATAATGTCTTTTAAATTTCAACTGCTAAATTCCCATTGATTCATTTTTCTTCTGCTTCACCTCTTGGAATTCCTTCTCTATTTTCATTCACATAGAATAAGGGAAATATTTATTAAAAAATATTACAATAAACTCTTTCCACTATATCAAATCAATCTCACTTCTTTGGTTCATGTTTATAATTAATTTCCTCTACTGATCAACTTCTCCCTCTAAGAGTAATACAACCAGGGTGACTTTCTATTATTACAAATAATAGAGTACATAAAAAATATTTCCTATAGATCTTATCCATTATTCAATAATCAATGGGTCAGTAGATCTACTAAAAGAAGGTGATCATTGATGAATAAAGGACTTAATGGGAAGTTTTTATCTTCGTGGTGAATCAGGTCCCTCAGATTAATTCAAGTTATTATTTATAACTTGAGTTAGTTGATTCCTTATTCTCATTAATTTTTCAATTACAGCTTCCATTAGTGGTCTGTCAAACAATGGTTTTTTGCACTAATCATTTTTGAGTTTCCTACTATTTTCTGCCATTTTATAAAATAATAAAACCTTAGCGAGAAATGTGTTTATTTTAAGAGTATTATAATCCTAAAGGATATTTATGTCTTAAAATGTCATGAATAAATTTTTTAATCTTTAACAACAAATATATTTTCTATAAATCATTCATGATGGTTCATAAAAAGCCCATTACTAACCAAACATATACCCTAGTAGTGTCAAAACAAGAGTAAAACAAGTCTCATTGTTGTGAACTGGTTTTTGTTCAAGTCTAGCCCAAAGCTATGTTTTTAGGTGTTACCTCTAGATATATTTTTGATATGGTCACATCCACTTGTTCATATCTAAATAGGGATTTCATTACTCGGAATTGACTTACTTAATATTTCAACAAAATAACAAGATGTTTTCCTATATTTAAAAATTTACATAGTGTTCATACTAAGGATTTGTATTCCTAATTTCCAAAAATAACTAAAATTTCCTTTGATAATAACCATAGCATTCCTTATTTTTACTATATAACTTTTCTTTACAGGGTACAAACAAAGGATATTTTAAATATTTGTTTCTTATAAATCAGTAATATATTACATGAAAACATAAAAATTTATTATAATAAACTTGAAAGGATTATTAATGGGTTCATCCTAAGTACCGTTACTACATCTAATATCTTAGAGACATACATCAAAGGAATGGGGTGAGAATAAGGCCCAATAAGGGAAATAGTTTACATGAGTAAATGGGGAATATCAATAAGAACATGGGGAATTTAATTAATGTATGATTTGTGAAAAATAAGGCATATAATAATTAAAATAACATGAATCATAACTTGGAAATGTGGACAAAACACTTAATTTATACATTCATAATCATATCACCAAGGTTAATTTCCAAGGTGGTGTAAATGAAAATTACCAAGGTTATTCACAATGGTATAGTAAAACATGGAATCTATAGAGATTAATTGTTTTACCCAATGCATTGGAGAAATATCAAGGCACAAATTTCATATGAATTAATTTTATGTGATCCATAAAGGTCATAATAATTCATTTCATTAATAAATTATGGATATTAATGAAAAAGTTTCTTATCAAAATCATGTAATACAAAAGTTCTTAAATACATTATCATTACATCATTTTTTGAACATGAAAAGGAAAACTGGGTTAATTATGTGTAAATCACTGAATAAAATAAATCATTTTTAAATCGAAAATAATAACCATGGAAATAAAAATGGGTTGGGTATCCACATAATGAAAATAGAAGTGAATTTCTTGAGGATATGAGATAAATTTTGAGAAGTACATTTGACAACCCAATGAATATAAAACATAGTTTTAGAAAAGGGTAAAATGAGAGGTGACAAGGGAATACCATTAATAATAAATAATTTTTATGTAATGGTTTGATAAAAAAATAAAAAAATAAATCATAAAAATTATAATACATATACAAAAATATGTCCTTGAATTTAAGAGAAAGGAATGATAATTCTCTTAACTTGAAGAGTTACTCCTAGATCTTGAGGAATAGAACCTTGGGAGATTGAAGGCACTTTGGGGGGATTCATTGGGAGTAAAAATTACATAAATTAATGGAGGATGTATTTTTATTGAATAATATAGGTAAAATGGGTGGATATTTATAGATAAAGTGGAGGATTTATTTAGTAATTTTCAAATATATGCCTCAGAAATCTATTTTGTGGAAAAAGAAAAACCATTTCCTTACCCCTAGTTTTTTCTTATGGGTTTGGAAATTTGGGACATATTTTGTTATTTTAACCCAAATGAACAAGGAATCATGTTATATTACTTGTTTTGGTATGGAAAAGTAATGTTCCCACAAAATAAGTTTTTTTTAAGTCAAGGTTTCCATTTTAGAATTTGGAATGTAAATCATAGGTTTTGAAATTGATTAAAATATATTAAAATAATTGATAATAATAAAAAAACACATTTTCAGTCATGTATTTTAGTTAAATAATTATTACATAATTATGAAATAATTATGAAGCCATTAAACATACTAAGAAACCCAAAATGTATTTTCACTATTCACTTAAAAATAAAGTATTTTTAGAAAATTATCTTAAACCCACCCTAACAAAATTTTAACATTATGATTTCAAAAATGACATTTATTTTATCATAATAATTCTATAAATATGATAATTTTAACTCTTAAATATAAAATTCCATATTTATTAAAAAAAATAGATGTTTCAAAATACATAGTAAAATTTATGACACTTAAAAATTTTAAATGACATAACAAAATTATTTCATCATTTATATTTAAATATGAGTGTTTTTATCATGATATTTTATTAAAATAAATATTTTTCATAATACCTTAGTTTATTATAAAAAAAATCCATCCTTTCTGAAAATTAAAATTTGTGTCTGAAAATCAATTGATCAAATTCCATCTTAATTATACCTATATTTTTATTAAAAAAACTATTGATGAAATAGAAATTTTATTTATAAAAAGGAATGATACTTTAAGTAAATAAGGTTTAGACACATAACCCCTTATAAAATAGACATATGACTTAAGGGTAAGGTGTAAAATGTGATAGATTTATGGGGTTGATCAACTTACATCATCTGAGTGGTAGTTTACACTAACTTGAGCTGCACTTGTAGAAAATTTTGTTCTAAATTCACTTGATAAAGCTCAGTTTGGGCTTGGTCAAGGGACAACCCTAGCAATGCTACCTCCCTCCCAAGTTTTGACAAACGGGCTTCATAGGACATGACTGTATTGGTTGAGGTCGTCACTTCTCTTTTTTGTATTAATTATCCTTGTTCATTTCTACATATAAACACTAATTATAACATTAAAATTATTATCATGAGAAAAGTTACCAAATGTCATATTGACCAACAAACTATATTTTACCAACATTCATATAACTATAGAATCTTGTTGGTCACATTTCTATTTATACTCTATAAATACCACTTCATTGTTAGAGAGATATGGTTTTATAGTGTATAACATGCATTTTCAGGAAACAAAATATCATTAAAAAAGTCTGGGTTTTTACATTGACATATGATTCCTTTTATAATTATAGTTAGAGCAATAAAAAAAGGAAAACGACCCATAGATTTCTATTTGAGGAACCATGGGTATAAGATGTATATAAAATTAGAAATATCTATTTAAAAATCAGTTAATGGTTTTAAAAACTAATTATGCTTTGAATAAATTTAAAACATCATCAAATAAATTATTCATAAAAAAATTTCAATCCAAGAACACTCTAATACCAAATATAGGATTGAGTAAGATAAATGAAAAGAAATAGTGGGTGAATTTCATTTTTAAAAATTAAAAACAAAATAAGTAAACAAATATGGAATAGTGAGATTTATAATAATCAATGTAAATGTAGTGATTGATTCAAAAATAAAAATAATTCTTGGAATTAAAAATAATGAATTAAATGAGATTGATATTGATTTTAAGATATTATGAGATTTGTGTATTAAACGATTTATTGATTTACTAAATTAATAAAGTTAATAAATTAATTAGTTGGAAGGTAAATAAGAAATTTTATTTTTTAAGGAAGTTTGGAAATAGATCAATAAGAGACCCTATTTCTTCCACCTCAATGTCTTAAGGGTTTCATTTATTAGTCCTTGTCTTTAATGGCAGTTGAGTTACCAAAAAATCATTGTTTTTTAAGTGGTTATATAAAGAAACTTTAATTAAAATTGACCCTATTTTTCTTATGGTTGTTGTTAGAAACCTAAAAAATGATAGACTTCCTTTCCTTTTAGAAATTTTGGAAATAAACCCAAATACATCACTTTTAATGGTTGTGATCATTAAAATAAAAAATGAGTAATATATAATATTTTTTAGGCACAATACCTTTGAATTTTGGTCTTAATATCCCAAAAAATAAGAAGGAACACTATGATAGATAAAAAGAAATGTAGGAAAAGTGATAATGATTTACAATTAATGCAGACATTTTGTTAGAAATAAGAGTATAAGAATAATTGGGAAGAATTTGATGATCCTAAATAATTATTATTGAGAATTTTATCTGGGTATATTTTCATGTCAATAAGGTATCTACTTATAGGCTATAAGGTCACTAAGAATCATTTAGAATTGATATAGGGTCATTCAAGATAGAGGAGATCATGTTATGAAATTATTGACCATAATAAATACTCTCTTGGACTATATTTCTTGACTCAACTGAGTAGTCACTGGATAGAAATAGGTAGCTGGTGCTC
Source organism: Viscum album (assembly GCA_963277665.1). Taxonomy (NCBI): domain Eukaryota; kingdom Viridiplantae; phylum Streptophyta; class Magnoliopsida; order Santalales; family Viscaceae; genus Viscum; species Viscum album. The sequence goes on from OY728151.1 coordinate 572,355,705, forward strand.
TGCATGTAGCTTCAGAGAATCTAGAAAACCTCCACCGACTAACTCATGCCATCCACCAGTTTTCCAGTGCATTCTGGATAGTACTGATGGTTCTTCAGTCTCCTATTTGCTACCATGTTCCCTTCCATTATCTAAACAATTGGATTTTTCAACTTAGGTGGTTTTTTCTATCACCATTGAGTATCGAGTGCTATTCCATCGGGTAGTTGGTGCTTCCTGTTGATGTGGGATGATGAAAATTAAACCCTTACTCCATTTAAATCCTTAATTTTGTTCATTAGCTTCTATTATTGACATTTAAACATGATAATTGAAATACACCGAATGGAAATGGTTCTCACAACAAATAGTTTTTGTGATCATTAAACTGTTAAGTGAGAAACACAACAACTGTTATTCATTCATACCTCATCATCAAAAAAAATCATGCCATAGATTCTAATATGAATGGTAATGAATAATTATATATATATATATGTGTGTGTGTTTGTGTGTGTTTGTGCATGCGTGTGTGTGTTTTTTCATTGATTATATCAACTTATAAATAAAAATTAATGAAATTTCCTAAATTATATAATCAGAATATGTTGTAGGAATAAATATGTTAATCAAACTTTTAAAGTACCTACAATCTAGTGGACCCATATTCAATGCACTAACTAGTAGATTAGTCACTAATGGTAGGGTAAGTGTAGGCAATCAAGTATATGAAAATATTTTTAATAATTTACAAAAACCAGCTATCACCTTGGATTTTGTGTATGATTTCATCCACAATTCTTTATATTGATATTAAAAACACACAGAATCCAAACTATATCGACCAACATGATCAAAATAATTAGGTATAGGTAATTGTATCAGATAAACACATGACTCAAGACGATCAAGAAATAATTTACTTTAAATAAATTGAAAATTTTATGCTCCTAAATATATCTATAATATCATGTCATCTATATCTGGATCAATGAGGTTGAAATGAGTGACTAGATTAGGCATCCATAACCTACCTCCTCAATGTGTCCCTAATGTGTCTGGTAATAGTAGGTTAAATATCTATTTAAAATTTACTCCCAAATATGTATTATAGTACTTGAAATGGAATCCCCATCCATAGGAAGACAAAAAAAATATATCCCTTAATTTAATGTTCATCCCTTATTTTGCATATGAAATATATGTATCTACAGTCACTATTTCTCAACCGAAGTATAAAAAAGATAATTTTTAATGGTAATCTACCTATACATGTTGGAACTGTAAAATACATTATAATTTAAAGAAAACAAATAAATGATCTAAAGGGCCCTCATGGTGCAAGTTGTTGGACCTAAAAACTTTTAGTATTCACTCATTACCACTATCCTATAAATATTGTTTCATGTGATAACTCTGTGTGGTAAAATGAATTAGTTCCTCAGGTCCATGATATTTTTGCGTCAATTCCATATATTAAAATGGTTAAAAAATGGTATCCCAAAAAAATATTTTAAATAATATATATGTTGAGTGGAAAAAAAATTAATAAAATGAAATTCTTCATTCAATATACCATTATGCAAGGAAAATAAAACAATTAAAATATTCAATTGAACTAAAAAATCAATTCAAGGTGTGATGATGAACCCTGAATGTTATCATATTGAGGAAACTATATGTGATTATCCCCCTCCTCCATACACCTACCATATCTCTACCACATCTATTTTTCCTTCATCCAATTCATTTAATTTCTCATTTGTGTAGGTTTTATATGAAATTTTCCTTCCAACCATGTTGGAGACTATAATTGTAAGTCACAGATGGGTATTTAATGTTGATACATCTCTAATATCCCACCACTCTACACTATATATCCCTAAACATGTCCAACATCAACACCAGATTGAAATAACTCCCCCATGACATGAAATTATGGGAATATTTTGTATGAGAATGAAAGTAATCCATCATTTAATCTTTTAAATAAACACATTCACAGGTGAAAGTTTTTATAATAATGGTCATAACCATACTATTAACACCATTCTTTGGATATTGATGCTCTTAAACATCAACCTGACTTCCAATCATATTAAAATGATGCATTTTTTATGTTGTATCATGGGTTTTACTCACCTCAAACTCCTTTATAAATTTTTTAGTTTATTAATAATCTTATAATAGTTAATTCTCCATATATTTTGAACTATCAAAAAATTATTTAACAAATATGTAAAATTTTTGAGAAACAATTTATGTGATTTTTAAATTTACTACCAACTTGAATATGTCACTGATTCAGTCAAAATTTTTTAGTCATGTTCCCATCTCTCTTCCATTCATTAAATGTTAAATACTATTCCTTATTTAGAATTCATATCATGCAATTATAGTCATACTCATTTATTCCAACAATTTATTTCAGAATATGAAGGAAAAATTGTTTTCTAGGTTCTAATTCAATAAAGTCAAGATATAAATGTAAAATAAAAACCCAATGATAGAAAATTATTATAAGAAATGAATATGTAAAATAATTAAACTAATACCTAATTTAATGATTTATTTTTTAATGTTTTCATCATGAAATTTTATTCTTTCATTTTTGGAAATATGTATCATGTAGTAATGATGATAGACATTGGAGGGTAACTACTTACCATACTAAAAATTAACTTATTCCTTAATAGTGTGATGATGATATGAAATAATTCATATCCCCTACCTATCGACAACATAGACATTTATAAAAGATATAAACTTAATCTATGAGTTTACATTGCCCTTCTCTACTATTACAAATTCTCTCTGAAAATGATTTCTATTTTTGTCATAAGTAGCATAAATAAAGAGAACTCCATCATAAATTCCATATATTTTTTTTCATCCACTTGTATAAATTGTTTTGAATGAGGAAAAGATATGATTAATGAAAGGAAGTCCCTAAATATCTAGTGAAATTGGATCCCATCTGCAGTGACATGATTTTTCACCACATGATTAATTGTTTAAAATTGATAAATAACATTAATATTTAAATCGATCAATCAGTATAATAATTTATCACCTAAAATGAAGTTTTCTATTCACTATAAACCTTCTTAATAACCTTTTATTTTTCAAGACACGCCTTCTTGTTTGAGATTTTGTATCGATAATAGCTCTCCACGAGTTTTTGTATTAACTTGATAAAAAGATCATTTTTAAATCTGATCATTACAATAATGATGAAGCATATAAATTTAAATTCATGGTGTCTATTATATTTCATCAACCTAAAATTCAAATAGGTGTGTGGTCCAATTTTTTTTATAATTTTCCAAAAAGTTTAATTTATAACAAGGGTATCGTGTAATTTCATCTTTCATGTTTCACCATAATATTGATATTTTATATAAAGTTATGATATCATAGTGATGATATCATAGACTTATATATGAGATAATTATATTATCTCTTCACATGGTAATGATTTATAATTACATATAATACCTCTTTGCCCTCAAATTTTCTTCTAATATAAAATTCATCATTTTCCCCCTGATGGTGTACTAATATGACACTACAAAAGGAGTTGAATTTTATTGTAATGAGGACTATAAATTTTTTACCCGACTTAAGAAATTTTGTTTACTGGTCAATAAAAGTTATAATAAACAATTAGTGTGAAAAGTTCATAATAAGAGGAAAATTAAATCTACTAGAAGTTAAATTATTATCCAATAAAAACAATAAGAACAATACTAATAAAAATTGAAAATTGAAAAACAATGTATGGATTATTGAGTAATAACTCACATACCACAAAAGGAAAATTATTAAAAATCTAATTCCAATAAATATGAGTCCTTTTATTTTTTTCCAAATAATTAGAAGTCTCTGTAGACCTGACCCTAGGTACCCCACTTCCAGACCATGAGGTTACATGACTGAAATAACCACTAGATATAATATTTTCTCCTAATCTTAAAATCCCTCGATTACTTTTATTAATATCATGAAAGATCAATCATCAAATAATTCATAAACTATAACACTATTATAAGGGATATGTAATCCTATCCTTAAAATCCCTTGATCATCCATATTAGAGAAACTAACTTTCACACCTAAAATTTCCACGATATCAAAGGGTAGAAAATTGAGATAATACAATGTAAAATTAATATATATTTACAATTAAATACTCACGAAATGTATCTCTATACTAGAACTCACTAAAATAAAAACTAAAATCATAAGTTCTCTAAGAAACAATATATTATAGAATTAAACATAATTTCAATCTTTGAATAAAACCTCTTATCAATGATTCTGGTCCTTCAATTATTAGGTTCAATTTACATATTTCTTCCATAACCAGCTCCAAATATCAGATTCCATGTTCTTTATATTCATTTCCAACAATATCAGACAGATTTCACCATCATCTGATGAATGTAGCTATAAGTTTTATCATCCAATGTACACACATCATCCCTAAATTACAACACACTTTTTTTTGTATTGTTATATGTATAAATTAGTTCAGTTCATAAAAACATGTATTTAGAACAGTAAAATATTCATATAATAAACTTAAATACGAAAAAATGTAAAATCAGATCCTTAATCGAGTGTGTTGTGAATTTTCAAAAATAAGGATAATAAGATTCATTGACTAAAAAATATCTCATTTTTTAAAACAAAATAAAAATGAAATATTCTAGTAAAATTATGTTTTATAAAAATTCAAAAAATAAAACTCTTTTTATACTATAATGACAAATTATCCTCCCTAAATATTATTTATAATAAAACTAAAATTTCTCCATTAATAAATCACACAGTTTTAGAAATAATATATTTCTAATGGAATTAAAAAATTATACTCTCTTTTTTTCATAAATGTCCTCCTTTAAAATGAATATATTCTAAACTCTTACCCAAATAAAAGGAAGAAAAAATTAAATTGATTCCCCAAAATTATAATAAATTAAAATTTACTAAACATATTAAAACTCTCCAAAACTCTCTAAATATTTTCTCCAATACTTCTATAAATATTCTTCACCAAATTCTATCCAGATTTGGGTACTTAAATCTTCTCCACATATTCTTACCCATTAGGGTTTCCAAAAAGAACCAAACTAAGAGAAGTTTAATTTAAAATAGAGAAGAAATATTCCTTACAAAAAAAACATAGAAAAAAACATTTCTATTCCTTTTATAATTAGTACACATAAAGATATTTGGTGACAAAAATTAGTGGATGATAATATTGTAAGATTAAAAAGAGAGAACCTTTTAGAAGCTATCTTTCAATACCCATGGTGACCATATTTTGATAAATATGGTTTTGAATAATATTTAGAAATTATTATCTTATCTTTTGAAATATAGGATCATACATCAAACTAAGGAAAATATATCTCCCTTAATAAAGATTTAATCAGATTATTAAAAAGAATGAAATATATAATAGAACTCAATAAATTAATAAAAGTAAATATTAGAGTAGAAATATATTCTCTATAGTATTAAATATTGAATAATATATATGAAATCAAAAAAATTTAATCATAAAAATAATATGTAAAAATAAAAATGTGAAGTAAATTATACCTTTTAGAAGAATTTTTCATGAACCTTAATTAAAATTGTTACTTCCATTAGGTATGGTTCTGATGAAATTTTAGAGTAATTTTGATATATTATATTTAATAAACTATTATATGATGAAAATTACGTACATGAAAAATTTAGTATAGATCTATAATAAATAAATCCATCACCCCTTTATCAAAGATTTTATAAATGTCAAGAGAGAGTTGAAAAGAGAAACAGAAAGTATAATCACTTTACATTGATTCCATCTATATTTTGTTTAGTTTATTAAAATATATTTTAATTTAATGTTTTAGTGAAAATATTAGTAATATTATTTTCAATTATTATAAAATTGATAATAATATATCATTTAAGTGTGTGAACCTGATGGAGATTGTACCTTATGTCTATGTGATTTGGACTTTATTGATGTGATGGGTTTCTAAAAAAATAAATTGTGCTTGTGGTATCATAATTAATCTGAATTTGAGTAAAAATCAAACAAAAATATATGAGTGTGTGATTTATCTACAACAGATGATCCCATCAACATACATCCACTATATATCTAGCTTTAGTAATTAAAGGAGAAACTATGTGTTCTTTCTTTCCATCTCATGAAACTAAAGACTAACCTAACAAATGAAAAGTTCCAAAAGTTTTCTTACTATCCATATTAAATCTAAAAAATTCGAAATCGAAGTAAATATTAAGAGTAATTTTTGTTCTAGATGGATGTAATTAACCAAGATTTAGTGTTCCTTGAATGTAGTGGAAGATCTGATTTATTACCTTAAGATAGAATTACACAGTATTTTCTTGGAATCTTGCACACAATTATATAAATTATAGGATGTTCGGTCACTAGACATTTAGTAAAGTAAGCTAGTGATTATCCCTCTAAATAAATTTTGATCAATCACTGTCCTAGAATCATCAAGAAATTTTTTACAAAAGCACTGACAAAACCATTTTTAAGTAAATATCTTATAAACTTATGTTATGTAAAATTAATTCTTCTAGTTTCTAAGAAATTTGGAATCCCAGAAAGAAATGTAGTTCATCCATCATGATCATCTCAATCTCACTCTATATGTGTTCTAATAAAAAATATGTTAGAGTTTTATAAGATTATGCAATGATATTGTCATCAATGTAAATTTGAACAATGATAGTACCCTTGAAGGTTTTGTTAATAAAAATATTAGGGTCAAACAGTCCTTTAATAAAAGTATTTTAAATTAGAATAATTAGAAAATAATCATACCAGGATCTGAATGCTTGTTTAAGTGCATAAATATCTTTTGTAATTTTGAAAACAAGTTACTAAAAATTTATATTTTTAAAACCATGGGGTTTTTCAACATAAACATTATCTAGAACATATCCATTAAAATATTAACTCTATACATTAATTATATATATATTAATATTAAGATGAGCTATAAAGGATAAAAGTATGCAGATGGACATATCCTAGCTATTGAAGAAAATGTTATCCATTGTTTATGCCCTCTTCTTAATTATACCCCTCAAAAACTAGTCCTTCCTTATTCTAGAAAATAATTCCATTTTCATCACATTTATTTTGGAAAATCCATTTTACTATTATAATAAAAAATCATTCAAATACTCAACTAAGGTAAAAAACATAATCCATTCAAATCTATTAATCTATTTTTTCATGATCATTATCTGAATTTTATCACTGAATTATTTATTAGTTATTTTAGTTTCAATTTGAGATAACAATAAAAGATACTAAAATTCATTTTTTAAGGAATTTATAGATTTAACTGATTATATTACATCATCAATTGTCACGAACCAGCCTGGGTCGACCTTGAGCCGGTCACCCGAGCCGGTCCGCGACAAGTCCTGAGGGGCGTTCCCGATCCCCCCGGGATGGCAACTAGTTCCGGGCATCAAAAGTAAACAGGTTGGAACGATTTGGCCCAAAAGAAACCAAAAACAGTAAAAGAATAGAAATTAAACAAAACATACAAGAAAAACTACACAACCAACGTACCTCCACGTGACCCCACGGGTCACCACCCAACTGAAAACCAACCTCGCTCTAACACTGAGCAACTAAACCAGGGAAACCCTGTACACAAAGGAACCTGCCTCTGAGAAGATAAAAGATAAGTGTGAGTACAAAAAGTACTCAGTAGGTGAGACCAACAACAAATCCCAAAGCAATGCCAGTAAATAAAGAATCTACAAATTCCAGGTTTGAACTACAGTGTATAAAAGTAAGATTTCATAATGTTTCAATTGAAAATCAAAACACGAGACATTACCCTTATTCTTTTTCCAAAGATGAATTCCTTTCATTGGTGCCAAATTCACTCTAAAAGAGAAATACGTGTTACATTTTCAAATTTTACACAAAGAGAATAACGCATTTTCATTTGAAAACCATTTTCGCAAAGTATAACAGTATAAGCTATAAAGAACAACTGGAAGTGAATAATCAAGGAAAGAAAAGTAACAGTGGGTGATCCTAAACATCCCTAAAAAACCCCTTGATGTACTAGGGTTCAGACTACCTGCCGACATGGTACTCCATAGTCAATAACCAACTGGCCGCCCTAACAGACGACCAGTGGCACGCCCCACATGGCCTTACCTACCAAGGGGGGACTAACCCGTCTAATCGGGGTTATCCAGAAACTGTCACTCGATTCTCTAAAGATGCCTAGGAACCCACGGTGGTTTTAATAATAATTTGTAAGTGGGAGGCCCTCACATGCGTGACTCACCTCACTGCACTTGCCAACCCCTTACACGGACACCACTACACGACAATCCTCAAAGGGAAGTCCCCCTGAAGAGATGCCCCATAAGTACGTATATATATATGTATATATGTAGTCAGTTCGCAATCTAGAAAGTGCCAACTGGGCCGTCACATCATTTACATTTAATCCTTTTAATATCAAAGCATTTCCAAAAGATATGACACACACCATCATATTGAAGACCATAAAAACATACTTAGTTTAAGGAAAACAAAACCACCATTGAAGAATTTCAAAATCCAGTTTAAAGGCCAAATAATATTTCCTCTATCCAAGTTTTCAAGAAAACAACACTTTCCATAAATGATATACCCATCATTTTATACACACTAAAAACCATCTCAAAACACAGTTCAGTATGACTTGCACATTTCATAAAGTAACCATATGAAAATATCATAAGAAAACCACATAAAATTATCCAAGGAAGATATTTTCTGTGCGATGCAAGAAGTAACCAGTCATTCAAATTCAGCAAGTCACAACTCTAGTAATATATATCCAGTGTTACTATAAATTTATTTAAAAATAATGAAATGACGAGGAATAAATAAATTTCAAAATTTAAAAGCAAGTGCAGTGGGAGACCTACCTCGAAGTCATCAGCTGAACTCGATGAAGGAACACGCTTCGCGCAGGCGCGCATGCACACGCAAGCCAACGATCACTGCATCGCGGAATCATTCCGCAAATGCGCTACAACAAACACGGAACACTTAAAATAGCTCAACTATCATAAATATAAACACAAACATATAACCAACACGAGATCACCTCGGTGCAGGGATGTGCCCGACCAACGGAGGCACATGCCAGCTGAAGACCGCAGCGTTGAGGAATTATCCTGCCGATGCGCTGCAACAAACACCAAAACAAAAAAACAGCCGACCACAGATATAAAAATAAACTAAACTAGAGATCAGCCACAAAAGACTACCTCGGCGCAGACGCGCTCGACCGTCGTGGTCGCGTGCCAGTTAAAGGCGCGGTGCACACTAGAAGGGAGACCGCAGGAGGTCGCGCGCTGATTATCAATTGTGTCACTACCCGACGCAAGATGGTGGTGGCTGTCTGGACCACGGAAAGCTGATACGCGGCCTGCCGAAGGTGTGGAGGAGCCGGCCAGAGCACCGGAAAAGGCCGTGGGATGCCGGCAGGCGGTCCCGGAGTGAAGCAGGGGTCCGACAAGGACGGGGAATGCCGGTGGGGTTGCCGGAACATGGTGGGGGACATCAGAATAGCGCCGGTCAGTGGAGGCGTGTCGCGCGAGGGGCGGGGGGGGGGGGGGGGGTGCACCGGAGTGTTGGGAAAAAGTTGAAAGAGGCACGGGGGGATGCTGAAGTGGGTCGGAGGAAGCTGGCCGGTGGTGGGCTCGCCGGTAAAGTCGGCAGGGGCGCCGGAAGGGCTGGAGGCCGCTGGCCGGTGACGGGGGCTCGCCAGAGGTGCTTTCCGGCGAGGCGGACAACGGCGAGTTGGAAACCAAGGGCGCCAGAGGTGCTGGCCGGCGGCGAGGGGGTGCGGGAGTGGAGCGACGGAGGCCAGGGTTGCGCGGTAGCAGCAGGGTCCGGGGTGGAGGTTGGGTGCCGGAGGATGGGTCACCGGACAGAGGGAGGGCCGTCGGGACAAGGGAGTCGCCGGACAGGGGGTCCGTTGGATGGGAGGTCACTGCCAGGACAGGGGGGTCGGGCGCGGCAGAGCGAAGCAGGTGGAGGGCCACCGGACGCCGGAGCGGAGCAGGAGGGGTGGTCGGGTGCGGGGTCGGTGCGGCGAGCCACGGGCGCCGGTGGTCGCGCAATGCTAGGGTACCGGAGGTCGTGCGGAGGCCAGGACGGAGTTCGGTGTGGGTGCAGCGAGGTGGAGCACTGGAGGGGGTGCGGTTGCAGATGCCGGAGTCCGCGCGGTGGCGCACCTGTGGCGGAGCAGGAGTCGGGCACTGAATGTGGGTGTGGGGTCTGGGTGGAGCGAGGCGGAGACGGGTGGTCGGCCGGGAGCAGGAGCGGGAGCCGGATGGGGGAGCGCGCAGGTGGGGCTCGCGCAGAGGGTGTGGGAGAAAGGAGAGAGGAGAGAAGAGGGGGGGGGGGGTGCACAGGAGAGATGGGGAGATTAGGGTTTCTAAAAAAATCTATATATATAGGTAATAATAATAATAATAATATGATAAAGTAATTAAATAAATAAAATCATATCTTAATAATAATAATAATAATAATAATAACTTTATAATAATAATAATAATAATAATAATAAAATAATGATAATAAAATAAAAATTAGTTAATTATAATAAAAATTATTATAATCAAAATATTTAGAATAATAAAACCATTCAAAAAAATAAATAAACACACACACACATATATATATACATATATAGACATTTATATATATACCAATATATAAACATATAAACCTAAATACAATAAACAGATATATATATATACATATATAGATATAAATATATATAAACATATGTATATACATATATAGACATATATATATATATATATACTTTAATATACACATATATAAACATATATAAAAATAACTACAATAATGATAACACAATTTAAATAGTAGTAATAATAAAATGTCAACATAAAAATTTTTAATATTCAAAACCATGGGTGAACACACAGTCACCCGGGCCGAACGCACGGTCACCGCTAGCAATGCGGTGACCGCGCACCGGTGCGAAATTGCCAACACAATTAAACTTTAAAAAAATATTATACTGGGTCCAAGAAGGAAGTAAAAATAAGGTTACCTGTGGTCAGGGTGTGACAATTCTCCCCACCACAGACACTTTCTACCCCCAAAAAGTAACCAAGCCAAAAGTCGGTCAAAATTTAGGTCCATTCCCAAATGGAACTAAAGGAACTAAAGAGAACTGAGAATACCGGGATGACCTTACTCTACACAGGTCACACCCGACCGATTCAAGAGAAAACTGAAGTCCGAGGCTGACGGGGAGAACACGAAGGGGTTCTCCCCACTACAAGAACTCAACCTGTGAAGAAAATTTAACACTCAACCATACCACCCTGGGAGGGGGGACGACACGGGATCTCCCAACCGTAACAAGTTAACGTCCGTAGCAAGAGCGAAACAACTCTGCTAGGACTTAAAAATCTTATCCTAGACCAAAACACCAAACACCTGAGAAAGACTTACGAGAAGAAACATAACCCACGAAGTAAACTCAATCCCAACTTAAAACGTCAATTCTTCCAAGACACTTACATCTCCAAACGAACATGGTCAAACCGAGATCAACTCATGCAAGATCCAAACCTATTTTTTTTTGAAAAAAAACACACACATTTATATATACATATATAGACATATATATATATATACTTATATATAAACATATAAACCTAAATACAATAAAAATATATATATACATATATAGACATAAATATATATAAACATATGTATATACATATATAGAAATATATATATATACATTAACATACACATATATAAACATATATAAAAATAACTACAATAATGATAACACAATTTAAATAGTAATAATAATAAAATTTCAACATAAAAATTTCTAATATTCAAAATGCCGGGTGAACACACAGTCACCCGGGCCGAACGCACGGTCACCGCTAGCAATGCGGTGACCGCGCACCGGCGCGAAACCACCAACAAAATTAAACTTTAAAAAAAATTTAAACCGGGTCCAAGAAGGAAGTAAAAATAGGGTTACCTGTGGTCGGGGTGTGACATCAATGATGTCCCTAGTGGGATGATTTCTTAAGATAACCTGAATCCTACATATAATGGAATGTTGATATTTATTTATAGATTAATTAACATTCAATAGATTAACTTATATACATCCTAATTTTTTTAGTCTTGAATGTGGTATGTTAATATTTGATTTATGGGATTCAAATTCTCATAATAAAACATAGGTGATTTTAAAATCATAGTCCAAATGCGTAACTTCTAGATGTTTTAAGTTTAAATAAGGATCAATTTCATCAAACTTAACTTGTACCCTTTCTTTAATAGTATGCGTTCATTTGTTAAAAACTTTATATGCCTTACTAGTATTGAAATGACAAATCAATACACCTTTATCTTATTGGGTATTAAATTTATCAATATTTACTCTAGTATTCCAAATGAATGCCTAGTGTCCAAAACTTATAAAGCCACTGAGCTTAGGCTTCCTTCTAGTCCAAAATTCATAATTTATTTTATTAAACACCAGATGAAATAAAAAATTATTTATAGTGTAGAAAATATACTCATGGATTCCACCAAAAAAGAATTAGCTATTAATAATTCACTTAATATCGTTAGACTAATTATCATAATGTTTCTATTCCTTTTTTATAAGAAATTGTTCTATTATGGAATTATTGATGCTGATAAATTACAAGTTATGCCTTTCCCACTACAAAAAGTTTAAAACCTAGAGTTTACAAACTCACCATTCTGATCACTCTATACAATGACTACATGTAGGTTTTTCAAATTTTTGAACATGGGTAAAAAAATTTAAAAAAATAGACTTATTTCAAATTTGGTGCTATAAATTATGTCCATGTATATCTAGTGTAATCATAAACTCATAATTACATGAAATATTTTCCTTTAATACTCATAGTCTGTCTATGAAATAAAAGATCCATGAAAACTATATTTAATGCAACAAATGCTATGAATTCACTACTGAACATAAAAATTGACCCGTGTTGCTTACCAAATTGTGAAGTATCACATACTTTGGAAGGATTAAATTTTAGTTTTAGCATATTCTTAACCGGTCCTTTCTTGGATAGCTTAGCTATGGTATGAACCTCATAGTGTCCAAATATTCTATACCAAAGCCAAGGATAATCTTCTAATACACTATGATATATTAAATTCTAATTACTATGATCTTCTAAGTATATAGTGTAAACATTATCATGACTATCAGAAGACAACTTCTGTACTCTATCCAAACCATTAAAAGTGCATTTATCATTTCCAAATTTAATGAAGTAACCTTCAACACATAGTTGAATAATACTAATGAGGTTATTATTAAGTTTAAGAAAATAAAATAAATTAGAAATTATAGTCTTTCCAAGATAAAAAGAATAACCTATACCATAAATATATCGTTTTTCATTGTGTACAAATGTTACTCATCCTCCCTTCACTTTTTATAAGTTCTAAAAATTAAACTTGTCTCCGATCATGTGTCAAGAACACTTCATGACTATGAATTTTGTACCCAAACATTCTTTAGTCTAGATATGTTATAATTGTAACTAAAAAGAAATTTAGGAACCCATAACTGTCCGAAATATGTATGTTTCATTACTATGATCTCTTTAGAAATAGAAGACTTATGATGTTCAAGTGATTATAATTTGTTTGAAGAATAGTATTTTTTATAATTCCCACTTATTTGAAATTTAATAAAAAATTGTTTAACTTATCATTAAATAGTTATTTTGATACATTCATCTTTCAATGGTTTTATGAACAAGTATAGAAATTTTCTATTTAGGATTTAATTGTTTATATAAAATTTCAAATGAATTTATAACTATGAGGAAATTAGTTAACAATATCATCAAACTTTCACTTTATAATTTCATCAACATGTTTTTATTCCTATATTTGGATGATATTACTAAGATAGTTTTAGTATTTAATTAAATAGCTAGCTCAGAAATGTCTCTTTTAGATTCATTCAATTAATTGATGAGTTTATTTTTCTCCTTATTCATTTGAGAAATTTTAACATATTTATTTTTTAAATTAGAAGAAATATTAAAAACATCATTAGAAAATTTAAAAATTCTATCTTCTAATATAGAAAAATATACCTATGAATTATCAAGTTATTTTGAAAATTTTTTATTTTTCTTTTCTAGACAATTTATATATCTTGTCATTTGTTTAACTAAATGAATATCAACCTCATTTTATAATGTAGTTAAACTATTTTTATCATTCAAGGGAAAAAGAAACATTATCATTAAGAGATAATTATGTGAGTGTATCTGGTTTCTTTCCTCATTTAGAAAAGATCATTCTAAGCAATATTTTAATAGAAATCAACAATCTTCTGGATATCATCCTCTAGATAACTACTTTTATCAGAATATGGATCCACTATTAGAATCCATGTATCATTAGAATCATGCAAATAGTTTCTTTATTTTATTTGTAAATATTTTTCATCCTTATAATTTTTCTTATGGTGTGAACAATCTAGGCCAATATGCATGGTTTCTTTCAATTTTAACATATAGTATATAAATAATCTTTTTTATGTTTAGTTTTATTGTCCTTACAATGGTAATACAGAAATCTATTCTTTTATATAATCTTGTTCATTTTCTTTGAAAGTCACTAAATATCTCCTTCCCTCTCTTCCATGTTATTATTATCGTATTGATGTTTATATTTCTTCATAGTAGTAGACTTATATATTTGAGTGCCAATTTTTAAAACACTAGAATTTGAAGTGAATTAGACTCTATTCTTTCTCCAATCCTTCCTAACATATCCCTTCAACCGATTCTCATGCTACATTATGGGTTCAATGAGATCATCAATACTAATATTTTTTAGATACTTAGTGTCTTATAGCTATCCTCCAAGAGTCTCATTCCTTATAAAAAATACGAACAACCTTTTCCACAAGTTGTTTATTTATAGTTTCCTTATCACCAAAATATTGAGGCACATTAAAAATTATCATAAATTTTTGATGCAAATGTTCATTGATTCTACAGGTAGAAAATCAAAGGCCTGATAATCAGCACTCAATGTATCACTTCGAGTATTAAGATCTCTCTAAGTTTCAAAATGAGTAATTTCCATCATTTTCCATATTTTTTTCATTGTCTCACATGATGTATTTGACCATGTATATTCCAAAAAATCAAGAAAACAAACTTTTTTCAGAATTCATAGTTCACATGATACTATACATTTTCATCCCGAGTAAAAGTAGATAAATCTTTCTCCAAAATTCTATAATTTTTGTTCATCATAAGAAAATGGCCAGTGACCATGTTAATAAAAAAATTATTCATCCTATTTCACCAAAATTCATATTCTTCACCATAAAATATCTGTGGTCTTCTTGGATTTATATTCTCTAGGTTTTCAATGGGAAGTCCTTTTATATAAAAATAAAAAAATATTTCCTATTCTTCAAATCAGTGTAAGGACTTGATTATATGTTCTGATAAAAAAATTGGAAAACACAAAATGGAAAATGACTAGATCAATTGAATAATATATATTCAAAAGACATAATACATAAAGTCAAGTAGAGTTTGGATTAGATGCCATGTGTTTTTTAAGGTGTGATGATATAAAACTATAAGAGGGAGATTTAATTTTAGTAACATAGGGATAACAAATTTTTCTCCCAATAAAAAAATTGGGTTGACCACCCAATACAATTTTTGATCAACTATTAGAGTAAAAAGTGCATAATCTGCAAAACCAATTATATATATCATATGTTAAACTAATATATGATAAAGTAAATAAGAATAATGGAAATAAATATTAGTTAGGTTTACAACAATTCATGAATTATCATGAATCAATTTATATAGACAAAAGGATATTTATTACCAATTTTCTTCAGATTAACATGAAGCCTTCAATTCTAAACAAAGTGGTATGAGGATATATAGACCTAATCCTAGGTACCCTACTTCTGCACCTAAAAGTCCCTTATATGAAACAACCATTGAAATATATCTATCTTTATAACCTTATAATACCTCCATCACACTGCTAAAAGATAGGTAATCTCAAGAACCTTGAGATTCATTTATTGAAATCCTATTATAAGGTATATTTATTTCTATCCTTGAATTCCATTGATAAAATAGATCATAAAAAATTATCTTTTCCATGTGGAAGCTCATTGATCTCAAAAGATTATACAAAGTGATAATACAATAAAAAACCCCAATATAGTTGTAATTAATTACTCACTTGATGTAGTTCTATAGTAACTTTATTTAGAATAAAAACCACAATAAAAAGGGATTTAAGAAACAATTTTTTTCATACTTCAACATGATTATAATCTCTTAGTAAATTCACTTATCAATGATTTTGGTCCTCAAAGATTTAGGTTTAAGTTATGGATTTCCACTGTAGAAAACTCAAATGGTTGAATTTTGAGTTACCTAGGTTTAGTTACAACAAAAATATATGTAGTTCAAAATCATATTATGGATGTAGTTGAAAGTTCTATTATTTGTTGTGCTCACCTATGTGTGCCATCACAATACACTTTATATGTTCTGATAGATGTATAGATTGGATCATTTTGTTGGAACATGGTATCCATAAAATAATGATTTATTCACAAAACATTAACATCCTACACAAATTAAAATCAAATACTAAATGAAGTGTAATGTGATTTATCAAAAACAAGGATAATAAGATTCATTAGTTCACAATGAATTAATCTCTCTATCATTTCTTTCTTGGAAAATACCTAGAAACATGGCTGTCGGTGTCAGCACATTCCAATGAAACTTAGGCACCATTGGTGTAATATAATACAATTTCTACACAATTTTTTATGGTGTCTTCCTGGGTCAATAATAGACATCATCTCATGTCCTTTATTAGATACTTCCTCATCATCGAAACCATTATCATAGGCATCATTGATCGGAACCATAAGTGGATTACCTATAATAATATATGTCATAGGAACACTTATAGGTACTTTTATATGAAATTATTTCTCTTCTCTACATGTATACTCTTCACATAATATACTGTGAACAACTAGATTTGATGTAAACATATACTCCTCAATGAATCCACCACTATCTCATATTTTATTTGATTTGGGAGGTATCTTCAACTGTACTAACCTCAATATATGATTCCATCACACTTAGCCTTCTAGAGACTTTATATGAATCATAATAAACTCTAAAATCTTTATCATCAATAAAATAATGATGAAGGTAATATAAATTATCCTAAATTTTAGAAAATCTATAAATAATAAATGATATACATTGATTATCAGTAAGATTCAATTCATCAGGAATTTCAAAATTAAATGTGTTTATCATATAACATCCAACAAGATTTACTAATATTATAGGACTACCAATATAAAATATATCTTACTCATATTTATTTATTTTACTTCTATGATATACAAACACACTAAAGTGTTTATCCATTATTTTGAAATTAATAATTGAAATTAAATTATAGGTTATATGTATGCATTGATGTTTATTTAAATAAAACTAAAACCAAATTACTTTACAAAAACATATTAACAATATAAAATAATTTTCCTATTATAACGATAATTAAAGATTATTATTTTGATTATTTTTACTCTATATGCTTTATTTATTTCAATAAAAAAACTAAATCATTGATTCAATTATATAATTTTTAAAAAGAAAATTAACATAGAAATAAATATAATTAATTATTATTATTTCAACTATATTTTCTCAAAATAAAAATATAAAATTGAAAAATCATAAATATTAAACTAAAATTTTAATTTATTATTTTTTAACTATGTAATTATTTATTATTATTTAACTAAACAATAGTGTATATATTTAAATATATATATATATATACATACATTAAATGTTTCCCAATTTATTTTTTTATAATTTCTATATAATATAATTATTACATAATTAAATCATTACATAATAGAATTATTACACAACTAAAAAACATCCTCAAAAAACTTTTACAAAAAATTACTCTAAAAATTTATAAACAAATAAAATTATAATTAATATAAATTGAAAATAGTAAAATATAATAAAAGCAAAATAATATTTCCCTAAATTGAGGGGTCTGAACAAATAGTGGTGATTTATTGTAAAATGATGATCGGTAGTAGGACTTTTTGGGAGTGGAAAGATAAAATTCAACATCAAAAATTATTACACAATCCATGAAATTAAAATTCCCCCAATCTATATATATATTCCTATACAAACTATGTTTTACTCATTAACTAAAATTAAATAATATTATTTCAATTACATTTCTTCTATATATAATTTATTTAATTAAATAACAAAGAACATGAATTATTTCTTCAACTATATAAATTTATAAAATCAAATTAACATATAATTAAATATAATTCATAATTATTATTTCATCTATATTTCTACAAAAAACACTTATTAATTTAAAAACTATAAATATTAAACTAAAAATTTTAATTTATTATTTTTAACTATGTAATTTTTATTATTATTTAATTGAGTAATTATATATATATACATATAATATTTTCTAATTGAAAAAATAAATAAAACTACAACAATTTATAAAAAATGAATTCAAAATTATTACACAATTAAAAAACTATAACTCGTAATGAATTAAAAAACCATTTAAAAAAAATTTAAATAATGTTACACAAATATTTATATAATAAATTTACCATAAAAAAAATTAGAAACCAAAATAAAATAAAACTTCCAAAAAAATTATAAAAAAATTTAAAAAAAACTTTAAAAAATAAAAAAACAATTTTAAAATTTAAAAAAACTATCACAATTATTTTGAAAAACTTTAATGGTTATACAAAGTAAAACATCATTAATATAAGTCATAATTTTTTTGAAAAAACAAATCAAATATCAATTCAAAAAATCATTACACTATTTTACTATAATAAAAATTCCATAAAAAATTATATAAAAACCCCAGTAATTATAAAAAACCCAATATTAAACAAAATAAGCTATAAAATAAAAAATCAAAAAACTGATATCAAAATTATAATAAAGTGTAATTAAAAATAATAAAAAAATCTAAAAATTAAATAAAATATTATACCATAGGGTGCCACTCATGGAATGTCATAGAAGAGGAGGAATATGTTGATGATATCTTAGGGATGATCACAAGAAAATAGGATATTGCTCATGGAATATCACATAAGGGTCGCTCATCTAATATCATGTAATAAAGGGTTGATCATGTATGTGAGGGCTACTCAGGTAAGAGGAGGCCAGCTATGGAAGATCACACACCCCTCATGTTAGATCACAAAAGTGGCATCACCATTCATGATAGATCATAGAAGAAGGGGTTTGTAGATGCTCACTAAATATGAGTGACTTTATGAATGTGGTAGTTAAAATGATGCAAATGGGGAGAGAATATTGGAGATGAGGGAGATTATTTTTTTATGTAGTTTTTATAGGAATGTGGTATCTTTAAAAACACATTCTTTATTTTGAAGAATGAGGTATGTAAGACAATAAATTACTTAAAATATATTCAAATAAGGGTATTTGGATAATACCAACACTTCTAGCAGGTGAGTGTCTAGTGGTTACTTAATAACTGTTCACTTTACTTCCAATAATTTTCCCTCATTTCAATTTAAAAATGGGTTTTAAATTATTACATATATTATTATTTTTTAAAATATTATTTTTTATATTCTTATAAATAGATATTTCCCATCTATTTTTTTGGGCATGATCCTCTTGTCCTGAGCATATTTTTTTCATTCCTCATCAAAGTATGAAACTATATCAAAATTTCCCCATAATTTCTAAGAATTCAAAGTGTAATTTTTTTACTATATATTTTGTTTGAAATAATTCTTGGATTTTATGTGCCACTATCCAAGAATGGATATTATTTATATCTTGGGATAGAATTGATCATGACCTTAGAGAAAAATTTTATTAAGGTAAATGTGAGTTTTCCAGTCTCACATTTTTTTAATTTTTATTTGTTTTTCACTTTTCTTCTCTATCACATCTCACCTTATGCACTACATGTGTAGACTGGCTCATAAAACTTGATTAGAGTCTACTATATTGTATATATAAATTACGTGATCAATTCTATTAATAATGAACCTACTATATTTCATATACAAAGTTGTTTGAACTTTATCTATTATATATATAGACTATAAATAAGGACACTACTACATTTAGTATATATATTAGTAAAAAATTCCACTATTTTTTTCATTGAATATTAAGATACATTAATTAATTTTTTATATTGATTATTTTTTTTAAATTGTTACAATATTTTAAATATAGGGATTGAATATTCGTCAATATTATGAAAATTTTGGTATTTTTCATAAAACCATATTCATTTTAATTTCTGTTTGTGTAACAGAAATGTAAACATTAAATTTGGTAATGTTTCTCACTACAGTTCAGCCCATAAATTCTCAAGGATTTAATCTATTGAAATTTAATTTAAGTTATTACAAAGTGGTGAAAAAAGACGTTTTTTAATCTTATAAAATAAAATCTTGTAAAGTTTCTCACTAAAGAAGCAATAATGATCGATAAAGAATAAATGAGAATGGATAGGTTGTTATTATTGGTTCTTGGAAGAATTATAAATTTCTATGTTGCAACTACATCCTAAAATAACATAATAAATCCATTTATAATGATTATATATATCTCAAAATAACTAAAGATCTATATGGGAATATTTATCAAAAGTATAGGATTGAAGATACCAGTTTGAAGAAATTAATTATTTGAAAAAATATCGACATAAATATGAATGACTTAAAAATGGTAATGAGTCAAGTTTAGGAATTATAGTTTATTACGCATGATATTCATAATGAAGGTATGTCCTTATGTGAAAGATTTCAAATTTATTCTTTTATTGAGAAACTATCTCATTTTCGGAATGATTTCCAAAATTATCTTATGCACATTAGAAAGGACACGTCACTTGAATACTTGATCATGTGATTGTGGTTTAAATAATTAAACTATAATTATAAAAACAAAGTAATCCACAAAACCTTATCTTGAAAGATACAATTATTTATGGAATCTCAAATATCAAGAAGCATAAGTCCACTAGAGGGTATCCTATCCATGTTCAAAATATGTTCAATGAAAAATTTTATAACTTTGATAATCCTAAATTTGATGGAAAGGGTTATAGAAAAATGAAGATAAAGATAAATCCTCAAGATAACAAATTATTTATTTAAAATAACCCCATTGAATTTTAAGTTTTTTATTTTTCTACCATTTTTTCTGAGTGAAATATTATTAAAAACCTAAAGGAGTGGTGGGTTGACACTAGAGCCACTATCTATATTTATGACCATAAGTGTATTCTCTTATCATGTGAATTAGTAGAAAGTAATAATAAACTATTTATGGGGAACTCATTGACTTGTAAATTAAAAGGCATAGGGAAGATACTTTGGAAAATGACCTCAAGAATGACTGTGGCACTAAACAACATACTTCATGTACATGATATTCACTATAATTCCATGCTAGGCTCCCTTCTGGTCAATAATGGTTTCAATTTAGTGTATGTTTCTTAGAAATTTATACTCTTCAAGTTTTTTTTATTTCAATGGGATATATGAGTTATTTTATTTTTAAATTCAATGTAATTACAATTGTAATAAAATATTCTAATATGATTGAAATAAATATTACATTGGATTATGTGATTTAATGTGCTTATTTATGGTATATAGAATCATTCCATGTTAATTATAAATCATTAAATAAATAAATTAATATGGATTTATTTCTAATATTTAATTGTTATGGTAATAAATTTCAAGTGTGTATCTAATTAAAATATTTAAAATTACACTTTAATTATATAAAAAATAGTTAAGAGCCTTTAGATTTAAAACAAACTAAAATATGTGATATGAAATAATTACCTTTATTAGGTGGTAAAATATAATTTATCACCTTATTAGGTGATTGTACTAGTTTTTTTTACAATTATCTACTCAATAATAAATATTAATCTATTGATGTATTTAAAAATTTCAAACATGATGTTGAGAATTAGCTCAATAAGAGACTTAAATTCATAAAGGGTGATTAAGGAAGTGCATATGAGTCCCCATTCCAAAATTTATGCATTAATTTTAGAATAATTTACTAAACTACCATTGCTTAGTCTCCACAAACAAATAGAGTTTCTAAATGGAAAAATCAAACCTTAAATAAAATGATGAATGTTATGCTAAATTATTCCAGTTTACCACAAAATATATGTAGGGACACTATTTTTAATAAAAATCACTTATTAAATAGTGTACCCTATAAAAATATGAAAAGTATTACATATGATTCGTGGAAGGGAATATAGTATACCTTTAAATATCTAAAAGTGTGCAGATGTTGGGACACTGTTTTTGTCCCTAAACATAAAATGGTTAAGATTGACCTATTTTTTTATTTCATATTTATTGGTTTTTAACATAATAATAGTGCATATCAATTTCCTATTCATAATTTATAGATAAAAAAAAAATTAATTTGATCATTAAATTTAAGGATGTTTCATTCTTTGAAAATATATTTCTATATATTCTAAAAAAATTAGGTGATTGAGAAAATAAAATCTTATAAATAATGTGGAGTAATGAGATAAAATAGAGGTATGACCTCATTAATGAAAAATAAAATTTATCTTCATGTATTTTGAAGAATAAATTCTAATATTTTTATTAAAAAATAATCCTAAACCATTTATAGAGGCTATATCCACCACAAAATCTCCATCTTGGGAAGAAATTCTCAATAGTGAAATTTATTCTATCTTGTCTAACCATACCTAGAAATTGGTTGAATTTTCTCTTAAAAACAAACCATTGGTTGATCTTTCTCATTAAAACAAACTACATGGATTCAATTGGACATTTAGAATGAAATTAAAGGCTGATTAAACAAATAAAAAATATACGGATTAACTTTTGGTAAATAAGTATAAAAAATATGGAACATAATTATTTTGGAACATATTCACCTATAACTTTTATTACATCTAAACGCATGTTGATCTCTTTAAGATATTTGAATGGGATAGAAATAAATCAAATTGATTTTATAACAAACATTTTAAAAAGTGATTTAGTGGAAGAGGATTACATGGAATATACTAAATGTTTTATTATTCATGGACCCAAAAAATATTTTTGATTAGTGAAATATCTTTATTGGTTAGAACATGATCCCAAGAAGTATAATATGATGTTTGATCATGCAATGTTATCAATTGGGATCAAAATCATTGAGTGTGTTAAATTTGAATATGTTAGAAACAATCACAATAGATATGTCATTTTATGCTTGTATATTGATGATATTCTTATATTTTAAGTAATATAGATATCACCAAATACACCAAACATTTTTTCACCAATAAATATGAAATGAAAGACTTGGGAGTTGAAGATGTTATTTTTGGAATATAAATACATAAACATCTAATGGAATGGAATTATCACAGTCTTATTATATTGATAATATTTTATTAAAATATCATAATTTCAATATAAAAATACTAAATACTTATATAGATATAAATCTACGTTTTTAAAATAATAATATTGAAAGAAAATATTAGTTAGAGTATGATTATGTTCCAAGGAGTTTGATGTATTTCTCGAATTTCACTAGGCCAGACATAGTTTTTCCCGTACACAAGAAAATTTAATATACTGTAAATCCAAATAATCTCCATTAGATGGATATGAAACTATTTTTGGTATATTTATAATGTGTAATGAAATTTTAATTGAACTATAAAATGTATCTTATGGTAATTGAATGTTATAGTAATAAAAATTGAATATTTAGCTTAGAAGAAACTAAATCTAGTAGTGACTATATGTTTACAATTGACAGTATATGTATATCCTATAAATAATCCAAAAAACATGGATTAGATGATCTACTATAGACTATTTTTTTAATAGAAAATTCTATAGAATAATTTTAATGGATTTGAAACTTTATATAAGACATTATAATTGTGCCAATACCTATACCTATAGTGTCTATTCATTGTGATAGAAAAGTAATGTTTGGATAGGAAATGAATGTCATGTACAATGGAAAATATTGACATATATATAATTAAAATGACTTGGTTGGAAGACTAATATCTAGTGGGGTTATTAAGATTGACCATTCCTCTTCAAAAAGAAATGTTTTAGATCCTTATAAAAAAGGGTTAACTAGAGTACTAGTAGAGAAATCATAAAAATAAATGGGTTTAAGGCCTATAAAATAAACTCCTCATGGTGATAAACCTATATAGTTGACTAGAGATCACATGATCTAGGTTTAAAGGTAAAAATAAGTTATGATGAAGGATGAACTACTTTTTATGTCCATTCCCAAGATAATAAAGTAATTCAAGAAGAGGATAAGTGTGATATTTTATAGATTTTCAAAAATGAGTTGATGTTTCTAGAATCACCTATGTGATTATGAAGTGTGTCTACATCAAGGATAATTATCAGGCCAAATTATCTAAAATACTAATGAAAACTGGTGGTGTTTATGACCAAAATGAACACAAAAGTGAGAACCAATTTTTTGAGAGATAATAGTGTGACTAATATTGTCAAACATGAATGAAAGGATGGATGTTAAAATAAATCTTGTCTAATGATTAACTTAGAAAGTACAATAGGAAGTTTAAAGTTAAAAAACTACTTATCCTAAGGCAATTATATGTCTTTAGACAACTATACACTTTTTTAATTTGATGGTCATTTTTATTTTATGTTGGGGGTTGTTAAAAATAAATGGTAAGTGGGGTTGGGGGAAGGGGTTTTGTCGGTGAGAATACCACATTTACTTAAAAATTTAACACTTTTATCCTAATGATTCCACCTTCTTTTGACTTGGAAAATGGGTTTTAAAATATTATATACATTATAATTTTTTAAAATATCTCTTTTCATTTTCTTATAAATATAATTTTCACCATTTTTTCTGAATGTTTTTTTCATTCCTCCTCAATGTATTGAAACTTTTCTAAAATTTTCTCAAAATTTCTAAGTGTTCAAAGTGTGATTTTTCTGCACACATTTCCTTTTAAGGAATTCTTGGATTTTAAGTACTGATATCCAAGAAAGGTGACCTATTCTATCATTCTAGATAATTTCCCATTACCTTGATAATCATAAATGAAAAATATTTATCTTAAAAAACATGAGTTCATTGGTCTCAAATTTTATATTTATAATTTTTTTTCACTTTTCTTCTCTAACTGATTCTCAAATTTTTCACTCTATGTGTTAATTGACTTATACTACTTGATCTAATTATATTGTATTGTATATATAAATTACTTTATAAAGTTTATTGATAGGGACCCCATTTTATTCCATATACAGAACAATTTAATATTCATATACTATATTTATATACAGTAGAAAGAAATACCATACTGTATTTAGTTTATAGATTATTTATCACTTCCTCTATTGCTTTTACAGACCCATAAGAGATCCTAATAAAATTTTTGTGTATACATGGATTGTTTCTCCAATAGATGTGTGAAGGTGAGGATGATGGATTATGAATAAAGTAGACTCTGATGAAAAATAGGTAGGATGGTGGTGAAGATTTTATGAGACCTCATCGATGGAAAATATAGATCACCTAAAGTTCTCATCACGTGCTCCTGCATACATAAAAATAGGTTTATTAAAATTAAAAAACTATTAATTTGTTAATTGATATTTATTTTTATAATTATTAGATAATACTAATTATAATATGCATAAAAATAGTTACCATAAAAATAATATTAGATAAAATTAGAAATATATATATATAATTAAATAATTGGGAAAAATTCTTAAAATTGAAGAGTTAAATAAGATTATGTGAATATATCTATAACACCACTAATATTTTAAAGTAAAAATATGATTTAATTATGTCCTAAATATATGTACTTTTGTTTTTTTAGTTGTATAAGAGGATAGAAGTGGATCAGGGGTTAAATTTTGGAATGGAAATGGGAATATAGCTCTAATGATGCAGTAAGTAGCACTGACAGTGAGAACATATGGTTCACACTAAGAATATATTGGGCAGATATACAATAATTTTTCATAAACTAGTTCATAGAATGAACTATTTGGTTATACCATGAATACCATCATCGTAAATGTTTTAGGGTAAAAAATGAAACTTCCTTAGGGACCCCTATTTGATTTCTCTGTCACCTCCTCCCACCCCCACAAAATTTAAGCTATACAAGAGCTTGTAGTGGATGATTTTGGATCCCTCTTCTATATCTCTTGGTGATTTGAAGTACTGTTCATTATGGTTACTTCTTCTAATTGATTTTAACACTATTTGATTCCTTAGATGACCCATTCATTCTATATTTATAATTTCATATTTATATAACCCTAATATTTGAATGTGGGGTTGTTTTTTGGAATCCAGTGGTTTAAGTACGAATCTAGTGGCATGTCTTAGAGAGTATGATCCCTTAAGATCAAGGTAGAATATCCTTAATATTTTATGGTTTTTTCATAATGTTTTATGCCTCAATTTTCATGAGGGTGTCTGATTTTCCCTGTGAGAACTCAACATGTAGAATCAAAGTGACCAGGTTGGTTTTTATAGATCTGGTAGACCCACTATAGGGGGAGTGATGGGTTATAAATCACATAAAGTAGGAATTAAACTTAAATTAAAGGTTGACATAGAAGATTAACACCTAGGAAATTGGTTTTAGTGACATCCATTTGGGCTTTTTTGATGCTAAATGGACTTAGTAAAATGATATAGGGATTCAGGTGATGAATTCAATTTCTTTTGATTACTTTTGATTCATGTTGTTTCTAGTTTCTTTTTAATTGATATGACCTCCCTAGAGTTTTTAGGGATGGATATTTTGTTTAATGAGACTTACCTTAAGTATAAAGGGATGGGTTTTAAACTTCATGTGAACTCCCTAGAGTATGTGGGGATGTGTTAGTGTATTTGAAGTGACCTTCCTAGAGTGTGTATGGATGGGTCAGTGTGCTTTACGATGTCACAACCTATGTGATAAGGTTTGGTACATGTATTGTATATGAAACTGAGGTTATGATAGATTTTCATTCCCATATAGAGATAAATTAAGTATAAATGAGTACTCATGGTATCCTGGATACTGCATGATGACTAAATGGGTATTATTATTTTTTATTTAATATATTTTGTCAACTCATCCACTGTTATACAGTTGTTTCATTTATGCTTAGGGCTCATTAGTGGTGTGCTTGCGAGTTTATTCTCTCACTCTATATGGGAATATATTTTCATATGAAAAATTTATAATCTAGGATCCATACAAGGTAAAAGTCCCTATGAAAAAGAACTCAATTGGTGTTTATAGATAGGGATTAAGATGATACTCAGGCATGCACTAGGATCTTTTGCAATGGTTCATCTTTTAATACTTTTTTTCTTTTTCTTTTTCTTTTTATATTGATCAATCACATGTGAGGATATATTTTTACTTTATTGATTGAGTGTTATATTACATTTTGATATGTCATGGCTTGATGTTATTATCATTACTTATTCAATGTGATCATTATCTATTTACCTTCATTAGTATTACTTAGGTTATTGAGTTACTGTAATTATTATCTGATATAGATGGCATGATCTTCCCTTAGTGTCATTTATTACAATGACTATAGTCAGAATACTCTTGCATATATATATATATATTTATGGGGTCATGTGACCCTCCATCTCAGACTAAGTGATTTGGGTTGGGGTATCACAATGTGGCATCGTAGACCTTTTTTGTTAGACTTACTATTTTGGGCTTGGTGGAATGGAGACAATATGGGAGAGACATGAGTAAGGGAGCTATTATTTTTTCTTCATAGTACTTTCATAGTGGTACTTGGAGTTTATAGGGAAGTGTTATTGACTTTTATTGAGTGTTTGGTGACTGTTTCATATTGTTCTCAGGTATTGTTGTGATATTAAAGGTTTTTGGGATTTTCTCTTGGCCTGATTGAAAGAGCGGGAGAGTTTATACATCATGGATAGGCACATAGTTTCATATGTCATATGCCTAATTTCATGTAATTTATATGGGTTTAAATTTATAAAATCCCATTAATAATATATGATAGGATCACTTAGGGATATGATCAACAATGAGGGAAGGGTGAATCAGTGTTGGGGAATTTTTATTCCAATTTAATATTTTTATCCCTTTACCTCTTATAACTTTAATGATATTGATTCTCTCGTTATCTTTCCTTTTACTAATTAATTATCATTCAAAAAACAATGTACAAAGTAGATTTAAAAGGTTCACCTTTCAATAAGAAATGATAGTTCTTAGTGTAATTGGGAAATAATCCTTGATCACACAGGCCAATATAATGAGATACCTATTATAGTTGTTCACAAAAAAATCATAAACCTGGAGTGTGGTACCCTAAACTCAAGTGGGAGGACATTAAACAATCCTAAGTCCTTGTACTAGTGATATCATAGTCTAAATGCAACACCTTGTTGGGTATTTATACTACCTATGTAGATAGTCTTCAATTTCTTTAATTGATTTGAAACACCAAGAAATTCCTACACTCTTTAATAATTTTGTTGATTTTTTCATTGATTACGTTTTCTTTCTCTCTTAATTCTTCTTGTATTTTATCTTACACAAAAACATTCAAGAAACCTATTATTTTTCATCCATTATATGCAGAATAGTGCAAACAACGTTTTTACTCTTCACATCAGTAGACTGGAATGCTACTTTTCTTGCATAGATGGAAGAATTAAAATTCTCATCCTCTTGTTCTCTTACACTACATATAAAAACATTATTAAATATGTAAAAATTTTAGTTCCCAAGACCTTATTTTTACCTCTTCTTCACTCTTATTTATTTAGAACACTTTAATTTCACTAGATCTCTTTCCCATCTTCTTTTTTCATCTTCTTCTTCAATAAAATATAATCTGCATTGTTTCTTCTTCTTCACTTAAACTCAAAAAATGTGTATGAGGATGAAAACCAAGGATTCAGTGTCATAAAATGACCCAACAGGGCCCTCCTGGTTAGCGATAAGATGAGTGTGACACCCCAAGATCACCTCCAATTGGCCAAGAGTGGGATACTAGCATCGAGATGGAATATGTCACATATGGGTGGCATTAGCCTAAGTACATGTATGCAAACAAATATCTCATACCCCATAAAATATATAAATATAAAACAACATAGCTAATATAAATACATGCATGCATATAATTCCCACCATCATAGTATCACGTAGTATGGAAAAAAAGGGTCCAAACACAATCCCACCAAAACTAGAAATAATGTACAAACTAATCAAAAGGAGGGGTCTACTATCAAATGAAACCATGGTTAAAAATTTAGTCTTTTTCACCCAAAACTATATTCTACCAGCTCCAAGTCCTCCAAACACTCCATCAATAGTCTTGTTGTATACATAAGATATGACATTTGCTTCCAAATCCCATACAATGGTGAGTATAACAATACCTAGTAGGAAAAACCAAAATCAATATACATAAAAATTCAATAGTATTCTGATCAATAAATAGGTATTGAAATCATGATATGGGGAATGATAATAATAAAAATCGACCAAATATACTCAATATAGACTCAAATTCTCAAAGAGGTCTCAAATATACTACCATCCACAAGATTTTGCTCGAGGATTTAAGGTGATGCTCGTCTTGGAGATTCTACTCCATGATCCATGATACCATTGAGGGTGCTCACCTGAGAGGTCATGCTCATCAGGTCTCACCATATAATATACACTCTAAATCTCTAAAGATCTAAACATCCATATATGGGTTCACACCAAGGACCATTGGGGGACACCACAAACCCTACTGCAAAAACCTTCTAAGTAGAGTTTCATATGTATGATGATATCGTGAACCATAATGGTTTAACCTACTAGATAGGGGAAAATATCTCTACATGGTGGTCACGCTAATACCATGAACCCTATCCATGGTTAATTAAGAAATAATAAAGGATTAGATCTTTTTTCATACAGAGGGACACCACCACCTCTATCTGAGACTCATACTATTTAGGGGAAGAAAATCCTATACTGAGGACATAATGATGAATTGTACCCTCATAGGGATAGAGTAAGGGAACCCACTCAAACAATACTGGTCTATTCTGAAATAGTAAGTGGGAAAACACCCAAGCTTATACGAGAGATAAATTGATAAGAATGAGGGATTTATCCTGCCCTTAAAGGAGTATATAGAGTATCCCATAAGGATACATGACATGTCCCTCTAAGAATAGAAATACCCATGTCTCATGATCCCAAGGAATTCATTTCAATAAAATTCAAAATATTTCCCATAGGGTACATGACATGTATATTCCTGTACGAAATTCAACGTGTTTTCGGCCCATGCATGTGTAATTTAGGCCATACCCATGTACTTAGTCATGCCCATGTACCTAATCATGTCTGATTATCGGCACATGACCATGTACTATACCTGTTACCATGCAAATTTCAAAGTACATGGAATTTTCCCTTTCATATATGGTGTGTTCTAGCACAAGGGATCATATGAGTAGACTCTCTATACATGCTGATCCATCAGACAAGGGTTACATGACATCTCAATTGAAACACATAGTATATAGCACCACATGGGTTCTTGGGCATGTACTCCCTGTAAAAAGTGAGATGGTTAGCTAAGGCTCACATGGCGTGTTGTGCCACCACATGGCATGTGATATATAACTCCATGGAGAAACCATAGTAACTGTACAAAAGGAATTACATGGTGTGTGTTCCTGAACTACATGACATGTAGTTATGATTTTTCCAAAATACTAGGTTCTTCAAACTTCATCCTCTTGAACATACACCACCCATAATTCTACCACAAATCACATCATAGATCAATAATTTAAGTATCTCGAGCCTTTTCACCACATATGGATAGAATCTGGAAATCCAATCCACTCAGAAACCCTTCTTCATTGCACCGAGCTTCCATCACCACCCCAAAATGAAATCCAAGAGTCACCAAAATCAAAAAACAATCCTTCATCATCACCGTCATCCTTAATCACAACACCGATACCAAATCAAAACTTATGGAAAAGATTCATTTCACCAAATATCGATCATGCATGGATCTGTTTCTGGGCAATTGTTGTACCATAGACCAAAAGAAATTGTCGTGATAAATAGGGGAAAAATGCAAAAAACACAAGATTATAAATAAACCTCAACCATTATTTAGGTTGGACTCCTTTCAATTATGTTATAATGAAAATCAAAGTTATGATAATAATCAAAAAAATAAATCAATTCATAAAATGTGGAAGATATATTAACAACTGAAATCAACCATGAATCTGAAAACAAATTTTGTTAGGTGAATTAGATTGAATTCAACAAGGGATCTAAAAAAGGAATAAATCAAAATAAAAAATAATTCCCTACCTTTATTTGGATTGATCATTTGTAAAGAAGGCGTTCACTTGTGAAGTAGAAAATGATCTCACTATGCTCATTATCTACCTCTCGATTCACCTTAATAAATTCATAGATGACCCTCGATTCTAATCCAATAATGATAAAATCTATTCTTCTCAATAATATTTTATGGTTATGTGGATTACCCTATAGATTTTACACTATAGTATATTTATAGAGAGGGCTGGGTTTTTCACTAAAAAAACTAAAAAAATTAAATTTGTTAAATTTATTATTTGTGCCCACAATGACACTTTAACAAAATGATTGACATGATAATGGTTATGTCATGACTAGGATAAACCCCATGTTTCTTATTCAATGACGATCTCATATTTCCATTACAAGACTCTATTTTTGAGTTATTTTATTATTTCTAAAAAATAATGTGTTTATGATATAATATATTTAGTATTTTTATTATATCTACAAAGGGGCTCAAAAACCCTTAGAATCTCATGCTATCCTAGAACCTGGATTTGAGAATATTCTCCTATATTTTCCTAATTCCTGAAATGAAAATATAGAGATGTTATATTCTCCCCACCTAGTGATTTTTATCCCAAAAAGAAAAAATCCTACAAACAAGGGATGATATTGAGCTCTCAACTAGGATTCTCACTCCCACAAGCACACTTAAATGTTCCCATGTGGTAAAAAAACACACACCCTATGGAATCAATTGCCTTTGAAGGTTCTTCCCTGGTCAATACTCAAACACTAATGACATCCTTTAACTCCTTGAGAAGGTTACTCCACCATTAGTGTCCAGATCATCTTGGTTTTCATCATGCAATGAGTCGTTCACATACCCATTTATATGAAACACATGGAAACCACAAATAACCTAGTATAAATGAGGTCATAGGGTTAAGTAGTATTTCACCTCACCAACGCAACATAGTTATTTGAACAGGGAATACAAAAACCCAAAGATAACCTACCTTCCTGGCCAAATTATCACAATTCATCGGTGAGGGAAGATCCCTCAGAATGCATTATATTCTTATCAAACCCAAAGGATTCTATAGTTAGTCCATAAAGAACACTTGATATTACTGGGAAACCCTCATACACCAATAGATTAATTTAAACCCTTTATAACCATCACTATATCCAACTATAGGACCAAAAGTCTAGTCTCTCACTAGTTCCAAATTGTATTGTGGTGACTTGAAGTGTCTCCCATATGTGGCCTCACATTGTGATACACCAATGGTGGAGAGGAATCTGATATGATAAAAAAACTCCACTAATTATAGATGATACTTATATCTATTTACCCAATCTAACATGAAATATAGAAGTATTTTCTTTAAAATTTTAATGGTCCACTTTACCAAGACAACTGTGAGGGTTATAAAACTCATACTCAACCACATAATAGTATCAACCATCAACTAGAATCTACAATTGG
The DNA here is from genome assembly GCA_963277665.1 of Viscum album. Classification (NCBI taxonomy): domain Eukaryota; kingdom Viridiplantae; phylum Streptophyta; class Magnoliopsida; order Santalales; family Viscaceae; genus Viscum; species Viscum album. The sequence goes on from OY728151.1 coordinate 572,388,842, forward strand.
ATGTTTAGGAAATGGGACAACTTGGTGTGTCATTCAATGAACACCCAGATAACATCATGACCTCTTATTGGTCATAGAAGCTCCAACACGAAATCCAAATTGATACCATCCAATTTCCACTTCGTTCTGGGCACTTTGGACTTCACCTATAAATAGGTGAGACTTTAAGAGTTAAAATTAGAAATGAGATATAATATACTTGTACACTAAACCCAATTCCATATGATCTTGGTGTATCCTCATCTCTTATTAACATAATCTTAAGAGAAATAAACCACCTCAACACCTCCTCTTGCAGTGTGACTATTGTCATCATTCTTGCTCAAAAGGATTACATACTCCCCAACTTATAGAAAATCCATAAAAAACGTTTCAAGTGGATATATAGTGATGAGAGATCTTATAATTGATATATTCAAGTAGTAACTCCCTAACTCACTGAATAATTAGAGGGGTAACATCCATCGACTGTGGATACATTGCACCCTCCTTTCCCTCAAGGATTAACTGCAAAGAGTTAAACTGCATCATCACCTAGCTCAACAACAGTGTATAGAAAACCTCACTGTGAGCATCAACTACGATGGACACACCCTTATATGGATGTATATTTTGTACTACCTAAACCTTTCATAGGTCTAATATCACTCCCATTTCCTAGAAGACATGTCTGAATAAGTGGATTTCCTAAATATAAAACCAATACATTGAGATATGTCCCTATAACTATTACTCTTTGTGCATGCATAGAACCATCCTCAAGTATCTCATGTACTCCATCACTAACTCTGAGTACACATGGATTCCAACAGAGGAGACTAATAAAATAAATCTAATAAAGGTAAAAGTATATAGTTAATCAGTTTCACAATGTACTATGGAATCCAACACACCAAAATGTATCACCACAAACTCAAAATAAATGTTGAATATTTAGATACTCACATTTAGTACATAAATCTCTCAAAGAAAGAGTTGGTAATAACCATTCCTAAGGCCAAAATTTAAGAACCACTTCACCCATAACCAAAATATGAAAAATTCATTAATTCTTAGGGGGTGGATATTGTAACGACCCGGACCCGACCAGCCACCTGAACAGTGTCGAACGAGTCGGGTGTCCCTACCTTAGGCGCACCACCCCTGAACGCCAAAGGCTTCCGACTAGCAGTGAGGGTTTGTTAGGTATAGTGGGGAGGCTATACCCTCTTGGAGGATCATAATAAGGGAATTGGTCCAAGAATAACAGTAAAGATGCAGCGGAAATAAAGACTCAGCAGAGTCAAACCAGACCCATAGAGTAGAAGCATAATCAATATAGATAAACAGCAGAAGCAATAAATACAACAATTACAGCAGAAATAAACACAATAGCAAGCTAATAACATGCAATCATTCCGATACTGAAAAAAAAGTAAACCCCAGCTAGGTATGACATCAAGGTCCATACCATCTCCATACAACAACTAACTCGGCCCAGCTCCTGAAGCTGACCTCTTTCCTGCATGTAAATCCATAAAGTCTGCACGTGTCCTGAAGGGACCGTGCAGGGTGTGAGAGAAATCTCAGTAGGATACCACCCAATGGTGCGTACCAAATATATGTGTTTAAGAAGTCATGAATTTACAATAAAAATAGTAAACAGTGCAGTGCACAAGTAAACACAAACTCCTCTAGTGCTCAACTGCCACCATGGAGTGTCACATGGTTCAACCAACGCTGGAATCTCTGTTGTGTAACCCAGCACCACGTGCCACCTAACACCTCTTGTCTCAAGTACCGACGTCCCGAAGGCATTCCCAAGATTAGTAACGCAGCACCATGAGCCTCATGACACCTCGTGTCTCAAATACCGACGTCCCAAAGCCACGCCCAAAAATAGTAACCCGGCACCACGTGCCTCCTGACACCTCGTGTCTCAAGTATCGACATCCTAAAGGCATGCCCATCCCCTAAAGGCTCCTCACGTCCCATGTGGCTTCCTATGACAAGCACCCCCAACCAGAATACCTAACTACAACTACGGGGACCTCTACCCACACGAGTGGTCAAAACCACCTCATCATGGATTATCTATGTGTGCACACTACTCAATGTTTCAGGTGATCGGTAATCTCCAAAATAGTACCTAATCCACCAACACATCTGACACCTCTGGTCCCTGTGACCATGTCGCTCAAGTCCAATGGCATCACCATCCTAGTAACCCGGGCCATGCCCAACCTAACAGTCATACTGCCTCAAGATGACGTCCACGACGCCCAATACTGTGATCAAAACCTCCCATCATAACCCAGGCCGAGCCAAACCTGTGATTAGAATCACTCAAGCATAACTGGGCTAAGCCCAACACAACCCAAAGGTTCCAACAGATGCAATTCAGTAATTTCATATATACATATGTAAACAGAAAACATAACCAGGAAAAACAAACTAAACAGTTGAATTGAACTATGCAAGGTGTTGTCCCATACTAGAACTAAGGTCTTAAATGCCTCTAACAATTTATCAGGCTTCAATAAATTAAACTAAACAGTTTATAACAATACAACTCAATTTAAACCATTTTGGCATTCCCCGACCAAAATGCCCCGATGAGAAACGACCCCTCACCCAGCCCCACTCACGCAAACTGCTAATAGGGCCTACCCAAAGGCATCTCATAGGTCCAATAAGAAATTCAATATGAAATTGCATATAAATCATATCCTGATCAAAATACCCTAAAACGCGCTGAAGGCCGCATCACCCAAATAACCATGAAAACACAAAATGAGCTATGCACCACCTACCTGAGACTTATACAATGGTACTCATCTGGTAAAATCTGCCAATTCGGTTTAAAACATGGTAAATCTATAAAATATTCAATACCATTCAAACGCCTATAACTAGTTCTAGAACAAAAATCAAACAAACCGGCGAAATAGGAATCGAGGCCTTACCGAGGGGGTTCCAACGCATCAATATGTGATTGAAACGGAGTTTGGATGGAGATCCAGGATAGGATTGAAGTCTAGTCCAGCTTGGTTCGTGAAACTGGGTGAAATATGAGTGTTCTGCATCAAAACAAGGATACTGCCCATTTTAACGCAAAATAATAAAGTACATGGTGTGTACTTCATGACTACATGCCATGTATATTTTATTTAACTGTTCATTTGGCGGCTGGGATTCCACCAACCTGCCGACATGAGTACACGGAATGTACTTGGTTTCTCTTCTCTACCTCACCGACTTACCCACACCCCATGTATATCCCGCATACACGGCTAGACTACATGGTGTGGCCAAGAGGAACATGATGTGTACCTTGTTCTACCCCGCCAACTGGCCTACACGCCATGTATGGTCACCACATGGTCGGGGATACACGACATGTTGAAAACTAAATGCCGTGTAGTAATAAATTTCTACACGGTCATCACAAGGCATGTACTCAGCGAGCACACAACAGACACTTGCTTAACACATACACGACATGTAATTAAAAGTACAGGACGTGTAGTTTGGAAATTTCCAAAAACTTCCCATTTTCTCCAATTTCTTCAGAAACCAGTCAAAAATTCAAACATGGTCATAATTTTGAGCCATTCCCAAAAACCCGGGTTCTTACAAACTCCCCATTTTAACGTAGCTCGTCCCCGAGCTATCAAACAAAAATGGGAGATGGAACCGTACATACCACCCTAATCAAAGTTACCCGGACTGCCCTGGTCTTAGAGGTCCCGACTAAATTCCTCAAGGGAGGATTCCCACCTTAGGAATTGCCTAACCCGGTCTCAACCCAACAAAACTTAAAGAAATCAAGGTTTAATAACCTGTTATCTGGACCCATAGTCCTCCTGTGACACATCGTCACCCCTGTGCCCCATTGGTGCTCCCCTGTCACTTCTGACGCCTAACGTAACCCACACTGCATCAGTGTCCACCTCCACAAGGTCCTGGTGCCTAACATCTCATGTAACCCACATCCTTGATGCCCTGATGCCCAAGGAACTTCAAGTAACCTACATCTGCGATGCCCCGATGCCTTCGACACCTCAAGTAACCCACATCCTCGATGCCCTGATATTATGAATATCATACATATATATATAATATATCACACACCCGCTATGGTGCCAATCCCACTGACTAACATCAAGTCAGTCCACATAGATATTGTGCACCACGTGCACTCAAAACAGACATGTCTCTATAGGTTATTCCAAAAAGGAAACATGGAGATCACGACCACACCACGGTGTACCTCTAACTGTCGTCGGCTCACTAGATTACTTAGCCTCTGGAAGCTCCACAGCGTGAACCTGTCCTGAAACACTGCTTCCTAACGCCTGACCTCCCTGAGATGCTACTCCAGTCACAAGCCGTTGAAACCTCAGCTGGGTGCCACCATCTCTGTCACGACCTCCGCGTACAGTTGAACCTCAACTACCCTCTCTGGGTACTGAACCTAAACCAACTCTAGATGCTACAGTCTGTCCTGGTCCCTCCCTGCCGGATATCTGAGAAGGCTGCATGAAAAACCTCTCCAGATGAATGTCCTGTCCACATGCCCCGGCACTCCTTCGGAGGCTGATCGCACTAAGCCCAAACATGTCCCAGCTGTCCACACTGAAAGAAAATCACCGAAGTACTACCACAAGGTTGTATAGTTGAATCCCTGGCCTGACTGCCTTGCTGGAACTCATCCTGTCCTCACTTCCTACTATCCGAACCATCACCTAAAGCTGTCACCCTACCCAAGCGAGACTTCTCTCTCTTATTGCCCTTGATTATGAGCGCCTGGTTCACCGCCTCGGAGAAGGAACCTAGCCGGAAGATATTCACATGGACCCGAATGGCGTGTCGTAAGCCATCCTTGAAGTGCCTCACACTAGCTGCGTCGTCGCTTACCATACAAGGTGCAAACCGAGATAGCTTAGTAAAAGTAGTTGTGTAGTCCATGATGGACATGTATCCCTGCTAAAGGCTCAAGAACTCTCGAGCTATATCTTCCCTCAATGTCTTCGGGTAGAAGTGCTCAAAGAATATGTCCCTAAAGTCTTTACAAGCCAGTCCCTCGTGCCTACGAGCCTGTACCTGTACATGCCACCAAAAATTTTCTAGTCCCCTCAGCATGTATGTCGCTAGCTTGACCCTCCACCCTGGAGGCGTCTCGAGCTACTCGAAGATCATCTGCATACTCTCTATCCAGTTCTTAGTCGCCTGCGGACCACCCTCACCCTGAAAAAGTGGCAGGTGCTGCGACTGGAACTCCCGCGTCAGATACGACATAGAAGGTTCTGTACCCTACGTGCCTCTGTCAATCCCCTGCAAGACACATACCAGGCTAGCTTGGAGCGGCTCATTGAGCCACGACCCGAACGATGCCAAACCCGGCTACTGTCCTGCCTGCACTGGATCCTGAACCTGCTCCTATCCCTGAGCCTGTACCTGCGGCTCTTTCTCTACCTGTATTGAATTTTGACCCTAATCCTACAGCACTGTATCATCTCCTACCTGAAGCTCCATCGAGTCATGAAGGAGTAACCTGCTGAATACCATAAATGGTCAGACAACCCATATATATATATGTAAATATATTCTATAAGATAAATAAATCAGTAAAAGGCAGTGCATAACAACTACCCTTAATCCCCCTCACCGGAAACCATGCCCCACGACATCCCGACCGCAGGCCCTCCATACCCGCCCTCAACAGAGGCAAGTATCAATGGTACCTTGGGCCATGCCAGTCCTGACAACTCACGTTGCCTCAAACCGACGACCGAGTCGCCAAATCCTGAAAGTTACACTGCCTCATCCATAGAACATTCCTGCTCTGATAAGAGTCATACCCAAATATCCTAACACATGCAATTCTACAGAAATAAATCATGGAATCCATATTGCAATAAACAAGAAATTCTATCAGGAGTTTCACCTATTCACATTTCAAAGCATAGGAGCATGGAAATTGATTTTTTTCACATGGTATTATCACTTCACAAAGCATACGCGCAATTATGAAATTGAAATACCCTAAAAATATGCCTATCAAAAGACAATCAACCCATCATTGACATATCGGGCCAAGGTCCAATTCTCCCTTACCGCACTGGGTCAAGGGTCACATATCACAATCACGAACATCACACATCAAATGAGCCACCGAGGTGGAAATAATATAAACGTTAATATGAGAAAAAAGCAGACAAGAATTCCCACCCCTGGAAACTTGGTCCATCCCTCGTACCTGGGGCTGCAGGCACCCAAGAACAAGCTAGAAACCCAGTCCCTGTAACAAAATATCTCCAGTCTACCATATCCCAAATAGTAAAACTAGCAAAAATAAAAAGATAAGTCCCAATCTCATTAGTAGCTAGAAAAACCCTGCTACTAAATCCTTTTCAATAACTCCTTTGATACCACTTTGTAACGACCCGGACCCGGCCAGCCACCCGAACAGTGCCAAACGGGTCGGATGTCACTACCTTGGGCGCACCTCCCCTAAACGCCCAAGGCTTCTGACTAGAAGCGAGGGTCTTTTAGGTATAGTGGGGAGGATATACCCTCTCAGAGGATCAAAATAAGGGTATTGGTCCAAGAATAATAGTAAAGATACAGCGGAAAGAAAGACTCAGGAGACTCGAACCAGACCCACAGAGTGGAAGCATAATCAATATAAATAAACAGAAGAAGCAGTAAATATAACAACAAAAGCGGAAATAAACACAACAGCATGCTAATAACATGTAAACATGCCGATACCAAAAAGAAAACAAAACAAACTAAACCACAGCTAGGAGTGACCTTAAGGTCCATACCATCTTCATATAATAACTAACTCAGCCCAGATCCTGAAGCTGGACTCTTTCCTGCACGTAAATCCATAAAGGCTGCACGTGTCCTGAAGGTCCCGTTCAGGGTGTGAGACAAATCTCAGTAGGATAACACCCAACGGTGCATACAAAATATATGTGTTTAAGTAGTCATGCATTTACAAGAAAAAAATTAAACAATACAGTGCACAAGTAAACACAAACTCCTCTGGTGCTCAACAGCCACCATGGAGTGTCACCTGCTTTGGCCAATGACGGAATCTCTGTTGTGTAACCTCGCACCACGTGCCACCTGACACCTCTGTCTCAAGTACCGACGTCCCTAAGGCATGCCCAAGATTAGTAACCAAGCACCATGTGACTCTTGAAACCTTGTGTCTCAAGTACCGACGTACCGAAGGCACACCCAAAAATAGTAACCCAGCACCACGTGCCTCCTAAAACCTCGTGTCTCAAGTACCAACATCCTGAAGGCACGCCCATCCCCTAAAGGCTCCTCATCTCCCACGTGGCTTCCTACAGTAAGAACCCCCCAACCAGAATACCTAACAACAACTACGAGGGCCTATACCCACACGAGTGGTCAAAACCACCTCATCATGGAGTATATCAGTGTGCACACTAATCAAAGTTCTGGGTGAGAGGTAATCACGAAAATAGTACCTAAGCCACTAACACATCTGACACCTCGTGTCCCTGCGACCAGGTTACTCAAGTCCGATGGCATCGCCATCCTAGTAACTCGGGCCATGCCCAACCTGACAGTCATACCGCCTCAAGCCGACATCCACGACGCCCAATCCCGTGGTCAAAACCACCCATCATAACCCAAGCCAAGCCCAACCTATGATTAGCATCACTCAAGCGTAACCGGGCCAAGCCCAACACAACCCAAAGGGTCCAATAGATGAAATTCAGCAATTTCATATAAAAATATGTAAACAGAAAACATAACTAGGAAAAACAAACTAAATAGTTGAATTACACTATGCAAGGTGTTTTCCAATACCAGCACTGAGGTCTTAAATTCCTCTAACAATTTATCAGGCTTCAATAAATTAAACTAAACAGTTTATAACAATATAACTCAATTTAAACCATTTTGGCATCCACCGACTAAAATTCCCCGATGAGCAACGACCTTTCACCCAGCCCCGCTCACGCAAACTGGTAACAGGGCCTACCTAAAGGCATCCCATAGGTCCAAAAAGCAATTCAATATGAAATATCAAATAAAATAGGTCCCGCTCAAAATACCCGAAAACGTGCCGAAGGCCGCGTCACCCAAACAACCTCGAAAACACAAAATGAGGTATTCACTACCTACCTGAGACTCGTACGATGCTACTCCTTTGGTAATAGATGCCAATTCTGTCTAAAACATTGTAAATCTACAAAATATTCAATACTGTTAAAATGCCCATAACTCGTCCTAGAAAAAAAAAATCAAACAAAACGGACAAAGAGGAATAGAGGCCTTACTAAGGGGGTTCCAACAGATCAATCCGTGATCGAAACAGAGTTCTGACGGCGATCCGGAGGAGTATTGAAGTCTCAACCAGCTTGGTTCGTGAAACCGGGCAAAATATGAGTGTTCTGCCTCAAAACAAGGCTACTTCCCTTTTTAACACAAAAAAATTAAAGTACACATTGTGAACTTGATGACTACGCACCATGTATATTTCATTTAACTTTTCATTTGGCTGATGGGATTCTGTTGACCTGTCGACGTGAGTACATGGTGTGTACCTATGGGTACATGACATGTACTTGGTTTCTTATCTCTACCTTGACAAATTACCCACATTCCATGTATATCCCACATACACGGCTAGACTACACGGTGTGTCCAAGTGAAACACGGTGTGTACCTTGTTCTACCCTTCCAATAGGCCTACATGCCATGTATGGGCACCATATGGTTGGGGATACACGACGTGTTGAAAACTACACACCGTGTATTAAGAAATTTCTACACGGTCATCACACGGCATGTACTAGGTGAGCACACGGCCGACACTTGCTTAACATATACATGGCGTGTACTTAAAAGTACACGATGTGTAGTCTGAAAATTTCCAGAAACTTCCTGTTTTCTCCAGTTTCCTCAAAAACCAGTCAAAAATTCAAACAGGGTTAGAATTTCGACCAGTTCCCAAAAACCCAGGTTCTTACATATACTCCTTCCTAATAGTCAACAGGTTTAGGAGACATCAATCCACACCCAAATTCAATATCTCACCCACCTCCTAGGTGAACAGTGTTAGGATACCCAAGTGAACACACTAGGTTAAACAAATGCCCTAACTCTACAAATCATCTAACCACACCTTCATCACTTAGAGCTCTATGGGGTTATCTGATATGACGGTTTAAATATTGGACAATTTCTGGTGCAATTCTATATGGAAAAAACTTCTGAAAACGATATAATCATAAAATATCCTTAGGGAATACATCCTCATACCTCCCCCATATTATGGGAACTAAAATATTATATCACCTACTACACCAAGGTTCATACCAACCAACTGATAATAAATCAGTTGTATCCTCTTATACATGATCTCATCATACTTTCTCTAGGATCACTCCTTATCAAAGTTGAAAAACTCCATCCCATAACTCAAATTCACTACAACCTTGACTCGTAATATTCAACTAGTCATAGATGGTAGAAAACCTATCTATGTTGAGGAGAACATAGTAAGGTCACACTTTTACTATGGAAATGTGTTATATTACGCTCTATATCCTCTTAGATTCAGGTTAAATTTATGAAGTAAGTGTTTGATCACTTATACTCTCTATAGAAGCCTCTTAAGACATGGGTTGAGCTAAGGGATCAACTAGAAACTCTAAGATCTCAAGCTGGGGATATAATAAGAAAAGAGTGGATCATGGTTGTTTCTATAAAAAATATAGGTAACATAGAAATACACATAATATACATAAAATCACTCCAAAAACCATTTTTTCATAGGCCTCCATTGTCCATAGTTTCCCATGTCACTAACTACCAGCTCCTCAAGGTTGGTGCAAACCATATGGGGGGTAGTAGTGGTATAAGAAGATTCAAGTACCAGCCACCTCCTACTACTCTCCAACCTCATCTATCATGCCCGTCACCCTTCAGACCTCTCTATTCCAACAATTTCATTTACCCAAATATTCTGTCGACCATCACTCTATCTACAACAAGATAGGTTGAAAAATCCCACATGAGATGTCTAGAGCCACAAAAAATATAACAACCCTTCTTCCTTGATGCACTACATTGTCCCCGAGGTCCGCATGAATGAAGAATCCTCCCATGACATGACCAATATGAATTCCTACCATCAATGGGTCATGATCTCCCTAGATCCAAAGTTTTCACTAACAAAAAATCTCATGACACACATTCAATCCCTAAACGTCACCATCCAGATCCATCAGAGACATCCAAGACTCAATTTGACATGATACACCCACCTGTACCACTTGATGTGGTTCTTGTCACTAATAAATGGATGGAAGCATGACCCATTGTTCACCTAGAAAGAAAACAACATCATGAATATGTCCTTTCACGGAGGACTCATCACACTTCAGGTCATACTCTTGACCCTGCTACAGATACCTCATTGGCTATTATTGTAGAAACATTCTAAAAGAAGAAAAGATATACCACGATCAGTGAGTATATATGGGGATATGACTAAAGAAGGACTTGGAAAATATAACCCATTCCTATATGATAAATGTACTGATGTTTTTTCTTATAAATAATGCCTATATGTACCGATTTAACAAACAGGTTATTAGAGTCTTAGTGAATGGATATGTCAGTCGTTGCCCCAACAATGGAGTCCCTTTACTAAAAGATGAACTCAAAACACTTTAAATCTGTTACAATAAATCAAAATCCAATATCGCAACTATAAAATCTCAAAACTACAGTCCTAAGATGGACCGCTCTGATACAACTGTATCACGACCTGACCCACTAGGGCCTAACTGGCCTATGAAAATATGAGTGTGACACCCAAAGCCCACTTCTAATAGGACAAGGGATGTAGATTATAACTAAGTAGGAATATCCCTCATATGGGATGTATTATCCAATGTACCTTTAGACACACACACAAACATATTTATGTCCATACAATGTTGAAATTTAAAAACAACTAAACTAATATTAAACTATACATACATATAGATCCCACCATCAGAGTACCACATTATATATAAAGATAAAAGTGTCTAAACAAAATCCCCCCAAAACTAGAAATAATTTTCAACCTACTTATAAGGAGGGGACTTCTTTCAAAAAAACTCCAGAAATAACCTCAATCTATCTAGCCCAAAACTATGCTTCACCACCTCCTGGTCCTCTTAGGACTCCATGAAAAGGACTATTACCTGCATAAGACACAACATGTGATGGAAGATCCCACTCTGGGGTGAGTATAATAACACCTAGAAGGACACCCCAAAATCACTAAACATAAATCATCAAGAGTATTGAGCTTATAAATACATTGTTATGTCAATCGATATGTGAGACACAAATATAATCAAAAGTGACCAGATATACACAATATATACTCCAAGCCTCAAAGAGGTATCAACCATATTGATAACTATATGATTCTGCTCGAGGATTCAAGGTACTGATCATCCAATAGAATACACTCTATGAGCCATGCAATCAATGAGGAAGCTCACTTGAGAGGTCATTCCCATCGGGTCTCACCATAGATGATACATTATGAATCTCTAAAGGTCTCAAAACCCTGATAGGGGATCACAACTTGGATTGTTGGGGTACGCTACCAACATTACTGTAATTACATGCTATGTATGTGATTATATGTATGATGATACCATGAATCATACTGCATTAACCTTATAGATAGGGGATCGATTCCATGTGCATGATCTTCATGGAGATCCCATGAACCCTACCCTGGGTGAAAACAGGAACGATGGAGGTTTACACCCTAGTTCATATAGAGGTACACCATAAATATTATCTAAGAATCATCCTATAGAGAGCATCACAATACTTTGTTTAGGACATAATTTTGAACAGAACCCTCATAGGTATAGACTAAGGGAACTCAATAAAATGACAATGGTCTACACTAAAACAATTAAAGGGAAAACACCCAAGATCATAGTTGAGTTGAACTAAGAAAAATGTGTTCTTCAACCTTCCCTTAAAAGAGTACAAAACATATCCCATAAGGGCACACAATGTGTATCTCTAATACTCTCACCATCCATTTCTCAATCTCACATGACATGAATTTCTCCAAAAATACATGGATTTTCCCATAGGGTACATGATTTGAATATTCCCTTATGTTAATCATCATGTTTCCAGCCTGTACCCATGTACATTTGGTCACACCTGTATACTTTGGATCATGCCTATGTACTTAGTCGTGCCCATGTACTTGGCCATGTCTATGTATTGGGACATGCCCATGTACTATACCTGTTCCCATGTAAATTATTATGTACATGGTGTGTTTCAAACAATACATAGAATTTTGGGGAAGATGGGATCCTAGGCATGTAATCCTCATTCATGTCGAGCCATCCTCCATGGTTTACATAGTGGGTGTCTTGGAAAACACTGTGTGTAGCACCACATGAATTCTTAGGCATGTAATCCATGTACATGATGATCTGGTAAGCTACGGGCCACATGAATTGTGGCTGCACCACAAATTGTGTGATACTTAACACCACTTGGAAACCATAGTCTTCTCATAAAAGGGACTACACAACTTATGTTCTTGAACTACAAAGAATGTAGTCAGAAGTTTTCTAGAATCACAGGATATTCACACATCATCCAATTATGTAAACATCACCCATGATTATACCATGAATCTTTTCATAGATCACATATTTGATTAAACTAAGACTTTTTTTGCAGGTGGATGGATTCAGGCCATCCAATCATCTCAAAAGTCTTTCCCCATTGCACCACACTATCATCATCGCACCCAACCAAAGCCTTGGTTCACCCAAATATGATCTTGATCCATATTCATTTCCAAACACCTTTATTACATCACTGATCCCAAATGCAAACCTACTGAAATGATCTATTTTGCTAAATATTGATTGCACAAGGATCCATTTCTTTATATTCATGAAAACTCCAAACAAAATAAATTATGGTCATGAATGTGGAAAGAATGGGGATAAAATAAAGCAAAAAAATATTAGGAACAAACTTTGGAAATTTTTTAGGTTATATTCAATTCATTTCCATTAGAGCATTCAATGAAGATCTAGTAATAATTAAATAATTAATCAATTTATGTACTGTAGAAAGATAAATCAATAACCAAAATCAACCATCAATCCATGAACCATTCTTTTAGATGTATTGGTTCATGTTAAACATGCGATATTAAATAGGATAAATAAAATGAAGGAAAATTCCCTTCATTTAGTTGGATTGATTTTTGTTGAATAACACATCCTTTAGTGAAGAATATTAGGATCCATAATCACTTTCTATCCAACTCTTGTTTCACCTTGATCCGTTCATCAACAATCCTAAATTCTGATCTACCAATGACAATAGATCTCCTCCTCTCTAATATCCTAGGGTTATATGACCAAAACAAGAGATTTTCCATAATATAATATTTATATAGTGGGTTATTTCACTCTACAAAAAATAAGAAATAAATTAATAAAATAAATATATTATATTATCTAGGCTCATGATGACACTTTAACAAAATGTTTGATGATGAAAATAGTTATGTCATACCTTGGTTAAACCCCATTTTTTAGACTCAGTGATAGTATCATATTTATAATCCAAGACTCAATTCATAAGTTATTCCATTATTTCTGAAAAACTATTCATGCATGATATAATATATTTAATATTTTTATTATATCAACACCGAGGTTCACCATCCCTTGGAATATCATGAAATATTAACACTTAGATTTGAGAATAATCCTTAATATTTTCCAAAGTATTATAAGGAAAAAATAGGGACATTATAGTTGGGCCTCCTAATAAAATAAAAAATCTTACCACTTGAGTAATAATGTCGAATAACAATGATAACGCCTCACTTCTGAAATGACCTGAAAGAATATATATGTCATAATAACTATTGTATTGGTTATATTCTCCCATATAACTTATTAATTTCTATATTCAATATACCAAATGAATAATTGATTTGAATTACCATGATTATCAGTAATCCAAATCACTTGGATCTCGACCGTCACAGTCATCGACTAGATCCCCAATCTTTAGCATTAACTACTTATAATTCCTAAAGAATCAAAATTAACTACTCACATAGTATTTATCACTATCACACAAATTATTATATAATAAACCTATATAATAACTTCAATTAAATATAATATAATCTTCATGGACTCACTATTCTAAAAAACAACCCCTTCAATCCAAAATAATTTATATGAATTTTTAAAAAATATGAGTAGCATGCTTCCCCTACAAGTGTAGTCATGTATCCTCTTTTTTCATCCTTAAATAATCTCAAAAATTATTATTACATTTTATACCTTCTTGAAATAAAATAAAAATATCATATTTGTCATTTAAGAACTAAAAACATAGAATTATATGATTATAACTTCATCAAAACATGAAAAAATACCATGGGATCTTTCTTCTCTGTTCAACCTATATTTATTCCATAATAAATCCTCATGCATTAATTGATACTATTATGTTAAAATTATGATATAGTTAATAATTTAATAAATTATTTCTTCAGATTAAATACTATCAAAACATAGCCACCTTCTTTTTTGGCACAGATCACAATACCCTTCTTTACCTGTAAAAACTGCATTCTAAAAATACTTCTTCCTCTATAAAATTCATGGAAAACTCAATAAATTATTATTTTTCTTCCTCCCATACAATCATAAATACATAACACTTTATCTTTGTAACTTTACAACTAACTCCAACAATTTTTCTTCTTCTTCTTATGAAAATAAAGATAAACAACACTTCTTTCCCTTTCTCTTTTCTTCATTGCACTAGAACAATTGCAATGAATAACTATTATTTCCACTATATTATGTATTTATCCAATAGTTCCATTAAAATTATCATGGTTTTCATTATTATAATATTTAAGCTTTATAATAACACTTTTCATCAATTGAAAAATTATATTTTGATGAGATAATTATTCTAGAAGATCCTTCAATATTATACACTTATCTCCCCATAAAGAAGACTCTCCTCATGACTTTAAGGATTGATTATCTCTTAAAAAAATGAATTAGATGTTTTTTCATTTGGAGAATAAAACAAAATGAATATTATTCTTTTTTCTATCATGTGTTTACATAAACCACTTCAAATTCATCATGAATGATCCTCTCATTATAATTTTTAGTATACCAATATATGAAATATTCTAAGGTGGTAACTTCTTTAAAGAATGTTTCCCAATTTTGATATTCTGTACTATACCTTTAATTACACCTCCTAAGATCATGATTCACCTTTAATTCTTTGAATTATAAGCACAAATATAGTGCACAAATCTTAAGGGAATAATATGTCTCTTCCTATTCCTCAATATTAACAACATGGTTAAGATGGTAATCTAGATCATGTTAATATATTTTCTATAATCCTAATTCTGGAACATCCAAATATCAATTATAATTTATATTGACCGGTTATGGATCTTATAACACCTTCCTTTTATTTGTGTGAGATGGTTATTCTTTTATTAACCATCAAATCATATGAACCACCTTGTGAGAAACTCATCCTTTTCATGGCTTCTTCTTATGATTTATTTTTTTAAAATAACATCTCTTAGTATGTCTATCATTATTTAATTTCCCACATAAAACTTATTAGTCATAATAGTCTTCCATACTTGATAACTTATCATGTAATTCAATATCTTCAGGGGTATTAACTTCTTTTCCATTGGAATTTTCTTTTTTTCACTTATTTTATTTTTCTTTCTTTCTCCAGATATGATATCCAAATTACTAATCTATATTTTGGGTAATTGGAAACCTTATAATAGTATCTATATGGAGTATCTTGAGTATCATTTTTTGCATCATTTCAATTGTACAAGACACTCCTCTTGAACTTTTTGGGTCTATTACTACCATGAACCTTGTTTTTAGTTTTCTTGGGAGTATTTAGACTTGCATCTCCATAAATAATCTTTTCCATGGTTGGAGAATTTTTATTAACTTATAGTATTATCTACTTATTTAAATTTAATACATGTTGATATGAGTATAAACTATTGTTCTGACCACTAAAGTTTCAAACATCATAAAAAAATTCATGTTCTTTGAATAATTTTTAATTATGAATATTTTTATTATTATATTAATATTTCATCATCATGAGATTTCTCCCCGTTGAAATATTATTACTTTATGATCCATCATTTAATGGACTGTTCCAAAAATCAAATGCACAAATCCTGAACCTATTGTATCACAAAAAAACTCTATAAACCATGACCTTTTCTTCATAATGATATACTGGCTTGAATTTTTTGATTTGTGACTAAGCTATTTTTGAGATTTTTCAACTAATGATTGGTATATTATTGGGGAACCAACACTCAAATTTCTTATTCTATATACCATAGATATAGTAGTAGACTTATCTTCATTTCTTATCTACACCTATAAAAAAGGTATATTTAAACCATCTCTTTTTTTGAAATAATATTTAAATAAATTATTACAAAAAGGTTTTTATAGTACTACTTTCATAAAATATTCCTAAGAATGAGCATAAAATTATTTCATAGTATTTTTATCGCAAGTTGGTGGTATTTTTTCATTAGATTCATCCATAGAGAATCAAGTGATAATAACTTCTCCTTCTTTCTTTGGTTTTGGAAACTCATTATGTTTCTTCTCAAGATTTTTTGGTTTTATTTCAAATTCTAGAAGTTTCTTAATGAGAATATTCTTTTGATATATAATAAATATAATTCTATATTAAAAAAATTTATTCATATTTTTAGTCACGTATTCTTGCATTAAAATATTTTCTTATACAAATATGTGAAACTCCTTGATTTTCATTGATTTTATCTCCAATTAAGAAATCATGAAATCAATGATATCTTTTATTTATTTATTTATGTGAATAGATCATTACATTAATAGAATTATTGATATATTCTGTCTCATAAACTTATTTGAGCCATTTATTTTTAAATTTTTAGTTACTTATTTCACGATTTATGTTCCTTTCTCCTGTAGGTAAAAAATTCTTAGAGATATTTATACTTTAAAAAAAATTTCTTAAAAATAATTCTCCATGTTGTCCACTTCAGAATCATGTTGGTTGTTTTCTTCCTTTATTATTTCAAAAATTCCACACATAAGAGAAATTGTCTCTTGGGGAATACAATGTAGAAAATCTTTCAATCCAATAATCGATACTTCTTGATAAATTATAGATAGATCATCACCAAAAATTATGATTAGTTATTATTAAAAATGGAATTACATGAAAGAATCTTCAAATACCTCATAATTATATAAATCCTTTAATGTGGGGGGTCTTCCCACATATTTGGTGGTAGACTGAAATACCTTCTCTTCTTCTTCCAAGATGGATCTGCTTTTTGTATTGCTATGGATTAGAGATATAGATCTTAATTCTATTTGTGTTAAGAGGGGAATATTCTTCAAATTTCTTTTCCCTTTATATTTAAAATTCATTATGATCTTGGTAAAAATAGAACTCTATTATGAGACAATAAAATATTACTAAAAACTATAGTCCATTTTAAATACATAAAAGAAGATCAAATCTTAAAATGATAACAATTTCCAATAAAGAGAATAAAATAGAGGTAAACCTTCCTCTGATACCATCTTATGGAAGTAATTAGGGATATTTTTTACATTGAGAGGAGGGTGAATAATTTTTGGGAAATTTTTATTCCAGTATATTCATGTTATCCATTTATCTCTTAATATTATTAGTATATTAATTATATCATTATGTTAAATTTACATCATTTGTTATCACACATAGAAATTGGATAGGAGATTTATGGGGTTCACATTTCATTATTAAAGGCTAGTCCTTGGTGTAACTAGAAAATAATCCTCAATCACACATGCCATTATAATAAGATACCTATTACAGTGGTTTGGATAGAAATAAATCTTTACCCTAAATTGTGGTCCCCAAAAATAAAGAGGGAGGAAAGAAAAAAATCATGAGTCTCTATACTGGTGATAGTTTGTTCTAACTTTAGATACCTAATGGGTCTTTATACTACCTATGTAGATAGTCTCTAACTAATTAAATCTCTTTTTAACAATAATAATTCTCCACTAGTTAAGACTTTTATTGAATGTTAAATTGTTTAATTTTTATTATCTCCATTCTTCTTCTATTTTCGCCTGCAATAAAATATACAATAAACCTCTTATAATTATTTACTTGAATGAACATTAATGTACACAACCATATTCCTCTTTAAAATAGTAGATTCAAATGTTTATTTTCTTACACAGATGCAAGAATTAAAATTCTCCCATTCTTTCTATCTTGTTTTGACTATAATAACTTTATTCGATCTATAAAACTTGGAATGAAAAACATCTTATTTTTATCTCTCATTCTCCATTTTTTCATTAGTTAACTTGAATTGTACTAGATCTCTTAACCCTCTTCTCTATTAATCTCCTTATTCAGTAAAACTAATATTCATTGGTTTTTATTGTTTTCTTAAACTCACAACATGTGTATGAGGATGAAAATCCAAGAGTCAGGAATCCTTATTCTTGAAACAATTTTTTTTGCTTGAATAAGAGTATTGAACATCAATGATAACCCATCACATATAAAAAAACCAATTAGAATATATATAATAATCATATTTACATCATTAGTTATCTTATCCTCTATCACTTATTCATTTATGTATTCACTATCCCATGTGAATACTTGATTTAAATTACCAATATCTTTAGTAATTAAAATCCCTTAGACCTCAACCATAATGGTATCCTACTAGATCCAAAATATTCACCCTAATATTTTTATCATAATACCTAAAGACTTAGTATTAACTAATCACATGATAATAGACATTATCACACATATTATTTTGTAATAACCTTACATAATAATTTTTTAATATATAGTAACTGATGTAGTTTCACTAGTTTAAAAAATTAATCCTTCAATCTAATATAATTTATATGTAT
Organism: Viscum album; assembly: GCA_963277665.1. Classification (NCBI taxonomy): domain Eukaryota; kingdom Viridiplantae; phylum Streptophyta; class Magnoliopsida; order Santalales; family Viscaceae; genus Viscum; species Viscum album. The sequence goes on from OY728151.1 coordinate 572,407,918, forward strand.
TTAAAATATGAATATTTGAATGATTCCATAGTAAATAAAATCATGGACCATCAATTTTTAGTTTTGAATAATAATAAAAATATTATTATATTTTATACCTGCTTGAAATATGATAACTAGAGTATTGTATTTATCATTTAACAATAGAAAACCTAATATATTATAATTATATCTACATAAAAACAATAAAAAATATAATTACCTCTTAATTATCATTTGAACCCATATTTATTCTACAATAAATCCCAAACATGTGTCTATGTAAGATTGGTACAATGATGAGATCATTCTAACTTCAATCTTGGAATTCTTCCTATTAAATATCATTAAAATTGACCCTACTTATTTTATTTTATTGATTAAAATACCCTTATTTATCCATACAAAAATCCACTATAGAGATATTTCTTCCTTAAGTGAACTTCATGGAAAACATGGGAAGTTTTTATTATTCTTCTTCCTGTGGAAATGGATATGCACTATACTTATTCTAAGAAACTTCACAACAAAGTGCAAAAATTAGTTTTCTTATTCTTTTTTTTAAAAAATATATACAACACCTCATTTTCTTTATATTTTCTTTAACACACTATAATAGTTACACTTAATCACTTTTCATTATTATACATTTTTTCTTCATCCAATTTTCCCTTTATAATAATCATGATTTTCAATATCATGATATTTAAACTTTATAAGAACAATTTAATTTTCATTGAATCAATTTAAATCATTATAGCTCCATATACTATGGGACTCATAATACCTCAGCTTTATGGTCAATCAATTTTCCTTACTTTATAGCCAATTACATTGTGTGGTGACATAGTTCCTTCATTCGGTCACAAAATTCCAATGTAAGGTCTCACCACAAAATGTACCACCACATGACCCTTTATGAGGTCACACTACCCCAATGTTAAGTTTAAAAAACCTTCACATAGTCTCACTTTTCCAATGCTTGGTTTTGTAACCATTTACCTGGAGACACTACTATAAAATGTAGTTTCAAAACTCTATATGTAAAGTCATATGACACTTCATGTGGCCACAGCAGATGTCACATTGTCATACCATATAATGTATGAACACATGCATTTATATGAAAATATCTCTTCAATATATGTGGTTGAATTCTTTAAAAGAGATATATATGTGACTTCATTATAATTTTTTTCTTTATAGAGCTCCTTAAATCTTAAAATGATCTTCCAAGATTCATGCACTAGTATTAATTCCTTAATATAATTGGACACGACTATTGGGATATTTTTTTCAAAAATAATGGATTCCTTATCATTCATTAATCATGTAAGATACTTCTAATTTATCAGCATATAGACATGACTTGATAATTATTACTTAAAAAAATCTAACTCACACAAAGTGGGATTAATAATATATTTAGTTTTTTTCCAAATACATAATTGGTGACGATTAATTAATTTTACTTGAGCATTCCATTTTTTCTATTATTGTGACTTTGACTAATGTGTAGATATAGAATATTTGGCCTTAAGGCTTAGGTAAATTATAAGAGGGTTATGTTTAGTAATTATGAGTAGCTTTAGGGTATGGTTCCAAGGACTAGTAATAGTGTATGTATGCCAACTAATTTATTAAGTATTTCAACATATAATATATTATGTTAATTGTTTTTTCTTTATAATTTCATATAATGATACCTTGTCGATGTCACATCATTCCATCATGGGTGAGAATGATCATGAAACAGATGATTCTCTTATAGTTCAAGGAGGAGAGTATATTTAACTGGTTTTTTTCTGTATTATGATAGTGAGAAGGATGTTTCCATTAAAGAGGTCCTATAATAATATACTTTTTTTGAAACATTTATATATAAAACCCTCCATCCTTATAGAAAATGGGTGTAAATAAATATTTTGTACACTAAATCAAGATTCTTGAGGGAATTTTTATACTTACAGAGACTCTTGATGATCAATGGGTGAAGTTGGTTGCATTTATACTACAAGGATCTCCTTGGAGGTGGTGGGGCTTGATGATCCAGGGTTAGATACATGATGTTTATGGAGGTTTTCATTGAAGGATATATATTTTTGAATTATTCCTATATGTGTTGATGTTGGATAGGTATTAGGTGTCCATATAGAACCAGAAGGTGATAACGTTAGTGGCTGATTATGAGACCCTTTTTCAAGATTTGATCCATTTTTCCCTGTTGTTGAAAAAAATAAGGCTCAAAAGGATATGAATTTTGTAATAAACCTTCATCCTTAGGTGAGGTTGTTGGTCTGGACTTGTGTCTTAATCAGATACTGTGGTGTCATCTAATATGATATCACTATTTTAAAGGTATTAACAGGGGAATATTTAGTAGTGTTTTATCCCCTTTTAGTGGGTTGAGTGGTGGATTTAAAGGGGGTTATGGGAGTTTCTTCTAGAGGTAGAAAGAGGATATCATAAGAGATGCACTAGATATGTGATAGGTAGTCATTTCATGGAATAGGTTTTTCTATTGCGTTTAAAGAAGGGTCTCTTCCAGTATGTTTTCAATACGAGTAGTTTGATCTTCACTTCATGACATGTACCAATTAGTTGAGGGATACAGAATAATGGGATACATTAATCTATACTGTTCAAGAGTATCCCAACCAGGTGTGAGAAGTTGTTCATGATAATAAAAATCCTCAAGATCTTAGGTAGGTAGACCCCAATCATATAGAAAGGGTACGCCAGGGTGGTTGAATCAGGGAGATGATTGAGGTTATCAATAGTCATAGAAGTAGATATCATAGGGTTCAGTCCCATAGTAATGTTAGGGATCATGGGTGAAAGTCCATGGGTTTTAGGTATGTAGGGTTTATGAATTGTATTGGGTTCTAGTAGGTTTTAGAGATGGACCTTTGATGGCTAGAGGTACAATTTTTTATGTCAATTCTCACTACTACTTTTTTCGATATAAGAACAGGCCACTCATTTATTTATTCTAATGTTGATTCTATTTTAATGTTTATAGTGAAGTTATCCACTATGTTGTTATCCCTTGATACACCTCTTAGTAAGAGGGTAGAGAATATCTAGAGGTTCCTCCTTTGGTGTGTCATTACTTGAATGTTTTTATAAAATATTTCTCTGGAATCCCTCTTAAGAGGGATATTAAGATTTAAATTTAACTCTTTAAGGGTTAAAACCACATATCTATTCCCACATATCAAATAAAACCAAATCTGTAGATAGATCTTAAGGTTTATTTTTATGATCTAGAAGAAAATGTATTTATTTTCCCAAGGTCTTACCCTTAGATATATCTGATCTTATTCACTAAGAAAGTGAACTAAATCCTTCTAATTTATATGGATTGTCCGAAGATGAATCATGAATTGGTGAGAAAAGGTATCCACTACCTAGAATTGAAGATTTTTTTGACCAGTTGAGGAGATTTTGATGATCCTCTATGATTGATCTGTATTAAATCTACCTTTAACTATAGGTGATGGCTGTAGATATACCAAAGAATACATTAAGAAGTAGGTATGGGTTTTATGATCATATTTTTATTCCATTCAGTAAAAAAAGGCACATGTGGTATTCATGGATCTTATGAACTGAGTTTTTCATCCTTACCTGGATTCATTCATTGTTGTCTTTGTTGATGATATTACAGTGTAATCTCATATCCCCTAAGTTATATACCAGGAATTATGAGATTTTTCTAAGTATGATCTGAGAGCATGCCCTATATTCCAGGTTCTTGAAGTGTTACTTTTGGATATAAGAGTTATGTTTCCTTGGGCACATGATTTTTGTGGTAGGAATATTTAGTAATCCATATAATTTGGAGGAAAGTATTTTATGGGTGTGTCCTAAAAATGTGTTTGAGGTTTATAGATTTTACATGTTGGATGGGTATTATGGGTGGTTGATCTAGGACTTTTCTTGGTTGGTATCACACAATACAAGGATTACTTTGAATGGAGTGATGTTTTTATGGAAGGATCACTTTTGAGGAGGCCTTCCAAGAGTTAAATAAGTGGATTATGCCTTCTTAAGTTCTAATTTTTCTAGACACATGAATTGGTTATATAGTATACTATGATGTTTAATGAGTTAGTTTGGGGGTTGTATTGATGCTAGGAGATCATGTAGTCACTTACGAGTCTTTTCAGCTATGACCCCATGATCATAACTACCCCACTAATGACCTGGAGTTAGATGTGGTGGTCCATGGTTTAATTCTTTTTCTTCATTATCTATTATATGAGATATTTTTCATCTACTTGGAATAAAAAATCTTAGATTATATCTTTTCACTATGATAATTGAACCTATAATATAGATTTTGGGTTGATTACTTACATGTATTATTTTTTGAGATGGACCATTCCCTAGGAAAAGAGAATGTTGTCACAAATTCCCTCTATAAGAAATTTTATAAAATAAGGACACAAACATTATAAGAGGATTTAAATATAATTATATTGCTATTGGATTGATAGGTGGGTGTATCTGAGGATCAAGGGGTAGTGATCTGCACTCCAAAAAAATTTACTTCTTCGTTGGTGGATTGGGTAAAGGCCAACCATGAATCTTATTTTGTTTTGTAGTGTGAAAAGAGTGGTAGATGAGTGATAATCATGTCATAGGATGGTAGTTTTCTTGGAATGACATGTTATATATCCATGGAAGGGTGGTGGATCCCACATCCATGAGGGAGGAGTTAATGAGGGACTCTAATTCCTTGAAGCGGGAAATACATTTGGGATAGAATAAGATTATATTGTAATATAAAACAACATTTTTGGTGGTTGATCAGCTGAAGAAGGTTGAACACTTATTAAATATTTGAGAGACCCATCCTATGGATGAGTTGGGTAGGATATATGTGGGGGGAATATCATGGTTTCTTGATGTTCATTGGAGTATAATTTTAAAACTGAATATGCATTTCACATCATGGTTTTGGAAAGGTCTTCCGAAGGTGTTACGGTCATAAGAAATTCTTGGTAAAATATATCACCCATAGATATATGAATAGTCTAAATAGATAATACAAATTTTATAGGATGTTCATTGAGAATAACTGCTTCATTTTGGTGGGTATTGGGACGAAAATTTGGCTTTGGTAATGTTTTTTATAATAATAGTTTCTAGGATATAATTTAGGTAACTCATTTTGAGGATCCTTACGATAGACCATGTCATTCGCTACTATATTTTCTTGAGGTTGGTGAGTCTAAAGTTTTTGTACCAAGAATGGTTTCAAAGATTTATGAGTGGGTGAAGTTGATTCAAATGTGATTTTTTATTTATTAGAGTAGGAAACAATCATATTCCCACTAAAGGTGATGATCCTTGGAGTTCACTGTGGATGACTAGGGGTTTTGTGGGTTTCACCATGGTTATGGAATCAATATTTTAGGAAGTAAATTAATCTAGCATCATATTTTGTTGGTATATTAAATATTATGTAATGGATTGGCATGGTGGTTTGATGATCATATCTTCCTCCATGATATCGAGGTATGCATGATGTGTTTCATGTATTTCTGCTCTATAAGTAAAGGCCATACCTTATGCACATGATTGATTGTTCAGTTGGAGGAAGATGCTTTGTTTGAGTAAAATCCTAGGATTATTGTGAACTAAAGCAATAAGGAACTGAGTTGGAATACAATTCCTCTTATTTGTGTGTTGTGGTATCATAGATGTATTCAAGGGGAAAATATGGAGTAGGAGTTTAATATCTGGTCATAGTGGATATAATTGTTATGAGGAGACCCCTAGATACACTTGTTATTGATGATATATCCTTATAGGGGGGAGTTTATAATACCCCTAGTATTTTTAAGATGTGTTACAAATTAATTTTGGCATAATCCTGTGTATTTTGGTTGTTTTTATCTATTAAAGTGGTTAAGAGTGACACCACGATTAGACTTAGGAAATGATTTAGAACTATAAATAAAATACAGAGGTAGGTAGTGTTTATTACATGGAATAAAGGGTTTACATCATGAATTGAATGGGAATATATGTGGAAATTATTCCTATAGTGGTTCATATTGTGAACCATATGGTCACACCATAAATTCCCTTTTGGGTAGTTTTTAAGGATAAAAATGTAACTTCTCATGAGACCCCTATTTTTGTTCTCCCTAACCTACCTAGAACCTCAAACATAATTTTAGATATGTATGTTCTTCTCTTGGATGACATTAGATCCCTCCTCCTCATATCTTAGCAGATTCAAGTTTCATTCATTATGGTAGTTTCCTATTAGAGAGTCTAATGTTGTCTATTCCTTAAATTCCTCTATCATTGTATATTTCTTATTTTCCATTTATAGAACCCTAATGTTTGAATGTGGGGGTGCTTTTAGGTTTGTAGTGGTTTGGTATTGAATCAAGGGGTGAATCTTGGAATGTATGCTCCCTTAAACTTGAGGTAGGAAGACCTTATCATTTTATAGATTATCTATAATTTTGTATACCTTGATTTACATGCGGGTGTGTGTGTAGCCCTATCAGAACTCATAATATGGTATCATAGTGACATGGTAGGTCCATGTAGATGTGGTATACCCCTTACAAGGGAGAAAATGGGAAATTATTCTCTTAAAGTGATAATTAAACTTTTATTCATGGGTTACATAAGGGATGTATACTAAAAAAATTGGGGTTTGTGATAGCCGTTCAAGCTTGATTGAGGATATAATGACTAGGTAAAATTATTTAGGGATTTAGGTGATAAATTCCCTTAATTTTAATGGATTTTAATACATGGTGTTCCTTATTTCTTGGTACTTGATGTTACCTCCCTATAATATGTAAGGATAGGTTATTTCAATTAATGTTCCCTACCTTGAGTATGTGGGGATGGGTATGTATTCTTGATGTGACCCCCCAAAGTACAAATGGATGATTTAGTGTTATTGATGTGAAGTCCCTTAAGCACATGGGGATGGGTCAGTGTTCTTTACAAGGTCATGATCTTAACAATAAGTCATGGGTTGTGTGTGTAATATACTAATGAGGTTCCAAAATTCTTTCCTTTTATAAAAGAGTCGAATCATATATGACCGGGGATTCTTAGTAGCCTAGTTATTTCATTATGACCTAAAAATTATTGTTTATTTGTTAATTTAATATTTTATGTAAATGTATCCAACTTTATAAACATTATTTATCTATGTTAAGGGAATATTGGTGGTGTCCTACTAAACTTATTCTCACACCCTATATAGAAATCAAAATTTGTGTGAAAATTTTATGATGAAGGATACAACAAAGGGTAGGGCCCTAAAAACATTTGAGGATGTGTTGATGGATGGAGATTGAGGTGATACTAGGAAATACTCTAAAATCTTTTAACATGATGCATATTTTATTATTTTTTTTTCTCATTGTGTGTATATTGATATGTCCCATGTGGGGATCTATTTTGACTTGATATAATAATTATTGTATTCCATTTTGATATCTCATGGGTTGATTTTCTTATCATTTCTTTCACTATTTCATCTTCCACTATTTTCATTTATTGATATTACTTATGTAATTACGTTAGTCTAATGATGATATAGACAACATAGTCTATCTATGGTATTATTTTGTCCCTAACTACTAGTCAACAACCTCTTACATATGAGGAGATTCATAGGAGGTCATGTGGTCCTCTAGCACAGACCAAGTGATTCAGGACGAGGTTTCACAACATTAATATGATTATATATATAATACTAACATAATAATAATAACACTAATAAAAAATATGATAACATATATTATAAATAATAATAATTTTATTTATGTTGTAGGGAAGGAAATCTACAACAATGAACACACCCATGTATACTAGTGGAATGAGAAATAAAAATAATAATAAAAATAATAATAAATGTGAATAATGAAAATAAATAAATATAAAAAATGGTTTTACTAATATTAATAATATGAATATTAATAAAAAATATATAATTTTAAATAATGTATTATAATAATATATAAAATTAATATATGCTACAACTAATAATAAATAACTAATATTAATATATAATCAGTTAAAAATTATAAAAATAACTTAAATACTCAAACACTATAAAAAAATTAACTAAAACACTAAAATGTTTAATCCAATTAATTAAAAATTAAGTAAAAAATATATAAAATTGTTAGTGATTTCCCTGAGTATCAAATCCCCAACATTTAAACCTTTTCACTCTTGTTCAAAATAATGAGAAAAAAATATACAATCTTTTTTAACCAACCATCACAATCACAAGTTAAAAAAATTTCAATCCCTTTACACTAAATTATAATTCTTTATTTAAAATTCCAATTTAAAAAAATATCTTTTCTACTTTCACTATATTCAAAACAATTATCTACAGTCATGTGTTATATGGCCTACCTCACTATATCTCTCTTCGCTTAAGATAATTTTAATAAATTTCTTACTAAAATCTCATACAATCGAAATCTTACCATATAATTTAAATAAATTTCACATATGAACTACTTGGAAATAAAAATATTTCACCAATATTGAGGACTTCACATTAGGTTTAAATTCTCTCTCAATATATAGGATGGTGGGTTATAAAAATTTATATTCTTAGGAAAAAATAAGGGCCAGATATTGAAATATATGAATGATAAATGTCAACCCAAGTGTATCACTAAAAATCCTAATCCCCTAAACATAAAATATTTTTTTATCCCCAAGAAAATGATTATATAAACATTAACAAGATGAACTTGTGAACATAACTCACTCAAATATAATGTGAAGATAAACTTGTGAGTCTGAAATCCAAACCCCGAAGAAATATATATAAGATAATATATCATAGAAAAAGTAATCAAATAGATCATAAAATGTAGAATTTCAATGCAATTTGGTCATAAAAACACGATTTAAAACTTGAATTAGTAGGTTATCACTTTTATAAGTATTCCTTAAGGTGAGAGTCACTATAGTATAAACATAAATAGTCTCTTTGTTGGATCCAAAAAGAATTTATATTCCCATAAAAAATATACATATAATAAATGTAGTTTATATTAAAATAAACATATATATATTAAAATAATTCCTATCCATGTCTATCAAATGACCCATTATTCCTTAAAAATCCCTCTCTATGAATAAATCAACCCCCCCCCCACACAATTATATTTAAAATAATCATGAAAATATTCAAGATATGGGTTGGGAAGGGTATCGATTTTAGATCATACTAAGAAGTAATTTTTACATATTTCAAGTGTTATAAAAAGAATAAAATATAATGATGGATCAGTGGGTTAGGGGATAAATAAAACAATCAAATGTAATATACATTTTAATGAAACATTAAAAATCATTGTCGTTTTAGTGGACAAATATGAACGGTGATAAAATTCATAACATTTTTGTGATTCACTCAAAAAATGAGAAAAAGGTGATATAATACTGGTCTAGAGTCCTCATGAGTATGTAAATATAATTTTGAATGACCCATATGAGCATGTATGAAAATAAGGGTCCAAAAATTAAAAAGGTTTTATAAAAAACATTTTCTAATAAGGGAATGTTATCAAAAATAATTTAGAAACATGGAATATAGAATCAAATCATTTCAACCAAAAATAATATGCTCATACCATGACTAGGGACACAAGTGGTTTGTACTAGACTGTGTTATTACTAAAATACAAGTATTTTGAAAGTGGGTTAAAAAATGACCGGGATTCAAGTTTTTTTCTTTTCTTTTTCCTTTTTTAATCATTTTACATGGGGTTTCTATAATTGAAAATAAAATATAACATACAATATACCACTTCATTGAGTAATTTTAGATAGATATATAGAGGTTTTCTATGTTTCATGAATATCTAGAAATGATTTATTTATATATATTTAATAGAGACAATAGATACTTGTTTCATATCATAAACATAAAAATAATAATCAGGCAGATGAAAAAAATATGTAGGAGAATAAAAAATCCATTAAAATTTTGGGAGAAAACTGAATAAAATCCACAAAATCCAGATTATTTCCTAAAAAAACTAAATAAAAAACAACAACAAAATAATACTACCATATATGAAGTATAATAAGATTAAAATCTTCATCCATAAAATCAAACTTTTATTTTAAATGAATTTATCTATTTAATGCTACCATATATGAAGTATGATAAATTTTGATTAGTTTTTAATTCAACTGAATAGAGTCCTATTTCCATTATAAATTTAAACATCACTTTAGGGATACATTAATATAATTATCTATAGACCTAACCACTTTAATTTAAATTTTACTAGCACAAATATAAGCCTAGAGTTGAAGAACATGTCTCTATATCTTCGTAAAAATATTCATTGTTGAATTATATTATCATTATAGAATCATGTTTTATATTTATTGATCCTATAATTGTAATAAAATTCTCTCATTATATCATATAGTTAATTAAACAAAATAAATATCTTTTATTGGGATGTTTTGACATTTATGTTTAGCTTTTTAACTGCCCATTACACTTTATATTCTATCTATATAGGTAAGTGGAAGTTTTTTCCAAATACTTATTAGTATGGGGACACTTAAATTATCATTTCATATGTTTTAATGTATTACCAAACTTTTTTATCCTATTTTGTATAAAATATTTTCAATACATTTTCACAATTTTCTTTAGGATTCCTTTGATCTCCTAGTTAAAAATTTCAGCTTTGATAATGGTTTAAATATGATATAAGGTTATCATGAAATGGACGCACCAATTATGAGAATTATCTTTTGAAACATATCATTTTTTAATTGAGCATGGTGTTGATTGATGATAAGCCTTAAAATACTAAACAAGGTAAATATATATTGTTTCAAAAATTTAATTATAGCTTAAGTAGTGTTTTCCACATAGTACTAAACTTCCACCGAATTTGACACATAGTAAAAACAAACTATGAAATATGATATTCCAAATGATTTGGTAAAAGGGACTATAAAATCAATTATAAATATTTAAAAAAATTCAATACCTATAATGTGGTTATTTGGAACCTTACACTGCCAACTAATTCTCCCAATTCTTTGGAATTTTTGACAATTAATGTTGATGTCCCAAATATCCTATTATAATATGGACCAATATAAATATAATTCCAGACTATTGTTGTTTGTACATTGAATCCAATTATGTCCTCATAATTTTAAAAAATTGAAAATATTCAAAACTCAATCAAATTATTTTTCTAAGATACATCTTCTATTCATTCCATTGACATGGTGCAAAAAAATTAATGAATCATTGACAAACTCTTGTAAATAATCCAATTATAAAAAGAGTTTCATCTTGAAAACGAATAATACATTTGGATATCATGAATTTAGGATTTATATATTACCTTTTAGGAGAAAATGTACATACAATGAATAATTGGTTGATTATTGCATAAACTGGGAGTCTCAGATTCAAAATAGAGGTATTCATGCACTTTTCACACTATACACAGTGTCTATTGAAACACAGGAACTATGAAACCCAATCTAGGGACCATGTGGGTCATAATATCAAGTGATATATCAACTTACAAAGTCTCCCCATGGTTCATCAAACCATGCGGGATCACCTTGAAATCAGATGGGATTTGAATTAAAGGTACAATGCTAACCACATAGTTTTTGAATGGCTCACCTAATCGTGTATAGAAACCATGCACCTCAAAAAATAAATATAACTCCAAGAGAATGAATTATTTATGGATAACCTTACTATGTGATCGATACATGAACCTAAAATATATTTAGGCAAATTATACCACATGGTTAGGATATAATTTACAAAACTAAGATGCTTAAATATAAACCATAGATAGCTTAGCCAACTACTTCTCATCTACCTCCCAAACCACCCTTTGACCCAAAATTAGGACCAATAAACACCCCTAGACTCAGGGGGATAGATAATTAGTGGCCAAACTACCCATTTAGATGAGTGGAATCATCCATAGAGGGATTATTGGTCTTGGAAGTACTAGAAACCTACTGGAGGAATAAAACAATATGTTTTCTCTTCTATTTTTTTCTTGATCTTTTTCAAGATAATTTATTGTGAGTATTTTATAATTATTTTTATCTCATCTATGTGTATCTAAATCCAATATTCTATCATGGCTATGTGTAAAAATGAAGGATCCTTTGTGGAAGTAAGTTTTAATTGAGGTATTTTATGTAATTTATATGTGTATTTAAAATTTATTTCATGTCAAAGTTCATTCATTAACTAAATACATCATCTTATACCAGGAAATTCATATTTAAAGATTTATAAGGGAATTAATTTGAATGATTACTTTACTATTATATGAATTTTTTTATCACCTTATTTTTTATTTTATTTTTTTTAGAAATTAGTAACCAGAACATTAAATGTATTTTTAAAAGAATAATCATAACCTACCAAACCAAGGGGGTTAAGAAAAATTTGAATTATAGTAGTAAAACACATAGTTAATGATAGGAAAACATATGATAAAATTAATTCTAGTAATCCCTATTGAATCACATAATCTCATTTAACTTTTTTTTTTATAAATTTAGAAATCCAATTTTTATAATTCACTTCTAGAAAATGGGGATATAACCACACATATACACCCGCGGCTTAAAAAAACCATGGGTATAGAATGTTTGTAATTAGTATGTACTAATGGTTTATTTAAACCATTGGTATAGAATATGCTATACCAATTGTTTTTTGAAACCCATTAGTATAGGTTGAGATATACCAATTGTTTTTTAAAAACCATTGGGATAGAGTTATATCATATCCCTTAGCCTCCCCTTACCCCTTCACTCATGAGCCCTATTCTCCCATCACTTGAGTGATGGGTGGTTCTATTATCCTCTAGTGTTCTCCCCAAAGTCATTGATTTTTTTATTTTTATTTTCTTTAATATTAGGTCAGTGAGATAAAAATCCTTATTTTCTTATGATGATGATTGTTTTCATTTTTATCTATGTATGAAAACCTAACCAAGATAAAGTTAGGTTATGGTTTCTTGATATTATTTGAAATAAGGTTCTTTTACATTATTTTTGTTATAATATTTCATAATAAATATGATTTTAATAGATATATTTTTTGTTTGAATTTAGTTATCCACTACCTTTACATAAATCCAATATATTTTTCTGTAATATATATGAATTTATTATATAACTAATTAATGTAGTAATTTTTTTTATTAATGTATTAAGGGGTTATTTTATGTCCTGTGATTATATATAATAATTCACGAGTTACCATTACTTAGATTTGTATACCCTTGAGTAGCCTTTAAATTTTCTTTCTTACCATTACATAGGATAATGTAACCTTACACATGTTAGAAAATTAGTCACACCTTTACTTAGGTATTGTAGATCTTGAAATACCCTTATGTAAATTCTTCAATGGACTGATCTTACCCTTACATATCCTCCTCGCCATTCTTTATGTAACTTAACATAGGTGTATGATGACTCTTAAACAGTATGTATATCCCTCATCAAGAATCCTTCATGAAATTCATGACATATATTGACAATAGAACTCATCAACTCATTAGTCCTATAAGATTTATATATTTAGATATTTAAATCCCCCTTTTAATATATGTCATCATATTCCATTTTACTTTACTAGAAAAATATAATTTTGGAATAAGATAAATGAACATACATTGAAACTTCAACTAATATAATGCTTTTATATGTCATATGAATTCACATTTATAGATTATAAAGAGATAATTCACCACTTCAAAATGACATGTCCACAAAACCTCTAATACTACTAAGATTGAGATCAGTTTAGGAAACAAGTGTCAAAGTTAACAATGATAATGTTGTCTATATTGTATTCTAAATGTAAAAACCATATCACAACCGGAGTGGTTAAATATTCATGTGATCTTAAATAACATCTCATAAAAACTATTAATACATAAAATTTAATGTACATGGATGAGGAAATTTCCACTTGAAGATCTAGTTGACATGAACATAAATAAATTTATTTCAGTTTCTATATAATGAATTATTATTTCAAATGAGGTTAATTAGATTTTATGAGACAATATTTATCACCCCCCATATTTTTAAACCTCTATACACAACATATTAAAACAACTTTATTAGTATAATTGTTTTTTAATGTAGCATTTGATTATCATGAGAAACACTAAGATGATACGAACATGTTAGTTTATAATAAATCACATTAAAGAATTTCCAAATATCCTAACTTCATTATTAAATCTAAAACATATATTTGAAATTTGAATCACTCCAAATGGATTGAAATCCCTTGAATAATTAATATTTCAGTAGATTTAGATATATTATAGCATGTATGGTAAAATTCAAAATGTTCTGTAGTTAATTCATGATTTTTAAATTTTAAAATTATCTTGAAATTTCATTTCCTCATGTACTATTTTTTTAATTCTCCTTTTAATGAACACATACTGGATACCCCCAATTTATTGTATCTACCCCTTAATCATACATCACTCAATTTATCATATTTAACAATAAAGTAAAAGTGGAGAGGGATACCTATGACATCCTCATGTTAATGATTGTGGTTGTTCTTAATGAGTTGACTATTTTCTTCTAGTATTCCACGAAGCCTTTATATTGGATGTTTTTTTTCAGAAGCACTTGAGATGATTCCATTTCAGATGTTCTCTATAAGATTCTTTATCCTTTTTGGTTTGGGTACCTTCACTATTATGGGAACAATCCCACTAATACTTCTCTTCTTTTTATATTTTTCTTTAACCCTTCGACATGATTCCTCTTCCAATGGAGGGATATTTCACTGACTTTAACCTATTTCCTAGTTAAGTGATATATAATATAATTAAGTCATACTTTGTAACAACTTTAAATTCTAGAGTACAAATTTGTATTCGATAGTGTGTATGACAGGTATCACCAAGCACACAAGGGAATATAATATCCCAAGACCCTACTATATAGTTAATATTTAAAATAAATTCATTACATGATATAATATGTAATTAATGCAACAATGACTTATCTTGCATTGTATACAATTGTGATCTTCCATGGTAGCTTTCATTACACGCAAGACTAATTTTCACCAAATAATAATGTGTTATTAAAATATTTTTATTTAACATAATATGATATAACCTAGTTGTTATGTTAGTGATTATGAATATTATTAACTATATTATGAAAATTTATTGTTTATATAAATATATAATTAATTCATTGGTAACTAATTAAATATAAATGTAAATAATAACCAATTGGAAATAGAAAATAAATGTTATTATTTTTATGCTTCAAAAGAAGTTTTGTCTTAATAAACATAATTAATTAAAATAATTTAATGATTTTAATGAAATATATATTTTATATAATAATTAAAACATTTTTTATATTCGTCCACTAGGTTTGATAGGCATAAGATAAAAAATCTATATTTTACACACAAAAACCAATATTTTAATAAAGGTAATTTTACCGCCTTCTAATGGTGAACCCATTTTAAATATGAATTTTTAAAGTTTAATTGATTAAATATGTAAAAATAAATTTCATATTTTAAATATAAACATAAAAATTAGGTTATAAATATTTTTTTATATTTTTCCAAAACATATCATTTTTTAATGAATAATGAAAAATACTAAATTTTAGTTCAAAAATGATTTTTCATATAATTTATTTATAAGGTTAAATTATAATTTAAATTGTTTCTGAATTTTATTTAGATAATACTTTTGTCAATTAATACAACTTATATCATTATAATCAATTTCACTTTGAAATTGATTATAAAAACATGCAAAATTTCAGATGTTTTTACTTTTAAAACCTGCATTGTCATCCCACCTGCAAGAAAAATTTTATATTAATTTCTGCAACTTATATGATTGTAATTTGGAAAAATGGATTACATATTTTTAATTAAAATAATTTATAGTTTCTAGTAAGACCAAATTTTTTTACCAACAATATTAGTGAATGTGCTTAAAATTAATTACTACAATTAAGGTTAATTTAAGATTAATAATGAACTAAACCTTAATCTTAAGGGACCAAGAAGACCTATACACTTGTACAAGAGATATTAGATGGAAATATATATAACCTAGTATATATTTCTTAGAATTTACACCATTATTGGTTCCAATTTCAATATAAGAAACATGCATGGAATTATTTTTTCAAAATATTACAAGATTGCCACACCTCCACTATAAAAAGGTATCATCCCCCCCAACTCCCTCACACCTCTAAAAACACATTGGATCAAAAAATTTGGACCAAATAGATATTAAAAATACCTATCATAATCCTATAAGACTCCCCTTGGAAATAAATAAATCCAAGTAAGCCTTAAGTTCACATCAAAAGTAGTTACCCAAATAAGAGGTAAAATATTTGCACAATATTTTTAGTTTAATTTCATTCTCCAATCCCTCAAATATTCTTATTTCATGATAATATAACAAAAATAGTATCCTAAATATATTAGGATGTTTATATAATTTTTGTTCAACCCAAAATCACACAAAAATCCATCTAATGGGTAACAAAGATGTTGTTTCTGTGTACGAAGAACTACCGCCTCATAAAATAATGATTGTTCATTTTTCCTTTACAAACTTTAAGGGTTGGAAGTTATGGTGGACACTCTATTTATATAATTTATAAGTGATATTTATTACATCTTTACGAGTATTTAATTCTCTTACAACACATATCTTTATACACTCCATTATGTGGGAATATAATAACATAGTTTGAGGAAGAGTGGACTACCGCCCCTGCAAAGTGATGTGATTCATTCACACTATAAATAGAACATATAAAGGATGGTTTTAATTAAAAATATATGGCATAAAAACCTCTATATTTTATTCAAAAAATAATTTAATTTTTTTAATTATAATTTATATAAATATATATATATACCATTTTATTTGTTACCCATTCACACATACTAAAAAAGTGATAACATCGCTCATGGTTGTGTAGACTACCACCTCCTCGACACGATGTGATTACTTTTATAGTACAAGAACTATATATATATATGTGTATACATGATTAAATGATATGTTTTTTAATATATAGTAATCATTATGGAAATATATATTGTTACTTACCTTCTTTCCACAATGATCATTATAAAATGAGAACGTTACTCATGCGTACGTACGACCTACCGTCTCCATGATTGTAACGTTGGTTAATTTACCATAACTATAATTAATTTTTTTTAAAAGAGTATTTAATATATAAATATGTTAATTACATCATGATTATTATTCTATATATGTTATATAATGACCCCTTTTACCATATTTGACATACCAAAGTTTCTTTTGACACACAAATTAAATTTGGTCAAAACACCCGAAAAAACTTAATTATTTAAGTAGTTTTAAAAAACATGGTAATAATAAAAATAAAAGTAACTATAAACATGAAAAAAGTTCTGATGTAAGTGTAAAATTAAAATAAGTGTATTATACAAGAAGTTAAAGGATGTTCACCTGAAAGGAAACTCAAGGTAAGATATTTCTTCTCAATTTACATTGTATTGAGACTTATTTGTTTTTATAAACCTAGTTTATTATACATTGTGTATATAATAAACTTTTTCATGTTATATCATGAATATACATAATCTCATGATATTATAACTTTCATTTAATTTTAGTCCTTTATGAGGCTTATGATTTAAAATTTTTCAAAGTGGTATGGGACACTTTGGAATGTTTAAAGATCATTTTCCTCCACAATAAATTTAATGATATTTCAATTGTTTTTCCATTAGAGAAAATTATTTGACAATTGTTAAATAAATCATTTCATTTTATCTCCTCTAGTTATTCATGACCATTTTCAAGTATTAGTACCATTTTTCCACTCTTTGGTACTTAAATGTTTTTAGAAATTTTTTTTTAAACCCAACTTTGTTTTTATCTTTAGTCAGAGAATGTGTTTTATTATAAATACTATGTTTCATTAAAAAATCAAAAATTATTTGGTAAAGAAAATTTTAACCCTTTTTTGTTTACCAATGTTTTCAAAGGAATATTCCTATCTCATTCTGAACATGTAATTTTTCTAACCTTTAATCATGCATAAGGAATTTTCTTTTTACCTCATTTGGCTTGTACGTATTTACCAGCTATCATTTCTTTTAAGATTAATTTTAATATTTTGAATGTTACATTTTAAAAGAAAATGTTTCTAGAAATTATTTTCAAATATATTTTTTTTCAAAAACTTCTTTCAAAACAAAAGTATATCTTCCTCAAGAATTTTTTTTAAGAAATATATTTTAATGATATTTCTATTCATCAAGGAAAAAACCATTTTTTACTCCAATTAGGGTTTTTTGTATTAATACCATCCTTAATATTCCTCTATATGGTTTATGGTTTATTTTTCTAAGTATAGTAATCATATTCACTTCTTTGATAGTTTTTATTCCCTTTAAAATATTAAATTTATTATGATCGTTGAACATTTTATTTCTCTAAAATATCCATATAATTTTTCTTGGATACAATTATTGACTGAATCATATACTATTTTTCTTGTGGTGTTTACTTTGAAATTTATTTTATTATTTGTGGAAATATGGATAAATATATATAATTTATTCAATATGAATATTTTATAAGGTATATTTTTTATTCAATATGATGAATGTTTTGAACATGAAATACAAGGGTTTGGAACTGTTTAAGGTAAGAGCTACGGGTTGGGGTCTAGTAAAAGAAATCCCTTTGATGTATCAGTAGTCTCATGGGATGAATTAGCTAAACAAATTAGATTAGGTAAAATATCTTTTGTCTGTAATGGTTCTATGTACCTAGGAAACATATCATCTAATAATTAAGGATTTCCCTCATTTAGTTTTAGTTATTATTTATCTATGAGATCATACATCATCATATATATGGATACATTTTATTTTTAGTTAACTAATTTAAGGGAATTTATTTCAGTTTCTTACATTTCCATATTTTTTTTCTTTATCTAGTAATTTGAAGGGAATGTGTTTCCATTTATTACCTTACCATATTGAATATGCACTTCCTTCTCATTTTGTTGATTAAATGTTATGTGTGTTCTACTATCTACAATTCTATAATTATTAATCTCATTGATTCATTATATCTTCCACTATAATCTACCCTTATGATCATTTGAGCTCATCCTTATTATGTTTCTTTCCCTAGGAATCTAAGAAGCATACTATGAAAGATATACAGAGATTTACTATATAGAATAAAGTTATACTCGAAGTTATTTATTTATATAGAAGAAGAAAATTATATTGTAATTATTGTATTAATTTTTAATACAAGACTCATTTATTTATCTGGTTCACCAAGACTTCTAAACTCTTTATTTATTCGAGATTTTATTTCTTGTAATAATGCCAATGTAATTGATAGAAAACTTCCACTCTAGGATCTCTGCGGTCAGGTCACAATAGTTGATATCAAAGAAAGTTGACTAGAAACCTTAGGAACTGTATTTAAGAAAAAATATGTTATAGAACATAACCCTAACATAGAATTTGAGGATAAGTATAGAAGAATATCCTAATGTTTTGTTTAGATAGAGATTATGTAGTTTTCCCAGCAATACAACCATGTATGGATACTTCAAGTGGATGTGGTTTTGGCACATATGTAACTAGGAGTAGCAACTCGGACAAGGTGTCCTAGGCCTAACTCAGGGTAAACTGTTACTTGATAACAGACCTTACTGCGCACTTGGTTTGACACTCCCGAAGGATATATTTAAGATAATTCACATTTTCTTTACAAAGCACTATGAAGTGTTTTTACAATGAATAACTTAGGTTAATCCAAATGTTTTTTAGATTGATGATAAATTGTCATGATTTTGAAATCCTATAAATGATATTTTGTATAAAATATATACTAAGGAAGGATCTAGGTGGAAATAAGTGGATAATGTTTTTATGTATTGTGGTTGTATTAAAAACCTTAGTGAAAAGGCTATTTAGTAATTAAACATATTTCATGGATTTCAATCATATTTTTTGGACATTAAATTAATTTGGTTTTAGAAAAGGAAAACCTATAATTCACGTGGCATCTATAAAGGCCATGGTTCTTGAACCCAGGACTGAATGATGATAAGGGTTTCCTTCCAACCACTGACCTGTGCAATGTCCTGGTTAATTTTTTATTGTTTTTAGTTAAACAATTTCATGAAAAAATGATAATAATGAACTATTAGTATCCCTTTTGAGGATTAGAGATTAATCTATTAACCATATTGTTTTTGGAAGACTGTTAAAGATGAACAATCACACTTTTCCCTCTTTTATATACCTTAAGATCCTTTAGAAATATATTTTTGTGCTTCATGCATCCATATTAATTATTTAATTAATTGGAAAATATATCAAAGCATAACCAAATGTTGAAATTATGTTTATAGAAATATATCAAGTAAGTATACATAGGTAGTAAAATAATTCCTCCACATTAGGAAAAGTATCTTCAAACAAAACATTGTCCCAATACCTTATTTTTTTGTTAAACTGATGGCCTTTTATATCCTCAAAGATTTATATATTTGATACCCTCAAATTTCTATTGATAATTCAATTGTTTTTAATTTATGACCTAAATAACTCCCAAAGAATATTTACTCTTTTCCTCCATGTATGTATCTTTACTTTCCACTAATTATCTCATACTTAGAGACCAAGTAATATATTAGTACATTTGACCTTTGTAATTATCATTCTCTCATTTCTAGAGGATTTTTTACAAAGCCTTATCATGATGTGGGATTTGAACATTGGAAATATAAAACAATATATTAATGATATTGATTCTAAATTGCGAGGACACAATTTAATTAAGGTGGAGATAATGTAGCAGACCAAAATGCTAGAGTATAACTTTGTATTCGATAGCGTTTATAACACACATCACCAAGCATGTAAGGGAATATAATATCACATAACTCTATAGTATATTTAATATTTTAAATAAATTCAATACATAATATAGCTTTTAATTCACACAGCATTGAGATACTTTCATCACATGCAAGGGAGACCTTCCATGATAGCTTGTGTTACAAGCGAGACTGAGTTTCGCCAAATAATAAGGTATTATTTAATTATTATTATTTAATATAATGTGATATAATCTAGTAATTATGTTATAGTTTATGAATAATATTACCAAACATAATATGTTTTATGGTTTATATAAATATAAAATGAATTCATTGGTTACCAATTAATTAGAAAATAAATTAAGAACCAATTGAATATAAAAAGTATTATTATTATTTTTATGCTTCCAAAGGAGTTTTGTGTTAATAAAAAAATTAATTAAAATTATCTAATTAATTTAATGAAATATATAATTTATATATTCAATAAAATATTTTTTATATTCATCTGTTAGGTTTGATAAGAATAAGATAAGAACAAACTATATTTTATACCTATTAACCTATATTTTTATAACAGTATTTTTACCACCTTTTAATGGATACACCATTATAAATATGGTTTTTTAAAGATTAATTGATTAAATATGTGAATATAAAATTAAAATTTTAAATATAGACATAAAAATTATGTTAGTGTGAATTTTTTATATTTTTTGGAAACATATCATTTTTTGATAAATAATGAAAAATACTTAATTTTAGTTCAAAACTGTGTTTCCATATAATTTATTATATGGTTAAATAATATTTTTAATTGTATTAAACGTTTAATTAGATAATATTTTTATCAATTAATAAAATTTATGTCATTTTAACAAATTTAACTTAGAAATTTATTGTAAAAAAATAGCAAAATTGTGGATGTTTTTACTTTAAAAACCCGTATTGTTGTCCTACTTATGAGATGATTTTTAAATTAATTTCCTCAACTTATATGATATGAATTTAGTAAAATATATTATATATTTTTAATCATCATAATTTATAATTTATAATAAGACCGAATTAGTTTTCAACCAAACAAATTAGTGAATGTGATTAAAATTAATTACAACGATTAAGGTTAAATTAAGCTTAATAAGGGACTAAACCGTAATCTTAAGGGCCCAAAACGACCTATAAGATTTTACAAGATATATTTTATAGACTTATATCAACCCTATAATATTTTTTATATATATTTAACAATTATTAAATCCAATTTCAATTTGATGAACATGCATGGAACTCCTTTGTCAAAATATTTCAACAGTGCCACTCCTCCTCCACTATAAAAGACCTCCTGTACTCCCACTTACTCACACCTCTCAAGCCACATTATCTAGAATAATATCTTCCAAATATGATCCCCCAAATCCCTCCCAAAATCCCCAAATCACCCTTTTTTTATAATGAAATCCAAGGAAGCCTTTGGTTCAAACCAAAAGGAGTTCCCCGAATAAGAGGTAACAACCTTTATCAAGATTTTTAGTTTTATTTCAATTATCAAATACCTAAAATATTATTATTTAATGACTATATAATAACCAAATTATATTAAATATACTATTATTTTTTATTATACTTTTTATACCTACACTCCAATAAACATCAATCTAATTGGTAATGAACATACTATTTTTATGTACGGCAAACTACCGCCTCACGAAATGATGACTGTTCATTTTTTTCTTTACCAACTTTCATGGTTGGACATTATGATGGAAAATATATTTATATATTTTATATAGGATATTTATTACTTCTTTAGGATTTTGTAATTATTTTACAACACATATCTTTATACTGTCCATTTTGTGAGAATATGATAACATTGTCTGAGAAAGTGTGGACTACCGCCCCTCAAAGCAATGTGATTCGTTCACACTATACATAGAACCTATAAAATGGTTTTAATTTAACATATGTTACATATGAAACATATATATAATATTAATGACATAATTAACTTTCTGTAAATTATATATATATATATACCATTTTATTTGTCACCCTTTCACACACACTTAAAAAGTGATAACTTCGCTTGTGGACGTGTGGACTATTACCTCCTCGATGTAATGTGATTCATTTTACATCACAAGAATCATATATACATAAGTATATATGATTAAATAATATGTTATCTATTTTATAGTGATCATTATGTAATGATATAGTGTTACTTACTTTCTTTCAATAACATTTATTGGAAAATGAGAACGTTACTCACGCGTACGTACTACCTACCATCTCCAGGATTGTATCTCTAGTACATTTTCAACAAAAATATTTAATTATTGATTTTAAAAGTATAATTAATATATAAATATGTTAATAATTACATTGTTATTATTATTGAGATTTTATATAATGTCCCCTTTGACCATAGTTGACCTACTACAGTTTTTTTGACATGTAAATCGGATTTGGTCAAAACACCTGACATAAATTTAATTGTTTAAGTAGTTGTACAAAACATGGTAATAATTGATATATAAGTAATTATAAACATGAAATAGGTTTTGAATAAATTATAATGTTAACATAAGTTTATTAAAATTCTTTATAAAATGATTTGGTAAATAAATTTTTACTCTTTTTTTATCAATGTTTTCAAAAGAATCTTCTTGTTGCTTTCCAAACAAGGAATTTTTCTAAACCTTTATCATGAAAAAGGAATGTTATGTTTTACATCATATGTATTGTAAAAATTTACCCACCTTAATTTCTTTAAATATTCCTTTTCATGTTTAAAAGGTTACTTTTTAAAATAAAATTTATTCAAAAATTATTTTTGAAGAAAAGATTTTTCCAAAAGGGTTAAAAAAGGATATTTTCCTCAAGAAGGTGTTTTTTTA
Organism: Viscum album; assembly: GCA_963277665.1. NCBI lineage: Eukaryota > Viridiplantae > Streptophyta > Magnoliopsida > Santalales > Viscaceae > Viscum > Viscum album. Next base: position 572,431,791 of record OY728151.1, read on the forward strand.
GGAAATATCTTTTTATAACATTTCCTTTCATTAAAAACAATAACCCTTTTTTACTCTACATTGTGTATGTTGTATTGATACCATAATTAATCTTTCTATAGATGGTTTATGTTTGATTTGGCTAAGAATAGTAATCACATTCACTTCCTTGATTATTTTTTAGTCCCCTTTAAATATTAAATTTATTATGATCATTGAACACTGAATTTACTCTAAATATCCATATCATGTTTTATAAATATGATTATTTATTAAACCGTATACCATTTTTCATATGGTTTTTACTTTTAAAGTTGTTCGATTATTTGGGGAAATATGTATAAATATGTATACTTTGTTCAATACGATTATTGGATATGCTATAATCTTTATTTGAAATTATTAATGTTTTTGACATGAAATACATGGGTTAGGGACTATTTAAAGAAATCCCTTTTGTTTGGGGACTGGTTAATGAAATCCCGTCGATGCGTCAATAGTCTCATGGGATGAATTAGTTGTGAAATTAGAATAGATAAACTGCCTCTTGATGGTAATTATTCCATGTACCTAGGAAAAATGACATCAAATAATTAAGAATTTCCATCAATTAGTTTCAGTGATTATTCATCCATGAGATCTTGTGCTGACATATCTATGGAAACATTTAATTTTTAGTTCATTGATTAAATAGAATGTGTTTCAGTTTCTTACCTTTCTAGATTGATTTTTCCAAATCTAGTTATTTGAAGGGAACGTGTTTCCATTTGTTACCTTGACATGTTTTTTATAAATTTCCTTATAATTTTGTTTATTATATGGTATGTGTGTTATACTATTTTTCATCCCATAATTATTAATCTCATTGATTCATTATTGCTTCTTCTATACTTTACCCTTACTAGACATTTGAGCTCACCCTTACTAAGTTTCTCTCTCCGTGAATCCATGAAGTCTACTATGAAAGATATGCATGGATTTACTAGATGAACTAAATTTATCCTTGAAGCTATTTATTTATTTTGAAGAAAATAATTATTTTGTAATTATTGTATTCTTTTGTAATACAACACTCATTTATGTATCTAGTTTACCAAGACTACTAAAATCTTAAGTCCTTCAATATTAGAATCTTTGTAGTCTTGCTAATGTAACTGATAGATGAATCAGGTTATGGGCTCTTTGGGGTCAGGTCACTACATAATTTGTGCTTTTACTCTTCTTTGATATTCATAAGAGTCTCATCAGAATCATTCTTCATTAGTGAATCCTTATTTAAGGGCACTTACTTAAAAATTTATACACACTCTATATGTATATTGACCAAAGTTACTTTGATTTTGGTAGCTCAATGTTATTATTTGAGTTAGTGGATGATCATTAGATATTATTCAGGTTTATGGAAAGATATGAGTGATACATTTTTTCCTTTCCAATTATAGATGAGTAGATTTTGTTAAAAAAAATTGTATTGAATTTCACATATTGTACAACATCAGGTTTCCATCTCCTTTATTACATTTTGGATACATATATATATATAAATATAATTTTAGTAATATTAGTTTCTATGATATTAGGATTGAATTATTATTTACATTTATATCAATTATGGTATAATTTCCATGATATTGTAATACCATGTTTTTTTAGTATTGATGGTTGGTGACACATTGTGGTTATTCTTGATTAAATTCTTTCCATCCTAAATACAACTATATTTAATTAGATTAACGTGATATAAAAACATGGAATTTTGAAAAATAATTTTTTCATAAATACATATTTGTTTAATTTTATTGTGTAATAGTTGTTTCAAATTACATGCCTTATACTTTCTCTAGTTTGTTATGTGTAGGAACCAGTTATGGCATATTTGTTTTCTCTTATTCTTTTTTTTACTAGATACTAGTATTATTTAATGAATTTCATATTAAAATAGTTTATAATGATTTTTATAATTATGATTTACATTTCTTATTTGAATATAAACTTTTACCTCTAATAGAATGGATATAATAGATATTTATCATACCAATAATATTTCAACCATGTTTCAAAATAATTTAGATATTTTTTTAGATTTAGAATTTAACCATACGAATGATAGAGGTCATATACAGTGTCAATTTTATAATTGTGTTGGAAGACTATGGTTAAGCCAGTAAGAAGTCAGATACCATATAACAAAAGATAGATTTTAAACAAAATATTATGTTTGGAATCACAATGGAGAGATGATTCAATCATCTACTTTTATTGAACATAAAGAAAGAAGTGGTACGGATAATTTGATATTTGATCAGTTTTCAATTGTGAATCATCATGAGAGATATAGTATGCTAGTAAAATAATACAATGATATCAATACACATGAGGAAAAGAATAAAGATGATGATATTGAGAGAGTGATAAAATTAATGGATGATTCCAAAACTAATGTTTATAAAAAATATACTAAAATGAAAAAGTTGGAATTTTTAATGTGGTCATATCACAGAAAAACCATGTATATAATTTATAATACAATTATTGATTATATTATTAGATTTTTGAAGGATTTTATTCTTAATGGTGCAGATATAACATCAAATAATTATATGGAATATAATTTAATAATTCATCTTCAATTTTATACTAATAAAACTCATACTCTTCTAAAATAATGTAGTTTATTTTTTGAGGAAATAGAAGATCTTAATGGATATAAAGGATGTGGAACATATCATTGGATTAAAAATATAGATGTAACACTATCTTGTGTGACACATAAATTCATCTGGCACTTTCCATTGATTCCCATGCATCAAAATATATTCATGTTTAATGAAATATCAAAAAATATTAGATGAAATGATTCGATGAAAATTAAAGATAATGATGAGTTGGTTCATCCTATATATGGATTACCATGGTAATAATTTGATGCACTACATGATAATTTTACAGCTGAGGTGTGTAAGGTCAGGTTGGGTCTATCCTATGATGATTTTAATCTGTTTGGTTAGAAGCTTATTTCTCATAGAACATGGATGGTTTTTATTAAAATTTATAATCTCCTCCATGTATGTGTTTGAAAAAACATTTTACTTTATTAAGTATACTAATATCTAGACCTTATGAACATATAAATGATATATATGAATACTTTTAAAATTTAATAAGATAATGGAAACAACTTTGGGATATGGGTGTGTACTCATTCGATGCTTCTTTAAAAAATATATTTCAGAGATGTGTTTTCCTTCTATAGACTGTAAATGATTCCCCTACTTATTCAACGATTTATGGTTAGATAATCAAGGTAAAAATATCATGTACCATTTTTATAAATAATAAATGATTGAGAAGACTTAAATATCATCCTAGTATCAATTTCATGGGGAATTGATGACTCTTTCCAATAGATTATAAATATAGGAAGAATAACTAAAGGTTTGATAATACTGTTGAAACTGAACAACCACATCAATGTATGTCAAGAACTGATATGATTAATGAATTTAATGATTTTATTTTTTTGTTATGTAAAGGTTATATTAAATATATAAAGAGGAATAATTCTGACATTGAATGCACTAACAATTTTAAAAAGAAAAGAATCTTTTTTGAGTTTCTATATTGGTCTAGAAATTTGTTATGTCATTATTTAGATATAATGTAAATTGAGAAAAATATATGTGAAATGTTTCTATAAATTCATCTAAATATCAAGGGGAATACCGAAGAATAATTACTATCTCTTCAGGTCTTTTTGGATTGGGGTATTCGACCAGAACTCCATCCTGTGCATATCATTGCAAGAAATGGAAGGATACTTCTGCTTGTTATGTGATTAAAATTTTATAGAAAAGTAAATTTATATAATTATTGGAAAATATAAATGTTCCTGATGGATATTCCTACAGAAAATATAAATGAGTTAATATATGTGAGTTGAAACTAAAATCTGTAAAACTCATAATTATCAGATCCTTTTTCATGAATTGAATCTAATAGAAATCGGAAATTTATTATCCAATAGTATAAAGGTGAATTTGATTAAATTGTGTCATTTTTATAGATAAATTTGTTCTAAAAGTCTATCCAAGTATTTCTTGATAAAAATTTATCAAGATGTGCCATTAATTTTTTGTGAATTGGAAAAAAACTTCCTCCAACATTTTTCACTTGAATCTGGAATTTAATAGTTCATATTCCAATTACAACCCTTTTTGGGGGACCTATTTATTTTTGGTTGATGTATCATACTAAAATAAATATATTCAAAATGAAATATTATGTCTGAAATAAGAATTATTCTGAAGGTTACATTGCAAGAGGTTATCTATCTCAATAATGTATGGACTTTTGTTCAATGTATTTGTCTGATGTGAGCACAAGACATAACCATCCAAAGAGAAATAAAGATGAGAAGTATGGATAAATTAAGAATTAATTTTCATCTCTTACCTAAATAAGAGGAATTCTACGATCATATATATTAACTACATTGAGTCTTGATTATTAGGATATGACACATCATGTAGTCTCTTTTAAATTTATTTTCTTTATAATTATATCAAGTAAGTAATTTGAATATTTATATATTATCTTATATATTTTCATTTCACATATAAATTAATCTTTTATAATAATTTATGTATGTAATAAGGACAAATTATAAGTAGTGTTTATTGATATTTTCCTTTGATAAAGAGAGAGGCTTTTCCTAGAAAAGAGTTTCCTATATGGTTGAAAAAAACTTATGAACATTACATTAATTAACTCAAAATATAGATATTCGTTTAATTTTATTATTCATATATATTTTAGGTATTGATTTTACTTATTGACACTATCTCTAAATAATTAAGAGTGTTGGATTTTGTTCCCAATTATTTAGTTCGTGAATAAAAATCTTTAATAATCCTCAGGTATAAATTTGTTACAACTAATTTAGTGGTGAATGTAAGAACACAATAGGATGCGGTTATGACACCAAAAATAGACGAATATTATTATAGTGCAGCAGATAGTTGGTATTGATATGAAAATGTGTCTTATTATGAATTTTTTAAAAAATATCATTATTGGATTATGACTCTGATAGTCGAGTCACTATGATGAAATGTAAATGGTTTGATTCAATGAAACGAAATGGTATATTTATTGATGACTGTGGATTTAGAGTTATTGACATGACTCTATTCTAGGATATTGATGAACCATATAGTTTAGAATCATTGTAATCTTAAGTGTTTTATGGAAAATATTAGCTGATATTGGATTATAGTATTATCATTGATGTAATCCCAAGACACATTTTTCATGATGGCAGGGAAAAATTGACACCATTGATGCCCCCATTGGTATTGAAAACAATATTACATTTGATGATTCAAAATTTCCCAATTTGATAATTCATATTGAACTTGAAGTAGAGGTGGGTAATATATAAAAGAAAACATATATGTTCCAAGTTCATTATGTTTAACATGTTGGGGGTTTCTTAGGTTGGTACTACTATAATTACTTTAACTTAGTTTAATCTTGAAATGATATGCCTATCTTAGTATTATTTGTTTTCATTAAATTTAATTAGATTTATTTCAATTCATAAAATTGGTTTAAAATGGGTTTTTAAAAAATATATAACTTGGTTTTAAATTATAGTTTCTAAAAAATGTTTTCACATTTTTTATAAATTATTTTACTTCTTGTTGTGTGAATTTTTTTTAAAAGTATTTCTAAAAATTGTATATTACATTCCTATGAAGATTATAATATATATTAAAGAAATTTAAAGAAATAAATAATTTGATAATGATTGACGAATGTATGATCTAGGGGATCCTCCTCAAGTTCCCTTAGTGTGTATAATAATTGTAATATTTTTTTACATTAAATTTAATGTCATGTTCTTATTTCTTATAAAAATTTTTAAGGACATTCATCTGAACTGGAGTTTACACCTCTTCATCCAACTAGTATGGGTTTAATATTGGTTCTTTAAGAGCTATAAGAAGCACCCGTCATATTCATTCACATTCTGAACCACCAGAAGATACCCTATAATCCACACCTTTTCATCCTCTACTTGAGCCTCCATGGATGTTTCCACCCATACATCAATCATAATATTATTTAGCCTCTACTTATCATACCATGTATACTTCACCTACAAGGATTTTCCCACCTATACCACATCCATGTTTTATAATGTATCCCCAAACATTCTATCATTATCCTACCAAGTCTATTCCACTTCTATTCACTATTATTCATCCAGGATATGATGATTCCATTCCTATAGATTCCACTCTAATGCATGCAGATTTCCCAATACAAGCATTTTAATAGGCACGTCCTTCCAAGGCTACCGATCATGGACACCCCACAAATCCACGAGATCTTAAAGATCATCCTACATCACATTTTTTTATAAGTGTGTCAAATTATATCACATCACTTTTTTTCTTGATATACTATGAATTAATTCTTCTTATTTTTTATCTTATTCTCTGTGATATTCTAATAGGTGACATCAGAGAACTCATATGCATGATGTTTAGAATTTACAAACAAAAATTATGTTGGATTACAATGAATATAATCAAATGATAGGTAAAAATTCCATGTAGTATAGAAGTTTTATGTAAATTTTATCCAAGTACAATCATATCATTCCAGTGAAACCAGTCTCATAGATAAATATCGATAATGAAATCAAGGGGAAGTCATGAGTAGAGATATGTGTAAGAAAATTTCTTAAATTTTTATCTATATTATTTTTTTATTTATATAAATTAACATATTCATTAATATATTATTATAAATTTCTTAATGGTGAAGCTGCTAAGGTTTCATGGTTGATAGATCTTGGGGAGTTTTGTCGATCATATATGAATGATTTATATATTGGTTGGATGAGTAGATAATGTTTTGATTTAGAGGGTGTACCAATATTCCCTAATATTCCAACAACACAATATCCCAAAATGATTGCATATTGGAAGATTAATGAGTTTAATGTATTATTAATCTTTAAGGGTTTGCATTTATAATTTAATTATTATTAGTTCTATTTATTTTTTAGGATGCATATGAAAAAAAAACAATAAATATGTTATGATTTATTTTCACACTTTGGGTCACACTATAATACTCAGGCATGGGAGGCTCGAGGTACTTTAAATTTATGTTCATTATATTCAAATTTATTTCTTTTAGTTTCATTTTCTAAGATGTAAACTTATTTTAATAAATAACTTTCATGTAAACTATAGAATCATCTTATATGTAATTTTCTATAGTCCATTCAAATCTATCTAACCTTAATTGAATATAATCAAGCTAACCTAAAGTGTTTATTTCATTTTATTTATATTTTCAATAAGAAAAAAAACATAAATAGTCATGAAATTGATTTAAAATTCAATAAAAGAATCTAAAAAATTCATAAAACAAACTCACATAACACCAAGACAAATGTTTGGAAATTCCACATCAATACAAAAGGCTAAAAATTCCCCTTTTAGTTAGATTTTAATGATAAAATTTATGTTTAATTATGTTAATCCCTTTAATATAATGTTAGAAATCCCAATTTATTCTATAATTTTTATCTTGAATGAATTCATAATACTCCCTCTAGGTTGTGCTAACATCATTCCATCAAACATGCTGAAAGTTTTGTTGAAATCTAGAAATTCGAGCATGCTTGATTTTAATTTAACTCCTTAGTGATATGTGAATATAATCCTTATAGAAATGAAACTATGATTCATTGAATGTATCATGACAAAAGGGCTATATTTTAGAATTTATAAATTAAAAATACTTTGTAAAATAAATACCTAACCAAAAATTAACCAATTGACATAACCCATGATTAAGAAAATAACCTAAATAAATGAACTAAATAAACTAACACAAATAAAAATAAATAACCTAACTCCAAATGACCCAATTTACATAATCAAAAATATGTGTTTTCATACTGACTGATATTTTTAAAAATGATTATTTTTTTATCTAAGGAGATATTTTTTATGTTTTTTTGTTTTAAAATGGAAAAAACAATTCAACATGGGTTTAATACCTTTAAATAGTAACTTTTTAAGAAAGAAAAATATTTTCAAAAATTATTCTTTGAATGTGAATTTGTTTTTAAAATAGGGGTGTGTATTGAAATTATAAATTTTTTTAATATAATTTGGTGGATTATTTTGTAAAATTTTATTTTAAATTGTATTTATTTTGTGGTAAAATATATATTTGAAATATTTTTTTGGGAGGATTTTAAATATTAATGTTTATATTTGGGAGTTTAATAAGTTTAACAATAGTTTGGTTGATAATATTTTGAAGAATTTAGGTATGTTACTTGTTATTTTGGTAGTATATCACTGTGGTTATAATGGCTATGTTTATTACAAATATATTATTCAATGGATGTGCAATTAAAATTTTGAGTGTCCATTTGTTATTTAGTGGTAAAAATTTCATCTAGTTGTTAAATCATTGGTATTAGTAATTTGGATTATATTTAGTTATCGTGTATTAAGATTTTGATTGATGTCTTGGAAATAATGATTTATAAGGATTTAATGTTTGTTATCAGTTATGTAATGGGTTTTTATAGTATTTACCTCTTAGGTTTTTGGGATTTAGTATTTTTTAGTTTGAATTAAATTTTTGAAGACACACATCAGAATAATGGTGTATATTTGAGATATGTGTTAGTGTTTTAATTAGGGATTGATAATTTTGGTATTAATTACATCTTGGATGTGGAATTAGTCCATATTTTCAGCGAAGATAATTTTTTTTGTGGTGAGGTAATAAAAACCCATGTCACAGTGGGTTAGAGTAAAGGGGGAATTTTTTCTAACCTAAAAATACCTAACAAAAAACTGAAAAAAATATAACCTAAAAGGAACTAACCTGAAATGAATAAAATTAAATAAAAAAAATAAAAAAAATAACATAAACCCAGGTAAAGAAATTATTCTAATTAAAAATAAACAAATTACCAAATTAACTAACCAAAAATTACATAATCCTGAGATAAACCAAATTAAATAACCAAAAATAAATCAAATAACCTAACTCAAATACAACATAACCCAAAAATGAACCAAATAACGGAACCCCAAATTTACCAATTAAGAAAACCCTTGATGAATAAAATACCCTAACCAAAAATGAACAAAATAACTTAATAATGATAAAATTAATTAAGGTAACAAAAAAAATGAAAAATTGATAAATTAACTAATCCAGAAGAAACTAATTACTAAATGACCAAAATGAACCGAATGAAATAACCTAAAAAAGACATAACCCAAAAATAAACCAAATTACCTAACAGAAAATAAACCAAATAACCTAGCATAAAAAATATATAACCCAAAAAAATATCCCAACCTAAAAAGACCTAACCCAAAATGAACAAAATGGTATATCCTAAAATAAACCAAATTACCTAAACCAAATCAAAGTAATTGTTCTAACAAAAAAAAATGAACAAATGAAATAATGAAATGACCAAATATTACATAACCCTAAAATAAACCAAATGATGTAACCTAAAATAAACCAAATGAACTAAATCAAATATGATATAACCTAAAGATGAAAAAAATGATAGAACCCAAAACTAACCAATTTACATAACCCAAGATTAAAAGAATATATTAATCAAAAAAAGAACTAAATAACATAACCAAAAGAAAAATAAATAACATAATCTAAAATGAACTAATTAACCTAACCAAAAAACTTAATAATTGGTCAAGTGAATTAATACGAAACAAAAAAATGACCAAATGTCCAAAATGAACCAAATGACATAACCCAAAAAAAACCTAAAAATAAAAAAAATGAAATAACTCATAAATGAAAGAAAGACCCTCAACCAAAATTAATCAAATAACCAAACCAAAAAATAAGAAAAATACTCTAACTATTTGACTAAATTACCAAATGACTAAATTACCAAACAACCTAAACAAAAAATCAATCAAATGACCAAACAGAAAAAATAACCAAGTGATCAAATAACCAAATAATGTAACACAAATAGATTAAGACCAAAATGAACATACAAGATGAATCCATATCATACCCATGTTTATCATGATAATTACTATGCATTTATTATTTTATGAAACTAATATTAAATTTCTAATTAATTTTATTTTTAGATGCTTCTTAATTTTATGGATTTCATCAAAAGATAAAATGCCAATTCATTCTAGATTTTTCAATTTCCTATAATTCAATAATATACTATTTTAGTAATCAATTTCATTTTCAAAAAGTATCATTGGGCATCAAAGGTAGTGTTCCTTGAGCAAAATTATTTTTCTTTAGTAAGAGGGAAAAGAATTAATGTTATATAAATACACATACATGATAAAATATTGAAGGTATTTTTATTGATATTTTAAATTTTGATACATAATATATAATTAAATATCTTTTTTATATTTTTATCAGTTTTCCCTAGGGTCCCTTGATGACAAAGAAGAAGATAAATTTCATCCAAATGATCATTTGAGACAGGTATTAGGTGAGGATAATTAGGGGTGAGTATGATGTCGACCCGATGAAAACAATTTCCCACTTAGTATTGGCGTTCATCTGGTACCTCTCAAACCCATCACACCACTGAGCTTCCAAATGTTCCTACCAAAGTGTCCAAGGAAAAAAAATCTATAATGAAGTCTGAAGGAAGTAAAAGTTTCACTGAATAGTTAATAAAAAATATGTCAGATATATTTTTATCACTTACATAAGTTGATGTTAATGTTATTTATTCATGTATAGAGACAATTATATCTATATATTATGCTTTGAGTGATGTCAATGAGGTTCTTAGTGGTGGTGACAATAACGATGATGACGATGATGATGCTAGTGATCTAGGAGTCGATGTTTTGGATGATGATGATGGGAATAGTGGTGATGAGGGTGATATTGATCCTATCCATTTTTTAGTTGATATTAAAGGGACTTCTGTTTATAATGATTAATGAAAAAAACTAACTGATTATGTGGATTATACATGTATGTTATAGTATTGTAAATGTGTTTAAAACAAGTGAAAACTAGATGGTTAAATGATAAATATATAAGAATTTCACTACATTAAATGTGTACCAAGGTTTGTATTTTGTTTACAGGTATTGGAGTTTTGTCTGTGGTTGGGATAGATGGGTTATTGTTGTTTATTGAGGATAGGTAACTATGCCAATATTTCAATGAACCATTGGTATATCCTATATAGATGGAAATTTATACCCATAGTTCTCTTAACCATGGGTATACCCCTATACCAACAGATTAAGAACCCATGGTTCATAGAACTATTAGTATAGCCTATACCTACTAGTTTATAAGTTTTACTAATGGTTCAAAACCATAGGTATTGGGTGGTTTTCCATCAGTGATTTCTTATTTTTGGTGACATTAACATAAAGAGATTTTATTTCGTTCAATTAAAGTGTAAATGGTTTCTTAAATATAAATCAACTCATAAAATAATTGATAAATATTTCACATTAAAAAATACATTTTTTTCTATGATGAATTGAACCCATAAATCTTTTATAGTCATTATTGAGTTGGTTTAGAATTTAGTTTTGGATGTTTGTAAATAACTAGTCAGATAGAAAACCTGAAAATTATGGTAATTTTGTTGGGGAACCCTTCAATCCATATATTTTCAACCGAATAATGGTTGTTTAATTTGAAATTAAAAACTAAAAAATGTGAAAAATTATTCTCTTAAAATATTTTCAATTTTTTTATTTATGTTATTTATATGTTTTATTCATGTGTAGTTTTTGTTATGTAGTATTTCACGTGTATGAGTCACCACTTTAGTCATTAAAAGAGTACAAATTGTCATAGAAACTCATATTTTTTTAGGGATATAGAATGAAATATGTTTAGGAGATGATTAAAACTCATAAGATATAATATTCAAAATTATCCCATACCAAATATATAAGGAAAAGGCTAAGCCATTGTCCAAGATATTGGATAATATTTTTCACATATGGGGGGAGATAAAAACTAGTGGTCATCTCCATTTTTGTAAGATTTTGTTCCACTGAACAAAACACCAGCTTGATTTTCATTTGGATTTACTTAATAAGGGTCAAATAAATACATGTTGTAAGTTCCTCAAGAAAAAATAACACCACAATTAACTCTCATAGAGTATGAATTTATATCTATACATGGAGAAGAGTTGATCATTATTCAATAACCCATTGAAGTCAATAATTTTTAAATCAATTTGGATATGCTGAAACTTTTTCAAAATATAGTATAATTAGAGGGGTTTACCAAGTGAAGACCCAATTCTTTCCTTTCTAATTTCTTAGAGATATGTGACACTTATTATTAAAAATAAGTGTTAGAGGACACAATAAAAATTTATATATTTATCTTATTTTTTAGGATACGGGAAAGGATTAGATTATAGGGTTTCTTCATTACTTTATCCTCACATGGTAGTATCTTTCTCAATCATTCCTAGAAAAAAATTTCCCCTTACAAGGTAGTGATGATAATAAATAATGACCATAAATTTTAATAATTTTAAAATAACTCTTTTTAGGAATCATGGGAGCACTTCAAGGATATATTGAGGAAGTTACCACATCGTGGGATTCTATTTTGGATGCAGGTAAAAAATCATAATGTTTGACTTTCCATTGGAACAAAATTCAGGGTAGATGCAATGACATGGATTAAGGTTATGATAGAAGTTCTCATAGAGTTATTTTATTTTATAGAATATAGGTATTTTAACATATTTCAATAGAATTTAGATATAGAAACCCAAAAGGGTTGTGTTTATAATGTGGACCCAACCACCTTGCTATCTTCCCAAATGCAAATAATGTCAAATAATATCTATGTGCTCTAACTCAACAATACTGCACAAGTTAAATAAATTCAAACCCCAAATTGTAGGGAATGTAGAGGTCACCATGCCATTGGAGATTGTAGAAATATAAGTGGTGTTTTCTTTAATAGTGATGTGATTTGTGTATAAAAAAACTATGGGATGGATATATTTATATCATTTCAAAATCCAGTGTTGTAAGACAATACAAATTATGGTTGGAGTGGATAAATGCAATGAGACCCAAATATGAGTCCTTAAACATCCCTGAATTATAATCAACCTCAAAACTATAATCCTCACACAAGTACACACAATGTTAATTAACACCACGTGGTACAATGGCATTAATAATTGTATTAACCCCTCATTTAGCATAGGGTCTTTGAAAATAATAATAAGTGACTCAACAACCACAATAAGAACCCAAGTCAAAATCGGAGGAGATGATGTCCAAGTTTATTACAACTATTAAAACTAAATTTCAAAATTATGAGGTGTCTATATGGTGCTTTGAGAAATAAATTTATATGATTAAGAACCAACTTTTAGTAAGACAACTCAAAATATTTTTGAGTAACGCCAAAATGAACCCCTGAGTGGCAGCCAAGGTGATCACTGTAAATAGTGGAAAAGAACTCTCAGAACCTTCTCCATAAAAGTAAAAGGTAATATATGGTGATAATAATGATTTTACTCTACAAAATTTCTAATAATTAGTTAATATTGATGTGTTATCATTGAAAAAATACCCATTGAAGGAAAAACAACATGTAGGAAAAATATAATGTGGTGGTCAAGCCTTATGCACCTATTTTCTTTCCTTTTGAAATGTATTAAACAAATTAAGATGGATAAAAAATTTGGAAATTTTATAGATATATTAAAAAATTCCCATGTCATTTTTTAATTTATTAAATCATTAACTCAAATGACAATATATTCCAATTCCATGAGGAAATTATATCAAATTAAAGAAATATAGAGGAATTGAGAACCATTTCCATCAATAAATAATGTTTGGAAGTAGTTTAAAATTTGATCCCATTGAAGATTTAGGAGCCTAATAGGTTATCTATCCCATGTATTATCAGACCAATCAAGTTTGATAAGCATCTAGATGACTTGGGTTCTAGTTTTAATAATATGCCTTTTAGAGTGTTCAGAAAGTCAATACTAGAAGAATTAAAGCCCACTCTTGTGGTGAAAATATTATCCAATAGATTAATCATGTATCCTAAATATATTTTGGAATATTTTTTAATAATGGTCTAGAAATACATTTTTCTAACCAATTTCATTTTCCTCAATAGTAAAGAAAACATTGAGGTTCCATTGATTTTAGGGAGAATATTTCTTGCAATGGGTAGAGGGAATATTAATTTCTACCAAATGGAGAATATATTTCAACTGGTTAATGAACAAGTAATATAAAACATTATTATGGATATAAAATAGAATTTGATTGTGGAATATTTGGTTTTTTATACAATCTATTCCTTGGAAGAACACTTGGGATGTATATAAATTGATATGGGCTATCCAAAATAATTTGAAAAGTTATTTGGAAAATAATTCCAAAGTGTTAAAAAATAAGAATAGGATTATTTTTTATCAAAACATGGTGGTTGTTACTGGTAGAATAAATAAATTCTAGACAAATTGAGGAGGAAAAATTTTAAAGACCCAAAACCTAGTGTCTTAAAGATAGTGGTTACTTTATTAAATTATCACTAGATACAAGAAATCGCATCCCAAGGGATAAAATAGTTTTGTAGTTATGGAAAGCTAGATAAATTAGGAATTTCAAATTATATTTTAAAACTTAAAATAAAATGTAGCATTTTCTTCAAGGACATCATAATTTTCTCTATAATAACCTTTCATTTTAATCATAATATACAACTTGGTATCCTAGGGAAAAAATATAAGAAAGGGGTGATCTCATATGATTAGTAAGTGTTTGTATAAAACAAAGGATACATAATGCATGGATGATATAGTATGAAATAAATGATAATTAAATAATTTCATATAAATAATCATATGATCTAAAAATTTATTCATGGATATAAAAACAATTCCAAATAATCATAGGGATATCAAAAAAATGTTTTCATAATGTTGGAATATATAATGTCAGGCATCTAAGTATACTATTAAGGCCTCACTATAATACATCTATACTATCAAGGCATTATGTCTATATATCTATACCATTGATACCTTATTTTAATACATCTATACCATCAAGGCCTCATGCCAAGACATATTACTTTAATGCGTATGGCCTTATCCAAATACCTAATCTGGTTTGTATCATAAGGCATAATGAGGCATCAAGGGGTCATGTAATTATAGGCCCTATATTACAATTAATAAGTCCAATGGTTTTCTCATATTAATAAATAAAAAAACTTAATTGACATACCATAAAAATCAATAACAGTCTATATTTGAAGAACTAGAATATAGAATATTAATAGCTTCCCCAATCAAACTGATCATAAACCATACATAAAAATTTGGTGGATAGTATCATAAAATTACAACTTTATAAAATCATAATATCAAATAGAGGATGTTGACATAGATGAAAAAAATTTAAAAATATCATTCGAAAATTCCTGAGGAAAATACAATTTTCTCTTTGAAATAACTTATTTAACAATTTAATAAATATTAATGAAAACGTTTTCAAGGAAAATAAACCTGAAAAAATATAAAACAATATTTAAATAAAATATTATTAATGATTCTGGGAATTTTTTTCTTGGCGTATAAGTTAAGAAAACATTCCCTTTACACTGTTTCAAAAATATTAAAAAGTGCCTTATTCAGAAAATGATAAGAAAATTCCTTTCAAAACATTTTTAAAAAATTAAAATATGAGTAAAACTATCATTAATAAATAATTTTAGATTAATATAAATATTATTTAAAAATTTTAATGATAATATAGATATGGAATAAAAATATTACCTCAGTGGGGACTGAGACATAAACAATCCCAAAAAATGATGATATTGTGATATAAACCCTCACCCCAAGTCCAACTTCCTCCGCACATATTAAAACCTCTTATATAGTAAATATATATTTGTTATAAAAATATTATAGAACAAAAATTACATTATCATATAATATATGACATTATTATAATTGTTTATTACCCGTTTATTCATAATTATTTGTTAAAATAACTATTTTGGGTAATAACTTATTCGTTTTTCATATATGTTTTTGTTTGGAAGTTTTAGTATTTGTACTTTGACCAAGATGAAATCATATCCATAAATTTGATAATTTTATAAAAATAATATATATTCATTATATGTGTATTTAGAGTAATCCTGAAAATTTAGATATATAAAATTGAATGACACCGTTCATGGGGATAGTAGGTCGTATGTACGCATGGACACTTTTGCCCTTTTTTGATAGATGGAATTAAAGAAAGGTAGATACTTATTAAAATTTAAAGAATAATTATTATATCATTTAAATCCCATATATTCATCAAGTAAATCCTCATTTCAATCCATGTAAAAAAATGAAAAATCAATCAGATCGCTTCATGGAGGTGGTAGTCCACACGTACCCACAAGCGATATTATCATTTCCCAATGGTTTTAAAAGTAAATAGGTATATATTATATTATCATTATAGAAGTTTATTTATTTTATAAATATTATATATAAATATTAAACACATTTTATTTCTCATCAATAAAATGTGATAGTGAAAAATGAACTATATCGCTATATAGAGATGGTAAGCTATATATACGCACGAACAATTCTTTCACTTCCTATTTGATGGGAAAGAGGGTGGATAATGGTGGTTTCACATTCATGAAATCATTTTAGTATATTTAGAATACTTATGTTTCTATTTTTTATTAAATACCATATATTTAGAGTAGGTAAAATAATAAGTAAAAAAGAAAGTGATCGGTTAAAGCGATTACCTCTTATTTGGAAGAACTCATTTGGATCTCATGTTAAGGATCCTAAGGTTCATATTTTAAGGATACCAGCACCTCTATAATGTTTTTATGGAAGTTTATAATGGATGTTTTCATGTAATGGTCAAGATACAAGACTATATGTGGAATTAGTAAGAGAAATGAGTGGCACCCTTTTATAATTGAGCAGAGGGCCATTCTTGGAATTCATTAAAATATTAAATTAATAGAAATTAATTTTGATTTAAAAATGGTTTAAAATTGATAATATCAAAATGAAATATTATTATGAGTTTAAATTATCCCATTAAATAATATTTTTATATGTTTTTCTTATTTTTTCACCCTTTTCTACTAGTTTTAACGCCCATTAACCCTTTTAAAAGTTACTGTAATATTAAAGTTCACTATTATTTAATGGTTAATAATGAAACTATAAAATTAAAAAATACCCATAAATGGAACATATTTTATTTTTTATACTACATACAATTAATTTATGCAAATAAAATATTTTTATGAATTTTAAATCATTTAATAAAATCTTATTTATTATAAAATATCATTTATTAAAATTTTAACAGTATACAATTAATTTGACTTAAACACATCAATAACAAATTGGAATTAAAATATAGTGATTTAGAACCTCTCTAATATGGCACATATTTCTAAAAAACTCTCTTTAAACATTAACTAATTCAAATTATATAACTTTTAATATTTTTAAAATCATTTATTTTATTTCTCTATTAACTAAAAAAATATTGTAATATCATTGCAAAATAATTTAAAGTAATTATATAATTTATAATAATTATAAATAATTTTATATAATTAAAATAATTTTATTAAGCTCAAATTAGAAATTTATATTCATTCATAACTTGATTTTACCATATGTGGATATATAATAAATATTTAAAACCAAGAGAGTGACATTTTGTAACATTCTTTGCTATAAATATTATATTTTTTATTTTCAAGGAAAAATATCTATTCAAAAAAATAATTATAGATTAATATGATAAGGGTTGAATTAGATTTATCCAATAATAATTAGGATGAAAAATTATGGCCTTATCACTTAGTGTTAACCCTAATTAACCTGATTTACTCTTTATCGAGGTGAAACTTTTTACCATAGTTACTATTAATAATGCCTAAAAATAAAAGTGAACTATTTAAAAAATTTTAAAATCATGATTCCAAATATTGAATCCATTTCATAAAATTCAATCTCTATAAGTGGAAAAAAATTAATTTTAAAATAAGTGCAAAAAACTAGATGAAAACTATTTTTAGAAAAATAATGTTTTTTAACATAAAACTAGATTTTATTCTTATATCATACATGTAAAATATTAGATTAATATTAAAAAATATGATTGAATATATATAAAATAAATTTAATTATAATTTTTCAATAATAGTGATCAATTTAATTTATTTATAGAAATAACCATTGCATGCATAAAAAATGTTTTTTTGAAAAAAATATCTTTTACTTTAAAATGGTTTTTTTATTTTAAATTATAGTAAAATGAAAAATAATGAATTTATTTTATAAATTTGTAAAAAATATAATTTTCATTATTTTTTAGTCCTATTCACACCCTCCAACCCAATGAATAGTTAATAACTGTTACATTAAATAATATTTTAATAAAAGATCATGGTTCATTTATGATCTGTGTTGTGTGTAACACAAGATATTGAATAAATAAAACTATTTAAATATAAATATATTATAAAATATTCTGTTCTTATAAAAAATGATGATAACTTGGTACATTTGGTTCTAAAGTCACCTCAACTATAATTTAATCCCCCTTTATCATCCCTAAAATATAGATACTTGGGGGAGAAAGAAACACTACCTACTATTCTCAACTCCTACCTCAATGATGATCAAGTATTTAAATTATTATAAGTGATTAAAATAATAGAGTAATCTATTGTATATATTTTTTCTAATATTAATGGGATTAGAAATATATTTTTTTTATCCACAAGGTTCTTTTAGAAGAAATATCTAAGTCATCTAGCCAACCATAACATAGGATGAACCATCCCATGAAGTATGTTGTTAAAAAAGATGTAATCAAGGAATTATATGTAGGAATAATATATCTAATATAAGATATAATATGGGTAATCCCCTTTAAATTTTTACCAAATAATAGAAACATTATGATGATTGTGAATGATAATATTTTTTTAATTCCCATGAGGATAATAAAAAATTTGTGGGGATGTGTATACAATAATAAGTTAAATAATTCCACTAAAAAAATATTATTTTACACTTAACTTGATAGATCATATTATAAAGAATTTATAAAAAACAATTTCTATTTCTCCTTGGATGGTTATCCTAGATATAACCTAATATCCATTTCTATATAATATCAAGAGAAGAGTACCTTCACATGATTTTATGGAATATTTGATTATAATTGAATGTAGTTTAGTATATGTTAGGCTCCATCCAAATTTAAACATTTTATGATGGTTATGTTCCGTGATATAGTGGAGATAATCTTGGATATCCTTATGGATTATTATTATATTTATATCAATTAATTTAACAACATCTAAATAATTTTGAGCTTGTTTTCAAAAAATTCAAGCAAATGAATTTGGGGATTAATTAGGAAAAGTTCAACTTTATGGTACAAAATTTCATAATTTGTAGCTATAAGGTATATGAGAAACGAATTGAAATTTAATTGAAAAGATTAAAGTTATATATAACCTACCCATCCCAACTTTAGTCTAAAAAGTTCCATGATTATATGGTCATGTGAGATTCTATTTATGGGTTCTGAGATATTTCTCAATGATTGATAAACTATTAAATAACCTTTAAAAAATTATCTTTGAGTTCAATTGGGCATGAATCAAAGAATTTTAGATACTGAAGAAAATGTTAGTGGAGGCCCCAATAATGACTTACTAGGGCTTGGATAAGTTTTTAAGATAATTTATGATGCAAGTGACTATACCATGGGAGTAGTGCTTAGATAGAGATTTGATTACATATTTCATCTAATCTATTATGTGAGTATTGTTGTAAATGAGTTCCAATTAGTTACATTTCCATGAATAATGATATGATTATGGTGGTTTTTATTTGATATATTTTGATCATATATTGTGCTTTCAAAGGTGATTAATTTATATATATTGTGTGATGTTTAGAGGCATTTTAAATAAGAAAGTCTCCAAGTTGTGATTAATTAAATTGGTAATCCTACTTTAAGAATTTGAATTTAGAATCCCTGATAAAAAATGGATTGAGAACATTGTTTTCAATCATTTATCTTTCTTACAGTTGCCTCACCCTAAAAAAGAATAATAAAAAGAGATTAAGGGGGATTTCCCCCAATGAAAATTTATTTTTGGTGATGGATAAACCTTAACCATGGTTTACAGTTATCACTAATTTATTTTCCAGGGGAATTATCCACACGAATTTCTCCTTCCAATGAAGAAATTGGTTCTTTGAAAAATAAAAACAATATTTATGGGAAAAACCAGTACTTTTTTACTATTTAGATATGAGATTATGCACCATTATATTCCAGATGCAGAATTATATGGAATTTTAGTTTTTTTACACTTCCCCATTTATGGGAAATCATGGCCTAGACTATACCATATCCATGATTTTAAAATATGGATTCATTTATCCCACTATGAAAAAGTATTCCTAGTACATCTTATTATGATGTGTAAAATTCTAATAAATAGGAAATATTGGGTATTGATTGGAAATGTCACAGTTCCTTATTTTAGATGTGTAGATATTTGGTGTATAGGGTAATGATTCTATGGGGACATTTACACCCTATTATAAAAACATATACATTTTAGTGTGTACGGACTACATCTACAAGTATTTAGAAGACACAACTACCTCACAGAAATTACAAAATTTCATCATTTCACTCCCCAATAAGAGTGTATTTAGATAGTTGAGAGTTCTATGGGCACTAATCAGTGATAGGGGTATCCATTTTGATAACTCTATGTTGAGTAAAATTTTATTTAAATGTGGTGTAAAGTATAGTAAAAACACACCATACCACCCCAAAAAAGTGTTCAAGTGGATTTTTTAAATCAAGAACTAAAATAGATTCTAGAAAAAATGGTGGGGCCTTTTGAAAGTAATGGAAGGATAATATTTATGATGACTTATGGTAAAATCAGATATTATAAAATACCCCAATATTCTTGTCTCCTTTTTGGTTGGATTATTGGAGAAATTCCATTTTTTTGATTGAACTAAAACAAAAGTCATATTGGATAGTCGGGGAATTCATCACAGATATTAAGACCACCAAAGAAAAATGAAAGATATGACTATCCATGTAGGATGAAATCATGTGGGAGATATACAATAAAACCTCCATTTATTATCAGAAGACTGACATGATTCATTATCACATGATTTTCTAGAATTCCATTCAACCAAGCGATAAGATAATACTATTTAACTTATTTTTGAGCCTTTTTATAGGTAATTTTATGTGTTAGTGGTTTAGGCCATTTACAATGATCTAGACCTTTCATCGGCTACTCCTCATAAGAGATATCATTTTCTAACTATACCACCTCTGAATTCAGTACATGTGAGATATCTAGTGTTTACTTCTTCAAGAGGGATACGAGGAATACATCATATAGTTAAGGCATGGTCGGTGTAAGTGTTGGTCGATTCTCCAAAACTCCAACATGATCAAGAATATCAAAGGGTCTGATGTACTTGGCACTTATCTTTCCCATATTCCGAAATCTCATGATTCTATTCTATAGAGATATGCAGAATAATACCATGTCTCCATCCTTAAACTTCAGGTCTCATTAAAAATTGTCTGCATAACTCTTCTGTCCACTTTGGTTTGCCCGAATATACTATTGAATTTTTTTCATGTTTTCTACCATTTCATTAACCATTTCAGGTACTAGTTTCTAAATTTCAATGACTTCATCCTATCATGCCGATGTTATGTATATTTTCCCATAAAGGGCTTCATATGGAGCCATTTGGATGCTCGAGTGGAAACTATTATTTTAGGAGAACCTTACCAGAGCCAGATGGTGATCCCATAATCCATTGAAGTCCATATTACATGCTTTATACATGTATTCAAGTTTCTAAATAGTCCTCTCATATTGGACATAAGATTTAGAAAGATATGTCATACTAATGTTAAGCTTGGTTTTTAGATCATGTCAGAGACTTTTCTATAGCATAGAGGTGAATCTAAGAATTCGATCAGAAATAATAGATTGTGGGACTTCATGTATCTTTAACAGTACTCTTATGTATATCTGTGCAAGTTGTTTTAGGTATAATTCATCTCTAATTATGATAAAGTGATACTTCTTTATAAGACGATCGAAAACAACCCATATAGTATTGTTTCCTATGAATGTCTTCACAACTTTTTTGACAAAGCCCATAGATATTTCTTCTCATTTCCATGTTTATATGGGTAATGGTTGCATTATCACTTTAGAATTTATCATTTATATCTAAAATTATTGATATTCCAGGAACATTGATCTATATTCAGTTGTCCCATTCTTCATGTTGCCCCACTAATAGTTTTCTCGAATATATCAATACATATTTGTGCTCCATGGGTGAATAGAGAAGGTTGAGATATGTTCTTCATGTAGAAGAACTTTATTTACCTCTAGATTGGATGATACACATATTGATGGCCCAAATATTACTTCTCCTTCCTCATCTATATTGAACTCTGATGATTTCCCATTTATGATAACTTTATCCTTTTTCTAAATTTTTGCATCATTTCTTTCAGCATCCTTTATTTTCTCTATAAGGGATGGCTGAGAAATCCTTTGAGAAAGGATTGATGATTTTCCTTCTTTAATTATTCCCATTTATATCTTTTTATGGTCTAAGAATATTGGATTCTTCTAAATTCTCATTATAGATAATGATGCGGGATCATTTCTACTTAGACCATTTTCCACTTTATTTTCTTTGCCATGATAGTATTGGATTGAACAATCGTAATACTTGATGAGCCATAACCATATTCATTGGTTCATATTAATATCCTTCAGCATGAATATATATTTTAGTCTCTTATGATTAACATATATCTAACACTTCACCCCATAGAGATAATGGTTCTAGATTTTCAATACAAAGATCACACACACCAACTCTAGATCATGTTTGTGATAGTTTTGCTCAGGAATTTTTAACTGAAATAAGGAATAGACTATCACTTTATTATTTATCATCTGTACACATCCTAATACCTTCTTTCAAGCATCACTACACACCACAATGATTTCCCCACTTTTTGGTAGTGTGAGCACTGGTGTAGTGATAAACATCTTTTTCATCTCTGTAAAGCAGTCTTCACATTCACTGGTCTAAAAAAACTTTACCCCATTCTGAGTAATATTGGTTAGTGGGTATAAAACCCATGATAAGTTCTTCAAAAATAATTTTTATCACCCAAATAAACCAAAGAATCTATAAATATCCATTATAGATGTTGTCACGGGCCACTCTTTGATAGCCTTTTTCTTAGAAGGGTTCATAGATATCCCTTCAATGGTTATTAAATTCCCCAATAATGATACTTCCTCCATCCAAGACTCATATTTAATGTAGTTTTTAAATATTTTCTCCCTTCAGAAATTCTTAAGCATAGTATTCAAATACTCCTCATGTTCCTCCATTCTCTTGGAGTATTTCAAAATAACATCAATAAAAACTACCACAAATGTTTTGAGGTAATATCTAAATAGTTTATTAATTAAATCCATGAAAATTTATTGAGAATTAGTGAGTTGTTAGAGAATAATTATGAACTCATAGTTTCCATACCTCGTTTTAATGTTAGTATTGGGAATATCTTCCTTCTTCACCTTTCATTGATGATATCCTGACCGAATGTCTACCTTAGAGAAATACGTAGCTCCACATTTTTTATATAACAAGTAATATATTTATGTAAGAGGATAATTTTTCATTATTATGACTTTATTAATCTCATGATAATCAATTTAGAGGCACGTTTATCTATCCTTATTCTTGATAAAGAGGACCGGTGCACCCTATGGTGAAGCACTCAGGCATATAAAACCCTTGTCCAAATTCTTCTGTAACTGCTTATTGAGTTACTCTAACTCAATAGTGGACATTATATAAGGTTTATTTGATATATAAAATGATTCAATAATAAGTTTAATTGAGAAATCAACCTCTTGGTCAAAAGGAAGACTAGAAAACTCTTCAGAGTGCATAACACATCAGTATAGTCCCTCATAATGGGATTTTCTTCCAGAATGATTCTCTCCTTTGTCTAAATCATTTTATCTAAATATTCTTGATCATATATAAATAATACCCAAAATTGAGATAATGATTCTTATAGATATTCATCCCCCTCCTTAAACTTGTACAAAATTTGAGGATTCCTCTGGATGTGAATAGTGATATACATTTTTCTGAGATTCGATGTTGGATTTAAATAAAGATAGGATATCCATGCCCAATATAACATCAAACTCCACCAAACTATGTAAAAAAAATTCTGGTAGGTTTGGTCACAAACTATTAACCAATGAGGTGTTATATACTTTGGATGCAATAATTTTTCCATTTTTTGTTCTCACAGATAACTCAACCACTATATTTTGAGGTGGTGTTTGAATAGTTCTACAAAACATGAAAGATATTAAATAATGTATAGAACCAGAATCAAATAGTATGCTCACTATTCATGAATGAATAACCATCATACCTATCACCACATAATTATTAGGCTCCAACTTAGTAGAAGTGATAACACATTCCCTTCCTTACTTACTGGGAGGTTGTTATTGTTGATTGCCTATAACAACCCTTCAATTAGGGAAATGGTTCGCATAATTAGCATGTTATTTACAGTTAAAACACCACACTGCATGTTGAGTGTTGATATGAACCTTAGATTCTTCTTCAAAATTAGCAGTATTATTCTTATCACTTATATAGTTATTATCCAAATTCCCCATTCTTCCACATTTGAAGCATTTCTTGGTTCCCTTTAGAGATTTCCCAGGATGATTCTTCCCACAATTTTGACATGTGGGATTTTGGTTTTTCTTTCCATACTAGGATTTATCTATTGATCCACCCATATAAAACTCCATTTTCCTATTTTTATATATGGGATCATGAGATCACTGAGAGTATCTAATATCCATTTCCTCCTTGAGGTCACAATGTATAATATCTTAATACCTATCAAATTCTTGAATCACCATTGAATTTTGTAGACTCAGCTTTAGTCTGAGAAATAAGTGATCCAAAATGATTTCAGTGTTTATGAAACATCTAATGGCCTATCATGAAAGTGTTATGAAGCTTTAGTCATACACCCTAATAGCCTTTTCATCCTTTTTCTAAATACTATGGAACTCCCTCCCCATAATAATATAGAGTGTTATAGGAAAATATTTATTAAAAAAATATTTTCTTGAAAACTTTCCATTACATGGAATCAATTTCCTTTTTAGACTTTGTGTTCTTGATCAATGTATACCACAAATAAACTTTACCATCAAAATTATAGACCATAAAAACAAATTTCTCTTATTATAAGCACTGGAGGATAGCGAATATCTTTTTAGAGTTAATCCATTATTCCATGATGATGGGATTATAAGATCCCATAAATATGAGAGGCCTTTTTCGTATGAAGGATTAAATCACAACATTATATTTATTAGAATAAAGAGATAATTTCACATAATTAAAGTTATTATTCATAACTAGAGCCAGTTGAGAAAGTACTATCATTAATTTTTGATCACCTATGCCTATAAAATTTGGCATATCATTAGGTAAATTATCACATTGCCTATCAGATTGATTATTGGAAAAGAGTTCTCATATTTCCATCCATTAACTGAGAAAATAAAGTACAATTAGGGGGATTTAATACATTGTTAATAAGAATATAAAAATAAAACATTTCACATAGAAAGATAAACCTGTAAATGAAAAGTATATCCTAACTTTTGATACACTATGTTTCAATATAGGTTATCCATGGTGATAGAATTATCCATAGGGTTATTTATAAAGTCCTCTATTTCTAGTATCTAAAAATAATTAAATGCTTCACTAAAACCAACCATATAATCCTTAGACTTATATACATATTGTTACATGGTTTTAAGCATAAGTATCCTTCTGTTGGACTCACCTGTTTTGATAATCCCAAATCATGTTTAAATATTGATCTTGATATATTAAGCCATTTTCTAACCCTTTTTTAATGTATATTTATATTGTTTATCCTGAACAATTTATATTCTTAGTCTCATGACTATGTTGCATCAGCTTACAGTTTACATTTATCTAAATATATGTTCTCTATTAAAGGCTGTTGGTAAGAGCCTTCTGTTCAAGGTCACCGTTATAGCTCACTATTACTCTAGGTCACTAATTCTATAAGGTTACTATTAAAGATCTACTATCACAAGTCTACCGTTTATCTGCTTATCAAAGATCACAGACAAAGAGTCACCGTCACAAGGTCACTACTCTGACAAGGCTTCTATTATAAGTTCACTATGAGAATCTTTCTTAAGTCTTCTGTTGGGAGCTTCACTGTTCAAGTCTACCATTGGACGTGTCTACCATTAGTAAAAGGCTACTTCTATACAACTCCTACTGTCGATATAGTATACTTTTGTTCAGAGTCTACTGTTAGTAGAAATATACTGATAGACAAACTCCACCATTGATGAAATTACCTATTAAGATAGTCTACTGCTAGAAAGGTCACTATTGAAGTAGTCTGATGTTACAGAGCTACCGTTAGAAGCTTACTGTTGAATTCTACCGCTGATCAAGCCTACTGACTGAAGCCTATAGTTAAAAGTCTACTGTGAGCCTACTATTGAATAACTTACTATTGAATCCCACTGTTGCATAGCCTAACGATGAAGTCCACAGTTGAAGAGACTACCATTGACATGCATCTGCTACTTGTCTAATGATAACCTATTATTTACCAATTTTATTAATACCATCATAATGGTCATGTCTGGAAAAATTAATGCACCTAACATTATTTAATGATATTTACAGGCATATCAGGAAACTGTATGATGTACGAGGAAGACCACATGTGCTTGAAACATTTTTCTTGTCAGCCCCTGTTGAACCAAATGAGAAAATCTGAGCTGGAAAAGTGTATATATGGATGAGTATAGACAGACATCAAGATAGGGGTGAATATATTGAATATACACACATATGAGAAGAAATATACACCATATGAAATAAAAATGAAGAATAACACTCGAACAATCATTCTGAAGAACAAAGAGCCTCACGGAGATATACTGAAAGAACCTTTCTCAAGCTGTGGTGGTGTGCTAAAAAGAGCTTCAGACCCAAGAAGCTGGTCATCTCTACATATAAAAGTCATAACCAGGAAGTTGTGACACTCTTTTTTGGAGGAAACTTGCAGAGAGTGGAAAAAACTTCATTTCCTTCATTCCAACGAGTCCAGATCTGATTTTCCAACATATAGAGCTTTCTAAACTTCTTTCAAATATCTTTAGCTCTATTGTGTTTTAGTATTTTACATTTGTGAGCATTGTGTCTGTGTTACACACACTAACTCTTGTTCTTGAACTATGGGATACTGAAAATCCCCATACCAAACTCTCTTTACATTTGTTTCCCACGCATAACTATGGAAGAATCCTAGTGTGTCTTGGTAGTTTATTTTTCCCAAGTATAATTGTGGAAGAGGTTGCAAAACCTGGATAGTTTGTAAAAACTATTGTAAAGACCGATATAGGCTGTGTATCACTTTTTAATATAATTTCTTGGTGGCAAGTGATCACCAAGTAGAGAAAACTAGGTATTGGCTTAAGACTGAATCTCTTGTTTAAATTGTTGTTTTCATCTTTCAATTACTCTGTTTTATATTTATCCGCTGCTTATATTTTCAAAGACAGAAATCTGTTTTTTTACATTCATTCTAATAGTTAGTTCTGGTTAGTGTGTATATGTGATTTGATTAGTAAACTTGTTTCAAAAGGAGAATTAGTTATCATACTGGTTCAACTGATGAGTAATCAACCTTTGAGAAACCTATTTAATAATAAGTCACTTATATCTCTACAACCTTAATTGACTGGGTTGTTTTAATTTGGGGGTTTTAATCCTAAAAGTTTTTAATAGAAATTTTAATTGGAACTCAATTCACCCCCCTCTTAAGTATCCACTCCGACCAACATTTGGTATCAGAGGTTTCTTTATTCATACAATCTAACCAATTTTTCAAGATTTTCAATTTATTTTCAACTTTGATTTTAGTTGTATCTTAAAGATCTCAAAATTTTTGTTATATCTAAATTTTCAGTTCTTTAATCCTTTAACTGTCTATGGATAACCGAGTTGAGGGTGTTGCTACTAACATACCACCTTTATTTAATGGTAATAATTATGGTTAGTGGAAATTGAAAATGAAAATGTATCTTGAAAGCTTAGGACCTGAAATCTGGGACACAATTGAATAACAACAAGTATTACCTGCTAATGCTAGGGACCCATGGTCTCAAGTAACTAAAACTATTTACAATAACAATTTTAAAGCAATTAATTCCTTATACTGTGCTTTGGGTGATGAATAATTCAATAGAATTTCTGCCTGTAATACTGCTTATGAAATTTGGGATACTTTGGTTGTTTCTCATGAAGTAACAACCAATGTCAAAGATATAAGATTAAATACCTATACTATTAAATATGACAATTTTAAGATAAAGCCTGATGAATCAATCTTTGAAATGTAAATCAGGTTCAATAAGATAGTGAACACCATGAATCTTCTTGGGAAACTAGTGGATAGCAAAGACCAAATCATGAGGATGCTTAGATGCCTTCCTGATAGATGGAGAGGCATGTATGTATCAATCCGAGAATCATGTGACATCAGCAAGATACCTGTAAAGGAGATAATTGGAAAAATGATGATGTATGAAGAAGAGATCAAGGTAAATCAATAAATAGAAGACGAACCAAAAAGGAAGTCAGTATCATTCAATACTTCTACCTCAAAAGGAAAATACAAAGAAAAAGTTCAAGTACCTGTAGACAGTTCTATAAGTGAAGATTCAAACTCAGACAGTGATGAGGAGATGACACAACTTTCCAGAAGATTAAAAAGATTCTACCAAAAGATTAAATTCTTTAGGAAGTCAAACTTCAAAGGAAAATATGATCATAAAGGAAAATGGAAGAAAGATAAGAAGTGGAATGAAAATTCATGTGAAATAGTATGCTATGAATGTAAACAAAAAGCTCATGTGAAAGCAGACTGCCCCAAGTTGAAATTCAAGAGAAAATATGAGGATAAGGGAAAAAGCTATAAAAAGGCTATGAAAGAAACTTGGAGTTCTTCAGAAGATAGTTCAAGTGAATATGATGCTTCAAACTCAGAACAGAACAAACATGACAATCTATGTTTTATGACAGAGACATCTGAGGTAACAATTAATTCCCATGTGCATAATACTTATTATAATAGTGAATCTCATAATGATGAAGATATGACTAAGGAAGAATTATTTGATTATTTTGAAATTCTTGAGGACACTTTTAATGAACTCAATGACAAATATAATTCATTAAAAAGAAAGAATGCCTTAAATGAAAATTACAAGTCAAATCTGGATATAGAGAAAGAGAAATTTTCTGAACTGCTAAAGGAAAATACAGAGTTAAAATTATCTAATGAACAATTAAGAAAGGGTCTTGAGAATTTCACTGCTGGTAGGGATAACTTGACATAGTTTCTAATAAAACCTACTTCTCTTAAATATACAAATGATCTAGGATATCAGCTCGGACATAGACAAATTATCAAAACCAAATTTGTTCCAAAATCTGGGTAGTTCACTGCTAGTTCTGGACCATCTTTTGAGAACCAATTTATTAAAGGACCTAACAAAGTATTTATGTCTCAAAATATGTTTTTTGATTTTAGAAACCCTATAAAGAAAATATGGGTTCCCAAAGTTTTTCTACCTAACCTCTATGGACCCAAGAAGATCTGGGTACTAAAATTACCCCATGTTTAATCTGTTTTGTAGGAAAGTTGTTTAAAGAGCTCATGTAAGACCCTATGATACTTGGGCAGTGGATGTTCAAGACATATGATAGGAGAATATTCTTTCTTCAAGATTCTAATTCAATTTTATGGTGGGCATGTCACCTTTGGTGACAATGTAAAAGGAAAAATCGTCGGCTTAGGCCATATTGGTAACCCAGACACAATATTAATCTCAAAAGTACTTTTTGTTGATGGATTAAAGTACAATTTACTTAGAATATCTCAGTTATGTGATGATGGCTTTAATGTTAAATTTAAAAATGATGCATGCAATGTTTTTAATTAAAAAAAAAATTTAGTTTTCACTACATGTAGAAATGAGAATGTATATGTTGTTGATCTAAATTCCTTAGCCAAACAAAAAGTTTCCTGCTTAAATGATTTTCATAAAGAGTCTTGGTTATGGGACAAAAGGTTAGGACACTAAAATGTTCACTCACTTAGGAAGATATCTAAGAAAAGTTTAGTTAGAGACTTACCTAAATTAGAATTCCCCCTTGATAAAGTGTGTAATCCCTGTCAAAAGGGAAAACTACACAAAGTTTCATTCAATCCAAAGAAAGAAGTTTCAGCTTCTCAACCACTTGAGTTGGTTCACATGGATTTGTTTGGACCATCAAGAGTTTCAATTTTAAAGGGGAAGCATTATTTTTATGTTCTTGTAGATGAATTTTCTAGGTATACTTGGGTATACTTTCTAGCTCACAAAAGTGAAGCTTCTTCCTATTTTATCAAATATTCCAAATCTCTAGAAAATCTTTGTGGACATAGAATTAAGACCCTGAGAAGTGATCATCGCTATGAGTTTGAGAATCATGAGTTTGAATATTACTACTCACACTATAGATATAGTCACAATTTCTCTGCCCCTAGGACATCTCAACAAAATGGAGTTGTAGAAAGAAGAAATATGACCCTTTGAGAAATTGCTAGAACTATGCTTAATTAGTATGACTTACCTATTTATTTTTGGTCTAAAGCTCTAAATACAACCTGTTATATTATCAATAGATTTTTAATTAGACATATTTTAAAATGGACCCCTTATGAGCTTTGGAACAATCGGAATCCTAAGGTTAATTACTTTAGAGTTTTTGGGTGCAAAGTCTTTATTCTTAATACTAAAGATAATCTTCAAAAATTTTCTCCCAAAAGAGATGAAATACTTTTCTTGGCTTACTCTATGTCATGTAAATCCTATAGAGTGTTCAATAAGAAAACCAAATGTGTGGAAGAATAAGTTCATGTCAAATTTTATGAGGCTGATCCACATGAGCCTAAAACCTCTCTTGAAAATCTTGAGGAAGATTTGTCAAATCTGAACTTTAATGATAAGAATAACGAATCCCCTGTAAAAGTATCCAGTTCTAGGAATTTTTTAGAATCTACTCCTACTAATTCTGAACCAACAGACAATAATGAAGAATCTAGTTCAACCATTCCTAGAGGTATTAGGACTCTCAAGAATCATCTTAATGATGTTGTTGTAGGTGCTTTAAATAGAGGAAAACAAACTAGAGCTTCTCTAAGAAACCAGGTTGAACATCAAGCCTTTCTTTTATAGCTTGAACCCAATAATATTAATGATGCTATCAATGATGAATTTTGGGTAATGTCTATGCAATAAGAACTAAATCAGTTCGAAAGAAACAAAGTTTGGGAATTAGTGGAAGGGCCTAAGGACACCTTGATAATAGGCACTAAATGAGTGTTTAGGAACAAAGTTGATGAGTCTGGGAATATAGTTAGAAATAAGGTCATGTTAGTTTCACAAGGATATAGGCAAGAAGAAGGAATAGACTATGAGGAGACCTTTGCACCTGTAGCTAGAATGGAAGGCATTAGGATACTACTTGCATATGCAACTCATCTAAATTTCAAACTCTATCAAATGGATGTTAAAAGTTCTTTTCTAAATGGGTATATAGTTTAGGATGTGTTTGTTGAACAACCCCCTGGTTTTACAAATCCCCATATTTAAAATCATTTTTTTATACTTTCTAAAGAATTATATGGTTTAAAACAAGATCCAAGAGCATGGTATGATAGGCTCAACTCATTTATTATTTCAAAAAATATTACCAAAGAGATAGCTGATCCTACTATTTTTATTAAAATGACTTCCAAAGATGTTTTGATAGTACAAATTTATATGGATGATATTATTTTTGGATATTCTAAAAACTATTTATGTGTTGATTTTTCAAAAATGATGCAAAATTAGTTTGAGATGAGTTTAATGGGAGAACTAAAATTTTTCCATAGATTTCAGATGTTTCAAAATAAAAATTGAATTGTTTTGAATCAAAGTAAATATATTAAGGATATTTTAAAACGTTTAGCTTTGGATGGTAGTAAAGGCAGGGACACACCTATGAGAAACACCTGTAAGTTGGATACTGATGAAGCTGGAGAACCAATGGATCAAACCAACTATAGAGGTATGATAGGGAGTCTACTCTATTTTACATCTAGCATACTTGACATCATGTTTAGTGTATGTATGTGTGCTTTCTTTAAAGCCAATCCAAAAGAATCTCATTTAACAACTGTTAAAGGGATTTTTAAATATCTCAAACATACTCCCAAATTAAGACTATTTTATCCAAAAGGGCAATCTTTTGATTTTTGGAGTTATTATGATGCTGATTTTTCCAGTTTCAAGTTGGATAGAAAAAGCACCTCTGGGACCTGTCACATTTTAGGAAAGTCACTAGTATCTTAGTGTAGTAGGAAGCAGAATTCTGTTGCATTATCCAGTGCTGAAGATAAATACAAAGCTACCGGTAGTTACTGTGCTCAAATTTTGTGGATGAAACACACTTTACTAGACTATGGATATCAATTCAAACATGTCTCTACAAATTGTGACTATACAAGTGCTATTAACATTTCCAAAAATCAAGTATCTCATGCTAGGACAAAGCATATTGATGTGAGACATCAATTTTTGAGGGATTATTATCAAAAGGGTGATATCACTCTTGAATTAATTGGCATTGAATATCAATTGGATGATATATTCACAAAGCCTTTGAATTATGAGAGGTTAAATTACCTCAAACATGAGTTACGAATGATTAATTTCAGCATAGGAAACCTCACAGTCAGACCTCACTGTTAGACCTCACTATTGGACCTCACAGTGAGACCTCACCGTTGGACATCACAGTCAGAACTCACTGTTGGACCTCACTGTTAGACCTCACCATCAGAACTCACCGTTAGACCTCACTGTTGGACCTCACTGTGAGACCTCACCATTGGACCTCACAGTCAGACATCACTGTTAGAACTCACCGTTGGACCACACAGTTGGACCTCACCATTATACCACACAGTTGGACCTCATTGATAAACCTAACTATTAGACCTCACCGTTGAACCTCACTGGTGTACCTCACTGGTTCATCTCACTGTTGGATACCTCACTATTTTTTTTTATTTAATGCGGGAATCTGAACCGATTTTATTCCTATTTCTATTTTATATTGTTTTAATCCATAAATAATAAAACTAAAGGCTACAAACATATCTCAATCCACCTTCCTTTCTCAATATAGAATCTTTCTCTCGAAATATCTAAACCCAAACTCTTCATTTGATCCCTCTAACTTCTCTCAATCTCTATGGCTAGAACCAAATGACCCTCGACTGTCAATGAAGATGCGCTAAGGCCAAAGAGAACATGAGCCGAATCTAATGGCACCAGTAATACCCCTACGGGACCTGTCAACCCACATCTGACCAAGAGAGAAATCTTTGCTGAGAAAGAGTTAAGTGAAGAATGGATGCTGTCAATAAAGTCATTAGTGCTAGAAGCACTAGATGCCCAAGGATAGACCGAATGCATTTCCAATAACAATGGACAATACTACCCGAAGCTTGTTAAAGAGTTCTATGAATATCTAAAGTTCAAATAAGAATATGATGTGCATAGGCTAATATCCAGAGTCAATGGAAATGAAGTCAACTTCTTGTCTGCTGAGTGGGATGCCTGTTTGAGAGTTCCCCATGAAAGAGTATATGATTACTATTCTGGAGTGTCTCCTCCAGACAGTGATGTTTTTGAGTATGAAAAAGCTTTGGAAGAAGTGACAGGAAATGGAAAATCAAGGAAGATCATTACAGCTAAGATGAATGGAGAGGACATGCTTTTGTTTAAGTTCATTTAGCATGTGATTAGTCCCAGGAGAGGGGATTTTGCAGTGCTGAAGTATCAAGACATATTCTTGATGTACTTACTGAAGCATGGAAAGAATATTAACCTATGTAGGTTACTGATGGCATAATTAGAGGATATGACTAAGGCAAGCTGAAAGTCCAGTCCCCTATTCCATGCCTATCTAATCTCAGTAATGCTAAAGGTAAAGGGTGTGGCTATAAATCAAGAAGAGATGATAGTGGCTAAGAACAGTGTTTGTATCTCCAAGGTTATTTTCAAATTCATGAAAATTAGCTGAAATCCCTAGAAGAAGTCATGGGTGAATGATGAAGGAAAGGTGTATGAAAATTTTGACCCTACTACTCACCCATCTAGTCTAAAAGACAAGAGAGATCCATGCTTGAGTCCTGATGAGCCAAAACCGGATTATTCAGA
The DNA here is from genome assembly GCA_963277665.1 of Viscum album. NCBI lineage: Eukaryota > Viridiplantae > Streptophyta > Magnoliopsida > Santalales > Viscaceae > Viscum > Viscum album. The sequence goes on from OY728151.1 coordinate 572,466,426, forward strand.
TGAGGAGGACGAAGCTGAAGGAGCTGTGGACCCTGAAATAGAGAACACCCCATTGATGATGGGAGTGATCCTGATTTTCCTAACAGTCCTATAAAGATAGTAGCTTTCGGAGCAGCTAGCCCTCCAAAAGAACTTCCAAGAAGAGAGATTGTTCTAAAGGACAGTGATTCTGAGACCACTGAAGAAGAAGAAGCATCTCAGAATATTGTCAAAGACACATCTGAAGAGGATGAGGCTACCAAGTCAGATCATTATGCTCATAAGGTAGAAGAGGCTTGTGATAAGGATGAAGGAAATGAGGCTACTGCTGAAGCTGATGATGAGGACAATGAAGAAGAGGAGCTCAGTTTGAGCCCTCTGATAGATAATACAGACAAGATAGTGTATGTTCAAGGAGAAAGAGTGGCATCTAATGCCATTGATATGGAAGTCATTGATGACTCAGTGGAAGATGAGACTCACCCCACTGGTGAACCAACAAAGCAAACATTTATTGAATCTGCTGGAGTTGCAGAGGAGGTTGTGGAATTACCTGGATCAAAATAGATAGAGGAGAATTCTAAGGAGAGAGCTCCAAGTGAGGGGGAGCATTTTGGTTCTGTATCTTTTCTTCATGAAATTGAAGAATGGTCAGAAGATTCTAGATATCTAGTACTTGGTTTGGATTATGATGATTTAGATTGTGATATGACAATCAAAAGACATCTTGTACCTGTTGTTTTCGACCCTGTCACAGTACCTCCAGTGGTTCCCCTTATTGAGAACCATGCCACCAACTATGATCTAGAAATGCTGAAAACCGATCTGCACTAGATGATTGATTACAGGTCGTCTAAAATAGAAAAGAAAATGGTCTTGATTCAAGAGGTGACTGTCTCTGAGATGGATAAAGTTCAATCTTCCATTCAAGCCAGTTTATCCCAAGATATATCTCAATGCCAGAATCAACTCAAGGATGTGTCTCAATCTGTGGAACTTCTACAACAGTCAGTGGTAATCCGGACTTCTCTTATGGATTCTAAGGGCCAAATAGACAAAGAAAATCACTACATCAAAGGTGTGGTGAAACCGATGGTTACAGTGTTTGAAAGATTTAAGGAATCCATGAGAGCTCATGTGAAGGGCCAGGATGAATATATGAAGAAGCTTATCCGTGGGTTGAAAAAGTCTTTCAAGGAAACTGTTGCTTTCTCTATAAATCCTTTTTCTGCCTCTGCTTCAACCTCTAGTGCACCACCTGTGGACCGGTCAGCTTTTAGTATAGTGGTCACTGAAGAGTTAGCCAATATTTTTGGTGTCAGTGAACCTGGTCCTCAATCTGTGACTCAGATTCTCTCCACTACCAAAGGTGTTCAGAAGGTATTAAGTGACTTCATGCGAGAGGCTTCCCAGGAATAGAAAAGTATAAAGGGAAAAAATAATTTTTATTATAAAAGGATTTACACCAAGCATTAGATGGATGCTCATTTAAATCTTCTATTGGAAAACCTCAAGATTCCACCAGTCACCAGAGCCTTCAATGAAGAAATTACTCAGTTGGGCTATTTGACTCCAGCCATGGAAAAATTTAAGGAGAACAAGGATGATTTCATATAAGCTATGGAAAGAGGAGGAAGAATTATTATGGACTTCAGAAACCTTCCTCTACCCTTTTTCCATGTGGACTGCACCCCTGTCATCATCCATCCTTCCTTACATGCATCTCAACCCAGTAGTTCATCCCTGATTTCTCTTGCTGAATCCATCAAAATCCTTACTCCAGTGATACCTTAGTGATCTACCCACTACCGACCCACAGGAGCTTCTGTTTCTACCCCTCCAGTAATTCCTGCAGCAATTCCCAAACTTGCTGATCCACCTTCTCATTCTCCATCTTCTTCTTCCAAAGGGAAAGACCACTTGCCCGAGGCTGATGTGGATTGAGTTTGTTTGTGTAGTTTTGATAGGGGGTGTATATATTTTTTGGATTATGTAATGTAATTTCATTAATACAAGCCTTCTATATCCTCTCTATTTTTGTTTCTTTTTGCTAATCACAAAGGTGGAGAAATACTGTGCTAATTCTAGACTAATCATGTGATTGAGGAGAAATGTGCTAATATATTAATATGATCCTGTGTTGAATATTTTCTTCCTTCTCTCTGATACCATGTACCAATATTTTCTAGTTTTACACTCTTATTAATCTATGATACTTGAGACATTTTGTTGATCTATTTTTAGTAACTGTATTATATGTGATATCTATATTTAACACATACAGGCATAATTTGTGATTATAAAAAAGGGGAGATTTTTGGACTAACCTATTTTGATAATCCCAAATCATGTTTAAATATTGATCATAATATATTAAGCCATTTTCTAACCCTTTTTTAATCTGTATTTATATTGTTTATCCTGAACAATTTATATGCTTAATCTCAAGAAATGGTTGCATCAGCTTACAGTTTACATTTATCTAAATATAAGTTCACTGTTAAAGGCTACTGGTAAGAGACTTCTGTTCAAGGTCACCGTTATAGCTCACTGTTACTCTAGGTTGGTGATCCTAGAAGGTTACTGTTGAAGATATACTGTCACAAGTCTATCGTTGATCTGCTTATCAAAGTTCACAGACAATGAGTCACCATCACAAGGTCACTGCTGTGACAAATCTTCTGTTAGATGTTCACTGTCAGAATCATTCTTAAGTATTCTATTGAGAGATTCACTGTTCAAGTCAACCATTGGACATGTCTATCATTAGTAAAATGATACCTCTAGACAACTCCTACTGTCGATATAGTCTACTGTTGTTTAGGGTCTACAATTAGTAGAAGTCTGATGATAGACAAACTCCACTGTTGATGAAATTACCTATTGAGATAGTCTACCACTGGAAAGGTCACTGTAGAAGTAGTCTGATGTTACAGAGCTACCATTAGAAACATACTATTAAAGTCTACCACTGATCAAGCCTACTGACTGAAGCCTACAGTTAAAAGTCTACTGTGAGCCTACTGTTGAATAGCCTACTGTTGAATCCCACATTTTAATAGCCTACCGATGAAGTCCACAATTGAAGAGACTACCGTTGACATGCATCTGCTACCAGTCTAATGATAACCTATTCTTTACAAATTGTATTAATACCATCATAACGGTCATGTCTGGAAAAATTAATGCACCTGACATTATTTAATGATATTTGCAGGCATATCAGGAAACAGTACGATGTACGAGGAAGACCACATGTGGTTGAAACATTTTTCTTGTTAGCCCCTGTTAAACCAAATGAGAAAAATATGAGCTGGAAAAGTGTATATATGTATGAGTAGAGACATAAATCAAGATAGGGGTGAATATATTGAATATCCACACATAAGAGAATAATTATAAAACATCTAAAATAAAAAGGAAGAAGAACACTCAAACACTCATTCTGAAGAACATAGAGCTTCATGAAGATCTACTGAAAGAACCTTTCTCAAGCTGTGGTGGTGTGCTACAAAGAGCTTCAGGCCCAATAAGCTGATCATCTCTACATCTAGAAGTCATAACCTGGAAGTTGTGACACTCTTTTTTGGAGGCAACTTGCATAGAAGGACCAAAACTTCATTTCCTTCATTCCAATGAGTCCAGAGCTGATCATCCAACATATAGAGCTTTCTAAACTTCTTTCAAATATCTTTAGATCTATTGTGTTTTAGTATTTAACATTTATGAGTAGTGTGTCTGTGTTACACACACTGACTCCTGTGATTGAACTGAGGGACTCTGAAAATCCCTATACCAAAATCTCTTTACAATTGTTTCCCACGCATAACTGTGGAAGAAGCCTAGTGTGACTTGGTAGTTTATTTTTCCCACGTATAACTGTGGTAGAGGTTGCAAAACCTGGACAGTTTGTGAAAACTGTTTTAAAGTATAATATAGGCTATGTATCACTTTTTAATATAATATATTGGTGGCAGGTGATCACCAAGTGGAGAGGACTAGGTCTTTTCTTAAGACTAAACCTCTTGTTTAAATTGTTGTGTTCGTATTTTAATTACTCTGTTTTATATTTATTCGCTGCTTATATTTTCAAAGGCATAAATCTGTTTTTTACATTCACTCTAATAGTTAGTTCTGGTTAGTGTGTATATGTGATTTGTTTAGTAAACTTGATTCAAAAGTTGGATTAGTTCTCACACTGATTCAAATGAGGAGTAATCAACCTTTTAGAAACTTGTTGAATAATAAGTCACTTATATCTCTACTGCCTTAATTTACTGGCTTGTTTTAATTTGGGGGTTTCTAATCCTAAAATTTTTTAATAGAAATTTTAATTGGAACTTAATTCACCCCCCTCTTGAGTATCCTCTTCGACCAACACCTTCAAATACAAACCTTGGATTCTAATGTATGGTGTCTTTGGAAGATTAGATACCTTATTAGAAAGCATGAAACCAAAATAAAAGCATATTTTACTAAATAGTAATAATAATATCCTAACTTTCTTTGATCCCCTATATCTGCATTGGATAACATGGGTAATAAATGAACAAAGTGATGTGCTAAAAATCCAAGTATGGGAATAAAAATAAGAATAAATCATAACACATGGGTTATAAGGCATAACATGATGACATAAAAAGGAATGGAACATGAATGAACATATGGAAGATTAAAATATAGAACAAGGGATCATGTAATCATGGAATAATAGGAATTTTGAAGAAAAATAAAACATGACATAATCAAGAGTCAAGTCTTATTTCATATGTTGGAGCAAGAGTCAAGTCTAACCACTAAGACCATTGCACATAAAGCATGAGTGAAGGCTAACTACCGAGACCATTTCCCAAGACATCTCCTGAGACTAAACAATACCCAATGCATTAGAGTGGTATCTAGGTGCATCCATCAAAACATATTTATGAATATTGGTTCCAAATAAATAATCACACATAAGTAATCAAACATAAACATAAGGGTTACTCATCGAAATAATTGTGTATCATAATCATGTCAAAAGGAATATGAAAAAGGGAATATCGTAATGGTTTTCAAAAAAGAATGGTTTTATATATTTAATGGAAATTTATGAGTGAAAATAATCATATATAATTATAATTGATGTCAAAATGAAGTGAAAACTTGTAAAAAGAGTATTTAGGAAACTTTGGAAATAAAACATTTTAGTATGGTTTAAGGTAAAATTTTTAGGATTCTTTTAAATGAAAAAGGGGTTATTTTTTATATAAAACTATTAATTAATAAATATATTTATTCATGTTAAAATTAGTGATTTTTTCAAAATGATGGTTGATTGAAATATATTATATAGTTCACTTGAAAATGGGAAAGAAATCAGGATGTTCACTTTAATCGAAATTTCTTATTGAGAAGAATTGAGAAGGGATCCTTTTTAAAACATGTATATCCCTAAAAATAAAGATGAAATGATTTGAATACATGATTTTGGAACATATAAACAGAATTTATAATAATTATATAAAAATAAATCAGATTTACATTGGGCTAAAGAGAGAGAAAGCATAACCCAAAAAGACTGAATGTTTGAAAAGAATCCATTAACTTATGTTCGAAAGTGTTCGACACTTTATCTTAAAATAATATATAATAAAATTAATTAATTAAACATATTTTATAAATGTATTTGATTTATTATAATTTTATTAAGTTCATTTTTGGCCTTTATGGAGAGTTATAAGACACAATTTTCTCGTTCGGGAGCGTTTGTTACCTTGGTTTTCATGACCGATTCATTTGTATACATGTATGAAAGATCATGTAGAATGGGAATAGTTTTTTAGAATTGAAATTATTTGATATTAATTAACCTAAATTATTTTTTATCTTATATAACATTTTTATATGGTATTAGGATGAATCATTAGATAAAAAATTAATGATAAGAGTTTAGATTAAATTGGAAGTTTCACAATAAACATGAACTAGTTTTGTTCAATTATTTAATATTATGTTCATATAATAGTTCTAGAACATTAAATAAGTTTTCATACATATATTATAATCTTATTTAACCATAAAAATCATTTTATGATCAGTATTAAAGGTCGTAAATGAAATTGAAAACTCATCATCCTTGAATGCGAAAAATTTACACATCACAGACAATGTTTTCATTTTTAGAAAAAAAAGGGGAAGAAAAAGAATTGATGTGAGATTATTACATTAAAAAAAATAAAATTATAGTATATGTGAGACACTGGAGTTACCATGACACTTGGATAAGGGGAGGTGGTGAGTATAGAATAAGAAAAGAAAAGAAAGTGGAAAGAAATTAAAAAGAAAAGTAGAGGTTTTTACCTCTTGAATTATTTTCCTTGAGAACCTCCTTGAGCCACTTGAGTTTGATGTTTAATTTAGAAAAAAATATTCTTTTTTTAGGGTAGAGTCATGGTAATAGGTATGGGAAGATGTTTTACAAGCTTGATGGATTTAGAGATTCAAGGACAAGAGGTGGAGAGGGATGGTATTTGTAATGGAGCGGAGATGTGATTTTTGATAGTTTTATTCATTGGTTTATTATTTTAGCTCAAGAATATGAAGACTATAGATTCTTATGATTAAATATAGTAACTAATTTATATTATTTTGAATAAATTTCCACTTACATCATCCATTACTTAATCACGGCTCAAAAATAAATTTATTTACCTTATATTGTAAATTTTTTTATTTCACTATTCACCAAAAATTCAACTATTTTAGAAAAAAAATCACCCTAAATATTTTTTGACATGTATAATTCAAAAATGGACTATATTCTATGAAAATAATTTTCTAAATGTAAGAAATTTATTTTTTCATTAAAATCACCATTTACTAAAAAAATACTTCTTTTAAAATTATAAATGAATTTATAAAAGTTTGAAAAATTAACTAAGGTATCATAAAATAATGTTATAAAAATAAGACAAAAAATATCAATTTATGAAAAAAAATCTTTTAAATCGTTATATATATTAGGAAATTGTAAATAAACATTTATGTACAATTAAAATACCAACACTTAATTTACCATTTTCAAAAAAAAAATTATTTACTTATATTATGATATAATGATATCATATTTTCATTTATAATATAGATAAATTTTATTTATACTTTAATAGGTTAGTCTACTATCATATTGGTCAGGTTACTATTCTTAATGGTCACATTACTATTTCTTAGGTCATGTTATAATTCCATTAGTTTAGGTTTCTTGATTTCTATAAATACTTATTATTTCATTTATTATTAATTTATAAAGTTTTATTGTATTTTTTATGTGATTTTATGTGATATATATTATTTATCACAATTATAAGAAGGGAATTTTCATTGATAAAATTTTGGATCATTAAATTCTTCCCCCTTATGAAATTTCTCTCTTGAAATTTCAATGTAAAAACTATGGGGGGGGGAAGGTAAGGTTACTTCTCCTTCATTACTTCCTTTTGTTCCCTTATGTCCTCCACATACTTATTATTATGCCATAGTACGTTGACCAGGTGTGTATTATTTTTTTATAGAACATTATCTATAAAGTCCCAGATCTTCTCCGGATGCTCTACATAAGGAAGACCATTTTCCAGCAATACAACCTCTTATTTCAGTACATCTTAGGGATACAGTTTGTACGTCCTCAAGAGGGATACATGTAATACACTGTGTACTTGAGACATGTTTGATGGAAGAGCTAGTTAATATGCCACAACTCTAATAAGATCAAGAGTCTTGTAGGGTTCGAGGTACTTTGGAATTATCTTTCCCTTCTTCCGAAATCTCACGATCCTATTGCATGGAGATATATTGAACAATACCATGACTCCAACCTTAAACACCAGGTCTCATCGAAAATTGTCAGCATAACTCTTATGGAGACTTCAGGCTTCCCAAATATGATGCTGAATGTTTTTCACCTATTTTACCATTTCCTTGACCATTTAACATCCTAGTAGATTATGTTCACAGACTTCATCCTAGTATTATAGTGTTCTAAATCATTTCACATAATGGGCTTTATATGGAGCTATTTGGATTCTTGAGTGGAAACTATTTATGTAGGATAACATGAATAGAGCTAGATATCGGTCCAATACTCCCTTGAAATACATAAAAGAGTCTCTCTACATGTCTTACAGGGTCTAAATAGTCTACTCAGATTGACCATTATTTTGAAAGAAGATAAGTCGTAATGAATTTCAGCTCTGTGTTTAGGGAATGTTAGAGACTTTTCCAAAACATGGAGGTGGATCACGAATATCGATCAGATACAATCGATAGTGGTACTCTGTGAAGTTTTACCAATACTATAATTTATATTCGTGAACGTTGGTTCAGTGAGAAGTCCAATCAAATTGTGATAAAGTGACATGTCTTTGTAAGATGATCCAGAAAAACCTATATAGTATTGTTTCATTTGGATGTATTCGGATGTTTGTTGAAAAATTTCATGGTGATTTTTTGCCATTTCCATGTTGGTATGGGTAATGGTTACATCATCCCAGTAGAATTTTTACTTTCGGTCTTCACTTGATGACATGACAAGAACTTTGATGTATATTCAGTTACCTCCTTCTTCATATTATCCCAACAACATTTTTCTTGTATATCTCGATACATCGTTATGCTCCTTTGGTGAATAGAGATAGTAGAGCTATGTGTATCATTCAAAAGATCTTTATTTACCTCTATATTCGATGGTACACAAATTCGTGACCAAAATCTCATGACTCCTTCCTCATCCATTTAGAAATGTGAGGATATCCCATTTCTGATATCTTACTCATTTTTCTAAATTTCCACATTATTTCTTTGAGTATCCATTATTTTATACACAAGGGATGGTTGAGAAATCATTTGAAAAAGGATTGATGATGCTCCTTAATGATTCCCATATCCATCCTTTTATGGTCTAAGATCATTGGAAACTTCTAAATTCTTATTATTGATAAAGATGCAAAATCCTTTCAACCTAGAGCATCTACTACTTTATTTGTTTTACCAGGGCGGTAGTCAATTGAGATATTATCATCCCTGATGATCTATAACCATATTCATTGGTTCATATTAATCTCAAATTTAGTGAATATATATCTGTGTCTCTTATGATCTGTATATATTTCACACTTCTCCCCATAGAGATAATGCCATTATATTTTCAATGCAAAGATCAAACTCAAACTCCAGATCATGTGTGTGATAGTTTTGCTCATGATTTTTTAACTAAAATGAGGCGTATACTATCACTTTATATTTTTTTCATTAGTAATCAGACTAATCTCCTCTTTTAAGTAGTGATGGACACCTCAAAAAATTCCCCACTTATTGGTAGCATCCGCACTGGTGTATTGATAATCCTCTTTTTCAAATCTCTGAAGTAGTCTTCACATTCACTAGATCATAAAAAAATTTCTCACTTCTGAGTCATCTTGATTAGTGGGTTTAACAATCAAGATAAATTCTTCACAAATCTCTGGTAATACCCAAATAATATAAGGAAACTACGAATCTATATTACAAATGTTTTACTTGGACATTCTTCACTTTCCTTTATCTTGGATGTGTCTATAGATTTCCATTTATTGGTGACTAAATTCCACAAGAATTATTCTTCTTCCATTTAGAACTCATATTTACTATAATTTGTATATATTTTATCTCTTTTATAAAGTATTTAGAATAATATTCAAATGATCATCATGTTACTCCTTGCACTATGAGCATATCAAAATATCGTCAATAAAAACTAACACAAATTATTCAAGGTAATGTCTAAAGAATATATTCATTGAATAAATAAAAATTGATAGAGAATTAGTGAGTCAGAATGGAATCACTATGAACTCATAGTGTCCATACCTCATTCAAAACCAGTCTTGGAAATATCTTCCTTCTTCACCTTTAGTTGGTGATATCCTGACCAAAGGTCAAACTTTGAGAAATACATAGCCCCATGTAGATGATCAAAGAAGTAATTTATCCATGGAAGGAGATACTTTTTATTTATCATGATTTTATTAAGCTCATAATAATGAATACAAAGGTTTATTGATCCATCCATCTTCTTGACAAAGAGGACTAGTGCACCCCACGGTGAAGCACTCAGGTATATAAAACCATTGTCCAAATTATCTTGTAACTAATTATTGAGTTAATCCATCTTAATGGTGTCTATTATATAAGGTTTATTTGATATATGAAATGATCCTAGAATAAGATAAATTTAGAACTAAACCTCTCAATCATGAGGAAGACCAAGATACTCTTTAGGGAATACATTAGTGTAGTCACTCAAAATGGGAATGTATTCGAGCATGATTTACTCTTTTTTCTCAATAATTTGATCTTGATATTATTTAAAATAAGGAAAAAATATCCACAATTGAGATGATGATTATGATAGAGATTAATACTTCTCATTACACTTGTATAGAATTAGAGGATGCCTCGTGTTGTGAAGAGTGATCTACCTTTCCTAGTAGTGGATGTTGGATTTGTATAAATATATCCAATCTATTACCAATATAGCATCAAACATTATCAAAGGATTAAAAAAATATTTTTTGGGAGGTTTGTTCCACAAGAATTAACTAGTGTGGAGTTATATACTTTGGATACAATAATTTTCCCATTTTCCAGTCTCATAGATAACTCAACCTCCATATTTTGACATTATATTTGATTAGTTCTACTAAACGTGTAAAATATGAAATAATACATAGAACCAAAATCGAATTGTATGATTTCTATTCTTCCATAAATAACCATCGTACCTATCGCTACATCATTATCAGGCTCTATATTAGTGGTAGTGATAACATATTCCCTTCCTTGCTTCCTTGAATGTTGTTGTTGTTGATTACGTCCAACAACCATTGTCTTAGGGAAATTGTTCTCATAATTACCATGTAATTTGATGTTGAAACATTTAAACATAGGTTGACTGTTTATCTGAACCTTCCATTCTTCTTCTACATTATTGGGATTCTTCATATCGCTCCAGTAGTTAATAAACCAATGCCTCATTCTTCCACATTTGAAGCATTTCTTGGTTCCTTTTAAATTTTTCATAGGATGATTCTTCTGACTATTTTGACACATGAGATATTGATTTTTCTTTCCATCATGGAATTTATCTATTGATTCACCCATATTAAACTCTATTTTCTTGATTTTATCTATAGGCCCATGAGACCACTGACTGTATCTGATCTCTATTTCAACCATTAGTTCACAATATAAAATATCTTCCCAACTATATAATTCATGAATCTCCAATAATATTTGTTGCCTCATCTTTAGTATGATAAATAAGTGATAAAATTTTATTTCAGTGTTCATGAAAAATCTGAAGGCGTATCATGCGAGTCTTGTGAATTTATCTTCATACAACCTGATACAATCATCATTCATTTTCATCAAAATGAGGAACTCTCTCTCCATTTTAAGATGGAGAGTTCTGGAAAGATATTTATATAAAAATATTTTCTTTAAATATCCCCATACCATGAAGTTTATTTCCTCCTTGAACTTTATGTTCTTGATCAATGTCTACTCCTGATCAAGTTCCCCATAAAAACTAGAGACCACGAGCACAAATTTATCTTCTTTTAAGCACAAATGGATAGAGGATATCTATTAAATCGAGTTAATCTATTGTTCCATGATTATGGGATCAGAAGATCCACGAAAGATAGGAGGTCTTTGTCACATAAAATTTTTGAACACAAAATTATCTTTCTTAGGATAATAAGGGAATTCCACATAGTTAATGTTATTATTAATAAATTGATCTAGTTAATAAAGTATTGTCATGAAGTTTTTATCACACATTCCCATCATATTTGTCATATCATTATATAAATCGTCACATTTACTATCTCATTGATTATTAGTATGAGTTCTCCTATTTCCATTCGTTAACTAAAAATAGAAATTATAATCAGTGGGTTTAATACTAAGAAAATAATAATATAAAAATATAACATTGAACATAGAAGGATAAACTTGTAAACGAAAAGTATATTCAAACAGGTGATACCCTAAGTTTCAATATAGGTTGTCCATGGTGATATAATTATCCCTAGGGTTCTTACTAAAGTGCTCGGGTCCTAATCTCAAAAAATAAATAGAACTTTATCTAATACCAAATATAGTGGCCCTATCCTTTTACACATATTATTATAAGGTTTTAACCATAAGTTTCCTTGAAATACAAACAAAGGATCATAAATTCTAGTGTGTTTGGAAGATTAGATACATAATTAGAAAGCCTGAAACCAAAATAAAAACACATTTTATTTAATATTTAAAATGAGATCCTAAAATCCTTTGATCCCATTCATATACATAGGATAACATGGGGAATACATTAATAGAGGTATGATATAAAAATCTTATTATGGTAATAAACATAAGAATAAATCATAACACATGGGTTAGAAGGCATAAGATGATGACATAAAGGGAATTGAACATGAATAATCATATAGAAGAATAACATAGAGAACATGGGATCATGTAATAATGGAATCCTAGGAATATAGAAGAAACATAAATAATGAAATAAGAATTATTAAAGGCTAATTTCACATGTAGTATGATGAGTCAATGCTAACCACTGAGATCGTCTCACATGAAGCACGAGTCAAAGCTAACCACTAAGACTGTTGCATGTGACATCTCCTTAGAATAAAAAATACCCAATTAATTAGATATATGTCTAGGTGCCACCATAATAAAATATTCATGAATATTTTTACCACCTAGAGAATCATACATAAGGAATCAAACATAAATATTAGGGTTACCCATGGAATGAATTGGGTATCATAATTATGTCAAAAGGCATATCAAAATAGAATATCATAATGTTTTTCATGAAAGAATGGATTTAAATAATATATGGACATTAATGAGGTAAAATAGAAATATATGTTGATAATTAATGTTAAATGGAATTTAAATCTTGTAAAAAGAGTGTTTAAGAAACTTCATAAATAAAACATTTTTGTGAGGTTTAAGGGATTTTTTTTAAGATTATTTAAAACAGAAAAGGGATGTTTATTTGTATAAAACCAAAAATGAATCAATATATTTTTTCATGTTAAAATGCGTGAATTTTGAAAAATAATTCTAGATTAAAACATAATATGAAGTGATCTTCAAAATGGATAATAAATCTAGATGTTCTCTTTAATCAGTCTTGCTTATCTGGAAAAATTGAGAACGATACATTTTCAAAACATGTATATCCCCAAACAAAGGATGAAATGATTTGGATACATGACATTGGAACATATAAAAATAATTTATATGAATTATACAAAAATAAATAATAATTACATTGGGTTAAAGATACATAAAGCATATCCTGAAGGAAAAAATGGATGTTCCGGAAAAAAAATCCCATAACTTATGGCCAAAATTGTTATGTACTTATTCTTAAACTACTATATAATAAAATTAATTAACTAATTAATTAATTAATAACATTTTATACATATATTTTACTTATTATATTTTTATTAAGTTTATTTATGTCATTTTTGGGTGTGTTATAAGGTACAGTTTTATTCTTCAGGAGTGTTCGTTTCTTTGGCTTATATGAGTGGTTCATTTGTATACATGCATGAAATATCATGTAGAATGTTAATTTTTGTCCCAAATTGAAATTATAAGTTATTAATTAAATTAAATAAGTTTATTTTCTCTTATATATCATTTGGTTATATGGTATGTGGATTAATCATTAGATAAAATGTTAATGGTAATCTTTTAGATTAAATTGGCGGTTTCTCGATTATTAGAAATTAGTTTTTATTCAATTATTTAGTATTATGTATATATAATGGTTCTATAAGATAAAATAATATTTAGTACATATAATGTAATCTGTTTTACCCATAAAAATCGTTTTATGACTAGCCTTGAAGGTAGTAAAAGAAATTCAAAACTTGTCGTCCCTGAATTTAATAAATTTACACAACACAGACAATGTTGTCATTTTTAGAAGAAAACGCGGGGGAAAAATAAATGATGATGAATTATTAAATTAACATGACAAAATGAAATTATAATTGAGATAATTTAGCTATCGTTAGACTTTTATAAGGGGACGTGATGAGATAATAATAAATGAAAATAAATTGGAAGAAATTAAATGAAAAGTAAAGAGGTTTTTACCTCTTGAATTCTTATACTTGAAACTTACTTAAGATACTTGAGTTTGTTATTTTATTGACAAAAAATGACATTGTATGTGGGGGAGAGACTTGGGAAGAATTTTGGGAAGAATTTTCACAAGATCAAATGATTTAGAGATGTAAGAAGAAGATGTAGCGAGGGGCGAAATTTATAGTGGAGGGGAGACATATTTTTTGATTATTTTATTCATTGGTTAATTATTTATCTCATGGATATGAAGAGTGTGGATTTTTGTGACTATATATAGTAAATAATTAATTTTATTTTGAACCCATGGCCACTAACATTATTCAGGACTCAATAGTGAAACAAGATTCATTTATTTACAATATACCGTAAATTACTATATTTTGATACTAACAAAAAATTAAACTATTTTAGAAAAATACCAAAAATTCACCCTAATAATATTTTTATGTATAATTCAATAATTTAATCAATTTTATGAAAATAATTTTTTAAATATAAGAAATTTTTTTAACTAAAATTTTCATTTACTAAAAAAATAAAGATTTTAAATTTATAACTAATTTTGTAACACTTTGAAAAATTAATTAAGTTCTCATAAAATTATGTTATAATCACATGAAAAAATATTAATATATCAATATATTTTATGAAAATAAATTTTCTTTTAAATCATTATATTAATTATAAAATTTTAAATAATCATTTATACTTTATAAAAATACCCACAATTAATTTATCATTTTCAAAACATTTATTTAATTATACTATAATATAATTATATTATATTTTAATTTATAAGATGAATACATTTTATTTGTACCTTCATATGTGAGGACACTGTTCTATTTTCCATGTTATTATTCCTAGGGGTCACTTTATTATTCCATAGGCCATGTTACAATTTCATTGGTTTAGGTTATTTAATTTATATAAATACTTGTTATTTCATTAACTATTTATTTATAAAGTTTTTATTGTGTTCTATATGTCATTTTAGGTGATTGACATTATATAACATAATTATAAGAATAAAATTTTCATTGATAACAGTTTGGGTTGTTACAGTGGAAGTAAGTTATCGCTGATGTGTTTTGTGTAATTTATATGTGTGTTTTAAAATTCCTTATGGTATTAAGAAATTAATTCACTGAATACTTAATATTGGACAAAGAATTATTTATTTGGAGATATTTTAGGGAATTACTATGAATTATTCTATGATCATTTAGTAAATTTATATTCACCTTAGGGTTTGTCTTAATAAATTTTTCATAAATTTGTTATCAAACCAATAAATTGATTGTTAAAAGCATAATTACAGCCTACCAGACCAAGGGGTTATAAAATATTTAAATATAAAAGGTGATATTCATTGTGAATGACATGAACACATTTGAAATTCCCATTTCTAGTGATCTACATCGAAGCATATGACCTCAATTTTCTTTTTCCATAATGTTAAAAAAATTGTATTTTTATTGTCATGTTTTTTGATACATTATCATAAAGTGATTTAATTTGGTTGAATTGAGGTTTAAATGTATTTTTATCAAGAAATAATATCTTGAAATAATTGACTAAAGGTTTAGGTCAATAAATACTCAATGTTCCCCATGGTATCGATTCCATACCTCCACTATACTCATTTGGGAGTTAGGTTAATGTTTAGTTTTTATTGTTTGAAAATAAAAATTCAGATGGAATAAAACTAATCATCTAAGTAGAAATGATATGATTTATTTAAAAACAGCCTATTCTACTCCTTTGAAACACCTAGATTCGCCACACCTAAAGCTATGTAATCTATAATATATCCATACCAAAGTGTAATAATTTTTGTGACATATATTTTTTCATCAGGAAATATTTCATAAATTAATTTAACATTGATATCACTTATATATAGACTTAAAGATGATAATTGATCAGTGATGGCATTATCAGAGCCCTTTTTATCCTTGATTTCAACTTCAAATTCCTTAAATGGAAATATTCATTGAATGAGTCTGATATTGGAATTTTTTTGTGATAATATACCCTAAGGTAGAGTGATTTATATAAATAGCGACTTTTGAGCACAATAAGTATGATATAAATTTATCAAATTCCTAAACAAAAAAATTAACAAATCCTTTTAATTTATTATGTAGTCTTTTGAGCATCATTCAAAGTTTATATAGCATAATATTTTAATCTAGATACCTTTTATTTTTTCTAAATCAAGGTATCCCCAATTTCTAAGTCACTTTTGTCACACATTATTTCAAATTGATATTAAAAGTTAGGAGAAATATTAACTAGATATTCTACTAATAATTTCCTCAAAAATTGAAAAGATTCAAGAAATTTGGTTCAAAGTGTATGGTGAAATTTTTCAAAATGGAATGGTAGGGGTGAAATAACACATAAATCCTTAATAAATCATTAGTATAATCCAACATTCTAATGGAAACATTTGATAGAATAAATTCATCTAGGAATGGATAATTTAAAATTATAGTAATCATGTTTGGGTCAGATTTAATGCCTCTCTAAGAAATTAGATGGCCTAAAACTATCAAAAATTACACCATGAAGCCATATTTTTTCCAATTGGGTGATCATTTATTTTATTTACATTTTTTATAAATATTATCCAACTAGTATATTCCTTCAACAATTAAATTTCCATATATAGAGAAGTCATTCTGGAATATTCTCAATAAATATTAAATCATTTCATGAAATAAATCCATCATTCATTACTGAAACGCGGTTAGTGAATTGTATGTTACAAAGGAATTTTTGGATAAGTGGATTTACCATATACACAGATGGATGTTATTTTCCCTGGATCTTCTTATGTGACCAATATTTTATTATACCATGACTATCCATCCATAAAACAATAGTATTCTCTTATAACTTTTTGTTTGAGAATTTGATCGATGAAGGGTGGTGGGAAGTGATCCCTTTTATTGAATCATTTAATATATGTTAATTTATGCACACTCTATATCTAGCCACTATTCTAGTGGGATTCAATTCTTCTTGTTTATTTCCAACCATTATGGTTATACCCATTTTAGTAACACTTGTAATGGGAAGACTGACTGATTATTGGAGATAAAAATATTAATCCAGTGTTAATAAGTTTAATAACCTCTTTCTAAATTACTTCCTTCAATGGGATTTTTTAGATTAATTATTAATTCCTATAAGGTTTTTAATTATACTCTATATATATTCTGTGATTATAGATAGTAGGTATTATACCTTTTAAATCAGATATCATATATACTATCATTAGTTTCCTCTATGGAATGATATTGCAAAAATTATTTATTTTTCACTTGAGAGATCTATATTAATGATGTATGATATTGAGTTTGGATCTCCCAAGTAGTATTATATCTTCTTCAGTGAAATAGGTTTCATCTCAAGTGTTAGAGTATTTTCATGTGACAGATCTAATAATGTTAATTCTTTCCTATCAATTACATCTAATATGTTTCTAATGAATTACAATTATTTCATTGACTTAATTAAATACTAATTTTTTAAAAAAAATCCCCTAGATACAATGATTAAATTTTTAACTCATAATATTTATCCAAAATATCCAAGAAATTATATTCATCTACTGAATGTTTTTTACAGATTTCAAGGTGTCAAAATTTAGGTTTTCTACCTCAACTATGAAAATTTATCTCCCCATTTATACATCAATAAGTGAAATACATGTATCTAATAAAGGTATCACATGAATGAGTGGTACATCCCTATATTATTATATATCAAGGATAATTAAATTTATGGGAAAGTATTAAATTTAACCTTGATGTGCAAATCGTCTAAAACTCATTGAGGATACTTTTCTAATTAATTTTCTATTTTCAAGATTACTCTAGTAGGATTTAATTATGCAATCCCTTGTTATTATAGAACAACTTAGGGTATGAGGATAATGTCATATTTTATGTAACATAAGGCTATATAAAATTGAAAACCTATAATATTATAGGGTATTTTGAGACTTATAGGGTCTATGAGTTTAGAAGGTATAGATCTGGGTATGACCACTGAAAAATCCTTATGCACTAAAATAGTTCCCACATCATCATGTTTTATTTTTATAGATAAGATAACTTTGAATAATATATCATAGAGGTTCATTTATGTAATGTGTTTAGTAAATGGAATGTTTATATAACAATTCTTGACCATTTCTACAAATTTTTAATACTAGGAATCCAAATTTATTATCTTTAGTTTTCATGGGAATGGGGGATGTGGTATATGAGGTTTCAATATTTTTTTAAATTCAAATTTTTTACTTTAATTTTCTTGATTTTTTAGACTCCTAATTTTTCATTTTGGTCTTCCTTTTAGTCAGCTTGAATATTATTTTATTTTGAATTTACGTTCTCTATAATAGATATATATTCCACCTCTATTGGTTAAAAAATTGGAACTTTTAACTCAGGAATTTATGTACCACTACATAATGTGATAAATTTTTTCATTTCTCTTAGGTAAACCTTTGTGTTACCCAATAGAGTTTGTAAATACTTAGACTTAAATATTACATATTATAATGAATTTATAATAGAATTCAATTTTTACCTAAAGATATTTCAGGTTTATAGTATTAGGGAATTAGTTCATAACTCTTAGATTCCATAACTATACTTTACAAAGTGGAAAAGTCTAATCATTATCATTTTTTCATAATATAAAACCTTTAAAATAAAACATTGTTTCATTTCATGAAAATTATTCATGTCTTTGAACATGATTTCTAAATTTTCCTTACCCATCCGAAAAACATTATTTTTATTAAAAACATGGGATGAGCACAAAAATATTAGTAATAGACATAAAAATGAATAAAAGAAATATTTAGTCAATGAATAATTATAAAATATTTTCTATTTTTTCAAAATAAACATTGGGTTAAAAATAAACCGTTTTATTACCTTATAAATAATCATTTATACCCAAAAACATTATTAAATCATTTCATCAGAAACCATTAAGAAAAAATTAACTCATAATGGTTTCTTTTCAAACATTAAAATCACATGAAAACTTTTTCACAATGTTATACTATTCGCTGTTGCATATGGAATAACCATCATGGTTAAAATTGGAGTAACCATTAAAGAAACTCATGGAATAACTTTACATATAACTTAAATAAATTACCTTAAAGTAACCATCATATCTACTCATGGATTAACCATTATACCCAATCTTGGAATAACCATCGTAGTATATTCCCATTATCTCTTAGGAGAAACATAATTAGTTAACTCCATACCATATTTTTGACTCCCAAACAAAATGAATTAGAGGGATATAATAGACACACCGAAATTTGGTTTATAATGGAACTCCCCATAATCAAAAAAATTCCAAGAACAATAACCTAATACATAAAAGCATGCACGATAAAAGCATTTCTTGAGAAAATAATTTTTATATTTTAGAAGTAATTATTTAAAAAACTATTCAATTAAAAAGGGTAACATTTTATTTGAAAATGGCCATTTAAACTTGTAAAGAAATCTTAAAATAATATATTAGTCGTGATTTTGGGAAAATCCACTCTTGCTATATAAGTTAAATAACATTTCTTCCAAGAATTCATGAGAAAAGCCACAAAGTACCTCATTTGGAAAATGAAAAAAAAAGATTCATTTAAAACCATTTTTTAAAAAGTGAAACTTTTGTAAACATTAATTTAAACAATCATAGGAAGATATAAAAAAACTTATTCAAATTTTTTAGAAAATATTAATATGGAAGAAAAAGGGAGTTTTCATAGAAACTTTAAATTTTGATTTTATTAGAATTTATATTACCTTGAGTATGACACATCATGTATGTTATTAGGATTATTGAATAATAAACTTATGTTAAATTATATTTTATTAATAAAAATTTTCAAGTTCATTATTCCTTTATTTTTATTTAATACCATGTTATATATAATTACTCAATTTATTAAGTTCAAATTGGTTATTTTGGTGATATTCAGTTCATAAGTCCAAAATGACTTTAGTAAGTAGATTATCATCAAAGTGGTATTTATTTAATCATATCCAGAATAATAATCAAGCCATCATAATCATTATTATACATAAATTATACTTTTAAATCCTACCATGAAACATGGTTATGAAATATGAACTCGGTTACAATCATAAAGAAGGTAGGTCATACGTATGTATGATTAACATTTCCTTTTTTCAACAATCATTATGGAAAGAGGGTTAGTATTATTACATGTTTATAGAATTATTATGATATTATAAATATAATATTATTTAGTTAGTTATACTTATATATATCATCCATGTGATCGGTGATGAAAAATGAATCACACCACTATGCGGAGGTGGTAGTCCACACATACAAAAGAATGAAGTTATCATTTTATAGTGTATGGAAAGGTTAAAAAATATGTGTCATATTATATTTCTACAATTAGAAATATGTAAATAAATTAATATATATAAATTAAATCCATTATTATTATTATTATTTAGGGATAGTGATGGAAAATTAATTACATCGGTTTGCAAGGCATTAGTCTGTCGTACACATGAAAGATGAATTCCTCTTCTATTTAATAGAGGTTGGAAATGGATGTAGGATTTTAAGTTAACATAAAATAATATAATTACATTTACTAATTTTTTTTATTATTTTATCATGGTTGAATAATATTTTAAGGAGGTTTAAGAGGAAACAAAACTAAAACATTCAATTAAAAACTATACATCTTCTTTGGAAATCCTCCTTTTCTTTACACCTTAAGTCCGATAAGATTTGCATGATGGCCAGAATAAGGCCTTTAAAATTAGGTGAGTAATTATAGGAATGTAATTTCTTAGGGATTATTTGATTCAAATAGTTCTTTATGTGTAAAGTAAATAGAATAAGAGATTCCATTTATAAGAGAGGGGAGGGACACTCTTATAATTTATTAATATATTAAATTAATATAAATTAATTTTCTAATTTAAATTTTTCAAAACTAATTTTATAAGATATGGTGATTATGGGACAAAATAAAATCATCTTTAGGAAATTTTTTATTATTTTTTGCCCTTATATTTTGGTTTTAACCTTTTGTCATCCCTTATCAAACTTACTTTGACAACAAGATTTTTTATATATTAAGGGTGAATATATTTACTATAAATGAAACAATAATCAAATAAATAGGAAATTTTTGAAATTATAAATCACATATTAGTACCTTGGATGAATATAATATATTTTTTGGAATTTATATAATTTAATAAAATATTATTTATTATAATATATCTTTAATGTCAATTTTTAGAACTATTCATTACATTGATTTTAATAACATCAACGAAAAATGTAATATTAGAAAAAATATATTTTAATACATATGTAAAATTTAATTTTAAAATATAAAAATATTGGGTCATATTAACAATCTTAAATTATATATCTTTTAATATTTTTAATATCATTTATTTTATTTTTCTATTAATTTAATAATTATTACGTCAGCGTTGTATAAGAATTTAAGATAATTATTTATTCACTAAAAATAAAAAATAAATAAAAATTATGGATATCAATTATTTATATTTTAAAATATTTTTTAAAACAAATCATATACTTAGTTTATCCTTATCTTTAAACTATTTTAGTAATTAAAAACAATAGTGTGATATTTTTTACTTTTCTGGAAATAAAATATTAAAAATGTCAAAATCACATCTAAATGGAAACAAATGTCATATATTTGACCTTTGGATTATTATTGATGATATATAATCATAAAATAAAACTTATTCAAGTGTTTGGGTAATTTTATAGTCTTTATCATATCATTTTATCCATTAATTACTTGATTTTACATTTTACCATGGTAACAAAAATTACTAGGCTTACTATTAATGTTGACCAAAAATAAAATGATATTATTAACTTAATTTTAAACCACTTATTCTAAATATGGAATTAATTTTTCAAAAATAAAATATAGAAGTGGCATAATTTAAATTAAAATTTCAACGGCAAAACACAATGAAAATCAGTTTTCCAGAAAAATATCTTTTCCAAATATAATATGTTTTTATAATAAAATACAGTATTAAATTAATATTAAAAATATTAATTGGACCATTTTAAATATAAATTTAAAAAATTAACTTATAAAACTAATCCAAGATATAATTTTAATTTATAAATACATTACATGAAAATACAATTTTCAATTAAAAATCGGAACTTTTTACTATTCATTGAAAAATAAATATTTTCATAATATACTCAAAAATCAATCCTAAGATTATTTTTACAAGATTAATTCAAAAAATAAAGTCATTATTCCATTTAAATTTTCTAAAATATACAAAAAATAATTATAATATTCACTAATAAAAATAAAGAAAACTCATTTTTGAAGAAAAAAAAGTACTTTGGAAGAATAAAATTACATTACTAAAAATGAAGTGATTATTCAAAAATAATTTATTAATAAATTAGAAAAGAGTAGTACCATTATAATTTTCATAATTTGGTTAATAATATTCCTTTCCACTAATTTAATGGCTTTTTTATAAGTGTCACATTTAAATTAAAATAATTGGTTGTTTATTTAAGATCAGTGTTGCATATCTTTTATTTATTAGTATTTATTTTTAAAATATGAGGATATTACATTTTATACCCTTTAAGAAAATTCATCCTTACAATTTTCAATTAGGATAAAAAAATTGGGTTTTTAATTTAAAAAATACATTTTTTTAAATTAGAAAATTGTAAAAAGGGTTAATATAACTTCCATATAAAAAGAGAGAAAAGGGAAGTATGAAGGACATGCGGAATAACACATAACTAGGTATCTATGTAGGGTAACTTATTTGGGAAGTTAAAATATGGATATGTAATATAAAACTAGCTCCCAAGTAATGATAGAGAGTGATAGAGAACATGGTCATGAGAAAGTTATCCATCATGAAACCGTAAATATGTGATCGGTTAAAAGGCCATTCATTTCTTGGTAAGAAAATTACACAGATAATGTTTTTTTAAAATAATTTTCCTAAAGTTAATGATTTTACTTCCTAGACTATGAACATGAGGAAATATACATATTTTCAAGTAGATTTTCATCCTTTAATCAATTTCCACCACAAACATATCTTTTTTCTCTAAACGATGAGTATTAAAGATTAATTTTTTAATCCTAATGCACTATAATCAACTTTAATAGATTAAAAAAATCACCAAAGGATAAAAATATATTACTATTATCTTTAATAATTAAACAAAACAAAATTGTTAACAAAAGTTAAGATAATTCCCAAAAATAATAAACCATCATATGAATAAAAAATATATTAATCTCCAAAATTCAATACTTATACCCAATGTTCAAAATTGATCATTCAAATAAATAACTATCCTTAAAAATATTCAAAAATATTATAAACTACGATTGAAACCCAAAAATAATAAGTATTTGATCGCAGTATTCTTAGAAAAATTTGATACTTATCTCTAAATAATATCAATCACTCTTAATGTGTCATACCAAAAATGTAATTTCCCTAACCACATAATCTCAAAGATATGATAATCAATTATATAAATAACGTAAATCACAAAAACTCCATCATAAAATCATATATTATTCCAAAATATAATTCATCATTTATTTCTCAAATAAAATCACATAGTATTATTTTTAACTTGATCCTATAAGGTTCCAAAAGTAGTGATCTTTTTTCGAAATAAAATTAATCACTTAATCCCTAAATAACTTTTCAATCCCATGGTTATTTAAAAAATAAAAAAATATATTACAAAATTTAAAAAATATTTATTTTCCAAATCATTTAATTAAAAAATAAATGTCATACTAACAAATAATTTATGTTGGATAGTGGTAGGAATTACCCCTTATCATCCTTTAGTTGTGGGTTCAAGTCTTGAAGCCTTTCCATATGTGATGGGTAGTTTCCTAGCTAGCGATTTGTCTTATTTCTAAAACTATATTTCTATAATCCTTATTAAATTACAAGATATTTGGGTAACATATTCAAAAATAACCTTAATATATTCAACATTAAATAAATGTTTTATCCAAAAAGGTTATCTCATACCTTTCATTTTGTATCAAAATAATAATAATATAAAAACTCATAATTACTATAAAATAAAAGATCATATAAACCTTAAAAGTTACCAATGCCTTTAAACTTATGTCCACCAGAACTAAACATCATTTTTCACTCAAATAACATTTTTTTGAATGTTAAACTTATGGGTTATATATGCCTTCAGAATTTAACAAAACTCAATAAATATTTTCCAAAAATTATAACCTTTTCACTACACGACTTTAAAAAAGTATCAATTCTATCTGACATATGTTTCCAAATTTTGAAATCAAAACCTACTATCAAATATCCTTTATGTGTTTCATGATTCCCATAATATTGATAAAATACCATTATATCATTATTTTGAAAACTTGATATATAAACACATCCTTACTTCAACTTCCTTCCTAAATATTTAACCATACTTCATCATCCTATTCCTTAAAAATTCATTCATATAATTTTATATTTAAATTATATCCTCATAATTCATCAATATAAACCAAAAAATCATACTTAGAATATAATAAAATAATTCATACACTAAATCCATACATCAATTTTTTTTGATATCCTCTTTATCTTCTAACACGATGCCCAACTTCTTGAATGTAAATAGTCATATACTGTGTGGAATTTACCTTTTTGAGAGTGTTGGTAGAGTTGATATTTTCAAATTAAATAAAAAATATACCATAAATCACAAATTTTTTTGAGCAATGAAAAGGTTCTAAATAAGTAAAACAATTTATTACATGTGATTTGAAAACTTAAACTACTGTCAAATTGTTTGAGTATGATTTTTGAATAATAGTGATAATAAAATCATATGGAAGGGAGAATTCTTTTTACGATCTATTTACTTACATGTTGATAAATTATCCTTAATATTAGAAAAAAGGCATCATTAAAACATAAAATGAAAATTTTCATATTAAAATGAAAATTTTCATATTAAAATGAAAATGGTCATTTTGAAGATAATACCTTTAGAAACGCCTAAATACTTTTACCTTGAAATCCTTTATACCTAAGTTGATTACCCTTATAAATACAATATCCAAAAATATTATTAATCTCCCCAAAATATATCACTTTAGAACCCAAAAGGTGTGTTTAAGACTTTGAATTTATAATCAACCCTAAACTTGTAAATACGTGACGGTATCTATAAATCTTAATACAACCTCACATGACAATATACTAATCTCTAAAATTGTGTAAACCCTACTACACTACTAACTGTAAGGACCCAGCATTAAAAAATACTTATTTTAGTGAATTTAGACTATAATTATAATTTTACCAATTATATTTTAGGTTTATATTTTTAGATAATTATGTCATAATTGTTAAATAACAGAACCATGTTTTAAAAAGAAGACACTTTTCATCAATATCCATTTTTCACACAACATAAAACCCTTAAAATAAAACATTATTTCATTTAATGAAAATTATTAATGAATATGAAATTAACTTATTCCTTTCTCTTACCAATCCTTAAACACTAAAAACATTTAAAAAATGCGGGATGAGGAAATGAATCTTAATAAGGGACATAAAAAGAAAGAATAAAAGTAACAACCAATACATGAATACTTATAGAACAATTTCCATTTTCAAAATAATATTTGGGTTTAAAATGTACCATTTTCTTACCTAATAAATCATCTTCTATACCAAACATTTTTAGTAAATCATTTCATTAGAAATATTTAAGGAAAAATTAACTCATAAAGGTTTCTTTGAAATCAGGAAAATAATATGGTAACTTTTTCAAAAAGTTATAATTTTCACTATTACATATGGAATAACTATCACATATACTCATGGAAGACCTTAACATTTACCTTTAAAAAATTACCTTATAATAAATATCACAAATACTCATGGATTATCCATCATAATTAATCTTGGAATAATTATTGTAATATATTCCCATTTTCTCTTTGGAGAAACCTAGTCATTTAACTTTTCCCTATATTTGGAACAACCATATAGCTAAATTCCATACCCAATGCGTTGAAGGGATATAAATAACCCACACATTTTTTTGACAATGAAACCACCTATAATCATAAACTATTTCAAATAACCATAACATAACACAAAAAATCCTGATCATAAAAACATTTCTTGATGAAAATAAATTTTCTATTCTAAAATCAATTATGTGAAAATATCAATAATTATAAATGAAAAAATTTTACTTGAAAATATACTTGTAAAATTTTAAAATAATCTTCAATGTAAATATTAATCATGGTGTTGGGAAAATCGTCTCATGGTGTATAAGTTAAAAAACATTTCTTCCATACTTTTGTTGAAAAAGTCACAATGTACCTTGATTAGAAAATGAAAAAAAAAATTCATTTCAAACCATTATTTAAAAATTAATACATGGGTAAAAATTACTTTAAAAATCATATTACGATAGTAAAAATATTATTTAATTTTTTTATAAAATATGGATATAGAAGAAAAAGTTAGTTTTAATGGAATCATTAAAATAAGATTTTTAAAAGAAATTCTCTTACATTTAGTCTAACACATCACATATGTTCATTGTATTCCTAAATAAAAAAATTATGTTAATTTATACTTTATTAGTAAAATTTTAATTTTCATTATTTTTTTATTTAATACCATGTTATATACAATTATTCAGTTAATTAAGTTTACTTAGGATATTATGATGAAATTTGGTTTATAAATAAAAATGACTTTGGTAAGTGGACTACAATCCAAAAGGCCATTATTAAATCATATAATAAATCATAATCAAGAAATAATTAGATTTCTTTAAATAAATTAAACTTTTAAATCCAACCATTAAATAGAGTTATAAAAAATGATCTGTGTTACAATCATAGAGATGGTAGGCCCTACGTACGCATGATTAACATTTCTGTTTTTCAACGATCATTAAAGAAAGAAGTTAAGTATTATTTTATAATTGTATAGTTATAATTATATCATAAATATCATATTTATTCTTTTAAATACCTATATATATATATATTATACATGTGATGCGATGATGAATAAAAATCACATCCCTTCGTGTAGGTGGAAGTCCACACGTACACATGAATGACGTTATTATTTTCCAGTGCATAGAAAGATGATAAAATATATACAGTATTCTCTTTCCAGAATTATGAATATGTCATGAATATCATATTAATAACTTAAATCAATAATTATAACCAGTTTTTAGAGATAGTTATGAAAAATTAATTACATTGATTCACGTCATTGTAATCTGTAGTACACATGAACGATGAATTTCTCACTCATTTAATGGAGGTTGGAGATGGATATTTGTTTTTTCCATTAACATAATAATATATAAGTATATTTATGATATTTTATTAATATTTTAACATGATTGAATAATATTTTGAGTGGGTTAAAGAGGAATTAAAACTAAAACATTTTGTTGACAACAATACCTCTTCTCTGGAAAACCTCATTTTTTTAACTCCTTGATACCTAAAATTTTGATATTATGCCTAAAATAAGGACTCTATAAAAAGGGAAGGGATTATATTAAGGTATTTTTGTAGGTATTTTTTGAAAATATGGTTCATTAGGTTTAAAGTAAAGTGATGGAGAGACTTCTTTTTATAAGAGAGAGGAGGATCACTCTTGGAATTTATCAAAATATATAATTAAAATAAATTAATTTTCAATTATAAAATGGTAAAAAATGATTTATTTAAAATATATGATTATTATGGGTTGAAATACCCTAATTAAATAACATTTATAAAAGTTTTAACAATTTTTTATCCTCTATTTTTATTTTAATCCTTCATTAACCCTTTTTAAAACATACCATGACAATAATATATTTTATAAATTATGGGCCAATATAGTTACTATTAGTGAAAAAAAACCCATAAATAGACAATGGTTGATATTATATATGATATATTAGTCCCCTATGTTAATATAATATTTTTATGAATTTTATAACATTTAATAAAAACTAATTTTTATAATACATCATTAATGTCAATTTTTAGAACTATTCATTACTTTGATTTTAATAGCATCAATACAACAAGTTAAATTCCGAAAAAATATTTTAATAAATACCTAAAATTTCTTTTTAATATATGAAATTATTTTATTACATTAATTATCTTAAATAATATTTATTTTAGTATTTTTAATATCATTTATTAGATTTCTCCATTAATTTAATAATTATTATATCAGGGTTGTATAAGAATTTAAGGTATTTATTTTTCACTAAGAATAAAAAATAAATTACCATGATGAAGATTAATCATTAATTTTTAAATATAATATTTATAACTGAACATTTAATGAGGTTAACATTATGTGAAAAATATTATAATTTTTAAAAATAAGAGAGGGAAATTTTGTACTTTTATTGAAATAAAATATTATAAATGTTATTATCACATACAAAAGGAAAAATGTTTATATATTCAACTTTATATGATTATGAATGAGATAAAATCATATAATAAAATTTAGGAATGTTTTTTGGTTATTTTATACTATTTATCATATCATATCTAACCCTTACTTAACTCATTTAGCTTTTTATCGTGGTAACAAAAATTGTTAAGGTTGTAATTCATATTGAACATAAATAAAAGAAACCAATTTAAAAAAATTAGATCCACTTATTCCAAATATGGAATCCATTATTCAATATTCAAAACACATAAGTGGAATATTTTAATTTAAAATTACTCAGGAAAAACACAATGAAAATTTATTTTTTAGAAAATGTTATTTTTAAATATAAAATGTTTTTTATAATAATTTCAAATATAAAATTAATTTTAAAAACAATAATTCTATAATTTTAAAAAAAGGAGAAAATAAATTTAAAAAATAATCTAAAATATAATTTTAATTTATAAATACTTTATAAGAAAATAGAGTTTTCAATTAAAAATATGTATTTTTTTACTATTCATTAAAAAAATCAATATTTTCATAAAATTCTAAAAAATTAATCCTTAGATTATTTTTCTATGATTAATTAAAATTTTAAATTCATTATTTCAAATAAATTTTCTAAAATTTCCAAAAAATAATTATAAATTTATTTTAAAATGAAGAAAACTCATTTTTCAACAAAATTTATTTTTAAAGAATAAAATGACTTTACTACAAAAGGGATTATTTATAAAGAATGAATTAATTTGTTATATATTATTAGTACTATTATATATTTCATAATTTGGATAATAATATCCATTCTCACAAATTTAAAGACTATATTATAATGGTCACATTTAAATAATAATAATTTTTTGTTCCTTTAAGCTAAGTGTTTCATATATTGTATGATATAGTATTTATTTTAAAAATATTGGGATATTATAGAGGTCCTTGTTATTAGAATTGAATTTATGAATCTATCTGACCCAATTAGTTTTCTATGTTATGCCTGGAAGCTTGTCTGTTTTGGGTTACTATGTCATGAGTATCAATTTCTTATTTAGTATTGGTCTTGAATTGTGTTAAAATTGTTTCTAAATTGGTTTGACTATGTGTTGATGTAACAACATTTTTTGGATTAATTTTGTTCATTTTATTGTTTGTTTATTGGATAAGGATTGATATATCTATAATTCTAAAGGTATATTGAGTAAGGAATCCAGATGGACCCATGTTCGTGTTAAGTGGTTTAATAGCCACTAGTTCCTTCCAACTAAGACGGTGGTTATCCTCTAATTTTTTTTGTAATTGGTTTCATAATTTCCTCTGTTGTAACTAAAAAAATTATCATCGAACTTATTTTTCACTAATGCATTGTATATAAAAATGGAATAATAATGAGGACCTCAACTAGTGTATACAATGCCAACTTGAACTATATAAACTATTTGAGGTGCACTCAATAAGAAGTTATCTATATTATTTTTAAGAAAACAAGATTTAAAAACAATGAATGTTTGAGGGTCAACTTTATGTACACATGTTTTTTCCTTATAATATATTTTATCCACTATAAACATTTTATTCCATGTTTTGAATCAAATTGTATAGATATTATGGATCTATATCCTTGAATTCATATACAATAATTGTGTTTATGGATAAATTACCCTTTGGTTGAATCCCATAGTAGAAAGCTTTCAACTAGGTTGAAAATTTCATTCCACGATGAGTAAAATTCCATAAAATGGCATTGAATCATTCGTAGGCTTATCCTATTGATTTATATTCATTTTTATAGAATTAATCAAGGACTATTTTATTAATCATTGATTATGCTGATGTATAGTAACTATTTGGGAATTTTATTCTCATCATTTCTTAGGTTAATACTGTGTTTGAGTCTAATATCTATAAAATGTACTTGTATTTTTCTTATAATGAGAATGTAAATAGCCTTAGGATAAACATGTCATCAGTTATCCCAATATACTTTAATGTGTCACATAATTCAATAAATCTGTTGGCATGAATATAAGGGTCTTCACTGCTCAAATCATAGAATCATGTATGTAGTTGCAACAGGTTGATCATTAAAGGATTCAATGAAAATTTTTTCATTGGGATCATTATTCTTGTGATACCTAAACAAACATTGATTTTATTGGGCCTCAGTTCGTGTCCCATAGATGTGTAAAGTCAATAAGTTATCTTATGACTTTTCCATTCCTTTGTGTTTTGAAAATCACAAACACTTTTTTACTTATAGATTATTTTCTTTATCTAAGGAAAATTATTTTATTTAATTTTAACTTACTTTTCTATGTTATGATTAATTTTCCTTATCTAATCTTAGCCATATTTTTCTTAAGACCGAATTACCTTCAGAATAATCATATCCTTCTCTAAACCTTAGAACCCTATAGGTTCTTAGAATATAATTCCATCTTCTTTTAGACTCTGATTCCATCTGATTTTAGACTCTAATTACATATGATTTTAGATACTGATTCCATATTATTTTAGACTTCAAAATCTCTATAATTCATATTCGGAATTCTCTAGAATTCAGAATCCAAATTATCTGAAAATCAGACTCTGAATTCTATAAAAATCAAGCTATGAATTCTCCATAAATTTAACTCTGAATCATCTTGAAATTAGACTCTGAACTCTCATTTTTCTAGACTCAAAAATCCTTATAAATTAGATTCTGAATTCATCAGAATTT
The DNA here is from genome assembly GCA_963277665.1 of Viscum album. NCBI lineage: Eukaryota > Viridiplantae > Streptophyta > Magnoliopsida > Santalales > Viscaceae > Viscum > Viscum album. Next base: position 572,497,911 of record OY728151.1, read on the forward strand.
AGACTTTGAATATCTATTATTTCATAATCTGATTGTTCATATTTTTAGACTATGATTCTAAATTTCTTAAGAATCTGATTAAATATTTTTCTAACAATTACCTCATTTCTTTAAAGTAACATTTCAGTTTATCAAAACCTAATATGTGTATTTTCCAAAAACTTAAGAATGTTTTCTTACATAAAACAATTTCGTACAATCTGTTTCTAACTAACCATTGTTTGTGTGACACATGTACAGGTCCCTTTAAAATTAAATTAAGAATATGATTGTTGGAGGAGGAGACAACCATTGGTATTTCTGCCTATAAATATCCCATCCATTTTAAGAGTTAAAAAATACAACTAAAACATGGAGAAGTTCTATATGTGGTGATTTTTAGAGAGAGATAGACTCATGCTTTGTACAATTTGTGAACATTTTTTTAGTTATGAGCAACTTTTTCAGCATGCTTAGTGTGAATCCATTTTGGATGATCAATCGAGGGCTTTCGGGGATAGGAATATAGAGGTGTTTACTACATTAATGTTCAAGGGCATGCAGAAAAAAAAAACAGATTCCAATATTCTTATTGAGGGTTTAACTTGGTGTGGGTAAGACAGACATTCATGAAAGTATAAATCTAGGTACCTTTATCCAAAGTTGTTGGATACCATTATATTTGGGTTAAAATATTTCTTACTTGTTTAATTGTTTTTGTTACAAGTTTTAATTACACTTTATTTTATTATGAAAGAAATTATATCTTTCTTATACATTCTTAAACTTGTATATTTTGAAAAATAAGATTCTATATGCTTTAAGGTAAACTCTTTCCCTAAGATAAACCTTCTTAAGATTCTTTAAGGTCAACTTGTTTAAGTTTATGTTCTTTATAATTAGACATAGGCTCTTCCAATTATAAATTTATTTAATAATAAAAAGGGGTTTTGAAGTCACCTTTTTTAAATTTGTTAAACATAGATTTTCTCTAGGTTAAAACATGAAGGTTTTTAAACTTACAATTCACCCCTCTTGTAATTGAGCATCTACATCTATATTTTGATCCAACAATTGTTATCAGAGGAGGTCTCTAAAATTATTATATTTACATTTAAGTTTTCATTCTCAAACATTTCTTGCTTAATTTTTCTTGTTCAAGTTTTTTTAATGATTTTATTTAAAAGATCTTTTGCAACTAATTATTTTTATGGAAAATTATTTTTCTTATTGAATGGTATGAATGAACACTGGAGTGAAACATACGTATTTCAACTAGAGATATCGATTTATGACCATTCTTATTAACACCTGAGTTAAAAATTTTGTTATTCTCACTGGTTAATACAAGATTCCTGACAAAGAAATCAAAACATTCACAAATTAGGAAAGATGGGAATATTAACTAAACAACAAGGTATGCAGCAATCTTTTATGTTTCATGAATAGAAATATCTAAAGTCAAATATCATATTGTGATGTATCCAATTGTATCTAGAAGAAAGTAGAAGTTATACACTTTGGAACATAAAAAGTGATAGAAACTAGAAGAGATATGTTAAGAGCTGAATAACATGGATTTATGTTTCCTTATGGAGAAATAGTTTGCAAAGTACAACAAAGATTTATGACTATCGTCAATAGTCAGAAATATATGGGAGAAAAATGACTTGATGATGTGGTTCTTGTGGACAAGATAATTGGTATTATGATCAATGGGTGGGAATCTAAAAGGATAGTTATTGACGAAAATAGGAAAGTATATAACATTACTCTTGATGAGTTGTTAGAACTCTTCTTCATTATAAAACAAGAATGAAGAGATATGATGACATAAATAAGAATAAGAATGGTAATAGAAGTTTTTCTTTCAATACTATATCTAAATCCAAGACTCCGGAAAGGGTTAATAGATCTAAAGATAAGAAAGATTTTGTAGTATCTGAATCAAGTGACTGTGATCAGTCTGAAAATGAACTAGCCAATCTTGCTTGAAGGATGAGCCTGATTGTGGGAAAGAAATATTTTCAGTACATATATAAGAAGAAAGAAATAAAGTAAAAGAAAATTTATAAAGTGACTTGTTATGAATGAAAAAGGGATATAAATATTAGACCAGACTATCCTATGCTCAAGAAAAAAGATATAAAGGATAATAATTATGAAATGAACAGAAAGAAGTACTACAAATCAAAAGCTAAGAGACACATGAAGGCTAATGACACCTGGAGTGCTATTGGTGGTGACTCATTAGATGAATCTTAAAAATTTGAATATTCTCATCAAAAGAATGTTGGTCTTATGACTCAATTACCTATTGAAAATCATTATCTTATGGATAATGTACACAATGATGAATCTTTAACCAATATTTCTTTAAATATTAATTTTCAAAATGAAGAATATTACGAATATTCAGATGAAGAATATTATTCATAGAAATATAATTATTTACCATCAAATGAAGAAGTATCTAGAATTTTTAAATTACTTGAGATTTAGGACTGTAGGATAAAAAAGCTGTTAGATAAAAAAAATTATAGAATATCAATTTTAACAAAAGAAGTATCATATCATTATAAAGATCTTGATAAAAAAAATCTTGATTTAAAAAACATTTCTAAAACCATAAAGAAGTTAATTTTTATAAGGATAAACTTTTTAAGGATCTTGAAAATTTTATTTCTTTGTAAAATATTTTAGAGAATAACTCAAACTATAAGACTAATGACTATAAGAATAAGAATTTATTCATTAGACTAAGATCAAAAATATTTTCCTTGAAGAAACATTTATCAAATCTTACTTCGAGAAGGAAATAATTTGATAAAATGTACTCACAACTTCATCCTCCCAGAAATAGTTCTATATTTGGTTATACAAATTCAAAGCCTATTTTTATTCATAATTATTTCATTCCCCAAAGTTATCCTTTTGGAACTAAGTGTCAATGTTGTGTAAATTGGGAGAAATTTTTTTCATTAAATAAAACTAAAAACTTAGGTTTTCATAAAGATTAGTTCTCTAAGTAAATGTGGATACCTAAAATTTTACTTTCTACAAATTATAGATCCAAGAAAGTTTTGATTCTGAAATTATAAATATTTTACTTTCAAGAAAATAAATGAATTACCAACAAAAAGATGTTCATAGAACATGACTGGTAACAAAAAATTCCTTGGAAAGATTATCAAGATTAAAGGAGAAAAATTAACTTTTGGAGTTGATTCTAAGGGAGAAATTGTTGGTATAGGTAACATTTATCTTCATGGAAAAGATGTAATTTCAAATGTTTTATTTTTTGAAGGTCTTAAGAACATTCTTATAAGAATAATACAATTATGTGATGAAGGTTACCATATGAATTTAGGAATGATAAATGTATAGAACATAATTACAAGGAAGAGTTTATTCTCTCTAGCCATAGGCATAATAATGCTTATACAATGAACATAGAAGACATTAGGAGCCAATATCTACCTTGACATAGTGAAATGAAAGTTCAATCTTCGTTATAACATATAAGACCAGGACATTGTAACATTAAGAACCTATGAAAACTCTCAAAGAAAATACTTTTTAAGGATCTACTAGAGCTAAGATTTGATTCTTAAAAAGCTTGTGATCCTTGTCAATATGAAAACAAACATAAGTCAACCATTAATTAAATTTTTGAAGTTACAACTTATGATCCATTACAGCTTTTTCATGTGGATCTTTTTGTTCCAATATAAACTAGATGTATTAATGACAAATAATATTTATTTTACTTAGTTTATGATTACCCAATATTTACTTGGGACTATTTTCTAAAAAAAGAAATCTGAAACATTTTTATTTTAAATATTTTTTTATCTAATGTTAAATATAGGAAAACAATCCATTGATAACTATTAATAGTTATCACAGTAGAGAATCTAAAAATTCAGATTTTGAATCTTTGTGTAGTAAGAAAGAAATTACTCATAACTTCTCATCTCCTAGAATTACTAAAACAATTGTGTTGTTTAAAGAAGAAATAAAATTATTCAAGAGATAAGTAGAACCATGTTGAGTCAATATTCTATTGCTAAAAACTTTTGGGTTAAATGTATTAGTACTACTTGTTATAAAATAAATTGAGTTTTAATCAGACCATTTCTTAGTAAAACACCTTATGAATTATGGACTGGTAAAAAATGTAAATTTTCTTACTTAAAAGTATTTGGATGAAATATTTTCATCTTGAATACTAATGTTAACTTACATAAATTGGTACCCAAATCTGATTAAGAAATTTTCTTAGGATATTCCACTAGTTTTAAGGCTTATATATTTTTTTAACAAAAATTCTTGTAATGTTGAATAAACAGTGCTTGTTAAATTTGATGAAAATGATCTTTTATTTTTTTAAACACAGCCTACTTATTTGGATGTGCTTTCAAAATTTGATTAGAAAAACTTGATAAAATATTATTATAATAAGTAAAATACTCAAAAAAACATTTTTGAAGTATTTAACCTAGAATATGTTTTACATTATATGGATGAACATGTTTTACAAACCACAAATCTATTGTTTCTTAAGAATAATCCCAGTGATAGTATCATTGGTGATATAAATCAACCTATAAGGACTATAAGTTCTTTAATAAATGAACTAGACCCTCTATAATTAATTTATGAATTATAACACAAAAGAACCGATGAAGCTTTAGGTGATGATGAATGGATTAAATCTATGTAAGATGAACTAAATAAATTTGAAAGGAACAAAGATTGTACCTTGGTTGAAAGACCAAAGGAAACTTTTTGTAAGTGGTGTAAAATGGGTCTTTAAAAATACATGTGATGAAAATGGAATCATTGTAAGAAATAAATTAATATTAGTGGCTAAATTATATAATCAACAAGAAAAATTAGAGTATGAAGAAACCTACACTTCAGAATCTAGACTTGAATCTATTCGTATTCTACTAGCCTTAACAACATTCTTTAATTACAAACATTTTCAAATGTATGTGAAGTTTTCTTTCCTTAATGGATATGTTCAAGAGGAAGTTTATATTGAAAAAACTTGTTAATTTGAAGGCAAAAACATCTTGAACATGTCCTTAAAATTTACAATGATTTATATGGACTTAAACAATCCCCAAAAGCTTGGTATGGTAGACAAAAAATATTTTTGTTACAAAAAAATTATGTTTAGGGAACTCCTGATCCAACCGTTTTTATAAATAAAGAAAATAAATTTTTTTGTATTATTTAAATTTATTCTAATGACATTATATCCAGATCAAATTAGCAATCCTAAAGTGATTAATTGTGAATCTTATGAAATCTGAGTTTGAAATTAATATGATGGATGAGTTAATATTTTTCCATGTTTTTTAAATTTCTCAAAAACAAGAAGGAACGTATATTTCTAAAAATAAGTATATTAAGGATCTTTTTAAGAAGTGTGGATATAACAACACTAAAAGTATGAGTACTCCAATCAGTACCTCAAATTATCTTAATCTTGATGAAGCTATAAATCTAGTATATCAAATAACTTTTAGAGGTATGATAGGAAGTTTATTAAAATTGACATCTAGTCATCCAGACTTAATGTTTTATGTATGATTATGTGCAAGATATAAATCTAATCCAACATAATCTCATTTAAAAAAAAGTGAAATTAATTTTTCAATTTAAAGGGAACCATGGATTTAGGACTTTTCTATTCTTTTGGAAATGATTTTGTTTAACAACATTTTTCGGATGCTGATTTTGGTGGATTTAGAATGGATAAGAAAAGTACATCCGGATCTTTTCATTTCTTAAGAGTTTAATTAGTTTCTTGGACATTCAATAAAAAATACTATTTACCACTTTCCACAACTGAAGCTAAATATATAGTCGATGGAAGTTGTTGTGCTCAAGTATTGTGGATGCAACACACACACAGACTATGGCATGAGTTTTACTAAAACACAAATAATGTGGGATAATACTAGTTCCATTTACCTAAGAAAAAACTCTTAACATAATTCTCATGAAAAGTACATAGAAATTTGGCATCACGTTCTTAATGATAACACAGTAAAATGATATATTATTTTAAAATTTATTAGAATTCAAGATCAACTTGTTGACATTGTCACAAAATATTTATCCTCTGATATATTTTAATAAATTAAACAAAAGTTATGAATTATAACCATAAAGTAATATTCCACATTAAATTTTTGATAAAACCTATATCCTTATATTAAGATACTTATTTTCATAGGGGGAGTACACATGTTTACTCTTTTTAAATTTTTCATTCTTTCATTATTTTGGAACCAAAAATTTTCTTTCCCTATTAAAATTTTTTAGAACATAAATTTTCTTTCCTTAATAAATTTTTTCGAAACCTCAAATTTTCATTCCTTAATTATAATTTTCAGAACTTAAGGATTATAAGAAGAATCTTATCGATATTAGCAATTCTATTTAATAAAATTGGAAGGCATGTTTCCTTACTTAAATCTTCATAAATTCATTTTCTACTTGTCAGTATTTTTAACATGTTTTTAGAGAACCTTATCAGATTTAATTTCTTTAAATATGATTTTCCCTTAAAATCTCAGAAGATAGGAATGTATAAAATTTCGATAAATATCTCAACTGTTAGATCAGATCAAGATAACCGCAACCCCTGGGTCTATTTGGGAATTCAAACTGTCACTGCAAAACATATTTAAAGGGACCACATATTCTCATCCCACATCAGTTCTCTCAAGACATTTGTGCCAAATATATATCACTCTACAAGTGTTCCATTCTATTTTCCTTATATCCTTATATTCTACAAGTCTCCGGAAGCTTATCCTCATACTCTGATGCAGTCTCAGTCAAGCAAGGAACCCAAGGACTAGATTATGTTAAGAGAAATATTATTATATAAGAATTTATTATCATTGTATGATTATTTGATTTCAAATATTATCAAGTTGAATATATCAGAAATCATTTGTTTTTCTAGGGAAAATAATCAAGAACTAGTCTACACAGACCTTGTAGTAAAATTTTATGATTATATTTATTTATATGAACAAGGAGAAAAAGAGTTGATTATGATCAGATTCTATGGAAATTTGTATTCATTATCTTTTAATATGGATATAAGCATCCTAGACACTCCATACGAATGTTAGTAAATCCTCTGCTCACACTATTTTTCTAATAAGGAAGGATCATTTGAGAGAGTAAAGACTTTTGAATATCTTGGGATAATGAATTTCAAGAAACCCAAGATTTCTCATATTTTGACAAACCATAGGCTGATAGCTTTGTGGATGTAAGGATTCTTTATTCCAAGAAAGGGTAATAAAGATTCAATTAAGATATGTGATATCTTTATTTTGGATTTCTTAGTGATCATCAGGAAGATAAATTTGGTGAGATACGTACTTTTGAAAATAAGTAACATTAAGGATGGAGATATCATGTCTTAGATTTTGATGTATCTAGAGATAATTTAAAATGTTATAGTCTTATGTTTGGAAACATTCAAAACCCCATGTTCTTCTAAGTACAGGATCATTAATATTATATTTCTCAGTGATGATACCATGAGAAGAATGAAAATTAGTTTCAATGCTAAATTAGGAGAGTTTGTAGATATTCCTATTATGGGTGACCATCCTGAAGACAAGGAAGGTGAAATAACTGATTCTTATAAGAAAAGAAAATATAAGGAACTAGATTCTCTATTACCTAAACCTATTCTAGAACCTCAATCAGAACCAGCTAAATCAAAGAAGAAAAATAAGTTTTATGATGAATTAGTTGCTAAGTGGAGAGAGTAAAAGACAAATAGAAATGAAGGTGATCCTATCTTTTGACTTGAACCTGTGGAAGCTAAATCTTTGAAGATTTTTTCAGCTAAAAATGTTGAGAAATACGAAAAGGAGAAAAAGAAGAAAGAAAAATATTCGAAAGATAAGGTTTCTTATTAATTGTTAAAAGATGTTGAGAAATCTTGAGAATAGATTCATGTACTAGAATACTTTATAAAGGAAGATTCACTTCCAGAATAGGTTTTTTAAGAAGAATAAATTCAACAAGAATTAAAAGAAGAGAAATAAATTGAAGATATAATAAAATGGTGGAAGAGTATCATGACGAGAAGAGTCATTCTGAGAAAATAAAAATAATAACTTCCCAAGATTCATCCACCAAAATTGTGTTAGATAAACATAAGGAAAATTTTTAAGAGGAGGAAGTTAAAAAACCATAATTTTGAAGAGAGAGAAGACAATGATGACATTGTTCTGGAAGATTAAGAAGAAGTTAATACTACAAAATAATATTTTGAAGTGGCCAGTATTATTAAAAATATTGTTGATAAAATAAAGTTAGTCCTTCTTGATACACATCATAAAAGTGATATGGATAAATCATCCCAAGTAAGGAATGATAAATAAGTTAAAGATACTCTTCTAGAGAAAGGTTTTCATATTATGAATCATCATAGTCCATGGGACATGAATTTTTGGGGCAATATTTGATGAATAATGTCAATTCAATACATTTTTCCCCAAATATTGAATCTCAGTGTCAGCTTATTCAGCAGTTAGTAAACATGAAGACAGATTCTAAAAACTTATTGATGGAAAAGTTAATCAGTCCAAAAACGGATTTCAAAAACATCATTATAAAATATGAAGCTCATATAATGTCTTTCAAGAATATTTAATCTTGTTCAAAATAAGTAGTTTATGATCTTAATCTTATTGCATATTATATGGATTCAGTCAATGATTCCTTCATCAGGTCTGATAAGAAGTTAAGGAAATTTTTAGAAATGATAAATCAAGAATAAGCTGCCTAAATGCAAGAGGATAACGATCACTGTGGAAAAAATAACTCCATTATTTTTTCTCAAAATTTAGAAACTAATACCATAGATCATTTACCAAATAAAGTAAAATTTCAATAATAAGTTATCAAGTATCAAGAATAAGGGATTCAGTCTCTCTTGACAAACCAAGAACAAGGACACTTAATCAAGACGTACCAAGAAGATCATAAGAAGATAAAGAAGATGAAGGCTATTCTTAAGAATCTTCTCCGAGAGATGAACAAGGATGTTTGATGAACTTAAAAACTCTGACCTTTTTTATACTAAAATATTTCATTCAAAGTTAATAAAATATCTTTGTTACATTTTCTTCATATGAATTTTTTTCCCTAACATTTCAAGTACTAATTTTTTTTCCTCCATTCATTTTTCAAAATAAAAAAGGGGGAGAAAATATTAAAAATAATATCATGTTAAGGTGGATTTTACTCAAAAAAAAATAAATTTATTATGAAAGGGGTAGATTTTTTCTTAAATAAAACATTCTTAATAAAAGGAAATTTTTTTTCCAAAAAAAATTCTTATGACAAAGAATATGATCCTTAAGGTAAAAAACCTATGGGGGAGTTAATTATATTTGCTAAGATGCAAATATAAGAGAGAAAAGTTTTTTATTACAAGTTTTCTAAACTTAATATTATATTTTGGAAAAAAAATTTGCTTTTCGAAAATGGGGGATATTGTTAAGTCAAAAGGCTATCTTATTACATTTCCATTATTTTATGTTTTGAAAATCAAAAAAAAACTTTTTCTTTAAAGATTATTTTATTTATCTAAGGAATTTTTTTAAAATTAATATACTTTTATATGCTATGATTGATTTTACTTAACTAATATTAACCATATTTTTATTAAGACTAAATTACCTTAAGAATAATCAGATCCTTAGCTAAGGCTTAGAACCTTATATGTTATTAGAATCTGATTCCATCTGATTTTATACTATGATTCCATATGATTTTATACTCTGATTACAAATTATTTTAGGATCCAAATTCTCTAGAATTCAGACTCCCAGTTCTCTAGAATTCATACTTTGAATTCTCTACAAATAAGACTCTGAAATCTCTAAAAATAAGACTCATAATTCTCTGAAATTCAGACTCTAAATTATCTTAAAATCAGACTATGAACTCTAATTTTTATATAATTTGAAATCCTCATAAATTAGATTCAAAATTCAATAAAATTCAAACTTTGAATTTATATTATTTCATAATTATATTGATCATATTTTTAGACTTCAAAACTAAATTCCCTAATAATTTAATTAAATATTTTTCATTCGGTTACCTCATTTTCTTAATGTAATATTTTAGTTTATCAGATCCTATTATACTTATGTTTCTTAAACTTAATAATTTTTTCTTACATAAAATTATATCATACAATATATTTCTAACTAACTATTTTTTAAGTTACATGTGTACATGTCCCTTTGAAATTGATGGAAGAATATGATCGTTCGAGGAGGAGACAATTGTTGGATTTCTGCCTATAAATACCCCAGCCATTTTTAGAGATTGAAACACATGTACATATTTGATAAGTGAAAGATGTAATTATTTATAGTGAGATAGAGAGAGAGAGACTCCCATACTTTCTGGGATTTGTGAACATTTTGTTCATCCTACTTAGTGAAGCTCTAATTGGCGGATCAATCGAGGGCTTCTAGGGATAGTAAGAAAGAGGTACAGAAGACCATAAAGTTCAATGGATTTTAGAGATTGAAAACTAGATTCCAATATATTTATTTAGGGATTAACCTGGTCTGGGTATGACATAATTTCTAAAATGTATAAATCAAGGGACCTTTATCCAAGGTTTTTAGATACCCTTCTCTTTGGGTTAAAATAATTCCTTCTTATTTATTTGTTTTCGTTACTAGTTTTAATTCCATTTTATTTTGTAAAAGAAATGAATTATAACTTTATTATAAGTTCTTACACTTTTATACTATGATAAATAATATTCTATACACTATAAGGTAGAATATTTCCCTAAGATAAACTTTCGAAAGTTTCTTTTAGATAAACTTGTTTAAGTTTATGTTCTTTATAATTGGACATGGTCCCTTCTAATTATCCCTTTGTTTAAGAACCAAAGAGGGTTTTTGTATTCACCTTTTTAAACTTTTTTAAACATATATTTTCTTAAGGTAAAAAAATGAAAGTTTTTAAACTTACCATTCACCCCCAGTAATTGAGCATCTATATCTATATTTTTATCCTACTGGTTATCTAACGAATTTGATCATTTAAATAATTCTAAAAGTGAACATGGAAATTTATATTAAGAATCATAAGAATGTGAGTCTCAATGCTTTCTTCCCATAGATTAATCTTGTTTTAAAAAGGGATACAGACTGGATCTTGTCCATTTATTTGTTCTTGTTTTAGATCAAGTGAAAACTTGTTTTTTAACTGATTCAAATTACGAGTATTTACTATCAAGACAACTAATTCAGAAATCAGAGCTTAGTCAAGACTACTCTAATTATAGAGTATGGCGTACTCCCCAAAAATGATTCCACAAATTTCTTACGTACTATTAAATCACACTAAATTTTAAAAAAAATCAAAACCAATAACTATTGTAGTAGTGTAAATCAATTTCAATTTATATGAATCATATAGATTAAGTCCATAAAATAAATATCTTTCAGTACTGTTTAGATGGTCAATATACAAGGGGGATTTCTTCATATTTTATTTTTATAACACTAAATAATAAATGAACTAAATATATTAAAAAAATAATATAATTTAATAATGAAAATAAACTTTATTTAAAGAGATGTTTATATGATTTTAACTTCACAAATATTGTTATTTTTCATTACATAAAAACATTTTTCTCTAATTAAATAGTTTTTTTACTCAATCGTCTCTAATTTAAAAATTATAATCAACTATTACAAAACTTATTTTTATCTATTAATACATTTAAATTCTCATTCTATAAGGTTATAAATGAATTAGAAGACTAAATTAAATGAAAAATTTGTGTGGTGAAAATAAGATGGCTATTTCTCACAAATCCAAGACACCTATGTGTGATAGGATGATTTAAAAAGTAACTAAATTAGTGTCACTTAATCAATATTGAATGAAACTAATAAAATTTAATTATTAAATTTTATTTCATCACAAATATAAATAAACAAAACTACATTTAATAAAAATAAATTTGATTATATGTTAATCATAAAAGTAAAATACTAAAATAACATGAACAAAAATTTATCCCACTCTGTTGACTTTCAAAAATAAAGAAAATTCTCTTAACATTGATACTAAAATAAGAAAGATATAGTAAAAGTGATAATACATGAAAAATGTAATCATGTTCCTTAAATATTGTCATGGTGTTCAAAAATCCCTCCAATAAAAAAAATTAGTTTTTTTCAATCCATAAAACACCAAATCCAATGACTTAAATACTAAAAATCAACTTTTATCATTTCCAGAAAAAAATATTATCGATACTAAAAGGATTTAACATTCCCAACACCTTTAATATTTGATTTATTTTATGATATATTTTTCATTATTGATAAATATTTCTTTTATTGGTAGTAATTTTTTGTGATGATAAAGATCAAAACACATTTTCAAAAAACTAGTATTCTTTGAAATTAAATCCATACTACAATAAATGTTTCCCATTTACAAGAAATCATTCAAATCAATATATGTGCTTATTTAATTAATTAACTATCCAATAACCCACTCTACCATGCAAGCCATTCGAACTTGTGACCTCCTTGAGAATGGTGAACGCCCTTACCAATACTCCATCTTGTTTACTTAAATATTTTATGATACATTTTCTTTTTAAATATATTTACATATATTTATTATATATATATTTATTCATATAATAATATATATTTATATAATTTTCTTAAAACCGTTTATAAAATATGTTTACATATTTACAAATATATTTTTTTATTCACATATAATTGTATATTTACATTTAAATTATGTATAATATTTTTATAAAACGAATATTTATTTTAATTACATTTATGTGTATATATTTGTGTGTGTGTGTGTGTTTCTATCTCTCTTTATATATAAATATGTTTATTTATTTATTTATTTATATATACATATATTTGTATAGGTGTTTGTGTATACATATATAAATATATATATTTTTTAATATATATTTATTGTAATTTATAAAGATACACACATATATATAGATACACAACAAGAACACTTACAACTAACCTAGAGGATAATACTTTTTATATATAGACATATTTATATATATGCATATTTTTTTAATATATAACTATTTTAATATATATATATATATTAATATTAACCTTAATATATTTATTTAAATATATTTGAATATTTATATACATATATTAATACACACACATATAAATTTATATATAAACATTATATATATTTTTTATAGGTGTATATATATTCATAAATTTTTAAAATGTAAATAAAATAGATAATTTATTATTTTAAATAAAATGGATAGTAAATTTTTATTTCCTTTTGATTTATATATTTAAAAATACATTTTATGCATGAATATGTTCAAATATATATTTATATGATTAATTTTTTATTTGTAAACATATGTAATTATGTATATATATAATTATATTTTAATTTATAAATAACACTAAAATATAAAAAAACATTAAAATTTCAACACCATAATATCCATATGAATGTAATCATAGGGAATAAATTCACTCATTTCCAAAAAAATAAGAAGATCATCTTAAATGAAACCGAATGTTCAACAAATGTTCAAAATTTTGGATATCCAAAATAAAAAATTAGTTTTGGAGTCCTTCTATAACTTTTTGTAAAATAAAAAAAGGGGTTTAGTAAAATCCTAATAACAAACAACATAGATCATTTTGCAATATTTGATTTTAAATCTCCTAGATCCCAAAAGGACACTCTGATCAAAAGTTATGATCGTTTAAATTTTAAGACATGTTTTCAACTTATCCTCATATATTCGTATATTTATTAATTTTTTATCACCAAATTTTTATTAAATGTCTGTTACTCAAAACTAATATTTATATTTTAAATTAATATTAATTTTTAATTATTTTAGAAATCATTTTCACTAAGTCTATTATATATTAAGTTTAAATACATATTTTATATTATATGAATCCTATTTAATAAAATATATTTATAAACAAAAATATTATATTTAATTGCATATAATGTGTTTCCAATGAATTGTAGATTTTTTCATCACTATAAAAGATTTTTATCACTAATAAAGGGGTACCCCAATCAATGATAAATAAAGAACCCACAAATAATACCCTTTATTAGTGCTGATAAAAATACCCCCTTATCAGTGCTTTATTTATCTTTAATAAAGGTTAGTGCTAAATATTATGGAATTTGTAGTAGTGTTGCATGCACCGCTGACACACGTGAACTCACGACTAATGAGAACTCAAGTAGAACCATCATCAATAAACCCTTAACACCCATCATGCATATGAAACGCTATAAAATCGAAAGATACATGATTTACTAATCTTTTTCCTAAAAGATCCCTATAAGAATTTTTGTTTGTTTGTCATCAACATCAAAACCAAGATAAGAGCTAGTGGGGGTGTTGAAAATGGTTAGTTCCCAAAGAGACTAGTGTGGGATAGGGTTTAATGTTTTGAGGATTACATTCTAGTAGGGGTTTACTATCTGGTATGATAGTGGAGATATTGGGATCATGGTATGTCATAAAACTCAATCACAACTAATTGTGATTTGATGATTCACGACTGTATGCAAGAGAGAAAAATAGTTTTGTATTATTTTGGAAGATGGGGATAGTGAGGATGATGGGTGTGGATGTAGAGAAGGCAGTTGGGGAAGAACCATCTACAAGAAAGGATGAATAAAGAGGGTCAAGGTGTAGGTGAGATAGTGGTCCTCTTAAAAAGATTCAGCTTTATTCTCAGACTAGGTCTATGTTCATGAAGATGTAAAGGATGATGAAAGGTTTTGTGGCCTACTGTGATGGGAGGAGATGCCTAGCCTTAGATGGTGTTCATCCACTGTGTATGCACTATAACAAGGGTTGGTTGATTGAGAGTACAATGCTTGTTGGTGATTCACCACTAGTGGAATAGTATAGGAAGATATGTTGGGGAAACTCTCAATCAAGGAGTTATTTATAAGAATCACTTTTGTTTTATGATAGAAACATCTACTACAGGTAAAAATTTCTTTTTTTGGCAGTGAACACTGAGTATCAGTCAAAAAAATCCATACCCAAACCATCATTTAAAATGATAAAAATTTATTCTATAAAATTGGATGACTTTTCATGTAATTGTAATTATGATCCTCCAATGTTTACGTAGATAATAAATAATGTTCACCCCATTTATCTTGTGTATATAGGAAAAACAAACTGAACCATGTAATTCTTTGTGTTTTTGTGAATTTATTTTTATATTCACATTCTTTTTTATATGTTTGAGTTCCAATGCCCTAATAAAGTGGTATCAAATAAAAAAAGGTGAACATAACAATGACCAGGGAAGGTTTTCTGATGGATATAAAATTTAACATGGTTGGGATTGATTTTTAAATCCTGATTCTATAATATTTCGTTCAGACAATTCCAATTGTGAAAGTATGGTCAAAATAGAGCTAAAACATTCTCAAAAAATCTGGTCAAAGTATGGGCCAACTATGGGTGCTACGACACCCCTTTATAGAGATAATGGAACTTTTCATGTCTAAAGAAAATTTTTATTTAGATTTTGGGAAACATTTCAGATGATCCATGGAACCATCACATAATCATTCAATCTCAATTGTTGATATTATTTTGAATATATCTTAGTGAATCAATGTCTATTTTTGATAATACATGATTTAATTCCCATTATTTTTACCATTCAAGACACATCCATATTGTTATATTTATGATATTATTACTATATTAATAGATTTAAATATTGGTAACATGATTAATATTACTACTTTTAATTTTACTAACAAAAACCCCAAAATTAAATATCTTTTATATATTAATGATTTATAGAATCCCATAGTAGTGACCACTAATCTTATTATAGTACAAGTGTAGGAAACATATATATATTTCCAATTAGCTTAGAATATGTTCACTGTACCCCACTAGTTGATGTAGAGTGACGTTTTCTCAATAGGAAGTTCATTTCCCAAATCAAGCAGTGGATCAACAACAATATCTTTAAAAAAATCCATTGAACATGATGCTTCTGTTCGGATGCAGATCCTCAATGCCATACAGGAAGTCACTTTGATGCAAAATGGATATTTCCACAACATTGTGCATGAATTTAAAATCCTACGGTGTCTTCGGATTAATGGAAATTATTGTCAAACTAATCATGCTCTGGAAGTGTTATGGAAATCTCCTCTCCTTGGATAGATTAAATTTAATATTGATGGTGCCTCTAAAGTAAATCTAGGCCCTGCGGGTTGCAGTGATATCTTCAGGAATCACCTCATTCAGATCTATGGATGATTCATGGGTAGCTACAACATTTCCACCTCTCTTGAAGCTGAGATGATGAGTTTTGTTCATGCTGTTGACTTCTCTAAACTCCTTGGTTAAAACAATATCTAGATTGAAGGTGATTCGACTACCATCATGCAGGCGATTTGGAATGGAATAATACATCTTTCATGGCTGATTACTACTTGTGGGATGGACTACACTCGTTCGCTTATCAATATATGCTCTATCATCACACATGTTTATCAAGAGGTAAACACAGTGGCAGATTGCCTAGAAAACATTGGTTTAAATCAATACATTACCTGGTTATAAGACCTCCCTGTTTTTTGTTTTCATGAAAGAGATTGTAATATGATCTTGTATTTCAGACTTTTGTAAACACTATTTTTTATAATAATTTTTCCTTGGTCATTTTGGGCTAAGGCATCATATTTTAAAAAAATGATGCTTATGTTCAATGGTGAAAATAAGAAAATATATATGTAATTAAAAATTGAAAAAATAATCAAACACGATATTAGAAATTTTCAGCCTAAAGTGTAAAGACATTAAAAATGTATTAGAGCATGTGAGTGAGTTAAAGTTATTGTTTTTTAGTATAATTATATGAAATTGAGGATTAGTGATAAGTCATAGGAATCTTTGATGTTCAGTAATTTATAAAATATTTGGGACATATTAGTCATGTAAGTTAGAAATTGATCACCTGATGGAAAGATCATTATAGAAATGGGGAATGATAGAATATTGAATAAAGAGTCCCAAAATAAGGATAAGGGATATACTTTGAAAATAGTGGTTGTTATCACTGAAATAAATGGGAAGCATAAATAGAAAGGAATAATTTAAGTAAAATAATCCTATGACAAAAAGTAAAAAAGGAATAATTAATAAAATTCTCTCCCTAGATACAACATGAAGCACCACCACTATATAATTACTAGAGATTTCATCCAAGAATGTCAAAAGGTATAGGTTATGAAATAGAATAAATAAGGAAAACCCCAAAAAATTTAACATTTCAATTATCAATGAAGAGATTATTGTTGTTCTAGAATCAAATGACAAACTTGAAAGACAATAATCAATATGTGCGATTTATTTAGGTGCCTCTTTCCATGTCACTTCTCAAATATATTTCTCATTATCTTAAACATTTATAGTATTGAAGACTTGAATATGGGGAATGTTGGTGCATCCAAAATTTCTAGTATTGGTAAAAAATTTATAGAAAAAAATATTGAATGTAGGTTACTGCTGAATAATGTGATTTGTTTTAATTATTGACAATGATGGATATGTTTGTTTCTTGGATGATGGTAAATTAAATATTTCCAAATTTTAAAAGGTAATTAATAAAGGTAAGAAATATAATTTTTTATACCTTATAGATGCTAGACTGTATGGAGAGAAAATCAATGATGCCAGAAAGGTGGTTCCTATAGTATGGTGTTATGGGAAA
The DNA here is from genome assembly GCA_963277665.1 of Viscum album. Lineage (NCBI taxonomy): Eukaryota > Viridiplantae > Streptophyta > Magnoliopsida > Santalales > Viscaceae > Viscum > Viscum album. The sequence goes on from OY728151.1 coordinate 572,515,751, forward strand.
CTTAATCACATGGGTTAAAGAGGAATTCAAATTATTTATAATAAAAACCTCATACCATGAATAACAGGTACACATTTGGATGCATTTATTGATTATACCATGGGAAAATAAAACCAATTATTCATTTACGGTTGTTTACTATCTATAAAAGATAATGTTTTAGAAATGATACACGATGAAGTCTATATGATGAAAACTAAATCTATGATAGGTGTAAGTTATTTTTTGACATGCATGGATGATCAATTTATAAAATTTTAGACATTATCCTTGAAAAATAAATATCTAGTATAGGATATTTTCATGAAATTTCATGTACATGTGGAAATAGAAATATTCAGACAATTGATGTATGTGTTTGTAGATAATAGAGAATAGTATTATAGTATATTTAAATAACACCATATGATTCTTAGAATCTAGATAGAGATATCAGTATTGAAGATGCCTCGGCATAATGAATTTGTGGAGGGGATGATAAAACCCATATATGATAGAGTCAAATGTATTCTCTCGAATACCAAATTGCCAAAAACCCTTCAGGGGTGTCAATAAGGACCAAAATTGATCTTATCAATATTTATCTATCTATTCCATTCAAATAAGACATACTATAATGGGTTTTGATATGTAAAGATGTTTCATTCAAGAACTTGAGATTTTTTTAATGAAGGGAATTTGTTCACAGCATGAAAGATGAGAGGAAAACATTAGATTAAAATGGGAAATAGCATATTTTTTTAGGATATGATAATAAGGAGGTTGGATATGAACCCTAATATACTATTAGATTTAGAATATTTAGAATCAATGATTTGGTTTTTTTTAGTATTTGGTAATTGAGGATTTTTAGAAGCGAAATAATCCACAATATGATGAAATTTTAATCAATATGGAACTAGTCACAATAATTCTAGTTCTAGATATTATTGTAACATCCCAAGTGAGTAATGAATAATAGATATTTTTATCTATGTCTATTAATGAATTAGATAGTGTTTTAGAGGCTTAAAATGAGAATAAATCCAATCTTAAGCATGGAATACACTAATATTTTTAAAAGATTGTTTTACTGCCATTTGATGGCAAACCATTTTTAAATCTATATTTTGACAATTTTATAAGCTACGTTTGTAAAAATAAACTTATTATTTATTATTGGGACATCAAAATTTACTTTGTTTGAATTTTTGGTATTTTTCTGACAATGTTCTTTTTTTTATGAATAGTGAAAAACACTACATTTTACATCAAAACAGATTTTTAATCTAATTTATTTATATGATTATATTATCTTTTGAATTGTTTTTAAATTTAAATTATAATATATTTTTACCATTTAATCCAATAGTGGTCATTGGAATTAATTTCACTTTGAAATTGGACTTAAACTAGTGTTAATCTTTTGATACTTATTGTTTCATAAAAACACGCTATTTGCTCTGACAGTGGGAATTAATTAATAAATTAATTAATGCAACTTATATGTTTTTGAATTTTTTAAAATAGACAAAATTTTGGAATTCAGAATATCAAATATAGCTTAGGGTGAAGTTTTGGTATTTTTCTGAAAAACTTCATTTTTTGATGAATAGTAAAACCACTAAGTGCTTCTTATAAAAACTGATTTTCCATTTAAATGAAACTTTTCCACCTTTGTGTTTTGAATTTCAAAAATCCGACATACATGGTTGTCATTAAGAAGTAAAATGTGGTTCAATGGGATTAAAATAAATTTTTGGTGAATAGTAACTTATTAAGTTTTTAATTGCGATTAGTGGTAATTAATGTAGTTTAAGGTAAAAATAATGTTTTAATAGTATGAGATGAGCTTGACACATGTACTACCCTCATTGGATGTGTCATGGCCGACCAAGACAATCCATGGGTCAACTTGGGGACCCCATGGAGCCACTTTGGTTGGGAAATGACATAAATAACTTTTTATTTAATATAAAAGTAAAAATGACACAAACATAATATGTTTTACGAAAACAATTTTTAAATGGGGTTATACAAGTCATAGTTTTGTCTATAAATATTCATTGGAAATATAAAAAGATTTCCTACATCATAGTATTTGTTTTATAATTTTTAGACATTAAATAAATAAAAGTATTTATGACATCATAATGATGTAGCAATTACCTCATTAATAAAGGATTTAATTAAAATGAAAATATAATGTAAATTCTATGAACTACACATGTCCAAAACCTATTTGGTGGGTATATTTAAAACCCTTATTACCTTAGCCTCGAATTATATCAATGTGGGACCTTTTAAATTCGAAACTCATTTTCAAATAAAGTAATATTTCTTTACTTTCCAAGAGTGCCCCTCCTCTCCTCTTATAAAAAGCCCCCACCTCTACCTCCTTACCCACACTCCCAAAGCCTCTGGCTCATCCACACCCTGATCATTTTGTCTCTCCACTTCCCTCTCTTACTCTTTGAAACCTCACTTTGGGCAGAAGTCTTCCCAAGGAAGCCTTTGAGCTCAAACCAAAGGTAGTTACCCGATTTTAAGGTAATGTCTTCTTTTGAGTCGTTTTGTTTTATTTTTCTTCTCCAACTCCCTGAACTCTTTTTATTCTTTTCTTTTGTAACAAATCCAGTATCATCAATATAGTAGGATGTTTTTATAATAAGGATTCTAGCTACACTTACACACACCTACATCTAATGGTTAAAGAACATACTGTTTCCATGGATGGCGAATTTCTGCCTCCCGAAACGATGATTGTTCAACATTCATATAACACCTTCAAAGGTGGCCATTAAGATGTCACTATATTTATATATGATATATAATATGTTAATTTTTTCTTTAAGCATCTGTATTTTTCATTTTTGGCATACCTTTATGGTTTCCATTATGGGTAAACGCGATATCTTCATTTAAGGAAGTGCGGACTACCGCCCCCTCAAAGTGATTTGATTCGTTAAATACCATATGTGGGACGTATAAAGGATGGAACTATGATATTATATATGATATTATACTGGAATTATAATATACCTTTATATAATTATGATTCCATTCTATAAAATACGAAATAGAAATGAAAGTAGCGTTCATGCGTACGTACGGCTTACCGTCTCCATGAACGGTGCATTTCATTTCTTACCTCTAAATAATTATGTAATATTATAAATGCATGCATGTACTGGATATATATGACATAAATGATATCTACATCATGAATACCATTCTGGATATAATGGATACATGAACAACTTGTAATTATAAATGGTTAATTTTTTACTCAAGTACCAATGATCGTTAAAATGACCGTTATTAACTTAAATAATTACATAGTGTTCATGACATGGAAATAAGTGATATAAAAGGAATAATGAACTTGAAAAAGGTTCTTAAACAAGTAGAAATTAACTCAAGTTTATTATTCAGGAGATTAAAGAATTACCGAGTCAAGTCGGACCCGAGGTATGGGACTTCGTCTCAATCTACTTTCATTGCGGCATATTTTATTTTATACACAAATTTCTTTTATACGGTGTATAAACCCCTTTGACTTTTACGTTTATCCAAAAGGAATCTTTTTTGTACGAAAAATTTTACTAAACGACAAAAGGGAATTTTTTTGTCTTACGTATGCGGCGACAATGTCTTCTCCACCGCTGTGACCATTATTTGAGTTTCGGCTTCCTCTACAAGCCATACCTTCTTTTTAAAAGAAAAATAAATACCTTGTTTTACATTTCTTTTATTTTGGTATTGAAAATGGTTTTCATAATGTTTTTATATCAATGTGTTGTATTGATATCTTGTGATTGAAAGATGGGAATGTTATGTTTTCTTTTATGCATGTTTTATGTGATACGATTATGTTGAGGTTCTTGGGCATTATTATGAAGACAGGTGGTTCCGTGATAAACTAAGGGTGGGTGAGCCCGATATAGCTCTCTAATGCATTAGGTAAAGCGAAGGAGTGAAACGTTAAGGTTTATCCAAAGAGATTTAGGGAATATACTGTGATGGGTATTCCAAATGTAACCAAGAGGGTTACTCCCTACGTAGGAATGTTATGAATGCCTCAAGTTACCTTTATCTCTTATGATTTCTATGATTTATTCATGATTTGATGAGGTATGTTAAAGGACTTATGTTTTATGGGTAAAGTATGATTTCATTCTTATGTATATATGTACCCATGTTTCCTTTCCATATTTTTATATCCCTTACTGGGCTTTTTATGCTCATCCCTAGTTTTATGAAATGTTTTTCACAGGTCAAGGGAAAGGTACATGATATGATGATAGTGTCAAAGAAGTGTCATGAAAGAATCCATGTTTTATTTTAAATATGTTTCCATTTATGGGAAAGAAGAATACTATCTTTATGTAACCACTTTGTTTATATGTGGAATGTAATGCAAGTTTTATGATCTAATTCTCTAAAACTCTAAACCCGAAAAGATCATCAATGTGTAATCTTGTAATAACTCAAGATTTAGTAAGGTTTAAGGCTGGGGACTTATAGTTGGTATCAAAGGTCGGTTTAGATAACATTAGGAGTCAGAATTCTATTAAATGATTATCCAAAAAAAATTTATGGTCCAATTGAAGTGATATAGTATTTAAAGATTACCATTTTGCTTTATCTAAGACATGTTTGTTCAAAATGGTTTTCTGCAGAGGAAACAGGGAAGCAGTGCTAGGAAGGCATACAAAAGGAAATAACCTTCCGAATCAGCATCCTGAGATGGTCGGAATTGAAACTGAACAGTTTTTTGCAGTAATGGCGCAGTTGACTCAAGCCATAAATGGCGGTGGTATCCATGCACAAGACTAGATAGATCAACCTTAGAGGAACATGTCAGTGGTTGAACATTTCATGAGGTAAAATCCTCCATCATTCATAGGATCATCTAACCCTGTGCTAGCTGAAGGGTGGATTAAAGCACTGGAGAAGATTTTCGATGTCATGGGGTGTTCAGACAATAAAAAGGTTAGTCTTGCTATTTATCGTTTGTAGGGTGAAGCAGATCAGTGGTGGTCTATGGTTAAAAATATCAGGGACGCTGATGAGATTGATTCTCTCGACTGGGATGAATTCAAAGGTATGTTTCTTGAGAAGTATTTTCCTAAGGCTGTTCGACTTAGGATGGAAAACAAATTCTTGGAACTGAGGCAAGATGAAGACTCAATGGCTGCCTATGAAGAAAGGTTCACTCGATTGGCAAGGTATGCTCCAAATTTTATCTGAGACCTTGATAGTAAAATCAATCATTTTTACTCAGGATTAAATCCAAAATATCGAAGGGCATTAGCTTCTCGTGAGTTTTAAAGATATGAAAAGCTTGTTCGATGTGTTGAGAAGATTGAAATAGAGTTTGTCTATGATAAAGTGATCTATAACAACCAATAGAAGAAGAGACTGAGGTGGCAGGAGAAAGGTAAGAATTCTTCAAAAAAAAGTCTGATAGTAAGAAAACTATGTTTCTAGTTTGTGATAAATGTTGCAAAAGTCATGCTGGGGAATGTCTTCTGAATTCTGGAATGTGCTACCGATGTGGTAAGATGGGACATAAGGCTTGTTATTGCACTGAAAAAGATCAGGGTGATGGTAAGACCAAATTTGATTTACAGTTAGTGAAATGTTATAAGTGCAATGAGATGGGTCACTATGCAAACAAGTGTCCGACAAAGAGCTTGAGTGACGGGAAGCAGTTAGACTACAAGCAGAAAGGGGTGGTGAAATCCTTTGCAACTACTTCAGTAGATGTCGGGCCAACAAATGAAGTTGTATCAGGTACTTTGTTCATTTTTTCAGATTATGCCAGTGTGTTGTTTGATTCGGGGTCTGCACATTCTTTCATCTCGGAAAACTTTTCTAGTAAAATGGGAATACCATCTCAAGAAATGACTCCTGAACTTCTAGTAAAAACACCTGGGGGAAATGTTGAGGCAAAAGGAATTTATAAGAATCTTTCTATCCTTATCCGTGGAAAGAACCTACTTGCAAACCTTATTGTTCTACCTCTAGTAGAGTTTGATGTTATCCTGTGTATGGATTGGCTCTCTATATACCATGCTAAGATTGACTGTAGAGCTAAAGAAGTTTCTTTTCAGAAAGACTTTCATTTTGTGTACAAGAATGAACCCTTACTGTTGATAACATATCAAGAGGCCAAGAAACATGTAAAATACAGAAATTAATGTTACCTTGCACACATCGTCAAAAATAAAGGAACTGTTCAGATTAATGATGTGCCAGTGGTAAATGAGTATCTTGATGTTTTTCCTGATGAGTTTCCTGGAATAATACCAGATCGCGAAGTTGAGTTTACTGTTGACTTAGTTCCTGATGCTAAGACAATTTCAAAACCCCCTTATCGAATGGCTCAAATTGAACTTTTAGAATTGGAGCAATTGCAAGATTTATTAGAGAAAGGTTTCATTCGACCTAGCCCATCACCATGGGGTGCTCCCGTTTTATTTGTTAAAAAGAAAGATGGCTTAATGAGACTTTGCATTGATTATAGAGCCTTGAATAACATCACTGTTAAGAACAAATATCATTTACCTCATATCGACGATTTGTTTGATCAGCTCCAGTGAGCTCAGTATTTTTCAATGATTGACCTGAGATCGGGGTACCATCAGCTGAAGGTAAAGGAAGCAGATGTTCCGAAGACCGCATTCCATACAATATATGGCCATTATGAATTTGTAGTAATGCCTTTTGGGCTAACCAATGCACCTTCTTTATTCATGGACTTAATGAATATAATTTCCCATGAGTACATGGATAAGTTTGTGGTGGTTTTCATTGATGATATTTTGGTGCTTTCTAAAAGTAAAGAAGATCATGAAAGACATTTAAGGGTTATCTTGCAAACCTTAAAAGAAAAGAAACTGTATGAAAAAATTCAGCAAGTGTGAGTTTTGGTTGCAATAAATTTCTTTCCTTGGTCATATTGTTTCTAAAGATGGAATAACTGTTGATCATGCAAAAACAAAAGTTGTGGAAGAATGGCCAAGACCCACAAATGTAACCGAGATTCATAGCTTCCTTGGTTTGGTAGGCTATTACCGAAGATTTTTTAGAAATTTTTCATGATTATATAGTCCAATGACTAAGCTAACTCGGAAGGGTGTTAAGTTTATTTGGACAAAAGAATGTGATTATTGTTTTCAGGAATTGAAAAGAAGATTGGTGAATGCTCCAGGTTTGGCACTACCTTCCAAGAATGGGGAGTTTGTTATCTACAGTGATGCTTCATTGAAAGGACTTGGTTGTGTCCTAATGCAGAATAATCAGGTAATTTCTTATGCTTCACGTCAGTTGAAAACTCATGAGGTAAATTACCCTACACATTATTTGGAATTAGCTCCTGTTGTTTTCGCTTTAAAAATTTGGAGGCATCATTTGTATGGAGTAAAGTGTGAAATATATACCGATCACAAAAGTTTAATGTATATATTCACTCAGAAAGAATTGAACATGAGACAAAGGATATGGCTAGAATTAATCAAGGATTATGATTGTACAATTCATTACCATCCATGAAAATCAAATAAAGTGGCTGATGCTTTGAGTCGAAAAAGTAATGCTTCATTAGCAATGTTGCATTTGTAACTTGATCCTTTGGTTAAGGATTTGATGAAATTTGGCATAGAATTTGTTGGTGCATGATGTTCTTTTGTTTTGTTTCAGGTATCAGTGAGATCATCTCTATCAGACAGAATCAAGCAAGCACAGAAGCAAGATAGTGAGTTGTAGAAAAAGGTAGAGCTGGTTCAGAAAGGTAAGTTTCCTGAATTCAACACTGATAATGATTGTGTTTTGAGATTTTGGAAGAGATTTTGTGTGCCTTTTGATTCATAGTTGAAGAGAGAGTTGTTATGTGATTCTCATAGTTCTCTATTTTCAATTCATCCTGGCAGTACTAAGATGTACAGAGATCTGCGGGAGTATTACTGGTGGGATGGAATGAAAAGATATATTGCTAATTTTAATGTGAAGTGTTTGACTTTTCAACAGGTTAAAGCAGAGCAGAAGTTACCGAAAGGGATGCTTCAGCCTCTACCAGTTCCATAGTGGAAATGGGAGAATATATCCATGGACTTTGTTGTGGGATTACCGAAGACATCTCGAGGTAATAATGCAATCTGGGTTATTGTTGACCGCTTGACTAAATCTGCACATTTCCTTCCTATTCGAGATACTTTCTCTCTAGATCAACTTTATCGATCGTACCTTAAAGATATAGTCAGTATGCATGGAGTTCCTCTATCCATTGTATCTGATCGTGATCCTAGCTTCACTTCTAACTTTTGGAAAGGCCTTCAGAATTCGTTGGGTTCTGAATTAAATTTTAGTACATCTTTTCATCCTCAATCAGATGGGCAGTCGAAACGAACAATTCAGACCTTGGAGGATATGCTACGAGCTTGTTCTATGGATTATTAGGGAAGTTGGGACCAACATCTTTCTTTGGTTGAATTTTCATATAATAACAGTTTTCATTCCAGTATACAGATGGCACCATTTGAGGCGTTATATGGGAAGCGGTGTCGAACTCCAGCTTTTTGGGATGAAGTTGGTGAAAGGAAGTTGATGGGACCAGAATTGGTAGAAGAGTTGGCAGGAAAAGTTCAGCTAATACAGAAACACATGAGAACAGCTCAGAGCAGGCAGAAGAGTTATGCGGACAACAGGAGGAAGGATCTATCTTTTGAGGTAGGTGATCATGTTTTTCTCAAGGTTTCTCCTTGGAAAAGTGTGATGAGATTTGGTAAGAAAGGAAAGCTAAGTCCAAGGCTCATTGGACCATATGAAATTCTGGAGAGAGTTGGATTAGTTGCATACCGGGTGGCTTTAACTCCGAGTTTATCTTAGGTACACAATGTTTTTCATGTTTCGATGCTAAGAAAGTACATGCCAGATCCATCTCATGTTTTGAGTCCAGAGGTAGTTCAGCTGGAAGAGAACCTATCGTATGAGGATAAACCGGTAAAGATTCTTGACCACAGGAAGCAAGTGTTACGGAATAAGGTGATTCACCAGGTAAAGGTTTTGTGGAAATCCACATGATTGAAGAGGCAACATGGGAATCTGAAAATGCAATGAGGGATAAGTACCCCCATTTATTCGATAAGTAAATAAATTAAGGGGACGCAATTTTCTAAAGGGGGAAGGATGTAACATACCAAGTGAGTAATGAATAATAGATATTTTTATCTATGTCTATTAATGAATTAGATAGTGTTTTAGAGACTTAAAATGAGAATAAATCCAATCTTAAGCATGGAATACACTAATATTTTTAAAAGAATGTTTTACTGCCATTTGATGGCAAACCATTTTTAAATCTATCTTTTGAAAATTTTATAATCTATTTTAGTCAAAATAAAATTATTCTTTATGATTGGGACATCAAAATTTACATTTTGTGAATTTTTGGTATTTTTCTGACAATGTTCATTTTTTATGAATAATGAAAAACACTGCATTTTACATCAAAACTGATTTTTAATCTAATTTATTTATATGATTAGATTATCTTTTAAATTGGTTTTAAAGTGAAATTATAATATATTTTTACCATTTAATCCAATAGTGGTCATTGGAATTAATTTTACTTTGAAATTGGACTTAAACTAGTATCAATCTTTTGATACTTATTGTTTCATAAAAACACGTTATTTGCTCTGACAGTGGGAATTAATTATTAAATTAATTAATGAAACTTATATGTTTTTAATTTTGTAAAATAGACAACATTTTTGAATTCAGAATATCAAATATATCTTAGGGTGATGTTTTGGTATTTTTCTGAAAAACTTCAATTTTTGATGAATAGTGAAACCACTAAGTGGTACTTATAAAAACTGATTTTCCATTTAAATGAAATTTTGCCACCTTTGTGTTTTTAATTTCAAAAATCTGATATACAAGGTTGTCATTATGAAGTAAAATGTGGTTCAATGGGATTAAAATAAATTTTTGGTGAATAGTAACTTATTAAGTTTTTAATCGCGATTAGTGGTAATTAGTGTAGTTTAAGGTAAAAATAATGTTTTAATAGTATGAGATGAGCTTGACATATGTCGTACCCTCATTGGCTGTGTCATGGACGACCGAGACAATCCATGGGTCAACTTGGGGACCCCATGGAGCCACTTTGGTTGGGAAATGACATAAATAACTTTTTATTTAATGTAAAAGTAAAAATTACACAAACATAATACGTTTTACGAAAACAATTTTTAAATGGGGTTATACAAGTCAGATTTTTGACTATTAATATTAATTGGAAAGATAAAAATATTTACTAAATCATAGTATTTGTTTTATAATTTTTAGACGTTAAATAAATAAAATTATTTATGACATCATAATGATGTAGCGATTACCTCATTAATAAAGGATTTAAATAAAATGAAAATATAATGTATATTCTATGACCTAAACATGTCCTAAACCTATTGGGTGGGTATATTTAGAACCATTATCACCATAGCCTAGAATTATATCAATGTGGGACATTTTAAATCCGAAACTCATTTTCAAATAAAGTAATATTTCTTTACTTTCCAAGAGTGTCCCTCCTCTCCTCTTATAAAAGGCCCCCAACTCTACCTGCTTACCCACACTCCCAAAGCCTTTGTCTCGGCCAAAACCTGCTCATTTTGTCTCTCAACTTCCCTATATTACTCCTTGAAGCCTCACTTTGGGCATAAGTCTTCCCAAGGAAGCCTTTGAGCTCCAACCAAAGAGAGTTACCTTATTTTAAGGTAATGTCTTCTTTTGAGTCCTTTTGTTTTATTTTGCTTCTCCAACCCCCTAAACTCATTTTATTATTTTCTTTTGTAACAAATCCAATATCCTCAATATACTAGGATGTTTTTATAAGAAGTATTCGAGCTAAACTTACACACACCTACATCTAATGGTTAAAGAACATACTGTTTCCGTGGATGGCGAATTTCTGCCTCCCGAAACGATGATTGTTCAACATTCATATAACACCTTCAAAGGTGGCCTTTAAGATGTCACTATATTTATATATGATATATAATATGTTTATGTTTTCCTTAAGCTTATATATTTTTCATTTTGGGCAAACCTTTATGGTTTCCATTATGGGTAAACACGATATCTTCATTTAATGAAGTGCGGACTACCGCCCCCTCAAAGTGATTTGATTCGTTAAATACCATATGTGGGACGTATAAAGGATGGAACTATGATATTATATATGATATTATACTATAATTATAATATAACTTTATATCATTATGATTCCATTCTATAAAATATGAAATAGAAATGAAAGTAGCGTTCATGTGTACGTACGGCTTACCGTCTCCATGAACGGTGCATTTCATTTATTACCTCTAAATGATTATGTAATATTATAAATGCATACATTTAATGGATATATATGACATATATTATATCTATATCATGAATACCATTCTGGATATAGTGGATACATGAACAACTTGTAATTATAAATGGTTAATTTTTGACTCAAGTACCAATGATCGTTAAAACGACCGTTATTAACATAAATAATTACATAGTGTTCATGACATGGAAATAAGTGATATAAAAGGAATAATTAACTTGAAAAAGGTTCTTAAACAAGTAGAAATTAACTCATGTTTATTATTCTGGAGATTAAAGAACGACCGAGTCAAGTCGGACCTGTGGTATGGGACTTCGTCTCAATCTCCTTTCATTGAGGCATATTTTATTTTATACACAACTTTATTTTATACGGTGTATAAACACCTTTTACTTTTACATTTATCCAAAAGGAATATTTTTTATATGAAGCGTTTTACTAAATGAAAAAAGGGAATGTTTTTGTCGTACGTATGCGGCGACAGTGACTTCTCTGCCGCCGTGACCATTATTTGAGTTTCGGCTTCCTCTACAATCCATACCATCTTTTTAAAAGAAAAATAAATACCATGTTTTACTTTTCTTTTATTTTGGTATTGAAAACGGTTTTCATAATGTTTTTATATCAATGTGTTGTATTGATATCTTGTGCTTGAAAGGTGGGAATGTTATGTTTCCTTTATGCATGTTTTATGTGATACGATTATGTTGAGGTTCTTGGGCATTATTATAAAGACGGGTAGTTTCATGATAAACTAAGGGCGGGTGAGCCCGATATATCTCTCCAATGCATTGGGTAACATGAAGGAGTGAAACATTAAGGTTTATCCGAAGAGATTTAGGTAATATACTGTGATGGGTATTCCAAACGTAACCAAGAGGGTTACTCCCTACGTAAGAATGTTATGAATGCCTCAAGTTACCATTATGTCTTATGATTTCTATGATTTATTCGTGATTTGATGAGGTATGTTAAATGACTTATGTTTTATGGGTAAAGTATGATTTCATTCTTATATATATATGTACCCATGTTTCCTTTCCATATTTTTATATCCCTTACTGAGCTTTTTATGCTCATCCCAAGTTTTTTGAAATGTTTTTCACAGGTCAAGGGAAAGGTACATGATATGATGATAGTGTCAAGGAAGTTAAAAGAAAGAATCCATGTTTTATTTTAAATATGTTTCCATTGATGGGAAAGAAGAATACTATCTTTATGTAACCACTTTGTTTATATGTGGAATGTAGTGCAAGTTTTATGATCTAATTCTCTAAAACTCTAAACCCGAAAAGATCCTCAATGTGTAATCTTGTAATAACTCAAGATTTAGTAAGGTTTAAGGCTGGGTCCTTATAATTATGGGAGATATTCCAGTCACTAATGATGAAAAACCACTAAAAAAATTTATTGATATACTAATTTATTTCCGTTGTCTTATAGTACTAAATAGATTACACCTGAAGCACGATTGAGGATATCCACTTGATAAAGGAAATCGAGTCGTAGATACTTGCCACATGGGTATGTGATGCGCACTGGTGATGGGGGGATATAGTTCTTATTATTCAATCAAGAGTCACTAGAATATAGAATAGATAAAATCCATTCAATATGAGATGTAAATTTTTCACAAGAACTATACATTTGATTTTGTGAAGTTACTATATAAAATGAATTCACTCACAAACTAGTAGTGGATGTATAGAATCAGAGTTGAGGATGATATCTCCCAACCACTCTATAGAACCAAGATGGTTGTGGATGGATTCAGTCATAATAAATGTATTTATTTTGATGAAAGTTTTTCTCATGTGGTAAAAATTACATTTATTATATTTTTTTGGATTAGTGGTAAGTCACAACCTGGAGATTCAATAATTGGATGTAGTGGTTGTATTCTTACGTGGTGATATTAAATAGAAGATATACATGGAACATCTGGAGGGATTTTTGGTCAAAAGAAAATAATTCATGGTATGTGAACTTAATAAAAGTCTATATGGACTAAAATAGTCACTGAGGAGAATATATAAAAATCTTTACTTATTCATAGAGAAAATTACTATAAGAGAATGATTGTTTATCACATAATTTTCATAAAAATATTTTTTGATAAACATTTAACAATTCTATTACTAATCAGATTCCCGGTATAACTATTACTCGTGATAGGAGTAATTAATAGATTTTTTTATCTCAAGAATGGTATGTTGATAAGGTTCTTGAAAGTTTAAAAATGAGAATGATGATACCACTTAGTACTCCACTTGTGAATTTTTTCAGACTCATGATAGGTCAGAGTCCGTAAACTTAAGAGGAGATAACATAGATGAATAAAATTATATTCTCTATTGTGATAGTCACGTTCTATTCATTATAGTAGAAACCCAACATTTCATTCTAGTTCCAAAAAAATAAAAATTCAATATCACTAGACCCATAATGTGTTTTAACAAATTTTTAACAAAATTAATAAAAATCTACACCCATGATAATAGGGAATATATGGTGATAAAGGTTCTACTGAAAGAGAAGCCTGAATCATGTAAAGAATATAATGTTTTAGATTCTATCAAAAATGTTTTTTGAGGTGGTGAGGGTCGACTTTCAATCATAGATTCATTTACAAGACTATATTTTATTTTTTCCATCAATATCTATTGTGGGGGTGCCTTTCCTTTCTCAACAATGAACTTAGAGCAGTGATGGAAAAATTTCATCAAGGGTAAATGAATAACCAAAACTACTCATAATAATGACATAAATTTCATCTATAAATTTTGAAGAATTATCTTGTAATTGTAAATATTTTCCTTTGAAGTTTCTCTAGTGATGAAATAAATGTTGACCCCTTTTATTTCATGGATATAGGAATAAAAATCCATCCATGCAATTAGTTTTGGTTTTTATACATTTTTTTATATTCACCTTAATTTAAATGTGTTTATGTTCCACTACCCCGATAATATGTTTTGAGGAAAAAAAATATGGATGATGAAGGAAGCAGAATTCAAAAAACACTATGTGAGAATGGAGATGAAGACTTTATGAGACATTGGTGAGAAAGAATCCAACTCCTTGATAATCCTCTCATGTACTCCAACATTCAAAAAATAGACTTTTTAAATTTAAAAACTATTAATTAGTTAAGTGATGATGATAATAGTGACAATAATAATTAGACGATAATGATTAAAAAACATAAAAATAAATAATATTTATTATAAAAATACTATTATTAAAATTTAGATGTAAAAATTTAAATATATATATATATATCTGTGTGTGTGTGTGTGTATATATAATTATTTAATTATCAAAAATACATAAAATCAAAGAGTTAAATAAAATTATTTGAATTATATTAATATAATTATACATATAATACTAATATAAAAAATGAATACCATTACATACACATTAAAATACAAAAAACAATTACATTGGGTGACTTAATCCCATGACGCGAACCTCCCCCCCCCCCAACCCAAACCACTCGTGCACCAACATGGGAGTCTAATATAATAATAATAATAACAATAATAAATACTAATTGTACTCAATGTATTGGAAAAAATATTATATGATTATACATGATATATGTGATACATATAGTGGATATATATATGTTGATTCATTTTTTTTATAGTGATCACACTAGATCCATTTATAGTTTGAGTATTGGTGGCATTTTACTAGAGTTTGTTCTTTTTTATGGCTATGAATTAAGAATTTGTAATAATTTTAAATGATAAAGATTTCCACAAAGTTACAAAAATGTTTGTTTTATTGTGGGTTGTCTTTGTTCCATATTATTGATAAAAATAACAAGAGAATTATTTTATAGATTATCCAAAAATATTTATGAGGATTTCCAAAATATATTTGGGTATGATCTCATAAGTTTTTAATATGATTTTTTATATGGTGAAATTTTTATAAAGTATTATAGGATTTTGTGTAAGCTGAGAATTTATGGATAATTGTGAGCAAAAGGACCATATTTAAGGTTATAATATAAAATCATAGATATATGTGATGTAGGTATCATATTAATGTCACATGGAGTGATATGAACATGTCACATGTATTTATATGCATGCAACTAGAGTTCTCTTAGGTGAATCTATTTTTATACCTTCCACTAAAACATATCAAATATTCATCATAACATTATTAAATGATGATTAAGGTATTTAAAACACATCACAATATATGTTTAATCATTAAACATACATGTAAAATTTATATTCAGTTATATGAAATATATTACAAATGGTTTAATGAGTGAAATTTGTGTGAATCATTTAGGACATTATATTGACCCTTGGAGAATAAAAGGAGTCTTATATAAAGGTGTTTAAGCTAAATGTGATGGAATATTACTCTTAGTATAAAATTCCTCAAAATATAAAACATTTGTAAATTTTTTTCCTCCATTACAAATAGGGGGACTATCATACCTTAATAGTAAAAGAGTTTATGCAAATGTTTTTGGTGGTTCATACAACTAGTGGATAACTATAGATATCACATTTATTCAACTATTATTGATATATCTTGAATTAGAATTATATTGAAGGAAAAATAAACAATAAAATTGGTTTGTTATTCATATATTTTTGTTATTATTATTATAAAACACACATGTAAAATATTATATCATATAATATTATGTTTTTCTTTCACTAATTTCATTGTGATGTCCTTTAAAACCCAATAAATAAATGTATAATTTTATTATGTTTTCTTTATTCATTAATTTGTTAATATGTATGTATATATATATTAGGGGTTTTTCGATGTGATGTTATATGTTTTTTCAGAAAACAACTCCTAATTTCTTATGCTTATATCCTCTTAGTTCTAGTCACCATCACCTAACATATTAGAAGCGTACTTTGTATAGAATTACTGAATTTATCTCTAACTCAAGAAGGGTCTTAGATGGAATGTTCATATAATAAAGTCTAAAATTACCTTCTTATCCATGCATGAAAGAACAAAAGACTACTCATCCAACATGATATATTTCTCCCAATCTTTGGACAAGTCATTTGGACAATCACTATAAATAATGAGATTCCTCCATACATAAATCTTGGAATCTTCCAACTGAGGATTATAAACCTATTGTACCAAGGAATAATATAATAACATCTAATATAATTAGGTTAAACAATCCATTAAATCACGATCAATATATAAAAAACTAATTTATTCATCATCATCCACTTGCAGCCCACTTACTAAGAAACCTATTTAT
Source organism: Viscum album (assembly GCA_963277665.1). Classification (NCBI taxonomy): domain Eukaryota; kingdom Viridiplantae; phylum Streptophyta; class Magnoliopsida; order Santalales; family Viscaceae; genus Viscum; species Viscum album. The sequence continues at coordinate 572,532,406 of OY728151.1, forward strand.
AAGTATTTTTTCAAAAATAATTAACCACTAAATTACAAATTTGAAGGTTATTATAAATATCAAAATTTTAATATTGAAAAAACTAGACCCATTTCTTCTAACACAAATTAATATCACTCTAGAAGAAAATACATCATAGCCTCTAATGATCTATAAAGACTTTAAGACTCTCACTAAAGAAGATAATTACTTAAAACATTTAGCATATACACTATTGAATATTTTTATAAATCATGGTAAAAATCATTACACTCATGGGGTGAAACTTCCTTGATATGTAAATAATAACCACTCACTTTTTCAATTACAAAAATCCAAATAGTGAATTTGAAGAATCAAAATAAACATATTTAGGAAAGATCCTATTTAAAAATATAAAAAACAAGAACATGATTTAAACATCCCTTATACTATTAAAAATTATAAGACACTGCTGCAACCACACAAACTCATGACCCTTCGTATTTAAGGTAGATAAAGAAGTTAAATTTTATAGAAGTTAGGAAAAGACTCATATAATATTTTTACAAGTATTGAAAATTTTTCACCACAAATATATTATTGGAATCCTCTTAAGTAATCATCAATTGAATGGTCACTAGGTAAATAGTGATACAACCCCATAATATGATATTATAAATACAATAGACCTCATGTTTAAGAAATGAAACACTTTGATGAATTTCTGCACTATTAATGTTCATGAAATATTGAAAAAATGATCCTTAAATTCTCAAAATGAACCTTGTTTTATCTCAAAAAAATTGAAATATTATTATTGAAAATTATTATAAATTGATCTAGATAATGGTGGAATATCTTATGCAAAATCCCATAAACAAATTTGACACATTATTTAAAAAACATTACATCACCACATAATCAAAATGAAAAGAATTAAACTTAAAAATTTATGACACTTCTATTTAATCACATTTTATTATACCATTTATATACTTTAATCCCACTAAATTTTTAGTTTAAGGGTGATTTTCAAATTTTTTTGTTTTTCAAATAATTGGATATTAATTTTGAAAATGAAATACATTTTTATATTTAATTATTTTTAATTTTTTTATTTCAGTGATAAATTTTGTATAGTTATCCTAATTATGAAAATTATTTCTTCTATGATTAAAAACTTGATGAAATATATTTCATTCAACAAGAACTAAAGTTAAATCCTACCATAGAAGACCCAAAATAATCATGCTTATTGGGCCTTCGAATCTAAGATTAGTATTGATAAATTTTAAATATAGACCCATTCATCACAAATGGATAGTCTGAAAGAGATAAAAATTTTATTTAAAATATAAAAGATGTTGGGAAAAATTTTCATTAACTATGGATACTTGATATTTTTTCATCTTCAAGGACATAAATTCATGTAAATCTGAAGGACTGTAATATAAAGATTTTTTATGACCAAAAATTTTTCTATAGTAATCAATTCATAATTTAGGTTACATGTATCGAATGATATTGAAATTTTGTAGGATAACATATAATACATAGAATATTTTTTTAAGAAGACCAGTTTTCTATATTTAAACATTTAATTGGGTAACCACATGAGTACTTTCAATGGATAAATTTATGGAAAAAAAGATCCACCCATCATTCCAATAAATATGTACTTCCATATCATTTTAAGAGAGTTATAGATTTCATTAACTAAAGAGGGTATTTTTATATTGTAATAGTATAATTAATTTTAAATAAATATTCTTATTATTATTCTTTTACTCTCACTTTTATCAATTTTTTTCCCCACCATGATTTTCTATATCCCTTAAAATAGAGAACTAACATTGATGATTTTTCAATGGAAATTAGTAGTGTATGATTGAGTTCTCTCACATTCAATATATCTATTTATTCTATTATAATAATTTCAATAGTGGTAAAGTTAATTATAGTGAGTTTTAACCATGTTTTCTCTAATATTTTTTACTACTTCCATATTTATCAATATTCCTTACTTTTATTATTTCAGTCGTGCATGCAATGGAGTATGAATAGAAAATTCTTGGTTAGTGAAGAGGTATCCTTTCCAACATTAGGAAGAGTATTTACCCAGTTCTAAAGGTATCAATGTTTGGTAATACCAATTAAAAAATGGATTATATTGTGTGATATTTCATAATTTAATCATTTATTAGAGTATTGAGAGTTATTTAAAGAGAAATAATATAACATTACTACAAACTACTAAGATAAAAAAATTTCTTTCTCACTCACTTATTTATGTATTTATTTGTATTGTGATTTTTTTTATATGTATTTATATATTTATAGATCATATGTATTTATCAATCCCTATTATATTAGTATATTATTTTGTAGTATAGTTTAAGAATCTAATAGTGATGATAAACAATTCAATGTGTTTGAGTGTCCTCCATAATAGATCAACCCTAAGTCTTTCATTATTCTGAATACTTAGGAAAATAAGAAAATATTAATAGGGGATATTTAGAAAAAATTTCACATCAATTTGGTGTCATAATTGAGGAGGAAGATATCATTCATGTAATTTTTTTCAAAAAAACAAAACAAAATTATAAATTTCAGAAACTAAATAAATGAACATTATTACTTACTTTTGATTTCATAGGTCAAGAAGGATTTTTTCTATGATATTTCATATTATTAGATTTACTTTTATTCTAGTGAGGAATAAACAATAAAATTTCAAGTATATAAAAATTTTATAATGATTAAGAAGTGATAAATCATATGGAGATCCTTTCCACTTTTGTGAGGGAGATAAATATTTATTGTGGTAACAATAATAAAAGAAAGATGAATTTTAATTGAATATCTTTACACCCACATTAATAGTTGAATAATCTAATAGGCCCTGGTGAAATTCCTAAAATATACATTAAACCTTTCCAAGATATTACTTGAAGAGATTCTTGAAGCATACATGTCAACTGATGTACATAAATAAGATTAAAAAAATTTGAAGAATTTTGGGAAGAATTTTTTGAATCTAAAAGGAAATAAATTCTACCATATTTGATAGAACAAAATATTCACCAATATACTTCACACTTATATTAGAAGAATATACCACTAATATACTGTAATTTATAGAAAAATTTTATCATACTAATTACATTCTTCCATAATTAATAAACTAACTGTAAGAGGCACCAAGTAAAAAAGAAGAATTAAAAGTTGAACTAACTCAAGGAGATAATATTTTCTTGAAATATAAATTTTATTGATTTAATTAAAAATTAGTTGAGTATTACCTCCTATTTTTTTTAAACTTTTTAGATTATTTTAACTCATATATTACCTTAGAGGATTATGAATAATTATTATATTTTGGGGAGGGGATGGAGGAACCAGTTGATATGTACACTAGTGCATAAGAGTTTTATGGTATAGAATAGAGAATCATTATAGAGTCAATTGTTCAGCCTTTACCATAAAATAATCTACATCATTTACTAATATCTACACCACTAGGGGGCACCACTTCTATTTTTGAATAAAATTGAGAGTTTACCTTATTATTTTTCTTTATCCCTTTACATACCTAATCTCCACTCCTTCAAGGGTATATACCATTTTTCTTTTATTTTGGGGATCTCTATTCTTGGTTTCTACTCTTGGATACCATCTAAATTAACATGTGGTGGTTTATCTCAATGAAACCCCATCCACCTTTCTATACGGTATAAATAATTACAATTTACTAATTAATGGAATTTAAAACCTAGAACCTACTTTGAGGCTCATACAAAGTTCTATCCATTTACTTCATTCCCTTTCACATTATTTACATATAAATTTCTTTCAATAAATTTCTTTTTTTTATTACTTCTTTAAACTAATAAAAATGTTTTAGTATCTAAGAGAATAAATCATGGATGTCGCTACATAAATAAATTCAGGTGGTTTATTTCCTTCCTCTTTATGTATCCACCCTTATCTTTTTAATATTTTATGTTAAAATTATGGGTAGTTAAATTTAATTGTTCTTGGAGTGTCAATCTACCTAAGAGTATTATTTTTTGTTTTTCCTTTTTTCATATTTTTGGATACTTCGATATTCAATAGGTATATGTATTAATTTTTTCTCATGAATTTATTATGATATATTTTTCTTTATTATTAAATAATTTAATTTTAAATTATTTATTATATGGAGATATTTCCATAAATTTTATTTTCAAGAATTTTTATAAGTTTGATAAATTTTTAAAATTCGTTCCCATAAAACAATGACAAAAGATTTTGTCCCATCCTAATATATTTTATAAACCACTTTTATATATTCTTCATAATACCCATACTTTATTAAGAGAAACTTGGTTTTCTTTTGTGTAACAAAAATTATAATTTTTCACTTTTAAACATTTTTAGTTCATGAAATGTTTTTGAAATTATTGAAACGTTTATTTGGATATCAACATTTTTTCACCTGAGAACTGCCTTTAAATCTACCATTTTTAGTTCCTTAAATAATGAATTTACTTATTGTTTTAAGCCACATTATAAGATGATTTTTTGTCTACCTTATCTCATAATATTTTTTTATGATTATTCCATTCTTGAGTGTGTGGGAAGGGAATTAAATGATTTTTATTTAGGAATAAATTCAATATAGGATGGTTTAAGGTTTATCAACATTTTATTCAATTATAAATAAATATGAGTCATTATTTATTACAATTAATTTTTAAAATCATGTTATCTTTATAAAAAAACAAAAAAAAACAAAAAAATGGTGATGAGATTGAATTATTCATTATTATTACATATATAATATGTCATTTATTAAATTTAATTTTTCTCTCATCCTATATGAAGAAAACACAAAAAAGGAGAAAATAAGTAAATTATGATGAAATAATTCCTTGAATTTATTGTTTGAATCAAAGACCATGTCCCAAAAAATTAGTGTGGTGTTTCATATTTGTAAGGGGGAATCTAGTGGGGTATTTCCTATATTTTACTTGAATATTCATTCATTATAATTAAGAGTCCAACCTCCTATTTTTGGATTTAAATTTTAAAATTATTTACCCACTAACCCTTATAATGAAAAATCACCTTGGATAATTCACCATTATTAAAACAAATTCTATTTATCACTATTTGGAGTGATAATAATATTTAAATACTATGGTAGAACATGAATTTTCTATGTATGATCATAAATGCGGGTTAAATTTCTCTTGAGTGAATAGAGACATGAATTTTCTTGTGAGATAAGATTTGATTGGGCCATAGATGGATATTTGAGGTTAAAAATTTTTAAATGTTAGAGATAAAAAATAAAAGGATTTTTTATAGATTATACATGATGAAATTCTATTTTTTAAATAATCTGGAAAATTATCTCGCTTTTGATTTTCATGTGTATTTTGATTTGGTCACTTAATTATTTCCTAGGAGTATAATGTTTTAGTGTGTGGGATTAATTAATCTCATATTTTTATACATTTTATTCCATATTTTAAATTTATAATCACACCAAATTCTTATTTTGAGGTTAATTATCACATTTTAGGTTTTTTGAATGTTTGCATGTTAAATATGAAAATGGAATAAATTTTTATCCTTAACAAATTTTAATCATTTTTTATATTTTGGCCATAACCTTTTATACACTAATCCAAATTATGAAATTATTTATTTTTATTATTAAATACCTTATGGGATACATTTAATTAAAATATACCTAATGCTGAATTTAGACATTGATGGCCTAAAAGAAGCATGAAATTTGGGCCATAGAATCTATGCTCGGTTTTGATGAATTTCAAAGATTATCCCATATCTCAGAAATGGAAGGTCCAAATTATTTTAAATTTTTAAGGAAGATCTATGAGATATTTGGAAATAATTTCATTAACCATAGATACTTGATATTTATTAATATTTAATGCTATAAATTCATGGGAATCTGGAGGATTGGAATTCAAATATTTTGGATGGCCCAAAAAGTTTTATTTAGTAATATCATTATAAATTAGGATAAATGTGGTAAATGAAGCTATAATTTTCAATGATAACATGTATAATATATAATAAAAAATTTCAAAAGATTATTTAGAATTTAAATTTTTTATTGTAAAACCATTTGTGAACTTTTAGAGGAGAAATTTAGATCTAAAATGATGCACCCCTCATGCTTATAAATTTTTATTTCCACATACTAATAAAATATTTTTCCATTTTATTAGCTAAGGAGGGTATTTTTATAATATAATAGGATTCTACATTATATATATATATATATATATATATTATCCATCTTCCCTCATTATCTATTTTATTTCCCCCCTTTTCCACAACCATTTGTTTTTATCTCTATACAATTATTGAAAAATATCAGTGTTTGTTAAAAGGAATGGAGTGGTGGATTCTTGTCTTATTTCACTTTAAATGTCTATATTTATTCTATTTTTATATTTTCAGTTGTTTTTAAATAGATTATGGTGAGTGGTCATCAAATTTTTTATATTATTGTCTTCTTCTACCTTGTTTATCAATATGCCCTTTATTTACTATTTGGGTCATGAATACAATGGAGTATGATTTGAATAGTTTTCGTCAAATAATTGCTATCCTATATGAATTTAGAAATATAATATCCCCATATGTTAAGGTCTCAATTGGGATAATAAAAATTTAAATAAGGAGGGTGTTGGGTGATAGTTCTTGATCTCAACATTTAGTGAAATATTTAGAGTTATTTTAAGAACAATGATATCATCACTATGAACTCATAAGAGAAACAATATTTGTTCCCATTGTCTTATTTTTATATTTATTTTATATGTGAATTTTTGTTCATATTTATTTATATATTTATGTACCATATGAATTTATAAACATTAATTATATTATAATATTATTTTTTGTATATCTTTAGAATATAAAAGTGTTAGTATAAATTCACTACAGGTGAGTGACCTACATGAGTGATATACCCTATCACTTTCACTAGGATTAATGTTTAAAAAAATAAAAAAATATTTACCAAGGATCTATTAAAATCCCCACAAATAAAAAATAGCATTTAAAATTTCCCTCTCTATAACCTCTAACTGGTGATATCTTGATCTAAAATTGATCTATGATAACCAAATCTCTATCATCAATGAATTAAATATATCATTAATTCTTGAAAATTAACAATTTATCTTCATTTTTATCTAATATGATAAAAAAATAACTAATACAGAACATCAAGTTTTCATTCTCTTTCTTTGAGAGTAGAAAAAATGAATATCATTATGATACAATGGGTTATATAAACCCTATTTGTAATAAATCATATATTTAATCCCATATATCATGAAGCAGTGTGAGTGTCAAGTGATTGGGAACATATAAATAAATTTCACATCATGATGAAACTCTATACTAAAATCCACCTTATTTCATAATGGTAAACTCATATCATACATAAAAAAATATATAAAAACTCTCAAAATACTCTGGTAATCCATTACACCGACACTAATGTTTTCCACAAAAAAATCTTGCTAACTACAATAGAATACTCTGAGGTAGTATATAAAATATATATTGATAGTAATGTTGTTCACCATTAAAATCTAAATTTTCAATGATCATACATTAAATAATAACATTTTACTAGTAATTATGCAAAAAAATTGTTAAAAAACTACTAATCTATGGGAAAAATTAAATTATACGGCTAAATATTACTGACTTACAATGAAAAACCTCAAGTAATCTTGAACAACCTATGATATGTATTATATACTCCAATTATTAAAAACTATTTTCCAATAAAAATCCAAACATCATACTATAGTATAAAAAATAAAATAATAAGATATACGTTTTTAATAATACTCAATCAAGGGTAGTATAGACACAGAATATGCCTCTAATGACCATCAAGTCATCAACACCAACTACCTCAGTTTCTTGTAAATTTCCTCAAAAATCTTCTCTTTATGGAACCCCTATGTTTTTCTTCTACTATCCTCAAATCACATTATAGTCTCTCAGAATGTAATAAAATAAAATAATTCACTTTTTCAAATCCTCCCAACATTAGTGGTTCAATAGGATGCCAATTTTATTTATAATATTTTTCTTATGGTAGTTTCAATTTAAAAGGAAATAGAAAATAGTAGGGTGGATCATTCACCATCACACAATGCTCTCACCCATTTTGAATAAATTTATAATATGGATACATGGCATAAAGATGATCCATATTGTTTCAAGAATAACCCATTAATCCATGGAAACCTAAATATGGTAAAAAAATTCAAATCTATAAAGCTATAAATATATCAATGTCTGGTACCCATGATTGTGATGAAAATTTATTTTCCTAAAATAATAAAAGCTTTAACTCCCAAATCTAACATCACTAAAACCACAACCCTTTAAAATACATTTGAATATGAACGTATATGTGATAATAACCTCTCCTCAATCTAAATGAACATCATCACATTAGAGTATGAACTAAACCACAATAAACCTATATATCATTAGATATCATACCAAAATGTCACCTAAAAATGATTAGAACGCTTCTACAAATCAATAATATTGTTATAAGAATACCAATCCAATATTATAAAATGACTGGTCAACTCTTTCATAATAGATTCACCTTGTTAAATAAACAAAAACTATTATTAGTACTCCACCTAGATATTTATTAATAGTAATTCACTTGAAATGGCCTTAAAACTCATCCTATTATAATGTGGAAACATCATAATCTCTTGGAAAGATAATCAACCATTAAATTTCAAATTTTTGAGAAGCATCACCATCTAGTGTCATATAATTTTATTAGTCAATATATAAAAAAACATTGTCTTTAAATCTTCAATCCAACACTCAATCATATGATTTGGTAAGAATTCCTTATATTGTGGAAAACATTGTCACTAAAAACAATGGTTATCAAATCCCTATTTTATTACTAGGACCAGCTTATCCACCCTAAAATGAATGAATGACAATGCATGAACCACCTATTTAGGATCATTTATTCAAAGACACCTCATTTCCATGAAAATTAAAATTATAAGATCATATAAATCCTTTCTAAAGGATCTTGATATAAGAAAAACATAGATAACACTCTTTCATCCATCATGAACTAAATAAAATTATATGAATCTTGAATTATACCTATGATAATACTCTATAAATAATATAATTTTCCCATGTTTTAATCAGTATCTAGTAGGATCATAATAAAAGATCATTAGGACTATATACACCCATAACTAGGGTCTCTATCATACTTCACATTTTTTGTTTTGGAATATTAATAATATTCCATTCTAATGAAACCCTAATATATGAAACTATGCCCAAAATAATTTTAAAACTCTCCATTCTATATCACTATGAAATAATTTGATCATTTAAGTACCTCAACCTAGGTTAGTGATAGTGGTTAGGTAGGTGTTTTCCAAAGTCCAATGCTAACATGTTAGGGGTTTATTACTATCATTGAGTCAAAATCATGAGTGGTGTTTCGCTTTAAATTAATCAATCATCCATCGATTCACAAGGGAACTTAGAACCATCACATGAATGTAATGTTATAACATAAATCAATAATGACCAAATCATAAGGCAGTATCATATATGAATTTCACATGTCATAAAAATTTGTAGTGTAAACTATGTGTGATAAAATAATCATAAAACAAAAATTTAAACAAATTGATAATGTAAAAATTATGTGTAAATATAATTACAACATACCTCTATCTATAGTACGTATGTATCCAGATTTAATAAACCATGCCTCAATTGCGTGATCCAATGAAATTAAAAACCTAAATCAATGTTATCCTATAAGTTTATAAGGGCACAAGAGTGCTCATGAAATGTGAAAAGAACTGATTGTATATATTCTGAGTAGGTTTCTCCCATAAAACCTTAATAGGGTCATTATGAATAAACCATAATAATTAAATCAATAATTACAAGTAAATCAATAAATATAATCCAATCCACACTTATTTTGAGGTCTACTATATATAGAGATACCATATAACTTACCACAACCATACTCACTTTAACAAATAATAAATTTATTATATAAAATAATTGAAAATCCCATTGGATTCTTGGTAAATTTAAATATTAAATTATTAAAATAGAACTTGTTTTCGACCTAATCTTATTTATTTAAAGTGAATTTATTACTAAATGTGGGGTTATATGTTTATTTAAAGAGGATAAATTATTTAGAATATTTAAATAATTAATTTATGGAAATAATAATTTAGGTTAGTGATAATTAATGACTTAAATAATTAAGGGATTACTTGTAAAGTGAGGTTTGTGGGACATATTTGGAAAATGGTAAAAGATAAGTACATATTCTTTAAATCCATATTTACATATAATATATTTATGGGCTGTATTTCATATTTCTTGAAAATTTTAATTTTCATGCATTTTTTATATTATTTCGTGAGTTTTTGACACCCGAACCATTTAGCATATGCATTCTATCATTAAATGAAATAAATTTATATTTATTTAAAAATAATAGTGATTAAATTCATATGATGCATGAACCAGTGATGGAACTTATACATGTGTTTTAATGGATGAGTTAATGTGGACAACACCTTTGGAGTGGCCTAGAGTTCTATATAAATCGATTTCATACAATAGAATAGTGTAGTGTGTGTGGATATCTAGACAATTAACCTAGGAACCCAATTTTCTCTTATGTCTTCTTCCTTTACATGTCTTATAAATCCAATACCTTAACATTCCATTTTCTTTAAAAAATACCATTTTCAATACAAAATTAACCTTTCTTTTGAAAAATTATTTTCAATAAAAAAATTACCAAAAAAAGAAATATGGGTTTTTATTTAAGAAAAAAAGAAATATTTCAAAAGAAGCCAAAAATAAATAATGGCCACGATGATGGAAAATTCATTATCATCATGTATATTAATAATAGAACATTCATTTTTCATTTTTTAAAACATTCCATAAAAAATGAAAATAATTTTTGAAAACATTGGAATGAAATTCAAAATAGATATAAGATTTCCTTTATAATCCCTTTATATAAAAAATATCAGGAATATTAAAATGGAGAAAAGGATTTGATAATTAAATCTTTAAACATTAAAAGTTCCCTATTAGACTTTGAACATTTATATCATATAATACAATAAATAATAAAATTTAAAAAATATTAAATAACATGATAATAATTAAATTCATGATATTATATGTCAATGGGTATGTATATACACCTCATAAAATAATAAAGGTACATAACATCAATATATGACTCAATGAAAGGAGATTGAGACAAAGTAACTTAGCTTCAGTCCGACATGTTACATATGTATTTATCCTTCTAAATAATAAACTTATGTTAATTATTTACTTTATTCCTAAACATTTCATATTTATCATTACTTTTATTTAACTTATTACAATATTGTAAACAAATACTTAAATAAGTATATTTTACATTAGGTGTTTTGACTATATTCTATTTATGTGTCAGAAATGACTTTGGTAGGTTATCTACAGTCAAAGGGGTCATTATGTAAAAATATAAAGAATAATAATAATGAAATAATTATCATATTTACACATAAATAATTTTTTTTAAACATGATATATGGTTATGGAAAATAAGACAACATTACAATCATAGAGATGGTAGGTCGTATGTACACATGAGTAATGTTCCCATTTTTCAACAATCATTATAAAAACAATGTATATAACATTTATCTTTAAAGAATTATCATTATATCATAAATATAATTTTATTTAATCATATATAATTATATATATAACTTTTGTGATGTAAAAGGAATCACATCACATCGAGAAGGAGATAGTCCACACATCCATCAACGATGTTATCACTTTTTTTTAGTGTGTGACAGGGTGTTAAAGAAAATGACATATTATATTTAAAGAGAGTTGATTATGTTATTAATATAATATATATTTAATTTATGTAACATGTTTTTAATTAAATACATCCTTAATACATTCCATGTAAAGTGAAAGCATATTACATTGCTTTGAGGAGGTTGTATTCCACACGTCCACAAATGATGTTATCATATTCCAACAAAATGGAAAGCATGAAGGTGTGTGTTATATAAAAATTAAATAGGTATACAGACATAATATATATCATATATTTCAAATAAAAATATTTTCTTAATCACAATTCCAAACCATGATAGTTGGTTAAGAAAAAAATGAACGACATCGTTTCTTGAAGAAGTAGTACATCATACAGACAAATGGCAAGTTTGATACCCATTTGATGGAAGTGTTTATAGTTTTAGGGTGAAACCTTAATATAAAAACATACCAGTATATTTAAGATACTAATTTAATTATCTAATAATGATATAAAATTAAATTAATGGAGTGGATAAGGAAACAAAGTAAAAAATACATGTTGATGAAAATTACCACTTCTTTGGGTAACTCCTTTTGGTATTCACAAAAGGGATACTTGGTTGGATTTCACCCCAAAGTAAGAATATAAGGTGAAATAATGGATTTTGGGTGATTATTTAGATATAGTTTTTATGAGAAAAAGTTACATGATAGGTTTGAAGAAGTGAGGGGGTGAGTGACTTTTTATTGTGGAGGGCGGTTTAATTATTGTAAATATAAAAATGTAAACACTATTGGGAGGTCTCCCTTACATTATATCAATCCAATAATGAACCAAATAAGATAAATGTGGGTATATGGTTGAATAATGGTCATAAAATGAGTTCTATAAATATTTCTTGGTCGTTAGGAATCTTAATATTAATATTTAACCATTAAGTAAACACATTTTTACCTTATTCACTATACTTAATTTTAATTAATTTTACTAATATTCTTTGTCAAAAACTAAGATTAAATTATTATAAATTATAAATTATTTTTATTTAAAATATTTAATTCATTTCTCCAAATTAAAAAAATGTAATTGGTAGAAATTAATTTAAAATTAATCCCAAAAATGGGACGACAAAATGAGTTTAAAAGTAAAAATTTTTAAAATGTTTTCTATGTTTTTATATCTAAATTCAATGTGAAATTGTTTAAAATACATATTTTTTTAAATGATATAAAATTGATCAAACTATACTTTAAAACAAATTAAAAACTTAATCTGTCTATGTAAATTATTTAGATAAAAAAGTAGTTTTCAATTAAAATTCGGTATTATTTACTATTCATTAAAATATAAAAGTTCTCAAAAAAATAACAAAAGTACACCAAAAGTAAATTTTGATTTCCCAATTTCAAAAATAATGTTTATTTTATCATATATAAATTATAAGATATTACAAATTTATTTTTAAAATAAGTGGGCCACAAAAGAGGTAAAACTATTTTTTAGAAAAAAAAAATAGATTTTTTAAGCATAAATTTGGATTTATTCTTATCTTATGCCAATAAAATTTATTTGATGAATTTAAAAAAAATTAGAAACATGTGTTAAAAATATATTTATTTATATTCACACTCTCCAATATAACATCTAGGTGATAGCTACCACTTAATATAATAATATTAAAAGTATATTATTGCTCAATATAACACAGTCTTGCATGAAACACAATATTTTGAGGAACTCATTGTTGTGGGTAGATTATGCTACTAGAAGTAGCATCCCCTTTAAAGTAAAATTACTATCTAACTCATAAATATTAATATATACAAAATAGGACTTATTTTATCATTACTCGGGTTGTTACATGTTGAGATGTAAGTACATCATTGGAGAAATGAGAATCATGTATGTATGACAAGTGATTCATTCAACCAATGTATACTTAAGATGGTGGGATGATTTTGTTTTCCACTTTTGTGATCCCTATAAAACCTATATGATGAATTTTTAAGATGTTGTAATGGATTATTTAGTGTAAGGTACACACATTTTTTCAGTATTTTTTCATTATTTCTTATATACACTTCATATTATCTTTCATAGAGATCCTTAGATAAGGATTTATGTCGCTTAAAATTTATATGATAATTTATATTAAAATTTAACAAAATCATTCAGTTCACTATTGGAAATAGGGGCTATACCAATAGGTTTTAACTATTGGTATAGTCTGTAAAAACATTGGTATAGCCTATACAAATGGTTCTCCAAATCATTGGGAGTTTGAATGTGGGTATAAGGTTATACCAATGGTTTTATATAAAGCATTGGTATTGGAAACATTGATGTATTATATACCAAATATTTAAATAAACCATTTATATACACCTATACCAATGGTTAAGAAACCATTTGTATAGGCCATCTCTCTTTAATCAATACTAATGGTTTAACAACCATTGATATAGGCCATATACCATTAAATATTACCAATGGTTTAGAAACCATTGGTATAAGCCATTTCCATTTAAAACACACCAATAGTTGTTAAAACATTTGTATAGAGTCCTCTAAAATTCACAGCCAACACCCCCTTGTGGAACAACCCCCCACATTGGATCAAAACACCAACACCTACAACCAAGACCTGTGAAAAGTGTTACATCATCACCTATAAAAACACAAAAAAGAAAAACCTCAAAAACACTCTTATAAAATATACATAATTCAACAAAATAATTAATGATTTTAACCTGTGAAAAAACACATTTAAAACATCACATATATTCATTCACACCCAATCACCACACATCATGTGTCATAAATATTAATAAAAAATATAAAGGACCGATCTCTCTCTCATTACAACCAATATCATCACTATCACCATCATCATCATCATATCTATGATAATCATCCTCACCATCATCATCACTATCATCTTCACCATCTTCATCGCCATCAACATCGTCATCAACATCGCCGTCACCATCATCAAGAATGTCATCATCCCAACCACCATTAGAACCATCGTCCACTGCACCATATAATTTACACATCATTGACATATATGTATCATAGTCCAGAGTGGTATCAGGTGAAAGTGATAGACATAAGTCTTCCATAAATTTCACAAATTCATGTCTAGCCTTTTCATTCCATTCAAGATCTTACATGACCATTGTTTTGCCTCTTCTACCTTGGTATGACCCGATTATACCTCTGCATGAGCCATTTTCAACTCGATGCTACTATAACTAACACCTAAAGTGGGATAATATCTAGCGGGTAAAATAATCTTCCCTAGTTGATAATGTACTCTCCTATAGCTCTCATCTTCTAATACCTAATAAAAATGATCATTGGGCCCAAAGTTGTCAGCTTCTTTCTCATCAAGGGACTCTAAATTACACTATTTCAAATATAAATGAACTATTTAATTATAAAATAGATATCAAAATTTTAAATTAATAAAGAAAAACATAAATTTTGTTTTTTTCTTATTCGTTTACCACATTTTCGTCATTCTTCATTCTTCTCAATGTTTTTTTTCTCAAGTCACATATCCTTTAATATTGAATATCTCCCTCTAAAATGACATAGTGTATTGTTTATTAATGTTTAAATTATACCACTATCTTAACAAAAACACAGACCAATGAACAAAAAATAAAATAAAGTATTCACTTATCAAGTAACCGGATGAAATAGTTTAGAAAATTTACCACCCCCCCCCCCACAATTTTTATTAGCAAATAGGTGATTTTAATTTAGATTAAAACCAATTTCAAAGGAAGCTTGTGAAAGTTTTGAGATATATAAAATCAAAAATATAATTATAGAATAAATAATTTTGTCTTGAGTTTAAGCTTAACTCCTTTGATTTTATTTCATTAATATGTGACTATATGATTTACATGACTGTTATTTTTTTATAACATGGTCTATGGTTTTATTCAGGGCTTCCTTTCATATAAAATTATACTAATATTTAATTAATTAAAATTTTAAAATATATTTTATAGTTATTTATTATTAATTTTTGTTGATATTACTGATGTTATAATCTCCCCAAATGGGCTATCATTAATGAGTCAATAAATACTAGAATACCTGAATTGAGAGTCATTTACCATATTTTAATGGGTGCTGTAGAAAATTGTTAATTGACTATATATGATCATATTTTTTATAGTACAATTATTCAATCCAATTTATCATCGTCATCATTTTTCATTAGGATGTCTTCGGTATGACAATAGTGTAGTAGGTTAGGACCTAAGAAGAATTTCTTTCGATCATATCCTAATAGAAACAATAATTATATACTTTTTGGTAATTTTCAATTGTTTTTAATGGATTATTGTGTAAAACACATTGAGATAGATCTAACCATTGGTATAATACCCATGATTAACTCTGATGAACCTAATCTTGAGAAATTGTATCTAGGATAAAGTAAATACTCAACCTACAAAGGTAGTATTCAAAAAAAAAATTTTTATAAGAACTCATTTAAAAGGATAGATTAATGGTACAAATTTTTAATAAAATATTAAAATAAAAGAATAATGGTTTTATAATCGATGATTTATGTTTTTTATTATTCATATATAATAATAAATAAATATCCTACCTTAATGTAGTAAATATAATAATAAGACAAAAATGGATAGTGAACATGAATTTAGAAACAGATTCTATGTATGATAATAATTTTCTATATTATGGTAGTATTTCCTACTTATGTAGAATGAAAAAAGTCTAAATGAATATTAAATAAAATTTGGACTTGTATTTTAATGATAATACATATAAAAAAAGTTGTTAAAGGTTTAAGATCAGACATGGTGTTCTGTTTGGGAATTCAACCATATATTTTTATAAGTTAGTTAATCCTCTTCATAATAGTCAATTTAATTTCTAGGAGATAATTTTCATTTTAAATAATAATGTTAATAGTATTCAGTAAAACTCGACCATGCATGTAACATAATCCATAGAAGAAAGTAATCATTGCATGTAATGCAAGCTAACTCGGTATTGTGTGCATTGTATGCTATAGAATAGAATCAATTTATTTGAAATATTAAATATTTTATAAATTATTTGGAAGTTATATTTCTTTATACGATTGGCATTGTGTGTCATATGCACTATTGAATAAAATTTTATTCTATTAGAAATTTTAGTGTGTCGCATTCTCCTCATATTAAATAGATTGTGTCCCCGCAATTTAAATTTTATCTCAATAATCCTGAGATTGATATTTTCAAATTAATTTTTTGAGAAACCTACATCATAAAAGGCTTAATAAAATATCATCGTAATAAGATATATAGGTAATTACAATGGTCATATTGAATAACATATAACTAGGTTTATACATAGGATAACATTTGTGACAAGTGAAGATATAGTCATGGAGGAAAAGTGTAAATAATTATAAAGAGTGATCAAGTTCAATGATCACAAACAAGAGAATGATAAATAAAAATTTGAGAGACCAAAAAAAATCTATGACAATTTAAAATACCATCATTTCAACAAAAATTAAGGTATTAGGATAACATTTTTTTTCAAAATAGTTTTCCTAATGTTGAGTAACTCTTTCACAACCTAAGAATATAAGTAAATATACTTACATAACATATTTATATTTCATAAAAAAAATTAATCATTTGGTCGTACTTTGATTATTTTCCACTTCATCCATTACTCTAAGAAATGGATATCCAAAAATTTACTTTTGTACATGGGGCACTAAAATTTTATTTTAATAGATCATATGGTATACAAAAGAGTGACAGGTCTATCCATCAGTATCAAGATATTTTCAAAAACAAATTCAATTAATACCTTAATCTCTAAACCAAAAAAATTAATAATACTTTTCCATCATTAATATTTCTTCATCAAAATGTTTAACTAAAAAATTGAAATATTAATAAGGGCATCACCTAGGAAATTTGTAGGTGTGAAACTATTATCTTTCTTTGGTCATATGTTCAAGCCCCACTACCTTGCTGGATGCAGCGGGTTGTCACCTTGTATATGGCTAGTCCTTTTTATCAACTAAATTAAAATAATTCCTATAATTTTTCCAAACATTATGATGGACATCCTTAAAATGAAATTAATCATTAAATAAATTTTTTTACATGGGTTTTCAATGCAACATTTTATTAAAAATCCTAATAATCTTTTTTAGCTATTATTAAAATGTCATAAATGATTATATTAACCCTAAATGCTATCAATACCTTAAAACTTACGTCTATAAAATTTAATGGTATTATTCCTAAAATAATTTTTCAATTAATTCATATACTTTCCATAAATTTATCCCAAAATATCTTTAATCTTGGTAGACTCTCATCTCATAAAACCTAAAAAATGTGTTTAAGAATTTTAACTTATGATCAATATTAACTCACTAACTCATGATGGTATCCACGAATCTTATGTTAATGAATGTAAAGTTTCTTATAAAATTTAATATAAAACTTTGATGTATCATTATTCTTGTAACCAAAATACCATTGGTTAAATACTTTTACAATTTAATTATTGAATCCCAATACATAAGTAATTCAACCATTTTATTTCAACATAGGTTCTTACATGATCTAGGGTTTTAACCTATGTCATTAATTTTCATATTCTATTGAAATTATTCATAATTTTTTGTAAAGAAAATGTGAATTATCCTAAAAAGATCCCCTGATAGTGTCAAACTAGGTCCATAATAAGGCCTTTTGTAGTATTCAGACATGGATGTATTACTATGAAGACCCTCGTAATCTTTATATTACCAAAACATTATTCTATTCTTCTATACTTATCCACAATGTATATCTTATGGTAATGTTTTCTAATCTATGTTTTCCTAAATATTGTTTCAAAGGTTTTTACTAAACTTCTTCTGATTCCAACTATAGTAAACCAAACCCTAAGAACCTGGAGCCTATTCCTACTACCAATACATAGAAATAGATATAAGATTCAGATCCCAAAAACTGATCAGTTTAGTAGTGCTGGTAAACTATATACATACATGATTCTTGTATTAAAAATAAATACACAAATTACAACATAAAAATTTCTTCTTATTTCAAGAATAATTTTATCCACCTTTCATATCCTTTCATATCATTCTTAGTACACTTCATGGAATCCCAGGGAAAGGAAGAAAAATAAGGGCGATCTTATATTCTCAATAAGGGTTAAGTATAGTAGAAATGATAATGAATCAATGAGAATAATCAATTTAGAATGCTCAATAAGTGATAAAACATTCCATGTAATCAATAACTGAGAAGGAAATATGTAAATAATTTGGAAAGGTAAATCACAGAAAACAAATTCTATTTAATCAATAATATGATAATGAAATGAATCTATAGATTTATTTATAGTGAAAATATTATAGATAATAATAACTAAATTCTGAATTCATGAAATTATTAAATATTAGATTTCATGTTTCCTAGGATCCTGATACCTTTAACATCAAGAACTATCCTCAAGATAGTTTAAAACATGTTGGGTAAAACCCATCTGATTTGTTTCAATACCTTTCACAAGACACTAATATTAAGATCTATCCTCTAGATAGTTTAAACTACTTGGATTCAAATGTGAAGGGGTTATTTCAAACTTATTTCATCTCATAAGGCTACCAATGCATCTAGTGGATTACTTTAAATGGTTTCAAACCCATGTCATACCGATCCAAATAATTCCTCAAACATTAAGTAATCAATTTAATTCCTAATAAAAATTCATTATCCAATATCCATATTATGTAGAGGATAAATATTTATCAATATTTATTCATTTAATCAAATAACTTTCAAATTAAACTCCATATGTAAAAAAATTTATATGTTTTAGGAAATAATCATATTCATGATAAATGATGTGGATATTTAGGGGAAATATAATGCTCAATTATCACTAGAAATTGAATTACTCAAGGGGAAGTTATTGATATAAAAAATGATTCAAGGAAGTAAATTTGAATCCTATCCTTATTCAAAATAGTAATAATCCATCCAGATGAAGAATAAGAATGGTATTGATAAGATGTATACCCATTAGAGTAAAAATAAGGGTGTTTTTCATCAATGAATACAATTAGCATTAAAATATATTTTTAAAAATTATTGAGGAAAATATCCTTTTCATTTTGAAGAAATTTTTTGAAAATAGTTTTCTATGAAAATAACTTTTAAAAAAATTACTTAAATATATCATTTTAAAATTACAAAGGAAGATTCAATGAAATTACAATGGGTAATTATGTACCAGGTAAAAATAGTATTCATTTTGAATTATAAATAGGCTAGAAAAGTGCTTTGTTCGGAAAGTGACAAGAATATTCCATTGAAAGAAAAAATAAAAAAAATTTAAAAAATGTCGTTTAATATATCATTTTTAAAATTATAAAAAATAAATTTTGTAAAATAAATTAGAAAACATTGTTTTTAAATAAAATATATTTTTTTCTAAAGAGATAAATGAAGTCAGATTTCATTAAATCATTTTCTCAAAAGTACCAAAGAGTGGAAAATTTTTTTTTTTACTTGAAAATGATCGTGAATAACTATAAGAGAATAAAATGAAAGGTTTTATTAAAAAATTGATCATATAATTTCCATTAATGTAAATTCAATAATAAACATTCTTGAATAGATTGAGATTGGGAAATAAGCCCTTAAAATGATCATAATGTTGACATGAGAATTAATCAATGAATAAATTATGTATATCAGGTGTAAATAAACATAAAATTTGAAAATAAAAAATAATATAATAAAAAATGTAAACATAATCTTATAACATTAATGACAATAAGGAAGTAATATAACCCAATTAAAATAAATTGAGTTATGCAATTCTTTTTCACTTTGTGACTTTTAATTATAATCACTATAGATTAAATAATAAAAATTAAAACTTAAAATACCATTAATAATATTTTATTAATGATATTACATGTCAATGGGTATCATTTACACCATATAAATGTACTTAGGTTTATAATAATACAATATGCATCATTAAAAAGAAATCTAGATGAAACCACTTACCTCGCGTATTCCCTTTGGTCATACTTGATTTAACCTTATTTATAGTGGTTTTAAATATTTTATTAACAAATTTTAGAACCATATTAATATTTATTATATAATATATTATCATTTTAAAACATATTATTATTATTTCATTTACAATATTTCATTATTTTCATCGTTTTGGTTAATATTATGCTTAGTTTCTCGAGTATGTTTTGAATTATTATTTTTTATTTCTCTTATATCTATACTAATTTAATAATATAAAAATTTATTTAAATAAAATTTATATTCAATATATATAAATTTATATCAATCTATAACATTTAGTGATGGAAAATAAAATACACTATTCCTGAATACGATAGGTCATACGTACGCATGAACGGTGTTTTCAGATTCATGTCATTTTAAAATAAAGAAAAGGAATATATATATATATATATATATTATCATTAAATTATCATTTTTATTTAATATATATCAAATAACTTTTTTTAATATTTATCAAATAATTTTATTTAAATCATTATTAATACATTCCATGTAATGTGTAATGAAATCACATCGCTTCGTGAGGCAGTACTCTCTCATACACACAAATGACTTTATCATATTCCAATAAGATGGAATGCATAAATGAAAGTTTTATGTAATAATTAATGAAAAAATAAAGAAATATAAAATATAAAAAATATAATATATAAATAGTATTTCTACCATTATTCACAACCATGATATGTGGTAATGGAAAAACGTAGGACATCGGTTCGCGAGGTAGTACTCTGTTGTACACACAAATGATGATTTGGTAACCCATTTAATGGAAGTGTGTATAGTTTTAGGTACCAAACTTAAAAAAACATCTCAGTATATTTAATATACCTATTTTTATATAATAATGATATAAATAAATTTAAGGAGGTGGAGAATGAAATATGATAAAAACACTTTTAGAATAACATTACCTCTTTTACAGGTATCTCCTTTTGGTTTGTAGAAAAGGCCGTTCATCGTTGAATTTATCAAAAATTAAGGATTATAGGATGATTATAGGTAATTTTGGGAGTGATTTGGGTAGTTAGTTTCTAAACCAAAGTACTTTTATAGGTTTGAAGAAGGGTAGGGGGCTTTTATAAGTGGGGTGAGTGACAAGCTTGTAAATTTTTTAAAGAGGGAATTCCACCCCTGATTTTCCTTGAAACGTTGATCCAATAATTCAAAAAAATAGATAATATAAGTAATAAAGTTTATATACGTCCATAAAATGGGTTTTGGACAATTTTATAGGTTTTTTGGACCCTTAGATTTAATGTTTAGTCCCTTGGTAACATCGTTTTTCTCTAAATCGTTGTAATTAATTTTAGCTGCTTTCACTAAATATTTTAGCCAAGAATTATTTTCATCTTATTATAAATTCTAAATTACTTTAATAAAAATATGTAATTAATTTTTCCAAATTCAAATCAAATATATTTCAAAAATTAAATTAAAATTAATACGGGAGACGTGTCAGGAAAAGAAGTTTTTAAAGTGAAAATGTTCCAAATTTTACTAAGTTTTTATATCTAAATTCAATATATAAATTGTTAATATGAGATAAACTTGATAAATATATGTATTATAGATATATTTTGACTTTAACACCAATTAAAATATTATTTAACATTATAAATTATTTATAAAAAAGTAGTTTTTAATTAAAATCCAGTATTTTTTACTATTCATAAAAAATGACACTCATAAAAATAAAAAAAAACTCACAATAAAATGATTTTTACATTACAATTTCAATAATTAATTTTATTTTTTAAAAGTAAAATTTATACAAGTTTCAAAATCTAATTTTAAAATAAGTGATCCATTAAAAGGCGGTAAAACTACCTGTAGAAAAATACATCTTTTTAGGTGTAAAATTGGAGTTATTCTTATCTTATGCCTGTAAAATATATTGGATGAATGTCAGAAAATTTAAATGAATATCTAATATATATTTCATTAATATCATACACTAATTTTAATAAATTTAATTTATTAGGATAAAAAACCTTTGGTTCATAATATCAGTTTTTTATAAAAACATTCCCTTTATATAAAATTGGTTTTTATATTCATTTCTATTAAATTGGAAAAAATGAAATCAAAAATATATTTTTATAAGTTAGATAATGTTATTTCAAACCACCAATTTAATGTATAGGGGATAATTTTCATTTTATATAATAATTTTAATAGTATTCAGTAAAACCCAGTCTTGTCAGTAATGAAACCCATAATAGATAGTAATTGATGTGTGTAATGCATATAATCTCAATATTACATGAATTTAAAAATATTGAATAGATTTAATCTTTTAAAAATAGTTAATATTTCATAAATTCTTTGGATTTTATATTCCTTTCTATACTGGGTGTTGCATCTCACATATGTTATTGAATAAAATGTTATAATTTTAGAATTTTTAGGGTGTTACACTGACTAGATTTTATTTTAATAATTTAATTAAATAGAGAAAATATAAATGGGTGTCAAAGAAAAATACTTTCTTTCTATCATATTTCATAATCATATTCCACCCCAAATTGTAGAGGCATACTGTAGAATCCTTGTTTTTTATTTCTTTCAGACACTTCATAAAAAATAATTTTCAATAATACAAAATAGAGTATTAATATAAATCCACATAATTTTCATTGAAAACCCTCAAATTTTATAAATAGTACAAAAATATTACTCTTACAACAAGAAATTATTTCTTTATAATGCGATGTAGAATGATCATTCAAGATAGATGTCTTATCTAAATCTATTATAACTCAAGAAAATCATCCACTAAACAAATCATGATTATATTCTCTCTAACTCAGCTAATTCCATGAGTTGTGTAGTCCTTGTAACCTCACAATAATGAAGATTATAATGAATATTTTACAAAATTATTAATTCATATAAATGATATAATAATATAAAATTAAATCTAATGAATTTTATTTCACATAATTTCTCCCAAGAATTATCCTATACATCACATTGAAGGTGTCTCCAGAAGAGTGTTCTGAGGAGAATGATATCAGAGTAATTGGAAGAATCATTATAAAACTCTCAGATTCTCTATTTTTCTAATCATTTGATTATACTCATTATACTCAACCATCAGTTGTGTGTGGTGGTTTCACATCTCACATGTGCATGTATGGACATGATTTCTAGTGGTGGATCTAGCTGTGAAATAAAAAAAATTATATCAATACAACTTATAATGAAAATAAATTATGGTGAAAATTTTTACTAAGGTTTTACAAATATACCTGATCTAGTTTGATTAGTGGTTACTTCTATATCCCTAGGATCTAAAGGATCATAGACCTTTATAGTACTTGAGGGATCAAATGTCTACTCTTGAGGCTAAAAATGTGTCAGAGTAATAGTTGAAGGAGCATGAACATTGAATTTTAGAGAGAATGAAGCAAAATGAAAATAAAATGTCATAGACATTTGTGGAAAAGTATAATACGTTTGGGGTGTAGTAACCTTCCTCAAATAACATAAATAAATATGAGGAGAATAATATATAAATATTTTGGAAAATATAGGCTGCCTAAATATCTCGATTACCTCTAATGAAACTATGGGATAAAAACGTTTGATAGATGGTATATATGATGAAGGGATAGGGTGTAATTAGATATGAAAAGTAGTGTGAGTAACTCTAGTACCACACCTATCATATCATTTGGATATGAACTTCTTCCACTAGGTTCATAAGAAAATAATCCTGTTCTGGGTGGTGTATCCTGATTAAAAGTTATAAACAAAATTAATCACATGACATTATATGTTATTGATATATATATTTGAAATAAAATACTCACAATAGGCACAGATGAAGAATTCAAATCTCTCTTATGTGGTGATTATTGTATGATATCATCTTCCTTTATACCTCTTAATTTTTTTTATTTAATACATTTTAAAACAAATATGAATTGAATTGGAAATTCATATATAATCTGTAATAAAAACAATAAATAATATGTGATGTTACTTAATTAAGTAATACAAATTATTAAACAAAATAAAGGATACATCGTGGCTTAATAAAATAATATTATATTTAGTCGGAATAATATTAACTAATTAATGATGTTTTAGTTAAAATAACAAAAAAATGAGTGAAAAAACTACTCAAGATAGTCATATTAGTTTCTATATATCAGAAATTAAAGGATGGTAATTCTAATGAGAATCCCATCACTAAATAATTCCCATATGGGTACTGAGCTAAGAAAATAATCCACTAAAAACTAAAATTAAATAGATAACATTAGTGAAATTAGAAAATAAGATAAATAAAGAGAGTGAACAAGTAGAAAATTAAGAAACTCTCCTTCAATAGAAGAATAGAAACCCATTGCTTAAATAGCACACAGGCAGCAAAACTTCTCCAAAATCAGAGTATATGTCACTAAAAAAATATACAAATCCCAAAAACGTATACCACACTAAATCATTCATACATTAACCGTGTTAAAACACTTCAACCACAAAAAAACACATAATCATTAAAAAATGATAACGGTTACATATATCTAATAAAACTATAATAATAATAAAGATATCCTAAAGAAAAACGTAGAATAAAAAATTAATTACTATAATCCATGGGTACTAGTAAAACCCTTATTCAATAAATATATAAGAATAATACCATGAAAAATTAATGTTAGTGTTTTATATGTACAAAAAAATGATTCTTGGAAGAAGATATAATGGATTTGGAACTCACTAATTTGATGTTGAAGAACAAATTAATGAAAAACTATGAAAGGATGGATCATCATCGAAGGGGAAGAAAATAATAGTCACTCATAGGGTTCAATGTGGATGACAATCATATTTGAGGAGTGGGAGGTCACAACTAGTATTTTTGGTGGAATTCTATACCAATGATTTTGAAAACCCATTGGAATAGAAAATGTATACCAATGTCCATATAAAACTATTATTATTCCATTAAAATTTTTATTCTACACAAACAGTTATATATAACAATCGGTATATATATATACTCGATACCAATGGTTTATTGGTACTATTAGTATAACCTTTATTAAAACATCCTACCCTAATAGTTTTCTGAAACTCTTGGTATAGCCTTCAGTTAAACATCTTGTACCAATGGTTATTGGAAACTGTTGGTATAGAGGGACATATACTAATGGTTTCAGAAAATTGTTGGTATAAGTCCATTGGTATCTCTACCTTTTCTACTAGTTGTGGTATTAGAGGGATCCATGTTTAAGTTTTTTGAAACAAATGATGAATTTAAGAAGAAAACAAAAAAAAATCTACTAATTTTTTTCTTGAAATTATGTTTTTAAAAGGAATTTCCATTACATAGTTAAGCTACATAAATGTAACATAGGTGCTTCTATTATGAATATCTGATGAAAAAGGTAACTAAGTCATTACCCTTATGCAGATTAATTGCATAAGGGTAACATGGCATTACCTATACAAGAATGGGTTCACATATGGGTTGTCTTGCATTACATTTATGTAAAATGATATATATAAGGGTCACTAAATCTTACCCTTACATGTATAGGTATCTTCAACCAACCTTTACACTGATAGGATTTTTATAAATGTTACACAGATTTACCCTTTTGCAATTCAACCTATGTAAGTGTTATCCCATCTTTCCTAGCAATCTATGTATGGGTTATGTGAGAGTTACCCTTACATAGAGTGGTTATGTAAAGGTAATATTAGGTCTTAAAATATTTACATAAAGTTATATTTGAACTTACCATTACGTGAAGAGTTCACATAAAGGTAAGACCTTTTGTACCTTTACATAGCATATACTACATAGGGGTCATAGAGATCTCCCTTATACAATCCTATAGATCTGGATAACCCCTATTCAAAGTGTCTATATATGGATAAAGTGAGGATATCATTATATAGGAATAAGTTCCTATATAACGGTAAACAATAAATTATTTAATTTTTAAAAAAAAATGTTATATAATTTTAATGGTTTTTAAAATGTTTATAAATAATTATAAAAGTAATTTTTAGATATCTTAATTTAAAATAGTTTTATAAATTAATTAATTGTATTTTTTGTAATTAATTAAATTTTTAGGAAACATTTTATTAAAAATATTAAATTTTAATATTTTGTGTACATTTTAACCAAATTAGGTGTCATTTCTTATGATCTTGAAATAAAAGTAGTTATTTTTAAATCATATGAAAAATAACTTATAAAGTGTTATAAATTATGAAATAAGGCCAAAATATAAAAATTTTATATTTAAATTATGAATTGTTCATAATTAATTATTTTTAATTGTTGAAAATAAAATGGCTTATCCATTTGAATACTATTTTAGACACATGAAAAGTGTTTTTATGATTGATTTAGTATGGGTTTAAATAATATTAACTATATTATATTTAGATTATGTAAAAATTTTACACAATAGAGATTGATTTATAAATTGTTTTCAATTCATACAATATCATATATTAAAAATGTAAATACCATATAACGACAAATATGAAAGTGTAAATATGGAAATGAATATAAAATGTTGATATTCAAAAGTATGGAATGTTCATAATGTAAAATATGAAATTATAAAATGTTTATAATTAGGTTTTATTTATAAATTGGTCATAAATTTTTATCTCATGTTTAAATATATCAATTATTCATTTATGTAATTTTTATTCCCAGTTTTATTATTATTTAGTAGTTTTTTATGAAATATGAAGTTTGTGTAATCTTTTGTTTAAGAAGTTAAACTACTTCTAAAATAGATCCTTCTATTATATGATAGGTATAATAATGTATTTAGTTTTTCATCTACCATGAAATTAGTTTGTAATTGTAGTTATTAGATTGAATTTAGTTTTTTATTATACTTTATTAATATTGGGTTTACAGTGATTATTAATTATATTCTTTCTTGGGTAAACTGTCCCTGGGTAGAGGGACATGGGGTCGGACTACCAACTTTCCTAGAGGCATATTCCTTGTCTAAGAAAGTGAATAGGGTTAGATATTTATTACTTTAGTCTTAATCATGTGAATATTTTCTATTTCATATAATTCTAAGAATTTACATGAAGTGTTCATATACCTTATTCATATAATGAATCTAGAAATGTATAAATAAGTTTAGCTTCAATTTTTCAAAGAGTGACACAAACTTGTGGGCTGGGTAATGGCTTACTCATTAATATGGTTCAAACATATTAATTTAGAGGAGGTGATAGTATCCTAAACTTTATTACTAAATGAAACAACATATAAAATCGTAAAATATGATATAAGCATCTGATATTAAAATCCACTTCAAATACTAAGTGTGAGATTCCTTCTAAAGTGGTGCTTTTTAATACCTTGATCATCCAACCAGGTAGTTTCATTCCAAATAGGGGTGACCCTGCATTATATTGGGTAAGGAAAGAAAGTAATTAGGGATCTTGGATCATCCTTGCATAGTTTTACAATAAATTAGGGTGCCCTTGGATTGCCCTGTGAACAACTTGTTTTTTGAAATTTTATTTGGGTTACACATGTTAGGAAACCCCATGAGTTCGGATACCAGAGGTATATAGTTGGTTATATCCATATGATTATTGATTCAATAACTTTTCCTTATGAATTTTACATTC
The DNA here is from genome assembly GCA_963277665.1 of Viscum album. Lineage (NCBI taxonomy): Eukaryota > Viridiplantae > Streptophyta > Magnoliopsida > Santalales > Viscaceae > Viscum > Viscum album. Next base: position 572,561,074 of record OY728151.1, read on the forward strand.
CTTTATATTTTGGGAGATTGTTGAGTCAATAAGGTTTCCTTATGACGTTACAATTCCTTATTATTTTGAAAATCAAAAACACCTTATCTTAAGGAAAATTTTTATTCTACCCTATGCTTTGTTTTCATAAGGACAATTTCCTTCCACAAGGAAAGTTATCCTTGCCATGTTTTTCATTGATCATTTTGTCTCTAAGTATAAAATTCGGCTCCATATCCAAAACTTCAGAATCATATATATACTTTGATATAAAGAATTTTGTTTTCAGGATCAGAATTCAGACTCTGAACTTTCTGAAATCTGACTCCGAATTCTCTGAATTCAGACTCCGAACTCTTCTAAGTTATAACTCTGAGTTCTCTGAATTCAGACTCCAAACTTTTTAAGTTCAGAATTTGAACTCTTATGAATTCAGACTCCAAACATTGTAAGTTCATACTCTAAACTCTTATGAATTCAGACATCGAACATTGTAAGATCAGACTCCAAACTCTTATGAATTTGACTCAGAACATTTTAAGTTCCGACTATAAACTCTTATGAATTCAGACTCCAAATTATACTGAATTCAAGACTCCAAATTTCCTTGAAATTCAGACTCTGAATTCTTTTGATAAACAGAATCCAAATATTCATATATTATAGACATCAAATAGTTTTTGGTTAGACTACAAACATTCATTTCTTCTTACACTCCCAAAAATTAATTTTCTTAAGTAACCCTATTTTTTCTTACACATGTTTTGGTTATAAAATGATTTCATTCATTCAGTTACTAACTAACTATTTTTTGAGTGACACATGTACAGGTCCCTCCAAAATTCAAGGAAAAATATGACCGTTGGAGGAGGGATCCGACCGTTGAAGTCGTTCCTATAAATAGGATCTCATTTGAATGAGATCAATACATTTTTTTACTACTTTACTTTTGAAAAAACTCTCTTACATGTTGTTGAAGTGATTTATAGAGAGAGAGACTCTTACAAACTCTCAGGCTTCATGCAAGAAGTTTGAACGGATTGTTAAAACTTTGCTTCATGCAGAATTTCTTTGTGTAGAGGTGTGATTTCCTTAAAATCAAAGACTTCGGGTTGAGAAGTCAGAGGTTATGATTTCCTTAAAAATTGAGGGCTTGCGAGGATAGCAAGATAGATACTGATCTTTGTATTAAGGGCTTACCTGGGTTTGGGTAAGACATAATTTCTTAAAAGAATAAATCAAGGGACCTTTATCCAAGGTTATTGGATAATCTTATATTTGGGTTAAAAGATTTACTACTTGTTATATGTAGTGTTTCAATTTTGTTTTCGGCTATAATTTTTATTATTGAGGGAAGTATAACTATCTTATACTTCCTTAGACTTGTACTTTGATTAAATAGAATTCTATATGCTTTAAGGTAGAATCTTTGTTGTTATAAACTATTGTTATGTTTCATTTTTTGAATCACTTTTCCAGAATCAAGAAAATTAGTAGAACTTAGAGGTGTTGTGAATTTTGTTTATATAAAATTTCCTTAATGATTTTTTAAGTATACAATTCACCTCTCTCTTTTATATTGAGTATCTACACCATAGTTTGATACTACAATCCATACCATATATATCTTACAATAGATCCAACAATTGGTATCAGAGGAGGTGACCTTGTACCCTGAACCAATCCAACAATTGGCTTCAGAGAATTGGTTAAATCTAAATTAATCTCATGAATAGATTCAGAAGAGAAACCTTCTTCTTCACCTTTTTCGGAATCATATTTTCAAACTCATAAAGCTTGTATTCATATTTTTCTTAGAGATACTCTAGTTCTAATTTCCATTCTTAGGATATTTATTTCTTGTTAACAAAATTTTATTACTAACAGGATTGTGTGAAAATATTTTCCTTAATATGGCATGTTTAAATGTTGGTTCTATAGACAATATAAATCCTACCAGACCTCCTATTTTTTTAAGGAAAATATTATGAGTACTGGAGAGATAGGATGAAGACTTTCATTATTAACACTCAAGTTAATAACTAACTGATGTTGACAAGAGACTATAAGATTCCAGATAAGTAATTGAGAACTTTTACTATTCAAGAGAAATCAGGATATCAAGCAAATTTCAGAGTCAAAAATGCATTGCTATGTTCTTTGACTAGAAACATCTATAGTCAAATATCGTCATGTAATGATTCAAACAGTATCTAGAAAAAACATGAAGTTACACATTTTGGTACTTCTAAAGTTATAGAGATAATAATATCTATGTTAAGAGATGAATACCATGGCTTTAACTTTCTTTAGAAAGAACCTATAAGAAAAGTTCAGCAAATGTTCATGACCATTGTGAATAGCTTATAGTCTATGGGAGAAAAAGGTTTTGATGATGAGGCCCTTGTAGATAATATCATAGATATCATGCCAAATGAGTGGGAGTCCAAGAGGACAGCAATTAATGAGAATAGGAAAGTCACCCAGATTTTCTTAGATGAGTTGTTTGGAACTATTCTTCAGCATGAGACTAGAATGAAGAGAGATGCTGATAATGTTAAAAATTAGAATGGGAATAGAGGAGTTTCTTTTACAACTACTTCAAAAAATATGAAATCCAATATTCCAGAAAGGGTAACTAGATCAAAGTCAAAGAAAGTCACTATTCAATCAGAATCTAGTGATACAAAAAAGTATGATAATGAATTGGAAAATCTTGCTCAGAGAATGAACAAGATAGTTTCTCAGAATAACTATAAAAATAAGTTCAAGAAGAGAGACTAAAAATATAATATGGATGAGTAAGTTACTTGTTATGAATATAGAAGAACAAGTCATATCAGACCTAATTAACCTCTATTGAAAAATAAGGTAAAGAAGGAAAGTAATTCAGAGAGAAACAAGAAGAAGTTCTATCATTCGAAGCACAATAAAATTCGTAAAGAAAATGACACTTAGAGTGCTAGATGTAGAGACTCTTTGTAAAGTGAATCTTCTGAATATGAATCATCAACACAGAAAAATATTGGATTCAATGCTACTACTTATTTCCCAAATACATGTCTTATGGCCAAGGTACACTCTGCCGAGGCTTTAAAAAATTTATCTCTTGATAAGAATTACTATTCTGAAGATATTACTTCTAATGAAGATACTTAATCTTCAGATAATGAAGAAATTCTTTCATATGAAGAAGTATCTATATTTTCCAAATTCTTAAAAGCAAGAAATTGTAAAATTTATAATAAACTACACAAGGAAAATACTAGGGAAGAAATTCTTACAAAAAAAATTCAAACCCCTCTAGAGATATTAAAGATAAGGATGAACTTCTAGAAAAACTTTCTAATGACCTTAAGGAAGTAAATTCTGAAAAGGGAAAACTTTCTAAAGATATTAAGAATGGTATTTTAAAAATAAATGTTTTTGAGGAAAAATATAACTCTAAGGAAATAATTCTTGAGGATAGAAATTTAGTCATAAGTCTAAAATCCAAAATATATTCTCTGAAGAAACTTCTTGAAAACTTTATATCTGGTAAAGAAAATCTTGACAAGATGTATTCTAAAATCAAACCTCAAGGAAATACTACTGGAGTAGGTTATACTCACAAAAAACCTATTTACAAAAACAACTATTTTATTCAATCCCGAGCCCCTTTTTTGTACTAAATGTAAAAGTGGTGGGCATTGGAAGAAAAAATTTCTTTGAATAATTTTTAATCTCTTGGGTTTCATAAAGATTATTTTTCTAAACAAATTTGGATACCCAAAATTTATTGTCTAAAAATTCTGGATCCATGAAAGTTTGGATTCCAAAAGTCTAATATTCTTATATTCAGGAAAATAAAGAATGTACCAACAGCAATACTTGGTACATGGATAGTGGATGTTCCTGGAATATTTCTAGTAACAAAAACTTCTTTGAAAGGATTTTCAAGACGAAAGTAGGGAAAGGAACATTCAGAGATAATTATAAGGGTGAAATTATTTGGATAGGTAACATTGTTCTTCTTGGGAGAACTTTTATTTCAAATGTTTTATTTGTTAAGGGTCTTAAGCACAACCTCATTAGCATAAGTCAATTATGTGATGAAGGTTACCTTGTGAATTTTAGGAATGAAAAGTGCTTAGTACACAATTCCAAGGAGGATTTTAGTCTTTCTTCTAATAGGTAAGAGACTGTTTACACACTAAACTTACAAGACCTCAGGATTCATGATCTACCTTGCCTTAGTGAAATGGAAGATCATTCTTGGATGTGGAATAGATGGTTAGGACACTGTAACCATAGGAACCTATGAAAACACTCTAAGAAAAGACTAGTTAAGGATTTACCAAAGCTTAGATTTGATTCTTCAAAAGTTTGTGATGCTTGTCATTATGGAAAGAAACATAAATCAGGTTTTAAATTAGTCGGTGAAGTCTCAACCACTGATGCATTACAATCGGTGAATATGGATATTTTTGGTCCAACACCAACTGGATGCATTGGAGGCAAATATTATGTATTTTTCTTAGTTGATGATTACACTAGATTTATGTGGTTCTATTTTCTAGTAAATAAATATCAAGCTTTTTCTTATTTCAAAAGTTTTAGATCCCAAGTTAAAAATGGGAAAAACCCTTCCTTTGATAACTATTCATAGTGATTATGGAGGAGAATTTCAAAATTCTGGTTTTGAAACTTTTTGTAGTAGAATAGGCATTACTCAAAACTTTTAAGCATTAAGAACACCTCAACAAAATGGTGTTGTTGAAAGAAGAAATATAATTCTTCATGAGATAACAAGAACCATGTTGAGTGAATATTCTATAGCCAAAAATTTTTGGGCTGAAGCTATAAGTACTGCTTTTTATACTATAAATGGTGTTTTGATTAGACCTTTTCTTAATAAAACTCTTTATGAGTTATGGAATGGTAGAAAAACTAGACATTCCTACTTCAAGGTTTTTGGCTGTAAGGTATTCATTTTGAATACTAAAGATAACTTACACAAATTCACACCAAAAACTGATGAAGGAATTTTCTTAGGCTACTCCATAACTTCTAAGGCTTATAGAGTTTCCAATAAAAACACGTGTACAATTGAAGAGACAGTACATGTTAATTTCGATTAAACTGATCCTTTTGTTTTTAAACAACCCCAACCTACATCTTCAGATGTGATTTCAAAAACTGGTTATCAACATTTGTTAGAAGATATTTCTGATAAGGAAAATATCTAAGAAGATAATTCTGAAGCATTTACCCCAGAATATTTTCTACACTATGTTAATGAACAAGTTTTACAAATCCCAAATCAGTTGTTTCTTAAGAATCATCCTAGTGATAGTATCATTGGTGATGTAAATCAACCCGTAAGGACTAGAAGTTCCTTAAGGAATGAAGTATAACATATAGAATTCCTTTCCCAATTAGAACCAAAAAACACTGATGAATATTTAGGTGATGATGATTGGATAAAAGCTATGCAAGATGAGCTAAATTAATTTGAAAGGAATAAATTCTGGACCTTGGTTGAAATACCTGAGGATACTTCTGTTATTAGAGTAAAATGGGTCTTTAGAAAAAAGTTTGATGAAAATGGAATCATAGTAAGAAATAAATATAGATTGGTTGTTAAAGTCTATAATCATCAAGAAGGAATATACTATGAAGAAACCTATGCTCTAGTAGCTATACTTGAATCTATTCGTATTCTACTTACCTTTGCAGCATTCTTCAACTTCAAAATTTTTCAAATGGATATGAAATGTGCTTTCTTTAATGGTTTTGTACAAGAGGATATTTTTTTTGAACAACCTCCTGGTTTTGAAGATACAGAACATCCTAAGCATGTTTATAAACTTACCAAAGATTTGTATGGACTTAAGAAAGCCCCTTGAGCTTGGTATGATAAACTCACATGATTTTTTCTTCAAAATAATTATGTTAAGGGAAATGTAGATCCAACACTTTTTATAAAGAAAGATAAAAAAATGTTTTTATTGTTCAAATTTATGTTGATGACATTATATTTTTTTTCAAATCAGAAATCTCTAACTAATTCCTTTACGAATCTAATGAAATCTATGTTTGAAATGAGTATGATGGGTGAGTTAACTTTTTTCCTTGGTTTTCAAATTTCTCAAAAACCTGAAGGAATATATATATATCCCAACATAAGTATATTAATGATCTTCTTAAAAAGTATGGATATGACAACACTAAGAGTATTAGTACTCCCATTGGTACCTCAAACACATTTGATCTTGATGAAGCCGGGAAACCAGTAGATCAAACATCTTTTAGAGGTATGATAGGAAGTTTACTTTACTTGATAGGTAGTCATCCAGAATTAATGTTTTCAGTATGCTTATGTGCAAGATATCAATCCAATACTAAGAAATCTCATTTAAAGGCAGTGAAAAGAATTTTTCTCCACTTAAAGGGAACCATGGATTTCATACATTTTTATACTTCTGGAAATGATTTTATTTTAAAGAGGTTTTTGAATGTTGAATTTGGTAGATGTAGAATGGATAGAAAAAGTACATCCAGAACTTTTCATTTCTTATGAGATTCATTAGTTTCTTGGTCATTCAAGAAGCAACACTCAGTAGCACTTTTCACTGCTGAAGCCGAATATATAGCAGTTGGAAGTTGATGTGCTCGAGTGTTATAGATGTAACACACACTCATAGACTATGGTATGAGTTTTACCAAAACACAAATTTGGTATGATAATACTAGTGTCATTGCCCTTAGTAAAAACCCTAAACATCAATCTTTTGCAAAACACATAGATATTAGGCATCACTTTCTTAGGGATCACACACAAAAAGGAGATATCATTCTTCAATTTATCAGAACTCAAGATCAACTTGATAATATTCTCACAAAATCTTTATCTGTCAATAGATTGGAATACATTAAATAGAAGTTAATAATGATAACCATAAGGTAATCTTCCTTGTAAACTTTATATTGAAACCAATCTCTTTATAGTAATAAACTTTTTTTCATAGGGGTGTACATTGGCTTGTTATTTTTTCAAATTTTTCGTAATGAAAATATTCATAGTTAGATTTTTCAAATCTTCCGTAATGAATATTTTCATAGCTAGATTTTTTTAAAACTCTCGTAATGAAAATTTTCATAGCTAGATTTTTAGAAACTCTTTTAATGAAAATTCTCATAGTCATTTTTTAAAAAAATTTCATAATGAATATTTTTATACTCAAAATTTTCAAAATGAAGGTTTTCGTACTCAAATGTTTCATAATGAAGTTTTTCATACTCAAAATTTTCATAATGAATATTTTCTTACTCAAAATTTTCGTAATGAAGTTTTTCATACTCAAAATTTTCGAAATGAAGATTTTTATCCTCAAAATTTTTGAAATGAAGATTTTCGTACTCAAAATTTTCATAACAAACATTTTCGTACTTAAAATTTTCGTAATGGATATTTTCGTTTTTTAAATTTTTCTTAATAAAATTCTCAGAATTTAAAGTTCTTAAAGAAAAAGTTTCCTCAATATGAATAATATTCCTAGAAATCTAAAAGGTATGTTTCCTTTCCTAAATTTTCGTAATCATCCTTTACTTGCTGGTAGTTTATTTTGTTTTTAAATTTTTCAAATTCTATTTTCCTTAAATATGAATGTTTTAATTAAAAAAGCTCAAAATATCAGATCCAAGATATCCTTATGGCTATCATATTAACTGTCAGATCTGATCAGAATGATTTTTATCCATTTAATTGAGTTTGGAAGATGAAACTTCATAACAAATGCCTATATAAAGGACCCCCTGATGGTTGTCCCACATTGAATATCAAGCTCTCACATTCTGAAGTTCTGGCCTTCTACATAAGCTCATTCTGGATTTTAAAATGTTTCTCAATTCCAAATTTCTATAGAACAATCCTCTCAAAAAGATATTTCCACTGTCAAGACAATCTCAGACTGGCAGTTCTATAGAGAAAGGTTGGTGAATCCGAACTTCTTTTTCAAGTATTATTCAATCATCTCTAAGAACATTAAACTCAATGGATGGGAGAGAATTTCTGAATCGAAGCCAGGGGCTCAAGATTTGGTGTATCCAGATCTGTTAATTGAGTTTTATTAATCATTCAGTTTTCTTCACGGAAGAAGGTAGAGAGAAGATTCTGTTCAAGATCTATGGAAAGACTTATGGTCTTTCATATTCTAAGGCATCTAATTTTGTTGGTATTCCATATGAAGGAGAAGCTGAGTTTTGTTCCCATATGTTTCCAGATGTCAAAGGAAGCTTTTTTAAGGAGAAATCTATAGAGTTCCTCAGTTTTACAGATATTAAGACACTAAATATTTCTCATCTCACTACGAATTATCATATTTTTGAATTATGGGATCAAGGATTCATCATTTCGAAAAAAGGTTACAAAGATACATTGAAGAACAGTGACATGTATATTTTGGATTTCTTGGTGAAACAAAGGAAGATCAATTTGGTTAAGCATATTCTCATTATGATTGAAAATATTAAGAATGGAAACTTGAAGGCTCAGATAATCATGTATCAAGCCATTCTCTCCAAGTTAATTGTTCAGTGCTTAGAATCTTTTAAAATTCCTTGTAGCTCCAAGAGAAGGAATTGCAAAGTCTTGCTGGTTAGTGATGATACCCGGAAGAGGATGAACATTTGTTTTTCCACAGATTCAGGAGAATTTTATGACCTACCTAAATAAAATGCTGAAGCTATTCCAAAAAAACAAGAAGTGGTTAAACCATTGAAAAAGGTTGGAAAGAAGAGGAAGTTTAAGGAAGTAGAAGAGGAAGAAAAAACCCCAAAAGCTAAAGAATCTCAATATGCACCTCCAAAACCTAAGAAGAAAAAATCATATTCAGATGAGGTAGTTGAAAAGTGGAGGGAAGAGAAGAAAAATAAGAAAGCAGGGGAGCCATGTTTTGGTTTGGATATTGCTGAAGCAAAAGCATTAAAAGAGAAGACAACTGATGAGATTGAAAACCAAGCTAATGAAAAGAAGTTAAAGAATATGATGATTGAAGAAGAGATTGTTCAATACCTTCTATGGGATACTAAGAAAGAATCCGAAAATATTCTGGTAATAGAATATTTCTTGGTATGAGCATTACCTAAAACCCTGGGTAAGAAATTCATCACTATGGAAAAATTCCAAGGATCTCACAACCAGTTTTGAAGAAAATTTGACTCTGGAAAAAAAATCTCAGATTCAAGAAGTGAAGGATTTGGATGGAAAGTTGTATTCAGCTGCTCAAAGCTGGAAGAGAGAAAGGGATCTTCAGATTGAGATTTAAGAAAAACTTTTCAAGCAAGAAGAAGTCCTAAAGTCTCAAGAAGAGGCTCTCAAGGATTAGGATGATAGAATCAAAGCATTAGATAAGAAAGATGACGATCAAGAATAGATTCATAAAAGAGTAAAGGAAGATCATAAGGAGCTCAAGAAGTTGAAGGCAATTGTGAAGAAGCTGATGACCAAGGAAAAGGAAGGATGATCTTTCTTAAATCTGATCTTTTACTGCATTTTCCTTCCTTGTACAAATTTTTCCTATCATAATGAAATTTATTTTTTTCTTTCCTTTTTCATGTGTTGTAATAACATTTCAGGTACCATAATTTCACAAAGGGGGAGAGGGGAAAAAGAATACTGAGTAAATAAGAAATGTCCCCAAGTAAGGGGGAGTTCATCTAAGGGGGTTTTTTCATTATAATGATTTCTATATTCAAGATAATGAAAAATATCATTATGGAAATCTAGAATGTGATCCTTAGTGTTCCAAATCATAAAGGGGAGTTAGTTGTATTTATCCTTTCCCATGTGTTAAGTAAGATAAGTTTTATTTTCAAAGTCTAGAAAAATATTTTCTATGTCCTTATATTCTTTTTTGTAGGGATGTTTGTGCTTTCCAAAAAGGGGGATATTGTTGAGTCAATAAGGTTTACTTATTAATTTTCTATTCCTTCATATTTAGGGATATTTTTGATTCAATAAGGTTTCCTTATGACTTTACCATTTTTACTTGTTTTGAAAATCACAAACACCTTATCTTACGGAAAATTTCATTCTTCCTTGTGCTTTTCTTTGATAAAGAAAATTTCCTTCCCCTAGGAAAGTAATCCTTACCTTGTTTTTCATTGATCAATTTGTCTCTATGTATAAAATTCGGCTTCGTATCCAAAACATCAGAATCAAATATGTACTTAGATATAAATCAATATGTTTTTAGGATCAGAATTCAGACTCCGAACTTTCTGAGTTCTGACTCTGAGTTCCCTGAATTCAAACTTCGAACTCTTCTAAGTTCTAACTCCGAGTTCTCTAAATTCAGACTCTGAACTTTGTAAGTTCAGACTCTGAACTCTTATGAATTCAGACTCTGAAATTTTTATGTTCATACTTCTAACTCTTATGAATTCAGACTCTAAACTTTGTATTTTCATAGTCTGAACTCTTATGAATTCAGACTCCGAACTTTGTAAATTCAGACTTCGAACTCTTATGAATTCAGACTCCGAATTATACTGAATTCAAGACTCCAAATTTCCTTGAAATTTAGACTCTGAATTATTTTGATAAACAGAATCTGAATATTCATGTTTTATAGACTCTGAATAGTTTTTGGTTAGACTCTGAACTTTCATTTTTGCTTATACTCTGAAAAATTAATTTGCTTAAATAACCATATTTTTTCTAACACATGATTTGGTTATAAAATTATGTCGTGCATTCAGTTACTAACTTATTGTTGTTTGAGTGACACGTGTATAGGTCCCTCTGAAATTCAAGAAAAAATATGACTGTTGGAGGAGGGAGCTGATGATTGAAGTTGTTCCTATAAATAGGAGCTCATTAGAATGAGCTCAATACTTTTTTGACTACTTTACTTTTGGAAGAACTTTCTTACATGTTGTTGAAATAATTTCTAGAGAGAGAGACATTTACAAACTCTTAGGCTTCATGTATCATGTTTGAACGACTTGTTCAAACTTTGCTTTGTGCAGAATTTCTCTGTGCAGAGGTGTGGTTTCCTTAAAATCAGAGACTTTGGGTTGTGAAGTCAAAGGTGCTGATTTCCTTACAAATCGAGGTCTTGAGAGGATAGCAAGATAGATACCAATCTTTGGATTGAGGGCTTACCTAGGTTTGGGTAAGACATACTTTCTTGAAAGTATAAATCAAGGGACCTTTATCCAAGTTTGTTGGATACCCTTCTCTTTGGGTTAAAATATTTACTACTTGTTACTTGTAGTGTTTCAATTTTGATTTCTATTGTAATTTTGGTTGTTGAGTAAAGTATAACTATCTTATAATTCCTTATACTTGTACTCTAATTAAATGGTATTCTATACTCTTTAAGGTAGAATCTTTTTTTTATAAACTTTTGTTATGATTCATTTCTTGAATCACTTTTTGAGAATCAAGAAAATCAGTAGAACTTAGTGGTGTTGTGAATTCTGTTTATATAAAACTTCTTTAAGGATTTTTTAATTATACAATTCACCCTCCCTATTTTATATTGAGTATATACACCATATTTTGATACTAAAATCCGTATCATATCTATCTTACAATCGATCCAACAATGATGACTGGACAAAGGGTTGTCTTCTCAACTATCAAATAATCATATATGATATAATTGGGATAACTCCCTACCTACATAACTAAACATTTATTTTTAGGCCAAAGAGGGGTTATTTTTTTAATGAAATATTGATATTATCCCACTAATAGTTATAATGAATTTTTAAAAATGGCGGAAATCATTTTATTGGAAACCCATTTAATAAATTACTTATTAAATGGTTAATAATACATGATAGTAATTTGATAAAGGATTTTTTTAGATAAATAACATCATCATTATCATCAAGATAAAATTTGATATCAATACTTGATTAGGATAAGATAAATATAAGTTTATATTAAGACTGATAACTTAATAAATTTTCATAAGAAATATTGGTTATATAATAATTTTTTTAAGGAAAATTCTAGTTTTTAAAATAGTAATAATTTAATATGAGTGGATTATCCAATATATACCTAAATGTTTTTGTGAAACTCTATGAATGTATATGTCAGGAATGCATGTTATAGAAATTAATTCATTGATTTTGAAAACTATGTGATAATATATATATTTTACAATTAGTTGTAAATATATTGTAGTTAGAAATTCAAAATAACTAACTTTTGATATTATAGTTAATATTAATGAGATGTAATAAATATTTACTAAATCTAGGATTTGAGTGTAAATGATTTTATCATCACCAAATTAAATTAATTTAAAGATGTATATCTTCGTCTCATTTAACATATTTGATAAGATAATTTTTTTGATTACAAATATTTTTTCTGAACAAGTATGAGATAATTAATTGTATACATATGGTTTATGATTCCAAAATTTATATAACACTTTTTAAGAAGAATATTTAGATAAAAGTATTTAACTTTGATAAAAAATTTATCCAAATTTATATGAAAATATGAGGGAATGTTTTCCCACCACACATTGGTGGTATATTTTAATAAACTCATATTTTAAATGAAAAATGTACCAAATATATAGAATACCATATATGATATGGAAAAACATGTTTATTTGTTAAGTGTTATTATTAAAAAGAAGTAGAGTTTATTTCCTAATACAAATGGGTTTGTGTATCTCGAAAAGATATTCTGAAAATAATAAATAGTCTAAGAGGATAGTGGGATCTTGTTTAGAGTTAGAGAAGTTTAAAATTAACAAATAAATGATAACGCCAATATAAAGTTTAATTGTTTTCCACTTAAAATACAAAAAAATTTAGGATGTGTGATAGTAAATAAAAACATAAAGTGTTACATTTATTTATCATTTAAAAACTTAATATCACTATTTCATAAATTATTATACCATTCAGAATGAAAATTGAAATAAAATTGATATCCTAAAAGAGTTTAGGGTATTGAAGTAAATATAAATTTAATAGTTACATTTATTTACCATATTAAAATGATTTTCATGTGATCCTAAAAGATTTTAGGATGACCAGAAAAATTATGTAAGTATTTACATTATTTCAAGTAAAAAGTATGATAGAATAGGGATCCAAGGAAAATTATTATAAACATAAAAATAATTCCAAGTAGATAAAATAAGTTCACATATTAACATTTGATGTTGTGAAGTTAAGAAGTTTTAATATGGTCAATAATTTGAATAATTAGTATTATGATTCTTAAATCTCATCATTATTCAAACTGGATTTATTTATAGTTTTTTTCACTATAGAGTTAGTGGGATTTTTTTATGAGATGTTCACATAGATATGTGATAGGGATTAAATTTTATGTAATGTGTTCAAAAAAAATTTAAATTATATAAAACATAATATTCATCTAGAAATTTATCATATATGGTATGATAAACTGATTCTTCTATTGGTTTTCATAAATATTCTGAAAGAGTTTAATAATATTAAAATGTATCGAATTAAAAGGAACCCTCAACTTTTTTCATTCTTTCACATTGTCCAAATAAATGTGTGTGTGTGTGTATATATATATGTTTCATGAAGTGAAATGATAATTGACCTCTCAAAGTAAGATTTTTTGTTTATTCCAAACCGATGTTCTTCATAAATTATTTTAGGTTGTGAAAAAAATGTTAAGGTTAAAATGATAAAGATTATTGAATAGATATGCTGATAATGATCATGAGGCATAATACAAAGAATAATATTCTTTATGTGCACTAGATGACCCACTAAGTACACCACATGGAGTGTTGTACATATGTATTTGGTATATTAGGGGTGCATGGAACATATTTGAGTCCCCACTACCAAATATTGGTGAGATACATAGCCTAGGATATTTAATACTTTGATACCCTACCTACAAAAATATACATATTAACATAGCTATTACAGGGGTGGTTGGGTATGTTTTTAATCGTGTCATCAGTTAGAGCTTAACCAAGATGGTGTTTTTAATCTCTTATGATGAGTATGAGGTCTAGGACCTCGATTGATATAGACTATGAGAGTTAATATATTCACCTTGATATTTTATATCTATCTAGATAAGGGAAATGTTATATAATAATCCATAAAGATGAATGAAATGTGATGTATCCATCGATTAGATCATCCTATAATTTGAGAATCAAGAACAGATGAGTTGGCTTTATGGGATTGACATGCGACATGTCTAATGGTTAATAAATGTCTTAGATAAATGAAAAAAATAAAAATTCATGTTTTCATATGATGCAGACTGGTGGACATAGCTATAGAGTACATATGTTTGATAAAGACCTTGCCAGATCCCTTTATAACTTGTATATAAATTCAAATTTTCTAATGGTCTCTCTTTGTTTACATATATAGATTCAGAGATTTTTATTTATTTTTAATGTCACAAAGACCTATAGGGTTACACTTTGTAGTTGATAGAATGGGGATTGAGTTTGAATCAGAGAGATACTCAAAAAAAATAGAGTTGATCCTATTTTTTTTATGGGTATTCACAAGGTATTTCATATGATGTGATACATGGAAGATTTAATGATAGCTTTACAAAAGTGTATTGGAAGAAATAAAAAATGATTTTTTGATATGATTTCACAATTTATTGTATAAGATACAATATAGGGTGAAATGAAATAGAGTACATTGGGATTTAGTGAAAGTAGGATACTGAAGGAGATATTTCCTAAAGCCAATTTATATAACATATGTTTATAGGATGTATTTTTTATTTCATAAAAATTATAATTTATATGTATTGTTTATTTTATTTTATGGGTTATAAATACCCAAAAAATTTCAACTATATAAGTTATAATTAAATAAAATTGTTTTATATTTATAATATACATTAAAAGATTATATATATATGATGCATATACTAGACATGGAATTTATAAATATTTTTTAATGCATGAGTTATTGTGGAAAACACCTCCTGATAATCCTCATGTGATATATAAATCACTACCATGTGATGATACTGTGTGTTTTGTGTGGATATTTGGATAATGACTCCTAGTAACCCAAAGTTCACTTTCTTATTTATTCTTTACATGTTGAGATGCTTTCACGTCATAGGAGAAAGGATAATACTTCATGAAGTCATGTTATTCATTCAACCTATGGATACCTATGAAGGTGGTATGTTTCATTTTCCACATTGGTGATCTAGAAAAAACCAATGCGATGGAGTTTGAAGATGATGAAATGGCTTATTTAGTATAAGGTACACTAAGATTTATATTATTTCTTTATTTAAGTTTTTATGTAGGTTTTATATTATATTACTAGGATATCCTTGGACAAGGGCTTATATCACTTCCACTTTATCTAATATTTGTTATTATAATCTAAAAAACACATAAAATAGAATATGGGTATCGATGAAATAATTGAAATGTATTTATTTCTTTTGTAATTTATTTAATATATTTTTAATGAAACATTACAATTAATTTGTTACATTTAATTTTTTAAAGGATAAAATTTAAAGATGGGGATTTATATAGTGGATTTTACTCCCCCCCCCCCCCACCTTCTTTCTTCCACATATTTATCTTTTTCTCCTTTCCCTTTTTCAATTGTTCATGTTGGATCCCCTCTCCTATCCTGATTTTCCATTTTTATCTTCTAAAACTCTTGTATATATTTTGAAGGAAATATTATATAAATTCATTATGCATGTAATAAATTTAGACATGTAATAGATAAGGATATATTAATATCATAAGGAATGAAATATATATTTCATGCCACTACATTATCCAATAATATTGTGAAACAGGGTAATATCATAATGGGATATCAAAATTATAGTTTTATGGTATGAAATACACCTACATTATATGATTACATGTCAGCTAAATGATAAAAATTATCACATAGGAATATTCCATGTGGGGATATCATTAATATAACTATTTCATATGTTGAAAAATATGGTAGGATTGTTGAATTCATGAATTGGATTCATGGTGATTCAATGAATTAAATCATACATTATGAACATAGGAGTTAATGAAAGGAATCATAATGATGGCTATATAAAGAATTTAATTCCATTTAGATGGTGTGATTTTATCCTGCCTTGCTTCCTACTGATTATCCCTATCCTAAATTATCTCTTATTTTTTATTTATTTCCATGAGAGGCACTGACATGTTGTATTGTGAAGGAGATCGCTACTCATACGATAGGTGATTCACATATACCTATGGATAATCTATAGAGGAGGTATTACTTTGGTTTCTTCTTGGTGATCTTCATAAAGCACTTTATTTTAAATAATATATGAAATCCCATTTAGGTATGTTACGCATCACAATATTTATTAATTTTACATATACATGGTATCAAGTTTCATGCTTGATGATCTTAGTTTCATGGGATTATAATTGATTTCACTGCCTTTATTAAGTGTTAATAAATCCTTAAAACCCATTAGTGGTATTAATGATTCACTATGTAATATAGATCTTGAAATAATTTTTAAAATGAAAAAATAGAGCATCATGTCATCATTTTGATATAAAGAATATCATAATAGAAAATGTCGAGTAATTGGGGTGATATTGCTACATATGATAGGTAAATAAGTCACTAGATTAATCATATGTGGAAACCTATGATAAGTGGAGATATCCATGGGGAATATCAGAAACCTACATAATACATGTGTGCATGTTTTATCTTAAGTCGGACATGTGTCAGAAGCCTCATCCTGAGTTAATTTCATGTGAGGTCTTTATACACTGAGTTAATATAACATAGGTTTGAAATTTGGATTGCATACCTTATTCAGGTGATTCGGTGTCATTTTAATATTAAGATGGTGAATATCATAGTTTTTCATTGAGTAACCCATGGTGTTAATTACATGGATGTATAAGCATCAAGTTTAATATTATACAAAGTCTTGTCACATGTTATGAATACCATTCTATGTGAGTTATTTCTATGAAAACCACCCTATTCTTGTTCAAACATACATGGTCTACATTATTAATCTTATTTAAAAATTTATGATGCTTAAACTTGGTTTGAAGAACCAACAATATATACCATTAATTAAAATATATGGAGAAAAGCTTGTTTTTTCTATTTGTAATTTTAAATTTGATTAAATAATTAAACAAATGTTTATAAATTTTGATAAATGGTATTTTAGGATATTTATTAATTTATAAAGGTTGTTAAAGATTAATTAATTATATTTTTTTATAATTAATTATTAAATGTTTATGAATCATTTATTGAAATATATATATAATATTAAATGTTAAGGTTAAAATACCTTTTTCATATTATATGGAATGACTTATAATTTAGTTTAAAATTATTTATATAGATATTATATGAATAATTTATAATGTGTTTATAAATTACTAAATAAGGAAAAATATAAGAGATTCAATTTAAATTATGAATAATAATTAATAATTTGAAACATTCAAATTAATGTCCTTATTTGAGAAAATTATTTGAACCATATCAAAAGGAGTTTCGATAATTGATATGATCGTTATTTAAATAATAATAAATACATAATTTTTTGGGTATATAATTTTTTTACATAATATAATTTCAATATAAATTATGTATATCTCACAAAATATCATATATTTAAGTAAATTTCATATAATGAATAATATTAAATAGTACATATTGTAAAAAATGAAAAGTGTTTATATTTATTTTATTTATGGAATGTCTAAAATAAATGGCTAAATTATAAAATTTTCATAATTTTCTAATGAATGAATTGTTCATATATAATTTATCTCACATTTAAATATATTAATTTTTTTATTCTATGAAATATTTAGATATAATTGTTATATTGTGAATATGTGTATGTTTTAATTTAAAAAATTTGGATTGCTCCTATAAATTATCATACATGCATAAAAGGTGTTACATGATATGTATGATAATTCTTTTAATTCTATTCTTCCTTGAAATTGGCTTACACTGGGTTTTGATATTGAATTTAAAATTCTATTATAGACTATAAATATTAAGTGTTGCAATTTTTTTGGAATTAATATCTCTTTTGAGTAAAGTATTGTTGGGTATAGAGCCTTTGATTCGTACTACTCACTAACTTGGAGGCTTATTCCTTGCTTAGAAAAGTAGGGGTAAACTATCTATGGCTCCAACCTTAATCTTGTGGGAATTAATTATTACATGTGATTATTATTATTTGCATTAAAGGGTTTCAGGTAAATTATGCATGTGATACATTTGGATATGTATGGATATAGTTTGATTTTAATCTGGGTTAGTGTAAAAAAATTTGTGTTAAGTCAAGAGTTACACACCAATATAGTTCGAACGTATCAATTTGGGGGAACGAATAGGATTCCAAAATAAATTATTAGAAATATGTATATATATAAAGAGAATAATCTAAGATATGAAGGTGATATTAAATCCCCTTTAAAATACCCAGTGTTAGATTCCTTCCAAAAAACACATATGAAGACCTAAATCATTTGACCAAGTAGGATTTTCCAAAGAAAGGTTCTTATTAATTATCTTATTTAATTCATAGTGGAAATGGATAACCCTAAAAGTTAAGAAGCCAATTCCTTTTGGGATATTTGTGTTACACGTAGCCTAGAAAACCATAGAAAGGATATCAAGGAGTGGTATTGATTTTATCAATATAATGGATTATATTAAGAGTTTTTCTCTCAACCATACAAGAGACATATATTATATGATTGGGATGATTTCCTACCCAAATAACTAAGTTTTGAGTGGAACAATAATTATGTATCATTTCTCAATGAAATATATATCTTTTCCCACTAATGGGAATGATGAGTTCAAAAGTGGACATCATTTTAGTGGGAGAATATATAATAATAATCATTATTAAATATTTATAAAACATGATACTCATCTGATAAAAGATTTTGTTATAGATAAATAAAATTATCATAATTAAACTTAAATTTGAGTTCAATCCTACCTAAAGGTGAATCGTAATGTAAGAAACTTATTAGATCACTACAAAACTAAAGAACTATTCCTAATAAAAGAAATTTCTATGTGTTAAGGAAAATTTCATCATGAGTAACATAATGCTAAAATTGTTAAAAAAATTAGTCAATATTTTTATATATAGTATATAATGACTCAATAAAGGTGTCATAGAGTCATGTTTTGGTTAACAAAATCAATATGTTGTCATCAATGAAATTTTTTGGACAATGTGGATGAGTTCATGAAAAAATTTCTCAATATTCTCGAATTGTTGAGGATAGATGAACTAGGAAAATTATGTCTAGGTTCTAGTACAATGTTAACAATACAAGTGGGAAAAAGTTCAAATCAGAAGAATAAAATTTGGTTATAGAGTCCAATAATGTTTCTTTTAGTAACCAACCAAGGTCATCAAAACCTAGAGTTAAGGGGAAGGGATATAATTTTTTTTGGATGTGATTTTATGAAATAACTAAAGGAGTTTGAGAAACTTCATGTAATTCCAATGTTAAGTATTGATGTTATAGTGAGATTTTATTAAATGTTGAAGGGTATATGATACCAAATATATATTTTATAACTATTAGAAATATACAGGTGTTAAAAATAAAGGTAATAACTGATTAAGGATGTAGTTTTCATTCAAGTGTTTAAAAAAATAGTTTCTATGTTAAAGAGTTAAATGTAAATAAATCTAACGCGCATAAATGGATCTATATAAAGGATGTGTAATGTTATCTCATTTCTCATAAATCATAAGATATTTTTTTATTAATAAAGTAAAATATTATAATTTTCATCTATTATTTTTAATTATTATATAGAATTATTATGAGACTAGGCACTGAGACATCATGTGATTCCAAGGCCAGAAGTTCCTGGAAGAATTTAATGAAAATATTAAAATATTAAATAGCATACACATTTTTTTCTGGAAAAAGTATAATAAATTATAAATGGGTTCCTATATCAGAAATCTGAGGGCATGGTTTTGTTTAGAGCAATGACATTATCTTAGGTGGGGCCTAACATCGACTAGCACAGGTTTACTATGAAAAGTAATTTTTTAATGTTTAAAGAAATAAAATAAATGAAGTTTTATTTTATTTAACATTACGCTGTGATGAGAAAATAATTTTCTTTTTAATAAACTTTGTTAGATAATTAAGGGTTATCATCATAACCATATAAATTCCTCTGAAAGGCATAGAAGAAGCTATCTCTAATGAATACTAGTGGATCCATGATCAACGACAACATGACCTCCATTCTTCATCAACAAAGGATATAAGATCCATGTAGGGTGTATTTTTATTTGTGATGTTTCCCCATTTCTGAATACGACAATGAATGCAGACCAACCCATGAACAGGTTGATATGTGATTTGATTGCTTATATAATGGGTGTTAGGTTGTGCAATTTTAAAATGGGAGATAATTTGTGTGATTTCTTACTTCATTCTTCATTATAAAAAAAATGAATTGATGCTGACCTAAATAAAGGTTAAGGTTTGTTCCTATGGGAGATTTTGTGCTTCTTCCTTACCTTGTTATTATCTTTCTTCACCATTGGACCCTCTTGGTCATGAATCAACTTTCTGAAAGTTTCTGAATGTGATTGGACCCCTAGAGTAATGACAAGGTGGATCAGAGCCTAAGGTAGTTAAGATCATGACCCGAGGATCTCAGATGTGTCTTTATTTTGAAAAATGGATCAGCAGAGCAAGGTGGAAGGACTGTGGAACTAGAGTTGTGGGAGCTGCGATCATCACCGCGTAGCAGGAATCTTATCTGTGTGGAGGGTGTCTCGGCCGTGTGAGTATCCCACAGCGGTGGCGAAGCTATGTTGGACCCCTTTTAAACATAAAATGCCCATATCTTTTAAACCATTTGTCTGTTTGAAAATATGTGTGTGGTTTTGGGACCCATGAAAAGAGATAGTCCTTTTGAGATACTCTAATTGAGTTTTAGTGGAAGCGTTCAGAGGAACTAATGGGTTGAGGAGTGGTTCTCCTTTAATGAGTTTTTTATGAGTAGAATCTTTTTTCTGACTATGAATTTGAGACTACGAGACATTATAAGACTATATGACTTACAAAGACTACATGTCTTATCGAGACTATGTACTTTACCTAGACTATGTGTCTTATCAGACCTAAGTGTCTCATAGGGAATAAATTTCTTATCAATACATGGTGTTTTGTGGTTTACGTCAGATAATCCTGTTTTACATACTATAGACCTATACCTATGTGAGGTGACTTTGTATCTTATTTTTGGTATACTTATTGTATTTATTTGTGGTGTACTTCATGTATTTATTTGTGGTGTACTTAATTTATTTTCTTATGTCATACTTTGTGTATTTTATTTTGGTATTCTTTCTGTACATCCTTTGTGGTTTCGGGGTGTCTTACTGAGTATTGTTTTACTCACCCCTACACAGAATTTTCCTACACATGTCATGTTCTATCCAGACAATCAATGGTTTGATAGAGTACTATTTGGACTAGGACCAGGTTGATATTAGAGAGATGAAAAGGTAAGGGTGTGCTCTAATGGCTTCAGACAGTTGTCTAGTACCTTTCCCTTCAGGCAGGGTTTTCAACGGATGATTTTCACCAACTTGTGTATTCACTTTTACAGACTCTTTCTTTTGGTGGGGTTATATTCTGGACCTCTTTAACTACTATTTTTATGATTTTTTACTTTGTGGTTGGTATCTTAGTGTATGCATGCACTGTTTACATAGTGTTTTTACATTTCATCATTTTGGTCCTGGAGATGTGTGTGTGTGTGAAGGTACTTAATAAAACGTCTCCCATTTGTGGGATATTCCTTATAGGTTCTAATCATATGCCCTTGTCCTACTGAAGGAGGTCTTGGGGTTGTCACAGAATGGGCCTCTTTGGGATGGGTCATGATAGAGTGGTATCAAAGTGGATAGGTTCTACTTAAGAACTAGGAATCTTTGAGGTCGGTTTGGGGTAACAATGTTAATTGTTTAGGCTTTGGATTTCATGACATGGATTCCAGTGTGGGTGTGATGGCTGATACATCCATACTCTAGGACTCTGGACACCTAGTTTTCAACTTGGTACATAAAATTTCTAGTTGCAAGGAAACCAATGGTACAAGAATAATATAGGACTTGGGTGTGTTCTCAAGTCCTTGTTGAGTCAGATCACCTGGTATAATCTATTGATTATGGTATATCGTATTCTATTTTAGGATTACCCACATATACATCCATCCAGGATTCCATTACATGGTCATGAGGATGATCTTCCTAGTAATGAGGTGTCAGTACAAGGGCCTATATAGAAGATACCACCTCTGGGTGGTTTACCAGTGATTCCACCCGTCAAGAAGTAGTTACTACTAGTACTACCAGTTGAGGATGCACACAGGATGAGTGTATTTCATGAGTTCCAGAGGTAGCGACCTCCCATGTTTTAGGGTGATCTAGACACCAAGGTTGATTAGGATTGGCTGGAGTTAGTTACACGTGTCTTCCGCCATGTGGGGATGCCTTCCGACTATATGGCACTCCTAGCCACGAGTCTTCTTCAGGGATTAGTGGGGTGATGGTTGATCTTAGTGACCCAAAACCATAATTAGAAAAATCTATCTAGGGAATACTTCGAGTGTATCTTTATAGAGATGTTATTTATAGCAACATTATGCTCAGTGTGCATACAAGAGCTTATACGTCTATAGTAGGGCAGTCAGACAGTGGAGGAGTACTCAGAAAAATTTACCGCTCTTTCTCGCTACTCCACGAATATGGTATGAGACCCATTATATAGGGCTTAGACCATCAAGTAGGGATTCTATAGGGATATCAGTGAATCTATGACATACCATAGCATTCCTACATATTTTGGGGGTACTAGAGTAATATTTTCTAGTACAAGGCTTTCTAATAGAGTAGACATCGACAATGAGAGCTACCATTGGGCACCAGGTAGCTAAGAGTTCGACAGTAGGTAGTCGATATCAGTTTCAAGGACCTAACTAGGTTAGGAACTCTAGGGGATGACCCCAGAACATAGAATAAGTGGTATGAAGATCCCTAGGAAGACAGAGTCAGCTAAAGGTTAGACTATGGTACTCATGCAGCAGTCTGGGAAATATGGATTGAGATTTCCCAAATCATCATACGACCGATCAGGGATGGTCGAGGGACCACTAAGATAGAGGCAGAGGAAGGAGGATGATGATCTGTAGGGCACTGAACATGGAATATAAGTAGGTAGGTTAGAAATAGGTGGGCGGAGGTTTGATGTATTATCACCACCACTCATAGGTGGTCCACAATAGGCTCAGGGAGCTACTGGACAGGGATGAGGCCAACTTCAGGTGATGGAGTCTCATGACCCCGAGACTCTAGGGGATATTAAAGGTATGATATGTGTCTTTTCCACATTAGTTATAGTTTTGATAAACATATGTTCTAGTCTTTATTTTCTTCCCACAAACCTTATTTGAGACTCAAATATTCTGGTTGAAATGTTGACTCAACCCTTACATTTATTGACTCCCACAGGAGGAGATTCTATGATAACACAATGGCTTCAGCAGTGTGATCTTACTCCTGTAGAAAATAGTTTTGGTTGGGATCTCTTGGTAGTGGAATCGAGGCCTTAAGAAGCCACTCTCATTATATACTAGTTATTCATAGTTTTTTGCTCAGATTGACTATTTTATTTGCAGAGTGTGGTGTGTTTGTAGTGATGGGACCCGGTTTTCCTTGGTCAACAAAAAGTAAACCCAAGTAGTGTTGTATGGACACACATATATGAGGGTGTATCCAATCACATATCAGTTGGCTATCCTGACCCTCATTATATTGGATGATATGAGTCCCCAATTTTCTATAGTGGTGGAGGAATACGAGGACATATCTCCTAAGGTTGTTTCAGGATTACCTCCTCATAGGGAGGTAGACTTCTACATTTATCTATACCCACGGACATCACCTATATCTACACCTTCATATCAGATGGCTCCCACAGAGCTTCGTGAGATGAGTGTATAGTTAGAGGACCTACAGAAGAAGGGCTTCGTGAGTCCTATTGTTTCATCCTAGGCAGTCATGGTTTTGTTTTCCAAGACGGTAGAAGGGAGCATGAGGTTATGTGTGGAATTATGACACCTAAACTAGGTGACCATGAAGAAAAAGTGTCCACTATTGAAGATATATGGTCTCTTTAATTAGTTGAAAGTGTCATGGTGGTTCTCGAAGATAGATCTCATGTCTGGATATCACCAGCTTCATGTATGGTATGAGGATATATCAAAGGCGTCTTTCAGATATCTTTACGGACACTTTGAGTACTTTCTGATGTCATTTTTCATGAAGAAAACCCCAGTAGTGTTCATGGGACTCATTAATAGGATCTTCCAGCCTTACCTAGACCGGTTCATAGTGGTCTTCATTGATGAAATCCTAGTGTACTTGACATCCAAGGATGATCACGTGATACACTTAAGGATGGTCTTAGACACACTCCTAGAGCACCCAATTTATGGGAATCTCTCAAAGTGTCTGTTATAGATATGAGAGGTCTATTTTCTAAGAAACGTCATTTCACTAGCTAGGGTTGTAGTGGATCCAGCAAAGACAGGGGTTGTGCTTTCTTGGGAACCACCCAAGAGTGTTACTGAGGTGCAAATTTTCTTTGGTTTTTCTTGGTACTATTAGAGGTTTTTACTCGATTTTTCCAAAGTAGCAGCACCCTTGATAGCTTGGACATAAAAGGGGCATAATTTTATGTGTATAGAGAAGTTCCATGAGAGTTTTTAGTAGTTGTTTCTGAAATTTATGAGTGATCCCATCTTGAGATTTCCATAGGAGGGTGTTGAGTACATGTTGTTTTACAATGCATCAGGAACCCAGATTGGTTGTGTCCTTTTTAAAAAGTAAGCAGTGATTGCCTATGGTTCATTAAAGTTGAGACCACATGAGAAGAACTAAAATTCCCAATATCTTGAAATATTAATGGTAGTATTCGCATTGAATATGTGGTGACACTACTTGATGGGAGATCAATTTACCATATACTATGACCACAAGAGTCTCAAGTATATATTCTCTTAGAAAGAACCTGAACATGAGATAGAGGTGATGGTTATAGTTACTCCAGAGCTATGAATTTGGTATTCTCTATACTGATAGGAAAGGGAACATGGTGGAAGATTCTCTTATCAAGAGATCCATTTCGCAGTTTCTTAATGAGGCGTTGGAGCATTTGGCCTCATTGCAGATATCCTTTGTGGATAGAGATGGAATAGATTAACTCTAGTCGATGGTTATCACCCCTCCACTGTTATAGTGAGTCATGTAGGAAGATCTCAGAGATTCTGACTTTGAGACTTTACATGCTAATATATCCACAAGGAATGACCCTGAGGGATATTCAAAAGGTGTGGTGAACGTCATTATTTTTAGAGGACTCATAGTGGCACCAATGGAATTACAGAATGAGTTATTTATAAAGATCCATACATCCACTTTGGAGGTACATCTTGGTGTGGTTAAGACTTACTAGGACCTCCAACATTAGTTTTGGTGGTCTGGTATGAAGGAGGTAGTGGAAGAGTTCGTTTCTAGATGTCTCACTTGTCTGCAAGTGAAGGATAATCCCCATGTTACAATGGGTTTTGCTCAACCCATTATGGTTCTAGAGTGGAACTGGGAAGTGATATCGATGGATTTTGTGACCATGTTACCATGTACGTCTAGGGGGAATGATACCATTTGGGTGATCATTGACTGGCTCACCAAGTCGGCCCACTTCATAATAATTTGGGAGAAGAGTTTAATAGAGATATTCGGACAAATCTATGTGCAGGAGATAGTTTGACTCCAAATAGTTCCATCAAAGATACTCTCAAATCATGATTCTTTCTTTATATCCCGGTTTTGGAAGGGGTTATAGGAGGAATTTTAGACTCAGCTACGCTTAAGCACATCTTTTCATACACAAATGGACGACTAGACTGACCAGACCGTATAGGTTCTAGAGGACATGCTATGTGCTTGCAGCCTTGAATTTGTTCATAGTTATGAGGATCACCTACCCCTGGTGGATTTTTCATACAGAAAAAACTATAATTCCACCATCTATATGGCATCGTTCGAGGCCTAGTATGAGAAAACTTGTAGTTCACCACTATGATGGACGAACCTAGGAGAGTCAATAGTCATGGGATCAAAGTTGTTGTATGTGATTATAGAGAAGGTGCATGCCATACATGAGTAGATGAAGACTGCACAGAGTTGTCATAAGTCTTATGATGACTAGAGACGAAGGCCTTTGGAGTTCTAGGAGGGATACCATGTGTTCTTTTATGTCTCTCTTCAACGTGGGATATAAATATTTTACCAGGGTGGAAAGCTATCTTCGAGGTTCATCGGCCCTTTCCAGATACTACGCAGAGTTGGAGAGGTGGTGTACCACTTACTAGGGAATGTTGGACATTGAAGATGCATTGAATTTTGGGGAGTACTTAATGGTGATTGAGAATCTATAGGATATAATCCTATATGGGTGGTTGATTCCTCTGTTTCACCTTCAGTGGATGCACAGTAATCCCCAAGAGAGTACATGAGAGTGGGAGGCTCAGATTCATTCTCAGTACCATCATTGTTTGTATAGATTTTTTTTGGATTTTGGGGACGTAAATATCTAAGGTGGATATAATGTAACATCTTGGAATTTCCATGTATTTATTTTAAATATTATATAGAATTTTTACAATACTAGGCATTGAGATGGCATGAGTTTCTGAGTCCTGAAGTGCTAAGAACAATTGGATGAAAAATATTAAAATATTAAATAGCATGAAGGTGCAGTTTTCCTAAAAAGTGGGATAACTTATAAAAAATTGGCCATATCATAAATCTGAGGGGATCATTGCGTTCTAAGCAATAACTTTACCTCAGGCAGGGATTATCATTAACCGGAGTGGGTTAACTATGAAAAGTAATTTTTGGATATTTAAATAAATAAAATAAATGAAGTTTTATTTTATTTAACGTTACGTGGTGATGAAAAAAAAGTTTTTCTATTTAATAAACTTTGTTAGAGAATTTATGGTTATCTTAATAACCCTAGAAATTTCTCTGAAAGGCAGAGACAGATCTCCCTTCAACAAAATCCAGTAAATCAAGGATCAGTGACGACGTGAACTCTTCTCTTCATCAACAAAGGATCCAAAATCTATGTAGGGTGTAATTTTATTTGTCATAATTCCCAGTTTATTAATTTGATGATGAAAATAGAGAAACCCAAAAATAGGGTGATCTGCGGTTCGATCTCTTGTAGGATGGGTGTTATGTTGTGGGATTTTAAAATGGGAGATAATCTGTGTGATTTTTTAATTATTTGTTCTTTTTTCTAATGGGAATGAATTGAGACCGACATGAAAAAGGCTGAGATTCGTTCTTCTATGAATTTTTGTGTGTCTCCATTCCACCCTTCTTGGTGTTCTTCTCTATTGGACCCTTGTGGTCACAGATCAACTTTTCTGAAGGTTCCAAATGTGATCAGACCCCCATTGTAATGGAAAGATATGTTAGAGCCCAAAGAAAGGAGGATTATGACTCAAGGATTGATGATGTGACTTCATTTGGAAAAATGGAGTAACAGACCAAGGTAGGAAGCCAGCAGAACCAGGGGCACTAGTGGTAGGCATAGATGGTGTCATCCAGTGGTGCACAACAGTGCAGCGAACAACACTGCATGGGAGGAGGGTCAGCCACACGGAGGGTGGCCTGATTTTTTGAGTGACCTATGGTGTCCCATGGAGTGTGTAGGGAGCATGTGGAGGCCATGGGGCATGCGCGGATTTGGTGGACTGGTCGTGTGAGATACAGAATGGTGTCGCATTGACAGGGGACACGCGGTCGGGGTAGCCTTCATGTGTAGGACAAGACAGCCTGCAGGTGTGTGAGAAGGACCAGAGGAATCAAGCCGCACCAGGTGGCCTACTGGGATGACTAAGGTGACCCAACATGCAGGTTCAACCCTACAAACTAGGTCAGACTAGGTCAAACCCAGGTGGTCAGACCAGACCGGGCCATGGTCGACCGCAAAAGTCGACCATGAACCATGGTTGGTAGAGATATCATTTAGCCATATAAGATCAGTCACAGTTGACTTCTAAAACAGATGGAGATTTCACAGGGTAGTTAACTTCCATGATTAGTGGACCGACTGTCCAATCATTCCAGGAGCTGGTAGACCCCCTTCTAAACTTCAAATGCCCGTAATTTGCAAAATGTGTGTCTTTTTATTGATCTCTTTGCAGGTTTGGGACACATTCGATGAGATGGTACTTTTTAAATAATCTAAGTTAGTTTTTGTGGAAATTTTTATACAACCCAATGGATTGATGAGTAGGTTCCCCCAAAATGGGCACGCTTTGAGTGTAATCATGTGGATGGATGCGTCTCTGAGACTATGAGACTTTCTGATACTACGTGTCATGACCCGACCCATACTAGGGCTCGAGCCACAACTACCCCAAGCCAGCCTCCATAGGCCAGGGGCCGGCGACTAGCGCTGAAGGCACAACAAACTAGGGGAGGCCTTTGCCTAAGAAACTGTACACAAACACACAGCCAACTCAATACAAAAGTGCAGAGAAAGGAAAGTAATACACAACACTGCTACAAAGGGGCACTCAACATACATGCATCGACCTCTAACCAGCACAAGAAAAGGGTTGAAAAGTACTGATAAGTAAACTGAATAGTAAAAGGGGAAAAACACACGCCCAACCAGAAAGGTGCCACAACCCGACAATAGGTAAAACAAAGGTAAACCGCTAGTGAGTCCCACACCCAAAAAGTCTTGTTACATCCACTAAATGTAGCACAAGCTCCTGTGTCCTCTACGCTCCTCCATAGTCTCGACCGACCTATCTGTCGTTTGCAAGGGCACACCAAGTGCGGGCAAAGACCAAGCAGGGGTGAGTATAAAAATACTCAGTAGGATGCCCCGAAAGCTCGAGGGAGCAACAAGGGAGGTACTAAAATGGTGATCAGTAGACGGAGCAAAGAACAGTGTAACAGTGAAAAAGAGAGAGAGTGCGGCTCAACCAAATAAGAGAAAGGAAGCAGACTCGTCCAGATGCAAGGAGCTAGAGATAGTGAGAAGACAAACTTCTCATTGAGTCTTAGATGCCTATAGCAGAAGAGAAGACTCGTCCAACCAAGAGGATCTAGACACGGAAAGCACATGGCATACCCCGCACATCTTTTCCCCTCCCATAAAGAGAGTAACTGAACCCAAGGAGTGGGAGAAACATTAGAGTGTATATATATTCTCAATGAGAAACCCGAATGAGTGTGTAAGGGGATCTCTATCTCCATGATCAGCCCAAGAAGAGTCACCAATAGTTCAAAGGATATCCAACACTGAATGCAAACATCCCGCACATCAACCTAGGATGTTCAAGTCAAAGGGGCTTAATCACCACACCTCGATACTATCCACTTTGGGTGGGACTAACTCACCCGCATGGCTTTTAGCTCACGTTACAAGGATGCGTCTCGGTGGGAAAGGCACCCCTCATCATTGTATGTCTTAAGTTCATGTCAAATCTTTCACATCGTCAATCCGTATAACCAACGTTCCCGCTCTGGTAGTCATAGAGAAAACGTCTCTGAGTAACATCATTGATAAAGACCGAGTCTGAATGTTGTCGTCCGGTAACCCACTACCCAGCCCCGTTGGAGGTTAAACCCTAAATAAGTCGACGGTGACCCACTACCCAGCTCTGCTGGAGGGTAAACCATAATAAAACATTGGGTAACCCACTACCCAGCCCCGCTGGAGGGTAACCCTAATACATCATTAGGCGACCCACTGTCTAGCCCTACTGGAGGGTAGACCTGGAAGCAGTCAACATGAGACACACTACCCAACCCTACTGGAGGGTAGACTTGGAAGAAGTCGATAGGCGACCCACTTCCCATCCCTACTAGAGGGTTGACCTGGAAGAAGTCGGCAGGAAACCCACTGCCCAACCTTGCTGGAGTTTAGACCCTCAGGAGTTGTTGGGTGACCCACTACTCATCCCTGCTGGAGGGTAGACCCTCAAGAGTCGTCGGGTGACCCACTGCCCAGCCCTGCTAGAGGGTAGACCCAGAATATTCATCGGGTGACCCACTACCCAACCCTACTGGAGGGTAGACCCAGAATAGTCTGATAACTCTGCACTGCTACTGACATCACCAGGTGTCACAAACAACACCACCGTGCATTGTTTTGGAGTGCGTCAAAAAGGGATATTCACCCAAATCACTTTCATATTTCCACATTTAAAAAGATCTTGAAGGAGGTTCCACAAGCCCAAACAGATCACACCATTGCAAACCTCACAGAAAAACACGCGAGATAGACTATTTACTCGCTGGAAATGGCTCCTCATGGAAAAGTTATTCAACACTGCTTTATACCCATAAGGAATATCGTGGGGCCCACACCTTGGTCCCGGAAGAGGTTTATAGAACCATTCCATCACGATGCTCTCAGAAAAACACACCAAAATGACTACTCACACGCCTCAAACGGGTGTCAGAAGAAAAAGGCACAGTACGCTACCCACATCTCAAGAGACGGTATGTGGGGCCCATGCCTCAACTCCAGATCTAACGCCTAAAACCACCTCTGGTCAACTTCGACTCGATTCCAGAGTCACAATGCCGCTGACGGTGCTTAAAAAAGACTCCAGATGCAGAAGTTGCAACATCCCGCGTTATGCGCAAACGGGGCCCTATGGGTCCCACACCTCGGCCCCAAAACACATCACGCAAATCGTACAATTGTGTTCCTTTCTAATAACCACACGGAGTAGGCTATTCAATTCCTCTGAACAGACTTATGAAGCATAAGCCGTAAAAACGCAGCATACGTCCGAAAGCCGCCTCGTGGGGCCCATGCCTCAGAACTGAATTTAGGCAGTCAGATTGCACCATTACAATCCCCTCGAAAAAACACTCAGAAATGACTACTCAAACACCCCAAACAGATGTTGGGTGAAAAAGTGGAGTTTCACCGTAAAGCGTGCGAACCAGGCCCGGTGGGTCCCCCGCCTTGTCTCTAACTCGGATGCTTCGGAGAGCATTTCAAAAAGTCTGCATGAGGACTAGGGTCGCACTACCGCTGATGGCGCATCAATCAGATATCCCAAACAGGAGTTAGGTTTGATACAAAAATTAATTAATTTATTGATTTATTTATTAATTACTCACATTTAGTGTTTCGTGCCACCGAGCAACGAAACCAACCCGTAAAGGTTTCGAACCAACTTTTGAAGGACCGTCTCAGCTCCGGGGCCACCGTACCTCTGACTTCACGTCAAACGGATGTCTGGCTCGCGAACCACATCCATCACAACTTTAATAATAATTTATTATTATTAAATTAAAGCTCCTCGAGTCACCCGTATTTGGGCGCAAAACCCAAAAACCTCAAAACATACTTCAAAAAGTCCGTCACTTTAACATGGACTAGCATCTGCAGAGGGTCTGTCAAATGGACGTGCCATTTAGAAGATAAGCCCACTCGAACAAAAAAAGGCCCATAATTTGGACCGGTCCAGACCGCCGGCCCGTGGCCCAGCCACGGGTCAGGCCCATATCATCGTGGCCCGTTGGCCACAGCCTGCACCACCTCCACCAGGCCACGTGGATAGATTTAATTGAACCAACCAGCCAGGGTGGTCGGTCTCCACGTGCACCATGGACCTGAAGGAGACGGGTCCTATCTCGTCCGCCCCCGGGGTCAGCGCCTCAGGGCCTCCCCAGCCGGCTGAAAGCGACAGGCCGCCTGCGCCCGGCCTCCCTCCGAGCTCCGATGCGATGCCTCCATACACCTGGCTGGATCCCCCTGAAGTCACCCTCTTCGTCTCCCCCTTCGACGGCACCGACACGCCGGATGCCCGCTGCAAAACTGTCGCGCCACGCCACCCATCGTCGACGCTCTGATCCTCTGTTGCACCTGTCGTTCTCCTCCACTTCGAAGCTGACTACAGCTCTGCTTCACCACCGAGCTCCGCCGACCTGCTCGACTCCTCCAGGGTGCCCCCTTCTAGCGCTGCTGTGCTCCACCGCGCTCCGCCACCTACGACTCGACCTCCAGTCGCCACCCCTCGCAAGAGCCAAACCTTTGGCCAATCCCCCCAACCACTCCGGTGGTTGGAAAAATTTTCTGACCCCGGTTTCAGGATCCAAGGGGCCGGAGCTTCACAACGCCGGCCCTAGCTCGTCGAATTGTCGAGAATTTCACGCATCCAAAATTCGGACGAAAAACGCTCAAGAATAAAAAATTAAACGAGGCTCGGGCGTTGGCCGTGTTCGTTCGTCCAATGACCCTAATTCTGAAATTGATGAATTAGAATGAAAAAATCTAAAAAACTCCATGAATTTCACGAAGTTGCTAAATTTAATCTGAAATCATACCTCTTTGGATACGTTCATCGTTGGCGACGATCCTGCTCGATCTCGCTCTGATCCGCCGGAGACCACAACTCAATCCGGCAAAGAAAAGTGAAGAACGCCAAAGAACGACAAAGAACGCTTGAGAGAGATATATATATATATATAGAGAGAGAAGGGAGAACCCCCAACTCTTACTCTCCTATTTATAGGAAAACCCGCTTAGCGCGGAATCAAAAATCACTATGCCCTCTCATTTTATGTCGTGCCTAGGAAAAATGCCCCATTTAGAACTCAACGGAAGTCTCGGATTTCCATTCCAAGACTTCGTTTGAAAGTTATTAGAAAAGAACACCAGTGATAAAAAAATCACTCATTATTTCAAAAAGACGGTTTTTCCCCTGGGTGACATCTCTCACAGTACGCCCGCGCCCACAACTTTTACACCCTACCTAGGGTAAACGGAACGCTTTGGACTCAGCGGTGCCCTCTATTTTCCAATTTGAGCTACCGTTTAAGAGATAATTGAATTTAACCATTAAACGAATAAATTAATTGTTTTATTTATTAGTTTAATGTTCCGTTAATGGGTGAAGGGTCCCAATGTCCCGCACCGACATGCTTTATGTCGTTCCTGGGGTAAACACCCCTTTTCAGACCCATCCGTACTCTCAGATTTATGATCCTAATTACTACTTAGGAGTTATCCCATTTATTTGGCATTCCCAGTGTGAACACACTGAAAAATGAATTCCGGCCGCACCAGGGATCAAAATCGCACGCCATCTGAAGGCGCTGCTCTAGACTAACATGTAGAAATATTCCAAAGTCTTATAGGGTAAAACCTAGGTCTCTACACTACGTGACTTACCAAGACTACGTATCTTACTGAGAATATGTGTCTTACTATGACTACATGTCTTGTCAAGATTGATAATCTCATCAGGACCATGTGTCTTATCGATATTGGGAGTTTTTTGGTTTACCTCAGATAATCCTATTTTGCGTTCTATGGACCTATACCAGTGAGAGATGACTATGTATTTTTGTTATACATTATGTATTAATTTATTTTATAGTTCGTGTATTTATTTGGGTTATACTTTTTGTATTTTCTTATGGTATACTCTGTATATTTCTTTGTGTTATTCTTTGTGTACTTCATTTGTGGTTTCAGGATGTCCTACTGAGTATTTTTTTTTCTCACCCCTACTTGGGATTTACCACTACATGTCATGTCTTGTGAAGATGATCAATACTTTGACGGGGTCCTAGGTAGTCCATGACTAGGTGGTTCTTAGAGAGACCAGATAGTCGAGGTGTTCTCCTATGCAGACAATTGTCTAGTACATTTTTCTTCAGGAAGGGTTTTCTATGGATGAGTTTTAGGAACTTGTGCATTAACTTTTATAGACAATTTATTTTGGTGGGCTTGTATTCTGGACCTGTTTACCTACCAATTTTTTGGTGTTTTACTCTGTAGTTGGTGTCTTAGTGTATGCATGCATTTTTTATTTAGTTTTTTAAAATTTCACCATTTTGGGCTTTGATTTAATTGTGTGTGTGTAGGTACTTAGAAAAATGTCTCTTATTTGTGAGATATGCCTACTCAATGCTACTCACCAGGACCTGCCTATTGGATGTGGGGTTGGGGTAGTCATGGAATGGGACCCTTTGGGACTAGTTGGGAAGAATAAACTGTTATTATGAATATAAATATATAATGTATTCAATCCATACGGTATATGATTCATCAAAATTGATAACATGTTTGAAAATGATAAAAGAATAAAATGATTTTTATCTTGGATGAAATAGTTTTTAAAGATGTATGTCAAAATATAAGATTTTAATATTCCACTACCAATCAGTGGCATATTTTAAAGGATAATATTTTTTTAAAAAAATTATCCAAACAAATAGAATATCATATTTATCGAGGAAATAATAGTTTTATTCATAAATAATTTCAAAAAGAAAATATGTTTTATTACCTAAACACAAATAAGTTTCTATTTCTTGGCATTATATTCTGAAGAGAAAATAATTTCTAAGATTATAGTGGGAGTATGTTCTTGTAGGTTTCAGACATATTGAAAGTACCTATTGGTCTTATGGCTAACTCAAAATTTTCAAAATTCAACGGATTTTCTAAAATGTACATGAAAAATGAAAAACATTTAGAAGAATACTGACAAATAAAATCATAAAATGTATAGGATATTTTTCACATTTAATTTATAATTAATTTAATAGAAATAATAAATACATTAGTCATGATTTATTTCGTAGATGAAGGTTCTCATCATCTAAAAATAATTCATCTTCTCATTTAATGAATTGATGATGAAACAAAGTATATACCCTCTAATAGTGATGCACATGTGTTATTTTGATCTTGAAACATCCTAGATGGTAATTTGTGAGCTAGAGAAGTGGTACTGATTGTCTTGTGTCAATCCATTCATTATTTTCTTTATCCCTTCATTCTATAAGGATCATCTATTGATCTCTCAAACATAAGAAGACGGGAAGCATGAAGAGATAATCTATCAATCTTGATAGAAATCCCCATACTCATTCTTCGTTGAGAGAGAATTCTCTGTGGAGGGAAATATTATGCATAATGACTAACCCATTGAAATTCTCAAAGTAGTCTTTTTATAGAGTTATTATTAATGTTTAATATATTTAATTAATTTCAAAAAGTCCCTTAATAATATATTAAACCCATAATGAACCTCATTCCATGTAAAATGTTATTATTATTATTTTATTTCATGGTGTGCTCTAAACCGCACAATGCTAAATATTATATTACAATTTGGAAAATAAATATTTATTAGCATCCCACTAACTAGGCCTTATCATCATCCTTGACATTTATTGAATTACCATATAAATATATACCATAAATAAATATTATATAACTTTTTTAGAGAATAAAATATTTATTTTAATATTAACATAATTAAGTAAATTATTTATTAGAAAATAGTTATTTACTAAATTGAGAAAAAATTAGTTAGATATATACATTCAATAAATAAAAAATATCATATTCCACCTTTTTCATGTGTATCTCTTATGTTTGGTTTCATCTCATCTCCATTTTGAACAAACTCCATGCATTTAAAAAATCCATACTTAAAATTAATTTACTCCACACATAGGTTAAGGGAACTAAAATGGGGTTTACATAAATGAAATTATGGGTAAGTGGGACCATACACAATAATAAAGTATCGATGAATCACATGACATCATTTTACTTTAATAATAATAATTAGAAACCTTGCAATTATTAAATTAAAAGAAATCATACACATACACAGGTTATTCAAATCTCATGATCATCCACTTTTGAAACAAATATGAATTTAAAATAACTGGATAGGATTCATATTGGTTCATTATATTATTAAGATAAAACATGAAAAAATTATTCTGAATAATTGTCTTATGAATCTTTTAATCCATTTTATCTTAATCCCCATCCAACCTGTCCTAGAGATATCCACACAATGTGATATTAAATAAATTAAATTAATTAATTTTATATAAAATTTAGTAAAGTGTTCATCTTTTACTTTGATCCAACATGGTGTATACCCGTCTTAACCACTCATCATGGTATTTGTCGTAAATAGTTCACTCAGACGACATATCTTGAACACAGAATATGATGTAATTTCACGACGTGTGTTGTTAATAAATGAAACATGGGATACATGAAAATTACAATGCATGTGTCAATTTAATGTGTGTGAATTATATAGTATTTAATATCTATACATGACTTGTAGTTCTAAAATTTATATGAAATTTACCTAGGCATCTAATATCATATAAAATCTATCATATGGTGTGTGTGAGTCAATAAATGACACGTGAAATATATAATGATAAGGTTTATAGAGTAATAAACTATTTGTAAAATTTATAAATATATTTATTGACATAGTGTACAACCTTATTTGGTGTGTATTCCACATAAATGGTATTAATTAATTATGTAGATATTATTTAATTACACCACATGTGAATTAATTACGTAGCATATAAAAAAAATAGATTTTGTGTAAATTAATAAAACTACATGTTTATTAATCACACCATATGTATATAAATTACCCCATGTGTAAATTAATTATATGGTATGTGAATTAATTACACTTTTTATGAATTAGTTATACCATATGTCAATTAATTTCATGGTGCGTGAATTAATTACACCATGTGTAAATTAATTACATTGTGTGTGTGTATTAATTACACCGCATATGTATTAATTACATTGAGTGTAAATTAATTATTTCACATCATATTTAATTAATTACTCTATTTATATTGACCACAAGACCATTCCATCATGTGGGATTAAATGATATATTAGTGACTCACATATTGTGTAACCTTGAAAACCATGTGTCATACCTGAATGGTCCTTCATATGTAATTCATATATTATTAACTAATCTAGGTTATATGAATAAGAAACAAATAGGGGATGAAGATATATGAATAATGATATTATAGTACTGAATAAAATAGAAATTAAAACCATCTTTAAATGCATAAAATATTTACAAACAATAAATAATTATAAATTTAATCATGACAACTTTGATACCACTAGTTAGTTCCCGATGCAGTGGAATCACCAATTCAGCCTATGGCCCACTTGAATTTTTTATAATTCATTAGATCAAATTAAATGTACATGGTGATGAATTTCATGAACAATGAAAATCATTCTGAAGAACATTGGTAAATACTAACGGAACCAATAGATGATCTTTTTCATGTTAAATTTATACTTAATTTAATAGTAAAAATAAATACCTCGGTTTTGATTTATTTTTTCAATACAGGTGTTTATCATCCAAATTATGTTTAGTTTCACTTTCATTGCACCAATGATGACCCAAATTATATCCCCTCTAGAGGTGATCCATACATGTTCCTTTGATGCAAGAAAATAACTGATTATACGTGGGTTTCTAGCACGCCAATATCAATTGCCTTTATTATCTCCTTTGATCACCACCATGATCCCTTATTTCAAGAAGGATCATCTCTTAACATCTCTATCATGAGAGGAAGATAAAGAAGAAGAGAGAGTCTCTCAAGACTGAGATAAAACCCAAGAGTCATTATTTTTTAAGAGAGAATTTTCCAAGGAGAATATTGTACACAACGACCAACCCCTTACAATTCTCATAACAATATATTTATAAAAATAGTTTTTGTATTTAATATATTTCATTTATTGTAAAAATACCGTTATTAATATATTAAACCCCCAACGAACCCTATTCCATGCAAAATATTATTATTATTTTACTTCATGGTGTGCTCTAAACTGTACAATGATAAATATTTTTTTACAAACTAATAAATAAATATTTATCACTTGACCAATAACTGGGTCTACTCCTCCTCTACAAAATTTATTAGATTCCTAGAAAAATATATATCATTGATAAATATTATATTCACCATTTAGAAAATAAAATATTTATTTTAATATTCACGTAATTAAATAAATTATTTATTAGTAGATAGTTATTTATTACCTTGAGAAGAACAAAATATAAATATATACATTCCATAAATGAATAAAAATTATATACAAATTCCAATGAAAAGATATTTATTTTAATATTCACAAAATTAAATAACTGGCTTATAAACTAATAATTACTTATTACCTTGCAAATAAAAAGAGATAAATAAATATTATAATTTCTTGTAATTAAATAATTACCTTGAAAATAAATATTTTTTAAATATTTATGATAAATTAATTAAGATTTAATTTTACTTCATAGTCTGAATGATAATATTTTACCCAACCGTTAAATATAAATAATATTTAACTGAGATCAATGGAAACACTTTGTGTGTAACAATCTAGGCATATTCCTTAAAGTAATTAGATGGTCTTGCTGAAAGTACAAGATTATTATCTACCAATGATTCAAGGTACCCATAGAGAAATAATATATGCCACAATGAAAAAAAACCACATATGAACACTCATTGTGTTAAATAATTCTTTTAACTAAATTTCTCATCAAGAAGGATGCACAACTGTGCCATCAACCTATGTGCATGATATGTATTTTTTTTATCTGAAATAAATTAATCATTACACTATATACATAGAATTTAATGTGATTATTATATTTCAATCGAAGGGATGAAATATCAACATCCAAAATGATGTAAAGGACTAAATAATTTATTTATTTATTCATTAGTAACACATCGTTTGTGATTGACATAGTGTGCCAAACTTCAACAAGATTATAATTTTTCATGGTTTATGGAAATACATAAAATTATGAAATTAATTGTATATATTAATAATAATACTAATGTCAAAGGATCATTACACATTCTACTAGATGAGAAAATCCAATAACACATAAACATGTTGATTTTATATAGGTTGATCTGTTGTCATAATCACTCATATTAGAGATTACAAAGTGTGGACTTCATGATATGATGTCTCATATGATTATGATTACTCACACCTAATGACCAATATACTATGTCATCATAGAATGTTATCTAAATGTCGAACAACTTTTAATAATATCATCATATAATTTCATAAATCTCATCATAGTGGTGAATTTTTATGAGCTTTTCTTTAAAATAAATATTATGTGAAATTATCACATTAATATTGTACATGAGAAAAATCAATATCTAAATTGGTATTTATTAATTTCTCATAAAACTCATAATTTTTTAGAACCCAAAATAGGAATAGTATGTGGATAAACCACTTAGTATACTATATCATACACCACAACATTCTCAAATATTCTAGATATGGACACCACTGGCAGTAATGAGTTTTCCTTATATATTACCCTATCATTTATATGATATGATATAAAATTGAAATGTATGAAGACAAGTGTTAAATTCCATTGATCTCTAGTATTTACACTTCTCTATACACTAGGATATCATCTAGTTCATTTTCCAAGTATTATTGGATAGTTCTACCTATAAATTGGTGAAGATTTGTTAGATCTATTTCATATTCTCCTATTATAAATTATGCATCATCAAAATCAAACATCATTATATATCATGACATATGAGATATATTCCTTGAACTTAATCTTGTGAAATTATTTTATATCAATAATTCTTTCCTATACCCACACATATTCAACTAAAATGATTATATTCCACTAACAATTAAATATTAAATTATTCCAACCAATATTTTTCAAAACATTTTCAATATATATACTTTAACTAGATTTATCAAATCCATGGATATTTTTTATATATCATGTTCTTTATAAATTGGATTCTTCTTTAAGTTGTTATTGGAGAAACTCACTCATTAGTCTTAAATACTAGTAGTACATAACATTTATTTTCCATACGTTATCAACATATCAATCTTGAAAACTAGAGTGCTCCCACTAGCGTGTTAGAGTCACATGAAACACCTCTATTTATAAATGAATATTCTAGGATAAATATGAATCATAAATGAATTAATGTAATTTTCATATCTTATAGGCATTTCTTTATTTCATCGACCCTTTCTACTCATTCCACATACAAATATACCATAGTGTCTCCTTATAGTTATGCCTTATAGGAATATTCTATAAGGTTTCCTCCCTGTGAGGTGTTCGTAACAATCAATATACCAATTTGATGATCAAAGAAGTATGATTTGACATATGGAATTAAAAAGAATGATGATTGGTGTATAGGTTTTTCCATAGACTAAACTATTCAATGTTCAATCTTGCCTTATTGGTTTCATCTTACACTAGATATTTATACATTCTCTTTAATACCCACTAGGAGTGTCAAGTCTTAGAGATATCCAAAATACAGACTCCTGAGATCTTTATATAGGGAATATATTACTAAATTCATATATACTTTTCAATCTTAGAATGTTTCTATTTATCATTCCTTTGTAGTAATTATTATTATAAAATAATAATATATGTATCACCCACCACAATGAAAATAAACCACATCTTTGGTTATGAATTCTCATGCATTAGTGGTTTCTGGAAACACTCATCCAACTAAAATTAGTTTATTCCCTCATTTCTATTATAAATATTGTATATATATTTCTTTAACCCATAAAATTTAAGTCTTCTACCACTATACATAAAGACATAGGTTTCCTTTATTGAAACATATTAGGTCTTAATAAGACATTAAAATCCATAGTGGCTATAAGATTATAAACTAATATGCACTAAGTTTTTATTGTTAATTTGTAGCTAAAAACAATTATTAACAAAAAATTACAACAAACACTTTATATAGTGACCCCATATATTATTATCATATCAAATTTATTATATCCATTTTAAATATAGTTGGAATATTGTTAGTCGTTTTCATTTCTATTTTCAAAACTCATCTTAGAAGAAATTATGAAAGACATGTAATACATATAAGACTTTTCATTGATCATACTTTTACTACCATCACTATATTAATGTATATAAAGAAAATTTAGCTTTTAAATACCTTTAATCAACTTGTTTATGATCAATGATTACTTAGATAGTATGTTCTCAGAAAAACATGCTCATAGGGTCCTTTATCGTCCCCAAGTGAACTCATTTACTTCACCGATGTAACACCCGACATTAAATTATAGTAAGTGAACATTATATTTTTTTTAAACTATAATAAAATGAACATTTTAATATTTTATTTCATGAAAAATATAATTTTAAAGGATTAATATAAATTTAAAATTTAATCGGACAAAATAATCCTCGAACAAATTTTTTA
This sequence comes from Viscum album, assembly GCA_963277665.1. NCBI lineage: Eukaryota > Viridiplantae > Streptophyta > Magnoliopsida > Santalales > Viscaceae > Viscum > Viscum album. The sequence goes on from OY728151.1 coordinate 572,602,346, forward strand.
AAATTCCCCTTTGAAATAAGATTTTATGAATTATTGAAAATTTAGTATTTAAATATTACTACATTTATTTATTATAATTATTTTAATATATATAATTAAATATTTATTGACATTAAATATTATAGAAATAAATATAATATCATTGTATGGAATAAATGATATATTTCATAAAGAAATTTTTAAAAATAGAATAATGTCTTTCAATTTTAATTAATTAAAATAATATATGATTATGAATGGTTTAAAATATATGTATATATTATATATCTAAATATATTATTTTAAATCTATATAATGATTATTACTAGTAATATATTTGAAATAATATCATCTTAATCTTAAAAAATGTATTTCTTGAAAATAGTTGTCCACGCATTTGGCAGCATTATTTTTAAATTAATTTCTGCCACTTTTGTCAATTAAACATGAAAAAATGTATTCCATATTTTAAATAAGAATAATTAATATTATTTAATAATATAAAATTAATTTTTTATGGTAATTAATAGTAATAATAATAAAAATTGATTACTATGGTTAAGGTCAAAACGACTTTATCGAGCAGTTAATCTATAAAGATAGGTGTTAAAATAGCAAAAAAATAAAAACTATTTCGTTGGAATTATTTTTACATTAAACTTGTTTAATTATAATATTATCCTTTTTGGATCCATTTTTACAAGAAAATTACTTAACATTATTCTAAAATGTTCAAAAATTACAGGTGTGCCTCTCACATCGATTATAAAAAGCTACCTCATTCCCTCGCTTCTTCACATATATTATGTCATTTATCTTGACCAAAACCAACTAAAATATCTCCCAAAAATCCTTATTCTCATTATATATATTCTATTTTTTTCCACGAGACAAAACCTTGGGTTCCTAATAAGAGATCCAATGGAGGTTTTTCTAAGCGAACGTAATTGTCTTTACTAAGATCTTTATTTTTTACTTCTTCTTTTACCACATTCAATTATCTATTAAAATATTCAATATAATAACACAAATATCTATCATATAGTAATGTTTTATTATTTTTATTTCATAAAATTTATCCATCACATTCTCTATCAAATGGGAAACAAAATCGTCGCTCATGTGTACGACAGACTAACACCTCACGAACTAATGTGATTTGTTTTCCTTCACCAAATAACATGGATAGTAATAATAATGGAAATAATGAATATATATATGATAATTATTTCATTATATTGATTACAAAAAATAAATATATCATTCAATCCATATAGTTTCACCAATTAATGGAAATCATAACATCACTTGTGCATATGTATGACCTACCCTCTCCATGAAGTGATGTGAACCCTTTTTTATTTAAAAATATAAATAATTATTATAAAAGATATAAAATGAAAAAATATTATATTTATAACATTAATTTAATTCTATAGATGATTCAACTATATCATATGAATGGGAATCTAGAATTCTATGACAAAACATGCATGAAAAAATGAAGTAGTTAACACTAGAAACAGTAGTAATATTGAAATATTATTTAGGAACGAGAGATAAGATGTTATAAGATAGTAATATATTGTATTATAAATATCAATATGGTTATGATATAAATTTATAACATGTTTAAAACTGTTAATACAGAAGGTTAATTTATTTTCAACAAAAGGGAAGTGTGAGGTATGATATTTAGTCTCAAATTCAACTCCATTGAAAAACATATGATATTATACACCTATTTCATTTTATGTGGTGTATATACTACCCCTTTGATATATTTAACCTTAATAAAGATTTATTCTGGATTATTAGTCTTTTAATTCATGTTTTTCGTCCAAGATAATAGAATTTAAAAGTTATAAAATAGGTAATGGTTTATTTTAAAACCAAAATTTTTTGGGGATTGCATTAATTTTTATTGATAGAATATCATATTTCAACCTTCATAAAACCCATTTATTTTCTTATCATATAGATATATAAGGATTTTATAAAAAATATTGTAAATTTTCCTCTCTTTGGAACTTAAACCAAGTCAATAAGTTTATAAAATACAACCCAATTGTGTTTCTCTTTTAATCAGATTTTTTTCTATGTCCATATTTTTCAAGATTGTTTTAAAAATTAATTTTTGATACTCAAAATATTTATTATGAAAATTTTATATTATACTATAATTTTTAAAAGGTTTAAAATAAATATTTATATTTTTTTCTGAAAGTTTCATTTTTGAATTTCTTTAAAAAAATCAAAAGGAATGTTTTTAATGTATACGACATTAATGAACTTCCCTATCACCATTACGATTTTACAATATATAGCTTCATCTAAAAAAATTCAATATTTATTTCAAAGAAAAATATTAAATTAAATATTATTTTAATATTTTACTTCAATTTTACTTACTTTTTGAAATGATATGTTTTTTCAAAACCAATATTCTTGATTAACTGATAGTCATCTCCTATTACTTATTAATTTTAAGGTCATTAACATTATCTTGAAACATTTCCTTTCTTACCATCATTGTACAATATATTTCTCTTAAATATTTATAATCTTTTATCATGAATGTAATTATTCCCTAAATTGTATACCATTTCTATATATAATTTTTTACTTTAAAGGTTACGTGATTAACTGGGAAAATATTGATATTTCATATTATTTACTCAATAAAGTTATGTTCTATAAAGCATGTTGTTTGTGAATTAAATTGATCATTAGATATATGAGGAATTAATTGTTTATTCCTTGAAAGGTGGGTAATGTTTATAGATATCTTTTTAAAGTATTAACAGGTCTCATATGACAAATCAGTTTGAAAAAATTATTAAATGGGGATGTGGTGTCTACCTACCAATTTATTAAACTATCTTACTATAAGATCTTAATGGTATAGATATCAAAATGTTTGAGACCATGATGCACAATATTATAAATTTTATTCAGTTATAATTCTATCATCCTTATTTATGAGATTATTCTATTGATATTTTCCATGGATGCATGTTTTTCCTTAAGTTATTAATTAAAATGCATGTGTTTTAAGTTATTTACCTTTCTATTTTGATTATTCCATATTTTACCATGATATATTCCACTTTATATAAACCTTATTGATAATTTTATCTCACCCTTATATTGTATCCTTTCCCTAGTTTATGAAGAATAAGTCTTCGAATGAGTTTCAAGGATGAAAAATGTTTACTCTTGTTTGGTTTTATATGTTATTCCCAATGTAAAATGGGTATCATGTATGTATATATATATATATCTCCAAGAATACTAAATTGATCAATCCATTAGGATTATATTATTATTTTTTATGTCAATGTAACAAAGTAAACACTAGATCAGAGTTACTAGGGTTGGGGTTTGTATAACATAGTATATATAAAATTTCATAAAAGAATTTCATAAATTATTTGAATTTACCTCTAATATTAGAAAAGATCATGTGGACTTAGAAACAAATCAGGAAGTAATATGTCCTACCTTTATTTATAAAGGTTTATTTATCTAAAATATGATAATTAGTTTGTTAATATACCTAGTATCTTAGATCAATAGAGACTAAAACACTTATCTAAATATAAACAGGTCAACAACTATCAATTTATCTTAAGAAATTATTATCTTGAAACCAATAAGTAATTAATTATTATATTATTCAACATTTCTTATTGGCTATGTATTTATGATTCTATAATTATTTAAATATTATTTTAGTATTAAATACCACAACAAAATATATTTCAAATATGAAATAATATCTCATTATCTTTAAAATAGACACTATGATAAACTTTTTTTGTAATACTCAATATAAAAATATAGTTTTAACAAGGATAATTCCACTATACAACCCAAAATATTTGTGCTTCTCATTACAGATCTAGGAACCAACCATATTTTGTTCCTTTAAGAATACAACTTACTTATTTTAATATTTATATACTTACTTGGTCAAGGTATTTTAAATACTTATGTGTGTGTGTGAAAACAAATACTAAATCAGTATCTCAAAAAAATTATGTTTATTGATGAATATATTAAAAAAAGATTCTTCTTATTGATTATTCTTTAATTAATAAAAATTATTATTCTAATGACCATTCTTACCACATGAGAATAAAATATCCTCATGTTCATTTATTTCCTATTTAATCTTCTTTCTCTTCAAAGGATATCCTCAAGGAACCATTGACTCTAAAATTGACATGGGATTTTCAACCTTTTACTTTAGTAAATAAGGAATGAGGAAACATATTACATAAAAACTTATATATCTAATGAAGTAAAGTCAAATATTCCTTAGCAATTTATCTATATTGTTCATCTAGAATTAGAATAAAAAGGATAATCTTGAGAGTGAGGATAATAATTTGATATTAATGGATGATTTATTATCCAAATTGAAGCCCAATATTAGTATCTTAGAAATGTACTATGATATTTTGAATACATGTTTAGTATCTAGTTTTCTCTCTTCCAATTTACACTGGTGAAGTGATGCGACAATATCATTTATTTAGGTCTCGTATTTTATCTTTTTAGATTAAGGAGATAAGACTTCCTAGTCAAAAAAATCATGTCCTTATGTTAAATTAACATCTTTTCCAATATAACTGGTTATTTGATGAATTAAACCAGAGAATCGTCTTATATAAATTTCATATAGACATCATTCTCGTAATTTTCTTTCTACTAAGGTAGATGATTAGAAGAAGGGGTTCTAGAACATATTACAAATTATCTGAAATTAATGCAATGTAAAACATATATTACACTCTGGGAAATTTCTTCTTGTGAGGATATTCTCTGAGTTAAGTAATATTCATATATTTTTCACTGTTTTTCTTAACATTTTTTCTATAATAATTAAAATAGATGATTAGTACTTTACTTCATTTGAAAATAAGTTAGAAGAAATTATTTAATTATATTATTAAGTATCCCACTATTTTATTAATTCTCAATGACCATTTCCATTGAACTTCAAAAGTCTCCTCATGGGGAAATTATAATTTCAAGTATCACTATTTATATTCATAAAATCCAAAAAAAAATCCATGAAAATTGTAAGAAAATATTTAGGTAACTAATATTTCCAACTATAAACTATAAGCTCTTTGATCCATTGAGTGGACTCCCAGATCCATAAATATGGACTCATAATTGCTTAACACTTTTCTCCAAAAAAAATCGAAGGCTAAGTCCATTAAAAATAATAAATATTTGGTTATGTAGGCCTACAGTCTTAGTTTAGACATCTCAATTATTAAAATTCCCCCCCCAAATATCCTGAATTGACACTTTAACTATAGTTCCATCTTAATTAAGATGAAATAAGGCTTAGTTTGACTTAATATTTGATTGATAGGTTTTATTCATTATCGTTAAATTTGATTATTTTATATTTTACATGTACTCTTAATATTAAGTGTATTTTACTTAAGTGATAAAACATGTACCTATAAAATATTTAAATATAATACTCTTTATTTTAATTTTATATTTACATTTTAATCTATTTATTTAATTGATCATAGTCTTGCATTTATAAAATAAATCATGAAACTCACAGATATAAAATAAATGAAACATGGAATGATCACATGCTTTAACTCTTGGTTTTTTATTAAGTGGACAATAAATAAACTATTGACCCTTAGTGAAAGAAAACGCATTGATCTAGTTGGGTCTTGATTTATGGTATTCCACCTCCATCCTATGTATCTTCTAGGTTTAGTTTACCTCATCTCCATCTTGAAGAAACTCCATACACCTAGGAGCTATATCCTTACAATTTATTGACTTCACAAATAGGTGAAACAAACTAGGAAGGAGTTCATATAAAATTACCATGGGAACATGGAATTATACCAAATATGGAGGGAGGGATGAATTTTAGGCCATTATTTTAATTTGATGATAAAAAATACAAAACCCCAAGAAATAATTAAATTGAATTAAACCACACACATAAATAGTTTGGTCTAAAATAATTATCATCCACTTATTCAATGAATTATTGTTGAAAATAATTGGTTATCATTCATTTCAATTAATTATTTATTAATATAAAACACCTGTGAATTAATCAAATTAATTATCTAATTAATCAGTCAATTCATTTTATCTTAATCCCCATCCAAAATATCCTAGATATAGGCATACACCATGATTTCAAATAAATAAAATTAATCAATTTTATTTAAAATTTAATTAATTACACATCTTTAAATTTGAACTAGCATGGTGTATACCCGTCTAAACTACTCTGTATGGTCCTTAATGTATATAGTGTACTCCCACAACATATTGCATTCAAAACATGTGATATAATTTCAAAGAATATACTATCAATAAATGTCACACATGACACATGAAAATTACATGGCTTGTATTGATTTAATGCATGTGAAGTATACAGTATGTAACGACCATACATAACTTTTAGTTCCAATTTTTAAATGGAAATAATTAATTGTTTTATATCATATAAAACATATCATGTATCATGTATGAGTCAACAAATAACATGAGGAACACATAATTATGAGATTTATAGAGTAATAAATTAATTTTTAATTTTCTATATAAATTAATATATGTGGTGTACGTCCTAGAATGTAATTTATTCCACAAAAAAATTAAAAAAAATTATGTTGCATGGATTTAATTTCACCACATGTGAATTAATCACATGAATGTAAATTAATCACATCATGTGTAAATTAATTACATTGTGTGAGTATTAATCACATAGAATATGTAATAATTTATCCAAATTTAAATTCATTTCATAGAATGTGAATTAATTACACATCATATGAATTAATTACACCATATATTGATTAATTATATAGCAGGTAAAATAATTACACCATGTGTAATTTAATTACATTGTGTGTGCATAAACTACACAAACCATGTATAAATTACATTACTTGTAAATTAATTATTTTTTGGGTGATTTAATTAATTACTCTATGTATATTGATTACAAGACCATTGTGTCATTTGGGATTATACGACATGTTATCTATCTACATGTCATTTAACCCTGCATAGTGTGGGCTACCATTGGACGTTTCTACATATCTTATCCATATATTATTAACCAATTTGGGATATATGGTTGTGGAATAGAGTGGCTGATAATAGATCTAAAATAATATTATAATAATGAAAAAAATGGGGACTAAATTTAAATTTATAACCAATCAATAAAAAATAAATAATTACAAATTTAATCATAGAAACTATGATACCACTTGTAGGTTATGGACATATTTTATTTCCTATTATGATTATTACCAACTCGACATATGTTGGATTTAACAGGTCTTCCATAATATACATGATGATGGACACCATTACCAATGAAATGTTTTCCAAATAATATTGAAAAATAACATGGAAACCAAGAGTGAATCTTTTCCATGTTAAATCTATATTTAATTTAACAGAATGAAAAAATATATTGGTCATGATTTTTTTCTTTGATGTAGGTTTTGGTCATATAAAAATAATTCTATTACACTTTCATTGCATTGATGGGGAACCGAAGAAGATACCCTCTAGCTGTGATCCAAACATGCTCCTTTGATCTTATAACTTCAATGATTGTACTTTGGGTTCTAGAATAGTGGTACAAATCATCTTGATTTTCCCTTTTTATTGCTATCGGGATCCCTTTAGTTTGGAAGGATTGTTTATTGATCTTTCCAACCTACGAATAAAGTGGAATGAAGAACCTATTGAACTTTAGAGAAAACCCTAGAGTCCATCATTTGGAAATAATTATATAGGGAGGATAATCTTATGAACAACAGCCAATCGTTCTCAATCCCATAACAGTCTATTTATAGACCTAGGGTTAGGTTTTAATATATTTAATTAATTTTTCAAAGTCCCTTAATAATATATTAAACAGATAATGAACCTCATGCCATGTAAAATGATAACAATATTATTTTACTTCATTATTTATGATAAACCATGCAATGATAAATATTATTTTACTATTTAGTAAATACATTTTTTCCACTATAATAATAACTAGGCTTTCTTGTCCTCCTTGACATTTATTGAATTCCCATATAAGTATATGTAATAAATTAATATTATATTCATAACATAGAAAATAAAATAATTGTTTTAATATCCATATAATTAATTAAATTATTTATTAGTAAATAATTATTTATTAACTTGTATATAATAAAAGAAAAATATATACATTTAATAAATAAATAAATATTATATTCATAGTATGGAGAATAAATATTTATTTTAATATTCACATAATCAAATAAATTATTTATTACCTTGTGAATAACAAGACATAAATAAATATTATAAATTCATGTAATTAAATATTACCTTGAAAATAAATATTTATTTAATATTTTTGATTAATTAATCCTAAATAAATATTAGAGCATAGTCTGGAGAACAATATTTATTATAATCATTAAATGTAAATAATGTTTAATTGAGATCAATGGAAACACTTTATGTGTAACCATATAGGACTCAGCCTCGATACCATTAGGTGAGCTTGCCTAAAGTTAAATATTACAATATATAAATGAATTAAGTCACCCATAGAAGAAAAAATATATTTCATAATAATAACAACCATGTACGAACACACAATGTGTAATATAATAATTTTGTCTCAATATCTCATTAAGAAGATTTCACACCCATGTCATAAACCTATATTCTTGACACATATTCTTTAAATTTTTGAAAAAAATAATCATTACATTGTGGACATGGAATTTAATGTGAATATTTTGATTCATTAAAAGTTCCAAGATATTAACTTCCATTAATATATATGGGACAAATCTTTCCATGACTTATTTAATATTATAATATCATTAATGATGCAACCAACATACCAAAATTCACCAAAATATTATTTCATCATTATATATGAGAATACATCAATGTTTGAAAGCCATAAAATTTATTAATAATAATGATAAATTCAAAGGATCATTACACACACTCATATATGGGAAAATCCAACGACACATAAACATGTGGACTTTCTAGGGGTGAGTTTGTTCCCATAATCTCCTATCTTGGAGATTTACATGTGAGAACTTCATAATAAGATGTCTTATCAACTTATGAGTACTAACACCTAATGACTAAAATACTATGTGTCCCATCATAAAATGTTATCCAGTCAAAAAAAATTAAGAATAATGTCATAGAAATTCAAGGTTCTCATCATAGCATAGAACTATAATGACTTTTTCAATATCACAGATATTCTAAGATATTATGAAATTAATGTCACATGGGAAAAAAATAAGTAAGTGAAAATATATTTATTATTATTTAAATCCATTAATATAAAGGATGTCTAAAGTATAAAGTAATTATTTTTAGGACACAAACTCCAATAGTTTTGACTTTGAGAAGATCAAAGTTAGAAAATAAAATATTTTTCCAATAAAAATAAAATTTTAATGAAACTTTATATACTAGTGGATTTTAATATTTTTTTTAATGGAATAATGTAAATTGTTACATTTTTTACCATAAATATATCAAGGAAATGCTGATAGAGTATTTACAAGAGATGATGATGATGATGAACATAGAAAGAGTTATAAGTAGACAAAAAAGTTAATAACATTGTAATATTTTATATTGTGATGTAAAGGATTTTAAATATATGTTCAAGGATTTAAACATTTGTAATTGGATTCCTAATTTTAACTATTTTTAAAACTAGTTTCCCTTATAAATTTTACCCACAAATGAAGTTTAGTGGGAGATTTTTATCAGGTAATCACATAGATATGTGTATAGAAGTACATAGAGATGTAATGAGGACAAAAAAACTATAATAATGTAGAAAAAAAGGATAATATGGAATTATATCATATATGATATGTTATAAAGTCACTTATTTATGATTTTGTTAAGAATTATTAAATAAGTTTAAGGATATAAACTCTATCATGTTATACTAAAAGTAAATATCCACTTTTTCATTCATTAATGTTGGATATATATATATGTATATATATCATGAAGGGAAAAGATAATTGACCTATTAATGTATAAATTTTTTTTATCCCTAATAAATGTTTTTCATGGATTGTTATAGGTTTTAATGAATTAATAAGGTTAGTATGAGTAATATTATTGTATCAAGATATAGACAATTTTCATGAGGTATAAAATGGGTTTTGTGCATAGGATGGCTCACTAAGTATATACCACATCTATTGTTATACACTATGTATTTTCTATACTAGGAATCTATGGTTCATATTTGGATTTCCCTATACTTATGTTTGGATATATGCATAACATAAGAACATTAACAATTTGATACCTTTCTCATGCAAGACTTGAATGTTGATTATGTCATCAGTTGGAGCTTAACCAAGATGTGATTTTTCCTATCATATAAAGAATGTGATATATGGGCCCTTGATTGAGAAGAAATGAGGAAGTTTTAAACCATATATATAATACATAATATGTTTTTATCTATGTAATGAGGGGCATGTGAACTACTCATCTACAAGGCTAGATGTCATGTGATGTATTCATCAAAACTGGTTAGTATATACCCAGATAAGTTAGAACATGTGGGTCGATATACTAGGATAATATACTTCATGTCATATATTTACTTGATTTATTGGGTAAAGTGGTCATATAGAAATTCATTATTGCATAAGATACAACTAGTGGACACAGGTATAGAGATACTTGTGTTTGAAAAAGATCATGTCAAATCCATTTGTATCCTGAGTTAGCACTAATTATTTGATAAAGATCACTATTTAATCATATTTAAGACTTTGGGAAATATCATTTCTTTCAATGATATAATGTAATATGGGGTAAAACTTTGTGGTTTACTGAATAAGGATTTAGTTTTATTCATAGATTTATTCAAAAAATGTTTTAGAGTTTATCCAAAATGGGTTTTGGATGGTTATTCACAAGGTATTAGATACGATGTAATACATGGTGAATTTAATTATAGCTTTCTGAAATTTTTTGTGATGATATCCAACAATATTTTTGGATATTTTTTCAAATTTTATTGTATATCATATCGTTAATGGTGAAATGGAACTAAGTCTGTGATGTTGTAGTGAAAGTGGAATTTTGAAGAGGGTATTCCCTAGATCAATTATTAATGTAATTAATTTTGATATATTGAATGTGATGATATAAATATATCAAAAATAATGAAATATATATTTCATGATACTTCCTTATCCAATCATATTGTATAATTAGGTAATATCATATGGGGTGTTATAAGTATAATAATTACATCCTATGATTACTTACAAGATAAATGATAATTTTTACCATTAGAGAATATTCCATTTAAGTAAATCATTAATATATGTGTTTTATGTGTTGAATGACATGGTAGGATATTTTTATTCATGATATGAATGCATGGTTAGCTGAAGCATTAACTCGTACTCTATGAATGTTAAATTTAATGCATGGGAGTATCTTGATGGCTATATAAGGAAGCGAATACTATTAAGATGGTGTGGATCAAGCTTGTATTTCTTTTTATAGAATATTTTTCTCATCAAATATCTCTTGTTCTTCCTTCTGTGAGAAGAACTACCATGTTTTATAGTGAAGGAGAGTCCTTCACATGTGATTTGGGATTCACATCATCCCATGGATACACCATGAAGGATGGATTTATTTGGACCCTCTTAGTAATCTTTATTAAGCTCATATGATTTAAGAAGATACTAAAATCTATTGGTGTAAGGTACACATCATAGTAGTTCTTCATTTTATATATATATAGTTTCAGGATTCATGAATGATGATCTTGGTTTCTTAGTTTTGTAATTACTACCACTTCCTTGATTAAGTGTTAATCAATCCTTAAAAATCCATCGTCTTCTTTATACAATTAAAATATAATATCTTATGTGTTCTTATCTTTAATTACACACCCCATATTTATAGATTTGGGTTAGGGTATGAATATTCTATTTGGTTATTTTTTTATCTATTTTCAAAAGTTAGTTCTGAGGATCAAGAGAATTTGTGAGGAGACCAATTTTGACATATCATTATTCTAGTATGTGGAAACAATACTTCCACTTATTTTAAGAATTATAAATTTTTGACACTTAAAATAAAAATAAATAACTAAGTTAGTTTTATATAAGTTGAAGTATATGATTCATATCCCTAGTTTTGATCCATGAAAAAACATTATATATTTACCTCACTGGTTATGGGTGTTTTGTGATAAGTTTAATGGTTTAATGACCATCTGATGGCATTGAAGTGGCTAAAATAAAATTAATTTGAGACTAAAATTATTTTTCATTTTCTTTCATGATTTGTATATTTATATATAACCTGGGAAATGGATTGAGTGGATTTATTATTAAAGTTTATTGGTTTAATTTTTCAAATTATAAGAGGTATGTTTTTTCTTAATTAAACTATGAAAAATGATATTATTTCAAATTTATGATTATTTTTACCTATTTATGCCTAAAAATAAAGTTTTATGTGTTTAATTAAAAAAATTAAATTTATTTTATGTGGCTTTGTTTTTCAATATTATTAATATTGAGGTATGAATAAGGACTCCCTCACACAGAGACAAAGATCCATGGGCCATTACTAGTTAACTGAGAAACCTAGGATGGGGTCCTTGTGATAGGTATTTTACATCATTTAATGGGAAATTTTCCTCATAATTATTAAGGTATGGTATTTAAATGTTACATGGTTGAGGCCCAAAGGGAGATTAAATGACATATTTATATCATTATATAGGATTTGAACCTATTAGTGGATAGACAATGTTTATTTCCTATGATGAGATCTGCATGGAAGGTACATTATTATTGTAAGGGTTAGGGTCCTCAAAATGGGTTATTCTTGGTTTTATCTTGGGGAGATATCAGTATGAAAAGTAATTTATCAATTCATGGGAAAATACCCACACAATTGATTATTCTAAGATATGTTTTTTTCTTCATGGGATGACAAAATTATACATTGATACATGGATTCATAGATCCTTTTTTTACACTTCTATAGTTATCTCTTCTCTTATGTTATTCAAATTTAATAATTCGTGAATTTTGTTGGTTATGGAATGATATTATTGCTTATATCTATATTTTAGGGTTTTTTCTCTGTCCATTTACACTTGGATAAACTTCCTTGATATCATCATATGATGTGTGCAGTGGTATTATTAAGAAAATAATATAGATTATTATATACTAAACCCCTACATGTACACATCATATGGGTGTAAATATAAAAGTTTTCATAGATCAGGATACAGGTAAGGATAAGGCCCTATGGAAGATAAAAAATCTAGTAAGAGAACTATTAGAGTAGAAGAGACCATACTTGGATTACTTATGGTGAATTTTTAATTCCTTTATTTATCCTATGATGGGACTAATGTGAATTCATTTATCATGTTGAATATTTTTTCATATATAAAAATATTAGTTATTTTTTATGATTGATTCATATTATATTGTGGTTTATCATATTTTTTATTTTTTGTCTCTTTATTGAGGAATTGTATTCACAAGTGGAGGTTTTTTTGTTTATAAGTGTTATGGATATGTCCATCATATATATATACCCCATATAAAATTTTCTATATAACTCCAATGGAATGAGGAGTGGCTTTCTCTGAAGAAAGAGTTCCCCCAACATTTTTGGGTATTCCCTTGTAAATTTTCACGAACCTCTAGGGATAAAGAGATATACTTATAGAATTATGGTTATTCACATAGAGATATTTAGATCATTCCTTAAGTGGGTTGTTAAAAAATAGTATCAAAGTGATTAATATGAATTTAATATAAGTTAAGAGTAAAAATTGGATAGTGTAAACTCAATAGGTTGTTTATAAATATGTTTTTCTAAAATTAATATAACAAGACCCAAGTTACAATGACAGTTCTAGAAAGAGGCAAGGTTTCTGGATTCTGATGGGATATCACTTTATAAATGAAAAAATGATGATAAATAACACAATTTTATCAATGCTAAACAAAATTGATGATAAATGAAACCTTTATTATCATTAATAAAATGTTACGCTTTATCAGTGCTTTTTAGCATTTATAAATTTTATCCTTTATCAATGATTTTTTATTTTGAAAAGATTTGGGATATTTGATGGAAAATAATTCAAAAAAAAGATTAAAAGTGATAAAAATAAAATAATAATAATAATATCATAATACATAGATATTTTTTGTTATTTGGGAGAAAATTCCTACATCTATAGAGAGGTAGAACATATCAATAATTTTAGGGATAAAATTACAAGGTGAATCTCAAAGTCTCAAACCCAAGATCAAAATTTTATCATAAATGAATGTGGTGAAACAGTTATAATTTGAACAGTAGTTCCATTGTGATACAATAACCAATAGATAAAACTTCATATATATACAATGATCTATCAGTGTTTCTAATTACATATTTCTACACTACCATGTCAAAGTCAAAACTAATACAGAAATCTGTTGGTGTCATTTTTCATCTCTACTATAGTTGTTCAGAGTTTCTACGGTGCGTTCTAGTGCATGGTCTAGGTTGATATCAGTGGGCCCATCACAATCCAGTGGATCGAACTAAACCATTCTAACAATATCTCAATTTAAGCCTAATAAAACAAACTAACATCCTTACATGGTTTTATCTTAGAAAACATACTTAATATATCCTCTTCCTCTTCTCCACTAACTAATGGGTGCTTCCTGTCAAATATTCAATATCAAGTTGGAAGTTCAGAAAATACCAACTTTTTTACCTTACATTATTCCATGAAATCCTCCCATATTTTACCTCTTATCCTCTATTAATAAATTAATATCACTATAGGAACAAAAGTTTCTAAAATTCTCAAACACCAACGTCTTTATCAACATTCCTAACAGATTATTATTTCTATGAATCGTCTTCTATATCAACAACCCATCTTGTAATAGACCTCTTATAAAATAGTAATTTAGTTGAATGTGTTTCATTAATACATGAAACATTGGGATCTTCACAATGTGTATAACACTCTGATAATCATATTATAATACCTTTCCCTCTCACTTTCTATCCGGATCTTCCAAGAAATTCTCAAATCAAACCATATACTTATCATCTTTTGTTAAATTAATGCATTCTACCTATATGGTTGATAGTGTCACCACCTTATATAACTAAATATCCATATCATTATAATTACTCTATAGGAAAATAAATAACTTTTGGTGCTTCTCTTGTTATAAACATCACCTTTTTGGTCTATATCCACATAACCGCACAATGACTTTCCTTTCCAAAAGAAAAAATATACTTCCTAATTTAACTTTAGATACCTTAATATCCACTTCATAGCTTTACAATGTGGCTTTTCAGGGTTCTCCATTCACCAACTCACAACTACCGCTATATAATAAATACCAAGTTAGATATAAAACATGGAATACATTAGGCTTTAAATATCTTATGTGTGGAACATTTTCCATGTAATCAACCTATTCTTCTATATTTTGTTCTTGCTCATTTGATAATTTAAAATGGATTTTCAATGGAATGGAAACTGGATTTTCTTCTAGAATACTAAATCTTCCCAAAACCTTACCAATGTAGTCATCCTATGACAATATTAAGGTTTTAGTTTCATGGTCTCTCTTGATCATCATCCCCAAAATTTTACCAGCTTCTCCAAGGTATTTCATCATAAAATCCTCACCCAAATTCCCTTTTAACTCATCAATCATTTTCATAACTGATCCTATAATGAGCATGTGATCTGAATACAAAGTAAATAAAATGTATCCATCACCAAAAGACTTGTAATAGAATAATTCATCTATTCCATGATAATTGTATGCAGTTTTTCTCATGAATTCATCAAACTTCTTATTCCACTCCCTAGGTTCCTACTTTAAATCATATAATATCTTCTATAGTTTTCATTCCAGGTATTCTTTAATTGAATTAACATATCACTTAGGTTTTTGAATATAAATTTCCTCCTAAAAATATCCATGAATAAAAGAAAACATCACATAAATCTAATCAAGATATAAATATTATAAGGAAACATACTAAGAACCACTTAAATAGTGGTAAAATTCACTACCGAGGAGGAAATTAATGTGAAATCTATACTTTCATTATGCTAAAATACTTTCACTGCCCGAACTTCCTTATATCACCTCTTACTATCATGTTCTTTCTTGACACGGTATACCCATTTTCCTTTCAATTATTTCTTTCCTTATGGAAAAGGTATAATCTCCCAAGTATTATTTTCATTTAATGAATAAATTTTCTCCTTAAATCCAAATCCAACTTTATTTACTCTTTAAAATAAATATACTCTTAAAAACATTTTATTTCTCCATTTTAAATTAATGTAAAATATATGGATGATGAATATATTTGTATAGTAATTATAACTATTTTAGAACACATCAAATTCAATTGAAGAGTAGGCTCCACTGGTTCTGATTTCATATGCTTAGGTACACATCAATCTCCACTTGCTCTTGGAACTCAAATTCATTATTCCCACCCTCATTTTTAACTATATGATGGTTCTTTCAAATGAAACCTTTATTAAATATCATCTTCTATCTTTTAATGACTATCATTATCTTGTCATCCCAGAATCGATAACCAAAAGATATATGATTTAGACATAGAATCAATATTTTCCCTTAAATTATTATCTATATGCACGAATATCAGACAACCAAAGACTCATAAATGAGAGAGTATTAACTCTTTTTCTAATTCAAGCTCCATGAGTATTCATTCTCCCATTGGTATATATGGACTCCTATTGATGTGATAAACTAACATATTTACTTCCACTATACATAAGTTATTTGGTAACCCTGAGTGAATCCTCATGATCCTGAAACATTAATTCAATTTCGTATTCATCCTTTCATCTACAACATTTGGTTATGGTTTACCTATAAGATACTTATCCCATTGAATTCTATTATTAGCATAAAATTATTTGAACTCTTTATTTCCATACTCTCTTCCATTGATAGGACTAAAGCATTTCAACCTTGATCCAAACTCATTCCCCACCAAAGTCTTCCACTTCTAAAAAATTTTAAATACATCATATTTTATTTTCAGAAAGTAACCCCAAAAACATCTTTGTGAATTCATCAAAAAAATTGCATAATATCGTGACCCTCCAATGAAATGTACTGGGGAAATTCCCTAAACATTAGTGTGCACTAGTTCTAGAATCCAAACATTCAGTATTTAACCTCCTTTTATAAAGGATACATTTTCCACCTTCCAAAGATACAATCTTCATATAATCCATCTTCCACTAAAATTATTAGTGACAGAATTAATTTTATTTCAAGAACCTTCATTATAGTGACCCAGGATTCTCAAATGTGGATATTAAATTATTTTTGATGAATATTAATCCTATTACAAAAGTATATGCCCAATGACCATAATAGTTTTGTGTCTTTAGAAACTTAGAACATAATATTCTAACTTAGTGAATGATATTTAATGTTTTCCACACAGATCCTCTCATTTATTACTCCTACATAAAACCTGTCTTAATAAATCGATGGAAGGAATCATAAAAAAGGGTGAGCTCAGAGGCACAATGAGGTGAAATATAAGTGATTTGTGAGAAAAACATGAACATAAGGTTATGAGAATCAGAGCATAACATTTTTAGATCATACCAAGCATATTAAAGATCTTACACATTAGTCATGGTATAAAGATTAAAATTTCATAAGATTTGAATCATAATGGAATAAAGATCATAATAAATTAGATAATAACATATGAATAAGACATATACTTATGGAATACACATCTAACTATAAACTTATTAACTTGTGTAAATAGAAATAGGATGACCCATTAAGTTCAGTATATGAAATCAGACCCTAATAAAATCTAATGGGCCTGCCACCAGGTCCACACATAACACTTTGAATGTAAAATCAGGTTCATTTATGATTTTATAGACATTTAATAAGGTGCATTCATTACATTATGGACATTAAATCAAGTCTATACATAAAATCTTAGTATTCAAGGTTCTTTCTGTAGACTATCTTAGTAGTCAAGTCTCACTGTCAAGGCTATCTTAGTGGAATGGGTTCACTCCCTGAACCATCTTAATAGTCAAGTTTCACTCCCGAAAACATCTTAGTGGAAACTTTTCCTTGATAAATGGGGATAAATTCCCATTATAACCATGTTTATATCATGCTATATAAATCTTTACCCAATGCATTTGAGGGAAATATAGGTCACACCCATCACGTAATGAAATCATACATTCATGTGTCACAAGACAATAAAATATTCATCATATCATGACACATAAAAAGAGATGGATTTCATAAAAATCATATCACAACCAATGAAATGAAATGGATATTATAAAAATTTCATAATATCATAAAATTTTGAAAAGATATACGTTTCATAATCATTGTATCATAGAATTTCAAATAAAAATAAGTGGGTTTCATCATTGTATAACCTATAGAAGAGAAATTGGTTTCAAAAATAACGTGTTATATTAAGCATAAACCATTAAAAGAAAGAATAAAAATTGTTTACATGCATCCTATATTCAGTAAAGGATAAACTATATCAAAATATTTCATCTTAAATGATGGAAGATTTTTAAAGATCCACTAAATAATTTTTTAATAGAAATAACATTTATTTGAAAATAATTTTTTAAAAAATTAAACAATTTATAAAGACTTTAATTTGAAATCCAAATTGAAAAATTATAAATTAAAATCTAAATAACATTTAAATCATATCTTGATAAAAGTATCCCTTTCTCATTGAAAATTTAGTTTTCAATCATAAAACATTTGGATAACCATTTTCTTTAAAAATAACCTTTAAAATATACAGAATAATATTTAAAAAACAATTTTTAAAACATGAAATTTTTTTAAAATAATTTTCCTTGAAAATTATATTGAAATTTAATTTTAAAACATTTTTAGAAAACATGGTTTGTGAATAAAATATATTTCCAACCGAATAGAGATATATAGTCGTGTTTTCTTAAAAACATTTTCTTAATTGTCTTAAGTGAAAAATAGTGGATAAATGGTACAATTACTTTAATATTTTATGAATAAATATAGAACAATAAAATTAATGAGAATTATTGAGATATGGATCATAATATTTCATCAATTAAATCATAATCATAAACAATCCCAATAAACTATGAGATTAAAATACTAAAATTTTACCACTTTGATAACATTGAATCATAATCCCCATGAAGTAATGAAATTACATGAAACATAAAATATCATAAGAATAATAAGATTCATTATATAACATTTCAAGGTGGAAGTACATACACCTTTTAAAATAATATAGCTACAAAACCTATCATGTGCCTCAAAGAATGCAAATTGAGACCAAATTCCTTTGTCGATTTGGTCACATTTAAATCATATTTCCCATGAAATAGAGATCCTAGAATGGATATGTTAATACCAATAAAATTTAGTACAAAGATAATAAAATAAATTCATGGTTATTATATAAACTATATATAAGAAAGAGTTGGTGGATATATAAAGTTTTTCACAAAAGTAAAAAGTAATATGGAAATCCCATACTACTTGTGTAAATTTTGAATTATGAGACTTGTGAAGAAATAAAATCAATTGAAACTTTTAATATCATGAAATAAACGAAATTAAGGATAAAAAATTTCATAGTGAAGTATATACACTACACAAAATAAAGGATGGTGAATATTGAATAATTCTCAAAAACTAAAAGCGAGACTAGAAATCCCATTACCTTAAGTCTTAACATACATTGTACCGATTCAATCATATTATATAATAAATATTATTTTATTATAAATATATTAAAGATCAAAATTCATTTATATCATACCATATATGATTTTCTTGTGACCTTTTATTACTCGTCTATTAACAATTCCTTGTTAAATCTATGTTTCATGTAATTACTGCTTTGTTTTTTATATATGTTTTGACTTTTTTTTTCTTAGTAATCATTCATAGATCATGATTTAATTATTTTTATAATATAAATAATGATATAAATATCATATATATTCATTATATATGTATTTATAATAATATATAAAATATCTAAATATGAAATGAAATACATCGTTCATGAAGATGTTCGGCTGTACATACGCATGAACGATGTTTCAATTTTCTTTTCAAGTTAAAAAATAGAAAAGTGAATGATATATATATATATATTATAATTCCATTATAATTTTTATTTCATAAATAAACCATATTTTAATTAAACCCTTCCTTAATACATTCCATGTGAAGCGTGAACAAACCACACTGCTTCGCTAGGCGGTAGTCTGCCGTACACATGAACGATGTTATCATATTCCCAAAAAAAATTAAAGCGATAGTTTACGTGTTATATAATTATTAAAAAAATAATAAATACATCATAAATATAATATATATAATATATAAACTATAAATACTTTATTATCCCAACTGAGAAAAGTGGTAATAGAAGAACGAATGACATCAGTTCACGAGGTGGTGGTCCACCGTTCATATGAACGATGATTGTGTATCCCATTTGATATAATTGAGTGAATTTATAGGTTTTTACCTTAAAATAAAAAAAATATAATTGTATTTAATATACGATGGTTATTATATAATCTTGATATTAAATTAATTAAATGGTTTTGGGGAAAAAATGTTTGTTGATGAATGTTACCTCTTCTTCGGGTATCTGCTTTTGGTTTACCACAAATGACATACTTGGTTGGATTTATGCCAAAATTTTGTCTTATATAGTAAATTTATGGAGTTTTATAATTGATTTTGGTAGGTTTTTTCGATCCAAAAGGCTTTATAGGTGTGAATAATTGAGGGGGTGATTTCCCTTTTATAGTGGAGGAGAAGTGGTATTCTTATGAATACCAAAATGTAAACACTATTGGGAGGTCTCCCTTACATCATGTGCCTCAAATAATGAAATATGTTTGATACAAGAGTGGATATAGTTTAAATATGTCTATAAAATGGGTTTTGAACAAGTATTCATGTCATTTTTTCCGTAAGTTTTACGTTTAGTTCCTTAATAAACTCATTTTTCTATAAATCATTGCCACTAATTTTAACTGTTTTCACTAATCATTATGATAAAAAATTAAGTTTTACATATTATAAATTATAAATTATTATTATTCCAAGTATGAAATCCATTTTTCCAAATTGAAATCATAGAATTAGTAGAAAATAATTTAAAATTAATAATGCAGATGGGACAAGACAAAGTGTTTTTAAAGTGAAAATGTTCAAAAGTTTAAAATATTTTTATATCCAATTTCAATGTGAAAATGATTACCATAACATAAATTGGATTAATATATTTAAATTTTATCTAATTATACTTTAAATTTTTTTAAAATATAATTTAACTGTATAGATAATTCAAAAAAAAAGGTGGTTTTCCATTAAAATTTAATATTTTTTACCAACCTCTGCCTCTGCTCTAGTGTTCTTGGTGAATCTCTTTGGAGATCGCTACCACTACAGTACCCCCCATCTAGGGAAGGGGTAATCCCTTTAAATTCCTCTATGTAATGTCCTATTCCCTTCAACTCATTCTCTTTAATAGATTCTCTCCAACTGTTCCTAGAAATCAAGCTAAGCCCTACAGTGCCTGTCCACTTTGACAGTTTTCCTCAACTTGTGATTTTAACACTGGAGTTAAAAAGGGCCTCTACACTTCTAAACCTAATTATGGTGTATCATTTTAGTCATAATTTTCCATTATTTTATTTCTTTGATATATTCATGTTCAAATATTGGGGTTTATAAAAAACTGTGACTGTAGGTATCCTTGTTAAGCAACACATCATGATCTGATTCTGCTCAAGGGATGATTTGATTTATGCTTGGTCCAGATTTCCTTGATTTTACAATGGATCCCACTTTTTCTATATCTGTGTTCTTATGATTTTCATATGAAGCATGATTCTCCGACTACAATGTTGTAGGTGAGTCTTTTAGAACATCCTATTTCTTTTAAAAATCCGTCAGTTATCCAAAGCATGGAGAACATTGCAGGTTGTTCCTTATGTTTGGACAAGAGAAAAAATATAGTTTTCCACCCTTTTTCTCCCTATATTTTGAATAGGTCAATGTTTCCAACCCAATGGTTAATTAGATATGGATTATGGTTAGAGAATAAGTTTAGTGAAAGTAGAGGGTGGTCTTTGAGTCATGGACATAGTACTTCACTTCTTGTAGGTGGTTGGGACACTCAATTACTTCATGATAAAGTGGTAGTAGGGACCTCCAAAGTAAATGTGACACTATTCATTCATTCATGAAAACTAATATAGATATCCCTAATGGTCTTTTGGTTAATAATTAAAGACATAATTCCAATGTTCTTCAGTAAAATCCATGAATTGTTAATTTTGATCCATGAGATGGGGATATTTTTGGAAAGTTGAGGAGTGATTTAGTTGATGATAAGAAGGATGAATAGGACTCATGTGAGCATATACCATATAATGTTGATAAAGTTAATTTTGGAAAAATGGATAATGGATAGGAAGTTGATCACTTCATTTTCCTTAGTGTTGATGATACCTAGGAAAACTCAATGGTGCTTTTCTCATTTCATGATTCTCTGGGTTTGAATGCAATTGTGTCTTAGAGACCTGGGAAACTTCTCTAATACGAACCTCCAATGGCTATTTAACTCCAAAACCATTGTTGACACTCCTTTTAATCACATTGTCTAAACGAATGGAAAGCGAAATGACTTACCCCAAATTGATTCATCCTTTGAAGAAAACATCAAAAATCGACAAAGGCATGAACAAGTCTTCAAAAGCACAAGGGTCGTGCAAGTTCCCTCACTGTCGCGCAAGTATACTTGCACTCCACCTAAGGGTTGTGCAAGTGACTTGTGCGCCCTAAAGGATAATCACCCGGGGTCTTCTCCAGCTTATAAATAGACCCTGTGGGCCCCCCATTTGCAGGGGGAATTTTTCCAGAATTCACAGACAGAGCTCTGAACGCCTAAGTCTCTTATTCATGTCTTCCAAACTCTTATAAGGTAATTATTTACCTAGAATGTAAGGTCTAAACAGGAAGATTAAGGTCTAAGTGTTAGAATTCACTAACACTTGCGCACCTAAGTGTTTTACCCTTAAGGGAAATGAACACACTTGCGCGCCAACCTACTTCTTCATCAGAACTTGTGCGCCATCTTCTGGAAAGCCTCTATGGATAATACCAAGGGTTTGAGCCAAGTCTCACCCAAGTATTACCCTAAGGGATAAAAATATTACAAGTACCCATGTGTCGTGCAGGTATACCTGTGCGACCAGGACTTGCATGCCCATGCAGTACCTGCACACCATCAAGGACTTGCGTGCCCCTATCTTTTTGGGTGAATTTCCTGCCCACTTCACCCCTATTAAGTCATTCCACTTCTCCTATTCAAGATTCAGTCTTCAAGAAACTCTTCAAAGCCATTTATGGAATGATTTCTTGATTTGGCTTCTTTATCTGAAAAAACTCTCTGGAACATCTCTCAAAATCTAGTGATTTACAAATCTTTATGTCACTAAAGATTGAGATTTCATTCATTCAACCTCATACTTTAAGATGAGAGAATCCTTAACCTGGACCTCCTTTTCAGGAATAAGCCCCAGCCATAATTATCAAATCTGGGCCTCCTTCTAAGAAGTAAGCCCCAGATCCCCTAACTTGGGCTTCCTTTTCAAGAGTAATCCCCAGTCATAATTCCACCAATTATGGGCATCCTCCTCAGGAGTAAGCCCTGAACCTTAATTCCTTTAACATGGGCCTCCTTTTCAGGAGTAATCCCCAGTCCAAATTCACAAATTTGGGCATCCTTCTTAGGATTAAGCCCCAAGTCCTCTAATCTGGGCATCCTCCTTAGGAGTAAGCCCCAGTCTTAAATTTCTCAAATATGGGAATCCTCCTCAGGAGTATGCCCCAACCATAATTCCCTTAACCTGGGCCTACTTTTCAAGAGTAAGACCCAGTCTCAAATATGGGCCTCCTCCTCATGAGTAATCCCCAACCATAATTACATTAACATGGGCCTCCTTTTCAGGAATATGCCCCAGTCATAATTCTCAAATATGGGCCTCCTTTTCAGGAGTAAGGCCTAGATCCCCTAACCTGGGCGTCCTTTTCAGGAGTAAGCCCCAGTCATAATTCCCCAAATTATAGGCATCCTCTTCAGGATTAAGCCCCAAACCTTAATTCCTTTAACTTGGGCCTCCTTTTTAAGAGTAATCCCCAGTCCAAATTCTCATTAATATGGGAATCTTCTTTAGGAGTAAGTCCCAAGTCCCCTAATCTGGGAATCCTCCTTAGGAGTAATCCCTAGTCTTAAAGTCCCAAACTATGGGCATCCTTCTCAGAAGTAAGCCCCAACCATAATTCCCTTAACCTGGGACTCCTTTTCTGGAGTAATCTCCAGTCTCAAATATGGGCATCCTCCTCAGGAGTAAGCCCCAACCATAATTCCCTTAACCTGGGACTCCTTTTCAGGAGTAATCCCCAATCTCAAATATGGGCCTCCTCCTCAGGAGTAAGCCCCAACCATAATTCCCTTAGCTTGGGCCTCCTTTTCAGGAGTAAGCCCCAATCCCAAATATGGGTCTCCTCTTTAGGAGTAAGCCCCAGTCTCAAATATGGGCATCCTCTTTAAGAGTAAGCCCCAAGTACCTTAATTTTAAAATCCCTTTAATTTGGGCCTTCTCATTAGGAATAATCCCAAGCCTTATTTTCTCTTAACCAGTCATAATTCCTTTTGATCTGGGCTTCCTTCTCAGGAGTAAAACACAATCATAAGTCCCCTCCTAACTTGGGCATCTTCCTTAGGAGTAAGACCCAACATTACAGTATCCAAATCTCCATGAATCATATATACCTTTATGGACCCTGTTCATGGATTTATTCCCTGATGTAAATCTTAATCCTCATCTATTTGGGGAGTCATACATACATAAGCCCCACATCATTGCATGGCACAATTGTCTGGTTTCACCAATACCTCTTGTTTCTCACACCGAGCATGACTCACGTGAGCTTAGAGCGGAAAAGTAATCCTGAAATCTTCCTTTGAGACCTCAATCATGATGAAAAATCATACTCCCTTACTCGAACTGCGTGGGTTTTGATTCCTTTTCCAATACAAAGGATACATAGGTAGCCCATCAGTGGGTACAATCCCAACTCTAAAATAATCCATGTCCTCATAATGAAAATAAACTTCAAGTTCCCCACTAAGTGGATTTAAAACCAATATGGTCATCCTAATGACCAAGAGATTCTTATGTATTTAAGGATAACATCAACTAAGTATCTCTAAAAAATACAGATTATTCTTCATCGATGAAGAACCTCGAATACATATAAAAGATTCTCTAAATTTTCTACCTATCAATCATTGATTGTCAGACTGAAGGAAATCTCATTTTATACTTGGTAAAGTAATAAGGATTCACGAACATAACTTAAATCTATAAAGAGAGTCATGTAGTAGACAATAATTCCCCTCAAAAAGGTGTGATGAGTCCGATCTCCCATCCTCTAGACCAATGCAAATTCCAAAGCCTCATCAGTCCACAACTAATGAGCGCATACATTTGGAAAGTAGGTCCAAATGGATATGGAATCATTGGATGTTTCCGATTCTACGAACAAACCCGTTAGAAACCGATTGGAATTTTTGAACCTTCAATCAACGAGGTCTTCCCAAATTCCAAAGGGAAACAACCATTTATCTACCATTAATGAATATCATAAGGATAATTCTAATCTAGAAGGATGGAAAACATATTCATGCCAATATATAAATGAAAGTAGGTAAAGTCAAGGTCTTATAAGGATATAGAACAAAGTAAAAAAAAGTAGACTCCAAACCATTGATAGATTATGAGCAAAAGTCCCAAGGGGACATGATGGTTAGGTATAGCACGAGGAAGGGAAAGTAATGAAATCTTGTGTTTGGGAATTTCCCAGCTCACAAAGGGGGAAACTAAAACTTCAAAAAGACTACTCAAATATAAAAAAAATTTAATATATCTTCAGGTAAGTTAAAGAAAATTTGGATAGAGATAATATCAGGGGAATAGGCAATTATATAAGGTGATAAGTCGTCTTCTAGTAAGTTAGGTAAGAAATCTCTATTTGAAGGAATTAATTCTCCTAAAGACGAAGTCACTATGTAGAACTTCGAACCAATATTGGACGAAGACATAAATAGAATGGAAGGAAAGGTATAAATAGAGAACAATGAATTTTTGGAGAACTTTATAAACTCTATGGAAAAAAAATGTTTGAATAATCCTTCTATATAAATTATTCTAAGGATGATGTCAATATAATATACAAGAGATCCATTAGAGTTGACATTAATGAAGAGAAAAGGGTGTGGATCAACAAATAGGACCAAATTTTTGTGTGAGGTGTAAATGGATGGAACATAAATATAGAGGAATAGATATAGGATTGGTATAATATGGATGAACATTTTTAATATCTTCTAGTGAATAACCTGGATACACAAAAAACTAGTATTTTTTACTATTCATACAAAATGAAATATTTTAAAAAAATATTTAAGATTTACCCTAGAATAATTTTTGACATTCCTCTTTGGAAAATATATTTTATTTTGTCAAAAATAATTTATAAAAGTGTTTAAATTTAGTTTTCAAATAATTACATCATTAAAGGGTGGAAAACTGCCATCAGAAAAATACATTTTTTATGCATAGAATCGGATTTGTTCTTATATATTTTTTAGAAAATACATAAGATGAATTTTAAATATTTTATTGAATATATAATATATAAATTCCACTAAAATTTTTCATTAAAAGTTTTTTTATAGTTTATTGAGATAAAACGAGTTTATGTATATAAAAATAGTTTTTTAGAATATATATTTTTTTATTTTAAAATTGTTCTTGCTCTCATTTCAAATAAATTGGAAACCAAATAATTCCTTTTATATATGTTTGTAACCCATATTTTTCAAATTTAGTTAATATTATTAATAAATGTGATTCCAAAGGCCATGTGATAACTATAATAATATTTTAATAATATTATTAATAGTATATTGTAGTTTGGTAAAACTCGGTCTTAAGTGTAACACAAAGTGATGAAGGAACTTGGTATTCTGTGTACCATAAGTAAAAATTATTTTTGTGTATAAGTCAAGATAATATCAGTGATTCATGTGTCATAATATCAAATTAGTGTTATTTTTAAAAAAAATTAATGTTTTCTATAACTTGAGATAATCTCAGGGTTTCATTCATTACTCTATGATCAATGACCATAACTCCATTAGTGATTTTCCATGAACCACTAGTGAATTTTGTTCTAAATATAACATCATAAAGTTAAAAAATGGAAATAGGATTTATTCTCAAACCTGGTATATAACTCACATTCTCTATAATGAGAAATCTCCCAACATTTTTCTGGATCTATGCATCACTCCTTCCCCAAATTTGTAGTGGTTCATCATCAATAAGATATACCTTGCTAAAATTCTATGAACCATAATTATTCTTGATACCCTACTCTTATGTGGAATAGAAGGATTCCACTATGTTTAGAATCTAATATTCAATAGCTCTATCCATGCTTAGTAACAACACAATTTCTGTTCCTTCAGTTTTCATGTTTTTGTTATTTTCTTTAGGTACCTTTATATTTCTTTCCACTCCTTCTTAATGTGTATTTTTTCTACAAGTCTAGTGGGTGGGAGTATTCCCCTATTACTTGTATTGGATCATTACTCTGGATTTTAATAAAAATATGAAATTATTACACAACATGTATATGTATCTTCTTTTCACATTCATTGAAACCCCAAAAAAATCTTCTTGATTATGTTTTCTAAATATCCTCACTAAGGATCAATCCCTACACATATTTTAAATCCAAACTTTATTCCATAAGTAACTTCTCCTAGCTATTATAGTTTCTTAGTAAATTTTAGGTAATAAAGATAAAAAAACTAGTGCGCATACCTCATTATATAGGTTGATCCCCACCGATGATAACTGACTTGTGATGGTGTTAAATTCATTGACATGATCACTAAAAATATTCCTTTAAATTACATTCAAATTGAATAGTTGTTAGATCGTATACATTTTGTTTAATGTGAAAGGCTTCTCGTATATATTTTTTGACATTTTTCATCAACCCAGTCAACTTCTTCTCTTATATGATGCTAAATGCCACATTTTTTTCAATGTAAGTTTTACAACTCCCATATCCTTTCAATCTAGTAGATAATATTTAGTCTTCTCTATCTCTATTATTTTTTCACCAAGAAGTGGAAAGTTCTATTTTTCTGATAAAGATAGTCTTTCATCTTCAACATATAGTAACTGAAGTCATTTCCATCAAAATAATCAATCTTAATCATTCCTTATTCCATAGACATCATTAAATTTGAGATAAACAAACTAAATATTCTTAACTAAGTATCTGATACTAGTAGTTTCAAAAAAAACTATGAGCTATAATGAAAAATGATTCTAGAAGAAGAGTAAAAGGGAGAAAAAAAATATGAATAATATCGCAAGACATATATATTTACATGGTTCAGGAGAGAATCCAAATATCCACAGATAGGTAGAACAATTAACTAATTTAAATGAGAAAATCATAGGATGAATCTCATACAATGAAACCCTAGCATGAATTGTGATCATAAAGAAACACAATGCTATAACAAATCGTTCTTCTATCATTTCAACTTTTAAAATAAGTCAAAAAAAACTTTAGTAATCAGTGGTTGGATGTCTGCAGAGCTATAGTGACCTATCAATGTTTCCAATCACAGATTGTTGTAGTACTGTGTCAAATTTCACACTACTATAGTTCCATATCAATGTCATTGGTCAACCCTGCTATAGTTGGTCAGATTTACTACAGTGCAGTCTGCCGTAATGTCTTTGCCCCTATTAGTTGGCCCAACTTCATCCAGTGGATCGGGCAAAACCATACAAAACTTTTTATGGCTAATAAAAGTTTTACCTTTATCATTTCTATTTTAGCACTTATAAAAAAGTAACATGCGTAATATATTTTATATTTACAAGTTTTTATATTTTAAAATCTGATTTATATAACACCAAATATAAATATTTTTATAAATATAGTATATGTATATTTATAATAATTTTTACCATGGTTTATTATTTTATATTTATTTATAATTATATATAATTATAATTATATATATATATGATAAAATATAGTGATATGAACAATATAAATAAATATATAAAAATATATTAAATATAGTGATATAAATTATATAAATAAATTAAATATAGTTCATATATAAATTTATATTCATATTACATAACCAATAATATACATTTATAAATATAAAATATACATATATATTTATAATTATATGTGTGTGTTTATATATATTATTATATATTATAAAATATATAAATATATTAAAATATTTGTACATTTAAAATGCATATTTAAAAATATGAATCACATTAAAAGAAAAAATTATTATCAATCTTATTTTTATAATATATAAAACAAAATATTATCAAATTTATATTAATCAATAAAATAATATGATAATGTGTTTAAATATATTAAAAATTTATATATAAATATTAAATATTAAAATTTTATTTAAATAACTATATAAATATATAAATGCATTTATATTTATTCATTAAAAATAATATTAATATATATATATTAATATACTTTTTGGTTTCATCATTTGAATCCTATTTGATATGGCCTTTGTAACGACCCAAAATTTTTCAATAGAAATTCCCTTCTTATATTTATGTCATAAAATAACATGAAATCACAACATAATGAACTACTAAGTGATAAGTGACCTTTCAACATAAGTTTGTCACTCCTAAGTTTGTAATTTTGAAAATCCAACATAAACGGTTGTGTTCAAGATGATATTTGGAGTCTAATGAAACAAAAATAATCTTTGGTGAATAGTGACCTACCCTTATGAATAGTAACATTACCTATGAATAATTAAATAAAATTTAGACATCTTAGAAAGTGACAATTTGACCTTAGTAAACGTGTTGGTATTTTCTAAGTCATAAATAATTAATTATAATTAAATAATTAATTTAAAAGAATATTTATTTCCCTAAAATGTATTCATAAATTATTGAATCAATGTCTTATAGTTTTAGATAATTTTATAAGACCCTAAGTAATTTTTTAAAGCACTTTTAACTTTTAAAAAAACTGTTTTTTAAACAAATTATGATTTTAATTAAATATTAAATTAATAATATTTATAAAAATATTTTTGAAAAATGGAAATCATTTTTGGATTCTACACATCAAAAATGGTAGGGGTAAATTTTTGGGTTTATTCTGAAATACTTCAATTTTCAGGTGAATAGTAAAAAATACAGTTTTTCGCATAATCGGTATATACTAAATTGCATCATTAATGATGTAATGATGACATAAACATTATAGAGAATTATTTTTGGCCAAATTATTTTAAATTACATAAATGGTTCCATAAAATACAATAAATCCAATTCTCAAACCTAAAAAGAACTTTCCAAAGCCTTAAGTCAAAAGGTGATTTCAAAAAGTGTCTTTTTCTCTTTCTTTCACTTCCCTTTTAATAAATTAATGAATTAGAATTATAAAGAAGAGTTAAAGCCTAAAAAGAATTATATTATATTAATATATGATTTAGGATTTCGAAAAACTACTATTAAAAGTCTAACTCTTGATATATTTTTTTATTTAATATTTTATACTAAAAACACCTCCCTCCTTATGTATAAATAAGCCCTCCCACTCCTCTTGCCAAACCACACATTTCAAGCTTCAAGAATTGCCTAATCTCTACCCAATAATCTCCCATATCTCCTCCCCCAGGTCCAAGAACTTTTGGTCTCATCAAAAGACCAAGATTATGCCCTTAAGGTGGTTCTCAAGTGAAGGATCCAAGAGGTAATTTCCCTTCCTCTTCTCCTTTAATTTCCTTTCAAGATCAAGTTCCTTTCTTGATATCTCCCCACCTTTATTCATCCAAATTGTTTTGTAACTCCTATATTATAAATATATTGTAATTTTATGATTCTAATGTGATATTATATCACCCATCCCCCTTTCTCTCTTCCTTTTATTTTATTAAAGAGAATGTTGTTCATGAGGTGTTAATTTATCACCTTTAAAAACGACATGCTCTCTTCTTCCATTTCTACCTTCCGATATGGTCATGAAACCATTATTATGTTTGAACCAGAATATTTTATATGTATTATGTTCTATTTTAAGTTCTGTAAATAACCTATGGCCATATTACTAAGTGAAAAGTTAAAACAAGTTCGTTGTGATCCAAAAACCGCTCAAATTAACCCAAATAATCATCATTTAATTCTTATCTAATGATTCAACCACATGGATATAATATAATTCATTATAAAATAATTCAAGATCCTGTAATATCACTAATAACATTTAATATCATTTCTGTATGTTTACCCATGATCTACCCAAACATCAATTTAAGAATACAAGTAAACCACCCAAGAAAATCCATAGAAACAAACATCCCCGAACAATGTTTTTTAAACTCTATAAGTCATCCAAAGGAACATAATATGACATAATGAAACCAGAATGAACCCTATTAATTTACACATGGTTATGGATTTCTAATTAATGAATATAATGTCATTATACAGGACATTAAAGAGAAAGAAGCATTCGGGTATAAGGTAAGGGGAAATTCTCGAACCCAACTTTCATCCTTCAGGTTCTACCTCTTTCACTCCATTTTTGATATGGTCACTCCGTAAAGATCATTTTTTCATAATTTTATTTCCTTTTGTGGGATATAAATGTTTTCTAATGAAGTTAATGTCAATCCAAATGTTTTCCGAAAGAACACTTCTCTTAAGAACTCAACTTTTACCTCTCATTCAAGGTTAATGGTTCTTATATCAAGTATGTTGTTCCCTCTTTCTTTTGGGAACCCAAAGTTTATGAATTTGTTCTTATGAGATGAAATCCATTCCTTTTCATGGGTTATTTATGTTAATTTATGTTATATATTCATTGTGGCATGCATGATAAATGATAATGTTATGATGTGACTGGTGCGCCCGGAATTATATAGCGCAATATGAATGTTTAAATGTGATGGGTGCGCTCGGAATTATATAGCGCTCCAATGCATTGGGTAAAGTGATGAATATCATGAGTATATGTGAAATTATGTGTCAACAACATGATATCTTGGTTCACAAGTATGTGTGGTATTTAACCACTAAGACATGATGTTTCATTTTTATGCATTTCCACGTTTCAAGTCTTTTATTTATGCTCCTCTAATGTTCATGATCTTTTGCCTATGTTATGATTATGCTCACCCCATGATATATTGTTCTTATCTATCATCTTACTAGGATTCTAGATCACCCCATTTGATGTATATCCTCTGGTGGCAACATGTACTAAGGAGAGGACAAGTTCTACTAAGAAGCTAGTGAAGAAGAAATTAAATAAATGTTTATGGTTGATGTTGTATTTGTTATGTATGATCCTAGTTTTCCCAAGACACTAAACCTTTGGATCCTCTACGTGTAATACTATTATGTTGTTTATCTTTGAAATGATGTAATAGTAATGTAAGAAAAGGCTGGGTCGCTATATCCTTAAAAGTTCATGGTGTGATAAAAGAAATAAATAGTGGAAAAATGGTGGGTCGGTGATGGAAATGGAGGGATCAAGCCAAAGGTTGAAGACTACAGCCCATCACTGATCCCTACCATGGGTGCGGGGGTGGAGCCCTCATGGTATGGACTAACTAAAATTTTGGTTTTATGCACATGTACATATATAAATATATATACACACACATTTTTTCAACAATTATATATTAAAATATACATACTTGCATACATACATATATATATATATTCCATTATATAAAATATGTATTTATGTATATTTAAAATTATATATCTAAATAAATATAAATATTTATTAGCTGTCACACTCATAAATTATTTCAAAGGTATTTTTAATTTAATTCCCATTCTTGCTTTGTTTGGGGTGTTTCTCATGCATTCTGGTGGAAATGGTGGGTTTTCAGAATTTGGATCAAACTGTGAGTCCATTTACAGATTTAAAAAACAATTTTGTTTCTTTTATAACTCCTTAATTTTTCAAATTTTTTCATCCATTACAATTTCAACATGGCCTACCCTAACCTAATAACACCACAATATGAACTTAGAGCCATCATAAATCCATAATCATGGTGTATTTGGTTTTTCTATAAGTAATTAGGCCTTATCGTAATACCATTTTCTACTTTAAACCATTATTTTAATTCATTAATATCTCTTTAAATTTTTATTTTTTTCAGTTATTCCACCTCTCTCTCAAATCCAATATCCCTAGGATCACCCCCATTATCGGTTTCCCATTTTTGGAGCTCATTTGGAATGCAAATAAGGGAAAAACATTTCAAGGTTTCTCAAAACGTCCATATTTGATAAGGTAACTTGATTCCTTCATAAATCATTCATTTTTTACTATTTATCCCCCATTTAATTCCCCACTTGACCTCTTAATCCTCATTATATCCTCACTATCATGTTTTGTTGCTTGGAGATTCAAAATTTGGTTGATTTGGGGTGATTTCTTCAAGTTCTTTTCTAGTAAGTGTTTCTCTCTTTGATTTCTTCCATTTCTTTAGGGTTTACTCCTTCTTTCTTAATGTTATAAAATGTATAGAAGTTAGGGCTCAAACCTAGGGTTTTATTTGGTGTCTTTTTGGTGTAATCTTGAGGTTTTCGGTTCCTCTTCACTTCTTTTTGGTGCGGCGGTGGTGCGGTTGATGTTTTGCACCATGATTTGGGGGATTTGACACTTTCGGTAGGTAGTTCCATGTGTAAAACATTATTAATGATTTAGCATGCTGTATTTACTCATTCTTAATATTCATCATATGTTGTGTGTGGTGAGGAATATTTTCAAGATTTATTTGTTTAGGATTTTAATTTTATAGTTTCATTTTAAATTGAAATTAAGTGTTTTTCATGTGTAACACTTGGGGTATTATTTGGGTGTATTTTAAAACATATGAAATTGGTTTAGTAAATATTGTTTGGGATTCCAATTCTGAAATGGTAGGGTCTTGTTGTGACATTGGGTTTTAATGAGGGTTTTTGAATTGTTTTAAGATGTAAAACCATGCTGTACTTCTTGAAAGTGATTTTGAAAATGCCTATTTTTCATGTGGATCTTTTGTGGTGTTGTTCGAGGTATTTTTATAACACTTGGGGGTGATTTAATAAATGTTTTTTGGGTAGAAAATTCTGTTTTTAATTGGTATTGTTCTGATTTTTTCCTTGAAATATGGTTTTGAAATGGGTTTTATGTGAAAAGCTTCGGTACACTTCTTTGGATTGTTTTATGAAAGATTTCAATGGTTTAATGATTTATGTAAGAAGTAAAACCATATTGTAAATCTATTTTGGAGTGTTTATATTTTTAAATGGTAAATTTTAAATGTAAAAGGGGTTGTTTTTTGATGTGTGACATCTTGGAAATGTTTTATAACAATGTATTATGTATTTCTAAATGTATGTGGGAGATGTGAAAGTGACGTGGGATGTATTGTGTGAGTTTGATGTGAAAAATGGAGTTTGGTTATGAAAAGGGTATTATGTAACATGTTTTTAGGATATTATGTGATTTTTAATATCTTGTAATGGTTTTATAAAATTGTTTAATGTATTTGTGGAAGTGTTATAGAAATCTGAAAAGTGTTGTGAACTATTTTAGTGTGAGCCAGATTTCAAAATCAATTTGAATGAAAAGTGTACTTTTATGAATTATGTGGTATACATGTAGGATATTTGGTGAATTTTTGATGTGGAAATGATATTTTCATGTGTAAAGTATATTTCTTGACTTTTTGAACTTTTTTGAGCACAAGGGGAAAACCTGGGTATCTAGGTGGGTGGATGTGTACTGGTATGCTAGTGATTCCGTGGGGTTTGGCCTCAATTTCACTTAGCAAGATTGATGCTTAAAACACTAACTAAACAATGATGATGATGATTAGGGACCAATAGGTTATAGGTATGTTCCCTACTAGGGGCTCGGGCATGACAACAGATATTTGTCATGGTTACTCTCATCAAGATACGAGGTACCTGGGACCCACTTCTAGCTAGTGCCTAGGGGTTATTTCCTATTGCTTGTGCTCATTAGATAATTTATACTTACCATCGGCATATGGTATATTTGGATGGAAAATTCAGTATCTTTGGAATTTATTTTAAAAGTGTTGATTCTTTAAGTTATCCCACTTGAAAATTGTTTTAATTTTTAACTTGCATCTTTTAGAAATTGTAAGTAGCATTTCCTTTTATTCCAAACTTGTAAGATTTTCATCTTTGAATGTTTATCAAATGGAATCACTTAGTGGTGGTTTTATACTAGGAATTGGCTCAAACCCTACTTACACTCCTGAACTTAGTTATTTTTTTTGTCATAGGTTGGGTACAGTTTTTAGTTCTAGTGGTTCGAGTTTCTAGCAGGTCAGAAAAAAAATGATATTTGGGACCATTGAATTTTTGTAAGTAAATTAATATCACCTTGTTTATATTTTTTAATTGTATTCCTATTTTACAAGAAATTACATAATTATACACAAGTGATCCAACCAGGGAACCATGAAATGAACACCCTCCGAAAAGAGAAATTAAACATTATATCTCATTGAAATAGTTATTAATGAAACAAATAAAATTATATTAAATAAAATATAGATGTTAAATGTTATAAATTAAGTAATTAATTAATATAATTTTATTATACATTGTGTTATGTGTGAGTATAGAATTATTGTGGAACATAAGCTAAGCGATCTCTCCAAACCACCCTACTTTTTTACAGTTATTATTTATCTCTCTTACATCACTTTATCACTATAATATTCTTATTAACTTCCTCTATATTTTTTATATATTTTCCAAACATATATACATCTATTAATTCACCATTCCTTGATGAGTATAACATGTTTTAAAAGTTTTTCTTCTTAATTTATCTTAATAAGAAACCCCATTTAAAGGGAACTTCTTTGTTTCTTACCCCATTAAAAGTACGACTCCATGAAAGGTTTTAGAACACAAATGTATTATAAAATAAATCATTATATCATATAAAATTATTTTATTTAATTTTTTATTTTATGTAAATTTTTATTCCCTTACCCCTTTTAAAGACTCTTTTCCCTTTTTCCAATATCCCCTCTTAAGAGGTACATTTCAAAAGGGATTTCACTACTTTTTTTTAGTTATTTATATAAAATAAAAATAATTTCTCATTAACTATTCATATGAATGTAACAGAATTATTTAATCCCTTCTTTCATGGAAACCATTATGCTATGTCATCTGGTTATGTTATATGACATGGTTATACAACCCATTTCTTTCCATTTTAATCCTTATGTTTATGCCTTATGTTTTATTTCCTTATGCAGAACACATATTCATTTACATGTTATGACGGGTGATACCATATAGTGATCCAATGCATTGGATATTTTTTTGTATCGTTAGATTTTATGTCTGGGATTCGGGAGTAAACCTAATCTATGAACAGACTTTTCATACCATGTGATGTTGTCCTTGAAGTTATCCTTGACTTATTCCTATGTCATATTTTATATTTTTTTAAAATTCTTATGTTTCCATGATATTATGATTCCATTTTCCCATATTTTATTAATTCATATGACTAATCATGATCCATTTATTTTATGATATATTTTTATGCCTTCTAACTCACATTTTATGCTTTGTTTTCATTTTTATTCGCTTACCTGGATTTATATATCACCTCTTTATTTTATATATTCCTTATGTTATCCTCATAAGTTTAATGGATCAAAGGTATTTAAGAGATAATTAAGGATAATAAAATAATTATTTTGAGTTTTTGTTTCTTTTTTATGTACTTAGAATCTATTCTTCTAAGGACACTATGCCTCACGATCATTGGGATGTGTTTATTGGATGTTAATTTTAAAAATTAGGTAATAACTTCTATAAAATGATTAGGTCACTATAGTTGGAAAAAAATAAATGTAAATTATTTTTAAGGATTTTGGATACAATACCCTAGTGAGAACGATAGGGATAAGTATAAGTACAAGAGAATATCCTATAGTTTTGGTGAAGTATATAGTGAGTGGTTTCCAAGAAATAACATCCATGTATGGATACTATAAGTGGATGTGTCTCTTTCATAGTCATACTAAGGGGTAATAACCTGAAAAGGGTTAGATTGGTTATTAACTCAATCATATCCTAGTGCAAAATAGATAGGCCTTGCTGTAAACCTAGTTTGACACTCCCATGGGATGTGATTTTTAAAACTCACAAACTCTTTAAAAACCATTATGAAGCACTTTAATAGACAGTAGGGATAGATTAATTAATAGAGAGATTACCATGGATAACCTATGTTAAAACAAAGATAATCATAAATTATAATATAATTTTAATTTATAAGTTATTTCTTAAATTTTCATAGTTTTCATTTTTAAATAATTTTTAGTCTGATTGTTCTCATACCTTTTCTTATTTTTGTTAATGGATGAAAATATGAGGAATCATGCCAAGAAACAATTTGATAGGCAATGTGATGATTTCACTAATGATATACTTAACCTTATGGGAGTGGGATTGGAAAATTTCATGGTATTGTTGGATTATATGACTTATTCTATGAATGATAAATTGAATCATGTGAAATTTCCTCCTCCTAAGAATGATCAAGTTGCGGTCAAGTCCTTTATGTGACAAAGGCCTCCTAATTTTAGTGGATCTTCTGATCCCCACATCCCAAAAAAAATTTATTAACTACAATGAGAAGATATTATTTGTTATGAAAATATCATAACTAGATAAATTCATTATGACTATATATCAAATTGAAAAGAAATCCAATCAGTGTGGAAACTGATCAAGAACACAAATTCTAAATAGGAAATTTATTCCATGGAATATGAATGATTAAAGAAAATAATTTTCATTAAATATTTTCCCCAAACTCTAAATATTAAAATGGATAGAGAGTTATTATGATTAATGAAAAAGGAAGATGAGACTAATGAGGTGAATGATAAAAACTTCACAAGACTTGTACAATATGCCTCTAGATTTATCATCAATACCAAAATCAAGTGGGACTATTTATTTATTGTATTAAAGTCAATTTAATGAAAAGATATGGTGATTTGAGACTTCAAAATCAGTAAAGAGATTTTTCATTGTTACCTCAAGGTTGAAAAGGAGACCAGAGACTCTTAGGGGTCTAATGGTCCTGGAGATAAAAAACATAAAATAGAGTTTAATTCAAGAGGATCAATGGATAAATCTCATCAAGGAAAGAAAACAAACATCCCGCATGCTAAAAGTGTGGGAACAAACATCTAGGTTACTTTCTCAAGGGAACCTATAGATTCTTCAAATGTGGAAAGGAAGTGTATCATGCTAATCAAATCTCAAAGAGAGATGAATAAACCTACTAATTAAATGGAAGAAAACAAGGTTTAGATCAACACTCTGCATGTGTCATAGTTTTCCATTTTTAAGGAAATGGGGAATTATGTGAACCAATTACCTAATCCAAGTGTTTTCAAACATAATCAACAAATACAACTTCTAATTCCTAGATATAAGGTAATAGAATAATCTGTCAATACTGTTGAGGTGGTTCCATCAAATGATGTAATGATAGGGACACTGGTTATTCATTCAAGAATAGTGAATGTTATTTTTTTAATATGTTTGTAAAAATTCTTTACTAACTTTAATTTTTATCAAATTTACTCAAGCACCACCTTAAAAAATGGGGATTGAGCTATCTTTGAGAACTAAAAATGGAGAAACTATTATATTCCAAGTATATAACTCTTCCCTAGTCAATGTTTATGGATTGAACCTCCCTAAAAATATTATCCTTCTTCCATTAGTAGAGTTATATTTTATATTTGGAATGTATTTTCTATCATTATATAATGCCAACATCATTTATTAGGAGAGGAATACCACTCTTCATATCTTGAGTCATCCAATAATTTTTTTAAAAGTGTAAATAGGTGGATGATTATCCTTCAAAATATTCTTCACAAGTGTGGATACTATTGTCTTATGAGAAATCATATTTAGCTCAAATGATTGACGCAAATGAGAAAAAAATGATTGAATACATGACCATTATGAGGTATTATATTGATGTTTTCCACGAACAATTGATTAGACTCCCTCCTAATAAAGAAGTTGAGTTCTCAATCAAAATAATACCTGGATATCTGTACATATCCAAGACTCTATAAATAGTGATAACTATTGAGTTGGAATATCTGAAGAAGAATGTACAAGAGAATATAGACAAGGGTTTTATATTCTCAGGTGCTTCACCATGAATTGCACTGTTCCTCTTCATCAAGAATAAGAATGGATTAATGTGTGTATGCATTGATTATCATGAACTAAAAAAATAAACATAAAGAACAAGTATTCTCTATCCTAGATAGCTGACTTATTCGATCAACTATGTGACGACTAATATTTCTTTAATGTAGAACTTCGGTCAATATATCATTGATTAATATTGAAGAAGAAATATATTCCCAA
This sequence comes from Viscum album, assembly GCA_963277665.1. Lineage (NCBI taxonomy): Eukaryota > Viridiplantae > Streptophyta > Magnoliopsida > Santalales > Viscaceae > Viscum > Viscum album. Next base: position 572,642,181 of record OY728151.1, read on the forward strand.
TAATACCGTTCAAATATGGTTTAGACACTATAAGTTCATTGTGATTCCCATAGGACTCACTAATACACCAAAAAAATTTATGTAATTAATGAATATAGTATTTTGAGATTACATCGATTTTTTTATTATCTATATATTTTATTATAGTATACTCCAAAATCAAGGAGGAGAATGAAAATTATTCAAATGCTATGATTAAAATTTTATAAAAGGATAAGTGATATGGACTATAAAGTAAATGTTAGTTATAGAGAGAGGAAGTATCATTATTAGGGCATGTTTTCACCATCAAAGGGATACTTATAGACCCTTTTAAGATAAATTAAATTGATGAGTGTCCCAAAAAAGAATCTATAAGAAATGTTTATAGTTTAATTATACTAACTAGGTATTAATAATAATTTGTGTGAGATTTATCATAATTTTCAAACCCACTAACCAAGATGACTCAGAAGGGGATAAAGTTAGTCTGGAAAGATAAATTTGAAGTGAGGTTTAAGGAATTGAAATATAGGCTTATGACTACTCTGGTACTTACATTACCCATAAGTGGGGATATTTTCATTTTATAAAACTATGTTTCAAATAAGGGATTATAGTGTGTAATAATGTGGAATTATTAATTGATTTCTTATGTCTTAATCCAGTTGAGTCTTCATGAGTAGAAATATCCAACACCTGATCTAGAGTTGGCTATAGTGAACTTTTGGTTGAAAATCTAGTGGAATTATCTCTCTAGGAACAAGTGTGAGACATATACATATCATAAGAGACTGAAATATATTTTCACACAAAAGGATCCAAAAATGTTCCATCAAAGATGGTTATAGATGGTCAAGTGCTATGATTTCTCAATACACATCCATTTGGTGAAATAAATTTAATGATAAAATGATCATAGTAGAAATGATCCATAAACCATATCAATGATGATAATTGAGAAGGATATAATCTTCTTTTACTAATAAATATAGACAATGGGTTCATTAATGAATAAATATCACCATTCATTCCTCAAATTATTTCTCAACCATACTATTTGGGTAAGATAAAGGATTCTCAAGTAGATAATGGGGAAACAAAGAAGAATATGGAAACTATAAAAAAAGCGGACACCGTAGAGTTCAAAATGGATGAGAATGATTTGTAAGATTTGGGCCATAAATATGAGTACCTGTAAATACTTAGATAAATTATTTTTTGAATGATTCTCATAACATGACCTTATTCAACTACCTAGGGATCATGAAGATGTATTGAGATCTCCAAGAGCACTATTGGTGGGACAATATGAATAAGGGGATCGTAAAATATACATCAAAATTCCTAGTATGTCATAAAGTGAAGGTGGAGTGTCAAAAATACATATTAATGATGCAAAAAATTACCCATAGTGAGATGGAAATGAGAAAACTTCACCATGGACTTTTTTACTACACTTTTGAATACATCAAGAGGAAATAATGATATATGTCCCTTGGTGGATATTCCTACAAAGACTACTCATTTTATCATTATTCAATAGGAATTATCACTCAATCAACTTTCAATGATATACATCATAGAAGTGGTGAGGGTGCATGGAACACCATTATTGATTGTATATAATTGAGATCTGAGATTTACCTCTATGACCTAGAAGAGTCTGCAACATGCTCCAGAAACTGAGTTAAACTTTAGTATGGATTATCACCCCCAAAATGACGGCTAGAATGAGTGGACTATCCACACACTTGAGAACTTGTTGAGAGCATGATTGATGGACTTAAAAGGAGGATGATATCATCATCTTCCTATTTTCAATATCTCATACAATAATAGATTTCACTCAATCATCAAAATGTATCTATTTTAAGAAAATTATGTTAATAGGTGTAGAACACACGCATAATGATATTAAGTTAGAAAATTCAGGCTTTTAGGTCCTTAAATGATTGACAAGATTGTAGAAAATGTCAAGACTATTTAGTTGTACACCAGGGATACTTAGAGTCGAACAAAGAGCTATGTTCACAATTTTCGATGAGACCACATGTTTTAGGATGGATATAAAGTATTTATATGCATATCTCCATGGAATAGATTCATGATATTTGAGAATAAGGGTAAGCTAAGTCCTAGGTATATTGGCCCCTTTGAGATTCTTGGTTGCATCGGGGTTTTGACCAATGGAATAGAACTTACACCAACCCTTTCCCAAGTAAATAAATTATTCCATATATCCCTCTTAAGGAAGTAAACAAATATCCCTCACATGTACTGAAATCAGAGGTGGTACAACTAGAAAGTGATCCCACTTATGAGTAGAAATTTTTTAATATATTGAACCATAGAGATAAAATTCTATTCAACAAGACAACTCACCAAGTCAAAGTACTATGGAAAAGCCATAAGTAAGAGAAGGAAAATTGGGAACTTGAGGAATACAGAAACTAGAAGTACCCCCACATATTTTCACCTTAGTATTTAATGAAATATCAAGGGTGAAATTTCTTAAGGGTATAAGAATGTAAATACCCGTAATTTTACCAAAGGAATTTAACTTCTTATAATTGAGCCATATTTTATAATGTAGTATAAATAATATGCACCACATGATGAAACCAAAAACATTTTTTTATATCAATTTGAACATTACATTTAGAGACTATAAAATATTTCGATGGGATAAGAAAACAAATTAAGATAACTAAAATATGAAAATTGGGATCTGCTCAATCCATAAGAACAACTACACTTCTGAACGAGACTGGTGAAATGAGAAAAAATATTGGTAATAAAATATTCATCTTAAGAAATAAAATATATAAAACCTTTATATAAAGTAAAAGTTAATGAATAATGAATGAAATATATGGTATTTATGATAAGTAGGGATCCTATATGACCGTTAAAAATTTGACCTTTGGAATAGTAATTTAACTATTGAAATAGAAATCCGACTATTAGGAATATTAAATTGACAGTTATAATAGTTACCTCACCAATGGAAATGTAAAATATTAATTTAGTTATCTAATAAAATTAAAACATTACATATATGAATGTATGTATACCATGGTAAAAGTAAATAAATGTTTTAAAAATGATATATAAAGTGTTTATATTTTTTATAAACATAAATTCTTTAATTCCACTTTTATAATGACTTATAAGATATTTTATTTTTCATAAAATAGATTTATAAATTAATTTTAAGTTTTATTATATTGATAATATAGTTTTATGAGACCAGAAGTAATTTTTTAAGGGGTCGTAAAATTGATCATAAAATTAAAAATAAAATTTTTCAAATAATTAAGGAATGAATTTAAAAATTAAAATTTTTAATATTTAAAAAATAAATTTCCTAAAATGTATTTCATTTTTTTAATATACATGTTTAAAGATTATTAGGGTGAATAATTGGGGTATTTCTAAAATAGTTGTATTTTTTTAATAGTGAAATACTTCAAAATAACTTATTTAACATTATAAGCTAAATAAATGAATTTTTGAGTCATAGATAATTTAATCGACCGTTATTTAAAACTCACATGCACTAGTTACTTTATATATTCACAATAATCAAAACTATTGGTAGTCTTGATGCAAAATAATAAACAAATGATTATAATATTCCAAAATATCCCTCTCATCCCCTTATAAGTACCACCCATCACCACCCCAACTCCATACAACATTTAAGTCCTGTAACATGTAAAATTTATACCAATTAACTTATCAATAATATACTATAGTTACTAGTGTAACTTTTCTCATTCAAAGACCATTATAAGGAGCCTTAAGGGGTATCCTAAGAGGAGGTAAACAATAGGAAGAGATAAAATACTCGACTAACATCATTCAATTTTTTTATTCTTCTAACACCCCATTATATTCTACATAAACCTAATATTAATAACATAAATATCTTAAATATACTTATATATTATTTTTATGGTGTAATACACATCTTATACCCTCACTCCATTATACTCTAAAATGGAAACGTTATTTACAATATAGTTGGTGCACCGCCTCTATGAACAACATACTTCGTTTTTCTTCATCACCATCAAATCAATTTATAGAAACAAAATTATTTTTAAATATTATTATAATATGTATAATATAAATTATTTAAAGTTTTTAATGTTTTAATAATCATTTAATTAAATAAAATTAATCTAGTTCATGATGGTCGGTAAAACAACCTGAATGAACTAACCACATAACATTAACATTTTTACTAAGAGAACCATAACTATATAGGAATAAAAATGGATATTTAGGACCCTTAAAATTTATATAATAAAATTAATATCACCTAATTTCAATTCTATAGTTTTATTCCCATTTTACAACAACTTCTATAACTATACACAAGTGATTCGACCATGGAACCATGAAACGAACGTCCTCAGAAAAGAAAAAATAAACTTTATATCACATTGAAATGGTTTTAAATGAACAGAATAAATTCATATTAAATAAAATATATATTTAAAAGGTGATAAATTAAGTAATTAATTAATATAATCTGATTATTCATGATTATAAGTGCATGTGAATAATTATTCTCAAACATAAGTTAAGGAATCTATCTGAACTGCCATATTTTCTTTAGGGTTATGATTTCTATCTCTTAGCTAACTTTATCACTATAATATTATTATTTAATTACTATATATATTATTTTCATATGTCCCAAATATATGTACCTATATTAATCCATTTTTCATTTTTGGGGATTTAAATGTTTTAAAAGGTTTCCTTCTCAATTTCTCTCAATAAGAAAACCTAACTAAAGGGAACTTGTCTGTTTATTTCCCCATTACAAGTACCAATACTTAAATGGTTTTAAACCACTAATGACTTCTAAAATCACTCATTTTATCATTTTATCCCATTTTAGTTCATTTTTTATTTTATAGAAATTACTATTTTATTACCCTCTTTAAATACAAGTTACCATTTTTCATAAATCCCCGCTTAAGAGGTACAATTTACAAGGGGATTTATATACCCATTTTAAAATAATAACTTAACTTGGACATAATTTTTCATGAAAGTTTCTTATTAAAATCCAAGAATTATTTAATACCTTCTTTCACATAAACTATTATGATAAGTTATCTGGTTATTCTATATGTCGTGGTTATGTAACCCATTTCTTTTCATGGGTAATCTAGATGTTTATGCCTTATTTTTAATTTCCTTATGTGAAATACATATTAATGTACATTTTAGGATTGTTTCACCTAGATAGAACTCCAATTCATTGCGTAATGTTTTTTTCTTATAATACATTATGCATGGGATTAGAGAGTAAACATAATCAATGATGGGACTGTATCCACCATGCGATGTTGTCTTGGAAGTTATAATTGACTTATGATTATATCATGTTGTAGGTTTTTAACATATTATTATGTATTCATGATATTATGAATCCATTTTTCCTTATTTTATACCTTGATATGATTAATTATGATTATTTTCTTTTATGATATCATGTTATTCCTTCTGACTCACATGATATGTTTTATTATCATGTTTATTCTTTTATTGAGATTTATAACACACCACTTGATTTTATTTATTCCCCATCTTATACTTTATATTTTTCACATATTAAAGGAATTTATAATATTATTAAAGAGAATAAAATAAGGATGTTGTGTTTTAGTTTATTTTTGATGTATTATGAACCTTTTCTTCCAAAGACATTGGGCCTCAGAATCATTGGGTTGCTTTTATTGGATGTTTATGTTAAAAATCATGTAATAACATGTTTAAATGGATTGGGGCACTATAAGTATTTTGAGTCTGATATAATATATTTATAAATTTAAACGTCATCTTTTATTATATATTAATTTATTTTTATGCATAGAGAATGGGTTTTTGTTGTTTTGGACAGGCTTATATGTTACAAATTAAATTGTTTGTTTTAATTTGTTATTTTCAGGTGTTTTATACTAACATTTTTTATGACACATTTTTTGTTTTTTTAGAATGTGGAATAATTCTAGGAATATTTTTGTATCTAGGTGATAAGACGGTGTGGTATTTCTAGGCCCCATGTGCTCAGAATTAATTTTGTTTAAATATATTAAATATATTAATATCACGTGCACGTATTTTTCTAGAAAACTGGAATAAATACCTAATAAGGGGTTTAGGTTAGAAATATTAGGGCACTATTATGATCAAAGATTAGGATTTTTCCTAGGAATGACATAAACTTCGTCAGCGTCGGGTGTTTTGTTAAAGTGTAGTCGTGGAAAAATTAATCGAATAAATAAAATAAATTATTTGTTTTATTTCATTGGGTCATTGACCTATCATTTTCTCTTTAAATATGTTATTACAACAAGTTTGTAGGGTCATCCTAAACTCTAATAATTTATAAGGAGGTCATTTAGGGTCATTGGAGGACATCAAGATCATGGATCGACAGATCATGCTTTGGAGATCGGTGTGTCAAAGGAAGTCAAGGATCACACCAAAAACAACAATACAGATTCACTATTTGTCAGTGATCAATCCAAATCAAGGCAGGATGTTTTATTTATGTATTTATCCCCATTTTCTTATCCCATGATGAATGTGAATCAATCGACTAATGGATTGGTCATTTTGAGGGTGTGGGTTATTTGTAGGATTTTGGGATATTTATTATTTGTTTTTCATGGATTTTTAAAATTTTAATTTATCTTCCCTGTGATAATGAATTGAGGATAAACTGAACAAAGGAAAAGGTTTGTTCCTCACTTTTATAGTTTATGTTTCTCTCTCACCCTTCTATGTGTGTTCATCATTATAAAATTATTTTGGCCTACAATTCGATGAATACCTTTTGAACGATCATTGAGAAATTGATATTTGGTGAAATGGATCACTACTCTGGGTCCAAAATAGATATTTTACATCATGTTTATGTTTCATAATGATGTAATTTGACCCATGGATTGATTAGGAGGATCGGTTCATTATTTTGGTTTGTGGTGTCGGTGAGGCATTACGATGGTTTTTTCCTAAGTAAAGGGTATGGTCGGAATGGCCAGAATCTATCCATTGATGGTGATGAGGATCATCCAACCTCAGATCCATGAGTGTGGCATGATTCCTAACTAAATCTATGGGTGTGGAGGCTCATAAAAATACATGTGAATGTTCTGTAATTTCTAAGAGAAACCATACTACACAGTGTGTAGTCTTATGAATATACTTTGTGTAGTCCCTTAAATATAGTGATAGGGTTTTAGTGTAGAGAAAATTATCACACCTTGTGTAACTCATTTCACACGTCGTACGACCCTTCACTAACTAGATCAGCATGTATAGGGGGTACACATACATGTGTCCATGTGGCCCCAAACATCGTGTACTTTGGAAGTACACAGGTAAGCTGGAGTACACAAGAAAATCCATGTACCTGGACACAAACAAGTACACAAACATGGTATGGTGTACACGGGCACAGGTAGAATGGAACACCAAGTGGCGGGGAGACTTCTACATACCATGTACCCTTGGGAAACTCTGTATATTCAGAAAACGTATATACCATTTGTGCGCAAGACATGGGTAGTTCCAAGATTAGTGAGACACCCTTTGTAACCCTATGACACAATGTTTACTCCTTTGAGGACAAGTTGGAATCCACTTTCTACTTATATCATCTTTATTAGAGCTTTTTTGAGCTTCCTTGGGCCAGTATCAGTTGTGTGTGTTCCCTTGGTTAATTACTATAAGGTTTTGGTGTAGTATCTCATTCTCATTATAAAGGGTGACCACTCTATCGATTCTTGATGATCTATGTAGTGAGGTAGATTTCACTTATTAGCAAGTGAGTTGTCTCAGACTTCTTTGACTACTGACTTAGCATCTTGGAGTATGTATCCCTATGAGAGGCCTAGAATGATCCTTATTTACGTTGTGTTTCCATAGATGGGGTTTTTTAGAATTTTAATGACCAAAATTTACATGTGACTCATTCCCCTATCTGAGAGTATGTTTAAAATATGGTCCAGTGTCTCCCCAATGAGCCCTGGTTATTAACCCCTATATATGTATCGAGATTAGATCTTTTCGAGGAGGTGTGGTTTGATCAATTGTGTATCTCAGATAAACCCAATCAGTTTCCTTTTGTCGAGACCAGAAGGTAATGACCTCTAGAATTATTGGAATGATTATTGGTATAGATCATGGAGTGTGTTCTCACATATGAGCATTGTATGGAACCTTTGAACATTAATCCTAGTATGGATTTATAGATGTGATCTTACCTCAAGGAGTTTTGTCTACTATGAGTATGTCTGAATGTTTTATTGCATGTATCACTTTATGATTGACATATTTTGTGATGATATGACTACACTTGATTCTTTTTGTTTAGTCATTACGAGGTTTCCTATAGGGTATTGTTATCTTCACACTTGCATGGGCTTTACCTACACACATCATGTCTTAAACAGAATATGGACCATTTTTATAGTCCTTGGTGGGCTAGGAGAGTGTGGATCTAGTTTGGGATAGATAGACTGGCGTGTATACTAGTGTTTCTTTTGATATAATCCCCCTCCATAAGAGCATGTGGTACATTACATTCCAGTTTTGGGTGGGCTAGTATTTGAACCCTTTTTATGCTTTTCAGTATTGTATATTTTACTCTAATTGTGAGATTATAGATGTATGCAAGCATTGTTATCATTTGTTTTACATTTCATCATTGTATGGGATTGTATATGTTTGTGTGCATATAGGTAACTTAGGATAATTCCTACCATGTTTTTGTGATATTCCTTCTTGGTACTATTCTCCATCCCCAGTCCTATTATAGGAAGGCTTGGTATAGTTACATCTTGGGCCCCACTGGGTCGGGTCATTACAGAATGGAATCCGAAGGAGGTACCCAGCCTAAAGCATTGTGACATTTCTTAGGTTTGGGATCTGATTTTGGAGTTTCCATTTTATAGCTATGAGGGTTGAATTGGGAACTAGGTAAACAATTTTAAAGTGTTTTGAGATTGGATCTCTGGTTAGAGTGTTCATTGTTGGTGTAGCTTCCAAGATATACATTCACCATGACCATGATAACCTGTTTGTTTTCAAGGTATATGTAGACACCAATTGCATTGAAAACATTGATAATTTCATTATATAGGAATGTTTTGTGCTTTCTATTTCCTTATTGATTTAGATCCCCATATATACTCATTGATTATGGTGCATCTTTATAATCCTAAAGACACCACTATGATGATAGTCATCTAGGATTCTAAGATGGTTTCATGATGAATATTATATGAGTGATGGGATTTCAGTTCGAGGACCTACTTATGAGTTGTTTACTCTATGTGGGCACTGAGTAGTACTACAACTTTTTGAGCAGTGCATGGGTCCTTCTATGCATCACACAGATCATCATACACATATTGAGCAGTCAATATCTCCAATAGGATAGAACAATTTAATGCATAGGATTAGTGTGTTATGTGAGTTCTGGTGATAGCTATTTATGAGGTACCCTGATATGAAATTCCCTACTTATTTATATGATTGGAATGAGGAAGTGGTCTGGGTTTCTAGTGTGTGTGGATCCTGATCTATTTGGTGGTTTCACTTGCAACCTGTTTTCTCAATGGAGTAGCAATTGGATCTATTGGTATCGTTAGATGACAAACCTATGATTAGTGTGAATCGTGAGTTCTAGAGTTATTGATCTATCATGTTACATGGTAAGATATACCCACTTCTTAGGTAGTGGATGACTAGAATGAGCTTGTAGCATGAATTTCCTTCTTGGATGATACCCCTCTCTGATGGTGGACCATGTGTCAAGACATCTCCCAGGTGAGGTGGGGAAATGATAGAGCCCTAAGTTGGTGATGAGTTTCTCTATCTTGTGTGGTTGAGTTGTTTGATGCACTAAGGTTTCAGATAAAACTTTAGTTGTGGTAAATAGGTGGGATGGGGAAATAATGAGTTCTAAGAAGTAGGAGCTCAAAGAGGCTTTAAGTGTGGTTTGAGATACGATGTCTTTATTCACTAACCCAGTTTCAGATTTCACAAAAATATGTAAGCCACTTTTCCTTGAGTGTATCTTCTATTTGAGACCCACTAATACCAATGGAGTCCTTTTTATCAATGATTTTGGTGGTTGCTACTACATAGAGGATCGATCATTTCATGCATCTACTGATAGTGTGACCTGACTCTGGGAGAAGTTAAATAACCTTGTGTGGAATCTCTCCATAGTGGTGGTGATACCCTAAAATTTCTTCCTCAGTATGGATTAGTTTCCAAATATCCATGCTCATATGTTTCCACTTGTGAGAGTATCAATACTTCTAGTTTTTTAGGATAGAGTGTCCTGCCTGTGATAAGGAGTGATCCCAGGTAGAGTGGGATGGGCTCAAGTACATAATGTTATGACTTAATTTTTATTAGTTGGAAAGTGAAATCTTTGGATTAGCATTTTATAAGAGTTTTTAGTTCCTATGATGGTGGAGGCGTATGAGGGAATCCTTCTAGAGTAAGTTTTGGGTTTACCACACCATAAAGAGTAGGTTTTGTGTGTAGACATTCACAAGGTGTGACCCGATATCTACACTATCATATCGTATGATCCTGTGTAGCAGTGATATTTGTATTTGCGGTTAGAGGAGTATACGGAGTATGGGGGTTTTATAAACCAATGGGTTTTCCTAGGCAACCTTGTGTTGTTCTCTTGAGAGGCGGGTGAGTTCTTGAGGTTAGGTGTGGATTGGTGTCACTTGGACCAGGTAACATAAGGGAAAGTATCCACTCCAAAAAACAGATGCATTCATCACCCAATGGATGGCGGAAAAGTAGATCTCATGTTTTTCCTCATAATGGGTAATCAACAAATCCAAGTTCGAGAGGTGGATGTACCGATCATGGCTTCATAGATCTTCTACTATTTTTTAGAGTCCTTGTTGATACCATTTGGTATATTGAATGTCGTACAAGAATTCACGAGACTTATGAGATGAATCATTAACCATTCATGGATAGGTTTATTTTAGTCTTCTAAGATAGTACCCTCATTTCCTAAGCATCAGAGTTGGAGCACATAAGAAACAGGAGGATACTACTAGACATGATTTGAGATTTCTAGTCATATGGAAACTTTCCAGGATTCAGTTCTCGAAATATGTCTTCTAAGACATGGTAGTGATAGAGGGACCTATAGAGATTGAGATGGAATGATCTTGAGATCAAAGTAGGGTGTGGTCATGGAATAAGATTTTCACAATAAGGTTTTCCATCCAATATTGTCGAGCGAGGTGATGGAGTAGTCTACCTTTTTTTCAATTGACCCTATGTGGGTGAGGATGGTGTAGTGTACCACCAGTCAATAGTTTTTCCCTGTGATTATTATGAGATCCAGAGAGGTACGAGTCAGAGATAGAAATTTTGAGATGTTTTGATACCAAATATTAACTGGATACATTCCTTATGGAATTCTTTAAATCAAGTAATCATATCATCCTTTTCTAGGGACAATAGGTGATTATGATCATGATGCAAGAAGAGGTGCTAAAGAGTTTGTTTTCCCTTAGAAATACATCTAGTGGAGGTGAGGATGTATCAAGATCTATTTGTATTGGTTGGGTGGCCAATGGTTTTGTAGTGAGATTTAATATTAAACTTTTTTTTCTCTTCTATCTAAGGTTGATTACATATAGATATTTTTGGAGATTTTGGGACACTTTTTCATGCACGAGGTAGTCTGGATTTGTGGAATTACAATGATGATATTTTCAGACTTTGATGCTTACTTTATAGAATGATTAGGTAGATGATGTGGGGATCCTTTAGAGACTATAGTTCTATTAATCATAGTGTTTTATCCCAGTCCACTATCTAGGTAATGTGGACCGGTCAGGTTCTTGGGGAAATCCTAAAGGACCCTAGACCACCCATGAGAGGGGGTGAATTAGGGTGTCAAATTTTTCTATTCTTCACTGGATCTTGTTCCCATGTTGGTAGGAACTTGTTTAAAAATGTATGATGGATATGTGTAGTAATTAAAACATTCACATGCATAAGGACATCACATCACTTTTTAAATGGTTCACCACTAAGGGTGATGTCTAAGGAGCTTACGCCTACAAGTTGTCGGTCATACCAAATTCCACTAATACTCACTAGCTCTGGATTAAAAATGTTCAAGAATAGTCACTCCAACCTAGGAACATAGCCTTAAAAAATGATTAGGGATATCCCACTACTTCCCTTGGATCACTTCCATTGACTCCCCCTGGGTCATTGCCTTTATAGAGGTCCTAATCAGTTTATCAACATGAAGGTTACTTCAATAGATTGGAATGAAAAGTCTTTGTCTCTATTCATCATGAGACACTACTTTCATTAAAGTACTGAATTTATTCCCTTTTATATTCACTTTTCTTCTTTAATTAAATTACTAAATTCACTAAAACTCCATTTTTATTCACTATAATCACAAACTCTCTTTATGATGTCTTTGTTTCTGCAAACTGTCCCTAATTATGCGGATTGTCTCGGATCTGCGTACCATGAGTTCTCTGGGTACCTCTCCAAGTCCGCGTAATGCACATACTCTACGTACCACTCCTACTCTATGTATCATCACTTCTCTGCATATCGTGCCTACTTTGCAGACCACCCCTACTCTGCGTACCGCACCTACTCCGTGCACCGCACCTGATCCATGCACCACACATGATCTATGCACCGCACCTTCTCGGTGCACTAAGCTGGATCCACATACAACCTCATCATACTACTTCTACGTACCACCTATGTCTACCACCTTGGCATACCATTTCTTCCTTCAACGGACTTCTTCTTCAAATTCCGTGAATTATTCCATCTCCCGCATACCACGTTTAATTACAAAAATCTCTTCTGTTGACAACACCTTCAAATTTTTTGAACTATTTCATCTTTCATGTACCACTTCATCCTACGCAGAATCTCTCCTGTATACCACTTTTGGACTTAGCTGATTTATTCCACAATGATGATATTTTGTTATCAAATTATCTCTACCATAATGATGGGATTAAAACACCTTATATAGGAAAATAACTCTGCAAATTTATCTAATCTATTTTTCCTAAATTTTCAATGTTTGAAAAACATCACCATATAATTAACTCCATCCATGTACGGTAAGACTCCACCACATACTGCGACCCTCCTTCCAACATAAAACCTTGACCGCATACCATGTGTTTGTCGGTCCGCCTACTGCACATCTTCTGCCAATGGTGATCCATTCCACGTACTACAACTCCTTCCATGGAGAACTATTTTTAGTACCAAGAACCATTATATAAACTGTTCAACATACCATTGTTTCAAACTATTTTCAGTTTTGCACACCACTCCACATACTGTTCTACGTACCTTTCCTGGTACATGGTATGAGTTTTGCTTCCTTTTCTATTTTCCTTCATTGTTCCACATCTCCTTCATTCATATGTAGAAATTCTTAAATATATTCCTCATCAATAACACTCATGATAATTCATTGTCATATTTCTTCTCCAAAAATCATCTTATTCCATCCTAAACTTTATCTATCATGATATATAGTCTCTGATCGATCACCTTTAGCATCGTCATATTTTTCTAGGGAAATTACTAAAACTTCTCTATCTTCTAACAACATTAGTCTTTTTAGTCAACGCTAAATATGACTGGCACCATATTCTCATATTTTTCTGATCATTATTAAATATTCAAATCTCCACATGATCCCTCATGAAAGGATGTAAGTCTCTTCAGGTAGGCTCTTTTCATGGTCTCTTTAAATAGTGAGATGTTGCATGATCACTTTATTACTTGAAGCCTTTTAAAACTCTTTGAGATGGTTCCATTACAGTAGAAAATGTATCACCTTTGAGACATGTACTTTGAACTTAATATCAATTCAACAATCGTCTGAAATTATCACTCTCAATAACTTGGGAGTTCTTATTCACCTCCTTCTTCATTTTGATCTTCATTGAAAATTGTTGAAAAAAATACAACCTTATACACAAAGTGGTCCCAAAAATATTTCACTTTTTATTCTGCTATCAATACCGTAAATTCCTCCCCAAATGAGTGTGTCAATATCAAAATGAGAATCTTTTCTCTCCCCTTTTTCTTTTTCTTTATCTCTCACTTTTCGAACATTCATTTCCCAATATATCCCCCTTATTGAATAGAAATAAAAAGTTCATGAGAAAAGGGTATGAGTCCTTTATTAATAAAATGTTCCATCAATCCTTTCACTCTAAATATACTTGAGAAATATTAGATTTAGAAAACAAGAGGAGTTGATTTAGAAAACAAGGTTGTCCATTATTCACTGATCATAATACCTCATGAGATGAGAACTCATGTACTTTGTCTTCAAGGATTTTCTACTTTAATTTTAGGCTAAAGAAATTGAATGTGATAGGGAATAATCAACCAAAAACTCTTGCACTCACTTCAACAAAAATATAAAAAACATTCAAGTGCAATTGGTAGGATTAATGGCCTTGGGGCACATCCATTATTCTTATGTCATTGATTAATTCAGTTAATCCCCCTTTGTAAAATGATCGTCGTTATATTTAACCAAGGATGACAGATTTAGAAATGCCATACCATTTACAATGAAATGTTATTCAATTAGTCTCTAGAGTAATTGAATGTAATACCAACCGATGTTGATACTGATTGAAATAATGTTTTTGGCAGATTCATTATTTGTCTCCCCCTAAAGGGAAAAAATCCTAATCATCTTCATCAAGAGTGATCCTTTATCATTTTAATCTTTTTATATCAATTAAATAATCCTCCAAGGATGGAGACTTCTTCAGTTTATCTATCATGATTTGATAGAATTCACTACTTTTCAGGATCTCCCCTTGAGAGATTTCTTCACCTTAAATTCCATATATTATTAGCAAAAATAAAATACACAAATGATTAAAGGAATAGGGTGGTTACTCCTTGCTTCTTAAATGTGAGAAGGAAGGTTGAGATGGTTTTCTCAACCAAGATGCTCCATCTTCTCCAATCTTCAAGCTCACACATCTAAACATCTTTTCAAATCCGTGATGATGTGACATGGGTCTCTTCACATTCTCTTATACTTTTCATGGAGAGTTTTTATTCTTCATATCCATCATTAATGATATATTCTTACTCATTTTATGGAATTCTTCTTGCTCTGGTATTAAGGTTAGAAAAACTTTTGCAATATAACCAGATTTCATATATCTCTCACATGGAACTTCTTTAACAACTGTGTTTCCTTCAGTTTTCACTCTCTCATAGACTTTATCTTCATTACATAAAATCTTTCCTTTTACTTTAAAACTAGCCTTAGATATTTCATCTTAAAGTTTCCTCATTCTTTATAAATATTCAGGTAAGATGACCAACATGTCATTTGGAACTGTTTTAATAGTTTTGGATCTTCGACACAGGTTTCTCTGAGGGCCATTCCTCTTATTTTCTCTTTTGGATGAATTTCCCTTCAATTTCATGGATCTAAATTCCAGGGTCTTATCATCTTCCCTACTTGAGATCTTCTTAGGGAAATTTGTATTCACAATATTATTTTGTATTCTTCCCAAGGTAGTTGCTTCATACTTAGCTGGTATAAGAGGTAATATTTTCTTATCAATGATGAATGCATGTTGATATGGGCATGCACCTACCATGTGAACACTTCCATTTCATACATCACAAATGTTATCAAGCATTACAAATCTCTTTACGGTAAACAGATGCTTCTAGACCTACAGATGTTGCTTCTTCTTCTCTTCCTTTCTTCCCTTTGATATAGGTTTTCTATATGCTTTTTCATTTAAGGGATTGTACCAAAAATCTAGTGCACAATTCCCTAATCTATTTCAACACCAACATTTACACACAAATATTGTCTTTTTTATATCTTTTGTATAAGGTTTTTGGGAATTCTTCATAATGTGTTGTGATCTATCTAGGGAACCATATTTTAGATTCTTCTTCCTATCCACCCTATCCATTGTGGTAGGTTTAATCTACTCACATTTCATCATTCATACTTGTTTATAATTTTTCTTCCAACCTGCACTTTTTGTAGAAACATATTTAGAAACAATAGTACAAGTTTGTATGGATGGTACCTTCACTTTCTCAACTACTTGTGATAGATCGAAGTGTGAATTCATGATCTTCTTATCACGTGTTGGAAGTATTTTGATAGTAGAATCCTCTAGTAATAATTGATTAGCAACAGAAACTATTTCTCGAGATGGATAATCCAGAGTTGTTGTAATCTTACTGTCACATGTTGTAGGTATTTCAGCTTTAGAATCCTCTAGTGAGAATTGAGTACCAGAAACAATTGTTTCATTATTTTTTGAAGTCTCAATATGTGTCTTCTCAAGATTAGTCAACTGATCATCCAATTCTAGACATTTCATATTAAGAATGGACTTCTGATTTTCAATCATAGTCATCATCTCTTCACAAGCCTTCTTCATTCTAACAAATTCTTCCTCATGCAATATCATTTTATTCTGAATCAAAGAGTCATTTTCCTTGATCTTCTTTGATATACCTTCTAATTATAGACCCTTTACATTAGTGCAATTTTTTAATTTTTATTCTAGCACATGGATATTTTTTTAAGATCCTTTCTCACTCTCTCTTCATTTTCATCCTTTTTTAACCATTTTGATGTATTTATTTTATGTTTCTTCTTTGATTCTTCAAAGGATTCAATCTTTCTGGAGAGCTTATTACATTCTGATATTTTCTTTACCCAGAATTCCTCCATAGAGTCTACTTATTTTCTTAGCTGGGTGATTTCCTCCTACATACTTTGGAATATTCTACAAATATCGATGACTCTATCTTTAGTGATATCATAAAGGTATTTTTGTAGTCTGTCAATTTATTCTGAGGCTGAAGATTAATCAATGGTACAAACACATACCTCCAAATATCCTTACTCTTTTCTTTCTAGTCCTGAAGTGTTATCATTTTTTGAATGGAATGGAGAACCATATACAACATCTACTTTAGATAAGAGGGACATCTTAAAATGTCTCTTCTCTTTATTTTTCTTGTTCATCATGGTCTTCTTGGTTATATATTTCTGCTTGAAGATAACTAAAATTTCATCAAGACTTCTCTAAATTGTTGACTTAGGAAAGAAAACTCAAATCCTCTTCTTAATAGAATTACTGAAGAGTATCCAAAATTTGTAAACCTTTTCCCTTTGATACCAATTGAAAGACCCTAGACCCCCCCCCCCAGAGGGGGGGTGAATCAAGGTGTTAACTTTTTCTATTCTTTACTGGATATTGTTCCCACCTTGGTAGGAAATTGTTTAAACGTATATGATGGATATTTGTAGTAATTAAAACATCCACATGTAAAAGTATGTCACAACACTTTTTTACTTGGTTCACCACTAAGGGCTATGTCTAATTATCATACGCCGATAGGTTTCTGGTCATACCAAATTCCACTAATCTTCACTAGCTGTGGATTACAAAGGTTCAAGCACAGTCACTCTTCCCCAGGCACACTACCTTTACAAAGGTTTGGGGATAGCACACTTATTCACTCTGATCACTTCCTTTGACTTCCCCTGGATCACTTCCTTTGGAGAGGTCTCACTCAGTTTATCTAGTTGATGGTTGCTTCAATAGATTGGCATGAAAAGTCTTTCTCTCTATTCATCACCAGACACTGATTACATCGAAGCCCTAAATTAATGATCTTTTATATTCAGTTTTCTTCTTTAGTGCAATTACTAAATGCACTAGCACTCCCTTTTTATTTTCTAGAATCACAAACTCCCTTTATGATGTTTTTTTTTCAGCAAACTATCCCTGATTCTGCAGACTATCTCTGATCTGCGGACCATGCCTTCTCTGCGTACCGTGCCTAGTCTTTGTAACACGCCTACTCAATATACCACACCTTCTCCATGTATCACCACTACTCCGAGTACCGTACCTTCTCCGCAGATAGTGTCGGCTCTGTGTACCGCGCTAGCTCCGCGCACCACCCCTGATCCACGCACCGCACATGATCCACACACCATGCCTGCTCAGCGCACTATGCCTGCTCCGTGTACTACCTCTACATACCACTTTTGTGTACCACCTCTATGTATTTCCTATACGTACCGCCTTGGCGTGCCGTTTATTCCATCCGCAGATTTCTTCTTCAAATTCTGTGAATTATTTCATCTCCCAGAAACCACTTTTTCTTACGCAAAACCTCTTCTGCGGACTACTCCTTCCAATTTCACAAACTGTTTTCTATTTCTCATACCACTTCATCTAATGTAGAATCTTTTCTATGTACCACTTTTATACTTAGTAGAGTTCTTCCATAGCAATGATATTTTCTTATCAAATTCGATCTACCTTAATGATGGGAGTATCACTCCTTATATAGGAAAATAAATCTGCATATTTCCCTAATCCATTTTTTCTAAATTTTCAATGTTCAAAAAAATTCACTGCATACTAAACTCTATCTGCATACAGTAATCCTCCACCGTGTAATGAAACCCTCTTGTGAAATGAAAAACTTGACCGCATACCATGTGTCTGTCAGTCCGCATATAGTATCTTTTCCGCCAATGATGAGACATTCTGTGTACTACCACTCCTTCTGCAGGGAACCATTTTTGGTATTGTGACCTGTTATGTTAACTCTTTTGTGTACCATTGTCGCAAACCATTTTCAGTTTTTCACACCACTCTGCATACCTTTCCCGCTACATGGTTTGCAGTTTTCTTCCTTTGCTGATTTCCTTCTTCATTTCGCATCTCATTCACTCCTATGTATAAATCCTTAAATATCTACTTCGGTAAGAACACCCACGCTAATTCATTTTCATATTTCTTCTCCAAAAATCATCTTCTTTCCCCACAAACCTTATCTATCATGATATATAGTCTTTGATCTATCACCTTTATCATCGTCATATTTTTTCAAGGAAATTACTAGAACTTCTCTGTATTCCAACAACATCAATATTTCTAGTCAACACTAAATATAACTGGCATCATCTTCTCATCGTTGTATAATCATTCTTAAATATTCAAATCTCCACATGATCCCTCATGCAATGATTCGTGTCTCTTTAGGTAGGATCTTTGTATGGTATCTTTAAACAGTAAGATGTTCCATGATCAATTTATAACTTGAATCCCTTCAACACCCTTTCAAATTGTTTCTTTTTTGTAGAAAATATATTACTTTTGATACATGTACTTTGAACTTAATATCATTTCAACAATCGCCTAAATTTATCACACTCAATAACTTGGATGTTCTTATTCATTTCCTTCTTCATTTTGATATTCATTGAAAACTGTTGACCAAAAATACAACCTTATACACCAAGTGGTCCCCAAAAATCCTTTGAGTTTTCATGTCAATTTTTGATCCATGGTTGGGAGTATCATCTACCATAGATGGAGTTTTTGTATCATAGTGATTATCACTCCAACACCGAAGTAGAACATTTTTTAGAACATGTATGAGAGATATTATAAGAAATTATTATACTGTTCATTGGTAGTGGTTAACAGTTATTGAGTCCTATTTTTGGTGTTAGTGATGGTTGTTAGTGGTGAAGTTCATTCAGGGATGGATGAAGACTAAAAAAAATTCCAGGAGTCCTTAGTGGACGGATGATGGAGTCCTTTGGAGATATAGAGTTATAGAGTCTTATCCAGGCTGGTTGGCTATCTTTAAGAAACTTAGGCCTTTTCTTATCTTAC
The DNA here is from genome assembly GCA_963277665.1 of Viscum album. Taxonomy (NCBI): domain Eukaryota; kingdom Viridiplantae; phylum Streptophyta; class Magnoliopsida; order Santalales; family Viscaceae; genus Viscum; species Viscum album. The sequence goes on from OY728151.1 coordinate 572,661,965, forward strand.
TATTATACTAGGTTAGTGGGTTGTTGTTCTGCTTAACCCAAAATCCATAGTTGTTTTGGGTTTCTTAGAGTTCTCCATATGTCTTAGCTGAGGAGGTATATGTATAACTCATTGTACGATATCGAACTGGGTGAGCTTGGTCGTGGGAGTGGATTCTCCCTCTTCAAAGATCTATAACGTTGATGAATGATAGTGAAAGACCCTATGTGGGAAATTTTTCTCCTTAGGTGCGTGTTTTTTTATAGTATAGGGAATCATTGGGAGACCTCAGGGGAGTAGGAGACCCAGTTGAGAAATCAATATCCCCACATTTTTCTCAGTTTTTACATTTCAATGATGAAATTCCTTGAAAGAGGGAATAATGTAATGACCAATTTTTTTCTATGTAATACTTTGGAATATTTAGCATAATATTTTTGAATCCATGAATTGAGAAAAAATGAGATTCTGAGCCCTAATGTGCTCAAAATTAAGTTTTTTGAAATATATTAAGAATATTATTATCATGCATGTGTAGTTTTCTTAAAAAAATTGGAATAACTCATGAATGTGGTATCGAAGCATAAATTTTAGGGAACTAATGTGCTCAAAGCATGGGCTTTTCCCTAGGCATTATATAAAATTATTCAGCATTAGGTGTTTAGTTAGAGTTTAGTCACATATGAATTAATAAAATAAATAAATTCAATTATTTATTTTATTTTGTTAATGAAGTGACCTAACCATTCATATTTAAATATTATAATATAAAAAATTCATATATTTATCCTCATAAGCCTAATAATTGATAAGGAGAGTATCGAAGAGCATTGGCAGACATCAATATCACAGATTAAAGGATTGAGCTTTGGTGATTGGTGTGCCAAAGGAAATCAAAGATCTCACCAATGAAAATGAAGTAGATTCATTCTTTATCATCAATCAATCCAAATCAAGATATGAAATTTTATTTGTGTTTTTATCCTAGTCTTCTTACCCCATAGTGAATGTGAATCGATTTAATAATATACTAATTCACAAATCGATCATTTTGCAGGTATGGGTTATTTGTGGGATTTGGGGATAATTATTAATTGTTTTTTCCTTGATTTCTATACCTCTTTATTCATATTCCCTATGAAAATGGATTGTGGAAAAAATGAACAAGGTCCAAGGTTCATTTCTCACTTTTACGGTTTATGGTATTCTCTCTTCATTCAATGTTCGTTAATCATTGGAAATTTCTTTTGAGATACAAATCAATGAATACTTGGTGCATGATTGTTGATTTTTTTATCTTTGTTGGAATGGATCACAACCACAGGCCTCTTTAGGAGTTTCGACGTCATGGTTTCAGTTCATGATGATATTATTTGATACGAAAATGGATCGGGAGGATCGTTTCATGGTTTTGGCATGCGCTACCAGCAAGGCATGATGGTAGTAGTTTCCTGAGGGGTGGGTATATCCAAAACGTCCTGAATCCATCCATTGATGGAAAGGATGTTCATTCAACCTCATATCCAGGATATGATGTCTAATTCCCAATGGAATCTATGGGTGTTGAGGCTCTGATGAAGAGAGGTGAATGTTCTGTAATTTATATGAAAAATCAGACTACACGACATGTAGTTATATGAACACACACACTGTGTAGTCCCTTCTATGTGGCACTAGGGTTCCAGCCTGTATAAAAATATCACACACTGTATGAACTATGTCACACATCATGTGCCCCTTATCCAACCATCTCAACATTTAAAAGAGGTACATGCCCAACTGGACATGTGACCCCACATGTTATTCACTTGGGAAGTATAAGGGTAGGTCAGAGTACATGGGTGGAGTCATGTACTCAGACACAGCTAAGTACACAGACATACTCCAGGGTACATGGGAATTTAAAAAAACATTAGGAAAAGTGGCAGTTAAACTTATACACATTGTGTACCATTGGGGCATGATGTGTATGGATAATAATTACATGCCTTGTGGGTATGAGATACGAGAAGTGCCAGGCTTAGTGAGACACACCATGTACCCCCAAAGACACATCATTTACACCTTTTAGGACAAGTTGGATTCCTATTTCTTCTTATCTCAACTTCATTGAGAGATTTTTTTTAGCTTCATTTGGACAGTATCAGTTGTGTGTGTTCCCTTGGTCCATTCTTAAGAGGGTTCAGTTTAGTATCTTGTTCTCTTAATAGAGGGTAACCCCTCTGTATCTTCCTAGTGATCTATGCATTGAGGGAATGTTTCCTTATTCTAGAGTGAGTTGTCTCAGACTACTTTGACTGCTGACTTAGTGGATGGGACTATGTATCCCTCAGAGAGGACCATAATGATCCTTATTTTCTTCATGTTTTCTTATATGGTGTTGTTGGAATTACTGTGAAAAATATTAACATGGGTTTTAATCCACCATCTAGAAGGATGTTTCCAGTAGGGTCTGGTGTCCCCCTAGTGATCCATGGGTGTTGACCCCTATCTTTGTATAAATATCTATTTTTCTGATGAGGTGTAGACCGATCAAGTGTGTATCTTAGATGAATCCTCTTAGTTTCCTTAGAGTTGATACCTAAAGTGTGTGACCTATAGAATGAGTGTCATGAGTGGTGGGGTATCTCATGGAGTGTGTTCTCCCAGAAGAGTGTTGTATGGAACCTTTGAGTAGGAATCCTAGGTTGGATTTATAGTTTTGATCTTACTATGAGACTATATATTTTCTACAAGTATATATGTATGTTTTATTGTATTTCTCAAATTATTATTTACATATCAATTTATTATCTTACTGCTCTTAATGCTTTGGGTTTGGTTATTTGGGGGTTTCCTACTGGGTATTATTATACCCACCCCTGTATGGGCTCTTCCCACACTTTTCAGGAATTATTCAGAAGGCGGACCTTTTGTAGAGTCTTTGGTGGACTAAGAGAAGGTGGAGCTATTTTTGGGTAGATAAATTGAGGTTTATACGAGTGTTTCTTTTGAAATTAGTCCCCTCCATATGAACATGTGGGAATATACTTTACACTTTTGAGTGCGATTTTATTTGGCCCATTTTCATACTTTCCATTACTATATATCATGATATGATTTTTGTATTATAGATGTGTGCATACGTTGTTACCTATTTTTTTACATTTCAGTATTGTATGGGCTTAGATATGTGTGCAGGTATATAGGTAACTTAGGCTAATGCATCCCATGTGTGTGTGATATGCCTTCTTGGAATTAGTCCCCAGCCCCTAGCCTATTGGAGGCGGGCTTGGGGTAGTTGCGTCTTAGACCCCGTTGGGCCGGGTAATGACATATTTCATGCAGTTATTATTTTCCATGAAATTATATTTTATTATGTTTTTTTAGTATGGTTAGATTTTTTTCTCCCCTTGGTTAACCATTATATCTTACACATTCCATTATGATATGAGTGGACCTTATGGATTCTTTTATCTCATGGGAAGACACATACGTATGATTTTTTGTTGTGAGTGACCATTAAGTAAACCTAATTTAGTCTGATGAGACTCTTACATATCATATTGAGACCCTTATGTATTGACTCATAACCATTATTTGGTTTTTTTGTTTCACTTCTCACAACACATGGTTGATTTTTATATGAGGTTGGTTATCAACAGACTATTGAAATAACTATTTTTTCTTAGAGTGCCTTGTCCAAACATGTTACCCAGTAATGGTTAGAGTATATTTTCACATCCCATTCATTATTTCCCAATTATCATATTCATTTTAATAGATATTATCGAGAAATTTTGGAATTATCGTTAATAAGAAATATTAGAGATTAGAAGGATGATCTTTCTGGATCTCACCACCACTTTACCACTATTCCTATTCAAGAGTAGACGATCAATCATTGTGATAATAGAGGAAGGTAAAGAGAGTGACAACAACATTCATCCTTTTGAGGATCACTACTATGTTCTTGGTGTAGGCCTTGGATTGAAAGGGTGTTTTCATCATTTTATTAGCTCTATGTAGTGTTTCTTTATTCTTGTTAGTTTCCTTGGGTGTGTGCATGAGTAAAAGTATTACCCCATTTTGGTTTCTCTTGATACAGTTGTTTTTTTTTTTGTTTTTTTTATATAATAAATTATTTTGAGTGGTGTTTCATGTAGGACCAAAATGCTCTGAATCACATTAATTTATTATGTTCTTTACTTTAAACTAGTATTTCTTATTTGGATTGTGGAAATTCTTTATAGTTTTATTTATTTTTTCACTATAAGAATTATGATATTTAAAGATGAAATTATCAATGGTTTGTAAAACCAATTATAAAAAACTATGTATTTATTTAGTAGTGTTTTTTTAAACAGTAGTGTGTTATCTAAAAAATAAATAATAAAAAACATTCTTCCCCTTGAGTCCACGCTTCCCTCTCTGAGCCCTAAATTCTCCTTCCCATTATAACCATAAATGTAATCCAACAAGTCAAAGGATAAAAATATCTAGTTTGTTAAAGGCTTCACCATCATAGAGAAGTGATGGAGTAAAGTGACGTTCAAGCTTCCATCCTTATTAATCATCCTAGTTACCTCCTTTATAGGGATGGTTGGTGACAAGCGATCACCACTCCTTACCAATTATTATTCTCCTATCATCATTACCAGTGATGTGAATTCTTCCCTCCTTTATTATGGAAACTGATTATCCTAGTGATGAGTGATCTTCTTGGTAAAGGGGGTTCCTTTGATGATTAAAGTTATAATCCTATTTTAAATAAATTAACATAATTTGTTTTATATAAATTAATCATATTTTTTATTTGTAATGGAGTTTCTAAAGGTTTAATAAAGTATATAAAATTAAAAAATTATGAAAACCTTCTTATAATATTTTTATATATCCGAAATATAGTTTCCAAATACTTTAACTTAAATATAGTTTTTATTTTATAAATAACAATTGGTTGACCCTAATACAATGTTTTCTGTAGATAAATATTTTTTTATTTTTTTATTTTAATAATATTTCTAAATTTTTTTAGATTCTTATTTGTTTTTATGATATAAATATATGTGACCAATCAAGTAATTGTTTTTATCAATTAATTTGATAAAATTTTAACATTAATTCTTAATATATATATTTTATTAATTTTTTGTATTGTGATAATCACTTTTGTTCATTTTTATAATTGATCACAAATTGGGGGAATGTAAGACATACATAAATTATTCTATATAACTAAGTAATTAAAGCATGAGAAAATATATTTTTAGTAGATCTTTTTCAAAATATATTTAAATTATTTTTATAAATATTTTATTTATAAAGGTTTTTCTTTTTTTTATGTGGGTTTCTTCACACACATACGCTACAAAGAAGGCTTCGGGACTCGACCCAGTGAACTGTGCCCCATAACCCAACTCACTAGCCACCCCATCCACCTATGTGGGGGAAGAGGATTTTCTTTTTTTCTTTTATAAGCTCTGTGATTTTCAAAAAGATGGATAATATATATATCTATGTATTCTTAATCATATATTTCTTATTAAATAATGTTTTTATATATTTGTATTTAATATCGATTGGTTTCAATAATCACACAATCACCTAATTGGTTTAATATGTTTATTTTTAGTGTGTTAGTATTCTTAATAAATACATCCAAGGAGCTAAAAATAAAAAAAATAGAATGAATAACCTTCAATGATTATATTAACAACTTCTTCCATATTTATTAAAAATATTGAATATCTCATTATCAAACATACAAGGGGTTAATAGTTTTATTTTATTCCTAAATTATTATATCACTATATTTTTTCTAATAATGTAGGTAGTTTGTGATATATGGATAAAAGTTGGATCATATTTCCTAGGAACACACCTCAATGTGCTAAGGATTTAGAGAGGTTTTTAGATTTTTCATTTTTTAATAAATCTTTGGATGGTAAAATAAAATTTACATCTCCTAAATGTATATTTATAACATGATTGAAGAGATAAGAATTATATAAACACTTGATATTGAAGTAATTCCCTACTCAGTATTTATATTGGATTTGGAATGGAGAACTGAACATTACAAAAAAATTGGACACTGATATCAATTAGTAGAATGAGCATGCTACTTCCCTAATAGTGGAGAATGAATTTTAGAACCTAATAAATGATACTTTTGAAATTACTGGGAAACATCATCTACATCAAAACATATCAGTGAAAATAGTTAAGGCTCCTACAAATATAAAATTGAAAATTGATATTTTTAGAATTTTAGGATAACTAGATCAAGATTTTAACTTATCTGTGGAACTACATCCTGATGTTATAGAGATTCATTCAAGAGAAAACCTTATTAAGAAAAAAATCATTTCTTGAATTATTTTCCCACACAAATCATGATCTATATAGAGGATTTCTCAAGTCTTCAAGACATTATTTTCTAATGAATTTGAACCATATATAGTGACTATTTGGAATTACATGTAAATAATTTTCCATTACATTGTAATTTTTGTGTGATAAATTTTATAAAGATAAGACTATTGAGTATTTTTATGAAATGAATAATGATGTTAATGTTTTTGGGATCAATTATAAAAATGAATGATGGTATCAATGACTGAAAGCTATTTTGGGGATAGGATTCAATTAGAAAATGGTGAAAATGATCATCAACTTCTTGATAGAAGTCCACAACTAATATTTAAAGTATGAATAAACATAATACTATGAAGAAGAATAAAAATTAATAATTTTATAAATGTTTTGTATTACTTTCATTTAAAACCCCAAGTGAAAATATTATTAATGTTATCTAAAATCATTAAGCATGTGAAGTGGCATGTTATAAGAAATAATAATAATGGATTAATGTATATCTAAGATATTAGAAAGAATTGAAATAATTTGATTCATTACATCTATACTTCTCATATGATCTTAGTAATTTGAAATTGAGATTGGTTAATAATGGATTCAACCCATTCAGGCTTTGGGTACTAGTTATTTCATTTTCCTAATTGTTTTTGAAATTCTCCTTGGGATCGGTGATGACACCTAAGATGGGGGGATAAATTAGTGGTTTAACACTTTTTACCAAATTACTCATGTTTCTTTTATATATTTCCCATTAGTATTTGAACCTATATTGTTGAATAAGACATTAGTGGGTCTATTTTTTATTTTAACAATCAAATATGCCACATTTAATTCTGGAAACCATGTAAATGATGACATATGGTATTTTTACAAGGTTCATACCTAATTTGGGATACCTAATCTATTCCATGATTGGATATTAACCACAATTAAAGATTATCTTATCCACTATAAACTCAAGTGAATATAATAATCCTTCACATACCTATAGTAATTAACACATTGACACTGATTTTCATAAGGATTACAATTTCCAGTATCTCATTGGGCTTAAAAACATCTCACTAATGTCACAAAGTCTCACTATGATCTCCTTGTATACTCAAAGTCACATTGTTTCCAAAACCTACCACCATTTATGTATATGTGTTCCTTTCCAACCCTTTTAAGTAAATCTATTACCATATTATGATGAAAATGAATCAATGTAATTTAATCTCCTACTTCTTAGCATATACTTCAAAGAAATTCTAATAAACAACTGATCCTAAAATAAATCAGCCTCCACAATAGATTATATTTTTAGATATTGTTAAAAAAATCACCTGATTTTCTCAACTAAATCTCAAGATCATGTGATATTTACTAATCCATCATCTCCTCAATCTCTGAAAGTCTTGACACAAATGATGTGAATAGAAGCATAGTCAGTCCTTCATCAATCTTATTCTTCTTGAACTTCTTCTATAGTTTATTTAATAGGGTCTTATACTTCCTTTTTATTTCATAACCCAATGGTGCATCTTCTTTGGTACAATATCATTAACTTATTATTTTATTACCATTACTTATTCTTCTTCTTCAAGAGATTAAATATACCCTTTATTTTTATATCCTAGATTCAAGTCTCAATATTTTATTATCTTATTTTTTTCTAGTATATATATTTTATAAGTATAATATTTTCTACATTTAGAATATGGAAAATATCCTTCTAATTTTGTATTCATCCACTCATTTCCTAGATCTTTATTTGTTGGAGTGATCCCATGATCTCCATTACATTTTTCCTCAACCACTTGTCTCTAACACTTTTACACAAATACCCTTTTAATTGTCTACATATGTTTTATATTTTTCATAGATGGATATATATTCAAATATTTCTATCAAAATAATCAAAATAAATCTCCTCAAAACAATTACACTTAAATCCAATAGAAAATGTTTCTTCTCATTCCATTGGCTTGACTATATCTTGCTTAATCTTCCACCTTCTTATGGAATGATGAACTTCAATTAAACTTGAGTGTATTCAATAAAAAATATACAGGTTCAATAATTAATCTATAAATCCTTGATATCATCTCAAATCAAACTTCTTAATCTTTATTCATCTGGAATAAAAAAAATCCATTTTTGGTATTTATAACAATTATGATTACCTCCAATATCTTCAAATATGATTTCCATATTTAATAAATATATAATATCATCTTTGTAATGAATTTTTTTCTCACAAATTAATCATAACTTTTATCTTTATTTTATCATTCAAGATGATTGAATCATAAGTTTTTGGGATGTTTAGAAAATTAAAGATCAATATAATAAACATCTACTTTCGTTATACTATATAATTTCTTTATATAAATTATATTTAAATCTTCTACAATTCCTCTTATTTCATGTTCTTTTTGAAATATTGAATATCATATTCTCTTAATTATTTGAATCAAATCAAACAAAATTTTATGTTTATATGATTTTTAAATCTATGATAAATATATTAAGTATTTATTGATTTTATTTTACTTGGAATATAAAGTTATAGAAACTCCCAACTTACATCCAATGGAAATATTAATTTTTCACTAAGAGTTGATCCTTACATAACACAAGTATCATGCTTATGCATATGATAATTAATTTTTATTCTAAGGATGGCTATTAGGTGGATAAAAATGATGTTTGTGTGCATATGTATCATTATTACACACTTCAAAAAACATCCTTATGAAGTATATAAATCATACTTATATAGACAAGGTTGATCGTTAAGGAAATCTTTCCTTGGTCAATTTAATCCATCTTTTTAGAGAAAGTCTTAAAAATCTTAGAAATAATATTTTTATATACTCTAGAACCATACTTACTAATTATAAAATCATACTTATGTTTCCTCATAAATTAGCCTTAAGGTTTAGAGGATGGTTCTTATGTACTTCCATGATGATCCTTATGATATTTAAAATTAAGAAAATATCCATAATTTGTAAGAACAAAATTAATACAACTCAACTCCAAATGCATCCATGACTTCTAAAAACCTCTCTAAATAACCTCAAAATAACTTTAGAAATTAATAAAATATTCTCTAACCTCTTCATCACTATTATTAGGGTATCTGGATGAAGATTTACTAATCTTTAGGTTTTTCAATGAATCTCACTATACATATAACTTTATCACTCTACAAAATTCATCCAAGTGTGTTATGTCACTAAATTTAGCATTAAATAGTACTAGAACACTAGGATTTATTCTTACATATTTAATTTGTCTTATTACATTCTTTAACCTCAATAATTAAATCTCCCCATTCACCTAACATCTCAAACTCCTCCAAACTGTTACATAAAACACTAGAAGTGCTCCATTGGAACTTGTAATTATAAATCATGAAGACCGTCTCTCCAATTTTCTTATTTTAAGTTAATCATGAAGAATGTTATTAATTTTATTTTCCTTTTAATAATGAATTTTCCTTCACATTTTCAATGGTATCCACCTCTATTCTCCATTACACATAATGCATGGGTAGCACTTTCATATTCAGTGGGAAGATTCTCACTCTATAACCCAATAACTTCAATACATATATCAACATGCTCATTGAAAAAATATATATATTTAAAATACATTTCCCACTTAAATCTCACACTTTATATTTTTATCAATAATTTGAACTTACAAACACTTCCAAATATAGGAGATCCGGATCAATGTTTTATTATAAGTTCATTTTTATGTCCCCATTAATGATAATAAATACAAAGGTGGAATTTTTTTCTCTCCCACTTGTTCATACCAAAAATTCAAGGTAAGGTATTCTCATATCAAAGTAAAAAAACTCTCCTATTTTTCTTATCTACCATGTTGATAAAAGGGTGGTACCACACATTACATATAAATGAGCCATAGACTAATCAGCTTTAATTTAACTTGGGAAAACCCTGCAAAGAAAATAAGGTTGGATAATTTAAACTAAAAAGATATCCATAAATATACACAATTTGATACCAAATAAAACATCATTTATTTGGAGAAATTCAATATATTTTTCAACAAACTTTATAAACCTACACTCTACTTGAAAGAACGCATCAAAAATACTCATGTGAAAATATGTTCTCCACTATAATCTTAAGATTCACTCCACTTTGTAATTGGGTTTATTATAAAAAATAATAGACATAAGAAAGTGATAATCATACCCCAGGCTTAAATTTTCTTTAGTGGTGTCTAGAATTATAGATTTTATGGAAATAGATAAATCTCTAGAATCTTGATATTGTTTAGTATCTCCTCATCAAGGGATTATCTTCATATGTTACCGTGGTCTATTATTCCTCAAGGCTTGTGCTCGAAGAAATTTTGATACTAGTTGATGTCTGGTACCAAATGAAATATTCCATGATGAATCATCTTAAATAATGTTAGTAGTTATAACATTGAGATAATTATTTTCCATTGATATATCACCATAAATTACTTACCTTTAAGCATAATAAACTAATTTGAGAATGAGGTGAGCTTATATAAGCTCTTTATTTGTAGTAATGAGGAAAAGACTTGATTCACAACTGATAAATATTATTTATAATAGATCAAATTATTAAAAAAATATTCATTATTAGATTTTCATTTGATTTTCATATATGTAATCTTTTATTCAGTATGGACTCATTTATAATAGTATCATTAGTACTATAAGTCATATGGACTTTCCCCAATAATCTTATTATATCATTTTGTTCACGAATCCAAGTTATACACTTAGTATCTATGTGTCCTACCTTCTTACACATTAAAACCACTTATTTAATAGCTTATGAGTTACCCATTTTTTGAACCCTCTCAAACACTTTACTGTGTGTTTCATGCACAAATCTAATCCTTCTATATCTATCTTCGATGAATTCCCCTTTTTTTCCTTTTCCTTTTTTTTTGAAATTCATGGACATCTTGAAATAGTCCATGGTGCGGCCTCTCTTACCATAATAGAAGTATATATTTCTCTTTGGAGTGAAATCATTTTGAATGTTCTTATTGATTCCATTTCTTCAAGAATTATTCTTTAAATTATAAAATAAATTTGACTTATCTTCCATATTAAGTTTCTTACTTTTCTATTTTGGCCTTCATTTTTCATAGGTATGAGCATTTTATGGATTTGGTAGATTCAATCTCTCTTCATAGTAGTGTCTACTCTTATTTTAGTAGTCATATATGTTATCTAGAGTTTCAAATATGTTCATTAATGAAAAATTATGTTTTATATATTAAAATTGTTTCAAATATGCAGGTTTTATTCTAATTTCATCTCCACTCCCCCTTAGATCAAGCCTTATTTGACTAGAAAAAACTAGCATGTTATGTTAATAGTCTATGACCATATTCCCAAACATATAACAGAACCAACATTCTCTAACTCTTTACTTGATCATAATATATATTATGACTTTTCAAGATCTTTTAACGTTTTCCATTTATAACTAAGAGTAACTAACTTTCATATAGATTCTATGAATAATTTCCAATGCACATATAACTTCTCCAATAATAACCCCCTCAAAATCATCTCTTTAAAATTCATCATCAATCAGTGAAAGTCTTTCAATAAAAAGTGACATAGATTCATCTTTCACATTTAGTGGTATTAAGAGAGTTTTCCATCCACCTTCCTATTTAACCAATTCATCTTCCATGTAATCGTCTTCCTCTTCTAGATATAATTTTTCATTATTAATTCCCATTATCTAATATAATATATGTAAAAAAATTCAATAATAACTATATTAAAATAGTCTTTAATTTTGTAATAAAAATATTGAATGATTTATCATGTATGTATTATTTATATTTTGAATCTTGAACTTAATTCACCTAAGGAGAAATTATCATTAGACTTTTTAAGATGCTTACCATTATAAATACCTTTAGATGATGGTTTATCTTCCCTCAATTTTGAAGATTCTACTTGATTACTTGCCTCTTTATTCCATTTATTTTGTATGGTATTGACCAAATACTATATTTAATTTCTAATAAGAATGTAATATAAATTTCCAATATAATTCTCTCATCAAACATACAAATATATACTTCATTGAATTCTTATAAAAACCCTATCAAGAAAAATAAGATCTGTCTAGAGGGAACCTATCTCTAAAACTAGTTTAAATTCACCTAAGTTTTAGTATTTTGTCACTTTATCATTAGTATTTGAAAATATATAATTAGATAAGTTATATATGGATCTATTTTTTATTTTAAAAACCCAATATAACACATTTAATGTAGTAAAGAAAGTAAAGGATGGAATGTGGTATTTTTACAAAGTTTGGCCAAGATGTGGGAAACCAACTATTTTTCATGACTGATTATTCACTCTAATCATGGATTCTATAGTCCAATACAAACTCAAGTGAATAAAATTAGTCTATATGTCCCCACAATGCTTTACACACTAAAATTACTTCTCATGGTGATTATAAATTCTAGTATCCCACTAGACTTCACATCTTCTCACTAATGTCATAGAGTCATGCTATGATCACTTTTCATACGCAAAGTCAAGTTGGATTTATATAATCCCAATTATTATATTCAAGTTTTCTTCTTATTACCTTTCAAAATTATCTTTAATAATATTTTGATGAAATTTTATCAATGTGATTTGATCTCCTTCTTCTTTACAAAGAATTCAAATTCCTTCTAATAAATAGATAATCCACCAGTATCTTGGTCTATGTAACAAATTAGATTCATAGATATTCTTTATATTGTTATCATATATATTTATCAACCCAATATCAAGATCGTGTAATCTTCTCTAATATATAAGATCCTTAATCTATGAAATTACCAGCATAGAAGATGTGAAAAACAACATAGTTGGTCTCTCCTCACTTTTCATCATCTCAAACTTCTTCCACATTGGATATTGTTGGGTCTTATTCTTATGTTTTCTTTAAAACTGTGATATTGTATCATATTCATCACATGATTAGTATCTATGTCTTATTATTATTCTTATTCTTTAAGATCTTGGTTTTTTACTCGGTTTTTAGCTCTTGAATTCAAGTATCAATATATTTCTCTCTTATTTTTCTTCTTTTATAAGTAGGACACAAACATAATATATTCTATAATTTTAATATAGAAAATATCCTTCAAATATAATGGTGATCATCTTATTTCCCCCAAAATATATACATAGGAGTTCTCTCATAATATCCTTTTCTTTTTTCCTCAATTTCCTGCCTCCAGTAAATCTCAGTCGTCTGTATTTTTAGATATTTCTACCAAATGGATCAAATTTTTTATCCTCAAACTCTTAATCTAAAATCCATAAATTAATTATTCTTATAATTATATTGTCTTGAATACATCTCACTTCATCTTCAACCAACTTTTTTCATTAAGAACTTTAATTACAAGACTAAGTTCAATAAAAATAATATTGGTTCAATATTGAATCTATAAATCACAGATGGTACCGTAGATCACTATACTTTATATTTATTCATCTTGAATAAAAAAATATATTTGTGATAATTTAAACAAGGATTTTAATCTCTAGTTCATAAAATATTATTTTCATATTTAATAAATCAGTCATTTCATATTAAAGATTTATTTATTTATCAAAAATTCATCATGTATTTGATATTTATTTCATCAATAAAGACTCTTGAATTAAAAAAAAAATATGTTTTTATAACATTAATTATGATTAATAACAACATTTGATTTCTTAATATTCCATAATTTATTAATTTAAATTTTATTTAAATATTCCATAAATTCTTAGCTTTAATCTACCTTTCCGCATCTTGAGGATTTGGTTCTCCTGGTTCTATGTTTTTAATAACACACCCTTTTAGTTGTTTGTGATTTTTAAATCAATTATGAATAGATTATTAATCTTATTTTTTTATTTTCCTTGGAATATAAAATTTTGAAAACTCAAAATTTTCATCCATCAACAATTTCAAATTTCATTATGTGTTGTTCATTACACAGTACAAGGATCATACTTAAAAAGATGATAATTCCTTTTTATGTTGATTATTATTCTTACACAGAGATAGATGATACTTATGTTGATATAGATCATCCTTATAAACTCAAATTTTATCTTTACAAAACTTTAAAATCATTCTTATATATATGATATTGATCATTAAAGAACTCTTTCCTTTTTAAAATTTTAGATAGATTTTTAAATTTAATCTTGCACAGATTATAAATCTAGTTTATGATGATGTTATTACCATCCTTAAAATCTATCATCTCATCCTTACTATTACAAAAAAATCATCCTTATGGATTATATGATGATGATTATGCAGGTATGTGATGATCCTTATAATATTAGGGCATTAGAAAATATATATATAATTATGTAAGTGAGAAATTAATATATCTCAACTTCTAATGCCATCAATATTTATGAGAAACTTTTCAAATAAACTAAAAAATACTTTTATGAATTAATAAAATATTTTCAAAACTATTTAGTACTATTCCTAAGGTATATTTCTTAAAATTTACCCCTCTTTGAGTTCTTAAATGAAGCTAATATCAATTATAACTTCATCCTTTTCAAACATTAATCCACGTGAGTTATATCACAAAATTAAGTAGTAGAAAACAACAAAACAATAACATATATACTTTTAGATGTCATCCAACATATCACACTCTTTAACCTTAGGTACTTAATCTCCCCATTTGGATAACATCTCAAACTCCTGGAAAATATTATAGATGATGCTAGAATAATTCCATCAGCACTTTCCATTGTAAATAATTAATACCAAATATCTAATTATCTGATTTTTGGATACTCACAAAGCCTCTTCTTCATTACCATTTTCTTTCTACCATGAATTTACTTTTTCATATCCAATAATAGCCAAATCCATTCTATTTTACCCATAATTAATGAGAAACACATTCATGTTTAGTTGGTAGATTATTTATCCATTGATCAATAGCTTCAAGATATATATTGACATGGTAATTGAAAATAAATAAAATTACAATCCAATGAGGGATTTACTTTTTATCCCTTAAAATTTACCTCTATATATGTGTATGAAGCAAATATCCTTTATTAATTAAATTATTATTACAATAAAAAAGATGCTTGGAAATAATATTTTATATACCTACAACATCTAATTGAAGAGTTGATGGAGTTATAGAACAATGGTGTTAAAACATTAGATTTATTTACTATAAAAATATTTAAAATTAATACTACTCTAATGTAGACCACCAATGACTTCTCTATACTTGAGAACATATTTGGTTAGAACACTTATACTAGTTTGGCTTGTCCAATTTATAAGTTTGATTTTGATCTTGAATGACTACCTTAAAGTAATAAATGGTGCTTCTTGGGTGATCTTATATTTCTCAATTCATCTTAAATATTTCAGTACAAAAAATCTAAATTCAATGGATCCATTGATCATAGACCACCACCAAAGTTACTCATAAGTTCAAATATATTGGAACAACTAAAAAATATTGAAGGAAAATTTGGTAAGTTCCATCATTTAACAAACAACGAGAAATGAGTTTTAAATACATCAATGGTTAAATTTAGAAAATAATAATGGAATAAAAAATCATATTTTTCAAACTTCCATATTGGGAATTTAATTTTATAAATCATAATATCTATTTAATACATATTGATAAGAATTTTTGTGACAACTTGATTTTCACATTACTTAATGAGGATGGAAAATTTAATGTCATATTATTGCATTTAATGACCTAAATGAAATGGACATAAAGAGTGATATATGTATAAATGATAATGGAATGTATACTACTATAGTTTTTTGTCATAAAAAATAAAGAAAATATATATCCATTTGAATATTAAAACACATGAAAGTATATGATGGGTGTTCAAGTAATATTTCAAGATGTTTTGGATTAATGTATCATAGGTTATATGGATTCAAATGTCATGATTTAAAATTTTTATAGAGAATTTACTTTCTTTAACATTGCATACATCATTACCCAAAAGGTTAAATTTAGTTATAAATAAGTATTACAAATTCTTCCAAAAAAATTGTTTAAAAACTCTAAAACAAGTTCAACTTGAAAAAATAATTTTATTGACACTTTTTCGTATGGAGATGATCATTCCACCTTCAATTCCTAATACCATGATTCATTTTTTATGAATTTTTTAAGGAAAATAAATTAGGAGTTCCAACACGTTATCAATGGATATATCCAATTAAAATATAACTTATTTACTTATTTATTTATTAAGTAAACTATTCTTTCCAATTAATTACATACATTTTTAATTATCTTTTATTATTATTTTAGATACTTCGGTCATTTGAAATAATATGAGAAAAATAAATCCCAACTAGAAGGATCTATTTCAGATTTTTTCCTAGTGGAGGAGTGTCTCAAATTTTTTTATAGGTATTTTGATGATATTAAGATAAGGTTTAATTGAGTTGGTATTGTTAATGATAAGTTTATTCACTCCCAACCTGATAATAAATCAATATGCTTTCCTATGATTTTCTAACCAGTTGGGAGGATCTAAAATATTATATTAACATGGATAAAATTATTACATGTAAATTTATATATTATACTAAATTGTGAAATTAAAAATCAAATAATTGAAAATATAAGAATACAAACAAACAGAATTCTGAGAAGTCAAACATAGAATGAGAAAAATATAACAAAATTTGTTAATAATGCATCAGTAGAATGGTTTTCACATCATGTAAACTCATAAATAATGTAAATTTCCTATAATAAGTTGACATATATATCATATAAATTTAATAATTTATATTTATTATTTAATATCATGAATATTGATATTCGATCTGAAGTGTTAGATGATTTGAAGGTTTTGGCTCGGGTTCTTCTAAATTAGGCTATGAAATTCAATTCCTATGATGTGAAAGGTTTGAAATTTTATATAATTGATTGAGAAAAAGGTTTTAAAATATAATAGTGCTATATTTACCATCATCAAACTAGGATATTATGGAATGATGGTTAATATTATCAAATTAAGCTACCACTGCTTTTTTTTAGTTGATTTATTCATATGTAAGTTGGTCAATATTAATAGGGGTGTTAAAATAGATTCCTTAAAAGTTAATTCTATGAAATTCACTCACTTGATAGATATTGGTGACCATAAAGAACATAATTTGTATATATTCACATAAAAAATGGTATATTATGTGGAATATTCAGTTGATAAAGTGTGGAGTGTAGTTTTTTACATGAAACAAAGAGACTTATATTATGCAAGTGATGGAAGGAAGAATTAACTTATGAAAATGAATCCTATCAATGGAAATTCATTTATTTATTTTCCCATAAAAATATTAATAATATTGATCTTATAGGGTAGGGTGAAGTATAATAAGTAATTATGGAGACTTATAATTATATAACTACTAAATTATAAAACTATTATATGTTTATTAATCCATTTACCTATCAGTTAACTATAAACTATATTATTTATTCTTAGTATTATGCATCTGTTTTCATATTTAATTTTTTTTATTCTTTATGTGTTTAATTTTGAATAATAAAATGTTACACTTATTTTAAAATATATTTTCTTAAAATATTCTTATTTATTTTTATAAAATAAATAATTAGGAAAAAATGTTTTATCAATTGCAGTCAAGCAATGGTAAATGGTCATCATGTTATCCAAACTTCATCAAATTTTATAGTTAATGCCTTGCATACTATATTTGGTACCCCCTCTAGCTCCCCCCCCCCCCCTCGATGACATATGTAATTCTCATTATCTACCTCACGATAGTATATATAACACTTTATATAAATATATACCCTATCATAACATGATGATAGGAAATTAGGTTGTGCAAGAAAAGTTTATCCATTAAGGGAGTAGGTGGTAACTTGAGTTACCACATGAGAATATTGGAGGTTAATGATTATATCTATGGATTTTAAAGTAAACTAATAAAAAAAATTTTTTTTTAAAAATATATAGAGAAAATAATTTTTTAGAGACAAACATTAATAATTCAGAAGTGTGGAATCTAAATGGAATGAAGATAGTGGTACCATTTGATAGTTTTGGGGTTCGGATAGAGCATAATGGGGGGATAATAAATCAGAAATTGGGATAGTTTTCTTGTGATCTAGAAACCCTTACCATTACTTATTCATATTGGATACATATTCCTTTTTTGTAATAATTTGGTATTTGATTCATAGACTAAGTTAATTTTAATACTTTAATCATAACTGGTTAAGTTTAATGTCATTATGTAGAAAAATTCTAACCATTTGAATAATTTATTTTTGGATATGTTATTCCATTTTACAATGTTATATTATCTCTCATGTCCATGTATGTAAAAAAATTAACAAATGAAATGATTTCAAATGGATAATAGGGCATAATTTCAACGATACCTAGAAGTTTCCCTCAAGAGTAGTGGAAACTTTTTGTTGATAAGAATCTCTATGATAATTATATAGTATTTAATAATATATAATTATATTAATATAAATTTATAAATAAGTATTAAACTATTATTAAATTAACTCAAATTTATTACAAGAAGTTTCTAAGGAAAATTCATCAAGAATAGATAAAAAATATCCCCACACACTTTTGATTTTAACAGTTTTTCAAGAAAAATATTTCTCATGGTAATATTTTAATGAATTACAACATTTATGTGTGAAATATTATGTGTTCCAAATATTAAAATATTTAATTTTATCTTTTTCATATAGATAAATGGTCTAGGGATACTGTTTTCTCATATGTAAGTTTGGCCATATCTTCAAACAAAATCTAATTATAGTTATGTGAATTATCCTACTAAAGACATTGGGGGGGAAATTTTTGTCATTTTTTTGTTTTTTTTCCTAATTTCAATTTAAATTATATTTTATTGGTAGGAAAAAGTAATAGAATTATAGGATTACAACCCCATGCACTCATATTAGGTCTCCCAATATGATCTTGTTGGTGAATTTTCAAGTGAAGGTATTGAGAGGGAAGTTGATTCCTCTATTAAGGGTTTTTTGGTATCCCAAGAATGTGAATTAGGATATTTAAGATCAAGAGCTCAAGATGAGTTAGTATAGGACTAATATATTCATGGATTATACTCCTTGATTATTATTCTTGGATGGTGGTGGGGATACTGTAAGTCCCACTAACTTCAAATATAATTTATATATTTAATTTCTTAGAAAAATATCATTTTTAGTATTTGGTTATTTATTTAAAGTTAATTGATTACTGGTTAAGATGATATAAGTTTAGTGTAAAAGTATTAATAATTTAAAATATTTAAAAAATTAATCTTCGGGTTTAATGGAAATAATTATTTATTTTGGTGATAATTAATGAGTTAGTGAATTGATTGGTTTAGGGGAACAAAAATTTTATGGGATGTGTTTGAAAATGTTGGAAGAGTAGGTCATGAAAGGAATATGTGAAATGAATTTATTTATTTTTAAATTTATTAAATTCATTTTTAATGAAACATTATAAGTGTTTGATTTTATTAGTGTTTTAAAAATAGAGAAGTATGAGATTTTCCTTTATGCGGTGGTTTTTACAACCTAACACCCTTGCCTTGTTATTATTTCTATCCCTATTTCCTCTCTCACCATTTATTTGGTCATGCATGGTGATTTCCCTCTCTTACAACAATATTCTATTATTATTTTTTTGATTCATGTAAAAAAAATTCATTGGATAAATGGTAATATATTTTGTATTTTCCCTTTGATTTTAGCCCCCATATTTTTAGATTCATGTTAGGGTTTGAAAATAATATTTTTGGGTTTTTCATTATAGGTAGGTTGGGAAGCTAGAAATGAGGATCAAGTGTTTTTATGATAATATTGGTTTTTATAGATCATACCTAAGGTAGGTTTCCTCTATTCCTCACCATATTTTGATAATGATTTATTTTTTATAATTAAATTAAAATGAAATATTTACATGAAAGAATTTTTCATGGGTATGAATGGGTTGTTCTACTACGTTTAATTCAAAAAAATAAAAAAATATTCATCTCATGGGTTATAGGTATTTTTGAACTAGACCAAATATGTAATGACCATGACGTGACATTGAAATGGTTTAAATAAATTAATAAATGATGAAAATGTTTATTAAATTAATTAAATTGAGGTAAATATTTATTTGGTACACAATTAAGGGTTCATGTAGATTTATTAATGAGTATTATTAGTTAATTAAATGAATTATATGATGCATATTTATTATTATTCCATAAAAATGACATTTTTATGAATGTACGATTGATTTTATACCTTAATATATATATATGTGTGTATGTGTGTGTGTCTATATATATATTTATGTTATGTCTAATTAGATAATTTAATTTAGAGAATTAAATTTATTTCATATATATTGGTTGTATAAGCCTGTTAATATTTACATATGAGTAATACCTCCTCTATATAAAGTTATATATCCTTAGTTTTAGGCAAAGATAGAGATAATTAGGTTATAGATGTATGAAAAATACATGTGACATATTGATTTAGTGGTTATATCATTGGATAATTTCTTCATGATGGGAATCTTACATATTATTATTAGATAATTTTCTCACATTTGAAAAGGTATGAAATACACCTAGAAAAGGGTCAAGATACTTATAACAGTTGAATTAATGATTTATATAATTTTCTATTAAGGGATCCTCATAGTATGGACCATGTTTGTCTATTTTCATGATATCCCCATAATTGGTACATTATTGTTTCCAAGTAAAAGTCCATTGAAATTGATAATTATTAGTTCTCTTGGGATATGATCATCATTAAAAGTAATTTATCATCACTTGGAGAAAATCTCCCTGATTGATTATTTAGATATGTATCCCTGCTTCATGGGTTAGTAATATTATATATATATATATATATATATATATATTGGGAGTATTGATCTATCATTTCATACGTTAATGGTTTTATATACACTTATTTGATCTAAACTTAATAATATGTTAATTTTTTTATTATGAAATAATACTTTTACCTGATTAAATTTAATAATATTAGGATCATTTCACTTAAAATAGAAAAAGAATCCATGATATCATCCTATATGGGTGATTTGGATAATTTTGGATGTACTATTGAGTGTTATATACTCACCCCCTACGTATACAAATTTTTAGGGTGTGTATATGTAGATATGGTATAGTATGAAACAACTAAGGGAAAGTCCTTTTAGAAAATGATCAAAGGTAGAAGGAGGATATGTGGAGTAGGTGGAGGAAAAAATTAAATAAGTTGTTTTCAATTTTTATTCTTTTTTATGTCATTCCATGAATCATGTGATTTCATTTAGATGGGGGATATTTTTATATATATTTAAATTTTTCTTTTTTTTTGTAAAATTTATTCATATCATAAAGTAGTTGGCCTAATGATTTTGTTTTAATATGAAAAATATAAAACATTACTCCCAATTAGAGTTACTTATTTATCTAAAGGTCGTGTGGGTATGTTTAACATGAATATAATAGAGTAAATATATACTAAATTCATAATCATGACACGGTGGTTTAGGTCACATTGTGGTATGTACTGGGACACAACATGTCATGGTGGATGTGACACCATTTGTTTGTGTAATTTCTATATATATCGTGTTTTTTTAGTTATGATGTTTCTCAGGTTTGTCTCATTAGGTTTCAGAAGGGTGAAAAAATAGATAAGTGAATTTTGGTTCTCTAGGATTCCCAATGGCGTTTTGGTATACATGTTGGAAGTATTGGTCCTTATCATGGTGTTTGTTTAGGCATGGCATGGTCAAATTTTTAGGTTGAGGCCACCACGCCATACTACATAGAGTTCTAGAAAGTATGGTTTGTCTAGGTGAATCTGTGTATAAAATGAGGAGGGTCAGTATGACTTAGTATTGGGTGTAACCTCATTGGGCCTTCAATTAATATGAGAAAAGTCATTACTATTCCATAAGAATGCATGTATTAGTGGGTGTGGTAATGGTGAGGGTGTCCCTATAAGAAACAAGGAGCGTAAAATAGAAAAGGGTGATCATGGTGTGTTCGGTTGAGTGGATACTGAGATGAAATTGGTGACTTGAAAATTTTGAGATAGGGGGAGTTCCCTACACCATGGTAGTGGGTGTTTTTCATTGGGTGAAAAACCTATAAGAAATAGGGACAACTCCATAGCTATAGTGGTGTCTTCGATGGTGCTTGGGAGTGGTGCAGTTTAGTTATGTAGGTGAGATGGAAATGGGGATCACAAATTTTCAACAATGTATTAGAATTCATGGAATACTATAATAATTTGGGGGAACCACCATGCCACGGTCCAAGCCTTGATAGAGTTTAACAACATATTAAATGGCCAAAATTATTGGGTTTCATGGGAATATATACTCTTTGGAAAGGATACCATGTGTGTTATTATGGGGGATAATAAATAAGAGGTTTTACTTATTTAACTCCCATAAAAACTCACTCTATATATTCTTTCATGGGCTCTCTACCTAGAGATTTATTGTGGCATTTTCTAAGAAATTTTCTTCCTTGTGAAGCTCTCCTCTTAGAATCTTCTAGATGAATTTACTTGAGGTAGGTGGATTCACACTCACTCGACTCATGTCAAGGATTTATAATATTGTGTGTTTTAAAATTATAATTTCTATTTTGATATGTGATTAATGTTTTTGAACAATATTGGGTGTATCCTCTTTAGAATATTTTCTTACTACTATGTGGGTTTTTGAAAGAAATGTTACAGGTGACACCCACAACATGTCGATAAAGGATATCTTTGGTCATTTGGTTTTCATTTTAAATTCATGTGTGTGTGGAATCCATGGTTTTAAAAAATGGTTTTAGAAATGTTTATTTAGTGTGTGTTTATATTGTATAGTATTAGGCCTAGTTGTTGCATTCTTCCATCCATGTTTCGTTTAGGTTGCCACATTGGATTGCATTGGGTATGGGATGTGTGTGCTCAAGATGCATATGGATGTGGCCTTGTTGGTTTATACATGGATTCCAATTTCATTTAGGTGTGCACATTAGTTTGTACCACCAATTAATGACTTGGTTTATGGGGAATAGGTTTCCACTCATGATTTAGACTATTCAAGAGGGCCCACTTTGGTAGAAGTTGAATTATGTTTGGTGCATTGAGTTGGGTGTGTATAAACATACATTGGATTCATGAGTTATGGTGTGGTTTATTTCATAAAAATAATGTATTTAAAAGGAAATATTTATTTATGTGTTTGTACTAAAATTATTTTCCTAGATAATTTATTATATTCTAATTTTATCTTGTTTTATATAAAATGTGAGCTAACTTGTTACTGTTTAAGTGGTGTTTCTAGAAATTATTTGGGGGATTTCATATTGAGTTTTTATACTCAATATCTAAATTTTAATCATGGATTGTATGAATCCATTATTTGATATTCTATAGATTATGAGATGTCTATAAATTTTCTAGTAGAGCATATGGATTCTATGGTCTTGGATAATGGAGTTGAGAGCTTGGATTTATCAATGTTTTAGATTATGGTAGTATAAAAGATGGAAACATTGTTCTTTCATTGAGTCTTGGGATTATATTCGTACTTGGTTGTATTCTTTATATATACATTGTGAATATGATCAGATTTATATTATATTTATGACAATTTTATCTTTTTTTATTCATGCACTATGTTATACTTTATATCACAGAATTTTCTATGAGGATTTATTGTATGTAAAGGAAAAGTATCCCATAGAATTTGGTTATTACCTTGGTTTTTATTTATAGACTTTGGTGTATGGGGGATATACCTAATGTCAATGTCATCTCAACTCTTCAAAATATAATGGGATAGGGTCAGGATGTTATAAATGGTATCATTTTGGTACATTCCATCAATTGGGATGGAAGGGTTAGAGACAGTATGTGTTAAGAATAAAAATTTAGAGAAAAAAAGGCATCACTAACCTATTTATGTTGAAATTAAAGTTACATGGGTGGTTGAGGTACAAAAGTGTTGTTAATAACTTCTAGGTGTATTCTAACCTCATCATCATGGGTTTATTCAATGAGATTTGTGTATAATTCATTAGTAAAGAGGCTTCCCTCTAGTATTCCGATATTCACATGGTATTTTATTGGTTTTCTATTAGTAAATGGTAACATTGTGATTTTTGTTCTAGAAATGGATTGTTTTTCTTGTGGATAAAACTAATAGTTTCTATGAAATGGCCTTTATAACAAGGGATAATTTGTTTTAGATTTGGATTGGGTGTGGATTTTTACTATTATTAACATGAATTTATGTTTTCATTTAGATTTTATTATCTAGAGTAACATGAAATAGATGTAGAATTAAAACATAAATTAATATTGACATTTTTTGAAATTAATTGATCAAATGATAAATGAAATCCATGCTATTTAAGAAGATATTAATAATTACTAAATGAGTATCTAAAATATTTATCACAAGTTTACTACCTAGTTTCTTTATCATTGATGTCATGTTTATAACCTATAAAAGTTTTGGACATGATAGGGTGGATTCCTTTAGCCTTTATTTTTGTGATTTTTAAGGCATTCCATGTGTTCAATTAAAATTACTAATTTTAAACTTTATTAGAGAAAAAAACATGCTAGAACATTGTGTATTTTTTTTATTAGTTAATTTGATCATATGATAAATAATAAAATTTTGTTAATATTCTATGGTATGTGAATAGGAAACTTAGTATATATAATATAATGAATATTATAGAATGTATAATTAAGAATATATTAAATGTGAAATAATATTAAATTATCAATGTGTTTTTGGACTAGTAAAATGGTTAGTTCATGGGTGATGAAAGAATTCTCAAATTTTTGACTTGTTAACCATTGTTTTTTAGTTATGGTATTAATTAATCATTTTTTATTGAAACAAAATATTTTGGGGGAGATTTTTAAACATGAGTATAATAACATTAATTATGGATGTAAAAGTATATTCAATTAAAATTTATTTCACTATATATAGAAATAAATTAATACATTATATATTTTAGTGAACATAATATAATTATCCTTGATTTTAAATTGGCTTATTGATTTTATGTTGGAATTAGTGAATCTTACATTAATATGAAATGAGGTGTGAATATTTATGAATTATTTCCAAAAATAATTTATGTGATTTGATTATTACTGCTCACGTGTCTGAGTTGATGGTTATCATGTTATTTTATTGATAAGGGAATTTTTTTTTGATAATGAGTTTTGAAAAATAAATTATACCCTAAGAAAGTTTTTTTATATAAAAAATTTTATTATTGTATATGGATTTTTAATGTGGTTTTATAAAAAGGATTTAATGAAATGATTTAATATTGTTAAAATTTTATAAAAGATTTAATGATTTTATTTAAAACCATTTTTAGAAGAAAAATGGTTAATGAAAATGTTGTAATTATTTTTCCAAACTCTAGAACTTTGGGTATGGTTTTTATTAGAATATTGTAATGTAGTGAACTTATGGATGGAATTATTATAGTGGCATGTGAGAAATTATAGTACCAAGTTATTGTGGCATGTAAATATTTGGATGGATATTTTCTTAGTGTAATTGTTGTGTTGTTCTTTGTTTTGGTTTTAGTTATGCTTACTACACTTGATATTCATCCTATTCTTCTGTGATGTTGAACTTGTTGTACTGGTAGT
The DNA here is from genome assembly GCA_963277665.1 of Viscum album. Lineage (NCBI taxonomy): Eukaryota > Viridiplantae > Streptophyta > Magnoliopsida > Santalales > Viscaceae > Viscum > Viscum album. The sequence continues at coordinate 572,688,095 of OY728151.1, forward strand.
GTTTGAGTACTATTCGTGATTGTTATGTTTGTAAGGATAATTGTTGTTTTTCTATGTTATACATGATAATCAAAATGGGAACATTGATTTCTTGTGGAAATGAAATCTCATAGAATAAAAATCAATACACCTCATATTTAATGGGATATCACGGGGATTTAAGTTGGTCATTGTGACCAATTACCATTGACATAGTCAAGTTTAAGTGGAAACTCTTGACTATAAAAGTGTATATCATGAGTATAACTATGGGGGTGAAGTATATAATTAAACATCATATTTATTATTTTTATTTTTATTTTTATTTAAAAGTCACTCTCATGTATATACATGGGTTTTTTATCTTTTTGATGAGGTTAGGAGATGAATTAGGAGGAGTGGCTAAGATAGGTTGGAAAAATATCATTTTTTTACCAACTGAATTGTGAAAAATAATATTCTTGTTGGGGGAATTAAGAAATAATTTTAAAATTTCTTAACCAAATTGGGTCAAATTTCTCATTTAGGTGTGGCTTATCAGGAGTGGATTTAGTATGGGTAACCTCCATTGATGTTTTCTAGGGTATGGGTGAGTTCATGGACATGTCCCTATCTTTAAGAATGTTTAAGTTGTTCTATTATCACTATATAATTTTATCATTTATAGATACTTGGAGTACTCTTACCGACTATTATTAGTTTGTTATTTCTTAATCCTTGTCCATGTATTCTCATATCTGGTCTCCCTAAAGACTAACATGACTAGTTTTAAAATTTCATGATCAATTGGGTACTAGATAGATTAACTCACAAGTCTTTGGGTGATGATTTAGTCAAATGTTTGATCATAAATTATTCAAGGGTTAGACCACTGATATAAATTTAGTTCATATAGACCAAGATGATATCATGGGTTTTATTAGGTATTACTTATTCCTATCATTGGTGACCAAGTTGGAAGATGTTTAGAATTTTCTTATATCCTTACCATTAGGTTAAGACTTAATTATAGGGAGCCATCATTGGGTGGGAATTGAATAGTAAATCACTCTTTCATCTTGGTATTTGATTCTAGATCCTCACAATGTCATGCATGACAGTTAATGAAGGTGAATTACCAATGATTGGTGGGTATATCGGTATTGTTACTTGTACCATTAAAGTAATTCGAGTAAATTATTATAGGATTTGGCACCATAATTTCTTCAAAATAATGATTTCATTAATGTGTTACTTGGACATCTCATAAATTTCGTGATTTTTATTCCCATTTAGGTGATAGTGTTCAAAAAGTTTGGTTAGTGGGTGATATTTGGGAATTTTTTATCATGTGTTTTGTACTGATTATCCTCATCTATAATTGAGACCCAATTTTCCCATTGTGGTTTAGTAGTTATTTCATTCATCCTTAGGATACTAGTTATCTATGGGTACAATATACCACCTTCTATAAAAGAGGTAGCTAAGGGGGTTACTATTATGGGGGGGGTGTGATAAACTTTTTTAGTTTGAGGTAGGCTCTCTTGTTGTTGGTATATATTTCATGGGTTTCCATTTATCCATAGATTCTTTATATGGACATTTTTATATAATCTTACCATCATCCATGTTGATATCTAGTCTTCTAATTTAGTGTTTCATTGGTTTCCATTATTTTTTCGGATGCAAAATTAGGTATTCATCGGGTATTCCTTGGATTGGTGAACTATATCTATCATAAGTGTGGGAAATAATCTCCCTAGTGTGAGTCAATATCTATTTGTATAATGGTTTTGAATATAGTTTCTCTAGATCTAGATGTTCGATTGGGCTCTCACCATGTTTCGTATCTTGGGATGAGTAAGATAAGCTCTTTTCTAGCTGGAGGGTACCATTGGGATATTAGTTATAGTGTCATTGGTGGGTATGTTGAGAGGTTTTGGAGAAGAATATTGTTATATTGAACTAGTGGTCAGGATTTTTTATCTAGACAACTCCAACTTCCAGCATTATGAGGATGAAAACCCTAATGGTGAGGAAAATAAAACACCCCTAGTTTGTGTAATTCCTATTTATGTCATGTTTTTTAAGTTATGAGGTATCTAAAGTTATAATAATGATCTTTTTGAAGGGTGTGTGGTTAGATAAGTGAATTTTATTCCTATGGGTTTTACCAAAACATCATGTTAGTCATGGTAGGAGTTGTGGTCTATGTCACGGTCTTTCTACATTTGTGGTGTGGTTGAGTATCTAGGGTGAGGCCAACATGCCAAAAAATATATAATTTTTGTGATAATAGTGTGTTTAGGTGAATACCTATCTAAAATAGGGAGGTTCATTATGTTTTAGTGTTAGGAGTGACCTTTTTAGGCATATGGTGAAACTGAGAAAAGATATCACCATGCCATGGGTATGTCCATTTTGGTGGGTATGGTGATAGTTAGGGTGTCCCTATGAGAAATAGGGAGTGTCAAATGGAAAGGGTGTGACCATGGTGTGCTCGGTTTATAAAATTCCTAGCTTCCATCAATAAGTTTTAAACCGTGAGAATGATTTCCATACACCATGGTAGTGTACATTTTTCAATGGGTGGTCCACCTATGGGAAAGGTAGACAACTCCATGGTCATAGTGGTGGTTGTAGTGGTTCATGGGTATGGTGAATATGAGTTCTATATGAAATATAGAAATGGTTAGAATAGATTCTTCACATCATGGTAGAAGTCATAGAATTCTATAATGGTATGGGGGGATCCTCCATTCCATGGTCCAATTCATGGTGGTGGTCAAAAGAATTTTAAATGGAAAAAACAACTACCATGTTTTAGGGGAAGATATTTTCCTTGGAAGGGATGTCATTTTTGATATTTTTGGGTGTGTCTTTATTTTAATTTTTTAATTTATTAACTCCTGGTAAAAACTTATTCTACCTATTCTCTCTTGAGATCTCATCCTAGATATTTCTATAGGTTATTTCTAGATTATTTTCTCCCTTATGAAGATCTCCTCTTAGAATCTTCTAGGAAAATGTGATTCTATTAGGTGGATTCTCACTCACTATAATTATAATAATAACTTGTAATATAGGGTGATTAAATATTTTAATGATTATTTTAATATATGATAAATGTGTTTAAACAATCATGGGTGAAACCTATTTATAAACTTATCTTGCTTTTGTGTGGGTTTTTGAATGAAATATTTCAAGTGATGCCCATAATGTTTCGATAAAGGATATCTATGTTAACACATTTTTTTATTTTAAATTGGTATGGTTGTGTGTGTGGCACTCATTTTTTGATAGAATGGTTTTATGTATATGATTTTTAAATGTTGATTTTGTGTCATTCATACTACATTGTATGAGGCCTTATCAGTGCAGACTTGGATTGTAGTAATATTTAGGTGTAAACATTGGTTTTAATTTAGCATGGGAAGTGTCAGTTCATTATGCATATGTATGGGGCCTTATTTATAATTACCCATAACTTACATACATTATTAATACTTCAAAATTGAATCGTATTTATTACATCATATAAAAAAACCACGAAAGGACCGTATAGGTATGGTGTCTTTAGAAACTGGGAAACATAAACAACTGGTTCATAAAGCATCTATACTGTCTCTCATTTATTTCATCATATCTATAGTCCCTTTTGGAATATCTTACTTAATAACCTTCTTCCTCACCTGGGGAAAGAAAACATACAAAAGGGTGAGCTCAAATTCTCAGTAAGGGTAAACCAAAGAAATATCAATCACATCATATTCATAAGAATATAACTTTTGGAAATCTTAACCTGCAAAAGAGAGCATAATTTCATAACATGGGATAAATCATAGTAGAGAAATGGAATCCCAATAATCATAACATAAAACATGAAACTTTGTGTAATACATACATAATCATTGAGAATCATTTCTTGTTAGTCAAGACTCATTTCCAAGACTATCTTTGTGGACAAAGTCCATTTCTGAACCGAGTTCACTCCTTGTTTCAGTCCTGTTTCACAGAACCGGTTTAACCTGTCATTCCAGCCATGTCTATCTCATGATATATAAAATCTTTACCCAATGCATTGGAGGGATATATAGGTCCCACCCATCTCATAATGATACAATTCTTATGTGTGCCACAAAATAATAAATCATACATCATTGCATAACCCATGTAGTAAAAATGGAATTCTTAAACATCATGACATCATAAAACAATTCATATAAGATAAATGAATTCATAAAAAATATTTCCATCACAAAATAATCAAATCCATGTAATAATAGGGATAGAAACAGAACCCTATATTATATTAGATGGAAAATAATTTTGATAAAACACTTGAACTCCATTCTTGAGGAAAATATCCTTTCTTCTTCAAAAACACTTTTCCTTTCATAACATGTCATACAATTCTAAACTAAAATAAGTTCATTAAAAATAAACATTAAAACTTGTAAAGGAAGCTTCTTGGAAATAATGTTTTAAAAATCCAATCATGCCGTATAAGTTAAAAAAACATTCTTCTCGTCCTTTTGTCGGAAAAGTCAAAAAGTACCTTGTACAAAAAACAACAACAGATTCCTTTCATATCCTTTACTAAAAACTCACCGAAGGGTAAAATTGGATTTAAAAAATTGTAGGTGGATGCAAATAATATTAAATATTGAGGAAACATGGATTTGGATGATAAAATACACCCCAGTAAATACTAAAGTATAAACAATCTCGGATAAAAATGAGATTGTGATATTTCCCTTACCTTAGGTCCGATATGATTTGTACGTGTCTGAACCTCTTGTATAATGATTTAAATAATGTTATTCACTTATTCCAGAATCATACGTATTTTTATGATATCATATATGGTCATATTCTTAGCTTCTTATTAGTAATATTTCATTACTACTTGTTATTCGGGTGTTTATTACTTTTTGTTCTTATGCATGTCTTGTCGAATAAATTCTTATTTTTCTTTTTAGTTTATAGATACCTCATTTACAGAATGGTATTAGTGTAATATATGTCATATTTATTCACTTAATTCATTTATGTAATCATTATGCAATGAAAATCATGTAGAACAAGTCGCATCACATCGTGGAGACGGTATTCCGTACGTACGTACGAGCGATGATATCGTTCCCATGATCGTGGAATTTTATTGGAGTGTATGTATACTATTTAAGAATCAATATCACTTTACAATAGTCATATATAGTCATTATTTACACCATTATACCCATCCAAGTAAGGTGGTGGTGGAAAATAGATTACACCACGGCGTGGTGACGGTATTCCGTACGTATACACGTGCGGTGATTTATTTTTCCACAGGATGGATAGATGGTGAAATAGGGTTGTTTCATACTTATAATAACATATCATTATATGATTGATACTTATGTTATTACTTCATAATGAAACAACTAAATAAGAAGAAGTGGAAGAAGAAATAAAGATGAAAGAATCGGTAACAGACATTACCTCTTCTTTGAAGTGCTTCTTTGAGACCTCCTTTTAGGGCACTAAAATAGGTCTTTGAAGAAGACCAGAATCTCTAGAATGTTTATAGGGATGTGGAGAGGAGAAATTTTCAGTTTTTTGCCGAGCTTGAAGGCTCAAAGTGGTGTGAGGAAGAGAGGGAGGAGGTGCCCTTTTATAAGGGAGGAGAGGGGTACCTTTTGAATAACTAAAATTATTATTTTATTATAAAGCCAAATTCGGTTTTAAATAGCTCCAAATTGATTTATTTCGAAGATAATGTGGGTATGGGTCTAAATAATCTCATACAATATAATTTAGACAATTTTAGGTTCCTATTTTAACCTTATCGTTTAGATTTAACATTAAGTTAAATAATTTTACTTTTACCGTGTCTTCTTGTGTTCTTATACTATAAGGTTAATAAACTTACTATAAGCAGCCAAACGAACCACAAGTTGTTTATTATTAATATATATAACCTTATCTAAGTCATTTGGCCAAACCTTAGATTTTGATGAATAAAATAACAATTACTAATATAATATTTGTTTTAAAAACTATTTTATGTCAATTTTGACACTATTTAGTAATTGATTTTTGTGAAACTCATAACAGAATTATTAGTTCCAAAATAGTTAATTAAATCAATAATAACATGTCATATTAACCTAGAAAATTAGTGTAATTCATAAAAAGTATCAAATTATATTTATTTTGGTATTTATAACATCAATTATGTCAATATTTCATTAATAAGATAATTACTGCATCATCTTTGTGTCATAAATAAATTAAATTATTTAAAGTCTAAAAATTACAAATATAATATAATTATGTAGTAAATCTTTTTAGCTTTATAATAAATATTTATAGTCGAATTTATCTTATGTATAATCCTATATTAAAAATTATTTAGTTATTAAACTTTGATTTTAACTATTTTAACCCTTCTTTAAATAAATTAATAATAAATGTCCTAATCTAATCTACGTGGGCCTAAATGGTCATATTTTATTCCTAAGTTTGTTTTTGGTCGAATTACACTTATCCAATAGAATTGGGACATGTGTTAGTGTAATAATAAAATCATTTTTACCCTTAATTACTCTATTTAATTTTAACCGTGGTAAAAAAAAGTAAAAGTTACTATTCACCAAAAAATTATTTTCATCTCATTGAACCACATTTTACTTGCTTATATCATCCGTGTCTCTCAGATTTTCGAAATTCCACTCACAGAAGCGGTAAAATTAAGTTTTATGAAAAATTCAGTTTTTTAACTACCAGTTAGTGGTTTCACTATTCATCAAAAATTGAAAGTTTTCAGAAAAATACCAAAATTTCACCCTAGGCTAATTTCGATATTCCGAATCCAAAAATGAAGCCCATTTTGAAAAATAAAATTTATAAAATTTCAAAAAGTGGTTATTACTATTCATAACAGCTAGTTTTAATAATATTTTAATAGCATATCATTGTTTAGTGAAACTCGGTATTGCGTACGACGCAAGCTATCGAGGAAGGCCGCGGTTGCGTGTAAAGAAATCCAAGATAGTGTTGTGTGTAGTGAAAGATTCCTTTGATGATATATATAACATAAAAACAAAATATTTCACATAAAAGTCTTGGGTGTTACATTCTACCCCCCTTAAAATGAATTTCGCCCTCGAAATTCATCACTTTGTAACAAACAGATGAGGATGCCTCTCCCTCATCATATCCTCAAGCTCCCATGTAGATTCTTCTAATTGGTGGTTCCTCCATAAAACTTTCACCAGTCGAGTGGTCTTGCTTCGTAGGAATTTTTCTCTACAATCCAGAATCTCTATCGGCTGTTCTTCATAAGAAAGATCTTGCTCAAGCGGTACAACTTCTGAGCTAAGTACATGTGAAGGATCAGGTATGTACTTTCTCAGGAGAGATACATGGAACACATCATGAACTTGAGAGAGATTCGGTGGAAGCTCCAATCGGTATGCTACCTTCCCAACACGATCCAGTATTTCGAAAGGATCGATATATCTAGGGCTCAACTTCCCCTACTTTCCAAATCTCATGACTCTCTTCCAGGGAGATATTCGTAAGAACACTTTATCACCCACTTCAAACTCTAGGTGTTTTCTTCGATTGTCGGCATAAATTTTTTCTCGACTCTAAACTGCTCTTATGTGTTGTTGAATAGATCTGACCTTTTCTGCCATTTCATCAATGAGATCAGGTCCTAATAGCTTTCTTTCCCCAACTTCATCCCAGCAAGTTGGAGTCCTGAATTTCTTTCCATAGAGAGCTTCATAAAGAGCCATCTGAATACTGGAGTGAAAGCTATTATTATAAGAAAATTCCACCAAAGGTAGGTGTTGATCCCAACCACCTTTCAAATCCATAGAGTAAGCTCTGAACATATCTTCTAGAGTTTGAATTGTTCTCTCAGACTGACCGTCTGTCTGAGGAAGATAAGCAGTGCTGAAACTCAACTCTATATCCAGAGTATGCTGAAGACTTCGCCAGAACTTTGAGGTAAACCTCGGATCCTGATCAGATATAATAAAAAGTGGTAATCCATGCAATCTTACCACTTCCTTTACATATATCCTGGCAAGTTGATCCAGAGAGAAATCCTCTCTAATAGCAATGAAGTGGGCAGACTTTGTAAGACGATCAACTATGACCCAGATAGCATTATTGCCTTTGGATGTTTTAGGAAGTCCTGTGACAAAGTCCATAGTGATATTTTTCCATTTCCATTCGGGTATGGGTAATGGTTGTAACATCCCCTTAGACTTCTGTCTCTCAGCTTTAACTTATTGACAAACCAAGCATCGAGAGACATATTCAGCAACATCTCTTCTCATGCCATCCCACCAGAAGTACTCTTTCAGGTCCCTATACATCTTTGTGCTTCCAGGATGAATAGAGAATGAAGAACTATGTGCCTCATCCAGCAGCTCCTTCTTTAATTCCGGGATGGGAGGAACACAAACCCGATTACTGGACTTTATTATCCCATCACAATCAAGGTTGAATTCAGGAACATTTCTCACCTTCTTTTGTAACTTGACATCTTCTTTCTGTGCCTCTTTAATCTTCACATGTTTAGATGGTTGAACATTCATTTGAGAAAGATAAGATTTTTCTCCTTCCATTATAATTCCAAGATCCATCCTTTGTAAATCCATAAATATTGGATCTTTTGTGATCCTCATCATGGATAAACTGGCATGGTCTTGTCGACTTAATGCATCTGCCACCTTGTATGCGTTCCCAGGGTGGTAATGAATTCAGCAGTCGTAATCCTTAATCAGCTCCAACCATCTTCTTTGGTGCATATTCAGCTCCTTTTGTGTGAAAATATACTTTAAAGTTTTATGATCAGTATAAATATCACACCTTTCACCATAAAGGTAATGCCTCCAAATATTTAATGCAAAGATTACCGCAGATAACTCCAAATCATGAGTTGGGTAATTTTGATCATGTATTTTCAACTGTCGTGAGGCATAAGCTATCACCATATCATTTTTCATGAGAACACATCCCAGTCCCTTCTTGGATGCATCACTATAGATCACAAACCTTTCTCCACTACAAGGTAGTGTGAGCACAGGTGCACTGGATAACCTTGTTTTCAACTCCTTGAAATTATCTTCACATTCCTTCGTCCAAACAAACTTAACTCCTTTCCGAGTCAACTTGGTGAGTGGATTAGATAATTGTGAAAAATCTTTCACAAAACATCGATAATATCCAGAAAAACCAAGAAAACTTCGGATCTCGGTTACTTTTGTCGGTCTCGACCATCTTTTGATAACCTCTGTTTTTGCTGGATCCACATATATCCCCTCTTTTGAGATTATGTAACCCAAAAATGAAACTTTTTGAAGCAAAAATTCACACTTGGTAAATTTTTCATAAATATTATCCTTTCTTAGGGTCTTCAATATAATTCTCAAGTGATCTTCATGTTCTTCCTTGCTCTTTGAATAGACAAGAATACGTCTATAAATACTACCACAAACTGATCAAGATAGTCTCTAAAGACTCTATTCATCAGATCCATGAAGATAGAAGGGGCATTAGTAAGACCAAATGGCATCACTATAAATTCATAGTGTCCATACCTTGTACGGAAAACCATCATTGGTATATCCTCCATTTTGACCATTAATTGATGATACCCTGAATGAAGATCAATCTTGGAAAAGTATTGAGCTTTGCGTAGTTGGTCAAACAGGTCATCAATGCGCGGGAGAGCATATTTTTTCTTGATAGTGATCTTGTTAAGTTCTTGATAATCAATGCAGAGTCTCATTGATCCATCTTTCTTCTTAACAAACAGAACAGGTGCTCCCCAAGGTGACACACTAGGGCATATGAACCCCTTATCAAGATTCTCTTAGAGCTACTTCTTCAATTCATGCAACTCAATTGGGGCCATTCTATAAGGTGTCTTTGAAATAGGCAAATCACCCGGTACGAGTTCTATTGAAAACTCAACTTCATGATTTGGTGGAAGACCCGGTAATTTCTCCGAAAAGACATCATCAAACTCTCGTACAATTGGCATATTCTTAATCGTGAGTTTCTCACCAACCATTTGAGATAAATAACCATCATTTATTGGAATCAAGACCCATAAGGTAGAAGTAATTTCCATTGGAAGGTTATGTTCATCCTTGCATTGATAGACGATCATAGATTGATCTGGAATATGAAATGTGACTTCCCTTCTTTGGCAATTGATATGAGCTCCTTATAAAGAAAGTCAATCCATGCCAAGAATCACATCAAATTCCACTATAGGAAGGATCACAAGATTTGCAGTAAGCACTTTCCCACAAACTTTGATCAGAGAAGAATTATAAACTTTTGATGCTACTGTTGTGCCATTAGGGGTTGTCACAGCTAACTCAACATCTAATTGTTGAGGTAATATGGTGATATCCTTAGAAAATTCTTCAGAAATAAAAGAGTGGGTGGATCCAGAATAAAATAAAACATTTGCTACTTTAGAGTGGATGGTAAGTGTACCATTCACCACATCGTTATCGTACTCCACATCGCTGATAGAAATTGCATGTGACTTTCCTTTTTCTTTAGCCTTAAGAGTTTGTTGACGTCGACCATCATCATCAACCCTTGGATTAGGGAATTTATTGGCATAATGTCCCATCTCCTTGCACTTGAAACATTGAAGTGTAGTAGGTTCATTCTGTGTATCCCTTCCTTTGTTTGCATCATTAGACATCTTCTTCCCATCATTGCGGCATTCAAATGCCCTATGACCTTACTTTCCACATTTGAAACATTTACTTATCCCTTTAAGACAACTCCCTCCATGTTTCTTTCCACACTTTGAGCATAAGAGAAATCTCATCTTCTTTTCAGTGTGCTCTTTAGATTTTCCTTTGAATTCCATTTTCCTCTTCTTATCAAACCCATATGACTGATGGGTTACTCCAATATCCATCTCGACTTTGAGAGCACATCAAACGATTTCCTCGTATCTATTGAAGTCCCTTATGGCTAACGCCCTTCGAAGACTTGGTTTTAAGCCACTAAATAATTTATCGATCTTACTCTCATGTTGGATAATTATACCAGAAGCGTACCTTGCAAGCCTTGTAAAATTTGCTTCATAAGTACCAACAGATTCATCATCCTTTTGCTTTAGTTCAAGAAACTCTTTCTCCATCTTTGTTCGGAGAATATGAGGGAAGTACTTATTGAAAAATAAGTTCTTGAACTCGTCTGATTCCATGGACTCAATTTCATCCCTTTGCCTCGTATTCTTAATAAGATTCCACCATTTATCAACATCACCTTTCAAACGATACACTGCTAAGATGACTTTATCATGTTCAGAATATTGAAGAACTAAAAATATCTTTTCAGTAGTACTAATCTATTGTTCAGCAACTAATGGATCAATAGACCCGCTGAATGAAGGTGGACGCTACCTCATGAAGGATTCAATAGAATGTTGCTCCTTCCTTTGCTCGTTTGGAAGTCCTGCATGATTCATAGCTTGAGAAAGTTGTGTGGTCATGGCAACAAGATTTTTCATTCCAGCTCTCATACCTTTTGGTTGCTCAAGGGTACAATCATTGCATTTCCCGTCGCATTCCGCATTAACACGGTTCCTTCGAGTTCCAGCCATTGACTAAATCCAAGAAGAATAGTGTGAGCAACACTAATTATAATTGGAAAACCACATAATCAAGAATAAAATTTCACACTTAAGGTCTTATCCTAGGTTATTCATGGCCATTTCTAAAACACTAAGATTGTGTTCTATGCTTAGAATTATCCTTAGGGTTCTTACTAATGCTTTCACATCCTAGTTTCCAAAGGTTGACTATACCTTTCCTCTGATAACAACTATAACGACCCGTACTTTACATACATTATTAATAATTCAAAATTAAAGCATATTTATTACATCATATAACAAAAACCACGAAAGGACCGTATAGGTATAGTGTCTTTAGAAACTGGGAAACATAAACAATTGGTTCATAAAGCGTCTACACTGTCTCTCATTTATTTCATCATATCTATAGTCCCTTTTGGCATATCTTACTTAATAACCTTCTTCCTGACCTGGGGAATGAAAACATACAAAAGGGTGAGCTCAAATGCTCAGTAAGGATAAACAAAAGAAATATCAATCACATCATATTCATAAGAACATAACTTTTGGAAATCTTAACCTGCAAAAGAGAGAATAATTTCATAACATGGGATAAATCATAGTAGTGAAATGGAATCCCAATAATCATAACATACAACATGAAACTTTGTGTCATAAACACATAATCATTGAGAATCATTTCTTGTTAGTAAAGACTCATTTCCAAGACTATCTTAGTGGACAAAGTCCATTTCTGAACCGAGTTCACTCCTCATTTCAGTCATATTTCACTGAACCGGTTTAACCTGCCGTTCCAGCCATATTTATCTCATGAGATATAAAATCCTTACCCAATGCATTGGAGGGAGGTATAGGTCCCACCCATCTCATAATGATACCATTCTTATGTGTGCCACAAAATCATAAATCATACATCATTGCATAACCCATGTAATAAAAATGGAATTCCTAAACATCGTGACATCATAAAACAGTTCATATAAGATAAATGAATTCATAAAAAATATTTCCATCACAAAATAATCAAATAAATGTAATAATATGGATAGAAACAGAACCCTATATTATCTTAGATGGAAAATGATTTTGATAAAACACTTGAACTCCATTCTTGAGGAAAATATCCTTTCTTCTTCAAAAACACATTTCCTTTCTTAACATGTCATACAATTCTAAACTAAAATAAGTTGATTAAAAATAAACCTGAAAACTTGTAAAGGAAGATTCTTGGAAATAATGTTTTAAAATTCCAATCATGCCGTATAAGTTAAAAAAACATTCTTCTCGTCCTTTTGTCAGAAAAGTAAAAAAGTACCTCGTACAAAAAACGAAAAAAGATTCCTTTCATATCCTTTACTAAAAACTCACCGATGGGTAAAATTGGATTTAAAAAATTGTAGGTGGATGGAAATAATATTACATATTGAGGAAACATGGATTTGGATGATAAAATACACCCCTGTAAATACTAAAGTATAAACAATCTCGGATAAAAATGAGATTGTGATATTTCCCTTACCTTAGGTCTGATATGCTTTGTACGTGTCAGAACCTCTTGTATAATGATTTAAATAATATTATTGACTTATTCCAGAATCATAATTATTTTTATGATATCATATATGGTCATATTCGTAGCTTCTTATTAGTAATTTTTCATTACTACTTGTTATTCGGGTGTTTATTACTTTTTGTTCTTATGCGTGTCTTGTCAAATAAATTATTATTTTTCTTTTTAGTTTATAGATACCTCATTTACAGAATTTTATTAGTGTAATATATATCATATTTATTCACTTAATTCATTTATGTAATCATTATGCAATGAAAATCATGTAGAACGAGTCGCATCACTTCGTGGAGACGGTATTCCGTACGTACGCACGAGCGATGATATCGTTCCCATGATCGTGGAATTGTATTGAAGTGTATGTATACTATTTAAGAATCAATATCACTTTACAATAGTCATATATAGTCATTATTTACACCATTATACCCATCCATGTAATGTGGTGGTGGAAAATAGATTACACCACGGCGTGGAGACGGTATTCCGTACGTACGCACGCGCGGTGATTTCTTTTTCTGCAGGATGGATAGATGGTGAAATAGGGTTGTTTCATACTTATAAAAACATATCAGTATATGAGTGATACTTATGTTATTACTTAATAATGAAACAACTAAAGAAGAAGAAGTGGAAGAAGAAATAAAGATGAAAGAATCGGTAACGGACATTACCTCTTCTTTGAAGTGCTTCTTTGAGACCTCCTTTTAGGGCACTAAAATAGGTCTTTTAAGAAGACCATAACCTCTATAATGTTTCTAGGGAAGAGTATAGGATAAATTGACAGGGTTTTGCCGAGCTTGAAGGCTCAAAGTGGTGTGAGGAAGAGATGGAGGAGGTGCCCTTTTATAAGGGAGGAGAGGGGCACCTTTTGAATAACTAAAAATATTATTTTATTATAAAGCCAAATTCGGTTTTAAATAGATCCAAATTGATTTATTTCGAAGCTAAGGTGGGGATGGGTCGAAATAATCTCATCTGATAGAATTTAGACAACTTTAGGTTTCTATTTTAACCATATCATTTAGATTTAACATTAAGTTAAATAATTTTACTTTTACCGTGTCTTTTTGTGTTCTTATACTATAAGGTTAATAAACTTACTATAAGCAGCCAAACTAACCCCAAGTTGTTTATTATTAATATATATAACCTTATCTAATTCATTTGGCCGAACCTTATATTTTTAGGAATAAGATAACAATTACTAAAATAATATTGTTTTTAAAAACATTATTATGTCAATTTTGACACTATTTAGTAATTGATTTGTCTGAAAATCATAAAAGAACGAATAGTTCGAAAAAAGTTAATTAAATCAATATTATAATGTCATATTAACCTAGAAAATTAGTTTAATTCATAAAAAGTATCAAATTATATTTATTTTGGTATTTATAACATCAATTATGTCAATATTTCATTAATTAGATAATTACTGCATCATCTTTGTGTCATATATAAATTAAATTATTTAAAGTCTAAAAATTACAAATAAAATATCATTATGTAGGAAATCTTTTTATCTTTCTAATGAATATTTATAGTCGAATTTATCTTATGTATAACCCTATATTAAAATTTATTTAGTTATTAAACTTTGATTTTAACTATTTTAACCCTTCTTTAAATAAATTAATAATAAATGTCCTAATCTAATCCAAGTGGGCCTAAATGGTCATATTTTATTCCTAAGTTTGTTTTTGGTCGAATTACACTTATCCAATAGAATTAGGACATGTGTTATGGTAATAATAATATCATTTTTACCCTTAATTACCCTATTTACTTTTAACCGTGGTAAAAAAAAGTAAAAAGTTACTATTCACCAAAAAATTATTTTCATCTCATTGAACCACATTTTACTCACTGACATCAACCGTGTCTCTAGGATTTTTGAAATTCCACTCACAGAAGCGGTGAAATTAAGTTTTATGAAAAATTGATTTTTTTAACTACCACTTAGTGGTTTCACTATTTATCAAAAATTGAAAGTTTTCAGAAAAATACCAAAATTTCACCCTAGGCTAATTTCGATATTCAAAATCCAAAAATGAAGTCCATTTTAAAAATAAAATTTATAAAATTTCAAAAAGTGGTTATTACTATTCATAATGGCTAGTTTTAATAATATTTTAATAGCATATCATTGTTTAGTGAAACTCGGTATTGCGTACGACGCAAGCTATCGAGGAAGGCCGCGGTTCTGTGTAAAGCAAGTCAGGCTAGTGTTGTGTGTAGTGAATGATTCTTTTGATGATTTATATAACATAAAAACAAAATATTTCACATAAGATTCTCGGGTGTTACATTATTAGTTCATACCTTGATACCAGTACCATTTATGGTACATTGTTTTGTATCATGAAGTGATGACTTGGGTAGGGGTGGGTTTCTGCTCACAAGTTGTTCTATTCTAGAGGGATCAATTTGATGATAGTTTCATTGGTTTGGGTGAATTGAATTGGGTGTTTGTAAAAATGGTATAAGATCCCATATTTTTTCATGTACATCCCACTTAAGTTTTGGTTGAACCTCTTTTAGTTGGGTTTTCCTTCTTCTTTAAACCTTGGTGGTCAAGTCCCTTTTTGGGGATGGAGAGAATATTTTGGGGAAATTTGACTCAATTCCAGGGATATATATTTGTTTTAATTAATGGAGTATAAGTATAATATTATTGAGGGATTATGAAGCTTATCTATGGTTTTGAAGGACTCAAAGGCGGTTTAGGATTTTCCTATGGAAGCTAGGTCAAAAAAAATTGGATACTTTCACATCATGGAAGTTATACATAACGTCAAAGTGTTTCCAAGAAGATTACATGAATTAGTTCAAGGCATTAAACTATTTCATGTTGTAATACTAGTTCACGTCATTAAATGGTTGATCAAGGTTATTTTAGCCCGATTTCACATGTTTTTTGGAATATCTCTTAAATTGAGAAATTCACTTCATGAAAGGTTTTCACATTGTGAATCTCTTAGGATAAGTAGTTTTAAAGCCTAAAACACATATGATTTATTTCTAATCTATTTAAAACTTTCCCTCTCATAACCAAGGAAAATAAATATGATTTTGGATCCATTCCTTCCCTCTTAGACATCTTTGTCAAGCATTTAATCTCTGGTGAGTTGCTTCACTTTGGTTTTCCCCCTCTCTTCTATTTTTTCTCCATTATTGCAGTTTAATATATTGATTTTTATTGAACCTAGATTTGAATATTATGTGATATAGGTTTTTTCTTGGGATCTCATTATCCTTCATTCCTTATTATCATTCCTAGTTGATAGTGTTTCTTAAATATCTGGATAAAGTTAGGTGGTCTAAACAAAATCCCTATAGTTTATTTCTATTTGTTCAAGTATGTGAAATAACATGTGATTGTGATAATACAACATGTATATCAACAAAAATAATAATGGGTAATGATAATCATGTGTTTAGACTACTCCTTGGATCCCTTTGGACCCAATGGTGTTGAGACCAATCTTGCGACTACCTGTAGGGTGAGTCTACACTTGATTTATAATGAACTAGTGGACTGATTAAATTATTTTTTAGAAAGACATTATACCATAGGTGATTTATTATGATAAATTCACTTTATAAAATGGATTAATTGATTATTGAAATGGTTGATGATGATTTTATATATGATCGGTGTGTAAACTGGCATGACAACAACTTAAGATATAATTTAATGACTGCATGGGTAATTGAAAGACAAATGGTAGTTGGCTAAATTGGCCACTGTAGCTTATGTTATTATGTTGTGTTGTTCTTGTTGTTGTGACTTGTGTTGTGAATCATTTTGAAATGATTATATAAATATATTTTATTGGTAATTATGAAATTATTATATAATGGGATTTTCTTGGTGATAATGAATACTTATATGAAGGTTTTTCCCCTGTAATTCTAAAATTCTTATATAGAGGGATTTTCTGGTTGATGTTGAAATGCTTATAAAAGGGATTTTTTGGATATGTTTTAATTATTATAGGGATCAACTTAGTTATGTGATTATTTCAAATACTTGTGGTTATAGTTGGGATGGTTGTGTTATATTCTTAGAGATATTCTAGCATGGTGTTGATTCAAGTTGATTGTTGCATCATATTAATAGATTAATTAATAACCCAGTTTACTATGTTATTACATGCACTTATTATTAGACTGGTTTTGTTTATGCACAGTGGTGTTGACTTACTATGTTTTACTCACGCCCTATTCGGACCACCGTTTGGTACCCTAGTATATTACATATATGTAGGTTTGGATAAGGGAAAGGGATCTTGTTGCTGATTCTTTCTTTTTAGATGGGTTGGAGCATAGAGGTGGGGCTAACATGGGGTTCTGGATAGTGGTATTTGACCTATTTATGTTATCATGGTATTTTATATATATTACATTCAATTTAAAATTTAGATGAATTCCTTCCTAACATTACATGGTTTATTATTTAATTTATTTGGTTTTTCATTTACCTTCAAATTATATGACATATTCTTTCCTCTATTTCTATTACTCTGATATTTATTTATTTCTTCTATATTGTAAATCTATTCCAAGGGTTATAGTTTCCAAATTTTATTCTCTAAACCCCCACTTCTAGTTACTAGCCTCTTACAAATGGGGGGCATGATTAAGGTCTATTAATCAACATGTTTTGGCCACATGGGAGAGTTATGGATAAAGGGGCATTACAAAGTGCTATCACTAGCATGGATTTTTTCTGTTGATTTACTATTTGGGAAAGGTATAAAGGGTACTAGGATTTTTTGAGACATGGTAATGAGATTCTTCATGGGATTATACAACCCATGTATGGGGGGAAATCTAAGTAACTAGGGATGGTTGTATGATCCTATTTTTTCCTATAAGGAAAATATATTTTTAATTTCGGTTTTCATCCTTTGTTTTCACCTAATTTTAGTGACTAATAAGATCATAAGATTTTTGGGGGTTTTCAAGGCTTGTCGGATCTCAGATGCTTAGTTTTTGGAAAAGGAGACTAGGTCTCATGGTTAGTAGAAACCATGTGACCTATGTCATGTGATTTCAGTAAACTGTACAAGGATAGACATAGGAAAGTAGGAGGCCACACAATTTGAGGGAACCATATAGCTAGGGTGAACACCCTTGTGGGTTGCTCTGCAATTTTTATAAAAGGCTTGCAACATAATTTTCACACAAATTTCTGAACATTAGGCCTAAACCATATGGGTTCTCTCTTGAGGAAGTTAAGGTTACACGATTTTTCCAACCGTGTGTCCAAACCATGTGATCTAGTGTTTTTGGAAGAATTTACTATTTTTTCATTAATGAGTATAAAACATAACACCCATTTCTTATTTCATTTCTCCAACGCATAGGGGGTCTCCCATTTGAGATCACCTTCTTGGCCTACGATATGAATTGAGGTATCTTCACCATTCAGACTTGGATTCAAGTATCATCGATCTCATTGTATCCATATCAGTGAGTTCTTCAATCCCCTTTTATCATTCATTGTTTTTTGTTGTATCTTCTATACTATTTTGGTTTAAGAAAATCTTTCTTATTTCTAGGTTCATCATCAGTTCTTCCTTTTTCTCCTGATCAGAACTAAATAAGAGGTTTATACTAGATGATTGTTATAAAACGGACCTACGGTATGTGTTCTATACCATTACCTCAATGTTTACTGTTTTATAAGATTTGTTTCCATTTTGTTGCACACCGAACATTCAGGTTTTCACCTGAAATTAATTTAATACTTGAATTGAATGGATTAGAACCTGTTAGGTTTCTCTTTGAGTAACATTGTGATTATTTCAGGTTGGTAACCCCAAACAAGGCCACCCAAGGGATGTGACCTTGTATATTACCTATGTTATACCACCCTGTTGGGTGTGTGAGAGATTTTCAATTTTAGTGGGAGATTTAATGATAATTTATTTGATTTTTAAGGTTTTGAGAACCTTATTTTACATGTATATTTTTAAATGAAAGGAATGAATTGAATTGAATTTATAGGATAATTTTTTCCCTCCTTTGCATGTGATTTCATTTTATTAAAATGGTAAATGGATTTTATAGAAATTTTTTAATGGGTTTAAAGAAATAATTGGATATGAATTGTTCAAAGAATTTCTTGATGAAATTAAAATTGTAGTGGATTTAACACCACACGATTTAATAGTAAGTTATCTCATTAAAGTAATTCAATAGCTTGCGCTACACGCAACACCGAGTTTGAGCGCACCATAACTTACTAAACTAACCATTCAAAAAGCAATTATGAATAGTATTAACTGCATTTTGAATCTTATATACTCTATGTAATTTTAACATACATATTATGTGTTTATTAGACATAATATAAGAACAAATTCATTTTTTTAGATAAAAGAAGTATTTTTCAAAAAATGAAATTTTACCGCCTTTTATTGGTGAACCCTTTGTAAAACCAATATTTGAAACTTTTATATATTAAATTTAATGAAATTAAATTATTCTTTAGAAGAAGGACATAAAAATTTAGTATGGATAAATTTTTGGTACTTTTCTGATAACTTTTATATTTTGATGAATATTGAAAAATACTATGTTTTAATTGAAAACAACTTTTTTAATAGAAATAATTAATAGTGTTAAATTATAAATTTGAAAGGTTTTGAAGTATTATTAGATTATATTTTTATCATTTAATACAATTTAGATCGTTATAAGTAATTTCACATTTAAATTTGACGTAAACACATGTCAATCTTGTGATAGTTTTTACTTTTTAAAAACCAGCTTTTTGGTTTTGACAATCACAAATAATTTTAAAATAATAAATGTAAACTATATATTATTAATTTGGTAAAATAGACTTCATTTTTTAATTTAGAATATCAAAATTATCTTAAATTTAATTTTTGTTATTTTTCTGAAAACTTTCAATTTTTGATGAATAGTGAAAAGCACTACATTATTATTTAAAACCAACATTTTATTTAAATAATTAGTTATTTTATTTTAATTTATTTTAAGTCAAAATAGATATATAATACCTATATAAGTTCAATGTAATTCATTTTATTCATTTTATAATAAAATTAGATGTATAAAATTTTATTGAACTTTTTAACATATTTTTCCCACCTCTTAAGAGCATTTAAAAATTTGCATAAAACATAATTTTACCACTTCTGCGAGTTGAATTTAAAAAATACGAGAGACACAGTTAATATTAATAAGTAAAAAAATTTCAATAAGATGAAAATAATTTTTGGGGAATAGTAACTTTTTACTTTTATTTACCACGATTAAAAGTAAATATGGTAATTAAGGGTAAAAATGATAACATAATTACCCTAACACATTTACTAATTATATTAGATAAGTATAATTCGAACAAAAAAACTTATGAATAAAATATGAACCACTTTGGTCCACTTTTATTTGATTAGGACATTTATTATTTTTTTATTTAAAGAAGAGTCAAAAGAGTTAAATTCAAAGTTTAATAAATAAAACATTTTTAATATAGGTTTAAACACAATAGAAATTCAAGAATAAATACTCAATAGAAATATAAAAATATTTCCTACATAATGGTTCTTTATTTATAATTTTTAGACATTAAATAATTAAATATATTTATGACACAATGACGATGCAGTAATTACCTTATTAATGAATGATTAAAATAACTGATATTATAAATATCCTAATAAATATAATTTGAGACTTTTAATAAATTAAAATAATTTTATAGGTTAATATGACATGTTAGTGTTGATTAAATGATTTTTTTGAAGTAATAATGCTGCTATGAATTTAACAAAAACAAAATACCAAATAGTGTCAATGTTGACATAAAAGAGTTTTTAAAAAAATTATTATATTATTAATTTTTATTCAATTCCCAAAAATATAATGTTTGGAAAAAGGCCTTAAATAATATAATATATTTCATTAATGAACCACTTGAGTTTCTCTTGGAATTTTATAGTAAGTTTATTAACTATATAATATAAAAATACAAAGAGACGTGGTAAATGTCAAACTATTTAACTAAGAGTTAAATCTAAAAGATAAGGTTAATATAGTGACCCAAACCTATCTAAAACCTATTGTTTTTGTGTTTTTAGATCCATACCCACCTTATACTTCAAATAAATCATTTTTTAACCATTAGAAACCGAAAATGATTTTATTATAAAATAATATTTCAATCTTTTCCTAAGGTGCCCCTCACCCCTCTTATAAAAGGGAACTTCCCATTCTCTAAAATTCACACCTTCAAATCCATTTGTCTCGGCCAACCCCTACCCAAATACCCTTTCAACTATCCTCCCTTCATCCTAGATTCCTTACTTTAGTCAGAAAGCTATCCTAAGGATCCCTTTTGATCAAATCAATAGGAAGAACCTGAAGAAGAGGTAAGTAATTCATCACCTCTTTCAAGTTCTTTTCTTCTCCCACTTCCTCTTTCATTATTGTTTCCATTATAAAATAATTACTCAAGAATATTCTATATTCTGTGATGTCATTATAAAAATGGTACAACCATATTCATTATTCTATCCATCTTATAAATGACAAAGTCGCCATACGTGCGTACGAACGGATTACCGTCTCCACGTTGTGGTGTAGTTTGTTATTCAAATACTTCATCAATTGTATGTTTATAATAATGAGTATAAATGATGTAAATAATAAATATAACATGATAATTATTATGTATATATGACATATTATCCAATTATATATGATTTTAATATCAAAATAATGATATTGTCGCTCGTATGTACGTACGGATTACCACCTCCACGAACGTGATGACATTCATTCCCCATCGTATGCATTAAGAATAATTTTCATTTGATGATTAACAATAATTTTTAAAGACTTAATATCATTCTGAATATGAATAACATACATTGTATTCATAAAAAACATTACTTATGTAACAAATCATATAAAGTAAAATGAAATAGTTAACACCTGAAACGATGATACTAATAAAATATCATTAACAAATCAATATTAGAAGATCATGTATGATATCATGTTTATGTATATAGTTCTTGTATAATTTAATAAAAATTATTTAACTATTATACAATAGGTTAAAGTACCCTTGACCAAGGAAAAGTACAAGGTAAGGATTAATTTTACAATCTCTTTATTATCCGACGTTGTTTTTAAGTAAGTATCTACTGGGACATATTTTTTATCCACTTCCATGTTTCATAAAACAGTTTTCAAA
This sequence comes from Viscum album, assembly GCA_963277665.1. Lineage (NCBI taxonomy): Eukaryota > Viridiplantae > Streptophyta > Magnoliopsida > Santalales > Viscaceae > Viscum > Viscum album. The sequence continues at coordinate 572,710,505 of OY728151.1, forward strand.
GTTATTATTTTTAAAGTATTTTTTTACTACAAAATAATTTTAAATGTTTTAAATATTTATTCTTCTTAATAATTCTTATTAATTTTCTTGTTTTTAAAATGTTTTTTATGGATTTATTTATATGGACATGAATGTTTTTAAAATATTAATTCCTTTAAAAAGTTTCAAAGTGGTATGGGACTCTTTAATTCAAAAATTTCTTTAAATGTATTCCTTTCTAAAAAAAATTTATGAAAAAGGGATATTTCTCTCAAATATTTTTACAAATCATTTTGATCTATATCAACATCCCTTAATGGATTTTAAACTTTTTAGAAGTAGATTTATTATGATACAAATCTTCCATATTGTGTTCAAGGTTTTGTGATATGATTGATTGTGGATGTGTTATTTTTATACCATTCATGGTTTATGGATAAAGTATTGACATTTCATATGATATTTTTAATATGAATGTATATGTTATGTTTAAACCTTTTCATATGAGGAATGCATTGGACTTAGTAAGTGACGGGTGGATCCCACTATAGCTCCTCGATGAATCGGTAGGTCTCATGAGACAGACTAGTGTCTTGGAATAAGGCTTTGACAAAATCTTATTTCTAGTCTTTGCACAAGGCCTTGACTATGTGGTTATGATGTCTGGAATTATACATTCCATCATTCTGAAAGTGGTTATTGATATTTCATGTGATTATTCTACTAGAAGATTATCCATGTGAATAATTAAATGGCATTATTTAATTTTATATTTTCCATATTATGCTAAATATTAAGTTTAAAAGGATTTTATTTTAGTCTTATATATTGCCTTAAATATTTATGCTTATTTATGAAGGTTTATGCTATATTGTTATCTTTACTGAGCATCGGAGCACACCCCTTTCTATGTTTTGATTTTCTTAGGATTCCAAGAAGTATATTATGATTGATAAAAAAGGTTAAGCTAGGAGATTAATGGAATTCTCAAAGAATTATCTATGTTGTGTTTTATGTTTGAAATTGTAATGTAATGTTAATGTATGTAATATATTTTCTAATACTGCTAAATTGATCGGTCCATGGGGACTTAATTCCTTGTAATAATGCCAATGTATTAAAATAATGCACTGACTCTGGGCTTCTGGGGTCAAGGCATTACAGTTGGTATTAGAGGAAGTTTAGTATAAACCTTGGAAACTAGATTTAGAAAAACTCTGATTATAGAACATTACCCTAAGATAGACTTTGCGGTTTAGTATAGAAGAACTTCCTGGAATTTTGGTATTGTAGCGATTTTGTGAGTTGTACAAGCAATACATCCCAATCTGGATACGAGCCGGTAGAGGTGGCTTTGGAACTGATGTACATAGGGGTAAAACCTGAAAACATCGCTTTGAACTAGAATCGAATAGGAACTAGTACACAACAATGGGTCTTGCTACACTCTTGGTTATGACACTCCTGATGGATATGCTTAGGATAATTCTCATTTTCTTTACAAACCATTATGAAGTGTTTATGAGTATATATTTCCTTAAAGAAAACATTTTTATGATTATGGATTATATCCATAAACTGTTCAATTTATGTTAACTATTTTACAACTTTTGAATTATGCATTGTGATTCATAAACTAACCTAATGTATGCTATTGTTTAGAAATGGCACCAGGTAGATGGGATGAGACCTCCAACAATACGCCTAATCCAAAGAGTAAGAAGGATCATATTTTTCATGGTGTTAAGAAAACATTTAGAAAGGAAATACTCTCCCACATATTATAATCATATGAAGAAATAGTATCATGTGTTAATAAGATAAGTAAATAATTTTCTGAGTTATATGACATTGAAGGGAATCTAGAGAAGAAAAATATGGTAGAGAAAAATATGGATAAAGAGAATAAGGGAAAGAAGGATTTTTTTATGTTTGATAACTATGGAAAGAATCACCTTGGTAAATGCTTGAAGGGGATGGGAGTTTGTTATAAGTTTGGAGAAATAGGACACAATGTATGTGATCTCAAGGGTGAGTAAAAGGTTTTAAATTTTCAATGCTTCATCTGCAAGGAGTTGGGACACTATGCGAATCAATGTCCAAATCATCAGAATATACCCCAAATACTGTTATTAGATAATAATCAAGTTATGATACTACCGAAGATAAAGAGAAATGATTAAGAGTTCTTATGTTGTTATTAAATTATTGTGACATTTGAGTATTGTATTAATGATGTACATGTTATAAGAATTATAGAGAATATAAGGATTGTACTGCAGTACTATTTCATTAACGACTTGAGATTAGTAGAACCAAGAAAGTGATTCAATGGAAAGTTAAACTTCTTGTAAAATACATGGTTGAAGGAAAGGAAAAACTTTAATATGGGCATGATACTGAGGTATTTATTTTGGAATAAGAGATTATTGATTTGGATAAATTATATTGAATATTGTTGACATCCTTGGAATTGGTTAATGGTTTATTTATTCTATCATTGTTGGAGTTTACAACATTTTTGGATATAATGAGTATATCCAGTATTCTATAAGGAATAAGGGAGAATAAATGTAATCAATACGGTTATATGATAATTCAGTGTGTTACCGTATTTTAAAATAATACATGATGAAGGTATTCACATTTTATTATGTGGAAAAAAGGATATTCATTATGTTTATCTTCCTTATAAATTTTGGACTGTGACTTTGGATAGAAGTATTTTGAATAAGTCTAAAGGTTGGAATCTATTAAGATTGACATTGGGTACTATTGTTAATGTTAAATAATTCCTTGAGATTATTTTTTTATTGTCATAAAAAGGACAACCCAGAGGTCAGAAGACAACCCGTCACGTCCGGCAAGTCCGCGAGACTTGAACCCACAACAGAAGGGTGACAAGGGTGCATCACCTACAACTAGCCTATGTTATGTCCTGGTTTGTATGATTTAGTTTTTTTAAATAGTCTGACAAATGAATTATAAATTTAATATTTTTGGAACCCTATATGATTAGGATAAATAGAATATTATTGAATTCTATTATCTTTTGGAGTGAAAGATGAGTTGGGGTAGGAATTAGTTGAAGCATGAAACTCTACTTGTCAAGTATATTTTTTTCCTCTTATTCTATGAATAAATTAATTCATAAACTTTATATAAGGGATATTAAAACAAAAAATATGTTATTCAAATACCTTATGTTTTGTTGAACCGGTGATATTTTAAATCATCATTGATTGACGGCTTTGAGGCTCTCAATTGTACACTTGTTTGTGATTGATGACCTCAATCACTCCCTATAAATATTTATGATTCTTCTCCAATTATGTGTCTCTAATTTCCACCAATTTTCTCCTAATCAAGATCATAGTTTGGAGGTAAATTTTTTATTCCTTTTCCCTCTTATTAAGAATCAATTTTATTAACCCAATTTCCAATGTGAGTTTTCCACAAAGGTAATTTTCTATTTTTAACCATTTATTTTCAAAGAACAATTTCAAATTGAGATGACACAATTTATTGAAGGATGGTAGAATTTAACACTCCAATATTTCATAGTATTTTATCTCATTAAAGTAATTCAATAGATTGCGCTACACGCAACCACGAGTTTGAGCGCACCACGACTTACTAAACTAACCGTTCAAAAAGAATTTATGAATAGTATTAACTTAATTTTGAATCTTATAAACTCTATATAATTTTAACATCCATATTATGTGTTTCTTAGAAATAATATAAGAACAAATTCATTTTTTCAAATAAAAGAAATATTTTTCAAAAAATGAAATTTTACCACCTTTTAATGGTGAACCCTTTTTAAAACCATTATTTGACCCTTTTATATATTCAATATAATGAAATTAAATTTTTCTTTTGAATCAGGACATAAAAATTTATATTGGATAAGTTTTTGGTACAATTCTGATAACTTTCATATTTTGATGAATAGTGAAAAATACTATGTTTTAATTGAAAAAAACGTTTTTAATTGAAATAATTTATAGTGTTAAATTATTCATTTTAAAGGTTTTGAAGTATAATTAGATTATATTTCTAACATTTAATACAATTTAGGTCATTATAACTAATTTTAAATTTAAATTTTACATAAACAGATGTCAATCTTTTGATAGTTTTTACATTTTAAAAACCCACTTTTTGGTTTTGACAGAGGGAATTAATTTTAAATTAAAAAATGAAACTTTTATGTTTTTAATTTGGTAAAATATACTTCATTTTTGAATTTGTAATATCAAAATTATCTTATGGTAAATTTTTTGTATTTTTATGAAAACTTTCAATTTTTGATGAATAGTGAAAAACACTTTGTTTTTATTTTAAACCAATATTTTATTTAAATAATTAGTTATTTTATTTTAATTTATTTTAAGTTAAAATATATATATAATACCTATATAAGTTTAATTTAATTCATTGGATTCATTTTTAATAAAATTAGATGTATAAAATTTTATTGGAATTTTTAACCTATTTTACCCAACTACTAGGAGCATTTGCAAATTTGCATAAAACATAATTTTACCACTTCTGTGAGTTGAATTTCAAAAATCCGAGAAACACGGCTAATATCAGTAAGTAAAATTTTGTTCAATAAGATGAACATAATTTTTGGTGAATAGTAACTTTTTACTTTTATTAACCACGGTTAAAAGTAAATAGGGTAATTAAGGGTAAAAATGATATCATAATTACCGTAACACATGTCCTAATTCTATTGGATAAGTATAATTCTACCAAAAACATCCTTAGTAATAAAATATTAACCTCTTTGATCCACTTGAATTAAATTAAGACTTTTATTTTTATTTTATTTAAAGAAGAGTTAAAAGAGTTAAATTCAAAGTTTAATAACTATATAAATTTTAATATAGGGTTACATAAAATATAAATTCAACTATAAATATTAATTAGAAATATAAAAATATTTCCTAAATAATGGTATTTTATTTATAATTTTTAGACATTAAATAATTCAATTTATTTATGAAATAATGATGATGTAGTAATTACCTAATTAATGAAAGATTAAAATAATTGATATTATAAATATCCAAATAAATCTAATTTGCGACTTTAAATAAATTACACTAATTTTATAGGTTAATAGGATATTTTAGGGTTCATTAAATTAATTTTTTTCTAAATAATAATTATATTATGAATTTAAAAAAAACCAAATACCAAATAGTGTCAAAATTGACATAAAACAGTTTTTAAAACAAATATTATATTATTAGTTTTTATTCTATTCCTAAAAATCTAAAGTTCAGCCAAAGGGCTTAAATAATATTATTTATGTCATTAATGAACCACTTGAGGTTCTTTTGTAAGTTTATAGTAAGTTTATTAACCATATAATATAAAAATACAAAGAGACATGGTAAATGTCAAACTATTTAACTAAGAGTTAAATCTAAAAGATAAGGTTAATACAGTGACCCAAACCTGTCTAAAACCTTTTGGTTGAGTGGTTTGTGACCCATACCCACCTTATTCGAGAAATAAATCGTTTTGGAGCCATTATAAACCTAAAATGTTTTTATTATAAAATAATATTTCAATCTTTTCCTAAGGTGCCCCCTCACCCATATTATAAAAGAGAACTTCCCCTTCTCTCAAATTCACATCCTCAAGGCCATTTTGCTTGGACAAACCCTACCCAAATACCCTCTCAACTGTCCTCCCTTCATCCTAGAGGACTTCCTTTAGTCAGAAAGCCAACCTAAGGAGCCCTTTTGATCAAATCAAAAGGAAGAACCCGAAGAAGAGGAAAATATTGCATCACCTCTTTCAAGTTCTTTTCTTCTTCCAATTCATTTTTCTTTATTGTTTCCATTCTAAAATAATAACAGCAGTATATTATATATTCCATGATTTTATTATAAAAATGGTACAACCATATTCATTATTCTATCCATCCTATAAATGACAAAGTCACCATACGTGTGTACGTACGGATTGTCGTCTCCACGTCATGGTGTAGTTTGTTATTCAAATACTTCAGCATTTGGATGAGTATAATAATGAGTATAAATGGTTTAAATAATAAATATAACATGATAATTATTCTTTATATATGATATAGCATCCAATTATATATGATTTTAATATCAAAATAATGATATTGTCGCTCTTGCGTACGTACGGATTACCATCTCCACGAACGCAATGAGATTCATTCCCCACCGTATCCATTCAAGAATAATTTTAATTTGATGATTAAAAATAAGGTTTAAAGACTTAATATCATTCTTAATATGAATAAGATACATCCAATCAATAACAAATATTACTTTAATAACAAATCATATAAAGTAAAACGAATCAGTTAACACCCGAAATGATGAGACTACTAAAATATCATTAAAAAGGCAATATTAGAAGATCGTATATGATATAATATTTATGTATATAGTTCTTGTATAATTTAATAACAATTATTTAACTGTTATATAATAGTTTAGTGTACCCTCAACTAAGTAAAAGTACAAGTTAAGGGTTAATTTCATAATCTCTTTATTATTCAAGGTTGTTTTTACGTAAGCATCTACTAGGACATATTAATTATCCATGTCCATGTTTCATAAAAGAGTTTTCAATGTGATTATTTTTAAGGGACTTTTTTACTAAAACATCATTTTAAATGTCTTAAATATTTATTCTTCTAATTCATTCTCATTAATGTCCATGTTTTCAAAATGGTTTTTAAGGATTTATTTATATGAACATGAATTTTTTTAAAATGTTAATTCCTTTCAAATGTTTCAATGTGGTATGGGAAACTTTGATTCAAAAATGTCTTCAGATTTCTTCCTTTCTAAATTGTGATTTTATGAAAAAGGGATATTTCTCTCAAAGATTTTTACAAATCATTTCATCTATATCAACATCCCTTGATGGAATTTAAACTTGTTTGAAGTTGATTTATTATGATACAAATCTTTCATGTTTTATTGAAGTTTTTGTGATATGTTTGACTCTGGATGTTTTATTTTTATACCATTCATGGTTTATGAATAAAGTATTAAAATTTTATATGCTAGTTTTAATATGAATTTTTATTTTATGTTTAAACCTTTTCATATGAGGAATGCATTGGGCTTAGTAAGTGACGGGTGGAGACCAAGCATCGGTAGGTCTCATGAGACAAACTAGTGTCTTGGAACAAGGCCTTGACAAAATATTATTTGTAGTCTTGGCACAACGCCTTGACTATGTGGTTATGAAGTCTGGCATTATGAATTCCATCATTATGAAAGTTTCTATTGATATTTCATGTGATTATTCAACTAATAGAATATCCATGTGAATAAGTAAATGGAATTATTTGATTTTATATTTTTCATATTATGCTGAAGTTTATGTTTAAAAGGATTTTGTTTTAGTCTTATACGTTTCCTTAAATGTTTATGCTTATTTATGAAAGTTTCTGCTATATTGTTGTCCTTATTGAGCATCTGATCTCTCCCCTTTCTATGTTTTAGTTTTCTCAGGATTACAAGAAGTGTATTATGATTGATAATAAAGGTTAAGATAGGGGATTAAAGGAGTTCTCAAAGAACTATCTATGTTGTGTTTTATGTTTGAAATTGTAATGTAAAGATAATATATGTAATCTATTTTCCAAGACTGCTAAACTGATCATTCCTTTGGGACTTGATTCCTTGTAATCATTCTAATGTATTAAAATAATGCACCGACTCTCGGCTTCTGGGGTTGAGGCTTTATAGTAGAAGCCATGGACGATATCCATGGATCCTGATTCCATTAGATGCCATAGAAATTTGTACTACATAGTTCTTGTTTATAGTAGTGGATTCCTTGTACTTGTTTACTCCATGGATCCTGATTTTAAAGGATTCCATGGGCCTTTATACCCCTTGGATTCAGTTTTCTTGCACTCGCATTGGACATATTCTATTTACATGCTCCTTATAATCCACCCAATTCTTTACTGAGTTTCCACCAAGATGCTTGTGGGACTCGATGAGGGTGCCTTGGTCTTCTATACCTTGGATCCGGCCCTTTGTAGTCTGAAACTAGATTACACGGCATGGTCGTTGTGTATTTATACACTTGATTACACAGTGTGGATATTTTGGATATTTCTCTATGTTTATAGATATCCCTGTTATGGGTGTCATATTACAGTTTTTATACCATATAGTATCACACCTATTTTATTTATGATTTATTACTACCCTTGTATATGGGAGCTTGACTATTATTTTTAAGGATCCCGGTTTGGTTGGATAGTATTTTAATGTATTTACATTACTATTTTACCTATGATATATTACACACTGCTTTTATTTATATTATAGATAATGGATGTAATGACCCAAACTTTTTGAATAATTTTTTTTCCTGAAAATGTAAGTTATATTATTTTGTACATAGCAAAAATATATATATTTAATAATTAGGTGAGTATAATTTGAAATTTGACCATCAGGTTTCAACCATTATATAACTGTTGGTCAATTATGATTATTGGACAATATGACCATTGGTCAATATAACCATTATAAACTATACTCATAATAATAATTTTAACATTATAATTTTTATTATAAACAGAAATGATAACAGTTAATTAATGTATAATGAAGATTCAATGGCCTCATCCAGTAGATTAGTTTTATAAAAAAACCATTTGTCATAACTTGGGAGGGAGGTTGAGTCTTTGGCCTTCACTCTTGACAAAGCCCAAGCTGAGCTTCAACATATTAATCTTGAAGAAATCAGCTACGGAATAAGTTGAAATTAGTGGATATTACCACTTGGTCAATGTTATTTGCATCTCCCCAAGAGTTTATCACCATCAAATACCTTACTCTTAGGTTGTATACGTTTGTTATAAGGAGTTATGGGTCAAGGCCCAATTTACTTAAAATGAAATCCTTTTATTTAAATAAAATTTTTATTTCATCATTTCTGTTTTAAGAATAGTTTTTCTTAAAAGTTGAGATGGAATTTGATAAATTGATTTTTCAGGAGAAAATTTTAATTTTTAGAGAGATATAAATTATTATATTAAACTAAGGTTTTATTGATAAAATTTATTAAATTAAATTGTGTTATAAAAATACAGCTTTTAAATTATAAATGATAAAATAATTTTTTTTATTTTCAAATGTGAGAAAATTTACTATGCATTCACTAGGAATTTTCTGTCCACTATCATTTTTAATAAATTACTATTTTATAGTTAAAATTTAAATTTCTAATATTTATAAAATTATTATGATAAAATAAATGTTATTTTTGAAATCATAACCTTGATATTAGTTTAGGGTGAATTAATGATAATTTTATAAAATACTTTAGTTTTTTGTGAATAGTAAAAATATAGTTTGAGTTTGTCAATGTGTTTAATGACATCATATCTATGTCTTAATGATGTAATGAGTAATATAAAATTATGGTTGAATATTTTGGATTAAAATATGATAATATTTTTCCGATGTGGAAAATACCATGGGCAAATACCATGGGGAAGCCCATGGTTTTCCAATTACCACTATCGAGGTGTCCTGCAAATTAATAAAAAACTCTCTCAATTTTTCTATAAAATACCCACCAATTTATTCTTTTTATTTCATTGAAAATTCATCATCCATTAATATATGGTATTTTTACCTCCCACGAAATCCTCCCAAGGTTTCCTCAATCCCCCAAGGTCCCAATGTTTGAGTTTTAGGAGTCACTTTTCAAGGTAAGGTAAATCCCAACTTCTCCTTTCCTTTCAAGTTTCCTTTTTTATGTGGTATGTATTTAAATTTCCAAAAAAATGTTCTTATATAAATTTTATTTTATCATTTTACTATATTAAGAGTATTTAATGAGTGGTATTCCCTTTTCCCCTCTATTTTTAATGTTTTTAATACCATGTTTTATACCCGTTATTTTGCTGATTTTACTTCTCAAAGTTTCTTTCTTTTTCACAATAAATAATTCTATTTTATTTTGTGAATGCACAAACCTATTTATTCTCAATGGGTATTTACATAGATTTAAAAATGATATATTTTATTCTAGGATTAACATACATGAAACCCACCTTCCTTTTCTATGGTTTTAAAATGACAAAAGGGCCTTTTTTTTAAAAAAACTTTTTAAACCCCCATGATTTTTAAATGAAACCCATTTCTTTTATTATTCATGGGTTACTTATGAAAATTTTTATTAGGATATTTTTTGGCTTACATTAATTAAAACATATAAAGGGTGAACCTAGATATCTCTCTAATTCATTGGGTAAGAATTTAATCTCTAGATATGATAGGTTTTACAATACCTTGGTGAATAACCTTGGTGATATTTATGACGCCTCGATGATAAACCTTGATGATATGATTACAAATGAATTGATTAAATTTTTTATCCACATTTATATGTTATGAATCATGTTATTTTCATTACAATGTGCCTATTTTATTATTTCTCATTCATTTATTACATTCCTTACGTTCTTATCGATATTTCCCATGATCACATGTAAATTTTTTCTCTTTCTTTCCCTTACTGGGCCTTATGCTCACTCTTTACATTGATTTATGTCCCTAGGTTATGAAATATAGTAATTTAACTTGAGATAAACCTATGATGAATAATTTCAATTTTATTATAATATTTTTTTTCATTTTTTCATATATTATGTACCTTATTAATAATACATTAAACATTAAAACATCCTTTGTCCGTAAAATGCTACGTAAAGTAATGTAATAAAAAAGTGGGATACCATATTGGACTTCTTATAGATATCAATAGTGGAGGCCTACTAAGTATTATATAATTCTTTATCGAGGCCATCGTTGGGTACCCAGACGGACTTCATGCATATAGGTAGGGATTGGGGCAAGCTCTCACTATATGATTCTTGATTGGTTGTGCACAGGTACAAGGGAGCACATGACCGAGTTATGCTTGTGATGTTATCTGGAGATAGTTCTTTTGGTCTTTTTGTACCATTTGATACATGTATTGTACTGTATTCCTATGTACATGTTCTCATTATTTGTAAATAAATTACATGATCATCATATTATATATGACTACTTTTGGATATTTATTATTATAATCTTCTGGTTATTTATCTTCTCTCAGTGTTTTATATTCTTCTTCCTCTATTGATATATTGTTTAAAATAATATTTTTTACTTTGACATGAGGGAATATTCCCCCCATATATAAAACCTATTCTCTCACTACTAGTTGGAAGGCTTACGGGGAGGTGTGCTCAAGGATGTGTGACCCACCAGCTCAGGGCACTGTTTAGTGGCACCCGATTCAGGAAGTTAAAAATTTGTATCGGAGAATTTTCTTTTCTGGATGACTTTAGTATTTTGAGATAATAGATAAAAGATTCATAAGGTAATGGAATTTGGTAATGGGATATGCTTGGGAGTATCTAACCCACATATATTAAAAAGAAAAATTTCTTGGAATGGAACACGTTTTCTTTTTTTTCCAATTCTAATTGATTGGATTTCACTAGTGGGTGATGTACATGATTTTTTTTGTTCTTTATTATTATGGATTTTAGTATTTCCCAATAATATTAGTGTATGACATATCATGTATCATCATAGGAACCTGTTATAATTCACAATCCATGTATTATGTCATTCCATAAAGGATGTATTTCTTGACTATATGAAATTGTTATGTGTGACTTTAGTGATACACCTATTGTTTAATAAATTATTTGTGCAAGGAATTGAGAAACATATTTGGTGCATATAGTTCCTTTCATAACCTAAATATTTTTTTCCTTATTAGGCTACAATGGACACCCTAAGTAGACAATTATGGAATGTTTAGTCATTGATCATTGATTTCATGGACTAGAATATGTTATGGTTTGGATTAAGTGGATTCCACCCTTCATTTTATAAGGTTTATGGGACCTTATAAATAATGAGTGGTTATCCATTTGGTTCAAACATTAAAAGTAAATTTTAAAATAAATATAAATTTAAATGAAGTTCAAAAATTATGAAATAGAGAACTTGACCAAGACCTAGATTTAGAGTGGGCAATAGGCAATGTCTCTAGTGCTTTTTATGGTAGTCCCTATTACCCAGTCTTGGATTTAGGATCATAAATAGGGGTATAACTTGTTTATTTTAATTATTGGACCCATACTACTCTTTTTCAATAATATTCTCATTATCAATCTTTTCCGATATGTTTTCTTGGCATTGTTGAAACATGCCACCACTATAACCTCCATTCATGATCCAAGATGATGGAGACAACCATGTTCTGGAGGTTGTGGGCCATGGGATGCTAGAAGATTATTATTTATTTCTAGTTGTAGAACCTATAGTTATACCTGGTGTGGGTACTAATTTTTAGTTCTGAGATAGTTTCATGTGCTTTATACAGACTGTTTAGGGAGCCCCGAAAGCTACCTCAGCTATGGAAGAGTTGACGTGTGTGTTCCAATAGAAGCATATTACCACATTTTCAAGGGATGGTGGTCCATGAGATTCTAATCTCTAGCTTGAGACAATATTTTTTATTTTTTAGAATCTAGAGACACCTCATGAGTGGAGAGTGAAGCTCGAAAAATATATTATTTGGGGAGAAGCTAAGTTTTGTTGGGATGTTTTACACTCAGATGATAAACTTCAGCATATGGTTTGGATGGATTTAAAATATTGGTTTTATAATTTATTTTTTATTAAGAAACCTAATGTTGAATAGGAATGTGATTTTGTATGTATGGAGTAGGTAATGATGACCGTTGTGGAATATCCATCACACATTATAGATCTTTAGTGTTTTATGATGATTTATCTTACTGATGATCCATTGAGGGAGATATTTTTAAATGAAGGTCTCAGATATTCTATTTTATCATAGTTAAATATGTTTTTTTCATCTATTATTATAGATATATTGAATGAGGTGTTTATTACTTAATGTAACATACTGGAAGACGGGGGTGAAGGGTAGGGAAATTCAGCCTCCTCACCTAGTGGATCAATATCAGGTGGAAGAAGCGTCGTTTTGGGGCTTATCATGATGGGAGTACCATCTTGGATATTAGTTATAGTGGTTAGGTCTTCTAAAATTAGTGTGGTAGCTAAGGAAATATGAGGAATCAGTGTTATCGATACCCAATCAAGTGCTATTCATGTGGCAGGATGGGCCATGTGCATCATTTTTATAGGACCTTCCATCCAACAGTTAGTGGAAAGGGATCAAATCTGACTCGAGGTTCAGGAGTGGGGTTCACAGATATATTTTAAGATAGGTGATGGAGTGGTTTTTTTCACTCAGGATGAGGTGGTGGATGTGGTCGAGGAATTCAGGCACCAGTTTTACCTAGAAAGCAATATCGACTTGCTCCAGTTAGTAAGGTTGTTTCACAGGCTCACTGTTTAGGCCAAATATATTTCATATAGCCTACACCTAAGGAGTATAGTGTCGAGATATATAAGGTTACATGTATGATATTAGTATCTTCTACATTAGTGTCATATCTTTTCGAAATAGGTTCTTCTTATAGTTTCATATACGTACCTTTTGTGGATAGACATGGGCTCATTGTTCAGTTTTTTGAAGGAATTATGACACTTTATACTATTTTGGGGATCCAAATGGAGGGTGTAAACTATTGAAGTGATTTCCCCCTTAATATTTGTGGGTTTCACATCATATGTAATATTTTTTCCCTCAAGATGATAGGGTTTTAAGTCATACTCGGGATGGATTGGCTAGTTTCTTATCATGCACATGTCAATTTTTATTGTTAAAGGGTGACCTTCACATCACTAAAGGGAAAAGTTATTTTTCACAATGGTGAATTGGATGTTCAGGAAATCCAAACCAGACCAGAGCATCATGGGATGGTTGGTATGGCATCCCAAATTTCTACTTTATATTTGGATGATTAGGGAGCATGTCCGGTGAATTTCCTCCAGTGGTTGATCATTTTAGGGATGTTTTCCCAGATTAATTTTTGGGTTTACCTTTTGAGAGAGAGGTGTATTTATCTATGGATATATTTCAAGAAGCTTCATCAGTATCCATTACTTCTTACTAGATGGATACTAAAAAGATTCAATAGCCTAAGAATAATCTATAGGACTTGGAGGAAAGGGGGTTTATATGAACCAACACTTATCCATGGGGTTTGATTTTCCTTTTTGTGAAAAAGTAATATTGTACCCTTAAACTGTGAGTTTATTTTCATAAATTTAACCAGATGATAGTTAAAAACTAGTATCCCTTACGAGAGGTAGATGTTCTCTTCGACTAGCTTCGAGGATCTTGGGTGTTCTCAAAGATTGATCTGAGATCGGGTTATTACGAGGTATGTGTTTGACCTATAGACATACCTCATAGAACTTTTCATAGAAGTTATGGTCTAAATAAGTTTCTGGTTCTATTTTTTTATCTTATAATTGCATCGATATTTATCATGGAACTGATGAAATGAGTTTTACATCATTATCTAGATTTTTTGTGGTATTCATGGATGATATCTTAGTATATTATGATAATATACATGACCATGAAAAACATATTGATATCATTATGGATGAACTGAGAGATAATAATTTATATTCTAATCTTAAAAAGTGCCACTTCTTGATGGATGAGAATCAAGTATTGCATCATATTATCTCAGAAATAGGAGTATCAGTTGTCCCAGAGAAGGTGAGAGTTGTAGTTTCATAGGAGCATCCTAAGAATGACTTTGACATATGGAGTTTCTTGGGGCTAGATGGTTTTTACAGGTGTTTTATATAATAATTACCATATATATAAGAAACCATTTCAAGATTTATTGAGAAGGGTGTGAAGTTGGTACATTCAGATACCTATGAGATAGCCTTTCATGAGCTGAAAGGTATATTGACTTCGGCACCGGTCCTAATTCTTCCAGTGAAAGGGAAAATTATATACAGTATATTGTGAGGAATAAAGTATTGGGATATGAGAAATTCTAATACAAGATTAGTGAGTTATAGCATATGGGTCTTGTCAGTTGAGTCCACACAAGAGGAACTACCAGACGCATGATCTTGAGTTGATCGATGTTGTATATGCCTTGTTCTATTGGAGGCATTATTTAATGGGAGAAAATTTTTGGTGTACATAGACTATAAAATCCTCAATTCTATATTTACACAAGAAGATCTAAATTTTTAGTAGTGAATATTGGTTGAGTACCTCTAGTATTTTTGACTTTGAGCTTGCCTATATTTCTGGAAAGGCAATGTAGTAGCTGATGCACTGAGCATGAGGGATTAGATACAAGTAGTTCATAAGGCTAGTATCATGTGTAAGATTATGGATTTAATTTCATAGATGCATTGGGAGGTTAATGATGTCCATGGGTGGACTTTTTTTGTCATCCTAAGTGGTGACTTCCACTCTTGTAGATAGAGTAAGGATGAGACAGTTATCTAATGATCAGGTTCTAATCCTACGGAAGAGTGTGGTAGGTGAGGACCCACCTTTAGGTTGGACCATTGGTGAGGATGAAAAATTTTATATTCATGGTCGCGTTTGGGTTGTATTAGACATGCACGAGTAGCCAGTGTGATATTTTTATCCCTCATCATGGGAAGTGTATCCTGGTGTTACGAAGATGTATTAGGATTTACACTGCCTTTTGTGGTGGTTGGGGATGAAATGTGAGGTAGATGGTTTTTTCATAAGGTCTTCCACCTATCAATAGATGAAGGTAGAACACTAGTGACCAACTTGGATTTTACAGTAGTTAACCATTCCCAAGTGGAAATGGAAAGATGTTGCGATGGATTTCATGACAAGGTTGTCGAGGTCACCTCGAGTTATTGATGTCGTATGGGTTGTTGTGGATAGGATCTTGAAGGTCTCTCATTTACTACCAATAAAGGAGACCTTATTAGTAGATATTTTGAGAATATATTTTTATGGGATTATGAACCTTAATAGGGTTCCTATTACCATTGAATTAGATAGGTAATCTTGGTTTACATATCAATTCTGGTAGATCATGCAGAGGGAGTTGGGTACAAAGGTTCTTCTGAGTATGGAATACCACCCTTAGACTGATGGCCAATCATAGTACATGATTCAAGTTCTTTAGGACACGCTTAGAGCATGTTTCCATGATTTCAAGGGCTCTTGGGAGAGGTATATACTCTTGGTTAAATTCTCCTAAAATAATATATATCATGAAAATATACAAATGGAACATTATAAGGATTTGTATGGTAGGAAATTATGATCTCCTCTTTTATAGCTAGAGGTTAGAGAGGCAACTTTACTTATACTGCGTCTCATTTAGGATACTTCTAAGAATGTATAGTTGATTAAAAAGAGGGTTGATACTGCATAGTATAGATATAAATCCTAATTTGATCATCATCGATAAACTCTACAGTTTGAGTTCAAGGGTTCTTTATTTTTATGTATCTCGTTGATGTTGGGACATAGAAGAATTAGAAGATAGGATAATGTTTCACCGTGATATGTTGAGACATTCGAGATTTTGGTGAGATTAGAGCCGATAACCTATCAGTTGTTATTACCTAAAAGGTACTAATCCATGCACGATGTCTTTCATGTATCTCAGCTACACCATTATCACTCAGACCCATATCATAATCTTCATTCGGAAGAGTTTGAGCTATAGGATGATGTGTCCTTCATAGAGCATCCTATTTGTAACATTGATAGGAGAATTAATATTCTATGAGGTTGATTAGTTACTCTTGTATGGGTGCTATGGAATCATAGATGTTTATAGGATAAAACTTGGGATCATGAGGTCGACGTACATGTTTAGTGGCCTGAGAAATTCTCAAGAAATTCTTGACCACCCTTGGAAGGGAAATTTGGAGATGAATTAATTTAAAGGGGAAGATTGTAAGATCCTAGGTTTTCCTATGATTCATTGATCTTTTAAATTTTATATTAACTCAATGTTTATGACCTAATATGAGTGAATAATGAGATCATGGGAGTTATGAGGGTGTACATGGCTTGTTTATATCTCGGAGGAATGGTTTTTTGGAAAATGAAACTCAAATGCAGTGTTAGTCGAAACCATTTAACCCAGGCCACATGGTTTGAGTAAACTGTGCGGGGATGGATAGAGGGAAGAAGGAGGCCACAGGGCTTGAGAAAACTTTGCATCCAAGTGCACATGCCTATGCAGGTAGCTCTACAGTTTTTCATGGAGGCTTGCAACATGGTTTGCACATAGTTTCCCAAACAATGTGCTCGAACCATGTGGGGTCTCCCTTGAGGAAGATAAGGGAAAACTGTTAGAGCATGGTTTGGCCAACCATGTGGCCAAACAGGGTGACCTAGTATTTTTGGTCAAATTTACTATATTTTCCCATAATTAGTTAAAAACTTAGTACCCCTTTCTTCTTTCCTTCTCCAACACACATGGGGTCTCTAGTTTGAGCTATCCTTTATGGACTAAGCTAATAATTGAGGGATCGTAACCATCTGGACTCATAATCAAGATTTTTTAGTCTCATTGGATCCACATAAGTGATTTTTGAAATCCTATAATGTCATTTTTCATTTTCTATCTTATCTTTGGTGCAATTTTGGTGTAAGATAATTTTTAATATTTCTAGTGTTTTCATCCATTATTCATTTTTCTCCTGATATGTACCAAATCAGTGGTCAGTACTAGAGAATTATTATACTAAGGAAATATGGTATGTGTTCTATACCTTTCCCTCTAGTTTTTTTATAATCTTAGCTGTCATTGTTCCGCACACTAGACTTTGTGGAATTTCCCCTAAAATTAATTTATTGCTTTGATTGAATGTATTATATCCTGTTAGGTATCCCTTTGAGTATTATTGTGATTGTTTGAGGTTGTTAACCCCAACCTATGCCGCCCATAGGGTGTGCCCTTTTATATTTCCTATTTTATACTGCCTCATCGGGTGCATGAGAGCTCTCCAATTTTATTGGAATATTTAATGATAGTTTAATGGATTTTTAAGGTTGTGAGCACCTTATTTTACCTGTTAATTTGTAAATAAAAGGATCAAATTGAATTGAATTAATAGGAGAGGGTTATTTACTCTTTTTCATATGATTTCATATAATTAAAATGGAAAATGGATTTTATGGAAAATTTTGAATGGGTTGGAAGAAATCCTTGGTTATGAATTGTTAAATAAATTGATTGATGGAATGAAAATGGTAGTGGATGCCTTGTATAAGCTCCATGGATCCTGATTCCATTAGATATTGTGTACATTTCTACTCCATGAATCTTGTTTATGATAGAATATTTCTGGGACTTGTTTACTCCTTTGATCTTGATTCTGTAGGATTCCACAAGCCTTGATACCTCTTTGATCTAGATTGTTTGGACTCACATTGGACATTATCTATTGACATGCTTCTTGAAATCCAACCAAGTCTTTACTGTGTTTCCATCGAGATGATCTTGGGGGTCGATGAGGATGGAATGGTCTATTACACCTTGAATATAGCCCTTCATGGTATAAAACTAGATTACATGACATGTCCATTGTGGATGTATACACTTTATTACATAGTGTAGCTAATGTGGATATTTTTCTATGCTTACAGATAGCCCTCGTATAGATATTATATTATAGTAACTAGACTAGAAAGTAACACACCTCTTTTATTTATGATTTAAATATTCTCTTTTATATAGGAGTATGACTATTCTTTCTAAGTATCTATGTTTGGTTGGATAGGATAACACTTCATTTAAATTACTATCTTACCTATGATATATTTCACAATGCTTCTATTTATATTACTCAGACTGGACTTGTTATATAAATTATTAGTGGTATCCTACTAAGTCTTATTCCACACCATATTTAATCCATCATTTTGTACCCAGATACAATTCAAGGATGCAGGTAGGGGCTATAGAACACACCCATTGTATGATGATTGATTGTTTGTGCATAGGATCAGGGGAGCACAAGACCAATCTATGATCGTGATGCTATCTAAAGGTAGTTATTTTTTAATTTTTTTAATTTTTGATACATGTATTACATTGGATGCATATTTATGTTTTTTCCTACATTGAAGAGGCATGAAATGATCATCTTATTGTATGTAAACGGTTTTGGATATTTACTATTACATTATTATCATTTTCTATCTTCTATCAGTATTTTATATTATTCTTCCACTATTGATTGATAGTTTACACCACGACGTTATACTCAAACATGAGGGAATAGTCTCCCAAAAGACACGCCATAGGCCCTCACTACTATTCAAAATCTTTTTACATACGGGGAGATGTTCTTGAGGCCACATGACCCACCATCTCAGGACACCATTTAGTGGTACTCAGGTCAGGATGTTACAATGGTATCGTTGTTCATGTTTTTCATTGTTATGGTCGATGTTATTCCAACTTGGGTGATTCACATGTTGTGAGTTGTTATTGTTTCTTGAGATTTATAATCGTGGCCTGGTAAGGTGTGAGATGAGTATTCCTGCATCCAGATAGGCACATAGGGATATATATTGACATGCATTGTTCATGATAAGAACATATTTTATTGCATGTAATGTATTTTCATGTATAAACTATTAAATTAGATACAAGTTATACTTAATAAATGAAATGAAAAAATAATTATGTCATTCTAATTCACTTGTAAATCCATGTTTAGAGAGACCATGAGCCAATGGTTCTCTATTGTTGTCAAATTTTGAGGTTGAACTTACTGGTATCCATTGTTCCAAGGAGTGTGTTGTCATGTAGACAAAATTTCTCCTAAAAATCTTTGAATTGAGAGTTAGGAGAGTCCCAATTGAAACACACCTAACACAGGTGAATTGGAGCTTCATGTAGCTCTTGAGGATCATATAGATGTTAAAATTCATGACAACTTCCTAAGGATTATGTGATCCATGGAAAGGGAGATTGTTTTCAATGTGCCTTCGATGTCTGGGATGATGAAAGAGATTCATCTATAGTATCTTCCAATATTCACTAGGGAGGGAGGCCCCAAGACATTCAAGTTATGGATTGATTCAGTCCATACAATATTTAAGTATCTCAATACACCCATATATATGAGGGATAATCATGTTATACACATACTTCAGGAACCATCCAAGCATTGGTGGGACATGATAAATAAATTTAGGAAAAAAATAGGAGTTATCTTGGAAGGACTTTAAAGAAACTTTTTTGAGTCCCTTCTATCCTAAAATGTTAATGGATGAGAAGGCTCATGAGTTCATTCACCTGATATATGATGACTGATCAGTGATGGACTACATTGTATGTTTCATTGAATTATAACACTTTGTGTCATATTTAGTAGCTAATGATATTACCATGGTGAGGAATTTATAGGATAGGATTCGCTATGAGATCAGATCATAGGTGAATTTATTTCACTAGATTATCTTTTAAAACATGATGAATCAAGACCTCATTGGGAAAGGGAATCTGAGAGAAGACCCAAGCATTGTCCAGTCTATTTCAGCGAGGAGAACTAGGAGATATTCTTCTGGAGGAAATAAGTTCCACTGTAAAATTTATCACCAAGTAAATAGTGCGAAGATAAGTTAGGGTTGTGGGAATACATCTCGGTGTTGTGTTATGTTATAGTGATATCAGTGTGGAATGTTTGTCCATAGGCAGCCTTAGTGTCAATAACCTAATTTGGAGTTCCATTCTTAAGGTAGGTTGGGTCACCTACAATGGTTTTTTAGGGGCATACAATAATAGAGGATTTTTAGGGGGTCAGGATAGGTACCAAAGTCTAGGAAGGACACAACTACTCGTCAATAGAATGGAAGATGAAATTACAATGTATGTTCCGGTCAAGGTAAGAGATGTGGTACTCTATTATTGGAGCGGCAGTACCAAGAAGAGGAAAAATTCCATGGGATTCATACTAAATCCCATGGTATAGGGGAAATTAATATGCATGATATGCAATCTACTCCAGTTATTTTGAATGTAGGACCTTATACTGCTAGAGGTATGATTCTTATATCATCTACCCTTTCTTGATTTTTTTGATACATGGGAATCACATTCCCTTATATCATCTCTTTTTTCAAATAGTTTGGGATTCTTTTGTAGAAATATTAGTTGGTATCTTAACCATCAATCCACTATTGGGAGTGTGTTCAAATAATATCAAATATTTCAAGGTTTCTAGAAATTAGTGGTTATCATTTCTTTTGGGAACCATTTATGCGGGAAATGACAAGATTTAACCTAATCCTTATCATGGATTGGCTAGTTTTCTACCATGATCATATCAGATATTATCAAAGGATATTTTCTTTATATCTCTATAGGAAGGTAGTTATTTTCACCAGGGTTAGTGGGATCTCTCGTTTGGTCATGTAGGACCAATTCAGTGCAGAATGGATTATCTCAAAGCTCAGATAAAAAAATTTGTTCTAGATGATGGAGGAATGAAATATGATACTTTTATATAGTAGTATAAAATTTTCATGATGTCTTTTTTGAAGAGTTTTATATCTTACAACTTGATAGGGAGATCACGTTCACATTCATGTTAGTACCAATAGCTGAGCCAATTTTTATTCTGCCTTACATGGTGGCACCAGTAAAGCTTAGGGATTTAAAAATTTAGTTGGAATATCTAGAAACCAGAAGATTCATATGTCCTATTATTTCTCCATGGGGTTCTCTAGTTAATTTATCTAATAATGTTGATATGACTTTTCACTTGTGTGTGGATTATAAGAGATTGAATCAGATGATGGTCAAAAATCAGTACATCGTTCCATGCATCGACAATATCTTAGATCAGCTAAGAGGTGCCCAAATATTATCTAATATTGAATAGAGATCATGGTACCATCAGTTGTGGGTGTGATCATCTGACATACCTCAAACTGCTTTTAGGAGAAGGTACATTTTTTACGAGTTCGTGGGGATTCCATTTGGTCTGACAAACATACTAGTGGTATTCATGGACATGATGAATCATATCTTTCATCCATTTCTAGATAATTTAGTGGTGGTTTTATCAATGATATATTAGTGTACTCATAGTCATTAGACAATCATTCCCATCATCTTGAAATCATCTTGAGTGCATTTATAGAGCATTGGATTTATGTCAATCTAACAAAATATAGTTTTTTGATTGATAAAGTGAACATCTTGGGTCATGTCATCTCAATTTATGGAGTGTCATTGGATCCAAATATGGTTGGATACATGGTATCCCAGGAGAGGCCCAATAATATCTTCTAGATTCATAGTTTTCTAGGTTTAGTAGGTTATTATAGGCATTTTATTCAGGACTTTTCTTGTCTTGAAGAACCTATGTTCAGGATGACCAAGAAAGGGGTGAATTTTCTTTGGTTGGATGCATGTGAGAGATATTTTTTAGAGATGAAGGGTAGGATGACATCAGCAATGATAATAACTTTACCTATGTTAAGTAATTCATATATCATGTATTATGACACATCTGGAGTTGGAATCAGAGTAAATTCGGATTTATGAGGACTGAGTGGTTTTTTATTGTTCTAGATAGATGAGAGTACATGTGAGTAATTACCCTATACAAAATCTTGAGTTTTTAGTGGTATTATACACCCTGAGATTTTATAGACACTATATTTTAGGTGAGTAGTTTTTGGTGTACATGGACCACAAGATATTCAGTACATATTTTCACAATAGGACCCAAACCTTTAATAGAGGTGGGGGGTCAAGTATCTTCAATCTTATGAATTTGAGTCAGTTTATACATCGAGCAATGGAAATGTCATTTTTTATTCCATGAGATGTAAGACATAAAAATATTTAGTGTGGGAGTCTTGTGACGAGTGGTGGATAATGGATCTCTTTCCAAACATGCATCTAGATGTCCAAGAGTCCCATGGATTAGTAGATCTGACTTCGACATATTTTATACCCAAGCTACTTGACTGGATAAAGGTAGTGCAGTTATCTAATTTGGAGTTCTTAGCTCTGGGAGGCAGTTTATATGGTTGGGAGTCACTATCAGGATATCCTCTTATCAGTAGTAATTCTCTTCTATTTTATGGATGATTATGGGTTTCTATAGGCTTTCAAAAGGAGATGATGACAGAGTTCCTTCTTTCTAGATGGGTGGTACATCTAGGGATGAAAAATATGTATCATGATATGAATAGATAGTACTAGGTGGAAGGGATAAAGAAGGATTTAGAAGGTTTAATAGTGAGATGTTTCACCAATCAGCAGGTGAAATCCAAGCATCAGAGGCCTACTAGGTTATTTTAGCCTCTACCCATTCTGAAATAGAGATGGGATGATGTCACTATATATTTTTTTGAAAGGATTACCCAAGACCCCTCATTAGAATGATGTATTATGGGTGATTTTAGATTGACTGATAAAGGTATCCCACATATTTCCTCTCAGTGAGACCTTTACTATTGATGCGTTGGGAAGTATTTACATGAAAAAGGTAGTATAGTTGTATGATGTTATAAGGATTATCATTTCTAATAGATATCATCTTTGACATCTTGGTTCTTGTAGGGTATTTATAAATTACTAGGATCATGGTTTCTTCTAATCACAACCTATCATCTATCACGACCCCTCCTATAGGGTCCCATGTCTCGACTCCCTAATCCTTCCTCTAATTAGCCAGGGGCTGGTGACTAGCACCGAGTAGGAATATCACTAACATGGGAGGCATTGTCTTAGTACATGTATGTACATACACATCTCTAAGGCCACAAATGCTTAAATGTAATGAAACTAAGTAAAAAAATTCATGCAAACCACTATAACCCACAACTAGAGTACAATAGTGAAAATTATGGAAAGTAAATAGGGCCAGAATACAAGCCCATCAAAAAGAAAGTCTATAAACATGTTCCTAAAACTCATCCACAGCTAACCCTACCTGAAGGAAAGGTATTGTGGTTACTGTCTGAAGCCGTAGGAACATCATGGTTTGTATGATCTCATGAGGCTATGTCCGATCTTAGTCTTCCATAGAATCTATCAAAAGGTCACTCGTCTGCATAAGACATGACACGTGCGTGCAAATACTATGTAGAGGTGAGTATAAAAAATACTCACTAAGAAACCTCAAAACCACAAAGTAGTACATAAAAGAATGTATAATCATCTCTACAACAGTATATGTATACATCATATAAAAATAATATCTGGATATACTCAACCCATACCACATATCCTAAGGTAAGTCACAACCACCATATACCGCTACTAGGGATTCAACTTAAAGTTTTCACAAAGAACTCGTCCTAGAGAACACACTTCTGAGTCTGATGGCATGGATGGAATCTGTCTGAGAAGAACTATTCATCATAAAATATCATGAGAGATATATGTTGAAATATCTGAAGAGATATGATACATCAGATGAATATCACAGCTAGGGCAATGGGGTGATACCAACAACTCAATTTGGATTAACCTTCTTAGTAGAGGATCGACACATGGTGAATTTGGTCACATCAATATCTAAGACTCTACTAATGGCACAAATACAGAATAGAGAATCTGCTCCCGGCCTATCAGGGGATTCCAACAACTCTATAATGGAAATCCCACTAAAGGGATCACACTCCAATGATTTGGAAACAATATAGAAAAATATTTAGGAAAATGATAAAGGTAATTAACTCTAATGAAACTTGTCTAAGATACGGTGGATAAGAGAATCAATTCACATAGAAAAGAGAGGGTGTACGGGGAGTATTAGTTACACCCACCATACCCCTTGACCTTGGGTACTACCCATATAAAAATACCATGTCACATGAAATACATCCAATTTAAAACCCACCATTGGTCTCATAAGTCCATTCTCATCTAAAGGGTCCCAATTCCACTGACAGTGTGTCAAACGGACGCTCTATTTAAAAGTTGTGGTCCTTTTAGTCAAAATACCTTACCTGGTCTAGTAGACCCGAACCGACCTAGTCCGGCACATCCTAATGGGCCCGCTGCCCACTAGGCCTCCAACCGTGGTGCAATTCCCTTGGTTCAGCCCACCTGGCATGTTTCGCACTCGCTTGCCTGGGATGCTCACTTAGCCCGCCTGGACCGTTGCACCCCGCAGCCTTTCCGCATCCCGTGGTCCCCGCATGGTCTACCACCTCCACTTGACCACTCCAGCCTCCGCATCCCATGGTCCCCATTTGGTCCCGCCACTGTGTCTATATGGTTATATCAAATATGAACACTGCACTATTTCCTCCATATGTCGTCGCCTCCAGCCACTGCTCTTCACCGCCACACATCGTCTCCAGGTTTTGTCACCTCCAGCCGTCGCTCCACTCTACCACACTCCACCTCTAGCTGCTACTTCTCCTCACCAGACCTCCACACTAGACTCATTCTTGTGGTCATTTCCATAGACCATTGGTCCACCTCTAGTTCTCGAATTTTGGAATGGTTGAAGATCTGGGTTTCTAATGTCCTGATCTTCGTAGATTCATCCTCTGATATCGATTGACCTCAAATTTTGGGGGTCTGATCATGCTCGAATCCACCAAAAAATGTCGAGTTGTGGCGAAAGTGGCCTAACGATGATGGATGTGAAAAAAATAGAGATAAAATCAAAATAAATTCCAAGGAAAAGACCTCAAACTTGGTTTGCGTCAGCCTCAACTCATTCTGATTTGAAGGATGAATTAAGAGAAACAATTCCATCTAATTTAATCCTACCAATAATGAGTGTATCAATTATTATTCATTTAATTTATCCACATTCATCCTAGATTAATAACGGGATGGAAAATCATAAACCAAACATCCTACCTGATGTTTGGATTGATTGTTGATGAAGAACAGTTGTGTTTTCGTCATTAATGAGATCCTCCAACTCCATTGGCACAAAAATCCACGATCCTCTCAATCCATAATTTGTGATTTCTGAGTGGTTTCCATGTCATGCCTCATAGGAATTCCATAGTTATGGTGATAACACTAAATTTTTAGACAAAGATTATTTTAAATAAAATGTTGTCATTTTAATGTCTCAGATTTTTTTGTATTATTTTTAAAAATTATATGGATTTATTACAAGACCAAGCATGGAGATGTCATGTCATTCTGAGGCCTGGTGAGCCCGAAATGGTGATTTTAAATTTTTTTAGTTAATTGAGTCGGTGTGTGTGTGTGGTTGTGGCAGTTTCCAAACAGATGCCCGAATTAAAAATCTGAGGGCACCATTGCGTCTGGGACGACAACTTTACCTAAGAACGGGCTTAACCTTGACTAGAAAGGGTTGAGGAAAAATTTTAATTTTTGGACATTTTAAGTAAAATAAAATAAAATAAAATAATTTGAAAAGTTTATTTTATTTTATTTTGAAATGTTTGCTACAGCGCAACAACAAGGTAGTTATTTCGATAATTAATGACACAACATAACAGAATGCTAAAACGTGGTACCTCATTTTAATAGGTAAAATGAATGTTGATCATTGGAAAAATTTTGAGGGAAACTATGGGGAATTCTTGGAGCCTTGGTAAGAACTCTTGACAACTAACGACGAAGAATCAAAGGCACGAATGGTTGTGACAAGGGGGTTAAAGGATCTCGGTGGTGATGGCAGCGAATTTACTTCATCAAAAATTGATCCATTCTTGAGGTAGGGTTTTTTTTCTTTGTTTTGTTTCCCCATTTTTTTATTAAAAGATGAATGCAGATCAACCCACAAACAGTTTGATCTGTGGATCGTGCGTTCTTATGGGAGGGTTATTATTTTCCATTTATTTCAGGGATTGATTCGGGATATTAACTATGATAGATGTTTTATTATCATTCTATTCACCCTATCTAATCCTTATAATGGAAGCAAATCAATGTCGTGATGAAAAAATGTAGAGGTTTGTTCCCCAATTTGGTTTATTAGATTTCTTCCTCTTTTCTTCGTGTTCTTTGCGTTCTTCACGGGACGATGAACAACGGATCATTGTGCATCCATTTCACAATGAAACGATCCCAAATTATAGATTTGATATTACAATGACCTAGAGGAGCTGTGACGATGATGGAAAATGACGAATCTTCTTGGATTGAGAGAGACTATTCTTTGAGCTTTCTTTGCATGGGTGGACTGATAGGTGTTTTCAGGCCCGATCAGAGGCCCAAAAAACAATGGAGATAACTTCAATATGTTGGGGAGACCTTAACTTTAGTGTTTCATGGAAGATAGACCATTAGATCAATGATTAGAGTATCACTGAGGTGTGACGGAACAAGTTTGTGTTTCTAGAAATATCTAGAACAGGGAGAGTGTATCCCAAAGAACATGCATCGTGTATCCCAAAGAACACGATGTGTGGTACCCACGGCAGCGGCTACCATTTGCGCAATGCAGGCGATGAAGAACACGGTGTGCCTTAGGGGAGACATGGCGAGTGGGCCCCACCCAGTGGTTTTTGGATTTCTTGGTGATGAGAAGCACTAACATGGCATGTGACCACTATCACACGGTATATGGGTACTTACACAGACTCGACATGTATCTTGAATGACACTTGGAATTGGGGTGGGTACACAGTCGTGTAATCCAAAAACCGACCAGACCAGGCCGGCTGCATGGGTTATCCCGTGTACCGGTTACACAAGATGGCACACACTAGTTGAAACCATGTACGAGAACATGGACACATATACGAAGTGAACCCCAGTTACTCAAATATCACGTGTGGTCCGTACTACACGTCATGTACTTACTTGTCTATGTGGAATTTTCTTCTGACTCGATCTGTTTTACATGGGTAGTACCCAGAGTCAAGAGACACAGTGTTTAATCCTTCTACACGTCATGTGTATCCTAGAACATGGCTTGAACCTCTTGTCCATTGTATATTGGACATGTTTTGTTTGGGTTAGTTCCCATTTTTCTCATTCTTTTGAAGGTCAGGTATTGTTTCTATCCACAGGAGTATGATCCCTTCATCAAGACTTTCCAAGATAGAGTCAGGTATCCCTCTGAGTGGCCCGAGGTGAGATCCTTTATCCTTTCTTGACCCTAGTTAGAGTCAAGTATTAGCGTGAATATTCATACAGGATGCTAATCCTCTACTTTGCAGGTGAATCTAGATGATTCATGGTATCCACCAAGGCCCTGGTAGTGATCCATATCTGTGTATCATGATCTTTTCCCACTCAAAAGTGTGTGCTCTCAGAATGAGTGTATCTACCTATCATGAATTTTCCCAATGAACAATACTTCTCGGATGGACATCATCAAAACCATCTGACTCAAGGAGTTAGTTCTCCCAAATGAGTGCTTCATCAAACCTTCGAACTGAATCCCTAGCGGTGGTATGTGGTCATGTCACTTATCCCTAAACTATGGTTCTAGGTTTTGGGTGTATCAAGATGTTGTTTCTATAGATATATGTTCAGTATACATATACTTTTTAGAGCTTATTTTACTATTACTTTTTGCATTGATTTTTGGTTTCTGAGGTCCTCTACTAAGTATTGTTATACTCACCCATGCACGGGCTTTTCCCGCACGTGTCGTGTCTCGTGTAGACAACTAGCCTTTTGTTGGAGTCTTGGGTAGACTAGGACTGGACTGAGCTTTCTGAGTTCCCTATAGGCCTAACTGTTCCTATGGATATGAGCAGCAATCCCAGTACCTCTTTGTGCTTATAGGTTTCACTTTGTAGTTTACAGACTCTCATTTTTGCTAGGCTTGTATTCTGGACCAGTTAACTTTTAATACTTTACTTTTCGTCGTACTCTATTGGTTGAGTTTATTTTTATGCATGCATTTTGTTCCTTAGTGGTTTTTTTACATTTTAGCATCTGTGGGCTTGGAGGTGTGCGTGCGTGTATAGGTACTTAGGCAATTCCTCCCATGTTAGTGATATGCCTACTTGGTGCTAGTCACCAGCCCATGTCCTATTGGAGGCGGGCTTAGGGAGTCATGTCATGGGCCCCACTAGGATGGGTCATGACATAGTGGTATCAAAGGTTTTTTGTTCTACGTTAGGACCAAGAGTCTGAGGTATTGGTTTGGGGAAATAGTGTTAAGCGTTTCAAGTTTGGATTTCTGGCTAGGGACTCTACTATTGGTGTGGGTAGCTGAAGTATCCATACAGTAGGACCCTAATAACCTGATTTTCAACTCGATATATGAAAACCCAAGTTGAGGGGTAGTAAAATAATGGTACATGAATCATATAGTAATGGTTTGTGTTTTCCATATCCTTTGTGTCAGCTATCCAGATATACTCGTTGACCATGGTACATCTTGTTTCCTTACAGGATGTCTCCATGATGCATACCCACTAGGATTCAGTGGCTCGATCATGAGGATGACCCCCTCAGTGACGAGGCTTTGATACAAGGACCAGTTCCCTAGGAGTTACCTTCAGGTGGTGCACTTTCTATAACACCACCAGCAGAGCAACCTGAGGTACCTGTAGTACCGACATATAAAGGGAATAGGATGAGTGCACTGCATGAGTTTCAGATACAAAGGCCCCTCAGGTTCTGAGTCAAGACCAACACTGAAGTGGTTGAGGACTATCTTGAGGTGGTGATAAGAGTTTTTTGCCTAGTGAGGACACCAACGTAATAGATGGTAATCTTAGGAGCGATCCATCTTAAGTGTTCAGCAGGATAATGGTGGATTCTAACCATGCAGACTCATGATGAAGAGACTCTTTCATAGACGGAGTTTTATAGAATATTTAGGGAGGAGTTATTTCTATTTATGCTGATAGAAGTACATATTCAAAGCTTCTTTAGCTCCAGAAGGGTAGTTTGATGGTAGCTGACAATTCATTGAGGTTCTCCAACCTCTCTAGGTACTCGATGAATATAGTCAGGGACCAGTACTTCAGAGCCTGGACCTTCTAGAAAGGTCTACGATGTGACATCTGAGATAGTGTCATACCTATATGAATTTTGACTTATTCTGGAGTGCTCAAGTGGGCCTTGGTGATCGAGATCTTCTTGGAAGAGTAGTGATATCTGATGACAGCTAGTAGTATCTAGACAGGTGCAGAGACCTCAGTAGTAGGGATCTGATGTCAATAACAGAGATTGGGATGTGGGAGATTTCATAGGAGGACTCAAGACAGGTGATCGATAGTCCAGGGATCTCAGGCTGGATCCAATCAGCCTAGGGAGGGGCGATGTTAGTCGTGTGACGGTAAGAGACATATCGCAAGATACTGTTCAACCCGTTAAGCTGCTTATAGGGAAGCGATGGATGGACCACAGAAGTAATGGAAGAGAGTGGAGCAGACAGACTTGCTAGGAGGAGGATGTCGCAGAGGTGTATGGAGAGATTCAGGTGGTGGAAGACTCTTTGATCTACTTCCACCACCACCTCCAGAAGGTCTACACCAGGCTCAGGGAGCTAAGGGACAAGGGTGGAGACTATTACATGCAGTCAAGGTGTAAGACCAAGGGACTCTAGGGATGATCTGAGGTATGATCTGTGTCTTTTCTACCTTAACTGCCATACTTACAGTCACAAGTTCCAGACATTCCTTTATCTCTACATGTCTTGTGTAAAACCTTCAGATTCTGGTAGAGTCATTGACTCGACCCTTAGGCTTTGAGACACCTATGGAAGGAGTCTCAATGATCACGCACTTTTTCAGATAGTGTGATCTTACCCTTGGAGGTGAGAGTTTTGGTTGGAACCTCTTGGTGGTAGTGTCGAGGCCTTACAATGTCATTCTCAGTTTGGATTTGTTATCTTTGGTCCATGACCATATTGACTGCTTTAGGTGAAGAGTGTGGTGTGTCTGCAGTGATGGGAGGAGGTTTTCCTTTTTTGGTGAAAAGGATACCCAGGCAGCACAGGATGGGATCATGCCTAGGAGGGTAAATCCGATCACTCATGAGTTGGCTAGCCTTACCCTTAGAGTAGTAGATGTTGTGAGCTTCCAGTTCCCAGCAGTTGTGGTTGGGTACAAGGACATCTTTTTTGAATATGTTCCAATACAACCTCCCCACTGGGAGATTGAATTTTACATCAAATTACACTCCGAGACAACACTGATATCTTCACCAGCTTATCGGATGGCTCCTGCTGAGCTTCGCGAGATGAGGGTGTAGTTGGAGGATTTGCTACGTAAGTGCTTTGTAAGACCCATTGTTTCACCCTGAGCTACCCAAGTTTTGTTTTCCAAGAAGGAAGACAAAAGTTTGAGGTTGTATATTGATTACCGGTGCCTGAATCAGGAAATGGTGAAGAACAAGAATCCACTAATGAGGATTGATAACCTCTTTTATGAGATAACAGGGTCACATTTGTTCTAGAAGGTTGACCTTCGGTTAGTTTACCACCTGTTATGAGTACGGGTTGAGGATATATCGAAGATAGCTTTCAGATGCCATTATGATCACTATGAGTTCTTGGTGATGCATTTTGGAATGACGAACGCCCCCAAAATGTTCATGGAACTTTTGAACTGGCTCTTCCAACCGTACTTGGACCGGTTCATAGTGATCTTCATTGACAACATCCTTGTGTACTCGATATTAGAGGTGAAGCATGCGAGACACCTTCGGATGGTTCTAGATGTACTCTTAGAGGACTCGTATTATGGGAAGCTCTCGAAGTGCTAGTTCTAGATTCAATAGGTCCACTTTCTAGGACATGTCATCTCAGCAGATGGAGTAGCTGTGGACCCATCCAAGGTGGAGGTAGTGTTAGAATGGAGCCATGTCAGAGCATGACAGGGGTATGGAGCTTCCTTGGGTTGGTAGGATATCACTAGAGATTCATTCTTGATTTCTCCTTGATATCTGAACGGTGATAGTATTTACTAGGAAGAGGAAACCCTTCATGTGGATGGAGAAGTCCCAAAAGGCTTTAAAGTAGTTGAGACATATTTTGACGAGTTCCCTGATCTTGAGGTTACCTGAGGATGGTGAGGAGTACATATTTTTCTGCGATGCATCAGGGACCGGGCTTGGATGTGTCCTGATGTAGAAATAGGTAGTAATTTCTTATGGTTCGTTCTAGCTTAGACCGCATGAGAAGAACTATGCGACCCATGATCTCGAATTGTCAATGTTAGTATTTGCGTTGAATATGTGGTGACACTACCTTATGGGTGAGTAGTTTATTATCTACTCTGACCTCAAGAGTCTCAAATACATCTTCTAACATAAGGATCTGAATCTGAGGTAGAGGTGATGGATAGAGTTTCTCCATGATTATGTCATTAAGATCATCTATACTCCTAGGAAGGAGAACATTGTGGAAGATTCCCTCAGCAGGAGGTCGAGCTCGTAGCTATTGAGTGAGGAAATGAAGTAGTTAGCCTCGTTAAAATTATCCTTCATAGACAGAGAAGATGCAGCTTAACTTTAGTCGATGGTTTTCACCCCTCCACTCTTACAATGCGTTAGGGAGGCACATCTTGGGGATGTTGATTTTGAGGATTTACATGCTCAGTTATCCATAGGAGATGCTTCTAATGGATATTTGCAAGGTAGGGAGCACATTGTTATCTTCGTAGGATGAATTTCTGTACCAATGGAGTTGATGGAGGAGGTACTGAAGGAGTTTCATACATCCCCCTCGATGGTACACCCTAGCATGGAAAATATGTACCAGGATCTCTGATGGTATTTCTAGTGGTTAGGTATGAATAAGGCAGTAGCAGAGTTCATTTATTGATGCCTTACGTGCTAGCAGGTAAAGGATGAGCACCTGGTTCTAGCGGGGTTAGCTCACCCCTGAAAGTTCCAGGGTGGAAGTGGGATGGAATATCAATGGAATTTGTGATGGGATTACCAAATACGTCAAAGGGTCATGATTTCATCTGGGTGATCGTTGACCGACTCACCAAGTCGGCCCACTTCCTAGATATCGAGGAGCAGAGTTCTGTAGAGAGCTTGGGATGCCTCTACGTGAAAGAGATAGTTTGAATTCAGGGCATCCCTTTGACAATAGTCTCAGATCAAGATGCCCGATTGACATCACAATTGTTGAAGGGATTGCATGAGGCTTTCTGGACTCAACTAAGCTTGAGCACAATGTTCCATCCCCAGAAAGATGGTCAGACGGAGAGGACCATTCAGGTTCTAGAGGATATATTATAGTCCTATATCTTGTAATTTTCTTGTAGTTGGGATGACCACCTACCATAGGTGGAATTTTTATACATTAACAGCTACCACTCCACCATTGGTATGGAACTGTTCAAGGCTTTATATTGGAGACCTTGTCAATACCCGCTTTTCTGGACCAATCCTGGAGAATCAGCACTCATGGGTCCAGAGTTGGTGTGAGCTACCACTGAAAAGGTTCTAATCATCCAGAAGCAGATGAAGACAGCACAGAGCCAATATAAGTGTTATGATGATAGGCTATAGATACCCCTATAGTTCGAGGATGGATTCCATGTCTTCATTCAGGTCTCACATCGATGAGTATTGCGGATATTTTTCTGGGTCAGAAATCTATATCTAAGGATCATCAGACCTTTACAGATACTTCACAGAGTTGGTGAGGTGGCGTACCGCCAAGATATACCACAACTGTTTCATTGGGTACATTATCTCTTCCATGTGTCGCAACTGAGGAGGTACGTGCATGACCCATTGCACGTCATCAACTCGGGTGAGCTAGACATCGAGGATGGTGCGACCATCACAGAGTACCTGGTAGAGATCGATAATTGATTGGAGAGGATCCTTTGTGGTAAATTGATTCCCTTGGTTCATGTTTGGTAGTAGCACATGAATCTTCAGGAGAGAACATGGGAGCGGGAGGCTCGGATCTGTGCTCAGTACCCACATCTTTTTGAGTAGCCCTTGTTTTGGATTTTTGAGGATGTAAAGCCCCAAGGTGGGGAGAATGTAATGTCTCATATTTTCCATGTATTAGTTTGAATATTATATAGAATTATCACGAGATCAACAATGGATACAGAACGTCATTCCATGGCCCAGTGATCTCGGAATGGTGGTATGAACTTTTTTTAGTTAAGTGAGTCGGCGTGTGTGCATGGTTGTGGCAGTTTCCAAATAGATGCCCGGATTAAAAATATGAGGGAACCATATCATCCAAGACGAAGAATTTACCTAAGAATAGCCTTAACCTTGACCGGTTCAAGTCGAGAGAAAAAGTCAATTTTTGGACCTTTTAAGTAAAATAACATAAAATAAAATAATTTGAAAAAGTTTATTTTCTTTTTTTGGAAACGTTTGTTGCAGTGTAATGACGGGGCAGTAGTTTCGATAATTAATTCCACAATGTAACAAAATGATGAAATGTGTTCCTTCCTTTCAATAGGTTAAATGAATGTTGATCATTGGCAAAAAGTTGAGATAAACTCTATGGAATTCTTGGAGCCTTGGAGAGAAATCACAACAACGAACGATGATGAATCAAAGGCACAAATCAATGGAAAAATTTAGTTATAGGATCTCGGTGACTATGACAACATATTTCCTTCTTCAGCAATAATTCCCTTCTCGGGGTATGGGTTTTGTTGATTTCTTTTGTTTCCCCTTTCTTTGATTAAACGAAGAATGTGGATCAACCCACGAACAAGTTGATTTGTGTATTGTGTGTTCTTGTGGGAGGGTAATTATTTTCCATTTCTTTCAGGGTTTTATTCGGGATATTGATTGTGATAGTTGTTTCATTATCATTTTATTTCACCTATTTAATGCTTCTAATAGGAGAGGATCACTGTCATGATGAAAAATGGTGGAGGTTTATTCATCAATTTGGTTTATTGGATTTTTTTATCTTTTCTTCAAGTTATTCGTGGGGTGACGAACAACAAAACATTGTGCGTCCGTTTCACAATGCAATGATCCAAAATTAGAGATTAAACATCGCAATGACCTAGTATATGTTTGATGATGATGGCGGATGATGAATCCGCTCAGATCGGAAGTGACCGTTATTAGAGCATTCTTTACACAGATGGATCGATACACATTTTCGAGGCTAATCAGAGGCCCAAAAATAACAAATATGACTTCGAGACATCGGGTTGAACTTAACTTTTGAGTTTCATGGAAAAAATATTGTCAAATCAAAGATCGGAGAATCACTGAGGCACGATAGAGCAGTTTTGGGGTTCTGGAAATCTCTAGAACACACGGCGTCTATCCCGAAGAACACATCGTGTGCTATCGGTGGAGGAGGCTAGGGTTTGTGCACTACACGTGATGAAGAACATGACGCGCCTTAGGGGAGACACAATGTGTGCTCCCCACCTAGCGATAGCTGGAGTTCTGGGTGATGGGAAGCCCCAACATGGCGTGTGACCATTGTCACACGGCATGTGGGTCCTTACATAGACTTGGCATGTATCAAGGAAAACACACGGACATGGGGTGGGTACACGATTGTGTACTCCACCACATGTCCAGACTAGGCATGCTGCATTGGTTAATTCGTTTACTGGTTACACAGGATGGCACACATGGGTTGAAATCATGTATGGGCACATGACCACGTACACAAAGGGAACCCCAGATACTCAGACACAACATGTGGTATGTACTACACGCCGTGTACTTACATGTCTACATGACATGTTCTTCTAACTCGGTTCATTTTACATGGGTAGTGCCCAGATTCTAGAGACACAGCATTTAATCCTTCTACATGCCTTGTATATCCTGGTACATGGCTTGAACCTCTTTTCCATTGTATCTTGGACATGTTTTTTTTGGGCTAGTGCCTCTTTTTCTCGTTCCCCTGAAGGTCAAGTATTGTTTTCATCCATAGGATTATGATCTCTTCAACAGGACGTTCCAACATAGAGTCAGGTATCCAACAGAGAGGCCCGAGGAAAGATCCTTTATCCATTCTTGAACCTAGTTAGAGATAGGTATTGATGTGACTATTCGTATAGAGCATTGATCCTCTACTTAGCAAGTGAATCCAGATGAGTCGTGGTATCCGCCATGGCTCTGGTAGTGATCCTCATCTATGTATCATGATATTTTTCCACATATGAGTGTGTTTTCCTGGAATTATTATATCTACCTCTCATGTATTTTCCTGATGAAAAATACTTCTCTAACGGACGTCATTAGAACCATCGGACTTGTGGAGTGAGTTCTCCTAGATGAGTGCTTCGTGGAACCATTGAACTGAATCCCAAATGGTGGTATGTGGTCATGCGACTTGTCCCTAGACTACAGGACTGGGTTTTGGTTATATTTGGATTGTGTTTCTCTTTCTATATGTTTAGTAGATATATACTATGTTGATATGACTTTACCTTTACTTTTTATATTGCTTTGTGGTTTTCGGGGTCCTCTTATGAGTATTGTTGTACTCACCCCTGCATTGGCTTTTCCCGCACGTGTCGTGTCTTTTGCAGACGAGTGGCCTTCTGATGGAGTCTAGGGAAAACCAAGACCATACCAAGATTTCTCAGTTCTCTACAGGCTGAGGTGTTCCTACGGCTATGTGCAGCAGTCCCAATTACTCTTTGTGCTTACAGGTTGGACATTTGTGTAAAGACCCGTAAAATTCAAGGGAAATTTTTTCTTAATTTTCTTTGGAATTTTACAAGAGTGCGGTTTCTAACGGCACCTGATTCCGAGGCCCGGAGTGCCCGAAATCAATTTCCGAAGTTTGGCTCGGGTACGTTCAGTGAACGAACGAGTGGGAATTCCTAACTTTTGATCCAGTGCTCGGAATTGAAATCTGAGGGCACCGATGAACTCGCAGCGCCGATTTTCACTTAAGGAGACCTTTTCCGAAGTTGCGTTTGCCTAGGAGGAGATGTTTAATTTTCTGGATGAAATGAAGAGTAAAATAAATTTGTTATACAATATTTATTTTATATCTTTAATGTGGTTATAATATTTTGTTGGAAGTTGGGTGGTTTAACCACCTAAGAGAGGATTAAGGTGAGGAGGGGCCCACCCGAGCCCCACCTTTTCAAATTCCCTAAATCCCCTCTCTCCCTCTTAAAGGCTTGTCAACTTAACATTTAATTAATTATACAACTCATGTATAATTAATAAGTGAGTTTAATTTTGAGTTTTTGAAATTCAAACTCTTGAATTTCAAAGGTTGGGTTGTGTTAATAAATTAAGTGTAAGCTTAATTTATTTTTGGGTTAGTTCCTTTGTTACTTGAGAGGATTGGGAGAATCGTTGAGGGACTTGAAGATCTTCTTCGTCTTCGATGAAGAACGTGAAGAACGGTTCTTCTCCGACAAAGAACATCGATCCACGACCTTCGAGACTCGGCGTCCCGGATTCTTCCGTCTTCATCTTTCTCCTCGACAAGGGAGAAGTCGCCGACCGTGGTGATCATCGCCAACGACAACGTACCTCCCAGCTTTGTCATAGCGACAAGTGAAGAGACGTCGTTTTCTCCTCGGACGCACCCCGACGTCCAC
Organism: Viscum album; assembly: GCA_963277665.1. Classification (NCBI taxonomy): domain Eukaryota; kingdom Viridiplantae; phylum Streptophyta; class Magnoliopsida; order Santalales; family Viscaceae; genus Viscum; species Viscum album. The sequence goes on from OY728151.1 coordinate 572,747,864, forward strand.
GGAATCTACGTCCGAAGCCGCGACACCTTTCTCCGCGATAACCGACGTACGACGTCAATTTTCAAGGTAGGGGTTGTTGTTATTGTTTATTTATTTATCCTTGTTCGTGGTTCTAGCATGACTAACGTGAGGATTATAATTTTGTGTTATTGTTTAACGTGAGGGGGCCGGACCGCATGAACACGGCCGAACCCCCTCCATCGTTCTTGTTGATTTATCTTGCGGGTGGAAACAAGGTGGCGTGGTGCCGTCGCACCACGCGGATAATCGTTCGATTTTATTGCGCGGCGCCATCGCGCCGTGCCGTGGAAGAATCATCAAGAACGCGACACCGTCGCGCCGTGTCAAGGGGAATCGAAGGCGCGGCCGAGGGGCACGGTGCCGTCGCACCGTGCCGGACGACGAACACCGCGGCCAGTTCCGGGCCGCGGAGGGACGAGAAGACCGGCGGCCGGGCCGCCAGCGTCGGAAGCCGGAAAAAGGGGACCGGTTTACCGGTCCCGTTGGAGAAAAACCGGCCGGCCAGGTGGCCGGCCGGATGATCAAATCCGGGGGAAATTAATCCCCCGGCCAGCACAAAATCCCCCCCCCCATTTAATTGGGGGGCGGTTTCCTTGAGGGGGGCAGGCGCCCCCCCCCCTCGGTTTCTTCAAGCAGGCCCCCACGAGGGGGGCCGGATTCCAAAAGGGCGCGGCATAATGCCGCGCCGCCATCCCAATCAAGCGGGGGCTTAGCCCCCGCGCGCTGCCCCCGCGCGGCGCCAGGCCGCCGCGCCGCCACGCCGGCCGGCCGGGCCGGGTCGGACCCGGGTCGGGTCGACCCGGTTCGGGCCGACCCAAGGGGGGTCGGGCCGGGTCGGCCCGGACCCGGACCCCCCGTTTCAAATCTGTTTCGGTCTTTTGGCCATAACATGAGCCACAGACCTCCGATTGACGAACCGTCTGCGGCAATGCGATCCTTGGATCGAGATGGTCGTTTAGGTATATCGCACTCAAAGTTTCGGAATACTTTGGGTCCGGCCGGGTTGGTTCGTTCACGAAACCAACCGGGCCTTCGGAGCGGAAACGCTCATATCTTGAGCTACGGATGTCCGATTGACGTGCCGTCAGCTTTGTTGTGTTCCTCTTAGTGAGACGGTTCTTTTGGCATACTCCGCCCGAGGTTTGGACGCAGGTGGAGTACAGTCGGGTTGGTTTTGCCTTAAAAACCAACCGGGCCTCGGGGACGAAAATGCCAATAACTCTTAGACCGGGCGTCCGATCGACGCTCCGTCTATTGCATTGAGTTCCTGTTGACGATACGGAACTTTTGGATACATCAACTCTGGACTTTGTGACAGTTGATGTATCAGCCTCTCGGCTCGTAGAGCGGACCCTCCGAACGAGCTTGCTGTGTGCGGGAACCCTAGTGCTGGCTGCGACTGCTACTGCTACTGCTACTGTGACTGCGATGACGACAGTACAGAGATCCTGTGTGGATTCGACGACGACGACTTTAGCACTCAGCGATCCTACGTGGATCAGTGCTACAGGTCCTGTGTGGGCCCGATCCTGTGTGGGTCCGATCCTGTGTGGGTCTTTGCGCTCAGCGGTCCTGTGTGAACCAGCACCTACAGGTCCTACGTGGGCCCGATCCTGTGTGGGTCTTTTGCGGGGGTTAGTTACCTATCGATCCTTCGTGGGTCCGAGGACTTAGATGGATCAGGGATCATCTTTATCTTCTTTCGAAGATGTATACCTGTGTGAGCTGAATCCTGTTGCTTTCCTGTGTGGATTGTGTTGTGCTATCCTGTGTGGATTACGTTTTGCTTTCCTGTGTGGAATACGTTTACTTTCCTGTGTGGACTGAGTTGTACTTGGGCTCGGAGGTTGGAGCGTATTTGAAATTGATGACTTAGGTATATGTATGGGCATATACCTAAGCAGTGTTGGTTGTTACTTCGTGATTGTACCTTTCTTTGTGGTTTATCCTTTGTGGATTTTGAGAGACCTTCAGGGGTCTCGGGGTCCCTACTGAGTATCTTATACTCACCCCTGCACGGGCTTTGCCCGCACTACGTTGTGTTGGTTGCAGACGACGGACAGCGTTGATCTTGGCTGAGGCTTGCAGAGCAGGACGGTACCTGGAGGTGGACCACTGGGCGGGACGTGCTCGGAGCGGACGGCGGGACCCATGGAGCAGTGGAGCTATCTGTACCCACCCTTCAGGTGGGATTTCCAGTGGACAGCTCGGCGTAGCGGCTTTTACTTTTTAGTTGTTGTTTTCCCTTTCGAGTTGTACTTTACTTTCAGTTTGGGTTTGTATACTGGCCCATTTACTTTTCTGCACTTTCAGTTGTACTCTGCTTTTGCTTAGTGTTTACTTTCCGCTTGCTTACTCTGTGGTGTTTGATTACTTTACAAAGGTAATGCCTTCCCTTTTTACCAGTATTTACGCCTTGGTGCTAGTCGCCAGCCCCTGGCCTATGGAAGGCGGGCTTGGGGTAGTCACGGCACGGACCCCGAGGGCGGATCGTGACAAATTCGTATCAGAGGAGTTCGGTTCTACTGTGAACTCTGATCTTTTCTATGTGAAGCAATAATGTTTAGCGTATTGAGTGTGGTTATCAGTCCAGGGAGTCCAGTGTTGGTGCGGTGGCCGACGTATCCGTACACCAGGACCCTGACTTCTGATTTCCGACTTAATGCACGAAAACATTGATTGCGTGTGTGTTTCAAAGTTTTCTTTGTGATTACTTATATCAGCTCACCAGGTATACTGTTCTGACCGTGGCGCACCTGTTTCCTTTTCAGGATGGCCCCACGATGGCAGCCAGCTAGGGTTCCGAGAGTCGAGCGTGACGACAGCCCATCGAGCGGCGAGGCCTCGGTGCAAGGCCCTTTGTCAGCAGTGGCACCGGCGGTAGCACAACCCGCCGAGCCCCCGATGCTTCCAGCACCAGTCGCTGACGATGCACGTCGCCTCAGTGCACTGCATGAGTTTCAGCGCCAGCGACCACCCAGGTTTCGCGGGGAGACGGATCCCCAGGTAGCAGAGGACTGGCTGGAGGCAGTGGTACGAGTGTTTAGGCTAGTGAGGACACCAGCAGACCTCATGGTGATCCTCGCTGCGAGCCTACTACACGCAGCAGCAGGACAATGGTGGAGCTTGATGCTCCAGGTGCACGATGAGGAATCTCTACTTTGGACGGATTTTGAGAGCCTCTTCTGCTCGGAGTTCGTCCCAGCCACCCTTCGTGCGGTGCGCATCTAGGAGCTTCTTCAGCTGCGGCAGGGCAGCATGATGGTCGCTCAGTACTCGGCGAGATTTACCGATCTCTCGCGCTACTCGACCGACATGGTACGGGACCCATTATTCCGGGCCCGGACCTTCGAGCAGGGTTTGAGACACGAGATCAGGGCATCGCTGATCTCCCTCAGCATACCGACTCAGACAGGAGTACTGGAGCGGCCCTTCTGATCGAGAGCTTCCTTGCTGAGTCTACACCAGCACAGCGACCCACCGCAGGGCGGCAAGTGGTAGAGTCATCTGCAGCAGGCAGTCGACGGATGACTTAGGGGTCCAGACAGACCAGACCTTCGGGCAGACGACCTCAAGACACTGGCTCAGCAGTGCGGGGCACACAGCGCGGAGCCAGTCTTTCGAGAGGCAGACAGTGCTACTCGTGCGGCGGGCAGGGCCACATGGCTCGTGACTGCCCGACCCGTCGTGCCGAGGAGCAGCAGTCGGTTGAGGGACCACCGAGGCATAGGCAGAGGGTCGACCGTGGTGGTCCGCAGGGAGGAGGCGGACGAGGCAGAGGAGATGGACGAGCAGCCGGTGGTGGGCGACGCTTTGAGGCTCTGCCACCACCACCACCAGGAGGTCCACCCCGACCACAGGGAGCTGGCGGGCAGAGGCAGGCACAGCTCCAGGCAGCAGAGGCCTATGACCACGGCGCACCTGAGAAGATTCGAGGTACTATCTGTGTCTATTCCACCCTTGTTTCAGTTCTTATAGAAACAGGAGCGAGTCACTCTTTCATAGCCGCTGCCCTTGTTCGGAGCTCGGAGATTCCGACAGAGCCGTTGGCTCGATCCTTACGGCTAGAGACTCCTACGGGAGCAGACTCGATGATTACGCACTGGTGCCGGCAGTGTGAGCTTACTCTAGGAGGCGAGAGTTTCGGCTGGGATCTTCTTGTAGCAGCGTCGAGGCCTTACGACGTCATCTTGGGCATGGATTGGCTATCTACGGTCCATGCGCAGATTGACTGTTTTAGGCGCAAGGTGCGATGTGTACGCACCGACGGGAGCAAGTTCACCTTCACCGGCGAGAAGGGAGCCTTAGCAGCACAGGATGGACTTCCGCGGAGGAGAGGACAGCCCATCATCATCAGTTATCTAGCCTCATCCTTGGAGCAGTTGACGTACGGAGTCCTGGTTTTCCTGCAGTGGTGGATCAGTTTGCGGGCGTTTTTCCCAACGACGTCCCAGGGCTACCTCCTCGCAGAGAGGTAGACTTTTATATTGACTTCTACCCCGGGACAGCCCCGATATCCACCCCAGAATATCGGATGGCCCCCGCCAAGCTTCGAGAGCTACAGGTACAATTGGAGGACTTGCAGGGCAAGGGGTTCATCCGACCCAGTGTTTCACCCTGGGCTTCCCTGATATTGTTCGCCAAGAAGGCGGACGGAAGCTTGCGACTTTGTGTTGACTATCGTCGCCTGAACTAGGTGACAATGAGGAACAAGTATCCGCTACCGAGGATTGATGACCTCTTTGATCAGCTCAAGGGAGCACGGTGGTTCTTGAAGATAGACCTCAGGTCAGGCTATCATCAGCTCAGAGTCAGAGACGAGGATGTGCAGAAGACGGCCTTCAGATGTCGGTATGTACACTATGAGTTCTTGGTTATGCCTTTTGGTGTAACCAATGCTCCAGCAGTGTTCATGGCTCTCATGAACAGGATCTTTCAGCCATACCTCGATCGGTTTGTCGTGGTCTTCATCGACGACATTCTGATTTACTCTATGACAGAGGAGGAGCACACCTATCACTTGCGAGTTATACTAGACACACTCCGAGAGCACCAGCTTTATAGTAAGCTCTCGAAGTGTCAGTTCTTGATATGTGAGGTCCACTTCTTAGGACACGTTATCTCTGAGGCGGGATTTGCAGTAGATCCTGCGAAGATTTAGGCTGTGTTAGCATGGGAGCCACCCAGGAGCGTGACTGAGGTTCGGAGTTTCTTGGGACTAGCTGGGTACTATCGGAGATTTGTGCCAGACTTCTCTAGAGTTGCGGCACCACTCACAGCTTTGACGAAGAAGGGGAAACCCTTCGTGTGGTCAGATAGATGTCAGCAGAGCTTCCAGAAGCTGAGGCAGAGATTGACCAGTGCACCTGTCTTGAGGTTGCCTGAGGAGGGAGTAGGGTACGTAGTCTACTGCGATGCATCAGGGACCGGACTCGGATGTGTTCTGATGCAGGAGCGAGCAGTGATCGCCTATGGATCACGTCAGTTGAGGCCGCATGAGCAGAACTACGCTACCCATGACCTGGAGTTAGCAGCAGTGGTCTTCGCTCTGAAGACATGGCGACACTATCTGATGGGCGAACGCTTTACAGTCTTTTCCGATCATCAGTGTCTCAGGTATATCTTCTCGCAGAAGGACCTGAACCTGAGACAGCGGCGATGGCTCGAGTTCCTCCAGGACTATGACTTTGAGATAGTCTATACTCCTGGGAAGGGGAACGTAGTAGCCGATGCCCTTAGAAGGAGGACGGGCATTCAGCTACTTGAGGAGGCGACGAAGCAGCTAGCCTCTTTACAGATATCCTTCTTGGATAGAGATGGAGCAGCCTTCCTTCAGTCTCTCACAGTCACTCCTCCACTACTGCAGCGAGTCAGGGAGGCACAGCATGGGGACGCTGACTGTGAGACACGGCGTGCACAGATATCCTCGGGACAGGCACCTGGTGGTTTCTCCCTTGGAGCAGAGCACGACATCCTTTTCAGAGGACGTACCATGGTACCAGTCGCTTTGCGAGAGGAAGTGCTGATAGAGTTTCACACTTCTCCTTTGGAGGTACATCCTGGAGTGGCAAAGATGTACCAGGACCTCAGACGACATCACTGGTGGCCGGGCATGAAGAAGGCAGTAGCTGAGTTCGTTTCTCGATGCCTCACCTGCCAGCAGGTGAAGGTAGAGAATCAGGTACCAGCAGGCTTGGTACAGCCCTTGGAGGTTCCGGAGTGGAAGTGGGATGGCATATCTAGGGACTTCGTGACTGGACTTCCACGCACTTCCAGAGGTCACGACTCCATCTGGGTAATTGTTGACCGACTCACCAAGTCGGCACACTTCTTACCCATCAGAGAGCAGGGCTCAGTGGAGAGCTTGGGACGTCTCTACGTTCAGGAGATTGTGCGGCTCCACGGTGTGCCATCATCTATCGTCTCTGATCGAGATGCTCGCTTTACTTCCCGGCTTTGGAAGGGGTTACAGGAGGCGTTCGGGACGCAGCTACGTCTGAGCACAGCCTTTCACCCTCAGACGGATGGTCAGATGGAGAGGACCATTCAGACTCTCGAGGACATGCTCTGCGCATGTGTCCTCGACTTTGGTCGTAGCTGGGAGGACCACCTACCCTTGGTGGAGTTTGTATACAACAACAGCTACCACTCCACCATCGGGATGGCACCGTACGAGGCGTTGTACGGCCGACCTTGTAGATCTCCTTTGTGCTGGACAGACCCTGGAGAGTCAGCACTGGTAGGACCGGAGATGGTCCAGGCCACGACAGAGAAGGTTCAGGTCATCCAGGAGCGGATGAGGACAGCACAGAGCTGGCAGAAGTCATATGCTGACAGGAGGCGGAGGCCACTAGAGTTCGAGGATGGTGACCACGTCTTCTTGCGGGTCTCACCTCGACGTGGTATTCGGATATTTGGCCGAGGCGGCAAGTTATCTCTACGCTTCATCGGACCCTTCCAGGTCCTCAGCAGGATTGGTGAGGAGTCTTATCGCCTGGCTCTACCACCTCAGTTGCACCGGGTGCACAACGTCTTCCACGTTTCTCAGCTGAGGAGATACGTGCACGACCCGACGCACATCATTGACCATGGGGAGCTTGACATTGACGATGGGGCGTCTTTTACGGAGGTCCCGGTAGAGATAGAGGATCGACAGGAGCGGGTCCTGTGTGGGCGATCGATTCCTCTTGTGCGCATCAGATGGCAGCACGGGAATCTCCAGGAGAGCACATGGGAGCAGGAGGCTCGGATGCGTGCTCAGTACCCTCATTTGTTTCCCTAGTTTTTGATGTATCTTTACGGGGACATAAAGCCCTGAGGTGGGAGTAATGTAAAGACCCGTAAAATTCAAGGGAAATTTTTTCTTAATTTTCTTTGGAATTTTACAAGAGCGCAGTTTCTGACGGCACCTAATTCCGAGGCCCGGAGTGCCCGGAATCAATTTCCGAAGTTTGGCTCGGGTACATTCAGTGAACGAACGAGCGGGAATTCCTAACTTTTGATCCGGTGCTCGGAATTGAAATCTGATGGCACCGATGAACTCGCAGCGCCGATTTTCGCTTAAGGAGACCTTTTCCGAAGTTGCGTTTTCCTAGGAGGAGATGTTTAATTTTCTGGATGAAATGAAGAGTAAAATAAATTTGTTATACAATATTTATTTTATATCTTTAATGTGGTTATAATCTTTTGTTGGAAGTTGGGTGGTTTAACCACCTAAGAGAGGATTAAGGTGAGGAAGGGCCCACCCGAGCCCCACCTTTTCAAATTCCCTAACTCCCCTCTCTCCCTCTTAAAGGCTTGTCAACTTAACATTTAATTAATTATACAACTCATGTATAATTAATAAGTGAGTTTAATTTTGAGTTTTTGAAATTCAAACTCTTGAATTTCAAAGGTTGGGTTGTGTTAATAAATTAAGTGTAAGCTTAATTTATTTTTGGGTTAGTTCCTTTGTTACTTGAGAGGATTGGGAGAATCGTTGAGGGACTTGAAGATCTTCTTCGTCTTCGACGAAGAACGTGAAGAACGGTTCTTCTCCGACAAAGAACATCGATCCACGACCTTCGAGACTCGGCATCCCGGATTCTTCCGTCTTCATCTTTCTCCTTGACAAGGGAGAAGTCGCCGACCGTGGTGATCATCGCCAACGACAACGTACCTCACTTCTTTGTCATAGCGACAAGTGAAGAGATGTCGTTTTCTCCTCAGACGCACCCCGACGTCCACGGAATCTACATCTGAAGCCGCGACGCCTTTCTCCGCGATAACCGACGTACGACGTCAATTTTCAAGGTAGGGGTTGTTGTTATTGTTTATTTATTTATCCTTGTTCGTGGTTCTAGCATGACTAACGTGAGGATTATCATTTTGTGTTATTGTTTAACGTGAGGGGGCCGGACCGCATGAACACGGCCGAACCCCCTCCATCGTTCTTGTTGATTTATCTTGCGGGTGGAAACAAGGTGGCGTGGTGCCGTCGCACCACGCGGATAATCGTTCGATTTTATTGTGCGGCGCCGTCGCGCCGTGCCGTGGAAGAATCATCAAGAACACGACGCCGTCGCACCGCGTCAAGGGGAATCGAAGGTGCGGCGGAGGGGCGCGGTGTCGTCGCACCGTGCCGGACGACAAACACCGCGGACGGTTTCGGGCCGCGGCGGGACGAGAAGACCGGCGGCCGGGCCGCCGGCGTCGGAAGCCGGGAAAAGGGGACCGGTTTACCGGTCTCGTTGGAGAAAAAACGGTCGGCCAGGTGGCCGGTCGGATGATCAAATTCGGGGGAAATTAATCCCCCGGCCAGCACAAAAGCCCCCCCCCATTTAATTGGGGGGCGGTTTCCTTGAGGGGGGAAGGCAGCCCCCCCGGTTTCTTCAAGCAGGCCCCCACGAGGGGGGCCGCATTCCAAAAGGGCGCGGCATAATGCCGCGCCGCCATCCCAATCAAGCGGGGGCTTAGCCCCCACGCGCTGCCCCCGTGCGGCGCCAGGCCTCCGCGCCGCCGCGCCGGCCGGCCGGGCCGGGTCGGGTCGACCCGGTTCGGGCCGACCCAGGGGGGGTCGGGCCGGGTCGGCCCGGACCCGGACCCCCCGTTTCGAATCTGTTTCGGTCTTTTGGCCATAACTTGAGCCACGGACCTCCGGTTGACGAACCGTCTGTGGCAACGCGATCCTTGGATCGAGGCGGTCGTTTCGGTATATCGCACTAAAAGTTTCAGAATACTTTGAGTTCGGCCGGGTTGGTTTGTTCACGAAACCAATTGGGCCTTCGGAGCGGAAACGCTCATATCTTGAGCTACGGACGTCCGATTGACGTGCCGTCAGCTTTGTTGTGTTCCTCTTAGTGAGACGGTTCTTTTGGCATACTCCGCCCGAGGTTTGGACGCAGGTGGAGTACAGTCGGGTTGGTTTTTCCTTAAAAACCAACCGGGCCCCGGGGACGAAAATGCCAATAACTCTCAGACCGGGCGTCCGATCGACGCGTCGTCTGTTGCGTTGAGTTCCTGTTGATGATACGGAACTTTTGGATACATCAACTCTGGACTTTGTGATAGTTGATGTATCAGCCTCTCGGCTAGTGGAGCGGACCCTCCGAACGAGCTTGCTGTGTGCGGGAACCCTAGTGCTGGCTGCGACTGCTACTGCTACTGCTACTGTGACTGCGACGACGACAGTACAGAGATCCTGTGTGGATTCGACGACGAAGAATTCAGCACTCAGCGATCCTACGTGGATCAGTGCTACAGGTCCTGTGTGGGCCCGATCCTGTGTGGGTCCGATCCTGTGTGGGTCTTTGCGCTCAGCGGTCCTGTGTGAACCAGCGCCTACAGGTCCTACGTGGGCCCGATCCTGTGTGGGTCTTTTGCGGGGGTTAGTTACCTATCGATCCTTCGTGGGTCCGACGACTTAGATGGATCAGGGATCATCTTTATCGTCTTTCGAAGATGTATACCTGTGTGAGCTGAATCCTGTTGCTTTCCTGTGTGGATTGTGTTGTGCTATCCTGTTAGGATTACGTTTTGCTTTCCTGTGTGGAATACGTTTACTTTCCTGTGTGGACTGAGTTGTACTTGGGCTCGAAGGTTGGAGCATATTTGAAATTGATGACTTAGGTATATGTATGGGCATATACCTAAGCAGTGTTGGTTGTTACTTCGTGATTGTACCTTTCTTTGTGGTTTATCCTTTGTGGATTTTGAGAGACCTTCAGGGGTCTCGGGGTCCCTACTGAGTAGCTTATACTCACCCCTACACGGGCTTTGCCTGCACTACGTTGTGTTGGTTTCAGACGACGGACAGCGTTGATCTTGGCTGAGGCTTGCAGAGCAGGACGGTACCTAGAGGTGGACCACTGGGCGGGACGTGCTCGGAGCGGATGGCGGGACCCGCGGAGCAGTGGAGCTATCTGTACCCACCCTTCAGGTGGGATTTCCAGTGGACAGCTCGGCGTAGCGGCTTTTACTTTTTAGTTTCTGTTTTCCCTTTCGAGTTGTACTTTACTTTCATTTTGGGTTTGTATACTGGCCCATTTACTTTTCCGCACTTTCAGTTGTACTCTGCTTTTGCTTAGTGTTTACTTTCTGCTTGCTTACTCTGTGGTGTTTGATTACTTTACAAAGGAAATGCCTTCCCTTTTTACCGGGATTTACGCCTTGGTGCTAGTCGCCAGCCCCTGGCCTATGGAAGGCGGGCTTGGGGTAGTCACGGCACGGACCCCGAGGGCGGGTCGTGACAATTTTAGTTTGAAGACTCTCATTTTTTGTTGAGTTTTAGTCTTTACTTAGATTCTGTCACACTCTTTCTTATGGGGGCCACTTTGGCCCCAATGGACTGCTCGCAAAGTCCTTGATTCTAGTCTCTTTTGGCCAACACTTTTTCGGGATGCCCCTGATTTTTGTAAATCTTGTCCTTGTTGTTAATGAATGGGTATTGTCTCTAAAAGAAATGAAATTACACAAATAACATTTCTCTTTCATTAATTTTTTATGTTTTGGGCATTGAATTTGTGTGTGGTCATTTCCCAATTCCTTTGGAAATGTGTACATTCTTATAGTAGTTGATTACATTTCAAAATGGGTAGAGGCATGAGCTACAAGGATAGATGATTCCAAAACAGATATAGAATTTTTGAGAACAAAACATTTTTGTAGGTTTGTCTTACCTAGATTGATCATCAGTGACCAGGGTTATCATTTATGTAACCAAACAATTCAATAACTTTTACATCGGTATGGGGTCAATCATCGAGTGTCTAATGCATATAATCCACAAACCAATGGCCAAGCCGAGGTGTCAAATAGAGAGGTAAAACAAATTCTTGAAAAAAAGGTTCAACCCAATAAAAATATTGGAGTCTTAGGCTTGATGATTCATTATGGTCTTACCTTACTTCTTTTAAAACCCCAATTGGAATGTCACCCAATCAGTTTGTGTTTGGAAAGAGTTGTCACGTCCTTATTGAGATAGAGAACCAGACCTACTGGGCCATCAAAAAATGAAATTACAATCTTTCTCGTGTTGGTTTTCAAAGGAATTTATAGATTCAGGAGCTGGTGGAAATGAGAAGAGATGTATATGAGAACTCCAGGATTTATAATAAGAGAACCAAGGCTTCCCATGAATGGATTATCCTTCATCGTCAATTCCAAATTGGGTAGAAGGTTTTCCTCTATAACTCAAGGCTGAAATTTCATCCCAGTAAGCTTTCTCACTAGTTTAGACCACACACTATTACTAATGTCTCTCCATTTGGTGTTGTTCAGGTTCAAAATGAAGAAACCAAGATAACCTTAACTTCCAATGGGTAGTGGTTGAAGCACTTCCCTGAAGCCCTTTCGGAGTTCCCAATGGAGTAACTTTATGTTCAAGAAGCAACATACCAATGACACCCACTGATTTTTATCCTTCATTCCGAGATTCTATTTTACTACAGTGAGAACACTACATGTATTAGGTGTGGTGGATGAGTACATTCTAGGGTTAGTTAGGAATTTTCATCATCTTTTTCTTCTTTTCTATCTTGTTGAATAGTATTGTCACTTTCCCCCTATTTTTTCCCTTGCTATTGTCCCTAAATGTTCATTTTTTCATGGAAAAAGTTTCCCGCTTTAAAATAATTCCAAATCATTTTTCATTCTTGAGTCAATTGTGTGGAAAATTCTATTTTTTTGTAAAAATGTTTTTCAAATTAATTTTGATATGAAATCATTTTCTAGAATTTAAATTTTTCAATCATTATTAGGTGTTTAATGGATTTTTTGAAACCCATGCCTCATTAGCAATGAATGATATTTTAATCCCTTGCCTTAGAGACATTCTAATCCTTTCATTTGGTATTATTCCTTTTAATCACTTTCTTGAGAGTCTTGGGTCATGTAGATAAACTACAACTTTCCTTTATTCTATTTGAAGCCATAATATTCAAGTGTTCTATATTCATGATATAGGTCATCATTCATTGAAAAGCCTTTTTTAAAATTAAACTCTATTTTTCCACCTAGACATTTTACCCTTATTAAGCCTTAGATACCATGAAATGCATGTTAGGTAGCCACATTACATGCTTATTTATCCATAAATAACCATATCTTGTATAAATTCTTGTTTTACTTTTAGTAAGTTTGGGGGTGAGGGTGTTTCCATGGGAATTATCAAGAATGAATAATTTTTATATATTTATAGAAAGGGTGGCTACTTTTTCATTGGGAAGTGGGTTTACAAGCCATATTGTATCATTGTTTTAAAAAAATCCCTCTTTATCTCTAATAAAAATTCTAAAAAAAGAAAATGATTTTGTACATAGAAAAAAAATAAAACAAAAAAAAATAATGTAGAAAAGAGGAAGTTTATTGATTATTATTCACTGAATGGTTGTGGACCACAAAAATGGACAATGGAGATATTCAGTTGGAAGTGATACACTTTTTTATGGTATGAGTGTGTACATTAATTGTGAAAATTTTCTGAATTTTGACATGTTTTGTACTTAAGAGATTAAAAACTCCTCTTCTGCCACATATTTTCTTATACATTAAATCCTACCAACCCTTGAACCTTAGAACAACCTATTGGAAGTCCTCTTGAATAACACACCAGTTTTTTCCAGTATAGAACTTAGAATCTTTTCATGTATATGGTAAGATCATATGAACTCTATGAAAAGAGAATAAATTCACTTACATATATTCCTTGGGTGAAGAGGAGAAATTTATATGTAAGGTAGGCTGCGAAATGTTTTATGGGTGAACAAATGAAGTTGAAAAAAATTCTAATGTGATAGAATAAAAATGATAAGAAAATTGATTTCATAAATGAGACATGATGAATTTCATTTCAGAAGAATCTTGGAACTTTTCTCACCCTTGATATAGGAATGGTACTTGGTTAGGCGTGGAGAAGGGATAGAGGATCTGCTCCGGGACTCTTGGGGGATTCCAATAACTCTATCCTAGAAATCCTACTGAAATGATCTGCAAGTAAGAAATAATACCAAAAAACCTTCATAGAAATGATAAAGGTAATGAACCCTTATGAAACTCATCCAATATATGGTGTAAAAGGGAATAAAATCACATATATAAGAAAGGGTATATGGTGAGTAGTAGTCACACCCACCGTACCCCTTGACCTCAGATAAAACCCATGTAAACAGCCTGTATCACTAGAAATTTATCTAAGTTCAAACCCACCATTGGTCTCATAAGGACCATCCTGTCACAAGTATCCCAACACCACAGATAGTGCATCAAACTGATGCTCTGTTTAAAATTTATAGTTTTTTTAGTAAAAAGATCTCACCTGGTCCAGTCAACCTAACCTGACCCGATCTAGCCTGCGAGGCCCGGTCTGGTCCGACCCGCCTGGCTGGCTTCGCACCAGCCTGCCTGGCCTACTCTCTTGGCTTGCCTGGCCACCCACTCAACCTGCCTAGCCTCCCTCCTGGCTTTTTTGACCCACCTCACCTCGCGGCCTCTCCATGTCCAATGGTCCCCACGTGGTCAACCGCCTCCACCAGTCTGCTCCAGCCTCCACATCCCATGTTCCCCATGTAGTCCTACTACCACATCCATCAGGCTCTACATGCCAAACCGCTACCTCCGACCGCTGTCACCTCTAGCCGCTGCTCTGCACCGCCAGCCAACATCGCACTACTGCCGCTTTGCCTCATTGGTCTGTTATACCAGACCCATGTCGGTCATCCTTTTTTCATACCCTCAGGCCACCTCTAGTGCCTGGATTTCAAAACGATTAAGGATATGGGTTTCTTGGGTCCCCATATTTATAGATATGGCCCCTGATATCAATTATCCTTGAATTTGGGGGTCCAATAATTCTTGGAGCCACCCGTAAATGTTGAGTCATGGGCACAGGGGCCCAACAACAATAAACAAAAATAATAAAGGGAGAAAAGTACAAGAACACCCAAGGAATAGATCTCAACCTTTATTTGTGTCATCCTCAATTCATTCTCATTAGAAGTATGAACGAAGAGAAACAATTCCATCTAATTTAATCCTACTAATGATGCACATATCAATTCTTGTTTATTAAATTAATGCATGTTCATCCTAGATTAAAAAAAGGATAGAAAATCATAAAAAACATCCTACATAGAGTTTGGATCAATTATTGATGAAGAAAAGTTTCATTTCCATCATTGATGAGATCCTCCAACTTTATTGGCATGACTATCCATGATCTTCTTGATTTTTCATCGTCATTTGCTGAGAGGGTACCTCACCATGCCTTGGAATAATTCCATGGTTATGGCGATAACCCTGAATTTCTTGAAAAAACTTATTTTAAAGAAAACTTTGTCACGTCAAATAAAAATATTTTTATTAAAATATTTTTATTCCCATTATGTCCAAAAACTAATTTCACAGAAGACCTGTGTCGGCCTATGCTAGGCCCCGCCTTGGGTAAACTCACTGCTCTGAATGAAATGTTTCCCTTGGATTTCTAATCCAAGAACCCATTTAGAATTTTTTCCACTTTTTTAGGAAAAATGCTTTTTTCATTCTAATTTCAAGTTTAATAATTTTTCAAACATTTATTCCGGGCACACCAGGACTCATAATCGCACATCATCTCAGCTGCTAGTCTTGAAATAACTCCATATAGTATTTAAAATATTACATGGAAAAATTATGGAGATTACATCATCCATATAATAATGTTCAATATGAACAGACTATTTAGATTATGGAGGATATCATATGAGCATGTGTTTTTTATTTTAGTGGTTTATGGGAGAGGAATTTAGCACTTATGGATTTCACTTCTAATAATAACTTCAAGGCATAAATCCAAATCGAACCTTTTGATTATTTTTATGGAAAACCATTTCATTCGCCTCTTTATTGACTGGAGGATGGTGAGCCAGCACTTATTATAACTAATCTCATGCATGATATGTATGAGTAAGTTTAGTTGATTAAGACGTTGTTATAAATGTTACACTGGCTAGTAGAGACGACCTTTGAAGTTTAGGTTAGGTTATCGTACATTCCTTCGGGTGCCACCTAGTTTGGGAAAAAGTCATATCATGAAATAGGTAAAGCCAACGCCTATGTTTCTCAAGTTGATTGAGATATTACAAAGGGTAAATTCAGGGGTGTATCAATTGTGCCTTCCACATAGCTATATTTCCATGTATGACATGTTTCACATATCATATATTTGAAGATATTATCTAGACTCTTCTCACATGATATACATTGATGAAATTGATAATAGTGTAGATGTGTACTTTTAGGATCATTTGATATGGATTGTAGACTATAGTAAGAAGTATCTTCAAGGGTATATTATACCTCTAGTTTGAGTGAAGTGGTAGCATGGGCACGTTTAAAAGGATACCTAGGAGAGGAAATATGATATGTGAGTATAGTGTCCAAACATGTTTTCTAAGACCCTACAATGATACTTTGAGAAGCTTCAGAACCATTTTTTATATGGTGGGGAAGTTTTAAGATCTCATTTTCTTCTAGTGTGTCCCTCTTTGAGTTTTGATTGAAAATATTTTAGTTGGGGTTTTCTTCTTTAAACCTTGGTGATCGAGTCCCTTTTGGTAGATTGAGAGCATCTAAAGTGTAAAACGACATAAAATTCAAGATGTATGTTTGTTTGAATTAATAGAGTCTGGGTATAAATTTTTCAAGGGCTCACACGGGTTATCTATGTTTTGGAAAGATTTATAGGTGGTTCGGTCTTTTCTTAAAGAGATGGGATGAAAGATATCTCTAGACACTTTCACATCATGAAAGGTTTACATGATGTGAAAGTGAAGTCATCCATTTTTCATGAACTGGTTTAGGGAATGAAACTATTACATGTCATGAAACTAGTTCACATCGTTAAATTTTTAATCAAAGTTATTTTAACCCTAGGAAAAACATTTTTTCGCATGTCTCTTAAATTGAGACATTCAAGTCATGAAAGGGTTTCATGTCATGAATATCTTGGGCTCAGTGGTTTTAAAGCCTATAGCATGTATGATTTATTTCATATCCATGTGAATCACCCCTATTGGACCACATGAAAACTTCAATTGATTTTGGATCCATTTCTTCCCTTATGTAAATCTTGATCAAGCGTTTAATCTCTGGTGAAATTTTTTGATTTGGCTTCCCCTATCTTTCATTTCTTCTCCATTATCATTGTGTAATATATTGACCATTTTTTATTCAAGTTTTTTATCTTATGTGATATAGGTTTTTCCTTGTCATATCTTTCACCTTCTTTCATCATTGGAGTTCCTAGTTTAGAGTGTTGCTTAAATTTATGGATAAATGTAGGTGGTCTAATCCAAATCCATGTGGTATGTTCTATTTGTTCAAAAAAGTGCAGTAATATGTGATTTCACCAACACAACATGTACATTAATAAATATAATAATGGTTAATGATAATTAGGTGTTTGTACAAATCCTTGTATTCCTTTTTGCCCAATCGTTTTGAGACCTATCTTGAAGATTCCCATAGGGAGAGTCTACCCTTGATTGATAACTGAATCGCTAATGGATTAAATTTTGTTTTAGTATGACATGAGACCTAAATTGATTTATTGTGAAAGATTCACCTTGGAAAATGGCTTAATTGATTATTAAAATCAATGATGATAATTTTATATGATATTGGTGTGTACACTAGAATGACTATGGATTAGGATATAATTTAATGAATGAATAGGTAGTTCAAATACAAATAGCAATTGGATTAATTGACCATTACGGATTATGCTATTATGTTGTGTTATTTTTTCAACCATGAATTCTATTGTGGCACATGCTGAAATGATTATATAAAGGTATTTTCCCAATAATGGAGAAATGCTTATATAAATGACTTTTCCCAGTGATGTTGAAATACTTATATAAGGGTTTTCCCCGATAATGGTGAAATGATTATATAAATTTCTTTGATCATTGATGTTTAAATGATTATATATATCACTTTTCCTGGTTAAGTTATAATTCTTATAGGGATTTACTTAATTATGTGATTATTCCATGGACTTGTGGTTATATTTGGCAAGCTTGTGTTACATACTCAGTGATATTTTGGCATGGTGCTGAATTATTTTGATTATTTCATTGTATAAATTGATTATTTAATAATCCTATTTATTACTCTATTACATGAACTTATTATCATTATAGTTTTATTTCGACATAGTGGTTTCAACCTAATGATTTTTACTTAGACCCTATTCGGACCACAGTTTTGTACTTGAGAATATTAAATGAATATGGTCTTGGAAAAGGGAAAAGGATCTTATTGTTTATTATTAATTTTTGTATGGGTTAGAGCATGTAGGTGGGACTAACATGGGTTTTGGGACCGAGGTATTTCAGGTATTTGTGTCAGTATGGTCTTTTATCTATACTACTTTTAGTTTGACATTTAGAAACATTCTAGCCTAACATTACATGGTTTATTATTTGATTACTGGGTTTTTCCTTTACCTTAAAGTTTTATGATGTAATGTCTTTATTATTTTATTTACTTTGATATTTGTTCATTTCCATTATACTTTAACTCTATTGCAAGTGGTATAGTCTCCCCACTATGTTGTCTACACGCCCACTCCTAGTCAGCAGCCTCTAGTGTATGGGGAGGCACTATTAAGGTCTAGTAATCAACCTAATTTGGCCATGTGAGAGAGTGTTAGATCAGGGGTTGTTACACATAGCTTGGGTGATTGAGTTATGTTGTGGGAAATTTTATTGAAATAATAGTTTTAAAAGGAAATTTTTATTTTTGTGTTAGTACACACATGGTTTTCCTGGATTTATTATTTCATTCTAATTTTAATCTAATTTTTATAAAATGTTTGATGTATTGTTCTTGTTTAAGTGGTGTATATGAGAAGTATATAAAATATTTACTACTTAGTTTTTATACTCACCCCATGTATAGGAATCATGGTTTATATATAGTCTTTATTCAACATGATTCAAAAAGGAGGAAGTCTCTCACTTTTCTAATGGAGTATATGGATTCTATAGTCTTGGGTGATAGAGATGGGATCTTGGAATTATTAGGGTTTTGGATGATGGTAGTGTGCCCCATTGGAACTTTTTTCTTCCATTAAGTCTTTGTTGTGTATTATTACTCGGTTATATTCTTTCTATATTTAATATGAATCTGATCATTTTTTTATTATATATATGAGAGTTTAGACTTGTTTTATTCTTACATCATGTTATATTTTTTATCTTGTAATTGTTCAATTATAGTTGTTTTGTATGTAATGTAAAATAATCTCCCATGATTTAATGATTCCCTTGTCATTTATTATCATACTTTAGTATTTAGGGGATACACCCAAGGTTAGTGGTATCTCACCTCTACCCAAGACAATGGTATAAGGTCAGGATGTTAAATTGGATGTCACTACATTATGGTGTAATTCATGATAATGCATAAATTATATGATAACATTAAATATTGTGGAACATTTCCACTATGGATACCATACTATAGTTTATTATCATGTGAGGATAATTAAGAGTATTCTTGATGATGTAATATAAAATTTTTAAGGTGTTAAACATTTCATTATTCATGGCCATAGGTTAAAAATGGTTTGTAACCTACATCTTTGTTGTCAAACATTTATAAAACATTTTGTGGTACTGAGAAATGACGTTAGTCCCTATATAAAGAAGAAAATACCATGAGATGGTGTGTGTGATTATCATTATAGAATTATTTATGAAGTTTAAAATCTTTCTCTTTCTCAAACTCTATGGTTCAAGAAAAATTTTAGAAAGAGGGGTTCCTACCTAAGAATTGTAAGATTCTCACTTCCCATGGATACTATGAATAGGAAATTCTGGTCATTTTTTTTGTTTCTCATAAACCTTAAAGTGAATCTTATCTATGAAAAATATATATTTTTTGTTTCTCATATATCCAGTAGAATAAAATTTTTGGTGTGTTTTTTGTGTCTTTGCTACTTTAGATTTTAGTTTTTGAGTTTATTGTGAGTCACTAAGAACAACATTCTTTAGAACAGTGGGTGTTTCAAGTTTTTCTTCAACCATCACCGATTTCATCTATTTATCAATACTTATAGTTGATTTTCCTTTTTATGTGACCCACCACATTATTTTACAGGTATCCACCTTCTCCATAGATTCCTCATGCACATCATTCCCTTATTTCACATCCCATGCACTTAGACATCCCAATACCATGTCAGGAGTTGTAAGTCTATCTTTATCATTACACTTACATCACCACATCAATAATTCTCCTTATAAATATTCAATTATTTATTCTCTATATTTTATGGATACAATATTTCTATCAATAACCCATGCCAGTTCTTTAACATTGATCCTCTTCTCAACCACTTTTATTGAACTTCCATATTGTACTTTTTCAATCTCTACTTTTAGTTTTTAATTTTTCTCTTCTTATTTATAGATACATATATTGGATTCATTAAAAATATGTTAAATTTATTAGTTTTATCCCTTAAAATATCAATTTTTTCAATGGTTGCTTTGATTATAGATTTAAAATCAACTTTCCTTTAATTATAGCATCTTCTTCATTGTAACACCCCGAGATTTTATGAGATAGATGATTTTTAATTTCTTTGAAGTATAGTGTTGAATGATGCACCAATATTATCTTTCACTATATGCAACACCATATTAGCCTGTATTATACAAGACACTATTCTTGGATTGTGTTACACAAAAGAGCAACCTTGCTTGATAGTTTGCATTGTATGCAATACCGAGTTTCACTAAAAAAAGATATATTATTAAAATATTATTATTTTATAGGATATAAACTAGCCAATATGAATAATACTAAATACATTTTGAATTTTATATAACATTAACATTCATATTTTGTATTTTCTAGACATGATATAAGAACAAATTCAATTTTTTGGATAAAAGAAGTATTTTTCAAAAATGTAGTTTTTTCACCTTTTGATGGAGCACCCATTTTAAATCTAGTTATTGACACATTTATAAGATAAATTTAAAAAATATATTCTTTTGAATTGGGATATAAAATTTTACTTTGGATAAATTTTTAATATTTTTTTGACAACTTTTATATTTTGATGAATAGTAAAAATATGTTAAATTTTAATTAAAATGAAGTTTTTAAAGTATAAATAGAATAAAGTTTTATATTTTAATACAATGTAAGTTATTGTTATTAATTTTACATTGAATTCATACATAAAAACATTTCAATCTTTTGTAATGTTTTAACTTTTAAACAAAAACCCATTTTTTGACAAGGTGGTGTTTTGAATTTTGAAAAATGGATTCAATATTTAGAATAATTAGGTACAAATTATATTAATAGGCTACTT
Source organism: Viscum album (assembly GCA_963277665.1). Classification (NCBI taxonomy): domain Eukaryota; kingdom Viridiplantae; phylum Streptophyta; class Magnoliopsida; order Santalales; family Viscaceae; genus Viscum; species Viscum album. Next base: position 572,768,733 of record OY728151.1, read on the forward strand.
TTATTTTTTTGGCTTTATTAATAGAAACTTTGGTAATTATTTTTATTACCATAGTGAAAGGTAAATCAAGTAATTAAAGGTAAAAATAATATTATAAAATTACCTTAACACATTTAAAAATCCTATTTGGATGAATAAATTTTACCCTTATCATTTATTTTTCTAAATGGAATAACTTAATGGACACTTAACTATGAATATGACATGAACATAAAAAAAATTAACGAATTTGAAAAAATGTCACACTAATTTTATATAAGTATATTAATTTTAATTTAGGTATTAACAGTGAATAAAATCGATTATAGGTAGTCTCTAGAAATATAATATAATTACCTACATCATAGAGATTTATTTATAATATTTAGATATTAAACAATTATCATTAATGATGACTCAATAGTGATTCAGAATTTATTTTATTAATAGAAATATCAAATAAATGATATTAAAAATATTAAAATAAATATAATTTGAGTGAATTAATGTCATACACTAATTTTATAGATGAATTTGACATGTTATTAATTTTTTATAGGAGTTTATTCGAACATATATCTATTTTATGATATTTATAAAAATCCAGCTAAAGAATAGTGTCAAAATTGACAGAATTGATATTTTAAATAAATAATATTTTATTAAATTATATAAAATTCATAAAAATGTAAACATTGGCCAAATAATTGGTATGATGTTAAATATGTCACCAATGGTCCATTTATGGATCGTTTGGAATTTTATTGTGAATATATTAATCCTTAGTAAATAAAAATACATATTTCCATAGTAATAGTTAAAGGAATTAATTAATGATAAATCAAAATTATAAGCTTTAAAAAAAACTGAAACATGTCAAAAAAATTATTGGATGAATAATAATAAATAATTACCAAAATATGATTGATTTATAGTTGTTCACTGGACACTTGTACATGAAAATAAATTATATGTTATTTAAATCAAAGATAGTTACCAAATATCACTATCTTGTATTTTAATATCTTTTATGTGTCCAAATAGGGCCCAAATCGTGATATGAACGAATATAAATTTATATTCTGATATAAATGAAACCCATTTAATTATATGATTTTTTTTAAATTTTGATAAGTTATAAAATTACCTTAAATGTCTTTTTAATTCTAAAATAATATTTATTCAATTAACGTAAAAATAGAATAAATGATTTTAATAATATTAATTTTGTTATATTTTGGATTAGTTAATGTGTCTAACAAATTCCAATATCTATAATATATATTATATATGTTTTAAATAATTATATTCGAATTTCCACTTTGTCTTATTGTATTTAAGTCAAATTAAAGGAATAGTATTAAATTTAGAAAAAATAATATCTTATTGAATTAAGTTATTATTAAATTATTTAAAAATACCAAACATGTTAAATAATCACAACGGGATAAGATATTGTATAAAATGTTTTATAATTTTCATTTATGGTCCATTTTTAATTATTTATATCTAGAATAGTCTTATTATATTTTAATATTTTGAGATTTTCTGAAAGTGATCCTCTCCTCTCTTATAAAAAGTCATATCCTCCCACATTTCCCCACACCACATTGAGCCTTCTTGATCGACCAATCCCTAAACAATTCTCCTATAAACATTCTTACTTAGTATTTGGAGGTTCTGGTTTCCAAAAATTCCATCATTGGTATCCCTAAGAAGAGATCCAAATAAATTCCAACGAAGAAGAGGAAATTGCTTTACCCCTTCAATTCAATTTCTTTTCTTCTTATACTTCTTCTTTCTATGTTGATTACATAATAAAGTAATAAATACGGTTTATCATAAATTCTTAGATGTTATTTTAATTATGTTACAACCTTATACCTCCTTTTATCCATCCAACAAATAATAATATTACCATGTGTGCGTACGTACAGCTTACCGTCTCCACGTTGTGGTGTAATTTGTTATCGAAAAATAATTTATTAGGATGGGTATAATGATGAGTATAATGGATTTGAATAATTAATATAACATGATAATTATTCTGTATAATTAATATACCATCAAATTACATACAATTTAACCATTAAGAGAATGATATTGTCGCTCATGTGTATGTACGGCCTAATGTCTCCACGATGCGGTGAGATTCGTTTTCCATGTTAACAATTCAATAATGATTATACAATTTATATGATGAGTGAAAATAATAATTATGAACATAATTTCATGAATAAAATATATACTATTCATAACAAACATGACTTACATAGCAAAACAAGAATGGGAAAACGAAGCAATTAACACTCAAAATAATGGTAATATTAAAATAATATTAAAAAAATGATATAATAGGATCATATATGATATCATAAATATGTATATGTTACTAGTATAATTTAATAACATGATTTAACCACTATAAATGATGTTACCTCACCCTCTACTAATGAAAAGTATAAGGTAAGGGATAATTTTGCAATCTCATTTTTATCTGAGACTTAAGTATTTACTAGGGTATATTTATCATCCATATCCACATTTCCTAAAAATGTTTCAAAAAATGTTTACTATTCTTATATGTATATTTTAAGTCAATTTTACCCACTTTTGACTTTTAATACATGGTTTTGAAGGAATCTTTCTTTCCTTTACCACACGAGTTACTTTTTTAATTCTCTGAGAAAAGTACGAGGGGAATGTTTTTTTAACTTATACGACAAGAACATATTTTTATGCTTTCATAATGCATTAATTATGTGAATATTCCTTTAAAATATTTCAAGTTTATTTTCAATTAAATTATTTTCTTTTAAAATTTCATGACATTTTGATAAAAGAATACTTTTTGAAAAATAAAGGATATTTTCCTCAGGAATTAAGTCTAAGTGTTTTATCAAAATTATTTTCCATCTAAGATGACATAGGGCTATGTTTCTTTCCCTATTATTACTTTCATCTGATTATGTTAATTATGGAATTATTTTTATGAAGTAAATTTATCTTATATGGATTATGTTCTGATGAAATGATGTTTAAGAATGTCATTTTTTTCATGGGTTATGCTATGATGAATGATTTATGTTTTTATGTCACATGTAAGAATGATTTCAATCTGAGATGGGTGGGACCTATATCTCCCTCCAATAAATTGGGTACAGATTCATATCTCATGAGATAGACATGACTGGAATTACAATTAAATCTAGTTCAGTAATACATGGCTGGAATGACAAGTAAACCTAGTTCAATAATGAAATTTTTCCACTATGATGGTCTTGGCCGCAATGCCATGGCCACTATGGAAATCATATTATGTGATTATTAGTCTTTCAAAATTACATGTTTTATTATAATTTCATTATATCATGTTGAATGTTCCTTTATGATCTATTCATTATGTACTGCCAATATTTATTTCCTGATTCAAGATTTTGATGTTTAAACATTATGTGCAGACTTTTACGTTCGAATGTCTATGGTTTGTTTTATATTCTCCATGTTTACCCTTAATAAGCATTTGAGCTCACCCTTTTTATGTTTTATTTTCCCTAGGATATAAATAAAGGTTTTAGGTAGGAAAAAAATGGTAAGATCATTATGGGAGATATTAAAGATCTTTTACCATGATTGGAAGATTATGTTCTGAGTTTCCAAATACACTAAACTAATACGGTCTTTGGGTGTCTATTTGTGTCATGTATTAAGTATTCCGAAAAATAAATGTAATTTATTTGTATGTCAAGCTTGGGTTATTATATTCATCATTATAATTAACTTATGGCATGTAAAAATTTACACCATGACTTATTCTTCTAGTTTATTAGAGTCCTTGACCTCCTCCACTTCTACTTCATCCAAGCTATCATCTTATGTAGATAATAGGTTCTTCTTTCTAAATAATTTTTGTTATGGTTTCATTTTTTATTCATTACTTTTAATGTTTTCTTCACTTGTTCTTATTCATCATAATTATCTTGAAATGTCTTAGGAAACCTAGTAGTAAGATGCCCCACTTTCTCAAATAAAAAAAAATACGTGGATGTTTTCCTTTAAATTTACCTTTTCCGATTTTTATATAAGTGGTCAAAAATGACATCATTGTATTAACTTATTCATTATTGAGATCATATATCAATAAGAATTTCTTTATAGATTTGAATTTTTCTCTTGAGAGATTTATTTTGTTACAGACTCATTATCATTGTTCCTTATTTCATATGCCACAAGTTTGATATAGAGTTTTTCCAACATCACCTACTTTGGAATATTATCTTCAAGTGTTGAAACTTTTACATTAAACTATAGAGGTAATATTCTCATAATTATTTTAACAATTTTTACATCATTAAAGATATCTCTGAGACTGAACATTTATTATACAAATATGTTGTGTCAATAAAAATATGAATCACATATTTTATTTGGGATCATTTTTAAGACTTTATATTTATTCCATAATACCTATATCTTTTCTTCTTGGGCCTTTGAGTCACCTTGACAAGTATTAATGAGATTATACCACATGAAATGTGAGGTTTTTCATAATATGACCTTTATATAGATAGGGTTACACAAATCTCCCAAAATACATTGATTGTCTTGGAATAAACATCCAACTCCTCATAATATATTTTTTATAGAGATCCAACATACATGTGGGTTGTGATTACATGAATATATCCCATATAAACATATATCCTTAATCACATAAAGTAATTTTTCATTATTTCTTCCATAAATGGAAGTTACTTCAAAAATAGGGATTCTATTTTGGTCAGAAACTACTACCATAATTTTAGAGATAAGAATGCACCACTAAAATTCAACTTTGATATCAATTTTTGGTCTTAAAAAAATTTTATAACATGATATATGGGATGAATTATGGTATTTTTAATTTTAAAAACTACCCCTTATTTATAAACTCATTACATATTTATTAGAAACGCCACTTTATTCCTTACAGTCGATATGAAATAATGAGATCAACACAAGAGAGACGCATGAGATCTTATTTTGTTCACCCCGATAGGTTAATACAAGGAGGATTCATGGTAAGGTGCCTATAAAACTAATCTCATTGATTTTCAGTTATAATGTTTAGAGTTTCCAAACAGACCCTCTTAGTTATAACTATGAAAAAAGGAAATCTCACTACACTATTTATAGAAAATAATGCACCGATCCTCCTATAATTTATTCTCATATATGAATTGTGACTATTTTTACACCAAAATATAGTGTTTTGATCTGATTCACTTCTTCTATTTTAGGACCTCCATAAGATCTTCTAGCAAGAGATCTCTTAGATCAGTTTTTAATATTCTTTTTAGTATAAAATATTTACGTTTTGTGACTCATTATCCTATATCTCTAGTATTATATTTTATCTTTAGTACTATATTTTAAAGTTTATAGTGAGAAAAACACCCTAGAAAAACCTTTTTCTTCATCACCACCTCTATTTGTATCCTTTTTCTACTAGAACTATGCCTCACTATTCTAGTCATGAAACTAGAAACATATTCCTATTCTTTCAAGACTAAGTATAGAATTCACCTCTTTCTGCTCTAAAAAATTGATTCACCAGTATGATTTTTTGATGATAAAAACTATTCCCCTTTTAGTGTCATGAGGAAATCCACTTTTCTTACTTCACCTAATCTTATTTTTAATTTATTTTAATTTTTTGGTAAAAAAACTAGTTTCCACCTAAGAAAAAAGTTTCTAAAGACAGCAACATGGTCTTATTGATTTTTAAAAACTCATAAAATCTCCAAAAATATTAGAAAATATTCTTATTCACAATATTTAGTCGAATAATTTATTAAAATTACCCTCCAATACATTTTTTCCCAACCTCCATATTGCCACCTCCCTTCTTTTATAGTGGGTTTCATGGTAAAACAAAATCCACCAAATCTCTCTTAATCACGTAAAAATATAATAAAAACATTTTTTCATCATTTTTCCTTGAATATAAACTTGAGTTTCTCCATGTAAACCAACTTATTTATTAATCATATTAATGATTAATAAAATAAATATGAAACCATTATAGGTTTCCCTTCACCAGAAACATCACAAAGGGAATGATCTGTATATAACTCCACAATCATGATTACGAAAATCCATCCTTATAAAGAACTAGAATGATGTTTATGTAAAGTAAAATTATATTTATATAAATAAAATTCATGCTTACATAGTTCAATTATGCTTCCACTATAAAAAAACAAGTATTATGTTTATGTAAAGTAAAATGATCCTTATAAAAAGCATGTTCATGCTTACATAGTTTCATTATACTTACACAAACTCATATTCATGTTTATATGGATCACATTCATCCTTACAAAGAACATGATTACTGTTATGTACATAGGGTAGAATTCATGCCTTTTCTGTGAAATGGCCCTTATTAAGATAATAATCCTTACACATAATAAGATGATTCTTATAGACTCTAGGCTTATACAAAATTCAACAACTATTAGTCCAAGATGATTTTTTATATTTCATCTAGAACACCCTAAAAATCCTATCATCCATTAATAGATGAACTACACACACTTAAATGGGCTTCATTATAGATTAGTTCCACTCAATTGTTAACAAACACATCCCAAAAACACACTTAGGGTATTTTTTACAACATAAACTAATCAGGAGGTGGATAGTTATATTGATGATCATCTCATCAGTTCAATATTAACCAAGACGGGGTTTTTCCTCATGTATAAAGTGTATGAAATCTAGTCCCTTTATTGAGAGAGACTAATTAAGTGTATGTTCATACCTATATAAGGTGCATGTTATGTGCTTATCTATTTGGATGGGGGACATGTGAAGTGATCATCTTCTTAGGTGAATGACATGATGTGTGTTCATACATCTAGATAGTCTATACTTAGAGAATATAGAACATATGAGTAGGCTATATGATATTGAAATACTTCATTCCACAAGGTTAATCAATTTCTTGTAAAGAGGGATTATATGAATATGAAAACTTGTATAGGATATAGTTTGGGGACATAGGAATGTAGATACATGTATTTGAAAGAGATCAAGTTAGATCCATTTATAACATGAGTATCATTAAAACTTATCTAGCGGTTTTTTTCTTATAAGTATTTATTAAGGAATTCCTAATTATTTTCAATTATATAAATTCTTATGGGTTCACAATTTTTGGTTATATTAATTAGGATTAAGTTATTGTTTTTTAAAATATTTTAGAGCCACACCAAATTTTTTAAATAATATCCAAGAAGAATTTTTTCATAATGTTTTACAAACATGATATAACATATGGTGAATATGGATGACAATGTTTCCAAAATAATTTTTGGAAGATATCATAAAAGAATTTTGGATATAGTTTCACAATTTTTTATATATGATTCAATATATGGTGAAAGTACACTAAGTCTATAAAGCTTTAGTGAAAGTGGAAGATTGATGGAAATATACATAAAAGGCATGACCACATAATGGTGGTTTAGACTATTTTGTGGGTTGTGTTGGAATAAACCATATCATTGTAAATTTTACCATTTCACAGTGTAGTGCATATAAATTCATGTCTTAAGTGATAATATTCAACATTATGGATTAATTTCATTACAACTATCATACTTTGGTTGATTATCATATAATAACTTAGAGAAGTATTAATAATGGGATATAAAAGGTTTAATGAGTTATATGTTTTGTTATTAATTTTCATAGGTTATAAAATTGTTTTAACCTCCATATTTATTTTCAAACATTTATGTAATTTTTAGGGAATTGAAGTGTAACACCACAAAAATCTAAAGTATGAACATTTTATTTGATTGCGTGTACGATACACAACACCTAGCGCATAAGGGAATATAATATCCCAAGAATTTATAATATATTTACTATTTTAAATTAATTAAATATATTTTATATCTTGAAATGCATGAAAAACTAATTTAGAATATGTCACATGAAATAATGATTTTCTTCAATTTCTGGTGCTATATGCGAAACTGAGTTTTACCGAACAATAATATTTTATTAAAATATTATTATTTAATATAATAAGATATAGCCTTTAAATTAGAAATAATGAGTATGATTCAATAATATATACAATTTACGGTTTAGAAAATATTAAATTAATTCATTGGTTACTAATTAATTAAAAATTAATATAAGAACCAGTTGAATATAAAGGGAATGTTTTTATAGAAAACTATTTTTATGCTAATAAAGTTGTTTAATCCTAATAAATTAAACTAATTATAATTATTGATTAATATTAATATAAAATATATATATATATATATAATGTTCAATAAAATATTTTTTATATTCATTAAAAATATTTTATAGGCATGAGATAATAACAAACCCAATATTACACATAAAAACCTATAATTTTATTAAGGCACTTTTACCGCCTTTTACTAGAGAACCTATTTTAAATAAAATTTCTAGAACATTTATAGATTTTATATGTCAAAATAAACTTCATATTTGAAATGTAAACATAAAACTTATCTAAGTAAAAAATTTGTTGTATTTTTCTGTGAAGTTTCATTTTTTGATGAATAATGAAAAATACTGAATTTTAATTCAAAACTTCTTATTAGTATAATTTATTTATATGATTAAATTATATTATAAACTTGTTTTAAATATTAATTAATTAATTTTTTTTATTAATTAATCCAATTTATTTACTTTTAATCAATTTCACATATAAATTTGATATAAAAAATCTCAAACTCTTTAACATTTTTACTTTAAAACCCCTCATCATCGTCCTATATATAGGACTAAATTTAAATTAATTTATGCCACTTGTGTTATTTTAATTTTAGAAAAGATTAAATATTTTCAATAATAAATATTAATAAATTATAAAAATGTTAAATTATATTTTTACCAAAAATATTAGTGAAAGTAATTAAAATTAATTACAACAATTAAAGTGATATTAATCTTAACAATAGACTAAACCTTAAACTTAAGGGAAAAAATGATCTATAAAAAATACATTGGTTGGTGATATTTGGACCTTATAATCCCTTTAATTAAAGTTTTGCCATTATTTTATCCACTTTACAGGGGAAAACTTGGACGGAATTCACTTTCCAAAAATTTATAAGAGTGTCACTCCTCCTCCACTATAAAAAAGTACTCACCCTCCCACTTCCCCAAACCTCTCAAGCCAATTTGAATAGATCAATATCTGCCTAAATAGCTCCTAAAAACCACTCACCTAAACTTAGAATCCTCACCTTGGCCTTAAATCCATCCAAGGAATCCCTTTGGTTTAAACCAAGAGGAGTTACCCAAAGAAGAGGTAACATCCTTTCTCAGGATCTTTAGTTTTATTTCCATTCTTTACCCCATCAAATTTATTTAGAACATGATTATATAAAAACACCAGTATAATAAATATAATTAGATTATTTTAGGTTAATTTTTCTACATACACTTACACACACTTCCATCTAATAGGTAATGAACATACTATTTATATGTATGATGAACTACTACCTTATGAAATGATGATTGTTTGTTCTTCCTTTACCGCCTATCATGGAGTGAATTATGATGGAAACGCTATTTATATATGATATATATGATATATATGATATTTAAAATATATTTATTCTTCTATAATTTTTATATAGAACATACCTTTATACTTTCCATTTTATATAAATACGATGACATCGTTTGTGCAAGTGTAGTTTATCACCTCTTAAAAGTGATGTGATTCGATCACACGATACATGGAATGTATAAATAATGGATTTAATTAAAAATATGTGACATAAAAAACATATATATTATATACATGACATAATTACTTTTCTGTAAATACAATATATATCATTTTTTATTACCTTTTCACACACTTAAAAAGTGATAATGTTGTTCGTGGACGTGTGGAATACTGCCTCCGCGACATGATGTGATTCATTTTAAATCACAAGAATTATATATATAATTATATATAATTAAATAATATTAAATTTATGATATAATTATCATTCTAGAAAGATTAATTTTACTTAACTTTTTTTTCATAACAATCCTTGAAAAATGGGAAGGTTACTCATCTGTACGTACGACATACTGTATCCATAGTTATAATGTTGGTTCATTTTTAATAACCATTTTTAAAAATTGGTTTTAAAAGTATAATATATTTATAAATATTATAATTATTTAATAATTATTATTTTTTATATGTTATATAATGAACCACTTGATGATAGTTGAACTACCAAAGTTGTTTTTTGACACATAAACTGAATTTTGTTAAAACATTGGATATAAACATATTTGTTTAAGTAGTCGTATACAACAAAGTAATAAGTGAAATAAAATTTATTATAAAAATTAAAAAGTTTATGAATAAAGTAAATATATAACATAATTTTATTTTTCAATAATATAAAGACATCCAAGACAATTCGGACTCAAGTTAATGGATTTTCATCTCACTCTTTACATTTGTGAAATAAATGTCATATTCACAACTTACTTATTTTGTGTGGTGTATTTACTACCCCTTTTAATATATTATAAAATTAATCCTTTTATTTTTATGGTATTTAAAACTATCATTTATTTTTATTCCCTCGTGAGGCTTATAATTTAAAATTTTTTAAAGTGGTATGGGACACTTCAGATTGTTTAAATATTATTTTCCTCAAGAATAATTTTAAAGATATATCAAAGGTATTTAAATTCAAGCAAATTATATAAAAACTTTTTATTAAACCCTTAAATTTTCCTATAATGTGGTTATTCATGAACGTTTTCAAGTATTATTTCCATTTTGTACACTTTGGTACTCAAAATGTTTTCAAAAATGTTTTTAAGAAAACCCGACTTTATTACCTATTTAGTAAGAGAACATGTTTTCTTCTAAAAAATCTATTTTATAAAAAAAATTATAAAAAATATTTTTAACCTTTACAAAATGATTTAATAAATTCATTTTTACCCTTTTTTCCCTTTTACTAATTTTTTCAAAGTAATCTACTTTTCACTTTCTGAATAAGTAATTTTTATAAACTTTTTACCATGAAAAAGGAATGTTCTTTCTACCTCATATGGAATGTTTAGATTTATTTTTCTTCATTTCTTAGAAGATTCCTTTTCATGTTTAAAAGGTTAAATTTTATAGAAATTTTTTTCCAAAGTTATTTTCAAAGAAAATTTTTTTCAAAATTTTTTTCAAAACAAAAGGATATTTTCCTCAAGAATATTTTTAAAATATATTTTTATATTATTTATATTCATAAATGACAACAAACATTTATTTTTATCCAATTGGGCTATGTGTATTGATACCATTATTATTACTCCTTTAGATGGTTTATGATTTATTTGGACAAGGATATTATTGAAATTCACTTCCTTGATTCCTTTTATTCCCATTGAAATATTCAATTTTGTATGATCATTTGACATTGAACTTCCCCTAAATATCTATATCATTTTTCATGGATATGATTATTTCCTAAACCATATACCATTTTTTCATATGGTGTTTACTTTAAAATTTATTTTATTATTTTGGGAAATATTTATAAATCCTAATTCATTATTCAATATGGATATTTGATAAGGCGTATTATTTATTAATTAAATTGATTACTCAATATGAAGAATGCTTTGGAACTGAAATGATGGTTGGGTCCTAGATTTTATATATCCCCTATATATATTGACAAGATCTCATGAGACAAAAAAAATTTGTGAATTAAATGGTTTTTGTACCTATGGTTTTAAACTATCTGGATGATGGATCTTTATAGTAAATTTTTTCATGTTCCTGAGACATGACATCTAATAATTAAGTATTTCCTTCATTTTGATTCGGTATTTATTATCCATGAGATTTTTTCTATGGAAAAGTCTATGGATGCATTTCATTGTCAGTTTATTGATTAAATGAATTGTTTTTTAGTTTTTTACCTTACCATATTGATTTAAACTTATCTAGTTATTTTAATAAAATGTGTTTTCAATTATTACCTTTCCATAAAATTTATGCACTTCCTTCTTAGTTTTTTTATTACATAGTATGTGTGTTCAGTTATTTACCATGCCATAATTATTATTCTCATTGATTCATTATTTATTCCACTATACTTTACCCTTATTGAGAATTTTATCTCACCCTTATTTTGTTTCCTTTCTCTAGGAATCTAAGAATCATAATATGAAATATATGTAGGATTATACTACATAAAATAAAGTTATCCTTGAAAGAAAAAAATATATTTTAATTAGTGTATTCATTTTTAACACAAGACTCATGTATGTATCTGTTTACCAAGACTACTAAACTCTTTGGTCCATCAGGATTTGATTCCTTGTAATCATGCCAATGTAATGGTGGTAGTCACCACCTCCAGGATCTCTAGGGTTGAGTAGCTATAGTTGGTATCAGAAGAATTTTAGTATCAAACCTGGGAACTATATTTAGGAATCCCAGATTATAGAACATAACCCTAAGGTATAATTTGAGGATAAGTATATTAGAACACCCTAGAATTTTGGTAAAGCATATATTATGTGGCTCTTCCTAGAAACACATCCATGTATAGATACTACAAGTGGACATGGTTCTGGAAAAATTGTACCTAGGAGTAGAAACTCTGGCAAGGTTTGTGAGGTCGGACTCAACGTAACCTTGTACACAAAAACAAACCTTATTGCACTTCTGGTTTGACACTCCAATGTGATATTCTTAGGATAATTCATATTTTCTATATAAACCGTTATTAAGGATTTTGATAATGAATTAACTAGTTTAAACCCAATGTGTTTTATATTAAAGATAAAGTTTCATGATTTAGATATCTTATAAATTATTATATGTTTTTATATGACTGTTGTTACTCACACTATACTTTCTAGTTTTACTCAATGGTCGGTACCAGAAAGAGTCTAGGAAAAGGTGGTGACAATGAACAAACAAATGAGATTTTGATAACAGTGAAAGATATTAGGTTTATTCCTAATCAGTTTTCCTAAAATATGATTAACAACATATACCTTAACCAACTCCTTAACTCACCAAAGATGATAAGGATGGAGTTTTCTAAGAGCTCAAGTGGCGGTGACCATAAATAGAAGAAGGATCAGTTTTCCCCATTCAAGAAATGTGGAAGGAGAAACATAGTAATGTGTCTCAATGGAATGGGGAAAATGTTTATGTGTGGGAAATAAGGACATGAAGCAAAGAATTGTCAAGGATAAATGAATAGTGTGATGGAAAAAGATAAAACTAATCCTAAGGATCCATTTGTATTTAATTATCATAAATGTGGGGAACCTAGAAATTAACTGATACAATTGCCTCTTCTAGAGGATAAAATCTAGACCAAGGAAGGATAAATGTTGAAATAAGTGGATGAAGTATTTATGTATTGAGGTTGCATTGAAAACCTTGGTTAAAATGATATTTAGTAATTAAGCTTATTTCAAGGATGTTCATTATAGTTATTTTGTAAATTATGTTAATATGATTTTAGAAAAGGAAAACTTATATGCCAGGTGATAACCCATCAAGACTAGTAAGGCCACGAGACATAAACCTATGACTGAAGGATGATAAGGGTTTCACTCTAACCACTAACCTACGCAATGTCTTGATTAATATTTCATTTTTCAGTTAAAAAAATTGAAAAATAAATATTAATAATGAACAGTTATTATTAAATATTAGGTTTATAGATTATTATAACAACCATATTCTCTTTGAATATTAGTTAGAGACAAATAGTTAAACTTTTAACTCTTTTATAGGCCTCAATATCCATTAAAAGTGTATTTCAGTGCTTCATGCATCCAAGTTAATTTTTGGATATCCATTTCTTGAAGTAATGGATGAATTGGAAATTGATCTAAGCAAAACCAAAGGATGAAATTGGGTTTATAAAAATATTTCAAGTAAGTATATTTACTTATATTATAAGGTAGTAAAGGAATTTCTCAACATGAGGAAACGAATATTAAAAAAAAGTTATTTTCCTAATACCTTTTTTTAATCAATGGTTTTCTAAAACATCACATATTTATGGATTTGAGGACCTCAATTTTCCTTTTATCATTCATTTGTTTTTTATTGATAACCTCAATCACTCCCTATAAATATTTAATCTTTTCCTCCAAGTATGTATCTCTACTATCCACTAATGTTCTTCTACTTAGAGACCTTGTTATATGTTATTCCACAAGACCTTTGTACTTCCCATTCTCTCCTTTCAATAGGATTTATTAAAACCCTTCTCACAATGTGGGATTTCAAATTTAAAAAATATCAAACAATATATCACCAAGATTGAGTTTAAATTGTGAGGATGCAATTTAATTATTTTGGGGAGAATGTAACACCCTAAAAATATAAATTATGGATATTGATTTGATAGCATGTATGAAACACAACACCAAGCGCATAAAAGGATATAATATCCTGAGAATTTATAATTTATTTAATATTTTAAAAAAATTAAATATATTTTATAGCTTGAAATGTACAAGAAACTGAGTTAGCATACATCATATACAACCATTATTTTCTTCAATGGATTTTGTTACACACAAGATCGGGTTTTACCAAACAATAATATATTATTAAAATATTATTTTTTAATATAATAAGATATAAAATAGATAGTAAATTACCTATTATTAATAGGATTATCTAAATTTTGAAAATATATGGTTTAAAAAAAATATTAACTTATTTCATTGGAAATTAATTAATTATAAATGAATATAATAACCAATTGAATATAAAGGAAATGTTTTTTAAGAAAACTTTTTTATGCTCACAAAGTTATTTTATAATAATAAATTAAATAAATTAAAATTATTGAGTTATATTAATGTAATATATTTATTATATATTCAACCAAATATTTTTTATTTTCTTTAAATATATTTTATAGGCATAAGATAAGAACAAACCCAATATTACACATAAAAACCTATATTTTTATTAAGGCGCTTTTAACGCCTACTAATAGAGAACCTATTTTAAATTCGACTTTTGAAAATTTATAGATTCTAAATGTAAAAATAAACTTCATATTTGAAATAAAAATATAAAAATTATATTAGGATAAATTTTTGGTATTTTTCTGTGAAGTTTCTTTTTTTAATGAATAGTTAAAAATACAGAATTTTAATTGAAAACTGCTTTTCATATAATTTATTTAAAATATTGAATTATATTTAAAACTAGTTTAAATACTCAATTAGATAATTTATTATTAATTAATCCAATTTAGTTCATTTGAATCAATTTCACATTTAAATTGGATATTAAAACATCTCATACTTTTTGAACATTTTTACTTTAAAAACCCACATTGTCATCCGGTCTATAGGATAAAATTTAAATTAATTTCAGTCAATTATAAGATTATAATTTGTAAAAATGGATTATATATTTGGAATAATTATAATGTATAATGTCTAATAATTTAAACTTAGAATTTTTTCAAAAATATTATTGAATGTAATTAAAATCAATTACAATGATTAAGGATAAATTAATCATAATAAGGGACTAAACCTTAATCTTAAGGGACAAATAACCTAGAAACTTGTTCAAAATCCATTTAATGGTCATATTTATAACCTATAATACCTTTTATATAATTGTTACAATTATTTTATCAACTTTTCCTGGGAAACATGTTGTTGGAATTCCCATTCCAAAAATTTACAAGAGTGTCACTCCTCCTACACTATAAAAAGGCACTCACCCTTCCCACTTCCTCACACCTCTCAAGACACTATGGCTCAAAAAATATCTAAAACAATATCTCATAAACATACCTCTCATAAACTTATAATCCTTAACTTTGGAACAGATCCATCCAAGAAATCCCTTTGGTGCAAACTAAGAGGAGTTACCCAAAGAAGAGGTTACATCCTTTCTCAAGATCTTTTGTTTTATTTCCATTATCCACCCCCTCATATCTTCATATTACATTACTATATAGAAAAAATAGTATCTTAACTATACTTATATTTTTTAAGGTTAACTTTTATACCTACACTTACACAAACTTTCATCTAATATGGAATGGACATACCGTTTTTATGTATAGCGAACTACCACCTCACAAAATGATGATTGTTCATTCTTCCTTTACCGCCTCTCATGGTGGGAATTTTGATGGAAACTATGTTTATATATGATATATATTATATTTATAATTTCTTTATTCTTATTTTTTTTATATTTCATATCTTTATACTTTATATATTTCGTAAATATGATAGCATCGTTTGTGGAAGTGCGGACTACCTCCTCCTAAAAGCGATGTAATTATATCACACAATAAATGAAATGTATAAAGAATGGTTTTAATTAAACATATGTAAAATAAATAAAATCTATATTATATTCATGAAATAATTACATTTCTATAAATATAATATATATCATTTTCTTTATTACCCTTTCACACAGTTAAAAAGTGAAAATGTCATTCCTGGATATGTAGACCACCACCTCCTCAACCCGATGTGATTCCTTTTATATCACAATAATTATATATATAAATTTATATGATTAATTAATATTTTATTTATGATATAATTACCATTCTAAAATATTAATTTTATTTACCATCTTTCCATAACGATCATTGAAAAATGGGAACGTTACTCCTGAGTTTGTATAACCTACCATCTCCATGATTGCAATGTTAGTTCATTTTTTACAAACATATTTTATGATTTTATTTTAAAATTATAATTGATGTATAAATATTATAATTATATCATTATTATTATTCTGAAGATTTTATATGATGACTTTTTTACCATATTTGACGTACCAATGTTTTTTCTAAAACATAAATCGAATTTGGTCAAAACACCTGACATAAGCTTAATTGTTTAAGTAGTTGTATACAACATGGTAATAAGTGAAATAAAATATATTATAGACATGAAAAATGTTATGAATAATTTAAAAAATTTACAAATGTTTACTATTCATGAATATAAAGACACACAAGACAATTCAGACTCAAGGTAAGGGATTTATATTTCACATTTTATATCTGTGAGATAAATGTAATATTAACAACTTACTTATTTTTGTGTGGTGTATCTACTACCCCTTTTTATATATTGTATCATTAATAATTTTATATTAATGGTATTTAAAACCCTCATTTAAACTTATTACTTTATGAGGCTCATGATTTAAAATGTTCCAATGTGGTATGAGACACTTTGGATTGTTTAAATATTATTTTCCTCAATAATAATTTTAAAGATATTTCAAAGGTATTTTAATTTGAGGAAATTATATGACCATTTTCTAATAAACCCTTTCATTTTACTCATCTCTATTTATCCATTATATTTTTCAAGTATTAATACCATTTTCCCACTCTTTGGTACTCCAAATGTTTTAGAAAATGTTTTTAAGAAAACCCGACTTTATTCTATCTTTAGTCAGAGAATCGGTTTTCTTATAAAAACCCTATTTTCTATAAAAAAAATAAAAAAACGCTTTTAAACTTTTCAAAACGATTTATTAAGTAAATTTTTACCATTTTTCCTTTTACTAATTTTCCCAAAGGAATCTTCTTGTTATTTCTGAACAGGTCATTTTTCTAACATTTTTACCGTGAAAAAGGAATTATATTTTTACCCCGTACGACATATACAAATTTACCTACCATAATTTCTTTTAAAATTATTTTTATATTTAAAAGGATTATTTTTAATTTTTTTTTTCAAAATTGATTTTCAAAGAATTTTTTTTTCAAAAGGTTTTTCAAAACAAAAAGATATTTTCCTCAAGAATGTTTTTGATAGTTCTTTTTATAGTATTTATATTCATCATCAAAAACAACCCTTTATTTTACATCACTTGGTATATGTTCTATTTATACCATCCTTATTCCTCTTTTGGATGGTTTATGATTGATTTGTCTGATGATAGTATTGAAATTTACTTCTTGGATTCCTCTTAGTCTGCTTGAAATATTGAATTTCTTATGATCATTTAACATTTAATTCCCACTAAATATCTATATCATTATTCAGGGATATGTTTATTGTCTAAACCATATACCATTTTTTTCATATAGTGTTTACATTAAATGTTATTTGATTATATGAGGAAATATTTATAAATATATCTCCTTTACTCAATACGGATATTTGATAAGGCATATTTTTTATTAATTAAATTGATTACTCAATATGAGGAATGTTTTGGAAATTATGTGATGGGTCACTACTGGAAATGGTGGTTTTCTCAATGAATATATACCAACGGTTTGATGAAACTGTTTGTATACTATAAAAAAATCCACATTTTCCAACAGTTTTCTCAAACCATTGAAAAATGTGTTAATATAGTTAAGCTTTCCCAAAAGTTTGAAAAAAAAACATTGGGAAAGCTTTAGTTCCTCTAACATATAACAATGGTTTTACTAAATTGTTGGTAAAGAGAGGCTTTCATAACAGTTTTTAAAAACCATTGGGAATGTTTTCCCCCAATTACCTAGTGCCCCAGCTCCCACCCATCCTGATTGCAGACCTAATCCAGAGCTCCTCCAGAAGTATTCTTGGCCACGAAACTCCTTCAAACCATAGATCCTTCTTCAATCAAACAAATTTTTATTTATACACTTAAATTAGTAAGTGTTACCTTAGTTTTATTGTTCTTCCTCTTTTTTTTTAGATTTCTTTTTTGATTTCAGATAAATTAGAGTTATTGTTGTCTTTAGAGTATTGAACCCTTTGGTTTGTTTTATGTTTTTTTTTCTACACTTCAAACATGGTAAAGGGTTTGTTTAGTGGGTTTTGTTTAGTGTAGGGGGTAAAGGGTTTATTTTATGTTTTTTGAACTTTATTTTAGTTGAAAATTGGATTTGGATTTTGGCGTTGGTTGGATGATGGATTGGAAATGTGAACACCCCCCACCCCCACCCCCACCCCCTGGACACCTCCCACCCCCCTAGACAACCCCCCCCCCCCCACCCCCCTAGACACCCACACCCATTGGAAAGCTCCCCCCCCCCCCCCCCGGGGAGGGTGGTCTAGGTTGTCTAGGGGGGCATGGGCTATCCAGGTGGGGGGCTATAGGGGAGGGGGTGTGGGTTATCTAGGTAGGGGGTGGGTTATCCAAGGGTGGTGGTGGGTGGGATATCCAGGTGGGGGAGGGGTTTGGGCTATCAAGGGGGGTGGGTTTTCCATGGGGAGTGGGGGTGGGCTGTCCAGGTGTGGTGGGGGTGTCTAGGTGGGGTGGGGGGGCTATCCGGGTGGAGGTGTAGGTGGGTATGGGCTGTAGGGGTGTGGGGGTGTGGGTTGTCTAGGGAGGGGCTGGGTTTTCCAATACAATACTATAAAAAATAGGAATCAAATATAACCAATGTATAGTTTCTTTCATGCGTTAAGACTTTCCTTGAAGTTTTATACCAACACTCACTCTTACACTTCCAAGAAGAAGTGATCTCTGCAAAGAAATATCACTCAGGTTTTTATCCACTATCCATATCGATATCATACAAATTTAACATTTGTACAACTCCATATCACTTAATGATATAACAAGTCTCATACTCCTATGAGTAGTGTCCCATCGAAACATGGATCATAAAATCTGATCCACATATGATATTTGGTGGTGGGTTTACAGTTGGGCGTGTTTTGATTTATATGTATGATATTCATGGTTTACACTAACAATTTTCTCAGTCATCTATAATAGGCTTGAAATCATGCTACAATTGGATAAAGATTGGATTTTACGACCCTTGTTTGGGGGTGGACACCCCCACCCATTGAACAGCCCCCCCCCCCCCCCCCCCACCCCCTGGACACCCCCACCCCCCTGGACAGCCCTACCACCCCTGTGGACAACCCTTCACCCCCGTGGACAACCTGGACACCCCCCATGGACAGCCTGCCCACCCTTATAGACACATAGTAACCCCCCTAGATAGCCCCGCCACCCTTGTGGACAGCCTTCCCACCCACCCCGTAGCCCCCTGGACAGCCCTGCCACCCCCTGGACAGCCCACCCACCCCATGGACACCTCATACCCTCTGGATAGCCCCCCACCCCTAGAAATCCCCCCCCACACCCCTGGACCCTGACCCCCCTGGACAGCCCCACCACCCCCGTGGATAGCTCTCCCACCCCCTAGACACCCCTTACCCCCCCAATACACCCCCACCCACCCCACCCCACCCCACCCTCGTGGACATCCCCCCCTGGACACCATGTACCCCCTGGACAGCCCTGCCACCCCCTGGACAGCCCGCCCACCCCCCTGGACACCTCGTACCCCCTGGACAACCCCCCACCCCTGGAAATCCTCCCTCCCCCACCCCCTGTACACCCCTGATCCCCCTGTATAGCCCCGCCATCCCCGTAGACAGCCTATCCACCCCCCCCTGGACACCCCTCCCCCCGTGGATAGCCCCCCACCCCGCGGACAACCCATCCACCCCCCTTGTACACCCACCAACCACCCCCCAGACACCCCCATCCCTCCGGACACCCCCACCCCCTAGAAAGAACCCCCCCCCCCCCCCGACATCCCCAACCCCACTGGACACCCCCTCCACCCTCATGGACAACCCGACCACCCCCCGTGGACAGCCCGCCCACCCCCTAGACACCTTGTACCCCCTAGACAGCCCCGCCACCTCCACCACCCCATGGAAATCCCTCCCACTCCTTGGAAACCCCCCCCCCCACCCCCTGGAAAGACCCCCCCCCCCCCAGAATCCCATGACCCCCTAGACAACCCCACCACCCTTGTGGATAGCCTGCCCACACCCATGGATAGGTTGTACCCCCCTAGACTGTCACGACCCACCCTCGGGGTCCGTGCCGTGACTACCCCAAGCCCGCCTTCCATAGGCCAGGGGCTGGCGACTAGCACCGAGGCGTAAATCCCAGAAAAAGGGAAGGCATTGCCTTTGAAAAGTAAACACACACCACAGAGTAAACAAGCGGAAAGTAAACACTAAGCAAGCAGAGTACAACTGAAAGTGCGGAAAAGTAAATGGGCCAGTATACAAACCCAAACTGGAAGTAAAGTACAACTCGAAAAGGGAAAAACAGCAACTGAAAAGTAAAAGCCGCTACTCCGAGCTGTCCACTGGAAATCCCACCTGAAGGGTGGGTACAGAAAGCTCCTCTGCTCCACGGGTTCCGCCGTCCGTTCCGAGCACGTCCCGCCCAGTGGTCCACCTCCGGGTACCGTCCCGCTGTGCAAGCCTCAGCTAAGGTCAACGCTGTCCGTCGTCTGCAACCAACACAACGTAGTGTGGGCAAAGCCCGTGCAGGGGTGAGTATAAGCTACTCAGTAGGGACCCCGAGACCCCTGAAGGTCTCTCAAATCCACAAAGGATAAACCACGAAGAAAAGTACAATCACGAAGTAACAACCGACACTGCTTAGGTATATGCCCATACATATACCTAAGTCATCAATTAAAATACGCTCCAACCTCCGAGCCCAAGTACAACTCAGTCCACGCAGGAAAGTATACGTATTCCACATAGGAAAGCAAAACATAATCCACACAGGATTGCACAACACATTCCACATAGGAAAGCAACAGGATTCAGCTCACACAGGTATACTTCTTCAAGGACGATAAAGATGATCACTGATCCATCTAAGTCGTCGGACCCACGAAGGATCGATAGGTAACTAACCCCCGCAAAGACCCACACAGGATCGGGCTCACACAGAACCTGTAGGCGCTGGCTCACACAGAACCGCTGAGCGCAAGGACCCACACAAGATCGGGCCCACACAGGACCTGTAGCACTGATCCACGTAGGATCGATGAGTGCTGTAGTCGTCGTCGTCGAATCCACACAGGATCTCTGTACTGTCGTCGTCGAAGTCACAGTAGCAGTCGTAGCAGTAGAACAGTCGCAGCCAGCACTAGGGTTCCCGCACACAGCAAACTCGTTCGGAGGGTCCGCTCCACGAGCCGAGAGGCTGATACATCAACTGTCACAAAGACCAGAGTTGATGTATCCAAAAGTTCTGTATCGTCAAAAGGAACTCAACGCAACAGACGGCGCGTCGATCGGACGCCCGGTCTGAGAGTTATTGGCATTTTCGTCTCCGGGGCCCGGTTGGTTTTTAAGGCTAAACCAACCCGACCGTACTCCACCTGCGTCCAAACCTCGGGAGGAGTATGCCAAAAGATCCGTCTCACTAAGAGGAACACTACGCGACTGACGGCATGTCAATCGGACGTCCGTAGCTCAAGATATGAGTGTTTCCGCTCCGAAGGCCCGGTTGGTTTCGTGAACGAACCAACCCGGCCGAACTCAAAGTATACCGAAACCTTGAGTGCGATATACTGAAACGACCGTCTCGATTCAAGGATCGCGTTGCCGCAGACGGTTCGTCATTCGGAGGTCCAAGGCTCAAGTTATGGGCGAAAAACCAAATCTGGTTCGAAACGGGGGGTCCGGGTCCGGGCCGACCCGGCCCGACCCCCCCTGGGCGGCGGCGGCGCGGCGGCGCGGCGGCGCGGCGGGCCGCGGCGGCGCGGCGGCGCGGCGGGCCGCGGCGGCCAGTCGCCGCGAGGTGGCGGCACGCGGGGCTAAGCCCCGCGGTTCCTGGAAAAACGGCGCGGCAATTGCCGCGCCCTTGATTGAAACCGCCCCCACGTGGGGGCCGGTTTATTTAAGAGAACCAGGGGGGCCGGCTGCCCCCCCCCCCCTTCAAGAACCGCCCCCCTCTTTAAGAGGGGGGGTTTTTATGGGTTGGCCGGGGGATTAATTCCCCCGGTTTTTAAGACATTCGGCCGGCCAGCTGGCCGGCCGGTTTTCTCAAAAGGGACCGGAATTTCCGGTCCCCTTCTTCGGCTTCCGACGCCGGCGGCCCAGCCGCCAGTCTTCTCTTCCGCCGCGGCCCGGAACCGGCCGCGGTCTCCTCGTCCCGCCGCGGCCTGGAACCGGCCGCGGCGTTCGTCATCCGGCGCGGTGCGACGGCACCGCGCCCCTTTCGTCGTGCCATGATTCTTTTCAACGCGGCGCGACGGCGTCGCGTTCTTGAAGATTTTTCCTTGACGTAGCGCGACGGCGCCGCGTAAATTATTTGTACGATCATCCGCGTGGTGCGACGGCACCACGCCACTTGCTTCCACCCGCATGAATAAACATGAACGACGGAGGGGGGGTTCGGCCGTGTTCGTGCGGTCCGGCCCCCCCCCTCGCGTTAACAATAACACTTATATAAAATATTTAAATGCCTCACGTAGACATGCGATCCACGAGCAAGAAAAGGAATAAGGAAACCAAAAAGAAATCAACAACCCCTACCTCGGGTTTAAGATTCGAAGATTCGTCTACGTTCCGCGGAAGACGGCGTCGCGGAGGTCGGGCGTCGCGGTCGTCGTTCGTCAAATCCGTTGACGAAGAGATATGCCCGAAGAGATACGTCGTTGGCGAATCTTCGTATGCCGACGAAGGTTGTCCGAAGAAGAGGTGGCGTCCCCTTCGTTGACACGGTGAACGAAGAAAGGAGGTGCGGAGTTCTTCGTCGGAAAAAGAGCGTTCCTCGTCAAGTCTTGAGGAAAGTCAAAATATAAAGAAAACAACGAACTCAAGAACCTCTACCTCGATAGTCGCACGTTGACGTAGTCGTGAAATATCGGTGTCGCGGAGGAAGAGTCGTTGTCGAATCTTCGTATGCCGACGAAGAAGGTCCGAAGAGGAAGCGGCGTTCCCTCTTGTTGACACCAAGGACGAAGAAGAGAGGCGTCGATCTTCGTCGGAGTTTGAGCGTTCTTCGTTCTTCGTCAGAGCTTGAAGATGAAGAGGAAGCTCTCAAAAAGCTCTCAAGGGGACAAACAAACAACCCATAATAAAATAAGATAACTTCTTATTTTATTATTACAAAACATAAAAGAATTTCAAAAGTTTGAAATTCAAAAGAGTTAACCCCCAAAATTAATTAAGTAACTTAAGTCAATTAAGAGGGGGGTTAAGGGAACTTGAAAAGTCTAGGGGTTCGTGTGGACCCCACCACACTTAATCCTCCCAAGGGAGGTTAAGTGGGTGTGGGTCCCACTTCCAACCCCCTTTGGTAGGATTTTAACAAACTAAAAATAAAATTTGTCTTACACAAATTTTATTTAACTCAACTGAAAACCCCAAAACTTAACTTACAACCCGCAAAAAACGCAACTCCCGAAAAGGTCTCTTTAAGCGAATATCGGCGTTGCGAGTTCATCGGTGCCCTCGGATTTCAATTCCGAGCACCGGATCAAAAGTTAGGAATTCCCGCTCGTTCGTTCACTGAACGTACCCGAGCCAAACTTCGGAAATTAATTCCGGGCACTCCGGGCCTCGGAATCAGGTGCCGTCTGAAACCGCGCTCTTGTGAAATTATAAAGAAAATTAAGAAAAAATTTCCCTTGAATTTTACGGGTCTTTACATTACTCCCACCTCAGGGCTTTACGTCCCCGTAAAGATACAACAAAAACTAGGGAAACAAATGAGGGTACTGAGCACGCATCTGAGCCTCCCGCTCCCATGTGCTCTCCTGGAGATTCCCGTGTTGTCATCTGATGCGCACAAGAGGAATCGATCGCCCACGCAGGACTTGCTCCTGTCGATCCTCTATCTCCACCGGGACCTCCGTAAAAGTCTCCCTATCGTCAACGTCAAGCTCCCCATGGTCAATGATGTGCGTCGGGTCGTGCACGTATCTCCTCAGCTGGGATACGTGGAAGACGTCGTGCACCCGGTGCAACTGAGGTGGTAGAGCCAGGCGATAAGCCACCTCGCCAATCCTGCTGAGAATCTGGAAGGGTCCGATGAAGCGCGGAGATAACTTGCCGCCTCGGCCAAATCTCCAAATACCACGTCGAGGTGAGACCCGCAAGAAGACGTGGTCGCCATCCTCGAACTCCAGTGGCCTCCGCCTCCTGTCAGCGTATGACTTCTGCCGGCTCTGAGCTGTCCTCATCTGCTCCTGGATGACCTGGACCTTCTCTGTCGTGGCCTGGACCATCTCCGGTCCCACCAGTGCTGACTCCCCAGGGTCTGTCCAGCACAAAGAAGATCTACATGGTCGGCCGTACAACGCCTCATACGGTGCCATCCCGATGGTGGAGTGGTAGCTGTTGTTGTAAGCGAACTCCACCAAGGGTAGGTGTTCCTCCCAGCTACGACCAAAGTCGAGGACACATGCGCGGAGCATGTCCTCGAGTGTCTGAATGGTCCTCTCCGTCTGACCATCCGTCTGAGGGTGAAAAGCTGTGCTAAGATGTAGCTGCGTCCCGAACGCTTCCTGTAACCCCTTCCAAAGCCGGGAAGTAAAGCGGGCATCTCGATCGGAGACAATAGATGATGGCACGCCGTGGAGCCGCACAATCTCCTGAACGTAGAGATGTCCCAAGCTCTCTACTGAGCCCTGCTCTCTGATGGGTAAGAAGTGTGCCGACTTGGTGAGTCGGTCAACAATCACCCAGATGGAGTCGTGACCTCTGGATGTGCGTGGAAGTCCAGTCACGAAGTCCATAGATATGTCGTCCCACTTCCACTCCGGAACCTCCAAGGGCTGTACCAAGCCTGCTGGTACCTGATGCTCTGCCTTCACCTGCTGACAGGTAAGGCATCGAGAAACGAACTCTGCTACAGCCTTCTTCATGCCCGGCCACCAGTGCTGTCGTCTGAGGTCCTGGTACATCTTCGCCACTCCAGGATGTACCGCTAAAGGAGAAGTGTGAAACTCCCTCAGCACTTCCTCTCGCAAAGCGACTGGTACCATGGTATGTCCTCTGAAAAGGATGTTGTGCTCTGCTCCAAGGGAGAAACCATCAGGTGCCTGTCCCGAGGATATCTGTGCACGCCGTGTCTCACAGTCAGCGTCCCCGTGTTGTGCCTCCCTGACTTGCTGCAGTAGTAGAGGAGTGACTGTGAGAGACTGAAGAAAGTTTGCTCCATCTCTATCCACGAAGGATATCTGCAAAGAGGCTAGCTGCTCCGTCGCGTCCTCGAGTAGCTGAATGCCCGTCCTCCTGCTGAGGGCATCGGCTACTACGTTCCCCTTCCCAGGGGTATAGACTATCTCAAAGTCATAGTCCTGGAGGAACTCGAGCCATCGTCGTTGTCTCAGGTTCAGGTCCTTCTGCGAGAAGATATACCTGAGACTCTGATGATCGGAAAAGACTGTAAAGCGCTCGCCCATCAGATAGTGTCGCCATGTCTTCAGAGCGAAGACCACTGCTGCTAACTCCAGGTCATGGGTAGCGTAGTTCTGCTCATGCGGCCTCAACTGTCGTGATCCATAGGCGATCACTGCCCGCTCCTGCATTAGAACACATCCGAGTCCGGTCCCTGATGCATCGCAGTAGACTACGTACCCTACTCCCTCCTCAGGCAACCTCAAGATAGGTGCGCTAGTCAATCTCTGTCTCAGCTCCTGGAAGCTCTGCTGACAACTGTCTGACCACACGAAGGGTTTCCCCTTCTTCGTCAAAGCTGTGAGTGATGTCGCAACTCTGGAGAAGTTCGGCACAAATCTCCGATAGTATCCAGCTTGTCCCAAGAAACTCCGAACCTCAGTCATGCTCCTGGGTGGCTCCCATGCTAACACAGCCTCAATCTTCGCGGGATCCACTACAACTACCGCCTCAGAGATAACGTGTCCCAAAAAGTGGACCTCACGTATCCATAACTGGCACTTCGAGAGTTTACCATAAAGCTGGTGCTCTCGGAGTGTGTCAAGAACAACTCGCAAGTGATAGGCGTGCTCCTCCTCTGTCGTAGAGTAAATCAGAATGTCATCGATGAAGACCACGACAAACCGATCGAGGTATGGCTGAAAGATCCTGTTCATGAGAGCCATGAACACTGCTGGAGCATTGGTTACACCGAAAGGCATAACCAAGAACTCATAGTGGCCATACCGACATCTGAAGGCCGTCTTCTGCACATCCTCGTCTCTGACTCTGAGCTGATGATAGCCTGACCTGAGGTCTATCTTCGAGAACCACCGTGCTCCCTTGAGCTGATCAAAGAGGTCATCAATCCTCAGTAGCGGATACTTGTTCCTCACTGTCACCTGGTTCAGGCGACGATAGTCAACACAAAGTCGCAAGCTCCCGTCCACCTTCTTGGCGAACAATATCGGGGAAGCCCAGGGTGAAACACTAGGTCGGATGAACCCCTTGCCCTGCAAGTCCTCCAATTGTACCCGTAGCTCTCGAAGCTCGGCGGGGGCCATCCGATATGCTGGAGTGGATATCGGGGTTGTCCCAGGGTACAAGTCAATATAAAAGTCTACCTCTCTGCGAGGAGGTAGCCCTGGAACGTCGTCGGGAAAAACGTCCACAAACTGATCCACCACTGCAGGAAAACCAGGACTCTGCACGTCAACTGCTCCAAGGATAAGGCTAGCCAACTGATGAGTGATAGGCTGTCCTCTCCTCCGCAGAAGTCCATCCTGTGCTGCTAAGGCTCCCTTCTCGCCGGTGAAGGTGAACCTGCTCCCGTCGGTGCGTACACATCGCACCTTGCGCCTAAAACAGTCAATCTGTGCATGGACCGTAGACAGCCAATCCATGCCCAAGATGACGTCGTAAGGCCTCGACGCTGCTACAAGAAGATCCCAGCCGAAGCTCTCGCCTCCTAGAGTAAGCTCACACTGCCGGCACCAGTGCGTAATCATCGAGTCTGCTCCCGTAGGAGTCTCTAGCCGTAAGGATCGAGCCAACGGCTCTGTCGGAATCTCCGAGCTCCGAACAAGGGCAGCGGCTATGAAAGAATGACTCGCTCCTGTGTCTATAAGAACTGCAGCAAGGGTGGAATAGACACAGATAGTACCTCGAATCATCTCGGGTGCGCCGTGGTCGTAGGCCTCTGCTGCCTGGAGCTGTGCCTGTCGCTGCCCGCCAGCTCCCTGTGGTCGGGGTGGACCTCCTGGTGGTGGTGGTGGTAGAGCCTCAAAGCGTCGGCCACCACCAGATGCTCGTCCAGCTCCTCTTCCTCGTCCGCCTCCTCCCTGCGGACCGCCACGGTCGACCCTCTGCCTCTGCCTCGGTGGTCCATCAACTGTCTGCTGCTCCTCGGCATGACGGGTCGGGCAGTCGCGAGCCATGTGGCCCTGCCCGCCGCACGAGTAGCACTGTCTGCCTCTCGGAAGACTGGCTCCGCGCTGTGTGCCCCGCACTGCTGAGCCAGTGCCCTGAGGTCGTCTGCCTGAAGGTCTGGTCTGTCTGGACCCCTGAGTCATCTGTCGGCTACCTGCTACCGAAGACTCCGCTACGTGTCGCCCTGCGGTGGGTCTCTGTGCTGGTGTAGACTCAGCAAGGAAGCTCTCGATCAGAAGGGCCCGCTCCAGTACTCCTGTCTGAGTCGGTATGCTGAGGGAGATCAGCGATGCCCCGATCTCGTGTCTCAAACCCTGCTCGAAGGTCCGGGCCCAGAAGAATGGGTCTCGTACCATGTCGGTCGATTAGCGCGAGAGATCGGTAAATCTCGCCGAGTACTGAGCGACCGTCATGCTGCCCTGCCGCAGCTGTAGAAGCTCCTGGATGCGCACCGCTCGGAGGGTGGCCGGGACGAACTCAGAGCGGAAGAGGCTCTCAAAGTCCGTCCAAAGTAGAGATGCCTCATCGTGCACCTGGAGCATCAAGCTCCACCATCGTCCAGCTGCTGCGTGTAATAGGCTCGCAGCGAGGATCACCATGAGGTCTGCTGGTGTCCTCACTAGCCTAAACACTCGAACTACTGCCTCCAGCCAGTCCTCTGCTGCCTGGGGATCCGTCTCCCCGCGAAACCTGGGCAGTCGCTGGCGCTGAAACTCATGCAGTGCGCTGAGGCGACGTGCATCGTCAGCGGCTGCTGCTGGAAGCATCGGGGGCTCGGCGGGTAAAGCTACCGCCGGTGCCACTACTGGAAAAGGGCCCTGCACCGAGGCCTCGTCGCTCGGTGGGCTGTCGTCACGCTCGACTCTCGGAACCCTAGCTGGCTGCCGTCGTGGGGCCATCCTGAAAAGGAAACAGGTGCGCCACGGTCATAACAGTATACCTGGTGAGCTGATATAAGTAATCACAAAGAAAACTTTGAAACACACACACAATCAATGTTTTCGTGCATTAAGTCGGAAATCAGAAGTCAGGGTCCTGGTGTACGGATACGTCGGCCGCCGCACCAACACTGGACTCCCTGGACTGATATCCACACTCAATACGCTAAACATTATTGCTTCACATAGAAAAGATCAGAGTTCGCGGTAGAACCGAACCCCTCTGATACCAATTTGTCACGACCCACCCTCGGGGTCCGTGCCGTGACTACCCCAAGCCCGCCTTCCATAGGCCAGGGGCTGGCGACTAGCACCGAGGCGTAAATCCCAGAAAAAGGGAAGGCATTGCCTTTGAAAAGTAAACACACACCACAGAGTAAACAAGCGGAAAGTAAACACTAAGCAAGCAGAGTACAACTGAAAGTGCGGAAAAGTAAATGGGCCAGTATACAAACCCAAACTGGAAGTAAAGTACAACTCGAAAAGGGAAAAACAGCAACTGAAAAGTAAAAGCCGCTACTCCGAGCTGTCCACTGGAAATCCCACCTGAAGGGTGGGTACAGAAAGCTCCTCTGCTCCACGGGTTCCGTCGTCCGTTCCGAGCACGTCCCGCCCAGTGGTCCACCTCCGGGTACCGTCCCGCTGTGCAAGCCTCAGCTAAGGTCAACGCTGTCCGTCGTCTGCAACCAACACAACGTAGTGCGGGCAAAGCCCGTGCAGGGGTGAGTATAAGCTACTCAGTAGGGACCCCGAGACCCCTGAAGGTCTCTCAAATCCACAAAGGATAAACCACGAAGAAAAGTACAATCACGAAGTAACAACCGACACTGCTTAGGTATATGCCCATACATATACCTAAGTCATCAATTAAAATACGCTCCAACCTCCGAGCCCAAGTACAACTCAGTCCACGCAGGAAAGTGTACGTATTCCACATAGGAAAGCAAAACATAATCCACACAGGATTGCACAACACAATCTACACAGGAAAGCAACAGGATTCAGCTCACACAGGTATACTTCTTCAAGGACGATAAAGATGATCACTGATCCATCTAAGTCGTCGGACCCACGAAGGATCGATAGGTAACTAACCCCCGCAAAGACCCACACAGGATCGGGCTCACACAGAACCTGTAGGCGCTGGCTCACACAGAACCGCTGAGCGCAAGGACCCACACAGGATCGGGCCCACACAGGACCTGTAGCACTGATCCACGTAGGATCGCTGAGTGCTGTAGTCGTCGTCGTCGAATCCACACAGGATCTCTGTACTGTCGTCGTCGAAGTCACAGTAGCAGTCGTAGTAGTAGAACAGTCGCAGCCAGCACTAGGGTTCCCGCACACAGCAAACTCGTTCGGAGGGTCCGCTCCACGAGCCGAGAGGCTGATACATCAACTGTCACAAAGACCAGAGTTGATGTATCCAAAAGTTCCGTATCGTCAAAAGGAACTCAACGCAACAGACGGCGCGTCGATCGGACGCCCGGTCTGAGAGTTATTGGCATTTTCGTCTCCGGGGCCCGGTTGGTTTTTAAGGCTAAACCAACCCGACCGTACTCCACCTGCGTCCAAACCTCGGGCGGAGTATGCCAAAAGATCCGTCTCACTAAGAGGAACACTACGCGACTGACGGCATGTCAATCGGACGTCCGTAGCTCAAGATATGAGTGTTTCCGCTCCGAAGGCCCGGTTGGTTTCGTGAACGAACCAACCCGGCAGAACTCAAAGTATACCGAAACCTTGAGTGCAATATACCAAAACGACCGTCTGGATTCAAGGATCGCGTTGCCGCAGACGGTTCGTCATTCGGAGGTCCGAGGCTCAAGTTATGGGCGAAAAACCAAATCTGGTTCGAAACGGGGGGTCCGGGTCCGGGCCGACCCGGCCCGACCCCCCCTGGGCGGCGCGGTGGCCGGCGGCGGCGCGGCGGCGCGGCGGCTCGGCGGGCCGCGGCGGCCAGTCGCCGCGAGGTGGCGGCACGCGGGGCTAAGCCCCGCGGTTCCTGGAAAAACGGCGCGGCAATTGTCGCGCCCTTGATTGAAACCGCCCCCACGTGGGGGCCGGTTTATTTAAGAGAACCAGGGGGGCCGGCTGCCCCCCTCCTTCAAGAACCGCCCCCCTCTTTAAGAGGGGGGGTTTTATGGGTTGGCCGGGGATTAATTCCCCCGGTTTTTAAGACATCCGGCCGGCCAGCTGGCCGGCCGGTTTTCTCAAACGGGACCGGAATTTCTGGTCCCCTTCTTCGGCTTCCGACGCCGGCGGCCCGGCCGCCGGTCTTCTCTTCCGCCGCGGCCCGGAACCGGCTGCGGTCTCCTCGTCCCGCCGCGGCCCGGAACCGGCCGCGGCGTTCGTCATCCGGCGCGGTGCGACGGCACCGCGCCCCTTTCACCGTGCCATGATTCTTTTCAACGCGGCGCGACGGCGTCGCGTTCTTGAAGATTTTTCCTTGACGTAGCGCGACGGCGCCGCGTAAATTATTTGTACGATCATCCGCGTGGTGCGATGGCACCACGCCACTTGCTTCCACCCGCATGAATAAACATGAACGACGGAGGGGGGGTTCGGCCGTGTTCGTGCGGTCCGGCCCCCCCCTCGCGTTAACAATAACACTTATATAAAATATTTAAATGCCTCAAGTAGACATGCGATCCACGAGCAAGAAAAGGAATAAGGAAACCAAAAAGAAATCAACAACCCCTACCTCGGGTTTAAGATTCGAAGATTCGTCTACGTTCCGCGGAAGACGGCGTCGCGGAGGTCGGGCGTCGCGGTCGTCGTTCGTCAAATCCGTTGACGAAGAGATATGGCCGAATAGATACGTCGTTGGCGAATCTTCGTATGCCGACGAAGGTTGTCCGAAGAAGAGGTGGCGTCCCCTTCGTTGACACGGTGAACGAAGAAAGGAGGTGCGGCGTTCTTCATCGGAAAAAGAGCGTTCCTCGTCAAGTCTTGAGGAAAGTCAAAATATAAAGAAAACAACGAACTCAAGAACCTCTACCTCGATAGTCGCACGTTGACGTAGTCGTGAAATATCGGTGTCGCGGAGGAAGAGTCGTTGTCGAATCTTCGTATGCCGACGAAGAAGGTCCGAAGAGGAAGCGGCGTTCCCTCTTGTTGACACCGAGGACGAAGAAGAGAGGCGTCGATCTTCGTCGGAGTTTGAGCGTTCTTCGTTCTTCGTCAGAGCTTGAAGATGAAGAGGAAGCTCTCAAAAAGCTCTCAAGGGGACAAACAAACAACCCATAATAAAATAAGATAACATCTTATTTTATTATTACAAAACATAAAAGAATTTCAAAAGTTTGAAATTCAAAAGAGTTAACCCCCAAAATTAATTAAGTAACTTAAGTCAATTAAGAGGGGGGTTAAGGGAACTTGAAAAGTCTAGGGGTTCGTGTGGACCCCACCACACTTAATCCTCCCAAGGGAGGTTAAGTGGGTGTGGGTCCCACTTCCAACCCCCTTTGGTAGGATTTTAACAAACTAAAAATAAAATTTGTCTTACACAAATTTTATTTAACTCAACTGAAAACCCCAAAACTTAACTTACAACCCGCAACAAACGCAACTCCCGAAAAGGTCTCTTTAAGCGAATATCGGCGTTGCGAGTTCATCGGTGCCCTCGGATTTCAATTCCGAGCACCGGATCAAAAGTTAGGAATTCCCGCTCGTTCGTTCACTGAACGTACCCGAGCCAAACTTCGGAAATTAATTCCGGGCACTCCGGGCCTCGGAATCAGGTGTCGTCTGAAACCGCACTCTTGTAAAATTCTAAAGAAAATTAAGAAAAAATTTCCCTTGAATTTTACGGGTCTTTACATAGACAGCCCCCCCAACCCTCGTGGACAGCCCGCCCACCCCCCTGGACACCCTCTTACCACCCCCAGACACCCCCATCCCCTCGGACTCCCTCCACCCCTAGAAATTCCCCCAACCCCCTTGACACCCCCTGACCCCACTGGACATCCCCCACCACCCCCGTGGATAGATCGACCACCCCCTATGGACAGCCTGCCCACCCCCTAGACAGCTCGGCCACCCCCTGGACACCCCGTAGCCCCTGGAAAGCTTTGCCACCCCCGAGGACAGCCCTCCCACCCCCTAGACACTCTGTACCCCCTGAACAGCCCCACCCACCCCTTGGACACCCCACTCAACCCCCCTGGACACACTGTACCCCCTAGATAGCCCCCAACCCCGGGAAATCCCCCCACCCTATGGACACCCCCAACCTCCCTAAACAGCCTCCCCACCCCTAAGGACAGCCCGACCACCCCCTGGACACCCCACACCCCCCCTGTACAGTCCACCACCCTATGGACAGACCACCCATCGGGACACCCCGACCCCCCTAGACAGCCCCCCACCCCCTGGACACCTCTGACCCCCATGGACAGCCCTTCCACCCCCTTGTACACCCCTCACCACCCTGGACACCCCCACCCCCTTGGGCAATGTATGTGATCACTAAAATTATCTACTAAAATATAAAATTTCTTCGATCTAAAATTTAGTCAACTCCTGAATTATTCTTCTCCATAAGTGTACATGATATTTTACACTCATGTATAGTTCTTCAAAGATATTTGGTTATAAATATATCATTTTGTGGCCTTTTATATTATGATTCTCATATAGAGTACTGTGTCAATTATGGTTTCATATAAATTGGACAATTCTCATTTACTTAAATATATTCTTGATGAAATTTCAATCTTATTGAATTTCTTTTGACGAAATGACTTATAATTTTTTTTTTACAGAATAGATAGAAGTTGGATGTATGAAACTGATCGGATCTCAAACGATTTTAAAAATAATTTGGAGAGCTTTTTAGATTTTTCATTTCACAATGCTTTAGATAGTGGTCACATACACTGCCCCTATTAAAAGTGTGTTGGAAGACCTTGGTTGAGCTGTGAAGAAGTCAGCTACCACATAACCAAATATGGTTTTCAAGCAATCTACAATGTGTGGAATCACAATAGGGAGAAAATTACATCTCAAATTGTTGATGATCCAAATCAGAGGACTATATTGGAGAATTTTTTATATTGCAAGTTTCAGTTTATTTATTATCATGAAAAAGAAAGGATTCTGACCCAAGAATATTTTGATATGAGAACACATGATGTGTCTAATGAAAATGATGATGTTGTCAGAGTAAAAAAATTGAATGATGCTACCAAGACTCTAGTATATCGACAATGTGATAAAATGAAAAAGATGCAATTTTTAATCTGATTGTTTAATGGGAAAACAATGTATGGGATTTAAAATACTACCATCGATTACATTCTTACCTTCTTTAAGGACTTACTTCCAGATGATGCAGATATTCCCTTAATACACTATATGGAATGGAAGTTAGTTGAGGAACTTGAATTTTCAAAAAACAAAATTCATGCTTTCCTGAAAGATTGTAGTTTTTTCTGGGAGGAAAATGATGAACAGAATGATTGTATAAAATGTGGCACATCCCGCGGGAATCTGAAAGCTGGTGGAACACCATCCCATGTGCCATAGAAAGTAATGTGGCACTTTCCATTCATCCCCAGACTCTAGAATCTTTTTATGTCTGATGAAATATCAATAAAAATGCAATGGAATGATACCGAGATAAAGAAGACTAATGATGGGTTGGTTCACCCTGCAAATGGATTTGAATGGAAGAGATTTGATGCTTGATATCCTGATTTTGTTGCTAACGTGTGTAATGTGAGATTGGGTCTTTCATGTGATGGTTTTAATCTGTTTGGAAAGATACTTACATCACACAACACATGGACCATTTTTATACACATTTATAATCTCCCCCTATGGTTTTGTATGAAAAAACCTTTCACTTTCATTAGTACACTCATATATGGCCCTTCTGATCCTAGCAATGATATATATGTATACATGAAACCTTTAATAAAAGAGTTTAATCTTCTTTGAGATGTGGGTGTGTGAACATACGATGCATGTTCGAAAGATATATTTCTGATGCGTTCTGCACTTATTTGGACGATTAATGATTTTATTTCTTATGCAATGATGTCTGGATAGAGAATGAAGAAAAAACTATCATGTCCTATGTGTATGAAGAATACACGATCCAGAAGACTGAAAAATCATTGTAGTTTCAGTTTTATGGGACATCGATGATTCTTTCCAATGGACCATCCATATAGAAATAATCGTCGAATATTTGACAATACCATGGGGACCGATGATCCACCTCAGTGTATGTCTAGAACTAATGTGCTTAATGAATTGATATATTTCAGTTTTTTATATGATAAGGGTCAAATGAAATCTAGAAAGAGAAATAATGTTTCCACTGAAACATGTTATAATTTGAAGAAGAGAAGTATCTTCTTTGATTTTCCTTATTGGTCAACCAATTTGTTACATCATTGCTTAGACGTAATGAACATTGAAAAAAATATATGTGAAATTTTTCTATTGATTATTCTAAATGTTAAGGTAAATAAAAAAGATGATTTATGGTCTCAGCATGACTTGGTGGATTGGGGCATCAGACTGGAATTACATCTTGTGCATATCAGTGAAAATAAATTGAAACTTTAATGTGATTCCTATGTGATGAAACTTACAGAAAAAAAAGAAATTTCTAGAAGTACTAGAGACTATTAAAGTTCCTGATGGCTATTTAAGCAGTATATCCAAATGGGTCAACAGAAGAGAGTTGAAGATAAAATCTTTGAAGACTCATGATTATCACACCCTTATAAATGAGTTTATTTCAATAGAAATTCGTCGTCTTTTTTCAATAATGTAAGGGTGGATGTTATTTGGTTGTGCCATTTTTTTAGTGATCTTTGTGATAAGAAGTTTTCCAAGTATCCCTTGCAAAATATTTTGGCAGATGCCCCATTAGTTTTGTGTGAGTTAGAGAAAATATATCCTCCATTATTTTTCACATGCATGTTACATCTGATTGTCCATATTCCAACTGAAATACTTCTTGTAGGACCTATTTATTTATTTTGGATGTATCCAACTGAAATAAATATGTACGCATTAAAGTCTTATGTCTGTAATAGGAACCATCCCGAAGGTTATATCGTGAACGATTACTTAGCTCAAGAATATATGGATTTCTACTCTATGGATTTGTCTGATCTTACTGCAACAAAAAATAGAACAATGAGAAACGAAGAAGAATAGTATGAGAAAATTGAACCCAATTTTCCATCACTTCCTCAAACAGGAGGAGTTTTTGGATCATATACATTGATGACATTAAGAATTGAAGAGCGGGAGATGGCGCATCGCACAGTTTTGTTCAACTATGACTTGTTTGATGACTACATCTTATAAATAAATTATATATTTATATCTTATATATATATATATATATATTTTTTCAACTATTCCTATTTTTATCTACAGGTAACATAAAAAGATGATAAATAGAAAGCATCGTTTTTTATCTTTGAGAAGGAGGGAGACTTTTCATAGCAAAGAGTTTTCTACTTGGTTAAAATTGAAGGTAATAATATTACTATTTAAAATAATTAAAGCAATAATTAATTATGATTTATATTGATTTATATTTCAGGTATTGATTTTTTCTGCTGACTCTGTCTCTGAGTAAATAAGAGCTTTGGATTTTGGTTCTAATATCATGGTTCGTGACTGTAAATCAATTATTATCAATGGGTACAGATTTATTATCACTCAATGATAAAATAACATGAGAACATAAAATGATGGTGTTATGGTTACTACCACAACATATTTTTATGCTAGTGCATCAGATAGTAGACCGCGATTTGAAAATGTAGGTTATTACAGAGTCATTGATAAAATAATAATATTGGATTATTATTCTCATTGATGAGTCACACTGATGAAATGTAAGTGGTTTGATTAGATGATGAGGTAGGGAAAATTTATTTACGATTTTGGATTTCAAGTAATTGATATGACTCACACTCTTGCTACCGATGAACCATATGTATTGGCATCAATGGCGAAACAAATTTTTTATGTCAAAGACCATCTTCGACCTAAATTTGGTGTCACTATTGAAGTAATTCCAAGAAATATTTTTGATGATGGTGATGATGGAATTGACACCATCCCTACTGCCATTGGAAACAATCCATTTATAACTTTTGATGAATCAAATAGCTCAATTGTCAGAGTTGACTGTGAACCGGAAGATGTTGTGGGAAATATATAAAATCATCCATTCATGTTCTCAATTATTTTGGTTTACCTAAACATGGGTTGTTAAGGTTGGTAATATTCAAATTGATTTAATATTGATTACAAATATGTTGTATCTGACTGGACCGTTATGTGAATTTTCAATGTTTATTAGTTGAAATTTTATTTAAATTTCATTTTCTAATTTGGAATTGAACTGTATTCAAACCTAAGAAACCTACATTTCTAACTTGGTGAACATTTCAATGCTTCAAATGTGATTTGTATAAAAATTTTATGACTCTAAGAACCATCTTTAATGTTTTACCAGGTAATGAACATGGTGGTTTGTATTCTTCTGAAAAAAATGTATTGAAACCTTCATCTTCTACCTGAGCTAAAGAAATTAGATTTTTCCTTAATTTTGACAACTTATTTACCACTTATAAATCTGGTAGAATCAATGTTCCATGATTTTAATAGACATATGACACTTAGTAAATAACCATCCTACTAAAAATTAAATTTCTTTATTACAACTTTTATGATTTATTGACTTCATTATATATTTGTTCAAGCTCACCTAAAAAAATGGTTAGTTAAATTATCTATAAATCTCTCTATTCCATCTCATTTATTTTGTTTTTTGGGTTACACATTATTTATCCTTTTCTATTTAATTCCATATTTGTTTTCAAATGCAGGAAATGAAACCAATTGAAGAGAGGTGACAAAAACAAATTATTAACAATAATCATCGCATGACTGAGTTGGGCATTCCACCACTAGTTCCTATAGTGAGTATTTTATTTCAAATATATATATTTAAATAATATATAATGTCATGTGATTAATTTTTTTTAAACATTTTTTTAGGATCCATCTATTAGGTGATAGTTATTTGATGAGCAGCTTAGTAGTGGTCCTAGTACTCATGGTGTTCGTATGATGGGGGTGGTATGAGAGCTAGACGATCTGGTCGGCGTACCCGATTAGACCCTACCCATCCCACTGACATACCATCCATCCCACAAGTTGATCCCGGTGTGTCATTAGGGACACACAGGAGATTTAGGCCTCCCATTTTTTCACCACTATTTACATATGACCCTCCTCACCCATCTGTGCCATATCTAATAATGATTCCCACTACCCATCTAGCATTTGGTCAGTCATCCCTTTCATCTTCTTTTACTTCTGATTACTTCTCTACAGGCTTTTATATTCCATATTTTTCGACTCCTACTCTTCCAGAATCTATCCCTATGAAGCATACATTGGGACCCACTCTATTGGTACAGGGTGTTCCTTCAGTTTCTATGGATCCAGCGGCGCTCATTGATCATACTAGCGCATGTATTATTGTACAACCCTAACAAATTTTTACACCATTATTTATTTTCATTATAACATGTATTGATAAAATATTTTTTTTTCTTTCATAACAGATAAATATACTAATAGGAGGTGGGGGATGGGGCATACACGTATTCATGCGGTGTGGAACCACCGCACACAGTTAATGGTGGAGTACAATGAAGATAGTCAGATGATTGAAAAATCAGGACAGCAATGTCGGAGTTTTTTGGCGACACTTGCCAAATACTCCAACATCTTTCTTGTCAGCCCGCTCTTATGGAGACAGATACCAAATGAAGTCAAGGATAAAGCCTAGGTAGTGATATGAGTAAAAAAAAATTTGTATTTAATGAAATATATTAATTTTTGTATTTATATGAATTAATATTTTGGTGTCAGCTGCGGTTTAATTTCCACAATAGTGAGGGTGGACGACCAGCATGTCTAAAGGATTTAGGCGGAATTTGGATAGATTATAAGCATGAGTTGTACATTTTATAACGTGATAGAGTGGGCATAGAGTTAGAGGTAGTCCCTATCATTGATTAATCAAATTATAGGTATTTAAATGAAATTTATCATGTTTTTGTTAATAATAATTATTGAATTTTATTTGGGATTCATCTAGAAGAAATAAAAAACATTGATGAAAAGAAATACTTCCACACATTTGGACATACTATGATGCCAGATCATGAGAGGCAGAAGGTATGACAATTTATAGTCTTTCCTTATGACTTTCACTTTCTATTGCTTCTTCCATAATTTATTCGATTGCTAAAGTTGTTATATAATTTTAGTTATGAATTTAGTGTTTTTTTGGTATCCTATTATTAATTATGGTTTCCTACATTCAATGTAATTTTAGAGGCATAAATTGAATATAGAAGGATGTGTGCCTCAAGAAAAACTATTTTTCTCGATTAGAAAGAAGAAAGATGGAAGTGTGGTTAATGAACCGACTCAACAGTAGATTGTAAGTTTTATTTTGTAGATTTAAATTTTTAATCTTTATTTTTTAACTTAATAATCTATTTATAATTGGAACAGGCTTCTTTAGAGGCCCTTGATGCCCTGGAACCAGTCAATTTTGGGCCAAAAGATCACTTATATCAGGTGTTGGTAGATGAGCACCCTGGTAGAGTATGTTGCCGACCTAGGGAGAGTATAGTTTTAATGAGGTATTGTCCCTCCACAGGTATGAGTTGTAGTGACACTGAGTTGTAGTAGGTTAAGACACAGGTATAATAGGCTGAAAAAGGGCCACAGAGATGGCAGAATAGTCTGCTAGGGCAAACACTGCATTTATGAAACTCATGGAAGTTTTATGTTCAACAATCCCACCAGAAGCCATAACTACTTGTGATGAATATATGTCATCGATGCGTTCTATATATGGTGCACCGGGTGGATTTCTAGTGGTGGTCAAGACAATGGTGAGGAGGAGGTCGAGGCAGAGGTGGAAGAGGAAGAGGAGGAGGCCGAGGCAGAGGAGGAGGGAGAGGAGGAGGATGAGGTGGGGGAGAAGGGAAATGAGGAGGCTGAGGCTGAGTATGACGGTGAGGAGGAGGGCAGGGACGATTATGGGGATGACGATGAAGACAATGGTGAGGTTGATGACGATGGTGATGAGGGACAGATTGATTTGTTACATTTTTTACTAATATTATTGACCTTTGATGTTTATTGATTTGTTTTTCCTGAATATATGTGTGATTAGGTTGTCCACATTATCTTTATTTTTTTAATCTATAAATAATAAAACTTGACTTGATGATTTTTTGTGACTAATTCACCCCTCCTATAGATAGCCCCTCCCCCCCACCCCCTGGACACCCCGTACCCCCTGGACAGCCCTGCCACCCCCGTGGACAGCCCGCCCACCCACTGGACAGCCCCTCCCCCTATGGACAGCCCTCCCACCCCCTGTACACCCCATACCCCATGAACAGTCGTGCCCACCCCCATGGACTACCCGACCACCCTCATGGACAGCCCGCCCACCCCACTGGACACCCCCCCTGTGGACAGCCCCCCATGGATAGCCCCTCACACCCCCATGGTCAGCCCGCACACCCCCTGGACAGCCTGACCACCCCCGTGGATAGCCCTCCCACCCCTGGACACCCCCTCCCCTCGTGCACAGCCCCCCCCCCCCTCCCCCCACCCTCGTGGACAGCCCGCCCACCCCCCTGGACACCCTCTTACCACCCCCTAGACACACCCATCCCCTCGAACTCCCTTTACCCCCTAGAAATCCCCCCACACCCCTTGACACCCGCTAACCCCACTGGACACCCCCACCACCCCCATGGATAGCTCGACCACCCCCCGTGGACAGCCTGCCCACCCCCTAGATAGCTCGCCCACCCCCTGGAAAGCTCTGCCACCCCCGTGGACAGCCCTCCCACCCCCTAGACACCTCGTACCCCCTGAACAGCCCCACCCACCCCTTGCGCACCCAACTCAACCCCCATAGACACACTGTACCCCCTAGATAGCCCCCCACCCCTAGAAATCCCCCCACCCCCTAGACACCCCCAACCCCCCTAAACAGCCTCTCCACCCCTAGGGACAGCCCGCCCACCCCCTAGACACCCCATACCCCCCTGGACAGTCCCCCACCCTATGGAAAGACCACCCACCGGGACACCCCGGCCCCCCTAGACATCCCCCCACCCCCTGGACACCTCTAACCCCCTGGACAGCCCTGCCACCCCATTTTACACCCCTCACCACCCTGGACACCCCCACCCCATTGGGCAATGTATGTGATCACTCAAATTATCTACTAAAATATAAAATTTTTTCGATCTAAAATTTAGTCAACTCCTGAATAATTCTTCTCCATAAGTGTACATGATATTTTACACTCATGTATAGTTCTTCAAAGATATTTGGTTATAAATATATCATTTTGTGGTCTTTTATATTATGATTCTCATATAGAGCAGTGTGTCAATTATGGTTTCTTATAAATTGAACAATTCTCATTTACTTAAATATATTTTTGATGAAATTTCAATCTTATTGAATTTATTTTGACGAAATGACTTATAAATTTTTTTTTACAGAATGGATAGAGGTTGGATGTAGGAAACTGATCGGATATCAAGCGATTTTAAAAACAATTTGGAGATCTTTTTAGATTTTTCATTTCACAATGCTTCAGATAGTAGTCACATACACTGCCCCTATTACAAGTGTGTTGGAAGACCTTGGTTGAGCTATGAAGAAGTCAGCTACCACATAACCAAATATTGTTTTCAAGCAATCTACTATGTGTGGTATCACAATAGGGAGAAAATGACATCTCAAATTGTTGATGATCCAAATCATAGGACTGTATTGGAGAATTTGTTATATTACCTGTTTCGGTTTATTTATTATCATGAAAAAGAAAGGATTATAACCCAAGAATATTTTGATATGAGCACACATGATGTGTCTAATGAAAATGATGATGTTTTCAGAGTGAAAAAATTGAATGATTCTACCAAGACTCCAGTATATAGACAATGCGGTAAAATGAAAAAATGGAATTTTTAATCCGATTGTTTAATGGGAAAACAATGTATGGGATTTAAAATACTACCATCGATTACATTCTTACCTTCTTTAAGGACTTACTTCTAGATGATGCAGATATTCCCTCAAACCACTATATGGAATGGAAGTTAGTTGAGGAACTTGGATTTTCAATAAACAAAATTCATGCTTTCCCGAAATATTGTAGTTTATTCTGGGAGGAAAATGATGAACAGAATGATTGTATAAAATGTGGAACATCCCGCAGGAATCCAAAAGCTGATGGAACACCATCTCATGTGCCATAGAAAGTAATGTGGCACTTTCCATTGATCCCCAGACTCCAGAATCTTTTTATGTCTGATGAAATATCAATAAAAATGCAATGGCATGATACCGAGATAAAGAAGACTAATGATGAGTTGGTTCACCCTGTAAATGGATTTGAATGGCAGAGATTTGATGCTTAATATCCTGATTTTGTAGCTAACGTGTGTAATGTGAGATTGGGTCTTTCATGAGACGGTTTTAATCTGTTTGGAAAGATAATTACATCGCACAACACATGGACGATTTTTATACATATTTATAATCTCCCCCCATGGTTTTGTATGAAAAAACCTTTCACTTTCATGAGTATACTCATATATGGCCCTTCTGATCCTGGAAATGATATAGATGTATACATGAAACCTTTAATAAAAGAGTTGAATCTTCTTTGGGTTGTGGGTGTGCACACATTTGATGCATGTTCGAAAGATATATTTCAGATGCGTGCTACTCTTATTTGGACGATTAATGATTTTCCTGCTTATGCAATGATGTCTGGATAGAGCATGAAGAAAAAACTATCATGTCCTATTTGTATGAATAATACATGATCCAGAAGACTGAAACATCATTGTAGTTTTAGCTTTATGGGACATCGATGATTCTTTCCAATGGACCATCCATATAGAAATAATCGTCGATGATTTGACAATACCATGGAGACCGATGATCCACCTCAGTGTATGTCTAGAACTAATTTTCTTAATGAATTGAAATATTTCAGTTTTTTATATGATAAGGGTCAAATGAAATCTAGAAAGAGAAAGAATGTTTCCACTGAAACATGTTATAATAGGAAGAAGAGAAGTATCTTCTTTAATTTTCCTTATTGTTTAACCAATTTGTTACGTCATTGCTTAGACGTAATGCACATTGAAAAAAAATATGTGAAATTTTTCTATTGATTATTCTAAATGTTAAGGTAAAGAAAAAAAGATGATTTACAGTCTCGGCGTGACTTGGTGGATTAGGGCATCAGACTAGAATTACATCATGTGCATATCAGTGAAAATAAATTGAAACTTTCATTAATTCTTATGTGATGACACTTATAGAAAAAAAAAGAAATTTCTAGAAGTACTAGAGACTATTAAAGTTCCTAATGGCTATTCAATAAACATATCCAAATGGGTCAACAGAAGAGAGTTGAAGCTAAAATCCTTGAAGACTCGTGATTATCACACCCTTATGCATGAGTTTATTTCAATAGAAATTCATCAACTTTTTTTCAATAATGTAAGGGTGGATGTTATTTGGTTGTGCCATTTTTTTAGTGATCTTTGTGCTAAGAAGTTTTCTAAGTATCCCTTGCAAAATATTTTGGCAGATGCCCCATTAGTTTTGTGTGAGTTAGAGAAAATATTTCCTCTATCATTTTTAACATGCATGTTGCATCTGATTGTCCATATTCCAACTGAAATACTTCTCCTAGGACCTATTTATTTTTTTTTGGATGTATCCAACAGAAATAAATATGTACACATTAAAGTCTTATGTCCGTAACAGGAATCATCCCGAAGGTTATATCGTCAATGATTACCTGGCTCAAGAATGTATGGATTTCTACTCTATGTATTTGTCTGATCTTACTACAACAAACAATAAAACAATGATAAATGAAGAAGAATAGTATGAGAAAGTTGAACCCAGTTTTCCATCACTTCCTCAAACCAAAGGAGTTCCTGGATCATATACATTGACGACATTAAGCCTTGAAGAGCGGGAGATGGAACATCGCACAGTTTTGTTCAACTGTGACTTGTTTGATGACTACATCTTATAAATAAATTTTATATTTATATCTTATATATA
This sequence comes from Viscum album, assembly GCA_963277665.1. Taxonomy (NCBI): domain Eukaryota; kingdom Viridiplantae; phylum Streptophyta; class Magnoliopsida; order Santalales; family Viscaceae; genus Viscum; species Viscum album. Next base: position 572,812,988 of record OY728151.1, read on the forward strand.
TGTATATAAATCTATTAAACTATTCCTATTTTATTCTACATGGAACATAAAAAAGATGATAAATAGAAAGCATCGTTTTTTATCTTTGAGAAAAAAGGAGACTTTTCATAGCAAAGAGTTTTCTACTTGGTTAAAATTGAAGGTAATAATATTATTATTTCAAATAATTAAAAAAATATTTAATTATGATTTATATTGATTTATATTTCAGGTATTGAGTTTTTCTGCTGACTCTGTCTCTGAGTAAATAAGAGATTTGGATTTTGGTTCTAATATCATGGTTTGTGACTGTAAATCAATTGTTATCAATGGGTACAGATTTATTATCACTGAATGAGAAAATAACATGAGAACACAAAATGACGGTGTTATGGTTACTACCACAACATATTTTTATGCTAGTGCTTCAGATAGTAGACCATGATTTGAAAATTTAGGTTATTACGGAGCCATTGAAAAAATAATAATATTGGATTATTATTCTCATTGATGAGCCACACTGATGAAATGTAAGTTGTTTGATTAGATGATGAGGTAGGTAAATTTTTTTATGATTTTGGATTTCAAGTAATTGATATGACTCGCACTCTTGCTACCGATGAACCATATGTAATGGCATCAAGGGCGAAACAAATTTTTTATGTCAAAGACCATCTTCGACCTAAATTTGGTGTCACTATTGAAGTAATTCCAAGAAATATTTTTGATGATGGTGATGATGGAATTGACACTATCCCTAATGCCATTGGAAACGATCCATTTATTACTTTTGATGACTCAAATAGCTCAATTTTCAGAGTTGACTGTGAACCTGAAGTTATTGTGGGAAATATATAAAATCATCCATTCATGTTCTCAATTATTTTGTATTACCTAAACATGGGTTGTTAAGGTTGGTACTATTAAAATTGATTTAATATTGATTACAAATATGTTGTATCTGTCTGGACCATTATGTGAATTTTCAATGTTTATTAGTTGAAATTTTATTTGAATTTCATTTTCTAATTTGGAATTGAACTGTATTCAAACCTAAGAAACCTATATTTCTAACTTGGTGAACATTTCAATGCTTCAAATGTGATTTGTATAAAAATTTTATGACTCTAAGAACCATATTTAATGTTTTACCAGGTAATGAACATGATGGTTTGTATTCTTCTGAAAAAAAATGTATTGAAACCTTTATCTTCTACCTGAGCTAAAGAAATTAGATTTTTCCTTAATTTTGACAACTTATTTACCACTTATGAATCTGGTAGAATCAATGCTCCATGATTTTAATAGACATATGACACTTAATAAATAACAATCCTACTAAAAATTAAATTTCTTTATTACAACTTGTATGATTTATTGACTTCATTATATATTTGTTCAAGCTCACCTAAAACAATGGTTAGTTAAATTATCCATAAATATCTCTATTACCACTCATTTATTTTGTTTTTTGGGTTACACATTATTTATCCTTTTCTCTTTAATTCCATATTTGTTTTCAAATGCAGGAAATGAAACCAATTGAAGAGAGGTGACAAAAATATATTATTGACAACAATCATCGCATGACTGAGTTGGGCATTCCACCACTAGTTCCTACAGTGAGTATTTTATTTGAAATATATATATTTAAATAATATATAATTTCATGTGATTAATTTTTTTTAAACATTTTTGTAGGATCCATCTATTAGGTGATATTTATTTGATGAGCAACTTAGTAGTGGTCCTAGTACTCATGGTGTTCGTATGAGGGGGTGGTATGAGAGCTAGACGATCTGGTCGGCGTACCAGATTAGACCCTACCCCTCCTACTGACATACCATCCATCCCACAAGTTTATCCCGGTGTTTCATTAGGGACACACAGGAGATTTAGGCCTCCCATTTTTTCACCACTATTTATTTATGATCCTCCTCACCCATCTGTGCCATATCTAATAATGATTCCCACTACCCATCCAGCATTTGGTCAGTCATCCCTTTCATCTTCTTTTACTCCTGATTACTTCTCTACAGGCTTTTATATTCCATATTTTTTGACTCCTACTCTTCCAGATTCTATCCCTGTGAAGCATACATTGGGACCCACTCTATCGGTATAGGGTGTTCCTTCAGTTTCTATGGATCCAGCGGAACTCATTGATCATACTATCACATGTATTATTGTACAACCCTAACAAATTTTTACACCACTATTTATTTTCCTTATAACATGTATTGAAAAAATATTTTTTTTCTTTCATAACAGATACATATACTAATAGGAGGTGGGGGAGGGGGCATACATGCATGCATGTGGTGTGGAACCACCACACACAGTTGATGTTGGAGTACAATCAAGATAGTCAGATGATTGAAAAATCAGGGCAGCAATGTCGGAGTTTTTTGGCGACACTTGCCAAATACTCCAACAACATTCCTGTCAGCCCGCTCTCATGGATACAGATGCCAAATGAAGTCAAGGATAAAGCCTGGGCAGCGATATGAGTAAAAAGATCTGTTGTATTTAATGCAATATATTAATTTTTGTACTTATAGGAATTAATATTTTCGTGTCAGCTGCGGTTTAATTTCCACAATAGTGAGGGTGCACGACCAGCATGTCTAAAGGATTTAGGCGGACTTTGGAGAACTTATAAGCATGATTTGTACATTTTCTGGCATGATAGAGTGGGCACAGAGTTAGAGGCAGTCCCTATCATGGATTAATCAAATTATAGGTATTTAAATGAAAGTTATCATGTTTTTTGTTAATAATAATTATTGAATTTTATTTAGGATTCATCTAGAAGAATTAAAAAACATTGATGAAAAGAAATACTTCCACACATTTGGACATACTATGATGCCAGATCATGAGAGGCAGAAGGTATGACAATTTATAGTCTTTCCTTATGACTTTCACTTTCTATTTCTTCTTCCATAATTTATTCTATTGCTAAAGTTGTTATATAATTTTAGTTATGCAATTAATGTTTTTTTGGTATCCTGTTATTAATTATTGTTTCCTACATTCAATGTAATTTTAGAGGCATAAATTAAATATAGAAGAACATGTGCCTCAAGAAAAACTATTTTTCTCGATTAGAAAGAAGAAATATGGAAGTGTGGTTAATAAACCGACTCATCAGTAGATTGTAAGTTTTATTTTATAGATTTAAATTTTTAATATTTATTTTTTAACTTAATAATCTATTTATAATTGGAACAGGCTGCTTTAGAGGCCCTTGATGCCTAGGATCCAGTCAATTTTTGGGCCAAAATATCACTTATATCAGGTGTTGGTAGATGAGCACCCTGGTAGAGTATGTTGCCGACCTGGGAAGAGTATAGTTCCAATGAGGTATTGTCCCTCCACAGTATGAGTTGTAGTGACACTGAGTTGCAGTAGGTTAAGACACAGGTAGAATAGGATGAAAAAGGGCCACAGAGATGGCAGAACAGTCTACTAGGGCAAACAATGCATTTATGAAACTCATGGAAGTTTTATGTTCAACAATCCCACCAGAGGCCAGAACTACTTGTGATGAATTTATGCCATTGATGAGTTCTATATATGGTTCACCGGGTGGATTTCTAGTGGTGGTCAAGACAATGGTGAGGAGGAGGCCGAGGCAGAGGTGGAAGAGGGTGAGGAGGAGGTCGAGGCAGAGGAGGAGGGAGAGGAGGAGGATGAGGTGGGGGAGAAGGGAAATGAGGAGGCTGAGGCTGAGTATGAGGGTGAGGAGGAGGGAGGGGACGATGATGGGGATGACGATTAGGAAAATGGTGAGGGTGATGACGATGGTGATGAGGGACAGATTGATTTGTTACATTTTTTACTAATATTATTGACCTTTGATGTTTATTGATTTGTTTTTCCGTAATATATGTGTGATTAGGTAGGTCACATTATCTTAATTTTTTAATCTATAAATAATAAAACTTGACTTGATGATTTGTTGTGACTGATTCACCCCTCCCCTAGATAGCCCCCCACCCCCTGGACACCCCGTACCCCCTGGATAGCCCCGCCACCCCCGTGGACAGCCTGCCCACCCCCTGGATAGCCCCTCCCCCTGTGGACAGCCCTCCCACCCCCTGTACACCCCATACCCCATGAATAGTCATGCCCACCCCCATGGACTGCCCGACCACCCTCGTGGACAGCCCGCCCACCCCACTAGACACCCCCCTATGGACACCCCCCCCCCCCCCGCCCCAACCCCCCCCCCCCTAGATAGCCCCTCACACCCCCGTGGTCAGCCTGCCCGCCCCCTGGACAACCCCCTACCCCCCTGGACAGCCTGGCCACCCCTGTGGATAGCCCTCCCACCCCTGGACACCCCCTCCCCTCATGGACAGCACCCCCCCTCCCCCCCCACCCCGTGGACAACCCTCCCACCCCCCTGGACACCCCTACCCCCCTTGGCTAGCCTACCCTCCCCTTTGGACAGCCCGCCCAGCCCCCCTGGACAACCCATGATAATGTTAGGAACTTACACACTGAGAGGGGGAGAGTAAAAATCAATGATATGTTTTTATTTTAATTATCCTTTCTATTGAAACAAGCTTTGTCTCATGTTAAAGAATTATCACTTTTATAAAAACAAAAAAAATAACACTTCCACATGAACTAAATTATTTAAATGGTTCACTACTCAATAAGAATAGTTAAATCCATGTTATGGTTTGGAAATAATCCAATACCACACAATCCACAAGAAAACAATCCTTTAGTATGGATAAAAGCAAGTTTGATATACTCTTATAGTTATGTATCTCTATGATAAATACAACTATGAATGTGATTATTATAGAAAAATGGTGTTATACATGTTTGTGTAACATGTTAAGAACTTTTCACAAATTTATTCAAAACATGTTACTCTTATTTTTTTAACTTTCACTTTTGTTCACTTTTGATAACTCATTCAAAAATTCTTCACTCTCATGGACAGCCCCCCCCCCCCAGCACACCCCCTACCCCCTGGATAGCCCGACCACCCCTATGGACAGCCCTCCCACCCCCCGGACACCTCCACCCCCCTGGACACCCCCCACCCCCAGAACACCCCCCCCCCCCACCCCCACCCCCTGGAATTCCCCCCCCAGGACACCACCCCACCCCCTAGACACCACCATGGACACCCCCCCTAGGCACCCCCATGGCCACCCCCCCCCCTCCCACCACCCTTGACAGCCCCCCCCCCCACCCCACCCTGATGGACACCCCCCCCCTTCACCACCCTGGACATCCCCCACCCTGGACACCCCCCCCCACACACACACACACACACACATCCCCACTAGACACCCCTTCCCCCGGGACATCCCTTCCACCCCCATGGACAACCCGCCCACCCCCCCCCTGGACATCCCCTCCTCATGTGGATAGCCTCCCCACCCTCTGGACACCCTGTACCCCCCCTGCACAGCCCCTCCCACCCCCCTGAATAGCCCCCTACCCCCGTGTACAGCCCCGCCCACCCCCTGGACAGCCCCCCCCCCAAGACACCCCTACCCCCCGTGGACAACCTGCCCACCCCCTTGGACACCTCATACCCCCTGGACAGCCCCTCCCACCCCCATGGACCACCCCCCTACCCCCATGGACAGTCCCCCACCCCCGTGGACAGCCCTGCCCACCCCCCTGGACACCCCGACCCCCTGGACAGCCCCGACACCCCCATGTACCCCCCACCCCTGGACAACCTCCACCCCCTGGACAGCCCCCCACCCCCGTGGACACCACCCCACCCCCTTGGATACCCCCCCCCCCAACCCCTGGACCCCCCCCCCCTAAAAAGCCCCCCAACCCTCTAGACACCACCCCACCCCCTGGACACCCCACCTAGAAAGCCCCCCCAACCCCCTAGACACCACCCCACCCCCCTGAACACCCCCATGGATATCCCCCCCCAGACGCCACCCCTCCCCCCTCGGGACACCCCCATGGACAACCCCCCCACCCCCCAAACACCTCATCCCCCTAGACACCCCCACCTCACTGGACACTCCTACCCCCCTTGGACAGCCACCACAAACCCCTAAACAATCCCCCCAACCCCCTAAATTCTGAATTGAATTAAATATTTTTTTAATTAACTTATGACTTGTGTGTTAATGGTGTATGGGTATACTTGTTGTATGTGTATACTTTATGTAATTACCTTATGAATTATGTGTTAATTCGGTATGTGTGTAGAGGATAATTAAATACAGAATTGGAGGTATTCAGATTTATGTTTGAATAATGTGTTGGATGAATTCTATATGAATTCATACAGAAATATGTATGAATTTAAACAGAATTCAGTATGAATTCATACATAATTTTGTATGTATTATGTAGGTATAATTGTTAATGGTGTATTGTGTTACTTGCTGTATGTGTATGTATTATGTGGATATTCTATTGTCTATGAATTTTGTAGGCCTACTGATGGAATTGATGCATCTCCATAGGGGGCCTGGTGGTGGACTAAATGCAGCTGTACAGGGGGAGGTCAGCAAGCCGTCTTGCTGTTGTAGGTATAAAAAAGATATGACAATGGTTCACAACCGTTGGTATATGTGTAAAACCAGAACTTATACCAACGGTTTACATAAAACCGTTGGTATAAGTATATGCCAACGGTTTGTAAACCGTTGGAATAGATAATTTGACTTGAGACTTACCAATGTTTTTTGGCAAACCATTGCTAAAATTCTATACCAACAGTTTACAAAACCGTTGGTATAGAGATATTTCATTCTATTACTCACAGTTTAAAACTATTGGCAAACATATATACAAACGGTTTACTGAATCCATTGGTATATACTTATTTTTTCATACATATCCCAATGATTCTCATAGAACCGTTGGGATATGTCTATCCCTACAGATCAGGACCCAACGGTTTGGACAACCATTGGTATAGTTTAGACCAACGGTTGTCCAGTCTTTACCAATGATTTTAAACCATTGGTAAAGCTAAAATTTCTTGTTGTGGGTGGGTCCCATACTTTGTATATCCCTTCGATGCATCGACAAGTTCTCAAGAGATGAGTAAGTTGTGAAAATTAAACATTTTTCTACCTGTATTTTTAAACTATATGAAGGATAGATCTTGATAGTAGAGGTTTTCATGTTCCTGAGACATGGTGTCCAATAATTAATTATTTCCTTCATTTTGATTCAGTATTTATTATCCATGAAATTTTCACTATGACAAAGTTTATGGATGAATTCAATTCTCAATTTATTGATTAAATGGGATGTATTTTAGTTTTTAACCTTTCCATATTGATTTTTTATTTATCTAGTTATTTGAATGGAATTTATTTCTAGTTATTATGTTTTCATATTTTTTATGCACTTCCTTATCAAGTTTTGGATTACATGGTATTTGAGTTCAATTATTTACCATACCATAATTATTATTATAATTGATTCATTATTACTTTTCTTATACTTTACCCTTACTTATCATTTGATATCACCCTTATTTTGTTTCCTTTACCCATGAATCCAAGAATCATATAATGAAATATATGTATGGATATACTAGATTGAATATAGTTATCCTCAAAATAAAAAAAAATGTTGTAATTAGTGTATTCATTTGTAATAAAATACTCTTGTATGTATCTGGTTTACCAAGACTACTAAAATATTTTTTCATTTGGGATTGATTCCTTGTAATTATGCCAATGTAATGGTATTAGAAACTGGCTTTAGGCTCTCTGGATTATAGTTTCTACATGAAGAGTATCCATGGTGCCTATATAAAGATTTTGATACTAGGAGATAGTGTGTATAATTCCCATATTATAATTATACATGAATATGAATCTATATATCTCTCTCTATCTCTCTCTAAAACTAAGGATCTAACAAGAAGTGAGTAAGATGATATCCTTCCCAATTGATGGGAGATTCACATTAGTTATGGATACCCAAGGGGGAAGGATTATGTTAGATTATTTTAGTCACCACTATCAATATTTTTTGGTGGGGCTTAAATATAGTTGGGATAAATATAGAATAAGGCATTTTTTTATTCTTCTTATTTATTTCAGTCCAAGTTAATGGAGAGATATTGTGGCTTTTTAGGTTTTTGTTGATGTTTTTTTGTGTTTGAATAAGTGTTATCCCCTAAAAACCCATCATATTCCACATTATAGGGTTTTCATATAATTCTAATGGCATGAGGAGTCATTGAATTTGATGGAAATCATACCCTTACTATTTTGGGTACACCCTAAATTCTTTTCACTGTCCTCTAGTGATAGGGGTTATTTAAGGCCTTATGGAATCTCAATTAGGGTAATTCAATTCATACCTTAGTAAAATTTATTAATAACACACACTACCAAAATCTATAATAAGAAGTGACTATGTAGACCAATTCCTTTAAACTAGTCCCTTAAAGTCCAAAGTTTTAATATCCCACCTCTAACACAAAGAAACCTATGGATGAGAGGGTTGGTTTCAACTCTTCTTGTTATCTAGTTTCTCACTTACTTAATTATATTTTGGGTCATACTCATCTTGAGATATTTAGTGGTGGTCATATAGATAATTATATAATTTCACTATCTATGAAATAAAAAAAATATAATATATATATTCAATACTTGATCTATAATCAAGAGGTCCAAATAATTAATATCCTTCATTATCAATTCTAGTGGAACTCCCATAATATTCAAGCTCAATAATTTTTCCATGAGTAAGATAATATTATAATTTCAAGACCAATAGATATCTATCAAAACTACCACCACCACCATCGTCTCATATATCATATTTAAATCCAATGGAACTAAAAAGATATTGAAGCTTAATAACCAATCTATAATAAAAATATGATTCAAGGTTTAAGGCCAATAATAAATTTGTGGAAAGTGGACTTGGTCAAAAGCTCTACAGGAAGAGGATAGAAATATCAATGCATGTGGTACACCCATATCCACATCTACAATCATAATAAAAATCCAAGAGATAATTAATTTTATATAAAATTACATCCATGCTTCCTATAAAAACAAGTATCACTATTAACCTTAATTTTACTACATTATAACAATGAAATAATCATTATAATATTATAAAAACCCCATATCATTGATGTCATCATCATCACCATCCCCACTAGTATCATTGTTATAAAACATCATCATCATAAAATCAAAATAGAAAACCTCATCAATGTCATTATTACACCCAAAGGGGTATATTATATTGTTCATTAGAGTAAAAACCTAATCACATATCAACATTTAAAGAAGAAACCTACTAGAGCCTCGCTATCTAAAAATTAGAAGACAAACTCTATAATAAACAATGATCCCATTGGAACTATGTCGTACCAACACTTGGAAACTCTAAGAAACACAAACCTTTTAAATAACCAAGTAACACAAAACTTTTGAACTAAACAAAAGAGAGGGGAAATGTAAAATTTGGTCACTAAATCAATTAAGAATCAAAGATATATGATACTGAAAAAAAATACTCTAATTACACCACTTTCTAGAACATAAACAAAACTCTGAGGGGTGAACTTGTGTAACGTCCCATCCTAGATCACAATATAACCAGTGTCTAGACTAGTTCATCATAGGACCTCAGGTGTGCCTCATCGTATGCTAGTGGCTTCCAACTAGTAGTGGGGGTGTAAGATAGTAAAGTGGTTGGACTATCCCCCTTTTTATTAGTGTTCAAAATATCAATAAATGACCCAAAATCATCCACAGAGATAAATAATCAAATTACACATAAAATAATGAACAACTGCAACAATACAATGAAATGTGGTAATGTTATAAATATAATTGTTGTATATAAAAGAAATCCCACTGGTCAGGTTATAGATACAATTTATAATAAAAGAAAAATCAACAAAATGGCTTAAATTCATATCCGAGCATAATCTCATCTAATCTTATAATACTAATAGATCTATCCTACTTGGCCACACTATCCTAGGCCACATCCCTCTCAAGTTCCTGAAATATAGATGTAAAAGCTTCTTGGGTGTCCAAGTGCATTGGAAGCCTGAGAAGAATGTGAGTAAAAATCAATAGACTGACACCAAGATATCTAAACATATATAGTTTAAATAATTTTATACAATAAAATGATAAACAGTGAGTATTAATTGATAAATTAATACTATATATAAAACAAACTTGTAACCCTCGAGTTATGATTTGATACCCAAGTTTAGTAAAACCTACTTTGGAACATTTCTGAATATCTCTAGTAACATCATGGAACCAAGATAGACACAAACATATTAAAACTTGAATTGACACATTTCTAAATACCTCTATCAAGTGGTAGGTACACCGGACAATTATGGACCACCCATGCCTTGACGTATTCTTCTTCCTAGGATGAATCACTAATATCAGATATCGAAATTAGAGTTTCTTTCTATCTGGAAAACACCTAATCAATCATCTCACCCACATTAATAAAAATAAACATACTCATCTCCATCAGGAACTGAGGAGAAACATACTCGTAGCCCTCAAGCATCAATTAATCATGTGTATATCCCTTAGGAATTCTATACCCTGCATCTAGACTTAGGAGGTACATTATCATGTATCCATCCCTTAGGTGGTCCACCACCATACACATATCCCTTTGGGTCCAATAATAATAAGGATTCATAATAATACATAAACCGAAAAGGGGTCATGCAACATTCCTCCCATAGGCATCACTCATAAAATATTCATCTCAAAAATATGAATCTAAAAAGCAATTCACATTAGCAAGAACCAATTATAACAACATTACATCATAATATGTATTGGACAAATCCTCTAATTACCACTTATCTAGCCATCTAAATCTCTTAGGTTTAGGATCTAAATTACCTTCATAATTATATCAATATTTTTTTCATTTATAATTTTAAACCCCATGGTCATTAGCATGTCTGTTTACACACAACACATCAAGTAAAAATGGTAAGATGGTTACACATTATTTAACCAAAAATATCCCAATTTATTTTATGTCAATAAATCAATCAATTCATAAGTCATTACAAGGTGGTAAATTTATCCAGCTAACAAAATCAAGGTTATAATCAATTTAAACCAAGTTATCTATTTCCATGAAAATTATAACTATTCTATTCTCCCATCATTTGGAAATAAACACCATTATTTCTATCATCAAATACATTCATATTTAAGTCTTTACACCAATAATAAAATTAATTTTATTCATGTTATTTGGGTTTAATCCTCTTAATTTCCCTTTCTAGGGTCAACTGTTAGCACACCCCTTGGGTGGACACAAGTCCAACGGTCAATACCAATGGTTCTGAATGAATCCAAAGGGCGATATATATATGTCTAACACATCAATTTATCTAATTAAATAGTTCATTTGCACAACATTATGAAATGATCTAACATATTAAACATACTAGGATACTTTTAAATAAACAATTAGGGATGTTTTTAGACCACCTAGTTCAAACAAAGTTAACCCCAAGCCAAGAAATGTTTGATAACATTACCCACATTTCCCAAGTCCAATCATAATTTCCTCAAGTATCATGAGCTCCTATATCATGACAAAGAAAATAAAATAATTATTTATAATTAATTTATAATTAATTTCATTATAACAAAGAACATTTTACCAAATGATGAAATATAAACATGTCCAAAGATGTACCAAGCAATGATGCCTAACCAGAACAATGAAAAACTTTCCAAGGGTGGTCTGTAGTGCGCTTCCAAATCCATCCTGGGATAATCCATAAATCACAATAATGAAAAAAAACAAATTTAACACAATTAAATTAAAAAAACATTAAAGATCAACCCAATGATGTAATTTAATGGATCTCCCTTCAACAGCATGCATTCACCAACATGGGATACCCTCTCACCACACCGATCCAAGATCACATTTTTTGATCATCCATACCCATCTTAGCAACCCTAGCTCCAAGAAACTTCATCATGATAGAATCATTGAAAATTGGGTAATTTTACTTCTCATGAAACTCATAATCTAGGATGTGAGAAATACCTAATTAGTTATACTGATTTGACAGTTGATAAAATAAATTTAGGGAAACCCCCTTTGGAAAATCGAAACAATGATAAACCTAAATAGATCAACCCATGAACACAAATATAAATCACCTTAGAATCTATTCTTTCAAGAATTTAAGGAATGTATGACAAAAATAAATGATTCTCCATCCGATTTATAAATTAGAATTTAGAAATGGAAAAAGGATAAAGAATATTTCAATAAGAAAATGAAATATCTAGGGTTATCAAAGGATGGATCTCTTTGAGAAAAATCCATAAAAACTAGAATCACTTTAATTGGAAATAGAATGAGATTCACTACTATAAAATAGGCCTTTAAAAGTGCTAAAATTGGAATTTATCAGTGATATAGAAGAGCTGACTGCTAGAGGTTGATTTAAAGCCCTATGCTTTTATTAGCGCTAGAAAAGCACCGATAAGGGACCTCATTTATCAGTGCTTTTATTTAGAACTGATTAAGGGGACCTTTATCATCACTTTTAAAAGAATTGATTAAGTGGTCCTTTATTAGGGATAAAAGAGTGTTTAAAAAGAGTTTATTTATCAAATCTTCAAAAATCACTATTAAAGGGGGCTTTATCAACTCTAAAAAAAGAACTGATAAAGGGGCATATGCAATGTGTTATAACAACACACCGATGTACTAGAAATAGTACCATAAATCAGAAAAATTTGGTACAAATACAAATTTTAAATGAAACAAAATTTACCAAACAACTACAAGAAAAAACACTATATTATAGACATTTCAAAAATTGTTTTATATAATTATATTATTTAGTACAAATTTTTATTTCAATTCAAAAACATCAATATTATTTTGTATTTTTTCCCTGACCTCAACTCATGCTATTTTAAAAAAAATCACTTCTCGAGAAAAGTAACACACCTGTATATGAAAAAAAATTATTATTTTAGTAATAATATAAAGAAATAAATTAAACAAAATGTATAAATTTCAAACTAACCTTTGATTCATACCATGAATATTGTGAATCGAATTGAGTTGCAGTTGATTCTTGGATGTCTCGCCATTTCTTGTTCAAATTCAAGCATTATCTCAATGAAAAGTAAATAAATAATTATAAGAGAAAGTTTATAAATAAATTAATTAAGTAATAGTGGATGGAATGATGAGAAAGCAATCTAGGCTCGTTTTCTTAGTATTAGGGATGTGATGCACTTTTTAAACTAAAATAACACTTATATATTGAAAACACACACTTGGAGTCATACTGGTCATATTTTTCATTGTATTAATGTTTTTCTAATTCCAACACATCCCAAATGACTTATGTATTTTTTTTCATAAATTAGACAAATATTCTTAATTAATTTTATTGGTTTTGAGTATGTCACTTTTTTTTCTTACTAAAATATCATTTTAAACTAGAAACGCGCACTTTGAGCCATACCAGTCACATCATGTGTTGGTTTGACATGAGATTGATTCTCACACATCCCAAATAACTTATTAATCATTATCCTAAATTATCAAGACTGTATGGTCATTTTTTCTAGGTTTTCAATGGGCGACACTTTTTGAACTAAAATATCAATTTTAAAAAGATAACGAACACTTTGATCCATACTAGGAACATCATGTATCAGATTGAGGTATAAATGATTCCTATATGTCAAAAATTACTTAACGATCATTTTACTAAAGTATAAAAACAATAAGAATGATTTTTCTCAATTTTGAGTAGGTTAGTTTTGTTTTTTACTAAAATTAAAGTTGATTTTAAATAAAAAACACCCTTAGAGCCATATTGGTCACACCATGTGCCGGATTAATGTGAGACTGATTCCTACATGTCTAAAATTACTTACAGATCATTTCAATAAAGTATAAAAATAATCCAAATTCATTTTCGTATTTTGGAGTATGTCGCTTTTATTTTTTAATAAAATTTCATTTTAAACTAAAAAACACACACTTTGAGTCATACCGATGACATCGTGTGTTTGTTTGATGTGAGACTAATTCCTACACATCACAATTGAATTGTGAATAATTTTTGTAAATTATTAATACAATCTAATCTAGTTTCTTTTTTTTCAGTGAGTGAAACTTTTTGAACTAAAATTTCAATTTTAAACTCATAACGAACACTTTAAGACATACCATGCACATTATGTATCAGATTGAGGTTTTGATAATTATTACACATAAGAAATGACTTATGGATCCTTTATTAAAGTATAAAAACAATATGAATGTATTTTCTTAGTTTTGAGTATGTCATTTGTAACATCCAGACCCAGCTTACCACTAAAACAGTAGTTGGACCAATGGGTCACATGGCCTCAAGCACATCACTCTGTATGCGATAAGTTTCCGACTAGGCGTGAGGGTACAATGGTGGTATAGTGGGGAGACTATAGCCTCGTGGTAAAAATCCTGCAACGGTATAACTTTTTTAAATCAATAAATGACAGTAAAGGAAATAATAATAAAATAGAGAACATTTGAATAATAATATAATAACTAAATTAAAGTGTACCCAATGCCAATTTACATCAATGAATGTTTGAAAGATGATTCTACAAGTACAAGTAGTAAGAATTAAAAAAATAAATAAAATTTAATAAAAGAATAATATCCTAATAGTCATATTCATAAGCATTTTGAGCACCACCTCAGTCCTCTTCCCCAAATCCATCCTAGAATGTAAATCAACCATTGAAAGTTGGATGCTACCCTTTACCAGTACCTGCAGAAATATAGTCTACTTGGGTAACAATGGTTCCAGAGAAAGGTGTGATATACAATCTCAGTAGCCCATCACCCACATTGTTTAGACCATTCCTTTTCATGAAATATAAATTAAACATTTTTCTATAGAATTAAATGCATAAAGGAAGTTAAAAAATAAATAGATGCATTGGACCGAGTTCCACTTGGACACCCATCCAATTTACCTACTTTGGTGTATGCTAATGAGTATAAAATAGAATATCCTGTAATGGTAAGTTGAGTGAATTAATATTTAAGAATATTTATTGTCCCAAATCTTAGGATTGGTCTTGGAGGATACATACCTACATCTATAAAACCAAAGGATCATTTCTCATTTTGAAAATGTTTATTTACCTTTTTTTAAATTTAATTTTAAAACCACTTTAAAAAATATAGAGAGACACCCTAATCCCATCCATGAAAATCTAGGACTTTCCATGTATCTCTCATGAGGATTGTTTTATAACCAATACCATGGAGTCCATCCATGGTGACCCAAGTGTGAAGTCCCATGTGTCACTCCAATCATGTTGGAAAAAGTCAACTAATATCCTTTGAGTTCATACCTGGTTTCGTATGTAGGGTCCCAAGTCTCACTTGAGGCATGGTACAACCATCATGCCTTTGAGCCTATCCAAGGGGTCTCCCCTAGGGAACCAGTTTCACTCATTTGGAGATTAAATAGATAACACCCGGCGATCCCATATTAGGCATAGCTGATATTGACCACGACATGTTTACAAGGCATCATCATTTATAATAGGCGGAATGAGATTCCATCCAAGGGTTCCTTAATTTGAAACCCCCCATATCACCTATGTACTAAGATAAATCTATTATACAAGTAATTAATTTTTAATAAAAATAAAGATAGACCAATTAATAATTTCAATCTTTTGAAACATGAAGGTCATTTTAGTCAAGACATATCCATTTTATTGGCTCATTCAAGATATGAGGCATAAGTAATAATCACGTATACCATTGGTTTAATTCAAACATTTCATCTAAGGCATGGGTGGAGGGTTTAACACAAGGCTCAACACCCAATTAAAATCAATTAATCACTCAAGGCATATTATTAAGAGTCAATACCCCTCAAGGGAATTTAAGCAATAAAAAATGTAAGGTTCATTTTTTATTCTAATTTGAATCACCAAGATTAAGTAAGAAAATTATAAGGTGTGAAGCATGAAGCTCAAGGACCAATCTCATGTCCATCCATTTATCTTAATTCAATTTTAAATATTAATTGATTTAATAAAAGAGTAACTCACACATGGTGATTTAACCATTTATGGCATGGGAAAATGGCCATTAATGGTGGGATCACCCAATAGGGTGGAAAAAACCCAATTAAATGACCCACATATGGGTTTCTTTATAAGGAAAGGTCACATAGGACATGGAAAACCCTTTTAATATATTTATTAAGAAGAAACAAAGATTTTCCAGATGGGTTTGACAAGCGGCATGATAGCGCGTCATTTAAAATATGAAAAAATGATGGGAAAGAGTTTAGAACACCTAAATAGATTTAGTAGTTCTCCACACACCCATTATTGAGGCTCGATTCGACCCAGAATAGAATAAATTGAATTATTTTTCAAATAAACTAAAAAAAGGGAAAAGATGTCACACCAAAATAGCACAATGGATGGAATAATGACCTTAAAATAGAAGAGTATGGATAAAAGATATTAAAGAGGTATTTCTATTTATTTTGATGGAAAAAGGATTCAGATGATGAATAGAGGATAAATTAAGATCCCTAGATTCTAGGAAATGAGATCCCATGTGTGGAAGGAGGAAGAGAATCTCACTAGAGTAGAGGATGAAAATAAATGGAAAAAGGGATAAAGATTTCATTAAGGGAAAAAGCATAATTTCACCCTAAAAATTGGGTTTCATGGTTAGGATGTATGGTTTGGTCAAACTGTGCACCAACAATGTGGCACCCACTACCTAGGAAGCCCACCTCTCATGGTTTACCCACACAGATTACCTAACTAGGAACCAACTGTGCGATGAATAATTCTTAGGTACTCTTTAAGAGGCATAAACATGTGGGATAGGCACACGTAATGGGTAAACCATGCACATTCTGTGTGATGATTTCTTATCCTCTGATTTAGGCCACACAGTTTACTGCTAGGGGCCATAGAGTTTTATAAAAACCATACACCATGTTCAGACCACCCGAACATGAGTTTCCAGAATCATGTGCTTCGGAAACTACATCAAACATGGGGGAACCCATTGGTCCTTTACCCAATTCTAAAAAAAATACTTTTAATTGTTCCAACTCATATAATTCAAATCTGAATCTCAGTTTACAAAATGGAAGATCCACCAAAAAACAAAATTCAAATTCCTTTATAATTTCATTTGGTCTAAAACATGGGATGTTATAATCTCCCCAACTTAGAACTTTTGATCCCCAAGAGGACTTGAGAGAATGAATAAAAAACACTCAACCTACTCGGGTCATGAGATATCATTCAAATGATCATGTTTCATTTCCAAATTCCTAACACACCTCTAAGTAACACCTTAACATAATGTATAAGAGCTGTTCAAACTCAAGAAAACTCTTGTTTCCAAGTTAAAGCATTGACACAGAGCTTACCTGATACCATAAAACTATATACATGATCTCCGTGTCATCTCTTTATACACTTGGCCTATGGAAATTCCACCATAGGTTCTTGAATTTAATGGTAAACATAGAATCACGATACCTCTACCATCAGAATTGCCTTTCAAGGCATGCCCATAGCATTCCAACAATGATCATGACATGATACAAAAATTGATGTAATGGTCAACTCTAAACTGAACCCATTTGAACTTATCATGTTAACCTTTCCCGGAAAATAGGTTGTCAACATCAACTTTGTATATTTCATACATGACAAGGTTTCTAAGAGGTTCCTCATCGACTGAATATAGAAAGAGAGATGGATATCAAGTCGCACCATCCTTGGTTGACTACCCTCACAACACCCATCTAAGATGATTGGTGCATTTCAAAATCTATACCTGATTCCTCAAGAAGAATTCTTCTCAACAATTCTTCAAGCTCAAACACCCAATCCTATAATCTTTTTTTGGTGATGCCTCTATCCAAAATACCCAATTAAACTATCATGTCCCAGCATGAACATAGATGTAATCCCAATCCATCACACCCATGTAAATTTGTTTCTAATTATATGGGAATTTTATGAGTCTGTGAAAAATGACAACGCGTGATTCTGAGGCCTAGAGTGCCCAGAATGAATTTCTAAACTTTTTCTAGGGTACATTCATTAAACGTGCGAGTGGGTTTTTTTAACTTTTGAACCGGTACTCGGAATTGAAATATGAGGGCACTATTGAACTCAAATCACCGGTATTCTCTTAAGGGGACTTTCACCTTGACCACAGTAGGTCGAGGGTGAAAGATAGAATTTGGGTTTTTCGTGGAAATAGAAATAAAATAAAATAAACTTTTATTTTATTTTTCTTTTTGTAGAAACCTCCCATGTGGATGGTTTTAAGATGGGGACCACCAGAACTAAAACCTCCAATATGAGTTATGTAGGTGGGGACCACCCGAGACTAAAACCCCCTTGAACTCCTCTCTTAAATGTGAGGAAGCCTCTTGAACTCCCCCCGCTTTAATTGTGCCACCCCCTTGACTAATTATACCAACTCATAAATTAATTAATTAAGCCAAAGCCAACAAACAAAATAGATAAACATATTCTATTATGTTGAATATTTCATTCTTGGGGTGGAATTGTGAGAAAGGATTGGCAAGATGAGAGATTTTGGAGGAATTCTTCTTCACCAATGAAGAATGATCCTCCAACGAAGAACGCTGATGCATGACCTCGACTTCTTCCTCGAGACATCCTCCAACGTGGGATATCTTCAATCAATGATCATCCTTCCCTCCTCATCGACGTAAACAAACAAATGAGGTAGGGGTTTAGTTGTGTATGATTATATATTCCCATGCTCTTCCATTCTAAAACAAAGAATGCGGATCAGCTCTCTAACTAGTTGATCCACAAATGTTTTCTTTTGCGGATTTGGGAATAATAATTGCAGGAGGTTATAGGGTGGTTGTTTGAATTTCTTCCCCTTACCGATTCCTGATAATTCATTGTAAAATTAGGAAGATTTTATAACCGCTTGTTGCTGCTCTAACGCGGAGAGTGCCAGCCAAACAAACATGGGTTGACCTATCTATAAATCTTGTGTTTAATTGTGGTGTTCTTCGTGATCAAGGAGGATGGAAACCAACTTCGGTGGTGAATGAGAACTGGGGTCGGCACCATGTCCAGCTGCAACGGAGGCGAAAAATGGAGGGTGGTCGGTCAAGTCAGCCGCCAGTGGAGACATGACACACCACTGCGCCGCCCGCGACACCCACTGCCCTGCGGCCTCACGCAGCTTCGCGGCCCCCGCGGCCTCATGCCGCCTCGTGGCCCCCGCAGCCTCGTGCCGCCTCGCAGCCCCCGCGGCCTCGCCTCCCAGCGGCCCCCTGTGACCTCGTCACCCCGCAGCCCTCTGCGGCCTCTACGGCCATCGTCGCCCCGTGGCCCTTCGCGGCCCCCACAGCCTTGCCTCCCTCACGGCCTCTGCACCGTCCTCGCGCCACTCTACGGCCTTCGTGCCACCTAGCGTGGTTGGACCGGGCCCAAAGGGCTAGGATGGGTCGAACCGGATTAGATCGGGTCGGCCCAGGCTGGGTCGGACCGGACCCAGGACAACTTTGAACTTTTCACTCTATTGGCCATAACTTTGGCACCGGGTGTCCGATTGACGAACTGCCAGTGGCACTAAAAACCTTGGAGAGAGACAGTCCCTTTGAGTATACCCCACTAGAGATTTGGATAAATTTGGACTATGGTCGGGTTGGATCGAGCACGAATCCAACCGGGCCCTCGGGACTAAAAGGATAATAACTCACAGACCGGGTGACTAATTGACACACCATCTGTTGCGTTGAGACCCATATGACATGGCGGTACTTTGGGAAACTTCTTCGGGGGACGGGTCATGAAAAATTGGTATCAGAGGAATCGGTTCTAACATAGAACATATGACTCTAATATTTTTAACTGTAATAGTGTTAAGTGTAGTGAGTGTGGTTATCAGTTTAGGGAATCCATTGTTGGTGCGGTGGCTGACGTATACATACAACAGAACCCTGACTTATGATTTATGACTTAGTGTATGAAAACATTGATTGCATGTGTGTTTTCAAGAGTTTTATTTGTGATATTTTTGATTCATCTCACCAAGTATAACTTATAGACCATGGCACACCTGTTTCTTTTTAGGATGCGTCCATACAGACAGCTAGCCAGGGTTCTTAGAGTAGTACGCACTGATATCCCACCGAGCGACGAGGCCTCTGTATAGGTCCCTCTTCCAGTAGAGGCACCAGTGGAGGCACCAGTGGTACATTACCTGTTGGGACACTGATGCCACCATCTCCAAAAACATAGGGTGCATGCCGCTTGAGCACGTTTCAATAATTCTAGTGCCAGAGGCCACCTAGGTTCAGTGGAGAGATGGACCCATAGGTGGTTGAGGATTGGATGGAGGTCATGGTGAGAGTTTTCCAACTGGTAGGGACATTAGCTGATCTCATGGTGATCCTTTCCACCATCCTTCTATATGGTGTAGCAGGTAGATGGTGGATCTTGATGCGCCTATTTCACGGCGAGGTGACGCTTCTCTAGGCAGACATCAAGAGCCTGTTTCGGTCCGAGTTTGTCCCAGAGAATCTTCGCGCAGTGCACATTCAAGAGATTATTCAAGTGCATTAGGGTAGCATAACTGTAGCTCTATATTCAGTAAAGTTCACCGACCTAACATGATACTCCACAGATATGGTGTGGGACCCATTCTTTAGGGCCCGGACCTTTGAGTAGGGACTCAAGTGGGAGATTAGGGCTTCGATGATTTCTCTGAGCATCCCGACGTAAGATGGGGTGTTAGAGAGAGCCCTCATAGTGGAGAGTTTCCATGCTGAGCAGTCACCAGCAGAAAGACCCACTGCCAGTCATCACGTAGCGGAGTCTTCTGCAGCTGGCAGTAAACAGATGTCGCAGAGGTCCAAGAGGACCAGACCTATAGGTGGATGACCACAGAATTCAGGGTCGGTTGTGGAGGGCACCTGAGGTAGAGCCAGTCATGCCAGGAGTGGGTAGTGTTACGCATGCGGCGAGCAGGGTAACATGGCTCATGACCGTCTGACTCGTCATATGGATGATCAGCAGACAGTCGAAGGACTGCCCAGGCAGGGACAGAGGTTCAATCGAGGAGGTCTACAGGGAGCAGGCGGATGTGGCAGAGGAGTAGGTTGTGCAGCTGGTGGTGGGAGACGATTCGAGATGTTACCGCCACCACCATCATGTGGTCCACCCCGACCATAGGGAGCATGAGGACAGGGGCGAGCTCAGCTCTAGGCAGTTGAGGCCTATGATTACGGCACTCCAGAGATGATACGAGGTACGATCTGTGTCTACTACACCTTAGATGTAGTACTTATAGACACAGGTACCAGTCATTCTTTTATTGTCACTTCCCTCGTTTGAAGCTTGGAGATTCCAATGGAGTCGTTGGCTTGATCCTTATGGATAGAGACTTCTACATGAACGGATTCAATGATTACGCACTGGTGCCTGTAGTGTGAGCTTACTCTAAGAGGTGAGAGCTTCATCTGGGATCTCCTAGTAGTGGCGTTGAGGCCTGACGATGTCATATTGGGTATGGAATGGTTAACTACAATCCATGCTCAGATTGACTGTATTAGGAACAAAGTGCAGTGTGTCCTCAAAGATGGGACCATTTTTACCTTCACCGGTGAGGAGGGAGCCTTTGCAGCACAGGATGGACTTACCCAAAGGAGGGTGAAGCCGATCACTCATCAGTTATCTAGACTTACCCTCGGAGTGGTTGATGTGAAGAGTCTGAGATATCCTGTAGTGGTGGATGAGTACGTGGATGTCTTCCCTGATGATGTTTCAGGTCTACCTCCTCACAGAGAGGTGAACTTTTACATTGATTTGTATCCCAGGGCAGCACCGATAACTACACTAGCATATCGGATGGCTCCCATGGAGCTTTTTGAGCTGCAGGTACAACTGGAGGACTTATAGGGGAAGGGATTCATTCATCCCAGTGTATCTCCTTGGGAAGCCCCGATTTTTTTCGCCAAGAAGGTGGATGGGATCTTGAGGCTTTTTTTTGACGATCGGTGCCTAAACTAGGTGACCGTGAAGAATAAGTACCCACTTCTGAGGATTGAAGACCTCTTTGATTAGCTAAAAGGAGCACAGTGGTTCTTGAAGATATACCTCGGATCAAGCTATCCCCAGCTCAGAGTATGAGATGATGATTTGCAGAAGATGTCTCATAGATGTTGGTATGACCATTACGAGTTCTTGGTTATGCCATTCAGCATAACCAATGCTCCAGAAGTGTTCATGGGACTCATGAATAGGATCTTTCAGCCATACCTTGATCGCTTTGTAGTAGTCTTCATAGATGACATTATGATCTTCTCGACTACTGAGGAGGATTGTTCTTATCATTTATGGGTAGTACTGGACACACTATGAGAGCACCATATTTATATTAAGCTCTAAAAGTGCCAAATATAGATTAGAGAGGTTCACTTTCTGGGACATGTCATATCAATGGCTTGAGTTGTAGTGGATCCAGTGAAGATTGAGGTGGTACTTGCTTGGGATCCACCTAGGAGTGTGATGGAGGTACGGATTTTCCTAGGATTGGCCAGATACTACCGAAGATTTGTGCCAGATTTCTCCTGAGTTGTAGAACCACTTTCAGTACTGACGAATAAGAGGAAACCCTTCATGTGGTCAGAGAGATTCTAGCAGAGTTTTCAGGAGCTGAGGCAGAGGCTGACTAGTGCCCCCATCTTGAGGCTTCCATTGGAGGGTGTAGGGTATGTAGTCTTCTGTGACGCATCAGGGACCAGGCTTGAATGTGTCCTGATGCAGGAGAAAGCGGTGATCGCATATGGTTCTCAACAGTTAAGACAACATGAGTAGAACTATGCTACCCATGACCTAGAGTTAGCAGTAGTAGTATTATCCTTGAATATGTGGTGACACAATCCAATGGGCGAACATTTTACATTCTACTCTAATCACAATAGTCTCAGGTATATCTTCTCTCAAAAGGACCTGAACCTAAGACAACGAAGTTGGCTTGAGTTACTCTAGGACTATGACTTCGATATAGTCTAAACTCTTAGGAAGGGGAACGTTTTAGTAGATTCACTCAGCAAGAGGTCTGGTATATAGCTACTAGGTGAGGCAACAGAGCAGCTGGTCACTTTGCAGATATCCTTTGTGGATCAAGATGGAGAATCTTTTCTTCAGTCTCTTACAGTCACTCCCCCAATTCTTTAGTGAGTCAAGGAGGTGCAGCATGGGGACACTGATTGTGATACATGACATGCTCAGATATCCATAGGACAGGCACCTGATTGATTTTTTGAAGGTGGGGAGCCTATAATCCTCTTCAGTGGATGTACCATGGTACCAGTGTCACTTTAGGAGGAATTGTTGAGGGAGTTCCACACATACCCTCTAGCAGTACATCCAGGAGTTGTGAATATGTACCAGGTTCTCCGAAAACAGCACTGGTGGCTAGGAATGAAGAAAACATTTGTAGATTTTGTCTCTCGGTGCCTCACTTGTCAGCAAGTGAACACGGAGCATCAGGTACTAGCACACTTGGTTCATCCTTTGGAGGTCCCATAGTGGAAGTGGGATGGGATATCCATAAACTTCATGATAGTACTTCCACATACATCCAGGGTACATGAATCGATTTGGGTGATCGTTGACCGACTCACCAAGTTGACCCACTTTCTACCGATCAGAGAGTCGGGTTCAGTAGAGAGATTGGGATGCCTCTATGTGTAGGAGATTGTGTCGCTACATTGAGTTCCCTCAACAATGGTCTCCGATTATGATACACATTTCACTTCCTGGATATTAAAGGGTTTGTAGGAGGCTTTCAGGATGCAGCTTCATTTGAGCACCGCCTTCCATCCTCAGACGGATGGCCAGACTGAGATGACCATTCAGACCCTTAAGGACATGTTGCGTGCTTCCTTCCTCGACTTTGGTCGAAGCTGGTAGAATCACTTACCTTTGGTGGAGTTTTCATACAACAACATCTATCACTCCACCATTGGGATGGAACCTTTTGATGCATTGTATAGGTGACCTTGTAGATCACCTTTGTGTTGGATTGACCTAGGGGAGTCAGCACTAGTGGGACTAAAGATGGTATGGGATACCACAAAGAAGGTTCAAATCATCCAGGAGTGGATTAAGACTGCACATAGAAGGCAGAAGTCATATTTTGATAAGAGACGGAGACCTCTGGAGTTCGATGATGGCGGCAACGTCTTTCTACAGGTCTCACCTCGATAAGGATTGTAAAGATTTGGCCGAGGTAAAAATTTATCTTCGAGGTTCATCAGACCATTCCAGGTCCTCAGTGGAGTTGGTTAGTTGGCATACCACTTATCACTTCCCCCTCAATTGCACTGGGTGCACGATGTCTTCCACATATCCTAGCTGAGGTGATACGTGCATGACCCTTATCACTTCATCGACCACAGTGAGCTAGACATCGACGATGGGGAGAATTTTTCAGAGGTTCCAATGGAGATTGAGGATCAACATGATCGGGTCCTTCGTGAGTAGTAGATACCTCTGGAGTGTGTTCCCTGGCAGCACAAGAACCTCCAGGAGAGAACATGGGAGTGGGATGCTCAGATTCGTGCTCAGTACCCCCACTTGTTTCCTTAGTTTTTGTTGTGGCATATGGGGACACAAATCCCAGTGGTGGGGAGAATGTAAAGACTAGGAAATTTCATGTAATTTTTTTTTCTAATTATATGGGTATTTTAAGAGTCTGTGAAAGTTGACGGCACATGATTCCGAGTCCCGGAGTGCCCGAAATGAATTTCTGAACTTTTTTTCCGATACATTTAGAAAACGTGCGAGCGAGTTTTTGTAACTTTTAAACCGGTACTCGGAATTTAAATCCAAGGGAACTATTGAACTCGAAGTGCTGCTATTAGTTTAAGGGGACCTTCACCTTGACCGTAGTCGGTCAAGGGTGAAAAATAGAATTTGGGTTTTTTGTGGAAGGAGAAATAAAATAAAATAAACTTTTATTTTATTTTTATTTTTATTTTTGTTGAAACCTCCCATGTGGATGGTTTAAAGGTGGGAACCACCTGAACTAAAACCCCCCACATGGGTTATGGTGGTCGGGACCACCCGAGACTAAAACTCCCTTGAACTCCCCCCATCAATGTGGGGAAGCCTCTCGAACTCCCACCACTTTAATTGTGCCACCCCCTTGATTAATTATACCAACTCGTCAATTAATTAATTAATCCAATTTAAAATTATTCCAATAAACAAAATAGATAAACATATTCTATTATGTTGGCTATTTCTTTTTTAGAGAATAATTGGGAGAAATTATTGGAAAGAGGAGAGCTTTTTGAGGAATTATTCTTCACCAACGAAGAACACTCCTCCAACGAAGAACGCCGATGCACGACTTCGACTTCTTCCTTGGGACATCCTCCAATGTGGGATGTCTTCAATTGATGATCATCCTTCCCTCCTTATCTACGTCAAAAAATTAATGGGGTAGGGATTTATTTGTGTATGATTATATATTCCCATGTCCTTCCCTTATAAAAAAATAACATGGATCAACTCTCTAACTAGCTGATCCCAGAATGTTTTATTTTGCGGGTTTGGGAATAATCATTTAGGGAGGTTGTACGGTGGTTGTTTGAATTTCCTCCCCTTAACTGTTCTTGATAATTCATCGTAAAATCATAAAGATAT
Source organism: Viscum album (assembly GCA_963277665.1). Classification (NCBI taxonomy): domain Eukaryota; kingdom Viridiplantae; phylum Streptophyta; class Magnoliopsida; order Santalales; family Viscaceae; genus Viscum; species Viscum album. The sequence continues at coordinate 572,838,718 of OY728151.1, forward strand.
TATAGCTTCTTTCTACCGCTCTAACGTGGGGAGTGCGGGCCAAACAAATATGGTCTGACCTCTCTGCAAATCCTGTGTTTAATTGCTGTGTTCTTCGCGATGGATGATGAAGGCAACCAACTTTGGTGGGGCACGAGAACCACAGCTGGCACCTAAACTGACTATGAAAAAGGTGAAAAATGGAGGGAGAGCGGTCCAGACGATCGCTAGCGAAGACACGGCGCACCACCGCACCACCCGCGGCCTCCGCTGCCTGCAGCCTCCGTCGCCCCCGACCTCCGCCGCCCGCGGCCACCGCCGCCCGCAGCCACCCTGGCCCCGTGGCCCCGCAATTCCCATATCCCCCTCCACCCCATGGCCTCGTTGCCTCGCGGCCCTCCACGGACCCCGCATCCTTGCTGCCCAGTGGCCCTCTGCAGCCCCCTGCGGCCTCGCCGCCCCGCGGACCTCTGCAGCTGTCACCACCCCACGGCCCTCTGTGGCCCCCACGGACTCGCCACCCTCGTGACCTCTGCCCTGCCCTCACGGCCTCCACACCGCCTCGTGAGGCCAGACTAGGCCCATTGGGCCAGGTCGACTCAAATCGGGTCAGGTCTGCCCAGGCCGGGTCGGAATGGCCCGGGCCAACTTCGAACTTTTTGCTCTATCGGCCATAACTTTGGCATCGATCATCCGATTGAAGAATCACCAGTAGCGCTGGAAACCATGGATTTAGGTGGTCCCTTTGAGTATAACTCACTAGATATTTGGATAAAGTTAGAGTATGGTTGGTTTGGATCAAGCATGAATCCAACCGGGCACTCAGGACTAAAAGGCTAATAAATCACAGACCAGGCGACCGATTGATGCATTGTCTACTGTATTGAGACCCCTATGATGTGGTGGTCCTTTGGGATACTTTTTCTGGGGATAGGTCATGACATAACCTTTTGAAACAACTCATAAAATACTGAATGAGTTTCAGTTTAACCTTGTAATCATTAACTGGAGTTCAAGGAGCTTATCCAAGGAAAACCTTAAATGACACTTACAAGTATGATGTAGTTACAAAGTCGAACATCCACAAATAAATATTGTTGACTAACACCAAAGAGTAAATTATTCTAGAAATCATGTTATAATAGAATATTTTGTGTCCACGAGTTCATCCAAGACATTCTAACTTGGGATCCTAGGTATCACTCATGACTAACCATGCCTCCACAACAACCATGCTTCTAGAGTGCACTCTCATAGAAACTTACCAAATAATCCCAAATATTTCTAAAAACATTAAGGTGGCATAGGACTAATGCTCTCTCAGTGTACTCAAACTATACCAAGATAGGCATCATGTTCATATTTAAACCGAGAGTACACTGAAAGGATTAAAATGATCTCCAAAAAAAGGTTCGGAGACACTATCACTACCAAGAGGGTGAAGAGCATGGTATGATTCTAAACTAGCCTTTCCAACTGCTGAAGGAAGTAAATTTGAACCATCATCGTATGAATTCTTTTAGAGAAAGCTCGGCTTCACCTGCTGACACACTACCATTAACTGATCACCAAGCCCATACCACGCGAGGTATTTCATGATCGCTATAACTTAACCACCAAAGTCCATTCCTAACTAATGGCATATTCATAGGATTTTATTACAGCCAATCATAACATCATCATGCTCTCAATAAAGCACTGACTTTAATAAAGTATTACTATCCACAAGATATTTGAGTGAGTCTTTCCATTTTGGAATGGTCTTCTAGGTTGTTCTCCTTATACTTGGAAGGAAAAATTTAGCCAGAGTTGACGTGATGTTACCCACCTTAAGAATGTCCCTAACCTTGTCTTTAATAGAGAAAGGGATCTCATTCCATGGAACATTCCCCAATGACCACTAAACATGGGTCTTAGAGGTTTCCATCATGCTTTAACAAGCGTTTAACTGAGAACACAGAGATAACCATCCACTCAAAGAAAATAGGATATATTCATTTTTAGACATACATGTAACTCCTATATTGAGTTACATCCATTTTTTCCTTGGAATTAGGAATAAAATATAAAACAACTAACCAACGTGTCAAACACTTGATACTCTTAAAACGTTATCCCAAGAATTGGGATGATTTTGATTACACTAGACACTCAGGTCACTCTACCCCAAGACCAATTAGAGTTTAAAGCATAATAACTTCAGATTAAATGATTAACATTGAACTCAAATAGTTAAATGTACCATTTAACAAGAAAATGGGTACCACGTATATCAATACATACTACCCTGAGTGTTCAGAAGTAGAACGACACATCTGTGACATTATCCATAGGAACAAATGTCCATATGCATTCAAGTATCTAGTGGCCTAAAAAATATTGAACCTAAATTAATACTACTTCATATGAAAATTAACCTAACTAATGGCCTATTGGGTTGCCCATCACTAGTGAGGAAGAAGAAGGGTAAGACACCCTACCAAGTGACTTACCATGTCCTTAGCATGTCCATCCCACTAGAACTGAGCATTTCAAAACACTCAAACTCAAATAAAGGATCAAAAAAAAATAACCACCCATCAAAACAAGGGTTTAGATTTAGAAACTAAGAGTTTTACACAGGACTATGGCACCTGAACAATACAACAAAAGAGTAATTTTTTGCAAGAAACCAACCAGAGATTTAAAGGTTCAAGGGTGATACCCTCAACAACTATACCCTAACCAAAATAGAAAGCATTGACCCTACCAAGTGATCATTCTTGATAAGGTCACTAAACCTAATAGGAAACAACACTTAAGTCCAATCTATTTGAAAAGAGGCTAATAGGTAACACTCTCGCACCTGTTTTAAAGTAGAAGGAAGGAAGGATTTTAACTACCCTTACACAATGGAAAGGATAAAACAAAACTTGAGGTTTATTTAAAGCTTTAAACCAAAACTCATTTTACTATTTAACATTTTAAAATTTATTTTTAAGGAAAAACCAACACTATCCACAAGGAAAAACAGTAATTACATGTTGAACTACCTTTTTAAACATTATTTTTTAGCTAACATCCCATTATATTTAGGCCATTTTATCATACACGTACCATTTTAAACACTTTTTATTTAATTATAATGCCTCAAAAAATAGCTCAATGAATATTAAATGGTCTTCAATTAATTAAATAGGTACTAGTAAAAAAGTAAACCATCCAACATTTACACTCTAAGCCATATAGATGGATATGGTAACATTTTAAAGTCCCACCACAAAAATCATACGCATGCCCCTGGTTGTTTCACTTTATTAACAACACGACCCAACTGAGCTACTTGGGTCATTTGTGCATTTTCAAACTTAGTTATATTGGTCATTATGCCAAAATAAAAGATATAAATCCCTTAAAAAGTCAACCAAGACATTTAATGTCAGGATTGAAAAAAATCATAAATTTCTAAATAAGATTATCATAGCATATGGTTTGATTTTAGGGGTGATCTCCCTTCAAATTATAATGTGCACATAAATTTTACAAGTTGTAGGTAGCCCCCATCTAACCGCAAACATTTTCATCCATAATATAAGAAATTTCAATGGCCTTAACATTTATGTAATATTCTCTAAGTATATTGAGTGCATTAATAATGGTATAGTTATATGATTCATCACTTTCTAACTTATAATGTTATCATACACCATATGAATTGGAAGTTAACTCCCCTTTAATCACAAAAAGTATGTTCAACAAATGATAAAAAAGCAAATAAACATGAAAAATAAAAAACAATCACGCTAATGAGTAACATAAAAACAGTAAGCACTCATACATGATAAAATAATCACAAGTCATAATAATTAATCATGGAAACAACTATATAAGCATGAAAACACAACAAAATGTTGATAAAACATGCAAGGGATATTAAGAGATTTCAGAAAACTAAAAAATGAAATATAAATGGCATAGAATATGAATTTAATGTGAGTTCATACATTCCTATAATGATTCATGTAATGTCATACCCTTTCCATATCAGGCAAAGGGAAAATTCTATAAATATTATAAATTTTTAAGTAGAAGAAATTACTCCAATCACACAATGTGAAATAAAAATCAATTGTAATTACAAACATCATGAACATCAGTCCCACCCCTAGTCACTTAGACTTTTCCCCATACATGGGTTGATCACTCCAAATAATAGATATTATCTAAGAACTAATACATTCTAAGTCACATGTATACTAGCCTAAAACATTAATATCAAGGAAAATAATGGCTCTGATACCACTTTGTAATGTCCAACCCCAAAATACCACTAAAAGGGTCGCCAGATCGGTGGGTCACATGGCCTCATGTGTGACTCCCCATATGCTAGAGGCTACCTACTAGAAATAAGGGTCCAATGGTGGTACTATGAAGATATTATACCCTCAGGGTTAGTGTAATGACCTGAACTATTATAAATAAAATCCCCCATTAAAAGTTATTGAATGTCTTATTATAAAATGTTTATAGAAAACACATGAACTTATTTTATTTTATTATATCCAATTGGATTTAAAATACTGTGAAGTATCTTCACCATTGAAAATATAGTCATTGAATAGTGATCACATGGCTTGTATAAATATAAGGTTTTAAAAATCCAATTGACATAGACCAAAGAAGTGATGGCCTCAACCAGTAGGATTGTACCCTATGAATCCCATTTATCAGAGTATCTGAGGGAGATAGTGTCTTTGGGATTTTTCCTTAACCAATCCTAAGTTGATATGAAACAACTTAAGTATGAGCTAAACCATTTATGGTAGAATTTCATGCTCATCAAGATCACGACCCAAACCATGTTCGTCAGACCACCCCATGAAAGTCCCACCATCGTAAACCTTACCCATAGGGTGTATGATGGTGTATTAAATAGATATGTATCAAGACCCTAGAAATATGATTGTGTAAATTAGTTTTTACAGAATGATGAATATATTTTTATCCTGTTATTATTGCTTTATTAATTATTTATATTTTAATATAATAAAACAAAAATAGAATTTTTGGGTAATTATCAAATTCAATTAAGAAATTTATTTTTTGCGAATTAATGGAATTTTTAGACAATTAATATTTTAATAAAATATTATTATTAAATAAGTTTTATTAAATATAAATGATCCTATAATTTTTATGAAGTCAAATGTAATTTTTATAATGGTTCAAAAACTGCTATTGTCAAAAACCCATCATTTTCAATAAATTCTGGTTACTATTTTAAAAGTGAAAATTCACATATTTAGAAAATAATTTAGATAAAATGAATATTATTTTTTAAATCATAATATCAAAATTATCCAATAGTTAATTTTTCATAATTTTTTTATATAGTCAGATTTTCAGGTAAAAATCAAATACCATATAAATATACATTATGTATTATGACATAATAATGGCCCCAAATGTTGTAATAAATACTATGAAGGGTATAAAAGACCAAATATATGTTTTACCTATAAAATAATGTGATTTTAAGTTTATTCTATTTATTTTATAAATCCATTATAAATATTCCAAAACATGTAATATATTATAAGGTTTTAAAATCATTTATTTATAAGTACGACTCACCTTCACAAAATAAAGGGCATTATATTATTAATTTAGGCCCTTTACCTCATAAAATAATTTAAAACACTCCCATTTGGTAGAAACCATGGCATGGTTTTTTTTTGTTATATTATTATGTAGAGTCCAAAACCAAAATAATAAAGAAATCCTCTTCTTTCCCTATATAAACCCACCCAGGATCCAATTTATCATCACTCAAACTCCTTTTATCACATCAATACTCTTAATTACTCTATATATAGTCTTCCCAAGGTTACCCCAAGTTCTCAAGAATTCCCTCCCAAGATTTTGGAGTCACACACTCAAGTAATGGATCCTCCACTCTCCTCTTTTATCAAGCACTCCTTTTATGTTATGTCTTTTAATTTAAATTTTCATATATTAATATGTGTTCTTCCATATCTCCCTTAAGTTAAATTTTATGTATAAATTATGATATACCATTTCACTCTCATTTTTTCATCTTATTACCCTTTATGTACACAAATTACCTTGCCTAAAATTTGTAGGGTTTCTTTTTTTCTCTTCTTTATTAAAGTTTCTTCAATATCGTATGCCTTCTATTTCAAATTTCTTATATTGGTACATGTATTTAAATGTCCCTATTACTTAAAATTTCAAGTATAAATTATGATATATCTATTTATCTCTCATAAACACATTCTATGTATTTTTATGTGACATCGTTATGCTGTCAAAATTTTACTGTGATTTTCCATGACAAAAAAATTGTGAAGTGAATACCATACCCATTTCTTATCAAGGGTGTTCACATTTAGGAACATTTAATTTTTATTTTGTACTTAAATATGTTTATTTCATACTCCTTGATCATGTAATAAATTATAATGATGAATGAATCTATATTATATGGTCTATGTTGCACACTTAAGCATGAGTATGAAATGAATATGATGGGGGTGCCCAGATAGTGCTCCAACGCATTGGGTAATGTTTAGTCATGATACATCATATTGGTATAAGGAGTGAATCTAATTCCTTTATGGGACTTTTTTCATCATGATTTATTTGCAGGTTTATCCTTGGCATATGTTTATGATGTGGTATTTTAAGTTGTTTCCACATTTCCCACATTATGATTATCATGTTATACCATGTCTCATTGTTCATGTTTATGATTCCTACTCCTTTTATGCCCCATTTATATTCCTATTGTATAAATTGTATCTCTTTATTCCATTTTTATTCCTTGACTGGGTTTTATAGCCCACCCCTTTCTTGTGTTTTTATCCATGTTATCCCATGTAGTTTTAAGTATGAAGGAATATTATGAACATGTTAACAAGTTTTTTAATAAAGTCGATTTATTTCATGTTTTAAGTTGTTATGTAATGTACCTAATTCTAAAATACACTATAATTATCAATATTTTGGGTTGTATTAAATTTAATCATATCTAATTAATCATGTATTAATGTGATATAATGATCATGGTTGTAATAGTTGTTATTAGAACAAAAGTTTAGTTTTTTGAGGGATTAGTATTAGAAAAATCTAGAAAAAAACCTTAAGTATGAGACTAATTCTAAGGAAAACATACCTAAAAAGGTTCCCCAAGCCTAACTAAGGGAAACCTGGTACACAACAACGGGCCTTACTATCCACAAAGTTTATCACTCTTGGGGGATATGATTTGGTAAATTTATAATCTCATTATGAACCATTATTAAGGGAACAAAAAATTCCCATAAGAATGTATGTTTAGAAGTAGATCATGCATGACATAGATTGAATCCTAGAAATTCATAAGTTAAGGAAATACATGTAATTTATAAGTTATCAAATTAATTTAGTTGGATTCCCCTTTATGTGTTTAATAGTTTAAAAATAATCATACCTAATTTTCCCTTTATTCTAGAAAATGACCGTAAATATGAGGAATCAGGTAAACAATTAATGTAACGAGAAATGTGATGACTGCCCCAACAAGATGTCCAACCTGATGAGAGTAGGAATAGCGAACTTTATGAAGATACTCTCTTATTTGAATCAAGTTCTAAATAGTAACTTGGATCAAGAGTGTTGGAATCCTACTATTTTAATCATGTTTTAATGGTCATAAATCCTATAAATCTTGAAAATCTTGTTAATCCGATTTAATCTATTTCCAGTCATGTGTAAAGATGGTTGGTTTCTTTATGATTTAAATAAAATTTCTCACGATCTTGATTCCTATAAATCATGAATGATTTCTGTAAAGTATATTTAATTTTTTTTATAATGAATTTCTTTTTTGAATGATTAATTCTAATTCATTCTATTAATATTACTGCTTAAGCCTACATACAAATATTTGACTAAGTTTGAGAAACTGTGAGTCTGCCACCAGTTCTGGTTTTCTAGCAAAGGGCCCAAACACCATGACCCAGACACCATGACCAGACACCATGAATAGACACCGTGACCTAGACACCATGACTAGACACCATGACCAGACACCGTGACCAGACACTGTGACCCAGACACCATTACCAGACACTGTGACCAAACACCATGACCTAGACACCGTGACCAGACACCATGACCTTGACACTATGATCAGACACTGTGACCCAAACACCATGACCCAGACACTGATACCCAAACACCATGACCAGACACTGTGACCAAACACCGTGACCAGACACCATGACCCAAACACCATGAAAAGACATCATAACTAGTTTCAGATCTGTTGAAGTTTGTGAAAATGGTTCCTTTCTAAGACACCATTCAAAGTTTGGAAAAGGACCAGACACCGTGATCCTAACACTGAATCTGTGCTACCAGTTCCTGATCTCTATACGATTATTCCATCATAATTGTCTCACCGCTAAAAGGAAAATAAGAAGACATTATTTCTTGGTGACACCATTTTCAAGTGACACCATTTCCAGACAGACTATGACACTGTTATTTAATATGTTTTTTATTTTCAATTTAATTTCTAACGGTCATATTTGAATCTTTTAAATGAACACACATAATTAATATTTCTCTGTAAACGTGTCACCTAATAGTATGAGGTATGATGTTCAAAATACATGCATCATGTCGGCTTCAACACATGCACTCCAAGAATAAAAATAAAAGCATGTCCCAGAAACAAAAGTTGATAGAGCAGCAGAAGCATGAGCATTCTTGAGAAAATAACCGACACATGCAACAAGATACATATGAATAACACACTAAGTATTCACGAATCCAAAAGCAGGGATACCATAGATCAGATTCAAGAACATATTCTCAATAAAAACTCCATAATGAACATGAGCCAAATTTGACCAGAAACCTGAGCACCATACTTGCGATACTCTATTTCTCACAAGAGGACCTGATACTTGCATATTATTCATCCTAGAAGTCCATAGATCTATAGAATAACACTCATATCACTTCTAAACTTATATCATCATATTTTATCTATTGTGTATTGTTTTTATCTTTTGATTATTGTGTGTGTGCGTGTTTCTGTACTAAAACACACACTGTCTCCTACACTAAACTATAGGATACAATATATCCTTCCTCCCATATCTTTTTACACTTGTTTACTCCCATGAATAAGTGTGGAAGGGGTCCATGGGTGACCTGGTAGTTTATACCCATGAAGAACGGTGGAAGAGGTTGTGTGACATGGACAGTCCTGTGCACTATTTTTTACCTCAATCTAGGGTGTGGATCAAGTTTATTAATATAAACTGCTTGGTGACAGGTGATCACTAAGTGGAGTGGATTAGGTCTTGGATTGAGACTGAACCGCTTGTTTTATATCTATTTTTTTGTTTCATTTAGTTTTCTCTGTTTTACTATATAATTTATAAATCACTAGATTTAATTTGATAGTTTATATTGCACAAAAGTAATAATTATTTTTCCTTATTATAATATCTTAAAAAGTAATATTAATAACTGATATTGAGATTATTGAGAATTAATCTCTCTTCTGATAAGTTATTTGAATAGTCGAACTTCCATAACCGTATTACCTTGATTAACTGGTTTGTATTTATTTTTATTGGGGAACCTTTTAAGGAAAAATTTTAAATAGAAATTTTTATAGCTACTCAATTCACCCCCCTCTTGAGTACTCTACTCAAACCAGATTTTGGTATCAAATGAGTTTGTTATTTCTATTAAGACTCTATTTTTGAAAATATTCAACTCTGATTTTAGTTTTACTTTAAAGATCTGTAAATTTATATTAATTATAAATTTTTGAATCTTTAAAAGTATTTCATTATTGTGAATAATAGACTGGAAGGTTCTGCAAAAAATAGACCACCATTCTTTAGTGGAACCAAATATTTCAAATGGAAAATTTAAATGAAAATGCATTTAGAATGTATGGGTTTTGAAATTGGGTATTCAATTATAGATGAGTATAATATTCCTGATATTAATAGAATCACTTGGGATGACCCAACCAAGACTTCCTACAATAAAAATATCAAATCCATGAATGATTTATATTTCTCTTTAAGAGATGAGGAATTTAACAGAATTTCTGCATGTAAAACTGCCCATGAAATTTAGGATATTTGTCTATTTCACATGAAGGAACTTATAGTTTGAAATAATTGAGGCTTAATAATTATACTGTTAAATATAATAACTTTAAAATGAAACTTGATGAGCCTATTTCTTACATGTATCTCAGGTTCAATGAAATTGTCAACACAATGATTTCTCTTGGAAGAAAAATTACTGCCAAAGAAAAAATAATGAGGATTCTTAGATGCCTACCTAATAGATGGAGAGAAAACTATGTCTCTATTATAGATTCATGAAACATCATCAAGTTACCTATAAAAGAAATCATTGGGAAACAATGATGTATAGAAAGGAGTTGAAATTCAACAAGGAAGAGGTGGATGAACCCGAAAGACAATTTGTTGCATTTAAGACCACCACCTCTAAACACAAAGAAAAAAGGGATATTGGAAGTCTCTGTAGAAAGTTCCATTAATAAAAAATCATCACCTAAAAGTGATGAGGAGATGTCTCAATTAGACATAAGGTTTAAGAGATTTTACAAGAAGAATTTTTTTTTCAGAAAGCCTAACTTCAAAGGAAGATATGATCAAAAGGGAAGCTAGAAGAAATATTGGAAAAGAAGTTATAGGTTTGATGAGATAGTATTCTATGAATATAATAAAAGTGGACATGTAAAGGATGATTATCCAATGATTAAGTAAAAAAAATATGAGGACGAAGATAAAAAGTATAAAAAGGCAATGAAAGAAATGTGGAGTGCTTCTGAGGAAAGTTCAAGTGACTCGGAATCTTTACATGATGAACATGCTAACAAATCCAATATGTGTTATATAAAAAACACATATGAGTTAACACTAGAATATCCTATAAAAAATTCCTATTATTCTTGAGATCAAAGTGATTCTGAGAATATTTCTAAAGAAGAAATGTTTGAGTACTGTAATATCCTTGAAGAGACATGTAATAAACTAAAAGATAAACACAAGTCTTTAAAGAAATAGTATGCTCTTGCCTCAACTATTAAATCTAAATTTAATTTAGAAAGGGAGAAAAATGTTCAATTACTCAAAGAAAACAATGAACTAAATCTATCTAATGAGAAATTGAAAAAGGAGCTTGAATGTTTTACTAATGGTAAAGATACTTTGGTACAAATGCTAGGTAAACAGATTTCTCCTAAATAAACTATAGGTATTTTCTATCAACCTGGTAAAATAAATTTTGAAAAAATAATTTTGTTTCTAAATCTAGGACATACAACTTTACTCCTAGTTCAGGAAAACATTCTTCTAGTTCAAGTTATGATACACTCTCTACTGTTTCAATATTTTTTGAACCAAATAGAGTTTATTTTTCAAGCACATTGCATAATTCTTATAGTAAACCTATGAGACAGATGTGGGTACCTAAATCACTAGTCACTAGTATTACTGGACCCAAACAAATATGGGTACCAAAGTTTGTTTTTATTTGACTATTTTGTAGGAAAAATTCTTAAAGAGCTCCTATAAAATCTTATGGTGCATGGAAAGTGGGTGTTCAAAACACATTATAGGAGAATATTCATGCATCAATAACTTAATAAAAATTGATGGTGGACATTTCACCTTCAGTGACAATGCCAAAGGAAAAATCATTGGCATTGGCCAAATCGGTAACTCTAACTAAGTTTTAATTTTCAAAGTACTTTTTGTTGATGTATTGAAATATAATCTTATTAGTATTTCACAACTATGTGATGATGGATTTTATATTAAATTTGAAAATGATTCCTACAATTTTTTTAATTATAAAAATGAATTAGTTTTTTATACATTGAGAAATGAAAATGTATACTATGTTAACTTAGAGTCTTTAGTTTCTCAAAATGCTTCATGTTTAAGTGTATTTCACAAAGAGTCTTGGCTTTGGAATAAGAGAGCATGACACTATAATATTCACTCCCTTGGAAAGATTACTAGAAAAATTGTATTCAAAGATCTATCCAAACGTAAGTTTTCAAATGATAAAGTGTGTGATCCTTGTCAAAAGGGAAAGTAATACAAAATTTCCTTCAAACCAAAGAAATAAGTTTCAACTTCTCAACTGCTCAAATTGGTTCACATGGATTTGTTTGTACCATCTAGATTTTATAGTGTAAATGGGAATCACTATGTTTATGTTCTTGTAGATGACTTTTCTAGATATAATTGAACTTTCTTTTTGGCTCACAAAAGTGAAGCCTTCTCTCATTTCATCAAATATTCTAAATCTATAGAAAATCTTAGTGGAATTAGAATTAAATCCTTAACAAGTGATCATGGTCATGAGTTTGAAAATCAATAGTTTGAATCCTTTTTCTCACAAAATGGCTATAGTCATAATTTCTCTTCCCCTAGAACACCTCAACAAAATGGATTTGTAGAAAGAATAAATAGAACCTTATAAGAGATTGCAAGAACCATGATTAGTTAATATGACTTAACTATTTATTTTTCGGTTGATGTTGTAAATAAAGCATGTTATATTATTAATAGAGTGTTGATTAGACCCATTTTTAAAATAACTCCATATGAGTTATAGAAAAATAGAAAACCCAAAGTAAGCAACTTCAAAGTTTTTGGTTGCAAAGTAAATATCCTTAATACTAAGGAAAATCTTGAAAAGTTTGTATCCAAGAGTGATGAAGGAATATTTCTAGGATATTCAATATCTATTAAATCCTATAGAGTGTTTAACAAAATAACTAAATGTGTGGAAGATCTTTTCCATGTAAAATTTGATGAGACAAATCCACATGAGCCTAAGACCACTCTAGAGAACCTGGAGGATGATGTGTCAAATTTGGACATCAATTCAAAATCCTCTAACCATCCTGTAAAGGAATCTGTGAAAACTTCCAGTTCTGGAAATTATTTAGATTCAATTCATAATGAACCTAAACCTATTGAAGAACCTTAAATAACTAGTCCTTCTTTTTCTAGAGTTGTTGGAACCCTTAAGAACCATCCTTTAGATGATGTTGTAGGATATTTAGATAAAGGAACTCAAACTAGATCTTATCTTATTAATCAGGTTGAACATCAAGTCTTCTTGTCACAACTTGAACCTAAAAACATTAATAATGCTATCAATGATGATTTTTGGGTGATGGTTATGCAAGACGAACTTAATCAATTCGAAAGGAACAAATTTTGGAAACTTATTGAAAGACCCAAAGACACATTTACCATAGGCACTAAATGGTTGTTTAGAAATGAGGTAAATGAATCTGGTAACATAGTTTGAAACAAGGATAGATTGGTTACACAATTCTATAGTCAAGAAGATGGAATTGACTATGAAGAGACATTTTCACTAGTGGCTAGACATGAAGACACCATAATCCTTCTCTCTTATGCTGCACATCTGAATTTCAAACTATATCAAATGGATGTTAAGAGTGCATTCCTAAATTGGTATATAGCTGGGGATTTGTTTTTTGAGCAACCCCTTGGTTTTATAAATCCTTACTTTCTAAATCATGTTTTTAAATTATCAAAAGCTTTATATGGTTTAAAACAAGATCCAAGAGCTTGGTATAATAGATTAAGTACTTTTGTTATTTCCAAAAGTTTTATAAAAGGTATAGATGATCCTAACCTTTTTATAAAACATATTTCCAATTATGTTTTAGTAGTTAAAATTTATGCAGATGATATTATTTTTGGATAATCAAAAAAAACTATTTATGTATTGAATTTTCTAAAATAATGAAAAATGAATTTGAAATGAGTTTAATGGTTGAACTAAAATTATTTCTTGGATTTAAAATATTTCAAAATAATGATGATCGTATTATTTTAAATCAAGTAAAATATACTTGAGATCTTCTAAAACATTTTTTCTTTGATAACACTAAAAGTACTGACACTCCAATGAGTACTACTAGTAATTTGGATCGTGATGAAGATGGAAAATATATTAATCAAACCACTTATAGACGAATGATTGGAAGCTTACTCTACTTAACTGCTAGCCGACCTAAAATTATGTTTTTTGTATGTATGTGAGCTCATTTTCAAGTAAACCCTAAGGAATATCATTTAAATGTTGTTCAAAGGATTTCCAAATACCTCAAACATACACCCAATCTAGGATTGTTCTATCCCAGAAGAAAATCATTTGAGTTATTTAGTTATTCTGATGCTGATTTTAGTGGTTGTAAGTTAGATAGAAAAAACAACTCTGGAATATTTCACTGTTTAGGAAATTCACTAGTATCATGGTGTAGTAAGAAACAAAACTTTGTTACATTATCTACTACTGAAGCTAAGTACATAGCTTCTGGTAGTTATTATGCATAAATTTTTTGGATAAAACACACATTATTATATTAGGGTTATCAATTCAGGCATGTACCTATAAATTCTGACAATACAAGTGCTATTAGTATCTCAAAAAATCATGTTTCACACTCTAGGACAAAACATATTGATGTAAGACCTCACTTTTTGAGAGACCATTATCAAAAATGTGATATCACTTTGGAATTCATTCGAACTGAATATCAGCTCACTAATATATTCACCAAACCATTAAATTATGACAGAATATATTACATCATACATGAATTGGTAATGATAAATCTTAAGTAGTAAGAGTACTATTTCACAACTTATTGTTTCCTAGTTTACGGTTTCACAAGTCACTGTCTTAAGATTACTGTCTAAATCTTACAGTTCTATATTTTACTGTCTTAAAAGTTATTGTTTCATGTTTACAGTCTCACAGTTACTATCTGGCACAAACTGTTTCAAATAATATAGTCACACCCTTTTGAAGTCACACAGTAGAGATAAAAAAGTGACAACCTTTTATGGTCTCACCGTGAAAGTCTGTTTCAGTCTCACCATAAAGAAACTTTTTGTTTTAATTACATATTATAACCCGTATTACAGTGATTGATTATTTTATTCTTTTACTTTCCTATGATTTTGAATTTTTGATGCTTGATATTTCTAAATAATAAAAACAAAATAGGTTTCACTCTTTTCTTCACCCAAGCTCTCGACTCTCAAATCGTAAGCCTTTATTCAACCCTTCAGTTCTTTCTCTCTCTCTCTCGAACCTTCATTAAATTCCCATGATGACACACCCATCTTCTTCAACTCTGTAGAAGCGCAGATCTTAGTAGAAAATGAAAAGATCACCAAAGATAGTGCCTAAAGTTCCTATGAATCCAAACCTTTTTGACAGAATAGTGGTACCAAAAAAGTAAATCTTCCTTAAGTGGTTTCTATCAAGTAAGTCTCTAGTATTGAAAGTACTGAAAGATCAGGGATGGCTGGATTGGTTGAAAAAGGATACAAGGCTAATTTAGTTAAAGCTAGTGTATCAGTTTTATCAGTTTGTTCAATTCTCATTTGATACAGAATATGGTTTTGTTGTCATAAGCTGGATCAATGGCCAAAGATGTATCTTTTCTTCTAGGTCATGGGTTGCTTGCCTAAGGATGCCTCGTGAAGTAATTTTGGAGGACTACTAGAGAGGTCCCCCCCCCCTAAGTGAAATATTTGTTTTAAAATACACCTTGGGAAGATTGACTAGAAATAAAACAAAGAGAAGAGCTATTTCTGCTGAGCTAGATGGTGAAACCAAATTATTGTTTAAGTTTTTTCAGAATCTGATTAGTCCAAGAAAATGAGATTTTTCTACACTCAAGTATCAGGATGTATTTTTGATAAATCTAATGAAGAATGGACACAATATTAACCAATTTAAGTATGTTACACTTTATATGTATGAGTTTATAATGACAAACTCAAAGTCAACCTCCTTGTTCTACTCAAGGTTAATCTCTTCTATGCTTCATGCTAAAGGGTTGGTTAGACCAGATGAATAAGTCATTAAGGACTATGAATTTTTTATCTCAAAGGTTACAGTCAAAAGGATGAAAATCAGTTGGAATCTGTGGAGAAAAGCATCAGTGGAGGATAATGATAGGGTTTATGAAAATTTCAACCCGTTTGATCTTTCTTAAATACCTAAGAACATTTCTGATCCTAGTCTGGAACTAAATGAAATCATTGACTATCCTGTTGAGAATGAGGAAGAAGATTTTTTTCATCTATAGGGGAAAATGTCCTAGATAAGAAAGATAGTGGACATATTCCATAAGTCATAGCTAAGAAGGAATTACCCTTTCCTAAAATAATTGTTTTTTTGGAATAATAACTTGCTTCTAGAGAAGATTTTGTTGTTAATTTAAAGGAAAAGGTTGTTCTAGAAGATCATTTGTAAGAAGATATTTCTCTTGAGAAAGAATCTTGTTTTTGAAGAACCCTTAGAGGAACAATTTGTTTCTGAGATTATCCCATCTTCTGAGGAAATAATATAGAAATCCTTTCAGTTGGATAGAAAAGACATGGGTGAAGCTATTGGGGATGAAATTTTGGAAATAGATCAAAGAACTAAATTTCTTAGTCCTGTGGGAGATGCACTTATTGAGGGGTAGTAGCACCGTGATCAATAAATTGTTCAAATTCCTAATCTAGTTGATCAAATAACTGTGGATACATGGTATAAATTCCCTAGCTACTTTGATGTGACTGATTCCCAATAAGCCTCATTTAAAGGTATAGATTATTCTACTATGTTTCAATTGAAACTGGTCTCTACTCTTAAAGTTATCTCTGCAAAGGAAACTGAGCCTTTCTCAGCTCCTGTTCCTAAACCTTCACAAGAACCTTCTACCATAGTGAGTGAGGATGATTTGAAAGCCCTTGGAGCTACTTTGTTTGTTGGAGTTGAAAATATTCTGAATTCTCAACCTGCTCCTATAACAAACCTAAGTGAAAGATATGTTTCCCTATTGTTAGAAAAGATCATATGGAAGATTCAGCCAAAAATTCTTCATGAAATTCAAGAGGTCAGAATTGAGAACAAACAGTTGAGTGATAAAGTGAATTCTCTTAGAGTTATGGTTTAAGATATGCAGAGAGTGTTGAAATCAAGGTGAGATCCTATTTATCATCTTGTTGATGATGTTAGTGGTCAGATTCCACAGAAAGGTGTCTCTCTAATTCAACCAAACCTAACTTCCTTAGATGAAAATTTTACTAAAAGAAACAAGAAAATAGTTCAATAAATGTGTGAGCTTGTTATTGGCCTCAACAAACTAACTGATGAGTATAAGGGATGTGTACAAAAAGTTTTGAATCAACTAAAGTCCCTTACTTTAGCTGTTGCAGTTTCTAGTACATATTGAAAGTCATCTCAACCCTCTTTTGATAGTGATCTGCTCAGAACAGTTGTTAAGGAAAAACGTCAATAATTGTTAAGTGGCTTTGACAGAGTCTCTACCTATGGTTTTCAAGAATAGTGACAGAGTTCTTGATTTGGTAAAAATTCATTCCAACATTGAAAATTATTATTAGGAAGAAAATACTAAGAAGGTGGATTTTTACTTCAATGGGATTTTCTCTAAGCATGATATGACAAACCATTTCAAGTTCCTTGTAAATAAATCTGAAAATCCCTCCTGTCACTCAATCTTTAAAAACTCAATTTCAAAAGATGAAATATTTCACTCCTTTGTTGGCCAACTTCATGGAGAACAAAGATGACTTTGAGAAAGAAATGCAGTGTGTTGATGATATTATTGCTAACTTAATCAAGTTATTGAGGCTTTATCTTCATGTACATATCACTATTATTGTGTCTAGAGAAGTTTCACCCTTGCGTCATGGTTTTCCTCCTTCCTCATTAATTGCCTTTGCCTCTACCTCTATGTCTGTCTCTTAGGCTATAAATTAGATTAGACCTGTTATCCTTGACCAAAAATTACCTCGGTATTCCCCCAAACCTACCTTGGTCCCTTCTATTTTTGATGGACTCCCCCTTTCTTCTCTAACAGTTGGTTCACTCCCTTCTTCAACTTCTACCTCTTCTCTTGTGGATTCTCTTGATGCTGCTTCCAAGGGAAAAGTGAAGACATCTAGTGCTGAAGAATAGTGAACACTGTCTTTTTATAGGTATGTTTTTTTGTTTTTTAGTTTCCTACTATTTTTAAAGAAACATCTTTCTCCATCTAATGTATTGTGAACTATTATTGTCTGTTCTCTTATTTACTATTATTGTCTATTCTTTTATTTACTCTTATTATCTTTTATCCTATCTTCCTTTGTACTCTTTTTTATAATCCTAAAAGGGGGAGAGAAACATACACTAAGGGAGAACAAGAGAACACTAGGAATAGATATCTCACTCATATGGTTTGTGATCATCAAAAAGGGGGATATTTTTGGAATAATAATGTTTTAATCATGTTTTAATAATCACAAATATTATACATCCCGCAAATCCTATTAATCATATTTAGTCTATTTCTAGTCATGTGTAAATATGGTTGGTTTCTTAATGGTTTAAATAAATTTTCCCATGATCTTGATTCTTATAAATCATGACTAATTTTTGTAAACTATATTTAATTTGTTTTATAATGAATTTATTTTATAAATTATTAAGTTTAATTCATTCTGTGAATATTACTACTTAAGTCTATATACAGATATTTGGCTAAGTCTGAGAAACTGTGAGTCTTCTATCGGTTCTGGTTTTCTGGCAAAGGACCCAGACACTGTGACCCAGACACCATGACCAGACACTGTGACCCAGACACCATGACAAAACACCATGACCGGACACCGTGACCATACACCGTGACCCAGACACTGTGACCAGACACCAAGACCAGACATGGTGACCCAGACATCGTGACCAGACACTGTGACCAAACACCGTGACTAGACACCGTGACCAAACACCGTGATCAGACACCATGACCAGACACCGTGACCCAGACATCGTGACCAGACACCGGGACCCAGACAACATGACCAGACACCGTGACCCAGACACCGTGACCCAGACATCGTGACCCAGACATTGTGACCAGACACCGTGACCAGACACCGTGACCCAAACACCGTGACCAGATATTGTAACCAATTTCAAATCTGTTTAAGTCTGTGACACTAGTTCTTTTCTAAGACACCATTCTAATTTTGTAAAAGACCAGACACTGTAATCCTAACCCCACATCTCTTCATCTAGATCGTGATCTCTATGCAACCATGCCATCATAACTGTCTCACCACTTAAAGGAAAAGAAGAAGACACCATTTCGTGGTGACACCATTTACAAGTGACACTATTTCCAAATAGACTGTGACACCATTATTTAATCTGTTTTTTAATTTTTAATTTAATTTCTAACGGTCATATTTGAGTCTTATAAATTCACTGACATAATTAATATTTCTTTATATACATCTCACCTGACAGTACAAGGTACGAGGTGCAGAATACATGCATCATGCCGGCTTCACCACATGGACTCCAAGAATAAAAAGGAAAGCATGTCCTTAAAACAAAAGGTGGTAGAGCAGCAGAAGCACGATCATTCTTGAGAAAAGAATTGAAACATGAAAAAGTATACATCTGAAGAACACACGAATCATTCACAAATCCAAAAGTTGGGATACCGTAGATCAAAGTCAATAACCTCTCTGCAATACAAACTCCACAAAGAACACGATCCAGATCTAACTAGAAACTAGTGCAACAGACTTGCAATACTCTATTTCTTGCAAGAGGACCTGATACTTGAATCTTCTTCATCCTAGAAGTCTAGATCTTCATATAATATGTATCATATCACTTCTAACCTTGTATCATCATCTTTTATATATTTTGTATTGTTTTTTGCTTTCGAGCAGTGTATGTGTGTTTGTCTGTATTAAAACATACATTGTCTCCAACACAAAAATGAAGGATACAAGATATCCTACCTCTCGTATCTTTTTACACTTGTTTACTCCCACAGATAATTGTGGAAGAGGTCCCTGTGTGACCTAGTATTTTATACCCATGAAGAACTATGGAAGATGTCATGGGACCTGGATAGTCCTGTGCACTATTGTTTATCCGGATCTAGGGAGTGGATCAAGTTTATTAATATAAACTGCATGGTGGTAGGTGATCACCAAGTGGAGTGGATTAGGTTTTGTCTTGAGACTGAACCACTTGTTTTATATCGGTTTTTTTGTTTCATTTAGTTTTCTCTATTTTACTGTATAATTCAGAAATAACTAGATTTACTTTGATAGTTAATATTTGATAGAAGTTATAATTGTTTTGACTTATTATAATAGCTTTAAAAGTAATATCAATAAGTGATATTGAAATTATTGGGAATTAATCAATCTTCTGAGAAGTTATTTGAACAGTAAAACTTTCATAACCATATTACCTTGATTAACTGGGCTGTATTTATTTTTATTGGGGAACCTTTTAGGAAAACTTTTCAAATAGAAATTTTTATAGATACTCAATTCACCCCCCCCCCCCTCTTCAGTACTCTACTCCGACCAATAAATATGATCACCCAAACCTCCCTAAGATAGAAAAATCCAAAATTGAGAGCTTCATGCGACAATGGATTCCTACTTTCAATGGATCATCAGATCCCTTAACTGTATAATAATGGATCCACTCCATTGAGAAGATCATCTCCATCATTTAATGTTTTGATCAAGAGAAGTTTCTACAGGAAGTTAATCAAAGGGAGGGAGAAATTGATCAGTGGTGGATATTGACCAAGAATATGAAGCCTGAGAAAGAGAATGAAGCGATGGAGAGGAAGTAATTCTAGAAAATGTTTTTTGATAAATATTTTACTCGCACTCTCTGAATTAAAATGGAAAGGGATTTTGTTTCCATCATGAAGAAATATGATGAATCTATCAGAGAATATGAGGAAAAATTCACAATACTTGCATGATATGAATGGTTCTTAGGTACTGCCATGTGGCACCCACTACTTAGAAAAACCACCTTGCACAGTTTAACCACACAATTTTCTTAAACGTGTTCCAGTCATGTGATGAATAGTGCTTAGGTACTGCCTAAGTGACACTAAATGTGTGAGATTGGGACATGGTTTAGGTGAACCGTGTGCATCCCATACGAAACCTACTGCTTCTTGAATTGGGTTGCAAGGTTTTATATTATGGGATGTATGGTTTCAGATAAACAGTGTTCCCTATTCATACCACCCAAACTAGAGTTTATGGGCTCTGGTGCTCCCAAAACTCCATAAAACCCATGTAGAACCCCTTGGGCCTTTAACCAAGACTAAAAAACACTTTGAAGTGTTCCCACTCATAGAATTAAAATATAAAGGTAAATTTACAAAATTGACCATCCACCAAATGAAAAAAATTCAAATTCCTTTCCAGTTTCATCTAGTCTAAAACACAGGATGCTACATCACTTGTCTTTTTTACAAAAATTTATGTCAATTTTAAATAAAAATACACTCTTAGAGTCATATCACTCACACCATTCATTTTATTGTGGTGCTTCTAATTCCTACTGAGAAGACTAAATGTTATATATTTTTTTTGTCACTTTTCCATTGTTTTTCATTCATTTACTGGATAATGTACATGGTGGATGTCCAATATTGTAGGAAATAGATCTTCATAAGGTTCCAAGGAAGAAAAGAAGAAAAGTTAAAAAAAATTCCAAGCACGCATCGTGATGACCAATTTCACATCGTGTACTTGATGATCACATCCTTCATCAAGTCGGAGAAATTTTCAGTTCAAATCATGAATCCCTCCTACACATTGTGACTCAAGTCAAACCAGAAGCTGAGAAACCCGCAAGGATTTAACGAAAAAATCCAGTTGGCCATGGCGTACATGTCGTGAACCTCCTATACACGATGTGACCATTTTCAAACATCATTAATCCATGGAATATCTGCATGCCATCCTGGAGATCCTAGTCAAAGTAACGTTGATCAAGGGTTCATGGCGTGACGATTAAGTACACATCATGACCATTTTTCCTATTTAAGGAGCATCACGGCAGCACATTGAAAGGAATCTTTGATTATCTCTATCTCCCTTTTAGACTCCATTCAAAATTTTCTACTCTTTTCCCTCTTAAACACTTTATTTATTTGTAATTCCTTTATGTTTTCAATCAAAGAGTCATGGATTAATTTTCTTCAATGCCTTCAATTCCTGTGCTGTTTCATTCCCATTTTTTCCCTTTAAAGTAAGGGTTTATTTAAAGTATTTTTCATGTTTATTTCATATATTTACATGTTTATTAAATTAAATTCAATTATCATAGAGATTATGATTTCCTTTATCCCTTTTATTTCTTTAATTACCATTATAAGTACCTAAACGCATCAAGGGTAGGGATCAAGATTAAATGTATCTACATGATTAATTATAACACTATTTCTAAACATGGGAAACCTAATTGGATTAGTAATTAGGATATAAAATATATTTCAAAAACCATTTTTAAGACTGTATCATGATCATCAGATAGTAAAAATAATAACCATATCCTAATTGGAGTAAAATAATACTATGACCATTAGCTTAGGGAACTTTCTGCAATAGAATTTGATCTTAATACATCTAGGACTATAACTAGCCTCATTAACATGGAATAGTTACATCCTGGGTTAAACTAGAAGACTGGACCAAGGTTAAATAGTGACTACTGGTTACTTCGCAGACTAAGTAGTTAGGACCTTTCCAAAATTTCAATTAGAATCACCTTTATCTAGATACTAAGACTTGATCCCAATCCCTCTTTAATCAATTTAAGTAAACCCAAAAATAGTTAGAAAACTCCAAAACATTAGTCAATCTAGTAATGAATATTTCAAAGTATTCAAGACCAGATTTATTCTCCCCACAGAACAACATCATCTTTATGGGATCAACCACGAAATTTTACTATACTATTCCCAAATAGTTAGTAAAGTTTGGGACACATATAAATTTCTAATCTGACACACCCATGACGAAACAAACAACCTGTGTGGCTCATGCCTGTCAAATTTTGGCATTATTTTTGGGGAGGCAGTGTTGTTTCTTTGTGTTAGGACTCTGTTCTAGATCTAGGATTACATTTCCCTCACCCCCCCCCCTCCTTCATTTTTAGATACTCTTGTGTCTCTTCTCTATTTCCTTTGCATGTACCAATGTCCCTTAACTCATTCAAGGAATCTTGAAGCACACTCTCCCTTGGCCTTCAATCCTGAGATTTAAAGGCATATCTCTTCTCTTTGTTGGTCAGTGATAGACGAGCAATTCCACCCTACGGGAAAAAAACATGGCAAACCCCAACCATCAAGTCATTCAAGGAGAACACCCGATAATAAACCAGGAGAAGACGATCATGGATTATGGATTTCCATAAATCCATGGTATGATCCATAGAATTGTTTGACCCCTATCCAAGACCATAATTTCAAAATAAAACCCATACTCATTTATATGATCCAGAACATGGAGAAATTTAGCGGTCTTCAAAGTGAAGATCTGCATGAACACACTTCTAACTTCTTAGTGGTATTCGATACCTTTCTCAACTAGGGAGTTTCTTATAATTAAATAAGACTCCACATATTCCCATTATCCTTATGAGACAGATCCAAGGACTAGCTAAAGAGCCAAGCTCTTGAGTCAATTACGACTTCGGACGAACTGGCCAAAAAGTTTCTGGACAAGTACTTCCCACACATTCAGAACTAGAATCTCTAGATGGACATTCAAAATTTCAACCAAATTAATGGAGAATCTTCTTGGGAAGCATGGGACTGATTTAAAGAATTAATGAGGAAGTTTCCACATCATGGACTTGATATGTGGATACAACTCCAAACCTTATATCATGTAATCTATCTAGTAGGATGTAATGTTGTTGACACATCCACTGATGGCGGTCTCATATTCAAAACTCCCAAAGATAGAAGAGCCATTCTCGATGATGTTTCTCACAATGAAAGTCAGTGGCAGAGTGATTGTGGACCACCACGGTGTGGAATCCACCATATTGATGAGATCTCAAGGCTATAAGTGCAAGTGTAAGTGCTCACTAAAAAGTTAGAATCATTTCAGATACCAACTACTTAATCCCCTCCTACCCCTATAATGGAATTTCAATCTTGTAAGATCTGCGGTGGTCCACATCTATATCAAGACTACAATGCTGGATATCAATAACCACAGCAATATTGTAATTACAATCAGAAGAATCCACCATTCCAGCAGCAATAGTATTATCAATAGAGTCCTACTCAGTAGTAACCTCAGAACAATCAGGGTTATTTTCAATTGAGGTGTGTACAGAACCAATTAAGAGTTCAAGGACCCCTAGGGTATCCTCAAATGATCCCTATACCAAGACCTAACCATAAAAAACAACCCTCCCTAAAAGAGCACAACAATTTCAGCCATCTCATCCAATACCTCAACAAGCACCTATGCAAAGAAATCTGGAAAATCTCCTAGCATCATTTGTGAAAAAGTCTAATCAAAGAATTAAGACACATGAGATAGATATGCAAAACTAGAGAGCCAATATGAGGAACCTTGAAGTGAAAATGGGTCAAATCTCAAAGACCTTATCTGATAGATTACATGGTACTCTAATTGGTAACACAGAGACATACCCACGAGAGGAAGATAAGGAAGCAGTGCTAAGGAGTGTAAAGATTCTAGACGTCCAACAACCCAAATAAACAAGGACATAAGAAGAAGAACCGATAAAACAACTAGTACCTGATGTAAAAGGTGATTAAGTCACTCCCACCTTACATCATGAAGAATTATCAGCTGATAATGAACATATACCTAAGAAATAGAATGAACCTATGTATGTTTCTCCACCTCCATAGCATCCACCTCTTCCCTATCCGGATATAGCAATACAAGGTTGGCATGAGACAAAATACAAGAAGTTCAAGGATATGTTCAAGAAATTACATATCAACATCTCTTTCTCTGAAGTTATTTCTTAGATTCCTATGTATGCCAAGTTCCTAAAAGAACTTTTATCAAACAAAAGAAAAATAGAAGACTTGGAGTCATCTCTTTAAATGAAGAATTCTCTACTGTTTTATAGTAGGAAATTCCACTAAAGATGAGAGACCCTGGCAGTTCCTCAATCCCCAGTGGGCTTGGAAACTACATTTTTTATATAGAACAATGTGACCTTGAAGTAATAATTAACCTTATTCCAATGAGTATCTTTTATAAGCTCAGACTTAAATAACTCAAGGAGACAAGGGTAGCTTTAAAATTATTTGATCGCTCGTTCAAGCACCCTAGAGGCATTCTGGAAGATGTTCTGGTAAAAGTTGACAAGTTTATATTCCCAAATGATTTCCTAGTATTGGACATGGTATAATATGGAGATGTTACTATTATTAATGGATGGACTTCCCTAGCAACAGTAAAGGCACTAATCATTGTGAACCAAGGAGTTCTCATCTTCAGAGTGGGAGAAGAACAAGTTATGTTCAACCTGATTAGAGTTGTGCAACACTCAGATGACAACAAGGACTGTAAGATCATATCTGTAAGACCCCATGATTTCATAGTATGTTATTTCTTCAAAGTAATTCAATAACTTGCATTACACGCAACACCGAGTTCAAGTACACCACAATATTACCAAACTAGCCGTTCATAAGTGGTTATGAATAGTATTAATTGAATTTGGAACATTATATAATCCTTATAATTTTAGAATCCATATTATTATTTTCTTAGACATAATGTAAGAACTAATTCTTTTTTTTCAGATAAAAGAAGTATTTTTCAAAAAATGCACTTTTACCGTCTTTTAATGGTGAACCCTTTTTAAATCCAATATTTGAAACATTTATATATTCAATTTGACAAAATAAACTTATTATTTATAATCAAGACATAATAATTTATTTTCAATAATTTTTTGGTATTTTTCTGATAACTTTCATATTTGGGTGAACAGTGAAAACTACTCTATTTTAACTGAAAACAACTTTTTTAATAAAAATAATTTATAGTGTTAAATTATACATTTTAATGGTTTGTAAGTATAAATAGATTATATTTTTACCATTTAATCCAATTCTGGTCATTGTAATTAATTTCACTTTGAAATTGGACATAAACAAGTGTCAATCTTTTGATAGTTATTATTTCTTAAAAATACGCATTTTGGATTTGACAATGGGAATTAATTTTAATTTAATAAATGAAACTTATATGTTTTGAATTTGATAAAACATAAATCATTTTTTGATTTGAAATATCAAAATTATCCTAGAGTGAATTTTTGGTATTTTTCTGGAAACTTTCCATTTTGATGAATAGTGAAAAACACTGAGTTATAGTTTAAAACCGAATTTTTATTTAAATAATTATTTATTTAATTTAAATTTATTTTAGGTAAAAACAGATACATAATACCTATATAATTTCAATTTAATTCATTGGATTCAGTTTATAATAATTTTAGATATATAAAAATTTTATTGAACTTTTCACCGTCTTTTACTCATCTCCTAGGAGAATTTGCAAATTCACATAAAACATAATTTTACCGCTTATGTGAGTGGAATTTAAAAAATCCATTAGACACGGTTAATATGAAGTATTAAAATTTCATTCAATAAGATAAAAATAATTTTTGGTAAATAGTAAATTTTTACTTTTATTTACCACGGTTAAAAGTAAATAGGGTAATTAAGGGTAAAAATGTTATTAATATTACCCTAACACATGTCCTAATTCTATTTGAAAAGTGTATCTCGACCAAAAACAACCTTATGAATAAGATATTATCATTTATGTCCACTTGGATTAGATTAGGACATTTATTATTATTTAATTCAAAGAAGAGTTAAAAGAGTTAAAATCAAAGTTTAATAACAAAAACATTTTTAATATAGGTTTATACATAAGATAAATTAGATTATAAATATTAATTAGAAAGATAAAAATATTCCCTGCATAATGGTATTTTATTTATAATTATTAGACATTAAATAATTTAATTTATTTATGACACAATGATGATGTAGTAATTACCGTATTAATGAAAGATTAAGATAATTGATATTATAAATACACAAATAAATGTAATTTGAGACTTTTTATGAATTAAAATAATTTTATAGGTTAATATGACATATTATTATTGGTTATATGAATTTTTTTGGAAGTAATAATGTTGTTATAAATTTATCAAAAACAAAATACCCAATAGTGTCAAAATTGACATAAAAGAGTTTTTAAAACAAATATTATATTATTAATTGATATTCTATTCCTAAAAATCTAAGGGTCAGAAAAAGGACTTATATCATGATATTTGTATCATTAATGGACCACTTGGGGGTCTATTATAAGTTTATAGTAAGTTTATTAACCATATAATATAAAAATACAAAGAGACATGGTAAATGTCAAACTAATTAACTAAGAGTTAAAA
This sequence comes from Viscum album, assembly GCA_963277665.1. Classification (NCBI taxonomy): domain Eukaryota; kingdom Viridiplantae; phylum Streptophyta; class Magnoliopsida; order Santalales; family Viscaceae; genus Viscum; species Viscum album. The sequence continues at coordinate 572,866,129 of OY728151.1, forward strand.
ATAAAAGATAAGGCCAATAAAGTGACCCAAACCTGTATAAAACCTGTTGGTTGAGTGGATTTCTACCCATACCCACCTTAGCCTTGAAATAAATCAATTTTTATCCATTATAAACCGAATATACATTTATTATAAAATAATATTTTAAGTTTTTCCTAAGGTGCCCCTCACCCCTATTATAAAAGGGCACTCCACCTTCTCTAAAATTAATACCTTCAAAGCCTTTTGGATCGGCCAAACCCTGCCCAAATATTCTCTCAAATTACCTCAATTCAACCTAGAGGCCTTAGTTTTATTAGAAAGCCAACCTAAGGAGCCCTTTTGATCAAATCAAAAGGAAGAACCTGAAGAAGAGGTAATGTTTTCACCACCCTCTTTCAAGTTCCTTTCTTCTTCAACTTCTTATTTCTTTGTTATTTCCATTATAAAATAATAACTCCAGTATCTTATATATACTATGATGTTATTATAAACATGTTACAACCATATTCAGTATTCTATCCATCCATTGAATGACATGTCACCATATGTGCGTACGTACGGCTTACAGTCTCCACGTCGTGGTGTAATTGTTATTCAAAATATTATTATTTGTATGGGTATGATAATGATGTGTAATTTATGTAAATAATAAATATAACATGATAATTATTCTTTAAATATGTTATACCATCTAATTATATATTATTTTAATATAAAAAGAATGATATTATCGCTCGTGCATACGTACGGACTACCGTCTCCACGAACGCGATATGATTCATTCCTCATCGTATCCATTCAAGACTAATTTTCATTTGATGATTAAAAATAAAATTTAAGGACTTGATATAATTCAGGATATGAATAATATAAAACCTATGGATAAAAAACACGACTTATTTAACAAAACATATAAAAGAAAACAAGTAATTAAACACCTGAAACGACGATAATACTAAAATATTATTAACAAAGCAATATTAAAAGATCATATATGATATCATATTTATGTATATGATTATTTTATAATTTAATAACAATGATTTAACTATTATACAGGATGTTAACCTACCCTCATCCAAGGAAAATTACAAGGTAAGTTTTTATTTCATAATCTCTTCATTATCCGAGGCTGTTTATACATAATTATCTACTGGGACATCTTTATCATCCACATCCAAGTTTCTTAAAAATGTATTAAAAAGAATTCTTACTATTTTATAGAATATGGGTTAAAGTAATTTATACCCTTGTTTGACTTTTTATAAGAAGTTTATAAAGGAATCTTTTCATCATTTTCCAAACAAGGTCCTTTTTAACCTTTTCGACAGAATTAAGGTAAGAATGTATTTTTTTAACTTATATGGCGGGTGTGGCTATTTTCCACCGTTATAAAATCGTCGAAGCTTACCTTACAATATTATAAGAAACTTTTTAAAGTAAATGATTTATTTTATAATTATGTGACTTTTAAATGATTTCAAAATGAATATTTTAGTAATTTGTGAAAGGTAATCTTTATGAAGATCAGAAATTTAAATATTTTAAAGATTTATCTTTCTAAATATTTTTATTTAATGTACATGTTTTCAAAATGATTTTAAGGATTTATTTATATGGACATGAATGTTTTGAAATGATGTTTCTTTTAAAAATATTCAAAGTGGTATGGGACACTTTGATTCCAAAATCTCTTTTAAATTACTTCCTTTATAAATGTGTGACTTTTCAATGATTTCAAAAAAAGAGATATTTCCCTCAAATTGTTTTTGATTTCATCTATGTAAACATCCTTTTATGTATTTTAAGCTTATATGAAGTTGATTTATTATGATACAAAACTTCCATATTTTATTGAGTGTTTTGTGATATGTTTGACTGTGGATGTGTTATTTTTATACCATTCATGGTTTATGGAGAAAGTATTGACATTTCGTATGCCATTTTTAATATGAATGTTTATGTAAGGTTTAAACATGTTCATATAAGGAATGCATTGGACTTAGTAAGTAACGGGTGAAGCCCGCTATAGCTCCTCAATGCATCAGTAGGTCTCATGAGATAAACTAGTGTCTTAGCATAAGGCCTGGACAAAATCTTATTTGTAGTCTTGGAACAAGGCCTTGACTATGTGGTTATGATAGTATGGAATTATGCATTCCATCATTAAGAAAGTGGTTATTGACATTTCATGTGATTATTCGACTAGTAGAATATCCATGTGAATAATTAAATGGCATTATTTCATTTTATTTCTACCATATTATATTGATGTTCAAGTTTAAAAGACATTTTTTTAGTTATACATTGCCTTAAATGTTTAAGCTTATTTATGAAAGTTTCCACTATATTGTTATCCTTACTGAGCATCTGAGCTTACCCCTTTCTATGTTTTATTTTTCCTAGGATTCAAAGAATTATTTTATGACTGACCTGCAGGGATAGTCTAAGGGGATACAAGTGTGGACTATGGAGACTATGTTGTTGTAGTTTTTCACTTCATAATGTAATGTAAGAATTATGAATGCATCTAGTGTTTCCAAGGCTACTAAACTAATTGGTCTTTTGAGACTTGATCTTTTGTGATCATGGAAATGTTATGTAATAATGCACCAACTCTGGGTAACTGGGGCCGGGGCATTACAATATCTCTTACCCAAAATGAAGAAGATTCAGTGGCTAACAAGGAATAAAGTGATGACTCTTTTACGGAAAAAGAAGGAGGTTGTGACTTTAAGGAAGTCAACTTTATTAAACCACCCACTAAAGAGTTTGTTCCTTCATTGATTACATCCATCATTCAACCCCCTCAATTGGACCTAAAATATGTGTCATTATTTATCCCATACATCATTCAACCCATTACTTTAAAAAACTCATTTATAGGGGAATATTCCTCCTTACCCATTATTGTCAACTATGAATTTTACATGAATAGATTACCATAAAAATACATGATCATGGATTGAAGATATTTCATGAACCATTCCACGAGAAATATATCATCAAATGATCCTTAATTGATTCAAGATCTAAACTATAAATGAAGAGTTGAATGGGAGGAAACCCAGGTTATAAGTTAGTTAAGTTAGAATAGGACAAGAATTTTGAGATTATTCTTTTCATTTGAATAAAGAGGCAGAGAAATAAAAGAGTAAAAAATAGAGAAAACCAATAAAGTACACGTCGTGAACCCACAGGACACAATGTGACCCTCTGTCACTTTGAAATCCAATTTTTCTCAAGGTTCATAAAGTGACCCTCAGGTACACATTGTGACCTTGCATGGGTAAGTTTTTAGAAAAAAACAAAGGGTCCCAACCCTTATACCCCCCTCAAACATGTTCCCCTCTCCTCCTAAACCACTTCCTCCCAAGTGCGAACCCTCCCCTTCAAACCTCTTGATGCGACGCCTCCCTTCCTCTATTCTTCCAAAACCAAACCCTCCTCTTCCTACCATTCTACAAGATAAACACACCCACCACTCCTCCTCCTCTCCATGGAATGGACAAAGATACTGCATCCTGATCATTTGGATTCTTCATCGAATTCTACATCAGTGTCATCTGCCTCCGCGAGCCAACAGTCTGCTATTAAGCGCTCGTGTGCTCCATCCATCTCACAAGACATGAGTTCCTCCCCATCTATATAAAATAATCTACATCTGCACCCGGTGATATATTTCACCAACCCACAGTACTGGGTTAATCTCTTTTAGCTCCAGGAAAAACCCATGAGGACCAACAAGACTCTGGATATTGTCATGCTTATGAAGCTGAACGTCGCAGACAATGTCCTGAGCTTATTAGAGATACTACAGATCGACAACATAATTAACATCTATAAGGAGATGTATAGGGAGTTTTTCTTGGAGTTCCTAGACACCTTTGACATATCGGTGGATTCTCTTCACTTCAGTCTAGGAAGCAGACCACACTAGCTCACCATGGCCGATTTTGGTGTTGGACTAGATATCTACACTGAGGAGTTTGTTATCTCAAAAATCTATCCTACTTTGTAAACAAAGATTTATTGAGAGGATTCATCAAGCCTTTTTCATATCTTAGTCCATGACCCTTGGTCCTACCATGACCCTAGGCTGGTGAAGTCCACCTAGGAGAGGACTCCAACTCTGAATGTACTGCACTGAGCCCTGGCATACGGGTTGTTCGCGCGAGGCGAGACCCATGGCAGCATCAATCAGCTTGACGTTCTTATCCTCACTGCAACCATGGGTGGACCTCCCATCAACATGGATACCTAGTTCACCTCATACTATAAAGTGTTAACATAGAGAAGGCAGAGTATACTTATGGTTAGATCGTTCATCAAAAGTTTGGTCAGGTACCTCCATGTTTTTGACACCTCACAGCCCCTCACATTAGTATTCTCGGTTGATCTAATTGATCTTGTGCCCCTGAAGAATATGAGGATGATGTTTAAGGAGGGATATGTCTATTTCTGGGTTCCTAGAGTCCAGGAGCCTCTACCCCCAGCTGGATGCTCCTTAAGAGGTTGATCCTTAGGAGAAGACACCGGTAGTAGCAGCAGACCCTTCTAACCACCATTCTCCTACCCATGCATCACCACCTGTAGCCCCGACCACCACCCTATCCACCCAGCCTGCACCTTCCCATCCCACTCCATCTGACCTGGGGGTACTCCTCCAATGCATCCTGGTGAATCTTTGCTAGATCACTGCCCACCTCTAACTTCTCTTCATTGATCCTACATCCTTTACCCCTTAACCACCTACTCCTATTGGACCTTCATCATCAACCATTCCACCATTACCCTCTCTACCCTATGACCTACATCCACATGTCACTGACTCTGCTACTCAATAGGACTATCTTGTGGATCATGCCCATAAGGGTAAGGGACAATCCACTATAACTATAAGGCCCCAGCCTTAAACCTTACTTAATCTTGAGTTATTACAAGATTACACATTGAGGATCTTTTCAGGTTTAGAGTTTTAGAGAATTATATCATGAAACATTCATTACATTCCACATTTAAACAAAGTGGATTACATAAAAGACAGTGTTCATTCTTCCCATCAACGGAAACATATTTAAAATATAACACGGATTCTTTCTTGACACATCCTTGACACTATCATCACATCATGTACCTTTCCCCTGACCTGTGAAAAACATTTCATAAACTTGGGATGAGCACAAAAAGCTCAGTAAGGGATATAAAAATATGGAAAGGAAACATGGGTACACATATACATAAGAATGAGTTCATACATTAACCATAAAACATAAGCACTTTATCATACCTCATCAAATATTGAATAATTCATAGAAAACATAAGACATAAAGGTAACTTGAGGAATTCATAACATTCTTACATAGGGAGTAACCCTCTTGGTTACGTTTGGAATACCCATCACAGTATATTCCCTAAATCTCTTCGGAGAAACCTTAACGTTTCACTCCTTCGCGTTACCCAATGCATTGGAGAGCTATATCGGGCTCACCCGCCCTTAGTTTATCACGGAACCACCCATTCTTCATAACAATGCCCAAGAACTATAACATAATCATATCACATAAAACATGAATAAAGGAAACATAACATTTCCACATTTCAATCACAATATAACATTTTAGGATATTGAAATAATGAATCCATTCAAAAAGAAACCATTTCCAAAACCATTTAAAACATCTAATAAAGAGATTTTTGAATAAAAGTGTCCCATACCACCTTGAAGCTTTTAAAATTTTAAACCATTAATATTCATATAAATAAATCCTTAAAACCATTTTGAAAACATGGATATTAATAAGAACAAATAATTAAAACATTTAAAACGATATTCTGGTAAAAGGGGTTTTACCAAAATTAGAGACACTTGAATACAATAATTGAGGAATAATATTTAGTCATAACTTTATAATATCATGAGAATAAAAGGATTCATGATATAATACTCCAAAGGACAGTATATACACCACATAAGAGTGAATTGGTGCATAACAACAATGAACCCTCAATAGAAATGTCAAATGTGATGAAATCCCTTATAAAGAAGGTATCCTTAAATTAAGGACAAATCAATCTCAAAATATGTGTGACAAATATAAATACACCCAATATAAGTGGATATTAAGTGTAAAACAATAAAAGGTCATTCACACATATTCAATGGATGACATATTCAATGACTACATGTTGAACCCAAAGAAATCGAAATTGGGTTAAAAAGTTCCCTTGATAGCCTAACGACATCACATCAAAATGAGTTGATGAGAGATAAAAAGTGTATCTCATCACTTGGACATCAAATTTAAATCAATAATGATATATGAGAACATATCCCAACATAACAATATGTAAATTAAAAGACCCAACAAAAGAAGTCTTTTAAAAAAGAGGAGGGTGAAAGGTTCCCTTACCAACTTGGGTATCATTCAAAACATACACCCCATGAAAGAAGGACAATAGATCATTGATGTAAATACTCATAAATGAATGTATATTACACAAAGAGTAGAATAATGGGCAGTACATACACCACTCAATGGAATTTTTGGCAAATGTAGCATAAATCTCACGAGAATAAAAGTGAGATGAAAAATCCCTTACGAAAACTCAGCAGCCTAACGGCGCCACTTAAAACATCCAAAATGGATTGATGAGATCAAATAGAGTATCCCATCATATTACAATAGAATTTAAAGCAAGAGGAATATAAAAGAAAATCCCCCAACATAACAAATAGGAGCTTAGAAGAAGTGACACAAAGGAGAGTACTTAAAAAGAAAGAGAGAGGTTAGATCTCTTACGAAAGTTCGGCAGCCTAACGGCGCCACTCAAAACTACAAAAATGGATTGATGAGAGAGAATAGGGTCTCTCATATCATGAACATAAAAATTACAGTAAATTTAATATAAAAGATCATCCCAATAACAAGAAATATGAGCTTTAAAAGGAATGACATAAAAGTGTATACTTAAAAAGAAAGAGAGGAGTAGGATCCCTTACCTCGGGTCCAACTTGACTCGATCGTTCTTTAATCTCCTGAATAATAAACTTGAGTTAATTTCTAATTCCTTAAGAACCCTTTTTCAAGTTCATTATTACTTTTATACCACTTATTACCATGTCACAAACATTATGTAATCATTTAAGTTAATAATATTTTTTTTGCCGATATTTGGTTCTTAAGTCGAAAGTGGTCTTCTTACAATTACATGTTGTTCGTGTGGCCAAATGTTTATTATATCCAGAATGGTATTCATTATGTAGATATCATATATGTCATATATATCCAGTACATTCATGCATTTATAACATTACATAATCATTTAGAGGTAAAAAATGAAATGCACCGTTCATGGAGACGGTAAGCCGTACGTACGCATGAACGCTACTTTCATTTCTATTTCGTATTTTATAGAATGGAATAATAATGATATAAAGTTATATTATAATTCCAGTATAATATCATATATAATATCATATTTCCATCCTTTATACATCCCACATATGGTATTTAACGAATCAAATCACTTTGAGGGGGCGGTAGTCCGCACTTCCTTAAATGAAGATATCGCGTATACCCATAATGGAAGCCATAAAGGTAAGACAAAAATGAAAAATACAGAAGCATAAATAAAACATAAACATATTATATATCATATATAAAAATAGTGACATCATAATGGCCACCTTTGAAGGTGTTAAATGAGTATTGAACAATCATCGTTTCGGGAGGCAGAATTTCACCATCCACGGAAACCGTATGTTCTTTAACCATTTGATGTAGTTGTGTGAGAGTGTAGCTCGAATAAATCTTATAACAACATCCTAGTATATTTAAGATACTGGTGTTGTTACAAAATAAGTAAATAAAAAGAGTTTAGGGGGTTGGAGAAGCAAAATAAAACAAATGAACATGAGAGAATGAATTACCTTTAAAAGTGTAACTCCTTTTGATTTGAGCCTAAAGGCTTCCTTTGAAAGTATTCTTCCAAAAGGGAATCCTCTAGGATGAAGAGAGGGATGTGGAGAGAGTAAATGGGCAGGGGTTGGCCAAGCCAAAGGCTTGAGGAGTCTGTGAAATGAGGTAGAGGTGGGGGCCTTTTATAAGAGGAGAGGAGGGGCACTTTGGGAAAGTATAGAAATATTACTTTATTTGAAAATGTGTTTCGGTTTCAAAAGGTTCCACATTGATATAATTCATGGATAAGGTGATAAGGCTTCGAAATCCACTCATCCAATAAGTTTTGGACATGTGTAGTTCATAGATTTTACATTATCTTTCCATTTTATTTAAATCGTCAAATAATGATGTCATCGCTGCATCATTATTATGTCATAAATAAATTAATTTATTTAATGTCTAAAAATTATAAAACAAATACTATGATGTAGAAAATCTTTTTATATTTCCAATGAATATTTATAATAAAAAATATGACTTTTATAACCCCACTTAAAAATTGTTTTAGTAAAACATATCATGTTTGTGTCAATTTTACTTTTACATTAAATAAAATGCTATTTATGTCATTTCCCAACCAAAGTAGATCCATGGGGTCCCCAAGTTGACTCATGGCTTGTCTTGGTCGGCCATGACACAACCAATAAGGTTGGGACATGTTTCTAGGTCATTTCATATCATTAAAGCATTATTTATACCTTAAACTACACTAATTACCACTAATCGCGATTAAAAACTTAATAAGTTACTATTCACCAAAAAATTATTTTAATCTCATTGAACCACATTTTACTTATTAATGACAACCATGTATATCAGATTTTCAAAATTTAATACACATTAGTGGTAAACTTTCATTTAACTGAAAAATCAGTTTGCTTGATTACCACTTAGTGGTTTCACTATTCATCAAAAATTGAAGTTTTTCAGAAAATTACCAAAAATTCACCCTAATCTATATTTGATATTCTGAATTCAAAAATTAAGTCCTTTTTACAAAATTCAAAACATATAAGTCACATTAATTAATTTAATAATTAATTCCCGCTGTCATGACAAATAGCATGTTTTATGAAACAATAAGTATCAAAAGATTGACACTAGTTTAAGTCTGATTTCAGAGTGAAATTGATTCCAACGACCACTATTGGATTTAATGGTAAAAATATTTTCTAATTTCACTTTAAAACCAATTCAAAATATAATCTAATCATATAAATAAATTAGATTAAAAAGTGGTTTTGAATTAAAATACAACATTTTACACTATTCATTAAAAAAATGAACTTTATCAGAAAGATACTAAAAATTTACACAAAGTAAATTTTGATGTCCCAATTCTTAATAAGAGTTTTATTTGGTCCAAAAGAATGTTTAATAGTGAACAAAACTATATTTAATGACGGTTCTCCATCAAAAGGTGATAAGTGAACCTTTAGTGAAAACTAGGGCATATACGCCAAAAATTGAATTCTTTCCGTATTTTAAGCCTTTATCTTTTATTGTATAAATGTAAAAATATTTAAGAACATATATAATCATATTTTAGTTATTTCTATCCATTCCCGCCATTACAACGGCTACATGTTAACTACCATTTAGAATAATATTATTTTATTATTAGAGTGCAACGTTAGATTCCCAAGAAACTCGTTGCGTGTTGGGTACGCCATCGAGCATAGCGTCCCCTTTAAAGTCATATTAATATTTTATTCACAAATATAGATAAATATGAAATGACATATTCTTTATTTACCTGGGGTGTTACAGTAACCACCTCCAACGTCCCTTTCATTGATGCTACTGCCAGACAATCATCTTTGGTATAGATCAGGGATTTCCCACCACCCACCTCATCCCATCTTACCACCTCCACCACACCACCATCTGCCTTAGCCCCACCTACCACTACTGCTACTATCGATGGTGATTTATATGACAAGTTCATTTCATTTACTTCTTCTGGTCTGACCATGGAAGAGATTTTTTAGCCCAGAGCACTGATTTGTATTTTCAAAAAAAAATTGGGATGTGGGAAATATTTTGTAGGGGCATGCTGCTTTTTCATTCTCATGTACTACACTAGGATACTTATATTCATTTTTGGATTTATTTTCCCTTTTTCATGTGTTTTTAGTTTTTCTTCCTTTTTATTTTTCCTTAGAAATTTATAGCACTTCTGAGTCATCTGATGTTATCAATGAACCCGTTCCTCCATCCATTCTTCTGCAACGAGTTACCCAGCATGTCTTAGACATCGCTAATCAACTTCAGGATTTATCATTGGAAATACACTAGAAGAAACAACCACCTCAACCAATAAATCTATTTCTACCACATTTAAGGTTTGGTCGAGCTGCACCTGAAGTTGTGAATATAGTTAAGAGACCACGCAAACTCGAGGACACGATGTCCAGTAGCTACAAGCGCAATAGGATCCACTGAGCTAGTGGGCCCACACTTTAAATTTTTGTTCCACCCATCTGGTTGACGATGATAATTTAGTGCTTTATGGGCGGAAACCCATAGTTGTTTTTGAGTTTTGTTTTGATTCTTGGTTTTTTCAGTGTTTCATTGTAATACTTTTTACAAACATTCATTTAATAAATAACATGGTTATCGTTATCCCTTACTTTTTCACCTACCAGTTTTTCAGCTATTAAAATATTTACACCAGTGAATTAATGTTTATTTGATAGTGTAGGATTTTTCTACTAACATATTTTTCAGGTGCATAAAACTTAAATTTTAAGATAAATTAGACACCCCCATGGCAGACCACTCCATATTAGGGATCTCTTGATTCCCTATTTTTAAATTATGTCATCACTTCCATATTAATTCAATTACAAAAAAATCACTCTCACACCACTCCCACCCACTATTTCATAGCCAGTGGGGAAATTGTATCCTTTTAAGTACGGGGGGGGGGTCTCATGATCTCACTAGTGATACTCTTTATTTTTTTATGTTCTCACTATTCTATGAGACATTTTTCAAATTGATAAGCATACTGAAAATTTAAAAACCATTATTCCCATGTAAATTAAATATAAAGTTAAAAAGAAACATGGTAAGAATCATGTTTCACCCCTGTTTAAAATTTTATAATGATTTTTGAGTTTAGAAGTTTAATTAAAATTTAAAATCTTTGAAATTATGATTAATTGACTCACTACTTAGGATATATGCCCTTTGTAATTACCATTTTTTATTTTATTCTCATTATCTGAGAGGATTCTAATCCCTCAATCTCATTTTATTTTCTGAGCATATTTCATGAGAGATACCTAGGACATGTAAACCTACTAGAACATTCACTGAGTTCATATCAAAACTATGGCTGAACAAGTGTAATTTTAAAATTATTCAGGCCGACTTTGATAGACATTTTACCTAAGACCCACTTGACATCTATCCTTTGTTTAGCCTGTATTTTCCATGAATGACTTATTATAAGAAAATCTATTTCAAGACTATTTAACTTCCTACCCTACCCTTTGTACAATTCTTGAAGATTATTTTTGAACAAGTGTGGGGGAGGCATTCAGATAGCATGGGATGCTTTCACTATCAGAGATGTACGGTTCACTCACCTGACTACTAGGTTGTGATCCATATACCTTTTTATTGTATCTCATTATTATTCTATTCCTTTTTAAAATTTAAAATAAAAAGAAAAAAAATGATATGGGTTCTGTACTTGGAGGGTCAAAAATCACCATTTTCCAAACCAATGAATCCCTTAGAGGATCATATGTGGTTAGGTGATGGATGTGAGATCTATCCTAGGCATAACTTTTTAAAAGTAAAAATGAAAAATAAAAAGAAAAGGAATATAATCATTTCTTTATTTACTTAATTTCTATACATTTGGATCCAACCTGAGTTGATGGAGAATGGACCTTCCTCGTGAGATAGAGGAATTTTTCCACACTTATTTTGTTGAATTTGTGTTGTAATTTAAATATTTCCCTCCTTTTGAGCCAGATTTTCACATTTTTCCTACCTAACTACAACCTTATATTCATCAGAATATTGTTGCTAAAAGTCCTCAAGATTATTTTTATACTTGGGTTTACACAGTGGAGATGATAGAACCAGTTCAAGCCTATGGTTAAGAACATGGACTCAGGGTACGATCATACCTTACTTACATTTTACCCTAAGTGATGAGAGAAAAGCATGGTGACATAAATTACAACTAGGAATATAGCTTAAGGAATAGTTAAAATATTGGAATAAAAATAATAAAATTTGTTTTTAAATTATGAACTATAAGGCATGACTAATTTACTATACAGGATCAAAACTGGAACTTGACTACTTTTTTTCTTACACTTAATTTAAATGCATTGACATCACGTACATTTCTTGATTTACAAATTGATTATCCTTTTGAAATATTTGTTGAGATATTTTTCTTCAGGATAATAAATGATTCAAGTGTAGGGGGATTTGATAAGACTAAATGTTATATATATTTTTATGTCACTTTTCCATTTTTTTCATTCATTTACTCGATAATGTATGTGGTGGATGTCCAATATTGCAAGAAATAGAGCTTCACAGGATTCCAAGGAAGAAAGGTAGAAAAGCTACAAAAATGGCCAAGTACACGTCATGATGGACAAGTTCATGTCGTGTAATTGATGATTATAGCCTGCATCAAGTCGGAGAAATTTTAAGTTCACATTGTGAATCCCTCCTACACATCATGATTCAAGTCAAACCAAAAGCTGAGAAAAATATTAGGATTTAACGTAAAAATACAATTGATTATGGGGTACACATTGTGAACCTCCTATACATGATGTGAACATGGTCAAACTTCATTAATCCATGGAAGATCTGTAATCTTTGTTGGAGATCCTAGTTGAAGTAATGTGGATCAAGGGTTTATGACGTGACAATTAAGTACACGTCTTGACCATTTTTTCCTATTTAAGGAGTGGCTCGGTAGCACATTGAGAGGATGCTTGGATTATCTCTCTCTCCCTTTTAGACTCCCTTCAAAATTTTCTTCTCTTTCCCCTCTAAAAACACTTTAGTTATTTGTAATTCCATTATGTTTTCAATCAAAGAGATGTGGATTCATTTTCTTCAATGCCCTCAATTCCCACATCATTTAATTCCCATTTTATTCCTTTCATGTAAGGTTTTATGTAGATTCTTCTTGAATGTTAATTTCATATCATCACATGTTTATTCAATTCAATTCCATTAGCATAGCTATTATGATTTCCTTTATCCATTTTATTGCTTTAATTACCATCAAAAGTAACTAAATGTGCCAGGCGTAGGGATCAAGATTCGATGTATCTACACGCTAAATTAGACCTTTAGTTCTAAACCTGGAAAAAATAATTGGATTATTAATTTCGATATAAACCGATGATAAAACCCCATTTGTGTTACTGTACCATGACCATCAGACAGTCAAACAAATGACCCTATCTTAATTGGAGTAAACTAATACTATGACCATAATCTTAGGGAACTTCCTATAATAGAATTTGAGCATAATGCATCTAGGACTGTAACTAGCCTCCTAACCATGGAATAGTTACATCCTAGGTACAACTAGAATACTGGACCAAGGTTAACTAGCAACTACCACTTGCTTTTTAGACTAAGCAGTTAGGACCTTGCCAAAATTAGAATTAGGATCACCTTTATCTAGATAATCAGACTTGATCCTGACCCCTCTTTAATCAATTGATGTAAACCCAAGAATAGATATAAAACACCCAAACATTATTCAATCTAGTAAGGACTCTTGTAAAGTATTCAAGCCAATATTTCTTCTCTCCATAGAATGATATCCTCCTAATGGGTTCAACCCCGGACTTCTACTATACTATGCCCTAGTAGTTAGTAATGTTTGGGACACATATAAATTTCTAATCTAACATACTCATACAGAAAAAAAAACGACCTGCACAACTGACACCTGTCACCTACACATCCTAAATTACATAGGGATAATTTTTGTAAATTATCAAGCCAATCTAAATATTTTTTCTCAGATTTGAGTAAAACACTTTTTTTTTACTAAAATATCATTTTAAACTGAAAACACACAAATTGAGTCATACCAATCACATCATGTGTCAGTTGGATGTGAGATTGATTCCTACACATCAAAAAATGACTTTTTAATCATTTTCCTAAATTATCAAGACAATTTGATCATGTTTAATTGGTTTTTAGTGAGTGACATTTTTTGAACTAAAATTTCAATTTTAAACTAAAAACGGACACTTTCAGCCATAATGGGAACATCGTGTATCGGATTGATGTGTGCATAATTCCTACACATACCAAATAACTTATTGATCAATATAATAAATTATAAAAACAATTGTAATTTATCTTATTGGTTTTGAGTACTTCACTTGTATTTTTTATTAAAATTAATGTCAATTTTAAATAAAAAGGAACACTTTGAGTCATACCAGTCACACCATGAATTGAAGTGAGGTGAGGATGATTAATACACATATTAAATGACTTATGGGTAATTTTTATAAAGAATAAAAATAATTCAAATGTGTTTTCTCAATTTTGATTATGTCACGTTTGTTGTTTACTAAAATTACATTTTAAACTAGAAACACGCACTTTGAGTCATAGCAGTCACATCGAGTTTTGATTTTACATGAGACTAATTCCTATAAATAAAAAATTACTTATGAATCATTTTCATAAATTTTCAATAAAATTTAATTGTTTTTTCCTAGTTTTCAATGAGTGACACTTTTTGAACTAAAATTTTAATTTTAAAGTGATAATGGACACTTTGATTCATACCGAGCACATAGTGTATCAGATTTAGGTTCGTCTAATTCCCACACATCCCAAATTACTTATGTATAATTTTACTAAAGTATAAAAGCAATTCAAATTCATTTTCTTGGTTTTGATTATGTTACTTGTCTTTTTTACTAAAGTTTATATCAATTTAAAATAAAATGACACACTTTGAGTCATATTGGTAACACCATGTATCGGATTTAGGTGTAGATGATTCTTACACATCCCAAATGGATTATTTGTTATTTTTATAAAGTATAAAAACAATATGAATTTTTATTATGAGTTTTGAGTATGTCACTTGTGTTTTTTATTAAAATGTCATTTTAAACTGTAAACACGAACTTTGAGTCATATTGGTCACATCATGTGTCAAATTGACATGAGACTGATTCCTACATGTCAAAAATGAATTATTATTTATTTTCCAAAATTCTAAAGACAACAAGATCAGGTTTTCTTGGTTTTTAGTGAGGGAAACTTTTTGAACTAAAATTTTAATTCTAAACTAATGACGAACACTTTGAGTCATATCGGGTAAATCATGTATCATATTGATGTGTAGATGATTCCTACATGTCAAAAATAAATTATGGATCATTTTCTTAAAGTATAAAAACAATAAAAAAATTTCTTCTAGGTTTTGAGTGTGTCACTTGTCTGTTTTACTGAATTTAATGTAAATTTTAAATAAAAAGATACACTTGGAGTCATACCGACCACACGATAAGTCGGATTGAGGTGAAGTGGATTCCTACACATACAAAATTACTTATAGATCATTTTATTAAATTAGAAAAAAATCCAAATACGTTTTATTAATTTTGAGTTTTTCACTTTTCTTTTTTACTAAAATTTCATTTTAATCTAAAAACACACACTTTGAGTCATGCCGGTAACATCATGCGTCAGTTTAACATGAGACAAATTCATATATGTAAAAAATAAATTATAAATATTTTCAATAAATTATCAAGATAATACAAGTTTGTTTTATCAGTTTTCATTAAGTGATACCTTTTGAACTAAAATTTCAATTTTAAACTGATAATAGAAACATTGATCCATACTTAAAACATTGTATATCAGATTGAGGTGAGGCTAATTTCTACATGTACCAAATGAATTATGGATCATTTTCCTGAAGTATTAAAAGAATATGAATGTTTTTCTTGATTTTGAGTATTTCAGTTGTCTTTTTTACTAAAATTAATGTGAATTTTAAATAAAATGACACACATGGAGTCATACCGGTCAAACCATGTGTCGTATTAAGGCGAGGATGATTACTATATGCTCGAAATGATTTATGGATTATTTTAATAAATTATAAAAACTATACAAATTCATTTTCTCATTTTTGTGTTCATTACTTTCCTTTTTTTACTAAAATGTCATTTTAAACTGGGAACATGCACTTTGAGTCATACTGGTCACATCGTATGTCAGTTTTACATGATAATAATTTTTACACATAAAAAATGACTTATAAATTTTTTTTCCTAAATTATAAATACAATGAGAGTTCATTTACACAATTTTCAGTATGTCTTTTATCCTTTTTACTAAAATTGATGTTAGTTTTAAATAAAAAGATATAGTTGGATACATACCGGGAATATAGTGTATCAGATTGAGGTGAGTCTAATTCCAATAGGTAAAAAATTCCTTATGGATTATTGTTATAAAGTATCAAAATAATATTAATTTTTTTAGTTTCTTCTATGTGATGTGTGTTTTAAACAAAATGTCAATTATAATCTAAAAACATATAGTCTGAGTCATACTGACCACATTGTGTATCAGATTGAGGTGTGGCTAGTTGAGTTTGTGAAATTCTTTTTTCTAACCATTTTCAAAAAGATATAAAAGAGAGAACATGTTACATTCTAATGGAAGATAAAACCTCATGTTGCATCAAACACTTCGCATTTCAGGAAGCATGGGGATTCCTCTTCCATAAAAAAGGAACATGCTCTCTATTTTATATCTTATTGTAAGTAGTTGAAATAAAAAATATAACTTACCAAAATATATTTGAAAAAAACTAAATAATTATTATATAAAAATGATAAGAAAATTAACTTACAAATAGTATAAAAAATGTTGAAAAAACTAATTAAATAATTATTAGGAATTCACCATTTCATGATAGTTGTATACATTATTAACTCACTTCCTTATTATAATTATCTCAGTTGCAGCTTTAAAGTCTATTCTATTGAGAGCATGAGCAACTTAGAACAAACAACCCCAACTCAAACAAAAGAATCCACCTATATAAAAATATTATTATGTTAGTAATACTAAAAAGAAATAAATTAAACATAAATATGAAATAATAAATTAATTTTATAAAAAATTATTTTATTGTTCAAACATCAATTTTGGAAAAACTGTGCAATAGAAGAATTTTTTGAAATATTATAAAAGAACCAACCAACCAAGTTATATTTTAACTCACAAAATTTATTTGATAAAATATAGATATAGGTGAATGTAGTTCATATCTTGGGGAATGTATTTCATCAGTTTTGAGTATGTGATGTGTATTTTAAACAGTCTGCACCAAGCTAGAAATGAAAAAAATGTTCTTTTTTATGGAATATAATATCCCATGCTTCTATAAATGCCTCATCAAAAAAGAAACATGCCCTCTCTTTTTTGGCTTGCTGCATATGGTAGAATAAGAAATATGAATTCCTAGAAGGTATGTGAAAAAAATATTTATTATATAAAAATGATGAGAAAATTAAATTTAAAATAATTGATTAAATGGTGATAAAATTAACTAAATAAGTATTAGAAATTCACCTTTTCATGACCCTAATAAAGGATTTAATCATCCTTGTTTTTTAAGTCATTTATTCATGATCTCTGTGAAAATTAACAAAATTAGTATTAGATAAAGTGTGGCTCTTCTGGTTTATTTTTTTTACATTGACTCTCTGAAAATTATTTCAATTATGGGAACACAACCACCAAATAAAACCAATAAAAAAATGTACTATGAGGCTTTTGGAGTATCAAAGAGGGATTCACAAGATGAAATTAGGAGGGATTATCTAAGAAAAGTTATAGAATGATCCAAATATGTTATGTGTTATTTCTTTTTTATATTAATATTTTTGTGTCTTTGTGACATCCTATTACTAAAATTTATTGAATGTTTTTATTTCATATAATCAATTTTATTCGATTGTATGAAGATTTAAACAAAGCGAAAAATGTATGACCAAGATATCAAGGATGATCCAGATGAAGCATTGAGTGACAGCCCCTTGGATGGAGAGTCTGAGGATTTTTCATTGAAATAATATGATTCCTCTTCTCTAATAAAGAAATTAATAGTTATTTTTCTCCCATTTTAGTTGGTGGTGAAGAGTATACACTTGAGGTTTCTCTAGAAGATCTATATAATGGGGCACCAAAAATATGTCCATTCATCACTGTGAAATTTTCTTCAATTATAAGGGCTTCGTATGATGCTTATGTTTTTTTTTCTATCCATCAATATTTTGGTTGTCTCATGTGCCTTGAAGTAGCCTATTATTTTAGAATAAAGGTATCAAAAAAAGAAATTATACCAAATGAACTTATTATGAGGTTTCCAAAACAAAAATAATTAACTACGGGATTTCCTATTTGATTGAGAAGAGGCAACATTATTGCACTTCGTGTAAAGGTAGTGTATGGAACATGAAAGAAAGTGATAAATTTCAACACTGAAAAGGGGAAAAGGTATTGAGGGAGAAGAAGTTTGTTGAACTTTTTGTGTAGAAAGGCATGAAATATGGAGAGAAAATAACTCTTCATGGTGAAGGCCATGAATCTGTATGTATTAAATGTTGCAGTGCATACAATTTTCTTCTTAAATAAATATTATATGTGGATTCTAGCTAGACATGGTTTCCAAAAATGTGGTGTTATTTTTGAAAAAAAACTAAGGATAATCTTAGGTTTATAATTAAGGGGGTGATCCCTATTATACTACATTTCCCAAAAAAAATATTCTTTATAGTTTTTTGCTTCACCTCCTCCGCTATTTACTCCTTCTCTTCCTTAGTCTATGACTCCGCCTCTACATCTACCTCCACCTCTTACTCTTCCTCTACCTCTTACATTACCCAATAATTTTATTGTTTGTAGGATCTCACTTATAAAAAAATTATATTCTTCATTATAATTATGCTTCAGAAATAGATTAAAAATAATATATATACATTCTGTTACAAATGTCTCACACCCAAAACATATTTCTAAGGTTATAGCCTATACTAGATTACAAATATAGTAGGTAATAACCTAAATTTGTTGTTGAAAAACATTATGACACCATGTATGGTTCACACTCATCTATAAACAAATTTACTTCTTCTTTTGAGTATGAAGGTTATCAAAAATCTTGGTAGTACTAAGAAAAAATAGAGAAAAAAATGATTAATAAATATTTTTAATGAAATTTTAATTATCTTCAAAACTTACCTCTTCAGGGATGATGGTATTCAAATGGATTATAATCTCTTTCATAAATTTTCAAACATAATATCCACAATAATTTTCACTATCTTCCTTAGAAAACATTATAAAGATTGACCAAAATAAGTAAATTTTTTTTAAATATGTTTTGATAGAGAAAATTTTCTATATATACCTTAATTTTTTTCATTTGAAGTAATCCACATACTTTTTATGTTCATTAACCAACGTTATTACATTATTTATCCTATATTTAGAGACCTCTCTATCATAAAAAAATCTTGTTAAAACATACAATAAAATTTATATTTTAAATTTTATCTATAAAATGTTGATTATAGTGTATTATAAATTCAAAATACACATCATGTGTGGTAGGTTTGTTGGATATCCATGAATTGGATTCAAAAAAATAAATATTTTAGGTATCCAGATTGACTACGATCAACATCCAGTGTTTCCTAAGAAACAAAAACAAAAAATTAATGAAAAAAATAAAAATATATATTATGTAATTAGATTTTAGAGTTTTACCACTATATTGTAGGAATCAAAAATATTCTTTCATTTGTCATTTTTTTCTAAAACTCATCATAGAGTTCATCTTTCTTCTTAGTAATTTCTTCCTTAACCAAAGTAATTTTTCTCTCTAAATGATACAAGTATTAATGAATCCAAATTCTGATTTATACTTTTTCTATTTATACAGTAGTAACATAAATTCCTATAGAAAATATGAGTAGTTATTAACTTTAATGAACATATTATCTCACTATTTGGATAGACGTATTATTAAAATTTACATTATATATGTATTAAAACCTAAGGCTCCCAACCATTCAAACTTGAGAATCTCATTTATACTCTCAAGACCAACTACGTCTTTCATGGAAGTCCCATATATTTCTTATTTATATGGAATATAATAAAAAATTTCATATTTAAATGTGGTTTCTACATAAATTTTTAATGCTAATAAATGTTTCTCTGGAATTGGTGAGGAGAAGGTACTCCCAAAAGGTCCTTTTGATTTCTTGGTTGATTCACTATATTATCTGGATCAGACCTTCCTTTTCCCCATTTCTTTATCAGTCTGTAATATCATACCTCACTTCAAACCTTTTCTCAGCAAATATTACAGGTTTTGTATATAAAAAAATTTGTTAAAGACATACCTCATGTATCTTTATAAGATTATATGACCATGTTATTAAAGTTTCTGTAGCATCATTGACCATTTTAATATCTGAATCATCAAGTGGAATAGGAAACTCAACAGTCGGCTCATGAGCTACCTCAATCCCTACTCAGATGTGATATTTTGGGAGTTCTTTATGGTGTATCTTGTCTCCTGGGATATAATACACCTTAACACTCGAAACAAGGTTGTGTGTGGGTATTGACATAAAAAAATCACATAAAACTTTACCTTATATAATTTTAATAATATAAAGTTGTTGTAAGTTGTTTTATTAAAATTTAGTAGAAAGAGTAGTGAAAAAAATTAATACCTTGGGTAAGGTATGCAGTTGATGGGAATGACTAGCCTCAAATCTAGTTGGGTTATTTGGTTCTTCATGTGCGGGTCTTTGTTCCACTACTGGTTCACCTTGATCCTTTCATGTACATTTGTCTTCCAAACCAAATCGAACAATAATAAATTGAAAAGGAAATATTTATAAATGAGATACTTTCATCATAGTATATGTATCTTCATGTGGTTTTATCTTCTCAAAATATGATTTAGGAGACACTCCAAAACCTACTCCTCTAATATGGCACTATTTTTTTGGCTTCTTTAAAGCTACTGAAAGTATCCTTTCTTCCAGTATGATAACTATGGATTATTGTGTCTAAACCGTATAAAAAAATAAACATAAATAGATATTTTTATGAAATTTTTTTATAAAGGACAGTGAATTACTTTTATGTAATACTTACACATGTTTCTCATACTGGGTTGGTATTTTCATCAACTAGTTTACCCACCTAATTTACATGAGCCTCCTTCCATAGCACATGACATGGGATGGAAGTGGATTTGGATTTTGATTCATCAATATGCATATTTAAAAAAAATTATTTTTTTTCATATCACATAAAACTTTTATTATTTATTTAAAATACATACTAATTTTTTTATAGTCATGTGTACCCCATCCTTGCTTTGTGATAGGGGTGCATTGGTTTTGATGCACGTTATTTATTTTCAGCACTATTTTTTTGCTTCATAAATTAACAATGTTGAATAAAATTGGATAAAATAAATAATTTAAAATAATATATTATTGACTGTAATACACCTGAAATGATTTATCATCATAACGGCCAATGAAATAATTCCATGTTTCTTGCTTTATAATGTGTGTATAACTAACTGGTGGATGGGGCATTACTTTTCCATCAGAATCCCTATGATGTAACTTGGTAAGAAGAGTCCAGAAGCCTCTATGGTATTTTCTAGTGTCCATTAAGACATATTTCTTAAATAATTAATCTAAAATAAATGAACTCTACAAGGAAGAATGAAAATTAAATCAACATGTCATTATATAATTTTTTAGTAAAAAAGAGATAGTATATCATATATTTTCCATTATATCTTTCCAAAGGTTTTCCTTTGTTATAGGCTAGATGTGGCACCATAAATCAATATCAATTAGAACATTAATCCTCATTGTGACCCCAACATAACTAATGAACATTAACTTGTTGGGGTTAACAGGTTGGTCTTGTTGATTCCATCCAACTTTAAATCTTATACCCTTTCTTATTTCCTTGATAATTTTATTCAAAATTGTGATGTTGTATCAATATTGTTCTCTTCATCAACATGTTGTTGATCCCATAATAATTTAGGAGTTTCATCATCAGTGTGTTCTTCTTCTAGATTAGAAACATCATCATGTATGAAAGACATTGTCTTCATGAGTAGTCAAACATTTAATTTTTATTATATTAATGAAATAGAGAAAAGATTATATTATGAGGAAATAGTTATATATAAAAAACACATTAAATTTCTCATTTAAATCTCCTAGTTTTTTAAAGTTTTTAAGTATTTTTATCATATATCAAGAATCCAAATTACCAATTTTTGGTCCTCTCTAAAATATAATACATTGCCTACATTTGGACCTCCATAAACTGATTATGATCTGCCAATGAAAGGGTCATCCTCAATTGAATTTTCATCTGACCCTATAATTTTTTTAGCTAGTAGCAGGATAGTCAAAAAATTATTGTTTACTAGATCTGAGACATAAAATAATTGTGCTAATTGTTATTCCATTATGAAAATATTATCTCTTTCCCCTTCCATGCTAAAATTAACCTTCACGAAACCCATTTCATCAACTTTCACTACACTCCTATTGTCATCCCATTTGTAATGAAAAATCATAACTTGAAATATTTCATAATACAACTCATAAATATATTAAATAATACTGAAATATGACATATTTTCATAAATTTTATTTATATCCTTGGAACCAGATATGTGCATCGCTTTATAAATAAGAAAAACTCCACTATTTTTCATTGTACTACAATAATCAAGTTATTTTTTTATAAAACTTATAACCATTTATTACAAAAATAGTGTAAGATATTAAATTTTCATGATGACCCCAGGCTATTCATCAAATTATTCTAAGAATTGAATTAATATTTTCTGATAACTCCTTATAAATTTGATCATGGAACAATCCATAAACTTTTGATTATGTTTATTTGATATCCATACATAAACCCTTCATGGATTTAAATCTCTAATAAATGCTTTGTGGGATTCAATATATGGATCAAAATATTTACTATTTTGTAAATTTTAATGGTGTGTTTACCCTCTCTCTATGGTGGTAATTGTAAAAACATGTCTTCCAGAAATTCCTTTGCTTATAAGGCGTCTTCTCTGACAAGACTTTGGGAGACTTACGCTTTCAACATCTGATAGGTAATCAGTGTAGAATTCAATAGCTTCTTCAACAATATATCATTCTTCAATATAATATTCTGAACAACATTGATTCTTGAAATACCCTTTCAAAATATTCATATATCACTCAATGGGGTGCATCCATCTATAATGGATAATGCCGTATAGTTGAATCTATCTAACCAAGTGAATCATCTGGTGGACCATTATATCAAGTAATGATGGTGGGAAGAACATATCTAATTCT
Organism: Viscum album; assembly: GCA_963277665.1. Classification (NCBI taxonomy): domain Eukaryota; kingdom Viridiplantae; phylum Streptophyta; class Magnoliopsida; order Santalales; family Viscaceae; genus Viscum; species Viscum album. Next base: position 572,889,558 of record OY728151.1, read on the forward strand.
TATAATATGAATTCAACCTCCTTATTCGTGATTTTAAACTTCATCAGGTCTATAAATTTACTACATATAGATTTGAAAAAGAAGTAAAGTCTAATTAATGTATGTCATACACTTTTAGGTAGAATGCAACACAAAGAAACAAGCATAAAATATTGCATAAAAACATGAAATTTATGATATTTTAGTCCCAATAACATCAAATTATTCATTGACATGGCATTATTGATATTTTATGAACACCCCTATGTAACTTTTACACCATTAAAGAAAATTGAAAATTAAAATTTCTCCTATCTGGATAGAGTGTAAGCTAATGGATTAATAAAATTCTTCTCTTTACCCTTCATCGATGTCAACTCTTCCCTTATATTCATGTCAATCATGTCTAACCTAGCCTTGATTCCATGTTTTTTTTCAAGAACTTTTAGTAATGTTCTAATAAAACTATCAAACAATTTTTTTTCTACAAACATGACAAAAAGAAATGTCTGACGTACAAATAATTACAATATAGTAATTCAAATATAATTTATCTCTTTTTTCAACCTTATTTTTTAAGGTTTTTTTAAAATGGTTAACCGAAAACAATGTTAATAACTTTTACTTTATCGAATAGTTGATCACTCGTTAGTCAAGATGGTGTTGTACCTTGTTTGTTATTCCCATTGAATGTTGTTGTTCAGGGTTGGTATTTTTTTCATCAAGGTAAAAAATTTCAATGTCCTAAAAAACATTCTTCTAGGAATGTTTCAACCAAACTTAGTGTGTACATTATTTAAAAATAGGATACCCCAACATTCCTTTAATTCTAGAGCCTGAAAAATTTCCATAAGCAAGAAAGTCATTTATCATCCAGTACAACATGGACCTCAAATTGAATTCCTCACTTCCATGAGCATCATACATTGTAACACGTGTATCACACATCAATTTCAGATCTTCGATTAATGTAGTAAAATAGACATCAATATCATTACCAGGTTTCTTTGGTCTGGATATAAGTAGAGAAAACATAATGTATTTTCAATTCAAGAATAACCATGTTGGAAAGTTATAATTTACAAATATTAAAGGCCTCATACTTTGAGTACTACTCTGTACACCAAAAAAATATTCCATCTGTATATAATGTAAGATTAAATTTTATCAGCTCATTTCCAAATTTAGCAAACTCATAATCAATTTTATTCCATTGTTGAGAATATTCTTGATTATGTAGGTTCCCATATTTAATTATTTTATCTACATGTAATTTCATTATCTTGTTGTTTCCTAACATCCATATTGTCTTATAAACATTGGAATGATAGGAATGTACCATAAAACTTTTAAAGTACTTGATTCATTTTTCTTGTATCAATATTCTCTATACTTAGGGAATTTTAGGATTGATTCATGGTCCTTGTGAAAAAATACGAATTAATTTCTAAAAGAATGTATTTTTTAGAGATCATACCCATTGAACATATCATTCATTTAGAACCATATGTTCAAAAGGGAAGTTAATTTTCTTCTGGTGGAATATCATTTAAGATACCAAATAGTTCTATAAAGTTGGTGTTACTCCATCCACTAAAATAATTAAATTTATATAACATCAATATAGCTGAAAATGTTGTTTATTTAGTACAATTGGTATCCAATGGTCTCTTAGAAAACTATCTAAATTCTCAATTAAATTTTGAAAATTATAAAATTCATCTTAAATTTCCATTTTCATTTATTATATATGATCTCTATCATCATTTACACTGGTATTCATATCAAATGATCCATAAACCATAGTATCATCCCAATTGGTGCGCACGTTCAGTTTTTTCCAGATTTTATTCCAAGATTAATAGCTCTGACCTATTTTATAAAAAATCAAATGTTCTTCCAACTCTTTTGGATGATTTTTTCTTGAATAAAAACAATGTAAGCATAGAAAAAGAATTTGATAAGGGTTATATGCATGCTCTATTGAAAACTTGATGAACTCTTTAACTCCATCTTCATACTCTTTTGAAATACAATTAGTGTGCATCAATTTTTGATTCATATCCATCCAGTTAGCTTTCAAAAATTCTCATTTTGTACAAAAAATAAATAAATAGATATAAGATAATCATTATTAAAGGTAAAATTTATATATATTTATAAATAGGGGAACCCAACATTTGATTATTTCAAATAATTTCAATATTATTTGAAGAATATGGGTAATTGAATTTATGAAAATAATTACTCCACAATGGTAGGTGTTATCATAAAAATTCATCCTAAGTTATCCCTGGTACCCGGTATGGGATTACTACTGCTCAGGGTAGTTCAAGAAAAATAATTTCATGACTAGAAGAGGTGGGGGATGAGTCTCAGCCAAAAAATTCAATAATAACTATTTGTAAGATGAAGCAGATGAGGATGATAGTTTTCTCCTTAAAACTTTTTAAATTACCATGTCTTTATGTAAAATTTTAAATCACATATCAAAACCACTTTCAAAATTAAGAAATCCACTTCTTTAATTTTTAATACCCTCTTTGAATTCTTTTTATATTACATGTGAAAATTGACCTATTTTTTTCAAAAAACGTAATGGGATATGAACCCCATTTTATATAAAAACTCTCAGTATCAAGTGAAAAAAATCATATTAAAAAACAATTAATAATAAATTAAATTTTTAAAACCATTTTCATGGAAATATGTACACTTTGAAATATTTAAAACTTTATAGTTTCACTTTAAAATAACTTCATGTGTTTCAAAACACATAATCTGTTTTAGTTTATTTTAAGGTAAAACTTCATTTTTTTATTTCAAACCCCTCTTTAACATTTAAAACCAAGTTTCATTTTTCAAAACTGAAATTTAAAATAGTAATGACCATAAAAATTCTAAATAGGTCACCACTCATTCTAAAGAAAAACCTGATTATTAAACATTTCATAAACATTTTATAAAGATGAAATAAATAAAACATTTTTAGAGGATATTATTAAATTAAAAATTTAAATCCCAACATGATTATCCAAGACTACTATCACAAATCGACTCGGTTCAACCCTGAACTGGTCACCCAAGTTGATATGTGGCATAGCCCGAAGTGAATTTCTAATCCCCATGGGCTAGAAACTAGTGTCAACCATCAACAGAGTAAAAAAAGGGAATGATTTCCCCCAATATAAATAAATAAACTAAACCAACTAAATAAACAACACAAATCCATTTATAAAAATCCAAAATGAACATTCTTTACACAAAACTAAAAGGTAAAACAAACTCTACGATAAAATTTAAGTTGAGAGCTCACAACAAAACACCACCATGTGACCCCAAATTTCACTCTCTAATACCAAGACCAACCATTAACCATGGATATCATATTCAAGCTAAAACATATATAACAAAATAAAAAAAAAGTATAAACTATAGCCTTTAGTATTAAAACTCAATAGGTAATCCTGAATAAATCTGTTATCAATGCACTTCCTTTAAAATAAAATAAAAATCAACATCAAGTTGTAAAAACAATATATAAAAATAATCATTTATACATATTTTTACATGAAAACAAAATATGGTTCATTTCTATTTTTACTACTCAATTCCCTATTTTATTTCCAAGAAAAAATCATATGCATTTTAAAAGATAAGGGTGAAATTTCATTTAAAAAGGATAAAATGGGTGTGAGAAATTTCCAAAAAAATCACAAAAATGATTGAGAACATTTCATTACTTTTATAAAGAGACTACATTGCCCAAGAAAAAACCACAAAAAACATAAAATAAGGGAAATGGAAATAAACATGAATGAGTAACCAAGTATCTCAATCATCACTACAAATATCTAAGTGCCAATAGACATGGTTGAACTAAAGATATCATGAATAATCCATAACATTCTAATATATGAGACTCATACCTAGAATGATGCCTTGCATGATAAAATCAAAACACCATAAATACTCCCAGCCACCCTAACTTAGAACAGACTCATGGGAAAATCCCATAGCAATAAAACCCGATATATCCACCTATTATGCGCCACTAGCTAGTGCATAATCTATCCATTATAGCAAAAATTCTCATAAAATCCTCTCACTAATTCATCTTCCTATGTCTCACATAAAATAGGGTGATACAGCCTATTCAAACTAATTATCCAAACACATACAAATAATATAACAATCCCAACAAAAGGAATATCCAGAATCACCCAAAGAATGATCTCATGCCATAAAAAAATAGATCTTAAGGATTTCATGCCAAGGATCTCCAATTATCATAATGGATCCCAAGGAATCCACAGCGAGTACATCCCATACATTAAACATAAATAAGTCATGGGAATCACTAAATAGTGGTTTTCATAATAAACACTTTCACCATTTTCACAAAAGTGTAAAACGAGCCTTTAAAAATTATCCACAAAACTGTCACTTTAAAATAACCAATTAAATTTCCATAAAAAGTGTAAAACATCCTTTTTCCATTTCACAACCATTTAAAAAAATACCATCAATGAACTCTCACTTAAATTTTAAGACAAAAACATTTTTATCAAAATTCCAAACGGTCCACCAATCGACAACACATGACAAACCACATTTGAAAACCAACACACATTATTTTTAAATACAAAAACCAATTTGGAACCAATTCAAGAAACCCCAAATCATCATTTATAATACCATAAATTCATTTACATTTCCAAACCATGCTTTAAAAATCACAAACTATAGGCGAAATCTAACAAGACATTTTATCAAACACTCGGTGTGCACCTTTATAAGAAGAGTGTTCCATTTTTCCAAAAACATGGTAGAAACCATTACTTTTCACATAGAATAATTTATCCGAGGATCACATGAAAATATTTAACATGTAGGGTAGGAGATAAAATCATGAAATCAACTATTATTAAATTAAAAAGGCAAGTGCATGAGAGACCTAACTCAATTTCTTGGCACTCTAACAATGCACATCTAGAAACCACACCGCAAGGGTTAGAGAAGACAAGAAGATCCAAGAGGAACCCTAAATGAACAAAACCCCCAACATAAATCAAGGGGAAACCAAAACCTAGGTCTAAATGACCATAGTAGGAGAGTAACTCAAGATAAATTAGAAGAGAGAAGAAGAGGGAGAAGATAGGAGAAGAAATACCTTAAAGATCTAGCCTGGAACCTTGAATAAGCCCTAGATCTACACCAAAGGAGGTGGTAAGAGGCTTAGAGAATAGGGGGAGAGTCCCCTCAGGGTTGAATGAACAAGAGGAAGGATAGGGGTGGTGATTTCGGTTAAAAATCCTGAGAGGTTATAATTATAATTTCAAAAAAATAGGTTTTTTGGAAACACACACGGTTTGGCCACAGAGTTTACCAAATCGTGCACCAACCATGTGGTAGCTACTATCCAAAAAGGTATCGACCATATGACTAGACCACATGGTTTGACTTACCATGTGCAAACCATGCGATAGGTTCTATAAAAAATTCCATACTTGTTGCACAATTACCTAGGTTTGGGCACACAGTTTGCCGCACTATGCACTAACTGTGCACAAGCCAATACCAAGAAAAGAACCCAAATTTTCTCTAAGAAATACCAAAAAAAATAAGGATCAACTACAGGGTAAAAACTAAATAATGAAACACTTCAAAATTTAACCCCATCAAACCTAATATCGAGAGAAGAATAGGGATTCCCAATTAAACCGAAATAAAACATGAAACTGAAAACCAGGGTGTGACAATTCTCCCTTCCATTAATGCTTTCCTCCCCCAAAAATCCAAAATAAAATAAAATTGATTAATCAATGACTATGGATTCTCAAAACCACAAAATACAATCCCTCAAACCAAGAACATCACAAACACATCCAAACAAAACTTATGCTCCTTGCCCAAAATGGAACAACCAGAAAACACTTCTCAAAAATCAACAAGAAAGATCAAGCCATAGCATCCACAACCATGCCTCAAACAAGATCGTTGAGCATACTCCAATACCCAATGCTCACCCAAATCTAAAGGAAACTTAGAGATCAAAAAACTTCAAAATGAAGCCACTTCTAATGGATTAAAACCAAAAACAAAATAGATCACTAATAGGGGGGACTAAAAAGGCACCCCACCATTTAAAAAACATAGCAATGACTTATAAAATAAGATATTTCAACGATACCCATGGTGGGTTCCACCACCATTAAGAACCAATGAGATTAAAAAACTTGAAAGCTTCCCTATAAAATACCAAAAAAACCCACCAGAAGGGGAGGGGGGGAAGGGGCCCAAAACATGGAACACCAAAACCACAACTAACAACTAACCCATGACTCATCACCCCCTATAAGGCCACAAACCAAATCCACACCCAATTCAAATGGGAATTACATTATAGGACAACTTATTAGAAAATTTCATTCAAGAAGGTATAATCATAGACATTGTGTAAGGGATAATTCCACCACACTCTTTCCAACAAGATGGAATTCAAAGTGTCAAAGAAATATCAATAGAAACGCAGAAATTTCCCCACTGTAACAGTGGAGGATGATCTTAGCCAAACTACCCACACCCTTAGTATTCCTAACTATGTTCCAGATTCACTCTAAGGCCTTTTACTGGAGCCCTGATGTTTGAATCATCCACTACCTCACAATTAGGAGCTGCTAATCCATAATCGAAACTAATTCTTTTGGTGCCACAAGAATCCACATGGAACCCCAGGTAGAAACAAAAGATCATGACACACCACAAAACTCACTTTCTCAAACAACACACTTTTACCAAAATAGGGACTTTAAGATACACAACACTATTCTCTCTCTCTGAATGAGGAGCAGGATGAACAATGAACATGATGGAACAAAACAAAAACTACTGAGAAAAACTTCTACAACTGAAAGAAAACTCATGATAATAAGGCACTTTAAATTGATCCCAATAAGATCACTACTCTAGAAAATGGGATGGGGTATCCTTAGAAGAGGTTTATTTAACACTTGAAACTCTAGAACGAAATCCTTAGTTTGATCAACTAGAAATCTTAATAACGGGGAACCACCCATAGCTACACCACTAATACTCAGAAAATATCTATGGGGGAAAACACAAGGTAATAAGAAAACAATGAGCTCTATAAAAACTAGATAATTAACTAAAACTCTCATAGAACGGACACCATCTCATAGGGAAACCATCTCAAAGACTCCCCAAAACTTTTCAAGAATCCTGCTAATACTTTGCTTCAAGACTAATCCACTAATAATATTTCAATACAGGATACAACATGAGAATCACTTACAAATATTGAGAAATCATATCAATAAACAACACTTCCAAAAACATATAAAATATCCACACAACCATTAGCCAACAAAACACTACAATTTCTTGCTTAAAAATACTTTTGAAAAAAAACAAACTGAGTGGATTTTTTTCAAACTCACCCATAGTGTTCTATAGAGCCTCACTCACATACATATTTCCATGATAATCTAAGAATATATCACCTCATTCAATATTGGGAACTCATTAATAATTCTAATCTCAGGCACTCTCCACCCACATCATCATTCAACCACTTACCTCACATATTTATGCATGTGAACACTCATGGAATACACCAAAGGTCAAGAAAAACATTCTCATTTTCCAAAAAAAATCATTCAACCCAATTCAAAATCCATGAAACCTTTCAAAGGATCACTAACCACCAAGTCAAAACCATTTTTCAAACACCACATATCAATCCATCTCTATATTTATTTAAAAAAATCCCATGGATTGCTTTAAAAATTATCCCTTTTAGTTCAACTTACACAAAATATTTTTCATCAAATCACACTTCCAATTTATCAAAAACATTTGATTAAAAACCCACTCCCTTTTATTTAAAACAAAAAATCCTATCTCAAACAACTATTTTCCATCAACCCCAAGTTTTGATTATAAAAATCCAATCTCATTAAATCATTTCCATTTTACCCCAAGAGGTCATTTTATAAAAATTCATTTTTACAGTATTCCACAAGTTTAATTCTGAAAAAAAAAATTCCCAATTTCCAAAATCCAACCATTTCCAATAAAATAATGTTTTTACAATTCCAACATAAGTGTTTTCAAAATAGTTTTTAGGATCAAAGAAGAATCTAAGAAACTCACAAGGTAAACTTGTGTCGACGGGTGACTTGGAAATATGGTTGGTGGCCATATGCCAAACACACCACTATCCCAGAGATCCTTCTAGGATCATCCCTCAACTCTACATGGAATTCTAGGCCCTATGAGCTCATAGATACCTTTATCCCAACTCCTGTTTCGTATCACAAACACTAAACAATCCACAAGAACCAAAAGAAACCAACAAAACTAGACATCCCATAGAAACCTGAGGATCAGAACGAGAAAGGATTTGTGAAATTTTTCCCATTGTTATATCTCGATTCCTAACTATCCAACTCCATCTACATTTAAATCCCTAAGTAACAAATGGAGCTCTAAAAATAAAGGTTCTATAAATATACAACCTCCACCGATACAATTTTGTTATGAACTGACCTAGGTTAATCCTGAACTGGTCACTCAAGCCAATCCATGGAAGGTCCTGAAGGGTGTTCTAGATCCCCATAGACAAGAAAATAGTTCCATGAATCAATATAGAAACCAAATGGAATGATTTCTCCCAATATAAATAAATTAACTAATCCAAAAAAATAAACAGAGTAGTGCCATCTATATAAATCTGAACTGAACATTCTTTACACAAAATTGGAAGTTGAAACAAAATATACAACAAACCCCAAGTTGAAACATGACAACACGACACCACCATGTGACCCCGAACTGAAGGTCAGTATTCGATCCCAAGACCAACCATCTCCCATCATGTTTGAAACAAGATGAGACCAACATCAAAAACTAAAAACAATAAGAAACTATAGGTGTGAGTATTAAAAATCAGTAGGTAAGCTTCAATAAATATATTCCCAATGCACTTCCTTTAAAATAAAAGAAACATAAACATCAAGTTTGGAATAAAATACATAAAATTAAACTTTTATACACATTTTTACATACAAAATTCAGTCTATTTTCCTTTTTACTACTCAAAGACACACTTTATTTTCAAGGAGGAATCATATGCATTTTAAAGGATAAGGGTGAAATTTCATTTAAAAATGGGAAAAATGGGTGTGAGACATTTCCAAAATAATTTTCACAAAAAATTTTGAGAACATTTAATCATTTTTAGAAAGGGACCACATTTCTCAAGAATCAAGCACAAAAATCATACAACAAGGGAAATGGAAATAAACACACATGAGTAACCATGTATCCCAATAATCTCTATAAAAAGCTAAGTGCCAATAGACATGGATGAACCTATGATATTTCGAATAATCTGGAGCATACTAGTATATGAGACGCATACCCAAAATCATGCCTCACATGGTGAAATCAAAGTGCCATAAATAATCCCATCCACCCTAACTCAGGACAGGCTGAGGGGTAAATCCCATAGTAATATAACCTAATATATCCACCTGCAATGCGCCACCTGTTAGTGCATAATCTGGCCAGTAAAAAATCATTCTTATAAAATTATCTCATTATGACAGTTTCCCTTGTATCATGTAAAAGAGGGTGAGCCAACTGATTCCAACTAAGAATCCAATCACATGAACATAATATAGTAATTCCAACAACATTCATCACCTTAATCACCCCAATAATAAATATCTTTCCATGGAACAAATATTTCTCAAGGATTACATGTTGATGATCTCCAATTATCATAATGGATCACAAGTATTCTGCAATGAGAAAATCTTGTCCATTAAAAATAAACAAGGAATGAGAATCACGCAATCGAAGTTTTCATAATAAACACTTTCACCATTTTCACAAAAGTTCAAAAAGTTCCTTTAAGAATTCTCTATAAAATCATCACTTTAAAATAACCAAGTAAATTTCCTCAAAAAGGTGAAAAAAGCCATTTTCTATTTCCTAACCATTTAGAAAAACTTCCATTTAAATTACTGACATCTCAATTTTAAAACAAAACCGTTTTTATAAAAATGAAAATTGGGCCACTAATCGAAAACACATGCAAAACCAAATTTGAAAAAAAAACACATTATTTTAAATCTGAAAACCCATTGGAACCAATTCAGGGAACCCCAAATCATAATTTTAATTACCATAAATTAATTTATATTTCCAAACCATGCTTTAAACATCACAAACTACATGAAAAAGATAACGAGACATTTTATCAAACACTTGGTGTGCACCTTTATAATAAAAATATGCAATTTTTCACAAAACAAGGTATAAACTAATAATTTGCACACCAAAAAATTTATCCAAGGATCACATAATAATATTTGACAAGTAAGGAAGGAAAAAAATTCATGAAACTGACTATTCTTAAATGAAAATGGTGAGTTCATGGGAAACCTCCCTCAATCACTTGGTGCTCCAATAACACACACCTAAAACCATACCACAAGGGTTTGAGAAGTCAATAAGATCCAAGAGGATCCCTAAATGAAAAAAAACCAACATAAATGAAGGGGAAACTAAACTCTTGGTTGACATGACTATAGGAGGAGAGGAACTCAAGTGAAATTGGAAGTGAGAGGAAGAGGGATAATATAGGAGGGGTAATATCTTGAAGATCTAGTCCAAAACCTTGAAGAAACCGTATATCTACACCAAAGGATGAGGTTGGAGGATTAAAGAATAATGGGAGAGTCCCCTTAGGGTCTTACAAATCATTTTAAGAATAGGGGAGGTGATTTTGGTTAAAAATACCAAGAGGTTATAATTGTAATTTCAAAAATATTAAGTTATGGGAAACATGAACATTTTTGTCACACGGTTTACCAAACTATACACTAACTATGTGGTCACTATTATCCAATAATAGATAGACTGTATGAGCATCCCAAATGGTTTTATTTACCGTGCACACATTGTTCGGTATGTTATGTCCAAAATTCCATACTTTCCGCACAATTACCTGGGTTTGGCTGCACAGTTGACCAAACCATGTGCCAACCATGCGTAGGCCACTTCCAAGAAAAAAAATCCCAAATTTTCTCCAAGAACTCCCAAATGAACTGAGGATCAACAAAAGGGTAAAAACTAGAAAAGTAAATACTTTAAAATTTAACCCACTTCATACCAGAATCTAGAGAGAAAAACCAGGATTCCCAAATGAACTAGAACAAAAGATGAAACTGAAAAAACAAGTGTGAAAAATACCCACCTAAATACCAAGTTTCTCATGGAATTCTTTCAAATTTCAATCAAGGGAATATGCATTTATAAAAAACCAATTTCAGAAATTATCACACAAGAAGACATAAATACAAACTTTCACATTCCATATAATTTATTCATGAATCAAAATCTATAAGGTTTTATAGATATTCATGACATTGAAAACTATTTACCAAAAGATCATAAGATGTTCGAAGGATTTTGTGTGTGATATCAAGAATAAGTTTGATTTGAATTTATCTGAGTGTGAGATGAATTGGATGTGCTTCAGTACATCATGGAACTACTAAAAAATAGGCCTTTAACAACAATGTCATTTATTGGTGTTAGTAAATCATGAGGTGATAGATGAAGATTGTGTGTTATATCGAGATTAGGTTTGATTTGAATTTATCTGAGTGTGGGTAGAATTCAAGGTGATCTAGCACCCAAGGTAAGATAATGATATATGATTTTGTTTTTATTTGTAAAGGAACCAACTAGGAAGTTACACCAAGTTTTCAGTTTATACATTTTTGTGGGTGCTTATAAGATCATGGGATAATTTTAGTTGTTCAGGAAATGTGACAGAGCAATGAGATAGCATGTTTATGGGTGAAAATGATAATTTTCAGTGAAAATTTACCCATATGAAGACCGAATAAAGTTTATGAATTAGATTGGGTGTGGTGAGATAGAAACCACATCACACGTCTTGTTCACATTATATATATATATATATATATTTGGTTTATTGTGTAAAGTTTTCTAAAAATGTTTAATTGTTTTAAAATTACTTATTCTATGATATTAAAGTTTGGACTCATGCTCTTTAATTATTAACATTCATTCATTAACATAATTTCGTGCATAGAAATTCAATAAGATCCAAATCATTTTAAGATCCATAAAGGAATGTAGATATCTTATGTTTAGGTTATGTTACCTTACTTTATTTTGATAAAGTGACCTGAATATTCACATGTCTTAGGCCTTTGTTCAAGAAAAGAAAATTAATATTTAGTACATATTTATGTTTTGATATCTTGAGTTCTTTTAATAAACCTGAATTTAGTTTTAAATCATGTTTTTAAATGTTGTGAATATATTAATTTAATTATTCCCTTTTATACCTTGAGGTCATAACCTTAGAACATATATGAAAACATAAAATCTATATATACCCATATGGGTGTGTATGTAGAGTGTGATTTAATAGTCTTAGTAATATTTTACCAAATATCCACCTATCACATCATACTATAATCACATAATAATAATAAATATACATCCCATAAAATGAAAATAGCCTACATAAAACACTAACCCAAGGGTTTCCTAATAAGTGTGATAAAATCATAATGTAACTTTTTTAATAAAATGAAAATATGTCTTTAATAACCATATGGGTGAAAATCTTGTTAAAAAATCATCCTTACTCTAAACTAAGGATACCATTTATCAATTACCAAGAAAGTTAGTTTTGGAAAAATATGGAGAATATGTTTTTATTCTTTTTAGAAAATCCAACCATGATATTTTCCTAAAATAAATATTTAAAAATGAATAATATTTTAAATAAGCATTTAGAAACATTTATTAAACTATTTATTTTTTCCTTTTAAATTAAAAGAATCACCTAAAAACATTTTTCTTGGTCCAGTCCTTATTTATTAAAAACACACATTTAGAGATCCCATTTGGATTTTTTTTTAAAGAAATGGAACTAAGAAGTAAAACCCAATATAATGAAATTTAACTAAAATTAAATAAATGAATAAAACAAATAAAAATAAGAAACTAAAGTATATAATATGTAGGTAATAAAATTAAATAAGGTAGATGACGAAAACCTTCCATAAAATTGAATGTGGGCACCAAAAAATATATATAATAGCACAACTATAATACACAACGCATGGGGAGGATCTTTGGACTATAGGTATTAAAGGTAACTAACTCACTCATAGAATAACAGCCAAATATGTGACTAAAATAAGTAATTCAACCCATCCCTCTTGAGGAAACCAAAAATAACCTCTAACTAACACCTCAATTAAGATAGAGCACTACCCATCTATTTTTCAACCTATCTATGGTCTCTCATGTGAAAAATAAAAAACAATCCACATATAAATCATTCATTCCATTAACAATAACAACCCACAGTTAAGAACATAACTAAAATCATACCTCCTTTAAAAACCCATTTGAAAGCTAATTAGAAAAGTAATCATTTTTTTAGGCCATTTTAAAAAATATATATAAATCTAGAAACTGATTTTAAATGGAAAATAACCATTTTAAAAACCCCTATTTAAAAACCTATAAAATAAAAACAAATTTAATCAATGTGTTCAAATTTGAAAACTTTTATTTAAATGTTATAAACATTTTCAATTACACACATACATATATAAACTACTCTCAATACACATATTCACATATTTTCAAATGAATACATGCATGTTTCTAATATATATATATATATAGACACACACACACCAATACATATGTTGATAAGCATAAAAACTGGAAAAAAAACAATTTATAATAGTAGACATAAATAAATAACACAATAATAAAATAAAAAATAAGAAAACTTCTCCAACAAGGAAACCCCAAGTAATAAATGTTGTGAACTCATGCATTACCCAAATAGATTTCATAAATAATCACAAATAATTTTAAAACACCAAATTACTTTATCAAAAAAATCTTAAATATTATATTGGCCAAAAATATAATTTATCCTTTGAATGTGGATAAAAAACAAAGAAAAATCCCCAAGAACCCAATTGGAAATCAATTTTAATTCCTTAAAAATCCTTGAGCAACAAGAATATTTAAATCCAATTAGACCCAAATAAGAATTACAATTTTACTAAAACCAATTTCTGACATCCAATAACATGAAACAAATTAGGGGAAATATAAAGCATAAATAGACCTACCTAGGGATATTGTAGATGATAAAAAACCTATAGAAACAGTGAGTGGGGAAGTAGTGATAAAACCAAAATGGAAAAAAGGTAATGCATAGAAGGATAAAATGAACAAAAGAATGCAAAAAGAAATAAAAACAGTGAAAATCCTAAATCACCCAGCTATTGGAAAATTTATAGTCAAAATCACCTAACGTGAAACCCAAACATTCAATCAACGAGTGAGGAGGAGGAGAAAATAATATACCTTGGATTTAGGCTTTAATTCATTTGAGAGAATGTAGTGATATTGTGCGTGAAAGCTTAGATTTATTCGAGCCTTAGATTCTTTTGAGACTTGATTTGTTTAAGCCATGGATTTGAGCCTTGGATGCTTTTAAGACTTGATTTGATCCTTGATTCAAGACTTGATTCAAGGAGGAGGAGCATCAATAGCAAGTCTCTTTTGTGGAAATCTTGAGATATCATAACTGAAACAATCACGATTAGGGTTCTTAAAATAGATCAGGAAGACTTTTATCAGCACTTCTAAAAAAGTACTGATAAAGATACCTTTTATCAGCACTAATTTAATAAGCATTGATAAAAACTATCTTTATCAGCACTTTTTTAGCATTGATAAAGTTCTATCTATATCATCACTAAAGAAGCACTGATAAAATACATATTTATCAGCACAAAAAAATTTAAGCTAATAAATTATAAATAAAAAAATTGTAAATATATTTGTATAATTATTTATTTATTTATTAAATTCTATTGTTTTTAAATATATAATTATTTATTTATAATTATATAAAATATTTTAAAAAATATTTCTTTTATTTATAATTATAAATATATAATTTTATTAATATAGTAAATGTACATTTATAAATATATTTGTAAATATATTTATAATTATTTATTTACAATTAAAAATATATTTATATCATTATATGTATTTATATAATTATATATAAATATAAATATAGTAAATATATTCCGTATTGAAATATATTTATTATAATTTTATAATTATAAATATATTTATATCATTAAATATGTTTATATAAATATATATAAATATAATTATAAATATAGTAAATATATCCATTGCTTAAATATATTTATTATAATTTTATAATTATTTAAATCTATAATTGTTTATTTATAATTCAATAAATACCTTTTAAAAAATAATATATATATATATATATATTAATATATATATATATTTAATAAATATATATAAATATAAATATAAATATAGTAAGTATATTCATTATTTAAATAAACCTATTTTAATTTTATAATTATTTAAATATATATAATTATTTATTTATAGTTATATAAATAGTTTTTTAAAAAATACAATTTACTTATTTATAATTATAAATTTATAAATTTATAAATTTATAAATACAGTAAATAGACATTTTTAAATATTTTTATTTATAAATATTTATTTAAAAATATATTTTTAATATTATTAATGAATATATAATCTTAAATGCATGCATGTGAAAAATGAGTGAAATTGAATAATTAAAAAGGAGTACACTTAAAAATATTGAAAAAAGGGATAAGTTTTATTAATATATATATATATATATATATATATATATTAGGTAGTAAGGGGTAAGATTACATTGAAATATAAATATTAATTCTATGAGTTTCTATACAAGATTTCATTAATTGTGTAAATATTTTTGTGTGTTGATTATAAAATTGAAATAATTGTGTATATGTATGTGAAATCAATGTAACACACGTTTGATATATGTTAAATTAAAAATTCAAATGAAATTCAATTATTTCCATTAATCGATGTAATTAATCAGGGTTTTTAATTAATATTAATTTTTAGTTATAACCCATTAAATAGTTGACTTATTTAATGTAAGTGGATAAATATTTTTTATTATATAAATCATATTTTAGGAAATATTATATACATTTATATATATATATATGAATATATTACTATATTAAACGTATTAATGAATAATTATTTATAAAAACAATTAAAAATGAATAAGACATTAGTATATTTTTAATTATTTCATTTTATTCATTTTCTATATTTATATTTAATATATATTATCTATTAATATTTATAATTATATATATATATATATTAAAATCATTCATTTTCATTAATAATTATTTCATTAATAAACTTGTTAATAAATAGTAATTTATTTATTTTTATTTTTATTCATTAATTATTACAATTTATTCATTTTATATGTCTATATTTAATATATAATATTTTTTAATATTTATAATCTTTATATATATATATTAAATTTATTCATTTTTATCAATAATTATTTAATTAATAAAATGCTTAATATTTTCCTTAATTTACTCATTTTTAAGATTTATTTTCTTAATTATTTCATTTTATTCATTTTACATATCTATATACTTAATATATACAATTTATTAATATTTATAATTTATATATGCTTATATTAAATCTATTCATTTTTATTAACAATTATTTAATTAAGAAAATTTTTAATATTATTTTTAATTTACTCATATTATCTTTTATTTTTTTAATTATTTCATTTTATTTGGGACCTTTATCATCACTTTTTAGCAAGATAGAGGATAACCTTTATTAGTGCTAAAAATAAAGCACTGATAAACGGTACTTGTTATCAGCGCTAAAGAAAAGCACTAATAAAATTTATTCTTTATCAATGCTTAAAAAAGAGTTGATAAAGGATAAATTTTATCAGTACTTTTTTTAGGATAAAAGGCACCCTTTATCAATGCTTTTTTTAGCACTAAAAAAGGTCACCTTTATCAAGGCTTTTGTTTAGCACTATTAAAGGCCAGTTTTTTAGAAGTGTTCGAAGGATCCTTTTGAATCCAAGAGCTTCGTTCCCATATCTTTTTGGGTAAGTGGTTCAAAGGGGGCCAATTTTGGAGGGTTTCCAAAACCATCCCATCACTTAAAAAAGCATAAAATCATCCAGAAAAGCTGCATGATGTGTATAATAATTTTGTGTATTGAAATATTCAACAAAAGGGAATACTAGGCCTGGATAGCCAGTTCCATGGCATGAAACTATATGTCAGGCAGTGAAAATTTGGGCCCTGGATCCTGACGCTAATTTTTATGTATAGTAACCACATAACTATACCCCATGAAACCTATTCTCGACATGTATCATATACACAACATGGATATCCTCTATAGGATATTTTCAACATCCCAACTCATCTATTTCTCCTTCAATATTCATCTAAACCCCTAGGACTTTCATTGAAACATAAATCATTTCTAAAATCATCATGTTTGGATTCTCAAAAGCATGGAACCTCTTTTTGATTCTTGATTTCGAAACGTATCATCCACCAATAGAGAAATTTAAAATATTGATGAAAATATTAGCTTGTAAGAATGTGGGTTCTTATAATATCTCTACCGTAAAATTTCTTATCCCCGAGAATCCTTGATGAGAATTTTCTAGATGAACCTAGCCTAAAAGGTTTTTAAAAAACCACACTCATTTTTCCACATTATACTCATGAATGCCCGAAGAGAATCCACTACAAAACTCCAAACACGATGCGCATTATTAACCAAAGATTGATCCATTCCTCGAAATCATTAATAAAACCCTTGATGGGTTTTCCCAACACACATCCCTTAAAAAACACTAATGTTTTATCATCCAAAACACCAGTTGGATCATGGTTCTCCCCACCAAATAAACCAACTTTCCAAGACCTATTTCAACTCATGATGTTACCCACCATCGCGGTCACATGTTAAAAACCAACCCTTGTGATCCAATGAACCACTCAACATGGATTCCATGCCACCATTCTCAAGCATATAAAAACACATGACATAGTGGGTACCATCTCTTTTCTCTAATTCCAATTCAAATAGACAAGTATTCATTTCCCAAGCATAGAGCCTGCATAAATTGACCTCTCCTTAGAAGGTCTTGGATAAACCTCAAAGTATTTCATCATACCCAAAATGATGTTCTTGATCAATGGTACCGAATTCTTGAGTTTTCCCAATCATTAAACCCAAAACAGAACCTTCAACACTTTTCACTACATGTTTCACCCCTAGAAAAATGATATGAAATTGGGATCCACCCCTTGAATCAAACAAAGAAACTGTGTCACCCCATGAACCAATCCACGAATCATGTCTCACTCCAAAAATCATTTCATAAACTTGGGATCAATCCATGAAACAAGTCATGAATCTAGGATCACCCCACAAAATGTCTACTGAACACACTGGAACATTCCAAGATCAATTTCTACGCACCATCTCCATCCAGTGTCTCATCCGAATCCCAAATCTAGTGTTTTCATGGAACCAAAAAATTCATACATTACAAATTTCCAATGTATAAATTCAACCCAAACCATCCAATAATAAATTAAATCAATATAAGTACCCACCACACTTGAGGATCATCCTCCAACATCCCATGGTGGTCTCCCCACCATACGGCTTTCCTTACACCAATTTGTGAGTGTAACACCAAGGAGGCTCGTCATCCAACATGGAAGGCATTAAGGTAGATAGGTGTAAAGACAAAGACTTCTTATCATACTCGGGATGATGTCAAAATATTTTTCATAATCTTCTTTAAACAAGGAGTACACTAATATGTCGTCAATGGTTACCACCACAAACTTAACCATTTGTGAGGTCACCTCTTACTGTAGGGACATGTCAAAATCATTCAAGGGTCTCCGGCCTCCCTACCCAAAAACGTCTCTTTAGCTCCCAGCTTCTATGATTTAAGAGTTTCTTGTTATAAAAGAATCTCTAATGCCTTACAACTATCTAACATGAAGCTATAATTAAACATTTTTTATGGTACTTACACCAACACACTGCTCAATTTCCTCTATCTTAATCTGAATGAAAAATAATGACAATGCAACTGATTCATCACACTAATCTAAAAACATTGGTCCCACCATAATCAGTGTCCATCACTTTGATCTATCTAAAAAATATATATTATTACTTCACTTGTTCAAACATTGCAAATGTAATTGCACATCTACAACATGTGACAACAACTTTTTATCCTCAGAAAACTTCAGGTCGCATGCCTACCTACCACCATTCACTGAACCAAAATCAAAATTCAATGAGTCTTACATCTTCAGAATAAGCCTCCAACACTCGTTCAATAGTTGGACACTTCTCTTGATCTGTCAACCATAACATTCCAAAATCTCCCTTGGAACACTTCTTCAAAAATAGAAACCTTGAAAGTTAAAATACTATTCACATGACCAGCTGCCTCAGGGAATCATTCTAGCACCACAGGTTCTCATCCTTAGTTAAAGATGTGTCAACCTCATCCACGCGCTCTTCCATCACCCATCGCTACTCCAATCATGAGCATCCACCTACACTCTGACTACATCGATAAATTATGCTTAATCCACAGGACCAGGCATTACCCAAGTTCTATCCCCTAGAATACAGTTTCATTCCCAAAGAACCAACAAGAAATTTTCTCATCACCAAAACCCCATACACTCCCATGCATCAGTCTTAACCAAAAACAAACCGAACACCAAGTCATGAAGTTCTGAGTAGAAAAATAAACGCCTATAGGTCTCCAACATAGCCTTATAGGTCAATTATCAAGAAAGGAACTAGGTCCAACCACCTAATCCACATATTAATCTCTCAAAAGTTCACAACTTAAGGGGCATCAACCATGCTCTCATTCTATGTCACATGTTATCAGCATGTCAAAACATCCATCTCTAGGATCTCACAAACGAAAGGCATAAAAATCCTAACTAACCACCCATAACCAGGGAACTCATCCTCTCTAAGAACCTATGCATTATATAGATCCCTAGAGTACTAGGATATGCATTCAAAATCAAACAAGAACCACATAGAAGGTTTTCAAAGAAAAGGCATTGTGTGCCAGACCGACCTTACTACAGCCACTGAAACTCCTATTCAAGAGGACTAAGTTGTGATCCTCATTATTTATAATTTCACTATACATCCACAAAAACTTCCATAAAAAAATAATCTATACATAATTCAGCTCAAATGAGTATAATTCCACCAAGTTCTTATATGAAAAACCATCATATGATTGATTTATAACACTTTAATAAATTGTGCCTCTACCATCAGTGAAATCACACATTATCAATCCTATATGTCATGTGAATCCTATGTTCCTGATATGATGTATGAGTTGACTCTTGTCTAAACTAGTTAATATTAAAACAAAATCAACTCACTAGCCTCTCAGCAATAGGATAAGATCCTGATATCTTTCATAAATCAAAACATCTAAACCACATGTGCATCGCTCAAAGAAAAAATCAAATACAATAGTGAAATCACATATTAGAACAATAATCCCATCCCTAGTAACCTATAATTCCTACCGTAATAGGTTTTCTCAATACACCAACCCAGAATCCATCACAGGCTCCAACACATTCCTAAATCTCCAGTCCACCAGATCCAAAAATCATAAGACAAAAGAAAATAATTCTTTGATGACACTTTGTAACATACCACCCCAAATTGCTATATAAACAGTATCTAAAATGGTTTTTCATATGATATTAATCATGCCTCCCCATATATTAGGGGATACAAACTAGTAGCAGGTATATAAGGTGGTACAGTGGGGAGACTATACCCCCTTTTATCAGAGTGTTCAATATCAATAAATAACCAAAAATCATCCATGGAGACAAATAATTATATTACGCATAAAATAATTAACATCTACATCAATATAATAAAATGCGGTAAATTCCTGAACAACCATGTTTTATATACAAGATTTCACACTCGGCAGGTTATAGATACAAACTAGAATAAAATAAAAAAACAAAAGGTATCAACTACGTATTCAAGAATATTCTCATCCAATATTATAATACCAACCGAGAAATCCTACTCAACCACACTATCCTAGGCTATAGCCCACCCAAGTTTCTGAAATAAACATGTAAGAGAAGATCAAGTACCCAAGTGAAATGGCGGCCCAAGAAGGGTGTGAGTAAAAAATAGTAGGTCAACGACACCATGTCTAAAAAAATCCTGTATAAGGAATAAATTCCATGTAATAAAGTGATAAAAATGGGGCATTGATTAATAAAATAATACTTTATATAAAATAAACTTATTGAAACTAAAGTTCCTTGTTGAAACCTGAGGTCAGTCAAACAATCTTGGGCACATTTCTGGATATCTTTAGAACATCATAGAACCAAGTCTTTCATAAACATAATCAAACCTGCATCAGAACATTTCTAGATACCACTATCAAGTGGTAGGTCCACCTACACCAAGATAGACCACCCATGACTTGGTATATTCTCCTCCCTAAGATGAATCGTTAATATCAGATATTGAGATCATAGTGTCTTTTCCTCAGGAAAACAACTAATCAAATGTTTCAAACTTGAGAATCAAAATAAACATACTACCCACCCTTAAGCACTAAAGATAAATATAATCTTATACCTCAATCATCAAGTAATCACATTTCTATCCATCAAGTAGTCTATACCATTCATCCATCCATCAAGTGGTATATTATCATGTATCTAGCCCTTAGGTGGTCTGCCACTATTCACTTGGACCTCAGGCTCCAACAATAATAATGGGTCAAAAAAATACATAAACTAAAAATATATCATGTAACATTCTTCCCCCAGGCATCACTCATAATAGATTAATCACAAAAACAAAAAGATAACAAGAAATTAATATGACCAAGAACCAAGTATAACAACATGTCATCATAAGAAGTATTTTCCAAACCCTATAATTACCATTTATCTATCCATCTACATTTCTTAGGGTTAGGATCCTAATTACCTTCATAATCACATTTCTATCCATAAATCAGTCTATACCATGAATCTATCCATCAAGCAGTACATTATCATGTATTTATCTCTCAGGTAGTCTTCCACTATTACCCTGGACCTTAGGATCCAACAAAAATTAGGAGTCATAAAAATATATAAACAAAAAAAAATCATGCAACATTCTGTTTCTGAGCATCACTCATAAAAGATTAATCTCAAAAACAAAATTCTAACAAGAAATTAATAGGACCAAGCACTATGTATAACAACATGACGTCATAAGAAGTATTGGAAAACCCCTATAATTACCATTTATCTAGACATATGTATTTCTTAGGTTCAGGATCCAAATTACCTTCATAATTATATCAATCTCATTTCATTTATCATTTTAACCCCCATGATCATTAACATGTCATTTTAGCCACAAAACATCAAGTAAACATGGTAATATGATAACACATTATTTAAACAAAATAGCCCTATTGATTTTATGTCAAGCAATAACCACAATTCACTAGCTATGAAAAGGTGGTAAATTTAGCTTATTAACAAAATCAAGGAATTAATACTTTTAAATAAACTTATCATTTTTTATGAAAATTATAACTATTCTATTATATCATCAATTGGAAATAAACACCATTATTCCTATTGTAATATTCATTTATCATTAATTATTCATAACAACACCAAAATTCATTTTATTCAAGGGATATGGGTTTAACCTGAATAAGTTCCCTACCTAGGGTCAAGTGTTGTAACACCCCTTCAGTGGCTATAGGTCCAAGGCTCAACACTAATGGGTTTGAAGGGATCCAAAGGGAGTTCTATATATGTATAACACATCAATTTATCTAATTAATTAGGTCGCATGCACAACGTGCTAGCATGATCACACATATTTTACATACTACCATAATTTTAAATAAACAATTAGAGATATTTTTTAGACCACCTACATAAAACAAAGTTAACCCCAATCAAAGATAAGTATGATAGCATTTCCTACATTTCCCAAGTCTAGTCTCCCATTCCTGAAGTGCCATGAGATCCTATCTCATGCCAAAGTAACCCAAATAATTAATTAAAAAAATTATAATTAATTAAATTATAACAAGGAACCTTATACATAATAGTGATATACAAGCATGATGAAATACTTATCAAACAATGAGACCTAGCCTGAATAATGACCAACCATCCATGGGTGGTCTAAATCATGCTTTTGAATCCATCCTAGGAAAAATACTAAGTCATGACAATGTAATAAAACTATTTAATATAATTAAATTGGAAAACATAAATGATCAACCCAATGATTTACCTTTAATGGATCGTCCTTCAATAGTGTACATTCACCAACACAGGATACCCTCTCACCATATTGATCCAGTGATCTCTCTTTTTTATCATAAAAACTTTTCCCAACAACCTAAGATATAGGATACTATATCATTCAAAAACCATAGGAAATAGGGGGTGTTCTACTCCTGATTTTACCTTAGATCTAGGTTTTGAAAAATCCCCAAATTATTATACTAATTCAACAGTTGATAAAATAAATTTAGGGTAAAATCCTATTGGAAATTTTAAATGGATTCAAACCTTAATGGATTTATGAATGAAAATAGATGGAAATAGACTCAGAATCCCTTATTTCAAGTCCACAAGGAATATATGATGAAAATAAATGGTTCTCTATCTGATTTCTCGATTAGAATTTAGCCACGGAAAAATGATAAAGAAATTTCAAGGGTAAAAGGAAACATATAGGGATCAAAAAGTCTATATCTCTATAATAGGAATCCATTATAACTAACATCACTTAAATTTGAAAATAACGAGTTCGAAAGAGCCTTCAAAATCAAAGACCTTTATTCCCATCACTTTTTTTATAAGGTATTATGAGGAGACCAATTTTGAAGGGTTTCCAAAACCATGTTGTCACTTTAGAATGTATGAAAATCATCCAACAAAGTTTTACAACATGTAAAATAATTTCACATCATGAAATATTTGAGAAAAGGGTTTACAGGGGCTAGCTATCCACTGTCACAGTGTGACACTATGTGTCACACCATGAAAATATGGGGCATGCCTCACAACCTTGATTTTCACATACTGTAACCTTTTAAATACACCCCATGAAACCTATTCGTGATATATATCATATACATGACATGAATGTCCTCTAGGAGATTTTTCTAGCAGTCAAGTTCATCCATTTCTCCTTTGATGTTTATCTAAATCCTTAGGAATTTAATTGAAACAAAAAACATGTCCAAATAATAACCAGTAAGGACATGGGTTCTTACAACATTATTCTAATATTATCTAAATGCATGTGGAAAGGATCACCCTCTTCAAACTTTCATCTATTTGGGAAATAATCTTGGGAAATTATTATAAAAATTAGAGTGGAAAGAATCCTCTATAATTTAATAATTTAATGGAAGGAAATACAACCTATGAATCTTAACCCAATGATCATGGGTAATGAATCGTCCTCTAAATCCATTTATCATTCCTAGAAATATTATTCTCCACAACATAGTGAAAATATTTTCATCCTTGAAGAAACAAATACATTCATAAGGGAATAATGTTTTCTTTAACTTCAATGTAAGGTTTGAAATATCAAGGTTTAAACCCATAATGATGATTTATAATTGCATATTGTAAAGGACCATAGGAATAATACAGTACAAATAGAATGAATAAAAAAAGGTTTTAGTCAACAACTAACAACTGACCTTCATTTTATTATTTCTCATCATATTTTTTTCATACCTTATCTATCCAAACTCATAACCAATAGAAAATAAAAGAACAAAGGGTTAAACTAAAACCAAAAACAAAAAAAATTAAATATTCATCATTCAGATATTCATGCTTAAGATTTAGATATAAACACCTATAATAATAAAATAAAAAGGCATGCTATTTTTAAAAGGAAAAAATAAGATAATAAAGTAACAAATATATGATTTATTTAATATAATCACCCAAAACTTTAAGGGAATAAGAGATCATCATAAAAAAACTCCATATTTTCCTAACACAGTCCATCAAGCACTACTCTCCATTGATAATTTTAATAATTTCCCCAATTTCCCAATTAAAGAGATAAACTATAAGAAAAATTTACTAATAAAATACAATTTATAGAGAAATATTCTATAATTGTTGGAATCACCTAAAAATATTGAGAACTAATTTATCTTGGAATGAAATGAAATTAAAACCTTAGGGTAAGAACCTTAATCTAAGATAAATAATGAAATAGAAAAATTATCTCTAATATAATTTACTATATCAAAATTATATTTTCCCCCTAGTTTGAAAATAATCATAGCTCAATTAGAATTTCACTAAGACTATATTAAGGTTTTTATAGATCTCCACAAAACCCATCAAGTTTAAGATATATATATATATATATATATATATAACATCTCCAAAAAACCTTACCAAGGTCCCCTGAAAATCACAACTTGCCATATGATTTCATGGTCAGTAACTATATCCCTAAACTCTTGTTTGAAGATAAAATCATTTCAAGGAGACAAAGTTGCACTTGAAATTTAAAATATAGAGAGTTTATTGATAGATGTTGGATATCACCAGACCTCACAACTTGAGTAGTGATCATGCATGTCAGGATTGGTGTAACTAAACTATAGAATAATAGAATATACAAAAACCAAACTCACATCATGATTCCAAATCCAACTCCCATGAATAAACCAACCACATAATTGACCAACTACATCAATAATTTTTAACAAGATCAAACATGTTTTATAAGAGGCTACGAATCGTGAGAATAAATTTTGATCAATGATCAATTCAAGGTAAGAATATAGAAAAAAAACTCATCATTCTAATTAGGTTTATAAACTAGATCAAACACACTCCCTAATGAGATAAATATCCCTTGAAAGGAACCCAAACAACAACTCATGAAACTAAATCCATTTCTTCTTCTAAATGTCCTCTAACAGGAACAGACCTAATTCAAAATGTGATAGGAATCCCTAAAAAGGATCATGACCATACATCATTTATAATGATTTATATGACAGTCTCTTCTATCAAGACACATAACAATGGATCTCACATATAGATAAAAAAATACCGCATTGACATTAACTCAAACATTGATCCACACTACATGGAAAGGCTCATAGTGAAGGTTGGTGGTACTCTTAGAGGAAGTAAATATCATCAACCATAATAAATATCAATACCTCCTCATCACATCTTAGGGGTTAAGACCTTAAGTAAAAGTCTATGTTACTCACATGGAAAAGAGAACTCAATCCTAAGAACTTTAATAATAGATGAGAAGATAATAAAACACGCTTCACAATCACTAAGGAAATCTTCATGTCTAATTGATCCCAAAAAAGATAGAGGGGTGTGTTATCATGAAAATAAACTACTAATACAAAAGATATGTGTATTCATTAGAGGGGGTTGTTTTTTAAATTAGTGATGATTATAATCCCCTTTGAATATTTTACCAATTGTTATAGAAAACTATGCTAACATAGGTGCCTACTTTAATGATTGACAGTTATTGGTAATCATTGGTATTTTGAAAATAATAGTTTTGGTTATCTTAGGGGTGGTTAAATTCCCTTTAATAGCTTTCAAAAAAATAATATTATAAAAAATAAAATTATTAATTTGGAAATATTACTGGCTGAATAGGAATCGAACCCATGGTGGTTTGCTAAAATCTGATGCATGGGTGGTTTACTAGAATTGGAAACATTAACCAATTGTTAAAATTGTTACCTTTTTTATTTCTTCCTGGGTGGCTTACTAGAATTAGATGTGTGTGTGGTTTTCTAGAATTATATGTGTGGACCACTCTTGGAATGAATCGTGCTTGAGTGGTACTGAAAATAGCCTCCACATATAGGAGTCCATGGTTTAATTACCAGTAGCCCCTTAGGGAATTTCTAGGCAGTGATATAGGAAGACTGATGTAGGCATGGGGTGTAAACCCAGTTCCAAGCTAATTCAGCATAGGGCCTTAGGACCATGTGTGGGATTTTAAGCTCACTGGGACTTCAAACCATGTATTATAATAAAATAGGTTTAGTTGGTGCTTGTCATTCCTTGGGGGGAGAGATGATGCTTGACCCATAGGGGTGTCTAGGTGTGTCTGTTGTTTGGTTTCTTATAATCCTCTCTACCAATAATAAATTATAAATTAGATGTGTGAATCACTTGCTCAAATTGTTATATTTATTGTTTCATATATAAATGCACCCATGCATACATTTATGTATATATACATACACACACATACATTAAGACACACACAGATGTAGGTTTATACATACATGCATACATGCATGCATGAGTACATACATACATACATCCACGCATGCATACATACATACTTACACACACACACATATATAATCACACATACACACACATACATACATCCACACATACATAAATACATACAAACACACACACATACACACATCCATGCATGCATATATTTATTTTTTCATACATACATACACATAAAAATATATGAAAACATACATATATACATAAAAACACACACACACACATCCATGCATGCATACATTCATTTGTTCATACATACATACACATAAAAATATAAGAAAACATACATATATACATACATGCATGAATGCATACAAACATCCATACATGCATCCATCCATACATACATACATATATGCATATAGACTAGAAGACATACACATGCATAAAGATATACATACATATATACAAACATACATACATATAAACAAACTCACACACACACACATATGCATGCATACACACATACATTCACACATGCATAAATCCATGTGTGCATGTATATATTCATACATCCATTCATGCACGCATACACCCATAAACATACACACACAGACACACATATATACATATGCATATTCACACATACATACATGCATGTATACATGCATACATCCATGCATGTATATATCCATACATCCATACATACATACATACATACATACATATAGACAGACACATGCACACACATAGATACACAAACATCAACACACAAAGACATTCACACATAAATACATATATAAATACATACATATATCCATATATCCATACATTCATGCATTCATACATCCATACATATATTTTTTACATACCTATGTACGTATGTACATAGTACACATGCATGTGTATATGTGCACACACACACATCCATGCATAGATTCATCCCTGAATCCATACATGCATCCATGCATCCATTCATGCATACATCCATACAAACATACATACATACATACCTATGCATGTACATATGCATGCATGCATCCACACATCCATGTATTCATCCATCCATAAATAAATTCATGCATGGAAGCATCTATACACCCATCTATGCATGAATTCATATATCCATCCATGCACACATCCATTCATACGTGAATCAATCCATGCATAAATGCATTAATGCATCCATGTACACACACACACCCATATGTGCATGCATGTGTTCCCACACACAGACACACACACACACATCCATCCATGAATATATACATGTATGCATGCATGTATGGGCATGTGTGTGTGCGAGTGCATATATAATTGCATACGTACATACATGTGAATGTGAATATATGAATATATGTTTACATGAATACATACATACATACACCACTATAAAAAATGGAGATCTTAGCGGTGGTTTGTTTACTATACGCGGTGGTTTAAACTGTTGTTACATGGTTTAGCAATGGTTACGAAGACCACTTCATATTTCACGGCTGAAAATAATTTAGCAGCACTTCTTCCCATTTATAAGTGGTTTTTATAAGTGTTGTATTTGGATCATTTAGTAGTGGTTCTAAATTAATTTCATAGTAGTTTATTTTAAAAAAAATTAGCTGAAAATAAAATATAGGAAATGAACATAATTGTTGCTATATATGGTAGCATAAATTATGTTTAGAAGATGTTTACGATAATTGACACTCAATAGATTACAAAAAAATATATTTTTTAAAATATTTAATATATATATATATAATCAGACTGATAGTAAACTAAAACATAAATACACAATAAAATCAGTATACATACTCCATCATATATCCACAATCATATATATACTACCTCAGTCACTATAACCTTAGTTAACCCATACCTCAGTAAACCCATACCTCAGTCATCAAAATATACATATAAAATATGTCCAAAAACAACAAACCATGCAAAATATAAGTTTACCCCAAGACCTCTACTACATCTATATACCTCCATATCATCTCATCAACTAGAACTGACCATATCATCTCATCAACTGAACTACAAAAAAGAATACAAAAATTAAAATCCTTTGTTTATTCGAGGAAAGGGGTATAATACAAAGAAAATATGGAAATATACAATGCAGGTATGTACTCGTTGAGACTCAAACTTGAGACCTTTCTAAGACCCATGGGGACAGCTACCACTGAGTTTCACCCTGGGGGAAATAAGACAGAAATTAGAATTGAACATGGTAAATCATAATTATAGTGGAATCACTGATAATATTTAAAAATTACATGAAAAAAAAGAACCATAATGACTAACTTATGAAGAATCTCTTATATTGTAAAGGTCAACCTTTTACCTACTACAAACATCTATGATCTATAATAAAAATTAGATCATTTTAGAAAGGAAATGTGAAAGAGAATATATACATAATATATTTATAATGTTTCACATAAAAAAGTTTCATTTTGTTAATAAAAAATAATAATTTTTAACATATAACAAATAATATATCATATAAAACACTTTAAAAACATAAAATTACATATTTAAGATATGATTCAAACACTTGAAACTAAAAAGAGATAAATATACAACAGTATAATCAATTTTTAAATTGATGTATGATGTGATTGAAATTTACTTAATAAAAAAATTAAATACTTTTATATGGAAGAACATTCTATATTTTAAAAATAATGCAGCAGTGGTTTTATTATGAGCTCACATCAATGTGAGGTTTTTTTCTATGGTTTTTACCGTTACACTAATGTTTTAGAGTTTTAAAACACTAAAACGAGTTTACAGGAATCCCAGGAAAACCATTACTCAGAATGCCATGTCGTAGGTTCTTATATTTTAAAAATAAGTCTACTTCATTTTACTCTGATTTCATGTTCATCCAACATTTTTTTCTTGTTTTTGACCCAATGATGTATGTTTTTAAAGACTTTAATATCTTTAAAAACTTTTTATTGAGTAATTATGAGTACACCACATGTTGGATTCACATGTTTTCTATGTTTAAACATCAAAAATAATTAAACGGTGTTTTTTCCATGATTTCACCCCAATATAAGGTATTTTTCTATGTTTTTTACCATTTCACATAGGTTTTAGTGTTTTAAAACACTAAAAATGTTTTTACAGGCATCTTAGGAAAACTGTTACTCGAAATTATGTTTTTTCAGTTCCAACATTTCAAAAATAAATCTATGGTCATTTTAATTTGATTTCATGTACATATGATGTTTTTTTCATAGTTTTGACCCCCTAACACACATTTTTAAAGACTTTGGTATCTTTAAAAATTGTTCAATGATTCATTCTAAGAACATCACACTTAGAATGGACAGGTTTTATACATGGAAACATCAAAAATAATTCCATAGTGTTCTTACCATGGTTTCATGGAAATATGAGGTTGTTTTCTATGGTTTTGACTGTTACACGCATGTTTAAGTGTTTTAAAACACTAAAAATGTGTTTATGGGAATCCCAGGAAAATTTTTACTCAAAATAACATGAAATTGGTTACTATACTTAAAAAATAAATCTAGGTTTGTTGTCCTATTATTTTATGGCCATCTAACATCTTTTTCTTGGTTTTGACCCCCAAACACGTGTTTTTAAGGACTTTGGTATCTTTAAAAACTATTTATTGAATCATTCTGAGTACACTGCACATCGCATTGACATGATGTGTGAACATACACATAAAAAAAGATTCAATTTTGGTTTTACCATGATTTCACATCAATCCAAAGTCATTTTCTATGGTTTTGATTGTTACACACTTGTTTTATTATTTTAAAGCACTATAAACATGTTTACAGGTATCCCATAAAAAACATTACTCAGAAAGATGTGTCATCAGTTCCTACATTAAAAAAAATAAGACAATGTTAACTTTACTATGTTTTCATGGCTATATGATGTCATTTTCCTAGTTTTGACCCCTTGACATGTGTTTTTAAAGATATTAGTATCTTTAAAAATTGTTTATTGAGTCATTCTAAGCATACCACACATTGGATTGATGTTATGTCTAAGAGTACATATAAAAATAATTAAATGGCCATTTTCCCATGTTTTTAGGTCAATCTGAGGTAATTTTATAACGTTTAGACTATTACACATATGTTTTAGTGTTTTTAACACTAAAAACATATTTACAGACATCTTGGGAAAACTGATACTCAGAACAACGTGCATTCAATTTCTGTATTTCAAAAATAAATATATGGTATATATCATCTGATTTCATTTCTATCCTATATCTTTTCCTAGTTTTAACAGTTAACACATGTTTATAATGACTTTAGTATCTTCAAAAATTGTTTATTGAGTCATTCTGAGAACACTGCACATCAGATGGATGTTTTGTTTATTTTTATATGATAAAAATAATTCAATAGTGGTTTTTTATTAGTTCATGTTAATATGAGGCCATTTTCTATGGTTTTGATTATTACACACACATTTTAATGTTTTAAATCACTAAAAATTCATTTAAGGTAATCCTAGTAAAATGGTTACTTAGAATGATGTGTTGTCAGTTCCTAAATTTCAAAAATGAATCTACAGTCTTTTTCCTCTGATTTCATGTTCATATGATATCGTTTTCCTAGTTTTGACACCTTAATAAACATTTTTAAAGACTTTGGTATCTTTTAAAACCGTTTATTGAGTCATTTTGTGCACACCATGTAAAGACCCGAAAAATCCGTATAATTTTTTTTAATTATATAAAATTATTATGAGATAGAAAAAATTTATGGTACATGATTTTGAGGCTTGGAGTGCTCGAAATGATCTGTCGAAAAATGATATTTTTTAAATAGTGCATGTGAGTAGTTTTCTAGAAAAAGTTTAATAACACTTAAATAGGTGCCCGAATAAGAAATATAAGGGAATCGTTGCATTTAGGATGGTGGGTTTAACCTAGGAGCAACTTAAGTTTAGTCGGCGCAGGCCTCCGGTGAGAAAACCCAAAAATGGCATAACCGTAAATAAAAAAATTAAATAAAAATATTTTATTTTTCAAATGCTTATAACTCATGAACGGTGACTTGAATTAAAAATATGGTACCTCCATTGAACTCATAGGGGTATGCTTTCCATAGGCAGATCCTAACATTGGTTAGCGCTGGCCAACAGTGGAAGTTAGTTTTTGGCCATAAATAAAATAATTAAGTAACAGTTATTTTATGGTTAAATTCGTTAACTCCAAAATGGTAACTCGGATTGGAAATCTGAGAGTATTGTTGAGCTCGTGAGGGCGTGTTCCTCTTAGATAGATCCTAACCTCAACCGGCCCGGGTCGAGGGTTACTGTTAATAATTTTTTAACTTTCTTTAAGGAATGTTCCGTAAACATGCGAGTGAAGATTTCTATCTTTTAAACTAGTGGTAGGATTAAAACTATGTGGGAATTATTGGATCTGTAGCACCAGTATTCTCTTAAGGGAATCTTAACTTTGACCAGAAAGGGTTGGACAGAAAATCTAATTTTTTGGACCTTACAAAAATAATAATAAAATAACTCTAAAGTTATTTTATTATTTTCTTATAATCGTTGAGTGGTGGTGGGGGACTGCAGTGCAACGTCAAACTTTTAATGAGAGACTTTTAATGTCTTAAACCTCATGTTTCTTTGGTTTGGTAATGACAACACTTATGTGTTTAATTGACTCATTAATTACGGTTAATTAATGAATTATAATGTCAAACACAATGTGAGTGATTAATCTCTATTTAAAAAAACTTGGGCATGGGTTTTAGTGACTCAAAAGAAGAACATCTGACAAAGTGTCAGCGAAGTATTCCATCAATGTATAATGGAGCTTCGATGACCGTTGGAGGATTTGAACCAGACAATGACAGGTGATGATGATCACCAATGAATGGGGGTTCTTCTCTCACATCCGCAGCGTCTTCCACCATTTCTAGGTAGCGGGTTATGTGGTTAATTTTTCCCTTTTTCCCGTTCTTGATTATATAATGAAGAATGCGGATCAACCTTCCAACGGGTTGATCCTCGTTTCATTCTTTAATGTGAGGGGATAAAGTGGGGTTACTTTATGAGAGTTTTTATGATTAAATAATCCTTCCCATATTATAACTCTAACACGGAGGGCACAGGCCAAACCGAAAAGGCCCGGACCCTCTTTTTATCTCGATAATGATTGCGTTCTTCATGGGTGATTGACCAATATGGAAGAAATATGAAATCGGGGGCCATAGGGTGATGGCAGTGTCCTGGGAGGCCCATCGGCACTGTTGGAGAAGAAAACGGACCTCCGGAGCTTCACTGGAGGCCCGCGAAAGCCCTATCGGTGTGGCGGCACCGGCAACCAGATGTGGCGGAGGCCGGCTCTCACCAGCCATGATGAGGTGGCGGCATCCGAAGGCACCATGGATGAAGTGGGGTTGGTCGACGCCGATTGTGTTGACAGTGAATGGCACACCGCGGTGGAAGCTGCAGCAGAAAAAGTGCTGCCGCAGAGGAAGTGTTGCGGCTCCGGCCGCGAGAGAGGTGGACCCGGACCGCAGGTCCCACCCAAGACTGGTAAAACATACCAGTCATTTGGAGGGGGTGGTGCCAGCCTGGAGCCTCCTATTTTAATTATCGAATGGACTTCTGTCAGTTTGAAAGGGGTGCGGACCCCCGCGCAAAGCTTGCAGTCCATGCCCAGCCAGCGGGCCGAGCTAGTCCAGCGGCCCAGCGAGCCATGCCAAGTCAGGCAGGACAGACTGAGCCCATGGCCCAGTGGGCTGGTTTAGGCCCCACCTAATTAGGTAAGGCTCAGCGGGCTGGGTCGGTTTGGTCCAACCGAGTCAGACCGGACCCAGACCCACTTACGACCCAGTTTTGATTAAAGGGCTATATCTCCTAAACCGGACATCCGTTTGAAGAACTGTATATGGTGTCTAAGCCCTTAGGATGAGGAATTACTTTTGAGATACTTCACTTGGGTTTTGGATAATGTTTTATTATGGATAGGTTGGATCGGACTCAAATCCAACCAGGCCCCCGACACTAAAATGCCGATAACTAACAGACTGGGCATCCGATTGATGTGTCGTCTGTTGCGTTGGAACCCTTATGATACGGTGGTTCATCTGGGTACTTATTTATGGAACTTCATGGAATTTGAGGTTTTACCAATGGATTGAGGTGCAGATCCTCCTATAATCAAGCATTCTTAGTGTAGAAATCCAGTGGCTAGCTATGACATGATGAAGGTATAGCGATCCTCAGTGGGTCAGCACTCAGCGATCATCTATGGGTCAGCACTCAGCAATCCTCTATATGTAAACACTTATGGATCCTCCTTATCTTAGCACATAGCGATCCTCAGTGGGTCAGCACTCAGCGATCCTACGTGGGTCAGTACCTATCGTTCATGTGTGGGTCAACGCTCAGTGATCCTGTGTGGGTCAGCGCCTATCGATCCTGTGTGTGTCAGCACTCAGTGATCCTGTGTGGGTCAGTGTCTAGTGATCCTATATGGGTTATCATATATCAATATTGTGTGGTTCAGCAGTAGATCCTCTTGATAGAATAAGATGATCTATCTTTATGACTAATCATCTGTACTTCTATACTTAAGTTATAACTGGTGTGAGATATCTTTTTCTTTATGCTTTGTGATAGATATCATGATTTGTGGTTATTACTTTATGGAATTCTGAGAGACCTTTGGGGATCTCTAGGTCCATACTGAGTATTGTTATACTCACCACTGCGTGGGATTTTCCCACACCTTGTTATGTCTTGTGCAGACTACAGGACAGTTTTGACTGAGACTTAGGGATCTATGACTTTACAGTGTACGGAGGTGACCAGTTGATGTGGAGAGCCCTAGTGATGAGCAATACCTACCCATCTAGTAGAATTATTGGTGGGTGACCTCAGGAGTTGGTTTTCCTTTCTCTTATACTTCAATTTTGGTTGGGCATGTATTCTGGCCCCTTTTACATTTAGTGCTTACTTTTAAACTTAGTTGAGGTTTTTGGTTATGGTTTCATCTTTCTTCTTTCATTGTGTTATACTTGTGTGCAGTCTTCTCTGTCTATGTGTGTACAGGTTTTGAGTTAATTCCTTTTCTTTTTAGGGATATTCCTTTTTGGTGCTAGTCACAAACTCGTAGCCTATAGAAGGCAGGCTTGGGGTAGTCACGACATGGGCCTCGGGGGATAGGTTGTGAAAAAGTGGCATCAAAGGATTTAGTACTACCGAAAAACTAAGACTCTGATCATTTCAATGTGTAAATAGTGTTAAGTTTTTTTATTATGGTTTTCATTTTGAGGAGTCTAGTGTTAGTGTGGCAGCTGATGTATCTATACAACAGGACCCTGATTTCTGATTTCTGACTCGATACATGAAAACACAGATTGTGTGTGTTTTTGAAAAAAAAATTATATTGATCTCTTTTGATTCATCTCACCAGGTATAACTTATTTAATATGGTTCATCTTTATTCTCTTTCAGGTTTCCTCTATGCAGACAGCCAGTCAGGATACCAATGCATGACCATAAGGATGGTCCACAGTGTGATGAGGCTTTAGTATAATGATTTTTTCTCAAGATGGTACCTTTGGGTGGTGTCCCAGAGATACCATTACCTAATGGTCAGTAGTTATTATCGGTGCTATCGGTAGAAGATACATGTAGGCTCAGTACCTTACATGACTTTCAATGAAAGATACCCCTCATATTCTGAGGCGATCCCGACTCACAGGAGGTTAAGGACTGGTTTAAGGAGGTGACTAAGTATCCATTTAACTAGGTCACCATTAGATCATTTGGTTTTCCTAGCAGTGACCATTCTATATGGCTCAGTAGGGTGATGGAAGGGTTTAGAATACCCATATCTTATGATGAGGTGACTTTTTCCATGGGCAGAGCTTGAGAACCTTCCTCGGGAAAGGGGGTATCTTGCCATAAAAAGCTAAGGGGTATGTGTTCCCAAGAGCTTCTACAGCTTCGGTGGGATGACATATCATTATCTGAGTATTCATCGAGGTGTTCCAACCATTCCAGGTACTCAATGAATATGATATGACCAGTGCTTTAGGGAGTGGACCTTCGAGTAAGATGTACTTAGGGAAATACAAGCTAGAACTATTCCTCTATGCATTCCTACTTATGTTAGGGTTCTAGAGAGAACCTTTGTGGATGAAATTTATTTGTCTGAGTAGATACAACCAGTGAATGTTGGCAGTGGGAAAGTAGAAAACCGAAAACAATCTCAGAGACTTGAATGTTTAAATGTTTTGGGAAGAAAATTGATAGGGACAAATGAATCTGAAGGGAAACAGACATGGAAGAGGATCTAAGAGAGAAGCAGGAGGTGGTATATATTTTGACATGTTACAACTAGAACCCCAATGTGGTCCCCACCAAGCTCAGGGAGCTGGAAAATAGGGGAATGGAGTAGCTACATGCTATCAAGGAGTGTGACACAAGGGCTACCGGAATGACTCGAGGTATGGTATGTGTCTAATACTAGCTTTCGTATTAATAGACATAGGTACTAATCATTCCTTCTTATCATGAATCTGGTTCAATACCTAGAGTTTCTAGTTAAACCATTGACTTGACCCTTACATCTAGAGATACCATTGGGAGGAGACTCAATAATCACACTTATGTCGATGATGTGATCTGACCCTAGAGGTGAGAGTTTCATTTAGAACCTCTTGGTGGAAACTTCTAGGCCTTACAATGTTAGTCTGGGTATGGAATATTCATCCACAGTTCATTCTCAGATTGACTGATTTAGTAAAAAATGATGTGTTATATCTGCAGTGTTGGAATGGGTTTTTCCTTGGTTAGAGAAAAAGGAAACTCAGGCAGCACGGGATAAACTCATGCATAGGAGGGTGAAGCAGATCACTCTTGTGTCAGATATCCTTACCCTCATGGTAGTGGATGTTTTGAGTTTTCAGTTCACAACAGTAGTGGAAGAGTGTGGGAACATCCTTTCAAAAAGATGTTTTCAGAATTAACTTCCCATAGGGGGGAAGGACTTATGTATCGTTCTACACCCTGATATGGAACCGATATCATCATCAATATATCACAGGGATTTCGTAGAGCTTTAAAACTATGGGTCATAGTTGGAGGACTTTCATAGTAAGGGATTAGTAAGACCCAGTGTTTGAGGTTATGTGTGGACTACCGACACCTTATCCAAGTGTCAGTGAGGAGAGAGTATCAACTACCAAAGGATCAATGGGAACATCAATCAGTTAAAGAGGGTAGCCTTTCGTGTGGATGGAAAGAAACCCATAGTCTTTTCAGTAGTTGAGAAAATGGTGATAGTTAGAGTTCCTCCAGTAATATGAATTTGAGATAGTCTATACTCTTAGGAAGGGGAACGTGGTTGTAAATGCATTCAGCAAGAGGTTTGGTTTACAGTTGCAGAGTGAGGTGATAGAGAAACTAGCTGCGTTGCAGTTATCCTTCGTGGATAGTGATGGAGCAGATTACCTCCAGTCTATGATAGTCACTCCCCCACTCCTTCAGCAAGTTAGGGAGGCATAGCTTGGGGATGTTGATTGTGAGACACGACGTGCTCATATATCCTCAAGAAATTCTTCTGAAGGATTTTCTAAAGGTGGGGAACATGTCACCCTTTTCAGAGGACACACCATGGTACCAGTTATGTTACAAGAGGAGGTGTTGAGGGAATTCCATACACCACCTTTGGAGATACATCCTGGTGTGGAAAAGATATACCAGGACCTCTGATGTCAGTACTAGTTTTTAGGGATGAAGAGAGCAGTGGCAGAGTGTGTTTCATTATGCCTCACTTGTTAGCAAGTGAAAGATGAGCATCAGGTTCCAGAAATATTGATCACAACTTTTACCCCCAGACATATGTTCAGTCGGATAGGACCATATAGACACTTGAGGGCATGCTTCGTGCTTGTGTCCTTGATTTTGGTCGTAGTTTGGAGGACCACCTGCCACCAGTGGAGTTCATATACAATAATAGTTATAACTTCTTCATTTTCATGGTGCCATTTGAGTCCTTGTACAGGCGACCATGCAAATCACCTCTATGATGGACAGACCTAGGGGAGTCAGCACTCATGGGTCCAGAGTTGGTACAGCTACCACCAAGATGGTGCAGATCATCTTGTAGTAGATAAGGCCAACACAGAGTTGGCATAAGTATTATGCTGATAGTATATGGAGACCCTTCGAGTTTGAGGAGGGTGATAATGTTTTCCTTCGAGTCTCACCCCGATGAGGATTGTGGAGATTTGGTTGGAGCGACAATCTATCTCTGAAGTTCATCTTACCTTTTTAGTTTTTGAGTAGAGTTGGGGAGGTAGAATACTGTCTAGATCTTCATCCATAGATGCACCAGGTGCATAATGTTTTTCATGTGTTGTATCTGAGGAGATATGTTCATGACCCATCGCATGTCATCAACTGGGATGAGAAGAACATTGACGATGGGGAAACTTTTATGGATTCATCGGTATAGATTTAGGATTGATAGGAGCGGGTCCTCTATGGACATAAATCCCTAAGGTGGGGAGAATGTAAAGACTCATAAATTTTGTATAATTTTTTTTTAATTATATGTAATTATTACGAGACTGTGAAAATTGACAGCACATGATTCTGAGGCCCAGAGTGCCCGAAATGATCCATCTAAAAATGTTAAGATTTAAATAGCGTGAGTGAGTATTTATCCTAAAAAATTTGAATAACTCTTAAACAGGTTCCCGAATCAAAAATATAAGGGCACCATTGCATTTAGGATGGCAGTTTTACCCTAGGTGCGACTTAAGTTTATTCGGCCCAGGCCTCCAGTGAGAAAACCCAAAAATGGAATAACTTTTAATAAAATAATTAAATAAAATTATTTTATTTTTCAAATGCTTATAACTCACGAATGGTGACTCAAATTAAAAATTTGATACCACCACTGAACTTTTGAGGGTATTCTCTTCTTAGGAAGATCCAAACCTTCGTCGGCGAAGGCCAATAGTGGAAGTTAGTTTTTCACCGCAAATAAAATAATTAAGTAACAATTATTTTATTGTTAAATTATTTAACTCCTAAACAGTAACTCAAATTGGAAATATGAGAGTACCATTGAGATCATGGGGGGGTGTTCCCCTTAGGCACAGCCTAACCTTGACCAACATAGATCGAGGGTGATTGTAAATAATTTGTGAACTTTATTTAAGGTATGTTCGATAAATGTACGAGCGGCAATTTATATCTTTTAAACCAGTGCTCAGATTAAAAATATGAGGGCACTGTTGGATCTGTAGCACTGGGATTTTCTTAATAGAAGCTTAACATTGGCCAGAAAGCGTTGGACAGAAAAGTTAATTTTTTTGGACCTTACAAAAATAATAATAAAATAACTCCAAAGTTTTTTTATTCTTTCCTTGTAACTGTTGAGCGATGGTGGTGGGACTGCAGTGCAATGTCAGACATTTAATGAGAGGCTTTTAATATCTTAAACATCTCGTTTCTTTGGTTTGTAATGACAACACTTATTTGTTTAATTGACTCATTAATTACGGTTAATTAATGAAACATAATGTTAAACACCGTGAGAGATTAATCTCTATTTAAACAAAGCTTGGGCATGCATTTTGGTGACTCATAAGAGGAACCTCTGACGAAGTGCCAGTGACGTCTTCCACCAATGTAGAACAGAGCTTCGATGACCATTAAAGGATTTGAACCGGACAATGAAGGGCGATGACGAGCTCCAATGAACGTGGGTTCTTCTCCCACATCCGCAACGTCTTCCACCATTTCCAGGTAGGGGTTATGTGCTTAATTCCTCCCCTTTTACCATTCTTGAATATTATGAAGAACATGGACCTACCATCTAATGGGTTGATCCTCGTTTAATTCTCTAATGTGGGAGGATAATGAGGGGTTACATTATGGGAGTTTTTATGATTAAATAATCCTTTCCATATTATAATGCTAACGCGGAGGGCGCAAGATGAACCGAACAAGGCTCGGACCCTCCGCCGATCTTGGTAATGGTTACGTTCTTCGTAGGTGACCAACCAAT
This sequence comes from Viscum album, assembly GCA_963277665.1. Lineage (NCBI taxonomy): Eukaryota > Viridiplantae > Streptophyta > Magnoliopsida > Santalales > Viscaceae > Viscum > Viscum album. Next base: position 572,929,998 of record OY728151.1, read on the forward strand.
ATAGAGAAAAGACAAAAACAGGGGGCCACGCAGTGATGGAAGTATCTTGAGAGGCATGTAGGCGTAGTCTGAAAAGAAAACAGACCTCTGAATCTCTATCGGAGGCCCGGGGAAGCCCCGTTGGCGCAGCAGCATAGGAAACCGGAGGTGGCGGTGGTCGGCTCTCGCTGTCCATGAAGAGGTGGAAGAACTTGAAGGCACCATGGAGAACAGGGAAAGATCGGCCGATGCCGGCTGTGTTGAAAGTGAACAGCGTGTTGTGGTGGAAGCGGCGGTAGAAAAAGGGATACAGAGGAGGAAGTGTCCTTGCTCCGGTCGCGGAAAAGGCAAACCCGAACCATGCATCCGGCCCTAGACCAGTCCAATGGACCGATTAGCTAGAGGGGGGTAGCGCCAGCCTGGCACCACCTATTTCAAGAACTGAATGAACTTTGGTCCATTCAAAAGGGGTGCCGACCCCACGCCTAGCTAGGGGGCCACGCCCAGCCAGTGGGTCGGGCTGGTCCAGCGGCCCAGTGGGCCAAGCCCATGGCCTAGTGGGCCAGATTGGGCTGGGCCCATCCATTTTAGGCCAAGCTCAGTGGGCCGGGTCAGGTCGGTCCAACCGGGTCGGGTCGGACCTGGACCCACTTATAGCCCAGTTTCGATTAAACGAATATATCTAATAAATCCAAAGTTCGTTTGACGAACCGTCTATGTAACTAGATCCCTTATGACGAGTCAGTCCTTTTGAGATACTCCACTTTGGTTTTAGATAAATTTGGAGTATGGTTGGGTTTGATCGGACTCAAATCCAACTGAGCCCCTAGTACTAAAATGCCTATAACTAACAGACCAAGCATCTGATCACCATATGTTGCGTTGTAACCCTTATGATATGGTGGTTCATCGGGTTAATTATTCATGGGATTTTGTGGTGGTTAAGGTACAACCAATGTCTTGAGGATCAGATCCTCCTGGAATCAAACATTCTTTGTGCGGAAATCCAATGGTTGGCTGTGACGTGATGAAGGTATAGCGATCCTCAGTGGGTCACCACTCAGCAATACTTTGTGGTTCAGCACTCAACGATCCTTTGTGGTTCAGAACCTAGTGATCCTCTGTGGGTCAGCACCTATAAATCCTTAGGGGGTCAGTACTAAGCGATCTCGTGTGGGTTAGTACCTATCGATCTTGTGTGGGTCAACGCTCAGCGATCCTGTGTGGGTCATCGCCTATCGATCCTGTGTGGGTCAGTGCTCAACGATCTTATGTTGGTCAGTGCCTATCTATCTTGTGTGGGTCAGCATCTATTGATCCTATGTGGGTTAGTAGTTGATCCTCTATACAGAATTAGATGATCTATCTTTACGACTAATCATTTTTACTTCTGTACTTAAGTTATACCTCGTGTGAGTTGTCTTTTTCTTTGTTCTTTGTGATTGATATCATGCTTTTTGGTTATTCCTTTGTGAAATTATGAGAGACCTTTTGGGGTCTTAGGGTCCCTACAGAGTATTTTTATACTAACCCCTACACAGGCTTCACCCGTACGTTATTGTGTCTTGTGCAGACAACAGACAGTTTTGATTGAGACTCAGGGAACTAGGAATTGACAGTTTATGAAGGTGACCGGTTAGAGTGGAGAGTCATAGTGATGAGTTGTACCAACCCTTTAGGTAGTATCCTTGGCAGGAGACCTCAGAAGCTGGTTTTCCTTTCACCTATACTTCCATTTCAATTGGGCTTGTATTCTGGCCCCTTTTATTTTCAGTACTTACTTTTACACTCATTTGTGGTTTTTGGTTGTGGTCGTACCTTTCTTCTTATTTTGTGTTATACTTGTGTGCAGTGTGCCCTATTTTTGTGTGTATAGGTTTTGAGGCAATGTCTTACCTTTTTAGGTATATTCCTTTTCAGAGCTAGTCACCAATCCCTGGCCTATGGAATATGGGCTTGGGGTAGTCACCGCACAGGCCCCAGGGGACGGGTCGTGACTCACCACATGTATAAATGACATGATTTATTTGAATACATATCAAAAATAATTCAATTGTGTTTTTTCCAAGATTTCACATAAATGTGAGGACTTTTCTGTGGTTTTTACCATTACATGCATGATTTAGTGTTTTAAAACACCAAAAATGTGTCTACAAGCATGTCAGGAAAAATGTTACTTATAGTGATGTGTTTTCAATTCCTACATTTCAAAAACTAATCTACAGTCATTTTTCTATGATTTCATGTCCATCTAAAATCATTTTCCTAGCTTTGACCCCTTAACACATGTTTTTAAAGGCTTTATTATATTTAAAAACAATTTATTGAGTCATTCTAAGCACACAACATGTCAGATTGATGTGATTTCTACATGTAAACATAAAAAATAATTCAATGGTGGTTTTCCCTTGATTTTATATCATTATATGGTTTTTAACTTTACATGTCGGTTTTAATTTTTTAAAGCACTAAAAACATGTTTACAGGAATCCTAGAAAACAAATTACTCAAAATGATGTGTGTTCCATTCCAATATTTCAAAAATCAATCAATGGTTATTATTATATGATTTCATTGCCATCAAATATTGTTTTCTTAGTTAACACCCCCTGACATGTGTTTTTAAAGGCTTTAGTATCTTTAAAAACTTTTTATTGCGTCATTATGAGTACATTGCACATCATATTGGTGTGATGTTTGTGCATGCACATCAAAAATTATTCATTTGTGGTTGTCTCATGATTTCACATCAATATATGGTTTTTTATGGCTTTTAACATTACCCACATATTTTGAGTTTTAAAACACTAAAAACATGTCTACGACTATCTTAGGAAAACTGTTACTCTGGATGATTTTTTTTTCAATTCATAAATTTCAAAAATGAATCTAAAGTAATTTTTTAGTCCTTTCATGGACATATAACATCATTTTTCTAGTTTTTATCTCCTAAAATTCATTTTTAAATACTTTGGTATCTTTAAAAACATTTTTCATATATCCGAAACAAAGAAAACGAGCTTATATAGTTTTCAAAATTTAGGAAAATGGTTCATAATTATTTTTTGAAATGTAAGAATAAACCACACATAAATTCGACACATGATACGGTCGGTATGACTCAAATTTAATTTTTTTAATACTAAAATGAAATTTTAGTTTAAAACATTTATCACATTGTAAAAGACAACAAAAATAACTCAATTTTTTTTAAAAAAGGAAAATGATCCATAATTCATTTGTGATGTGTAGGAATAGTCCAAACCTCCATCGGATACATGAAGTGAGCGGTATGAATTGAAATGCATGTTTTCAATATAAGTTTCATTTTACTTTAAAATTATTTTGACATAGTCAAAATTGATAAAATAAGCTCAGATTATTTTTAAACATTAGGATAATGACCCATAATATAATTTTGATGTGTAGGAATGGACCACATGTCAATACGATACACAATGTAGTTGGTATGACTGTAAGTGTCTGTTTTAAATATAAGTTTCATTTTAGTTTTATTTATTAAATTTGTATGTGTTCTTTGAAAAAAAATTAATGATATTTTTAGTTTATAATTTACCTCTACATGATGAGCTATAAGGATGAAAATTTCCTCAAGGATCATGATCTTCATACTCTAAAATACAGATACTAAAGTATTTTCCTTTACCCACCACTATTGTTTATGTGCTTTCCTATAAGAGTCATGTTCTTTCACTTTTTCTTTCAACCTTGAAATCTCTCTTTGTGCCACTAGATCAATTACACTACCTTAAACCCCAAAGGGTGTAGTAGTTAATGATAAGGACACCCTAATAAGGACAACTGATAGAGTAGTCCCAGAACTCATCTCTCGTACATGCCCATGATACTTCTTCCCTAAAACTATTGTAGCTACATAATTTGAGGAAACTAATAATGATTGTGAAGGGTTTACATCCTAGTATTATTTATTTTAACTTATTAATACAATAATATTAACAATTATTTTTTAAGTTATTTTAAAATCATAATATTATCTAATTAATAAATTTTCTATTACTATTTAAAGTTATCTCATTACTATGAAAATACAATAATAAAAAATAAATTATAACATTAAAAAATCCTTAAATTCAATTAATTGGGGTCAGCCACATGGGTCAAGTGGAACTAAATTGGCATCATTTGATCCATATAGTTGTACCCATTTAAGTTGGTTTATGTTTTATTTTTTATAATTTATTTTTAATTAATATTTTTTATAGTAATTAAATAACATGAAATAGTAATGAAAATTACTTAATCCAATGTCTATGGCAATATCATTCACAAAACTGTCATCGGGAATCCTATGAACTTTAATCCATATCTCTATCCATCCAATAGAGTGACCTAATTCATTATCCATTCTAATATATATATATACAAGTTAGAAAAAAAACATTGAATTGTAATAAAATAATATAAATAATAGTTGATAAAATATAACTAAGATTGTTCCTTTTCTCAAAAAACTATGAGACCCAATGATATGAGGAATTACTTTCTTCTCACAAATCGTAATATTTTTTTATAAATTTACTAAAAAATAGAAACATTAATTAAAATAATAATTTTATTTTGTTTATGTTATTAAGATACTATAAAATATACAATTACCACATGATATGTATCACTATTAATATCAAAAAACATCTTCCACTACTCATGATAAATGCCTTTATCATACATTTTTCATGAGCTCAGAGATGTATCATTAAATTCATGTCATAATCTCCATTTAAAATCTATCCATTTCATGCCCAAAATTTTTAGAGTCTATGCGTGCGAAATAGGGTCAGGGTAATCAAAATGAAAAAACATCTAAATAATTATAACACTGATAATTATATTAATAATTTTAATCAGGTGTTTTAAATTAGTTATAAATGAATATAAAATTAATATTACCTTTACTTAGTTATTAAATATTTCATTTTTCCAAACTATGGGAATATGTATCCAATATTTATAATTAATGGGAAAACTCACCATCTTGCAATAAAGATTCCCAAGAATCTTCCCATAGATTCCAACAGTGTCGCTGGTAAGCATCCCAAACTCATTGAATGGAATAATAATCTTTAAGTCTTTTAGGTCTAATACATTTATTGTGTTCATATTTATATCTCTTCTATTTTTATCTTTATCTGTTTGAAAAAATCATTAAATACTTAATAAAATATATAGTTTTTTAATGACATACATACCAGTAATGGTAACTCACTGATATCCCCTAGGTAGAGGGGTGACTAACTTCTCTATCTTTAGAGGTGCATCAGATGGTGGGCTACCAAAAACAAAAAATAAAACTGATGGCTTGCTACAAGTATCTAGTATAGTGGAATAACTTAGATCTACTAAAACTAGTGTTAGTGGTAGTGTGATCTAAGATGTTGATTGGCTAGGATCTCGAAATTTTTTTGTTCTCAACATTCTGGTAATTCAAATGTTTCAGAATATATTAAATGTATAAAAAATGTATAAGTAAAAGATTTTAACAAAAAAGGAAAAAATAGAACAATGTATATATGTATGAAACACATATAAATAATAAAATTTAATATAGTTTTATTACCAATTTATACATTCAATTATATTCATCTTCCCTATCTTCATTGTTATCAAAATCCATTATGATGAGTACTTCATTTTCACCCTCTCTTAAAAGTTCTATTATTTCAATGTTGTCAGGAAAAAACTATTCAATGTTTTTTGGTTGATGAGGATCACTATCACAAAGTACCAATTGAGCTTCATCGCCCATATCAAACAAGTCTATTTTCTTTAAGTGTATAATAACACTCCAACCTTTATTTATTTCATCATCCACATAATAAACCATCATCACATATGAATCATAGATGAATGGATCATTATCTACATGATCACTTGCATGGATGAAGTGAGAGAAGTATACAGAAGTAAAATGTAATGAATCTTTCATTATAACCCTATCAATATTGACCCACTTGAATTTGAATAAGAAAACTAAAAATTTTACATGATAGTATAATTTGATTATATCAATAAACTTTATATAGTATCCCACCTCTATAAGGGTAAATATATCACTATTTTTAGTTTTAAAGTATTCTTCATGACAAATTGTATGAAACCTTAATCCATTAATATTGTAGGCATCAAATCTCTTAGCCTACCTCAGTGGAACTTAACCCAAAAACTTCAAATCATTTAATATTTTAGCTTGATTCTCAAAATTCATTATCTAGAAAAGAATATATATAAGGTTTTACTTTTAACATATACAAAATCATGACATAATAATAATATGAATATGAGTATATACTTACACGATGGGAGAACTATTCCATAATCTAATTTCTAACATCTTTTGCTAATTCCAACTCATTTCAAGATCAACCCCTTAGTTAAATCTTTGTTTTCAATCACATTATTAAATTATTGGATCTATAATAAGACTATTTATTAGTAAATATCAATTTACTTATAGCATCTCAAATTTAGTCAATGTAAAATTTGACCCCTTTATAATTGGTCATCTAATAGCTGGAAATACTGAAGACTAGTTTTCAGAATGAGAATTAATGAATATGTCTCCAACACATACAACATGATTTAAACTAGTCTCAATCCCATTAAAATACCAATAGAAGAAGGTCAATCACACTTTAGTTATAAAACCTTCAACAATAGTGCCTTCTGGTTGAGCTTTATTCCTCTCATATGATTTCAAATGACTTATGTACATGATGAAAAAAATACAAAACATATTAAAAAATTATACAATGATTTGATAAAATTTAATTCACTAATGAAAATATAAATAATATCAACATAGCTCTCAATTGGATACATCCATCAATAGTGTACCGATCCACCAATTTTAGCTTCATCAACCAAATTAACAGTCAAATAATTCATGACTGTGAAAAATGAATAGGGAAATAACATCTATAAATGAAAACATATCAAAAAAATCTTTCATGAAGTTTATCAAGCTCAGTTAGATTTACAGTTTTTCCACAAAGGTCTCTAAAAATGGTTCACAACTCAACTATTACTGTAGTTACTTTATCAGGTAACGTATTACGCAATTCCAATGGCAATAACTGGTCCATCAGAAAATGTGAGTTGTGACTTTTCAATCAATGTAACTTTTGATGTTTTAAGTCAATATTCCTTGAAATGTTACTTGAATATCCATCTAGAACTTTTAAATTCTTTAATGTTCGAAGGAATATGTCTTTCTCATGATTTTTCTTTGTAAAAATAGTTGAATGATACTTTTCATTCTCATTTTCTCACAAACCATACCTAATATTCATTGATTACAAAAACATACAAGCATTAGGGTGATCCATCAATTTACCATACTCATTAAGAAATGAAAAAATTACACTGTCATAGATATTCTTTTAAATATACATTATGTCATGATTATTACATATCAAATTAAACTCCTAATATGGGATTTTGAAAAATATACTCATTTTCTTCTACTATTTTATTCCAGATGCTTCGGATACTATACCTTGAAAAAATTTCCCATATTATTTAAATTGGTTATATTTTCCAAATTCTATTGTGCAATTCATTAATTTTCCCAAAATTTTTGATCTAGAAAATAACTTTGGTGTCTTTCTTAATTCAATATATCCATTTAATTGTTTCTTGTTAAACCTGAATTTTAGATAAGAATCAAGAAATTTATGATGACGCATAAAACATCATTTCTACTATGAGGTAATCATCGAGGTTTAAAATCAAAATTAGAAACTGGAAAATCCAAACTAGTATGAGTGTTCTAAATTAAAAAATTTCCTAGTCTATGAAGGTTACTAATTTCCCACATTAAATTAGCATGCATTTTGAATAGTTTTCTCACTGAAGTGTCATAGGTTTCTACGCGACCATCCCATAAATCTAAAAATTATTATATAATAGGTTGATGGTATACATAAATCTCATTTCTATTAATTTTTATTCTGGGAATAATAATAGAAATCATGAAAGAATTATTCTTTATACATATCCATAGAGGTAGATTATAGGGGATCAAAACAACTGGGAAAATTCTATAATTATTACTTAAAGTTCCAAAAGGGTTAAAACCATCAAAATCCAATCCCAAACATACAATACTATGATATGAAGAAAACTATTGATATAATAAATAAAACACATTCCATGATATTGGATATTTTGGATGTATCATTAATCCATCATTATTACTATCTTGGGCATTCCACTTTATGTCGCATAAAGTCAAAAATGACATAAATAATATTTATAAGTGTGGTTTTAGAGGAAAGTAATACAATACCTTTGTGGGAGTTTTCTTCTTAATTTTTTTCATGTTATTGTGTCTATTTTTATTCTCATTTTTGTTCAATGACTTATATATTCTTGTACGATCTCTTATTCATTATTCTAAATCTAACTCTTCTCTCCAGTAAATCATGAAAGCATTATTGAATTTATTTATCTTTGTATAATGAATTCCAAGATTGTTGATGATTTTATTCATCTCATAGAATGATGTTTTAGCACCACTAAATGCATCATTAAGAAACATTAAAATCATGGAAATTTATTTTTCAATAATTCCATAGACACGTGATATGATACAACTTAAGTAAAAAAAAGACAACATTGAATACCGTCCACAACCTTTATACAGTTCTCATTGTCCATCTTCAACTAAATCATAAAAATAATTTTTTTGTTCACTGAAGTTCAAATAAATATTAACCTACTTAGAATCAACTGAAGGTTCTTTTGATCAATTAAAATATTTTACATTTGTATCCAAAAAATCCAAATACATCATTCATCAAGTTTCAAACTGGATTCTCCTCTTGCGAGTCAATTTTTATTTCATTGACAGGGTATTCATTGTTTTGAATTTATATAATGTTCAATTCACCAATACAAATCCAAAATACATTAATATCATGAAATTTTTTCAATATCAAGTGTTCATATACTTCATTTTGATTCAACCATTGCTTGAATTTATAATCAAGACATTGAAATTTTATTCTATCATCCACTGATTGGATTGAAATTGCATAATCTAAAAAATATTACAAACCCTTAGCATACTGAGGTGTGTTTCGAGGTAAATTAATCCAACTTGTATTCATATATATTTCATTTTCACTCTTCTCCTTATACATTCACATATAAAGATATAAATGTTTAATAAAATAATTATAATTAGTTTTTGACATCATCTAATTCCATCATTGACCATGGTAGGGTCTTGATTTGACAGAACAAAAAATTAACCTGAAATGATTCAATTCATCATGAAAGATATAAACATAAATGAATAAATATTTCCCTTCACAATAACAGGATTGGATGTTGTGGAATAAGGTCATTTGGGAAATTATAGGAAAATGTATGGCATAGAGGTCAGGGATATGATCCCAACAACATCCAACTTAGACAGAATTTGGGGAAATCGAGGTGGGAGGAAGAAATAAAGTTTATTGGGGAAGGGTTTATATATTGGAATATATTGGGCATTATAGTGACTGGTAAATAGGGAATAGGTTCCACTGTCTTTGGTGAAGAACCGGCGGGGGACGTCGTCGCGGTTGGTGTCAAGGGAGGGAGGGTTGGTGGCCGGAAGGGATTGGATGTCGTCGATTAGGGAGGGGTTTTAGGGTTCAAGGGTTAATGTTGAGGAAGTGGGATTGGTGACTAGTGTTTGGAGTCAAGGTAGGGGGTTCAATGTCAAGTTAGGGTGAGTTAGTGGCTGACGGTCGAGGGAGGGGGTCTGTGTCAAGGGAGGGGTAGTTAGTAGGGGTTCGGTGTGTCGAGGCCATGAGGGTCGAGGTGGAGTGGGGGACCGAATAAATTAGGTTTTTTTAAGTATTTAGAGGATTTTTTAATAAAAAAGTAGTAAATACAATTATTAGTGGTTGTTTTATGAAACTACCACTATATTTTAAATAATATATAAAAATATTAATTGGTGATTGTATCCAAAACCACTGCTAATAAACCACTGCTAAGACATAGTTTTTTATAGTGAGTATACACACACAAAAACACTATAAAAAACCATGTAATGATTGAATAAATCATTTACATATATGAATTAGATAGTTATATGAGTTATAGAAATAATAAGTAATTTTTTAATCAAAAAGGAAATAGTTTCAACTAAACTCTTTTCTTATAAGTTTTTATTTAAAAGATTAATTTCTAAATTTTAGAATTTTAATTTGATAAAATTAAAATAATTTTTTGAAATTATCATATCAAAATTTACTTTTTGTGAAGTTTCAGTATTTTTTGGAAAATATTGATTTTTTAGTGAATAGTGAAAATTTCTAATTTTTGTAAAAAGTATTTTATTTTCAATAACTTATATAATTTAAAAGTATAAATGTGTTTTGAATATTTTTTTAAATTAAAATAAGTATTATTTATTTATATTTAACTCACTTAATTACTTTTTAATAAAAATTATATAGTTTTTTAGTATAAGATTTTTTTTGGGAATAAAAATGGGTTTTTCTAAAAACTATTTTAAAAGGACTAATGTTTCTTCATTTTAATTAATTAAAATAATATCTAATGGAAAATGTTTTAAATTAAATTTTGAGATTATATATAATTAAATATTAATTTAAATTCATAAAATTATTAATATTATTCATGGAGTTAATATACAATCATTTTTGTATGAAAAATGCTCTTTTTAAAAACCTGCTTTCTCATTGTGTCTCTGGGATTAATATTAAATTAAATTTTACCAATTATGTAAATTTAATTTTTAAAAATGGTTTACATATTTTAAATTATAAAAATTTATAATTTATAATAAGGTCAACTTAATTTTTGACCAAAATGCATAGTAAAAATAGTAAATATTAATTGCCACATTTAAGGTAAAAATGGGTTTATCAGGTGTTAAACTAAAAATATAAGGGAAAATATGAATTATACACTTCTCTAAAAACTATTTTATGGCCATATTTAAACCATTTTACCTATAATGTTCAATAATTACCCATTTACATATTAAAAACATGGGAGCATTCAATTCTTTTCAAAAATACCATGTGTGTCCTCCCCTCGCTTATAAAAGGATACCCCTTATCCTATCTTCTTAACACCTTGAAACCTTATTGGATCATTAAAAATATACCCAAATAACTTTAAATTTTTCCTCATATCATCCTATAATCCTCATTTTGGGTAAAAATCCAACCAAGTAAGCTCTTTGGAGAAAACCAAAAGAAGTTACACGAAGAAGATGTAACATTCATCAACAAGAATGTTTATTTTATTAATTCCACCATCACATTCAATTATTATCGTAACTGTAATTCCCTGACCCTAGATACCCAGAGTCGGTGCATTATTACATAACATTGGCATGATCACAAAGGATCAAGTCTCGAAAGACCGATTAGTTTAGTAGTCTTGGAAACACTAGATATATTCATAAGTCTTACATTACATCATAAGGTAAAAAAAACTAAAACAACATCTTGTATTCATATCCCCTCATACTATCCTTGTAGGTCATTCATAAATTACTTCTTCTCATACTGGGAAAAATAAAACACTGAAATGGGTGAGCTCAGATGCTCAGTAAGGATAACAATATAGCAGAAGATTTCATAGATAAGCATAAACACTTAAAGCAATTTATAACTAAAACAAAATCCTTTTAAACTTGAGCATAATATGGAAAAGATAAAATGAAATAATGTCATTTAATTATTCACATGGATATTCTACTAGTCGAACAATCACATGCAATATCAATAACCACTTTCATAATGATGGAATGCATAATGCCAGACTATCATAACCACATAACCAAGGCCTCGTGCCAAGACTACAAATAAGATTTTGTCAAGGCCTTGTGCCAAGACACTATTTTGTCTCATGAGACCTACCGATGCATCGAGGAGCTATAGCGGGCTCCACCCATCACTTATTAAGTCCAATGCATTCCTGATATGAACAGGTTTGAAACATAATATAAACATTCGTATTAAAACTAGCATACGAAATGTCAATACTTTATCCAAAAACCATGAATGGTATAAAAATTGCACATCCAAAGTCAAACATAACTCATTAGATACAATATGGAAGATTTTATTGTATCATATTAACCTCAATCGAGAATAATTAAGTATATTGATATAGATGAAAATAATCATCAAAACTATTTCAGAGAAATATCCCCGTTTTTCTTGAAATCAGTTAAAGTCACACTATTTGTCAAGAAGCTATTTAAAAATAGATTTTTGAATCAAAGTGTCCCATACCACTTTGAAAATTTTAAAAGGAGTTTTAATTTTAAAATTTAATGTCCATATAAATAAATCCTTAAAACCATTTTTAAAACATGGACATTAATGAGCAAGATTTAGAAGAATAAGTCTTTAAAACATTTAAAATCGTATTTTAGTTAGAGTTTCTAACCAAAAGAGAGACACTTGAATAAAAATAATTTAGGTAATAAAAACATTGTAATATCATGAGAATAAAGGAATTCATGATATACTATGTCAAAGTACATTATATACACCACATAAAAGTGATTTGGTGCATAACAACAAAGATGTCTCAATGGAATGTAAATTGAGATGAAATCTCTCATAAAGGCCGTATCCTTACATTAAGGATAAATCAACGACATAGTTATGTGTGAAAAATATAAATACACTAAATATGATTGGATATTCAGTGTAAAATAATCAAAGGACATTCACACATATTCTTGTAAAAACAACACCAACAAATTGGATGTTTAACTCAACAAATGGAGAATGAGTTAAAATTACTCTTATCAAATTCATATCAATGACTTGAGAATTATCAATGGAGTTATTATGTGTATCAAAAGTATATCCACAGGAAGGGGAGTGGAAATTATGACATAATCAAATGAATAGTGATTCCACACATAATCTTGGGGTAATATAATCAATGAAATATGCGTAAAGCCAAATGAGTGGAAATTGAAATTTCAAATTCTTTTATCGATTAGGTAACTTACGAAACATACACCCATGAAATAAGGATCATACCATGATGATGTAAATACCCATAAATTAAAGTATATTACACAATGAATACAATCATGGGCAGTACACATACACCACATGCAATAATTAAGTGGTGAACAATGGAATTCTCATGAAATTAAGAGTGAGTTAAGAAACCCCTTACCTTGTACTTTTCCTTGTTTGGGGGTAGGTTAACCTCCTGTATAATGTTGAAATAATTGTTATTAAATTATTCATGAATCATATACATTAATATGATATCATATATGATCTCTTAACATTTCTTTGTTAATAATATCTTAGAATTATCGTCGTTTCGGGTGTTAACTTACTCGTTTTCTTTTATATGTTTTGTTACGTAATACATGTTTGTCATGGATAGGTTGTATCTTATTCATATCCAGAATTATATAAAGTTCTTAAACATTATTTTTAAATCATCAAGTGATAATTATACTTGAATGGATATGATGGAGAATGAATCTCATCGCGTTCGTGGAGACGGTAGTCCGTACGTACGCACGAGCGACAATATCATTCTTTTGATATTAAAATAATATATAATTGGATGGTATATCATATATACATAATCATTATCATGTTATATTTATTATTTAAATGAGTTAAACATCATTATTATACCCACCCAAATAATAATATATTGAATAACAATTACACCACGACGTGGAGACGGTAAGCCGTACGTACGCACGTATGGTGACATGTTATTCAAAGGGTGGATAAAATACTGAATATGGTTGTACCATATTTATAATAACATCACAGTATATATAAGATACTGTAGTTATTATTTTATAATGGTAATAATAGAGAAAGAAGAATTGGAAGAAGAAAGGAACTTGAAAAGGGGTGGTGAAAACATTACCTCTTCTTCGGGTTCTTTCTTTTGATTTGATCAAAAGGGCTCCTTAGGTTGTCTTTCTGATAAAACTAAGGCCTCTAGGTTGTATTGAGGGAAGTTGAGAGAGTATGTTTTTAGGTTTTGGCCGAACCAAAAGGCTTTTAAGGTGTGAATAAATGAGAAGGAGGAGTGCCCTTTTATAAGAAGGGTGAGGGGCACCTTTGGAAAAGATAGAAATATTAATTTATAATAAATTTATATTCGGTTTATAATGGATCAAAAGTTGATAATTCAAAGGTTAAGGTGTGGATAGGTCTAAAACCATTCAACAAATAGAATTTAGACAGGTTTGGGTCATTATATTAACCTTATCTTTTAGTTTTAACTCTTAGTTAATTAGTTTGACATTTACCATGTCACTTTGTATTTTTATATTATATAGTTAATAAACTTACTATATACATCCAAGAGACCCCCAAGTGGTCTATTAATGATACACCTATCATGATATAAGTCTCTTTACCCAACCTTAGATTTTTAGGTATTTAATATCAATTAATAATATAATAGTTTTTTAAAAAACTCTTTTATGTCAATTTTGACACTATTCAATAGTTGATTTTTTTAAAACTCATAAAAGAATTATTACTTCGAAAGAAGTTAATTAAATCATTAATAACATGTCATATTAACCTATAAAATTAGTGTAATTCATTAAAAGTCTCAAATTATATTTATTTGGGTATTTATAATATCAATTATTTTAATTTTTCACTATTATGGTAATTACTGCATCATCATTGTGTCATAAATAAATTACATTATTTAATGTCTAAAAATTATAAATAACATACCATTATGTATTAAATATTTTTATATTTCTAATGAATATTTGTAGTCGAAAAGTAAACATATATAACCCTATGTAAAAATTGATTTTCTAAAAGATATATGCTTGTGTCATTTTTGTATTCATTTTAACTTAATTAAAATAAAGTGTCCCTATCACTTACAAGTGGCACCATGGGGTCCCAAAATCGACCCAAATATTCCCATGGTCGGAAATGTATCATCCAATAAGGTTAGGACATGTTTTAGGGTAATTTTCTTATTATTATAATATTATTTTTTTTAACCCTTATTTACCGGATTTAACATTTAACCATGGTAAATAAAATATTTACCAAAGTAATTATTCAAAATGTCTAAAAATAAAAGTTACCTATTTACATAATTTGGACATCATGATTCCAAATATGGAATCTATTTTTCCAAATTCAATACACAGAATTGGCAGAAGTTAATTTAAATTTAATTCCCTTTGTTAAAACAAAAAGCGTGTTTCTAAGAAATAATAACTATCAAAAGATTGACAGTTGTTTATGTTCGGTTTAAATGTGAAATTATGTTCAATGGCCCACATTGTATTACATGGTAAAAATATATTTTAAATATAATTTAAAACCACTCAAATTCATAATTTATCACTATTAATTATTTCGATTAAAAAATTTGTTTTTAATTAAAATTTAGTGATTAATACTATTCATCAAAATATAATAGTTATCCGAAAAGTACCAAAATTTCACCCCTAGGATAATTTCTTTATACCGAATCCAAAAATGAAGTCTATTTTACCAAATTCAAAACATAAAATTTGCATTTATTAATTTAAAATTGATTCCCGCTTTTGAAACCAAAAGGCGTATTTTTAAGAAATAATAACTATCAAAAGTTTGACACTTGTTTATGTCCAATTTCAAGGTGAAATTACTTAAAATGACCATCATTGGATTAAATAGTAAAAATATAATATATTTATACTTTCAAACCAATAAAATATATAATTTAACAATATAAATTATTTTGATTAAAAAAGTTGTTTTCAGTTAAAATATAGTATTTTTAACTATTCACCCAAATATGAAATTTATCAGAAAGACACCAAAACATTATTGATACTAAATTCTTATGTCACGATTCTAAATAATAATTTCATTTTGTCAAATTGAATATATAAAAGTTTCAAATATTGGTTTTAAAAAGGCTTCGCCATTAAAAGGCGGAAAAATTTCATTTTTTTGAAAAATACTTCTTTTATCTAAAAAAATGAATTTGTTTATAAATCATGTCTTAGAAACTCATAATATAGATTAAAATTATAAGGATAATATAATATTTAAAATTTAGTTAATACTATTCATAACCTCTTTTGAACGGCTAGTTTGGTAAGTCGTGGTGTACTTGAACTCAATGTTGCGTACAACACACGCTATTGTATTATTCAAAGAGAAGTGTACTGTGGAAGATTGGGGTGTTACATTCACCCCTCCTTCAATAAATTGCATCCTAGAAATTTTAAAAATTGGTCCTGAGAATGGAACGTCCCACATCGGAAAAAGAGTCAATAAAACTATCACTTTAAAATAAAGAAAGAGAGGTCTAAAGGTCGCCCAAGATAACCCATACTAGGATTCCAGGTAGGAAAACATGGATGTGGATGATAAACTAAGTGTCAAGTTCTGATGGAGATGGATAGAAATCATGATCAGGAGAAAATTAACAATAAGAAAACCACAAACTTGTGTTGGGACAAACGATCATTAGTCTCCTAGTAGGAAAAGTAAACGGACAACTTTTTTTGTTTTAAGTTACATTACATAAAGATGAGGAATTCATTTATGATATTTACTAAGAATATAAAGATATACACTTACTTTTTAAGTAGAGTTTCATTCTTTAATAAATTTCCACCACTAACTCATTTTTTTTAAACGATGAGTATTCAAGAAGACTTGGTCACACTGGAAGAGCTAGAATAAACTTCTATACAATCACATGATCCATGCAGGATAAACTATATATTTACATTCTCTTTAGAGATAAATCAAAACCAAAATGGTTAGTACAAGATCTAATTATCCCCCAAAATGATATTCCTTGAGAGAAATAAACACTAATCTTAATTTCTAAAATTAAACAAACAATACCCCAAAGTTAAATAAATACCATTCAATAATCAATTGTCCTTAAAATCCTTCAATATAATCCAAACTAATATTGAAACCCAAAACATAGAAGAATTTGATTATGTAGTCTCCCATGTTAAATTGTATCTCCAAATGACATTAATTACTCTTAAAGCCACATACTTAAAAGTAATTAACATAATCATTACCATAAATAACCCAAATCATTATAAATCCACAATAAAAAACATAGATAAAAATCCACCATTATTCCTCAAATGAAATCCCATACTACTCTATTTTCCTTTGGCATATAGTGTTCTCAACAAAGTGAACAACTTCCAAAATAACATTTATCACTTAATCACCAAATCATTTTCCTATACTAAGGGTATTCATTTGATAATACATAAGATCCCAAATCAAATTATTATTGATCAATAAAATCATTTAACTAAAAATAATAGTCACACTAACCAGGGACTTCACTTAGTCCAGTGGTAGGTGATAAATCTCAATCGCACTTTGGTTGTGGGTTCGATTCCCACAGCTTTGTCCGACGTGACGGGTTGTCACAAGGTCTACGTGTTGTCCTTTTTGAAAAACTATATTTTATAACATTACCAAAATGAGATAAATTCCTCAAAATAACCATAACATAATTTAACCACAAATGTTATCTCATACCTTGCATTTTCATCCCAAATTATAATAATTTGTAATTTCCTCAAACCCAATGATCATATAAAACCAAATGGTTATTTATAACTATATCCACAAGAGAAAAGGTAATTCTTCCATAAATATCATTCTCACATGAAAAACGTTAGGGTTACAAATACAAGAGAAAATTATTCCAAAGTAAACCCTTCAACAAGGATCAATAATAATTTTGAAACATTTATCCAACCATTTATTTCCACATAGATTCTTCTCTGACCAAGAAAATATCCTATAGAATAGGACATTCACTCGGGTAATGGCCAGGTCCCCTGCATTTACGGCAAATTATTGTAAATGGATTCTTGGGACCATTTTTATCTTCTTCCATAGTACTCTTCATTTTTATTCACAAATTCTTCACTTTATGTCCTTCCTTCCCGCACATAAAGCATTTCTTTTCCCCATTGAGACACTTTCATGGGTGTCTCCTTCCACATTTCCTGCATGATGGAAATTGAGGATTTCTTTCTCCATGGTCTCCACTACTGGAGCTCTTATCATTCATCACATTTCTCTTCTTTGTTGAGTCCGGTAATTGGTTAATATATATATTGTTGATCATATTTTTGGAAAACTGATTTGGCAAAAAGATGATATCTTTTACGCCTATCAACATTCCATTTTGTTTCTCATTACCACCACCATTCCCACCTTGTACATCATTCTCAAAGTCACTATGACTTCCTTGTAATCTAGCCATTGACTAAAACCAGAAAGCATTGTGTGAGTAATAGAAGTCATAAAATCATTTAGAGATTAACATGTCACCATATTCTCAATTTGAAACATATTAGGATTAACCAAGGTCATTTACTCTCATATTATATATATATTACTTCAAATTGGTTTGTAAAGAAAATGTAAATTATCCTAAGCATATCCCTCGGGATTGTCGTAACCAAGAGTGCAGCAAGGCCCGTTGTCGTGCACCAGTTCCCATTCGAGTCTAGCTCAAAGCGGTGTTTTCGGGTTTTACCCCTAGGTACATCTGTGCCAGAGCCGCCTCTACCTGCTCGTATCCAGACAGGGATGTATTGCTCGGAAAACTCACAAAATCTCTACAATACCAAAATTCTAGGAAGTTCTTATATAATAATCCTCAAAGTTCATCTTAGGTCTACGTGCTCTAATCAGAGTTTATCTAGCTTCCAAGGTTTGTAATAAATTTCCTTTGATACCAACTGTAACGCCCCGACCCTAGATACCCAGATTCAGTGCATTATTACATAACATTGGCATGATCACAAAGGATCAATTCAAGTAAGACTGATTAGTTTAGTAGTCTTGGAAACACTAGATATATTCATAAGTCTTACATTACATCATAAGGTAAAAAAACTAAAACAACATCTTGTCTTCATATCCCCTCATACTATCATTGTAGGTCATTCATAAATTACTTCTTCTACTCTTGGGAAAAATAAAACACTGAAAGGGGTGAGCTTAGATGCTCAGTAAGGATAAGAATATAGCAGAACCTTTCATAGATAAGCATAAACCCTTAAAGAAATTTATAACTAAAACAAAAGCCTTTTAAACTTGAGCATAATATGGCAAAGATAAAATGAAATAATTCCATTTACTTATTCACATGTATATTCTACTAGTCAAACAATTACATGCAATATAAATAACCACTTTCATAATGATGGAATTCATAATGCGAGACTATTATAACCACATAGCCAAGGCCTCGTGCCAAGACTACAAATAAGATTTTGTCAAGGCCTTGTGCCAAGACACTATTTTGTCTCATGAGACCTACCAATGCATCGAGGATCTATAGCGGGCTCCACCCTTCACTTATTAAGTCCAATTCATTACTCATATGAACAGGTTTGAAACATAACATAAACATTCATATTAAAACTAGCATACGAAATGTCAATACTTTATCCAAAAACCATGAATGGTATAAAAATAGTACATCCACAGTAAAACATAACTCATTCGATACAATACGGAAGATTTTATTGTATCATATTAACCTCAATCGAGAATAATGAAGGATATTGACATAGATGAAAATAATCATCAAAACTATTTGAGAGAAATATCCCCCTTTTTCTTGAAATCATTTAAAGTCACACTATTTGTCAAGAAGCTATTTAAAAATAGATTTTTGAATCAAAGTGTCCCATACCACTTTGAAACTTTTAAAAGGAGTTTTAAGTTTAAAACTTTAATGTCCATATAAATAAATCCTTAAAACCATTTTTAAAACATGTACATTAATGAGCAAGATTTAGAATAAAAAGTCTTTAAAACATTTAAAAATGGTATTTTAGTTAGAGTTTCTAACCAAAAGAGAGACACTTAAATACAAATAATTGAGGTAATAAAAACATTGTAATATCATGAGAATAAAGTAATTAATGATATACTATGTTAAAGTATATTATATACACCACATAAAAGTGATTTGGTGTATAACAACAAAGATGTCTCAATGGAATGTAAATTGAGATGAAATCTCTCATAAAGGTCGTATCCTTAGATTAAGGATTAATAAACGACATAGTTATGTGTGACAAATATAAATACACTAAATATGATTGGATATTCAGTGTAAAATAATAAAAGGACATTCACACATATTCTTGTAAAAACAACACCAACAAATTGGATGTTTAACTCAACAAATGGAGAATGAGTTAAAATTACTCTTATCAAATTCATATCAATGACTTGAGAATTATTAATGGAGTGATTATGTGTATAAAAAGTATATCCACAGGAAGGGGAGTGGAAATTATGACATAATCAAATAAATAGTGATTCCACACATAATCTTGGGGTAATATAATGAATGAAATATGCGTAAAGCCAAATGAGTGGAAATTGAAATTTCAAATTCCCTTATCGATTAGGTAAATTATGAAACATACACCCATGAAAGAAGGATCATACCATGATTATGTAAATACACATAAATTAAATTATATTACACAATTAATACAATCATGGTCAGTACACATACACCACATGCAATAATTAAGTGGTGAACAATGGAATTCTCACGAAATTAAGAGTGAGTTAAGAAACCCATTACCTTGTACTTTTCCTTGGTTGGGGGTAGGTTAACCTCCTATATAATGTTGAAATAATTGTTATTAAATTATTCATGAATCATATACATTAATATGATATCATATATGATCTTTTAACATTTCTTTGTTAATAATATCTTATAATTATCGTTGTTTCGGGTGTTAACTTACTCGTTTTATTTTATATGTTTTGTTACGTAAGCCATGTTTGTCATGGATAGGTTGTATCTTATTCATATCTAGAATGATATAAAGTTCTTAAACATTATTTTTAAATCATCAAATGATAATTATACTTGAATGGAAATGATGGAGAATGAATCTCATCGCGTTCGTGGAGACGGTAGTCCGTACGTACGCACGAGCGACAATATCATTCTTTTGATATTAAAATAATATATAATTGGATGTTATATCATATATAAATAATCATTATCATGTTATATTTAATATTTAAATGAGTAACACATCATTATTATACCCACCCAAATAATAATATGTTGAATAACAATTACACCACGACGTGGAGACGGTAAGCCGTACGTACGCACGTATGGTGACATGTTATTCAATGGGTGGATAGAATAATGAATATGGTTGTACCATATTTATAATAAAATCACAGTATATATAATATATTGTAGTTATTATTTTAGAATGGTAATATAAAATAAAGAAGAAGTGGAAGGAGAAAGGAACTTGGAAAGGGGTGGTGAAAACATTACCTCTTCTTCGGGTTCTTCCTTTTGATTTGATCAAAAGGGATACTTAGGATGGCTTTCTGATCAAAATAAGGCCTCTAGGTTGTAGTGAGGAAAGTTGATAGAGTATTTGGGCAGGGGTTGGCCGAACCAAAAGGCTTTGAAGGTGTGAATAAATGAGAAGGAGGAGTGACCTTTTATAAGAGGCGTGAGGGGCACCTTTGGAAAAGCTAGAAATATTAATTTATAATAAATTCATATTCGGTTTCTAATGGATAAAAAGTTTATTATTAAAAGTTTAAGGTGGGGATATGTCTAAAACCATTCAACCAATATAATTTAGACATGTTTGGGTCATTATATTAACCTTATCTTTTAGTTTTAACTCTTAGTTAATTAGTTTGACATTTACCATGTCACTTTGTATTTTTATATTATATAGTTAATATACTTACTATATACATCTAAGAGACCCCCAAGTGGTCCATTAATGATACACCTATAATTATATAAGTATCTTGGATGAACCTTAGATTTTTACGAATTTAATATCAATTAATAATATAATATTTGTTTTAAAAACTCTTTTATGTCAATTTTGACACTATTCAATAGTTGATTTTTTTAAAACTCATAACAAATTTATTACTTCAAAAAAAGTTAATTAAATCATTAATAACATGTCATATTAACCTAGAAAATTAGTTTAATTCATTAAAAGTCTCAAATTATATTTATTTGGGTATTTATAATATCAATTATTTTAATTTTTCACTATTATGGTAATTACTGCATCATCATTGTGTCATAAATAAATTACATTATTTAATGTCTAAAAATTATAAATAAACTACCATTATGTAGGAAATCTTTTTATATTTCTAATGAATATTTTTAGTCTAAAATCCAACATATATAACCCAATGTAAAAATTAATTTTCTAAAAGATATATGCTTGTGTCATTTTTGTATTCATTTTAACTTAATTAAAATAAAGTGTCCCTATCACTTACAAGTGACACCATGGGGTCCCAAAATCGACACAAATATGACCATGGTCGGAAATGTATCAACAAATAAGGTTAGGACATGTTTTAGGGTAATTTTTTATTATTATAATATTATTTTTTTAACGCTTATTTACCGGATTTACCTTTTAACCATGGTAAATAAAATATTTACCGAAGTAATTATTCAAAATGTCTAAAAATAAAAGTTACCTATTTACACAATTTGGACATCCTGATTCCAAATATGTAATCCATTTTTCCAAATTCAATACACAGAAGTGGTAGAAATTAATTTAAAATTAATTCCCGTTGTTAAAACAAAAAGCGTGTTTTTAAGAAATAATAACTATCAAAAGATTGACAGTTGTTTATGTTTGGTTTAATTGAGAAATTATGTTCAATGACCCACATTGTATTACATGGTAAAAATATATTTTAAATATAATTTAAAACCACTCAAATTCATAATTTATCACTATTAATTATTTCGATTAAAAAAGTTGTCTTTAATTAAAATTTAGTACTTTTTACTATTCATCAAAATATAAAAGTTATCCGAAAAGTACCAAAATTTCTCCCTAGGATAATTTTGTTATTATGAATCCAAAAATGAGTTCTATTTTACCAAATTCAAAATGAAAAAGTTGCATTTATTAATTTAAAATTGATTCCCGCTTTCGAAACCAAAAGGCGTATTTTTAAGAAATAATAACTATCAAAAGTTTGACACTTGTTTATGTCCAATTTCAATGTGAAATTACTTAAAATGACCATAATTGGATTAAATAGTAAAAATATAATCTATTTATACTTCCAAACCAATAAAATTTATAATTTAACAATATAAATTATTTTGATTAAAAAAGTTATTTTCAGTTAAAATATAGTATTTTTCATTATTCACCCAAATATGAAAGTTATCAGAAAGACACCAAAACATTATTGATATTAAATTATTATTTCCCAATTCTAAATAAGAATTTTATTTTGTCAAATTGAATATATAAAAGTTTCAAATATTGGTTTTAAAAAGGCTTTGCCATTAAAAGACGGTAAAATTTCATTTTTTTTGAAAAATACTTCTTTTATCTGAAAAAATGAATTTGTTCATAAATCATGTCTTAGAAACTCATAATATGGATTAAAATTAATAGGATAATATAATATTTAAAATTTAGTTAATACTATTCATACCCTATTTTGAACGGCTAGTTTGGTAAGTCATGGTGTACTTGAACTCAGTGTTGCGTACAACACACGCTATTGTATTATTCAAAGAGAATTGTACCGTGGAAGATTGGGGTGTTACATTCACACCTCCTTCAATAAATTGCATCCTCACAATTTTAAAAATTGGTCCTGAGAATGGAAAGTCCCACATTGGAAAAAGAGTCAATAAAACTATCAATTTAAAAGAAAGAAAGAGAGGTCTAAAGGTCCCCCAAGATAACCCATACAAGGATTCCAGGTAGGAAAACAAGGATGTGGATGATAAACTAAGTGTCAAGTTCTGATGGAGAGGGATAGAAATCATGATCAGGAGAAAGTTAACCATAAGAAAACCACAAAATTGTGTTGGGAAAAACGATCATTAGTCTCCTAGTAGGAAAAGTAAACGGACAACTTTTTTGGTTTTAAGTTACATTACATAAGGATGAGGAATTCATTTATGATATTGACTAAGAATATAAAGATATATACTTACTTTTTAAGTAGAGTTTCATTATTTAATAAATTTCCACCAATAACTCTCTTTTTTTAAATGATGAGTATTCAAGAAGACTTAGTCACACTGGAAGAGCTAGAATAAACTTCTATACAATCACATGATCCAGGTAGGATAAACTATATATTTACATTGTCTTTAGAGATTAATCAAAACCAAAATGGTTAGTACAAGATCTAATGATCCCCCAAAAGGATATTCCTTGAGAGAAATAAACACTAATCTTAATTTCTAAAATTAAACCAATAATACCCCAAAGTTAAATAAATACCATTCAATAATCAATTGTCCTTAAAATCCTTAAATATAATCCAAACTAATATTGAAACCCAAAACATAGAAGAATTTGATTATTTAGTCTCCCATGTTAAATTGTATCTCCAAATGACATTAATTACTCTTAAAGTCACATACTTAAAAGTAATTAACCTAATCATTTCCATAAATAACCCAAATCATTATAAATCCACAATAAAAACATATATAAAAATTAACCATTAATCCTCAAATGAAATCCCATACTACTCTATTTTCCTTTGGTATATAGTGTTATTAACAAAGCGAACAACTTCCAAAATAACATTTATCACCTAATCACCAAATCATTTTCCTATACTAAGGGTATTCATTTGATAAGACATAAGATCCCAAATCAAATTATTATTAATCAATAAAATCATTTAACTAAAAATAATAGTCACACTAACCAGGTACTTCACGTAGTCCAGTGGTAGGCGATAAATCCCAATCGCACTTTGGTTGTGGGTTCGATTCCCACAGCTTTGTCCAACGCGACGGGTTGTCACACGGTCTACGTATTGTCCTTTTTCAAAAACTATATTTTATAACATTACCAAAATGAGATAAATTCCTCAAAATAACCATAACATAATTTAACCACAAATGTTATCTCATACCTTGCATTTTTATCCCAAATTATAATAATTTTTAATTGCCTCAAAACCAATGATCATATAAAACCAAATGGTTATTTATAACTATATCCACAAGAGAAAAGATAATTCTTCCATAAATGTCATTCTCACATGACAAACGTTAGGGTTACAAATACAAGAGAAAATTATTCCAAAGTAAACCCTTCAACAAGGATCACTAATAATTTTTAAACATTTATCCAACCATTTATTTCCATATAGCTTCTTCTCTGACCAAGAAAATATCCTATAGAATAGGACATTCACTCGGTTAATGGCCACGTCCCCTGCATTTACGTAAAATGATTGTAAATGGATTCTTGGGACCATTTTTATCTTCTTCTATAGTACTCTTCATTTTTCTTCGGCAATTCTCCACTTTATGTCCTTCCTTCCCACACGTAAAGCATTTCTTTGTCCCATTGAGACACTTTCATGGGTGTCTCCTTCCACATTTCCTTCATGATGGAAATTGAGAATTTCTTTCTCCATGGTCTCCACTACTAGAGATCTTATCATTCATCACCTTTCTATTCTTTGTTGAGTCCAGTAATTAGTTAATATATATATTGTTGATCATATTTTTGGAAAAATGATTTGGCATAAAGACTATATCTTTTACGCCTATCAACATTCCATTTTTTTGCTCATTTCCACCACCATTCCCACCTTGTACATCATTCTCAAAGTCACTATGACTTCCTTGGAATCTAGCCATTGACTAAAACCAGAAAGAATTTTGTGAGTAACAGTAGTCATAAAATCATTTAGAGATTAACATGTCACCATATTCTCAATTTGAAACATATTAGGATTAACCAAGGTCATGTACTCTCATCTTATATATATATATATATATATATATATATTACTTCAAATTGGTTTGTAAAGAAAATGTAAATTATCCTAAGCATATCCCCTGGGAGTGTCGTAACCAAGAGTGCAGCAAGGACCGTTGTCGTGCACCAGTTCCTGTTCGAATTTAGCTCAAAGTGGTGTTTTTGGGTTTTACCCCTAGGTACATCTGTGCCAGAGCCGCCTCTACCTGCTCATATCCAGACAAGGATTTATTTCTCGGAAAACTCACAAAATCTCTATAATACCAAAATTCTAGGAATTTCTTCTATACTAATCCTCAAAGTTCATCTTAGGTCTATGTGCTCTAATCAGAGTTTATCTAGCTTCCAAGGTTTGTACTAAACTTCCTCTGATACCAACTGTAACGCCCCGACCCTAGATACCCAGAGTTGGTGAATTATTACATAACATTGGCATGATCACAAAGGATCAAGTCTCGAAAGGCCGATTACTTTAGTAGTCTTGCAAACGCTAGATATATTCATAAGTCTTACATTACATCATAAGGTAAAAAAAACTAAAACAACATCTTGTCTTCATATCCCTTCATATTATCCTTGCAGTTCATTCATAAATTACTTCTTCTCATCCTGGGAAAAATAAAACACTGAAAGAGGTGAGCTCGGATGCTCAGTAAGGATAACAATATAGCAGAAGCTTTCATAGATAAGCATAAACACTTAAAGCAATTTATAACTAAAACAAAAGCCTTTTAAACTTGAGCATAATATGGAAAAGATAAAATGAAATAATGCCATTTACTTATTCACATGGATATTCTACTAGTCGAACAATCACATGCAATATCAATAACCACTTTCATAATGATGGAATGCATAATGCCAGACTATCATAACCACATAGCCAAGGGCTCGTGTCAAGACTACAAATAAGATTTTGTCAAGGCCTTGTGCCAAGACACTATTTTGTCTCATGAGACCTACCGATGCATCGAGGAGCTATAGCAGGCTCCACCCGTCACTTATTAAGTCCAATGCATTCCTTATATGAACAGGTTTGAAACATACCATAAACATTCGTATTAAAACTAGTATACGAAATGTCAATACTTTATCCAAAAACCATGAATGGTATAAAAATAGCACATCCACAGTCAAACATAACTCATTCGATACAATATAGAAGATTGTATTGTATCATATTAACCTCAATCGAGAATAATGAAGGATATTGACATAGATGAAAATAATCATCAAAACTATTTGAGAGAAATATCCCCCTTTTTCTTGAAATCATTCAAAGTCACACTATTTGTCAAGAAGCTATTTAAAAATAGATTTTTGAATCAAAGTGTCCCATACCACTTTGAAACTTTTAAAAGGAGTTTTAATTTTAAAATTTTAATGTCCATATAAATAAATCCTTAAAACCATTTTTAAAACATGGACATTAATGAGCAAGATTTAGAAGAATAAGTCTTTAAATCATTTAAAAATGGTATTTTAGTTAGAGTTTCTAACCAAAAGAGAGACACTTGAATACAAATAATTGAGGTAATAAAAACATTGTAATATCATGAGAATAAAGGAATTCATGATATACTATTTCAAAGTACATTATATACACCACATAAAAGTGATTTGGTTTATAACAACAAAGATGTCTCAATGGAATGTAAATTGAGATGAAATCTCTCATAAAGGTTGTATCCTTAGATTAAGGATAAATCAACAACATAGTTATGTGTGAAAAATATAAATACACTAAATATGATTGGATATTCAATGTAAAACAATCAAAGGACATTCACACATATTCTTGTAAAAACAACACCAATGAATTGGATGTTTAACTCAACAAATGGAGAATGAGTTAAAATTACTCTTATCAAATTCATATCAATGAATTGAGAATTATCAATGGAGTTACTATGTGTATCAAAAGTATATACACAGGAAGGGGAGTGGAAATTATGACATAATCAAATGAATAGTGATTCCACACATAATCTTGGGGTAATATAATCAATGAAATATGCGTAAAGCCAAATGAGTGGAAATTGAAATTTCAAATTCTCTTATCGATTAGGTAACTTACGAAACATACACCCATGAAAGAAGGATAATACCATGATGATGTAAATACCCATAAATTAATGTATATTACACAATTAATACAATCATGGGCAATACACATACACCACATGCAATAATTAAGTGGTGAACAATGGAATTCTCACGAAATTAAGAGTGAGTTAAGAAACCCCTTACCTGGTACTTTTCCTTGGTTGGGGGTAGGTTAACCTCCTTTATAATGTTGAAATAATTGTTATTAAATTATTCATGAATCATATACATTAATATGATATCATATATGATCTTTTAACATTTCTTTGTTAATAATATCTTAGAATTATTGTCGTTTTGGGTGTTAACTTACTCGTTTTCTTTTATATGTTTTGTTACGTAAGCCATGTTTGTCATGGATAGGTTGTATCTTATTCATATCCAGAATGATATAAATTTCTTAAACATTATTTTTAAATCATAAAATGATAATTATACTTGAATGGATATGATGGATAATGAATCTCATCGCGTTCGTGGAGACGGTAGTCCGTACGTACGCACGAGCAACAATATCATTCTTTTGATATTAAAATAATATATAATTGGATGGTATATCATATATAAAGAATAATTATCATGTTATATTTATTATTTAAATGAGTTACACATCATTTTTATACCCACCCAAATAATAATATATTGAATAACAATTACACCACGACGTGGAGACGGTAAGCCGTACGTACGCACGTATGGTGACATGTTATTCAAAGGGTGGATAGAATACTGAATATGGTTGTACCATATTTATAATAACATCACAGTATATATAAGATAATGGATTTATTATTTTATAATGGTAATAACAAATAAAGAAGAAGTGGAAGAAGAAAGGAACTTGAAAAGGGGTGGTGAAAACATTACCTCTTCTTCGAGTTCTTCCTTTTGATTTGATCAAAAGGGATCCTTAGGTTGGATTTCTAATCAAACTAAGGCCTCTAGGTTGTAGTGATGGAAGTTGAGAGAGTATTTTGTCAGGGTTTGGCCGAACCAAAAGGCTTTGAAGGTGTGAATAAATTATAAGGAGAAGTGCCCTTTTATAAGAGGGTTGAGGGGCACCTTTGAAAAAAGCTAGAAATATTAATTTATAATAAATTCATATTCGGTTTCTAATGGATCCGAAGTTGATTATTAAAATGTTAAGGTGGGGATAGGTCTAAAACCATTTAACCAATAGAATTTATATAGGTTTGGGTCATTATATTAACCTTATATTTACTTTTAACTCTTAGTTAATTAGTTTGACATTTACCATGTCACTTTTATTTTTATATTATATAATTAATAAACTTACTATATACATCCAAGAGACCCCCAAGTGTTCCATTAATGATAAAACTATCATGATATAAGTATCTTGGAAGAACCTTAGATTTTTAGGAAATTAATATCAATTAATAATATAATATTTGTTTTAAAAACTCTTTTATGTCAATTTTGACACTATTCAATAGTTGATTTTTGTAAAACTCATAACAGAATTATTACTTCAAACAAAGTTAATTATATCATTAATAACATGTCATATTAACCTAGAAAATTAGTTTAATTAATTAAAAGTCTCAACTTATATTTATTTGGGTATTTATAATATCAATTATTTTAATTTTTCACTATTATGGTAATTACTGCATCATCATTGTGTCATAAATAAATTAACTTATTTAATGTATAAAAATTATAAATAAAATACCATTATTTAGGAAATATTTTTATATTTCTAATGAATATTTGTAGTCGAAAATCCAACATATGTAACCCTAAGTAAAAATTTATTTTCTACAAGATATATTTTTGTGTCATTTTTGTATTCATTTTAACTTAATTAAAATAAAGTGTCCCTATCACTTACAAGTGGCACCTTGGGGTCCCAAAATCGACCCAGATATTCCCATGGTTAGAAATGTATCAACCAATAAGGTTAGGACATGTTTTAGGGTAATTTGTTATTATTATAATATTATTTTTTTAACCCTTATTTACCAGATTTACCTTTTAACCATGGTAAATAAAATATTTACCGAAGTAATTATTCAAAATGTCTAAAAATAAAAGTTACCTATTTACACAATTTTTAAATCCTGATTCCAAATATGGAATCCATTTTTCCAAATTCAATACACAGAAGTGGTAAAAATTAATTTAAAATTAATTCTCGTTGTTAAAACAAAAAGCGTGTTTTTAAGAAATAATAACTATCAAAAGATTGACAGTTGTTTATGTTCGGTTTAAATGTGAAATTATGTTCAATTACCCACAATGTATTAAATGGTAAAAATATATTTTAAATATAATTTAAAACCACTCAAATTCATAATTTATCACTATTAATTATTTCAATTAAAAAAGTTGTTTTTAATTAAAATTTAGTAATTTTTAATATTTATCAAAATATAAAAGTTATCCGAAAAGTACCAAAATTTCACCCCAGGCTAATTTTGTTATTCCGAATCCAAAAATGAAGTTTATTTTACCAAATTCAAAACATAAAAGTTTCATTTATTAATTTAAAATTGATTTCCGCTTTCGAAACCAAAAGGCGTATTTTTAAGAAATAATAACTATCAAAAGTTTGACACTTGTTTATGTCCAATTTCAAGGTGAAATTACATAAAATGACCATCATTGGATTAAAGAGTAAAAATATAATCTATTTATACTTCCAAACCAATAAAATTTATAATTTAACAATATAAATTATTTTGATTAAAAAGGTTGTTTTCAGTTAAAATATAGTATTTTTCACTATTCACCCAAATATGAAAGTTATCAGAAAGACACCAAAACATTATTGATACTAAATTCTTATGTCCCGATTCTAAAGAAGAATTTAATTTTTTCAAATTGAATATATAAAAGTTTCAAATATTGGTTTTAAATAGGATTCGCCATTAAAAGGCGGTAAAATTTCATTTTTTTGAAAAATACTTCTTTTATCTGAAAAAATGAATTTGTTCATAAATCATGTCTTAGAAACTCATAATATGGATTAAAATTATAAGGATAATATAATATTTAAAATTTAGTTAATATTATTCATAACCTCTTTTGAACGGCTAGTTTGGTAAGTCGTGGTGTACTTGAACTCAGTGTTGCATACAACACACGCTATTGTATTATTCAAAGAGAAGACTATCGTGGAAGATTGGAGTGTTACATTAACATAATTATATTAAACATAATTATATAAATTTTTTTTAATTTAATGACCTACAACCATCTACACTTCCATCAAATGGGTTATAAAATCATCATTTGTGTGTATGGCGGACTACCACCTCACAAATCGATGTCATTAATTTTCCATTACCACCTCAAATAGTTGGGTATGATGATGGATATAAATTATATATATGATATTTATGGAATAATTATACTTATTTTTTCATTATATAATATATAAATTTTTTACTTTCCATTCTGTAGGGGATACAATAACGCTGCTTGTGTGTACAGTGAATTACCGTCTCTCGAAGCGATGCGATTTGTTTTTGACTAACACACCACATGGAATGTAATAAAAGTAAATATAATGAATATATGTGATATAAATGCCATAATTATGATATTAATTAAATATTTATCGTTATTAATGTATAATATATCATTATCTTTCTAACATTTTCAGTCGCTGAAAAAAATTATAATGTAGTTTGTGGATGTGTGGACTACTGCCTGCTCGAAGCGATCTGATTCCTTTTTTCATCACCGAATAAAAATAATGATATATAAAATTATATATAATTAAATATTATATTATTTATAATATAATTATAATTCTTTAAAGATAAAATATTACTTACCTTCTTTCTGAAATGATCATTGAAAAATGGAAACGTTACTCATGCGTACATACGATCTATTGTCTCCATGCTCGTAATGTTAGTTTATTTTTAATAACCATATTTAATAATTGGTTTTAAAAGTATAATTTATGTATAAATATGATAATTATTTCATGATTATAATTATATATAAGTTTAAATAATGAAATCTTTTACCATAGTCAATATACCAAAGTCATCATGACTCATAAGCTGAATATGTTCAATATATCTGACTTAAAGTTAATTGATTAAGTAATTTTATATGAATTGTTAATAAGTTAAATAAAAGTAATAATAAAATTGAAAAAAAATCAAATCAAGTAAATAATTAACATAATTTTATTATTTTGGAAGATAAATTCACACATGACAAGTCAGACTCAAGGTAAGGGAATTTGCCTCAATTTTATTTCGGTGAGGAATATATTGATGTTATGCACCTTTATTATTTTATAAGTTGTATATACAGACCCTTTAAAATTTTATATCATGAATTTATTTATTCAAATGGTATTTAATTATTTTTTATTTTTATTATTTCTAGGGACTTATGATTTAAATATTTCCAAAGTGATAAGGGACTTTTCTTATAAATAAATCCTCTTTTAAAGTTTTCATTCAAAATCCATTTATCTTCCATGCTAGTGTTTTTAAAATGATTTTAGAAATGTTTTTATATATAAATAAAATATTTATAAAGTTAATTTTTTGTCTCTTTTACTTTATTTCAAAGGTTTTAAAAAGGAATCTTTTTATGTGTTTTAAATGAAATGTGTTGGTAAAGGAAAAATGGAATGATCTAAAGTATACGGTGATAAAAAAATTTCCTACCACGATGAATTTTAATTGATTTGTATATTCCATTAAAATATTACATATTATCTTAAATGAAAAACCCTATTTCCTTTTTTTGGGTATTCTGTTATTAAAAAAATTCAAAAAAAAAGTGTATTTTGAATTGAAAATGGTTTTTTGAAAAAAAAAATTGGTATGTTAATATCTAAAATTGACTTTCATACGAGTTTAAAATAGTTTTTAAAATGATAAAACATTTTACTCATGTTTTGGTTCTTGGAAATTATATACGATGGGTGCACCAAGATATCGTTGAGTGGGCCCATTATAGCTTAAACGATGAGTGTGCTCATATAGTTCTCCAATGCATTAGGTAAGGATCATATTCTCTAAAAATTATATTGTAAGTTTTCCATATGGTTATTCCAATTTTTAAGGGTTTTATAAGGGTTCTATGTGATGGTATCCCAAGTTTCCTACATTAATTTTCTATGCTTGGTAAAGAGTTTTCATGAAAATCATTTTTTAAAAGATAAAATAAATGATTTTTTTAAAAGGAATGATAATTCTCGTTTTGGGTAAATATTTATGTATTTAAGAAAAGGTTTTTCATGGGTTTTATCTTTTTTCATTGGACTAATAATTTTCTTTTTTTATGTCCCTTAATAATTATTTTTTGCTCATCCCAAATTTTTTAAAAAAAACATATGATTTAAGGATGGGTAAGGGAAAGGAAGATTTCAAGTTTAAATTTATGATTAGATTCCATGAAAATAGATAACTTTTTTAAGCTTTATATGGTGGGAAAAATGGATACTAATCGGAATAATCCACTTCGTACTATATGGTTTTATTATGAATGTGTTTTGACTTATTTCTCTAAAACTCAAAACTTAAAAAGAACCTCAAATTGAAGGAAAGTAAAATTATTGACTTAAACTCAATATTACGTAATTTTTAAGTTTGGATCCTTATAGTTGTTATAAAAGGTTATTTTAGATAACTTTTGAGGTTATGATAATTTTAATAGCATTCCCTTAAAATATTTTACCATATGGTCAAGTTAAAATGAAACAACATTTGAATATTACCATGTTGCTTAGTCTAAACTAGGTTTGTTTATAATGATTTTCCACAGAGGAAATAGGGAATCTGTGGTGGTAAGGCACCAAGAGTAAAATATACTTCTAAATAAGTATCTCAAGATGGTTGGAATTAGAATAGATCATTTTGTTGTAATGATCACACAATTGATGCAAGATATAAATGGTGGTGGTATCATTGCTAGAGAGGAACCTAATCTACTATGAAGGAACATGTCTATTGTGGATAATTTCATGAGGAAAAATCCCTCATCATTCAGTGGACAATCTAACCTTGTAGTAGCCAAAGGATGGATCAATCCTATGTAGAAGATATTTGATGTCATGAGATGTTCAATATGTCAAAAGGTAACTCTTACCATTTATCATTTTGAATGTGAATCTAGTTAGTGGTAGTCTTTGGTTAAGAATACCAGATAGATAGATGATATTTATTCTATGGAATGGGAAACATTTAAGTATCTTTTCCTTGAGAAATATTTCACTAATTTTTTTCTACTCTGTAGGAAAAAAACCTAGAATTTAGGAAAAAAGATGAATATTCTATGGATTCATATAAAGATAACTTCTCAATATTTTCTTGGTATGTGCCAGACTTTATTTGAGAAACTAATAGTAAAATTAATAGATTTTACTCTGGATTAAAAACAAGTCTACTAATATCTTTGGCCATATGAGAATTTAAAATCTATGAGAAATTCGTTCATTGATATAAAAAGTTGAGATAAAGTTTTCTGAATCTTATGTTCCTCATGATGATGAAATTAATAAGTGGTCAGGATAGCAAGTGATAGGATAACAAACAATAAATAAATCTAGAGGTAATAAATTGAAGTTCCCATTTTGTGTTAAGTGTGGTAAAAATTACACTTTATAATTTCTTATGAAGTTATTTAAGTGTTATTGATGTGTAATGTTTGTTCATATGACCCGTGATTGTAAGAAAAAAAACCTAAAGAATAAAATAATGGGGTTGCTAATAGTAATATAGTGGTAAGATATTTTACTTGTAATGAGTTGGGTAATTATGCTAATGTGTGTCTGAAGTTAGATTCATATGATGGAAATCATAATGATCAAAAACAAAAAGGTGTAGCAAAGTTATTTACTACTACTATAGTTGATGATGGGCTATCAAATGAAGTGTTGATGAGTATGTTACTTGTGTATTCAAATTATTCCAATACCCTGATTGGATCTAGATCTTTATATTATTTCATTTCTAAAAAAAATCAAGTAAATTGAGAATATCACATAATGAATGTAAGATAGAGGTTTTGGTGAAAATTCCAGGTGGAAGTATTAAAAAAACAATGATTTATAGTAATATTATTGTTTTTATCTGTGGGATGTTCTTTCTTATAAATTTAGTTTAACTTGACATAATAGATTTTAATATCATTTTTGGTATATATTGGATCTTAGTTTATCATGCTATGATAGATTGTAGAGATAAGAAAGTTGTGTTCAATGATAACATGTCTTTGATAAATTACCAAGAATTTGAGAAATTGATTATAGTTGGGAGTGGAATTATCTAGATAATATTATTGAAAAGAAAGAAAATATTAAAATTAGTGATGTTCCACTAGTGAAATAATACATGGATGTTTTTCTGGATGATTTTCCTGGTGTTATTTTTTATTAGGAGGATGATTTTACTATTTAATTAGTACCTGATGGTATATGATAACCTTCTATTTATTACATATTAATTCATGATTTATTACATAAAAGTACACTTAATACAACCCATAATATCAATAAGTATAGTCTATTTGGGTAATTATATATATGAAATAACAAATTATAATAGGGGTACATTTCCATTATTGAAAACATTCTTAACATGGTCATAATATTCCATCGTACTTAAAACTACAAGGGATAACTTGGGGACATGCATAATAAATGATTGGGTTATAAATCCCAAAAAGGGAATAAAAAATTCTAACATAAATAAAAAAATTATGTCAAACAATATTAAATTCAATGGGGTATAAAAAGTTGAGAATCATAAACATGATCAAAGAGGCATGATATAGCATGATGATATAAAGGCAATAAGGGAACTGTGGAAACAACTTTAAAAATGACATCACAAACATAGATTAAGGATAAAAACTAAGACATCATAACATGGTAGAAAAAGTCCCCTGATAGATAAGGTTAACTCCATAATCCCTTGAAATATGTCTCATGGGACTAAGACAATACCCAAAGCATTGGATCACTATATAATTTTGGGTGAACCCATCGATTTCATATTATATACATGCATAAGTGTGCTCCATAGATAATTCAAACTAAGATCATATTTTATCGCATTTAATTCCAAGATCAAGGAGTGTGGAATTAATATATTTAATTTATAAGTCAAAGGATTATATTTATGTCTAGGTGAATACCCTTGTGTGGTAATTTTTATGGTATTCACAATACAAAGGTTTAACATGGAAAATCATAGTGAAATTTCAGCAGCATAACGGCAGTACTTAAAGATTCATAAAATTTTTTAATGAGAGAAAAATTGGTCTCAAATCATTTTTAAATAAAATTCATAGTAATATGGGTGTGTAAAAACATATCCCACTATTAGGAATTGTAAAGTCATAAAATTAAGAAGATGTTTAAACAAATAGGAGAAGGAAAGGACCCCTTACCTTGAGAGGGTGATTCCAAAAGCTTGGGAGGAGATTCTTGAGTGCTTAGGGGAACCTGGGCAGAACTATAGATAGTGGAGGTAAGATTAATAAATATATCAAAGTTTTATAAGTGAATATTAATGGGATGATATGTGGTTTTATATAGGTAAACAAATCATATTTCTCTATTATTTTCCAAACTTAGGTTTTCGACTCTATATAACAAAGTAATCAAAACCACAAGCATTACCATGGTTTTTTCCATGGTTTCTTCCAAATATGAGTGGTTAAATTTAATTTATAATTATAAGTTCCTACCTCATTAAAATATTTCCCTTGGTGAGTGGAAGTAATCCATGTTTATAAAGAAATTATTTTAAAACATTGAAATATAATATAGATTTTGGAGGATTCTAAAGGCTTTATAAATTTAATCAAATAACCTAAAAATCACAATATTTTAAATTTTAAACATATATTTGGTATTTTATATCTTTAATATCATTTATTACATTACTTTTTTGGTCATTATGATGTCATAATACACATCGTATATTAATACTGTATTTAATTTTTATCCAAAAATTAAAATGTCTTAGAAAAATATAAAAAATTCACTGATAGATAATTTCAAGATGTTGATTCCAAAAATGATATTTATTTTATAAAAAAATTATAAATATATTAATTTTTACTTTTAAAACAAGAATCTTTATTTATTGAGAAATGTTAGGTTTTTTGATAATAACAGTTTTTGAACCCTTATAAAAAGTACATTTGACTTCATAAAAAATATATTATCATTTATATTTAATAAAAAATATTTAATAATAATGTTTTATTAAAATATAATTTATTTCAAAAATCCATTGATTCATCAAAATTAATATCTTAATTTAAATCGTATATTACCCAAAAATACAATTTGTGTTTTATTATATCAAAAATCAAAATCATTTGTAAATTAATAATAATAAGAAGTAAATATAACCACTATTCTATTGAAAATAAAATATATATATTCATATTATAATGGAATTGATACAAATACCTTTATTACAAGAGCAAACAGCCTAAGGGAAAGGTGTGTGATGGTGAGATTTTCCTGGGGTGGTTTGGCGTACCTAGTTTGGGTCATGATTTCGATAAGAATTAACTTCAACCATAAATGGTTTCACTTGTTCTTTAGTTTTTAGATCTCGGCTTGGGAATGGTTATGGGAAAATCCCAGTTATTCAATCTCCCTCATAAGTTCTGATAAATGGGCTTTATATAGTATGATCCTTCTAGTCGAGGCCATTACATCCTTTTTCTATATCAATTAGATTTATCAAAACCCTATGTTTATACTAATTATATGATCATTGTTCAATAGATAAATTGTAAATGGTTATTATTCTTAAAATTATTTTAAATCTAATATGATAAAATAAAACCAAATAAGTGCATGTGTATTTATAACCATAATACATAATAAGGCATTTAATTCAATCATAAAGGGAGTTTTATTTATAAAAGTTTGGGTCATTACAAAATTTTGTCCTTCAAAAATTTCACCCATGAAATTTTTATTTCACACACTAAAAAAGATTAGGGTAATTTTTTTTCATCACCTGTTCTATTTACCATGTCACTTCTTCAAACTATTGGTTTCTCCATATCACTTTGACCAGGTTCATTTTCTAATTTCATAGAAATTTGTCTCTACGATCTAAGATATTCACCGACTACTCTTCATATGAAAGATCATTCTCAAGTGGTACCACCTCTGGATTTAGTGTGTGTAAGGAGTCTGGTATTTTCTTCCTAAATAGGATACATGGAACACATCATGTACTTGATATAGGTTAGGTGGGAGTTTTAGTCGATAGTCCATTTCTCTGATGCAATCAAGGATCTCAAAGGGACCGGTGTATCTTGGACTAAGCCTTAATTTATTCCCAAATATAATGAATTTATTCCATGTAGATATGCGGAGGAATACCTTATCTCTTACCTCAAAATATAGGTCTCATCAATTATTGTTATCATAGATCTTCTATCGACTCTGAGCATCCCTAATGTGATACTAAATTACCTTGACATTTTCTACCATTTCCTCGACCATTTAAAGACACAATAGTTTGATTTTACTAACATCATCCCAGCATGTAGGTGTTCTACATCTCTTCCCATAAAGGGATTCATATAGATCTATTTAGATGGTTTAGTGGAAACTATTATTGTATGAGAACTAGATCAGAGGAAGATATTGGCCCCATCCTCCTATGAAGTCCATTGAGCATGCTCTCAACATTTACTCAAGTATCTAGATAGTCTTCTAATATTATCTATCAGTTTTAAGTGTGATAAGTCATGTTGAGATTT
This sequence comes from Viscum album, assembly GCA_963277665.1. NCBI lineage: Eukaryota > Viridiplantae > Streptophyta > Magnoliopsida > Santalales > Viscaceae > Viscum > Viscum album. Next base: position 572,968,690 of record OY728151.1, read on the forward strand.
AATGTAACATCCCAGGTAAATAAAGAATAAAGAATTTTCATATTTAATAATATTTATGAATTAAATATTAATTTTATTTTAAAGGGGTTGCTATGTTCGATAGCGTACCCAATACGCAACGATGGGTTTCTTTGAAACTTACGTAGCACACTAGTAATAAAATAATATTATTTTAAATGTTAGTTAACAAGTAGCCGTTGTACTAGCGGGAATGGATAGAAATAACTAAAATATGATTAGATATGTTTTTAAATGTTTATACATTTACCCAATAAAAGATAAAAGCTTAAAATACGGAAAGAGTTCAATTTTAGGGCATATATACTCTAATTTTCACTAAAGGTTCACTTATCACCTTTTAATGGTGAACCGTCATTAAATATAGTTTTGATCACTCTTATACTTTATTTTGGACCAAATATAACTCTTCTTTATAATCAGGACATCAAAATTTACTTTGTGTAAATTTTTGGTACCTTTCTGATAAAGTTCATTTTTTTTATTAATAGTGTAAAATGTTGTATTTTAATTCAAAACCTATTTTTAATATAATTTATTTATATGATTAGATTATCTTTTGAATTGGTTTTAAAGTGAAATTAGAAAATATTTTTACCATTAAATCCAATAGTGGTCATTGGAATCAATTTCACTTTGAAATTGGACTTAAACTGGTGTCAATCTTTTGATACTTATTGTTTCATAAAAACACGCTATTTGCTCTGACAGCAGGAATTAATTATTAAATTAATTAATGTGACTTATATGTTTTGAATTTTTTAAAATAGACTTCATTTTTTAATTCTTAATATCAAATATAGCTTAGGGTGAATTTTTGGTAATTTTTTGAAAAACTTCAATTTTTGATGAATAGTGAAACCACTAAGTGGTACTTATAAAGACTGATTTTCCGTTTAAATGAAATTTTGCCATCATTGTGTTTTGATTTTCAAAAATCCGACATAAATGGTTGTCATTAAGAAGTAAAATGTGGTTCAATGAGATTATAATAATTTTTTGGTGAATAGTAACTTATTAAGTTTTTAATCGCGATTAGAGGTAATTAGTGTAGTTTAAGGTAAAAATGATATTATAAAAATGTTAAAACACCATGACACTTGTCCTACACCTATTGGGTGAGTCATGGCCGACCAAGACAAGCCATGGGCCAACTTGGGGACCCCATGGAGCCACTTTAGTGGGAAAATGACATTAATATATTTTTATTTAATGTTAAAGTGAAAATGACACTAACATAAATTGTTTTAATAAAATAATTTTTGAGTGGGGTTATACAAGTCCAAATTTTGATTATAAATAGTCATTGGAAATCTAAAAAGATTTCCTACATCATAGTATTTTTATATAATTTTTAGACATTACATAAATTAAATTATATATGACATAATAATGATGCTGCGATGACATCATTATTTGACGATTTAAATAAAATGGAAAGATAATGAAAAATATAAAACCTACACATGGCCAAAACCAATTGGATGAGTGGATTTAGAACCCTTATCACCTTATCCACGAATTATATCAATGTGGGACCTTTTAAAACCGAAACACATTTTCAAATAATGTAATATTTCTTTACTTTCCAAAAGTGCCCCTCCTCTCCTCTTATAAAAGGCCCCCACCTCTACCCCATTTCACACACTTCTCAATCCTTTGGCTCGGCCAACCCCTTCCCAATTACTCTCTCCACATCCCTCTCATCATCCTAGAGGATTCCCTTTGGGCAGAATCCTTTCAAAGGAAGCCTTTAGGCTCAAATCAAAAGGGAGTTACACTTTTAAAGGTAATTCATTCTCTCTTGTTCATTTGTTTTATTTTGCTTCTCCAACCCTCTAAACTCTTTTTATTTACTTATTTTGTAACAACACCAGTATCTTAAATATACTAGGATGTTTTTATAATATTTATTTCAGCTACACTCTCACACAACTACATCAAATGGTTAAAGAACATATGGTTTCCGTGGATGGCAAAATTCTGCCTCCCGAAACGATGATTGTTCAATACTCATTTAACACCTTCAAGGGTGGCCATTATGATGTCACTATTTTTATATATGATATATAATTTGTTTATGTTTTCTTTAAGCTTCTGTATTTTTCATTTTTGGCATACCTTTATGGTTTCCATTATGGGTAAACACGATATCTTCATTTAAGGAAGTGCGGACTACCGCCCCCTAAAAGTGATGTGATTCTTTAATGCCATATGTGGGACGTGTAAAGGATGGATTTAAAGTTATTATATAATATGTTATACTGGAATTATAATATACCTCTATATCATTATTATTTCTTTCCATTAAAGTATGAGATAGAAATGAAAGTAGCGTTCATGCGTACGTACGGCTTACCGTCTCCATGAACGGTGCATTTCATTTCTTATCCCCAAATGTAATGTACTATTAAAATTACATGTATATAATGTATATATATAATTAATGATATATATAAATGATGAATATAATTCTGGAATTAAAATATACATACCTCTCATTTAGTTTTAATTCCACTAATATGACAAAGAAATGAAAGTAGCGTTCATGTGTACGTACGGCTTACCGTCTCCATGAACGGTGCATTTCATTTATTAACTCTAAATGATTATGTAATATTATAAATACATGTATATGCTGGATATATATGATACATATTATATCCAAATCGGGAATTTCATTCTGGATATAAAGAACTTTTGACCACACGAACAACATGTAATTGTAAGAAGTCAACTTTCGACTTAAGAACCAAATATTGACAAAACAAACATTATTAAATTAAATGGTTACATAATGTTTATAACATGTCAATAAGTGATATAAAAGGAATAATGAAGTTTAAAAAGGTTCTTAATCAAGTATAAATTAACTCAAGTTTATTATTCAGGACGTTAAAGAACGATCGAGTCAAGTCAGACCTGAGGTAAGGGACTTCGTCTCAATCTCCTTTCATTGAGGCATATTTCGTTTTATACACAAATTTCTTTTATACGGTGTATAAACTCCTTTGACTTTTACTTTTATACAAAAGGAATCTTTTTCTACGAAGCGTTTTACTAAACGACAAAAAGGAATGTTTTTTTAACGTACGCGGTGACAACGACCTTTTCTGCCGCCGCGAGTAATATTTGATCTTTAGCTTCCTCAACAAGCCGTAATGTTTTTAAAATAAAATAAATACCATATACTCTTTTATGTATTTTGGTATTGAAAATGGTTTTGATAAAGGATTCTATTATGTCAATATATTTTTGATATATTGTGATTGAAATGTGGAAATGTTATCTTTTCTTTATATTGGTTTTATGTTTTATGATTTTATATTGGTACTTGGACATTTTAACGGGTGGTTACGTTATAAACCATATGATGGGTGGTGCCGTGAATACCAGGACGGGTGGTTACGTTATAACCTCCAATGCATTGGGTATGGAAGTCGGCCTTATGGCTATTCCATTAAGTATGTATGGAAATTGGCCGTATGGCTATTCCATTAAGTGATATGTGTGGAAGTCGACCGTATGGTTATTCCACTTAAGTATGTTTATGTCCCAAGTTACCTTTATATATTCTATGTGTTCTTTATATGGGTTTTATGGTAATCCTTTGGTTACAAAAAGGTAAGTAATGATGCTTTATTCAGTGAAGATTTTTTTTACTACTTCATGAAGGTGAAGGTATTACTTTGATATAGTATACATGGTTTACTTGATGTTTGAAAAACTAACAGTTTTCATTCTTTTTGTATCCCTTACTGAGCTTTTTATGCTCACCCCAAGTTTTTGAAATGTTTTTCACAGGACTTAAAGTGGAATAAGGTCAAGGATGGGATCAAGGGAATTTCATGCTATCTAAAACATGGAATCTAGACATCTTTCTTTTTAAGAGTTTTTATTTTATGTAGACTTAGTAAAAGTGTCTACTTTGTAATCTTTTAAGATGTAATAGTTATGTTCTAATTATCTAAAACTCTAAACCTGAAAAGATCCTCAATGTGAATTATTCATTTAATTCAATATTAAGTAAGGTTTAAGGCTGGGGCCTTATATTTAACTCATTATTTATAGAATATTGGAGAATCTTCCTAAAATAGGAGGTAAATTCTAGGTCTCAATCATATACAATCTATATTGGTGTTCTATGCAGCCTCACCACTTCTCTAATGTATATCCTTGCAAGTTCATTGAGTGATGAGTCCTCTTTAATTGAAATAAAGTGAGTATTATTTTTAAGATGATCCACCAAAACCCATATAGCATTATTTCCTCTTGATGTATTTGGAAGACCAGTGAAAAATTCCATGGTTATGTTTTCCCATTTCCATGTAGGTATGGGTAATGGTTATATCATTCCTTTGGATTTTTTTCCTTTCATCATTTACTTACTAATATGAAATAAACCTTGATGTATATTCCATTATCTTCTTCTTCATATTGTCCTGCCAATAGTTCTCTTATAGGTATCGATACATCTTTTTGCTCCCTAGAAGGATGGAAAAGGTCGATCTATGTGCATTATCCAACAACTCCTTCTTTAACTCGGGATTTGATAGTACACATAGTCATGACCCATAACTTACAACACCTTCTTCATTAACTTTTAACTCTGAGGATATACCTATTATTATAGCTTCCACTTTCTTCTAAATTTCCATAAATCCTATTTGAACATCCTTTATCTTCTCTAAAAGGTATTTTTGAGAAATAATTTGTGAAAGGACTGGTGATGTTCCTTTATGATTCTCATGTACATCCTTTTTAAGTCTAAGAATATTAGATCATTATCAATTCTCATAAATGATAAAATTATTGAATCCTTTCTAATTATAGTATATTCTACTTTATTTTATTTTCTATGATGGTATTGAGTTGATAATTCATAGTCCTTAAATATCACTAACCATATTCATTGGCATATACTCATCTATTTCTATGTGAATATATACTTGAGGCTCTAATGATACGTATATATTTTATACTTCTCCCCAAAGAGATAATTCTACCATATTTTCAATGATAATATTACGTGGCCAACTCCAAATCATGTGTTGGGTAGTTATATTCATGGTATATCAATTTTATTAAGTCATAGGCTATCACTTTTCGATTCTACATTACTACACTTCCCAATCCATTCTTTTAAGAATCATTGTATACCATGAAAACTTCCCCACTTATTGTTAGTGTAAATATAGGTGTAGTGATAAGCATATTTTTCAACTCCTTGAAGCTTTATTCACATTTATTATTCAACACAAAATTCAATCCCTTCAGAGTTTTCTTGGTTATAGGTTTTGACAATCGAGAGAAATTTTTCACAAATTGATGATAATACCCAACTAACCTAATAAAAATATGGATTTCCATTATAATAGTTGGCATTGAAGATCCTTCAATTGATTGTGTAATTGAAAATCCCATATAAATCTCATTACTTGTGATAATATACCCCAAGAATGATACTTCCTTTGAAAAAAATAACATTTTTTTACTTTGAATAAAGCATCTCCTTTAGTAAGGTCTTTATAACAGTTCTCAGGTGATCCTCATACTCATTTCTTTTGAAGTATATTAGAATATCATCTATAAATACTACCATAAATTTTTTGAGGTAGTCTATAAAGACTCTATTCATTAAGTCCACGAATATTTTTAGAGAATTAGTGTGTTTGAATGGAATTAATATAAAATTATAGTTCTCGTACCTTATATGGAAAGTAGTCTTGGAGATATCCTCCTTGTTCACCCTTACTTGATAATACCATGAATAAAGATCCACCATGGTGAAGTATTGGGCTCAATGTATTTGATCAAAAAAGTCATAAATATGTGTCATAGGATACTTTTTCTTTATCATTATCATGTTTAGATCATGATAATCAATGGAAAGGAACATCGACCCATCCTTCTTCTTGACAAAGAGGAATGGTACACCCCATGGTGAAGCACTTGGGAATATAAATCCTTTATCCATATTCTCCTATAGATGTTTCTTTATCTCCCCAAGTTCTATAACATAAATTCTATATGTATTCTTGGATATTTTCAAATCTTTAGGTATAATATCGATTAATAATTCAACCTCTCGGCTAGGAGGAAGACCCGACAATTCTTTAGAAAACACATTAGCGTAGTCCCTCAGAATGGGCATGTATTCAAGAATGATCTTTTTCTTAGGCTCAATAATTTGATCTAGATGTGATTTTTCATAGGGAAATAATATCCACGATTGAGATTTTAGTGCTAAATAAGATCAATCCTTCTCTATACACTTATATATCGAAGGAAGATTCATGATATGGGGAGTGATTTCCTTCTCATGGAAATTTATATTGGATATATATAAGGAAATTAAATCTAGACCTATAATTGAATCAAATTACACTAAAGGAAGTATCATAAGGTTATTTGGGAAGTTCATTGCACAAATTTTGATAGTATAAAAGTTATATAATTGGGATGCAATAATTTCTCTATTTTCCATTTTCACCAAAAACTCTACTTCCATGCTTTGTGGGGGTGTTTGAATAGTTCTACTAAACTTTCATGATATAAAGGAATATGTAGAACTGGAATCAAAAAGTATGTTCATTATTCTATAATTAATAACTAGCGTACCTATCACCAATTTTTTTCAGGATCCACCTCAGTGGTTGTAATTTTATAAGATCCCCATTGCTACCTTGGAATTTGTTGGCGTTGATTGTGATTGACCACCCTTAGCTTAGGGAATTGGTTTGAAAAGTGCTCTTGTTCCTTATAGTTGAAACATTGTAATATAGGCTGAGGGTTGACTAGATAATTCATCTCTTACATTATATCGGTGGGTTTCCCACATCAAAAAATTTATATCTAGGTTCCCATCCTTCCTGTACCTAAAACATTTTCACATCCCCTTTAGGAAATTTATGAGGTTCTTCTTTCCACACTTTTGATAAGTGGGATATTGAAATTATTACCACTCTTAAATTTATCCATTGAACTACCAAAATTGGAATCTACTTTACACTTCTTATCCCTATGGGACCATTGAGATTCATTGATCTCAATTTCGACCTTGATGGCACATTGGATAATTTTCTCATAACTATCCAAGTCTTGGATCATCAAGGCTTTTCATAGACTCGAATTTAACCCACCAAAGAAGAATTAAACTTTGCATTTAGGGGTGATTAAAATGTTAGAGGTGTATCATAAAAGTATTTTAAAGTTTTCCTTTTATTCCACGATATATTCATCATCTTTTTTCTAAATGGTAATGAAATCCCTTTTTATTTTAAGTTAAAGAGTGCAATGAAAATATTTTTCAAAAAATATTTTCTCAAATTTCTTCCACCCATCACTTTGATCTTCTCATCAAGCTTCATATTATTGATCAATATCTTCCATTGATCAGCTTCTCCCTTCATAAGATAAATAACCAGTATAATTTTCTCTTTCTTGGAACATTGAAGTATAGAGAATATAATATTAATGGATTTGATCCATTGTTCTGTGATTAATAGATTGGAAGATCCATTGAAAGTTAGAGGCCTTTTTCACATAAAGTTCTCATTTGTAGCTTGTTCTTTCTTAGAGGGTTTAGGAATTATGCCTAATTTAGGTTTTTATTTATAACCTGATTTAAATTAGATAGTATAATCAAAACTTTCATGACTCCTACTCCCATCGATTTGGGCATCTCATTTGGGTAATCATCGCATTTTCCTTCGCATTGGTTGTTTACTCGGTTCCACCTATTTTTGGTCATTGGATAGAATAATAGGAAAATTAGGGATGAATAATTTTAAACTATTAAAAACATAAATGTTAATAAAATATCATTAAAGGGATAATTTATAAATGATATGTATTTCCTTAAGTTATGAATTGTTAGGATTCAATCTATGTTATCCATGATATATTTTATAACATAGACTCTTATGGGAATTTTTTTCCCTTAATAATGCTTCTTAATGAGATTTTGAATTTACTAAAGCATATCCCCTGGGAGTGTTAAAATAGGTGTGTAGTAAGGCCCATTTTCATGCATCAGTTCTTGATTAAGTCTATCTCAATACATTGTTTTCAGTTGTTACCTCTAATTAAATTTATTCCATATCCAAATACACTTTTAGTATCCAAACAATAATTTATTTTATTCTAAACTAATTACACTATAATTTACCAAAATTTAGGGATGTGTTATTATGTTTAGAATTATACCTATGGCTTTATATAGAGTTTTTTAATTCTAATCCCAAAAATAACTAAACTTTCCATTGATTCTAACTATAAAAACCCTTGTCTTTATTACGCATTAATTCGTGATTTATTACATAAAGGTAGACTTAATAAAAACCAAAAGATCGATAAGTCTAGTTTATTTTGGGTAATTAAATACATTACATAAAAACATATAATAGGGTTTGTATCATCATTATTGAAAAACACCTTAACATTCTCATAATATCCCATCGTACATCAAACTACATGTGATAACCTGGGGACATATATAAGAAATAAGTGAGCTATAAATACTAGTAAGGGAATAAGAAAATCATAACATGGAGAAATAATTTCATGTTAGAAAATAGGAAATTAAATGTTACAAAAAAACATGTGAATCAAAAACATGAACAAAGAGGCATCATATAGCATGATAACATAAAGGAAACATGGGAAATGTGGAAACAACTTTAAACATAACATCATAAACATAAGACCAGGATAACCACCAAGACATAATAACATGGTGGAAAAGTCCCGTGATAGATTAGGTTCACCACTAATACCTTGAATGAAGTATCATGAGATGAAAACATTACCCAATTCATTATATCTCTATATAATTCCAGGTGCACCTGTTGCTTTCATATCACGTACATGCATAAGTCTGCCACATAGATCATTTAACATGGGATAATATTTAATCACATTTAATTCCATGATCAAGGAGTATGGAATTAATACATGTAATTCCCAAATAAAAGGAGTATATGTATGTTTAGGTGAATACCCTTGACTTTAAATAGCGATGGTATTCACAATACAAAGGTTTGGCATGAAATGATCACAGAGAAATTTTAACAGCATAACGAAAGTACTTTAATATTAATAACATGGTTTAATGAGATATAAATTGGTATGTAATAATTTTAAAATCAAATGGAAGGTAATAGGGATGTTTTAAAACATATCCCAACACTAGTAATTGGAAATAAAAGGCATAAAATGAAGAAGATGCTTGAATAATGAGGAGAAGGAAAGGATCCCTTACCTTGAGAGGGTGATTCCAAAATCTTGGTATGATATTATTAAGAGATTCTAGGAACCTTGGGAGGTATTTAGATAGGGTATGGGAGATTAAGTACGTTCTCCAAGGTATTTATTAAAGAGTAATGGGATATTGGGTGGGTTTATATAGGAAAAGATAGGGGAGTTCTTTATTATTTCCCAAACTAAGGTTTTAGACTCTTTATAATAAAGTAATAAAACAAACCTTCCCATGTTTTTTTCACATGGTTTATACCAAATAGAAGTGGTTTAATTTATTTTATAAGTAAAAGGAAAAAAATTCATTAAAATATTACCCTTGGTGATGTGGAGGTGAGTTATTTTTATAAATAAATATTTAAACCCTTAAAATATAATATAGGTTCTATAGGATTTATAAAGAATTTATAAGATTAATAAAATAACCAAAAAATAAATTTATTTTAATAATATTAATTAAAATATAATTTATTTAAAAACATTAATTCATAAAAATGGATGCCTTAATTTAAATCATATATTACCCAAAAATGCATTTTTTTATTATATCAAAATAATTTGTAAAGTTACAATAATAAGAAGTAAATATAACCATTATTATATTGAAAATAAAATATTCATATTCATATTATTAGGTTATTTATACATATGCCTTTTTTTACATGAGTAAGCTTCTTAAGGGTAAGGTGTGTGATGGTGATATTTCCATGGGTTGGTTCGGTGAACATGCTTTGGGTCATGATCTCAATGAGATTGAGCTTATCCTGTAAATGATTTCACTCATGTTTTAGTTATATTGGATTGGGATTAGTCAAGATAAAAGCCTAGTGATTTTATCTCGTATAGAATCTCTAATAAATGGGATTCATAGGGTATGATCCTAATGTTCTAGGCCATCACTTTCTTTTTTTGTTTCAATTAGACTTATCAAAACCCTATATTTATACTGACTATATGATCACTGTTCAACGGATATATTTTTAATGATTATGATGATTAAAAATATTTTAAATCTGATAAGATATAATAAAACTAAGGGATTGCATGTGTTTTCTATAACCATAATACATAATAGGATATTTAATTCAATCGCAAAGGGAATTTTATTTATAAAAATTTGGGTAATTACATGATAAGCCTATTTCTAAACCCCCTTATTGAATGGATCAAGTGGAACATTTAGAATTGAAAAATAAATTACAACGGTTATTAGATAAAGGTTTCATCCAACCTAGAACATCAACATGAGGTGTTCTTGTCATGTTTTTTAAAAAGAAATATGGTTCAATGAGACTTTACATTGAATATAGATCTTTGAATAACATTACTATTAAGAAAAAGTATCATTTTACTCATATCAATGATTTATTTGATCTACTCCAAGGAAAAAGTATTTTTCAAAATTTGACATTATATTCAGGTTCCATCAACTGAAGGTGAAGAATGATGACATTAAAAATACAGCATTTCAACTAGATATGAGCATTGTGAGTTTGTATTTATGCTATTTGGGTTATCTAATGCACTTAATTTATTTAAGGACCATATGGATATAGTTTTTCATGATTTCTTAGACAAGTTTATGGTGGTATTTATTGATGAAATTTTGGTATATTATAAAATTGAGAAGAAATAGGAAAAAACATAAGAATTATTTTTAAAACCTTAAAATAAAAGATACTATATAGGAAATTTAGTAAGTGTGAATTTTGGTTTCAAAAAATTTCATGCCTTGAACATATTGCTTCTAAATATGGAATAAATTTTGACCCTTCTAAAAAAAGTTGTTAAAGAAAATATAATACCCCTAAATATCATAGAGATTCATATTTTTCTTGGATTAGTGGATTAATACCAATGGTTTTTTGAAAAATTGGCTCGGTTTTCAAGCCCACTAACTAAGTTAACTTTAAAGGGATTTAAATTCATCTTGAAAAAATAATGCGATGATTGTTTTCAGGAATTAAAAAGAATATTAGTGAATGATCTAGTTTTTCTGTGCCTTCCAGGGGTATTTTATTTTTCATATACAGTGATAATTCATTGAAAAGACTTGGTAATGTACTAATTCATAATGATCAGGTAATTTCTTATGCTTCACATCAATTGAAGCCTCATATGTTAAATTACCCTACACGTGATTTGGAATTAGCTGTTTTGTTTTTTTATTTAAAATTTTGGAGGCATAATTTTTATGGAGTAAAGTGTGAAATATATACTGATCAAAAAGTTTAAATTATATATTCACTCATAAATAATTGAACATGAGATATAGAATATGGATGGAATTTATCAAGGATTATGATTTCCTGATTCATTACCATCTTAAAAAAATAAACAAAGTGGTTGATGCTTTGAGTTTAAAAAGTAATGTTACATTAACCATGATATATTTGGAATATGAACCTTTCATTAATGATTTGATAAATTTTGTCCTAAAATTTTTGGATTTAGGTAAATCCTCTCTTTTGATTCAGGTTTCAATATATTCAACTTTGTTAGAAATAATTGAGTAAGCTCGGAAGGAGGATCAATCTTTATAGGAAAAGGTAGAATCCTTTAAGAAGGGTAAGTTTCCTAATTTTAATATTGATAAAGAATGTGTCTTGTGATTTTTAAAAAGATTATGTGTGCCTTTTGATTCCCAGTTGAAGAAATATTTATTAAGTGAACCATATAGTTCTTTGTCTTCCATTCATCCAGGAAACTCTAGGATATACAGAGACCTTTGAGAGTATTACTAGTGGGATGGAATGAAAAGTGATATTACTTTACCATGAAGTGTTTGAATTGTAAGTAGGTTAAAGTAGAATGACAGTTACCAAAGGGAATGATTCATTATTTTCTTATGCCAAAGTAAAAACGGGAATATATTTTAATGTATTTCTTGGTAGGATTTACAAACACTTCTCAACGTAATAATTCAACTTGGGTTACTGTTGATCGATTAAATAAATATTAACATTTCCATTCAATTAAAGATACAATATATTTAGATTAGTTTTCTCAAATGTATCTAAATGAGATAGTTAGGTTACATGGAATGCCTCTCTTCATTATACCAGACCGTGATCCAAGGTTCACATCTAGTGTAACGCCCCGACCCCAGTTACCTAGAGTCAGTGCATTATTACATAACATTGGCATGATCACAAGAAAGATCAAATCTCGAAAGACTGATTGGTTAGTAGCCTTGGAAACACTAGATATATTCATAAAGTTTTACATTACATCATAAAGTGGAAAACTACTACAACAACATATTTTCTCAATATTCCACACTCATATCCCCACATAATATCCCTGCAGGTCATTCATAATTTACTTCTTCACTTCCTGGGAAAAATAAAACATAGAAAAGGGGTGAGCTCAAATGCCCAGTAAGGATAACAATATAGCGGAAACATTCAAAAATAAGCATAAACATTTAAGGCAATGTATAACTAAAACAAAAGCCTTTTAAACTAAAAATTCAACATAGTATGGAAAAATTAAAATGAAATAATTCCATTTACTTATTCACATGGATATTCTACTAATCGAATAATCACATGCAATATCAATAACCACTTTCATAATGATGGAATGCACAATGCCAGACTATCATAACCACATAGCCAAGGCCTCGTGCCAAGACTACAAATAATATTTTGCCAAGGCCTTGTACCAAGACACTAGTTTGTCTCATGAGACCTACCAATGCATCGAGGAGCTATAGCGGGCCCCACCCATCACATATTAAGTCCAATGCATTCCCATATGAAAAGGTTTAAACAGAACATAAACATTCGTATTAAAACTAGCATACAAAATGTCAATACTTTCACCATAAACTATGAATGGTATAAAAATAGCACATCCACAGTCAAACATATCACAAAACCTTCAATACAATATAGAAGTTTTGTATCATGATAAATCAACTTTAAATAAGCGTAAAATTCATCAAAGGATGTTGACATAGATGAAATCAAAACTCTTTTTAAAGAAATATCTATTTCTATTTTGAAATCATTTAAGAGTATTATATTTATGAAATAAAACATTTTCTTTGAAAATATTATTATAATCTTGTAAGGGAAGCTTCGATGATTTTATAACGGTGGAAAATAACCGCACCCGCCGTATAAGTTAAAAAAATCATTCTTACCTTAATTCTGTCGAAAAGGTTAAAAAGCACCTTGTTTGGAAAACGACGGAAAGATTCCTTTATAAAACTCTTATAAAAAGTCAAGCAAGGGTATAAATGACCTTAACCCATATTATTTTAAATAGTAAAAATGTTTTGAAATACATTTTTAAGAAACATGGATGAGGATGATAAAGAGATCCCAGTAGATTATTACATATAAACAACCTCGGATAATGAAGAGATTGTGAAATAACCATTACCTTGTACTTTTACTTGGTTGGGGTAGGTTAACCTCCTGTATAATGGTGAAATAATTGTTATTAAATTATACAAGAATCATATACATTAATATGATATCATATATGATCTTTTAACATTGATTTGTTAATAATATCTTAGTATTATCGTTGTTTCGGGTGTTAACTTACTCGTTTTCTTTTATATTTTTTGTTACATAATCCATGTTTGTAATGGATAGGTTGTATATTATTCATATATAGAATGATATCAAGTCCTTAAACATTATTTTTAAGTCATCAAATGATAATTATACTTGAATGGATACGATGGAGAATGAATCTCATCGCGTTCGTGGAGACGGTAGTCCGTACGTACGCACGAGCGACAATATCATTCTTTTGATATTAAAATAATATATAAATAGATGTTATATCATATATAAAGAATCATTAACATGTTACATTTATTATTTACATGAGTTACACATCATTATTATACCCATCCAAATAATAATATATTGAATAACAATTACACCACGACGTGGAGACGGTAAGTCGTACGTACGCACGTATGGTGACATGTTATTCAAAGGGTAGATAGAATACTGAATATGGTTGTACCATATATATAATAACATCACATTATATATATGATACTGGATTTATTATTTTAGAATGGTAATACCAAAGGAAGAGGAAGTGGAAGAAGAAAGGAACTTGGAAAACGGTGGTGAAATCATTACCTCTTCTTCGGGTTCTTCCTTTTGATTTGATCAAAAGGGCTCCTTAGGTTGGTTTTCTGATCAAACTAAGGCCTCTAGGTTGTATTGAGGGAAGTTGGGAGAGTATTTGGGCAGATTTTGGCTGATCCAAAAGGCTTTGAAGGTGTGAAGAAATGAGAAGGAGGAGTGCCCTTTTATAAGAGGGGTGAGGGGCACCTTTAGAAAAGCTAGAAATATTAGTTTATAATAAATTCATATTCAGTTTATAATGGCTCCAAAGTGGATTATTTAAATGTTACGATTGGGATGGGTCTAAAACCACTCAACCAATATAATTTAGATAGGTTTGGGTACTTATATTAACCTTATCTTTAAGTATTAACTCTAAGTTAATCAGTTTCACTTTTACAATGTCTCTTTGAATTTTTATATTATATGGTCAATAAACTTACTATATACATCCAAGCGACCCCCAAGTGGTCCATTAATGATATACCTATCATTATATAAGTTTCTTGGCCGAACATTATATTTTTAGGAATTTAATATCAATTAATAATATAATATTTGTTTTAAAAACTCTTTTATGTCAATTTTGATACTATTCAATAGTTGATTTTTGTGAAACTCATAACAGAATGATTACTTCGAAAAAATTTAATTAAATCATTCCTAACATGTCATATTAACTTATAAAATTAGTTTAATTCATAAAAAGCCTCAAATTATATTTATTTGTGTATTTATAATATCAATTATTTTAATTTTTCACTATTATGGTAATTACTGCATCATCATTGTGTCGTAAATAAATTAAATTATTTTATGTCTAAAAATTATAAATAAAATATAATTATGTATTAAATCTTTTTATATTTCTAATTAATATTTAAAATAGAATTTATCTTATGTATAACCCTATATTAAAAATGTTTTAGTAAATAAACTTTGATTTTAATTCTTTTAACTCATCTTTGAATTAAATAATAATAAATGTCCTAATTTAATCTAAGTGGACCTAAATGATAATATTTTATTCCTAAGGTTGTTTTTTGTCGATATAAACTTGTCCAATAGAATTAGGACATGTGTTAGGATAATATTAATACCATTTTTACCCTCAATTACTCTATTTACTTTTAACCGTGGTAAATAAAAGTAAAAAGTTATTATTCACCAAAAATTATTTTCATCTCATTGAACCACATTTTACTTCTTGATATTAACCGTGTCTCTCGGATTTTCGAAATTCCATTCAGAAAAGTGGTAAAATTAAGTTTTATGAAAAAATTCAGTTTTTTTAACTACCACTTAGTAGTTTCACTATTCATCAAAAATTGAAGTTTTTCAGAACAATGCCAAAATTTCACCCTAAGCTATAATTGATATTCTGAATTCAGAAATGATGTCTATTTTACAAAATTCAAAACATATAAGTTGAATTAATTAATTTTATAATTAATTCCCGCTGTTACAACAAATAGCGTGTTTTTAAGAAACAATATATATCAAAAGATTGACAATTGTTTAGGTCCAATTTTAAAGTGAAATTAATTATAATGAACACCATTGGATAAAATGGTAAAAATATATTATAATTATACTATAAAACCACTAAATAATATAATTTATCACTATAAATTATTTTGATTAAAAAAGTTGTTTTTAAGTATTTTTCACTATTCATAAAAATTGGACGTTCTCAGAAAAATTCAACTTAGGATAATTTCGATAATCTGAATCCAAAAATGAATTTCATTTTGAAATATAATATATATATAATTTCAAAAAGTAGGTATTACTATTCATAATGTCTAGTTTGATTGGTTGTGGTGTGTAAGAACTCGATGTTGCGTACAACACACGTTATCGCATTATTCAAAGAGAAGTGTACCGTAGAAGCTTGGCGTGTTACATTCTCCCCTCCTTCAAATAATTTTGTCCTTGAAATTTCCAGAATACTACCACATGAAAAGACTCGGGTGGTTCTTCATCATAAGTTCCTCGGGTTCCCACGTTGCCTCTTCCATCTTATGGTTTCTCCACAAAACTTTTACCAGACGCGTCGTCCGGTTTCTCAGTACTTGTTCTCTCGTATCAAAAATCCTGACGAGCTCTTCACAATAAGACAGATCAGGTTCCAGTTCTAATTCCTCGTAAGTGAGTACATGTGTTGGGTCAGGCATGTATTTCCTTAACAGAGATACGTGGAACACATCGTGAACTTTGGAGAGACTTGGCGGCATTGCCAATCGGTAAGCTACAGCCCCAATTCGTTCTAGAATTTCGAAAGGTCCGATGTACCTAGGACTCAATTTACCTTTCTTACCAAAACGTATGACTCCCTTCCATGGAGATACCTTCAGGAAAACATGATCAATGACTTGAAATTCCAAATCCTTCCTTTGATTATCGGCATAGCTCTTCTTCCTACTTTGAGCTGCTTTGATGTGATTTTGGATTACCTTCACCTTTTCCATCGTTTCCTCCACCAGTTCTGGGCCTACAAGTTTTCTTTCACCAACGTCATCCCAACAGGTTGGTGTACGACATCTCTTTCCATATAAAGCTTCATATGGTGCCATCTGAATACTCGAATGGAAGCTATTGTTATAGGAAAATTCTACCAGAGGTAGATATTGATCCCACATACCCTGAAAGTCAAGTGAGAAAGATCTCAACATGTCTTCTAAGGTTTGAATAGTCCATTCTGATTGTCCGTCTGTCTGAGGGTGGTAAGCAGTGCTCAAATGAAGTTCAGTATCTAGGGATTTCTGAAGACTTTTACAGAATCTTGAAGTAAAACAGGGATCACTATCAGAAACAATTGATAGGGGTACTCCATGAAGTCTCACAACTTAATTAATATATAGTCTTGCTAGACGTTCCAGGGGTAGATCTTCTCTTATAGCAAGAAAATGTTCTGACTTGGTAAGACGATCAACAATAACCCATATTTCATCGTTCCTTCTAGGAGTCTTTGGTAGCCCCATGACAAAATCCATCATAATATTGTCCCATTTCCACTCCAGTATGGGAAGAGGTTGCATAACTCCTCCAGGCTGTTGCCTTCCAGCTTTCACTTGTGGACAAACGATACATCTTGACACAAAATCAGCAATATCCCTCTTCATGTTGTCCCACCAAAAATCTTCCTTCAAATCTCTATACATTTTGGTGCTCCCAGGATGTATAGAGAAATTGGAACTATGAGCATCATCCAACAATTCCCTTTTTAGATCAGGTATATCGGGAACACAAAGTCTCTTCCCGAATTTCAAAATTCCATCTTCATACACAAAGTCTCTCAATCTCCCATCATTCACAGCTTTAATCTTCTTTTGAAATTCTTCATCATCGGTCTGAGAACTCTTAATCCTTTCTATTAAAGATGGTTTGGAAACCATTTGAAAAAGAATTGATGTTTTTCCTTCCCTGGTTATTCCCATGTCCATCTTCACTAGATCCATGAAAATTGGATCCCTTTCAATTCTCATATTGTTCAAAACTCCATGGTCTTTTCTGCTCAAAGCATCTGCCACCCTGTTTGCTTTCCCCGGGTGGTAGTGTATCGTACAGTCATAATCCTTGAGTAATTCAAGCCATCTCCTTTTCCTCATGTTGAGTTCTTTTTGTGAGAAAATATACTTCAAACTCTTGTGATCAGTATAAATCTCACATTTTTCACCATAGAGGTAGTGCCTCCATATCTTCAAAGAAAAGATCACAGCTTCTAACTCGAGATCATGAGTAGTATAGTTTTTTTCATGAATTTTCAACTGTCGTGATGCATAGGCAATAACCCTATCATTCTGTATAAGGACACAACCAAGCCCTTTCTTCAATGCATCACTATAATTAACGAACCCATCATTCCCCGATGGTAGAGTCAATATAGTAGCATTGACTAATCTTCTCTTCATTTCTTCGAAACATTCTTCACACTCTTTTGTCCAAACAAATTTAACCCCTTTGCGTGTGAGCTTCGTTAATGGGTTAGCCAATCGGGCAAAATTTTGGACGAATCGTCGATAATAACCTGCCAAACCAATAAAAATACGTACCTCAGTTATACTCGTAGGTGTTGGCCATTCTTGGATTGCCTTAGTCTTAGAAGGATCAACAGAGATTCCATCTTTAGAGACAATATGGCCAAGAAAAGAAATCTCCTGAAGCCAGAATTCACACTTTCTAAACTTCTCATATAATTCATGTCTTCTCAGAGTCTTCAAGATAATGCACAAGTGATTTTCATGATCTTCGTAGATTTTTTAGTATACCAAGATATCATCAATAAATACCACCACAAATTCATTGAGATACTCCTTGAAAACTCTATTCATCAGATCCATGAACACAGAGGGTGCATTAGTCAATCCAAAAGGAATTACAGTAAACTTGTAATGCCCATACCTAGTTCGAAATGCTGTCTTCGGAATGTCTTCCTTCTTCACACACAACTGATGGTATCCAGATCGAAGGTAAATCTTTGAAAAGTATTTAGCTCCATGCAGTTGGTTAAATAAATCATCAATTCGAGGTAGGGGATACTTGTTCTTTATTGTTATAGCATTGATCTCCCTGTAGTCGATACATAACCTCATAGATCCATCTTTCTTTTTAACAAAAAGAACAGGGGATCCCCATGGAGAAACACTAGGGAGAATAAATCCCTTATTACTCAATTCCTCTAGTTGTTTCTTTAGTTCAACTAATTCTACAGTGGTCATTCTATAAGGGGTCTTTGATATAGGCCTTGATCCAGGAATTAAATCAATGGAAAACTCAACTTCTTGTTCTGGAGGATGTCTAGGTAAATCTTCCAGAAATACATCTACAAATTCTTTCACAACAGGTACATCCTCTATTTAAACATTCCTTTCTTCACCCACAGTTATTTTATTCTCTTCCTCCCCAATAATTGAATTTATTTGAGCTACTGGGGGTGGATCTAGATAAGAATTAGGTGGTGATGATTCTGCTCTAAAGATAAGGTGTTCCTTATCATCATCATCAAAAATCGTAACCTCTTTCTTCTTACAATAAATCTTCACATCATAGTCCGAAATCCAGTCCATACCGAGGATTATATCGAACTCAATCATAGGTAAGACGATGAGATCCGCAGATAAAGAACATTTATGTGCTCTAATGGGGACTGATTCAAAAAACTTTATTGCAATGATACTTCCCTTAGGAGTTTTAACTGACAACTCCCGTGTTAAATCAAATTGGAAATATCTAATTTTCTTAGCAAACTTGGAAGATATGAAACAATGCGATGATCCAGAATCAAATAATTCATTTGCTAAACTTGAGGAAACCATTAAATTACCTGCCACCACGTCTTTCGGAGCTTCTACCTCAGCAGTAGTGATAGCATAAGCTTGGCCTTGATCCCTTGGCCTTTTCTGAGGTAAGTTCTCTTGACTCTTAGAACATTCATTTGCATAATATCCCATCTCCCTGCAATTGTAGCATTGAACATTGGTAGCTTCCTTCTTCCCCTTGCAATCATGAGCTTGGTGGCCTTTTTCACCACACTTGTAACAGACTCTCATTCCCTTCAAGCAAGTACAGGGGTGTTTCTTCCCACATTTACCACAGGATGGATATTCAACCTTTCCCGTATTCCCCTTATTTCCATTCCCAGATTGATCAGCAGGTCTCTTCTTATCTTTCTTTTCTTTAAAGTCATAAGACTTAGAGAATTCCTTTTCGGTCTTGATAGCACATGAGACAATGTCTTCGTACGATGAAAAGGATTGTGAGACTAATGCTCGATAGAGAAATGGTTTTAACCCATCAAAGAAACGATCAATCTTACTTCTTGGGTTACGTATATAATCTCCAATATACCTTGCTAACCTTGTAAAGTTAGCCTCATACTTTGCGACATTCCCATCCTCCTTCTGTCTCAGACTCAGAAATTGCCTTTCCATATCTTCTCGATGGTCGTGAGGAAATTATTTTTCTAAAAACAGATCTTTGAACTCCCTCCATTCCATATTTGATACTTCATCATCTTCCTTCGTGTTTTGAATCAATGACCACCATTGATCAGCATCTCAAGTGAGTCGGTAAACTGCCATGATAACTTTTTCCCTTTCACTACTCCCCAAAGCCTGAAATATTTTCTCTAGGGAATTTATCCATTGCTCAGCTACTAAGGGATTTGTACTCCCATTTAATGTTGGTGGTTTTTGCCTCATGAATCGATCAAACATTGATCCTCCACGCTGTGGATCAGGGTGCTCCATACGGGTAAGGTTATTATTCATCACCTGAGTAAGTTGTCCTGGTATGGTGGTTAGCTGATCGGTACCAGTTGCATCACCAGCTCCACTATAATTATCTTGAGCAAGAGGGAAATCCCTACATGGAGTGCGTGCATTGATACGGTTTCCATTTCTTCCACTATGTTCCATTTCTAAACAATTCCATAAACTAGATCAGTTTATGAATCAAAATACATAATCCCATACTTATAAAACACTTAACATAAATTGAACTATTTATGGATATAATTCATAATCATAAAAATGTATTCTTTGAGGAAGTATATACTCATAAACCCTTCATAATGATTTGTAAATAAAATGAGAGTTATCCTAAGCATATCCCCCATGAGTGTCATAACCAAGAGTGCAGCAAGGCTCGTTGTTGTGCACCAGTTTCTGTTAGAGTCTAGATCAAAGCAGTGTTTTCGGGTTTTACCCCTAGGTACATCTGTGCTAGAGCCACCTCTACCTGCTCGTATCCAGATAGGGATGTATTGCTTGGAAAATTCAAAAAATCTTTACAATACCAAAATTCTAGGAAGTTCTTCTATACTAATCCTCAAAATTCATCTTAAATCTATGTGCTCTAATCTGAGTTTATCTAAATCTAGCTTCCAAGGTTTGTACTAAACTTCCTCTGATACCAACTGTAATGCCCCGACCCCAGTTACCTAGAGTTGGTGCATTATTACATAACATTGGCATGATCACAAGAAATATCAAATCTTTAAAGACCGATTGGTTTAGTAGCCTTGGAAACACTAGATATATTCATAAAGTTTTACATTACATCATAAAGTGTAAAACTACTACAACAACATATTTTCTCCATATTCCACACTCATATACCCACATAATATCCCTGGAGTTCATTCATAATTTACTTCTTCACTTCCTGGGAAAAATAAAACATATAAAAGGGGTGAGCTCAAATGCCCAGTAAGGATAACAATATAGCGGAAACTTTCAAAAATAAGCATAAACATTTAAGACAATGTATAACTAAAACAAAAGCCTTTTAAACTTAAACTTCAACATAGTATGGAAAAAGTAAAATTAAATAATTCCATTTACTTATTCACATGGATATTCTATTAATCGAATAATCACATGCAATATCAATAACCACTTTCATAATGATGGAATGCATAATGCCAGACTATCATAACCACATAGCCAAGGCCTCGGGCCAAGACTACAAATAAGATTTTGCCAAGGCCTTGTGCCAAGACACTAGTTTGTCTCATGAGACATACTGATTCATCTAGGAGCTATAGTGGGCTCCACCCGTCACATATTAAGTCCAATTCATTCCCATATGAAAAGGTTTAAACATAACATAAACATTCGTATTAAAACTAGCATACGAAATGTCAATACTTTCACCATAAACTATGAATGGTATAAAAATAGCACATCCACAGTCAAACATATCAAAAAACCTTCAATACAATATAGAAGTTTTGTATCATGATAAATCAACTTCAAATAAGCATAAAATTCATCAAAGGATGTTGACATAGATGAAATCAAAACTCTTTTTAGAGAAATATATCTTTCTATTTTGAAATCATTTAAGAGTCTTATATTTATGAAATAAAACATTTTCTTTGAAAATATTCTTATAAGATTATAAGGGAAGCTTCGATGATTTTATAACGGCAGAAAATAACCGCACCCACTGTATAAGTTAAAAAAACATTCTTACCTTAATTCTGTCGAAAAGGTTAAAAAACACCTTGTTTGGAAAACGATGGAAAGATTCCTTTATAAAACTCTTATAAAAAGTCAAAAAAGGGTATAAATGACCTTAAACCATATTCTTTTAAATAGTAAAAATGTTTTGAAATACATTTTTAAGAAACATGGATGTGGGTGATAAAGAGATCCCAGTAGATTATTACGTATAAACAACCTCGGATAATGAAGAGATTGTGAAATAACCCTTACCTTGTACTTTTCCTTGGTTGGGGTAGGTTAACCTCCTTTATAATGGTGAAATAATTGTTATTAAATTATACAAGAATCATATACATTAATATGATATCATATATGATCTTTTAACATTGATTTGTTAATAATATCTTAGTATTATCGTTGTTTCGGGTGTTAACTTACTCATTTTCTTTTATATGTTTTGTTACATAAGCCATGTTTGTAATGGATAGGTTGTATATTATTCATATATAGAATTATATCAAGTCCTTAAACATTATTTTTAAATCATCAAATGATAATTATACTTGAATGGATATGATGGAGAATGAATCTCATCGCGTTCATGGAGACGGTAGTCCGTACGTACGCACGAGCGACAAAATCATTCTTTTGATATTAAAATAATATATAAATGGATGTTATATCATATATAAAGAATCATTAAAATGTTAAATTTATTATTTACATGAGTTACACATCATTATTAAACCCATCCAAATAATAATATATTGAATAACAATTACACCATGATGTGGAGACGGTAAGCCGTACGTACGCACGTATGGTGACATGTTATTCAAAGGGTGGATAGAATACTGAATATGGTTGTACCATATTTATAATAACATCATATTATATATATGATACTGGAGTTATTATTTTATAATGGTAATACCAAAGGAAGAGGAAGTGGAAGAAGAAAGGAACTTGGAAAACGGTGGTGAAATCATTACCTCTTCTTCGAGTTCTTCCTTTTGATTTGATCAAAAGGGCTCCCTAGGTTGGCTTTCTGATCAAACTAAGGCCTCTAGGTTGTAGTGAGGGAAGTTGGGAGAGTATTTGGGCAGATTTTGGCTGAAGAAAAAGGCTTTGAAGGTGTGAAAAAATGAGAAGGAGGAGTGCCCTTTTATAAGAGGGGTGAGGGGCACCTTTGGAAAATCTAGAAATATTACTTTATAATAAATTCACATTCGGTTTCTAATGGATCAAAAGTGGATTATGTAAATGTTAAGGTGGGTATGGGTCTAAAAAAACTCAACCAATAGAATTTATACAGGTTTTGGTACTTATATTAACCTTATCTTTAAGTATTAACTCTAAGTTAATTAGTTTCACTTTTACAATGTCTCTTTATATTTTTATATTATATGCTTAATAAACTTACTATATACATCCAAGATACCCCCAAGTGGTCCATTAATGATACACCTATCATTATATAAGTTTCTTGTCCGAACCTTAGATTTTTAAGAATTTAATATCAATTAATAATATAATATTTATTTTAAAAACTCTTTTATATCAATTTTGACACAATTCAATAGTTGATTTTTTTGAAACTCGTAACAGAATGATTACTTCAAAAACATTTAATTAAATCATTCCTAACATGTCATATTAACTTATAAAATTAGTTTAATTCATAAAAAGTCTCAAATTATATTTATTTGTGTATTTATAATATCAATTATTTTAATTTTTCACTATTATGGTAATTACTTCATCAACATTGTGTTATAAATAAATTAAATTATTTAATGTCTAAAAATTATAAATAAAATATCATTATGTATGAAATCTTTTTATCTTTCTAATGAATATTTACAATCGAATTTATCTTATGTATAACTCTATATTAAAAATGTTTTAGTAAATAACTTTTGATTTTAATTCTTTTAACTCTTCTTTGAATTAAATAATAATAAATATTCTAATCTAATCCAAGGGGACCTAAATGATAATATTTTATTCCTAAGGTTTTTTTTGGTCGAGATACACTTGTCCAATATAATTATGACATGTGTTAGGGTAATATTAATATCATTTTTACCCTTAATTACCCTATTTACTTTTAACCGTGGTAAATAAAAGTAAAAAGTTACTATTCACCAAAAATTATTTTCATCTCATTGAACCACATTTTACTTCTTGATATTGACAGTGTCTCTCGGATTTTCGAAATTCTATTCATAGAAGCGGTAAAATTAAGTTTTATGAAAAAAATCAGTTTTTTTAACTACCACTTAGTAGTTTCACTATTCATCAAAAATTGAAGTTTTTCAGAACAATGCCAAAATTTCACCATAAGCTATAATTGATATTCCGAATTCAAAAATGATGTCTATTTTACAAAATTCCAAACATATAAGTTGCATTAATTAATTTTATAATTAATTCCCGTTGTTACAACAAATAGCGTGTTTTTAAGAAACAATATATATCAAAAGATTGACAATTGTTTAGGTCCAATTTCAAAGTGAAATTAATTATAATGAACACCATTGGATAAAATGGTAAAAATATATTCTAATTATACTATAAAACCACTAAATAATTTAATTTATCACTATAAATTATTTTGATTAAAAAAGTTGTTTTTAAGTATTTTTCACTATTTATAAAAATTGGACGTTCTCAGAAAAATTCAACTTAGGATAATTTCGATAATCTGAATCCAAAAATGAAGTTCATTTTGAAATATAATATATATATATATATATATAATTTCAAAAAGTATGTATTACTATTCATAACGGCTAGTTTGATTGGTTGTGGTGTGTTAGAACTCTATGTTGCATACAACACACACTATCGCATTATTCAAAGAGAAGCGTATCGTAGAAGCTTGGGGTGTTACATCTAGTTTTTTGGAGGGACTTCAGAATTCATTGGATATAGAATTAAATTTTAGTGTATCATTTTATACTCAATATAATGGACAGTCTAAGTGTAAAATTAATACCATGGAATACATTATTCATTCATGTTCAATGGATAACCAAGGAATTTGGGATCTACATATTTATTTGGTTGAGTTTTCTTATAGTAATATTTTTCATTCTCGTATACATATGGCCCCATTTGAGGCATTATATGGAATGTGGTATCGGAAACTAGATTTTTTGGATGATATAGTATAAAATAAGTTTATGGGTCCATAGTTAGTAGAGTAAATAGCTGAGAATGTGTATTTTATTGAGTGACATATAAGGAAATCCTATAGTATACAGAAAAGTTGTACGGATAACTATAGGAAATATCTTTTTTCAATGTAATTGATCATGTATTTCTCAATGTTTCTACATGGAAATTTGTTATGCATTTTGGTAATAAAAGGAAGATAAGTACACCGTTCATTACACCATATAAAATACTAGAGATAGTTGAATCAATTTCTTACTGAGTATATTTTCCCCAAAGTTAATTTCAGGTGTATAATGTATTTCATGCCTTAGTGTTAAGGAAATATATGACATATTAATCTCAAGTTTTATACCCTAAAGTGGTTAAATTGGAAGATAATATTTCTTATGAGGAATATTCAGTTTATATTCTTGACCATAGAGATAATATTTTGTGAAATAAGATAATTCACTAGGTTAAGGTTTTATGGAAAACACATATGGTTGAAGAGGCAAAATGGGAATCAGAAAGTGTTATGAGGGAAAGATATCCCCAGTTATTTATTAAGTAAATAAAATTGAGGGAAAAAAATTATAAAAGGGGAATAATTAAAAAACCCAAGTAATGATAGAATAAATAATTTCCATATATGAATTATATATTTATTTTAGTTATAAGTATTTGTTTAATCAAAAAGGAAATTATTTTAACGAAACTCTTTTCTTATAAGGTTTTATTTAAAATATTAAATTCTAAATTTTAGAATTTTAATTTTATAAATTTAATATTATTTTTGAAATTAGAATACCAAAATTTACTTTGGGTGAAACTTTCCTATTTTTTGGAAAAAATGATTTTTTTCATGAATAGTGAAAATGCTGATTTTTGTAAAAAAGTACTTTCTTCTCAAAAAATTAAGTAATTTAAAAGTACAAATATTTTTTTCATATATTTTAAATTAAAATAAGTGTTATATATTTATATTTAATTTAATTAATTACTTTTGAATCAATTTTATATTGGTTTTTAGTATAAATTTATTTTTGGGAATAAAACGGTTTTTTCTAAGAATTGTTTTAAAATTAATAGTGTCTAAACATTTTAATTAATTAAAATAATACCTAATTGGGAATTTTTTAGATGAAATTTTTAGATTATACATCTTTAAATATTAATTTAAATTTATACAATGATTAATATTAGTCATATAGTTAATATACAATCATCTTTTGAATAAGAAATGTTCTTCTTAAAAACATACTTTCTCACCACTCTTATAGGATTAATATTAAATTAAAAAATTATAATCATGTGAATTTAATTTGGAAAAATGGATTCCATATTTTGAATTAGAATAATTTATAATTTCTAATATGGTAAACTTAATTTTTGACCAAAAATAATAGTGAAAATAGTAAAAATTAATTATCGCGATTAAGGTAAAAATGGGTTTATTGGAGGTTAAACTAAAAAATATAAGGGTAAAAAATACCAATAAACTTGAATAAAAAATTTTATGGCCATATTTTGACCATCACACCTATAAGGTTCAATAATGAACTATTTTGGACCATTTTTACATATAAAAACATTAGATCACTCAATTATTTTTAAAAACACCAAGTGTGTCCTCCCCCCCCCCCACTTATAAAAGCCCCCCCCCCTTTATTCTTCACATATTAAAACCTATTTTTTCATAAAATCCATGACCAAATAATTTTCCAACTTCCACCTTATCAACCTATTAGCCTTATTTTGTGAATAAAACTAACCAAGGAAGGCCTTTGGTGCAAACCAAAAGAAGTTATCTGAAGAAGAGGTAGCATTCATCAGTGAGGGTCTTTATTTTATTTCTTCCTCTACCCTATTAAATTATTATTATACCAAGATGATATAACAACATCAATATATTGCATATACTTAGTTGTTTTTATGTTAAGTTCATGATCTAAAACTATCTCCACTTCTGTCAAATGGGTTACGAAATCAGCATTTGTGTGTACGGTGGACTATCGCCTCGCAAACCGATGTCATTTATTTTTTCCATTACCACACCTCGCGGTTGGGTATGATAATGAACATAAAGTATATACATGATATTTATAATTTAATTATTCCTATAGAGTCATAATATCATATATACATTTTCTAATTTCCATTTCATAGGGGATATGATAATGTTGCTTGTGTTTATGGCAGACTACAGTCTCATAAAGCGATTTGATTCATTTTTCACTAACGCATTATATGGAATTTAATAAGGGTAAATATAATGAATATATGTGATATAAATGAAATAATTATGATATTAATGACATATTTATAATTCTTAAAGTATAATATATCATTTTCTTTCTTAACTTTTCACTAACTTAAAAAAATGACAACGTCGTTCATGGACGTGTGGACTACTGCCTCCTCGAAGTGATGTGATTCCTTTTTTCATCACCACATAAAAATTATGATATATAAATTATATATAATTAATTAATATTTTATTTATTATATAATTATCATTCTATAAATATAACATATTTCTTACCTTCTTTTCAAAATGATCATTGAAAAATGGAATTGTCACTCATGTGTATGCATGGTCTACTATCTCTATGATCGTAATGTTTGTTCATTTTTCATAACCATATTTCATGATTGGTTTTAAAATTATAATTTATGTATAAAAATAATAATTATTTAATGATTATTATTTTTTATAATTTTAAATAATGAACAATTTGACCATTTTCAACCGACCAAATTCATTTTGACACATAAGCCGAATATGGTCAAAACATCCGATTTAAAATTAATTGATTAAGTGATTATACATAACTAGTTAATGAGTGAAATAAAAGTAACAATAAACTTGAAAATTTTTCTCAATAAATTCATTAATTAACATAAATTTATTATTTAGAAAGATAAACACACACATGACAAGTCAGACTCAAGGTAAGGGACTTTATCTCAATTTCCTTTCATTGAGGCATTTCTTGATGTTATGCACCTTTATTATTTTATAAGGTGTATATACAGTCCCTTTGACATGTTATATCATGAATATATCTATTCTCATGGTATTTAATTTTTTTAATGTTGTTATTTCATGGGTCTTATTATTTAAATATTTTTCAAGTGATATAGGAATTTTCTTCTAATTAAATCATCATTTAATGTTTTCTTTCAAAATCTCTTAATATTCCACATTCATGATTTTTAAATGATTTTTGAAATGTTTTTATATAGACATAAAATATTTAAAAAGTTCAATTTACGTCTCTTTTAATTTATTTCAAAGGTGTTCAGAATGAATCTTTTTACATGTTTTAAAGGAAATGTTTTGACAAACGAAAAATGGAATGATCTAAAGTATATAGTGACATTGAATTTTCCTTCCACCGTGAATTTTATTTGATTTATATCTTCCTTTTCAATATTAAATGTTTTCATAAATTAAAAACACTTTTTCCATTTATTGGTATTTTGGTATTGAATTTTCTTTTTTAAATAAAATTTTATTTCGTATTGAAAATGGTATTTTGAAAGAAAATGATAATTTAATATCTAAAATTAATTTTCATATGAGTTTAAAAGATTTTTTAAAATGAGAAAATAATTTATTAATGTTGTGTTTCTTGGACATTATATATGATGGGTGTTTCTAGATAGCATCGGGTGAGCTCGTTATAGCTTAAATGATGGATGTTCCCAAATAGTGGTCCAATGCATTGGGTAATGATTATGTTCTCCATATAATTATATTGGAAGTTAGTTGTATGGTTACTCTAATTTGAATGGGTTCCATAAGGGTTTCATAAGGGTTATATGAGATGATGTCCCAAGGTACCTATATGAATTTTCTATGATTTCTAATGAGCATTCATGAAAATAATTTGTTTTTAAAAGGTAAAATCAATGACCTTTTCAAAGGAATGAAAATTCCCAATCTAGGTAAAAGTTATGTTTTTAATAAATGGTGTTTCATGGGTTTTTATGTTTTTTACTATACTAATGGTATTATTCTTTTTATGTCCCTTATTAAGACTTTTTCTCATCCCACATTTTTAAAATGTTTTTCACAGGATTTGAGGATGGATAAGGGGAAGGAAGAGGTCAAGCCGAAAGTAGTGAATATTTTTCATGAAAAGAAATCATGTTTTGTTTTAAAAGTTTTATATGGTGGTGAAAATGGATAATAATCAAAAGTGGTCACTTTGTACTATATTGTTTTATTATATATAATTTATGACATAATTCTCTAAAACTATAAACCTAAAAAGATCACCAAAGTGAAAGAAAGTAAAATTTTAACTTCAACTCAATATTATTTAATGTTTAAGTCGGATCCTTATGCACATGCACACACTAACAAACACGCATGTGTGCACTTACACATACACCCACCCACCCACCCCCAAACCCACCCCCACCCACACACACACACACAGAGGCATATATATATGCACACACACACATGCACATGTGCGCGTGTGTGCGAGCACACAAATATAGAGACATAAACACATACACACAGAGAGAAACAAACACACACACACGCACACCCACACAAACACATGCACACACACACCAACACAAACACACACACACATTCATATATATACATTTTTATATTTATAAATGATTTTATATGATGTATTTATATCTTTAAATATAAATATTTATTTATTTATTTATTTTTAAATATAATTTTTATTTAAAAATGCATTTTTATAAAACATTTATTGTAAATATGTATATAATATATTTCTATAATATAACTAAATATATTTATGTTACATATATTTATATACATTTATATCATATATTTAATGGTATATTTATATAATTTTTTATATAATCTATTTATACAAT
This sequence comes from Viscum album, assembly GCA_963277665.1. NCBI lineage: Eukaryota > Viridiplantae > Streptophyta > Magnoliopsida > Santalales > Viscaceae > Viscum > Viscum album. The sequence goes on from OY728151.1 coordinate 572,999,054, forward strand.
ATATTTAAATACATTTATATAATTAATTTGTGTGTGTGTGAAATATATTTAAATACATTTATATTATGTATTTAATGATATGATTATATAAATACATTTGTATAATGTATTTTATAATATATTTATATATTTCTAATGTATTTATATAATGAATTTATTATAAATAAATTTATATAACTTATTTATATAATACTTATCTATAATATATTTAAATACATTTATATAATGTATTTATATAATACATAATCTGTTAAATGCATTTAATTATTATTATTAATCATTTAAATTGATAAAAATAAAAAATTACATATAAATACATTTATATAATGTATTTATATATTGTATTTATATATGTTTAATGTATTTATATGACGCATTTATTATAAATAAATTTATATAAATTATTTGTATAATATTTATCTATAATATATTTAAATACATTTATATATTGTATTTATATAGTACATAATATGTTAAATACATTTAATTATTATTATAAATTTAAATAAATAAAAAATAAAAAATTGCATATTACATATTATTGTTACTTTTTATTAGTATTATTATAATTGTTAAATCTAGATTTTTAAATTAAAATGTATATATTTTATAAGGGGTTTTTAATATATTCATATATATATATATATTTATATTATTTGTAAAAATACACACACACACACTTAAATACATTATATAATATGTATATTTATACATTTATTAAATCTACTTTTTATTAAAAGAATTAAATGGGGTTTTAAACACATATATTTGTATTAAATACAAACATACAAACGTACATACGTATTTGTATATATATGTATGTAATTAGATATGTATATATATGTATATATGTATGTATAATTAAATACAAATATGTATATTGATATATATTTACATATATATGATTATTATTAAAACTATTTTTTAATTAAAAAAATTTACTAGAAGTTGTACATGCATAAACAAATATAAGTTGTAAATACATATATGTCTCTTAGTATATATCTATATATATGTACATGTGTTAGGAACTAGGTAGTGTCGACCTGACACGTCACCCGATCTAGCTCACTATAAGGCCTCAGGTATGCTTCTTCATACACCATAGGTTGTCGACTAGTGACAAGAGCTTATAGAGCTACATGGGGGAGACTATGCCCTCGGATTAGACTGTAATAACAGCAGAAATAAACAAAATACATACAAATTAATCATAATAAATAACTAAAATATAATCATGCTATCTCAAATGAAAATGCATAAGAATATAGTCATATAGGCTCATGAGCATGCTAACGTATAACAATTGATCACCCAGTAGGCTAATCATATATTTAAAATGAAAATAATATAATATAATACACATGGATTTACTACCAACTATGATCCCTACCTCAAAAATAGACTCTAAAATCTATCAAGCTATCCCAACTCGATCATTAGACTCCCATTGAGTGGTCCCACTCATTCATGAAACACCAGGCCTCAGTCCCATACACTATGCATCATGTACTCAACCTAAAAGAAAACATAAGGGTATGCACACACACAAAAGTTTTTATACAGAAGGTGGGAATATAAATCTCAATAGGTCACCCCCAATGGTGGTATGTAATATCTATTATCATAAAAAGTATGTGTACATATGATATGATCAGCCTAGTAGAATAATAACTAGCATAAAAAATAAACAATTTAAATAAATAAAGTGCTATTGATACCCAGGCTCTAATAAACTACCAAAGATCATCCAAACCTATTTTTTCTATTGTTAGAAATATTTGAATACATGAATCACTATGCCACAACACATCAGGCATGTTACTAGATCTTAAGGAAGATTCCAGACATTTATTACCCTAATAGGCATAGATGTTGATGATAATATCTCTTGATCAACAAGGAGAGAACTTGTCCACATCTCGATAGTCCTGAAATACTAGTTAGAGTGTATAACAAACATAGAGCTCAATAATAACCCTAGTCCCTACCATTGTTTGGGACCATAGAAACCAAACCTGTAGTCATATCCAAATACTAAACTAGAGGGGTTCCACTCGTCCAAATCAACCATTATCCCCCTAAACCCACCTAACAACAACCAAAAAAGGATAGAATCAATTAAATCTTAGGGATGATTCCAAATACAATAATATCCTAAATTTATCCTCTCACATCCAATTATTGATCAAGAATATCCTCAAACACCCCAGGCTTAATCCATCAAACAAGGGTTGGTCAAGGTTTAAACCCACCTTCATGAACACAACCACAATGGGACCAAACCATCGATCTATGAGTTCTAAGATAACACATAAAGTAATAAACATTGAAATAGAGAATTAAACCTCTACATATTCAACAAATCATGGGGTAACCACAACAGTCCCCTGGATCACATCCACTAGAAAACACAGTCTAAGCTCGACAAAGAAATCCTCATTTGGTGACTCTAGCTCCCAAACCATCCACAACCATTACCTCACCCACAAGTGCATCCTACAGGGTCCCTCATACCCATATCAACCTCTACACCATAGCACTAATCCTTACCTGACACCCTACAACATCACCCCATTCGAAAAGTTCCAAAATAACTAAACATCAAGCAGGTGGTATAAAAACTCTATTACTCAAACCTTGAGAAAACCACCTGGTCTTGCCTTCAAGAAATCACCCAAAGAACCTAAAACTAAACCCCTTGGAATTATCAATATGATTTGTCCAAAAATCTCATGACCCTCACCCATGACTCGCACCACACCTCCCTCCATTAAACTCATAAACCAAAAGCTCAAGAGAAACCTCTTTCCAAACCTTATTGAACCCAAATCATCTCACCAATGACCACTAAACACCATGAGGTCCTCACCATCATGTCTAGCATAGAAAAACACAAATAATTTAATACTCAAAATCCCAATTATTAATCTAGAAAATTAAAATAAGAAAAACACCTCAAAAGGATAAGTCTATGGTATGCACCTCATGTATATGGCGTGTAGCCCCAATGAACTTCACTGGCCATATACCTCAGTCGGACTTGGAATGTAAAACTCAATTACATGATGCGTACCGACCTTGTATATCATTTCACTCATAAAGAGGGGTCTAGACATATATCCTACACAAGGTCCACCCAAGAATGTCACATCGCCGCTAGTTGTATATTGCACATGTGTTCTTTCCATGTACATTACATGACCATGTTCCCCTAATAGGGTGTTTGGTTGAGCACCTCACCACACCCCAAGCCGACCCACATGGATTATCCCTAACATACACTTTTTTTATCCCTTATCTTCTACCCTTTTCCGAAAAAGAATAAAATGAAACATATGTTCTCTAAACCACAAGCCATGTGAATGGGTTTTCCAAACAAAAATCCCTTACGAAGGCCCTGAAATCCCTATATATGAAAAAAAACACACCAAAAAGGCTATCATGGAACTCCAAACTACCCAAAAACATTATTTAAACTTAAAAAACTAATATATGGGGATATAAGTGAAAAAAACAAAAGGCCTACTTTGGGGTGTAAAATGCTAAATCTTCAAGCCTAGATCTACACCACACACACATTGCACCCCGATCCAGCTCCTTATAGGAACTCTAGTGTGTGATTCCATCTTCCTTTTCTATCTCGACCAAAAATGTAAAAAATCGGGTCTCTTTTTCCCAAAAATCCATGAGAATGGATGAAAATAAAATGAAAAAATGAATAAAAATAAAGATAAAAATAAATGAAGTGTCTGCTTAAGCGGCCCAACTCGAGTCCCAAAAATTGAATTAAGTTTACATATCGACTAGGAAAAATCCCCCATTATGGACTGAACCATAAAGTCATAACTAAAATATGAATCTTTATTAAATATATATCACAAAACACAAAAGCGAAATTAATTAATATTTAATTAATTAAATATTAAATATTCCAAAAAATATATGAATGGTTCGGAATTCCACCAAACTTCTATCATATGGTATAAATCTCATTCTGGGACCAATGTAGTGGCCCAAAAATTATTCCAAGATCATATTATAGGATAAATTACCACTTTCCCCCCTCAAAACCACCTAACGCAAAAATTCAAATTTCTCCTGATTTTCTCAAAACGTGATGAAACATTTCATTACAGCATTGCGTATAATTATATATAAATATAAGAATGAAAAAATTTATAAATTCATGTGTGTGTATTTATGTGTTTTTAAATTTACACATATATAGTTATATAATGTGTTTACTTATAATTAATATTATCAAAATATGATTTTTCATATTTTTTTAAATAGAGGGGGGCTTTAATCCCTACTAATTTAATCATTAAGTGATGGGTCAGAACACCTTCTAATTATTTTTAATTTTTTAATAAATAGAGTAATATATTTATTAGTAGATTCCCCTAAATCATAGCTGAATATTAATTTAGTAGTTGTTTTGACAAACCTACCTCTAAAATATTACGTTATTTATTAATAAAATTAAAAAATATATATAGTGGGTTCTAAACCACTGGTAATTTCTTATATTGATGGAAATTTTACTAAAAACACCACTATGAATAAATTAGTCAACCAGTTGTTAAATTATTGAGGAAAATTAATTATAGGGTAATGCTTCTAAATTTCTAGAAAAAAAAATTAAAGGTTGTTGTTATTAATCCCTCTAAAAAACCATCATTAATATTTTTTTGTAGTGTACCCTCCACCAATGAAAAACTATAATCATAAAAAGTCTTAAAGATCCTATATCACTACTTTCACATCCATATTAGACCATGGTATAATAACCTTAACTAAAATAAAACCACAGAAAGAAACAAACATATCATGACAAGACTCGATCCACCAGAGCCTCATCTGGGACAACAATAAGCCAAGTTTGCCGCCCCAAACTCACATAAAATAGGCCAAGGGCTAGTAACTATAACCGAGTAGGAATATCACATAATATGGGAGTCCTTATCCTATATTTTTATTCCCACAACCTAATTCCACCCATATATTTCCCAAGAATAGTTTCATTATAACACTCTAATATTTTAAATTATATTTTCCATTAAAACCTAATGTATTCAATAGCTCACTCCACATGAAACACCGAACCAAAACATACACTAATACATTATATTACTTTTAAAATGTAAATGTTGAAATGGTGGGTAAAAATAGAGATAAATTCATTATAAAATACATGTATAAATAAAATAAATATTATATTTAATAATTTAAAAAACTTAATTGATGTATCTAAATAACTAATAAGATCATTTTATGCTAAAAATGTATTTTATCTAAAATTACATTTGTATGTGATTTATTTTAAGAAACTAAAATATATTATATACAAATTATTTTTTATATGAATAATATATTAACACCAAACTAATTAATAATTAGTAGGAAATAAGAATAAGAATAATTAAAAATATAAAAATTTATTTTCTAATGAAAATAATTATCATTATATTTTTATGTTTTTATTTAAAAGTTAAATTCTAAAATTTTATAATTTTGATCTGACCAAATTAACTTTTTTTAGATTTATCATTTCAATACTATCTTAGGATGAATTGTTTTGATTTTTTTTGAAATAATTGTTTTTTAGGAGGATAGTGAAAAATATAGTTTTTACCGAAACCATAGTGTTTATAACTATATCATAAAGTAAGTATAAATTAAAAACTCATAAATTTTTTTTTTTTGATAAAAAATATATTTATGTAGTGGAATTATTCATTTAAAAATATTATGTCATATTTAGAAGCCCCATGTCTAACATTTCGAAAATTAAGCAATATTTTTCTAATAAATACTATTTTTAGTCTTTCTCTTTTAATTAAGTTTTTTTAAGTGAAATTAGGTTATGGATTTATTTTAAAGTCACATAACTCTATTTTTTATTATAATAGACCAATTAATGCTATATAAATCAACAATATTGATAATTTTATTATGAACATAATTTTTATGCTTAAAAATGCACTTTCTAAAAATGGGTTTTTACACGTTACATATGCAAATGTTAAAATTAAATTTATTTACACATAGGAAGTTTATTTTATAAAATTTATTTCATATTTTTAATCATTAGAACCATTTAATTTTTAGTCTTTAAAATTAAATTACTTAGTTAAAAATTAATTACCACGGTAAAAACCAAAAATGGTAAAATTAAAAAAATCTAAGATTAAGACTTAAAAAAATGTTTAAAACAACTTTTAAAATAAATATTGTTTAGGGTTATCTACCATATATCATGCCATAATCAATTATTTTTCACTTTTTATCCACCCGGCATGTGAAACATGTACTCTCTTTATATTAAGAAGTTATATTTACAATAATTTCATTTCCTTCACCTATAAAAGGAGTTCACCTCAACCCCATCTCTCTACTCATTATAAAGAACTATATTAAACAAAAATCTTCCATATTATCTCCTAAAATTTATATATACATCATATAATCATAATTATTTCTAAAATACCAAGCTAATAAGGTTTAAGGTGATACCCAAAGGAGAACATCCAAAGGGAGAGGTAATGTTCTCAACCGAGCTCTCTTATTATTTTCTTCTTTTACCCCCTAAAACCTATTTTATACATGAATGTATGATAAAATAGGTATTTTTAATATTATTATATTTTATTATACTAATATAATATCCATTTTATACATTCCTCTAAAAACATTTGAAAAATGAAAACGGCGTCATGTGTACGTGCAGATCACCACCTATATGACCAGCGTGTTCGATTTTTCATAACCTCCTTACACGGATGATTAAAAGGGGATATTTCATAAAAAATGATATTTATAAAATTATTAAGATTATAAAATGATAAATTATTTCATTTTATACCTCCATCCTACTAAATGAAAAATGAGAGCACTATTTGTGTGTACGTGTGCGAACTACCACCTCCATGGAACTGTGTATTTCATTTTTCATTTTTCATTTTTACCTAACATAAATAGATTTAAAATTTTATTTAATGTATAAAAATGATATTTATGACACTATTAATATTTTTTAAAGATAATATTGGGAATTATATAATTGATATTAATAATAAGCGATCATTAGTAAATTTAACCACCTAAAATGAACATATCAAGGTACCTTTCTTAATTTGAAACCATTTGGGAAACCCTATAGATCAACATAAGTTATTTAATAATTAAATAATAAAATAAATAATCATATATAATTATCTAAATTATAAATATATTTTACAAAAACTTTTACCATGGTCAACATACCAAAATAGTTACCAAAAAAATTGACCAAACAACATCAAGTAACCAAATTAAGAAAAAAATATATAATAAATAAATAATATATGATAATAAATATACCTTATCAACTGAAATGTGTAAGAAAATATTTCCTAATAAATTATGTAATAAACTTAATTTTATTATTTATGAATTTAGGAAAATGCGTAGAGTGAATCCGGTTATAAGATAAGTGTTTCTGCATCTTAATATTGTTTTATTGAGATATGATTTGTATTCACATCTTATTCCCTTATATGATGAAAATATTGTCTATTTATATCTTTTTATCATATATTTATTTAAATATAATGGATTTTAAAATCCACCTCATGTTATATCTATATTGGCTTTTTATTTGAAATAAAATAAAGTCATAAGTGGTTTGTGGACTCAATTTTATTTTTGTTTGGGTCTTGAGAAATATTTCATAACTAATCATTTATAATTTCTATTATTATATTATTTTTATATTATTCAAGGTAACTCATATTTTCCCATTAGATGAACAACTTCTTTAAAATAAATAAACTTCTTTATTGGTTTATTTCTTCCTAAAAGTTATGACATTATTAGGATTAATGCAAATCCTTTCTAATGGATTTTTCTCCTCCATGTCCATATTTACCCTTACCGTGAATGTTATATTTTCCAATTTTAAAAACAAAATATATTTTATCTCATATGATCTTAAAATTTCTACTAAACCATTTTAAAAATATTATTTTATTAACCTTTTTAATGATGTGGGTTTCAACAAAGGTATTATAAAACATAAAAAGGAATCTTCTGAAACGCCCTCAATACTTTTGGGTTACATGTTCTCCATCTTTTTATCCCTTTTTATCTATAATATTATAATTTATTTTTTACATATTATTTATATATATTACTTTAATATATACCTATTTTACTGTATCTATATTTTTTTCGGGATAATACAGGTTTTAAGTTCCCTTTGTAATTCTCTTCATTAAGTGAACCTAATTTATGGGGACTACTCTATTTCTTATTTAATTTCAAGTACCTCTATTATAAAATGTTATTAACCATGATTAATTTATGAAAACCCTATTTATTTTATGGTAAAAAAACTATTTTAATTATATTTTAAATTAAAATTATAAGCTTGTCCTTCTTTAAAAGATCCTTTACTCATTTCATAAATCATCGCCTAAGTAGATCATTTTTATTCTTACTTATCCAATAATTATCATGAATTTTTATATATTGTAACTCCATATTGAAGACCATTGATTAATAAAAATATTAATTTCCAAAAATGATTTTAATTCCTTCTTCTCATGGGAATCTTCATGATATAGCCTTTGGTAATTTTTTGAGACAATATTATGAAATCCATGTCATTCTCATGGGTTTGATCACACTTATGATTAATGTATGGTTTCTTTTATTTATGTGAAACACATATTCAAGTACATATTATGATATTATGGATGATACCAAAATTATATATCCCTCTAATTCATTGGGTATTATTTTCATATCATGATATATCATTTATGGTGCACAGGCAAATATCCTAGTACACTATGTTATGTTGGAATAGAAGTGAGCCTTGACTTATGCTTATAATATCTTTTTTTATTTTGTTTCCACATATTTATGATACCATGATCTTATGATATCATTCCCTTAATCCATGTTTCAATACTTATCTCACACTCTTATTCCATGGTAAATGTTTGTTCATTTGAGATTACATGTTCTTCTATCATGAATTATAGATAACTCTTATTGTTCTATGTTATTTAATAATATTTTTCACTCTTAATAATATTTTATCAGATTCTTATTATCTAACCCTTGATAAAATATTGATAAGTTTTACATTATTTATTATTTGATTTCACCCCTTTCTTATGTTTCCATTCCTCGTGTTATTAAGATGCGTATAACTTATGATAATCCTATAAGGGAGTTTATTCTAGATCAATTATAGATAAATGTTCAAATTTATCATAAAATAAGTTGATTATATATTTTATCCTCAAAGAAACTAAACCTTTCAACCTTTGGACTATGTGTTTATTCTAAGATGTATTGCTTATCTTATGGAAATTATGTAAATAAAATATATGTTTAGCATGGATTATCTCACTTGGTGTCAATGCCTATGTGTAAACTATGTGTTTTTTGTGTTGAACCTAGGATGTAGGTATGGGGTGCCACATATGGTATCATAGTAGGGTTTAGTTATTTTTTAGGATTAGTTTAGTTATTTTTTAGGATTGGTTCAGTTATTTTAATGGATTAGGATAACAGAAATTTAGTGAAAACCCAAGCGATAAAACTAAGTGATAAGTCTAAGTATAAATAACATCCTAATATTTTGGTGAAGTTTTGAGTATGTGGTTTTCCTAAAAATTACATCTCTATCTATATATTTGTGATTGGATATGGCTATGGAACAAATGCACCTAGGGGTAATCCCCCTAAAAAGGAAGTTTGAGTATTAACTAAATATTTTCTTAGTGTACAATGAGTGGGTCTAAGACTACATACCTCACTAGACACTCCTAGAGGATATTATTTGGTTAATCACATTCTATTTATGATCCATTACAAATTATTTATTATTAGATAAATTATTATGAGAGAACCCAACCTAAATAAACTTACATTGAACTAAGAGTGATTTAGTTTGAACTAAAATCTAATGTGATGTTTTTAAAGAGTAATAGATTTCAAGATTTATTTTTCATAGGATTATTTATGATAATTATCTTATGAATTTAATTGTTCATCACTCACATTAACATATTTTTTTAGTAATGGTTGAATCTTGAAGGAACCAAGTTAACAATGGATTCCATGGAAAGTGTGAATATTATCCCAATGAGAAACCTAATGGGGTAAGATCTAGAGTAAGAAATATTATGGTTATGTCAAATCAACTATCAAAAAATATTATTAAAAATATGAACTTAGTTGATTTTCCAAATAAACCAAAGAATATAATGATGGAGTCTCACAAATTTTTAGGTTATAAAGATGATAAAGGAAAGAATATTCAATTTTATTCATGTCAAAAATGTGAAAAGAGGTGCCTAGGGGAATGTATCAAAGGAACTGGAAGATGCCTTATATGTGGTAAAGGAGGAAATGAGAAACAAAATATTGAGGAAAAATGAATATTTTAATTAACATGTTGGGGAAAATAATGTTCTTTCTAAGGATCCACTAGAAATTATATGTTTTATATGTGAGGAATTTGGGCACTATATAAACCAGCTCACTAATCCAATTGATTAATATGATAATCGACACCAACAATATCCTATACCACGGATGTAAGATCATGGATTTTCTATGAGGTAAGGAACCATTTTATTTTTAGTTTAATTATTTATCTTTATCATAATGGGGATGTTTAGTGAGGCTACAGAGGAAATGGTGGTGTTTGAGGATTGTTCGTATCCCAGATCCTGAGTTTTTTCAAAAGGCAGCTTGGCCACACTGTTAGTAGAAACTGTATTACCTAGGTTGTACAGTTTGAGTTAACCATGTGGGGTTGTCCAGAATATTGTCTAGGGACACACATTTTGAGGAAACTATACAACCATAGCCACATACCCATTCATAGATGTTGTAGTTTTTGATAGAGGGTAAAGTAATGGTCGGTGCATGGTTTTTCTAATCATGTACCATGACCATGTGAGGGGGGTTCTTGGATAGAGAGGTTTTCATGGTTGGTCAAGATTTGTCCAACTGTGTAGTTAAACCATGTGACCTAGTATATAGAGGGTAAATGAACATTTTTTCTTTAATTACTTAGTATTTAACCCCTCTCCATTTTTTCTTATTTATCTAGTGGTCAGCCCGTATTTTCCCTATTATATATCTCCTCCAATATTATCCTAGTGATTAAAGGAATTACTCTATATGAAGTCTGATTTAAGAGTTTTTAATATCATTGGATTTTCATTGGTGAGTTCTTCATTCATCTTGCACCTTTTGATGCTTCTCTTCTCCTCAACAGATCTATTTTGGTGTAAGCTAATATGCCCTATTTCCATGGTATTCATATTTTCATCCATTTTCTTCTAATCCAAATATATTTAGGATCTGATATTGGATGATTGTTCTGCTACAAACTTTAGGTAGGTGGTCTATGCCTTTTCCCATAATGTATTGATGTTTATAGCTTATTGTCATTTTTCCACATGCCAAACATTCCAAGTGATGCTTCCTAAATTAATTGAACCTTGAATTAAATGATTAATTATTGTATAGTACATTTAGTGACTCCCTTATATATGGTTGGAGGTAGTTGATCTCAACCTGAACTACCCATGGGGTGGGTTATAGCCTTTTAATGTAAGTATTCCACACTTGGGGTGTGATAAGATCACCGAGAATAATTGATAATTGAATGGGTATTAAAGTAGATTGTAAATGGTTGTGAACACATTATTGCACCTTTTCAATTGTAATTCAAAGGTAAGAAAAGGAAAACCACTTTATTTTTTTATGATCATGAAGGGTTTAGTGAAATGTTTAAATGAATGGTTGATGAATAGGTGAATGAATTGGTTAGGATGCCTTGGACATTGCCACTCATTGGATCCTAATACCATATTTTGATGTCATGGACATTTTTACTCCATGTATTCTACTTACTTGGATGGATTGGACATTTCTACACCTTGGATAATGTTGACTTAGCATGTTAGGATGCATTGGACATTTCTACTCCTTGGATCTGATTTACTTGTCATATTAGGATGCCTCGGACATTTATACTTCTTGGATTTGATGAACATATCAGGATTCCTTGGAAATTTCTACTCCTTGTATCTAATTTACTTGGCTTACTTTGATTCCATGACATTTATACTCCAAGGATCTAATTGAATTATTTTACTTGAAATGCTAGGATTCCTTGTATATTTATACTCCTTAAATCAAATGACCCTCTAGGATTCCTTGGACATTTCTACTAATTGGATCTTGTTTACTTGTTTCAATTAGCTTATGAAGTTTCCTTGTACATAAACACTCCTTATAACCTATCCCATGTAGGATTGGAACATTATTACATGGAATAGGCCATTGATGATGATACTTTATATTCTTTACAGAAATACCATGTGGTATAGTTTCTGGATTACAGTGATACTTGATAGACTGGATAGAATCACTTCTACTATTATTACATGTAAACATGTTATATATATACATTGCTTCAGTTTATATGCATAGATAGGAATTATTATATAAATTTTTGTTTGTGCCATACTGAGTGTTATCTCACACCCTTTTGGGGCCATATTTGGGTACCTAGACATACTTCATAGATGTAGGTAGAGATAGGGGGAAGTACCTACTTGCTAATAGTTTATTGGTTATTCATATAAGGATGGGACCACATGACCAGGCTATGTATCATGAAACTATATGGGTATAGTTTCTTTTTTTAGGTTGGAATAATATAAAGATGACACAAGAGGGGGTGAATTGTTCCTTTTATAAAATCTTAGGAGATTCTGGTTTGTAAATCGGTTTGCGATTTATGAAAATATGTAACATTTTATTCTATAAGAAAATGAGTATTGGATAAATATAAAGAATGAGAATAGAAATTTTATAGTGATTTAGGGCACAAATATCCACTAGTCCACACCACCAACACTCTCTCTTCTAGCTTGGTGAATTTCACTAGAAAGTTCCTCTTATCACTAGACCTTCAAATCCAAAACTGAGTGCAGGCAGTTTACACATTTACAAACCAGGCTAAATAGAGCCATCTAGTTCTTTAACATGGAACTATTTATCCACATCTTAGAATAAGAAGCTGATTCTTAAACCACAACTAATTACAAATAGTTGATACTCCAATAAATCAAAAGAGTTTGATTTTTTGATGGTTCGGATTGATCTTCACAATTGAATCAACAATAATTGACAGTAGATGGATCTTTTTTAAAGAATATTCCTCATGAAAGAATAACTCTGAATTTATCCTAGTTTCAAATGATCTTCAATAATAAGAGAAAAAACAACAGTAATAATCTTACAATAGTATGAGGTTGAAATATGTATATCTCCAAAGATAATCTTCTTTAGAAAATAACATATTTTATTGTTCGTTGCAACAGAACTGTAAAATATATTCACAAAAATATAGTCATATTTTTGAAATTTTTTATCACCATATGTTGAAAAGATACACAGGTAGAATATATAGCATATACTTCTTGATACAGAATTCTAGATCTAATAAAATTTCCTGATAGATCGTGGATATTTAAATTCAAAATAATCTATGGGATTTGTGGCTGCTCATAATAATAGGAGTGATTTTATCCATTAAATATGACACTTTAATCGATTATAATGAGATTTGAATCGGTCGTAAATGAGATTTCATCATATCTTTAATTCTGTCAATACCATTGTAGAAATCACAAATAAAAATCATGAAATTAACTTATGGAGTTGAATACTCAAATGTAGGGTTGCTTTAAAAATGAAAAAAATACAAAACATAGGGTTCAAATATGTAGTGTTTATTATCCGAATGCAAGGTTGACAACATAAGGTTGATCATAAAAGTGAGGTTGATGAACCATACGTTTGTCTCTTAAATGTAGGGTTCCTTACTTATATAGGCTTCGTTAACCATACTTTCTTATCTTAACAAACTCAAGGTTTCATCCAAATATAAAGTAATTTAACCATGCTTTTCTAATAACATAGGATTGATGATCCATATGTACTGTTTTGAACATAGGGTTTATTCCTTTTGTGTTGTTATCAAGTATAGGGTTCATTCCTTACGTTACATTTATCAACATAGGGTATGGACAGTGTTTCCCAAATACACTTAAAAATGTGTTGCGAACAATTTAACAAATATTACTTGAATATTAGTCTAGAATAAATATTGAAATAAATATTAATTTATTGAAATAAACTTAAAGTAATATCATTAGTAAAACAAACAAAGGTATTTTTTATCATCACCATCAATAATATTTTTAGAGTATTGTTAAGACAATACATTCCCAACAATCTCCCCTTTTTTGATGATAAAAAAATCCATAAAATAATTTATAAAATTTTTAAAACACTAAATAAATAATATTTAATTTTGTTAAGAAAATATTTTTATTTCAAGAAACTATTTCGATAAAAGTTTTAATTGTGATTTTGAATATTGTTTTTGCCCAATTTTATCTCCCTTTTTGTGATATCAAAAATAAATTATAATAAAGGGATTACAACACTTTCAATTTTTCATATAATATTAAATAATTGTTTATATTATACTATTTTGATAAATAATACATGGGTCATGGTAGTTGAGACAAACATATAAAAATATATAAAAATAAATCATAGAATATAAAAATAGTAATGGAAATTTTATTATAAAAACTGTACAAATACATTAGAGGGTTTGGCTTTGAGAAAAGGGTTTAAATCATAGGTATGGTCGAAGGTTAAAGGGTTTGGTTAGGAGTGGTTTCTGGTTCTAGGTATGGTGAAGCCTGATCCACTTGAAAAACTCCTTTCAATTATACCAGCTAAGCTTGTAACTTTTCTAAAATATTATCTACCAACTTCCTTATCAAAATCCTATAATCTTGACTGACTTTCAAATTTTCAATCAAATTTACTTTCAAAAATTCATGAAAATTATCCTCTACCTACAAAAACTTAGATAACTTATCACTAAACGGATTGAGCAACATCCTGACCCTAGGTTCTCTTGAAGTCAGTTTCTCAAAAAATATATCTTTAATTATCTAACAGAAATGATAAAGTTCAACTACTAAATTGAATATTTTGGATCCTCTCATTCATATCATCCATTAATGTTGTGATATCTTGAAACCTTATGATTAGATCTGGTGATGTTGGAGATGTAGAGGTAGAAGCACTATATTGATTTAGGCTCTCCTTACTGATTCAAATTGGTTTCTTAAATACCATTTTAAATTAGTAAAATATGTTTGGGAAATAGATTCGGATTTTAGCTTCCCAAACTGGTGCAACACATCTCTCTTGAATGCATCAAAATCTATTTTAGATACATAATTTTATCTGATCTTCTGAAGATGAATCTGAATAGATTCTAATTAAATCCTTTGAATAGAAGAATTTCTTAAAACATTAAAATATTTTTTGGATGCTTCCAACACCTGTCAAAGACTGGAGTTCTCCTCCTGAACTTTGTAAAATTTTATAACCAATTCTTCTATCTGATTTCGTAGGGATTCTGATTGTCCTTCATCTTCATTTTTACTATAAACTTCCATAACCACTAAGTGACTATCATGATACTTATTCATATATTTATCACTTGTACAAGATATACCATCTAGAACCTATGTCCTTTCTCCAAATATAGATAAAGTTATTCTTATAGAATGACCAAAGGTAGAAGCAGCCCGCATTTCAACAATTTCAGTGGTATCAATTACTGATTTCTGAATTTTTTTTCCTCCTTGAGTAGATTCTTCCTCATGATCTGGTTGAGAAACATTCTGAATCTCTTATACATGACTTTTTTCTTAATGATCTGTATCCTGATCTAGTTCTTTCAAATGCACTGAACAAGTTGCATATCTAGATCCTTACATTGGTTCTTCAAACTGGGGTTGATCTCTAATCCTTAGTCTTAATATGAGTTCCTCATGAATTACTTTTATGAAACTTCCTTAGTGAGATCTGTATCATCATATCAAAGCTTTATTTTTACAGATTGAGCAATACATTCAGTTTTGGATTCTCTAACTTCTTCATTTCTTAGGCAAACTGAGCCTACAAATTTAGAATTTCCTTTCTCCCCTTGAGTAAAATATGTAGTTTATTTTTTTGTTACAGGCAACAATTTCCCTTTCCCTTTACTTTAAAATAATCCAAAATTCCTTAAAACACTAGCATTCAAGACATTACTATGATGACATTTGACTTGAGAATCAAAAAATGAATAAAAAATTTCCTGAATTGAATAAGAGAAACTATTATTCCATAAGGATAGAAAGACATCCTTACCTATGAATGAAAACAATAAATCATATATCTCATCATATATCAATAAAATTTCAACTTAATGTCACTAATAAACAATAACATGATATACATGTCAAGATATAAAATATTTTCCATTTTAGAAACCCTTAGACAAATAGAAGTTTGAATAAACTTTATCAAGACCATTTGATCTTCCTCAAGATCCTTTAAAAATATTTTCATAATATTTGATTATCCAAATAGAAAATACATAATATCCTTTGATTTATGATCTTGATTTCCAATTGATTAAATATCAAAATGTAATACTTCTTCATGGGTACATTTCAAAAAAAGATAAATTTCTATAGAAGAGATAAAAAAATCCTTATCTTATATTAGATAATATATCGTGTCTTCTATTTCACCAAAACTAAACTAAACATTTCTATAAAACAACACTAACTATACTTCATAAAGAAAAGTTTTATTCTTCTTATTAAATAGAAAATCCAAACCAAGAAATGTTGAAGCCTATTTGAGTATAAGTTTCGTCTCATATTTCCATTCAAAATATACGAATTTTCCTTCAAGAATCTTTCTTGAGGGAACACACTGAAATTTTGGGTTTCTTGGTTCACCTTCATTTGTTCACTTGGTCTTATTCATTTTGAAGAATCTCAAGGTTTAAGGTTTTCAAATTCTAGGTTTTAGGATAAAGATGAGGGTTATGGGAGGTGAAATAGTTCGAAAATAAAAAGGTAGGAGAAGTTGAAGGATTTTCTGATGGATAAATGACATGTTATGGTTTCTTGTGCTGATTACATAAGGAAATCATTAAAATTTTATTTTATAAAAAACTTGTGGGTTTGGAAACTAAAATAAAGCAAAATTTATTTAGAAAAATAAGTGAAATACTAATATGACAGTGAAATCAAAGTAAATTAAAAATGAATAAACACAATAAACAAATTTAACTGAAATAAATTGATAAAAACTTATTTAAAATTAAATAAACCTAACTCCCCATTAAAATAGAAACTTGTATTGGGAAGTAGTTTAGTAAAAATATCAGCTAATTGATATTCAGTATTTATAAATTTTAAATAAATATCCTTTTTTATAACATGATCCCTTAAAAATGATTCCTTATATCAATATGCTTCATCCTAGAATGACTTATAAGATTTTTTTGAATATTAGTAGCACTATTATTATAAAATAAAATAGTGATATTATTAAAATTTAGTTTAAAATCTAGTAGAGTATTTTTCATCCACAATACTTGTACATAACAACTACCAGCAGACACATATTATTCCTCGACTGTTGACAGGGCAACTGAGTGTTGTTTCTAACTAGACCACGAAACTAAATATTTTCCTAAAAAGTGACAGGTACCTAAGGTGATTTTTATATCTAATCTACAACCTCCAAATTCAATATCTGATTAAATTAAAATAAAAAATTTTGGGGTAAATAAGAGATTGAAAAATAGTTCCTCATAAATATCTAAAAATTATTTTAATAGTAGTATGATGATATTATTTTATATTTGACTAAAATCTAGAACATAAATATATAGAGAACATAATGTATGGTCTACTAGTAGTAATACATAATAAACTAACAATCATACCTCTATATAACTTGTTATCAACTAGTTTTCTAGTTTTATCCAAATATAGTTTTATATCGGTACAAAAAGGAATTGTATAAGCCTTACTGTTTTCAAGTCCAAACTTTTTTAATAAATCAATAATATATTTACTTTGATTTAAAACATTTATATAATATTTTTTATAAATCTAAAACCCTAAAAATAAATTCAGTTCTCCCATCATACTCATTTAAATTTCCTTTTACATTACATTTGAAAAATCATTGCAAATATTTTTATTTATTGAACTGAAAATTAAATTATCATCATAAATTTGTACTGATAAAATAAAAGTACAAATAGTTTTCTTAAAAAAGGAAAGATCTACTAATCCTACATAAAATCCTTTTTCCAAAAAAAAGATCTTAATCTTCCATACCAAGCTATAGGTGCTTGTTTAAGTACATAAATATCTTTGGTAAGTTTAAAAATATAATTTTGTTTATGTGGGTTTTCAAAACCAGGTGGTTGTTCAACAAAAAATTCCTCCATTAAATATCTATATAAAAAGGAATATTTAACATCCATCTTATATAATTTAATGTTCATATGAGATGCATTAGCTAAAAGAATTATAATGGATTATAATATAACTACAGGTGAAACAGTTTCATCATAATCTATACCTTCTTCCTGATTATATATTTTTTCTAAAAATATAGCTTTGTTTTTTGTTATGGTCCCTTGATCATCCTGTTTATTTCTAAAGATCTGATTAGTTACTATTACTAGATAATCTAATGCTCTTTCTACTAAATCCCAAACTTCATTTCTTCTGAATTGGTTTAGTTATTTTTGTATATCTAATAACCAACTCTCATCTTCTACAGCTTCTTCAAAAGATTTAGTCTCTAACTGAGATAGAAAGGAATAAAATCCAACTAGTTTTCCTACATTTCTTCTAGTTCTAATTCATATGTCTAGGTCTCTTATGATAGTTTCTAAAGGATGGTTCTTTAGGGTTCTAGAATGTATTGGTAAGAAAATTTTAGGTTCTTTAGTTTCATATTATTCTAAACTGGATTAAATTTTATTTATACCATTTTTAAAATAATCTTTAGGTAATTCAAGTCTCATGTTGTCAAATGAATTAGTAATTTAATCTGATTTATCTTTCTCTTTAATGAAAGAGTTAGTTTCCTCAAACTTCACATGAACTAATTCTTCAACAATCCTTTAATTTTTATTAAATACTCTTTAGGCTTTATAAGTAGAAAAATATACTGAAAATGTTATTTCATCGACTTTTGGATTTAATTTACTAAATTTGTCTTTAGTATTCAAGATATGAACCTTACATCCAAAGACTTTAAAGTAATTTAGTTTAGGTTTTATATTATTCCAAAGTTCATAGGGTGACTTTTTTAAAATAAGTCTTATTAAAACTCTATTCATGATATAGTAGGTTGTGTTTATAGATTCTTCCCATAAGTAGGTAGGGAGACTATATTCATTCAGCATAGTCCTTTCCATTTCTTGAATATTTTTATTTATTCTTTCAATAAGTCCATTTTTTGAGGAATTATTGGTGTAGGGAAGGTGTGTTTAATACCTAGGTTTGAGAAAAAAAGAATTTAATTATTGATTCTCAAACTCTCCACCATGATCTCTTCTCAATAAAATTATTTTAAAATCCTTTTCATTTTGAACAATTTTACAAAAACTTTCAAAAACAGTGAATACTTAACTTTTGAGTTTTAGAAAATATACCCATGTAAGTCGAGAATAATCATCAACTAAAGCATAAACATATAATTTACTAGCCAATATTTCTACTCTATATGGTTAAAAAAATCCATGTGGATAAGTTCTAATGGTTTAGATGTAGCAATTTTGTTAATATATTTGAAAAAATATTTGTGTTGTTTTCCAATTTGAAATTCATCATAGAATATATCATTATCAAATTTAATACTTGGAAAATCAAAAACTAATTTTTTCTTAGATAAATTATGTAAATCATATATATTTTAATGACCTAGTCTTATATTCTAGATCCATGATTCATTTATCTTAGTAATTAAACATATCAATTTTTGTTTACACAAGGAATTTAGATCCAAAGTATAAACATTTTCAATTATAGGTGCTCTAAATTTAAGCAATTTATCTTTAAACACATAGCAGGAATTATTTGAAAAATCAACATAGAAGACATCATCACAAAGTTGATAAATACTTATGATGTAGTGCTCTAGACCTTCCACATATAGTACTTTTTGATTTAGATAGTCTTTGGATCTTCAACCATTCCTACTCCAATGATGTTTATTTTTTCATTGTCACAAAAATTGATTAGTCCTCCATTAATTTGGTTAAATTTATGGAAATTTGATGAGTCTCCACTCATGTGTATGGAACAGCCACTATCCATATACCATATATCATTCTTGTTCCTGTGGCCTTTTTCCTGTAAAATTAATTAAACATTAGTTTGTTTTGGAGCCTAGATTCTCTTGGGTCCAGTAGTGTCAGCGATAAATTATCTAGGAATCTAGATCTTTCCTATCTTGCCATAATTTATATTTATTACTTTAAGATATTTTCAGAAATAAAATACTTTTTAATATTGCTAATTTGAGGATTTCTCAAGTAACAGTTATTATTGTAATGAATTTTTATTCCAAAAAAATAACAAGTAGTATATTTTGAATTGGGTAAAAAATAATTTTTATATAATTTTGGTTTTTCACCCTTTCTTACTATTCTAAATATTTATCTTTTAATAACACTTTTTTCAAGAATTCCATTCATATTCTTTTCTACTTTTATAAAAAAAAAGAGAAGCACTTTTATATGATTCTACTTTATCCTATAATTATTTTATCCTTTTTCCTGATCACTATAGTGTGATGTAGATGAATTAATTTTTTCAATTAATTCTTGATGTTGTTTTAGAATTGTGTCTCTTTCACCTAAAACAGCACTGTGAATATTTTTTAATGATTTATGTTTCTCTAATAAAGAATCATATTTATATTCTAATATTGAATAGTGAGAATCCAATTTACCATTTGAGAAACTATTAGAGTCAGAGGAAAAAGAATAATAAGTTGGTAAATCTTATTCTTCCTTAGCCATAAAGCACATATTGGATTTGAGATTTTTTGGATCTTTCTTTGAATCGGATTTTGAGGAGATGATGGAGTCTTAAGATACACTCCTCATGGATTTCATGGATATTTTTCCTGTATACTCATAATCATCATTCTTCTGATATTTCTTTTCCATCCTCTTCCTATCATCTTTCAATTGGGGAAAATCAGGACTGATGTGACCCAATTTTTTCATTCATAGAATCTTATTTCATAAGATTCTTTTTTATCTTTATTGAATTATTTTTTGAAGCCTCTTTTATTCATTTCTAATTTTTTGAACTTTCTACCTATCTGAGCCTATTCCATTTCAGAATTTGAGGAGTCTGGATTTTTTCTATTTTAACTTCTTGTTTTTCTTTTCGGTTATACTTATGGGATGTCACTTTGAGAGCAGTATTTTCCATTTTTACTAAAATAATGTGATATTCAACTTCATCTTGAATTTATGCTTCATATATCATCAATGTTTCAATTAGTTTCTTTATTTTAAATTCTTTATAAGTGATGATTTTCGAATAGTTGAAGATATCCCATTCCATTTATAGTGTAGTTCTCTGGGTACTTTCAGTGCTTTATTAGATTGATTAATAGGATCTCTCAAGGCAGTAATATTTTTGACAATATATATTATATTTCCATTCATTTTTGTGATGATTTCACTATAAAACATTCTAAAACTATAAAACTTTAGTTTAGCAGTATCATATCTCATCTGTTTGATGTTATCTATTCCATCATATATGATAGCTATTGTCTTCCGCATCTCATAGGCATTAAGAAAATATGATACATGATTAAATTCATTTATTATGAGTCCACAGATAATAGAATTCACTGTCTTTAAGTTGATTTCATATTCAGCCTCTATTTTAGCAATCCAAGTCTTAGGTTTTTTAGGAATCACATAAGGATTCCTGATATTTGAATAAAATTTAAAGTTTAGCTTTTTTATATAAATGATTATATGAAATTTCTATCATCCATAATTGTCTCTATTAAAGTATGGAGCACGAAACATAGGGATTCCTTCTTTCAGATCATCTATTTTCATCTTCTTTGTAGAGACCTTATTATTTTTAACTTTCTATAGATTTATCACAAAATAACCCCTCCTATACCAATTGTTAGGTCATAATAATACAACGATAACACAAGAGGGGGTGAATTGTCTATTTTTGAAAATATATATAGATTATGGTTTATAAATAGGTTTGTGATTTATGAAAATATGAATCATTTTATTTTTTAATAAATATAAAGAATGAACACAACAATTTTATAGTGGTTCGAGGCATAAAGATCCCCTAGTCCACTCCACCAATGCCCTCTATTCGAACTTAGTGAATTTCTATAGAAATATCCTCTTATCACTAGACCTTCAAATCCAAAATTGAGTGTGAGTAGTTGACACCTATACAAACAAGGCTAAAATATACTTTTTGTTCTTTAACAAGGAATCAGTTATCCACATATTAAAACAAGAAGCTGATACTTAAACCACAACTGATTATGGGTAGTTGATACTATAATAAATTAAAATAGTTTGACTTGTTGATGGTTCTGATTGATCTTCACAATTGAAACAGTAGGAATTTACAATAGATGGATATTCTTTTTCAAAAAAGAAAAGTCCTCATGAAATAATAACTCTAAAGTGGTCCTATTTGAAAATGATCATCAATAATAATAGCAACAAACAGTAGCAGTAATCTTACTGCAGTATGAGGTTGAAATATGTATATCTCTAAAGAGTGGCCTCTTTAGAAAATAATATATTTGATCATTCATTACAATAGAAATATAAAAGATATTCACAAGAATACAATAGTATGTGTGAAATTTTTTATCCCCATATGTTGAAAATATACAAAGGTAGAATATATAGCATATACGGCTTCATACAGTATTCTGGATCCAAGAAAATATCATGATAGATCATGGATATTCAAATTAAAAATAATCTAGGGAAGTCGTAACTTCCCTTAAAAATATGAGTGATTTTCTCTATTGAATATGGTACTTCAATCGATCATAATGAGATTTTAATTATCCATAAATGATCTTTTATCAGATATTTAATTTTATTAAGACTATTGTAGAAATCTTGGATAAAAATCATGAAATAAACTTATGGTGTTGAATTGTCAAACATATGGTTTCTTCATAAAATTAAAAAATACCAAATGTAGGGTTTAACTATGTAGTATTCATTCTCCGAACATAAGGTTGACAAAATAAGGTTTATTATAAAATTAAGGTTGATTAACTATACGTTTTTCTCATAAATGTACAGTTCCTTACTTATGTAGAGTTCTTAAACTATACTTTATTCTCTTAACAAACATAAGGTTCCATCAAAATGTAAGGTTCTTTAACCATACGTTTCTGATAACGTAGGTTTGATGATCCATAAGTAGTGTTCTAAACATAGGGTTCATTCTTTATGTTCTATTTTCAAGCATAGGGTTCATTCCTTCTGTTATTTTTATCAACGTAAGGTATGTAAAGTGTTTCCAGAATACAGTTAAAAATGTGTTACGAACACTTTAACAAATATTCCTTGAATATTAGTCTAGAATAAATTTTTTAATAAATATTAATTACCTAAAATACACTTAAATTAATATCATTAGTAAAACAAACAAGTTATTTGGTAGAATCAAAATCAATAGGATTTATAGAGTATCATTGAGACAATACATTCCCAACATCTTTTTGGTCATTTATAGATTGATACTTGTATTACCTATTTTTTGTATAGCATTCCATGATCATCATTATATATGACATTATTGGATGAGATACTTGGTTATTTATATTATGGATGTTTATTCTTCCACTTCACAATTATTTATTATGCTTCCTCTGTCAATTGTTATGATTATACCAATGTGATACACTCTAACATGAGGTCATAGTCTCCCCATAGATACACCCTAGGTCCGTACTACTAGTCGGAAGCCTCTAGCGTATGGGGAGGCATTGTTGGGGCCATGTGGCCATCTAATTTCATTTACTATTGAGTGAATCAGGTCTGGGACATCACAAAGTGGTATCAGATCTTTATTTTATTAGTCTTATCATTTGGTACTGTTAGACACGAGATTAGGAATGTGTTAGAATTTAATAACGAGATGTTTCTGGGAGTAGCTAAACCACATATAGGTAAAATCCAAACTTCTTGGGATGGGATATAATATTCCGGTTTATGCCTATTATAGTTGATTTTACATCACCGTTGGGTGATGCACTTGATGTTTGATGTTCCTTCTGATTACGGATTTTTTCCTTGGCCTGAAATGGTAAGAAAATATTTCATCATGCATCATTATAGGAACTTCAGGATTTATATGTCATGCATTATTCCATGACACATTTATATTACTATGTTCATTTCTTGTAGCATGTTTTGATGCATAATTTTTTTTCATGAAATTTTTCTAACAATTCATGCAGGGGATAGAAAAATCAATTGTTGGGATTAAATAGACACCACACTTCAATTTATTAGGTGAATGGGACTTTATAAATTTTAATTTGTGGTCCATATAGTTCAAAATTTTAAAGATAATTTCTATATAAATGAGAATTAATTTAAAAAAATGAATTCTAAATTTAATTTTTTCTGTTAAATGGGGATTCCAATTGAAATTTAAAGGGTGTTTTCCTCTATAAATTACAATTAATACTCTGTATACCAAAA
This sequence comes from Viscum album, assembly GCA_963277665.1. Taxonomy (NCBI): domain Eukaryota; kingdom Viridiplantae; phylum Streptophyta; class Magnoliopsida; order Santalales; family Viscaceae; genus Viscum; species Viscum album. The sequence goes on from OY728151.1 coordinate 573,023,784, forward strand.
ACTCTTACTTATAGAAAAGAAAATGACCCTGACCTGACCTTAGTAGTGATAATTAGGTAGTATCTTGTACATTCTTATTACTTTCATGTCACCCAACCTGGCTTTAAGAGAAGGAAGAGGGGTGTGACTCATGATTATGAAGGATTATTCATTTCCTTCTTATGTATTTTTTATTCTGTTGTTACCAAACCTTGACTAAGGAATGATCTTGGAATTTGTAGAGTTATTCCACTAATATGGCCTCTATTTGTGAACTAGGATGGTGGACATGACCATGCTCTGGAGGTGGTGGTCCTTAGGCCACCAGTAGAACCTCCTATAGTGCCTCTTGTGGAACCGATTGTTATACCTAATATAGGTGTTCAGGCTTGGTTCTGAGATGGATTTTTATGTCTTATGTAGGCCATTTAGGGATTAGTAAAACCTTCCCCGACTATGGAAGATCTTATTTATGAATTCCAGTATTTGACCACGTTTTTGGGGGATGGTGTACCATAGACTACAAAGTCATGGTTAGAGACCATGATACCAATTTTCAAGCATATTGAGACACCTCCTAAGAGAAGAGTGAAGTTATCTACATATATGCTCTAGGATTCTGCCAATAGATAGTGGGACATGATTAATCAGATAGATCATCATCGAGATATGGCTTTAAGGGATTTCTAGATAGCCTTCTATAGTTGTTTTTATCTTGAGATGTTGAGGGCTGATATATACATAGAGTTTATTCATATAGAGTGGGGTAAGTTATCATTCATGGACTATTATACCCATTTTATAGAGCTCCATCATTTCTCACCTATTTTGTTATGTGATGAGTTATATTAGGTCCACTAGGTCGAATACCCTGAGAGGGGGGTGAATCAGGGTATGGAATATTAAGACTTTCTCCCGTTCAGATCTTATTTCGCTGTTAGAAATAACTCAATTCTATCTTTCTCCCATAGCAATATATGAACACATATGAAATCATGCATAGGACACAGCAATTTATACTTGGTTCACCCTCACTAGGCTACTTCCAAGGAGCATACAACAGCAATGTGCTGATGTAAAAAATTCACTAAGGATTACTTCCAATAATGAGTACAATGTTTGGGCTAGATATTTTATTCCCAAGCTCACTGCCTTTACAAGGTTTAGGGTCTTCTCACTGCATTCCAAAGGTTCACTCCCTATGCCTCTTTCTATGGCACACTATTGGTGGAAAGGGTCATCGTCTTCCTCTTCTTTCATTCGCTGCTCTTGCAAAGGAATCCACTCATATTTTATCGACTTATAGATCAAAAATAGTTTATGGACATATATTTCCCTTCATTTTCAGGAATTTTTGAATCCTAAACTATTGGTAGATGCTTTATTGAAGTCACATTTTCACCCATAGATGAATTACACCTTCCCGAGTACTGCTAAGTACCAGAAATTACTTTCACAAACTGATTTGAAGTTTTCATTAAATTCCTTTTTCAAATAATGAATCACCTGATCTCCCAAATATTGAGTACCGAGGTTGGTACACAGACCTCCTACTTTGTGTATTGTTGCCTCTTCCCTGAACTGCTATCACCTCCGCGTACCGATGCCTTCATCCCGCCTCTGTGAACTACCCTTTGTCTGTGAACTATTATTTGTTCACGGACTACCTTCGCTTCCACATATCAGAGCTCTACCTCCACGTACCACTTGAAGAACTCTCTCTCACACATACTGGAGATTCTTTCTCCATGTACTGAGACATCATTTGTGGGTTAAGAAACCCTACAAACACCTTCGGTAGAATTACTTCTGCATGAACCACACCAGCCTTCGCTAACCTCCCTTAGCTAACTTCCTTCAGCCTTTTCCGAAACCCCAGATCAAAAAGATGTTCTCTAATGATATTCAATATCCATAGTAATCGGTGGGATTAGAGATTATTATACAGGAAAAGATATCTTCAAAATCTGATAACCCAAGATTTACCAAATCTTCAATCCAGCCTTAACTGCTTATTGGTCCTTCTACCGCCAAGAACCGCAAGACACCCATGAACCATTTTTCATATGCACTCTGCGTACCTCCTTTTCTCCTACGTGGTCAATCTCCTCCACTGACTTTAACCCATCTTCATACCACGTCACCTTCTGCCGCAAATCGTTTTCAGTTTCGCGAACCGCTCTGGCATACCATTCTCGCTGCTCTGCATATTGTTCCCAAAACATGGTATGCGGTCCATGAATTATGGTACGCAGTTCTCATCCTTTTCCATTATTCTTAAATATTCTTCATATCATTCACTCCTATGAATAAATCCTTCCATTTCCAACATAAAACTCCTGATTTTAAGGCCCTAAAATTTAGAAAACATTGGGAAACTGTGCCACCTTAAAAACTTGTCTTTGACAAACACCAACCATACTCATTTGCGGTCATCTGGATTTTTCAACAAACAAAACCACACCCAAAACATATCAAGGGGACACGTTGATAGATTTTTTCACAACAATATTCCCCTTTGGTTTTGTTGAAAACTATTCTCATGACAATTCATTGCATTTTGATATCTCGTTAAAACTCCTTCCATCTCCAACCATCATTCATTTCATGCAATTAAAATAGTGATCAAGGACTTACTCAAAACATACTCTAAGACCACATGATCCATTCTTGGTGTGAGAAACAAGATTATAATGAACATTTCATCAATGAATCACTTCATTTATGACACCAATTTTCAAAAAAATACCGGTACCAATAAACTGCTTTCATTACGAACCTCGGCCGTCGTGATATCTATTCATTGATTTATCTCTTCTAACATCATCAGATTTAATGCTCCCCCTATTTTATATCTCCTATAACCAACTTCATCTTAGCTTCAACTCCCACAATCTCGTTTCCCAACCTAACAAATTCTCATCATGTCTTTTCTCCCCCTGAATAGTCACACTTTCTCCCCCTTTTTCAACAAACCCGAAGGGAACTTCAAGGTTGTCTGCAATAGGGTAAAGAAAAAATATCAGTAAATTAGGGAAAACACAGCATAACTTGGGGATATGGGGACCCACATCCACACTTCTTCAAGTGTGGGGATTTGGCTGGACTCCCAGATCCAGTCAATTCATTTCAAACACTTCTTTGGGTAAGGCCTTCATAAGGATATCTGCAACCTATTGTTCTGTAGGAACATACTCTAACTTCACAATCCCTTTATCCACCTTCTCCTTGATAAAATGATATTTTATTTCAATTTTCTTTTTCCTTGATTGATTGACTGGATTTTTTCTAAGATTTATAGCACTTGAATTATCACAACAGATTTTGATCAGAGATTTCACTTCAACTCCCATATCTTCAAGTAGTTGCTTCATCAAAAATAGTTGTGTGCAGGCTTGATTAACCAAAATGTATTCAGATTCTATTGTGCTCAATGAAATGCAATCTTGTTTCTTGGTTAACCAAGAAATACACAATCTTCCAAGATAAAAGGCACCTCCTGACATATATTTTATGTTATCTACTGATCTGGCCTAATCTGCATTGCAATCATATGGATCTCTTTGGGATTTATTTGATATATTACTACTTGACATGTGGAAAATACAATATCAGGCCTTTTCACTATCAGATACAACAAACTTCAATGATTTTCCTATATTCTGTGGTATTAACTACATTGCCTTCATCATCTTGTGATAGTTTCAACCGAGTAGCAACCAGAGTCTTCATCTATTTGGAATTATCCATTACAAACCTTCTCAAAACCTTCTTTTCATATATATATTGAGAAATAAAAGTACCATTCCTTCCTTTCATCACTTGTAAGACAAGGAACAATGTCATCTCACCAACCATTGACATTTCAAACTCACTTTTCATGAATTCATAAAACTGTCTACATTGTGCTTCATCAGATCCACCAAATATTATGTCATAGACATAAACCATCACCATTATCCTTTTACTATTTTCATTGTTTAAATACAAATTTTAATCAACTCCACCACACTGAAAACTAATATTCTTTATAAATTTATCAATCCTTGAAAACCATGATCTTGGTGCTTTCTTCAAACCTTTAAAGCCTTATTCAGCCAACAAACCCTGTTCTCATACTTATGAATGAGAAAACCATTTTTTTTCTCGATGTAGACTTCTTCTTCCAGAACTCCATTCAGAAATGCTGACTAGGCATCCATTTGAAAAGCTTTAAACTTTCTTTTCACTGTTATGGCCAAGAATAATCTGATTGTCTCCAACCTTACAACAGGTGAAAACATCTTATCAACATAAATACCCTCTATTAGAGAGTACCCTTTGCACACCAGGCATTCTTTTATTTGAATGACTGCACCATATTCATTCATTTTTTTGTGAAATACCCACTTTTTCCTGATAACATTCTTGTCTTCTAGTCTCAAAACAATTTCCCACATCTGATTCTTCTCAATTTGGTCAAGCTCTTCATTCATTGACTGAACCCAATTCTCAAATTTACATTCTTCATCAAAGAATTTAGGATCAACTTATGATAAGTATGATTCTTTATATAGAGACTTCATCCGACTTGTCTACACTAGTGTTGTCTGATCACCAATTATGTTCCACCTATCAATTTCAGCTCTTCTCTCTAGTCTTTGTGAAGACACTGATTTATTCTCATCATCTTAGTATTCTTCTGAATCAACCTCTAGAGTTGTAGTATCTCCTCACCTACTCATCTCTTTATCACTATCCCTCTAAGTCTGGTCATGTATTTACTAAAGATTTTGTTCATTCTCCACTATAGTCACATCGTGACTTTCAACTATCTTTCCCAGCCATTTGTTGAGACTGTGTTCATATTCTATTGTAACTTCCTAGTATCCTAAAAACATTTAGCTGATACCATATTGTCAGATCAAAATTGGTTATCATGAAATACATGAATACTACTTCTTCTTCCCTGGTCAGTCTTACCAATGTCACACAACACAAGAATTCATCCTTTTTATACCATTGAGATCTTACATCTGATTAGGAGATAGAATTCTCCCCCTGTGATATAAAACTCTGCCAGTTGTTAATCCCACTATTTATACCCAAAAACATTCTTCTTATCCTACATCATTTCTTTATCATGTGGCCCTTAGAAATGATCCATCAACAAAACCTCTAAGCCTACTGAGTTTCAACTCAGTGTAGGAAACAATAGATCGAGTTAATAACACCATCACAATCCATTTCACTCAATCAGTTCCTTTCATATGTAATTATGATAACTAATTTGAATCAGTTGACATTATGGATCATATCACATCACTAATTTTCATCTTTTTATGCCAATTCCCTTTAAATGGTATCTCCCTGAAAACTTGAAACACTTCAACATCAGTTAGTATCATTTAAACACTTAAGGATAGGGGATATTCTGTAATCCTCAAGAAGAGGATTGTATTTCATCCTGATGGGTCAACCCTTTGATTCTATCTTTCAAATCATCATACTCTTTTCTTACCTACTCCAACTTCCTAGCCAACTTCAACTATTTTGGCCATATGACTAAGAATTATTTACCAACATGCTAAGTCTTCCTCTGATATATAAGTTCTGTAGGCTTGGATTTTTTCTCAATTTGGGGTTTAAACCAACCCGTACACATTTCCTTCTTTGATGCTCCACCGATATGCAATTTATCATAACTCTTTCTTTGAGCAGGAATCTTTCCACTGGTCATCTGCTCTTGCTTCTTCCTCCATTGAACTATTATTTATATTTCATTCACTTCTCGGTATGTGGCATGAAATGTTAATTTTTCATGACATTATTTATTCATTTTTCTTTTATCAATTGTCTGAGTCATGCAATCCTTTCTTGTTGGGTTTGAGTCTTCCACTATTTTCAAGTCTTCTTACTCACAACTGGAGTTGATCATTCCTTTTTCTTCTAGAGTTGTTCATATTCTTTCTAGAAGTGTTGTTGTGACTGTAATAGATGAGGTGAATGATACACCTTTCATTAATATTCTTATGATATACCAGAGGCCATATACCTATTTTTTAGCTCACTATGTTGTCTTCCAATATAGGATTTTTCATTATACACTACATGTGTTAGGGATCTCTTCCTAGATTCCTTTTATTTCCCTACTTTCATATTTTTGTAATTTCTTTCCAAATACACATGATTAGAACATATAAAAAATCTTCCATCAAATGCATACCACATTTCATCATTTCTCAACCGATATGTTGATGTAGCTTGAGTCACTCTTCTGATATTGAGCTCCATAACTTCATGACACATGCTCATAGTGTGTCCCATTCTTCCACAGTAATAGTATCTAATGAATGCTTTCTTCTGAGAGGTGTTCCTTTGATAATTTTCATGATTCTTCTTATTATTCTCAGATTTAGTAAAATTTTTATCTTCACAATATGAAATGTATTCCTGATCCACTGAACAAAAGCTAGATGTATGACCATTAGTCCCACAGAAATAGCACATGCTATCATTACTTCCTATAACAATATTTTTAGGTTTATCTCCAAAACCTACAATGTTTTTCTTATATCTGGAACTCTTCACTACTCTCTTCATATCATGTATAGAAGGGGGATCATCATATCCAATTCAAAACTTCCCCATACTATGTGGTATTTGAGATGAGAAAATATGTTCTTGCTTATCCTCATAAATAGAATAGTTTCATTTCATTTTATCATCACCATCCAAAGGAAAATCGAATAGTAAGTGTAGTTCATCCTTCAAATTAGTCTTTCCTTTATCATTTGATTTCTACATTTCTTTCTTGATTTATTCTATCTCTTCCTCTAGTTTCTGAATCTTCTTATCTCTTGATTCAAGTTGATCATTGAGTTCTCTACTAAGATTCTTCCTTCTAGTCATATCATCTTTCAGTTCTCATGTGAGCTTATCTACCATATCACTTTGCTCATTTATTTTAAATTTTTCTTGAGTAACAGAATCAGAGAGGGTTGTATTATCTTGTTTTAGCCTTTGATTCTTTTAAACTAGTTCAGATAGATGTGTATAAAGTTAATTATTTCTGTCTTTTGGATTCTGAATTTCATCTGAGTTCATATTCATTTCCTTGAAATCAACTTTGATATTTTCTATCTTTATAGAAAACTTTTTTTGTTATTCAAATTGAGAATTATTCTTCTCCCTTAGATCAATGACCACGTGAATAAGCCTTTAATTTAATCCTCTTATCTTTTTAACCTCAATTTCCATTTCTTGGATCTAGGTATCTTTAGATTTAATCTTTTCATCCAACTTCTGATCCAATTCCTTTCTTTCATGGAAAACTTCCACTTTTTGCCTTTTGGGAGTTTCTTAATCATCACTAATTCCAACATCACTTGGAATATCATTGACACTTACACACTAGGGAATTTCACAAGACTTTTGATTCTTCTTTGAAGTTCTTCCCTTTTCCATGGAACACTAAGATAAGAGCATACTGAATCTTTAACTTGAGAAAATCGACTGAACAAAGTTAGAGAAAACAAATCTGATAAAAGAAACCTTCACCCTGATACCAATTGTTAGGTCCACTAGGTCGAATACCCTGAGAGGGGGGGTGAATCAGGGTATGGAATATTAATAATTTCTCCCATTAGGATCTTATTTTTTTTGTTAAAAAAACTCAATTCTCTCTTTCTCCCATAGAAATATATGAACGGATATGAAATCATGCACAGAAAACAACATTTTTTACTTGGTTCAACCTTACTGGGCAACGTACAAGGAGCATACAACGGCAATGTGTCGATGTAAAAAATTCAGTAAGGCTCACTACCAATAATGAGTACAATGTTTGGGTTAGATCTTCGATGCCCAGGCTCACTGCCTTTACAAGGTTTAGAGTCATCTCACTGCATTCCCAAGGTTCACTCCCTATACCTCTTTCTCTGGCTCACTGTTGGTGGAAAGGGTCACCATATTCCTCTTTCTTTGCTCACTACTATTGGAAAGGAATCCACACACATTTTATCAACTTCTATGTCAAACATAGTTTATGGACATGTAGGTCCCTTCATTTTCATGAATTCCTGCATTCTCAACTATTGATAGATGCTCTGTTGAAGTCCCTTTTTCACCCATAGATTAATTCCACCTTCTCGAGTACTACTAGGTAACGGAAAATACTTTTATTAACTGATTTGAAGTTTTCAAAAAATTTCTTTTTCAAATCAAGAACCACCTTCTCTCCCGCATACTAAGTACCGGGTTTGGTACGCAGACCACCAGCTCTGTGTACTGCTGCCTCATCCGTGAACCGCTATCGCCTCCACATACCGCTGTCTTCATCCAACCTCTGTGAACTTCCCTCTGTCTATAAACTATTCTCTATTTGCGGACTACCTTCACTTCCATATACCAGATCTCTCCCTTCGTGTACCACTTTCGGAACTCTCCCTGTCGCATAATGGAGATTCCTACTCCACATACTGAGACTTCATGTGCGGATTAGGAAACCCCATAAACACCTTTGGTAGAATTACTTCTGTGTGAACCACTCCAACCTTCGTGAACATCCCTTCGCTAACTTCCTTCAGTCTTTTCCAAAATCCCGAATCAAAAATATGTTCTATAATGATATTCAATCTCCACAGTAATCGGTGGGATTAGTGATTCTTATATAGACAAAGATGTCCGCAAAATCCTCTAACCCAAGATTTACCAAATCTTTAATCCACCCTTCACTACTTACTGATCCTTCTATCGCCACCAACCACAAGCCACCTGTGAACAATTTTTCAAATGCGCTTCGTGTACTGCCTTTTCTCCTATGCGGTCAATCTCCTCCATAGAATTCAACCCATCTGCGTACCGCATCACCTTCTGCCACGAACCATTTTTGGTTTCGTGAACCACTCCAATGTACCGTTCCCGCTGCTCCGCTTACCATTCCTAGAACATGGTACTTGGTCCATGAATTATGGTATGTGGTTCTCATCCTTTTCCAATATTCTTCAAAGTTCTTCATATCGTTCACTCCTATGAAGAAATCCTTCATTTTCCAATATCAAACTCCTGATTTTTGAGGCCTTAAAATTTTGAAAACACTAGGAAACTACGCCACCTTAAAAAATTATCTTCAGAAAACACCAACCATGCTCATTTTCAATCATCTGGATTTGTCAACAAACACAACCACACCCAAAAAACCTAGAGGACACCTTGAGGGATTTTTTCCCAATAATTTATCAAAATATAGGTGATTTGAGTATGGTCTCAAGTATGAAATATGATCATATGTGAATTTCTTCCACCTTAAAATCATATCTGAAATAGTAAATTAGGAACTGATTAATGGATGTAACCTAAGGGAAGTCAGGGTTACAGATCGGGGTAGATCAGCTTCTCGACCCAGTGGTTCCATGTCAGGTGGTAAGAAGAGATGCTTTGAGGTCTCTCATGATGGGAATACAATCTAAATTGCAAGTTTTGGTTGTTGTCTTATCTTTCATCAATGTAGGAGGTAGGGAAATGTGATGATATAGTGTGATAGAGACCTAGTTGAGTGTTGGACTTACAGCATGATGGACCATCATTAGTGGTTTTTTGAGACCTTTCCTTCTGTATTCAATGATATAGGTATGCACCGACTCCATGTTCGAGAGTAGGGTCAGTAGCTTCTCATCAAGTAGGGAGATAGAGTGTGACTGGATGATTAGTTTGAGGTGGTGGTCATGTCTAGGGTAGCTAAATACTAGACTTAAAGCGATAGTATTGAAAAATTTCTCAGGGTAGTTAGGATATATCTTAGGGCAGCGGTTCAGGCCAAATTTATACATTGTAGTCAATACCTAAGGAGAAGAGGACCAAACCTTCTACCATGAGAGGTATTATTCTAAAAGAATCTACATTAGTATCTTCTCTTTTCAATAAAATTATATCTCATTATTTCATATTAGTACCTATTGTGGAGATCCTTGGGCTCGATGTTCAATTTTCTAGTATCATGATAACACTTTATACTCTATCCAGGGTTCAATCGGAGAGTTACATTACTACATAGAGTTTCTCCTTGTGTTAGGTGGGTGTTACATCATATGATACCTCTTTATCCTAAAGATTACAGGGTTTTACATAATTATTTGGATGGATTGATTGGTTCCCTTTATTTATATTATCGTAGGATGACCTTCACATCACCATAGGGAAGGGTTTTTATTCACAAAGGTGAATGGGATGTCTAGGAGAGCCGAGATGGACCCGAGCATCATGGGATGGGAAGAATGAAAACCCATATTACAAGATTATGTCTAAATGATCTGGGAATGTGTCAATCGGAATTTTTTCTAGTGGTTAATCATTTTAGGGATTTTTTTTTTTGATGACTTTTTTTTACTACCTATTAAGAGAGAGGTATATTCTTTATATTGAGTTAGCACCAAGAGCTGCACCAGTATCCATTCCTCCTTATAGGATGGATAATATAATGTTTTAGGATCTCAATAGGCAGTTATAGGACTTGGATGAAAAAGGGTTTATACAAAACAGTACTTCTCTATGGAGTTTACTGGTCCTTTTCTCAAAAAATGTAGAAGGAACCCTTTATTTATGTATGGATTATCGAAAATTGAACTATTTGATGATTAAAAACTGGTATCCCTTACTGTGGATAGATGATCTCTTAAACCAGGTTAGAGGAGCTTGGGTGTTCTCAAATATTGATCAGAGATAGGTTTATCATCAAGTGCGTGTTAGACCTGCAGACATTCCTTGTACAACTTTTCGTATCAAGTATGGTCTATATGAGTATCTGGCTATATCGTTCAGTCTTATCAATGCACCAAATATTTTCATGGAACTGATGAACTGGTCTTTCCATCCATATCTGGATTTTTTGTGGTATTCATGGATTATATCTTGGTGTATTCTCACACTTGACATGAACATTCCAGAACATATTGATATTGTATTAGATACACTGATAGAGAATCAGTTATATGCTAATATCACAAAGTGACACTTTTTATGGATAAGACTCACTTCCTGAGTCTTATTATCTCAGATATAGAAGTATCAATTGACCCAGATAAGGTGAGATCTATAGTTTCTTGGGTGTATCCCAAAAACATATTTTATATATAGAGTTTCCTAGGGTTATCTAGTTACTACATGTTTTTCATATAGGACTTCTCACACTTAACAACACCTCTTACAATCTTGAAAAATAAGTGTGTGAAGTTTGTATGGTCAGATACCTATGAGATAACCTTTTAGGATATGAAAGGGGGATTAACTTCAGTTTCAGTCATGATTCTTCCAAGTATGGATAGGATCTATACTATGTATTGTGATACATCAGGTATTGGTCTAAGAGAAGTTTTGATATAGGAGGAGTGAGTCATGGCATATGGTTCTCATCAATTGAGTCCACATGAAAGGAACTACTCGATGCATAATTTTGATTTAGCCACTATTGTTTATGTCTTGTGTTGTTAGAGGAATTATTTTCTAGGAGAGTATTTTTTTGGTGTACACAGACCACAAAATCACATATTTACACAATGTGACTTGAATCTTATGCATTGAAGGTGGGTTGAATACCTACAGTCTTTTGAATTTGAGCATGCCTATACTTATAGAAAGGGAAATTTAGTTTTCAATGCAATGAGTAGGAGGACTCCTAGTAGCTAGTGGAATCTTATGGACTTATTTTTATAGATGCACTTGGAGGTACAGGATACTCACAAGATGACTTATATCTCAAATTTAGTAGTGAATTCTACTCTTTTGGGTAGATTTAAGATGATACAGTTATAATATTATGAGGTATTGGTCATGCAGGAGAGTGTGTCAAGTAAGGACCCACCTCCTAGTTGGACTGTTGATGAGGATGATATCTTACGCATCCACATTTGTTTCTAGGATCCTATAAACATCTGAGAGGAGTTGATGCGAGAGTTTTATGCCCATATATGAGTTGTTCATCCTATAATTATTAAGATTTATCATGACTTATGTTGTTAATACTAGTGGTGGGGGATAAATAGGGAGATATCTGGGCTTGTTATTCAGTGTTCCACCTGTCAGTAGGTGAACGCGGAGCACCAGTGACCAGTGGAGCTTTTATATATGTTACATAATCCTAAGTGGAAATGGTGTGATGTCGCCAAGGATTTCCCGATGGGACTTTCTAGATAACCTTGGGGCAGTGATGTTGTATGGTTGATCATATACATATTGAAAAATTTATCCCATTTTCTTCTTATTCAAGAGACTATTTTAGAGGATGAGATTGGGAGGATCTACATTCATGAGATTATATACCTCCATGGGGTTCCACGTACTAACATATCGGATAGAGATGTTGGATTCACATCGTAGTTATAGAAGGGGTTATATAGGGAACTGCATTTATAGGTACTGTTGAGTATAACCTATCACCCATAGACTGATGGTCAATCCGAGCATATAATACATGTTTTGGAGGATATGCTCTGAGCATGCATTCTTGATTTTGGAGGTTCTTGGGAGAAACAATTACCTCTCGCTGATATCACTTATAATAATATCTTCCATATGATCATAAAAATATCTACTTATGAGTTTCTATATGGTAGGTTATTCCATTCAACCCTATATTGGTTAAAGTCATGAGAGGAAGTGCTACTAAGTCCATGTCTTATTCAGTAGACTTCAGAGTAGGTATATCTTATTTGGAAGGGGATGTCTATAGCTTAGTTTAGATAGAATTCACATGCTGATTGTCATCAACGACTACTAGATTTTGAGGTGAGGATTCAGTTTTTCTTATGATTTTCACCAGACTAGGGCATATATAGATTCATAAATAAGGAAATTTATCACCTCATTATATTAGTCTCTTTGATATTCTGGAGAGATTCAAGCCGGTATCCTCTCGGTTTTAGTTACCTCATAGGTACTAGTCCATGCCCGACGTCTTTCATGTATCTTATATTTGTTGAGATTATTGTGGTCAGTCACATATTCTTTATCCTAAGGAGATTGAGTTAGAGGTATAAGCGTCCTTTGAGGAGCATCCTATCTGTGTTATTGATTATGGTACAAAGGTTCTTTGAGTCCAGATAGTTTATTTGGTATGGGTACTATCAAAGCACGACCATGTGCAGGATGAGACTTGGGAGTGGGTGTCCGACATACATGCCTTGTGGCTAGAGTTATCCTCAGACGATGCTTTACCACCCTTGTAAAAGAAATTTGGGGATGAATTGCTTTAAGTTAGGAAGATTATAATAACACAGATTTTTGATGAGGTATGAAACCATTTTATTTCTATTTTAATTCTTTGTTTTTGAACTAATGGGTATTCCTAGTGATTCTATGGAGAAAATGGGGATTTTTGGGGTTTTCTTGGATTTTGGAGCCTGAGTTTTTGGAAAAGGAAGTTGGGTCACATGGCTAGTAGAAATCGTTCCACTCAGGTCACACGGTTAGAGTAAATCATGTGAGGTGGTCCAGCCCACTGTCTAGGTCTACATGATTTGAGGAAACTGTGAAACCAAAGCTACACACTTGTGCATGGATCCTACATTTTTTGACATAGGATAAATGCACGGTCAGTGTACAGTTTGTCTAACTATACACTATGACCATGTGAAGGGGTTCTTATATAGAGAGGTGTGCACTATTGGCACACAATTTTTCCAACTGTGCGGCCAAACCATGTGACACAGTATTTAGAGGAGAAATGACCATTTTTTCCTTAATTCCTTATGTGTTTAACCCCTCTCCATTTATTTCTTATTTCTCCAACATCCAATTTCTTTTTCTCCATTATATCTCTCCTCCAAGCTTCTCCTAGGGATTAAAGGAATTCCTCCATATTACATCCAATTCAAGAGGCATTCATCTCATTATATCTACATTGATGAGTTATTCATTCCACTTTCACCATTCACTTTTTCTCCTCTCCTTGATGGAGTTATTTTGGAGAAAGCTGATATGACCTATTTATAGGGTGTTTGTTTCTTCTTCCATTTTCTTCCAATTTGGGTTGAGTTAGGATTCGATAATGAATGGGTGTTATACCATGGACTAGAGGTAGGTGTTTTATACCTTTTCCTATAATTTATCAATGTTTATAGGTTATTATTATTATGTCATACACTAGAATTGGGCTATGATTTCTAAATTAATTGAACATTGAATTAAATGATAAATTCATGTATAGGACTTCCAATGACCCCATTATATATAGTTAGATGTAGTTGACCTCCACCTAAACCATCCATGGGGTGAGTTATACCCTTTTAATGAAATTATGCCTCCCTTGGGGTGTGATAAGATCTACAGTAATAACTGAGAATTAAATGAGTACTAAAGTAGATTGTAAAAGGTTGTGAACACCTTATTACACTTTTTATATTGTGATTGAAAGATAAGAAATGGAAAACCCCTTTATTTTTTATGATCATGAATGGGTTAGTGAAATGTTTAAATGAATGGTTGATGAATTGGTGAATGAATTGGTTAGGATGCCTTGGACATTACCGCTCCTTAGATCCTATGACCATATTTGGATTCCATGGATATTTATACTCCATTTATATTTCTTACTTGGATGCCTTAAACATTTATACTCATTGAATATTGTTTAATTAACATGTTAGGATGCCTTGGACATTTATAATTCTTGGATCTGATTTACTTGACATATTAGGATTACTCAAACATTTCCACTCCTTGGATCCAATGAACATATTATGATGCCTTTGACATTTCTACTCCTTGGATCCAATTTTCTTGGCTTACTTGGATGCCTTGAAAATTTCTACTTCAAGGATCAAGTTGAATTAGTTTACTTGAAATGTTAGGATTCCTTTTACATTTCTACTCCTTGGATCCAATGAACCTCTAGTATACCTTGAACATTTCAACTCCTTGGGTCTTATTTACTTGTTTTACTTAGATTATGTGGTTTCTTGTACATTACCACTCCTTATACCCTAGCCCATGTAGGCTTCGAACATGATTACACAAAATAGGCCATTTATGTTGATACTTTATAGACTTTACAGATAACCCTTATGATATAGTTTCTTGACCACATTGAGACTTGATAGACTAGATTTTATCACTTACACTATTATTACTTTTACACCTATTATATTTGTACACTAATTCATCTTATATGAATAAATAGGACTTATTATAGACACGGGTGGTGGTGGACTACTAATCTTTATCTCACACCATGTTCAGGATGTCATTGGGTACCTGGAAAAACATCATGGGTGTAGGTAAGGACAATGTCAAGTGCCCGCTTGCTGATGCTATATTAGTTGTGCATAGAAGCAGGGGAGAACTGGACTGGGATTTGGCTCATGATGTTATTTTGAGATAGTTTCTTTTTTATATATTGTTCCTTGATACCTATATTACCTATTTTTGTATATAATTCCATGATTATAATTGTATTTTACACTGTTAGATGATATACTTGTTTATTTATATTATGGATGTTTATTCTTCCACTGCTCGGTTATTTCTTATGCTTTTACTATTGATTTATATGATTATAACATTGTGATACACTCTGACATGAGTTTATAGTCTCCCCATAGACACACCCTAGTCCATATCTTCTAGTCTTCTCCCTCTTCCATATGGAGAGACATGTTTGAGTCCATGTGGACATCCAGGTTTGGCTATTATTGAGTGAACCAGGTCCTGAATGTCACAATGGGAATAAGTAAAATCCTATAAAATGGTTATTATTGAAGTGGATAGTGAAAAATAAGTGGTGTTAGGTACACTTATTCTTCACTCTAGTTTTTCAAATTCCTTAATTTGTGTAATTTTTAACCAACTATTAGTTATTTAATTGTAAATAAAAACTATTGATGGTATCATCATTGTATCTAAGGTATATGAATATCCTTTAAGGTTTCTGGTGTTATCAGTTATGCCAATATTATTATACTTCAGTTAGAATAATTTTATTTGATTTTGGAAATGTAATGGTTATGTCCACATAGAATCCATATTAATCAATGAAATAGATAAATCATGTTTCTTATTTTAAAAAAACTATAATCATTTATCATTCCAAGGATGACCATGATCCCTCTTGGAAAACTAATTCTAGTATAGAAGTTATGATACCTAATAATGAGGGTTTTTTAGCTCAAATTATTAGAGAAAAAACTCAATATCAATAATAATTCTATTCTGAGGAAAAAAATATTCCCTAAGTTTATAAGGTTGGTATTTCTCAAGAAATTATACCTTAGTCATGACTACCTTTTATACACCCTTCAATATTTTTATTAGTATGTTATAATTAAAATCATGAGGATAAAATTTATTTAATGGGGAATGTATCACCCTAATATTTTAAATTATATTTTCCTTTAAAACATAATGTGTTTAATAGATTACTTCACACACAACACCAAACAAAAATGAACTACTAAAGATTATATAATCATTAAAATGTAGACCTTGAATTGGTAGGTAAAAATTGAGGTATTGCATTATAAAATAAATATATAAATAAAATAATGATCATTTTTAATACTAATTCACTAATGAAACTCAATTAATATAGCTAAATAACTAATAAGATCATTTTATGCTAAAAATGTATTTTATCTAAAATTGTATTTTTATGTAATTTATTTTAAGAAACTAAAATATATTATATATAAAATATATTTTTTATATGCATAATATATTAACACCAACCTAACTATTAATTAATGGGAAATAATGATAAGAATATTTAACGTTTTAAAAAAGTTATATTCAGATGAAAATAGTTTTCATTATATTTTTTTATTTATATTTAAAAGTTAAATTCTCAGATTTTAGAATTTGAATCTAAAAATAATAATTTTTAGATTTATAATTTCAAGATTATGCTAGGATGAATTTTTTGGATTTCTCTCAAATAATTGATTTTTAGATGAATAATGGAAAATACGGTTTCTATTAAAACCGTAGTGTTTGTGACTATATCAAGAAGTAAGTATAACTTAAAAACTTATAAAACATTTTTCATGATGAAAATTTCATTTATAAAGTTAAATTATTCATTTAAAAATATATTTTTAATTTAGAAAACTCATTTCTGACATTTTGAAAATTAAGAAATATTTTTCTTAAAAAAAATTATTTTTTGTCTTTCTCTCTTAATTAAGTTTTTTATAGGTGAAATTATGTTTTGGATTTATGTTAAATTCACATAAATCAATTTTTTTGTTAATAAACTAACTAATTTCATATAAATCAACAACATTGATAATTTTTTTATTAACATAATTTTTATGCTTAAAAATACATTTTTCTTAAAAGTGGATTTTATGCATTACATGTACTACTATTAAAATTGATTTCATATTTTTAAGAAGTTGATAAAATTTATTTAATAAGTCCCATTTTATTTTTTATACAATAAAAATTAATTACTTAGGTAAAAAATCAATCACTATAGTAAAAACCAAAAATGGTAAAAGTGAAAAATATAATAGAAAAAAACTTAAAAACATGTTTAAAAAATATGTGAAAATGAATAGTTAAGAGAGGATATAACTTATCTCATCCACCACTCTATTATTTTCCACTTTGACTCAAATCGTCATGTGAAACATCTGCTTTCATTATATTAATAAGTTATATTTTCAAAAAAATTATGTCCTTCACCTATAAAAGGAACTCACCTCTACCCAATTTTTTCACTGATTTTAAAACATAATTTAAATAAAAAAACTGACCTATTATCTCATAACCTTTATACCCACATTATATAATACTTTTTATTTCAAAAATACCAATCTAAAAATTTTTAAGGTGTTACCCAAGGGGGGACATCCAAAGGAATAGGTGATGTTCTCAACCGAGTTCTATTATTATTTTCTTATTATACCCCCCTTAAACATATTTTATACACTAAATTATGATAAAATATGTATTTTTTTAATATGATTAAATTTTATTTCACAAATTTAATATCCATTTTATACCTTCCTCTAAAACCATTCAAAAAATGAAGACGTCATCATGCATATGTGCGGACCACCGCCTCCATGAACTGTCTGTTCTATTTTTCATAACCTCCTTGGATGGATAATTAAAATGAGTTATTTAATGAAAAAATATAATATTTATAAAATTATTAATATTATGAAATTATAAATTATTTTATTTTCTAACTCCCTCTCGTTCAATGAAAAATTAGAGTGTCATCCATGTGTGAGTGCGGACTACCACCTCCACAGAATGATGTATTTTGTTTTCCATTACTGAATAAATTGAATGACTTTTAAAAATTATTTAATGTATAAAATTTATATTTAAGAAACTATTAATATTTTATAAAGATAATATTGTATATTATATAGGTGATATTAACAATAAGAGACCATAGTAAACATAACAGTATAAAATGAACATATCAAGGCACCTTTCTTAATTTAAGCCCATTTTGGAAAAAATATAGAAATGTATAAATTTTTTATAATTTAATAATAAAATTCATAAAAATATAAAATTATAGATATTATGAATCTATTTTACCATGCCTTTTAACATGGTCAATATATTAAAAGAGTTATGAAAAAATTTACTGAACAACATTAAGTAAACAAATTATGTGAAAACTATATAATAAATAAATAATATATGATAATAAATGGAACTTATAAATTAAAACATAAATTAAAAAGATTCCTAATAAAGTATTTAATAAACTTAAATTTATTATTTAGGAATTCAACTGTATGTGCAGAGAAATCCTGACCTAAGGTAAAGATTTTTGCATCTCAATTTTTCTTCATTGAGATATGATTTATATTCACCACTTGTTCCATTTTGTGATGTAAATATTTATCATTAATGTATTTTTATCATAATTTTCTTTAAATATAAAGTATTTAAAAATTCATATAATGTTTTATCTATATGGTTTTTCTATTTGAAATACAACAAATCCATAAGTGGTTAGTTTACTCAATTTTATTTCCTTATGGGTATTGAGCTATATTTATTATAGAATCTTTTATAAGTTCCCTCATTATGTTATGTATATATTATAAATTTTAACTCATGTTTTTTAAATTGGATTAATTACTTATTTAAAACAAAAAAAACTTCTTCATTGGTTGATTTCTTTCTTGAAGCTACAACATTGTTAAGATTAATACTCGCCCTTTCTAATGGATTTTTCTCCTCCATGTCTATATTTTCCCTTCCCACCAATGTTATTATTTCCTATTTAGGAAGATAAATATGTTTTATATATTTTTATCATCATATTTACCATTAAGTATTTTCAAAATAAAGTTTTATTAAACTTTTAATTATGTGTGTTTCAGTAATGGTATTTTAAAACATAAAAAGGGATCTTCAAACCACCCTCATTACTTTTTGGTTACATGTTCTCTTTATTTTTCTCCATTTTCCTATATACTATTATCATTTACTTATTTAATTCTATATATATATGTTCCTTACATATATACCTAGTTTTCTATACCTTTCTTTGTTGTGGATAATACTTGTTTTCAATTCCCTTCACAATTCTCTTCTTTTAGTAAACCTGATTTAAAGGAAATTCCATATTTATTATTTTATTCCTAGTACCAACACTATAAAATTTTATTAAACATGAATAGTTTATGAAAACACTATTTGTTTTATTTAAAACCCTTTGGTTTCAATTCCTTTTTAATGGAAAATGATAATCTTTTTTCTTCTCTAAAATATCCTCTACTCATTTCATAAAGCATCACCTAAGTGGATCATTTTTATTATTACTTATATAATAATTATCATTTATTTATATACATTAAAAATTCAAGTTCAATACCTTTTATTTATTCAAATATTAAATTAAAAAATTATTTAAATTCCTTATTCTCTTGTAAATATTTACGATATAGCATCTGGTAATGCTTTGAGACAAGATTATGAAACCCAATTCTTTCGCATGGGTTTCATCATGAATATGATTTATTCACGGTTTTTTTATCATGTAACACACATATTCAGGTATATAGTATGATATGATGGTTGGGATAGTAATTATATATCTATTTAATGCATTGGATAATTTTTTTCATCTCATGAGATACTATATATGGTGCATGTGAAGTTAACCTAGAAAACACTATTATGTTATCTTGGAAGTGATCTTTGAATTATGATTATGTTCTTGTGTTTTATGTTGTTTCAAAATATTTATGATTCTATGAACTTATGATATCATTCCCTTGTTACATGTTTCTATACTTATCCAACACTCTTATTTTGTGGTACATGTTTTTTCATTTTAGATTATATTTTCTTCTGTCATGACTTATGGACAACTCTTATTGTTTCATGTTCTTTTAATAATATATTTCTCTCCTACTTCTATTTTCTAAAATTATTATGATCTAGTCCTTGATGACATGTTTATAGTTTTTCCCTTACTGATCATTTTAGCTCACTCCTTTCATATCTTTCCATTTTTCAGGTTATGATGATGAGTATAACTTATAAGAATTCTAGAAGTTAGTCTTGTGTGGCTTAACTATAGAGAAATGTTTATATGTATTATAAAATAAGCTTCTTATATAATTGATCATAAAATACACTAAGCATTTGATTATTTGTATTTTGTATTTATCATGAGATGTCATGTTTTCTTATGGAAATTATGTAAAGTAAGATATGTTTGTCTTTGGTGATCTCACTTGTTGTCAATTCCTATGTGAAAGTTATGTGTTTTTAGCACTTGACCTAGGAGTGCAGTTCTAGGGTGCCACAACCATGTGACCCCAGGCATGCCTCCCCTAAGATAGAGGCTTAAAACTAGAAATTAGGGTATAATTTATTTCTTTAGGGAGACTACACCCTTATATTAGAGTAAAAAAAATAGAAATATCCAAAAATAATCCATAAAAAATAACTAGAGTCCACAGAAGAAATAAACAACACATGCTCTAAAAATGGAATTTTGTCACATAAACATACATCACAATTGGTAATTTGACTGAATCGATCACATATATAAAATAAATCAATAAAATTACACAAGTAGGCTCAGTTACCATCCTTGGGCCTCATATCATGTCATTGTATAAGCTATCCAACTTGATCACGCAACATTAGACCTCTGACCTACCTAGGCCTATGATAATGAGGTAGGCTTAGATACTAATGTGTTAGGGACACCTGATAAGTGTGTGAATAAAAGTCAGTAGGCCACCACCAACAGTATCATTAATATAAAAAATATAAGTATTATATGAATAATATGATGTACTCATGATAATAAATAAAATTTTGATGCATAATAAAATAATCATTATCTATCCATGGGATCTAAGGTGACACATGAGGTCAACCATACCTACTTTTGTCAGTGTTGGATGTCTCTAAGTATAATTCCCACCCATCATAGGGGATGATGTCTCACCCTAGAATGAGTAGTCATAATATATATATATATATATATTGGGGGGAATAACACCCCATTCATAATATCATCAAGGGGGTGGCACTCCTCCCTTGGATCATATAGCATATCAGGGGGAATGGAACCTCACCTATAATACAATTATGGAGAAATGTAACTACTTTTTACAATCATATAACATATCATGGGGATTATTCCCTACTCGTCATACCATCAAGGGGAATGAGGCCTCTCCCTGGATCATATAACATATTAGGGATAATGGATCCCCACCTGTAATACTATCAAGGGGAATGACACCCCTCCCTAGAATCATATAATATATCAGGGGGAATGATACCCCACTTGTGATTCCATCAAGGGTAATAGTGTCTCTACATATAATCATGCAACAGGTCGAGGGGAATGGTTCCCCACACATAATACCATCAGGGGGAATGACAACCGTACTTGGAATCATATACCATATCGGGGGCAGAAAACCCTATCCATAATACCATCAGGGAAAATAATGCCCAAACCATAATATCATCAGTGGGAAAGATTTCTCTAGAATCATATGACATATTGGGGGAATGGTGCCCCACCCGTAATAATATTAGGGGGAACTAGCACCCCTCCCTATAATCGTATAATATATTAGAGAGAATAGTGCCCCACCTATAATATCTCACATATCATATTAAGGGGAATGATTCTCCACCCATATAGCTCATATATTATATTCAAGGGAATGATTCCACAACCATATATCTCATACCATACCCATCAAGGTAAAATATACCCACCCAACATAACCATATTCCATCACACACCCTACAGCAATACCCTCTCCATAGGATCTTCACATAGCATGCACATAATAGGGAATTACAGACCACCCCATAAGCTCATCATCTTGTCTCTAGGCTGCTAATCACTCGGACTTAACCCAATATCTCAAGTAATGCCTTAACTTTTATCTAGAAACTTGTAATTATATCCTCAAGATTATATTGGTAAAATAATAAAATCACATTGAACCCATCGACCTTATCATCTCATCCACATGGGAATCCACTAGGGTCCTTTAGACCCATCTCAGCCCCCACCCATTGGCACCAAGACATAGATAACACCCCTCTATGTTTTCATAGCCCGTAAGATCTACCCAACCCTAATCTAACTCACACTAATCCTATTCGAATCCTTATTCCAATTCATTCATAAAATACCAATGACCCTCACTTAGGTCTCATCTCGTATATCCCTTAGAAAAGATATTAAACCATCACCTAGAGAAAACCATTCATTATACCTCATCAATCCTTAGATGTGTTACCCCACTCATGAAACTTACTAGGAATCTAATCCATAATCAAGAGGGTGTTCCCCATCATGTGTGATATGTATGATCATCTAACCCAACATTATTAGGCCTCATCCTCTCATACCTACTCAACTAGTCTAAAGAAACTAACCTAGGATATATGCATCTCATTTTAAGCATGAGGACTTCACTTGTAATGAACTTACTTTAATACCCTCTCAAACTAGTACCTGACCCGATCTGTCACATACCTGAAGGGAATTCTTGATCCCCACGGGCTGGCAACTAGCACCTGATCATCAAAAAAACAACATTAAAGAACAATTTTTTCCAACCAGAAGTGACACAACATGTAATATATACACATAAAATAAATAAATAGTAGAATATGTAGATATATTCCATAACATATAATGAACAAAGAAAGTGACATAACTGAAAAAGGTAGAAACCAATATCCAAGAGACAAGTCCAATTACAACAGAATATAAAACCAAATAGCCACTCCAAAAACTCCATTTTATAGCATGGTAAACTCCCATCATCTCACTACCAACTACCCAAAACCTAGATGACATAAGACCTCATCACCTCACTATGGTGCCTTGCTTTTCCCTAAATCAAAATACATAACAAGGTCTATACAATGTATAAGGGGTAGGTAGGGTTTGTGCTAATAGGATTAGTAGTATCTCACCTAGGTGTTCCATATCAAGTATCTAAACAATAATCTAAGAATGATCAACTTTAAATAAAATAAGGCATGATAATCGTTTAATAGTTTTTATATCAAAATCATGGAAAAATAAATTAATTTAACCTTTTTCTACATTTCCAAATAAATTAGGTAAATCAGTTTTAAATCATTTCATAATCATATATGTAACACCCTAAGATTCCACGGTATTTTTCCCTTTGAATAATAAAATAACTTGTGTTGTATGCAACATCGAGTTCAAACACACCACAACCAATCAAAGTAGCTATTATGAATAGTAATACCCACTTTTTAAAATTTAATAAATTTTATCTTTAAAATTGGACTTCAT
Organism: Viscum album; assembly: GCA_963277665.1. NCBI lineage: Eukaryota > Viridiplantae > Streptophyta > Magnoliopsida > Santalales > Viscaceae > Viscum > Viscum album. Next base: position 573,047,530 of record OY728151.1, read on the forward strand.
TTTTGGATTTGGAATATCTAAATTATCTTAGGGCGAATTTTTGGTTATTTTTAAAACTTTCAGTTTTTGATGAATAGTGAAAAACACTGAGTTATTGTTTAAAACTGACTTTTTATTTAAATAATTATTTATTTTATTTAAATTTATTTTAGGTAAAAATAGATACATAATACCTAAATAAGTTTAATATAATTCATTGAAGTTATTTTATAATAAGTTTAGATATATAAAAATTTTATTGAACTTTTTACCGTCTTTTACCCACCTCCTGGGAGCATTTGCAAATTTGCATAAAACTTAATTTTACCACTTCTATGAGTTGAATTTTAAAAATCTGAGATACACTGTTAATATTAGTAAGTAAAATGTGGTTCAATAAGATGAAAATAATTTTTTTGTGAATAGTAACTTTTGACTTTTATTTACCACGGTTAAAAGTAAATAGGGTAATTAAGGGTAAAAATGATATCATAATTACCCTAAAACATGTCATAATTCTATTGGATAAGTATAATTCAACCAAAAACAACCTTAGGAATAAAATATGATTCTCTTTGGTCCACTGGGATTAGATTAGGAAATTAATTGTTATTTTATTTAAAAATGAGTTAAAAGAGTTAAAATCAAATTTTAATAACTAAACTATTTTTAATATAGAGTTACACACAATATAAATTCAACTATAAATATTCATTAGAAATAAAAAAGTATTTCCTACATAATGGTATTTTATTTATAATTTTTAGACATTAAATAATTTAATTTATTTATGACACAATAATAATGCAGTAATTACCTTATTAATGAAATATTAAAATAATTGATATTATAAATATCCAAATAAATGTAAATTGAGACTTATGATGAATTAAAATAATTTTATAGGTTAATATGAAATTTTAGGGTTTTTTAAATAAATTTTATTCGAAGTGATAAATTTTTTATGGCTTTCAAAAAAAATACTAAATAGTGTCAAAATTGACACAATTGAGTTTTTAAAACAAATACTATATTATTAATTGATATAATAATCCTAAAAATCTAATATTTGGAAAAAGGACTTAGATAAGGTTATATATATTAATAATTAACTACTTGGGGTTTTTTTGTAAGTTTATAGTAATTTTATTAACTATATAATAATAAAAATACAAAGAGACATGGTAAATGTCAAACTATTTAACTAAGAGTTAAATCTAAAAGATATGGTTAATATAGTGACCTAAACCTGTATAAAACCTATTGGTTGAGGGGTTTTTGACTCATCCACACCTTATCCTCAAAATAAATTATTTTGAAGCCATTATAAACTGAAAATTATTTTATTATAAAATAATATTTCAATATTTTCCTAAAGTGACCCTCACCTCTCTTATAAAAGGGTACTTCTCCTTCTCTTAATTTCACACCTCCAAATCCATTTATCTCGGCCAAAATCTACCCAAATATCCTCCCAAATTTTCAACCTTCATCTTAGAGGCCTTCCTTTGGTCATAAATCCAAACTAAGGATCCATTTTGATCAAATCAAAAGGAAGAACCCGAAGAGGAGGTAAATATTTCATCACCTCTTTCAAGTTCTTTTCTACTTCCACTTCATCTTTCTTTATTGTTTCCATTCTAAAATAATAACTCCAGTATAGTATATATACTTTGATGTTATTATAAAAATGGTACAACCATATTCATTATTCTATCCATCATATTAATAAAAAAGTCACCATATGTGTGTACGTACGGCTTACCATCTCCACATTGTGGTGTAGTTTGTTATTCAAGCACTTCATTATTTGGATGGGTATAATAATGAGTATAAATAATGTAAATAATAAATATAACATGTTAATTATTATTTATATATAATATACCATCCAATTACATACTATTTCATCATCAATATAATGATATTGTCACTCGTGCGTACGTACGGATTACCATCTCCACAAACGCGATGGGATTCATTTCCCATCATAATAATTCAAGAATAATTTTAATTTTGTGACTAAAAATAATGTTTAAGAACTTAATATCATTCTGGATATTAATAAAATACATCCTATCCATAACAAACATGGATTACATAACCAATCATATAAAGGAAAATGGATCAATTAACAAACATGGCTTACATAATCCATGTAGGGATTTCCCTCCTACTCAAGATAATTATAGTGGTGTTGGTGATGCAACTGATGCTGATCAGCTTATCACCATACTGGGACAACTCACTCTGGTTATGAATAATAACCTTACCATATGGAACACCCTGATCCACAACACATAGGATTAATGTTAAACCGCTTCATGAGGCAGCAACCACCAACTTTCAATGGGATTATAAATCCATTAGTAGCTGAGAAATGGATAAGTTCCTTAGAGAAAATATTTCATGCTTTGGGGAGTATCGAAAGGGAAAAATTTGTCATGGCAATTTATCACCTCATGGGAGATGTAGATCAATGGTGTTCATTAATCCAAAACACAAAGGAAGATGAAGAAGTATCAAACATGTAATGGAAGGAGTTTAAAGATATTTTTTTTTAAATACTTTCCTCGTGACCATCGAGTGGATATGGAAAGGAAATTTCTAAGTCTTAGGAAAAAGTAGGATGAGAATGTCGCAAGGTATGAGGATAAATTTACAATTTTAGAAAGGCATGAAATATATTATATATGTAACCCAAGGAGTAATATTGATCAATTCTTTGATGGGTTAAAACCATTTCTCCATTGATCATTAGTCACACAATCATTCTCATCATACGAAGATATTGTCTCATGCACTATTAAGAAAAAAAAGTAATTCTCTAAGTCTTACAACTTTAAAGAAAAGAAAGAAAAAAAGAGATCTGCTAAACACTATGGAAATGGAAATAAGGGGAAGAAGGGAAAAGTTAAATATCCATCCTGTGATAAATGTGAGAAGAAACACCCCGGTACTTGCATGAAGGGAATGGGAGTCTATTACAAGTGTGGTGAAAAAGGCCACCAAGCACATGATTTCAAGGGGAAGAAAGAGGCTGTCAATGTTGAATGCTAAAATTGTATAGAAAAAAGGAATTATGCATATTAATTTCCTAAGCACCAAGGAAACTTACCCCAAAAAGGACAAGGGATCATGGCCAAGCTTATGCGATCACCACTGCTGAGGTTGAAGCTCTAAAAGATGTGGTTGAAGGTAATTTAATGGTTTCCTCAAGTTTATCCAATGCTTTATTTGATACTGGATCATCGTATTATTTCATATATTCCTAGTTTTCTAAGAAAATTAGATATTTTCAATTTGAATTAACAAGAGAGTAGTCAGTCAAAACACCTAAGGGAAGTATCATCGCAATAAATTTTTTTGAATAATTTCCCTTTAGGGCATATAAATGTTATTTATCTACTGATCTCATCATCATACCCGTGATTGAATTTGATATAATCATCAAAATGGATTGTCTTTTGGACCATGATGTGAAAATTTATTTTAAGAAAAATAAGGTTACAATTTTCGATGATGATAAGGAGTCCCTTATCTTTAGAGCAGAAACATCACCACCTGATTCTTATCTAGATCCAACCCCAGTAGCTCTACTAAATTCAATTATTGGGGAGGAATAGAATGAAATAACTATGGGTGAGGAAAAGAATGTTTGAATAGAGGACGTGCCTATTGTGCAAGAATATGTTGATGTGTTTTCATAGGATTTACCTAGACATCCTCCAGAATGAGAAATTGAGTTTTCCATTGATTTAATTCTTGGTTCAAGGCCCATATCAAAGACCCCTTATAGAATGGCCACTGTGGAATTATTGGAACTAAAGAAACAACTAGATGAACTGAGTAATAAGGTATTTATTCGCCCTAGTGTTTCTCTATGGGGAGCCCCTATCCTTTTTGTAAAGAAGAAAGATGGATCTATGAGGTTGTGCATTGACTATAGGGAGATCAATGATATAACAATAAAGAATAAGTATCCCCTACCTTGCAGTGATGATTTATTTGATCAACTTCATGGAGCTCAATATTTTTCAAAGATTGACCTTCGATCTAGATACCATCAGTTGTTCGTGAAGAAGGAATACATTCCGAAGACAGCATTTCAAACCAGGTATGGGCATTACGAGTTTACAGTAATGTCTTTTGGATTGACTAATACACCCTTTGTCTTTATGGATATAATGAATAGAGTTTTCAAGGAATATATTGATGACTTTATAGTGGTATTTATTGATGATATCTTGGTATACTCCAAAATCTATAAAGATCATGAAAATCACTTACCCATTATTCTAAAGACTCTTAGAAGAAATAAATTATATGGAAATTTTAGCAAGTGTGAATTATGGCTTCAGGATATTTCTTTTATTGTCCATATTGTCTCTAAGGATAGAATATTTGTTGATCCTTCAAAGACCAATGCAATCCAAGAATGGACAGCACCAATGAGTATAACTTAGGTACACAGTTTTATTGGTTTAGCAGGTTATTATCGACGTTTCATCTAGAATTTTTCCCGGTTGGCTAACCCATTAACCAAGATCACACATAAAGGGGTTAAATTTTTTTGGACAAAAGAGTGTGAAGAATGTTTTTGAAGAACTGAAGAGAAGATTATTCAATTATTCTATCTTGACTCTACCATCAGGGAATGATGGGTTTATTATTTATAGTTATGCTTAAAAGAAAGGACTTGGTTGTGTCCTTATGCAGACTGATAGAGTTATTGCCTATACATCACGACAGCTAAAATTTCATAAGCAAAACTATCCAACTCATGATATTGAGTTAGAAGCTGTAATATTTACTCTAAAAATATAGAGACACTATCTCTATGGTGAAAAATGTTATATTTATACTAATCATAAGAGTTTAAAGTATATTTTCTCACAGAAAAAACTCAAAATGAGTCAAAGGTGATGGATTGAACTACTCAAGGATTATGATTTCACTATACACTACCACTTGGGGAAGGAAAATAAGGTGGAAGATGATTTGAGTAGAAAGTATCATGGAGTTTTGAACAAGATGAGAGTTGAAAGGGATCCTATTTTCATGGATCTAGTAAAGATGGATATAGGAATAACCATGGAAGGTGAAACATCAATACTTTTTAAAATGGTTTCCAAAACATCTTTACTAGAAAGGATAAAGAGTTCTCAGATTGATGATGAGGAGTTTCAAAAGAATATTAAAGTTGTGAATGATGGTAGATTGAGTGACTTCATATATAAAGATGGAATTTTCAAATTTGGGAATATACTTTATGTTCCTAACATACCTGGTTTAAAAAGGGATTTTTTTGGATGATGCTCATAGCTCCAATTTCTCTATACACCCTGGGAGCACCAAGATGTATAGAGATTTGAAGGAACATTTTTGGTGGGAAAACATGAAGAGGGAGATTGCTGATTTTTTGTCAAAATGTATAGTTTGTCAACAAGTGAAAGCTGGAAGGAAACAACCGGGAGGAGTCATGAAACCTCTTCCCATACCTGATTGGAAATGGGGTAATATTATAATGGAATTTGTCATGGAGATACCAAATATTCCTATAAGGAATGATGCAATATGGGTCATTGTTGATTGTCTTACCAAGTTAGCACATTTTCTTGCTATAAGAGAAGATTTACCACTTGAACATCTAGAAAGAATATATATTAATGAAGTTGTAAAACTTAATGGAGTACCCCTATCGATTGTTTCTGATCATGATCCCCATTTTACATCAAGATTTTGGAAAATTCTTCAGAAGGCTCTAGATACTGAACTTAGTTTGAGCACTGCCTACCACCCTAAAACTGATGGACAATCAGAACAGACTATTCAAACCTTAGAATATATGTTGAGATCTTCCTCACTTGACTTTCAAAGTATGTGGGATAAATATTTACCTCTAGTAGAATTTTTTTATAACAATAGCTTCCATTCAAGTATTCAGATGGCACCATATGAAGTGTTATAGGGAAAGAGATGTCACACACCAACTTCTTGGGATGATGTTAGTGAAAGAAAACTCATAGGCCCAGAACTTTTTGAGGAAACAATGGTAAATGCGAAGGTTATCCAAACTCGCATCATAGCAGCCCAAAGTAGGCAAAAGAGCTATACTGATAACTGAAGAAAGGATTTGGAATTTCAAGTAGGAGACCATATTTTATTGAAGGTATCTTCATGTAAGGGTGTTATACGTTTTGATAAAAAGGGTAAATTGAGTCCCAGGTACATCAGAACTTTCAAAATTCTAGAACGAATTGGAGTTGTAGCTTATCGTTTGGTAATGCCTCCAAATCTCTCCAAAGTTTTTGATGTGTTCCATGTATCACTATTGAGAAAATACATGCATGACCCAACACATGTACTCACCTATGAGGAAATTGAACTGGAACCTGATCTGTCTTATTGTGAAGAGCCTGTCAAGATTCTTGATACAAGAGAACAAGTTCTGAGAAACTGGACGACTCGTTGGGTAAAAGTTCTATAGAGAAACCATAAGATGGAAGAGGCAACATGGGAACCTGAGGAACTTATGATGAAGAACCATCCGAATCTTTTTATGCAGCAATATTCTAGAAATTTAGAGGATGAAAATATTTTAAGGAGGGTAAAATGTAACACCTCAAGCTTCTATGGTACGTGTCCCTTTGAATAATACAATAACTTGTGTTGTACGCAAATTCAAGTTCAAACACACCACAACCAAACAAACTAACCGTTATGAATATTAATACCCACTTTTTTAAATTTTATAAATTTTATCTTTCAAAATGGACTTTATTTTTTGGATTTGGAATATTGAAATTATCTTAGGGTGAATTTTTAGTATTTTTCTGAAAACTTTCAAATTTTGATGAATAGTGAAAAACATTGGGTTATTGTTTAAAACCGACTATTTATTTAAATAATTATTTATTTTATTTAAATTTATTTTAGGTAAAAATAGATAAATAATACCTATATAAGTTCAATGTAATTTATTGGAGTCATTTTATAATAAGTTTAGATATATAAAAATTTTATTGAACTTTTTACCGTCTTTTACCCACCTCCTAGGAGCATTCGTAAATTTGCATAAAACTTAATTTTACCACTTCTGTGAGTTGAATTTTAAAAATAAGAGAGGCATGGTTAATATCAGTAAGTAAAATATGGTTCAAAAAGATGAAAATAATTTTTGGTGAATAGTAACTTTTGACTTTTATTTACCATGATTAAAAGTAAATAGGGTAATTAAGGGTAAAAATGATATCATAATTACCCTAACACATGTTCTAATTCTATTGGATAAGTATAATTCAACCAAAAATAACCTTAGTAATAAAATATGATCCTTTTTGGTCCACTTGGATTAGATTAGGACATTTATTATTATTTTATTTAAAGAAGAGTTAAAAGAGTTAAATTCAAAGTTTAATAACTAAATCATTTTTAATATAGTGTTACACACAATATAAATTAAAAAATAAATATTCACTAGAAATATAAAAGTATTTCCTACATAATGGTATTTTATTTATAATTTTTAGACATTAAATAATTTAATTTATTTATGACACAATGATGATGCAGTAATTACCTTATAAATGAAATATTAAAATAGTTGATATTATAAATATCCAAATAAATGTAAATTGAGACTTATGATTAATTACACTAATTTTATAGGTTAGTATGACATATTATGGTTGGTTAAATAAATTTTATTCAAAGTGATAAAGTTTTTATGGCTTTCAAAAAAATTAAATACTAAATAGTGTCAAAATTGACATAATTGAGTTTTTAAAACAAATACTATATTATTAATTGATATAATTTTCCTAAAAATATAAGGTTTAGAAAAATGACTTAGATAAGGTTATATATATTAATAAATAACCACTTGGGGTTCTCTTGGAAGTTTATAGTAAGTTTATTAACCATATAATAATAAAAATACAAAGAGACATGGTAAATGTCAAACTATTTAACTAAGAGTTAAATCTAAAAGATAAGGTTAATATGGTGACCTAAAACTGTCTAAAGCCTATTGGTTGAGCGTTTTTCAACCCATACCTACCTTATTCTCTAAATAAATTATTTTTCAGCCATTATAAACTGAAAATTATTTTATTATAAAATAATATTTCAAGATTTTCCTAAAGTGACCCTCACCTCTCTTATAAAAGGGTACTTTCCCTTCTCTTAATTTCACACCTCCAAATCCATTTAGATTAGCCAAAACCTTCCCAAATATACTCCCAACTTTCCTCCCTTTATTTTAGAGGTCTTAATTTGGTCATAAATCCAAACTAAGGAGCCATTTTGAATAAATCAACAGAAAGAATCCGAAGAAGAGGTAAATATTTCATCACCTCTTTCAAGTTATTTTATTCTTCCACTTTCTCTTTATTTTTTGTTTCCATTATAAAATAATAACTTCAGTATATTCTATATATTTTGATGTTATTATAAAAATGGTACAACCATATTCATTATTCTATCCATCATATGAATGACAAATTCACCATACGTGCGTACGTACAACTTACCATCTCCACATCGTGGTGTAGTTTGTTATTCAAACACTTCATTATTTGGATGGGTATAATAATGAGTATAACTGATTTAAATAATAAATATAACATGTTAATGATTCTGTATATATGATATACCATCCAATTACATATTATTTCACCATCAATATAATGATATTGTCGCTCGTGCGTACGTACAGATTACCGTCTCCACGAACATGATGAGATTCATTCCCCGTCGTAATAATTCAAGAATAATTTTAATTTTATGATTAAAAATAATTTTTAAGAACTTAATATCATTCTAGATATGAATAAAATATATCCTATCCATAACAAACATGGCTTACATAACCGAGCATATAAAGGAAAACGGATCATTTAACACCTGAAACAATGATGCTACTAAAATATTATTAACAAAGCAATATTAGAGGATCATATATGATATCATATTTATGTATATAGTTTTTATATAATTTAATAACAATTATTCAACTATTATATAGAAGGTTAACATACCCTTGAACAAGGAAAATTACAAGGTAAGGTTTAATTCTACAATCTCTTTACTTATCCGAGGTTGTTAATACGTAAGTATCCACTAGGACCTCTTTATCATCCACATCCATGTTTTCTTAAAAATGTAATTCAAAACATTTTTACTATTTACTATACTATGGTTAAAAGTCATTTATACCCTTATTTGACCATATATGTTTTGAAATAAATCTTTCCATCATTTTCCAAACAAGGTACTTTGTGACCTTTTCGACAAAATTATGGTAATAATGTATTTTTTTTAACTTATACGGTGGGTACGGATATTTTCCACTGCTATAACATCATCTAAGATTCCCATACAATATTATAATAATATTTTCAAAATAAATGTTTTCTTTTATAATTATATTAATTTAAAATGATTTCAAAATAGAAAGATATATTTCTCTAAAAAAGTTTTGACTTTATCTATGTCAACATCCTTTGATGGATTTTAAGCTTGTTTGAAGTTGATTTATTATGATAAAAAACTTCCATATTTTATTGAAGGTTTTGTGATATTTTTTACTATGGATGTGTTATTTTTACACCATTCATGGTTTATGGATAATGTATTGACATTTCGTATGCCAGTTTTAATATGAATGTTTATGTTATGTTTAAACCTTTTCATATGAGGAATACATTGGACTTAGTAAGTGATGGATAGAGCTCACTATAGCTCCTAGATGCATCGGTAGGTCTCATGAGACAAAATAGTGTCTTGGAACAAGGCCTTGACAAAATCTTATTTGTAGTCTTGGCATAAGGCCTTGACTATGCGGTTATGAAGTCTGGCATTATGCATTCCATCATTATGGAAGTGGCTATTCATATTTCATGTGATTATTCGATTGGTAGAATATCCATGAAAATAAGTAAATGGAATTATTTGACTGTGTATTTTCCATATTATTCCAAATTTTATGTTTAAAAGGATTTTGTTTTAGTCTTATACATTGCCTTAAATTTTTATGCTTATTTATGAAAGTTTTCGCTATATTGTTATCATTACTGAGCATCTGAGCTCACCCCTTTCTATGTTTTATTTTTCCTAGGATGTGAAGAATTATTTTATGGTTGAACTACAGGGATAGTCTAAGGATATAATTGTGTTCAAAAGGGGACAAAATGTTGTTTATGTTTTTATTTCATGATGTAATGTAAAACTTATGAATGTATCTAGTACTTCTAAGGCTACTAAACTGATCGGTCTTTCGGGACATGATTCCTTGTATCATGCCAATTTTATGTAATAATGAACTGACTTTGGGTAACTGGGGTCAGGGTGTTACAATATATCACAATAGATATATCAAGCCAAAATAAATAATGCAACACATATCATATCAAATCTATGTAAGTACAACAAAATAGTAAAAACCAAAAGCAGAATAATAGGTAACATCACACCAAGAATCACACTAGGTCTGGATATCTTGGACACTCATACCTAACATATAAAATCATGTATGTATCAAGATACTATACATATTCATAGAGTCTAAAGAGTATAGGAACACCCCTGAAAGTGAACCACCCAACAGGTCTAACAAGTCCCTAGAACAATTGGACTAGGGATCAGAGGAAAGAGCCATGAGAAACCCCCCCCCCCCCCCAATAGTAGATGATTCATATTACTATACCTTCCACATAAGTACCCAAGTATTCCCATGTGATATATTTTCTAAAATAGTTCATCAATTCATTTTCATCAAACCATGCTTTAGAAACAGTTTCACAAAACCATTTCACAATGATTTGAAATCCCTTTTCATTTACCAAAACTAGGGGAAACCCATATTATATAAAAAGATAGTTCCAAAAATACACAAAATAAATCATTCATATCATTCCATTTCATTTAATAAAACAATTTATCAAAAATAGAAGCAATGCAGTTCACCAACAAAGGCTAGAGACGGAACCACCTACCTCAAAACTCAGTTCACGCACACCCGTAACAGAACCCACCATAAGAAAGGATTCAACAATGAAAACATAGGCCCTAGAATCAATAATCACACCTTATAATTGATTCAATTTAACAAAAGGGTTTGTGGAGAAGTGGAAACAACACATACCTAAAGAACGCACACCCACTGCACCACAACCAACAAGGGAAATGGCCCCTAGAACAAGATCGCACAATGGATCTAGAGAGAATAAAGAAGAAAAATCACCACGGGTCAACAGATCTGATAAAAAAATGTAATGGTGATACTATGATTAAATAAATAGATAATTAGAAAGGATTAATCACCTAAATAGATTCAATCTAACCACAATAGTGATCAAATGTGGAATGAATCAATATTGATCGAACATAGGCTCCCAAAAATCACAAGAGAAGGGATCTGGGTTGAGAGAAAAGAGGGATATGGAAGAATTAATTAACAATTAGTTGATGAGACACCCTAAAAGATGAAATCATAATACTTACATGATGTGTAACATCTTTACACATTTTATAATCCATGGGGCTCAAGTATTACAAAAAAACGGATGTCTTTTTACTAAAAACCATCCTTTTAACATTACACATCATGTAACCATTATACGACATGTACTCCCATCATGTTGCATACATAGTTCATGAATTGTGTCTGGAAAACAAGTAAATTTCATGGAACCCTTTTAAATTCCTTGAAATCTTCTAGCACATAGCAAAAAATCCACATTCGTACACAAAAACTCTAAACCAAGTTAGGTGTTCTCCAAACTCTGGTATAACCACAAAAATTTGTTAACACGTTTATACTCGGACTCCATTAATTAAAAAAACATACATCCCTAAACTTTATGTCATTTTTTCAACAAATTTTATTCATCCTCAAAAGTCCCCAAAAACCCTTAATTAATGAGGAAAACTAGAAAAGAGAAGTTAATTAACTAAAATCAGGAAACAATATATTACAAAATCTCAAATATAAGACTTTATATCCTTGTTAAGTCATGTGGAATAATTAATTATAGTAAATAGGTGATGCCACTGCCCCTTCGTTAATGAATCATGCTCCCAATTCACATGAGAACCTGATTTGTGACACCATAACACTCTAAATAACATAATAAACATCCCATGCAATACTTTCACTTGAGATTTGATGGTATCTAATGGATGATAAACAACATAAACATATATCTTTAATTTAATATCTTTCTAGATCATAATGTGAGGGGGATAAGGATGGTATTACCTAATCTATGATATGTGGAAAACATCATGAATTTATGTCAACTAAATCAGTAATTCCAATTGATAATCAACATTCCCAAGACTCTCAATGATCTAAAATGTTCCAACATATATCAAATCCAATTTTCCTTATTTTATTAGCTGATAGTGACCCAACTGGGTAGAAACTTTCAATAAAAACTTGTCACCTGTGGAAAACTACAAAGGATGATTCCACTGATCCACATAATATTTCTTCCAAATCTATGTTGTAACCAGACATTGACATATATACTAAATCCTCACAAACATATCTTGAATCAAACTTGGTCCCATCAAGGAAGATGCACACACCTCTTCCCAAAAAAGAGGTGATTTTCATAGGAAACCATACAAATCCTCAAAAGGATTCATTCTGATTGAATAATGATAATTATTATTATAAGAAAACTAAACCATATCTAGATGGCTATCTCAAAATACATAGAAATCCAAGACACATGCATGGATCATATCCTCCAAAATCTGAATAGCACGCTCCATATGGCCATCTATTTGTGGATGATAAGTTGTACTTAATCTGAACTGAGTCCCCATTTCCTCTTAGAGACTTCTTCAAAACCTCTAAGTAAACTGAGGATCCCTATCTAAAACAAGGATGTAAGGAACCCCATGTAACCTCACAATTTATTTCACATACATATTACCTAGATCTTTAACTTTTATGGTGTCTTTGATCGAAATAAAATGAGCTGAATTTTTCAACCAATCAATCACCATCCAGATAGCATACCTCCCTCAAGGTGTATGTGGTAAAACAACAAAAAAATCCATAGATAACTTATTCCATTTCCAAACTGGCACTGAAAGAGGCTGAAGAAAAATGGAAGGTTTCAAATACCCTTCCTTTATCTATTGGTGGGTGTAACAACGAGATGAAAAATCATAAATTTCAATCTTCAAACTCATCAATAAGAATCAAGATCTCATTTCATAATACATATTCATATTGCTTGAATGAATGGTCCATAAAGAACCACAAAAATAAAACAAAACAAAACTTTTCATTGATTCTAGGATGACAAACCAATCCCCAAATCCGAGAATACCATCTGAAGAGAGAGAATAACCATAAACAGTATCCACACCATATAAGTATTCTTTAATTCCTCTAAAATTGACATCCTACTACTGAATCTAAAAAATAGATTCAAGGAGATATAATGATAACTAAACATTGGTCAGAACCATACCTAAAATATCCTCTTGAGCATCTAGTTGTAATAGAGAAAAAAGCCCCATAAGGTTCCACTCTTCCTTTAATTCAAAAATATCATGTGTTGGAACTTTCCTTATAAGAGAATTTGTGACAACATTAGTCTTTCCTAGGATGTAGGAAATATAAAATTCAAACATTTTAAGGAAATCTACCCACCACCTCTATCTAATATTAATGTTTTTTGAGAAAAGATATAGCTTAAAATCTTATGGTCAAAAAAGGTTGTGAACCTTTCCCCAAAATTATAATGTCATCAACACTTAAGCATATGCATAATTGAAAAAATATATAAATTGTTAGTGGGAAATTATTCTCTTGCATTCGAAGCTGATGAGAACCATAATCTACCACATGATCATCCTGCATGAGAACACAACCCAAACCAGTGCTAAAAGAATCATAGAAAATCACATATTATTTACTGAGCTCAGGTAAGATCAGAATGGGAGATGATGTCAAAATTCTTTTCATCTCATTGAAATATGACTAACACTTTTCATCCCATATTAATTTTATCCATTTCTATTTAAGAGTAGTCAAAGGTGACACTAATATTGGGAAATCCTAGAAAAACCATTGATGGTATCCAGCAAGATCAAGGAAGCTTTGGATTTTAAATTCATAATACATTTCTTACCATGAAAAAACATCCTTTACCTTATCAAGATAAACTAATAATCCATGATCATAAATCATGTTCCCTAATAATTTAACTTCTTGAATCCAAAATTTTCATTTTGAAATATTTCAATACAAACAGTGACTTCTCTGGATTTCCAAAACCAAACTCATATGATGCTCACGTTCATGCCCGGATCTTAAATAAACCAAAATATCATCTATGAACACTACCATAAAAGTTTCAAGATACTGATAGAATATTTTATCCATTAAATCCATAAAAACTGAAGGAGCGTTAGTCAGACCAAATGGTATCACAAGATGTTCGTATTAGCTATACCTTCTTCTGAAATTTTTCTTCAGTATATCACACTTCTGAACTCTGATCTAATGATAACATGGCTGAAGATCAATCATTGAAAACCACTTTACCCCCTTTAACTAGTCAAATAAGTCATCCAAATGAGGCAAAGGATAATTATTCTTAACTATTACCTGGTTCAACTTCCGATGGTCCATGCATAATCGAAGTGAATCATATTCCTTCTTGGAAAAGAGCACCAGGGATACCCAAGGTGAAACACTAGGGTGAACAAAACCCTTCTTCACTAGATCTTCCAACTGAATCATGATCTCTTTCAACTTTGTTGGTGCTATATGATATGAAGGTATTAATATCGGTTGCATACCTAGAACCAGGTCAATTTTAAACACTACCTCCCTCTCTAGAGGAAGCCTAGAGAAATATGCTATTAATATGTTAGTAAAATCCAAAAAAAATAGTAGGAATATAAATAGTAAAAGATATTTCATCGGACATAACTACTATAGTAGACAATAAACTCCTGATCTCTAGATGGAAAGTTCATACATGACCAAACCTCAGATTCAACTCTCCCTGAAACACATGTGTTCTCTCATTGACCATAAGAAACGTGACATGTCAATGATAAAAATAAACCTCAACGTAATGATAAAAAATACAATCCATCTTGATGATTATGTCAAACAGATCCATATTGAGAACAAGAAAGTCTCAGACTAGCTTCACATTAGGTATTTATAGCACAAAAGATGGACACTGAAACCCCTGCTCTTTCCTCTTCCCTAGAGGTGTCACTAACTCCATGAAAAAATAAATGAGTTCTATTATAATGGTAGTCATATAAAAAATGGACAGATATAAATGAGTGGGAAGAACTCGTATCAAATAAAGAAATCGATGTTGAAGATGTAATAAAGATGATACCTATTACTATCGTTAGACCTTCATCTACCTCCTCCAGTAACTCATCTACTATGTGAAGTTTCTTCACTACTAGTTCATATGGCTAGATACCTATAGTTATTGAAGGATCTAACTATTCCACAATATCCTTTGGAGCTGACGAACCCTGACCATATTGAGGTGTAGACATAGCCAGATATAAATTTTTTAGATTCCCATAATGTCCAAAACCATTGAACATCTTTACAGGTGAAGGACATGAATGTCTGGTGTTCCAAAATTTCTTTACCAATAGAAATTCATAGGCACACTACTAGATATAATTGGAGGTTCTGAAGAGGCATGCTTCCAAGAACCACCTCCACCACTCCTACAGTGATCTTTCCAATTTCCCTTTTTCTCTAGCGCGCCACTGAAGCTATAAATAGGTGGAAGAGAATGGGAAGAATATCTAACCTTGCTTGTTATATTCATTTCTTCCATCAGATCCCTATCAATTATCTATTCATATGTAAAAAAGATTTATCATAAATACCTATGATCTAAAATTTGTTCGTAAACCTTACAGGTAATTATGAGCATTCAACTAGTCATTCTTCATAATTTCTGGTAAAAACGAACCAACTTAGAAAACCGACTGGTGTAAAATGACACTGAATGCTCTCCCTGTTATAAAGATAGGCACTCTAGAGACTTTATCATCATAAATGACTCTAGAAAAAATTGCTGGAAGATGAGGGTTTTGAAACCCTTCCAGTCCAAGCCCACGTAGCTATCCTCCTATACCATATAATCCCACCAACACTTGTTGGGACCCTCAAGTCTGAACTCTACACACTTCACTTTGATACTCTCAGGTGTATCTATAAAGTAGAATATATGATCAATATTTTAAAGCCTAACATCCACCTCTTGAGTTTCATTCGTACTTTTAAAGGATGGTGTCTTCTCACACAAGAACTCCAATGATCGATCTTGTTCTCCTATAGCTCCTGAATGTACCTCAACAACTATATTCTAAACTTGTGATGCATTATAGTAAACAACAAGAACTTCTTGCACAATAGCCATGATAAAATTATGATTCATCAGAGGATTCCCATGAGGAGCATCATCTTTACCCTCCTGAGGAACTCACGGAACACATCTCAGAGGCATATTGATGTACACTAAAATAAAATAAATGATTAGGAAATAGAATAATCTCATTTCAAACTAGAAAAAAACCATAATAACAAACTGATATAAACATAAAAACTAAAAAAAATAGATGCACATACCAATATATCATGGTAACTTGAGTCTCATCATGGTAATATTTTCCCAAGAACTCACTAAAATCTACCTCTCAAGTCCCAACAATCCTATATCCAGTCTATAAAACTTCCCAAGACAACGAAAAACCCTAAAACCTAGGATTTATGATACCAAACTATAAAGAACAGACCCAAATACTCTCTCAAACTCGTACCCAACCCAATCCATCACATACCTTAAGGGTGTTTTGGATCACTATGGTAAGATGAATAGAACCCGGGCATCAAAAAACAACATGAGGGAAGGATTTAACCCAACCTAAAGAAAAAAAACATGTCATATGTATGCATAATAGAAATAAACAATGGAATATATAGATATATTCTATAAAATATAAAGAACATTGGAAGTAATACAATTGAAAAAGGTTGGAATGAATCTATAATAAATAATTCTAACCATAAAGAACTAAAAACTCAAATAGTCAATCCAAATACTCCATGTGATAGTGTGGGAAACTCCCACTGTCTCACCACCAGCTACACAAAATCCATTTGACAGAATGCCTCACCGCCTTACTATGGTGGCTTGAATTTCCCTACATCCAAATACATAACAAGGTCTATTCACCACCAAAGGGGTGCACAGGGTGTGAGCTAACATGATTAATAGGATCTCACCCAGGTCTTCCATATTAAGTCTCTAAAAAATAATCCAAGCATACTCAAATTTGAATAAAATAATGCATGATAATATTTTAATAGTTTTTATATCAAAAGAATATCAAAACAATTTAATTTCCAATTTTTATACATTTCTCAATTAAGTAGGTAAATTGGTTTCAAATAATTTCATTACCATATATCATAGTAGATATATCAAGTCAAAACAAATCATGTATCACATATCATATCAAATCTATTACAGTACAACAAAACAGTACAAACCGAAAGTATAAGCATAGGTAACATCTCACCAGGGATCACAGTAGGTCAAGATAGCTAGGACACTTGTACCTAACATAGAAAATTGTGTATGCATCAAGCCACTATACATATGTATTTAATCTATAGATTAGAGAAACATCCTATAAAGTGACTAATGGGTCTAAAAATTACCTAAAAAAATTGTCCTAGGCAGCATAGGAAATCACCATGAGCAAACCCACCAAACAATGGATACGACCTATTACTATACCTTCCACCTAAGTACCCAAGGCTTCCCTTGTTATCTATTTTCCAAACTAGTTTATCAATCCATTTTCATCAAACCATGCTTTGAAAACCATTTCATAAAACCATCTCAAAATGATTTAAAAACCCATTTTCATTTACTGAAACTAAGGGAAAACCATATTTTATAAAAAAAAACTAGTTCCACACACACACAAAACAAATTATACATATCATTCCATTTCATTTAAAAAAAATTTATCAAAAATAGGAGTAATGTGGTCCATCAATATAGGCTAGATATGAAACCACCTACCTCAAAACTTGGGTAGCACACGCCTGCAAAAAAACCCATGACAAGAAAGGATTAAACAATGAAAATGGAGGCCCTATAATAAATAAACACATATTAGAATGGATTCAATTTAATATAAGGTTTGGCAGAGAAGAGGAAACAACACATACCTTAAGAATGCAACTTCTCTACACCATAACCAATAAAGGAAATATCCCCCGAAACAAGATCGCACAATGGATCTATAGACAATCAAGAAGAAACATCACCAAAGGTCAAAGAATCCAATAAAAAAACATAATAGCACTACCATGATCAAACCAATGAATAAACAAAAAGGATTAATCACCTAGAGAGATGCAATCCAACCACAGTGCTGATCAAATGTTGAGCCAATCAATCTGGATCAAATGGAGGCTCCTAAAATCATCGGAGAAGGGCTCTAGGTCAAGGGTAGAGAGGTATGTGGAAGAATGAATTAAAAATAAATTTATGTAGCATCGTAAAATCTAACCTTCTGATAGTTACATGATGTTTAACCCCTTTACATATAATGTAATCCATGGGGATCAAGTATGTCGAAAAACCTGACGCCTTTTTATTAAAACCTGATCTTTTAACATTACACATCGTGTAACTATTACACAATATATACTCCATTCACGCTATGTACACAGTTCATGACTTGTGTTTTGAGACCAAGTACACATCATGTAACCCCTTTACACACTATTTTATCTCCCAACACATAGTAGAAAATCTAGATTCTTACACAAAAACTCCAAACCAACTCAGGAGTTCTCTAAAATAGGGGAGAACCCCGCAAATCCATTAACACATTTATACCCAGACTCCATTAATTCAAAAAAAATACATCCCTAAACTTTAAGTCATTTTTCTCAGCAAATATTCTCCATCTTTAAAAGTCCCTAAACACCACCAAATAATGAGGAAAAAAGCAAAGAGAAGAGAATTACCTTAAAGTGAGTAACAAGAGGTTACACATCTTGGGTCTCCCATGACCTAAACTAGCATCTTCTCCCCCATGGTGATGTAGGTACCAGGTTCTCAACAGAATCATAAAATGGGGGAAATTTATTTCCCCTCTGTATTTAATTTTTGAGATTATCTCTAGTTAAGAACCACTCAGTAATCAACCCAATGATGTCATGTGAATTAAAAAATCATAAATAAAAAAATCATGAGTACTTTTTTATTTTGATCAAACACATATTTTGCTCATTTATAGTTATTATCACTTGAATTAATAAAGTTTAGAACCCTCTAGATCATCTACACACACTCCAAAATCATTTTGATGCACCAATCATCAATTTATAGGATCTAGCATGGATAATTAACAAATCCTTCAATGTATCGATGATTGCTGGTACATTATTTCTTCGATCCAAGAAGTATTTCTTGAATTAGGGTGCTCATATATTCACTTATTCTTTCTAAGAAGAGTGAGGGAGGCGATAGGTGACCTCAAATTCATGGGGTGAATAGTCCTTCAAATTATGACTTAATTTTTACTTATATAGGAAGGTTTAACATATTAAAATTTAAGTTTGTACCTTTAATAAGTTAACCCTTCTAAACTAAACCATATTCAAAACTTATGACCTAGTAAACGAACCACAATTGTCATAGGTGTTTTATCACTTTCTTATAACATAAAAAAATATGTTATATTATAAAATTAAAGTCATTAACTTGACTCGTCTCTATCATAAATATTTAACAAACCTTGAATAAATAATATTTGTTCATAAAATATTTCCTTGTATTCACTTAATAACTTGTGGATACTTAGAGTTAATAAATTCAACACTTATTATTATAAAATTGAATAATACTAAATTTATTCACTTTCTTTTGATCTTTAAAACTCATACATAACTTGACCCCCATCATGGATCTCATTGTATCCTAAACTCAAATTCATTAGAATTGTTTAAGCTACTGAATGTGCTTTGATTGTGACCCACTAAACCCTTATCTTGAAAGAAATGAGCATCACTCATAGACCAGGAGCAGTTTTTAGAAACACGTCACTCCTATGGAGGTAATTTTTAGTCACAATAATGAAAACCACTCATAAGAGCATACACAATATAATATAATCACTTTATCTTCTAATGTATTGTAAATAAGGACACAAAATTTTTGTCACCATCCTTACATGCTTTATTTATTCTTTTAATAACCTTACCATATGGGTTTACCTTATTCTACCATAGAAATGGATTTAATAAAGTTATTACCATCCAGGTCAACTAGGCTCAATATATCTCTTCCTCTATTCAGAAGTGAAAAATTATATCTTGATCATTCAATCAATTATATACCACCACTGAATCACCTGACACAAGTTACCTCTTCACAAACACAAATTTCATGGTTTTTTTCTTGCATCGAAGTACACAATCAAATGATACACTTTCATACTGACATCAAGTGGAGATACCAATACAAATTTTCAAGATAGGAACATCTAATAACACTCAAAACATGTGGTGTTCCCATAGGTGGGTGAATCCTGATTACCACCTCTACTCAAGATCACCAAGCACGAGCTTCATGAGAAGAACTATAAATTATTATAAGCCACCATCACTTGATAGCTGGAAATTATCTATGTCTCATTAGTATGATGTATCAAGATCATAGGATATATGTTTAAGATTACTATCATTGTATCTTGAGGTTTTCATTATATATAGTAACTTCTATAACCTTTTAATACAAAAAATAATCCCAAGAGATTACCATGTAAATAGTGTGATCAGAATTAATAACACTATTGTTGTAAGAATACATCATGCATAAATATTTGTAAACTTGATATGTTAATCTAAAAGTATTGGATAAGTTGGGTCTAGGGTATCCACTTTTACAACACTACCACTTACACTAGATCTAACTTGCTAACTATCAACATGTTATCTCTTACATGATAATATCATGCTTCTATTAGGATTTTTCCATTGGGCCTTACATGTTTTTTTACATGGCTAATCTACTATCTGCAACTTCACCTCCTTGAGTAAAATCCCTCAAGATATTATATCCCTAAGTTTATCCCTTTTTCTTATGTTATAGTCTTGAAATATTGGCCAGTACTATCAATGTAAACTTATCATAATTTATATCATGATAATACTTTACTTTCTAAGTATGATTCCAAGAACTAAAACAAATCATTGTGTATTAAAACTGCTTCTTTAGCTACATCAGAAGACACAACATTCTCAGTATTTATAGATATGGATATCATTAGATTCAATGAGCTTATCTTGCTCATTTCCTTCACCTAATGGAAATGTTAGATCAAAAATAACTACAGGAAGGCTAGTTTTATATCCCCTTGATGACTAGTGTTTCTTCCTCTCTAATTTCCAGGTACACACCCCTAGTACTTTATCAAGTACAATTAGATATTTATGACTACTGCCTGTATAGTTCTCATGGATTAATGTGATATTTTCCTAATATAATATATGTATGGGAAATATCAAATCTAGTATATACCATGGAATATATGATAGATCCATCGCTAAAGTATATGGAGTTCTACTCGTCATATTAATCACTTCATATCACAACAAAAAAACTAGATTTTTGCAGTGTTTTTTAGCCATGTTCTCTTAAAACATAGATAAATTTTAATTTAGTCGTGCTTCCATGAAAATACATCTAATTTAGTTGTGTTTCAAAATGTCGCTAATTTTTAATTTAGTTGCATTTTAAAACATGGCTAAATTTCCTTCAATCTAAAATAAAACTAAGTTAATATATGTGTATATATAATAATTTATACATGTATATATACACATATATTAATATATTCATATATTCATATTTTTCTGTGTGCTTATATATACATATATATATTAATTTACACTAATTAATATATATATATATATATAATTACACACACACACACATATATATATATATATATTAATAAATATACTTATGATAATTTATACATATGTATTTACACATATATAAATATATTAATTTATATTTATATATATATATATATATATATATATTTGTGTGTGTGTGTCTATTTATATATATATATATATTGAATTACATGGTAGGTTCAGGGGTGGGGTACAAAGGAAATAAAGTTGTAGACGTGGAGGTTTGAAATCAGGACCTCCTCAACTCACCGCCATGGGTACAGTAGGGGTGTAACCACTGAACTTCACCCTATATGGCTATATTGAAATATGTGTGTGTGTGTGTGTGAATATATATATATATATATATATATATATATATATATATATATATATATTTAAATTAATATTTTAATATATAAATAAATATATAAACTTATAAATATTTATATGAACACACACAAATATATTAACATATAATATGTGTGTGTGTGTGTGCCTGTGTGTGTGTGTGTGTATTAATGCATATACATGTACAAATTAAAATTTTAATATATAAATAAATATATAAACTTATAAGAATTTATACATACACAAATAAATATATTTACATGTAATATAAATAATATATATATATAAACACATATTGATTTATAAATACAATCATATTAATTTATAGATATATATAAATATAATATATATATATATATATATTAATATATTAATATATATTAATATACATATATACATAAATTAATATTTTAATATAAAAATAAATATATAAATTTATAAGTATTTATATATGCACACAAATATATTAACATATAATATAAAAATAATATACATATATATATTAATTTATACATATATATAAATATAATAATATATTTATTTATATATTTATATATTTATTTTTAAATATATATTAATTTATAATAATATATATATATATATAAGTAAATTAATATTTTAATGTATAAATAAATACATAAACTTATACATATTAATACACACATAAATATATTAAAATATAATATAATTTTGATATATATATATATATATATTAATTTATAAATATAATCATATTAATCTATACATATAGACAAATAGAATATCCTCTTGAGGTGGTGCTTGAGTGGTTAACACTTTTATCTTACACCAAAGACCCAAGTTCAAATCTCGATGGGGGGTTATTTCTGAAGTTATTTTAGTAATACTTTAGAATCACTGTAGAAGGTATTGTAATGACAATGTGGTATTAAAACGATTCACCTTAATTGGGATTTCAAACTACAAATTTGGGCCTATGGACCACAAGGCCTTCAGTCCATCAATGGGTTTCAGGCCACAAGGCCTTTGGCTGACCATTGGGCCTTTGGCCCACTGATCCTTCGGTCCATCAAGGGTCTTTAAGCCACGGGGCCTCTGGGACATGGAAAATGGTAAAAATGTGACATGGTGAGATTTGATGAACATCTCGGCCCAACAGTCTAGCAGTGCAAAAAACAATATACAAACATTATTGGGTGAGCATCTTTGAAAGAGGAATGAATGTGTTGGCGCCTATCATCAACTATCGATTCCCACAAATTTCTAATGTGGGGTAGATGGTTGCCCTGCAACGTGAGTATCAATATAGTGGGACTAGTTAGATGATGTGGTACAACAGGCAAGCAATGCAGTAGGGGACCATGCAAGCAAAACCAGGTGGGCGGATCGAAATATCAATGAGTGTTTTGACACTTATCATCTGACCCTCTTACCCTATGGGTATCTGATGTGTGATGGAGGCGTTCCCTTATATGGTGCATCTATCCAATTCAAAGAAACGACTCTTGGTGGGGGGGATGCAGCTTTCAAGACTAGGAACACGTGTGTGATGACTACTAATAGGGGGTGGAAAGACATAAGTTTGGTGACATGAAGCAAGATGCTCATTTTGGGAAAGTCATGTTTTTGGTCTTCAAGTCACTGGGCCTTCTGGCCACCCATATTCTAAGGTCTCTGGACCTTTAATCCATGTTTGTAATAAATAGGTTCAGTGAGTGTTTGTCATTCCTTATGGGGAGGGATGGGGCTTGACCTATTAGAGTATCTATGTGTGCATGTGTTGTTTGGTTGTTAGTAATCTCATTTACCTATAATATATTTAAATATAATAATGTATATGTTTGTATATGTTTATATATATATACACACACATAAATTAATATTTTAATATATAAATAAATATAAAAACTTATAAGTATATATACACACACAAATATATTAACATGTAATATATATATATATAATCATATTAATTTATACATATATATAAATATATATTAATTTATATACATATATATATTAATATTTCAATGTGTAAATAAATATATGAGCTTATAATAATTTATACACAAAAATATATTAACATATAATATATATATATATATATTGATATTCTAATATGTAAAAAAATATAAATATATAAGAATTTATAAATTCTCGCACAATATATTAATAGATAATATAAATATAATATAATATATATTTGTGATTTTGTGTAATAATATAAACTTATAATATATATTTTTGTGTGTGTAATTTATATAAATTTATTATATATGTTTGGTTAATTACAATCCCCTCTACCTATAATATTTAATATATATTAATATATATTCTTGTGTGTATATGTGTATAATATATATTAATATATGTAGTTGGGGTGGTGCCCGAGTGATAAACACCCTGTAATCCTGTACCAGAGACCCATGTTTAAATTCGAGTGGGGGTTATTTTTGAAGTTACTATAGTGATATTATAGAATTATGGTAGAAGGTACTGTATTGGTACTATATTCAGTGAAATATTCACCATAATTGGGATTCTGGGCCACAGATTTGGATCTACAGGCCACAGGGCCTTCGGGTCATCAATGAATTTTATGCTATGGGACCTTTGAACTACCATTGGGCCTTTGGGCCACCGTTACTCTAATCCATCAAGGGCCTTTTATTCATAGGGCCTCTATTCCATATAAATTTGGAAGGATGTGACACAATAGGGATTTGATTAACGACACGGTACAACAAGCAGGCAGTGCAGTATGACGACATTCAGGCATTATCGGGTGGGTGACCTCGAAAGATGAATGTGCATGATAACACTCATCATCTACCATCAGTCCCCATGGATTTCCAATGTGGGATAGATGAGTGACCTGCCACATGACTATAAATGTAGTGGGGCCATTCATATGGTTTGGTGTAATTGACAGGCGATATAGTGGGGTGTCACGCAAACATCGTCGGGTGGGAAGCTCAAAAGATAGATGAATGTGTTTACACCTATCATCTAACCCTATTCTCCTATAAACCTTCGATGAGGAATGGAGGGGTGTCCTACTATGGTGTATTAGTGGATATTATAATACAATGATTATTGGGGGAGACTTAGCTTTCAAGACTGAGAATACGATGTGATAACTACTAACAGGGGATGATGATGCATAAGTCTGATGACTTGTCATGAAGTAGGATGCTCATTCAGGGAAACCATGTATCTGGTATTTGGTTTGTTGGGCCTTAGATCCACCCATGTTATAAGGACTCTGTGTCTTTGAGCCTCTGTTTCGTGTTTGTAATAAATAAGTTCAACGGGTGTTAGTCATTCCTTATATGTAATAATGAAGCTTGACCCACTAGGATGTCTTGGTGTGTGTTGTTTGGTTGCTTATAATGCCTTCTACCTATAATAATATATTAATGTATATTTTTGTGTGTTTTTGTGTCAATATAAACTTATATATTGATTTATATATATATTAACATATATTTGTGTGTGTTAGTGTATATAATATAAATATAATGTGTGTGTGTGTTAATATATATTTGTGTGTGTATATATATATTAATATAATCTTACAATATATATTTGTCTATGTGTATATATGCAAATTAAAATTTTAATATATAAATAAATATATAAACTTATAAGTACTTATATACACACACTCAAATATATTAATATATAATATAAATAATATATATATATTAACATATATATTATAAAATATTCATATTATTTTATGTGTATTAGATTGTATATTAATATATGTATGTGTTAGTACATTAATATATTATATTTATATAAAAATGTATAAATTTATGTATGTCAATATATAAATATATATAGAGTAATGTTGAAATAAGCTGGGGTCAAGCCCATTTTTATTAAGAAAATATATAGAGAGAGTAATATAATATTATTCAGATGTGTATTGTGCCGTAATGGTTCAATTACTTGTTTGTAGCCCTTTGAACTTAGGATAAAATCTTGAGGGACTTGGAATTTATTTATGTTGTGGTGGTAGGCATGAGGTGGTTGGGGCATCATCAAGGAATTTTTGTGCACATACTGAATTTCAAAAAATCGGTTTCATTAAAAAAAATCGTTAAAATTTTTTTGGGAAAAAATGAATTTGTTTAAAAAAACAATTACGCACATTTATCTAAAACATAGTTAATTTTTTATCAATTTGTATTTTAAAAAATAAAGGTAAGTCATGTGTAGCTAAATTATTCATGTTTATAAACACATCTAATTTATTTTTTTGTATCATACAACTTACACATGTATTCTTAGAGATATTTATTCCATGTAACATTGGAAAAAATCTCTCTCAAATTGTTCCAACTTATATTTTTCAATTATTTTTCAGTTTATATAATTTGACCTGGTTTAAAAAACCCATAGATCTACCTCAAAAGATAGTGTTCCCTAAAACTTAGGTTGCTAATTTAAGTCAATCTTTTGAGAGTTTCTTTCAATCTAGTCATAAATAGTAGTAATACTAATCAATTATTTTTTATATGTTATCAAACATATCTGTCTAGGAAAACTATAGTGTGCCAACTAACATAATATTGACACATAAAATACATTCATTTCAAATAAATATTTTATGATCACAATGCTTGTATTAGTCCCTAAATGGATCTATACAACTTTCATTCCTTATTGTAATTATATGGTGTCACTAACCCTTTTTTTTCATCGTATAGACATTTTCCATAAAATTTCCTCCAAGTAAGATGGTCTTGACATCTAATGCCCAATATAATGATCATAGAAAATTGTTATGGTAAGTAGAATTCTAATGGATTTAATAATGATATCTTGGTATAACCAATCAAGCCTTATTGGTACCATTCTTGTACCACCCATGTATAGTTTCTCTCGAATACCCATCAATGGTTGTATATCAATCGGAAAAATTACCAAAATAATTGATTTTGGTATATGAAATCCATTTTTTTAATTCATATTCATTTGTTATATCATATTATTATTATTTACTACTTCCTTTTGTGATAAAGATTCTTTACTCTCATTGAGTAATATATCACCTTGATTTGGTGATCTAAAACCATCACTATTGGTTTTAACTTTCCAACACAATATGTGTCATTGGAGCATTCCTTTTTCATGAGCTCTTGTGGAACTTGTTCCTATGAAAACTATTTTTGTTTCTCAAAACTTGAATTTATCCAAGTCAATATTTTTCTCTCCATATCAAATAGAGATGTGAAGCCTCTTATAGAAGTAGTCTTTAACTTTACTATAACTTTTCTATATTAGGAATTTATGTAATATCCTTTGAAATTTTATGGATAATTACCTAAGATACAACTTGTGTTTTCTTGATTCCATTTTGTTTCATAACTTAGTCTTAATAAAAAATCTATATCTAAACACATAAATTATGAAATAATGAATTTATTTTATACTATAACTCATATGATATCCATTTTTCATTATAGTTGGCATATATTTAAGGGTTTATGATGCTATTTTTTAAATCATGTCTCGAAAGGGATAATGGAATACTTTCAAGACTTATAAATCTCATCATTGACCCCCCCACTAAAATCATGGATTTAATGTGTATAAGGAAATGTGAGTTTAGGAATTTATTCACTCTATATTTTAATGATTAATGAATACTTAGTTAAGATATACTCCAATAATCTCATCCATATTATCTAATATCTTTTACCAATTGTATTTAATTCTTTATTTAGAATTCCTAAAACTTCATAAAATAATCTCATGAAGTATATGAATTTTACCTCTAGATTCTCCTTAGAATATTTTACATGGTTAATCTGAACTAACTTTAAAAAATTTTGCAGATCACCTTTATTTCTAAAGTTTTTGTTACCGGGACAAAGTATTATCTTGCCACAATTAGGTATAAATCTTATTTTTTATTTTCATCATTTATTATTGATAATTCAAGTATTAATAAACTATTATATGAGTATGAAATACCAAAATGAAATCACTTCAAAAATTAAAAAATGTTTCATTATGTCTAATGGACACATGAGATAAATGTCTTTATAATATTCAATGTAGAATAATAGTTCAACAAGAATAAATCAAATTGGAAAAATAGAAGTCATGTTCTTCTCACTACTGACATAGGAATCAATCTTCTCAACTACTAGGAGAATTTACATTACTTATTGTAATTTTTTTGGATTTCCTTAGTTTCTATATTTTGATAATGATATATAAGTCACATATTGTATCTAATATCCAAGAAATAAAATAGAAATATTACAATCAGTGATGAATATACCTGAAGCAAAAGATTTTACTTGCTTCTTCTTCAATTCAATTCAATTTCTCTTTAAGTGGTCTTTCTTGCCACATGCGAATAAAATAGAATTTTTTATGCTCTCCTTATTTATATTTGGTTTATTAGAAATTTGTTTTAAAGTTACCTTTAGCATTACACTTTCCATTTTCCTTTTCACCTTTTCATTCTTCTTCTTCACTATAAGAACTAATGATTTATATTTATTTAATTTATTATGTTCTTGGAGAACCTTACCCAAAATTCATCAAAGTAGTCTCTCCACAATGTTCATTTTACAATTCTTAATGAAACTGGAGTAACTGGGTGATAAGAATGTGAGAATGAGATGTATTGAAAGATCATGATTCGATCAATATACTCTATCAACTTGAGTATATGAGGATCAACCTGAACTTCATATTTAAATTTACATATGTTTGGTGTAATAATAATATCATTAATTTCTTTCTTCACTTTATCCACATAGTCATAATAGAGATGAGACAATATGGTATAAACATTCAAGTCCTCATGTTTCTTTTGTAACTCACTTGACATTGGTGATAACTTTATGATGTAAACATAAAATATATCATCCTTGAGTCCCATGTAAGCTTAACTTTCACCCTCACTTACTTTAAATAGTATCTCATCAGGTAGCGAGGACTCCATCACATCCAATTTCCTTTCATTTTATGATATTATACACAAATTTTTGTGCCACTCCTGAAAATTATTATTGGTTACAAAATTTTCTTTGTTCAATATTGATCACAATGTCTTTTTTGTATTAAGTTCCATTTTTCTACAAAATTAAACACAGTATATTAGGTTTTTTATTTTTATTAACAATTATTATACATTATATATTTATTAATCAGAAATGTATTATTCTATTTTACCAAATCCTAGTATCCCTAAACTACTAGATTCATAATATTCTGCCTTTATAATATTCTAGTAAAAAGGATCCTTCAAAAATTCTCCTCATAGTCTAGGATTTGGATATGGAACTACTCATAGAGTTTCCATGTAGTATTTTGGCTATTCAATTGCATTAAATTGTGGATCTTTGATTTTTTGAGTGGATTCCTCTCACCTATGAATCCTTAACTTG
This sequence comes from Viscum album, assembly GCA_963277665.1. Taxonomy (NCBI): domain Eukaryota; kingdom Viridiplantae; phylum Streptophyta; class Magnoliopsida; order Santalales; family Viscaceae; genus Viscum; species Viscum album. Next base: position 573,077,263 of record OY728151.1, read on the forward strand.
GATTCTATCAATACCTTCCTATAAAATTTCACCAAGCGAGTTATAGTTATTCCATTGATGCTAATTTTATTAAAGTAATCCCACCATTTTTATTATAAATCCCAAATGGGAGTAGGCACCATCATTTATGGATGACAATCACCTCATACGAATGTTTCATTCTAACTTAAGTGGTGGAAGATGTTTTCAACTTAATATTTACTTTGAAGAATTTTTAAAGTTTTTATTTATCTTAATAACTAAAATCCATTTCTATTTATCATGTTTATTACTATATTATCACACTCCCAACTTAATCATGCATAAATTGAAAACATTCATCATGCATGTTCATTTATTTTATTGATGCATGCTCGTTCACTACACTATGTGATCATGTATCATCTACACATTCACAAATAATTAACCATGCATAATAAAATAAATAAAAAATAATGATCATGGGATATTTATAATATTTGATCTATTAAATGAATAATGGATCAACTTAGACCTTAGGGGAAACTCCTTAAGTCATGTCTAACTCAAGTTACAGTACTCACCCAATCCAATGCATCAAAGTATTTTATGGTGTTTCACGGAGTCTCAGTGTGAACTGCATCACCTTTCTTCCTCCACATTATACAAAAATACTCACATGCTAGTGAGGAGATTTTAGGAATATAGGATACAAATAAATAATTATCTCCCATGTACATGAAGACTCTTATACATATAATGAGGTGAAGGGGCTATATGCATATCACTGTTTATTAATTAATTATTAAAAAATCACACATTGGAATAAATAAATATCATATATACATTACTTAGTCTACCTCATGATCAGATGACATGAATTAAACTCATATATTAAAATTAAACATGCCCATAATTAAACTTGAGGGAATTAATTATGAATTAAAATAAATTAAACTAATTTTAACTCACAATTTTTCTTGTCACGTGATAAAGAAAAAAATAAATTAAATTATATATATTTTTAAAATGTATGTGTAATTTTTAGGGATTTTTTGTGCTTTTCAGAACATGACCCCCCCCCCAACCTAAAGGGTTAATGGACCCTAATTGGGATTTGATTAGTTGAGCAAGTCGAGTGGGATCCAACTAAGACTAATTCGGGTGGGATTGAACAAGGTGTGGTCGAATAATTAGTGAGAAGTGACCTGCACCTGAACATGAGGTTTGTCCTACGTTGCATCAAAATAAAACAACTTTTTTATTTTAAAAAATACCACCACCGGCAAGTGGCAGGTGGCTCCTGACCCACAACAACACAAGGCATTTAATTATAATACGTGGTCAGATTTTTTTCAATCATAGGTCCCTTGTATTTTTTATCATTCTTTTTATTTTTTTCTTCATATTGATGTGGACTGAGACCCCCTACCAGGTCTTCTTCTTGTTGAACACACCTGCAGTGGCTACGCACTCCCTTCATGGTTTTATATATATATATATATATATATATATATATATATATTAATTTTAATTTCTTTATCCCAAAAATAATGTTTCCATCTTTGGATGGCCATTACTCGGTTATTCGACTTTGGATTGAAGAATCTTCAGTGGTGTTGGGACTGTAATGACGTACTCTACTCGAATTCAAGAAAATTTTATTTTAAATTTGACTTAAGTAATCTCACAATCAGTCTGATACCACTTGATGGTGTTGAGTTTAAAGACAAAGTATGAAAGTGGTGAAAACTAAAAAAATTCTACCAAATTGACATCAAAATGTCATCTCTATTGAAGCACCACCCAATAATCAACCCAAGGATATCATGTGATTTTGATCAAATGTGTGTTTCACTTGTTTCTAGTGATCATCACTTGAAGGAAGTGAGTTCAAAACCCTCTATATACTCCATGAACACTCCAAAAGACTAGTAATGCATTGATCATTGATTTTTGGGAGCTATCATAGAGAATCATGAAATCCTTTGATGTATTAACAGTCATCGGAGCATTGTTTCTTAAATCCATTCAGGATTTCTTGGATCAAGGTGCTTGGATATTCACTTCCTCTCTCTAAGGAGGAGGGGATATAAGCTCTCAAATTCATGGGATGAATAGTATTTCAAATTATGGCTTAATTTTTACTTATATATATAGGTTTAACTTATGAAAATTTCAATTTGGACCTTCAATAAGTTAACCCTTATAAATTATACTATAGTTGAAACTTATGACCAAGTAAAAAAGTTATAATTTTTATAAGTGTTTTATCACTTGCTTGTAACATCAAAAATATGTTATTAAATAAAATTTAAGTCATTAAATTGACTCATAATTCCCATAAATATTTAACAAACCTTGAATAACTAATATTAATTTGTAAAATATTTTCTTATATTCACTTAATAACTTGTGAATACTTTGAGTTAATAAATTTAGAACTCATTATTTTAAACTTAAATAATATTGAATTTATTAATTTCCTTATGATCATTCAAACTTGGACATAACTCGACCCCCACTATGGGTCCTACCATGTCCTAAAATTCAATTCATTAGAATTTTTCAATCTTATGAATATGCTTTATGTGTGTCCCTTTAGGACCTTATCTCAATTGCATTTAATGTCACACATAGGCTAGGAACGGTGTCTAAAAACACATTAAGGACCCTAAGGATATAAGTCTTAGTCGTAATAATGAAATCCACTCATACAAACATACACTGTGTGATATAATCTCTTTGTCTTGTGATATCTCATAAAATATGACACACAATTTATGTCACCATCCATACATGCTTTATTCATTCTTTCAATAACCTTATTGGGTGAACTTATTTTATTCTATCATGGCCATGGATTTAATAAATGTACTACCATCCATGTTAACTAGGATCAAGACATTTATTCCTCTACATATAGAAGGCAATCATTTCTTAATCATTCAACCAATGTCATACCACTAATGATGCACCTGATGTAAGATAGCATGCCACAAACATAAATTTTATGGTTTTTATCTTACATAAAAGTACACAATCAAATGATATGCATAGATAATGACCACAATTTAATATAACAATAAAGATTTTAGTTGATAATAATGTCCAATGACACCCAAAACATGTGGTGTTCCTATAGGTGGGTCAATCCTCGTGATATCCTTTACTCGAGATCACTAAGTACAAACTTTATGAGAAGAAGTCTCGATGCTTATGATTCCCCAACACCTGATGTTTGACATAATTTGTGTCTCATAGGTATGATCTATCTAAACTATAATACATGTGTTTAAGATTACTTTCATAATATCTTAAGGATCTCATTATAGTTGGGAACTATTATAACCTTTTGATACAACAAATAATTCAAGGAAATTACCATTTAAATAGTGTACTCAAAAGTAATATCACTATTATGGTAAAAATACATCATGAATAAATCTTTGTATACATGATATTGTAACAAAAAATAACTACTTAAGTTGGGACTACGGTTACCACTTTTACAATAGGTGACATAGTCATCAGGTGAATCTATTTCCCACAACACCATTAGAGCACCTGTTATGAACATAGGAGGCTCGATTCCACCTTAATTCTAGGTCCACAAGGTCTTATTCAACCCATATATACCCTTATAAGGTATTTATATCAGATAACATGAAATTATATTGTGACCCTCAACCACTGGTGGTTGAGGAATAAACAAGTGTTTAAGGGTCCATCACAACCCATGACACTTCTATTCTAGGCATTGGATTTTAAGGAAAACAATTCAATTTAATTCCAAGATCGATCATGCATAGGTGTCCAGACTGCATATCACATGAAAATCATAAAATGAATAAACCTTAGGGAAATGTTCAAGGACCGCCTGCCTCATTCAAAGTTCTTCCCTTTTATCGAAGCTCATCCACCATCATCAAATCTCTTACAATATTGTGTCAAATCCCAAGTCTCTATACCAAGAAATCACGCTCAAATAATTAATTATAAAATTTTATAATTAATAAATCAATTTATTAAAAATATGTATAATGATCAACAACTCATTATAAAATATCCACTCTTTGAAACCTCAAGCGATGGCATACCAACATCTCGTGGAATTCTCCCGGTATCCCTATGAAAAAAATCCCCATCACACAGAAACCATTAATTTTATAATTTTATCCAATTTAATTTAAAATACTAAATAAATAATTTAAGTGGAATTCCTTTAATGAAACGGAGAGCAGTGATGTGTTATCTCTCTCTTGTGACATCTTTTATCCACCACATCCAAAAGTCGTGTCGTTTTTGCCTGATTCCACCATGCTCAAGTGGAATTGGTTCCAAAACCTATCTCAAATTTTCCAAAAATAATAGGGATAATAGGGAAAGAAAAATATAGGGATAATGAGGAATAACTCACCTTAAATATCACAAATAGAAAAATTCTCTATCACCACACACTTATTTCCATGATTTATTAAAAATATGGAAATAGGTTATCCGCTACCATGGTTTATTTGAAATTGTGGAAATACATAATGATTTTATCCCCTCATGATCAAGTCCTCCACCCTTTCCCCTCCTGATAAATCACACCTATGTAGATGCGCCCATATAGTGATTCTCATATTCACAATTGAGCCCCAACCTCCAAAGATCTGTTCAAAATGATCCTCCTCCTCTAACATGACTCGGATGTAGCCATCCCACCTCCTCACCAACCCAACTCTGACATGGCCTCCCCACATCCCTACCAATGAATATATAATTTGGCCTCCCCACCTCCCCACAATCCTCCTCCTCTAATACGGCTCTAATGTGGATTTGATGCAGCCACCCCACCTCCCATGAACCTCCACCTCCCCAAAATCATGATTTTGGTCTCCCCATTCCACTAGGGTTTCATGTACCTCTTATCTCTACTATATCGCTAGAAAAATTGGATAAGATCACCTCATCTTCCCAATAGGTGATTCCAAAACATTCTCATAGCTTTAAAATTTCTACAATAAATTGAAATCATTGTAAGTTTTGAATCTCTCACCTATTCCTTTTATTTTTTATTACTATGTTTGTATTCCTATTTCACATGAACTCTCCGTTATGAAAAACTTCCTTCTTACCAGTACCTTCATATCTTGGTAGACCAAATTCCATAATTATGATTAATATAATCTCTCAATTATGGCTCTTCCTCACCCTGACAGGTTCAATTACTTATTTTTTCTTTTACTACAACGTCAATTAACCCTAACCCTTATAGATCTCAAACTTTCCTATTCATTACTGGTTTGTGTTTCCACTTCAATAGAAGGTGTATCCACATTTCCAAAACTCTAGGTTTTTTATGGAACTCTTCAATTGTCTGTTTCCACTACAACAGAAGGCCAGTATTTATTTTAATCGACTACATAAAACATTTATCCAAATTATGATATTCAATTCACTAAACTATGATAAATATGTTTTTATCTTAATATTTATCTCACTTAATATTCATTTTATATAATTCATTAACATGTTCATTATTTAAAATGAATTTATAATATAGTTACCATTTTAAATATTGTTTCATAATTTGATTATACTATACTTATTATGAATATATTACAAATATGTGATACATAAATTTTTGGTCACAATTAACTTTAAAAGAAGCAAGGTATCATAGAAGATTAGTAAGGTTTCAGAAGGAAACTGTTTTTCCCTCTAAAACTTAATTGTCAAACCTTGGTTTAAATTATTATTTTCTATTGTGAATGGAAGAAAAGAAATATAATTTCTATAATTTCTATTATATATTTTTATTTTTTTTATATTTTATATTAAATATTTGGTTAGTGAAATTATTATTTTTAATTATTTGAAAAGATATGGGATCACACTGATTAAATGAAACTTCATCAAAATTTTCAAATCAAATAGTGTTTGATCCCTTTGTTACTCTACAGTTACTTCTTTTTTAGAGAAATTATTTTTCATGTTAGATTTTCTACTCATGTTTTCCTCCCCATTTGATTTGATTATTTGATTGTTTGTAAATTTATAAAGACATGATCTTATAAGGTTTTTTTCTACTAAATATTTCACTTGATAGAAATTCTAAAGGGGGCATTTTTTTATCATCATGAATTCACAAGAAGGGAGACCATTTTTTCCATGCATGTATATTTAAATTTAAATTTAATAAAATTTCAGTTTATACATGTAAAATTCACTTTCAATCTAATGTAATTTGAATTTTTAGACACCAGTAAAGGGATTTTAGTTTATACATGTATAATGAACTTTTAGTGAAATTTTCTTTCAATTTATATACATGTGTAATTGAATTTTAGCTTACTACATTTTTATTTTAATGCACTTTCATTTTAGTGAAAAATTAAATTTTTGTTTAATATTTTTTATTTTCATTAATATATTGTATTTATTTATTCATTGTACTATGTTTCAATACATGTATAATTAACTTTAATTTTAATAATTTTAACATTCATATATTAATTTTTATTCATTTATATCCAAATTTATGTTATATATTTTCATAATGATTATTTCATATCTTTCCTTTCTTATAGTATACTAAGTTTCCATAAATATACAAGGAACTTTAAATTAAATGCACTTTAAGTTTCTATACATGTTTAATGAACTTTTAGTTTTTGTACATGTAATATCAAATGGTCACATACATGGTTTGTGAGGCCCAAAAGGTATTTTATCTTTTAATTACTTACCCTAATTTATTTTTTAAGAGGAAAACATTTATGATGTTTAATCTGTTCCATCCACATACATTTTTATTTCATTATTTTCATATTTCAAATATTTCTACTATTATGTGAAGAAATTACTTATAAACGTTTTCACTATAAAACTTATTCGTAATTTCTTATTTCAAATGGATTAAATGACCTAAAAAATGTAGATAATGAATATATTTAATGTATTATCCATAATGAATATCATTCATTAATTAACATGATAATTAGTATTCAATATTTTTATAGTAATATAAATCATAATAAATATGTTTCTAAATGTAATATACATAACTATAACAATTATAATTGATTATGCATAAACTTTTGAATGCATTAAACATGAATATAACAATTCAATGAATATTATTCAATTAATAGACTAAATATGCTTGCAACATGAAACCATACATATTGTGAATTTGTATTTAGTTGTATGCACAGAAAATGAATTTTATTTTCAGTATGAATGAAATTTTATTTTCTGAATATATATATATGAAGTTTCAGCAAATGTATTCTATCACATTTTATGGATATACTTGCAATTTCTTCTTGAAATAATGTCATTACCTTGTCTACAAAACAGTTTCCTTCTATATGCAGTATCATTCAATGAAATTGAAATTTATATTGAATATGATTGTAGTTTCATTTATTTAATATACATGGGGTCTTATTTTATACATATACGCACAATTTCTGCATGAATTTTCAGTTTATAATCATTATACATGCAATTTGAATCACTGAATATACATTATGTTTTTTGTATTATCATTAACTACATCATGTACATGTAATTTATATTACAGTTTATATTAATATACATTTCATTTCATGGTGAAGAACACAATTTCATTTTGCATGATTATATTGTTTTTTATATCATAGTTTATATTGAAATTTATATTACATTTTATATTGTACTGAAATTTCATTTTGTAATCCTTTTTATATCATCATCTAAAAAACACTTTTTACCATATTTTATATTGAAGTTTAAATTTCATTATCATGTACTGACATTACAATTACTTTATTTTTTACATAGTAGTATATATTGCGGTTTATATTAATATACATGTGGTTTTCTTATGTTCAAGTTGATTTCCTTATTTATTCATTATCATATACCGAAGTTGATATTTAGATTCAATATGCATGAAATTTCATTTACTTGATATACATACTTCTTTTGTAGATAAATGTAGTCTATTTTACTAAATATGTAAGAAATATCATCAACTATGTCTACTTTCAATACACAATATAAAAGTACTCTGAAATTTTGTAATCATGTACAATTTTTGAAGGTATGTTTTTTGTTATTCTATCGCTGCTCTATGTAGAAGTCCCTCTAATTATTTTATTTTATATATTAATCAAGTTATAAACTTAATAATCACCCCAATAATTTAAATTTTGTCTACTTTAAATGATTTTCTAAATTTTAGGAGAAATGTTTAAGTGAAATATGGTATTGATTTTAAGGGCAGAAACATGTCTAGTGTATGTTAAACCAAAATGTGTGATGTTCCTTAACTGGGTTTTTTGAGGTGTGAGTTACATGCTGAATTTATATGTAATGAAGCAAGAAATGAATCCCTAAATGGTTAAATAGGAATAATAATTGGGTAATGTTTGGTTAATTTACCCTAACATGAAATATGGGATATTGAGACCTTGTTTTACCAAAGTGTAAGATTAGTATGATTTAAATAGTTTACTAAATGGTGGGAAAATGATTAAGAGGAATATGGTTTTCATTTTAAGGGGGAAAGAATTTCTAATGTATTTTAAACCAGAATGTGTGATGATGTTCCTTAATTGGGTTTGTTAAATACATGGGATGATGGCATTCACAATCTATATTACAAGTACTTTTTAGTTTTTTATTTCATAATACGTTATTTATTCACATTGAGGAATATCATAATTGTGTTCTAATCCTTATCAAATCATTACAAATATATCATGAAAGAATTTCAATTTCCAAGCCACTTCCATGGAAGATATATTTCATAGATGATTAACAAGGTTGTATAAGAATTTTTCTACTCATATAAGCTTTTGAATATAGTTTAATGTTATACTTTAAATATATGTGAAATTAAAGATGGAATTAATACCATTATAATTATTTCAGGTATATCTGCTACTTAAAATTATATCAGGAACATTATACACCACTACATTATCATGTCCTGATATATTTCATATTTCCAACATCTTAAGGTTTCTCTCTTTCACTTTGTTTACTACATCAGGATTCGGGTTTTCTAATACCCAATTAACTTATTATTTCTGACCTCTTATGTAACAATTACTTGAATTGTTTCTATCAAAAAAATATCTACTTTTCCTCTCCTCGTATATATCATTTACATATATAATTCGTTAACAAATTTAGTGAAATGTTTCCCTTTGTTACAAAGCTCTAATTATACATATATAACTTCATTAGAAAGCTATCTTCTATGACTAAATTTCATTAGATATAAAAAAAAATTATATCAATCTTCATAATGCTCTAAAAATTAAATCTTACCACTGTAAGTTCAAAATACTGCTATAGAAAAATCTCTCCATTATAGAAATGCCTTCACACATGTGGTTTTCATCTAAAGATGGTTTTTAAACTTCTAAACATCACCTTCATAATTTCTATGTGAGCTAATGAAATTTGTGAATAAAATATAGTTCTTGTTCAATCCTAATCATTGAAAAAATTGAAATTATGTCTTTAAATCATGTTTTCCCCTCTTGATTACACAAATGGAGTTTGGATATGAAAGTCAAGTAGTCTTTTAAAGAACACCATAAGTGCTCAAGCATTCTCAATATATGTCGCATGTGTGTCTTGATCTGGATTCATATACAAGATAAAATATGTCATATAAATAAACATCAATGTAATGTGATGATGTTACTATGATGTTGAACTTCATATTAAATATTAACTTTCTTTATCAATCATATATGATATATGGACAATTTTTAAAGGGTGATTCTTTCCACCACATCACCAAATAGGGTGATGTTTCTTAAAAATCATTATTCCTTGATGTGTGAGAAATATTGTGGCACATGGTATTTTTTTCTTATTATAATTAAATTAGATACTTTATTCCTTTCTTCTTTATTCAATCTAGCCTTGATGCAATCATTACATGGTCATCATGTTCTCATGGAATTTGGGGTGGTGACATTAATCTTTCTCAATATCATCTTTAAAAATGATTGCATGTGATCTTTTCCATTCTTATCTTTTGAAACCAATAACCAAAAAAAATTACCAATTGATACAATATATGTTGACTAGCATGAGTATTATTTATCATAGTTGATTCCCAGTATAAATATTCACACAATAGTTCTTTTTACGTATTATTTGTTAATAAATATTTAATTTTTATTGGATTCAGGTATGAGAAAACATGACCCTGATGTATCATGAATAGATGTCAGTGTTATATGTAAAAATATAGATGTTATAGAATCATCCCCAAGATAAAGGTTAGCACATGGACTCTGGGGATCTTTCTTATAGTGATAAAATTGATTATTAAAACTCTAATTATTCTTTGGTGGTTCATCTTTATTATAATTCTTTTAATATTTTCAATAGTGATAATTAAGTGACTATAATTGATGCTACTAAGTGATTAAATGGGGCCAATGATATTATTCACACTAAGAAAATGTTAAATGTTACATCTCCTTCTTTACCTCTAGGTAGAAAAACTAATATTGATTTTTTATGAAAACAATATGCAATTTAACAATTTTTTCTAAAACTAAACCTCTAAACATGTCAAAGTGAATTGATGTTATTTAATACATTCAATTTACACCTTTCATAAATAGTATTTAAATAAAACATAATAGACACATGGTATTTTTTTAAATTTCATCTTCTAATTTATAAGAAATGATAATTATTGTTCATACCCATAGAATGGTAATGAAATACCACCAATTTATTCAATAATCCCACTTATGATACAATAATTCATCCAATTTTATTCAAGATGTGGTGTACCATAGGTTAATGATGAATCAATTCCTGAATGTATTTTAGATCTTCACCCAACAATATATGGTGTTCCCCCTAGATGGTCTGATTTTTTAATTATTTTAATAAATTATAATCATTGTCTCCTTTAAAGAAATCCATACATGAATGTACATATAGAATAATAGCATCATGAAATGAATATCATTTAAGCTTTTAATAATATTTAAACTCTATTAATCTCTCATTCTTCTTCTGTGTCATTTAGATCATAAACCTCTCATTAAATCACTTATACTATTTCTCTATATTCTAAATATCCTTCCTCTTTCTCTTTAATTTTATGTTCATGAATCATCATACATAAGAAGTCTTAGATATCTCCTTTTTTTGAATTCTATATTAGACCCAAAATATTTTAATCTTATTCACTTCTATCTCTCAAAATATTATATGATCCTTGTAGTCAAACAATGATCTCATGAATAATATATTCCTTGATTATCTATGAACATTAGTATCTCAAAATATATGATTTTATATAATAATTACATCCCATGTTTCATATATTTTTCACCCATAAATATCCTTTAATATAATTCATTCACTATTCTGTGTTAGTAGATAAACCATTGCACGACCTATAAAGAAATCATCTCTCACTTACATAAATTATAAATTACTATTACTCAACTTGAATAATTATCAGTTAAATCTTATAAAAAATCTCTTTAACCCATACATAGAGAGAGTAAATTCCAATTCATTGTTCTAAAATATTTTACTAACTATTATAAAATATTATTAAACTATTATGTATGCATCTCAATATCCACTTCATTATTATGAATGGTTCAAAAAACTCCACTCACTACTATGAAACATTGAAAAATTTCATTCCACCATCACAAATAGTTTAGAAACTTCATCTTATTCTCACTCAATTATTTGAAAACGTTTTCCTCAACTATAAACATTAGGAATCACCATAAAAATACATATATAATATCTTTAGATTAATTTATTGGTAACTCAATTATCTTATAAGAATCACCATATAAACTTTGTATGTTTTCATTAATTAAATGTGTTATCATTTATATTCATTTGGTTTATGAGGATTCTTCTATCCTGCCACTGATTTAGGTGTATATGCCAAAGCAGATGTCGATGCTCATGATGATGATGATTTTGGTAGTTTGATAGGAAGTTATAATGATGTTGGTGTTTTTGTAGGAGATGTTAAGGGTCATGATGGTTCTAGTGATACTGATATTGATGTACATTTCATATGTAAATTTTATTCTTACTTTATAAATTTAATTTTATCATATATTTTTGTTTTATTGTGATGATATTGATATTGAAAATTTATATTATTTATATTAGAGATATTTTTAATTCTTGTGATATATATTGTAATCTTTTTGAGTTATATTGTAAGTTGCAAGGTGGGGGGTTTTGCTGGTATCTAGAGGATATGAGTGTTGTTGTAAGCTATAGAAGTTGTGGTAGCTAGCGAGGTTTAAGTGTATATGGGTAGGGGGTTTTATGGTATTTAGAAGATAGATCCACAATTTAATCCATGGTTATAGCTTCCAATTTCCACAGTTTAACCATGGTTGTATCTAAAAATAGCCATGGATAAAATTGTTATTGTAGCTATCAATTTCCACGGTTAATAAATGTGGTTGTAGGGTCCAATTGCCATGGTTTTAACCATGTTATTAGGGAATAATAACCATAGTTTGAATGTGGTTGTAGATATAAATTTCCATGGTTAAAACCATAGTTATAGCCTACAATTTCAATGGTTTTAACTGTGGTATTAGACATTAATTGTGATGGTTAAATTTTTTACATACATGGTTTATTGCCATGATTCAAATTGTGGCTATACATAGACTATTACCTAGTTTAAATTGTGACAGTTTAAAACCCCTACTGTAAGGTATTTAGTTTCCACTATTAGGGAAACTATGGCTATAACCTATTTCCATGATTTTTTGTCCTATTTCCACGATTCCAAACTTTGTCAGTAGGTGGTTTTGTAGTTTTTTTTTACCACATGACCATCCAAAAATCATCCCTCACCAAGGATAATTGAATAGGGGAAGGAGGGGGAGGAGTCAGCTGAAATGGCCCTCCCCGCATCTCCCCTTGGACTAAATCTTCAAGGTGGTCAACTGGTAAATTATTGGTCTTCCCCTGCTAAAAAAATACCATTCACTTGGTCAAAAAATAACCATGAAAGGCATAGGGGTCAATTCCTTACATACCATCATCACAACATGTCCTTTATGATCACGTTGTGAGGTATCCACATTATAAGAGCCCCATGATGCAGCCATCCACCATTTCTTTGTGACCTTCCGACTTTAGGTAACTGTGTCACAACACTACCACTACATTGTGACCTCTTGACCATAATTGACCTCCACATTATGGTGGCCTCCTCCACAGTGTGTCCCTCACCTTCGTGGAAAAGCACCCTGCTCCAACACCCCCTTCATGGTTGTGACCACCACTCCACTTCGTGATTCCACTCACAGCAAGCCATCATGGCATGACTGTCTTGGTCATGAGGTGAATAGACTTCTTACATGAAAATCACAAAGGAAATACATAATATGTTTCAATATATTATGAAAGAGAACTTGTCACGACATGGATCCCTCATCCACTGTGTGATTCTCATTTGCAAGTTTTTTTCCTTAGCCAAAACCCACACAAAATCCTACCACTCTGTGACACTCACTTGTTAAAATGTGACTTGCTACATCCACACCATAATGTCTCCCGAGCCATGGAATGATCCCTCAACACCAACCCCTCATCGCGGGATGACCTCCCCCTGCCATAGTGTGATAAGCCATCTATAATAAAAATCAGAAAAGGGGTCATCCTGACCCCACTTCGACATTCATCTGAACACCTAAAACATATTATGGGTATCTCATATCATCTAAAAAAATCTTCAATAGATGTTTTAACCCATGTAATCCTATTCAAAATCCTGATTCTCAAAAATTCCCCTACTCTGAACCAAAAAAAAACAAATTTACCCTGATTTTCACAACTTGTAACTACCTAATTAATTATAATATCAACCTACATCATAAGAATATCTCCAATGTATAAAATAACTAGAAACATCGACATTAAATATATAAAAATAACTGAATTGTATACAACACATGCATGAGACATCACATAGTGTGTAAATATCCACATAAGTGTAACACCATAATAATTGTACATCTATCAAGGTATCTAAACTTGAATAACATTGAATAAGGGATATCGTATCCACAATACAAGGAATACTAGATCATTATCCAACTATAATAATTATTTCCACCATTATGAACCACCAATCTCCACTGAGAACCATCAAGCATCATCTATGAACAAGTTGCATCACCTCTACATCCAACTAGACCACTTTCAAACTATGTATCATTTTCACATACACAACACATGTGGACACAAATCCCATGAATGGATAAGCATAAACACACTAAGTAAGACACCCTAAAACCACAAAAGAATGAAAAAACAACATGTAAAATAAAAAATTCAATTCGGAAAGTATCTGGTAGGAAGATAATAAAATCCATATATGCTCTAAAACTAGAAGTCTCAGGTATTCAGAGAAGTTACAGTCTTCTCATATCCAACACATGAAGGTCAGATCTCATGAGAAACTATGAATTCTTAGAGTATTTGAAAGTTCACAAAGACTGAAGTTGATAACTAAATTATGTCACATATCATAGAAAACCAAGGGGTGTCTAATGATTCACAAGGCTCAAAATATATGAACTGATCAACATTTATAACTTCTATATTTTCAACAAAATCTATAAAGGGGAACCTTCTCCTCACTGGATTATGAGCATCAGTCAAGGGAGTACCTCACTATACTACCCACCATTACCGTTTCACCATTATATAAACCTATAAGGGAACCCCACCTTGTCTGAAAATAGAATTCAATCATGGGAATATTAACCAATACTATCATAACTACCCATTTTTTAGCAAACCCAAATCACTTCTCAGAAACTGTAGTGGGGGGACCATGTCTCACCAAAGGATAAGTATCGGTCAAGGGAGTAATCAACCCCAATTGAGGGTGTGTTCCCCATCTAAGCTCATAGACAAGGGATTACCCAACTCCATAGATAAAGGAATCATGCCTTGAGTATGTGGGGGGTACCTAACTCTATCAATAATGCAGGGGACTCATTCCCTATATAAACACATTACTAGGGGAGATCCTAAATCCATGAATGCTCTGATCGTCATGTCTGATACCCATCATCAGCTCTATGGAGATAAGGAGACTAAAATAATCATATAAACTCATGTATAGTATTTGATGCTAAATTGGAGTACACCATCATGTTCCACATAGAAAAACACTCAGTATATGCTACTCACACACCCAAATTTGACTCCCAAGTAAAAAGATACAAAAAAATCATTAAGGATGTAATAGTACATGATATGTATCATGGAGACACATGATGTGTATCCCCTCAGGGGTAACTTGGTTGTGCATTTCCTCCCTAATGTTGTATAGGGGTCAAAGTACACAACGTGTGTACTAGGATACACAACATAAAAGACTAACGTGGTACTTGACGTGTACCGCTACAATTCTACTCATGTTGGGGATCATATAAAAAGCATGCCCAAGGGGTTACATACCTTGTAGACTCAGATGACTCACTTGGTGTGTATCCATGATATAAGGACAAATAATTTCATCCTACATGACATGTCCAAAGGGGTACATTATGTGTGAATCTCAAATCCCATGACTCATTCTTATGCATGCAGAAGAGACTTTGATCCCTCCTTACATGAGATACATGACATGTGACCCTGGGTCACATAGTGTGTGGATCTCATTTTAACATGACTCTGAACACCCTAGAGGTAGGTAAACAGTGTGTTTTATAAGGATGAAATTTCGTGTGATTGTAAAAACCATCCCTAGAAAATTCAAAATGCTCAGAATATTATCATCATTGTCATTGTTCTTATTGATTGGCTCCTTGAACCGCTTCGTATTTTGATAATTAAAAAGCATTAAATGTGTGTTAGTGCTTAACTATTTTATCTTAGATTTTATAATTATAATTCCTATCATCTTTGAAAATATCATTTATTTTTTTATAATATCTTATCTATCTTGTTTAGAAGTATTATTTATGTTTATTAAAGTTTCATTGCATATAAAGTATTTATTTTTCATCAAAACTGAAAACTATTCAAAATATATGAATTAATAATTTTGGATGTGTAAAATTTGCCTATGTGAGGCCTTTGGTTATGTAGATTTGGTTACGTGATAAATTTCGTTACGTAGATTTGGTTATGTGAGAGAACTTTGGTTATGTAGATTTGGATACATGAAAACTTTGGTTATGTGGATTCGACTACATGAGAACAATGGATATGCAGATTCATTGGAATGAAAATTTTGGATACATGGATTCTCTTATATAAGGAATTTTGGTTACGTGAATTTTGGAAATGTATAAACTTCGCTTATGTGAATTATTTTTGGTTACGTGAAATCTTCAACTTAGAAAAAATCAGTTGCGTGCATTACATGCTTACATATATGCTCTGTTTTACTTATTCTTTGACATTTTTATTTACTTAAAGTTTATTATACATGTTTTTATTGATTTGATTTTACTATAATTACATATTAATCATTTAGAATATGGTAAAATTAATTTTGAAGTATTTTAAATAGATTTAAAGTACCGACATGTGGTTATATTTTCACACTGTAGTTTTGTAAAAAAACACAAGTTTGGAGTTTAAAATATCATTAATATGAAGAGTTAATATTTCATGTTTTGTGGGAGTATTCCAAGGATTTTTAAACTTGATTTTTATGATATATTAAATTTTGTATTAATTGGTCTAACTAGTTTTGATGTACAACCTGATATATTTTGTACGTTATTAAAGTAAACTCACGTGAATGTTGATTGCCTCTCATTTATGAGAAATACATGTGATAATTGTTATGGAAAACCAACACTGAACAACTCTAAAGTAGTTCATTGAAGTTACATACACGTATTTCTTTGAGAAAGATTTTTTTTGAAACATGATTCAAATTTGAAAGATGTTTTTCAAAATAAACTCAATATATAGAGTTGACAGAACCATGTAAAAATATATGGATTTTCAATGACATAGGAATTGTGAACCACTACAACTTTCTTAGAATTTTCATGAGCATTTTTGATCTGATCATTTTTCTTGACTTCATCATAAAACTCCTTTGTTTGTGAAGTGAATAATACTACCTCAACATTCAGATCTTCACTCTCTACACTAGTTTATGGTGATTTAATTCTTTCCATTTTTTTCTTATACTTAATTGTAGTGAGTTACACTATCCATTGAAAGGTATGATAATGGTTTTTGACTCCCAAACAAAATTCAGGAATTGAGTTCTTCCATAACTACAAAAAAAAATTGGGATTTTGGTTGTGCCTTGGAGCGGTTAAAAGGCAGATTTGGGTTTTTAATAAAAAGGTATCTTCTGAGTTGGGCGTCCAAGTTTGCAAAAGTATATTATTTTGGGTTCTAGAATGACTCTACATACAAATCAATAAAATCCTTCTCCATTTAGTGCAATAAATAAGCATCTAGGAGACATAAAATACACACAAATCCATAAAAGAGTGTTATAAAGCTCAAAAGTGGAAAAAATGTCGAATTGTTGAGGATTAAAATCGTTCTATGAATATTTTCAACAAAAGAGAGGGATATCTAATGAAATTCCCAGGAAAATTAAAAACTCCCCGGTTTTTATTGATAGGGGAAAAATAAAACGAGATATGAGGAAACCATACCTAGGACATGGTTTGAAATATATTGAAGTCATAAATGGTTTGTGGCATAGTTTTCTTTCTATTTTGGTCTTATATTTCTTAACTACTCTTTTATAAGTTCTCTTATTCTGTTATATATCTATTATTCATGGGTACTCTTCTTTTACCATTGGTGTAATTAATTCTTTAAAATAAAAAAAAAATTGTTAATTTCTTCTTTAAAGTTGTGACATTATTAGGATTAATACATGTCCTTTCTAATGGTTTTTTCTCCTCCATGTCCATATTTACCCTTCCCAAAAATGTTCTCCTTTCCTATTTCATAACCCAAATATATTTTATCTCTAATGATCCTCAAATTTCTCTTTAACCATTTTAAAAAAAAGTTTTATTAACCATTTTAATGATTTGGGTTTTAATAAAGGTATTTTAAAACATAAAAAGGGTTCTTTTGAACCACCCTAGTTACTTTTCAATAACACGTTATCCATCTTTTTATCCATTTTAATATATCATATTCTCATGTATTTATTCCATATTCTACATATATTTTTCTTACATATGTACCTAGTTTACTATATATTTCCTTGTTGGGGATAATACATGTTTTAATTTCCCTTCACAATTATCTTCTTCAAGTAAACCTAATTTACAAGAACTTCTATATTTATTATTTTATGTCAAGTGCCACAACTATAAGATGTTATTAACCCTAATTATTTTATGAAAAACTTGTTTATTTTATGTAAAAACATTAAATTTCAATTATATTTTAAATGAAAATGATAATATCTTATTTAAATAGTCTTTTACACATTTCATAAAGAATCACCTAAGTGGATCATTTTTATTCTTACTTCTCCAATCCATCTCATGAATTTTTATACATTGGAAATCCATGTTAAATACCTTTTATTAATTAAAATATGAATGTTCAAAATTATTTTAATTCATTTTTATCTTAGGAATCTTCACGATATAGCCTTTGGTAATTTTTTGAGACAATATTATGAAACCCACCTCCTTTTCATGAGTTTGATCATTTTTATGATTTATATATAGTTTCTTTTACTCATGTGGAACACATGTACATGTAAATATTATGATATGATGGGTGTTCCTGAAATTATATATCTCTCCAATTCATTGGGTATTGTTTTTATCTCATTAGATACCATGTATAGTGCTCGGGTAGTTAGCCTAGCACACACTATGTTATGTTGGTTTTGAAGTGAGCCATGAATTATGATTATAATGTTATGTTTTATGTTTTTGATGCATATTTATAATTCCATGAGTTTATTATATCATTCCCTTAATCTATGTTTTCATACTTATCTCACACTCTTATGTCATGGTGCATGTTTTTTCATTTGAGATTACTAGTTCCGCTATCATGAATTATGGACAACTATTATTGTTCCATATTATTTTAATAAGATTTTTCTCTCCTAATCATGTTTTTTAAGATGATTATGATATAACCCTTGATGAAATGTTGATAATCTTTCCCTTATTGGGTGTTTGAGTTTATCCCTTTCTTATGTTTCCATTACCCATGTTATGAAGCTGGGTATAACTTATGATAAGTCTATAAGGGAGTCTAGTATGACTCAATTATAGAGAAATATTCACATTTATCATAAAATAAGTTGCTTTTCTGCTTGATCCTCAAAGATACTAAACCTTTAATCCTTGGGATTGTGTGTTTATTATGATATGTAATTTTTATCTTATGGAAATTATGTAAAGTAAATATATGTTTAACTTGGATCATTTCACTTAGTTTCAATTACTATTTTTAAAGTGTGTGTTTTTAGCACCGAACCTATGAGTGTGGGTATGGGGTGACATAGATGGTATTAGAGCATGGTTTAGTTATTTTTTAAGATTATTTTAATTATTTTTTAGGATTGGTTTAGTTGTTTTTTAGGATTAAAATAAGTGAACTTTAGTGAAAACCTAAGGGGTAAGTATAAATGTATGATAACATCCTAAATTTTGGTGAAGTTTTTAGTATGTGGTTTTCATAGAAATTACATATCTATCTAAATACTAGAGAGTGGATGTAGGTGTGAAATGTATGCACCTATGGGTAATCACCCTGAAAAAGGATGGTTGAGTATTAACTCGATCTTCTCTTAGTGCACGATGAGTGGGCCTAAGACTGCACACCTATATAGACACTCTTGGAGGACATGCTTGGTTAATCACATTATATTTATGAGCCATTATAAAGGATTTATTATTAGGTCAATGATTATGAGATAACCCAACCTAAAGAAACCTAGATTGAACCGAGAGTGATTTAGGTTGAACTGAAATCTAATGTAATTGTAGAACCCCCAATTTTAAGTAAGTAACCCTTTATTTATGCTTTTTAAGTATGTAAAGTTTATGGGTGGGTTTTGGGAGAGCTTATATAAATTTTAGAGTGTTTTGGGGGATTTTATATAGGTGTACAGTTGGTGCATAGTTTGGGAAAACTGTGCAACACCAACAGGAAACCATGCACAATAAAACAGGGGATAAACAGAAGGCGCACAAGCGGCATATAGTTTTTCCAAACCATACAAAATTCTATGATAAACCATGTTTTGTTAATCATATATTAGATAGTGAGATTTGGCATGGTTTGTGCATGGTTTAGTAACTGTGTGAGCCAACCATGTGAGGTCTCCCTTAAGGTAATGACAGGAGCATGGTTAACGCACAGTTTGCCTAACCAGGCAACTAAACCATGCACAGGTCAAAAGTTAGATCCTTAAATTTTGGATATAAAGTATTCTCAACTATAATTATTTTTTTTTTAACGTCTCTAACTCATAATTTTTCCCTCTCAAATTTTGGATAACCTCTCCCTATCGAATTGGAAGTGATCTTGAGGTTTTCCTTGGTGCGTTGAAGCTTAATTCTTGTGATAAGTGATCGTTTTTTGTTGTTCTTGGTAGTTTTGTTAGATATACTTCTCCATATCTCTCATATTATTATATCTACACCCATTTTGGGTAGAAATAAGGTTGTGGATGAAAAATATGATTATATTTGGATTTGTTTTTGATAGGGTAAGAGATCTAAGGTGGGTTTGTGGAGTTTTATCCTGGTTTCATTGGAATTCTTCATGTTATTCTTTGTTTTTATCATAAAACTCAAGGTAGGTGGCTTCACTCTCAACTCCTCTATTTGGAAATTGAAGGATTAGTTTCAAATTGATTAAATTTATTGAAATTGATTGTGTAATTGGTGTGTAAATTATGGTAGAACCCTTATTTAGTGAAGGTTTGTAGATTTGTGTGAAATTGTGGAATTTTTTATGAAAAGTGTTTTGATAAATGATTTTAAAATTATGATTTTAAAATATTTTCTTTATTAAATTTATGGAAAAATATTTTCTATAAAAAGGTTGTTTTATTGAAATTATTTTGTCATGATTATATTGGCATGGTTGTTGGGCGTACTTGGTGTCTGTGTTCATATTGCATTATGAGGATTGGTTGAAATATGACCTTATGCTTGGTTCCAAAGGTGTAATGGCACACGGGATTTAATTAACATATGATGAATTGGTAGATTTATGAGAAACTACTCATGAATGTGGAACTATCATAATGAATCATGCATGTGTAGATGTGTGGATGTGTGGATTGGAATGGGGTATGCCAAAGTGGAATTAATGAAATGGTTTTAGAACATT
The DNA here is from genome assembly GCA_963277665.1 of Viscum album. Lineage (NCBI taxonomy): Eukaryota > Viridiplantae > Streptophyta > Magnoliopsida > Santalales > Viscaceae > Viscum > Viscum album. Next base: position 573,098,566 of record OY728151.1, read on the forward strand.
GTTTGGTTTCTTTCCTTGGAAATTGATGTTGTTTTAGAAAACTATTTTACATTAGAACTTCTTTATATTTTGATATAAAATGTCTTAGAAATTTTTTTATATAAACTATTTTATATAAATGGTCTAACATGTTCTATCCTAATGGTGTGAGTAGGTAAGTCATTGGAGAAAATCTACTGAGTTTTATTACTCACCCCCATTTTGGCACTTTGATGCTTTGGAAAATGTTGCTTATCGAGATGTGGGAAAAGGTAAATTATCACACATCTTTATTAGTACTTCGTGATACTTCGGTTGTTGTGGATTTGGAGCATAGAGCATGTTTGCAGCTTGGAGTTTTCATTGGTGTCTTTGAGTTTTTTCTTCCACTGTTTACTTTGATATTGTAGTCTTCTGTTGTGGTACTTGGTTTTAGTTTTATTTTGATAAATTAAATGTGTAGTTGTATTTCATTGTTATCATGCATCATATAGTGGTTTTTGGTTATGTCTTGTTTGGTTAGTAGTTTTATTCTTAAAGGGAAAATTTTCCCCCACATGTATTGAAGCCCTTAGGCATTTATTGTCAACCTTTGGCATCTTGGGGATTTCACTTAAGGCCAAGAAACATTCCTCCACCTTCTCAATACAATGAGGAGAATGAGGGATGTTACAAGTTTTATCGGTTTTTTTCAATCCAAAATTTGATTGAAATAAGTGTTATCAGTTTTGTTTGGTCCAAAAATATATTTGAGACAAGTGGTATCATCTTGGTCCTTCCTTTATGGTACAAATGGTATCAATCTTGGGTGGTATTTGACTTGATATTGGTTATCGGTCTTGGAATTGAATTCATTATATTCTATTCCTTGAGTTAGTATCTTATAAATCAGTAGGATTTTTGGGACTTAAAATGTAGAGAATAAAAAGATGTAGCTAACCTTTTTATATTCAACTTAAAGTTACTAGGGATTTGGGTACATAAGTGTTTTGGAGAAACTTATAGGATTTGGAATCTCATTGTCATGAGTTTATCCAATGAGATAGCAGGACATAAATTATAACAATTACTTCCCACTAGGATTGCATATTCCATTTTGAGTAATGATATATGATTTGGTGCAAATGTGTTGATTTTTGAAAAATGTTGAAATGGTTTTCAAATGTGAGATTTTTAAAAATAGCATGGTTGTGATATTTTGAAAATGTTATGATTTTCAAAACCAAGAAGATATTTTTAAAAAATGGTTAATTTTGAAATCATTATTATGATATCAGGATGTGATAGAATTTGAAATTATGAAGCCTTCAGTTAATAGAGAGTGAGACTTATTTCGTTGTTGTGTTTCTAGAAAATGGCACCTGATAGGCGTCTTAGAAACCAACGGGAAGAATCTACAGAGAATGTGGTTTCACCTAAACCATAGGTGAACCAATAGTTGGTTCAGAGTATTTTCCAAGTGTTTCAAGCTGTGGATAGAGGGAATGGGAGAGATAATCCAAGGAAAGTGAATCATTCAATCCAATTCTAGAAATAGAATTCACCCATCTTTCAGGTTGATTCTAAACCAGAGAAAGTAAATATAAGGACCCCGACCCTAGTAGCCTATAGTCAGTGCCTTACTTTATTACATTGGTATGATTATAAGGAGGTTGTATCCTGAAGGACCTAATAGTTCAGTTTCTTTGGAAAACAAGATACATGCATAAGTTTAACATTACAACTTGAAATGAAATACATCATAGAGACTTCTTTGGAAACACTCTTACTCTTCTATATTATCTTTTCATGTCATTCATAAAATTCATCTTGGCATCTTGGGGAAAATAAATATAATAAAGGGGTGATATCCGATGCCAATTAAGGGTAATAATTCAACAGAAGCTAAAAATAAACCATAAGGAAATATGAATAACTAAAAACACTTGTTATTAAAATAGAAACTTGAGCATAATATAGAAGGAATAAAAACTAAATAAATAATACCATATAAATAATCACATGAAAATGATACTTACCCATGGATATTCTACTAGTTGAATAATCACATGGAATGTCATATACTAATCTCATAATGAGGGAATTCATAATGAGGGACATCATAAACATACCATCAAGGCTTCGACCAAGACACCATACATAATCGGGTAAGACATTAGACCATACCCAAACTAGTTTGTCTCATGAGACCTACTGATGCACCGAGGGGCTATAGTGGGCCCCACTTGACACTTACTAAGTCCAATAAATTCCTCATATGAAAGGGTTGAAACATAATCAACATATAAATTCATATTCAAACTAACTTATCAAATGTAAATAACCTTCCCCAATTAGTAAACATAATCACTAACCATTTGAAGTAATATGGTGAATAGTATCAAGATAGAATATCCACAGTCAAACTAATCTTAAAACATTAAATAAAATATAGTAGATGATATCATAAAAGATTAATCCTAATTAAACGTAATAATCAATAAGGGTGTTGAAATGGATGAAAATTACTCTTATAAAATCACTATGGAATTCTTGAGAGAAATACTCCTTTTAATTTCCAAATAGAAGATCTTTTGGAAAAATATTTGTGTAAAACCAGAAATGAATTAAGGTAGTTTTTCATGAAAAAATAGTAATTTTATAAAAAAAATTCATGAACCGTCCCACGGGGCCCATGTTGTGACTACCCTGAGCCCGCCTCCCAAAGGCCAAGGGTTGGCGATTAGCACCAAAGGCATTATCCCATAGGTGGGAGGAATTTTCCTGAGTACCTGTATACATGCACCCACACACAACCACGTCCCAAATATCTGAAAAGTAAAGCTTACATGCCACTAAAAAATCACTGAGTAAAGGTACAAGCTATAAGTAAAATGGGCCAAAATACAAACCCAAAAAAAGACAAACTGAAAATAGGAAAGTACAAAAGATCTCTATAAGATGTCTGCAGAAGACCCCACCTGAAGGGTAGGTGAAGGGTAGCTGCCTGTAGTCATATAAGTACACATATTAATCTCGTCTCACTGAGAACCACCTAGTTCTGGACCACCAAGGTCTTCGTCAAAGCATTCGTCTATCCCGTCTCACTGAGCACCACCTGGTCCCAGACCACCAAGGTCTTCATCGAAGCATCGATCACCTGCACGGGACATGACATGTGCAGTTGAAGCCTGTGCATGGGTCAGTAACACAATACTTAGTAGTGACCCCAAACCCCAAAGGAAATACCACAAATCAATCCAAAAATCAAACCACGAAGCATGATTACGAAGCAATATAGATCACATAGGTATAATCTAGAGTATAGAAAGCAAGACCTTTAGTCACAACACTGACCACATTGGACTGTTGGGGTACTCATCCCTAATGAGTATCGTGGTTATGTTGGGTCACACAGATCATCTTCCCACCATGGGAATGTCAGGTCACACAGAGTTTCTTCCCATCTTGGCCATCATAGTGTGGTACTCATCCCTGATGAGTACCGTGGGTCTACCAGGTCACACAGAGTTTCTCCCCACCGTGGCCAGCCGGGTCATATAGAGCCACTTCCCACTGGGTCATCATAGTTGATCCAAAAATGGTCGCTTGTAGCTAATCCAAACAGGGTTGCTTGTCAGCATTCTTCGGGTCTCAGTCAGCTACAGGATTCCTGCACGTAATGCGCTTGATTCTGGGAGAAACTGATCCTCAAGCCATTCATCACATTTCAAATTCCATGAAAACCTCCTTAGAGTATAAGAAAATAATTTCTTCTTCGCAAGGGTCCCAACACCGTAAATGGCTCATCAGTCGGATACCTGGTTTGAAAGATATTAGCATTTTAGTAAACAGGGGTCGTTTGTGTCTAGGTCCGGTCCGAACCGGTCAGACCGACCCAACCCAACCCAGTTTGGGTCTAGGCCAAGCCCATTGGGCCTTACTGGAACTCGCCCAGTTCGAATGGGGGTCCAGCCCACCGGGTTTCCCAACGACCCGATTCAATTTGGCTCAGCCAGCAACAGGCAGACCGGTTTTTTCACAGCCCAGGCTTCCTAATAGCCTGGTTTTATTCTACCAGCCCAGCCCGCAAAAGTGGGCTAGCTTAATTCCATCCCAGGTCGCTCAGCGGCCTAGTTTGCGCAGCCTATGGTGCCAGGGTGGCGTCGCCCCCTTGGCCAGCCAGTCCGCTCCTATGGACTGGTTTCCCACCTGACTCGCGGAAAGCTATGGGTCCCTTCCCATCTGTCGTGACCTCCTTCGCATGTTGTTACCCATTGGGCAGGTTGCACCTCTGATGCGGCTCCCGAGCGGTGCAGCCCTCCATCACCAGTCTCCTCACATGGAACGGTCTTCTTGCGTGACTTGCGGCTTTTCCACGGGTCCATCCTACCACCGCAGTCTGTGGACCGTGGCCTTATGCCATGTGTGCCTCCGACACAGCCAGGTAGCTGCATTTTCCTATCACCAGCCTCCATGTTGGCAGATCCTACTTCCATCATGGTGCACATACAGTGCTCTTCCTCCCTCCTACCATCACATTCAGGGTGTCTTGGCCTTGTTTCATGGTCTCTCACCAATGTCGTATCCCAACTAATCATGGCCCTTCCACCTGATGCCTCCTTGGCTGATACACTGCCTTCGTTGCACCATGAATAACGGGAGATATATATAAAGGGAGGGGTCACAAAGAACACTCAAATGAACAATTGGCCTTTTTTCGTGTTGGTATGGGATTTCTCATGTTAGTAGAATCACAACGCACCAAGAAAAAGAGGCAGAATAATCACTAAGATAAACTATCCCCTTTTTATCCCACATCATTAACAATCCTTCATGAATGATTGATCTACAGGTTAACTTGTTTGTGAGTTAACCTACATTCATCATTTAACAAAAAGAATAGGGAAAGTAAGAAAGAATAAAACCCCTACCTAGGATAGATGTTGTTCAGGGAAGAGTGGGGTCCCACGCCTTCATTCTCCATTCTTGATTTGCCTCCCACATTGCTAGTGATCCTTCAAAGGGTGGAAGGAGAATTTGTTTTTTATTCTTCATTGGAGAGGATTCCTTGCTGTAGATTCATCATAGAAATTCCCTGATCTTGTAAGAGTTAGTGTCCTAGAACCAATAGTTTGTACTTTGATTACATGAATATTTAATATATTTAAATATTAAACATCTTATTGCATATTTTTCATTGTTCTTCATGAATATAGTGTAATAATTTTCTAGAGTATTTTTCACATCCACAAGGTCATATCAGTTCCCCGCTATGATGAGGTCCTTGAAGTGATATGAAAATATTCTTAAATATAGTTATACGGTTGGATGACATACTATAATGGGACACATAGTACATAGACCATTAGGTACGAGTACTCATAAGAAAACGAGACTTCTTCTCATAAAATTCTCACTTTGTAATCCCCAAGATGGAAGATTATGAGAACAAACCCACCAGTAGGAATTCTGCATGTTTTGGTGTCATCGAATATTCCTATATAAGAGTGTGTGTAATGATCCTTATACTATAATATTATCATTAATATGTGTCTTGACTCGCGTACTTTGATTTTCTAACAAAAACCATCATGCAGACAGTTGGAAAGAAGTAGGCTACATTGGGTGCGTCATGAATGGCATGTTATTAATGGATAAGTCAAGGAAGTATTTTTTTTCCTTCCATTTATGGAAGTTGATATCTTAGACCTTTGTTTGAAATAGAACCATCATGTGAAATTCCATGGTCATGGTGTAATGAAAAGTTTATTTAAGGTTGTCAAAGAATGACGTATCAAGTACAAAGGCTGATGACACTATAATGAAACCTTTTTGATGAGATATTGAGATAAATGTATTATATTACACATTTAGTGTTCATATGTGGATGTTTTTTGCAACTTTAATTTATTTCTCTTGGGTTCCTTGACCCATTTCTAGACAGTACTTTTGGACTTTAGGCAAGCCCTCCTAATTCCAACGAGAAAGAATCCTAGAGGGTCACACACTAAGTGTTTCTAGTGGTCTCAGTTAAATTATACTTAAATTTAATTAATGAAATAAATATTATTCTCAAGATTGTGGAATAATTTTATTCAAGTTAAAATGATTTCATAAATTAAATAAATATTTATTCATCGGATTGTGGGTGAAATGTATTTATTTATTTTATTGAACTTTTAATAAATATTTATTTACTAGTTTATAAATAAAATATTTATTTAAAAGAATAAATTATTTATTTATTTATTCAGGTGTTAAATAAATGGAAGGGGAGTTAAAGTAGACCAATGCCAGTCTGGTTATAAAATTATTATTTGCAAGACAGTAAATAATTATTTAACTAGTTGGCACAAATTAAAATAATAATAACACTACTATTATTTTGTGACGTGGAATTTTATTTATAATTCTATTTTGCACAAGTTAGTGTACCATAAATAATGACGCAGTATTATTATTAAAATCATGGGTTTTCTTTAAGCTTATAAATGTATTTAATTACTCTTACACAATGAAATATTGTAATTGAAGCCCCATGTAAATAAATAGACATGTACATCTATTGTTCTAGATACCGAACTGCACGCTTGGTGAATTGATAATTGGTGAGCCAAACAATTTCTCACTTGAATCCTCTTCCCTCCCCTCTTAATAACAAGAGATGTTCTTCAAGAATGAAGAACAAGCGATACAGAATAACTGACACAAGACACTCGTTTCACAACGCTAGCACCCGAAGAATGAGTGGCGTCAATCGAAATCCATCAGAGCATGTGTGGATCACCGCTACAAGGGTTATGGTTTGGATCCTCTTGAGAACAAAGAGACAATCTGGAAGGGTCATTTCGGATGATCAACATCATCAATGAAGAAAGTACCAAAGATCCAGGTATTCTTTTCTTTATAAAATTAATTAAATTAATTATAAACATGATGTGAAAGATCCTCTCTAAATATTTTTGTCCTCTTCCTTATTTATATAAATATTTGATTCTATTCCACGGAGACTAGAATTTATAATCATATTGATCTTGGAATAATCATTGATCATGGTAAAAATTAAAGTTGGGCATCGGCCCAATCACTCTTTTATTGCACCCAAAACTTACAAGTGGTATCAGAGGGGTTACATCATAATTTATAATTATTTAAATAATCCATTGATGATTTACGGTTTAATAATTTAATTTTTAAATTCAAGTTTAATCATTCTTGTAATCTAGATTTGAAGATTTGTTCTCACTCTTTTCATTTCTCCCATATTTCATAGAAGAAAATGATTTTTTTAATTAAATTTAAAACTGATAACTCGTCAGGAGGCGTCGACGATTCTTCCCAGGTGACATGAAAGTACAAGTCATGTGTTTGGAATTACACATCATGTTCTCTACCATACACTCCATGTAATCTGTACTATACTTCATGTGGTCATGTTCAGCGCATCGGGAGTAATTCAGAAATTACTCAAGTCGTGTGCATTTATTGCATGTGGTGTAGTTAATTCTACACCGTGTGTTGACCGGGACAGATAGGCACATGCTTACTGAATTACATGCCATGTGGTCCACTACAAACAACGTGTAGTCCCCTTGAGTTAGGGAACCAAACCGTGTATCCCATACATGGCTAAGATGACCGGTAAATGTGTAACGCAAAGACAACATGGCATGTAGCCCACTGTACATGTCATGTACTCCAAAATTTCCTAAGTATTCTTCACACACCGAGTCCCTAGGAATGTAATTTGGGACATACAGTGAAGGTAGTACATGTTGTGTAGTTGGAACTACATGCCACATAGTCAAAACTACATGTCGTGTACTTTACCAGATTACACAAAGTTAAAACTTTAATGTTTGGGTAATGTTCATAACTACGCATCATGTATAAATCGTACTACAGGTTATTACTCTATGAATTGAAACATCTTGTATGCCATATTTTATAAGAGTAATATAGTATGTGAATATAATACATGTTGGGTAGATTCAAATGGGTATTCACTAGGATACTTCCAAGGTGAATTTATATACAAAGATGAGAATCTTAAAAAAATTCAGAAAAGGATTAAGATAAAAGGATTGATTAATTAAAGATAATAATTAATCGATTCAAGCACAATTTATCTTAATAAGAATGATTAAAGAATTGAATACTATTTTTATTAAATGCATAACTCATTTTATGTATGTGGGTGATAATGATCTAGACCAAACCTTTTTATGTGATTGGTTTTCCTTTTAATTTATTTATTAAATTGTTTTATTGGATTGTGATCTATATCTTCTCATTAATATGTAGGGTCTGTGTGCCCATGGTTTCTTTTATGTAAACCCCCCTTTACCCCTCACCTACATGTGAGTTTAAAAGCATATGTAATGGATGGAACTCCCAAGCTAGTAGAGAAAGTTCAAGTTGGAGCTGAGATGAAACCAATCCCAGGAGATACAGAGGTGGACAGGTGGAAAGCTGTAAACACAAACCCAAAAGGTTCAAGGTGTTTCTTCCCTAGGTCGGGGTTAGTTTATCAACCGCTGGATAAAATAACCATTATAAAATATAATGATTGTGGCCTTTTCTTTATTTTATTTCTATCATTTTCATGGTTTGTCATTATGGATGTGTTGTTACGATCACATAATTAATTAATTAAAAAATCATTCCAAGTGGAACTATAATAAACTAGGCTTATGCATAAATATTATCAAGACATTGTTAATCACTTAAGTAAGTTCCACTTAATATTAACAATCATGTGATAATGATAATAAGAAATTCACACGTAAGAGATAAAAATCCCTCAAATAAAATATTATGTGATCGTGAAAACATGGTAATCTATATATTATATGATCTCAAAAACATGATAATCTGGATACTTGTTGTTATAGATGTTGGGGAATACCACCTCACATTGTCAAATGGGATGATATTGGTGTTAAAGTGTTTTTATTTTGTGTCTTCTGTTACTAAAAACATTATTTTTGTATTCAGATTATATATAGATGGATTTGTTTTCAATTTTGGAAATTAATTTTTATTATTTTACAAAGATAGCATTTGTTTTGGTAGGTCACATTTATACAACTTTCTTTATGTGTTGGATTACACAAACCAAGTAATGGAAATCGATAAAAAAGATAATTCACATGAATCATACCACACCCAACTTTGGCATCACCGGCTAGGTCATGTAAACAAGAAATGATTGAAAAAGTTACATCAATATGGATATTTATATTCTTTATAACTAAAAATACTTGGAATCTATCATGCATGTTTACAAGGAAAAATGACCAAATCCCCATTTAGTAGGAAAGGTGAAAGGTCTAAAGAGATTCTTGAATTGGTTCATACGGATGTGTGTGGACCATTTCTAGTTGAAGCAAGGGGAGGGTACTCATACTTCATAACTTTTACTAATGATTTTAGTAGATGAGGATATATCTACTTAATGAGGTATAAGTTGAATTCTTTTGATAATTTCAAAGAATACAATAATGAAGTTGAGAACTAGATTAGTAATAATATTAAGAAACTCCGCTCAGACCAAGATGAAGAATATCTTAATCAATACTTCATTGATTATTTAAAGGATTTTGGGATCCTATCCCAACTCACTCCTCCTTACATGCCCCAGTGGAATGGTATGATCAAAAGGAGGAACCGCGCCTTGTTAGACATGGTGAGATCAATGATGATTCATGTGAGTCTTACATTATCCTTTTGGGGATATGCGTTACAAACAGTGGAAAACATACAAAACCAAGTACCAACTAAATCAATATATAGTATTACATATGAGTTCTGGAGTGGAAAGAAATCTATGTTATCGAATTTACATGTGTGGGGAAGCGATGCATTTGTTAAGGCCTCTTAAGGTAACAAACTTGCACCCTGATGCACAAAGTGTACCTTTATAGGATAGCCCAAGGAAACAATTGGGTATTATCTATAAAACTTATCAAACAAAAAGGTTATAGTGATAAGACATTTCATAAAGCCCCGTGGAAGAAAGAATTATTCCAAATACACAAGAACTACATAGGAGTGAAAGAGAGGTTAGAGAATCAGAATGGTACAATTTTTTAGTTACCGAGGATGGTGACTCATTTTTAGTTGATAATAATGATCATATAACCTACAAGGAATTAGTAAGTGGCACAGACATTTCCATGTGGAAAGAATCCATGAATTATGAAATGGATTCAATGTACTAAAACCAAGTCTGTATTTTGGTAGATCCTCTAGTCGATGTAGAGCCTATTAGTTGAAAATGGATATTCAATAAGAAACTAGACATGGAAGGACAAGTCAGTACCTATAAGGCATGAATGGTTGCAAAAGGATTCAAGCAGCATCAAGGAATTGACTATAACGAAACATTTTCACTATTTACAATGATAAAATCCATCAGAATTATATTGGCCATTACTGATTACCATGACTATGAGATTTGGAAAATGTATGTCAAAAACAGCCTTCTTTAATGGGAACCTTTAGGAAGATGTCTACATGAAGCAAACTGAAGGGTTTATGACTCCAAAGGATGCCAATAAGATATTAAAGTTTCAAAAATCCATTTATGGATTAAAGAAAGCATCCAGGTCATGGAACATTCATTTTGATGAATCTGTAACGGAATTTGGTTTTATTAAGAACGAATGTGAGCCTTATGTAAACAAATGGTTTAGTGGGAGTGAAGTAGTTTTCCTAATAGTATATGTTTATGACATATAGCTTATCAGAAATGAGATACCAGTCTTATAGTATGTTAAGGAATTATTGAATCAATGCTTATCCATGATGGACTTGGGTGAGGCAACATATATTCTTGGGATCAAGATCCATCGTGATAGATCCAGGAGATTGTTGATCCTATGTAAAAGTTCATAAATTGATAGGATATTGAATAGATTTATTATGGAACAATACAAGAGGGGATTGTTTCAAGTATCACATGGCATTAATCTTTCCAAGAAAATGTGTCCTTAGACACATGAGGAAAGAAAGATAATGGAAATTACTCCATATGTATCAGTGATACGGTCAGTCATGTATGTCATGCTATGTACTAGGCTGGATGTTGCCTATGCATTGAGTGTAGTAGGTAGATATCAAGATGACACAGGTGACCGCCATTGGATGGAAGTCAAGACTATCCTAAAGTATCTGAGGCATACTAAGGATATGTTCTTGGTTTATGGAGGAGATGAGGAACTAGTAATCAGAGGATATTCATATGCTAGTTTTCATACTAATCAGGATGACATGAAGTCACAAACATGATACATCTTCAGTTTGAATGGAGGTGATGTGAGCTAGAAGAGCTCAAAGCAGAGTGTGGTTGCAGATTCTACAGTAGATTATGAGTATATCATAGCTTTTGAGGTAGCTAAAGAAGTATTTTGGATGTGAATCTTCATCCAGGAGATAGATGTGGTACCTAGTAGTAAAGATCCCATCACACTCTATTGTGATAATACTGCAGTGGTGGCTCTTGAAAAAGAGATAAGGTCACATCAGTGGATGAGGCACATACTTTGTAAGTATCATCTATTGAGGTATTTTTCTCATAGAGGTGAATTTGTAGTGAGAAGTATTTCCACAGAAGAAAACATGGCAGACCCCTTGACTAAAGCCTTGACTCAGTAGAAACATGATCATCATGTGAGGTATAGTGGACTGAAAGTCATAGGTAGTTAGCTCTAGTACAATTGGGAGTTTGTAAGATTTTGTATCCTAGAAAAAACTTTATGTAATTTTATTACATGAATATTTAATATATTTAAATATTAAACATCTTATTACATATTTTTCATTTTTCTTCATGACTATAGTGTAATAATGTCCTACAGTATTTGTCGCATTGACATGGTCATAGCAGTTTCGTGCTATGATGAGAACCTTGAAGTGCTATGAAAATATTCTTAAATATAATTTTTCAGTTGGATGAAATACTATAATGGGACACATAGTATACAAACCGTCAAGTCCAAGTACTCATAACCATATGAGGCTTCTTCTCATGAAGTTCACACTTGGTAATCTCCAAGATGGGAGATTATGAGAACAAACCCGCCAGTAGGAATTCTACATGTTTTGGTGTCATTGGATATTTGTATCTACAAGTGTGTGTAATGATCCTTAGACATTAAGATTATTATTAATATGTTTTGTGACTCACACACTTTGATTTTTTGATGAAAACCATCACATAGACAGTTGTTGAGAAGTAGGGTACATTGGGTGCGTCATGAATGGCATGTTATTAATGGATAAGTCGAGGAAGGATTTGTCTCTTCCATTTATGGAAGTTGATATCTCATTACTTTGATTGAAATAGAAATGTCGCATGAAATTCCATGGCTATGGTATAATGATGAGTTTATTTCAGGTAATCAAAGAACAACGTATCAAGCATAAAGGTTAATGACACTATCATGAAACCTGCTTGATGAGATATTGAGATAAAGGGATTATATTACACAGTGAGCATTCGTATGTGGATGTTGTTGTTGTGACTTTAAATTATTTCTCTTGGCTTCCATGACCCATTGTTAGACAGTACTCTTGAATTTTAGGCAAGCCTGCCTAATGCCAACGAGAAATAATCCTATAGGGTCACACACTAAGTGTTTCTAGTGTTCTCGGTTAAATTCTATTTAAATTTAATTAATGGAATAAATATTATTCTCAATATAGTGGAATAATTTTATTCAAGTTAAAATTATTTCATAAATTAAATAAATATTTATTCACCGGATTGGGGGTAAAATATATTTATTTATTTTATTAAACATTTAATAAATATTTATTTACTTTTTTTAAATAAAATATATATTTAAAAGAATAATTTATTTATTTATTTATTCAGGTGTTCAATAAATGGAAGTGGATTTCAATCAGACCAAGGTTGGTCTGATAGTAAAATAATTATTTTCAAGATGGTAAATAATTATTTAACTAGTTGGCACAAGTTAAAATAATAATAATGCTGCTATTATTTTGTGATGTGGAATTTTATTTATAATTCCATTTTGCGCAAGTTGGAACGTCATAAAAAATGATGCAGTATTATTATTAAAAGAAAGGGTTTTCTATAAGTTTATGAATGTATTTAATTATTGTTATGCAATTAAATATTGTAACTGAAGCCCCATGTTGATAAATAAACACGTACGTCTATTGTGCCAGATACCGAACTGCACTCTTGGTTAATTGAGAATTGTTGATCCAAACAATTTCTATCTATAATCCTATTCCCTCTCCCCTCAATAATGAGAGACATTCTTCAAGACTAAAGAAAAATAGATTAAGAACAACTGACACAAGACACTCACTTCATCGCGCTAGCACCCGAAGAATGAGTGGTGTCAATCGGAGGTCATCGGAGTACGTGTGGATCACCGCTAGAGGGATTCTTGTTTGGATCCTCATAATCACAATGAGACAATCTGGAAGGTTCATTCTAGACGATCAACATCATTAATAAAGAATGTAATAAAGATATAGGTATTCTTTTCTTTATGAAATTAATTAAATTAATTATAAACATGATGTGCAAGATCCTCTCTAAAGGTTTCAAGCCTCTTCCTTCTTTATCTAAATCTTTGATTCTGTTCTATGGAGAATAGCTTTCATCATCGTATTGATCCTGGAATAATCATTGATCATGGTAAAAATTAAATTTGGGCATCGGCCCAACCATTCTTCCACTGTGCCTGCAACCTAGACATCTCCCACCATTTCTCCAACCCATTATCTCATTAAAAGAGAAACATGTCGTAGTATTTCTATTACGCTGCGTCATCGCATCGTTATTCTATTTCATTTATGAAATAGTGTCTCTATTACAATTTAGTTAAATATCATCATTAATGGGTTTCATTTAATGGGTTTCTTCTTCACCTCGTCAATGCACCGTAGTGCTGATGTGCCACTGCACAATGGTGAGGAAAAACAAATGAAATAACTTTTTAATTTATTTTATTTCTCTTCTGAAAGGTCTGAAAATTAACTTTTTCCCTCTACCCACGTCGGTTGAGGTTAAGTCCATTATTAGGTAATGTCGTTGTTTCAGATGCAGCAGCGCCCTCATATTTTCAATCTGGGCACCATTTTATAAGTTTCCAAAACCACGCACGTGCGCCTTTTTAATTCGCAAAAAAAAGTTCGAAAAACTATCTTTCACCCTCAACCCACGCTGATCGAGGTTAAGCTCCGTATAAGAGAAAAACACCCTCATGAGCACAACAGTACTCTCAGATTTCCAATCTGATTTACCATTTAGGATTTATAAGGATTTAACAATAAAATAATTGTTACTTAATTATTTTATTTACGGCCAAAAACTAACTTCAACTGTTGGCCCGCGCCGGCCAATGTTAGGATTTTCCTAAGGAAAGAATGACCTCACAAGCTTAATGGTGGTCTTGTATTTTCAATGTGAGTTACCATTCTTAATTTATAATCATTTGAAAAATAAAATAATTCTAATTAAATATTTTATTTATGGTTATGTCATTTTTGGGTTTTATCACTAGAGGCCTACACCGACTAAACTTAAGTTGTACCTAGGGTAAAACCATCATCCTAAACATAACTATGCCCTCATATTTCTAATATGAGCACCCATTTAAGAGTTATTACACTTTTTCAAGAAAACTACTCACATGCACAATTTAAAACTTAACATTTTTTGACGGATAATTTCAGGCACTCCGGGCCTCAGAATCGCATTTTGTCTCAGCGCTAGGTCTCAAAATAATTCCATATAATTAAAAAAATGATGGAATTTTCGGGACATTACATTACTCCCCCTTAGGTATTTATTCCCTCGTAATCCAAAATAAGAATAAACAAACAAATAGGGGTACTAAGCATGAATCTGATCCTCCCGCTCCCACATGCTCTCCTAGAGATTCATGTGCTTCCACCGAACGCACACCATAGGAATTGAAAGTCCATGAAGGACCCACTCCTGTCGATTATCTATCTTCATAGGGAACTCCACAAACGTCTTCCCATCTTCAATTTCTAGCTCACCCCAGTCGATGAAATGCGTTGGATCTTTCAGTTACCTCCCCAGTTTCAACACGTGAAAAACATTGTGCACCCGGTGCATCTGTGGGGGGAGATCTAGGAAGTGCGCTACCTTTCCAACTCTGCTCAGAATCTGGAAAGGGCTGATGAACCTCAGAGATAACTTTTCACCCCAACCAAATCTCTGTATCCCTCATCGATGATAGAATCGTAGGAATATGTGGTCTCCCTCCTCAAACTCCAAGGGTCTTTTTCGCCTATCAACATAGGACTTCTTTCAGCTCTGTGCAATCTTCATCTGCTCTCTAGTGACCTGCACCTTCTCAGTGGTAGCATATACCATCTCTGAACCCATGATTGATGACTCCCCTGGGTTTTCCTAGCATAACAGTGACCTGCATAATCATCCGTACAGTGCCTTGAATGGTGTCATACTGATGGTGGAGTGATAGCTGTTGTTGTATGAAAACTCCACCAGTGGTAGGTGGTCCTCCCAACTATGACCAAAATCAAGAACGCAAGTAAGAAGTATGTCCTCCAAGGTCTGTATGGTCCACTCTGGTTGACTATTTAGTTGTGGGTGAAAGGATATGCTCAAGCACAGTTGAGTCCCAAATGCCTCTTGTAATCCATTCCATATTCGGGATGTAAAGTGTGCATCATGATCTAAGACTATCATAAAAGGGACTCCATGGAGTTGAACTATCTCCTGCATGTAGAGGCATCCCAATATCTCTACTGAAATTTTTTCTCAAATGGGTAGGAAGTGGTCCGTCTTGGTGAGTTGGTCTATGATCACCCAGATGGTATCATACCCCATGGACGTAAAATAGTGCATCCTCTAAAAAAGATGATGTGCTCCCTACCTTTATAATATACATCAGGGCATGACCTATGGATATCTGGGTATGTGTAGTCTTGTAGCTAGCATCTCTGAGTTGCAACTCACTGAATCGTTGTAAGAGTGGAGGGGCAACCACCATCGACTGAAGATAAGATGCCACATCTCTATCCACAAATGATATCTGAAGTGATTTCAACTACTCTAAGGCCTCATTCAGTATCTTTGAACTCGATCATCTACTAAGATAATCTTCCACCACGTTCCCCTTCCCAAGAGTATATACTATCTCAAAGTTGTAGTCATGCAAGAACTCTAGCCAACGTCGATGTCTCATATTCAGATCATTTTGAGAAAATATATACTTAAGACTCTTGTGGTCAAAGTAGACAATAAATAGTTCACCCATAGGGTACTTTCACCACATCTTTAATGAAAATACTATCGCTACCAACTCATGGTCATGAGTCACAAAGTTCTGCTCATGCGGTTTCAACTACCATGATCCATAAGCAATCATTGCTTTCCCCTACATAAGAACACAACCAAGCCCAGTTCCTGATGCATCACAGTACACCACATAGTCAGAACCCTCCTCTAGAATCCTCAAGATAGGATCACTCTTCAAGATCTGACTCAGCTGCTGAAAGCTCTACTGGAATCCTTATGTCCATACAAAGGGTTTTCCCTTCTTCTTCAATGTTGTCATGGGTTCTACCTCTCTGGAGAAGTCGGGTACAAACCCCCAATAGTATCCAGCCAACCTAGGGAAACTCTGTATCTTGGTAACTCTCTTGGGTGGCTCACAATCAAGACCTACCTTGATCTTTGTTGGATCCACCACAACTCCAGCCTCTGTGATGACATGTCCCATAAAGTGTACCTTTCGTATAATAACCCTTCTTTTTATTACATACTTAAACATGATTTATTACATAAAATCTTCACTTGATACAACATGGAATATCGAGAGGTATAGTGTATTTTGGGCCTAGGAACATTACATAACAACTTAAAACATAAAACACACAACATCTTTATTGAAAACATCCTTTACATAACCATGACATTCCCTTGTACTTAGCATTTCATGGGATAACCTAAGGACATACATGTGAAAAGGGTGATCTATAAATCCCATTAAGGGAGTAAACAAGCCATAACATGAAGAATAAAATATATTTTAGGCAATAGTCATATCAATAAATCATAAAAGAAACATTAACATAAAGGCATGATATAGCATGATTATCATAACATGGAAATGTGGAAATAACACTTAACATGGAATTAGCATGAGCCAAGGCTCATTGCACATGAAGCATGAGTAAACTCTCATTGCACTTTAATTAGCATGAGTAAATACTAATTTCACTTGAATTATAATGATTAAATCCTCATTGCACTTGACGTATCATGATACTAATATTTACCTAATGTATTGTAGTGCTATCAGGGCGCACCCTTCTTAATCATTTCATTTCATGCATAATTGTGCCACGTGGATCATAAAACATGGACTCGTCATAATTTATTCTATGATAAAGGAATGTTTAATTCATACATAAAACTATATAATAAATAATTAAATATTCATAAAGTTTAATACCCTTTATAGAGAAATGGTCATGGTATTCACTACACAATGGCTTTGGCTTGGAAAAACACGGTGCAATTTCGGCAGCATAACAGCATGACATAAGAATTCATAAAAATGATTGATGAGAGAGAAATGGGTGTCTCTTCATATATACATGAAATAGAAAATAATGGGTTCATATAGATACATGTCCCAATATAATTAATGGAATTTGGATTCATAATACAAAATAATTACTTGAATGTAAATGAGGAGAGAGAAATTTCTTACGGAATTTTGGCATGGTAACGGGTGTACCTAGGAGGAATTAATGAGATAGAAATGGGTATCTCATCATTAAAATATAAATAGGGAAGTATGGGGAGGTTCAAAATCATACTCCAACATTTATAATTTAAAATAAAAGGGCATAACAATATTAAGAAACTTGGATGAAATGAGAAAGGAAGAAATCTCTTACTTGAAAGTGTGATCCCAAAGGCTTGAGAGGGGCTTGAGAGAGGCTTCTTAAGAGATTTTGGAACCTTAGGAGGATTATATAGAGAGGAGGGAATGGTTTGAACTAGCTAAAAAGGCTTTTAGTGAATAGTAAGTGGGATCTTGGGTGGGTTTATATAGGAAAGGAGAGAGAATTATTTATTATTTAGGCTTGGGTCACCACACATTAAACTAATCCAAACCACAAACCAGCCCATGGTTTTGCCCATGTTTTTTTCCCAAGGGGAGTTTAAAATAATATTTTATAAGTCCAATGGCTTAACTTATTAAAATAATAGGGTTTATTAGGTGGAGGTGAGTCACACTCTCAAAGAAAACAATTTTAAAGAGGTAAAATGTTTTATAAGTCTTGAAGGATCTACTAAAGCATTGTAAAATAAATAAAACTAAACTAAAATTATATTATTTTAATTTTAAAACAAATATTGGCCTAAAATAATGTTTATAGTATTTTATTACATCACTATTGGGTCATTATTATTTCATAAAACACATTATATATTTAAATGGTATTTAATTTTTACCCAAAAATTCAACTGTCTCAGAAAATTATGAAAAATTCACCATTGGATAATTTTGACATACTAATTACAAAAATAATATTCATTTTATCTAAATAATTTTCTAAATATGTGAATTTTTACTTTTAAAATAAAAACCGGCATTTATCAAAAATTCATGGGTTTTGACAAAAATAGCTTTCAAACCTTAATAAAAATCACGATCTTATTCATAATAATTATATGGTCATTTATATTATATAAAAATTAATTTATTAGTAATATTTAATTAAAATATTATCTAATTCAAAAATCCATTAATTCATCAAAATAGATTTCTTAATTGAATATTAACTAAAAATACTATTTGTGCTTTAAAAACTATTTACAACATAACAACAATAAAATGAATGTATATTCTTTATTATATACAAAAATAATTCACATAATCATAGTGCTAAGGTCTTGTTACATAACCCCTTATAACACCCACATAAGACCAAAGGGTAAGGTGTGTGATGGTGACGGACTCTTGGGGTGGCTCGGATAACATCGCTTGGGTGGTAATCTCTATCAACTTCCACTTCTCTCATAGGTAGTTACATTCGAGCTTAACATGTTAAAGATCAGTTTGGTCTTGGTCAAGAGAGAAGCCTAATAATGCCACCTCCTTTCTGAGTTCCATCAAATGGGCTTCGTACGGGGCAAGTCTATTGGGTGAGGTAATTAATTCCTTTTTCTGAGTAAATTAGATTTGTTAAAGCCCTATATTTATACTAATCATGTGATCACTATTCAATGGCTATATTAGCAGTGGTAAAAATTCTTAAAGGTATTTTAAAAATCCAAAATCATAAAACCAAATAAGTTCATATGTTATATAACCATTTCACATAATAATACATTTAATTGGATCAATAGGAATTTACATTATTAAAATTTTGGGTCGTTACAATCTTTCCCCCTTAAGAAATTTTGCCCTCGAAATTTCCTTTTCCCACACTAAAAGATGTGTATAACTCTACTTCATCACTTCCTTTTATTCCCATGTCGCTTCTTCAAACTTGTGGTTTCTCCACAACACTTTGACGAGGGGAATTGTATTATTTCGTAGAACTTTTTCTCTATGATCTAGTATCTTCACTGGTTTCTCCTCATAAGAGAGATCATCATCTAATTGTACTACCTCTAAAGAGTACATGTGAAGGGTTTGGTATGTACTAATTTAAGAGATATACATTAAAGACATCATGTACTTTGGCCATGGTGGGTGGAAGTTCTAGTTGATAGGCCACAGCCCTAACACGATCAAGAATCTCAAAGGGGATGATGTACCTAGGACTTAACTTCCTTTTCTTTCCAAACCTCATAACCTTATTCCATAGAGATATGCATAGAAATACAATGTCTCCAACTTTGAACTCAAGGTCTTGTTGACGGTTATCTACATAACTCTTTTGTCGACTTCAGGCTGCCTTGATATGCTACTGAATGGTTTTCACATTCTCCACCATTTCTTTGACCATTTCAGGTCCTAGCATCTTACGCTCACCAACTTCATCCCAAAACACCAGTGTTCTGCACCTTTTCCCATAAAGGGCTTCATATGGTTCCATTCGAATGCTCAAGTGGAAACTGTTATTGTAGGAGAATTCAACTAGTGGAAGATGTTGGTCCCATCCTACTTTGAAGTCCATATAACATGATCTTAACATATCTTCTAGTGTCTAAATATTTCACTCAGATTAGCCATCATTTTGATGATGATAGGTCGTACTAAAGTTCAGTTCATTGCTTAGAGCTTGTTGGAGACTTTTCCAGAACTTTGAGGTGAATCTCGGATCACGATCAGATACAATAAATAGTGGCACTCTATACAGCCTTACCACTTCTTTGATGTAAATCTGTGCAAGTTGATCCAATGAGAAGTCCTCTTAAATCGTGATAAAGTGAGATGTCATCATAAAATGATCCACAATGACCCATATAGCATTGTTTCTTCTAGATGTCCTTGGAAGTCCAGTGACAAAGTCCATGGTAATGTTCTCCCACTTCATGTTGGTATGGGTAGTGGTTGCATCATCCCCTTAGACTTTTACCTCTCATCCTTCACTTCCTGACATACCAGACACTTTGATGTATATTCAGCAATCTCTTATTTCATATTATCCCACCAAAAGTTTTCTCAGAGATCTCGATACATCTTTGTGCTCCCTAGGTGAATATAGAAGGTTGAGCAATGCACGTTATCCAGAATCTCCTTCTTTATCTTTAGATCAGATAGTACACAAAATTGTGACCCAAATATCACAATTCCATCCTTGTCAACCATGAACTTTGAGGATTTCCCATTTGTGATGGCTTCCTCCCTTATCAAAATTTTCACATCCTTTCTTTGAGAATCCTTATTTTCTTCATGAGGGACGGTTGAGAAATCATTTGAGAAAGGATTGATTATGTTCCTACCTTAATGATTCCCATGTCCATCCTATAAAAATCTAAGAATATTGGATCCTTTTCGATTCTCATCATTGATAAAGATGTAGGATCCTTTCTACTTAGAGCATCTGCCACCTTGTTTTCCTTACCAGAATGGTAGTGGATTGAGCATTCATAATCCTTGATGAGTTCTATCCATATTCATTGGCGCATATTAAGCTCTTTTTGTTTGAATATATATTTGAGGCTCTTGTGATCGGTATATATCTCACACTTCTCCCTATAGAGATTATGCCTCTAGATTTTCAATGTAAAGATCATAGCTGCTAACTCCAGATCATGCGTGGGATAGTTTTTCTCATATATTTTTAGCTTCCTTGAGGTGTAGGATATCACTTTATCATTTTGAATCAACACAAAACCCAGGTACTTCTTCTAAGAATCACTAAATACCCCAAAAATTTCTCCACTCGTGGGAAATTTGAGCACGAGCGTAGTGATAAGCCTCCTTTTTAACTCCTTGAAGCTCTCTTCGCATTCATCACTCCAAGAAAACTTTACTTCCTTTTGAGTTATCTTGGTAAGAGGGTTGGAAAATTGTGATAAATTTCTCGAAAATCAGCGATAATATCCAGCTAACCCCAAGAAGCTACGGATATCCTTTACCGATTTTGTCCTCATCCATCCCTCAATTACATTTTTCTTGGAGGGATCCATATATATCCCATTTCTTGTGATGATATAACCCAATAATGATACCTCCTTCAAACAAAACTCACACTTGTTGTACTTTTCATAGATCTTCTCCTTCCATAAGGTCTCTAGTACAGTTCTTAGATGATCCTCCATGGTTTTGGAGTATATTAAAATATCATCTATAAAGACTACCACAAATTTGTCGAGGTAATATCTAAACACTCTATTCATCAAGTCCATAAATATTGTTGGATCATTAGTGAGTCTGAAATGCATTACTATGAATTCATAGTGCTTGTATCTTGTACAAAAAGCATTCTTGAGGATATCTTCCTTCTTCACCCTTACTTGATAATATACCGACCAAAAATCCACCTTGGAGAAGTATTTTTCTCCTTCATGGAAGAGGATACTTTTTATTTATCTTTATTTTTTTAAGCTCATGATAATTGATGCAAATGCGCATTGACCCATCCTTCTTCTTGATGAAAAGGACTAGTGCACCCCATAGTGAAGCACTTGGGCGTATAAACCCTTTATCCAAATTCTCCTATAGTTGTTTCTTTAGCTCATCAAGCTCCACAATAGAAATTATATATGGAGTCTTGGATATTGGAAACTCCCCAAGTATAAGGTCAATTGAGAATTCAACATCTCTTCTAGGAGGAAGACCAGACGATTCCTCAGGAAACACTTCAGCGAATTCCCTCACAATAGGCATGTTTTCAAGGATGGTTGCCTCCTTAGACTCAATCATCTGAGCCAGATATGTGTGCTCATAGGGAAGAAATATCTACTCTTGATATTATGGTTCTAAAGAAGATTCATCTTCCTCCTTGCACTTTTATAGAATCGTGGGTCAATTCTCTATATGGAGAGTGATTTCCCTCTCATGGAAATTTATGTTAGATCTATATAAGGAAAGATAATTCATACCAATAATTGCATCAAATTCCACTAGAGGGAGTATTATGAGGTTATTCGGGAAGTTCAATCCATAGATTATGATAGGGGAGGAGTTATGTTCATGGGATGCAATGATTGCCCTGTTTTCCATACTCACCGACATATTTGCTTCTATGATTTGTGGTGGTATTTGCATTGTTCTACTAAAATTTTAGGATACAAAAGAATGTGTAGAACTAGAATCAAAATGTATGTTCACTATTATTGAATGAATAACTAGCGTACCTATCACCACTTCATTTTCAGGGTTCACTTCTCTGGTAGTGATAGAAAAATATCACCCTTGCTGCCTTGGAGGTTGTTGGTTGCCTCTAAAACCCCTTATCTTAGGGCACTGATTTGCAAGGTGTCGTGGTTCTTTGCAGTTGAAGCAATGAAAAATGCATTTAGGTTTAAACAGATCATTCATCTCCTCTGTTGTAGCTGTGGTTTTTTCTTGTCGGTAGTTAACGGCTAGGTGCCCTTCTCTTCCACACCTAAATAATTTCCTCATCCCCTTCAGGAAACTTTCGGGGTGCTTCTTTCCACACCTTTGGCAAGTGGGGTGCTGTATTTTCTTAGAACTGTTGAATTTATCCATAAAAATTCAAGAATTGAAGTCCACCTTACGCTTATTATCCCCATGATACCCCTGAGATTCTTTGATCTCCATTTCGACCTTGAGGGAACATTGGACAATTTCCTCATAGCTGTCAAAGTCATGGATCACCAGGGATTTCCACAGGCTAGGTTTCAGCCCACCAAAGAAGTGTTCAACATTTCATTCAGGGGTAACAACAAAGTCGGAGGTGTATTGTGAAAGCCTTATGAAGTTTGCCTCATACGCTCTAATGGATTCATCGTCTTTTTTCTTGAGGGCAAGGAAGTCCCTTTTCATCTTAAGCTGAAGGGTGTGAGGAAAATATCTATCAAAAAACATTTTTTGGAAATCCTTCCATTCCAACACCTCTATCTCCTCCTTAGGCTTCATATTTTTTATCAATGTCCACCATTGATCAGTTTCACCCTCCATATGATAAGCATCTAGAAGAACCTTCTCTTTTTCAAAACATGGAAGGATGGAGAAGATCTTTTCAATGGAGTTGATCCATTGTTCGATGATTGAGGGGTCGGATGATCCATTAAAAGTAGGAGGCCTTTATCTCATAAAGCTCTTGATAGCGACTTGTTATTTATTAGGGGGGTTTAATGTTCCTCTTGACCCATGTTTCTATTAAAATATTATGTTAACTAAGAGAGTATCATGAAAAATTTAATGATTTCTTCTTCCATCAGATTGGGCATCTCATTATAACAGTCATCACATTGGTCTTCACATCGATTGTTAGCTTGAGTCCTCCTATTACCGACCATTGGCTGGAATAAAAGTAAAGTTAGGGGTAACACATAAAGGGTAATGCAAGTAAAAAAGTATGACTTATAAATAACTTTTATTTCCTTAACTTATGAATCTATAGGCTTTAATCTATGTTATCCATGATCTACTTTCTAACATAAATTCTTAGGTGCATTTTTTTAATTCTCTTAATAATGGTTCATAAAAAAACTTGTGAATTTACCAAAGCATATCCCTAGGAGTGTTGTAACCAAGAGTGCAGAAAGGCCCATTGTCATGTATCAGGATACCCCGGGTCAAGCCCGAAACTCCTTGTCGGAGTTTTCACTCCTAGGTACATCTCTGCCAGAGCCGCCTCTACCTGCTTGTATCCAGACAGGGATGTATTTTCTTGATAAACCACTTAATAAATACTCACCAAAACTTAGGGATGTTTTTATTATACTTAGTCTTATCCCTAAGTCTTTCACTGGGGTTTTCTAATCCTAATCCCAAAAATAACTAAACCTATCCTTTGATACCAACTATAACAACCCTGCTTTTTATTACTCACTTAAACATGGTTTATTACATAAAATATTCACTTGATACAACATGGAAGATCGAGAGGTATAGTGTCTTGGGGGATTAGGAACATTACATAACAACATAAAACATAAAATACACAACATCTTTATTGAAAAATTCCTTTACATAACCACGACATTCCCACTTAGCATTGCATGGGATAACCTGAGAACATACATGTGAAAAGGGTAAGCTATAAAGCCTAGTAAGGAAGTAAACAAGGAATAACATGAAGAATACAATACATTTTAGGAAATAGTCATATCAATGGATCATAAAAGAAAAACAAACATAAAGGCATGATATAGCATGATTATCATAACATGGAAATGTGGCAACAACACTTAACATTGAATTAGCATCAGCCAAGGCTCATTGCACATAGAGCATGAGTAAACCTCATTAAACTTGAATTATCATAATTAAATATTCATTTCACTTGAATTAGAATGAGTAAATTCTCATTTCACTTGACGTATCATGATACTAATCTTTACCCAATGCATTAGAGCGCTATTAGGGAACACCCTTCTTAATCATTTCATTTCATGCATAAGTGTGCCACATGGATCAAAAAACAAGGACTCATCATCATTTATTCTGCGATAAAGGAATGTTGAATTCATACATGAAACTATATAATAAATAAGTAAATTTTCATAAAGGTGAATACCCTTGATAGAGAAATGTGCATGGTATTCACTACATAATGACTTTGGGTTGGAAAAACGCGGGGTAATTTCGGCAGCATAACGGTATGACATGAGAATTCATAAAAATGGTTGATGAGAGAGAAAGGTGGGTCTCATCATATGTACATGAAATGGATAGTAATGGGGTAATATTGATACATGTCTCAAAATAATTAATGGAATTTGTATTCATAATACAAAAGCATTGCTTGAATGTAAATGAGGAGAGAGAAATTCCTTGCGGAATTTCAGCATGGTAATAGGTGTATCTGGGAGGCATTAATGAGACAGAAATGTGTATCTAATCATTAAAACATAAATAGAGAAGTATGGGGGAGGTTAAAAATTATACCCCAAGATTTATAATTGAAAATAAAAAGGCATAACAATATTAAGAAATTTTGATAAAATGAGAAAGGAAGGAATCTCTTACTTGGAAGTGTGATCTCAAAGGCTTGGGAGGGGCTTGAGAGAGGCTTATTGGGAGATTGGGGCACCTTGGGAGGATTATAAATAGAGGATGGAATGGATTTTTTGTTCTCTAAAGGCTTTGAGTTAAGAGGAAGTGGGAGCTTGGGTGGGTTTATATAGTAAAGGAGAGAGAATTCTTTATTATTTAGGTTTGGGTCACCACACATTAAACTAATCCAAAACACAAACCAGCCCATGGTTTTTACCCATGGTTTTTGCCCAATGGGAGTAGAAAACAATATTTTATAATTACAATGGCCTAACTTATTAAAATAATAGGGTTTCTTATGTTGAGGTGAGTCACACTCTCAAGGAAATCAATTTAAAAAGGTAAAATGTTTTATAAGACTTGAAGGATCCACTAAATCATTGTAAAATAAATCAAACAAAACTAAAATCACATTATTTTAATGGTAAAATATATATTGGCTGAAAATAATTTTTATAGTATTTTATTACATCACTATTGGGTCATTATGATTTCATAAAACATATTATATATTTAAACGGTATTTAATTTTTACCCAAAAATTTGATTGTCTCATAAAATTATGAAAAATTCACCATTGGATAATTTCGACATCCTGATTCCAAAAATAATATTAATTTTATCTAAATAATTTTCTAAGTATGTGAATTTTTACTTTTAAAATAAAAACAGACATTTATCGAAAATTCATGGTTTTTGACAAAAATAGCTTTCAAACCTTAATAAAAATCACAATCATATTCATAATAATTATAAGATAATTTATATTATATAAAAATTAATTTATTATTAATATTTAATTAAAAAATTATTTAATTAAAAAATCCATTAATTCATCAAAATAGATTTCTTAATTGAATATTAACTAAAAAGACTATTTGTGATTTAAAACTATTTACAACATAACAATAATAAAATGAATATATATTCTTTATTATATACAAAAATAATGCACATAATCATAGTGGTAAGGTCTTGTTACATAAACCCTTATAACACCCACATAAGACTGAAGGGTAAGGTGTGCAATGGTGATAGACTCTTGAGGTGGCTAGGATAACATCGATCGGGTGGTAATCTCTATCAACTTCCACTTCTCTCGTAGGCGATTCCATTCAAGATTAACATGTTGAAGCTCAGCTTGGTCTTGGTTAAGAGCGAAGCCCAATGACGCCACCTCCTTTTTGAGCTCTGACAAATGGGATTCATACGGGGCAAGTCTACTAGATGAGTTCATTGCTTCCTTTGTCTGAGTAAATTGGATTTGTTAAAGCCCTATATTTATACTAATCATGTGATCACTATTCAACAGCTATATTAGAAATAGTCACAATTCTTAAAAGTATTTTAAAAATATAAAATCACAAAACCAAAGAAGTTCATATGTTATATAACCATTTCACATAATAATAAATTTAATTATATCAATAGGAATTTCCATTATTAAAAGTTTTGGTTGTTACAATTCGTATCCAGAACTCACACTTTGAGAGATTTCCATAAATCTGGTGATCTCGAAGTGTCTCTAGAACCATCCTAAGGTGTATTGTGTGCTTCTCCTCGAATTCTAAATACACTAAGTACTTGTAAATATGGAACATTCATCACACCAAACGGCATCACTAACTACTCGTAGTTTCCGTAGATACATCTAAAATCCATCTTCAAGATGTCCTCATCTTGTACTCAAAGTTGGTGATAGCCTGATCTGAGGTATATCTTCAAGAACTATCTTGCTCCCTTCAGCTGATTGAAGAGGCCATCCATCCTCGATTGAGGATAGATGTTCTTCACGGTCACCTAGTTCAGGCGCCGATAGTCCACGCATAACTTCAAGTTTCCATTTTCCTTCTTGGAAAACAACACTGGGGCTACCCTATGGTGAAACACTGGGCCTTACAAACCCCTTCCTCTATAAGTCTTCCTAATGTACCCTCGCTCCCGGATCTCTGCAAAATCCATCCGATATGCAGGTGTATATATCGGTGTCATCACAGGGTACATATCCATGCATAAATTTACCTCTCTATGGGTGGTTAGTCTTGGAACGTCCTCTAGAAAGATGTCCTCGCACTCGTCCAAGTCTCTGAGACTGACATCAATTTTCTGATTTCCCACTACTAACATCCACTAGTTGTATCTACTCAGCCAAATAACTTTCAACCACAATGGTTCTCTCTATCACCCTAGCATAAGTAGGAATGTATAGAAAAATAGTGTTGGCTCGGATGTCCCTAAAAACTTCTTGCTCGGAGGTATGATCCTTGAATCACCTATCTCATCATATTCATCGAGTACCTGGAAGGTTCGGTATGTCTTGATGAATACTCATCTACCGACATGTCATCTCGCCAAAGCTACAGAAGCTCTTGGGAACGCATTGACCTTAGATTTTATGGAAATATCCCCTTATTGGAGAGAGGTTATCAAGCTTTGTCCATGAAAAGGTCACCTCATCGTAAGATCGGGTAATCTAAATCCCATCATCTCCCTAGTGAGCCATGTAGAAGGCTCACTACCAGGACTAACATCTGATCTAATGGTTCCTTGACTAGATGGATAACTTGGTCACCACCTCAATCTGATCCTTAGGCACCTATGAGTTGGGCTCGCCTTAGAACCTGAGGGGTCTTTGTTGTTGAAACTCGTGTAAGGCACTGAGCCTACATGTTTCCTATACTGGTAGCGTCAGTAGTAACTACTGACCAAAAGGTGAAGGAAAAGTTAGGACACCACCTAAAGGTGCCATATTGGGCAATGGTACCTATACAAAAGCCTCACCACTCTATGAACCATCCTTGTGGTCATACACTGTAATCCAAGATGGTTGGCTGTGTGGAGGCATATTGAAAGAGATCAAGATGAATTAAGATTAATAGATTATACCTGGTGAGCTGACTCTGACTCAAAAATATCATGAGGAAACACTCAATTTCTATATAATTCATGCAACCAATGTTTTTATGTATAGATCTGAAAAAGTGGAATTTAAGGTCCTGGTGTATGGATACGTCGGCTGCCGCACCAACACTGGACTCCCCAAATCTAAAAGTTAAACTCAAAACATTTAACATTGTTTCCCAAAAATAAAACAAAAACTCCCAGTATTTGAAGTAGAAACGACCACCTCCGATACCACTTTTCATGACCCGTCCCCCGGGGCCTGTGCAGTGACTACCCCAATCCCACCTCCCAAAGGCCAGGGGCTAGAGAACTAGCATTGAAAGCATTATACCATGGGTGGGAGGCATTTTCTTGAGTACATGTATGTACACACGCACACACAACCACATCCCAATAGTAGGAAAGGAAAACACACATGCCACTAAACAACCATGAAGTAAAGGTAAAAGATGTAAGTCAAATGGGCCAGAATACAAACCCAACAAAAGAATAACTGAAAACCGGAAAGTACAAAAGATCTTTGTAAGACGCCCGCAGAAAACCCCACCTAAAGGGTAGATGAAGGGTAGCTGCCTGTAGTCATAGAATTACACCCATTTATCCCGTCTCACTGAGATCCACATGGTCCTAGACCACCAAGGTCTCTGTCGAAGCGTCTGTCCATCACGTCTCACTGAGCACCACCTGGTCCTGGACCACCAAGGTCTCTGTCGAAGCGTTGATAACCTGCACGGTACACAACACATGTAGGGGAAGCCCGTGCAGGGGTGAGTAACATAATACTAAGTAGTGACCTCAAAACCCAAAGGAAAGACCACAAATAAAACCATGAAGTGTGATCACAAAGCAAGACAGCTCACACGGGTATAATCTAGTGTATAGAATGCAAGACCTTCAGTCACAACACTGGCCACCTTGGACTACTAGGGTACTCATTCCTGATGAGTACTGTGGGTATGCTAGGTTACACAGAGCCTCTCCCCATCATGGGCCTTCTAGATCACATAGAGGCACTTCCCACCTTGGCCATCATACTAAGTTACTCATCCCTAATGAGCACCATGGGTCTGTCAGGTCACACAAAGTCGCTCCCCACTGTGGGCTTGTCGGGTCACACAGAGTTGATTCTCACTGGGTCTAGGTTCGCTTGTAGATGATCCGCACAGGGTTGTTTTTCAGTAGTCTTTGGGTCTCAGTCAGCCGCAGGATTCCCGCATGTAGTGTGCTTTATTCTGGTAGAAACTGATCCCTAAGCCATTAATTAAATTTCAACTTCCATGAAAACCTCATTAGATTATTCCAAAAGAACCGCCTCCTCTCAAGTGTCTCAACTCTACAAACGGCTCATCAATCGGACTCCTGATTTGAAAGCTATTGGCATTTTAGTAAATAGGGGCTGGTTGTGTCTAGGCCCGGTCCAACCCGGGTGGACCGACCCGACCAACCCAACCCAGTTCGAATGACCCAACCTGACCCAGTTCAAATCTGGGCTGGCCAAGTCTAGCCTGGACACTATACCAGGCCCATTGGGCCTTACTGGACCCAGCCCAGTGACCTGGTTTCATCCGGCCCAGCCCGCAACAGGCAGGCTGGTTTGTTTCCTGCCTAGGCCTCCCAACAGCTTGGTTTTATTCCACTGGCTCAGCCCAAAAAAGCAGGACAGCTTAATTCTAGCTCAGGCTACTCAGTAGCCCGGTTCACTTAGCCCGCGGTGCCGCCCCCTCGGCCATCCAGTCTGCTCCCGCGAACTGCTCTCCTGCGTGACACACGGCAAGCTATGGGTCCCTTCCCATCTATCACTACCTGGTGCTAGACAAGTCCTCCACATGTAACGGACTACTAGGTGGGCCACTCCTCCGACACGTTGCCCAAATGGAGCCACCCTCCAGCACTAGTCCGCTCACGCAGACCAGTCTTCCTATGTGACCTATGACTTTATCGTGGGTCCAGCCTTCCACCACAGTCTACAGACCATGGCCTTGCGTTGTGTGCACCTCTAATGCAGCTAGGTGGGTGCATCCTCCTACTTCCGGCCATCGGCCTCCATGCCAATAGCTCCTGCTACTAGTATACCACCTCCCTCTTACCGTCGTGACCGAAGTGTCGCGGCCTGCTTGGTCGTGGCCCTTCTGCCTGATACCTCCTTAGCTGATGCACCACTGCTATTGGGCCACGAAGAATGGTAGAGAGATAGATAGAGATATGGGTTACAAAGAGAACCCAAATTAACAACCAACCTTTGTTTGTGTTGGTCTGGGATTGTTCGTGTTAGCGGAATCACGACGTACCAAGAAAAAGAGTTGGAATAATCACTAAGATAAACTATCCCCTTTTTATCCCGTATCATTAACCATATCGCACAAAAAATTGATCTGCAAGTTAATTTTTTTTGTTAGTTAACCTGCGTTCTTTATTTAATAGAAATAATGGGTAATGTAATTCACACAGAAATCATAAAACCCCTACCTAGGATAGACGTTGGTCGGGGAAGACTGGGGTCGCGCGCCTTCATTCTCTGTTCTTGATATGTCGCCTATGTTACTAGTGATCCTTCAAAGGGTGGAAGGAGAATGCATTCATAATTATTCATTGGAGAGGATTCCTCATCATAGATTCTTCAGTGAAATTCCCAAATCTCTCACTGTTTCTCCAACCCGTTATCTCATTAAAAGAGAAATGCGTCGCAGTAAATCTGTTAGGTTGCATCGTCGCATCGTTACGTTGTTTCATTTAAGAAACAGCATCTCTGTTATGATTTAGTTAAATAGCCTCATTAATGGGATTCATTTAATGATTTTATTAATTTCCTCGTCACCGCACCGCAGTGATGATGTGCCACCAGTCAATGGTAAGGAAAAACAAATGAAATGACTTTTTAATTTATTTTATTTCTCTTCTGAACGGTCCAAAAATTAACTTTTTCCATAAACCTGCATCGGTTGAGATTGGGTCTATTATTAGGTAATTTTTCCATTTTCTGATGCAATGGTTCCCTCGTATTTTCAATCTGGTCACCCGTTTAGAATTTTCCAAAACTGTGCACGCATGCCATTTTAATTCGCAAAAAAAATTTCCAAAAACTATCTTTCACCCTCGACCTGCGTTGATCGAGGTTAAGCTCCTTCTAAAAGAAACACACACTCACGAGCTCAATGATACTCTCATATTTCCAATCTAAGTTACCATTTAGAAGTTATAAGGATTTGACAATAAAATAATTGTTACTTAATTATTTTATTTACGGCCAAAAACTAACTTCCACTGTTGGAATGTGTTGGCCAACGTTAGGCTCTTACTAAGGAAATAATACCCTCAAAAGATCAATGGTGGTCTCAGATTTTCAATCCGAGTCACCTTTCTTGAGTTATAATCATTTTAAAAATAAAATAATTTTAATTAATTATTGTATTTACAGTTATTCCATTTTTGGGTTTTCTCACTAGAGGCCAGCGCCGACTAAACTTAAGTCATTCCTAGGGTAAAACCACCATACTAAACTTAAAAATTTCCTCAGATTTCTGACCTATACATCCATTTAATAGTTATTCCACTTTTTCAGGAAAACTTTTCACGTGTGCTATTTAAAACTTAACATTTTTCGAAAGGATCATTCTGGGCACTCTGGGCCTCAGAATCGCACACCGTCTCAGTGCATGG
Source organism: Viscum album (assembly GCA_963277665.1). NCBI lineage: Eukaryota > Viridiplantae > Streptophyta > Magnoliopsida > Santalales > Viscaceae > Viscum > Viscum album. The sequence continues at coordinate 573,130,731 of OY728151.1, forward strand.
TCTTGAAATAATTTTATATAATTAAAAAAATTACATATAATTTCCAGGAAATTACAAAAATAATGGTTTATTAAAACATATTATAGATGGTACAAGAAAATGGGTAAGAAATTAAGATGTTCTCTTTAATCAGACTTGCGTATCAGGAAGGATTGAGAAGGGAACCTTGTAAAATGTTTATTATCCAATAAAATAATGATTAAAAGGTCTCGATATATGATTTTTTAACATATATGTGTAATTTATAATAATTTTATAAAAATAATGAATAATTACATTGGCGTATAGAGGAAGAAAGCATAACTCGAATGAAAATGGAGGTTCGGGAAGAAAACCCTTAGCTTATGTTCGAATGTGTTATGCACTTAACTTTAATGTCCTGTATAATCAAATTAAATCCATTAATTAATTAATTAATAACATTATATACATTTATTTTATTTATTATAATTTTATTAAGTTCATTTATGGCCTTTTTGATGAGTTATAAGATGCAGTTTTAGTGCTCAGGAGTGTTCGTTTCCTTGGTTTTCACGATCAGTATACTTGTATATGTGTAACATTCCAAGTAAGTAATTAATAATAGATATTCTTATCTATGTCTATTTATGAATTAGATAGCGTTTTAGAGGCTTAAAATGAGAATAAATCCAATCTTAAGCATGGAAGACACTAATATTTTTAAAAGATTGTTTTACTACATTTTGATGGAAAACCATTTTTAAATCAAACTTTTAACAATTTTATAAGCTCTATTTATCAAAATAAACTTATTATTTATGATTGGGACATTTAAATTTACCTTGGGTTAATTTTTGGTAGTTTTCTGACAATGTTCATTTTTTAATGAATAGTGAAAAATACTGCAGTTTACATCAAAACTGCTTTTTCATATAATTTAATTATATGGTTAGATTATCCTTTTAATTGGTTTTAAAGTTTAATTAGAATATATTTTTACAATTGAATCCAATTTTGGTCATTAGAATTAATTTCACTTTGTAATTGGGCATAAACAACTGCCAAACTTTTCATAGATATTTTTCAAAAAAACCCGCTATTTGTTTTGACAACGGGAATTATTTTTAAATTAATTATTGAAATTTCTATGTTTTAAATTTGGTAAATTGATTCCATATTTGGAATCATAAGGTCCAAATTATTTAATTAAGACTCTTTTGTTTTTGGAAATTATGAATAGTAACGACGGTAATTATCTTTAATTATCTTGATTAATTAGTAATCGGGTAGTTAAGGATAATAAAATAATATCATAATAATAACAAATGACCCCAAAATGTGTCCTAATGCTAATGTTTGTGTCATGGACAACCATGGGATGCCTTGTTCCAAACTTTGGGAACCCATGTAATCACTTTTGGGCGAAAGTGACACTTTATCATTTTATTTTTAAAGAAAGGAGAATATCACTAAAGAATGTATCACCCGAGTAAAACATTTTTAATTTTTTCTAAATAAATGATATATTGGACTATAAATAGTCATTTTAAATCTAAAAATATTTACTACATCATAGTATTTTTTTATAATTTTTAGACATTAAATTAATTAAATTATTTATAACATCATGATGATGCAGCGATTACCTCATTAATGAACGATTTATATAAAATGAAAAGATAATGTAAAATATAAGACTTACACTTTTCAAATACCTATTGGATGAGTATATTTAGAACCCTTATCACCTTATCCTCGAAATATATCAATGTGGGACCTTTAAAATCCGAAACTCATTTTAATATAAAGTAACATTTTATAACTTTCCAAGAGTGCCCCTCCTCCCTCTTATAAAAGGCCCCCACCTCTACCTCCTTACCCACACCTCTCAAGCCTTTGGCTTAGCCAAACTCTACTCATTCCATCTCTCCAAATCCCTCTCTTCATTCTAGAAGCCTTACCTTAGGCAGAAAGCTCTTCAAGAAACCCTTTTGGTACAAACCAAGAGGAGTTACCCAATTTAAAGGTAAAGTCTTCTCTTGTGTTCTTTTGTTTTATTTTGCTTCTCCAACCCCCTAAACTCTTTTTATTCATTTATTTTGTAACAACACCAGTATATTCAATATACTAGGATTTTGTTATAATAATTATTCAATCTACACTTACACACACCTACATCTAATGGTTAAAGAGCATACTGTTTCTGTGGATAGTGAATTTCTGCCTCACGAAATGATGATTGTTCAATATTCTTCTAACACCTTCAAAGGTGTCCATTAAGATGTAACTATATTCATATATGATATATAATATATTTATGTTTTCCTTAAGCTTCTGTATTTTTCATTTTTGGCATACCTTTATGGTTTCCATTATGGGTAAACACGATATCTTCATTTTAGGAAGTGCGGACCACCGCCCCCTCAAAGTGATTTGATTTGTTGATGCCATATGTGGGACGTATAAAGGATGGAGTTAATGATATTATATATGATATTATAATGGAATTATAATATACCTTTATATCATTATGATTCCATTCCATTAAATATGAAATAGAAATGAAAGTAGCGTTCATGCGTACGTACGGCTTACCGTCTCCATGAACGGTGCATTTCATTTCTTACCTCTAAATGTTATGTAATATTATAAATGCATGTATATAATGGATATATATGATATATATGATATCTACATCATGAATAAAATTTTGAATATAATGGATATTTTACCACATGAACAACTTGTAATTATAAGGAGTTTATTTTTGACTCAAGTACCAATAATCGACAAAACAACTGTTATTAACTTAAATAATTACATAGTGTTCATAACATGGTAATAAGTGATATAAAAGGAATAATGAACTTGAAAAAGGTTCTTAAGAAAGTATAAATTAACTCAAGTTTATTAAGTAATGTTTAAGGTTGGGGGCCTTATAGTTGGTATCAAAGGTCGGTTTAGATAACTTTAGGAGTTAGAATTCTATTAAATGATTATCCAAAAATATTTTTTTTATCGACAAATTGAAATGATATAGCATTTGAAGATTACCATGTTTCTTCATCTAATACATGTTTGTTCAGAATGGTTTTCCATAGAGGAAACATGGAAGTAGTGCTAGGATGGCATATAGAAGGAAATGACCTTCCGAATCAGCATCCTGAGATGGTCAGAATTGGAACTGAATAGTTTGTTGCAGTAATGGCGCAGTTGACTCAAGCGATAAATGGTGGTGGTATCCATGCACGAGATCAGCCAGATCAACCGCAGAGGAACATGTTAGTGGTGGAACATTTCATGAGGCAACATCCCCCATCATTCAGAGGATCATCTGACCCTGTGCTAGCTGAAGGGTGGATTAAAGTACTGGAGAATATTTTTTATGTCATGGGGTGTTCAGACAATCAAAAGGTTAGTCTTGATATTTACCGTTTAGAGGGTGAAGCAGATCAGTGGTGGTTGATGGTTAAAAATATCAGGGACGCTGATGAGATTGATGCTCTCGACTGGGATGAATTCAAAGGTATGTTTCTTGAGAAGTATTTTCCTAAGGCTGTTTGACTTAGGATGAAAAAAAAATTCTTGGAATTGAGGCAAGAGGACGACTCAGTGGCTGCTTATGAAGAAAGGTTCACTCGATTGGCAAGGTATGCTCCAAATTTTATCCGAGACCTTGATAGTAAAATCAATCATTTTTACTCAGGATTAAAGCCAAAATATCGAAGGGCATTGGATTCTCGTGAGTTCAAGAGTTATGAAAAGCTTTTTCGATGTACTAAGAAGGTGGAAATGGAGTTTTCTGATGATCAAGTGTTTTATAACAACCAACATAAGAAGAGACCGGGGTGGCAGGAGAAAGGGAAGAATTCTTCAAAAAGGTCTGATGGTAAGAAAACTAAGTTTTCAGTTTGTGATAAATGTGGTAAAAGGAATGCTGGGGAATGTCTTTTGAATTCTGGAAAGTGCTACCAATGTGGTAAGATGGGACATAAGGCTCGTGATTTCACTGAAAAAGATCAAGGTGATGGTAAGATCAAATTTTATTTACAGTTATTGAAATGTTTTAAGTGCAATGAGATGGGTCATTATGCAAATGAGTGTCCGAAAAAGAGCTCAAATTATGGGAAGCAGTTAGACTACAAGCAGAAAGGTGTGGTGAAATCCTTTAAAACTACTTCAGTAGATTTTGGGCCATAAAATGAAGTGGTATCAGGTACTTTATTTGTTTTCTCAGATTATGATAATGTGTTTTTTGATTCGGGGTCTACACATTCTTTCATCTTTGAAAACTTTTCTAGTAAATTGGGAATTTCATTTCATGAGTTGACTCCTGAAATTTTGGTAAAAACACCTGGGGAAATGTTGAGGCAAAAAGAGTTTATAAGAATATCCCTATCCTTATCCGTGGAAAGAACCTACTTGCAAACCTTATTATTTTACCACTAGTAGAGTTTGATATTATCCTGGGTATGGATTGGATCTCTATTTACCATGCTAAGATTGATTTTAGAGATAAATAAGTTTCTTTTCAGAAAGACTTTTAGTTTGTGTAAAAGAATGAACTCTTAATATTGATAACATATCAAGAGGCTGAGAAACTTGTAAAAGATGGAAATGAATGTTACCTTGCACATATTGTTGAAAACAAAGGAACTATTCAGATTAATGATGTGCTAGTGGTAAATGAGTATCCTTATGTTTTTTCAAATGAGTTGCCTAGAATAATACCAGATTGGGAGGTTGAATTTACTGTTTACTTAGTTACTGATGCTAAGAAAATTTCAAAACCCCCTTATCGAATGGATCAAATTGAACTTTTAGAGTTAAAGGAGAAATTGCAAGATTTATTAGATAAAGGTTTCATTCGACCTAGCGCATCAACATGGGGTGCTCCTGTTTTATTTGTTAAAAAGAAAGATGGTTCAGTGAGACTTTGCATTGATTATAGAACCTTGAATAACATCACTGTTAAGAACAAATATCTTTTTACTCATATCGATGATTTGTTTGATCAGCTCCCGGGAGCTCAGTATTTTTCAAAGGTTGACCTAAGATATAGGTACCATCAGTTGAAGGTAAAGGAAGAAGATGTTAGGAAGACTGAGTTTCATATAATATATGGCCATTATGAATTTTTAGTAATGCCTTTTGGGATAACCAATGCACCTTCTGTATTCATGGACCATATGAATATAATTTTCCATGAGTTCTTGGATAAGTTTGTAGTTATTTTCATTGATGATATTTTGGTGTTTTCTAAAAGTAAAGAGGAGCATGAAAGACATTTAAGGGTTATTTTGAAAACCTTAAAAGAAAATAAATTGTATGGGAAATTCAGAAAGTGTGAGTTTTGGTTGCAACAAATTTCTTTCCTTGGTCACATTGTTTCTAAAGATGGGATAACTGTTGATCCTGCAAAAACAAAGGTTGTTGAAGAATGGCCAAGACCCACAAATGTAACCGAGATTCGTAGTTTTCTTGGTTTGGCAGGCTATTACCGAAGGTTTGTTAGAATTTTTTCCTGTTTATCTATTCCAATGACTAAGCTAACTTGAAAGGGTGTTAAGTTTATCTGGACAAAAGAATGTGATGATTGTTTTTAGGAACTGAAAAGAAGATTGGTGAATGCTCCAGTTTTGGCACTGCCTTCCAGGAATGGGGAGTTTATTATCTATAGTGATGCTTCATTTAAAGGACTTGGTTGTGTCCTAATGCATAATGATTAGGTAATTGCTTATACTTCACGTCAGTTGAAAACTCATGAGGTAAATTACCCTACAAGTGATTTGGAATTAGCTGATGTTGTTTTCGCTTTAAAAAATTGGAGGCATCATTTGTATGGTGTAAAGTGTGAAATATATACTGATCACAAAAGTTTAAAGTATATATTCACTCAAAAATAATTGAACATGAGACAGAGGAGATGGATATAATTAATCGAGGATTATGATTGTACAATTCATTACCATCCGGGAAAAGCAAATAAAGTGGATGATGCTTTGAGTCGAAAAATTAATGCTTCTTTAACAATGTTGCATTTGGAACGTGATACTTTGGTTAAGGATTTGATGAAATTTGGCATAGAAGTTGTTCATGCAAGATGTTATTCTGTTTTGTTTCAGGTATCAGTGAAATCTTCTCTATCAGATAGAATTAATCAAGCATAGAAGCAAGACAGTGAGTTGCAGAAAAAGGTAGAGCTGGTTCAGAAAGGTAAGTTTCCTAAATTCAATATTGATAATGATTGTGTTTTGATATTTGGGAAGAGATTGTGTGTGTTGTGTGATTCACAGTTGAAGAGAGAGTTTTTATGTGAAGCTCATAGTTCTCCATTTTCAGTTCGTCCAGGTAGTACTAAGATGTATAGAGATCTTAGAGAGTATTACTGGTGGGACGGAATGAAAAAAGATATTGCTGATTTTACTATGAAGTGTTTGACTTGTCAACAGGTTAAATTAGAGCAGTAGTTACTGAAAGGGATGCTTCATCCTTTACCAGTGCCAGAGTGGAAATGGTAGAATATATCCATGGACTTCGTTGTGGGATTTCCAAAGACACCTCGAGGTAATAATACAATCTGGATTATTGTTGATCGCTTGACTAAATCTGCTCATTTCCTTGCTATACGAGATACTTTTTTCCTAGATCAACTTTTGCGTTTGTATCTTAAAGAGATAGTCAGGTTACATGGAGTTCCCCTCTCCATTGTATCTGATCATGATCCCAGGTTTACTTCTAACTTTTGGAAAAGCCTTCAGAAGTCGTTGGGTACTGAATTAAATTTTACTACAGCTTTTCATCCTCAATCAGATGGGCAGTCAGAACAAACGATTCAGACTTTGGAGGATATGCTACATGCTTGTTCGATGAATTATCAGGGAAGTTGGGACCAACATCTTTCTTTGGTTGAGTTTTCTTATAATAACAGTTTTCATTCCAGTATACAGATGGCACCATTTGAGGCATTATATGGGAAGCGGTGTCGAACTCCAGCTTTTTGGGATGAAGTGGGTGAAAGGAAGTTAATGGGACCAGAATTGGTAGAAGAATTGGCAGAAAAAGTTCAGCTGATACAGAAATACGTGAGAACAGATCAGAGCAGGCAGAAAAGTTATGCGGACAACAGGAGGAAGGATCTCTCTTTTGAAGTAGGCGATCATGTTTTTCTCAAAGTATCACCATGGAAAAGTGTGATGCGATTTGGTAAGAAAGGAAAGTTGAGTCCAAGGTTCATTGGACCATATAAAATTATGGATAGATTTAGATCAGTTGCATACCGAGTGGATTTACCTCTGATTTTATCTCAGGTACATAATTTTTTTCATGTTTCAATGTTAAGAAAGTACATGCCAGATCCATCTCATGTTTTGAGTCCAGAGGTAGTTCAGCTGGAAGAAAATCTATCTTATGAGGAACAACCGGTCCAGATTCTTGACCATAGGGATCAAGTGTTGCGGAATAATGTGATTCATCAAGTAAAGGTTTTGTGGAAAAACCACATGAGTGAAGAGGCAACATGGGAATCTGAAAATGCAATGAGGGATAAATACCCCCACTTATTCGATAAGTAAATAAATTACGGGGATGCAATTTTCTAAAGGGGGGGAGGAAGTAACATCCCAAGTAATTAATGAATAATAGATATTCTTATCTATGTCTATTTATGAATTATATAGTGTTTTAGAGGCTTAAAATGAGAATAAATCCAATCTTAAGCATGGAATACACTAATATTTTTAAAAGATTATTTTACTGCCTTTTGATGGTAAACCATTTTTAAATCAAAATTTTGACAATTTTATAAGCTCTATTTGTCAAAATAAACTTATTCTTTATGATTGGGACATTTAAATTTACCTTGGGTTAATTTTTGGTATTTTTCTAACAATGTTCATTTTTTAATGAATAGTGAAAAATACTGCATTTTACATCAAAACTGCTTTTTTATCTAATTTAATTATATGGTTAGATTATTCTTTTAATTGGTTTTAAAGTGTAACGAGAATATATTTTTACCATTGAATCCAATGGTGGTCATTATAATTAATTTCACTTTGGAATTGGGCATAAACAAGTGCCAAACTTTTCATAGATATTGTTTCAAAAAACCCGCTATTTGTTTTGACAACGGGAATTATTTTTAAATTAATTATTGCAATTTATATGTTTGTAATTTGGTAAAATGGATTCCATATTTGGAATCATAAGGTCCAAATTATGTAATTAAGACTCTTGTTTTTTGACATTATGAATAGTAACGACGGTAATTATCTTTAATTATCTTGATTAATTAGTAATCGGGTAGTTAAGGATAATAAAATAATATCATAATAATAAAAAATGGCCCCAAAATGTGTCCTAATGCTACTTTTTTTGTCATGTCCGACCATGGGATGATTTTTGCCAAACTTTGGGACCCCATGGAATCACTTTTGGGTGAAAGTGATACTTTATCATTTTATTTTTAAAGAAAGGAGAATATCACTAAAGACTGTATCACCCGAGTAAAACATTTTTAATTTTGTATACATAAATTATCTCTTAGACTATAAATATTCATTGGAAAGAAAAAAAATTTACTACATCATAGTATTTTTTTTATAATATTTATACATTAAATTAATTAAATTATTTATGACATCATGATGATGCAGCGATTACCTCATTAATGAACGATTTAAATAAAATGAAAAGATAATGTAAAATCTAAGACTTACACTTGTCAAAGATCTATTGGATGAGTATATTTAGAACCCTTATCACCTTATCCTTGAAATATATCAATGTGGGACCTTTAAAATCCGAAACTCATTTTAATATAAAGTAACATTTTATAACTTTCCAAGAGTGCCCCTCCTCCCTCTTATAAAAGGCCCCCACCTCTACCTCCTTACCCACACCTCTCAAGCCTTTGGGTCAGAAAAACTCTGCTCATTTCATCTCTCCACATACCTCGCTTCATCCTAGAATCCTTACCTTAGGCATAAAGCTCTTCAAAAAACCTTTTTGGTACAAACCAAGAGGAGTTACCCGATTTAAAGGTAAAGTCTTCTCTTGTGTTCTTTTGTTTTATTTTGCTTCTCCAACCCCCTAAAATCTTTTTATTAATTTCTTTTGTAACAACACAAATATACTATGATTTTTTTATAAGAATTATTCGAGCTACACTTACACACACCTACATCTAATGGTTAAAGAGCATACTATTTCTGTGGATGGAAAATTTCTGCCTCACGAAACGATGATTGTTCAATATTCTTCTAACACCTTCAAAGTTGGCCATTAATATGTCACTATATTTATATATGATATATAATATGTTTATATTTTCCTTAAGATTTTGTATTTTTCATTTTTTTCATACCTTTATGGTTTCCATTATGGGTAAACGCGATATCTTCATTTTAGGAAGTGCAGACTACCGCCCCTCAAAGTGATTTGATTCGTTGATGCCATATGTGGGACGTATAAAGGATGGAGTTAATTATATTATATATGATATTATACTGGAATTATAATAAACCTTTATATCATTATTATTCCATTCCATTAAATATGAAATAGAAATGAAAGTAGCGTTCATGCGTACGTACGGCTTACCGTCTCCATGAACGGTGCATTTCATTTCTTACCTCTAAATGTTTTGTAATATTATAAATGCATGTATATAATGGATATATATGATATATATGATATCTACATAATGAATATAATTTTGAATATAATGGATATTTTACCACATGAACAACTTGTAATTATAAGGAGTTTATTTTTGACTCAAGTACCAATGATCGACAAAACAACCGTTATTAACTTAAATAATTACATAGTTTTCATAACATGGTAATAAGTGATATAAAAGGAATAATGAACTTGAAAAAGGTTCTTAATCAAGTATAAATTAACTCAAGTTTATTATTCAGGAGGTTAAAGAATGATCGAGTCAAGTCGGACATGAGGTAAGGGACTTCGTCTCAATATTCTTTCATTGAGGCATATTTTGTGTTATACACAACTTTCTTTTATACGATGTATAAACCCCTTTTACTTTTATGTCTATTCAAAAGGAATCTTTTTTATATGAATCATTTTACTAAAAAACAAAAGGAATGTTTTTTTTGTCGTACGTATGCGGCGACAACGACTTCTCCGTCGCTGTAACCATTATTTGAGTTTTGGCTTCCTCTACAAGCCATAACTTTTTTTTAAATGAAAAATAAATACCATGTTTTACTTTTCTTTTATTTTGGTATTGAAAATGTTTTTGATAATTTTTTTATATCAATGTTTTTTATTGATATCTTTTTATTGAAATGTGGAAATTCTATGTTTCCTTTATTCATGTTTTATGTGATACGATTATGTTATGGTTCTTGGGCATTGTTTATGAAGACGGGTGGTTCCATGATAAACTAAGGGTGGGTGAGCCCGATATATATCTCCAATGCAGTTGGTAACGCAAAGGGGTTAAACATTAAGTTTTCTCTGAAGAGATTTAGGGAATATACTGTGATGGGTATTCCAAATGTAACCATGAGGGTTACTCCCTATGTAAGAATGTTATGAATGCCTCAAGTTAACTTTATGTCTTATGATTTCTATGAGTTATTCATGATTTGATTAGGCATATTAAAGTGCTTATGTTTTATGAGTAAAGTATGGTTTCATTAATTCTTATCTATACATGGACTAATGTTTTCATTTCTTACTTTTATATCCCTTACTGAGCTTTTTATGCTCATCCCAAGTTTTTGAAATGTTTTTCATAGGTCAAGGGAAAGGTACATGATGTGATGATGGTGTCAAGGAAGTGTCAAGAAAGAATCTATATTTTATTTTAAATATGTTTCAGTTGATGGGAAAAATTAGTACTATATTTTATGTAACCACTTTGTTTAAATTTGGAATGTAATGCATGATTTATGATCTAATTCTCTAAAACTCTAAACCTGAAAAGATCCTCAACATGTATTCTTGAAATAACTCAAGATTAAGTAATGTTTAAGGATGGGGGCCTTGTAATATGAGATGGAAGTTCATGTGGAAAGGTTATAATTCTCTAGAATTGAATTTATATGATATTAATTAACATATATAAGATTAAATGGTTGTATAATTCATTTTTTTGTATTGTATAATAATGATTCATTAGATAAAACATTAGTGGTGATCATTTAGATTATTTTGACGATTTTTTTATCATTATGAACTAGTTTTGTCGTATGAATTAAAATTACATATATATATTGGTTATATAACATTAAATATGTTTTAATAAATATATTATATTCTGGTTTAACCATTAAAATGGTTTCATTACCAGCCTTGAAGGATAAATTTAAGAATGAAAATTCGTCATCCACGAAGGTTGTAAACCGGCACTTCACAAACAATGATTTTGTTTTAAAAATAAAAGAGAGAGAGAAAGAATTTTGAGGAAGTATATTCCATTAACATGATATCATTTAAGTATATATATGATACTAGATTTATTATTTTCATTTGGACAGAGGAGGTGAGTAGAGAATAATAAAATAAAAGAACTTAAAAATAAATTAAAAGGAAAAGGAAGAGGATTTTACCACTTGAATACTCCTCCTTAAGAACCTACTTAAGAGGATTTTTTTTTGGTCTTTTGTTAATAACAAGAGATCTTGGACATGGGGGAGAGGCTTGGGAAGATTTTTGGGCATAAATTTGACAAGACTCAAAGCTTGGATGGTGTGTGGAGAAGGGGTGGTGAGGGTGGTATTTATCATAGAGGAGAGGAGTGATTTTTGAATATTTTATTCATTTGTTTATTATTTTGGATCAAGACTATGAATAGTTTGAGAATTATTATCAAATATATTAAAATAATTTATATGATTTCGAGATAATGGTTCTTAAATCAGTGATTAATCAAGGAATATTTTGTTTAACTTATAATGTATTTATATCGTAAATTACTGTATTTTACTATTCACCGAAAAATCAAGTATTTTAGAAAAATCCCAAAAATTCACCCTAACAATTTTTTTATGTGTAGAATTCAAAAATGAACTCAATTTTATGAAAATAATTTTCTAAATTTGATAGATTTAATTTTTAATTAAAACCATCATTTACTTAAAAAATATAGAATTTAAATTTATAACTGATTTTATAACACTTTCATAAATTAACTAAGGTATCATAAAATTATCCTAAAATCATAAGACAAAAAACTATCGATTCATGAATAAATTTTATAAAAATAAATTTTTTTAAATAATTTTATTAATTGTAAAATTGTAATTAAATATTTATTACTTACAAAAATACCAACAATTAATTATTAATTTTTAAAATATTAACTTAATTATACTATGGTATAATTATATCATATATTCATTTATAAGATGCCTAAATTTTATTTATACAAACATTGGTAATGTTACTATTCATTTGGCTGATTTATTATTCATAAGAGTCATATTACTATTCCTAAGGTCAAGTTACTATTTCCTCGGTATAGGTTTATTAACTTCTAGAAATACCTATTATTTCATTCATTCTTCATTTATAAATTTTGTATTGTATTCTATAAGTGATTTTATGTGATCTGTATTATATTAAATAAACATAAGAAGGAAAATTTCATTGATAGAGTTTTGGGTCGTTACTGTATAGGTGTGGTTGAATAGGAAAAATTGTATCTTCAATTTCATCAGCACACCAGTAGAGTTGAAAGTCAAGTTGATAACTTATATGCTAGAATATCCGGTACATCAGTGTTGGGATTTAGCAGTTGAGGCTAAATCAGACCAAGGAATTGTATGGGAGGATTTTGAATAAGTTTTCAATAAATAATTCTATCCTTAAAAGTTTATAATTCATAGAATGGAGGACTTCTTTAGTTTGAAGCAATAAAATATTTCTATCATGGAGTATGTGGCTAAATTCATGAATTTAGCACACTTTGTGCCTGAGGTTACTGCTAGTGCATCTGTGAAGGCATGCATTTTTGAATTGGAGATGAGATAGGAAATCCGATCAAAGATTTTTGTGCTCTGTATTACAGATTATATAGAGATAGTCAATAGGGTGAAAGTAGCTGAAAGGGATATCTCAAGAGCTATGGGAGGAGGAAGTGTATTGATACCCATGGTAATTGGTGGGAACTCTAATACTAGGATTAAGCAGAAGAGGGAAACCTATTTCCAAGGTGGGATCATGAATCAAAATAAAACGGTTGGATTAGTGAATCTTCCTCTGAGACCCACAACTAAAGATGGATGTTTTCACGTGGTTCATTCAACCACATGAAGTGAGAGTGTACGGCACCACTGAGGGAATTCCACAATTGCAATAAGATGAAGCATCTTCAATGTTATTGTCGTAGTGCACCAAGGTCGGGTGATTGATACACTTCTCTAGTGTCGCAGGTGTCATCATATGATTTAACATGGAGAGTATAGAAAAATAAATCTCTTCAGAAGAACAGGGCTGGCCATGGTGATTCTAGGAATACCATGAATCCTCAGGCAATGCAATATCAACAGGGAAATAAGGAGAAAAGTGTTGCGATGAAGAAATTATATGAAGCATAATAGGTTATTGTGGATGATCAATCAGTACCATCTACAGTGAGAGGTATGATTCTTTTGAATTCCACCCTTATGCAAGTTTTGTTTAATACAGGTTCATACCATTCATTTATTGCTTCTAATGTTGTTGATTTTTTAAGATTAAAACTTGAGATTATGCCTTCTGTGATAAAACTTCAAACTCCTCTTGGTCAAAGAGAGTGTCAAGACTTTGTGTGTAGATAATGTTCTATAACCATTGATGAATCCAAGCTAAGATGGGATTTCTTTGTGATTTAGATGGATTTATTTGATATAATCATGGGTATGGATTGGTTGACAATGTTCAAGGCTCACATTGACAGTTATACTAGAAAGGTCTATTTCACAACTAAAGATGGCGTCGAGCATCTCTTTCAAGGAGGCCAGAATGTAAAGGCAGGTGAAAAGAGCTTGTTGGCACCAATATTTGGAATGATCTCATACCAGTTGAAAGATTTGACCTTGGCATCAATGGATGAGATCAAGAGTAATAGTTTTATAGCAGTGGTCAATTAGTTTCTCGATGTGTTTCCCAATAATTTCTCAGGGTTACCACTAATAAGAGAAGTGGAGTTTATGATTTATCTCCTTCTGAGGACTAGTATTATTTATCTTATATCTTATAGGATGGATCCAACTGTATTAATGGAATTAAAATTGTAGTTGGAAGAGTTTGAAAACAAAGGGTTCATTCGGTCGAGCACATCCCCGTGGGCAGCACCAGTTTTTTTGTAAAGAAATAAGATGGAACTCTTAAGTTGTGTATGGATTTTCGTAAGCTTAACCAAGTTATGATAAATAATAGATATCCACTTCCACATATTGATTATTTTTTTGATCAAAAAAGGAGCTCAGTGGTTCTCTAATATTGACTTACGATCAGGATATCACCAATTGTGGGTTTAGAAAGAGGATATTCTGAATACAACTTTGGGAAGAAGATGTGGACATTACTAGTATGTGGTAATTCCTTTCAGTCTTAAAAATATACTAGTAGTCTTTATGGCATTGATGAATTGGATATTTAAGATATATCTAGATTCTTTCATCGTGGTGTTTGTGGATAACATATTGGTGCATTCAAGGACAAATTCTGGTCATGAGAAACTCTTGGAGACAGTGTTGGGAATCTTGAGGGGTCATTATTTGTATGAAAAATTATCAAAGTTTGATTTTTGGATACAATAGGTATGCTTTCTTGGCCATGTAATTTCTAAAAGAGGTGTTTCAGTGGATCTAAAGAAGATAGAGGCTATAATCCCTTGGAAACCGCCAAATAATGTATTTGATATATGAATTTTTCTTGGTCTAGTTGGTTATTACCAATTATTTTTTAATGATTTTTCAAGACTATATTTTCTTATAAAAACTTTTAAAAATAAGAATGTTCCATTCCATTGGAATAAAGAATGCTATAAATCTTTTCAAGAGCTTAAGATTCATCTTACATCAACACCTATCTTGATATTTCCCGAATCAATACAAGGGTATGTGGTGTATTGTGTTGCTTCAAGATTAGGGTTGGGATGTGTTCTCATGAAAGGATATCATCTTGTTTCTTATTGATCAAGTTAGTTATGAGTGCATGAGAATAATTTACCAACACATGATTTTAAGTTAGCTGTTGTAGTCCATGCTTTGAAGACTTGGATTCATTATCTATTTAGTGAGAAATTTATTGTTTTCACGGATCATAAGATCTTAAAACATATTATCTAACAATAATATTTGAATCTAAGATAAAGAATATGGATGGAGTATCTACAAATGTTTGAATTTGACTTGATGTATACACTGGAAAAAGGCAATTCGGTGGCAGATGCATTAAGAAGAAATTCATATTCTCAGTTGGAAAAAAAGCCTTTAGATGAGTGTTAGTTGATATCGGACCTACCCAAAATAAACTTGGAAGGTTAAGACCAAGGTGATGTTGAGTTTTCTTACCATTTTCGGTGGGTGATAATTTGTTAAATATGGTTAAATAGGCACAGACATCTGATTCAGAATGTGTTGTGATGAGTTTAAAACTCAATGGTGGGGAGACCATTGAGGGATGGAAGCTGGATGAGAGTTAGGTGTTGTGGTTCAGAAATTAGATAGTTGTACCTATGGATTTTTAGGAAAAACTTCTTCATGCTTACCACCATTCAATATGGGTAATTTATCCTGGAATATAAAAGATGTATATTGAATGTACAGTTCTGGTGGAGCAATATGAAAAGGTTAGTGTCTAAGTTTGTTTTGAGATGCATAACTTATCATCAAGTTAAAGTAGAGAATCAGTGACCAATAGGCATATTGCAGTATTTACGTATCCCTATTTGGAAGTGGAAGTAGATAGCTGTGGATTTTTTAATAGGTATCCCAAGAACGGTTCAGAAAAATGATTCTATATGGGTGATAGTGGATCGGATCATAAAGTCATCCCATTTCATTCCTATTTATGAACATCATACGGTGGAGTACTTGTCAAGGATCTATATCTGAGAAGTGGTAAAGTGGCATGGAATATCAGTTTCAATTATATCAGATAGAGATTCAAGTTTTACATCTTTTTTATGGAGATCCATATATAAATCCCTTGGGATGCAGTTGACAATGAGTACGGTGTATCATCCTCAGATGAATAGACAATCTGAAAGGATGGTATAAACTTTGGAAGACATGTTTTGGGATTATGTAATGGATTCTAATGGATCATGGGAAGAGAACATATCGCTAGTATAGTTATCGTATGACAACGGTTATCAGGCTTCAATACAAATGGATCATTTTGAATTTTTTTATAGGAATCCTTGTTGTTCTCCACTGTATTGGGTGAAAACATGTGAGACTTCACTATTTGGGATAAGCATTCTCCAAGAGACTATAGAGAAGATTCAGTTGATCAGAAAATTGATGGAGATGGTACAAATTCGTCAAAAATCATATGTGGATCATCGTCGATGGCCCTTGTAATTCACCGTGAGTGATCATGTTTTCTTAAGGATTTCTCCAAGTCTTAGACATTGGAATTTTGTAAATTAGGAAAAGTTATATCCTAGGAACATATAACCTTTTGAGATATTGGAACAGGTTAGTGAGGTGTCTTATTAATTGGAATTACCACCATGATTTAGTGAAGTGCATAATATCTTCCATGTATCTTAATTGAAAACATATCAGGCTGATCCTAACCATGTGATTCAATGGGATCATATTCAACTAGATTTGGATTCTTCATTGGTGCATATATTGGTGTGAATTTTGGATAGGTAAGATAAATTATTGTGTGAAAAAATCATCAGTTTAGTGTGGGTTTTGTGGAAACATGGTCAGATTCAGGAAGAGACTTGGGAATGCGAGAAGGAAATAAAAGAGTAGTGGTCAGAACTCTTTCAGAGCAACAATGGTTTTCTACTTTATGAGGATGGAAAGACCAATGGTGGTGAGAATGTATCACCCTAGGTTTCAAGTAAGTAACCCTTTATTTATGATTTTTAAGTATTTAAAGTTCATGGGTGGAGTTTGGGAGAGTTTGGAGAACTTTTTTAGTGTTTTTAGGGATTTTTTACAGGTGAACAGTTGGTGCATGGTTTGTAAAAACCATGAAATACCTATAAGAAACCATGAACAATAAAATAAAGGCTAAAGGGAAGGCATACGAGTAGTGCATGATTTTCCCAAACCATGTGAAATCCTAGAAGAAACTACGATGTGTTGAGAATATGTTGGATAGTGAGTATTGGTGCGGTTGGTGCATGTTTTGGTAATCATGTGAGATCTACCTTAAGGTAGAGGCAGGAGCATAGTTAGCACACAGTTTGCCTAACCGTGCAACTAAACCATGCGCAGGTCAAAAGTTTGATCCATAAATTGTTGATCTAATGTGTTTTCACCTCTAAATGCTTTGTTTTTTTCAAAAAGGCCTTAACTTGGGATTTTTTCCTCTCAAAGGTTAGAGAACCTCTCCCCATCGAATTGGAAGAAATTTGGAGCTGTTATTTGGTGCATTGAAGCTCAATTCTTGTGGTAATTGATTGTTCTTGGTTTTTATTGGTAGTTTTGTTAGATATACTTCACCCTATCTCTTGGATTCTTAGATATATGCACGTTGTGGGTAGATATAAGTTTTTTTATGCCAAATATGATTATATTTGTCTTTCTTTTTGATAGGGGAAGATGTATAAGGTGGGTTTGTGGAGTTTTATTCTATTTTTTTTGGTGTTCTTCATGTCATTCTTCATTTTCATCATAAAAATCAAGTTAGGTGGCTTCAATCTTGACTCCTATATTTATAACATGAAGTTTTAGTTCCAAATTGATTAAATTTATTGAAATTGATTATGAATTTTTGTGCAAATCATGGTAGAACCCTTATTTATTTATGGTTTGTGTATTTATATGAAATTTTGAAATTTTTTATGAAAATTTATTTAATAAATGATTTTAAAATGATGATTTTAAAATATTTTCTTCATTAGGTTTATGGAAAAAAAAATTCAATAAAAAAATTGTTTTATTAAAATGGTTTTTGTATGATTATGTTGGCATGGTTGTTGGGAATACTTGGTGTGTGCGTTTATATTACTTTATGAGGCTTGGTTGAAATATGACCTTGTGCTCAGTGTCAAAGGTGTAATGAAATGTGGGATTTAATTAACTTATGATGACTTGGTATATCGATGAGAAACCTCTAATGAGTATGGAACTGTCACAATGAAGCATGAATTTGTGGATGTGTGGATTGGAATGGGTTATGCCAAAGTGTAATTAATGAAATGGTTTTGGAACATTGTTTGGTTTCTTTCCTTGGAAATTAGTGTTGTTTGAGAAAAAATACATTGGCACTTGTTTATATTTTTATATAAACTGTTTTAAAAATTGTTTTATATAAAATGTTTTATATAAATGGGATAACATGTTCTATCCTAGTGGCATGAGTAGGGAATTCATTGGTGAAAATCTACTGAGTTTCATTACTCACCCCTGATTTGGTACTTTCATGCTTTTTCAGATGTTGTTTATCAAGACATAAAAAAGTTAAAGTAACACACATCTTTAGTGGTAATTTTTGATACTTGGGATGTTGTGCAGTTAGAGCATAAATCATGTTTTGAACTTGGAGTTGTCATTGGTGTCTTTGAGTTTTGTCTTCTACTATTTACTTTGATATTATAGTCTTTTTATATGGTACTTGGTTTTATTTTGATTTTGATAAGTGAAATGTTGAGTTGTATTTCATTATTATCATGCATCCTATAGTGGTTGTTTTGTTATGGATTTTTTGTTTAGTAGTTTTATTATTAAATGGAAAATTTTTCCCCCATCTGTATTGAAGCCTTTTGGCATTTATTTCTAGCCTTTGGCGTCTTGGGTATGTCGCTTAAGGCCAAGTAACATTACTCCGCCTTCTCAATCCAATGATGAGGGATGTTACAGTTATGGTTTTAAAGAGTAAGACATTTTGAGGTTGAGTTTTTCATAAGATTTTTTATGATAATTATCTTATGATGTTAATTTTTCATCACTCACATTAACCCCTTTTTGTTTTAGTAAGGGATAAATCCTGAAGTAACCAAGTTAAAAATGTATGTCATGGACAGTGTGAAGATTGTCCCAATGAGAAACCTAATGGGGTAAGAGCTGGAGTGATAAATATTGTGGTTATGCCTAATAATGTATCACAAATTATGATTAATAGTAAGAAATTATTTGAGTTTACAAAAAAATATAATGTTAGAGTCTCATGGAATTTTAGATGATAAAGATGATTAAGGAAAGATGATTAAATTTATTCCATGTAAAAAATGTGGAAAAAAGCACTTGGGGGTGTATCAAAGGAATTGGAAGATGTTTTATATGTGTTAAAGGAGGGAATTGACCAATAAATTGTTTAGGAAAAAGGAAGGGTCTGTTAAACATGATGGGGAAAAATAATGCTCTTCCTAAGTATCCACTAGTAATTTGATGCTTTGGATGTGAGGAATTTGGGAAGTATGAAAACCAGTGCACTAATCCAGTGGATTAAAATGAAAATTGACACCAACAAACTCCTATACCATGGGAACAAATAAAATCCCATGCAATGACTATTATTGAAGTGGATAGTGAAAATTAATTGGTGTTAGGAACACTTATTATTTACTCTAGGTTTGTAAATGTATTATGTTGTGTAAGTTTTTACCAACTATTAGTTGTTGAGTTATAAATAAAAACTCCTGATGTTATCATCATTGTATCCAAGGTATATGAATCTCCATCAAGGTTTTTGGTATTATGATTTATTCCAATCTTATTATCCTTTATTTGGAAGAATTTTATGTGATTTTGGAAATGTATTGGTTATCTTTACATAGAATCCATATTTATCAATGAAATAGATAAATTGCATTTCTTATTTCAAACCAACCTATAATCATCTATCAGTGCAAGGATGAATATGATCCCTTTTGGAAAAAATAATTCTATTATATGATTTACGATACCTAATAATGATGGTTTTTTATCTCAAATGATTGGAGAAAAAAATCAATATCAATAATAATCATATTCAATGGAAAAAGATATATTTATTAAGTTTGTATGGTTGGTATTTCTCTGTAAATTATACCTTGAGTCATGAATAACTTTTAGATACCCTTATATATTTTCATTAGTATGTAATAATTAAAATTTTGAGGATGAAAATTATTTAAGGGGGAATGTAGAACCCCGTGATTTTAAATTATATTTTCCTTAAAAACATGATGTGTTCAATAGATTACTTCACACACAATACCAACACAAAATGAAATATAGAAGATTATATAATCATTAAAATGTATCCACTAAGTTTTCAGGTAAAAATAGAGGTGACACATTATAAAATAAATATCATTTTTAATATTATTTCACTGATAAAACTCAATTAACATATCTAAATAATTAATAAGATCATTTTAAGTTAAAAATGTATTTTATCTCAAATTGGATTTTTATGCACTTTAATTTAAGAAAATAAAATATATTATATATAAAATATAGTTTTAATATGAATAATATATTAACACCAACCTATTTATTAATTTATGGGAAATAAGAATAAGAACAGTTAACATTTTTAAAAAGTTATTTTTTGATGAAAATAGTTTTCATTATATTTTTATATTTTTATTTAAAAGTTATATTCTAAAATTTTAGAATTTTAATCTTAAAAAAATAATTTTTAGATTTATAATTTAAATATTATCTTAGGGTGATTTTTTGATATTTTTCTAAAATAATTTATTTTTAGGTGAACAATGAAAACAAATTACTAGAACTATAGTGTTTATGAATATATCAAGAATTAGGTATAACTTAAAAACTTATAAAAGATTCTTCATGATAAAAATTTATATATAAAGTGAAATTATCATTTAAAATACTATTTTTAATTTATAAAACTCATGTCTAACATTTTGAAAATTAAGCAATATTTTTCTTATAAAAATTGTTTTAGTCTTTCTCTTTTAATTAAGTTTTTTCTAGATGAAATTAGGTTTTTGATTTATTTTAAAATCACATGAATCTATTTTTTTTATAATAAATTAATTAATTTGATATAAATCAACAATACTGATAATTTTATCATAAACATAATTTTTATGCTTAAAAATACATTTTTTTTTCTAAAAACTGATTTTTAAACATTACATGCACTAATGTTAAAATTGATTTCATATTTTGAATAAGTATTTAAAATTTATTTAATAAGTACCATTTTATTTTTTAGACATTAAAAGTAAATTACTTAGGTAAAAATTAATTATTGCGGTAAAAACCAAAAATGGTAAAAGTGAAACATATAATAGTAAAATTTATAAAAACATGTTAAAAATATGTGTGAAAATGAATGGTTAAGGGAGTATAGACTTTATATCATCCACCAATCTATTATTTTCTACTTTGGATCCACTTTACATGTGAAATGTGTGATTTCTTTATATTAAGAAGTTATATTTACAAAAAATGTTATTTCCTTTACTTATAAAATGAGCTCACCTCCACCCCATTTACCCACTCATTTTAAAGAATTACATCCACCAAAAAACTACCCTATTATATCTTAAACTCTCTAAACACATTCTATAATCCTTTTTCTTTCCAAAATACCAATCTAAAGATCCTTAAGGTGTTACTCGAGGGAGAACATCCAAAGAGAGAGGTGATGTTCTCAACTAACCTCTCTAATTATTTTCTTATTCTGCCCCTTAAACCTATTAAATATATTAAAGTATGATAAAATAAGTATTTTTAATATTATTAAATGTTATTATAAAAAATTAATATTCATTTTCTACCTTCATCCAAAACCATTCGAAAAATGAAGACATCATTATGCATACGTGTAAACTACCACCTCCATGAACAATGTGTTCTATTTCTCATAACTTTATTACTTGGATGGTTAAATAGATTTATTTAATGAAAAAATATAATATTTATAACATTATTAAGATTATAAAATGATAAATTATTTTATTTTCTACCTCCATCCTATTCAATGAAAAATAAGAGTGTCGTTCGTGTGTATGTACGGACTACCACCTCCGCGGAATGATGTATTTCATTTTCCATTACCACCTAACTTGAATGAATTTAAAAATATATTTCATGTAAAAAAATATATTTATGAAACTATTAATATTATGTAATTATAATATTGGATATTCTATAATTTATGTTAACAATAAGAGGTCATAGTAAACTTAATAGCCTAAAATGAACATATCAAGGCACCTTTCTTAATTTAAGCCCATTTTGGAAAACTTGTACAAATATATAAATTTTTTTCTAATGTAATAATAAAATTAATAAAAATATAAAATTCTAGAGATTATGAATCTATTTTACCACACCTTTTACCATGATCAATATATCAAAAGAGTTATAAAATATTGATCGACCAACCTCAAGTAACCGACTTATGTGAAAACTATATAATAAATAAATAATATATGATAATAAAAGGACGTTATAAAGTGAAATATAAAATAAAAAGGTTCTTAATAAAGTATTTAATAAGATTAATTTTATTATTTAGGAAGTTAGGTGCATGCATAAATCTTATCAGGACCTAAGGAAATAGTTTCTGCATCTCAATTTTGTTTCATTAAGATATGATTTGTATTCACCACTTGTTCCATTTTGTGATGTAAATATTTATCTTTAATGTATTTTTATCATACTTTTCTTGAAATATAAAGAATTTAAAAATCCATATCATGTTCTATCTATATGGTTATTTGATTTTAAATATGACAAAATCATAAGTGGTTTGTTGACTCAATTTTCTTTCCTTGTGGGTCTTAAGCTATCTTTCTTGACTACTCTTTTATAAGTTTCATTATTCTGACATTTCTATATTATACATGTTAATTAATCTTTTTTACATTGAATTAATCAATTATTTAAAACAAAAAAACTTCTTTGTTGGTTTATTTCTTCCTTAAAGATATGATATTGTTAGGATTAATACTCATCCTTTCTAATAGATTTTTCTATTCCATGTCTATATTTTCCCTACCCACCAATGTTACCCTTTCCTATTTAGGAACCCAAATATGTTTTATCACTTATGATCCTCATATTTCTCCTTAACCATTTTAAAAAGAAATTTTTATTAACTTTTTAATGATATGGGTTTCAAAAAATGCATTTTAAAACTTAAAAAAGGGATCTTCTAAACCACCCTCATTACTTTTGGGTTACATGTTCTCTTTTGTTTTCTCCATTTTCCTATATCCAATTATCATTTGTTTCTTTAATATTTTGTATATATGTTCCTTACATATCATTCATTAACATGATGATTTTTGTTAAATGTTATTATAGTAATATAAAGCATAATAAATATGTTTCCAAATGTAATATACATAACTATAACAATTATAATTGATTATGCATAAACTTTTTCATGCATTAAACCTAAATATAAAAATTCAATGAATATTATTCAATTAATGGACTAAATGTTCTCGCAACATAAAACCTTCCATCTTGTGACACTGTATTTAGTGTTATGCACTGAAAATGAATTTTATTTTCAATATAAATGAAATTTCATTTCTTGAATATATATGAAGTTTCACCAAATTAATTCAGTCTCATTTTATGGATATACTTGCAATTTCTTCTTGAAATAATTTCATTATCTTTTCTATAAAATAGTTTCTTTCTATATGCATTATTATGCATTTAAATTGCAGTTTATATTGACTATGATTGTAGTTTTATTTATTTAATATTCATGGAGTCTCATTTTCTATATATACATGAAATTTCTTCATGAATTATCATTTTATAATCATTATGCATACAATTTCAATCACTGAATATACATGATGTTTTTGTATTATCACTAACTACATCATGTACAAGAAATTTATATTACAGTTTATATTAATATACATGTCGTTTCATGGTGTAGAACACAATTTCCTTTTGCATGATTATATTGTTTTTTATATCATAGTTTATATTGAAATTTATATTACCTTTTATATTGTACAGAAATTTCATTTTACATTCCAATTTATATCACCATCTAAATAACACTTTTTACCATAGTTTGTATTGAAATTTAAATTGAATTATCATGTACTGACATTGCAATTACTTTTTTGTTTACATAGTAGTATATATTGCGGTTTATTTTAATATACATATGGTTTTCTTGTGTTGAAGTCAATTTCCTTATTTATTCATTGTCATCTACCGAAAGTGAAATTTAGATTCAATATTCATGCAATTTCATTTACTTGATATTCGTACATTTTTTGTAGATATTTGCAGTCTCTTTTACTAAAAAAGTAAGAAATATCATCAACTATGTCTAATTGCAACACACAATATGAAAGTAATTTGGAATTTTGTAATCGTGTACAAGTTTTGAAGGTGTGTTCTTGGTTATTCTCTCACTGCACTATGTAGAAGTCCCTTCAATTCTTTTATTTTATATATTAATCAAGGTCTCACCTTAATAATCACCCCAATAATTTAAATTTTTATACTTTAAATGGTTTGATAAATGCTATGATAAATGTTTAAGAGGAATATGGTATTGGTTTTAAGGGGGAAAGCATGTCCAATGTATGTTAAACCAAAATGTGTGATGTTCCTTAACTGGGTTTGTTTGAGTGTGAGTTACATGCTTAATTTATATGTAATGAAGCTAGAAATGAATCCTTAAATGGTTATATAGTAAGAATAATTGGGTAGTGTTTGGTTAATTAACCTTGACATGAAATATGGTATATTAAGACCTTGTTTTACCAAAGTGTAAGATTGGTATGCTTTAAATAGTTTGATAAATGATAGGAAAATGATTAAGAGGAATATGGTTTTTATTTTAAGGGGGAAAGCATGTCCAATGTATGTTAAACTAGAATGTGTGATGATTTTCCTTAATTGGGTTTGTTAAATAGATGGGATGATGACTTTAGAATTCACAATCTATATTAAAAATACTTTTCAGTTTTGTTATTTCATAATATGTTATATATTTACATTTATGAATATCATAATTTCGTTGTAATCCTTATCAAATCATTAAAAATATGTCACACAATAATTTCAATTTCCAATCCACTTCCATGGAAGGGAGATTTTATAGATGATTAACAATGTTGCACAAGAAGTTTTCTGTTCATATAAGATTTTAACTATAGTTTAATGTTATGCTTTAAATATATATGAAATTTAAGATGGAATGAATAGAATTATAATTATTCTAGGTATATTTTCTACTTAAAATTATATCAGGCACATTATACACTATTACATTCTCCTAGCCTGATATATTTCAGATTGCTAACATCTTAAGGTTTTTCTCTTTCTCTTTGTTTACTATTTTAGGATTTTGGTTTTCTGATACCCAATTAACATATTATTTATGATCTCTTATGTTACAATTACTTGTACTATTTCTATCAAATGTTTTTTTCTCTTCTATTCCTCTCCTCATATATATCATTTACATATACAATTCATTAACTAATTTAGTGAAATGTGTACCCTTTTTACAAACCACTAATTATAACTATCTAGCTTCATTGTAAAGTTATCTTCTATGACTACATTTTATTAGATATAAAGAAAATTTAGATCAATCTCCATGATACTCTAAAAATTAAATATTTCCACTATAAGTTCAAACTACTGCTATAGAAAAATAAAACCATTATAGAAATGCCTCCACACATTTTCTTTTCATCTGAAGATGGTTTTTACACTTCCAACCATCACATTCATAATCTATATGTTAGCTCATGCACTTTGTGCATCAAATATAGTGATTTTTCAATCCTAGTCATTTCAAAACTTGAAACTAAATCTTGAAAGCATGTGGTTTACTCTCTTTATTACACAAGTGGAGTTTGGATATGAAATTCAATTAGTTTGTGAGAGAACACCATAAGTGCTCAAGCATTCTCAATGTATGTCACATGTGTGTCTTGCTCATGATGAATATATAAGAAAACCTATGTCATGTAAATAAACATCAATGGAATGTGATGATGTTACCATGATGTTGAATGAAATGGTAAATCTTCACTTTCTTTATCAATCATAGAGGATATATGGACAATTCTCAAAGGGTGATTCTTTCCACCACATCACCAAATAGGGAAATGTTTCTTAGAAATCATTATTCCTTGATGTGTGAGAAATATTATGGCACATGGAAACATTGTTTTCTTATTATCAATAAATTATATACTCTATTCCTTTCTTCTTTATTCAACCTAGCCTTGATGTAGTCATTACATGGCCATCATGTTCTCATGGAATGTGGTGCAGTGACATTAATCTTTCTCATTCTCATCTTTAACCGTGATTGCATGTGATATTATTCATTCTTATATTTTGATGCCAATACCCAAACAAAATTACCAATTGATATAATATATGTTTATTAGAATGATTATTATTTATCATAGTTGATTCCCATCATAAATATTCACACAATACTATTTTTTTACAGATTAAATTTTAATAAATTTTTAATTTTTCTTGGCTTCAGGTATGAGAAAACATGACCTTGATGTATCATGAATAGATGTTGTTGTTATATGTAAAAATATAGATGTTCTAGTCATCCACAAGCTAAATGTGAGCTCATGGACTCTGGGGATCTTTCTTATAGTGATAAAATTGATTCTTTAAACTCTAATTATTCTTTGGTGTTTCATATTTATTAAAATTATTTTAACATTCTCAACATTGATAATGAAGTGACCCTCATTGAAGCTATTATTTGATGACATGGGTCCAATTATATTCTTCAGACTAAGAAAATGTTAAATGTTACATCTTCCTCTTTACCTCTAGGTAACAAAACTAATATTGATTTTTTTCTGAAAACAATAAGTAATTTAACAATTTTTTCTAAAACTAAACCTCTAAACATGTCAAAGTGAATTGATGTTATTCAAAATGTTCAATTTACACATTTCATAAATAGTAATAAAATAAAACATAGTGTACACGTGGTATTTTTTAAAATTTCATCTCTTAATTTATAAGACAACATAATTATTATTCATGGTAAGCCACGTGTCAAATTTTAACCACCTATTTTATATAGAAGATTATAAATACTGGGATGTGATCTTCGTACCCATAGAATGGTAATGGAATCCCGCCATTTTATTCAAGCATCTCACTTATGATACAAGAATCCATACAATTTTCTTCAATATGTGGTGTACCACAGGTTATTGATGAATTTATTCATGAATGGATTTTAAATCTCCACCCAACAATATATGGTGTTCCCCCTAGAAGGAATAATTTTTTAATTATTTTAATAAATTATAATCATCGTACCCTTTCATGAAATCCAAACATGAATGTACATATAGAATAATAGTATCATGAACTGAATATCATTTAAGATTTTAACAATATTCAGACTCAATTAATCTCTCATTCTTCTTTTGTTCCATTTAGATCATCAAACTCTCATTAAATCACTAATATTATTTCTCTATATTCCAAACATCCTTATTATTTCTCTTTAATTTTATGTTCATGAATTATTGTGCATAAGAAGTCTTAGATATCTTCTCGATTTGAATTCTATATCATACTGTAAATATTTTAATCTTATTCACTTCCATCTCTCAAAATATTATATGATCCTTGTAGTCAAACAATGATCTCATGAATAATATATTCCTTGATTCTCTATGAACATTAATATCTCAAAATATATGATTTTATATAATAATTACATCCCATGTTTCAAATATTTTCCACCCATACATAACCTTTAATATAATGCATTCACTATTATGTGTCAGTAGATAAACCATCGCACGACCTCTAAAGAAATCATCTCTCACTTACATACATTCTGAATTACTGTTACTCAATTTGAATAATTATCAGTTAAATATTATAAAAAATCTCTTCAACCCATACACGGAGAGAGTAAATTTCAGTTCACTGTTCTAAAATATTTTACTAACTATTATACAATATTATTGAACTATTATGTATGCAGCTCAATATCCACTTCACTGTTATTAATGGTTCAAAAAACTTCGCTCACTACTATAAAAAAATTGAAAATTTTCATTCCACCGTCACAAATAGTTTAGAAACTTCAGCTTATTCTCACTCAATTATTTGAAAATTTCATCTTCAACTGTAAACATTATGAATCGCCAGCAACATCCATCTATAATATATTTAGAGTAATTTATTGGTAACTCAGTGATCTTATAAGAATCTCCATATAAACTTCGTATGTTTTCATTAATTAAATGTGGTCTCATTTATATTGTAATGGTCCGGACCTCTCTGACCCATTCCTTTGTTAAAAAGAAGGTCACGAATTGTTCTGGAGGGTAAAATGGACTTTTCCCACACTTTCCAGAATTTTGAAACTACACGCCGTGTAGTTTGAGTACACGTCGTGTACGCCCTTTCCGGGTATACCCCGTGTCGCAGGCCATGTCCTCGCCGTGTAAAGTAAATTATTACATGTAGTGTAGTGTAACTACACGCCGTGTACCACCTTGCTGGATATACCCCGTGTTGAAGGTCGTGTCCTTACTGTGTGGAATAATGGGTGCACGCCGTGTGTCCAGTTCTACACGCCGTGTAGTCCTTCCCCACATACACGTTACCAGTCAATGGTCGTGTACTGTGTTGGAGCCATGTCCTTTCCGTGTGCAATAAATGAGTACATGCCATGTGTCTAAACTACATGCCGTGTAGTCTTTCCCCGCGTATGCGTTACCCTCAAACCGTGTGTTGACCAGTCAACGGTCGCGGAGCCGTGTTGGAAGCCGCATGGAGACCGTGTAAAATAACCGAGTACACACCGTGTAATTTTCCTTTTCTCACCTATAAAAGGAGGGGTCCCCTCCTCATTTCAACTCACCCCCTCTCCTCCCCTTTCCTCTGAGCAGAGCTCTCCCAAGAGACTCGAAGGCTCCTTTTCTTCCATAACTTCTTCGTCCGAGCTCCGATTTACGATCTGTCAGCGGCCACAGGATCGTAACGATGAGTCGGAACTTCCAAGCTTGGATCCGTTGTCTTTCCTTCGGCATTTCCTTTCCAACTTCCACCCGAGGAGGTTTTGCCGGGACCCGACAGAAGTGACGGACGCCGACGGACTTCTTCTAAAGTTGATCCGGGGGAGCACTGTGATCAGAACCTGTCGAGGTAGGGATCTTACCTTCGTCTCTCTAATTTGTGCATCATGCGGGGTGGGAATCTGATTGTTTTCATGAGAAGCAGTTGAACCATTAAATGAAGATAATAACTGGTTAAGAACGGGGATGGGAAAGTTGTTGTGTTTATCTTGTTTATCATATTGATATGTTATGAATTGAATATGATTATGCCTAATGAAAATCATGATCGTTGGGGGCCTTTGATTGCGCAATTAAATGTTTCCCTATCTTTCTAGACCGTCTTGTGGATATAACTTTGTGGAAATTGGTTAATCACGTAAAGTTGGCTGATTAAATGAAAATCTGGAACCCTTGTGTGATCACCCCAGTTAAACAAAAATGGAATAATGAACATGTGGGTGTTTGTTTGGATACGTGGCATGTGATGGGGGTGTTTTGTGGGTTGTTTTGGTTTGGGTGAGCAGTCGGGCTGCGGTTGGCTTGGTTGTGGGTTGGTGTGAATGCTATGTTAGTAACGGGCAGTGGGGCTGCAATAAGTGGTATTAAAGGGATAATGATGTATGGGTTTCGGTGCAGTTGTGGTGATGGTGGTTGGCAGCGAGGCTGCGGGGATGGGTTGAATGTGAACGGACTTTGGGTTGTGAATAATAAAAACGGAAGAGTTAATGAATGGTGGGGTGTGGTAATGAAACGAGATTAATAATCAATGGGGCTGTTTGGTTAATAAGAAGGGATTGGTTGTGTTGCTTGTGTTTTCCTAACTTGATTTGTGTATGGCAGGGATATGTTTTATGAACGATCAATGTGGTTGGTTGTGGATAGATGCCCATTAGTTAAGGAACTAAATAAACTAATTCTGCTGAAACGTGAAAACATAAATGGGGTTGGGGTTGTTTTTTGTATACATGCTTCGTGGTAGCAGTACCGAGGCACGTGCTCAGTTTCTCTGTTTAGAAGATATAGGTTGGGCTGAGTGTTTGGTATATATATATATCTGTATCTTTTATGTTTTATCGCACCCCACCCATGTTGAGCACTTAGTGCCGAACACTCACATTTCATGGGAGAGGGTGTTTTCTCCTTAGTTACTAGCTCTTTCCTGCTCCTTCTCCCCTAGGCTGTGATGGCTTGAGGTGACCTTACACCTAAGACTCTTCGGGTAGATTTCGATTGGGGTGGCTTTATCCCAAGACTCTTCGGGCAGATTCTACTATTTACCAAGAATCTCTGGGATGAGGCCCAGGTGTGTGCGGGCGGGATACGTGGTTGTGAGGCCCAGGTGTGTGCAGGTGGGATGCGTGGTTGTGAGGCCCAGGTGTGTGTGGGCGGGAAGAGTGTGGCAGCGTCAGGACGTTTGTCATTAGGAATAGCAGCTAACTACTGGGAAATGGTGCGTGGTACCCAATACTCTTTTTTCTTATATACTACTACTTGTTGTGCTTGTGTTTTGGTGAGTGTGGATGGTGTGGTTGGGTGGATAGAATTCCTTTCTAGGTTTCTTCTGTTGTTCTCACGGGACATTAGGATGTCTCCTCACTTGTGCACGAGAGATTTAGGTTTCCCTACTGAGTATACTTGTATGCTCACCCTACGTTTACTTTCAGGTTTCTAGGAGGACTATCAGGTCCGTGCGGGACCCTACTAGTCGGACAGTTGGAGTCGTTGCTATTGTTGTACTCTTGTTTTCCTTTTGGTATTGTACTTTGAGCTTTCTTGTACTTGTACCTTGTTATAAAAAAATTGTTTAAACATGCATGTGGTCTTGGTTTGGGTTTATTTCTATGCACTTGTTCTTTTTCCTTTTTGATGGTTGACTTGTCCTATTTCCTGATCCTAAATAAATAAAAAGGTTAATGCCTCCCATATTTGTGAAAACTCACACCCTTGGTGCTAGTCGCCACCTCGGGGCTTACTGGAGGCGGGACTCGGGGGTCATTATCTCCCTTTCACCATTTCCAGCTCAGGAGGGGCATCTTTGGTGGGAGGGGGTCGTGACAGAATGGTATCAGAGGTGATGGTTGAGAGATAGGATGGAGTCTGAAGTTAGGCACAGTGGGGATTGCATGGAATAGTAGGGTGACAATGTTATTTAATCTTGGTGCGTGACATAGGCCAGGGAAGACCGGCTAGGACACGGGATTTTAGGGCCCCCGTGATCCGATGCAAGGACTCTGAGCCTACCAAACAACCAAGTGAGACTACATTGATTGCAGGGTAGAGACCCTAGGGAAGGTACATGCATCATCATGTTTGTGTTTTACTTGATTTGGGTGTTCTGGGAAAGAAATTGAAATAAAATGATAAAATAAAACCTTGAGTTTTTCCTTACTACTTGGGCTTAGGCGATCCTTGTTTACCGTATAGTTATGGCACCTGGACGTCATCCCCGGGTGGCTTAGACGGCTGAGGCCCAGCAGATTCAGGCGGTCGATCAGCTGAGGATTGACCGAGAGGAGGAAGATAGCCAGTGGCAGAAGACTCTCCGTTCTTTTCAGCGGCAGACCCTCAAGAAGTACGAGGGTAGTACTTCGGATACGGAGACGGAGGGGTGGCTTGAGGAGATAGGGATTGCTTTTACCTTGATTCATGCTCTGAGGGAGTACTGGGTTCCCCTAGCAGTCAGTCAGCTGAGAGGTGCGGCGTGACAGTGGTGGAAACTCTACCTTGGAGAGAGGGTAGAGGCAGAGGTTCCATGGGATGACTTTGAGAAGGAATTCCGAGAGGAATTCCTTTCTTCCATGATCAAGGCGGAGAAGCGGCAGGAGTTACTCTCCCTTCAGCAGGGGAGTATGTCAGTACGAGAGCTGGGGATCAAGTTCAAGGATCCTCTGCGCTTTGCTCTGGATCTCTTTCCGGATGAGGAGTCTCGGGCGAGACGTTTTAAAGAGGCACTTCGTCCTTCGCTCCAGTATGCTATCACCCCCTTCACCCTTCTGACGTACTTGGCGGTGTAGAAGAAGGCAGAGGTTGTAAAGAGGATGCACTCGCTAGGAGGTGCACCCCGAGAGGGGAACCAACCTGGCTCGTCGAAGGGGAAGGCAGTCAGCAGCAGATCTCCTACGATGGGATCCTCTAAGTTCAGGCCAGAGGGGAGTAGGTTAGTTTTCCAAGATTGATCTATGATCTGGATATCATCAACTGAGGGTAAAGGATAGTGACATCTCTAAGATGGCTTTCAGGTGCAGGTATGGGCACTTTGAGTTTGTAGTGATGTCATTTGGAGTTACGAATGCACTAGTTGTGTTCATGGGACTTATGAACTTTTTCTTCCGAGAGTTTTTGGACCGGTTCATCGTTGTGTTTATCAATGACATTCTGATCTACTCAAGATCAGAGGAGGATCATGTTGAGCATCTCAGGGCAGTCTTGGAAGTCCTTTGACACCACCATCTTTACGGGAAATTGTCAAAGTGTAAGTTCTTGACACAAGAAGTACACTTACTTGGGCACGTGGTGTCTCAGCATGGAGTGTCAGTGGACCCGTCGAAGGTGGAGGTAGTTGTTTCTTGGGCAGCACCCAAGAGCGTGGCAGAAGTTCGTAGTTTCCTGGGGTTAGTAGGTTACTATTGGAGGTTCGTTTCGGACTTCTCTCGAGTTGCTGCTCCATTGAAAGCTTTGACGAGGAAGAACCAGGTCTTCCTATGGAGCGAGCAGTGCCAGAAATCTTTCAACTACCTGAAGGAGAAGTTGGTCAGTGCTCCCTTACTCAGGTTTCCAGAGGAAGGGTTGTTGTATGAGGTGTTTTGTGATGCTTCTGGCCTTGGTCTGGGGTGCGTGCTGATGCAGAAGAAGGGAGTGATCTGTTATGGGTCTAGGCAGTTATGCCCTCACGAGCGTAACTATGCCACCCATGACCTGGAGCTTGCAACAGTAGTGTTCGCACTGAAGTTGTGGCAACATTACCTCTTTGGGGAGCGCTTTGTGGTCTTCTCAGATCACAAGATCCTGCGTTATATCTTCTCCCAGCGTGACCTAAACTTACGGAAGCAGAGATGGGTCGAGTTTCTCCAAGACTATGACTTTGAGATCTCTTACACTGAAGGTAAGGTCAACGTTGTGGCTGATGCCCTGAGCAGGAAGTCGCATCAGGAAGTGGTTCGGGAATCCACTGATGCTTGGAAAGCGATAGGAGAGTTGGCCGCCTTGCACTTGGATTCCAGGGTAGAAGGTGTTAGAGGATGTTTGTTTCAGATGACAGTGCAGTCCTCCTTGTTGTAGCAGGTGGAAGAGTCCCAGTGGGGGGACTCCGAGGCGGAAGTGATGTGGGATCGTGTCGATCAGGGGAATGCTCCAGAGGGATGGTCAGAGGACAGCCGACATTGGATGCTTTTCCATGGAAGGTTGTTTGTTCCAGAGGCTTTGCGTGAGGGAGTTCTCCGTGAGTTCCATAGCTCAGCCTTGGCAGTACATCCAGGAGTTTCGAAAATGTACTAAGGCCTGAGGGAACAGTTTTGGTGGCCCAGGGTGAAATGGGCAGTGGCGGAGTTTGTGGCTAAATGCCTAGTGTGTCAGCAAGTGAAGGCTGAACACCGTGTTCCCAGTGGTTTGTTGCATCCTTTAGATGTCCCTGGGTGGAAGTGGGATGACATCTCAATGGACTTCGTCATAGGACTACCCAGAGGTCAGGGTGGTTATGATGTTATCTGGGTGGTGGTGGATCGACTGACGAAATCAGCTTACTTCTTAGCAATTAAGGAGTCAGGCCCAGTGAGTACCTTAGCACAGAGGTACGTAGACGAGGTTGTGCAGTTGCATGGAGTCCCAAAGACTATCGTCTCAGATCGGGATACTCGGTTTACCTCACGAGTCTGGAGGGGGTTACAGCATGCTTTTGACACCCAACTACGCCTTAGCACTGCTTCCCACCCCCAGACTGATGGGCAGACGGAGCGGACTATCCAGACGTTGGAGGACATGCTGCGAGCATGCGTTCTGGATTTCAGAGGATCATGGGTACGACACTTGCCTTTAGTAGAGTTCGCCTATAACAACAGCTTCCACTCTACTATTGGCATGGCACCTTTAGAGGCTTTGTATGGAAGTCCATGTCGTTCACCCATTTGTTGGGCAGAGGTTGGTGAGATAGGTGCGCTTGGACCAGAGGTAGTGCAGAGCACCACAGAGAAAGTACAGCTTGTACGTGAGAGGATGAAAGAGGATCAGGACCGACAGAAGTCTTATGTTGATCATCGGAGGAGGCCCTTGGAGTTCGAGGTGGGAGATCATGTGTTCTTGAAGGTTTCCCCTCGACGGGGGCAGCGGAGGTTTGGGAAAGGGAGCAAGCTCTCACCTAGGTTCATCGGACCTTTTGAGGTGTTGAGGTGAGTTGGCGAGGTGGAATATCAGCTAGCCCTACCACCTCAGTTGGAGAAGGTTCATGACGTCTTCCACGTCTCCCAGCTTCGTCGGTACTTGTACGACGACTCCCACGTTATCGACTGGGGAGAGCTAGATATGGGAGATGACGCGACCTTCAAGGAACGACCAGTCAGGATCGAGGATCGTAAACAGAAGGTGCTCCGTGGATGAACCATTCTGTTGGTTCATGTGTTGTGGAGGCATGGCGGCCTCGAGGAGAGCACTTGGGAGTGGGAGACCCAGATGCACGCTCAGTACCCGGAGTTGTTTTGACTTGTGTTTTCCCTTTTCCTTCTGAGCTTTGT
Source organism: Viscum album (assembly GCA_963277665.1). Taxonomy (NCBI): domain Eukaryota; kingdom Viridiplantae; phylum Streptophyta; class Magnoliopsida; order Santalales; family Viscaceae; genus Viscum; species Viscum album. Next base: position 573,165,600 of record OY728151.1, read on the forward strand.
GTTGATGTTGTACTCTGTACCTTTGATATATGGAATGTTTGGCATTTCGGTTGTGAGACCTTTTGTTTCCTTGTTCCCTGGTAATGTGTAACATGCCTGGATGTGTGGGGAAATAGAAAAACCTTATCCTTAATCGAGACGCATTAATGCGGATGCGATTGAACTCGTGCGGGCGAGTCAGTGCCGCCTAAAGTGGATAATATCTCGACGTAGGAGAAGGAATTCTTCCCCAAACCACATGTTCGGGCAGTGTGTTGGTTGTGTGGTGTTGGGGGTAGTGTGAGTTGAAAAATCCTAATATATGAAAGTGGGAAGGCCTAATTCTTAATCGAGATGCATTAATGAGGATGCGATTAAACCCGTGTAGGCAAGTCAGTGCCGCCTAAAGTGGATAATATCTCGACATAAGAGAAGGAATTCCTAACACATATGATTAGGGTTGTTGGTTGGGTTCCTGTTATAACGAGAACCCTAAGAGGTATCTTGTTGGGTTTCCTCTGGGTTGGTTTTGAATTCTCGAGGATGAGAATATTTTAAGAGGTATCTGATGTAATGACCTGGACCTCTCCGGCCCATTCCTTTGTTAAAAAGAAGGTCACGAATTGTTCTAGAGGGTAAAATGGACTTTTCCCACACTTTCCAGAATTTTGAAACTACACGCCGTGTACGCCCTTTCCGGGTATACCCCATGTCACAGGTCGTGTCCTCGCCATGTAAAGTAAATGAGTACATGTCGTGTAGTGTAACTACACACCGTGTACCACCTTTCCAGGTATACCTCGTGTTGAAGGTCGTGTCCTTATTGTGTGGAATAATGGGTGTACACCGTGTGTCCAGTTCTACACGCCGTGTAGTCCTTCCCCACGTACGCGTTACCAGTAAACGGTCGTGTACCGTGTTGGAGCCATGTCCTTGTCGTGTGCAATAAATGAGTACACGCCGTGTGTCTAAACTACATGTCGTGTAGTCTTTCCCCGCGTATGCGTTACCCTCAAGCCGTGTGTTGACCAGTCAACGGCCGCGGAGCCGTGTTGGAAGCCGCGTGGAGACCGTGTAAAATAACTGAGTACACGCCGTGTACTTTTCCTTTTCTCACCTATAAAAGGAGGGGTCCCCTCCTCCTTTCAACTCACCCCCTCTCCTCCCCTTTCCTCTGAGCAGAGCTCTCCCAAGAGACTCGAAGGCTCCTTTTCTTCCATAACTTCTTCATCCGAGCTCCGATTTACGATCCGTCAGTAGCCATGGGATCGTAACGACGAGGCAGAACTTCCAAGCTTGGATCTGTTGTCTTTACTTCAGCCTTTCCTTTTCGACTTACACCTGAGGAGGTTTTTTCGGGACCCGACAGAAGTGACGGACGTCGACGGACTTCTTCTAAAGTTGATCCGGGGGAGCGCTATGATCAGAACCTGTCGAGGTAGGGATCTTACCTTCGTCTCTCTAATTTGTGCATCATGCGGGGTGGGAATCCACTTGTTTTCATGAGAAGAAATTGAACCATTAAATGAAGATAATAATTAGTTAAGAACGGGGATGGGAAAGTTGTTATGTTTATCTTGTTTATCCTATTGATATGTTATGAATTGAATATGATTATGCCTACTAAAAATCACGGTCGTTGGGGGCCTTTGCTTGCACAATTAAATGTTGCCCTATCTTTCTAGACCGTTTTGTGGATATAACTTTGTGGAAATTGGTTAATCACGTACATTTGGCTGATTAAATGAAAATGTGGAACCCTTGTGTGATCACCCCGGTTAAACAAAAATGGAATAATGAACATGTGGGTGTTGGTTTGGATACGTGGAATGTGAGGGGGGTGTTTTGTGGGTTGTTGTGGTTTGGGTGAGCAGCGGGGCTGCGGTTGGCTTGGTTGTGGGTTGGTGTGAATGTTATGTTAGTAACGGGCAGCGGGGCTACAATAAGTGGTATTAAAGGGATAATGATGTACGGGTTTCGGTGCGGTTGTGGTGATGGTGGTTGGCAGTGGGGATGTGGGGATGGGTTGAATGTGAATGGACTTTGGGTTGTGAATAATAAAAGCGGAAGAGTTAATGAATGGTGGGGTGTGGTAATGAAACGAGATTAATAATCAATGGGGTTTTTTGGTTAATAAGAAGGGCTTGGTTGTGTTGCTTGTGTTTTCCTAACTTGATTTGTGGATGGCAGGGATATGTTTTACGAATGATCGATGTGGTTGGTTGTGGATATATGCCCAGTAGTTAAGGAACTAAATAAACTAATTCTGTTGAAACGTGAAAACCTAAATGGGGTTGGGGTTGTTTGTTGTATGCATGCTTCATGGTAGTAGTGTCGAGGAACGTGCTCAGTTTCTCTGTTTAGAAGCCATAGGTTGGGCTGAGTGTTTGGTGTATATATATATATATCTGTATCTTTTGTGTTTTATCGCACCCCACCCATGTTGAGCACTTAGTGCCGAACACTCCCATTTCATGGGAGAGGGTGTTTTTCCCTTAGTTACTAGCTCTTTCCTGCTCCTTCTCCCCTAGGTTGTGATGGCTTGAGGCGACCTTACACCTAAGACTCTTCGGGTAGGTTTCGATTGGGATGGATTTAACCCAATACTCCTCGGGCAGATTCTACTGTTTCCCAAGAATCTTCGGGATGAGGCCCAGGTGTGTGCGGGCGGGATACGTGGTTGTGAGGCCCAGGTGTGTGCGGGCGGGGAGAGTGTGGTAGTGTCAAGACGTTCGCCGTTAGGAAGAGTAGCTAACTACTGGGAAATGGTGTGGGGTACCCAATACTCTTGTTTCTTATATACTACTACCTGTTGTGCTTGTGTTTTGGTGAGTGTGGCTGGTGAGGTTGGGTGGATAGAATTCCTTGCTAGGTTTCTTCTGTTGTTATCACGGGATATTAGGATGTCTCCCCACTTGTGCACGAGAGCTTTAGGTTTCCCTACTGAGTATACTTGTATGCTCACCCTACGTTTACTTTCAGGTTTCCAGGAGGACTACCAGGGTCGTGCGGGACCCTACTAGTCGGACAGTTGGAGTTGTTGCTGTTGTTATACTCTTGTTTTCCTTTTGGTATTGTACTTTGAGCTTTCTTGTACTTGCACCTTGTTATAAAAAAATTGTTTAAACATGCATGTGGGCTTGGTTTGGGTTTATTTCTATACACTTGTTCTTTTTCCTTTTTGGTGGTTGACTTGTCCTATTTCCCGATCCTAAATAAATAAAAAGGGTAATGCCTCCCATATTTGTGAAAACTCACATCCTTAGTGCTAGTCGCCACCCCAGGCCCTACTAGAGGCGGGACTCGGGGGTCATTATATCCCTTTCACCATTTCCATCTCAGGAGGGGCGTCTTTGGTGGGAGGGGGTCGTGACATATATTCATTTGGTTTATGAGGACTCTTTGCTCCTTCCACTGATTTAGGTGCATATGTCAATGTAGATTTTGATGATCATAGTGATGATGATGTTGGTGGTCTAAGAGGAATTTATAATGATGTTGGTGTTTCTGTAGGAAATGTTGAGGGTTGTGATGGTTCTAGTGATATTGATATTGAGGTACATGTTTTATTCTTGGTTTATACATTGAATTTTATCATATAGTTTTGTTTCATTGTGATGATATTGATATTGAAATTTTATATTGTTTATCTTAGTGATAGATTGAATTCTTGTGATATATATTCTAATCTGTTTGAGTTCTATTGTAAGTTACAAGGTAGGGGGTTTTCTGGTAGCTGGAGGATATGAATGTTGTTGTAAATGGCAGTAGTTGTGGTAGCCGGTGAGGTTTAAGTGCAGTTGGGTAGGGTTTTTTATGGTATTTGGAAGATAGATCCACGGTTTAAACCATGGTTTTAGCTTCCAATTTCCACGGTTTAACCGTGGTTGTAGATAAAAATAGCCACAGATAAAATTGTGACAGTAGCTATCAGTTTCCATGGTTAATAACCATGGTTGTAGGGTGTAATTACCATGGTTTTAACTTTGGTATTAGGGACCAATAACCACAGTTTAAATGTGGTTGTAGCTATAAATTTCCATGGTTAAAACCATGGTTATATCCTATAATTCCCACGGTTTTAACCATGGTATTAGACATTAATTATGATGGTTAAATAGTGGCCAGACATGGCTTACTATCATGATTAAAATTGTGGTTATACATGGAATATTTCCATGGTTTAAACTATGGAAGTTGAAAACCCCTACTATAATGGCTTTAGTAGCCACGATTAAGGAAACCATGGCTATAACCTATTACCATGGTTTTTTGGCCTACTGACACGGTTCCAAATTGTGGTTATAAGAGGTTTTTTTAGTTGAGTCTGACACATAACCATCCAAAAATCCTCCCTCATCGGGGGTAATCGAACAGGGGAAGGAGGGAGAGGATTCGACTAAAATGGACCTCCCTGCATCTACCCTTGGCCTAAATCACAAAGGTGGACAACCAATAAATGATCGGTCTTCCCCTGCTAAAAAAATAGCTCATTCACCTGGTCACAACATAACCATGAAAGGTAGAGGGGTCAATTCCTTACAGACCATCATCGCGGAATGGCCTTTATGGTCACGTCGTGAGGCATCCACCTTGTGGGAGCCCCATGATGCATTCATCCACTATTTTGTCATGACCTTCTCGAATTTAGGCCACCATGTCACAACACTACCACCACTCCATGACCTCCCGACCACAATCGACCTCTATGTTGTGGTTCCCTCCTCCATAGTGTGGCCCACGCCTTTACAGAAAAGCACCCCGTTGTGACACCCCCTTCATGGTTGTGACTACCACTCCATGTCATGATGCCACTCGAGGAAATCCATCATGGCATGACTGTCCTGGTCACGGCGTGACTAGACTTCCTCCATGAAAATCACAAAGTAAATACATAATATGTTTCAATATATTATGCAAGGGTACTTGTCATGACATGGATCCCTCGGCCATTGTGTGACGCCCATGCGTAAGTTTTTTTCCTTAGTCGAAACCCACACAAAATCCTACCACACTATAACACTCACTTATTACAATGTGACTCGTTATCGTCACGCCATAATGTCTCCCTATCCACGGCATGATCCCTCCACACCAACCCCTCATTGTGGCATAACCTCCCCCTACCACAGTGTGATAAGCCATCTGTAATAAAAATCAGCAAAGGGGTCATCCTTACCCCACTTCTACATTCATCTGAGCACCTGAAACATCTCAAGGGTCTCTCATCTCATATAAAAACATCTTCAAGAGATGTTTTAACCCTTGGAATCATGTTCTAAATCCTAATTCTTGAAAAGTCCCCTGCTCCAGACCAAAAAATCAAATTTTCCCTAATTTTTACAACTTGTAACAACGTGATTCGTTACAATATCAACCTGCATTAGACGCATATCTCCAATGCATAAAATAACCAGCAACACTGACAGTAAATATATAAAAACAACTGAATTGTATACAACGCATTCATGAGACGTCACATGGTGAGTACATCACCACATAAGCATAACACCATAAGAATTATACATCTATCAAGGTCTATGAAACTGAATAACATGGAATAAGGGATGCTCATTCATGTTGCAAGGACTCTTGGATTATTCTCTAACTACAATAATCACCACCATCGTCATGAACCACCAAGCTCCACCAAGCATCATCAAGCATCATCTCTAAACAAATCGCACTAGCTCTGCATCCACCTAGACCACCTCCGAACTATGTATCATTTTCACATACACAATGCATGTGGGCACAAAACCCATCCATGGATGAGCATAAACATATTGATTAAGACACCCCAAAACCATAAAGGAAAGACAAAACAACATGTCAAATCAAACCTTGGAGCAGGAAAGTATATGGAAGGAAGACAAGAAAATCCATATATTCTATACAATTAGAAGTCTCAAGGATGCAAAGAAGTTCCAGTCATCTCAGCTCCAATACTTGAAGGTCGTAACTCGTGAGAAACTATGAATGCTTAGAGTACTAAAAAGTTCACAAAGTCTGAAGTCGATAACTCAAGTATGTCGCATCTCGGAGGAAACCAAGGGGTGCCTGAGGAATTGCAAGGCTCAAAATATATGAACTGATCAACCTTTCTAACTTCTACATTTCCACCAAAATTTATAAAGGGGGACCTGCTCCTTACTGAAGTATGAGAATCAGTCGAGGGAGTACCGCACTATATTGCCAACCATTACCATTTCACCATTCTAAAAACCTATAAGGGGACCCCACCTTGTCCAAAAATAGAATTTAGTCAAGGGAATATTAACCCATATTGTCATAATTACCCATATGTGAGCAAACCCACGTCACTTCTTAGAAAATGTAGTGGGGGCCCAGGCATCACCAAAGGATAAGTATTGGTTGAGGGAGTAACCAACCCCAATGGAGGGTTTGTGCCCCATCTGAGCTCATAGACAAGGTAGTACCCAACTCCATAGATAAAGGACTTGTGCCTTGAGTGTGTGGGGGAGTACCTAACTCTATCAATAATGTGGGGGACCCATGCCCTATATAAATACGTTGTTAGGGGAGTTCCTACACCATGAATTCTCTGATCGCCACATATGATCCTCGTCGTCAGCTTTATAGAGCTAAGGAGACTAAAATAATCATATCACATCATGTATAACCACTGGCGCAGAAGAGGAGTGCACCATCATGTTCCACACAGAAAAACACTCAGGATAGACTACTCACACACCCAAATTTAAGTTCCAAGGAAAAAAGATACAAAAATTCATTAAGGATGGAATGGTACATGATATGTATCATAGAGACACGTGATGTGTAGCCCCTCAGGGGTAACCTGGTTGTGTACTGCCTCCCTAATGTCGTGTAGGGGTCGATCTACACGGCATGTGTACTAAGATGCACAATGTAAAAGACCAATGAGGTACTTGACATGTATCGTTGCAATTCTACTCATGTTGGGGCTCATATAAACGGCATGCCCAAGGGGTTACATGGTGTGTAGACTCAGCTGGCTCACTTGGTGTGTATCCCTGATATAGGGCCAAATCGTTTCAAATTATATGACATGTCCAAAGGGGTACATGACGTGTGAATCTTGAAGACCACGACTCATTCTTACGCATGTAGAAGAGACTTTGATCCCTCCTTACACGTGATACATGACATGTGACCCTGGGTCACAAAGTGTATGGATCTCATTTTGACGCAACTCCCAACACCCTGGAGGTAGGTACACAATGTGTGTTCTAAGGATGACATGTCGTGTGATCGTAAAAACCATCCCTAGAAAATGAAAAACGCTCAGAATCCTATCGTCATTGTCGTTGTTCTTGTTGAGTGGCTCCTTGAACCACTCATATTTTGATAATTAAAAAACTTTAAATGTGTGTTAGTGCTTAACTATTTTATCTTAGATTGGATAATTATAATTCCTCACATCTTTGAAAATCTCATTTATTTTGTTAGAATATCTGATCTATCTTGTTTATGAGTCTTATCTATGTTTATTAAAGTTTCATTGCATATAGAATATTTATTTTTCATCAAATCTGCAAACTGTTCAAGATCTATGAATTAGGAATTTTGGATATGTAAAATTTGCCTATGTGAGACCTTTGGTTACGTAGATTCGGCTACGTCAGAAATTTGGTTACGTAGATATGGCTACGTGAGAACTTTGATTACGTAGATTCGGTTACGTGAATACTTTGGTTATGAGGATTCAACTACGTGAGAACTATGGATATGCGGATTCAATTGCATGAGAATTTTGGATACATAGATTCTCCTATATAAGGAATTTTGGTTACGTGAATTTCGGATACGTATAAAATTCTCTTACGTGAATTATTTTTGGTTACGTGAAATCTGCTACTTAGAAAAATTCAGTTGTGTGAATTACATACTTACATATATTCTCTGTTTTACTTATTCTTTGACATTTCGGTTTACTACAAGTTTGTTATACATGTTTCTGTTGATTTAATTTTACTATAATTACATACTAATCATTTAGAATATGGGAAATATAATTTTGAAGTATTTTAAACAGATTTAAAGTACCAACATGTGGTTATATTTTCACGTTGTAGTTTTGGAAAAAACACGAGTTTGAATTTTAAAATATCATTAATATGAAGAGTTAATCTTGCATGATTTGTGAGAGTATTCCAAGGATTATTAAACTTAATTTTTATGATATATTAAATGTTGTATTAATTTGTCTAACTAGTTTTGATGTACAATCAGTTTGTAGGTTATCGAAGTATACTCACATTGTCACGACCTCCTCCCCACAAGGTGTACCCCTCCTGGGCCAGCAATATGAGAAAAGAGATAATGAACCTCGAGTCCTGCCTCCAATAGGTCATGGGTTGGCGACTAGCATCAAGGGTATAGTAAACACACAAATGGGAGGCATTACCCTCTAAGAGAACACATGCGAAAAAGTGAGATAAGACAGACACCAACTAACTCCAACTCAGACAGCAATATAAAAGAAAATCTCAAGTACACATATGTAATGTCATGCAAAACTACTACAACTGAAAGGGAAAAACTGCAAGTACCCAAAAAAAGTAAAAACAGCAGCGACTATAAAGTCCAAACAGCTCCTGCAACCCCAAGCTAGTAGTAACCAGACTGATCTCCAACTTGCTCCAATTGACCTGAAAAACAGTTTATATATACATAGGGTGAGTAAAATAGTATACTCAGTAGGATCCTCCCCGGAGCCTCTCGTGCAAAAGTAAAGAGAATGTGCTAAAGCACAGTGAATAACAAGTGAAACTAACTCTGCACCTAAACAGGTATACTAAGTTCTCGGCCTCACCATGGCTACTCTCACCAAGTATCGCATACAAGAGTATATAATATAATAAAGAATATCAAGGGTACCTCGCTACCACTTCCCCACTGGTTTTCCGCTTTGCCCCAATGTCGTACGTCCTAAGCATCTCTCTCCAAAAAGGCTTGCCCATAGACACCAGGGCGAAGCACCACAACATGCACCTCGTGCAACAAAACCACCACGTCCATGTAAGCAAAGTAATCAGGTAGTTTCTGGAAGCCACCACAGCTCTCATAATGTGTATCATACGTCGGACATTATACCTCAAGCCATTACAGCCCACACACTGAGTAAAGATCCTCAAGCCATCACAGCCTATACACGTTACACTTATAGTAGTCCATAGGAAACTATATCCAGAATATATGTGTGTGAATAACCGCAAGTCATTACAGCCCTCTACACACATATATGAGGAAAACTAATCGATGTGCCTACCATCACAAGTAACTACCAAGAAAAGAGAGTGGGGCCGAATGAGGTAGTCAGTCATCCATCCTCCCACCAGAATGTTGGGGAAAACACTCCCCCCCCCTAGGGCTCAGAATCTACGGGGTGTCAGTTGCCCTAACTGACGGGGTGGAGTAGCGTATAGAAACACAAAAAGTAAAGAATATACTATATCTCACAACCACACTATGGACATAACCTAGTTTTAGACTCAACTGCAGCTAACGTCTCTCGGACTCCTGGCTGCCACTTCTAAGACTATGTATCCTATAAGCGCACAACCATTTAGTTTGATTACATTACTTTATTCCCTTTTGTTATCAGTTACACTTTACGTTAATTAATTCTTTAAACATTGATTAACCATTAACAATTTCCACATTATATTTCATTAGCATCACACCCAAAGTCCATTGTTCCATTAAATTGAGACATCGGCATTGCGTCTTAGCAAGCTCCAACCCCATGGGTTAACATCATTTATTCAATCATTTATTAACAGAATCAATTTCCCATATTCTCATGCATTCTAGGAAAACATTCTAAACTACTAAACACAAGGGGGGCTCAACACAGTGAGTAGATGAACTACCTGTCGAGTCTTTGCCACCTATAGCAAGAGCGTAGACCCATCCTCCTTCAGGAAGCAGAAAGCACGTGGCATGTCTTCACCCCTTTTGGAAGGAGGGTAAGCAAACCAACTGCCTTGAGCAGTGGGGAAAGTAAAGAAGATAAACAACCAACAAGAATCAACAAGCATTCAAACATTCACATCCAACCCGTTTCATCATCCCTGATGTCCTCCTCGACACCCACATGCATAAACCGATGAATCTCGTCACTCTAGGCGCCAGCTGCTGTCACAACCAATAGGTCTCTCTGCCCCCACATATCACAACAGCCTTCCAAACTCACATCATAACATAAGCAGCAAGAAAACAAACATCATACCAACTGGGCTCTTAGCCCTTAAGCAAACAAGAGGGTAACTCAGAACCCTACGAGGCATTATCTAGTATCAAACAACCAGTCATTTAATCCATCTGGAATTAACCGATTTATTATTTGCAGGTTCCAACTATGGGCAACCTAAACAGTAAGCTATCACAAATTGATTAAACATGCTTACTGCATCAATTTGATTAACATCAAATTACAACAACAACAAACAGATTCATTTACATGCCTCTTTATCTTTAGTCAAACAATTATCAATTAATTCCAGCTTTATGTTCATTACCAATTTCCATCAAGAACTAAAAGACAAACAAAGCAAGCATAGATATCACACTATCTAGCAAAACAAGAGGCAATAACATACGATCGATATCAATTTATTTATCCGGTTCAAATATTTAATATGCTAATTAAACTGTGATCCAGTGGGCTAAAACATGCTAACTCTACATTTGCACGTAAAAGAATAGAGAAACAACAAATCCCCTACCTCAAACAGTTCTTGACATTCTTTATATGAGAACAAGTCACACAACGGATTACGATCTCCTCCTCCGTGACAACTGTATCCACCCGAGGACGTTGTGGCACAACCGCACCATCCGACAGCCAAGAAAACTCTATTAGAAGCATGGAGATCACATGTCATAGCATGGCAAGGAGAAACATGAGGAGAAGGATTGAAGAAAACACATGAACAGAGGTAGATCATACCTTTTATCGATGAAGGATTGATACTTGGTACTTGCACCAAAAAGGGGGTGCTCATGCAGCAGGAAGAAACTTCAATGGGGAAACGATCTAAGGATTAAAGTTCGATCACACCGCTCCTATGGGAAGAAAGGAAGGTTTGAGCGTCTTGCACCAAGGAACATAAAGGTAAAACAATGAAGGAAGATATATGGTCCCTTTAGAAGATTTACAAAGTAGGTTTAAGATACTCTGGATTTTCCATTAAAAGCGGATCGCATTAAACCACACGGTTTGACCAAGTAAAAGCATCACGAGCCTTAGGAAAATTAATGTAGGAGTTATGGCCTTTAAATCGGCCTTAGAGTCCTTAAAACGGGCTTTAAATGCATTTTCCATCAAAAGAGACGTCAAAGGAGCGAAACTGTAGGAAGCTGGAAACACTGTTCATGAACTAGAAATTTGGCAAAGGAAAAGGCTGATGTTGGAAGGCTGCTGTTGGAAATAGCACACTGTTCTGAAAACACTGTTCATGAACTAAAAATTTGGCAAAGGAAAAGAATGTTGTTGGAAAGCTGATGTTGGAAATAGCCTACTGTTCTGGAAACACTGTTCATGAACTAGAAATTTGGCAAAGGAAAAAGGTTGTTGTTGGAAGACTGTTGTTAGAAGGGTGCTGTTGGAAATAGTCTACTGTTCTAGAAACACTGTTCATTAACTAGAAATTTGGCAAAGGAAAACAGTTGTTGGAAGGCTACTGTTGGAAGGCTGCTGTTGGAAATAGTCTATTGTTCTGAAAACACTGTTCATGAACTAGAAATTTCGCAAAGGAAAAAAACTGTTGTTAGAAGGTTGCTATTGGAAATAGCTTACTTTTCTGGAAACACTGTTCATGAACTAAAAATTTGGCAAAGGAAAAAACTATTGTTGAAAGGTTGCTGTTGGAAATGACCTACTGTTCTGAAAACACTGTTCATGAACTAAAAATTTATCAAAGAAAAAAAGTTGTTGGAAGGGTTCTATTGGAAATAGCCTACTGTTATGGAAACATTGTTCATGAAATGAAAATTTGACAAAGTGTTGGAAATAAGTCACATTGACTTCCCAGAACACCTAACACCAGATTTCAGCAAAGTAATGGATCGGAGAGGTCCGAGCCATAACACACGTGAATGTTGATTGCCTCTCATTTATGAGAAATAAAAGTGATGCATTTTATGGGAAACCAACACCGAACAACTCTGAAGTAGTTTGTTGAAGTTACATACACGTATTGTTTTGAGAAAGATGTTTTTTGCAACGTGCTTCAAATTTAAAAGATGTTATGCATGAAGAAACTCTATATATAAAGTTGACATAACCAGATCAAAATATATGGATTTTCAAGTACACTAAGAATTGTGAAACACTACAACTTTCTTGCACTTCGCATGAGCATTGTTAATCTGATCATTTTGGTTGACTTCGTCATAAAGTGAAGTGACTAATACTACCTCAACATTCAGATCTTCACTCTCGACACTAGTTTCTGGTGATTTAATTCTTTCCATTTGTTTCTTTGTATTTAATTGTAGTGGGCTATACTGTCCATTAAAAGGTATGATAGTGAGTTTTGACTCTCAAAACGCCCATCATTGGTCACATTTAAATTCTCAAACGCCCATCAACACCATAAGGCACTACCATACACATCAGGCTGTGCCCAAAAGATAACCCCGAGAGAACCTCAAGAGAAACTGAGTCGCATTGAAACATTGAACAAGGTATCTCGACATTTTATTAACAAGCAGAGGAAACACATTTCATGAACAATCAAATTCTTAGCCACACCATCCTTTGAATTACGAAGCTACAGGCCCTCTATGGAGAATGAGAGGAGCCACCATGGTCATTCCAAAAAACATAAGCCAAACACCAATCACTAACTGGAAAAAACATAAGTCAAACATCAACGAAACAACCACTGATGATTTATCATTTGTCCTCAATCAACTACTGATTGCCAAAAGACAGACCATATAAACTTTCATCAACATCTTCAGCACACTATTAAGACTGAACCTCAATGGACATAAAGATCCTAACTAGTAATGGAAACATACATGAATTCCATCAAAGATCCTAACTAGTCAGAGTTAAGTATTAACGCATCAGAAATAAACTTTCATCAGCATCTTCAATACACTTTTAAGACTGAACCTCGAGGGACATAAAGATCCTAACTAGTCATGGAAACATACATGAATTCCATCAAAGAGCCTACGGTATGGTTTACCACACCACAACACTCCAAGACTCTCCAACTCCATACTTGTGCATTCCGGCAGGGAGAAAACAAAGCACAAAAGCCCACTGGGTCATGAAGCACATAGAGAAGAATCTGGAAATAAAAAATAAGCAGAAATTCTGTGTCTGAAAAAACACCTGCAATTACAGAAGAAAAGCACTTGCATAAAGCAATCTAATAGCACTTGCACAGAATCATCTCTCAAAAGTGAAAAGTGATATAAGGAGTTTTCATCAAGGGCTGTCAAACGGTGCCTTAAGGGAGCGGTAGATCTATTTGAGCATACATGAGACCTCACCCAGCAGTATTGGGAATCAAAATGAGATATGCTACAGTGAAGTGTCATATTTGGTACTGTAACTAAGCTATCTTGATTTTTTTTTTTTTTACTAAAATAGTTTATATTTATTTTGATATATAAAAAACATAGATAAAGGAATATTATTTTTAGAGTATAAAATGACTTAAATGGGCCGGAGATCACAAAAAGGAGCTCTATACAATGGTTGGGCACAAAGTTGATAAAATGGCAGAGGGGGAGGAAGAAAATATATAGAAGGTACGCAGAAGAGGACCCCTCAAATTAAAATTGTTTCATCCATTTTGCTGACAGAACATTTCTGCCATGTTTGGAAAGTAACGATAATCAAAATCAGAACTTAAATCCACTCACTTACAGCCAGGACAGCTCCATTCGTTGTAAAAATTAACGCACTGCAGAAACTACACTAACAAATCGAAACCCAACAAGCCAAACCAAGTCACCCTTTATTAAGAAAAAAATAATAATAATGAAGATATGTATATATCACAGCCCTGGACTTGTTCTTGAGAAAAATTTGAAGAAAACAGATGACCCGACTCGTTTCTGCATTCAGGATGCAATGAATCAAGCAAGAACATGTGTGAGATCCCCTTGAGCCAATTATCGCATCTTTAGATTTGCTTCTCCTGGTATGAATCACAACAGAAGCAAATCTAATATCCGCTTGTTACCTCATCTTCCATGGCTATCCGACCTGTTCATCGGGTGGCCGGAGCTGGCTTGATTGGTTGCAGAAGCTGAAGTATAACAGAAACTGGAAACGCATGTACAGATCTGGGAAAGGAATGGCAGACAGACCACCTTCTCCACCCACGCTATCTGCACTACACAAAGGCGCTTCCAGAACGACTCTGCATAAAAATCAACAAAAAGCCTTCTCCAGTCAGTGCCAGAAATAAGAACCCAGGAGACATCAAATACGCACAAACCCATAAAGGGGTGCTATAAAGCTCGAAAGTGGAAAAATATGTCGAATTGCCGAGGATTAAAATCGGTCGGTGAATATTTTCAACGAAAGCGAAGGATATCTAATGCAATTCCTAGGCAAAGTAAAAAGGCCCCAGCTTTTATCAACAGGGGAAAAAATAAGAAGGGATGCGAGGAAAACAGACCTCGGACATGGTTTGGGAAATGAGGCCGCCGTCGAAATGGTAATCAAGGGATCCGGCCGCCGTGCAGACCGGCGGGGTTTCGAAGAGCGATACGGAGAATTGTTTGAACACGACGCCGACGTCGAAGTAGATGACGCCGGAACTAGGTACATCGACGCGAATGCCTTTAACGGGGAACCAGAGGAAGAGCTCCTGCGCCGAAATACCGGAGAGCGCGGCGATCTGGCCGTAGCTCATTGTCCCTGAAACGTTGCGATCGTAGTGCAATTCGCTCTCGAACTTGGCGTTGCAGGCCCGATCCAAATGCACCTCGAATCTCCCATCCTCCTGGACCCTAAAATCCCTGACCCCCTCCGGGAGCAGACCCATGGGGAGGCCGTATGACTTCAGAGCCTCGTATATCGAGGGCCGCGAGCACTGCGCCGGTAAACTCCAATCCAAGAAAACGAAAACCAGAAGAAAAAAAAGAGATCCAAGAGACCGACGAGGTCGACAACCCATGGGGGCGTTCGCCATTTTTTTCCCCTTCGTACTTTCTCCGCTGCTAGGACAGAGGAGGACAGGGGCGGCGGCGCTCTATATGGGCGGAGCTCATGAAACCGACCTGTCAAGTTGAGGCGTGGGGGAATTACGATGCGCTGGTTGACCCAACCGATACAGAATCTAGGGCTAGGGTTTAAGGGACATTGATGAGCGGGGAAGAGAAGCAGGAGGGTGGAGCTGCCAGCAAGGATACAGAGGGAATCGAGGAAGGGCACGATCAATTATTGGTATTGCTCAATCAACGGGGACCTACGAGTTGCTTTCCCCTCCGCCTGAGTCTGCCCTTCATTTTCTCCGGCCACGTAGGTAGGGGCAATTGGGTCATTGAGGGCCCACTCTGGCGCCGTTATGGGCCCCACGAATCATCATTTATTATCATGATTACTGTTATTTAATGTGCAAGTAATTACCCGTTTTAGTTATTAATGCACGATTTAATAATAATTACGCTTATAATTCAAGGCTGCCCATCCATGGATGAGATATTTTCCCCATTTAATTACAACGACGTCGTTCCTAAGCCACATAATAAATTTAATTATAGATATATATTGAATTTAAAAATTTAACTTCAGTCTCAGATAATATTTTAAAAAAAAAAATAGGTAATGAATTGTGGGGATGTCCAGTCATGTCTTTAGTTTTGTAATTTTGAATTATAATTATTATTATTTGAATATTTAAAGCAGCTGTATTGAAACAAAGTCTGTTGAGAAATAAAAAGTAAAATAATATACATTTAATATTTGAAAACTACTAAGACGGCCCAAGTGGATGGACAGAAAAGGCAGGCTGGCAGGACATAATAGGGGGTGGGTTGGAAAGAATATTTAAAAAATGGGGGGCGAACATGACGCTCTCCTATAAATAAAAATAAGACAAATTTATTTTACAATATAATTTTGCATTTATATATATATTTATCACAAAAAAAATAATGCATGCGTAATTGTATATTTATTATAATTATATAATTGTTATAATTATATCTTAATTATATTTATAATTATAAAATTATTGTATTAATAATTGTATATTTATTATAATTATATAATTATTATGGTTATATATTTATTATATTTATAATTATGTAATTATTATATTTATATTGTAATTATAATTGTATATTTATTATAATTATATAATTGTTATAATTATATCTTAGTTATATTTATAATTATATAATTATTGTATTTATAATTGTATATTTATTATAATTATATAATTATTATAATTGTTGTAATTATATAATTATTATATTTATAATTATATATTTATTATAAATATACAATTATTATAATTATATACTTATTGTAATTATATGATTATTGTAATTGTATAATTATTGTAATTATATAATTATTATAATTATATAATTATAAATTTATTGTATTTATTTTAGTCATTATATTTATTATAAATATATTTATTATAATTATATAAATATAAATATAAATATACATAATATATGTATATATATATATGTATGTATGTATATATATATATATATGTGTGTATGTATATATGTGTGTGTATGGGGAGGGGTGTGGCGTGGGGAGAAAAAAAGAACCCAAAAGCGCCAAATGAATTCGCGTTCTAGGGTAAATGTGTCGAGCACCAATTCATTTGGAGCTCGACACACCCATTTCTCAAAAAAAAAAAAAAGAACAAACCCATTAAATTAAAAAAAAAACCCTTTGTCCTAATTTTGGCCTGCCCACGAGGATGGCGTATATGTTGGGGGCTGAACCCGACGTGCCATCGGAATCAGTCGCAAAACACAAAAAAATTACCTGAATAATGTTTTCATTCTAAGGAATTTTACACGTCATCCGAAATAATTTCAACCCACCCGAAATATTTTTCATAACTTACCCGAAGTAATTTTTATCCTAACACCCAAAGAAATTTTTCACTCACTCGAGTCATTTTTCACACACCCATTGGCATACTATTTCATTGTACTGTTGATCATTACAATAGAGACGCACCACTTGATCTTCACAATCAAGAGGATCTTCAATACATAACTCTCCATTATCGATCTTCTCGCACGCCATGATCAACAATTTTCTCATCATTGATACCCGTCATCATCTTCGTCATTTCTTCGCACAAGCTACCACAAACGTGGTAGCCTCTTCTTGGTTCTCTCTAGGCGGTTATATCTTGTTTGCCCTACTTTTGGTTCTTCGTCACGTCCCCATATATATATAGAGACACACACTACCCTCGTCTCAAAAATATGAAAAAAATATCTCCTTTTTTCATATCTAATACCACATATTTCTTTTTTTTTCAAACTCCTTTATCCTTTTTTCTCTCTCATATTCGAATTTAAAAATCAAAATATTCTTACAATCTCCACCTTGATTTAAAAATTGAATACTTCATCGTCATCTCCACCAACATCGCCACAGTGATTGTTCGGCTTCACCATCATCGATTCCGCCATGATCAAATTCATCGCATTAGCTCCACCTTAGTCGGATCTCCATCTGCATCACATCATCCATGTCAACACTAACATGATTCATCACACCCATTATAGATGTCATCTATGCAGATCTCTGGCGAACTCTTCCATGTTACTCCATCGCTACATCTCTATCTTATCATGTCGGAGCTCTGAACCTCCTCTGATATCAGTTGTTGAGGTGGAGCCCGGCGTCGCAGCGTAATCAATCACAAAACACAAAAATTTACCTGAAAGAATTTTACACATCACCCAAATCAATTTTAAAACGCACTCGAAAGATTTTTCACAACTCACCTGGAGTAATTTTTCTCCCAACACCCAAAGGAATTTTTCGCTCATCCGAAAACATTTTCCACACACCCATGTTCATTGTACCACCGATCATCACAACCGAGACACACCACTTGAATTTCGCAACTAAGCGGACTTTCAATACGTGACTCTCCATTATAGATCTATTTGCACGTCGTCATCAACAATTCTTTCGTCATCGGCGCGCACCATCATCTTTGTCATCTCTTCGCACAGGCTACCGCAAACACAGTAGCCCCTTCCCAGTTATCTCTAGGTGGTTAAATCTTGTCTGCCCGACTTCTGCTTCTTCATAACGTCCCCATATATATATAGTGCCGCACACCACCCCTCTCAAAGATAGAAAAAATATATCTTTTTTCATATGTAATCCCACGTATTTCTTTTTTTTTCAAACTCATTTATCCTCTCTCTCTCTCTCTCTTGTATTCAAATTTAAAAATCAAAATATCCCAACAATATCCTCCCAGGTGGACTTGATCTGGCCAAATCGAGTACCCGTTTTTTCTTTGTTGGAAGGCAATGATGTTTAAAATAAATACTCAATTCAATTATTTGATGATACATATCTTTCAATGAATTTATCTAAATCGTAAAGGTCATAATTGTCGCATTATAATATCTACCGCATCGAAAAGATCATGATTGTTTCCTGTTATGATAATAACTTTGAAGTACTATAACAATATTATTAAATATTGTTATTGTTGGGGCGCGGAGCCCGGCGCCGCAGCGGAAGTCGTCGTTGCAGAAACACATAAGAGGAGAGAAGATTTCACCTGAAGGCTTTTTATCACCCGAAGGAATTTTACACATCACACCCGAAGGCCTTTTACACATCACACCCGAAGGCTTTTTTTACAACACAACACCGACACCATGAACATACCATTTTGTTTCGTACCGCCGATCATCGTAACCGGGACACGCCGCTTGATCTCCGCAACCAAGAGGACTTTCGATACATGGCATCGTCATTGTCGGCGTCATCACCTCTGCTTCATTCGCACCATCTTCGCTTCGTACCGGTTACCGCAAACGCGGCAACCCCTTCGCCGCTCTCTCTTGGTGGCTACATCATTGTCAGCCCACCTTCGCACCGGTTACCGCAAATGCGGCAACCCCTTCGCCATTCTCTTTGGGCGTCTACATCTTTTCCAGCCCACATTCCAAAACATGCTACCGCATCTTCTTATATAGACATTCAGCCCATATCTCCATTAATGCGGTCAACATTGATTATTCCATCATTATTCCACCAATTAATGTTGGGAATAACTCTTCATTAATGTTGGGAGAAAATCCTCCATTAATGTTGAGAAAATCCCTCCATTAATATTTTCTCTCTCTTCATAAATCAAAATTTTAAATCATCAATCCCATCAATCTCCACCATGATTTAAAAGTAAAATACTCCACATTCATCTCCACCATCTGGGCCTCTGTGATCGCCAACTCCACCATGCTCTGAATGTCACCCAATGAACGGAACACGCCGCATGACACCTGCGGCCAAGAAGACTTTCGATATTCCAGCAACACTGCTGATACCGCCGCCATTTTCCGAGGACATCCAAGTCATAGATAAGATGCTCCACCAGATGTCTGCCACCATGTTCTGCAACCGAACACTTCAACCAATCCCTCTGATACCACTGTTGGGGCGCGGAGCCCGGTGCCGCAGCGGAAGTCGTCGTTGCAGAAACACATAAGAGGAGAGAAGATTTCACCCGAAGGCTTTTTATCACCCGAAGGAATTTTACACATCACACCCGAACGCCTTTTACACATCACACCCGAAGGCTTTTTTTACAACACAACACCGACACCATGAACATACCATTTTGTTTCGTACCGCCGATCATCGCAACCGGGACATGCCGCTTGATCTCCGCAACCAAGAGGACTTTCGATACATGGCACCGTCATTGTCGGCGTCATCACCTCTGCTTCATTCGCACCATCTTCGCTTCGTACCGGTTACCGCAAACGCGGCAACCCCTTCGCCGCTCTCTCTTGGTGGCTACATCATTGTCAGCCCACCTTCGCACCGGTTACCACAAATGCGGCAACCCCTTCGTCATTCTCTTTGGGCGTCTACATCTTTTCCAGCCCACATTCCAAAACATGCTACCGCATCTTCTTATATAGACATCCAGCCCATATCTTCATTAACGCGGTCAACATTCATTATTCCATCATTATTCCACCAATTAATGTTGGGAATAACTCTTCATTAATGTTGGGAGAAAATCCTCCATTAATGTTGAAAAAATCCCTCCATTAATATTTTTTCTCTCTTCATAAATCAAAATTTTAAATCATCAATCCCATCAGTTATATGATCGGATAATGTAGTGTCCCGGTTCTTCAAAACCTTTATTTTGTGTTTTATATGGGATTGAAGATACCAAGGAGTGTTTGAGGTTTTCTTTTCCACGAAATTCTAAAGTTTTGTTTTGATCACACGACATCATGTTTGTAGAAACCTGTGTTTTGGACCGGGCGGTTTTTTGAGTGTTCTTTGAATTTTTGGTAATTACTGGACGGACCGAATTCAAAACCGAGCTTCGGAATGAAGTTCTGAGAGTTGGAACCTCTCAAAGTGATGTTTTTGGACTCGGATGAAGGCTTGAGAAGTTTCTCGGATGACTCGAAGAGTTTCGAGAACAACAGACCGAAAAAACTAGGTTTTGAAGGACCTGCAGATGGTGCAAGGTTTGTTTGAAATCGTGCAACCCATAGCAAGAAACCATGTGGCTTATTACAGGTGGGAAGAGGTCGTCACACGACCTGCGTATGGTTTATCAAATCGTGCGCTTAGATTGCACATTTAGTGGTATTGGACCGCACCTAAACATTATTCACTGCACAATTGGCGCACGGTTAGACAAACCGTGCGGGGTGATCGAGGTGCCTAGTAGAGGGTGCACGGTTTGTCAAACCGTACATCCCAAACCATGCACGATGACCTGTATTAAAAATTGATTTATTTTAATTAAAATTAAAATAAAAGAAAACATAAACCGATTACCCCTTTCTCTCCCAGACCCTCGCTCGACACCCACGGGGGTTCCCCTCTGAGCCGTGCGCGACTTCCTCTTCAGTTGCTGATTCCACCGGATTTTCTCCACCATTTCACTCATATTCTTCGAGGAAAGACCCCCCGGATCCCTCTCCTCTTGATTTTCGACTGATTTTAGGCTTTCCCGTCTCCCTACCAATTCGGTCGAACCCTAGGGTTGGGTTAATCTGGTTTTTGTTGGTTTTCTTTTGATGCTTGGGCGTGCGAAAGGCTCCTCGAGTCGGCTTGAGTGGTTTCAGTGTTCGCTGCTGAAGGCGATGCGCTTCGGTCCCTTTTTGGTATACCGCCGCTGTCCGAGGTAGGGGTTTACACCCGTTGTTTTGTTTCGCACCATTCTTTTTGGGTCCTTTGGTGATTTAGGGACCATGGTAGTTGTTTGTAGAGCGGTGGTGACTTCATGGAGACTTGGGCTCATATACATTTGTATGTATATATCTAAATATATATATCTTCTATGTGCGTGTTATCTCATTGCGAGGGGAATACGTGCATTGGGTTAAGGGATATATATATATATATATGATGTATGTGCATACAAGTG
The DNA here is from genome assembly GCA_963277665.1 of Viscum album. Lineage (NCBI taxonomy): Eukaryota > Viridiplantae > Streptophyta > Magnoliopsida > Santalales > Viscaceae > Viscum > Viscum album. Next base: position 573,187,196 of record OY728151.1, read on the forward strand.
TGGGGCGATCTTGTCAAAGGCACCGAGAGCCGAAGCGTTGACTTGGTCTTCTTTTGAGGTAGGGTCTTTAACCTTGCCCTTTTAATTAAGAATGTATTAGTTGTCTACTTAATGCTTCTTTGATAATTTGAATTGAAATTTTGGAATGAACTGCTAAATTATGATAGGTGATTTGTTTGAGAAACAAAAACATGATTTTATAATAAAACCTCTCTATCGGAGGTGCGCTGTCTGTTAAACCAAAAAGTATTGGTAGGTGTTAAATGTTTTGTGATTTCTTCTATGCTTTGAGAACATAGTGTGATGTAAGGCATGTTAGGGCATGACCTCTAATGTAATTAGGAAATGGGGGTTTCCTTTATGAACGTTTATGGAATTGTTGCACCTTCAAAGTGCTATCTTACATGAGGGGGGTGTTCTCGTGCTTGCCAAGATGTAGGAGATGTTTGCCTCCCTTGGCATATAATTCCCTTGACTTAATGGCTTATATGAACTTGAACCGCTTAAATTGGTTTGAGCAAAAATGTGAATTGGGATGAGTGGGGTGGGTATACCCATGTCATATGAATAAATGTAAGTGGTAATAAATGGGTGGGTATACCCATGTCATATGAATAAATGTAAGTGGTAATAAATGGGTGGTATATCCATGTCATATGAATAAATGTACGTGGTAATAAATGGGTGGGCATACCCATGTTATATGAATAAATGTAGGTGGTAATAAATGGGTGGGTATACCCATGTGACATGGTTGAGTGTAATTGGTTAAATGAGTGGGAATACTCATTTGGTTGGTATGAATTGTTTAAAGGGTTAATTAAACAACAATGGAAATGCGAGTGGGTAAACTCATGTTATATGTATATTTTGAATGTGAATTGTAACAACGAGTGGGTATATTCCTTGATTGCTTTGGTTATGAAATGGGATTAATGAGTGGGTATACTTATTGTATGAATTGAATGTAAATGGTTATATATGAGTGGGTAGACTCATATGGTGTTGAGTGTTAGATGGTGTGAAATGAAGTGAATGATTGTATAGATGCAATGTACGACTCTTCATGGATCTTGAACGTGGTAGTGGACGCCTTGGGTTGAGTATGCCCCCTGGGTCTTGATTCCGTGAGATGCCTTGGGATTTGCTACCCCTTAGATCCGGCTTGCTTGGACTCGTGTATGAAATGTACAATATGACATGCTCCCATGACTCCAACCAGTGTCTAACCAAGTTTCCATCGAGATGCTTCTGGGACTCGACGAGGATGTATTGGTCTTCGACACCTTGGATATGGCCCTTCGTGATATGATTCTTTGACATACGGTACGGTCGTGAGTTATATGATACACTATAATATATGGATTGGACGTGGTAAATTGTGACATGTATAATTATATGGATTGACTGTGAATGATCTGACTCTCATGGGATGAACGACGAAGCCATGATTGATATAGCACGTGGGGGTACGACAAGGTCGTGGTGGTTTAACATGTTTGGATGAATGACAAGGCTATGTTGATTACTTGTGCATTATTTGTAGCCACCTTGTCATAGGAGCTTGACTATCTTGTGCAGGGAGCCTTGAGGGGTTATGTTAGTATCATTGGATTAATAATTTACATGCCATGGGCATCTTCACTTTCTTTTACTGCATATCTGTTTACCTGCACACTGCCTTATTTATATATTGCACAAATTGGATTGGGCTTGACACCGTGGGTGTCGGCCTACTGAGATGTTATCTCACACCCTGCTCGGGTACCATTGACACTCGAGTAGACAATCTTGTTTTCAGGGCTATGAACCTTTGCTTGTGCTGTTTTCTTGTACCTGGGAGTTAAGAGCAAATGACCGAGTCGGAGCTCAGGATGCTCGTGGAGATTTCCCTTGGGGCTTTGCTGTTGTTTCTACATTTTTGTACTGAAATGTAAAGCATGTTGTTTGTTACTCTTTTAGCTTATGTATCGTCATCTAGCATGCATACTTATATAAAATGGCATTGGCCACAACTTATATTCGATTGAGTTTACTTTTTTTTTCTTTGTTTTAACATTGTTTTAAACTGCATATGCTGTTGCATTCTATTTACTATCTATTTATCATTGTGTGTTCTGAGTATGAGGGTATAGTCTCCATACTAAACTATCTTGACACTCTCACTGCTAGTCAGCAGCCTCTGGCATATAGGGAGATGCGCTTGAGGCCATGCGTTGACCAGTCCGACTACCGGTTTGATGGTAAGCCGGGTTGGGACGTTAAAAAGTGATATCAAAAGAGTTTTTCTTCCTTATCTTACTGTTTTGGGCCAATAGACAAGAAACTATGAACATTTCAGTGCTTGGTAGATAGCTGTGCTTGGGACTGATCACCCCACGTACAGGAAATGACCAAGTGACTAGGGCTAGGAATTGGTGTTCATGCTGTTTGATATTAGAGTTTAGAGATGTTTTGATGTGTAAATGGTTGCATGGGTTAAAATTTGTTGGTTTCATTTATGATGGGATCCAGTTTCATTTGTAAGGTGTATGTGAGCCTTATAATTGGGAAAAGACAACTTGTGTATACGAACCATTGTAAAAGGCTGTTATAATTCAATTGTTTTAAATTGATTTTGACTGAATGAGAGCCAAATGCCACCTGTAAAGTGTATGAACTCTTTATGGATTGGTAGATAGATAATCATATCACTAGACCATTATGTATATGAGCATGTTATATTGTGAAATGGCCATGAATGCAAAGGTCTGTTCAATTTCGATTTGAAATGGTTTGGTTAAATTTCAAAATGCTCTACTGGACCTAATTAGGTTAGTCGGGGAATGTTTTTTTGAGATGAACTGCTATCGGGTTGCTTTATGAAGAACCTGGGTTGGTTTAATGGGACCCTTATAGATCACATTTTTTGGTTAAAAGGGGTTTAGATGCTAAATTGCATGTTTGTGATGGAATGTCAATGAGTGTTAAATGTTTAAGAGGAAGTTTGTTATAACTTGCTTGTTTTTGTCCCTTGGGGCGTTGGTTAAACTAAGTGCCTTGTTTATAAAATGGCACTTGAGGTTTTGTTTAAAATTCTTTCAAATGTTTAAATATTTAAGTGAGTTAATGAAATAGATTTAAATGGAACCTGAGGTGGCATCCCTTGTTTAAACCCTCATGTAATGGTAGTTTAATGTTTTTGGTGGTATGCCTTGGAACAGAGATGTGAACGTTTATCCGTAGTCTAATTCTTTTTAGCAATGACTTAAATGAAAGGGGTTCTTGAGCTTAGTGAAATCTGTTTTGCGTGACCTAGAGATAGGGACAACGCTTATGCTGTTGCGGAATCACCGGGAGACAGAACGACATAAAACGAGAAAACGAAAGAAAGAAAAGCAACAATGAACACGACGATTTACGTGGTTCGGGAAAAATCCCTACGTCCACGGGAGAGGCAGATTTTCACTATGATTCGGGAGCACAGAAATTACAGAGGATTTCCAACAACAAAACCCTAGCCCGAAATGGGCTATAAAACAAATGGAGAAGACGATCACTATTCGAAAAAGTGGTCCGCATCGCTACAGTGAACGACGGCTGGCTTTGTCAAAAGCGCTACAGTAAAGTTGACCCCGAAGTCCGCACCGCTACAGTGCCTGTCGGTGTCGGTCGGTCAGCTCCGCTACAGTGGTCAGCATTGCTACAGTTCTTGTCGGTGTCGGTCGGTGTCGGTCGGTCAGCTCCGCGAAAGTTGCGGGCCACAAGCATTCGGCCCAACCGGATCGGGCAACACCAATCCAACATATGCTTCATAAAGGGCTAGCCCGTGGCAGGTAGCACCCTTAGAGCTTGATACCTTGCTTTCTGCTGCGAGCTTTCTGACGTTTGGTTTTTAAAAGGAAACCCTTGTTCAGATGGGTGGTCATTGCATCTTGACCCTTGATATGGGAATGAGAATTGAGGAATGCTCAATTCATAAAGTTAGACATTCCTCGGACACGGTCAGCTGTTTAGGAGGTCGTGTGAACCTCTCCTTTCTTTAGTGATGGATGACTCGGTACATCGTCATCTAAGTTAATACTTGTGTGACATGATGTGATTTTGATCCAGTTTCTGCATGAGCCACCTGATACTTGAATGCATAGGATGGACAACCTATAGATAGTACTTAAGATGTGTTATTCACTTTTATAAACTTGGAGTAGTATGTGTTGGTATACACGATATCCGTCAAGTATTAAATGATTTAACGAACCAGTTGAGTTCAGTGAAACTGTTGAGCCTTGTGATGTTCAGTAGGTTCTCGGGTCAACTTCGGAGTATAGTGACTTGAGCGTTATGGAAACAAGTTTGTCCCACTTCTCAAGAGGACTATCTAGGAATAGAGTGTTTTGACATGCTAGTCAGTTTGATTTCAACTTTCATTCCAAATTCTTTGACGTGGTGATCGTGGTTTGTGGATCATCACATGTGCGTTTAAGGTGAATCTGATATTGCTACTTGTGAGTGGCTAGTCTATTTTAAAATGACTTTAATATAACATCCCGTCTTTTTATAACATAACTTTCATTTCATTACACGGAACTGAGGATCGTTAAGGTTTAGTGTCTTGGAAACAATGATCATAATACATAAAAAAAAACATAAAACATTCTTCTTAAACACTTAAAAGGCTTCTCCTTTAGTTCATCCTATGTTCATTATGCATCTCATAACCTGGGGACATACATCAAAAGAAAGGGTGAGCAGAAGGCCCAGTAAGGGAAACAAGAGAAACATTTTACAAGTGAACTTGAGATACTTCAATAAGGACATGAAAAGAACTTTAAGGCATGAGAAAGAAATCATGAGATACATCATAATAAAAATAACATTTTTCATAACTTGAAGATGTGGCTGCAACATTTAATATTGACAATCGTTTCGTTTCACCAATGTCCATCCCCAAGGTGTCGTTAAAAATTACCAAGGTTATTCACCAAGGCGTCGTTAAAATGGTCATCTCTAGAGATTAAGTCTTTACTCAATGCATTGGAGCGCTATCAGGGCACACCCTTAAATTTGCCTTTATTATCATGTGAGCCACATATATCATCATCAAACATTTCATAAATAACCCATATAGCATAAAATAAATGGGTTTCATTTCATAATCATAACGTTTTAAAAACTGCTTTAAAGACATGATCTTTACGTTACTTTAAACCCACGGAAAGGGAAAGCGGGTATCATGTATGTAAATCCCAGAATTTAAAATAGAACATTTTTATATATATGTGAATACCCCTTTAGAAATGGGAGCTTTGAGTATTCACTTTATAACATAAAATAATTTTGAGAAAAGAGAGGCATTTTGAGACGAAAATTCTGCAGCATAACGGCCATGTTACACGGTTTTAGAAAACTTTGAAAAGAGAGGGGACATGGGTCGAACAATCATAATTGACCCATAAAATAGTAGAGGGACAGAATAAGAAGTATATATGGACATGGTGATGCAATTTCAAGGACATACCATTTGAAATGAAAAAACATGGAAGGAAGACAAAAATTTGATTTCTCTTATGAAAATTCGGCAGCCTAACGACGTCACTTAAACTTCAACAAAAATGAATTGAACAAATCAAATAGGGTCTCTCATCATATGATCATAAGAGATCAGTATGATAGATATAGAGATCATACCCCAACATAATAAAAAGGAACTTGAAAGATTTGACATGAAAATCGAACTTGAAAAATGAGAAGGGTGAAAGAATCACTTAAGCATTCGGCAGCCTAACGACGTCACTTAAACTTTCATAAAACGAAATGATGAGAGTAAGAGGGGATCTCTCATCATATAAACATGAAAGGGGCAGTAAGAGGAATATAAAAGAACATCCTCTCACATAATAACATGGAGCATAAAAGGAATGACATAAAAGAGATTACATGAAAAGAAAGAGAGGAGTCAGATCCCTTACCTTAAAACGTGACTCTTGAAACTCAAAGTTTTGGACCTTGAGGGCTTGGGGGCACCTTGGGAGGACTCCTTGGGAGGTAAGGAGACCAGAACTTCGTTGGGGGAGAGTTGAGAGTGGAAACTAAAGGAGTAAAGGGTGGGTATTTATAGGGAAAGTGAGGGGACAAGACATTAATGACCAAGGGACACCTCACTAGTGGTTTTGGCAAAACCATGGGCTTGCCCATGGTATTTGCCCATGGTATTGGCCACTTGGGACACCTCACACCTTATCTTACTATTCATAATTTGACCATATTGAATATATACTTAATACATCATTTAATGATGTCATTAAACACCCGTAACTTAAAAACTATATTTTCACTATTCATCGAAAATTCAACTTTCTCAGAATAATCCCAAAATTTCACCTTAACCAAATATCGATGCTCTAAATACATTTATGAACTCCATTTTATAAAAATAATTTTCTAAATAATTTTAATTTAATTTTTAAATAAAAACACTATTCATCGAAAATTCGTTTTTTTTCAGAAAAATCCCCAAAAATTACCATAACATAATATCGATGCTATGAGTTCAAAAATAGTCATTTTTATAAAAATAATTTTCTAATTATTTTTAATTAAATTTTTAATTAAAAAACACTATTCATCCGAAAAAACTAATACTTGACTAATAATTTATGAAACCGTTATTTACCCATTTTATTGAATCACATTACTTAATCTAGGTGTCTGAATTATATTAAAACTTTCTTTGAGTGAAATTACTAATCCATTTGGTCACATTACTAATCCTAAGCGTAAAATCACTATTCATAATTTACTATTCATCAAAAATTAAGTTGATCTTATTAGAATCCAAATTCCTTACTGAACACTTTTGTAGAAGACCATTTTTTGAAAATCATTACACATCATTAGTTATTTAGGGTTTTCATAAATATTTTAAAATATCCCTTTTTTTTCAAAATTCATCAAAAATACATTCTAAAATTATCTGGACATTTGAAATTTCACAAACATCACTAAAGGAAGAAATCTCAATTCAATCACCCGAAAGGATTACACAAGGAAGCTAGGGTCTCGTCACATAGCCCCTTATAACACCGGCATAAGACCTAAGTGTAAGGTGTGCTATGGTGAAAGAATCTGAGGGAGGCTCAGATAACATTGCCCTAGTAGTAATCTCTACTAATTTGAACTTCTCCCGCAGGCGTTTCCGTTCAAGCTTGACACGCTGGAGTTCGGCTTGGGCTTGGTCCAAAGCGAAGCCCACAAATGCTACCTCCTTCCCAAGCTCTGATAAGTGGGCTTCATAAGGGTCGAGTCTACTGGATGAAGCCATCGACTCCTCTTTCTGCATTAACCATTAATATCTTATTAAATCATTAAGAGTAAGTTAATATACTACTCAAAAAGATTGAGTCGTTACATTCTTCCCCCCTTAAGAAATTTCGTCCCCGAAATTTATACTTGAGGCCTAGTCGAAAAGGTGAGGGTACTTTTGCTTCATTGTTTCCTCCGACTCCCAAGTCGCCTCTTCATATTTATGATTCCTCCACAACACTTTCACAAGGTGGGTAGTCTTGTTTCGTAGGACCTTGTCTCTACGGTCCAAGATCTCCACTGGCTGCTCCTCGTAAGAGAGGTCATGTTCCAGTTGTACCACCTCTGGGTTCAGTACATGCGAAGGGTCGGGTATGTACTTCCTCAAGAGAGATACATGGAAGACATCATGAACTTGAGCTAGGTTCGGTGGAAGTGCTAGACGATATGCCACTGCTCCTATGCGATCAAGGATTTCATAGGGGCCAATGTACCTAGGGCTGAGCTTCCCTTTCTTCCCAAACCGCATGACTCTCTTCCATGGAGAAATTCGAAGGAAGACTTTGTCACCAACACCAAACTCCAAGTCCCTTCGACGATTGTCAGCATAGCTCTTCTGCCGACTCTGAGCAGCCTTTATGTGTTGTTGGATGGCATGAACCTGTTCCGTCATCTCTTGTACGAGATCAGGCCCAAGAAGCTTCCTCTCACCAGTTTCATCCCAACAAGTAGGAGTTCTACACCGCTTTCCATATAGAGCTTCATAGGGTGCCATCTGAATACTCGAATGGAAGCTGTTGTTATAGGAGAACTCAACTAATGGGAGGTGTTGATCCCATCCACCTTTAAATTCCATTGAGCATAATCTCAACATGTCTTCGAGTGTCTGAATAGTCCTTTCAGATTGGCCATCAGTTTGAGGATGATAGGCCGTACTAAAATTCAATTCAGTATTCAGAGCATGTTGAAGACTTCTCCAGAATTTTGATGTGAATCTTGGGTCACGATCATATACGATGGATATTGGTACCCCATGCAGCCTTACCACTTCCTTCACGTATATCTTGGCAATCTGATCCAGAGAGAAATCTTCCCGAATAGAGATAAAATGGGCTGTCTTGGTGAGATGGTCCACAATAACCCATATCGCATTGTTTCCTTTGGATGTTTTCGGGAGACCAGTTACAAAGTCCATAGTGATATTATCCCACTTCCATACTGGTATGGGTAGCGGTTGTAATACCCCTTTAGGAAGTTGTCGTTCTGCCTTTACTTGCTGACACACCAGGCACCTTGTAGTGTAATCAGCAATCTCCCTCTTCATGTTATCCCACCAATAATGATCACGAAGGTCTCTATACATCTTAGTGCTTCCCGGGTGTATAGAGAATGTAGAGCTATGAGCTCCATCCATCAGTTCTTTCTTTATCTCCGGAATAGATGGAACACATAGTCTTGTACGAAATTTCAATACACCTTCTTGATCAATATTGAAATCAGGGAACTTCCCATCCTTTACAGCCTCAAACTTCTCCTGCAGCAAAGGATCTTCTTTTTGAGCCTTCTTGATCCTCTCTAGTAATGAAGGTTGAGAAATCATTTGGAATAAGGTTGATGATGTCCCTTTCCTTATAATTCCCATGTCCGGTTTTACTAGATCTTTAATCAAGGGATCTCCTACGATCCTCATTGTTGCCAGAACAACAAAATCTTTCCTGCTTAACGCATCCGCGACTTTGTTTGCTCTTCCAGGGTGATAATGAATTGAACAATCATAGTCTTTAATAAGCTCCAACCATCTCCTTTGTCTCATGTTCAATTCTTTCTGTGTGAAAATATACTTTAGACTTTGGTGGTCAGTGTATATATCACATTTCTCCCCATAAAGATAGTGCCTCCATATCTTTAGAGCAAAAACAACTGCCGCCAGCTCTAGATCATGCGTAGGATAATTCTGCTCATGAATCTTCAACTGTCGAGATGCATAAGCAATTACTTTGTCATTTTTCATGAGGACGCACCCAAGCCCTTTCAGAGATGCATCGCTAAAAATAACGAATCCTTCTCCGATAGAGGGTAGTGTTAACACATGTGCAGTAACCAATCTCTTCTTCAGCTCTTGGAAACTTTCCTCGCATTCCTTTATCCAGATGAACTTAACCCCTTTTCGAGTCAACTTGGTTAGTGGATTAGAAAGTCGTGAAAAGTTTTTCACAAACCTCCTATAATATCCCGCTAAACCAAGGAAACTACGAATCTCAGTTACTGTTGTTGGTTGAGGCCACTCCTCCACAACCATTGTTTTTGCAGCGTCAACCGAGATTCCTTCATTGGTTACGATGTGCCCCAAGAAAGCCACCTGTTGTAACCAAAACTCACACTTGCTGAACTTCCCAAAGAGCCTCTCCTTCCGCAGAGTTTTCAATATAACCCTTAGATGATCTTTATGCTCCTCAAGACTTTTTGAATATATCAAAATATCATCAATAAAAACTACCACAAAGTTATCAAGGTAGTCCTTAAAGACTCTATTCATCAAGTCCATGAAAATAGCAGGAGCATTAGTCAAGCCGAAGGGCATAACAGTAAACTCATAATGCCCATATCTTGATCGGAAGGCAGTCTTTGGAATATCTTCCTTCTTCACCCTCAGTTGATGATAACCAGATCGAAGGTCAATCTTAGAGAAGAATTGAGCCCCGCGAAGTTGGTCAAATAAATCATCAATTCTTGGAAGATGATATCTGTTCTTCACCGTGATCCCGTTCAGTTCTCTATAATCGATGCATAACCGCATTGATCCATCCTTCTTCTTCACAAAGAGAACTGGTGCTCCCCAAGGAGACACACTCGGTCGGATAAACCCCTTCTCCAACAAGTCTTGGAGTTGTTTCTTTAACTCTTCTAGCTCCACATTTGCCATTCTATACGGAGTCTTTGATATCGGTTGAGACCCAGGTACGAGTTCAATGGAGAACTCTACCTTTCTTTCTGGGGGAGGTCCAGGTAACTCCTCAGGAAATACATCCATGTATTCCTGAACAATCGGAACATCTTCTATTTGTATTCTCCCTTTTCCTTCTTCATCATCACCGATTAACTCCATAAAGAATGCTATAGGAGGTGCTTCTAGATAGGGATCAGTTCGGGATATCTCTCCTCGGAAGATAACTGTAGGTCGTTCATTCAAGACTACTGAGATTTCCTTACTTCTGCATTTGATCTTAGCATTATACTTTGAGAGCCAGTCCATCCCTAGTATAATGTCAAATTCCATCATGGGAATGACTACTAGATTGACGATAAGATTGTGCTCACCAAAGTAAACACTAGAGCCTCTAAATACTGTTGATGCAAGGATAATCCCACTTGGAGTCTTGACAGACAACTCTACCTCTAGCAGTTCGGGGATTGATTCTATATTCCTTGCAAACTTGGAGGAAATAAAGGAATGCGTAGAACCAGAATCAAATAAAGTACTTGCTAGTTTTGAGAGAACGACAAGAGTACCTGCTACCACAGCGTTTGGGACTTCAACTTCAGCTGTTGTGATAGCGAAAGCACGACCTTGCTCTCTTGGCCTCTTCTGAGGTTGCTGGTGATTCCCCTCCACCGCCCTCGGATTTGGACATTGGTTAGCAAAGTGCCCAAGCTGTCCACACTTGAAGCATGTGACTTCAGGTATGGCCAGAACCATCTTTCCTCTGTCGTTAGTGTTGGGAAGCTGAGGCTTCACCTCACTATGACAATTCCGAGCAATATGACCTCCTCTTCTACACTTGTAGCACTTTCCACTTCCGTTCAAGCAGTTCCCCAGATGATTCTTCCCACATTTATTGCATGTGGTAAGTTTCATTTGCTTTCCACCTCTTCCCTGATCAAAAGACTTCCCTAAACTGGGCTCCAACGATCTCTTCTTTTCATTTGGTTTATGAGACCACTGTGTCTCACCAAACTCCAGCTCGACTTTCATAGCACTTCGAACTATTTCTTCATAGCTATCATAGTCCCTGTTGGCTAGATTCTTCCGCAGATGAGGTCGTAGTCCACCAAAGAATCTGTCAACCTTCCCATTAGGGTCCATGACAAAGCTTGAGGTATAACGGGAAAGCCTTGTGAAGTTCATCTCATAGCTTCTGACAGATTCGTTCTCCTTCTGCTTCAGCTCGAGAAACTCTTTCTCCATTCTCGTTCTCATGGAACGAGGGAAATACTTGTTAAGGAAAATTCCCCGAAATTCTTCCCACTCCATAGCTTCTATCTCTCCTCGTGGCTTCGTGTTTTTGATCAGTGACCACCACTGATTAGCTTCTCCCTCTAGGCGGTAAACAACAAGGGTGACTTTTTCTTGTTCCGAACAATGAAGTACAAAAAAGATCTTTTCAATGGAGCTTATCCATTGTTCCGCAACCAATGGGTCAGTAGATCCACTGAATGTTGGCGGTCGTTGACGCATGAAGGACTCAACATAGTGTTGTTCCCTTCGTGGTGAGGTCGGTCTCTCAGCTCGATTCAAGTTATTACTCATAACTTGAGTCAGTTGGTTCATCATTCTCATGAATGTTTCCATTCCGGCTTCCATCGGAGGGCCGTCAGCACATGGTGCATTGCGGTCACCATCGGCACGGTTCCTCCTATTGCCCGCCATTTTCTAAAAGAATAAAACTTTAGTAAGAAACTTATTTCATTTATGAATCTTTTAACTAAGACTTCATGCTTAGACAATTACACTTTTCTATAATTCCTTCATAATGATTCATAAAAAGCTTGTGATTAACCAAACATATCTCCCGGGAGTGTCGTAACCAAGAGTGCAGCAAGGCCCGTTATCGTGCACCAGTTCCCGTTCGAGTCTAGCTCAAAGCAGTGTTTTCGGGTTTTACCCCTATGTACATCTGTGCCAGAGCCGCTTCTACCTGCTCGTATCCAGATAGGGATGTATTTGTTTGATAAACCACTTACTCAATACTTACCAAAATACCAGGAAGTTTTCCTATATTTAAACTTTTCTATAGGGTTCTTCCTAAAGTTTTTATATCCTAATTTCCACAAATAACTAAACCATCCTTTGATACCAACTATAACATCCCGTCTTTTTATAACATAACTTTCATTTCATTACATGGAACTGAGGATCATTAAGGTTTAGTGTCTTGGAAACAAGGATCATAATACATAAAAAAAACATAAAACATTCTTCTTAAACACTTGAAAGGCTTCTCCTTTAGTTCATCCTATGTTCATTATGCATCTCATAACCTGGGGACATACATCAAAAGAAAGGGTGAGCAGAAGGCCCAGTAAGGGAAACAAGAGAAACATTTTACAAGTGAACTTGAGATACTTCAATAAGGACATGAAAAGAACTTTAAGGCATGAGAAAGAAATCATGAGATACATCATAATAAAAATAACATTTTTCATAACTTGAAGATGTGGCTGCAACATTTAATATTGACAATCTTTTCGTTTCACCAAGGTCCATCCCCAAGGTGTCGTTAAAAATTACCAAGGTTATTCACCAAGGCGTCGTTAAAATGGTCATCTCTAGAGATTAAGTCTTTACCCAATGCATTGGAGCGCTATCAGGGCGCACCCTTAAATTTGCCTTTATTATCACGTGAGACACATATATCATCATCAAACATTTCATAAATAACCCATATAGCATAAAATAAATGGGTTTCATTTCATAATCATAACGTTTTAAAAACTGCTTTAAAGACATGATCTTTACGTTACTTTAAACCCACGGAAAGGGAAAGAAGGTATCATGTATGTAAATCCCAGAATTTAAAATAGAACATTTTTATATATATGTGAATACCCCTGTAGAAATGGGAGCTTTGAGTATTCACTTTATAACATAAAATAATTTTGAGAAAAGAGAGGCATTTTGAGACGAAAATTCTGCAGCATAACGACTATGTTACACGATTTTAGAAAACTTTGAAAAGAGAGGGGACATGGGTCGAACAATCATAATTGACCCATAAAACAGTAGAGTGACATAATAAGAAGTATATATGGACATGGTGATGCAATTTCAAGGATATACCATTTGAAATGAAAAAACATGGAAGGAAGACAAAAATTTGATTTCTCTTATGCAAATTCGGCAGCCTAACGACGTCACTTAAACTTCAACAAAAATGAATTGAACAAATCAAATAGGGTCTCTCATCATATGATCATAAGAGATCAGTATGATAGATATAAAGATCATACCCCAACATAATAAAAAGGAACTTGAAAGATTTGACATGAAAATCGAACTTGAAAAATGAGAAGGGTGAAAGAATCACTTAAGCATTCGGCAGCCTAACGACGTCACTTAAACTTTCATAAAACGAAATGATGAGAGTAAGAGGGGATCTCTCATCATATAAACATGAAAGGGGCAGTAAGAGGAATATAAAAGAACATCCTCTCACATAATAACATGGAGCATAAAAGGAATGACATAAAAGAGATTACATGAAAAGAAAGAGAGGGGTCGGATCCCTTACCTTAAAACGTGACTCTTGAAACTCAAAGTTTTGGACCTTGAGGGTTTGGGGGCACCTTGGGAGGACTCCTTGGGAGGTAAGGAGACCAGAACTTCGTTGGGGGAGAGTTGGGAGTGGAAACTAAAGGAGGAAAGGGTGGGTATTTATAGGGAAAGTGAGGGGACAAGGCATTAATGGCCAAAGGACACCTCACTAGTGGTTTTGGCAAAACCATGGGCTTGCCCATGGTATTTGCCCATGGTATTGGCCACTTGGGACACCTCACACCTTATCTTACTATTCATAATTCGACCATATTGAATATATACTTAATACATCATTTAATGATGTCATTAAACACCTGTAACTTAAAAATTATATTTTCACTATTCATCAAAAATTCAACTTTCTCAGAATAATCCCAAAATTTCTCCCTAACCAAATATCGATGCTCTAAATACATTTATGAACTCCATTTTATAAAAATAATTTTCTAAATAATTTTAATTTAATTTTTAAATAAAAACACTATTCATCGAAAATTCGTTTTTTTCAGAAAAATCCCCAAAAATTACCATAACATAATATCGATGCTCTGAGTTCAAAAATAAAGTCATTTTTATAAAAATAATTTTCTAATTATTTTTAATTAAATTTTTAATTAAAAAACACTATTCATCCGAAAAAACTAATACTTGACTAATAATTTATGAAACCGTTATTTACCCATTTTATTGAATCAAATTACTTAATCTAGGTGTCTGAATTATATTAAAACTTTCTTTGAGTGAAATTACTAATCCATTTGGTCACATTACTAATCCTAAGCGTAAAATCACTATTCATAATTTACTATTCATCAAAAATTAAGTTGATCTTATTAGACTCCAAATTCCTTACTGAACACTTTTGTAGAAGACCATTTTTTGAAAATCATTACACATCATTAGTTATTTAGGGTTTTCATAAATATTTTAAAATATCCCTTTTTTTCAAAATTCATCAAAAATACATTCTAAAATTATCTGGACATTTGAAATTTCACAAACATCACTAAAGGAAGAAATCTCAATTCAATCACCCGAAAGGATTACACAAGGAAGCTAGGGTCTCATCACATAGCCCCTTATAACACCGGCATAAGACCTAAGTGTAAGGTGTGCTATGGTGAGAGAATCTGAGGGAGGCTCAGATAACATTGCCCTAGTAGTAATCTCTACTAACTTGAACTTCTCCCGCAGGCGTTTCCGTTCAAGCTTGACACGATGGAGTTCGGCTTGGGCTTGGTCCAAAGCGAAGCCCACAGATGCTACCTCCTTCCCAAGCTCTGATAAGTGGGCTTCATAAGGGTCGAGTCTACTGGATGAAGCCATCGACTCCTCTTTCTGCATTAACCATTAACATCTTATTAAATCATTAAGAGTAAGTTAATATACTACTCAAAAAGATTGAGTCGTTACATTTAAGGCTTGAAAGTTTTATTTAGGGTTGGTGCTTGCTTGGAAACATGACGTTGACGAGGTTGGATGTGTGCACAACCCTTTATAAACTCTGTTAGTCTTGGAAGAGTTTTATTGGTAAAGTAAAAAAAAAACGAATTCCTCAGGTGGTATATGTTGCAGAATCGTCAGGAGACACAACGACAGAAACAAGAAAACGAAAGAAAGAAAAGCGACAAGAACGCAACGATTTACATGGTTCGAGAATAATCCCTACGTCCACGGGAGAGGCATGACTCTCACTATTCAGGAGCACAAAATTACAGAGGATTTTCAGTAGTAACCCTAGCCCGAAAATGTGCTATAAAACAATGGAGAAGATGCAGACTCACTTTTCGAACAGTGGTCGTCTTCTCCATTGTTTTATAGCCCATTTTCGGGTTAGGGTTACTACTGAAAATCCTCTGTAATTTTGTGCTCCTGAATAGTGAAAGTTCTGCCTCTCCCGTGGACGTAGGGATTATTCCCGAACCACGTAAATCGCTGTGTTCTTGTCGCTTTTCTTTCTTTCGTTTTCTTGTTTCTGTCGTTGTGTCTCCCGATGATTCCGCAACTGGTATCAGAGGGTGAGTTCAGAATTCTCCAACGATGGATCTGGATGAAGGCAAAGTGAAGATCGATCGCTTCGATGGAACTGATTTCAGTTTCTGGAGGATGCAGATCGAGGATTATCTTTATCAGAAAAAGATGCACTTGCCATTTCTGGGTGTGAAGCCGGCAGACATGGAGAAGTCAGAGTGGGAGCTACTGGATCGACAGGTTCTGGGTGTTGTGCGCCCAACGTTGGCCAAAAACGTGGCGTTCAACATCAGAGAGGAAAAGACGACGGTGAACCTGATGAAAGCCCTCACAAACATGTACGAGAAGCCTTCTGCGGCAAATAAAGTGCATTTGATACGACAATTGTTCAACCTGAAAATGGTTGAAGGGAGAACTGTTGCAGATCATATCAATGAATTCAATACCATCATAAGTCAGTTGTCATCGGTGGACATTGATCTTGGTGATGAGGTATGTGCGTTGGTTTTACTATCTTCGTTACCAGAGAGTTGAGAAGCAACTGTAACAGCTGTGGGAAACACTTCGGGGAATAAGAAGATGACTTTGAAAGATACACGAGACCTAATCTTTAGTGAGGATGTTCGAAGAAGAGAATCAGACAGATTCTCTGGTTCTGCTTTGAACGTTGAAGGAAGAGAAAGATACCCACAGTGGGACAATCGCAGAGGACGATCGAAGTCAAGAGGAAAGAGCAGAGACAAGGCAAAGGGGTCTGGTTCAACCTGCTGGACTTGCGGGAAGAAAGAACATGTCAAGGAGTGAAAAGATAACCAGAAGGGGCCTGAAACTAGTGGAGCAAACACTGCAGTTGAAGGAACTGATGACGTGTTGCTGCTGAGCGTGGACAACCCGATGGAGTCTTGGATTTTAGACTCTGGGGCGTCTTTCCATTCTACATCGGAGAAGGGTTTCCTGAACAATTTTGTTTCTGGAAATTTTGGCAAGGTGCATCTTGCTGATGACGAGCCCTTGCAGATTGTGGGTAAAAGAGATGCACGGATCAAGACCAACAGTGAGAGTCTGCTGGTTCTGGAAAACGTGAGGTATATCCCTGGCTTGAGAAGAAACCTTATTTCTGTTGGATAACTTGATGATGCAGGGTTGAGTACCACATTCACTGGTGGTGCATGGAAGATCACCCGAGGATCTATGGTCATAGCTCGGGGAGTAAAGAATGACACCCTGTACAACATGACAGAAACTTGCATGGACATGGCTACATAACTGGAAGCTGTTGGAGGTTCTCAACTGTGGCACTACAGATTCGGCCACATGAGTGAAAATGGGATGATGGTGCTGGCAAAAAAAGGGTTTCTACCAGAGCTGAAGTCGGTGGAAGTAGGCTTATGTGAAGATTGCATCTTTGGAAAGCAGAAGAAGATGTCCTTTGCAAAAGGAGGCAGAACACCGAAGGATGGAAAGATGGACCTGGTGCATACAGATGTTTGGGAGCCTACACCAGTACCACCCCCCAGAGGGTCACAATATTATGTGACATTCATCGATGACTCAACAAGGAAAGTATGAGTTTACTTTCTGAAGAATAAATCTGATGTGTTTAAGATGTTTCAGAAGTGGAAAGTCATGGTGGAGAACGAGTCAGGAGCAAAGCTGAAATGTTTGAGGTTCGACAACGGTGGAGAGTATGGCAGTCAAGAGTTCAGGGAATTTTGTTTTGAAAATGGAATTCGGTGGGAGAAGACAATCCCAGGAACACCACAACAAAATGGTGTGACAGAGAGGATGAATAGGACACTGAATGAATGTTCCAGGAGCATGAGGCTGCATTCGGGGTTACCCAAGACCTTTTGGGCTGATGCAGTGAATATGGAAGCATATCTCATAAACATGAGTCCCTCTGTGCCAATGGGAGAATGTCTACCTGAGGAACTCTGGTCTAGTAAGGTGGTAAGACTCACATTTACGAGTCTTTGACAATTTAGCATATGTTCATGTTGATGCTAATGCAAGGGACAAGCTTGATGCCAAGTCCAAAAAATGTTTCTTTATTGGCTATGATGGTGAGGAGTTTGGGTATCGCTTTTGGGATGATCTCAACAGGATGATCATCAGGAGCCAAAACGTGGTATTCAATGAAGGTGTCATGTACAAAGATCGCCATGAAGTTGAAGATGAAAATGAGAACATTGAATCAGAATACAAAGAGCAAGTGGAGCTTGAAGGTGTATCTGAGCACGAGACATCAGAACCGGTGGAACCTACTATTCTAGTGGAGTCGAGGAGATCAACAAGGGTGCGGAGGCCTGTGCAGATGTATTCACCATCTTTACACTTTATTATTGACTGACGGTGGAGAACCAAAATGCTTTGAAGAAGCAATGCAGCTGAAGGAGTCGAGCAAGTGGGAGCTGACTATGAAGGAGGAGATTTCCTCATTGCATGATAACAACACTTGGGAGCTGACACCTCTACCAAGAGGAAAGAAAGCATTGCAGAATAAGTGGGTTTACCGGGTCAAGGAAGAACATGATGGCAAGAGGAGGTTCAAGGCAAGGCTGGTGGTGAAAGGCTTTCAACAGAAGGAGGGAGTAGATTTCACTAAAATCTTCTCACCTGTAGTGAAGCTTACCACCATCCGGGTGGTTCTCAGCATTGTGGCGTCAGAAGACTTGCATCTTGAGCAGCTTGATGTCAAAACTGCTTTCCTTCATGGAGATCTGGAGGTGGACATCTACATGCAGAAGCCAAAGGGATATGTAGTGTCTGGAAAGGAAGACCTGGTGTGCAAACTCCAGAAGAGCTTATATGGACTGAAGCAGGCACCGAGGCAGTGAAACAAGAAGTTTGATTCATTTATGTCTAAAAATGAATATAAACGATGTGACATGGATCAATGTTGTTACATCAAGTCTTTCGGTGATGAATACATTATACTGCTTTTGTATGTGGATGACATGCTCATTGCAGGATCATGCATGCAGAGGATTGATGAGCTGAAAGGGCAGTTGGCTGGGGATTTTGAAATGAAGGATCTTAGAGAAGCTGACAAGATTTTGGGGATGAAGATCAAGAGAGGCCGCACAACTGGAACATTAATGTTGTCACAGGCTGATTACATTGGGAAGGTCTTGAGAAGATTCAGTATGATGGAAGCAAATGAAGTCTCTATTCCCCTGGCGAGCCATTTCAAACTATCAAAGGAGCAATCACCAAAGACGGCAGGAGTGGTTGAGTATATGACAAGATTTCCATACACATCAGCTGTTGGAAGCCTGATGTATTCCATGGTCTGTACTCGAACTGACATCGCTCATGCAGTGAGAGTTGTGAGCAGGTATATGGCTAACCCTGGGAAGCAACATTGGGAAGCTGTGAAGTGGATACTGAGGTATTTGAAGGGCAGCAAGGAGGTATCTCTGTGCTTTGGGAAAGGAAATTTATTGCAGGGGTATGTGGATGCTGACCTTAGAGGCGATGTCGACAACAGGAGGAGTACCACGGGTTATGTTTTTACCTGTGGAGGAACTGCGGTAAGTTGGATATCACAATTGCAAAAGGTGGTGGATTTATCCACCATAGAGGCAGAATACATTGCTGTAACAGAAGCTGAGAAAGAGATGGTCTGGCCGAAGAACTTTTTGGATTAATTGGGAAGAAAGTGAGAGGAAAATGTATTACACTGTGACAATCAGAGTGCTATACATCTTGCAAAGAACCCGATATTTCATGCCCGAACGAAGCACATTCAGCTGAAGTACCATTTCATCAGAGGGTTGATACATGATGGGTTGTTGACATTGCAGAAGATATGTAGAACCAATAATCCGGCAGACATGTTGACAAAGCCTATGGTGATACAGAAGTTGAGGCACTGCTGTGCCTCTGTTGGTCTCCACTGATGAACGGAGGATGAGAGGCAGAATAATGGAGGACATGATGAGAGCACAAGAGAAAAACAGTTTGTATTTCATGAATATGTGAATGAGAAGCATGCCACTGGTGAGTGAAGAAGAGGAAAAACTGAGATTAAGTAAGTTGTCTTCATGAGTTGCATTGAAGCATAGCAGTGCAGTGGATCATGCTACAAGTGGGAGACTGTTGGATTGGTGTTGCTCGATCCGGTTGGGCTGAATGCTTGTGGCCCGCAACTGTCGTGGGTTGAGCTCCGCGGTGAGCTCGTTGGGGGTTGCAGGGGGCAATGCGCCCCTGATTCGGGGGTCCGGGGGCCGAAGGCCCCCGACCCAATTTATTTGGAACTGTAGCATCTCTGACTACTGTAGCAGAGCCGACCGACCAACACCGACAGACACTGTAGCAGTGCGGACTTCAGAGTCAACTTTATTGTAGCGCTTTTGACAAAGCCAGCCGCCATTCACTGTAGCGACGCAAACTCACTTTTCGAACATTGATCGTCTTCTCCATTGTTTTATAACCCATTTTCGGGCTAGGGTTACTACTGAAAATCCTCTGTAATTTTGTGCTCCTGAATAGTGAAAGTTCTGCCTCTCCTGTGGACGTAGGGATTATTCCCGAACCACGTAAATCACTGTGTTCTTGTCGCTTTTCTTTCTTTCATTTTCTCGTTTCTATCGTTGTGTCTCCCGACGATTCCACAACAGTATAGGCATCATGGTTCAGTTGATGATGCGTCGACAAGTGAAGATGAGCTCCTTGTAAAGATTCGACTAGTAGTGGTTCAACTGATCTTCTTGGTAACCTTTGGTTTCCTCATAGTGTACTATTCTGAATGAGATGACCATGTCCCATATCTTGACGTCATCCTTAGTGCACTAAGAGAGCATTGGTCTTATGCCGTGCTAATTTTTTAAAAGTCACTGGGCTTGATAAGTGGTCTTTATTTGTGTTGTACACCAGACAGATGGTTCTATGGAGGCTTGGTTAGCTCGGAGTGATAATTGGGTTCCCTTGTAGGAATGCCTTGGATGGAATCTTGGACACCAGTCATTTCCTTTTGATGTGACCGCCAAGCAGATGCCGCTCTGGGCTTAATCGATGATCTTATATGGACTTTTGTCTTTGTACCAATATCTATCTTATGAATATGAAGTATGTGCTACCCTGGGTTAGTTCCATGGACTCCAGTTCGATGAATCTGAGGTTACCCTGAACTTTTAGTTGGGATCAGAGGTGTGTTTAAAAGGGTAATGAATTCCAATGGTCTGGATCTGGGTTACACCTTTATCTATGTTGAGGCATGTCACGACCCGTCCTCGGGACTGTGCCGTGACTACCCCAAGCTCGTCTTCCTTAGGCCAGGGGCTGATGACTAGCACCAAAAGACATATCCCAGAGAAAGGGAAGACATTGCCTTTAATCCTGCAACTCACACAGACTGTACACAACCAGAGATAACCAAAAAGTACTAATATAGTAAAAGAATGTTGAAAGTAAATGAGCCAGTATACAAACCCAACTAAAGTACAAGTATAGGAAAAAGGGAAAAAAACTCTTGGATCGTCCACCGGGAAATCCTACCTGAAGGGTAGGTACAGATCTTGATCAAGTCGTCCCTGAGGTATGTCCCGTCTAAGTCCATCTCCGAGCAGCCCCCCATCCGTCTCTCTTAGCCTCGATCACTGCTGTTCGTCGTCTGCACTGGACACAACATGGTGCGGGTGAAGCCCGTGCAGGGGTGAGCATAACGATACTCAGTAGGGACCCTGAGACCCCCAAAGGTCTCCCATAATCCACTAAGGATAAACCACAGTAGTAAGGATACAATCACAAAGTATCATCCAACCCTACTTAGGTATATGCCCATATATATACCTAAGTAATCAAATACAATCCGACTCCAACTCTTGATCCCAAACACAACCCGTTCCACGAAGAAGAAAGACAACTCATTGATAACAACACAGAGTCAAGGCCCAGCTCACACAAGTATACAACTTATGTAGAGAGATATAGATGATTAGATATAGCCACCGAATCATCTACTCTGTCGAACCCACGTTGGATCCTGGTATAATAATCAGAGCTGCCGAACCCACGTAGGATCCTGAAACAGTAATCAGAGCTGTCGAACCCACATAGGATCCTGAAACAGTAGTCGGAGTTGTCGAACCCATGTAGGATTCTGGAACAGTAGTCAGTCCTGTCGAACTCACGTAGGATCCCTTTATCACAATGCAGTCAGCCATAGGGTTCTCGCACAAAACACACATGATTTTGGGAGGGTCCGCTCCTCAATCCAAGTGTCTATACATTAACTGCCATGAAGTCCCAAGTTGATGTATACAAAAGATCCGTCTTGCCATAAGAAACCCAACGCGACAGACGACGTGTCAATCAGACGCCCGGTCTGAGAGTTATTGACATTTCTGTTCCGAGGGCCTGGTTGGATTTACGTTCGATCCAACCCGACCATACCCCAACTGCGTCCAAACCTCAAGTGGGGTATACCAAAAGAACCGTCTCCCTCCAAGGTTTCTGTCGCCGTATATGGTTCATCAATCGGACACCCGTAGCTCAAGTTACGGTCAAAAGAGTGGAAACAGGTCAAAGCGGGTCCGGGTCCGGTCCGACCCAGTCAGACCGACCCGGCCCAACCCGAGTCCGGACCAGGGTCCGACCCGGCACGCAGGGGAGGCCCGACCCATGCTGGGTCTGACTCGTGCTGGGCTCGGCCCGCGCTGGATTTGGCCCATGCTGGGTCCGGCCCGCGCGACACCCAAGGTGGTTCCCCTTTGACCTGTGCGCGATGCACCATCTGGCTCCCTCCGCGGTTGCCGATTCTGACGGATTTTCTCTACAATTTCACTCTGATTCTTTGAGGTAAGACCCCTAGATCCTTATCCTCTTGATTTACAAACGATTTTAGGCTTTCCCATCGCCCTATTAGTTTGACCGAACCCTAGGGTTGGGTTAATCTGGTTTCTGTTGGTTTTCTTCTAATGCTAGGGCATGCGAAAGGCTCCTCGGGTCAGCTTGGGTGGGTTTCTGTGTTTGCCAATGAAGGAGATGCACCTCGGTCCCTTTTCAGTATACCGCCGCTCTCCGAGGTAAGGGTTTACACTCGCTGTTTTGTTTTGCATCATTCTTTTTGGGTCCTTTTGTGATTTAGGGACCATGGTAGTTGTTTATAGAGTGTTGGTGTCTCCGTGGAGTCTTTCTCTCATATACATAGGTATGTATGTGTGTGTGTGTGTGTGTGTATTCCATGTGTATATTCCCTCATGGAGAGGGGAATACATGCATTGGGTTGAGGGATATATATATATATGACGTATGTTCGTGCAAGTGTGGGGCGATCTTGTCAAAGGCACCAAGAGAAGAAGCGTTGGCTTGGTCTTCTTTTGAGGTAGGGTCTTTAACCTTACCCTTTTAATTAAGAATAAATTAGTTTCCTACTTAATGCTTCTTTGATAATTTTAATTGAAATTCTGGAATGAACTGCTAAATTATAATAAGTGATTTGTTTGAAAAACAGTCATGATTTTCTAACAAAACCCCTCCATAAGTGGTGCGCTGTCTTCTAACAAAAAATTATTGGTATTTGCACAATGTTTTGTGGTTTTTTAATATAATTTGACAACATAGTGCTATGTAAGGCATGTTAGGACATGAACTCTAATGTAATTAGAAAACAGGGGTTTTCTTTATGGGTGTTTATGGAACCGTTGCACCTTCAAAGTGCCATCTTACCTGAGGGGGGTGTTCTCATGCTTTCCTAGATGTAGGAAGCCTAATTTAAATTATATGGAAGTTGGATTGAGAGGTAGGAGATGTTTTCCTCCCTTGTCATATTATTCCCTTGACTTAATGGATTATATGAACTTGAAATTATTAAATGGGTTTTAGCAAAAATGTGAATTGGGATGAATGGGTGGGTATACCCATGTCATATGAATAAATGTAAGTGGTAATAAATGGGTTGGTATACCCATGTCATATGAATAAATGTAAGTGGTAATAAATGGGTGGGTATACCCATGTGACACTGTTGAGTGTAATTGGCTAAATGAGTGGCATACTCATTTGGTTGATTTGAATTGTTTAAAGGGTTAATTAAATAATAATGGAAATTTGAGTGGGTAAAATCATGTTATATGTATATTTTGAGTGTGATTTTAAACAATGATTTGGTATACTCCTTGGTTGATTTGGTTATAAAATGGGATTAATGAGTGGGTATACCCATTGTATGAATTGAATGTAAATGGTTATATATGAGTGGGTAAACTAATATGGCGTTGAACGTTGAATGGTGTGAAATGAAGTGAATGATTGTATAAATGTAATGGATGGATCTCCATGGATCTTGAATGTGGCAGTGGACGCCTTAGGTTGAGTATGCCCCTTGGATCTTGATTCCGTGGGATGCCTTGGGACTTGCTACCCCTTGGATCCAGCTTGCTTGGACTCACGTAGGACATGTCCAGTATGACATTCTCCTAAGACTCTAACCAGTGCCTAACTGAGTTTCCATCGTGATGCTTATAGGACTCGATGAGGATGCTTTGGTCTTTGACACCTTGGATCCGGACCTTCATGGTCTGACTCTTTGACATATGACACGACCGTGAGTTATATGATACACTCGAATATACGACTTGGCCATGGTAAATTGTGACATGTATAATTATACGGTTTGTCCTTGATTAATCTAACTCTTGTGGCATGAACGACAAGGCCGTGATTGATATAGCACATGGGGGTACAACAAGGTCGTGGTGGTTTAACATATTTGGATGAACGACAAGGTTTTGTTGATTACTTGTGCATTATTTATAGCTACCTTATCATAGGAGCTTGACTATCTTGTGCAGGGAGCCTTGAGGGTCTATGTTAGTATCACTAGATTAGCAGTTTACATGCCATGGGCATCTTCACTTTCTTTTACTGCTTTATTATTTACCTTCACACTACCTTATTTATATATTGAACAAATTTGATTGGGCTTGACACCGTGGGTTACGACCTACTGAGATGTTATCTCACACCTTGCTCAGGTACCATTGGTACCCGAGTAGACATTCTTATTTGCAGGGATATGGAACTTTTCTTGTGCTATTTTCTTGTACCTGGGAGTTAGGAGAAAAATACCAAGTTGGATATCAGGATGCTTGTGGACATTGCCCTTGGGGATTCACTATCATTTCTACATTTTTGTACTGAAATGTAAATCATGCCGTTTGTTACTCATTTAGCTTATGTATCCTCATCTATCATGCATAATTGTACAAAATGACATTGGATATAACTTATATTCGGTTGAGATTACTTTTGTTTTGTGCTGTTTTAACATTGTTTTAAACTGCATCTGCTGCTGCTTTCTATTTACTATCTGTTTACCACTGTGCACTTTGAGTATGAGGGTATATTCTCTCCACCGAACTACCTTTACACCATCGCTGCTAGTCGGAAGCCTCTAGTATACAGGGAGATGCACTTGAGGCCATGTAGTGACCAGTCTGGATATTGGTTTGATGGTAAGTCGGCTCAGGATGTTACAATGTTGGCTCACGATAACAGGATGGCTCATGATAGTAGTCACAGTAGTAGGGTAGATCACTGTAGCAGGTTGGTTTCACAATAGTAGGTTGGTCGCACAATCTAGTATTTTTAAAATTTCCAGTTTCACTCAGAATGTCGTAAATATGACTTTTTATCATAAAAATGTTTTTAAACCCTTAAACAAGGGAAATTACAAGTCATTTCAATGAAGATATTTATATCCTTGGTTTCTTGAAAGAATGAAGCTTTTAATATGTCTCTTTCCATGTGAATTAATTGAGATTCACATTAATGTTTAATTAATTTTTGATCTACAATATGGAGATCTAGATGGTCTCATATCCTTAAATCTAAAATGAAGATACCCCCTTCATTCGAATATTTGATTTCTTTATTCAAGTATGAAAGAACCAGTTTTTTGATCTTGACCCTTGAAGAGTCATCTGTGTCTACTAAGAGCCACCCTGTTTTTGTTTTTGGACATGTCCAACGAATTGTTTTGCACTCTATTTTTTATAGTAGCGAGTCACGTTTGAGGCATGAGCTTGTTGCTCTATTTAATTTTCCTCCTATGCAAAATTTGAATGGTTATTTGAGCCGTTATCTTCGGGAAATCTAGACATCAACTTCATCATCTTCTTCCTCCACTACTTTGGTGCAACGTGTTTGGGAACTTCAGTTCCAGGTAGATGATTTGTTGCTTCTCTTGTTTTATGGGAAATCATAAAATTATCACGCTTTATCCCTTTGAGTAATAGTGAAATTAATTTTAATAAATATTATATTAGATAAAATAATTAATTTTGGTTTTGGTTATAATGATCGCATGAGTTTTCCACCGTGATAATGGTTTGTCTCTTATACTAGGTCGATTACATCTGCCACCACAGAACACAACACAGGGAATAAAATTGCAGTAAATCACAGACTCAGGGACTTGACCCCGCGACCTGCCCCCACCCCCCCAAAAACCTTACCACTCCACCACCAATAATGGTGCATAATGGCTTGTCTCTTGTTTTTCTATATAGTTCGCTATCTACGTTTATTCTATGATTTGGATTAACATGTTTGTTATGCTATGGTTTAACATGTTTGATATGATGAAATTGGATAAAGAACGTAAAACTGGTAATTCTTGTCGGCTAAAGAGAAAATAATCTAGTAATGCTTGTGGATTAAAAATATCAAAGAGGTGTATTTAATGAAACCATTCTTATAATTTGATGGAAATCAAATTGTTGCTTGACGCATGTTCAAATGATATCATTCATCCTTAAAGTTTGACGAAACTGGAATTTATGATTGAAATCATGTTTGATTAATTCATAGTTGTTATAACTGAGGACTTAGGTTACCCATGGATGTAAGGTATGATAAATGTATCTGTTAATTCAAGATGGTAATGAACTGGTTTTTTGATAAAGATAAATGTTTGGGGTTGAGTGAGCCTATTTTCTTGTGAAGGCTGAATGCATTGGTTTTTAGGGATTATATGAACTACTGAATTTTGTTGTTTGGATAATTAATTGTGTAATTTATCTTGATATGAGCCTTGAGATGCAACGTGATGTGATCCAGAAATGCCTGATGGTTGACGAGACATGGTCAAGGATGCCCTAGTTTGTGGCAACAAATGGCGTCAGTGATGGCGGGATGGATGCCTGGAGATGTTGGGGGTGACACCAGGGATGATGGAACATATTGAAGTTGGACTTGATCATTATTGTGCTAAAATTCGAGATGCTTTCTTGTTAATGAATATTCTTTAAAGTCCAGATGACTTGGTTACTTGTTTCTGCTTTCATTTCCCCACTGCTTAAGGTATCTGGTTATGCATGGTTTATACATCTCTTTTATTTAGGAAGAGTCATAGATCACTTGGAATTATGGAATGATGATGAATAATAAATGTTTTAACCATGAGGTTGGTGGTTTAATGGAATTCTAATGATAATTCTCGAGGAACCGTTGAATGGTTGGTTTATGAATGAAGGGCATAGAAATCAGTCGACGATCATGTTAATGAAAATATTTAACACAGTGTGAAATGTTTAATGGAAAGAAATAACTGAAATCCTTCTTGGATGTTTATGTGCATATAGTATACCTAGTCCTTAATAGTGACATCGATTATCTAAGAGATGATACCTATAGTTGATCCTAAGATTAGGTAGATGCCCATAGTGTGGTTGTGAGATTTATATATATATATATTTTATGTTATGTGATTTCATTCTCTACCCAATCCATATCAATAGGGTGACTGAAACTTAGTGGAATTTGTGAGGGTGTTTTCTCCAATATACAAGTTAGTGAGGAACAGATGATTAACTACTCCCTCTTGCCCCGCTCTCTTATCCTGGTAGTATTATGCGCTTATATGCATGGTGGTTGTTGCAGAATCGTCGGGAGACACAACGACAGAAATGAAAAAACAAAAGAAAGAAAAGCGACAAGAATACAAAAATTTACGTGGTTCGAGAATAATCCCTACGTCCACGGGAGAGGCAGAACTTTCACTATTCAGGAGCACAAAATTACAGAAGATTTTCAGTAGTAACCCTAGCCCAAAAAATGGGCTATAAAACATGGAGAAGACGATCACTGTTTGAAAATGTGAGTCCGCATCACTACAGTGAATGGCAGCCAGCTTTGTCAAAAGCGCTGCAGTGCCTGCCGGCCAGAAGTCAAAAGCGCTACAGTGAAGTTGACCCCGAAGTCCGCACCGCTACAGTTCCTGTTGGTGTCGGTCGGTCAGCTCCACTACAATGGTCAGCATTGCTACAGTGCCAAAAAAATTGGGCCGGGGACCTTCGGCTCCCAGACCCCCGGAGCAGGGGCGCGTTACCCCCTGCAACCCCCAAAGAGCCCACCGTGGAGCTCGACCCACGATAGTTGCGGGCCACAAGCATTCGGCCCAACCGGATCGGGCTACACCAATCCAACAATCTCCCACTTGGAGCCTGATCCACTGCACTGCTAGGCTTCGATGCAACTGATAAAGACAACTTACTTAATCTGAGTTCTTCCTCTTCTTCACTCACCAGTGGCGTGCTTCCCATTCACTGATTCATGAAATACAAACTGTTTTCCACTTGTGCTCCCATCTGGTCCTCCATCATTCTTCCTCTCATCCTCCGTTCATCAGTGGAGACCAACAGAGGCACATCAGTGCCTCAACTTCTGTATTTCCATATGCTTTGTCAACATGTCTTCCGGATTGTTGGTTCCACAGATCTTCTGCAAAGTCAGCAACCCATCCTGTATCAAACCTCTGATGAAATGGTACTTCAACTGAATGTGCTTCGTCCGGACATGAAATACTGGGTTCTTTGCAAGATGTATAACAATCTGAATGTCACAGTGCAATACATTCTCCTCTCGCTTTATTCCCAATTCATCCAAGAAGTTCTTCAACCAAGCCATCTCTTTCCAAGCTTCTGTTACAACAATGTATTCTACCTCTGTGGTGGATAAAGCCACCACCTTCTGCAATTGTGATATCCAACTTACCGTAGTTCCCTCACAGGTAAAAACATAACCTGTGGTACTCCTCATGCTATCGACATCGCCTCCAAGGTCAGTATCCACATACCCCTGCAATAAATTTCCTTTCCCAAAGCACAGAGATACCTCCTTGCTACCCTTCAAATACCTCAGTATCCACTTCACAGCTTCCCAATGTTGCTTTAAAGGGTTAACCATATACCTGCTCACAACTCCCATTGCATGAGCGATGTCAGGTCGAGTACATACCATGGAATACATCAGGCTTCCAACAACTGATGCGTATGGAACTTTTGTCATGTACTCCACCTCTTCTGCCGTCTTCGGTGATTACTCCTTTGATAGTTTGAAATGACTCTCCAGGGGAATAGAGATTGCCTTTGCTTCCATCATACTAAATCTTTTCAGAACCTTTCCAATGTAATCAGCCTGTGATAACATCAATGTTCTAGCTCTGCGGTCTCTCTTGATCTTCATCCCCAAAATTTTTCCAGCTTCACCATGATCTTTCATTTCAAACTCCTCATCCAACTGCCCTTTCAGCTCATTAATTCTCTGCATACATGATCCTGCAATAAGCATGTCATCCACATACAAAAGCAATATAATGTATTCATCACCAAAGGACTTGATGTAGCAACACTGATCCATGCCACATCGTTTATATTCATTTTTAGACATAAATGAATCAAACTTCTTGTTCCACTGCCTCAGTGCCTGCTTCAGTCCATATAAGCTCTTCTGGAGTTTGCACACTAGGTCTTCCTTTCCAGACACTACATATCCCTCTGGTTGCTGCATGTAGATGTCCTCCTCCAGATCTCTATGAAGGAAAGCAGTCTTGACATCAAGCTGCTCAAGATGCAAGTCTTCTGACGCCACAATGCTGAGAACCACCCAGATGGTGGTAAGCTTCACTACAGGTGAGAAGATTTCAGTGAAATCTACTCCCTCCTTCTGTTGAAATCCTTTCACCACCAGCCTTTCCTTGAACCTACTCTTTCCATCATGTTCTTCCTTGACCCGGTAGACCCACTTATTCTGCAATGTTTTCTTTCCTCTTGACAGAGGTGTCAACTCCCAAGTGTTGTTATCATGCAATGAGGAAATCTCCTCCTTCATAGACATCTCCCACTTGCTCGACTCCTTCAGCTACATTGCTTCTTCAAAGCATTTTGGTTCTCCATCTTCATTCAATAATAAATAGTGTAAAGATGGCGAATACCTCTGCACAGGCCTTCACACCCTTATTGATCTCCTCAACTCCACTGGAGTAGTAGGTTCCACCAGTTCCGATGTCTAATGCTCAGATACACCTTCAAGCTCCACTTGCTCTTTGTATTCTGATTCAATGTTCCCATTTTCATCTTCAACTGCATGATGATCTTTGTACATGACACCTTCATTGAATACCACGTTTTGGCTCCCGATGACCATCCTGTTGAGATCATCCCAAAAGCGATACCCAAGCTCCTCACCACCATAGCCAATAAAGAAAATTTTTTTGGACTTGGAATCAAGCTTGTCCCTTGCATTAGCATCAACATGAACATATGATAAACTGCCAAAGACTCGTAAATGTTAGAGTCTTACCACCTTACCAGACCAGAGTTCCTCAGGTAGACATTCTCCCATTGGCACAGAGGGACTCCTGTTTATGAGATATGCTGCCATATTCACTGTATGAGCCCAAAAGGTCTTGGGTAACCCTGAATGCAGCCTCATGCTCCTAACATGTTCATTCAGTGTCCTATTCATCCTCTCTACCACACCATTCTGTTGTGGTGTTCCTGGGATTTTCCTCTCCCACTGAATTCCATTTTCAGAACAAAATTCCCTAAACTCCTGACTGCCATACTCTCCACTGTTGTCAGACCTCAAACATTTCAGCTTCTGCTCCTGACTCGTTCTCCACCATGACTTTCCACTTCTAAAACATCTTAAACACATCAGATTTATTCTTCAAAAAGTAAACCCATACCTTCCTTGTTGAGTCATTGATGAATATCACATAATATTATGACCCTCCGAGGGATGGTACTGGTGCAGGCCCCCAAAAATTTGTATGCACCAGGTCCAGCTTTCCAGACTTCGGTGTTCTGCCTCCTTTTGCAAAGGACACCTTCTTCTGCTTTCCAAAGATGCAATCTTCACATAAGCCTACTTCCACTGACTTCAGCTCTGGTAGAAAAACTTTTTTTTCCAGCACCTTCATCCCCTTTTCACTCATGTGGCCGAGTCTGTAGTGCCACAGTTGAGAACCTCCGATAGATTCCAGTGATGCAGCCATGTCCATGCAAGTTTCTGTCATGTTGTACAGGGTTCCATTCTTTGCTCCCCGAGCTATGACCATATCTCCTCAGGTGATCTTCCATCCACCACCAGTGAATGTGGCACTCAACCCTGCATCATCAAGTTTTAGAATAGAAATAAGGTTTCTTCTCAAGCCAGGGATATACCTCACGTTTTCCAGAACCAGCAAACTCCCACTGTTGGTCTTGATCCATGCATCTCCTTTACCCATAATCTACAAGGGCTCGTCATCAGCAAGATGCACCTTTCCAAAATATCCAGAAACAAAATTGTTCAGGAAACCCTTCTCCGATGTAGAATGGAAAGATTCCCTAGAGTCTAAAATCCAAGACTCCATCGGGCTGTCCATGCTCAGCAGCAACACGTCATCATGTCCTTCAGCTGCAGTGTTTGCTCCACTGGTTTCAGGTCCCTTCTGGTTATCTCTGCACTCCTTCTTGACATGTCATTTCTTCCCACATGTCCAGCAGGTAGGACCAGGCCCCTTTGCCTTGTCTCTGCTCTTTCCTCTTGACTTCGATCGTCCTCTGCGATTGTCACGCTGTGGGTACCTTCCTCTTCCTTCAACGTTCAAAGCAGAACCAGAGAATCTGTTTGATTATCTTCTTCGAACATCCTCACTAAGGATTAGGTCCCGTATATCTTTCAGAGCCATCTTCGTATTCCCCGAAGTGTTGTTCACAGCTGTTACAGTTGCTTCCCAACTCTCTAGTAATGAAGATAGTAAAACCAGAGCACATACCTCATCACCAAGATCAATGTCCACCGATGAAAACTGACTTATGATGGTATTGAATTCGTTGATATGATCTACAATAGGTCTCCCTTCAACCATTTTCAGGTTGAACAATCGTCGTATCAAATGCACCTTATTTTCCGCAGAAGGCTTCTCGTACATATTTGTGAGGTATTTCATCAGGTCCACCGTCGTCTTCTCCTCTCTGATATTGAACGCCACATTTTTGGCCAACGTCAGGTGCACAACACCCAGAACCTGTCAATCCAGTAGCTCCCACTCTGACTTCTCCATGTCCGCCAGATTCACACCCAGAAGTGGCAAGTGCATCTTTTTCTGATAAAGATAGTCCTCGATCTGCATCCTTCAGAAACTGAAATTAGTTCCATCGAAGCGATCAATCTTCATTTTATCTTCATCCAGAGCCATCGTTGGAGAAATCCGAACTCACCCTCTGATACCAGTTATTGTAGAATTGTCGAGAGACACAACGATAGAAACGAGAAAATGAAAGAAAGAAAAGCGACAAGAACACAACAATTTACGTGGTTCGGGAATAATCCCTACGTCCACGGGAGAGGCAGAACTTTCACATTCGGGAGCACAAAATTACAGAGGATTTTCAGTAGTAACCCTAGTCCAAAAAATGGGCTATAAAACATGGAGAAGATGATCACTGTTTGAAAAGGTGAGTCCACGTCGCTACAGTGAATGGCGTCCAGCTTTGTCAAAAGTGCTGTAGTGCCTGCCGGTTGGAAGTCAAAAGCGCTACAGTGAAGTTGACCCTGAAGTCCGCACTGTTACAGTGCCTGTCGGTGTCGGTCGGTCAGCTCCGCTACAGTGGTCCACATTGCTACAGTGCCAAAAAATTGGGTCGGGGACCTTCGGCTCCCAGAACCCCGGAGCAGGGGTGCGTTGCCCCCTGCAACCCCCAACGAGCCCACCGCAGAGCTCGACCCACGACAGTTGCGGGCCACAAGCATTCGGACCAACCAGATCGGGCTACACCAATCCAACAATCTCCCACTTGGAGCCTGATCCACTACACTTCTAGGATTCAATACAATTGATGAAGACAACTTACTTAATATGAGTTCTTCTTCTTCTTCACTCACTAGTGGCGTGCTTCCCATTCACAGATTCATGAAATACAAACTATTTTTCTCTTATGCTCCCATCAGGTCCTCCATCATTCTGCCTCTCATCCTCCGTTCATCAGTGGAGACCAACAGAGGCACAACAGTGCCTCAACTTCTGTATCACCATAGGCTTTGTCAACATGTATTCCGGATTTTTAGTTCCATAGATCTTCTGCAAAGTCATCTCGACCCGCGACAGTTGCGGGCCACAAACATTCGGCCCAACCGGATCGGGCTACACCAATCCAATAGTGGTTACCTTTCCCATACATGTTTGTAGAGGGATATAATGGATTATTATTATTTCACACACATGTATCTCTATATTAGTATCCTATGGATTATTATAGGTATTTTTTCTATGAGTTGTGATGGCTTGCAGTATAATACAAAATGTATGGGTTGTGGTGGCTCCCGAAAAGTAATCGGTTACTATCTAGAGATGCGGATGATATGATACACAAGGTGCATGATATGTGGTGATGATGAGATGTTATGATGTATGGGATTCATGGTATGATATATTTTCCAGGGTCTCTTAGGGCTCACTTACTTTAAGAGAGATATGGCCCAGGATGTGTGATGTTGGGTTAGAGCAAAAAACCAGTGGGGAACTGGCAGTGGGGTAGCTTCTTTTGATATATGTTGTGAAGAAACCTAAGCATTTCATACATAAATATTACATCCTTTTAGATGAATATTCAATACATCTAATAACATTACATTTTCCAAAACTATAAAAGTTTTAGTGTACTTGGATATTAGATATATAAAAACTTATTTCATGAAATATCTTCAACATATTCCATAAAATTCTTCTCACATTATACCTTTCTTTGATATAACCTACTTAAAAACTTTCTTAATAACTTGGGTAAAAGAAACATAAGAAAGTATGAACACATATTTTCAGTAAGGTTAGACACAAGAGATATAAATCGATGATCATATGCAAGAATAAGATAAGCACGAGCATATGATATCATGATCCTAACATATAAAGTTAATACCCAATCTATCATAGATCATAAACATGAGTCATGGAATAAACCTTTATCATTTCAAAATTCATTAATCACAAGATTTATAAATCATCATAAATCAATCATGATCCATGAGTTCAAATCATAATCATAACAATATGTCATAAGAGTGTGGCACCATCATAAGCATAAAAAACACATCACATGTAAAGTTTAACTACTGAGACCATCATATCACTGAAGATCATGCATCGACACATGTTTCCCATATCACAACAGATCATGAATCACTACTCGTTCCCCATATTATACTAGATCATGCATCCCTACCTATTTTCCATAGTGGATCAAGCATATCAACTCCTTCTGCACATTTTTATCATGAGATATAAGACTTTACCCAATGCATTGGATGGTTATAATGGACCCACCCATCACATAATGAAAATAATACATATGTGTGGCATAAGATTATAAACCATTCATCATTTCAAAATATCATAACCCATGGAAAAGAAATGAGTTTCATAAATATCTCATCATACCTTAATTAAAATATAGTAAAGAAATGAGTTTCACAAAATCATCATCATCATAAGAGATATGAAGAAAGTGGATGGTATTATAAGATCACAACCCCATTGAAGCATAAAAATCCTTAAAGGGTATTTACATAGATGCAAAACACCATTAAAAGAGCATTAAAACCATTATTTAAAAACACAAGAAAAATATCCTTCTCTTTTGATAAAATTTAAACTAAAAATTCCCAAAAATATTGATAAAACCATTTTCTTTGAAAATAACCATGGAAACTTACAAAGTAAAGCTTCAAAGAAAAGAGGGATCATGAAAGTGGTAAAATCTGTTCATGTTTTATACATTAAAAGAAAAAATTTCTTTCACACCTTTGTAAAAAGTAAAAAATGAATTTTTTGGAAAAAATTATTTAAAAAGATTCTTTTTTAAACCTTTGTAAATAAATTCAAAGATAGTGAAAATTAACTTTTTAAAATATTTCAAGTATACATATGAACTTTCATAAAATAATTTTGAAGAGTATAAACATGGAAGAAAAATTTTGTCAACCAAAGAGGAAAAAAGGCCAAATTTTATTTAAAAAAATTTTCTTGATCATTTTTAGTACCAAAGAAAGGAAAATGACACTCATACATAAAAACTCTAGGAATAACTAGAGGAGAAGAAAATAGATGGGGCTTAAAGGATAAGATCCATATAATTTCCCTCAATCCAAATTTAGCATAGAAAATATTGAAAAGAAATGAGATTGTAACATAAACCCTTACCGCTTTGGTAATCTCTGAATCAAAACCTCATGAAAGAGAGAACCTTATATATATTTTTAAATCCCCATAATTTTAAGGATATATTACCTAAATCCATATTTATATATGATATATTTATGGGCTATATTTCTGCTTGCATACAAATTATTATTTTCATGCATTGGGTATATTATTTCATGTGTGCTGGACACCCGAACCATTTCACCCATGTAAGCTATCATTAAATGAAACAATTTCATATTTATATGAAATACACAGAGAGTAAATGAATATGATGCATGATCCAACCATTTCATTTATACATGTGTTTTGATGAATGAGTTAATTCATATATAACCTTTGGAGGATCCTCAGGTGTTAAATAAATCACTTCCATGTGATGTAAATGTGTTGTGTGTGGATATTCAGACAATGAATCCCAGGAACCCAAAGTTCTCTTTCATCTTCCTCCCTTTCACTATGAGACACTAGCACGTCATGGAGGTTGGTGGATCCTGCTCGAATGTTGAGTGATTCAGATTGGCCTGATGATGTCTATGGAGGTAGGATGATTTTGTTTTTCACTTCGGTGATCTCTCTCAAAATCACGTGATAGAGTTTGAAGATGATGCATTGGATTCTTTGATGTAAGGTATGCTTGTATAATATTTATTCATTTCAGTATTTTACGCACTTTCATATTATCTTTCATGGATATCCCCAAAAAAGGTTTTTTAATCGCTTCCA
The DNA here is from genome assembly GCA_963277665.1 of Viscum album. Taxonomy (NCBI): domain Eukaryota; kingdom Viridiplantae; phylum Streptophyta; class Magnoliopsida; order Santalales; family Viscaceae; genus Viscum; species Viscum album. Next base: position 573,223,180 of record OY728151.1, read on the forward strand.
CCTAATCTTATAAATGTTATTAAACTCTAACAAAACCCTAATAGTGGTATTGAAGGAAAGGTTAAAGAGTTAACCGATTCCTGGTAACTCTCACTCATGAATGGATATGAAGTGCGACTCTCCACCCATGAGCTCTATTTTTATTCAAAGAGTTTCATTCCCAAAGAGTTGGGGTAATAGAGTCCTTTGATAGGTTCATATGGATTTCGTATTGGATGTTTTCTTATGAAGAATAGAGATTCCACCACTTGCAGTGGTATTAGAGCGATCTATACTTAAGTTTTATGGAAATTGCGATTAAATGAAGAATAAAACTGAAAAATAGAGCTATATTTTCATTTTTTGGAAATTCAATTTTTTAAAATGAATTACCCTTATGCGACTGGGCTATGTAAAGGAAATTGAGGTTTTACCTTTATACATATGGGCTAAGTAAAAGTAACCAAGACATTACCCTTACATAGACCAATTGCGTAAGTGTAACTTGGTGTTACCTTTACATGAATGAATTCATGTAAGGGTTGTATTACCTTACCCTTACATAGATTGGTCTATGTAAGGGTCAACTCAACTTACCCTTACACATATAGGTACCTACAAACTACCTTTACATAGATAGGATTTATGTAAAGGTTTCAAAAAGTTACCCTTACACAATAAAGCTTACGTAAGGGTTATCCCATCCTTCCCCGTGGTCTACGTAAGGGTTATGTGAGACTTACCCTTATATAGAGTGGTAACGTAAAAGTAATGCAGTATTTTAAAATATTTATGTAAAGGTAGATTTTTACTTACCCTTACGTGAAGAGTTTACGTAAAGGTAAGACCTTCTGTACCCTTACGTAGCGTATGCCATGTAAGGGTCATGAACATCTACCCTTACATAAGATCTCAAAAACCGGATTACCCTTATGTAGAGTGTTTGTGTAAGGGTAAAGGGAGGATACCCTTATATAAGAATGAGTTCCTATATAAGGGTAAATAAAAAAATTGTTAAAACTTGTTTTTAACATATAAAATGGTTTTAATGATTTATAAAATATTTATAAATCATTATAAAATGAATTTTGGTAATATTTAATTTATAAAGGGTTTATAAATTAACTAATTAATTATAAATGGTTTATAATTAATTAAACAAATGTTTATGAATTTTTTCCCAAATATTAAATGTCAATATTTAAAATACCTCTTACAAAATTATATGGCATGTCATATGATCTAGAAATAAAAGTGTTTATTTAGAAATCATAAGAAACAATTTATAAAGGATTATAAATTATGAAATAAGGCCAAAATATAATTTTTTATATTTAAACTACGATTTGTTCATAATTAATTATTTTGAATTGTTAAAAATAATAAGGGGGCTTACATAAAAAATGTTTTGATGATTGATACGATCAAGGTTTAAATAATGATTAAATATGTGATATTAGATTATGTAAAATGTTTACATAAAATAAATTGAATTATAAATTGTTTATAGTTCATAAAATATCATATATTTAAAATGGAAGTTCCACATAATGATAAATATGAAAGAGTTCATATTGGAATAAATATAAAATGTTCATATTCATAATTATGGAATGTCCATATTTTTAGAGATGAAATTATAAAGTGTTTAAAAATTTATTTTATTTATGAATTTTCCATAAATGTTTATCTCATGTTTAAATATATGAATCGTTCATTTATTTAAAATTTTATTCCATGTTTTATTCATAGTTATAAATTTTTTTATATGTTTAATGGTGTATACATTAGTTAAATAGTTAAACTGCTTCTAAATAGAGCCTTACATTACATGCTAGGCATGATAATGAATTTATTTTTTCATCTACCATGAAATCAGTTTTTAATTGAAGTTATGAAATTGAATTTAGTTGTTGAAAATAGTTTATGCATATTATATGTTAGAGTTATTTTGAATTGGATTCTCTCTTGAGTAAAGTATCTCCGGGTAGAGGGACTTGGGATCAGACTACCTACCTACCTGGAGGTTTATGCCTTGTCTAGGTTAGTGAATGGGGTTGATTATCTATCACTCTGAGGTTAATCTTTTAGAGATTTTCAATCTCATATAATTATAAACTTTTACATGAAGTGTTCATGTACCTTATGTATATGATGCATTCAGATATACATGAAGTGAGTAACACAAACTTGTAGGTTGTGTAAAGAGTTACACATTAATATGGTTTGAACATATTGATTTGGTAGAGGGAATATGTTTCCAATCTAAATTATTAGAAGTATTCATAAATAAAATAGCATGAGATAAGATACTGATATTAAAACCCCTTCAAATACTAAGTGTTAGATTCCTTCCAAAGTGATAATTTTCAAGACCTCTATCATCCAATCGGGTAGGTCATGCCATAGATGGGTGCCCTTGGATTATCTTATGCAAGGAAAATAAGTATGGATGACACTGGATCATCCTTGGGTAGGTCAATCCATAGCTGGGTGCTCCTGGGTTTTCATTTTTTAGCCTATTCTTGGAACTTGTTTTGGGTTACACTAGTTGAAATACCCTAATAGGATTATGTTACAAGATGAATAGAGTTGAGTATATCCATATGATGGATTTGGAAAAAGAGTTTCCCACTCAACTATCCAAGATTCACAACTATTGTGATTGGGATGCTGCCCTACCTAAATGAAGGGGCGTGGCGCCGACGACTTCTGGTGGCGGGGCGTGGTGCCGTCGCGCCACGCCGGTGGAAGTAAGCCGCGACCTAAGGCCGCGGCGGATCTCAAGGGGTGGCTGGCAGAGCCGACCCCCGACGCCACCAGGAGGCGGGACCCAAAAGGGTCCCAGGGTTGTCCAAGGGCCGACCATTATGGCCGGACGTTTTTCAAAGAAACCGGGGGGGGGGGGGGGGGGGGCGTAACCCTTCGGACTTGCGGCTAGGGCAGGCCCCACTGGGCGCCGCCACCCCGCCAGGTCTCCCACCCACGCAGTCAACCACGTGGACCGGACCGCGTCGGCCGGGCTACCGGCGCTAGGCCGGGACGTGCCCAATCGGGCCAGACCCAGACCCGGGTCGGGTCAACCCGGTTCAAGCCGACCCAGGGGGTATTGGGCCGGGTCGGACCGGGCCCAGACCCCCTATTTTCGGACCAGGTTTGTTCAAACGCCCATATCTTGGGCTACGAACCTACGATTGACGCACCGTCAGTTGCGTAGGGATCCTTGGATCGAGACGATCGTTTAGGTATATTACACTCAACATTTCAGCGAAGTTTGGGTATGACCGAGTTGGTTCGAACACGAAACCAACCGGGCCCACAGAGCAGAAATGGTTATAACTTGAGCTCCGGACGTCCGATTGACGTGCCATAAAATTTGTTGGATTCCTTTTGGTGAGACGAATATTTTGGTATACTTCATCTGAGGATTGGATGCAGTTGGAGTATGGCCGGGTTGGATTGTACCCGTATCCAACCGGGCCCCTAGAACGGAAAAGCTGATAACTCTCAGACCAGACGTCCATTTGATGAACCGTCAGCGGCGTTGGTAATCAAATTAAGAAACGGTCCCTATGAGTATAGCCTATGAGAGTTCAGGGTACAGTTGAGATACGGTCAGGTTGGTTCGTACACGAAACCAATCAGGCCCCCGGGACGAAAAGGATAATAACTCACATACCAGGCGTCCGATTGATGCGCCGTCTGTTGCGTTGAGGCCCCTATGACGTGGAAGAATTTTGGGATACTTATTAATGGGAATTTGTGATACTTAGAGTATCGACCAGTAGCTCGTGGATCGGACCCTCCCGGAGACGAGCGTACGATGTGCGGAGACCTAGTAGCTGTAGACCTGACGACTGCTTGTCCGTTTCAACTTGGAGTTAGTCGACTAGCCCAGTGGGGAGAACTACTGTGTTTGGGTGGAAGACCCATGGTGGGGAGCACTACTGTGTTTGGGTGGCAGACCCGCGGTACTCGACAGGAGGAGTACCTCTGTAGGCTAGTAGGGGAACCACTACTGTGTTTGGGCGGCAGACCCCTGGCGGGGAGCACTACTGTGTTTGGGTGGAAAACCCCCGGTACTCGATAGGAGGAGTAACTCAGCAGTATAAGGTTAGTGAGTAGCACCTCAGAGTCGTGACAGGGCTACTGTAGTCGACAGAGGATGAGTTCTCCAGCAGTTGTGGTTTCGATATCTTTAATGAAAATCCTGGTTTGAGCTGAGTTAATGACCTTTGTGTTTTCCTCATGATTGAGATGGGTTACTTGATAACTTAGGTATATGTATGGTCATATACCTAAGTAGTGGTTATATGTTGATTTCATATCTGTGTGATACCTCATGATTGAGATGGGCTACTTGATAACTTAGGTATAAGTATGAGCTTATACCTAAGTAAGGCTTATCTGTTTAGATCCATCTTTGTGGTGATCCTTGTTGGATTTAGTGAGACCTTGAGGGTCTCGGGGTCCCTACTGAGTATCGTTATACTCACCCCTGCACGGGCTATGCCCGCACCTCGTTGTGTTGGATGCAGATGACAGACATAGCTGACGGAGGCCGAGTGTTCGAGGACTGGACGGTACCCGGAGGTGGACCTCACGACGAGTCAGTATCCGGAGGTGGACATCACGAATAGATGGTACTCAGAGGAGGTTGACAGCCGAGAGCATTGAGGAGGCTATCTGTACCTACCCTTCAGGTAGGATCCGTGGTGGACGATCTAGGAGCTGCGCTATCTGTACCTACCCTTCAGGTAGGATCCGAGGTGGTCATCCCAGGAGCTGCTTCTATATTCCATCTATTTGTATTTTTTATTGTACTTTCGTTCAGTTATAGCTGTAATTTTCAATTGGGTTTGTATTCTGGCCCATTTACTTTTCATCACTTTCTTTTTTACTTTGTGTATTACTTCCGCTTGTACTCTGTGGTGTTTGTTTACTTTTATAAAGACAATGCCTTCCTAGTTATCGGGCTTTACGCCTTTGGTTCTAGTCGCCAACCCCTGGCCTATGGAAGGTGGGCTTGGGGTAGTCACGACATGGGCCCCGAGGACGGGTCATGACAAATTGGTATCAGAGGATGTCATTTCTACAACAAAACTCAGGACTCTGATAATTCTTTTTGTGAAGCAATAGTGTTAAGGGTACTAAGTGTGGTTTTTAGTTCAGGGAGTCCAGTGTTGGTGCGGGCAGCCGACGTATCCATACACCAGGACCCTGACTACTGATTTCCAACTCAGTGCACGGAAACACTAATTGTGTGTGTGTTTTAAAAAAGTTTCTTTTTAAAATAGCTCAAAACATGTCAGCTCACCAGGTATAATCTTTTGACCGCGTCACGTCTGTTTCTTTCAGGATGTCTTCACCTAGTCGGACAATGCAGGTACCGAGTGGAGAGCACGATGATATATCACCGAGAAACGAGGCCTCAGTATAGGGCCCTCTACCAGTTGAGACACCAGCAGAGAGTACATGCTGCTTGAGCATGATGCACGGGTTTCAGCGGCAGGGGTCTCCGATGTTTCGAGGTGAGTCAGATTTTCAGATGGCTGGACACTGGCTGGAGTTTATACCATGAGCTTTCCACACAGCTGGGACACCCTCAGACTTGATGGTGTACCTAGATGTTAGCCTCTTCCAGGGAACAGCTGAGAGGTGGTGGATCCATATGTTCCAGTTTTGCGACGAGATGACCTTCACCTGGGAAGATTTTGAGACTTTCTTCAGGGTGGAGTTTATACCAGTGACTCTACACTCTGAGCATGTTCTGGAGCTATTGCCTTTGCCGCAGGGTTTACCATCAGAAGACGAGTCATCTGTAGGCAGTAGATGGATGATGCAAAGGTCCAAGAGGACCGGTCCTATAGGTGTGTGACCTTGGGTTTTAGGTTCGGTTTTGTGAGGAAAACGAAGCAGGGCCATCCATACAAGGAGTAGGAAGTGCTATGCTTGCGGCAGGCAGGGTCACTTGGCTCAAGACTACCCAACCTGTCCAGCAGATGAGTAGCAGGCAGTAGAGAGGCCTACCAGACCGGGGCAGAGTAGCTGGCCGTACAGCCGATGGTGTACAACGCTTTGAGGAGGAGTTGCCACCACCACCAGGAGGTCCACCCCTAGCACAGGGAACAGATGGATATGGGAGAGCTCAACTTCAGGCAGCTGAATCATACGACAATAGAGCTTCAGAAACAGGAGGACAGGAGTGAGACTAGTTTCGGGCATGGAGGCCTTTGTTATTGGTGCTTTTATCTTCCTTTTTGTTGTTTTTGTGGTTGTATGTGTCTTTGTACTTTGAGCTGCAGTAATAAAAGACACCTTTCTTTGTGACTTTTACTTTCCTGTCCACTTCGTATGGTTGATACTAAGAGGTTCCAGTTTAAAACTGTTGACTTTATCCTCACTTTTGAGATACCTACTGGAGGAGACCCAGTGACCACACACTGCTGCCGACAGTGTGACTCGACCCTTGGAGGCGAGAGTAACAGTTGGATCTCTTGGTAGTAGCGTCGAGGCCTTACGACGTCGTCCATGGCATGAAATAGTACCGTTCATGTCAGGATTGACTGTATTAGGCAAAGAACGTGGTTCATCTAGGGGATGAGACCAGATTTCTCTTTTTGGCAGAGGATAAATCCCAGTAGCTCTTTGGGTGGAACATAGACGAAGAAGGGTGGAGATGAGTTCTTACAATTGGCTAGTCTCACCCATTGTTCGTTGAGCGAACGATTTACGGTTCTCTCCGTCTCAATAATTTCAGGTGTATCTTATTTCAGAAGGACATGAACCTGGGACAACAGTGATGGCTTTAATTCCTCCAGGACTATGACTTCGGGATAGTTTATACTCCCAGAGAGGGGGGACGTTGTAGCAGATGCTCTTAGTAGGAGATCGGGAAATCAGCTGTTAGGAGTGGCGAGACAGCAGCCGAACGCATTTCAGATATCCTTTGTGAATAGTGATAGAGTCAGCTCATGTAGAACCAGTGATGGTTCAGGTTATGACGGAAAAGGTGCAGATCATCCAAGAGCAGATGAAGAATGCACGGAGCAGACATAAGTCCTATGCTGATAGGAGACAAGACCACTGGAGTTCGAGGGTGACGACCATGTCTTCAAATGGGTCTCACCTCGACGGGGTCTACGGAGATGTGGCCGAGGCGGTAAGTCATATCCGTGTTTCTTCGGACCTTTCCATGTCCTTAGCAGAGTAGGCAAGGTGGCTAACCGCCTGAACTTTCCACCTCAATTGTACCAGGTGCACGACCTCATTCACGTATATCAGCTGAGGAGATGTGTGCATGACTTATCCGTCATCATTGACCACTGAGAGCTGGACATCGATGACGGGGCGACTTTCACGGGGTTCCAGTAGAAGATGAGGATTGACATGAGCGGATCCTATGGGGACGGTCGATTCCTCTTCTGCGCTTTCGTTGGCAGCTTGGGAACCTCCAGGAGAGCACATGGGAGCGGGAGACTCAGATGCGTGCTCGGTATCTCCTTTAGTTTCCCTAGTTGAGCTGTAGCTTTACGGGAACGTAAAGACCTGAGGTGGGAGTGATGTAAAGACCTAGAAATTTCAAGTAATTTTTTTTAAATTTCTTTAGAATTTTACGAGTGCGTAGTTTCAGACGACACTTGATTCCGAGGCTCGGTGTGCCCGGAATCAATTCCCGAAGTTTAGCTCAGGTACATTCAGTGAACGAATGAGTGAGTTTTTCTATCTTTTGAACCGGTGCTCGGAATTGAAATCCAAGAGCACCGATGAACTCGCAGCGCCAGTAATTGCGTAGGGGGACCTTTACCGCAATTGCGTTTGTGCGGGTGGATAAGTTAAAAATCGTGGATTAAATGAGGAATGGATAAAATTGTGAAACAATTTTATTTTTATGTCTAAGGTGGTTTTATCCTACATGGGGGAGTTGGGGTGGCACCTAACTACCCATGTGAGGATAAATGTGAGGATAAATGTGAGGTGGGTCCCACATGAGCCCCAACCTTTCACATTCCCATAACTCACTTTTTAGCTCTCATAAACTTCCACCTTTAATTATGAAACTCATCCACTTCCTTATTAATTTTCCAACCTACCTCTTAATTAATTAAACAACTCAACATTTAATTAATTAAGGGGATTTGATTTCAAAATTGGAATGGCTTGGCATGTTCAATTAAAATAAGGTGGAAGCTTATTTTAATTGGGTTGACTTGTGTTGGAAAAATCTTTTGGGAGAGAGAGCTCTAATGCTTTGAAGAACTTCTTCCTCTGACAAAGAACGACAATCCTTCTCGATGAAGAACACTCCCCGGTTCTTCACCAAGGGAGGAGACACCGCACGGGGAATTCACAAATGCCAATGACCATCACCACCTTCACCTTTTACCTTGAGACGACGCCAACGAACCGACGTCTACTCCCTTTTGTGATATCGTCAATGAATGACGAACGACATGAGGTAGGGTTTTTAATTAAGTATGATATTATTCCCTTGATTCTTTCATTCTAAAAACAAAGAATGCGGATCAACTTATTATAAAATTGATCCGCGAATGTTTTCCTTGCGGGTTGGGAATAAATTGTTGCGGGAAGTTGTAGGGGTTAATTCTTTTGTTCAAGTTTTATCATCGACCTTCGTTGTTTAAAATTTTGGCCAAATGTTATCTTTGTAATGGGAGGAGACCGGACCACACAAACACGACCGGTTCTCCTCTCCTTTTTCTTGTTGTTCTTCATTGATGATTGAGGCGAAGGCGGAGCGATGCCATTGCACCGCGCGGGGACGAAGAGGACTGCGGACGGAGCGGGCCGCGGCGGTGGTGTGCGGCGCCGTTGTGCGGCGTCGTTGCACTGCGCCGGAGAAACTGAGGAAGGTCGCAGCCGGATCGGGCCACGGAAGAGGGGCGCAGCGCTGTTGCGCCGTGCCGGTGAGATGAGCCGCGGCCTAAGGCCGTGGCGGACCAGCAGGGGCGGCCGGCCAAGCCGGCCGTTGGCGACTTCAGGTGGTGGGGCGTGGCGCCGTCGCTCAACGCCGGTGGGAGTAAGCCACGACCTAAGGTCATGGTAGATCTCAAGGGGCGGCCGGCAGAGCCGGCCGCCGGCGCCACCAGGAGGCGGGACCCGAAAGGGTTCCGCAGTTGTCCAAGGGCCGACCATTATGGCCAGCCGTTTTTCAAAGAAACCAGGGGGGGCATAACCCCCTGGACCTGCAACTAGGGCGGGCCCCACTGGGCGTCACCACCCCGCCAGGTCGCCCACCCACGTGGTTAACCGCGTGGGTCACATGGACCGGACCACGTCGGCCGGGCCGGGCCGCCCGTGCTGGGCCAGGCCGCCAGCGCCGGGCCAGGCCGCACCAGTCGGGCCGGGCCATGCCCAATCGGGCCAAACCCAGACCCGGGTCGGGTCGACCCTGTAAAGACCCGTATCTTGACGTACATGGACATTACATTACATTTGCGGAATACTTAGTACATAACAAAAACACACACACAAGGACCGTAATAGTTTAGTGTCTTTGGAAACTCGGACTATAATCTTCTAATCGTGGTGAAAGATCTTCAAAATCTCCCATAAAGATATTCCTTTTTTTTACCTAAAACCTTTCTTTATATCCTGGGGAAAAGAAAACATAAAAGGGTGAGCTCAAATGCTCAGTAAGGGTAAACAAAATAAATATCAATCACATCATATTCATAAGAACATAACATTTTGGAAATCATAACCTGCAAAAGAGAGCATAATTTCATAATCATGGGATAAATCATGGAAGTGAAAAAGTAATCCCAATAATCATAACTTAAAACATGAAACTTTGTGGCATACACACATAATCATAGAAAATCATTTCTTGTTAGTCAAGACTAATTGCCAAGACTATCTTAGTGGACAAAGTCCCTTTCTGAATCGAGTAACCCTCGTTTCAGTCCTGTTTCACTGAACCGGTATAACCTACCATTCCAGCCATGTCTATCTCATGAGATATAAAATCTTTACCCAATGCATTGGAGGGAGATATAGGTCCCACCCATCTTATAATGAATCCTTTCTTATGTGTGCCACAAAATCATAAATCATACATCATTGCATAACCCATGTAGTAAAAATGGGATTCTTAAACATCATGACATCATAAAACAATTCATATAAGATAAATGAATTCATAAAAATAATTCCATCACAAAATAATAAAATCAATGTAACAATATGGATAGAAACAGAACCCTTTATTATCTTAGATGAAAAATAATTTTGATAAAACACTTGAATTGAATTCTTGAGGAAAATATCCTTTCTTCTTCAAAATCAAATTTCTTTTCACAAAACATCATGCAATTTTAAAAGAAAGAGATTTTATTGAAAATAGTCATGAAATATTTTAGAGGAAGCTTTATGAAAATAAGGCTTTATAAAACAGTAGAAATCCATTCGTGCCGTATAAGTTAAAAAAAAACATTCTTCGTACTTTTGTCGGAAAAGTCAAAAAGTACCGCGTAAGAAAAACGACAAAAGATTCCTTTCATACGTATTACTAAAAACTCACCGAAGGGTAAAAATGGATTTAAACAATTTTAGGTGGATGGAAATAATATTACATATTGAGTAAACATGGATGTGGATGATAAAATACACCTCAGTAAATACTTACGAATAAACAATCTCGGATAAAAATGAGATTGTGATATTTCCCTTACCTTTGGTCCGACTTGCTTTGTAAGTATCCGAACCTCCTGTATAATGATTTAAATCATGTTATTGACTTATTACAGAATCATATTTATTGTTATGATATCATATATGGTTCAATTATGACATTATATTACCCGTTCTTTTGTAAATTCCATGTTAAAGAAGCGTTTTGGGTAAAATCGTTTCATTTATCGTAGGTGTTTTGACTTGTTGTTCTTGACATTATTATTACTTATATCATGATTTACTCACTTCCAGAATATAAAATATGATTTATATATCATATATATTCAGTATATATATATATATAACAGGTAGATAAATAAAATGAAAAACACCGTTCATGGAGACGGTAGTCCGTACGTACGCAAGAACGCTGTTTTCCTTTCCTTATTATCTTGAAATGGAAGTAAGTAGATGAAATACATATGTATATATATACATAAATCCAGTAGCTTTATAATGTCATATATTTCATTATTATTTCTTATATATACATTATAATCATTCTTAAATGGTTAACATGGAGAATGAATCTCATCGCGTCGTGGAGACGGTAGTCCGTACGTACGCACGAGCGATGATATCATTTCTATAAATATTGAATTGAATTGGAGTGGATTATACAATATATCAGAATCAATATGATTTTGTAATAACTATGTATAGTTATTCTTTACACCATTATACCCATCCATGTAAGGTGGTGGTGGAAAATAGATTACACCACGGCGTGGAGACGGTATTCCGTACGTACGCACGCGCGGTGATTTCTTTTTCCGTAGGATGGATAGATGGTGAAATAGGGTTGTTTCATACTTATAATAACATATCAGTATATGAGTGATACTGATGTTATTACTTCATAATGAAACAACCTAAGAAGAAGAAGTGGAAGAAGAAATAAAGATGAAAGAATTGGTAACGGTAATTACCTCTTCTTTGAAGCGCCTCTTTGAGACCTCCTCTTAGGGCACTAAAATTGGTCTTTGAGGAAGACCAGAACCTCTAGGATGTTGCTAGGGAAGTGGAGAAGAGATTTTGGCAGGGGTTGGCCGAGCTTGAGTGCTCAAATTGGTGTGAGGAGGAGGGGGAGGAGGTATCCTTTTATAAGGGAGGAGAGGGGCACCTTAGGAATATCTCAAAATATTATTTTATATTAAAGTCAAAATCGGTTTATAATGGTTCCAAAGGGTCTTATTTTTAAGCTAAAGTGGGTATGGGTCGAAATCCTATCAACCAATAAGATTTAGACAAGTTTAGGGTATTATTTTAACCTTATCAATTTGATTTAACTCTAAGTTAATTAATTTAACTTTTACCGTGTCTTTTTGTTTTCTTTCACTCTATGGTTAATACACTTACTATAACATGCCAAACGAACCCCAAATTGTTTATTATTAATATATATATCCTTATCTAAGTCATTTTGCCGAACCTTAGATTTTTAGGAATACAATAACAATTAATAATATAATATTTGATTTAAAAACTATTTTGTGTCAATTTTGACACTATTTGATATATGATTTTTGTGAAAGTCATAACAGAATTATATGTTCGAACCAAGTTGATTAAATCAACACTAATATATCATAGTAACCTAGAAAATTAGTTTAATTCATAAAAAGTCTCAAATTACATTTATTTTGGTGTTTATAACATCGATTATGTCAATATTTCATTAATAAGATAATTACTGCATCATCGTTGTGTCATACATAAATTAAATTATTTAATGTCTAAAAATTACAAATAAAATACCATTATGTAGGAAATCTTTTTAGCTTTCTAATGAATATTTATAGTCAAATTTATCTTATGTATAACCCCATATTAAAAATGTTTTAGTAAATAAACTTTGATTTTAACTCTTTTAACCCTTCTTTAAATAAATTAATAATAAATGTCCTAATCTAACCCAAGTGGGCCTAAATGGTCATATTTTATTCCTAAGTTTGTTTTTGGTCGAAATAAACTTGTCCAATAGGATTAGGACATGTGTTAGGGTAATAGTAATATCATATTTACCCTTAGTTACCCTATTTACTATTAACCGTGGTAAAAAAAGTAAAAAGTTACTATTCACCAAAAAATTATTTTCATCTCATTGAACCACATTTTAGTCCTTGATATTAACCGTGTCTGTCGGATTTTCAAAATTCCATTCACAGAAGCGGTAAAATTAAGTTTTATGCAAAATTCAGTTTTTTAACCTACCACTTAGTGGTTTCACTATTCATCAAAAATTGAAAGTTTTCAGAAAAGTACCAAAATTTCACCCTAGGCTATAATTGATATTCCGAATTCAAAAATGATTTCTATTTTACAAAATTCCCAACATATAAGTTGCATTAATTAATTTTATAATTAATTTCCGCTGTCACAACAAATAGCGTGTTTTTAAGAGATAATAACTATCAAAAGATTGACACTTGTTTATAACTGGTTTAAATGTGAAATTACATCCAATGTCCAACATTGTATTAAATTGTAAAAATATATTCTAAATATACTTTAAAACCACTCAAATTAATGATTTATCACTATTAATTATTTCGATTAAAAAAGTTGTTTTTAATTATAATTTAGTAATTTTCACTATTCATCAGAATATAAAAGTTATCCGAAAAGTACCAAAATTTCACCTTAGGCTAAATTCGATACTCCGAATCCAAAAATGAAGTTCATTTTGAAATATAAGATTTACAGAATTTTAAAAAGTGGTTATTACTATTCATAACGGCTAGTTTTAATAATATTTTAATAGCATATCGTTGTTTAGTGAAACTCGGTATTGCGTATTACACACGCTATCGAGGAAGGTCGCGATTGCGTGTAATGCAAGGCAAGTCAAGGATGCGTGTTGTGCAAGTTCCTTTTGGTGTAGCGTACAACACAAGACATTAATAAAATTAAAAGGAATATTTTTTATAAAATCTTGGGCTGTTACATTCTACCCCCCTTAAAATGAATTTCGCCCTCGAAATTCGTCGGGGTTATAAATGGTTTACTATTTGAAAGTTTCTTTAATAGAAACCCACATCGTAAAAGGGAATACCAAAACTTGGCTTTAAAAACTAAAGTATGAAATGTAACGATTACCCAAATAAACTAGTCACTGGGTTTCCACATGGAAGAGAAATCTAACCATCATGTTCTGATGGAGAGTGGTAGAGAACATGGCTATGGAAAATCCAGTAATCACAAATCCATAAATTTGTGACGATCTAAGGTACCATCTGATTCATCAGGTATAAGATCACTAGGACAACATTTTTGGTTTTCAAGATCATTTCCCTAAAGTTGAAAATTTGAATTAGAATAAATATTTTCTTTATTTTGGTACAATCTCACTGTTTGTTCATGCCTTGAACAATTTCCACTTCATCTCTTAAATAAATGAAGTTGAATTTGTTATTCGTGAAGTGTTAGCAGATCATGTGATAGAATGATGGGTCATTCCATCTGTCTCAAACAAAAGGTTAGCAAAAATTATATACATATGTCGATCTATATGGACTTATACTTCATACATCATACTGCTTAATATAATAAAACTAGTTTCTACTAAACAAGGACTTCCTATAGGCCAGTGGTAGGCGATAAAGGCCAGTCGCACTTCGGTTGTGGGTTCGATTCCCACAGCCTTGTCCGAAGCGATGGGCTGTCGCCCGTCCTGCAGGTTGTCCTTTTTATAAAACTATATTACTATAACATCCCATCAATAATATCGAAAAAACTTTTATCCTTAAACAATACTAACTTATGTCCAACATAATCCATTCCAATCTTTAGGCTTATCCATAATACTGCAGTCCATTCTCATAACATAGTGAAAACGATTACCAGAGATTTAATACCATCGTTGATCCCCATATATCATAAGATATATCTTGTTGGACACATTCCAAACATTCAAAGGCCTTAATCTTGTACTCTCTTGAATACCAATTGAACCTTAGTGAAAACTTGAATGCAGTTACTTTCCACATACCAAAATCCTCAAAATTCTATATACTCAAACCATGATATCACTTAGTCCTTATATCAATCATGAGCTCATGAATACTATTAAACATTTCATTTTCTCGTCTTCATTATGCGCATATCATCTTATTTCCAAAAAATATCTCAATCACTTTGAATACCACATCAATAAATATTGCAATACTCAATGATACAACATTATTTTGGAATCCCATTACATAAACACTTAATCATTCCACCACATCGTTGTCATATTCAATATTTCCAATAGTGATCGCATGTGATTTCCCTTTGTCCTTTGCCTTCAGTGGTTGCTCATGTTGATCATCACTAACCCTTGGATTAGGGCAATTATTAGCATAATGCCCCATTTCCTTGCACTTGAAGCATTGAAGTGTTGGTTGTATGTTCTCTGCAGTGTTTGCTTTATTCACTTCATTAGAATCCCTTTTTCCATTACTTCGACACTCAGCTGCTCGATGACCTTCTTTTCCACACTTAAAACATTTTCTAGTCCCTTTAAGACAATCTCCACCATGCTTCTTTCCACACTTTGTGCATAAGGAAACATTCATCTTCTTTTCACCATTATTCTGAGATTTCTCCTTGAACTCCATCTTTCTTTTCTTGTCAAAACCATGAGATGGATATGTAACACCAACTTCCATTTCTACCTTGATAGCACAACGCACAATTTCTTCATAGCTACTGAAGTCTCTTATAGCTAATGCCCTTCGAAGACTTGGTTTTAAGCCGCTGAAAAAATCGATCAACTTTACTTTCAGGTTGGATGATAATTCCAGAAGCATACCTTGCAAGTCTTGTAAAATTTGCTTCATAGGTACCAACAGATTCATCGTCCCTTTGCTTCAGTTCAAGAAACTCTTTCTCCATCTTTGTTCGAAGAATACGAGGGAAGTACTTACTGAAAAACAAGTTCTTGAACTCGTCCCATTCCATGGACTCAATTTCATCTCTTGGTCTCGTATTCTTGATAAGATTCCACCATTGATCAGCTTCACCTTCCAAACGATATACTGCTAAGATGACTTTATCATGTTCAGAACATTGAAGAACTGAAAATATATTTTCAGTAGTACTGATCCATTGTTCAGCCACAAGTGGATCAGAAGACCCACTGAAAGAAGGCGGACGCTGCCTCATGAAGGATTCAACAGAATGTTGCTCCTTCCTTTGCTCGTTTGGAAGTCCTGCATGATTCATAGCCTGAGAAAGTTGTGTGAGCATGGCTACAAGATTTTGCATTCCAGCTCCCATATCGTTTGGTTGCTCAGGGGGACAATCATTACATTTTCCATTGCATTGATCAACACGGTTCCTTCGGGTTCCAGTCATCGTCTAAAACCCCAAAAGAATAGTGTGAGAGGCAAAAATCATGCTAGGGAAAACAACATAATAAAGGGGTAGTACCCTCAATATCTAACATCTTAGGTTAAATTCGAAGATCGTTAGCGCAATTCTAGGACTATAACCTATACGTATACTTAACCTTAGAGACATCCCTAGACATACCTTAGAAATATCTCTAGGGATCTCACTAACGTTTTCGCATCCTAGTTTCCAAAGGTTGACTAAACCTTTCCTCTGATACCAACTGTAAAGACCCGTATCTTGACGTACATGGACATTACATTACATTTGCGGAATACTTAGTACATAACAAAAACACACACACAAGGACCGTAATAGTTTAGTGTCTTTGGAAACTCGGACTATAATCTTCTAATCGTGGTGAAAGTTCTTCAAAATCTCTCATAAAGATATTCCTTTTTTTTTACCTAAAACCTTTCTTTATATCCTGGGGAAAAGAAAACATAAAAGGGTGAGCTCAAATGCTCAGTAAGGGTAAACAAAATAAATATCAATCACATCATATTCACAAGAACATAACATTTTGGAAATCATAACCTGCAAAAGAGAGCATAATTTCATAATCATGGGATAAATCATGGAAGTGAAAAAGTAATCCCAATAATCATAACTTAAAACATGAAACTTTGTGGCATACACACATAATCATAGAAAATCATTTCTTGTTAGTCAAGACTAATTTCCAAGACTATCTTAGTGGACAAAGTCCCTTTCTGAATCGAGTAACCCTCGTTTCAGTCCTGTTTCACTGAACCGGTATAACCTACCATTCCAGCCATGTCTATCTCATGAGATATAAAATCTTTACCCAATGCATTGGAGGGAGATATAGGTCCCACCCATATTATAATGAATCCTTTCTTATGTGTGCCACAAAATCATAAATCATACATCATTACATAACCCATGTAGTAAAAATGGGATTCTTAAACATCATGACATCATAAAACAATTCATATAAGATAAAGGAATTCATAAAAATAATTCCATCACAACATAATCAAATCAATGTAACAATATGGATAGAAACAGAACCCTTTATTATCTTAGATGAAAAATAATTTTGATAAAACACTTGAATTGAATTCTTGAGGAAAATATCCTTTCTTCTTCAAAATCAAATTTCTTTTCACAAAACATCATGCAATTTTAAAAGAAAGAGATTTTATTGAAAATAGTCATGAAATCTTTTAGAGGAAGCTTCATGAAAATAAGGCTTTATAAAATAGTAGAAATCCATTCGTGCCGTATAAGTTAAAAAAAAACATTCTTCGTACTTTTGTCGGAAAAGTCAAAAAGTACCGCGTAAGAAAAACGACAAAAGATTCCTTTCATACGTATTACTAAAAACTCACCGAAGGGTAAAAATGGATTTAAACAATTTTAGGTGGATGGAAATAATATTACATATTGAGTAAACATGGATGTGGATGATAAAATACACCCCAGTAAATACTTACGAATAAACAATCTCGGATAAAAATGAGATTGTGATATTTCCCTTACCTTTGGTCCGACTTGCTTTGTAAGTATCCGAACCTCCTGTATAATGATTTAAATCATGTTATTGACTTATTACAGAATCATATTTATTGTTATGATATCATATATGGTTCACTTATGACATTATATTACCCGTTCTTTTGTAAATTCCATGTTAAAGAAGCGTTTTGGGTAAAATCGTTTCATTTATCGTAGGTGTTTTGACTTGTTGTTGTTGACATTATTATTACTTATATCATGATTTACTCACTTCCAGAATATAAAATATGATTTATATATCATATATATTCAGTATATATATATATATAACAGGTATATAAATAAAATGAAAAACACCGTTCATGGAGACGGTAGTCCGTACGTACGCATGAACGCTGTTTTCCTTTCCTTATTATCTTGAAATGGAAGTAAGTAGATGAAATACATATGTATATATATACATAAATCCAGTAGCTTTATAATGTCATATATTTCATTATTATTTCTTATATATACATTATAATCATTCTTAAATGGTTAACATGGAGAATGAATCTCATCGCGTCGTGGAGACGGTAGTCCGTACGTACGCACGAGCGATGATATCATTTCTATAAATATTGAATTGAATTGGAGTGGATTATACAATATATCAGAATCAATATGATTTTTTAATAACTATGTATAGTTATTCTTTACACCATTATACCCATCCATGTAAGGTGGTGGTGGAAAATAGATTACACCACGGCGTGGAGACAGTATTCCGTACGTACGCACGCGCGGTGATTTCTTTTTCCGTAGGATGGATAGATGGTGAAATAGGGTTGTTTCATACTTATAATAACATATCAGTATATGAGTGATACTGATGTTATTAATTCATAATGAAACAACCTAAGAAGAAGAAGTGGAAGAAGAAATAAAGATGAAAGAATTGGTAACGGTAATTACCTCTTCTTTGAAGCGCCTCTTTGAGACCTCCTCTTAGGGCACTAAAATTGGTCTTTGAGGAAGACCAGAACCTCTAGGATGTTTCTAGGGAAGTGGAGAAGAGATTTTGGCAGGGGTTGGCCGAGCTTGAGTGCTCAAATTGGTGTGAGGAGGAGGGGGAGGAGGTATCCTTTTATAAGGGAGGAGAGGGGCACCTTAGGAATATCTCAAAATATTATTTTATATTAAAGTCAAAATCGGTTTATAATGGTTCCAAAGGGTCTTATTTTGAAGCTAAAGTGGGGATGGGTCGAAATACTATCAACCAATAAGATTTAGACAAGTTTAGGGTATTATTTTAACCTTATCAATTTGATTTAACTCTAAGTTAATTAATTTAACTTTTACCGTGTCTTTTTTTTTTCTTTCACTATATGGTTAATACACTTACTATAACATGCCAAACGAACCCCAAATTGTTTATTATTAATATATATATCCTTATCTAAGTCATTTGGCCGAACCTTAGATTTTTAGGAATACAATAACAATTAATAATATAATATTTTATTTAAAAACTATTTTGTGTCAATTTTGACACTATTTGATATATGATTTTTGTGAAAGTCATAACAGAATTATATGTTCGAACCAAGTTGATTAAATCAACACTAATATATCATAGTAACCTATAAAATTAGTTTAATTCATAAAAAGTCTCAAATTACATTTATTTTGGTGTTTATAACATCAATTATGTCAATATTTCATTAATAAGATAATTACTGCATCATCGTTGTGTCATACATAAATTAAATTATTTAATGTCTAAAAATTACAAATAAAATACCATTATGTAGGAAATCTTTTTAGATTTCTAATGAATATTTATAGTCAAATTTATCTTATGTATAACCCCATATTAAAAATGTTTTAGTAAATAAACTTTGATTTTAACTCTTTTAACCCTTCTTTAAATAAATTAATAATAAATGTCCTAATCTAACCCAAGTGGGCCTAAATGGTCATATTTTATTCCTAAGTTTGTTTTTGGTCGAAATACACTTGTCCAATAGGATTAGGACATGTGTTAGGGTAATAGTAATATCATATTTACCCTATTTACTATTAACCGTGGTAAAAAAAGTAAAAAGTTACTATTCACCAAAAAATTATTTTCATCTCATTGAACCACATTTTAGTCCTTGATATTAACCGTGTCTGTCGGATTTTCGAAATTCCATTCACAGAAGCGGTAAAATTTAGTTTTATGCAAAATTCAGTTTTTTAACCTACCACTTAGTGGTTTCACTATTCATCAAAAATTGAAAGTTTTCAGAAAAGTATCAAAATTTCACCCTAGGATATAATTGATATTCCGAATTCAAAAATGATTTCTATTTTACAAAATTCCCAACATATAAGTTGCATTAATTAATTTTATAATTAATTTCCGCTGTCACAACAAATAGCGTGTTTTTAAGAGATAATAACTATCAAAAGATTGACACTTGTTTATAACTGGTTTAAATGTGAAATTACATCCAATGTCCAACATTGTATTAAATTGTAAAAATATATTCTAAATATACTTTAAAAACACTCAAATTAATGATTTATCACTATTAATTATTTCGATTAAAAAAGTTGTTTTTAATTATAATTTAGTAATTTTCACTATTCATCAGAATATGAAAGTTATCTGAAAAGTACCAAAATTTCACCTTAGGCTAAATTTGATACTCCGAATCCAAAAATGAAGTTCATTTTGAAATATAAGATTTACAGAATTTTAAAAAGTGGTTATTACTATTCATAACGGCTAGTTTTAATAATATTTTAATAGCATATCGTTGTTTAGTGAAACTCGGTATTGCGTATTACACACGCTATCGAGGAAGGTCGCGATTGCGTGTAATGCAAGGCAAGTCAAGGATGCGTGTTGTGCAAGCTCCTTTTGGTGTAGCGTACAACACAAGACATTAATAAAATTAAAAGGAATATTTTTTATAAAATCTTGGGCTGTTACAGACCCGGTTCGGGCCGACCCAGGGGGTATTGGGCTGGGTCGGACTGGGCCCAGACTTCCTATTTTCGGACCAGGTTCCTTCAAATGCCCATATTTTGGGATAAAAACCTCTGATCGATGCACCGTGTGTTGCGTAGGGATAATTGGATCGAGATGGTCGTTTCGGTATATTAAACTCAAGCTTTCGGCAAAGTTTGGGTATGGCTGGGTTGGTTCGAACACGAAACCAACCGGGACCACAGAGCGGAAATGGTTATAACTTGAGCTCCAGATGTCCGATTGACGTGCCGTTGACTTTGTTGGATTCCTTTTAGTGAGACAGATCTTTTGGTATACTTCATCTGAGGATTGGACACAGTTAAAGTATGGCTGGGTTGGATTGTACCCGTATCCAACTGGGCCCCTGGAACAGAAAAACTAATAACTCTCAGAACGGACGTTCGTTTGATTAACCATCAGCGGAGTTGGTAATCACGTTGATAAATGGTCCCTATGAGTATAACCTATGAGAGTTTGGGGTACATTTGAGATAGGGTCGGGTTGGTTCGTACACGAAACCAACCGGGCCCCCGGGATGAAAAGGCTAATAACTCACAGACCGGGCGTCCAATTGATGTGTCGTCTATTGCATTGAGGCCCCTGTGACGTGGCAGACTTTTGGGATACTTCTTCGTGGGACTTTGTGATACCTGGAGTATCGACCAGTAGCTCATGGAGCGGACCCTCCCGGAGACGAGCATATGGTGTGCAGAGACCTAGTAGCTGTAGACCTGACGACTGCTTGTCCGATTCGACTTGGAGTTAGTCGACTAGCCCAGTGGGGAGCACTACTGTGTTTGGGTGGCAGACCCATGGAGGGGAGCACTACTATGTTTGGGTGGCAGACTCGCGGTACTCGACAGGAGGAGTACCTCTGTAGGCTAGTAGGGGAACCGCTACTGTGTTTGGGGGGTAGACCCCTGGCGGGGAGCACTACTATGTTTGGGTGGCAGACCCGCGATACTCAAAAGGAGTACCTCAACAGTCTAAGGTTAGTGAGTAGTGCCTTGGAGTCGTGACAGGGCTAGTGTACTCGATAGAGGAGGAGTTCTCCAGTAGTTGTGGTTTCGATATCTTTAATGAAAATCCTGGTTTGAGCTAAGTCAATGAACTTTGTGTTTTCCTCATGATTGAGATGAGTTACTTGATAACTTTTGTATATGTATGGGAATATACCTAAGTAGTGGTTATCTGTTGATTTCATATCTGTGTGATACCTCATGATTGAGATGAGCTACTTGATATCTTTGGTATAAGTATGAGCTTATACCTAAGTAAGGGTTATCTATTTAGATCCTTCTTTGTGGTGATCCTTATTGGATTTAGTGAGACCTTGAGGGTCTCAGGGTCCCTACTGAGTATCGTTATACTCACCCCTTCACAGGCTATGCCCACACCTCATTGTATTGGATGCAGACAACGGACAAAGCTGACAGAGGCCAAGTGTTCGAGGACTGGACGGTACCTGGAGGTGGACCTCACGATGAGTCAGTATCCGGAGGTGGACATCACGATGAGATGGTAATCGGAGGAGGTTGACGGCCGAGAGCGTTGAGGAGGCTATCTGTACCTACCCTTCAGGTAGGATCCATGGTGGACGATCCAGGAGCTGCGCTATCTGTACCTACCCTTCAGGTAGGATCCGAGGTGGACATCCCAGGAGCTGCTTCAATATTCCAGTTGTTTGTCTTTTCTGTTGTACTTTCATTCAGTTGTAGCTGTAATATTCAGTTGGGTTTGTATTCTGGCCCATTTAATTTTCAGCACTTTCTTTTGTACTTTGTGTATTACTTCCTCTTGTACGCTGTGGTGTTTGTTTACTTTTATAAAGGCAATGCCTTCCCAGTTATCAGGATTTATGCCTTTGGTACTAGTCACCAGCCCCTAGCCTATGGAAGGTGGACTTGGGGTAGTCACGACACGGGCCCCGAGGACGGGTCGTGACATGCCGGGTTAGGGTCTGGTTAAAATAAATCCCTCCAGGTTAGGGACTGGTTAAAGTAAGCCCTCCAGGTTGGGGACTGGTTAAAGTAAGCCCTCCAGGTTCGGGACTGGTAAAAGTAAGCCCTTCGGGTTGGAGACTGGTAAAAGTAATCTCCTCTATGCATCAATAGTTCTCAAGACAGTCAGATTGGTTTATTACCCTTAGGTTATGGCACGAGGCCTTGACATTCAGACATGAGTCCGACATTATACGTTTTCTCACTATGTTTCAGTATATGACCAACCAAGTGATTATTTCGACTATAGAAATATCCTTGGTTATAGAACCATTACCTATGAGTATGAGATTGAAGTGCACTTGGCATATGATGAGACAGTGATGATGCATGATCAGTTTACCTTTCCAAAATTTTAATGCAAATGTTAGCATTACATTAATTATGTCATAATGTGCATTTTTATAAGTTGTAGTGAAATTGTTTATGCGCAACTCTGATAATGTTCATGCTTAGTAGTACTTGCATACCTTGCATGTTATTCTTAATTTACATGGTAGAATTCATGCACTTTTGTATAAACATACTTACTAGATTTCAGTTAAATGTTCAAATACTTGTGTATGAAATGCTTTAATTATTTTATAATGACCTTTGAAATGTCATGATGTTTTTCTTCAAAGGAATAATTTTGATGCATGTGAAAGTATCATCAAAGGAAGTTTTCAAAAGCTGTATTAAGTATTTTCAAAACCCCTTACTGAGTATTTTAATGCTCACCCTACGTTTCAAATTAAATTTTTTCAGGTATCAGTCATGTCTTCAAAGAATTTTTAGATGCTGCTGGTTTCCCAGAACCTGAACCTCACGATCCTCTGTAATATTGGGACATGATGTATTATTTGTAAATGTTTGTAATGTATTTTTGGTACATCATGTCTCATCGGCACCAGCTCCAGGCATTCGGAGGACGAATTCTCACAGTTGGTATCAGAGGATAGGTTCAAATAACTCTGGAAAACCAGGCAGTATAAATATATGACTGAGCATTACTAAGTAATTATATTGTAACTTTCAGATGGCAGATGGAAATTTACCCACCAATCTTCTGTCACTTCCCACTGAAGCCCTAGAGACCACTGTGTCTCTAGTTAGCTGAGAGAACTTTCTTAATTATTCCCATATCCGCATGTCATGCAAGCACCTGTATGACGTGTCAAACTCACCACGGGTGCTTCATCTACACCGGGGATTGGGATTTGATTACCTTCTTATGATGATGACCCAATTTCCCTCCTATGTACGTTGGGGGAGATACCATGAGGAACTTTTTCGAGTGTTCACAGCAGGTGAGGACGTTGTCTTAATGGCCCTTGATGCTTTTCAAGAAGCTGCTGCTGCCAGAGATCTCCGAGCGGCCTATCTCTTCCAAATCTTGAACTATGGATTCTGGGGCCAATTGTTGGACTTCAGGATGTTAGAGGATGAGTCCACTTGACTGTCTTACAGGAAACATGTGTATGTTGATGTTTCCCAACTTCATACCCCTCATGCTACACTCAGGAGACATCACAGGTGTCTCCATGGGTTTAACCCTGAATGCTCAGCCTGTGTATGGTTTGAGGAGATAGGGAGTTTTACCTCTCTATGTGGAGTTCGTGTGGTAGAATCAGGCACTGATTTATAAACTTATGTGTTATTGAAATATTACCTATTTTCCTTTCTTTTCTATACCTTATCTGAAATTTTAAGTGAATTATCATGAATGTATTTTTAGATGGCTGGACAAAAAAAACATCTCATCCCTACCTGATGAAATTTTGGAGGAAATCTTAATCAGGACATGCAATGTGGACTATCCTTCTTTTCTCCATTTGTGAGGATCATGTCAACGCATGTTTGATTTGTCCAACATCCATGAAATTCTTCATTCCTATCAAGGGTTCGACCATGCATTCCACCTCATCGCCACTACCCAACTCCCTTATTATAGGCGGAGGGGGAGGTACTTTGAAGGTCTTTTTCAATGCTTCACTCTGGGACAGAATTTTTCTGCCAGAGCATGTTTCCTAGTATCTACCCAATATGGGAACCACATAGCAGCCTTCATGTTCCAGATTATAAACCTCAGTCTATTTGATCGCATCATTCCAATGGAATATCTTGAGAGTGATATAGTTCGACGGAGTACCAGAGAATATGTCCATTCAGATATCCCCGACTTTATTACCGCACGAGCCTCCATATGGAAGCCTGTGTGTAGAACACATGAGCAGGAGTCCAAGACATACTGCTTAAGGTGTATCTGGGCCAATGAAGCAGAGGAACTGAGTACCAACCTGGGTATTCCGTTGACTGAGCCAAATCTACCATTTTAGTGATGATGATTGTATGGGGGTTTTCTTTTTCAGTTTATGAATAGAATTGCGAGGACGCAATTCTTTGAAGGGGGGAATAATGTAACACTCCGAATATTTAAAAACCTTATAAATAGAAATTGTGAGTTTAACACCATTAAAGTTTTCTCCTTTTAACCAAAAAAATAAAAAAATAAAACAAAGAACTTCTTATTTAAGAACTTAACACCGAAGTGTTTTACAACATTCTGAGTTTACAAGGAAAGCTCACTAACCAAAAATGACTAATAAAAACCCTAGAAAGATCACTCGAAGTCTACCCCAGATAAAAACAATCCCAACATCATAATATGTATCATTAGGACCCATCATGAGCATCAAAACAGCTAGTGCAACCGCGACCGTGCTGAGTACCAGTGGGATGATGAGAACTATTCTCCTTCCTAAGAAACTAAGACACCCCAAGTCTTGGTCTTATAGGGCACCAATCCGACCATTACCCCAAGTATCAATTGGAAACTCGACGGCTATAATTATAGCCATTAGTCCTATAAGGTTTTAACTAGAGAACAATTAAGTACAAATTCACAATATGAATTGAAAAATTATAAGATAAAACCCCAACTATGATAGGATGCTTCGTGTTACACTTAGGTTTTGAGAAAAATAATAAGTAATTCAAAACACTTCACAAATTCTTTAATTTTAATGCAAATAGGTTCATTTCTTGAACGATGTTACAAATAGTATTTAATATCTCTAAATCAAATTATATTTAAACTAAGTCTTTATATAAGGGTTATCATATGAGTTACTAAATTTAAATTCTCATGTTAAAATTTAATGTTCATAACCATTTATAATAAAATCCATCTTTTTGAAAGAAAATTTTCTATATAGTAGTACTACCTTTAAAAAATTCATGTTTTAAGTTAGTTTCTATAAAAAAATTAGATCACAAGGGCTAGCCCTTGGTTGGGCCGAGGGAGGCAGCACACTTTGAGTGGCTGAGCCTGGCCCTCAACCCATGCCTTGGACAACCCTAGTTCGAGCATAGGTAACTCGGAGTGTGCACAGGAGCGCTTGTGTGTGCATGTAGTGCGCATGGGTGCACGCAGGGGTGTAGGTGCGCGTAGTGTGTGCGCTCGGGGAGGCAGAGGCCCGTGTATAAGGCCTCCTGAGTGTGTGATGTGTTATTACCAGCACCCCGGGAGGCCGAAGCTTATAAGGGAGCTCGGCGCGCCTCGCAGTTTCAATGTGGGAACCAATTTTTCGGCCGAAACGAAATCGTGGCCATTGGATCTTCCATCGCGCGATCTCGGCCGTCGAACTGATCCCAGGCTCAACCCTCAAGCGACCGCGGTATATCATCGCGTTTTTGTGAGCCGTTCGATCCTATGAGATCTAATCGAGTCCATCCAAAGTTTTTAAAATATCTGGAGCTGGTGCTGATGAGATCTAGACTCAATCTGAGCCATCCATATATTTTATAAACCGCGGGTGTACACTAGCCGTTATATTAAAATCATCCCAATCTAGGTCATCCGTTTTTTTCTCCGGTTTTCTTCCTCCGCGGAGCTGTCTTCTTCTCTACGGCATGTCCCAGACCAATAGCCTACTCCCCTTTATTTCCCTATTTTTCTTCACTCAACGGACCCTCCACACCCACATTTTTCCACAGGGGTCCTTACAGTTGCTTTGCCCGGCATTTTTATAAGGCAAGTGGCCTCAGATCCCATTCTTTATACTAAAATAGTCATTATAGGATTAGTTTATAAAAAACAATCGAGGTGTTTGAAGAACCCCCGGTTCTTTGCACTCAAGTCTTCAGCGATCCTCCACGAGTCCTTCGGTTTAATTTCCAGCACCTTCTCGAGATCTACCTCCTCTTTCTCTTAAAGAATGTAAGGGATAGTTTTCAAGCGGTTTTATTCATCAAACCCCTATTTTACATTTCTGTATATACAATATATATATATATCTTTCTCTCCCTCCCGTTTAATGGTTTTCAAAAGAGTTTTTGTGTGTTAAGCTCACACATGCAAAAACTAGGTAAGGGAGGTTTTACTTTTTATTCTCTTCTCTTTTTTTATGGAAACCAGGTTATATATATGTATATGGGTTATATATATATATATAAATGTATATATACATGTATGTCTTCAGACTAAATTAATATCCTGACCTTCTTCTTAGCCTCCTGTTTAGAGATTAATAAGATATGTAAGGGGATACTTCCTCCCTTTTTATGTTTCAAAACCAAACATGCAATCAGTTATACAATATGTACACACACATATATATATATATGCATGTATATTTTCAGTATATATATCTTTCCCAACCCAAATCTATTTTAAGGGTTTTCAAATAAATCAGTATGTTTTACCGAGGGTTACATATTTATAAAGGGTGTTTTAAATTCACTTTTAATATGAAAATTATTTTTGTAAAACTTGTATAATTATATATGTGTAATTACATAATTATATATATATATGTTTTGAAATGAAATTAATTATGATTTTAAATACATGAATTCTAACCCTTAAATAATATTTTAGATGCGAATTAAGCTTTTGGTCTAAGTGTAATTAAGTTACGGTTTTAAAACCATAGTTTTTATATGATTATGTGTTTATGGTTTCATATATAATAAACCTTATTTTCAAATATAATTCTCAGGGATTAATTGGTGTTTAATACATGTAAGGTTTTAGTATTTTTCCAATCCTTAAGTAATGTTTTAGATGCGAAATGTCATTTGGGTTCAAATGGATTTATATTTAGTGTGCAAAACCCTAAATTTCATATATGTGTGCACTTTCAGTCACAAATGTTATAAAACTTACATGTTTTAGTCTTCAATCAAGTGATTTTGTTAATTAAATATTTATTTGAAATATTTATTACATGTAAAATGTTAATAAATATTATTCGGTTATGAAAATTTTAAATATGTACATCTCTTGTACATACGGTTGTATAAATATTTTTATATGTATAATTTCCCAAAAACCCTATTCCCAAGTAATGAATATCAGAATTTAATTAATGCTTTTGATACAAACAATGCATGTATGACCTTAATGAATGCTAATTTTAGTGGTTAAACCAAAATGTGCTTATGTCAAACCTGCATTGATTATATTAACTCCATTGTGATTTTAAATGATTTTGTTAAGGATAAAAAGATTTGAGGAATTATGTGTTTTCTCATTAAATTTTTATTATATAATGAACCCCCCTGCAGTTATTGTTATTAGTTAATCAATTTGTGATTTGGTCTAATTGCATGCTCACTAGAACTTTTATCAGCATGCATTTTATTAAATGTGCATGAAATAGGGACTTTAGACTAAGAAGTTATCATTTCATGTGGAAAACCCCATTCATTCATCATTTTATGTGATTTAATTATCAACACACGTGGAAAAGTTATTTTTCTTGTACATGTATGCCTTGGAAAATTGTTATTACCATACTTTATATGTTCGTTGTCATATCATGTATTTCGAGAATAAATGTACAATGGTTTTGTTATCCATTTTATTTATCGTGGTAATCAATAATGTTTTCATATGACATACCATGTTAAAGAACTAAGAACTAAATTTCCCAAAGTGGTATGGGACACCTTGGGTAATATGAAATAAAAATTAAATATTCAAAGTGGTATGGGACACCTTGAATATCAAACCTTATTGACATGTGAGAAATGTATTGGACTGCCAGGTTGGGGTCCAGTTAAAAGAAATCCCTCCAGGTTGGGGACTGGTTAAAGTAAGCCCTCCAAGTTGGGGTCTGGTTAAAGTAAGCCGTCCAGGTTAGGGACTGGTAAAATTAAGCCCTCTGGGTTGGAGACTGGTAAAAGTAAGCTCCTCGATGCATCGATAGTTCTCGAGACAGTCAGATTGGGTTATTACCCTTAGGTCTTGGTACGAGGCCTTGACATTCAGACATGAGTCCGACATTATACGTTTTCTCACTATGTTTCAGTATATGACCAACCAAGTGATTATTTTGACTAGAGAAATATCATTGGTTATAGAACCATTACCTATGAGTATGAGATTGAAGTGAACTTGGCATATGATGAGACAGTGATGATGCATGATCATTTTACCTTTCCAGAATTTTAATGCAAATGTTAGCATTACATTAATTATGTCATAATGTGCATTTTTATAAGTTGTAGTGAAGTTGTTTATGTGCAACTATGATAATGTTCATGCTTAGTAGTACTTGCATACCTTGCATGTTATTCTTAATTTACATGGTATAATTCATGCACTTTTGTACAAACATACTTACTAGCTTTCAGTTAAATGTTCAAATACTTATGTATGAAATGCTTTAATTGTTTTATAACGACCTTTGAAATGTCATGATATTTTTCTTCAAAGGAATAATTTTGATGTATGTGAAAGTATTATCAAATGAAGTTTTCAAAATCTATATTAAGTATTTTCAAAACCCATTACTGAGTATTTCAATGCTCACCCTACGTTTCAAATTAAAGTTTTTCAGGTATCAGTCATGTATTCAAAGGATTTTCAGATGCTGCTGGTTTCCCAGAACCTGAACCTCATGATCCTCTATAATATTGGGACATGATGTATTATTTGTAAATGTTTGTAATGTATTTTTGGTATATCATGTCTCATCAGCACCTTATCTAGGAATTTGGAGGCTGGGTCCTCACATTCTGTGTCTGATAGCTGGCTCATCCGTACCTGATCGAGAAGAGTAGAGGTAACAACTAGGGAAGATAGAAAAGTCTATCCTTGTCTGTCGTGCACCTCTAAATGAATCTCAGAGAATAGAGACATAAGCTTCCACTCAATGATGGCCTCCTGAACTGCCTGTATCTGAGTTCTCCTACTCAACGTGTCAGCCACTGCATTGCCTTTCCCAGGTGTATAGGTAAGCTCAAATTCAAAGGACTGAAGATACTCGACCCACCTGCGCTGTCTCAAATTCAGATTACGCTGAGTGAAGATGCACTTGAGACTTTTTTGGTCTGTGAAAACAACAAAATGCTCTTCCAGAAGATAATGTCTCCAACAGCATAAGGCATGAACAACAACTGCCAACTCCAGATCATGCGTTGGGTAGTTACTTTCATGTGGCCTCAACTACTGAGACCCGTACGCAACGACTCCATCTCCCTACATCAGCACAACTCCCATCCCGATACCTGAAGCATCATAGTAAATAGTATAGCTCTTTCCAGGCTCTGGAAAGACTAGTATTGGTGCTGAAGTCAACCTATTATTCAACTCTTGAAATGCCGAATTACAAGAATCTGAACATAAGAACTTCACACCCTTCTTAGTCAGACCTATCAGCGGTGCTGCCAAGCATGAGAAGTCCTGTATGAAACATCTGTAGTATCCAACCAGCCCCAAAAAACTCTGCACCTCAAAGACATTCTTTGGCTTCTCCCAGGAAACTACAGCTCTCACTTTCTTTGGGTCTACTGATACTCCTGTATCTGAGATAACTTGACCTAATAAGTGAATCTGGTCCATCCAAAAGTGGCATTTCGAGAGATTAGCATATAACTGATGCTCTCTCAGTGTAATCAAAACGATATCAAGATGGGTAGAATGGTTGTGTCGAGTGTGGGATTACACCAAGATATCGTCCACGAAAACCACCACAAAGGAATCCAAGTATGGATGGAACACTCGGTTAATCAGTG
The DNA here is from genome assembly GCA_963277665.1 of Viscum album. Taxonomy (NCBI): domain Eukaryota; kingdom Viridiplantae; phylum Streptophyta; class Magnoliopsida; order Santalales; family Viscaceae; genus Viscum; species Viscum album. The sequence continues at coordinate 573,253,717 of OY728151.1, forward strand.
CCATGAAAACTACAGGCGCATTCGTGAGACCGAATGGAATAACCATATACTCATATAGACCATACCTACTCTTAAAAGCTTTGAGAGGTATATCAGATGGTCTAACGCGCAACTAATAGTAACCAGACCTCAATTCGATCTTTGAGAACACCTGATCTCCTCAAAGCTAATCAAAGAGGCCATAAATCCTTGGAAAGGGATATTGGTTCTTGACCGTCAACTGGTTCAACTTCCGATAATCCACGCAAAGCCTAAGAGTACCATCTGCCTTCTTCACAAATAGGACAGGTGAACCCCAAGGAGAAGTACTGGGTTGGATGAAACCCTTTTCCTGTAACTCCTCCAATTGCTTCTTGATCTCCTACAACTTAGGTGTAGCCATCCTATAAGGAGGAATGGACACCGGTGCCGCTCCTGGCACAAGATCAATAAAAAAGTCTACCTCATGCTCTGGAGGCAAACCTGAAAAGTCCTCTGGAAATACATCCCTGAAATAATCCACTACTGGAGGAAAGTATAACTGTGAAGTCCCCTGATCATCCAGATAAATACTAGTAATAACTGCTCCTAACCCATGATTCTTTGGTCCCGCTCTACTCGCCTCGACATCCCACTCTCCCTTATGAAGAAAAGATCCACCCTCTGGTGATATAAAACTCACCCTTCAGTGGTAGCAGTCGACGACTGCCTGGAAGGGAACTAGCCAGTCCATTCTGAGAATGACATCATAACTGGCCATCTTCAGAACATAAAGATCCCAAAGGAAGTGACACCCACCAACCTCGAGAGGGAACTCCTTGCACTGACGTACACTAGCCGTTATAGTCCCCAACGAAGTGTCTAGCATCAAGACGTCAGTAGAAGAAAAGATACAGAACCCAAGGCTCTCTACGATAGCAACTGATATAAAGCTATGTGTAGCATCGGTATCAAAAAGAGATGAAGATAAAACCAAGGCTACTAGGATCGTACCTCGAACCATAGAGGGGCCAGGATCCTGCTCATGATGGGTCTGCTCCACTGCAAAAGTCTAGCCAGCTCCGCGGCCCTATGACCCTACCTGATTACTTTGAATGGATCCACCCTACTGTCACTGGTAGCCTGGTGACTGACCGCCACGGCCGCAACCTCCACCTCGTCCTGAACGGCTGGAAGAACTCCAGTTCTCAGACTGGTGAGAAACTGGTGGGGTTGCTTCTGTATGGGGAGTCATAAACCAACCCCTGTCACCAACTGCTGGTGAGAAGATCTGACAGAAACTCTGTAGGTAACCCATCTTTCCACAAGATCAGCACTCCATCAGGTCTTTCTGGCACTGCGGCCTAGTATGTATGCTTCTTCTACACTGGTAGCACACCACCTGGATACCAGAATATTCATATCGCCTACTCTGGTCTCCTTGAGAAAGCTCCCTATGGCGCTTTCTGCTATCAGAAGAAGGAACACTAACTTTGGATGTCGAACCTCCCTGGATCACTGCTCCAGAATCCCTCAGATTGCACTCGGTGATCAGTACCTGGTTGACGATAGAGGATATCAAAGTCAACCTGAATATGTTCACCTAGGAACGTATCTCTTTCCTGATACCATCTTCAAACTTCCTAGCCAGGAACAACTCATCATCTTTTGGGATAGGTGTGAAATGCTGCAGCTCCGTGAAACGAGAGGAATACTCCATCACTAAAAGAGTACCCTTCTCTAAGCTCATGAACTCCCGGGATCAGTCGAACCTCAGGGTATCCGGGTAGAAGTAATCGTAGAAAATACGATGAAACTCCTCCCAGACCATATTCTGATGGCATCCTACCTGAGAGATGACATCCCACCACCTCTTGGAAGAGTCTCAGAGTATACAGGTCGCAAGTTTCACCCTCCTCTCTAGTGGTACCTCGAGATGCTTGAAGATCGTCAGCATGGATTCGAGCCATGACTCTGCAGCCTGAGGTCCTCCTTCCCCTAAGAAGGTGGAATGCTACTGCTACTGGAAAACCCGCGTCAAATCATCCATTGACAGGGTAGGAGGCTGCACTCCCTAGAAGGTCTGCATTATCCTCATGAAGCCTTCCTTGAACTGTGCATCAGCACCGATAACAGGTGTAAGAACCCGGTTCTTGTTTTAGAGGTACATGCTTCTTCTTTTCCTTTTTCTTAAGTGATTTTTAGAAAATATGGAAAAATGGGGAAAAATCCTAAATTTTGAAACTACACGCCGTGTACTTTGCCCACACGCCGTGTACTTTTGGCCGTGTTGGGATAAGTACACTGGGCGTGTAGCCTCGCCGGCCACAAAGGGTGTAGGAACTGACTACACGCCCTGTAGTGGTCCTTTACATGCCGTGTAGTCAGTCGGCAGGTTAAAAAGTAAGGCGGTGGAGTCGCCACCAGCTGGGCGGAAGTACATGCCGTGTACTCAGGAGTACATGCCGTGTACTCTTGTCGGCAGGTGAACAGTGCCGGTGTCGCCAAATGAACAGTTAAATGAAAGAAATACACGCTGTGTACTCAGAATTACACACCGTGTACTTTGTTTTTTCATCTTAAAATAGGCAGTAGCCTTCTCATTTGGAAGAGGAGGCGTTTGAGCCATTTTGGATCCAAAGGAGGAGGCTAGACCTTTGAAGATCTGCCGGGAGTTCGTCTGGAATCCGATTCGGCTTCGGACAATCTCGTTGGAACCACACGGGTAAGCCCTTCCTCCTCCTGGTACCGTTATTTCCAATTCTTCTCCCAACGTAAGTTATTTACATTTTAATGGGTTTTGTTCTTCGTCAGATATACACCGTTCTTGGGTTTTTCTGGAGCCGGCGTTCGGGTATAGTGTTCGTTGGCACATAAGGTAGGTGGCTTGGTGTTTATTTTCCAACTGTCGTGCGTTTTCATGCCACGAACCCATGTTGGGGTGTCGTGTGGATGAGGCTGTTGCTATATTTAATGCCTATAATTTCATAGGTGATTAAATGGTGATAATAAAATGATTTTTGGGATCGTTTCTTGGATCCAGGACCATCCCGAGGGGTGTGTTCCTCTGTTTAGCCGTTTGGCCAGGATACCCGAGGGTATGCCTTAAATGTAGTAACTGTAGAATTTCCTTGAGACGAATTGCTTGTTTACTGCATTTTGATATGTTGGGCATGGCCCGGTTACCTGTTTAGCCTGAGGGCGTTGTTGTGATTAGCCTGAGGGCGTGACTGTTTTAGCCTGAGGGCTGTCGTTATTCTGCCTGAGGGAAACCTTTCGTGCCTGAGGGCTTGACTTCTGTGACCGAGGGTGACACTTCGTAAGCTTGAGGGCGAGAATTTCTATTACGCTTGAGGTAAATATGTGCGGGTTGGATTCTGTATGGCCTGAGGGCAAGCCTGAGGGCATGGTTACTATTTTAGCCTGAGGGCACGGTTCTGGTTAGCCTGAGGGCTTGGTGCTGAGCACAAAAACTTTACTAAATTAAAGGAATTAAATGAATAATAAAATGGCAATTTAACTATTAAGTTAGTTACTTTTGAGTACTGCTTAGTTATTTCATTTACTATTGCACACTTATTGCATGTTTTACACATAGTTGAGCACGGGCCTTTGGTGGGTGCCTACTGAGATATATTTCTCACACCCTATTTGGGTCATGCTTTTCGGCACAAACATATTACGTTGCTATAGGTGTAGATAGGGGCAAGAGTCCCTATACAGGTACTTGACAGTTGCTGAGGAGTAGGAGGGCATGGGACCGAGCCTAGGCTCGCGATGCCGCTGCCAGCTGTTTACTTGTTTTGCTATACTTTGCTTTTGGTTGTATCACAGTGATGTATAACATGTTTTGGCTGTTTTCTTAGAATTTGAACATGTAACATAATCACTTTTATACTGTTGTCTATATCCACTACTGTAGTTATTTCAGTTGTGTATGTTTACTACTTCCGCTATTGTTGTATGTTTATTTTGGTATTCCGCTGCGCTACACTTTGACAAATGAGGGCATAGTTTCCCCACTATCAGACCTGGGCCCTCGCTGCTAGTCGGAAGCCTCTGGCATTTGGGGGAATGCGCTTGAGGTCACGTGGCGAACTGGGCTCGGGGCACCCGTTGCGTGGAACCCGGGGCCGGGACGTTACAAAGTGGTTTCAAAGGGGTTTCTTTTCTTTGACTTACTATTTGGAGCCGTAGTCAGAGTTATGACGAATGGTAGTTGGTAATAAGCTGTGCCCGGGCGTAGCTAACCCATGTATAGGGAAAAGCCAGTCTACCTCATACTTTTCATTCTTTGATCTTGCAATTTTACAGTTGATATGTTTTCACCGTTGGGTGAAACACTTGGATTGTGCTGTTTATATTTTATCTGTGGGTTCTATTTAGTTGCAACCCGATGAGATGAGGGTATGCCATCTCATGCATCATATATGCACATGATAGATATCACATGCCATGCATAGTTTCCATGCCATGTAGGTGCATTAGAATTTGCATGTTGTTGTGATAGTTGTTGTGCTAGTAAATCATGCTGTTGTGATAGCTGCTTGATAAATACCTGCCTTGTGATATGGTATTATTGTTTGAGCTTGTTTATAGAATGGACACCAAACTTTGGTCTTTGGGGAGTATGGTCCCCCATTGACCGGAATTTGGTGGATCATTGACTGGTTATTGGTTATAACACAAATAAGATGTCAAAATTTGATTCGTGGGGTGTATGGCCCCCCACGGGTCGGAATTTGACACTTAGGTGTCGTTTTCAGTATTTTCTGGGTTCGAGAGAAGTTTCTGAGGCATAATGTCCGAAAACCCAGTATAAACGCCGTGTAGTATTTTTATACACACCGTGTATGTTCTTCTGTTCGGGAAGAAATATGAACTTTTGAGTACACGCCGTGTACCCTGAGTACATGCCGTGTAGTCTCTTCCCGTGTCACAAACCGTGTGGGCGGCGACACGGGGTAGGGAAAGGGGTTGGGTAAGACACACCATGTAGTTTTTTACACACCGTGTAGTGTTGACCCGGAGTCCGGCCGTGTAACTAACAACACGGGTCGGTGAACTCCTAGACAGAACACGCCGTGTCAATTATAGACACGCCGTATAGTGTGACCTGGGGACTCGGCCGTGTAACTAACAACATGGGCCGGTGTCACCTCTTTCAAAACACGCCGTGTACCTTTGGGACACGCCGTGTAGTCTTGTCTGAGGACAGACCGTGTGGAATTAGCCGTGTGGCTAGGAAACGGCGTGGTGTACACGCCGTGTACGGGTGTAACACACCGTGTGTGGTAAAGCCGAGTAGTTGGCCGTGTCACAGACGACACATGCAGTTGGAAAATAACACCGTACACGCCGTGTAGATATTATACACGCCGTGTAGTTTTGTTGAACGGAAGCCATGTGGCTTAGCCGTGTAGAAGGACCCGGGAAGGGGAAAAGAAGTCAAGTACACACCGTGTAGTCAGTGTACACGCCGTGTAGTCTTGTTTTGCAAATTTTGAACCGCCTTCTTCCTCTTGTTCCTTTGTGGTTCCTTCGTTTCAGTCTTAATAATCTTGAATCTGAGGCGTTCTTTTGACCTTGTAGAGTCATGCCGCCTAGACGACCGTGAGTTGTTCGCCAAGAGAGCGGCGACGTTTATACTCTGGAGATGGTGGGCCATGGGCTACCAGTTGATCCACCAGTAGAGCCAGATGCGACACCAGCTGTTATACTGGACACGGGCGCGGAGGCGTAGTTCCGTGAAGGCTTATTGCAGTTCATGCAGACCTTTCAGGGAGCACCGCAGGCTGCCACATCTATGGCCGAGCTGACGCGTATCTTCCAGCAGCAGCATCCGCCTACGTTTTCAAGGTATGGCGGACCACAGGCTGCAGAGTCTTGGCTAGGATCGATACAGACTATTTTCAAGAATCTTGGGAAGCCTCCGGGCGGAGGGTCAAGCTCGTGACTTACATGCTGCGTGATTCCGCCAAGAGGTGGTGGGATGTTACCACCCAGTCATAGCATCATAGGGACATGGAGTGGGAGGATTTTCAGACAGTCTTCTATGAATTCTTCTTTCCCAAGACATTGAGAGCAGATAGAGCTCGAGATTTCATGAATCTACAGTAGGGCGCTATGTCGGTGATGGACTACTCTGCTTGTTTTACAAAGCTTCAGCGCTTTTCACCCGTGCTGGTGGGTGATGAGACGCTGAGAGCCAGACGTTTTGAGGATGGTCTTCGGTATGACATCCGAGCGCTGGTGAATGTTTTCAGGTTACCTACTGTACACGCGATTATGAACCAGGCGTTGATTACAGAGAGGAACCTGCGAGAATCTAGTGGTGTGGGCTAGGGAAGTTCAGCACCAGTTACTAGTACTATTTCTGCTGGCAAGAGGAAGAGGCAGATGGACTTCTCTCAGCGCGGCAGTACCAGCCAGGCAGCTTCTTCAGGTGGCCCGATCAGGTGCTACCAGTGTGGCAGAGAGGGGCACAAGAGGACGCAGTGTCCACGAGACCCAGTGGAGTGCCAAGCTTGTGGCAAGATGGGTCATCTGCAACGCTTTTGCAGGGAGTTTCTACCAGTGGCTAGTGAGAGGGGTTCTGTGCAGACTCTGCGTGCGGGATCAGGACCAGTGGCTTCTTACCAGTCAGGGAACTGGAATACGTCAGGGCGTGCAGGTAGAGATGGTGGTCGTGGCCGTGGTATCCAGACACCAGGATCTCAGAGGCAATAGGGTGGGACAGCTCAGGGTAGCCAGGCTGTGTCGCAGGGCTGCGGCACTGGTCATACATATGCAGTGCAACAAACCCAGCAGGAGCAGGATCCCGGACCTTCGACAGTCAGAGGTACTATTCTAGTAGCTTCTGTCTTGTCTTCTGTACTTTTTGATACAGGTGCTACACATAGTTTTATATCAGTACCCATTGTGGAGAGCCTTGGGCTCGCTGTTTCTACTTCTTCTACTATCTTGACGCTAGACACTCCGTTGGGGACTAGGACGGTTGGTGTGCGTCAGTGCAAGGAGTGCCCCCTTGAGGTTGGTGGGTGTCACTTCCTTTGGGACCTCTATTACCTGGAGATGATGAGCTATGACATCATTCTCGGGATGGACTGGTTGGTTCCCTTTCGAGCCTTTGTAGACTGCTATCGTTGCAGGGTGCATTTTACGTCACCAGAGGGCGGGGAGTTTCTATACAAGGGTGAGTGGGATGTTCAGGCGAGTCGAGCTGGACCAGAGCATCATGGGCGAGGTGGAGTCATAGCCCAGATTGCGAGCTTATATCTAGATGACCAGGGGACTCGTCAGACGGTTTTCCCTCCAGTTGTCGATTGTTTCAGGGATGTCTTTCCGGACGACTTTTCAGGTCTACCTCCGGTGCGTGAGGTGGATTTCTCTATCGAGCTTGTGCTAGGAGTAGCACCGGTGTCCATTAATCCTTATAGGATGGCCACGCCTGAGTTGCAGGAGCTCAAGAGGCAGTTAGAGGAGATACATGCAAAGTGTTTTATCTGACCCAGTACTTCTCCTTGGGGTTCTCCAGTCCTTTTTGCGAAGAAGGAGGATGGTACCCTTAGGATTTGTGTGGATTATCGGAAGATGAACCAGTTGATGGTTAAGAACCGATATCCCTTACCGATGATAGATGATTTGTTTGATCAGCTTCGTGGAGCATGAGTGTTCTCGAAGATTGACTTGAGATCCGGATATCATCAGCTGCGCGTTAGACCATCTGATATACCTCTCACAGCTTTCAGGAGAAGGTATGGTCTATATGAGTATACGGTTATGCCATTCGAACTCACGAACGTGCCAGCAGTTTTCATAGCTCTGATGAATCGTGTGTTCCATCCGTATCTTGATTCATTTGTGGTAGTATTTGTGGACGACATCTTGGTGTACTCTCACACTCGACACGACCATTCCACCCATCTTGAGATCGTATTGAGTACACTGAGAGAGCATCTCCTATATGCTAAGCTCTCGAAGTGCCACTTTTGGATGGACCAGATTCACTTCCTGGGTCATATCATCTCAGAGGCAGGAGTTGCAGTGGACCTAGAGAAGGTGAGAGCAGTAGTTTCCTGGGAGCAGCCCAAGAACGTGTTTGAGATACAAAGTTTCTTAGGGATGGATGGTTACTATAGACGCTTCATACAGGACTTCTCCTGCTTAGCAGCACCGTTGATAGGTCTGACTAAGAAGGGTGTGAAGTTCGTTTGGTCAGAAGCTTGTAAGATAGCTTTTTAGGACCTGAAGGGAAGGCTGACATCAGCACCGATCCTGATACTCCCAGAGCAGGGGAAGAACTATACAGTTTACTGTGATGCGTCAAGGATTGGGCTGGGAGACGTTTTGATGTAGGGAGACTGAGTTGTGGCGTACGGGTCTCGGTAGTTGAGGCCACATGAGAGGAATTACCCGACGCACGATCTCGAGTTGGCTGCAGTTGTGCATGCTTTGCGCTGTTGGAGACATTACCTGCTGGGAGAGAATTTTGTGGTTTTCACTGACCACAAAAGCCTCAACTATATCTTTACTCAGCGTGACCTAAATCCGAGGCAGAGAAGGTGGGTCGAGTACCTACAGTCCTTCGATTTTGAGCTTGCCTATACACCTGGTAAAGGTAATGCAGTAGTCGATGCACTGAGCAGGAAGACTCAGATACAGGCAGTGCAGGAGGCCAGTGGTGAATGGCAGCTTATGGATTTGTTCTCTGAGTTGCATGTGGAGTTGCATGGAAGTCAGGGACAGACTTATCTTTCCTCGTTATCTGTGACTTCTACTCTCCTGGACAGAGTGAGGATGAGGCAGCTATCGGTTTCAGAAGACCTAGTTTTACGGGATTCAGTGGCAAGTGAGGACCCTCCTTCCGGTTGGATGATAGGCGATGACGAGGTTTTGCATTTCCATGGACGTGTATGGGTTCCAGGGGATATACGCGAGGAGATGATGAGGGAGTTTCATGATTCAGCTTGGGCAGTTCATCCCGGGGTTACCAAGATGTACCGAGACTTGAGACGTCAGTACTGGTGGCCGGGTATGAAGATAGAGATAGCTAGTTTTGTTACGAGGTGTTCCACCTGTCAGCAGGTGAAGGCAGAGCATCAGAGATCAGCTGGGTTGTTACAGCAGTTACCCATTCTGGAGTGGAAATGGGATGATGTCGCGATGGATTTTGTGACGGGATTGCCAAGGTCACCTTGAGGCAATGACGCCGTATGGGTTGTTGTGGACAGACTTACAAAGGTAGCTCACTTCTTGCCAATCAAGGAGACCTTTGGTGTGGACGATCTCGAAAGGATGTATATCCGAGAGATCGTACGTCTTCATGGGGTCCCTCATTCTATCGTTTCAGATAGGGACGCCCGCTTCACGTCTCGTTTCTGGCAGATTTTTTAGAGGGCGCTGGGTACACAGGTGATTCTGAGCATAGCATACCACCCTCAGGCAGATGGCCAGTCAGAGTAGATGATACAGGTGCTAGAGGACATGCTACACGCATGCGTCCTAGACTTTGGGGGCTCTTGGGAGAAGCATATACCCTTAGTCGAGTTTTCCTATAACAATAGTTTTTAGGAAACTATTGAAATGACACCATACGAGGCTTTATATGGTAGGCCATGCCGATCACCTTTGTGCTGGTTAGAGGCAGGTGAGGTAGCTTTACTGGGACCATAGGTCGTGCATGAGACATCTGAGTAGGTCCAGTTGATTCGGAAGCGGATGGCTACTGCACAGTCTCGTTAGAAGTCTTATGCTGATCGCCGCAGACGACCTTTGGAGTTCGTGGTTGGGGATCAGGTTTTCTTGCGTGTTTTGCCGAGGCTAGGACACAAATGGATCAGGAGACATGGTAAGCTTTCACCGAGGTATGTGGGGCCATTCGAGATTCTAGAGAGAGTCAGGCTGGTTTCCTATCAGTTGCAGTTACCGCAGTAGTACCGATCCATGCACGACGTCTTCCACGTGTCTCAGTTGCGTCACTACCATTCAGACCCATCTCACACATTTTATCCTGAGGAGGTTGAGCTTCAGCATGATGCGTCCTTTGAAGAGCATCCGATCCGTATCATTGACAGGAGCACGAAGGTCCTCTGAGGCCAGTCAGTTCCTCTCGTACGGGTGCTATGGAAGTATGGCCGAGTGCAGGATGAGACCTAGGAGTGGGAGGCGGATGTACGTGCTCAGTGGCCAGAGCTGTTCTGAGCTTTCTCTTTGCCACCCTAAAAAGGGCAATTCAGGGACGAATTGCTATAAGGGGGGAGTTTGTAAGAACCCAGTTCTTGTTTTAGAGGTATGGGCTTCTTCTTTTCCTTTTCCTTAAGTGATTTTGAGAAAATATAGAAAAATGGGGAAAAATCCTAAATTTTGAAACTACACGCCATGTACTTTGCCCACACGCCGTGTACTTTTGGCCGTGTTGGGATAAGTACACAGGGCGTGTAGCCTCATCAGCCACAAAGGGTGTAGGAACCGACTACACACCATGTAGTGGTCCTTTACACGCCGTGTAGTCAGTCGGCATGTTAAAAAGTAAGGCGGTGGAGTCTCCGCCAGCTAGGCGGCAGTACACGCTGTGTACTCGGGAGTACATGCCGTATACTCTTGTCGGCAGGTGAACAGTGATGGTGCCGCCCGATGAACAGTTAAATGAAAGAAGTACATGCCGTGTACTTTTTTTTTTCGGCTTAAAACAGGCAGTAGCCTCCTCATTTGGAAGAGGAGGCGTTTGAGCCATTTTGGAGCCAAAGGAGGAGGCCAGACCTTTGAAGATCTGCCGGGAGTTCGTCTGGAATCCGATTCGGCTTCGGACGATCTCGTTGGAACCGCACGGGTAAGCCCTTCCTCCTCCCGGTACCATTCTTTCCAATTCTTCTCCCAATGTAAGTTATTTACGTTTGAATGGGTTTTGTTCTTCGTCAGATCTACGCCGTTATTGGGAGTTTCTAGAGCCGACGTTCGGGTATAGTGTTCGTTGGCACATAAGGTAGGTGGCTTGGTGTTTATTTTCCAACTGTCGTGCGTTTTTGTGCGTTTTCGTGCCACGAACCCATGTTGGGGTGTCGTGTGGCTGAGGCCATTGCTATATTTAATTCCTAGAATTGCATAGGTGATTAAATGGTGATAATAAAATGATGTTTGGGATCATTGCTTGGATCCAGGACCATCCCGAGGGGTGTGTTCCTCTGTTTATCCGTTTGGCCAGGATACCCGAGGGTATGCCTCAAATGTAATAACTGTAGAATTTCCTTGAGAGGAATTGCTTGTTTATTGCATTTTGATATGTTGGGAATGGCCTGGTTACCTGTTTAGCCTGAGGGCGTTGTTGTGATTAGCCTGAGGGCGTGACTGTTTTAGCCCGAGGGCTGTCGTTATTCCGCTTGAGGGCAACCTTTCATGCCTGAGGGCCTGACTTCTGTGCCTGAGGGTGACACTTCGTAAGCCTGAGGGCAAGAATTTCTGTTACGCCTGAGGGAAATACCTGTGGGTTGGATTCTGTATGGCCTGAGGGAAATCCTGGGGGCGTGGTTACTATTTTAGCCTGAGGGAACGGTTCTGGTTAGCCTGAGGGCTTGGTGTTGAGCACAAAAACGTTACTAAATTAAAGGAATTAAATGAATAATAAAATGGAAATTTAACTGTTAAGTTAGTTACTTTTGAGTACTGCTTAGTTATTGCATTTACTATTGCACACTTTTTGCATGTTTTACACACAGTTGAGCACGAGACTTTGGTGGGTGCCTACTGAGATATATTTCTCACACCCTATTTGGGTCATGCTTTTCAGCCCAAACAGATTATGTTGCTTCAGGTGTAGATAGGGGAAAGAGTCCCTATACAGGTACTTGATAGTTGCTGAGGAGTAGGAGGGAATGGGACCGAGCCTAGGCTCGCGATGCCACTGCCAGCTATTTACTTGTTTTGTTGTACGTTGCTTTTGGTTGTATCACAGTGATGTATAACATGTTCTGGATGTTTTATTAGAATTTGAACATATAACATCATTACTTTTATACTGTTGTCTATATCCACTGCTGTATTTATTTTAGTTGTGTATGTTTACTACTTCCGCTGTTGTTGTATGTTTATTTTGGTATTCCGCTGCGCTACACTTTGACAAATGAGAGCATAGTTTCCCCACTATCAGACCTGGGCCCTCGCTACTAGTCGGCAGCCTCTGGCGTTTGGGGAAATGCGCTTGAGGTCATGTGGCGAACCGGGCTCGGGGCACCCGTTGCGTGGAACCCGGGGCTGGGACGTTACAACAGGTATAACTTCTGGTGCCAAGACTGGCACAACAAGAGGATCTACTGGAAGTCCCTAATCAGCCGTATACGGTGTCTGCTCACCACCTTGTGGCTGGAGTACAACTGGAGGACGTCTCAGTGGCATGAATCTGCAAGGTCAGATGCACACCTGAGATCAAGATAAACAGGGACTAAAACATAGTAGTACATGACATGTACTTTAGAAAGACTGTTTATTCCCGAATAGAATAACACATGACGTATAGTCAAAACTACAAGGTGTGCATTTGGGGGTTTTCCGGACAGTAAGCCTCAGAAACTACTTCAGAACCCATAGAAACACTGAAACAAACATTGAAAGTTCCAAATTCTGATCCGTGAGGTCCCATACTCCCCGCGAATCAAAGTTTGGAATCTTATACAAGTTATAACAAGGAAAACAAGCACTGATCCACCAAATTCTGGTCCATGAGGGCCCATAACACCTCAAGAACCCAAGTTTGGCATCCATCTAAGCAACGCACTATAAAACAATTTCTTTAACAAACAGCAGGGATTCTATCAAAGCATCTATCACAACAGCATGCATAATTTACACAACGTCTATCACAACAACATGAAATCGCTAATGAATCCTAGATGACATGAAAAGAATGCATGGCATGTGATTTCTTACAAGTGCTTATATGATGCATGAGATGACATACCCTCATCTCATCGGGTTGCGACAGAAATAGAACCTCAATAACAATAACGGTAACAACACAAAGCATGTGAATCACCCAATAGTGAAATCAAATCAACTGTAAAATTTGCAAACCAGTAAAATTGCAATAAGAGAGGTAGTATAGCTTTTCCCTATACACGAGTTAGCTACTCCCGGGCACAACTTATTGCCAAGTACTTATTCCATCCTATCCCTGGCTAAAGGCTCCAAATAGTAAATCAAAATAAATGAAAATAAACCCTTTGATACCACTTTGGAATGTCCCGGTTACGGAAGCCACCCAGAGGCACCCCGTACCCGGTTGGTCACATGGCCTCAAGCGCATTTTACTGAATGCCAGAGGCTTCCGACTAGTAGTGAGGGCCTTGGGTGTGATAGTGGGGAAACTATGCCCTTATTGGCAGAGTAACACAGTGGAAGACCAACAGATATACAAAAGCGGAAGCAGTAATATCTAACAAGAGTAAACAACAGAAGACTGAAATGATAAACAACTGGAGCACATATATATAAAGTGATGCATGGTAAAAATATGTCTAGGAAAACAGCCAAACAAGTCACAATCCTGGAATAAAATAGCACTAAACCAAAGTGCAAAAGAAAGCAGATAAACTCCTTAGCATCGCAAGCCATAGCTTGGTCCCATGATCTCCAGCTCCAATGCAGTCAAGTACCTGAAGTAGAAGGGAACTTGCCCTTATCTATACCTGAAACAACATAGTCAGTTTGGGACCAAAAGCATGGCCCAAATAGGGTGTGAGACGAATCCCAGTAGGTAACCACCACAAGATCTGTTTCTAACAGTCAGTGAATATATATGACAGGTAAAAGTACAAAAAACAACAAACAAGAAGGTACTCAACAGTAAACAATCCACAGTAACAATTATCAAGCAACAACTAATCAAAACAAGTAACCCTCTGGGAATTATGCACATCCTATCCCCTCTGGTCCTACCTATCAAGTACAAGCAACCATCTGGCAGCACACTCAGTCTAACCCCTTTGGTTCAGCTTAAGCATTCATAAAGACTCTCTGAGGAATCACTGTTGATATATCCCCTCATAGTCTATAATGCTCAAAGACTCTCTGAGGAAGCTCTCTCAGTCAATTCCCCTTATAGTCTAAGGTAGTCAAGGACTTTCTGAGGAAGCACACAAGGTCAATTCATCTTATATCCCCAAGGTCAAGAGACTCTCTGAGGAAGCTCACCCAGTCAATTCCTCTTATAGTCTCAGGTCGTTCACAGACTCTCTGAGGAAGCTCACCCAGTCAATTCCCCTTATAGTCTAGAATGGTTCAAGGTAAATTCAAAGTAAACAAAGACTCTCTGAGTAAGATCACTCGGTCTATCCCCTTATAGTCTATAATGTCCAAAGAATCTCTGAGGAAGCTCACTTTTTCTATCCCCTTATAGTCTATAATGTCCAAAGACTCTCTGAGGAAGCCCACTCAGTCTATGCCCTTATATTCTATAATGTCCAAATACTCTCTGAGGAAGCTCACGCAGTCTATCCCCTTATAGTCTATAATGTCCAAAGACTCTCTAAGGAAGCTCAATCGGTCTATCCCCTTATAGTATATAATTTCCAAATACTCTCTGAGGAAGCTCGCTCGGTCTATCCCCTTACAGTCTATAATGTCCAAAGACCCTATGAGGAAGCTCACTCGGTCCATCCCTTTATAGTCTACTACACCAAGTTCTCACGAACCCATGTAAAACAATGCATGGTAATTCAATAAGGCCCAAGTAAACCTACTAAACTACTTGGCTAAATAGTCTATAACATCCTAACATGTCATAATACAACACTCCATCCTACAATCACTAGGCATGGGCAAACATGAAATACATGACCAAACGATTGTAAACAGAACATGCATGAAAAAATGTCCAAAGCATGGTAATCAATTCTATTTACATCCAATTAAACTCTACACGAGCATACAAGCATGGTAGGAAAAACACAGGGGTAAGATGGTAAACGCACAATACCCCGTTCAAGGGTATTGTTGCAATTTCACATAATATTAAAGGACCTTAAACCAAAAGGGACAAACCACATACCTTTAGGGTTCTGAAGAAAATGATCCAAAATCAACTACACCCACAATCCAGGCAACCGCTTCATGGAAGACCGCTCTAAAACTCCTTCCTTATCATCCACAAGCCTTAGAATCGACACTCAAGGCAAACCCAACACTAGATCTACATGTAACAGATGTAGATCTAGAAAACCTAGAAAGGGGGAAGAGAAGATCTAGGGAAAACCAAGGAGAAACCAAGAGAAGGGACTTACCTGAGAAGAACCGCCTTTGATCCACCAAGAAACCCCTTCGATTTGCCTCCAAAACAAGCCAATGAGCTTCCCCAACCTCTGAAAATCACAACTCCCGCATGAACCATGAGTAGGAGGAAGAAAGGTGGATGAATGGGAAATCCCAAGTGGCCCGGTACTTAAAAACCCCAACTTTAAGTGGCCGCATGGTTTCCCAGCACGGTTTGTCAAACTGTGCGCCAACCGTACGGTTGCCACTGTCTCACCCAGGGGGTTTCCCACAGCTTTCCTGCATGGTTTGACAAACCGTGCGCAGCCCGTGTGGAGCCCACTGTCAAGGTTTCACGGTTTTCTGGGCTGGCCGTATAGTTTGTTCAGACCGTGCGCCAACCATGTGCCCCTGCACGACCTCCAGAAATTCCTCTTTTTCTCAGAAATGATCAGAAAAGGAAAACATACCTGAAAAGAAGGTCCGAGTTCTTATATACTCGGTTAATAGTTTTACCTTTTCGTTGAGAAACCACTTTTGGGTTACACCTTAAGCCTTGAAAAGATGGTATTTTGGAAATATGAAAAGCTATAGGACATGGGGAGGTAAGTTATTATGGTATTTGGGTAGGTCCAATCTTATCTATAAGGATCAAAATTTGTGAATAAGGGAGGAGAGGATGTGCCCTTTTTTAAGTGAGGGAAAGGTCACACTTGGAATTACTTAAAAGATTAAATAATATATATATCATAATCATGTCAACTGGAACCAAGGAACCCAAAATTTGAATATAAGATGTGATAGATTCTAAATATACTCAATAAATCACATTTATAAAAAATTTTGGATAAATTTTAATCCTTATATCCTAGTTAAATCACTTTACACCCATTGTAACCTTAACCGTGATGACCTAACTTTTTACGATGATATCATAATTATATAACCAAAAATAAAGGGTAATTATATTTTTTTTTGTAAATTATTATTACAAATAGATTATAAATTTTATTAGATTAAATTTCTATAGTTGGAATAAATTAAATTTAATATAAGAATACAAAACGCATGAAAAACAATTTTTAGGAAAATACCCAATTTAAGAGTAAAAATATTTTCACCTTGAAATAAATTAATAATATGGTGTTATGTTTTTTTAGGTTAATTAATAAAAAATGAAGGAATTTATACTTTTGGATAAATACGAAACAAAATGTAATTTTCCAACCATGCCATTAAATTCAATGACCCAAAAATAGTTTTTAATTTGAATAAAATATAACTTATCTTCATGAAAGTCAATCTTGGATTCCAAATTTCAAAATAATGTTTTAAAATAAATTATTTAGATCCTTAAACATATATTTGATAAAAAAACACTCATACAATAGGATAAAGTAAAGTTTTAGATATATTTTAAAGCTTTACCCCATAGTTTTAACCCGGTTTTACCTTGTTTACGAGATGAAAAATCTTTTCCATGGTTACTATTCATAATGACCAAAAATTAATTTGAAACTATTAAATAATATTAATTATTTTTATAAAAATATTAAATCAATTTTAAAATATTCAATTTATTTATTTGGAAGAAATTAATTTCGAAATAAGCATGCAAAACTCATCGAAAATCAATTTTAGAAAAATGCAATTTTAAGCATAAAAATGGATTTATTATTATTCCATGTATTATATGAACCATAAAATGAATGTGAGATAATTTTATTGAATATATAATCTATAAATTTCATTAAAATAATTATTCAATACTTATTTATTTATTTAATTAAGATAAAAACACATTACGTATATAAAAACATTTTTTAGAAATATGCGTTTTTAGCCAAAAAATGAACATATACCAAAATCAAGTATAAATATAATTAATATTTAATTAATTATATTATTTATAACTAAATTATACTTATATTAATTTAAGATCAAATTCAAATCATAATGGGAACTTTTAATGAAAATAAATGACAGTTTTATAAAAATCGATATTTTTTACTATACCCTGAAAAATAAAGTTTTTAGAAAAATACCAAAATTTAAACCTAATATAATTTTAATATGATGATTTAAAAAATGATATAATTTTTATCAAATAAAATTTCTAAAAATTATATAAATTAATTATAATTTCTATTCACAAAATGAAATAAGAAACATTTTTCAAGAAACATATTTTTGAAGCATAGAATGAGTTGACTGAAAATTGAAAAATTATTTATTATACATCAATAAATAAATTTTAATTATGTAAAAAATTACTATATATATTTCACAATGCGGTTAATCCTATTTATAACCATCAATTTAAAAGCTAAGATGTAATATATCACCATTCGTTTTACCCTTAATGTCACATGTCAAGCAAGCTATCAAACATTTACAATTTATTTAAAGAGAAATGTATTCTAAAATAATAGGGTGTTACATTCTACCCCATTAAATAAATCTCACCCTCTTAATTTTAATTATCATTTACTATAATTAGTGTATCATGACATAGTAAAAAAATATGATGTAAATTCTATCATAATAACCAATTTCTATGTCACTACTAGGAAACTTAGTATTTCCTAATTAAGTATTTCTAAAACCAATTATGTATGATTATAAGACTCATGAGTTTCCAAAAACATACCTTGATATCTAAGTGATAAATTCTACATAAGATTCAATAGATTTATCTTCCGCTTACTTGAGTTGAAGAAATCATTTACTATCGAGGCAAAGAATATGTGATAACATACTTACTTGATTTATTTCCATACCATATGAATAATTTCACCATTTTATTGTGATTAGGGATGTTTTTACATACCCACTTCATCTCATATTGAATATGATAAATAAACATGACAAATTTTTTTATTCTCAAAGAACTAAAATTAACTATTTGCGGATCATAAAATTCAATAAAGGATGAACATTTATTCCTCTTATTTCTATCCAATAATGAAAACCAAAATGGATAACACAAGTTATCCAATATGGATAAATATAATATATTAATCTCTAAAACCTTAATAATAACACCCAAAGTTCAACTTAATCCATTCCATAACTATTTAAACTTAAGACTCCTCCAAAATATTTCTGACCAAGATCCAAACCCAAAAATCCAAAATATTTGATCACATATTTTTTTCCAAGATCAAATTTAATATTTATCCCTAGAAAACATGAAGTAGATAATAATGTCACATACCAAACATGTGAATTCCATGATCATATATTCTCCTAAAACATTCCAATCCTTTCCCAAAAAATAACCTGAATCACCATAAAACCTCAATGAAAACATAAATGCTTCAAAAAAATAACTCTATACAAATTATCTAATCCACTTTATCAATATTAATCAGTTATTTATCCCAAATAAACATTATTATATAAACATTAGTAATATATTAAGGGTTATCTATCCCTAAATCATGTCCTTTTAAAAAAATTCACCTTACCACTAAATTAATTTTCTTGTTTATTGGTACAATTCAACATATGCTTGAAGCCAACGAGCCTGTATGCAAGTGTTACATGATCTTGATTTGCATCCAAAAGACCCAGGATCGAATCTGGGCAGTGATGAATTCCTGGGTTACTGTAGCCACCATGTAGCAGGGCACTATAGCAGTGGAGAAATTGTAGCAGTGGTGACACTGTAGTGGCGGAGGCACTGTAGCAGGAAATGTAGCGGCAACAGTACTGTAACAGGTACTGTAATTTCCCAAGTACTGTAGAAGTACTATTCACCAAAGGGCCCTTTAGGCCAAAAAGGGCTTTCAAGCCTAGTATTTAGGACACTTGGCCTTGGGCCTTCGGGTTATGTAATGGGTCTCCCTCTACCCAGTCAAAAGATGTCTTTGATTTAATAATAAAATGAGGCTTCGACCCCAACCTTTAATAAAACAAATATGCTTGAAAATCCTTAAGAAAAACTAATTTAGAACAATCCTTATATGTTTCATGATTCTTGTAACCATAATATCATTGATAAAACACTTATACAATATAATTCTCAAATAACAATACATAAACACTCCAATCATTCCACTTAAATGATTGGAATATCATAGGCCCCTTTCTTAGTCTAGAAGTTAACCCTTAGATTAGGTCATTGAATCAGATAATGACCAAGTTCCCCATATATATGACATTGAACTATAAATAGTCTCTTAGGATGAAATTGATTTTACTTAATTTAAATATTCATTTTCCTTGATAATTACTAGCTCTATGACCTTATCTTTCATATATAAAACATCTTCTTGTTCCTTTGATACATTCCCCTATGTGATTCTTCCCACATAATTAACATGTAGGAAGATGATTCTTATTCTCTCCATGGTATTTATTAACTAAAATCCCATGAAACACCATTTTCTCTAGTTTGGTGTGTTAGGAAACTCACCAATGTTGAGATTTTTAATCATATAATGAGATATCTAATTAGGAATAATTATCGAGTTTCATATTCTAACTCTAGTTTCATTTGGTTTGTCAGAAGTAAAATCATTCCATTGTCCATCATATTCAACATTAACATAAATCCTTATAGTTCCAACCATTTACTAAGATCAAAAAGCATAGTGAGAGAAACAATAATCATAGCAATTAATCATGTAATCATGAAATATATAATGGCATAGTTTTTTACTTATAAAAATTTGGGATATTTTAAATAATATTTTTGAAGCTAGGTGCTGAATTGGAATGGGATTCTGGGTTCTGGAGAGTATTGGTATTGATAAAATAGAAATCTTAAAAATATTACATCACACACATGTAGTTTTTCTGAATTAATGGAATAACTCTCGAACAGGATCTTAGATCAGAAATACAAGGCCTCCGTTAAATCTAGAATGTGAATTTTACCCTAGGAATGCTATAACCTTTTTCAGTGTTGGCTATTTTGTTAAAGAGCTATCATGAGAGAATTAATAAATAGATTAATTAGTTAATTAATTAATTTTTTATTTTATTTATCATGACCTAATATTTTATAATTAAGTTTTCTTATAAAAAATCCCTAGGGTTATCCACATAACCATAGGGATTGAGAGAGGGGCTATTGGAAGAGAGTTTGGAAGACAACAACAGAATTGATAACTAGAGGTTGATTTTCCAAGGATCATCTATATGAATAGAGTTTGTGGATCTATCCAATGAAAATGTAAACTATTCTTCATAATTGATCAATCCAAACTCGATATAGGGTGTTATTTTGTTGGTTTAATTATCTATTTTTTCATCCCTTGATGAACATGATCCAATTCCACTAATAAATTGATTCACAGATCAGTCATGTTGTGCGGATATGGATTTATCTTCTTGAAATTTTAGGAATTAATATTATTTGATAATTTTTTATTCGATCATAATTCTAATGGAAATGTATTGAGTATAACCCAAAATATCTAAGGTTTATTCCTCTTGTTGTGTTTTATGCATCTCTTCCCCCATTCTTTGTATGATCATCGCCGGTATTTTCTTTGGCCAATGGATTGACAAATACCTAGTATTGATCATTGAAAAATCATTATTTAAAATAATGGATCGATATTGTGGGTTCAGGTTTGAGATTGATGGAATGGTCAAGGCATGGGAGAAGTGATGGATGTTTTAGAATGGATTAGGGACTTGTGAATATCAACTTGGTGTGCGGTGGTGGTATGGTGTGATGAGAGGCAATTCTCGAGCAGTTTGGATGGCTAGAATATGGCCATCGGTGGAGAGGTATGCACAATCAACAAGATTTGTGATCTACGGAGGATCTTATAGTATATCCAATGATGACAGATTCATGGGAGAAACCACATGAATAACCTAAGGCTTTTGAAAAAATATTAGCTACATGGAATGTAGTATGAAGAATAAACACCGTGTAGTAACCTAGCTATGATGACCAGGGCTTCACCAAAAAAGAAAATATCACATATAGTGTGGGTCTTACCACATTACATGTGACCCATGACTAGATATTAGATGTGTAACCCAAGGGTACATGGGAAAAAATACAACTATACACATGGGAACAACCATAGTACATGAGCATGACCTAGTACACCGACATGGCTAGGTACATGGGGACGACCAAGTATACGAGCACGACTTAAAGTACACAGGCATAGGATGCAACACATGAGAATACCTGGGCTAGGTAAGACACACTGTATACTTCTAGTACCCACCATGTACCTTTCCTAGGGTAGTTTTAGGCCCTTGTTCTCTTTAGTGTGAACCAGTTTCCTTACGGTGCGTTCCCTTGGTCCATCCCCATGAGGGTACAATGAGGCGTCACTTCCCAAATGAAGGAGGTGATACCCTAGGTAGGATTAGTCTCAGATAGAGTTTCAGGAACCCCTATATGTGGCCCAAAGTGGTATCCTCTATCATCTTTCCTAGGTGGGTTTTTCTATAAATCAGTGTAACCAACATACCTAGGTGTTGATCCCCTACTTAGCGGGTTATTCCAAATTGGGTCTGGTATACCCCATAAGCCCTAGGAGAGATCCCCTACCTATGTATTGATCTCTTCTACATTCTAGTATATACTTATTCCTAGTGAGGCATGGTGATCAATACCTCTAATAGGAGTTCCATCAACGTTATAAGACTCATGGAGTGAGTTCTCCTAGGTGATCATTACCTTGAAATATCAAGCAGAAATCCTAGGATGGATTTAGAATTGTGACCTTACCTTGGGACTTTGTGTCTATCTCACATATATCTGGATTATTACTGTTATGTTTTATATTCTGATAGACATTCCCTTTTGATGATGAGTTGAATAATCTCTTTATTTTTTATGTTCGGTGATTTTAGGGTTTCTTACTAGGTATTGTTATACTCACTATTGCACGAGCTCTACCTACACATGTCATGTCTTATATAAATGACAGGCTATTCGATGGGGTTCTAGGTGGACTAGGAGTATATAGAGCATAGTTGATCTAGAGAGGTCGTGGTTCATACCAAGTGTTTCATTTGATAGTATTACCCTCATTCTTAGCAAGTTAGACCATTTTATAGTTTTTTATGGGATTGTATTTGGCCATTTATGCTTTCTAGTACTTTTTTAGTACTCTGATGTGGGATAGATGTATGAATACATTTGGTATCAGTTGTATTTTACCTTTCAACATTGTATGAGTATTTAGAGATGTGTGTGTGCATACAGGTGCCTTAGGCTAAGGCCTCCTATGTGTGTTATATGCCTACACGGTACTTGTTACCAGGCCATGCCCCATTGGAGGCGGGCTTAGGATGTCACACTCATCTTGCCACTAGCTAGGAAGGCCCCAATGGGTTAGGTCATGACAGAGTGGTATTAGAGGAGTTTCATCCTAGGAACAAGGTTTGGAGACTTTCTATCTATGAGGTTGGTTTGGGGATCAGGGAAATGATGCACATGAAATTTGTTAACTTTTTAATAATTTTCTAACATAGTTTAATTTAAATTTTCTAACCATTTTTATGATTTTAGGTTCTTTTTCTAGTTTTTAGTATTTTTGATATTTTTATAATTTTTAGTTAAATTATATATTAATATTAGTAATTTAGTATCATTATTTGTTTATATTGATTTTATATATAATATTTAACACTTTATTTTAGCAGTTTCATTAATATTAGTTTTTTTATTAGTTTAATTTATTAATTTTTATTTATATTAATTTTCTATATTATTATTATATGTTATTGTATATCATTTTGAATATTAGTAGTTTTAATAATAGTAGTATTAATATTATTAATTTAATAATATTATTATATTAGATTAATATTTAATAGTGATATTTTTATTATGTATATATATAATAATTTTATCTAATTAACAATTGAATCGTATTAATATACCTAATTATATATATATATATATTTATCTTTTCATTATATTTATTTCTATAAGTAGTATAATATATATTTATATAATTATAACTTTTCTAATATTACTATTATTTCATATTTTAGATAATTTGAGGTTTTTTTTTAAATTTTGAATTTTTAATCTTATTTTTCAGGTGATCCATGGGTAAGGGATCCTTATTCACCATCGGCTTGACTGAAAAACCTAATGGAGGCAGTCGCCTCCTCTTATCCCCTATACACCATGAAGACACCTCCCTATGCACTCCCTATGTGCTGCAGAATCAAACTATTCACCCTCCATCTCTCCACCCCGTGTGTGCCATCCACTGCACACCACACCGGGCCACCTCCACCCTCATCCAACACCTCACCTACCTACACATCACACAACGCCTCCCCCTATCCATATTTATCCTCAAGACCACAAATAGAATCCATTGAAGACACTCGAGGATGCCTCCTACTTGTTCCACACCACCAGGTGTGCATCCCTCCTCGTTCAATAACAGTGAATCACGCCACCATATGATCCTCATCCTCATTCGATACAGTGCATCACCACCAGAGTGGACACATAGTAGAACCCCTATTTGATAAGCCTCCTATCATTTCACATCAGGAACAACTACATTTTTCTTCCTCACACAATAGTTTTATTATTGTAGTTCATATCTTGGTCTAGTTTAATGGTTCGGTTTGGAATTGTGGTGATCGACAGACGATGATTATTATTCAGTGATTTTTAGTGGAGGCTTGCAGTGATATTTGCGTTGACACAAACATGGTGAACTCTATTATTTATTTTTTGTTTTGTGTCTATATTATGGTTGGATAGTATTATTTGTGTTATATTTTTAATTAATGTGATGGTGTATGCATTCCATTATTTTTATACCATATTTGATTGCTAGTTAATTTATATCTTTTGGGTGTTTATGTTTTTAACTAGTTGCATCTGATCTAATTTTGATATGGGTTCTACACACATGCTTTGGTTCCCATTCAAGCGATAACTAATAATTAATCATGGGTGGAGGCTCATCAAAGAATTTATTTTTTAAGAACTTGATCATGCATGTGATAGAATCATAAATCGCACACAAGTGAATTCTGAATACAAAATATATTAATTGAAAAATTAATATTTCATGTGCATTGCACTTTAAAATTACATGAGTGATACCTAATAAGTGATCTCATATGAGTGAATCTGACCTAGATAGATATTTCCATTTCTTGAGAAATGGTTTGTTTTATTTCACTAAGTAATTCGATGTTAATGTTACACACAAATTATTCATCAAATCAGAAAATGAAATGATTGATAATTTGTGAGAAAATTAGAATATAGTCTAACATCAAAGAATGATACATGATAATATTTTAATTAAATTTGGAATTGATGATAATTTAATGAATAAATATTCAGATGTGGGAATTAAATAATTAGTATTTAATTCACCTGAATGGACATCAAAACTCCAAAACTTCCATCTCTACCTACTCCCTCCATAGATAAATTTAGTCCATTTAAACATTTTTAGTTAATTTAATCAATCATTTTAAGTAGTTGTTTAGTTTTTATAATTTTTATCTGTTAATCATATTAAAAACTCATCTACCTAGATACTCTTTCCATATGATATTCCTAGTGCCTATTCACATTCTCTCTATAGTTCGATCCCATACACCACTTCTACTGTAGTTATTAGGTTAATAAATTTAAAAATTAGATGTGTTGTGATGTGCATTCCAAATTTCTGGTGTCATTTCTTGTGAGAATAGTAGAATTAGGAGATCCTTAAAAAGAGTGATTTAGGACAATTTAAAAAAAAATCAAAAAAACACAAAAAAAATCAGTTTACTACTTTAGGAATTTTTTATTATAGGGAATTTCAAGACACCCTAAAGTTATGAATGGCATGGTCAAAACTATACATCTATAATCAAAATCCTCCCCACATGCCCACATCTTATGGTATGTGGTATAACGATTCACCACACATGATCTCTCCATGTAATCCTTTTTATTATAATGATTTTTATTTAAGTCCATGTTGTGATCCATATGAGAATGATCCACCATGTTATGATACATGTCCTTATGCATCTTTTAATCATTTTCAAATTCAAAGTACTCATGAAAATTTGGAACTCAATTATTAATGTGAAAAAAATGATTCAATAATTGGGCACATGTTATTTTCTTCTATCACTGAGATAAATTGAATCTTTGAAATTCAAGATGAACATAATGCAAAGTTTCTTTCCTCAACAAAAGATCTAGAAAATAAATTGAATAATTTAGAAAATCATATGACTTATCTTGTCCAACTATCCACCTCACTACCACTTGATGGTCTAATTCAGAACAATTATATTGAAAAAAGTGCAGTAGAAGTTCCATTTGAACAATATCTATTTCCCAATTCTGATAATGAGACTACTATGATTGATCCAGCTTCTTATCATACCATTTATGACTCCTCTCCATCATAATTTAATTCTTTAATCGAATCACATTTCAATAATATGAGAGCTAAATATTCCAATATGCTAAATATAATGGTCCCTCAGAAGATGTGATTCCATGTCTTTATTATGTGAGTTGACAACCCATACATCCCAAGTAAAAAAGGGAACATTCAATTGTCTAGAAAATTGCACCTTTTGAGGATGAAGAGGACATTAAACTAGGGAAATTATTTACTATGATAGATTTATAACTAATCCAATACACCATGGATTTCTACACACAAGAGAACATCACTTAAAATGACATTGAATCACCTCTTTCTAAAAATCTTTGCGAGTCTGAATTTTTTCCAAAATGAAGATATCTAAAACATTTATGGAGTCAGAAAATCAGTTAGTGATGGTGCTTAAGAACACTCAAAATTTTCTAGAAATAATGGAAGAATGGGATTGCCTATATGATCATGAGTTTGTAGTGATACATGTGCTAATAGAGAATTATGAAGAGGTAAGTATGGAAGAAAATTTTGAAAAAGATTTCATTCTTGATATGATGGATTAATATGCTCTAATTTAGCCTTCCCCACTTACTCCATGTATCGAGGTTAAAAATACTTCACTTTAAATACATATAGATTCTAGCAATACTCTTTACCTTGGTACAATCAATGAAACTGTGGGGAATGAATCGAGTTGGGAACCAATGGATTTCCCTATGCTAGTGGTTGAAGGTGAAAATTAATTAAGATATATCATTGACCTGGATACCACATTCAAGGAAATTATGGCTATAATTTGACCACTAAAAAGTCTGGTAAGGGCATTTATTCTCTTGTGAAAATTCAAAAATGTAATATTCACTATCTTTATAATGACGCCCTTTGCAAAAAATTCACTTATTTGGTGAGTCTTTCTTAAAACAAGGTATATTCATTCCCATGTGAGTTGGTATATTTTCATTTCATTCCATGCATCCATTTCTATAACAACTTTCCATTGAGATATTGTGAAGCTTTCTGAATAATTTCATTTTCAATGAATGGATTCCACACTCCCACTTATAAAGAAGCAGATGCATGGTATACATTTTCATTCGATCTTGGTGGAGTTTCATCAACGTCTAGATGAATATGAAGTAAAATTATCACTTAATGGGAGGCAACCCATCCTTATTTTCTTTCCTTTTACAACATTTAGTTTCAATTCATTTAGTTTTTAAGTAATAAAATGGCATGAATTTACCAAAATATGTTTTCTCTTGGCACTATAGTGGAGTTGAGTTCATCATATTTTTTTACCATCCACATGTTAATTTGATTTTGGTTATATCTAATTTATATGACATGGGTATGTGTTTTTCATGTGTAGATTTTATAGGTACATAATTTCTAGAGATTCATTGGATATAACCAGCCTTTATGCATCTATTTTCACTTACTCAAGGAAATGTTTTAATTTATATCATATTTTATGATTCCAAAATCACCATGTAAACTAACTAAAAAACAAAACTAAAAAAAACTAACATTCATATAATTTTTGAACCCACATGAAAACCATTTTATTTTTTTCATAACACAGTTGGAAATATAGAACTTGTATCCCTAGTCACTCTGAGAACATGATTCCTATTAGGAATGCTTTGATCATTGATCTCATGTCTTAGATTATAGGTGATATTATTCCATGTTTAAAACAATTTTTTTAGAAACTTGTATGTTTTTGAGATACTCGTTTTCAATCATACTCATATATGCTATCCAAAATTTTATTTCTATACCCGTGATGATTCTGGACCATTTTTTCATCATCTCTTGTTTTTCATTTTCTTAAGATAATCTCAACCATGTTATGTCTTCTAGAACTTTCCATGTTTGTCCATCAAAGTGATCCTAATTTTGGATGTTGCACTAAAATAACAGTGGAATTTGTTTTATTTATCTATCCCCTTTGACCCACTAATCCACCTATACATTTTCTTCATTTTTTATCCCTTATAATCCATAAAGAATCATTTTTAGGATAATTCCATAGCTGATACACTTCCCTACCCATTTCTTGAATATTTTCATGATAATTTTCAATCTAAGTGTGGGGGATATATTTATTCATAGAGAGGGTTATTTAAGGGATAATGAGATATTTAATGCACATGGATCAACATTATCTCACCCTCATTATATGTTTTGTATTTCATAGTGTCCACATATTACATACATTTTTATATAGAAATATAGATTCTTTTTTTTCCAACAATGAGTACATTTATAGTCATTATGTAGTAACCCTCACCTTTAGGGATACCTATAAAAGTGATGGTAAATTACTCTAAGTTCTAGAGAGTTTTATATATTACCTACTTTCACTAAGATTCTACTGAGTATGAACTACTTGTATACCTTTTCTTAGGATATTTTATTATTTATATTTCATGTTTTTCTGGAGATATTTATCACCTGTTTACCTATCAATTATGTTTGAGCGATTTGTGTCCCTAAAAAAAATACAAAAAAAGAGAGAAAAAAATAAAATATTTGATAGAATCATTGAATTATCATATGCATGAGGAAAAGAAATGTTTTAAGTGTGGGGGAGTGATATTATGAGGGAGGAATTTGGATTGATACTTATAATGAATTTATTTCAATATTAAACCCTCATTTTTTCAAAAACCCATAAATTGATTTTATGACCCACCATCCCATAGCCTCAGAGACTTTTGAATCTAATGTCAATTCCATAAGATTAACGTATTCTTTTTCTTTCCACTAGTGGAGATGTGAAATTCATGGAAAACCTATGGTAAGCATGCATGTGTACTAGAATTGGGCATAACTTTGATTAAATTATTTTGAGCAATGAGAGTGATGGTGTGGTAGGTCACTTTGATGCATGAATACAAGTACTTATTTTGGAAAGAATTCAAGTGGAAGAGAAAATATTTTTGAAAATTAGAATTTTAAATGACGTATGATATTTTGTGGGTAAAAGGGATTAAAAAATTTGGAACTCGTAATTTTGATGTTTTGATTTTCTACGTGTCCCATTGTGTATTTTTTTACAATTTTTTCCTCAGAGTTAAAAAGTTTAATCATGGGGGATTTGATGCACATAAAATTTAATAACTTTTTAATAATTTTCTAATGCAGTTTAATTTAATTTTTCTAACATTTTTTTTTTGTATTTTTAGGTTATTTTTATAGTTTTTAAGTATTTTATATATTTTTATAATTATTAGTTAAATTATATATTAATAGTAGTAATTTAGTATTATTATTTGTTTATATTAATTTTACATATAATATTTAACACTTTATTTTAGTAGTTTCATTAATATTCATTTAATTTATTAATTTTTATTTATATTAATTTTCTATATTAGTATTATATATTATTGCATATCATTTTGAATATTAGTAGTTTTAATAATAATAGTATTAATATTATTAGTTTATTAATATTATTATATTAGATTACTATTTAATAGTGATATTTTTATTATGTATATAGATAATAATTTTATCTAATTATTAATTGTCTTATATTAATATTCCTAATTATATATATAACTTTATATTTTAATTATATTTATTTCTATAAGTAGTATAATATATATTTATATAATTCTAATTCTATTATTATTATTATCAGTATGGTTATTATTATTGTTATTATTATTTAACATTTTGGATAATTTGAGGTTTTGATTTTTAAATTTTTAATTTTTATTCCTGTTTTTCAGGTGATCCATGGGTGGGGGCTCCTTCTTCACCATTAGATTAGATGAAAACCCTAAGGGAGGAAACAAACTCCTCCTATCCCCTGTGCACCATGAAGATACCTCCCTACACACTCCCTGTTGACTACAACACTGAACTAGAGACCCTTAATCTCTCAACCCCATGCATGCCATTCATTGCACACCACACCAGGACACCTCCACCATTATCCAGTACCTCACCCACATGCACATCGTGCAGTGCCTCCCCCTCTCCAGGAATCTCCTCAAGACCACCACATGCTTCCATTAAAGATACTTGATGCTACCTCCTCCTTTTTTCACACCACCAGGTGTACATGCCTCCTCCTTTAGTAGTAAAAAATCACACCACCCTATGGGCCTTACCCTCCTCCGTGCAGTGCATCACCACCAGAGCGACCACACCGTAGAAGCCCCGTTTGGAAAGCCTCTTATCATCACACATCTATACCAACTATATCCACGTTCATCGCACAACATGTGTATTATTGTGGTTCATATCATGATCTCATTAGATGGTTTAGTTCGAAATTATGGTGATCAAAAGGTGATAATTATTATTTAGCAATTTTCAATGGAGACTTGCAGTGATATTCACATAGGCATGGAAAAAATTACCTCTATTATTTATTTTTCGAGTTGTGTTTTCTTGATGGTTGGATAGTACTATCTACGCTATATTTGTGGTGAATGTGATATTGTATGTATGCCATTATTTTTTGGACCATATTTGGTTTACAGTTAATTTATATTATTTGGATGTTTATTTATTTAATTATATTTTTTTGATCTAATTTTTATATGGTCTTTACACACATACTTTGGTGCCCATTCGTGTGATACCTAATAAGTAATCACAGGTGGGAGATTATCAAATAATTTATTTATTTGTAACTCATTCATTTGTGTAAGAGAATCATAAATCATACAATGAGCGAATTTTGAATAAATAAATATATTAATTGAAAAATTAATATTTTGTGTGAATTCCCCTTTAAAATTACATGAGTGAAACCTAATAAGTGATCTCATGTGATTGAAACTGACATAGAAAGATACTTCAACTTTGTGAGAAACGGGTCCTTGAATTTCACCAAGTGATTCGATGCTAATGTAACACAAAAATTATTCATCAAATCATAGAATGGAATGATGGATGATTTTTGTGAAAATTAAAATTCTATCTAACATTAGAGAAAAATACCTAATAGTATTTTAATTAAATTTGGAATTTATGATAATTGGATGAATAAATATTCATATATGAGAATTAAATAATTAGCATTGCATTCACCTGAATGGACGTCACAACTCTGACACTTCCATATCCGCCTGTTCCCTCCATAGATTAATTTAGTCTGCTTAGATAGTTTTAGTTAATTTAACTAATCATTAATAAATAGTTTTTTAGTTTTTAGAATTTTTATTTGTTAATCATATTAAAAAATCATCTTCCTAAACATTATTTCCAGAGGATATTCCTAGAACCTATGCTCATTCTCTCTGTAGTTTGACCCTGATTGCCTCTTCTACAGTAGTTAATAGGTTAATAAATTTTCAAATTGGATGCGCATTATAGGTGACAATATTAAAATGTTTCGAGTTTGGTTCTTAGGACAGAGAATATAGAATTAGTGTAATGAATGATATATCCATTCACTATGAATATGATAACTTTCTTATTGAATTGGTACATGTGGTCACTTATTATAAGGAAAACATTGGTACACACATCATAAAGGAATGGGTTGTGGTTGTCATGTCCTTATTGAGTGAACTCCCTATATTAACACTTCACCATGTTATATATTGTATATTTTAGGATACGTCCATGATTATTTACATTTAAGATTCTTTAGTAGGATCATGAGGATGATCTACCCAGTGATGAGGCTTTGATATAGGGACCTGTTCAGGAGGTGGTACCTCTGGGTGGTTTTCCAGTCTTACCACCATCTGTCAATCAACAGGTAGTACCAATAGTACCATCAGATGAGGTGTGTAGACTAAGTGAACTTAATGAGTTTCATAGGTATAGAACCCTTAGGTTTTGATTCAAACCAAAACCCCATGTAGTTGACAACTATCTTGAGGAAGTTATTTGAGTTTTCCACCTCATTAAGACACCTTTAGATCAGTTGATGGTCCTAGGGGAGAGACTTCTTCATAGATCCATAGGGAAATGGTAGATTATAGTGGATATATCATATGACGAGACAAATATTTCATGGAAAAAGTTTAAGAATATTTTTAGATAGGAGTTATCTCTAGCTAAATTACGAGTAGTGTGCATCTAGGAGGTTCTGTAGCTTCAATAGGGTAACTTGACAGTAGCTGAGTATTCATCTAGGTTCACTTACCTCTCATGATACTCTATAGATATGGTTTGTGATCCATTATCCTAGGAATGAACCTTAGATATGGGCCTATTCAAAGATATATGGGCTAGTGTGACACAAATTTTCATTCCTACTTATGCTGGAGTATTCAAGTGAGCTTTGGTGGTGGTTAGATTATTGCCAGAGCAGATGCTGATGGTTGGTGTTGGTAGTGGGAATATAGGAGTTGAAACTTTGACATATAGTATCCAATAATATAAATAGGGATCCAAGAATGTGAGGAACTTAAGGAGTCAATCTTAGGATAGAGGGTCTACTGTTCAGGGCTCCTAAGATGGTTCTAGTCAGCCTAGGGAGAGCCAGTGTTACTCTTACAATAGTCAGGGGCATCTCATGTAGGATTGTTCAATCCACCATACAATTGACATAGAGATAGTTGATGGACCACCTGGTCATAGAAAAAAAATAGAGTAGGAAGGTACAAAATGTGGAGAATGTGGAATAGGAGTTAGGAGAGCAGATAGAGGTGGTAGATGATTTGACCTGTTTCCACCACCACCCCCAGTTGCTCCCCTCCAGGCTCAAGGTGCTGGTGGTTAGGGACAAGGATAACTTCAGGCAGTTAAGACCTATGACCTAGAGGCTCTAGGGATGATTATAGGTATGATCCATGACTTCTATATTTTATATATAGCACTGATAGATGTAGGAGTGATCCACTCTTTTCTTTCCACTTCACTTGTTAGAGACCTAGAAATTCCAATGGAGCCTTTGGCTCGACCTTTACAGTTAGAGACTCCTACCAGATGGGATTCAGTAATAATAATTTTTACCAATGGTGTGATTTGACTATTATAGGATAGATCTTTGTTTGGGATCTCTTTTTTGTATCCATGAGGCCTTATGAAACCATTCTAGGCATGGAACATCTTTCCATAGTTCATGCATAAATTGACTATTTCAGGAAGAGGATGCAATGTGTCTATGATGATGGGATGTGGTTTTCCTTCATGGGTGATAAGGAAAATTAGGAAGAGTAGGATGGGATCATATGTAGAATTATATGGTCTATTACTCAGTAGTTCTCTAGTATGACCTTTGGAGTATTAGGTGTTATGGGATATCAATTTCCTACGGCGTCAAAAAAGTATGAGGATGTATTCCCTAAGGACATGCTGGGATTACCTCCCCACCAAGAGATAGAATTATTTCTAGACTTGTACCTAGAAATTACATTGATATATATTCTAGAATATCTGATATCTCCTATATAGATTCTTGAGCTGAAGGTGCAGTTATAGGACTTTTAGAGGAAGATCTTTGTTAGACCTAGTGTGTCACCCTGATTAGCCCCGATTTTATTTTTTAAGAAGGAATATGAGATATTTAGGTTGTGTGTTTATTACCATCACCTGAAGAAAGTGAATGTGAATAATAAATTTCCACTACCATGAATTGATGACCTTGTTAACCAGCTGAAGGGGGAGAGATGGTTCTCAAAGATTGACCTCTAATCAGGATATCACCAGCTCTGAGTTCAGGATGAGGACATACTAACAATGGAATTATGATGTTGATACAATAACTATGAGTAATTGGTGATTTATTTCATCATGGAAACACCCCAATTATGTTCATGTGACTCATAAACCATATCTTTTATCCTTTATTAGATCAGTTTGTGGTGGTCTTCATCAATGATATCCTGGTGTACTCGGCGTTTGAAGAGCAGTACATGAGACACTTGAGGATGGTCCCAAACATTGTTTGAGAGAACCAAATTTATGTAAAAATATTGATGTTTTAGTTCTATATTTTATAGGTACACTTCTTAGGATATTTCATCTTAGAATATGGAGTAGTAGTGGACCCAGTGAAAGCTGAAGCAGTTCTAGCTTGGGAGCCACCCATGAATCTGTATGACGTAAATAACTTCCTTGGGTTGGTAGTATACTATTAGAGATTCATATATTATTTATCATAGATTGTGTAACCCTTTAATACTTTGAACCAAAAGGGTATCCTTTCATGTATATGGAGAGGTACCAACAAGAATTTCAAGGGCTGCAGTAGAGGTTGACAAGCATCCCCTATCTTGAGACTGCCAGAGGAGGCTGTTGAGTACGTAGTGTTCTACAATACCTCCAGAACTGGGCTTGTTTGTGTTATTATGAAGAGGTATTCAATGATCACCTATGGGTCCTAAAATTTGATACCACATGATTAGAACTACGTGAACCACAATTTGGAACTAGAAACAATAGTCTTCTCCCTAAAGATATGTCAATACTACCTTATGGGTGAGCAATTTATCATCTATTATCACCATAAGATTCTCAAGTATATATTCTCACATAAGAATCTTAACTTGATATAGAGGTGATGAATAGAGTTCCTCCAGGATTATAACTTTAAGATAGTGTATACTCATGGGAAGGGTAACATGGTGGCTGATTCTTTAAGAAGGATATATTATTCTCAATTGCTATGTGAGGCATCAGAGAAGTTGGGCTCGTTGAAAATATTCTTAGTGGAAGAGGATGGTGAAAATTTTCTCCAATTGATGGTTTTTACCCCTATGATTCTATAGCATGTTAGGTAGGATCCACTTAGAGATATCAACTATTAGTACTTATGTATTAAAATATCCCATGGATGTTCTCCTGATGTATTTTATGAAGGTGGGGATAATGTCATCCTTTTTATAGGGAGAACGATGGTACCAGTGAAATTATGATAGGATATTTTGAGGGAGTTTTATAAATCAACCTTGTAAGTATATCCAAGTGTTGAAAATATGTACCAAAACATTTAATGTTAGTTTTGGTTACCAGGAATGAAGAAGTGTGTTTCTTAGTTTGTCTCTCGATGTATCACTTGTCAGTAGGTGAAGAAAAAGTACTGGGTTCCAATGGTTTTGACTTAACCCCTGAATTTTTAGAGTGGAAGTGGGATGATATCTCTATAGACTTCATGAAGGGACTCCCACAATCATCTATAGGACACGATTCCATATGGGTGATCATAGACCAACTCACCAAGTCGGACTACTTCTTATCTATCTAAGATAAGAGTTTAGTTGAGATCTTGGAACAAATTTACATATAATATGTAGTCTGGTTTCATGGAGTTCCATCTATGATCATTTCATACCACAATTCTCACTTCATTTCATGATTATAGAGATGATTATATGAGGCATTTGGGAATTAGATGCATTTGATCATAATGTTTCACCCCCATACATACGACCATATTGAGAGAACCATTCAGGTTCAGGAGGACATGCTTTAGGATTTCATGTTGGAATTTGTCCATAGTTGAGAGAATCACCCACCCTTGGAGGAGTTTTCATATAACAATATTTACCAATCCACTATCGATATAGAACCATTCAAGTACTTATATGAGAGACCCTATAAACCACTATACTGGATAGATCAAGGGGATTCTACACTCATGGGCCCAGAGTTGGTGTGAGTGATGAAAGAAAAGGGGAAGATCATCCAGGAGAAGATGAGGACTTATAGATCCCTTATAAGTCTTATAGGGACCGATGATAGAGGCCTTTGGAGTTTTAAGAGGGATACCATGTGTTCCTAAAGGTATTACCTTAACGTGGGTTGCATATATTTATCTGGGGCTATAAGTTATCTCTGAGATTCATTAAAAATTTCTAGATATTGTGTAGGGTTATAAAGGTGGTGTAACACTTGGCCCTACTGGCATAGTTAGACTAGGTACATGATGTATTCTATGTGTCATAGTTAAGGAGGTATATACATGACCCATCAGATGTTATCTAATGGGGATAGATAGACATCGAGGATGGAGCTACCTTTATAGAGTACCAGGTAGAGATTATAGATCAATAGGATAAGATCCTTCGTGGGTGACCGATTCCCTTGGTGTATGTCTGGTGATTGCACAAGAATCTTCAGGAGAGCACTTGGGATCGTGAGAACTAGGTGCAAGCCCAATACCCTCATCTTTTTTACTTTTTGGGATGAAAATATCTAAGGTTGGGAGAATTTAACAACTTGGTTTTTTACTTGTAAAAATTTTGGATATTTTAAATAATATATTTGAAGTTAGGTACTGAATTGGTGCAATATTTCAGGGCCCAAAGAGGCTCAATATTGATATAATAAAAATAATAAAAATAATAAAAAATAATAAAAATAATAAAAGTATTATATCACGTGAGTGAAGTTTTTATGAATTAATGGAATAAATCCCAAAAAAAGTCTTAGATCAGAAATCTGAAACCATCTTTAAATCCAGAAAGCATGTTTTACCCTATGTGTGACACAACCTTTCTCGGAGTTGGGTGTTTTTTTAAAGAGTTATCATAAGAGAATTAATAAATGGATTAATTAATTAATTAATCAATTAATTATTTTATTTATCATGAACTTATCTTATCTATTTAAGACCACTTATGGAAAAACCCTTGGGTTATCTTCATAACCTCAGGGATTGAGAGAGGGTCCATTCGAGGAGAGTTTTGAAGATGACAATAGGATCTGGAATTAAAGGTCAATTTTCCAAGGATCGGCCACGCCAACGGAGTTCATGGATCTCAACAATGATAATTTAAACCATTATTCATTATAAATTGATCTAAATTATAGGTATGGTATTATTTTGTTGGTTTAATTACCTATTTATTTATCCCATGATGAACTTGAGTCAATTACACTAATATATTAATTCACGGATTGATCATGTTGTGAGGATATGGATTTATCTTCCTTGAATTTTAGAAATTGATATTATTTGATAATTTGTAATTAGTTCATTTTTTTCTAATGAAAAGATATTGAGGATAACCTAAAAATGGCTGAGAATTGTTCCACTTATTGTGTTTTTTTCATTTCTTCCCCCATTCTTCATATCTTCATCACCAGTATTTTCTTTGGCCAATGGTTTGAAAAATAGTTGGTAATCAATCATTGTGAAACCATTATTTGGTGAAATAGATCGATACAGAAGGTTCATGTTCAAGATTAAAAACACGATCAAGGTACGAGAGTGATGACAGATGTTAGAGAACATATCAGGGACTTATGAATCACAGCTTGGCATGAAAAAATGGTTTGGTGGGATGGGAGGCGATTCCTGAGTGGTTTAGATGGTCAGAATCTTACCACTGATAGAGAGTTAGGAATAATCAACAAGATATAGGATCTACGATGATTCTTGCGGTGGATCTAATGGTGGTGGAGGTGCGGGAAGAACCGTGTGAAGAACCTATGGGTTTTTAAATAATCTTGACTACACAACGTGTAGTTTGAAAAACACATGCCATCTAAAACCCTAGATGCGATGGATGGTATTTTTTAAAACATAAAATATCACATTACATGTGGGTCTTAACACATGTTGTGTGAACCATGAATATAGACTTGGAATATAACCCTGAGGTACACTGGCATGAACATGTCCATGCACACATGCATGGTCAGAGTACACAGGCACAAATTGGTAATTAGACATGACCAGGTACCCAAACATGACTAGGCATACGAGCAT
The DNA here is from genome assembly GCA_963277665.1 of Viscum album. Classification (NCBI taxonomy): domain Eukaryota; kingdom Viridiplantae; phylum Streptophyta; class Magnoliopsida; order Santalales; family Viscaceae; genus Viscum; species Viscum album. The sequence goes on from OY728151.1 coordinate 573,290,905, forward strand.
GACCAGAGTACACATTCATGGATTGAAGTACACATGGACAAACATGGGGTAGGTAAGACATGCCGTATACTTCCCATACATGCTATGTACTTTTCCCAGGGCATATTGAGGCCCTTGTTCTCTTCAACATGAACTGGTTTCCTTAGGATGTGTTCCCCTTTTCCATCCCCATGAGGGTATAGTGAGGCATCAATTCCAAAAAAAGGAGGTGACCCCTCTTTGGGATTAGTCTCGAATAGAGTTTTAAGAATAATTCTACATGGCCTAAATCGGGATCCTATATTATCTTTCCTAGGTGGGATTTTATAGGGATCAATGTGACCAACATACCTGGGCATTAATCCCCTACTTAGTAGGTTATTCCAGATAGGGTTTGGTATACCCCATAGGCCTTGGGAGAGATCCACTATCTATATATCGATCTATTCTATGTTCCAGTGTATACTTCTTCCTGGGGAGTCCTAAGAGTATGAGTTATCAGGGTCGTGCCATTGACATTATCAGGCTCATAAAGTGAGTTCTCCTAGGAGAGCTTTACCTTGAAATCTTGAGCCTGAATACTAGGTTAGATTTATAGTTGTGAACTTACCTTGAGAATTTGTGTCCCTATCACTTATATCTGGGTTATTATTTTTATTTCTCATATTATGATAGACATTCATTTGTAATGAAAAGTTCAATACTCTCTTGATGCTTTATTTTTTGTGATTTTGGCGTGTCCTACTGGGTATTATTATACTCACCCCTACATGGGCTCTTCCCACACATGTCGCATCTTATGAAGACAACAGGTCATTCGTTAGGGTCCTAGGTGGAATAAGAGTAGATAGAGAATAGTTTATATATAAAAACTATGGTTTATACTAGGTGTTTCATTTTATAGTAGTCCCATCCTTGTTAGCAGGTTGAACACTTTTAAATTTTTTATGGGATTTTATTTGGACCTTTTTCTTTCTAGTTTTTTTTATTATAATCTGATGTGAGATATATGTATTCATGAATTTGGTATCAATTGTGTTTTACCTTTTAGTATTTTATGATTATTTGGAGATGTTTTCATGCATATATTTATATTAGTCTTAAGCCTCCCATGTGTAACACCCCGAGCTTCCACGATACGCTTCTCATTCAATAATGAAATAGCTTGCATTGAACGCAACTTCGAGTTCTAAAACACCGCGACTAATCAAAGTAGCCGTTATGAATAGTAATAACCACTTTTTAAAATTATAGAAATTTTATATGTCAAAATGGACTTCATTTTTGTATTCGTAATATCGAAATTAGCCTATGTTGAATTTTTGGTATTTTTCTGAGAACTTCTAAAATTTTATAAATAGTGAAAAATACTTAAAACAACTTTTTTAATCAAAATAATTTATAGTGATAAATTATAATATTTGATCGTTTTAAAGTATAATTAGAATATATTTTTACCATTTTATCCAATGGTGGTCATTAGAATTAATTTAACATTGAAATTGGACATAAACAATTGCCAATCTTTTGATATAAATTGTTTCTTAAAAACACGCTATTTGTTGTGACAGCGGGAATTAATTATAAAATTAATTAATGCAACTAATATGTTTGGAATTTTGTAAAATAGACATCATTTTTCAATTCGGAATATCAATTATAGCTTAGGGTGAAATTTTGGCCTTATTCTGAAAAACTTCAATTTTTGATGAATAGTGAAACCACTAAGTGGTTGTTAAATAACTGATTTTTCGTTTAAATGAAAGTTTACCACTAATGTGTATTGAATTTTGAAAATCCGACATACATGGTTGTCATTAGTATGTAAAATGTGGTTCAATGGGATAAAAATAATTTTTTGGTGAATAGTAACTTATTAAGTCTTAATCGCGATTAGTGGTAATTAGTGTAGTTTAAGGTATAAATAATACTTTAATAATATGAAATGACCTAGACACATGTCCCAACCTCATTGGGTGTGTCATGGCCGACCAAGACAAGCCATGGCCTAACTTGGGGACCCCATGGATCCACTTTTGTTGGGAAATAACATAAATTACTTTTTATTTAATGTTAAAGTGAAAATGACACTAACATAAAGTGTTTTACTAAAACAATTTTTAAGTAGGGTTACACAAGTCCAAATTTTGACTATAAATATTCATTAGAAAGATAAAAAGATTTCCTACATCATAGTATTTTTTTTATAATTTTTAGACATTAAATAAATTAAATTATTTATGACATCATTATGATGTGGCGATGACCTCATTATTTAACGATTTAAATAAAATGAGAAGATAATTCAAAATCCAAGGCTTACACTTGTCCAAAGCCTATTGGATGAAGAGATTTCGAAACCTTATCACCTTAGCCTCGAATTATATAAGTGTGGGACCTTTAGAATCCGAAAAGCATTGTGAAATAATGAAACATTTCAATCTTTCCAAAAGTGCCCCTCCTCTCCACTTATAAAAGGCCCCCACCTCTACCTCATTTCACACACTCTTCAAGCCATTGGCTCGGCCAACCCCTGCCCATTTGCTCTCTCCACATCCCTCTCCTCATCCTAGAGGATTCCCTTTGGGCAGAATCCTTTCAAAGGAAGCCTTTAGGCTCAACTCAAAAGGAGTTACACTTTTTAAGGTAATTCATTCTCTCATGTTCTTTTGTTTTATTTTGCTTCTCCAACCCCCTAAACTCTTTTTATTTACTTCTGTTGTAACAACACCAGTATCTTAAATATACTAGGATGTTGTTATAAGATTTATTTGAGCTACACTTCCACACAACTACATCAAATGGTTAAAGAACATAAGGTTTCCGTGGATGGCGAAATTCTGCCTCCCGAAACGATGATTGTTCAACACTCATTTAACACCTTCAAAGGTGGCCATTATGATGTCACTATTTTTATATATGATATATAATATGTTTATGTTTTCCTTAAGCTTCTGTTTTTTTCATTTTGGGCATACCTTTATGGTTTCCATTATGGGTAAAACACGATATCTTCATTTTAGGAAGTGCGGACTACCGCCCCCTCAAAGTGATTTGAATCGTTAATGCCATATGTGGGATGTATAAAGGATGGAGTAAATGGTATTATACACTATATTATACTGGAATTATATTATACATTTATATCATTATGATTTAGTTCCATTAAATATGAAATTGAAATGAAAGTAGCGTTCATGCGTACGTACGGCTTACCGTCTCCATGAACGGTGCATTTCATTTCTTACCTCTAAATGTTACGTAATATTATAAATGAATGTATATACTGGATATATAAGATATATATGACATATAAATCATGAATATAATTCTGGATATAATGGATATTTCACCACATAAACAACTTGTAATTATAAGAAGATTATTGTTGACTCAAGTACCAAAGATCGACAAAACGACCGTTATTAACTTAAATAATTACATAATGTTCATATCATTGTAATAAGTGATATAATAAGGATAATGAAGTTGAAAATGGTTCTTAATAAGGTATATATTAACTCTAGTTTATTATTCAGGAGGTTAAAGAACGGTTGAGTCAAGTCAGACACGAGGTAAGGGAACTTCTTAACCCAACTTCAATTCTTTGGGTTAATCTCCTACTTTCAAATTATGTCATGATATTGTTATGTCATATCTTGTATTTGTACTTTCTTTATGTGTAATTATAGTGAATACACATAATAGATATATTTTATTTAAATGATATTTGTAAGGGAATTTCTTAACCCAACTTCCATTCTTTGGGTTAATCTCCTATTTTCAAATTATTTCATGATATTATTATGTCCTATTTTGTATTTTTACTTAATTTATGTGTACCTATAGTGAATACACATAATATATCTATTTTATTTAAAAAATTATCTTTTTAAGGACTTCGTTTCAATCACCATCCATTGAGACATATTTTGTTTTATACACAAATTTCTTTTATACGGTGTATAAACCCCTTTGACTTTTACGTTTATTCAAAAGGAATATTTTTTTTATACGAAGAGTTTTGCTAAACGACAAAAGGGAATGTTTTTCTTTCCGTACTTATGCGGCGACAACGACTTCTCCGCCGCTGTGACCATTATTTGAGTTTCGGCTTCCTCTACAAGCCATCATTTTTTTAATGAAAAATAAATACAAAGTTTTAACTTTCTTTTATTTTGGTATTGAAAATGGTTATGAAAGCATTTTTATTATATCAATGTGTTGTAGTGATATCTTGTGATTGAAATGTGGAAATGTTATGTTTCCTTTATGCATGTTTTATGTGATATGATTATGTTATGGTTTATGATATGTTTAAACCTGTTCATATGAGGAATGTATTGGACTTAATAAGTGACGGGTGGAGCCCGCTATAGCTCCTCGATGCATCGGCAGGTCTCATGAGACAACTAGACGTGGAATTGGCCGAGGCCCTTTCCCAATTTGATTTATGGTTTTGGCCGAGGCCTTAATCATTTTAGATGTCTTGGCCGAGGCCTTGACAAAATGTTTCAGAATGTCCGGCATTATACATTCCCTCATTATGAAAGTGGTTATTGTTATTGCATGTGATTATTCGACCAGTAGAATATCCATGTGAAGAAGTGAATGGCATTATCTCATTTTACTTTTGCCATATTATGTTGAAGTTCATGTTTAAAAGGCTTTTGTTTTATTTATACATTGCCTTAATTGTTAATGATTATTTATGAAAGCTTCCGCATTATTTTTATCCTTACTGAGCATCTGAGCTCACCCCTTTCAATGTTTTAATATTTTCCAGGATGTGAAGAAGTATTTTATGAATGACCTGCAGGGATAGTCAGAAGAGGATATGAGTGTGGACTATGGAGACTTTGTTATTGTAGTTTTTCACTTTATGATGTAATGTAACGTTTACAAATGTATCTAGTGTTTCCAAGGCTACTAAACTAATCGGTCTTTCGAGACTTGATCTTTTGTGATCATGCCAATGTTACGAAGCAATGCACCGACTCTGGGTAGCTGGGGTCGGGGCGTTACAGTTGGTATCAGAGGCAGTTTAGTACTAACCTTGGAAGCTAGATTTAGATAAACTCTGATTAGAGCACATAGCCCAAAGATATACTTTGAGGATTAGTATAGAAGAACTTCCTAGAATTTTGGTATTATAGAGATGTTATGAGTTTTCCGAGCAATACATCCCTGTCTGGATACGAGCAGGTAGAGGCGGCTCTGGCACAGATGTACCTAGGGGTAAAACCCGAAAACACCGCTTTGAGCTAGACTCGAACGGGAACTGGTGCACGACAACGGGCCTTGCTGCACTCTTGGTTACGACACTCCCGGGGGATATGCTTAAGATAATTCTCATTTTCTTTACAAACCACTATGAACGGTTATGAGTATATACTTTCTCAAATAAAACCTTTTTATGATTATGGATTATATCCATAAATAGTTCAATTTATGTTAAGTATTATACAAGTATAGAATTATGTATTTTGATTCATAAACTAATCTGGTTTATGCCATTGTTTAGAAATGGCGCCTAGTAGAAGGAATGGAAACTGTATCAATGCACGAACTCCGTGTAGGGATTGCCCTCCTGCTCAAGATAATTATTGTGGACCTGGAGAGACAACTGGTGCTGATCAACTTATTACCATACTGGGACAACTCACGCAGGTTATGAATAACAACCTTACTCGTATGGAGCACCCTGATCCGCAACGTGGAGGATCAATGCTAGATCGTTTCATGAGGCAACAACCACCAACCTTTAATGGGAGTTAAAATCCTATAGTAGCTGAGCAATGGATAAATTCCTTAGAGAAAATATTCCATGCCTTGGGGAGTAGTGAAAGGGAGAAGGTTGTCATGGCAGTTTACCGCCTCACTGGAGATGCCGATCAGTGGTGGTCGCTGATTCAAAACACAAAGGAAGATGATGACATATCGAATATGGAATGGAGGGAGTTCAAAGAGCTTTTCTTAGAAAAATACTTTCCTCGTGACCATTGAGCAGATATGGAAAGGCAATTTCTTAGTCTGAGGCAGAAGGAGGATGAGAATGTCGCAAAGTATGAGGCTAACTTTACAAGGTTAGCAAGGTATGCTGCAGATTACATACGTAACCCAAGGAGTAAGATTGATCGTTTCTTTGATGGGTTAAAACCATTTCTCCGTCGAGCTTTGGTATCACAATCCTTCTCATCATACAAAGATATTGTCTCGTGTACTATCAAGACAGAAAAGGAATTCTCTAAGTCTTATGACAACAAAGTAAAGCAAGAGAAGAAGAGAACGGTGGAACAAGAGACAGATAATGAGAAAAAGGGAAAGAAGGATTTTCCATTATGTGATAATTGTGGGAAGAATCACCCTGGTACTTGCCTAAAAGGAATGGGAGTTTGTTATAAATGTGGAGAAAAGGGTCACCAGGCTCGTGATTGCAAGGAAAAGAAAGAGGCTGTCAAAGTTGAATGCTACAATTGTAGAGAAATGGGTCATTATGCAAATGAATGTCCTAGGCGTCAAGGAAACTTACCTCAGAAAAGGCCAAGGGATCAAGGACAATCTTATGCTATTACTACAGTTGAAACAGAATAACTAATGTATTGGTGCTTTTGAACTCATGGATTATATTCTGGTTATTAGAATAATGTGATCTATATAAGGATTGTACTGCAGTACTTGTTGGTTTCAGTAAGGTTTTAATATGATTAAGGTAATCATATTTTTAGTATGTGACAATAAGAGAAACTTTTCTTTGTTTGGGGAATCTGATGTTACAATTGATTTTGGAATTTAGAGACCTTTTAGAGAAAGTCTGGATGGAGGTATTTTGGATAACTATTAAGGTTGGAATGGATTAAGTTGAACCATGGATAGTATTGTTTAAGGTTAAAGAATTTCTGAAGATTATTTTGGAATATTATAATACTATAGTTTTAGGAAAAGGACAACCTGCAGGGTGGGGCATAACCTGACGCGTCGGACAAAGCTGCAGGAATCGAACCCACAACCATAGTGCGACAGGCCTTTATTTTCTACCACTAGCCTATAGGAAGTCCCTGGTTATTACAAAATAGTTTTACTAATCTAAATAGTATGTGTTAACATTTTGAACCTTATACAATTAGGATAAATAGAATATTTTTGAGTTCCGTTACCATTTGGAGTAAAAGATGGGTTTGTGGCAAAAATTTATTAACGAATGAAAGTATACATAACAAGTATGTAAATTCCATTACGTTCTTAGTAAATCTCCTAAATAAATTCCTCAACATAATAAAAGGTAACTTAAAACAAAAATGTTGTCGGTTAACTTTTCCAACTGGGGATTCAATGACCGTTTAACCAATCACAAGTTTGTGATTTTCTTATGGTTAAACTTTCTCCTAATCCTGTTTTCTATAACTCTACATCAGACCTTGATGGTTTGTTTCTCCTCCATATCCATATTTTCATATAATCCTAGAATGGGCTATATCGGGTGACCTTTGTAATTATCCTGCTTTCTTTTAACGTTATATATTTATTAACCTTATTTCCGATGTGGGTTTTCCTCAAAGGTATTGTCTCTTTTCAACCTTTTATTTTCAAAGAAAAATTTCAAATTGCGAGGACGCAATTTATTGAAGGAGGGGAGAATGTAACACCCCGAGCTTCCACGATACGCTTCTCATTCAATAATGAAATAGCTTGCATTGAACGCAACTTCGAGTTCTAAAACACCGCGACTAATCAAAGTAGCCGTTATGAATAGTAATAACCACTTTTTAAAATTATAGAAATTTTATATGTCAAAATGGACTTCATTTTTGTATTCGTAATATCGAAATTAGCCTATGTTGAATTTTTGGTATTTTTCTGAGAACTTCTAAAATTTTATAAATAGTGAAAAATACTTAAAACAACTTTTTTAATAAAAATAATTTATAGTGATAAATTATAATATTTGATCGTTTTAAAGTATAATTAGAATATATTTTTACCATTTTATCCAATGGTGGTCATTAGAATTAATTTAACATTGAAATTGGACATAAACAATTGCCAATCTTTTGATATAAATTGTTTCTTAAAAACACGCTATTTGTTGTGACAGCGGGAATTAATTATAAAATTAATTAATGCAACTAATATGTTTGGAATTTTGTAAAATAGACATCATTTTTCAATTCGGAATATCAATTATAGCTTAGGGTGAAATTTTGGCCTTATTCTGAAAAACTTCAATTTTTGATGAATAGTGAAACCACTAAGTGGTTGTTAAATAACTGATTTTTCGTTTAAATGAAAGTTTACCACTAATGTGTATTGAATTTTGAAAATCCGACATACATGGTTGTCATTAGTATGTAAAATGTGGTTCAATGGGATAAAAATAATTTTTTGGTGAATAGTAACTTATTAAGTCTTAATCGCGATTAGTGGTAATTAGTGTAGTTTAAGGTATAAATAATACTTTAATAATATGAAATGACCTAGACACATGTCCCAACCTCATTGGGTGTGTCATGGCCGACCAAGACAAGCCATGGCCTAACTTGGGGACCCCATGGATCCACTTTTGTTGGGAAATAACATAAATTACTTTTTATTTAATGTTAAAGTGAAAATGACACTAACATAAAGTGTTTTACTAAAACAATTTTTAAGTAGGGTTACACAAGTCCAAATTTTGACTATAAATATTCATTAGAAAGATAAAAAGATTTCCTACATCATAGTATTTTTTTTATAATTTTTAGACATTAAATAAATTAAATTATTTATGACATCATTATGATGTGGCGATGACCTCATTATTTAACGATTTAAATAAAATGAGAAGATAATTCAAAATCCAAGGCTTACACTTGTCCAAAGCCTATTGGATGAAGAGATTTCGAAACCTTATCACCTTAGCCTCGAATTATATAAGTGTGGGACCTTTAGAATCCGAAAAGCATTGTGAAATAATGAAACATTTCAATCTTTCCAAAAGTGCCCCTCCTCTCCACTTATAAAAGGCCCCCACCTCTACCTCATTTCACACACTCTTCAAGCCATTGGCTCGGCCAACCCCTGCCCATTTGCTCTCTCCACATCCCTCTCCTCATCCTAGAGGATTCCCTTTGGGCAGAATCCTTTCAAAGGAAGCCTTTAGGCTCAACTCAAAAGGAGTTACACTTTTTAAGGTAATTCATTCTCTCATGTTCTTTTGTTTTATTTTGCTTCTCCAACCCCCTAAACTCTTTTTATTTACTTCTGTTGTAACAACACCAGTATCTTAAATATACTAGGATGTTGTTATAAGATTTATTTGAGCTACACTTCCACACAACTACATCAAATGGTTAAAGAACATAAGGTTTCCGTGGATGGCGAAATTCTGCCTCCCGAAACGATGATTGTTCAACACTCATTTAACACCTTCAAAGGTGGCCATTATGATGTCACTATTTTTATATATGATATATAATATGTTTATGTTTTCCTTAAGCTTCTGTTTTTTTTCATTTTGGGCATACCTTTATGGTTTCCATTATGGGTAAAACACGATATCTTCATTTTAGGAAGTGCGGACTACCGCCCCCTCAAAGTGATTTGAATCGTTAATGCCATATGTGGGATGTATAAAGGATGGAGTAAATGGTATTATACACTATATTATACTGGAATTATATTATACATTTATATCATTATGATTTAGTTCCATTAAATATGAAATTGAAATGAAAGTAGCGTTCATGCGTACGTACGGCTTACCGTCTCCATGAACGGTGCATTTCATTTCTTACCTCTAAATGTTACGTAATATTATAAATGAATGTATATACTGGATATATAAGATATATATGACATATAAATCATGAATATAATTCTGGATATAATGGATATTTCACCACATAAACAACTTGTAATTATAAGAAGATTATTGTTGACTCAAGTACCAAAGATCGACAAAACGACCGTTATTAACTTAAATAATTACATAATGTTCATATCATTGTAATAAGTGATATAATAAGGATAATGAAGTTGAAAATGGTTCTTAATAAGGTATATATTAACTCTAGTTTATTATTCAGGAGGTTAAAGAACGGTTGAGTCAAGTCAGACACGAGGTAAGGGAACTTCTTAACCCAACTTCAATTCTTTGGGTTAATCTCCTACTTTCAAATTATGTCATGATATTGTTATGTCATATCTTGTATTTGTACTTTCTTTATGTGTAATTATAGTGAATACACATAATAGATATATTTTATTTAAATGATATTTGTAAGGGAATTTCTTAACCCAACTTCCATTCTTTGGGTTAATCTCCTATTTTCAAATTATTTCATGATATTATTATGTCCTATTTTGTATTTTTACTTAATTTATGTGTACCTATAGTGAATACACATAATATATCTATTTTATTTAAAAAATTATCTTTTTAAGGACTTCGTTTCAATCACCATCCATTGAGACATATTTTGTTTTATACACAAATTTCTTTTATACGGTGTATAAACCCCTTTGACTTTTACGTTTATTCAAAAGGAATATTTTTTTTATACGAAGAGTTTTGCTAAACGACAAAAGGGAATGTTTTTCTTTCCGTACTTATGCGGCGACAACGACTTCTCCGCCGCTGTGACCATTATTTGAGTTTCGGCTTCCTCTACAAGCCATCATTTTTTTAATGAAAAATAAATACAAAGTTTTAACTTTCTTTTATTTTGGTATTGAAAATGGTTATGAAAGCATTTTTATTATATCAATGTGTTGTAGTGATATCTTGTGATTGAAATGTGGAAATGTTATGTTTCCTTTATGCATGTTTTATGTGATATGATTATGTTATGGTTTATGATATGTTTAAACCTGTTCATATGAGGAATGTATTGGACTTAATAAGTGACGGGTGGAGCCCGCTATAGCTCCTCGATGCATCGGCAGGTCTCATGAGACAACTAGACGTGGAATTGGCCGAGGCCCTTTCCCAATTTGATTTATGGTTTTGGCCGAGGCCTTAATCATTTTAGATGTCTTGGCCGAGGCCTTGACAAAATGTTTCAGAATGTCCGGCATTATACATTCCCTCATTATGAAAGTGGTTATTGTTATTGCATGTGATTATTCGACCAGTAGAATATCCATGTGAAGAAGTGAATGGCATTATCTCATTTTACTTTTTCCATATTATGTTGAAGTTCATGTTTAAAAGGCTTTTGTTTTATTTATACATTGCCTTAATTGTTAATGATTATTTATGAAAGCTTCCGCATTATTGTTATCCTTACTGAGCATCTGAGCTCACCCCTTTCAATGTTTTAATATTTTCCAGGATGTGAAGAAGTATTTTATGAATGACCTGCAGGGATAGTCAGAAGAGGATATGAGTGTGGACTATGGAGACTTTGTTATTGTAGTTTTTCACTTTATGATGTAATGTAACGTTTACAAATGTATCTAGTGTTTCCAAGGCTACTAAACTAATCGGTCTTTCGAGACTTGATCTTTTGTGATCATGCCAATGTTACGAAGCAATGCACCGACTCTGGGTAGCTGGGGTCGGGGCGTTACACCATGTGTGTGATATGCTTACTTAGTGCTTGTCACTAACCCCCAGCCTATTAGAGGTGGGATTGGGGTGTCACACTTGGATTACCGCCTAACAAGTAGGCACTAGTTGGTAAAGTCATGAAAAAAACTCATTCATAAGATGTATAAATCATGAAACCTTCTTTTAAATCTTTGACACCTTAGTTTTAACCTAATTAATTCATGGTCATCATCTAGTAAAATCCTTCATAATGGTTTATACAGAAAATGTGAATTAACCTAAGAATGTCCCTCCGAGTTGTCAAAACAGGTGTGTAATAAGGTCCCATTCACCGTGAACCATAATTACGGCTAAGATATACTCAACTAACTCCTTTCGGGGTTATTAACTCTATATTCATCTGTTCCAAAACAATGTTCAATTTTATTATCCAGATAGAGATATATTTTGAGGGATACTGTATCTACCGTACCAAAACTTTATGATGTTATCATATACTTAGGATTATTCTCAGGGGTTTCATCATAGTTATATAATACTAATCTCCAAAAAACAATTAAAACCAAATATAATACCAACTAAGGAAAACCAACCATTTCATATATATATATTGCATCTATTTAGATAAATATTCAATAAATCTCATAATAATACACACCCCAGAACCATAAAAGGTATAGTGTACTTGGAGACTCTAGATACACAAATTATTTCATGAAATATATTCAACATATCCCATAAAGTTTTTCTCACATTATAACCTTCTTTGAAAAAACCTACTTAAACCATTCTTCACAACCTAGACAAAAGGAAACATAGGAAAAGGTGAGCTTAGATTCTTAGTAAGAGTAAACGCGGGAGATATTAATTTATGATCACATGCACGAATAAAATAAGAATAAGGGTATGAGATCATGATCATAACTTAAAAAATTTCATAACCGATTTTTCATAGATCATAAACATAATTTACATAATAAAACATTATCATTTCAAAAGATATTAATCATAAGAGTGAGGAATCATCATACATCAATCCTCAACCATGATTTCAAATCATATGCATAACAACATGTCATAATAGTGTGGCACCATCATAGACATATAAACCATATCATATATCAAGGTTAACTACTATAACCATCATATAATAGTGAATAAAACATCACAACCTATTTCCCATATCATAGTGGATCAGGAATCACCACCTGTTTCCCATATCATAGTGGATTAGACATCCCTACCTGTTTCCCATAGTGGATCAAGAACACTAACTTGTTTCCCATATTTTTCACATGAGATATAAGGATTTACCTAATAAATTAGAGGGATATAATGAACCTAACCATCACATAATAAAATCCATAAATATGTATACCATAAGATTATAAACCATTGATTATTTCAATATATCATAACCCATGGAAAGGAAATTGGTTCCATAAAGATCTCATCCCAAATTAATTAACCTATGGGAAAGAAACAAGTTTCCTATAATCATCATAATCATAAGACATCTAAAGAAAGTATATGGTATCATAAAATAATAACCCCATTAAAGCATAAAAATCCTTAAAGGATGGTGACATAGATGAAAAATACTTTTAAAAGAGCATTTGAACCATTCTTTGAAAACATGAGAAAAATATCCTTATCTTTTGATAACATTTAAACTAAAAATTCACATAATATTAATAAAATAATTTTATTTAAAAATAAACATGAAAAAATATAAATTAATATTCAAATAAAAGAATGGTCATGATGGTAATAAGATCTGTTCATGCTGTATATGTTCAAAGAAAATATTTCTTTCACACCTTTATAAAAATTTAAAAATGAATCATTCAAAAAAACATTTCTCTAAAAATATTACTTTTTAAACCTCTATAAATAAATAAAAATATATTGAAAATGACCATTTTAAAACAATTAAATTATATTTATTAACTTTCATAAAACAATTTTGAAGATTATGGACATGGAAGAAAAAGTTCACCGACCAAAGAGGAAGAATTACTGACTTTTTTTTTAAAATTTTATCGATCATTTTTACTACCAAATAGAGAAAAATGTTACTAATATATAAAAATTATAGGAATAAATATATAAGAATAAAATGGATGGGTTATGAAGGATAATATCTATATAATTTTTTGTAATGGAAATCTAGCATAAACAATCCCAAAAAGAAATGAGATTATAACATAAAACCTTACTACTTTGGTAATATCTGAATCAAAACCTCATAAAATAGAGAACCTAAAATGGTTTTTAAATCCCCTTAATTTTCATGTGAATCATCATAAAATATGTTCATGGGTAGTATATACACCACACAAAAGAAAAAAGTGGTGAATATGGCATATGTCTCATAGAAATAAAATTGAGATGAGAAACCCTTACCTCAAGTCTCATCTTGATTTATACATGTTTGAAACTCTTTTATAATAAAAATAGATCTATTATACATATATTTAATAACCATAATCACTATAGCATCCCGTCTTTTTATAACATAACTTTTCATTCCATTACACGGAATTGAGGATCTTTAAGGTTTAGTGTCTTGGAAACAAGGAACATAAAACATGAAAAAAAACATTCTTCTTAAACACTTTAAAGGCTTCTCCTAATGTTCACCCAAGGCTCATTACTGCATCTCATAACCTGGGGACATACATCAAAAGGAAGGGTGAGCAGATGGCCCAACAAGGGAAACAAGTGAAACATTTTACATATGAACTTGAGATACATCAATAAAATCATGAAAAGAACTTTAATGCATGAAAATGAAATCATGAGGCATATCATAATAAAAATAAAACTTTTTCATAACTTGAAGATGTGGCTACATCATTTAACATAGAAAATCATGAACATATCACCAAGGTCCATCCCCAAGGTGTCATTTTAAAATTACCAAGGTTATTCACCAAGGTATCGTGAAAATTGTAATCTCTAGTGGTTACATCATTACCCAATGCATTGGAGCGCTATCAGGGCGCACCCTTAAATTTGCCTTTATTATCATGTGAGCCACATATATCATCATCAAACATTTCATAAATAACCCATATAGCATAAAATAAAAGGGTTTCATTTCATAATCACAACGTTTTAAAAAACTGCTTTAAAGACATGATCTTTACGTCACTTTAAAACCCACAGAAAAGGAAGGTGGGTCTCATGTATGTAAATCCCAGAATTTAAAATAGAACATTTTGGTATATATGTGAATACCCCTTTAGAAGAAAGAGCTTTGAGTATTCACTTAATAAAATAAAAGAACTTTAGAAAAAAGAGATAGACATTTTGAGACAGAAATTCTACAGCATAACGGCAATGTTTCGAGGTTTTAGAAGACATTAAAAGAGAGGTAAAATGGGTCAAACATTCATAAATGACCCATAAAATAGTACATGGACAGAATAAGAAGGATACATGATCATGGTAATGAAATTTCAAGGACATACCATTTGAAATGAAAAACATGGAAGGAAGAAAAAAAAATTAGATTTCTCTTATGAAAGTTCGGCAGCCTAACGGCGTTACTTAAACATCAACAAAAATGATTTTAAAAGATCAAATAGGGTCTCTCATCATGTGAACATAAGAGTTAAGTATGATAGATATAAATATAATTCCCCAAAATAACAAAAAGGAACTTGAAAGAATTGACATGAAAGTAGAACTTCAAAATGAGAAGGGTGAAGAACCACTTAAAAATTCGGCAGCCTAACGGCGCCACTTAAAACATCAAAATACTGAATTGAAGAGATCAAATGGGGTCTATCATCATATGAACATAAGAGTCAAGTATGATATATATATAGAGATAATACCCCAATATAACAAAAAGGAACTTGAAATAATTGACATGAAAGTAGAACTTCAAAATGAGAAGTGTGTAGAACCACTTAAAAATTCGGCAGCCTAACGGCGCCACTTAAAACTTCAAAATACTGAATTGAAGCGATCAAATGGGGTCTCTCATAATATGATCATAAAAGATCAGTATGATAATTTAGAGATCATACCCCAACATAATAAAAAGGAACATGAAAGACTTGAATGAAAATAGAACTTGAAAACGAGGAAGGTGAAAGAATCCCTTAAAAAATTCGGCAGCCTAACGGCGTCACTTAAACATTCTTAAAACGAATTGATGAGAGCAAGGGGGGTCTCTCGTCATATGAACATGAAATAGGCAGTAGGATGAATATAAAAGAACATCCTCCAACATAAGAACATGGAGTATAAAAGAAATGACATAAAAGAGATTACTTGAAAAGAAAGAGAGAGGTCAGATCCCTTACCTTAAAATGTAACTCTTAAACCTCAAAGGTTGGGACCTTGAGGGCTTGGGGGCACCTTGGGAGGAATCCTTGGGAGGTAATGAGACCAGAAATTCGTTGGGAATGAGTGGGGAGTTGAATGGATGAGAGGAGGGCTTGGTATTTATAGGGAAAGTGAGGGGACAAGGCATTAATGGCCAAGGGACACCTCATATGTGCTTTTCTCAAACCCATGTGCTCTCCCTTGTCATTTATCATGGAGTTAGGCCACATGGGGCCCCCAAAACAATAATTCATCACCCTTGGCCGGCCAAACCTCAAAAGATCTCATGAAATCATCATGACACCGTTATGATGTCATTAAACATACCGAAACCCTAAAACTGTATTTTTACTATTCACTGAAAATTCAACTTTCTCAGAAAAATCCCAAAATTTCACATTAACCAAATATCAATGCTCTGATTTAAAAAATGAAGTCGATTTTAGAAAAATAATTTTCTAAATATTTTTAATTTAATTTTTAAATAAAAACACTATTCATCGAAAATTCATTTTTTTCAGAAAAAACCCCAAAAATTACCATAACATAATATCGATGCACTGAGTTCAAAAATAAGGTCATTTTTATAAAAATAATTTTCTAATTATTTTTAATTAAATTTTTAATTAAAAAACACTATTCATCCTAAAAACTAATACTTGAATAATAATTAATGAAACCATTATTTAACTATTTTATTGAATCACATTACTTAATCAAGGTGCCTAGATTATTTTAAAACTTTCTTTAAGTGAGATTACTAATCCATTTGGTCATATTACTAATCCTAATCATAAAATCACTATTCATAATTTACTATTCATCAAAAATCAAGTTGATCTTATTAGACTCTAAATTTAGTACTGAACATAATTGCAGAAGACCATTTTTTGAAAATCATTACACATTTTTAATTATTTAGGGTTTACATAAACATATTTAAAATATCATTTTTCTAAAATTCATCAAAAATATGCATACTATATTTATCCGGTCATTTCAAAATTCATAAACTTCATCATAAGAAGAAATCCCAATTTTTATTTAAAACAAGGATTACACAAGGTAGTTACGGTCTCGTTACATAACCCTTTATAATACCAGCATAGGACCTAAGAGTAAGGTGTGCTAGGGTGATAGAAGCTTGGGGCGGCTCAGTCAACATTGCCCGAGTAGTAATTTCTATCAGTTTGAACTTCTCACGAAGGCGATTCCGTTCCAGCTTCACATGATGAAGTTCGGCTTGGATTTGATCCAGAGAAAAGCCCAGTGGTGCTACCTCCTTCCCAAGCTCTGTTAGATGGGCTTCGATCGGTCCAAGACTACTAGGTGAGGCCATCAAATCTTCTTTCTATAATAATTAACCAAGATTACCTATATTTAGAGACAATAATCAAAACATTTTGTTCACAGCGGTCATATTGACCGATGGTTATATAATAGTCAAAACCCACTGATCTCATTTTAATTATAATCATGTTTATCAAATAAAACATTTTTGTTGAGTATAACAATAACACATAAAATTAGGAAACAAAATTTATTTAAAAATTTCGGGTCGTTACAATCTTCCCCCCTTAAGAAATTGCGTCCTCGCAATTTTAAAATTGGGTTTTGAAATTTCATTGAAAGTCCCACATCGGAAAAGGAGTCAGTAAAACTATTACTTTAAAATAAAGAAAGGGAAGTACAAAGGTCACCCGAGTTAACCCACACTAGGGTTCCATGTAGGAAAACATGGACATGGAGGAGAAAACAAAGGGTCAAGTTCTGAGGGAGAGTGATAGAGAACATGATTAGGAGAAAGTTAACCATGAGAAAATCCGAAACTTATGATGTGTGTAAATGGTCTTTGATTACCTAGTAGGAAACGTAAACCAACAACATTTTTGTTTTACGCTTCTTTTCATAATTTTGAGGATTTCATTTACTACATAGAACAAAAACATAAGAAAATATACCTACCTTCAAGTAGAGTTTCATCCTTTAACAAGTCCCTACAAACACTAATCTTTTCTCCAAATGATGAGAATTCAAAAACACTTGGTCTCATAAAAGCACAAGAATCATCTTCTATAGAATCACATAATCTAAAAAAGATTAACTATCTATTTCTTCTATCTTTAAACATTATCCCAAAAACAGAAAGGTTAAGGTAAAACAACTCTTCAAAAAGAAAGAATCCCATAGGAATAGAAACTACTTTTAAATCATCAAAGTTCCATGGTACTACCCAAAGTTCATCATAGACCATTCCATAAATAACGATCCTTAAAATTCCTCAAAACAAACCAAACTAAGATTGAAACCCAAATACAATAAGGATTTGATAACATAGTCTTCCAAAACAACTTCATTGTTCATCTCCAGACAACATCAACCACTCCTAACATCTTATAAAAAAAGTAGCTAACCTAAACATATTTTACCCAAGATAGGTTAGTCATTCCCATAAGTAACCTAAATTACTATAAGTTCACCTTAAATTCATCGATTCTTCAAAATATAAGTCAACCTTACTCCTCAATGAAAATACCGTAGTAATCTATTTACCTCGATCAAATATGGTTCCCAAAATAATGAACGTCTTCCAAAATAATAATCATGTTTTAATCCCCTAATCATCCCTGTCATATTAATACGAAAATCATCGCATTTCCTATCACATTGGTTGTCAGAACATGTTCTTCCATTTCCCACCATTAACTAAGAAGAGAAAGCATAATTAGGGGCTTAAGTACTTAGCTAATAATCATGAAAAGGAACTGAAAGAATATAAGGATAACTTGTATATGAAAGGTATACCCTAACTTGTGATCTCCTAGGTTCCCATCTAGGTTATGAATGATCATATATTCTTATGTGAACCTTTATTTTATTTTATCTTTGTTCCTTTAACAATGGTTCATACCAAGCTTATAAATTTACCAAAGCATATCCCCCGGGAGTGTCGTAACCAAGAGTGCAGCAAGGCCCGTTGTCGTGTACCAGTTCCCGTTCGAGTCTAGCTCAAAGCGGTGTTTTTGGGTTTTACCCCTATGTACATCTGTGCCAGAGCCACCTCTACCTGCTCGTATCCAGACAAGGATGTATTTGCTTGGCAACCCCTTACTCAATACTCACCAAAATACCAGGAAGATTTCATATATTAAACTTTTCTATAGGTTTCCTCCTATAGTTTTCATATCCTAATTTCCACAAATAACTAAACCATCCTTTGATACCAACTATAGCATCCCGTCTTTTTATAACATAACTTTTCATTCCATTACACGGAATTGAGGATCTTTAAGGTTTAGTGTCTTGGAAACAAGGAACATAAAACATGAAAAAAAAACATTCTTCTTAAACACTTGAAAGGCTTCTCCTCATGTTCACCCTAGTCTCATTACTGCATCTCATAACCTGGGGACATACATCAAAAGGAAGGGTGAGCAGATGGCCCAGCAAGGGAAACAAGTGAAACATTTTACATATGAACTTGAGATACATCAATAAAGTCATGAAAAGAACTTTAATGCATGAAAATGAAATCATGAGGCATATCATAATAAAAATAAAACTTTTTCATAACTTGAAGATGTGGCTACATCATTTAACATAGACAATCATGAACATATCACCAAGGTCCATCCCCAAGGTGTCATTTTAAAATTACCAAGGTTATTCATCAAGGTATCGTGAAAATTGTAATCTCTAGTGGTTACATCATTACCCAATGCATTGGAGAGCTATCAGGGCGCACCCTTAAATTTGCCTTTATTATCATGTGAGCCACATATATCATCATCAAACATTTCATAAATAACCCATATAGCATAAAATAAAAGGGTTTCATTTCATAATCACAACGTTTTAAAAAACTGCTTTAAAGACATGATCTTTACGTCACTTTAAAACCCACAGAAAAGGAAGGTGGGTCTCATGTATGTAAATCCCAGAATTTAAAATAGAACATTTTGTTATATATGTGAATAACCCTTTATAATAAATATCTTTGAGTATTAACTTAATAAAATAAAATAACTTTAGAAAAAAGAGATAGACATTTTGAGACAGAAATTCTACAGCATAACGGCAATGTTCTGAGGTTTTAGAAGACATTAAAAGAGAGGTAAAATGGGTCAAACATTCATAAATGACCCATAAAATAGTACATGGACAGAATAAGAAGGATACATGATCATGGTAATGAAATTTCAAGGACATACCATTTGAAATGAAAAACATGGAAGGAAGAAAAAAAAATTAGATTTCTCTTATGAAAGTTCGGCAGCCTAACTGCGTTACTTAAACATCAACAAAAATGATTTGAAAAGATCAAATAGGGTCTCTCATCATGTGAACATAAGAGTTAAGTATGATAGATATAGAGATAATTCCCCAACATAACAAAAAGGAACTTGAAAGAATTGACATGAAAGTAGAACTTCAAAACGAGAAGGGTGAAGAACCACTTAAAAATTCGGCAGCCTAACGGCGCCACTTAAAACATCAAAATACTGAATTGAAGAGATCAAATGGGGTCTCTCATCATATGAAAATAAGAGTCCAGTATGATATATATAGAGATCATACCCCAATATAACAAAAAGGAACTTGAAATAATTGACATGAAAGTAGAACTTCAAAACGAGAAGGGTGAAGAACCACTTAAAAATTCGGCAGCCTAACAGCGCCACTTAAAACTTCAAAATACTGAATTGAAGCGATCAAATGGGGTCTCTCATCATATGATCATAAAAGATCAGTATGATAATTTAGAGATCATACCCCAACATAATAAAAAGGAACATTAAAGACTTGAATGAAAATAGAACTTGAAAACGAGGAAGGTGAAAGAATCCCTTAAAAAATTCGGCAGCCTAACGGCGTCACTTAAACATTCTTAAAACGAATTGATGAGAGCAAGGGGGGTCTCTCGTCATATGAACATGAAATAGGCAGTAGGATGAATATAAAATAACATCCTCCAACATAAGAACATGGAGTATAAAAGAAATGACATAAAAGAGATTACTTGAAAAGAAAGAGAGAGGTCGGATCCCTTACCTTAAAATGTAACTCTTAAACCTCAAAGGTTGGGACCTTGAGGGCTTGGGGGCACCTTGGGAGGACTCCTTGGGAGGTAATGAGACCAGAAATTCGTTGGGAATGAGTGGGGAGTCGAATGGATGAGAGGAGGGCTTGGTATTTATAGGGAAAGTGAGGGGACAAGGCATTAATGGCCAAGGGACACCTCACATGTGCTTTTCTCAAACCCATGTGCTCTCCCTTGTCATTTATCATGGAGTTAGGCCACATGGGGCCCCCAAAACAATAATTCATCACCCTTGGCCGGCCAAACCTCAAAATATCTCATGACATCATCATGACACCGTTATGATGTCATTAAACATACCGAAACCCTAAAACTGTATTTTTACTATTCACTGAAAATTCAACTTTCTCAGAAAAATCCCAAAATTTCACATTAACCAAATATCAATGCTCTGATTTAAAAAATGAAGTCGATTTTAGAAAAATAATTTTCTAAATATTTTTAATTTAATTTTTAAATAAAAACACTATTCATCGAAAATTCATTTTTTTCAGAAAAAACCCCAAAAATTACCATAACATAATATCGATGCACTGAGTTAAAAAATAAGGTCATTTTTATAAAAATAATTTTCTAATTATTTTTAATTAAATTTTTCATTAAAAAACACTATTCATCCTAAAAACTAATACTTGAATAATAATTAATGAAACCATTATTTAACTATTTTATTGAATCACATTACTTAATCAAGGTGCCTAGATTATTTTAAAACTTTCTTTAAGTGAGATTACTAATCCATTTGGTCATATTACTAATCCTAATCATAAAATCACTATTCATAATTTACTATTCATCAAAAATCAAGTTGATCTTATTAGACTCTAAATTTAGTACTGAACATAATTGCAGAAGACCATTTTTTGAAAATCATTACACATTTTTAATTATTTAGGGTTTACATAAACATATTTAAAATATCATTTTTCTAAAATTCATCAAAAATATGCATACTATATTTATCCGGTCATTTCAAAATTCATAAACTTCATCATAAGAAGAAATCCCAATTTTTATTTAAAACAAGGATTACACAAGGTAGTTACGGTCTCGTTACATAACCCCTTATAATACCATCATAGGACCTAAGAGTAAGGTGTGCTAGGGTGATAGAAGCTTGGGGCGGCTCAGTCAACATTGCCCGAGTAGTAATTTCTATCAGTTTGAACTTCTCACGAAGACGATTCCGTTCCAGCTTCACATGATGAAGTTCGGCTTGGATTTGATCCAGAGCAAAGCCCAGTGGTGCTACCTCCTTCCCAAGCTCTGTTAGGTGGGCTTCGATCGGTCCAAGACTACTAGGTGAGGCCATCGAATCTTCTTTCTATAATAATTAACCAAGATTACATATATTTAGAGACAATAATCAAAACATTTTGTTCACAGCGGTCATATTGACCGATGGTTATATAATAGTCAAAACCCACTGATCTCATTTTAATTATAATCATGTTTATCAAATAAAATTTTTTTGTTGAGTATAACAATAACACATAAAATTAGGAAACAAAATTTATTTAAAAATTTCGGGTCGTTACAATCACACACACACACATATATATATATCATACTGTATATGTTTTACTTATAAAATATTATTACATGTTTATTAACTATTCGTTATTAAAATCACTCTTCCGGGTGATAACTGCTTCGTAATTCATGAATGTTTCAGTTTGGAAATCCAAATAATTATACTTTTATCATAGTTAAATAATATATATAATATTAATAATGTAATTATTATAATATATAATAATTATATACACTTTTATAACTATTAATATAAAGCAATGATGAAAAATGAATTATATCACTTCATGGAGATGGTAGTTCGTATGTACGTACAAATGATGATTCCACTTTTCAAAGTATGGAATGAAAGACAATTTAATAATAATTCACCTTTATATAACTTTTATAATATCATAAATATCATATATATTCAATAAATTCATCATTATAACAATCAATGTGAAGTGGTGATGAAAAATGAAATGCTTTGCTTCGTAGAGGTGGTAGTCCACACGTATGCACGAGTGATGTTTTATTTTATCATAGGATGGAAAATAAGTGGATAATTGTCATGAAAACATACCCCCAAATAGTACCCCACATAGTCCATAAATGAGAGAATGGATATGGTGATTTCCTGATTCCCACCTCCATTAGGCCCTGAGTTGACGACTAGCACCAGGGGTATAATAAACATACTTATAGGAGACATTACCCTCTAAGAGAACATGAATAATAGAGAGATTAGACAAATACACCAATAAACAACTAATTAGATATATAAAAGAGATCCAAAGTATATGCATGTAATTTCATATAGTACAAAAACAACTAAAAGGAAAACTATAAGTACCAAAAAGGTAAATATGACAATGACCATGAATCCCAAATTGTTCCTGTAAAACCACAAGCTAGTAATATCTATCCCGATATCCAACCTACTCCCACTGACTAGAAAAAATGTTTATATATACATGGGGTGAGCATAATAATATACTCAGTAGGACCCCCCTAGAGTCTCTTGTGAAAAATATAAAGAAAACATACTAAATCCTAGTGAATAACAAGTGAAACCAACTCATCACCTAAACAAGTATACTAAGTTTCTAGCCTTACCATGCCTATCTATTACCAAGAATCACATAAAAGTAATCATTTATTATAATAATAAAACATCAAGTGTACCCTGATACCACTTAGCCACTATTTTTTCGGTCCGCCCCAATGTCACATGTCCTGATCCATCTCTATACAAAATAATCCAACCCAAAAACACCAGGTCTATGTATGAAAACATGCAGCTTGTGCATCACATTATCCCATACAACATCTCCACATAGTAACAAAGTAGTTTTTAGGAGTCACCATGGCCTGTATGATGTGTATCATACATTGGGTATTATACCTCAAGCCATCACATCCGTACACCAAGTAAGGTACCTCAATCCATCACAATATATACCCATCATACCTATAATGATCCTTTGAACACCATATCTGGAGACATACGTGTGTGAAGTAAAAAAAATATATCACAAACCTCTATACACATATATGGGTAAAATGAACACCATGTATACCAGCACATAATACTACTAAGAGAAGAGAGCGGGGACAGAGGGGGTAGTTAACCATCTATCCTCTCACTAGGATGTTGTGAAAAACACCCTACCAGAGTCAACTAGGTGTAAGTTTCCCTAACCAACATGGGAGGGGAAGAATATAAAATAACATAATATGAAGGATATAATATATCTCACAACGACACTATAGGAACAACATAGTCTTAGGCTCTACCATAACTATTGTTACCCAGACACCTGACTGCCAATATTAGAGACTAGATATCCTATAAGAGCACAATCATTTTGAGGAGCTACATTAAATTAATTAATTATTTTTTATAGTCATACTTTCATTAATTAATTCATTATACATTAATTAACTATCAACATTATTCCAAAATTTCATTTCATTAATTATCAGAGTGAAGTCCATGCCCTCCAGGCATATTCCAAACCAAGTTTTATGTAACACCCCAAGAATTTTAAAATAAATTTAATATAGCCTATAATGCACACAACAATGAGTATCTATGAAAAAAAATACTTTTTTTATTATAATTATTGACACAAGATAGTTATAACATAGCCATGAAATATAATTTTTTCACTTATATGATTTGAATTTCAAAAAACAGACATACATTGCTATGATTAGTAAGTTTTTTAGAGTCTAATAGGATCAACTTAATTTTTTTGTGAATAGTAACTTGACCCTTATGAATAATAATGTACCCTTATGAATATAAATTTTAAACTTATGAATAGTAACTTGACCCTTATGAATAGTAACCTTACCCATGAAATTATAAATAAAATTTAGGCACCTTATAAATGAGAGTGAATGTTTTAAAAATTAATAATTAAGTATTGATATTTTTGTGGGTAATAAATATTTAATTAAAATTATAAATTAAAAAATTGATTTAATATAAAATGTATTCATAAATAAATACTTTTTTGTGCTATGATTTTAGGATAAATTTATGAGACCTCAGTTATTTTTTGAAAGTATTATAAAATTATTTTTAAATTTAAAATATGTATTTTTCAAGTAAATAATGATTTTATTTAAAAATTAAATTTCAAATATTTAGAAAATTATTTTTATAAAATGGAGTCCATTTTTTAATTCTACACATCAAAAAATGGTTAGGGAATTTTTTTTTCAGATTTTTTTAAAATACTTGAATTTTTAGTGAATAGTAAAATGTGATAATTAACGATAAATGCTAAATACATGATTTACTAAGTCATAGGTGATGTATGGATGATGTATACACACTGGGTTCTAACTCACATGCACTTATTAATATTTTTTGTCACAATAATCAACACTATTTCTTATCTTGAGAAAAATGATAAAATAATGAATAAGATATTAAAAAATCACCCCTCTCCTCCACTATAAAAGGCACCCCTCACTCCCTCTTCTCCTCACTCCTATAAGACTTGAAGTTTCTCAATGTTATACCCAAATAATATTCCATAGTACCTACCCACGTACAAGAGCTCTTTGTCTTTCCAAAATACCAAAATCCCTTCCCTTAAGGAGATTCTCAAGGAGGTGTATTCAAGAGGCAAAATCCACTTCCCTTTTCTTTTAATTTCATTTCAAGTTCCTTTCTTTTACTATCCTCTACTCACCTCCTATGTCCAAATGATCATGATAAATCTAGTATCATCTATATACTGGAATTATATCTTGTTAATTTAAGAATCATCATCAAAATCCTTACTCTCTCTCTCTCTCTTTTATTTTAAAAATGAAATCATCGTCCGTGAGGTGCCGATTTACAACCTTTGTGGACGATGAACTTTCGTTCCTCAATTTATTCTTCAATGATGGTCATGAAACCATTTTTATGGTTGAACCAGATTATAAAATGTGTATTATATAAAATTTAATGATTCTAGAACAATCATTTTTACATGATACTAAATAATAGAACAAAACTAGTTTGTTGTGATCGAAAAACCACTGTAAAAATCTAAACGATTATCACTAAATGACTTATATAATGATTCATTCTCATAACATGTAACCAAATGATATATATAAACATTTAAAATTATTTATGTTCATTAATAATATATAAATTCAATTCTTAAGATTTATATCCATTCCACATGAAATCTATACTCATATACATGTATGCCGATCGTGAAAACCAAGGAAACAAACGCTCCCGAGCGATAAATTTGTATCTTATAACTCATCCAAAATGACATAAATGATCTTAATAAAATAATACTAAATAAAATAAATTTATATAAGGTTCTTAATTAATTAATTTATTTAATTTTATTATCCAGGATGTTAAGGTCAAGTACAGAACACGTTCAAACATAATGTAAGGGTTTTCTGAACTCACTTTCATTTCTGTGAGATATGACTTACTCACCACTAATTGTTGTGTGTGGTGTATTTATATTTAAAATTTATGTATCATACCATGAATAAATTTATTTTCATGGTATTCAATTTATCATTTTATGATTATTAATTTTGGGTAATATGATTCGATTGATTACAAAGTGGTAAGAGATTCTACCCGAACCCCCGTTTTTCCTTCGGGTTACTCTTTCTTTACCTTGACTCAAATTTAATGCTTATTTATTTTTGTCTATTTATTTTAAATTATGTTTATATGTTCCAAAATCATATATCCTAATCATATCATCCTTCTTTTATGGGGATATACATGTTTTAAAATGGTTACCTACTCAATTCTTCCGGATAAACAAGCCCAATTCAAGGGAACTTCTCAAATTCTTACCCATTTTTAAGTGCACTATGTAATCTATTTTAAGAAATAATATTTTTTATAAAATAACACATTTTATAATGAAAAAAATATCTTGTTTAATTTTTGGTTTTATGAAATCAAACATTCATTTCCACTATAAAATCTCTTTAATATTTTACTTAAAGCACACTAAAATGTTTTATTTCCAAAGTTTCATAAAAACTATTTTTACATGATTTCACTTCAGTGGGACATCATTTATGTCTCAAATATAATTTCAATTTCAATTAATTTTTTTCTAGGATATACATGTTTACAATATGATTTTATGACAAATACAAATGACTTTCCAAAATAACTCTTCTTTCCAAAGTAAAAAGGATTTTTCTCATATCACTTTAACTTTTATGAGATATATGCCTCATTAACCAATTATTACTTGTATGTTGTGTATGTAATGACCTTTGATATATAATATCAAGAGTATCCTTATTCTCATGATATTATAATGGATTATGATTCAAATGTTTCAAGTGGTATGGGACACTTTGTAATGTTTAAAGAATATTTCCTCATTAAATTTTCAATGATCTCTTTTAAAAGTATCATAATCTATGTCAAAATACTTTGTTGAATCATATACTTCATTGAGGTTTATCTGTTATGATATCATATGACATATGTTTTTTAAGGGTTGATGATCAGTTTGACTATGGATATGCTAATTTGATACCATTCATGGGTTATAGTTAAAGTATTCACATTTCATATGCTAGTTTTTCAATATGAATGTTCATGTTGTCTATGTATCTCAATTTTTATATAAGGAATGTATTAGACTTAGTAAGTGATAGGTGGGGCCTAATATAGCCCCTCGATTCATCAGTAGGTCTTATGAGATAAACGAGTTTGTGTTTTTACCTATTTATGTATGGTCTTGGTATGAGGCCTTGATGATATGATTATGATGTCTGACATTATGCATTCCCTAATTATGAATCAAGTATTTGATGGTCCATGTGATTATTCAACTAGTAGAATATCCATGGTTATGTTTTATTTTGAAATTATTTATTCATATTTTATTCCTTCCATATTATGCTCAAGTTTATTTTTAATTACATGCATACTTTTAGTTATTCATCATGACATATTATTTATGCTTCCACTGTATTATTTACCCTTACTGATCATCTAAGATCACCCATTTCTTATGTTTATTTTCCCTAGGTTATGAAGAAGAAAATTTTAAATAAGATTTCAAGGATGACGTTTATTTCATTTTATATTGTATCATGTTATATTTTATTTTCCAAATGTATAATGAGTATCATGAATGTAATTTAGTCTTCCAAGACTACTAATGTCATGACCTGCCTTCTTCAAGATGAGGTAAGAGACAGCAAAGTGCCATGCCCTTCCTTCTTCAAGATGAAGGAGAGATAATGACCCCTAATTATCGCATTCGATAGGCCCTAGAGTGGAGACTAGCACCAATGGTATATAATCTCACACAAAATGGAAGAAATTACCCTTTTTAATGAAACATGATCAAGAGAGAAGACGGTAAAAATACCAAACAACACCAAAAATTTATATAAAGGAAACCAAAATCCAACCCGTGTATGATTTAAATGTAAACTGTGATAAAAGTACATCAAAAACTCCAAATAAAGTACCAAAAGAAAGAGACTAAGAAGAAACACAACAATTATCCCGACGCCTGAGCTAGCAAAGTCCAGCACGGTCCACAAATTCCTCATGGAAACCTGAAAACAGTTTTACAAATATAGGGTGAGTATACAAGTATACCCAGTAGGAAAACTAAAGCCACTAGTGTACAAGTGGGGGAACATACTAATTCCCCTGCGAGAGAATAGTCGAACCTCAAAGAACCTACTAAAAAGTACTACCCATCCCAGCCTCACCAAAGCACAATCACCAAATAACACAAGTCAAGTAAGTAGTAGTATAAGCACATCAAAATTTGGGTACCTCGCACCACTTTCCCACTGGTTAGATACTCATTCCTAACGGCTAACATCTTGAAAATACCACTATTCTAAAATGAAGTCCCACTACTACAACCTTCTTGCACACACCTGAGCCTCAAACCACACACAAATCCTACCTACAGACACCTGGCCCACAACCACACCACACATCTCACTCGAAAACACCTGTGCCTCATCTCGAAGATACCTGGGAAACAAACCTGGCCCACAAACACCTAGGCCTCTCAACCACACCACAACCTCTCACCCAAAAACACTTGGGCCCCATCCTAAAGACACCTGGGAAACAAACCTGGCCCACAAACACCTTGGCCTCTCACCCACACCACAACCTATAACGACTCAATCATTTATGAATAAAATTCCCTTTATTTTAATTTCTTATGGATATAGAAAACACATGCAATTTTTTTTTTATTTTTGGGTTTAAATGACCATTAAGTATCATTACCATTGTTGAGATAGCCATTGAATAGTGATTGCAAAGCTAATATAAATATAAGGTTTTAGAAAATTCTTTCGACACAGAAAAAGGAGATAATGGCCTCATCCAGTAGACTCGGGCCATACAAAGCTCATTTTTCAAAGCTCATAATGGAGGTAGACTCACTGGGCTTCGTTCTTGACCAATACCAAGCTAAGATTAAACATGTTAAGCTTGAATGAAATAACATACGAGATAAGTTCAAGTTAATAGAGATTACCACCTGGGTGATGTTATCTGAGACGCCCCAAGAGTCTGTCACCATCGCACACCTTACCCTTAGGTCTCATGTGGGTGTTATAAGGGGTTATTTAATAAGGCATTAGTTACTTATTGTGTAATCCCTTTTTATAAATAAAAGTCTTATTCCATCAATTCCTTTATGTGAATTGTTTTTCTTGAAAAAAATGAAAAAAATGATAAATTTATTTTTCAGGTAAAGATTGTACTTTTGAGAAATATATACATTAAGGTTTTTATTAATAATATTATAAAAACAATTCTTATAAATGATGACTATATCAATTCCTTATCTATAAATTATTAGGAAATCAGTTTGATAAGATTTATATTTTTATATGATAAAACAAAAAGTGTATTAAAGGATTTATTTTAAGGAATTAATTATTTTTTGAAATAATTAATATTTTAATAAAATATTATTATCAAATTAATTTTATTAATAATAAATGAGTATATAATTTTTATGAAGTCAAGTGTAATTTTTATTAATGTTCAAAAACTGTTTTTGTCAAAACCCATCAATTTTCAATAAATATCGGTTCTCATTTTAAAAGTGAAAATTCACATATTTATAAAATTATTTAGAAAAAATTAATATTATTTTTAGAATAAGGATGTTGAAATTATACAATGGGGAATTTTTCATAATTTTCTAAGACAGTCGAATTTTTGGGTAAAAATTAAATAATATATAAATATATAGTGTGTTTTATGACATCATAATAACCAAATAGTGATATAATAAATACCATAAAATAGATATTAGACCAAATATATGTTTTAAATTTAAAATAATGTTATTTTAGATTCATTTTACTTATTTTATAATTCTTTAGTGCATCCTCCAAAATGTATAATATATTTTATGATTTTAAATTCATTTCCTTAAGGGTGTGACTCACCTCCACACAATAAAGGATACTATTTTAATTTATTAGGCCCTTGGACTTATAAAATAATGTTTTACACTCCCCTTTACTAGAAAACATGGGCAAAAACCATGGGTTGGTTTGTGGTTTTGAATATTTTAGTGTGTAGTGTCCAAAACCTAAATAATAAAGAAATTCTTCTCCTTTCCTATATAAAAGCACCCAAGCATCCATTCATCTTCACTAAAACTCCTTTAATATCGTACTCACTCTGATATATACTTCTTATAGTCCTCCCAAGTCGCCCCAAGCTCCCAAGAAGCCTCTCCCAAGCCTTTGGGATCACACATCCAAGTAAGGGATCCTCACTTTCCTTCGTTTCTCATTTTTGTCCAAGTTTCCTTATATTATTATACCTATTTATTTTTCAATTAAAAATGATGAGGTATGTTTTTTCACTTCCCACATACCTCCCTTATTATGTTTTATTGGTTATATACCCCTTTCACTCTCATTAATCCCTCCTATGTACACCCGTTACCATGCCAAAATTCCATAAGGTATTTCTCTCTCCATGTTTCCATTCAAGAATTTCTCTTGTATTATGCATCTCAAATTCCATTTCATTTGTTGGGATATTATTATACATGATCCTATTAATACCAATTTCATTTCTAAATGATTATATAACCATTTTTCTCTCATCAACCCATTTTATGAACCCCCATGTGATGCCGTTATGCTACTGAAATGGCACTGCAATTTTTCCATACCAAATCATCATGTAGTGAATACCATTCACATTTCTTTATCAAGGATATTACACTTTATGAACATATAATTATTCATTATATACTTTAATGTATTTATTCCACATTCCTTTATCATGGAATAAATGATGATGTTTAATGAATCCATTTTATATGCTCTATGTGACACACTTAAGCATAAGATTAAAATGTTCATAAAGGGTGAGCCCTGATAGTGCTCCAATGAATTGGGTAATGTTTAGTATCATGATACGTCCTGTTGGGACATGGGTTTACCTGATTCCTTTTAGTATATTTTCCATCATGTTGGGACAGGGGTTTACCTGATTCCTTTATGTTAATGATGCAGTTTTTTAAGATGTTGCCACATTTTTATGTTATGATAATCATGCTATATCATTCATTTATGTTCATGTTTCTATTGTGATCCATTAGTATGCCTATTTACTAACATGTATTCTATTATTCATGTTACAACTTTTTTACTCCCTTTCTAGGATTTATAGATCATCCTTTTCTTATGCATGTCCTCAGGTTATCTCATGCAATGATAAGTACAAAGGAATGTTATGGTCATGTAAAAGAAGTTTTCAATAAAGATATTGTATTTTATGTCTTAAGTTGTCATTTAATGTTTCTAAGCCATAAAGACACTAGACCTCTTGATCTTCTAGGTTGTATTAAGTGAAAGTTTATGTAATAAATCATTTTTAAGTGTATAATAAACACCATGGTTGTTATAGTTGGTATCAAAGGATATGTTTAGTTATTTTTGGGATTAGGATTAGAAAACAATAGTGAAAGAATTAGGGATAAGACTAAGTATAATAAAAATATCCCTAAATTTTGGTGAGTTTAGATTAAGTGGTTTATTAATAAAATACATACCTGTCTGGATACGAACAAGTAGAGGTGGCTCTAGCACATATGTATCTAGGGGTAAAACCCCAAAAGACCGCTTTGATCTAGAATCAAATGAGAACTAGTGCATGACAGTGGGCCTTACTGCACTATTGGTTCGACACTCCCGAGGTATATTCTTAGGTAAATTCATAATCTTAGTAAAAACCATTATTAAGGAAACAAAAAAATTCCGCTAAGAATATATGTTAGGAAGTAGATTATGGATAACGTAGATCAATGCTTAGAAATTCATAAGTTAAGGAGATAAATGTAATTTATAAGTTATCCCTTTTTTCATTGTATTACCATTTATGTGTTTAATAGTTTAAAATACTCATCCTTAATTTTACTTTTATTCTAGTTAATGACTAGTAATAGGAGTAATCGAGTTAACAACCAATGTGAAGGGTAATGTGATGAATGTACCAATGATATTCCCAATCAAATGGGAGATAATTTAGGACATATCGTGATTATTCCAAACCAGCTATCAAAAATCACGATTAAAAATTGGTACTTTGTTTAATGCATAAGGAAATTAAATAAGAGGAAGATGACATGTCATGAAATTCAATCTGATAAAGGTGATAAGGGAAAGAAGAAACAATTTACTTTGTGCAACAAGTGTGGAAAGAGGAACCAAGGGGAATGTCACAAAGGGACTAGGAGATGTTTTAAGTGTGGAAAGGAAGGGCACAAAGTATCCAATTTCCATGAAAAAATTGATAATGTAATGGATGGGAACAAAGTTCCATATATAACATCTTTCACAGTTCTATGTCATAAATGTGGATAATTCAGGAATTATCCAGGACAATGCTCTATTGTAAGGGATGAGAAGCATGATGAGCATCAACAATCTACATGATGAAGGGAGCATAAAAATCCCTATGCTAATATGGATAATGATGAATGAATAATATGTAACCACTACATCAATGAAGTGTATGTCATAGTGTATTTCAATTCATGTCCTATTAGTATATCTTTTATGTTTTCTAATAACATCGAGTCCTCACCATAAATGACATTAAATCAATAAGGAAAACTTCTATAAGTGTTGTATCACGTGTTGAAGTTTGTGGGGATGTTCTTATTGAAAATAGTATAAGTATCATTTTTATGTAATTTGATGAAAAATGACATAGTAATTTGGAATAATTTATATGGAGTGTTAAATATATACTAATAATAAAATTTTTAAGTATATATTAACTCCAAAAAATAATTGAACATGAGATAGAAAAGATGTATAGAACTGATTAAGGATTATGATTTCATAATTCATTACTATCATAGAAAATAAAACAAAGTGGCCAATGATTTGACTCAGAATAATAATGATATATTAACCATTTTAAATCTAGAAAATGACCCTTTAGTTAATTATTTGATGAATTTTGTCCTAAAAGTTGTATATATAGGGACATCCTCTAAGGATGATCATTCTTTGAAGGTGAAGGTAGAATCCATTAATAAGGGTAATTTAAATGAGTTTAATGTTGATGAAGATAGTGTTATAAAATTTGGAAAAATATTATGTGTTTCATGTGATTCCTAGTTGAATAGATATATATTGAGTGAATCTCATAGTTCTCCATTCTACGTTCATCTTGAAAGTACTAAGACGTACAAATGACTTCAAGAGTATTACTGGTGGGATGAAATAAAAATAGATATTAATGAAATTACCATGAAGTGTTTAACTTTTCAGTAGGTTAAATTAAAACAAGAATTACCTAAGTTAATGATTCAACCTTTTCCAGTTCAATAGTGTAAATTAGAAAATATATCTATGGATTTTGTGGTGGGATTACCAAATAATTCTTGAGGTAATAATGTAATTTGGGTTTTTTGATCAATTAACTAAATTTTTACATTTACTTACCATTAAAGATACTATGTCATTAGATCATATTTATAGACTATATCTAAAGGATATAGTTAGGTTACATGAATTTACTCTCTCCATTGTATCAGACTTTGACCCCAGATTCACATATATTTTTTGTATAGGGCTTTATAAGTTATTGGGTACTAAATTAAATTCTATTATAATTTTTCATCCTCAATATGATGGAAAATTAAATAAGAAAATTCATACCTTGGAAGATATGATTCATTATTTTTTAATGGATTTCCATAGAAGTTAGAATTATCTTATTTCATTAGTTGAGTTTTCTTATAATAATTGTTTTCATTCTAGTATACAGATGGAACCATTTGAGGTATTATATGGAAAATAGTTTCAGACACTAGAATGTTGGGATGAAGTAGAATAAAATAAGTTTGTGGGACCATATTTGGTTGATTAAATGGTTCAGAAGGTGCATTTGATTCAACAACATATGAGGAAGGATCAGAGCAGGAAAAAAAGTTATGCAGATAAACAGAGGAAATATCTTTATTTTGAGGTAGGTGATAATGTTTTTATTAAAGTATATCCATGGAAAAGTGTTATGAATTTTGGTAAAAAGGTAAATCTAAGTTCATGGTTCATTGAACCATATGAAATCCTAGATAATGATGGATCAGTTTCCTAACAAGTTTCTTTTCCCCTGAGTTTATCCCAGGTACACAATGTATTTCATGTTTCAAGGTTTGGAAAATAATGATACTTCTACAACTCTTAAGAGGTTCTTAAACACCCATAAGCCTCATCTCTTTGCTACTACTGAACCTAAAGTCAAATATAAGATGAACTCCATGGGATTTGGTTCCCATAACTATAATTTTCTAAGCTCCTGTAAAAATGGTTCGCAAACTGACTCAATGTGGATTTTTTATCACAATTCTCTTCAAAATATCAACATATTTAAAAATACTGATCAACAACTCACCTGCGACTTCTTATGGAATGGTCGTCATACCTATTGCACCATGGTTTATGCCAATAATAGGTATCAAGAAAGAAGAACTCTATGGCATGATCTTCTTAATATGGGAACCTCCATTCATGATCCTTGGGTTGTGATGGGAAACTTTAATGCCATTATTAATTCGGGTGAAAAAATTGGTCCCTCCCACCTTTCTATATCCTCTAGGGAATTCAGATCTACGATTGAAGACTGTGAACTCTTCAAAGTCAATCTTACTGGTGCCAAATATACTTGGTACAGAAAATATTATAATAAAACTGTTGCGAGTAAGCTAGACCGAGCTTTTGTCAACATGAAGGCTCTTGATACTTGGGATTGCATCTCCAGTATTACTCTGCCTAGACTCAACTATGATCATCATCCTATTCTCCTCAGCTTCAGTATTAATAGCTGTAAGATTGCACTTCCTTTTAAATTTAATAATTCTTGGTCTTCAACCCCTGATTATATCTCTTTTATCCATAACACATGGGACTCCATGAATCATCACAAGGATTCCTTTTCTTGTATGTAAAAATTGAAAATCTTAAAGCAGGCCCTTAAAGGTTGGTGTAAAACTGCAAACTCCCAAATTGACCTTGATATTTCCTCCCTTTAAGGGGATCTTAGCCGAGTCCAAACTCAAAATACCTCATCTGATTTTAATATGGACCCTCAATTAGAAGCTAATCTCTCTCTCAAACTTAATGATTTGCTCACCCTTAAAGATAATATCTGCAAACAAATGTTTAAGACTAAATGTCTCACTGATGGCGATCTTAATACTAAATTTTATAACTCCCTTCAAAGAGTTAGAAAGGCTAACCGCCCTCTTTCTAAACTTACTCATCAGGACTTGATCCTTGACTCTGAAGAGGCAATAGCGAATCATGTTATCTCGCACTTTTATAATATTTTTAATGGTACGAAGACCAATGATGATCTCAGATCTGACATTATTCCTTCCTTGGTGGATGAAAGTGACAATGAATCTCTTCTAAGCATTCATTTTGATCACAAAATTAAAGATACTATTTTTGGTCTTAACCCAGACAGTGCGCCCG
Organism: Viscum album; assembly: GCA_963277665.1. Taxonomy (NCBI): domain Eukaryota; kingdom Viridiplantae; phylum Streptophyta; class Magnoliopsida; order Santalales; family Viscaceae; genus Viscum; species Viscum album. The sequence goes on from OY728151.1 coordinate 573,326,889, forward strand.
GACTAGATGGGTTCAATAATGGTTTTTTTCAAAAACATTGGGATATTGTTCACAACGATGTTTTCAACCTTGTTAAGAACTTCTTTATACATGGATCTCTTCCACATGGCATAAATGCTCAATTCCTAACCTTAATTCCCAAGGTCGAAAATGCCTCTGAGATCCATCAATTCAAACCTATTTCCCTGATTAATACTCTCTATAAAATCATCACCAAACTTATTGCAAACAGACTTATGCCTATTTGCAATAAAATTGTCTCTTGGAATCATTTTGGTTTCATTAAAGGTAGGTCCATCCAGGATTGTATTTGTCTTGCCTCCGAATGTACCAATTGTCTTAATAAAAGCTATAGAGGGGGATGTGTGTCCATTAAAAATGATATCAGGAAGGCCTTTGACACCATTGATTGGAAATTCATCTTCAATGTTCTAATGTATTTTGGCTTTCATGATTCTTTCATTATAAAACTTAAAACTTTATTTAGCTCAGCTTTTATTTCGGTTCTGATCAATGGTACCCCTAGAGGTTTTTTCAGTTGTACTAAGGGTGTCAGACAGGGTGACTCTCTCTCTTCCATCCTTTTTGTTATCGCTGAAGACTACTTAAGTAGACTCCTCATTTACCTGGTTGATCAGGGCAAGCTCAAACCTATTCAAGCTGCCAGAAATCTAAATACCCCTACTCATCTTTTCTATGCTGATGATATCATCCTATTTCTCAAAGGTGATCAAAAAAATACACATGCCCTAAAACAATCCCTTAATCATTATGAAGAGGTCTCTGGACAAGCGATTTCCTAGGATAAATCTTATATTTTATTTGGAAAAGGTTTCCCTATTAGAAGGAAATCTAGTATCATCGCTTCTCTTGGTATCAAAGAAGGGCTCCTTCCTTTCAATTATTTGGGTGTCCCTCTATTCTGGGGTCGTCCTAAAGCAAACTATTTCACCAATATTACTGATCAAATTATTAACCAACTCTCCACCTGGAAGGGAAAACTGCTCTCCATGGCTGGTAGGATATGTCTGGTCAAATCAACCATTGTTTCCAAAATGGTCTACTCTCTCATGATCTACAATTGGCCTACCGGCATTTTAAAAAAGATTAAAACCTATATAAAAAACTTCATTTGGACGGGGAGCATTTTTGAAAGGAAGCTCGTCACTGTCCCTTGGAATTCTTGCTGTAAACCTCTTGATAAAGGTGGCATGGGTATAAAAAATCTAAATCTTTTCAACAATGCTCTCCAAGAATACCTTACTTGGCGTATCATTAATGGTTCCTCTAAAGCCTCTGAGTTCCTAAAGCATAGATTCCTTCCTAAACTCATAAATGGGAATTTTAGTTACATCAACTCTTCGATCTGGCCCTCTATCAGAGACTCGTTTCACATAATCATGGAGAATTCTAGATGGATGGTTAGTGCAGATTATTCTATTAATTTTTGGTGTGGCAATTGGTGTGGTAACCCCTTGATTTCTTTACTTCCTACAAATACCTCTCTTGGGGATAATAGTCTTTCTATAAAAGAGGTCCTGCGGTCCCATTGACATACCCTCCCCGATAATATTACTCAGATCATTGATAATCATCCTTTCTCTCCCCATGGTGACTTCCTGGTGTGGGAACCGGCTTCAAATGGCATCCTTGATTCTAGATTCTTCTATAATCATTGCTTCTCTAGAGAGGATTCTAATTATCAATGGGTGAGTCATTTTAATAAGCCTTGGATAAAACCTTCTAGGATCACCCTTATTTGGCATATTGCTCACAATAGAACACCCACTGATACTTGTCTTCAATCCTTTGGCATTCAACTATGCTCTAAATGTTGCATGTGTAATCAACATAGGGAGGATGCTAACCATCTTTTTCTGTCCTACGCGACAGCCTCTACTTTATGGATATACGTTCTGAATATTTTTAATTGCAGATGGCCACCTATTGATTTTATTTGCTCGTTTCTTAAAAATTGCATTAGATATGATGCTTCTCTGCAGATCAAGAATATCTTCCTTGCGGCAGTGGCGGAGCTTCTGCATGTGATCTGGTATGCTCGTAATGATTTTATTCATAACAACCACTCATTTAGTCTCAATGCAGGTAAAGCTCGGATTATTATTGCGATTCATGAAGCCGCTTCAGTCCAAAAAGATTCTTGCAACAACTCGGTTGATGACTTTGTGATCCTTCGGCATCTCTGTATTCCTGGCATATATCCAAAGCCCAAACTCTTCTTTGAAGTTTTTTGGCAAGCCTCGATGCCAGGATGGATTAAAGTGAACGTTGATGGAGCTTCCAAAGGCAATCCTGTCCCTGCAAGTTGTGGTGCCATCTTCAGAGACTCATCTGGTCAATGTCAGGGCTGTTTTTATGTTGGTTTTGGTCTTTCTTCATCACTTGAGGCTGAGATGCTGGGTGTCATCCATGCAGTTGATTTTGCGCTTCAAAGAGGCTGGAGAAAGCTCTATATTGAAAGTGATTCCACCATTATCGTCCAGGGCATTTGGAACGACACCACTCAGCTTGCCTGACCGCTTACCACTCTTTGGATGAAGTGTCTGAACTTGCTTCACAGGATTGATTATATTGCTACTCATGCATATCGTGAAGCGAATGCTATTGCTGACGCCCTCGCCAACAGAGGTATTCAACAAAACATGACTTGGATCGACACTCTTCCAGCTGACTTATTACCTCTCTTTGAGAGAGATTGTAAAAACATCCCATCTTTCCGATCTTTGTAATCCTTTTTCTCTCTAATATATTGTGCTTTGGTCATTGACCGAAGCATTACCTTTTAAAAAAAAATTCATATATTTCCATGGTGGTAAGGGGATTTTCTTATAAAAAAAATCATCTTTTAACATTTCTTTCAAAATATATTTATCTTCCATGTACATGTTTTTAAAATTATTTTATGAATGTAATTATATGGAAATGTGAGTTTTATAAAGGTATTTTTTTTATTTCTTTCATTTTTTTAAAAATAAATCTCTTTATGGAATGTTTGACTTTCTTTACAAATGAAAAAAGGAATGTTCTATTTTAAAGTATACAATGACAACAACTTTTTCCATCACCGTTAACATTATTTGAAGTCTGTATTACTTTATAATATTTCATGTTTTATTCGAATAAAAACCCTATTTTAATTTTTATGAGTATTTTGGTATTTAAAATGGGGTTTTAAAATAAAAGGGTATTTTGGCATTGAAAATGGGTTTTTAAAAGAAAAACGTATTTTGATATTTGAAAGTGATTTATATAAGGGTCTAATATAGTTTTTCAAATGTTTTATGATGAAAAAGTGAAAGTATAAAAATGTTTTACTCATGATATGATACTTGATAATTATTAGAGAAATGGGTGATCATGATATAACTTATACGATTGGTGCATCCAGATAGAACCGGGTGAGCCTGATATAGATTATATGATTGGTGCACCCATATAACACTGAGTGAGCGTGATATAGATTATATGATGGGTGTTCCTAGACAATTCTCCAATTAATTGTGTAATTTTCATTTTCTTAATAGGAAATAATGAGGTAGTTACCAAAGGGTTTCTCCTATGAATTTAACTACTCTCTAGTTATTTCTAACACGAGTTTAAAATGGGATGTGAATGTGATGGTATAAGATTCCAAAAAGGTTTTTGATTTTATTTATATGGGTTTTAATGATTTTATTTGAGAAAAGTGTGTGTTTTTCATGTTATAATGATTTATTTCTTTTACTCAAATAACATTGAGATAAAAGTAAAACATTTCATGGGTTTTTATGTTTTTCACTGAAATAAAAAATTTCTTTCTTTTTATGTCCCTTATTAATATTTTTGTTCTCATACCATGTTTTTTTTTCACAGGGTTTAAGGATGGTTAATGGAAAGGAATAATTCAATTTTAAGTTCATGAATATTTTCCATGAAAAGAAATCATGCATTATTTTAAAAGTTTTATATTATAGAAAAATGGATAATAATCAGAAGTGTACACTTTGTAAGTTATGGTTTTTTATTTATGATTTATGAACTAATTATATAAAAATACAAACCTAAAAAGATCCTCAAATGTAATAGAATTAATTCTTGTCTTAAAAATCAAGATTATGTAATATTTAAGGTTAGGTCCTTATAACAAACACCTTGGAACATCTATCAGGCACCACTAATTCCCAAAACTCACAAAGGAAAGGAATACTGGAATCCAAACCCTTACATTAGATACCTCTCAAAATATTATTCTTCTTGAGAATCCAAAGTAACTTGGAAATAATGATAGAAAATAGGGTCTTCTGAATATCCACCCAACATGATACCTCTCAAAGATATTTCCATCTTAGGATCTTAACCACCTCACTTAGAGGAACACACAAAAAACCATGATATTGAAATAAAAATATTATAAAACACTATTTTGGGAAGATACCTCTCAAATGAGAGCACAATTACCAATAAACAAGGAAATAAGAGAAAACTATCTTATAAACAAGAAAAATGTCAACAAACTTGAATGAAAAATATTATAAGAGAAGATCTAAACAAAAAACATCTTGGTGGTATTGAGTGAATATCTACAATAAAAATTCCCAGTTACTATCCTCTATACCACTGTGCTACTATAGGACACTAAAAAAAGGGAATTACACACTTGTAAAAAACCTTCTCCTAGAAGTCCTGGATCTCCACTGGTTTCTTTCCAAATATTGAATCATCATCAACATTGATCTCACCCCAAATGATGATGTGGGAGTTATTTAGACTCTATGGTAAAATTAGGATCACTACTAGATATGATCATCATTAGAACTCTGTGGAATCTCACCATCTCCTCTAGATACTTCCACAAGAAAACCTCTATTACGCTTAACTCCATGATCACTATAAAGTGGGTTGATTTCATAAAATGATCCATGATCACCCATATAGAATTATAGCCTCCCAGAGATCAAGGTAAGATAGTAACTAAGTCCATAAATATGTCCTCACACTTCCATTAGGGAATGTATAACATATGAATCAAATCACCAGGAATATGGTGCTCATCCTTCACCTTTTGAAAGACCAAACATTGAGAAACAAACTATACAACTAAATGCTTCAAAAAAGGCCACCAAAAAACAACCTCTTAGGGATTGGTATATCTTCGTCATGCTGGGATGAACCGCCAAGGGTGATCTATGAAACTAATGGAGAACCATATCACAAATCATTGAAGGGATGAAAAGACTCCCCTAGAACAACAACTACTGTTTCCTATCCTTAGACCAACCATCAGGGAATCACAAAAGATAACTCGGTCTCTCTATAGATCCACCCCAGAATCCACCAACTGGGAATACTCCATGCTGAACTATCATATGAAAAGACAACCTCTTCCTCCAACCTCCCCCATATCTAGATGCATCATCGAGAGATCTTATATTACACTCTAGGAATCTCTAGATTCATGCACAACATCACCACACGACTTCCTTATTAGAACATTAGCCACAAAATTTCCATTTACTGATGTATATAAAATCTAAAAGTCATAATCCTGTAAGAATACCATCCACCATCACTGATGTAAGTTCAATTCATTCTGGGAGAATACATACCTTAGTATGTTATGATTGGTTAAAACCAAAAAATACTCACTGATAAGGTAATGTCACCACAACTTCAAGGTGAACCCAACGGCTGCTAACTCGAGATCATGGGTGGAATAATTATTCTCACGTGGACATAAGTTCGAGACTCATAATAAAAAACTAATATCTATGGAATCATAACAAATTACAAACCAATATGATAATAATTATAGAAAGCCTCAAACTAAAATCCCTTAGATAGAAAACAAAGGTCTGGAGCACTAAATAACTTCTGCTTATAGTTCTCAAAAGTTTTCTAACACTGGTCAGTTCACAAGAATTCATGATCCTTTATGGTCAAAGCTATCAAAGGAGACACAACCTGAGAGAAATCATCTATTGAACTCCTGTAATAGCCTTCAAAACCAAGTAAAATTATCACCTCTACAATAATCTTGGGGTATTACCAAGAAAAAAATGACTCTTTATTTGAAGGATCATTAGACAATCCCTATCGAGACATGAAATTATTCAAGAAACAAATTGCACAATCCTAGAACTCACACTTTGAGAACTTCTCGAATAACTGATCATGACAAAAAACTCCCAAAATGGTACACAGATGCTATGTATGCTCCTCCCCATACATAGAGTACACAAGCATTTTTTTTGATGAAAAACACCATAAAATTATCCAAAAATTCCCTGAACATTACATTTATCAAACCCATGATCATGTATGGTTAATTCATCAAATCAAATGACATTACAAAAAAATCTTAATGCCCATGACAAAAACTGAAAGCAGTTTTCAGAATATCCTCATCCTTTACCTGCATATGATGACATCTTAACCATAAATCAATCATTCAAAACCAACTTTATCCATTCATCTGGTTAAATAAATCATCAATCCATTTTAGAGGATTGCAGTTATTAATTATCTTCTTATTCAAGTGATGATAATTGATACAGAGACACAAAATAACATTAGCCTTTTTCATGAACAAAACTGATGCACACCAAGGTGTCACACTCAGTTGAATAATACCCCACCACAACATATCATCGAGATGTACACACAAATCTTACAACTTATAAGGCACTATCCTTTATAGATACATCAAGATAGAAGACACTTCTGGTTGTATCTCTGTCCCAAACTTGATCTCCCATCGAGGGGGTAACATTACAACCTCCTCTGAAAATGCATGAAAACACTCTTACAAAAAATTAGGAAAAAAACCACTAAAACTATGATAAAATCACCATAATATTGATCATCAAGGAAGACAAGGAAAAAACACACCTTGGAACTATACAAGGGTCTCATTCATCAATGAACACTACTAGCTCTCCATCAATATCATAGAACACAAACTGCCTCCTAAAGAAATCCACAAAAGTCTACACTGAATATATACAATCCATGACAAGGATGATATCTTATGGATATATCCATAAAAATAATAAGTCTCTCCAAAAGAGGTGCTACCCCATCACTAGCTCATAGTCCCTATATAATTTATACAAGTTATATTGACCTACAACTAGCATAGTCAATTCTAGGGGCACTAGAAGCCTCTTTACCTCAAGTGCCAAAACATGGATAATGATAGGTGATATGAAGGAGTACGTATATCCCAAATAAAACAAAGAATACACCCATATAGAAAAAATAAAAGGGTACCTTGAATGACACCTGGATCACCCGACACTGGCAACACTAAAGAATGAATCTTTCCACAACCAGCTCCATGACCTCTCTGACCCTACTGACAATGAACTCTATAGACATGATCTGTCCTATGAGGATGAGTGAATATTGGGGATATCCTCTATCCAACACATCTCCTCTATGATGATCCTAAGATAGAACACCCTACTACTGATTCCGTGGAGGAAATAACCTCAATAGTGGAACCTAAAGTAGAACACATATTTCAAGTTGACTACTCAGAAAGGTTGAGCACTCTCGCTGATAATAAACTTAGAATCCATAAGAAAATCACTCATAGAATACATTGGAATAGGTTTGATAGCTAAAATACTTAGATAAATGAGATGATGAAGGATGGTACCTACCCTTATCTGATAGAAAACTCTTCATTTTAGGCAAATAAGAACCCCAGACCACAGATCTGAAGGTTACAGGCATAGTGGAAGCATGTGATGGGTCGTTCCCAATTTTTTTTCATGATCAATGACCAATCTGAAATTTTCATGATAATGAACATCATGATCAATATAACTAAATCAAAAAAATAGACAAGGGATAAAACAATAGAACCAAGCGCAGGATCATCATATATTATTTATAATAAATTTAAGTAAATAAAAAATCACCATGTGAAAAATTATTTTTTAATTTATAGATATTCAAAAATATATATGTTTTACCATAGTTACATTTTAGGAATCAAGTTAATATTCCCTATAGCTATGATCTACATGTGTTCCACAAATATCCAAACATCATTGTAGGAATCTCCAAGTGTTAGGGTATTAGATCCTGATGCTTGTGTCGTTCATCTTTGATCACCTCAAGAATTAATTCCAAAGGATTTTTCTTGACCTGTGGAAGGTGGAGGAATATATCTCTCCATTCTTGAGATATTACTTGGATAAGAAATCTCTATAGGTATTCAATAGGATTCTACGAATTCATTATTCACAAAAAATGAATTGTATCTCTTGGAAAAATAATATAATTGGGTTTATATACTGCTAGGATTAGAAGTAAATAATTGAATAAATTCCATTTATTATTTATTTAATCCCTTGTGGAACCTCATGTCTAAAATACTAATGATAATATTATTTCTCAACATGTGCTTAACTTGTGAATTAAATTAAATATCATTTAATTAAATAATATTCAATATTTATTATTCCTCATTAGACCATTAAACTCGGTCCTCCATTTCTCCACAATATTTATCCAACCATGAATAATGAATATTTTTTTAATAAATAAATATCACTACATTATTCACCAATAAATAAATAAATATTATATTCATTAAATAGAAAATAAATATTTATTAAATATTCCACTCACATAATATTCTCTCAAATAATTGGTGATGGAATAAATGTGATCAAGAAAAAACGAATAATAATTAAACCACACGTCAGAATAATATTTATTAAAAATTTTAAATAATAAATAATAATATATTATTTAACTGAGATTCTAGATACACTTAGTGTGTGACCCTCTTGGCCTATTTTTTCAATGACATTAGGAGAAACATCCTTAAGTCCAAGGTTAGCATTTAGCAACACACCAAGGCATCCATAGATAAATATGTTATTTCTAAAATTACATAATACTGCATACCGATGCTAACTATATAATATTATCCCTTTATCATGATATCTCTAATCAAGCAGGTTGCATGTAAGTGACCTCAACCTATGTACTTGATGTCTCTTTCTTTGAATTTTTAGAATTTGAAATTTCCTATAAAACACCTTGGTCATGGATTTAGTTAGGATATATCATTTCCATAAAAGGTCCTAAGATATCAACTTCCATTAAAGAATAGAAGGGAAAATACTTTCCACATTATTCATTAATGTAATATTACTCGTGACACACCCAATGTATCCCACCTCAATGTGGACATATGTCATCATAGTTTTCATCAATATATCAAAGTAAAATAATTATAATAACAATTAATAATAATATTAAATTATAAGGATCAATACACCTGTCTGTATATAGGAAAATTCAATGACACATATAAATGTGGATTTCCTACTAGCGGGTCTCATTATCATAATATTTTACATTAGATATTAACAAAGTCATACACTATGAGAAGATGCCTCAAAGTACTATGAGTCTTCACCCCAAATATCATAAATCATTTGTTCCCCTTAAATTATTTCATCCATCTATAGAAAATTTATTTAAGAATACTATTTTGGCACTTCTGGGTTCTCATCATAGAAGTGAACTGTTACGAACATTCAGCGTGACAACTACTCTTATGACATTATCCCATAATGTGTCATACAGAAGAACAATAATTATGTAATAATAAGTCTATTAATATTAAAATATATGAATACATATTATCATAAAGTACATAGAATTTGGTTCTTGGGAACCAACTCCAATAGAATCCCAGTTTCACTAGATCCAACTACTAACAACCTTCAGTTCGTTAGCTATCACATTATGCTTATGCTTAGGTTGAGATAGGCCTTTAGTCAAGAAGTTTTCTAAATTTTCTTCCTTGGAAACTTTGCTTACTGCAACTTTTCCTCTTTTATAAAAATAACTCAAGAGGTGATACTTCCGAAGTATGTTATTTATTCGTTGGTGTGACCTTGGATCTTTTTCACGAGCCACTATTGAAGACACAGTTTGATGACACATGCCATTTACATGGGTGGGGAACAAGGTCAAGGGACATGGTGTGTGGCCCCTACTACACACCATGAAAATTTTTATACATGGATTAGATCCCTTGTACTCCATATCTCAGAAAAGTTCCATTAGGTAATGTTACCCTTATCCTTTCTCAGAGGGTTGGTATGGAATCATCTCTTACTCCCAGGACTATGATCCCTTTAGCATGACTTTCTTGGATAGAGTCATTGGAATACCTCTGAGAGTCCCGGAGTGAGATCCTTTATTCATCTTTAGTACCTAAGTGTAATTCTTGGTATCTTTATGACTAACACTACATGGTATCCAATCCTCTACTTAGCAGGTTAATCTAGATAGAGTTGTTGGAATCACCACATGTACTTGGCAGTGATCCTCATCTGTGTATCATATTCTATTCAGAATATCATAATGTTATTTCTCATGATGATACCTATTGAGAATTACCTATCATACGGAAATCATTAGTGCTATTAGAACCAAAAGTGTGTTCTTCTAGACAAGTGATTTATAGAATCTTTGAGCTGGAATCCTGGGATGGTATACTACGGTTGTGATTTACCATTAGACTGCGTATCTTTGTTGAGTATTTATGGATATTATTATTATATATGTTGTAGAAATATAACTTTGTAGAGTTCAATATATTTACTTTGTTTTATGATTTTCAGTTTAGGGTTTTCCTTATGAGTATTGTTATACTCACCCCTACACAGGCTTTCACCACACGTGTCATGTCTTGTACAAATGGACGACCTTTTGATAGAGTCCTAGGTGGACTAAGTCCAGATAGTGCTTAGTGATGCTGGACATACTGGGGTGTATTCCAATGGATTTATGATATTATTCCTAGTACTTAATTTTAGGTTGAACTTTTGTTTTAGACTCTTTGTGGTGGGATTTTATTTGGACCTATTTACTTTCCTTTACTTCATATTATACTCTGATTATGGGATTTTAGATGCATGAATGCATGATTTTTTAGTTCTTTTTTACATTTCATTATTGTATAGTCTTTGAGATGTGTGTGTGTACATGTAATTAGGATAAGGACTCCCATGATAGGGATATGCCTACTTGGCACTAGTTTCCAACCCATGGCTTATTGGAGATGGGCTTGGGGAGTAATGACACAGGCCCCTCTGGGATGGTTTGTGACATAGTTGGTACATAATAACAATACCTTAAAACCAATATCATTTCTATTGGAAATTAAAGGTGGTAGTCACCAATGACTTGAGCATCCAACCTCACACCATTGGAAGCTTAAAAATCCACCTCTCCTCTAGAAATATTTCAGAATCTACTTGGTTTCTACATTTTATATAGAGGTGAGCACCAAAATTTGTATCTAATACCTAATGTATATATATTGAAATATTGAAATTGATAACAAACATACCTTTAGCTTACCCTTTCTTCTGGATTCAATTTTTCTTCATGTGGCCTTTCTTTCCACATGAAGAACATACTACCTCCTTTTCCTTACCCCAACTATGGATCTTACTCTTCTTGGAAGGATGGTAATCAGGAGATTTAGAATTTTTATGAGTCTTGGGACTCTTCACCTTGTTATTCCTTTTGTTTTTCAACATAAGGACCATAGGTTTGTCACACCCCATGTCCTTATCCACTTGGTGAATCAAAGTAATAAGTTTTGAATGACTCTTCTCATTATTTCTCATATTATAATTGATTATAAAATTGGATAATTTCTTGGGTATTGAGGAAAGTATGAGATCTATACGCAACCTATATGTTAATTTTATCCCTAATATGTCTAATCATTCAATATAGATAATAATCTTAACTACATGAGGCCCAGATAGTGAAAAATCTCCAATATTAGTTGTAAATAACTAATTTGAGATATCATATCTCTCTTGTCTTACCTTCTCTTGACAGAGATCCCAAAGGTGAGACATCATGATATACGCATATAGGTACTCATGTTGTTTCAGAAGATCATTGTTCATAGATGATAACATGAAACATTGAACATCTATAGCTTCGTTCCGATGTTTCTCATAGAGAGACAACTCTTCCTCATTATCCTCATTACCAGGCACATCAGAAATAGGTTTTTCTAGCACATATAACTTCCTTTCATGGTTTAGGATAATGCGCAAGTGCCTTTGCACTCTTTGAAATTTGGTATGGTGAAAAGGTTATCATTATCAAGTATAGATCACAGTGATATGTTTGAAGTCATTTTTATTTCCATTTCTACTAATAATATGAGAAGAGATTTAGTACTTTATTTGATAATATTTAAAAATATAAATAAATATTATATTTATTAATCTCCCACTATTTTATATAAACCCAATAGCCCTCACCATTAGCTTTATAATATCATGTTGCTTGGAAATTCTAGTGGATAGGTTCCATATTCCACTTCTCATTACCCCAACTTTGAATGGTCATTAAATTTGAAGGGTTTTAGGTAGGAATTTTAAATTCCAACTACATAAACTCATAATTAATTTATCTATTGAGTGGACTCCCCAATTCTAAAATCCTTAAATTGTATTTCCTCAACCCTTTTCCTATTAGTTACACTAAGTCCTACTTTGGTAGTCAACCCTTTATGTGAACTATGTTAAGTCAACCCAAAAACTCAAGTTATAATTCCCTGATAATTGAAAGTACCCCAAATTTGGATTGTTAAGCACTTTGAACTATAGTTTAATTTTAATTGAAGTAATGGAAGGCTATAACAAATTAATATATATAATTGAGGGGTTTTATCTTTATGAATAAATTCCCAATTATTATATTTATTATGAAATTTTTAATATTAAGTGGATTTACTTAATTGATTGACCATGTCTTAGATAATATTTATGTATAAGTGAGGTTATTTTAATTCTATCTTGTATGCTTGTTAATTCATTAATTCACATGATTATGAAAAAACATCCATAATGAAATAACTATGAAACTTGACAGAAATAAAATAATATAGCGGTATGATCATAAACATTTACTAATGGTTAGTTTATGTAGCAGAAGATAAACTAACCATCGATCTTGGGGGAAATAACTTGAACCAATTAAGGTTCATGTTTAATATTTCCACCTATCTAGTTATATATCTCTTTTGTATTGGTTTTACCTTGGCTCCAAACTTGGACCACCTATAATAGCTAGGGAGCTCCATCCATTATATATGATTTTAATAACATGCAGGTGAGGGAAAGGGGTTTATATAAAAGAAACCATAGGCATTAAGAACCTTACATAATGAGATCATAGATGACACACATGCCACAAATTTAATTTAATAATAAATTAAATGTAACCAATCACATACAATGGTTTGTTCTGGGCTCATGATCATTTAGATGCATGTAACTAATTACACATTTAATAAAACTAGTATTAAATTATTGATCATTCTTATTTAATATAAATTTTAATTGAATTAATTAATTATATTATTTAATTAATAAATTATTTTATCTTAATTCTCATCTAAATTTACTTGATATTCCCATCCATCATAATTTTAAACAAATTAAATAAATTTATTTAAAATTAACTATGTACAAAAAAATTTACCTTGGAGGAAACATGGTGAGTACCCATCCAAACTACCAAATATGTATTATACTTGTATACTTTTTACTCTTAATACATGTGGAGTACAAGAATTATCACATACTTTCATAACGTCTACTATTAAATTAATGATTACACATATTATATGATTTTTTTGTCATGTGTTTTGTTTCAATATACGTAGATTAATAACTATAATATGAATCATACATGATATATAGATATAAACATTAAAAAAAATTTAAATAAAAATTTATATATATTAAAACCCATCACATGGAATGGCCTACAACCTTAATTACAACATGAAAGATAATGTTGATATGGTTTTCGCAGTATAATAAATTATTTTTTAATTCTGCATAATTTGGTAAAAGTACATGGTATATACATTACAGCTACACAGATTGTACCATTCGCACCATCTATCCAAGGCACATGCCTAGGGAATCGACATGTAAACTGTTCCATGTAAAATATTGGAGTACATGGTGAGTAAATGGGATACATGATGTAAGATATCTGATTTACATGGTCACTAGTCAGGTAGGTTGTGTAAGAAGATACATGACCCATCTGTGACTAAAGGACTATATGCCATGTAAGGAAGTTACATGACTTATACTCTAGATGACCATGTTTTGGGCTGGCTCTATCAACACACAGTGTATAATTAAATCCACTGCGTGTAATAAATGAACATGCTTTGAATTAATTCTAAATAAATTCTTGGTGCATTTAACACTAATACATGACGTGTACCTTTGGGTTACATGACGTATACTCTTGTATTATCCATACAGATTCCTCAACACCTTCGAGTGAGATCTTTGATTTTATTTCATTCATAAAATTAATTTATTCAATTATATTTACAATAAAAAAAGAGGAAGAAGAAGATATCTCAATTTGGATTAAAGAATGATTAAACTAGAAATGAAAACTAATTACTTATGAATACATCAATAAATAATATTTAAATAATTATAAATAATTATGTGACCACTCTGATACCACTTAAAGGTTTTAGGTGTAGTAGAAGCATGTTATGGGTCATTCAAAACATTTTTTTCATGATCGATGGTCAATATGAGATTTACATGACACCATGATCAACTACATTAAATAAAAGAAAACAAAAAGGGGATAAAATGTCGGAACCAAGTGTAGTATCAACACATATTATTTATAATTAATTTTAAAAAATAAAGAATTACCTTCTGAGAAATTATTTCTTCATTGATGGATCTGAAAACAGATCTATATTGTATTATCATTACATTGTAGGAATCAAGGGCATATTCCCTCTAGATGTGATCCACATGTGTTCCAAAAATATCCAAAAGTTTCCATAGGAATCTCTAGGTGCTAGCACAATAGATCCTAAAGCTTATGTCATTCATTTTTGACCACCATGATAATCATTTCCAAATAATTCTTCTTGATCTATCTATATTCAAGAGTGGAAGGTTTATGAAGAGTTATCTCTATTCTTGATAGAATCCTTAGAGAATGGATCTCTCTAGGGATTCAATAAGATTCTATAGATTTGTTGTGCATAACAAAATGAATTGGATCTCTTGAAAAAAATAATATAATTGGGTTTAAATACTGCAAGGGTAAGAAATAAATAATTACACAAGTGACCTTTAATATTTATTTAATCTATTACTGAACCCCATGTCTAAAATAAGAATAATAATATTTTTTGACATGAAATTAACTTGAGAATTAAATTAAAATTTATTTAATCAAATAATATTCAATATATAATATTTATCACTAGACCATTAAACAAGGTTTTCCATTCCTCCACAATATTTATTTGGCCTTGAATAATGATTATTTATTTAATAAATAAATATCACTACATTATTAAATAATAAATAAATAAATATTATATTTACTAAATAGAAAATAAATATTTATTAAATATTCCACTCACATAATATTCTCTCAAATAACTAGTGATAGAATATATGCAATCATGAAAACATGAATAATAATTAAACCATGCATGTGAATAATATTTATTCAAATTGTTAAATAATAAATAATAATATATTATTTAACTAATATTTTTGATACACATAGTGTGTTACCCACTAGGCCTCTTTCTCAGTGGCATTAGACAAATCATCCTAAAGTCTAGGGTTAACATTTATCAACATGAAAATGAACCCATAGAGAAAAAAGTTAATGCCTCTATGACATAATAGATCATAAATATGCTCAATTTGTAATATAATCTTTTTATCATGATATCTCCAATCAAGAAGGTTACATTATGACGCCATCAACTTATATGATCGATGTATCTTTCTTTTAATTTTTAGAATTTGAACTTGCCTATAGAACACCATGGACATGAATTTATTTAAGCTATATCATTTATATCTGAGGTCCTAATATATCACCTTATGTTAAAGAACATAAGGTAAAAATCCTTTCTAACATTATTCATTAATGCAAAATTACTCGTGATGCATCCAATGTCTCCTACCTCACTATGAACATATGTAATCACGATTTTTGTGAACACATAAAAGTACAAAACTTATAATACTCATTAATAATAATATTAAATTCTGAGGATCAATAAACATGTCTATAGATAGAAACATACAATGAAACATATAAATGTTGATTTCCTACTAGTGGGTCTCATTCTCATAATATCCTACACTGGATATTACCAAGGGCGTACACCATGAGAATATGCCTCAAATTCCTATGATTCTCCACCCTTGATATCTTGAATAATTTTTTTCCCTCAAATGATTTCATCTGGATATAGAAAATATATTTTAGAATACTATCATGGAACTTCTAGGTTCTCATCCTATCATGTAATTTCTATAAAATTTCATTGTGACAACTAATGTTATTAAATTATCACATACCATGTCATGTAGAAAAAAAATAATGATGTGATAATAAGTTTATTAATATAAAAAATTATTAATATAGGTTATCATAAAGTATATAGATGTTGGTTATAGGGAAAAAACTTTAACAAGATCTTCTGCAAGAGGAATCCTTATGACTCCCCTCTTGTGTTGATCTAGTTCTAGCTAGCATCCTCTCAAAAACCTCCACTATTTCCAACACTTAGAGATATGTTGACAACATGAATGGGGTGAACTGGATCTCAATATCTGGATTGAAATCCTTCTTGAAATGCCTTTACCTAGCCTCCTCATTTAAAAATAGTTCCAAATCATATCACATAAGGGTATTGAAATGGTTCCCAAACTCACGCATGCTTGAATTCCCCTATTGAAGGATAAAAAGCTCTTAGTGACTGGAAAACTTTATGGTTGAAGAAAGAAACTCTGCTCATAACTAGTCTTGGAGCTTATCCCATGAGACTGATGACTCCTCACAATCCCTAAGGATCAAGATCCACCTCTACATCGCTACTCTACGTCAACCTCTACTATATGATAATCTACAAGGACATCCTGTGAACATCTTCAATGTGAACCTGATGAGGACATCGACCCGGATCCATGATTGCAAGAAGAAAAAATGGTTAGTGAATCCTAAAACTATAATATGGAATACTTAATATTAATTAAATTTTCACTTAATTTTTTTCTTTTAAGGTTTAACCTATCCCAAGGTCTACCCATTTAAAAAACAAGTGAAAAGAAGAATGATGCCTAATCCTTTATTAGGTATCTACTCTTCAACTAATATCACTTCATTTAAAATACTTAGTAAACTTAAAGGTCCATGAATTAGATCACAGAAGGACCTAAATACCCATGTCTTATCTGGTTTCCCATGATTACGTAATTCACTAAACTTATCTGACACCATTTCCCTACCAACCCATGCAGTCCTGACCCATGCCTTACTCCAAATCTATCATATAACTCAACCTTAACCTTTTATACCACTATTTAATGCCCCTCACCCACCAAGGATTACCCCACTTGGGAAAAAAATGATATAAGGGATATGGTGACTACTCGAGTCCCGCCTCCAATAGGCCTTTGTTTGGTGAATAACATCGAAATTATAATAATCATATATATGGGAGGCATTACCCTCTAAAAGAATATGTAGAAGAGAGAAATAAGATAAAATAACCAATGAAAGCCTAATTATATATATAAAATATATCCCAAGTACATACCTATAATTTCATACAATACTAAAACCATTTAAAGGAAAACTATAAGTACCAAAAAGGTAAAGATGATAGCGACCATGAAGCCTAAATAGCTCCTGCAAAACTAGAAGCTAGTAATATCTAACCTAATATTAAACTTTCGTCTACTAACTTAAAAAAAATTTATATATACATGGGATGAGAATAAAAACATTCCTAGTAAGATCCTCCTAGGAGACTCTCATACAAAAGATAAATAAAGAATACTAACGCCCAATGAACAATAAGTGAAAATAACTCGTCACCCAAACAAGTATACTAGGTTTACATACTCACCATGGATATCTATCATGAAGTAGAATATACAAGGAATCATTTATTATAATAATAAAACATAAAGGTTACCCCTAACACTTCCCTATCATTTTACCACTCTACCCCAATGTCACATGTCTCGATCCATCACTCTCCAAAAGTAATCCAACCTGAAAGTTCCTAGGCTAAGTACCACAACATGATCCTCATACATGACATTATCCCATATCATATATCCATATAGTAACCAAGTAGTTTAAAATACCCACCACACCCCATATGATGTGTATCATACATCGAGTATTATACCTCAAGCCATCACAACCCATACATCGAGTAAGGTACCTCAAGACATCATAGCCTATACACGTTAAACCTATAATGATCCTTTGGACATAATATCTAGAGATGCATGTATGTGAAATAACCAAAATCCATTACAACTCTATAAACACATATATGGGTAAACTAACCACCATTAACATCATCACATAATAGTACCAAGTGAAGAGAGAGAGGCTAGAGGGGGTAGTCAGCCATCCATCCCCCTATTGGGATGTTGGGGAAAACACCCTCCTAGATTCCATTGGGTGCCAGTCACCCTAACTGACATGGGTGGGGAAACTATAAAATAAAATAATATACATGATATAATATAGCTCATAACCACACTATGGGAACAACCTATTCATAGGATATACTGCAGCTATTGTCACTCAGATACACGACCACCACTACTAGGGGCTAAATATCTTATAAGCACATAACCATTTTAAGGAGTTACATTAAATTATTTTTTTTACTTTTTATAGCTATCCTTTAATTAAATAATTAATTATTCATTAATTAACCATCAACATTATTCCAAAATTTCATTACATTAGTCATTAGAGTGAAGTCCATGCCCTCCTGCCATATTCCAAACCAAGTACACGATTTCTCAAGATCATCTATTTTGTATTCCCCCAAAAACTAACCCCATGGGTTAAAAATTTATTAAAAATTATTAAACATTACATAATTTCCAGGAACTCTAGGAAAAAATCCTAAGATACCATCAATATAAAATGAAACCAAACACATTCAGCCACCTCATGTAGTGGGGAAAGGAATGAAGATAAATAAGAAACCCAACCATTTTCCATTAAAAACATTAATAACAATCAAACATCTAGCTTTAAGAATATCCATGGGAAATCCCTGCTTCAACCCATTCCATTATCTTCAATTCTATCTCTGACACCCTCATACATATCCTGATACATCTCACCATTACTTTTATTAACTACTGCTACATCATCTGGGCCTCCCATACTATATCTCACCAGCTATCTCAGGATCATCCATCCCAAGATCATATAAAATATCATGGAAAATCTCACATCCATAGCACATAAAAAGGCATAAAAAGAAGTCAATAGGGAAAACTAGGCCCTAAAATAGGGCACTCATCCTTGACATACAAACAATCTCTCATAGATACTAACAAAAGGAATTCATATTTTTTAAGAAAAAAGACACTCTCATCCCCAAATATTTATCTTTAAAATACAAACAAATTTTTATTACATATTCAATTTACCAATTCATTATTTATAGGTTCCAACTATGGGAAAACTAAGGCATAAAAGTATAACAATCTATCAAAAGTTTAAAATTTACTTATCATTAATTCCAGTACAATGAATCAGAGAAGTACCATTCCCACTTAACATGCCTCTTTATTTTATCATAAAAAATAATTAACATGATTTATGTTATTTATAAAACTCCATTAACATATTTAAGATCATATTCTATTAAACATGTGATTAACATCAATTTGATTATCATAAAATTTCAAGAAACACCAGATCCATTTTAGCATGAGTCTTATTTAATTCTTTATCCAACCAAAATAAAAATTACTAGATTTATATTCTTTATCATTTTACATAAACAAAAACATGTTAATCCATAGCACCAAAAAATTATCAAAAATTATAAAATAGATAACACACTATCTAGTAAAATAAGATGCAAACTGTAATCATAGTATAAAGAATCAATAACATATAATCCCCAATTCCATTATTTAATCCAGTTCAATATTTATTATGTTAATTAAATTTCCATCCAAGAAACTAAATCATGATAAAATTATGAGTTCACATAAATTAATAGGAGAAGCAATGAATCCTCTACCTCAAATGCATCAATGTTCTTTGTACGAGAACATAACAACATTGCAGATCTATGCTCACCTCTCCCATGAGGAAATATGATCTCCAAAAGACATTATGATATGAACACAATTTAAAACAAAAAAAGAAATTCTATAAGAATATTAAATATAAAATGACAAGCATGGAAAGGATAAATGAGAGGAAACAAGAACATACAAGGAGAGACCACTAGAAGAAGGAAAGTAAAATATAACTGAGATCACTACAGATCGATCATAGGAAGCCAAGATCAAACCCTATTAAATGGGAATTTAAATATCCTTAAGAATAATCCTTGGTTACCTAAGATTTAAGGGAGATAAGTGGGAAAGAATCTAGGTTTAGGGGTTTTAGGGTATTTATAGATCCACTAAAAAAGTAAATACCAGGCTTTAGCCCCTTGAACCACAACACATCTTGTTTAAAAGTAGGGATATAACGACCTAATCTCCTAGACCTTACTAAAACCCCCTTTGGTCAAATACCCTTAGAGATCCATGACCATATCCTTTTAAAGTGAATCTGGACATTATAACATAACCATAAGCACCATGTCCCAAGACCCTCATTAACAAGAAATAAACTATGCCACAACCTATATCCCATGACACAACTACCCCTGAGAAGGAAGTATCCTTGAAACCAACTTTTTCATATCCTTTTCACTCTACACTATAATGATCAACTTCTATGTGAAGGGATATTCCACAACATGTCTCCATATCGCAGCTACCCCCCTAATTGGAAGTATCCTCGAAGCACCTTACACTGCAACCTATCTCCACCATGCCCCAATGATCGACTACCATATAAGGGACTATGCTAAATCCTACCTACATGGAGTATCCATTATTGAAAAGGAATTGGCCTCATACTTTCCCCAAACACCCTCAAACACCTTGGAAACTCTACCAGGAACCTCTAATGCCCAAAAATCGTAAAGGAAAGGGATACTAGAATCTGAGCCCTTACAATAATGGTTGTTCCATAATTATAATAACGACTAGATATATTTAAGATACTGACGTAATTATTTTTTAATAGATACAATATATTTAGATGAGGTAGAAAAAGAAATAAAATTAAAATCACTCGGTTAAGAGTTATACCTCTTCATTGAGAAACCACTTTTTTATTACACCATAAGCCTTTAAAAGATGGTATTTTAGTAACAAAAAAAAACTATAGGACATGGGGAAGGAAGATAAGATGGTATTATGAAAGGTATTGGTAGATCTAGAAGGATGAAACTTTGTGAATAAGGGAGGAGAGTAGAATCCCATTTATCAATTAGTGAAATTACACACTTTTAATTATTTAAAAGATTAAATATTATATATATATATATATATATCATAATCATGTCAAGTAGTATCAAGGCATCCCAAATTTTAAGTTAAGATATGATAGGGTTGAAATAGACTCAACCAATCATGTTTAGATAAGTTTATGATACATTTTATGTAATAAATTGAGATTTTAAAAATAAAACTATGTTCGATAGTGTATACAACACTCAACACCGAGCCTAAATGAACCATGAAATATTATTATTTAAATATAAAAATTGTAACATAACTGTTAAATTAGTGGTTGTGAATAGTATTAAATAATTTATAATATATATATATATATATATATATATATAAATTTCCTACTTAATATAAATGTATTGATAACTTCTTAGTAAATAACCACATAATTTTTAGTAAATTCATTTTATTCTTCAAAAATACATTTTCTTTAAAAATGGTTTTTATTTATATTTGTGAGAAAATATTATAATTAATTTTTGGAAAATTTTATTTGATAAAAATGATATTATTTTAAAACTTAGGATATCAAAATTATCTCATGGTGAAATTTTGATATTTTTCTGAAAAGTTTGTTTTTTCAATGAATAGTGAAAAATACTGATTTTTATTAAAAATTGTATTTTCCTTTAAATTATTTACAAAGTAAAATTATTTTTTAGATTAATTTTAAAATTTAATTAGTTCTTTATTATTAAAAATAATTTAGTTATAGTTATTGGAATGAATTTTTATACTTTAATTTGGTATAGAACCATTTTTATACTTAAAAGGCATTTGTTTGAAAAAACTATTTTTCATTACATCTTTCATTTTAATCTTAAATTAATTTCCCCCAATTATATAAATTGTATCTTGAAAAATATATTCCATATTTTTAATCAATATTTACGTGTTTGGTAAAAATTTCCCTTTTATAAATGGTCATTATGAATAATAACCATAGTAAATAATTATCACCATGATAAGGGTAAATCAGTTAATTAAAGTTAAAAATAATATGATAAGGACTAAACGATGACCCTAAAACCTACATTTATCCTATTTAGTGAGATGATTTCATCCATGTATATCCAATTTTCTAAAATATGGAAACTTGGTTCCATATTTATTTGATTTTTATTTTTATAATATTTAAGTAAAAGATAAAGTAAAAAATGCACCTTTTTTACATTTAATATCTATAATATTTTGTGATAGGGATAAAAAACTTATATTTAGTTATAAATAGTTATTTTAAAGATAAATTATTTTTTATCATGGTAATTTATTTCTATTTTTTAGTGATGAAATAATTACCTTAAATGCTTATGCAATGTCAACATAGTATTTATTCAATTAATAGAAAAACAAAATAAATGATTCCAGAAATATTAAAAGTAATTTAATTTGAATTAATTATTATGTTAAAAAATTATTTATATAAATACAAAATGTTAGGTATTTTTTAAAGTATTATATTTGAATTATTTGTTGTCATATTTTTTTAAGGTCAAATTAAATGAATAGTCCAAAAATGATATTAATGATATTTTATAGTAAATAATATTTTATTAAATGATTTAAAATTTCATAAAATACTATATTCATAAATTTTATTTATATATGGTTTAAAATATAAACCATGGTCCATTTATGGTCTAAATTTTCTTTTATAGTAACTATATTGACCCCAAAAGAGTAAAAAACTTTGTTATTGCAGTAATTTTTGAAAGAGTTAATGGAGTTTAAAAAAAATATAAGCATGAAAAAATCACCTAAACTTGTCCAATTTTATTTTATGAAAGAATTTATACTCATACTCATATTATATTAGAATTATATTTTTTTTAATCCATCATAAAATGAAAATTAATTTATATTAATTTAATACTTCAATGAATTCCAAGAAAGTCCCTCCCCTCATTATAAAAGAGAACCACTATCCTATTTTATTCACACATAAATAACCATTTGGTTATAAAATTACTTAAAAAAAGTCCATTAATAACATCCCTTTACACATTCTAGAGGTCTTAGTTTGGTAAGAACACCAACCTTAGAGAGGTTAAGGTATAAAGAAAAGGTGGTTGTCCGAAGAAGAGGTATATCTTCTAACTGAATTTTTAGTTTTATTTATTCTTATACCTCCTTAAAATATTATTAAAAAATTATAAAATAATAAAATAATTATATTATATATATTTATGTTTTATTATGTTAATGGAATAACCTATATCCAACTCCTCTTCCATCAAATGGGAAGTGAAACCGTCGTTCGTGTGTACGATATACTACCACCTCACGAATCGATGTAATTCGTATTCCATAACCACCTATCACAGATGATTATAAGGATATATTTAATGTATATATAAATATATATGATATTTATGACATAATTATCATTATTTAAAGATAATATATCATCTTTTTTCTTACCTTTCCATCCATTAAAAAATGACAACGTCGTTCGTGCGTACGTGTGAATTGCCAGCTCCACAAAGCAATGTGATTTATTTTTCATAACCAAATCAAATGGATGATATATATAAGTATATTTAAATAAATAATATGGTATTTTTTATATTATTATCATTTTATAAAGATAAAAAAATACTTACTTTATTTCTATCATGATTATTGAAAAATAGAAACGTTACTCACACGTATGTACGACCTACTATCTCTATGATTGTAACGTAATTAATTTTTCATAACCATATTTTATGATTAATTTTAAAATTATAATTTATGTATAAAAATGATAATTATTTCTTAATTAATATTTTATAAATGATGGAATAATGGACTTTTTGACCATATTTAACCTACCAAAGTCATTTTGGATAAATGAGGCAAATATAATCAAAACGTTCTACATGAACTTAAATGATTAAATAATTGAATAGAGTATGGTAATAAATAAAATAAAAGGAATAACCTTGAAAATGGTTCTTATTCAATTAAATAATTAATATATGTTTATTATTTAGGAAGATAAAAAACATATGTGATGAGTCAGACTTGAGGTAAGAGACACTTCACCTTAAGAACACGTTTTAAAGATTTATCTTCTAAATATATTTCTTCCATGTACATATTCTTAAAATTATTTTATGGATGAATTTATATGGAAATAAATTGATTATAAATTAAATTTTATTCCAATTTTTTACTTTATTTTAAATATTTTCAAAAGGAATATTTTAACATGTTTTATACATATTGTTTTTGACTTTCTTTAAAAAAGACAAAAATAATTTTATATTTTAACGTATATAGCATCAATTTTTTACCCACATATATAAATATAATTTTATGTTTTTATTATTTTATAATATTCCATGATTTATTCAAATAAAAATCCTCCTCTATGTTCTAGGAATTTTTAGAAATTATTTTAGATTGAATGGATATTTCGATATTTAGAAATTTTTTGCTTGTGGATGTGAGGAATTTTTTATAAGTATGAAATATTTAATGTGTTATGATTATGTTATAGTTATTGGTAATTATTTATGATGATGAGTGTTTTCATTAAAAAACAAGTATGTGTGGTTTCATTATAAACCAAGGTCGGGTGGTTTAGAGAATTATGATGGAAGTTGACTGTATTGGTTATTCTATTTGTAAGAGTGACATGGAAAATGATATCCTAAGTAACCTACATGATTTATTTATTCTTGATATGTTTTTAAATAAAACTCATGATTTTACAAGGTAATATAATTATATTATGTTTAAAGAAAATTATTTTATACTTCTTTAGGTTCAAAAGTATAACTTTGTGAAAATTTTTCATGAGTTTATCATGATTTCAAAGAAACGTTTTTGAGTTTTATTTTTTTTCTCTAATATTTATAATTAATATTTTAAAAAAATATTTGGGTAGATAATTTGATTTATTGAGTAATAAAATGTTTATTTTTATCCCAAACTTTATTTTTATAAAATATTTTTTTTGAGAAAATAATTGTTTTTAAGTATTCATGGACTAACATGTTTATTTTTTTCTTTTTTATATGTCAATTATTGAGATTTCTGGGATCATCCCATATTTTAATTTTTTTGAGAGGGATTTAAGGATGATTAAGGATAATTATGGGGTGAAGATGAAAATTATGAATATGTTTCATGAAAATAAAACTTATTATAACTTGAATGTTTTTTTTGAGAAAAATGGCCATGGGGTTTGAACCCACAACCAAAGGGTGATAAGGGTGAAAAACCTACCACTAGACTACATGATGTGTTGGTTAGTATGACATTGATTTTTTACTTAAATGATTTTTTAAATAATGATTAATTTTGTTTTTGGAACATCTGCTTTATCATATATATAACCATGAGATTGAAAATTGATTTGGTGATTAAGTGATTAATGATATTTTAGAAGAAGTTCACTATTTTTTGAACCTTATATGATTAAGATAAACAAAATATCATGGGATTTTATTTGATGATTAAAGGTTGAATTAAATTTTGGAAACATATATGATTTTAGTGTGGCTTTATGAGGATACATGTTATTTATATAAATGATTAACATATTTTAGAGATTATATGATTAGGGTATATTAATTTTGGGTGTATGACTTTATGATTGAAAAATATTGATTGGAGATAAATGTTAAATTAATATCATAAGAAAACGTGATCAAATACTTTTGATTATTGTATTTACAACTTGGTCAAGAATATTTTGATGAATTTTGATGCTAATTATTTATTAAATGATATAAGTTGAACTTTGCGTGTTATTGTTAAGGATTTGGTGATTAATTTCATATTTCTTCATATGAAGGTTTATTATTTTAGTGAATTACCTTAAATTGTGCTAACCATTTTGGTTTTGGTTATTTAATAGAGATAGGAGGAATATATTTTTATCCTTTTATGGATTATGTGATATATTATAACTTTATTTTAGTGCTTCAAGAATTAAAAATTCATCTTGAATACTCATTGTTTGGAGAAAAAGATGAGATTATGGAGAAAATTGATTAAAGGATGAAATTATACTTGTAAATTTAGTATATTTCTTTATGTTATCATTATAGATGCTAAAGGAATTACTCAAATTTATTAAAATGATATTAAATTAAAAAATTTAGTATATTATCTTTATTTTTGATGAATCGATGGTCACCTCATTGATTTAAGGTCACTAACTTTCTCTTGATCATTAAATTTCTTGCGATCAATGATCTTTTTCAATCATCACAATTATTTGTACATTATATTTCTTCTATATGTCTATATTTTCAATTATAACTAATGTTATCCTATTTTTAAACCTAGATATGTGTTACTCTAGATGACCTTTATATTTCATTTTCTCACTTTTCAAGAGGAAGTTTTATTAACCCTTTTTATAGTGTGAGATTTCAACAAAGGTATTTTTAAATGTAAAACCATTTATTATCTAGATCAAGTTCAAACTATGAGGGTGTAATTTATTGAGGGGGGGGGGGAATTTAAAACCATGATATTTTGAAAAGAAAACTATGTTTGATAATGTATACTACACGCAACACCGAACCTAAACAAACCATGAAATATTATTATTTAAATACTACTATTATAACCAAGACATTAAATCGACCAGTTTAAATAAAATTAAATAATTTTTTAAATATATATAAAGGCCCTACTAAATATAGATGTGTTGATAAATTCTTAGTAAATAATCACTCAATTTTAGGAAATCCATTTTATTCATCAAAATTAATTTTCTTCAAAAATGGGTTTTATTGATTTTTGTGATAAGATATTATAACTAATTTCTAGAAATTTTTATTTGATAAAAATTATATCATTTTTCAAATAATAATTTCAATATTATATTATGGTGAAATTTTGAGTTTTTTTTGACAACCTTGATTTTTCAATGAATAGTGAAAAATATTGATTTTTATTGAAAATGGATTTTGTTTTAAAGTATTCAAAAATTAAAATTATATTTTGGATTAGTTATAAAATTTAATGAGTTAATTTTTATTAAAAATTATATAATTATAGTCTTTGGAATTGAATTTATACTTGATTTCGATATAAAAACATTTTGATGTTTAAACAGGTATTTTTATGAATTTTTTTTTTCATTGCATCTTTCATTTTAATATTAAATTAATTTATACCAATTATAGAAATTATACCTTGAAATATGGATTCTGTATTTGGAATTAGGATATTAAAATTTGATAAATAATTCCCTTTTATTTTTAGTCAATTTTAATAGTAACCATAGTAAATAATTGTCACCACGATAAGGGTAAATCCGGTAATTAATGTAAAAAATAATATAATAAGGACTAAAAAATGACCATAAAACTTTCCTTTATCCTATTGGGTGAGTTGAGTTATGAAATTATCATCCAAGTTTCTAAAATATGGTAACTTGGTTCCATATTTATTTGATTTTCACCTTTATAATATCTAAGTAAAAGATAAAATCAAAAAATGTCACTTTATTTTTTTTAATATCTATAATATTTTTTTGACACGTATAAAAATAACTTATGTTTGGTTATAAATGGTTATTTTAAATATAAAATATTTTTTATCATGGTAATTTATTTATAATTTAAATTATTATGAAACACCGAAACAATATTTATTAAATAAATATATAAAAAAATAAATGATTCTTAAAAATATTAAAATTAATATAATTTATTTGAATTATTATGTTTCATTAATTTTTTAGATAAATATAACATGTTATTTATATGTTAAAGGATCATATTCTAATTCCTTTTCTGTCATGTTTCTTTCAAATTCAAATTAAATAAATAGTTCAAAAAATGACCATAATGATATTTTATAATAAATAATATTTTATTAAATGATTTTAAATTACTAAAAATCATATATCTAGAAAAGTGATTTGGATATATTTTAAAATATAAACCATGGACTATTTATGATCAAATTATCCTTTTATAGTAACTATATTGACCCAGAAATAGTGAAAAACTTTGTTATCCCGATAATCGTCAAAAGAGTTAATGAAGGGTTAAAAGAAAAAGATAAGGGTGAAAACATCACCTAAACTTATAAAATATTTATTAAATGACATTATTTAGGTACATACTCGTATTATATTTGAATTATATTAATTTATATTCATTTTAAGATGAAAATTAATTTAAATTAATTTAATACTTTAAAAAATTCCAAGAATGCCCCTCCCCTCATTATGAATGGGAACCCCCTATCCTCTTTTATTAAAACTTCAAGAACCATTTGGATCATAAATTAACCAACCAAATCCCTTACTAACATCCCTACCTACATTATAGAGGTCTTATTTTTGGAAAAATATGTTGGAACCATGGCCATTATATGCAAGAATTGTAGTATGGTTTGTGTTTGTTATAAATCCTCATTAGAAGTTCAGAATGTTTACTCGTAATGTGATCATACAGTTCAAGTAGACAACGGTTTTGAAGGTGGCATCATTTTCTAGTGATTTCTTTAATTTTGGGCCTGAAAATCGGGAAATGGGAAAATTTGTGTTTGGAAAAGGAACTTACACGCAAAAGGGTAGGTGTGTTGGAAACTTGTGTGTAAAAAATGTTTTAGGATCAGATTGATGAAAAATGGAAAAGGCATGAGCTGCGTGAAATATTGAAGTAGTGCGCGAAAAACATGGATTGCGTGCTAAATTGGTTTTGCTTGCAATAGTGAAAGCATGTTGGTTTTCTCATGCCAAAGGTGTTTTGGGATCAGGATGCTGAAAAATGGAAAAGGAATGAGGTGCATCAAAAATATAAAGATATGCATGAAAAATAGTTCCTACGCGAAAAAGGATTGCGTTTAGAATGAAAGTTTTTCATTCCACAACAATGTTTTCATGAGGGGGTCGGTGAAACCAATAAATAAGAGGTGACCGCCCTCATTCGGTGTAGCAAAAGACTTAGAGAAGATCCGAGTTCTGATGCATGTAAAAGGTGCGTGCAAAGGGTATTGTATGTAAAAGTGGAATTTGTGAAAAAAAGTAGAGGCTGTGCGTAAAACTGGAGGCTGCATGTAAAACTAAAGGCTGCGCGTAAAACTTGTGGTTGTGCGGAAAAGTTGTTATTGCCTGAAAAAGTCAAAGCTGTGCGTAAAAGATGAGACTGCACATAAAAGTGAATTTTGCGCATAAAGGGGGTTGTTGCGTGAAATATTTTTCGTGTAAAAAGAAAAGATTGTGCGCAAAAGTGAGATCTTGCATGAAAAAGGTAGGTGTTACGCGAAATCGTTAGTTTAACCTATTTGGACGTTCTGAATATCTGGTTCAGTGGTTCAGTGCTTTCAAGTGCATCAATTTAGGACTTCGATGCAAGAAGTGTCTCATGCTGAACATAGACAATGACTTCAATTAAAATCTATTGAAGAGACCTCCAAGTCGATAAACTGATTTTTACTTCTCTCAAGGTAGTGAGATAGGGGGAGTCAAGGGAAGTGATCTAAGGGATGTAGTGATCAATCCCTAAACCTTTTTAAAGGTAGTGTTCCTGGTACAGAGTGACTGTGACCAAATCTTGTAATCCTTAAAATAGTGAAGATTAGTGGATTTAGGTACGACCAACACACTATCGACGTATGCTCCTTAGATGTAGCCCTTTATGGTGAACCAAGTAAAAGTGCTATGTCATCTCCCTGCTTTCATTTGTTTGACAGATTCCACAAGTTCCAACCAATTTGGGAACAATATACACAACTTTAAAAAAAAAAGTTGACACCCTGATTCATCCCGCCCCTATCAGGGTGTTCCGGGGTCCTTCAAGTGGTATCAGAGGGAGGTTGCTGGTGTTTGATCTGTCTTATACCGTCATGGAGAATTCAACCAGTGTTAGGGGAGTCCCTCTATTTGATGGAAGTAATTTTCATATTTGGAAGAACAAAATGATATCTCATCTAAGATCCCTTGGAATGGAAGTATTATTTTCCACTGTACAAGGTATACATGTTACTGATCCAACAAGGATGGCTATTACTGATGAAGATAAGAAAATTATTGATGTATATTCTAAAGCGTAGAATTCTCTCAACACATCCCTTTCTGATCAGATCTATCTAAAGGGGATGAGTTGCACCTCAAAAAAGTCTATGTGAGATAAACTTGAAAATATTTATGAAGGAGATAGAAAAGTGAAGGAGGTGAAACTTCAAGTCCTTCAAAATAGGTTAGATGATCTGAAGATGCATCCTGATGAGAATGTAGACTCCTTAAATCTAATTACTAAAGTGGTTGGAGCAATTCAGGGTCTAGGAGAAGAAATCAAAGACGTTGACATTGTGAAGAAAATAATGAGAATACTTCCACCCATGTACAATGCAAAAGTGTTAGCCCTTGATGAAAGATATCTTTTAAAAATTTATCTGGATGATCTATTGAGCAACATGGTGGCATATAGAATGAGAGTCAAACCTAAAGATTCTATGATTCGAGTAAACAAAGAAATGGAATTCAAAGCCATGGAGAAACTGAAAATTTCAAAAGATAGTAGTGGTGAAGATGATGAGTAAAAATAAATTCTTTCTATCATTTCCAAGAAGTTCCAGAAGGGAAATGGGAAATTCAAAGGGAAGTTACCTCTCACTTTCTTTCTATGTGGAAAAGTTGGGCACATTGCCTCTCAGTACTTAAGAAAGATCAATGATGAGTATAACTTTGCTGAAAACACTGAGAAGCCTCAGAGAAGGTTTTTCCAAAAGGGAGACTTCAAATCTAGAAACAAAGTCCTAAAGAAGAGTTTTGTCTATGAAGGGGAAGACGATGATAATGAATTTAGTGAAGAAGAAGAACCAGAATTTAAAACTGGAAACCATGCTTCCATGATGGCCACTATTGAAAAATCAAAAGATAATGGTGGAGGAAATCTGTTGACAACTAGTGCCAATCCCAAGTTTCAACTTAAGGATGATGTTAGTAAGCTTAAGATTAAATGTAAGAGTTCCAATAAGTGGAAATAAATTGTAGAAGAATAAACTGAATATGTTGATCAGCTCGAAGCTGAAATTGAATGACTGGAAGAATTTGTGAAAGTACAGTCTAAAATCCTTGAAAGAAATGATGATGTAGTGAATATGAAGCTGATAATTAAAGAGCAGGCAAAGGTCATCAATGACCTCACCTTCAGACTGGAAGAAAAGTCCAAGACTACTGAGGGTCTTGAGGAGTATGTTGTTACTCTTAGGAGTAAACTTGAGAGTGAATCAATTTCAAAATAATCATAGAATAAAATACAGTTTGGAAGGTTCTCAGATGCTGGGCTGTTGGAGAGATCAAAACATGGCTCTAATGGAGTTGAAAAGATTTTAAATGATCAAAGACCCGCTTCCATGGGAAATAGTGGAATCGATTATGAGGCCGAATCATCAAATTCTGCAATTAATGGTGATCAAAATAAAGGCAAGAAGAAAGTAGTTCATGTGGAAAAATCACCTATAATGCTGAAAAAGAAACCCCCAATTCAATCTGAAAGAAGGACATAAGACTATCCACGAGCCTCCAGAAAAAATAGACAGTTAAACTATTATCCCACAGAAGAAGGAATAGTGATAAATAGAAGTGATAAGACATTACCTCTTATGAAGTGTCAGTTCTGTGGATATCTGTGCCATACCATGTCTTATTATGAAGAGGCAAGGAACTATTTGAATGGAGAATATATGGGAGTTCAACAAACGAGAAAAAATTTATATCCTAATTATTTTAGAAGAAACAATTTCTATGGATATTGTTATAGTTGTTCGAACCTTGGCCATAAAGCTATTTATTTTAGGCAGAAGAGTAAAATAGACACCTCATATGGAAGTCAGAGAAAAGTCAATGTTCCTCAACAAGATTATGTTGCTCTTGCAAATTGGTTTTCCCCTCTGGAAGAAGAGTATCAATATGAAGAACCCTTATACATAGAAGAGAGAGTTGCAAGACCATCAATTTCCTACACTCTACACAATAACTCATGGAAGCAAAAGGGGAAAATTGTAAAATCCAATCTTGCAAAAGTATCCCTAAAGTATACAAAGAATAACAACACCTGGATTCTTGATAGATAATGTTCATCCCACATGACGGGTAATGCAGACCTTTTAACGAATGTCAAGAAAAAGGTCGATGGAACAGCGCGCTTCGGTAATGATGGTGCTTTGAAGATAAAAGGCTGTGGAAGTACCGATCTAGCTAATGGAGAGTTGAAGAAATCCGAAGTTCTTTATGTGGATGGTCTACGTCATAATCTGATAAGTGTGAGTCAACTCTATGAATCAGGACTTATAGTCACTTTCAATCAGAAAGGATGCACTATAAAGGGAAAGATAAGAAATTCACTTATGAAAGGATGTATAATAGAAAGAAACCTGTATCAGGTTGATAGTAAAGAAAAAATTTGTTACATGACTGTTGAAGAAGAAAATAACTTGTGGCATCAGAGACTAGGGCACATCAATCAACAAGGCATGCAGAAAATATCAAAACTGAAGATTGTCATAGATGTTCCCAACCTGAAGCGTGAACGTGAAAAGTCTAGTGATTATTGAATTCATGGGAAGCTGGTCTACACGCAAAACTGGAGGCTGCGTGTAAAACTTGTGGTTGTGCAGAAAAGTTGTTATTGCACGAAAAAGTCGAAGTTGCACGTAATAGCTGAGGCTACGCGTAAAAGTGAATGTTGTGTATAAAGGGGGTTGTTGCATGAAATATTTTCCATATGAAAAGCAAAGATTACCTACAAAAGTGAGATATTTTGTGCAAAAGGTAGGTGTTGCGTGCAATCGTCAGTGTAACCTATTTTCACATTCTGAATATCTGGTTCAGTGGTTCAGTGATTTCAAGTGAATCAATTCAAGACTTCGATGCAAGTAGTGTCTCATGCTGAACAGAGACAAAGACTTCAATGCAAATCTATTAAAGAGACCTTCATGTTGATAAACTGATTTTGACTTCTCTCAAGGTAGTGAGCTAGGGGGAGTTAAGGTAAGTGATCTAAGGGAGGCAGTGAGAAATCCCTAAACCTTTGTAAAGGTCGTATGACAGGAATAGAGTGGCTGTGACCAAAACCTGGAATCCATAAACTAGTAAATATTAGTGGATTTTGGTATGATTGACATTTTTTTGGCGTATGCTCCTTGGACGTAGCCCTTTTCGGTGAACCAAGTAAAAGTGCTGTGTCATATCCCTACTTTCATTTGTTTTTCAAATTTAACAAGTTCCTACCAATGTGGGAACAAGATCCACAACTTTATAAAGAAAAATTTCACATCCAGATTCACCCCTCCCCTCTCAGGGTGTTCCGAGGTCCTTCATAATATTGACTTTAGAGAGCTTAAGGTACAATTTAAAGGAAGTTGTCCAAAGAAGAGATATAACTTTTAACCCAATGTTTTAGATTTATTTCTTATTATATATCCTTCAAATATTATTCAACCATGATAAAATAATAAAATAAGTATCTTAAATATATTAATATTTTATTATTTTAATGTAGTAACCTATATCCATGTCCTCTCCCATCAAATTAGAAATGAAACCCTCATTTTTGCGTATGACAGACTAATACCTCGCGAATCGATACAATTCGTTTCCTATCACTACCTCTCAAAACTAGATATAATGATGGATTTAATATATATATATATATAGGATATTAATGAAAAAATTATAATTATATAAAGACAATATATCATTTATTTTCTTACATTTCCATCTATTGAAAAATTATATTGTCGTTCGTGCATATGTGTGGTTTACCACCTCTACGAAGCGATGCAATTCGTTTTCCATGACCACATCACATGGATGATATATATAAATATATTTAAAATAATAATATATTATTTATTATATTATTATTATTATTTAAATATAAAATAATACTTACCTTATTTTTAATATGATCATCAAAATATGAAAACATTACTCATGCGTACATACGACCTACCGTCTCAATGATTATAATCATGTTCATTTTTCATAACCATTTTTTCATGATTTGTTTTAAAGTATAATTGATTTATATAAATTATAATTTTATTATTATTATTATTCTGGATATGATGTATTAATATCCTCATTGACCATATTCAACCTACCAAAGTCATTTTGGACATATGATCCGAATATCGTCCTAACATCCTATATGAATTTAAATGATTAAGTAATTGAATATAACATGGTAAGAAATAAAATAAAAAGAATAATAACCTTGAAAAATGTTCTTAATAAAGTAAATAATTAACCTAAGTTTAATATTAGAGAAGATAAATAATATACATGATGATTCGGACTCAAGGAAAGGGACACTTTACCTTAAAAACTTGTTTTAAATATTTATCTTCTAAATATTTTTCTTCCATGTCCATATTCTTAAAATTATTTTATAGATTTATTTATATGTAAATAAATGAATTATAAATTAAATTTTATAAACATTTTTACATTATTTAAAAGGTTTTAAAAAGTAATATTTTTACGTGTCTTCTATAGAATGTTTTGATTTTCTTTATAAAAGACAAAACAAGTGTTTGATTTAATGTATACGAAGTCAACATTTTCTACCAACACCATAAAAATTATTTATTTTTTATATTACTATATGATCTTTCATGTTTTCTTGAAATAAAAACCCTCATTCCCTATGTTTTGGGTATTTTTAAAAATTATTTCAAATGGAATGGATATTTTGATATTTGGAAATGTTTTTCTTATGGGTGCACAAAATATTTTTACAAGTATGCAGGATTTCATGTGTTATAATTATGTTATGGTTCTTGGGAATTATTTATGATGATGGGTGATTACATTATATACCAAGGGTGAGTGGTTATATTATAAACCAAGGATGGGTGGTTCCTTTATAAACCAAGTATGGGTGGTTCTATTATAAATAAATGATATGTGGGTCCCTTATAACCCTATAATTCCTTGGATTATTCAGAGAATTATGATGGAAGTTGACTGTATCAGTTTTTCCATTTGTAAGATTGATATGGAAAATGATGTCCCAATTCACCTACATAATTTTTATGTGGTTCTTATGGTAACCTCATGATTTCACAAGGAAATATAATGAGATTATGTTTAAAGAAAAGTATTTTAGACTTAATGAGGGTGAAAAGTATAACATTGTGATTTTTTTTCACGAGTTTATCATGATTTCAAAGAAACCTTTATGTTTTTTATTTTTCTTCTCATATTTCTAATGAAATTTTTATGAAAATATTTTCTTAGAGAAGTTGATTTCTTGAGTAATAAAATATTTATTTTGATCCCAAACTTTATTTTGAAAAAACCAACTTTATAAATTATTCACAGACTAATAGTTTTCATTCTTTCCTTTTATTTTTCCCTTAATAAGTTTTTTGCACTCGTCCTATGATTTATTTTTTTCATAGGTTTTTAAGGATGAGTAGATAAATGTATGAGGTCAATATAGAAATTGAAATGATGCACCATGAAAATAATTTTTTTATACCTTAAAAGTTTTCTTTTTTGGGGAAAATAAATACTACGTAGAGGTGTCAACTTTCAGATATAATATTTATTTATATAAGGGTGATGGACTAATAATATATAAATATAAATTTTAAAGATAAAAAATTTTATATAATTAATTATTGAATTAAAACTCTATATTATGCAATGTTTAAGTTTGAGAACTTATATTTTAATTATTATCTTCTAGATAAACTACTTTAAACCCATTTTAACCTTAACCATGATGAGTTAACTTTTTACCATGATATCATAATTATATGACCAAAAATAAAAGGAAAATTATAACCAAATTTGTACATGATGATTAAAAATCTAGTACCTAATTTATAATATTCAATTTCTACAGGTGTAAGACATTACTTTTAATATAAAAACACAAAACACATGAAAAATAGTTTATAAGAAAATACCCGATTTAAGAGTAAAAAATATTTCACCTTGAAATCAAGTAATTTTTCAGTTTCCATGATTTTTTAGTTAAATAATAAAAAATAAGGTTTTTATACTTTTGGATAAAGATAAAACAAAATGGAATATTCCAACCATGCCATTAAATGCTAATACCCAAAAAAGTTTTTAATTTGAATAAAATTTAACTTATCTTCACCAAATTAAATCTTGGGTTCCCTATTTAAAAATAATGTTTCACAATACATTATTTAACTCCTAAAAAATATATTTGGTCGAATAAAACTCATCCAATAGTATAAATTCAAGTGTTATAAAGATTCTAAAGTTTTACCCCATAATTTTAGCCCAATTTTACCTCTTTTACTAAGGTGACAAATCTTTAGCATGATTACTATTCATACTGACAAAAACATAAGATGAACTTATTAAATTATATTAATTATAATGATTCCAAATATGAAATAAATTTTAAAACATTAAATTTATATATTTATCATAAATTTATTTTAAAATAATCATGTAAAACACATCGAAACCCTTTTTTAGAAAAATGCATTTGTTCGTTTAAAAATGTACTTATTCTTATTCCATGCCTTATAAAAACCATAAAATGAAAGAAAAATAATTTGATTGAATATATAATATATAAATTTAATTAACAAAATTAATAAATAGTGTTTTATTTAATTAATTAATAAAAAAACACATTGTTCACATAAAAATAGTTTTTAGAAAAATGTGTTTTTAAGCCAAAAAATGAACTTATACCAAGATCAAGTAGAGATATGATTATGATGTAATTAATTATATTATTTATAAATAAAGTATACCTTTGTAAATTTAAGATAAAAATAAAATAATTATAAGACCTTTAAATGAAAATAAATCACATTTTTATAAAAAAATGTATTTTTTATTATTCACTGAAAAATCAATCTTTTTAGAAAAATACCAAAATTTCACCCTAATATAATTTTGACATGATGATTTCAAAAACTTTATAATTTTTATAAAATAAAATTTAATAAAATGGTAGAAAGTTTCTATAATGTCCATATATAAAATTCAATAAAAATTATTTTTTAAGGAAACCTATTTTTGTAGCATAAAATGATTTTAATGAAAATTGAGTACTTATTTATTATGATTTAATAAATAAATTTGAATTATGTAAATAATTTATACATATATTTCATAATGTGGTTAATCCTATCCACTCCCATCAATTTAATGACTAGGATATAATATATCACAGTTTGTTTTATGCTCGATGTTACATGTCAGGAAAGCTATTGAACATTTATAATTTATTTAAAGAGAAATATATTATAAAATATTGGGGTATTGCATGTTGAATATAATATGATTAATTATATGTGATTCTTAGTGAGAGATGCATAGTGAGGATGAGAAATTTTTATACCAGATTATGTGACAAATTAACTTCACTTTTTGTTCACTAGGATTTTGTATGATTTCTTTATCTTTTGAATGAGAGGCTCTAAGGAGGCCATATTGAGTATAAATGTTATTCTCATCATACGTATAAACTATTTTCCAGGACTAAAGGAGATTGTTGGTGATTGGGCAAGACTTTAATAGATTATGATGTTGTTCAAGATCCGTTTGGGATTTTAGGTCACTATTAAGGATTTAATTTCTGCACTTATAGTTTCTTTTATAGATTTTTAAGTATGTATGACATTACATAAATGTATTTCGGATATTTTATTTTTTATCTTGAGTAGGACTTGTATGGTGGTTTTATCTTATCTCACTTTCCTCATGTTATTCTTAAAGGATAATTCTTTTCATATGTGTGTATGATATACCCTTGGTACTTGTCTCTAACCAATGGAATATTGGAGGAAGGATTTAGGTTCCATCATCTCCCATTATCTGACCATCATCCCATGAGGTGTACCTTATAATGAACCATTATTTTTAAATAAAAATATTACATCTATATAGATAAATATTCATTACATAACAATACTATCCATTCCATAATCATAAATTTTCATAGTCTTTGGAGATTAGATAGACAATATTCTTATTTAATGAAAGATATTTAACATCTCCCCCAAATATCTTCTACATAGTACTGCTCTTAGGCATGCCATATCTAAACCTTTCTTCACTACCTAGGGAAGGAAACATAAGAAATGATGGGTTAAGATGATCAGAAAGGATAAACGTAGAATATGTCAATCCATGATTATATGAAATCATAATATAATATTGTGATCATGATTATAACTTATGAAGTTCATACCTAATCTATCATAGATTATAAACCTGATTTATGGTATAAACATTTTCATTTCAGAAAACATGGACCATAAGAGTGATAAATCATCATAAATAAATCATGAAACATAAGATAATTTCATAAAAGTTTGGAACCATCATTAATATATAAAACCATTTAACATGTCAATGTTAACTACCAAAACCATCAATATAGTGGATCAAGACACACATATTTCCCCTAGTGGATCAGGACGCACCTATTTCCCATAGTAGACCATGACGCACTTGTTTCCCATAGTGGATCAAGCCCATCGACTTATTTCCCATTTTTATATCATGAGATATAAAGCTTTACCCAATGAATTTGAGGGATATATATATCCCATGATTTCACATAATGAAAACTAAATATATGCGTTCCAGAAGAACATAAATCATTCATCATATCAAAACCATGAAAAGAAATGGGTTTCAAAAAAATTTCATCATAATATAACCCGTGGAAAAGAATTGGGTTTCATAAATATAATTCTATAATAAACATAAACCAATATTAAAGAGAATAAGGATAGTATCCATGAATAATATCCCCAGTAAATCATGAGTAATTTCCAATAATTTTATCTTAGATGGAAAATAATTTTAAAAAATCCCTTTAAATGATTCATGAAAATAATAACATTTCCATTTTAAAATTATTTCTTTTAAGGAGAAGCACAATTGTAAAGTAAAAAAGTTTTCTTTGAAAATAAAGTTATAGTATTGTAAATGAAACATCACATAATTATGTTATCATGATGGTGTAAAATATTTCTCATTCTATAAAATTTAAACAAACATTCCTTTTATATTTTTTTAGAAATGTCACAAAAAACCTATTTAGAAAATGAAAAAAATAATCCTTTACAAATTTTTTTTTGAAATTAAAAAATTATTAAAAAATAATTGAAACAATCAAAATATAATTTTAAAAAAAAATTTAGAAGATATTTTTGAAAAAATTAACATTGAAGAAATATAGAGTTTTAAGGGAAATTTTAAAAAGTTAATTTTTAAAAGAAAGTCCCTTATAAAAATCATATAATTGAAGTGAGCATTAATCAAATGAATAGATTATGTGTATCAGCTATAAAAACACATAAAAAAAATTTAAATAAAACATAATATAATCAAAATTTATCTCACACATAAGTTTAACATAGAATAACCAATGAAGTAAAAGTTTAACCCAATTAATGGAAATTGAGTTAAGAAATACCTTACCACTTTGTAATTAGTAAAATCATATGCACAATAAAAGTAATAATTATAAAATAAAAAATTAAATACCATAAGATAATTAGATTCATGATATTATATACCAATTGTTAGTATATATACTACATAAAATAAATAAGTGGTGAATAAGACATATATCTCACATAAGTAAAAGTGAGACAAGTGATGTTTAACTCATGCTTCCCTTTAGTTTCATGTAATTTAACCTCATGTATAAAGGTTTAAATAATGTTATTAATTCATTATGTAACTATACATGTATTTATAATAACTTATATGATTATTTTATAACATCTTACCATGAGTTCATCAATAATATTCCATTATTTTCATTGTTTCGGGCACGCTCGTTTTATGGTTTCATGGTTGGTTTATTTGTGTATAATTATGAATTTTCTTATAAAATGGAAATAAAAATAAATAATTAAAATTAAATGGTATTTATTCACTTAAATATGTTTAATTGGTCTCATATATAATTTTTTTCTGATCTTAGGATGATTAATTTGATAAAATGTTAACGATAAATGTTGAGTTTATTTTGGCAGTTTTTCCAACCGTCATAGACCAGTTAATTTTTATTTAATATTATTTATATATATTAGTTATGTGACATTAAATAAGTTATAATATACCTATTAAAATTTTATTTAAATAGAATAATCCTTTTATGACCAGTCGTGAATACAGTTATAGAAAATGAAAAATCATTATCCAAAGAGACAGTTAACTGCCATATTTGGACAATGGTTTAGTTTCTTTCAATAAGAGGAGATGAGAAAAGGTGTAGATAGAATAAATTAAATTATAAATATAAAATTACAGTATATACATGATATTATATTTACTATTCTTTGATATATTAAGGAGGTGAATAGAATGTAGAAAAAGAAAATAAATTATGAGAGGTAGTTTTAGAAAGTTACCTTTTGAATATCATTTCCTTGAAGGACTCCTTAAGAGATAAAAAATAACTTGGATGTTGGGAGAGTGTAAAGGAGATGATTTGGTAGATATTTTAATATCTTAAATACTTTTTAGGAGAAAGTGGCGGTGAGGAGTGATTTTTATACTTGAGGATGAGTGGTTTTAAGTGATTAAAAATGATTATTTTATATTTAAATCCAACCACATTTGGGTGGAAATAATTCCACCGAATTTAGATAATAATTAATGTTTAAATTATGTTTAAGGTATATAAACACATAAACACCCATTTAATCTTGTAGTTTTTAGTTATTTTAATATTTTACCTTTTAGATTTAACCCGTTACGTTATTTTACCTACACTACCGTAAATCTTTTTTTACCATTGTAATTTTTTTTATTCCTGAAAATGAAAATTAAATTATAATATAATTTTAACTCCTAATTCCAAATATTAAATCTATTTTTAAAAATTAAAAATAAATAAGTTGAAAAATTATATATAAACCGTCAAAACACATTGAAAAACAATTTTGAAAAAACATGTGTTTTTAAGCCTAAATATGCACTTATACAAAAATTAGGTATAAAGATTGTTTAAATGTAATTAATTATATTATATCTAACTAAAAAGTGTATAATTTAATTTTAGATCATATTGAAATCATAAAATTACTTTTAAATATTAATAAAATGAATGTTTTATAAAAACCAGTATTTTTTACTATTCACTAAAAAATTAAACTGTTTAAAAAATTATAAAAAATTCATCCAAAGATAATTTTTACATGACGAATCCAAAAATTATGTTCATTTTTTCTAATAAATTTTATAAAAGTTTCAAAAATTAATTATATTTATTTTTTCATAGTAAGTAATAAAAAATTCTTTTTTTTGAAGAAAATATTTATTCGAAGAATAAAATGACATTGCTAAAAATTATATGCATATTCAAAAGTCATTAATTAATAAATTAAAAATGTGTTGGAAAATTATATCTTTCATAATGTGTTTAATAATATTCATACCCACTAATTTAATAGCTAAGTTATAATGGTCATGTTAAAATAATAATATTTTGAAGTTTGTTTAAACTTGGTGTATTGTGAAACATAATCTATCAAAGAGATTATATTTATTTAAAAAGAGTCTTGGAAAAAAATCTTGGATTGTTATATTATACCCCCTTAAAATGATTTTCCCTCGAAATTTCTCCTCTGATCATCAAAGGTTTAACATTTGATAACCCATTCATAGAAACAGACATAAGTACAAATGAATAATAAAACTTACCTTAAAAATGTAAAGTTAGAAACATAAAGGTTACCTGATTTAACACATAAATAGGTTTCTAAATTTAGATTTTTTTTAGAAAATTAAAGGTGGATTAGTATGGGAAAACTAGTCTCCAAGAACTAATATATAATGATAGAGAAAATGGTTAAGATAAGGTTAATGAACACAAATCTATAGACCAAATATGTCTGAAAAAGGCCATTAATATCATAAAATGATGATAATAGGATAAAATTTTATTTAAAAATACTTTTAGAAGATATAATTACTTTATTTAATCTCATAAGTAAAATATCACTCTTTGGTTAGGCCTTGATCAATTTCTGATTCATTTCTTACTCTAAGAAATGAAATTGGAATTTTAATGCTAGAAGAACTAGTGGATCATAAGATTCATAATGATTTTACTAGTAATTCATTATGTCTCTAGTTATCTTCATAACCAAATGGTTAGCATAGGTTATCCAATACACATAACTATTCATATGGTTAAGTAATATATTAATCTCTAAAACATCATCCTGATATCAATGTAAAAAATTTCATAAATGTTTACCTTTATAAACCTTCCAAATGATTAAAATCCAAAACTTTTGAAATAAGGTCACTAAATTTTGAAAACCAACTTATCATAAATCCCCCAAACAACTTGATGTAGCTCTTAATTTTTACAAAATAAACATGTAAATATCATTTTCATGTATTCTATTGAAACATGGTAATAACTTGAATTACTATAAACCTTAGTGAAAACATATATTATTTCAAAAATTAAATATTTAATCACATTATAAATCCAAAAATTCTATAAACTCAATCCATGATATCATAAACAACATTATCGTCATATTACTAATCATTTTTAAGATCATCAATACTATCCTATTTATTTTTTTATAGTCAAACATATCTTTATATCATTATTATCCCAACATCATGCACATAATAAGGGTTATCTTTACCTTAATCATGTGCTCTCAAAAAATATAACCTTACCACCTTAATAAATTTTAATGGTTAGTAGTACCATTTAGAATATGTTTTCAAATCCTAAAGGGAAAACTAAAATGGAACAATCCTTAGATGTTTAATTATTCACTAATACCATAAAAGTAGTTATACAACATTATTATTTAATTCCAATACTCAATCATTACACTAACTTTTTAAACCATTAACGAAACTTCATCATTTTATTCCTCAACACTTATTTTATCTCATATGTCATTTGATGTCTCTTCATCATTTGAAATATAACCATTACTCATAAAATATTTCCAATTTTCTTCATAATCATTCCCCCTATGTCATCAATTTTCATAATTCTCATACATTCCACATTTAAAACATTTAAATATCGATGATTCCTTAGGAATACCATTATTTTCATATATTTACTTAACTAAACTTTTCACTTTTCCTTCAAAATTACTTGATTTGTGTCCTTATTTTCCATACCCAAATCATCTTCCAATTCCTTTGAAGCATTATTATTGATGCCTCTTCCCACATGAATTACTTGAGGAAAATTGAATTTCCTTTCTTTTGTGGCCACCATGAAACTCCATATTTCTCTTATTAGATGTGTCAAGAAACTCTCCAAGGTTGATATTATTGATTATATTATGAGATTTATGATTAGGAATAATAACAAGGTTTCTCTTTTAGACTCTAATATCATTTGGTTTCTCATGAGAAAGATCATTCCATTGTCCATCACATTAACCATTAATATGAATCATCCTAGTTCTGGCCATTATCTAAAACCAAAAAATCATTATATGAGAAACAATAATAAAAGTGGGAAACCACATAATCATGAGAGATTATATCTAAATCATGACACATTATTTTTAATCAATGACACCTTAGGTTTAACCTAGGTTATTCATGATAATTATAAAAAATTTAGGATTTTATACTATACTTAGTCCTATAATCAGGGTTTCCATAAATGTTTTCTAACCCTAATTTCTGAATATTGTATAAACCCTACTCTAACAACAACTAAAATGACCCATTATTTTCGAACACAAATATTACATCTAGATAGATGCATATTCATTACAAAAAAAATACTATCTATGCTATAACCTTAACGGTTTAGAGTCTTTAGAGATTAGATATAAAATATTCTTATTTTATGAAAGATCTTTAACATCTCCCACAAATATCTTGTTTATAGTAATCCTCTTAAGCACACCCTACCTAAACATTTATTCTTTACTTAGGGAAGGAAACATAAGTAAGAGTGAGCTTAGTTGCTCAGTAAGGATAAATAGAGG
This sequence comes from Viscum album, assembly GCA_963277665.1. Taxonomy (NCBI): domain Eukaryota; kingdom Viridiplantae; phylum Streptophyta; class Magnoliopsida; order Santalales; family Viscaceae; genus Viscum; species Viscum album. The sequence goes on from OY728151.1 coordinate 573,371,312, forward strand.
AGATATCAATCTATGATCATATTAAAGCATTAGATAAGAATGTGACAATGATCATAGCTTAAAAAGTTCACACCCAACCTATCATATATCATAAACATGATTCATGGAATAAAAATTATAATTTCAAAAAACATGGACCACAAGAGTGACACAATCATCATAAATCCATCACAAACCATAAGCTCACGTCATAATATTATGTCACCATAATAAATATAGAAAACCATTTCATATGTCAAGGTTAAATAAAAATACCATAAACATAATGTACCAAGAAACTACTATTTCCCATAGTGTATTAGGATGCACCTATTTCCTATAGTGGATCAGGATGCACCTGTTTCCCATAATTGATCAAGACCATTTACTTGTTTCCCATTGGTATGTATATCACGAGATATAAATCTTAACCAAATGAATAATAGGGAGATATATTTCCTAAATATAATATAAACCAACCATAAATAGAATAATATAGTATCCTTGAAAAATATAATGAGTAAAGCATAAGTGACGTCAAATAAATTTCTCTTATATGGAAAATAATTTTGAAAGGTCACTTGAAATAATTCTTGAATAAAATAACATTTCCATTTTTAAATCATTTTTTAAAGATCTGTGAAATTATAAAGGAAAAAAATTTATTTTAAAATAAACTTGTAATATTTTAAATGAAATATCAAATAATTAAGGCTTTAGGACAGTGGAAAAATATTCTAATTTCATAGAAGTTAAAAAAACATTCCATCCATATTTTTGTTGGAAAAGTCACAAAGAACCTCATTTAGAAAATGAAAAAATAATACTTTAAAACCATTTAAAAAAAACATGAGCAAAAATTAATTTAAAAACTCATAATATAACATTAAAAACATTTTCAAAAATAATTTTAGAAAACATGATCCTTTAATAAAAATATAGTTTTAAGGGAAATTTTAAAAAGATAAATTTTAAAAGAATATCTCTTATAAATATTGTATCCTTGAATTGAGAATTAATAAAATGAATAAATTATATGTATCATCTATAAAACCACATAAAACAAATATAAATAATAAAAAATATAATTAAAATTTATCTTATACATAATTGTAACATGGCATAATCAATGAAGTAGAAGTCTAACACAAGGAATGAAAATTGAGTTAAGAAATTCCTTACCACTTCGTAATGAGTTAAATCATATACCTCAAAAAATTAATAATTATAAAATGAAACATTTAACACCATTAAGATAATTAGATTCATGATATTACATATCAAATGGTAGTATATACACCACAAAAAATAAATTAGTGGTTAATAAGTAAATTTTTCATAGAAGTAAAAGTGGGATGATAAACCCTTACCTCAAGCTTCCCTTTAGTGTTGCATACCTTAAACTCATATACAATGGTTTAAAGAATTAATTAATTAATTAAAGAAATATAATAATATTTTTAATAACTTTTATGGTCCATTTATAATATATTACCAGCCTTTCATTAACAATATTTCATTATTTTCATTGTTTCAGGTGCATTCGTTCATGGTTTCATGGTTAGTTCATTTGTGTATAATTATGGATTTTATTTTCAAATAGAAATAAAACTCCACAAGTTAAAATAAATGGTATTAATTCACTTATAGAAGTTTAAAAAGTCTCATATATCATTTTTCTTTTTGTAATGAGTATGATTCATTTGATAAAATATTAATGATTAATGTTTATTTTATTTTGGTTTTTTTGACCATCACAAACTAGTTTTGTTTTATTTAATATTATGCATATATATTAGTTCTAGAAAATTAAATAAGTTATAATATAAATATTAAAATATTATTTAACCATAATATTAAATTTATGACCAGCATTGAAGGAGGTAATGGAAAATGAAAAATCATTATCCACAGAGATGATTAACCGTCATAATTTGGACAATAGTTTCATTTCTTTGAATAAAAGGAGGTGAGAAAAGGGGTGGATAGAATATATTACATTATAAATATAAAATTAAAGTATATAAATGATACTAGACATCTTATTATTTTATATAGGAAGTTGTTTAAGAAAATATAGAAAAAGAAAATAAATTAAGAGAGTTTGTTTGAAAAAGTTACCTCTTGAATATCACCTCCTTGAAGGACTCCTTAAGGAACTTAGAATTGGTTTTTGGGTGGGAACAGAATCAATTGTATGTGGGAAGAATGAGGAAAATATATTTTGGAAGAGATTTTAATATATTCAAGTCTTTTTAGGAGAAATGGGGTGGTGAGGAGTGGTATTTATACTTAAGGAGGGGTTGTTTTGAGTGATTAAATAATGATTATTTTATATTTAAAGCCAACCACATTTGGATGGAATTAATTAAAATGAATTTGGATGATAATTAATGTTGTAAAGTATTTTTATAGTTTGTAAAAAAATCAAACACCCATTTAATATTGTAGTTTTTATGTATTTTAAGCTTTTACTTTTTAACTTTAACCCACAACATTATTTTACCTATACTGTGGTAAATCATTTATTTTTAAGACGATAACTTTTTTATGCCTAAAAATGAAAATAAAATTATAAAATAATTTTTACCTCCTGATTAAAAATATGGAATCCATTTTTATAAATTAAAAATATAGCATCTTAATAATTACATTTAAAATTAAACCGTCAAAATGCAACGAAAATCATTTTTTTTTGGAAATATGTGTTTTAAGACAAAAATGTTCTTATAACAAAATAATGTATAAATATTGTCTAAATGTATTTAATTAGATTATATATAACTAAAAATTACTTAATTTGATTTTATATAATTTTAAAATCTTAAAATTTCATTTAAATTTAAAGAAATTGAGAGTTTTATAAAAATTGATATTTTTCACTATTCACAAAAAATTAAAATTTTCAAAAAATTATCAAAAAATCATCCTAAGATAATTTTTACATGATGAATCCAAAAATTATGTTAATTTTGTATAATAAATTTTAGAAAAGTTTCAAAAATCAATTATATTCATTTTCTCATAGAAAGCAATAAAAATTGCTTTTTTTGAAGAAAATATTTATTTCAAGAATAAAATGACTTTACTAAAAATTATGTGCATATTTGAAAATAATTAATTAATAGATTAATAATGAGTTAGATAATTATATATTTAATAATGTGGTAACAATATTAATTTCTACTAATTTAATGGCTGGGTTATAATGGTCATATTAAAATTATAATATTTTGGAGTTCATTTAAACTCGGTGTTCTATATAATGTGAGTTATTGAAGTGATTAAATTTATTTAAAAAGTGGAATACTAAAAAATATTGGGGTACTAGATACATTTTTGGGGAGGTTCTTGGAAGAGTGGTATCAATAGTCTTGGTTGAGGGATATGATAGACTTTGGAGGCATACACATGTAAGGACTTCATGGGTTTGTGTGAAACTAGTGTCAACTGAGCCTAGTAAGTAATTAAGATAAGAGAGTTCAGAAAAAACATGATTATTTAGTCCCCCTTGTGATTTGATGTGAGGACCTTATAGTTTATTGAGGCTACTAGGTCAGGTGATGCTGGTTGTGGGGTAGATACCTAGGAAAGGATCAGGCATCATCTTTGTTTGTAACTATGTTTAAAATTTTTAGACCATGGATTTAGGAGTCCCCATACATATTCCAAGTTTAGGAGACCCCAACAATTTTTTATTTTGAAGGTATTTCTCCTGGAAAACGTCCTCATCAGGTTCATGTCAAATATGTTCAATAGGATGTGCTAGAAAATCATCGTAGGGTAGAGGCCAATGATGATGAAACTTTGAGGAGTAAAATATAAGTGTTTTAGTGTTATATTTTTCAAAATTATGAGATATTTTTTACAAACTCGGTTAAAAAGGATTAGTTGGAGGAGGTGAAGATAGAATTCAAATCGATCCGTGCCCAGAAAGAGAACTGGATTTCATTGGTGGTGAGGATGCTACATGGAGCTTCCATAAAATAGTGGTTCTTATTCCTTTGGGTTCATAATTATTCAATTTTATCATGGGATACGTTTCAAGATAATTTTAAAGAAGAGTTTCTTTCTTCAACTATGAAAGTGGAAAATATATTGGAGATGATTACCCTTCAACATAAAAGTTCCAGTGTGTGGGAGTTTGAGATCCATTTTAGGACCCTTCTCTAATATGTTTCAGACCTTTTATTTGATGATGAGGCCATAGAGATACATTTTGAGAAGGCCTTGTGTTTGGAAATCCAATGCCAGGTTACCCCATTTATACTGCCAATGTATCATGAGGTGTTGGAGAGAGAATAGTTCATTGAGAGGATTCTATCCAGAATTATATTATTATAAGAGTGGACTGTTCAAGATTCCCCACATAATAGAGATTTGGTATAGGGTTCCTAGTTTCTTGGATATAATAGTTTTTAGATATGATGGGGTAGGTCCCATGCCTCACCATATTATTTATACAGGGGTGGAGGATGTCAAATCACAAACAAGTGATCAAATGATTATTTTTTCTTATGGAGTATGTGATTATCTATGGCAAGAGTTCCTGAAATTTCTAAATAGGTAGCATGCATCAGGTGTTCCACTTTATATTTTTCTATTGTGACGATTTAATCAGAGTTAGTAACTACCAGGAGCTTTATCTTTGGGTCAATAGAGGGGAGAAATGGTAGGTATATGACATCCTCAGGATGCTCCTTATCCATATATAGAAGAGAATAACTATAAAGGTAATCATCACCAAGTTCATATAGGTCTTAGAGAAAGTCATGGTTAGTTTCATGCTTTGGAGTTTCTATCTCTAGGTGAGATGAATATTATTTGAGGCACCTTTTATTATTTTCTACTTCGGCGTATTCTGTGTTTGATTTAGGATCTAGGCACTCCATCACATCTCCTTCCCTAGTTCTTGCTTTGGAAATTTAGGTAGGGAGGCTTCCAGTGCTCTTGGCATTGACTATGCTAGTTTTAGGTTGATCTAATCTATATGAGGCATGTAAGGACTATGAGCTAGTGTTGGGGAAGAACCAATCACGGGGATACTTCTTATTTTTATGGATACAACCATACAGAATCATCATCGGCATGAACTGGATGTATTTTCGGTAATATATATAGATTTATTTAGGGGATAGATTGTATTCTATAATGATGATGTAGAGTCTACCATGTTCATTAGAGAGTGATACCCTAGGATGGGTTAGCATAATGTTACATCCTTATATTCCATAATGGTCGAGTTGATGTTGATTTCATCGAGGGTTTATGTAAACATATTTCCCAAGGTTTTGGAAGAGTACCATTATAATTTTTAGAGGAGGTTGTGGAATTATCTCCTCGATAGAAGATCAAGTTTAGAGTAGAGATATAGTTGGGTGCTTCTTTGATAATGATCTCTTTATATAGGATAAAAAATTCTGAGTTGTATGAGATCTAAGTATAGATCCATGATCTTTTGTAGTGAGGTTTTGTTAGGTCAAGCATGTCAACTTGGGGTGCACCAGTTCTATTTTTAAAGAAGGATGATGGAATTCAACATATCTATATGGATTATCATCACTTGAATCATGTGACAGTGAAGAACCTCTATCCATTTCCATAGATTTATGATCTATTCAATCAATCTAAATGGGATAGATGGTTTTTGGAGATCGATCTATGATCAAGATATCATCAGATGCTCATGAAGGATGATGATATTACAAATATTTATTTCTGATATCATTTTAGGAATTACATGTTTGTTGTGATTCCATTTGGCATAAAAATTTATCCAACTATATTCATGGGTTTGATGAAAATTTTTCTCTAAGATTTATTTGATTGGTTCAAGGTGGTTTTGATCGATGATATCCTTGCACACTCCACATCTGAGGAGGACCACACATAGCATCTGTGGAAAATTTTGAGCGTTCTCCATCATTAGAAGCTATATTGGAATCTGTTGAAGTGTGAATTTTTGTATTTTAAAGTTCGATTCTTGGGGTATGTCATACATTATCATGGTGTAGCCCTGGATTCTTTGATGTTCAAGGTTGTTGTTTCTTGGAAATCCCCCAAGAATGTTGTAGTGGTATGGAGTTTCCTCAATCTTGTTGGCCACTATTGGAGGTTTGTACCCAAATTATCTTTGAATGAGACTCCTTTGAAATCCTTGTACAGAAGGGATCTGGCGTTCTTATGGACTGATCAGTGTAAAGAAAATTTTGATTATATAAATGAGAAGTTGGTTAGTGCCCTATTTATATGTTTTCAAAATGGTGACATTAGTTTCAATTTCAAGCGATTCTTCACATATTAGTTTGGGTAGTGTCTTGATATATAAGAGGTTAGTTTTTTCCTATGGGTACTGTAGAGACCTGAACATGACGTACATGAACATTACATTACTTTTTCGGAATACTTAATACATGAAAAAAACTGACGCCCAAAGATCGTATTATTTTAGTGTCTTTAGAAACTCAGAATGTAATCTTCTAATCATGGTGAAAGATCTTCAACATATCCCATAAAGATCTTCCCATTTTGGTTTCCTTACCTAAAACCTTTCTTTATATCCTAGGGAAAAGAAAACATAAAAAGGGTGAGGTCAAATTCTCAGTAAGGGTAAACATAGAGAACATAAAACAATCCATAAACATTTGAATGCAAAAACTTGAACATAAAATCTAAACATCAAAATCTTGAGTAAAGACTTAAATATTGGAAGTATGTAAGGAATATATCATAAAGTAACATCAATCATGATAAAATAGTATGGGAATAAAACATGTAATTGTGGAAAACCATTAATCACATGATATGATTTCCATAGGAGCCAAGACATTGCTGCCAAGACCATCTTAGTGGACAAAGTCCATTTCGGAATCGAGTTCACTCCTCGTTCTAGTCCTGTATCACTGAATCGGATTAACTTACCATTCCATCCATGTCCATATCATGAGATATAAATCTTTACCCAATACATTGGAGGGATATTTAAGTCCCAACCATCTCATAATGAAATCATTCTTACTTGTGCCAAAAAATAAACATAAATCATTCATCATAACCCAAAGAATAAAATGGGATTCATAAACATCATCCCATCATCAAATAATCCATATAAAACAAATGGATATCATTTCATCACAATAAAAGTGAAACCATTTAAATCATAGAGACATTATACTTGAAACATACACATATGAAATAATGTCATCTTAGATGGAAATTGGTTTTGATAAAACACTTGAAATGAATTCTTGAGGAAAATATCCTTTATTTTAAAAATCATTTTATTTTCACAAAATGCCTTGTAATTTTAAAAGAAAATGACTTTTGTTGAAAATAATCATGAAATATTTTAAAGGAAGCTTTTTGAAAATTAGGCGTTATGAAACCATAAAAATTAGTTCGTACCGTATAAGTTAAAAAAACATTCTTCTCATACATTTTTCGGAAAAGTCAAAAAGAACCTCGTATGGTAATAAAAATAAATATTCCTTGCATACCATGTAGTAAAAGTCAAAAATGGGTAAAAAATAATTTAAACATAAATGAAATTTTTTTATAAAATAGGGACATGAATGATAAATATAACCCTAGTAAATACTTATGAATAAAGAATCTCGGATAAAAATGATATTAGAAAATTTATCCCTTACCTTAGGTCCAATTTATTCTATATGTGCCCATGAATCCTATATAGTGGGTTTAAAAATATTATTAACAAAACCATAATAATATTTATGATATCATATATGATTCACTTATGACTTTATATTATCTGTTCATTTTTCAATTCCATGTTAAAGCAACATTTTGGGTAAAATCGTTTCATTCATCATCCGTGTTTTGAATTATAGTTATTAATATCATTACTTAGATCATGATTAATTAATTACAGAATATAAAACATGGTTTATATATAATATATATTCAGAATATACATATATATAATAGATCGATAAATGGAAATAAATACATCGTTCATGGAGATGGTAGGCCGTACGTACGCATGAATGCTGTTTTTCATTTCCTTATTGAATTGAATGGAATTAAGTGGATAAAAATAGATACGTATATACATAAATCTAGTAGAATTATTATGTCATATATTTCATGATTACTAATTATATATACTTTATAATCATTCTTGAATTGTTAACATGGAAAATGAATCTCATCGCGTTGTGGAGACGGTAATCCGTACGTACGCACGAGCGATGATATCATTCCCATATTTATTGAATGGTATTGAAGTGGATGATATAATATGATGCTATAATAATTATATATAGTTATTCTTTACACCATTATACCCATCCAAGAAATGTGGTGGTGGAAAAAATGATTACACCACAGCGTGGAGACGGTATTCCGTACGTACGCACGCGTGATGATTTCTTTTCCGTAGGATGGATAGAAGGTGAAATAGGGTTGTTTAATATTTATAATAACATATAAGTATATAAGTATTACTTATGTTATTACTTTATAATGAAACAAATAAATAAGAGTAAGTAGAAGAAGAAAGAAACTTGAAAGAGTCGGTAGAAGAGATTACCTCTTCCTCGACGCACCTCCTTTAAACTTCTTCTTAGAGCATTAGAGTTGGTCTTTTGAGAAGACCAGAACCTATATGATGTAAATAGAGAGGTTGAGAAGAGTAATTGTCAGGGTTTTTCCGAGATTCAAGGCTCTAAAGGGTGTGAAGAGAAGAGGGAAGGGGTGCCCTTTTTATAAGGGAGGAGAGGGGCACATTTGAAAAAAATTAAAATATTATTTTATAATAAAGTCATTTTCGGTTTATAATAGCTCAAAATTAATTTATTTTGAAGATAAAGTGGGTATGGGTCTAAATACTCTCAACAAATAGGTTTTAGAAAAGTTTGTGTTAATATTTTAACCATATAATTTAGATTTAACTCTAAGTTAAATAATTTAACCTTTACCGTGTCTTCTTGTTTTCTTACACTATATGGTTAATAAACTTACCATAAAAAGAAAAAAGAATCCCAAGTGGTTCATTATTAATATATATATCTTTATCTAAGTCATTCTGCCAAACCTTAGATTTTTAGGAATATAATAAGAATTATTAATATAATATTTTTTAAAAAACTATTTTATGTTAATTTTGACACTATTTGGTAATTGATTTTTGTGAAACTCATAACAACATTATTAGTTCAAAAAAACTTAATTAAATCAATACTAGTATGTAATATTAACCTATAAAATTATTTTAATTCATAAAAAGTCTCAAATTACATTTATTTACGTATTTATAACATCAATTATGTTAATATTCCATTAATAAGGTAATTACTGCATCATCATTGTGTCATAAATAAATTAAATTATTTAATGTTTTAATATTATAAATAAAATACCATTATGTAGGAAATATTTGTATATTTCTTATGAATATTTAAAGTCGAATTTATCTTATGTATAACCCTATATTAAAAAAGTTTTAGTTATTAAACTTTGATTTTAACTATTTTAACTCTTCTTTAAATAAAATAATAAGAAATGTCCTAATCTAATCCAAGTGGACCTAAAGGGAAATATTTTATTCCTAAGGTTTTTTTTGGTCGAATTACACTTATACAATAGAATTAGGACATGTTTTAGGGTAATAATAATATCATTTTTACCCTTAATTACCCTATTTACTTTTAACCGTGATAAATAAAAGTAAAAAGTTACTATTCACCAAAAATTATTTTTATCTTATTGAACCACATTTTAATCCTTGATATTAACCATGTCTCTCGTATTTTAGAAATTCCACTCACAGAAGCGGTGAAATTAATTTTTATGTAAGTTTGCAAAAAGCTCCTAGGAGGTAGGTAAAAGACGGTGAAAAGTTTAATAAAACTTTTATATATAAAAAATTATTATAAAATGGATCCAATGAATTACATTGAACTTATATAGGTATTATATATCAATTTTTACCAAAAATAAATTTAAATAAAATAAATAATTATAAGAAGTCGGTTTTTAAATAGTAACCCAGTGTTTTCACTATTCATCAAAAATTGAAAGTTTTCAGAAAAATTCCAAAAATTCACCCTAGGCTAATTTCAATATTCCGAATTCAGAAATGAAGTCCATTTTAAAAAATAAAATTTCAAAAAGTGGGTATTACTATTCATAACATCTAGTTTATATAATATTTTAATAACATATCATTGTTTAGTGAAACTTGGTATTACGTACAACACACGCTATCGTTGAAGGTCGCGATTGAATGAAAAACAAGCCAAGTCAGGGTTGCGTGTAGTGTAAGATTCCTTTGTTGTTGTGTATAATAGAATCCAACCGTATTTCATTTATACATTGAATATATATATATATACACTCAATGTTGCGTAGAATAACTTCTATCAAATGAACTTGAAATTTTGTGTAACACGAGCCAAGAATAGTGTTGCGTATATGGTGTTGCGTATAGAACAAGCTAATTTTGGTGTCGTGTACACCACAAGACATCAATGAAATTAAAAATAATAATTCTCATAAAATATCGGGTTGTTACATTCTACCCCCCTTAAAATGAATTTTCCCTCGAAATTCATCAGGGTTATAAATGGTTTACTACTTGAAAGTTTCTTTCATAGAAACCCACATCGTAAAAAGGAATACCAAAACATAACTTTAAAAAACTAAAGTATGAAATGTAACGGTTACCCAAATTAACTCATCACTGGATTTCCACATAGGAGAACATAGGTGGCAGAGAACATGGCTATGAAAAATCCATCAATCACAAAGCCATAAATTTGTGATGATCTAAGGTGCCATCTGATTTATTAGGTATGAGGGTACTAGGACAATGTTTTTAGTTTTCAAGATCATTTCTCTAATGCTGAAGAATTGTTGAATTAAAATAAATACTTACTTGATTTTGGTAAAATCTCAACGTTGTTCGTGCCTTGAAAAATTTCCACTTCATCTCTTAAAAAAATGAAGTTAAATTTTTCATTTGTGAAGTGTTAGCAGATCATGCGATAGAATGATAGGTCATTGCATTTGTTTCTATCGCAAAAAGTTTAGCACAATTTATTAAATATACATAAGTCCATCTATCTTGAGATTAATCATATATGGTTGCTAAAATGGACTTATACTTCATCTATCATAACACTTAATAAAATAAAACTAGTTTTTACTAACCAGGGACTTCCTATAGGTCAGTGGTATGTGATAAAGGCCTGTCGTACTTCAGTTGTGGGTTTGATTCCCACAGCCTTGTCCGACGCGACGGGTTGTCGCTCGTCCTATGGGTTGTCCTTTTTCTAAAACTATACTATTACAACATTCCAGAAATAATATCGAAAAACAAGTTCTATCCTTAAATAATACTATCTTATGTCCAACATAATCCATTCCAATCTTTAGGCTTATCCAAAATACATCTGTCCAATCTCATAGTATAAAGAAAATGATTACCAGAGAGGTCATATACCAAGCATGTTAATACCATCATTTACCTCCCATATATCATAATATATATCTTGTTGGTCATATTCCAAACATGTGAATAACTTAATCATGCATTCTTTTGAAACATTAATTACCATAGAACCTTAGCGAAAACATGAATTCTGTCAAAATTTAACTCATTCCACATACCAAAATCCCAAAATTTCTATATACTCAAACCATGATATCACTTTGTCCTTATATCAGTCATGAGCTCATGAATACTATCAAAATTTCATTTTCTCTTTATCCCTTCATTATGCGCATATCATCTTCTTTCCAAAAATATCTGAATAACCTTTCATGGTTACCAGTACCATTCAACATATACTTTCAAATACTTTAGGAAAAACAATAGTGTAACAATCCTTAGATGTTTCTTTATTCCATAGTACCATTAAATTACCTATACAACATAGCTCTTGATAAACATATAATCATTCCACTACCTTATTAAACCATTGACCAAGCTTAAACACTTATTTCATCTCATATATCATTTGTAGTCTCCTCATCATCATCCACATAAATACTACCCATATGACCATGTTGATTCTCTTCATGATATTTTTCTTTAGGGAATTGGTTAGCATAATTCCCATACATTCCACATTTAAAACATCTAATCATTTTTGATGTCGTAGCAATACCATTATCCTTCTCCATGGTGTTAGCTGAACCTTTTCCTTTGCACTTACTGGATTTGTGTCCTTCTTTTCTGCACCCAAAGCATCTTCTAGTTCCTTTGAAACATTCTCCTTGATGCCTCTTCCCACATGATTTACATGAGATAAATTGAACTTTCGTTCCTCTATGATCATCATGAAACTCCATATTTCTCTTATTAGCTGAGTCGAGAAACTTACCAAAGTTGAGATTATTGATCATATTATGAGATCGATGATTAGGAATAATAATGATGTTTGGACTTCCAAATCCTGTTTCATTTGGTTGCTCATGAAGAATATCATTCCATTGTCCATTATATCCTCTATTATCTTGATTCTTCCTGTTTCCATCCATTTTCTAAAACCCAAAAAGAATAGTGTGAGAGGAAAAAATCATGATAGGGAAAACAACATAATAAAGGGGGAGTACTATCAATATCTAACATCTTAGGTTAAATTATAATATTGTTACCATAATTCTAGGACTATAACCTATACGTATACTTATCCTTAGGGACATCCCTAAACATACCTTAGAAATATCTCTAGGGATTTCACTAAAGTTTTCGCATCGTAGTTTCCAAAGGTTAACTAAACCTTCGCTCTGATACCAACTGTAGAGACCCGAATATGAAGTACATGGACATTACATTACTTTTGTGGAATACTTAATACATGAAAAAAACAGACCCCCAAAGACTGTATTAGTTTAGTGTCTTTGGAAACTTAGAGCATAATCTTCTAATCATGGTGAAAGATCTTCAACATCTCCCATAAAGATCTTCCCCTTTTGGTTTCCTTACCTAAAAACTTTATTTATATCATGGGGAAAATAAAACATAAAAAGGGTGAGCTCAAATGCTCAATAAGGGTAAATATAGAGAACATAAAACAATCCATAAACGTTTAAATACAAAAACTTGAACATAAAATCTAAACATCAAAATCTTGAGAAAAGACATAAATCTTGGAAGTACATAAGGCATATATCATGAAGGAACATCAATCATGATAAAATATCATGGGAATAAAACATTTAATTTTGGCAAACCATTAAGCACATGATATGATTTCCATAGCAGCCAAGAAATTGCTGCCAAGACCATCTTAGTGGACAAAGTCCCTTTCAGAATCAAGTTTACTCCTCATTCCAGTCCTGTATCACTGAACCAGATTAACTTACCATTACATCCACGTCTATATAATGAGATATAAATCTTTACCCAATGCATTGGAGGGAGATATAGGTCCCACCCATCTCATAATGAAATCATTATTACTTGTTCCACAAAATAAACATAAATCATTCATCATAACCCAAAGAATAAAATGGGCTTTATAAACATCATCCCATCATCACATAATCCATATAAAACAAATGAATATCATTTAATCATAAGAAAAGTTAAACCAGGTAAATCATAGAGACATTATACATGAAACATAAACATATGAAATAATGTCATCTTAGATGGAAATTTGTTTTGATAAAACACTTGAAATGAATTCTTGAGGAAAATATCCTTTCTTTTCAAAATTATTTTATTTTCACAAAATGCCATGTAATTTTAAGAGAAGATGACTTTTGTTGAAAAAAATAATGAAATCTTATAAAGGAATATTTATGAAAATTAGGCATTATGAAACCGTAAAAATCAGTTCCTTCCGTATAAGTTAAAAAAAACACTATTCTCATACATTTGCCAAAAAATTCAAAAAGTACCTCGTATAGTAATAAAAAGAAAGATTCCTTAAATACCATGTAGTAAAAGTCAAAAATGGGTAAAAAATACTTTAAACATACATGAAACAATTTTTAGAAAATAGGGACATGGATGATAAATATAACCCTAGTAAATACTTATGAAAAAACAATCTCGGATAAAAATGAGATTGGAAAATTTATCCCTTACCTTAGGTCCAATTTCTTCTATATGTGTCCGTGACTCCTGTATAGTGGGTTTAAACATATTATTAACAAAACCATAATAATATTTATGATATCATATATGATTCACTTACGACTTTATATCATCTCTTCATTTTTAAATTCCATGTTAAAGTAGCATTTTGGGTAAAATCGTTTCATTCATCATCCGTGTTTTGAATTATATTTATTAATATGATTACTTAGATCATGATTAATTAATTAAAGAATCTAAAACATGATTTATATATAATATATATTCAGAATATACATATATATAATAGATCGATAAATGGAAAGAAATACACCGTTCATGGAGACGGTAGGCCGTACGTACGCATGAACACTGTTTTTCATTTCCTTATTGAATTAAATGGAATTAAGTAGATGACATACATATGTATATACATAAATACATTAGTATTATTATGTCATATATTTCATTATTACTTATTATATATACTTTATAATCATTCTTGAATTGTTAACATGGAAAATAAATCTCATCGTGTCGTGGAGACGGTAATCCATACGTACGCACGAGAGATGATTTCGTTCCCATATTTATTGAATGGTATTGGAGTGGATGATATAATATGATGTTATAATAATTATATATAGTTATTATTTACACCATTATACCCATCCAATTAAGGTGGTGGTGGGAAAACTGATTACACCACGGTATGGAGACGATATTCCGTACGTACGCACGCACGGTGATTTCGTTTTTCGTAGGATGGATAGAAAGTGAAATAGGGTTGTTTCATATTTATAATTACATATAAGTATATAAGTAATACTAATTTTATTACTTTATAATGAAACAAATAAATAAGAGGAAGTATAAGAAGAAAGAAACTTGAAAGAGTCGGTAGAAGAGATGACCTCTTTCTCGACACACCTCCTTTAAACTTCTTCTTAGGGAACTAGAGTTGGTCTTTTGAGAAGACTAGAACCTATATGATGTAACTAGAGAGGTTGATAAGAGTAATTGGCAGGTGTTTTACAAGCATCAAGGCTCAAAAGGGTGTGAAGAGAAGAGGGAAGGGGTTCCCTTTTTATAAGGGAGGAGAGGGGCACCTTTGGAAAAACTTAATATATTATTTTATAATAAAGTCATATTCGGTTTATAATAGCTAAAAATTAATTTATTTAGAAGTTAAAGTGGGTATGGGTCGAAATAATCTCAAAAAATATGTTTTATACAAGTTTAGGTTACTATTTTAACCTTATCATTTAGATTTAACTCTAAGTTAAATAATTTAACTTTTACCGTGTCTTCTTGTTTTCGTACACTATATGGTTAATAAACTTACCATAACAAGCTAAAATAACCCCAATTGGTTCATTATTAATATATATATCATTATATAAGTCATTTTTCCGAACATTATATTTTTAGGAATATAATAACAATTAATAATATAATATTTGTTTTAAAAACTATTTTAGTTCAATTTTGACACTATTTGGTAATTGATTTTTGTGAAACTCATAAAAAAATTATTAGTTCAAAAAAACTTAATTAAATCAATAATAACATGCTATATTAACCTGTAAAATTAGTGTAATTCATAAAAAATATTAAATTACATTTATTTGGGTATTTATAACATCAATTATGTTAATATTCCATTAATAAGGTAATTACTGCATCATCATTGTGTCATAAATAAATTAAATTATTTAATGTATAAAAATTATAAATAAACTACCATTATGTAGTAAATATTTTTATCTTTCTAATTAATATTTATAGTCTAATTTATCTTATGTATAACCCTATATTAAAAATGTTTTAGTTATTAAACTTTGATTTTAACTATTTTAACTCTTCTTTAAATAAAATAATAATAACTATCCTAATCTAATACAAGTGGACCTAAAGGGAAATATTTTATTCCTAAGGTTGTTTTTGGTAGAATTAAACTTATCCAATAGAATTAGGATATGTGTTAGGGTAATAATATTATCATTTTTACCCTTAATTACCCTATTTACTTTTAACCGTGGTAAATAAAAGTAAAAAGTTACTATTCACCAAAAATTATTTTTATCTTATTGAACCACATTTTACTCCTTGATATTAACCGTGTCTCTCTAATTTTATAAATTTCATTCACAGAAGCGGTAAAATTAAGTTTTATGTAAGTTTGCAAAAAGCTCCTTGGAGGTAGGTAAAAGACGGTGAAAAGTTCAATAAAATTTTTATATATAAAAAATTATTATAAAATGCCTCCAATGAATTAAATTGAAATTATATAGGTATTATGTATCAATTTTTACCAAAAATTAATTTTAATAAAATAAATAATTAGAAAAAGTCGGTTTTTAAATAGTAACCCTGTGTTTTCACTATTCATCAAAAATCGAAAGTTTTCAGAAAAATACCAAAAATTCACCCTAGGCTAATTTCGATATTCCGAATCCAAAAATGAAGTCCATTTTGAAAAATAAAATTTCAAAAAGTGGGTATTACTATTCATAACATCTATTTTATATAATATTTTAATAACATATCGTTGTTTAGTGAAACTCGGTATTGCGTACAATACACGCTATTGTGGAAGGTCGTGATTGCATGTAAAGCAAGCCAAGTCAGGGTTGCGTGTAGTGAAAGATTCCTTTGTTGTTGTGTATAATAGAATCCAATCGTATTTCATTTATACATTTAATATATATATATATACACTCAATGTTGCGTAGAATAACTTCTATCAAACGAACTTGAAATTTTGTGTAACACAAGCCAAGAATAGTGTTGCATATACAGTGTTGTGTATAGAACAAGCTAATTTTGGTTTCACGTACAACACAAGACATCAATGAAATTAAAAAGAATAATTCTCATAAAATCTCGGGTTGTTACAAGTATCAATAGTTGCGTCCCCATGAGTAAAACTAGTCCACCCATGAGATTGAGGAAGAAGAAGTTGTGTTTTTTTGAAATTGTGGCGAAATTACCTCATCAGAGAACAATTTGTGATTTTCAACAATCGTAAGAGCTTGTGGTATGTCTTCTCCCAATGTGGATTGAAATTGTGATAGTGAAGGTGGATGAAATTATTATAGGACTATAACTTCAATATTTCATAGTGAGGTTCTGTATAAGTCTGAAGATTCCTGGAGAGTGATAGAAGATCTTTCTATGTTTTATCTTAATATAGAAAAGGTTGGTGGAAGGGGATTCCTTTTAATATGATAGTGAATTCATATTTGTCTTAGCAGGTGGATGATTCCTAGATGGTGAATTTCAAAGATGAGGTCAAGAGAGACTGATTTTTCTCTGGTCATTCCCATAATGGTTGGTCTAAGGATGAACAATACTTGGTGTTATTATAGGGGATGAATTTCATTCCTTTTGTGATGTATGAGGTGGTTATCCATGGGTTTCTTATATTACACTTAGTAGTGAATCTTGGTTTGTAAAAGATATACTATGCTATGATAGTCCAGTTTTGGTGTCTTGGGTTGAAGTGTTCAGTTACTAAATTCATTTATAGATGTTTTGTATTCTAGAAAACAAAGGATGAACACCTTGTTCCTAGTTGTTTGTTCAAGCCATTAGATATTACTCAATGGAAGTGGGAGGACATTTTAGTATAATTTATCACTGGAATGCCTCAAGATCTTAGTGTCTATGATGCTATATGGGTGATAGTGGAGTATTTGAAGAAATCATCCCACTTCATAGTGATCAAGGAGTCAATCTTAGTGGTGTCTTTGTCAAGGGAGTATCTAGAGTAGGTGGTGAGGATCCATGGATCCATAAGGGTGATCATATTTTATTATGATCCTCTTTTCAACTTCAGTGTGGCATCCTTGACCCTAATATCCTGGATCCAGTGCCCATTACCATTAAATTGGAATAAGACACAAGGAAATCACATCCCAAAGGACCAAATAGTTTATTAGTCTTGGTAAACAAGATACATATATGATCCTTTCAACATAATTGAATAAAAAAATTACAATATATATTTTTAAAATAAATGTGTTCCATATAACATATCCCTACATATTATTCATAGTAAACTTCATGGAATCCTGGGGAAAGGAAAAAAATATGGTTGAGCTAAAATGCTTAGTAAGGTTTAAATATAATGGAATAAATAATGAATCAATGAGAATAATTAACATGGTATGGTAAATAACTGATAAAACATTCCATTTAAATAAATGGATAAGGAAAAATTAATATCGCAAAAAAAAAAAACTAAGAACACATTCCATTTAATCAATTAACTAAGAAAGAAGTACTTAAATTATATGGAAACGTAAATAAATAAAAACACATGAAATTTAATCAATGAAATCAATATCATAACTGAATAAGGAATTATTGATATGACAAGATAAATAATTTAAAACACATTCCATTTAATCAATAAAATGAGTATGAAATTCATATATATATTTTGTCATAATGAAAATATCATGGATAATAATAATTGAATACTGAATAAAGGAAATTATTAATTATTTGATTCCATATTTTCTAGGTACATATAGCCTTTACCATCAAGACATTTCATAATATACTTTAAAACATACTGGGTAAAAACCCATTTATCTGAGTCTAGATGACTGATTCATCTTATGAGACTACCAATGCATCAAGGGGATTACTTTAAATGTTCCCTAATCTATTTCATACTAGTCTAAATCATTCTCGATATATCTAATAAATTATTTATTAATAAATAATGCACCTTATCAATTTTTCATTTTGAGTAAAGAATAAAGATTTATAAATATTTACCTAGATAATCAAATAACTTTCAAGGTGAACACCATATGTAAAAATATTATACGGTTTAGGCAATAATAATATCATGATAAAAAATGTTTATATATAGGGGAAATTTAATTTCTAATGATCAAATAAAAGTAAACATTTCAAAGGAAATTTATTGACTACAAAAATTAATTAAGGAAGAAAATGTCAATACTTTACTTAGTCAGAATGATTATAAACAATCCATATAAAGAATACAGATGGTATCAATTCAAAATTTTCCCAGTAGAGTATATTTAAAATATATCTTTCTATTGTTGATAAATCACAATACAATAAAAGGCCTTTAAATTTTTTTGGGGAAAATGTCCTTTTCATTTTGAAAAAACATTTTTTAAAAAAATTTGATTTGAAAATCACTTTTAAAAAAATTTTATTTAAAAATAAATTCATAAATTTGAAAAAAAGAGATTCAAATAAATGATGTTAAGTAATTCTATAAAAGTTAAAAAGAACATTCCTTTTGCATTGTAATTTTTTTAGAATAGTTCCTTGTTCAGAATGTGATAAGTGTAAGTTCCGGGCACAGTAGAAGCGTGCGATGAGTGGTTCCCAACTTTTCTTTTTTCTATAACTGATGATCAATATGAGATCTATAAGATGATGAACACTGTGATCCATGAAATTTAATCAAAGTAATATGCATGGGTAATGATGTTGGAACTAAGATATAAGAGATCAAAACAGATTGTTTATAATTAATTTAATAAGATAAATAATTACCTCTATTGAATTATTTATTCATTGATGAATCTGGTAGTATATTTGTGGTGAACCATAATTTCGTTTTAGAAACCAAGTGTTTATTTCCTCTAGAGATGATATAATGTGTTCTAAGAATTTATAGAATTTTCCGAAGGAGTCTCTAGGTGCTATCATGGAAGATCCTTGTACTTGTGTCGTCCTCTTTGATTGCTTCAAGAATCGATTCCAAAGCATTCTCCTTAATCCGGTGGAGGAGGATTGCTCGCCGTTCTTGGGAGAATTCTTGGAGAAGGGATATCTCTAGGCTTGATTGGATCCTTCATGATTCTTTGTGCACAACTGAATTGGATTATGGGAAAATAACATAACTAGGTATTTATATTTCCAGTGTTAAAATAAAATTATTGTACAAGTACCCTTAATTATTTATTTAATCCTAGAAAAACTCCATGTCAACTAATAATACTATTATTATTATTTCTTGACATGAACTTAACTTTAGAATTATAAATAAATATTATTTAATCAAATAATATTCAATATTATTATTTATCACAAGACCATTAAACTCGGTCTGCCATTCCTCTACAATATTTTTTAGACTTTGAATATTTTCTATTTATTTATTAAATAAACATCACTACATTATTGAACAATAAATAAGTAAATATAATATTTACTAAAACATAAATAAATATTTATATGTGATCAGGAATACATGAATAATTATTAAACCATGCATGAGAATAATATTTATTCAACCTGTTAAATAATAATAATATATTATTTAACTGAGATTCAGGATACACTTTGTGTGTGACCCTCTAGGCCTATTTCTTAGTGGCATTAAGAGAAGTAGCCTAAAGTCCAAGGTTAGTATCTAAAAACACGCCAAGGCACCCATAGAGAAAGAAGTTTATAACATAATGACATATCACCTCATACGAACACTTACTATGTAATATAATTACTTTATCACAATATCTCAAATCGAGCAGGTTGCATGCTAGTGCCATCAACCTATATGCTCGACATCTCTTTCTTTGAATTTCCAGAAATATAAATTTCCTATAGATCGCAACAACCATGTATTTATTTAGGATCTATAATTTCAATCAAAGGTCTTGAGATATCAAATTCCATTAAATAAAAAAGGGAAAAATTATTTCTCTCATTATTCATTATTGCAATATTACTTGTGATGCATCCAACATATCTTACCTCACCATGAATATATGTCATCACAATTTTTATAAATACATCTAAGTGAGTGACTAATAATACTCATTAATAATAATTTTAAATTATAAGGACCAATACACACATCCACATATTGGAACATCCAATGACACATAGAAATGTGGATTTCCTACTTGTGGGTCTCATTCTCACAATATCCATACTGGATATTACCAAGTGCGTACACCATGAGAAGGTGCTTAAAAGTCGTATGAGTTTCCACCCCAGATATCCTATATCATTTGTGTCTATCAATTGATATCCTCTTGATATAGAACATTTATTCAAGAATAGTTTCATAGCACTTCTGAGTTATCATCATAGAGGGGAACTACTATAACCTTTTATTGTGACAACTACTCTTAAGATATTATCACATAATATGTTACGCAGAAGAAAAATAATGATGTGATAAGAAGTTTATTAATATTAAAAACCATTAATACAAGTTTATCATTAAGTATAAAGAATTTGGTTCTAGGGCACCAACTCTAACAAAATCCCACTTGTACTAGAGCCAACTACTAAAAACCTTCAGTCTTCTAGCTCTCACATGATACTCATACTTCTGTTGAGATATTCCTTTAGTCCAGGGGTCTGCCAAATTATCTTCAGTGGGTAATATGCTTATTACAACTTCAACCCTTTGATATAAATACCTCAAGAAGTAACACTTCTAGAGTATATTCTTTTTCCGTTGGTGTGACCTTGGCTCTTTTTCAATAGCCACCACTACAGTATTATCACAATATAATGTGATAGGGTATTTACTGCTAGGTACCACAACAAGATCTTTGAAAAATTTCCAAATACAAATGGATTCATTGGTTTCATCATAAGCTGTTATATACTCTGAATCTACTATAGAATCAGCAACAATTGGATACTTTGAACTCTTCGAACTCACAGCTCCTCTGTTGAGATTTAAAACATATTCTGAATGTGTCTTTAGATCATTCTAATCTGTCTAAAAACTAACATCAATATAACCTATGACAACTAGCTCCTAGTTTCTTCCAAATATCCAGAAGATATCATTATTTATTCTCAGATACTTAAGGATAAATTTAACAACATTCCAATTTTGTTCTCCTGGATCTTCTTGATATCTTTCTACCATGCTTAGTGCATAGGAAACATCAAGTCTAGTATATAACATGGAATAGAAGATTGATCCTATCACTGAATTGTATGGGATCTTACTCATTCTCTATTTCTCTTATTATGTATAAGGATACATTTTCTTAGAAATATATGAACCATGTGACACTGAAACCAATCCCATCTTGTATTGTCTCATACAATATCCATTTAGTATCTGGTCAATATATGTACTTTTTCTTAGTCTAAGAAGCCTCTTGAATCTATAAAAAATGATCTTGATCCCTAAAATATAGACTTATTCACCTAAGTCCTTCATGTAGAAACCCTTTTTAACTTGTCCTTAGTAGATTGTAAGACTGATATGTCATTTCCAATAATTAATATGTCATCAACATACTACTAGGATAATGACTGAATTCCCATTATACCTCTTGTAGACATATAACTCACATTCATTATTAATAAAACCAAATTATTTTATGGATTCATCAAATTGAATGTTCCCTGACATAGATGCTTGATTCAATCCATAAATGGATCTATGAAACTTTAAAATCCTTTTGGCATCACCTGGAGTCACAAAACATTTTTGGTTTTGTCATATAGACATCATCCTGAAGGTTCCCATTAAGGAATGAAGTTTTGACATCCATTTGTAAAATATCATTGTCATGGTAAGTTTATATATCAAGTATGATTCTGATGGATTTAAACATAGACACTAGCAAAAAGGTTTCATCGTAGTCAATTCCTTAATGCTATTTAAACCCTTTAGCCACTAGCCTTGCTTTATAGGTACTCACTTTACGTTTGAAGTCCACTTTCCTCTTGAATACCTATTTGAATCCCACATGATTTATATTAACTGGCACATCAACCTAAACCCAAAATTAGTTCCAATACATGGAATCCATCTCAGAATTCATGGATTCATGCCATATTGCATCTTCTGAGCTCTCTACTACCTCCTTGTAGGAGAGAGGTTAATAATTGTCAACCAATAATGAATCACCATCTTTGGTGACTAGAAAATCATATCTCTCTAGTTCTCTTACCTCTCTTACACTCCTATACAGTACTTGAATTTCAAGAACTAATTATTCTAAAAGGATCTTTGGAATGTATTCCTATACCAACTCTTGTGTATCTTGATCATCAACTTTATCAAAGTAAATTTATCTCCCACTATCCTTTTTTAGGATGTGATTACTCTCAAGAAATATATATTTTCTAGAAAAAATCACTTTCTTTCCTAAGGGGTTGTATAGGTAGTATCCCTTTGTTTCCTTGGGATACCTTATAAAGATATACCTCATTCCCCAGGGTGCTAGTTTGTTTCCTGAGAAGACCTTAAAAAATTCCATACAACCCCATACACGTGTATGCAATAAAATGGGTTTCTTTTCACTCTATAACTCGAATGAAATTCCATTTTCCAATTTTTTGGAACTCGGTTTAATTTTTTTTCCATAGTTTTTAATACATATCCCCAAAAGGATAACGGAAGATATGAATGAATCATCGTCTACCTTACCATGTATAACAAGGTACAGTTCCTCCTTTCACTGACACTATTCCATTATGGGGTGTAAGGTGGAGTGAGTTGATATAGAGTCCCAAACTTCCATAAAAAGTCAATGAAATATTGGTTAAGATATTCACCACCTCGATCCGATCATATCTTCTTTATATTCTTACTAAGACGATTCTATAATTCATTCTTGAATTCATTAAATTTATCAAAGGATTCCAACTTATACCTCATCAAGTATACAAAGTCTTATCTACTCAATTAATTATTAAAAGTTATGAAGTAAGAACATCCACCTCTAGATTCTATTAGAAATGATCCACACACATTAGTGTGTACCTATCCTATAAGTTCTATAGACCTTTCAACCTATCCACTGAATGGTGGTTTGATCATTTTTCCTTGTAAAAAAGCATGATATATATCAAGTGGTTTTACCCCAGAAGAGTCTAAATAACCATCTTGACAGAGATTTTTCAAACACTTATCGTTTACATGACCAATATGGTGATGCCATAGCTAGGTGTTATATGAGTCATGTGAACATGATTCATTATCAATTACCAACACTCAGTTTTTTTTAATTTAATACATAAATACCATTATTTAAATGTGCCATATCATAACATATGTTGTTCTTATAAAATAAAAAACTTTTATTTCTAAATTTAAAAATAAACCCATATGTATCTAAACATGACACATAATTTTGGTCTTGGTAACTGTAGGTACATAATAAAAATCTATTAAAACTGAAATCATTCCTATTGGAAATGAAAGGTGGTAGTAACCAACATTTAGGGTTTCTAGCCTTTCTCCATTGGTATATCTCAGATCCACTTATCCTCTAAAAATATTTTTAAATCTAATTAGTTACTATATTTAGATATAGATATGAGAACCAAAAGCTGTATCTGATACCTAATGTGTAGAAATATAAAGATTTCACTTGATAATGAATGTACCTTTAACTTCCCCTTACTTCCTAGTGCAGTTCCTTTCCTAATGGCCTAGAAATATACATGAAAAACATACCACCTTCTTTTCCTTTCCAAACATCTAGATCTTCCACTAATTAGAAGGATGGTTCTCAGGATATTTAGACTGTTTATATGTCTTGGGACCCTTTTCCTTATTCTTCATTTTCTTATTCACTATAAGGACCATGGGTTTATCACGCCCCATTTCCTTATCCACTTGGAGAATTAAGGTTAGAAGTTTCAAAAGACCCTTATCATTTTTTCTCATATTATATTTCACTATAAATCTAAAGAAGGTATTAGGAAGTGATAAAAGTATAATATTTGTATGCAAATCATTTGGGAATTTAATCCCTAAGATTTCTTGGTGTTTAATGTTGCTGATAAGCTGGACTACATGAGGCCCAGCTAGCACATACTCTCCAATTTTAGTTGTAAACAAAGAATTAGAGATCTCATACTTCTCTTATTCTGCCTTATCTTGATAGAGATCCTGAAGAGGATAGATCACTCTATAGGCATCCATATCCTCATGTTTCTTGAAAATATCATTAGAAATGGATGATAAAATAAAGCACTGAACAACTATAGCATCATTCAGATGTTTCTCATAAGGAGACAGTTATTCATTAATTTCTTCATTTCCAAGAACAATAGGTAATGGTTCTTCTATCACATACAATTTCCTCTCATGGCGAAGGATGAAAAGTAGGATCCTTTTCCACTCTTGGAAATTTGTTCCAGTGATATGGTTTTCCTTATCAAGTATGGATCACAATGATATGTTTGATGTCATTTTACTACCATTTCTACAAAATAAGATAAGAATAGTTTTAGTACATTATCAGATAAAATTTAGATAAATAAATAAATATTATATTTATTAGTCTTCTACTATTTTATCAAAACTCAATATCCCTCACCATTGACTTCAGAATATCCTATTTCTTGTATTTTTTAGTGGAAAGGATCCATATTACCCATCTCATCACCCTAAATTTGGTTTGTCAAGAAACTTGAATAGTTTTAGGTTGGAATTTCAAATTCCAAATGCATTAACTCATAGTTCCTTGATATATTGAATGGAATCCCCAATACTAAAATTATTAATTTAGATTTCATCAACCATTTCCTCTCAATTACACCAAGTCCTTCTTTGGAAGTCAACCCTTGATGTGAACCAAGTTAATTCAACCCAAAACCTAATGTTATAATTACCAGATAATTGAAACCACCCCAACTTTAGATGGTCAAGCTCTTTGAACCATGGTTCATTTCTAACCGAAGTAATGGAAGGCTATACCAACTTAATATTTTATTGAGGTATTTTATCCTTTAATGCTTAAATTTCCAATTATTATCTTTATCACATTCTTGTTAATATTAAGCGGGATTACTTAAGTGATTAAAGATGTCTTAGATAATGTTTACACATAAGATGGTTTGTTTTAGTTCAATATTGCATTCTTGTTAATTCATTAATTATGTTCTCATGAAAATACATCCATAAAGAAATAACCATACAACTGATAGAAATAAAATAATGAAGTGGTATGAACATGAATTCTTTCTAGTTATTAGTTTATCTAGTGGTTGATAAACTAATTATTGACCTAGGAAAAGACACCTTGAACTCATTATGGTTTTTTGTTGCTACTCTCCAATTGTCCACCTATATATCTCTTCAAATTGGTTTTTCCTCGATTCTAAACTTGAACCGCCTCCACTAGCTTGGGAGATCCATCCATTACATATGCCTTTTAATCACACATTGGTGAGGGGGAAAATGGGTTTACATAAAAGAAACCATGGGCACATGGGCCCTATATAATAATGAGAAGAGAAGGAATGCATGACAAAAATTTAATTTAATAATAAATTAAATGAAACCAATCACATACAAAAGGCCTAGTATAGTTCCTGACCATCCACTATCATGAAACAAATTACACATTTAATAAAACTGAAATTAAATTATTAATCATTCTTATTTAAGATAAATCATGCTTAAATCAATTAATTATTATCTTTAACTAATCAATGATTTTATCTTAATTCTTATACGAATTTACTTGAGATTCTCATCCATTATAATTTTTAACAAATTAAATAAATTAATTTAAAATTAACTTTGTACATAAATGTACCTTGGATGTAACATGGTGAATACCCATCCAATTCTTCCCATAATGTATTATATTCGTAAACTGTTTTACTCTTGTGACATATGGAATACATGACTTATCATGTAATTTCACAATGTGTACTTCATGGATGATTACATAAATTACATGATTTTTCAATCTCGTGTTATACTCAAATACTTGTAGATTAACATTTTGTAATAAAACTCATACATGATATGATGATCTAAAAATTATGCATGTTTTAATTAAGCATTTTAATATTTATGTATATTAAAACCTATCACATGGTGTAACCTATCTTTATGACCACACACAAGTACATTTCTCAATGTTTACATAGTAAAATAAATAAATTTTAAATCTGTGTAACTTGGTATAAGTACATGGTATATAGATTAAATCTACACAACATGTACACCTTTTACCCTCTATCTGAGATACACGCCTAGGGAACTAGTGGGTAAAACATACCTAAGAAATTTGGAGTACACGACGTGTCCTTTGGGCCAAACACTGTGTTTACTCCGTGTTATATGGTCACCAGTCAGGTAGGCTGTGTATTGAATACATAAATAATCTCTAACCAAAAGTGACTACACGCGGTGTACGTGGGATAGTCTAACTGGCCATGCACCATTTAATTCTGGTCAACACATAGTGCATTAAATGGTGTAATCAATGAAATAATCAGTGAATAATCTCGAATTGATTTCTGAATCAAATATTGATGCATTGAACATTATTACATGGAGTGTAACTCTAGTTACATGGTTTGTAGTTTGGTGTTGTTTAGAAAGAAACCTTGGCACCTCTGGATGAGTGATTCAATTTTATTTTAATCATAAAATTAATCATCTCAATTAGATATATGAGAAACTATGGAGGAAGAAACTGAAGGACCCCAGAACACTTGAGAGGGGAGGGGTGAATTAGGGCATCAAATTTTTCTTCAAAATTAATGGATCTTGTTCCCACATTGTTAGAAACTATTTAAACTTGTATATTGGTAATGTGTAGTAATTTAAACAATCACACATAGAAGGAAAACACATCAATTTTACTTGGTTCACCACTAAGGGCTAGTCTAAGGAGAATACACAGACTGATTTTTAGTCATACCTAAATCCACTAATCTTCACTTGTTTTGGAATAAAAAATTTCAAACATATTCACTCTATTCCATGCACACTGTCTCTACAAGATTTTAGGGATAACACACTACGTTCGTCGAAAAATTTCCATCAAATGTCCCTAGCTTACTACTTTGAGAGAAGTCTAACTCTGTTTATCAACATTAAGGTCACTTAAATGGATTGAAATCAAGTATTTTTATTTGACTAGAAAATGAATATTCTTTCACTATAGACCTGAGTTGATGCACTTTTAAATCACTGTTCATTAAAAATTAGATGTTCATAACTATTTTTCTCAAATCTCACTCCTTCACGAAGGACCCCTGTCTTCATGGAATAAACTCCTTTGCAAATATCACCGAGTCAATGTGGAATACCCCATAATTATGAAGAAACCTTTGATAAAAATAATTATAATTAGTCAAGACTTATAGTATTTTCATGATGGTCAAGCTCACATATAAAGCCAGATTCATGAAGCTTCTTTAGCTTCATAAAATCAGAGTGTTTCTGAATTTTCCTTGAAAAACTTCATTCTGAGTAAAGAAGGGTAGCCTCATATTTATAAGCTCAACCATTCATGATGATCCACCATATCCAATGCATTTTATGGATCTTTCAAAAACATCTTCTTGGTGATCCTCCCTTCACGATGCTCTAGTGAAATTTGATGTAGTTGCAAAGCTTTCCATCAAACCATCACACACCATGATGCTCCAATTGTTCATCATTCGCAATGCTCATAGCAATTGTATAGATCACCATCAGTTTTATTTTATCCTTAATAAAACACTATTAATAAATCATTTCTTCACGAAACTCATGTATTTTCCATATTTTCAAAAGAATAATAAGGAAATCCATGTTTCGTGATGCTATCCCTACTTTGAATTTTGGACCCCAAAAATTTGGAAAACATTAGGAAATGATTCCACATTAAAAAATGTTTTTAGTTTGAAATATAAGATCCATTTGAATGAAAAATCCCTGATCTTTCATGTAATTATTGAAAAAAAACACAAACCATACTCTATTTACAATGAAGAACAACCTTGGTTCCAACAGAAATAGATCTCACAATTCAGATTAAAATAAAGGTTAAACTTGAATTGATAAACTAAATTATAAATTCATAAATCTCCAATGATCTTTAAATAATTATATACAATTATTTTCTCCCTATGAAACTACTTATAGGTTCTGGGCACAGTAGAGGCATGCAATGGGCGGTGCCAAACTTTTCTTTTTTTCCTTAATCAATGATCAATCTGATATCTATACGACGATGAATGTAGTGATCCACCGAATTGAATCAAATAAATAGACATGGATAATTATTCCATAAATTACAGAGAGGAGATAAAAAAATATTGTTAATAATTAATTTAATTAGATATGGAATTAACTCTAAGGAATTATTTCTTCATTGATGAACCCGATGACAGATTTTTCATGAGCCATCGTTATATTGCAGAAACCAAGTGTAGATTTCCTCTAGTGGTGATCCACACATGTTTCAAGAATCTCCAAACATTGCTGAAGGAGTATATGGGTGATATCACGAAATATACCTGCTCTTGCGTCATCCGCTTTTATCGCTTTGGGAATCACTTCCAAAGCATTCTATTTGATCCGATAGAGGAGGATTACTCACCATTCTTGGGAGAGTTCTTGGAGAAGGGAGTTCTCTAATATTGAGAGGATCCTACATGATTCATTGCACATAACTAAATTGACTTATGATAAAATAACATAAATTGGTATTTATATTGCTAGTTTTAAAATAAAATAATTGCACAAGTTCCCTGAATTATTTATTTAATCTTATAAAATCCCAATGTCAAATAATAATTCTAATATTATTATTTCTCAATATGAGCTTAACTTGTGAATTATAATTAAATATTAGTTAATCAAGTAATATTAAATATTATTATTTCTCACAAAACAATTAAACTCGATCTAACATTCCTCTATAATATTTATTAGAACTTGAATAATGTCTATTTATTTATCACTGTATTATTTGATAATAAATAAATAAATATTATATTTAATATATAGAAAATAAATATTTATATGTGATCAAGAATATAAAAATAATTATTAAACCACATATGTGAATAATATTTATTCAATCTGTTAAAAAATAATAATATATTGTTTAACATAGATTCTAGATACACTTAGTGTGTGACCCACTAGGCCTCTTTCTTAGTGGAATTAGGTGAAGCATTCTAAAGTACAAGTTTAACATCTAGGAACATGAAAGGAAACCCATAAAGATTGGAGTTAATGTCACAATGACATGTCACCTCATACGAAAACTTACTATGTAATTCAATCCTTTTATCATAATATCTCAAATTGAGCATGTTGCATGTGAGTGCCATCAACCTATATGATCGATATCTATTTATTTGACTTTATGGAAATAGAAATATCCTATAGGTCACCCTATCTATGGATTTATTTATACTATATCATTTCCATTAAATGTCCAAAGATATCAACTTCTGTTAAAGAATAGAAGGGACAAATCCTTTCTCATATTATTTATTAATGAAATATTACCAGTGATGCACCCAACATATCCTAACTCACCGTGAACATATGTTATCATGGTTTTCATCAATAAATATAAGTGTGTGACTCATAATACTCATATATAATAACCTTAAAGTCTAAGGACCAATACACACATCTACATATAGGAATATTTAACGACACATAGAAATGTGGATTTCCTTCTGGTGAGTCTTATTCTCATAATATCTATACTGGATATTACCGAGGGAGTACACCCTGAGAAGGTTCATCAAAGTCCTATGAGTCTCCAACCTATATATCCTGTATCATTTGTGTCCCTCAAATGATATCTTCTCGTTATAGAACATATATTCAAGAATAGTGTAATAGCACTTATGGGTTCTCATCATAGAGAGGAACTACTATGACCTTTTTGTGCGATGAATACTCTTTGGACATTATCATATACTATGTTATGTAGAAGAATAATCATGATGTGATAAAGAGTTTATTAATATTCAAAACCATGAATACAAGTTTATCATAAAGTACAGAGAAGCTGGTTCTTGGGCACAAACTCCAACAATAATAAGATTAATTTGAATTTTTGTTGTAAAAATAATAAATGGGTAAAAATTTATTTCAATAAATCATTTTGAAATGGTTAAAGAAACAATTTTTTATTTTTTTTTATAAAACATGGTTTTTTAAGGAGACATATTTCTGACTAGAGAGAGAAATGAAGTCAATTTTTATTAAAACATTTTCTTAATAATTTTATGTACCAAAGAGTGTAAATATGGTAATATAACATGAAAATGATCATGAATAACCAGAGGATAATAAAATTAAATTATTTATTAAACAATTACCATATAATTTATTTTAATTGAAATTTAATAATAAACAATCTTGATTAGAATGCGACTCTAAAATAAACCCTTAAAATGATCGTAACACTGAAGCGAGAATTAATAAATGAATATATTATGTGTATCAAATATAAATACACATAAAACAAGTGTAAATATAATAATATATAGTAAATGTAATTATACACATAATAATATAATATCAATGACAATGTAGAAGTAATATAACCCAATGAAAATAAATTGAGTTATGAAATTTCTTTACCACGTGGTAACTTTATGTTAAAATAACCTTAGATGAAATAATTCAAATGGAATCTTATGAAACCATGAATAATTTAGTATTTATGATATTACAAGACAAATGGGTAGTATATACACCATATAAAAGTAATTAAGTGCATAACATTACAATATGTGTCAGTGAAATGAAATCGAGATGAAATCCCTTACCTTGTGCTTTACTTTTGGTTGTACTTTCTTTAAACTACTGTATAGTGGTTTTAGAAATGTTATTAACTTATAAAAAAATCATATTAATATGTATGATATAATATATTATTCTTTTATAATATATTGTCACCCGTTCATTAATAATCTCTCATTATTTTGGGTGTTAATTGCCTTGTATTTTAAGTATGTTTTGACTTGTTATTTTTTTATTCCTATTACTTAGATCACGAGTTAATAATATATAGAATTTAAAACATTATATAAATATCATATATATTACATATATATGTATTTATAGTAATCCATAAATTTTTTTGATAGGAAATGAAATACATCGTTCATGGAGATGGTAGGTTGTATGTACGCATGTATGATGTTTCCATTTTATTATCATATTGAAAGAAATAAAAGTAAATACCAAAAATATATTATAAATATATTATAATTTTTGTGTCATATATATAACATGTTTTTGTTTAAACCCATCCTTAATACATTCAATGTAAAGTGTGAATGAATCACATCACTTTACGAGGTGGTAGTCCACCGTACACATGAGAAACATTATCATATTCTCACAAGTGGAAAGCATGAATTTATTTGTAATATTATAATTAAAGAAGAAAAAAACATCATAAACATCATATATATCATATATAAACCCCAAATCAATCATTATTCCAAACCTTGAAAGGTGGTAATGGAAAAACCAATGATATCAATTCGCGAGGTGGTAGTCCACCGTACACACAAACAATGATTTTGTAACCCATTTCATAAAAGTGTGTGAAGTTTTAGATCATAAATTTAACATAAAAAAATATAATTATGTGTAATTTACTTATTTTATTATATAATAATGGTATAATATTAATTTAATGAGGTGGATAAGGAAATAAAATAAAAACTCTTTTAGAAGAACATTACCTCTTCTCCAACTATCATCCTTAGGTTTGCATTAATGGATTCCTCACTTAGATTTATAAGAAAATAAGGCTTATGGGAATAGGTGAAGAAATTTTGGGGGTGATTTGGTCAGTTATTCCATAAACCAAAGTGGTTTAAAGGTGTTAAGTGGAGAGGATTGGGGGTGGCTTTTTATAAGCGGGGGAGAGGATACACTTGGTATTTTTGAAAAGTATTGAGTGATCCCTTGTTTTTTTCATGTAAAGTGGATCCAATAATGGAATAATATATATAATATAATTTAAAGGTATAAATATGGATATAAAATGTGTTTTAAATAATCTTTGGTCATTTTTACACCTTATATTCTAATTTTAACCACTAAGTAAACTCATTTTTGTGTTAATCACTATTTTTAACTGTTTTCACTAATAATTTTGGTAAAAAAACAATTTGATATTATTAGGAATTATAAATTATGATAATTAAAAATATAAAATCTATGTTTTCAAATTAAATACACATAAGTGACAAAAATTAATTGAAACTAATCCCACAGACGAGATGAGAAAATGAGTTTTTAAAGTAAAAATGTTTAAAACTTTACAATGTTTTTATATAAAAATTAAATATTAAAATTATTACAAACATATAAATTGTATTAAAATATGTTTAATTGAACAATTTTTTAATTCAAAAATAATACGAAATATAATTTAACATTATAAATTATTTGGACAAAAATGTAGTTTTCAATTAAAATTTAGTATTTTTCACTATTTATCAAAAAATGAAACGTCTCATAAAAATACCAAAAATTCACCCTAATATAATTTTGGTATTATGATTTTAATTTTTTTTATTTTTTATAATAAAAATTATAGAATTTTCGAAATTTAGTTTTTAAAATAAGTGTTTCATTAAGGGGTAGAAAAACCACATTTAGAAAATTACATCTTTTAATGCATAAAATTGGATTTGTTCTTATCTTATCCTTGTGAAATATATTAGATGAATTTAATTTTTTTTGAATATATAATATATAAATTTTATTAATATTATACAATAATATTAATTAATTAAATTTATTAAGATAAAATGCCTTTGGGTGCATAAAAATAGTTTTTTATAAAAACATTTCTTTTATTTTCAATTAGTTTTTTATTTTCATTTATAATTAATTGGTAACCAACAAATTAATTTTATTTTTGTGTAAAACATATTTTTTCATAATTTATTTAGTTATATTCATAATCTCCATTCCAATTACTAGGTTATAACTATCATTTTAGATAGTAATATTAATAATATATTATTGTTCGGTAAAACCCAATCTTGAATATAATGCAAGTTATTGAAGAAACTCGTTATTGCATGCAACAAAAGCTAACTCAGTATTACATGTATTTCAAGATATAGAATATTTTTTTTTGAAAATAGTAAATATATGTTAAAGTCTTAGTACATTATATTACTTTCTAGACTTGGTTTTGTGTGTCATACATGTTACTAAATATGATGTTAATAATTTAAACTTTCAAGGTGTTACATTTTCCCCTACTTAAATAAATTGCATCCTCTCAATTTAAAATTTATCTTGGTAGTAAAATATTTTATATTTGAAAATTAATTTGTTGAAAAACCCATATCATAAAAGAGTTAATAAAATACCCTCTTAATAAGAGAGAATGAGGAGTATAAAGATTACATGAAATAACACATATATAGGTTTCTAAGTAGGAGAAAATTGGTGGAAAGTAAAGATATGGACTTAGAGGAAAAGTGTAAATATTCATAACTATTGATAGAGATCATTGATAAAAAAAAGTGAATGATCAATGGAAAGTGGTGGAGATCAAAACCTTAAATATAATATGTGTGGAAAGGCCATTGATATCATTAGAAATGGTGGTAATAGGATATTATTTTATTTAAAGATCATTTTTCTAAATTTGAGTAATTATTTTACTATCTATGAATATAAGGAAATATACTTACTTGATATGTTTATATTTCATAAGAAAAATTTCATCCTTTGGTATCTCTTCAATCAAATTCATTGCTTATTCTAAGAAATATATATCAAAAAATGAATTTTTTATGTCTAAAGCACTAAAATTTACTTTTAATGGATTGTAAGATACATAAAAGAGTAAAAACTCTTTCTATTTGTCTCTATCTATTTTAGAAAACCAATATGGTTAATCCATTAATATCTAGACCTCAAAAGTAATACTACTGGTTCATTGTTAATATTTATTCATAAAATTGTTTAACTAAAAACAATGATATATTAACCAAGACATCATATAGTCCCGTGGTAGGTGTAAAACCCTTATCATCCTTCAGTCATGGGTTCAAGCCCCACTACCTTTCCAGATGTGATGAGTTATTACCCTGCATGTGGGTTGTCCTTTTTATTTACAATTTTTATATAATTCCTATAACATTCCCAAAAATATTATAGACATTCTTGAAATAAAATTAATCATCAAATAACCATTTTACTATGGCTTTCAATACAGTTTGGTAACAAATATAATAATATTATTTAAATATTTATTCAATTTCATTAATGGCCATATTAACCCTAAAGGTTAACAACGCCTTTAAACTTATGTACATAAAATGTAAAGGAATTATTCCACAAATAAAGTTTTCACTAAAACATATAATTCCCATAAATTTCTCTAAAATTTCCTAAATCTTGGTAGAATATCATTACATAAATCCTAAAAAGTGGTTTTTAAGACTTTAAACTTATGATCAATCATAAAATAATTAACCCTTGATGGTATTCATAACTCTAAAGTTAATCAAGACACATATTCTCCTATAATTCTTATATGTTTCATGATTCTTATAACCAAAATACCATTGGTAATATGTGTAGAAAATGTATCTCTTGAATCACAATACATAAATATTTTATCCATTTTATTTCCACTTAGATGCTTACATGGTCTAGGGGTTACCCTTTAGAAGAAGGAATTGACTTGGGTAATGCCCCAATTCCCCAAATTTAATGAAATTAACTATAAATGGATCACTAAGATTAGATTTATTCCCTTCCATCGTACTCTTCATTTTAACATATTAATTATTTTCTTTATTCCCTTCTTTTCCACAATAAATCATTTCCCCATTCCATTGAGAAACTTTATTGGGTTTTTCCTTCCAAATTTTTTTCATGATGGAAGTCGGTCTTTATTTTCTCCATGGTCCCCACCACTCGATATTTTAGAAAACTCAATCCTTCTCTTATTTAGTGAGTCTGAGAGTTGGTTAAGGTATATGTTTTTAATAATATTTTGGGAAAAACTATTAGGCACAAATATGATATCTTTCACTTCATATTATTTAGTTTCTCATTGTCACCACCTTGTACTTCATGTTCAATATTAGCATGATTCCTTTGAGTTCCGACCATTGAAAAAAACCAGAAACCATTGTGTGATAAAAAATTATCATAGTGAGAAGACAATAAAATCATTTATAGGATTTATAAATCTTGACACATTATTTTAAATATAATACACCTTAGGTTTAACCTAGTTCATTAATTTTTATCATATATTTAAATCCTTCATAATGGCTTGTAAAGAATATGTGAATTATCCTAATCATATCCTCAGGAGTGTCAAACCAGGTGTATAGTAAGGCCCATTGTCATGTACCAGGTTATGTTGATTCAAGCATGAAATTACCTTTACAAAGTTATTACCCCTGGGTATATTTATTTCAAAACCACATCCCCTTATTGTATCTAGATAGGCATGTATTACAAGAAAAAAATAACATAATATCTACCTTACAAAAACTTTAGGATTTTCTTGTATAATTATCCTCAAATTATATCATAGGGTTATCTTAATTAATGTATGTTTTCCTAAATCTAGTTTCCATGGTTTCTACTAAACTTTCTCTGATACCAATTGTAGCATCCCTGACCCTCGCAGCCCAGATATAGTGCCTGCTACCATTACATTGGCATAAGATACACAGAAATAGTGTCCCAAAGTATTGAATAATTTAATAGATTTGGTAAACCAGATACATACACAAGTCTTTAATTACAATTGAATACACCAATTACAACATTTTTTCAAAAATAACTTTATTCCATCTAGAATATCCCTATAGGTGAGTCACATTAAACTTCATTGAATCATAGGGAAAGTAAACAAAATAAGGGTGATCTAAAATGATTAGTAAGGATTAAATATAATGAAATAAATAAATAATTAATTAATATAATCAATATGGAAAGGTAAACAAAGGAGAAAAAAATTCAATTTAAATAACTGGATAATGAAAAATCAATATTCAAAGACAAATAATTGACAAAACATTCCATTTAATCAAAGAATTGAGAAGGAAGTGAGTAAACAACAAGGTAAGGTAAATAAATTAAAACACATTAAATTTAATCAATAACATTACTATCATAAATAGATAATGCATATTCAATATGTAAAGGTAAATAACTGAAAACAGATTCCATTTAATCAATAAAATGAGAATGAAATGAATTCATAGATTTTCTCAGAGTGAAAATATCAGTGATAGTAATAACTAAATACAGAATTAATACAATTCTTAATTATTGGACACCATGTTTTCTAGGCACATAGAACCTTTACCATTAAGACCTTTCACAAGATGCTTTAAAACATACTCTGTAAAAACCCAATTATATGAGGCTAGAAAACTGATTCGTCCCATGAGACTACCGATGCATCGAGTGTATTATTTTAAACGGTCCCCAACCCATGCCATACCAGTCCAAATCATTCCTCATATATTTAATAATTGATATAATTCATAAAAATTGTGCCCGATCAAATTTATGTATTGGGTAAAGAATACAAATTTATCAATATTTTCCTTGATAATCAAATAATTTTCAAAGTGAACACTTTGTGTAAAAATGTTATATGGTTTATTAAATTCTCATATCCATGATAAATAATGTGAATATTTATTGGAAATTTAATGTCTAATGATCAAAAGAAAGTGAACATTTCAAAGGAAAGTTATTAAATACAAAAATGAATTAAGAAAGTAAATGTAAATACTTCCATTAGTCATAATGATCATAAGATATCCATAATAAGAATAATTATGGTATCAATGCAACATATCCCTAGTGTATTATATATAAAATAAGTATTGTTGTTGTCGATGAATAAAAATACAATAAAAATATTTTTAAAAAAATTATTAAAGAAACATTTCTTTTTCATTTGGAATTTTTTTAAAAAATTATTATTTTAAAATCAATTTTAAATTTTTTTTATTTATAAATATATTTTTAAAATTGAAAATGTATATTCAAATAAATTATGGTGGGTAATTATGTACAAGTTAAAAAGAAAATTTCTTTTATATTGTGAAAATATTAGAAAAATGCCTTTTTTGGAAGGTGATAAGAATATTCCTTTGAAAAAATTTCATAAAAAGAAAAAAGACTTAAAAATTTCTTTGAATAAATCATTTTTAAAGGGTTAAATATATATATATATATATATTTTTATTCTTTTAGAAAAAATGGTTTTGTAAGAAAACAGATTTCCAACTAAAGAGATAAATGAAGTCGAATTTTATTAAAATATGTTCTCAATAATTTTAAGTACAAAAGAGTGGAAAGATGGTACAATCACATGAAAAAGATCATGAATAACTAGAAGAGAAGAAAATTAAAGGGTTTATTAAACAATTCAAATATAATTTCATTTAACTGAAATTCAAGAATAAAAAATCTTGATTAGAATGAGATAGTTAAATAAACTGTTAAAATGATCATAACATTGAAGTTAGAATTAATAAATGAAATGATTATATGCATAATAATCATATAATATCTATGACAATGAATTAGTAGTATAACCTAATGGAAAGAAATTGAGTTTTGAAATTTCTTTACCCCTTGGCAACTTTATGTTCAAATCCCATTAGATAAAATTATTCAATTTAAATATTAATATATTATGAATAATAAATTATTTCTTATATTACGTGTAAAAGGGTCAGTATATACATAATCTAAAAGTAATTAGGCACATAACATTATAATATTCCTCAATAAAATGAAATTGTGACAAAATCCCTTACCTCGTGTTTTCTGTTTGGTTGTACTTAATATAAACTTCTCTATAGTGGTTTTAAACATGTTAATAACTTATAAAAGAAACATATTAATATTTATGATATCATTTATGATTCTTTTATAATATATTACCACTCATTCGTTAATAATCTATCATTATTTTCATTGTTTTGGGTGTTAATTACCTTATTTTTAAGTATGTTTTGACTTTTTAGTTTTCTTCCTCTTACTTCGATCATGATTTGATAATATACCGAATTTAAAATATGATTTAAATATAATATATATTCACTATATATTTATTTTGAGTAATTCAAAAAATTTGGTGATAGGAAATTTAATAGACCATTCATGGAGATAGTTGGTCGTACGTACGCATAAACGTTGTTTCCATTTTCTTATCATATTGAAAGAAGTAAAAGTGAATTATATATATATATATATATTATCATTAAAGTATAATTTTCATATGTTATATATATTAAACATTTTTGTTTAAACCATTCTTAATACATTCTATGTAAAGCATGAACAAATCACATTGCTTCTTCAGGAGGTAGTCCACTGTACACACGAGTGACGTTATCATATTCCCACAAAATAGAAATAATGAAGGTATGTGTAATATACTAATTATAGATGAATAAAAACATTATAAATATCATATATATCATATATAAACTATAAATACATCATTATTCCAAACCTTCAAAGGTGTTAATGGAAAAACGAATGACATTGGTTCACGCGATGATAGTCCTTTGTACACACGAATAATGATTTTGTAACCTATTTGATGAAATTTTGTGAAGTTTTAGGTTATAAAATTAACATAAAAAAATCCAAGTATATGAAATATACTAAGTTTATTATGTAATCATGGTATAATTTTAATTTAAGGAGGTGGATAAGGAAATAAAATAAAAATGCTTTTAGGGGAACATTACATCATCTTTGGGTATCCTCCTAAGGTTTATACTAATGCCATACTAAGTTGGATTTATATCCAAGATAAGGATTATAAGATTAGGGGTGGTAATTTGGGGGTAATTTTTGAAGGTATTTTCTGAACCAATGTTGTTTTAATGTGTGAAGTTGATATGATAGGGGTGTCCTTTTATAAGTGGGGGAGAGGACTGACTTTGTATTTTTGAAAAGTATTTAGTTCCACCATGTTTTTTTATGTAAATTGGATCTAATAATTTTAAAAAATTTATTGTATAACGTATAAGGTTTATATATGGTCATAAAATTATTTTTTTACAAGTTTTGGATTGTTTTTACACCTTATATTCTATGTTTAGTCATTAAGTAAACTAGTTTTTATCTTAATTAGTGTAATAAATTTTAACTATGGTCACTAATAATTTGGTAAAACATTAATGTGAACTTATTATAAATTAGGAATTATGATGAATCCAAATATGTAATCTATTTTTCTAAATTTAATCCATATAAGTGAAAAAAATTAATTTAAAATTAATCCTACAAATGGGATGAGAAAGCGAGTTTTTAAAGTGAAAATGTTCAAAAGTTTATAATGTTTTTATACAAAAATTAAATATTAAAATGATTACAATCACCTAAATTGGATTAATATTTGTATAATTTTAATATTTTAACTTTTAAACCAATCTAAAATATAATTAACATTATAAATTATTTATATGAAAATGAATATTTCAATTAAAGCTCAGAACTTTTACCTATTCATTAAAAAATGAAACTTCTCATAAAAATATGAAAAATTCACCCTTATATAATTTTGGTATTATGATTTAAAAAATTAAGTTTATTTTTTTAAAATAAAATTTATATAATTGTCAAAATTTAGTTTTAAAATAAGTGAGCTATTAAAAGGTAGCAAAACTACCTTTAAAAAATACCCCTTTTTATGTACAAAATTGGATTTATTCTTATCTTATGCCAATAAAATATATTGTATGAATGTAAAAAAATTTATTGAATATGTAATATATAAATTCCTTTAAAGTTATCTAGTAATAGTAATTAATTTAATTTATTAAGTGAAAATTCCTTTGGGCGAATAAAATTATTTTTTAATAAAAACATTTCCTTCAAATTCAATTTTTTTTTATTTTCATTTATAATTAATTGGTAAGCATAGAATTAATTTTATTTTTTTGAAAAACATATATTTTCATAATTTATTTAATTTTATTCATTACCACTATTCCAACAGCTAGGTTATAACTATCATATTAAATAATAATGTTAATAGTATATTAATGTTCGGTAAATACCGATCCTCTCTGTAACATAAGCTATCGAAGAAAATAATTGTTGTGTGAAACATAATCTAACTCAGTATTTCATGCATTTCAAGCTATAGAATAGATTAAATTTATTTAAAATAGTAAATATATCATAATGTCTTAGGATGTTATATTATTTTCCATGCTTGGTGTTGCATGTCACACATGCTACCAAATATGATGTTCGTATTAAAAAAATTAAGGGTGTTACATAAAGGGTGTGGAGAGGCATCCTACATGGTTTTAGACCCTAGTTGTGTAATATATTGAGTTTTTTTTTATTTT
The DNA here is from genome assembly GCA_963277665.1 of Viscum album. Lineage (NCBI taxonomy): Eukaryota > Viridiplantae > Streptophyta > Magnoliopsida > Santalales > Viscaceae > Viscum > Viscum album. The sequence goes on from OY728151.1 coordinate 573,412,437, forward strand.
TTTAAAATTAATTTAATATTTTTTTATATTTTTCATTATACACAACACTGAATTTAGCTTGGGTTAGAAAAAAATAACTGAGTTTTTCTTGCGTTAAATTCAACACTGAGTTTAGATTTCATTATACAAAATACCTATTTTAGCATACGTTACACGTAACAATGAGTTTCTTCAAAAGTGTGCATGACATGGAACACCAAGATTCAGTGAAATATGAAATAATATTATTTAAAATATGTCACTACTAGAAATATGATCTATACCAATGGTTTTGGGAAAACCGTTGGTATATGTCACTTATATGGACTTATACCAATGATTTAGCCAAAACTGTTGGTATAAGTCCATTATAGGGACCCTATACCAAGGGTTTGGCCAAAATGTTGGTATAGGTCCCCCCTATACCAATGGTTTATCCAAAACCGTTGGTATAGGTCCCAAAATCAAATAACCAATACCAATGGTCTTTAGAACCGTTGGCATAGGTACATGTATTTTTAATGGAATCTTCTTAAAGAGGACATTAAATAAATCAAAATTTAAAATACTTATGATAATACATATATATATTTATGAAATTAAGTTCACAAAACTAAGTTAGGTTAGTGGTTAGGTCGTTCAATTACAAACAAGAGGTTCTGGGATCAAAACCAACCAGATGATTATTTTTTGAATTACATATCCCAACGATTTATGGAACCATTGGTATATATTTTCATATTACTTATACCAATGGTTTTCAAAACCGTTGGTATAGGTCTATACCAAATTTTTTCCCAAAACCATTGGTATAGACCTATCCTCACAGACTACTTGGAAACGGTTCCCCAAACCGTTGGTATAGGCTATACCAACGGTTTAGAGGCCTATACCAACAGTTCCAAACCGTTGGTATATGGTATTTTTCCAGTAGTGTGTTCATTATAACCTAGACATTAAATAGGAAGGTATGAATAGTATTAAAAACTTAATAAAATATAAATATAAATGTTCTAATCAATATAAATTTATTTATAAATTCTTAGTAAACAATCAATCAATTTTTCGTAAAGTAATTATAATTCATCAAAAATATGTTTTTTTCAAAAATTATTATTATTTATTTTTATGAGAAAATATAATAACTAATTTATGATATTTTTTGAAATTTATTTTATAAAATTAAATTAATTTTGAAATCATCATATTCAAATTAACTCATGGTGAAATTTTCGGATTTTTCAGAAAATATTGATTTTCAGTGAATAGTGAAAAATGCCGATTTTTTTGTAAAACTATCAAATATTTTTAATAAATTAAGAAAATTGAATGAGAAATTATGTTTTAAAGTTAAATAATTATTCTCTATTTATAATTAATACACTTAAGTACTTTTTAAGCAACTTTATAATGAATTTTTGTATAACTTTATTTTAGGGTTAAAAAAGGGTTTTTTTTTCTGAAAAATGTTTTAAAGTGCATAATATTTCTTCATTTAATTAATTAAAATAATCCCTAATCAGGAATATTTTAAATTAAATTTATATAGTATATATAAATAAATTTTAATTAATATTTTCAATATGATTATTATTAGATATAAATTTGATATAAAACCATCTTGTGCTTAAAAAATACACTTATAAAAAACTCGTTTTTTCATCACATCTACGGGTTTTGTTTTAAATTTAATTTTTAAAAATTATATAAAACTTATTTGGAAAAATTATTTTAATTTTTAAAATCATAATATCAAAATTATCTTAGGGTTATTTTTTATAGAATTTTCTGAAAAAATAATTTTTGTATGAATAGTGAAAAATACTGAATTTTAATTGAAAAATTCGTTTTCATTTAATTTATTTATAGAGTTAAATTAAATTATAAATTTATTTTAATGTCAAATTATTTAAATTATATATCTATTAATATAATTTATTTTATTGGAATTAATTTTATATTGAATTTTGATATAAAAACTTTGTTAACCTTTAAACATTTTCTCTTTAAAAACTCGATTTCTCATCGCGTCTGCGAGATTAATTTTAAATTAAAATTATCCAATTATGTGAATATAATATTTTAAAATGGATTAAATGTTTATAATTTTAATAATTTATAATATTTAATAAGGTCAACTTAATTTTTTACCAAAATGAGTAGTGAATGTAGTAAAAATTAATTACCATCATTTTTTGTAAAAATGGATTTATTGTGGGGTTAAACTAAGAAGATATGGGTAAAAATGACCTAAAAAATTATCAAAAACACTTTTTATGGAAATATTTCTTCATAATATTTTTTTATTTTATATAATGGTCCATTTTAGAAGATTTTATCATGATAAAAACATGGGTATGATTGAATCTTTTCAAACATTTACATGTTTTCCACTGACCACACTTGTAAAAGACCACCCCCTATTCTCTCTTCTTCACACATTAAAACCATTTTTTTCGTCCAATAACTAAAAAAATAACTTAAAAAATTACCTATTCTTATCCTAAAAGCCTTATTTTTGGGCATAAATCCATTTTAAGAAGGATTTTAGTGCAAACCATAGGAGGATACCCAAAGAAAAAGATAACATTAGTCAATGAGCATTTTTGTTTTATTTCTTCATCCACCCCATTCTATTATTATTATATAAATATTATATAATAACCATATTATATTCAATATTATGATATATTTTTCTGTTAAGGTAATTACCTACAACTATCTTCACTTCTATCAAATGAGTTATGAAATCATCATTCATGTGTACGGTAGACTACCGCCTCGCAAACCGATGTTATTCATTTTTCCATTACCAATTCTCACAATTGAACATAATGATGGATTTATTGTTTATATTTTATAATTATTATATTATTATACTTTTTGAATTATTATATCATACATACCTTCATTATTTCCATTTTTTGTGAATACGGTACTGTCGCTCGTGCGTACAGAGGACTATCACCTTGCGAAGTGACGTGATTCATTCATGGTTTACATGTAAGGTATTAAGGATGGATTTAATGAAAATATGTGATATATATTACATGAAAAGTATTATTTAATAATAATATATCATTTAACTTTCTTTATTTCAATCCAAAAAGAAAATGGAAACAATGTTCATGCGTACATACTACCTACCGTCTCAATGAACAATGTATTTCATTTTTTATCACTAAATTATATAGATTAATATAATACATTTATATTGAATATATATTATATTTATATAATTGTTTTTATTGTGGATATAATTTAACCATTATCAATGTAATAGGATAAAAAAATTTACAAATCAAAATGTATATGAAGGACAAAACTGTTATTGCCTAAAATGCGACTTTAACATGGAATTGTCAATAAACAGGTAATAAAAGTTTATAATAACATCATAAATTGTGTGATATATATGAATAGGGTTATTTAATATATTTATGATAAAATAATATTTATTATGCATGAGTTTTTAATGATTGTGATAAAATTCAATACTTAAGGTAAGAGATTTCTATCTCACTTTTTTTTACTTCTGTTTGACACATGCCATATTCACCACCTATTTATTTTATGTGGTGTATATAATAAGCATGAATGTATTTTATAATTATTATAATTAAAATTATTGTTATTTACATATCAATTTTATTATATCAATTTTAGGGGGTTTTTGGTTCAAATGTTAACAAATCAATAGGGTGTTTTTGTCTCAATTTTCCTTCTTTGGGACATAAGTTATATTATGAACCTATCCTCTTCTATGAGGTATATATAATTCCCCTTTTACATGTTATGTCATGAATACTATTAATTTTATGATATTTTAAATTTCATTTAATTTTATTCTTTCATGGTGCTTATGATTCAAAGTTACCAAAGTGGTAAGAGTTTTATGTTACAATCACAATGTTTATCAAGATTTTTTATAATTATGCTTCCAATGATGAAATATTATGATACATATTTAAAGAAACACATGAATTTTATTATACTATGGTTATTTCATGATAATAAACGTTTCCATTAATTTTACTCTCTTTATGCACTCAGGAGTTCAAAATATTGTTTTTATGATAAATCATATTTTTTGGTCCAAAACTCTTTCTCTTCCAAAATAATGTTTTATAAAAATGTTTTCAATATTTTTTAAAAATATATTTCAAAAAAAAAATATTTTTTCATCAATAAATTTTTTAAATTATTTTTAAATCTTTTTCTATAAGTTTTCAAATTTTATTTTTAAAGAAAATGATTTGCAAAATGTTTTATGTTTTAAAAATTGATATTCAGAGGAAAAGTTTATTTTCCTCAAAGAAATGTTCCAAGTGACCTTTAAAACTAAGTTTATATCTAATATTATATCAGTTTATTTTAATAATTATTTAATGGGGTTATTATCCAAGGATACCATTCTTATTCTTTTTCTGAATAGTTTATGTTTATGATAAACAAATGTCTATAAAACCCATTTCTCTACCACGAGTTATAATTTGATAAAATTATTATTAGTAACTCTTCTTTTTTACATGGGTTATGATATGATGAAATAATGAAATGATTATGAAACCTATATCTTTTACATAGTTTATGATTTGATTAAATGTTTATAAAACCCATTTCATTTTATAGGTTATGATATGATGAATGTTTTATGATTTTTTGGCACACATATGTATGTTTTTCATTAAGTAATGGGTGTAACCTATACCTCCATACAATGAATTGGGTAATGATAAATGTTATATTATCAAAAAGTGTACATGAATGGTTATAATAGGCTTGAAAAGGAGGGTACACGAGTGGTTAGACCAATCCTGAAAAGGAGGGTATACAAGTGGTTATCCCAAGCCTAAAAAGAAGGGTACATGGGTGGTTATCCCAGGCCCGAAATAGGGTACATGGGAGGTCATTCCAATCCCAAAGTAGGTACATGGGTGGTTATACAAATCCTAACATGTTATGAATGTCTTTGTGGGTATACTTTACATAATATTTTCTATTATTAACTGTATTACACAAATCTTTATCTTATGCCAATGTTATTATCTCATGGATAATGTTATTGGATTCCATTAGTACTCATGTATTATGAACTACAAATATTTATTAAAAGACTCTAAATTATGATATTTTATATGAAGGGTATAGTTTTCATATGTTATGATCATGATCTTATACTTTTATGTTCGTCTTATTCTTATATATCTCACTTTTTTACCCTAATAGAGCATCTGAGCTCACACTTTCTTTTGTTTCCTTTCTCTAGGTTATACAGAAAGGTTTATGTAGGCTATGTCTGTGAAGAGTACTTAAGGGTAATATCTTTTTTAGATAAATTGAATATATTTCACCATATTAATAATATTATGTTACAAGTTTCTAAAGGCACTAAACTGTCATGGTCCTCTGGTGTGTGTTTGTATAATGTAATAAATATTCATAGAAAAAGATGTAATATCTATGTATGATAATCCTGGGTCATTATAGTTGGTATAAAAGGTAAGGTTTAGTTATCCTTGGAAACTATGATGATACAAATTAATGATATCCCTAGGGATATTTTTAAGGATATGTATATGGATGTTTTTAAGGATAAATTTAAGGATGATCCAAATTATAAGGAAACTTCCTAGAATTTTGGTAAAGGATTGAACAAGTGTTTTACAAGAAATTACATCCCTATTTGGATACTATAAGTGTATGTTTCTCTAGAACATATGTAACTAGTGGTAACAACCTCGAAATTACTTTAATAAACTAGACTCAACCGGGTAGTGGTGCATGACAACGGACCTTGCCACACACATGGTTTGACACTCCTAGGAGATATTATTTGGAAATTTAAAAAGTCTTTAAAAAACATCATGAAAGATTTAAATAGATGATGACTATGGATAAAATAGGATAAACCTAAGGTTTCATAGATTAAAGAAAAATGTGTCATGATTTAGACATTCTATAAGTAATTTTATTGATTATTTAGTTTCTTATTACAATCAATTTTGTTCACACTATGAATTTTAGTTTTAGTCAGTGGATGTAAACAGAAAAAATCATGTTAACATTGAATCTGATGGAAAATTTTGTGACTATGAGCAACTAAATTGGATAATAACTGGAGATAAATATATTGTGATTATTCCTAATTAGTTGTCGTGATATATGATTAACAATGTGAACTTAAATGAGATTTTTGATACATTGAATATGTAGAAGATGTAATTTTATGAAAGTTCATGTAGTAATGAATATAGAGTAAATAATAATAATCTTAGTACATTTAAATAGTGTGGTAATAAAAACCTAAAGGAATATATCAAATACAGGGGAAGTTGTTATCTGTGAGGGAAAATGGGTCGTAGAGTGACAAATTTTCAAGGAGTTCAATTTCTTATCTATAGAGAACATGGGAATTACCAAACTTAACGACCTAACCCAGGAATTATCTTCTAGAACAAGGAATGAACTATTCCATTACAATTATTGAAGTATAAGTATTGAAGTATTTATGTATTTGGATTCAAGAATTATGAATTGTAAAATATATAAGGATTGTTCTGTATAAATTTTTCATTATGAATTTGGAAGAATATTTTGAATGATATTGATGACCTAGAAGAATGATTTAATGGAAAAGTGATATTTTTATTGAATAAAAGATAACCCTTAATATGTTCCTGATGTTGAGATAGTGATGTTGGGATAAAAATATGATTGATATGGATAAATTAAATTGGACAGTACTGATGACCTAGTAACTAATTAATGATTTGTGGACAAAGTGGTTTATGTTACCATTGATGGAGTTTACAACATTATTGGTTCTTTAGAATATAATTAATAATTTGTGGTCTTATTCAAGTAACAAGGAAGAATACATATTTTCACTAAGTTCTTATGGTAATTTCGATCATTACCATGTTTCAAGATAATGTGCGATTAAGGTATTCACATGTTTGGTATGTGACAATTAAGTGATACTTCATATTTTCTATGGGATTAATGGTAAGTTAATTTTGTAAATTTAGTGACCTTGTTTCTAAAGTTTTATATTTTAATATTTTGGAAGGGTAATAAGGATAACCATTTATAAAATGGTTCAAGTTTAACTTAGGATGAGTCTTCAGATATTAATGAATTATTTCACCATATGAAGATTTATACGTATCTTGTGCTGACTATTTTTCTGTGATGATAACTAAATATAGATATAATGAATTAACATTATATTTATAAATCTTATGATCTGTTAGTGATTCAGGCATAAAAAATCCACCTTAATTTGTAAAAGTAAGAGATGAAGTAAAAATTTATCAAGGAACAACCCAAGGTTGAGATTGTGCTTTTGAAATTTAATGAAATCAAGTAAGGACATCTTCTCATGAAAATTATTCTACTTTAGGAAAAGGATCTTGAAACAAAAATGTTAAATGTTATATAAATCATCATATATTTATGGTTTTCTGTTCATTAACCATCTTTAGATCACCCAATTTCATGTGATATATAATCTCTATCACCCTCCATAAATATTTACAATTTTCTTCCATGTCTAAATCTTCAGTTTCCACATATATTCTCTTATGTGGAAACCTATTTATGAGTTACTTTAGGTAATTGTAATGTTTCCAACATTACATTTTTAAGGGGAGTTTTATTATTCATTTGCATTTTGTGGGTTTATATGAAGTAAATTTCAAATGTAAAAGCATTTATAACTGAGATTAATTTTGAGGGTGAAATTCATTTTAAGAGGGTAGAATGTAACACCTCGAGACTTTTGTGAATTGTTTTCCATATTAATTTAATCTTTTTGATATTTTTCATTACATGAAACACTAAATTTAGCTTTCATTATATAAAAGTAATGAGTTTGGATTACAGTTCATGAAAAACTTAGTTTATATTTTATTATATGTAACACTGAGTTTATCTTGTGTTACTTACAACAACGAGTTTCTTCAAAAGTGTGCATGACATGCAACACCGAGCTTCGGTGAACCATGAAATAATATTATTTTAAATATGTCCATTATAACTTAGCCATTAAATATATGGATATGAATATTATTAACTAATTTTTGAAATGTACATATAAATTTCCTACGCAATATAAATTTATTTATAAACACTTTGTAAATAATCAATCAATTTTTGGTAAAGTAGTTATAATTCCTCAAAAATTTATTTTCTTAAAAAGTGATTATTATTGATTTTATGAGAAAATATTATAATTAATTTATCTATATTTTAGAAAATTTATTTTATAAAATGAACTTATGTTTTTAAATCATAATATCAAAATTACCTTATGTTTAAATTTTGTGATTTTTCAGAAAATATAGATTTTTTAGTGAATAGTGAAAAGTACATATTTTTGTAAAATAATATTATATTTTCAATAAACTAAGTAATTTAAATGCCTAATTATGTTTTAAAGTAACATATTTTTTTATTGAATTATATTAAATCCACTTAAGTACTTTTTAATCAACTTTATAAGGTATTTTAGTATAATTTTATTTTCAGGTTAAAAAAGGTTTTTTTTGTTTGAAAACTGTATTAAAGTGAATATTATTTTTATATTTTAATTAATTAAAAAAATATATAATTAGTAATGTTTTAAATTAAATTTAAATATTATACATAAATAAATTATAACTTATATTCATACTATGATTATTACTAGACATAAAGTTGATTTAAAACCAAATTGTGCTTAAAAAATATACTTATTGAAACCTGCTTTTTCATCAAGTTTGCGGGTTTTGTTTTAAATTTATTTTTTTAAAATTACTTAAAATTTATTTGAAAAAATAATTTTGTTTATTTAAATCAACATATAAAAATTATCTTTGGTTGAATTTTATATAATTCTCTAAAAAAATTAATTTTTTGATGAATAGTTAAAAATACTGAATTTTAATTAAAAACTCCTTTTCATTTAATTTATTTTTAAATTTAAATTATATTTTAAATTGGTTTTAAATTTAAATTAGTTCAATTATAAATCTATTAATCCAATTTATTTCATTTTAATCATTTTCATATTGAATTTTGATAAAAAAAATTTGTAAACTTTTGAACATTTTCTCTTGAAAAACCTAATTTCTCATCACTTTTGCGGGATTAATTTTAAATTAAAATTTTATAATTATGTAAATCGAAAATGGTAAAATGGATTATATATTTTTAATCAGAATAAATTTTATTATATGATAATTTGAAATTAATTTTTTACCAAAATGAATAGTGGATGCAATAAAAATTAATTACCACGGTTAAGGTAAAAATAGATTACTATGGGGTTAAAATAAGAAGATAAGGGTAAAAATGACATAAATATTTTTATAAAATCCATTGTATGGAAATATTTACACCTAATATATTATATGTTATATAATATCCAATTTTTAAAACTTGAGGCATGAAAAAAATTTGGGTACAATTGAATCATTTAAAAAATTTACATGTTTTTGCACTCACCTCACTTATAAAAGGCCACCCCCTCTCCTCTCTTATTCACACATTCAACCCTATTTTCCCTCAAATAATCAAACAAATAACTTAAAAAATTTCCTCCCATAATCCTAGAATCCTTAATTTGGGAATAAATCCATCTAAGGAAGGTTTTTAGTAAAAACCAAAGGAGGATACCCAAAGAAGAGACAATGTTTATCAATGAGCGTATTTTTTTCTTCTTCCTCCACCACCTTAAATTATTATTATATAATGATTTTATAATAAAATAAGTATCTTAAATATAATTATATGTTTTTATGATAATTTAATTGCCTAAAACTATATCAAATTCCATCAAATGATTTACAAAGTCATTGTTCAGGCGTACGACAGACTACCACCTCGCGAACCGATGAAATTTGTTTTTACATTACCACATATCACAGTTGGAAATAATGATGGATTTATTATTTATATATGAAAATTATTATATTATAATAATTATTCAATTATTACATCACACATACCTTCATTATTTCCATTTTTTGGGAATACGATAATGTTGTTCGTGTGTACGACGGACTACCGCCTCACGAAGTGATGTGATTCATTTTTGACGCTTTACATAAAAGGTATCAAGGACAAGTTTAATAAAAATATGTGATATATATGAAATAAATTTTTTAATTAATAATAATATATCATTTACCTTTATTTATTTCAATCCAACAAGAAAATAGAAACAACGTTCATGCGTTTGTACGACCTTCCTTCTCCATGGATGATGTATTTCATTTTCTATCACTAAATTTTATGGATTACTATAAATAAATATACAATGAATATATATTATATTTATATCATTTTTATAATTATTTAGGTTATGTAATATTGATCAATGTAATAGTACATAAAATATAACAAATCAAAACATATACCAAAAATAAAGTAGTTATTTCTTGAAACATGACTTTAATAAGAAATTGTTAATAAATGGGTAATAAAAGGTCATAATAAAATCATAAATGATATTATATTTATGAATAGGTTTATTTAATATATAAATAATAAAATTATATTTGTAATATATTTGGTTTTAATGGGTACAATTGAAGTCAAGACTCAAGCTAATGGATTTCCATCGAACTTTTTTACTTCCATGAGACACATGCCATATTCACTACATATTTATTTTATGTGGTATATATTATAAACATTAATATATTTTATGATTACTATAATTAAAATTATGTTGATTTAAATATCCATTTTAGGATCCCTATTTTAGGAGGTTTACATTTCAAAAGTTAACAAATCGATAATTGATTTTTGTCTTAATTTTTATTATTTGGGACATAAGTTGTGTTATGCACCTATAATCTTATATGAGGTGCATATAATTACAATTTAACATGTTATATAATGAATACCATTTTTTAATGATATTTTATGTTTCATTTCATGTTATAATTTCATGGGGCCTATGGTTCAAAGTTACCAAAGTGGTATGAGTTTTATGTTACAATCTAATTGTTTATTGGGATTGTTTATGATTATGCTTTAAATATTGAAATCTTATGATCCATCTATCAAGAAACTAATTTATTTTATTTTACTATGGTTATTTAATTATAATTCATGTATTTCCTTCATTTTCATCTCTTTATGTACTCAAGAGTTCAAAATAACGTTTTTATGAAAAATCATCTTTTCGATCAAAAAATATTTCTCTTCCAAAACCAGGTTTTATAAAAATGTTTTCAAAAATGATTTAAAAAAATGTTTTTAAAATAGGGAAGGATATTTTACTCCGGAAATGTTTTAAATTATTTTTAAATCTTTCTTTATAAGTTTTCAAATATTATTTTAAAAAAATTTGATTTCCAAAATGTTTAATGTTTTAAAAAGTGATTTTCAAAGAAAATTTATTTTTCTTCAAAAAATGTTCCATGTAATATTTTAAATTCATTTTCTATATAAGATGAAATCCTTTGATGTTAATTATTCTTTACTAGGGTTGTGATTAAAGGATACCATTCTTATTTGTTTTCTGAATGGTTTATATTTATGATAAATAGATGTTTATGAAACCCGTTTCTCTATCACAAGTTATATTATTATAAAATTATTATGAAACCCATTTTTTGTGGGTTATGCTATAATGAAATGATGAAATTATTATAAAATCAATATCTTTTAAAAAGTATATGGTAAGTTGAAATGTTTATTAAATCCCTTTTATTTCATGGGTTATTATATGATGAATTTTTTTAATGTTGTGGCACACATATTTATGATTTTCATTAAGTGATGGGTGAGACCTATATCTCCCTCCAATGAATTGGGTAATGATAAATGTTATATGATCTCAAAGGGTATATGGGTGGTCAGAATAAGATAAAAAAGGATAGTACATGGGTGGTTAGCCCAATCCCAAAAAGGAGGGTATAAGGTTGGTTAGCCCACACCCAAAAAGAATGGTACACGGGTGGTTAGCCCAAGCCCAAAAGAGGGCACACAAGAGGTTATAAAAAATGAAAAGTAGGTATATGGGTGGTTACCCCAAGACTAACATGTTATTAATGTCTTTGTGGGTATCCTTAACATATGATTTTCTATTATTATGTGTATGCCACAAATCTATGTCTTATGCCAATGTTATGCTCTCATGGATCATGTTTTTTGATTACCTTATGATTCATGTCTTATAAACTGCCAATATTTATGAAATGAATCTAAATTATGATCTTTTATATGTAGGGTATGTTTTTATTATGTTATGATCATGTTATTATACCCTTTTGTTCATGTTATTCTTACATATATCTCTTATTTACCCTTACTGAGTATCTGAGATCACCCTTTCTTATGTTTCCTTTCCCAAGGATACGAATAAAGGTTTATATAGGCTATGTTTGTGAAGAGTAATAAATGGGAAGATATTTGTGGGAGATATTGAAGATATTTCACCAAATTAAGAGAATTGTGTTCCAAGTTTACAAAGGTGCTAAACTATTATGGTCCTCAGGAGTGTGTTTGTGTAATGTAATGAATATTCAACTAAAAAGATGTAATATCCATTTATGATAATCTTGGATCGTTATAAGTTGCTCATGATCACTAATTTTCATCCATATACCAATGGTTATACAGAGTGTACTGTCTAGATTCTTGAAAACATGTTGTATTCTTATGTACTAGATTTTTGGTTGTTTATGGATAAGACACCTACCTTTGGCCAAGTTTGTTTAAAACAATATTTTTGACCCCACAATTGGTATGAAACTATTTGAAGATTTTTACAACTAAACTTGATGTTATATGTTATACTAGACTAGGGTTATAGAGTTATCAATTCTTAGGGAAATACTAGTATAGAGCACTACATAGATAGTTCAAGTGAATTATAAGAGGATTAAGGCAGTGCAAGTTTGATAGAAGTTGCATGATAACTATAGGAAGAGATTTTTGGGCTTCATGTTATAGATCATGTTTTCTTAAAAGTGACTCCTAATCATGGGTAATGGATGTTTAGTCATAGGAGTAATCTTTCTCCTTAATTTTTGGGAATTTTGAGGTGTTGGATCATGTTGGAGTCACAACATATCAAATATCACTTCCCCTAGAGATGAGTTGGATTCATCATATATTTTATCTGTCCTAGATTCACCGATATCTTCATAATTATTAGCATGTCATAAATTGGGGTGATATAAATTTTGATGATGATGTGACTGAAGTTCAAAGGATTGAATAACAACTAAGAAGGAGGGAGGGGGGGGGGGGGTGAATCAGTTATTCACTTTTTATAAGTTTTAATACTTTTAGAAACTTAACCCCTACAACCTATTAAAATTAATTTTATTATTAACTTTTATAAAATAATCATTCATGAAAAATTAGGAAATAAAGTAAAGGACACAAGATTTACAAGATTTGACCACAGTTTGAAAGCCTGCATCCTTTCCATAACCACTCTCATGGGTTTATATAAATAAAGTATTATGAATAAGTGAATAAAACTTGTGAAAACTCCAATTAGACACATTATATATCCCAATAGGAAATATTATACTGACTCCAGTCAGTTTACAAAGTTTCTTACAAAACAATTGAGCCAAAAAAAAATACATACTTTGTTCAAAATTTTTCAGAAATGATATGTCTGATTCCTCAGTCTGATTTAGATAAGTTTGATTCTCTCAGTCTGATGAACTCAATACAGTTCTACCTTACTCAATCTACACTTCTCAAAATTTTCTCTAAAACTCTGCCCAATATCTAATTAACTCAATCCAATCAACTGAATATGTTATTCTCAATACGATGTTTCTCAATATGATTCTCCTGTTTGGTAAACAAAAATTTTAGGTGTATGATATTATTTTAAGATATCAATCCAGAAATAACTTTGACACAAATATGTAGTGATCGACCTTTTCCAATCATGTCAAAAAATATGAAAAACAATGAATGATCTGATCAACTACTTATAGGAAACCCAGAATAGAAAATGTGGGAAACTTGAAAATTTTTCCCACTTAATAAAATTTCCAAACTCTAAAAAACAATCATATTTAAACTTCAATTCTAACTTCTTCAAACCTTCTAAAAAATAATCCAAGATTTATTCTGGATTGAATATTATGTTTGACCACTTCAACTCATCATATATCTACTTCTACGTAATTAGACTTATTAAACATCATATATTTTCTTCAGTATGATGAAACCTCATACACTCATTATAATAAGACTTCCTTGGCTTCAAATTACCTTACTCATTATGATCTTTATTTCTTTCTCAGCTCATTATGATCTTCATTTCTTTCTCATCTCATTATAATTTTACTATCTTCCTCATCTCATTATGATCTCTCTTTCTTCCTCAACTCATTATGATCTACCTTTCTTTCTCATCTCATTATAATCGACCTATATTTTTCAGAGCTAGTCTGATTGAATTTCATTCTCAGAGTCAGTCTGACCATCCTTCCTTCTCAGATTTAGTTTGATGGAATCCTTATAAAGTTAGAATTCTCATTAAAATGGAATTATCATTACTATGAAATTATCCACTCTACAACTTTTAAATTCATCAAAATTCATCATATTAACACATTATGAATTATACAAACTTCTGAGTCATGTTATTTTAGATATTATATGTGTCTGGATTTATGGAATTGATAAAATCATTATGATTCCACTATTTCTTAAAAATATTTTTTCATGATAGTTTTCATGATTTTTGAGAGCTCTATGATCAGAAAATAATTTTTTGATTTAGTTTAGAAAGTGTGAAAAATTTCTAACTCCTAAATTTACAATCTTATTTCAAAACTCTTCAGCAAAAAAAACTTCTTCACTCAGCAACTTATGTCTTTATAATAAACAGCAAGTCTGATGGATCATGAAATTCTTATCGATGAATCTAAGACTGATGGTACATTCAATCAACAACTTCATCTTTTTGAACACCTTTGTGTCCAGTGATGCTCAATCTAATACTATATGTTTGGTTCTTCTCAGTTTGATCCTATGAGTCCATAAAAAAACTTTCTTAAAAGAAAATTTTTTCCCACCTTTATTTTTGGGTAAAAATATTCAGAAACTTTCTACTTTCTTTCAAATCTCATTACGATGGACTGGGTCTAATCCTTAATAAAAAAAATTATTTTATAAAATATTTTAGTTTTCAAAAAATAAAAAAACTTTTAAAATAAAACACCATAAATGTTCTTCAATACCCCATATTTATTTTTTTACATCCCTCATTAACGACCTTTTTAACTCTCATAAAATTTTCACAACTCAACTTTTGTAAACAACTCATGTTTTTTGAATTTTACTAAAACATAGACCTTCCCAAAAGAGAGTGTCCTGGAACCACATTACTAGATAAAGTAATGTTTTTGAAGGAATTTCATACCTTAGTGACAATAAAATTATGTAGCCATGTAAAAATAAACTTTCCTCACTTTTATTTTCTCCTCCATCACTTTTCATTTTCTTTCACCCATTTTATGATAACCACAACTTTATTTTCATAGAATAAATACAAGTAAAAACTTATAACAATATAAAGTTGTTACTTTATATCCCCCTTTGTCGACATAATCCAAATCATGGTGGGGGTAATTATTTATGAGGTTTAAAAAGTCATGGGAGGAGGCTGAACATGGAGTTGTAGCCTTAATTCTATAAATATTTCTTTTAAAATGTATTTTATGAAAATATCAGCTATTTGATACTTTTTTTGAGATGTATTCTAGCATAACATCATCGACATCAAATTTTTGTTTTATAAAGTAAAACTTTATATCAATGTTTCTTGATCTTGAATGTTGGATAATATTTTTAGAGAGATTAATTTCACTTTTATTATCACAAAGTATCTTCAATGGTTTAGAAACATTTTATTTCAAATTTTCCAACTGAACTTTCATCCATAACATTTTTTAATAATCTTGTATAGCTAAAACATATTGATATTCCACTGTTATCAAAGTTGCCAAACTTTTTTTCTTACTATTCCAACTCACAAAATATTCACCCAATAAAAATGTTCCTCCTAAGGTTGATTTTCTATCATTATAATCTATAGCCCAATCGATATTATTTTATCCATGAAACTTCATCTCACAATTTATTTTATATAAAACCCATTTGAAGTTTTTCCTTTTAAATATCTTATAATCCTATTTTCTCCCAAAATATGTGATCCTTTCAGATTAATTTTATACCTGGCACACAAAGTCACAACATAAACAATATCAGGCCTTGAGGCTGTAAGGTAAAGAATACTTTCTATCAGCTTCCAAAAGTATTTTTAATTCCCACTTATTTCAGATTAATATTTAATAAAAATTGTGCTCACTAAAATAGGAGTATAAATTTATTTGGATTCTTCAATCCCAAACTTATCTTACAATTCCTTGGAATACTTTTCTTGAGATAAAAATATAATTTTTTTGTTGAACTTACAATCCAAGGAAGAAAGTTAATTCCCCCAACATTGATATTTCAAAATTCTTCTTCATTTCCTTAGAAAACTATTTAAAAACTTTTTATTCATCCCCATAAAAAATTATGTCATCCACATAAACAATTAAAATTAGATTTCCATAATTAACCTATTTCACATATAAGTTTATATCAAATTTTCCTTTAGAAAAGTTCAATATTATCAAAAAAATTTCAAGTTTAGAATACCAAGTATGTGGGGATTGTTTTAACCCATATGAGGCTTTATTCAATATTAAAACCTTGTTTTAATCATTATCAAGTTGAAAACCCCAATGTTTTTTAATATAAACTTCTTCCTCAATCTCAAAAATTAAGAAAATTGACTTTACATCCATATGATAAAATTTATAATTCTGATGTGTGGCCACTAAAAGAAACATTTTAATAGTTTCTAATATTGAAAGTGGGGCAAAATTTTATTCAAAATCCATACCTTCCACCTATGCATAGACATTACAAACAATCCTAGATTTTTTTCTAGAGACTTATCCATGTCCATTCAACTTGTTTATGTAAACCTAATTCATTTCGAAAACATTTTTATTTGTTGGTCATGGAACAAGTTCCCATGTTTCATTTTTCTCAATCTAATCTAACCCTTATTTCATAGAATCCAACCATTATTTATGTTGAATAGATTCTGAAATTTATTTTGGTTTAAGTTTTGAGATAAGTGAAGTGTGGTTTTATAATCTCAACTTATATCTATTTTGAACTAGAGAATTTTTATTTTCAATATTTTTTTGGACTCAACATATTTTTTTAAGGTAGGAAATTTCAAAGTTTCTCTTCCACCTAAAATTTACTCATTACATGAATCTCTAGAATCTTGGTAAGGATGTTTTGACTTAATTTCACTATTATTGTAAATATCCCATTTATTATACTCAACATTATAAATAACTTTTGTTATGGAATTTTTATTTTCAATTACTTTCACATAATATGATTCCACATTTATTTTAAATTTTTATTACAAAATTTGTAACTTCTTACATTGGGTGAATAACCTATAAAAGTTCCTTCGTCATCTTTCTCATCAAACTTTACTAGATCCAGTTTTTTGATTTTGAGTAAACATAGACTTGTAAAAACTTATAATTATTAAAATAAAGGTTTTTGGTTATACCACATTTCATAAGGAGTCATTTATGTTTTTGGTCTCAATAAGAATCTATTTTGACCATGCATAGTAGTACTAATTGCTTCTCTCCTGTAGAATTTTGAAATTTTATATTCTTCTAACATAAGTATTCCTATTTACACCAAACTTCAATTATTTATTTCTGATACTCCATTTTTATGTGAAGTATAGGGAGTACTATACCAATGTTTGATACCATGTTCTCTTAGATAGGTTTCAAAATTATTACATGTGAATTCAGTACCATTATATGTTCTCAACTACTTTATATAAGCCCCAATTTCTTTCTCAACTTATTTTCTAAAAAACCCAAACATTTCCAAAACCCCTAACTTCTATTTCATAAACATTGTGTTTGTCATATGAGTGAAATTATTAAGGAAATTAATAAAGTATAAATATAATTTTGATGATTGATGTCTCATCGGTCCACACAAATCGGAACGAATAAGTTCAATAGGTTTGTTGGACTGAATCTCAACTCTCTTATGACTTTTATTAGTCATCTTCCCTTTTTGAAAAGTAATAAAAACATCTTATTCTCTACTATTCAATTCTAGAAATTTTCATGCATCATTAACTTTATAGAGTTTGTTCATACTTTTTTTCCCAAGGTGCCCAATTCTTCGGTGCCACAACACTCAATAATCAAGGGTTATTAAAATCTCCAATTTGGAAAATATTTCCATGGGTTATTTCTAATTTTGTTATAACTTTTCTATATTTCAAACTTTAATGATACAAAATTATTTTCTGCAAATCAATTCTTTTCCATCATCATAAATTTTACTTACACTAAGCAATTTATATTTTATCCCGTCAAAAAACAAAACTTCCATAGATTTCAACTCTTCTTCATCAATCTCAACCACTCTAATTCCTCTGATTTTTAAGGAACAATCATTTCCAAAGGTAACTTCTCCTCCATCATGAATTTCAACATGTTTCAATATTTTTATATCACCTATAATATGTGAAGAACAACCACTATCAATTATACATGGTTTGTTCCTTCTACTTTATTTTAAATTTGTCTCAACAAAAAAAGCTCTATCCTTAACTTTATTCTTTCCAGTTTCTATTAATTTCATACTAAAAGAAAATTCTTCCAAAAATAATTTCATGCATATTTTGGCATGATGACCATCCTGATCTCATCTTCCACAAACTTCTTCCAGATATTCAAATTGATTTTTTTTGAAAATTTTCTAACATCTTGATATTTTTCATTTCTAACTTTCCTGTGGGTTAGGAAAGTTACTCATCCTTCTTTCCCCATTTATCTCACTTTGTTCAAAACTTATTATGGGTATAGATAATTTGTGCAAAAAAATTATAAGCCTTGTTACCAAAGGTTCCACAACACCAATAATATCCATCAAATCTTGATTTTCTATTGAAGTAAGATATTTCTCTATAGAAACTTTATTATGGTTTATAACTTATTTATACTTTAATAATCTATGAAAATGGATCATATTTCTTTATGAGTGAGTTTTCATACTTTTTAAGTGAAATATGTTTCTCACACCCTTTTCCAACCAAGATTTCCCAATCACTTTCTAGGGTTTTTTTCTTCAGTTTCATTCCCTCTCATCCTCCTGAGTGGCACGGTTCCGGTTGGCGATATAGTACTCATCTTGGCATCGACGGGCTATGGTGAAGGCTAGAAAGGCTCCATTTCCCAATAACATGTTTTTTAGGTGCTCGATTCACATTGGATCTCAGATTGGCATCGGCAGGAGATGGCTACGGCTTAGCCGGTTCCTTTCAAGAATGGCTCAGTGATAGACCCGGTGTGGTGAAAAGGGAGTAGGGGATCTAGGTTCTTGATTCCGGCATCCCGTGACTTCCTCACAAGCTTGATATCGGTTTATTTCTCATTTTGTGTTTATTGCGTTGAAGTGGTGGTATAAATCATGTCTTTATTGGGTGTTTCTGATCCTCACTATGAATATTGTTTTCTTTTGGCCTGCTATTCAAGGGTTTTTGATTCTGGATTATCCTTAGAGATTGCTCAAGATGAGGTTTAGACTTGTAAGTTTTCACCAGTCTGATGCGATTTGGTTTTGGATGTTTGAGAGGGTATGGCCTTGGACATCATTACCAACCCGTCTTTGTATGAGACAACTTGTCGTGAAAAATTATAATGTGGAAAATTGGACTTAGTGTTTTTTATATTGGGGAGGGGAATTTCTTTGTTGTTTGAGATGGTTTTTTAAATTTTGGTCCGTTTGGGCAGGGTTTAATGTCTTAAGTCGTTGAAGTCATGTATCTTGTTTTCTCACCTTTTCCTTAAAAGTGTTTCCTTAATAAAAAAAGTTAATTTTCTACAGAAACATTATTTGGTGGGTTTGGATTTCACCTGATTCTTGATTTGAGATTTCTTAGAAACTTTAGAAGTATCATCTTTTACTTATGAGTCTTTGTTGAAGTTTTCATCCATCTTCCTTTGTGTATTTTCAGACTCAATAAGTTTTTATTGAACCTTGTTAAATTATTCTTCCTTATCTATTAAATTATTACTGAGACTTTTGATCATATTTCCTTATTAGAAAATTATATGTTTGTAAGTTAAGATATACTGAATGTATTCTTCCTCCTACTTGATGAAATATTTTATTCCTTCCAAAAGTTATTCAGAATATTTAATTATTACTCTAATTAATTTCTTGAGAGATTTTTTTACTCAATACATGGAAGAAGTTATGTTCTGAGCTGATACTCTCTGTATGATTCTTCACCTCCTTCTTCTTTACTATTTGAGGAGTCTTCAACTTTCTCTACTTTTTCAATGAATGTTTTAAACATTTTTGAACTTTAATTTTTCGAAGAATTTTTTTTTCAGTTGAGTTGGATTCAATTTTCTTACTCAACAAACTTCTATTATTTCCAACAATTTTTTTCTTATATTTATTGGATGACTTTTATTCTCTATCATTTATGTTCCACTTCCTCCATCATGGTTTTTCATCAGAATCATCTTGATATTCACTAAATTTATTCTTGGGAAAATTCATAGCAATGTTTATGATTCCACCACACTCAAAACATTGTCATGGAAGGTTACCTATATACTTTCATATTCCACTTCTATAGTTCTTCAATATAAGATACATGATTTTTTCATCCAACTCATCATACTATTTATCTTTAGAGTCAGAAGGATAAAAAACTTCATCATCTTGTATTTTAATTTTTTTCATGGCCTCAAAATCTATTTCATATTTTATATTCTTTTTGAACTTTGGATATTTTCTCATTTCATAAGCAATAATAAAGTTTTGAAATTCATCTAGAGACAAATCATACTTATCTTATAATGAATAAATTTTATAATCAAACTTTTTTTGAAAGTTTCCTTCAATTTTATTCATAATTATAGAATCATCCAGGATAAATATGAATCCTCTTATGTTACAAACAATTTTATTTACTCTAGGGATGCATTAATCAATAGTTTCTTCATATCTCATTATGATGTATTCATACTTACTACACCATATTTGTAGCTTTACTTCCTTAAATTTAGTATTACCTTCAAAAATACTTTCCAGCTTGTCCCACATACTCTTTGAAGTTTTAAGAATCATCAAATTACGATAAAAATTTTATGATAAGGAAATAAGGATTGAATTTCTAGATTCTCCATTAGCTTATATATTTATATTATTAGAAAATATCATGGGGGCATTATTCTCAATAGGTGGAAAACCAATTGTAGCAGTATCAATAATTTCCAAGACAAGAGATAGGATATACCTATTTTTCCATCCATAATAATTTTTTCTACGAAATGTAGGAATGCCTTTACTGCTAAAAAAATTGAGATTATCCACGATAAGGATTCAACAAGGGAACCTTTCCTCTGATAGAAAAAATTATAATTGATAAGGGGTGGGGGATGAATCAGATGTTCACCTTTTATAAGTTTCAATACTTTTATAATCTTAACCCCAACAGCCTGTTATGATTAATTTCCTTATCATATTTTAAATATAATCATGCATAAAAAAGTTGGAAATAAAGTAAATCACAAAATATTTACAAGGTTCGACCTCAGTTTTAGAACCTCTATCCTTTACAGAGCCTCTCCCATGGGTATATAGAAATTCACTATTATGAATAAGTGAATATAACTTGTGACAAATCCTATTAGGCACAATATATCTCCCAATAAGAAATAATTTTTTAAATACCATTACTTTACAAAGTTTCTTACCAAATAATTGATCCAAAACAAAAGATTAAAGACTTTAAGTGCTCCACAAATGACCAGTCTGAATCTGTAACAACCCAATGTTTTTCAATGGAAATTACCTTCTCATAATTATGTCATTAAATCACATGAAAACACAACATAATTAACTAATAAGTGATAAGTTACCTTTAAACATAAGTTTGTCACTTATGTGTTTGAAATTTCAAAAATCCAGCATACACAGTTTTAATTAGTATGTTTTTTGGAGTCCGATAAGGAAAACTTATTTTTTGGTGAATAGTAACATACCCTAATGAATAGTAACATACCCTTATGAATATTGATACACCCTAATATTCAAGTTGGAAGTACGATATACCTATATTTTAGAATAAGTTAATGAATGTTTTAAAACTAGTTTTGATAATAAATTATTATTTTAATTAAATATTAAAATAATCATATTTAGAAAATTATTTTTGAAAAATGGACTTCATTTTTGGATTCTACACATCAAAAAATGGTTAGGGTAAATTTTTGGGATTTTTTTGAAATACTTGAATTTTTGATGAATAATAGAATCCGATAATTCACAATAAATGCTAAATAATGGATTAATTGAGTCATCGATGACGTTATGCTGATGTAAGACCAGTTGGTTCAGGATCACATGATAAAATAAATATTCTTGGTCATGTAATAATTACTATTATTTTTCTTGTTAAGAAATAATAAATTAATGATTATAATATTATGAAATCCCTCCTCTCCTCTACTATAAAACCCCCCTTCACTCCCTCTTCTCTTCACTCTTCTAAAGCCTTGTGACTTGACATTATTCTGCCCAAATCCATCCCCAAGATCCTCCCTGATGTCCAAAATCTCTCAGCCTCCTCAAAATACCAAAACCTCTACCCTTAAGAGGTTCTCGAAGGAGGAAGTCTCAAGAGGTAAATTCCTCTTCCCATTTTATTGTTTTCTTTTAAGTTATTTTCTTTTTATTTATTTCCTCACCTCCCTTCACCATAATAGTATGATAAATCTAGTAACATACATGTACTGGAATTTTTTCATGCTAATGGTATATTTAATTATCTTCTCTTCTTTCCCCACCTTTTTATTTGAAAGAAATGAAAGCACCATTTGAGATGTGCTAATTTAGCACATTCAAGGACAATGATTTATCAATTTCTATTATTATATTTAATTATGGTCATGAAACCATTTGTGTTATGGTTGAACCAGATTATTATATATGTAATATATCCTATTTTTTGTTCTGTAATCCTTTTGTACAAATGGTATTAAGTTATAAAAACAAAACATCTTCTTTGTGATCAAATCCACCGATTAACAAAAAATGGTTATCACTAAGGTTATATATATAATAATTCAACTTCACTCTAAGTAACCTAATTAAAATTAAAACCATGTAATCTCCTGGATGTTCACTAAATGTTATAACCTCAATTCTGGACAACCATCTTGATCTTACTTATAATCCAAACTTGAATATAAGTGAACCGATCTTTTAAAGCCAAGTAAACAAACCAGCCCGAACAATGAAATTGAACCTTATAACTAATCAAAAAGGATTTTAATGAGATAAAAAGGGTTATAATAAATAAATTACATATATAATAGGTTATGTAATTATTAATTAATAATACTAATTTGATTATTCAGGTATTTAATTACAAGTGGAGAATACCAATGGATTTAAGGTAAGGGATCCTCCCCTTTTCACTCTTAATCAAGATTGTTCTCTATGCTATGACTTTTTTTGTGTAATACCAAGTGATGGGGTATGTTTATACAACTTCCCTATACTGCCCTAATTTTTGATAAGTGATGATAAAACCCTTATCTCTCTCATCAAGTCCTCTTAGTTACACCTGATACCATGTCGATAAACCATGATTAATTCTACCCGAACTTCCTTTATTCCTTCGGGTTGCCATATCTTTATTTTTTTAAAAATGTAGATGTCTTTTATTTTTATGTAGAAATTCAACATTATGTTTATATGCTCCAAAATCATGTTCCAAGATCAATATCTCATTCTCTTTTGGATATATACATGCTTTTAAGTGAATCTCTCCTCAATACTTCCCAATAAGCACACTCGTTTTAAAGGAACTTCTCAAACTTTTACCCAATTTCAAGTGCACTCTATCCTATTTTTTAAGACACAATTGTCTTTATAAAATCAGTATTTTTATTATGAAAACATTATTGGTTAAATTCTGGTTTTATATAAAATAATGTCCTCTTTCCTTTTTGAAAAACTTTATCATATTTTCCTTAAAACCACAGAAAAATGTTTTAATGCTAATGTTTCTAGAATACATTTCTCATATGTTGTCACTTCTGTTTGACATCACTTACCATGTTATATTCCTATTTTAACCTATTAAAGTCCATTTATTTTCTAATTCTTCTCTTATGTGGACACTTTAATGATACACCCATTGGTTATGATTTATGTCATGATTGTGGTACCCAATTCTTTCCATGGGTATCCTTTGTTCACGTATGGTTGATTATGTATGATTGTATATGTGGTAAGAATATTTATGTGGTAAGAATATTCATGAAAATGTTGAGATGGGTGCACCCAAATAGCACTCCAATTCATTGGGTAAGGTTTAGTCTCATGAGATGCGATGTGAAACGGGATTGGCGGTTATCCTTGACCCGTACTAAAGAAATGTTTTATGATTCTTCAACATTTATATGATTCCATGTTTATATGATCCCATGCTTATATTAATTTATTTTATAAGTTTCATGATTTGGATATCATTATGTCATGCCTCCAAACTCGTGTGCTTAATATATATCCTTATGTTCATTCCCTTACTGGGCCTTTTAGCTCATCCTTTTGTTCATTTGGTCCCCAGGGTACCCTATGCAGATGTAAGGGATCAAAGGAAGTTAGAAGCTCTTTATGGAGATTAAATAAAGAAGTTTTTTTTAGCCCCATGTTTTATGTTATATATACCTATTATTCCAAGACACTAGACTTAACAATCCTTGGCTTGTACTCTGATGATTAATTATTCTTAAAATCATGAAATGTTATATGTAAAATGCTCGGGTCGCTATAGTTGGTATTAGAGGATGGTATAGTTATTTTTGGAGATTAGGAATAGAGAACCTTAGTGAGAACCTTAAGGATGAGACTAAGTATAAGAAAATGGTCCTAAATTTTGGTGAGTATAGATTAAGTGGTTTATCATGAAAATATATCCCTATATGGATACGAGTAGGTACAAGCGGCTCTGGAACATATGTATCTAGGGGTAAAACCCGAAAAGACCGCTTTGAGCTAGACTCAAATGGGAACTGGTGCATGATAATGGGACTTGATGCAATCTTGGTTATGACACTAATGGGGGATATTCTTTGGAAGATTCACAAGCTTAGTACAAACCATTACTAAGGGAAAAAAATAAGCCCACAAGAATATAAGTTAAGAAATAGATCAAGGATATCCTAGATATAAACCTAAGGAAACACAAGTCAGGATATACTTATTCTTTATAAGTTTATACTTTTCTGTTAAAAGTTTCTTTTTATGCTCAATAGATAAGTATTCAAGACCTCTAATTATACGTTCTTTTTCTTAGTTAATGGAGGGAAATAGAAGAACACGTTCCAACAACCAATGTGATAGGAAATGTGATGATTTCCTTAATGATATTCTTGATGTGACAGAAGCGGGTGCTCAAAACTTCATGTCAGTACTTTCTCAGGTGGATCGAGTTATGAATAGTAACTTGAATCAGGTGGAACATCCTCATCCTCTAAGGAAAGAGTAAGTTTCCGTAGAATCCTTTATGCAAAAAAGGCCTCCCATGTTTAGTGGGTCTTCTGATCCCCTCCTCATAGAACAATGGATTAACTCCATTGAAAAGATTTTCTCCATCCTCCGGTGCTCAGAAGAAGAGAAAGTTGTACTGGCAGTCTATCAGTAAGATGATCAGTGGTGGACACTGATCAATAATACAAAGTCCCAAGAGGAAATTTATTACATAGATTGGGAAGAATTCAAGATGATGTATTTCAACAAATATTTTCCTCAAACCCTCCATCTCAAGATGGAAAGAGAGTTCCTTAGACTCAAGCAGAAGGAAGATTTCTCCATCAGGGCGTATGAATCAAACTTTACAAGGCTTGCGAGATATGCCTCTGGATTTTTCATGAACACCGAAAGAAAGGTGGATCACTTCTTTAGCGGACTAAATCCGAGTCTATGAAAAGTTTTGGAAATTTGAGACTTCGACAACTATGAGGAGATTGTATGTTGTGCCCTAAAGGTTGAAATGGATATTGGAGACACTCAGTGGTCTCGTGGGCCTAGTGACAAGAAGTAAAAAATGGAGAACCTCACGGGTGGTTCATCAAAAAAAATCCCATGATGGAAGGAAGCCTCACTTTTCCCTTTGCAAAAATTGTGGGAAGAAGCATCTTAGTGACTGTCTCAAGGGAACCAAGAATTGCTTCAAATGCAGAAAGTTTGGTCATCTGGCCAAGAACTGCCAAAGGGATTTGAAAAACCCCACTAATGTTGAAGAAGAAAGGAAGGTTTAGATTAACACTCAGCATGCAATGTAGTGTTACAACTGCAAGGAGCTTGGGTATTATGCCAACAATTTCCCTAAGCTGAGGATTGTCGTAGGAAATCAACAACAACCTCCAAGGCAACAAGAAAGGGCTTATGCTATCACTGCTACTGAGGTGGAGATGAAAAGCGATGTGGTGACATGTAAACTTGTTATTAATTCAAGAATAGTGAATGTACTATTTGATTCTGGTTCTATGAATTCTTTCATATCTTGAAAGTTTAGTAGAACTATTCAAACACCACCTCAAAAATTTGGAGGAAAAGTTATCTATGAGAATAGAGAATGGGGAAATTATTGCATCCATGGTTTATAACTCCTCCCTGGTTAATGTTTGTAGACTGAAACTCCTAGTAAATCTCATCATACTTCCTTTAGTGGAGTTTGAACCTATCTTGGGAATGGATTGGATATCTTTGTAAAAGGCCAACATCAATTTTTGGGAAAGGGAGATCACTTTTCACATCCTAATGCATCCTCCAATTATTTAAAAGAGTAAGGAGGAAGATGAGTCTCCTTTATAATCTTCGTCTCAAGTTTGGATAATGATTACTTGTGAGAAATCATATCTAGCTCAAATGATTGGGAAAAATGATAGAATCATGATTGAAGACATTACCATTGTGAGGGTTTACACCGATGTATTCCCTGAAGAGTTTCCTGGTCTTCCTCATGACCGAGAGGTTGATTTCTCGATTGAACTTATCCCTGGATCTCTGCCAGTCTCCAAGAAACCTTACAGAATGGCCACTGTAGAGATGGAAGAGCTGAAGAAGCTGTTACGGGAGAATATGGAGAAGGGTTTTATACGCCCGAGTGCTTCACCATCGGGTGCTCCAATCCTCTTCATCAAGAAGAAGGATGGACCAAGGCACCTCTGCATTGATTATCGTGAGATCAATAAAATCATGATAAAGAAAAATTATCCCCTTCCATGGATAGATGACTTGTTAGATCAGCTTCATGGGGCCAATTATTTCTATAAGGGGGACCTTCGGTCGGGATATCACCAACTAAAGGTGAGAATGAAAGATATTACCAAGACTGCCTTTCGAACGAGGTATGGACACTATGAGTTCATATTGATGACCTTAAGACTCACTAATGCTTCAGTAATTTTCATGGATTTAATTAATAGAGTCTTTAGAGATTACCTAAAAAAATTTGTGGTGGTCTTTATTGATGATATTCTGATATACTCTAAGAGCAAGGAGGAACATGAGGAGCATTTGAAAACTATGTTAAAGACTTTGTGAAGGGAGAAGTTGTATGAAAAGTACATTAAATGTGAGTTCTGTATGGGGGAAGTATCATTCTTGGGGCATGTTATCACCAGAAAAGGGATATCCGTGGACCCTTCCAAGATGAAGGCAATTGAAGAGTGGCTGTGGCCAACTTCTGTAACGGAGATCCACAACTTTTTTGGTCTAGATGGATATTATTGATGATTCGTGAAGAACTTTTCTCGATTTTCAAACCCAATGACCAAGCTAACATAGAAGGGAGTTAATTTTTTCTAGACATAGGAATGTGAAGACTATTTCAAGGAGTTGAAAAAGAGTCTTATCACTGTGCCAGTACTCACACTCCCTTCAAGTGGAGAACTCTTTGTGGTTTATAGTGATGATTCTAAGAAAGGCTTAGGCTGTGTGATAATGAAAAATGATAAAGTGATAGCCTCTGCCTCAAGGCAGCTAAAAATCCATGAGCAAAACTATCCCATGCATGATCTGGAGTTGGCGGCTGTGATCTTTGCGTTGAAAATCTGGCGGTATTACCTTTATGGGAAAAAATGTGAGATATATACTGACCACAAGAGTCTCAAATATATATTCAAATAGAATGAGCTTAATATGTGCCAGTGAAGATGGATAGAGATCATCAAGGATTATGACTGCTCAATCCACTACCACCCCGATAAGGCAAACAAGGTGACAGATGCTCTAAGTAGAAAGGATCCTGCATCTTTATCAATGATGAGAATTGAAAAGGATCCGATCTTCTTATATTTGCAAAGGATGGACATGAAAATAATTAAGGGAGGAACATCATTAATCCTTTCTCAAATGATTTCTCAACCATCCCTCCTAGATAAAGTAAAGGATGATCAAATAAAGGATGTGGAAATTCAGAAAAGGGTGGAAGCTATTAAAAATGGAAAATCATCCGATTTCAAAATTGAAGAGGAAGGAATTTTAATATTTGGGACACGATTATGTGTACCATCTTATCTAGAGATAAAGAAAGAGCTACTGAATTATGCACATAGGTCAATCTTCTCTATCCACCCAGGGATCACAAAGATGTATTGATATCTCCAAGAAAACTTTTGGTGGGACAATATGAAAATGGAGATTTCCAAATATACATCAAAGTGCCTTGTATGTCATCAAGTGAAGACTGAGAGACAACAGTATAAGGGGATGATGAAACCACTACCCATACCATCATGGAAGTGGGAGAACATTACCATGGAATTTTTCACTAGACTTCTAAATATATCTAGAGAAAACAATGCTATATGGGTCATTGTGGATATTCTTACGAAGACAACACACTTTATTGCGATTCAAGAGGACTTTTCATTGGATAAAATTGCACGGATTTACATCAAAGAAGTGGTATGGATGCATGGAGTAACACTATCTATTGTATCCTATCGTGATATGAGATTCACCTCAAAGTTCTGGAAAAGTATTCAGCATGCTCTGATCACTGAACTGAACTTCAGTACAACCTATCATCCTCAAACTGATGGCCAATCTGAGTAAATTATTCAGACATTAGAAGACATGTTGAGAGCGTGTTAAATGGAATTCAAAGGAGGATGAGACCAGTATCTTCCACTGGTTGAATTCTCCTACAATAATAGTATCCACTCAAGCATCTGAATGGCACCATATGAAGACCTTTATGAGAAAAGGTACAGAACACCAGCATGTTGGGATGAAGTTGGTGAGCGTAAGCTGCCAGGATTGAAAATGGTCGAAGAAATGGTGGAGCAGGTGAAAACCATTCAACAGCATATCAAGGAAGCCCAAAGTTGACAAAAGAGTTATGTGGATAACCATCGACGAGACCTTGAGTTCAAAGTTAGAGACATGGTATTTCTATGCATATCTCCATGGAAGAATTTCGTGAGGTTTGGGAAGAAAGGTAAGTTAAGTCCCAGATACATAGGCCCCTTTGAGATCCTTGATTGAGTCGGAGTTGTGGCCTATCGACTAGAACTTACACCTACCATGTCGAAAGTACATGATGTCTTTCATGTATCCCTCTTAAAGAAGTACATACCAGACCCTTCACATGTACTCTCTTCAAACGTGGTACAGTTGGAGGATGATCTCTCTTATGAGGAGCAGCCAATGAAGATCTTGGATCATAGAGACAAAGTTCTATGCAACAAGACTAATCATATGGTCAAAGTACTATGGAAAAACCATAAGTACGAAGAGGTAACATGGGAACTGGAAGAAGCAATGAAGGAAAAGTACCCACACATGTTTTTTTCTTAGATTGTAAAATGGAATTTTGAGGGAGAAATTTTATAAGGGGGGAAGAATGTAACGACCCAAGGTTTTTCAATGGAAATTCCCTTTTCATAAGTATGTCATAAAATCACATGAAAACACAACATAATGAACTACTAAGTGCTAAGTGACCTTCAAACATAAGTTTTTCACTTCTATGTTTGGAATTTTGAAAATCCGGCATACACGATTGTAATTAGTAAGTGTTTTGGAGTCCGATATGGAAAACTTAATTTTTGGTGAATAGTAACCAACCCTAATGAATAGTAACATACCCTTATGAAGAGTGATATACCCTAATGAATAGTAACCTCACCTATGGTGGTATAAAAATAATATTCAATTTGGAAGTACGATATAACTATATTTTAGAATAAGTTAATGAATGTTTTAAAACTGATTTTGATAATAAATTATTATTTTAATTAAATATTAAAATAATCATATTTAGAAAATTATTTTTAAAAAATGGACTTCATTTTTGAATTCTACACATTGAAAAATGGTTGGGGTGATTTTTTGGTATTTTTTTGAAATACTTGAATTTTTGATGAATAATAGAATCTGATAATTCACAATAAATGCTAAATAATGGATTAATTGAGTCATTGATGATGTTATGATGATGTAATCCCACTTGGTTCGGGATCACATGATAAAATAACTATTCTTGGTCATGGAATACTTACTATTCTTTGTCTTTTGAAGAAATAATAAATTAATGATTATAATATTATGAAATCCCTACTCTCCCCCACTATAAAAACCCACCTTCACTCCCTCTTCTCTTCACTCCTCTCAAGCATTGTTCCTTGCCATTATTCTACCCAAATATCTTTCCAAGATCCTCCCCCACGTCCAAAATCTCTCAGACACCTCAAAATACCAAAACATCTCTCCTTAAGAGGTCCTCAAAGGAGGAAGTCTCAAGAGGTAAATTCCTCTTCCCAATTACTTCTTTTCTTTGAAGTTATTTTATTTTTATTTCTTTCCTCACCTCCCTTCACCATAATAGTATGATAAATACAGTAACATAAATATACTGGAATTTTTTCATGCTAATCGTATATTTCATTATCTTCTCTCCTTTCCCCACCCTTTTATTTGAAAGAAATGAAAGCACCGTTTGAGATGTGCTAATTTAGCATATTCAAGGACAACCGTTTATCAATTTCTATTATTATATTTAATTCTGGTCATGAAACCATTTGTGTTATGGTTGAACCAGATTATTATATATGTAATTTATCCTATTTTTTGTTCTATAATCCTTTTGTAAAAATAGTATTAAGTCATAAAAACAAAACATATTCTTTGTAATCAAATCCACCGATTAACAAAAATGGTTATCACTAAGGTTATATATATAATAATTCAACTTCACTCTAAGTAACCTAATTAAGATTAAAACCATGTAATCTCCTGGATGTTCACTAAATGATATAACCTCAATTATGGACAACCACTTTGATCTTACTTATAATCCAAACTTGAATATAAGTGAATCGATCTTTTAAAGCCAAGTAAACAAACAAGCCCAAACAATGAAATTGAACCTTATAACTAATCAAAAAGGCTTTTAATGAACTAAAAAGGGTTATAATAAATAAATTACATATATAAGAGGTTATGGACTTATTAATTAATAATCACAATTCTTTTATTCATTTCTTTAATAACAAGTGGAGAACACCAACGAATTTAAGGTAAGTGATCCTCCCCTTTTCACTCTTAATCAAGATTATTCTCTATGCTATTCCTTTTTTGTGTAATACCAAGTGATGGGGTATGTTTATAAATCTTTATCACACTTCCCTAATGTTTTATAAGTGATGATAAACCCCTTATATCTCTCATCAATCCCTCTTAGTTACACCCGATACCATGCCAATAAACCATGATGGATTCTACCTGAACTTCCTTTATTCCTTCGGGTTTCTCTATATTTATTTTTACCAAAATGTAGTTGTCTTTTCTATTTATGTAGAACTTCAACATTCTGTTTATATACTCCAAAATCATGTTCCAAGATCTATCTCTCATTCTCTTTTGGGGATATACATGCTTTTAAGTGAATCTCTTCTCGATACTTCCCAATAAGCACACTTGTTTTAAAGGAACTTCTCAAACTTTTACCCAATTTCAAGTGCACTCTATCCTCTATTTTAGGACACAATTTTCTTTATAAAATCAGTATTTTTATTATGAAAACCTTCTTGGTTAAATTATGGTTTTATGTAAAAGAATTTCCTCATTCCTTTTTGAAAATCTCTATAGTATTTTCCTTAAAACTGCACAAAAATGTTTTAATGCTAATGTTTCTAGAATACATATCTCATATGTTTTCACTTATGTTTGACACCACTTACCATGTTATATGCCTATTTTACCCTATTAACGTCCATTTATTTTATAATTCTTCCCTTACATGGACACTTTCCTGATACACCCATTGGTTATGATTTATGTCATGATTGTGGTACCTGATTCTTTCCATGGGTAACCTTATGTTTATGGATGGTTTATTATGTATGATTGTATATGTGGTAAGAATATTTATGTGGCAATAATATTCATGAATATGTTGATATGGGTGTGCCCATATAGCACTCTAATGCATTGGGTAAGGTTAAGTATCATGAGATGCGATGTGAAACGGGATTGGCGGTTAGCCTTGACCCGTAATGAAATGGGAAACAGGATTGGCGGTTTGTCATGACCCATACTAAAGAAATGTTTTATGATTGTGCCACATTTATATGATTCCATGTTTATATGATTCCATGCTTATATTAAATGATTTTTTAAGTTTTATTCTTTTTATATCATAATGTCATGCCTCCAAACTCATGTGCTTAAGATATATCCTTATGTTCATTCCCTTACTGGGATTTTTAGCTTATCCCTTTGTTCATGTGTTCCCTAGGGTACCCTATGTAGATGTAAGGGCTCAACGGAAGTTAGAATCTCTTTATGGAGATTAAATAAAGAAGTTTTTTTAGCCCCATGTTTTATTTTATATGTACCTAGTCTTCTAAGACACTAGACTTAACGATCCTTGGCTTGTACTATGATGATTAATTTTGATTAAAATCATGAAATGCTATATATAAAAGGCTCGGGTCGCAATAGAATCCTCAGTCTAATTTGGCTAAATATTATTCTTTTAGTCCATTGAAATAAATTTGATTCTACATTACTCAATCCATACATCTAAAACTTTTATCATAAACTCAGTCCAATATTCTTCAATCCGATCGACAAAATATGATATTTTCAATATGATGTTTGTCAATATGATTCTCCTATATAGTAAACAAAACATTCAGGTGTTTGATCTTCTTCTGAGATATCAATTTGGAAAGAACTTAGTTACAAATCTATAATACTCTACCTTTCATGATTATGTCAAAAAGATCACAAAGAATGAATGATCTAAGAAACTATTTATAGGAAAACTAGAATAGAAAATGAGGGAAAATTGAAAACTTTTATCTCTTAATCAAATTTCAAAACATCGAAAAACACTCTCATTTAAACTTAAATTTTGACTTCTTCAAACCTTCTCAAGAATAATTTGAGATTTATTATGAATTTAATATCAATATTGAACACTTGAACTCTTCAAATATCTTATTCTTTGTAATCATCCTTCTTTAACTTCCTATCTTTTCTTCAGTTTGATGAAACCTCATCAGCTCATTACAATGAAACTTCATCAAATTTAGGTTCCTCTTCTCATTAAAATATTCCTTCCTTTATCATCTCAGTACAATTTTCCTTTCTTTCTCATCTCATTATGATATGACTATCTTCCTCAACTCATTATGATCTGTCTTTATTCCTCATCTCATTATGAAATACCTTTATTTCCCATCTCATTACGATCTTCCTATATTATTTAGAGTTAGGATGATTTAATTTTTTTCTCAGAGTCAGTCTTATCATCTTTACTTATTTTATTCATTCTGATGTAATCCTCATAATGATGGAATTATCATTATGATGTAATTCTAATTACGATGGAATTATCCACTCCACAATTTTGAAATTATTCAAACTTCATCATATTTACACATCCTGACTTCTAAAGACTTATGAGTCCATTATTTCTAGACTGATATGTGTATGGATTTCTAGAACCAATACAGTATTATGATTCCTCAATTTGATTAAAATATTTTATCATGATAGTTTTTTATTATTTTTGAGAACTCCATGATCAAAAAAGCATCATCTAATTTAGTTTATAAAGTATGAAAAAAATTCTAACTCCTAATTTCATAAAATTATTTCAATACTATTCAGAAACAATATGACTTATTCACTAAACAAATTATATATTTCTAAAAAATTCAAAGCCTGATGTATATTTAATTTCATTAAAATGGACCATAGACTAATGGAGCGTTCGATCAATGACTTCATCTTTCTAAATGCCTTTGTGTCTAGTGCTGCTCAGTACGATACTCAGTATCCGGTGCTTCTCAATCCAATTCTATGATTCCAAAAAACAACTTTATTAAAAGAAACAAATTTCTCCACCTTCATGTTTGAGTTCAAAATTTAAAAAACTTTTCAAATTTCTGACAAATCTCATTATGATGGACTGGGTCTGATTCTGAATAACAGAACCATTCTTTAAAAAAAAGGTTAGTTGTCAACAAATAAAAATAATTTAACATAAAAAATCACAAAGGTTCTTCAACAACCTTTCTAGAGTGACCTATATAGGTCTATGTTCTCAAAGATAAGGTTTTTCAAGGGTGTGCTATTCCCTTAGTTCATGTATTTTACAGACATAATGGTGTGGAGGAGATCACTTGAGAATGCGATTCAAAGATACATTCTCAATACCAAAATATATTTTTATTGATCTTATTTTGTAAAGATTCTTTATTAATGTTTACCTTTTTCATAATTATGTTGTGGATATATTTTACTTGATGTCCTATTTTTTTCCCTTATATTTTTTGAGAGGTATCACCTCCTGATAGATGGTTGTGTAGTTTTCCTCTTTGTTTCTCTAAGTGGGTTGGTTGTGATCCCATTATGGTATGATGAAATATTTCACCTAGTTGATAATTTTTCTTGATTATATATTTTTTCCTATCCATGAGTGTCTATTTTATTAATATAATGAGGTACTAAGAGGTATCTTACAAGTGATTTTCTAGACCTTCTTTCCTCTTTTTATGTAGTTTTTGGTTTAATTATTGATGATGAGAATTGTTTTATAGGTATATGACGTGATTCCAAAGTTTCTAAAAAATGTTTCATTATGTATTATTTATTCCTGAAGGTTCCAAGGTGTTTTTTTCTTCTTTTTTTGTGAAATTATCATGTTTTCTTGGTCTCATAGTATCATGTCGGATCCAAAAATCAGTCACGGTAGTAGGTTGGCTCATGATAGAAATCACGGTAGTAGGATAGCTCATGGTAGAAATCATGATATTAGGATAGCTCATAGTAGTAGTCATGGTAGCAAGTTGTCTCATGATAGTATTCATGATAGTAGTTATGGTTGTAGTTTGGTCTCATAGTAGTAGGTTGGTCTCATGGTCTAGTATTTTCCAAATTTCTACTTTTTCCTAGAATGTCATAAATATTATTTTTACCATAAAAATGGTTTTAAATCTTGTAATATTTTAAATTAACTGGGGTTTCAAATTATATTTATACCATTAGTTTTGTGAAAGACCAAATCTTTTAATACTACTCTTTCCATGTGAATGATTTGAGATATGAATTAATATTTGACCAATAACAAGGAAATCTTGATG
Source organism: Viscum album (assembly GCA_963277665.1). Classification (NCBI taxonomy): domain Eukaryota; kingdom Viridiplantae; phylum Streptophyta; class Magnoliopsida; order Santalales; family Viscaceae; genus Viscum; species Viscum album. Next base: position 573,448,196 of record OY728151.1, read on the forward strand.
GTATCATATCCATAAATCTAAAATGAATATATTTCCTGTTTTTGAATCTTTTATGTTTTTCTTTAAGTTTGTATGAACCATAATTTTGTTCTTACCCCTCAATGATTCATCTGTGTCTACTAGGATCCACCCTTTTCATGTTTTTGGACATGTCCAATGACTTGTTTCACACTCTATTTTGTATATAAGAAAGTCATGTTTGAGGTAGGTGGTTATTTTTCAATCTGTTTTTACTTTTTCTACAAAAAATTTGAAAGGTTATTTGATCTCGTATCTTTATTAAATCTAGGTGATGAATTCATCATCATCATCTTCCTATACTTTTCTATAACATGTTTTGGAACATTAGTTCCAGATAAGGAATTTATTTCTTCTCCCATTTTATGTGAAACCATAAAGTTATCATGCTTTTTCTCTTTGGGTGATGGTGGAATTAACATTAATAAATATTAAATTGGATTAAACAATGAATCTTGTTTTTGGTTATAGATATTACATAAGTTTTTTGAAGTGATAATAGTTCATCTCTTGTTTTTATAGATAGAGTACTATCTATGTTTATGCCATGATTTTGATTTTCATGTCCATTATGCTAGGGTTTAACATGTTTGATATGATAAAACTAGTTAAATCACATAAAGCTGGTAATACTTATTAGATAAAGAGAAACAAATCTATCAGTTCTTATGGATTTAATATAATAGAGGCATGTTTAATGAAATTGTGCTTATAATTTTATAGAAATAATATTAATTATTGATTCATGTTTAAATGACATTGTTATTCCTTAAAGTTTGAAGAAACTATAATTTATACCTAAAACAAGTTTTAATTAATTTATGGATATTGATATATGTCTCCTTAGGTTACCCATAGATGTAACATGTGATAAATGAATCAATTAGTATAAGATAATAATGAACTAGTTATTTGATAATGATAAATGTTTGGGGTTGAGTGAGCCTATTTTCTTATAAGGGATGGATGACTTGGTTTTTAGGGCCGAGATCCCCTATTGATTTTTTTGTTTGTATACTATATTATGTGGTTTCTCTTGATGCGATCCTTGTGATGTGATGTGATGTGATCCTGGAATGGGTGATGGTTGATGAAACATGGGTAGGGAGGCCTGAGTTTGTGGAAATAGTTAGCATCGATGATGGATGGACGGATGAAAGGTGATATGCATGGAAGTGTCTAGGATGTCACTAGTATTGATATAATGGGTTGAATTTAGGCTTTCTCATTGTTTTTTGATTGCTCTAATACTTTCTTATTAATGAATTTTCTTTAAAGGCTGAACGGTTGAGTTTCTTATCTTGAATTTCCTTTCCCCACTACTTGAGGCAACTAGTTGTGCATTTATTATGAATCTCTTTTATGGTAACTTAGAATGAGACCTATAGTACCTAGAATTATGTAATAATAATGAATAATAATTTTTTAACCCATGGGGTTAGTGTATTAAAGTAATGTTAATGATAATTCTTAAGGAATCTTGGAATAGTTTGTTTATACCTACAGGGAATGGATATTGGTTTATGATCATGTTAATATAAATCTTTAACATAATGTGAAATGTTTTATGGAAATAAATAAATTCTACTTGAATATTTTTGTACTTATTTGATACCTAGTCCTTAGAAGTGGAAGACGGTTGTTCGAGAAACAATAGTTGTAGTTGAGTTTAAGACTAGGTAGATTCCCATAGTGTCGTTGTGGGATTTATATATATCTTGTATGTTATTTGATTTAATATTTTACCCCACCCATTTCAGTAGAGAGACTTACACCCTATGGACTATGGGAGGTTGTTTCCCCAATATATAGGTTGGAAAGTATCAGATGGATGACTACCTCCTCTTTCCCCTCTCTCTTCTCCGAGTAGTATTATGTGCTGGTATCCATGGTGGTTACCTTTCCCATACTTTTGTGCAGAGGGATATAATGGATTGTTGTTATTTCACACACATGTTTCTCTATTTATATTATTATATATATTATTATAGGTATTTTGTGTTTGGGATGTGATGGCTTGAGGTATAATACACAATGTATGAGCTATAGTTGCTCTAAAAAACTACTTGGTTACTATACAGAGATGTGGATGATGTAGTGAATGGGGTACATCGCATGTGGTGATGATGAGATGTTGTGATGCATGATATTCCTAATATGATACAGTTTTATAGGTTTCTTTAGGATGAATTAATTCTGGAGAGATATGGCTTAGGATGTGTAGCATTGGAGTAGAGTAATAAACCAGTGAGGAATTTGTAGCGAGGTACCTTCTCTTGATATATATTGGATATTATATGATTACTTATATGAAATACATGGTGATAGATCCATTATGAGTCTATGAAGTTAGTATACCTATAATGATCCATATTTTATAAGTGATATTTTTTCCTAAATAAATATGTGTTGTATTATATTATATAGTAATATAGATATACAACACTAATAGAAACTAACAACACTACATTTAATTAATGAAAATCATTATATTAGTCAATAGTTAAACCCATGAAAGCTCAAAAAATTATAATGGGATAAAAAATATAAAATAAGAAAGTAATAATGGTGAAATTTGGATCCTTCCAATCTATTAGAGTGATCTCCCCTTTGAACAAAATTATAAAAAAGAAATAGAATACTAGTAAGCCAATCGACATATTTTAAAAGGAAATTATAGAACATTGGAATAAATCTTAGTTAATATTGAATGAAATAATTAATAGGTATTTATAGGAGTCAATATGACCTTCGGAATAATTTTTTGACTGCTGTAATGAGACCATTGGAATAGTAACATACTCGTTAAGAATAGTAACATGACAATTGAGAATAATAATTTGACCACAAAATAATAAAATGTAATATAAATACTATATATCATGATTAATTAAACAAAATATAAATATTATAATGTGATAAAATAAATATCAAGATTAAAATTTCAAAGAAAATATAATTACATTTTTAATAAACTATATTTTACTGTATTTCATAAAAATCATAATTTTTATTCTAAAAAAAATTAAAATTACCTATGTTTGAATTTTTTTTTGATAAAATTAATTTCATTTTTAGAATAATCATATATAAATTATCCAATGGTAAGTTTTTACTAATTTTCTGAAATAATTTAATTTTTACATGAATACTAAAAATATTTTTTTTCAAAATACCTCATGATTTATGAAAAAATGATGATGTAATAATGAATTAATAAAGGTTAAATTGGTTATTTTAGACTAAAATAAATTTAATAAGTCAAATTTATCAAATAATAATAATAAACTTAATCACTAAGCCTAAAAAGTATTTTCCAAAGCCAAAAGTCAAAAGTATTCCATTAAAATAACTTTATTTTTTATTTTTTCCACTTTATTTTTAATAAACTAGTGAAATAGGTTTTTAAATAGGTTTAAAGAAATAAATAAAACTTATTTTATTGATATATAATTAATAATCTAAACAAAATCACTATTTAAAGTTTTACCATGGATATAATAATTTATTCAATATTTTATGCTAAAGCACCCTCTCCTCAAGTATAAATAACCTCTAACCTCTCCCTTAGAAAACCACCTACCTTCAACTTTACAAAGCTAAATCTCTACCAAAATTACTTCACTTAACCCCATTAGAATACTTAGTTAAATCAAATAGTCATTAAACTCCAATAATTCTGTGATTTTAGTGTTATAGAGATGAAGCAACACTGAGAAGAGGGTACGTTTTCATCAACTCTTCTTCATATTTTCATATTCCCATCCTCCTTTTCTCTATTAATTTCAAATCTAAATGATATAATTTTTTTTAGTAGTATATTAAAATTATATTAATTTTTTTAAAATTATATAATGAATATATTTAGAGAATATTTATATGTGAAGGTTCGGTTTTCTCTACTTTTGATAATGTACAGTCAACGATCAGTTAACCACCTATGAAGACATTTCTAAATCTTTGACCATCACCACCTTCACAGATCGATAATATGAAATATATGTAATATATAAATATTTAATTTCATGTATTTTAATATTCTAGAATTAATTTTACTTATGTAAAAATGATCTTGAACAAAAATAATGAAATCGAAATAAAAGAGGATATTTTTAAAGATAACATGATATCCAAACGATTCACCTTTAAAAATTAAAATTAAGAAATATAATCCAATTTTTTTAATTGATATATACTGAAAAATAAACATAATTATCTTTTGGTTCCATTTTCTAATAATCCTAATTTTATTATTTAGGAAGAGGAGAAGCATCAAAATAAAGAGGGATTTTTGTTAAGGTGATTCTTGAACCCAATTCCTTGTTTTCGAGTTATCCCCATTTTGACATAATTTTCAGTATAGATGTTAATATAATGTTCCTAAAATAAATTTTTAATGTTGTTTCCATTTTATTTTCAAGTATATACATGTTTATACACTTTATAAAGGTTTTCTAATATAATTAAAAATATTTTTCAAAAAGACTATAATTTCTAAAACATCACGTTGGCTTCACTTGAGTAGTTTCTTATCCACTAAATAATGATGATGTTTTATGAGAAAATATTATTTCCCTTATAAATTTGGTAACTCTAAAGGTTATTCCAAGAAGTGTAATATATGAAATTATTATAAAACCCATTCCTTCTCATGGGTTTATTTCACGGCTATGATTATTATACATTTTATGTGGCACACATGATTTTGAGAATTTTATGATGTGATGAGTGGGCCTAGAATTATATATCAAACCAATTCACTGTTAATGTGATATATTTAAAGGGATTATGTGTATTATGTGTGAACATGATTCTCATTTTATTCATAATTTTTATATTACAATTTATAGAGATATTTTATGTGTGAGAATGATGCTAGATTTATTAAAAACTATGTGTGGTATTGGAACACTATGTTTTGATGTTTTATTGTTATTCATATACGATAATCCATTCCTTTATCAAATGTTTCCATCATGATTATTATTATGATATTATTCATATGATATGATGATGTTGATTATACTCACTCGTGTACTATTGATTCATTTCCCTTCTTCCTCCCATGTTATTCCTCTCCATACAGGGAATTTAGACCACATCTTTTTTTGATGTATATCATCAAGTGATTGCATGTACTAAGGAGAATGTGATATATTTTAGGAGGATAGAGAATAAAAATTTAAATAATGCTTATTTTTTATTATGTAAAAGTGATTTATGAGCCTAATTTTCCCAAGATACTAAACCTTGGTATACTAGATTGTATCAATATTATGTTGTTTATCTTAAAAATGATGTAATAGTCCTGTAATGAAAATTTGGGCATTATATTTGGTATTAGAGCATGGTTTAGTTAATTTTGGAATTGGGATTGGAAAAAATTAGTGAAAACTATAAGTATAAGTCTAATTGTAGGTAAACATCCTAAGTTTTGGTAAAATATAAGAGAACATGGTTTCTGAGAAATGAAATCCCTATATATATACTATAAGTTGATGTGAATCTATAATAGTTGTACCTAAGGATAATAACATCAAAAAGGGAAGATTGGAATTTTACTTGATCATCATCTGGTCCACTACAAAGAGGCCTTACTATACACCTAGTTTGGAGCTCCATGGGGATATGATTTGGTAAATCACAAACTCTTTACAAACCATTATAAATGATAAATAACTAAAGTAATTATTACTATTAAAGTTTGAAAAAGATTAAATTACATGTTCCTAGAAGCCTTATTTGCGAAAATAGATAAATATAGGGATCTAATAAGATATGAATTTAGAATTAATTTTCATATAAGAATAAATTATTTATTCATTAATTTTTTAGTTATTCTTTGTTCAAACATTTTATATCTTAGAAAATAGTGGTAACTTGGAGAAACCATACCAACAACCCATGTGAGGGACAATGCAAAGATTATTCGAATAACATTCCCAATATGCTGGGAGATGGAGTTAAAAAATTCATGGGGATGATTACCCAACTGTATCAGGATATGAACAATAACTTGAACCATGTGGAATGTTCCCCTTCACCCAAGAAAGATAAACTAGACATATAATCGTTTATGTGGCAATGACCATTGACATTCAATGGATCTTCTGATACAATTGTTAAGGAAAAGTGGGTTAACTCAATAGAGAATATATTTTATATACTACAATATTTTTATAAGAAGAATGTTAATTTTTAAATTTATCTTTTGGATGGGGAGGCTGATCAATGGTGGGAATTGATAAATAATACCAATTCAAAGGATGAAATGGAATAAAAAGAGTGGTAAAGCTTTAAGATGTTATTTCTTAATAAGTATTTCCCTCTAACTATTTGAAATAATATGAATAGATAATTAATATTTATTGAGAAAAATTATTGTTAATCTAGCATGGATTATGGGGAAAGTTTCATGAGGCTTGCAGTATATGACTCAGATTTTTTACCCACAATAATGAAAAAATAGATAGATTATATAGTGGTATAAAACAATACCTATGAAAGGATCAGCTATCTGAGACTTTGGGAGTTATGGAGAATTATCTTTATGTGGTCTCAAATTAGATATCGAGTTCATATAATGGTCTCAAAGTTATGGAGATAAGGAAAAAAAGATGGAGTTTTAAGATAGGAGATCGAATGATAAAGGAGGAAATAAGATCCAACCTCTCACATGTTAAAAAAATGGGAAGAAGCATCGTGGGAATTTACTCAAAAGGATAGAGAAATGCTTTAAGTGTGTGAGAGAAGGCCACCAATCTCATGAATATGAAATATATATAAATAATATGTTCAACATGATGGAAGAAAGGAAGGTACCTCCTAATGAACCATCCATGGTTCAATGCATCAACTATTGGGATCACTTGTACTATAAAAGCTAGTGAACTAATCCATGGGTCTTTGAGGGAAATCAATGCCAGCAACCATCAAATCTGAGGGAGAAAGGGAAAGTTTATTCCATCACTAATCCTAAGGTGGAATATGATAATAAATTCATACACAATATACTTACTATTCACTAAAGAATGTAATTTTTTTTATTTGATTCAAGTTCTACATACTCATTTATTTCTTGAAAGTTTGTTAAAACTATTGAATCACAACCTTGATACCTTAAAGTAAATATATCCATAAAAACACATAGTGGTGAAATAAATGAAACCTAAGTGTTATCATTTTAGTGTATGTGGGAAAATTATTCTAGAGAATCTCATAATAGTTTCCTTCACTGAATTTGATGCTATACTGGGTACAGATTGTCATTCATTATATATATATTTCGCATTAACTACCGAGAAAATAAAATATCCTTATATATTTTTATCCATCACATTCACATGTAAAAATTCAAGGAGGACCATCATTATACTTTGGAAAATCCCTCAACATTGTGGGTGTTGATACCCACTGAATAAGAATAGCCTTCCCAAATTGGTGAATTAAATGAAATTATCAACCTTGAGAAAATCCCTATTATAAGGGAATATACTAATGTAATTCTCAAATAGTTACCCAAACTTCCCTAAGATCTTGAGGTGTTTTTTTCAATATATCTTATAACCAAATCCACTTATATCACCAAATTCCCCTATAGGATGACCCCAATTAAACTAGAAGAGTTAAATAAGAAGATGTAAGAGAATTTTGTAAAAGGGTGCATATGTTATAATGAATCCTCTTGGGGTACACCAATTCTCTTTGTCAAGAAAAAGGATGGATCAATGCATTTATCTATCGATTACTGGGATATTAACATGATCACCATAAAGAACAAGTATCCCATGATAATAATTTATGACTTTTTTGATAATCTATGAGGAGCTCAATACTTATTAGAGGAGAATCTTAATTATAGATATCATTAGATAAAGGTAACTGAGGAATATATTTAGAAGATAGCCTTTCGTACAATTTATAGACACTATGAGTTCATAGTGATGCCCCTTAGGATTATTAATTCCCCTAAAATCTTCATGTATTTGATGAATATAGTCTTTATATACCACCTAAACAAATTTTCAGTAGTTTATGTCAATGATATTATCATTTGCTCCAAGGTAAAGGAGGAACATTAAGAGCATTTAAGGATTGTGCTGGCAACATTAAGAAAGGAGACAATGTTTGATATGTTCAATAATTGTGACATTTGGATTCATAAAGTCACATTCTTAGGTAACATGATCACAAGTGAGAGAATTTCTATGGACCCTTTAAAGACAAAGGTAATTTTGGAATTTCCCAGACCCTAAAGTTTCACGGAAATCTATAGGTTCTTGGATTACTTGGGTACTAGTGACATTTTGTGAGAAATTTCTCGTGATTTTCTAGACCATTAACTATATTAATACAAATGGGGTAAAGCATGTCTAGATGGAATAATATAAAGAAATATTTAAGGATATCAAGAATACGATAATCAATTTTCCTATACTCACACTACCATCAAGTGGAGAAGGTTTTGTGATATATTATTATTCTTAAAAAAAGGATTGGTTTGTTAACTAATGAAGAAGGATAAAGTGATATCCTATCCCTAAAAACTATTGAAGATCCATGGGAATAACTACCTAACATATGATCTGGAGTTAATATCTATGATCTTCACCTTGAATATTTTTCGACACTACCTATATGGTGAGAAGTGTGACATATATATAGATCACGAGAGTATAAAGTATATATTAACACTAAAGGATATAAACATGCATAAATGAAGATGGTTAGAGTTGATCAAGGACTATGATTACTCTATTCACTACCATCTTGGAAAGGTAAATTAGGTAGCTGATTCTCTTAGCAGAAAATGACCCACTACTCTATCCACGATGTAGATTGAGAAAGACCCTATATTTATGGATATGAAAAGGATGGATCTGGAAATTATAATGATAGGGAATAAATACTACCTTACCCAAATGATTTCCCATACATCTATCAAAGGGTTGATCAAGGAGGAACTAATGGATGATCTGGAGCTTTAAAAGAAGGCGAAATCAGTAACGGGGGAGAAGCTTCCTGAATTACACATCAGTCAAGACAATGTAATTTATTTTGGAACTATAGTTTGTGTTCCTACATCATTTGAGATAAAGAAGAATCTATTGAATAATTCACATAGATCATTTTTTACATCCATCCTGGAAGTACCAAGATGTATCATGATCTTCAAGATAACTTATGGTGGGATGACATAAAGAAGTATATCACTGAGTACACCTCAAAGTTCTTGTTATGTAAAAAAGTTAAATTAGAGTGAAACAATTATAAGGGGATGATGCAACCATTGTTGATACCCACATGGAAATGGGAGAACATCATCATAGATTTTGTCACTGGTCTTATGAAGAAATGAAAAGGTATCAATACAATATTAGTTATGGAAGATCAAATCTCTAAGTCTGATCACTTCATTTCTATTTGGGAGGATTTTTCACTTGAAAAAATTATTAAGATATATGTAAAGGAAGTGGAAAGGTAGCATGGGAAGCCACTCTAGATCATATATGATCGTGATCCATGGTTAACTTTTGAATTTTGGAGAAGGCTTCAACATGGTTTGAATATTGAATTGAATTTAAGTATGACTTATCAGCCCAAAACCGTTGGATAATATTAAAGTACCATTCAGACACTCAAGGAGAGGATGAGATCCTACTCAATGTAATTTAAAAGTGGACGTGATCAACATCTCCCATCAGTTAAGTTCTCATACAACAATAAATTCCACCTGAGTATTCAAATGGATCCTTATAAATATCTACATGGGAAGATATGTAGAAATCAATTTTTTTAGATAAAGTTGGTGGAAAAATGTTACTTGGACCCAAAATTATGAAAGAGGTGATTGAAAATGTTCATTCTATTCAACAACATATAAAATCTACTTAGAGTTAGAATAAGATCTATACTAAAACCCATCAAGTGGAATTGTATTTTTATGCTTGAGATAAATTTTTTCCTTTGAATATCACATTGGAATAGATTCATATATTCTGTAAAGAAAAGAAATATTAACCATAGGCAAATTATCCCCTCTGAGATCCTTTATCACATCGAAGTAGTAGACTACTAACACTTCCACCAATCATGGCTCAAGTTTTTGATGCGCTCCACATATCTCTCCTGAAGAAGTACATACCTTATACCTCACATGTATTAAATTTAGAGGTTTTACAACTGGATAATAAACTCCCTTATGAGGAGAAAAAAATAAAGATCATGGACCATAGAGATAAAGTTATATGCAAAAAGAAAACATAGCCTATCAAAGTTTTGTGTTGAAACCATAAGTTTGAAGAGGAGACATGGGAATAAAAAGAAATGATGAAACGAAAGTACCATCATCTATTGTCAACCAAAAATATGAGTTGAAGTTTTGGGAAAAAAAATTTCTAAATGGGGGAAGAATATAATGAACCATAATTTATAAGTGATATATGTTTCTTGAATAATTATGTGTTATATTATATTATATAGTATTATACACATAAAAAACAAATAGAAACTAATAAAATATTATTTAATTAATGAAAATCATTACATTAGTTAGTAACTAAAGCCATAAAAAATCCTAAAATTAAAACAGGGAATAAAAAATATAAAATAAGAAAAGAAGAATGAAAAAATTTGGATCCTTCCGATCTATAAGAATCATCACCCCATGAACACCACTATTGAAAAGAAACAAAATATAAGTAAACCAATCGAAATATTTTAAAAGGAAAATATAAAATCTTGGGATAAATTATAGTTAATGTCGAATGAAATAATTAAGGGGTATTTATAGGATTTAATATGATCACTGTAATAGTAATTTGTCAATTGGAATAGTAATGAGACCGTTAGAATAGTAACATGACCATTAAGAATAATAACATGACCATTGGGAGTATTAATTTGATCTCAAAATAATAAAATGTAATATAAATAATAATTTTCATGATTAATTTATGAAAATATAAATATTATAATTCCATAAAATAAATATTATGATTAAACACTTAAATAAAATATAAACTCATTATTAATAAATTTTATTTTAATGTATTTCATAAAAAATAAAAAAATAATATTAAAAAATTAAAATTAATTATGTTATAAAATTATTTTGATAAAACTAATGTAATTTTTAGAATAATCATGTCAAAATTTTCCAAGTGTGACTTTTTGGTTATTTTCTGAAATACTTCAATTTTTATATGAATAGTAACAATACTGTATTTGAAATACTACATATTTTTTTGACATAATAATGATTTAATAATGAATTAATAAATATTAAATTTGTTATTATTGCCCAAAATACATTTATTAAGATAAAAGGCTCATTTAAAAATGTTAAAATTAATTTCAAAACCTGATAAGTTTTTTTCAAATGCTAAAGTCAAAATTATTCCATAAAAAATAACATTTTTTTATTTTTGCCACTTTAATTTCTAATAAACAAGTAAATTCAGTTAATAAATGGGTTTAAAGACCTAAATTCATTTTATTTAATTTATATTTAATTCAAAATGTAAATAATTTCACTATATAATTTTTTACCATGGATATAATAATTTATTCAATATTTTATCCTAAAACACCCCTCTCCCTCAAGTATAAATAACCCTTCACTAATCCCTTGGAAAACCACTTAACTTCCTATTTCCCAAAAATGTTACCATATTTATTCACTTAAGACCCTTATAATACTTAGGGACGTTTTGGATTCATTCAAATCTAATAATTGATGGATTTTATTGTCATATAGATGAAACAACACAAAAAGGGGGTAAGTTTTCATTAAATCTTCCTCTAATTTTCCTCTTATATTTATATTTTTCTCTATTACATTCATAATTTTTTTTTCTAAAATTATTTTAATAGTATATTAACATTATATTGACAATTTTAATCTCCAATAAAAAATATATTTATGACATATTTATATTTTATGCTTCTCTTTTCTCCACTTTTGATAATGTCCTGTCAGCGACCCGTTAACCGCCTACGAATACATTTCCCACTCTATGACCACCACCAACTTCATGGACGAATATTATTAAATATATATAATATATAAATATTTAGTTTAATGTATTCTAATCTTCTATAATTAATTTTACTTATATATAAATTATCTTAAACAAGAATAATAAAATCAAAAAATATTAGATATTTTTAAGAAAAACATAATCTCCAAACGCTTCACCTTTAACATTGGAAATTAAGAAATATAATCCAATTATTGAAATTTATAAATAAGGAAAAGATTAACACAATTTACTTATTGTTCCATGTTTTAATAAATCAAATTTTATTATTCAGGAGGCATAAATGTGGTGAAATAGGATTTAAGGTAAGGGGATTCTTGAACCCAATTTTATCTTTTCGGGTTATCCCTATGTCACATAATTTTCAGTATGGATATTCCTATAATGCCTCTAAAATTATTTTTCACTATTATTTACCATTTTTGGTGATATACATGTTTCTACCCTTTAGAAATATTTTTTAATCTAGTTATAAGGATTTTTTAAAAAAGACTCTAATTTCCAAAACATTGCATTAACTCCTCTTGAGAAGTTTCTTGTCCACTCAATAATGATGACGTTTTTTTGATGAAATATGATTTAAATTAATAATTTTGGACACCCATAGTCTATTCCTTGAAGTGTGTTATATGAAATTCTTATAAAAAACATTCCTTTCCATGGGTTTATTTCATGAGCATGATTGTTATACATTTTATTCGGCATGCATGACTATGAGCATTTTATGATGTGAAGGGTGGGGATAAAATCATATTGAACTAAAATGTATTAGTTAATGTGATATATCTCATGATATTATGTGTATTATGTGTGAACATGATGTTGGATTTGTTCCTAATTATGATGTTACAATTTATTCCCATATGTTATGTGTGAACATGATGCTAGATTTGTACACAACTATGTATGGTATTTGAAAACTATGTTATGATGTTTCATTATTATATATATTAAAAATTACATGAATTTATCCAATGTTTTTTTAATTATTATGATGATGGTCCTATTATTATGATACGATGGCGTTGATTATACTCACCCATCCACTATTGATTCATTTCCCTTATTCCTCCCATGTTATTTCTCCCCTTACTGAGCTTTTATCTCAAACTTTATTTTATGTATGTCCATAGGTTATTAAATATACTAAGGAGAATGTGAGAGATTTTATGTGGATAAATATAAATAGTTTTATTAATGTTTTAGTTTTATTATGTACAAGTGATGTATGAGCCTAATTTTTCTAAGATGCCAAACCTTTGAATCCTTGATTGTATCTCTATTATGTTTTTATATTAGTAATGATGTAATAAGCATGTAAGGAAAAGTTGGGATGCTATAATACCAGATTAATTTATGAGTTATCTTAAATTTTAATTCATTTCGATTTATTATTCTCTATTTATCTTTCAAATGAGAGGCTCAAGGGAGTATCCTACTGATTATACATGTTATGCTCACCCAATATATATATAAACTATTTTTAGGACCTAAAATGTTTATTGATGATTTTTTTGGACTTTAATAGATCATGATGTTATTCAGGAGCTGTTTGGGACTTGAGGTAGCTGTTGAGAATTTACTTTTGGTACTTTTAGTTTCTTTTGTAGTTATTTTTGTCTATATGACATTACATGCATGTATTTGGGATATTTTTTTAGTCTGATTAGGATTTGTAAGGTAGATTTATCTTATATATATATTTACTCATATTATTATTAGAGGTTAATTCCTCCCATTTGTGTGTATTATATACCCTCAGTGCTTATCACCAACTCGTGGCATATTGGAGGCGTAATTTGGGTTCCATTATCTCCCTAATCTGACTATCGGCCCAGGAGGGGTACCTTTGGGGATGAGGGTCATGAAAGAGAACATCCTATGATGGGATGCATAATATGTTTATTGTTAGGTGAATATACTCATCACCAAATGATACTTCATCTCATGAATTTCACACTTGGTAATCTCCAAAATGAGAGATTATTAGAGAAAACTCATCAGTAGGAATTTCACATGTTTTTGCGTCATTAGATATTTCTACCCATGAGGATTTTGTACGTATCAATAGATTCTAAGATTATTATTAATGGATGTCGTGGATTGATCACTTTGATATATTGTCGTAAATAGTGAGTACATGTGATCATGGAAAAGTTGAGTACATTGGGTACGTCACAAATGAAAGGTTATTAATGAATAAGTTGAGGATGGATTTATCCATTCCATTTTTATGAAAGTTGATATCTCAACCTTTTGATTGAAATAGAACCATATCATTAAATTCCATGTTCATGGTGTAACAATTAGTTTATTTTATATATTCAAAGAAAGAAGTATCAGGTAAGAGTTTATGACATCAGTGTGAAACCTTCTTGATGAGATACCCAGAAAAAGAGATTATATTACATAGTGAGTGTTCGTATGTGGTTATTTTGTTATAACAAATCTTCTTCCTCAATGAGTACCTTGATCCATTTCTAGATGTTAATATTGGACTTTAGGTAAGCTCAACTGATACCACTGATTGATAAGTCTAGAGGGGCACACACAATGCATTTTCATTGATCTTAGTTAAATATTACTTACATTTAATGTTTAAAATAAATATTATTCTCCAAACTGAGAAGTGATATTTATCTCATATTTATTGATAAAACTGTTAAATATTTATTTAAAAGGTAATTATTTAATTACATGGATAAATATAATATTTATTTATTTATTGTTAATCAAAAAGTAAAAAATAATTATTAATTTATTTAATTATAAGAATATTATAATAAATATTTTATTTATGAAAATTTAAATATAATATTTTTTTATCGAATGCATAATATTTATCTCTTGTTATTCACAAGGTAATGGATAATTATTTAATAATAAATAAATTATTTAATCATGATAATATTAAAATAAATATTGTATTCACCAAACCATGAATATAATATTTATTTATGATATTTAAATATTATTTGTGAATTCAATAAATTTCAAAGAGGATGATTAAACCTAGTTATTGGTTCAGTAATAAATAATTATTTATCAGACTCAAAAATAAATATTTACCATTCCACAAGTTTTCACATGACATAAGTAAATTAATAATACTAATAATATTTTCATGAAATGTTCTTAATTGAATATTAATTTATATTTTTGGGACTTTAGAAAATTATTGAAATTAAATTCTCATCCTATTTCTTCTTATAGGATGCTTTTTCGATTATATAAAGGTTAATCATTGTGTACAAAAATTTCCTCTCAAGATCACCCCTATTTCCTCCCAAGATCGAGAAAACAAAATTCATTCCTTCCAGTTTGAAGGAGCATGAATAGTTCAAGGTAGAAAATTCAAGATGTTTAATCGATCATGCAAGTACTCAATATTTTATTGGTATTGTTCGGAGATCAATGGAGCACTTGTGGATCCTCACTAGAGGGGATCTACTTTGGGCCTTCATGATGCAATAATTAATTATGTATCTGGTGTGAGTGATCATCACCATTAATGAAGAACTATCTCAAGTCCATGTTATTATTTCTTCTTATTTTTTTTTAAAATTAATTATATATTAACATGAAAAGATCCCCTCTTAGATTTGGTTAATTCAACTGTGAATATTCTTTAGAATTTTTTTCATTGGTCATGACATTCCTCGTTATGTACATTGTGAAATATTCAATTAATTAAATAAAAGATGAGTTTATAATATATTCAATAGGCCTTATGATACATCCAGAACCATCAAGTAGTATCATATCGGTCACATTAAAATTAAAATTATTTAATTATTGTTGATCACTATACACATTTGAAGTTATTTTTCATTTCATGTAATTCATTCTTGAACCTGATCATCGAGATCTCTTATTTATCACTTATTTTTTGGTTCATATAATATAAATTTTATTTAATATTTATGAATAACATTCAAATAACTCATCCAAATGTGCAAATAAGTTTGGATAGACAACACAATATTACTTGGTCCATAGCTAGAGTATACATCATGCATCCCAATTCATTCCACTAGGGCATAGTGGAAATTAATTCACAATATTGTGTAATGAAGGAAATTTAGTTCATTAATTGCTCTATGTATTGACTAATCCTGGTTGGAATATGGAATGTGGGACTACACTCCATGTAATTAGTCTACACTCCATGTAGTCCACACATTTTCATGGTGGAAAATTCACTGTCAAATACACGATGTGTATTAATTACATGATGCATAAGGATTGATAGTTATGTAATAAGTAAGTAACATGACATGTACCATCTATAAATTCAATGTACCCCACACATGTCTATGTAGAAATACACATCCATTCCTTAAGCATGTATCATGGATATACGGCGATAATGATATATAACTTGAAGTTGTATGTACATACCGTGTACCCAACCTTCTTATACAAAAAATTAAAATTAATCTATTACTCTATGAACCTTATCATTATGTGTTACATGTGTTATTTATTAACTTGTAAATTCCATATGATATGGTTTATGTGTTATTATTAACTACATTAATTTACATTTTTTCTGAGTGTCATTTATTGACTCATACATTCCATATAATTATGTGATAAAACATGCATGATATATGTCACATGAGTAGACTATATACTATCTCAATACATGCTGAGTATATCAAACAAGTAATAATTTATTTTCATCAAAGCACAAGCTAAGTAATTTTTTTATTAAATTTGAAATAAAATAATTAATTTAATTTATTTAAAATCATAGCAGATGAGTGTCACCAGGAAAGATTGGACTGAGATTAAGATAATATGAATTAATTTATTAAACATATAATTAATTGGATTAATTCATGCCTGTTTTTTCTTAATAAAACAAAAAAAAACAAGATAAATTCTATTTAGTTATTTAAAATGCATATTCATTACAAAAGTTTATGATTATGAGCATATACCGACTTGTGTATGTATATGATTTATTTTAATTAATTTATTGAATGGGGTTTTGAAAATATTTTTATTAAATTAAATTGATGACCTACGAGTCATCCCTACCTCCTTATAATGTATGAAATTTCATGACCATGATTTCATTTATGTAAACCCCCTTTTAAGTTCCCATCATTTTCATGTGAAGTAAATTAGTTGTAAGGATATAGCTTCCAGGTGAATAGAGTTGGATCTAGTTACAGCCTAGGAGAAACGAAACATAGGAGATATATAGGAAAGAGGTGGAATATTGAAACTCGAGATCATACTAGATTAAGTATTTTTTTCACCTAGGGTTAATGGTTTTTTTATTATCCACTCAATAAATAAACTATTAGTTAAATATCATGATCATACCAAATTTATTTTAATTTATTTATATATGATACATGATTTATTTTATGGATTAAAGGATGTGATCAAATAAATAAATTGATTAATATGAAAAGATGGAATCAATGTAATAATATTATGTATAAATATTTTATTAGTAAACAGTTAACATGACATGTAAATGGTCACATGAACCTTAGACCAGTTGGTGAGGTATCCTTAAGTGCATCCACAAGACCCAGG
Organism: Viscum album; assembly: GCA_963277665.1. Lineage (NCBI taxonomy): Eukaryota > Viridiplantae > Streptophyta > Magnoliopsida > Santalales > Viscaceae > Viscum > Viscum album. The sequence goes on from OY728151.1 coordinate 573,465,811, forward strand.
TTCAAATCCAGGTAGCGGCACAATTTTCGGGGTACTGTAGCAGTATTGTAGCGGAACTGTGCAGTATTGTAGCAAGTACTGCAGGAGGCATTGTTTGGCACTGTAGTAGCCGGGAATTTTCCCCCGTTTGGGCCTTTAGGCCACCGATTTGGTCCCAAAATCCTTTAAGGCCTTCGGTCCAGTAAGGCCTTCGATCCACCTCAATGACTACGGGACACCTTTAGTGCAGATGAAAACCAGAAAACCTACAAGGAACAAGCTCAATAGGAGGATGAGCAAGTAGCTTTCACCATAGTAGAAGCTACAAAGATTGCAAGAATGAGAGGGTATGACACCTGCCATCGGGACAAGCCTGTGCATGCATGGGATAGCCTAGCTGAACATCCATGCGAAGGTGGAGAGATGATTTCACGATGAAGATGTTGGGAGGAGCAGTTCCAAGTAGTTAGTCTGGGTTGTATATAATGTTTGAAGCCTATGGGTAATAAATTCTTCTAAGGCCTATAGGGCCCTGTAATACTTACGCCTACGGGAATTGTAAGGGTTCCAAATCACCCCTAGAAAGGTGGATTATCAAAAATCAATAAAAAATGAAGGCCTTTGGGCCATTGGATGGATGTAGAAGTACTGTACACTATGCGGGTACTATAGTAGGTACTGTATACTATATAGGTACTTTAGCATAACTGTACACTGTGCATGTACTGTATCAGGCACTGTAGTAGGTACTGTTCGGTACTGTAGCAGTTGGATCTATTCACCTTGGGCCACCGGTTTGGGATTGGAGTCCTTAAGGCTTTTGGCACACCCAAGACTTTGGGTCAGTAGGTCTTTCATTCCACCTTTAAGGCCTTTGGGCCACCTCAAGGACTTCAGAACACATGCAGTTGCCCCAGACACACTACAAAAAAAGGAGCAGCCCCAGAAGAGGATTTAGAGTAGGTGCACTCATTAGAGTAGAGCCAAATGGATTTGTCAGAATGAGAGGGTATGGATATGCCATCGGGACTAGCCTGTGCTTGCATGGGAAGCCTAGCCATACAACCATGCGAAGGTGGAGAGCTACTATCATGATGCAGATGCTGGGGAGGGGCAGTTCCTTGTAGATAGTCTGGTTTAATTCCCTAAGTCCTTCAGGTCATGTAATATCCTAAGCCTACAGGCCATGTAATCTCTGATCCTACGGGCCTTGTAAAGGTTCCCTCTTATCCCTTGAAAGGGGGGTTATCAAAAATCAATAAAAATAAAGGACTTCAGGCCATTCGGGGGGACATGTAAATAGATAAAATAAAAATTTTTATACATAATAAAAAAATCCCTCAAAATAATATTTAGTCATTTCACCTTCCATTATCCAAGTTATGAAAAACCCATGGTTAAAGTGTTAGATCAGGGCTTTCACGAGGGAAATTTAAATTATTAAGAAATCTAAACAAATATGGTGGATTGGATAAACCAAACTTGTTTTGGATTTAACCACCTTTGTCTATTGAATACAATTTTTATGCATATTTTGAGGAAATTAGAGTCAGGATTTCAGGATTGGAGAGTCCACTCAATAAAATAAATATCTTCAAGCCCATGGTTGGAAAGAATGCATTCCCAAAGACCTTATTATAATTTTTATATCATTTTCAAGATTATAAGAAGGGAAATAGGGATTGATGCCACTAGAATTCCCTTATGATAAGTCATTCTGAGTTTAATAGTGAGGTCCATTGAGAGTTGATAAAATAGTGGGAGATTTACTAATAAAATATAATTTATTATGTCACATTTAATAATCAAATAAATATTGTTATATAAATTTTTATTATTATAGAAAAGTTTCAAGAAAAACCATGAAAAACACTGTGATCATTCATTAAATCAGGGTGTGTCCTCATTGGAACAAATTTCCGAGAGTGGAATAAATATTTTACACTGATCTACTATCAAAGAATTTGTACTATATGTTGGAATCCCTATTCTTGATCAGCTACCTTAGTGAATGTGAAATAGTAATAAATATGTCTATATTATATTCATAGATTATTCTACTTATGTTCATTGAATTAGACTATCAACTATGCTTGAAGAGATTACAATGTAACATAAGGACATGAATACTTACACCATGAAGTCTCATCTCCTTAATATAAAAATATAAAAGTATTTCCTTTAGATAAATGATATTATCACTTAAATTCATCAGTGTAAATTGGAAGAGTTCCAACTAGATACTGATCATGTATTTAAAATACCAAAGTACATTGTTAAGCAAGCACTATTGGGCTTCCATTTGAATAAAAATTATCTATTAATTTCATATCATCATCCTCATTACCAAGGTTTCCCTTATTTATCCAATATTGTATGAACAACATGGGTAAATCACCTAGAAATCTTATCACTATTCTTCATTGGATAGGTTAGGTTTTTATTTAACATGTTTCCTTGTTAACTAAAATACAATACCGAAAAGACCATGACCATTTAATAGTAAATGGTTGCTTTAATATTTCATTCAAAGAGACAAAATATTAAATGGAAAAAATAAAAAAGAGGATATTTTCTTTTTGTGTGGAAAGAAAACTCATATGATGAATAATTATAATGAATTAAAGATAAAGCAATCAAAATACTTAACTTAAAATATATTCATCATGAAATGTAATTTTTTTGAGATACTTCCTGGGTATATGTTTTCACATATATGTGTATTTAAAATATATAAATCATGTAAGTTTATAAATATTATAAGAATTAAGTTGAATTATAAAAGGAACAAAATAAGGGGGATTCTATGATCAATAATGATAAGTGAAAAACTTTTTAATTTCATGGTAGAATGATTTAAGTTATACTATTTTTTTAATGAGTATCAATAAAAAATTTATCTCTGGGTAAATCTTAGACACAATGAGAAATTATTTCATATTTGAGATATATGTTGTTCTGGTATTCCATAACAGACTAATAGTTCAATAATTATAGAATCCTAAATATCTATCCAACAATAAATGTTGAATATATATACAATAATTAATTACTTGATGGTAGAAAGATAATTATTTTAAGGAAAAACTAATAGTATTTGAATTTTTTATATCCAAAAAAGGTGTTTATGTTTATATTAATCTAAGATACTAGGTATAATAACAAAACAATTATCATGTTTTAGAAAAATAAACCTTTAGAAATAAATTTATACCATAAATAATTTAGATTTATTTCATCAAGGCCATGTAAACTATTCTAAATCTAGATGTAAATTCATATACTTCATGAGATACCTATATTTTTTTTAGAAATTATTTTAGAAGTAAATTAGTGAACTTGGCAAAGATAGAGGACCCTTAGAGCTAACTTTTCTTGAAACATATTATCCAAGTAATCATTGATCATATACATGTAGAGTAAAGGTATCCCCAAACTCTCATTTCCTTATATACATCAATATAGTGGTGTTAGTAAAAGAAAGATCAATGATGAGTCTTTTATATATTGAAAATATCTTATAAATTCTACCAAGAAATGTTTTTAAAATAACAATACAATAATTAAACCTATACCAACTATGTTGACAATGGATATCATATTTAGTGTGATATGACAGGAGTATATCAGGTCACAACCTTGAGTGTTTGTTGAAAATAGTTTGTTAAACTATTATTAGATACAAACGAACATCAAAACACCCAGTACATCACATTTAATAATCCTATATCTAATTAGGATATTAACGTTTAGTCAAGACTGTCTTTGTTTCTATAAAGGAAACCTATCCCATTTAAGATAGTGGGAGAAAAATAACTTTTACAAGTTAAGAATCTAGATGTGCATGAGTTAGAATAAGGATGTTGGATTCTACTAAGATCAGTGGGAAGAGTAGTTCTAGAGACACATACTTCGTAGGATTTCATAAACAAAGAGGTGATTTATATTCACTGTGGTGGGTGATACATATATCATTATTTCAGATTACTAATTCCTACATAGAAGTAGTAAATGGAAAAATTCTATGATTTAAAGTTATGTATAAATTTAGTAATAGATTCCATTTAGGGACTCTGTGTTTGAGGTGTTTCTAAGACTTGATACTATTGGTGATTATTCAATAGAAACTATACATGGATGGTATATGTTTGTACTAATAAAGCATGATTGATCATTGAATGATTTATTCTATGACAAAACCTATACACCAATCTTCACGACTAACATATTTATGAACTATACTTGTCCAATAATACTTACATGATCATCATATTGGAATATTTATTATCAAGGACACATATTTTGAAGGAAAAATTATAGGGGATGTCAATATAGCATAAATTAAAAAGGGTCAATGACATCAATAAATTAAAATAAGATATAAAAATTACATAAAATCACTTATGGATAAACCATGAATAGTTATCATAGAATATTTTCTTGGAATCTAAGGATTTCCATGTGTCTCTAATAGGTTTTTAGAGAAATATAGTTTTAAAGAACGATATGTTTATAACTTATGGAAATTTTTTTTATGTCTTATTAGTTTGTTAAGATTAAGGAAATAATTTATCTAAGAATGAATCCAAGTATAAACCATGTTCTAGGGAAAAAGATATACAAAATAGATCTATGGGTTGAATAAATATATTAAAAGTATATATATATATATATACTTAAAATTATTGAAAAATACAAGTTGGAATAATTCATGATTGAATTATTGGTCGACTATAATTCTTATAGTGGAACACAAAAGGTCATAAAAAATGTTTTTTGAGATTAAAGAATTTTACAAGCTTAAGTGGTAGGAATTTAATTCATATTCCATGGTACATACTACTGTTTTATATTAATAATACATGATACACAATAGATGAATATCAAATAGATCCAACATCATTGAACCAACTTGAAATTAGAATACAAAAGTACATGAAAAAGTACAACCAGGTGAGTTATTGGAGTTTGGAGAAGTGGTAATAATAGTGATCAAGGGAATTAAACACTTATCTTCAGTTCAATTTGATCTATTATTTTAGTAATAATATGGTAATTTATAATAAAATATTATTAAAACTAGTGGTTTCTATATCAAATATATCTGAGTATGTTGTGGTGTCTGATGCAGCTTAAGAATTGTTTTAGCAATGTCATGTTCTTATTTTGGTTCATAAAAAATAATAGTTTTATCATTATTATGATAAATCATTAAATATGTACTTAATAAATATATCAAGGGAAAAATAGGCCGATACTCGGTAATATCACTACTTATGGGATTTTCTCAATGATTTGAAGTCATAGTAAACATATTTTCCACAAAGGCTTTTGAAAAAACAAACAATAACCACAAAATGACTTGGCAGTCCTAAAACATTTAACTATACTCAACATAAGAATTTATAACATGTGATAACTAACATATTGAAAAGTTTTTAGTAGTTGGATCCAGTGAAAGTGGGAGTCAGTTGGAGTTGGTGTCCTAGAATCCACTAATGTACACTTTAGATTGCATGTATATTCATGTATTTGAATATTAATAAATTAATTACCAAATATTGATTATTATTCTACATAAAAATAATGTGATGATGTTTTAGAATATATTTCACACTAAAAAGGTCATAGTTTTTCCCTTATATGATGATAACTATAAAGTACTATGATGATATTACTAAATATTATTCTAGGATAAGATAAAATTCTATGATGAGACAAATAATCTATTGAATGTTAGGTAAAAGTATTGATAATATGATGACACACCATCGCATGAAGTTCACACAAGGTAATATAAAAGATAAGAGATTATGAGAATTAACCACCAATTGGAATTCCACATGTTTGTGTATCATTGGATACTTATGTGTGTGAGCATGTGCAATGATCATTAAACTTTAATATTATTATTAACACATGTCATGGATCATGTACATTGTTATATTGCTATAAACCATGATAAAATATAAATGAAATTAATTTTTCTACATTGGTTATGTCAAAAAATGATATGTTGTTAATTAATATGTTGAAGAAGGATTTGTCCCTTCCATATTTATGGTAGTTGATATCTATACCCTTTGATTGGAATAGAATCTTCTTATTAAATTCCATGGCCATGGTGTAATGATGAATTTATTTTAGATAGTCAAATAAATATGTATCAAACATATAGGTTGATGAAATAGATGTGAAAATTTCTTGATAAGATATCAAGAAAATGGAATTATATTATATAGGGAGCATTCATATGTGGTTGTTGTTATTATGACATATCTTCTTCCTCTGTGGGTTCCTTGTCCTGTTTCTAGATAATAATCTTAAACTTTAGGATAGCCCACCTAATGACACTAAGAAGAATACTAGATAGTCACACACAAAGTTTTTTCATTGATCTCAGTTAAATATTACTTATATTTAATATTTGTAATAAATATTTATCTCTATACTTATAAGTGATATTTTTTTAGTATTTATTGATGATAAATATTAAACATTTATTCATAAGGTAATTGTTTGATTAGATGAATAAATATGATATTTATTCATATATTGTTATTAAAAATGTAATAAATAAATAATTATAGATTAATAAATAATATATTTTATTTTTAAAATATTAAAATAAATATTTTATTTTCCAGACCATGAATATAATATTTATTTATTTATTTATTGAATGTACAATATTTATCTCTTGTTATTTGAAAGGTAATAAATAATTATCTATTAATAACTAAATATTTTTTAATACATATTTTATTTTAATTTCATTAATATTAAAATAAATATTTTATTTTCCTGTATATGATTTTAATATTTATTTATAGTATTTAAATATTATTTAGAAAATAAATAAATGTCAAGGAGAATGAACGAACTAGGTTATTAGTTGATGATAAATATTTATTTATTATACAATAAAACAAATATTTATCATTTCATGGGTTTTTTCACATCATAAATAAAATAATAATAATAATATTTTCATGGTGTTGTGTTCATTAGGGATTAATTCATAGTTGATGGCCTTTGGGAAATTAATTGGAATTAGATCCCATCCCTTGGTATTTTTATAGACTACAATGTTAATAATAGAATGGTTAATCCTTGTGGAAAATAATTTCCTATCAGGATTATCCTCCCCTATTTTCTCTCAAGAACAAGAAAAAAAGAGAGGTTCCTTCAACCCTAAAGGAAAGTGAAACAATTCAAGGTGAACGACACAAGATTATTAGTTGGTCATGATAAAACCCAACATTTCTTCAACATTGTTTAGATATTAAAAAAGCACATGTGGATAATTTATAGAGGGAGTATACTTTGGGTCCTCATTATGTAACAATGACACGCCTATCAGGTTTGAATGATCAACACCATCAATGAAGAAATATCTCAATTTTTATGTATTCTTTTATTCTTGTGTTTTTTAAATTAATTATAAATAACAAGAAAATATCCTCACTTGGTTTTTAGAAAATTAAAATTTCAATATTATTTGGATGTTTTTTCTTTGGTCTTAACATTCATCATCATGTTCATTGTGAAATATACATTGAATTTGAAAAAATATGATTTCCCCATAGGTCCAATAGGAACTTTAACTGCATCCAGAACCATCAATAAATGGATGAAAGAGCATTCATTCTCTAAAAGACTTCACCCACCAATAGTTCTGTGCTACATAATCATCCACCAGAGTTTTTCATACATTATAGATTCTAAAGTAGAAATTTTTATAAACCCTAATTACTACTACTAACTCACACCTCTCATAGATTCTATAAAACTAGAAGATAATTAAAAGAGATAAAAGGAAAGAAAATGAATTCATAAATATTTTCTTGGTTTAAAATTTCTTCCTAAGCCCATGGGATAACACGGTAAAACATTATATTATTAGAATTACAAAGGTTAAGTATCATTATAGCTAAAAAATCCATTAATAACACTTAATCTCAAGTATAGTTACTTAAATTAAACCTCTAATAAGCCTCTAGTCCCACCTCTATTTTATAGAGGTAATCAGCTAGCCAAGACTGGTTGTACCACAAAATTTTTGGTCAGCCGTCTAATGAATTTACATTCTTCATTGTCTTCCACTTCCTCAAACTTTACAATTTATGGGCTATTTTCAACCTTCATCTAGTGAACATGGACCTGTTTTCTCAGATTAACAAACATTTTTCAACTTCTAGTAACCATACATGCATATTGAAGATACTGTCTACTATCTATATAAGGATGAGATGAGAATCCATATTTCCTCTATATGGATAGTTGAAACTAGACACTTGAGAAAGTATTCACCATTCCAAAAACTTCCCACTTGAAGACTTTTCCAACAGATAACTCTAGAATACTTTAACACTTAGGAAAGATCATCATCTTTACTCCTTTCATATAGTTATATCCATCATATTCCATTCATCTAAGTCCTACTAATGCATAATTTTTCCTTATACATTCAAGTATCAAAACCTTCATGAACATGTTAGTTGGATTTCCCTTCCCTAGTATCTTCTTTAGCTCTAACTATAATACCCTCAAATTTTAGAATATATTTATCTTTAATAAGTAAATGCATTCAATATCTTATAAAGAACACAAACCTGAAATTAAGTGAATAATTATTATACATTATAAAATTAAGTACATTATATGTTATTTAAATGAAATATAATTTCTGAAAATATTTTTTAATTCATTTAGGAAATACTATTGATCATAAAGAACTATTTTAAAGTATTTATTATAATCATTTACTTTTATTTTAAAATTAATTAGTTATGTTAAAATTATAATAAATTATTATTTAAAAATGAATAAAATGTATTCATTGGTTATTGATTAGTTTGAAATGAAAATAGAATCATTTGAAGGCAAAACGAGATGTATTTATGAAAAACTATTTTTATACGTACAATGTATTTTTTAAATTAATAAATTAAATTAATATATATAAATGAATGATTTTTTTAATTTTGTAGATAATATATTTTATCAAATATTTTAACATTCATTTAATGTTTTCACAAGATAATGAATGAAAATAAATTCAGTGTTATGCTTAAAAAAGAATTTATCTAGAAATAGTTTTCATTGTGTTTTTCATTCTAATTTTAAAATGAATTTCTTCCACTTATAAGAATTGAATTTTATAAAAAAAAATTCCATATTTTAAATCATCATGTTTAAATTTGGAAATCATGTCATTTTTATTTTTGTTCATAATGAGTAGTAACTGAGGTAAAAATCCATTACTATGGTAAAGGTTAATGACTGATTAAACTAAAGATTAAAGGGTTAAAATAACCTAAAAACTTTTCTAAATACTATAAAATTAAGTTTATTTTAACTGAACCTTATTCTATCTTTGAATTTGGGTTTATTTAGTGCCACTTTCACATGAATATGACTTTATTATATTTTATTTTTTTTATAATTTATAAGTTTTCACCCCCCACACTTATAAAAGGACACCTACTCTATTCACTTATTCACAAAATTTTAGCACCCTATAAAAGAAAATACCAAACTAAATACCTTCTTAAATTCCTTACCCATTTTTTAGAGCTTCTATTCTTCCCCTAAGACTAATCCAAGAAGGCTTAAGGTGTAAGGAAAATGTGGTTTCTCGAAGAAAATCTAATTGTTTTACCAATCTATTTTTAATTTATTTCTTACTTAACTTAATCTAAATATTATATAACCATATTAATAGGATAAAATTAGTATAATTACTATACTAAAATTATTTTATGTTAATGTTACTATAAGTTCCCATGTATATATGATTTGAAAATTTTTATATGAATATGAATTATCAATTAATAGATGGGTCAAATTTTGATCAGAGATTATGAACAAAATTCAGAGAGTTAGAATGCCTCAAAGTAAAGTTTTTAGACATGAAAAAATGATCTATAAGAACCTGAGTTACTTAGGTGAGTCTTGGGAGTTTTAGATGAGTTTTGGAGGTTTTAGATATTTTTGTCCGAGGTTTGCGGTTTGGGGTGCACTGTTTAGGGGAAACCTTGTGACACCCTAAGGTAGGATAAAATTTTATTTAATTTTGAAGGATAATTAGAGTCTTCTATGGTTGGTGCATGGTTAAGGGTATAAAATGTGACATGTAATTCCCCAGACCCGGTGCTCCCTCAAGTGATTGAGCCATGTTGGATATGTGATATATGTTGTGCCTCCCCATATTCCAGAGGTTACTAACTAGTAGTGATGGTGAAAGGAATATAGTGGGGAGACTATATCATCTATAATAGATTAGAAATAAAGTAAAAATTAATTATTGAGTATGGGAAATAGAAAAATAAATAATAAAAAACCATGCATCCATAGAAGAATAAATAACAACTCAAATAACTCAATAATAATATAATCATGTAATGATAGGATGAATGTAACAAATTTATGTGTTGAATTTCAGAAAATAGTAGAATAAGAAGACTCAAAAAAGACTCCAAAACCCCAACCATGAACCCCATGTTTGTCGTATCTCTAATATCCAACCCATCAAGCAATCAACAATCAACAACGTAGTCCTTTTCCCTTGTCCAAACTAGTATACATGAAATTTTTTCAGTTACTATATGATATCCCATCCAAGGTGTGAGTACAAATCCATTGGTAAAAACCACTATGTCTTAAAAATTCATTCTTTGATATATTGTTCACGCAATAATTTGATAAACAAGGTATTAATTTATTCAATTAATATTGCACATGAAATAAATCCACTAACCCTCAATCTTCGAGTTGACACCCGGGGTCAGCCCCATATTGCTTCGGCACCAATCCAAATATCTCTAATCACATCGCAGAACCATGCCAACCATTACCATTACCCTCCTAGGGAATATCCCACACTTCATCATAGGAGAACCAGATAGAGCTCTATATTCATTAAAACATAACCAAGCCATGACCTATAAGCATTATTATATAACCGAACTAAACCCTATAGCATTACAGCATACCCAAACCAAGTTCTATAAGAATTAAAACATAACCGGAACAATCCCTATTAACATTATGAAAAAATAGGGCCAAACCCTATAATTATTACAACATAACCAAGAAAAAAGAATATCACATATCATTAAAATTCATTATGATAAATTCATCAAATTACCATTTATCTAGCAATTTATACTCCATAAATTTCTGATTCTAATTATCATCATAATTATATCAATTCCAACTCCATTTTTCTTTTAGAACCCCAAGGTCATTGGCACATAAATTAACCAATTTTAGTAAGCGTGATCTCATGCTAAGTAGCTACACCAATTTAATAGGTTATGCTGGAAAATAATATTAATCCCACAATCATCCAAGTTATAAAACATCATTGGGAATAATGTTCAATCCAAAAAAGTCTCAATCAATTCCGAATGACAACACACCTATCAGGTGGCCGCATGTCTTAGTCACAACACTAAAGGACCCGACATAATCCAATGGGAGGTCTATATGTGTGTAACCTATCAAAAAGAGGTTACTAAAATTATTTAGGCTGCATGCATGGTTCGATCAAATATATATCACATACTTGGATAAATTATATAGACAATTCATGATAAGTTTTAGACCACCCACCTCAAAAATAAAGAATAAGTGGACAAAATCCCAAAATACTAGTTGTTTTTTGGGTCCTTCTCATTTCCCTTCAAACTTTAGTCCTATAACACCAAGATTGGAAGCCTCGAATAATCATGGATTGATCCATAGAAGGCGGGGGTTTAATATAATTAAAAGAAGGTCTAAAATAATTCTAAAATATATTTAGGGTTCCTAGGGGTTAAGAGGAAAGATTGAATCAATATGGATTTGGATGGGCTCATGGGTATTTATAGATAAGATTTTACAAAGTGGATCATGACGCATCCCCATAGACAATGCTTCAGAACCACCTGAAATAGGGCATACTAAGATGCTACCCAATAAACTATGCTATATCCACCCTTAGTAAAAGAAAATCCATGATCCATGAAATTATCTATGCCATATATATTATAAACCCAAGGATATACTATAGTGTAGCTGAAGTTATCACATCTTAGAACCTCAAATCCCCAAGGGATGGATACCTCATAGTTAGACTTCATGCTGCAGGGGTATCAAAATTAGTAGAGTTAGACAATTTTCCCCCAAAGTCCCTTACGCTATAGCCGCCATCTCTATGCCGTAGTGCACAACTGAGCTTTGATGCAACTATCTTCCACACCATTGTTATACCAAAATTTCCCATATCTTATATTTACCTCCTTATATCACCCTATGACACAACTGAGAGATCCATTCCAAAACCACCAATATTATGGCGCAAACCTTATCTCTATGGAATATATTTCTATAAGAATGAGTATTTCATCACAAATCCCCTATTTATCACTCCTAGAGAAACCAAGGTTCAACCAAACAAAAAAACCATCTTAAAAGAGTTTTTAAAAACCTTTATTGAGAGGGACACACCTAAAAAAATACGGGATCTTATAACCTCCCCACCATATAACATCTAATCCTTGAGATAGTCGAAGTACAACTTTGGGGAATATATGAACAAGTTTGACCACTATGTATGTATATCATAATTTCTCTCCCAATTATTCTCTTGCACACACCCATGATGCCACTATACTCACACTATAGGTATGGTATTCCTCTAAATATTCTTCTCACTACAATCCATAATACGAATCAGATGCACCTATAAGGACATAAAAACATCTATCTTGACATCATAAACTTCTATCATGTGAGAAATGTTATGATGATATAACCTAAGATATGAAACATGAAACACATTGTTCATAGAGTTTTACCACTATGAAAGGTCTAAATGATATGTTTATAGAATAACCTTTTCCACTATCTAAGACAACCCAAAAAACCTGGGTGCTAGCTTCTCCTATTTCTTGTTATAGTATTTCCCCAACCTAGGTAATACCTAAAGGAAAACATGTTGACCATCCTCAAACTCTAGAGGTTATTTATAAAGGTAATCATAATACTTACATTAGATTTTTGTGGTCAACAACTGATTTATAATCAATTGAACCTACTCAGACGTCTCATGCATGAGACTAGGTCCAACGAGTAATGACTCACCTGCTTCTAATTAGTAAATAGGATACAAAAGGGTCTTCCATAAGAAACCTCAAAAGTATCCATTTTGATAGATATAGGAAATATGTTATTATAAGTGAACTCTATGAGTTCTATATATTGCTCCCAAGAACCCCCAAAATCCAAGACACAATATCACAACATATCCTCAAGAATCTGAATCATATGCTGATATTGACCATTAGTATGAGGATGATAGACTTCTAAAAATGATTTGTGAAAGGGGGTTCTATATATAAGATTGCACTCTTCAAAACATCATGAAATAAAACTATATCCTACACATAGAGACTACCCAAATAATCAATTGTGAATGTATCCTTGATAGGAAAGAAGTTGGCTACCTTTGTCAGTTGATCCACGACCACCCATATAACATAATTCATGCGTGTAATCCTTGGAAATATCTTTACAAAATCTATAGTGACATTATCCCATTTCTATTTTGAAATGGGTAGAGATTTCAATAACCTATAAGTCATTTGATTCTATTAATTCACCTAGGAATAGATTAAACATCTTTCCATAAACCCTAATATCTTCCTTTTCATCCGTAGCCACCAACACTATCAATGGAGATCACGATACATCTTTGTCAGACCAGGATACACCACCCATTTTGAAACATGAAACTCCCTAACTAACTCCTCATATGAAACCATAGAAACCTATACTCAACCATAAAAAATAAGGAAATTTATATTGACAATATACTATAATGATGACGGATCCCCACCTTATAAGCTCTCTCTCAGATCAAAGCCCACTAGATCAAATAACTACCCTGTCTTGATCCATCCTAGAAGCATGGGTAACACTGATGTTGAAGTTAGAGCTACCCATCATTGGGACTCCTAAACCTTGAGATGTTGGTCTAAAAATACTTCCATCTTCTTTCAATCATCAGAGGACTCCCACAATACCATTTTCTTCATCATTCAACTTAATTCACTAGCAATAATTTTTCACTTTCTTGGTGTATAAGCCTGCTCAAATTCAAAAGACTATAGATACTCAACCCACCTCCTCTGCTGAAGGTTCATTTCTCACCGGGAAAAGATATAATTTAGGTTATTATGGTCTATGTACACCCCAAACCACTCACCCAACAAATAGTGTCTCTAACACCTCAGGGAATGTACTACCGCATATAACTTTAGATCAGAGTAGGGTAATTTCTATGATGCAGTCTCAACTATCTTGATCTATAAGAAATAACTCAATCTTCCTAAATTAGAACTACTCTATGTCTGACTCCTTATGCATCATAATACATGGTATAATCTTTTTATTGAATAATAAAAACGAGGACTGTTTTTGAGGTCAGTATGCTCTTTAGCTCTTGGAAACCTCTCTCATAAGAATCTAACCAAACAAACTTCACCACTTTATTTGTCATCCTAGACATCAGTACTGCCAAAAGAGATAAGTTCTGGATGAAATGCCTATAATATCCATCTATAAAAATAAAATTATGATTATTGAAGAAATTATTGGGTCACTACCAAGATATTGTGGTTGCAACCTTCTCTAGGTTCACTGTTACTCTAGCCTATGAGATAACATGGCCTAAGAAGTTCACTCTCTCCATACAGAATCTCCATTTAGATATATTAAAATTTAGATGATTCTCTCTTGGTATACCCAGGTCAATGTTAAGATGTTGGGCATGATCATATTATGAATGAGAGTACACTAAGATGTCATTGAAAAAAAATACTAAAAACTAATCCAAGAAAGCATGAAATATTTAATTCATCAAGGCCATGAATACTACTAGGGCGTTCGTCAAACTGAAAGACATTATCACAAACTCATATAAGCTATACCTACTTCTAAAAGTATTTCGAGGTATGTTAGAAAGTCTCACTCTCAACTATGTAAACCTAACCTCAATTTGATATTGTATAATATTCTATAAAATCTCAGTTTATTGAAGATATTGTTGATACATGAAAGGGGATATTGGTTCTTGACTGTCATCATTTTCAATCTATAATAATTCACACATAATCACAAAGTACCATCAATTTTTTTTGGAAAAAATCCTGAGATAAACCCATGGTGAATTACAATTCCATATGAATCCTTTTGTTTCTAGGTCTTACAACTATTATTTAAACTCATGAAGCTATGATGGTGACATTATATAAGGTGGGATAGAAACTAGCTCAAATATTGACACTAAATCAATCGTGAAGTCAATCACCCACATGGGTGGTAATCCAAAAAACTATATAGGAAAGACATCCTGAAAAAAATTCTACCACCAGAGGAAAAGTATCTTGATATATTTCACCATCATCCAAAACAAGTATTTCTATCTAATCCATAATACAATTGAATATAAGGTGAATTGGTTATGTGTAACATACCAAGTAAGTAATGAATAATAGATATTTTTATCTATGTCTATTAATGAATTAGATAGTGTTTAAGAGGCTTAAAATGAGAATAAATCCAATCTTAAGCATGGAATACACTAATATTTTTAAAAGATTGTTTTACTGCCTTTTGATGGAAAACCATCTTTTAAATATATCTTTTGACAATTTTATAAGCTCTATTTGTCAAAATAAACTTATTCTTTATGATTGGGACATCAAAATTTACTTTGTGTGAATTTTTGGTATTTTTCAGATAAAGTTCATTTTTTAATGAATAGTGAAAAATGTTGTATTTTAATTCAAAACCACTTTTTAATATAATTTATTTATATGATTAGATTATATTTTGAATTTGTTTTAAAGTTCAATTAGAATATATTTTTACCATTTAATCCAATAGCGGTCATTGTAATTAATTTCACTTTGAAATTGGACTTAAACTAGTGTCAATCTTTTGATACTTATTGTTTCATAAAAACACGCTATTTTCTTTAACAGCGGGAATTAATTATTAAATTAATTAATTCAACTTATATGTTTTTAATTTTGTAAAATAGATATCATTTTTGAATTCTGAATAACAAATATATCTTAGGGTGAAGTTTTGGTTTTTTTCTGGAAAACTTCAATTTTTGATGAATAGTGAAACCACTAAGTGGTACTTATAAAAACTGATTTTTCATTTAAATGAAATTTTACCACCTATGTGGTTTGAATATCAAAAATACGACATACATGGTTGTCATTAAGAAGTAAAATGTGGTTCAATGGGATTAAAATAATTTTGTGGTGAATAGAAACTTTTATGTTTTTAATCGCGATAAGAGGTAATTAGTATAATAATGTTTTAATAATATGAGATGATCTTGAAACATGTACTAACCTTATTGGATGTGTCATGTACGACCAATACAATCCATGGGTCAACTTGGGGACCCCATGGAGCCACTTTGGTAGGAAAATGACATTAATATCTTTTTATTTAATGTTAAAATAAAAAGGACACAAACATGATTTGTTTTACTAAAACAATTTTTACACGGGGTTATACAAGTCAGATTTTTGACTATAAATATTCATTGGAAAGATAAAAAGATTTACTACATCATAGTATTTTTTTTACAATTTTTAGACATTAAATAAATTAAATTAGTTATGACACCATGACGATGCAACGATTACCTAATTATTTAACGATTTAAATAAAATGAAAAGATAATGTAAAATATTTGAACTACACATGTCCAAAACCTATTGAATGGGTGTATTTAGAACCCTTATCACCTTAGGCTCGAATTATATCAATGTGAGACCTTTTAAATCCAAAACTAATTTTAAAATAAAGTAACATTTCTTTACTTTCCAAGAGTGCCCTGCCTCTCCTCTTATAAAAGGCCCCCACCTCTACCTCCTTACCCACACTTCCACAACCTTTGTCTCGGACAACCCCTGCCCATTTTGTCTCTCCACATCCCTATATAACTCCTAGAAGCCTCACTTTGGGCAGAAGTCTTCCCAAGGAATCCTTTGAGCTCAAATCAAAAAGAGTTACCCGATTTAAAGGTAGTGTCTTCTCTTGTGTTCTTATGTTTTATTTTGCTTCTCCAACCCACTAAACTCTTTTTATTAATTTATTTTGTAACAACACCAGTATATTCCATATACTAGGATATTTTTATAAGAAGTATTCTAGAGACACTTACACACACCTACATCTAATGGTTAAAGAACATACTGTTTCCGTGGATGGCGAATTTTTGCCTCACGAAATGATGATTGTTCAACACTCATATATCACCTTCAAAGGTGGACATTAAGATGTAAATATATTTATATATTATATATAATTTGTTTTTGTTTTATGTAAGCTTCTTTATCTTTCATTTATGGCATATCTTTATGGTTACCATTATGAGTAAACACGATATCTTCATTTTAGGAAGTGCAGACTACCACCCCCTCAAAGTGATTTGATTAGTTAATACCATATGTGGTACGTATAAAGGATATATTTAATGATATTATATATTATACCATACTATAATTAAAATACTATTATGTATCATTATGTTTTAATTCCATAAAATACGAAATATAAATGAAAGTAGCGTTCATGCGTACGTACGGCTTACCGTCTCCATGAACGGTGCATTTCATTTATTACCTCTAATCATTGTGTAATATTATAAATGCATGTATATAATGGATATATATGAAATATATGATTTATAAATCATGAGTATAACTCTGGATATAATGGATACATGAACAACTTGTAATTATAAAGAGCATATTTTGACTCAAGTACGAATGATCGTTAAAACGACCGTTATTAACTAAAATAATTACATAGTGTTAATGACATGGTAATAAGTGATATAAAAGGAATAATGAACTTGAAAAAGGTTCTTAAGCAAGTAGAAATTAACTCAAGTTTATTATTCAGGAGATTAAAGAAAGATCAAGTCAAGTCGGATATGAGGTATGGGACTTCGTCTCAATCTCCATTCATTGAGGCATATTTTGTTTTATACACAACTTTCTTTTATACAGTGTATAAACCCCTTTGACTTTTACGTTTATCCAAAAGGAATATTTTTTATACGAAGTGTTTTACTAAACGACAAAATGTAATGTTTTTGTCGTACGTATGCGGCGACAACGACTTCTCTGTCGCCATGACCATTATTTGAGTTTCGGCTTCCTCTACAAGCCATACATTTTTTTAAAAGAAAAATAAATACCATGTTTTACTTTTCTTTTATTTTGGTATTGGAAATGGTTTTCATAATGTTTTTATATCAATGTGTTGTATTGATATGTTGTGATTGAAAAGTGGAAATGTTATGTTTTCTTTATGCATGTTTTATGTGATACGATTATGTTATGTTTCTTGGGAATTATTATGAAGACGAGTGGTTCTGTGATAAACTAAGGGAGGGTGAGCCTGATATAGCTCTCCAATGCATTGGTTAATGCGAAGGAGTTAAACGTTAAGGTTTCTCTGAAGATATTTAGGGAATATACTGTGATGGGTGTTCCAAACGTAACCAAGAGGGTTACTCCCTATGTAAGAATGTTATGAATGCCTCAAGTTACCTTTATGTCTTATGATTTCTATGATTTATTCATGATTTGATGAGGTATGTTAAAGTGCTTATGTTTTATGAGTAGAGTATGATTTCGTTGATTCTTGTGTATACATGTACTCATGTTTCCTTTCCTTATTTTTATATCCCTTACTGAGCTTTTTATGCTCATCCCAAGTTTTTTAAATGTTTTTCATAGGTCAAGGGAAGGGTACATGATATGATGATAGTGTTAAGGAAGTGTCAAGAAAGAATCCGTGTTTTATTTTAAATATGTTTCCATTAATGGGAAAAATAAATACTATCTTTTATGTAACTACTTTGTTTAAATGTGGAATGTAATGCAAGTTTTATGATCTAATTCTCTAAAACTCTAAACCTGAAAAGATCCTCAATGTGTAATCTTATAATAACTCATGATTAAGTAAGGTTTAAGACTGGGGCCTTATAATTGGTATCAGAGGTCGGTTTAGATAACTTTAGGAGTTAGAATTTTATTAAATGATTATCCAAAAATATTTTTTTATGGTCAAATTGAAATGATATAGAATTTGAAGATTACCATGTTTCTTTATATAATACATGTTTGTTCATAATGGTTTTCCATAGAGGAAATAGGGAAGCAGTGCTAGGAAGGCATACAAAAGGAAATAACCTTCCAAATCAGCATCCTGAGATGGTCAGAATTGGAACTGAGCAGTTTGTTGCAGTAATGGCGCAATTGACTGAAGTGATAAACGGTGGCGGTATCCATGCACGAGATTAGCCAGATCAACCGCAGAGGAACATGTCAGTGGTGTAACATTTCATGAGGCAACATCCCCCATCATTCAGAGGATCATCTGACCCTGTGCTAGCTGAAGGGTGGATTAAAGCACTATAGAAGATTTTCAATGTCATGGGGTGTTCATACAATCAAAAGGTTAGTCTTGATATTTACTGTTTGGAGGGTGAAGCAGATCAGTGGTGGTCGATGGTTAGAAATATCAGGGATGATGATGAGATTGATACTCTCAACTGGGATGAATTTAAAGGTATGTTTCTTGAGAAGTATTTTCCTAAGGCTATTCTACTTAGGATGGAAAATCAATTCTTGGAATTGAGGCAAGAGGAAGACTCAGTGGCTGCCTATGAAGAAAGGTTCACTCGATTGGCAAGGTATGCTCCAAATTTTATTCGAGACCTTGATAGTAAAATCAATCGTTTTTAATCAGGATTAAAGCCAAAATATCGAAGGGCTTTAGCTTCTCGTGAGTTCAAAAGTTATGAAAATCTTGTTCAATGTGCTGAGAAGGTGGAAATGGAGTTTTCCAATGATCAAGTGTTCTATAACAACCAGCAGAAGAAGAGACAGAGGTGGCAGGAGAAAGGGAAGAATTCTTCAAAAAGGTCTGATGGTAAGAAAACTAAGTTTCCAGTTTGTGATAAATGTGGGAAAAGGCATGCTGGGGAATGTCTTCTGAATTTTGGAAAGTGCTACCAATGTGGTAAGATGGGACATAAGGCTCGTGATGGCACTGAAAAAGATCAGGGTGATGGTAAGACCAAATTTGATTTACAGTTAGTGAAATGTTTTAAGTGCAATGAGATGGGTCACTATGCAAACGAGTGTCCGACAAAGAGATTGAGTGATGGGAAGCAGTTAGACTACAAGTAGAAAGGGGTGGTGAAATCCTTTGCAACTACTTCAGCAGATGTTGGGCCATCAAATGAAGTTGTATCAGGTACTTTGTTTGTTTTGTCAGATTATGCCAGTGTGTTGTTTGATTCGGGGTCTACACATTCTTTCATCTCTAAAAACTTTTTTAGTAAAATGGGAATACCATCTCAAGAAATGACTCCTGAACTTGTGGTAAAAACACCTGGGGAAATGTTGAGGGAAAAAGAATTCATAAGAATCTTCTTATCCTTATCCGTGGAAAGAACCTACTTGCGAACCTTATTGTTTTACCTCTAGTAGAGTTTGATGTTATCCTGGGTATGGATTGGCTCTCTATTTACCATGCTAATATTGATTCTATAGCTAAAGAAGTTTCTTTTCATAAAGACTTTCAGTTTGTGTAAAATAATGAACCCTTACTGTTGATAACATATCAAGAGGCTTAGAAACTTGTAAAAGATGGAAATGAATGTTACCTTGCACATATTGTTGAAAACAAGGTAACTGTTCAGATTAATGATGTGCCAGTGGTAAATGAGTATCCTGATGTTTTTCCTGATGAGTTTCCTGGAATCATACTAGATCGGGAAGTTAAGTTTACTATTGAATTAGTTCCTGATGCTAAGACAATTTCAAAACCCCCTTATCGAATGGCTCAAATTGAACTTTTTGAGTTGAAGGAGAAATTGCAAGATTTATTTGAGAAAGGTTTCATTCGACCTAGAAAATCACCATGGGGTGCTAATGTTTTATTTGTCAAAAAGAAATATGATTCTATGATACTTTTCATTGATTATAGAGCCTTTAATAACATCACTATTAAGAACAAATATCCTTTTCCTCATATCAATGATTTGTTTGATCAGCTCTTGGGATCTCAGTATTTTTCGAAGATTGACCTGAGATCGGGGTACCATCAGCTGAAGGTAAAGGAAGAAGATGTTCCGAAGACTGCGTTTCATACAAGATATGACCATTATGAATTTGTAGTAATGCCTTTTGGGCTAACCAATGCACTTGCTGTATTCATGGACTTAATGAATAGAATTTTCCATGAGTTCTTGGATAAGTTTGTGGTGGTTTTCATTGATGATATTTTGGTGTTTTATAAAAGTAAAGAGGAGCATAAAAGACATTTAAAGGTTATTTTTCAAACCTTAAAAGAAAAGAAATTGTATGGGAAATTTAGAAAGTGTGAGTTTTGGTTGCAACAAATTTCTTTCCTTGGTCACATTGTTTCTAAAGATGGGATAACTGTTGATCCTGCAAAAATAAAGGTTGTTGAAGAATGGCCAAGACCCACAAATGTAACTGAGATTCGTAGCTTCCTTGGTTTGGCAGGCTATTACCAAAGGTTTGTTAGAAATTTTTCACAGTTATCTAGTCCAATGACAAAGCTAACTCGGAAGGGTGTTAAGTTTATCTAGACAAAAGAATGTGATGATTGTTTTCAGGAACTAAAAAGAAGATTGGTGAATGCTCCAGTTTTGGCACGACCTTCTAGGAATAGTGAGTTTGTTATTACAGTGATTCTTCATTGAAAGGACTTGGTTGTGTCCTAATGAAGAATGATCAGGTAATTGCTTATGCTTCATGATAGTTGAAAACTCATGAGGTAAATTACCCTACACATGATTTGGAATTAGCTGCTGTTGTTTTCGTTTTAAAAATTTGGAGGAATCATTTGTATAGATTAAAGTGTGAAATATATACTGATCACAAAAGTTTAAAGTATATATTCACTCAGAAAGAGTTGAACATGAGACATAGGAGATGACTGGAATTAATCAAGGATTATGATTGTACAATTCATTACCATCCGGGAAAAGCAAATAAAGTGGTTGATGCTTTGAGTCGAAAAAGTAATTCTTCATTAACAATGTTGCATTTGGAACATGATCCTTTGGTTAAGGATTTGATGAACTTTGACATAGAAGTTTTTGGTGTAGGATATTCTTCTGTTTTGTTTCAGATATCAGTTAAATCTTCTCTATCAGACAGAATCAAGCAAGCACAGAAGCAAGACAGTGAGTTGTAGAAGAAGGTAGAGCTGGTTCAGAAGGGTAAGTTGCCTGAATTCAACATTGATAATGATTGTGTTTTGAGATTTGGGAAGAGATTGTGTGTGCCTTGTGATTCACAGTTGAAGAGAGAGTTGTTATGTGAAGCTCATAGTTCTCCATTTTCAGTTCATCCTGGCAGTACTAAGATGTACAGAGATTTGCGGGAGTATTACTGGTGGGATGGAATGAAAAGAGATATTGCTGATTTTACTATGAAGTGTTTGACTTGTCAGCAGGTTAAAGCAGAGTGGAATTTACCGAAAGGGATGCTTCAGCCTTTACCAGTGCGAGAGTGTAAATGGGAAAATATATCCATGGAATTTGTTGTGGGATTACCGAGGACATCTCGAGGTAATAATGCAATATGGGTTATTATTGATCGCTTGACTAAATCTGCTCATTTCCTTTCTATATGAGATACTTTTTCCCTAGATCAACTTTCCCGTTTGTATCTTAAAGAGATATTTAGGTTACATGGATTTCCTCTCTCTATTTTATCTGATCGTGATCCCAGGTTTACTTTTAACTTTTGGAAAGGCTTTCAGAAGTCGTTGGGTACTGAATTAAATTTTAGTACAGCTTTTCATCCTCAATCAGATGGGCAGTCAGAATGAACAATCCAGACTTTGGAGGATATTATACGTGCTTATTCTATGGATTATCAGGGAAGTTGGGACCAACATCTTTCTTTGGTTGAATTTTCTTATAATAACAGTTTTCATTCCAGTATACAGATGGAACCATTTTAAGCATTATATGTGAAGCAGTGTCGAACTCCAGATTTCTGGGATGAAGTGGGTGAAAGGAAGTTGATGGGACTAGAATTGGTAGAAGAGTTGGAAAAAAAAGTTCAGCTGATACAGAAACACATGAGAACAGCTTAGAGCAGGCAGAAGAGTTATGCGGACAATAGGAGGAAGGATCTCTCTTTTGAGGTAGGTGATCGTGTTTTTCTCAAAGTATCACCATGGAAAAGTGTGATGCGATTTGGTAAGAAAGGAAAGCTAAGTCCAAGGTTCATTGGACAATATGAAATTCTGGAGAAAGTCAGATCAGTTTCTTATCGAGTGGCTTTACCTCTGAGTTTATCTCAGGTACACAATGTTTTTCATGTTTTGATGTTTAGAAAGTATATGCCATATCCATCTCATGTTTTGAGTCTAGAGGTAGTTCAGCTGGAAGAGAACCTATCTTATGAGGAACAACCGGTCCAGATTCTTGACCACTGGGAGCAAGTGTTACAGAATAAGGTGATTCATCAGGTGAATGTTTTGTGGAAAAACCACATGATTGAAGAGGCAACATGGGAATCTGAAAATGCAATGAGGGATAAATACCACCACTTATTCGATAAGTAAATGAATTACGGGGACACAATTTTCTAAAGGGGGGAAGGATATAACATCCCAAGTAAGTAATGAATAATAGCTATTTTTATCTATGTCTATTAATGAATTAGATAGTGTTTTAGAGGCTTAAAATGAGAATAAATCCAATCTTAAGCATGAAATACACTAATATTTTTAAAAGATTGTTTTACTTCATTTTGATGGAAAATCATCTTTTAAATCTATCTTTTGACAATTTTATAAGCTCTATTTGTCAAAATAATCTTATTCTTTATTATTGGGACATCAAAATTTACTTTTTGTGAATTTTTGGTATTTTTCGGATAAAGTTCATTTTTTTAATGAATAGTGAAAAATGTTGTATTTTAATTCAAAACCTCTTTTTAATATAATTTATTTATATGATTAGATTATATTTTGAATTGGTTTTAAAGTTAAATTAGAATATATTTTTACCATTTAATCCAATAGTGGTCTTTGGAATTAATTTGACTTTGAAATTGGACTTAAATTAGTGTCAATCTTTTGATACTTATTGTTTCATAAAAACACGCTATTTGCTCTGACAGTAGGAATTAATTATTAAATTAATTAATGAAACTTATATGTTTTGAATTTTTTAAAATAGACATCATTTTTGAATTCAGAATATCAAATATATCTTAGGGTGAATTTTTGGTTTTTTTCTGGAAAACTTCAATTTTTGATGAATAGTGAAACCACTAAGTGGTACTTATAAAAACTGATTTTTGGTTTAAATGAAATTTTACCACCTCTGTGGTTTGAATTTCAAAAATCCGACATACATGGTTGTCATTAATACGTAAAATTTGGTTCAATGGGATTAAAATATTTTTTTGGTGAATAGTAACTTTTAAGTTTTTAATCGCGATTTGAGGTAATTAGTGTAATTTAAGGTAAGAATAATGTTATAATAATATAAGATGAGATTGAAACATGTCCTAACATTATTTGATGTGTCATGGCCGACCAAGACAATCCATGGGTCAACTTGGGGACCCCATGGAGCCACTTTGGCAGGAAAATGACATTAATATCTTTTTATTTAATGTTAAAATAAAAACGACACAAACATGAGTTATTTTACTAAAACAATTTTTACATGGGGTTATACAAGTAAGATTTTTGACTATAAAGAGTCATTGGAAATATAAAAATATTTCCTACATCATAGTATTTTTTTATAATTTTTAGACTTTAAATAAATTAAATTATTTATGACACCATGATGATGCAGCGATTACCTCATTATTTAACGATTTAAATAAAATGAAAAGATAATCTAAAATCTATGACCTAAACATGTCCAAAACCTATTGTATGGGTGGATTTAGAACCCTTATAACCTTATCCTCTAATTATATCAATGTGGGACCTTTTAAATTCGAAACTCATTTTAAAATAAAGTAAGATTTCTTTACTTTCCAAGAGTGCCCCTCCTCTCCTCTTATAAAAGGCCCCCACCTCTACCTCCTTACCCACACTTCCAAAGCCTTTGGATCGGCCAAACCCTGCCTATTTTTTCTCTCCACATCCCTTTATAACTCCTAGAATCCTCACTTTGGGCAGAAGTCTTCCCAAGGAAGCCTTTGAGCTCAAATCAAAAAGAGTTACCCGATTTAAAGGTAGTGTCTTCTCTTGTGTTCTTATGTTTTATTTTGCTTCTCCAACCCACTAAACTATTTTTATTCATTTCTTTTGTAAAAAAACCAATATCTTCCATATACTGGGATGTTTCTATAAGAAGGATTCGAGATACACTTACACACACCTACATCTAATGGTTAAAGAACATACTGTTTCCATGGATGGAGAATTTCTGCCTCACGAAACGATGATTGTTCAACACTCATATATCACCTTCAAAGGTAGCCATTAATATGTCAATATATTTATATATTATATATAATTTGTATATGTTTTACTTAATCTTCTGTATCTTTCATTTATGGCATATCTCTATGGTTACCATTATGAGTAAACGCGATATCTTCATTTTAGGAAGTGCGGACTACCGCCCCTCTCAAAGTGATTTGATCCGTTAATACCATATGTGGTACGTATAAAGGATATATTTAATGATATTATATATGACACAATACTGGAATTAAAATTCTATTATGTATCCTTATGTTTTAATTCCATAAAATACGAAATAGAAATGAAAGTAGCGTTCATGCGTACGTACGACTTACCGTCTCCATGAACGGTGCATTTCATTTTCTTACCTCTAAACGTTGTGTAATATTATAAATGCATGTATATACTGGATATATATGATATATATGATATATAAATAATTATTATAACTCTGGATATAATAGATACATGAACAACTTGTAATTATAAAGAGCATATTTTGACTCAAGTACCAATGATCGTTAAAACGACCGTTATTAACTAAAATAATTACATAGTGTTCATGACATGTTAATAAGTGATATAAAAGGAATAATTAACTTGAAAAAGTTTCTTAATAAAGTATAAATTAACTCAAGTTTATTATTCATGAGATTAAAGAACGATCAAGTCAAGTCAGATATGAGGTATGGGACTTCGTCTCAATCCCCATTCATTGAGGCATATTTTGTTTTATACACATCTTTCTTTTATACGGTGTATAAAACATTTTTACTTTTACGTTTATCCAAAAGGAATACTTTTTATACGAAGCGTTTTACTAAACGGAAAAAGGGAATGTTTTTGTCGTACGTATGTGGCGACAACGACTTCTCCGCTGTCGTGACCATTATTTGAGTTTCGACTTCCTCTACAAGCCATACATTTTTTTTAAAAGAAAAATAAATACCGTGTTTTACTTTTCTTCTATTTTGGTATTGGAAATGGTTTTCATAATGTTTTTATATCAATGTGTTGTATTGATATCTTGTGATTGAAAAGTGGAAATGTTATGTTTCCTTTATTCATGTTTTATATGATATGATTATGTTATAGTTCTTGGGCATTATTATAAAGACGAGTGGTTCCGTGATAAACTAAGGGTGGGTGAGCCTGATATATCTCTCCAATTCATTGGGTAATGCGAAGGAGTTAAACGTTAAGGTTTCTCTGAAGAGATTTAGGGAATATACTGTGATGGGTATTCCAAACGTAACCAAGAGGGTTACTCCCTATGTAAGAATGTTATGAATGCCTCAAGTTACCTTTATGTCTTATGATTTCTATGATTTATTCATGATTTGATGAGGTATGTTAAAGTGCTTATGTTTTATGAGTAGAGTATGACTTAATTAATTCTTGTGTATACATGTACTCATGTTTCTTTTCCTTATTTTTATATCCCTTACTGAGCTTTTTATGCTCATCCCAAGTTTTTGAAATGTTTTTCACAGGTCAAGGGAATAGTACACGATATTATGATAGTGTCAAGGAATTGTCAAGAAAGAATCCGTGTTTTATTTTAAATATGTTTCTGTTAATGGGAAAAATGAATACTATCTTTTATGTAACCACTTTGTTTAAATGTGGAATGTAATGCAAGTTTTATGATCTAATTCTCTAAAACTCTAAACCTGAAAAGATCCTCAATGTGTAATCTTATAATAACTCAAGATTAAGTAAGGTGTAAGGCTGGGGCCTTATATTATGTATGACTAGCAAGAATATCCCACTCTCCATGATGGATGTATCTCAAAATTCTAGAGATAGATTGGTAACTCTCCTCCAATAATAGTTGATATAATCCTAGAACATAAGTAGAAAATCCATATCAAGAATAAAATGGAATCCTAAAATTAATAGAACAAAAATATCCCTAAGAAAATGGTATCCACTAATTTCAGGATAGTACTCCTCGCAATGCTTAATATCCTCCAACCGCACTCCAAACGGTGTGTCAATGGTCATATTTCCACATGAGCACTCCACAACGAAACCCAAATCATTTTTAAGATGAGAATATAAAAATTAATGTAATTCTAATGTATCATTGAAAATGAAAGTAAGGGTAGATGATATGTGGATCATACCTCTGATGGTACAAGGTCCTACAACCAAACTAGCTGGGGTAAACTACATAACATGCAACTAACTCACCCCTCTACCCTGGGTTTCTATATGACTCCATAATGTTGTTCCCTTTTAATGGTATTTTTTTCTCCTGTGATGGGGTACCACATCCCCTACCTCAACCCAAACATATGGTGGAACTCTAGCTATACTTATACTGAGGAGTAGTTGACTCCCTTCCTAACTCAGGTGCCTGTTGTGATCCCATGCTGTTGTTCTACTACTACAAGGTCCTACATAACCTTTGAAGATGACCCATATTTCCAAAATCATGACCATCCACATTAGGGTAAGTAAACTGAGGGAACTTGTAGACATCTTTTACACACTCAAATAACTATTACGTTCCACGGTTCTAAGATGACTTCTCATTACCCTAGCTATTATTCCCACTACTTCACTGACGATAACTGTTTTAGTGGAGCTTTCTGCTACTATATGAAAAGATTCCATATTTTCCTACTAAAATTGTATTTCCACCACTTAGGGACTCTCTTAGATTCCTAGCCATGATTAGATCCAAATTCATCATTGAAGGAATCAGGCATGCAGTGGAAGCCCCAAACAGGAGGGATTTTAAAAATTTTCTCCAACGATCAACGTAATATTATCAATGTCGGTGAAAAGCTTCTTGTTTTAAGCCGAGGATCTCATGTGTAGGGTTTTAAGCACAAAAAAAATCATAAAATACATGGTTTAAATCTGAAGTTGTGCATGACATATTCTTGTCGTTGGCGATCACTGGTTGAAGAATCTGAGGCTGAATTCCTCTAGATCATCCACACGTGCTCTAAGAAACTGTGGGAATGTCATTCGTTGAAATCTAGATGCTAGCATGGAATTTTGACGATGACTTTGATGATCCAACGATCACCATATCTCTTTTCTTGTGATGCCTGGGAGAGAGCTCGATTCGAGATCCTTGGATCCAGAGCATATCTCTCTAGAAAATGGGATAGAGGAGAGGATAGAGAATTCACATGAATAGTTCTTTGTGAAATCCCCTCCTCCTCTATTTATAGTGTCTTATGTGTTTACCTAGAAATTCCAACCCAGACCCCAAATAATCAATGCACTATTAACGACATATTATGACTACTAAACTAAGTAATAAAAATATTATTATCATTTTCTTGTAATATATTAAATATATTACATGACAATATTTGAGTCCAAAACTTGACTTTTCATTCCCATAAATATTAATTGAACCTTGAATATTTTTTATATTGTCAAATAATATTTTTCATGTATTTACTTAAAAATCGCAAATACATTAATAAATAAATTCAGTGCTCATTATTCATAACTTTAATAATATGAATTTATTTATTACATTGGTGATCATTTAACCTTGGACAAATCCCAGACCCCAATGGTGGGGCCCACCACGTCCAAATCTCTTATTCAACTGAATAGGGTAGATTCTTGAATATGCTATTGTGTGTGACCCTTTAGGACCTTATATCGACAACATTGAATAGTATTCACAGACCATGAGTGGGATCTAGAAACCCATTAAGGCCCTTGGAGAGATAAATATTATCACAACAGTGACAACCAACCTACGAACATGTACTATGTAATATAATCTCTTTTTAATTTATATATCATAAAGCCGGACGCACTCACGCACCATAACCCTTTTCTTGATTCATTGTTTATTGATCTAATGGATGAGTTTAACATTGACTTCCACAACCTTGGTCTTATAAAGGTACTTCCATCCTCATCAACATGACCTGAGATATATAACTTCCATAACCCAGAAGCAAGAAATCATTTCTTGATCATTCAACCAATTCCATTCCACCAATGAAACACCCAATAAAAAATACTTTTCCATGACTTCATTACCATGGTTTTCATCTTGAAAAAAGTACACAATTAAATGGCATAAATAGGTAAGGATCTTAATTTAGGAGACTATTACACATGATCATAGATAAGAACATCCAATGACACCCAAAACATGTGATGTTTCTATTGGAAAGTTTTTCCTTATGATCTCACTACTAGACATCACCAAGTGAAAACTTCATGAGAAGAAGTGTCAATGATTATGATCCCCAACACCTAATAGTCAAACACCTACTATGTCCAATAAGTAAGATTTATCTAGACCATAGAACATATATTTAAGATTAATGTTATAGTATCTCGAGGGTCTAATTATATCCTGAGACCTGTTATAACCTTTCGATATGAAAATTAATCTTTGTACATTACCATTTCAATAGTGGGTGTAGAAAATTCTACACTATAATGGTAAGATGACATCATGTATAGCTAACTGTATACACGATATGGTAATAAAAAGCAATAAATAGTTGGTTCTAGGGAACTCACTATTTCAACACCCCCACTTGCACTAGATCCAACTTTCTAACTATACTTTTTAAGTACTCACATTATAAAGTTCATGTTTCTACTGAGTAATGGCTATAGCTATTGGGCCTGCCACAGTTACTCTTCGAGGAAATTCTGCTATTGCAACCTCATCATGTTGAGTAAAACTTCTCATGAGATGGTATCCTGAGTATATTCCACTTATCCACCATCATAACTTGACATCTTGGCTAGTAAAAATATTATAATTGACAATATGATAATACCTTTCTTACCAGGTACGATTCCAAGAACTAGAACAAAGAATTGTATTTATCTGCTTCTTAGTTTCCTCAGAAGCTGCAACATACTTGGTATTTGTAGATATGGCTACCAATGAATTCTATTAGCTTGACTCACTCACCATATTTAGCCTAATTACGATAGTAGATCACATTGATCTTTAGAAGAATAGTTTGTATCCCCGAAAACTAGTATCCTTTCTTCTCCACTTACTAGGTACATATCTTTTGTACTTTCCAAAGTACAACTAGATATTTTTGACTGTATCCCTTGTACTGCTCCTGGATATAGCTGATATTTTCCTATTATAAGGCATATCTTGGAAATATCAATTATTATACATATCATGGAATACGTGATTAATCCATCGCTTAAGTGTATGGACCTTAAATCACCACATTTATCTCTTACCATGTCCCGAACATGTCAACTTGAAGAGATTTTTCCCTGTGACATAGGCAACTATTCATCTCTTGAAATATTCCAACTTGTATTTTTCCATACAATGTCACTATACATATGATTTACTAGGACCAAGAAACTTGTATATCTACCTTAGTATATACTATTCCCTAGAACTTAGGTTTCTATTTTAAGTCAATCATTGGAGAATAAATGTCATCTTGGTCTTAACTAACTTGAAGTCCAATGTTTGTTTTCCATATGTTGTCGAACATACTTTTCTTGGAAAACTTTGACGCTCCCATTAACCTCTTGTAGACACATGGAAATCATTTGTTCCAAATGTATATTATATGATCACATTGATTACTTTTATCCTAAATCATATTTTAGTAACTTGAAACATTTATTAGCATTCTGTGACATGACCATCCCTTTCTGGTTTCAACGTATAGACACTATACACGATTGGTGGTCATGACATCCAATGCTAAATAATTTGATCATAGATATTATATATGATAAGTAAAATTCTATAATATTTAAGCATAATGACTTGGTGAAACCAATTGATCCTTATTGGTACTATGCTTGTACAATCCATGTATCAACTCACTTGAATAACCCCCACAGTATTCAAAATAACAATCCCCTTTTCACTTTGATACATTGAATCCATTAATTGAATTTTAGTTGGTCCTATCAATTTTAAATGATTGGAATACACTGCTTAATTGTAGGAAATATTATTCACATTGAATAATAGATCACCAACTATGGTGAATATAAAAACCATCACCATGGTTTTATCCTTCCTACGCAATATGTGTCTCTAGAACATACTCTGTTCCACATGCTCTTGTGGAACTAGTTCCTATACCAACTATTTGTACATCTTGATCATTAACTAAACACAAATCAATATATCTCCCACTATCTCTAATAGAGATGCGTACCCTTATATAGAAGTGTAGTCTATCACTTGATTTCCTACTTTTCTATCTTAGGGATTTATGTAATATCCTAAGCGATCGTTAGGATTATTACACTAAATGCACAATGTGTTTGTCTTGATGCAAGTGTGTTTATGTCCTAACAAACTCTTTGAATCCAAACATATTTCCTCACAACATAATGGATTTACATCATACTATGACTTTTATGATATTTATTTGTCATTATAGTTGGAATATAGTTATGGGATAATGCCTTTATTTGTGAAGAACATTATAAAATATAATGAAAGTTTCAACAATTTTCAACATTGATACTACTTAAATCAATACTTTGATGTATAAAATGTGCATTTAAGAATTACTCCATGCTACATTTTATTGATAAATGTTAACATGTAATACTTAATCATCTATCCTCCTCATCAACATCAAATCTGTGATATGGATAAGGTAATGTGCATTTAGGAATTACTCCATGTTATATTATCATGATCGATGATTGCACAGTCAAGATATTCTTCGGCATTCCAGCTCGAAGTAGCTCATATCTTCTGACCATGAACTTAATTCCATTTTCCATTCCTTAATTACTTAAAGGAATCATATGAAGTATATTTACCTCTAGCTTATACTTGGAATAGTTCATGTTCACTGGTTGAACTATTTCCAAAAGCTTTGTGACATACCTTTATTTTAAAGGTTCCTTCACCCAAACTAAAGACGTCGATAATACCAAAAGTATTTAGCTGTGTCAAGGATAAAAACCATACTTTTTATATTCATGACGCACACTTTTAGTATTACTTGACAAATAATTATCTTGTCACAACTGGGTATAAGTCTTAAATTTATATTCATCACTCATTGCCTATGATTCATGTATCACTGAACTAGTTATTCAGTTTTAAATACCAAAAAAAAGATTCATTTCCAAACCTGGAAGAATGTACTATTGTGTCCAAGGACACATGAGATTAATGTATGTAGTTATACTCAATAATAGTTCCACAAGAATCTCTCACTTGGTAATTAAGAAGTCGTGTACTTATCTCAATTGGCCTAGGTATGACCCTTTCTCATCCATTTGGAGAATGCACTTGACTTCCAGTAAGGTTCTATACTTACATGGTTACCATAATAGAATAAATATGTCACCAGCATATTGTATTTAATACCCAACTAGTAAAACATAAAAATTAAAGTGGTGAATATTCTTGAAGAAAAAGCAGGAAAATTTCTACTTTAATTTAGTTAATTGAATTTAATATTCCATAGTATTATTTTTAATATGTAATGCAAATAACCTTTGTTAATACCACATCATTGAAGGATATTGTGAATGTTCCATTGGAATTACTTTCCTTTGTCCTTTTTCCCTATCTTTCAATTTATTCTCCAAAAGAATTAAAGATAAAACTATCTTTGATATTCTTATTCACTTGGAATACATTACCTAGATAGGTAATGAGGCGTTTACTTAATATTTATTCATTTATAACTTAAAAAAATGAGTAAAGGGGTGAAAATGATATGAAAAAGGGATCCATTTAAAGATCATGATTTATCTTTCAATTTACACAGGCTGGTGTAACAATCGCCTTATTCATATCATTGTTTCTCTTTCTATTTGAAAAACTTATCAGAGATAAGACTTCATGTTATATCATCCATGTCCTGGTGTAGCAACCGCAATTGACACCAGATGTTGATGAAAGCATATTGATATAACTACTATATGCTTTATACATTAGTCTCCTGTAAGAATTTCCACCCTTTCTTCTTGAGGTAGTTTTATAGATGTTGGGGACACTAGAACCTTGAGTTTCTTATATCATAATACTATGTGAAATTTCCCATATTATTCTTGAATACTCATACTAGTGTGAACATTTACCTTTTCCATTATAATATCACAATTTTTAAACTTGTGGTATAACTAGAAATTTTACTAAAAAATAAATTTTAGCAGATTAATGCCTCTTATCTGATTATCGATTTAGAAATTTTGATAAAATAATTAATTAAATGTCTCCCCCTATTTTATCAGATTCTAGGAACCCTCTGTGCTAGAATCTAAATACTCTATCTCTTGAGCATTCTAGTGGTAAGGATCCTTGAACCACCCCTTATAGTCTACAAGTTATGGATACACCACTACTTAGAGGGTTCAAGGTGGGATTTTGGCTGGCCGACCACTTTAACTTGTGGTACCTTGATCTGATGAGTGAAGTCCCAGCTTCTAAAATCATAACTTGATTTACTCAAAGCTTGCCTCTAAAATGATAACAGGTTAGCTATGGTTAATCTTTTCCAGCGCTTTAGTTAAATCAACCCATCATTCTTATAAGGACTCCCCAGTAGTAAGAGGCACTCTCAGCTATGGCATGACTGACACCTCAAATAGATGGTTTTGTCTAAATTTAATTATTGGAAGGCGGTTATGACTTAATATATCTTTGAGGGTTTTTATTTTTTTAGTGTGATGAAAGAAATCATTTTATATTTTTATAAGAATATACTATGTGATCGCACTCACAACTGACCATGCAAAAAATAGAAAACTTCATTGCGTCACATGTTCATTTTATTTTTCATGATTTTTATTATTATTCTATATGATCACGCATTAACTACACATTCAAAAAAATAATAAACCATGCGAAACAAAATGATGACCTAATCATGATTCAGTACTAATGGTTGATCCGTTGAGTGAATAACGGACCAAACTAAAACCTAGGGGTAATACCTTAAGTTGTGTGTCTTGCAACTCAAATTGCAACATCTACCCCTCCAATGCATCCAACTCTAATTTGGTGCATCTTCGTCACTTGGCGTGAGGTGAGTTACAACTCTTCTCATCATTATACAACATTACTTGCACACAAGTGAGGGGGTCTCAGGGTATAAAGTTACAACTTTGAGAATGGGTATGCATGCCCTTATACATACAACGACTCTGATAAGACATGAAGATCGCCCTTTTTTAATTAAAATAATTGTTACAAAACTGCATAAAATAAATAATTAAATAAAAAAATCACCAGACATACATTGGTCGGTCCAAGGCTCATGATCAGTCATATATGCCTTAAAATTGCAAATATTAAATAAATGCAGAATAAAAATTAAACTTTCATTAAATAATTCAAGGGAGTTATTTTATAGAATTTAAACTTCACTTTAATTTTAATTCATTATAAATACATCGTTCGGTCCCATTTAATTAATTTAACTTTAAAACTAAAAATTAAATTAATTACTTAATTTAATTAAACTCAAAATTAAATTCATTATGCCACATTAAATTTTAATAACCAAAAATTAATACTTAATTAATTTAATTCTCAACCAAAATTAAATTAATTATTTTTAATTAATTTTTGATTAAATTAAATCACCCAGGTCCATAAAACTTCAGGCAGGTCCTATGCGGGTCGTGGTGAACCTACGCAAGCCCAATCTAGGTGGTATTGACCCCGTGCATGGGCGTTCTGAGATGGGAAGGTCCACCTACCCCCTTTCCGGGATGGGAAGACCATCTTAAGGACATTATCGGGCAAAAAGAGTCAAAGAAAAGCTGAAGGTGTACCTCACACCACCAGGGTCTACGGTAGGATACTCTCAGGGTACGATAACCAATTTGCTTCCTGTAGACAGAAGATTGGATTGGGAGTGGTCTAGTCAAAAGCTAATCCGACTGCTGGCTTCTCTACCATGGGTGGTAGAGGCTGGACAGGGTCCTGAACTTCAGCGGGGAAGATGGAGGCGGTGACTTCCAAAAGGAAGAGGTGTGGGCCAGGTGGTCCAGCGCTAGGAGGTGCGGGGAGGTGCGACTGTGTTGGAGTAGGCTGGTCTGGCAGGTGCATTCCTGATCAGCCAAGGGAGGTGGTCCGGCTTCACCGGTGTGGTCCTTTGTTGACCATTCATCCAATTCCATACCACCAATGACGCACCTAATACAAACTACCTTTCCAAGACTTCATTGCCATGATTTTCATCTTGCATCAAAGTATACAATTAAATGACATACATTGGTAATGATCTCAATTTAGGAGACTATTACACATGATCATAGATAGGTTCATACAATGACACCCAAAACATTTGGTGTTCCTATTGGCAGGTCTGTCCTCATGATCTCACTACTAGAGATCACAAAGTGAAAACTCCATGAGAATAAGTCTCAATGCTTATGACCCCCCAGCACCTGATAGTAAAACATCTACTATATCTAATTAGTAACATATATCTAGACCATAGAACATATATTTAAGATTAATGTTATAGTATATTGAGGTTCTAATTATAGTCTGGGATCTTCTATAACATTTCGATATGACAATTAATCTTTGGACATTATCATTTCAATAGTGGGCGCAGAAAAGTATACAGTATAATGGTAATATGACACCATTTATAGCTAACTACATACACGATATAGTAATCAAAATCATTGACTAGTTAGGTATAGGTAACCCACTACTTCAATACACCCAGTTGCACTAGAGCCGACTTACTAACTATACTTGTTAGCTACTTACATGATAAAGATCATGTTTCTGCTGGGTAATGGATTTAGCTACTGGGCCTTCCATGGTTTCGATGCATGGCAATTATTCTATTACAACTTCGTCTTGTTGATTAAAACTTCTCAAGAGATGGTATCCCGAGTATATGCCACCTTCCCACTATCATAACATGACATCTTGGCTAGTAAGAATATCATAATTTACATTATGATAATACTTTTCTTATGAGGTGAGATTCCAAGAACTAGAACAAAAAATTGTATTTATCTACTTCTTAGTTGCCTTAAAATCTGAAACGTAATCGGTATTTGTAGATATGTCTACCACTGGCTTCTATGAGGTTTACTCACTCATCATATTTAGCCTAATTGCGATTGTTGATCACATTGATCTATATAAAAATAGTTTGTATCCCCAAAAACTAGTATCCTTTATTCTGCACTTACCAGGTACATATCTTTTTTACTTTCTGAAGTACAATTAAATAGTTCAGACTACATCCCTTACAGTTCTCCTAGATAAAACTGATATTTTCCTATTATAAAGAATATCCTAGAAATATCAATTCTTGTACATATTATGACATACATTATTAATCCATCACTTAAGTGTATGGACCTTAACTCTCCAGGTTTATCTCTTCCCATGTCTCGGACATGTCAACCTGAAGAGATTATTCCTTGTGACATAGGAAAAAATTCATCTCTTGAATTGTTCCAACTTGCATTTTTCAATACAATGGAACTATATGTACAATTTACTAGGACCAAGCAACATGTAGATCTACCTAAGTAGATCCGGTTCTTTAGAAATTAGGTTTCTACTTTAAGTCAGTCACTGGAGAATAAATTTCATCTTGGTCTTAACTAACTTAAAGAACAATGTCTATTTTACATATGTTTCTAAACATAATTTTCTTGGAAAACTTTGACTCTCCCACTAACCTCTCGTAGACACGTGGAAATCGTTTGTTGAAAATGTATATTCTATGATAATGTTGCTTACCTTAATCCTAAAATGGATTTCAGTAACTTGTAACCTTTATTAGCATTCTGTGACATGACCATCCCTTTATGGTTGCGTCGTATAGACACCATCCATGATTAGTGGTCATGACATCCAATGCTAAATAATTTGATCATATATATTAGTTAGGATAAGTAAAATTCTAACGGATTTAGGAATAATGACTTGGTGAAACCAATCGACCCTTATTGGTACTATGTTTGTACCAACCTGATTCACCACCAAGACAAATATGTGTGAGCATATTTCAGAACACTACTAACTATATCCATTACCCTCCCAGGGAATAACCCACACATCATCATAGAAGTTCCAGGTAGAGGCCGATAAGAATTACAACATAACCAGGCCATTACCTATAAACATTACAAAATAACAGGTCCAATACCTATAATAATTACAACATAACTGGGCCAATATCTATAGGCATTACAACATAATAGGTCCAATCCCTATAATTATTACAACATAACCGAGCCAAGACCTATAAGCGTTACAAGATAACCAAGCACAAAGCATAAAAATATCCTAACAATAAATTTTGATGAATTCATTAAATTACCATTTATCAATCCATTTATACTTTATAATGTTGGGATTCCAATTATCATCATAATTACATCAATTACCATTACATTTATCTTTTAAACCCCCAAGGGTTTTAGCATTCCAATTAACCAATTTCAATCTATGTGATCTCATATCAAGTGGTTACACCAATTTCAAAAGTTATTCCACATCATAATATTGAGCTAACAATCATCCATGTTGACAAACATAATAGGAAATAATTTTTATTACAAATAATAGTCAAGAAAGGTCAAATAATGTAACACCTATCTAGTGGCTACATGTATCATTATCAACACTAAATGACCTGAAAAAATCCAATGGGATGTCTATACATGTGTAGCCCATCAAATGAAGGTTAATCCAATTATTTAAGTTGTGTGCCCAATGTGTTGGAATTATTAAAAATATTTCACATAATAGGATAAATGAAACATAAAATTTAGGATAAGCATTATACCACCCACTAGAAAAATGAAGAAGATACAGACAGAATCCTAATGTCTAAGATAGCATTCGGTTCCTTCTCCCTTGACTTCAAACTCTAGTACCAGAACACCAAGATTGGTAGAATCAGGTTACCAAAGTTTAATACCTAGAAAGAGGGGGTTGAATCCAATTAAAAGGAATTCCAAAATCCTTAGAAGTGATCCATGTGGTTCCTAGGGGTCAATAGGAAAATACTAAATCAATACGGGTTCAGATGGTATTGGGGGTATTTATATACAAGCCGTTAAAAGGAGGACCATAATGTTTCCACATAAACCATGCTATAGAACCATGTAACATAGTGTATGGTATGAAAAAAACCAAGAAACCACATATAAATCTTTCTTATCCAAATAATATCCAAGATCTATGATGTTTTCTATTCCATAAATCCTATAAACCCAAGGATATACTATGATGTAGCCAAAGACCCCATGCCACAACACCCCCAATCCCAAAGGGATTGCTATGTTGTATCTAGTATCCATGCCAATGGGGAGTTAAAATTGGAAGAACATGCTAATTTTTTCCCCATGGACCTTATTCCGCAACCACCATCTATATACTAGACTACCTAGCCAACCTACACCACCAGCATCTTCCAAACTACAATTATGCCAAATTTGATAGTAGCCTGGGATGGTAGAATTCTTATTGGTGATTACACAAAACCTCTTTCAAGTCTATTATATGTTCCTTGTATATCTCCTAAGGTAATACATACCAAATTCTTCTCATGTATTAAACTTAGTGTTCATACCCCAAAAGAATCATCTTTCTTATAATGATGAATCAGTTGAGATTCTGGACCATACAAAGAAAGTGCTATGAAACAAGACAACTCACTTGGTCACTGTTTTATGGTGCAACTAAAAGCTTGAGAAATATATTTAGGTACATGATAATGTAATGAGGTAGAAGTATCCTCAATTGTTGGTACCAAAGAGATAATCTTTGAGTATTAAATTCATTTTAGGGGGGGGGGGGGAGAATGTAATACCATGAGATTTTGTGAAATATCTTATTTTAAATAATACATTTTTTATATTTTTCATTACACACAACATTGAGTTTAGATATGATTACATGAAATTGTAATTTTATCTTGAGTTACATGAAACATTTAGTTTAGCTTGTGTTACATGGAACTCTGAGTTTAGCCTCTATTACACACAACACTGAGTTTAAATGATACATTACATACTATTAAAATATTATTATTTAATACGATAGTCATAGAATACCCATTAGAATTATGGGTATAAATAGGATCAACTAAATTATGAAAATTTATGGTTTACACATGTATATAAAATTAATTCTTTAATGATTAGTTAATTATAAATGAAAATAAAAAATATTTGTCGCTTATTGCATATTTATTTTTAAAATTATTTTTTGATAATTTTAGAAAATGTATTTGAAAAAAGTAAATTCGTTTTTTAAATCATCATGTAAATATTATCTTAGTGTAATGTTTTGATAATTTTTTGAGAATATAAAATTTTAGATGACTAGTGAAAAATACTAGTTTTCATTAAGAATTATCATTTCTATTAAAGAATTAAAAAACATAAAAAAAAATTTAATATGGTTTTAAAAGAAAAATTATTTCAATTATATACCAATTAATCTAATTTATTTTATTATAATAAATTTAAAATTTAATTTTGATATAATTGTTTTTAACTTTTTAACTTTTTCACTTTGGAAAACCAATTTCTTATCGCATCTGCGGGTTTAATTTTAAATTAATTTTTACCACTTTTATGATTGGAATTATGGAAAATATATTCCATATTTAGAATAAAAATAATTTAAATTATATGATATGGTAAAATTAATTTTTAGTTAAAATTAGTAGTAAAAATAGAAAAAATTAATTACCGTGGTTAAGGTCAAAACGAGTTTACCAGGGGGTTAAACTAAAAATATAAGGGGTGAAATGACCTAGAAAATTGTCCAACACCCATTTAATGTCCATATTTATAACTTATAACATATAATTTTAGATAACGACCCATTTTGGATCCTTGTGGCATGTGAAAAATGTTTTTACACTTTATTCTTTTCAAAACATCCAAGTGTGTCCTCTCCCCCACTTTTAAAATTCCACCCCTCTCCTATCTTATTCACACTTCCAAAACAAATTACTTCAGAAAATAAATTAAAAAATATAATCATTAAATACCTAAACACATATTATCGTCCCTCATGATACCATAAATCCAATCTAGGATGGATTTAGGTTAAACCTAAAGAGGTTGTCCAAGGAAGAGGCAATGTTTTAAACTGTGCATTTTTATTTTACTTCTTATAAAAAAATACATAAAATTTTATTCATATATATTGATATAATAAAAAAAGAATATAACATATACTGATATGTTATTATTTTATTTTCATAACTGATATCCATCTCCTCTTCCATCAAATGGGATGCAAAATCACCATTCATGTGTACGAAAAACTACCACTTTGAGAACTGATATTATTCATTTTCCATCACCACATATTAAGGATGGATATAATGAATGATTTAATGTTTAAATATATTATATTTATTATAGTATTATATATTTGGAATTATAAAATCACATATACCATCTTACATTATATTCTGTGGGAATATGATAATGTCGCTTGTGTGTGCGACAGACTACCGCCTCATGAAGCGATGTGATTTATTTTTATGAATGATTTAAATAGAAGGTAATATGAAAATATTTAATTAAAAATATATGATATATATGAAATAAAATATATTTTTTAATTTTAATATATTATTTACCTTTTGTTCTTTGATTCTGTCAGGAAAATGGAAACAACTTTCATGTGTACTCATGGCCTTACATTTCTATTAATGTTGTACTTAATTTTTTGTATGTAACTTTTATGGATTAATATAAATAAATATATAATTAATATATTTGATATTAATATCATGGTTAAAATTATTTAAATTATTTAATGATGATCAAATTAATAAGTCAAGAAATAAAAAATCAAAACATATATGAAAAACAAAGAAATTATTACCTGAAACTCGACTTTATCATGGAATTATTGGTAAATGGGTAATAAAAATTCATAAGAAAATAATATATGGTATGATATATATATAATTATGGTTATTTTATATTTTAATAATAAACTTATATTTACTATAAAGGAGTTTTTAATGTGTATAAAGGATGTCGAGACTTATAGAAAGGGATTTCTGTCTCACTTCATATTTAATGAGACAAAATCCATATTAATCACATATTTATTTTATGTGGTGTATATAATTCCCATGAATTTATTTTATGATTATTATACATAATATTACTGGGATTTACAAATCCATTTTAGTACCTCTCTTTTATGGGGTTTATGGTTCAAAAGTTACCAAAACAATATGGGTTTTTTTTGTCTCAAATTTCCTTCTTTGGGACATAAGTTATGTTATGAACCTATATTATTCTATGAGGTGTATATACTTCTCCTTTGATATGGTATATCATGAATATCATTATTTTTATGGTATAAAAGTTTCATTTTGTGTTATTTTTAATAGATCCTATGATTTAAAATATACCAAAGTGGTAATGGTTTGATGTTATAATCTCATTATTTATCAGGATTGTTTATGATTATGATTTAGATGATGAAATATTTTGATTTATTTATAATTAAATTAAAGAATTTTTTTATCCTCTAATTATGTCATGATAATACATTTTCCCTTTATTTTCCTCTCTTTATGTGATAAAGAGTTTGAAATAATGTTTTTAAGAATAATTAACGTTATTTTTCTCTTCGGTTGAAAAAAACTTTTTATTCTATATACAAAATTTCTAAAAATGTTTTTAGAAATGTTTTAAAATTCTAAAAAATATTTATTAAATACATTTTTACCCATGTTTTACCTTTTTACAAAGTATTTTAAAAGGAATATTGATTCTATTTTGAAAAAGAAATCCCATTTGGATCTTACTAAAAAATCTGAATGAAATTTTTGTTTTAATTTTTATAGAATGAATAAAATATTCCGCTTTCATGACCATTATTTTCTTTTAAGATTACTTTATATTTTTTTCAATGTAAATTTTAATGAAAAAGGTTTTTAAAATATTTTATGTTTTAAAAAGTTTTTTTAATCTAGAATGGATATTTTCCTCAAGAAATGTTTTAAGTGTTTTTTAATTCTCCTTAATAGGTTTTAAAGGTTATTTTTCAAGAAAATGATTTACAAAATATTTTTATAACTTTATAGTTTTTAAAAGGTTATTTTTAATGAAGGTTTATTTTCATCTTGAAATTTTTTAAATTATATTTAAGTATTTGTTTATAAGTTTACAATGTTATTTTCTAATAAAATGATTTTGAAAATATTTTATAAATTTTTAGTTTTGATAAGTTATTTTCAAAGTGGAAAAGATATTTTCCTAAAAAAATATTCCAAGTGATCATTCAGAGTCATTTTCATTCTAATATGATTTTTTTGATATTACTTATGATTTACTAGGGATATAATCCAAGGATACCATTATTATTATTTATTTTCACGGTTTATTTTTGTGATGGAAGGATGTTTATGAAACCTATTTATCTTACATGGGTTATACCATGATAATATACTTATGAAAAACATTTATTTTTTCATGGTTCATCCTATGACATCATTATAAAATTATTATGATACCTTTTTTCTTACCACATGTTATTTTATGTTCAAATGTTTATGAAACCCTTTTCATTTAATGGGTTATGATACGATTAATGTTTAATAATCTTTTCGAACACATACATATAATTTTTATTAAGTGATGGGTGGGAACTATATCTCCTTCAAATGAATTGTGTAAATACTGATATCTCATGAGAGAAATAAGACTATAATGGGGTGTGAACCAAGTTCAGTAAAGGTATTTTCTCACTATAATAGTCTTAGGAGTGAGCCCTGACTACAACTATGGTTTGGGGAGTGAAACCATACCACTATGATAGTTTTTGAAATAAAACGTTACTAATAAAGATATTATATTATAATATTTTTTGTAGGACACAAATCTATGTCTTATTCTAATGTTATATTCCTATAACTCATATTATTTGAATCCATTATGATTCATTTATTATGAAATGTTAAGATTTATGTCATATATCATGTTTACGATCTATGATAAGCAAGTTATGGTTTTATAATGTTATTCTACTGTTCTCATACCCTTATGACCAAGTTTTGTTGATATCTACCTTGTTTACCCTTACCAAGCATCTGAGCTCACCCTTTCTTATGTTTCCTTTCCCCAGGTTTTGAAGAAAGGTTTTAGGTATGTAAGGTTTATGAATAGTACTAAATGGGATGATCTTTTTGGGAGACTATAAAGATCTTTCATTAAGTAAGGAGATAGTGTATCTAGTCTCTAAAGACACTATACCTATATGGTCCATGAGAATGTATTTTTGAAATGTATTGAATATTCATCTAAAAATATATAATATTTGAGTATGAGAAGTTCAGGTCTCTATAGTTGGTATCATGGAAAAGGTTTAGTTAAAATTTTAAAACTAGGATGAGAAAAATATTGTGAGATCCATAAATATATATATAATTATAATTATAAGGATAATTCAAATTATAGGAAAATGTATTGGAATTTTGGAAAAGGATAGAGGGAGTGGTTTCAAAAAAATTACATCCCCACATGGATACTACAAGTGGATTTGGATCTAGTACAGAGGTACCTAGGGGTAATAACTATGAAAAGGGCATGTTGATACTAACTCAATATTCACCTACTGTATGCCAACATGCCTTGTTACACACCTAGTTTGACACTCTTGGAGGATATGCTCTGGAAATTCACAAAGTCCTTATGAACCATCAGGAATTATTTGAATAAATACCATGAATGACCTAGGTTAAGCCTAATTTTCTATATATTGAAAATAATGTGTCATGATTTAGACGTACTATATGTGATTATTCGTGACTATGTTGTTTTACACCATTAATATTATTGCTTACACTTTGATTTTTTTCTTTTAGTTAATGGATGGAACCTTAAGGAACAATGTAAATGTAGAGTATAATATAAAATTAAATGATTATCCTATTGAGGATCCAAAAATTATGAGATCTAGAATTAAAAATTCTAATTACTGTGATTACACAACTTTCTCAATCTATGAATCACACTGAACATGAAAACGAGAAAATGAGGTAATAACTTTCTATTGAGTACTTTATGAGGCGACGTCCACCTTATTTTAGTGGTTATGGTGTTCCACTAGTTTCTGAAAAATGTATAAATACAATTGAGAAGTTATTTTCCATTCTATAATGTTCAGAGTAAGAAAAATTCATTTTGGATATCTATCACTTGAAAGGTTATGTAAATAAATGCTGGAATCTTATCAAGAATATGATATGAAAAGATAAAATTGAATCCATGGAATAAGATTAGTTAAGGAAATTATTTTTCAATAATTAATTTTCTTGTATTTGTCACATGAAAATGGATAAGGAATTACTTGAGTTAAGGGAAAATTATGAT
The DNA here is from genome assembly GCA_963277665.1 of Viscum album. Lineage (NCBI taxonomy): Eukaryota > Viridiplantae > Streptophyta > Magnoliopsida > Santalales > Viscaceae > Viscum > Viscum album. Next base: position 573,510,688 of record OY728151.1, read on the forward strand.
TAATTCATTGGTACCTAAGAGTCAAATTTTACAGGACTTGTGAGGTATGCTTCTGGTATGATCATCCAACCTAAAAGTAAGGTTGATTGATTCTTTAATGCCTCAAAACCAAGTCTTTGAAGGGAATTGGCCATACGATAATTTAACAGCTATAGGGAAATAATTAGTTGTATAATCAAGGTATAAATGGAGATTGATGTTAACCAATAATCACATGGTTTTGATAATAAAAGAAATATGGAATTCAAAGGAAATTCTAAAATCCACAGAGAAAAGAATATGAGCATCCTTTCATGCTCAAAGTGTGGAAGAAAACATGGAGGAAATTGTATTAAGGTGTTTATAAAAATGTTTTAAGTGTGGTAAGGAAGGTTATAGAGAAATTTATTTCTAAAATGATGGGAATAATTTAGCTAATGATGAAAATTGAGAGAATGATGCAGAAAATTCACCACACACACTTCAGTGTTTAAAATGTAAGTAGTTTAGGAATTATATGAATCAATGCCCCAATTCAAGGTATAATGAGGATGATAAGCTACAATAACATATAAAGACAAAGTATAAAAGGAAGTCTTATGAAATTAAATTGGATGAAGTAAATCATTATACTTAGGTCACACTTATCTTCCACTCCTTAGTTGGAAAATTAATATTTGATTTTTTATGAAGTAACCCTATAAAAATCTTATTTTTCATCCTTAAGAAGAACTTGATGTGATTATGAGAATTGATTATATCCATCCACATGAATTTTGGAGTAGTGAAATCACATTTTATATTCCATCGGTGCAAGGATGAACCCATGCTTCCAATGTAAATGTTTTTTCCTTATATAATTTCTTATTTAAGGAATAATGGGTGAATTATCTTTTGGGAGTGTATATGTATCCATGTAAGATTAACTTAATAGATATAGATACCATCATGGATTTATGAGTTTAAGATTTATCATAAGTTAAAAGTGGTTTAGACACCATTTTAGGTTTTATGTAATGGGATTTTATCAAGATTGAGGATATTTTTAGAGACATTTACTGAAATATAAACCTTTAGTTTTGTATATGTTTTAGTGAAAATGATATTTGAGGAGGAATGCCTATTATAGAAATATGATAGGTATTGGTAACCTTTAGGGTTTATATTATATTTTATGTTAAGGTAATTATAGGTAATTATAATTTTAAAATATTTTAGTAATTATATAGTTTTGGAAAAGGGATAACCTAAAATACGAGTGACAACCTATTGTATCCAGCAAAGTCACATGGCTTAAACCCACAACTGAAGGATGACAAGGGTATTTCACCTATAATTGGACTACATGTGTATTTATGGTGGAAAAATGAAGAGAGATATTGATGATTATATATCTCAGTTCTTGGTATGTCAGAAAGTCCTCATTTAGAGACTAAATTTTATAGGGATGCTACAACCATTATGTATACAAGAATTGAAATGGGAAAAATTCCCCATGAATATTGTCCTCAGACTCCAAAAAACATCTAAAGAGAATAAGCTCTATGGGTTTAAGTCGATATCCTTATGAATTCAGAAAACTTTATATTTATTAGATAGTATTTATGTGTGGATTATATTTTCAAGATATAAATTTTGGAAGAGTTAAGGTTTCAAAAAGTAATACATTCCGTTGTATTTGATCAAGATACTAGGTTTATCTTGATGTTATGATGTAGTATTCAGGAAACTCTTGATACAGATTTGAGTTTTAGTTCTATGTATCATACTCAAATTGATAGTTAGTCTAGAAGAAAAATTATAAACCAAGAGGATATGATAATATCCTTTTCTATGTATTCTAATGGTGGTTGGGATTAACACCTTCCTCTAGTTGAATTTTTATATAAAAATTTATTTCACTCAATAATTCATATTAATCCTTATGAATCTCTCTATTTAAACAAGTTTATAAATCTAATATAAAATAATGAAGTTTCAGAATGAAATATATTAGGACCTGAGATAGACGATGAAATGAAAAATAAGGTTAGAGCCATCCAACAACACATAAGGGAAACAGAAAGTTAATAGAAAAGATGCGATGATAATCATCGATGTGATATATAATTTTATGTTTCTGGGAAAGTGTTTCCATTAATTTTTACAAGGAATAAATAATGGAAAACTAATCCCTATTTATATCACCCCCTTTGAAATTCTTGATAGTATAGGGATAATAGCTTATTGATTGGTGCTTCCACTGAACCTCTCTCAAGTCCATGATGTGTTCCATGTATCACTAATGAGTAAGTAAATACCTGATTCTTCACATGTACTAAACTCAAACTTCATGCTACTAGAGAATGGAATTTCTTATAAGGAACAATCAGTTGAGATTATAGATCATACAGAGTAAGTACTATGAAACAAGACCACTCACCTAGTTTATTTTTTTTGTGGTAAAACCACTATCGTGAGGAAGATATGTGGGAACCTAAATATGTAATGAGGTAGAAGTATCCTTAGTTGTTGTTAACAAAGTGATGAAATTTTAGTGAAATATTCTTTTTAATGGGGGTAGAATGTATCACCCCTGTATTTTGTGAAATATCTTTTTTCAAATATTTTTTTTGTTTATTTTGTGTTACACACAACACTATGATTTTATTGTGTTACAAACAACACCAATTTTATCTTAAATTACATGAAGCATTGTGTTTAGCCTGCATTACATGAAATAATGATTTTCTCTTACATTACATGCAACATTGAATTTATAAAAAACATGACATAATATTAAAATATTATTATTTAATATGATAGTTATCGCTTAGGAATTAGAATATAGGGTATGATTCAGATTAACTAAATTATGGAAATATATGGTTGAAACATGTAAATAAAATTAATTCTTTGGTGAAATTAACTATAAATGAAAAAAAAATTTGAAAATAAAGGAATTATTTTTATGTACACAAATGTGTTTTACAACAAGAAATTAAGAAAATTAGTTCTGGTGAATGATATTAAGAGAATGAAAATATTATATCTTCATTGAAATGTTTAGAATTCTTATTATTTGTTTTCTAAGTATGAGATAAGAATAATAAACATAACATAATTATCACATTTGTACATCAATTATTTTTTTAAAATCATATAGGAAAGACTGTTAGGAAAAATTAACAAACTTTATGAGCATGGAGATGGTAGGTCATACAAACACATGAGTAACATTCCCATTTTTCATTGTTCATTATAGAAAGAAGGTAAGTAAAAATTATAATTATATAATGAAAATTATATCATAAATAACATATTATTTATTTATATATACTTACATATAACATTATTATGGCGTGGTGATTAAAAAGGAAGAATCACATTGCTTCTAGGATGCGATAGTCTACACATCCACGAACGATGTTATCACTTTTTTAGCGTGTGAAATGAAAAGAAGAAAATGATATGTTATATGACTAGGTAGATAATTTTATCATGAATATAATAAATATTTAATTTATATCATATATTTTTGTTAAATCCATCCTTAATAGATTTCATGTAAAGTGTGAACGAATATTATCTCTTTGAGGAGGCGGTAGTCCACACGTCCACAAACAAGGATATCATATTCCAACAAAAATGGAAAGAATTAAGGTATGTGTTATATAATAATTTCATAAGTATTAATATATTTTAAATATCTTATATATATTATGAAATCAGTGATTATATCATTATTACCAACCTTGAAATGTGGTACTGGTTCAATGAACGATATTAGTTTGTGAGGTGGTAGTCCACTGTACACACGAATGGTGATTATGTATTAATTTTTGTGGATGTGTGTGAGGGTGTAGGTATAAACTTTAAAATTACTAAATTTTAGTATATTTATTATACTAAGGTCTTTATATAATCATGTAATAATAATAATTGAAGGAGTGGATAAAGAAATAAAACAAAAGATCTCGTTGAAGAATGTTACCTCTACTTCAGGTAAATCCTTTTTCTTTGAACCAAAGGACTCCCTTAGATTTATTTTTGCCTATATATAGACATATAGGATGATAGGAATTATTTTTGTAGCTAATTTGGTTAGGGATTTTATGAGACAAAGGGTTTGAGAGGTGTGAATAATCGAGGAGGGTAAGTGCTTTTTTATAGTGGAGGAGGAGTGACATTCTTGTAAATATAAAAAGGTAAACACTATTGGGAGGTATATATTACATAACGGGCCTCCAATAATGATCCTAATTATATCCAAGAAGGTATATGGTCGAATAATGTTTATAAAATTGTGTTTTTACATGTGTCTTGTTCATTTGTACCCTTAATATTAAATGTTAACCACTAAGTAAACTCATTTTTACCATAATCATTGTAATTAATTTTAATTACTTTTACTAATATTTTTGGTAAAATAATTATTTTACCATATTATAAATAATAAATTATTATTATTAAAAAAATGGAATTCATTTTTTCAAATTAAAATCATACAATTATCATAATTTAATTTAAACTTAATCCTGTAGACGGAACGATAAAGAGGGGTTTTAAAGTGAAAATGTTCAAAAGTTTGCAAAGTTTTTATATCTAAAATCAATATAAAGATGATTAAAATTACCTAAAATTGATTAAATTTTATAAAATTGATATAATTTTACCTTAAAACCAATTAAAAATATAATTTAACCTTATAAATTATTTAGATGAAAAAGTAGTTTTCAATTAACATCCAGTATTTTTTACTATTCATCAAAACATGAAACTTCTCAAAAAAAACCAAAAAATCACTAAAAGTAAATTTTAATATTAAAACTTCAAAAATGATGTTTATTTTTTCAAATAAAATTTATAAAAGTGTAAAAATTTATTTTTAAAACAAGGTTTCTATTAAAAGGCAGTAAAACCGCCTTTTAAAAATTTATAGCTTTTTATGCTCAAAATTGGATTTATTTTTATCTTAAGACTATAAAAATTATTGTATGAATTGAAAAATATTTGGTTGAACATATGAGATGTAAATTTTTCTAATTTATTTTAATAATATTAATTGATTTATTTTATTAATATAAAATTCTATTCTAGTCATAAAAAATAGTTTTTCATAAAACACATCCTTTATATTCAATTTATTTTTATTTTAATTTATAATTTTTTGGCCAAAAAATAACTAATTATATAAACATGTGTAAAATGTATATTAATTATTTATTTAATCATGTTAAATCATGTCATTCATGTGACTTTGTGATAACTATCTTATTAAATATTAATATTATATAGTTGCTCTATAAAAATCAGCGTTGAGTGTAACATAAATCATCAAAGGAACTCGATATTGTGTGAAACGAAAGATAAAATTGGTGTTGTATATTATAAAAGATAAAATATATATTAATTTTAACACAATATATTAAATAATTTAAATTAATTTGAAAAAATATATTTCATAAAATCTCAGGATGTTACATCCTACCCCCCTTAAAATGAATTTATCCACCAAAACTCGTATTGGTTATCAAAGGATTAATGTTTTTTAGAATTTAATTATTGAAACCAACACATTAAAAATAAAATAAATAAAAAATCCCATAAAAAGGGAAAGTGGGAAACATAAAGGCCACCAAAAGTTACGCATACCTAGGATTCCATATATGGAGAACATAGGTGGGAATGTTGGAAAATCATAAATAATTATGGAGATTAATTGATATCATTGATCATAAATAAGTGAATGGTCAATGTAAAGTTAAGGGACTAAAAAAATAAATATTGGATGATCAAAAATACCTTAAATTCTTCAGAATTAAATGTACTAGGATAATACTTTTGTTTCAAGATCCTTTTCCTAGAGTTAAATAATTATCTTATCATCTAGACCAAGAGAAAAAGAAAAAGGAATTATACTTAATTGATGAGTATAATGTCATAATTTATTGAATTTCCACAATAATATCATATTTCTATCCAAATAATGAGTATTCAAGATGAATTTGGAATTCCTGAAGCACTTAAATCAACTTTTAGAGATGACATAACCATGAAAGAGATAATCAAGATATTCTACCCATATTTTTACATTAACCAAAGACAAAATGTTTACAACATGGTAAGATAATTCCCAAAATTAGTAAACCATAAAATTATACACTAATATTTAAAATAAAATAGTAATAAACAAAGTTAAAACTAAATTATTCCATAAATATCTATCTTTAAGATTCCCTAAATATTTCTTTACTATGATTGAAACCCAAAGATTAGAAGGATTTGATCTTATATTCTTCCAATATAATTCAACCATTATTACTCAAATAAAATCCCATGTGTTTCAAACATAATATTTAACAATAAAAAATGTCATGGTAACCGGGACATCCTGTAGGCCCGTGGTAGTGTTTGAAACCCTTATCAAACTTCAATCATGGGTTTAAGCCCCACTACCTTGCCAAATGTGACGGGTTGTCACTGAGTATACAAATTGTCCATTTTTTATTTAAACATGAAAATAATTCCTCCACGAAAACACTTCATTTTGATCCTAGGGGTTAAAATATCTCATCCTAAAAAAATCAAAAATTACTTTAATATGTCATCGATTAAAACCTCAATTGGGTATATAATACTTTAAACTTATAATCATCCTTAATATTATACACTTATAAAGGAATCCACAACAATTAGGATAACCTCATATGAAAGCATCATAATCTCTAAAGTTATCTAAACTAAAATTTTATACCAAATATAATAGCCCAGAACCCACACTCCCAGATCCTATGATGAAATCCATAACTTTACATTCCTTGCTTTGATACCGATAATTATGACCCAAAATTTCCATCTAAACTTTATAAAATCAAAAGGAAAACTTCCATCACTTACATAATAGAGTAAATTTTAGGTTTATAGTTTTAGAGAATTAGGAAAAAAACCTATGTAAACAATTTACATGAATTTAAATGAGCATTTCTACCACTTAACCCATCCTTTCAATTTTAGATTACTACATCATCATCATCCAGATGACATCCATTCTAGATATAACTTTTCTAACTTCATTCCTTAAAACTTGGGGAAAAGGAAACATTATAAGGGCGATATCAGATGCTCATTAAGGATAAACATAATAATTAACAATTTAATGTCATCAATGAACATAAGAGTGCATTGGGTATAATGACATAATCAAATAATATGATTGATTCATAAAATAAATCATACACATAAATACCCGAATCATCAAATATGAAAACATAAAAAAGGAAATAATCATTAGAATTAATAACCAAGTGCCATGTGATATCAATATCAATCATTAGAAACATTATAAACCCATAGAAAGAATATGGAAAACATGTACATACTTGGTTCATCTTTTTCAGTTCACTCTTTTATTCACACTTACAAATGGAATGACCATATTATTCACTTCCATACCCAATGCATTGAAGGTATATCACAGACCCACCTGTCGTTGGTTTATCACATAACTGACCTTCATTGGTTATCATATAACCATACATCATTGGTTTTTCATGTAACCACCCATAATTATTTTATCGTGAAACCAATCGTCATGTTTTTTCATGTATCCCATCGTAAAATGTCCAAGTACAGTTATATAACACATTAAAGATTTCATTTCCTTGTAAAATAATAGGAACCAACATTATTACTTTTATAACAGGATTAACTCATGAAAAAAATGGGTTCTATAAAAATATTTTTCAAAAATGATTAACTCGTAGATAGAAATAGTTTCAATAAAAATCTATTTAGAACATGATTAACCCATGGAAAATAAATAGGTTCCATAAAAATATCTTTGGAATATGATAAACCCATGAAAAAATGGGTCCAATGACAAACTCTTGGAAACATAACTAACCCATAGAAAAGAAATGGGCTCCATAAAAATATATTTGGAACATGATTAACCCATAAGAAATAAATTATTTCCATGACAATATCTTTGCAATATGATTAATCCATTAAAAATAAATTAGCTTAATAACAATCTCTTAAAAACATGATTAACCCATGGAAAATAAATGGGTTCCATAAAAATATCTTTAGAATATGATTTAACCATGTAAAAGAAATGGGTTCAATAACAATCTCTTGAAAAAAAGATTAATCCATAAAAAACGGGTTCTATAAAAATCTATTTATAACATTATTAATAAATGTAAAAGAAATGGGTTTAATAATAATCTATTAGGAACAAGATTAACCCATGAAAAATAAACAGGGTCTATAAGAATCTCTTTAGAACACGATTAACCCATAGAAACGAAGTGGGTTTAATTACAATCTCTTTGAAACAATATTAACCCATGGAAAATAAATGGGTTCCCTAACAATATATTTAGAAGATGATTAACCCATAGAAAATAAACAGGTTCCAAAACATTCTCATTGAAACACAGTCTTCCCATGAAAAAACAAGTTTCATAAAAATATCTTTGAAACAATATTAGTCCGTCCATAAAATAATGAGAATGGTATCAATAAAAAATATCCCCATTTTACGATAAGTAACAACATGGGTTATTTATATTTACAAATGTAAATCCCATTAAAATATCATTAAAAACATTCGTGAGGAATATAATATTTAAACCTTCCAAAGTGTCCCATACCACATCGAAATATTTGAATAAAAATACCCATGAGTGGAATAATGTTAAGTTAAAATTATAATATATTGATAATAAGTATATTAATGATATAACATGTCAAAGGGGAATTATATACACCTCATAAAATATGTTAGGTTTATAACATAATTAATGTCTCAAAGAAGAAAAATTGTGATAATAATCTATTACTACTTTGGAAACTTTGAAACCATAAAACCCATGAAAGAGAGACAATCAGTTGGATATTTAAATAATTGTAAATTTAATTATAATAATAATAAAATACATTCATGATTAATTTATACACCAAACAATAAAAATTTGGTGAATTTGGAATAGGTCTCGCAGAAATTAAAGTAGGACTAGAAATCCCCTTACAACTGTGGTGTCATTTGAATTGAAAACCCAAAAACTAATAATAATAAAATTAAAATTTTAAATAAAATTAATATAAAATATTTTATGATATTATATATCAAAATTTACATTATATACCACACAAAAAAGAAGTAAGAAAAAAAATTTACATTTATCTCACATATGTAAAAAGTGAGATAAAAATCCCTTAACATGAGTTCGATTTGTCATGATTGTACTCAATATTCCTGAATAATAAACTTATGTTAATAATTTAATTTATTAATAACCATTTAAAAGTTTATTATTACTTTTATTTCACTTACTGACAAGTTATATACAATTACTAAATCAATAATGATTAAGTCAAATGTTTTGACCATATTTGGCTTATGTGTCAAAACTGACTTTGATGGGTGAACTATGATCAATGAGGTAATTATTTAAAAATATAAAAAATAATAACTATGAAATAATTATCACATGTTTACATCAATTATACTTTTTAAATCATACAGGAAATATGGTTATCAAAAATGAACCAACGTTATGATCATTAAGACGGTAGGCCATACGTACGCATGAGTAATGTTCCCATTTTCCAATGATCATTATGGAAAGAAGGTAAGTAAATTTTATATTCATATAATGAAAATTATATCATAAATAACAAATTGTATAATCATATATAATTATATATATCATTATTGTAATGTGGTGATTAAAAAGGAAGAATCACATCGCTTTGAGGAGGTGATAGTCCACACGTCCACAAACGACGTTATCACTTTTTCAATGTGTGAAATAGAAGAATTAAAATGATATTTTATATGAAAATATAGATAATTATTTCATTAATATAATAAATATTTATTTTATATCTTTTGTTTTTATTAAATTCATCCTTATTACATTCCATGTAAACTGTGGACGAACCCCATTGCCTTGAGGAGGCGGTAGTCCACATGTCCCCCAACGCTGTTTTCGTATTCCAAAAAATGGAAATCATAGAGGTATATCTTATATAAAAATTAAATAAGTATGATTAAATTATTAATATAATATATATATATATATCATATAATAATAGTAATTAAATTATTATTCCCAAAGTTTGAAGTTGGTAATGGAAGAACGGACAATATCCTTTTGCGAGGTGGTAGTCTGCCGTACACATATGATTGCGTATCCCATTTGATGTAAGTGTGTGAAGTTGTAGGTATAGAACTTAAAATAACAACATATTATTATATTTGTGATAATAGGTTTATTATATAATCTTTTAATAAGAATATTTTAATGGGTGTATAAAGAAATAAAACAAAAGATCTCGTTGAATAATGTTACCTCTTCTTCAGGTACCTCCTTTTGGTTTGTACCAAAGGAATTCCTTGAATTTATTTCTGAATACAATTAGGATTATAAAATGAGATGAGATATTTTTTTAGCTTATTTTTTCTTGTTTTTTATAATAAAAAGGTATTTATAGGTGTGAAGTAGTGGGAGGGGTGAGTGCCTTTTTATAGTGGAGGGGGAGTGTCATTCTTGTAAATATAAAAAGTTAAACACTATTGGGATGTCTCTGTTACATAATGTGCCTAAAATAATGATTAAAATTTTAAAAAATATGAAATATTGTCTAATAATGTCCATACAATTATTTTTTAACATGTTTCTAGGTGAGTTGACAACTTAAGATTAAAGTTTAACCACAGAGTAAACTCATTTTTACCTTAGTCGTTATAATTAATTTTAATTACTTTCACTAATATTTTTGGTCAAAAAATAATTTTACCTTTTTATAAATTATATAATATGTGTATTATAAATATTTAATCCATTTTTACAAATTAAAATCACATAAGTTTCAGAATTTAATTTAAAATTAACACTACATACATAACAACAAAGCGAGTTTTTAATGTGAAAATCTTCAAAAGTTTCCTAAGTTATTATATCAATATTCACAATGAAAATGATTCTAATAAACTAAAATGTACTAAATGATATAAAATTTATCTAATTATACTTTTAAACATATTAAAAATATAATTTATCCTCATAAATTTTTTAGATGAAAAAGAAATTTTCAATTAAAATCTAGTATTTTTCACTATTTATCAAAACAAAAAACTTCTCATAAAAATACCAAAAATTAATAAAAATTAAATTTTTATATTTGTATTTAAAAAAATAATTTTATTTTTTCAAATAAAAATTATAAAAGTTTAAAAATTTATTTTTTTCAAAATATTCCATTAAAAGGTGGTAAAGCTACCTTTAAAAAATATACAAGTTTTTATCCTTAAAATGGATTCATTATTATCATAATACTATATAATATTAATGGATTAATTGAATAATATTTTATTTTATATGTAAAATATATCATTAATATATTTAAATAATAGTGATTAATTTAATTTATTAATATAAAACTCCATTCTAGTCATAAAAATTTGTTTTTTATAAAACAAATCCTTTATATTCAATTGATTTTTATTTTTAATTTATAGTTAATTCATAAAAAAATAATTAATTAAATAAAAATGTGTAAATCATATATTAATAATTTATTTAATCATATTAAATTACACTATTCTAACATCTATGTGATAACCATCATATTAAATATTAATATTATATTGTTTCTCTATAAAACTTGGTCTTGTGTGTGACATAAATCATAAAAGGAACTTGATGTTGCGTACAATGAAAGATAAACTTGGTGTCGTTTGTGATACTAAATAAAATATGTATTTCATGAAGTGAAATATAATAAATAATTTAAATTAAATTGAAATAATATATTTCATAAAATCTCAAGATGTTACAGTTATAATTGGAGATGAGGTTGGAACTGAATTCGAGGTATGCGTCCTTATTTAAGGGTTTTTACCATGAATTACCTTTAAATTGATAATATAATTTGGTTTTAGTTGTTCAAATTTCTATTTAAATTATTTATGATTGAAATTTATTCTAGGTTTCATGCGATTCATGGGATGGCTTGGAAATTTAGAGTTTAAAAGCGGGTTTTCCAAATAACAGAGCTTGTATGCACTCCATGTGTTTGATGAAATCAATCAAAGGTATTTATTTGGTTTTAAATGGATTTATAATTGGTTTTATAAATTTTTTTACCTTATTGAAAGAATTTTTATAAAATGGGCATTTAGTATTGTGAGATGTATTTTCATGGATTGACACTTGTTTGAGATTAGGTTTCCATAGAGTGGCACATGGGTTAACTTTGGTGTGAGTGAGGGTTTTTTTGGAAGGTCATGATAGCCTTTGGGGAGGAAGACTACGATGGATTACATTTTGGTTCCCAAGGTATCATGATATCCTATGGTTTAAAAAATGTGATAACATCCATTTGGTTGCTGATAGACCATGATCGCTCTTGGATTTGGGCCAAGGGAATACCATGCGAACTTCCATTTTACTTATCCATCTTTCATAATTTGTATAAAATCACTCACATTAGACCCTTATGGTTATATCCCTAGGCACACTTACTCATTATAGAGGGGTTTATATGCTTTTATGCATTCTATTGGTTCCATGTTTAGTGTTATGATTTATGTTATACCCATTTTCATTTATTGGTTATATTGTGATGATGATTATGATTATACTTTGTTTGGACTTGTTGGGGGTGGGTTGATCATGTTTTTACTTGTGAAATTTTTTATTTATTTGAGTCATATTAAATATTATTTTGAAAATACATCTATTTTAAAGGAAAAACCAAAGGGATTTCAATGGATTATTTTAATGAAAATGGTGGTCAATGTGGTTTGGTTTAGAAAAGTGTTTTAAAACTAATTTATTGGTTTGGATGGGAAAAAGAATTAAATAGATTCATAGTGGTATATTCCTAGGCAATGTTCCTCACACAATATATATGCCTTTAGGTGTATATATATTTCATTTTATAGGACCTATGTAAAGGAAAGGGAACCATGTACCTGGGTGGCTCTTCTTGAATACCAACATCCATATTTTTTTGGAGGATATGTGGTTTTGTGTAGTTGTTCATGAGGATTCATTATAGGATTTTCACTTATTGGTATTTGTGTATAGGCCATGTTTAGAACTATTCCCTTTCTTCTGAGTTTTGATATTTGACTTGAGATACTATGTGTATATATCTTGTAATGGATGGTTTGTTTATGATGCTTAGTTTTTTATGGTATCTACTTATTATTTTATATTTAACTCCAGATGTTTTTTGTTTTCTATTGACTCGAATTATAGTGGTGTGGTGTTCCCATTTCATGGATTGGATATGATGATTAACCTTGGGAGAAACCATTCCCAAGAGATTATTGGATTTTCCCAATGCTTGTTGCTAGCCCTAGGTAATTGGGAACATGCTTTAGGCCATGTGATGGGCCAGATTGGATGATAGGATAGGTCAATCCAAGTAAGTGCATTAAAAATTCCTCGTGTTTTCTTTATTTTTGGAACGTGCCCTTGGGGGAAAATGGAATAAGTTGACACTATAAAAATAGTGCTAATTAGTGACATTTAAAAACATTCCAAATTCATTTACCGATGTTTCTAAAAAACACTAAATGAGGTGTCTCTAATTTAGTGAATTTTATAAACATCCTTATTTAGAGAAAACTCATTTGCTGATGTTTTTTTCAGATATATTGGTAAATGAGGTTTCATTTAGCAACGTTTATAAAAAACGCTGGGAAATTGTTTTTTTTTTACATTTTTTTTAAATTTATTATAAATATTTCTACAATAATAAAAATATAAAACCCCCTATACCCCTCTCCCCACAACCCTCTCTTTTACCCCATGCCCCCCTTCCCACCCAGACCCTCTCTTATACCCATCACCGCTCTCCCATAGTTATCTCCCACCGTGCCGCTCTCCTGCACCGCTCTCCCACCACACCCCTCTCCTACAGCTCTCCTATAGCGATCACCGCACGTCCACCCTACCCCTCTTGTACTGCACAAAACACCACCGATCCCATCTTATAGTGTGCCCTGTGTCCCACGAGAACCCTCTTTACCCTCATAAAAGAAATAATGTGACCTCTCCTGAGAGTAAAACCACTAACTTCCAACTTAAGAACAAAGAACACCAAACAATACAGCTACCTCAGTTTTTAAGTAATTGTATTACCTAATATATATATATATACATTTAAATATATAAGAAATTAATATTATATATATTAATATATTTATGTTTATATTTTATATTTTATATTTTATTTTTATATTTTTTAATGTATATTTATATATACATACATACATGTTTTTATTTTACATATATATATTTATAATTTACATATATGTTTATATTTTGTATTATATATATGTGTTTATATTTTATTTTTACATATATGTTTATATTATATATATGTGTATGTTTGTTTATATATGTGTATGTGTATTTGTATGTGTATAAATATATATGTGTATGTATAAATATATATAATTATATATATATATATATATATATATAACTAGAAACATTTTAAAAGACTCATAAAAATGTGACTAAAATAGTCATATTTTCATAAAAACATGACTAAATTTAAAATATTTTATTTTATTATGTTATATTTATATATATAAATAGATTTCAGTATTTAAAAATTAATAATATATATATATATTAATATATTAATATAAATATATTAATATATATATGTTTATATGTTTATATTTTATGTTCAAATACATATATATATATATATATGATAATATGTATATCTATGTTTGTATATATTATATATATATGCTTATATTTTGTGTTATTTATATGTTTATATTATATATATATATATATTTGTATATATATATATATAAGTTTATGTGTGTGTGTGTGTGTGCATAAATATATATGTGTATCTATATATAATTATAATTACACACACACACACCTACAATTTTCTTGGTTTTAAAACACTAATAAAAATGCCACTAAAATAGACACATTTTCTTAAAAACGTGAATAAATTTAAAATATATATGTGTTTATATATATATATTTATATATATATATATGTGTGTGTATTTATATATATATAAATATGTATTTGTGTATATGTTTTGTATATATTAATATATATATATATATATATATATATATATCTAAATATACATTTACATCGATGTGGAGAAATGAGATATACAAATATATTTATTTTTAGCGATGGGTTTTTAGGAAACGTCATTAATTTAGCAATTTTTTTGGGGAAACATCACTAATTTTGGGACTTTTTATGTGATACATCGCTAATTTAGTGACATTTTTTGGGAAGCTTTATAATTTTAGTGATGTTTTTGATTAAGAATTGACATTTCAGATAATTTTTTAAGAAAAGTCATTAAATTTAAAAATTAGTGACATTTTCAAAAAGCATCACTAAAATAATGTCTCTAAATTATAGATTTTTTGGTAGTGATGAGATAATATGATTGGAGCCGAGTCTATAGATGTGCTACCATGTTTTAGAGCCAAATACAATTTGAGTTACCTTGTATAAGGATATTAGTATATTTTTGGAGTTTCCAAATATTTGGGTCTCAATGATGGAGCATCCATGAATTTTAGGTTCAGTTATAATAAGAGTTGCAAGGATCTGGATCTCGGATGAAGGACTTCCATGGGCCTCATTCCCTAGGTCATGATGATACTGAAAGGGAATTCCATGTATTTGGGGCCATGATAATATTAATTCCACGGTCCTCATCTTAAAATTATTGATGATATGATAAGGGATTCCATGGATTTGGAGCTTAGATGATAGGGCTATTGCAGGTTTCATCCTCGGAGTTGGGAGGACATGACGGGGGTTGCCTTGGATTTGGATCTTAGATGATAGGACTGAATTGGGATGGTTCCTTGGAGTCATGAGGACTGGATAGAGATACCATGGATTCTTACCCTTCATTTTATATGGGAGAAATGTTTATCACGACATGCTCAGAGACACCATGACACTGGACGAAGTAGGTATGGTCGATCAAGGTCATAAACCTTAGAATTTTCAATGATTTATTTATTTTTGATAGTATTTTATTTATTTATATGAGTGATTTACATGCACATATCATTGAATATAATGTATAGTATATGACTAAATTTTTTGGCACCATACTAAGTTTTATATTCACACCCCGCTTGGGCCATCACTGCACTTCAGTACTTGAGTAGACATTCACTTGGTTACAGGTACAGGTTGGGCTAAGGCCTGAGATTGATTAAGCTAGATGGGTTGGATGCATACCATGAGCTCAGGATGTGGTATGACTCATAGATGCAATATATCCCTTTGTTTATTTTCTTTTCTTCTTGGTCTATATATGTGACCATCTGAGTGGTTAGTCAATACATGTATGATTGGATGTTCAGGATCTTAATGCATTTCATTCATTTCCAATTTGATTTATCTTTATTGCTTCAATTTTTATATTATTTATTAATGTGGATTATTTTTTGTTACTTTTTATTATATCATAATATGATACAGGGGGTATATTTTCTTCATAGTTCCACCTTATACCCCCGTTACTAGTTGGAAACCTTTGGTGTATAGGGAGGCAAGCTTAAGTTCAAGTGGAGAACAACTTTGACTACTATTCATAGAGTGAATCAGGGTGGGATGTTACTTGTATTGTAACATCCAACACTCTAGAAACTTTAATCCAATAGTTATATTAAATTATTGGAACAAAATAAAATATTTCATTAAGGATCAAAAAACTTAGTAGTCTTCTAATTCTAGATACATACATACATCAGATCTAAAATCATAAGATAAAAAATTAAAATATAATGATAACATTATTATCCCTTATATCATATATATAAAATTTATACATATTTCTCCTCTAGGTTTCCTGGTGAAAGGAAAATTATAAGGGTGAGATCATATTCTTAGTAAGGAGTATCATAAAAGAGAGGCTATCATAACATTAGCATTGTATAAGTAATATGACCGGAATAAATAAACAACATGAATCCATAATCAACTAAAAAAAGGGAATTCTATATCTATGATAATAAAATGTAAACATGGATAACAATAATCATTGATCTCATACTGATGGAATACATAATATCATATGTCAAAACATATTTTCAAGTAGTTGTGACAAGACACTATACTGATATAGGGAGAGGTATGCACCAAAACCTAAGCTGTTTTGTTTCATGCCACCTGTCAATGCATTATGGGGCTATATAATTTTTGGGTCCACCCCTAACCTAATTAAATCTAACGAATTCACCATAATATTCAAAAATTTATTTCATACCATTCCCTAAGTAAACTATAGATGAATAAAAACATGTCTATATATATAATGAAAAATCTAAAAAATATATATTTCTCTATTCATTACAAGAATATGGATTTATATGAGAAATTTCCTTAATCAACTTAGAATCCAAGGGTTATCGTAAAAGTAATATAAATTACCCTTATCGAAGAAATATAGTGGGGAGGGTATTTTCAACGTGCTAGGTTATCCATGGAAGATATTTATTGGGTTTAATAGCTTACATTGGTAGGATACCATAGAAATGGTAGTAAAAATACTTCATCATAGTTTATAAATATGATGTGAATATTCAAAATCATATCCCCCATGAGTTTCTATCTAAGTGTGTAGTTTAAGGCCCACTCACTATGTATCAGATTGATGATTGAGTAAATTATCAACCAACGCTTTTCATGGCGATTAACCCTAGATGCATATATCCCACAACCACATATACTTTCCAGTATCCATACATGGATGTATTTTATGTGAAACTGCACACAATTTTACATTACCAAAACTTAAGATGGGGTTTTCACCATAGAAAAGAATAAGTTTTATAATGGTTTTGGTAACTATTGATTCATAAGAACATGTAGCAGGATAATAATAAATATTTGTAAAGCCATAATATTTCATGATTAATATGGTAAAAATTATTCCATGTAAATTTATGCGCCACACAAGATAAAAAAGGTGATGAATATAACATGAGTCCCAAAGACTGAAAATTGATATAGAAATACCCACTTATGGATTGGGTAGAAATTCAATAATAACCTCTTTAAATACAGTGATTATAATTTTTCTTACAATGAAATGAATAAATTAATTTCATGATATAAAATATCAACTTGGAAGTATATATACACCACATAAAGAAAATTAAGTACATAATACCAAATATGTCTCAAAGAGAGGAGTTTGAGACATAAATCAATTACAACTTATCATGAATTCCAAGAACTTAATTTAACCTCCTATATAAAAAAGATATATATATCTTAATAACTTAATTCATAACCTTAATCTTATCAATTTTAATTATACTATTCATATATATTCAATCTCTATATGAATTCTAGTTAGTTTACTTATTTTCCTTCATCAGGTGTTTATAGTTTTATCGTTTATACTAGTTTTGTTAAAGATATTATTTTTTTTATTTATTATTATCCAAAATTTCATCATTAATAGATAATATAAGGTACTATAATTGATATATTTTATTGATTTATGATGCTATCATCTCATTCCATTAGTGTTTTAGTTATGTTGCGTGAAAGTGGAATGAGTGTCAGCTTATTTCAGAAACATTGACAATAAAATAATCTATTTAAATTCAAAGTTAAATACCATATATAATTATTGAACTGTTAATAATTTTTTATTAACTTTTTAAAACATTAGTATTTAATTTTCCATATTCATCCATTATGGATTTTTATAGCAGTGTTCAAGTCAGTGGTAAAACCGACCCAAACACGAACATACTATAATTAATGGATGATTATGATTATGAAATTGATTTCTTTTTGAAATAATATAATTATTATATTATAATAGTGATATCATAGGGATGATTTTAATTTTTTTTCATATTTTAAGATGGTATAATAAATAATAAATAAACTAGGTGAAAAATGAGATATGTTACTTCTTGGAGGTAGTAGTCCGCACAACACATAGTTAAAATGTTTATTTATAAAAGAATGAGATGGAAACGATAATTTTAAATTTCATAATAATATTTATATTATATATATAATATTTTTTCTTAAATATATTTATTAAAATCAACCATGACAGGTGGTTGTGAAAAACATAAGACGTCGCTTGGTGGAGGCGGTAGTTCGCACACACACACTAACAATGATTTTGTTTTCCTTAGTGGATGGATGGGAAAAAATATTGGTTGTTATATTCATATAATAACATATTATAATAATAATTATTCTTATTTAATTATAATTTTTTGGATATAAGATATTTTTAAGTGGAATATTATAGCTAAAAAATTATGAAGAAGGTAATACTTACGTTTAAGACTTGATCTTATCCTAGAGATATCTTTAGAAGTGAATTACAAAAGATTAATTATAGAGGTTAGAGGATAAAGGATTAGAAAATGAAATATAGTATAAGTATTTTTCTCATATTTTCAATTAAAATTAAAATGATAAGTGTAACCATGGAGTGGTGTAATTTATCCCTTTTTTAAGTCAAGAAAAGTACACTTTTGGGAATACCCTTTACCCTTCCATGAAATTATTACACTATTCCTTGGTAAATGACTCAAAAAATATTAATTAATGGAGTTTAGGATGATATTTGGTCCAAAAATACCCAACCAATATTTTACACACATTTGTTGAACATGTTTCAAGTCTTTTACCATAGGTTTTTAAATATTAACATTTTTATTTTTTCCTTGGTAAAAAGTTTTAACTAAGAAATTTATCTTATATTAAAAAATAAATGGTAATATATATTACTAAAATTTTATGTTTTGGACCTAAATATTGAATCTATTTAATCCTATTAAACTTCAAAATATTATTAAATTAAATTTTAAATTGAAATATATAATATATAGAAAAATAGTTTTTGTGTAGAAAAATGATGCTTTCTCAGTTAAGTGTTCCTAATCATATTTACTATTTATTACAAAATAAATGAGTGTAAATATATTTATATATATTTTTAAACATTATATTATAATCATTAATGATAAATGATTCATTTTTTTCATTATATGAATAATAAAAAATGTTAATAAACCAATTATTTTAAAAAAATAGTTTTACTAATATTGGAGTAATCAACTTTAATACTCATAATCTTATTTTTATGCCAAAAAATAAAATGTTAATTTTTACATGATTGTGATCTAATTATTCAAAATTTTAAATCCATATAATTATATTAAATTTATAAAATTCATATAAGTTAATTTTATAATGCATTAAAATAGTTTTAGTAAAAAGTGTGACTTAAGCTTTAAAATATCAAATTTCAGTTTTTAAATTAGACATAATATTTTAAAATGTAAAATGTTACTTATAAAAAATATATTTTTTCAAGATAAGTGGTTTTTGAGTTTTAATTTATTCATACATACTTGATATGTCATAAGAGTTATGATTTTAATAAAAATGGTATTTGTAATATTAAAAAAAAAATCAATCTTTTTGGGAAAAATCCAAATATTATATATTAAGATAATATCATTATGATGAATTAAAAAATGAAGTTAATTTTTTTAAAATATAATTTAACTTTAAAAAATTAATCATTTTGATATACTCATGAATAAAGGATCTTTATAATGTGCCTTGTGTACTAGTCTAGGATATGACGTTTATTTGATAAAGTAGTGTCTCAGGTATTACATTCTACCCCCTTAAATAATTTCATTCCTAAAAATTGGGGTATACATAAACTATTAAAGAAATGTGGATATTTTTTTCTCATAGCTTCTCCAGGATCCTTGGTTACCTCTTTTTGTTTTTAATTTCTCCAGAGGAATTTCATAAATCGAGTTGTTTGATTTTTCAATACTTACTCTCTGTTGTAAAGAATCTAGATTAGCTCTTCATTATAAGAAAAGTTAGGGTCCAACTATATCCCCTCATATGTGAGAACATACATTGAATTTTTCATTTATTTCCTTAGTAATGATACAGGGAAAGAATTATATACTTTTTAAAGGTTGGGAGGTATAACCAATCAGTAAGCTACACCTCTAATTGATTCAATTATTTAAACAAGACCAATATACTTAGTTCTTAAATTCCCCTTTTTAACAAATATTACAAATCCATTATATGAGGAAACATTACAGAATATATGATCCCCCAATTGAAATTCCAATCCTTTACTTTGATTTTCAACAGAGATATTTTGTATTATATTGTATGATTTAATATAATCCTAAATAATTCATAATTTAATAGTAATATCCTCTACAAGATCTAAGTCAACTAGATTTATTTCTATAAATTATTCTCAATAGGTTGGAGTAAGATATATCTTCCCATAAAATTCTTGTTATATTGCCATATGTATAATTAAATATAAGCTATTTTTGTATTAAAATTATACCAGAGGTAGATACTGATACCAGTTACCTTGGAAGTCTAAAAAACATGATTTTAGCATGTCTTCCAAAGTGTTGATATTCCTTTCCATTTTCTAATCAGTTTGGGGATGATAGAAGATTCTGAAATGTATCTTTGTGTTGAGATCCCTTTTAAGAAACTTCCAGAATTTTGATGCGAACAAAGTGTCAAAATCAAATATGATTGATAGAGGTACCTAAAAAATCCTTACAATTTAATTGATATAGATATTAGAAAGGTTCTCAAGGGTTAGATATTATCTTACCATAAAGAGATTATCAGACTTAGTAAAATAATATATGATGACCCATATAGAATAATTCTTCATTGGTGTATTTGGGAGTCTAATGAAAAAGTCCATTATAACATTGACCCACTTCTATATAGGTATAAGTAGAGGTTACATAACTCCCTTAAGATGTTGTCTTTCATCCTTCACCTACGGAATACTATGTATATGAATTTATAGTGCATAATTTCCCATTCCATACCATCTCACTAGAAATGTTCTCTAAAATTCCTATATATCTTTACGCTACCAGGGTGTATGGAGAAATTGGAGCTATGTGCTTTCTCTACCAGTTCCCTCCTCATTTCTAATATAGATAGAACACATAACCACTTTACAAAATTCAAAACTATATCTCTATAGATAAGGTCTGTAAATTTATTATCATATACTAGTTTAATATTATTTTTTAAGTCTCCATCATCCAACTGGGACTTCTCTATATTTTCTAGTAAGGATGGTTTAACATTTTCTTGTAAAATGAATGACTGCTACCCTTGCCTAAAAATCACCATATCTATCTTTACTCTATATATATATATATGATATTTGTTAATACTCATAATGTTCATAAATCCATGGTCCCTCCTACTAAATGTATTAACTGACTTGTTTCCCTTCATTCAGTGATATTGTATCAGACAATCATAGTCTCTGAGTAGTTTTACCATTTTCTTTTCCTCCTGATGAACACATTCTAAGAGAAGATATAATTTAGACTCATGTGGTTTGTGTATATATAAATATAACATAACTTTCACCATATAGGTAGCATCTACATATTTTGAAAGAAAATATTATTGTTTCTAGCTCAAGGTCATGACTTGGATAGTTCTATTCATGTATTTTTAATTTCCTTGATGCCTAGAAAATCACCCTATCATTCTGTATAAGGACACAACCAATTAATTTATTCAATGCATCACTACATATTAAAAATCTTTCCTTACTTAATGATAGAGTTAATATATATGCATTAATTAGTATCCTATCCATCTCTTCAAATAGTCCCTTTATTACCTTGATGATGTGAATTTAACCCATTTATGTATTAATTTTGTTAATGGGTTGGATAACTTAGTGAAATCTTGTACGAACCACTGAGAGTAATATGCTAAACCCATGAAACTTTGTATCTTAGTTATGTTTATTAGTTTAGGATATTCTTAGACTACCCTTTCCTTTGAAGGGTCAATATATATTCCATCCTTATAGATAATATAACCAAGTAAATAAGTTTGGTTGAGATAGAATTCATACTTACTATATTTTCTATATAAATTTTTAGGGTCTCTAGAATTATTTATAGATGAATCACATGATCTTTATAGATCTTAGATTATATCAAGATATCATCAATGAATACCCCCCAAAAATTATCAATATAATTCTTTAATTATATTTTCATCATATCCATAAATATATAAGGTGAATTAGTCAATCCAAAAAGTCATTACCATAAATTATTAATGTCCATACCTTGTTTGAAATGTCGTCTTCGGTATATCATCCTTATTCACCCTTAGTTGATAATAACCAGAGCTAGCATATATCTTTAAAAAATATCGGTCTCCTTGAATTTGATCAAATAAGTCATTAATAAATGGCAAATGATACTTATTATTTATATTGATGGCATTGATCTCCCTATAATAAATGGATAGTCTCATTGACCCATATTTCTTTTTTCATAAATAAAACAGGGGCTCCCCATGGCGAAACATGAGGGAACATAAATCCCTAATCGAACAACTACTGTAGCTATTTCTTAAAATCACCCAACTCTATTTGTTACATTCTATAGGGAGTTTTATATATAGGTCTTGCATCAGGAATAAGTTAAATGGATAACTCAACTTTTCTTTGATGGATGACGAGGTAATTAATTTGGAAAAACATAAATGAATTTTTATACCATGGACACATACTCTATTATTTGGATATCTTACACATATATATATATTTCACTCAATATTCCTCTCTTCTTATAATTTCATTAAAGATATATACCATGGTAGGATCCATAATTGATTTAGATGATTAAGTTTTCCCTATAATGATAAGATATTCCACCTCACCTTCATAAATAGTAATGAACTTCTCTTGAAAATAATATTTTTCATTATAAATTGAAAAAAAAATCTATTACAAGGATAATATCAATGTCAACCATATGTATAATAACTACATTCTCAAATAGTGTATATACTTGAAACATAAATATAACTTCCTCACATATATTTATTGCAATAATATTTCAACTCAATTTCTTAATTGATAACTTCCTTACTATGGTGATATTAAAATATTTGATGGTTTTGGAAAACATAGTAGATATAAAAGTGTGAAAATATCTAAAATTAAATAAAACATTAGCTAACTTTGAGGCTCTGATCAAAGAAACTACCACCGTGTCATCAGGAACTTTTACTTCAGGTATGTTAATCACATAATCTTAGAATGTTTCCCTTATAAATTTTTGAGGTAAATTCTCTTGATGTTCGGGGAGTTGGTTAACATAATTTCCCTTCTACTTATAGTTAAATCATTGAACTTCAATAGATTCTACCTTTCCTTTTCATTGGTGATCTTGATGGACTTTTCCTACACACTTGTAAAAAACTAATGTTCCTTTATTATAAGACCTAGGGTGTTTATTCTCATAATTATCACATGTGGTAAATCCCATAATTCCACTATTCCACTTTACTATATTTTTTTTACCATGATGCTCGACTGACCACTTCTTCACTGGATTTCCCTTGAATACATACATCTTTTAGAACTCATTTTTTGTCATAATGTCATTATAGATTATATTATCATATTATTAAGAGTTTTGTGAGATAAATTCTCTTCCAAGTCTTGGATTTAACCAATAAAATAAATGTTTAATATTTATTTTTAATCTATGTACGAAGTCCACAACATGACTAGCTAACCTTGTAATGTTATCCACATAACCAACAAAATTTTCCTCCTCATTTTTCTAAGATCAATAAAATATGTCTTCATTGTTTTCTCTTTGCTCACGAGGAAAGTTATTTTCATATAATACCATCTTAAAAGTTCTTGATTCCATGCAATTTAAATCATATTTATCTCTAGTATTTTGAAATAGTAATCTTCATTATATGATTATGAACATAATATAATTTATTGATGATTATGATTATGAAAGTGGTTTATTTTAGACACAATTTATTTATTATTGGATAATGATAATATTATATAGATAATTTGGAGAAAATAATTCATATTTAAATAGGGTTTAATAAATAATAAAGGAACTAGGTAAAAAATGATATAAGTTACTTTGTAGAGGTGGAAGTATACAAAAAACATGAATAATGTTTTTATTTCTTTAATAATGAGAAGTAAATGATAATTTAAAATTTCAAAATCATGGTTATTTTATAGATATCATATTTATCCATCAATCCCATAATTAAAACCAACCATGAGATGCAGGTTTGAAAAAAAATATATCTCTTTATGGAAGCAGTAGTCTGTACACATGCACTAATGAAACTTTTGTTTTCCTTAGTGGATATGTAGGATTTAATAATGGGGTTTCCATTAATATAAAAAAATATTATATTAATTATGATACTGATGTCATTATACTATTATGGATATTATATCAAATCCGTACCCAATATCCTAAAGCTGGTGTCTACTTTATTACATTGGAATAATATTTAAGGAATATAATTTCAAAGGAATGAATAGTTAGTAGTCTTGGTAAACTAGATACATACTTGATTCCAAAATTAAATTTTAAGAAAATACAACATAATTTTTTTATTCGTTTTTTTAGAATAACAATATTACCTCCAACATATCCTTACATATCTATTATAGTATACTTCATGGATTCATGGGAAAGGAAACAATATAAATATAAGCTAAAATTATCAGTAATAGTTAAGTATAGTGGAAACAATCATGAATCAATATGGAAAGGTAGATAACCAAAAAAACATTCCATGTAATCAATAAACAGAGAAGGAAGTATATCCAATGATAATATCAATGCCAAAATATTATGGATAATAATAAATATGGAAACATACATAAATGAAAACATATTATATTTAATCAATAACATGACAATCATAATTTGATAGGGAATATTCAATTTGTAAATGTAATTAACTAAAAGTACATGACATTTAATCAATAATTGAGAATGAAATATATCCATAGATAATATCATTTCCAAAATATCATGGATAATAATAACTAGATTATTAAATAAGGTGATTATTTATTATTGGATGTTATGTATTAGGAACATGATACAACTAAAATCATGATCTATCCTCAATATGGTTTAAAACTACTGGGTACAAACTCTTTTGGTTTGGCCAAATGATTTAAAACTACTAGGTAAAAACTCATTTGGTTTGGCCAACTAATTTATCTCATAAGGCCTATAGATGCATTGAGGGTCTATCTATAATTGAGGCCCAACCATTTCTATATTTCCAAATCATTCCTCATATATCTAATAATCTATTTAATTCATGAAAAATGTTCCTTATCATCAAAAACCCATATTGAGTAAGGAATATGAATTTATCAATATTTCCCCAGATAAAAAAATAAATTTCAACATATAAAACTTTATGTAGAAGTGATATATATTTTATGAAATAAAAATATCCATGATAAATAATATGTATATTTAGAGAAAATTTAATGTCCACAATAAAGTGAATAATTCCAAGGAAAGTTAATGACTAAAAAATGTATTAATGAAGTGAATGTAAATACTTTTCTTTGTTAAAATGATCATAAACCATCCATAAAGAGAATAAGAATGGTATCAAGACAACATATATCCATTTTAATAATAATTAATGGTTTTTTTTCATTGATGAATATAAATACCATAAAAATATCTTTAAAAACATTCTTAAGGAAAATATCCTTTTCATTTTGAAAATCACCTTTTAAAAATAAAATTTCCCAAAACATTTTGAAAATAATTTTATTTTAAAATAACCTTTGAAACATACACAATAATATTTAAAAAAATTTATTGGTAATTATGGATGAAAACTCCCTTCATGATGTACATATAAAAACAAATATCCCTATTACTTTTTTTGTAAAATCCAAACATGCATTGTTTTTAAAATGAAAAAAATATTCCTTTAATTTTTTTAAAAATTAAAATTAGTAAAAATTTATTTAAAAACTAATTTGTAAAAGGTTTAAATTTGTTTTGAAAACTTTTTTATAGAATAATATTTTTTTATAAAATGGATTTTTGACCTAAGAGAGAAATAAAATCAAATTTTCTTATAAAAAATTCTCAATTATTTTATGTACCAAAGAGTATAAAAATGGTACTATTACTTGAAAAAGTTAAATAATAACCCATTTATAATAAAATTAAATGGTTTTATTAGACAATTAGAAAATTATTTTCTTTCAACTCAAATTCAAGAATAAAAAATCTTGATTAGAATGGGATTGTGAAATATAACCTTAAAATGATCATAACGTTGAAGTGAGAATTAATCAATGAATAAATAATGTTTATAAACTAAAAATACATATAAAATAATTATAAATACAACATAATATAATAATAATTCATCACACGCATAATATTAGAATATAAAAGATGGTGAATAAGTAATATAACCTAATGAAGATATATTAATTTATGAAATTCTTTACCACTTGGTAAATTTTATGTGAAATCACGTTGGATGAAATAATTAAAATTATAACTCCAAATACCATTCTTTATTATTTATTCATGATATTATATATTATATGGTCAATTTATATACTATATAAAATAAATTGTTGTATAAGAGAACAATGTGCCTCAATGAGAGGAAATTGAGTGAGAACCCCTTACCTCATGCTTCCATTTGGTTGAACGTACATTAACATAATTTATAGTTGTTTTAAAAATTGTGTGTTATTATTAAATAACCATATTAATTTTTATAATAACATATATATTATACTATTATAACATCTTATCACCTATTCTTTATTAATATTTCATTATTTTTATTGTTTCGAGTGTTAATTATATTGATTTCTCATTCATTCTTTATCATGAAAGTTCTGATTGTTGTGAATATTTTATATTTATATCCTATAAATAATAATAATCATGAAATAATTATCATATATATGTATCAATTATAATTTTGGGACCAATAATTAAATATGGTTTTGGGAAATGAAGTACGTTACGATCATAGAGACTGTAAGTCGTACGTACGTATGAGTAACATTTCCATTTTTCAAAGATCATTATGGAAAAGAGGTATGTAATATTTTACCTTTAAAAAATTATTATAATATCATATTATTTATTTAAATATAATTATATATATAATCCATATCGTATGGTGATGAAAAGAGAGTCACATCGCATCTTGAATGCTATAGTCCACATGTACGCAAACGATGTTATCAACTTTAAGTTAGTCAAAATGTAAGAAACAAAATGATATATTATCTTTTTATAATGATAAATATGCGATTAATATCACAATTATTTCACTTATATTACATATATTTATTAAATATATCGTTATTATATTCCATTTTAAATATTAGTGAAAAACAAATCACACTGCTTTGCGAGGAGGTAATCCGTTGTACACATGACCGACATTATCATATTCCCTACAGACTGGAATTTAAAAACATATATATGAAATAATGAATAAATATATATAATTATGTTTTAAATATTATATTTATACTATATATCCCTCATCATACCCAACTGTGAGAGGTGGTAATGAAAAAACTAATGACATCAGTTTGTGTGGAAGTAGTCCACTGTACACATTAATGATGATTTTAAAACCCATTTCATGGAAGTGATAATGGTTGTAGGTCATTAAAATAATTTAAAAATATCTCAGTATATGAAAGATACTGAGGTTATTATATCATCATGGTTTAATAATAATTGCATGTGGTGGAGGAAGAAATAATATAATAATTCTAGTTGAAGAACATTACCTCTTTTTTAGGTATCCTCCTTTGGTTAGCACCAAAATACTTAATAGGTTGGTTTCATACCCAAAATAAGGGTTCAAGTATGATTTTATAGAATTATAGGAGTTATTTAGGTAGGTTTTGGATAATCCAAAAGGGTTAGAAGGTGTGAATAAGAGAGGAAATGAGGCGGCCTTTTATAAGTAAGGCGAGTGGCACACTTGTAATTCTTGAAAATGAAAAGGTGTAACTACATTTTTCACATGTAAAAAGAATAAAAAATAAAATTTTATCGATCCTTATAAATTATAGTGTTGAAATATTTCTATATAATTTTTTTTCAAGTTTTAGGTAATTTTAACAATTATATTTTTTCTTTAACCCCTGGTAAATCCATTTTTACCTTAACCATGATAATTAACCTTTACTATTTTCTCTATTAATTTTGGTCAAAAATTAAGTTTAACTTAGTAGATAATATAAATTATGATTATTTAATATATGGATTCCATTTTTCCAAAATTCAATTAACAAGTGGTTGTAACATTTTGACCTGACATACTATAAAACCAGTTGCCAAACCTATTACCACATGGCCTCAAGAACACCTCCTCGTACACCGGAGGCCACTAAATAGAAAATAGGGTCTAATGATGATAAGTTGTGGAGACTATACCCTCAAGATCAATGTAGAAAAGTGGTATAAGAGATAAATAATAAATCAACCATCTACGGAAGTAATATATGTAAATGAAAAGAAGCAAAAGATAAATATAATAAGTGATAAAATATAAAAAATGGAAAAATCCAAAAATCCAAAAATGTATTCATGTCTAGATGATGGTAAAATAAATAAGAGTTAATATACATAAGGTGATAAAATACAACACAATGAAACAAAATAAGTAAAAGAGAAAGGGATAACTCTATAATCATCCTGAGTACTAGCTCAGTCCTGTGATCCTAACTCCATAGTACTAGGACAATAGAACAATCCAAGGATACTCATCCTAAAACTACAAATATGAGGTCTGTTCGGGTAACCCGGTGTAATGGAATCCAAAAACAAGTGTGATATATACTCAGTATTCCACCACTAATGATTTATAATGCAATCTGGAACATGAATATAAAATAAAATAGTGTGAAAGTATGATAGCTAAATCAGTTAATAAATAAAAGTAAAAAAGTCGGTTAGGTTCTTCAGGGACACCTAGCAGACCATACTAGCTTTGGACTAAGATGGGATATCTCTAAACTATGGTAACCCTATACAAATATAAGATATTGATAGTCATTTATGAGTATATATATTCATAGGTATAATTATACAGGTTTATGCACATGGAGACATAACTAGACCATCAAGGGCATAATGCAAACATGGATCAAACCCAAGAATGTTCTTTGGCTTGGTGGATGAGTCCTGAAGTTTAATTGACTAGTCAATACTTGAATCTTTAAATAGAAGGAATCTAGGTTCTTAATAAAAATACATCCTAGTACCATCCATGGAGATCCATAAAGAGGAATCTGAGGTATCTCACCATGAGCTATACCCATAACTGTAAGAGTCCATCCAAGGTGATTCATAAAGATGAATCCCAATTATAACTCTCAGTATGGTATAAAGGAATAACCAACTAAGACCATCCCAGTCATCACACATAGGAGAACTAGTATCACTCATGGAATGGTGTAACCATATTTCAACTGAGATAATTCAAGGTAGATCTCATAGAGTAGTGGTATCACTCATGGGGATAATAATATTGACCAACCCATGAGCCCATATAAGGAATTTGCACATGGGAATCCAAGTATCGCTTAAATAAAATTTAAAAACTCACCCTAAGAGTCTATCCAAGGAATTTATACTTGGTAATCCAATTATAAATCTAGGTATAATATAAATCAAGTAACCTATGATACCATCCATGTAATTCAGTATAGATGAATCCTAGTATCACTCAAGTCATAGATAATTCTTTTAATCAGTTAAGTTCTATTACAAGAGAGGCCATTTTATTAACTATTCTATGTCATAAATCAATAATACTAAAGGTTTACCATCCCCAATTATCATTTCAATTATAATATAAGAAAGACCATGTCTATAAGAATTCCCTTCCATCCAGGAACTTCTATAAGGCCATAGGAAGAATCCAAGTGAATAAGACAAGAAGGATATACAACATTCCTCACTTACTTTTTAGTTTAGAAGACAACACACCTCAAAAGGTGGGTTTTATAGAAAAAATGATATTTCCATCATATATTTTATTTAATTTAATTAATTTAATTCCTTCCCAATGAATAAAGTATCCCAAATTAAGGGACATTTAGAGGATGCAAGCATTTTAACTAATGTGTTTAAATTGCACACCCAAAGGGTTGGATCCTTGAAAAGGAAGAGAAATCACAAAATTTTAAATTAATTGAAATCACCCTGAAGTTGGTTTAGGTTTAGTTCATAACCTCCAACCACATTGCAAGGTCTAAGGTAAATATGGAAGGATCTACCATATTAATTGAATTTCACAATTTATGAGCAACATGTAGGTTTTCTAGTATGTGAAATATAATATATACTATATAAAATGAAGATATTTTAAAGGAAAAGTTATATACCACCTACCTCATTCTTATTAAATCCCACTCAATCAATATCAAGAATTTATTTTATCAAGTTTACAATAAATCTAAGAAATGGATAAACTCCTTAAAAATAGGGAAAATTAGCTCACACCACGATAGTATTTAAGATGTTGAGATAAAATGATAATAGATGAAAAAATAGTTGTATAATCACCTAGGAATATCCAACACACATAACAATTCTCAAAACTAACACTAGATGTATGAGATATCTCCATACCTAAGAGAGGAGAGTTGAAACTTTATAGGAGGCTACTCTACATGGGAAAGAGGAGAATAAGGGTAGAGAAAAGAAATAAAGTCTATAGGAGAAATGGAAATTTAATCTCATTTAATTTGGATTTTTTTTTCACATGGTTAGACAAACCATGCCTCAACTATACTTGAGCCACAATCAAAGAAGGAGGCTCGTACGCTTCATACACAAGGTTTGGGAAACCTTTCCTAAACCGTGTCATTACCCTCTGTCAAGGAAACTACCTCAACCACACGACCATGTGACATGGTGTGCATAGTTATAAAAAACCACAAAACACCCTCATCCCCTCTAAATAGGCTATATGGTTTCATCGAGTGGGTCACATAGTTTTTGACAAACCATGCACCCTTACCAGCTTCTCCTGGTTTTGAGTTTTTAAAGACCAATGTTGCTGAAACACAATGAAACACCTGAGGCACCACTTAGACCATTAAAAAAGTCTCAACAAAAAAAAAACAAATTAATGTTTTATAAATCTTTTATTTATGTTTAAAATATCAATTTAAATAAGGACCCGTTCACTAAATGGTAAAATTCAAATTCCATTGGAAATTTCACCCGATCCAAAAGAAGGGATGTTACAACCTCCCCACATTAGAACTTTGTTATAGAGAAAATATTTACAGTTATTTTATTCTTAATTTCAATGTTTTTAATCCCAGAAATATGTTATTTTATGGTTATTTTTCACATTTTATGGTTTCTGTTGTATTTTAAGATTAATTTGTAAAATGGCCTATTTTGGATTTTAACTATTTTAATTTATTTTTGTATTTCATACATTAATTTTTCTATACTAATCTAAATTGAAATATTATTCTTTTTTAGGATTCTATGTTTGATGGTTTTAATTTTATCCTTCTTCACCCAAATCTCAATCTACCATTTGGAGGCCCAAATCCTGATTACAAGCTAGGACTCGAAAACTATGCACATATTCAGATAATTTTATTATCGGGCCCATATCTCATAAATTTTTGCCTAAATGAGCTTAAATTAGACAAGTGAGTAGAGGAAATATGGGGAAAAACATTCATTAATGTTTCATTATGTGATTCCCACTTTATCAAGGTCATAATGGCATGAGAACTCAATGCATTGGAATACGAATAGTCATACTAAGAAGAATAAATATTTGTATTAAATCATGCATATTTCTCACCAAACGTGGAAAATGAAGATCAAATTTTGTGGGTTGACACAAAATGTAGAATAAAATACTTTTAAGAAGAAAAATCTTCCAAATTCATAAATTAATGATGATTACCTGTGAATACATTTGGAGGATGATTTTGGATCCAAAACTTTCACCCCTTCTCCCTATACACAAATGTTTGTTTTTAATTTAAAGTGGTTGGAAACTTAGGGGTATCATTTTTTTTCCATTTACTATAGTTAATTATTATATTTATTTTAGTTTCATTCTATAATTTCATTTCATGTTTTAATTTAAGTGTACTCCTTTATCTCTTATTCTTTCTCTATTTTGTTTTCTTCCTCTATTTTCTTCTTCACTGTGAACTCTTATGCTCATGATCATAATTAGCTTACCTGAGAAAGTTTCCAGGGGGAGTAATCCAATGATGAAACCAAGTGTTTGAAAATTAAATTTTAATTTTTATTATTTTCTTATAGTTAGGCCGAGGGGGGTCTTAGTGGGAAAGGTTCATTTGTGTCTCCGCTTTCCACTAGAGGTTTATCTCTCACTTCTGTAATATTCTCCCTCAATTGAGGAGGAGGATGTATGGACTCCTAACAACTGTTAAATGCACCATATATTCATATTCACATATAGAGAATAATATTCACACATATGATGGAGTGTGTTAATTAAGTAAATTTGAATATAAAAATAAGACAATGAAGTTTTAATTTGGGTGATACTCTTGGGACTCTCTCTTTTCTTTCTAACCTCATTTAGTTTTCATTCATTGTGTTTTCATTGCGTCTATATATTTAATTTTAGTATTGAATTATAATTTCTCAAAAATAAATTTATTTTATTTTAATTTTATAAACATTAAAACATAATAATAGTATAAATTTAATTAGAAGTAGTGAGTGGTTGATCACAAAAAATCTTTAAGAGAACGACCTGGGTCAGCCCCTGTGCTGCTCTTAGTTAAAATATTTTTGAGAGCATGCACAAAAACACTTCATCAAATTTGTGCACTTTTTTGGGATCCAATTGGTCTTCAATGACTATTTTTATTCACATTTTTAAATTATTTTCTTTCTTTTATTTAAAAAAAACACAAAATATCAAAAATTTTATAATTAAATAAAAAAACATCTTTGTTCATGATGTACTTCAATTCAAATTATTATGCATGGAATTCCCAATCCCAGGTGCTAGAAAATTTTTACAATGACCTTGAGGCTTGGTTTTAAAGGATTAGTGATTTAGTGGAAAACTTTGTGAGAAAAATAGAGTGGATAGCTGAATACATACATACATATCAAGAGAAACTAGAACCTGAACCTAATTGAACACCAGAACCAAAACAAGTAGTGGAAGAGATTTCACCCATAATTTTTGAGGTTAGAGAACTTGAGGTAGGTGAGGAGGACATATAAAAGGAATTAATAAAAATACCCCACAATCAACCATTTCTTGAGGAGGTACCTTAAGTACACATGCCAACTAATGCACTTATAGGAGATAATAGTTTTTTGGAATAATCCTAGAATAGATTTGTTGAACATTACTTGAAACACAATTTTCCAATTGTTGATAATGTAAAATGATTACATATATACCTCTATATTACTTTGGAATATGATAATTAATATGAACATAGTTATATCTAGTTTCCAATGGTCTTTCCCGGAGATATCAATTTCCAAGATGACATAATTAAAAGGGAAGATTTCTTTATAGATTATTCATGTTTTAATCCTATTCAAGAAGGATTTTTTTTGAATTATCCTTTTCTAAAATTTATGATACATCACAAATGGATTAGTCCTTGTATGTTAAGGGAGATACCACCCAAGTGGTGGTTATCATAGAATAAGAGATGGATTTTCTTGTGGTAAAACTTCCTCCTCTATAACAACTTGCATACCATATGGAGGAGGACACCATGGACGTCAATATGGAGAACCCCTATTTTCTTTTCCCTCCCACTATGGACCTTAAATTATATCTTTCTTATTTCTTGGTGGTTTAGAATTTTATTATCTTATTTGGGGTTCTCAATTATTGGTGTATACTCATGGACAGCAGGAAAAGTCACATGTGGTGGTTTATATCAAAGAAACCACATTTACCATCAGATAAGGGATAATCTTGTAAAAATTCCTGACTAGGGGTAGCAAAAAACTATCACCCACTTGGGTGTCAAACCAAGAATTATCCCCTTTATTTTTATTTTTTATTTATTTTACTTATGTATTGTAATTTATTTCTCATAGTTTTAAAGTGGTAGATTCTAGAAGCATAATTCAAGATTTCCACTGAAAAATAAATAATGTTGTGTATTTCTATTTTAATATTTTATTTACTGCCCAATTAAAATTATGCATGACAATTTATGCTGATCTGATTTGAGCTAAATGATGGTTATAAATGAAATAATTATGAGGGAGAGATTTCAACTTGTTTTTTGGATTTTTTTTGTGTGCTTTAATTTTATTTTTCATTTATTTTTTTGATATTTTCTTTTTCAATTTTTTGTGTGTTTTTAGGATTCTAGAGATGAATTTAATACATTGGAAAATTCTAACCATCTTCTTTTTTTCACATTGATTTATTTTAACATGTGACAATTTGAATTATTTTTTTTCTTGATTTCCAATGTTTTAATTTTATGAAGTTTAATTGATTGTGAAACTCATGTGCACTAGTACTGTCTGAATTGAAAATCTTTCCCAACTCAATAGGTTTCTAAACTTTTTTGGCATCGTCTTATATTTTTATTTTTTCTTGAGAGTCTTAATACATGTTTTTTGATCAATAAATTACTTTTTTTCTCTTTTTAAAATATTTTAGAGTTTATATAATGTGTTAAGTATGATTGAGGAACCACTTTGAAATCCCTTTTTTCATTAAACTCTTATTTTAGACCACCCTTTCATATGACCATTATTAAGCCCCCAATATCCATAAAATGCCTTTTTATTCATCCAAATTACAATCCATTAATCAATTTAAAACCTTATTTAGAAGTTAAATTCATGATTATTTTTGAACTCAAGCATGGGGGATGGAGAAGATGAGATACAATTTTTATTCCTAAAAAATAATTTTTAGTTGAATTGAATGTATTTATATATTTATTGCTTCTTGGGTGGATAAAATTTCATGATATAAATATTTATGGGTGGACTAAAATATTATTACACATTTGGGCTAGGTGTTCACCAATTTTAGAAGATTGAAATCTACCTCTCTTTTTTTTACAAACAAGATTCTGAAGAGAAATCTATATTTGAATTCAAGTTTAAACAATGATGGAATTGGGGGAAAGAGGGATGAAATTTATCATTGTTGTTGAAATTAAAAGTTTTAACTCCCAAATTATATATTTTGGTGATTTTAGGTGAATCATTTTTGAGAAGATTGAGGAGAACACCGTTATTTATCAAAAATGTTTTCATGCATTTACTTCACATTATAGCCTAACCCTCCTTATTTTTCCTTATATGTTATTAGATTTAAAATCTACCAAAACTAATCATCAGAAAAACCCATGAAAAGGTATTCATTATTGAAACCTTTTTGACTCTTTTAATTGGATAAACTAGGATGATAACATCACTATGTAAATCACACTTGTTCTTGAAAATGAGAAGAAATCTACATTAAAAATCCTTGAGTGAAGAGAGAAATATTTTTTGGGGGAGGTAGGTACAACATTCATGTGAGGATTAAATTGAGATCAAATAGATTCATATGATTTCAAGGATTTAGGAAATTTTTATCCATGTAGGAGGCATTATACTTTCTTTAATATGATAATTGAGCTGTGTTGTCATTTATGATTTGGGAAGCTTTTTTGGACCTTGGTATAAGATGATTACCCATGAGTGAAACATTTATGTATAAATGAATTAATAGAGAAATAATTTTAAAATATTTTATTCTGAATTTAAATGTTTTTAATCCAAAAAATATGTTATTTTAGTGGTAGTTGTAACATTTTATGGTTTTATTGGTATTTTGAGTTTAATTTTAAAAATGGACAATTTTGGATTCTAACTGTTTTAATTTATTTATGTATTTCAGCAATTAATTTTTTTTAAATGATCTAAATTAAAAATTTAGTTTTTTAGGATTCTATGTTCAATGGGTTTAATTTTATCCTTATGGACCCAAAGCTCAATATACCATTTGGAGGCCCAAATCCAACTCACAATTTAGGCCTAAAAACTATGCATATATCTAGATAATTCTAATTTTGAGCCCATATCTGATAAATTACTAGACCAAATGAGATAAAATTTGACAAGAAAATATTTCAAAACTGGGGTAAAAACATTAATTAATGTTTCCATGAGTGATTACTACTTTGTCAAGTCCATAATTACATGGGAACTTAGTGAATTTGAATAAAAATAGTCAGCCTAACCAGAATGAATATCTGGAGTAAATTAGCCATATCTCTCACCATATGTGGAAAATGAAGCTAAAATTTTGTGCATTGAAATATGAGATATAACCGAACAAATTTGAAGAATAAAACCTTTCCAAATTCTTCCATTAAAGATATATTCAATGCATATACATTCGGAGGATGATTTTGGAGAGAAAACTTTCACAACCTCTCCCTATAAAAGAACGTTTCTTCTTCATTTCAAGTGGTTAGAAACTTAGGGGTAGCCTTTTTTGGAAATTTTATTATTTTAGTATTTTAGTTTCTTTTATTTTCTTTCTATAATTTCAGTTCATGTTTTAATTTAAGTTTTCTCCTTTATCTTTTAATCTTTCTCTCTTTTGTTTTCTTTACCAATTTTCTTCTTCCCTATGAACTCTTATGCTCATGATCATGAGTAGGTTACCAGAAGAAGTTACTGGAGGATAAATCAAGTGATGAACCGAAGTCTTTAAACATTAATGTTTAATTATTCTTATTTTCTTAGAGTTAGGATGATGAGGATTTTAGTGTATAAGACCCTTTTGTGTCTCCACTTTACACATGAGGTTTAGCTTTCAATTTTATAATATTCTCCCTCGATTGTGGAGGTGAATGTGAGGTATCTTGATGATCATTTAGTGAACTTTATATTCACAACCATATATATAGTTGTATTTTCACACATATGATGGAGTGATCAATATCAGGTGCCAAAAAATGTTTACAATGATCTTGATGCCCAGTTTCAAAGTAAGAGTGATGTATTCGAAAAATTGGACAGAAAAATTGAGTGGATAGATGAATACATACATGCATGTTAAAAGAAACTAGAACCTAAACTTGAGCCAGAACCAAAACCAAAACGAGTAGTAGAAAATATTTCAACAATCATTTTTTATATTAAAGAACATGAGATAGTTGATAAGGAGATAATAAAAGTATTAATAACACCATCCCGCACTCAGCCATTTCTCAAGGAGGTCTCGGAAGTATACATGTCATAGGATGCCCTTATGGGAGATCAACCGTTTTTTGGAAGAATCTTGGAATATCATTGTTGAATATAACTTGAAACATGATCTTCCAATTATTGATAATGAAAAATAATCACCTCTACACCTCTCTATTTCTTTTAAATATTATAATTAATATTAACACAATGAGATTGATTTACCAATGGTCTTTCATGAAGAGATAAATTTCCAAGATTATATACTTGAAAGAGAATATTTCTTTATTGATTCTTCATGTTTTTATCCTATTCAAGAAGAATTATTTTCTAAATTATTCTTTTCATAAATTTCTGATACAACACAAATCAAGTAGACCTTGGATTTTAAGGAAGAGACCACCCAAGTGGTAGTTATTAAAGAATAATAAATGAAAGTGATTGTGGTAAGACTACCTCCTCTACAAAACCTTTCATACCATATGGAGGGGGACACCACAAAAGTCAATACAGAGTACCGCTATTTTATTTTTCCTCCCACTCTGGATGTTAAATTTTATCTTTCTTATTTCTTAATGGTTGGAAATTTTATTATCTTCTTTGGGGTTCTACATTATTGGTGTCTCATCATGGAAATCATGAAAATCCATGTGTGGTGGTTTATCTCAAATAAACTACATGCTCTATTAGATTGAGGATAATCTACTACAACTGCCTAACTAGGTGTAGTAAAAACTGAAAAACCTCTTGGGGGTAAAACCAATCATTATATCCTTTATATATATTTTTATTTTCCCTATGTCTTTTATTTTCATTATTGTTGTTTTAATGTGGTATCATCTAGAAGCATAACTCAAGGATTCAATTGAAATATAAATCAGGTTGTATCTTTCCTTTTCTTTATTTTATTTACTGCCTAATTAAAATTCAATGTGAAAATTTCTCCTGATATGATTTGAGATAAAATAGTGTTGTAAATGGAATAATTATGGGGAAGGTATGCAAACTTATTTTTAGGAATTTTGTGTGTGCTTTTTTTTTTTCATTTATTTTTCTATTTTTTTATTTTTTCAAATTTTGGGTGTGTTTTTATTATTCTTGAGCATAATTAAATATTTGGAAAATTCAAAACATATTAGTGTTTTTGTTACATTTCTTAATTCAAATATTTTATAATTTAAATTATTTTTGAATGTATTTTTTTTGATTTACAATATTTTAATTTGATGAAATTTAGTTGATTGTGGAACTCATGTGAACTAGTACTATCAGAATTGAAAATCTTGCCCAACCCGAGAGGTTTCTAAACCTTTTTGAAATATTCTTATATTTCCCTTTTTTTAGACTCTTGAGAAATTTTGT
Organism: Viscum album; assembly: GCA_963277665.1. Taxonomy (NCBI): domain Eukaryota; kingdom Viridiplantae; phylum Streptophyta; class Magnoliopsida; order Santalales; family Viscaceae; genus Viscum; species Viscum album. The sequence goes on from OY728151.1 coordinate 573,550,170, forward strand.
ATGATCTATAACTTTTTTTTTTCATATTTCTCAAAGTTTTAAGAGTTTATAGAATATTTTAATTATGATTAAGTCACCACATTGAAAGACTTTTTTGCATTCAACTCTTATTTTGGCCTAACTTTTCATTTCACCTTTATTAAGACCCTAGTAGCCATGGAATAACTTATTAGGAAGAAAAATTACAATCCATTTATCCCTTTAAAACCTTCTATATAAGTTAAAGGCATGATTATTATTGAAATCAAGTATGGGAGAGGGAGAAGATGAGTTAAAATTTTCATTCCTAAAGAATCATTTTGAGTTGAATTGAAAGTGTTACTATATTTATTGCTTCTTGGATGGATAAAATTTCATAATGTAATAATGTATGGGTTCACCAAAATATCCTTACACATCATATCCTGGTGTTCAACCATTTTTTAAGGTCAAAGTATGCCTCTATTTTCTTCAAAAACATGATTCTAAAGAGAGATCCATATCTGAATTCAAGCTAAAACAACATTACAATTGGGGAAAAGAGGGAAAACATTTATCATTGATTTCGAAATTTCAAGTGAGACTCACCAATTATATCAAGAGGTGATTGAAGGTGAATCATTTTTGAGCTGATTGAGGAGCACACCATTCTTGAGAAAAACTATTTTCATACATTTACATCACTTTAGAGCCTAACCTTCCTCATTATGCCTCAGATGTTTTTAAATTTTAAATCTACCAACCCCCAGGATAAAAAAAACACATGAAAAAGAAGTCATGATTGAAACAATTGTGACTCTTTTAAGTAGAGATACTGAGAGGATAGAAAGTCTATGGAAATCATACTTGTTTTTGAGAATGAGAAAAACTCGACATAAAAAATCCTTGAGTGAAGAGAGAAATATTTTTCTAGTGAGGTAGGTACAAAATGCATGTGAGGATTAACATGAGATTCTATGAATTAATATGATTTTTGGGTGTTAGTAAATTATCCATGTAGGAGGAATGATATTTTCTTTGGTATGATAATTGAGATGTATTGTCATTTATGCTTTGAGAAGTTTGTTTGGACCATGGTATAAGATTATTGACCATGAGTGAAATGTTTAAGTGTGAGAGAATTGTTAGAGAAAATATTTTAAATTATTTTATTGTGAATTTCAATTTTTTAATCCCACAAATATGTTATTTTGTGGGTAGTCTTCACATTTTATGGTTTTAGTTGTATTTTGAGCTTAATTACTAAAATGAACTATTCTGTATTTTAACTATTTTAATTTATTTTTGTATTTCATACATTACATTTTCTAAACCAATAAAAATTAAAATATTCTTCTTTTTTAGGATTCAATTTTTGTGGGTTTCATTTTATCCTTGTGGCCCCAAAGCTCAATCTACCATTTAGAGGCCCAAATCCAGCTCATAAGTTAGGCCTAAAAAACTATGCACAGATCGAGAGAATTTTATTGTTGGGACCATATATCATAAATTTCTGGACCAAAGGAGCTAAAATATAAAAATTATATATACAACATCCAGGGGAATAATTTTTATTACTGTGGCCATGAGTGATTCCCAATTTATCAAGATCAAAATAGAATGGAATCTAGGTATAATGGAATAATAATAGTCCGCATGGGAAGAAAAAATATCCAATATAAATAAGCTATATCTATCATCTAATGCGGACAATGAAGTGAAAATTTTCTGGGTAGAAAGAAGAGATATAACTGAATAACTTTTAAGAATAACACTTTTTTTTCCAAATTAGTCCATTGAATATTTCCACCATGAGAATACATTAGGAGGACTATTTTGGAGCCAAAAATTTTACCCCCTTAATATAAAATAATTTTTCTACTTTATTTAAATTGGTTGGAAACTTAAGGGTAGCCTTTTTTGGCCATTTTCTTTAGTTTAGCCTCATATTTTATTTTTGTTTTATTCTATAATTGCAGGTCATGCTTTAATTTAAGTGTTCTTCTACCTCTCTTATTATTTATCTCTTTTGTCTTCTTCCCATATTTTATTCTTCACCGTGAACTCTTATACTCATGATCATGAGTAGTTAACCCAAGGAATTTCTCTGGGGGAGTATTCCAGTGATGAACCCAAGTCTTTGAACAATAATGCTTAAGGTTTCTTATTTTCTTAGAGTTAGGCTGAGGGGGATCTTGAGTGAACCGTATATTCACAACCATATATAATTGGGGATGTTTATATATATGATAGAGGGTGTTTATTTAGTAATTTTTAAACTAAAAATAATACAATGAAGGTTTAATCCGGGTGATTCTCTCTAGATTTTTTATTTTTTTTCTAACATTATTTTGTTTTCATTCATTGTGTTTTCATTTCATCTGTATATTTAATTTCAGTATTGCATTATCATTTCTCAAAACTCCATTTCTTTTAGTTTTATTTAATAAAAAGAAAAATTTTCAAATAAAAACAAGTGAATTAGAAGTAGTGAGTGATTGATCACAACAAATCCTCAAGAGAATGACACAGGTCAACGAATGTGATTCAATTAGTTAAAATATTTGTGAGAGAATGCATGACAATGCTTTATCACATCCCATCCCAAGAATACTTAGGGAAAAGATGAAAATAACACCCAACCTACCCATTTCATAAAGTTTCATTTAAATGGGTACATTGCATATCCAAATTCCCAACACACCACCAAGAATCACTTAATGCATACGGTACATAAACTATTAAAACTTGATCCAATGCTTGTACTCTAAACTAAAACATCGAGACAAAGCCTACTTGTGCCTGTATAGATTGATACATAGCTATATCATTATCTATTGAATCTCCTAGAATATAGTGATTCCTACCATTGGTTCTAGAATTTATCATCCAAATCCATGTCATGGAAAATCCACCATCAAAATTTCATAATTAAGCATTCCCTTAACACTCTAATGACAAAATTGGATTGGCTCTTTTAAACCTAAAACCTAATCACAGATGAGGACGTAATACAATCCTTATTTGATTGAAACGATCAAATTTTGATTGACTAATCCAAAAGTGGTTGTACAATATTTACTTAAAAGACACTACTTAAATTTACATCACACCCATCTTAACCTGATCGCTTGCCTAAAATGGTTCCTTACCAGCCACATTCATCGAAACAAGAAGGAAGAAAGATAAGACACTTTTTTTGAATATTTCAAAAAAGTAACATCTTAGATTTTTGAAGTATCAAATCTTGAAACTCTATGTATTATTCTAAGTAACCTTGAATTTTCTTTGAGGATGTCCAACAAAGTCCATAACTGGATTCTGGTGGTATCTTAAGCAAAAACATGCATTTATGTTGTCGTTCACCAACATGAAAATGGGTGTAAACATGATCTAACACACTTGGATCATCACTCTTAAAATGTCCCACCTAAGACAGATTAAAGTCTAGTGTAACCTTTAAATCATCAACTGGAGTTCGACGAGCTTATCCAAGGAAGTCTGTACTCGATGTTTACAATTGAGATGTTGGTACAAAGCCAAAACATACAAATCTCTTGAACACTGACTGAGGCTGAAGCGACATCCACCTGGAATTCAAGTCAAAGGAAACAATTGGTCTCCATGATTCTGTCCAAGGCATTTCCACTCGGGATCCCATGTATCAATCAGGACAACCACACTTCTTAAACTTACCACACTGCAAAAGCGTAACTCCCCATGTGGTATATTTACAAAAATATAAAGGCATTTACAAATTTTAGTATGTCTTATAATCGACACTCTCTTAGTGTATACTGAATTATTTCAAGATACGTGACCTGATTATCACTAAGACAAGAGTACAATAAAATTACATTAAGAATTACCAAGAAGACCCGAGACACACTCATTATACCAAAGCAAAAGTGCTCGGTATGGTTTTAAACCAACCATATCCAATAAAAAACATAGAAAGTAATCAAACAAACACTGATTAATGTTCTAGAAGGAATCTCAGCTGTACCTACTGAAACATCATCATTAACTGATCAAAATGACCTTATCACATGAGGTAATTCATGATTACTATAATTCCCCAAAATTTATATGTAATTTTTTTGAAAATTATAAGGGATTATTTTGAGACTAGGCGCTGAGAGGGCATGTGATTCCGAGGCCCATGGTTCCCGGAATAAATGTTTTAATCATTTTTGAGTTTGTTAAAAATAGCACGCATGCGAAGTTTTAGTAACATATATAAAGGTGCCCAGATCAAAAATTTGAGAGCACCGTTGAGTTTAGAACATGATGAGGCAACCCGTTTTGTTTCTTAAGGGAACAATGTGGCAACACTACAACACAATGATGGGGTGATGCGTTTTTCATTCTCCTAAATGAAATAGGAATTTAGGGTTAATGTTTTACCCTAGAATTCCCTATAACCTTTAGAGAAAATATGATGTTGAAACCATCCCGTTGGAGGACGATGAACGATAGATCACCAATGACAGAAAGACCTCCTCTTTTATGGATTTAACCAATGATGATGAAACAATGATCGATCTTCATCAGCGAGTGAACCAAGGGGTTATCTTTTTTAATTCTTTCCCTGTTGTTGTTTTCAATGATGAATGCCGACCAACCCATAGATATTTTGATCTGTTGTTCAATAATTCTTGATGTATGGTTAGATAATAGGATTTAAATGTCACATAAAAGACATATTTTAAAGGTATTTTTCATTTAATTTACATCCTTTCTTTGTTTTGGGGGTTTCCTTAGGTTTTAGGGAGGAATAGATGACTATTCATGAATTGGGCCAAACCGTGAGCCCAATTCCTGATTAAAAAATAAATTTTGTATCTTTTATAACTTTTTCATTTTTCAAAATTTCATCCATTCAAATTCCTAATTGACCTACCCTAACCTATTAACACCACCAAGGTAATTTGGAGCTTTTAGAAATCCATAAAAAGGGTTTATTTGGGGTTTTATCTAAGGGGTTGGGCCTGCCCGAAAGCCCAATTCTTGTTTTAAAAATAAAATTTGATTTTGTTATAACTTATTCAATATTTGGGATTTTTCGGTGATTCTAAGTCTCACCCAAGACCACTTAACCCATCCGCGCGTCTGAACTCTCTCCCACCTCTTTGGAGCTCTGTATAATCGCAATTTGGTGCCGAACTTCTTAGGGTTCCTCAAATCTCCCAGATTCGAAGAGGTAAAGTATTTATTTCATAACTCTCTCAATTCTCAATATTTTTCCTCCATTCCAGTTCTTAAATGAGATAATACATTTTTTTAGAATGTACCCTAAATTTTGGCTCTTTTAAATTTTAGATACTAGAGTTTTGGAGTGATTACTTCAAGATACTTCAAGTAAATGATCCCTTTTCTTTCCTCTTTCAAATTACTTTGGGTTTAACTCATTGCTCTTAGGGTTTCTTTTGTTATAATTGAGTTTAATAATGTCCAGAAACTATGATTTAGAACCTAGGGTTTAACTTTGGGCTTTCTTGGCCAATTTGTGTGGTTTTAGGTTTGATCTAGTTCTCTCTTGGTGCGGCGGGGGTGCGATTTGATTTTTGCATGGAGATTAAAGGGTTTTTGTTAATTTGGTTGGTGATTCCAGTGTGTGTGAATTTTTTGTGAATTATCTTGCTGTTTTCATGGTACCTTAATGTTTATTTCACTTGAATTTTTCTGTAAAAATTGGTTTTAGATGCATTTATAATGCAAATGAATTTTAAGTTCCAATTTTTGGTGAAATTGGGGGTTTTTCATTCAAATATTTTATTGGTTCATTTTGGGATTCCCCATAACTGAATTGTTGGTTTCATTAAAGGGAGTTGAACTGAAATTTTGTTTTAATAACTTACAAGTGTTAACATAGTGTGAAAGGTGGATATCTTAAAGAGCTTTGGGTGCAAAACAATGTGATGTTTTGAGAGGTTGTTTTATTGGAAATAAAATTGTTTTATTGTGTGTTTTAAATGGTATAAAATGTGTGTAGCTACTGTACAATTTGTTTGTGACTAGTAGTTATATTTTATATGAAATATGATGTGTGTTGTTTGCTGAAATTGTTTGATCACAAAAAGGGGAAGCCCGGGTACCTAGGTGGGGTGGATTTGTACTAGTACAGCTAGTGGATCGGATGTGTTTTGTCCCTGTTCCACTTAGCATATGGATAACGACAACTCTAACTAAACTATTTGGATGATGATTGGGGACCACTAGGTTATGGGTATGTTCCCTACTAGTGGCTCATGCATGAGAATGGATTTTTTTTCTATGGTTACTCTACACCGAGGTACGAGGTACATAGGGCCCGAGACAACCTAGTGCTTAGGGGTGTTCCCGATTTTGATGCTCATTGGATTTGTGGTATTTAACCTTGTTGTGGGTTATTTTTGGAAGTACTTTACAGTATATCACATGTCTATTTAATGTGCTAACATTCTGAAATTCTCAGATTGAAAACTGTTTTCATTTGAAAGTTGCATTTCTTTAAATTTTAACACTGTTTCACCTTGTGTATTAAAATTGCTTGTTTTGTTCACATTGTATTGCATGCTCTATGGAATCATCTGGTGGTATCCTATTGGGATTAGGCTCAAACCCTACTTACACCCCTTGGGTGTAAGTAGACCTGCTTATGCTTGACTCAAGTAAAGGGAAGGCTAAGGGTGATGGCGGTTCGGGATGTTAGTCCCCATCGTTGGGGCGGAGTTGCGGGGACGACTTGCGGGTGATGATCCCCTTGTCATGTGGATTCCATGGGGATGTCATTATGTTGTCATTATTATTTTTATACCACTTTTAGTGTCTTTGAACATATGTATTCACATCTGGTTTTGTTAAGAATTGTTTAGCATGAAAATTTCAGATTCTAATAATTGATTGTTTTTTTTATTTATGCTTTCATACTCGGGTAAATTGTTCCCAAACATGATTTTTTTGATACCTGGGCACTTGTGCCAGCCCGTGGGGATAGGGAAAGCCCTTCGAGACTTTCCACAGGCCGGTTTTGGTTCCATTAATGGTGGCGACCAGATCCGGTTCGTGACAAAATGGTATCAAAGGAGGTTAATGTTTTTGGGTTATATTGTTATTCTGGGATGAGTCGGGATAGACAGGAGCTAGGACTGTCGGGGCTCGGGGTATTGGTTTTCAGTAGGGTGCCTGGCCCGTACCTCTCATGGAAGACCTTGAGTCACCATAGGATGTTGGAATTTATTGATTGACTTCACTTCTAGGTGAGACGTGTGGGCTGCAGACCACATGTGGACATCAGGCAGATGTGGAGTAGTTGTTTCTTTTATTACAGTAATGTGTTTAGTTTATTTATATTTGATATATTTGATTGCAATTTTCAGAATTGTGGTATTGACTATTGTTTTGTGACTGTTGCATTTTGTAGCAACATGCCTCCCCGGAAAGCTCCCACGCACCCACAGGAGGAAGCTGGAGAGAGTTCTCCCATGCCGATTGATCAGAGGCTCATGGAGGCTGTTGTTCAGGCTATCCAAGCTTTGGGACAGGGACCATCTCATGCTCCTATTCCTGTTAGGGCAGAGGAGACATGTCCTAGAAAAGATAAAGCACAAGAGTTTCTGAAAAACAAGCCTCCTACCTTCCGAGGTAGCACAGAACCCCAGGAAGAAGAAGAATGACTCGAGAAGATCGAGCGTATGTTTGAGTTCCTAGAAACACCCTAAGAGCTCAGGGTGAAATGTGCCTCCTTTCTGTTTGAGGGTCCCAGCCGTAAATGGTGGGAGTCAGTGCTTCAGTCTGGGAAGAATGAGCAGATGCACTGGGGAGATTTCAAGGCTGTCTTCAATGAACAGTATTGCCCTGAGGTGTTGTCTTATGCCAGGTCTAGAGAGTTCATGGATCTTGTTCAGGGGAATCTATCTGTGATGGATTATGCCAACCGTTTCGCTGAGTTGGTTCGGTATGTTCCAGAAATTGTCTCTAATGAGCAAGCGAAGGCCCAGAGGTTTGAGAAAGGCTTACAACTAGAGATATACTCCCAGGTGTTCTTGTTTAAGCTGAGGACCTATGCTGAGGTTGTTGATCGGGCGTGCATGGTGGAGATTGGTAGGAAAGGCAGGGCTGGTTTCTATGGTTCAGTATCAGCCGTGGGCAGTGGCAGCTCCTCAGAGAAGAAAAGGAAGCGGGAGGATCATGTGAAGAAAGGAGGGGGCAGTTCAGGCCACTCTTCCAGGCAGTTTTGTTATGCGGCTTCTGATGCGAGATCGGTCGTGTGCCACCAATGTGGGAGGCCTGGGCATATCCTACCAGCATGTCCTCTTCCTCCGAAGCCTTTTTACCAGTGTAGAGGTATAGAGCATTTGCAGCGCTTCTGCGGTGTGGCACATCCACTCCCAAGTGGGGCAGGGTCAGTGGCTTCAAGAGGAGTGCCAGCACAGTCCGAGCCATCGAGGACTGGGGGATCTCGATTTGGTGGTCGTGGTGGTAGGGATGGATCATCTTCTGGGCAGATCTAGTTCAGGGCCCAACCACAGACTAGCGGTCGTCCTCAGGTAGATACTGGACATCTCCATGTAGTGGATCAGTCACCAGCAGGATCAGAGGCGGGACCTTCGATAGTTCGAGGTACCGTTCTGATCGCATCTTCTATATCTACTGCTCTTTTTGAAACTGGTGCCTCTGTTTCATTCATTTCTGGACATTTTGTGGACTTGCTAAATTTGCCAACTGAGTTGATGTCTTTTGAGATGGAGTTGGTGACACCATTGGGAAAGTAGAAGGAGTAGGGCCTCAGGTGCCCCTCGTGTGCACTTTCTGTGTCAGGGGTCGAGATGGAGTGGGACCTCTTGGTCTTATATATGGACCTTTTTGATGTCATACTAGGGATGGATTGTCTAGTACACTTCCAGGCACACATTGATTGCTACAGACGGCGTGTGAGTTTCACGACACCAGATGGGAGTTGTCAGGTTTTTCATGGAGAATGAGATCCACAATCAAGTCACGCAGGGCCTCCACTCCCAGAGTTGGGAAGTGTTATCTTCCAGTTATCTTCTCTTGTGCTAGAGGATGTTCTTTCCCATGAAGGTTCACTACCTTGTGTAGTGAATGAGTTTCCTGAGGTATTCCCTGATGATTTTTCTGGTTTTCCCCTAGAGCGGGATGTGGATTTTTCGATTGATCTGGCGCCGGGAACACGACCGATATCTCTTCCCTCTTATCGCATGGCCCCCACCAAGTTGAGGGAATTAAATATATTGTTGGATGACTTAGAATCCAAAGGATTCATTCGCCCGAGCGTCTCTCCTTGGGCCGCTCCTGTGTTGTTTGCAAAAAAGGCTGATGGATCCCTCCGGTTGTGCATTGACTACCAGAAGCTGAATAAGGTAACAATTAAAAAAAAAACCCTTTACCTAGAATAGATGATTTTTTTGATCAGTTTAAGGGGGTAAAGTGGTTCTCAAAGATAGACCTGCATTCAGGGTATCATCAACTCAGGGTGAAGGAGTCAGATATCCCTAAGACAGCCTTCCGAAGCAGGTACGACCACTTTGAGTATTTGGTCATGCCCTTTAGATTGACCAATGCTCCAGCGGTATTTATGGCACTTATGAATAGGGTGTTCCATCGGTATCTCGACTCCTTTTTTGTGGTGTTCGTGGATGACATTCTGGTATACTGTTGCTCTGAGGAGGAACACGAACATCACTTGAGGATCGTTTTGGGTACATTAAGAGATCACCGCCTCTATGCAAAGTTATCAAAGTGCACTTTCTGGATCAGAGAGGTGAGATTTCTGGGGCATGTGATCTCAGAGCATGGAGTTTCAGTGGACCATGAGAAAATTAGTGCAGTCATGTCTTGGGAGAAACCGAAGAATGTGTTCGAGATCAGGAGTTTTCTTGGCTTGGCTGGTTATTATAGGCGATTCGTTCGGGATTTCTCTCGGCTTGCTTCACCGATGAATTCCATCACCCAGAAAGGGGTGATGTTTGTATGGGGTCCAGAATGTCAGGCATCATTCGAGGAGATGAAGAGGCGGCTGACTACCGCCCCCGTTATGATTGTTCCAGAGGCTGGAAAGGGATATGTGGTCTACTGTGATGCTTCAGGTATGGGTCTTGGGTGCGTGCTTATGCAGGATGATCATGTGGTTGCGTATGGCTCTCACCAACTTCGACCACATGAAAAGAACTACCCAACCCATGAATTGGAGTTGGCAGTGGTGATGCATGCTTTGAAGACATGGAGTCACTAGCTCTTTGGGGAGAAGTTTGTGGTATACTCTGATCACAAAAGCTTGGCTTATATCTTCTCGCAGAAGGACCTAAACTTGAGACAACGTCGCTGGATCGAGTACTTGCAGGGGTTTGACTTTGACATTGTCTATACCCCAGGAAAGGGTAATGTAGTGGCCAACACTTTGAGCAGAAAAGTTCCAGTGCAGGCTTTGAGGAAGTCTAGTGATGAGTGGACTTTGATGGGTCTCTTTTCTCAGATGCATGTGGAGACCAGGGAATACAACGGAGGGGCATTCTTGGCAAGCGTCCAGTTGACTCCTTCTCTATTGGAGTTAATTCAGCAGGAACAGCCCAATGACGATCTTTGTCAGCGGTCTAAGCAGTTCCTTCATGGTGGGGATACATCCTCTGATTGGTCGTCGTCTACTGAGGGCATCTTGTGCTTCAAGGGTCGTTCAGTAGTGCCATTATCTTTGCGGAAGGTGGTGATGCAAGATAGCCACCAGTCTCAGTGGGCTGTCCATCTGGGTGCCACTAAAATGTATTATGATGTTCGTCGGTAGTTTTGGTGGCCTGGTATGAGATGAGACATAGCAGACTTTGTTTCAAGATGCTACACATGTCAGCAGGTGAAAGCAGAGCACCAAAGGCCATCCAGTTTTCTCCAACCACTACCCATTCCTACCTAGAAGTGGGAAGAGGTCGCCATGGACTTCATTGCTGGATTACCTCATACACCTCGGGGTAAGAATGCTATTTGGGTGGTGATTGATCGTCTGACCAAATCAGCCCACTTCATTCTAATAAAAGATGCAACTAAAGTAGATGAGTTGGGCCATTTATATCTTCAGGAAGTGGTGAGACTCCATGGTGTACCATCAGCTATTGTCTCAGATAGAGACCCCCTCTTCACTTCTCGATTTTGGGAAGGCCTTCAGAAGGCCTTGGGGTCTCATATTAAGATGAGCACGACATACCACCCACAGACGGATGGTCAGACAGAGCGGGCGAATCAAATATTGGAGGACATGCTTCGTGCATGTGTCCTGGACTTTGGAGGATCTTGGGATAGACATTTGGGATTGGTAGAGTTTGCTTATAATAATAGTTACCAATCCATGATTCGAATGGCCCCTTTTGAGGCGCTCTATGGTCGGCCGTGTCGGTCCCCCCTATGTTGGGCTGAGGTAGAAGAGACTTCACTGTTGGGGCCGAGCCTTGTGCAGGAGACTTCTGAGAAGGTCAAGTTGATCAGGCAGTGCTTATTGACAGCTCAGAGTCATCATAAATCTTATGCTGACCGGAGGCGTCGAGACCTAGAGTTTTCTGTGGGTGACAGGGTATTCTTAAAAGTGGCCCCTTGTCTGGGCCATCATCGATTGGGGAATCAAGGTAAGCTGATGCCACGGTATGTCGGACCCTTTGAGATCACCGAGCGTATTGTCAAGGTGGCATACAGGTTGGCCTTACCTTCTCAGTTGACGTCTATCCATGATGTCTTCCACATCTCTCAGTTGAAGAAATACAATACGGATCCACCCCATGTATTGGGTTGGGATGAACTTGAGATAGAGCCTGAATTGTCTATCGTTGAGAGGCCGGTGAAAATAGTGGAATCTCAAGAGAAGATACTTCGAGGAAAGTCCATTCCTTTAGTCTGGGTTTTATGGCATCATGGGAATGATACACATGATACATGGGAGCGAAAGTCATGGGTCGAGGAAGAGTACCCATTCTTGTTTTCCAACCGAGATTCATGTTGACTTTCCGGGGTGGAAAGTCCTTCATGGTGGGGAGAATTGTCACATAAAAGACATATTTTAAAGGGATTTTTCATTTAATTTACATCCTTTCTTTGTTTTGGGGGTTTCCCTAGGTTTTAGGGAGGAATAGATGAGTATTCATGAATTGAGCCAAACCGTGAGCCCAATTCATGATTAACAAATAAATTTTGTATCATTTATAACTTTTTCATTTATCAACATTTTTCATCCATTAAAATTCCTACTTGACCTCCCCTAACCTATTAACACCACCAAGGTAATTTTGAGCTTTTATAAATCCATAACTAGGGTTTATTTGGGTTTTTATCTAAGGGGTTGGGCCTGCCTGAAAGCCCAATTCCTGTTTTAAAAATAAAATTTGATTTTGTTATAACTTATTCAATATTTGGGATTTCTCAGTGATTATAAGTCTCACCTAATACCAATTAACCATGAAGCGCGTCTGAACTCTCTCCCACCTCTTTAGAGCTCTGGATAATCGCGATTTGGTGCCGAACTTCTTAGGGTTCCTCAAATCGCCCAGATTCAATGAGGTAAAGTATTTCTTTCATAACTCTCTCAATTCTCAATCTTTTTCCTCCATTCTAGTTCATAAATGAGATAATTCATCTTGTTCGAATGTACCCTAAATTTTGGCTCTTTTAAATTTCAGATAGTATAGTTTTGGAGTTATTACTCCAAGATACTTCAAGTAAATGAGCCTTTTTCTTTCCTCTTTCAAATTACTTTGGGTTTAACTCATTGTTCTTAGGGTTTATTCAGTTATAATTGAGTTTAATAATATCCAGAAACTAGGATTTGGAACCTAGGGTTTAACTTTGGGATTTCTTGGCCAATTTGTGTGGTTTTAGGTTTGATCTAGTTCTCTCTTGGTGCGGCGGGGGTGCGATTTGATTTTCGCACGGAGATTCAAGGGTTTTTGTTAATTTGGTAGGTGATTCCATTGTGTGTGAAATTTTTGTGAATTAGCTTTATGTTTTAATGGTAACTTAATGTTTATTTCACTTGAATGTTTCTGTAAAAATTTGTTTTAGTTGCATTTATAATGCAAATGAATTTTAAGTTCCAATTTTTGGTGAAATTGGGGGTTTTTCATTCAAATCTTTTATTGGTTCATTTTGGGATGCCCCATAACTGAATTGTTTGTTTCATTAAATGGAGTTGAACTGAAATTTTGTTTTAATAACTTACAAGTGTTAAAATAGTGTGAAAGGTGGATATCTTAAAGAGCTTTGGGTGAAAAACAATGTGATGTTTTGAGAGGTTGTTTTATTGGAAATAAAATTGTTTTATTGTGTGTTTTAAATGGTATAAAATGTGTGTAGATACTGTAAATTTTTTTTGTGACCAATAGTGATATTTTATATGAAATAGGATGTGTGTTGTTTTCTAAAATTGTTTGAGCAAAAAAAGGGGAAGCCCAGGTACATAGGTGGGGTGGATTTGTACTAGTACGGCTAGTGGATAAGATGGGTATTGTCCCTGTTCCACTTAGCATATGGATAACGACAACTCTAACTAAACTATTTGGATGATGATTGGGGACCACTAGGTTATGGGTATGTTCCCTACTAGTGGCTCGTGCATGATAATATATTTTTTTCTATGGTTACTCTACACCGAGGTACGAGGTACATAGGGCCCGAGACAACCTAGTGCTTAGGGGTGTTCCCGATTTTGATGCTCATTGGATTTGTGGTATTTAACCTTGTTGTGGGTTGTTTTTGGAAGTACTTTACAGTATCTCACATTTCTATTTAATGTGCTAACATTCTGAAATTCTCGGATTGAAAACTGTTTTCATTTTAAGGTTGCATTTCTTTAAATTTTAACACTATTTCACCTTGTGTATTAAAATTGCTTTTTTTGTTCACATTGTATTGCATGCTCTATGGAATCATCTGTTGGTATCCTATTTTGCTTTGGCTCACACCCTACTTACACCCCTTGTGTGTAAGTAGACCTGCTTATGCTTGACTCAGGTAAAGGGAAGGCTAAGGGTGATGGCGGTTCGGGATGTTAGTCCCCATCGTTGGGGCGGAGTTGCGGGGACGACTTCTGGGTGATGATCCCCTTGTCATGTGGAGTCCATGGGGATGTCATTATGTTGTCATTATTTGTTTTTAGACCAATTTTAGTGTCTTTGAACATATGTATTCACATCTGGTTTTGTTAAGAATTATTTAGCATGAAAATTTCAGATTCTAATAATTGATTTTTTTTTTGATTTATGCTTTCATACTCGGGTAAATCGTTCCCAAAACTAATTTGTTTGATACCCGGGCACTTGTGCCAGCCCGTGGGGATAGGGAACGCCCTTCGGGCCTTGCCACGGGCCAGGTTTGGTGCCATTAATGGTGGCGACCAGATCTGGTTTGTGACATTAAAGGTACTAAACATTAGTGATTATCCTTGTTGTTTTATCCCTTTTTTCTAACGAGATGAATGAATGCCAAAATGAAAAAGGTCGACGTTCATTTTTGGGTGTTCTTGGTGTTTTCTCCTATCCCGTTCTTTCATTCTTCATCGATGGACCCATGTGGTCATGTCAAGATTTTATGAGAGGTTCCAAACATGGACGGACCCCCAGAGCAATGAAAAGATGATTTGGAGACCGTGTGAGTGAAGAAGAAGACTAGAGGATCATGAGGGTGTCCCCATTTTAAAAAACAGGGCACCAGAGGAGATGGGGCGGTCTGCGGTGGTATGGCTCATTGATAGGGTAGTGAAGATGGGCATAGTCTAGTGGGACCACGGCAGTGGAAGGGGCCTATAGAGCATGACCGCAGGCGACAACCAGTGCTGCCTTTAGGGCGGCTGTGACCAAGACGTGGTGGGAATCCTTTGTCTAGCGGGACTGTGGCGGGAACCCACAATAACCGCCACACAATGGGTCACACGTCCAAAAGAAGCGGTCTAATGGGATCATTACAGGACCTTTCCATAACCATTGTAGGGAAGGTCATCCGGCAACTTATTCCATTGAACTTGGTGGCCGATGGCATTGACCAGGTGGGGACGCCACAACGGCCGCATCTGGGCAGACCAAACTGACCCACTTGAGTGGGATGACATGAAGTAGGCGGGCTGAGACGGGATAACGGGCCGGGCCAGGGTAACCCAGAAAGTCAGGTTAGACCTGAAATTTCAGGTCGGTGGGCCCCGGGTCGGGATGGGTTGGTCTGACTGGGTTTGACTGGACTCAAACACCACCTTCCCCTTTTCACTAAAAGGCCTATAACTTTCAAACCATATGTCTGTTTGAATAGTAGTTTATTAAATTAGGACCCTTGAGAATAGGCATTCATTTTGAGATACTATATGAGAGTTTTTCTGGAGGTTGGAGTATGAACCTTTTGGCACGAGGAGTAGGTTCTCTTGGAACTATCCCGCTAAGAGAAAAATATAGTGGCTGGCTATGACCAACACGAAGTGTGTCTCATACGGAGTGTGTATCCTATGCCTACATGATTGTGTCTTCTACGAAGTATGTCACATGTTCCTACATGGAGTGTGTCTTTTATGAAGTGTGTCTCCTGCACCCATACTGAGTGTGTCTCTTATGAATACCTAGAGCGTTTCTCCTTAGATTTGAATATGCCAGAACTTTCTTCATATATGTATATCATTTACATATAATAGCATGAGATAACTCTAGTGAGTCTCTTGACTGTACTTCCTAGAGGCTAAACTTTTTGTACCACTTTGATAGTCTTCTTTGTTTATAGCTTTTTGGTTTGGGGTCCCTAATGAGTGTGGTTTTACTCACCCCTACATGGGATTCACCCACACATGTTGTGTCTTATGTAGATGAAAACTATCTTTGATAGGAGCCTTGGTGGACTGGACATAGGTGGTACTTAGAGGGAGGCATAATGAACGAGGGGCACTTCAATGGATTTCGACGAATTTTGTACCTACCCTTCAGGTAAGCTTTTTAGAAGATGGATTATAGGAGATTGTATTTTTATTTTGTTGGGATTATATACTATCCCTCTTTACTTTTAGTTTTACTATTTACTCTATGTGAGTTTTCTTAGTAGTATACATGCATGTATTCTTAGTGTTTTCAGTTTCCAATTTTTTTCTTGGAGAATGATGCATGTGTAGAAGTACTTGGGAAAATTCCTCCCACTTGTAAGATATATCTACTCAGTGCTAGTCACTATCCCTTGAACTATGGGAGATGAGCTTGGAATTTTCACGAAATGAGCCCTGAAGGACAGGTTGTGAAAGAGTGGTATCATAGGAGGTTGGTTCTATCTTAAGAACAAAGAGTATGTGAATTTGTTTTTGGGAAACAGTGTTAGGGTTTTTGAGTTTGGATTTTAGGCCAGGTATTCCAGTGTTAGTGTGGCGGATGACACATCCACACACCATGACCTTGATTTCTGATTTTTGACTCAGTACATGAAAAAACTATTTTCATGCTTCATATAGGAATTGATTGTGTTCTTATGTTCTTCTTGAGTTAGAGTCATCTCACCAGGAATACACTATTGACCATGGTATATCTTGTTCTAATTCAGGATGCTTCTACATAGGCATCCAACTAGGATTCTAGGGTGGGACCATGAGGATGGTCCACCAAGTGACGAGGAATCAGTACAAGGACTGTTCCTAGAGATAGAACCGCACAGTGGTGTACCAGCGATACCACCACCCGAAGATCATCAATTTATACCAGTTTTGTCGGTAGAGTATGAATGTAGGCTCAAAGTGTTGCATGAGTTTCAGAGACAACGACCTCACAAGACCCAAGGTGAGATTGTTCCCCACGTAGTATAGGAATGGTTGGAGGCGGTTATGTGAGTTTTCCTCCTAGTGAGGATGCCTCTCGACCATTTGTCACTCCTAGTCGTGAGCCTTCTTCAGGGGTCGGTGGGATATGGTAGATCTTGATGATACAAATGTAGGAGGATGAGACCCTATATGGGATAGTATTTGAGAAAATATTTAGGGAGGAGTTATTTCCAGTGACATTATGATTTGTGCATATTCAAGATCTAATACACCTACAACAGTGTAGTCAGACAGTATCAGAGTACTCAATGATATTCACAGATCTTTCTTGCTACTCCATTGACATGGTGTGAGAACTATTCTTGAGGTTCTGAACCTTTGAGTAGGGTCCACGCCAGGAGATCAAGGCATCAATGATACCTATTATTATTCTGATACATGCTGGGGTGCTGGAGAGATCTCTCCTTGTTGAGATCTTTTTGGTGGAGTAGGCACCGGTGGTGGGAGCTACCACTAGGCATCAGGTAGCTGAGTAATTGACAAAATTTTTCTGATAGCTGATGTAGGGGTCCAAGAGGAACATAGATTCTAGGGTATGACCATAAGATTCAGGATCAGCAGTTCAGGGCTTCCGGGGAAGAACAAGTCAGCCAAAGGAGAGGTTGTGATACTCATACAGTGGTCTGGGATAGATGGCTATAGAATATCTAATCAGTCGTACAACCGATCAGTAGATAGTAGAGAGACCGTCAAGGCAGTGACAGAGGCAGGAAGAAGGTGGTCCTCTAGGAGGCAGATGTAGCAGGGGAGGAGGATGAGAAATAGGAGGTGGGAAGAGGTTCAAGGTACTACCCCCCCAAGTGGTCCCCTAAGGGATTAGGGAGCTGGAGGACAAGGGTGATCCCAACTTCAGGTGATAGAGGATTATGACCCCGATGCTCCAGATATGATTGTAGGTACGATCTGTATCTTCTACACCCTAGCTGCAGTTCTTAGAGACATAGGTTCCACTCACCCCTTCTTTACTACAGACCTTGTTTAGAGGTCAGAGATTCCAGTGGAGCCATTGGTTTGATCCTTACATTTATAGACTCATATGATAGGATAATCTACGATCACACACTGGTTCCAGTAGTGTGATATTACTCTTGTAGGTGAGAGATTTGGCTGAGATCTCTTAGTAGCAGTGTCAAGGCCTTATGAAATCATTCTAGATATGGACTAGTTATCCATAGTCCATGATTATATTGACTAGTTTAGGCACAGAGTGTGGTGTGTCCATAGATATGGGACCAAGTTTTCCTTTTTTGGTGAAAATAAAACTAGAGAAACATAGGATGGAATCACATGTAACAGGGTTCATCCGATCACACATCAGTTGGCTAGAATGATCCTCAATGCATTGGATGAGTTGAGTCCTTAGTTTCTGGAAATAGTGGATGAGTACAAGGGCATATTTCTGGAATTTGTTCTAGGATTACCCCCACATAGGTTGGTAGATTTATGCATTGATATGTACCTCAAGAAGACACTGAAATCTACACCTGTATATCAGATGGCTCCTACAAAGCTTTGAGAGCTGAGGGTATAGTTGGAGGACATGAAAAAGAAGGTATCCGTGAGACCCAATGTTTCACTGTGGGCAACCCCTGTATTAATTTTCATAAAGGAAGATGAAAGGTTAAGGTTATGTTTGGACTTCCAGTGCCTGAATCAGGTGACCATGAAGAACAAGTATGAACTACCAATGATTGATGACCTCTTAGATCAGCTGAAGGGAGCAAGATGGTTCTTAAAGTTATACCTCAGATCAGGGTATCACCAGCTTCGTGTATAGGATGAGAACATCCCAAATATATATTTTAGATGTCTTTATGTCCACTAAAAGTAATTGGTGATGTCGTTTTCCATTATGAATGCCCCAATAGTGTTCATGGGACTCATGAATAGGATCTTCTAGCTGTACTTAGACCAGTTCATGGTGTTCTTCATTGATGAAATCCTGGTGTACTCGATGCCTGAGGAGGAGTACACAATACACTTGAGGATGGTTCTAGAATTACTCCGAGAGCACTGGATTTACAAGAATCCCTCAGAGTATAAGTTCTAGATATAATAATTCCACTTTCTAGGACACATCATTTGAAATTCTAGAGTTTTTTTGGATTCAGTGAAGGTAGAGGTAGTGCTTTCTTAGGATCTAACCAAGATAATTACAGAGGTAAGAAGTTTCCTTTGGTTGGATGGGTACTATCGGTGGTTTATACCAGACCTTTCTAGTGTAGAAGCACCCATAATAACTTTGACATGAAATGAAAAACCTTTTGTGTGGATGAAGAAATTCCAGGAGACCTTTCAGCAGCTGGATAAGAGTATGATGAGTGCTCCTATCTAGAGATTTCCAAAGGAGTGTGTTGAGTACCTAGTGTACTACGATGCATAAGGAATCGAGATTGGTTACATTTTTATGTAGAGGCAGGTGGTGATTACCTATGGTTCACAGTAGTTGATTCCACATGTGAAAAACTACACGACCCATGACCTGGAGTTGGAAGCGGTAGTCTTCACATTGAATATGTGGAAACACTACCTTATGGGCAAGTAGTTTATCATTTACTAAATCCAAAATAATCTCAAGTATATATTCTCTCAGAAATATTTGAACTTGAGATAGAGCCATTGGATGGAGTTCTTACCGAACTATGACTTTGAGATAGTATATACTCTTGGGAAGGGGAATGTGGTGGAATATTCTCTCAACCAGAGATCAATTTCACAGCAACTGAATGAGGCCTCAGAGCAGTTGGACTCGTTATAGATATCCTTCCTGGATGAAAATGGAGTAGGTCATCTCCAATAACTGGTAGTTACCCCTACACTCTTACAGTGAGTTAGGGAGGCATAGTTCAAAGATACCAACTATGTGGTTACATGTACTAATATGTCCATCAGGCATACCCTTGATGGTTTTTCAAAAGGTTGGGAGCACATCGTTCTCTTCAAAGGACACATAGTTGTAATAGTGGCGTTACAGGAGGAGGTGTTGAGGAAGTTTGATACAACCCCTTTTGTAGAACATCCAGGTGTGGAGAAGATGTAACAGGACATCTAACATCTGTTATGGTGGCCGGGGATGAAGAAGGAAGTAGCAGAGTCTATTTCCAGATGCCTCACTTATCAGCAAGTGAAGGACGAGCACCGGGTTCTAGTGGGTTTGACTCAACCCCTTGGGGTGACAGAGTGGAAATGGTATGGGATATTGATGGAATTTGTGACGGGTTTACCATGCACATCCAAAGGACATGGTATTGTTTGGGTGATTGTTGACAAACTCACCAAGTCTTCCCACTTCCTACCTATCCGGAAGTAGGGTTTAGCAGAGATCTTGAGACACCTTTATATGTAGGACAAAGTTCAGATCCACGGGGTTCCCTCAACTATCATTTGAGATATTTATGCATTCTTTACATCCTGATTGTGTAAGGTATTACAGGAGGCATTTTAGTTATAGTTGTTCTTGAGCACAACATTTCATCCCTAGGAAGACAGACAAACAAAGAGGACCATCTAGGTTCTAGAGGACAAGCTACATGCTTGCATCCTAGACTTTGACCATAGTTGGGAGGACCACCTACCTTTGGTGGAGTTTGTATACAAAAATAGTTACCACTCCACTAGCGGTATGTAACCATATGAGGCCCTGTATGGGAGACCTTGTAGGTCACCAATTTGATGGACTAACCTTGAAGAGTTAGCACTCACAGTTCTGGAGTTGGTAAAAGCTGCTACTAAGAAGGTGAAGATTATCCAGGAGCGGATGAAGACTACATAGCGCCATCATAATTCCTATGATAATAGGTTATGAAGAACCTTAGAGTTAGATAAGGGAGACCATGTGTTCTTAGGGTCTCTCCTAGATGAGGGATAGAAAGATTTGGCCGGGGTGGAAAGTTATCTCTGAGATTCATTAGACCCTTTTAGATAAGGCGTAGAGTTGGAGAGGTGGCATGCTGATTAGATCTACCAACACATTTAGAGTGGGTGAACAATTTCTTCTATGTATCATAGATGAGAAGATACATACATGACCTATCACACATAATTTACTTGGGTGAGTGAGAGATTGATGATGGAGAGGCTTTTGTGAAGTACCCAATGAATATTGAGGATCGAAAGGAGAGGATACTTTATGGATGATTGATTCTTCTGATGCATGTTCAACTACAACACAAAAATCTCCAGGAGATCACATGAGAATGGGGGACTCAGATTCACGATCAGTATCCACATTTGTTTGTTTGGCACTAATTTTGGCTTTCAGGGACGTAAAGACCTAAGGTGGGGTTAATGTAATGTCTTAAAATTTCCATGTATTTTTTCCTAAAAATTGTATGTGATTATTTCATGACTAGGAGATGAGATGACATATGATTCCGAGGCACATGGTGCCAAAAATAATATTTTGAACTATTTTTTGAGTTTATTAAAAATAGCACGAGTGGGCGGTTTTAATAACTTCTTAACGGGTCCCCGAATAAAAAATCGGAGAGCACTATTGAGTTCAGAATAGTTTGTTTACCATAGGCGGGGCCTAACTTTGAC
Source organism: Viscum album (assembly GCA_963277665.1). NCBI lineage: Eukaryota > Viridiplantae > Streptophyta > Magnoliopsida > Santalales > Viscaceae > Viscum > Viscum album. The sequence goes on from OY728151.1 coordinate 573,571,477, forward strand.
TATCACGGGATGACTATGGAAAATGTCTTTGTAAGTTTTTAAAGAAGAATAAAAAATAAACATAATTTTTTTTTTATTTTAATGTTTCATCCTGACGCAACAATGAGTCAACCAATTTTTTTTCTTAATGGACTAGTGTGGTGACACTGAAACATAGCAATGAGGCATAATGTTTTTCATTCTCCATAATTAAACAAGAATTCAGGGTTAAAACTTAACCTTGTAATTCCATATAACCTATGGAGAAAAGATGTTGTTGGAACCCTACCATTGGCGGATGACGAAAGATAGATCACCAACAACAAAAAGCCCTCTTCTCTGAAGGATCTTGCCAATAACGATAACACAACAATCTATCATCATCAGCTTGTGATCCAAACCTAGGTAAGGGTTTTCATTTGAATTCTTTCCCCATTTTTATTTTGAACGATGAACATGAACCAACCCACGGACATGTTGATACAAGGTTTGACTGTTCTTGTGGGATGGTTAGACTACATTATTTAAAGGGATTAAACATTAGTGACTATTCTTGTTGTTTCATCACCATTTTCTAATGGGACAAACATAGGTCTAAATAAACAAGGCCAACGTTCATTCATAGGGTCTTTTGGTGTTTTATCCTACCCCATTATTGAATTCTTCACTGAAGGACCCATGTGGTTGCATCGAGGTTTGCTGAGAGGATCTGAACATGGATGGACCCCAGAGCGACGACAAGACAATTTTGATCCTGCTTCAGAAAATACGATGACCTAAGGATCGCAAGGGTTTCCCTGTTTCAAAAAATGGGGTGCCGGAGGAGATGAGGTGGTATACAGAGTAGATCCTACCGATAGCAGCGCATGACGACGCGTGGTAGCATGACTCACTGGAAAGGTGTTGATGATGGTTGCAGTCCAGTGGGACCCCACGATAACTATCATGGGTTGGGTCACACAGTGGCCAACCACGTTGAAAAGGAGGGGACATGGAAGCATCCATGGACAGGTAGACTAAACCAGCCCGCTTGAGCATACTGGGCTAGAGGAGGTGGACTGGGCTTGTAAAATGGGCTGGGTCTAGTGGTTCGGGTTGGGTCAGTCGGACCCGGTCGGACCAGACCCAGATCTCACCTGCCCCTTTTCACTAAATGGACCGTACATTTCAAACCATATGCCTATTTGACGCACCTTTTATGGAATTGAGATCATCACAATTAGTTTTTCCTTTTGAGAAACTCTAATGAAGTTTTTGTGGAGGTTGAATTGTGAAATTTTTGGCTCGAGCAGTAGGTTCTCTCAGAATGAGTGCTCTAAGAGAAGAATCCAATGGTTGGATGTGACCTACACGGATTGTGTCTTCTACGAAGTGTGTCTCATACGAAGTGTGTATCCTATTTAGTGTTTCTACTACAAAGTGTGTTTTATATGCCTATATAGAGTGTATATCTTGCGTTTACATGGAGTGTGTCTCCTACGGAATGTGTCTCTTACGGAATGTGTCTCCTACGCCTATTCGGAGTGTTTCTCCTACGAATACCCAGAGTGTAACTCATTGGATTTGAATCTACCTATAATTTATTCATATATATATGTCATATACATATATTGGTGTGATATAACTCTTGTTACTCTCTTGAATTTAATTCTTATAGGCTACACTTCGTGCACCTCTCGGTAGTCTACTTTCTATATTGTTTTTTGGTATACCTTTGTGTTTTGGGGTCCCTACTAAGTATGGTTTTACTCACCCATGCATGGGATTTTCCTATACGTGTCATGTCTTATGTAGATGACTAAAATATTTTATGGTATCCTTGGTTGTCCAGACATAGGTGCTACTTACATGGAGTCCCAATAAACAAGGGTCATTTCAGTGACTTCCTATGGCTTTTGTACTTACCCTTCAGGTAGGGTTTTCGGTAGATGGATTCTTAGAGCTTGTACTTTTCTTTTGTTGGGATTGTATGCTAGACCCCTTTAATTTCTCTTTTTACTGTTTACTTTGTGGGGGTTTTCTTAGTAGAATACATGCATGTCTACTCAGTGTTTTCGGTTTCATCACTTTTTCGTGGAGATGAGTGGGTGTGTACAAGTACTTGGAAAAATTACTCCCACTTGTTGGATATTCCTACTCAGCACTAGTAGCTAGCCCATGGAATATGGGAGGTGGGATTGGGGTAGTCACAATATGAGCCTCGAGGGACGGGTCATGAAAGGGTGGTATCAGAGGAGGATGGTTCTATCTTAAGGACTTAGAGTCTCTGAATTTGTTTTGGGGAAACAATTTTAAGTGTTTCAAGTTCAACTTTCATGCCCAAAATTCCATTATTGGTGTGGTGGCCAATGTATCCACACACCGAGACCCTGAATTATTCTTTTTTACTTGGTACATAAAAACACTGGTAGCATGAATCATATAGGAATTGAGTGTGTTATCATATCCTTATTGAGTCAGTCATCTCACCAGGTATACTCTATTGACCATGGTACATATTGTTCTATTTTTGGATGCTTCTACATAGGAAGCCAACCGGGATTTTGGGTTAGGACCACGATGATGGTCCTCTAAGAAACTTACCCAAACCCTCCTCCCATAGGCCTGGGGATGGTGACTAGCACTGAGTAGGACACAACAAACCATTTCATAACCGTGCTGCCTTCCAAGAACCGACACATTCAAAACTCACCATCCCCATGGGAATTTAAAAGCGACATACAATTTTTTTATTAGTTCCCCCATAGTTGTGTTCCTTTTACTTGTAAGGACATGATTTTCCAGAATTTAAATGATGCTCCCCATATTAATAGTGTTCTAGGCATCATTTATTGAAAACTGAAACTCAATCCATGAAACACACTCCATCGACTACTAACCATGGGTCCTGGATGTGGCCAACATGCTTTTGAAAAAAATTAATACAAAATAAGTGATAGAATAGATATTTTCAAGTGTTATAGACCATATTTTATCTAGAAATATGCATAAAACTCCTCTTTAGTTACATCCACACATGATATAACCTCAGACATAAATGGAAAACCAACCTGACTAGAAAATCCAACACATGATTCCTTTTTATAAATTCATCCCTCAACACTGAGATAACTCAACATACTTAATTCCCAAGTAACTCCTCCCCAGATATGGTCGATAATAAAGCCGTATTAGCTAAAGGCTCAAATTATTATCTCCAAACTCAAATAGTTAATGGAACCATTTTAGAAACTCGATGGGTTCAGTTTTTATCAATACACACCACCCTGAGGGTTCACTATCAAAACGACACATCCTTCATACTTTCTATAGTATTATTAGACTTATGCACTCAGTTTCTGATGGACCATATAAAGAAATATCCTAGTTTTATTTTATTCCATACGACTATAAAATAAGTTGAAGACCTCCCATGTTTTCAATTATAAAAGGAAGAAGGGGAACACAACCTACAAATCATCCTATCATGTCCTTGGCATGTATATCTCACCAAAAATGAGCATTACATGATGCTCATGCATGTAACAATGGTCAAAATACTACATGACCACCTATCCTACATAGGTATCACTTTATAATCTAAGAGTCCTACTAGGGATAAAAAACACCCAAATGACACCTCACATCAGAAACCCACCATAAGAATCACTGAGGTTTTAATGTTCTAAGGACAATACCTACCATAGACTAACCACCTACTCAAATGAGAAACATTGAACCTATCACTAAGTCTTACAAAGAAGATTCACTAGACCCTACCACATATCATTTTGGTCCAGAACAACCCAAGAACGTTTTTTGGGACCTATAAAAAACACTCACATTCCCATTCTAATTCAAGTTGAAGAAAACATTTAAACTTTCCTTAAACAAAGGTTTAAACTAAAAACAACCTTAAGGTTTATTTAATAAGTTTTCATGTGTTTATATATGGTATTTAAACTTTTTAAAGGCTCAATTTTAAAACATGAAGTATCAATTATAAGTAAAACTGCACTTATCAAATTTATTTATCTAATTACACGTGGCACAAAGGTAAGTTATATCAAACTTCCTTTTAAATTAATTATTTAATAGACATCCTATCATAATTAGGAAATTTATAAAATAAATTCATCTTATCAAATATATTTATCTATTAGGTTTTCAAAATTAGGATTAGTTAAATAAAAATTCAATTACAATATATAGAGGAAAACAACCTTTAGAATGTAATTGGTATTGTAATTAATTAACACCTCATATAAGTATATCTCAAACTTAGATAAAAAGTATTTTATAATTTTCAAGAGGGTACTAGTCAAGTAAGATTATACCATACACCTATATGTAAAACCATATAGGTGGCCACAAATTGTTTGAAAAAACATCCCTATATAATATAAACATACCTCCATGGGGTTAGGTATTAAGGAATATCAAAAGAAAGGTGACCTATAAGGGTCTAGATGAGGTCACTCTCGGTATATAAAAATACAACCCAAAACATGTTAAACATTATACTTTTAAACACACTTTGGGGGTTATCTCATAAGAAAAATGCCCCAACTTTCTTACTTGGGTCCAATTTTGAATTTAAAAATCTATTAATATGGGTTTTCATGTCCCATTAATAGAGACACACTCTCTCATAAAAGACACCAATTCATTTAAAAGTAAAAATTAAACATAATTCTTATTTATAGAATGGTATCAAGGTATATCAACCTCATAAACAATGATTAGATTATATGGGTTAGAATTTTCCAATTTATGAAGTACCCATACACTTTATAAACTGAAAATTGGATCCCATATAATCGTATGAAATATATTTCTACCCATGAAAACAATAAATCATGGATAAAACATGTAATGATTGGTTAGTTATGGTGCCATTATCAATCTATATAAGAAAACACAATTTAGGCCAATGTTGACACATTAATAACCAATTACATATGACAATTATAACAACACATGCTATCAAAATCAGTGGGTAAAAGTAAACATGATAATAATCACAAAATCATGGAAAACAAAATGAAAATCCACTATGTAAGTAGGGAAATACCCAAACATGGTACTTAGATAAACATGATGATCATAACACTAAATTCACTGAAGCATGTTGTACAAGAAAAAATACCAAATAAATCACACATCATGTGACACAAACAATCATGCCATTGATCTTTTTAAGGAGGTATAAAACTAAGAATATTACTAAAATACCTAACATTTTATATAGAAGGCATGATAACAAATACAAAAGGCACATTAAAAAATCTCAAATAGACTAACAATGCAATCTACATGTCATGGAATATGCATGGAATGTGAATCTCTATGTGCTTATAACGATGAATGTAATGTTACCTCCTTGCCACACCAGGATAGGGGTCAAATGAAATAAATCCTATAAAAATGTAAGTAGTATAAATTACATTAATAAATAGAGGTGAAATAATAATAATCTAGAATAAGGAACAACACGAACAACAATCCCATCCCCAGACACTTGGAATTTTCCCCATGCATGGGTTGATCACTCCCAAAAATGACTATTTACCATGTTCCAAAACATTACTAAGATCCTATCTACAAGACAAAAAAAAAGATAAAGTAAATGAAAGGTAATGATACCAATTTTTAACATCCCAACCTAACTAACTACAAAACCAATAGAAGAATCTATTACCACAAGGCCTCAAGCATGCCTCTCCGTATACAAGATACTACCGACTAGCAATGAGTGTCTAATAATGGTACCATTGGGAGAATATACCATCATTATCTATACAGAACAATTTTATGAGAGTTAAATAATAAATCTATCAATAGTGGAAGAATTTTAAATCAATGACAAGAATACTAAGATAAATATAATAAATGATGAAATATGAAAATGGATAAAGCCAAATATACAACTTTGCATGCATGTTCAGATGTTACTAAAATAAAAAAGTGGTAGCATATATTAGGGTATACAATATAGAACTATAAAATAAAATGAATAAAATACCAAGGTATAACTCCACGAGTATACTGAGTACCAGCTCAATCCTGTGCTAATAACTCCCTAGTACTAGCACAACAACACAATCCAAGGATCCTAAACCTATATATATGAGGTTTGTTTTGGTACCCCAATGCAACAGAGGCTAAAAAATGATGTGATATATACTAATTATGAAACCACCAATGGTTTCTAAATCCATCAAAACCATGAATATAATATACAATAGTGTGCAAGTATGATAGGTAAAGTGGTAAATAAATAAAAGTAAACAAGACGGATCAAGTTCCTTAGGGACACCTGGTTGACCAAACCTTCTTTGGCCTAATCCAACATATCTCTAAACAATGGTCAATTAGTATAGATATAATTGGTGAATAATCATCTATAAGTATATCTATATATATATGTATATGTATAATTATCCAGGTGCATGAACATGGGGACATAACTGCACCAAATGCCATCATGGAATGATCCCAAGAATGTTCTTTGTCTTAGAGGACGAGTCCTACAATCTAATTAAATAGTCATTACTTGAATATTTAAACAATAGGTACCAAAGTTATTATTAAAAAGTAATATGGGGCCCATCTAAGGAGATTCATAAAGAGGAATACTAGGTAACGCACCAAGAGCACTATAATTTCCTATCACAATAAGATTCTTTACAAGGTGACCAGTAAAGAGGAATCATATGTATCACTCTCATATGGTATAAAGGAAAAACCCTTTGATCACATCCTAGTTATCTCACATAGGGGGATGATTATTGATCATGGAATGATGTAACCATCTTCCCACCGAGCCCATACAAGTTCTCTTTACTAGGGTACTAGTATCCCTTGCAAGGATAATAATCTAAACCAGCCTATCAAACCATCTAAGTAATTATTACATGGGAATCCAAGTATCACTCAAGGAAAATACAAACAACTCACCTTAATAGTCCATACAAAGAATTTCTACTTTGGAATTCAAGTATCACTCTAGGCATAATATAAATGAAGTGACCTATGATACCATAATTTTAATTATATATAAAATGACCCCAGTATCTCTCATGTCCTAAACAATATATTTAATCACTTAATTTCAATTACAAGATAGGCTATGTTCACAAGCATTCCATGTCATAACTCAAGAATAAAAAAGGAGGTCCATGTTTATAACCATTCCATGTCATAACTCATGAATAAAAAAAGAGGTCCATTCCAAATTATTATTTAAAATATAAAATAATAAAGACCATGTAAATAAAAATTCACTTACATATGAGAAATACCATAAGGATATCATAATAACCCTTTCTAATAAACCAGGAAAGTCATACAACATTAATCATCTCCTTTTTATTTGAGAAAGAAAACGCACCTCAAAAGGCTGTTTTAGTAGAAAAAATGATATTACCATCCAAAAATTAATTTAATTTAAGAAATTAAATTCATTACCAATGAATAAATCAACCCACCTTGATGGAGGTTTAGAAGAGAAAGTTATTTTAACCAATGTGTTTAAATTTCACACCCAAAGGTGTGGATCCTTCAAAAGGCAGAAAATGAACAAAAGGGAAAATTAATTGAAATCACCCTAAAGGTTTTATAGGATGAGTTCGTCACATAAAACCACATTTTAGGGTTTAAGTTAAATAAGGATGGGTATAACACATTAGTTTAAGAGAATTTCACAATTTATGAGCACTATATGAGTTTTATTTCATGCAACACATCAACGATATTCTATAAAATGAAAAGATTTTAAAGGTAAATCTATAACCCCGCACCTCAAGCTTAGGATGGTCGTCTTGTCCAATATTGGGCTTAGATTTGATATAATTCAAGTGAAATCAAATAAATGGATAAATTCCCTAGAAATAGGGTTAATTACCTCACACTATGATAGTATTTAATATGAATAAAGAAAGTGATAATAGATGAAATAGTTGTCATATACTCACTGGGGGCTATCCAATGCACATGATAGTGCTCTAAATAGAAACTATTAAAAGGATATCTCTTCATAACTAGGAGAGGATAAGATCCATGGGAGGATTATGCATGCAGGTAAGAGAAGAAGAAGGTAGGGAGAAAGGAATAAAGGTTGTAGGGAAAAAATGGTGATTTTACCCCCTTAAATAAGGCACACAATTTGTCTATGAAGTAGGACAAACCCTGAGCCAAACATGATTTATCCATTATCCAAGAAAGAGGCTTGAACGATTCATGGACAAGTCTTGGGAATTCATGTGTAAAACTTTCCATTTCCCTATTTCAAGGAACCTATAGCAACCACATAGTCATGTGTCCTAGTGCACAAGGTTAAACAAAACCATGAAACACCCTAAACCTCTCTAAAGACCCCACATGGTTTCCTCTGGTGGGATGAAAAGTTTTATAAAAATGATGAACCCTTAACAACTTCTCTTGTCTTTGATTTTTTGGAGCTTGATTCTCCCAAAACTCAATGGGACACCCTAGGAACCTATTAGGACTTTAACAAAGTCTTAAAACAACACATATAAGTGTTCCAAATATCAAATTTACATTCTGAATATTGGTTTAAAGGATGGAACATCTACCAAATGGTAAAATTAATATTACCTTAGAAATTTTAGCTGATAAAAAATATTATAAATTATTATAGATAAATTTATTTAAAATTAATCCCAAAGACGTGATGAGAAAGCAGGTTTTAAAAGTGAAAAGTTTCGAAAAGTTTACAATGTTTTTATGTTAAAATTCTATATAAAAATTATTCGAGTGACCAAAATTAGATTACTATATATATAATTAAACTAATTTTATTTTAAAATAATTAAAAATATAATTTATCTTTATATTTAATTTAGATGAAAAGGTAGTTTTCAATTAAAATTAATTTATTTTTCACAGAATTGAAAATTGAAATATTTTAAAAAAATAAAACAAATCACGCTAAGATAATTTTTATATGATGATTTTAAAAATGTAGATAAAATTTTTGAATATATTTTATAAAGTTTTTAAAAATTAATTTTAAATTATGTGTTTAAAGCGCGACTAAATCATCTTTTAGAAAAAATACAGTTCTTTAGAATTTTTTTTAATTTTAAATTATTCCTATTTTATTTCTAATGAATAGATAACCACAATTTTTATAATTTATTTAGTATTATTGACTGAAAATTAACTATTTTTATTATACGAACACTTTTATGGAAAAAGTGATAAACCAAAGGTCACACACATGGTGATGAAAATCCATGAGACAAAAGTTAATCCCAAAAATCATTCTCATACATACCTCAAGAAACATCATGTCATATCTCAAAATCAAGAACCAAATCATCAGATACGATACTAGATTGGATGATGATAGAGAGAGTACACATCCTACCCTGCCTGCCTGCCACCTCTTGTCTGCCAATGACCAACGGGGAAACACCTAGGTTGGACAGCTCCCTTGCCTTCCCTCACAATCTTGCCTTTCTTTTTATATGATTGTCACATCCAAGCATATCAAACTAGTTATGGGTGACCATAGGGGAATCCAGTTCATCCTGAACCCCCATGGAACTGGTCATCCTCGACTCAAATGTGGAGTGGGTTATAACAACAACTACAACTTGAACCCCAGGAGAACTAACAATAGCTTCAGTTGTGGGGGTAATCTATAGAATTGGTCACTCCCAACAGGATTAACAACCATACAATGAACAACATTGGAATAACAAGGGCTGACACTCCCTGGAACCACAACAATGATGCCCTAACCCTTATTGTCACCCCCTGACTCAAACATCTTTGGAACAAAAAGAGGTTCATGAGCAGCAGAACCTGGAAGACTATAAGGTGAGGGTTTTCTAGGTTTCAAATTGGTTGGACCTCGATGGATGCCCGAATGGGATTGGTGACCACCCGAAGAAGATCTTGGGATCATCCAAACATCAGTAAGAGGCATACCACCAGTAACCATAGGGTCAATGGGAATGGGTCTGAGCTACCGCTCCCTTGTGACCTCTCCTCCCACGTCAAGAGCATAAAGTGCTTCAGTGTCCTTGTCGATAGAAAAAGTAACAAAAACCAAAGGTTTTCTCATAATGAATGTATTTCCAAAATCCGAAATCACATTCAACCTGGAGACAAAGATGACTCAGGAGAGGCACCAAGAGGTCTATCTCAATGCAAAGATGAGAAAATCTAGGATTCTTCATTCAAAGAGTATCATCATCAATTTAGAGAAAAAAACTAATCCTATCACTGATACCTTTGAGAATATATGGGTTATAAAAGGGGAGCGGAAGAGGGGGGAGTTGAATACACACCGTCACACGCTTGAAATAACAACCACAATCGAAGTCAACTATCCAAAAGAAAAGAATGAAGCGTCGATTATCACACACCCACAACTATGATGACCAGGAACATGAAAAATCATCATTAAAGAAAAGATGAATGCAAAAATTCTGGTGATCTAGAGTCCCAAATTCCACCAGAAAGTGAAGACCCCACCATAAGTTAATGAAACCTTGAAATAATTATAGTGAAGGTCAATCATCATTGGATCTGTCCGTGAGAATCCGAGAGTGGAAGGCGAAAATATCTTGAAATTATGATGTGGAAATACAAACTGCTGGAGATCCCTTGAAGAAGGATGAGCCCTTCTGAGAGATCTAGGTTGGAGGAATCACTAGAAATCATGGAATAATCGGAATAATGGGAGGGAGAGGTTGTGGAATATCCTAGGTTAAATAGAGGGACTGTATCGTCATCCAGACCCCATAGTCGTAAAAAGCTGCATCTCCATCGACTGGGTTTGGTCAAGCTTCCGACCGCTGATTAGTGTTCCTCAATGCATCCCGATCCTCACCGCTGCCCGCATCCCACTTGAGTTCACTTACTTGAAGATGCCTATTCCACTCAAGGATACCCTCCTGAGGTTGACGCCGACTTTCACCACCCGAGTTAGTCTGCTCAAGGTTGAGGTCGCCCGTAAAAAGTCTCCCAAACGAGGTCCACCTGCCTGCAGACATCCTCTACAATCCTAGTACTATTCATACCCTCTATTTTGACATCAAGATAACAATGGTATTCTATATAATGGTTAATTTAGACTCGGAGTTTCATGTTCTTAAATCTATTGAAGAGATTAAATTTAAAGAAATATATTTCATTGGTTGTTTAATATCAGTGTTCCAATTTACATATGCTATAAAAATTTCATTCTTCTTTTATAATATCAAGGTTTTACTTTCTACCCACCTAAAATAAATTTCATTATCATAATTTAAATTGGATCTTGGTAATACAGGGTTTGACACTTGTAAACACCATTGTTAAAAAATATACATAGTAAAAGGGTTAATAAAATATCCTCTTAATAAGAAAGAAAGAGAAGTAAAAAGGTCAAATGGAATAACACATAACTAGGTTTCTATATAGGGGAACATTAGTAGAAATTGAAGATATGGAAAAATAAGAATATCATAAATAATTATAGAGTGCAATTAAGGTTATTGATCACAAGAAAGTTAATGATTAATGAAAAGTTAAGAGCCTTAAAACTATAAATATGTGATGATTAAAAAGATCATCTGATTCATTAGATATGAATGCAATAGGATAACATTTTTGTTTCAAGATAATTTTTCTACATATGAGGAATTCTTTTACTATCTAAGAATATATGGAAATAAACTTACTTGATACATTTATATTTCATAATTAAAATTTCATCATTTGGTTGTACTTTGATTAATTTTCAATTTATCCATTACTATTAAAAATGAATATTCAAAAATGATTTTTTATGCCTCAGCCACTAAAATTAACTTTTAATTGATCCTAAGATTCATAAAAGAGTGAAAAGTATTTCCACCCATCAATAACTATTTTTTAGAACAAATATGGTTATAACAAGTTATCCAATATAATAAATTAATATCTAAACCTCAAAAGTAACACCCCTAATTCATCATTAATAATTATTTTCCAAATTTTTTAACTGAAAAAATGATATATTAACTAGGAAATCACATAGGCTAGTGGTAGGTGATAAACTGTTATAATCCTTCGGTCATGGGTTTAATCCCCACGACTATGCTGGACATGAAAAGTTTTAATTTTTCTAAAACTATATTAATATTATTTCTTTAATAATCCAAAAAATTATAGAAATTCTTGAAATAAAATTATTTATTATATAAAATATTTACTCTGGTTTTCAATATAACTTATTTTTTCCCACAAAGTCTAATAATTTTATTTGACTATTATTACAATGTCATTAATGATCATATTAAACCTAAAGGTTATCAATAACATTAAACATATGTCTATAAAATGAAAAGGAATTATTCCTCAAATAAATTTGTCATTAAAACATATACTAATCCAATGGTTTGTATTTCCATAAAATTCTCCCAAAATATCCTTAATCTTGGTAGACCCCCATCACATAAAACCCAAAAAAGGTGTTTAAGACATGGAACTTCTGATCAATTTTAAACTCATAATCCCATGATGGTATCCATAACTATTATGTTAATAAAGACATATATGTTTCTAAAATTTAATATAATCCTTAAATGTTTCATTATTCTTTTAAAAAAAATATCATTGATAAAAATACTTATATAATATAATTCTGGAATCCCAATAAATAAATCAATGTTTTATTTCAAAATAGGCCCTTCCATATTCTATGAGTAAACCTTTATAATAGGGCACTAAATTTGATAATTCCTAGTTTCCCCACATTTTGGACAACAATTTATAAGTGGATCCCTATGGTGATATTTATTTCCTTTCATCATACTCTTCATTTTCATCGATAATTATTTGCATTATTCCCTTCTTCTCCACATATAAAGAACTTTATTATTCCATTGAGACACATTCCTCAGTGTCACTTTCCACAATAATTAAATCATTGAAATAAAGACTTATTTCCCCCATGGTCTCCACCACTTGAGCTCTTATAAAACTCTATCATTAACTTCTTTTGTGAGTTTGAGAGTTGGTTGATGTATAAGTTATTTGTCATATTTTGGGATAACTGATTAGGTATAGTCTTGATATATTTCACTCATATCATCATCCTATTTAGTTTCTCATAGTCACCACAATTTTTTTTATGTTAAATGTTAACTCAATTCTTTTGGGTTCCATCAATTTAATAAAAACAAAAATCATTGTTTGAGCAATAATAACAATTGTGGGAAAACCATAGAATCATTTATAGGATGTATAAATCCTGAAAAATTATTTTCAATATTGGAAACCTTATGTTTATCCTAGGTCATTCATTGTTATTATATATTAAAATCCTCTATAATGGTTTGTAAAGAAAATGTGTTTTATCCTAAGCATATCCACTAGGGTTGTCAAACTAGGTGAACAATAAGGTCTATTATCATGCACTAGGTGATGATCGATTCAATCCCAATGCACCCTTTTTAGAGTTATTACCCCCAGGTATATCTTTGTGAGAACCATGACCACTTGTAGTATCTAGATAGGGATGTATTTCCCGGAGAAACCACATAATATATACCTTATAAAAACATTAGGATGTTCTTCTATACTTATCCTCATAGTCTATCATAGGTTTATGTTCCCTAATCTATTTTTTGGTTAATATAGTTCCCATCTTTTCTAATAAATTTTCTCTAATACCAACTACAATGACCTCAACCTGTGTAGCCCAAATCCAGTGTCAACTTTATTACATTATCATAAGATATAAGGGATTTTTTTGAATGACCAAATAGTTTAGTAATTATGGTAAAATTGATACATACATGATTCCCATAATATAATTTAAAACACAAAGTACAACATAATTTCTTTATTCATTTTTTTGAGAATAACATTATTCCCTCTTGTGTATCCTTACATAATAATCATAGTAAATTATTGGATTACTAGGAAAGGAAACAAAACAAGGGCGATCTCAAATGATTAGTAAGGGTTAATTATAGTGGAATAAATCATGAATGAATAAGAATAATAAATATGTAAAGGTAAATAACCAAACACATAAGCCATGTAATCAATAAACTGATAAAGAATTGAATCTATAGAAAATATCAATAAAAAAATCTCCTCAATAATAATTAATACAATAAGGTACATAGCTGAAAAGACATTCCATTTAATATATAACCTGACTATCATAACTGGAAAAGTTATAATCAATAACTAAAGGTAATTAATTGAAAACACATTTAATTTAATTAATAACTAAGGATGAAATGAATCTGGAGATAACATCATTGCGAAAATACCATGGATAATAACAAAATAGTGTAAAATTGGTACTATTAATTGAAAAAGTTCACGAATAAGCATAGGAGAAAAAAATTAAATGGTTTTATTAGAAAATTATGAAATAATTTTTTTTTCAACTCAAATTCAAGAATAAAAAATCTTGATTATAATTATATTTTAAAATAAATCCTTAAAATGATCATAACATTGAAATGAGAATTAATCAATGAATCAATTATATATTTCAACTAAAAATACACATAAAAAAGTGGGAATACAATGTAATATAATTGAAATTAATTATGCACATAACCTTATAATATCAAAGATGATGAATAAGTAATATAACCCGATGAAAAGAAATGGAGTTATAAAATTCTTTACAACTTGGTAACTATTAAGTAAAATCCCCTTGAATGAAATAATTAAAATTTAAACTAAAAATACCATGAATTATTATGTATCCATGATATTACATGTGATATGGGTAGTATATACACCATATAAAAGAAATTAGTGCATAATATATAAATGTACCTCAATGAAAGGGAATTGAGATAGAATTCATTATATCATGCATCCATTTGGTTGGAAATGATATAAAATCATTTATAGTGGTTTTAAACATGTTAATATCCTGTAAAATAATCATATTAATATTTATAACATCATATATGATCCTCTTACAACATCTTATAACTCATTCATTATTAACATTTCATTATTTTCACTGTTTTAGGTGTTAATTATCATATTTTCTCATTCGTACTTTGTCCTGAAAGTTACAATTATTGTGAATATTTTATAGTTAAATAATATCTATAATAATAATAATAAAATAATTATAATATTTATGCATCAATTATACTTTTAATACTAATTATGAATGTTTTTTATGAGGAATGAAGTACTTTACTATAATGGATACGGCATGACGTACATACGCATGAATACCATTTCAATTTTTCAAAGAACATTATATACAGGAGTTAATTAATATTTTACCTCTATATAATTATAATAATATAATTTTATTTATTTAAATATAATTATATATATAATTAATGTATTATGGTGGAGAAAAGAGAGTCACATCACTTTGTGAAGGCGATAGCCCACACGTACACGAACAATGATATCATCTTTAAGTGAGTCAATAGGTAATAAATAAAATCATATATTATTTTTAAGAATGATTAATATTTCATTAATATAATAATTATTTCATTTATATCATATATATTCATTAAATTTATCCTTATTACATTCCATTTAAATCATTAGTGAAAAATGAATCACTTTGTTTCGTGTGGTTGTAGTCCTCTGTGCACACGAGAGACATTATCATATCACATAAGGAATAGAAAGTAAAATGTTATATTAGATATATTTAATAAATAAGTATAATTATGTTTTAAATATTGTATATATACTTTATATCTCTCACAATACCCAATTGTGAGAGGTGGTAATGGAAAAATGAATGACATCAGTTCACATGGTGGTAGTCCACCATACTCACAAATGATGATTTATTAACCCATTTGATGGAAGTGGGGATGGTTTTAGGTCATTTAACATAAAAAATATAATTATATAGAATATAATAAGGTTATTATATAATATTTTTTGAATAAAAATTGAAGGAGTTGTAGGAAGAAATGAAATTAAAGCACTCACTGAAGAATATTTCCTCTTCTTCGTGTATCCCCCTTTGACTGACATCAAAAGCATTAAGAGGTTGTATTTTTGACCAAAATAAGGATTATAGTATGAGGGGATGGATTTTGGGAAGTAATTTGGAAAGTGTTTTTTTGATCCAAAAGGGTTTGAAGGTGTGAAGAAGAGCGGAGAGGGGGTGTCCTTTTATTAGAGAGGTGAGTGGTACACTTATAATCCTTGTAAACAAAAAGGTGTACCCACAGTTTTCGCACTCTAAAAGGGTCCAAAATAGAGTATTATAGAGACTTATACAATATTGGGTAAAACTATGAGCATAATATATATTTTCAAAAAGTTTTTATGTTATTTTACCCCTTATCTTTTTTTTGTTTAACCCTCGATAAATCCATTTTTTCTTTAAGCATGATAATTATTTTTTATTTTTTTACAATTAATTTTCTTCAAAAATTAAGTTGATCATATTAAATAACATAAATTATGATTATTAAAAATATTTAATTTTTTTTCCAAATTAAATTCATAGAATTTTAAAATTTAAATTTAAAATTAATCCTCTAGATACGATGTGAAAGCGAAGTTTCGAAGAGAAAATGTTCAAAAGTTTTAAAAGTTTTTTTTTCAAAATTCATCATGAGAATGATTCAAATGTCCAAAACGGGTTTAATAGATATATAATTGAACTAATTATAATTTAAAACAAATTCACAATATACTTTAAATTTATAGATAATTTTAATTAAAATTCATTTTTTAATTAAAATTCAGTATTTTTCACTATTCATAAATAATGAAATATTTTAGAAAAATTAAAAATATTCAACCTAATATAATTATGATATTATTATTCCAATTTTTTTAAATAATTTTTCATAATTTTCTAAAAATTAATTTTAAATTATGCGTGAAAAGAGCGACTAAACCGTCTTTTGAAAAAATACAATTTTTCAGAAAACATTTCTTTTTTATTTTTAATGATTCTTATTTTATTTATAATAAATATATAACCATAATTTTAAAAATTTATTTAATACTATTCACACTCACCAATTTAGGAACTAGGTTATATTAATATTTTATATCATGGTTCATTTAGACTCAGGGTTGCGCGTTCTGCAAGCTGTCAAAGAGATTAAATTTAAAGTAATAAATTTCATGGATTTTTTCAAGCCTGATATTACATGTTACATAAACTATAAAAATAAATTTTATTCTTTTAAAATCCCTAGATGTTAAAGATATAATAGATCTGAAAGAGGGATATTTAAGAGAAAATATTACCAAAAAGGGAATTCTTACGTTGGAGGCTTTATTTAATTACACTATTCTAGGGTAAATGAATCCAATAGTTTGTAATAATGGAGTTTGGGGAGATATTTGGTCAAGAAAGCTTATAAAAAGACTTTACACATATATGTTAAACACGTTTCAAGTCTTTTACCATATTTGTTTACATTTTAACATTTTGATTTTTACCTTGGTAACTAGTTTTAACTAAGTAATTTATATTTTATTTAAAAATATAAGTCAAAACAAAAAAAGAATTTGGTAGTTTTAGAAAAAAATTTAGAATTTATTTAATCCAATTCAGTTTCTAAATATTATAAATTTTAATTTTAAATTTAAGCATATAATATACATAAGAATAATTTTTTGTTTAAAAACAATGTTTTTAAAATTAAGTATTCCTAATCATAATTAGTATTGAAGAAAATATAAATTATTTTTAATATATTTATATATAATTTTAAACATTATATATTAATTATTATTGAGAAATTATAAATTTATTTGATTAGATAAAAATTACACAATATTAATAAAATAACTGTTTGAGAAATACTATTTTACCATTATTACAGTTATTAAATTTAATCCTCATAATCTTATTTTTATACATAAAAATAAAATAATTATTTTTACATAATTAGGACATAATGATTTCAAATTTTAAACTCATATAGTATTATTAAATTTTTAGAAGTTATATAAGTTAATTGTATGATGCATTAAAAAAATTTAGTGACAAGCACGAGTTAATATTTAAAATATCAAATATATGTTTATACTAGGTATATTTTTTTGGGTAAAGTTAAAAGAAACACAAAAAAACACACCCATAGTCTGGAAGGATAGGTCATAACCCCCCATGGATAACCCATCCAGCTAGCCTCTTTATTACATTGTTAATTTGACCCAAAATCCTGGTGGACATGAAGCCCATTACATGGATCAAAGGCCCATTATCTTGCTCGACGGCCCAGTTTAGTGTCATGACTTCAAAAGAATCTAAGGTATTATAAATACAACCATTTTCTACCTCTTTTTCATAATATGAGAAATGATAATGTCATTCATGTATACTTTTAGGCCACCACCACGAAGCAATGTGATTTTTTTTCATGTCCACCATGCATAGATGATCATATAGATGGATTTAATGAATATATATATATGATATTTTGATATTATTGTGCACATGAGACTCAACCCAGTTGGTGAGGAATCCTTAAGTGCATCCAGGAGACCCAAGATAAAATCCCGGTGGAGGCTAATTTCTGAGTTACTGTAGTTGGAACTGTGTGGTACTGTAGTAGTACTGTAGCAAGAACTGTGTGGTACTGTAGCAGGTACTATGTGAGAACTATAACAGACACTATTTGGAACTGTAGAAGCTGGGAATGTTCCCCCATTTGGGCCTTTGGGCTACCGATTTGGTCCCCGAGTCCTTTAAGGCCTTTGGGCCACCCAGGCCTTCGGGTTAGTAAGGCCTTCAGGCCACCTTAAGTGTAGATGAAAAACAGACAACCTATAAGGAACAAGCTTCAGAATAAGGATGAGCAAGGAGATTTCACCATAACAGAAGCTAAAGGGATTGCAAGAATGAGAGGGTATGGAACCTTCCATCAGGACAAGCCTGTGCATGCATGGAAAAGCCTATCTGAACAACCATGCGAAGGTGGAGAACTGATTTCACGATGAAGATCCTAGGGAGGATGAGTTCCAAGTAGTTAGTCTGGGTTGTATGTAATGATTGAAGCCTACATGCATTGGATTCCTCTAAGGCCTATGGGCAATGTAATACTTACGCCTACGAGCCTTGTAAGGGTTTCACCTCACCCCTTGAAAGGTGGAATATAAAACAATCAATAAAAAATGAAGGCCTTAGGGCCATTGGAGGATATTATTGTGATTTTGTAAATATATATTATTATTTAACTTTATTCCTCTCTATTATTTTTAAAATAAAAACATTACTCATGCACACGTATTGACTACCATCACCATGAAGTGATGTAATTAATTTTTAATCACTATATTATATGAATGGTTATAAAATTGTATATAAAAAATTAAAAGTATACTAATAACATGAATAATAATATGAAAATTATGAAGCTATGGACAAGGTGTAAGGATCAGAATTAGTAAACCAAAACATGCATCAGAAACGAACTTGTTTTCACCTACTTATTGATTTTAATGAATAATTTTTAATGGATGGATAATATGGAATAATAATGGAATGATATAATTTAATATAAGTATGAATATGGTTCTGGTATAAATTTATAATAAATTTAAATTTATTATATAGGAATCTAAGAGTGCATATGAAGAAATTAAGGACCTTAGGTAAGTGTTTATTTTGCAATCTCATTTTTAATTGGGATTGTTTATGATTAAATCTCATTTGGGTGAATTACATGATATTTCTCTCTTAATCCAAATTTATTTTTTTATAATATATTTATTTAGTGTGTTTTCATTTTTTACTTACATTTTATTCTCTTTGGTACTTAATGTGATCGTGGAAACATTTTCAAGAAAAGACGACCTTATTTATTCTTTAGTCAGAAAAATTTTTCTTCCATATCCATTCTCTATAAAATGTTTCCAAGAATGTTTTTTATATGATACAATTATTATTTAAAGTAATTTTAAACCGTATTTTACTTTCTTTTTAAATGATTAAAAATATATTTTTATAATTTTTTATAAACATGTTATTTATGACCTTTTACAAACAATATAAAAGGAATATTTATTTTAATGTTTACTAAATGAATGAATTATTATTGAATCAGGAGTATTATTTTCTCTGAAGATTAATTTACATGTTTCTATGTTTATTTTCAAATATAATTAAATTATCAATATTTTGGAAATTTTTATTTTAAATTTTTTCAAAATAAAAGGTCAATTTTGTCATTTTTTTCAAATATGGATTTGAATGATATTTTAAAGGTATTTTTCATTTATGATAAAATACTTTGATGTTTTTTATGATTAAATGAGGATATGATGAAATAATACTATCCATGTTATTTAAATGGATGGATTATAATTATCTTATTTGAAACGATTTATGAATCCCATTTTTTCATGGGTAATGCTATGATGGAATGATGAATGTTTATAAGATCCCATGACACAAATATTTATGGTTTTCATTATATGATGGATGGGAAATAAGTTATACATCCCTCTAATTAATGTGGTAATTATGGATATCTTATGAGATAATATGAAAAAGGTTGGGGATTAAACCCATTCAAGGGATGAAAAGAGGTTGGGGAGTGAACATAATACATTACGGGACTTGGTCCACTATATGATGATGGTAATAGAACTGATACTTGAATTTTGAAATGATTTTATATGATTATTATTATGATAAAAATCATATGAAATATTATGATTCCTATGATATAAACTCATGGATCATTATTGATTAATGATTATTCATCACTCTTATGACTCATTTCTTTTGAAATGCTAATGATTTATACCATAAATCATGATTTATGATATTTGAATAATTGGGTATAAACTATTTAAGTTACAATCATTCTCTTGTACCATTATAATTATCTTATTCTTTTAAATAATCATTGGTTGATATTTCCCATGTTTACCCTTACTGAGCATCTGATCTCAAAATTTATTTTGTTTCCATTTTTCATTGGTTATGGAGAAAGGTTTTACTTGGGATATGTATAATAAGGGTACTTTTGAGAGTAGATATTTATGGGAGATGTTGAAAATGTTTCATGAAATAGTTTGATTATATATCTAGTCTCCAAATAGACTATACCTTCACCATTATTGGGTTGGTATTATTATAAATTGTATTGAATATTTATCTAAAATGATTCAATGTTTATGTATGTTATGATTGGGTTTCCTTAGTTGGTATAACATTAGGGTTTATCCATTTTTTTAGATTAGGTTATGAATAATATGAGGGTATAACTAAAGAAATTATATGATTACTTGGAAGTGATATAGGGTGAACCTAAAAATTTTAAAGGTTGATAAAAAGGTGTCATAATTTTTTGGAAAGTCAAGAAATATTTTCTAGATTAGATTATTTATCACTCTTATTATTATATATTGATTCTTACATTATTAATTTTGGTTTTAGTAAATGAATAAAACTTGGAGTAATCATGATAATAATGAATGTTGAAGAAAGTGAAATGATCTTAATTTTAATTATATTGATGCACCCATTATACTTTCTTGAGGAAAAATTGAAATTATTTTTTTTGGTCTTCTAATTTATTAGTTTCAAAGAAATGGATCAACACCATTGAAAATATATTTTCCATTCTCCAATGATTAGAGAATGAAAAATTTATCTTAGTAGTGTATCATTTGGGATAAAAAATATTCCAATGGTGGAATATTTTTAAGAAAACGAGGCAAGAGAAATAAATTTACCACATGTAATGAGATGAGTTTAAGAGGGTATTTTTTATTAAGTACTTTACCTGAACTATTTGAGCATAAATGGTAAGGGAACTTCTTGAATTTAAGTAGAAGGATAAGGAATATATTGGTACATATGAGGAAAGTTATACAAGACTTTCAAGATAGGTTTCTAGTTTTATCATCGGCCCTAAAAGTAAAATTGGTTGGTTATTCATTGGATTAAAACAAAGTATTCAAAAGGTATTGTCCATAATGGATTTATTAGCTATGAATAACTCATTTGATGTTATTTGAATATTAAAATATAGATAATAGGTTCCCATTTTTCTCAATGTTCGGATAAGAATATAAAGATGGATTTTTGAGAAAATTATATTAATAAAACCCATAAAGGAAATAAAAAAGAAATATTTATTTATACTAAAAGTGTGGAAATAAGCATGAGGGTAATTTTCATTTGGGAACTGGTAAATGTTTTAAGTGTAGAAAATAAGTTCATCAAGAAATTTAATACTGAAGAGATATAAAAAGTAAATCCAATGAAATAAATAAGTGGATAGATCAACTGAATGCACCACCCATACTTTAATACTATAACTATAAAGTGTATGATAATTATGACAAATAGTTCTTGAATCTAAGAGTTAATTATGAAAATCAATGCTAAGAACCTCTCAAGTCAATAAATAATGGAAATATAATGCGATCAAAATATCCAAAGTGGTTAATGAGAATGAAGTGGTAAAAGGTATACATTTTATCCACTTTAGATCTCTAAATATCTGATTTTATTCTAGTTATACCCAATATTTTATATTAGAATAATTTTTCATCATTATCACATCACCAAATCTATAATTAGATGTTGAATTATCAGTTAAAACTACTAACGGTATAATTATTACATCTCAAGTATTTATATCCATTATAAGATAATTTTGTCTGTTTTTATTCTAGTAAATCTTGTGGTTATATAATTAGTAAAATTTGATGTAATTTTTGAAATAGATTTAATTTATATAGAGAAAATAAAAATTTCCAATAAAGGTAAGTAATATTTTATTTTTTGGGTGAACTAAGGATTTTCTGTTAGTGTGAGGATGAATATGAAATTATAATAGAAATTACATAAATTCTATTGGTCTTATTACATATTAATAGGGTGTATCTGTCTCAAATAATTGGTGAGAAACTCAAAAGTGAAGATATGCCCATTTTTCAAGAATATACAGATGTTTTTACTAAAGAGTTTCATAATCTTCCCCTAAATCATGAAGTTTAATTTTCAATAGAATTTATACCTGGTGCTATGCCTATTTAAAAGAATCCTCAAAGAATAGACTTGATTAAGTATACTGTTTTAAAAAGCAACTCCAGGATAATCTTGATAGGAGATTCATTTTTCCAAGTGTGTCACCATGGGGTGAACCTATTCCTTTTGTTAATAAAAAATATAGTTCAATTCATCTTGGAATTTATTTTCAAGAACATAAAAATTTTAATATCAAGAACAAGTATACACTACCTATATTGATGAATTATTAGTTGCATTGTGAGGAGATCAATACTTTTCAAATATTAACCTCTGATTTGGATATCATTAGTTGAGGGTTAAAAATGAGTATATATCTAATATATCCTACCATATTTTTTATAGTTATTATAAATATATAGTTATTCTATTTGGACTTATGAATACCCCACTATGTTCATGGATTTAATGAAAAAAGTGTTTAGAGAGTACCTTGATCAGTTTTTGGTAGTTGTAATAGGCAATATTATTATATATTCCATATACGAGAAAGAGAATAAAGTTTATTTGAGGATTTTTTTAAAGAACTTGGGGAAGTATAGATTTTATGAAAAAATTATTAAGTGTGAATTTTGGATATAGAAATTATTATTATTGTATCATGTAATTACAATCATGGGTATATGAGTAGATCCCTCAATGATAAACGTTATTGAACGATAGATCAGACCGACCATGATGATCAAACTTCATAGTTTTCTTGGTTTTCCTGGATACTACCAATGATTTTGGAAAAATTTCTCATGGATCCTAATTCCACTAACCAAGTTGACATAGAAGGGAATCATTTTCCTTTGGACAAATGAATGTGAATAAAGTTTCAAGTAACTAAAGAAAAAGTTTTTATTGAATCTATGACCATAATACCCTATAGTGGATAAGGGTTTTTATATATTATTTTTTATTAAAGAAAGTACTGGGTTATTTTCTCAAGAAAAATGGTATTTTTGAAGTTGATTCCTCATACTAATTTTTGTTTTATGAGAAAAAAATACCCAACTCATGATTTGAAAATGGAAGTATTAATTTTTTTCTCTAATGATAAGGAGGAATTATATTTATGGTGAAATATGTGACATATATGCTGATAAAAAAAATTTAATCATATATTCACCAAGAAATAGTTGAGTACACATAAAATGAAATGTTTGGAACTAGTTAAAAATTATAACTACTCAATAATTTTCCACCTTGGGAAGGTGAAAAAGGTGATTGTTTTTGAGATGGAAGGAACGTGATAGTGTTTCCATGATAAGGAATAAAGGATATCCATTACTTATGGATTTTCATAGGATAGACCTTGAAAACATAAGGAATGGAAAACGATCCTCTCTTTTCCAGATGAATATTTAACCATATATTATCGTGAAGACTAAATGGGAATAGAATGAAGATGTGGAGCTCAAAAATTAGGTAATAAATGTTCTTGAGTTAAATCATAATAGCGATGGAATGATAAGGTTTTCAAATAGATCGTGTGTACCACCAATTACATAATTAAATGATGATATTTTAAATTATTATCATAGGTTATCATTATCTATTCATCCTGGAAGTACAAATATATATAGAGATCCTAAAGAGGATTTGTGGTGGGATAATATAAAGGGGTATATTGTGGATTATATATCTCTGTTCTTAGTATACAAAAAATTTATGGTCGACAGTTATAATTCTAAGGGCATTTTATAACCATTACCTATATGTGAGATAAAATGAGAAAATATCACCATAGATTTCATCGTGGGACTACCCAAGACATCTAAAGGGTATAATTATATTTTGGTTGAATTCAATCTATTTAAAAAATAAGCATAATTAATTGCTATAAAAGAATATTTTTCTGATGATTATATCACTAGGTTATACATTAGTAAGTGTTGAGATATCATGGAGTAATACTCTCAATATATTTTGATTGATATCTGAGGTTTACCACAAAGTTTTGGAGAACTATTCAAAAATATTTTAATACACAGTTGAGATTTATAACTATATATCATACTTATAAAGATGGTCAATATTACTGTACCATTTAATCCCTACAATATTTTCTTAGAGATTTCTTTTTTTGTATTTCAAATGAGGCTGGGCTCAACACCTTCATCTAGTCAAATTTTATTATTAAAATATATTTCACTTGAGAATTTTTATAGCTCTTTATGAATCCTAATATGGGAAGAAGTAAAATAATCCAACATACTGTGATGAAATTATGGAATAGAAGCTATTGGGACCTTTTCTAGTTGATAAAATCATATATAAGGTTAAATATATTCAAAAATACATCTGGGAAGCTCAAAGTCAACATAAAAGTTATGCTAACAATCTTCAGTGAGATTTTGAGTTTAAAGATGGTGATAAGGTATTCAATAAAATATCTCCTTTGAATAATGTTATAAAATTTGGAAATAAGAGAAATCTAAGCTCCAGGTATATCAGTCCCTAAGAGACTATTGATCACATCAGGGTAGTGGATTATTTCTTGGAACTTCCTTTCCACCTATCCCATGTTCATGATGTATTCCATGTATATATTTTGAGAAAGTACATACCAGATCCTTCACATATTCTAAAATAAGAGGTTATACAATAGGAAATTATATTTATTATGAGTATTTACATTTATAAATCTTAGATTATAGAGATAAATTTCTATAGAATAAAAATAATCACATAGTTAAGGTTCTATAGAGGAATTAGAAATTTGAGAAAGCTATGTGGGAATTCGAGGATGTGATGTGATAGAGGTATCCTTAGTTTTTTATATCAATGCAACAAAATATATAATGTTAAATTCATATTAGGGGGTATAATGTTGCACAAAAATTTATTAGAATAAATTTATCTTTAATAAATAAATGTGTTTGATAGCTTGTAAAGCACAAAACTATGAAAATATGTGAATAATTATTATATATTATAAAATTATGCCCATTATATAGTATTTAAAAGAAATATAAATGTTTAAAAAAATTTATAATTCATTTATAAAATAATATTGATCCTAAAGGAATGTTTTGGAGTATTTTTCTTATGAGAAATGTTTTTTCCTATATATTTTATTTTAAAATTAATTAAGAGTATTAAACTTTTGAAAAATTATTATTTACACATTAATACAATGAATTCAATGGTTATGAATTTGTTAGAAATGAAAATAAAAGCATTTGAAGGTAAAAAAAGATGTTTTTTTGGAAAACTGTGTTCTATACACACAATATGTTTTTACCTTAATAAATTAAATTAATCACTATTGATGAATGATTTTAATGATATTTTTAGATAATACATTCAATAAAATATTCTAACATTCATTTATTTCTGTTTCTAAGAAATTAATGAGAATAAATTTAGTGATATGATTAAAACTTCATTTTTATATAAAAAATTTATTTCATTTTGAATGTTTATTTTAAAATAATTTCAATAAAATATAAAAATTAAATTTGATATGGTGGTCTCCCTATTTTATGTCAACATTTACAAATTTGGTAAGTAGGTTAATTTCATTTTTGGTCATAATAAATAGAAGTTTATGTAAAAAATTAATTACTATGGTAAAGGCTAATGAGGGGTTAAACTAACATGTTAAGGGTTACAATTACCTAAAAAATATTCTAAATACTATTGTTTAACTATACTTTGACCAAACCTTATATTTTCTTTGAATTTTGGTTTCTTTGGAATCACTTGCACTTGAATATGATAATACCCCTTAGATCTCCAAGGTCTGTTACATTTTATATACTTTTTGTTTGAACTTATTATTTTGGGTTTTGTGCAATGATTTGTAGGGGTTTGGACCTAGGATGTTTTGAGAAGTTTTTCAATGTTTTAGAAGTAGTACATTGGGAACATGGTATGAGGAAATTGTGAAGATTTTACAGGTAATTGTGCATCTTAATACTTTAGATATAATGGCGTCTGGATGGTTGGAACATGGTTTACCAAGATATTCCACCCAACCACTTGATTTGACTAGGGGTTGGACAATGGTTTCCACATGGTTGGCACAAAATTTAATAAACTATGTAGTCTGACAATGAATGTAAAATTAATCCATCAAAATTTTGTAGTTTAAGTTGAATCCTCCCCAAAATCCACATTCCTCCTCCTACAACTAGGGATCTCAAACTTGGATAATCCTTTAGGAGATTCTATGGATTAATTTTCATTCATAATGTTTTCTGATCATATTTTTTCTCATTGAATCCATTAATCAAAGGTATGTCTCATTTTTGTTCTCCCCCTCTTTGATTTTCTCATATACTCTAGAAAGGAACCTAGATAGGATTATTATTTTATGTATATAAGTTCCATAGAATGTTCTAATTAGTTTTCATTACATAATTGAAGGAGAGACACCCAAATCTACCATTTCCCCTATTCTCTTGGATAATTTGAGATCCATTCATTACAATGTTTTCCATTCAGTAAGTCAAATACAATCTTAACTCTATATGTTTTCCTTCTTCTTAGATATTCTTCTAAAATCCTCATTTGATTATTTTAGTCCCGATTCTATGGATTTGGTGCGTTCAGATTGTTTTAGATGTTTTTTCTTGATAATTGTACTTTGATACACTTGAGGTAGGAAGTCCAAACCACTTTATGACTTTTTATATGGAGATGTATGACTTGATTGGCATATAAGTGTGTGTGTGTGTATCCCTTTGATAACTTTGATATTTTCCAGGTGTGATGATATGTACTTTTGGATTGATTATATGGTGGGTATCCATTAAGAGATGAGTGAGTCATTTAGTAACTTATGCTAATTGTTTGGATTATATGGTAGCTATCCATTGTGTGATGGTTGAGTCATGGATTATTTTTTTACTTTGTTCTGATACTATTATGGATATACATTGATGAGATTGTTGATTCATTAGATGATTTTTACCACCGTTCTTAGATTATGAAACCGAATTGCTCTAAAATATCTTCTTGCACAATGCATAAGTAGTTAGGAACAGGGTTCTTGGAATCCTAGTTAGCACATGATGACTCATATGGTTTTATGTTTATTTAGGATTCTTTTCTATTAATTCATTTCACCATTATATATAAATATATACATTGTACTTATATTAATAATGTTTTTTTGGTGTCCTAATGTGATTTCTATTCACACCACACATGACCCTCTTGATGAATGTGTAGACGTTATGGTCAGGGATCCAGTAAAGGGAAAAATCCCTATATAGGAAAATTGAGTAGGAGGAGCAGGGTGGACCAAGGGGATTCATGGGTATTTTTCCTTAATTCTTCTACTATATTGACATAGGTGTTATTGTTTTAGTAATTTACTATTTCCTCTGTTGTATTTATGATTATTGGAAACCTGTTACCAAGGTCTTAGCCTCCCCACATTTCCTCTTAGGCCCTCGCCACTAGTCGGTAGCCTCTTATATATGGGGTGACATGCGTATGTTCATGTTGCACCATGATGCAAAATGGGTGATTTGGGTCAGGGTTTTACAAATTAGGATCAAAAGTGTTATTTTTTTAATGATTTGGGACTTGGTATAATATGGATTGGATTGTCAAAAAATGGGTAAGGGAATTGTGATAGTTCCTAGATAACACTCATATAACAGACCTCCAAGTTACCAGGGTGGTGGGATTATTGTTTTGGTTTTCACAATTACTGTTGATCAATTTTCACCTCTAGTGATATATATGATTTTTGTTTTATGATTTGTGTTATTCCCACTCAATTGATTGGAAATAGTGGGAAATTTCATACATCATAGATATGTAAGTTCCTTCACATGTCATACACTTCTTTAATGTGACCGATATAACCTGAACCTGTTATAAATTAATATGTATTTAGTTGTGAATAATATTAATAAAATATTATGGGTTTAGGACTTGAGTTATTTTGAGTTATAATCTTCTTATTAATTTCCTAAATTGATAAATCCTACAATTTATTTTGAAATTTCAGTGATTCCACCAAGATGACATCCTATTGTTCCACAGAGGGAACTAGGTCAAGAGGTTGCGGAGGTGAGAGACTCCCCTGTTATGCCTTTGGATGCATAATAGGGTGTGGTTAAAAATGTTCCAATGGTTTTTATAATAGTCTAGGAAACCAAATAGATTCAGTATCATGTTTTTAATTTATAATTGGTTCAGGGTGGAGGATCACATCAAGTTGGACCAATGATAATTTATTTTCATGGGACTTTTAGCTGCAACATGCTACATCATTATAACGCAAGTGAGTTTGTTATGATATATAGTAAAGGATTGAAATCATTGAATAAATATTTCTGTTTTTCGAGAATCCAAGAAATCATAAGGTGGACTTATCTGTCTATATGTCTTAAGGACCTGATAGGATATGGTGGAGAGTGATGACTTAGGTAAAGTGGAATAAGGGTATAACATCAGGGTCATTCTTCAATGAATTATTTCTAGAAATTATAGGTCTATATTAAGCATAATAGTTTATATATCCTTAAAATACAATATTACTGGTGGCCAGTTGTACCACTCATTTCATAATGTTTCCACATTTTCACCTCTATTGTTTGGGAATGAGGAAAAAAATTCCAGGAAATTTGAAATTGGTTTATGACATGTGGTAAAGAACTAGGTTAATAAATTCAACCTGAAATCATATCTAGAAATTCTTTGAAAGGATCATATGATTGGTAGGGGTATGGAGGAAGATAAGGCTACCTGACTCCTTCCCATTTTTAAGAGATCAATGAATTGTTTTTCTAGTAGAGTTATGGGTGACTCTACTGGTGTTAGGAATAAGAGTGCTAAAGAGACATATCCAAGTGGTGAAAGAAAATATAATTACTGTAGGGGTAGTTTAAATCCTTCCATTGGAGGTATACCTTCTTGGTATTTCCAATATGGGTAGAGGGTGAATCACTTCATGTTATATACCACTCTAACTAATGATTTTCACTTGTGTGATAATTTGGGTCACCTCCAACATTTTTTCATGAGGATATCGTAAAGTGGTTTTTGTAGTGAAGATAAGAATACATGAGAATCAAATTATTGTTTAGGGGGACCTAATACAGAATGTTGGGATATAATATAAGGTCTAGCCATGGAGCGGGTTATAAATGTCAACAACAACTAAAAACTATATCGTATTTGATGGCCCAAGTAAAACATGGATTGTGGGAACAAGACCATGTGTTTGATATATATAGAACGGAATCAAACCTCAGTTAGATTGGGTCCATTGTAGCACTGGTGGTATACATAGATCTTACATCAAATTATTGGATTGTTTTATCCACTCTCCTTATGTGGTGGAACATTTACAAGATGTTTTTCAGGAGGATTTCTTAATACTTCTTTATGAAAAGGGAATTGAGTTTGAGATTAAAATTATACCATCTGCAGAATTAATATCAATTCCTCTATATCATATGGAACCAGATGAGTTCAAGGAGAAGGTATAACTTGAGGATTTGGAGGCTAAGAGGTTTAGTCAACATAACACTTCTCCTTGGGGTGATCCTGTCATATTTTTCATTAAGTAATATGGTTGCATTTAGTTATATTTCAATTATTAGATTCTGAATTATGAAAAAGTGAATAATATGTTGTTTTTTGGTTCCATAGACCAACTTGAATGGTGATTTTGATTACTATATCATGTATACAGTTAGATATACATGATTTATTCTTACCATTATGTGTAGAAATTTTTGTGTCCACTATTAAATGGTAATTTCTATAGATTAAATATCATATCAAAATGATATAGAAGGTCCTAGGATTTAATGAGAACGTTGAGATATTATGACAGTAATCTTAAACAAAAGTCATATGGTCTATATATATCATTTTTACTAGACACAATTTATTCTTATCTATCAGGTGATAAAAGATCATAAGGATTGATACTTCTTTTCGGGAAGTTAAAACATGGTGATCTCTAGTAGTGAGATCATGAGGAAAGACCCACCAATAAGAACACCACATGTTTTGGGTGTCATTGGTTGTTCCTATCTACTGACATGTGTATTGGTCTACTGATTTGATATCATTATCAATTTTTTTCCATTGGATTGTGTACTTTGATGCGAATAAAAAACCATTATAATGAAATCATTGTGAGGTAGCTTGTATTAGGTATGCCATTGGTGGTATGAAATTGGTTGAATGGTCAAGATAATATTTGTCTCTTTGGGGTTCAAGAAGTTATATCTTGGTCCTGGTTGATCAGGATGGTAGTACCTTCATAAATCCTTGGTCAAGGTAGTCGAAGGTAAATATATCCAGTTAAATTAACATACAGTAAAGAAAAAATGGATGATGAAACAAGTGTGAATCCTAATTTATGATATATTTATAGACAAGGATATTATATTAAGCAGTATGTGTTTGTAGGTTGGTAGTCATTGCTATGACTACTCCTTATTTATTTAGCAGCCTTGATGGATTGCTAGAATCTACTCTTGGTCTATGGATACTATTCACTACTATCAAGATACGGGGTTAGAGGGTCACACACAATAGAGTATTAAAAAATCCTCTATATTTTGTTAAATAAGTAATTTGGACATGGTGGGTCCCACCATGGGACTCAATTGTTTTCCAAGTAGTCGATCACCAAAGAATATATAAATTCATTATTTTTAAAGTAAAGAATAATTGTGTTGAATTAATTTATTAAAATTATTTACAGGCTAAGTAAATATGAAGAATGATATTAATCGAATGAATATTATTTTTATATTCTCGATTCTTTTAATATTAAGCGGGAATTACGAGTCAAGTTAATGAATCAATTTTATCATGTAATATATTTAATATATATATATATATTACAGGTATGTTATAAAATATAAATAATATTTATAATATAGCTTAGTTCATTATAATTATTTATTTAGTGGGAATTAAACATCTGAGGGCTGGGGAACCCTAATAATTATTTTAAGAATCCAATATTTAAAGACAGAGTGAGGCTCTCACTATTGAATATTCATGGGGAGTTCATAAAATCCTCTCTCTATCCACTCCCTCTTTTTAGAGAGTGATTCTCTTGATCTCAGGGATTGGATTGATCTAATATCCATGTATCTAATGAACATTGATGCAGTGATCATTAGACGTCAAAGGTATCATCAGATCACCATGCTAGCACTCAAAATTTGACGATCAATGTTATAACATATTTTTAGAGCATGTGTGGATGTTATATATGGGTTAGAATTCAGATACTTATTGTAATGATCACTAAAAACATGTTGCAGTCAAACAAAATGACGAATCAATCACGGTGCATTTTTTGATTTATTTTTTTTGATCTATATAATTTATGCAAGAACTTCAGACCATACCGGGGCTCAGATCACCAGAGACCACAAGTTCTGGCATCCCCATGTCAAATTTTTTAAATCCCTAGCCCATAGGCGTCCACTGCACACCCTGGAACCTTCAATTGATATTATATCACTCGTGTATATTTTTTAGGCTAATGAAAAATTAATTTTCTCTAAATTAAGTAGAGGGTTTTAATTTAGTCTTAATGCCACTAATGATGACTCATTCTGATATTAGATGAACAAGTTACGGTCATCCAATGTTTTTAATACAAATTGCATTAATTGATTTGGGGTATTAAAATTTTAAAACATATATTTTATGTATGTTAATTATATCTGTTTAATCTTATAGTGATGATTTCAAACAATCTAAACTATTTCAGCTAGACTTTGTGACTTGAATAACATTTTTCAGCCAGTTTATTCTTCCAACAGTTTGTGGGAAATGTGATTAAATAATAATATTATTTTTTCACTAAGAATAATTAAAAAGGTTAAAGAAAATGTTTTCAATTGTAGAAAACAAATAATGAGGGGAGGGATTCATTGGAATAATGGTAATACACTATTTTTTTAAAAAGATACTTTTGATAATAATAGTCATATTGACTTATGTGGGGAGTAACAAAAAAATAAAAAATAGTGGGGTAGGGGTAAACATGCCTTCTCCCTTATGATAGTTTCCCCCTTTTCCATCACTTCCCCAGTTATTAGTGTGGTCACCTCCATCGAGCTGCTGTGGTTAACAAAACCGAGGTTGCATTCCTCGACCACATCAGGAACCCATCCTCCACCATTAGGAATATGATCCACCATGTGGACCACCCAACCACACCACTCTCTCGATGTTAACCACTATGAGGTTACCATGTGGCCACTGCATTACTGCCACTCAGGTTAGTTGACTCCATCTCACCACTAGAGATAGGTCCCCACACCCTCTAAGATCTAGCTTCCACTGGTCTTCATCGCATCACGGGTTTTATCCTCCACCATGGCACTCGGTCAACACTGCCCTCACAAACTCCCACCCGGATTGCTACTGGAAAATAGATCAAAGGATGCTCGAGATCAACGACAACATCGCCGGTTCTAGATCGGGAGCCCGTACGCCCTTCCGTCGACCACCAAGCACCATCCCATCGTCCAGACTGCTTCTTGAAGAACCCTCCTCAAGCAACACCCCTCTAGGCAGAACCCTTTGGGTTTCTCCCCATGTAAAATCACTACTCTCCATCCTAGATGACATACATCACCCTTCCAAGATAGATCCAATGTGGTTAGGTTCACAACAGCCATGAGGTTCCCTTTTCGTTGTTATGTTGTATTAGATCTACCCCGCATTGAGCCTGAGCAAATATTATAAACCTGAAATATGTCTAGGAAGACTCACTTGGCCTATAATGGCACAAAAAGATATTTTCATGGCCCAAAAAAAGTTTCCACAGGTTCGGTGTGACTCGATTTGGGACTGCACGGGTTAGCGGGGCCCGATTTAACCAAAATTAATATAATTAATTAATTTAATTTTGAATTAAATGAAATTAATTAAAATATTATCTTATTATTTAAAAATAATAATTTCATTTCCCAAAATAAATTAATTTAATTTTTTATTAAATTGAATAATAATTAATTAAATTTCTTTTATTAAAATAAAATTAATTAGCAGACCGAGTACAATTAAATTAATTGAATTCAATTAATCCATTTAATTTAATTAAATATTGGCATATTTTAATTTATTGTAATTCAATTTTTTTTTGTCACACCTTAATTATTTTACTCACTAATTGGTCTTGAGCACCAAATTTTTCATGACTGGTTTATTTAAT
Source organism: Viscum album (assembly GCA_963277665.1). Classification (NCBI taxonomy): domain Eukaryota; kingdom Viridiplantae; phylum Streptophyta; class Magnoliopsida; order Santalales; family Viscaceae; genus Viscum; species Viscum album. The sequence continues at coordinate 573,605,565 of OY728151.1, forward strand.
TAATTATTTGACAGTGCGTAGTGATTTTAAATAATTATTTAGTTTTACTGATGGTTTGTGCGTCATCTTATTTTTGGTCAATATGTATAAGGGATTTCACGTCCAATTTTATCTATTGTATTTTGCATGCCTAGTCCCCCTCGCCTACACGTGAGTACACTTGTACCATTGATGAAGATGATTTATGGTGTGGACCCTACTAGTATGAGGTGGTACGCCATGATGAGGACAGTGTAAGATGTAGTACATGCCAAGTCGAGGAGAAATCCAAATGAGCTGTGGACATGTTGGATGGGGATGAACAACATCATGAATCCAGTTATGGATCCAGTATGATACCCCTAGGATGGGGTTTATTTATTTAGTTTAAATAGATAAACTTGTTTCTAATGCTTCTGACCAGTTGGGTAGTCAATTTCCTTTATGAATTTGTTTATTATTATATGCATTTTATAACAGCGGTAAAATACATAAAATAGAAAATAGTAAAATGAGTAAAGAAGTGATAGTTGCTTTTATATTAATTTTTAGTTATGGGTGAGATAACATATATGAACAAGATTGATAGAAATGGATTACATTCATTAGAAAACCCTCACATAAATATTAAGTCACAAACCCCTTCCGTCATTTGAATTTGAACACAACCAGGTGTTCGATGTTCCTGGTAAGCCATAGCTAAGGGTGCCTCTTACTATTGAAGAGTTATTATGAGAATGATGAGTTGAATTAATTAAAATTTGTAGGAAGGATTGTACATATCTTACTTGATATCACTTTATAGTTAAAGGGTTAAGGGGTTCAAGGTTATGATTCTGAGAATCTGAGACTTCACTCAACACATCAAGGATATACAAGTTAATGCGGTTGACCAGTAAAAAGCCTAACTTGAACTCTCTAATTAGTTCCATATCCATAGATTTAGGACTATCATTTCCCCCAGAATACTCAAGTGAAAGAGTATTATGATTCTAGTACAGAGGGTTCCTAGAATTCGATAAAATAGTGGGAGATATTTTTTGATTTAATTAATTAATTGGTAATGTCTAATTCAATAATCAAGATAAAAGGTAAAGTACGTTAGATTTTTTTTATAGAAAATAGAATGTAATAACAAAAAAATGAATTGCAATAATCTCAGAAAAATGAAATGTACAAACTAGCATGAATTTCCAAGTGCAGTACATGCGCTTGCACACAATACTACGATATCATAGATTCAAGGTTCTAAAGTCCCAATATCTACTAAGCCACCTATAGATGCTAGGGTGTAAAAATGATTGCAAGAGACTCATATAAGATTCATATTATGGTTATTTCATAATGATATAATCTACTTATGATGTTATTTTTTTCTATAAAATTAGTGCATATATGATTTAACATGTAGTCTAATATATGAGAAGCTTGTGAGGAGAAAGTGAAGTGAGTTATGTCTGTGATGAATACGTTGGCTCTGTATAAATATGAAAGGAAAAACCCAATATTTCAAGACATCCAATTCATAAATATTTTCACCCATTTATTCCAGTTTCATTTAATATTACAAAATGAATGAGAAGGATTAAACACATTATTACCTTTTAGGTATGGTTCACCAAGTAAATAAGGAATTAAAGAATGTAAAACCTTCAATTATTATGACGAACAAGATGAAAGGAAAGGTGATAATTCCAATGTAAATATAGATTCCAAATTCTCTTTAGTAACATCCTTTAAAGATAGAGGTATTAAAAATGAGGTTATTTGCTTCGCATAACATGAAATTAATTCTACGGAAGTTTAATCGCAATGAACTGAATTTGATAAGAAAGTACCCACTTCTTAATATGTGAATACTCAAATATTGAAACTAATTTTTATTACTTACTAATTGGGTATTTAATAAAAAATTATTATTACACATGTTTATAAAAATATAGTAACCTGGTAATAATAGAAACATTATAATAATTATGGTGTATTCTCCAAGTAGGTGAGAATGAGTGATTCCTAAGTCAGTGGTGATAAACACATAACTTATAATTTACATGTTAATAATTCAAGTCAAAATATTATTGATTATAACTAAAACATTTACCTCATGTTTCCTTTGAAAAAAAGGATAAACTATTCTCTGTTTAGGAATGAATGTTGTTTGTGGTGTTTTATACTCAACCAATAGTTTATTGATACTTGAATCATAGGCAATACATGATGAATATAAAATGTAAGACTTATTCATCCTGATAAAGAAAGAAAATTCTTTGTCAAGTAAAACTAAAATTATATGTTAATGATTTACCTAATTTTTTATTTAGATTCAGTATATATAAATACCTTAGGTATTATCGACATATAAACTTATTTATTTTGGTAAAAAAAACCTTTAGAAATAAAGGTATATCACAAAATTTTTGGAATTAGATCAGCAAGAGAGCATGAACTCTTCTAAGGGAAATATAGTGGTAAATAAACTTTATAATATTCCTTTTATTATTTAATTAATGAATTATGGAATATTCATAGTCAAAATATATAATATCATTTGAGCCAACATGCCAAAAAATATTTTGACCAAGCATTTATTGATCAACAAATTGTAATGTGGAGAAATTCTTAAATGCACATTACCTTATCCACATCACAAAAATGATGTTAATAAAGAGGATTGATGGTGAGTATTACATGATAAAATTTATCAATAAAAACAGTACGGATAAATTCATAAACACATAGTTTATACATTAGAGTCATGATGTAAGAAATACCAGTGTTTCCACTTCCAGAAACATCCATTATATTTCAAGATTTTCTTTGAAAATAATAAGGACATCTCATAACCATATTCCAACTATCATGGAAAATGGATATCATAAAATTTTTATTATTATGGAACTCTATTTTCATAAGAACATTTGTTTTTATGCAAAGAGTTTTATGGGATATAAAAAAACTTACATCAATAAAATACAAAGTGAATATATAGTAATTTTCTTAAATTTTATTAGGATATTAAAAAAATACCTAAGATAGAAAAGTGATAGTCAAAGTAATTGAACATATTTCTATATAAGGTTGTACATATCTATTTTATTTAGTGGGATCCATATTTACTTGGGTTGAGTCAATTCTAGAGATTCAAAAATTGTTTAAATGAGAACAAGTTCCACAAGAGTATGAATACTACGATGCGTATTCAAGTGAGATAATACATAGATGGCAGAAGTGTGGTATAAATAAGGATTTATTATTAATACTAGGTCATTATTCCTAAATCTATAAGAATTTTACTTATTATAGCTACTTTCTATGCTCATTTAATTGTTAGTTGGTTGTCAAGACCAAATTTTGTGGATGGTGTCTATATGACGCAAACAGAAAGGGATAGTGACGTTATAGAATTCCAATAGGGTTGAAAGTAAATGAAATCCATTTTAGGATTAAATTGAGCAACAAAATAATAGAATATCCATTTTTAAGGAATATTTTCCATGTGTCTACTCAAGGTTAGTGGGATTTCCATTTTTATCAGGTGAAATATGTTTGGTAACATATGAAAAATAGACATTGTTCTTATTACAATTAGTTAAGACCAGTATTAAAGTAATTCTTCAGTGATTGACTTAAATTAGAAACTTATGTTCTAGGTAACATGATCAACTGAGGTATATCTAATCATATCTTTGATCTAGTCAATCATACATATACCAACATAGTTTTGAAAGATACTAGTTAGAACAATTCAATAAATAACTATTAGAAATCTCACATGGCATGTATCTCTCCATGTATACATGTCTGGGATTTTGGAGGAGATTAATGTGATGAGTTGAATTTTATATGCTTCTACATTTGATCAATCATATATGCCATGATATGTACACGATTTGATATTTCTAGGATATACTTTATAGTAGAAAAATATCATTTATATCTAGGATAACTACAAGGGAAGTAGTCATAACTATCCAATAATACTAGAATAAGTACAAAGAATATGTACATGGTAAGTGGAGAGGAATGGATACTGGTTTTCAAGTGAAAAAAATAGTCTCCCTTAGATCAACATGATCTAATATCACAGTCAAGCTAAGGGAATGAGTGAGATGAGACTATACAAGCTAGTGGTGACCATACCTACAAATACTAAGTATGTTTCAGCTTCTGAGGAAGATAATAAGTAGTTATTAAGTTCAACGATTTGTTATAGTTCTTTGAATCATATCAACTAAGTAAATTTTTATCATTAAGATAATTCTATTAATTGAAAAATCCATGATGTTACTCTTTGACAATGAAAAAGGGATATACTTGAGGATACCATCTCTTGATATGTTTTTACTCAATGAGGTGAGGTCACACTAAGTAGAATAGAAACGTGATGAAAACCTAGTAGAACCAGTAGATAAAGTTTTTACTCAGTAGAGACATGATCTTTATCATGTGAGAGCTAACAATTTTCATTACAAATTAGACCTAGTGAAAGTGGGAGTGTTCTAATAGCGGGTTCCCTAAACACAACTAGAACATTACTTTTGATTACCATATTGTGTATACATTTATATATAAGTGATGTATTCTTACCATTATAGTGTAGAAATTTTTACATCCACTATTAAATGGTAATTTCTATAGATTAAATATTTTATAAAAATGTCATAACATATACTAGTCTATAATGAGAACCTTAAGATACTATAACCTTAATCTTAAACAAAGGTTCTATGGTCTAGATATATCATAATGACTAGACACAGTTGTTGTTTGACTATCAAGTATTGGGGGATCATAATCATTGAGACTTATTCTCATAAAGTCCAAAATTTTTTATGTTTAGTAGAGAGATCATGAGGGAAGACCTTCCAGTAGGAACACAACATGTTTTGGGTGTCATTGGTTGTTCCCTATATACAGACATGTGTATTGGTCCCCTCACTTGAGATCCTTATCAATGTGTGATATTTTATCATGTACTTTGATACAAGGAAAAAACCATGATAATAAAATTGTGGTGAGGTAGTTTGTGTTGGGTTTTCCGTTGGTGGTATGAAATTGGTTAAATGGTTAAGATATGATTTTTTGATTTTGGGTTGAGGAAGTTATATCCGAGGACTTTTTGATTATGATAGTAGTACCTTCATAAATCCATGGACAAGGTAGTCAAAGGTAAATCCATTTATTTAGTTCAAAAAACAATGAATCAAGAATGGATTATGACTTAAGTGTAAATCATGATTTATGAGATATTTAAAGAAAAATATATTATATTACACAGTATGTGTTCATAGATTGGTTGTCATTGCTATGAATACTTCTTATCTTTTTAGGGGACTTGGTGTGCTGTTAGACTCCTCTCTTAGTCTTTGGATATTATTCAATACTATCGAGATAAGGGTCTAGAGGCTCAAAAACTACAACATATTCAAAAATACACTCTATTCTGTTGAATAGGTAATTTAGACATGGTGGATCTCACCACAGGGTCTGAGTGTTGTCAAACTCATCAATCACAGATGAATAAATAAATAAATAAATATTCATGTGAAGAATTATTGGGTTGAGTTTATTTTTTTAAAAATTATTTAATGTTAAGTAAATATGAGGAATAATACTAATTGAATGAATATTATTTTAATATCAAAGGTTCATTTAATATTAAGTGGTAATTATGAGTCGAGTTAATGACCCGATTTTATCATGTAATATAGTTAATATATTTTACAGGTATGAGATAAAATATAAATAATGTTTATGCTAATATTTAGTTCATCATAATTATTTATTTAGTGGGAATTAAATATACAAGGGCTGGGGAAGGCTTCTAGGTATTTGGGAATCCACTACTTAAAGGAGGAGAGAGGCTCTCTCTAGATACTATTCATGATGAGTTCTTTAGAGAATCTCTCTACTTTCCCACTTTCTAGAGAGATATTCTCTCGATCCAGGTTATCATATTGAGATGATCTTCATGTATAAAAGGAAAATTTATGCAGTGATTAGAGGGAAATGAAATGTTTTTGTGGATGATCTTAGTAGTAAAATGTATGAATTATGGGCTTGAACATTATAAGAGTATTGTAAACTAATGATATTGTTATCATATTGGAATATTTTTGTGTCTGAGGATCAAGGGGTAGTAACCTATACTCCCTTGGTCATCACTTGATTTTTAGTTTATTAAGTGAAGGATAATCAAGAATCTGATTTAGACTATTAGGTGGGGGTGAGAACAACAGATTAGAAATAATCCACTACAGATCGTCCTTTGATGAGAATGACATACTTAAAGTTCATAGAAGATTTGTGGTTCCCAAGTCTGTGAGGTAATAATTAATGAGAGAATATCACGCCTAACAATGGGTGGAACATCTAGGATCGACCAAGATGTATCATGACATGAGACATCATTTTTTCTGTCTAGGCTAAAAGAAAGATGTTTTCAGGTTTGTCACTCATTGCCTCACCCGTTATAGGGTAAAAATAGATTACCAACAACCATGTGAATTGTTGAATACTCTCCCAATGCATGTATGGAAGTGGTATGAGGTGATAAGGGAATTATTCATGGGACTAGCCAAGATTCAATGGAGTTGAGATGTTGTGTGGGCAGTGGTGAATGACTGGAAAAGGTTTCACAATTTTTTCCTATTCGAGAATAAGAGTCTGTAGATGAGTTGAGTAAACTATAAATGTGAGAAATAGTTAAACTAGATAGTATTTGGATGAGTATCATTTTTATCAGGTTTTTGTTTCACATAATGGTTTTGTAAAGGTCTATATAAGGAAGTAGGATCATAGTTGAAGCTAAGCACAATATACCATTCCCAGATAGATAAACAATATAAGGGGCCAGTATAAATTTTTGAGGATACGCACAATGTTTATGCCCATTATTTTAGTGGATCATGGGATTCACATTTGGATTTAATATAGTTTTCTTATAATAAAATATTTTAGGATTTTATTAAGATGGATCCATTTTAAGTGCTTTATAGTTGACCATATAATTTACCACTATGTTGTCTTGAGATGGGTGAGTCAGTAGTTATTAGGTTAAACCTAGTTCATAAGACTTTTGAATGAGTATAATTAATTTATAAGTGGTTTATTATAACTTAGATTAGGTTGTTTTTATATGTTCATTAAAGGTGATAAACCTTGGATTTCTCCATGGTTGATCGAGTATTATTGTGGGTGCCACCTCGATTGGGGCCCAGACAGCTATGGAAGTAGGGAAAGTTAACACCATGGTTCACAGGACAATTTGAGATCATAAAACATATTGGGATAGTGGATTATAGGATAAATTTTCCTTCAAGATATCAAGGTATTCATGAGACTTTTCACATGTGGTAGCTTCACAATAATAAGAAATATCTTTCACTTGTGATTGATAGAAATGATGTGAATTTTGAGACATTTGCTTCATACAAGGGATGTCCAATGGAAATTGTTGATCAGAGTAAAAACATGATTAATGGGAATAAAATACCACATGTTTGAGTGTTGTAGTATCATGGTAATATCCTAGAAGAGACTTGGTGTGAGAATTAGATTTTGGGCCTCAGTGGCTTGAGTTATTTGAGTAGGACTCCTAATGATGATTCTAAAGGATGATAAGTTCTTTTGAGGGAGTGTTTGGTAAGGCCCTATGGATATCTAAGGTGTATTATGTTTATATTTTATTTTTTATATTATATTTGTGTGTTTTGATCTATGGTTTGTGGAATTTTGGAATTGGAGAGTTTATAGGTAATATTGGAATGTTTTGAAAGTACTTCAGAGGGCACACTATTTGTGAAATATTAGGAAAAATTGTGTATATTAACCAGGGAACCATAAAACTAGAAAATTTTGAGATAGTATGATTCAAATGGTTGGTTAATAGTTTACCAAACCATGTGGCCCAGCCGTGAGACCTAACCTAGGGTTGGATATAGGATTCCACATGATTAGTGAATGGTTTGGTAAACCATGCGACCAAACTAAGCAAAAATTAATTAATATGGAAATTAAGATTTTGACATGAAAACTCATAAAAACCCCCATTATTCCACATATATATATAGATATAAAACTAATATAGTCCTTTGGGTAATTATAGGGATTAATTTCCATCCAGAATGTGTTTTAATCAAATATTAACTCATTGAATCAAAGAATCTAAGGTATATCTTCATTTTTTTCTTCAGCTCCATAATTTTCCCAAATATGGTCGAATATAACTTAGATAAATCCATAATAAATGGATATAACATACTGAACATGATATGATTAGTTTTACTTGCATCATTGAAGGAGAAGAACCCAGATCCACCGTTTTCCTCAATTCCCTTTTCCAATAAAAGATGGATTCATTACGACAGTTTTTGTTTGGTAATTATAAGACTATATTAACTACAAATGTTAAATTATTATTAGATATTCTTCATAAAATCCTCATGTGATGATTTTTGGTCTGATTCTTGAGATTTAGTGCATTAGAAGTTTTGGGCATTGTTTCTTAACAATTGGACTCTGATATACTTGAGGTAAGTATTCTTTACCATGTGAAAACATTTATATAGAGATTTATAAATTGATTGGAATTTTTGTTCATGTGTTACCCTATGGGAAATCAATTTTTTAATGGTATGATGATATGTTTCGTTGGGTTGATTATATGGTGGCTATCCATTATGGAATGGTTGTGTCATGGAATAAATTATTCTAATTGTTTTGATTATATGGAACCCATACATTTTAATATGGTTGAGTCCTAGATAATTTGTGTAACCTAATTATGATACCATCACGACTATCCATCGATGGGATGTTTGAGTTTCAGATGAATTGTTCTTTTGTGTTCAGATTATGGGGCTGACTCGATATGATATATATTTCAGAATAGTGTTAAATAAAGTATGACTAACTTTTATGGAATCATAATTAGCACATGATGACTTGATCGATCATATGGTAATTTACTTTTCTTTTCCAATCCTTATAAAGACCTTTATATATATATACAATGAACTTATGTTAAGGGCATTTTGGTGGTGTCCTAATGGGTTTTGTACTCACACACTATATAAGAATCTTAATTCAGGTGAAAACCTTACAGTTAGGTATCAAGTGAAGGAAGAGGGTCCTATATTGGATATTTGAGGAGGAGTAGGAGGGTGAAATGAGGAGGTGATGATAAATATTTTTGGATCTTTAATTTTCTTGACTCATTTTATTTTTCTCAATTTTTTTTATTTTTGTACATTGACCCACCACATGTGGGGATAATTTTTACTCTTTATACTCTTATATTTCATCTTGTTATTGAATAAGAATAGTTTTAATTATTTATTACACTATATTTATATGGGTGTTATTTTTCAATTTTTTACTATCTATTCTAATGTATTAATAATTGTTGGACACTCGTTAGTAAGAGAATAGTTTTCCTATGCTGCGCCCTAGGCCCTCAACACTAGTTGGAATCCTCTTGGATACAAAGATACGTGAATAAGGTCATGAAGAACCATATCCCATATCAGGTGATTGGATTTTGCATGTTAATAATATGAATTTATTATATTTCGATTTTTTATGTATTTACAAGGTTTCCACCCACCTCACTTATAAAAGGGAATATACTCTCTTCAATTAATCAAAAACTTTGAGCACTATATATTATCTAATCCCTCCATAAATACCTTCTTTACTTCCTTATCATTGACATTGAGATTCTAGTCTTCCCGTAAGACCAAAATAAAGGATTAAGTTTTAATCCAAACTCATAAGGCTTATATTTTAATCCAAATGAGGTTCCTCTAAGAACATGAAATTGTCTTCATTGATATATTATGAGTTTTTCTAATTTTAAAACCTTCTATTAATATTCTATTACATGTTAACATGATGAAATTAATACCATTATTATGATAAAATTATTTTATGTTAATGGTATAACAATTTTTTACATCTTTTACAACCCATGAGAAATGATAACACCATTCATGCGTATGTGTGAACTACCACCTCCACAAAGTGAGGAGATTTGTTTTTCATACCCATCATACATGGATGGTAACATGGATATATTTAATGATTATATATTATATTTGTGATATTATTATGATTATGGAAATATATTTTATTATTTACCATTATTTATTTTCATTCAGTGGGAAAATGAAAACATTACTCATGCATATGTTCGAACTACTTTCCCCATGAAGTGATATAATTAATTTTCATCACCACCTTATATAAATGATTATAAACATGTATATAATGAATAAAAATAATACTTATAAAATTATTAATACTATATATATGATGAAACCATGAACAAGTTGTACGGACCAAAATCGTAAAACTAAAATCTGTATAGGAAATAGACCAGTTTTCACCTAAATATTGATTTTAATAAATAATTGTTAATGGATGGGTAATAAAAAATTATAATGGAATTATATATAGTAAGATAAGTGTTAATATTACTATTTTATAGATTTATATATAGTTTTTAACTAATTATATAGGAGTATAATATCATATACGAAGAAAGTCAGAATTTGAGGTAATGACTTATGTAGAAATCTGATTTGTAATCAAGATTGTTAATCCTTGAATATAATTTTGAGAAATTATATTCTATTTATCTATTAAACCTAAAATATTTTATTCTACTTTGGTTATTTATTGTTTTTTCATGTTTTATTTATATTTTACTCTCCTTGGTACTTAATATGACTGAGAAATGTTTATCAAGAAAAGTCAACCTTATTTCCTCTTTGGTCAGTGGAATATTTCTTCTATGTTCATGTTATTTTAAAATTTTCCAAGAATATTATTTTCTAGGATAAAATTATTATTTAAATTAATTTTAAACCATATTTTATTTAATTTTTAAATGATTAAAAATTATTTTTTACAATGTTTTTTGAAGAGGTTATTTATGATTTTTTACAAAAGTGTGAAAGGAATAATTTTTTGACATTTACCATAAAGAAAAATTTTACTATCATAATGAACAATGTTTTATTTTAATTAGAGTTTTGTAATCTAGATACCTCGAGATGCTATGATCAGTGGCTTACTTTCCCCTTCACACGGCTATGGTTTCCTCACCGAAGCTTTCTCCTCCCCTCCTCCGACATGGCCTGATTGTCTTGGTATCAGTTGATGGATCTTGGAATGATGTCAGATCATCTCGGTGGAAGCTCTAGTGGGTTTTGGTTTCAGGATATTAGCTTAGCGATGCACTTCATGGTATAGTTTGGTGATGGTTTCTCACATCAGCATCAGTGCGACTCGGTGACAGTTTCAGGATCTCTCTTCAAAATCAGTGCAGCCCAGCAACAACTCTGGCATGCTTTTTTATGGAGTGTTCAGTGTTAGATTCAATTTGGTTTGGAGGGGGGTATTTATGGTTTGGGTTTTTGATGATGGTTTTTAAGATTTGGGGTTATGCATTTCTGTTTGATGGATTTGATTTGGATGTTCAGTTGATGGAAATGCGGCATCACGACATAGTTTCGATCACTTACGGATGCTTTACCCTACTTCCCATGGTTGAATTTATGAGCATATCCTTGACCAGAGCAACATTTTTGTTTCAGTGTGGCTTAGTCCCCCTCATCAGTGACGGTTTCTTGGTGTGGTGTTGGACCATTCATTCCTTGGTTACAATGGCTCGAATTCATGTTCTTTGGTCCATATTCTAGTGGATTCCATAGTTATGGTGGCATTGGGTGTATGGATCTTGGTGGGGTTCATTTGGGAGCTACCCTTAATGGAAATTTGTCTGTGGTTTTTGGTTGGTTTATGATCGGTATGTGGTTTTGGTGATTCTTCTTCTTGTTGTGGTAGGACGATTGTGCAGGGTTGGGTTGTAGCTGGACATGATCACATGGAACAATCCTTGGAGGAGGATTTGGATTTAGAAGTTCATCTTTGCAGAGCTTTTCTGATTTGGTTGTTTGAGAGGGTATGGTGTTTGTGTCGGATCGGGCCTGTTCATTGACACAAGACACTTGATTGCTGAATTGCCATGTAAAGGTGGATGGATTTTTTCACGATCAAATTCTAGGGTGGGGAAACTCCATATTGTTAGTCTGGTTTTTTCCCTCTTTGACATTCGAGTCGTTTAATTTCCTATTTCCTTGAAGTATGTGTTCCCTCCTTTTTCCCTTAGAGGGGATTCATTATCTTTATAATAAAAAAATTTGAAGGCCTTCAGGCCACTAGATGGATGAAAATTATTTTATTTAATGTTTTATTTACAAGTTTTAATGGTTAGTTTCAAATAAAATATTTTTCCTAAATTGAAATAGTAGTAATATATGATAATTCACAAGTTCTTGGAGAAGTATTTCACGTGGAGTGGGCAGTCCAATAACTGAGACAAAAGCAATGTGTTCATTTAAAAATGGTGCTTAGAAGGGTAGGGGAAAATTTTGAGGAAATCCTGGGTATGAATCAGAGATATTTCCCCATGGAATACCTTGGGGCTATAATTTATCTGGTAATGATCCATATCCATAATTTTTATGGGCTTATTGATAAAATTACTATACACATTTCAAATTAGAAAAATTAGTTTCTCTTATTAGGGGGAATATTACTCTTGTCAATTGTGTCCTATTGTCCATTCCCATGTATGTGATTTATTTTTTCAATTTTTTAAAGGTGGTTTTGAGAATTATTGAAAAAATAATGGTTGGTTTCATAAGAGACTCTCAATATTGATGCATGCATCACCATGCTTCATGGGACAACATGGCCATGGAGGTGGGTGATGGTGGTATGAGTATGAGGAATGTCACAGAAACTATGAAGAGATTGAAATCTAAACTAACATGATATTTCTTGGAGGTCAAATCGATTTGGTCCAAATTCTTCACAAACAAGTATGAAAATAATATGAATAGTGCTGGGGGGATCCCTTCTCAGTTATGGATCACGAGCTCTCCCTATATTCCTATTATGTAGAACCACTCCAAATGGTTTTTTGGTTGTGGGAAGATTAATTTATGGAGAAATAATTGTATTGGTTCATTTATTGGATTCCCAAACTTCTCAAACATAGAAATATCCTTCTCACAAAATAATAGGTTTAAGACTTTCATCCACACCACCCTCAATCATCGCCAACTTGAGATCTTTAGTAGTATCAACTTGAAATCCGATCTGGACAAGCCTGTTTTCATAGGATCTTATTTGGGTGAGATATTGGTTAAATGGTATAACTCCATGACACAAGTGCATGGTGAGTTGGATGAGTGGGATTCAATGATTTGTTATAGGGATATACCCACAAAGACCAATTTTCTAGTGTGAAATCTTTGCAACCAGTCCATTCCTATGCATTAGGAGTTTAAAAGGAAGGGTTCATTCTGGCTTCTAAATCTTCATGCTATAGGGACCCCAAGGTGGATAAATCCAACCATCAGCTCTTCGAGAGTGAATGGGATAAAGCTGTCTGGTGTGGCATGGGCATGTTCATTAGGCTTGGGGAACAAGCCTTCAACCACAAAAATTTCTTCTATTCATTATTTTGGGAGACTTAGAATAATATATAGGAACAAAAGGTTATATCCCTTCTATTAGTGGTGGGTTTCTATATCATTTGGAGAGTGGGTAATATTTTTTGACATAAAGGAACTCTGAGTTCACGGATGGATATGATAGTCAAATATGAGGATTTTATTGGCTGATCTTATTCCACTAATTAAACTGTGGGAATTTTCTCCATAATTGACTAGAATCTTGGTGGGAAAAAATGAAACCCACATATCTTAAGACTCTAGAAGATAGATAATATGGGTGATATGGACACCCTCGAATAATGTATATAAGATAAAAATGAATTTATCTTGAAATCATTGTCTCATGTGGGGTGTGGGTACCGTTCTTGATCATCAAGGATCAATGGTACTTTATTTTAGTGATGGATATGGACAAGGGGATTCCTTGATATAAGAGGCTTGAGCGATGATGATAGGGATTATGCTTTTTCACTATCACAAAAAAAATCTAGAGGTGGTGGAAATAGAATCAACTATCATTCATGGCTAGTTGGAGGAGAAGCTTCAAACTCCTTGGTACATCACTCACCACAATTGGTAAATGAAAAAATATCCTGGAGTCATGGGTGGACATATTTCATATGTGGGGTGAGGGGATCATGGTGTCAGACTTATTTTCCTCTTAAGAAAATCACAAGGGCCAATGTTTATTATTTTATAGTTTTGGTTCTCTTCTATAGGAGCCTGGTAGCCTTATTTATGTAGATTCACTTGGTCTTCACTATTTTAGACCATGTTGACCATGTTTTAGATTGGTCTAGGCCCTGCCTGCAATAATTTTTTTTACTATTTACGATGATAGTCATGGTAGTGATCTACAACTAATACAATGAATTTCTAGGCTTATATTTGTGTCAAATTTTTGTATTCCATTTTCTTATGGTTATGATATGCTCTCATGGATCATGATTGATTAATGGTAATTCATTACTCTTATGAGTCTGGTATTTTGAAAGGATAAATTCTTATTCCTTGACTCGATATTTATGATCTATGATTGATTGGGTATAAACTTCATGTTATATGATCATACTATCATAACCTTATACTTATCTTATTATTGCATATGATTATTGATTGATACCCCCCATTTTTACCCTTACTGAGCATTTGAGTTCACCCTTTCTTATGTTTCCATTTTCCCTAGGTTATTAGGAAAGGTTTTAGATTGGATATGTCTAATAATGGTACTTTTAGAGAATAAAATGGTAAGATATATTGAATATAATTCATGAAATAATATGATTATGTATTTATTATCTAAAGATATGAATACTTTATAGTTATAGGGAATGTATTATTGTAAATTATATTGAGTCTTCATCTAAAATGATGTATTTTGTATGTATGTTATGTTTTTGTTGCATTCTTAACACTTTATCTTCCATCATATTCTAACTGAAGTATAATTTCTAGACAATGTGTTCCATTCTTGCATGAAACAATGGATTCGGGGAAATTTTAATAACACTATAGCTATTTCAGAATAGAACTACTCCTTTCAGTGAAATTTCAAGAACCTTCTGCAAGCACAATAACCAAACTGATGCCTTTTTGGATTCCATAGCTACTATATATTCTACACCAATTTTAGAAAATGTAACCACATATTACAATTGATAAATTGAGTTAATGACTATTCCACTAAACATAAAAATGAATCCTATAATGATTTTCTATGTGTATGTATCCCAAAAAAATTATGCATCAATGAATCCCTAAAAAGGAACATCTTCACCAAAATAGATCATTGTATCTTATAATCCCTTAAAGTAATGAATTAACTGATATAAAACTTCCTAATATTCCCTTCCTGTTTTTTACATAAACCAAATTACCAATTCCACTACAAAGATAGTATCCGGATCTGTCATGTCATTGCATAAATCATTATTTTGATAGTTGATGCATAAAACACATTCTATATGTGTCAATATTCATCTTTGTATAATGGTTCTCATGAATTGGGTAACATTTATTGTTTAGTATGTGGGATCGAGACATATTTACATCGGGTTAAACAAAATCTATCAATGATTTTCTAGATGCACTCCATTTGGGATAACACCAAAGTAACATATTTTTTACCCCTCTTTATCCTCATTCCCAATATTTTCTTGTCCTTACCAATATCCTTTATTTCATATCTTCTGGATAACATTAATTTAGTATCATATATTTGTGAACTCTCAAGAACCACCCAAAACATTTCATCTTTGTAGAGTATGAGTATGATATAAGTCCCATCATCCTATAACTTAATATATTAGAAATGATCATATTCACATCAGGTAAACCCTTCCTCATTCATGAAAGTATTTAATTTATTTTTCCACTAATGAGGTTACTCTTTCAATCTATAGAGACTTTATTTTAACTTATAAATATGCCCCTCTTTCTGATGGTATTAAAAACCCTTGGGATTCTTCCTATAGATATCCTCCTCCAAGTCACTATAGAGAAATTAAATCTTAAAAATCATCTATTCCAAGTGTATCCCATCAAATTCAATAAGAATCAATACTACTTATATTGTGGTTTTCTTTAATAATGGTGATTTTTTTTCTAAAAAATTGATTTGTCCATTGTGTTGGAATCCTTTCACTACCAACCATGACTTGTATATTTTAATTTTGTTATCTACTTCCTTTAGATGGAAAACCCATTTATTCCCTAGTTATAACTTTACTTTCGATAGTTTATAAACCTCCCACATTCTATTAAACATTAGGATGTTCATTTATTCCACTGTGGATGAATCTTACAACTTTGAGTCATTGAGTGTTGCTTCCTCTTATAACCATTCATGTTCAACAATATTTTTTTGAAGTAATATTTTTTACATCGACCTCATTCCTATAGATTGTTATTATAAACCTAAAAGATCTTATCAAATATACACTTTATGGTACTATAATATTCATTTCCTAGACTATCAACTACTCAAATTTTAGATATTTCCCTTAAGATTCAACAGAATATGAGAATTCTAGTTCATATTCTACTGGTTGATTTTTTGATGAACCTATGATGATATATAGAGTCTTTGAAGCTCTTGATCTTCCAATTCTTTCATCTAGTTCTACTTCTACCTCAGTAATTGGTTTATTTCTATCGAATTATGATTTATCTAAGATCTAATACTTCCAAAGGATTTTCTCATTGAATATAACATTTCGACTTCTAATGAAAGCGTGTTTGTCATCATAACATTGTATGAAACCAAAATCTCCATTTCCATAGCCCATGAGAAAATAGGATTTATACTTAGCCTTTAACTTTTCTCTATTATTCACATCAATTAGATCATAATCTATGATTTTGAATATTTTTAGGTGTCCAGCTTCCGGTATCATAAAAAATCATAGATATTCAAGTATATTTTTTTTGGCATCTGAAAAACTTATATTGGACAAGTATTCTACCATGTTGATTGCTTCTAGCTAGATGGATTTGGGAATACTGTAGTGAAAACACATGAATATTTACTTATTTGTTAAAGTCTTATTTTCCCTTCTTCCACTCTATTATTTTATAGAGTTCTAGGTATTATTATTTTTTAAACTAAACCCATTATTCTGATAGAAATTCTGGAAGTTACTTCTTCTCTACCCACCATTATTTTATGAACTGGGGCATTTTAACTTCTTTCAAATATCTAATTTAGGAATTTATTTTCTTTGTAAAATATCACTAAATATGTTATAATTTTTCTTAAATAAATACATTTATACCTTTTTAACATGTTTTTAGTGGAAGTGATGAATTAAAAGGATACTCCATGATATTTGATCTGGCATGGTCCCCAATCACTTGGGAGAATTAACTCCAAATTTTAGGTTGTTGGTTTTATGCTATTTAAGTTGAATAAAACCCTATTTTTCTTTCCTAACACATATATATCAAAATTTTCTATAATTATGTGATTGGGATTTAGGATTCCCTTCTCAACTTGAACCTTTATATTCTTCTCACTAAGGTAACTAAGTATAAAATGATAGTCCTCCAAATCCTCGAAATTATAAATTATATCCATTAAAATTCCATCTAAAGATATATTTAGATTAATGGACTCCCCATTTACTGTTCATACCGAAACAATAGACCCTCATTTCACTTTATAGACTCCATTTGATAAAGTTATTCCCTAGTCTACATTATCAAAATTCCCCATGGAAATGATATTACTCTTGAGATCTGGAATGTGTCCCACTTCCTTCAGTTATATGAAGCACTCATTCTCCATTTTGATATTTATATCTCACTTTAAAATATCTTCCAATTATACATCATATTCTAAATTAAAACTTCCTATGTTTCTAGATACATATTTTTTATTCACACATAATAATCCATTGAGTGGAAGGATACTGTTGACGCCGAAAAAAAGTCCGTAACTCTCGGAGGAAGTTTCGAAATGACGAAGCAAAGTCATATTCGGAATCAGAGGCCCGATCTGGAGGGCCAGGATGTGGTGCACGAAATAAAGGAGGATCCACGCGAAAAATTATATTGCGCGCGTAGTATCCCCGAGTTTCACGGAATTGAGCCGATGAGGCGCACAATCTTTGCGTGACCCAGTTTTGCGCGGCGAGTTTTTACGCGCCGGCTGCTCTCAGCGTGGAAGATTTTGCGCGCCGCCTGGATTCCGCACCAGACATCACCTATAAATAGAATGTGACCCTGAACGGTTTGGGGGTTGCGTAATTCGAAGCGACTCTCGTGCGCGCAATCGGCTCCCCCCCGTGCGCAAGATGACTTCCAGGTAATCCCTCATTTCGCGCAAACTTGCCCCGGAGTTCACCTTTGCGTGCAACTCCACCAACTTAAGTGAATTTTCCCCCATCCCCAGGTTCCAGCCTTTCATGAAATCCATGTCTCGTGTGCGCAATACCCTACCGTGCGCGCAATACCCTGCGCATAATTTCCTCTCTGCGCGCAATTCCCTTGCTCCAATTGCGCGCCGCCCCGATGTTTTGCGCGCAAACCTTCTTTTTTGCGCGCAAAGACCAGGACCCCTCACCTTGACGCCCCTTGGCTGCCCCCCTGCACCGGCACCTGATGTCTCCCCTACCGGGCATGCGCACCATGCGCTGTTTTCCCGTGCGGCCTTCTAGGCTCGTGTGAAGTAACCTCAAGGTCCCTTGGGCCATGTTTCCCGTTACGTTGCTTTCCCTTATGCTTATCCTTATAGGCACGCTAACGGATATTGCTTCTTCACATAGCCACGCTAACGTGGACCCCCTGGTGGTTTTCCCGGCGGCCCCCCTTCACCATGGCCTTGCCGATGCCTTCCCTCCTAAAAGGGGTAGAGGGCATTGGTCATGTAAGCCCTAGGGGTGTGGATAGAACCCACCTCGTCCAAGCTGCAGGACGTTAAACTGCTAAGCACCTCATCCTCAACACATGACGTTAAACTGTGGTCCAACCCCGTGCTTCGCACGTAGGGTCCCCCCATCTCGGACATTTTTTACGCCTCTCATATCCATGGGAATGGACTCTTTCTCACATGGAATGAGATCCTCCTTGTCGGAGTGGCTTTCGTCCGCGGGGGAAGGTCCGCCTCAGAGTGTAAGCCCATAGCCTTTCAAACGGATGGTTGCACCCGTGCATCTCTGTGCTGCCCCCCTGCCAAGGCCAGTGGAGTCGTTTTCCCACTGTGCTTTGTCGCACCATGGACCTCCACCCTAGAGTAAGCCCCAGCACCAAGGTCCTCTAACCACGCGTAAGCCCCTGTTTCCTCTTTGGGCCGCTCAACGCGTAAGCCCCATTCCGCTTCTCACGAATGCACCTTTTGCGGCGTGAACGTCTGGTCCCTGCTGCCTCTTGTTTCTCACACCGAGCATGACTCACTTGGGCTTAGAGTTCGCATCGACCATGGCACCACCTTGGGCCACCTCAGAGCGTAAGCCCCATCCCAGCGAACTACGTGGACTTTGATCCATGCTAACACACGGTACGTAGGAAGCCTCCACGAGGTTCAAGCCCACCACCTGGTCCTCCCGACCTCTCCACGTCAGTTCCTTGACCACCATGGGACACCTCAGAGCGTAATCCCCAAACCCCTCATCCCGCATGATGTTAAACTATATCTCATCCCACATGACGTTAAACTGTATCTCGTCCCACATGACGTTAAACTGTATTCCCCCTCTTGGGCCGTCTTAGGATGTAACCCCTATGTCTCACTCTACCATCCATCCTGATCCTTACCTGGGCCACCGCATCCCGGTGAGATCATGCCAACCCATCCCACTCCATGACATCTGGGAAGCCGCCCACGCGCTGGCCCCAACATCGATGTTCCCCCTAAGGGTCCTTCAACCCGATCCATCTCCGAAAGACGTTAAACTCACGACATACCCCGTGTTAAACATTGGAAGATGAGGAAAACCTCAGATGGTACACATTCCCCGAGTTTGATGTGGGATGCCTCGGGCTTCCGCGACCTCGAGAAGCCCTATGATGAGGGACCAACGACAGACATTCCAATGACACCCCAACGTGACCATTATCCTCACCGAAGGTTGCTGCCCCGACAAGACCCCTTGGAGCATCTCGACGGAAGCAGCGTAATTAACTGTCATCCATGTAGATATGGCACCGGGAATGAGATTCATGAACTCGTCTTAAATCTATGAGGGTGACCCGGACTAGGTAATGAGCTCCGAGGAGGAATCCACGGAAGGAAGAACCGACATCCCATTATCCCAGTTTCGATCAAGGGGCAGACGTACCTGAATAAGGAACGGATGTCGCCCTCCTTTGGAAAGCGGGAATGCAGGGTAATAAGTAGTGCTTCCTCCCCACAGACGGATGCGCGTGCCCCAGTGAAAGCATCAGAGTAACAAAAATGGTGAACCTGATGTGAAGCTCTTCTCCTCAATACGGGGAATGGTAGCGGTCGGGGCATCGGAAGATTATCATGTCACCAGGTCCGGGTAACCCTCACCGGGACGTGAACCCGCCAGCGGTCGAGGCCGTCAGGGCGTTGACCACTCCATTCTGTGACGTCATCAGCATAGATCCCTCTCGTCGACCATGGAAGACGGAATGATGTTGGGCCTTAGTTCTTGATCTCCTTTCCTGTTGATGCTAATGGGTTCATCTCCCAGCTTGCAGGAATCAGATCACTGCATTCAGAGCTCGATCGCCACCTGCCCACCAGCGTAATACCAACGCGACTACCCCACGCGGTCCCGTCTATTCCACAGTTGCTCTGACTTCGACCGCCGTAGCAGCCGGGCGCTCGCGCCCCCTCTCCCTGTCAGAAATCATCCAGCGGAGGGTTATCAATGACCTGGTTCGTAGGTATGATGAGGAAGGGATCATCCCCACCAGGGGCATGGCCCGTTTGGATCTAGAGGCGGCTGCGCCTCACCACCATCACCACCCTTGAGGGCCGTGCAGGGAGCCGCCGATCCCCACTCCGACGTTCAAAAACTTCGGGAGCCTATCCCCGGAGTGCCTTGACACATCCCTCCCCTATGCCAATGAGGTGGGGTATGTCCGGGTCCACCCGATCGGCGATCCATCCCAGGGGTTAGTGGCAAGAACCCCCGCCAGGCTGCGTCGATGCCGCCACCCGACTCCCTTAGCTGAGGAGCAGGCAATCTTCATGCCCGCACCGCCGGTTCCGACCCATCTGACTCGACGCCAGCGTCAGGCGCGAGCGGGAGAGAATGCCCATCCTGGGGCATCAACATCAGCAACCACTGTGGCCCGAGCCACTGCTGACTCCTATTACCAGATCCCCACACATGTTGATCAGGGGCAGCCACGTGCCCGACTGGGATCAAAACCCTGACTGCCCTGCAGGCAAGTTGGGTCGAATCTCCCGGTCGTGGGCACTGGCAATGGCCACTGCGGACCAATCCACGGTAGTGCCGCTCACCATGAAGGCTCATTCCGTGCCACCAATCTGGAAAGCCGAAAGCTTCTTCGTGATGGCTATTCTTCGGGTATGGCTCTTTCCAGCACCCACTTCATGGGGTATGAGGTCACTCCCCCTACTGCCGGCCGTGAGTATGGAGCCGTTGTGTATCCAGTTGCTCACTCACATGGAGGTCCTCCCCATGTCCCTTTCGACATCTGTCCCGGTGCTTCTCGAACCCCGACCTTCATTTCCCTCTGCCCCAGCTCTATTGTGGCTGGGGGACCCCATGATAGAAATCATCCTTACCCTAAAGAGTTACCCAGGGGCAGGATGTCCGGGCGTCGTCGCTGCAGGAGGAATGTCAGGGGAGTCCGGACGGAAATTAGACCAGTCCGTTTCTCGGATTTTGAGGCGAAGTACGACTTGACGATGGAACCTCCCCCCCAACCCTTTGAGTTGAGGGTAGGGATGGGGACGCGGCATGTCAGTCTCTTACTCCCCAAATGTGAGGTCCTTATGATTCCCTCCTCCCTTCGAAGGTATATCCAGTAGGATGAGGAATTGGCGTACCGCCAGGGATCAAGCCTGTAGTTTCCACTAGCCTCCTCGGAAGCACCTCCCGCCCCTGTTAGGGAGGGTGGGGAACTTTTCTGGGGACTGAATAAATAGTTGCGAGGCGACACACCCTCGAAGAGCACCGACACTGTGACAAGAGGCCCATTTTCCGGCCCATCCTATCGCGACATGGCAGCCAGGGCAATGCAACCCCTGGAGGATGACCCAGGGATCGACAGCCAATCGGCCTGTTCGCCGTAATCCCTGTCGGCCAGCCCACCAGCCCGATGGCCTGCCTAGGTTCCATTTCCAGTTCTCCGACTATCCTCGGTGGATGAGTAGGGACGGCAAGGTCCGGACCCCGAACTAGAGCCGTGGAGCTTCTTGACCGTTCTTGCAGCGGGCCACTTCCCTGAGAAGTTTTGGCCGGTTGCAGAATCGGATTTTGATGTACCAGAGTCACTCACCCCGAGAGAGTTCGAATGCTTCCTCCAGATTCTTCAAGTGACTCACTCCCACCTTCTCCATCAGCTAGCGCCTTATACCGGGATCCAAGCGCATCTCGAGGAGATCGGTGAGCAGTGTCGTCGGGTCGACCTACCAGCACTCCCCGCAGTTCGGCACCCCAAGTCATTGGACCACCACGAGGCCCTCCAACAACAATGCGTCCAGAGTTTTCAAGTACTCCGCAGAGTTATTGAGGAAGCCACCCCCCACGCGCACATCCGCGGATGGGGGCAGTACGCTGCTCTCCTCTTCTGTGCGATCCACCGACAGCCCGATCCACTAGGCGGCACTGAGGGAACGTCGCCAAGGGCAGTGGTAGTCAATATGGCTGACCTTCCAGATGAGGGAAACGTTGTGGAGCCCCTCGACGGGGACTAACCCCCTGAGGAAAGGCCACTACTGTACCCATCTGGGAGGATTACTCGCCAACAGAGGAGCCTCCTAGGTCTTCCTGTACCCACGGAGGCACTGACACTAGGCTGAAACATCGGCATGGGTAAAGAGCCTGTTGGGTCTCTCAAACTCACCGACCCATCTGCCTCGGTGCAGAAGGTAGAGGAAGATTCCGAGAAGGCCATGTTGCACCAACATCTAGCTGAGAAAAAGAGACCGGTTGATGAGATCTTGTCCGAACGCATTGCAGTGCGGCGACCTGACTACGGTGACCGTAGACTAAGACAACAGGGGAAGGTGCATCTACCCCTTGCTGAGATCCCCCGGGGCAACAGTGACCGTGTCGTGTTCGCCGACAGGGGAGACACTGGGACCCATGGCAAGAGGGCGCGATATGTTTCGCCGAACCCTCCCGAGCGGCGAGACCACCTGGGGGACCCTGCTCGGTTTCCTCCCGCCACCCTGAGCGTCGCTTCGCCAGCTGCCCCGCGAGCCACTGAGCGCGACTGCCGTATCGAAGAGCCTGACAACGTACTTGTGGTTAGAGATCCCCGTCAGGATAGGAATCCACATCCAGATGATCTGATGGAAGTACTCATCGCCCGCTTGGAGGCCCTGGAAACTCGGCAGGTGGAAATCCCACCGGACGGCAAGCCAAACCCAGCATGGGTGGATGTCATGCCGGCTTTTCCGGGATTTGGGAACCCCAAATTTTCCCCCTTTAATGGGACCAGAGACCCTCTAAAACATTTGTCCCACTTAAACTCGAGGTGCGGGCCTATGTTAGGGACTCTGGCGCAGCAGGAGGCTGCCAAGCTCCGGTGCTTCGTTCAGACACTGGAAGGACCAGCATTCGTCTGGTACAACCAATTCCCTGTTGGATCTGTGGCTAGCTAAGAGGACCTTTGCTGGAAATTCCTCTACCAGTTCAGTTCCACAACCCAGAAGATGAACATTGCAGACATCTTCAGGTGCAAGCAAAGGCCTGACGAGCGAGTCGCGGACTTCATCGCCCGGTGGAAGGGGCTCACGTACTCCCTTGACATGCCACTGACTTAGGATAAATTATTGACGATGTGTGTAGGGAACGTCAAGGTGGAGTTGGTTCCTTCTCTGATCACGCAGAATTACCCTGGAGGGTTCCAGGACTTCTCGTACAAGGCTCAGCGCCTCGAAGAAGCCTTGCAACAGGCTGGTCAGGCACGCCCGCTGCCTCCTGTAATCTCTGCAAGGAGAGCCTCTAGAGCCAAGCCCGCTGTTGTGGCCCAGATAGAGGCCCCCAGACAGCTAGAGTTGCTGCCAGTGAGGCCAGCTCAGCAGGCTCATAGGGGTCCACCCCCACGGGCACAGCCTCCGGCCCAGCAGAGACCGCCTAAAAATCGGCAGGCGCCTCCGCATAACGCACTGCCACCCCCTAGGCGAGGTAATCCAGCCCCGCCTCCTCGGCCTGCTCCTCCGGCCCCTGGTCATGGTCAGCCCCCAAGAGACCCCTTTCCAGACATAAGGAATCAGACTTACTCGTTTGACGAGGCCCAGGTCCCCGGTTATTTCCGTAGTGCCTTGGAGCAGAGGATCGTGCGACTTCTTGAGTGCCGGAAGCCAGAAGAGGCGTGTCTCATTGATCACCCTAACTACTGCCCTTATCACTGGATCCTGGGACACACCATCCATCAATGCTATGTGTTCAAGGACTGGCTCCAAGACCATATTGAAAACAACATAGTCAGGTTGGGCCCAGCCCCGACATAGGTTGCAGGTGTCTTCGTGGGATCAGATGGAAGTAGTGACAACGGGGATGAGTGGGAACAGGTTTCTGACCGTGGGTCCCGGAAGTATAATGACTGGATAGCCCGCAGGACGGTCGCCCATGCCCATGGCATCATCCGTGCCTGCCTGAGTTAGCCAGAGCCCTCGGAGTCTGCGAGCGCCGCTTTGGTATCGTCGTCCCAGCCTACTTCTTCCTAGAAGAGAAGGAGGTGACGCAAGAAGAAAGAACATGCCCTGCCATTGTCGTCATCTTCCCGAACGCTTGGCGATTTCATGCCCCCGGAAATGGGGATCCCTCTGAGACGCCGTCCGGTAGTGGATGACTCCTCAAGTGAAAGCCTGGGGTACGCTTCGGTTAACACCGTAGATTTGGTAAATCCATTTTGACTCCCGATGATGAGGAGTGCCAGGTGGACCTCCCCAATGTCCCCAGCCGTCGCCAACGTCGACGGAGCCGTGGCTACGTGAATCGCCGGGGCACGACAGTCGTCACCTCCAGTCAGGCCATGCACACTACCGAGACCAGGCAGCAATCCCAGTACAGAGAGAAGCACTCGCAGCTCCCTCACCCGGTGACAACAGGTTCACTTCCACCACCGTTTGTGTTGCTGGATCAGGTGGAACCACCTTTCCTGCGTCGCAACCAGCCCAGCGCTGCCACTAGCCGACTATGGCCTTCCGGTCCTAGCACGACAGCCACCTCCTGGGTTTCAGCTAGTGAACAGTGGTACGTGCCTAGTACCAGTCAGTCACCGGTCCCGCCAGCAGGGCCCGTCATTCCCCCAATCGCAGAGTGACGTTCTGTAAGTAGAAGCTCGCATTTGGCGCAAAAGTATGATGTCCTGAAGCATCTGGCCGACATTACGGTAAGGATTTCCATCCTTGAGGCCCTTCTCCTGTCGTCTGAAATTCACGAGGTGCTCTCTGAGGCTCTAAAGAGCCCCCTCCAGTTTGAAATGGAGGTAGCGGCCACTGAAGCCTTCCACACTGAGGTGATTGAGGACGCCGAATGTCAGGCGGTTATCTCGTTTTCCGGTGAAGATGAAGACCTTACCATATAGGGGAACATTCGCCCGCTGTACATCACTGGCCAGTTCAATGGCGTGGAAGTCCGTCGCTGTCTTGTCGACATGGGTTCTGGGATTAACTTGATCCCAACTCGGACACTGCGAAAACTGGGGTTGTCCGAGGATGATTTAACTCCCTCCGACCTCAGAATCCAGGGGTATGACAGAACCGAGAAAATTCCACTTAGCAAGATTCGTCTGAAGACCCAGTTCGGTGGCTTAATTTCCAATACTGAATTCATGGTTGTCTCTCAGGACACCTCCTACAACGCGTTGATGGGCAGTCCGTGGCTTCATTTTCACGTGGCGGTTCCCTCATTGTACCATCAATGCCTCAAATACTCCCTTAAGGGTCGAGTGGGCGTGCTCCAAGGGGATGTGTCTCTGTTTTCCTATTGTGAAGCTCGTTACCTGGACGCTGACTATTACAAGAGCAAGGACAAGAAAATCCTGGAAGGTGAGGTTGTGTCCGCCGCTGTTACGAGTGATCCCTGGGCAGGTTTGGATGATCCATATGTCTTCCCAATCCATTGGTTAGTGGCCACGACTCCCGATATGGGAGAGTGCTTTTTTGTCTCGAGTACCAGAGGAAGGCATATTTCTGGGTCTAAGAGACAGTGGGAAATCACCTCGTACTCTTACACCAACCAGGCTCAGGTGATCCCCGAGCCTCCTACCCCTGTACGGTATCGGGACGTTGGGATCATGGCAACGACAGTACATCATACATGTCTGTTTCGCCGGGCCGGAATCAACCGGCTCAAGCCAACGCATCACCACTTCTTTGATGTCGTAAAGAGTGGCCCCTTGGGCCGAAGGACAGATGGGATTGGATCAACCGCCTTCGTCACCATGGTCTCCGCGGTGCATGAGTCTCCCGTCGTGACGACCTCTGCCGCCCAAGACGGTGCCATCTCCCCATCAGGGTCAAGCAGCCCTGAAACAGCTCCCCCCATGGACGATCCTTCCACAAGTGGAGAAGAAGACATGGAAGATTCTCCTCCTGCCTTTGAGGATGGTATCTCCACCACGGTCGACGAGTTAGTACAGGTGAACCTCGGTAGCGAGGCGGAACCGAGACCGACATTGGTCAGCACTGCTATGCCTCCCGAGGAACGACAACAGTACATAGACTTCCTCAGATAGCACCGTGATGTGTTTTCTTGAAGTTATGAAGAGATGTTGGGACTAGATCCCCAGGTATCCGTCCACCGCCTTGGCCTCCCAGCAAACCATCGCGGGTTCAAGCAGCCTCCCAGAAAAATGCACCCCTTTCATGGTGCCATGGTTGAGGCGGAAGTTGATAAGATCATTAAGGCCAACTTCATCAAGGAAGTCCAGTACCCCAGGTGGCTAGCCAACATTGTGCTCGTCGGGAAGAAGAATGGGCAGATCAGGGTCTGCATCGACTTCCGCGATCTTAATCGCCACTGTCCGAAGGATGACTTTCCCCTTCCCGTGACAGAGCTATTGATCGATGCAACGGCCGGGTTCCAAAACCTCTCCTTCATGGATGGGTACTCCGGGTACAACCAGATCTGGATGGCCCCCGAGGATGAAGATTTCATTGCCTTCAGGGCCCCCCAGGGTACTTTCTGCTATCGGGTTATGCCCTTCGGCCTAAAGAATGCGGGTGCCACCTATCAACGGGCTATGCACCACATATTCAAGCTGATCCTTGGGACACTGGTGGAGTGCTACGTAGATGACCTCATGGTTAAATCTCGTCAGCGCCAGGACCATCTCAAAGACCTTGAAAAAGTGTTCGGTTTCCTCCGTTCACACCACTTGAAGATGAACCCGTTGAAGTGTGCCTTCGGGGCCACCTCCGGAAAGTTTCTTGGCTTCATTGTTAGGTATTGAGGTATCGAGATCGACCCCGAGAAGATCAAGGCCATCAGTCAGATGCCTCCCCTGAATAATATTCGGGAGCTTCGAGGCCTATATGACCACTTAGCCTATATACGCCGATTCATTGCGAATCTGGCCGGCAAGTGTAAGCCCTTTTCTCGACTCATGAAGAAAGGCACCACTTATGGGTGGGACGAAGAGTGTCAACCCGCTTTTGAGGAAATCAAGAAGTATCTGCTTCAACCTATGATCCTGATGCCACCCATTCCCAAAAAGCCACTGGTCCGTTACGTGACCGCCCTGGAGAGATCCCTCGGTGCCCTTCTCGCCCAGAAGAACAATGAGGGAATAGAGAATAGCCTCTACTACCTCAGCCGCGTGCTCCTTGACGCGGAAATTAGATATTCTCCCATCGAGAAGAGCTACCTGGCACTCATATTCGCCGTACAGAAATTGCGGCACTACTTGCAGCACCACAAGGTACAACTGGTCTCTCGGGTAGACCCGTTGAAATACATCCTGAGCCGGCCTATGTTGACCGGCCGATTGGCACGCTGGGCGGTGATCCTCCAGTAGTTCGACATTAGGTTCATACCTCATAAGGCCGTCAAAGGAAAGGTGTTGGTAGACTTCTTTGCTGCCCACCCAACCTCTGCGGACCAGCTACTGGATTTGGGTTTTCCTGATGAGGCAATCCTCTCAGTTGATCACGCCACCCCATGCCGGCAGATGCACTTTGACGATGCCTCTCGAAGCCCTACCAGTAGAAGGCTCAACGATTATAGGCTTAACAGAGTGGTCCTGGGTATTATCTTCATCACCCCGGAGTAAGCTGTTATGCCATATTGATTCTTGTTGTCAGAAGGCTACACCAACAATGAGGCAGAATATCATGCCCTCATCACTGGCCTCGAGTTGGCTCTGGAGGTTAACGTACCCCACCTGTACATAAAAGGGGACTCTAAGCTAGTCATCAAGCAGGTTAATGGTGACTATGCTGTCAGGAATCCAGAACTCATGCCGTTTCTAGAATGCACCCTCCATCTAATGGCTAAGTTCCCCTCCCGAACAAATGTCGTTCACGTTCCCCGGTCGCAGAACAGTCGAGAAGATGCTTTGGCCAGCCTGGCTGCATCACTTGCGGAGCCCGAACAGGATGACCTAATCATCCACATGGCGCACCGGAGAGTCATTGCTCCTGTTATCCCAGAGGGTGATCTTGGCTCGCGAGTGAACCATCTCACCGCTGTTGCCCCTACGTCAGGACCCCTCAGGGCTTCAGGTGTGGTGATTGAGATAGTTCTTGACTGGAGGACACCCTTGGTTGAATATCTCCGGTACGACAATCTTCCGATGGACCGAGCAGAGTGGGAATGAATCCGGCGCCGCGCGCCGCAGTTCACCCTTCAAAGCGGTCCCAGCTGTGAGAAACTTTTTTATAGGCGCGGGTTTGATGGTGTTCTCCTCCATTGTCTTCAAGGAGTCAAGATCCAACAGGTCATGCAAGAAGTGCACGCTGTTTCCTGTGGCGCCCACCAGGCCGGGTCGAAGTTGTCCCACTAGATTCGGAGGCTGGGATACTTCTGGCCCTCCATGATCCACGACTGCATCGAGCACGCCAAGAGGTGTCATGTGTGCCAAGTTTATGCTAACTTTGTGCATCGGCCACCGGAGCCTCTCCATACTACTAATTATTATTTTCCCTTTGCAGTCTGGGGGTTGGATGTGGTAGGGCCTTACCCGCCGGAGACGGCCCGCCAGTGCCGATTCATCTTAACCGCTACAGATTTCTTCTCAAAGTGGGCAGAGGCATCCCCACTTAGGGAAGTCAAGGCTTGTTCTATCGCTGACTTTGTGAGCTCCAATATCATCTACTGGTTTGGAATACCTCACTCTATCCTCACGGATAACAGAACTAACTTCCGAGCAGCCGAGCTGAAGAAATTGTACCCCAAGTACAATATTCACTATAACCACACCTCCTGATATCATGCGCAGGTGAATGGACTGATTGAGGCATTTAACAAAACCCTCTCTAACATTCTGCAAAAAATGGTTGGTCAGAACAAGAAAAGTTGGCCGGAAAAGCTCCACAATGCCCTCTGGGATTATAGGACGACGACTCGTAACTCCACTCAGGTGACTCCATATTCCCTGGTATACGGAGCTGAGGCCGTCCTGCCCATCGAGGTCTAGCTGCCCTCATTGCGCATGGCGGTCTACGACCAGCAAGCGCCGGATAGAGTTGCCGAGATCCGTCTAGCCGAATTGGAAGCGCTGGACGGAAGTAGGCTTTGCGCTTTACATAACTTGGAAAGGCATCAGAGCAGGATGGATCGAGCTTTCGATAAAAAGGTTCTCCTCCGCTCCTTCCTGCAAGGTGACTTGGTGCTGTCTCTCAGAGCGCCAATGATTCCCGGCAGGAAACCACCCAAGTTGGAGCCCAAGTGGGATGGGCCTTTTATTGTCCAAAAGGTCTATCCCAATGGCACGTATTCCCTGGTGACTATGGATGGTGAGCATATCACTCCTCCCACCAACGCCAGGTTCCTCAAAAAGTACTTTTCCTAAACTGTGTGGTCCTACATGA
Organism: Viscum album; assembly: GCA_963277665.1. Taxonomy (NCBI): domain Eukaryota; kingdom Viridiplantae; phylum Streptophyta; class Magnoliopsida; order Santalales; family Viscaceae; genus Viscum; species Viscum album. The sequence goes on from OY728151.1 coordinate 573,635,718, forward strand.
CCTTAAACTGTATGGTCCCGCACGACCCTAAACTGCACCTTGGTCCGAGTTCTAAGACCTAAAACTAATATCCTCTTGGTCCGAGCTCTAAGACCTAAAACTAAGATCCATATTTCATCCTACATGACATTAAGATGTGCTTCAAGAACTACGTATGTCTTGATTCCCATCCTTATGGGATACGTAGGACCACCTGAACACCTAGATGTCAGGTCCAGCCCCATCTCTTAGGAGATCCCACGATCTCCCGGTTCCCAGGGTGTTTGGCATTACGCCCCCTCTTTTGCCCGGGGATCCGCCATTTTTTTGGCCGCTCTCAGACTGAGCCCTCTGACTCTTTACAGTGGTCTGCTGATGTGCTCAGGGTACTCTGGTCTAGGACTTGGAGTGCCAGATTCGACTTAGGTAAGTTCCATCCGCTTTCCAGGATTCGTGTTCCCCTTCATTCGGGCCCCCGTCATCCTTCACACCTGGAGGGACCCCCAAAAACGACCTGGATACAGCGCCCAAGGGCTCTCCTACCGTCATGGGCCAATGCCCCCGAGGGTTTCAGACAACAAATTGATACGAATCCCACGTTGCGAACATGGTCAGCGGTTGATGCTCATTTGTTTTTCCCCATGGCTAACACGACAGGATGTTGTGTTGCGGACATGGTCAGCAGTAGTCCTCAATCGTCACGCCGGTTTCCTCGGGCCCTGAATGTTGGTGGCATGGTTCATGTCATGTTCCGCCCCACTATTTCAAGGTGGAATCTCGACACTTCTTGTACTAACCCTTAGTACACCCCCGCACATCAGACAGACTGAGCTGTGTAACGGTGTCTCTCGGGGCTCCCGCGATCTGAGCGCCAGAGTATGTTCTTGGGTATCTTCTCTACAGGTTGTGTGCAGCTTGACCCTCATCCTCATGGGGAACGAGGAGTTTCCCAGACATTGCGTTTCGGGCCCAACATAGCTGGGAGCTAGCATCTCCTGCTCCCATGATTGTTGAACCCTCGTAGGCCCCTTTGGCCCGAGGCTCCTCTCTCGGAACCGCGCACGGTGATGGTATGGGATTACATCCTCACCTACATTTGGTATGCTTTATTGCATCGTGCGTGTTCCTGTCGGTCCAAACCATATGACCTTAAACTATGTTGTTGGTCCAAACCAAATGACCTTAAACTGTGTTGTCGGTCCAAACCATACGACCTTAAACTGTGTTGTTGGTCCAAACCATAGGACCTTAAACTGTGTTGTCGGTCCAAACCATACGACCTTAAACTGTGTTGTTGGTCCAAACCATACATCCTTAAACTGTGTTGTTGGTCCAAACCATATGACTTTAAACTGTGTGACAGTCCAAACCTCATGACCTTAAACTGTGTGATGGTCCAAACCTTACGACCTTAAACTGTGTGACGGTCCAAACCTTAGGACCTTAAACACTGTTGTCGGTCCAAACCATACGACCTTAAACTGTGTTGTTGGTCCAAACCATACGACCTTAAACTGTGTTGTTGGTCCAAACCTTACGACCTTAAATTGTGCTGCATGGTCCAACCACATGACCATAAACTGTGATGATATCATCCCGTCTACGCAACGTTAGGGCGCTATCGCTCTAGAGCTACGTATGGCTTGATTCTCATCCTTATGAGATACGTAGGAGCACCCAGGGCACTTCCCCGCGGGCCCAGCCTACCTTCATGTTCGGTCCCCCGACTCGAGCATTTCCCCAGAGAGCACATGGCAAGCAAGGCTTAGGTCCTCATTCACGTCGGGTTTTGTAATCGCCTTGCCATGTGTCCATTTATCCCCTTACCCATTCATGGTCCAAGCTCTAAGACCTTAAACTAAGACGCTTCCAAGCACTATGTATGGCTTGATTCTCATCCTTATGAGATACGTAGGAGCGCCCAGGCACTTCCTCGTGGGCCCAGCCTACTTTCGTTTCGGTCCCTTGACCTAAAACCTCTCTTAATGGGGTTGTGCAGTGTGATATGGGATTATGCCCTAATTCACATCGGGTTGTTCACCGCACCATACACACCTCCTATTCCCATTCACGCCAGATGTTTGAGTTACTCCATCGTGTGCCTATTATGTTTCCTTCCGACCTTTGGTTCGAGTTCTAAGACCTAAAACTAAGATCATTTCTTTGAATTTTTACGACTTTCTCTCTCTTGTGGGATTGCACGATGTGGTGCGGGATTATGTCCTCATTTACGTCGGGTTACTCGCCGTGCCGTGATTATCCCCAGATGAGATGTGTTCCCCATCCCGCGTGACGTTAAACTGTATTTCGTCCAACATGACGTTAAACTGTGTTTCAAGAACTACGCGTGGCTTGATTCTTATCCTAATGAGATACGTAGGACCACCCGGACATTTCGTTTTAGGGCCAGCCCTAGGGATTACTGAACCTCGTCCTTCCTTATTGTCGGCCCCTCGGCCCCTCGGCCCGACTTCATGGGAAGTGGTGTAATCGGGACACATACCCCCAGCAGGTTTGGGATGCCCCATGGTAATAATGGGAAGCGGCAGTTCTCTCGCCAAAGAGGTCCTGCCTGGAAATTGGGATGACCCGTGATCAGGTCGGTATGTCTGCCTAATGCGCGTTCGCCATGGAGGTGTAATTTCGGGAGTGTTGGACTCTGTTCGAACAAACCACCACTCCACCTTCCACGCTTTGCGTCCCCCCTTATTCGGATCCTCATTTCCTTTCATGTTTGATGGGACCCCCTCATAGTATGGATGCTCGACCTATGGTCTACCTACTATCCTGGGCCAATGTTCCGTAGGACTGGTCATGTTTGATGGGACCCCCTAATAGTATGGATGACAGACCTATGGTCCGCCTACTTCCCTAGGCCAACGTTCCGGAAAACTGACCAACGATATTTGAGTTAGGTCCCGTGTTGCGAACATGGTCAGCGATCAGCCCTTATTTATTGTCCCCATTCCAGGTCAACATGATATGGATGCTATGTTTCCTCCACGATTGACAGTTATCCTCCACCGTTGCGCCCCATTGTGTTCGAATTTGTGCAGCGTGATTCACCCTTCCTCTCCATCCCCCTATGTTTGGATGGATTTCAATGCCCCCGACATAGCCCCACTCGTGTGTTAGAGCACATCGAGAAGTCAACACATCAATTGGCCCAGGGTCTCCTCAGAAGTCCAGGCCCAATTTTGGACGCCTGAAGCTTGGTCAATGCCCCACAGTTGGACAAAATGATGGCACGAGCATATTCTGCTTCTCGCGCTGGGCGCGACCCACAGGAGCCTAGGGATGACATGTTATTCGTTTCAAAACTATGGTTTAGCACATTAAACCAAGGGTACAAATGAATTGATTTTTCCATATATTGGATTGAGATGATGAGCAGTACAAGAAAAAAAGTTCATGAGATGGAAAAAACAAAGCCCTTAGGGATCAACGTGCTGAAGCGATCTTTCCAGCGCTACTACCCTTTGGCCGGTAGCCTCCAGGACCGCTTCTCGCTCTTTGAAGACTCTCTCCTCATTAGACACCACAGAGAAAAGCTCACCAGCCCTGGCTTGTGCCTGCGCCCACTCAGTTCGAAGTACGGTCATCTGGTGACTCACCTCCACCAGTTGTTCCTGTGCTTCAGCCAGCTGGATCGTTAGTTGCTCCACAAGCTCAGATCATGTTGCGATTAAGGCCTCCTTCTCTGCCGCCTGCCCTTCGAGGTGATGGAATTCCTGCTTTTCCCTCAGCAGTGCTTGAGCGCTCGTCGATCCTTCCCGGTAGTGGGAAATGTCATCGCATCAGCTGCTCTCACGTATCTTCTCGTCCATGTAATCACGGACCGTCAAATGAAGGTGATAAGCATTAGCCCCTCCGGTGCACAGGAAGCACAGCCAGGTCTGAAGTGATGCCATCCGCCTAAGCCAATCCGACTGGGGATGTCTGAGGAAGTACTGGATACACTTCCACCCCTTGCTTCGTGTCATCCAGCTCTCCTCGGATGCCTCTGAGTCTGAGTCATCTATCTCCTCAGGGTCAGCTGGTCGGTATATGGGGAAGGAAGCCAGCACATCGGCAGCAGGATCCGCCACAGGGTCGCCTTCATGAGGAATAGAATCCTCGATGTCCGGGAGACCTTCTTCTTTTGCCCCATCAGCAATGATGCCTCCACAAGATTCTAACCTCGTCTCAGGAACAACGCCACTGATGTCCTCCACCCCCTGTTCATCAATTGTCGGGGCTGACTCAGTGCAAGGAGCATGTTCTGAATGAGGTGGTATGTCCGCCGCTGGTCCACTCACGGACGGCCCGGGCTCCGCAGCCTGACGTGCCTCCAATGTTGAGATCACTGCGTAAGGCATACGCTGGCAAGACAGGATCTTTTGACACCAAGCACCAGTAGTGAAGCATGATACTTATAGGAATCCAGACCGTCGGTCCCCAGTGTTTCGGCCGCTGCAGGAGCCGCCATAAGGGGAGACCCCTCCGCGTTTGTTAATTCAATGATGGGTGTCGGATCCCCATCATGTACCACCAGTTCCTCTCCTCCCTCCTCTGGTGGGGACGCCCGTCCAATGCTCAACTGCTCCTGAGTAGGATGGGGAAGTGGGTTATAAGTTGGAAAGGAGAATGAATGAATAAGGGAAATGAATGAAGACAAAGAAAAACCTCGATAATCTCAGTTATGTCGAGATCAGAGCTGGAAATCTCACCAATCTCTTGGAGACTCCCTTGGTAGGTCGCCCCTTGCAACCCCTCACATTCGGGATCTTCTTCTTCATCTTCTACCTCGCCTTAGTCCTCTCCAGTTTCCTACTCCCCCTTCGAATCCTCGTCACTGTCACCTTCTCCCGGCGACATCACTTCCGGATCAAGCTCCTAGCCGAGCATCACTTTCACTAGGAAAGGTGGCTCCGCAAGCTGCCCCCTTTGGTGTGCGTATGCGTCCATGGCCATTAGAAAATCATGCCACCGATGGAAGTTTACTCGTTCGGTAATTCGAACAAGCCCGACCTCTGGTAGTTGGATCCCGTTTTGCATTATCTTCTGCCAGATGGCTTCGACGCTCATCGATTGCTGTAGGGTCATCGAGGCCGACCACAGTGCCGATAGAATTGCATCTTTGTAAGGTTCGAGTAGATATCTTATCTGCTTCCCGGGCAGTTCCCTGGCCGCCTCATGCGACCCCCTGCGGGTAACGAGGACGTGGTGGCCCCATGTGATGTTCCCGCTGCCGAAGTCCTAGCCTGCGCAGACCTTGCTGCCTGACACGCCCTTGGTTCCCCCTTCCAACGGCACCGTGCCTTCTTTCCTGTCACCCGGTTTCTGTGCGAGTAACCTCGAGTTTCCGGACGCGCTTGCGTAATAGCCCCTTAGGGTACGCAATGGTCCAGTGTTCGGAGTATTCAGTTGCTAGGAAGGCATCGAACCTAGAAGGGGGAAGAGTGATGACATCGCCAGAGCCGAAGGTGGTAAACATCAACCACATCTAGTGCAGGACGCATGGATTCTTCTCCTACCAGTCATCTGTGAATACCTTCTTCGGCATTCATTTGAGGCAACCGAACTACCTAGTGAATCGGGATGGTACGTAAGGCTCGTAGATCACCTTCCCGTCAATCCGAGCCACGAGCACCCCGCCCCGAATGCTCTGGAAGTATTCCTACTATTCCAGAGAGCCTCGACCATTATACAGCAGCTGGCCGACTGGGGTGGGGAACGGGATGAGGTTGAAGTTGGCATGGTTGCTGATGCGGATCCTCATGCCCTCCTCATTGAGTGTCATCGACTCCACCCCTGCGATGTTTAGAAAGGACGGTCGCAGATCATTTCCAGGAGGAAGGACAACGTTTGGTAAAGTGTACCCACCGAGATGAGCCGCCACCCAGCCATGGATAATCTGGAAGGGACCACATACTCTCCGAGGTGACCCCCCTCATGAGATGCACCCCAGGATGGCATACAGCTTTGCCAGTACGGGGACGCCCAAGTTGAACTGTTTGTTGGTGGCCATGGAGCCCACCATCACCAATGTTGCTGGGCAGACGCCCATCCTTGCGTCCCGCACTGACAAGAGCCACCTGCTCAGGAAAGCAGCAAGGAACCCGACATACCGGACGTTTGGGTCCCGGGCCTCAATGACGCGGCAACCCCATGATTGGTATTTCTCTGCCTCCAGGGTCCTCCAGTATGACCCATCCCTGCTCCTCTGAGTCACGGTTGGGCATCGTTTACCCCGTCCCAGCATCTTGACGGACGAATCCTTCTCGAGGAACAGGCTGAACCAGCCCTTGAAGGCAACGTCCTTCAGGAGGTCCTTGACCCCCAGCCTCTCTTTGGCCTGCTCCAACAGGTGCAACATCAGCATAGGCATCCGCGACCTGTCTCCCCAGGTTTTCTTTAGAGGAACGAACTCTTCGTATTGGTAACCTTCCACTGGGATACCTCCGATGGAGTGAACATCCCAGAGACTGATGCCGACTTCCCCATGATGAAGTTGGAATGTGTTGGTGTTAGGGGACCACCGGGTGAATAGCTCCGGTCCGAGTTCAGGCTGGCAGTGGAAGTGGAACTGTGATGTCCATACCGCCTCGAATAGGCCGATATACCGCAGTTCGTCCCCAAACTGGTCACAGGTATGGTGGACCCAGAACGCCCATGCCCATTCGCTGGTGAAGTTTCCGCCGGACCGCAGGTCCCAATCCTTCAGCCAGCCCTTCGTATCATCTGTGACGCTCTGACGAAATGTGCTCGCGTAGAGGGCCGGAGAATCCTCTGCCACAGGTTCGTCCCCAGTAATGGTCCTAGTCCTCGGGTTCAGGACATATACGTCTATATTTCTGGTTTCCCTGGTAGGATAGCCATTGTTGGTGATGTTGTAGAGCGGAAGTTTGTCCTCCCATGTCACCCAAGACCGCGGCATGTCCACCTCGAAGCCCGACAGTGGCACCTCCTCTAGGATGCCAAAATTCTAGAGTGGGAGGTTGTCAGATAAGGGATACATCTTCTGGGCTGGAGTCAGCAGATTGAACATGGTCAGATTGTTGGAGACAATCACCTTGGCGCCATAAACCTCCTCATTCGCCGCCATTTCTGTCCTACGGGCAGCGGCTTCCCCCTCATCAACTCGGTTTGCAGCCATCTCAATTTTTTCAGGAGTTGGGAGAAATCTGGATGCAGTGCGTGGAATCGTAGAGTTTTGCGTGAAATCGGAAGGAGTTGCATGAAATCATGGAGATGAGTGCGCAATCGGCACGCGAAGCGCAGAAGATCACGAACAGGCGCGAAATCACGACCAAATTTCAGATGGAATTCTGCGCTGCCAGAGCATTTTTACGCACAGCTGAGGAAGCGATTTCGCGCACGAGAGCGATGAGATTATTGCGCGGAAAAAATACGAAGTACGGAGTTGGGAACCAACGCCCCTTTTTATAGGCGAGGCCAGGGTTCCGCGCCGTGCGGAACGAGGATTCCGTGCGCATCTGTAGTTTTGCGCACCCCATCAGAATTTTGTGCGCAACTTGACCATGAGACTCAGCATTTCGGTGTTTCGGAATTTCCCTTGGAATCTGATTGTTGCGACCTCTCGCTGATCCCATTACAAGGGGGGGCATTTGTTGACGCTGAAAAAAATTCCGTAACACTTGGAGGAAGTTTTGAAATGACGAAGCGAAGTCATATTCAGAATCAGAGGCCCGATCCGGAGGCCCGAGATGTGGTGCGCGAAATAAAGGAGGATCCGCACGAAAAATTGTTCTGCCCGCATAGTATCCTAGGGTTTCACGAAATTGAGCCGATGAGGGGCGCAATATTTGCACGCCCCGGTTTTGCGTGGCGAGTTTTTGCGCGCCGGTTGCTCTCGGCGCGTAAGATTTTGTGACCTGCCTGGATTCCGCACCGAACGTCGCCTATAAATAGAAGGTGACCCCAAACGGTTTGGGGGTTGTGGAATTCAAAGCGACTCTCATGCACACAATTGGCTCCCCCCGTGCACAAGATGACTTCCAGGTAATCCCTCATTTTGCGCAACCTTGCCCCGAAGTTTTCCTTTGCGCGCAACTCCACCGGCTTAAGTGAATTTGCCCCCTTTCCCAGGTTCCAGCCTTGCACGCAATCCGTGTCTCGTGCGAGCAATACCCTGCCATGCATGCAATACCCTGAACGTAATTTCCTCTCCACGCGCAATTCCCTTGCTCTAATTGCGTGCCACCCCGGTGTTTTGCGCGCAAATCCCATGACCCCCCACCTTGACACCCCTTGGTTTCCCCCCTTTACCAGCACCTGATGTCTCCCCTTCCGGGCATGCACACCATGCATTGTTTTCCCGTGCGGCCTTCCAAGCTCATGCGAAGTAACCTCAAGGTCCCTTGGGTCGTGTTTCCCGTTGTGTTGCTTTGCCTTATGCTTCTCCGCATAGGCATTCTAACAGCTATTGCTTCTTCGCATAGCCACGCTAACGTGGACCCCCCCGATGGTTTTCCCTACGACCCCCCTTCACCATGGCCTAGCCGATGCCTTCCCTCCCACAAGGGGTAGAGGGAGTTGGGCATGTAAGCCCTAAGGGTGTGGAGCGAACCCACCTCGTCCAAGATGCAGGACGTTAAACTGCTAAGAACCTCGTCCTCAACACATGACGTTAAACTGTGGTCCGACCCCGTGCTTCACACGCAGGGTCCCCCCAGCTCGGAAATTTTTTATGCCTCTTGTCTCCATGGGAATGGTCTCTTCCTCACATGGAATTAGATCCTCCTTTTCGGAGTGGCGTTCGTCCGCAGGGGAAGGGCCTCCTCAGATCGTAAGCCCCCGGCCTTTCAAATGGATGGTTGCAACCGTGCATCTCCATGCTTCCCCCCTGCCAAGACCAGTGGAGTCCTTTTCCCACTGTGCTTTGTCACACCACGGGCCTCCACCCTGGAGTAAGCCCCGACACCAAGGGCTGCTAACCACGCGTAAGCCCCTGTTTCCTCTTTGGATTGCTCAATGCGTAAGCCCCATTCCGCTTCTCACGGATGCACCTTTTGCGACATGATCATCTGGTCCCTGCTGCCTCTTGTTTCTCACATCGAGCATGACTCACGTGGGCTTAGATTGCGCATCGACCATGGAACCACCTTGGGCCGCCTTAGAGCGTAAGCCCCATCCCTGCAAACTACGTGGACTTTGATCCGTGCTAACGCACGGTACGTAGGAAGCCTCCATGAGGTTCAATCCCACCACCAGGTCATCCCGACCTCTACACATCAGTTCCCTAACCACCATGGGCTGCCTCAGAGCGTAATCCCCAAAACCCTCATCCCGCATGACGTTAAACTGTATCTCATCCCACATGACGTTAAACTGTATCTCGTCCCACATGACGTTAAACTGTATTCCCCCTCTTGGGCCGTATTAGGATGTAGCCCCCATGTCTCACTCCACCATCCATCCCGATCCTTACCCGGGCTGCCACATCCCGGTGAGATCATGCCACCCCATCCCACTCCATGACATCTGGGAAGCCGCCCACGCACTATCCCCAACATCAGTGTTCCCCCTAAGGGTCCTTCAACCTGATCCGTCTCCGCAAGACGTTAAAATTGCGACATACCCCGTGTTAAACATGGGAAGCTGAGGAAAACCTCAGATGGTACACATTCCCCGCGTTTGATGTGGGATGACTTGGGATTCCATGCCCTCAAGAAGCCCTGTGATGAGGGACCAAATACAGACATGCCAACGACAACCCAACATGACCATTCTCTTCACTGAAGGATGCTACCCCGACAAGACCCCTTGGAGCGTCTCGATGGAAGAATCATAATTAACTGGCTTCCATGTAGATATGGCACCGGGAATGAGCTTCACGAACCCATATTAAATCTATGAGGGAGACCCGGACTAGGTGATGAGCTTCGAGGAGGAATCCACGGAAGGAAGAACTGACATCCCATCATCCTGGTTTCGATCAAGGAGCAGACATCCCTGAATAAGGAACGGATGTCGCCTGCCTTTAGAAAGCGTGAATGCGGGGTAACAAGCAGTGCGTCCTCCCCACAGACGGATGCACGCGCCCCGACGAAAGCATCGGAGCAACAGATACACTAGAGTTATTCACCCTTTAATCAACTAGAACACTGGTTCCCAGAAATAGGTCACTAGAAATATTCCATTGTGTTAATGGTATTTGGACTTCCATAATATATCCTTTTGGAATGTTCTTTATAATTTATATAGTTTTTATAGAGGTGTAGTTTCTTCCCCTATTGCTAGAATGTGAGTTGTAACATGCTAACCTGAGACCCACTTAATGGGTCCCCCGAGTAGGTGGGTCACATGGCCTCAAGAGAGACTCCTCTATACCAGAGGCTGACGACTGGTAGAGACGGCCTAGGGTGGTACAATGGGGATAATATAACCTCATGTTAGAGTGGAATATAAGATATTATAGATAAATAGAAAATAGAAGAATCATGATATAATAGATAGAATAGTGGAATCAGATATAATAAATAAATGTAGAAGAATAACAACCAAGTAACATGAATAAATACCAAAATCCATAGGCTATGTCATATACAATGATTTCATGTCATGCTGATATACAAAAATAGAGACAGGGGATATAAGGAACAAGAATATACCACTTTCTATAAAAAAATACAGAAAGGGAAAAAGTATACTCCATTAGAATCATGAGAATATACTCGGTCCTCTTCTCCCATGATCAATAAAAAAAATCGAGCATCTATAGAAGGACACTTTCCCTTATCCATGCTTATAGAAATGAAGTATAGTCAATTAAAAAAGGTGGTCTGAGTAGGGTGTAAGATAAACATTGTAGGAAATAACCAACTATGTCTAGAAATATTCCATTATGTGTACATAGTAATTCATTGAGCATGCATAAATGAATAATAAGCAATGCTGAATAATAAATACCAGCTGACTAAGGCTCTTATAGGACAGCTGGTTGGCTCTCCCTGTTTCAGAATATATTGGTATATGTATGACCATTGACTATATATATATATATATTGTATTCACACACACACACATATATATAATATACATGTATATGCACACTATCCGTGAAGAAGTTCAAATCCAAATACATGGATACTAGGTGATAGCTGAAGTCGAGGAATAACTCAAGCATCTATAACTAGTCTAATGAGCCAATGACTCCAGAAAGGTTATAAACTAATAATATCATATGAAATTGGGACATCTTTCCCACCACTCAAGATGTTGGGGTGAGTCTTCATTCCCAACACTCATAGAAAAGGAACGCAGAGCGTCATTCCCATTGTTTGGATAAAATCATAATGGTGTGAGACATCATGATTGACACCTGATGTAAGGAAGCATGAAAAATCATTCTCAAAAAGTCCTTTATTCATCATAAAATGACCAATATCCATGGTCCAATAATAATAATAATAACGTTGTGTTTCATTTTAATCATTATAATCATTAAGCCCAATAAAACCAAGGGCATCATAATACATACAATTCACATTTATAATTATATAACAGGTGGTGTGGATGTGACACCCACTACCATTCCTTTAAGTTAATCCATTTAATTTATAAAGCAAGTAAAATCCATCTTATAACTAATCCAAAACACTTAGATGTTGTTATAGTCACCTAAAAAATTACATATAAGATGGAAATTGCATTTCCAAGACAACAAAAACACATATGAGGTGTTTGGTAATTTATACTTTTATCTAAATGAAATTAATTAATCTTTTCACATGAAATGGGGTATTGATCAACAAGGTAAAAATTATATAGTCACTAAGCATGGGTCCATGGGAGTATAAAAGCATTATTGAATTTATTTAGAAATTAAGATCTCACTTAAGGGAAACACATGGAAATGTATGGCATGATGCACAATGAAAGAACTACTATGAAAACACCAATTATCTTGAAAAACATTGATATACCACTTACCCTAGTTTTGTGGATGAACAATCATCCAGAGTTGGTATTTGATTTAAGGAAGAATGGGATAAAATAAAAGAATAGTCCAATGCCCTTAAAATAGTGAAAATGATCTTGGACATAAATATAAAAAGATATAAGAAGATAAATGAAGAATAAAGGCAAGAGGTTTATAGATCTTACCATTATGGATCCAACATGACTAATGACATTAAAAATGGATATGGGATGGAGGAGGAATTGATGAAACCAGGTTATTCCATGAGAGAGCTCATGAGAGGAGGAAAAGAGGCGCTTCATGCTCAAAAAGAAGGTATGAAGAAAAAATGAGTTAAAAATATTTCAGAGGAAATTTGAGAAAATCACCCTAAAAAAATGGGGTCGCACAATTTGGGAGCATAGTCAAAAAAACTGTATGCAAATCATGATGCCTCCACTTCCCAAGAGCCCCATTCACATGGGATAGGCACATTGTTTTACTAACAATGTGATAGCCATGTAAAAATCTTCTATAAAAAATGTCTGAAATACTACACGAGCATATGGAATGTCTCATATGATTGAATAAAAAATGTGTTTCCCCTCATGTATAGCATGTTACCTACATAGTTAAGTCACATTATTAGTACTAAAGGGGCATTAACCTTGAGTCCCACTCTATTTGTCTAATTTTTAGAGCACTAAGCTTCAAACAATCCCTGAATGCTCCCAAAATCTTTCATAGGTCATATGAAAAATTTACCAAGATAAAATAATGAATTTGAATGGAAAAAATGATTCATACCTTCATGAAAGGTCTTTTCATTACAACCTCCCCTCTTTGAAGTAACTCATTCTTGAGATGTACTTCAGAGTGTAAAGAGGGATCATTTGTGAAAATATCCAGTCACTGGACTTGGATGTAAACTTCCCACTCTTAGGCATTGTCTTGTACTCAGATCCATAACACCCTTACTAAAGGAACTGACCAACCTCAAAGTATCTTCATGATACAATTCACAATATGAACTTGATATTCCTAAAAATAATAATCAACATTGAAATCAAACTCATGAGGTTGAATAACATGAAATAGTTCTAGATAATATTGGTGCAGATGAGATTCGTGGAAGAAATCATGCGTAGACTAGTATCTCTGACGAATTGATTTCTGGTAAGATAATAGTCCAACTTGTTTCAAAACCTAAAAGGGTCCAAATAATTGAGGTAAAAGATTACCCTATTTCTAAATTCATCTATGGAACAACCTGGGTGAAACTCACAAGAAAACATGATCCCTAACGACAAACTCAAGAGTTCATCGCTGGTGGTTTTCAATAGACTAATTCCTAGACTGACCTATCAACATACACTTCATGATCTATTGGCCTTTCTCTAAAGTCTCCTAAATGATATGAGGTCCATGAAAAGCTTCCTCCCCTACCCCCAACTAGCACAGAGGTGATTGGAGTGGATTATCGTATAAATCCTCATAAGGATACATCTAGATGGTAGCCTAAGAAATTATTATTTTAAGAGAACTCAACTAGGGGTATGTGTTTCTCCCAAGAATCCCGAAAGTAAAGGATGCATGTATAGATATCATCCTTCAAAACCCGAATTGTACACTCTATCTATCCATTAGTTGGAAGGTGATATATTGTGCTCAAAAGTACCTATGTACCCAAGTAATTATTCAACCCCAACTATAACTAAGATTTTAAGTGAGCGTCCCTATCTGATATGATAGAACAAGGATCTCCATGAAAACATATGACCTCCCTAATGTATAGCCTCCCTAGCTCACCAAAACAATTTTTCTACTAAATTTGTATGAAGTCTATGACCTTCTTAAATAAATCAACGACTACCCATACTATATATTTTCTATAATGAGATCTAGGAAAAAAATTAATGAAATCCATAGATTCATCATCCCATTCCAACTTAAGAATGGAAAATGGATGTAAAAGTCCCACTGGTCGCTAATGTTCCGACTTCACCTAATGATAGGTCGAACTCTTTGTGATTAAGTTGGCTATATCCCATTTCATACCAGGCCACCAATACTAATGATGACATTCTAGATACATCTTGATGACACTGGGATGTACCTCCTATACTGAGGCATGTAATTCCTACATCAATTCCTATGCAATGTCTGGAAAGATCGAAACACACTGACGAAATCATAAGGTCACATCTCGATCCACAATCCAACAAGAAGTTGAATCATCATCTGAGATACTTTACCTTAGAAAAAATCCATTAGGATATGAGAGTTTTCCCATTTTCACCCATTCTAGAAGGGTAGAGTTCACTGTAAAGGCCAAGAGGACTGCCTAACTGTGATCCTCTTAAACCAAAATATACATATCTGAAAACAAGGCCATGAGTGGCCACTCAACAATGGCCACTTGAACCACCCTTGTTTGATACTTATAGCTTAGAGAAACTGTTACAACATTACATTTTCTAGGTGTATAGGAAATCTGGAGATCAAATGATTGCAGGTACTCAACACATCTATGCTTCCTGAGATCCATATCAAGCTATGTGAAGATGTACGTGAATATTTTATGATTTGTGAATACCACAAAATTTCAATTGAGTAAATAATTCCACAAACAACATAAATCATGAACCATAATAGCTAGCTCGAGATCATGCATCCGGTAATTCCACTCATGAGGCCTTAACCAACGAGACCTATATGCCCTGAATCCCTCATCCTATATTAGAAAAACCCACAACTTGATACCTAATGCATCATAATAAATAGTACAGTTCTTTCTTAGCTCCAATAGAATTTGGATCAATACTAAGGTCAAATTTCTATTCAAATCTTGAAAGGCTAATTCATAAGCTTCTAACCATAAAAATTTCACCCTTTCTTATTCAATATCATAAGTGTCACATCTAGTCATGAGAAATAATGGATAAAGTGTTTTCAATATAAGGATATCCCCATGAAACTTTGTATACTAATGAAATTCAAGTGATTCTCCTTGAAAACTACACCTCTAACCCTATCTAGGTCTATTGTTACTCCTGACATTGAGACGACATGTGCCAGTAAGTGGACTTTATCAATCAAGAAGTGGAATTTTGTGATATTTTTATAAATTTTATGCTCTTTCAGTGTAATTAGCATGATAAAAAGTTGTTGGGAATGGTCATCTAGAGATCTTGAATACACTAAGATGCCATCCACAAAGAATACCATAAATGAATCTAGATATGGTTGTAAAAACTTATTCATTAGATCCATAAAGATAACATGTGTGTTTTTGAGACTGAAGGATATTACCAGGTACTCGTAAAGACCATTACTACTCTGGAATGTTGTATGAGGCATGTCTGAAGATTTGACATGTACTTAATGGTATCCCAACATCAAATAAATCTTTAAAAACACCGTTGATCCTTAGAGTTGACCAAAGAGGTCATCTATTCAAGGTAGTGGATACCAGTTCTTAAACATAAGCTGCTTCAACTATAATTAATCTATAGAGATTCTTAGGGTACCATCGTCCTTCTTGGAAAAAATGATTGGTGATCCCCATGGAAAGGTACTAGGTTGGAAAAAATATTTATCCTCCATGTATTATAATTGTTTCTTGAGCTTTATAAGCTACGTAGGTTCCATCTTATAAGGAGTAATGGACACTAGTTCTATTCCTAGAACTATCTCAAGGGTGAGTTATACACCTCTCAATAGAGGTAGATCAGAAAAGTCTCTAGGGAACATGTTTATAAATTGATCCACTATAGGAGGGAAAACATTAAGTTTTAACCCCTGGTCATCCCAAAAAATACTAGCAATTTGGTCTATCATTCTACCCAGCCCCTGATGCTCAAGTATTGCTTGATATGATAATTCATCCCATTCCCCATTATGTATTTGTTTACTTCCCGCAGGTGATGTAAACATAACCCTCTGGTTATAATAGTGAATATGGGATCGATTGGGAACTAAATAGTCCATCCCGATAATTACATCAAACCCTATCATGTTGAGGATGAAAATATTCCATACAAAGAGATATCCACCTATCTCAAGTGGAAAATCCTTACATTAATGAACACTCTATGATCAGATACCCAATGGGGTATCATGTGTCATGACCCCACAAAAAAACTCCATATCGAGGTCCAAACCCTCCATAGTTGTCTATAATATAAAAGAGTGTGATGTACCTATTTAAAATAAATAATACACTATATTAGAGGTTACTAGAATAATACCTTAAATAGTATAAGGATGGGTGCTATAATCTTCCAGAAGAGGTTGCGTTTCATGTAACTAGACTGTAAAACAACCCTGGGTCACTACCTAACTAACCTGAGTAGGATCACTCTATTAGCATTTTATGTCCTAAGTCTGATTACCTTTTCCTCGACCACCACCTCAGATTAAGTGGCTAGTGGTATTCCAACTACATACCTATAGAGATATTTCTGGACCCACTTCATACTATGGGGTAGGTGTAGATCCCCTCTTTCTAGGTATTGGATGAAAAGCCCCATAGAAGCGCTAAATATGACCCTTCCTACCACAACCCTTGCACTCCACTAGATCTCGTATAACCTGAGGTTCTGTGTGTCATGGATTCATGACTGGATAAAATACAAGGAAGTTGTTAGTACGAGATATGTGACTTATTATACCCCCATGATAAACCTCAAAACACCGCTTCCTTCCACTAGAAGGTCCACCAGTATGTTTGGGTGATGAACTTCCCTGATTCCCACCACCATCTTCCCTCAGATTCTTCTCAACAATGAGGGCTTGGTTTATGATCTCTAAAATGTTTATCAAACGAAATACATTGACCTAAAATCAGATAGCATATACCAGACCATGATCGAATATCCTAGAAGTCCTAATAATATCACTAGATAACATCGGTGCGAACCTCTACAACATGGTGAAATGGGAAGAATATTACATCAAATACATGGATACCTGATGTTGGTTCATAGAATCTATGGACCTATCATCCCACAATTTATGTGGAATGAAGTAGTAATAAAATATCATATATAATTATTTCCAGATAATATCTTGATGTTGTATTCCTGGGTAATGACCTCCCATAATCGCTTGGTAGAAGTGCGTAGTATATAGGTAGTGATCTCAACCCTTCACTCTAGAGTGTCTCTAGATGATCAAATATAGAAAGAATGGTCTTAATCGATGAATTGATAGCACAATGTCATCCATACCCTGAAAAGGTGGGAGGATTATGTTGTTGAAACATCCAATTCAAATCTTCCATAGTCAAGGCGGTTCGAGAAACACCTTTCATATTCTACATCATGCCGAATAAACCCTCTTGAAACTTGGTGTTAGTGCCCATATCAACAATATCTGGTGGTTCAATAGGTTTCACTAAAAGAGGAATCACTATCATCTCAAGGCCCACCACCTTTGGTGCATGGTCATCACTGCCTTCCTAGCATATGACTCAAGGATATTGTGGTTCCATGATTACATAATTCCAATCACATTCTTTAGAAAGAATTTAGTAGTTTAAAATTTTATAGATAGATAAAAGTAAAGACACACAACCTTTATACAGAAAAGGGAAAACATTTCTTCCTTCCTCAATATCCAATTCTAGTTGGTAGGGAAAAGAAAAATAGGCTATAAAAATGTAACATACCTCCCAAAAATACACTACTAATGTCGGGTTTAGGTCCATGTATCTTATCAGTCGATAGAAATTCTAGTATATGGATTGTAAATTAAAAAGTACATAGGAAAACACCCTTTAATTTAAAAATATAATCCAATTTAGGGGTAACCATTTTATTTATAGGTTTATATTTTATTGATTTTATATTCTTTTATGTAAATATATGCATATCTCATGGTACTAAACCAATATGTCCAGAACCCATAATATGATATAATTGGATTGTTATAGTGTCATCACCAATATATGTTAAAAAACCCCTTTATATTTATGCATTCAATTTAATTAATCCAATTATATTATAACTATGAGAAATTTTAGCACATTTCAATATATAATAATCAAGGCACAAACGATATGATAAAGTAAAATACACACAGAAAGTAAATGCAGAATGAAAAAATGTATGAAATATTAGTCCTAAAGTGCATATAATGATGAATAAGATGCTAATTCATTTTTTTACCAATCCATGGAATCAATTTGATAACAATAAAAATATTAATATTAATAATTTCAAAAAACATGTGCATCATCCAATAGAGAAATTGAATCAACAATAGTGGGTGAAAAATTAGATAAACAATAACCAATCCCAGGTAATTTGGGTTCCCCCTTTACATGGGTTAGCTACTCCCTAAAAAATTCTCATTACCAAATTCCATTACATCCTAGTCTTATGTCTAACAAAACAATGGTATGTCACATTTAGTACCTTATTATACTTCATGTATTCATGTATGGATAATGGAAAGTGTCTTGTTATAGATTCTTGATCTATTTTACTTATAACTTGGACCACCAGAGTATAAGACTGGGCCTATTCTTGTGACTCTAATAGAGCAAAATTTTGGACTTTCTATATTTTTTTTATAGAATGTAGTATATTCTTTTCCCCTACATCCTATGTTTTCCCATTTGTATATCATCATGATATGACATAACTGCATATGACTTAGCCTATGGTATTTGGTATTTATTCATATTTCTTGGTTATTATCCTTCCATAGTTATTTATTATATCTACTTCTATAATGGAATGTGTTATATAATGATTCTGAAATTGTCTATATTTATATCATGTCTATTATGACACGCTGATATGAGGTTATAGTCACCCCATTATAATTCAAGCATCCATATCTTGTCTAATGAGCCAATGGATCCAGAAAGGGTACAAACCCATAATCTCATATGAATGTGAGACATCATTCCCATCACTTGAGATGGCGAGGTGAGTCCTCATGCCCAACACCCAATGTAATGGGATGCGGAGCATCATTCCCATCATCCCGATAAAAGTATAATGGTGTGAGATGACTTTCTAAGCACTCAATGTAATAGAGTTTGAAAAATCATGATAAAAAAGTCTATTATCCATAATACAATGATCAATATCTATGGTATAATAATACTAATAATAATGAGGGGTTTCCTCCTAAGAATTATAATCATCAATCCCAATATAACCAAGGGTGTCACAATTCATACAATTCACAATTATAAGTATATAATAGGTCATGTGGTCATGCCACCCAGTACCATTCATTTAAGTTAACCCATTTAATTTATAAACTAAGGAAAATCCATCTTGGATCTAAGATAAACACTTATAAGGTGTTATGGTCAACTAAACAATTACATAAATGATGAAAATTCTATTTATAAGATAAGACAAACATGTAGGAGGTGTTTGGTCATTTAAAAAATTATTTAAATGAAGGTAATTACTCTTTTTACACCCAAGGGGGTGGAAATCAATGAGTTTTGAATCCTCTAGTCACTTATCTAGATTCCACAGGAGTATAACAATATGCATGGATTTTTTCATAAAGGAAGATCATTGATAAGGGAAATTATTGGTATTGGATGACTTGAAATAAAATGGAACAATACTATTAAAACACTAAATATTGTGAAAAATATTTATAGAATACCTACCTTAGGCCTATGGATGACCACTCATCTAGTGTGGGTCTATGATTTGAATAAGAATGATATAAAATAGAAGAATGTTCCAATTCCCTTAAAATTGGGAAAATGAGATTTCACCTAAAAAGTTCAAGAGATGATAAGATAAATGAAGAACATAGGGAATTGGATTAGATAACATACCATTATAAATTGAACATGATAGAAAATGTAGAAAACAGAGATTGAATAGAGGAGGAATTTATGAACCTAGGTTATTACATGGGAGATCTCACAGATCAAGGAAAAGAGGTTTTGTTTACTGGGAAATAAGGGAGGAAGAAAGATTTAATTTAAAAAAAGTTCCTACAAAATTTGGTAAAATAACCCTAAAAAAATAGGGTTTCATGGTTTGGCTACTGGGTTGGCCAAAACATTCACAAACCTTGCTTCCCCCACTACCCATGAACCCCTTAAAATGGGCTAGGCACATGGTTTGGATAGCCATGCACAAGATGTAAGAAAAAAATACAATCACCAATGTCTAAAATCTTATATAGGAATTCTACTTGGATCACATGGTTCTAGAAAAACCATGAATCCTCCTATGTGCAACAAGTTATATACAAGGTTAAGTTTCCCAGTTAGTGTTTTCCATGTGAAAATTGTTTGGCCCACTCTGTTTGTTCAATTTCTAGAGCTATAAGCTCCGAAAAAGCTCCAGATGATCCCAAAAAAATTCCCCAGGACATAGGGAATGTTTACCAAGATAAAAAAAGGGATATTAATTGAAAAAAATGAACCATACCTTTTTGAAAATTCAGGTCGTTGCATGAGTCATATACTAGTCAACTTTCCTTAACACTTCTCACTAGAATTATCTTCTTGAGATCAATGATTACATATCTGAGGGGAGCATGCCATTCCATAAAAATTAAACATATTTTTAGAAGGTATTTGTGAAGGTTCCAAGTACAATAGAAGCATCATATGGGTGATGAAAAACTTTTATTTTTGTTATGATTGATGAGTAATCTATGATTTCCATGATAATAAATGTGGCGATCAGTAGAATTAAATAAAAGAATACATAAAATGGATAAATTCTAAAACCAAAATGTGGGATCGTTATATATTATTTATAAATAATTTGAACAATTAAATAATTACCTTATGTGAAATTATATCTTCATTTATGATTCTAACAACGAATCTATATTGTACCATCATTTCAATATAGGAATAAAGATTAGATTCTCTCTTGTTAGGATCCACATGTGTTCCACAAATCTTTGAATGTCTCTATAGGAATCTCTATGCGCTTGATCAATAGATCCTATCACTTGAGTTTTCTCATTTGATTAGATTAAGAATAACTTCTAAAGGATTCTACTTATTCTCTTTATGTTCGAGAGTGGAAGGTGGATGAAGATTGCTCTTTATTCTTGGGCGTATTCTAAGAGAATGTAACTCTCTAGGTCCTCAAGATGATTCTATGGATTTCATTATGAAAAACACAAAATGAATTGGCTCTATTGGAAAAATAATATAATTGGGTTTATATCCCACTATGGTTAGAGATAAATAATTGCACAAGTGAACATTATTATTTATTTAATCCCAAAAAAAACCCCATTTCTATTATTAAAATAATATTTTTATTTCTTAACATGTGCTAAACTTGTGAATTAAAGTTATATATTATTTATTCAAATAATATTCAATATATATTATTTCTAAACATACTATTAACTCAGTTCTCCATACCTCTGTAATATTTATTAGGCCTTAATAATGAATATTTATTTAATAAATAAATATCATTGTATTATTTAACAATAAATAAATAAATTTTATATTCACTAAAAAGAAAATAAATATTTATTATATATTCTACGCACATAATATTCTCTCAAATAACTATTGATAGAATTTTTGTGATCAAGGAAAAATGAACAATTATTAAACCATGTATGAGAATAATATTTATTCAACTTGTTAAGTAATAAATAATAAGATATTATTTAAATAATATTTTGGATACACTTAGATTTTGACCCTCTATGTATTTTTCTCTATGGTATTAGGTGGAGAAACCGAAAGTCTAATGTTAGCATCTAGAAACATATCAAATAACCCATAGAGAAAAGAGTTAATGTTGTAATGACATAATAACTCATACAGATTCCTACTGTGTAATATAATCCCCTTATTAAGATATCGCTAATCAATATGGTTGCATGTTGGTAATATTAACCTATGCGCTCGATGTCTCCTTATTTGGATTTATGGAAATCGAGCTTGCCTATAGAACACCATGACAATGGATTTGTTTATTCTAAATAATTTTTATCAAATAACCTAACATATCAACTTCCATTAAAGAAAATAATGGAAAAATCATTTCTCTCATTATTAATTAATGAAATATTACTCGTGATGCATACATTGTATCTTACCTCATTGTAAAAATATTTCATCATAGTTTTCACCAATACATCAAAGTATGTGACTTATAACACTCATTAATAATAATATTTAATTCTAATAATCAATAAAAATTTCTACATATAAGAACATCCAATGACTTATAAATGTGTATTTCCTACTAGTCATTATCATTCTCATAACATATTACACTAGATATTACCAAGGGTGTACACCATGAGAAGGTTTCTCAAAGTCCTATGAATTTTAACCCCTGATAGCTTATATCATTTTTCTATAAGATTATTTTATTTTCCTATAGAAAATATATTTAAGAATATTATCGTGACACTTTTTGGGTTCTCAACATAGTGGGAAACTTCTTTGACCTTTTTGTGTGACAACTACTCTTAGGACAATATCATGTGATATGTTATGTATAAGAATAATCAAAATGTGATAAAAAGTTTATTAATATTCAAAATAATGAATAAAAGTTATCATAAAGTACAAAGAAGTTGTTTCTAGGGAACAAAATCCAGTATACACCCACTTTTACTAGATACAATTATTAAAAACCTTCAGTATGATAGATATCACATAATACTCATTCTTATGCTAAGATAGGAATTTATTTAAAGGGTCTACAATGTTTTCTTCTATTAGAACTATTATTACAAAAAAATCACCCACCTGATAAAAATATCTGAAGTGGTGATACTTTTAGAGTATGTTCTTTGTCTGTTGATTTAACCTTGGATGTTTTTCAAGATCCACTACTTTAGTATTATCAGAATATAATTTTATAGGGTATTTAATTCTAAGTACCACATCAATATCCTAGAATTTATTTATATCCAAACAGATTTTTGGGCTATAATAGAAGCTTCTATATACTTGGAATCCAATATAGAATCATTGTTAATTAGTTAATTTGAACTCTTCTATCCCACATGTCCTACATAGAGATAGAAAAAATATTCTAACTATGACCTCAAATCCTTATGATATTTTTGAAAACTCAAATCAGTATAACCTTTGGTGACTATCTTCTCATATCCTCTAAACACTAGAAACATATCCTTAGTTCATCTTAGATACTTGAGGATAACCTTAAGATCTGAACAATGATATTCTCCTAGATCTACTTGATATATTCCTACAATGATCAATATATTGTTAATATCAAGTCTAGTATATAACATAGAATTTATGATTGATCCTATGACATAAGTGTATGTGATCTTACTCATTCTTTCCTTCTCCTATTGTATATTAGGATACATTATGTTAGAAAGATGTATACAATGTGACATTAAAAACAATCATCTCTTGGATTATTCCATACTAAATATCTTTGTATCTGATCAATATATGGACTTTTAATTAGTAAAATAAGCCTCTTGGATCTATCAATATTGATCTTGATACTAAGAATATAAGACGCTTCATTGATGTCCTTCAAAGAGAAACACCTATTCAACTAGTACTTAAAAAACTGTAAGCGTGATATTTCATTTCCAAGAAGTGATATTTCATCAACATATACTTATAAGATAAAAAAACATATTTACACTAAACCTCTTATAAACACATGGACCACATTCGTTCTTAATGAAACCAAAATGTTTTATAGATTCATCTAATAGAATGTTCCATGACCTGGATGCTTTATTCAATCCAAAAATGGATATTTGTAGCTGGAAAATATTTTTTGCGTCACTTGGAGTACCAAATACTTTTAGTTGTGTCATGTAGACATCCTATTAAAGGTCCCCATTAAGCAAATCTGTTTTGACATCCATCTTCCAAATTTTATAGACATGGTAAGCTACTATAATAAGTATAATTCATATGGATATAAATATAGAAACTGGTGAAGAGGTTTCATCGTAGTCAATTACTTGAAACTGTTTAAACCCTTTATCCATTAGAATTTATTTATAGGTATTTACCTTACCTTCAATTTCCATTTTTCTCCTTAACATCTATTTTTACCCTATGAGCATTACATAAACTAGAACATCAACTAAAATCCAATCTTGGTTCTAGTACAGGGAACCCATTTCATAATTCAAGGATTCTTTCCCTCTTGAATATTCTAAAATTTCTACTACTTATTTATAAGAGAGAGGTTTATCATTGTCAAACAATAATGAGTCACCATATTTAGTGACTAAAAAACCATATCTCTCCAGTTATATTACCACTGTAGAAATATTATGCAGTACTTGTAGTTTAGGAACTTTTTCTTCCATTGGTACCTATGGAATTTGTTCCTGTACCAACTCTTTAGCTCTATTGTCAACTTTATCGAAGTTAATCTTGATCCAAAAATCCTTTTAGAGGATGTTCTTCCCATCAAGAAGGATATATTGTCTAAAAACAATTACATTATTATCTAAGGGATTTTATAGTTAGTATCCATTTGTTTCTTAAGGATAGCCTATAAATATACACTTTGTGCCCCGAGGTGAGATTTTGTTTCTTGAGAAAGCCTTAACAAATTCCTCAAAACCCCATATAAATATATATGACAAAACGAGTTTCTTTACACTTTATAAATCAAAGGGAATTATTATTTATGCTTTAGTTGGTAACTAGTTTAATGTATATTCCTTAGTTTTTATTGAATATCCCTAATATGATATTTGAAGATCTAAATAACTCATCATTGACCCTACCATGTCTAATAAGGTACAATTTCTCATTTCACTAACACTATTCCACTTTGGTGTGAAAGGTGGAGTGATTTGAGATATAATCTCAAACTCGTATATAAATTTGATAAACTCTTAGATAAGATATTCAACACCTTGATCTAATTGAAGATTGATTACCTTCTTTCCAAGTTTATTTTATACTTCTTTCTTTATTTTTTTAATTTCTCAAAGGGCTCAGATTTATACCTCATCATTTAAACATAACCATATCTTCTTATGTAATCAGTAAATGTTATGAAGTTAGAATACTCACCTCTATCTTATACAATAAATGTTCCACTCACATAAGTATGTACAAATCATAAAATCTCTATGGCCCTTTCACCATGACCATTGAATTGAGGTTTGGTTATTTTTATTTGTAAATGAGAATGATATCTTTCAAGTGGTTTTAACTCAAAAGAGTTTAATAACCATCTTGATAGAGATTTTCCAAATTATTATTATTTGTATGACCAAGATGGGTCTTCCATAGCTGGGTATTATATAAGTCTTATGAACATGATTCATTATCTATTTCCAATACCTAGTTTTTTAATTTAATACATAAATTCCATTATTTAAATGTTCCCCACCATAACATATTTTATCTTTTTAAAAGAAACAACGTTTATTTACAAACATGAAAATAAAACCATTTCATCAAAAAATTATAAATAAATTATGTTATTGGTAAAAATTGGTTCATAATAACAATCCATTTAAACCAAAACCATTTATGTTGGAAATAAAATGTTTTTATAACTAATGGATAGAGAATTTAGCCTTACACCATTGGAAGCTCGCAAATACACCTGTCCTCTATAAATCTTTCAGAATCTACCTAGTTTCTATATTTGGATACATATGTGAGAGATGAAATCTGCATATAATTCCCAATGTGTAGATATTAAAATGTTTAACTTGATAACAAATGCACATTTTTATTCCCCTTGCTTCTGGGTGCAGTTCCTCTTCTAGTGTCCTCGATTGCCACATGAAAAAATACTACCTCCTTTTCCTTACCATGCCTCAAGATATTCATCTTCTTAGAAGGGTGGTGCTTGAGAGATTTAGACTTTTTGTGAGTCTTGTGCCCCTTCACCTTGTTCTTCCTTTTCTTATTCACCATAAGGATAGTAGGTTCGTCATGCCCCATGTCCTTATCCATTTGGTGAATCAGAGTAATAAGTTTCAAAATACTCTTATTTTTATTTCACATATTATAAATAAAAATAAAATAGGGGAATAGATTGGGTAGTGAAGAAAGTATGAGACCTATGCACCACTATTCCAGGAATTTAATCCCTAATATGATAAAGCGTTCAATGTAGCCAGGAAGGATGACTATATGAGGCCCAACTAGCACCACATCTCCAAGATTAGTTATAAATAGATCATTAGAGATCTCATATCTCTTATATATTTCCTTCTCTTGATTGATATCCTGAAGGTGAGACATCATTCTATACACATTCATATCCTCATGTTACTTCAAAAGTGCATTGGTCATGGATTATAACATGAAATTTCGAACATATGTACATTGTTTAAATATTTATTATAAAGAGATAACTCTTCCTCATTGGCCTCATTATTATGAAAATTAAGAAAAGGTTCTTCTAGAACATACAATTTTTTTCTTAGTGTAGGATAATTCATAGTCTCTTTTTTCATTCAAGGAAATTTGAGCCGGTGAGATGTTTATCCTTCTCAAATATGAATTGTAAGGGTGAAATCCTCAATATCGTAGAGTTGGTACTACAATTTATTACAATAGAATAATATATGATAAATAACATAAAAAATGACTGAATATTTTAGTAATATTAGTAAATTAGATACATACTTGAAATCCAGATTAAATTTTAAAACATAAAATACACAAATAATTTCTTCGAGAATTCCATTATTCCATTTAGAATAACCTTGCATAAAAATCATAGTGCACTTCATGGATTTCTAGGAAAGGAAAACATAAGAAAGGTGTGGGCTCAAATACTCCATAAGGGTTATGTAGAATGGAAGATATAATGAATCAAGAAGAATAATCAACATGGAAATGTAAATAACTAAAATAACATGTCATTTAATCAATAACTATGAATGAAATGAATCCATAGATAATATCATATAACAAATTTCATGGATAATAAATATGAAATTATTAATGCATGAAATGCTTAACTATTAGACTTCATGTTTCCCATGTACATGATAACTTTAATATCAAGAAAATTCACAAGATGCTTTAAAACTACGAGGTATAAACTGATTAGGTCTAGAAAACTAAATCTCTACTATCAAGACCTTTTAAAGGATATTTTAAAACTACTGGGTCCAAACCGATTAGGTTTGTCCAACTGATTTGTCTCAGAAGACCTACATATGTATCAATGGAATTTTCTATATGTGGTCCCTACCTATTATTTCATTTCCAAAAAATTTCTCATATATCGAAATAATAAATTTAATTTAAAAACATTTTCCCTTATCATCAAGTATCTATATTGAGTAAAATATACATATTTATCAATATTTCCGAGTAAAAATAACCATAAACCATCCCAATAAATATGATGAATGGTATATTTAGAGAACATCCTCAATATAAAATTCAACAATGTAAGTTTACATAGATAAAAATACTTTAAAGATATTATAGAAAATTTTTATTATGAAAATTCCCTTTTTTTCAGTTGAAAATAATTTTTAAAATATAAAAACCATGCACTTAATAAAAAAATTATTTGAAAAGAACCTTTTAAAAATTTTATGGATGCTTTAAGTCATTTAGGAATTATATTGGTAGAAAAATATTTTCATGCTATATATGTAAAAAGAAATATTCCTTTCCTAGTTTTGTAAGAAAAATCACAAAATATGTTTTTAGAAAATGACAATAATATTCCTTTTAAAACATTTTTTAAAAATTTAAAAATGGGTAAATATGAACATAAAGAATA
Organism: Viscum album; assembly: GCA_963277665.1. Lineage (NCBI taxonomy): Eukaryota > Viridiplantae > Streptophyta > Magnoliopsida > Santalales > Viscaceae > Viscum > Viscum album. Next base: position 573,663,312 of record OY728151.1, read on the forward strand.
TTAGGAGAATACTAAAAATATTTTTGAAAGAATTTATAAAAAACATAGGCATTTAAAATAAATATTCCTCAGTAGATACTTAAACTTAAACAATCTTGAATTTTGATGAGATTGTGAAATAAACCATTACCACTTTGTAGTCAGTTGAATCATATTCCCCATAAAATAAATAAATTCAAATGAAACTTTATATAACTTAAAGTAAAATATATTCATGATATAATATATTAAAGGTGTAGTATATATTCACAAAAAAATAAGTCATGCATATGACATATGTTTCACGAAAGGAAAAGTGAGATGAGAAACCCTTAACTTACACTTTTCTTTAATTGAACATTCTTTAACCTCCTTTATAATGGATTAAATCATGTTATTAATTTATTCCATAACCATATTCATATTTAAGATTTCATATATAATCCTATTATGTCATCTAATCACCTTTTTCTTAATTATATTTCTTTATTACCCTTGTTTTTTATGTTAACCACTTCATTTTTCTATGCATATGTTTTCATGTTATTCCTAGTTATTCTGTATAGGATACAGTTTCATCATATAAATAATTATATTAATGTTATAGATATATCATTCATTCATTATATACATTTTCATAATCATTCTTTAATGTTGAACATGGAAAATGAATAGAATCATATTTTGGAGATGGTAGGAAGTACGTACACATGTGCGACGATATCATTCCACTATTGAGGAAAAGAGTAATGAATTGGGTGATATATAAATTTTCTAGAATAAATATAATATCATAATCCATTATTTTCCACATTATAACCATCCTTGTTAACTGATGATGAAAAAAAAATTACACTATCATGTGGAGACGATAAGCCGTATATACGCACATGTGGTGCTTTCATTTTTATTAGGATGGATGAAAGGTGGAATATAGTTTATACATAATAATAATAACATCTAAAAATATATATAATATTTTATTTATTACTTTATCATGTAAACAACACATGAAGAATAAGTTGAAAAGGAAATAATCTTGAAATAGTTAGTGAAGATGATTACCTCTTATTTGGTGGACTTCCTTTAGAACTATTATTAAGGGATCTAGGGCTGGTATTTTGGAAGGGAAAAATCATAAATAAAGTTTCTAAGGATGTTAAAAATATAAATTTTTAGGAATTGGTCAAGGTATATTCCTCAAAGTGGGGTAATAAGTGAAGGAAAGAGTAATATTTTATAATTGAGGTGAGGGGTACTTTAGAAATTTCTTTAAATATTAATTTAATATAAAATAATTTTCAATTTAAAATGGATAAAAACCTATTAATTAATAATATAAGATTATTACGGGTCGAAATTCACTCATACAATAAGATTTATATAAGTTTTTATTAAATTTTACCTCTATCTTATGTTTTTAACCCTTATTTATCCTCTTTAACTCTTACAATGAAAACATAGTTTTTACATTTTGAGGATTAGTATAGTTTCTATAAAATAAAAAAAATAAAAAAGGTCAATGGATTAAATTTAAAACCTTATCCAATTTTTTTTATTAATTTATGATTTTGATGAATTTCATCTAATTTAATAAATATTTTTTATTTTAAAATCTCATTAATGTAAATTGTGAAGGTATTCATTAATTTTACTTTTAAAATTACTAATATAATAAGTTAAATATATAAAAAATATTTTAATAAATCTTTATTATTTAAATTTAATCTATAAAATTCATGGATGGATTTAATTATCTCAATTTATATTTATTTTTAATAATTTTAATATCATTTATTTTATGTTTTCATTAATTAAATAATTACTACATCAGTGCTATGAATGGCACATGTGGCTCTGCCCGATTGGCGAGGACTCTCCAAGTGCATCCATGAGACCAATGCTCATATCCGAGTTGAAGTATAATTCTAGGTTACTATAGCAGTACTGTAGCAGCTACTATTCGATACTGTAGAATCCAGAACTATTCACCTTCGTGCCAACAGTTTGGGCCCGGAGTCCTTGAGGCCTTCGAGCCACCCAGGACTTTGGGTTAGTAAGGATTTCAGGCCACCTTAAGATCTTCAGTCCACCTCAATACCTTCAGGACACCTGATGTTTTGATGAAAATGAGAATGATTCTACAAGGAACAAAGTCCAAAAGTGGATTCAGAGAAATAAACTTTCACCAATGGAGAGATAAAAAATTTGAAAGAATGAGAGGGTATGGAAATTGCCATCGGTACCAGTAATATTCACCTTTACACAAGACAGCTAGCCGAAAAACCATGCAAAGGTGGAGAGATGATCACGATGTAAATGATAGGGAGGGGATGTTTCAAGTAGTCATAGTCTGTAATAAATTTCCTTAAGAACTTTGGGTCCTCTAATGTCATGAATCTTAAAGGCACTGTAAGGGTTCTCTTTTTACCCTTAAAAGTGGGATTATCAAAAAATGAATAAAAAATAACGGCCCTCGGGCTATTTAGGTAGTGTTGTGAAATAATTTAAGGTAATTATTTATCCAAAAAATAATAAAAATATATTACCCTGATGAATATAATTCATTTAGAGTTCAAAATACTATTTATAGTAACATTTACGTTCTACATAACATTATATTAAAAATGTAATAGTTACTAAAATCATTAATGTGACATCTTTGAATTTTCTTAAAATGAAATATTACAGGGGACATAATCATTTCATAATGGAAACAATGGTCATATATCTAAACAATAAATTATTATGGATAAAAATTAATCATACAATAAAATTTAGGCAATTTTTAGGGTCTTTTTATAGTCTTTATCATTCTATTTTTAACCTATTTATCCAATTTACCCTTTGGTGTAGTAACAAAAATTACCAAGGTTATTATTGATATCGAAAAAGGGACCTAATTTATAAATTCAAAGCATATAAATTCAAATATTTCATCTGTTTTTCATAATTCAAATTACATAAGTTGAATAATCTAATTTAATATTAATTCCGAAAAACTGAATGAAAAATAATTTTCTTGAAAAATGAATTTTTATGCCAAAAAATGCACCTATACCAAAATAAAGTATAAGGATGATTAAAATTAAATAATTTAAATTATTTTAAATAAATATTACTTATTTTACATTGATATAAAATTAAAATCATAAAGAGACTTCTAATATAAATAAATTGACAGTTTTATAAAAATCAGTATTTTTCATTATGTACTGGAAAGTCAATATTTTTAGAAAATTCCCAAAAAATCACCATAAGTTAATTTTAATATGATGATTTCAAAAATTAATTTAGTTTTATAAAATAAAATTTATACAAATTAAATAAATTGAAAACCATTTTTGAAGAAAACATATTTTTTGATGAATAAAATTATTTTACTAAAAATTAAGAGATTATTCACAAATAATTAATTACTACATTAACAATGAGTTAGTAAATTAAATATTTCATTATGTGGTTAATAATATCCATTCTAAACAATTTAATGTTTAGGTTATAATAATCACATAATAATATTTCATTGTTCATTTAAGTCGGTTGTTGCTTGCAATATAAGCTATCAAAGAGGATAAATTTTAAAAGTGACATATTGTAAAATCTTGGTGTGTTAAACTATCCCCTACATTATAAAATCTAATCATAACAATTTGAAATTGAACTTATAAAATCAATGGTTTATATTTTAAATTCTCTTTTTGGGAAACCAAAATCATAAATAGGGTTAGTAAAACACCCTCTTAATATGTGGGAAAGAGAAATGAAATGGTCTCCATAAATTAGTTTTTATAATAAGAGAAGATTATTTAGAAGTTAAAATATTGACAAAGAAGAGAAATATAACTTTATAGTTCTAATGTAGAGTGATATAGAACTTGATTATTAGATAGTTAAATTTCACAAAAACATGAATTTGTGATTGGTTAAAAGTCCATTGATTTGTCAATAAGAAAAGTAAATGGATAACATTTTTGTTTCAAAATCCTTTTCCTAGTGCTGAGGAGTTATTTTAATACTTAGAGGTAGAATTTAAGGAAATATAATTACTTGGAAAGTGTAGTTTCATCCTAATTAATTTCCACCACAAGCTCATAGTTTTCTCCAAATTATGAGTATGAATTTTTCATGTCTGACATGGTAGAATCAACTTCTAGGAATCAAAAAATCTATAAAATAATAAAATTATATTCCTCCCATATTTATGCATTGAACAAAACCTAAATTTTTAGAACATGATAAGATAATTCCCAAAAAGAATAAAACTTTTGGTGAGAAAAACTACTTTGATCTCACAAAATTCAATAGTAATACCCAAAATCCAACTTAGATCATTAAATAAATAACCATCCTTAAATTTCACAAAAATTATTATACCCTATGATTGAAACAGAAAAATTATATGGATTTTATCACATAGTCTTCCAAGATAAATTTAATTTTTATCTCCAAAAAATGTGCATCTCCTAAGCATATAATCCCCAATATATTCAAACTCTTTACATAAATAACTTGAATCTCTATAAATCCACAATGTAATAATATATTACTCTAAAAGATAGTTAAATATTTATTTCTAAATTAAAATTACATAATATTAGGTTTACCTTAATTATATAGGGTTCCCAAAATAGTGAGAATATTTCAAAATAACATAAATAACATATCACCAAATCAATTTCTAATAGCAATGTTTTCTATATGATATCATTTAAATAAAGAAAAAATATGTCATACTAACCAAGACATCATATAGTCCAGTGATAGGTGATGCACCCCTGTCTTCTTTTGGTTATGGGTTCATGTCTGATGGCCTTTTTAGACATGATGGGTTTTCACCTAATCTGTGGGTCATCCATTTTGTAAAACTGTATTATTCTTATAGAATTACCATGAAAATATTAAAAAATAACCTTAATTTATTTAACATTATAGAAATGTTTTATCGTAAAAGGATATCTCATGTTTTTTATATTTCATTCCCCCAAAAATATATAATAACCCATAATTATCTTAAAATCAAAGATTATCTAAACCCTAAAGTTTATCATTACCTTTAAAATTATCTCCATAAAATGTAAATGCATTATCACTTAAATAATTTTTTCAATAAAACATATACTAAAATAATCATTTTTATTTCCAAAAATCTATCCCAAAATATATTAAATTTTTATTAAGTCTCATAACATAAAACCTTCAAAGGGTGTTTAATAATTTAATCTTATAATCAACATTAAACTCATAAATCCATGATAGTGTCTATAAATATTTAGTTAATTAAAAAATATATTCTTTCCAAATGAACAAAATTACTTAGATGTTTCACAACTCTTCTATCCATAATATAATTGGTGAAATACGTTTTCAAAACATTTTCTATCACATTAAATTTTAAACTAGTTCCTTCTAGTTACCTTCATTAATTAAAACCAAAATGAAAAGTGTAGACATAAAAATAAAATAATCCGAGTGAACAATCAAGAAAAATTAATCAAAGGATGTCTAAATAATGACAAACTCTTCTCAATATATGAGTACTTATGTTTATCCTAGGTTATACGGGGTTATTAACATATTTATAGGATGTTATTATATGCTCAAACTTATCCTAAAATCCAATCATAGGGTTATTTTCACCAATTTTTTTTCCTAATTATAGTTCACAAGGTTTCTATTAAATATTATCTTATACCAACAATAAAGACCCAGTCACCAATAACCCGAAGCAGGAATCTTACTTTATTGAATTGATAAAAGATACACAGAATCACAACCCTAAAGATTGAATAGTTTAGTAGACTTGTTAAACTTGATAAATAATTGAAATTCAAATTACATTTTAAAAAATAAAATACACAAAGGATTTCTTTAAGAATTTCATTATTACCTTTAGCATAAACTTTTATAACCATCATATAACACTTCATGGATTCTTGGGAAAGTGAACCATAAGAAAGGTGAGAGCTCAAATAATCAACAAGGGTTAATTATTTCAGAATCTATCATGAGTCAATAAAAAAATCAAGATGAGAATGTAAATAAATGAAAACACATTCCATTTAATCAATAAAAATAATGAAATAAAGTTAGATATTATATCATAGAAAAAATTTCATGGATAATAATAACTTAATCTTTTAATGTTGTAAAAACATAATTATTGGACATCATGTTTCCTAGGAACATGATACCTTTACTGGAAACAACATTCACAAGAAGTTTTAAAAAATTTGGGTATAAACTAATTAGGGTTGGCCAACTCCATCTCTATTATCTAGACCATTAAAATGATAGTTTTAAACAATTGGGTATAAACAGATTGGGTTTTTCCAACTGATTTGTCTCATGAGACCTACCGATGCATCGAGGGTCTTTTCTATATACATTACACACCCATTCTTTAATTTACAAAGAATTACTCATATATTGAAATATTTTATTTAATTTATAAACATCGTGTCATATCATCAAGTATCCATATTTATTAAATGATACATTTTTATCAATATTTTGTTGTCAAATTAATCATAAAATATCAAAATAAATATTTTTAATGGTATCATTAGATTAAATATTCAACATAAAATTCAAAAAAGTATGTTTCCATATATGAAAATACTTAAAATATATTTTTGGGAATTTTTATGAAGAACATAACCTTTTATTACTTTGAAAATAATTTTTAAAATATAAAAAACTACATATGGAATAAGGAAATAATTTTCTATGGAAATAACCTTATAAATTTATAAATAAAGATTTAATTCATTAGGGATTAATTATGGCATGAAATTAAATTCATTCCATATAACTTAAAAAATGGCCCTTTCACACTTTTGTAAGAAAAATCATAAAATACCTTTTTGGAAAATAATAAGAATATTCCTTTTAATTTTTTTATAAAAAGTAAAAGGGGTAAATATGATGTTAAAAAATATTTTTAGAATAATAAAAACATTTTTGAAGACATTTTTAGAATACACAAGCATGTAAAATAAATATTCCTCAATAGATACTTAAACATAAACAATCTAAAATAATGATGAGATTGTGAAGTAAACCATTACCACTTTATAATTAGTTTAATCATATGCCCCATGATAAAAAAAATTCAAATAAAACTTTAGATAACAATAATACAAAGATATTACTGATATAATATATAAAATTGGAAGTATATACACCATAAAAAATAAATAAGTGGTGCATATGATGCCTATCTCATTAAATTAAAAGTGAGATGAGAAACCATTACCCCATGATTTCCTTTAATTTAAAAAGATTATAACTATTATATAATGGTTTAAATCATATTATTAATTTATAACAAAACAATATTCAGTTTTATGATATAATATATGATCCTCTTATCAATGATTTGTTAAAAATATTTCATTATTATCCTTGTTTTGGGCGTTAACGACTTCATTTTCCTATGCTTGTTTTTTAATGTTAGTCATGGTTCTTATTCATAGGATATAGTTATATAATATCTATAATGATATTAAAGTCACATATCCAATGAGCTTGTACCCAAGTGGTAGAGGCTCTTACTTGGCATCCAAAATACCCAGGATCAGATTTGGGTGGGGGTGAATCTCGGGTTATTGTAGCTATAATGTAGCAGTTACTATAGGAGGTATTATTCGGCACCATAGTAGTCAAAACAATTAATCTGATTCAAGCCTTCAGGCAACCATTTTGGGACTATGAGTCTCAAGTCCTTTGGGCCACCAAAGGCCTTTGGGCTATATGTCATTCAGGTTGTAGGGCCTTCGGGCAACCAATGGCCTTTGGGCCACTGGGGTTTCAGGACACATAAAAGACCACGAAGAAACCTTGTAAGACCACATAAAAGTTGGCCCAAATAGAATTCAATAAACAATAGAAACCACCATAGCATTGCTAACTGGATTGGAATAATGATAGGGTATGAAAACTACCATCGGGACTAGGCACTGTGCAACTCTGCATGAGGAAATACTAGCTCATCAGCCATGCGAGGTGGGGAGATAGGTACATTCAAAGATGTAGATGTTAGGGAGGGTCTGTTTCAAGGGTGTTAGGTCTTAGGACTTTAAAGTCATGTATTGGGCCTTGTGCCTCTAGGCCTTCGGGTCATGTATGGGCGTTGTGCCTTGGGTCTATGGGTCATGTAAGGGTTCCCCTTCAACCCTTAAAACAATGTTATCCAAACTAAATAGAAAATAAGGTCTTAAGTCCATTAAGAGGATATTAAGGCCATAAATATAATATTTACTTATTATATACATTTTTAGAATCATTATTGAATTTTGAACATGGAATGTGAATCAGATCGTGCCACGGAGACACTAGGCCATACATACGCATGATCGATGATATCATTCCATTAATGAGTGAAATTGTAAGAAAGTGGGTGACATATTAATATTTTAAAAATAAATATCATGTCATAAGAACCGTATATATCCAGTATTTTCATCATTATAACAATCCAAGCAAAGTGGTGGTGAAAAATGAATTATACCTCAATGTGTAGATGCTAAGCCGTACACAAGCACACGTGATGCTTCCATTTTTTTAGGATGGAAAAAATGTGTAATATGGTTTCACAATAAGAATAATAATGTATCATCATATATATTACACTTTGTTTATTAATTTATCATGGAAACAACAAATGAATAACTAGAAGAAGAATAAATAAACTTGAAAGAGTTGGTAAAGACGATTACCTCTTCTTTAGAGGACTTCCTTTATATCTCTTATTAATGGATCAAGGGTTGGCATTTTGGAAGAAAAAAACTACATAACTTTTATAAGTATTTTTAAAAGATAATTTTTCATGAATTGGTTTATCTATAAAGCTTGAAGTAGTTTAATATGTGAATGAATGAGGGCCCATTTATAATTGAGGAGAGGGTAACTTTAGAAATTTATTAAAATATTAATTTAATATGAATTAATTTACAATTCCAAATGAATTAAAACTTATTAATTTATTATATAAGATGTTTATGGGTCTGAATAACCTCATCCAATGAAATTTATATAATTTTTGACTAAATTTCTACCCTTATATTTTTCTTTTAACCCTTATTTATCCTATTTTACTCTTACTAGGACAAATTAATTTTATCTCACTGAGAGTTATTATAGTTACTATAAAATGAAAAAAGACTTATAAATAGATCATGGATGAAATTTTAAACATTATCCAAATAATTTGGAGGAATTTTATATCATTTAATTAAATATTATTTATTTTAAAATATTATTAATGTTAATTTTGAAACTATTCATTACTTTGACTTATAAGAATATCAATACAAAAAGATAAATTCTAAAAAATATTTTAATACATTTATAATATGTCAATTTAATCTATAAAATCCATGTATGACCCTAATTAACACAAATTATATTTATTTTATTATTTTTAACATCATTTATTTTATTTTTCCATTAATTAAATAATTAATGGATTAGTGTTGTTAAAGAATTTAAGGTAATTATTTAATCATTAAAATGTAAACATAAATTACCATGATGAATATAATTCATTTAGAGTTTTTTATCGTATTTATATTAAAATATATATTCAAGATAATACAATATAAAAAATTTTATATTTATTAAAATCATGAATGTGACATCATAGACTTTAATTTAATTAAAATAGTATAAGGGTCATAATCACTTCCTAGTGGGATAATTGTCATATATCAGAAAAATGAATGATTATGGATGTAAATTACTCATAAAATAAAATTGGATCAAATTTTTGGGGATTTTCGAGTCCTTATCATTTTATTTTTAACTTATATTACACAATTTACCATTTACCGCTGTAATGAGAATTATGAAGGCTACTATTCATATTTTAAAAAATAAAAGGGAAATATTTAATAAATTTGGACCTTATAAATAAAAACATGGAATCAATTTTCAAAATTAAAATCACATAATTTGAATGTTTTAATTTAAAATTAATTTTTTGAAACCTTACAAAAACAGTTTTCTTAGAAAATGCATTTGTAATCAAAAAAATGTACTTATACCAAAATATGGTATAAGGATGATAAAAATGAAATAAAATAGATAATTAGTTACTAAATAGTACTTAATTTACAATAATATTAAATTAAAACAACAAATATATTTTTAATATAAATAAATTTATAGTTTTATAAATATTAGTATTTTTTATTATTCAATAGAAAATCAGTATTTTTCAAAAATTTCCAAAAAAAACATCATAAGTTATTTTTAATATGATGATTTAAAAAATCATATTACTTTATAAAATAAAATATATAAAATTTCCAGAAATTGAAAATTTTTTTCGAATAAAACATATTTTTTGAAGAATAAAATGATTTTATTCAAAATTAATAACTTATTCACAATAAATTAATTACTGTATTAACTATGAGTTGGAAAATTATATATTTCTTAATATGGTTAATAATATTCATTCTTTCCAATTTAATAACTAGGTTATGATGATCATATAATAATATTTCATTGGTTGTTTAAGTTGGGTGTTGCCTTTAACATTATCTATCAAGGAAGTTAAATTTATAAAGAGACATACCTTAAAATCATTGGATGTTACATGGAATGTAGCGATATGTTTGAATTCATTTTTATCACTCTTTCTACAAATAAGATGAAAATATTTTTATTAGTCTATCATATATAATTTATAAAAATAAATAAATACTATATTTATTATTCTCCCCCTATTTTATCAAAACCCTAATAGCCCTCACCATTGGATTCAGAATATCCTTTTTCTTGGACATTCTTATGGAAAGGATCCATATTCCCGTCATCGTCACCCCAAATTTGGCTGGTCAAGCAATTTTTATGTTTTTAGGTATGCATTCCAAATTTCAACTGCATTAAATCACAGTTACTGGTCCTGTTGAGTGGACCCCATAGTCTAAAAATCTATAAATTGGATTTCTTAAACCCTTGCCTCTCATAAACACCAATTACTTATTTAGAAGTGAATCCTTGATGTGAATTAAGTTAATTCAACCCAAAACATCATGTTAGGATTCCCTCACAATTGAAAGCACCCCAACTTTGTATGGTCAAGCACTTTGAACGAGGGTTGTATTTTAACTAAAGTAATTTAAGTCTATACTAACTTAATATATATAATTTACAGATTTTATATTTGGTGAATAAATTTCCAATTATTATATATATTAAATTCTTGTTAATATTAAGTGGATTTACTACCCCATGACGTAACTTAGTTGTATCCTCACCTATGGGTCATGGAAAGGTCTGGAGTTCGAGTCTCATTGAGCACATCCCTATATTGTATGTTTCCTTATTTTCTTTATAATGTAGCCCATTTCCAAAAATAAACTTGGGCTTCAACCTCCATAATATTTTATAGTGGATTTATTTAACTTATTAACAAATTCTTAGAAAATATTTATCAATAATAAAATTTATTTTAGTTCTACCTTGTAAAATTTTTTATTCATTAAATCACGTTATTGTGAAAAAACATCCATAATTAACTAACTATAAAACTTGATAGAAATAAAATAATAAATTGGTATTACCATAAAATTTTATTAAAGTTTTGTTTATCTATTTTATGTTAAACTAACCTTTAACCTATGTGAAAACACCTTGAACCAATTGAGGTTCATGTTGCAGCTTTCCACGTATCCACCTATATATCTCTCTTGGACTGGTTTATCCTAGACTCTAAGATATAAACACCTCCACTAGCTTGTAATATCTATCTAATAAATATTTTTTTACTCACACGCAGGTGGGGGGAACCCAAATATTGGTTAAAGGGTTTACAAAAAATAAATCATGGGAATTCATGTCCCTACATAATGAGATGATAAATGACACAAAGACCAATACTTTAATTTAACAATACATTACATGTAATGAATCACATAAAATGGTTCAGTATAAGATCTTGATCATCCATATGTTTACAACTGATTATGCATTTTATAAAATTATCATTCAATTCTAATTATTCTTATTTAAGTAAATTTGTCCTTGAATCAATTAATTATATTATTTAATTAATAAATTATTTTATCTTAATTCTCATTTGAATTTCCTTGAGATTATCATCCACCATAATTTTAAAAAAATTAAATAAATTTATTTCAAATTAGCTATGAACAAAAATATACCTTATAGAAAATATGGAGAGTACCTATCTAAACTACCCAATGCTTATTATTATCGTATACTATTTACTCTTGTGACATGTGGGATACACCACTTATCATATAATATCCTGATGTGTTGTATCAAATTAATGATCACACTATTTATGTGATTTTTTTTTATTTTTACATAGCTTGTAATGGTTCAATGTGTATAGTGTTATTACTATAATACAACATATAAATGATATGTAGATGAAAAAATTATGCACAAAATAAATAAACATTTTTATATATTGAAAACCTGTCACATGGAGTTTCTTATCAAATTAATGAACACACGATAGTACATGTTGATAATTTTTTCATAGTATAATAAATTAATTTTGATTCTTCATAATTTAGTAAAAGTACACAAAATTTATATTTAAGATACATTATGTATATTATTCCCACTATATATCCACACCACCCAGATAGAGACCCAACGTGCAATCTCACCATGAAAAAATTGGGAGTAAACAACATGTACATGAGATACACAAATTTTGGTCTTCGGGTTACATGACCACAAGCCATGCTGGACATGTAAGAAGATATTTGACCCATATCTGACTAAAGGACTACACGATGTGTACAGATATTACATGGTGTGTACCCTAGCTGATCATATTCTATATAGTCTTGGTCAACATGTGATATATAATTAAATTCACCACATGTAATAAATTTATTAGACTATAATTAATTTCTAATTAATTCTTGGGGCATAAGAAACTAGTACACAACATGTACCTCCGAGTTACACAATGTGTACTCTTTTGTTTTTCATCTAGAATCATTTTCACCTCCGGTTGAGATCTTCAAATTTATTTCATTCAAAAATTTAATCATTTTGATTAAATTTATGAGAAATTAAGTAGAAGAAATCATATCTGAAAATATGGATTAAAGAATGATTAAACTGAAATTGAAAAAAATAATAAATGTGTAAATTAATCATTGAGATTTTAATGATTATAAATAATAATGTGACCCCTTTGATACCACATTAATGTTTCTAATATAGTGGAAGCGTCAGACGGGCGATTCCCAACTTCTCTATTTTTCATGATCGATGATTAATCTTAGATTTACATGATGATAAACACCATGAACAACATAATTTAATCAAAGAATATAGATAATGAAGATACACTATAACCGAAGCACCTGATCATCACATATTATTTATAATTAATTTGAGAATTTAAAGAATTAACTTACATGAAATTATTTCTCCTTTGATGGAATTAAAAATAGATCTAAATTTTACTATCATTGTGTTAGAGGAATCGAGATTATATTCCCTATTGTGATGATCTAAACATGTTCCAAAAATCTCCAAACCACATTGTAGGAATCTATGAGTGCTTGCATGGTAAATCCTATCACTTGAGTAGTTATCCTTTGATCATCATAAGAATCACTTCCAAAGTATTATTATTTATCTCTCTAGACTCGAGAGTAGAAGGTAGAGGAATATCTCTCCCCATTCTAGGGAACATTCTTGAAAAAGGGAGATCTCTAGGGATTTAGGAGGATTCGATGGATTTTGTTGTGCACAACACAAAATTAATTGTCTCTCTGGAAGAAATAATATAATTGGGTTTATATACCACTAGGGTTAAAATAAAAAATTTCAAAAGTTCCCTTTACTATTTATTTAATCTCTATGATTCCCAATATCTATAATAATAATAATAATAATAATAATAATAATATTTCATGACAAGTCCTAAACCAATGAATTAAATTTAAATAAAATTTATTTAAATAAAATTCAATATATATAATTTATCATCAAAACATTAAACTTAGTTTTACCTTCCTCCATAATATTTATCAGGGCTTAAATAATTATTATTTATTTGATAAATAAATATCACTCAATTATTCTCCAATAAATAAATAAAAATTATATTCACTAAATAGAAAATAAATATTTATTAAATATTATGTTTACATAATATTATCTCAAATAAATGATGAATGAATACATGTGATCATGAAAAGAATGAATAATTATTAAAATTCACATGGGAATAATATTTATTAAACTGGTTAAATAATAAATAATAATATGTTATTTAACTGAGAATATGGATACAGTTAGTGTGTGAACCTTTAGACTACTTTATCATTAGCATTAAGAGAATAAACCTGAAGTATAGTGTTAGAATATATCAATGTACCAGGACACACATATAGAAAGAAGTTAATGCTACAATAACATAATACCTCATACCAATGCCTATTATGTAATACGATTCATTTATTATGATATCTCTAACAAAGTAGGAAGTACGCTAGTTATATCAATATATGTGCTTGATACATCTTTATTTCAGTTTCTAGAGAACAAAATTTCCTATAGAACACCTTGAACATGGATTTATTTACAGTATATCATGTTTATTGAAGGCATTGAGATATCAATTTTCATTAAAGAGAAAAAGGGACAAATCCTTTCTTGCATTATTCATTAATGAAATATTATTCATGACGCACTCGACACATCTTACCTTACCTTGGACATATTTTATCATAGTTTTTGTCAATAAATAAAAGTTTGTGACTTATAACACTGATTAATTATAGTCATAATTTCTATGGATCAAAAACAATTCCCACATATAGGAACATCAAATAACACATATAGATTTGTATTTCCTACTAGGTAGTCTCATTCTCATAATATCCTACTCTGGATATTACCAATGGCGTACACCATTAGAAGGTGAGTTAAAGTCTTATGAGCCTGCACCCCTAATAGCCTATATCATTTGTGTCTCTAAAATGATTTCATATTCTTATAGAACATATATTTAAGAATACTTTCATGGTACTTCTAGGTTCTTATCATAAAAAAAACTTCTATGGAATTTCAATGAAAAAATACTCTTAGGGACATTATAAAATGCTATTTTACAAAAAATAACTATAATTATTTGATAAAGAGTTTATTAATATTCAATATAGTGAATATTGGTAATCATAAATTACATAGAATTTGGTTATAGGGAACCAAATCCAATAATTTTCACCTCTCTTCTCAAAAAATCATCACTGAGGATCAAGATTTAGATGTGTTGAAGCACCATATTAATATTTCTTTTGGAAGTGATAACTAAGGAAACCATGCCATCCCATGATTTTAGTAGATATAAGAGTAGGAGGATTTCCCATATATCAATCATGAAGGTCACTTTCAATATTTTGAGCAGTCATTATATCATGTTGAAATAATTCACACAATCTATCACTGATTTTTATTATGATAATATAAAGATAAGAAACCATTTCATTAGAAACTCCTTTTTCAATGTCGTTGATATTTTATAAATGAATTCCATGGAAATCATTTTTGAAACTGTAGTTTTCTTCTCCCAACTATTGAAGTCCAAATTCTATGCGAACGACATCTTCACTAATCCAAGTGATTTTGTGATAAAATTTTCCCATTAAAATTTATCTATTTTTTATGCTTGATAGCTTATAATGTATGTTTAAGATCCTTATAATTAAGATATTCTTCTATAAATATATACCAGAACCTATATTTAGTTTCCTAGAATTGGATGATCCGAACCTTACCTTCTTCCATTCTCATATCATTTGGTGATTCTTTACCCAACTTAAGTAAATATGATTATGAGGAATGTGAGGATTTTAACTGAGTTTCTATGTGTGAACAACCATGATCTAATACCACTTGTTAGGAATCATAACTTTATATGATCAATGGATGAACTAAATTATATTCTCTAGAAGATCATACCCACTAATGGTTATAGGTCATCGAATCAACCACCCAAACTCCCCATACCTTAAATAACCCTAAAAAATAAGTTTTCTACACCATAATAATAGATACTAAATCACACCTATCATATATTTTGGACAAATCATAGATAATTCAATGTTACAAAGGAAATAAAGTGAATGCATAAAGATTTATGTGGTTCAAAATTTTTCCCTACCTCTATAGGAGAACACTACCAATAATTATATTAATATAATTACAAGGATAAATATCACTGTAGCTAAATAGATAGTAATAACACTTAATCTCAAGTACATGTACTTCGAATGAAACTCCAATTAGAATCTATTCACACCTCTATTTTATAAAGGCAATCAATTGGTCAAATAATTTTCTCCAACATCTGACTTTTGTGGTAAGCCATACATTATTTCAATATTATTCAATGGATCCCACCTCCTAAAATATTATATTTGGTGGATTTTTCACAACCTCCATCTATTGAATATGGAATAGTCTTTTTTAGCTCACTAGAGGTTCTCAATATTTTGGAAGCTATATCTATATGCTGAAGAAACTAATGCCACTACCTCCACAAGGTTGAGATGAACTTCTAGAGTTCCTGCTTCTAGTAAGTAAAAATATATCACTTGAGGAAGTCTTCAAAACCTAAAAAAATATTTATTAAAGAGAATAAATACTTTACCTAAATTGAGAAGTATTTTATAACTAATAAATTCTAAAATTTTAACATAAATTTCATATTAATTTACCATTTATTTCATCAATTTGATTTTTTTTTGAAAAAAATTGAATTTATTACAGATAATCAAATAAAATTTCATGACCATCATCACAGAAAAAATGAGGAGGCCTTTGAATAAGAACTTAGGGTCCCCATCTTCTAAAAAAGATAAACATCGAAGAAAAAGGCATCACAATTACCAATTTCAACAACAAAATTGACATCCATTAAAGAGAAAAAATTAAAACAAGAAGATAACTTCAATATAAATTAAAAAAATTAGAAAAGGTTCCCATAACATAAGGGACCTAGGACTGCTACTCCCAAAATATGTTTTAGTCATCAAACACATGAAAATTTAGGAAAATCATTCTTAGTGTGAGACATACCTCAAAAAGTAAAACTAGATCTGAAAAATCTCCCCAATCACAACTGGAACACCCAAAAAAAATCAACCTCAAGATTTTTATCAACCTTTATAAATAGTATTCATATAGATAATAGTTTATGAGAGAGACATCAAAGATACCCAAACAACTATACCTAAAACATATGAACAAACTAAGAGTAAAAATGAGATCAATAATAGGACCAAGAAAATAATCTTGGGAATGATCATTAACATCAGTGAACAAGAACTTCCATTCCCCATTGGAAGAAAAAAAACTACATCAAAATAACCCAGTAACTACTAACCAAAAAATTTGGGAAAAATATGAAAGTTGAGAAAATTTTTAAAAGTTATATTATAATGATTTTATTTATGATTATTAGTTCCCCCAATATTCATTCTTAGAGAGAAATAAAGATCACTAATAATACTATTAACATCAAAAAACTTAGCATAAAATAATATAATAAAAAATCCAAATTTCCTGATCATTTAGGAATCCCAACAAAAAAAATTTGTCACAAATAATTAAAATTGAACGAAGATTATAATTCAATAAAAAACATAATAAAATCATTCCATCTATTGGTTGACATTGAAGTATGAATGAAATTATCGAGCTTAACAATAACATAGAAAGTAACAAAACATTAAAGAAATAGGTGATATCTATTTTTAGAAACCATGTTTTGAAATGAACATTAAAAAGAGTCAAGAAAATAAATTTTGAACATATCACCCACATAAAAAACTAATATTTGGCCAAAAACACAAACTAATCCCATGTTTAAGTGTAAAAAATGGGTCCAGCAAACCAAGGGTTATTTTTCACCATTAATAATTTGTAAATTAATTTTATTCCTCACTGTAGTCATATAAGGATGTCCCTTTCCTTTCCATGTAATATAATCTTAAAAAATATTAACACAATGTAGATCATTGATCCTCAATTTGGTCAGTCCTTTAAATACCCATGATAAGTATATTTTAATAGTGATACTCAAAAAATAGGAACCAAAAAGATAGTAATGGAGAATAAAAGTTTCCACAATTATTATTTAATGTAAAACATCATCCAAAAATGTTGTATCATAAGAAAAATGCTATATTTTGAAGCAAATATGATATCCAATCCCCAAAAATTAATAAGAAAAGTGATATTATTCCACACAACCAAGGATTTCCAAGATTTTCCCTTCCCTGAAAAAATAATAGTCACGCATGGAATATTAATAATTTTAAGATCAGTTAAAGGAAGATAAAAAATATGAACCTTATATATAAAATAGTGTTTAGGAAAAATTTAACAAAAAAACCCTCTTAGTGTATCTCATGAATCAAGAGGTCAAATAAAAAATACGGGAGGTTATTTTCTACACCAATGGAACACTGTGTGAAATTAAAAGACTCTTATTGGAGAGGGGGACTCCCAAATATTTTATAGGGATCTTTAATTCAATAATTTTGAAGTTATTCAAAATTCTGGTCCTAACATCATGGGAACAAACACCAAAAAAGATATTTATTTTCATCTCATTGATGATTAACCCAAACACACTACTAATCTCATTAATATTTTTAAACAAAACACTAACCAGACAAGGATCACCTCTAAAAAGAAAGAAAAGATCATCATGAAACATAACATGGTGAAGTTTTAGTCTTCGCAATTTAGGATTAAATCTTAGGCCTTTCAATGTTTTGTATTTTTAAATTTTTTTTGAAAAATATTCCATAAAAATAATAAAAATAAAGGGATAAATTTGGTCTCCATGACTAAAATTATTACTCCCATGGGAATACCAACACAAATCACCATTAATCATAATAGAGTAATGATTTTAGGTGAGAAAATCCAAAATACACTTAATAAATTTAAAAGTAAACCTAAAGACCTTGTGGAAATTCTCTGAAAAAGCCATTATAATAAATCACATGCATTTGACATATCAATATTTAATATAAAGTTAGGGATAGTTTTACTCCTAGTGTAATTCCTAAAAAGTTCATTCAAAAGGAAGATGATTTTAAAAATATTAATCTTAAAAACAAAAGCCCCAAATTTTCACTAATAATATTATGTAAGAACCTTTTAAACCTTGAAGCCAGGACAATAGAAGTAAAATTATAAATAATATTTCAATCAGAGATAAGTTTTAAGTCAGCTATAGTTTTAGGGATAAACTATTGATACCCTATCATTTTACATATATTATTAAACTATTGGAAGCATAATTTACCATCAAATACAAACCAAGGATTATAAAGTCTAGTGTATTTGGAGGATTAGTTACATAAAACTAAAAAAATGAAACCAAAATAATAAAATATTTTATTTAATCTTCATAATGATATAATAAAACCCCATTTTTCCTTACATCTATATAGGGTAACTAGGGGAATACATGAATAAAGGGATGAGCTAAAAATCCTAGTAAGGGAATAATCATAGGAATAAAACATAGCACATGGGTTAGAAGGCATAACATGATGTCAAAAAGGAAAGGAACATGAATAAAAATAAAGAAGAATAACATGTCTATCATGTGAAAATATAACCATGACATCATAGGAATATTTCAACATCATATAACATGACATAAGCATGTGTCAATGCTAACTACCAAGACTATATCACATGGTTGAAAAAAGTCTCATAAAGGAATCAGGTTCACTCTCTATTCCAAGAGGATGTATCATGAGACTAAAAAATACCCAATGAATTAGAGACTTATTTGGAAACACCCATCATAAAATGTTCATGAATATGTGTTCCACATGAATAATCATACAAAATTAATCAAAAATAATCATAAGGGTTACCCATGAAAAGAATTGGGTATCATAATCATGTCAAAAGTCATAACAAAAGGAAATATCAAAATTGTGGCTATGAAAAAAGTGTATTAAATTATACAAAGAAATTCATAAAAGAAAATAGGAATATCTCATGATATGTTTTGTCATACTAGAGTGAATACATGTAAAGTTGTTCTTTATGAAACTTTATAAATAAAACATTTTACTGCGGTTTAAGGAAAATATTAAATATTATTTAAAAAGGAAATGGAAAAAATTTTCATATACAACCATAAATGAACCAAGATAGTTTTTCATGATGAAATTAGTTATTATAAAAAAATATTGATGGATTAAAATAAATAATGGAGTGCACTTAAAAAAACAGGTAAGAAATTAGGAAGTTCCCTGTAATCGGGCTTTCTTGTAGGGAAGATTTGAGAAGAGAACCTTATAAAACATGTATTTCCTAGTAAAATAAAGAAGAATAGGGTTTGGAACATTTTTTGGAAGATAAAAATATAATTTATGAGGATTAAATAATAATAATTAAGAATTACATTGGAATAAAGAGAGGGAAAATGTAACCCAAAATAAAAATGGGGGTTTAGAGAGAATCCCTTAACTTATGTCTGAAACTATTTTGCGCTTGATCTAGATGCCTTGGATAATCAAATTAAATACATTAATTAATTAATTCAGAAACTATTATAAATTTATTTAATTTATTATAATTTTATTAAGTTCATCCATGACTTTTTTGGTGAGTTATAAGATACAATTTTATCATTAAGGGAGTTTGTTTCGTTGGTTTTTGTGATTGGTTACTGGTATACTTGTATGGAAAACCATGTAAAATGAGAATTTTTTTAAAGTTGATATTATATTTTATTAATTAACTGTAATAATATTAAATAATCATATAAATCATTTGGGTACATGGTATGAGGATGAATCATTAGATAATTAGTTAATGATAATCATTTAGGTTAATTTTGGTGGTTTTCGATCACAACAAACTCATATTTTTTTTCATTTTATATTATGTATATATGTTAGTTATAAAAAATAAAGAGGGTTTTAAAATAATCATTAAAATATATTTAAACCATTGTAATGGTTTTAATACCAGCCTTTAAGGTGGTAAATGATATTTAAAACTTTTCATCCTTGAATGTGATAAAATAATACATCATGGATGAAATTTTATGTTTTTGAAAAAAGGGGACGGGGTAGAATTAATTGTGGATTATCCCTTAAAAATAATAAAATTCCATTATATTTGAGTTAATAGAGTTATAATTACACTTGGATAAGGATAGGTGAGTAGAGAATAAGAAAATAAAATATCTTGAAAAGAAATTAAAAGAAAATAAAGAGGATTTTACCTCTTGAATTATTTTTCTTAATAACCTCTTTATGGAATTGTTTTTTATCTTTTTATGAGACTAAATGATAATGGAAATGGTATAGGGGATTTTTCTGTAATTTTATTATAATTTGGAAAAGTCTTAAATCTTGAGAGGTGTGATGATAAGAGGTGGTGAGGGGTTGTATTTATAGAGTAAGAGATGGGTTTTTTCTAATTATTGTATTTATTAGTATATTATTTTTCTAAAGAAAATAAATAGTGAATATTCTAATGTCTAAATAAATTAATTAGTGCATGTGAGTTTGAACTAATGGTCACTTACATCATACATGACTCAAATTGACTTAAAAATTTATTTATTTACTTAAACTATAAATTAATGTAATTCACTATTCAGAAAAAATTCATCTATTTTAGAAAAATTTAAAGAATTAATCCTAATAATTTATAAATTTGTAGAATCCTAAAATTTACTCCATTTTATTAATATAATTTTCTAAATATGAAAAATATATTATTAACTAAAATCCTCATTTATTTTAAAAATACTAATTTTAAAATTATAACTGAATTTATAACACTTTGAAACATTAATCAACTAATCATAAAATTATATTATAATCATAATAAAAAAATATTAATGTATGAATAAAATTTATGGAAATAAATTTTATTTTAAATAATTATATTAATTTTAAAATTGAAAACAAACACTTATATTTTATAAAAATATCAAAACCAAATTACTAATTTCTAAAATATTTATTTTATTATACTATGAAATAATTATATCAAAATTTAATTTATAATATGGATGAATTTTATTTATTATTTTATAAGTGAGGTTACTATTCTATTGTTCAGTTTACTACCCATAAGGTTCACATTTCTATTCCAAAGGTCGAGTTACTATTACATTATTATAGGTTCCTTAACTTACAGAAACACCACTTAGTTTATTCATTATTTATTTATAAAGTTTCTATTGTGTTATCTATGCGATGTTATGAATTTTATAGTACATGAAATAATTATAAGAATGTAATTTCCATTAATATTTTTTTCCGCTAAATTCTTCTCCCCTTATGTAATTTATTACCTGAAATTTCATTTTTTATCCTAAATTAAAAATGAGTGAGGGTAATTCTCATACATCACTTCCTCATGTTCCCATGTTTCCTCTTTGTACTTATGGTTACACTATAGTACTTTGATAAGGTGATTGGTCTTCTTGCGTAGAACTTTATCTCCACAATCCAAGATCTTCACAGACTACTCCTCGTAAGAGAGATCATTTTCCAAAAACACCGCCTCAAAATATAGTATATGTGAGAGTTATAGTATGTAATTTCTTAAGGGGGATACATGGATTACATCGTGTACATGAGTCATGGTAGGTGAAAGTGCTAGTCAATAGGCCACATATTTGATATGATCAAATATCTCAAACGGGCCGATATACTTGGGACTCATCTTTACTTTCTTCCCAAATCTTGGGAGCCTCTTCCATGGAGATATGAAGAGGAATACTATGTATCTAACCTTAAATTCTAGGTCTCATTGTTGGGACCAATCATATGATCAAGGTGATGAAGGTTTCAAATGTTTTCTTTTGTTTTCAAGGTATGTTTTGAATAAGGGCAATCAGTTCACATTGTTTTGAGGAAATAATTGTTTTGGGTTTTTTTGGAAGTGAATCAGACCCATGTTAATTGTGACAATGCTTTTCTACTTTGTATTTCATATAACTCATGATTTGTATTGATATATTTTTATGAAATCTTGATATAATAAATGAATAGTGAAAGAGTTGATGCAATCAAAAAAGAATTCAATTCAGATTGTTTTTCAAAAAAATCATAAAAGAAAGTTGTGGAAGTAAAAGAAGTGGTGTTGTTTTCACACTAGCTGGTTACGATTTCTGTGAAAAAGCTAGTTATGATTTCTGTGAAAAAGCTAGTTATGATTTTTGTGTAAAAGCTAGTTATTATTTTAGAGTAAAATATGGTTAATTTTTCAGAGTAAAATCTAGTTACGATTTCTGTGTAAACTCTGGTTACGATTGCAGGGTGAAAGCTGGTTACGATTTCTTGAGTTAAATATGGTTACGATTTCAGAGTAAAATCTGGTTATGATTTCTATGTGATAGCTGGTTACAATTTTGGAGTTAAATCTAGTTACGATTTCAGAGTAAAATCTGGTTATTATTTATGTGTAAAAGATGGTTATGATTTCAGAGTAAAATATGGTTACGATTTCTATGTAAAACCTGGTTACGATTTTAGAGTAAAATATGGTTACACTTTTTATGTAAAAGCTGGTTATGATTTAGGAGTAAAATCTGGTTATGATTTCAGAGTAAAATCTGGTTACAATTTCTATGTAAAAGCTGGTAATGATTTCAGAGTAAACGCTAGTTACAATTTCCGGGTAAAATCTATTTACGATTTCTATGTAAACATTGGTTACGATTTCAGGGTAGAAGATGGTTATGATTTCAGGGTAAAAGATGGTTATGATTTCAGTGAAAAAGATGGTTATGTTTTCATGGTAGTAGTGTGGTTACGATTTCACTATAGTAGTGTAGTTACAATTTCACCATAGCAGGGGGTGAATATTGAAAACATGATGTCAAATTAAGAGTAATATATCTTACTGATTAGTAAAGGATCATACCTAGATGTATCGTAACTTGGTAGTAGAAAGAAAGAAGTGGTACCGATGGAAAGTAGTGTCAATGAAAGATACAGTGCCGATTGAGAATGAATCAAATTCAGATTATTTTTTATCGTACCGAGAATGATCGTAACCAGATATGATCATATTCAAGATAATAGAATCTAGTCCATTTTTATTTAGAAAAGATGATGCTTGGGATGAGATGAAAAGAAATAATCAGGAATGGATGGAAAGTTATAATACCTTCCAAGTCAATTCTGACGATGCTAAAGACGATACTCAATTATTTCAAAGTCATGAAGGTAGTCATGATATATGCACATGTTGTTGAATGAAGTGTGTTTTCTCATGTGGGTAAATAGAAAATAAAATATAAGGAGACTGATGAATGAATTGTCAAAGGGGGATCCTTTTTTTAAAAGAGTGATTGTATCTCAATTGGAAAAGTGAATTTCTTCAAACTAATTCATTTGGATTTGTATCAAGCATTGTTTTGAAGAAATCAGTATGAGAGAATCATATTCATGCTCATGTTTTTCTCATCAATTGTAATTGTATAGAAAATTGAAATGGGAGTCTGGAAAAGAATATATGACGATTGTAGAATATTCGAGAAGAATTGAGAAGCATTGAAAAAGTCATAATTGCTCCATGATTTTAGAAGAAATTCATATTTGGGTGAATTTAAGTTGGTGGGAATTTGTTTTGGGATTCCCACATAAACATGTTTTGGGTCACTTATAAAAGGCATAAAGTACATTGTACTTTTAAGACTTTTAGAAGAGAGAGAAGCTTCGGGTTTCTAGAGAGAAAAATAGATCAATTCCATTTGAATTGATAATTTTTTGGGTGGTTCCGAATCATTTGTATTATATTCGACTCAAAAATTGTATTCTAGAATTGAAGTGGTGTCGATTCTTCTCTATTATTTTCAATTAGAAAATCAGAATGGAATCTTTGTATTGAATGAATTGGAATGGATTATTTGTATTGAAAGAATCAGAATGGAATCTTTGTATCAAATGAATCATAATGGAAGATTTATATTGAAAGAATCATAATGGGAGCTTTGTTTTGAAAGAATCATATTCAGAGAATATCAGACTTAGTGATTCATAAAAAAGTCCGAGTGGTTCTTACCTTTATTCTAGGTAAGGAAAAGAATAATTGTTTTACAATTTGAATACATTTTTTTAATTTAAAAGAATCACAGATAACATGAGTTGTTATAAAACAATTGTATTACTCTATTGTACTAAGTGGGTGAACATGCACTAGTGGGATTATTTCATAGTGCTACACGAGTGAAAGGGTACATCCTACTCATTGTAATACAAGGATTGTTTTCTTAGTGGATTTTATGGTATTTGATCATTTCAAAACCACACCTAGGACGTAACTATTCTTATTGAATAGATAAACTTGTAAATATTTGTGTTCTCGTGGATGTGTGTTGTTTTTGTTTCTCAACAGGGAATTGAAATCCTTTACAGGAGGCGAAGGTTGTTTCAATTGAAAAGAATCATAAAAGAAAAAGAGTATCACTAATTCACCCCCCTCCCCCTCTCAGTGATACAATACTTCGATGGGGAGCTTTCAATTGGTATCAGAGCCAGGTTCCCTTTGTTATTCTCTGCTGATGGAGAACTTGAACTGTGTGAACATTAAAGGTATTCTGGTATTTTATGGAAAGAACTATCATATCTGGATGAATAGAATGCTGCCATATCTTATGTCTATCAGCAATGATGTTCTTGAAGCTGTAATAGTTGGGTTTCCTCCCATTAATGATAGTGCTCCACTTACACCTGTTGACAAGAAGTTTCTTGTGAATGAAGGAAGGGACAAGAATGCTATATTATCATCACTTTTAGAAAGTGAATTCTTGAGTGTGAAAGGTGTTTGCACAACTAAAGGTATAAATTATAAGTTGAAAAACATATATGAAGGCAATACAAAAGTGAAGAAGGAATAGTTAAAAATATGGAGATTGAAGTATGAATATTTGAAGATGGGTGAGCATGAATCTATTGGATAATTCTTTACCAGGGTGAATGGCATTGTGAGTACTATCAGATGTCTTGGTAAAAAGCTAAAATATTATATAGTTGTTGAAAATATCTTGATAATCCTATATGACAAATTTGATGAAAAATTTTTCTCATTGGAATATAGAGATCCTGAAACATTATCACTTGATGATTTACATAGAACTCTTATCACTTATGAAATGAGAAGAGAGAATGCTATGAAGAACAAAACAAAGGTTGATAGAGAAATGTAGTTCAAGGTTATGAAGAACTAAATGTCAAAGAATATTATTTTTGATGATGAAACTGGTGATTCTGATTCTGAAAATGAGGTATGTAAAAATATCAAAGAATTCTTATCCTTGTTTTCTAACAATGAGAAAAGAGGTATAAAAAAATAAAAAATCAAACTTACCATGAAAAGTTTTGAATGTGTATGTATTGGCCACTTTATGGATAATTTTCCTCGTAGAAATGAAGAAGATGATAGCGATATTGGAGAAATAAATATGAGGATATCTTGGAATAAAAAGGGAGACAAAGTAAAAGAAAATAAATTCTTGAAATTAAAAAGAAGAAGTTTCTTGTCCAAAGATGATGAAGAAAAAGAGAGTTATGTTGAATCTAAAAAATCCATTGTTTATGGTAATGAAAATACTTTCATTGCAACTGTGAATGATGATGATTTCGGAAGTAGTAGTTTTGAATAAGAAGAAACACATCTTGAAAAGAATTTGAAATAAGAGTTAAAAGAATGTTTGAGAAAGATTATAAGTCTTGAAAATAAAAACCAAAAAAGGAAGATGAATGATCAATAAACCAATAATGTTTTCATGGTGAGAAATAGAATATGATTAAAGAGATTTATTATTTTAATAAATATCTTGAAGAAGAAAATAATCGTAATGATAATTTAGAGGTGAATTTGAAGGTAAAAGAAGAAGAGTTAGAGCTTGTACAAGAAAAAACTCTCTAAAGATGAAAAGAAAATTCCTTGTTTCCAAAACTCTATTACTAAAGTTGGTGAATGTTCACTTAATAAGAAACTTGATAAGGATCAACAAAAGATACCTTCAAAGGGTTATAAGAAGAATGGAATTGTTTTTGAAATGAAGAAAGCTGGGAATGTTATGTATGTGGAAAAGACCAAAAATGTTGGGATTTTTTTGAGGAATTCTGAATCTAGAAATATTTCTAATACTTCTGGTTCCGAAAATTCAAAAAAGAAGAGAAGGAATCTGGTTGATAATGGATATGCTGGTGAACATGAAAATAAAGAGAAGAAGGTTCTTGAGAAACACATTTTTAATTCTGATCTGTATGGAGGTTTCAAAGGACAATTATCTTTCTATGGGTATTTTTGGTATTGTGGGGGATTTGGGAACACAAAAAGTATGTGTTGGTTCAATCAACAACATTACTATTATCCCATAGGTTATGAAATGAAGAGACTGAGGGGGAGTCAATATCCTTAAAGAAAGGAAAATGAGAAGGCAGTCTTGAAGAAATCTTAAAATAATAAAGTAAAGACTAAAAATAGGTTCCAACCCTTGGAAAATATTTGTGAATGATGTGAACAACCTGGAAACCTTGGAAGATGATGTATTTTTTTTTTGTTACCAGCTTAGCAAAATATTCTCAATTCTAAAAAACCGTAGTTAAATAGTGAAAAGAATGGAGAAAAGGAATTTGTTGTTGAAAATGCATTAAAATCCATGAAAGGAGAATGACCCTTTATACTTGATAGTGGGTGTTCTTCTCACATGACAGTTGACATGAAATTGCTGAAGGATGTGAAATATTTTAAAGAAGGCACAATTTCCTTTAGAAATGATGAATTATTGAAAATCAAAGGTGTTGGGAAAGCCATCATTGGAGAAGAAAAGATGAAATATAAGATTTTTTTTATGTTGATGGGATGAAAAACAATTTACTAAGTGATTCACAATTGTGTGATGGGGGTAACAAAGTTATTTTCAAGAAAGAAGGATTTGTTGTAAAGAGTGAAGAAAATGGAAAGATTGTTACAAGAGGTCAACATACAAAAAGAAACTTGTTTTAGGTTGGTGGCTCAAAAAACTCTTGTTACATAAGTATGGTGGCAGAGAATCAGTCATAGAATAAAAGGCCTGGACATATGTGTCAGAGAAACATGGGAAAGGTATCTAAAAGAGATAGTGTCCAAGACATTCCTGATTTTCTAAGAAGTATATATTGGTGTTGTACTATATTTTAAAAAGGAAATATTACAAATATTGTGCATAAGAAAGTTGATATTTCTTCAAAAAACCCCCTGTAGTTGATCCATTCTAATATATGTACGCCAATGAGAAAACAATAAACACATGGAGATAAGTACTGAATTACTTGCATTGATGATTTTACTCACATTACTTGTGTAATGTACATGAAACAAAAATCCAATGCTTTGAAAATATTTAAAAGTTTCAGAAGAAAAATTGAGAAATAATGTGAGTATTCTATGAAGAAATTGGGAACTAATAATGGTGGTGAATATAGAAGTGAATAGTTTAAAAACAATCTTGAGAAGCATAGAATTTGTCATAAGTATTGAACTCTATACACTCCCCAACAAAATGGGGTTTCTAAAAGAAATAATAGATGCCCCATGGAAATGGGAAGAACCATGTTACTTGATCATGTCCTTTCTCATTACTTTTGGAGGTAGGCCATGAGTACTACTTTTTATATTCGGAAATTTTGTTTCTAGAGGCCTCAATCAGGCATGAATCCCTATGAATTGTTTTATAAAAAAACTCCAAGTTTTAAGCACTTTAGAGTTTTTGGGAGTCCTTGTATTATAAAGAAGAAATGTGGAAACTATGGTAAGTTTGAACAAAAAGGTGAGGATGGGATCTTTCTCGGCTACTCTCTAGAATGAAGAGGATACATATGTGAAAACAAAGAAACAAAAATAATTGTTGATTCAGTTGATGTGAACGTGATTGAAGTATCTGAGAAAGAGAAACATGTTCATGAAAACAATGAAGTTGAGAATGTTGAAGAAAACAATTATGATAAGGATATAGAAAAGTGTATTCCTTCTCTAGAAGAAGATCCAGACTCGGTTATTTCAAGTAATGAAGACAATTGAAAATCTTATCCAAGGCTGAGGAAACATGTGGAAGTATGGAATATAATTGGTGATCAGCATCAGAAGGTTCAAACAAGAAGAACAACCAATTCCATTACACATACTTCATTGTATTCAAAGGTGGAACCAAATGATATGAAATAAGATTTTGATCATCCAAAATGAGTTCAAGGCATGAATGAATAATTGGATCATATTGAAAATAAAAATAGATGGGAACTCATACCCAATCCTGAAAACAAAAACATCATTGGCACAAAATGGGTTTTTTCAGAACAAACTGAATGAAAAAGGTGAAGTTATAAGAAATTAAGAAATATTGGTTTTCAAAGGGTATTCATAGATTGAGGGTATTGATTTTGAAGAAACCTTTGATCCGGTGGAAGGACTTGAAACAATCAGAAGCTTTCTTGCTATTTCCGAACAATGAGGCTACAAGATCTTTCAAATGGATGTTAAATCATCATTCCTAAATATTGATCTTGAAGAAAAAGTTTATATTGAACAATCGTGTGTCTTTGTTGTTAAAAAAGATTAAGGTTATGTGTGCAGATTAAAAAAGGATTTTTATGGCCTAAAACAAGCTCCGAGGGCCTGATATTTCAAATTGAATGCATGCTTAAGAATGATAAATTTTAAAAAAGGAAGGGCGGATAACAATCTTTACCTCAGAGAATTTCAAGTGTATTTCTTCATTATAATTGTTTATGTTGATGATATTATCTTTGTTGGGAATGATAAAGGAGGGTGTGAAATATTTTCTAAAGAAATGAAGAAGGTTTATGAAATGTCCATGCTGGGATAAATGAAATACTTTCTTGGGTTACAAATCCAGAAAAATAAAGAATACATTTTCCATTCCCAAGAAAATTATGCAAAATAACTTCTCAAGAGGTTTGGCATGGAAAAACCAAATCCCATTTCCACACCCATATTAGTGGGAAAACAACTGAGTAAAGATGGAGATAGAAAAGAAGTGGATCAGAAAGAGTATCTAATGCTGATTAGAATTTTATTGTATTTGACTGCCTCAAGACCCGATATTGTTTATGTTGTTTCCTTATGTACAAGATTTCAAAGTGCTCTAAGAGAATCACATCTTATTGCTGGAAAAAGTATTCTCCAATACATCAGAGGCACAAAATAATTCAGAATCAGGTATTGCAGGTCAGATAATTTTGGTTTATTTGGGTATTCTGATACATATTGGGAAGAAAATGTTGATGATAGAATATATACATATAGTGGTGTATTCTTTTTGGGAAATAATTGTGTTAGTTGGAATTCAAAGAAACAAAACTCAGTAACTCTATGTACTGCTGAAGTTGAGTATGTTGATACTACTCAAGTCGCTACTCAACTTATGTGGATGAAAACGCAATTGGAAGACTTACTTGTTGAAGTGTAGTTACCATTGCTCTTGGGTTGTGACAATCAACGTAAAATCAATCTCACCAGGAATCCAGTGAAAAATTTTCGTTCAAAAAATATTGATATCAAATATAATTTCATCAAAGAGTATGTGGAGAAGAGTGAATTGAAGCTGGAGTATGTTCCAACATCGGAACAAGTTGTTGATATCTTCACAAAACCCTTATCAAATGAATAATTCTAAAAATAATGTTAAACATGGGTTCCCACCCTCTTTTTCTTCAAGGTTGAGGTATATGTAACTGTCCCCTCTCTCATCTTACCTTTGGATTTTTTTTTTCAATGGGAAGAATTGTTTTTTTTCATAAATGTATTGTAAAAATTAGAGAGCTGTGGGTAAGCTGTGAATTCAGCATTATTTTGGGCATGAACTAATAAAACTATTTGTTGGAGTGATTATAGAAGAATAAATTGAATTTTTTTCCAGGAATATTAAAGAAAAGAAAGAGGTGGTCATGATTTTTTTGGGTTAGCATGGATTTTCTATTAATGATTCTTGTTTCTTACAATGTGTTAGCACATGTAGGATTATAATTGTTGATATATAATCCATTTCTTGAGTTTAAAAAGTTCAATGATTTATGAAACCTGATTGACAATAAATTAAAAAGGGGGAGATTTTTGGGACCATGTTGATGATCAAAGTTATAAAGGTTTCAAATGTTGTCTTTTTTTTGTCAAGGTATGTTTTGAAGAAAGGAAATCACTTAACTTTGTTTTTTGGAAACAATTGTTTTGGGTTTTTTTGGAAAAGAATCAGACTCATGTTAATTATGACGATGCTATGATAGTTTGTATTAAATATAAATCATTAGTTGTATTTAGAACTTGTGATGAAATCTTGATTGAAGAAAGGGAGAGTGAAAGAGTTGCTTCCAATAAAAAAAGAATTAAATTAAAATTATTTTTTAAAAATATCAAAAAAGAAAGTTGTGTAAGTAAAAGAAGTGGTATTGTTTTCACTATAGATGATTACAATTTCTGTGTAAAAGCTGGTTATGATTTCTGTGTAAAACCTGGTTATGATTTCAAAGTAAAATCTAGTTACAATTTCAAAGTAAAATCTGGTTATTATTTCTCTGTAAACTCTGGTTACAATTTCAGGGTGAAATCTAGTTATGATTTTTGAGTTAAATCTGGTTACGATCTTAGAGTAAACACTAGTTATGATCTCTGTGTGAAAGATGGTTACGATTTTATAGTAAAATCTCGTTACGATTTCAGAGTAAAATATGTTTATGATTTCTGTGTAAAAGTTGGTTATGACTTTAGAGTAAAATCTTGTTACGATTTCTGTGAAAAGGATGGTTATGATTTCCTAGTAAAATATGGTTACGATTTTTTTGTAAAACTGGTTATGATTTCAAAGTAAAAGATGGTTACGATTTCAGAGTAAAATCTGGTTACGATTTTTGTGTAAAATATGGTTACGATTTTAGAGTAAAAGATGGTTATGATTTCAGGGTAAAAGCTGGTTACACTTTTTGTGTAAAACATGGTTATGATTTCAGGGTAAAATCTTGTTACGATTTTATGGTAAAATATAGTTGCGAATTTAGTGAACAAGAAGATTACGATTTCACTATAGTAGTGTGGTTACAATTTCTCTATAGCAATGTGGTTACAAATTCACTGTAACATGGGGTGATATTGAAAACATGATGTCAAATGAAGAGTAAGATATCATGTTGATATGTAAAGTTTCATACCCTGATGTATCGTAACCAGGTAATAGAAATAAATAAGTGGTACCGATAGAAAGTGGTGTCAATGGAAGAGATGGTGCCGATTGAGAATGAATCAAATTTATATTGTTTTGTATTGTGCCGAGAATGATTGTAACCAGATATTATTGTATTCAAGATAATAGTTTCTAGAACATTATTATTTTGAAAATATCAGGCTTGGGATGAGATGAAAAGAACGAATCAGAAATGGATGGAAAGTTACAATACCTTCCAAGTCAATTCAGTAGATGCTAAAGATGATCCTCAATGATTTCAAAGTCATGAAGGTAGTCATGATACAAGAACATTTTGGTGAATGAAGTGTGTTTTCTCATGTGGGTAAATTGAAAATAAAAGAGAAGGATACTGATGAATGAATTATCAAAGGGGGAGCCTTTCTTTTCAAATAGTGATTGTATCTCAAGTGGAAAAGTGAAATTATTCAAACACATTCATTTGGATTTGTATCAAGCATTGTTTTGAAGAAATAAGTATGAGAGAATTGGATTCAGAATCCTGTATTGATCATCAATTTTAATTTCATTGACAATTGAAATGGGATTTTGGAAAAGAAGAGATGAATATTGTAAAAGATTCGAGAAGAGTCGAGAAGCATTGAAAAAGTCATAATTGCTCCATGATTTCAGGAGAAATTCATATTTGGGTGAATTTTAGTGGGTGGGAAAGTGTTTTGGTATTCCCACATAAACATGTTTTGGGTCACCTATAAAAGGTGTAAATTACATTGTATTTTTAAGACTTTCATAAGAGAGAAAAGATCTGGGTTTCTAGAGAGAAGAAGCGATCAATTCTGTTTGAATTGAAAATTGTTTTGTGTGGTGCCAATTCATTCATATTATTTTTGGCTTGACAATTGTATTCAAGAATTGAAGTGGTGATAATACTACTCTATTGTTTTATATTAGAAAATTGGAATGGAAGCATTGTATTGAAAGAATCGGAATGGAAGCTTTGTATTGAAAGAATCAGAATAGAAAATTTGTATGGAAAGAATCAAAATGGAAGCTTTGTATTAAAATAATAAGAATGGGAGATTTTTTTTGAAAGAATCATATTTAGATAAGACCAGACTTAGTGATTCATAATAAGGTCCTAGTGGTTCTTACTTTTCTTCTGGGTAAGGAAAAGAAGAATTGATTTACAATTTTAATACATTTGTTGAATTGAAAAGAAGCACAAGTAACACGAGTTGTTACAAAACAATTGTATTACTGTATTGTGATTAGAGGGTGCACATAAACTAGTGGGATATTTTTATAGTGCTACACGAGTGAAAGGGTACATCCTACTCATTGTAATCCAAGGATTATTTTGTTAATGGATTGTATGGTATTGGATCCTTTCCAAACCATACCAAGGATTTAACTATTCTTATTTAATAGTGAACCTTGTAAATCTTTGTGTTCTTGTGGATGTGTGTTGTTTTTTTTTCTCATTAGGGAATTGAAAGCGTTAACAGGAGGTGAAGGTTGTTTTAATTGAAAAGAAACATAAAAAGAAAAAGAGTATCACAGATTCACCCCTCCCCCTCTCAGTGATACAATACTTCGACATGGCACTTTCAATCAACGATCGTATGCATAACTCTTATGTAGACTTTGGGCTTCTTGGATATGTTTTTTAATGGTTTTTACCTTTTGTAATATTTCTTCTTCTATTTCAGGTCCTATGTGTTTATGTTCACCGACTTCACCCTAGTATTCCAATGTTATCCATCTTTTCCGATAAAGGGATTCATATGGAGCCACTTGGATTCTCGAGTGGAAACTATTGCTATAGGAGAACTATAAAAAAGGTAGATGTTGTTTCTATACTCCTTTAAATTCCATAGAGCACACTCTCAATATTTCTTCCAGTGTTGGAATTGTCTGATTTGATTGGCCATTGTTTTGAGGATGATAGGATGTACTGAAGTCAACTATGTTTTCACATCATGTTGGAGACTTTTTCAAAACTTGGAGATAAATCTTAGAACCTAATCATATAAAATCACTAGTGGTACTCCTTGAATTCCTAACACTTCTATGATGTATATTCATGCAAGTTGATCTAGTGATAAGTCCTCTCAAATTGTGATAAAGTGAGCTATCATTGAATGACGATCCACAACAATCCATACAGCATTTTTTCCTCTAGATGTTTTAAAAAGTCTATTGAAAAAGTCCATGGTGATGTTTTCACATTTCCATTTTGGTATAGGTAATGGTTTCATCATAGCCTTAGAATTTTTCTGTTCTGTGTTCACTTGTTGACACACCCAACACTTGGATGTATATTTTGTAGTCTCCTTTTTCATATTGTCCCACCAATAGGGCTCTCAGATATCTCGATACATCTTTATGCTCCCTAAGTGAATAATGAAGGTTGAGTTATGTGCATCATTGAGAAGATATATCTTTATTTCTGGATTGTACAGTACATATAGTCATGACCCAAGTCTCATGACTCCTTCCCCATTAATTTTGAACTCTAAGGATTTCCTACTTCTGATAGGTTCTACCTTTTTATGAATTTCCATATCATTTCTTTGAGCATTATTTATTTTCTCCATGTGGTATGGTTGAGTAATAATTTGAGAAAGGATTGGTGATTTTCATTCATTAATTATTTCTATGTACTTTCTTTGTAGGTATAAGAATATTGGATCCCTCTCAATTATAATTATTGATAGAGATGCAGAATCCTTTCTAGTTAGGGAATCCACTATAGTAATTTATTTACCTGAATTGTAGTGTATTGAGCACTCATAATCTATGATGAGATCTAACCATCTTAAATGGTGAAAATTTAGGTCCTTCTGTGTGAATATATATTTTAGGCTCTTATTATTAGTATATATTTCACACTTCTCCCCATAGAGATAATACCACCAGATTTTCTGTGCAAAGATACAAGCTTCCAACTTCAGATCATGTGTGGGATAGTTTTTATGAAGAATATGAAACCACCTTGAGTAGTAGGATATTAATTTATCATTTTTCATCAGTATACATCCCAATCCCTTATTTGAAGCATCTTTTTTTTACCACAAATAGTTCCCCACTTTTCAAAAGTGTGAGTACTGGTAAAGTGATAAGTATCTTCTTCAAATCCTTGAAGTAGTCTTAAAATTCATTAGTCTAGAAAAACATTACTCCATTATTACTCTACATGGTTGGAAGATTTGAAAATCATGTGTAGTTCTTAAAAAATAACAGGTAATACCCTACTAGACCAAGGAAGCAACGGATATCTCTTATAGATGTTGGTCTGAGACACTCTTAAATTACCTTTATCTTGAAAGGGTCCATATGTATATTTTTTTCTGGTGATAACATTCTCTAATAATGATAATTCCTCCATCCATAACTCACTTTTATTATACTTTTCATAAATTTTATCCCTTTGAAAAGTCTTTATCATAATATCCAAATGATTCTCATGTACCTCCTTGTTCTTAGAGTATATCAAAATATCATCGATAAAGAACACCTCAAATTTTTCAAGGTAATCTCTAAAGACTATATTCATTACATACATGAATATTTTAAGAGAATTCTTGAGTTCGAAAAGAATCAATTTGAACTCATAGTGTCCGTACCTCATTTGAAAGGTAGTGTTTGGAATATCTTCCTTCCTCACCTTTAATTGGTGATATCCCAACCAAAGGTCCACATTAGGGAAATAACAAGGCCCACATTTCTAATCAGACAAGTCATATATCCATGTAAGGGGATAATTTTTATTTATCCTGATTTTATCGAGCTCAAAATAATCTATGTAGAGGTGAATTGATTCATCTTTATTCTTGAAAAAGAGGAATGTTTCACCCCTATAGAATCACTCAGACATATAAAACCCTTGTCCAGATTATCCTGCAATTGCTCCTTTAGTTATTCCATCTCAACTATGGCCATTCTATAAGGTGTATTTTCTATAGATATTTATCCATGAATAAGATCAGTTGATATCTCAACCTCTTGGTCAAAAGGAGTTCAAAACAATTATTCAAGTAATACATCATCGTAATGCCTCATGATATGCATGTATTCCAACATGATTCTTTAATTTTCCTCAATCATTTAAGATTGATATTCTTGATCATAAGGCAAAAATATCCACAATTGAGTTGATTATGTTGAAGGAGATTCATCTTCCTCCTTATAATTTTACAGAATAGGAGGACGCTTCGAGATGTGAAGAGGAATATCCCTTTCATAACTATTGATGTTAGAATTATAAAAGGATAGGCAATATATGACCAATATTGCATCAAAATATACCAAAGGGAGTATAAAAATATTTTCTAGGAGGTTTAATCCTGAAACATTTACAACGGATGAGTTATAAACTTTGGATGTGATAATTTTCCCATTTTCGGTTCTCATAGAAAACTGACCCCCAAATGTTTAGGTGGTGGTTGAATAGTTATACTAAACATGCAAGATTTGAAATAATGATTAGAACTAGAATCAAATAGTATGTACTCTTTCCTTAAAGGAATCAACGACATACCTATCACCACATCATTTTTGGGAACCACATCAGCAGTAGTGATTTAATATGACCTTATTTGTTGCCTTGGAGGTTGTTATTGTTGATTTCATCCAAAAACCGTTGGCTTAGAAAAATGGATCACATAATTCCCATGTTATTTGTAGTTTAAACACTACAATACAAGATGAGTGTTGATCTGAACCTTCATTTATTTTTATAAAATAATCGGATTATTTATATCCCTTTGGAAGTTATTATCCTTAGGCCCTTATCTTACATATTTGAAACATATTTTTGTTTCCCTTAAGCAGTTTCCAGGATGCTTATTCCCACAATTTTGACAAGTGGGATGCTGGGTCTTCTTTCTATCATGGAATTTATCTATTGATAAACCCATATCAAACACCATTTTCGGATTTTTTTCCTCGATCCCATGTGACCACGGAGAGTCTCCAATCCCCAATTCAACCTTAATGGAACAATGAAATATTTCATCGTAATTTTAAATATCTTAAATCAGCAAAAATTTTCATAGACTCAGATTTAATCTAATAAATAAGTAATCCACCTTTCTTTCGATGTTCATAAAAAAATCTAGAGTTTCATCTTCTAGGACTTGTAAAGTTATCTTCATATGCCTCGATAGACCCATATTCCTTTTTTGTTCAGTTTGAGGAACTCCCTTTCCATCATAATATATAGGGTTTGGGGAAAATATTTATTGAAAAATATATTCTTGAAATCTTCTAATTATATGGAATCAATTTTCTCCTTGGAATTTTTTTCTTGATAAGTTTCCACCATTGATCATCTTCCCCATCGAAATGATATACTACAAGCACAACTTTATCTCTTTATAAGCATTGGATGAAAGAGAATATGATATCAATGAAGTTAATCCATTGTTCTATGAGGAGGTCATAAGAAGATCCACTAAACATGGGATGAATTTTCCACATAAAAGATTTTATGATTAATTTATCTTTACTTGGATAAGGGGGGAGTTACACATGATTCAATTTATTATTCATAACTTGATCCACCAGACCAAGTACTATCATGAAGTTTTGATCACCAGTTCCCATTATATTTTAAATATCATTAGGGAATCCTCACATTTCTTATCACATTTATTTTTGGAACCAGTTCTTTTATTTCCATCCATTAAATATGAAGAAGAAGCTACAATTATGGGGCTTGAATACTTATTTAATAATAATATAAAAGAAAAAAATTTAATATAGAAGTATAAACTTATAAATGAAAAGTATATCCTTACTTATAATACCCTAAGTTTTATTCTAGGTTATCCATAGTGATAGAATAATCCATAGGGTTCTTTATAAATTTTTCTATTCCTAATCTCCAAAAATAATTAGACCTTTCCCTGATACCAAACCAACTATAGAGACTCTGGCATTTAACACATTTTATTACAAGATTTTAAGCATAATTTACCATCAAATACAAACCAACAATCTTAATGTATAGTTTATTTATAGGATTAGGTACATAAAACCGAGAAAATGAAACAAAAATAAAAATAGATTTGATTTAATATTTGTAATGATATCATAACACCCTTTGTTCCCTTACATATGTATAGGATATCCTAGGAAATACTTGAATAAACAGATGAGCTAAGAAGACTGGTAAGGGAATAAACATAGTAATAAAATACATCACATGGGTTGGAAGGAATAAAAAGATGACATATAGGCATGAAACATTCATAAAAATACGGAATAATAACATCAATAACATGGGAATATATAAATATAACATAGTAGGAATTTTTAAAAATTATATTCCGTGACATAAAAATGATTCAAGGATAACAACCAAGATAATATCAAATGGTGGGCAAAGACCCATAAAGGAATCAGGTTCACTCCATATCCCAACATGACATCTCATGAGACTAAAAATTATACAATGAATTGGAGCACTATCTAGGAAAAATCATCATAACATTTTCATGAATATGTGTACTACATGAATAATCATACATGAGGAATCAAACATAATCATAAGGGTTACCCATGTAAAGAATTTGGTATCATAATCATGTCAAAATGCATAATATAAGGTAATATCATAATGGTGCCCATGAAAGAAAGGTTTTAAATAATACATTGACATTAATAAAGGAAAATAGGAATAGATCATGATAATTTGTGTCCAACTAAAGTTAGTACATGTAAAATTAGTGTTTATAAAACTTTAAAGATAAAACATTTCAGTGTGGTTTAATGAAAATATTAAAGATTATTTAAATGAAGAAAGGAATAATTATTTTTATAAAACATGAAATTATCCAAGATATTTTTTCATTATGGAATTTTAGAACTTATAAAAATAATGGTGGATTGAGATAGAATATATAGTGTACTTAAAAATGGGATAGAAATCGGGAAGTTCCCTTTAATTGGGGTTTTAACGGGAAGATTTGAGAAGGGAACCTTATAAAACATATACTTCTCCATAAAAGAAAGAAGAATAGGGTTAGGAACATTATTTTGGAATACACACACATAATTTGGGAGTATTATATAATAATAATTATTAAATACATTTGGATAAAGAGATATAATGCGTAACCCAATGAAAAAATGGGGGTTTAGATAGAATTCCTTAACTTATGTTTGGAACCGTTCTTCACTTGATCTCAATGTCCTGGATAATCAAACTGAATCCATTAATGAATTAATTAATAACCTTTTATACATGTATATTATTTAGTATAATTTTATCATGTTTATTAATGTCCTTTTGATGAGTTATAAGATATAATTTTATCATTTGGGAGTATTCATTTCCTTAGTTTTCATGATCACTTACTTGTATACATGCATGGAAAATCATATAAAATGATAATAATTTCCAAGAATTGAAATTACATGTTTTTTATGAAAATAAATAAATAATATTATATTATCAATAATTTGTTTATATGGTATGAGGATGAATCATTATAAAATTTGTTAATTATAATCGTTTAGGTTAATTTTGGCGGTTTTCAATTTCGACGAACTCCTTTTGTTTTATGATTTAGTATTTTGTATATATCTTAGTTGCATAAAATTAATAGGTTTATAAAATACATTTAAAAATATAATTCAAAAATTATAATGTTTTTAAG
This sequence comes from Viscum album, assembly GCA_963277665.1. NCBI lineage: Eukaryota > Viridiplantae > Streptophyta > Magnoliopsida > Santalales > Viscaceae > Viscum > Viscum album. Next base: position 573,703,173 of record OY728151.1, read on the forward strand.
ACCTTCATTAAAGTTAGTACATGAAATTGAAAACTCATCGTCCTTGAGTGCGATTAATTAACACATCATAGACGATGTTTTCATTTTTAGAAAAAAATGGGAGGATAAATAAATGATGATGTATTATCCCATAAACATAATAAAATTAAATTATATTTCAGTTCTTATAGTTACCATTTGACATAGATAAGTATGGTTTAGTAAATAATATGAAATGAAAAGAACTTGAAAAGAAATTAAAAGAAATGAGGGTTGATTTTACCTCTTGAATTATCCTCCTTGAAGACCCCCTTATAAAAATTGGGTTTGGAATATTGTTGATTAATAAGGATCCTAGATTTGGGGGAGGAGATTGTAAATATCTTTGAGTAGAATTTGTACAAGTCCCAATTATGTAAAGGTGTGAGGAGAGTAGGTGGTGAGGTGTGGTATTTATAGTGGAGGAGAGTTGTGTTTTGTCAGTATTTTGTTCATTAGTTTGTTATTTTTCTCCAGACAAGAAATAATGAGGATTATTGGGACTAAATAAAGTAATTAGTGCATGTGATTTTAAAACAATGGTAAATTACATCATCTAATACTCAAACATGACTAAAAAATTCATTCATTTACATATACTGTAAATTTTCGTATGTCACTATTCACCAAAAATTCAACTATTTTAGAAAAATATAAAAAATTCACCCTAACCATTTTTTGATGTGTAGAATTAACAAATGGAATCCATTTTATAAAAATAATTTTTTAAATATGTGAATTTATAATTTTAATTAAAATCATCATTTATTTGGAAAATAATAATTATAACACTTTGAAAATTTAACCAAGGTACTGTAAAATTATCTTATAATTATAAGAAAAGAATATTAATTTATGAATACATTTTAGGGATTTTTTTAAAACATTATATTAATTATAAAATTTAATATAAACACTTACGTTCTATAAAAATTTCAACACTTAATTAATAGTTTCTAAAAAATTTATTTACTTATACTATAATATAATTATATCATATTTTAATTTATAAGATGGATAAATTTTATTAATAATTTCATATGTGGGGTTACTATTCTATTTTCTAGTTTATTATTCATAAGGGTAACATTACTATTCCAAAGGCCAAGTAACTATTCCATTGGTATAGGTTCCTTAACTTATAGAAAAACATCTTATTTCATTCATTATTTATTTATAATGTTTTCATTGTGTTTTCTAAGTGATTTTATGAGGTTTATACTATATGAAATAATTATAATAAGGGAATTTACATTGATAAAATTTTGGTTTGTTACATGGACACCTTAGTTATAAGTGAAATAATAGTGCAATTAAGACATAAGGGAATATAAATATTTATTTTTTTTAATGCAACATAAAATACTGGGGTCGATAATTTCCCAATATTCCTTAAAAAATATAAAGATAAACCCTTATTACCCATGGAATTCTCATTTAAAATATTAAATAAATATTCTTGGATCTCTTTATCTGAAAAGGGGAGAGACAGTATTAAAACATTCATACACTTGAACTACCTTCTCTTCTTTTAACACATCTAAATTATTGACTTGGTTAGGACCTTGGGACACAATGATCCTGGTAAAGTGTTCCAATAAAACAGATTTGATATAATAAAAATTATCAATCCATAATCAATTTCTATTATAACAATACTAATGGTTTTATTTTAATTATGGGATTTGATACAAGCATGTAAAAAATTTGTAATTAGAATCACCTTTTTTATTTAATGAAATTTATCCTTCTTATTAGGAAATAATTTATCATGAGAAATGAGTTTTTTAATATTATTAACCAAATGAATATTCTTATTATAGTGTGAGAGATCATTAAAACCATTAATAGTTTTAGTTTCAATTGGTTTCAACTCAATTTTAATATAATTGATCCTTTGACATAAGCTCAGTCTATACTTTCTAAAATATTTTACTAACCCTTTATTCAAATCCCTTAAAGTGATAGAGATGAAATATAGGGAATGTAGAGAGGAGTAAGAGATCCAGACTTGATGAACATTATTATGAAATTTATCTTCCTTTCACTACAAGTTAAAAATTTTAAAATTAATTTTTTTTGAAAATGGAGAGAGGAATTCACTACACTAGGACACTACTCCAAAATTTTGAGAGGTAGGAATTTGACCACTAGATATTGAAATTATGAATACCAAATACTATTAAGAAAATATCAATCCAATTTACTAAGAATAAATGTTTACCCCTTTGTTTATTAGACCAAGTAAAATATAATCCAAAGGATTCATTATCATAAAAATTAAATAGAGATTTAAAATTTTTAAGATTCTTATTATCCATAATATACACCTTTCCCCCAAAGAGATGGTCTCCCATTGAGGCAAGATAATTAAAATAACCTAAAATAATCAATGGTAGATCATTAATAGAAAAATTCTGAAATTCATACAAAAAAAATTCTCAAAGATTATTTTCATTGAAAGTATTTATAAAAGAAATAAAACACCTCACATTATATTATCTACTATTATAGTGAAAAATAATGGAAGAAGAAAAAAAAAATCTTCTTGGAAGATATAATTAGGGTTTTGGAGAACAAGAATACACCCATTACCACATTGATAAAAATTATTACATCACAGATTAATGATATTTATAACTTAAAAAGGTTTTTTAGATTTTAAATAACCATTTGTTTCTCATACCTAATGTTTTTGTTTTTTATTAAATTCTAAAATATCACCCATAAACCATTAAACAGTGTAAAAAAATCACAATAATCATATAATGGATTTCTCAATATTTTTTATAAAAAAATGAAAAAGATTTTATTTCATATAGAAGATAAGTATAGGGCCATAAAAAAATTAAAACACCTAAAATACCTGCCCATAAAAGATACACCATCATTACTAATCTAACACCACCCCTGAGGAGACCTTCGTCACCCTCTTCGTAAGAGTAGCTGCATCACACCGTTACTTAAACCCATCATGGGAAACCACTACAAGGTTGATGAATAATGAACTATAAACCATAATTAAATACCATAAGAAAAAAAAATAATAACTAAAAACAATAAAAATGAAAAAAATTAAAGTCTACCTTAAACTTTAGATAGTGGGACTAAAACTATAGAGAAAACCAGTAGTAGATTTCTTATAAAAATTTAGATACGAGGGGGGTGACAATCAATCTATCTCCAAATGGATAGTTTTATCTCAACTTGATCTCATGAAGTCAAAACATTTAATGTAAATATAATGAATTTGAGAAGAATCAAAAATTTCAAAAACTATAAATAGACATGAGCATGCCCCCCAAATCACCAGTTATTTATCAAATAATTATATCCAATAATAAATCCCCATACCTTAAACACTGACAAAGAAGAATAATCCTAAATTACTATAAATAAATAAATACTTGTTTTTTTACTATTGAGAATGTGAATAAAAATTCAAATCATATTTAAATGTGTGTGTGTATAAATGTATATTAGTTTTCAGACACAGTGGACCATACACATACATTTAGAGGGTGGGTGAATTAGATTAGACCAATTTTTACATAATAAAACCAACTTAAAATTTTAAACCCTCTTAAGTTGTTGAAAGTATTATATTTATTATGATGTATGGATCTTAATTATGTGACATAGTCACTTACTCTCACATGTTATGAAGAAAAATAATGAAACAACACATAAATATTTTTACAAGGTTCAACCCAATGTGGGAATACTACTACATTCTTTGTCCAATTATCATCCGAAGAAAATTATTGCCCACTAATAATCTTATCATCAATTACTAGTGGTGTGGGTTCATTGCCATCTGAAACCCATATTGAATATTGTGCATATATAGTACCCCAAGGAGTTAATCTAACTCCCATCAGTGTAACATACTTCCTATGCCACCATTAAGAAGTCCACCAATCTATTAAATAAGTCAATACATCATATGAAAATCAACCTCCTCATAAATTGTTATTTGAATTCTAAATTTGTGTTTTTATATAAAAATATGAACAACATCCTTGTCTTTCAACTTCTAGAAACTAAATTTTCATATATCTCATAATTTAGCACTTCAATATCTAGAAAATCAATAGTTTGGTGTTGGGTATTGGAATTTATCATTGTCTTTTGGTTCTCTAAATTCCAAGAACTACACATAACTTCTTCAAAACAATAAGTCCCAATATTCTAAACTCTGTTGGGATTTGAAGACTATTTCAATACATTAGATAATGATGGATAATTGATAGAGAGATGGATGATCCATCATTTTCAAAACATATGAAGTATAAACTGATCTCTTTATTGGTTGGAAATGTAGATATAAGATAATACCAACTAATGGATTCATGCATTGATGATTTCTCAAACAATGACGAGTAAAAGTTATTTAGGAAAAGTGAAACTCATGATGTTCACCGGGATTATAAGTCAAGGTTAAAATTAATACTATAGATAATTAGTGACGATTTTCAATGGTGGTACCTCTGTAACACCCTATGCTTCCATGGTATGCTTTCTTTTAAATAATTCAAAAGCTTGTGATCTAGGAAAAATCGATTTTGAGTGCACCATAACCAATCAATATAGCCATTTAAAAATCAGTTATAAATAGTATTAACATAATTATGAAATTTATAAATTTTATTTCTCAAAATAGATTTTATTTTTGAATTTTTAATATCAAAATTAGGTTATTTTATATTTTTTGTATTTCTCTGAAAAGTTTAAATTTTTGATGAATAGTGAAGAATACAACATTCTTGTTAAAAAACTGATTTTTTCATTTAAATAATTATTTTAGAGTAAATTTATTTTAAAGTTACAATTGATATAATATACATATATATATTAATCCAATATAGTTCATTGAGAACATTTTATAATAGAAATAGATATAAAAAATTATTGAACTTTTGAATGTCTCTTTTACCTACCTTCTAGCCACACCTACGAGATTTGCATTAAACGTAATTTTACTAATTCTTTGAATTGAATTTAGAAAAAATGGACATGTTTGGTTTTTTTAAAAATGAAAAATTTTGACTAATAGTAAAAAAATAATTTTTGATGAATAGTAAATTTTGGATTTCTTTTACCACGGTTAAAGGTAAATCGGGTAATTAAAGGTAAAAAGAATATTATAATAATATAATATTACCCTAGAAATTGTTTTAATTTCATTTTATAAGTGTTCTGATACCAAAATAAACTTTATTTATAAAATATGATCCTTTTAAGCCACTTGTGTTAGATTAAGACATTTATTATATTATATTTAAAGAAGAGTTAAAAATATCATATTCAAATTCAAATAACTATATCATTTTTAATGTAAGGTTATGTAAGTGATATGACCAACTATAAATAGTATTTAGAAATATAAAATGTTTATCTGCATAATGGTAATTTATTTATTATTTTAGGAAATAAATAATTAAATTAAATGATGACACAATATTGATGTAGTAATTGAATTATTAAAGGAGGAATCAATTAAATGATATTAAAACTATTAAAATAAATATAATTTTACTTACTTAATTAAATAAAAGAATTTTATAGATAACATATACATTTTAGTGACCTATTTCAAGTATTTTTTTTATGTTATCATGTTGTTTTAATATTTTTTAAAATGAAAATATTGAATAGTACCAAAATTGACATAAATTATTGTTTAAAATAAATAATATTTATATTAAATGTTATAAAATTAATAAAAATATCAATCTGGAATAAATAGTAAGGATATTGTAAAATATTTCATGAATTATCCAATCGGGGTTCATTTATCATCTTCTAGTAACTATATTAACCATATAGTGTAAAAATACAAGAAGCCACGATAAGTGTTAAACTGTTTAACCAAGGGTTAAATACAAAATATATGGTTACTTTTGTCCCCTAAAATTTTATAAAAATCATTGTATAATAGGATTTATACCCATAATAATATTATCTTCTAAATAACTTACTTTTTTAACTATATGAAACTGAAAATCAATTTATAATAAATTAATATTTTACGATCTTCTAAAAGTACCAATCACCTCTCTTATAAAAGGGAACTTATCATTCTCTTTGATTCACACATATAAATATCTTTAGTTAGTAAAAAACCTACACATTTATCCTAAAAACTTCCCTCAATTCATCCTAGAGGCCAATTGTTTTGAAGAAATCCAACCTAAGGATTCCTTTTGTGAAAATCAAAAGGAGACACCCAAAAAAGAGGTAATTGTTTTGTCACCACTTTCAAAGTTTTTTTCTTCTTATAATTACTATTTATATATTTTTTCTATATAAAAATAATAAATCCAATATCATAAATATATTGATATTTTCTTATAATAATGGGACAACCATATTCCTCATTTTACCCATCATACGAATAACAATATCATCATGTGTGCGTACATACAACTTACTGTCTCCATGTCATGGTGTAATTTTTTATTCCACACTACATTTATTGGATGGGTATAATGATGATTATAATATATATAAATAATTAATATAACATGATTATTATTCTTTATAATTAATATACCTTTCAATTCCATACCATTTGACCATGAAGGGAATGATACCGCTGCTCGTGCGTATGTACGGTCTACCATCTTCACGATGCTGTGGGATTCATTATCAATGTTAACCATTAAATAATGATTATAAAATTTATATGATGAGTAAACATAATAATTATGAAATTAATTTCATTCTGGATATGAATAAAATACATATTATTCATAACAAACAAGACTTACACAACAAAAAATGCATAGGAAAACAAAGCAGTTAACACCTAAAACAGTTGTAATACATAAATATTATTAACAAAATGATATAAGAGGATCATATATGGTATCATAACTTTTGATATGGTCTTGGTATAATTTAATAACATGTTATAACCATTATACAATAGGCCAAACCAATGAAGGAATGTATAAGGTAAGGGTTAATTTCATAATCTCTTTATTATCTGAGGTTGTTTATACGTTTGTATCTATGAGAACATCCTTATCATCCATGTCCATGTTTATTAAAATGTTTTTCAAAATACTATCAAAATTTTTCTAAAGAAAATTTTACCCATGTTTTACTTTTTTATATGAAATGTTTTGAAAGGAATCTTTTTGTTGTTTTCCAAATGTTGTACTTTATGATCTTTTTAACAAATTAAAGAAAGAATGGTTTTTATAAATTATACGGTGTGAGGAACTATTTTCCCCCATTATTAATCCTTAAAATTTCGAGTCATCCCAAGCAATATGACAAGGTTATTTTAAATTTTAATTTTTTCTTTTATAATTTCATGTAATTTAAATGATTTTAATGTAAAAAAGAGATATTTATCTCAAAGAGTTTTAATGAATTTATTAGATTATTTTCATCTATGTCAACATCCTTTGTAATTTTTTTTCTTTATTGAGGTTTATTTATTATGATAAAATATTCCATATTGTATTAAAAGTTTTATGATATGTTTTACTATGGATGTTCTATTTTTATATCATTTATGGTTTATGGTTAATGTGTTAACTTTTCATATGATAGTTTTAATATGAATGTTTATGTTATGTTTCACCTTTTTTCATATGTGGAATGCATTAGACTTAGTATGTGATGGGTACGACCTACTATAGCCCATCGATACATCAATATGTCTCATGAGACAAACTAGTTCCTTAATACAAGGCCTTGATGGTATGGTTATGATGTCCAACATTATAAATATCCTCGTTATGATATTAGTTATTGATATTTATTGTGAATATTAGACTAGTAGAATATCCATGTGAAAGTTTAAGTGATATTATTTTATTTTTTATTTCAATATTATACTAAATATTATGTTTAAAAGTATTTTGTTTCAGTTTTTTACCATTTCCTAAAAGTTTATGCTTATTTATGATAGATTATTTTATAATACTTATCCTTACCAAGTATCTGAGCTCACCCCTTACTTATGTTTCATTTTCCCCTAGGATGTGAAGAAGTATATTATGACTGACCTGTAAGCATAGTCCAAGGGATATCTATGTGTTCAAAGGATTCAAAATTTAGTTTTTTCATATATGATGTAATGTAAAACCTATGTTGGTATCTAGTTTTTCAAAGGCTACAAAACCGATTGGTCCTTTGGGATTTTATTTTCTTGTGATCATGACAATGTAATAAAATAATGCACTGAATCTTGGAAATTATGGTTGGGGCATTACCATTGGTATCCGAGGAAGTTTAATACAAACCATGGAAACTACATTTATAAAAACATCGATTATGAAACATTAACATAAGATATAATTTGATGATAATTATAGAGAAACATACTAAAATTTCTGGTAATGTTGAGATTATGTTGGTATTGCTGGAAAATACATCCCTGTCAGAATACTACAAGTGGACGTGGTTCTGGAATAGATGTACCTAGGGGTGAAAATTCTGACAAGGTGTTCTGGGTATGAATTTGGATTACATGGTATATGACAGTAGGCCTTACTACACACCTAGTTTGACACTCTTAGGGGATATCCTTAGGATAATTCATATTTTATTTAAAGACCATTATTAAGGATTTATGAGAAAATTTGTTCCCAAATTACCATTTTTATGATTATGGATTACATATTCATAAAATTGTCAATTTATGTTAAGTATTTTACTAGTTTGGAATTATGAATTATGGTTCATAACCTAATATAGTGTATGTTATTGTTTAGAAATGGTGCCTAGTGGAAGGAATGGAAACTGTATCAACACACATAATCCATATAGGGATTTCCCTCTAATGTAAGTTTATGATAGTGGAGCTAGTGATATAACTAGAACTAAATGGATTATAACCATACTGGGATAACTAACTCAGGTTATGAATAATAACCTTACCCATATGAATTAGCTTGATATACAACACATATGATCTATGTTAGACCTCTTCATGAGGTAAAAACCCCTAACATTCAATGGGACTACAAATACTTTTGTAGTTGAGTAATGAATAAGTCCCTTAGAGAAAATATTTCTAGCTTTGTGGAGTAACAAAAGGGATAAAGTTTTTATGGAATTCTATCATCTATTAGGTTATGTAGATCAATTATGGACATTAATTCAAAACATTAAGTATGATGAAGAGATCAAAAATATAGAATAGAGGGAATTTAAATTATTCTTCCTATAAAAATACATTCCTCATGATCTACGAGAAGATATGGCGAGGCAATTTTTGAGTCTGAGTTAGAAGGACTAAGAGAATGTTTCAAATTATGAATCTAACATCACAAGGTTGTCATGGAATTTGTTAGAATACATGTTTAACATAATAAGTAAGATTGATTGATTCTTTGATGGGTTAAAACCATTCCTTAGATGGGTAGTAGTATCATAATATTTCAAATCGTAAGAAGATATAGTATCATGTGCTATCAAGACGGAAAATTAATTCTCTATGTGTTATAAATTTAAATTAAATCATGAGAAGAAGTGGGATTCTGAACACTCTGGAAAAGGTAATAAGGGGAATAATGGAAAATCTAACATTCCACCATATAGTAATTGTGGGAAGAAACAACTGGTTACTTTCTTAAAAAGAATGGGAGTTTGTTATAAGTGTGGAGGAAAATACCACTATGCTCTTGATTTCAAGGGGTAGAGAGAAGGTAACAATGTTCAATTCTAAAATTGTAAATATATGGGACATTATTCAAATGATTGTCCTAAGAATCAAAGAAATTTCTCCCAGAAAAGGCCAAGGGAGAAAGGCTAAGTTTATACAATCACAACTGAGTTGGTTGAAGTTTCGAATGATGTGGTAGTAGGTACTATAATCATCTCCTAAAATTTATGCCAACATTTATTTGATTCGAGATCCTCACATTCCTTTATATCTTCCCAATTTTATTTTAAAAATTAGATATTTCTAATTCACATTAACAAGGGAGTTTTTAGTCAAAACCCCTAAGGGATGTCTAATTGTAAAAAAGATGTGTCAGGAGGTTCCAATTATGGAATATAAATGTTCTTTCTATACTTAATTTATCATCATAACTATGGTCAACTTTGATATAATCCTCAGTATGGATTGGATATCAAAATATGATGCAAAAATTTGTTGCAATAATAAGGAAGTTTTGATTTGTGAGGATGATGTAGAATCAATTATCTTTAGAGGATTTTTTTTCATCTTATACTTATCTAAATCCACCCCTAGTATCTCTTCTAAACAAAATTCTTTGTGAGGAATAGAAAACATCATCCATGGGTGAAACCAGAAATATTCAAATTGAGGATGTTTTTTATTTTACAAGAATACACTAATGTATTTTCAAAGGATTTACCTAGAAATACTCTTGAATGAGAAGTTAAGTTTTGTATTGATTTAATCCCAAATTGAAGACCAATATCAAAGGATCTTTGTATAATGGAAATAGGTGAATTAGTAGATCTGAGGAAAAAAATAGATGAGTTGTGTAACAAGGTGTTTATTCTCCCTAGTGTTTCTCCATGAAGACACCTAGTTCTTTTTGTTAAGAAGAAATATGGATAAACGAGGTTGTGAATTTACTATAGAGAAATAAATTTTATTACAATAAAGAACAAGTATCCTCTACCTTTCATTGATTATATGTTTCATCAACTTTATGGAGATCAATATTTTTCGAATATTGACCTTAGTTCTGGATATCGTCAATTGTGTGTAAAGAAGGAAGATAATCCAAAGATAACATTACAAACGAGGTATGGTCGTTACAAATTTATAGTAATGCCCTTTGGATTGACAAATGCACCCTCTATTTTCATGTATCTAATGAACATAGTGTTCAAGGAAAGTATTCATGTTTTTTTATAGTATTTATTGATGATACCCATATAAAATGAAAAATATATGAAGACCATGAGAACCACTTGTAGTTTGTTCTAAATAATATTAGAATAAATGAATTATATGGTAAATTTAGAAAGTGAGAATTATTCCTTCAGGAAATTTCTTTTCTTAGACATATTGTCTCAAAGGATGGAATATTTTTTGATCCTTCAAAGATAAAGGAGATCCATGCATGGATAGCACAGACGAGCATAACTGAGGTACACCATTTTATTGGTTTATCAGGTTACTATCGTCATTTTGTCTTGAAATTTTCCCAATTTTCTAATCCATTAACCAAGATCATACATAACAGGGTTAAATTCGTTTGAAAAAAAGAGTGTGAATAATGTTTTGAAGAATTTAGGAGAATATTAGTCAATGATCATATCTTGAATTTACCATATGAAAATGATCGGTTTGTGATTTATAGTGATGCATCAAAGAAAACACTCAGCTATGTCCTTATACATAATGATAGGGTTATTGTTTATAAATAAAGGTAATTAAAATTTCATTAAAAAAACTATCCAACTCATGATGTTGATTTATATGCAGTAATATTTTCCCAAAGGATTTTCAGAAACTATATCAATGCTGAAAGATGTGAGATATATACTAATCACATGTATTTGAGATATATTTTCTCACAAGTACAACTCAACATGAGACAAAGTAGATGACTTGAGATACTCAAGGATTAAGATTTCATAATACATTACCATCTAGGGAAGGAAAATAAGGTTGAAGGTTCATTGATAAAAAAAGGCCATAGTGTTCTGAACAAGATGAGAGTTTAAAGGGATCCTATGTTCATGTATCTAGTAAAGATAGCTATGGAGATTTTTACAGAAGGTGAAAAAACAATACATTTTCAAATGGTTGCCAGACCATCTTTACTAGAAATAATAAAATGTTCTAAGACTAATTATGTAGAGTTTCAAAAGAAAATTAAAGCTGTGAATGATAAAATATTGATTGACTCCATATATGAAGATGAAATTTTGAAATTTCAGAAGAGGTTTTGTGTTCCCACAATACCCGAGCTAAAAAGGGAAATATTGGATGATTCACATAGCTCCAATTTATCTATACACCTTGGTAGCACTAACATGTATAGATACATTAAAAAACATTTTTTGTGGGACAACATGAAGAGGGAGATTTCTGATTATGTCTCAAGATGTTTGGTTTGTCAATAGGTGAAGGCTAGAAAACAACATCTTAGAAGATTCATGCAACCTCTTACTATTCCCGTGTGAAAATGGGATGATATTATAATGGAATTTTTCAAGAGGATACCAAATAATACTAGAAGAAAAGATGTGATATGGGTTATTGTTGATCATCTTACCAAATCAGAACATTTTATTTCTATAAGAGAATATTTACCACTTGAATTTTTAGTAGGAATTTACATTAATGAAGTTTTAAGACTTCATGGTGCACCCCAATCAATTGCTTCTGAACATGATCCTCATTTTACATCAAGATTCTATAAATGTCTTCAAAAGGCCATAGATACAGATCTTTGTTTGAGCACTACCTACCACCCTCAAACTGATGAACAATCAGAATGAATAATTCAAACCTTAGAGGATATTTGGAGATTTTATTCATTTAAATTTCAAGGTATGTAGGATAAGTATTTACCTATGGTATAATTTTTTTATAATAATATCTTTCATTTAATTATACAAATGTCACCATATGAATAGTTATACGGAAAGAGATGTCGTACATGACTTATTTGGATGATGTGAGAGAATGAAAATTGGTAGGCCCAAAACAAGTTGAGGAAACAATAAAAATGTAAATATTATCCAAACCCACATCAAAACATCTCAAAGTAGAAAAAATAGCTATGAAGATAACTGATGGAAGGATTAGTAATTCCAAGTTAGAGGTCACATTTTCTTGTAGGTATCTCCATGGAAGGGTGTTATAAAATTTGACAAGAAGGGTAAATTAAGTCACATGTACCTCAAACCTTTTGAAATTATGGAATGAATTGGAGCTGTAACTTACTATTTGGTAATGCCGCCACGGCTTTCCAGAATTCATGATGTGTTCCACACATCACAATTAAGAAAATACATGCCATACCCAATGCATGTAATCACCTATGAAGAAAATAGAACTAGAACCTGATCTATCTTATTGTGAGGATCCTATCATGATTCTTGATACTAGAGAACAAGTGTTGAGAAATCAAATGACTCATTTGGTAAAGGTTCATTGGAGAAACCATAAAATGGAAGAGGTGGTGTCGGAACCTAAAGAACTTATGATGAAGAACCATTCAAATATTTTTATGAAGTGATATTATAGAAATTTTAAGGATAAAATAATTTTTATCGATGGAAGAATGTAACACTCCAAGTTTCCATGGTATCATTTCTTTTAAATAATTCTACAGCTTGCGCGGCATGCTACATCAAGTTTGAGCACACCATGACCTATCAAATTAGCCGTTTAAAAATAGATTACGAATAATATTAACCAAATTATAGAATTTGTATATTTTTTTTCAAAATATATTTATTTTTTGAATTCAGAATATCAAAATTATCATATAGTGAATTTTTGGTATATTACTAAAATTTTAATTTTTTGATGAATAGTGAACAATACTGCGTTGTTGGTAAAAAAACGAATTTTTCATTTAAATAATTTTTTTTACTGTAAATTGATTTTAATGTCAAAATTGATAAATAATACATATATTAATCCAATATAGTTAATTTTAATTATTTTATAATAGAATTAGATATAAAAATTTATTGAACTTTTGAAGGTCTCTTTTACCCGCCTTCTACCACATCTATGATATTTTCATTAAACATAATTTTACCTCTTCTATGAATAGAATTTCAAAAAATTACATACATGGTTGTAATAAATAAGAAAAATTTGGTCTAATAGGATCAAAATAATTTTTGGTGAATAGTAACTTTTGGATTTTATTTACCACAGTTAAAGGTAAGTAAAGTAATTAAAGGTAGAAATAATATTATAATAATATAATATTACCCTAAAACATGTTCTAATTTCATTGGATAAGTGTTTTTAGAAAAAAATAAACCTTAGGTTTAAAATATTATTCTTTTAAGCCACTTGTGTTAGATTAAGATATTTATTATATTTTATTTAAAGAAGAGTTAAAAATGTCATATTCAAATTTTAATAACAATATAAATTTTAATATAAGGTTATGTAAGTGATATGGTCAACTATAAATAGTATTTATAAAGTTTAAAATTTTATCTAAATAATGACAATTTATTTATAATATTAGAAAATATATAATTAAATAAAATGATGACACAATAGTGATTTAGTAATTGAATTATTAAATGAGGAATCAATTAAATGATATAAAAAATACTAAAATAAGTATAATTTTACTTAATTAATGATAGAAAAGATTTTTTTAGATACAATATACATGTTAGTGACATATTTTAAATATTGGTTTAAAGTTATCATTTTTTTGATATTTTTAAAAATGAAAATACAGAATAGTATCAAAATTGACATAAATGATAGTCTAAAATATATAATATTTTTATTAAATGTTAAAAAATTTATAAAAATACCAGGATTCTCTAAATAACTACAATAGTGTTAATTATTTCATAAATGATCCAATTGGGGTTATTTTGGAATTTTATAGTAATTATATTAACCCTATATTACAAAAATACAAGAAGAGACGGTAAGAGTTAAACTGTTTAACTAAGGGTTAAACACAAAAGATAAGGTTCCTTTTGTGACCTAAACTTGCCTAAAAATAATTATGTGAGAGTATTTAGACCCATCCTCATATTATACTCTAAATAAATAACTTTTTTAACTAATTTAAACCAAAAATAAATTTATAATAATTTAATATGTTAAGATCTTCAAAAGTGACCCTCACCTCTCTTATAAAAGGGAACTTCTCCTTATGTTTTATTTAAAAATGTAATGCTTTTTAGTTCAGCCAAAAAATACCCATTAATCATTTCAAATTCCCTCACGTAATCTTAGATCCAACACCTTGGGAATAAAGCTAGCCTAATGAGTCATTTTGTGAAAATAAAATGGTGACACACGAAAAAGATGTAATTTTTTTATCACCACTTTCCATGTTCTTTTCTTATTATACTTCCACTTTCTATGTTGTTTCCATATCAGAATAATAAATCCAATATCATCCATATACTGAGATGTTATTATAATCATGGTACAACAATATTCCCCATTTTATTCATCATATGAATAATAATACGACCATACATGCCTACGTACGGCTTACCATCTCCACATAGTGGTGTAATTTGTTATTAAACCCAATATTAATTGGATGTGTATAATGATGAGTATAATGGATATAAATAATTAATATAACATGATAATTATTCTGTATAATTAATATACCATCCAATTTCATACTATTTATCGATCAAGGTAATGATACCGTTGCTCGGGCGTACGTACATCCAACTGTCTCCACGACATGGTGAGATTCATTCTCCCCATTAACCATTAAAGAATGATTATAAAATTTATATGATGCGTAAAAATAATAATTATGAAATTAATATGATTATTTATATGAATAAAAACATCCTTTTTATAACAAACAAGACTTACAGAAAAAAACATGCATTGGAAAATAAAGTAGTTAACACCCCAAATAATGGTAACACTGAAATATTGTTAACAAAATTATATAAGAGTATAATATATGATATCATAAATATGGATATGGTTCAGGTGTAATTTAATGACATGTTTTAACCAATATATATGATTCTAAATCAATAATGGAATGTATAAGGTAAGGGTTAAATTAATAATCTCTTTATTATCTGAGATTGTTTATACGTAAGTATCTACCGGGACATCCTTATCATGCATGTCCATGTTTCTTAAAATGTATTTCAAAATAATATCAAATTTTTTTAAAATAAAATTTTACCAATGTTTAACTTTTTATATAAAATGTCTTTAAAGGAATATTTCCTTCATTTTCCAAACAACGTACTTTATGACCTTTTCGACAAAATAAGGAAAGAATGTTTTTTTAAATTATATGTCATGAGAAACTATTTTACTTTATTACAAAACCTTAACATTTTGAAGAATAAATTATAATATTACAATGTTACTTTAAAAATATATTTTTTTTATTTTTTTAATTATGTGGGTTTTAAATGATTTCAAAGTAAAATGGATATTTATCTAAAATAGTTTTAATGAATTTATTGGATTATTTTTATCTATGTCAAAATCCTTTGTTGGATTTTGCAATTTATTGAAGTTTATTTATTATGATTCAATATTATATATTGTCTTGAAGGTAATATGATATATTTGACTGTGAATGTACTATTTTTATACCATTCATGTTTTATGGTTAAATTATTAACATTTCATATGCTAGTTTAAATATGAATGTTTATGTTATATTTCACCATTTTTTCATATGAGGAATGCATTAGACTTAGTAAGTGACTATTAAGGACCACTATATCCCCTCGATGCATCGTTAGGTCTCATAAGACAAATTAGGGTCTCGTCACAAGGACTTGACTATATGCTTATGATATCTGACATTATGAATTTTCTCATTATGAGATTAGTTATTGATATTGCATGTGATTATTTTTCTAGTAGAATAGCCATTTAAAAGTTTAAATGGAATTAACTGATTTATTCATAACATATTATGCTAAATATTATGTTTAAAAGGCTTGTGTTTCAGTTTTATACCTTACCTTAAAAGTTTATTCTTATTTATCATAGCTTCCGCTAAAATGTTTATCCTTACTAAGAATCTAAGCTCACCTATTTCTTATGTTTCATTTATTCACAAGATGTGAATAATTATAATATGACCGACTTGTAGGTATTTTCTAAGGGATATGTGTGTGTTCAAAGGAGACACTATGTAGTTTTTCATTTCTTGATGTAATGTAAAACTTATGTTTGTTTCTAGTTTTTCCAAGGCTACTAAACTGATCATTACTTCATGATTTGTTATTCTTGTGATAATTCTAATGTAATAAAATAATGCACCGAATCTTGGAAACTGGGGTCTATGCATTACAACCTCCATGAATTTTGGAGTTCTATACTACCTGAATTATTTATTGGAAACTTCTATAAAAGTTAAGTGGGACCTCATGAAAAAATTAAATATTGATTTGTATCTTAATTTGATATAAGGATTATATAATATTTAGTATATATAATAATACAAACTGATTGGGGTTTTCTAGGGAAGTTTTATTCCTAGTAATGTTTGATTATAATGGAAATAGTAGTGGTGTTTCTTTAATGGAAGCAAGACAAAATTTATGAATAAAACAATTCTATATGTCATTTAAATAAATCATTTTCACTTAAATATTTATAATTTATGATTTTTCTTGAGTGTTGTGTGAGGATCTAATAAGTTTAGTGATTAGGGTGGAATTATTCCTATATTATAGTATACAAATTTCGATGGAGTCATTTCATATGAAATGGGTTTATATAGTGTATCATTTAGAGATTTTAAATTCAATAATCCGATGATGGGGTTAGTATTCCCAAAAAAATGTATATGAACTTGTGGATTGTTTATCTCACTTTAAGAACACTCTGAGAAATCACAAGTAACACTCACTTTTACATTTATTTTTTTCTATTTTCTATGGGAGTTTACTATTCAAAAAATTCATTTCATTAAATGAAGGTAAAATTAAGATTCATAAGCTTAATGGAATGGATTTTCGACTATAGAGAATGTATATAGAGTATCATGTAATTTAAAATAACCTTTATATTCTATTATCTAGTGTTCATTATGACAATATAAAGAATGAATAATAGAAATAATTGGATAGGAAGGCACTTGGGTTGCTGGGGATATAGTTGGAATGGACTGTTTATTTTAATATTAAGGAAGTGAACACTATAGATGAACTTATTTAAGTCCGAAAAGAATTGTAAAAGAATCCTAAAACACTTAATAATGTGTTCATGATTTATAGGTTATTTAGCATGATATTATCATAAGGAAGTCCAATAGCAGATCATGTGAATTATTTAAATATGATTCAAGGGTAGCTTGAATCTATGATGATGAAATTCATGGATGATGTATGGGTGTTTCTATTGCTTTCATCACTGTCTAAGTCCTAGGATTCAGTGGTAATAATAATTAATAATTTTTATATAAAGACTAATTTGGTGTTTGAGGAATCTAGGAATATGTTTATGAATGAATAACTCAAAATAAAATATTTCCAACCATTATCTAGTACCACATTCAATGCATAAGGAATAGAAAAATCACCTTAGATAGGAAATTGGAAGAAAAAATTATAATATAATTCATGAGAGAGGAGTTAAGGGAAATTTTTTAGTCCGGGTCTTATATATTGGAGTTGGGGGACGAAAAGATGTCTTAAGAAGTATTAAAAAGGTATAAGAAATTTTTTTGATTATCAATATTTTCAAGTTAAAATTTTATGAGTATAATTGAGTTAGTTAATAACTTATTTCTTAGTTTTTATATTCACATAGAGTAATTGGTGATTAACTCGAGAGAATCTTTCCACCCAATGACATAGTAAAGGCTCATGGAGTATCATGTGTCCAGAATATTTAGCGAGGTGAATTTGGAAGATGGTGAAGCTTTAGAGATCATGATGAAATGAGATATTAATGTCTAGATGAAGAATACCATCTCTTTACATTTTCCTCATACCATATGATAGTAAGTAGTGAGGTCCATTAAGTCTTGATAAAATAATGGGAGACTAATAATGTAATTAAAATTTACTTCCCCTCATATATTTGTAAAATCAAATAAAGAACATAAAATATTCTTTTATTTGTTATAAATAAATAGAAAATTTTACAACATTTATGCCAATATGATATTTACTAGAGAAATAAAAACTTCTAATTTGATATAACTTTTAAAAGTGGTACACGTACTTATGTATTGTGCTATGATAAGAATGATAACTTTAAGTATTAGAATCCCCATTTTCTAATCCGCCTTCTAAGGAGGCAAGTGAATAAGAGATTTCTGTCAATATAATAAATTTAGATTATATAATTCTTATGAATCTTCATGATCTATATCTTGAGAGAGTTATCCAGGAGAAGTTTAAGATATACAAGGTACTCTTCATGTGAAAACTTGAAGAGGGTGCACTGACTAAACCTCACTTAATCAATATAACTGAATAAATTATATGTTTAGTGATTCTAATGGTTTAAGATGCTCCAATAATTATTCACCAATTTTGTAATTACTTTACCCCCTCAGGTATTCTCTAACTTTATTATGAATTTTAATATGAAAAAAACTTATAAGTCTCTTTGAGATCTCCTTACTTTGATTCACCAGGTAAATACAGACATGAAGTTCAATTTTTGTGTGTGCTTATGGTGAACAAGGAGAAGGGAAAGTTGAAATTTCTAAATAAAAGAACTATTTCTATGTATTATTTGGAACACCTAACCAAGAGGATGAAGATCCAAGGGAAATTAAAGGAATATGAGACTATTTTCTTATCTTGTGGATGGGAAGGAAATTAGAATAGAAATTTCAATGAAATGTAGTAGATATTTCTACTTCTATTAAATTTGTGAAAATAATTATTCTATCTTATTTATTGGGTATTAAATAAAATATGTTTTCATATGTGAATTCAAATATATGAATAAATAATGTTCATATATATTAGTAAAATTTTGGTTCATTTTTTAAAAAGATGAAAAATGGTAATTTCTCGATCAGTATAAAGAAGTTAATAACTTCATAATTTCCTGATGGATTCAAGTTAATCCATTATTTTGTATTTATTATTACCAAAAAATATTATCTTAGTGTCTAATTTTAAATAAAAACACTATTTTTACTTATTGGAGTAAATTCTATTATGATATATCATACTGAACTAATATTTCAGCAATTCTTGAACCATATATATATTTAAAATTTCCTATTAATAATGAATATTAATATAAGACTTGGCATAAAAAATTATTCAAAGGTAATTATTTATTAATTAAAACTGATGGTAGTAGAAATATTTATATCTATAAGGGTTTTCTAGTATCTTTTGAGCTAATACACTAGATAAACTTACAAATTCATTATCAAATTTTTCCGAAGAAACATTTATCAATAAAATTTATACCAAAAAGCTACTATAGTATGATAAAAAAAACTATGTGAACTATTAAAGTGAAGCTAAGAGGTAATATCATATACATCATGATATTCCTTTGAGATATTTTTGAAAGGGTCAACGAATAAATTAATAGACTTGGTAGAGGGTATATGAAAATTTGGGTGGGATTTTCAGAGTGTATCATAACCAATTATTCATCGATCTATATTATGTGGAGTGATAGTATTCCAAAACACTAATTACATTATATAAATCATAGATGTTATATATTAAAAGGTATATTAGTGATATTTATTATTAGTATTTCATATCTTCAATAATTTCTTTTGAGACATGTTTCAAAAATATAAATACTATAACTAACCAAGTGACAAATATATTAACTAATAATTATCATATTAATTCCCAAATGGAAAAAATTATTATTGGTATAACTTCTATTGTTTAATTATGAACATTTGCTTATAGCTGGCTCTAGAAACAAATAAACATCAATGAAACACTAAATGAATCTCATTTAACTATCCTATAACCGATAAAGATATCAACATAAATTATTAGTTTAACATGACTATTTTTATATAACATCTAAGAAAATATATTTCAAGATAGTGGGAGAAGACTAAACAATAATATATTTTAGGGTCTAGATGTAAATTATTTGGAATTAGAATAAAAAACTTCACTAATCTTAGTGAGAGATATTTTTCCAAAGACACATATTATGTATGAAGTAAAAACCAAAGATGTGGGTTAATTTTCAGCAAGAAAGATGACACATTATTCATTATTAATAATGTATCCTAAAACAAAGAAGTAAATGTAAACATATTATGATTTAAAATTATGTATGAATTCACTAATAGAATCCACGAACCGAATTTCAATGGAACTATATTTTAGTTATTTTCCATATTAGATATTGTTGGTGAGTACTTAAGAGAAACTAAAGATGGATGGTATGATCAAGTAACAATAAGTCAAGATTGATTATTGATTTTTTTAAATACTATTAAAGATATAGTATATGAAAGTACCTTTACTCTAATCATCATACTAAAATCCGTTTGAATTTTAATTATCACAGAAACCTCATATGATCAAAATATTGGGTGGTTAGATATCAAGGATACTTTTATTAAATGAAAGCCCTATGGAAAAATTCTACATAACACAACATAAAGGGATGGTGAAACCAATAAATTCCAATAAGATATGAAAATTTCATTAATCCATTTTGGATAAAATTAAGCATAGTGATTATAAAATATTAATTTGGATTGAGGTAGTTCTATGTGTTATCAAGAGGTTAGTGGGAGTGTTATCTGTTTCAAGATAGATATTTGGATATTATATGAGAAAAAATTCTTATTATTACCAGTTTCTTAAATACTAAGTTAATATTTTTGTTTGATAATGATATAACAAATAAATTAGGTTCTGAGGTATAAGATATAAAGATTCAAATAAATTGATTTCTCAATCTAGTTATAGTACTTATATTTAAAATATGTAACTATCATGTATGAATTATATCCTAAGTCACATTGTATGAATTCTCACCCAAATAACATGTGTGGGAACAAGATGATATTATAGATAGGATTTCGCATCCTCGCAATATTTTAATCTATATCATATGACTGAATATATGTCATGAACCAAGCCAGATACCCTGATACCCTAATAACTAGGCCGGTCCTAACCCAAACCAAAGGGAATTCCCAATCCCCATGGGTTGGAGACTAGCACCTGGCATGTCACGACCCGTCCTTAGGGCCCGTGCCGTGACTACCCCAAGCCCGCCTTCCATAGGCCAGGGGCTAGCGACTAGCACCAAGGCGTAAATCCCGTTAAAGGGAAGGCATTTTCTCTGTAAATTAAACAAGCACCACAGAGTAATCAAGCGGAAAAAGTAAACACTAAGTAAAAGCTGGTACAAGAGTGAAGTGCGGAAAAGTAAGTGGGCCAGTATACAAACCCAGACTGAAAGAAAAGTACAACTCGAAAGGGAAAACAATAACTGAAAGGTAAAGCCGCAACGACGAGCTATCCACTAGGAATCCCACCTGAAGTGTGGGTACATAAAAGCCTCCACTGCTCCACGGGTCCAGCCTACCGCTCCGGGTACGTCCCGCCCGGTGGTCCACCTCCAGGCACCATCCTGATCCGCAAGCCTCCACCACGATCAGTGCTGTCCGTCGTCTGCAACCAACACAATGTAGTTCGGGCATAGCCCGTGCAGGGGTGAGTATAAGCTACTCAGTAGGGACCCCGAGACCCCCGAAGGTCTCCCAAAATCCAAAAAATATAAACCACAAAGGAAAGATACAATCACGAAGTAACAACCGACACTGCTTAGGTATATGCCGATACATATACCTAATTCATCAATTCCAATACGCTCTAACATCCAAGCCCAAGTACAACTCAGTCCACACAGTAAAGCATACGTATTCCACACAGGAAATCAAAACGTAATCCACACAGGATAGCACAACACAATCCACATAGGAAAGCAAATAGGATTCAGCTCACACATGAATACTTCTTCGAAAGACGATAGAGATGATTACTGATACATCTAAGTCGTAGGACCCACATAGGATCGATAGGTACTAACCCCCGCAATGACCCACCCAGGATCGGTAGGAAACTAACCCCCGCAATGACCTACAGAGGATCAGACCCACATAGGATCTGTAGGCGCTGGCTCACACAGAACCGCTTAGCGCTGACCCATACAGGATCGGACCCACACAGGATCGGTAGCACTAATCCACACAGGATCACTGAGTGTTGTAGTCTTCGTCGTCGAATCCACTGAGGATCTATGAACAGTCGTCGTCGCAGTCACAGTAGCAGTCGCAGACAGCTCTAGGGTTCCCGCACACAGCAAGCTCGTTCAGGAGGGTCCGCTCCACGAGCCGAGAGGCTGATACATAAACTGAAAAATTGTCCAGAGCTGATGTATCCAAAGTTCCGTATCGTCAACAGGAACTCAACGTCGCAGACGGCACGTCAATCGGACGCCCGGTCTGAGAGTTATTGGCTTTTTCGTCCCAGGGGCCCGATTGGTTTTTAAGGAAAAACCAACCCGACCGTTCTCCACCTGCATCCAAACCTTAGGCGGAGTAAGCCAAAAGATCTGTCTCACTAAGAGGAATCCAATAAAGTTGACGACACGTCAACTGGACGTCCGTAGCTCAAGATATGAGCGTTTCCGCTCCGAGGGCCCGGTTGGTTTGGTGTACGAACCAACCCGGCCGAATTCAAAGTAATTCGAAACCTTGAGTGCGATATACCGAAACGACCTTCTCGATTCAAGGATCGCATCGCAACTGACGGTGCATCGATCGAATGTCCGTAGCCCATGTTGTGAGCAAAAGACCGAAGACGGTCCAAAAACGGGGGTTTCGGGCCCGGACCGACCCGACCCGAGACCCCCCAGTCGGCCCGAACCGAGTCGACCCGCCCCAGGTCCGGGTCAGCCCGGCCCGACCGATCCTGCTGGGCACAGTGCGCTGGCCAGCTCGGCCAGTGGCCGAGCGTTTCGGCAAGGGGGGGGGGGGGGGCTGCCCCCTTGGTGAAATCGCTGCCCCCCAATTAAGGGGGCCGTTTTGCATAAAATGATGGGGGAATTAATTCCCTCGGCTCCCCTTTGTCCGGCCGGCCCGTACTGGCCGGCCGGTTCTGCCGACAAGGACCGGCGACGGCCGGTCCTTTCCTCCATCGCCGACACCGGTGGCCTCGAACCGGCCGCCGGTCACCCTGCTCCGCCGTGGCCGGAACCAGCCCCGGCTTGATTCATCCGGCGCGGTGCGACGGCATCGCGCCCCTCCACCGCGGCCCCACTCCGGCCGCGGAGTCTTTGGTTTTCTTTGACTCGGTGCAACGGCGTTACGTCCTTGATCAACTTCATGGTGCGGCGCGACGACGTCACGTATTACTTGCCGTGCGATTCCCACGTGGTGCGACCGCACCACGCCATTCCATCCAAACCACAAAGTATCAACAAGGGTAAAGAGGAGGGTCGACCGTGTTTGTGCGGTCCTGCCCCCTCTCCTTAAACGATAACATTTTTTCGAATATCCACGAAGATCGACAAACTAGAATCATGAACGGAAAAAATAATTAAATAAAATAAACCCCTACCTCGGTTTCAAGAATGGTGCACGTCAACGAGCCGCGGAAGACGACCGTCGCAGAGGTCGGGCGTTGCGGAAAACGAACATCGATTCTGTTGTCGTCGAGGTGCGTCCGAAGAGGAAACGTCATTGGAGAAGTTCTCCGCATTCTTCGGCGGAGATGTTCTTCCTTGAATAACGGTGTTCTTCGTCGGAGTCTGAGGTGTTCTTCACATTCTTCATCGAAGATGTTCTTCATTGGAGATGAAGAAGATCTTCACGCTTCTCAAAACCTCTCAAAGTGGCATAAACTCTAACATTAATAAAATAAGCCCAAGTCTTAATCTATTAACCCAACTTAACCTTTTGAATTACAAGAGTTTTAAATTTAATTAACCACACTTAACTCACCTCATTAAAATTACACAAGTTGTCAAATTAAATGAAGGGGAGTCAATGGGGAGTTTAAGAGTTGAAGAATATGAAGGGGTGGGTTCGTGTGGGCCCCACCACCCTTATAACCTCCCAATGGAGGTTGGGTAGTTACCCAACTTCCACCCACAGCCTTAAAACACAAAAGGAAAATAAAAATTGTAGAATAATAATAAATTAACTTCCTCAATTTTTATCATCCACACCCGTGATAACGCAACTCCGGAACAGGAGTTCCTAAGAAATTACCGGCGCTTCGGTTCCATCGGTGCCCTCAGAATCTGATTCTGGGCACCAGTTCAAAAGTTATAAATTCCTGCTCGTTCGTTCACTGAACGTACACGAGCTAAACTTCGGATTGAAATTCCGGGCACTCTGGGCCTCGGAATCAAGTGCCGTCTGAAACTGTGTTCTTGTAAAATTCCAAAAAAAATTAAGAAAAAATTTCCCTTGAATTTTACGGGTCTTTACATTACTCGCACCTCAGGGCTTTACATCCCTGTAAAGATACATCGAAAACTAGGGAAACAAATGAGGGTGCTGAGCATGCATCTGAGCCTCCCGCTCCCAAGTGCTCTCCTAGAGGTTCCTGTGCTGCCATCTAATGCACACTAGAGGAATCGACCATCCATGTAGGACCCGCTCCTGTTGATCCTCGATCTCTACTTGGACCTCCAAAAAAGTCCCCCCATCATCAACGTCTAGCTCCCCATGGTCAATGATGTGCGCCGGGTCATGCACGTATCTCCTCAGTTGAGATACGTGGAAGACGTCGTGCACCCGGTGCAACTGAGGTGGTAGAGCTAGGTGATAAGCCACCTCACCAATCCTTCTGAGGACCTGGAATGGTCCGATGAAGTGTGGAGACAACTTTCCGCCTCATCCAAATCTCCGTAATCCACGTCGAGGTGAGACAAGAAAAAAGACGTGGTCGCCATCCTCGAACTCTAGTGGCATCCACCTCCTGTCAGCATAAAACTTCTGCCGGCTCTGAGCTGTCCTCATCTGCTCCTGGATGACCTGGACCTTCTCTGTCGTGGCCTGGACCATCTCCAATCCCACAAGTGCTGACTCCCCAGGGTCTTTCCAGCACAAAGGAGATCTGCAAGGTCGTCCGTACAATGCCTCATATGGTTCCATCCCGATGGTGGAGTGGTAGCTGTTGTTGTACACGAACTCCACCAAGGGTAGGTGGTCCTCCCAGCAGCGAACAAAGTCAAGGACGCATGCACGGAGCATATCCTCGAGAGTCTGAATGGTCCTCTCCGTCTGACCATCCGTCTGAGGGTGAAAGGATATGCTCAGACGTAGCTGCATCCCGAACGCCTCCTACAATCCCTTCCATAGCCGGGAAGTAAATCGAGCATCTCGATCGGAGACGATAGATGATGGAACTCCATTAAGCCGCACAATCTCCTGAACGTAAGGACGTCCTAAGATCTCCACTAAGCCCTGCTCTCTGATGGGTAAGAAGTGATCCGACTTGGTGAGTCGGTCGACAATCACCCAAATGGAGTCGTCACCTCTGGAAGTGCGTGGAAGTCCAGTCACGAAGTTCATAGATAAGCCGTCTCACTTCCACTCCGGAACCTCCAAGGGCTGTACCAAGCCTGCTGGTACCTGGTGCTCTACCTTCACCTGCTGGCAGGCGAGGCATCGAGAAACGAACTCTGCCACAACATTCTTCATGCCCGGCCACCAGTGCTATCGTCTGAGATCCTTGTACATCTTCGCCACTCCAGGATGTACCGCCAAAGGAAAAGTGTGAAACTCTCCCAGCACCTCCTCCCGTAAAGCAACTGGTACCAAGGTATGTCCTCCGAAAAGGACGTCGTGCTCTCCTCCAAAGGAGAAACCATCAGGCGCCTGTCCGAAGGATATCTGTGCACGCCGTGTCTCACAGTCAGCGTCCCCATGCTATGCCTCTCTGACCCGCTACAGTAGTGGAGGAGTGACTATGAGAGACTGGAGGAAGGCTGCTCCATCTCTATCCATGAAGGATATCTGCAAAGAGGCTAGCTGCTCTGTCACCTCCTCAAGTAGCTGAATTCCCTTCCTCCTACTAAGAGCATCGGCTACCACGTTCCCCTACCCAGGAGTATAGACTATCTCAAAGTCATAGTCCTGGAGAACTAGAGCGATCGCCTCTATCTCAGATTCAGATCCTTCTGAGAGAAGATGTATCTGAGACTTTGATGGTCAGAAAAGACTGTAAAGTGCTCTCCCATCAGATAGTGTCACCATGTCTTCAGAGAAAAGACCACTACTGCTAACTCTAGGTCATGGGTAGCGTAGTTCTGCTCATGCGGCCTCAACTGACGCGATCCATAGGCGATCACTGGCCGCTCCTGCATCAGGACACATCCGAGTCTGGTCCCTGATGCATCACAGTAGACTGCGTACCCTACTCCCTCCTCAGGCAAACTCAAGATAGGCGCGCTGGTCAATCTCTGTCTTAGCTCCTGGAAGCTCTGCTGACATCTATCTGACCACACGAAGGGTTTCCCCTTCTTCGTCAAAGATGAGAGTGGTGCCGCAACTATAGAGAAATTTGACACAAACCTCCGATAGTATCCAGCTAGTCCCAAGAAACTCCACACCTCCGTCATGCTCCTGGGTGCCTCCCAAGCTAGCACTGCCTCGATCTTCGCAAGATCCACTGCAACTCCCGCCTCAGAGATGACGTGTCCCAAGAAGTGGACCTCACGTATCTAGAACTGGTACTTCGAGAGCTTACTATAAAGCTAGTGCTCTCGGAGTGTGTCTAGTATAACCCGTAAGTGGTAGGTGTGCTCCTCCTCAGTCGTCGAGTAAATCAAAATGTCGTCGATGAAGACCACGACAAATCGATCGAGGTATGGCTGAAAGATCCTGTTCATGAGGGCCATGAACACTACTGGATAATTTGTTATTCCGAATGGAATAAGCAAGAACTCATAGTGTCCATACCGACATCTGAAGGTCGTCTTCTACACGTCCTCGTCTCGAACTCTGAGCTGATGATAGCCTGAACTGAGGTCTATCTTCGAGAACCACCATGCTCCCTTGAGCTGATAAAAGAGGTCATCAATCCTTGGTAGCAGATACTTGTTCCTCACTATCACCTGGTTCAGGCGATGATAGTCGAAAAAAAGTCGCAAGCTCGCGTCCGCCTTCTTGGCGAACAATATCGGGGAAGCCCAGGGTGAAACACTGGGTCGGATGAACCCCTTGCTCTGCAAGTCCTCCAACTGTACCCGCAGCTCTCGAAGCTCGGCGGGGGCCATCCGATATGCTGGAGTCGATATCGGGGCTGTCCCGGGGTACAAGTCAATGTAAAAGTCTACCTATCTGCGAGGAGGTAGCCCTGGAACGTCGTCGGGGAAAACATCTGCATACTGATCCACCATTTCAGGAAAACCAGGACTCTGCACATCAACTACTCCTAGGATGAGGCTAGCCAACTGATGAGTGATGGCCTGTCCTCTCCTCTGCGGAAGTCCATCCTGTCTTGTGAAGGCTCCCTTCTCACCAGTGAAGGTGAACCTGCTCCCGTCGGTGCGTACACATCGCACCTTGTGCCTAATACAGTCGATCTGTGCATGGAATGTAGACAACAAATCCATGCCCAAGATGATGTCGTAAGGCCTCGACACTGCTACAAGAAGATCCTAGTCAAAGCTCTCGCCTCCTAGAGTAAGCTCACACTACCAGCACCAATGCTTAATCGTCGAGTCTGCTCTCGTAGGAGTCTCTAGCCGTAAGGATCGAGCCAACGGCTCTGTCAGAATCTCTGAGCTCCGAACAAGGGTAGTGGCTATGAAAGAATGACTCGCTCCTGTGTCTATAAGAACTGCAGCAAGGGTGGAATAGACACAGATAGTATCTCGAATCATCTCGGGCGTGCCGTGGTCATAGGCCTCTGCTGCCTGGAGCTGTGCCTGTCTCTGTCCGCCAGCTCCCTATGGTCGGGGTGGACCTCCTGGTGGTGGTGGTGGTAGAGCCTCAAAGCGTCGCCCACCACCTGCTGCTCAGCTAGCTCCTCTGCCTCATCTACCTCCTCCCTGAGGACCGCCACGGTCGACCCTCTGCCTCTGCCTCGGTGGTCCCTCAACCGTCTGCTGCTCCACGACACGACGGGTCGGGCAGTCACGAGCCATGTGGCCCTGCCCGCCGCATGAGTAGCACTGCCCGCCTCTCCAAAGACTGGCTCCGTGCTATGTGCCCCGCACTACTGAGCCAGTGTCCTGAGGTCGTCTGCCTGAGGGTCTGGTCTACCTGGACCCATGATTCATCCATCAATTGACTACTGCAGAAGACTCTGCTACGTGTTGCCCTACGGTAGGTCTCGCTGCTGATGAAGGCTCAATAAGGAAGCTCTCAATCAAAAGGGCTCACTCCAGTACTCCTGCCTGAGTCGGAATGCTGAGGGAGATCAGAGATGCCCTGATCTCGTGTCTCAATCACTGCTCAAAGGTCTGGGCCCGGAACAATGGGTCCTGTACCATGTCTATCGAGTAGCGCGAGATATCGGTAAATCTCGCCGAGTACTGGGCGACCGTCATGCTGCCCTGCCGCAGCTGAAGAATCTCCTGGATGCGCACCGCACAGAGGGTGGCTAGGAAGAACTCCGAGCGGAAGAGGATCTCAAAGTCCTTCTAGAGAAGAGATGCCTCATCATGCACATGGAGCATCAAGCTCCACCATCTGCCTGCTGCTGCGTGCAGTAGGCTCGCTGCGAGGATCACCATGAGGTCTGCTAGTGTCCTCACTAATCTGAAAACTCTCACCACTGTCTCCAGCCAGTACTCAGCTGCCTAGGGTTTCATCTCCCCACAGAACCTGGGCGGTCGCTGGCGCTGGAACTCATGCAGTGCATTGAGGCGATGTGCATCGTCAGCGGATGGTGCTGGAAGCATCGGTGGCTCGGCGGGTAGGGCTACCGCCGATGCCACTGCTGACAAAGGGCCTTGCACCGAGGCCTCATCGCTCGGTGGGATGTCGTCACGCTCGACTCTGGGAACCCTAGCTAGCTGCCGTCGTGGGGCCATCCTGAAAAGGAAATAGGTGCGCCACGGTCAGAACAGTATACCTGGCGAGCTGATACAAAGTAATCACAAAGGAAACTTGAAACACACATGCAATCAATGTTTTCATGCATTAAGTCGGAAATCCGAAGTCAAGGTCCTGGTGTATGGATACGTCGGCCGCCGCACCAACACTGGACTCCTTGGACTGATAACCACACTCGATACGCTAAACACTATTGCTTCACATAGAAAAATATCAGAGTCCAAGTTCTGCGGGAGAACCGAACTCCTCTGATACCAATTTGTCATGACCCATCCTCGAGGCCCGTGCCGTGACTACCCCAAGCCCGCCTTCTATAGGCTAGGGGCTGGCGACTAGCACCAAGGCATAAATACCGGTAAAGGGAAGGCATTTCCTTTGTAAAGTAAACAATCACCATAGAGTAAGCAAGTGGAAAAAGTAAACACTAAGTAAAATATGGTACAAGATTGAAGTGCAGAAAAGTAAGTGGGACAGTATACAAACCCAAACTGAAAGTAAAGTACAACTCGAAAGGGAAAATAGAAACTGAAAGGTAAAGCCGCAATGACAAGCTATCCACTGGGAATCCCACCTGAAGGGTGGGTACAGAAAAGCCTCCACTGCTCCTCGGGTCCAGCCTACCGCTCCGAGTATGTCCCGCCCAGTGGTTCACCTCCAGGTACCATCCTGCTCTGAAAGCCTCCACCACGATCAGTAATGTCCGTCATCTGCAACCAACACAATGTAGTGCGGGCATAGCCCGTGCAAGGGTGAGTATAAGCTACACAGTAGGGACCCCGAGACCCCCGAAGGTCTCCCAAAATCCACAAAGGATAAACCAAAAAGGAAAGATAAAATAACGAAGTAACAACCGACACTACTTAGGTATACGCCCATACATATACCTAAGTCATCAATTCCAATACGCTCCAACCTTCGAGCCCAAGTACGATCCAGTCCATACAGGAAAGCATACATATTCCACACAGGAAAGCAAAACGTAATCCACACAGGATAGCACAACAAAATCCACATAGGAAAGAAAACAAGATTCAGCTCACACAGGTATACTTCTTCGAAAGAGGATAGAGATGATCACTGACCCATCTAAGTCTTCAGACCCACAAAATATCGATAGGTACTAACCCCCGCAATGACCCACATAGGATCGGTAGGAAACTAACCCCCACAATGACCCACACAGGATCGGACCCACACAGGATCTGTAGGCGCTGGCTCACACCGAACCACTGAGCACTAACCCACACAAGATCGGAACCACACAGGATCGGTAGCACTAATCCACACATGATCGCTGAGTGCTGTAGTCATCGTCGTCGAATCCACTGAGGATCTCTGCACAGTCGTCGTCGCAGTCACAGTAGAAGTC
Organism: Viscum album; assembly: GCA_963277665.1. Taxonomy (NCBI): domain Eukaryota; kingdom Viridiplantae; phylum Streptophyta; class Magnoliopsida; order Santalales; family Viscaceae; genus Viscum; species Viscum album. Next base: position 573,734,229 of record OY728151.1, read on the forward strand.
GCAACCAGCTCTAGGGTTCCCGCACACAGCAATCTCGTTCGGGAGGGTCCGATCCACGAGCCGAGAGTCTGATACATCAACTGACACATAGTCTAGAGTTGATGTATCCAATGTTCCGTATCGTCAACAGGAACTCAATGTCGCAGATGGCGCGTCAATCAGACGCCCGGTCTAAGAGATATTGGCTTTTTCGTCCCACGGGCCCGATTGGGTTTTAAGGCAAAACCAACCCGACCATACTCCACCTACATCCAAACCTCGGGCGGAGTAAGCCAAAAGATCTATCTCACTAATAGGAATCCAACAAAGTCGACGGCACATCAACTGGATGTCCGTAGCTCAAGATATTAGTGTTTCTGCTCAGAGGGCCCGGTTGGTTTCATGTACGAACCAACCCGGCCGAACACAAAGTAATCCGAAACCGTGAGTGCGATATACCAAAACGACCGCCTCGATTCAAGGATCTCATCGCAACTGACGGTGTGTTGATCAGATGTCCGTAGCCCAAGTTTTTGCAAAAGACCGAAGATGGTCCGAAAACGGGGGTTTCGGGCCCGGACCGACCCGACCCGAGACCCCCTGGTCGGCCCGAACCGGGTCGACCTGCCCCGGGTCCGGGTCGGCCCTGTCACGACCCGCCCTCGGGGTCCGTGCCGTGACTACCCCAAGCCCGCCTTCCATAGGCCAGGGGCTGACGACTAGCACCAAGGCGTAAATCCCGGTAAAAAGGGAAGGCATTGCCTTTGAAACGTAAACACACACCACAGAGTAAACAAGCGGAAAGTAAACACTAAACAAACAGAGTACGACTGAAAGTGCGGAAAAGTAAATGGGCCAGAATACAAACCCAAACTGAAAGTAAAGTACAACTCAAAAGGGAAAAACAGCAACTGTAAAGTAAAAGCCGCTACTCCGAGCTGTCCACCGGAAATCCCACCTGAAGGGTGGGTACAGATAGCTCCTCTGCTCCACGGGTCCCGCCGTCTGCTCCGTGCACGTCCCGCCCAGTGGTCCACCTCCGGGTACCGTCCCGCTGTGCAAGCCTCAGCTAAGGTCAACGCTGTCCGTCGTCTGCAACCAACACAACGTAGTGCGGGCGAAGCCCGTGCAGGGGTGAGTATAAGCTACTCAGTAGGGACCCCGAGACCCCTGATGGTCTCTCAAATCCACAAAGGATAAACCACGAAGAAAAGTACAAACATGAAGTAACAACTGACACAGCTTAGGTATATGCCCATACATATACCTAAGTCATCAATTAAAATACACTCCAACCTCCGAGCCCAAGTACAACTCAGTCCACGCAGGAAAGTATACATATTCCACATAGGAAAGCAAAATATAATCCACACAGGATTGCACAACACAATCCGCACAGGAAAACAACAGGATTCAGCTCACACAGGTATACTTCTTCAAGGACGATAAAGATGATCACTGATCCATCTAAGTCGTCGGACCCACGAAGGATCGATAGGTAACTAACCCCCGCAGAAGACCCACACAGGATCGGGCTCACACAGAACCTGTAGGCGCTGGCTCACACAGAACCGCTGAGCGCAAGGACCCACACAGGATCGGGCTCACACAGAACCTGTAGCACTGATCCACGTAGGATCGCTGAGTGCTGTAGTCGTCGTCGTCGAATCCACACAGGATCTCTGTACTGTCGTCGTCCAATCCACACAGGATCTCTGTACTGTCGTCGTCAAATCCACACAGCATCTCTGTACTGTCGTCGTCCAATCCACACAGGATCTCTGTACTGTCGTCGTCAAATCCACACAGGATCTCTGTACTGTCGTCGTCAAATCCACACAGGATCTCTGTACTGTCGTCGTCGCAGTCACAGTAGCAGTCGTAGCAGTAGAACAGTCGCAGCCAGCACTAGGGTTCCCGCACACAGCAAGCTCGTACGGAGGGTCCGCTCCACGAGCCGAGAGGCTGATACATCAACTGTCATGAAGACCGAAGTTGATGTATCCAAAAGTTCCGTATCGTCAACAGGAACTCAACGCAACAGACGACGCGTCGATCGGACGCCCGGTCTGAGAGTTATAGGCATTTTCGTCTCCGGGGCCCGGTTGGTTTTTAAGGAAAAACCAACCCGACCGTACTCCACCTGCGTCCAAACCTCGGGCGGAGTATGCCAAAAGATCCGTCTCACTAAGAGGAACACTACGCGACTGACGGCACGTCAATCGGACGTCCGTAGCTCAAGATATGAGCGTTTCCGCTCCGAAGGCCCGGTTGGTTTCGTGAACGAACCAACCCGGCCGAACTCAAAGTAAACCGAAACCTTGAGTGCGATATACCGAAACGACCGTCTCGATCCAAGGATCGCGTTGCCGCAGACAGTTCGTCATTCGGAGGTCCGAGGCTCAAGTTATGAGCCAAAAACCGAAACTGGTTCGAAACGGGGGGGTCCGGGTCCGGGCCGACCCGACCCGACCCCCCCTGGGTGGCGGCGCGGCGGCGGGCCGCGGGGGCGGCGGGCCGCGGGGGCGGCGGCGGCGGGCCGCGGTGGCGGCGGCGGCGGGCCGCGGCGGCGGCGGCGGGCCGCGGCGGCGGCGCTGGGCGCCGCACGTGGTTGGCACGCGGGGCTATGCCCCGCGTTTTTCTTCAAGGCGGCACGGCCTTGAGCCGTGCCTTTGCCAAAAAAAACAGCCCCCGCAAGTGGGGGCCGGCTTGATAAAACCGGGGGGCTGTTGCCCCCCCTCCTTAATTGAACCGCCCCCCCCTCATTAAGAGGGGGGTTTGTTGAACCGGCCGGGGGATTTATTCCCCCGGTTTTTATGATATCCGGCCGGCCAGCTGGCCGGCCGGTTTTTACCAACGGGACCGGAATTTCCGGTCCCGCCCTCGACTTCCGACGCCGGCGGCCCGGCCGCCGGTCTCCTCTCCCGCCGCGGCCTGGAACCGGCCGCGGTCTTCTCGTCCCGCCGCGGCCCGGAACCGGCCGCGGTGTTCGTCGTCCGGCGCGGTGCGACGGCACCGCGCCCCTTTCGCCGTGCCATGAATCCTTCCAACACGGCGCGACGGCGTCGCGTTCTTGAAGACTCTCCTCGGCGTAGCGCGGCGGCGTTGCGGAAAAAAATAAGCATGTTCATCCGTGTGGTGCGACGGCACCACGCCACTTGCTTCCACCCGCATGAATAAAACGAGAACTAAGGAGGGGGGGTTCGGCCGTGTTCATGCGGTCCGACCCCCCTCACGTTAAATAATAACATAACTAAAGAAAATCTAAAAGCCTCACGTTTAGTCATGCTAAAATCCATGATTCAAGAATGGAATAAAATAATCAATAAATAACATCCCCTACCTCTGGTTTGAGATTCAAAGAATCTTCTACGTTCCGCGGAAGACGGCGTCGCGGAAGTCGGGCGTCGCGGTCGTCGTTCGTCAAATCCGTTGACGAAGAGTTACGTCCGATGCGACACGTTGTTGGCGGATCTTCGTTTGCCGACGAAGAAGGCCCGAGGAGGATGCAGCGTTCCCTCTTGTTGACACCGAGGACGAAGAAGAGAGGCGTCGTTCTTCGTCGGAGTTTGAGCGTTCTTCGTCAAGATGAACGTTCTTCGTCAAGATGAAGAAGATGGAGGAGGAGCTCTCAAATGAAATCCACACAAGTTGGCTAACAAAATAAAATAAGGTCTCTCCTTATTTTATTTACCAAGCCTAGGAATTCAAAACTTCAAAATTCAAACATAACACTTAATTAATTAACATGTCATGTGTAATTAATTTGATGTTAAGTTTACAAACAATTAAGAGGGAGAGAGGGGAGTTTAAAGGGGAAGTTGAGAGGTTTAGGTTCGTGTGGGTCCCACCACACTTAATCCTCTCAAAGTAGGTTAAGTGGGTGTGGGTCCCACCCCCAACTCCTTTTGAGAGGAGTTAACCTACAAAAGTGAAATAAAAAGAATCCACATTTTTTTATTCAACTTTTTATAATTCTCCCAAAAACTAACTTTCGTCCCGCAACAAACGCAACTCCCGAAAGGGTCTCTTTAAGCGAATATCGGCGCTGCGAGTTCATTGGTGCCCTCGGATTTCAATTCCGAGCACCGGATCAAAAGTTAGGAATTCCCGCTCGTTCGTTCACTGAACGTACCCGAGCCCAAACTTCGGAAATTAATTCCGGGCACTCCGGGCCTCGGAATCAGGTGCCGTCTGAAACCGCGCTCTTGTAAAATTCTAAAGAAAATTAAGAAAAAAATTTTCCTTGAATTTTACGGGTCTTTACATTACTCCCACCTCAGGGCTTTACGTCCCCGTAAAGCTACATCAAAAACTAGGGAAACCAAAAGAGAGTACTGAGCACGCATCTGAGCCTCCCGCTCCCATGTGCTCTCCTGGAGATTCCCGTGCCGCCATCTGTTGCGCACAAGAGGAATCGATCACCCATGTAGGACCCGCTCCTGGATGACATGGACCTCCTCTGACGTGGCCCGGACCATCTCCGGTCCCACTAGAGCTGCAAGATTTCTCTTTTGCCGAAAAGAGAAATCTGGTCTCATCCCCTGGATGAACCACATTCTTTGCCTAAAACAGTCAATCCTAACATGGATGATACTAATCCATACTAAGGATGACGTCGTAAGGCCTCGACGCTACTACTAAGAGATTCAACCGTTACTCTCGCCTCCAAGGGTTGAGTCACACTGTCGGCATCAGTGTGTGGTAACTGGGTCTCCTCCAGTAGATGTCTCACAAGTGAGGGTCAAGTCAACAGCCAAAACTGGAACCTCTTAGTAACATTACGATAGAGGACAGGAACGAAAACATCACAAGGTATGCGTCTTTTATTAATGCAGCTCGTAATACAAGACGCTACACAAAAGCAACAAGGAACCAGAAGTACAAAGGATGTATCCACTAGTTCTGCTCCTGTCCATCGGCTCCCAGGGCTCCATGATCGAAGGCCTCGGCTGCCTGAAGCTGAGCTCTCCCCTGCGGTCGGGGTGGACCTCCTGGTGGTGGTGGTGGTAGAGCCTCAAAGCGTCGGCCACCACCAGCTGCTCGTCCAGCTCCTCTGCCTCGTCCGCCTCCTCCCTGCGGACCGCCACGGTCGAACCTCTGCCTCTGCCTAGGTGGTTCCTCAACCGTCTGCTGCTCCTCCGCATGGCGGGTCGGGCAGTCACGAGCCATGTGGCCTCGCCCGCCGCATGCATAGCACTGTCTTCCACTCGAAAGACTGGCTCCGCGTTGTGTGTCCTGCACTGCTGAGCCAGTGCCCTGAGGTCTGGTCTGTCTGGACCCCTGAGTCATTCGCCGACTGCCAGCTGCAGATGACTCTGCCACGTTCCGTCCTGCGGTGGGTCTCTGTGCTGGTGTAGACTCAGCAAGGAAGCTCTCGATCAGAAGGGCCCGCTCCAGTACTCCTGTCTGAGTCGGTATGCTGAGGGAGATCAGCGATGCCCTGATCTCGTGTCTCAAACCCTGCTCGAAGGTCCGGGCCCGGAAGAATGGGTCCCGTACCATGTCGGTCGAGTAGCGCGAGAGATCGGTAAATCTCGCCGAGTACTGGGCGACCGTCATGCTGCCCTGCCGCAGCTGTAGAAGCTCCTGGATACGCACCGCACGAAGGGTGGCTGGGACGAACTCCGAGCGGAAGATGCTCTCAAAGTCCGTCCAAAGAAGAGATGCCTCATCGTGCACCTGGAGCATCAAGCTCCACCATCGTCCTGCTGCTGCGTGTAGTAGGCTCGCAGCGAGGATCACCATGAGGTCTGCTGGTGTCCTCACTAGCCTAAACACTCGAACCACTGCCTCCAGCCAGTCCTCTGCTGCCTGGGGATCCGTCTCCCCGCGAAACCTGGGCGGTCGCTGGCGCTGAAACTCATGCAGTGCGCTGAGGCGACGTGCATCGTCAGCGGCTGCTGCTGGAAGCATCGGGGGATCGGCGGGTAAAGCTACTGCCGGTGCCACTGCTGACAAAGGGCCCTGCACCGAAGCCTCGTCGCTCGGTGGGCTGTCGTCTCGCTCGACTCTCGGAACCCTAGCTGGCTGCCGTCGTGGGGCCATCCTGAAAAGGAAACAGGTGCGCCACGGTTAGAACAGTATACCTGGTGAGCTGGCACAAGTAATCACAAGGAAAACTTGAGACTTTCATAAAGCAGATCAGTATACCCGGTGAGCTGACACAAGTAATCACAAAGAAAACTTGAAACACACACGCAATCAATGTTTTCGTGCATTAAGTCGGAAATCAGAAGTCAGGGTCCTGTGTACGGATACGTCGGCCGCCGCACCAACACTGGACTCCCTGGACTGATAACCACACTCAATACGCTAAAAATTATTGCTTCACATAGAAAAGATCAGAGTTCGCGGTAGAACCGAACTCCTCTGATACCAATTTGTCACGACCCGCCCTCGGGGTCCGTGCCGTGACTACCCCAAGCCCGCCTTCCATAGGCCAGGGGCTGGCGACTAGCACCAAGGCGTAAATCCCGGTAAAAAGGGAAGGCATTGCCTTTGAAACGTAAACACACACCACAGAGTAAACAAGCGGAAAGTAAACACTAAACAAACAGAGTACGACTGAAAGTGCGGAAAAGTAAATGGGCCAGAATACAAACACAAACTGAAAGTAAAGTACAACTCAAAAGGGAAAAACAGCAACTGTAAAGTAAAAGCCGCTACTCCGAGCTGTCCACCGGAAATCCCACCTGAAGGGTGGGTACAGATAGCTCCTCTGCTCCACGGGTCCCGCCGTCTGCTCCGTGCACGTCCCGCCCAGTGGTCCACCTCCGGGTACCGTCCCTCTGTGCAAGCCTCAGCTAAGGTCAACGCTGTCCGTCGTCTGCAACCAACACAACGTAGTGCGGGCGAAGCCCGTGCAGGGGTGAGTATAAGCTACTCAGTAGGGACCCCGAGACCCCTGATGGTCTCTCAAATCCACAAAGGATAAACCACGAAGAAAAGTACAAACACGAAGTAACAACTGACACAGCTTAGGTATATGCCCATACATATACCTAAGTCATCAATTAAAATACACTCCAACCTCCGATCCCAAGTACAACTCAGTCCACGCAGGAAAGTATACGTATTCCACATAGGAAAGCAAAATATAATCCACACAGGATTGCACAACACAATCCACACAGGAAAACAACAGGATTCAGCTCACACAGGTATACTTCTTCAAGGACGATAAAGATGATCACTGATCCATCTAAGTCGTCGGACCCACGAAGGATCGATAGGTAACTAACCCCCGCAGAAGACCCACACAGGATCGGGCTCACACAGAACCTGTAGGCGCTGGCTCACACAGAACCGCTGAGCGCAAGGACCCACACAGGATCGGGCTCACACAGAACCTGTAGCACTGATCCACGTAGGATCGCTGAGTGCTGTAGTCGTCGTCGTCGAATCCACACAGGATCTCTGTACTGTCGCCGTCCAATCCACACAGGATCTCTGTACTGTCGTCGTCAAATCCACACAGGATCTCTGTACTGTCGTCGTCCATTCCACACAGGATCTCTGTACTGTCGTCGTCAAATCCACACAGGATCTCTGTACTGTCGTCGTCGCAGTCACAGTAGCAGTCGTAGCAGTAGAACAGTCGCAGCCAGCACTAGGGTTCCCGCACACAGCAAGCTCGTACGGAGGGTCCGCTCCACGAGCCGAGAGGCTGATACATCAACTGTCACGAAGACCGAAGTTGATGTATCCAAAAGTTCCGTATCGTCAACAGGAACTCAACGCAACAGACGGCGCGTCGATCGGACGCCCGGTCTGAGAGTTATAGGCATTTTCGTCTCCGGGGCCCGGTTGGTTTTTAAGGCAAAACCAACCCGACCGTACTCCACCTGTGTCCAAACCTCGGGCGGAGTATGCCAAAAGATCCGTCTCACTAAGAGGAACACTACGCGACTGACGGCACGTCAATCGGACGTCCGTAGCTCAAGATATGAGCGTTTCCGCTCCGAAGGCCCGGTTGGTTTCGTGAACGAACCAACCCGGCCGAACTCAAAGTAAACCGAAACCTTGAGTGCGATATACCGAAACGACCGTCTCGATCCAAGGATCGCGTTGCCGCCGACGGTTCGTCATTCGGAGGTCCGAGGCTCAAGTTATGAGCCAAAAACCGAAACTGGTTCGAAACGGGGGGGTCCGGGTCCGGGCCGACCCGACCCGACCCCCCCCCCCTGGGCGGCGGCCGGCGGCGGCGGCGGCGGCGCGGCGGCGGCGGTGCGGCGGCGCGGCGGCGGCGGGCGGCGGCGGCGGCGGCGGGCCGCGGCGGCGGCGCTGGGCGCCGCACGTGGTTGGCACGCGGGGCTATGCCCCGCGTTTTTCTTCAAGGCGGCACGGCCTTGAGCCGTGCCTTTGCCAAAAAAAACGGCCCCCGCAAGTGGGGGCCGGCTTGATAAAACCGGGGGGCTGTTGCCCCCCCTCCTTAATTGAACCGCCCCCCCCCTCATTAAGAGGGGGGTTTGTTGAACCGGCCGGGGGATTTATTCCCCCGGTTTTTATGATATCCGGCCGGCCAGCTGGCCGGCCGGTTTTTACCAACGGGACCGGAATTTCCGGTCCCGCCCTCGACTTCCGACGCCGGCGGCCCGGCCGCCGGTCTCCTCTCCCGCCGCGGCCCGGAACCGGCCGCGGTCTTCTCGTCCCGCCGCGGCCCGGAACCGGCCGCGGTGTTCGTCGTCCGGCGCGGTGCGACGACACCGCGCCCCTTTCGCCGTGCCATGAATCCTTCCAACACGGCGCGACGGCGTCGCGTTCTTGAAGACTCTCCTCGGCGTAGCGCGGCGGCGTTGCGGAAAAAAATAAGCATGTTCATCCGCGTGGTGCGACGGCACCACGCCACTTGCTTCCACCCGCATGAATAAAACGAGAACTAAGGAGGGGGGGTTCGGCCGTGTTCATGCGGTCCGACCCCCCTCACGTTAAATAATAACATAACTAAAGAAAATCTAAAAGCCTCACGTTTAGTCATGCTAAAATCCATGATTCAAGAATGGAATAAAATAATCAATAAATAACATCCCCTACCTCTGGTTTGAGATTCAAAGAATCTTCTACGTTCCGCGGAAGACGGCGTCGCGGAAGTCGGGCGTCGCGGTCGTCGTTCGTCAAATCCGTTGACGAAGAGTTACGTCCGATGCGACACGTTGTTGGCGGATCTTCGTTTGCCGACGAAGAAGGCCCGAGGAGGATGCGGCGTTCCCTCTTGTTGACACCGAGGACGAAGAAGAGAGGCGTCGTTCTTCGTCGGAGTTTGAGCGTTCTTCGTCAAGATGAACGTTCTTCGTCAAGATGAAGAAGATGGAGGAGGAGCTCTCAAATGAAATCCACACAAGTTGGCTAACAAAATAAAATAAGGTCTCTCCTTATTTTATTTACCAAGCCTAGGAATTCAAAACTTCAAAATTCAAACATAACACTTAATTAATTAACATGTCATGTGTAATTAATTTGATGTTAAGTTTACAAACAATTAAGAGGGAGAGAGGGGAGTTTAAAGGGGAAGTTGAGAGGTTTAGGTTCGTGTGGGTCCCACCACACTTAATCCTCTCAAAGTAGGTTAAGTGGGTGTGGGTCCCACCCCCAACTCCTTTTGAGAGGAGTTAACCTACAAAAGTGAAATAAAAAGAATCCACATTTTTTTATTCAACTTTTTATAATTCTCCCAAAAACTAACTTTCGTCCCGCAACAAACGCAACTCCCGAAAGGGTCTCTTTAAGCGAATATCGGCGCTGCGAGTTCATTGGTGCCCTCAGATTTCAATTCCGAGCACCGGATAAAAAGTTAGGAATTCCCGCTCGTTCGTTCACTGAACGTACCCGAGCCCAAACTTCGGAAATTAATTCCGGGCACTCCGGGCCTCGGAATCAGGTGCCGTCTGAAACCGCGCTCTTGTAAAATTCTAAAGAAAATTAAGAAAAAAATTTTCCTTGAATTTTACGGGTCTTTACAGGCCCGGCCGGGGCGCGTCCTGGCCAGGCGGCCAGCCTGGCTGGGCACAGCACACCCAGCGCGCTGGCCAGCTCGGCCAGTGGCCGAGCATTTCGGCAGGGGGGGGGGGCTTCCCCCATTTTGAAACCGCAGCCCCCCAATTAAGGGGGCCGTTTTGCATAGCCGACCAGGGGAATTAATTCCCCCGGCTCCCCTTTGTTCGTCCGGCCCGCACCGGCTGGCCGGTTCTGCCGACAAGGACCGGCGATGGCCGGTCCTTTCCTCCATCGCTGACACCGGCGGCCCGGAACCGGCCGCCGGTCACCCTGCTCCACCGCGGTCGGAACCGACCATGGCTTGATTCGTCCGGCGCGGTGCGATGGAACCGTGCCCCTCCGCCACGGCCCCGCTCTAGTTGCGGCATCTTCGGTTTTTTTCGACGCGGCGCGACGACGTCGTGTCCTTGATCAACTTCATGGCGCGGCGCGACAACGTCGCGTATTACTTTCCGTGCGATTCTCGCGTGGTGCGACGCCACCACGCCATTCCGTCCAAACCAAAAATTATCAACAAGGGTAAAGAGGAGGGTCGGACGTGTTTGTGCGGTCCAACCCCCTCTCGTTAAACGATAACATTTAGTCGAATATCCACGAAGATCGACAAACTAGAATCATGAATGGAAAAAATAATTAAATAAAATAAACCCCTACCTCAGTTTCAAGAATGGTGCACGTCAACGAGCCGCGGAAGACGAACGTCGCAGAGGTCGGGCGTCGCAGAAAACGAACGTCGATTCTGTTGTTGTCAAGGTGCGTCCGTAGAGGAAACGTCGTTGGAGAAGTTCTCCACGTTCTTCGGCGGAGATGTTCTTCGTTGAAGAACAGATTTCTTCGTCGGAGTCCGAGGTGTTCTTCACGTTCTTCGTCGAAGATGTTATTCATTAGAGATGAAGAAGATATTCACGCTTCCCAAAACCTCTCAACGTGGCATAAACTCTAACATTAATAAAATAAGCCCAAGTCTTAATTTATTAACACAACTTACCCTTTTGAATTTCAAGAGTTTTAAATTTAATTAACCACACTTAACTCACCACATTAAAATTACACAAGTTGTCAAATTAAATGAAGGGGAGTTAATGAGGAGTTGAAGAGTTGAAGAATATGAAGGGGTGGGGTTATTGTGGGCCCCACCACCCTCATAACCTCCCAAGGGAGGTTGGGTAGTTACCCAACTTCCACCCATATCCTTAAAACACAAAAGGAAAATAAAAATTTTAGAATAATAATAAATTAACTTCCACAATTTTTATCATCCAGAACCGTGATAACACAACTCCAGAATAGGAGTTCCTAAGTAATTACCGGTGTTGCGGTTCCATCGGTGCCCTCAGAATTCGATTCTGGGCACCGGTTCAAAAGTTATAAATTCCCACTCGTTCGTTCACTGAACGTACCTGAGCTAAACTTTAGATATAAATTCTGGGCACTCCGGGCCTCGGAATCAAGTGCCCTCTGAAACTGAATTCTTGTAAAATTTCAAAGAAAATTAAGAAAAAATTTCCATTGAATTTTACGGGTCTTTACATGGCATCAAAAAATATGATATTGGGAACAAATTTTCCACAAACACAATGGAATCAAGAGATACATTTTAGTATGAATACAGGAAAAACTGCACAAAGAGAATTGTACCAGAATTCAAACAGGTAAACAAAACCAAAGTAAAACCAAAAGTACCAGAAAACAGGAAAAACCCAAGTCCCAACAGATGAAAATTTCTATGCCCAAGGATTAGTAATAATAACCACCTATAAGTGGTGATTTACCCTTTCTCGAACCTAGAAGGAGATAATTTACAAACTCCCAAAGGCACAGGTAGGGTGTGAGCTAAAATTCTAGTAGGGTCTCACCAATGATTCTATAGTATGATTCCAAAATTAATTATCCAAATAAATATTTAAATTTTAAACAACCATGAATGTTAGTTCAAAATCATATTTTAAAAAAATTAATATTTACATTTAAATTGATGGAAACATTTCTAAAAAATGGATTAGATACACATTTTATGTTAAAGATTATATATAAATTACTAAGGAATTTGTAAAATAGAATACCAAAAATGGAATATATTTTAAAGAATAAGTAAAGAGAAACACAGTCATCTTATAAGAGGTACATTAGTTTTAGGTTACAGGATCCTTATACACTTTTATAATAAAAAATTAATATGTGAAAAGACGTCCCATTTTCTCTAGTCAATGTGGACTAACCAAAATCCTACTGATGATAATATTTTCCAATTTATTTTTGTTTGAGTCATAAAGAGTCAATATATTTCTAGGTAATTACCTTCATAGAGTTTTTATCCCTCATAAATCACTAATTAATTGGGATAGAATGTTCTCAAACGATAATAAATAATGGTTAATTTATTTATAAACTGTTCAAAATACAATTAAACCCATTTTCTATTTCAACATGCCAATTTATATTTCAAAACCAAAATTGGATTTTAATCAAATCATGCCTTTTTAGGATAAAAACAATGGTTTTATGTCAAAAAAATTTAATCCGTTTTTCTCAAATACTAATTTGAAATCAATTTCACTCAATTAAATTTCAAAATTCAATTCTAGAATTTAAATTACACAATTTAAACAAAAAATTTCCATCCAATTTTCAAAATAAATCCCCGATTCAATGGAATTAGGGGGGTTCCCCCAATTTCATAACACATCCAACTCAAAACCCCAATTTTATGGAATTGAGTTTCTAAAAAACCTATTGAAATCAAAATTATTAAATTAAGAAATTTAGGGTTACATAAATTCGAAATCACAAATGGAACGTCCTATATCGGGATCACGGGATCACGAATCACAAAACCCTAAATGGAAAACTCTAATGGAGAACGTCAAAATGAAGATCCTATAATAAATGATAGATTCAATGTCTAAAACAACATACATTATATTTTCAAAAAACATGAAGATCTTTAAAACCGTAGGGATAAGAGAAGAATGGGTGGGAGAAAGAGGTCAGGAAGAACAAACTTACCAGGAAGAGATTGAAAATAATTCACCTAGTTTAGGTTCAATTCTAGAGGGGTTTAGAGGGTCCAAAATCACCTATTAGGTGTTTATATGGAAGAATAAATCATATTAGGGTCATACATTCCCATCGAGCACAAAAACTAAGGGTTTAAGTGTTTTAAAAAATATTTTATGATTAATTAAATCCTGTATGCATGGCTAGATGGGCAGGCCTGTATGGTTAGAAAAACCTTACTCCCTATCTATGCACCTGCTTTTCCATGGTGTATGGTTTCGACCATGAGAGATAATGGGATTTCAAACCACATTCTATCTGTGAAAACCCCAACTTTTTGGGTTTTCACGGTTTTTATTGAGAGGGCGCACGATTTGGGAAGACCGTGTGCCAACCATGTACATCCCATAAAGTTCTAAAATTTTCCAAATTCTTTACAAAACAACATGAGATGAACCCCAACCAATTCTTACACAACATAAGGGATTAAATAATACCTGAAAATAGTAACATGATGTTACAACCACTCTATGATAGAAACTTTCTATGTCCGAAAATCATTTTATGAAGGTTCCTTATAAAAAATGTGGGACCAAAACTCTCTCTTCATTGCCTCTCTCTCCCATGTCTCAAGTGTATCAGAACCGTGCTGCCATAACACTCAAATCTAAGGTATCATCCTCCCATGAAGTACCTTGGTTTCAAAATCAACTACCTTTTCTGGAATCTCAGTCACAAACAAATGAGGTACAACATCAAGAACAATCCAGATCAGAATATGAGATGGATCATAATGATTTTTCTAGAGCTATGATACATGGAACACATTATGTATCGATGTTAACTTTGGTAGAAGTTCTAAACAGAATGAATATTTCCCCATATAATCAAGAGCCTCAAAAGGTCTCACAAAATGTGGAGAAAGTTTCCCTTTTCTCTCATCCATCTCTGACCTAACCAGAGTGAAACATTTGAGAAAACCTAGTCACCAATTGAAAATTCCAATGGTCTATGGTGACAATCAATATAAGATTTATACTGGATCTATGCCATCAACATTATCTGATAAATAAACTGAATATTTTTCATTTCCTCTTAGAAAAAGCTCAGTCCAGCCAAGAAACTTTCACCATTCTATGACTAACATAATGGAGATCAGTAAGGTCAGCAATCCAAGGAATCAAATGGATCTATTCTGATCATATACTGGTTGTTGTTGTTATATGAAAACTCAACCAACCCTAAATGATCATCCTAAGATCCACCAAAGTCAATGATGTATGACCAAATATTATCCTTAGGAATATGTATTGCTTTTTATCTCAACATTTGTCTGGGGATGGAATGACATAATCAAATAGATATAAGACCTCAATGCCCCTAGGAGGCCTCTCCAAAAGAGAGATGTAAACCGGGGATCTGTGTCAGATAATATTTCATATAGAACATTGTGAAAATGAAAAATCTCTTTCACATAAATAATTACAAACTTCTCAACATTGGTTGTGTCATGAATGGTTATAAAGTGATCCAATTAAGTCAGCCTATCAGTCATAACCCATATCACATTCTTCATTATCTTGGTATGTTGAAATATAAAGAATAACTCCATTGAGATCTCATCCCATGTACAGGTCAATACTAGATGTTTATGAAGTAAACTTGAAGTTTTCTAGTGGTCTTCCTTGACCTGTTGGCATGCATAAGAATGAGAGACAAAATTATCAATGAGCTGTCTCATACCTGGACACCAATATAATTGCCACATGTCATAGAATATCTTTTTGGTTCCTGGGTACAAAAACCACTAGGAATTATGGAAATAACTCATCACATATTTCTTACCAATAGTGGTACCACAAAACAATTAATATTACATAAAATACCCTCTGTGGAGAAAGGACACCCATCCATGGTCTACCCACCCTAAAGAGAGTCTCTAATTATTTGGAACTCATCATCAAGCTGTTGTTTCTGAAGAATCAACTCATGTAGAGAAAAGGATAACTAAACAATAGACAATGAAACCTATTCCCATGATTCCCAAAATCCAATATGAAGCTTTGAAAAGAGATACATCAAGTTCCACTCTTTCAAATATTCTTTCATGGCATGGGTTGGGAGTTTCCTACTCAAAGCATCTGCAATGACATTCCCTTTACACTGGGTATAGGATATGTCGAAATCAAAAGATTACATGTATTCCAACCAAAAACTCCAGAAAAGATGCAAATATTTTTGTGGGAATATATAACTCAAGATCTTGTAGTTAAAATATACGGTAAAATTTCTATGAAAAGCTAATTCATCTATCACTTAATTGCGTTCATCACCACTGCAATTTAATGGTCATGGGTTGGGTAATTATTCTTATGTGGCCTAAGATTATGAGATCCATAAGCAATAACATCACCACCATGCAAAAGAATGTCTCCCAAACCTGAATTTGATGCTTCATAAAAGACCATATAGCCTTTCTCAAACTCTAGAAGAGTCAACACTATAATATTAGTCAAAAGACATTTCAACTCAACAAAATTATTCTTAAAATTTTCATCCAATGAAAAATTTACTCCTTTCTAAGTTAGAGAAGTCATCGGAGAATCAATATTTGAGAATTCCATTTCAAACTGGAGATAATACCTAGCTAAACCCAAGAAGATGTGAATATCAAAAACATTACATGCTTGTTCCAATGTCATAAAAGATTTCAGTTTTTTAGGTTCAGCTAAAATACCATGTTACAACACCACGTCTCCTAATAAAATCACTTCCTATATCTATAAATCACATTTATAAATATTGGGAAAAAGTCATTGGTTTCTCAACAAATCAAGAATTACTATCATATTATGCACATGATCCTCCTCAGACTTAGAGTAAAAAAGGAATTCATACATAAATACTACCATGAAGGAATAAATATACTCATATATAATCCTATTCATTAAATATATAAATACTATAGACAAATTGTTTATACCAAATTGTATGACATGATACTCATAATGGCCGTAGCCACTGCAAATTGTGGTTTTATGATCATAAGATTCATTTATTGTCAATGGATGGTAACTAGATTAAAGCTCAAACATTGAGAATAACTTTTCCACATTCAAATGGACAAACAGATCATCAATCCATATAAATATACACTTATTATTTACTGTAAATTGATTGAGTTTTTGGTTGTCCACAAAAAGGCAAAGTGAACCATTATCTTTCATATAAAAGAGATATGGAGCCACCCAAGGTGACACAATCGAGCGTATGAATAATTTCTCTATAAGAACATCCAAATGAATCTTTATACCTTTAATTTTAGTTGGATCCATGTAGTGAAAAGGAATAGACATTGGTTGAGTACTAGGTAATATGTTGATAGAAAACTCTACCTATCATTCTGGTGGAAAACCAGAGATGTCAGAAGAAAAAACATCAGGAAAATCAATGAAAACTGGAGGAAGATCACCGATCAATGATTGTTTCTATATATAAAAATATAACACATAAATTCATTTCCCCAACTCTGGATAATAAGGATTGAATATACCTGACCTCAGGTCCCATTATCCTTGAAAGATATAGCACACCCCATCGGGCGTAGTAAATGAGGCCTGTCAAAGATAACAGTCAGTTCAGGATTTTTTGGAAATCATCTAATCCATCCAAAAATGATTTCCACCAATTTTATGTTGAGAACTATAAAACTCCATGCTAACATGATATATGATAATGAAAATACATAAGAAAGACTATGGTGACCCTTCCCTATATTTTTTTGAGGGGTGTAGTAATATCCCTCTCATAAGAGAAAAACTCTGTAGTAAGATTTAGTTGATTAAAAATATGGGTTTAAGTAAATTAATGAGATGCACCGGTATTAAATAAAGTAATAACTAATGATGATGTTATAGTGATGGTGCCTCTCATGGTCACTGGACCAGTATCTGTTTCCTCTAGAGGCTTTTATACTGTGTAATGAATCTTTATTTTGAATATCTATTGATAGAACCATTTATTCATGAATCATATAATTAAATCATAGTTGTTTTGGGTATGATGATATTTTACCACTACGGGTAATGGAATAGACATAAAATAACTTCTACAAGTAGTCTAAGAATATGCAAGAACCACATATCTAGGGTGAATCAATGAAAACCCATTTTGAATACCCCAACTTTCCAAATTGGTAAAAAATCAAAGGGCCACTTCTTGGAACTGTAGAAGGAATAGAAGAAACCTATTTTCAATAACAACCATGAGAATCATCACCCTTCATATTTACATTTAAGGAACTCACATTACCACTGGGACAAAAAATAACTCTCGTCAATTCTGACTTTTTAGCTTGGTTTATTTCAACTATCAATACTCTATTTATCACATTGGAATAAGTAGGAAGCTTTAGTAAGAAAAACAGAGAAATAATATCAAATAAAAGTAACATATCTAAAAATTGAGTCTTCATCTTCTTATTCGACACAATATCAGGTGAGAATTGCATATGATCTGCAAATAGATTTTCATATTCGGTCGCAGTTCAGTCAGCCTAATTGTGTTTTAGAAACTCTATATCCCTAGACAAAACCATTGAATATTGATAGAATTGCTATGTGAATATTGATTTCATGTCTTTCCACTATAATACGTCATGATTCATCACCATCCCCATCATGTCCCACCATCTCCTTCTTGGTCCCTCCCATATAAAGGTGGCAGACTTCACCATTATTTTATTAGGTGTCTCGATGAACTCAAACAAATACTCAATCCCAATCAACCATTCCTCATCATCTTGAGGAACATTTGATCCTTTTAACATCAGTGGATTCTATAGAAGGAACACTTGAGCATGATTTTGTAAATCATCACTTTGAGGTTCCACATCTGGACATGAATGGGATCTAGTCCAGCTGCCTATCCTGGAGCTTGAACAGTACACACATTAACCTCAACCAAACTCAGGTCCACTAGAGGATTTACTCACTATGGTTCACCAGAAACTTCCTCTTAGATATAATTTAAATATCTTCTTAGAGGCATGAAGATACACAACATCAACATACCACAATGAAGACATTAGATTAACACTCAAACAAATTAATAGGGACAAATAACCCCAACAAATAGATGATTGATTTTGGATTTCAATCTATCCAAATAAAAAACAAGTAAAATACTAGAACTAATCCTAAAGTAATCTCTCCCAAACCACCCTTGGTGAAATAAGTTTCATTTTAGTGAGATATGGCTAGGCAATCAATCAAAACTACCTCCTATATCCTGACAAGATTACAGAACTGTATACTAATAGCAAGGCAAGGTGCTTAACCTCAACCTTTGATACCAATTTGTCATGAACTAGACAAGATACCCTGGTACCGTGAGAACCAAGCAGTCCTAACTTAGCCTGAAGTGTGTTCCCAATCCCCATGGGTTGGAGACAAGAACTAGAAATCATATATTATGAAAGTGGGCTTTAATTTTCCATAAACACAATAGATGAATGAGATACAATTCATTATTAGTAAAAGAAAAACCCCACATAGATAACTGTACCAAAAGTCATATAGGTAAACCATACCAAATTACAACCACAAGTACCAAAAAACAGGAAAAACAAAAGTCCCAATGGATGGAACTTTTCAAGCTCACAGATCAACAAGAAGAACCAACTTTAAGTGGTTCTTTACCCTTAATCAAACCTAGAAAGATATAATCTAAAAATTCTCAAAGGCATAGGTAGGGTGTGAGATAACACCCTAGTAGGTTCTCACCAAGGATTCCATAATAGGGATGCAGAATTAATTAACCAAATAATGATTTGAATTTTAAATAAAAATGAAATCCATTTCAAAAATATAATTAAAACTAATCATACTTTAAATTTCAATTTATGGAAACATTTATAAAAAATGTCTTAAGTAAAAATTTTATATAAATAGTTTATATAAATTCAATATGAATTTTTAAAATAGTTTACAAACAATGGAATATATATCAAAGTATAAATAATGAGAAACATGGTCATCTACCAAGAGGTTTGATAGTTACAGGTTATGGGATCCTCACACACTTATATAATGAAAAATGGAAATGTGTACATTCATCCCATTGACACTGGTCAAACTGGATTGACCATTACCCTAATGAGGATAGGATCTACCGATACATTTATGTTAGAGTTATAAAGCATCAATACATTTCTAGGGAATTTCCATCCTAGCATGTTTGTCCCTAATAAACCACTAACTACCTAGGATTTATTGGGCTCAAACAATAATCAATAATTAGAAATTTATTTCAAAACTGTTTAAAATACAATTCAATCCATTTCTCTATTTCAATATGAAAATTTTCATTTAAAAACTAAAATTATTTTTTAATAAAACCGTTCTTTTTCCACTATAAAACCAATGGTTTTATATAAAAATTGTTTTATCCATTTTTCTCAAATATGAATTTGAAATCAATTTCACCCAATTCAATTTAACAATTCATTTTCATAATTTAAGTTACACAATTTAAATCAAAACATTTCCATCTTATTTTCATAATCAATTACTAATTCAATGAAAGTAGGGGTTTTCCCTAATTTTATACCAAATACAATTTAAAACCCCAATTCACTAGAATTGAGTATTTAAAAAACCAATTGAAAGAAAACTAATTAAATTAATAAATCTAGGGTTAAATAAATTGGCAATCACAAACAGAACCAGCTACCTCAGGATCATGGGATCATGAATCATAATGATTTAAATAGGATACTCCAGTGGACAACGTCAACATGATGATTTGAAAATAAATCCTAGATTAAAGATCTAAATAAGTAATAATTAGATCCTCTAAAAGCATGGATATCTATTAGACCATATGGAGAGGAGAAAAAAGAGCGGGAGGAAAAGAACCAAAATATGAAACTTACCGGGAAGTGATAGAACATCGTTCGCCTATTTTCAATTCCCATACATAGGGGTGTAGAGGGGAAAAAATAACCTCTTAGGAGTATCTAAGGAAGAATATATTGTATTAGGGTCATACCTTCCCATCATGAGCTTAAAATGAGGGTTTGGGGTTTAAAACAATATTTTTAGATTAATTAAATCCAACACGCACGATTAGCTGGGCAGCGGTGCACAATTAGACAGACCATGTACCCTATTCATGAACCAACTTTTTTCCATGGTCCAAGATTTATAATAGGTGGGTGCATAGTTTTTTAAACCATGTTCCATCCATACAGATGCACACTATTTGGGTTTTCATTATTTTCACTGAGAGGGCACATGGTTTGGGAAAACCATGCGTCAACCATACACAACTGAGAAACTTCTAAAATTTTCCTAATTATTTATTGAAACAACACGAGATGAATCCCAACTAAATATTGAACAAAATTAGGGTTCAATAATACCTAAAAAATTAATAAGAGGTTATAATATATATATGTATTTGATATTACTTTTTTATAAATTTTATTATAAAGATATGAAATAAAACCAAATGAACTGTACAAACATGCAGCTCGAACTATTTGATTGTATTTGAGAAAGTAAAACTTGATGAATTCCTAGTTAAAGGATAATTGGGAATAATAGTTTTTAAAGGGGTATAACACAACACATCATTTAGATCATTTAGATACAGGATCATAGTGGGGCTAATGTACTATATAGGAAATAATTATTATAGCCTAAGGTTTCCATATCTATAATTACCGAGTATGTTGTAGCTTATAAAATAACTTAAGAACTAGTTTAACAATGATATTTCCAATTTTAGGTTATAAAAATAGTAAGAGTATTGTCATTATGAGGATAATATTTTACTATGGTATTAGTGAAGATGTTTGGTTTTTAACAGGGGAATACAAAGATAAACTCTTAGTGATGTCTCTACTGGATGGGTTTTCTAAGGAATGTTAGGTCTAAATAAGTATATTAACATAAAGATATGTGCTCATACAAAAAAAACCCAAAATATTTCAAGCCTAGAAATTATATCCATTTAGTATAGAAGCATGATTATAATGTGGGGGTAGGGGATTAAAAGTCATCAGTTGCTAGCTTTAGTGAAAGTGGTAGTATATTGGGGTTGGTTCCCTAGAACTAAATACTTAATACATTAGATTACTTGTATATTAAAAGACCTAAATATTAATAAATAATTTTTCATATATTGATTTTTATTTAAAATAACTTTAATGTGATACTATCCAAGAGTATCTATCAAATTGAAAATGTCATAGCAGTTCTCTACTAAGATGAGAACTTTAAACTTAAGCCTTATAGTCGAATGACATTATCTTATGGGACAAAGATTATGTAGACAATTATGTTTTAGATTATTTTAGTTATATTGGGATTTATCTTATGAAATTCATATTTCGTAGTCTCTAAGATGAGATATTATTTGGAAATATTCTCAAGTCAGAGTTCCACATGTTTATGTGTAATTAGATATTACTATTTATGAACATGTGTAATGATCCTTAGGATATAAGATTTCTATTTATAAATATCATGACTTTCATAGTTTGGTGTACCAACCAAAATCATGATGGTATATATTTATGTGAAGTAGGGTATGTTTTGTGCATCACGAATGGTGGGTTATTAATGAATAACCCAAGAGAATATGTCTTCCTTATATGTTTATAACAAGTTGATATCTTAGAACTTTGATTAGAAAAAAATTTCAAACAAAAATCTATATATATAGTTAATTGAAGGTTTCGTTTCATATAGTCAATGAAATACATATTGAGTATATATGTTGATGACATGAGTATGAATTTTTCTTAATGAGATATTGGGACAAAGGGATTATATCACACAGTTAGAAGTTATATATGATTTTCATCATTGTGAAATTAACTTATTCCTTAATAAAAACATTTAAATGTTGTTAGACCTTAATATATGACTTTTGGAAATCCCACCTAATGCAACATAGGAAGAGGCCTAGTGGGACACACCATTGTCTATCCACTGATCTTAGTTAAATACTATTTGCATTTATTGGTTTTAATGCTGAAAGTATTTATTCAGTCACTATTTCTATATCTTCCAAATATATTAAATATTTATTTATTTTTATGTCAATAAATAGTGTATTTATTTATCTATTAATTTAGTTTGAAGGATATAAATAATATTTATTTAATTATATGAATATTAAATTAAAAATTTATTCCCAATACAAATAATATAATATTTATTTATTTATCTAATGAATAATATATGTATATATATATATACTATTCATGGTTTGGTAAATGATGAGGAAGGTGGAGTAACAAATTTATGTGCCCGGTAATGGAAATGATATGTTAAATATCATTTATATAAATATTAATTTATTTAATAACATTTATATTATTCATGAGTCAAGAATAAATCAAATAAATAATAATATTATTATTATTACTAATTGAAATGTGGTTCAATAATGATTAAGAGATTATTTAGGGGCTTATGTGAAATTACTAATTCATTTAACCTAGCTCTATTTATTCTTAGTTATATCATTTACCTATTTAGTTATTGTTGTGTGCATAATATTTCTCCAACCAAGAGTATTATCTCTAGAAACTATATCTCTAAGGTTCTTCTAAATCTCTAAAAGAAATTAATTTTCCACATTCCTCGTCAATAACTAGAGACAAGAGTTTTAATACCCAACCCTGATTGATTGTGTTTCGGCTAAGATGAGCAATGAAAGATGAATATATCATCCAAAATAGCAGTTGATGTTCTATCAGAAACATTTATATATCATTATGAACATGTGTATAATCATCAGAGTGATTTTACTTTTGATTCTCTCAATGAAATGACATAAAAAACTGGACAAGGTTTTATTGATCAACAATTAAAATGAAGAAATAAATTTAGCATAAGGTAAATTTTTATTATTAAATTAATTGTAAATTTAATTTGAAAAGACCTCACTCTGGTTCTGGGATTTTTTACGGTTCTTCATATATAATCATGAGAAATGTTATTATATGACATGTTCATATGATATATTAAATATATTAAATGAAATAACTTTGTTGGGAATGTGATTAACCTGTTTCCGTTTCACTCAGATCCTCTAAAAAATCATAGTGAAGCCTTATCATGTTTACTTCAAATGTTATGGGAGTTGTGTGATGAAAAAAATTATGGGTGTCCTTTTACTTGAATAGATGGAATCTTAGTGATCATAGGTATAATGTAGTTTACTTAAAAATTTTGGGGCCTTACCTTGTCTAATATTATGGCGGGTCACTTTACATTGAATCATTTATTAATGAATATTTGTTGAAAGTCTGGGTTTACCTCTTGAAACATAATTTTTTTTGTGTATATAGAAATAATTTTGTGTAACTTCATGGTAGAGTTTGAAACATGGTGGAAGATAAAATCCCTAAGGGTTGAAAATGGAAGATAATTCAATGAACAAAACTTCTGAATCTTCTATAAAAAAATGATCAGAATTGAGAGACCTATTTATGGTGCACTATAGTAGAATATTGTGGTGGATAGTATGAACAAAATTTTTATATAAAATTCAAGGATTATACATGCACACTTGGTAATTACCAATGCTATTTGGGTGGGAGTAGTGAACAAGAAATCTTACTTATTATAGAAAATTCCATCCAATCCCTTCAGATAAGTTCTATAGGAACTTCTATGGTCTAAAAAAATATACATTTGAAACCTCAAAGTATTTGAAAATATATCTTATGTCCATTTTTATTGAAAAGGAAGGATAATATTGAAGCTAAGTCCAATGAATGTTTCCTCATGGGATTCGACAATGAAGATTTTAAATTTTGACTATGGTATGATAAAAAACCAAACTTCATCAACATTAAGGATGTTCTATTTAATAAGGTAGTTCCTTAAAAGGAGTATAACTTGGATAAAAAGGAATTTGAGAGAATGGTATTGATTGAACATGGACAGGTTGACCTAAAGGGTGATACCAGATGACCAGAAGTTCAGGTGAGTTTAGATTAACGCAATGGATGTCTGGATAGTAGACTAATAAAATATGTGCAAGAGAGATTGAGAACAAATAGATCCAAATGTGATTATCTAGAAGATAGGTAATTAGATAGAGTATTAACAAACTAATCTAAGCCCTATTTTTTATAGATATTTACCAATGTCTGAAAATATAACACCCTATGATTTTAGTATGGGTTTTTTTTGAAATAGATACTATGTTGAATAGCTTGTAACACATGAAATACTAAAATTTAATAATTTATGATATATTAATTTAAAAAATTTATAAATATGAAAATTTTAATCAATTCTGATATTTAAATTGTGTTATTTTGGTTTAATTGATGAAACTTAATTATTAGAAAATCAATAATTAATGTGATGTGATAATTTAATGTTCAAAGTGGTATTTTTTGAACTAACAATTTTCAAGTGTTTTTTTAAAAAAAATTGACCAATATTAAAATAGTTCAATGTATGAGCTAATAAATTAACCGTAATTCAAATATAAATTTATATGAAATAAAATTAAGAATACTTGAAGCTTAAGAAGATAATTGTTCTGTAAAAGTTGAATCTATTTATATTTAATAATTTCTTTTGAAATAAAAATTCCCAAATTTTCTAGTTTTAATTTAATTAAAATAAATTAATTTTTTATTTCATCATTTTAAAGTTAGATTAGGGTTATTTTTTGGGATTTTATTTGAAAATGGTTTATTTTTAGGTGAATAGTGAAAATACCTTTTTTTCAAATATTTTCACTTTTAAGAAATCCTTATGGTATAATAATGAATTAAAATATTTTCAAAACTTTTTTATATACAAAATATATATTTAAAAAGTAAAATAATTGATTTGATAAATATTTTATAGAATTTATAATCCTATTATTGAAATTTTAAAACCTAAGAGATGTTTTATTTTAATAAAAGAACTATTTTTATCCTTTTTTTATTTATGTAATTACAAATTTACATTCAGTTTAGAATTGGATTTAACATCAACAAAATATCATTTTTTATTTATAAACAAATAAATGTCATTATAATCATTTCTATACATGATTATGGCTTAAATTCATTTTTAGTCATGGAAGGACATTTTTATAAAAAAATATTTCTCCACGTTTTGCATACCACCTATTGAAATTGAATTTTGAAAAATGGATTCTATATTTTTAATGATCATATTCAAATTTTTTAATTAGTTACATTTTATTTTTAGTCATAATAAATCGTCACCATGATAAAATTTATCACCAGGATAAAAGTAAAAGAGTTTAATAGGGAAGTTAAGCTAAGAGATGTGGCATCAAATATCACTAAAGGTTGTCTACTTTTTTTGAGTGAATTTAGACCTTAATTTATCCTATATTATAATATTCTATCTTTTGGAATGAATTTATCAACAAAATTACAATACATTATTTTAAAGTTAAGGGTGTTTATAAGGGTGTCATTTCCCTCACTTATAAAGGGGACTTACTATTTTCACTTATAAAAACCACTTGAGCACCTTATCCAAACCAAAATCTACCCAAATACTCTATCAAACCCCTATAAATTTCTTAGAGATTTTTTATTCCCAAAATACCCATATAATAATCATTAATGTGTTTTTTAAAGGTTATTATACATGAAATATGTATATGTTCTTACCAAGGTATTTCAAGTTTCTTTCTTTTTAAACCTCCTAAAAAATATTATATTAAATTATTAAAATAAATAAATAATTATTTTTATGATATTTAAATATTTTTATGTTAATGGTACATCCATTTTCTAACTCATTTTCATCTAATGTAAAATGAAAACGTCGCTCATGCGTACGTGCGAGCTACCACTTCCATTAAGTGATGGATTTCGTTTTTCATCACTAAATCTCATGTATGGTTATATATATTTGCATTTATGTAATATATATGATATTTATTCTATAGTTATGATTTTTTAAATATGAAATTTTTTTTATCTTTCTTCCTTATCTTCCTTTGAAAAATTAAAACGTCACCTATATCTTGACTACCGCCTCCCTGAATGAATTATTTCATTTAAACCACTTTTAATGGTTGGTTTTAAAGTGTATTTATTTTATGAATACTATATAAAAGAAATTATTATAATTTTTTATCTTATGAAAGAATTAACAAGGTGCGAGGACCATAACTGCTGAATCAAAACATACATGAGAAATAGAATAGTTAATATCTAAATAATAGGTTTTTAAAAATAATTACAAGTAAATGGGTAAACAAATTTTATGAATAAATGATATAAAATTGTATATATATAAATATTAATATAATATATATTAATAATAAATATAAATTTATTATGTAAGAGTTTGGAATATGTGCGACGAAGTAGGAATACAATGTAATGGTTTATTTTATAATCTAATATTTATTTCGGATTATTTATGTTTAAATTTACATTGGAATAATTATATATCATTACTAAATAAAACCTATCTATTTTTTTATATTTAATAATTATTGTATTTTCATGTATTATTTAAATTTCACTTCTCTTTGGTACCCAAAACCACCAAAATAAAGACTATCTGAAAATATGGCTTTATTTATCAGTTTCTATTGGGAATTTTGTTCCTCAAAATCCATATTCTTTGTTTTTAAATAATAATTTCCTTTTATATACATAAATGATCTATTAAGTTCAAATTATATTAACTTTTACTTTATATTGAAAAAAATTAATGGAATTATTTTTACATTTTCCCAAAAATTCATGTTCGACTTTCTTTACCAAAGTGTGAAAATAATATATTTTTAACGTGATTCACATGAAAAACATTTTAATTCATCATAAAAATTATTAATTATCAATATTACTTCCAATTTCTCTATAAATATTCAATGAAAACATTTTTTTCGTTATTTTGTGTATTGATTATTTTACACTAAAGAAAATGATATTATTTTCAAAAAAATATTAAAAATTGATTTCATCTCAATTATGTATCTTTTTAACTTACAAAAAAATTTATTAATTAATTATAGTTTAATTTAAATATTAATTTATTATAATGTATTTTAAAAATAGTTATTTAAATAGTCTTTATGATACCTTAAGAAAATAGTTTTTGTGTAAATTTTTTACTTTGTTTTTTACTGAGTTATGAAAGTTTTAGGAATGTTTTTTATTAATCATTTTCTTCCATTTTACACTATAATTTTATATGGTACATGAATTTATTAAAAATAACTATTTTCTGATGAATTTATGGTTTCTTTCAACTCATTAATGGCTTATGTTTTATACTTCATCTTATGTACATGGGTTTATTATAAGTCATCTATCATTATAAATCATTAAATTGACATTATTTTTCTTCTTCATGTTCTTGTTATTTTATAAAATGTATATATTTAACATCATTTGAATGTTTACTAAACTATATAATCATTATTATACATGGGTTTAATTGAAGGAAGATTATTAATAATGTTATACCATTTGCTAAGAGAATATTGACCTTCCTTTATATTTGATTCAATATGAATATTTATTAATTATTAAGGCATGTTGGTTATATATTTTAATGATTATAAAATATATTAGTAGTGAATTATACATGTGAAAGTGATGGGTGGGGTCCATTATAGCTCTTTGATGCATCAATAAGTGTCATGAGACAATCAAGAATGGGCATCTCTTGGTGTATTCTAGCCTAAATATTTATGATGTTTTAGTTTGGGGGACTTGATGATATGTAAAATTTATTTTTTGGGAGGCCTTTTCAATAATTAATATATCTTAGTTGAGTCACCATGATGATATAAAATATGTCTTGGTTGATAGGCCTTGATGGTAATATTAATATTTCTGACATTATGTATTCCATCATTATTTAATAAGTTGTTAATTTCCATGTTATGTTTTTATACATGAATATATTCTATAATAAAGTTATTGAATATACGACACATTTATTTATTATTGAGTCTTAAATATTGTTTATGCCTCATTTGGTCATGACAACATCCACTGTGTGAAACCTTTACTATGCATATGATTTCAACCCTTATTATGTTTTCCTTTCCCCAGGACACCAAGGAGGGATAAATGATTATTTCAAGGATGTGGTAAAGGAAATAAGATTTTTTTATGAATTTTTACAACTATTATTTAAATTTCCAATGTAATATGGAAATCATGCCTCTATCTGGTCTCCCAAGAATGATAAACTACTCAATCATTGTAATGATATATCTTATACCAATGTACTAAATTATATCCCAACTATGGGTTACTAGATTCATGGTTGTTATATAAAACTAGTTCAGATGTTTGAAGTTAATATGGACTTGTTACTTCTTATGGATAGTGGGGAAACAGAATGCCTAAATAAGGTAGCTACTCTTAGTGACTCTAAACAGTGAGAGTCTGTGATGTAGGATAATTTTTTTTTGTAAGATATAAAAGGTAAATGGGATATTATTGAGTTTCCACAATGGAAAATTGAACTATAAAATAAGTTGGTGTTCTAGTTGAAGGAAGAAGCTAATGTAAGAGTAAGTTATAAGGTATGGCTCGTGGTGAATAAATTTCAACATAAGTAGGTAACTAAATTCTATGATATTTTCTCACCAGTAGTTCAGCATGATAACATATAAATAGTAATGAGCATGGTTTCATCCACTGATATGTACATAGAACATATGGATGTAAAGAAAACCATTCATTATAATTATTTATAAGAATAGATTTACATGAAGTATTTTATGGATTTACCAAATGATGGAAAATAGAACAATGTGTGCATACTAAAGAAAATACTCTATATATTGAAATAGGCTCCATGTAAGTGGAATCATAAATTTAAAACCATTATGAAAGATAAAGGACTCATTTAGTGAAATGTGAACCATTTTTTCTTCCAGAAGGAATGGGATGATATGGTATTTATCATAATTCTTCTATATATGGATGAAATATTTCTAGCTAGAACAGATGATAAAATAATTTAGAATTTAAAGAAGGATTTTTTTGGATGATCTAAGATAAAAAACTCATGCAATCCAAGTTGGTTTTGAAAATTTAGAGAGATAGAAAAGTATATAATTTTGTGCTATATCAAAATGAATACATCTACAAGAATATTAAAAGATTTGGTATGACTGAATGAAATCTAGTTGAATTATGATAAGGTTGTGACACGGTGATAGTTCCATTTATGTTATCCATTTTAATTATGACATACTCTATGATATTTACTAGATAAGAAATTACATTTGTAATGGGAGTTGTAATCTGATTCATATTGAATCTAGGAAGGGAAAAATTGGGAGAAGTGAAGTAGATCATATAATAAATTAAAGGATACAATGATATAGTCATATGATTTGGGAAATATGATCTATTGTGAGGTTACAATGATTCTTATTTTTATGGAGATTCTGACAACCAGAAGAGAACCGTAGAGTCTGTGTTTACATATGAAGTAACAACTATCAGTTATATTTTATTGATGAAATAGATTACGACATTTTCCATGATGAATTTTTAGTTTTTGGATGAAAGTGAAATAGGTAAAAATATGGTTTGTTTGATATAGTTACTAAAGAATCCTAGAATGTGTCATTTATATTTTTTTATAATCATAGTGTAATTCAATTGGATTAAAATATAGTGTTCAATACACAAAAAAGGAATATTGACTTGAAATAAGACTTTATTTAAAAACATATGGAGTAAAATTTTGTTGAGTTGCATCAGATAGTTGGGTGATAGAATACAATATAAAATTTCACCAAGGTGTTAGTTCAAGAAATTATGAGGAAACATTATACCTTCATGGGGTTGGTTGAATGAAAATAGAAATGAGAGAACAAGTTTTTATTTATTATATGGAAGTGTGAGGATGTGAGAAAGTGTTATAGAGTTTCCACATGTTCCCTAAGGGAGTATTCAAGTGGTAGATTATTGGGATATGAATTCTTCTTTATTCTACCTGACAAAGATGTCTAAATGATAGACTCAAATGATACATTGTACATGATATGGAAGGGTGGATGATGATGATATCACCCAATAGATGCATGCTTGCGTGATGGTATAGAAAATGATGAGAAAGAGTTATTGAGGAAAATTGTAACTTGAGATTTTCATTATAACAAGCGATTAAGTTTTAAAGGACTACTGGTGATTAATAATCACTATTCTAAGTAGATGGATCTTCATGAATGTATGTGGTCAGTGTAAGATATGAATTTGACCTAAGGGTTATGAATAATATAATCTCTATATTAATCCATACTAACTGTATTTTTATGAATTAGTTGTAATCCTTATAATGTCCTATAATAATAGAAAGAGAAGTATTTTTTCTCCCATTGATATAGAACACATTGAGAAAATATATATATTTCTTTATGTCATTTTTATCATTTTTTACTTAAAATTTTGTAATGTGGGAGTTCTCTTGAGTGTTGTGAAAGTGTTTAATTAGTGCGGTGAATAGGGTATGAGGCATACCATATTTCAATACACTAATATTGAGGGAGTCCATCTAGATGAACTAGTTTTCTAGTGTGTATCCTCCATATTGTTTTCATTCCGTGATTAGACAATAGGGATAACATTCCCAAAAAACTCTTTGACCAAACTAATCTTATGGAACATACTATTTGGCTTGTCCTCTATTTTGTGTTCTTCTCGATAATATTATAAATAATCATTGCCTATGATGCAACTTTAAAATGATATTCCCACTTTATATAGAAAAAATTCCCTTGATAAATGTATATAATGCATACTCTGAATTTGAAACTCTTGTAGACTCAAATTATTTATTCCATATCCTTTAATTCTTATAAATAAGTTAAATATTAGCTTCATAAAAACCCCCACAATAATCAACATCAATTATATTTCACTCTTATACAAATGTCAGATATAATCATGAAAATTAATTCATTAGTTTTGAATATTTGAATTTTTATTTCAGTATCATCATAATGTCTTTAGTTTCATATAAAATTAATCTCTCTTGGAATCTTATGGTATTATAACTTATGTATAATTTAATAATAATCTTTCATATCTAAATCTACTTTTTCCCAAAGACAACAAAACTAAAAATTTTAATATCCCATAAAACATTGAACTCATTATTCAATTTATCACGTGTTTATCATATTTATCCTTCCATTTCTCTAAAAATTTGTTTTCTCTTTGACTTATACTATCTCAATAACTCAACATAAATTTCAATCACTTTATCTGTCAATTATATAGACATAATAATTTTTTAATTTATCCTAAGGCCAGATCAATCTATCATTGAAACATTTTCCTTTTAATTATCACTAGAATCTCTCTCTCAAGATTCTGAAACATTTTCCTTTTAATTATCAAAATTATTCCTCATAACTAATTTATTCTTCTGCTTATAACTTTGGTTTCACTTTGGGTTGGTCCTTTATCTTTAAAAAGTTTATAAACCGAGTCAATCATTCATTATTATAACACAATTTACTTTTCATTTGTCAATGTCATCAAAAAAACCGACTTCCATAACTTTTGGTGAATTGAATTAAAATCTCATCTAAGGTTGGTCATATATCTTTTGATAAATCTAGATTTGAACACCCATATCACTAAATCCTCTTTAGGTACTTTAACTTCTTCCTCATCCACCATTTTTCTAGATTCCAATGATATTAGAAGTGTATTATTCTCCATGATCAACCATAATTTTCTACATGTAATGATTTGTGAATCCCACTTTGTATTTTCTAAAGTAACTCATACTTGAACAAAACTCCTTAAAGTAATTATGATGTATTTTATCTTGAATGAATAAATAATGAATCATCTAGATCAATTACCAAATTATTTAGATATTTTTTCCTCATACTTATCATATATTCACTATTTTCTAATAACACTATAACATATCGTTTGAAGCTCATCATCACATAGTATAACTTGTGGATACTTTGATTCATAAAATTGTAGACAACTATTGTAATTAAGGGTCTTATACCCTTTGATTTATCTTTAGTGTACCTTATTTTACTACGGGTTAACCTTACAAACCTAGGGAGTTTTCTTAGAGAATTTTTCAAATTTTTAGTTACTTCACCATCTGATCATCTATCTTTTGGACACCTTAGCTTATTGTTTTATTCATTGAGTTAATTAATATCATATAAAAGAATTATCAATAATACATTGTTCTATGATATCATCAATATGTTTACATAACCATTTTTCATAAAATATGATCTTAACTTTCATGCTAGTGAGTCCACCTTCATCACACCTATTATGGATGCTTCTTCATCATCACATCGAGAATTCATCATATTCTTCTACTTCCACACTTCCAAAGAACTTATATCTTTAACTAAACTTGTATTTGATAGTTCTTATTCAACCTTCGTCACTTTTACATAAATTCACTGAATATCATATCAAAAATCAACTGATATACATGTTTCTTTTAGATATCATTATCTTAGTATATCTGTCTTTATATATAATCAGTATAAAATCGATTCATATTAATTACTTGTAGTAAACTAGTCACTCCTATATTCTCGATTGATTATTAAACCTTTTTTAAAACCTTCTACCCAAATTAGGTTTGATGCTTGTCGTATTACATTCCATATAGAATTAACTTATGATTTATGGACTCTAGAACTCTAATAGGCAGTTTCACTTCTACATAAATCTTCTTATAATTTCTCATTTACTTATCCAACTATTGAAAACCATTGAAAAAATTTATTGTTAATAAATCAAATAATCATCATCATAACTGGTTCATTGGGTTCTTTAATCCCTCCTTTATACTTTTTGTCAATAGTAAAGGCATGCTGAAATTAATGATCTATTATCCCCCTTATTAATAGAAAATTCAACATTTCACTTTGTGAGGTAACTTTTATCTAAAATATTTCACTCTCATTATCTCTAGATATTTTTTTGAACTAAAGAAAACTTAAATTGATTGAGAGAATAATGAAGTCACTTTACTTTAAATAAATCCTTCACAATCTTACGAACTCTTAGTCTATGTGATCCATGCTTAGTTTAGGAAACAACAGTGATTAACATGAAAATCAATGTTATTCATTATGAATCCGTT
The DNA here is from genome assembly GCA_963277665.1 of Viscum album. Classification (NCBI taxonomy): domain Eukaryota; kingdom Viridiplantae; phylum Streptophyta; class Magnoliopsida; order Santalales; family Viscaceae; genus Viscum; species Viscum album. The sequence goes on from OY728151.1 coordinate 573,767,336, forward strand.
GAGTGATACCAACTTTAACATATTCCCTGAGGGTTAAATCAATAAGATATTTCCTAGTAAAAGTAATATCCTATATCCATCTCAATAAAAGGATAAAAAATATTAAGACCCAAAAGTAGGTTATTCACTATTAAAAAGTTTTTTTTACATTTTCATCATATAATAAAAGTATCTTCATTGAAATATGGAATTTAATTTTTACACAAGGAAAGGAGAAAACACCATCATACCTTAAAAAATGAAATAATATTCAATATTTTTAATTTTAATATTTTTAAACTCATAATCATCATCCAAAGCATTGACATTCAGAAATTTACTATCTAAAACTACAATGTTCAGGTTTCCAACTTTTTGATTATCCAAAATTTAATATTTTCCACTCATACTTACCAAATATCTAGAGTAAAAAACTCTAGTTTAACTCCCCCAAAATGTGCATACTTCAATAGTTTTTCTTCATCGTGGTCAATATTAACTTAGACATTATGGTTGATATCATTTTAAATTCACCCAAGAGGTGATACAATGAAAATTGATATAAGATACATCATGATGGTTATATTCTGGAAATACCTTATAAATTCACAACAGTCATTACTTTAGGTCTCCCTTTGAATTACATCACCTTCAATTCCAAAATTAATGGAATGATTTAGATAATACGAGGGAATAATTTTAATTTTCATTTACCCATTTGTAAGAGAAATGGAATTGAATGGTGTTTCTCAATTACGAAACTCTATTCAATTCAACTTCACTTTTCTTCACTATTTCTCCCAATATTTTCTAATAACCATAATTATTGGGATATAAGAAATATTTATACTTAATCCACTATTTTAAATTTTGTATAAATTTATTTTTGTCTTCTGATAACAAGTAATATTCACCCTTATTTTATTTTTCTTCTAACTTTCTTTTCCTTCCAACTATTCTGGCCACATAATCATGTAAACCTTCAAAACACATTCCAATTTATTTTTTTCTGTAAAATCATTGTATAATTAATTTTTTTTTTCATTTTGTTCACTAAATTCTATTACATTGGTATCATTTTCATGCATTTTTTAGGAGAGTGACCAACCTTCTTAGATTTTCCACACAACTTCTTAATTTCAAGAAATTTACCCTTTAGTGGTAACTTTTGATGAGCTTCATTTTTTTTTCAAAAGATCCATCCATAAATATAGTCACATTATTTTTATTTTTTATTAATCTCTTTTTTCACTCCATAGTTCTTAAATTAGTTTAAATGTTAATTGAAAATTTTCAACATTCCTTGATTTTTCTTTCTCTTCCATAATAGATGAATCTTTTATTGGGTGTAAAAACTTACATTACATTATTCATAGTTACATAATTTTTGGAAAAAATTTTATCTTTACACACAAAGTTCCACTTTTAGTATATATTCCTTTTATTTCATTGTAATTTTTTTATTATCATTTCATTCATTGAATGTGAGTTGCTCTTGGTAAATATAAACAGACACTCATCATCACTATGACCAATTTCATTACACCTTTTAGAGAATACATTAGGATATTAAAATATCTTCAATATAATATTATTTTCCTTATTATGTATTCTAATGTTTTTCTTTGATGAATCCCTCCTAAATTCAATTTTTTTCCTCATAATTTTGGCCTCCTTTTTCTTCCAGTAGTTAACATGTTATGAAAATATTTAATTTCATAGTGTCCATAGTTTCTTCATCATCAGAAATAGTAAAACAAATTCATTTATAACTTTATTATTTCAGTCTATATGGTTGAAGTATCTTCCAATTATTGAGTGTGAAATTTTCCCTTTTAGAAACCTTTTAGAGAACCATATTATCAGTTCTTTAGTTCACCCAACTTTACGTATTTGGTGTATTTTTCCATATATTTTCTACCTATTTATCTATAATTATAATTATATCTTACATTATTCATAGAATTTGAATTAGTGAAAAAGGTTTTTCTATAACTTGGGGTACCATTTTTTTTTGTGATCTTGGAGAAGATGTTTTTTATCCAACATTAATCTTTTTTTTACACTTGAGTGAGTATTTCTAAAAGTGGAACTCTCTTTAGGAATTATAACTATGGAAATTTTATCAATATCAGGTGAAGATCTCGCTTGAGTTAATTCTAACTATATCAATTTTAATTCCCACTCAAGACACTTAAAATTTAAGTTGTTTTTCTAATGATTATGAGATTTCACTTTATCTTAAAATTAAAATTTCATCTTTTGAAATTTTTCTCCATGTATCTTACTTCTAGTAGTGAACTAGAAATGTATTTTATTCCCTTATTTTTAACCAAAAAATAAAAATTATTTACATTAATAGAGACTTCTAATGCATGAATTAGTTCTCCAAAAACTTTTACTAACCTTATTTTTTAAAAAAAATCATTTAAAATTAATTTTAAAATAAGGAAATCATTTTTTTGTGATGTGAAATTTATTATTCCTTTGCTTACATAAATTCTATTAGAGTTTTATATTTTTAAAACTTGTTGGCCAATGAATCCTCTATTTCATTAGATTCCAATTATTTCTATGTGTTTTTATCCCATAGTACCTTAATAAATGAAAGTATAGAAGTGACTTGTAATGTACCAGACTCAGATTACACTCAATAGTTCTCCAAGCCTAGTTACACACATGGCCTCAAGCACATATTGCCAAACTATATAGGATTCTAACTAGCAGTGAGGGCCTGAGGTGTGTCTGTGGGAAGACTATTACCTCATTAACAAAGTGTAACATATAATAATATAAATAACAATTAATTGAAGAAGAAGATACAATAACCAGACAATTGATAAATAAAAGATATTTAAATATATAAATAATACCCAAAGTAATTTCATATACACAAGATGATGATACATTTTTTGTATCTACAAAGCATTCAAAATAGGTAGAAAATATTACAATAAAATACATTTATCAAAATACCAAAAATACCAAGAAGTTCTATCTTCGAATAGCATCATGAGCCTCATCTCGATCAAATTCTCTGCTGCACATATGAACGAAACAAAATCAAGAATCAAACTATGGGTGCACGACCTAATCTCAACCTGCATACAAAAAGTCTTTCGGGGTACCCAAAAACAGCCTAAATAGTGTGTGATATACAATCCCAGTAGGTAACCACCCAAATATCTATAAAAATTATTGGTTGTTCAATATTTCAAGATAAGAAATGTGAAATAAATATCACTTGTAAGAAGTAAATACAAGTAAGGTGCCCATAACATATATACTATAAAATAAGTGATCCGGTATAGCCCAACAAGCCTAATTTTAAAACATTGGTCAACTCCTATAATTAGGAAGCCACAACAAATAGAAATAACCAACACGACCTCTTATAGTATCCAAACTTGTCATGTCATCCAAAACTTTTCCTTATAACAAGAAGTTTCATATCAATCGTGTCCAAACCATAAAATCTGAGTGTTTAAATTCCATGACCATGCCATATAATCAATGATGTTAGACACCTCGAGTCTGATTCCAAGGTATAGAAGACCATATCATCCTCTTCGAGTCCCAAGAGCATGTCAATGAATCCTTGGTAACTATACTGGTGGAGTCTAAGGATCATCTCAAGAGAGAATATCTAAATCAATTCCTACATGTTGGATCCCAGGGGAAAAAATTCCTTTGGAATTCAAGGGAATCAAGATCCAAGGAGCATATAGGTCCAAGGCATGTTCCACTATAACACAAGACCCATGGGTGAAATGACCATGGATCCAAATGGAATCAAGATCCATGGTATACCAACCATGGAATCCACTACCATTTCAGTTCATATTCAATTCCAATTGTCAATTCACATGCATTCAATTCTATGAGTATACCCAATCATAAAACAATTTACACTCAAATATAATCAATTATTATACTCACTCATTAAAATAAAAATAACCCATTTAGTGAATTAATGTAAGACCCAACATGTCAACACAAGGAAACAGAAAGAAATACCTCTCTTAATTAAACAAAATTGTTTAATTTATTTATTAGAGGGAATACTATAACTAGTAAATCCAAAAAACACACCAATTGGGTGTCTTAAAAAGTAGAAAAGGAACACCCCCTTGGTGGCCTTGGTTGGGGAAAAACCCTCAAAATAATATCAAATGAAATAAAGGGAATCTCTAATATATCCTATTTAATTTAATTCAATTTTGGGACCTTACCAAAAATTCTAGTGGGATACAAAAATGAAAAATAGATTAATAATGTGAAAAAACTAATTGAAAAATTATAGGCCAACTACCACAGGTCCACATTAGAGTTCTCGTCTAGTATCAACTTTTTTTGTGACACAGATCATAAGAAAATCAAAGAACGAATGAAGAAAATGAAATTAGGGAATATTATCGTGAAAATAAATAGCACATATGATACCAATAATAACAAGAAATAACACAAAAGTAATTGATGACTCACCAATTCATATCTAATGTGACTAAAAACATGTGATTATGATATCATATAGAGGAGGGGGATCAAATTCTACCCAAGCACATAAAAAATCTCTCCAAAGTGGATGCTCTCTAACATGAGATAAAGGAGGAAATTTGGGTTGAAATATTAGATAAGTTGTGTTAAAATGGTAATTTCACCTAAATCCATGGGTTGTATGGTTTGTCTATATGTTTGGACAAACTATGCACCAACTATGTGCCAATTTCTATAGGAAAGGGAACTTTACAAGGTTTGTACATACGATTTGACTAAACATGTATAAACTATGTCTCAACCCCCTGTCAAAAAAGTTAATAATTTTTTAATGGGAATGAACCCTCCTCCACATAGTTTTTCAAACTATGTTGGCCCTTCCTGCTCTCTATCTAGGCTCGTATGGTTAGTAGTAATCATGAAACCTTTCCCTCACGATTTCTAATAACCATGTGATGTACTAATTTATTAAAAAAATCTAGGCTTTGGGATCTGAAAAATACCATAACACTTCTGATACCCTAGTGAACTCAAAGGGTATTCACATTAGTTTGTAAATAATAAATCAAACCAAAATTAAAAAGATCTGTACCTCACAGGAAGAATTGGGTTCTTATAATCTTCACCCCTTAAAATAAATTCTTTCCCAAATTTCCCTCTTAGGGGTGGCCAAGATTCGTCTAAGAAAAACTCTAGCTTCTGAGAACGTACGTTTTCCTCTCTCTGCTAAGTCTTATCTTGTAAACAACCTTGCCTCCATAACCCTCATACTATAGAAATTGAATGTCCTCAGAGATAGTTTGTGCACATGTTGATGATATGAATAGGATACTCCTCAAAGGATGCATATTCCTATAACTCGAACTCCTTAGGCTGAAAATCATAAGATGGGTCTAAATTAAAATGTCACAGCTGAGATATGTGGATTAAATCAAGTATGGATCAATTACTCTATGAAAATTGAAGTTGATAGGGTATCAACTCGACTCTACCAAGAATTTTGAATGGCCCGACATATCACTATCAAATATTACACTATATCATGATACATTTTTATTCCAACATAGAATAAACATGTAAAAAACACTATCCCCACCCTATAACTTTATAGTTCAACTTTGGAGATTTGTGTAAGAATTATATTGAGAAAATATAGTATCCAACATCTTCTGAATAAAATGGACTTACATAAAAGTCTCCATCACGAGGCACAATCCTAGTAAAGCTCCCTCATCAGCCTCTAACGAGCATAGGGGTGATCAACATGACCTACCATAAAAATAATCATTAGGTTCCATCTGTATAGTCTTCTAATAGTTTTTATTACTGGTGAACTAAACTAAGTTTATATGCCTCTCCGAAAATCCTCGGAAATATAGGACGCATGATCGTTGTATTTCTTCAATCACCTATATTGTACACTCTGACTGGCCATCTCTATGGGGATGATTTTATATTCTTAGAAACACCTATGTACCTAGTTCCCTCTGTAAATTTTTCCATAAATGACAAGTGAACTAGGCATCAGTATCTGAAATGATAGGGTAAGGGACCCCATGAAGGTTTACTATCCTAGAGATATAAAACCTCCCAAGGTCATCCAAAATGAAGGTCTCCTTGATTGGTAGGAAATGAGTAAAAATAATGATCTTTTCAACAACCAACCACACAATATTTCTACCTTGATGCAACCTCTGGAAACTGGTAAAGTAATTCATCACGACATCATCCCATTTCCACTTAATAATAGGTAACTTCTATAAAAGTATGGCTAGTCACTGATGTTTCACCTCACCTTCTGATAGGTGAAACACCTTGTAACAAAACCAACTACCTCAATTTTAATACATGAACACCAGTACTGATGGCATAGATCATTATAAATATTGGTAATTCTAGGATCCAATTCCCAAATAGAGGCATGAAAATCTAGAATTAACTCCTTACATATGTCCACTAGAACACAAATGTGTCCATGAATACACAGGTTACCATCCTCATATACAGTCCAACCAGGTTGTGAGTCCTCACATGCCACACTCTCTTATAGGGATAGGCCCTTAGAATCTGATAGCTACCTCATCCTCACTATATCCAGTAGAGTAGAGGTCAAAATTAAGGGTGAAAAAAAGTATACACCCAACTGCCCTTCACCTACAAGTGTATCTCAGGGAACAAATCCATAAGCTGTCACTCTCTTTAGACTCTTGAATTATTGACATCTGAGTCCTCTTGCTCAGTGCATCCACCACTGCATTTCCTTCCCCAAGAATAAAAGCCAGATCGATGTTAAAATAATATAGGTACTCAATCCATCATCACTGGATCAGATCCAGATCACGCTATGTAAATATGTAATTGGGGATTTTGGGGTATGTTTATACACAAAAATGCTCTCCTAGTCTGTAATGTCTCCAACTATGCAAATCATGGATGATTGAAGCGAAATTGAGATCGTACCTCAGGTAGTTCCTCTCGTGTGGACTCATTTTTCGAGAAGCGTACTCCACAACTCTATGTCCCTACATCAAAACTTCAATAATCCCGATACCTGATGTGTTGCAATACATAGTGTAGCTCTTACCATGATCCAACAGTACCAGGACTGATACTGAATTTAGTCTCCCTTTCATCTCCAGAAAGGATATCTTGTAGGTATCCGACCACAAAACATCAAACTCTTTTTATTCAATCCCTTCAATGGTGATACTAAGCATGAGAACTCATGTATGAAATTCCCATAATGCTCCGCTAGCCCTAAGAAACTCTATATTCCAAATAAGTTATTGGGATTCTCCTAGAAAATTATACAGCTCACCCTATCTAGCTCTACTAATACTCTTTTATCTAAGATAATATGACATAGGAAGTGAATTTAACCCATCTAGAAGTGGCACTTTGTGAGCATAAAAAATAACTGAAGTTCTCTTATTGTATCCAAAATGATCTTAAGATATTTTTCATGGTCATGTTGATTTTGAAAATACACCAAGATATCATCCATTAAAACCATTACAAAAAAATCTTGATAATGATGGAATAATCGGTTCATCAGTGCCATAAAAATTTCTGGCGTGTTTTTGAGCCCAAATGACATAACCAGATACTCATATAGACCATTACTTCTACAAAAATTTGTATTGGGTATGTCTATAGGTCTAACATGTACCTGGTGATATCCTGACCTCAAATAAATTTTTGAGAACACCAAAGATTCTTGAATCTAATCAAACAATTCATCTATTTTTTGTAAGAGATATTGGTTCTTAACCATGATTCGGTTCAATTTCTGTTAATCCATACATAGCCTAAGGGTACTATCAACATTTTTTTGTAGAAACGATCATCAAAACCCATTGAAAAGTACTGGGTCAAATAAACTCCCTTTACTATAAATCCTCTTTCCCCTACTTTAGCTCCTGGAAATCCTTCATAGCTATCCTATAAGGGTGAATGGATATTTTTTCATCTTCTTTCACTAGATCAATGGATAGCTCAATCTCTCTCTCTATAGGTAGAATAGAATATCCATTCGAGAATACATACCTGAAATGATCGTCCATTGGAGGAAAATATACATGATGTTCTCCCTAGTCATTCAAATATAAACTAGCAAAATGGGTTATCATCCCACCCAACCAATGATGTTGTGGTCAAGATTATATTTCTTGGACATCCATTTGACCCTTGGGAGTATAAAATATTCCCTATAGTGATGTGAACTTCCTCATATGGTGATAGAAATTGATGTGGGTGTGATATGTCACTAGTCAGTCCATCCTAAGTATGAAGTCAAGCCCTATCATCTCGAAGACAAAAAGATTCCAGATGAAGTGACACACACCAACCACAATGGGGAACTCCCTGTACTAATGTACATCCTCCTTAATGATCCCTAATAGAGTTTATGGTGTCATAAATCCATCTAAAAACTTAATCACAAGCCCAATGCTATCTAGAATAGGTACATATACGAAACTATGAGAGGAACCTACGTCAAAAAGAGAAGATACAATTCTTGAGGATACTAAGATCATACCTATCACCGTTGACAGTCTAGTGCCCTGATCCTCAGGGGTAGGATATAGAGAATAAATATGGCCTAAATTGTGGCCCTTTGACAGATCCCCACCACTCAGAGTAGTCCCATTCATCTATATCGGTGTAACTGGTGCCTGGATGCCTCGACCATGACTACCACCACATTATCCTGATCAACCGATATTTCTCCATATCCCTACCTAACATGAATATTAGAAACCCACTTCAGAACCTAGTATCAGAGCTGACCCCTACCAATCATTATTAGAGGGTAAGTCTATAAGAAAATTTCACGTGGCCCATCCTACCACATGCTCAGTACTTGACTGGTTCACAATTGCATTGATTACTCATGTAGACCCATCTCCCACATTGATGATAGAAAACCAAGATAACAATACTCACAACCTGACAGGTACTCATCTCATGGGAAGCCTCAAAACATCACTTCCTAACTAAAGATGTTGAACCACTAGGTTGAGATACTTCACTGCCCTGCTATTCACCCCACCTTCCCTCAAGTTTCTTTCTTTAATTTGTTCCTAATTTACCATCACAGTAATAAATGTGAATATGACATGTTGACCTAAGATTTAATGGAATTCCATAGACCTTCCTAGAAGCATATCATCCTTGATAACTCGTCTTTAAGGTACATCAACACAAAATTTTGTAGCTCTTTAAATCGCGTTGAGTACTCCATAACAGTATTGGTGACCTACTCTAGACACATGAACTCACAAGACCTATCTTTCCTTAGAGCCTCAAAGAATAAGTATTCAAAAAATATTGTTTTAAAATCATCCCAAACTATTTCTCATAGCCTATCATCCTAGTTTATAAAATCCGACCTTTAATTTTCTACTCCCCAGTGTATATAAGTCGAAAGCATCACTCTCTACTCAAGAGGTTTCTCTAGATTCTCAATGATCGATAGCATAATATTAATTGAGATCTATGCAGAAAATGAACATCTATTCCAAAAAAATGTTTGAGGATGTTGTTGATGGAACACATGCATCAAATTAGCCATGGACAAGGTAGGATGCGGTGCTCCATGAAAAGTTTGCATGAATAGATAAAACCCCTCGTGGAATTATGCCTCAAAAACTATTTTTGGAAAAAAATATGGTTCCTTGACTAAGACTAAAGTAGTATCCACCATAATACCATGGCCTATCACCTTCAGATCATGGCCGTCAACTCCCTCCTGAAAAATGAATAGAGGTTGTCATCGTGGAATGCCTAATAAATAAAAAACACACACCTCAAGAAAATAATGTTATCAAAGTTCATAGCTCAAAAGAATAGGATAGATCAAAACCATACTAAAATCAGGTCATAACACACAACCTAATCCTAAATCCAGGACTATAAAAAGAAGAAACGTTAAAATTCACTGGAGAAACTACCTCTTTTTCAATCAAAATCTGGGTCTAGGTTAGTCTCTGTTCACAATTTCCATTTCCCATTTGATCTTTATATTCATTTAAAATTCATTATTAATGGTTGAACCAAATGGTCTAGAAAATTATGATCCATATTTTCCAATACTCCCCATGAAGAAAAATGTGGTGTCCACCTAATCCACAATATAACACATTCCAGTCCATACGACTCATGTTCAATGACTCAATATTCCACAATTGGATAATGTGGGTTTCTACTGTATCCCAATCATAAAAAACAACTTTGATTGTGGTAGTCGCTCAAAGTAACAACCATGTTTCTCAATACATGACACATGATATCATTTAAAACAACAAATATAAAAATCAAGTCATGCAACATAGTGTCATGTTGTTAAGACATTCATTATATATGGCAAGACATAATTCATGGGATTTGAATTCTAGTAAGTTCCTAAAATGATGCATGAGATGGAATACCCTCATCACATTGGGTTTCAACAAAATAAAACCCTTAATCATATCATTAATAACATCACAATTCATATGCATCACCCAATGGTGGAATCAAATCAACTACAATCTTCAAAATTGAGAAAATAACAATTTCTATTTCAGGTAATTTATATTTTTTCCTATATGTGGGTTAAATATTCCTAGGAAAATATCATTACAAAAACCCATTTATTTTTTATACTTTTTATTGTTTCAAAATAAAAAACCTGAAAAGAAATATCATTGATACCACTTTTTAATGTCCTAGACCCAGATGCCACTCAATAGTTCACCGAGCTTGATTGGCCACATGACCTCAAGCGCATCTCCATGAATTATATTGGATGCCAAATAGAAGAGAGGGATTGGGGTGTGTTTGAGGGAAGACTATTCCATCATTATTGGAGTGTATCATAGTAGAATATAAAAAAAATCAATAATAGAAGCAAATACATTAACCAAAAAACTGATAAATAAACAAGACATGAATATATAAAAAATTCTAGAAGTATTTTCATATACAGATGATGATGATACATGCCACATCTCTAAAAATTATCCAAAATACATATACAGTAATAAAAAAATATATGTATCAAAGTACCCAAAATAAAAAAACTATCTATCTCTAAATAGCATCACGAGCCTCAGATCGGCCCTGTACTCCCCTACTTCTAAGCATGGAACAAACTCAAGAATCGAAATTTGGGATATTTATTTTGTCCGTTCCTACATCGATAAAGTCTTTATGGGTACCCAATGGTATCCCATATAGGTTGTGAGATACAATCCCAATAGTAAACCAGCCAAAGGTCCATAACAAGCCCTGGCTGTGCAATATTACAAGCTAAGAATTATGCATTACATATCACAGGTAAACAATAAATGAAAGTAAAGTTCTCATGGAATGTATACTATAGGATAAGTGATCCAGTATATCCAAATAAGGATCCCTAAAAAACATGGGTCATCTCCTATAACCAGGCAGCTAAAACAAATAGAAATAACCAACATGGCCTCACCATACATCCAGTCATATCTTGTTAACCATGACCATTCCATATAACTAAAAGTGTCATATAAACCATGAACGATCAATATAATCAGAGTGTCTTAATTCCATGACCACACCGTAATATCAATGGTGTCATACCCCTCAGAGATATATCGAATGTATAAAAGACCATGGCATCCTCTTCGAGCCCTAAGAGCATCTCGATGGAAACTCAGTAACGACACTAGTTGAGTCCAAGGATCATCTCAATATAGCATATCTAAAGAGAGTCTAGTAAGCTAGATCCAAGGGGTAGAAATTAACTTAGAATCTTATAGAATCAATATCCAAGGAGCATACAATTATAAGGAATATTCTACCATAACAAAAGATCCATGGGTGAAATGACCATTACATCTAAATGGTATCAAGATCCATCATATACCAACCAAGGAATCCAATTTCATTTCAATTCACATTCAATTCCAATCATCAATTCACATGAATTAAAATCCAAGACTATACCCACTCACAAACAAATTGACATTCAAATACAATCAATGATTATACCAAGCCAAATCAATTTTTTTTGTAATTTTTAAAAATCCACTTTATGGTAAGTGGTAACCTTATATTAAAAGGATTAAAATCAAACCACCAATTTATAGAGTAGAGACACCGCCGAACCACAAAATAGACACCCATAAGTCCTAATATTAAAATTCAAAACAATCCGTGCAAGCCTTGGGTCATGAAAGAATGGGAAACGAGACACATCTCATGAAAGTTACACCTATGTTTCCTCCACTTCACCAAAACAGAACCCACCGGTCATCATCCCAGTTTTCCGGCGAGAAAAAACATCCATATTCCAACCTCACCATCATTAAAACACCATCCCTGCCACACATCAAATAAGAACACCACAACACATCATAACACTATGCTTAGAACAAAGAAAATCCCATCACTACATCAGTCAAATCCACATAACCAATCATCATTGATGCTGAAGATCATATCCAACTTCAACTAAAATTACTAAATCTTCATTGAGGGGGAAACACTTACAAGAAGAAACAAATCATAAATCAAACACTCAGTGCCATCGAAACCACCAACACCAACGGACAGGTTGATACTCCTAAAAAACCATAGTTCTCTAGAACAACACATCCCAAATCCACTTTGAGAACCAAAAAACCAAACCATACTTGGGGGAAGTAAAGGAACCCAGGAGAGAGAGAAGAGAGGGAGAGGAAAAGGGCTTCAACATCAAACCACGACCATTCTAGGACCATTAACCCAAACATTCAGAACAATTCGGTCACATCTTCAGAAAACAAAACAGATCACCAATGTTAGAGAGAAAAAAACACCACAACCAAAAAATAAGAACACCACACACACAAAAATACCGAAACAAGAAAGACCAAAGCCCCAAACTAATTCTCCACTTTCATCATCCTATTCCATCATCAGAACTTTTATACTGGACCAATATGTGTTCTTGCACGATATAGAAGATGAAAAGAGTAGTGGAGGAGGTAGACTGAAGATTTGGTCTCAAAACAACATGAAATAATATTAAACAAAATAAAAACTAAAAGGAGAAATGGAGAACATAAAAAATGGAGAGAAGGAAAGCCAAGTTTTTTTGAAGAAGGCCATACGTAGAGGAGAAGATAGCGTGACCGCTGGAGCTTCTAGGTGAAACCCTAGCTATCACCAAGAGATCCAAGAGGGAAGATCCCTGGATAATTAGAATCTATCGAAGACACCCTTTTTCACAATATTCATTTCTGAAATCATCAATTAGTATACCCACTCATAAAGATTCAATATAATCTATTCATCAATTCATGAAGGACAGAACATGTCAACACATGGAAAAGGAGGTAATACCTCTCTTAATTAATCAAAATAGCTTAATTAATTTATTAGTGGGCCTTATATAACTTTGAAATCCTATAGAACACCCCATGGGTGGTGTAACAAGTGGAAAAAGCAAAGGTAACACACCATCAGTGGCCTTGGTTAGGAAAAAACATCCAAATTAGCTCAAAGGAACTCAAGGGAATTTCTAATATATTCCATTAAATTGAATCCAATTTTCAATTCAATTTTGAGGCCACAATAGAATGTCTGGTGGGTGAAACAATGGTAACTATCTTAACACTGTTCCAAACCAAATAGTAAAATTATATACCATCTACCATAGGTTCGTACTAGAGTTACCATCTAACATCATCTTTTAATTTTACATAGATGAGAATAAAATATAATAAAAAAAAGGAACTAAAATTATAGAATATTATTTTGTATCTAAATAGAATATACAATAAAAAAAAGAACATGGAACGACACATAAGAAATTGAGAACTTGCCTCGAGGATTCAATGAGATAGACGACACTTGATTCTTATCTCAGATGGAGGAGGGGGATCAAATTCAACCCAAGGGATTAAAAAATATCTCCCACATAGCTTCTATTCAATGTGATATAAATGAGAAAAATTGTTTTCAAATAATAGATTAATTATGGGTAAAATGAAAATTTCACCCAAATACCAAGGTTACATAGGTGGCCAAACCGTGCGCCAACCATGCGCCTAGTACTATATGAAGGGAAACTTCGCACAATTTGTATGCATGACTTGACTAACCATACATAAATAATGTCTCATCCCACTATTAAAATTATGAAGTTTTAAAACTTGAATGTTCCATCATCCACATGGTTTTTGAATCTATGATAGCTTCTCCTTTACTCTTTCCAGGTTTTCATGGTTTGTTGTAACCATATGACCTGCCCCGCACGGTTTCTATTAACCGTGCTTCCTACCATTTTCTTCTAAAAAGTAGGGATACTGGCTATGAAAAATCCCCGAAAACTCATGATATTTCTGTTACCTCCAAGGGTATTCACATTAAACAGTAAATAAGCATTTAAACTGAAATTAAAAAGATTCATACCTTGCACAAAACTGATGTTCTTACATGAATCTTTCAACATGGACTCTTTTCATATAATCCCTAATTTCATTCTAAAAATTTCCAACTAATTCAATAGATTAATAATCTTAACATCCTGAGTTGGATTATACTAGGGAATATTTATTAATTGACTTATTAGAAAAACTACTACAGTATTTACCTTTTAGTAGTGGCAGATCCTTTTACTGTCTTTCTAAATTTGGATTTTTTAAGTTTTTGTTAAAACCTCCATGTTAGTGACTATATGCATATATTCCGTTTTTTTAACTAAGGTGTCACTATAAATTCCTTATATTCTAATAGTATCAAATATATAAATTCATAAAATCTTCACTTCAGATAAATTAATGAAAATAACAAGTAAAATGCTTTAGATATAATTAGAAGATGCCTGCTATGATACCAGCTGTTAGTAACAGTGGACCATGCAACTACACTGGGAGGGGGGTGAATCAAACAAGAAAAGTTTTTACTGAATACAACAGAATTAACCTTTTAACCACCTTGTAATTTATTTAAATCGACATATTATTTTGGATGTATGGATCATAATTACGAGACAATAACACTAACACTCTTATACTATTATAATAATGAAAGAGAAAACAACACATGGAGTTTATTACAAGGTTCTTCCCCAATAATGAAAAAAACACTCCTTGATACAATTTATTATAATCACGATCCATATATTCTTAACTAATTTCCATAAATTACTTGTGGTGAGTGGAAATTATCATGTAAAACCCATAGTGAATATTTCACATATATAACATCCCACTGAATTATACTCACACAAATTAGTTTAAATTAATCCATCCAACCTATTGAAAATTACAACCTACTTTCTCAATATTTTACCGTATAATAAAAAAGATATACCTCCTAATAAAAATGTATTTAACTACTGACTATATCTTCCATTATAAAGACATGCACATTAAACATATTCTTTAAATTCTAAAAACTCAATTTCTAAAGCTTTTACCTTCAAGTAATTTAGCTTACAGAACTTCAGCAGGTAAACACTAGATGTTTAACATTCTCACTATATTCTATTTCCCTAAATTATAATAACTACACATTTCATATTTGGAATTTCATGTTCCAATCTTCCCTAACCTTCAAACTAGCTAATCATGTGGAATATAATGGCCAACTTTTCCTCTCTCTTATTCGCTTCTCAATAATATTAGTGAAAACTTATCATGTATTAGCTCCAACTTTCAAATTATGTTAACCCTTTATATAGACAAAATTACTCTAATAAATGATAGAAATCAGGTATCTAAATTTTAAAGTCCCTCCAACTTAAAGTATTTGATAAACCACCTTTAATTATTCTAAAGATATTAGAGATTAACGTTGTAAAAACCTCCACAATACGTGATGTCAATTATCTTCAAATATTCAATAATATTTAGCAAGAATCAAAAACTTGAATTCATTAATTTTTGAATATTTAAGAATCAAGATAAGTATTATTATAATGTGTCTGACATCAAATAAAAGTAAAGTCTCTTAGAATCCTTTGATAATATTACTTCTGTATACATTAATAAAAATCTTTGACTTATTGATTTTATTTTGTCTAAAAAAGAAAAACACTAAAACTCTCCATAACATTTAAAAAATAAAAAACATCATTCCATTTCTCTTATGATTTTAGTATTCATCCTTATATTACTCAAGAACATAATTTTAAATTTGCCTTGCAGTATCTTAGAAACTTAGCATAATTAATAATCGCCTTAACATTCAATTGTATGAGCTTTGGAATTTTTTAATTTCACATTAAATTAGATAAATCTATCTTCAAGTTAAATAAAATCTAGTTTATACATGAATCTATATTTACCATAGTTCATATCTCATGGAATTGGAACTTCTAATATTATTCAGTGCTTCTATTCTATAAGTACTTGGAACTATCTTTTAGGATTTTGGAACATTTTCCTTTTCATCAGTCAAAGACATCGGCATAATTAACCGATTCCTATGATTATTCATTTGGTCTCACTCAGGTATTTCCCTATATATGCTAACACTTTACCACTTTGATCATTCCTTAAATCTTTTGACACATTTTTCACTTTATCAGTAAAACTCATTAGAAACAAATATTGTTATAACTTTATTTTCTTCAACTTACAATATTATCTAGGGTCCGTATTTTATCACAAGATTTTCCGAGATTTAATCTCATTTGGCACAAAATCATTTCCCAAAATATTAATTTCTATATCATCCACTATTTATTTGGATTTTTATGAAATAAAAAATCCATGATACTCCCTAGGAATCCATAAATTTTGATATGAAATCCTTTATCAATCCCCCATTTTATTTTATAAACTAACAAAGATTAGACCCCAATTCATCTAACTAATTATGATGTATTTAATATTGAATGAATTGATCATGGATTATCTATATTAATATCATAACTAATTAGATAGGTTGGTCCTCAATCTCCTCTCCATAGATTCACTATTGTCCGATAAAATCACAATATAGTGTCTGCATCTCATTATGCAGTGGTATAAATTCCAAATCCTTTGAATCCTTAAATTTTGGAAAGCCATTTAACTCAAGTACTTATTCCGTTTTCAACATCTTCAGTGAAACTTATATTACATAGGGTTAAATTTATGAACTTAGTGTGTCTTTTTTGATACTTTGTCAACTCTTCAGTTAGTTCACCTTCTTTTAATATATCTTTAAGACACACAAACTTATTATTTTTTGGGAACAACTTTGTGTGTAGTTTTATTTTTTTTCAACAGTTCTCAATATTGGTGAAAATGAATAAGTTGCTTCAAAGTCAATGCCAAAGTTAATAGAGGATTATTGAATTGATATTTGGAATTCATATTCCAAAAAGAATAAGAATAATAATTATGGTTGAAGATTGGAAAGGGTGGAATTTTATTTTATATCCATTAATTTTTTTATGTGGATTTTCTAAAAAAAATGGACCAACACACTAGCCTACCAGCCAGCCTCAACCAAAGGCACGTGCGGGACACAGGGTCAATTGTGCCTAAGGGAGACAAGCCAAGCCACCCCTCAAGCTGCAAGTACTAGGTCTGTGTGTAGAATTTGAAGAGCATGCGAGGGAGATCCTATGCATAGTTGGAAATAATCCTACCGAGGGAGTGGGAACAGAGTGTGCCCATAGAGAACATGGTACGGGGTAGTACCATGGAGGGGGAAGGTGTAATCTGGGTATAGGATGGAGCACTTTTATTGTTATACTGCATCACAACTGCATCTTAGTTTTGATGTGGGAAAACAGAAGTGGTTTCTATTCATCATTTAAAAAAACACAGAAATGATCTTAACCATCCATCCCATCCATATTCTACCATCTAATCCTAGCCTTCTGTCATTCCATACCTCACATGTTTGAACCAGGGCCTTCTGATTACTACCAAGATTTCTGAATCAACCATGATATCATCCTCTTCCTCCATCACTTGATGCCGCCGCTACTACTCACTAGAGATGAAGGATTCACCACCATGGATGATCAATAGATATAAAAGAAGAATCATGGTGACATTGCGAGGAATATGGTATAAAACTGAGACCATGCATTCAATCTATATCTTGCATACATGTACGTATTTCAAAGGAATATTCAGCTGAAGGAAAATAATGTTTTTGAGGCCACATGGTTTTGATCCTATTGTTGAATGATATTTTCATGTGATATTAATCTCCTGCACATGATTTTCTCATTATATGTGAGGATCCCACATGAAAAATAAATACCAAGAGATATGCAGCGTATCTCATATTTGTGGTTTGAAGATATTAAACATCAAAGATCTCATACCTTCAAAGTCATGATCTCATGGAACATCATTTGGGATTGGAATGCAGTGCATGAGGGTGATCCTCACCTATGAAAAGAGATACACCAAGCTGAGGAAGGGATGATGCCTTCTGCATACCCGAGTTATCTCATTTAGAAAAAATTACACTCCCTAGTTCTCCGTTCTTTGAAACTGAGCAAGGAGACCCACAGGCATTCAAGGTTTCGTGAATAGAGGATCCCTTATGCCTTCTACAATTGACACACTCTCTTGAAGTGTCTTCCGAAGAAGAAGTCCCATGGAACCTTCAGGTTTCATGAAAAAGAGCATCACCCTTTGCGTGAATGAGAACTGATGACACACAATAGGTGTGTAAACACCCTTATAGAGATTCACGAGGAGAGGGAGATCTGCACACTCTATGAAATGAAGAACCACAAATTCAGTACGTAGAATTTTTGTGCATATCCTACTCAAGGAAGAGTTGTGAACCTTTAGGTTCTACAAAGAGAAGGTAAACATCCAACTTTTTTTCACGTTGAACCAATTATACAGGGTTTTTATATTTGGTGAAGATAAATATTGCATGAAGACTGTTTTTTCATGCATACATGAAGCCCATGCATTCACATGGACGAGTTGAGACAGTCAGGATTGCGTGTATGTGAAGCAGAGAAGAGGTAGTGTGTGCATACAAAGGCTTATACCGATTAGGGTTTTTGCACAAAAAGGAATAAGTAGAGAGTGTGTTTGGTTTGTATACTACATGCATGAACTCCTTCACGCACATGAATATGTGAATGAATTTAAATAAAGATCCAAGAAAGTGGGTTCACGTTTGTGAATAATAAGAATAAGTTAAAGAAAGGGAGAAGTTCACATAAATTCAACATGCATGATCTAATGATAATATGAAAAGATAAAGAGGAGAAAAAGACAAATATAATGATGCCTAGTGATATTATCTTCATTGTTTGAATAATCATATAGGTGATTTTGATTCTGGTCAATATAAAGAAGAAGTATTATTGCATTCAGTTATTGCACTAAAATAATATGATTGAATATAAGTGCATCAATTAGAGACAAAAATAAAAAGAGTGTCTCATTATGTAAAGAGAAAAAGACTTCCATTTCTATCTATTGAAGATACCCTGATGTTGATAAACTGAGTGAGACTTCACCCAAGGAAGTAAGCTAAGGGGAGTCAATAAATGTCATATAAGGGACGCCTTGGGATATCCTTGAACATTTGTAATGTTAGTGTGCTTAGGAAATAGTGACTATGCCCGAATCTTTGTAATCCACAACTAGTGATGATTATTTGACTTTATTATGACTGAAAACCTATCTATGTATGCTCCGTGGATGTATACCTTAGCGGTGAACTGATTAAAAGTGTTGTTCTATCCTTATACATGTGAATGTTTAAATTACTTCACACATCCATCATAAAGGTTTAAAAAAATTCCTACAAACATGGAAATAAGATCCATAATTTTTTGAAACAAATGTGACACCCTGATTCACCCACCTCTCAGGTTGGTCTGGGTTCCTACTAGTAGTTTCATAGAGAAATGTTAACATATTTTTGATACCCCATTATAATTCTATTCAGTGGATGATTTGAGTTTTCTTTCCTGAGTCAACAATAAAGTTCAGTTTTGATGAAGATTCAGTTATGTTTGAGCAGAAGTCTATATCTAGAAAGACCGTGATAAACCATAACAAGAAAGAGAAGAGATAGTTGAAGAAGACCCTATTATCTAAAGAAGAGGTAGTATATGATTCTCTATGACTTTAGGATAATGATGATATATATGTCTTGGAAATTAATGAGAAGGTGGCTCATGTTTCCATCAAAGGATTGAAAAACACTTCTATCTCATTTTCAAGTGATCAAGAGAAATTAATAACCTATCTGCATGATATTCCTGAAGAAAGAGTTTCAACTATTTGTATAATATTTTAATGTATGGAGGATGGAATAGAAATTCAATACAAGTATGGATTTGGAAAGGTGATGAGACACTTATCAACATGTAAAAGGTGGATATGATTAATAATGTGGAAGGTGGTTCTCCATAAAGAGCACAAAAAATCAAGGAGAAGGACCAATAATCTAGTAAAAAAGATATCAAGAAATTGATATTTGTGAGTCAATGAGGGTGCTGTAATAGGTTTTTGTATTGTACATTAAATTTGGTACAATCCTTAAAATAAAAAAGGGAAAAAAAGCCCATATCAAGGGGGAGTCATCGATATAGAAAGAATAAATACCCATAGATCCAAAAGCATTTGGATACTGAAAACAAATTTGTAATTCTTGATAACATATGTTATGTATGCTATAGAAATGGTCACAAGGTTAGTAATTTTACATCTAAACATACATATAAAGCTGATGGGAAGAAGAGACCACAAAAGTTGGCCAAGAATAAATAAGTTTACTGAGGAATTAATCATAATAATGTTGTAAAAACAAATTCTCCAAAGAATAATCCTATTAGGAAAATTGAGAGGACCTAGGATTCTAAATCCATGAAGTTGAAAAATTTCACTCAAAATAAGCCATGTGGATGATCCAAACATGATGCCTCAGTTCATAGTGACATATTGGTTATCTGGAAGAAATATTTGGAAAGAATGAGGAAAATTGAAAATTCTCAAGCCAAAGATAGTGAAGAAACCCAAGAGAATATTTCACAAAAAGATAAGGAAGATCTTTATGTGAGGTGAAATAATCCTGGTAAAATTATTAGAAATTGAATTTCATTTCTTCCAGCCCAAGAATAAATCCTCAAGAAGATAAAATTGGAACTATGAGATACTAATTCTTTGAAAACTCTTGAAGATAGAAGGCTCACACACAAAGAAATGGAAGAAGTAATAAGATCCACACAACCACAATCATAATTTAACCTCAAATATGCACATGTGAATAATGGAGCATCATGTTTGAGGAAGCTATCTCAACCTTGCTGTTCACTTTGATGAAGGAATAATGATCCACATCATTCCGTTAAATCATTATTTATTGTATTTATTATTATAATATAGAGAATTTAAGGTGAAGCAAGCTCTCATGGGGAGAACCTGAGAGGTATTGAGTGTTGTATACATATGATAGAAAAGCTGAATAAGTGGAAATCCTTGGAAGATTATTCAATTGATATTAAAATATTCATATGATGAAGGATCATATTTGATGAAGATGATGAAGAGTGATTCCCCTGAGGGGGATACAAAATAAATAAGAAAGTATCCAGAATCATTATTTCAATGGGTATAAAATTATTCTAAAATTGATTGAAGATCATTTCATTGGAAAAGGTATGAAATTTTTTAATCTCTCATCCCTGGTTACTCAAAATAAAGATCATTTTACAAAGGGAGAGTAACTTAATTAATCATTGACATAAGAATAATGGAATTTCCCCAAGGTCACTTGTTCTATCTATTTCACTTAAACGTTTTTGATCCACTTGTTGAAGTGAGTGTAGAAGTTTTGGGTCAATTGTTCTTAAAATGATTCAAATCACATTCAATATCTTCCTCCTAAAATGAAATAGGAAAGACCCTTGAAGACCAGTACATTATTTCTCATATTTTAGGGTATTTTACTAGTGTGTAATGGACATATTTGTTGTCTAAATAAAAACCTCTTGTTTTATACATCGAGAATTTCTTACGTATACATTGAGTGAAATGATGGATTCCACATTTCTTAAGTATGGATTGATACATGTTTCCCATGAAATTTTTATTTCTTTTCAATAATGGGGAGACAAAGTAATGAAAGTTAAAAAGTGAAAGGTGGAGAGAATGAAAAAAATGGAGAGAGAAGATTTACATTTTATACTGACACATTAATTTAAGAGAGAAATTTTAAGTATTGACAACAAATACAAAATGGGATATTTTTGGGACCAATTTTTCTGTTTAGTTGTATTTGTTGTCAATAGTTGTCAATACTGGTCAAAATGAAGAAGGAGATTCAAAGTCAATTCCAATGTTAATGTAGGATGATTTGAGTGATATTTAGAATTCATATTCGAAAAAGAATTAGGCGAAGAAGGATGGTTGGGGATAGTAAAGGGTGGCCTTTCATTTTATAGCCACGCTTTTGATACTCTGTATTTTATGTGGGTTTGCCTAAAAAAATGGTCTAAATTACTAGCTAGCTAGCCAGCCTCATCCAGAGGAACATTTGGAGCACATGTTCAACCACACCTAAGGGAGCATAACAAGGCCATCCCACAAGCAGAAAGCAGTCAGGATGTGTGTTGGCCTATAGGAGCACACGAGGGAGAGCCTATATATAGTTGGGAAGAAGACTGTGCAGAGAGTGGGTGCAGAGCAAGACCACAAAGAACATGGTATGGGGTGGTACCATTGAGGGTGAAGGAGTAATATGGGCTAAGTATGGAGATATTTTATTGTTATACCATTCCAAAATTGCATACCAGTTTTGATGTGGGACAATGAAAGAGGGTACTATTCATCATTTAAAAAAAAACACGGACACAATATTGGCAATACATATCATCCACATTCTTTCATCTAATCCTGACCATCCATTATTCCACACCTATTGTGTTTGAACCAGGGTCGTTCGATTACTCCTGCGGTTTTTGAACCTACCACACCATCATCCCCTTCCTCCAGTTATCATCGCTGCCACTACTACTTACTGGATATGAAGAACACACCACCATGGATGATCACTGTCTATCAAAGGAGAATCATGGTGACATTTTTAGGGATATGGAATTGAACCAATACCATACATGTAATATAAGTATTTCATGCATGTAGGTATCTTGAAAGAAGATTTGACAGAAGGAAAATGAAGTTGCTGAGGCCACGTTGATTCGAGCCTATTGTTAAATGATATTTTCTTGCGATATTTATCACATGCATAAGATTTAATCACTGTAAGTGAGGAGCTCACGTGAAAAAGAAATACCCCAAGATACGCCATGTATCTCATATCTATTGTTTGAAGATCATAAATACCGAAGATATTAGGAATTCAAAGCCCCGAACACATGGAACATCCCTTAGGATTTTAACGCAGCGCATGTGGGTGATCCTCGCCAATAAAAGGAGCCACACCAAGCTAAGAAAGGGATGCTTCCTTCTTCTAACTCGAGTTATCTCATTCCAAAAAGAGATCACTCCATGTTTTTCTATTATATGCAAAGGATAAAGGAGACCCACAAGCCTTAAAGTCTTTGTGAATAGAGGATCCCATATTCCTTTCAAAAGTTCTACACACTCTCAATGTTTCTCTTGAAGAATAAGTCCCATGAAACCTTTGGGTTTCATAAAGAAGATCCACACCCTATGTACAAAGGAGAAATGAGGACACACAACAGGTGTGTAAACACCCTCATAGTGGTTCATGAGGAGATGGATATTGAGAAACTATATGAAAAGAAGTACTGCAGATTTTTTATGTACATGGTTCATACATCCCTTTGTTAGAAATATCTTTGAACCGTTCGATTTCACATAGAGAAGGTAAGAATCCTCCTACTATTCATGTTGAATAATTTATGCCGGGGTGTTGTTTTTGGTGAAAAAGGAGATTACACATAGACATTTTATGTGTGCATGAATGGAAACCATGCATTCATGTGAATGAGTTGGGACAATCAGTCTTGTGTGTATGAAAAGAAGAGAAGAGGTAGTGTGTGCATGCAAAGGCTTATACCCATTAGGGTTTGTGCACAAAAGGGAGGAAGTAGAAAGTTTGTTTTGTTTTTACACGACATTCATGCACTCTTTCATTCACATGCATACTTGAAATAATTTAAATAAATATCCAAGAAATTTGGTTTAGATGTGTGAATATAATGAAGAAGTGAAATAAAGAGATAAGTTCACTTAAATACTACATGTATGATCTCATGTATATATGAAAAAGAAAAAGAGCAGAATAAGCTGATTCTAACGATTCCCTGTGAGTTGATATTCATTTTCTAAATAATAACATAGGTGGTTGGGATTATAGCTGAGAAGTAGAATAAGTTTTTGTGTATTCATTTATTTCGATAAAAGAATAAAACTGAATATAAGTGCATCAATTTGGGTCTTCGATGAAAGCAGTTTCTCATGCTAGAGAGATACAAATAATTCTATTCATATCTGTTAAAGATACATTCAATTCGATAAACTTAGTGAGACTTCACCCAAGGAAGAAAGCTAGGGAGAGTCTATGGAGGTGATCCAAGGGATGTAGTGGGATATAATTAAAATTTTGTAATGGAATTGTTCTTGGGACATAGTGACTATGCCCAAACCTTTGTAATCCACATCCAGTAAAGATTAGTGGACTTTGGTAGGGCAAAATACATGTCAGTGTATGCTCCTTGGACGTAGTTCATAGTGGTGAACCAAGTAAAAGTGTTGTGTTATCCTTATGCCTGAGAATGTTTTAATTATTACACAATTCCATCATATAGGTTAAAACAAGTTCCTACTGACATGGGAACAAGCTCCATAATTTTGTGAGAAAAAGGTGACACCCTGATTCACCCCCCTTTGAGGGTGGTTCATAGTCCTACATTATTTTCATCTTTGGGTAAATTCTAGACATATTATAGTATTTTCAGGAATATTGTGTTTCGTGATCTCATTAACAAGTGTTCATAAACACTATTCATTTACCATGATCATAACTTCCATAATAATGAGTATTCTTTAAACACACATAATCTATATGCTATCATTTCTTCTCGTACAATGTTTATACTCTCTTTTGGATATCTAATTCTCAAGATATTATATATTCATCTAAACATATAGTTGACAATTTTTATTCAACCATCGACAATTTTAATGAAATCCACTGAATCTTATATCCACATTCATCAAATATATAGACCAATTATAGATATAATAATCGTAATAAATTAATATTCATCCATTAGTATTACAAACTAAACTTTTATTCATTAATTATTATTATCCATTCCCTCCTATCATCCAAATAGGTCATCTATCCTTCTTTATTCTAACTGTTAGAATTAGGTTCACTTCCTACTTGAGTGCATCCTTTGGGGAATCAACTTCCAATGTATTGACTCAGGAACTCACATAAGAAACTTCACTTGTTATTAAATTTCATTAAAATTGGTAATTTAATTTTGGAACTGATGATGGATATTGATAAAAATTTAAAAAACCAGTAGTGGATTTCACTAAATAATTCAGATGCGAGGGGGGATATCATTTTTTAACATCCAAACCATTTGTTTCATGTCTAATAGACCCCTAGAAAAAGAAATAAATGATGTCACTAGAATAAAATATAAAAATAATAATCAAGTTAAGTACCAAAAAATAAGGATAACATACCAGCAAACTAATCCATCCTTAATAAGTATTTGAAATCAAGAAAAAATATTCATTTATCAAACATGGGAAAATAAGATGAAACGTCAAAAACATGAAATGAAAAAAAATTCAACGATTTTTAGTATTTAGAATGTTTTTAAAAATTTAAAATAATTTTTAAATGTATAAATATAACTATATATTAATATTATGAAAATTAATTTTCAAAATTATTTATGAATTAAATTTTCTATCCATGTTTCCCATAAAAAATTCATTCAATTAAAGTTATTTTTCTTTTCTAGGACTAATAGGTTTATTTATTGAATAATTACTTATCCTCGAACCACTTTAGTTCTCAAACTATTTAATTAGGCTCTATGTGAACCATTTATATTATAAGTGATATTATTACATACTATTTATCAAATTTATTGAACTAATTTACTTTTATCATTACTATATTTATTCATCTGTATACTCATCAATGTTATTTTCTTGTTCTGTGTTGCTACCATGGTATCCAATAAAAATTAGTTGTGTGTCCTTGTTGGACAATATCTTCATGCTTTCATGATTATTCCATTTTATTTATAGCATAATATGTATCCATGTTTTTTATTTTTTATTGAAGTCAATTATGTTATATGACATGATTGGAACCCCATTATTAATATGTTATATCTTGGATGTTGGGTTGGTTTGATGATTATCATTAAGTTCATTTTTTGAGAGATAAAAAAAAGAGTTGAGAGTATTAGAGTTTATTTATCAACCTTTTATTTATTCATCTATTCACATGATGATTCTCTAATAAATGGTTTTGATGGAAATTTTTTAGTAAAAATATTGTGAGATAGACTCCTAGAAGAGATTATATGAATGTTAATCACGTTGAAGAAGGAAATTTAAATCTGTTCTTGGAGAAGTTATTGGTCCCTTAGTAAGAGGTCTTTGTTCTTTAAGTATTTCTATTTTCTATTTCATTTTAATTTTGGTGCAATATCCATTATAAAAATGACTTCAAATTATGTGTGTCAAGTGATCCCATATATATTATAAGTATTTGTTGAATCTTTGAGCTAAGCTTCATTACTAGATTTTTGGGCCATAATAATTTCATTATGGATAATTTATTTGGTCATTTCATATTTGCGATCAGGTTTATTTCTCTCTATAGTATTCTGTTCATTTAATTTATTCTTTGATACAAAACAAATTTACTTTAGTGTTCATGTCATGCTAGTAGGTCTAAATCATTGTGAACCTTGTAAATACTTAAGTTCATTATTTATTTCTTTTTTATATTTATTCATCTGAGAATGAAAATAAATCTATAATATCCATCATTTAACCTATGTAAATAAAAAGTAATTATAAATTATTCTTCTTTTTATTATCTTATTTTGGGTTTTAGATGCATTATAATATTTAGTTTGTTCATATACCATTGCATGTAGATTCTTTAATATGTATGATAACAACACCCAACAAAATTGGTATCCAATTCAGTCAAAATATTTTGATAACATTCGAAAAATTTGAAATTGAAAAGTTCAATGGAGTGAATTACTTTAATCTTTGGTGTATATGGATATGTTCTATATTACTCTAATAACAACTAGTCGATGCTCCCAGTTACACTAAAAATTTGGCTGTATTTATATTTACCAATGGTTAGAGTAATTTTACATACATTATTATATCCTGTAATATATAATAGAAACTTAATGGCTTAAATTTTTTATTTATAGGTGATAAAATTCTTCATGTGGTAAATTATTAATTGAATACTATTTCAATATTGGTAAAATTTGAAAAAAAAATATATTAATAAATTGTTTGTTTGTAAAATTAAAAAAACATGATATTATAAAAATTTAAAATCACATTAAAATGCATTCTAATATCATATTGATGGTAATACAATACCTTATTTTGATAATATTGATGTTAAAATATAATGTGAAGACTGATCTATAATATTTATATCCTCTCTTGATAACTCAAATAATACCCTAAGGGATAATATGATATATGGTAAAGAGTATTTAACCAATCCCTATTGATAAAAAGATTAAAAAATTTTATTGGAATTTTTTTTAAAATAATTGAGGTGCATTTTATTTTCTTAAATAATTATTTCATTTGAATAAATTTTAATAATATAATATATATTATCCATTATTTTATTTTGATGGAAATAATTTTTTATGGATGAATTTCTATTCACAACATGGCATGAAATATATTCATTGAGTTATGAAGTGAATTAAATATATAATTAGATACTTTAATTTGAATGGTTAATGGAAGAGTTTTATTATGGTTTATTATTATGAGTAGTTCATGATAGAGGAGGAAATTATCCTTATAAATGGGGAGAGTGGATATGATATTTCTTATTTCATTTTCCATTTTCTATTATGTCATTATCTAGATATTTTTTTTGATTTTTTTAGGTTCTTTATGTTCTTTTTGGATTAGTGGATCAAAAAAAGAACAAGGTAATGGGAATTATGAATATATGGTGAATAAGAATTTATAATAATTGAATAATATAGGATGGTGAATGACGAGGTATGTGACTCTAAAAATTAACTGAATTTTCATTATCTATTCATAAATTAGGTAATATACTATCCTAGAGCCTCAGTTTTACCTGTCTTCAAATCCTTAAATTGAGATATAATGGATTATGTACTTTTATTAAGGCCATCTCCAAAACCTTCATTCCAACCATAAGGTTTGCGCGTCAACCATGTTTCACA
Source organism: Viscum album (assembly GCA_963277665.1). Lineage (NCBI taxonomy): Eukaryota > Viridiplantae > Streptophyta > Magnoliopsida > Santalales > Viscaceae > Viscum > Viscum album. Next base: position 573,795,684 of record OY728151.1, read on the forward strand.
CGTTGGGTGTGAGCATAAAGTTAGATACAATAACCCTAAAAAAACTTGTATATATGTTCATGTATTTATTTAATTAATTAGAATCCGTAAAAATCACGTGTGATGCACCAATTATATCATTGGTTCTCTAAAATACACCTTGATGGTTGAATCATACCTGCCTTAGATAGTTCCAATGTTGAATGGATACACCCATAGTTTGCTCAGAAAAAAGTTTGAATTTGACATTTCATCCCATAATAAAAAAATGGGTGAATGAAATATCAGCACAAAAAATTAGTATGTATAATGACCTGATATTTAATTGTATCTTTTTTTAAATAAACAATGTGTGTGATAACTTACTCCACACGCAACACCCAACTAAAATGAAAACTGTGATATATTTAGGTAAAATATTAATATTAAATTCAACCATTAAAAACCCTATGTTAAAGTAGTGGGTATGAATATGATTAAAAAAATTATGAAATATTGGTATAATAAAAATAAATTATTATTTTACTGGTAATTAATTTAAATCATTACAGCTAGAAAAACTTTAAAAATCATATTATAATTAAAAATATATTTCTAAAAAATTAATATTTTATTTTAGGAAACTATTTATATTATGATTATATAATAATTATATATTTTAATAATGTTAATAATATTTTCCTAATAAATTAATTAGTAATTGACATTAATTAAATATAAAGAATAGATAACATTTTCAAAATTTGTTTTCCTATACGAACAATTTACACTATATTTTGGAAATTTATTTAAATATTGAATTATCATATTATATAAAATTATTTATACAAAATTATTTTTTTCAATTAATCAAAATAATATAAGCTTAATATTATTTTTTCAGAATAATCTGAAAAATAACTATTTTTGGTGAAAATACCATTTTTAAGAATAACATGAATTTTATGTCATTATTAGTATATAAGTTTGAATTGAAAATTCATGAAACATTTTTCAATAACCAAACATTTATTTTATATTTGAATTTATAATTTTAAAATGGTTGGTTTAAATTTATAATCCCATTTTTGATATTATTGAACATAAGTAATATTTTCCCAAAAATTGTTTTTAATACATTATAAATTTTTATTTTAATTTTTTATTTTCACTTTTATAAATATAATAAAATTAAATAGAATTAAAATTTTGAATCATTGAGTCAAAATTATTTAATAACTTAGAATTTTTTAGGCATAAATATTAAGTTTCCTTTAGTAAAAGACTAGTTACCCTGTTAAACACGAAAATTATAAAAGTAATAATTTAAGCGGTAATGGGAATTAAACATGATAAAAACATGTCTATAGATGATTTAATGAGTCAATTTATTAACTTTATGCATTACCTGATAAATTATTACACAATTTTGTATCAAATCGATATTTTTCACATGTGATCCCTCTTTATAAATTTGAAATACTTACAAAAATTTCATTCTCACTATTTATAAAGGGGTCTCTTACCACCCTTTAAGGGAACTTATAAAAGTTAAATTTTATACTAAAAAACTATCATTTTGTACTTTTCATATAATAATATTCCACTTGTTTTATCTTATATTCAGAATATATTGGCCTATTCCATCTGTTTCTAAGAGATATTCCAAGGAAGTCTCGAAGTGCTCAACACGAGTAATTCGTTTTACTTAACTTATTTATTTTTTATTTTTTATTTTACAATTTTAATAATTAAATCAATTTTCAATTAAATTATTATTAGTAATATAGTTAATTCTATTATTTTATTTTAATAATCATTATTCACCTTTTCTATTTTTTTATTAAGAAAAATAAAACCCTTATTCAAGCATTGTTCATATTACCACCTCCACGACGGGATGTGTATTGTTTTCCATCACCACCTTACAAGGATGGTATAAAAATGGAAATTTAATAAATAATTATGATATTAATATAATTATTATAACTTTTAAACATTAAACAATATTAATCCTTTCTTCCATTCTATGGAAAATGAAATCGTTAACCATTTGTATGTGTATACCACTGCCTCCCTAAAATGATTGATTTATGATTTTCTTTACCATAGTGATTTAAGTGGATGATAATTATTATGAGATTAAAAGATAAATATGATGTTTATTATATCATTATTTTATTTATGAGAAATTTTATAACCTATTAATGATATTATAAACAGATTATTATCATTAATTTAATCATTTAAAACGAGAAAACTAAGAGAAAAATAATATCATATTTATAATTTATGACTTTATAAAAATAATATTATCTTTATAATTAATTATAATTCTAATATATAACACTTATATTCAAAAAATACATTCATTTTTCTTCTTTTATAATGATATTACTGTTAAACCAGCACATAATTATACATTAATCATGGTGAGTTCATGTTTCTGTTAGATTAATCACCTACTTGAACAATACTCGCATTTATATCATGGATTAATATGATAAATTATTTGATGGTATAATTTTATATAAATATATAAATATTTTTTTAGTTCTAGTAAGTTTATATCAATTTTTAATATGTTTATTAAGAAAAAAAATTCATTCATTAAGAATCACTAAAACATGATCATCACTAATTTCATATTCATTTATTGTAAACAAAACTAACATGGAACAAAATTATTGATTTATAAAATATCATGTAAAATATATTAATGTAACTTATAGGATCTAATAATGATTTAATATTTAAAAATAACATAAATAAACACCATTTTTATGAAACTAGTTCAAGGTGAAAAATATAACTTACACATAGTATTGAAAAAAGGTAAAAAAAACTAATATTCATAGATATAGAATGACTATAAATAAAGAGTATAACTGGTTATAGTTATTAATAATTATAATGGTTATGTATTTAGTGAGATTAATTTAATTATATATGGTTTTTGGTGAAAATTGAGAATAAATCATGGCCAAGGTAAGAGTTTTTCATCTCAAAATACTTTATTTGAGACATGTATGGTATTATGAACCTAATTTCATTTATTTTTTGTATACACTACCTATATAAAATATCATATCATGAATTATATTATAATCCTCGTATTTAAATTTCAATTAAAATCCATATATTTCAATGTGTTTTTATTAAAGTGTTACTCAAGAAGTAATGGTTTTCTTAGTCTCAATTCTGATTATTTGAGACATATTTCATGATATAAACCATGTTAAATTATTCTGATTCTACATTTATCTATTATACCATGGAATTATGTAATGTATTTTACTTTTAGTATTATAATATACTAATCAAATTCAAGTTCTTTTCTTGAAATTTATTTCGAATCAAGTGTTACCCTAGTCGTAAGAATTTTTCTAATTAAGCTTGCATTCAATGATCTATGATTTTTCTTATAAAATTATTTCATATAAGTTGGTTACATAATTAAATTTTATTATATTTTGTGGTACTATATAATTTTTTACATTTTTAATACATAAAACCCAATTCAAAAATTTTATTCTTTATTGAGTATGTTACCTATAAGTGATTGTGTAAACTGAAATTTCTGTTTATTTGGTTATATAGTATTATCTTGAACATTTTTCTTCCATGATTGGGTTATATTATCCTAATATTTTATTATATGGTATTTTATAATCAAAATTTTGTAAAATTAATTTGTAATAAAAATATGTTTTTATTAATATTTTTACAAATGCGGGGTTTCAACAAAGGTATTTTTAATGTATTAAAAGATTTCCCTTCGTTTCATTATCAAGTGTTTTATCTTTGGATATAAATTTTCTATATAAAAATTCAAGTCAATTTCATGTCTAAAGACTTTATTTTTAAAAGTGTATATTATATATATATTTAACTTACCCTTTTAAGAAGTTCCTTTTGAAAGTGACATGTAAGTTTGTATTTCACATCAATGTTAGAAAATATTTTATAAAAGCTATTTTAATTTTTAAAATCCATATTTCTTTTCATATTGAAATGTATTTACACTAATGGTATTTGTGTTTAATTATATAAATATATATTTTAAATTTTTTGGATTGAAATCACGGTATAAAAAAAAAATAAAATCCTGATCCTTTTTTATGCGATACCATTTCAAGTATTCATTTTCATGAATTATTTTTTATTTATATCAAAATAATTATGAGTTTCCATTGTTACAATGGGTATATATTATTTTTGAACCATCCACCTATTTTCTCTGGATGTATTTTTTAATTTCCTTATCTTTATAGAAATTATCAATCAATTCCTTAATATTTCTTAATATTTTTTAGTGTATAACATATTTTTTCTTCCAATGACTTTCATATGTGAATACCATATTTTTTATTCCATTTATTGAAGGGTTTTTACCTAGATCTCATATACATTTATTTATTGGGTAAATTATTTTATTATAAATATACTCATTATCAATATGGTTCAAATATAATATTCTTGATTATATTTATTTAATGGTATTTACCTAGAAAGTCACTAAATGTATTTGGATGCCCAGTTATTTTCAATGGGTTTATCATGTTGATTATTTACTTATATGAATCCATTTGAAAAGGATATGAATAAGATTTTATTTACATGGTTTATTTATGATATGTTGAATGAAACCCATTTTATTTACACGGGTTCTTTGTGTGGTGATGAATGAATTATTTTCTTATGTCACTCATAAGTATGGATGGTGACAAGTGGGGTCCTATATCACCATCAAAATAATTGGTCATGAATTTATATATCATGAGATAGGTATTCACAAGTACTCTATTGTTTTTCATAAGAAAGGGAATTGATGGTGTGCCCCATGAATGTTATGTTCCCTATAATAATGTATGTTCCATATTTGAAAGATTTTTAATAGGTTTATAATTATTCTCATTACTATGTTATGCAATCATATATCATGTATATTGAATCACTGTTTTGATTCATCCCATATATTATGTCAATGTTTATTCCATGATTTATGAACTATGATTTTATAGGTATTATTTTTTTATTTATATTGATTATAATGATATCCTCATATTATTATGACTTATAATAAATGATTATTATAGTTTATGTTTACCTTTACTAAGAATCTAGGATCACATATTATGTTTTCATTACCAATGATTATAAATATAAGTAATATGTTATATAATACTAAAATGATATTTTATGAGAATAATTTTTAGGATATATTGAAGTCTTTTTATAGATTAAAAAGTTGTCTATATGGTGGAAAATGTCCATTAGTTGAAAAATACATGAGTTTTTTGTTAATGTTTTATCATAATTATATAAAACTGTAAACCTAAAAAGTTTTTGAAAAGTATTTTAATGATATATTTTCATTGAGACATTCAATTACTAGATGATTATGTATGGGTTTTCATAGTTGGTATTAAATAAGGGTTTATATAAATTTGGAGATAATGATATTTGTTGAGAAAAATTTAATATTTGATAAGATAAGGGTTATCCTACTCTTAATGGTGTATAAAACCATTTAAGGTAGTTTATGTAACATAAAATATTTTTGGTTTTAGGATAAGATATATTTAGTGAAAATAGTAAGGAAAAATCTAAAAGGTATGACTATATATCGAATAACATCCTGAAATTTTGCTAAAGTAGATGTTGTGTAGTTCTAAAAAAATACATTCTTTTATAGATAAAATAAAGTGGAGGTATCCTCTGGAACAATTGTACATTGGGGTAATAATCCCAATGCAGGGGTATTGTGTATTTAATTAATTATGATCTGGTGCATGAAAAAGAGTAATAGCAACACACTTGGCTAGACACTCTTATGGGATATGATTTGTTAAATAAATATACATTTATGAACCATTATGAAGGATTTAATTAATTTTTCTAAAGTATTTGCTTAAGAATTATGAGAGAACAAAAATTAAGGTAACCTATATTGAACCAAGAATGATATGGGTTGAACCCTATGTGACATAGTTGAAATGAATGTATTGTTGGTCAAAACGAAGGTTTCATTTGATAAGACATGTTAGGATTTATCTTTCATATTCATATACTATGATTATTTTGTATATTATTATAATAATTTTGGTTTTATTATTTTGTTGAAATATGACCAAGAGGATGAAACTGAGAAACTATGCCTTATAACTAAATAAGGAATCATACTTAAATGGTTTAGAATATTATTATAATAATTTTATGAAAGGATGGTTCGGTTTTCTAGTCTTACCTACTATAGTGAGGTTGATACCACAATAGAAATTAATTTCGATATTCATATCTATTTTAATTAAAGAGTGATATATATCAATGGTATCTTGGAAGTTGTGAGGGTTATGCAAAAAATCAAAGGATTTTTCTTTAGTATTACAGTTTTAAAGGTTTCAAAAAATATATTAAATGGAATCAAAAACCTTTTTAAGTAATTTTATGAAAATTTAATATTTTTGGGGATATATATTTAATAATACATAATTTAGTTATGGATAAATATTAGGATTAATATATTATTGAGTTAAAAGTAATAAAGAGTTGATTGATTTTGAAAATATTTGATAGACATTATTGGTATCCTTGGTATTGATAATTTATTCATGATAATTGTTGTAAAATTTATCTCATTTTGGGATTATATTTACTAGTGTGAGATTCGAAGAACCAATGGTTCAATGAAAAAATTAATTTTAGAGAAATATATTATTTAATTAAGATTAAATTTAATAAAGATTCAAATGGTATTGCGAATGGTATGTTATAGTGATATATGATCAGGGTATATATATACTGGGGTACATAATTGTGTGAATGATTAATGTTGTTAAAGGAAAGATAAGTAAATTGATATAGCCTAAGATAGTAAGGTAGATGTCATAATAGAGGTTATACCCTAAATGATTTATATGTTAGTAATACCCTCACATACATTATTCAATTAGTAATAATTAAAATTATGAGCACAAAATTTATTTATGGGGGATAATATAAAAACCCGATATTTCACTATACTTTTTCCTCAAATAAAAAATGTGCTCGATACCTTTCCTTCCACACAACACCCAACTAAAACAAAAGACATGATATATATAGGTAAAATATTAATATTAAATATAAATGTTAAAAAATAGATTTTAATCATTAAGTTATGAAAGTAACCAAATTTTAAAATATAGGTATAATGAAAACTAATTTCAACCTTTAATAAAAAATGAATTTCAATTAGTAAAGTAAAAACTATTAATGAAATAGTTTTATGACTAAAAATATATTTTTCATAATTTGAGGTTTTATTTAAAGAAACTATGTATATTATGATTATATATTAATAAAGTATTTTTATAATATGAATAATTTGTTACCAAAAATTAATTGTCAATTGATAGAAAATAAGAATAAAGAACATTTGAAAATTTTAAAAATATATTTCCAATATCAACAAGTTTATTCTATATTTTAGGATTTCATTTAAATGTTGAATTAATTTTTTTATAAAATTAATTTTGTAAATAATTTTTTCTTTGATTAATAATAATAATAATATAATCTTAAAATTTATTGTTGGGATTATTTAAAAAAAAATATTTTTATGTGAAAATAATATTTTATAAATAACAAGAGTTTTATGACATTATTTGTATATGAGTATGAATTAAAAATTCATGAAATATTTTTATAAGACCAAATATTTATTTTATATGGGAATTTATAATTTTAAAAAGGATTTATTTAATTTAAAACCCACAATTGATATTTTAGAACATAAGTAATACTTCCCAAAAATTATTTTTAATACATTATTGATTTTTTGTAAAATTAATTTTTATAACATTTAAAAATTAAATCAAATGAATTGGATTTAAAATTTAGAATTAGTGGGTCATAGTTATCTAACAATTACCACTTTATATACAGTCATAAATATTAAGAGACCTTAAGAAAAAAATTAGTTACCAATGTAAAAGTTAAAATGATATAAGTAATAATTCAAGGGGTAAATGGATTGAAACAAGATAAAAACATGTCTATAATTTATTTGATGATGTTAAACTCAAAATTATATCTTCATCAATAAATTATGTCTCAATTTTGGAGCTGTATGTCATGTTCAACAGGTGATCTCTTTATATAAAGTTGAAATATTTAAAAAAAAATGATATTCTCACAACCTATAAAAGTGGCCTCTCACCACCCCTATGAGGAACTCCTAAAAATTTGGGTTCCTTATGAAATCATAAACTTTTCCATACCATATAATAATATTTAACTCTTTTCAAAATCTATTCATAATAAATTATCTTATTCCATTCATTTCTTAGGGATAATCCAAGTAAATCTTAAAGCACTCAACCAAGGGAATTATTTTTACTTAAGTTATTAATTTTTTATTTTAATTTTACAATTATAATTTTCAAATAAATATTTAATGAAATAAGTATTAGTTATATAATTAATGTTATTAGGAAATGGGAATAATCACTAATCAAAATTTATTTTTTCTCTTATGAAAAATGAAACTGTAATTTGTGGATTGTGTGCATTACCTTATCCACTGTGTAACATGTTTTTTTTCCTTCACCACTTGAAAATAATAATTTCAAAAAGGAATTTAATAAATAATTATTATATTTATATCATTTTAATTATTCTAATACATTAAATCATATTACTCATTTATCCCTTTATAAAGAAAATGAAATCGTTAACCATGTGTGCCTGGGGAATACCGCCTTCATGGAAATATTAACTTCTACTTTTATTTTCATCGCAGACTTACATGTATGTTCAATATAATGGAATTAAAGGATTAATATGATTTTTATTATATAAATAAGGTTTTTTAGTTCGAAATTTATAAATAATTAATTATATGATCGTTAAATGATTATCATTAATTTAATCATTTAAAATGAGTGAACTAATAGTAAAATGATATCATCTTTCATCATCATGGTTTATAACCACAACTAACATGGATTGAAATTATATATTTATAAAATATCATATAACTTCTGTTAAAATAATTTTTATCATCAAATTATGATAAACGTTGGAAGGAGAATAGATACCAAGAACATTTTTATAAAACTAATTAAAAGAGATAAATATAACTTATACCGAGTGTTGAAAATAGTAAAATAAATGAATAATATTAATTTGTATAGAATGATAGTATATGAATAGTATAAATGGTTATACTTATGAATAATTTTGTTTATTATGAATTTAATGAACTTAATTTAATTATTTAGGATGTTTGGAGCATGTACAGAACAAATTAGGACTGAGGTAAGGGTATTTATCTCAAATTTCTCTCTTTAAGACATGTTTAGTATTATACACATAATTTCATTTATTTCATTTAAATATTTCATATATGAGACAACATATGAAATATCATCTTTTAATCATGGTATTTTATTATAAATAATTATTTCTATCATTCTAGGTGTTTTGATTAATGTGTTACTCAAGCTATAATGGTTTTCTTGGTCACAATTCTAATTCTTTAAGGCATGTTACTTGTTTTTCACCATGTTTCACTTGTATGGCGTTATATTTATTTACTATCCCATTATTGTTTATACTTTACTTTCACACCATTATTTTGATATACAAATTCAAATAAAGTTATTTTCCTCAAATTTACTTCAGGCTTGTTACATGTTTTGCACTATGTTTCATTTATATGGTATTCTATTTATTTTTTCCCATTACTTTATATACATTATTTTCATAAAAATATTGGGATCTTATAATAAAAATAATGGTTTTATTCAAATTTATTTATATTCAAATATTTCCTAAGTTATGAACACTCCCATGAACATATTTCATATACGTTGAGTATATTATTCTATTTTATTATGTTATGTATTATTCCATCATTGTTTACAATTTTATATCTAAATACCCATTCAAATATTTCATTCTTCACGGAGTATGTTTCTTATAAGGGATAATGATAACTCAAATTTCCTTTCTTTGAGTTAAAATGTGTTATCTAGAAAATTGTTTTTCAATGACTGGGTTAACCCACCATAATATTTTATTAGATGATATTTTATAATCCTCTTAGGGAAAATTATGGTTTAATATAAATATGGATTTATTAATATTTTTACAATGTGGGTTTTCCACAATGGTATTTTTAAAGTATTGAAAATTTTAAATTCCTTTTATTACAATGTGTTTTACCTTTAGATCCACATTTCCTAAAGAAAAAATTTATTTCATTCCCAAGGATCCATTATTGGAAAATATATTTTTAGGGGTAATAGTTTTTAAAAATAATTCACTCCTCATTTTTGAGAGTCTATTTTAAAAGTGATTTGTGAGTTTAAATTTTTTATTAATGTTAATTTTTTTTCTAAAATCTCTTTTAAATTTTCACCTATTTTTTCTATTTCATTTTCAAAATTATTTAAACTCATAGGATTAATGCTAAATGTTATAAATATGTATAATTATTATTTGTGGGATTAAAATATCGGCATCAAAAAATTATATTCGTTATAACTTCTTGTGTGATAGTAATCAAAGCATTATTTTGAAATAATGTTTTTCCATCTATGTCAATATGTTTTAGAGTTTCCTTATTTACATTAGGGATATGATATTTTTAAACCATGTACTGTCATTATCTGGATGGATTATTTAATTTCATTCTATTTTTATGAATTACCCATCACTTCCTACATCCTAGTTAATCATATTTAGTTTATAAATATATTTTTTCTTCCAATTATTTTCCCATGTGAATACCATATTTTTAATTCCTTTCATTAAAGGGTGTTCACATAGATTCCATATATCGATTTAATGTGGAAATTACTATTTTTAGTCATATAAACATTATCTATATGGTGTAAATTCCATTTAATTTATTATCTTGATTGAATTGTATTTACCAAGAAAGTTAATGAATATATTTAGATACACAATTATTTTCCATGGGTTTATAATGTTTTTGATTTACCTATCATAAGAAATTTGAAAAGGATGTAAAACCCATTTTATTTCCATGAGTTATTTTTGATATAAATAATGATTTACTTTATTATGGTAGTCATAAGTATAGATAATGATGGTCGGGGTCTAATATTACCCCCCAAATCATTGTTTAAGAGTTTATGTCTCATGATATAGGTATTCATTAGTACATTATTGTTACTTTTAAACAATGGACCTATTAGAATTTCTTATAAATTTGATGTCCCCAATGCTAATATGTGGTCTATAATTGAAATTTGATTTTAATTATTGTGACTATTTTATGAACTCATATCTCATGGTTATTTAATACCTCATTTGATTCATGTGTTATTTTATTTCAATATTTGTTCCATGATTTATGACCTAATATTTGATGGGAATAATTTTCTTATGTATCTTTATTATAACAATATTCCCATCTTATGCTCACTTATGATCTTTTATTATTATCTCTTATTTTTACCCTTACTAATAATTTGAGATCACCCCTTTATTATGTTTCTATTTACCCCATTTATGATGAAAACTAATAAAGAAGATGTTTATATAAGGGTTTTGTGGGAGATTTTGAAGATCTTTTATGGATTAATTAGTTGTGTATATAGTTGGAAAACGTTCATTGGCTGAAAAAGACATGAGTTTTTCTAGTGAAATGTTTATGATAAATATTTAAAACACTGACACAAAACGATATTGGGATTTTTTTGTATTGAAGAATTTTACTTAGGACATGTAAATATTATATGATTAGGTATGGGTTTTCATTTATGGGTTAATGAGTTATCACCACTCAGGATTAAAAAAATAGGCGAAAATGTCATCATTATGATAATCCTCAAGGGTGAGAGAATTATCACTACTCATTATATAACATATTTAATAATTTATCTCCCTAATTATCAGTGTGTGGGAATAAGTTATCAGCTCTATATAATAAGGTAATGATCAAAGAGTTGTCACTAATCTTGTATGTAGTAGAGAACGAGTCATCACCATGCCTAAAAACCTAGTGATTAACATTCCATTACCATATATTTATTGGGTGAATGGGGGTTTCACTACTAATCACACTAGTATGTGTGAATAGTCATAACCACTTGTATAAAGATCTAGGTAATTGGTTTATCATTTATAGTGAATGGGCTATCTCTAATCACAATAGTAATGGTGAACGATCTATCACCTATGGGAAATGAGATATCACCATATCCAAAAAAAATTGAAGTGAACTAGATATCACTGTAATAATAATACTAAGGTGAATGATCTATCTCCATTTATAATAACACTAAGGCAGACATACTATCACCATAATAACAATATTAAACAGAAAAAACTATCACAATAAGAAAAATACTAAGGTGAATGATCTATCACCATTATCAATAACACTAAGTAAAATGGGGTGCCACTAAAATAAAAATATTATGGAAAAATGGATATCACCATAACTAAAATACTAAGGTGAATTGAATATCACTATTATAATAGAGTATGGGTGAATAGTTCATGAACACTTTAATTAAAACTATAGGTTAATGGGTTATCACCACTACGATAAGTATAAATAATGTTAAATGGATTATGGCCAAAAGATAATATGAAACCATGATTAATGATGTATAACTGTTATCATAACAACAGTAAAATGGAATGAAATATCACTATTAGAAATAAAAATAACATAGGCTAGTGGATAATCACCTATAAACATAACATAATAATGGGTTAATGGTTAATCACAAAAAAATATAACATAGGAATGGGTAAACCAAAAATAACCAATAATTAATGAACATGTTATCATTATATATATATTTTAGACTAGTATAATTTTCTTAATTGGATACCCATAACCATGATGTTATACTCCAAGGATACATATGTCAACCCTATCCTTCCCTTCCAAAGAATTTGGATCCCATACTACAATAAATCTCAAAAGGGTCTTGTTAAAGTGGGAACTCATCATACTAAAGTACCACTATAAGTAATAATTCATTACTTAATCTCGATAATAAATGAGTTATATCATCTAGAAACACTAAGTTAGGTTTTAACATTATAAAAAATGTTATTTAAAGACAAGGTTTCCCCTCAAAATTTCATTCTTTATGTATTCTTCCCCTTTCTAGGGGTTACATGTCCATTGGTGTCTGTATGTCCATAACATAAGGTTTATAGGACCGATCATGGTTGAAATAATCTATAATATTTTCTCAAGAATCAAGGAATCCACATTCTACTTCATTCCAGGCCATTCTCACATACCTTCCCGTGATAGTATATTGTATGATAAATTTCATAATGTTCCATAATATAACCCTTATATATCACTAGAAGGGAGAATAAATGACCAAAACAATTCTTCCATAGGTTTATAGAGTCATTTATTTATTATGGACACCCCTTATGGTTCTAATCCCACATTTATCAAGCCTCCCACATATATGATATAGCCTCGAATAGCTATGTCATAACACATAACAATCAAGGATTTTCAAAGAGTCCAAAAAAACTCAATAGCCCTAACTTATATAACATAACACACATAGGGTTCCAACAAAAATCACTTTATCCTTCATAAACACAGTTACCATCAACACAATATTTGAAAAAACATATAAAAAAGTAATATTATATCCCACCTACCTCGTATCGGAGTTAAAATTTCTTTTCCATGTTTTATCACCATTTCTGAAACTCTCTTATGTGAAAACTAGTCAGAACTACACCCACAAGGTCAAAAATCTAAAAAAAAACAATAATAATTAATTATTTCAATAAATCCATATTTCTCTAATAATAAATAATCATGGTAAAACTCATTGGGTGACCTCCCTAGTTTGAAATGTCAAGTAAAATGCCTTAATCTTTCCAATTATGTAGATTTATATAAAAACTAACTCTATAACTTATATAAAGAAGATCAATTATGTGCTATATCCTCTCCTAAACCTCTCATAGCTACAATAAGAAAAATCATCATTGATCCAACCTGATTCCACCATGCTATAGTGGAATCAAAATCAGATCCTTATATAGAAATATATAAAATCATAGGGAGGTAGAGAGGATTAAAACATATCATGAGTGCAAAAGAAACCAACCTCAGTCTATGAAAAAATCTATCTCAACCCATAAAGAATAGATAAAAAAATGGAAGAAGAAGAATGAGAGAGGATCATAGCCTCCCCCAATTAGATTGGTTGACAAATGGGTTACCTCAAGTGGTTTCCTCATATTAAAAGGTAAAATACCCATTTTACCATTATTAAAAAATTGAATTTAGCCATTATTAGGTAAACAGTGCACCAACACTAGCTAACTGATGATCCAAACCAAGGTACAACCCCCTTGGTTTCTACACTGGGTACCTAGTTCCCTTAGACTGGGTACCTAGGTGCTTGATACCATAACCTTCTTTCTATACCCAATTTTATAGAAATAATGAAATTTACTCTACATATTTTTCACTCGAAATTCCATCTCAAAGAAATCATTTTCCTTATTTTAAATGTTTCTACAAATATTAATTCTTGATCAAAATAGAAAAGGAAAATTCAAGAAGGCCACATTTATACCTCTATTAGAGACTAACTTTCCTACGAATCTATTAAAACATACCAATGATGGTTATTAAAGCCTCCCCATAATGACATGCCTCATATCTGGGATGTCCTCTAATGAATCTACCATGAATCATACTAGTCACTAGAACCTGATGTTTTCCAAAATTTCTAATATTATACAATTTATAATCAGGATCACCATGCACTAAAACTAGTGGAAGAACCCAACACCAAAAAAAATTCATGCTTCAGTCCATTACATTCAATAGTCATTCCTAAAATATTTTATTTTAACTGATATTTGAGTCATCATACTCAGTCATGTAGAAAATGTTTTAGTTAGTACCCTACCACAACAACTTCCTTTGAAAACCCCATAACTCCCACATTTCTATGCCAAATAGGATCACTGACTCCATGAATATTCCCCAATCCAAATGAAATTCATGAATTTATAATTCACTGATGTCACACTCTAGTGATCGAAATTTCTTCACTAAAATTGATCATCACTTACTTGGTGCTATACTCGAGAATCCTGAAAACACCCAAAACATAGACCTATAGTCTCATACTAAAAACTTATTCCAATACATGGATCCTCACCCCATTTTACCCATCATCCTACTTTCTAGAAAACACCAATATAATAATGACTCAATCACTTAAACAATCAAATTACTAAATTTTCCTTTGATTATTTAGAAAACACACTGATCTAACTTGACCTCCATAAACTAAAACCTGAATACAATTCTCCTCAAATAGTCATAAATAAATTGAATAATTGTATCCAATTGCCATTACAAAACCACAACCACAATTTGTCAAGGATCTATACATAGTTTACTATGGATGTTCATTATAATTTACCCAAAATGTGGGTTCTAATAGAAAATGTCACTTGGTATGGTCCACACTATAGAATTTCTGATATCATCAGTAAATAAGAATTGACCATCCAAGAAATAACTATAATTCTAATATTGATACTAATTATACTTTATAGTTTAATATTAATATAGACATCCCATGAGCCCCGTTCTAGGGTCTTTAGTATCATGGTGTACTATGTAACTATTATATAAAACCATCAATGATCTATCACCACAAGGCCAAGCTGATGGATGTACCCAATATTATAAGTATATCCCTTTTTCATGTGATTCTCTTATTGACACTTTATATTGATTCCATATTAACCAATTGGTTGTTTCATACTCTATTGGTACATGAATCTCTATAGTTAAGACTCATTTAATATCCAAATAAAATCATAGTGTCTCACACATTTCCAAGAGTTGAATCATACCCAATAAAATACTAATTATGATCATTCATGAAATTATAATGGAATATCATGACCTATCTCTAAGAAGTTGAGGAACCATGGAGTCCTAGACTCCATGATAACATACAGGAACCTCCCCAGGCCTTTCACCCCATACGAGTCTCAAAGGGATCAAGAAATTTTCCTAGTTTAACTAAACATTCGTAGTCATAAGTATATTTTGTAACCATTATGAATTTATGATTTTCATCATGAAATATCTCATTAAATCATGTGAATCTCAACCTAAATCATTTTGAACTAACATTTTCCCCAAATTTTACCAATCATTATGTCACATGATCAAAACTTACCAATAATAAATATTACCTCCCCCAACATTTATCTCAGGTCATAATATCCCTCATACCTTGTGTATAATAGAAAAAACCACACCCCCAATGGCCTGAAGGACTTCATTTTTATTGATTTTTGATAATTCTATAATGACCCAGAAATTCATTAATGAAAATTCATCTTGGTCCTCTTAAATGTATTCTTATGGTTATTTAAAACATATGCATTTAATTGGTTTTATGTTTTGGATTTTAAAATACCATTAAGAATTGTGACCTTTTCTAATATATTCATTGAACAGTGATCAAATGATTAGTATAAATATAGGGACTTAATAAATCCAATTTACTCAGAAAAAGGAAGTGATGGCCTCATCCAGTAGACTTTCCCCATACGAAGCCCATTTTTTGGAGATTTGAAAGGAGTTTGCGTCATTGGTATTCTTTCTTGACCATTCCCATGTCGAGCATGAACACGTTAAGCTTGAGTAGAACCAACTACATGAGAAGTGGAAGTTAAAATAGATTATCATTCGAGTGATGTTATCCAAGCCACCCCAAGAGTCTGTCACCATCGCACACCTTACCCTTCGGTCTTATTCAGGGGTTATAAGGGGTAATATAATGAGACCCTAGCACTAGGACTATGTACATTATTTTGGTTTAGAGAATATATATTCTTTTTATTGTTACTTTGTAAATAGTTCTTAAAGCACAAATAATATTTTTAGTTAATATTCAACTAAGAAATCTATTTTGATGAATTAATGGATTTTTGAATTAAATAATATTTTAATAAAATATTATTATTATTATTAAATTACTTTTTATTAAATAGAAACTATCATATAATTTTATGAATGAAATTGTAGGTTTTATTATGGTTTTAAAGCTATTTTTGTCAAAACCCATGAATTTTCGATAAATGTCGGTTTTTTATTTTAAAATAAAAATTTCACATATATAGAAAATTATGTAGATAAAATGAATATTATTTTTGGAATCTATACATTGAAATTATCCAACATTGAATTTTTCATAATATTCCAAGACAGTCGAATTTTTGGGTAAAAATCAAATACTGTTTAAATATATAACATGTTTTATGACATCATAATGACACAATAGTGATGTAATAAAATACTATAAACATTATGTTTGTCCAATAAATGTTTTACCATTAAAATAATGTGATTTTGGGTTTGTTTGATTTATTTTACAAAGCATTAGTGGACCCTCCAAGGCTTATAAAACATTTTTTCTTTTTAAATTGTTTTTTTTGAGAGTGTGACTCACCTCCACATAAGCGACCCTATTATTTTAAGAAGTTCGGACATTTGCCTTATAAAATATTTATTTCCAATCCCCTTTGGAAAAAACCATGGGAAAAAACCGCGGGTTGGTTTGTGGTTTTGATTATTTTAATGTGAGGTGTCCCAAACCTAAATAATATAGAATTACCTCTCCTTTCCTATATAAACCCACCCAAGAATCCAAATCCTCTTCACTAAATGTCTTTGTAGTTCGACTAAACCCTTCCCTCCTCTTTTTAGAACTGTCCCATGGTGCCCCAAGTTCCCATGAAAGCTCTCTCAATCCTCTCCCAAGATTTTGGGACCGCACTTCCAAGTAAGGGATTTCTTCTTTCTCTTTTTTTTCCATCTTTATTTAAGTTGTTATGCCATTTTTTTCAATTAAAAATGTTGGGGTATTATTTAGAACCTCCCCCATACATCCATATTTATTTTTGGATGATGGGAGACCCCTTTATCTCTCATTAATGCCTCCCATGTACACCTGTTACAATGTCGAAATTCAATGAGGGGTTTCTGTCTCCTCTTTTACATCCAAGTAATTATTTTGTATTATGATTCTAAATTTCATTATTTTTTTGGTACATGTATCTATATGACCCCATTAATTTCCATTTCATTAAAATATTATGAGACACCCCTTTATCTCTCATTAACCATTTTTATGTGTTCTTATTTCATGTCGTTATGCTGCCAAATTTGCACTATGATTTTCCAAGATAATGTCATTGTGTAGTGAATACCATTCCCATTTCTCTATCAAGGGTATTCACCTTTAAGAACATTTAATTATTGATTATGAAGCTTCAGGTATGTATTTCTCATCCCTTTATCATGGAATAAATGATGATGATTGATTCCATTTTTTATGATCCATGTGGAACACTTATGCTTGAAATGAAATGTTTAAGAGGGGTGCACTGTGATAGCACTCCAATGAATTAGGTAAAGTATAGTATCATGATACGTCATGTGCAATGAGTGTTGACTCATGATGATTGAAGTGCAACAAGGGTTTAATCATGCTTCAGGTGCAATGAGTGTTTACTCATGCTCCATGTTCAATGAGCCTTGACTCATGCTAAATTCCATCTTGAGTGTTGTTGCCACATTTCCATGTTATGATTAACATGATTTATCATAACTTTATGTTCAGGTTTCACTTGTGCTCCATTTATATGCCTATTGTCTAACATCAATTGTATTCCTCATGTTATTCCATGTTTATTCACTAACTCGGCTGTATAGCTCACCCTTTTATTATGCATTTCCTCAGGTTATCTAATGCAATGCTAAGTACATGGAAATGTAGTGGTCATGTAAAGGAAGTTTTCTATAAAGATATTGTATTTCACGTTTTAAGTTTTTATATAATTATACTTACCCCCAAATACAATATAACTCTCGATCTTCTATGTTGTATCAAGTGATGTTTATGTATTAAATCATGTTTTATTGTGTAATAAAGAGCAGGGTTGTTATAGTTGGTATCAAATGATAGGTTTAGTTATTTTTTTGGGATTAGGATTAGAAAAACCTAGTGAAAGACTTATGGATAAGACTAAGTATAATAAAAACATCCCTATGTTTTGGTGAGTATTGAGTAAGTGGTTTATCAACCAAATACATCCCTATTTGGATATGAGAAGGTAGAGGAAGCTCTAGAACAAATGTACCTAGGGGTGAAAACCCCGACAAGGAGTTTTGGGTTTGACCCGGGGGATCCTCGCACATGACAATGGGCCATACTGCTCTCTTGGTTACGACACTCCTAGGGAATATGCATTGGTAAATTCACAAGCTTAGTATAAACCATTATTAAAGGAATAAAATAAATTCCCCATAAGAATATATGTTAGAAAGTATATCATGGATAACATAGATTGAAGCCTATAGATTCATAAGTTAAGGAAATAAAATCTATTTATAAGTCATTTATTTTTGGATTAAAATTTATGTGTTACCCCTAACTTTACTTTTATTCCAGCCAATGGCCGATAATAGGAGGAGTCAGGCCAACAACCAATGTGAAGACCAATGTGATGACTATTCTAATGAGATTCCCAATCTAATGGGAGTAAAAATCGCGAACTTTTCCATGATACTCACTCAGTTAACTTTAGCATTTAATAGAAACATGGGTCAAGAGTAACATTCACCCCCCTAAGAAAGAATAATTCGCTATCGAGTTCTTCATGAGACAACGACCTTCTACTTTTAATGGATTATCTGATCCCTCAATCGCCAAAAAATGAATCAACTCCATTGAAAAGATCTTCTCCATCCTTCAATGTTTCGAACAAGAGAAGGTTCTTATGACTGCTTATCATATGGAGGGTGAAGCCGATCAATGATGGACATTGATAAAAAAATATGAAGCTTTAGGAGGAGATCAAGGTGTTGTAATGGAAGGATTTATGGAAGATGTTTTTTGATTAATATTTTCCATGCACCCTCCGACTTAAGATGGAAAGGGACTTCCTTTCCCTTAAGAAAAAAGACAACGAATTTTTCAAATTGTACAAGGAAAACTTCCCAAGGATTGCACGATACGCTTCTGGATTTGTCATTACCCCTGAATTTAAGGTTGAACACTTCTTTTTTGGGCTGAAAACTAGCCTGCGGAAAGCCCTGGAGATCCGAGACTTAGACATCTATGAAGAAATTGTCCAATGTGCCCTCAAGGTTAAAATGGAGATTAGAAAAACTCAGGGATATCATGGGGATAAGAAGTGTAAGGTGGAATTCAATTCTAGCGGTCCGATGGATAAATCTAATGGTGCTAAGAAAATACAGTAATCCACATGCCAAAGGTGCGGAAAGAAGAACCACAAAAATTTCTTGAAGGGGGCGAGGAAATGATTTAGGTGTGGAGGAGAAGGGAACCTATCCATTAACTACCGAAAAGAAAAACCCGTGGATGCGACAGAGGATAAGAATTCTCCATTCTACTTTCAACGCATTGTTCATTGCTTCAACTGCAAAGATACTGGGCATCTTGCGAATCTGTGCCCTAATATAAGGGTTTTCGGAGGAAACCAACAACCTCCAAGGCAGTAAGGGTGAACGTTTTCTATCACTACTACCAAAGTGAACCCCAAAAACTATGTGGTGATAGGTACTCTAGTTATTCATTCAATAATAGTGAACATACTTTTTGATTCAGGTTCTACACATTCTTTTATATCCAGAATTTTCTAGTAGAACAACCCCATCCCCACCACAAATCAGGAAAGTAAAGATGTTGGTGAGTACGACAAGTGGGGAAATCATTTCATCCCATGAATATAACTCCTCCCCTGTCTTAATCAGTGGATTTATCTTCTCAGAGAACCTCATCACACTTTCTTTGGTAGAATTTGATGTAATTCTTGGAATGTATTGACTTTACTTATATAGAGCCAACATAAATTGTCGTGAGAGGGAAATCACTCTCCATGTAGAGAATCAACCCCCGATTCTATACAAGTGCAAAGAGAAAGATGAATCTTATTTAGCTAAATCATATCAAGAATGGATATGACTTCCCTATAAGAATGTGTATCAATCTTAGATGATTGAGTCTAAGGAGGAAACCATCCTTAAAGACATGCATATTATGAGGGAATTTTCTGAAGTGTTTCTCGAGGAATTTTCTGGTCTTACTCCTAGAAGAGATGTTAAATTATCAATTGATCTTATACCTGGGGAATTTACAACATCCATGAATCCATATAGAATGGATGTTATGGAGTTTGAGGAGCTAAAGAAACAACTACAGGAGAATTTGGATAAAGGGTTTATACACTCATGTGCTTCAACATGGGGTACGTCAGCCCTCTTCGTCAAGAAGAATGATGGGTCAATGCACCTTTGCATTGATTATCATGATCTTAACAAAATCATGATAAAGAAAAATTATCCTCTACCCCAAATTGATGACTTTTTTGATCAGCTGTGTGGATTATAATACTTCTCCAAGGTAGATTTATGGTCAGGATATTATCATCTAAGGATAAATAAGGAAGATATCCCCAATACTACTTTTCGTAAAAGATACGAGAACTATGAATTCATTGTAATGCCTTTCAGACTCACTAATGATCCAAAAATCTTCATAGACTTGATGGATAGTGTTTTTAGAGATTACCTCAACAAATTTGTGGTAGTCTTTATAGATGATATTCTAATACACTCCAAAACCAAGGAGGATTATTAGGAACATCTAAGAACTGAACTAGAGACCCTTGCGAAAGGAGAAGCTGTATGGAAATTACTACAAGTGTGAGTTCTGGTTGAAGGAGGTCTCATTTTTAGGGCATATCATCACAGTGAATGGGATATCTGTGGATCCCTCCAAGGTAATTGTAATAGAGGGATGGCTGAGGCCAATATCCGTAACGGATATCTATATATTATTGGGGTTAGCTGGATGTTATCAATGATTTGTTAGAAATTTATCATGATTGTACAATCCTCTTACCAAGATAAATCATAAGGGAGTAAAGTTTTCTTGGAGTTATTAATGTGAAGAAAGCTTCAAGGAGTTAAAAAGGAGGCTTATCACTGTGCCTATCCTCACATTACCCACAAGTGGAGAAATTTTTGGGGGTATTTAGTGATGCTTCGAAGAAGGGCCTGGGCTGTGTGTTGATGAAAAATGAAAAAGTCATTGCCTCTATTTCAAGGCAATTGAAATTTCATGAGCAGAATTATCCAAGACATGATCTAGAGTTGGCTGCGGTGATCTTCAATTTAAAAATTTGGTGGCATTATCTCTTTGGGGAGAGTGTGAAATATACGCGAACCAAAAAATACTCAAATATATATTCACACAGAAAGGGTTAAACATGTACCAATGAAGATGGTTAAAACTGATCAAAGAATATGACTAATCAATCAATTACCACCCTAGGAAAGATAAGAAGGTAAAGGATGCTCTATGTAGAAAGGACCCAACAATTCTATCATTGATTAGAATTGATAAGGATCCAATCCTCTTATATTTGATGAATATAGACATAGAAAACATAAAGAAGGGAGCATCGTCAATATTTTCACGATTGATTTCCCAACCATCTATTTTTGGAAAAGTTAAAGCATGCCTAGAAGGATGATGTGGGAATTCAGAAGAAAGTAGTATCTATCAGAAAAGAGAAATCCTTAGAGTTCAATTTTAATGAAGAAGGAATTGTGAGATTTGAAAAAAGACTATGAGTTCCATCAAGTCCGAAGCCGAAGAATGAACTTTTGGATGATGCACATAGTTCGAATTTTTCTATTCACCCAGGAAACACAATGATGTACTGAGATCTCAGAGAGCATTATTGGTGGGATAATATGAAGAAGGAGATTACTGAGTATACATCAATGTGCCTGGTGTGTCATCAAGTGAAGGCAGAGAGGCATAAGTCTATGGGGATGATGCACCCATTGCCTGTACCAGTATGGAAATGGGAGAACATCACCATGGACTTTGTCACCAGACATCTGAAGACATCCAAAGTAAAAAATGAAATTTGGGTTGTTAGGGATCATCTTAAAAAATCTGCACACTTCATTGAAATTAAGGAGGATTTATCATTGGATCAACTACCATAGATATATATTAAGGAAGTTGTAAGGCTGCATGGAGTACCACTTTCTATTGTATCTAATCGAGATCTAAGATTCACCTCTATGTTTTGGAAGGGTCTTAAACGTGATCTGGATATTGGACTAAACTTCATTAAAGCCTATCATCCAGAAACGGATGGCCGATCTGATCAAACTATTCAAAAACTGGAGGATATGTTAAGATCATGTTCTATGGACTTCAAAGGTGGGTGGGACTAACATCTTTCATTGGTTGAATTCTATTAAAATAATAGTTTGCACTCAATCATCCAAATAGAACCTTATGAAGCCCTGTATGGGAAGAGGTGCAGAACACCTGCATGTTGGGATGACGTCAGTTATCATAAGCTGCTAAGACCAGAAATGGTTGAAGAAATGGTGGAGAAGGTGAAAACCATTTAATAGCATATCAGGGCAGCCCAGAGTCGACAGAAGAGTTATGAAGACAACTTTCAACAAGACCATGAGTTTAAAGTTCGAGACATGGTATTTCTATGCATATCTCTTTGGGAGAAGGTCATGAGGTTCAGAAATATTTGGAAGTTAAGTCCTTGGTACATCGGCCCCTTTGAGATTATTGATCATGTGGGGGCTGTGGCCTATCGACCAGTACTTCCGCCTACCATGGACAAAGTACATGATGTATTTCTTGTATCCCTCTTATGAAAGTACATACCAGACCCTTCACATTTACTCTCTTTAGAAGTAGTATAGCTAGAGGATGATCTTTCATACGAGGAGAAACCACTAAAGATCTTAGATCGTAGAGAAAAAGTTCTACGAAATAAGACAATGCACCTCGTCAAGGTGTTCTGGAAAAACCAAAAGTTTGAATATGCGATGTGGGAATCAGAAGAAGTGATGAAGCAGAGTTACCCACATCTTTTTTAGTGTGGAAAAAGTAAATTTCGGGGGTGGAATTTCTTAAGGGGGAAGATTGTAACGACTCAAAACTTCATTAATGAAAATTCCTCTTGTTCTATTTAAATATATTCTTATGGTTAGGTAAAACATATGCACTTATTTGGTTTTATATTTTTGGATTTTAAAATACCGTTAAGAATTGTGACCATATCTAATATAGCCATTGAATTGTGATCACATGATTAATATAAATATAGGGCTTTAACAAATCCAATTTAATCAGAAAAAGGAAGTGATGGCCTCATCCAGTAGACTTTCCCCGTACGAAGCCCATTTTTTGATGCTCAGAATGGAGGTAGCTTCATTGGGATTTTCTCTTTACTAAGCCCAAGATGAGCTTGAACACGTTAAGCTTCAGTAGAATGGACTATGGGAGAAGTGGAAGTTAACAGAGATTACCACCCGAGCGATGTTATCTGAGCCACCTCAAGAGTCTTTCACCATCACACTCCTTACCCTTCAGTCTTATGCGGGTGTTATAAGGGGTTATGTAATGAGACCCTAGTAATATGACTATGTACATTATTCTTGTATATATAATATACATTCTTTTTATTGTTACTTTGTAAATATTTCTTAAAGCACAAATAGTATTTTTAGTTAATATTCAACTAAGAAATCTATTTTGATGAATTAATGGATTTTTGAATTAAATAATATTTTAATAAAATAATAATAATAATATTAAATTAATTTTATTAAATATAAATTATCATATAATTTTATGAAAGCAATTGTAATTTTTATTAAGGTTTGAAAGCTATTTTTGTCAAAACCTATGGATTTTTGTTAAATGTCAGTTTTTATTTTAAAAGTAAAAATTCATATATTTAGAAAACCATTTAGATAAAATGAGTATTATTTTTGGAATTTAGATGTCGAAATTATCCAACTGTAAATTTTTCATAATTTTATGAGAATCAAATTTTTGGATAAAAATTAAATACCGTTTAAATATATAATTAGTTTTATGACATCATAATGAACCAATAGTGATGTAATAAAATAATATAAACATTATGTTCATTTGATAAATATTTTACCATTAAAATAATGTGATTTTTGGTTTTCTTAATTTATTTTACAAAGCTTTAGTTGACCCTTAAAGGCTTATAAATCATTTTGTCTTTTTAAATTGTTTTTCTTGAGAGTATGAATCACCTCCACATAAGCAACACTATTATTTTAAGAATTTAGTCTGTTGGACTTATAAAATATTTTTTCCACTTCCTTTTGGAAAAAACCATGGGCAAAAACCATGGGTTGGTTTTTGGTTTTGATTAGTTTAATGTTAGGTGTCCCAATCCTAATTAATATAGAATTCCCTTTCTTTTCCAATATAAACACACCCAAGATCCCACTTCCTCTTCTCTCAAATCATTTGGAGTTCGACCAACCCATGACCTCCTCTCTCTATAATACCCTCGAGGTTCCTCAAGCACCCAATAATCCTCTCTCAATCCTCTCATAAGCTTTTGGGATTGAACTTCCATGTAAAGGATTTTTTCCTTTTTATTTTTGTCCAATTTTCTTTAAGTTTTTATTCCCTTTTGTTTTCAATTAAAAATGTGGGGGTATGATTTAGAATCTCCCCCATACTACCCTATTTATTTTTGGATGATGGGAGACCCCTTTATCTCTCATTAATGCCTCCCATGTACACCCATTACCAAGACAAAATTCCATGATGTATTTTTCTCTCCTCTTTTACATCCAAGTAATTATTGTGTATTATGCATATAAATTACATTATGTTTTTTGGGAAATATATCTATATTTCCCCCTTAATTTCCATTTCATGAAAATATTATGAGACACCCCTTTCTCTCTGATCAACCATTTTTTATGGGTTCTTATTTCACGCTGTTATGCTGCCAAAATTTCACTACGATTTTTGAAGTCAATGTCATTGTGTAGTGAATACCATGACCATTTCTATATCAAGGGTAATAACCATTATTCACATTTAATTATTTATTATGAAGATTCATGTATGTATTCAAAATCCATTTTTCGTGGAATAAATGATGATGATTGATTCCAGGTTGTATGATCCATGTGGCACACGCATGCATGAAATGAAATGTTTATGAAGGGTGCGCCCTGATAGCGCTCCAATGCATTGGGTAAAGTATAGTATCATGATACATCATATGCAATTAGTTTTGACTCATGATAATTCATGTACAATGAGGGTTTACTCGTGCTTCATGTGAAATGAGTTTTTACTCATGTTACATGTGCAATGATCCTTGACTCATGCTAAATTCCAAGATAAGTGTTATTCCCACATTTACATGTTATGACTGTCATGATTTATCATGACTTTATGTTAATGTTTCTCTTGTTATCCATTGATATGCCTATTGTATAACATGTATTTTATTCCTCATGTTATTCCATGTCTATTCCTTTGCTGGGCTTTATAGCTCACCCTTTTCTTATGCATGTCCTCAGGTTATCCCATGCAATGCAAAGTACGAGGGAATGTAGTGGTCATGTAAAATAAGTTTTCAATAAAGATGTTTTATTTAATTTTTTAAATTGTTATGTAATGATCCTAATCCCCAAATACACTACACCTCTTGATCTTCTATGTTGTATGAATTGAATTTTGTGTATTAAATCAAGTTTTATAGTGTAATAAAGGGTAGGGTTGTTATAAATCTACCTTTCAAGGGGTGAGGTGAAACCCTTACAAGTATCGTAGGAATAAATATTATATTCCCCATAGTCCATAGTGGAATTAATTTACCATAGGATTCAAACATTACATACAACCCAGACTTACTACTTGGAACTACACCTCCCCAACATCTTTATTGTGAAATCATCTCTCCACCTTTGCATGGCTTTTCAGCTAGGCATTCTCATGCTTGCACAGGCTTGTCACGATGGAAGGTGCCATACCCTCTCATTCTTTCAATCCATTTATCTTATTCTATGGTGAAATCTCCTTGCTCATCCTCCTTTTGAAGCTTATTCCTTGTAGTTTGTTTGGTTTTTATCTACACTTATGGTGGCTCGAAGGCCTTAAGGTGGACCGAAGGCCTTACTGACCCAAAGGCCTGGATGGAACGAAGGATTTAGAGAACTTAAGAACCAAATTGGTGGCGCAAAGGCCCAAAAAGGGGAATAGTCTCAGCTGCTACAGTTACAAACAGTACCTGCTAGAGTTCCCGCTACAAGACCTACTACGGTACTACTACGGTCCCGCTACAGTACATGTTATAGTACCTACTACAGTACTACTACAATACTAATACAGTCCAAAAATTATGCCTATGCATGGATTTGATCTTGGGTCGCCTAGATGCACTTAAAGTGTCCTCACCAATGGGGATGAGGTTCATGTGCAAAAACCACTCTCTTCTTACCATTTAAAGTGAAAAATAATAGAATTACTCTAAAACCAACACAAAACTACCACTAATTTCTACAATAATCTCATTCCCAAGAAATAATACACCCTTGTTCCAGTTATCTATATAGCTCGACTCAAACCACTATGATTTATAAACCATTAATCCTAGGCATAAGTCATAATAAATTTACTATGAATACTGATAATTTTGATCAAAATCCAATAAAAATCACCAATAGTGATTTAATTTCCCAAAACCCACCTATGTAAATATTATCATGTATAGTAAATTACATAATCACACATTACCTTTATTTCATTCCCATCATACAAATCATATACCTATTCATCCTTATATAAGTCATCCATCTGCATGGGATGACCCCTCTCTCTTGGACTTATCTCTCATGATACTATCCATATAGAGTAAAGATAATAAATATTCCCTTTCATGCTTCTAACCAACCCAAGACACTGATATCATGAGTCATATATACTCAACATTAGGCTCTTCTATCTTATCTAGGAATCGTACACATATGTTAGTCACATATCATTAAATATATTCTCTTACTAATATCCCATATAATCCATGACATTTCATGCCAAGGAACTTACTATAGGGTTTCTATACAAATTGGATATCCCTATACCCATACCAGTAAACATGATCTAGGGTTCAAATCCTCATCAAGTTCCCATATGGAGGACTACCACCTAGAGGATCATTGCTATATCCATGTTTATATTGATAACATATCTCTAATGATTCTTATCCAGTAAGTAGTAATAGTAAAACTCAAAAAAGTACAATACCACCAATACATTATTTTTGAGGAAACTAAATAAATATTGTTTATGATTTAAATTATTGAAGAACATTTTCTTTCAAAAATATAGTAATAAAATGACATATTATCTTGAACATGTCATTTGAACATATTTTTTAATTATTATTAATACACACATGTCTCTCACCATACTTAGAAAAGAGTAAAACCATAAATCAATAACATAGAGAATCATACATTGAATCATCTCAATAGAATCAACAAAAAATAATATAATCTTTCCCAACTCATCTATAACATTGAATTTTGATCCCAAAGTATTGGCAAAGCACAACATAGAATCCATCCCAAGTTCCAACCATTCCTAACTCCCTTGAAAACATCCTAAAATGATAAGATAATATTATTAATGCTTTGATGCCAAATTTCTACATCCTAGAACCGATTTACCTGATGAGAAACCAAACCAAAAGTTCAATGGTACCACAAAACACCTCCCCATATACTGGAGGTGTCCAACTAACAATGAGGTTTTATGAAAAACTAATGAAAAGACTATACCCTTAGTATTGTAACAACAATAATAATAAATATTGGAAACATATATAACAATGATAACATTAATGTATAATATATGAATTTAGAGTGGAGATAAAAGCATGATAAATAATATCAATATGTTATAACAAAACATATACATGTAATTCATATAGTCATATATCAGTACAAGTTCACCCAATGATCTATTCATAGTTAGTATGATAATAATTGAAATAAAATAGATATATTATGCTTTCCTAAACCTCACCTTAGACATATCATTATATTCCCACTAAGTTCTTCCATATCATCCACCTGTACAATGTATATCACTTGAACCTACATGCCAACCATAAGTTTTTTTATGTCTACCAAGATTCATATATAGGGTGTGAGTATAAAACATTGTAGGCCAACACTAATGATGACCATAATAAAAAATAGTATATATGTTCTTGAATTAACTTAATGAAATGAAATTCATAATCATCACATGAAATGTACCTGTTGTAACATTGGAAATCTAGAATCCACCCAAACACTTGAGTCATAATTTCCTCATCTAGTTCTTGAGTGGGATGAATACTACCATAGTCTACTCAGACTATGAGGATGAATGATTTGTTTCCTCTAACAATCATAACACATGATAATAAAATATCACCTTAAAAAATGAGTAGGTATAAATAACGTGTCACAACTCAAAATAATTAAAATATGTGAACAAGTAATCACTGATGGTGTTTATAACCTAGAAGTTAGTAACTTTTTTACTTTCAATTACTTATATATTCAATGACTTAAATATTAATAAATATCTTATCACACGTTGAGTGTTATTCCAATTAACATTAATATAATAATTTCTTAGAGAGTTTTTGTCATCAAAATTTTATAGTAGTTCCCTACTATAATGATACCACAGAAATATGATGATAATATTCTCTAAACATATTCCCTATTGTCTAGATGATATATTTATGGTATGAAACAAATTATTTTTGAATATTAGGTTCTATATGATCAAAAAATTTGAGGCTTTTTCCTATGAATTTTCAAACAATATAATCTCCAAGAAGGGAGCGTATAAGGACAAATAAACCAATAGAAATTCCATATATTATATTTTTCAATGAATATTCCCATATAAAGATGTTTTTATTTGTCATTATAATTGATATTATGATTGATGTATTTAATGAATTATGTTATTTGATGTGTCGATAAAAACCATGAGGATATATGCTCCCAATACAGTAGAATATGTTTGGAGAATTATAAGTAATATTACATTAATTAATTTTTTCAAGCAAGGATTTTTTCCTTTTGAGTTGGTGAATAAGATGTCTCAAGACCTTTGATTAAAATATGTTCATTTGATTATGTTCATGGATATAAAATTTCATCAATGAGCTTATTTCCAATATTTAAAGTTAGTAAAATATTTCATATAGGTTGATGACATAATTATACAACCTTCATGATGTGATATTGAGATAACAAAATTATATAAAACAATAATCATTAATATGATGTTTTTTTATTGAGGCATTAATTTTTTTCTCTAAAGGTTCCTTGATGTGTTTCTAGATGTCTATCTTGGACTTTAGGATTGTTATATCCATTCAAGTGATAAGGATTCCTAGAGGGTCACACACTAAGTGTATATATAATCTCAGTTAAATTATATCTTAATTTATAATGAGAATAAATATTATTATCAGTTTGAAGAGTATTTACTACTCAGGTTGAGTTGATCGTGAAAATTAAATAAAAAATTATTCAATTTTAGATACCATTTGAGTTTAATATTAGTAATTATTTACTTTAAAGTTAGTGAATAAGCTATTTATTTATTTATTTAATGTAAAATATAATTATATTTATTTATAATAAATATTTTTGATTCATGGTTCGATAAATATAGAGGTTGATTGATGGAATGAGTTAGGGGTCTGATAGAGATGATATTTTTTATTTAATATCTTTTAAATAAATATTGATTTTGTTTGTCTAAAAAATGGTATTTTATTATCTGTAATTTAGTGAACATCGTGCCATATAATATAGTAATAATAATATTATTTTACATTAGGATTACTTACAATAATACATTATATAAAGGGACTCTCTGAAATTACTAATTAATTATCTGAAAGTATATATTCATAATTATAACATTTATAGGGTTAAGTGAATTTTTTACAGGAGATATTCTATCAGGAGAATCCAATGAATACCAAGATAAACACTAAAGATAACCTTCAAGAACATATAAAGATAATCCTCCTCCTCCTATTCAAGAATGATAGATCTTGAGAATAATTATTTTAAGACTGAAAGAATTCATTTTGTGATCAAAGTTGAATGACACAAGGCACTTGGTTCCTCAATTATAGCACCCAATGTTCCAATGACGATGTTATGAGCTTAGTGAAGTTGTGTGGATACCGATTGAGTAATTATACATTGGATTCTTCAACACAACAATGATACAAGAAAAATTACCAAATTTTTATCATATATGAAAGAGTTAACAAGATGAGGTAATTATTAGTATAAATTAATTATTAATTAAAGGTGAAAATATCCTCTCTATAAATAATCTAGGATTTCATTCATCAATTTATTTTCATTTATATAAATAAACTGGAAGAAACATTTTTTGGGAATTGGACCAAACACTCTCACCACACCCTGGAACCTTTAAGTGGTATTATATTGGTCACATTATAATTTATAATAATTTATTATTTTTTTATATAATTATTATTTTTTTGATATTTCATTTCGATTTTTTCATTTTCTAATATAAAATTATATATAATGCAGTCATTTAGTATTTTATGACCATGAATTAGCCAATAATAAATGGATAATGCTCCATGCTCCCATCTAGAGTCATCTTGGATTTTATCTACAATACAAAAATACATGATGTGTAATGGAAAATTACATATTGTGCACCCATGGTCAGTTACACTAAAGTGATCCACGTCAATCATTGAGAACCATGTGGGTTTCTGGATGAAATATTATTAAACACTAGGTGTTCACCACTAGTTGGAATGAGATGTGATTGGGAGTAAATGAAATTTAGTCAGTATACATGGTGTTCAAATCCAAATGGTTTGTCCCTATTTAAATTGTTGATGTCATGTGGTCATATTACATTATATGTAATTACGACACACCATATATTTACTTCCATCAAAGAAACATGGAATGAAATGGAGTACATTATATGTAAAATGTTGTACATGTTCTGTAACATGTAATAAACTATTCCAGACATATGTTGTGTCGCAGTTCATGTACTATGGGTGGATAGTAATGAATGTAATATCATGTATTTAGATATAAAATTCATGTATCTTAGGTAAAATTATATATTAATCACACTTGATAGGTGTTTTGTTTGAGTAAACATGTGGATAAAATTCATCAATTAAATAAAAACCAAAGTACATGGTGTAAATAGATATATATATTGTGAGATAGTGTCTTTATGAACCAGGTACACAATGAGTGATTTTCCAAAGGTCATGTGGAAATAAATGTTGTAATAATTATTTTCCATGTAATTATGAAAAAAAATGATGTGTATGGTTGTTGTACATACCATGTAATTCACAAATAACACCTTTGTTACAATCCATGTATATTTAAGGCATGTATTCTTGTCATACATGCAGTGTTAACTATATTATTTGACACATATAACAATACGTTGGGTAATATTATGACATAATATGTATAAATAAATTCCATTTAAGTACACAATACAAAATGAAGACCATACATATTTTTAGTCACACATCATGTCGGGTGATGATACGTCACGACCCGACTCACTAGGGCTCACCTGTTTAGAAGTAAACCGAGAGAGACACCCCAATCCCACCTCCAATAATCCAAGAGCTGATTACTAGTACCATGTAGATATAAAACACACATGGGAGACCTTATACTAAAGTACCTACACACACATTTCCATACACTAGTATAATGCATAAAGGTAAATAAATGATACTAAAAATGAACATATATGATCTAATACCACATAATATTATAAAAAATAAATAAAAAAATGAAAAATAATCCAAATATAATCCCACATATACAATAAAGAAGTCTGAATTCCTAACAAAAAGGGACAACTACAAAAAAGAAACTTCCAGATCTATCTATGGTTTAACTTTCCCAACTAAGCTCCACCTACTACTGGTCCACCTAGAATTCCATCAAAAATTATTTTTTCTATATAATAAATCACACATTTAGGTGGAACCCATATAAGGGTGAGTATAAACATACCATGTTTGATGAAACAAAATCCCCAAACACAAACCATAAAAAAGAGAGTTAGCTCTAAATAACAAAAGAAATAGGATAATAAGATAACCTAGAAATTATTAGAGATAAACTGCAATTTTGAGGGTGAGGTATGACCTCACTATAAGACTAGAGATTCTACTTGAGACTCTAAGGTGAAAATCTTTAGAAGGAACTCACTCCTGATGGCACTCATTTGATATGTCACACACATCTGGAATTACCATGATGATACAAAAACTAGAACACATAATATATTGATATAGAGGCATGGGACCACACACAAAACCTATGGGGGATGCCTATCCGTATATATAATTACACACTATAAAAGGGATCACATTCCCTAAAAGTAAGATATGAGATACCCGACCCTACCTAGGGAAGAATGTGGTAGAGTATCACAAACTGAGCATCGTGGAATGATACCTTAATCTATATAAAATTAACTCATAGAGTTAATAAATTATATAGTACCAATATGGGATACCTCAATATACCCTCATTGTGATGGATTAAAGGAATATAACCATATATAATGGAAATTGGAGTGAAGAAAATAGAGGTTTTAACTTATCCCAGAAGGAGTACATGATGTGTCCAATGGGTACACTACATGTCTCTATAATCCTCAACCTACCCATGTCTTGTCATCTCACATAATAGGTTATTCTCAATATATGACATGTTGTGATGACAAACAATGTGTATTGGTCAACCTGGGTACTCATGCATGTGCTGTTTGCCTGTATTTATATACCCTCAGAAGTACATGAGTTGTTCTTTGACAAATGCTATGCGGAGGCACATGGATTCCTGGGAATGAAATACCTATACATACTGAGATTGGAGGATAAGGATCACATGGAATTTTGGTGCCCAACATGGTTTGGGATGTTTAATTTTCCACATAAACCCTATTCGCTGCATGAAGGAGGTCCACACGATGTGTGTTATTTCAAATAATCAGCCGTGTATATCATAATTTTATAGAAATAACATCTCATTCATGTATCTTTGATTTCACAACCGTATCATCCAATTGAATAATTGATCTCACCCATAACACTTGGATCCACATTGAATCAGTCTATTTTGTTTTATGTAGTTGGATTCCAACCACCCCTTGATTGGTTATTTGTTCCCTATCACAGAGCATGCCATCCTAACACCAAATCCTCAATATATACTCGGTGTTTTTCCATCATAATCAATCTTTTTTCATGCCTTAATCTATGGTGTTGATACAAAAAAAATGACATGCTAAACCTAGGGACAAAATCACTCAATAAAATACGTTCCCAGATAAAGTCCAATCATCAACCAATCGAAATACCAATAACAAACATTCAAAGAAAATATGGTGAACGACATGATATAGAATAACGAGAATCAAATTAGGGATGTTTTTATATGTAAATTATTTATAGAATATGAATAAAGTGGTGGATAATAAAATTATCAAAACCAAAATAATATAAAATCTATAATTCTATTGAAATGAAATAGTCAATGGGATAATCATAAAGAAATGATCCATGAAATAGTTTCAAACTAAATTAAATTGTGTTCATAAAAAAGATCAAGAAAAAGTGACTAAATCACAAAAAATACCTACCTTAATTTGGATTGAACTTTTATGATGAATAAATTCTTGTCAAAGGTTATGACGAGCTCCATTGAATTCTGGTAATCGATCCAAAAAATTTTAGTTGTCCGCCAATGCCCACACCCTGAGTGCCTCTTATATTTATTTTAATCTCTATGGTTTGAGTGGGTAATACAGATTATTTTCCTAGTATAGGTTTAAATAGAAATTTTCTAGGTTAAAAACTTTTACTAGATATTAATGAATATGTTAATTTAATATATTTATTTAACCTAACATTTCACTCACGACTGCACCTAAATGAATGACCAAGTGCATATAAAAATTACCTCTCCCATAAAATAATACATTCATCTTAGAAATAATAGTGATATTCGTTTTTTCATTTCAGACTATATTTGGGAGAAATTATATTATATTTTCCAAACCAAATAAACTTTATATATTATAATTATTACTTTTAATATTTCAATACTAAGGATCCACAATCCCTTAAATTTGGCATCCACTCCATATCTCACTAAAAAAATAAGATTTAAAATATTAAAAGGTATCATATAAAAAAATAAATGTCATTAAATTATACTAAACATCATGGATTTTCAACTAGAAAAAAGCACACTGAAATCAGTGAGGGTACTGAGCATGCATATAGTTTTTCTACTCCCATGTTCTCTACTAGAGGTTCCCATGCTCCCACTGAATGTACAATACTAGAATCACTCAAACAAGAATTATCTTTATATACTAATCTTTGATAACCCCTAGGAACTCTAAAAAGATATCTCCATACACAATGTCTTTCTCACCACTATAAATGAAAACTGATAAGTAATTCACATACCTCCCCAACTGGAACATGTTGAATATGTAATGAATGAAGTCTAAATATGGTGTTAAAGACACATGGTACACCACATCAATGACTCTATATAGTATCCATAATGGGACAATAAATCTCAAATATATCTTTCTACCTTCGAAAAATCATTTTATACCTCACTAAGGTGAGAACATAGGAATATGTGGTCTCCATAATTGAACTCCAAATGTCTCTATAATTGATCTTGATTAGACTTATGATGGATCTTGGTAATCCTAATATACTAATAGATGATGTGTACCTTCTATTTCATCACATGAAACAACTCTGGGTTCATAAGTATTTTCTTTTATTACTCCATCCAGCACAACATTAACCTACTAGGTCCCCTATACAAGCCCTTGAATAGTTCTATACAAATAGCATAATGGTAACTACTGTTTTACACAAACTCTACCAAGGGTAGCTGATTCTCTTAGCTAAAAAAAATATAACCCTTAATCCCAAAGAATGTACCTATTACCTATATGGAATATTATTTCTAGTTATATTTATAGTGATGGAACACCATGATTTTCCATATGTGAGTCATAAAATCCTCATGTAATCCTCTCCACAATTGATATTTGAAGTGAGATCCAAGGTATAAAATTTTTATCTATGGAAATATATGAATCCATGTTGTCTTTTGCATGTAAAGGTGCCCCAAAGTTTTTATTTATATCTGTTCTCAGATGTCTAGGAAGTGGGCCAACATGGTGATTTGGTATTTTATCACTAAAATAGCATCATTAAATCTATATAATGACAAAAGTATCATAAAGAAAATATACGGAGAGATCACCCCGCTTACACTTTGGCACCTCAATGGGTTATAAAAAACATTCTGGTACTTGATTCTTTATTTTTAGATTTTGGAAAGTGAGGCATCAATAGATGAACTCTAATACACTTAACTTTATCCAAAAAACATTGACATTCCTAGTACATCTTCACCACTACTATATGTACCTATAAAGGGTGTGTATGATAATCCATTATATCCTCCTATTATAGTGTGACTGATACCATCATCTCTCCTAAAAAAGGATGATGTGCTTCGTACCTTCAAAAATTCTATCAGAATCATGTTCTATAGATATCTCATCATAAAATACATTACAATTTATATCTAAAATTTTTAATTCCATGATGTAAAGGAGAATTTGTAGGGTTAAATATATCAATAAGAGATATGCCACTCAACCCTTACCCACAAGGGTTAACTATAAATATACCAACTTTTCTATTTACTCATCAAAAAACTATGAATGAGGGTTATTGCTGAGTGAATATACAACCATGTTCCCTTTCCCAAGAGCACAGATTATTTCAAAAATATAGTCCTATAATAAATTCATTCATCACCTCTACCTCAAATCAAACTTCTTTTTTCCAGAGGTTATACCTGGGACTCTTATGATCATATGAAATGATTAATAAATCTACCATAAGAAAGTTCCACCAAGGATTCAGAAAAAAAACATCTACTTCCATCTCTAAATTGTGGGTCACATAATTCTACTAAGGGTATATAATCCACCAAAACCCATAATCAATCAACATCTATATCTATATAAAAACACATCCATGCCCATCTTTAGAAGAATCATAGAACACAATGTACTCAAAAACCTCATCTATTAGTCTTAAGATGTGAGAACTCATCACGTTTTTTTGTAGAACCTAAGAAGCCTACTAACACTTATTTTCCCACATGGAAGTCTTCCCCTTTTGGATTAATTCAATCACTAGAGCCAAAATCCTAGAGAAATTTGTCAAAAATATTTGATAATTCCCTAGAAACCTAAGGAAGATCCACACCTATGTCACACTATTAGGTGGCTCCCAATCTTTCACTTCCTCAATCCTTGATATGTATACTTCCACTTCCTCATATCATTTTACTTTCTCTACGAATTAGAACTCTCGAATATAGACCTAAAACTAAATGATATACACATATTGATTGTGCTCCCACAATATGTCTAGGGAGAACCTCAAATGTTCACATGATCATCCACTGATGATGATTACACGAGTATGTCATCTATGAAGACCACCACAAACATAACCACTAAGGATTGAATGATCTAGTTCATGAGTCCCATGAATCTTTCTAGTTTGTTCATAACACCAAAAGGGATCAAAATGCACTCATAGTGACCATAAAAACATAAAAATGTTGTCCTTGATATATCCTCATCTAAAACATGGAGCTGATGATAATCTGACTTGAGGTTGAACTTTGGGAACCACCTTATCCCTTTCAATTGGTCAACGAGGTTATTGATTTTCAAAAGTGTATACTTAGTCTAGATAGTATAACAAAACTGTTATTTATTAAAAATTAACCCATGATTTATTAGATAATATTATAATTAATTCAATTAATATTATTGTTATGTATAGTGTACTTGGGAATTAGGTACATTACATAACAACTAAAAATAGGAAATACATGAGCTTTATTGAAAACTTCCTTAACATGATCATAATATTCAATGGATTTTAAAACTGCAGGGGATAACATTGGGACATACATAAGAAAGGGGTGAGAAGTAAATCCTAGAAATGGAATAAACATGGAATAACATGAAGATAATAATACATGTTATACAATAGTAATATCAAAAGGAGTAAAAATCAAAAACATGAACAATACGGCATGATATATCATGATATTCATAAAGGCGACATGGAAAATGTAGCAACAACATAAAACACTGCATCATAAACATAGGTCAAGGATAAATTCCAATACATCATGATGATAAAATTACCATAATGGAATAATGTTCACTCACTTACCCAACATGTTGTTTCATGAGACTAAATATTACTCGATGCATAGATGTGCACCCATCACTTTCATTTAATTCTAATACTTAAGTGTGCCAAAAATATTATACAACATAGAATAATTTTTATCAAATTTAATTCCTAGAAAAAGTAGCGTTGAATAAATACATTTATATCCGAAATAAAATAATTATAATTGGATAAAGGTGAACACCCTTGATAAGAATTGGGTATGGGTATACACTACCCTTTCCTTGGCATGGAATCCCACTATTAAGTTTTAGAAGCATTATAGTGGAACATAATTGTTCATGGGAGGGCTTAAAGAGAGATAAAGTGGTTTATAATCATTTAAAAATCATAAGGGAAGTATGGGGGATGTGAAAAAACACACCACAATATTAAGAATTGAAAATAAAAGGCTTAAAATGAAGAAGATTCTTGAATTAATGGGGGAAATAGAGGATCCCTTACTTGAGTGAGAGAATCCAAATTCAAGAGAAAGGATTATTTAGAGCTTTTGAGTGACTTGGTAGGACTCTAGAGAGAGGATATAAGAGTATGGAAATTCTAAATGGAGTTTGAGTAAAGAGAAATGTGATATTCGGTGGGTTTATATAAGAAATGAGGGGGCTTTCTTTATTACTCAGGTTTTTTGACTACAAAATTAAATAACCAAAACGAAAAAACATCCCATGATTTTCCCATGGTTTATTCAAAATGTGATTGGTTATAATTATTTTATATGTAAAAGGGATGAAATTAATAAAATAATACACTTTATTATGTGGAGGTGATTCATACTCTTAGCGAAACAGTTTTAAAACCTTAAAATATATTAATGACTTTGGAGGATTCCTAATGTATTTAAAAAATTAATCAGATAAACAGAAAATAAAATTATTTTAAAGGTAAAACACATATTTTTTTATGATACCCTTAATAGTTTTTATTACATCCCTTTTTCATTATGATGTCAATATACACAATATATGTTTATTCAGTATTTAATTTTTACCCGAAAATTCGGGTGTCTCTAGAAAATATTTAAAAATTAATTTTTGGATAATTTTGGAATTTATATTCTGAAAATAATATTCATTTTATTTGAATAATTTTTAAAAATATTTTCATTTTCACTTATAACATTATAATGGATATTTACTAAGAAATGTTTTGTTTTTTTGATAATAACTATTTTGAACCCTTATAAAATTTACATTTGACTTCATAAAAATTATATGATAATTCATATTTAATGAAAAAGTATTTAATAAAATTATTTTAATAAAATATTATTTATTTAAAAATTTATTTTATTCATCAAAATAAATTCTTAACTAAATTTCAATATTACCCAAAACAATATTTGTGTTTTATTATATAAAAATAAAAAAATATAAAGTAACAATAATAGGATGAAAATATATTAATTATTCTAGAAAAAATGTTATACATAATCACATTGATAGGGACTTGATACATATACCATTTATACACCAGAAAATTCCCTAAGAGTAAGGTGTGTGATAGTGAGACGTTCATGGGGTGGTTCGGTGAACATAGTTTGTGTCGTGATCTGGGTAAGTTTGAAATTATCCCATAAATGGTTTTGATCAAGATTAAGTTATTGGATCCTAGCATGATATTTTTTAAGGGATACTCCAATTATGCCAACTCCCACGTAATCTCCGATAAATGGGATTTATTGGGTATGATTGTACTAGTTGAGGCCATCACTTCCTTTGTCTGTATCAATTTGAATTGTTAAAACCCTATATCTATACTAACCATGTGATCACTGTTCAAATACCATATTATCAATGGTAATTATACTTAACTTTATTTTAAATATGGTAGGGTAAAATTAAACCAAATAAGTGCATGTGTTTTCTATAACCATATTACATATTAATAAATTTAATTAAATCAAAAGGGGAATTTTATTTATAAAGGTTCAGGTTATTATAATCTTCACCCCTTAAGAATTTCACCCTCAAAATTTTCAATTCCACCATTAAAATAGATGAGTGTAACTCTTTTTCATCACCTCATTCAATTCCCACTTCATTTCCTCAAACTTGTGGTTTCTCCACAATACATTGACATGGGTGCATTGTTTTATTTCAAAGAACTTCTCCTCTACAATCTATGATCTTCACCTGCTACTATTCATAAGAAAGATCACTCTCCAATTGTACCACCAATGGATTGACTAAATTTGAAGGAATTGGTATATAATTTCTCTATAGGTTTATATGTAATACATCATTTACTTTAGATATGTTATGTAGGAGAGGAATTCTATAGGCCACCACTCTTATGTGACCCGGGATCACAAAGGGACTTATGTATCTTGGAAAAATCATTCCCTTATTCCCAAATCTTAGAACTTTATTCAATATAGATATTCAAATGAATACCATGTCTCCAACATCAAACACTATGTCTTGTTGATGACTGACTACATAGCTCTTCTGTCGACTCTGATCCGCCTTGATATGATACTGAACGGTCATTGCGTTTTACACTATTTTCTCAATGATTTCAGTACCTATAAGTTTTTATTCTCCAACTTCATCCCAACATGCAGGTGATCTGGGCCTCTTCCTATAAAGGTATTTGTAGGGATCCATTTGAATTTTTGAGTGGAAACTATTATTTTAAGGGAACTTGACCATAAGAATCTATTGGTCCCATCCTCCTTTGAAGTTAATTGTGCATGCTATCAATATGTTATCAAGTGTCTGGATTGTACACCTAGATTTTCCCTTAGTTTGATGGTGATATGTCATTCTGAAGTTCAAATCAAAGTATTTTGGAGACTCTTATAGAACATAGATGTAAATCTTGGATCTCAATCAGATACAATCAATTTTGGCGTTCCATGAAACCACACCACTTATCTAATGCATATTCTTTCAAGTTGATCGAGTGAAAAATAATATAGAATCATAATGAAATGTGAAATATTTATAATATGATCCACCAAAACACATATATAATTATTACCTCTTGATATATTTGGAAGACCAGTGACAAATTCTATGGTGATGTTTTCCTATTTCCATATAGTTATGGGTAATGGTTTCATCATCCCCTTGGATTTTTTCCTCCCAACTTTCACTTGATGACATAAAAGATATATTGGTCTATATTCCAAAATCTCCTTCTTTATATTTTTTCACCAATAGTGTTCTCAGAGATATTGATACATCCTTTTGCTTAATAGGTGTATGGAGAAGGTTGAGCTATGTTCATTATCCAATAGTTCCTTCTTTAACTAAATATTTGATGAAACACATTGTCTTGAACAAAATCTCAAAAATTCTTCTTCATTAAAATTTAATTCCTAGGACTTATATTTCCTTATAGTTTCCACATTCTTTTGAATTCCCATATTATCTCTCTGAGAATGATTTACCTTCTCTAGAAGGGATGGTTGAGAAATTATTTGTGAAAGTATTAACGATGTTCCTTCTGTTGAGTCAAAAGTTCTCTTTTGACTTCTATATTTTGTTTTGGAAATCACAAATGTCTTTTTAATCGTATCGTACTGACTTTGTTAATCGTATCATACTGACTCTGTGAATCGTATCGTACTGACTCTGTCAATCATTTCGTACTGACTCTGTCAATCGTATTGTACTGAATCTGTGAATCGTATCGTACTAACTCTGTCAATCGTATCGTACTGACTCTGTCAAATGTATCGTACTGACTTTGATATTCATACATTCATTGCTTGTTTTAGTACTTAGTCAAAAACACTTGTTTCATATGAATCGTACTATTTCTTATCATTGACATATATCTTGTTTTAACCAATATGATGTCGTTGAGTTAGTTACAAACTAATCAAAATGATGTCGTGCTTTATGTTTCAATATGACCTCTATGATGCCAGGTGTCCAAGTCCCTTTGAGTTTTTCAGAGAAATATGGCTATTGGAGGAGATTTGACCATTGGAAGTCGAGGCCTATAAATAAGAGGTTATTTAATGCTGAGTGAGGATGAAAAATGAGATTTTGGAACAGCTGTGATACTCTACTTCTATCAAGTTCTAGAGAGAGAAACTGTGACTTCTCTCATCTGCTTTGTGCGTCAGATCATCGTATCGAGGTCTTTCAAGTGATTTAAAGACAAAGGTGCCGATTACATACAAAATCGAGGGCTACCAGGGATAGGCAGACAGACATTCCGATCATCGTATCGAGGGCTGCCAGGGATAGGCAGACAGATAGTCCGATCATCATATCGAGGGCTCACCGAGGTGTTGGTGAGACATACCGTTTATCCTAGGTGAAAGGATAACCCTTCTCTTTAGATTAAAAGAATTGTAATTCTTTTACATTTCCACTGCTAATTGTATTAGAAAGGAAATTGTTTTTTTTCCTTTTCTATCTCTTATACATTTGTAATTATTTCAATTACATCCATTCTATTACATATTGCATTGATTGATTCTATACACTTTAAGGTAGAATCATTCATCTTTATAATACTCTGATTATTGTGTTCATCTTGAATATAATTCTTTTACATTTCATTAGTATTACAATACATCATACCTTTTATATTCAATACAATTGTGGGTGTTTGTATTTGTATTAGTTTAAGACCTTTTAAACTAATATCTTAAGTGCTAAAAATCTATGTTTTTAAACCCACATTTCACCCCCCTCTTGTATTGTTCCATATAATAGACACACATCTACATATTCGATCCAACAATTGGTATCAGAGGGACACAATAATTAGAGTAATATAAAGATGAATGATTCTACCTTAAAGCGTATAGAATCAATCAATGCAATATCTAATTGAATGGATGTAATTGAAAAAATTACAAATGTATAAGAAAAAAAATCTATGTTATCCAAAGATAACGAGAATCTGAAAGATAGAATTGATACTCTTGAACAAGTAATCAGAGTCCAGGAGGAGACTATCAAGAATCAAGATCAGATTTTTGCGGACCAACAAGAGCTTCTCAGAACTCAAGGAGAATCAATTTCTGAAGAGAAGAAAGAAATCAATAAGATGAAAGTTGTTCTTCATGAGCTCATAAAGAAGGAAAAGGAATGAGAAAACAAATGACTGTTGCATTTGTTTTTCTTTGGAACCTGTCTATGTTTTGTAATAACTTTTATGATTCTTTTCTTTTGTCCTGCAATTTTTCTCACTAACCTTTTCAGGAAACTCAAAGTAACCCCATTCTATTTGTAAACCACAAAAGGGGAGAATGTTTTATAAAGGGGGATAATGTTTTACAAAGGAAGATTGGTTAAATCAAATACTTCGAAACCAAGAAAAATCTTTTAATACAATCCTTAAGAAAGTGTACACCTAAGGGGGAGTTAGTTGTATTCAAATTCATATTCAGAAGAGTTTCTAATAACTCAGGGGGAGATAATTATTTCTTGTTATATTTACTTTGTGTGTTGTGCTTTCCAAAAAGGGGGAGATTGTTGAGTCCAAAGTTCTCTTTTGACTTCTATATTTTGTTTTGGAAATCACAAATGTCTTTTTAATAATATCTTACTGACTCTATTAATCATATCGTACTGACTCTGTTAATCGTATCATATTGACTATGTCAATCGTATCGTACTGACTCTATCAATCATATCGTACTTCCTCTGTCAATCGAATCGTACTGACTCTATCAATCGTATCATACTGACTCTGTCAAATGTATCGTACTGACTCTTTTATTCATACTTTCATTACTTGTTTTAGTACATAGTCAAAAACACTAGTTTCATATGAATCTTACTATTGCTTATCATTGACATATATCTTGTTTTAACCAATACGATGTCATTGAGTTAGTTACAAACTATTCAAAATGATATCGTTCTTTTTGTTTCAATATGACTGTTATGATGCCAGGTTTCCAAGTC
Source organism: Viscum album (assembly GCA_963277665.1). NCBI lineage: Eukaryota > Viridiplantae > Streptophyta > Magnoliopsida > Santalales > Viscaceae > Viscum > Viscum album. The sequence continues at coordinate 573,839,891 of OY728151.1, forward strand.
CCTCCGAGTTTTTCAGAGAAATATGACCATTGGAGGAGATGTGACCGTTGCAACCCGAGGCCTATAAATAGGAGGTCATTTGAAGTTGAGAGAGGACGACGAATGAGATTTTGGAACAACTGTGATACTCTACTTCTATCAAGTTCTAGAGAGAGAAACTATGACTTCTCTCATCTGCTTTGTGCGTCTGATCATCTTATCAAGGGCTTTCAAGTGATTGAAAGACAGAGGTGCCGATTACCTACAAAATCGAGGGCTTCTGGGGATAGGCAGATAGACGTTCTGATCATCGTATCGAGGGCTACCAGGGATAGGCAGACAGATAGTCCGATCATTGTATCGATGGCTCACCAAGGTGTTGGTGAGATAGACCTTTTATCCTAGGTGAAAGGATAACCCTTCTCTTTGGGTTAAAATAATTGTAATTCTTTTACATTTTCGCTGCTAATTGTATTAGAAAGGAAATTGTTTTTTTTTCTTTTTCTATCTCTTATACATTTGTAATTGTTTCAATTACATCCATTCTATTACATATTGCATTGATTGATTCTATACGCTTTAAGGTAGAATCATTCATCTTTATATTACTCTGATTATTGTGTTCATCTTGAATACAATTGTTTTACATTTCATTAGTATTACAATACATCATACCTTTTATATTCAATACAATTGTGGGTGTTTGTATTTGTATTAGTTAAAGACCTTTTAAACTAATCTCTTAAGTGCTAAAAGTCTAAGTTTTTAAACCCACAATTCACCCCCATCTTGTATTGTTCCATCTAATAGACACACATCTACATATTCAATCCAACACCTTCCTTTACGATTCATATGTCCATACATTACAAATATAAGAAGAACAGATCCCTATCAATTCTCATCAATGATAGAATTTTTTTCCCTTTCTACTTAGAGTATCTGAAACTTTATCGCATTCCTCAGATGGTATTGAATTGATCATTCATTGTCCTTGATCAGCTCTAACCATCTTCGTTGGTGCATATTCTTCTATTTCTATGTGAATATATACATGAACACTTTGGGATATGTATATATTTCTCACTTCTCCACATATAGTTAATTCCATCTGATTTTTTAAGCAAAGATCACTGTATCTAATTCCAGATCATGCATTGGGTAGTTCTATTAATAAACATTCAACTACCTTGAAGCATCGGCTATAACATTGTCTTTCTGTATTAACACATTACCTAATCCCTTATTTGAAACATCACTAAATACTATGAAAATTTATCCACTCATGGGTAGTGTGAGAATTGGGGTAGTGATAAGTCTCCTTTTATCTCCTTAAATATCTCTTCACATTCATCATTCCAAGAAAACATGTCCCCTTTATGAGTTATCTTGGTTAGAGGGTTTAAAAATTACGAGAAGTTTCTCAAAGATCAATGATAATAACTAGATAATCTAAGAAAATTATAGATATCTATCACATATTTCAGCCTCATCCATCATTAAAATGATTGTATCTTTAAATGATCCACAAATATACCATTGCTTGGGATGATATTGACCAAGAGTGAGAGTTATTAAACAAAAACTCACATTTTCTATAATTTTCATAAAGCTTCTCCTTTCGCAAGGTCTTTAGGAAAGTGCTAAAATAATCCTCATGACCCTCCTTAGTTTCAGAGTTTATTAGAATATTATCTATAATGGATACCAAAAATTTGTTGAGGTAATATCTAAAGACTCTATTAATATTGTCCATACAGATTACTGGAGAATTAGTGATCCACAAACGCATCACTATGAACTTATAATTCTCATACGTCATACTAAAAGTGGTCTTGGGAATATCCTCTTTCATCACTCTTACTTGGTAATATCCTGACCAAAGATCCACCTTGGAGAAGTATTGTACTCCACATAGTTGATCGAGGAAGTCATCAATCAATGGTAGATGATACTTTTTATTTATCATGATCTTGTTGAGCTCGTGATAATGAATGAAATGGTGCATTGACCCATCATTATTCTGGATAAAGGGAACTGGTTCTTCCCATAGTGAAGCACTTTTGTATATGAATCCTTTATCTAGATTATCCTGTAGTGGTTTCTTCATTACCTTAAGTTTCACAGTTTCCATCCTATAAAGAGTCTTGGATAATGGTAATGCCCTTGGTATACTCCTGATTGAAAATTCAACCTCTCAATTGGGAGGTAGACCTGGAAATTCCTTAGAAAACACATAAGCATATTCCCTCACAATAAGAATTTCATCAAGGATGTTTATTTCCTTAGACTCATTCATTTGAGTTAAATACGATTTCTAATATGTAAATAATAACCATGCTTGTGATGTTAGTGCTAAAGAAGATTCATTCTCTTCCATGCACTTATACAGAATATGGGATTGATTCACGATACAAATAACGAATTACTTATTGCGACAAATTGTATTATCTCTATATCAGGAAATACAATCCATGCCTATATTTTTATAATTTCACCAAAGGGATTATGAAGAGGTTTTATGGTATGTCCATCCAAAAAATTGTGATAGGTGAAGTGTTATATACTTGGGATGCAACAATTCACCATTTTATTATTCTCACTGACATATCTACTTAAATTATTTGTGGTGATGTTTGAATAGTTCTACTAAAAATTCATGATATAAATGAATTCATAGAACTCGAATGAAAAATTATGTTCTCTATTCTTGAATGAATAACTAGTGTACCTATCACCACTTTGTTTTCAAGATTCACCTTAGCAGTTGTGATGGAAAAAGATCACCCTTACTTCCTTAGAGGTTGTTGGTTGTCTCCAAAAAATCTTGGCTTAGTGCATTGGTTTTAAAAGTTCCTTGGTTCTTTGTAGTTGAAGAAACGAACAATGTACTAAGGGTTGACCAAATCATTCTTTACCTTTTCACTTTTGCAGGTTTCTTTTATCGGTAGTTTCTAGCTAGGTTCCCTTCCTTACCACATGTAGATAATTTCCTCTACCCCCTTAAGGAATTTTCAAGGTGTTTCCTTCCATGCCTTTGATATGTGGAATGTTGAAATTTCTTAGCACCACTATATTTATCCCTCAAACTGCCATAATTAAACTCAACATTCTTCTTCTTATCCATCTGATACCCCTAAGACTCATTGATCTCCATTTCGACTTTGAGGGAACACCAAATAATTTCTTCATAGATATAAAAGTCTTGGATCCCTATGGATTTTATTAGACTATTCTTTATTCCACCAAAGAAGTAGTCAGCACTGTATTTGATGGTAATGAAAAAGATGGAGGCATATCATGCGAGTCTTGGGAAGTTTTCCTCATTTTCCCTGATACATAAATCATATTTTTTCTTGAGGGAAATGAAATCCATTTCAATTTTAAGATGGAGAGTGTGTGTAAAATATTTATCAAAAAATATTTTCCAGAATTCATTCGACCCCATTGCTTCGATCTTTTACTCAGGCTTCGTATTCTTGTTCAACGACCACCATTGATAATATTCACCCTCTGTATGACAAAAATCAAATTGAACCTTATATTTTTCAAAAAATAGAAGTATGGAGAATATATTATCAATGGAGTTGATCCATTATTCCTTGATTAATGTATGATATTATACATTAAAAGGTAGCGTACTTTGTCTCATAAATTACTCATTTGGTGTTTGTTCTGTCTTTGGGGGATTTGGATGCTCCTTCTGATCTAGTTTTATATTCAAAACTTGATTCAGCTGAGAGAGTATCATCATGAAGTTCATGAATCCTATTCCCATTAGGTTGGGTATCTCATTTGAGTGGTCATTAAATTTCCCTTCACATTTATTATTTACCTAGTTCCTCTTATATTTTAACATTATCAAGAATAAAAGGAAAATTAGGGATGAGTATTTTTTAAACTATTAAACACATAAAGTAAAATCAAATGACAAAAAATGGATAAATAATAAATTATATTTATTTCTATGTTTATAAATTTTTAAGATTCAATATATGTTATCTATGATACGTTTCCTAACATATAGTCTTATAAGAATTTTTATTCCCTTAATAATGGTTCATAAAGAGATTTTAAATTTACCAAATCATATCCCCAAGGAGTGTAAAACAAGGTTCACTGTAAGGCCTGGTTTTGAGTACCATGTTATATCGAGTCAGGCCTGACACACCTTGTCAGATTTGTTACCCATAGGTACATTTTTTCCAAAACCACTTCCACTTATAGTATCCATACATGGATGTATTTTCAAGATAAACCACTTAATCTATACTTAAAAAAATTTCTGGATGTTTTCTTATACTTAGTATTATCCCTAAGGCTTTCTATAGGGTTTTATAATCCTAATCCCAAAAGTAAATAAACATTTCCTATGATACCAACTATAACAACACTATTATTTATTACACATTAACAGTTGTTTTATTACATTAAATTTCAATTAATACATCATAGAAGATTGATAATTCTAGTGTCTTGGGGAATTATGTGCATTACGTAACAACTTAAAATAGAAAATACATAATCATTATTAAAAACTTCTGTAACATTTTCATAATATTCCATGGCTTTTAAAACAACATGGGATAAACTGGTGACAATCATAGAAAAGGGCGAGCTGTTGTAATGACTCAGAATTTTCTGAATAAAATTTTCTCTTAGTGTAATTATTTCATATAATAGAAGTCACATAAAATAACTTAGAGATCACTATAAAAACATTTATAAATGAATAATTAATTAATTAATAGGTACTTATAGAAGTTGAAGAACCTATAGTAATGAAATAGTAAACTTCACATAGGAATAGAATTGTGACCCTTTTGAATAGTAAATTGGCCAAATGAATAGTAACCTCAACCATGAGAGTATAAATAAAATTTATAGATATTATAAATAAAATTATGAAATAATTATATCATAGTATAATTAAAAAAATATTTTATAAATTATCGATTAAGAGTTTGTATTTTTATAAGTCATAAATATTAAATTACAATTTTATAATTAATTAAATGATTTAAAATAAAATTTATTTTCATAAACTGTATTCATAAATTATATTTTTTTCTTATTATTTTATGATAATTTAATGAGACATTAATTAATTTTTGAGTGTCATAAAATTATATATAATTTTTATGTTTGGATTTTTCCAAGTAAATGAATATTTTAATAAAAAATTAATTTTCTCGTATTTAGAAAATTATTTTCATAAAATGGAGTTCATTTTTTAATTATTCACTTTAAAATATGGTAAGGGTGAATGCTTTTTATTTTTTTGAAAAACCTAAATTTTTAGTAAATAGTAAAATGTGGTATAAATACATTATAAGTTAAATAAACTATTCCTTAAGTCATAGATTATATAAGAACCATAATCTCGAAATTCAATTGATTATTTTAAAAAATTTGATGATAAATCTCAAAGTATTCATAGTTTGAGCCAAAATAATAAACAAATGAATAAAGTATTCAAAAAACACCTCTCTCCTCCACTATAAATACCACCCCTCACCACCTCTTCTCCTCACACATTGCAAGATTTAAGACATGTCAAATTTATACACAATAACCTTCCTAATCCCCTACTTCATTTCTAGGAGCCTTTTTTCCTCTACAAAAGTTCAAAAAAACCCCTTCAGGAGGTTCTCAAGGAGGAGAATTCAAGTGGTAAAAATCCTATTTCTCTTCTTTTATTTTCTTATCCCTCCCTCGACTACCCTTTCCCAAGAGACATGATAACTCCAAAATCATTTATATACTATAATTATATGATGTTAATTGAATATACATAATCAAAATCCTTTCTCTCTCTATTTTATTCAATAAATGAAAACATCTCCTATGATGTATCAATTTACCGACATCATGGACAAGACATTTTCATTTTCCGTTAACGCATTCAAGGATGGTCATAAAAAAATAATTATTGAAAAAAATATTTTATTATACATATTATGATTTTTTAGTATTCTGTAACCATTATATAATATGGTATTAATTAATTAGAGAAAAATATTTTGTGATTATCGAGAAAGTTCCAAAATGATCTAAACAATTACCATTAATGTTCTATTTAACAAATCATCCTCATATATTGAAAAAAATATGTAATTCCATTAAATATTCTATATTTTCATAAATAACATATAATTCCACTTCTATAGAATTATACCCATTTTACAAGAACTTCATTACTTATAAATAAGAGAGTCGATAAAAAAACTAAGAAAAAAATGCTCCCAAATAATGAAATTAAACTCTATAACTCATCATTATGGCCATAAATGGGAATAATAAAAATATTATAAATAAAATAAATGTATAAAAGGTTCTAAATTAATTATTTAAGGTATTTAATTTTAATATTTAGGACATTAAGGTCAATTGAAAAACACATCCACACATAAGGTAAGGGTTTCTTCCAGAACCTCCATTTTTATTCAGGTTATGATTTCTCCTGCTATACATGAATGAAATTATTATTTTTTTTATATAAATCTCCTAAATTTTATTTATACATTCAAAAATCACGTATCGATATCATTCCATATTTTTTATGAGGAAATACATTTTTTACAAGGATCCCTTGTCTATTCAACCTGATAAAGAAACCTGAATAAAGGGAACCCCCTGATTTCTAAACCAATTTTCAAATACCATACATAATCTATTATAAGACACCATTATTTTAATAAAATAAAAAATTTGTAATTAAAAACTATATTTTTTTCTTTCTAGTTTTATACAGCCAATTATGACAATTATAAATGATTTTTCTAAAAGAACTCTCATTTGAAAAGGAAAAGGGGTATTTCTATCAATAATTCCTTGATGGTTTATTAGATTATTTTCATCTATTTTAACACCTATGATAAATTATATTCTTTATTGAGATTTAATTCCTACTATTATCATCTACCATGTTTTATGAAACAGTTTATGACCAGTTTGACTATAGATGTGCTATCTTGATATCATTGACTATGTTACTCAGAACGGTTAGTGATTATGTTTTCAGATTGGGGAAAGTTATTTACATTTCATATGTATGTGTTGTTTATGATTAACCCCATTTTTATGAGGAATGAATTAGACATATCTAGTGACTGGTGGGGCATCTTATATCCCCTCGATGCATCAATATTTCTCATGATAAAAAATCGATATGGACTTGGCAGATGCCTTACCCATTGTTAGATTTAGTTTTGGATAAGTCCTTAACCATTAATTTTCAGATGGCATGGATGAGGCCTAAATGGTATGTTTTATATGCCCAGAATTATGAATTCCTTCATTATTATTTTCTTAATTTATAATCCATGTGAATATTTTATTAGTAGAATATCTATGGTTAAGATTCATTCACATATGATTATTTTTATGGAATGATTTTTTCAGCTTTTATTCTTTCCATATTGTGCTTAAGTTTATTTTCTAATAACATGTGTTTTCAGTCATTCATCATTTTATGTTATTTATATTATCTTATGCTATATTAATTACCTTTATTGAGAATCTGATCTCACCCATTTCTTATGTTTTCTTTTTTCCCAGGATGTGAAGATGCATATTATAAATGACTTGTAGAAATAATCTAGGACTTTATAGGTGTTTCTAATGGAATTACTATATTTTATTTTATTTAATGTTGTAATTTAAAACTCATGTATGTATCTAGTTTTCCAAAACTATGAAAATATTCTCTTCTTTGGATGCATATTTCTTATTTATTATTCTATTGTAAAAAAACCAAGACACCGACTCCAAGAAACTAGGGTTGGGGTATTTATAGTTGGTATTATAGGAAGTTTAGTTTAATCCTTGGAAAATAGATTTAGATAATAAAAATATATAATATAACCCTAAGATAGTCACTAAGGATAAATATAGAAGAAAATTCTAGAATTTTGTTAAAGTAGAGGTAATGTGAGTACTCTTAGAAATACATCCCTATTTAGATACTACAAGTAGATGTGGTTCTGGAATAGATAAACTTAGGGGTAAAAACTCTAACAAGTTGTCCCATTCATGACTCATGGTAACTTAGTACTTGAAAATAGGCCTCACTATGCACCTATTTTAACACTCCCAGGGGATATTCTTTAGATAATTCACATTTTCTTTAAAAACCATTATGCTTAAAATAAAATGACTTGCCAAAGAAACCATATTTTTAATTATGAGATTATATATGCATAAAATTTAAATTTTGGTAAAGCATTTTTCTAGTTTAAGATTATGTAATATGATTCAGAACCTAATTCAATAGATTGTATTATTTATAAATATCACATAGCAGAAAGATTGTAAAAATTATCAATAGGCATATCCCATGTATTTATTTCCCTCCTATGAAAGATAATTATATTGGTACTGGAGTTGTGACTGATGATTAGAAACATATAACTATACTAGGACAGATGACTCATGTTATAAACAATAACCATAATCATATGGATCATCCTGATCCATAATGCGGAGGGCCAATGCTAGACTGATTTATATGACAATAGCCTCCATAATTCATTGAGAATAAAACCCCATTTTTAATGAAAAAATGGATAAGTTCCTTAGAGAAGATATTTCTCACTTTTGGAAGAAAGGAAAGGTGGAATGTTATCATGGAGGTTTATCATCTATTGGGAGGTGCAGATAAATGGTGGTCAATAATTCAAAACAAAAAGGAGGAAGAAATTTTAAATATATAATGGTGGGATTTTAAGAAAATTTTCCTAGAAAAATATTTTCATCGAGAATAGAGAGCATATATAGAGAGGAAATTATTGAGTCTAAAACCAAAGGTGGATAAATACATTGAAAAGTATGAAGAAAACCTTATAAGGTTATCATGGAATTTTGAGGACTAAATAGTTAATCTAAAGGGAAATATTGATTGATTCTTTGGTTTCGTAAAACCATTCCTCAATAGGGAACTATTCTCCCAAAATTTCTCATCATAAATATATATTGTCTCACATGATATCAAGACAGAGAAAATAATTCTCTAAGTTTTATGATATTAAATGAAAACAAGATAAGAAGAGTGTAATGGAGGAAGGAGTATATAAAGGGAAGAATAAAAAGGCAATTTTCTAGCGTATGATACCTGTGGAATGAAGAACCCTGGTGCCTAATTAATAGAAAAATGGTTTTTCTATATGTTTGGTGGAAAAATCCATCATGATCAAGATTGAAAAAGAAATAAAAAAGCTTCCAATATTCAATGATACAATTATAGGTAGATGGTACAATATCCAAATGATTGTCCAAAATGTTAAAGAAACATGCCCCAGAAAAGGACAAGGGAGTAAGGTAAATCTTATGTGATCAGAACTATGGAAGTTGATATTCTTAATTAGGTGGTGATAGATACTTTAATTGTTTTCTAGAAATTTTCCAATGTTTTATTTGATTATATATCATCTCATTCTTCTATATCATCTAAGATTTCCAAAAAAATTATACATTTCCCTTTTTGTTTAATAAAGGAGTTTTCAGTCAGAACTATTAAGTGAAGTATCATTGTAACAAATATGTTTTAATCAATCCCATTTATGACCCATAAATGTGATTTAGTTGCTGATATTTTCATTATACCTATGATTGACATTGATACAATCCTTGGTACAGAATGTCTTTCAAAATATGTTGAAAAAATATATTTTAATAAGAAGGAAATTATGATTGGAGAAGATGATGTGGAATCCCATATCTTTATAGCAGAAACCTCAGTATCTGGGTAATATATAGATCCACCTATAATAGCTCTTCAAAATTAAATTCATAGGGAGGAAGAGGAAACATTATCTATGGATGAGGAAAGAAAACTTAATATTGAATATGTATATATTGTGAAAGAATATATTGATGTATTTTCAGAGGTTTTACGTATACATCCTCAAGAGAAGAAAATTGAGTTATCTATTTATTTAATTACGGGTCCAAGACCTATATAGAAGACACTCTATATAATTGAAACTATCGAATTAGTGGATCTGAATAAACAACTAGAGGAATTGAGTGGTAGGGGATTTATTCTCCCTAGTGTGTCTCCATTGGTAGCCCCATTTCTCATCGTCAAGAAGAAAAATGGATTCATGAGGCTATGCATTGACTATAGAGAAATCAATGCTATTATAATAAATAAAAAGTATCCTTTTCCTTGCATTGATGATTTATTTAATCAACTTTATAAAGCCTAATATTTTTGAAACATTGACCTTTGATCTAGATATCATCAATTGAATGTGAGGAAGCAAGATATTCTCAAGGAAACATCTCAAACTAAGTATGGACATTGAATGTTTACAATAAAGACATTTTTATCGAATAATCACTCTATGATTTAATGGATCTAATGAATAGAGTGTTCGTGGAAAATCTTGATAACTTTGTTGTGGTATTTATTAAAGATATCATGATATATTCCAAAAGTTCTGAGGACCATGAGAATCACTTGTTAGTTTTTCTAGAGACACATAGAAGAAAAAAGTCATATATAAAGATTAGAAAGTGTGAATTTTATATTCAAATAGTTTCTATTATTGGCCATATTTTCTTTAAAGATGAAATCTTAATTGATCCTATGATGACAAAGGCAGCTGAGGAATGGGATACACCAAAAAACATAATCGAGGTATGTAGTTTTATTGGTTTAGTAGATTATTGTCATGTTTTTATTTAGAACATTTCCTAATTAGCTAAACCGTTAACTATGATTATTAAAAAAAGGGGTTATGTTCATATGGAAAAAAGAATGTGAAGCGTTTTTTGAAAAATTTAAGAATATATTAGTGAATGTTATGATCTTGATTCTACCCAGGAGAAATGGTGGATTTGTAATTTATAGTGCTGCATCAAAGAAAGGATTTGACTATGTTCTAATGTATAATGATATAGTTATGTCCAATGCATCAATCCAGTTAAAAAATCATGAACAAGACTATCCAAATCATGATCTTGAGTTAGCAGCTATAATATTTTCTCTGAAAACATAGAGACACTATATCTATGGTGAAACATGTGAGATATATATATATATATAGATCACAAGAGTTTTAATTATATATTCTCATAGAAATAAATCAAATGTGGAAAAGGCGATGGCTCGAGATGCTCAAGGATTTTGATTGTTTAATACACTAACACCCATGGAAGATGAATAAGGTTGTAGATGCATTGAGAAGGAAGGATCATGGAGTTATGAACACATTGAGGATTGATAATGATCATGTGTACATGGATCTCACAAACATGGATATGAGAATTATCAAGGGAGGTGAAACATAATTTATTTTTTAATTGGTTTCCCAAAAATCTTTATTGGAAGGTATTAAAAGTTATCAGTCTGATTATTACAATTTTCAAAGGAAAATTAAAGCTATGAAAAATGGGTAATTCTAAGATGTCATGTATGAGAATGGAATTCTAAAATATGGAAAGATTATTTTTATTTCATCCATACCCGAGCTAAAATGGAAGTTATTCGATGATTCCCAAAGCCTGAATTTATTTATACTCCTTGGTAGAATTAAGATGTATAGAGATATAAAGGAACATTTTTGGTTGGATAATATGGAGCACAAAATTTCTAATTATATATCAATATGTTTAGTCTTTCACCATGTGAAGTGTGAAAGACAACATTCTAAAGGAGTCATGAAACCTTTTCCTATTTGTATATTGAAATAGGGTGATATTACTAGGTATTTTTTATCTGTATTACCAAAAACTTTAAGAAAGAATGATTCAATATGGGTAATTATTGATCAACTCGCCAAATCGGCACATTTCTACATTATAAGAGTGGATTTTCCACTAGAACAGATTTTACTACTCTATATAAATGAAGTCTTAATAATTCATGGAGATCCTATATTAATTTTATTTTATCATGATCCACAATTTACATTGAAAATTTTGAAAAAATATTTATAAATCATTGGATACTGAACTTTATTTGAGTACTGATTATCACCCTCAAACTGACAGGCAGCAATAGAAGACAATCCAAACTTTAGAAGACTTGTTGAGATCATTATCACATGACTGTCAAGGTATATGGGATTTATATTTATCTCAAGTATATTTTTAATATAATAATAGTTTCCATTATAGTATTTAAATGGAACTATATGAAGCACTGTATGTAAGGAGATGTTGTACACCATCTTATTGGGATGAAGTTGGTGAATGGAATCTTGTTGACCCAGAGCTCGTGGAGGAAAAAACAAAAAAGGTAAATACTATTCAAACACATATCAAATCAGATCAAAGTTGAAGAATGAGCTATGCCAATAATCAAAGGACATATTAGGAATTTTAAGTGGGAGATCATGTATTATTGAATGTATCTCCACGGAAGGGCATTATAAGATTTGGTAAGAAAGGGAAACTAATCCCTAGGTACATTTCACCTTTTTCAATCGTAGAGAGAGTTGGAGCTGTGGATTATCATTTGGTGATTCTTCCAATCCTTTCTATAGTACACAATGTGTTCCAAACCTCTTTGTTAATGAAGTACAAGCCTGAACTAATGTATTTCCTCACTTCTAAAGGAATAGAGTTTGAACCCGATTTATCTTACTATGAAGAACATATCCAGATTTTGGACACTAATGAAGAGTTGTTGATAAATTGATGACTCGACTGGTAAAGGTACTTCATAAAAACCATAAACATGAAGTGGAGATGTGGGAACTAGAGGAAGTAATAATGAATAACTACAAAATATTTTTATGAGGTGACATTTTGGAAAATTTCAATGATGATTTTTTTTGTAGTAGGGGAGAATGTAATGACCCATAATTATATCAATGAAATTTTTTCTTCTTATAAATTTTTTATAAATTTTAAATCACATAAAATCACTAAGATTTCGAAATAAAAAAAATTATAACTGAATAATGAATGATTTAAGACTTATTTATAGAATTTAAGGAACCTATAACATTGAAATAGTAAATTTCCCTTAGGAATAGTAATATGACCCTTATAAATTGTTAATCAGCCAAATGAGTAGCAGCCTCACACATGAGAGTATAAATTAAAGTTAGACAGATTATAAATTAAAGTATGATATAATTATATCATATTATAATTAAATAAATATTTTAAAAACTATTTATTAAGAGATAATATTTTTAAGTCATAAATATTTAATTAATATTTTATAATTAGTAAAATAATTTAAAAGAAAATAATTTTTCATAAAATGTATTCATAAATTAATATTTTTTTATTTTATGATAATTTTATGAGAACTTAGTTAATTTTTCTAATTATTATAAAATCAGTTATAATTTTAAAATCATTAATTTTTAAGCAAATGATAATTTTATGTAAAATTAAATTTCTAATATTTAGAAAATTAATTTCATAAAATGGATTTCATATTTGAATTCTACAAATAGAAAAATGGTTAGGGAAAATTTTTGGTATTTTAATAAAATAATTGGATTTTTTGTTAATAGTAAAATACAATAATTAACGGTATTAATCCATTATAAGTTAAATACACCATTCCTTGAGTCATAGATGATATAAGTACCATAATATCTAACTTACCATAATTATTTTAGTAATTTTTATTATAATTCTAAAACTATTCATAGTCTTGATCCAAAATAATAAACAAATGAATTAAATATTCAAAAACATTCCTCTCCTCCACTATAAATACCACACCTCACCACCTCTTATCCTCAGAACATCCAAGATTTTACCTTGGTCAAATTTTTGTCCAATCCTATTCTAATGACCTCCACATATAGTAGCCTTTTTTATAATAAAAGACCAAAACCAATTCCCTCATAGTGGTTCTCAAGGAGAAGAATTCAAGAGGTAAAAAATCCTCTTTCTTTTCCTTTAATTTATTTTATTGTACTTCCCTCGCATCCCTTATAAAAAGAGACATGATAACTATAATATAATTTATATATTTTGTTGATATCATTTTAATAGAATATCCATCATCAAAATCCTTTATCTCTCTCTCTCTCTTTTATTGTATAAATAAAAACATTGCCTATGATGTGTCAATTTACCAACATCAGGGAAAATGAATTTTCATTTTATATTAACTCCTTAAAGGATGTTCGTAAAACCATAATTATGGTTAAAGAATATTTTCTTATAAATATTATAATTTCCTTAGTATTCTGTAACCTATATTTATACATGATATTATTTAATAAGACAAAACTATTTCATAACGATTGAAGAACCACCAAAATGATCTAAACGACTATCATTAAAGTTATATCTAATGAACCATACTAATATATGGAAAAAATAAATATATAAGACCATAAATCTTATGGATGTTCATTAAAAACATATAATTTATATTATGGAGAATTATACCCATTTTTCATGAAATTCATTTCTTATAAACAAGCGAACCAATTATGAAAACCAAGAAAACGAATGCTCTCGAACAAAAAAATTAATCTCTATAACTCATAAAAAAGGATATAAATGAACTAAATAAAACTATAAATACTAATATAAATGTATAAAATGTTATAAATTAATTAATAAATCGATATAATTTGATTATCTAGGACATTAAAGTCAAGTGCATGACACATTCAGACATAAGGTATGAGTTTCTTCAAGAACCTCCATTTTCATTTGGGTTACGCTTCCTCCCTGAATACACCAATGTAATTATTCATTGTTTTATTATAATTATTATAATTTTTTTTATAAATTACAAAATCATGTATTAATATAAGATCATTTTTCGTTTATGTGAAAATACTTGTTTTACATGGTTTCTTTATCAATTATTCCCGATACGCAAGCCTAATTAAAGGGAACTTCTTGATTTCTTACACATTTTCAAGTACCATAAATAATATGTTTTAAGAAACAATTTTTTAATAAAATCACTAATTTTTTCATGAAAATTATATTTATTAATTTTTGGTTTTAAATAAAAAATTCTGACAGTTATATATGATTTTTTAAATAACTTTACTTTGAATTGTAAAAGGGGTGTTTCTATCTAAAATTCCTTGATGATTTATTAGATTATTTTCATCTATTTCAACACCTATATTGAATTTTATTCTTTATTGATATTTATATCCAATTATTATCATTGTACATATTTTATTAAATGGTTTATGATTAGTTTGACTATAGATGTTTTATATTGATTCTATTCACTATGTTACCCAGAATGGTTAGTGATTATGTTTACAGATTATGTAAAGTTATTTAATTTTCATATTTATATGTTTTTTATGTTTAACCCATTCTTATGTGGAATTAATTAGACTTATAAAGTGATTATTGGGGCCCAATATATACCCTTGATGCATCCTTATATCTCATGAGACAAAACCGATATAGACTTGGTTAAGGCCCTGCCCATTTTAAGACATTGTTTTTTATAAGGTCTTAAACATTTATTTTAAAATGACTTTGAATAGTCCAAGATGATATTTTTAAAATATACTAAATTAAGAATTCTGTCATTATTATTAGTAAATGAAAATCCATGAGAATATTTTACTAGTATAAAATCCATGATTAAGCTTCATTATCATATGATTATTTTTATGGAATTATTTATTCAAATTTTATTCTTTCAATATTATGATCAAGTTTATATTCTAATGTCATGTGTTTAAGGCAATTAAACATTCTTTATTGTTTAAATTAGCTTGTTTTTTATTACTTTCTCATACAGATCATTTGAGATCACCCCTTTATTATATTCTATTTTACTCCAAGATGCAAAGATGTATATTATGAATGATTTGTATGGATAATCTTGGATTTTTTGGGTGTTTCAAAGGGAATTACTTTATTTTATTTCCTTTTAATTTTTAATGTAAAACATATGTTTGTATTAAGTTGTACAAAACTACTATACTATCCAGTCCTTCAAGATACGACTTCTTTTTTTATTATACCAATGTAAAAAAGCACGTCACTAGATTTGGGCAAGTGGGATCAGAGTATTTATAGCTGTAAATCCCAGTAAGGTAAGAAATATTTAATAACATGAAAATAATAATAAATTTTATACAATATTCATGTCAAGATGAGTAATAAAAAAAATGAACAATGAGACATGATGTATCATGATATTCATAAATGAAACATCAGGAATGTGGTAAAAACATAAAACACTGCATCATAAACATAGGTCAAGGATAACTGCAAAGATATCATGGTTAAAATATTCCCATAAAGTAATTATTTTCACTACCTATAACAACAAGAAATATAATAATTATAAACATTACCCAATTTATAGGAGCACAATATAATTTTGGGTGCACACGCCACTTTCATTTCATTCTAATGCTTAATTGTTTCATATAGATCACACAACATGGAATAATTTTTCTCAAATCTTATTTCATGGTAAATAAATGTGTAATACATAAATTTAAGTCCTTAATAAAATAAGTATAAGTACATAAAGTTAAACAACCTTGATATGAATTAGGGATGGGTATTTAGTACACATTTTTTGTTATGGAATCCCATAGTGAAATTTCAACAGCATAATGGGACACATAAATGTTCATGGGAGGGAATAATGAGTCATAAAGGGGTATCTAGTCATTTATAAATCATAATTATAGTATAGGGTATGTTTAAAACAAACCCCATCATTAGGATTCAAAAATAAAAAAGGTCATAAAATTAAAAAGATTCTTGAATGAAGGGTAGAAATAGTGGATCCCTTACTTGAGTGTATGACTCGAAATGATTGGGTGGGGATACTTGATATCCATAGGGAAAATTTGGAGGACAATAGAGAATTTATGGAAGAGTATGGATGTTCTTCAAGGAGTCTTGGGGAAGAGAAATGGGATATTTGGTTGTTATATATAGGAAATGAGGGGGATTTCTTTACTATTTAGGTTTTAGACTCTACATAATAAAATAACCAATTACAAAAACCATGCCATTTTTTTTGAAAATGGTTTCTTTGAAATGGGACTGGTTATAATTATTTTATAATTCCAAGATATTAAATTAACAAAATAATACCCTTTCATTTGTGGAGGTGATTCATACTCTTAAGGAAATGGTTTTAAAACCTTAAAATATGTTATTGGTTTTGGAGGATTCATAAGAGAATTATAAAATTAATAAAATATAGCTAAAATCACAATATTTTAAATTTAAAACATATATTCGGTCTTGGATCCCATTTATAGTATTTAATACATAAATTTTGGGTCATTATGATGTCATAATACACAATGTATGTTTATATGATATTTAATTTTTACCTAAAAATTCAAATATCTCAAATTTTTTTGATAAATTAACCATTGGATAATTTTGGTGCTCTGATTCCTAAAATAATATTTATTTTAAATAAATATTTTTTTTAATATGTTAATTTTTCATTTTGAAATAGTAATTGACAGTTATTGAGAAATGATGGGTTTTTTTTACAATTATAGTTTTAAAACCTTTTTAAAATATATATTTGAATTCATAAAAATTATATGATCATTTACATTTAATAAAAATTATTTAATAATAATATTTAATAAAATATTATTTTTTTAAAAGTCCATTAATTCCTAAAAATAAATTCATTAATTGAATTTGAATATTACCCAATAATATTATTTTTGTTTTATAATATTGAAATAAAAATCATTTATTATATAATAATAATAGAAAGAAAATATATTAATTTTTCTATAAAATAACAATGCTTATACTAATGTTTATAGGGTCTTGATACATATCACTTTAGTACACCAGAAAACTTCCTAAGAGTAAGTTGTGTGATTGTGAGACTTTTATGGGGTGGTTCAATGAACATGGTTTGGACCTTGATCTCGAAGAGCTTGATATTATCTCATAAACGGTTTCACTCATGCTTAAGTTGTTGGATATCATATTTGTCTTGGTAAAGGTCAAAGTCTATTGATGTTATCACCCTTATAGGCTTTGATAAATGGGAATATATTATATGATCATACTAGTTGAGGCCATTACTTTCTTTGTATGTGTCAATTTATTTTTTTAAAACCCAATATTTATACAAATCATGTGATCATTATTGAATGGATGTATTATACATGGTAATGATACCTAATGGTATTTTAAATCCAATTGTATATAATAAAACAAAAGGAGTTCATGTGTTTTCTATAACCATATTAAATAATATGATGTTTAATTAAATCAAATAGGGAATTTTATTTATAATAGTTTGGGTCATTATAGATAGTCAATTGATTCAAATGATACTAATATAAGCATGACCTAAAAATAAAAATATCCTTGTTGGTGAAAAAGACAAAGGATACCCATGGGTAAAAACTAGGTGTAACAAATCCCCTCCTTAAGGATCCTCCAACTGTGCCATAATATTTTGCTGCACTATGTGGGATATCTAATATAGTGGAGAAAATATCCTGGTATCCCATTAGTACAAGTATATAAATATGTTTTTTTCTTGATGAGGAGAAAAGCCTAAAATTTAATAAGTGAAGATTTCCTGAAACTCATCCATTATATTCAGAAACTGAATGCTCATACATCCACTACTCCAAGGTTCATACTATCCATCTAATGATAAAACAACTATATCATACTCTATATGTTCCTAACATACTCTAATTGATATTATTTCTTGTAAATGAAGAAAAATTTAATCCTAACTACCGATGCATACTATATCCTCCTCCTAAAATAGTCAATATGTGCATGAAGTTTAGAGTGACTGTCTTTACATAAGATGATATCAAAAAACATCGTCAGAACTAAAAAGGTGTCTCTTGAGAAACACTCCCATCCAAGAGTAAGGTTATACTATTGGAAAATGATTTTAATCATTAAATATCCCTTGGTTTTATTATTTAATAATAATTTTAAAGATAAATGATCCCCTAGAATTTATTGGTCTCAAATAAGGGATGTGGAATGTATAGGGTGGCTTATGCCTGTGTTTATCAAAACTATATCTAAAGTAGGTAAGATACAAATAATAACTCGGATCATACAAATATCCTCTAGGTCATAAGACTCCACTTCATAATGTTTTAAACATCCCTAAACACAAAAAATTTATCCTAGTGTGGAACATCAAGAAGTGTTATTAGTGGTATTAAATCACAACATCGAATGTTTACCAAAATTTCCCAACTCTTATTCCTCACCCACTAACATTCATAACTCCTGGTTCATGTTTCTACCTCTACCCTACTCTACCTTCAATGGTTTTTCTATCTTTTATATGGTGGGTTTGAAAATCCCACACAATATAGTCTCTTCCGTTATAGGAGAAGCATCGACTCTCCCTTGACTTGTTGGAACATCTATGAGAGTCCTAAGAAGTTGAAACTACATTGAAAGGATATATTTTAAGCCTCCTCATGGTCCTATATCTCTGAGTCTTATGTTAAATACTATTTTTTGAGGTTTTATATATAGGGTTTCCACTACTATAACTACATCTCATTGACTCCTCTACTAAGAATATATCCAGAAATATAGAAGGTTGTAGCACCCCAATGCAAGAAGAGATCTAAAGAGATACCAGTAAAACTACAATATCTCATAAAATTCCACACTCAATAGACTATGATCTAAATTATATGTCATGAACCGTATCCAAGGAATACCATGAGATGTTATTTAACCTTTATGCATACTCTAAAACATATATATTGTCCCAATAGACCTCTAGATAGTTTGGAATACACACTTTATAAAATGTCTCAAGATTAAATTCATCTATAAATAGGTGATTTATCTTTGTAAAAGATAGGGTCCTCTCATCACTAAAATTCATCATCAAGATCTACTATTTCCCTTCTAGACCACATATAAGGATTCCCTCTTAGAACACCATATAATCAGTAGATATCCAAACAAGTTGGAAAAATAACTCTACTACCTCTTACATAAGTCCCTAGATAGAGGCCTTATCATTAATAAGTTCATAATCATGATCTTACAAAAAAACCCTATCTAGCTATCATTTTGGATTAATACTATAATATTAAAGATTCTCTATATTCAAAATAGAATACCTGGGGAGATAAATTTAGAATTCATGGAAACCACAACCCATTCATACATGATGAATGCACCAATTACTGTTATCTAATTAGTACTTACGTATAATGAGTAAATAAATAGGTTATTATAGTCCTTGTGAAAGGATATTTTATCCACCACACCATAATTGTGTTCCCCTTCTTGTGATATAAATCCAAAAAACATTAAAAATTTTCCCTAGTTCCCAAGACATTCCCCACAACTAGACTATATCTAAACTCTAATCCAAACATAATCAACCTTTAATACTATTCTATCATGAACTAACCCACTATGGTCAGCCTATACAACCATAATCCAAGAGTGAAACCCCAACCCCACCTATAATAGGTGAGGGGGTGGTGAGTGGTGTCGAGTAAGAATACTACACACATGGTTGGCCTTAGACTAAAGTACACGTACACAAGAAAACATGTCTATACACTATTATAGTATATGAATCTAAATAAAAGATACTGTAAATGCATGAATAACATATAATCCTTTGTTAGATAATGAAAATAAAAACTATAAATGAAAAAGGGGATAAATATAATCCAATAAATCTCCAAATTATCTTGGTCTAACTATAACTATGTTGAAAGGATTTTTTTTTCTTTATAAGATGTGTAACCTAATGATCTAGAGTCACTAGACAGGTTCCCCAAGTCGGCTGATCACATGGCCTCTAGCCTGTCTCCCTATATGCCAGAGGCTTCCAATTAGTTGTGAGGGTCCACTGATAGTACCATTAGGGTAATATAACCTCATGGAAAGAGTAACATAATGAGGTAATCATAATAATAAAACATTGGAATAAAAATTAATGAAACTAAAGAGAAGTGGAATACAACAATAACTGATAAAATGACCAATGCAAAGAATACAATCATGCATGTGTGTCTAGATGTGGTTACATAATCTATGTAATAAATATACAGTAAAAGATACAATACAATACAATACATAAATAATGGAGGTGAAAAAAATCCCCAAGGGATAACTCCATGAGGACCATGAACTATGGATTAGTCATGGGATCCAAAGATCCCATATATTAATGAATAAAATAAGAATAATCCATAAACCTAATCCTACAAATGTGAGGTGTATTTAGGTACCCTGGTGTAATGGTGTCCCAAACAGGTTGTGGGAAAAACTTACTAGGCCACCACCAATAGTTTCTAATGTTATCGAATTTGTGAATATAAAAGTGTACGAGTATAGAAAATAATGATCAATACTAAAAACTGAAAATAGGTCCATTCAGGTTTATAAAGGACACCTAGAAGATGCTACCTACATCATCCTAAGCCTTCATATATCTAAGTATAAATTTATTTTTATATATGAAGAGATGTATGTATTTATAAACACTATATAAAAAGGAATGTGTATATCCATATATATATAGATACATTGTAATATCCAAGACCTGAGGTGTGACTTAGGTGACCATGTGTAATACTTATTGTATTAATAATAAGAGTACAGAATAATAAATAGGGGTTATCATGGATGAGGATCATAATCTATATATGATGCCATGTCAAGTATCAAGAATAATGAATGGGGGGGGGGTCATGCCCAACATTTTAATTAAGGGGTTGTGGAATGACATGCCCAACAACCCAAGTGATTTTAACTTGATGCCATCATCTTTAACTGATGGGGTGTGCGAAATAATGGCTAATGAACCTAATCAAGTAATCTTGAGTAATTATATAGAATAATGAAATCATACTATCTATAAGTTCCCTTAGATCAATGTTCCATAAATAGGCAATAAGAACTCTCAAGTTAAGTGGATCATATTTAATACAATTCATTTAACATTTATTAACAGGACACATGTTCATCAAATCCATTAATCCAGTCCAATTATAAAAAAAGAAATTCAATGAACATAAGGATTCTATTTTTTTTAAATATAAGATAAGTGAATTCCCAAAATCATTCCATACTACATCTCAATCATAAAAATAATTAATATGGTCATAACCACAAATGTTTCATTTAAAATTTTAATTAACTTTATTTTATTTTTACATTTTATTATAGATATAATGACACATAAAATGCAGTTTTATTATAAATTAGGGATATGATATCATATTATTTTCATTTAATTCAATTTCATTAATCTTTATAATAATATTCATTCATCGCATCAAAAAAGACAACCAAGAGTGGGTAAGAAAAATAATTATAAATTAATCATTGAATGAAACATTTATAAGGGTGATTTAATTTCCTAAGAAAAACATAATCCATGTTAATCTGGATAACACACCGAAGGGGTGGTTCTCATTGAGGTAGATAACCTACAACTATTAAATTTAGAACACAATGGATAATTAATTTAATTATTTTGGTTTTATATATTAAATTTCACTTTTCTAAGGAGAGACATGGAAAGTCCAAAGTGTTACCTAAAGATGAAATCTATAAACAATCAAGAATTTAATGGAAAAGTATGATACCGCCTAACTTATACCAAGGATGATCCAGTCATCCTAAACATTACATTGATTTAAGATGGTACAAGATCAATCATAGAAAATGAAAAACTTCCTGATAATAAGGTGAATTAGATCACACTAATATATCATTTCATATGGTGAAATAAATGACAAAATGAATAATGAGGGGTCATAGACCCACTCATACACTTTAAATGTGATTAATGGCACTCATAATAGAGTCTGAATGGAAAGGATATCTTCAAGGAAGGAGGAGATGTGGAGAAACTCAAGCATCCCCCTACTGTTTTTGTATAGAGGAAGAAAAAGGAGGAAGGGTTTTTAAAGGAGGAAAGAACAAATCATTATTTATCAATATTTTAAGAGTCGCACGGCTTGGCTGCAGGATTTGGATAACTATAAACCAGCCATGTGGGATTCACTGCAAAAATACAAACCCCTTTTAAAATGGGTGCACAATTTGGAAACATGGTTTGATAAACCTTGTTTAGAACCATGCGTAGATACTAGTTAAGAGCCACTATGGGTGTGTTCTATGTGCATGGTTAGGGAAAATCATGCACAACTCATGCATGTCACCACATACACACCTACAAAAAGCCACATAACCTCTTGGGACCCTTTCAAAATTTTGAAAAATCATGCTTCTCAAGAAAAGGGGATGTACGGTTGATCTGCATGGTTAAAATAACTATGTGCCTCATGAAGAATTTCAAAAAACCAAATCCTTCTGAACCGATGCCTCCAAATCTCATTGAACTCCTAGGGAACCTACCAGGACTTAAATCTCAACTCAAAAAACACTTTTGAGTGTTCCAACCCTATTTTCACTGTTCGAATCTTAGTCCAAAACATGTCCCATCCCTCAATCGATAAAAATAAAATTATCTTGGAATTTTCAATCTGATCAAAAGCATGAGACATTACAACCTCCCCATCTTATAACTTATTATCATTGATAAGGCTTTGGGAATCAATGAAAACAACACCTAACTTAATTGGGTTGTGAATGTTTTTCTAATGGTCGTGTTTTGTTTTCACTGCTCATTGAACCTCCATACACCAATTTAAGCATATGGTACATAAAATGTTAAAACTCGAGCCAATTATAACACCCTGTAATTTTAAAATATGATCATCATATTCAATAACATGTATGACATAGAACACCATGTGTAGAATGTAATATAACATCCTGATACTTTATGATATATTTAATATTTTAAATAAGTTAAATATTTTGTATAACTTTCAATTCATAGGATATTGAGTTCTCTTGAATTATTTGCAACAATGAGTTTCTTTTATATCTTTTATTAAACACAAGGTCAACTTTTTACAAATACTATTAATATTATTATTTAAAATGACAGTTATATCCTATAAGTTAAATTGGTGGTTTTGAATATGATTAAATATCTTATTAAAATATACGGCTTTAATAAAAATAAAACTTATTCATTGGTTACCAATTAATTTGAAATTAAAATACAAACCAATTGAATATAAAAGAAATGTTTTTATAAAAAACAATTTTTATGCCCCCAAATGAGATTTATCAAAATTAACTAAATTAATTTTTATTAGTGGATGATCATAATGAAATTTATATATTACATATTAAATAAAAAAAGTTACATTCACCCAATACATTTGATATTCACAAGATAAGAACAAATCAAATATTATGCATAAAAGCTATATTTTTCTAAAGGTAGTTTTCCCACCTTTTAACAGAGAAGTTATTTTAAAACTAAATTTTGATAATTTAATAAATATTAATTGAAAAGATAAACATAATTTTTGAACATGGAATACTAAATTTATCTTATTGTGGGTTTTTTGTTTTTTTTCTAATAAGTTTCATTTTTTGATAAATAGAGAAAATTGTTGAATTTTAATTGAAAACTGCATTTTTGTCTAAATAATTTATAATATTAAATTATATTTTTATTTATTTTTAAATTAAAAATAGTTAAATTATATATATTAATACATTTTAATTCATTAAAATAGTTTTCTAATTTTTAATTTTTATATAAAAACATTTTAAACATTTAAACATCTTCACTTTAAAAACAGGCTTTCTTATCCCATTTGCGGGATAAATTTTAAATTCAGTTTTTTGACTTATGTAGTTTAAATTTATAAAAACGGCCTCTATATTTGGAATAAGATTAATTTTAAATTTTTAATAAGTCAAACATAATTTTTCATGAAAATTATTCGTGAAAACAGTTAGAATTTATTACAATAATTAAGGAGAAACGATTTTATATTGTGGTTAACCATAAAATACAAGGTTTAAAAATTACCCATAATTTTCCCAAAACCTATTTTATGGAAATAATTAGTCCTTATAACTTATAGTATTTATAATGGAGCATTATTATATCCAATTGACATGAAAAAAAGTTGGATCACTAAATAATTGTCAAAAATATGAAGTGTGTCCTCTCCCCCAACTATAAAATGCCTCCACCTCTACACTCCACTTCACACCTTAAAAACAAATTGGGTTGAAAAATAACTAAACATATATGTCCCAAAATTTCCTCCCATAATCCTATAGGCCTTATATTGGTCATAAATCAAAATTATGAAGGAATTAGTGGAAACCTAAGGACGATACGTGAAGAAGAGGTAAGGTTATTTTAAAAGAACTTTTATTTCATTTACTTCTCCACATACTTATATTAGTTTATACAATTATTATATAATATAGTTAGTATATTAAATATATTTTTATGTTTTTATGTTACTTTTTTGACTTAAAACATCACACACTTCTATCAAATGGGTTATGAAATCATCATTCATGTGTATGGGGGACTACTGCCCCACGAACTGATGTTGTTTGTTTTCCCGTTACAACATTTAATGGTTTAGAATAGTGATGAATTTTTTGAAGAGGTTGAAGGTAAATCCCCCTTTATTGAATTAAAATGATAGAGCCTCTTTTCTATTTTAGAAATAGGGAACCCATTACAAAAATGGAAAAATGTTTTAAAAACAAAGGTCAAAAAAGGCCGACAAGAACAAAAGAAAAAAATGTCCGAATAGGCATTGGAAATACTTATTTCTCCCTCTCCAAACATTTCCACAGTGAGATAAGACAAGAAAATGAGTCAACCCATCCACCGAAAATTTCACCATGCTAGAAGAAGAACAATGCAGATATTCTCTCCAACCAACAAAGAAGATGGAGGAAATCTTGATGAAGGGTGAAATAACACCCTTCTCTCTTTCAAGCCGCCCATCTGAAAAATCATTAAACAAACTTCTATAATTTCAAACTGATAGAATTCATAAAAATGAAGGAAACCACTGAGAAAATATCATGGAGAGGCTCCCATCCCTACATCAAATTGATGATTCTTGGATGGAATATGGGTTTCAACACAACCATCCCCTCTTTCAATGCCACCCACCTAACGACACCAACAAAATGGGTTGCCACACAAAATGTAATAAGGAAAGTTGTTTCCATAAATAGGTATGATCCATAAGAACTCACAGAACCAAGAAGACATGAAAAAATAGTCCATTGTAGAGAAAAATAGGAAGAATCACACTGCCTAAAAAACACCAGTTGAAGACAGAAAATGTCGAATCATGCAACGATCAACGGGATTCCGAATCCACATCCATAGAAGAGGATCTAGGAAAATGCATCCCAAATTTGGATCTGATAGCCACAGTTTGGTAGAACTCTGGTGACCAAATATTCAACCAATGACCAATCGATTCTAACAATAGGTCCACGACGCCTCTTAGACCTCATCCAATACTAGAAGTCACCACCTCCAGACACCTAAATTTCCACCCAAGGGAATCCAACACACTACTAGATTGTATAACACCACAACCCGTAGATTCTAGACAACTACAACACCAACCAAGGTCTACTAAAGCTGTGAGAAACATATAACTAGCTTAGATAGCCCAGATTTAAACTAGATATAGGGATAAGGAGAGTTGAGAGGGACAATCATGACACCCATGTGAGAATCAAAGTAGAAAAAGGGGGTTTTGGAGAATTTCAACCACGAGTGCATCCGAAGAAGATCGAGGCTGATTAAAAATTTTCTATAAAAGCAAGAAAGTGAGGGCACTATAATAAGGATTAGAAAACCCAATGAGATCTTGATGCTGCACCAGTGGAATTTGATACCGTTAGTCGGGGGAATACAACAACGTCTCTCGTGTGCAAGGAGGACTACTTCCTCGTGAAGCGACGTAATTAATTCAGGAATCACATAGTATGTATTAAGGATGAATTTAATGAAAATATGTTATATATATTACATAATAATGATAATTTAATTATAATATATATATATATATCATTTACTTTTATTTTTTTCAATAAGATAAGAAAATGGAAACTGTGATCAACCGTACATACGACCTAATGTCTTACTAAACTGCGTATTTTATTTCCTATCACCACATTTTAAGGATTACTATAAATACATATATAATTAATAAATATGATATTTACATCATGAGTTAAATTATTTATTGGATTAAATCATGATAAAATTTATAGGGAAAAAGTAACAATTCAAAACATACTTAAAAGATGTGTTAATTAACACCCAAAACAATGAAGATAACCAGATATTATGAATGAAAAGTGATAATATATTATAAAATAATAATATACAATATAATAATTATTAATATGGTTTTGATATATGTTAATAACGTGTCTAAAACCACTATATGGGAGATTTAATAAAGTATAAAAAAATATAAGGAACAAGGTAAGAGATGTCGTCTCAATTTTATTTAATTGATGCATATTATAATGTATGAAATTAATTACTTATAATATGATTTATATATTGACCATTTAAATTAAATACCAAGAATAATTCATTATCATGGTATCTTAAGTTTCAATTTTCATTTTTTCATCAAAGTAGACTTTAACATAAATTTACCATATGGTAAAGAAATTTCATAACTCAATTTCTATTCATTAGGTTATATTCATTCATTATTGTCATTAATATTATATTATTATGTGTATAATTTTTTTACCATATATTTTTATATTAAATATTTTTTATTTGGTTTTACTATTGATACACAAAATTGATTCATTGATTTTCACTTTAACAATGTGATAATTTTAAGGGTTTATTTCAAAATCTCTTTCTAATTTATATGATTTATGCATAATGTTCCATTATAGAAAATTATATGACTATTTTTTAATAAACCATATATTTTTTATATGTTTTTAAATTATATTTTTAATGTGATAAGATAATTTTCCAACTATTTTGTACTTAAAATTATTAAGACTTTATTTTAAATAAAATTCGACTTCATTTCCCTTTTCGGTGGGAAATGTGGATTCTTAGGAAACCATGTTTTCTAAAAATGTTCAATTTTTTTATTTGTCATATTAATAATTATTTATTAAATTAATTTTTTATCAATTTTTTACTTTTTGGAATTTTTTTCAAATTAATATTCTTGTCTCTTTCTGAACATGGAAATTTTCTATCATTTTTAACATGAAAAATGAATGTTCATTACAACATATATGGAATTACCTTCTGACATGACCGTCATTTATTTGATTTTATAATAAAAGTCCATATGAAATTTTTTTCAAAATGAAAAGGATATTTTTGTCAAGAAAATTTTTAAAAATATTTTTATGGTAATTATATTCATCAATGACAACAACCCATTATTCTTACTAAAGTGGGTATATGTTGTATTTATAATATATGAATTATTTCTATGGATGGTTTTTGATTATTCTGACTGAGTAATGTTTTGTTATTCACTTTCTTAATTAATTTTTGTGGTCAATAACTTTCCCTTTAAATTTTCTATTTCCTATGATCATTAGATATAAAATTGATCCAAAATATCTACACTATTAATCATGTATTTTATTACTGACTAAAATATATTCCATTTTTACATATGGTTTTAACTTTGAAATTTGTTTGATTTTATGGGGAAATATTGGTAAATTTGTATTATTTACTCAGTAAGGAATTTTGATAAGGTACATTGTTTATAAATTAAATTGATTTATGAAATATATAAGGAATTCTTTGGATTGGTATGGAATGGGTCAATTACCCTTTAAATTAATCCACTAAATGAATTATTAGTCTCATGAGATGTATCAGTTGGCCAAATCTGATGGGTTTTTACCCAGTATGTTTAAACTGTCTTGTTAAAAGTCTCTATAGTCATGTGCCTGGGAAACATAAATTCCAATATTTATTCATCTACTTCATCGAGAATAAAATTATTACTATTATCCATGAGATTTTTTTTCTTTGAAATAATATATGGATTGATTTTATTCTCACTTAAGTGATTAAATAGAACATTTTTTAGTTTTTTAACTTTTAATATTAATTATAAATTATCTATATTTTTCTGTAGAATGAGTGTTCAATTATTTACCTTTCTATATTTATTATTATTATTGATTAATGATAGCTTCCACTATATTTCACCTTTATTGAGAATTTGAGTTCACTCTTATTTTATTTCCTTCCACCTAGAATCCATGATGTTTAATATGACTGATATATAAGGATTATCATATGAGATAAAGTTATATAAAAAAATATGTTGTAATTTTTTTATTCAAAAGTAATGTGAGATCAATATATGTTTCTAATTTACATGGAATACTAAAAATATCAGTCCATTGGGATGCAATTACTTATATCTTATACCAATGTAATAGTAGCGAGAACTGGCTATAGGATACCGAGGTCAGGGTGACTACAAATTTTTATCATAGATAATTTAGTAGAAACATTGAGAACTAGATTAATTAAAACATAATTTAGAAAACATAAACCAATGATAGACATTGAGGATATGTATAGAGAAATATCCTAATGTTTTTGTTAAGGTAGATATTATATGGTTTTTCTTACAATACATCCTTGTCTCGATACTACAAGTGGACGTGGTTTTCGAAAAGATGTGCTTTAGGTTAAGAATTCTAAAAAGGGTGCATCATTATTGACTCAATGATAACCTAGTACATGAAAATGATATTTAATTCAAACTTGGTTTGACACTATCTGGGGATATACTTAGTATTATTCACATTTTATTTACAATCCTTTATGAAGGATTTGAATAGAATAATAAAATGAGTGAACTAGGTTAAACCCTAAACTTAGGAAGGAAATATGTGGGAATAAAACAGATGGAGTATTTATATACTAGTATTCAAGGATTAAATTGTAGATGTATTTTACCAATGGAATTTGGTTTATAATAATTATGAAACATATAAGGATTTGTAAAATTTTAGAAGCACATGTGTATTCATTAATATAAGATTTATGGATACAATCATGAGTTAGTGAGTTAATATTGATCATAAGTTCAATGTATTATACACCGTTATTTATGTTTTATGTGATGGGATTCTACAAAGATTACTGATATTATATGTGAAATTTATGGAAAGTATATATTTTGGTGGAATAATGAATTTAAATTTTTTATAAATTTTTTTATAAGTATTGGTCACCACTAGGGTAGATTTGATTATTAATGAAATTGTAATAATAGTCAAATAAGATTACTAGTATTTGGAAAAAATAAAGTTTTATTTGAAAACCATAGTAAAAAGGTTATTTAATAATTACTTTTATTTCAAGTATTTCCATCATATTTGTTTCAGGAACATTATAGGAATTGTATTAAAATAGTTTTTGAAAAATGATAACCCAGACACTAGTTGATGACTCGTAGCTTCTAGCAAGGCAGTGAGGATTGAACACATGACCATAAGATGATAAGGGTTTAGAACCTACCACCATCCTATGTTATTTCCTAGTTAACATGTCATTATTTCTAGTTAAAAACATTGGAGAATAAATATTAATGGTGATCTAGTAGTTTTATATTTGATATTGAGAGATTAAATTATTATATGGGATAAATTATTCTAAATGTATTGGTTTTTGAAAATAGTTAGAGACTAATGGAAAGTATTTTCTCTCTTTAATTGATCTTACAATCTATTAAAAGTAAATTTTAGTGTTTTAGGCATAAAAAATAAATATTTGGATATTTATTTCTTAGAATAAGTGATGACTTTGATCGAATCACAACAAAAGGGTGAAATTGTTCTTATAAAATTGAAACTTATCAAGTAAGTATATATCCTTATATTCCTAAATAGTAAAAAATTCCTAATCTTTAGGAAAATGACCTTGAAATAAAATGTTATAATAGTACCTTCGTTTTGGAATATATTATTGACCTTTTTCACACTTAATAAATTTAAGGATTGGAGACACTCAATAACCCATTGATCATTCACTTGGTTGTGATCAATGAAATTAATCACTCCCTAAAAATATTTATTCTTTTTCTCCATTTTCATATCAGCAAATTAATCCAATGTTCTCCTACATATGTACTTATATATGTGTTATATCATGTGTACATCCCATTCTATCTTATTAAGAAAATATTTTATTAACTATTCTACAATCTGGGGTTTTTAACAATAATATTTCCAAATTCAAAAACCTTTACTAACAATATCAAGTTTAAATTGAGAGGACTCCATTTATTTATGGTGGGTATAATGTAAAACCATAAGATTTTAAAATATGAACATCATATTTGATAGCGTGTATAACACATAACACCATGCACACAAAGGAATATAACATCATGAGACTTTATGATATATTTAATATTTTAAGTAAATTAAATTTACTATATAGATTTTAATGAACATGATACATATTTACCTTATATTTCATGTGAAAATTAGTTTCTTCAATAGAAAGTGTTGCATGCAAGACTAAGTTTTACAGAATACTATTAACATTATTATTTATAATGAAAATTATCTTCTAGAAGTTAAATTATTGGTCCTGAATAGTGTTAACTAACCAACGAAAATATATGATTAAAAAATAAAATAAATTTATTTTATAAAAAATTAATTTTAAATTAAACTAAAAACTAACTGAATATAGAGGAAATTATTTTAATGAAAAAATATTTTTATGCGCCTGAAAGTGTTTTATATTAATAAATTAAATTAATTACTTTTGTGGATTATACTATTAAATTTTTATATTATATATTCCTTAAAATGTTGTGAAATTCATTGAATATATTTTGTAGGGATAAAAAAAGAACTAATCCAATTTTATGCATAAAAAAATATATTTTTCTAAATGTAGTTTTTTCGCCTTTTAATGGAACAATTATTTTAAAACCCAATTTTTTCCATTTTATAAATTTTATTTAACAAATTAAACATCAATTTTTAAAGATAAAAACCATGATTTTCTTAGGGTGATTTTTTTTTTAATTTTTTTGAGATGTTCATTTTGGGATGTATAGTAAAAATACTAGATTTTTATTAAAAACTAACTTTCCTTATAAATAATTTATAATATTAAATTTTATTTTTAATTAGTTTTAAAGTAAAAAATAGTTCAATTATACATATATTAATCCAATTTAGGTTATTAGAAACATTTTAATATTAAATATTGATATAAAAATATTATAATCTTGGGAATATTTTCTCCTTAAAAACCCATTTTTCTACTACTACATAAGAAACCTTTAATAGTGCTAAAAATGGCCTTTTTCAGTGAAAAAGTGCTTCCTATTGGATAAAGATAAAATTTCATAAAATTTTATTATTTATAAAAAAGTGGTGATAATTGGACCCTTCATGAGTAGTTTTAGAAGCTCTGATAAACAATCCCTTTATCAATGCTTCTAAAAGCACTGATAAAGGGGCATACTATTGTGTGTTGCTAAATTTACCACAAACTACAGAACTAGAAACACCATAAAAATAGGTAAAAATTCAGATTATAAATGTAATAAAATTTAAAACAAAAACACAAGATGAAAAATAATATATCATATACATTTCAAATATTGGTTGGTAAAACCACACAAGTAAATACAAATTGTCATACAAATCCAAAATATTAATGTTCTTTTGTCTTTGACCCTTGATGCCCACTCATGTTATTTATCAAAAAACCACCCTATCATCAGAAAAATAATGAACCTATATAATAAAACATTACTTACATTAGTAATACTCTGAATAAATAAATAAAAAATAAATTATTAAATTTAATCTAAATTTTGAGTTATATCAGGGACATTGTTTATCAGATTGAGTTGCGATTAATTCTTACACATCACCACATTTTTTTCATATTAATGAATTATATTTGTAAAAATTAAATAAATAATTATAAGATAAAAATTATATAAAAATTAATTTATTAATTGAAGATAAAATTATGGGAAAAGAATTTGATATCATTTTCTTGGTTTTGGTGATGTGACGCACATTTTAAACATATATGGAACTTATATATTAAAAACGTAAACTTCAAGTCGTACAAACAATATCATGTGATAGATTTATGTGTGGTCAATTTCTGTATGTCAAATATAATTTTGGATCATTTTACTAGAGTAAAAAAACAATCCAAATGCATTTTCTTGGTTTTGAGTATGTCATTTAAATTTTTTAATAAAATTTAATTTTAAATTAGAAACACACAATTTGATTAATACTAGTCACATCATGTGTCGGTTTCATGTGATACTGAATCCTAAACATCAAAAATCACTTATAAATCCTTTTCCTAAATTATCAACACAATCTATGTATGTTTTCTAGGTTTTCAGTGAGTGACACTTATTGAACTAAAATGTCAATTTTAAACTGATAACATAAACTTTGAGTCATAAAGGGAACATCATGTCTTAGATTGAGGTGAGGATAATTTATAAATTTCACAAATTACTTATGTATCATTTTCCTAAAGTATCAAAACAATCTAAATGTGTTTTTTTTTGTTTTGGGTATGTTACTTCTTTTTACTATAATTATTTTCTGTTTTAAATAAAAAGAGATACTTTGAGTGATACCGAGAACACCATGTATTATATTGATCAGTGGATTATTTCTAAATGTATCAAATGACTTATTGATCATTTTACTAAAGTATAAAAACAATCAGAATGTGTTTTATCATTTTTGAGTATGGGACTTTAATTTTTTACTAAAAAGTAATTTAAAACTAGAAACATGCACTTTGAGTCATACTGGTCAAATCCTATTTCAGTTTGATGTGAGAATAAAAAATACAAATAAAAAATGACATATGAATCATTTCCCAAAATTATCATTACAATTTGAAAAAAATTTCTCAGTTTTTTGCGAGTGACACTTTTTAATTTAAAATGTCTATTTTAATGTGGTAACAAACACATTGAGTCATACTAGACACACCATGAATTTGATTGAGGTGAGGATGATTCCAACATGTCTAAAATTACATATGTACCATTTTTCTAAATTATCAAAAAAATATGAACACATTTTCTCTATTTTGAGTGTCTCACTTTTAATTTTTACTAAAATTAATGTCAATTATAAATAAGACACACTTAGTATCATATTGGGAATACCTTGCATCATATTGAGGTGAGTTTAGTTGAAAAATTTTATAAATTAATTGAGAATCATTTTCTTAAAGTATCAAAATAATACAAATGTGTTTTCCCAGTTTTGAGTATGTCACTTGTGTTTTTTACTAAAATTAATATCAATTTTAAATAAAAATGCACACTTGGAGACATACCAGTCACAACTTGTTTTATTGAGTTTTGGATAATTAATAAACATATAAAATTACTTATGGATCATTTTACTAAATTATCAAAAATATGAATTCATTTTCTAGGTTTTGAGTATGTCACTTTCCTTTTTTACTAAAATTAATGTTAATTTTAAATAAAATGACACACTTGGAGTCATATCAATCACACTATGCATCAAATTGAGGTGTTATTTTTTACCAAATGTAAAAAATTACTTATTAATTGTTTTTATAAAGTATCAATAAAATCTAAATTCATTTTATTTGTTTTGATTTTTTCACATTTCTTTTTTAATAAAATACCATTTTAAACTGGAAACACACACTTTGATTCATAGAGTACAATTAATGTGTCTATTTGAAGTGATACAAAATACTATACATCAAAAACGAATTATGAAATATTTTAATAAATTATAATGAAAATCTTTCATTTTTTTAGCTTTTAGTGAGAGACC
The DNA here is from genome assembly GCA_963277665.1 of Viscum album. Lineage (NCBI taxonomy): Eukaryota > Viridiplantae > Streptophyta > Magnoliopsida > Santalales > Viscaceae > Viscum > Viscum album. Next base: position 573,874,535 of record OY728151.1, read on the forward strand.
AATTTTTTTTCACTAAAATGATAATTTTAAAATGATAACGAAAACTTTGAGTTATCCCCCGAACAATATGCATTAGATTGGGGTGTGACTAATTCATGTAGATCAATAAATACTTTTAGATCATTTTACTAATTTATTAAATAAAATATTAATGCATTTTCATGTTTTTGGTTAGTTCACTTGTCTTTTTTACTAAGATTTATTTCAATTTCAAATAAAAAGACTCACTTGGAGTCATACGAGGAACATTGGGCGTTCGATTGAGGTTTGAATGATTCTTACACATAAAATATAACTAAAGGGTAATTTTCATAAAGTATAAAAACAATATGATTGTTTTATCTTAGTTTTGAGTACATTTATTTTCTTTTTTACTAAAATTAATGAAAATTTTAAATAAAAAGACACACTTGGAGTCATACTGATCACACCATGTGTCCAATTGAGGAGTGGATGATTCTAAAAACTATAAAATTAATTATATATTGTTTTATTGACGTATCAAAACAATAAAAATTTGTTTTCTTAGTATTTAGTATGACACCTATCTTTTTACTAAAATTAATGTCAATTTTAAATAAAAATATACACTTGGAGTCACACCGATCACACCATGCAGTAAATTTAACTGAGTTTTATTCATACAAATTAAAAATGACTTATATATCATTTTAATAATTTATCAAAACAATTTGAAATAATTTTCTCTATTTTGAGTATTTATATCTTTATTTTTACTAAAATTAATGTCAATTTTAAATAAAAAGACACACTTGAAGTCATACCGTCTACACTGTGCTTCAAATCAAGGTGAGGTTTATTCTTAAACATCAAAAATGAGTTATGGATTAATGATATTATGTATAATAATAATCCTTATGAGTTTGAGGAGTTTGGATTATATCACTTTTCTTTCTTACTAAAATTTCATTTTAAATTGGAAACAGAGAATTTGTGTCATACTAGTCACATCACGTGTCTTTTTAATGAGATAATTACTCATATATGTCAAAAATGAATTATGAATATTTTCCCCAAATTATTGGGTCAATATGACCACATTTTATCAATTATTAGTGAGTGGTACACTTTTTGAACTAAAATTTTAATTTTAAACTCATAATAAACACTTTGAGTTATATCAAGAACAATATGAATGGGATTGAGATAAATATTATTCCTACACATCAAAAATGACTTATGGATAATTTTGATAAAGTATTAAAACCATATGAATGTTTCTCTTGGTTTGTATTATGTCACATGTCTTTTCTAATAAAATTAAGTTCAATTTTAAATATAAATATAAAGTAGGAGTCATACTTGTCACGACCTTCCTTCACCGAAAGGAGGGAAGGGTCAGCAGATTGTCAGGCCCTTCCTTCTTTAAGTTGAAGGAGAGATAATGACCCCTGAAACCCACCTTCAATAGTTCCAAGAGTGGAAACCAACACCAAGGGTATAAAGTCACACACTAAATAGAAGGCATTACCCTTTTTCTTTTAATAGGATCAGGAGATAAGATAGTGAATCGATCAACACCAAGACTGAAAGTAAAAAAGTAAAGCCAAGAACCATTCCCAATGCATGTTACAAAAGTAAAATCCATAATGTATAAGGAGACTACAAGGAAAATTACCAAAAGAAAGAACAACAACAACTACAATGATCTACCACATGGTCTGAGCTAGTATGGCCCAGCACGATTCCTGAAGTCCTCCTGGAAACCTGAAAGAAGTTTTATATGCGTAGGGTGAGCATACAAGTATACTCAGTAGGGAAAAACGAAAGGCTCTCATGCACAAGTGGGGAGGCATACTAATAACCTGTGAGAAAAGAGATAACCAACACCCAACAAGGAAACTAACCACCCAAGCCTCACCAAGGCACACTCCCCAAATAACGCAAGTCAAGTAATGTATAAAAAATAGCACAATGATGTTTGGGTACCCCGCGCCACTTTCCCACTGTTTATTGAAGACATCCTACGCATCGAACCAATCCCGCCATTCTCATTGCAGTCCCACTGCTACACCCTACCCACACACACCTGGACCATATCCTCACGCAGTACCACTGCCAAACCCCTCCCGCACACACCTGGGCCACAATTGTCACACGTAACCATTCCTAAAAACAACTAGGCCAGAACAACCACCGCCACACCCGAAGACACCTGGGCTAGAATATCTACTTCCACGCCCGAAGACACCTGGGCCTCATCCCAAAGATACTTGGAAAACCACCTACCCGCACACACCTGGGCCAACCACCACACTACCCTGCCCGGATATTCTTGGGCTAATAATGGACTTCAGGCCATCACAACCTACCCGTAGAATCTTGGGCTATTTGGGAAAGGGAGAAGAAAAGGAGCTAATAACCATCCAATCATAGAAATGTTGGAAAAAACACCCTCCCCCGTGAAATGGGGTTTTTAGGCACTATGTGATCAACTTGGGTGGGGCGAGAACAAGAAACACAAAACTAAAAGTATACGTATAGGTAACAAGCACTCACCCAAATCTAGGTTTTTCTTCAGCCAGCCTAAAGAACACAACAACACCCATGTCCAAGTCACAACTCACACCAACCAAACCCATTTGACCCATCCTTGTTTTCATGTTCAGTAATAACGTTTAAATAAGTTTCTGCACCTACTCGGGCATCTAGAAATAATAAGCACAATCCACGGAAAGAGTACAATCATACATCAACTTAAACATTCACACCCAGTTCTCTTGTAAAGACAACCACAAAAAAGGATAAGTTAGATCCCTCAAGGTACTGTAACCAAGGAAAACCCCCAGATACATCCCCATGTTCCCAAAACCCATGGGCCAATGGTTCCACAACAATAGAGGATTCCACCCGAATTCGTGATATAAGCAACGTAACCACACGGAATCAAATTCACGACCAGCGGAACCAAAACAATAGGGGATCCCATCCCCACCCACATCAACCAATAATCTTCCCTTGAAAGAAAACAACCAAACCACTACCACCAACACAAAGCAGACCCATACTGGTTTTTTCATATTTAAAAGATTTAACACACTCCATGATTCCAATTCCACTATACTTTAACCGAGGTTATCATGGAAAAGGATTGATCCTGGCGATCTCAATTTATTTAGCTGAATATACGTAATTAACCAATTTCCTTTAACCAATTAACTAATTTCCTTTGCACGACCAATAGAAGAGATAAGGGTTTATTAGTGCATAGAGAAAGACCACCAACATCCATGATTTTCAGTAGGAGTAAGGCCGTACAAATTAGAAATTATTAATCATGAAAGAGGAGAAAAACAGAGCAGTATCATTGGTCGCACCCCTCCCCTTCATTTTTTAGAATCCGTTTATTATCTTCATTAATGTTGGTTCATCAAATTCTACAGAAGAAGTAGTGTACCCACCCCTCAAGATACACATAAAAGAGAGACGAAGGTGAAACCCTACTTGATTGATCGACGATCGAAGCTTCTCTTCACACGCGAGGAACAGAGGATGCACAAATTGCATGGGTGTGACATCTGGAAAGGACGAGCAGACAAATCAATCGCAAGGTGATCGAGAAAAATGAACCCAGGGAGAACCCTTTAGTTTATAAGGGCTGAGGACGGTTGAGATACTAAGATAAGAATGTTAAACCGCGTAAGGAGCAGTTTAAACCGATGCACACTAGGGTACCTCATCAAAAGCTTAATTAAAATCCATTAATGGGTGTTAATGGACTTCTTAACGGGGGTTAAAACTGGGTTTAAAACCCAATGTGCGCTAAAGGAGGTGCTACTAGAAAACCTATGGGGGTTAGGCTAGGTCCACCAGTTCGCCGAGATACCGGTAGGCCAAGATACCGGTAGGCTGTGGCTACCGGTAGACCGAGCTACCGGTATGCTGAGCTACCGGTAGGCTACGGCTACAGGTAGACCGAGCTACAGGTAGGTCACGCTACTGGTAGACCGAGCTACCGTTAGGCCTGTTACCGGATGGCCTGCTACCAGTAGGCTTTGGCTACCGGTAGGCCTACCGTTTGGGGTCAAGCTTCACCGAGAAGCCTCGATAAATTTCCCAGACTACCCGGAACACCCAACAATAGATTTCCACCAAGTAATGGACCTCCAAGAACCCGTGCCATTACATCAGATACCTCTCAAACTATTCTCGCCCTCGAGAATCAAAACAACCCAGAAGGAGAGGGTCCGAACAACCACCTCAAAAGATACCTCTCAGGAGTGAACCACATTTTTAACTAAAAATTACTCTCTCTCAAGAACCAAGAAACATACCACATCAAACTGCCCAGTCATGTGGGTTGGGGAGTCTCTTCCCCCATGTCAAGGTATTATCCGCTTTGGGCGGCACTGACTCGCCCACACAGGTTTTATCACATCTACATTAATGCATCTTGATTAGGGGTCGAGTCCTCCCCTCCCCATAGCCAAGACTTTTCACACACATTCATAGGAAAGGAAAACCACACATTTCATAGCAAACAAGGTAAAACGCTCCACCACAAAAAGTATGATTAGAATAGTACAAAACTAAAAACAACTCTAGGTACTGGGAACACATCTATGGTTCCCTCTCCCATGTACTCTCCTCAAGCTCCCCATGTCTCCATGACACACAGAACAAAGGAATGGTTCACCAACGAAGAACCTTCTCTTCACGATCCTCAATCATCACTGGTCTTTCCACAAAGGTCACATCGTCCTCAATGTCTATCTCTCCCCAGCCAAAGACGTGTGAATCATCATGCATATACCAATGGAGCTGAGACACATGGAAGAATTCATGTATCCTCAGTAGCGGAGAGGGTAACACTAGCTGATAAGCCACTTCGCCGACCCGCCGCAACACTTCGAAGGGTCCGTTGAACCTGGGAGAAAGCTTACTCCCCTTACCGAACCTCTGTTGTCCACGCTGAGGGGAGACCATCAAGAACACGTGGTCTCTAACCTCAAACTCCATGGGCCTTATCCTTCTATCAACATTTGACTTCTATCGGTTCTGGACCACCTTCATCCTTTCTCGTATAAGCTAAACCTTATCCATCATGCTCTGCAGCACCTCTGGGCCAAGGATTCCTTCCTCTCTGACTTCGGTCCAACACACAGGTGAGCGGCACGAACTTCTATACAAGGCTTCAAACTAGGCCATACCAATGGTAGAGTGATAGAAATTATTGTAGGTGAACTCTATCAAAGGTAAGTGTCACACACACGATCCTCCTGAGTCCAGAACACATGCCTGCAACATATCCTCCAAGGTATGGATGGTGCGCTCTGTCTGTCCATCTATCTGGGGATAAAAAGCAGTGCTAAGATGTAGGTGGGTGCCAAAAGAATACTGCAGTCCTCTCCAGACTCATGAGGTAAACCGGGCATCCCTAACCGAGACTATGGACCTCGGAACTCCATGAAACTGCACCACCTCATCCACGTACCTTCGTACCAAAACATCCACTACACTCGACTCCTTAATTGCCAAAAAGTGAGCCAATTTCATTAAACGGTCCACTACTACCCAGATGGAATCATATCCTCCTTGAACATTGGGTATTACCATGATGAAATCCATTGATATGTCGTCCCACTTCCACTCGGGGAAATCTAAGGGTTGTAACAAACCACCTGGAACACGATGTTCAGCCTTTACCTACTGACACACTAGGCACTTGGCCACGAACTCTGCCACCCCCCACATTACCCCAGGCCACCAAAACTCTCTCCTCAGACCCTGGTACATCTTGGAAACTCCTGGGTGTACCGCTAGGGGTGAGTTGTGTAACTCACTAAGAACCTTTCCGCCCATCGCCCTTGGAACAAACGACTTTCCCCAGAAAAGCATCCAGTTCTGACCATCCTCCATCCATCCTTCCAGAGCATTGCTCTGGTCAACTCAGTCACACATCACTTCGCACACTGGGTCTCCCCACTAAGACTCCTCCACTTGCTGAAATAGAGACGACTGCACTGTCATCTGGTACTGGCAACCTCTACCGCTATCCATCCTCACATCCAGGTGAAAGACAACCAACTCCTCCATTGCCTTTTTGGCATCTACTGACTCTTGGACAGAATCCTTCTGCGGCCTCCTACTCAAGGAATCGACCACTACATTCCCTTTCCCTGAAGCGTACGAAATCTAGAATTTGTAATCCTGGAGGAACTCCATCCACCTTCACTTCCACAAGTTTAGGTCCCGCTGGGAGAAGATATACCAAAAACTTTTATGATCTGTGAAGACCACAATGTGTTCTCCGATGAGGTAATGTCGCCATAAATTTAGCACAGAAACGACCACTGCAAGCTCCGGGTCATGGGTGGAAGAATTATGCTCATGAGGGCATAACTGCCTAGACCCATAAGAGATCACCCCTTTTCACCGCATCAACATACATCCAAGGCCTTTCCATGAAGCAACATAGAAATCCTCATATACTGCCCCTCTTCTGGTAGTCTCAGAACTGGGGTACTAACCAACTTCTCCTTCAGATAGTTGAAGGCTATCTCGCAGTGCTCACCCCACACGAAAACATGGTCCTTCTTGGTCAAGGCTATCAAAGGGGCTACAACTCGGGAGAATTTGGGTATGAACCTCCGATAGTAACCCGCTAGACCGAGGAAGCTGCGAACCTATGCCACATTCATGGGTGCTTCCCAAGAAACAACTGCCTCAACCATTAATGGATCCACCACTACCCATTGCATGGACACTACGTGTCCAAGGAAGTGCACTTCTCACATGCAGAACATGCATTTTGACAACTTCCCATAGAGATGGTGCTGTTGGAGGACCTCCAAAACTATCCTCAGGTGCTCCGCGTGGTCCTCCTTTGATATTGAATAGATCAAGATGTCGTCGACGAACATGGTTATGAACCGATCCAGGTACTCCTAGAAGACGGTGTTCATAAGCCCCATGAACACAACCGGGCGTTTTTAACACTGAAAGGCATGACTACAAACTCTAAGTGTCCATATCTACACTTGAAGGCCATATTCAGGATGTCGCCCTCTTTCACCATCAACTGGTGATACCCAGACCGTAGGTCGATCTTTGAGAACCATCCTGCCCCTTTCAACTAGTCGAAAAGATCGTCTATCCTCGGAAGAGGGTATCGATTCTTGATCGTCACCTGATTCAGCCTCCTGTAGTCTATGCACAACCTGAGACCACCATCTTTCTTCTTTGCGAACAAGAATGGAGCACCCCACGGTGACACACTTGGTCAAACATAACCCCTCTTTATTAGATCGTCAATATGAATCCGCAACTCCCGTAGCTCTGAAGGTGCCATCCGGTAAGTATCCATAGAAATCAGACGAGCACCAGGTTGAAAATCTATGCCAAAATCGATATCACGTTGAGGGGGTAGAGGTTTTACTTCCTCAGGAAAGACGTCCATAAACTCACTGACGATCCCTGACACCTCCACCATCTCAGCATCTACTGACTCCACTGACAGCTCAGCTAACAAGGAGAGGAGGGGTTCCTCTCCCCTGGTTCCCTTCTAACTACTCCGCTCGCCAGTGAAAGTAACATGCTTGCTGCCCAAGTTTGAGAACACAACCCTTCCTTAGAAGTAGTCTATGACAGCACACACAAAGAACAACCATTCGATGCTTAGGATGACATCATATGGCTATATCTGTAGTAGTAGTAGATCCCTGAATGACTAGTGTGGACCTATCATCAGTACACATCCTCGAAAAACATATAACAAGTCAGTCTTACCTCTGACTGGCGTGCTCAGTACCAGGGGCACTGGGAGTCTCTCGGCGTCTAGTCCTAGAGTACGGGATAGAATGGGTGCCACGAAGGAGTGAGAAACCCCGGTATCGAACAAGGTTTAATAAAGGGTACTAAACAAACTTATCGTACCTCGAAAGACCTCCGGTCCCACTGGGACTGCTACATATGCGGCGTGAAACTGCCCACACCCAGCTCCTCTTCCTTTAAGCAGTTGTCCACCTCCCCGACCATGCCCTAGTCGAGGTCCCTGAGGAGCGCCCAGAGGTCGTCCTCCTCCTGCAACATCTGCCCTCAGAGGAGCGGGAGCTCGCTGCCCCTGCTGCTGCTGTTGCTGGAAGGGCCAAGCTAGAAGCTGCTGCTGGGGTGGGTGTTGGGCCTCTTTTCCACCACCGTACTGTACTCGGTCCGAGCACTAATTCCAGATATGTCCATGGCTCCCACAGATGAAGCACCTAGGTCCTGGGCCCGAAAGAAAAGAACGAGGACCGGGGGACCAGAACTGGAACTGTTGTGGCCTGCTCCCCGCTAGTCGGAACTGAGAGGGTCTATTTGCTGGTGGTTTGGTGCTGATATCCTTCCCCTTCAATGATACCAGCTGGATCCCCTGTCACGACACACCTCCTAGATCATGTATCCTCTCCACCACTTCATCCTTCTTCTGGACCTCTAAGTATGTCGGCAGGGTGAAGGGGGTAAAAATGTACTGGAGGGAGGGTCGGAGCACCTCCTCTAAATGTATTTCCTGAGACTCCTCATCTGGAAAGAGGTCCAGATTGAAATGTAGGAGGTCCTTGAACTTGATTCCCAGCTCCCTTACTGACATACTCCCTCGCTGGAGGGAGAGTAACTCCTGCCTCTTATCCTCCTTCATCGTAAAAGATAGGAATTCTGCCCGAAACACCTTCTTTAAATAAGCCTATGCCACCTCAACCTCTCTCCTCTCCCCCAGGAAATGCATCCCCCACTGACGCGCTACTCCCCGCATCTGGCTGACGGCCAGAGGAACCCAGTACTCAAGTGGAGCCCGAATCAGGCAGAAAGATATCACCAGCTCTTCAAGCCAGCTCTCCATCTTCATGATAGAGGTGCTACCTTCATACTTCTCGAGGGTCCGTCGCTGGAAGGATCGAAGAGTCTTCTACCACTGGTTGTCCTCCACCTCTCGATCATCCCTCTACCGATTAGCCAAGTCAACCTCTTGGGCCTCGATCGCCCGTACCGCCCTTGGTCACCTCCCAGGTTCCATAGTTGCAAGGTAAATAAGGAATGCCTAAGACCAAGTAGTGCAGCATATTATTCTTAAATTTCTTAAACTTCTTATTGATTTGAATTCCCAAAACACCCATGAAACATGAGAACAAAAGTCATTATAATGCATGTACCTTTCCTAGGGTCTCTACCCTATAATCAGCATGACCTCACTTGGTCATTCGGTAGGTCCAAAGTCCTTGCATTAGATCATAGGGGCCCCTAAAATCCCGTGTCCTAGCCAGTCTTCCCTGGCCTAATTCACGCACCAAGGTCAGCCAACACTGTTTCCCTACCATCCCATGCAATTATTGCAGTGCCTAACTCTAGACTCCATCCTATCTCTCAACCTCACACCTTTGATACCATTCTGTCACGACCCACCTTCACCAAAAAGAGGGAAGAGTCAGCAGATTTCCAGGCCCATCCTTATTTAAGTTGAAGGAGAGATAATGACCCCAGAAAACTTCCTTCAATAGGTCCCGGAGTGGCGACCAACACCTAGGGTATAAAGTCCCACAATAAATGGAATTAATTCACATTTTTCTTTTAATAGGATCGGGAGATAAGATAGTGAATCACACAAAACCAAGACTGAAAGAAAAAAGTAAAACCAAGAACCATTCCCAAAGCATGTTACAAAAGTAAAATCCAAAATGTATAAGGAGACTAGAAGGAAAAGTACCCAAAGAAAGAACAAAAACAACTGAAATGATCTTCCACAAGGTCTGAGCTAGTACGACCCAGCACGATCCCTGATGTCCTCCTGGAAATCTGAAAGCAGTTTTATATATGTAGGGTGAGCATACAAGTATACTCAGTAGGGAAAAACCAAGGGCTCTCGTGCACAAGTGGGGAGGCATACTAATACCATGTGAGAAAAGAGATAACCAACACCCAACAAGGAAACTAACAACCCAAGCCTCACCAAGGCACCCTCCCCAAATAATGAAAGTCATGTAATGTATAAAAAATAGCACGTTGATGTTTGGGTACCCCGCGCCACTTTCCCACTGGTTATTGAGGACATCCTACGCATCAAACCAATCCCGGCATTCTCACTACAGTCCCACTGGAACACCCTACCCACACACACCTGGGCCATATCCTCACGCAGTCCCACTGCCAAACCCCATCCGCACACACCTAGGCCACACCTGTCACATGTAACCATGCCTGCAAACACCTAGGCCAGAACAACCACCGCAACGCACGAAGACACCTGGTCTAGAAGATCTACTACCACACCCGAAGACACATGGGCCTCATCCTGAAGATACTTGGGAAACCACCTGCCTGCACACACCTGAGCCAATCACCACACTACCCTTCCCGAAGAGTTTTGGGAAAATAATGGACTTCAGGCCATCACATATTGCCCGTAGAATCATGGGCTATTCGGGAAAGGGAGCAGAAAAGGAGCTAATAACTAGCCACTAATAGAAGTGTTGGAAAAAACACCCTCTACCATGAAATGTGGGTGTTCGGCACTAAGTGCTCAGCTTGGGTGGGTCGCGAACAAGAAACACAAAACTAAAAGTATATGTATAGTTAACAAGCACTCACCCAAATCTAGGGTTTTCTTCAGCCAGCCTAAATAACACAACGACACCCATGTACAAGTCACAACTCACACCAACCAAACCCATTTGTCCCTTCCTTGTTTTCATGTTCAGTAATAATGTTTAAATAAGTTTTTGCACCTACTCGGGAAACTAGCAAGCATAAGCACAAGACAAGGAAAGAGTACAATCATACATCAACTTAAACGTTCACACCCGGTTCTCTTGTAAAGACAACAAAAAAAGGATAAGTGAGATCCCTTAGGGTAGTGGAACCAAGGAAAACCCAAAGATACTACCCCATGTTCCTAAAACCCAAGAGCCAATGGTTCCTCAACAAAAGAGGATTCCACCCCAATTCGTGACATAAGCACGGTAACCACACATACTCAAATTCACAACCAGGTAAACCATAACAACAGGGGATCCCATCCCCACCCACCTCACCCAGCAATCGGCCCATGAAAGAAAACAACCAAACCACTACCACCAACACAAAGAAGTCCCACACTAGTATTTTTAGATTTAAAAGATTTAAAACACTCCATGATTCCAATTCTTCTGTACTTTAACCAGGGTTATCACGGAAAAGGATTGATCCTCATGCTTTCAATTTATTTAGCTGAATATACGTAATTAACCAATTTACTTTAACCAATTAACCAATTTCATTTGCATGACCAACACATGAGATAAGGGTTTATTAGTGCACAAAGAAAGACCACTAATGGCCATGATTTTCAGTATGCGTAAGCCCGTACAAATCAGAAATCATTAATCATAAAAGAGGAGAAAAACAGAGTAGCATCATCAGTCACACCCCTCCCCTTAATTCCTTAGAATCTGTTTCTTACCTTCATTAAAGTTTGGTTCATCCAATTCTATAGAAGCAGTATCCTACCCACCCCACAAGATACACAGAAAGGAGAGACGAAGGTGAAACCCTACTTTATTGATCGACGATCGAAGCTTCTCTTCACGCGCGAGGAACATCGGATGCGCAAATTGAACGGGTGTGACCTTCGGAAAGGATGAGCAGACGAATTGATCATAAGCTGATCGCGAAAAAGTAACCCAGGGAGAACCCATTAGTTTATAAGGGCCAGGTATGGTTGAGATACTGAGATAAGAATGTTAAAATGCATTAGGAGTGGGGTCGTGGTTTTACCACGCGACCCCAAACATCATTATAGGGTCCCTGCCTTTAGGGGCGGTTTAAACTAACGCACACTAGGGTACCTAATCAAACGCTTAATTAAGCTCCATTAGTGGGCATTAATGGGCGTGTTAAAGGGGGTAAAAATAGGTTTTAAAACCCAATTTGTGCCAAAGGAGGTGCTATTGAAAAAACTGTGGGGGTTAGGCTAGGTACACCGGTTAGTTGAGCTACCGGTAGGCTGAGCTACTGGTAGGCTACGGCTACCGGTAGACCGAGCTACTGGTAGGTCAAGTTACCAGTAGATCGAGCTACCAGTAGGCCTATCTATGGGTAGGCTGCGTCTACTGGTAGACCGAGCTACCAGTAGGCTGCAGATACCGGTAGACCGAGCTACCGGTAGGCCTGCTACCGGTAGGACTGCTACTAGTAGGCTAAGGCTACCGGTAGGCCTACCGTTATGGGTCAAGCTTCACCGAGAAGCCTCGATAACTTTCCTAGACTACCCAGAACACTTATCGTCATATTTGTACTATGTAATGGACCTCCACAAACCCTGGTCCATTACAGTACTGGGCGCACCATGCATCATATTGAAGTTCAGATGATTAGTACATGTATAATATGGATTATAAATCATTTTACAAAAGTATAAAAACAATATGAATTCATTTTCATAGTTTTGAGTATTTCAATTGTATTTTTTGCAAATATTTATATCAAATTTAAATAAAAAGAAACACATAGAGTCATATTGGTCCCACCATGTGCATTATTAAGGTGTGGATGATTCCCACATGTTAAATATGACTTATGGATGGTTTTACAAAAGTATCAAAAAAATCTGAATTTGTTTTCTCAGTTTTGAGTATATTACTTGTCTTTTTTACTAAAATTAATGAAAATTTATTTAAAATTCATACACCTGGAGTCATACTTATCACAATGTGTGACTGATTAAGTAATATATGATTATTAAATATCACATATGTATTATATGTCATTTTACTAATGTAACATAATAATTTGAATGTTTTTTATTAGCATTGAGTATTCCACTTTCCTTTTTCACTAAAATTAATTCTAATTTTAAATAAAATGAAACACTTGGCATCATACCTGACACACCATGCATCATATTTCAGTTTGGTGGATTTATAGACGTCAAAAACGACTTATAGAATGTTTTTTAATGTATCAGAACAATATGAATCCATTTTCTAGTTTTGAGTACGTCACTTGTCTTTTTTACTAAAATTTCATTTCAAACTAGAAACAAAAATTATACTATTTCTAATAACTATTAATTATAATATTTATAACTTTTCATTAGAATAAATATTACATCTAAATTTTTCCCTGTAACTATTACATGAAGATATAATGAATAACTATTACTTCCAATATTGATCCCTTGTGGTTGTTGTTTAATAATTCTACTTTTAACCGTCACAGTGATGTATTTGATAGATAAAGAATTTGTGTGTATATACTTCGTTACTTTTACTATATATTATGTTCATTCTTGTGTATTTAATTTTTTTTATAACTAGTGTGAACAATATAGTCAATTAGACATTAATTTTGATGGGGCAAAGGTGATATTTCTTGTGAGGGATCCCAAAATGATAATAAATTTATTCTTAAACTACATAACCTTTCATATGTATATAAATTCACTGTAAAGGTCACTTTTATATCATATCATTACTTATAAAGGTGATAAATGGTCCAAATATTGGGAAATTATCAACGCATCTTTACACATTTATAAACATAAGGTAATTTTGTTTCCTTATTTTCATTCACAGTATTACCACATGAATTGAATTTACCTCAAATGTGTGCAACCTATGGAACCAAAAATTTTAATTTCAAAATGATTCATAAGATATGTATCATATATTTATATGATATAAATCAAGAAAAATAAATGTCTTGGACATACATAATGTTTTTTCAATATGGATAATGTAAAATTACATCTCTGGAATCCATCGAATTACGGTGGTGTAGAATTTGTTACAAAAAGGTTTGTTTAGTTACGAGGAAATGATAACATGGTCAGATAATATGCTTCATAACAAGGGATGTTTTGAGTTTGACCAAATTGTATGGTTTGATAATTTGACTGGAGATGTGATTTCTTGGGTAGAATTTGATAGCAACTTTGAAGAAGGATGACCCATTTTCCAACTCAAAAGAAAACAAACTATTATCTTATTAAAACCTTCATGTTCAAACCACATTTCTAGATGAAGGTAATCATTTCAGTATTTATACCTCATTTAATTTAAGTAACTATATTAACCTATTGATTATTAAAATTAGTAACTTTTCCCTCAAAATTTCATAGATTATTATCTACATAATGGCGTAAAACTAATCCCATCATGTGTAGTATTGTTCATATAGCAACAAGTAGGAGGTATTATGAAATACACTATAAAATCAATTCCCTAATCTAATGAATCACCAATAAAAAATAGGATGAAATAAAGATAGGTGAAGGTAATCCTTAGGACCTACTGGGTATACTTATGAATTTTAATTCTTAATAAATTGAACAACATGGAGGGAAGAAGGGGAAGGGGATGAATCTTGATGATATCATCAATGAATTTGGTGTGAATGATTAAGAATGTTATATGTTTTTTTCTTTTAAATTTTTGTACTAAGATAATAGGAAAGAAGGATTCCATTTAGATGTAATTGGGAACCCCATATTTCTGAAATAACCTCATCCAAAAAAAAACACATTCTCTCTTTTTTGGGTTGCTTCATGTGGATGAAATAAAATTATGACTTCCCAAAAGATCCATGAAAATATTAATAATAATTAGATAATAATAATAAGGAAATTAACCTAAAAATAGTAGAGAAAATGGTGATAAAAAAAATAAATAAGTATTTGGAATTCATGTAACACCCTGAGATTTTATAAGAAAAATTCTTTTTAATTTTTTTGATGTCTCATATTGTACACCACACCAAGATTTTATTTTTCTATAAAAACACTGTATGAGAATGTAGTATGCACAACACTATTTTTGGCGTGTGTTACACACAATTTCACTTTATTTTGATAAAATTAATTTAATAAAAGACAGAGTATATGTGATAACTAGATATTATTAGCTAGTCATTATAATGGTGATTATGAATGGTATTAACTTTCTTCTAAAAAACTATTTAAATGAATGTAATTTAGTATATAAAATAATAAAATCATTATTTATGTATTTTATTAGTTACATGTATATGTAATATATTCAATGAAATGTTTAAAATTAATCTTATATGTTTTCTATATGTGATATAAGAACAAATTCAATTTTACGGATAAAATGAGCGTTTATCTAAAAATGCAGTTTTACAAACTTTTTTGGGAGAAACCATTTTTAATTTAGTTTTTTACACTTTTATAAGTTATATTTGATATAAAAATTGTTATTTGGAATTGGGACATCAAAATTTACCATGTTTGAAATTTCGGTATTTTTGTAATGAAATTAATATTTTAATGAATAGTGAAAATACTGCATATTAATTCAAATTTTTTTCTAATTTATTTATATAGTTATATTATATTTTTAATTGTGTTTAATGTGTAATTGGATTTTTTTAGCATTTAATCTAATTTTGGTCATTTTAAGTAATTTCATATTTAAATTGGATATAAACACTTGTCAATCTTTTGATAGTTTTTTTTCTTAAAAAACTACTTTCTGGTGTTGACAATGGGAATTAATTTTAAGTTAACTAATGAAACTTCTATTTTTTGAATTTGGAAAAATAATTTCCACATTTTGGAATAAAATGTATAAATTATGTAAATATGTAAATTTTATTTTTGGACATTATGAGTAGTAACTTCATTAATTATTTTTATTTACCATGGTTAAAGGCCAAATTAGTTAAATAAGGGTAACAATAATGTTATAATAAAATAAAACTACTGTAAAACATGTCATAATCATATTGGTTGAGTCATTTGTGACCAAAACCATCATTATGATGAAATTTCGACATTTTAGAGCTACTTGGGTGTGAAAATGACATGTTATAACAATTAAATTAAAGTAAAGGGAAATATAACATAAACATGTATCTTTTTACTAAAAAGATTTTAATACTAGGTTATGTAATTCATCTATTTGACTATAAATATTCATTATAAGTGTAAAAATATTTAATACATCATTATAGTTTATTTATAAGTTTTATACATTAAATAAATAAATTTATTTATGACACAATGATGATGTAGAGATTACCTTATCATTGAAAGATTCAAATAAATAATATTATAAATATTAAATTAAATGCGATTTGTGAATTTTGATGCCATCCACGAATTTTATAGATTATTATGACATATTATCTTTGAGTTAATTTAGTTTTTTTAATCAATAAAGTTGTTATAGATTTAACAAACATCAATTGATAAATAGTGTCAAAATTGACATAAATTAGTTTTTTAAAAACTAATATTTTATTAAATTATATAATGGCCATGAAACTCTAATATTCATCCAACTGACTTTGATAAAGCTAACAATGTCATTAATGATCCACTTGAGGTTATATTGGAATTTTATAGTAACTATATTGACCATATAGTATAAAAATAAATAAAGACATGGAAAGTGTTAATTTATTTAACTAAGGGTTAAATCCAAAAGATAAGGTTAAATTTGTGACCTAAACTTGTCTAAAACCAATACATAAAGACATGGTAGGACGTATCTATGAACAAGCGACAATATCATTCACTTAATGGTTAAATGTTATGTAATTAGAGTGTATATTAACTATACAAAACAATTATCATGTTAATTCATAAGTTTTTTTATGTTCAATCACTGGCTTCATGCCACGATTTGGCCTATATTTATAGACCACCCTATCTTAACAAAATTATTGTCAAAAAATAGAATGAAACATATAATAAGAATTTTATCTATAAAAGTTGATTACAGTGTATTAAAAATACACAATACACATCATGTATGGTCTATTTTTTGGATATCCATGCACTGGATCCAAAAAATAATTTTTTTGGGTATTCATATTGAGTGAGATTAGTATCTAGTGATTTCTAAAAAAACAAAAAAAAAAGTTATGAAAAAATAAAAATATATTTTATGTGATTAGATTGTAGAGTTTTACCCCTTCATTATAGGCATGAAAAATAGTTTGTGATATGTAATTTTTTCCCAAACTCATTATATAGCCCATATTTATTCATATCAATATCTTCCATCTCCAAAATAGTTTCTTTCATAGAAATGATATAGGAATTAATGAATTCAAATCTTTCTTCATATAATTTTCCCTTTATATAGTATTAATATAAACTCCAATAGAAAATAGTAATAGTTATCGTACTTAATCAATATATTATATCAGTATTTGTATAGACATGCTATGAAAATATACATTATTTATGTATTCACAATTGAGACTCCCATCCATTCAATCTTGAGAATCTCATTTATACTCCCAAGACAAACTACATATGTAATGATGGTTCAAAAACATTATTCTTTATATAGAATGTATGAAATATATAAATCATTAAATGTGGTATCATTATGAATTTTTAAATATAATAAATGTTTTTATGGATCTGGTGGGGTTAAGGAACTCTTTGAGGGTCCTTTTGATTTCTTGGTTAATTCACTAGATTGTCTTGGTTTGAGCTTCCATTTACCCATCACTTTACTTGTCTGAAATACCATAACTCCTTTAAAAAATTTTCTCATAAACTATTATAATATTTTCAGAAGATTATTTTGAAATACATACCTCATATATCTTTATAAGATTATGCTTCCATGTTACAAAAGTCCCAATAATGTCATTGACTTTTGTAATATCCGGATCATCAAGTGGAACATGAAACTCAGTGATTATATCTTGATCTACCTCAATACCTAATATCATGTGATATTTTGGGAGTTATTTATTTTTTTCTTGTATTCTAAGATATTATACATGATACACCTCATAAAAAGGTAGTGCATGGATGCTGACATATAGAATTCAAATATAACTTTAACATGCATAATTTTTGTTAAATAAAGTTACCATAACTTATTTGATTCAAATTTAGGAGAAAGACTAATGAAAAAATTGTATACCTCAGGAAATGTATGTGGTTGAGTGTAATGACTAGACTCAAAGATAACTAGGTCATTTGGATTTTCATGTGTAGATCTTTTCTGCACCACCGGGCCACTTTGATCATTTCTCATTAATTGGTCTACCAAACTGGAATGGAAAATAATATCTTAAAAGGAATCTATTTTTCTTCTTTAATTATTTCATCATATTATATATATCTTATTGTGAGTTTATATTCCCAAAATATGTTCTAGGAGATGCTCCAAAACATACACCTCCTATGTGACCATATTGTTATGGCCACTTAAAGGCTACTGAATATATTTTTTCTGGTATTATCACTGCCAATTTTTGTGTTTAGATTATATAAAAAATATATGAACATAAATATATATATTTTTGTAACACTATTATAAAGAATAATGTTTTTATATTATTTCATACTTACAAATGTTTCCTGTACTACTTTTTCTATTTTCAATTACTAGTTTACCCTCATATTTTATGTGAGCCTCCTTCTATAGAACATATGTGGGATATAAGTGGCTTCAAATTATGATTCATAAATATGAATATAAAAAAACAAACATATTTGTTTCAAATCATATACAAATTTTATTATTGATTTATAATTTATACCAACTTATTCTCAAGTAAGGCATACCCTATCATTACTTTCTAATAGGGTTACATTGGTTTCGAAGCATGTTCTTTATTTTCAGTACTCTTTTTCTTATTCATAAATAAATAATTTTTAATGAAATTGGATAAAATATATTATTTAAAATAATATATTATCAACTGAAATTAACTTGTAATGATTTCTCATCATGATTACTGATGAAGGAATTCCATGTTTCATACTTCATAATGAGTGCATAACTAACTGGTGGGTGGGGATTCACTTTCAGCTCAACATACCTAAGATGTAAATTTATAAGAAGAGTCTATAATTCACTATAGGATTTTATAGCTACCCTTAAGACTTTTTTCTTCTGTAAATCTTCTTAAATTAATGATTTCTTCAAGGAATAATTAAAATTAAATCAATGTTTCATTTAATTTGTTTTGGTAAAATAGAGAAAGTATATATTAGCATTACTTTTAAATATTCTCATAGAGTTTTTTTATTATTTGCTGGAAGTGGAACCCAAAATATATATCAATAGAAAAATTCATCCTCATTTTGACACTAACATAACTAATGAACATTAACCTATTGGGGACAATGGTTTAGTCACTTTGATTCCATTCAACATCAAATTTTATACCTTTACTTCTTTCCTCGATCATTTTATTCAACACTATAATGTTGTGTTATTTTTGTTTCTTTAATCAAAATGCTATAGATCCCTTAATAATTATATAGTTTCAACATCAATAATTTTTTCAAACCTTGTATTTGTAACATCATCATATGTAGAAGAAATTTTTTTCATGAGTAGTCAAAAATTTAATTTAAATTATGTTAATTTAGTGTAGAACATATAATATTACAAGGAAAATCATAGTATATTAAAAAAACATTAACTTTATCATTTAACACTCTTAATTTTTAAGGATTT
This sequence comes from Viscum album, assembly GCA_963277665.1. Classification (NCBI taxonomy): domain Eukaryota; kingdom Viridiplantae; phylum Streptophyta; class Magnoliopsida; order Santalales; family Viscaceae; genus Viscum; species Viscum album. The sequence goes on from OY728151.1 coordinate 573,893,962, forward strand.
AAGGGATTTGGTTCCTATATTGACAATCAAAATCCCCCTTTTTGTTCCCTTCTAATGTTCATGACATTCTTCTCACTGGGACCACGATGAACCAATGGTGATCTCCCAATGATAGAGTCATCCTCAATTAAATTTTAATCTAAAACAGAGTCAATTTAGTCAAAAAATTGACAATAGAAAAATTATTGTTTTCTAGATATGAGATATAAAATACATTCATTGATTACGATTCCATTATGAATGACTATTCATTTTCCCCTTCTACACAAAAATTCAGCTTCATGAAGCTGATTTCATCAACTTTCATTGCACACCTATTGTCAACCAATTTGAAATGGAACACCATCACTTGAAATATTTTATAATCCAACACATATATCGATTTGATAATGCCAAAATATGACATGTTCTTATAAATTGGATTTCTATCCTTAGAACTAGATATGTGCATCACTTCAGTAACAAGCGTAATTCCATTGTTTTTCATAATACTACTATCATCTAGTTGTTTTGTATAGAATGTATAAACATTTATTATCAAACCAGTGTAAGATATAAAATTTTCATTTGGTCCCATAGAAACCATCAAAGTAATTTGGAAATTTAATTCGTATTTTCAGATAACTCCTTATAAATTTGATCTCAGAACCATCTTATAAACTATTGAATATATGTATTTGATATCCATACTTGAGGCTTTGATGAATTACGATATCTAAGAATTTATTCTTGGTTTTCAAGGCATGAATCAATATCATTACTATTATTTAAAATGTAAATGTGTGATTTCTTCTGATCTATGTTGGTAATTGTAACAATATATCTTCCATAAATCCCTTTACCTATAAAGAGTCTTTTTTTATAATACATTAAGAGACTAATGATTTGTACATCTGAGGGGTAATCTATATATAATTCAATATATTATTCAACAATATAGTATTATTAATTTTTTTTTTTTTTCTGACATCGATTCTTGATATACCCTTTCAAAATATTCATATATTGTTCAATGAGGTATATCCATATGCAATGGACAAGGCTACATAATTGAATCTATCTAACCAAGAGAACCATCAGGTTTACCTTCATATCTAATAATGATGGTGGGAATAACATATATAATTAACATAATATTACTTCATCCTCCTTATTAATGATTGGAAATATTGACGGGTTCATAACTTTACTGTATATAACTTTGAAAAATAAGAAAAGTATGGTTAATGTGGTCATAAATTTGATGAAAGAATGAAATCTATAGAATAGGGAATCAAATCTTCCATCAAAACATGATAGTCATGTGATTTTATTTCCTAAAAGTTCAATTTAGTTATTTATATGATATTCTTGATATATCATGAATTCCCATCTCTAACTTGTACACCATTAAGGAAAATGAAAAATTGGAATTTTTTTATCTAGATAGAGTGTAAGATATTATAGGAAGAAAAGTATTCCCTTTACCATTCAAGAGTGATAAGTCTTCCTTAATACCCATGTCAATCATGTCCAACCCTATTTTGATGCCATGCTTTGTTTTCCCATGATCATTTAGTGACTTTCCAATAACACTATCAAATATATTTTTTTCTATATGCACGACATTAAGAAAATGGCTGACATGGAATCAATTCCAAAATGGTTATTAAAAGAAAATTAATCATTTTTTACAAACTAATTTCATATGATTTTTCAAAAATGGATTTATGAAAACAGTGTCAATATATTTTACTTTATTAAACAATTGATCAGCCATTGGTAGATATGGAATTGTACCTTATTTGGTATTCCCATAGAATATTATCATCTAGGATCAGTATTTATGTCATAATTGTAAATGTTTCTAATTCCCTAAAAGCATAGTCTTGAGGAATGTTTCAACCAAACTGAGTATGTTAATTCTTAAAAAATGGGACACCCCAAAAAAACTTTATTTACATAGCCAACAAAATTCCATGTGAAGGAAAGTTATTTGTCATTTCATACAACATGGAGCTCAATGTGAATTCTTCACTTCTATGAGCATCATACATTATAACATATATATCCTGCATCAATTTTATATCCTTTATCAATTGATCCAAATATGCATCAATATGAATTTTGGGTTTCTTTAACCCAGATATAAGCTGTGACAATATAATGTATTTTCTCTCCATACATAACCATGGATGAAGGTTATAATTTAACAACATGATAGGACATGTACATTGAGTAGTACTATGTAAACCAAAATGATTTATTCCATATATATATAATGACAAATGAATGTTTCTTGCATGATTTTCAAATACAATATAATTGTAATCAATTTTCTTCCACTAATGATAATATTATAGATGAAATAGGTCCCATATCTTATTCATGTACCTGAATTCCATGTCAATTTTCTCTTTGTTTCCTCATATCCATAAAGTATTTTAAACTATAGAATGAATGAAAAGTACCATAAAACTCTCAAAGGAATTGATTCATTTTTCTTATATTGATATGTTCCACACTTAGGGAATTTTATGAGTGATTCATGGTTCTTGAGAAACAATATACAACAATTTAAAAAAGAATATATATATTTAGAGATAACTCCCATTGAATGTAGAATCCCTGTATCATCATATCTTCAACATGGATGTTTATTTATTTGTATCATAACATTAATAACACAAAGTAGTTCTGTAAAGATGGTGTAGCTCCATATACTTCGAGATTTCAAATTATACAACTTCAATACAACTTATAATGTGGTTTATTTAGTACAACTGATATATAATTGTCTCTTAGCATAGCTACATAACTTTTTAAAAAAATTCAGACCATCACAAAGTTAATCTTCAATTTGTATTTTTATTTCTTCCATGAGATCACCATCATCCTTTACACAACTATTCATATCAAATGATTCATAAACTATAGTATCATCCCAATCAGTGTGGACATTTAGTTTCCCCCTATGTTTAGTCCAAAATTTACATCTCTAAAACATTACATAGAAAATTAAATGGTCTTCCTGCTATTTTTGACTAATTTGACTTGAATAAAAATGATGAAATCATAGACAAAGGATTTGAGAATGGTCATATGCGTGTTTTATTGAAAACATGATGGATTATTTTACTCCATCTTCATAAAATTTTTTCATATGTTCTTTTTCATCCATTTTAGATTCATATACATTTTATTGGGTTCATAAAATATTAATTTGTTACAAAAAATAAATAAATAAACATAAGATATTCATTATAAATGGTGAAAGTTATAGGATTTTTAATAAGGGGACCCAACATTTGATTGTTTTAAATAATTTCATTATGTTTTGAAGGAAATTATTAATTTAATTTAAGAAAAAATATACTCCACTGTGGTATTATTTATCATATGAATTCATCCAAAATGATCAACAATGATTGGTATAGGATGACTACTGCTTGGAGTAGTTCAATAAATATAGGTTCATTTACAAAATAGATGGGGGTTGAGTCTCAAGTAAAAAAATGTAATAATAACTATCTGGTAGATGAATATGATGAGGTTGAAAATGTTCACCATAAATCTAAATGTTCTGAGGTAGGGATTTGGTGAAGAAACCGAAAAAATATCTTAGTTTATTTCCTAAATATAAATTGTTTATCAGCCCAAAATGGTTTGAAAGAGGAGCGGATCATATAATACATGCTCATAGTGACCTTAATATTTTATACCCCTTTCCCCATTTCCAATGCGTTGAGATAGATGATCAACCTGGATCAAGTATACAAGAATCCTTATTCTTTTAATAGAAAAATTATTACACCAATACTACAATATTCTTTCCTAGTTGAAACAGATGCGTGATTTACTAGTCCCACTAATTATAGATACTATGGAAAGGATCTTAGTTTTCATAAAAGGAATAAAACATAGAAAACATATTCCCTATAATGAGTGAAATAATAAGTGGATAACTTCCAAAAAACTTAGGTTTAGGGAAAGATATTAATGAATTATAAATTCATGATCTTATTTATATGAACGTTTTCACAATTTCATATTGACACCAATCTATTTTTAAACACTCTATATGAGACCATTTTTTTTAAATTACAACATATTAATTTTAAAATTTAAATATAATCTAAAAACAACTTTTAAAATTAAAAATGATTGTTTTTGAATTTTTTAAAACCATCTTTATTTTTTTTCTAAATTGCACATGAAAACCGAACAATTTTTTTCAATACACTTAATTTCATACAACACCACTTTTCTATAAAAACTATTAGCATTAAGTGGAAAATTTGAAAAAAATATTAAAAAACCATTCACAATAAATTGAAAGTATAAAACCATTTGCATGGAAATATGTTCACCTTGAAATGTTTAAAACTTTACAAGATCACTTTGAAATCACTTCATGTGTTTGAAAACACCAAATCTATTTTATTTCATTTTAAGGGGAAACTAAGTTTTTCATTTGAAAACTCCCTTTAACATTTAAAACCAAGTTTCCTTTTTCAAAATTGAAATTTAAAATTGGTATGAACATAAAAATGCTATTTGGGACACCATCCAGTCTAAAGAAAAACATGATTATTAAAAATGTACGTTAAAAGTGAGACTCCGGTTATGGGACACTTTAATTTAAAAAACTCATTTTAAATATTTTAATGATTCATTTTATATATCATTATATTCCATGTTCATATTCTTAAAATTATTTCATGGATTTTTTTACATGTACATAAATCAATTATAAATGAAATTATTATGTATATTTTTTAATTTATTGAAAATGTTTTCAAAGGAAATATTTTTACATAATGTTATTAATTTATTTACATAAGACAAAGGGACTATTATATTTTAAGAAATATGCTGAAAACAAATTTCCCCATCACCATAATCATTATTTTATGTTCAAATTATTTTACAATATTAAATGTTTTATTCATAGAAAAACCCTCTTTTACTTTTTTCTGGGTATTTTATTTTAAAAAACAGCGTCTTAAAAGGAATGTTTTTTTCAATAATTTTTTATATAGTTTCTAAATAGTTTATCAAGGGTTTTATGATAAATGATGTAATAATAAAAATTTTTATTCATGATATAGTAATTGATTATTATATATAAGAAACTATGGATCCTGATACAACTTATACGATGGGGTAAGACTCATTATAGATCATGAAGATTGGTGATCCTAATATAACATATATGAAGGGTGATCCCCATTATAACTTTCTAATAAATTGGGTAATGTTCTTTATCTTTAATAGAAATAAGGAGGGATTTAACTAGTGTAATTTCTCATATGGATATAATTCAGATATAGTTAATTTTTAAATAGGTCTTAAATGGGCTATGAATATGATTCTCAAGGTCACCTAAAACGGATTTATATTTTCTTAATTTGAGTTTTAAAATTTTCTTTGAGAAAAAATTTGAATATTTATCGGTGAAATGATTTATTTTAAATGATTAAAGAATAATGTTATAAAGGTATGTATTTTATGTATTTTTATATTTTTCACTATACTAATAGATTTATTCGTTTTATTCCCCTTATGAGATTTTGGTTCTCATCCTTTATTTTTTTAAAAAAATAACAGGGGTTAATGACTGGTAGGAAAAAAAATTAGCCAAGTTGAAATTCATGAATTGTTTTTAGGGAAAGAAATCACACTTCATTTTAAATGTTTTATGTTGTGGATAAAGTAGATACTAATCATATGTGTCCACTTTTTAATTTTTCTATATATGAGTTATTACATAATTACTTAAAGCATTAAACCTAAATGGATGCATGAAATGAAAGAAAGTTAATAATTAACTAAAAAATGAAGATTATATAATTTTTTAAGGTCATGTTCTTATAGTTATTATAAGAGGAATGATTTATATAAATTTTGAGATTAGGATGTAAGAATATTTTTATGTTATGTATTTTTTATTTACAATTTAATATGGGAATTATGTATGTATCTAATTTTCAAATACAACTAAACTGATCGATCCTTCTAGATGATATCCTTTATATCTTTATACCAATGTTATAATGTAGAGACCAGATTTGGGATACTAGATTTAGGATTTTACAGAAACTATTCCAAATTATAATTCTTGAAAAATGATATAGTCAATGGGATATTAATTAAGAAATGATATATAAATTTATTTACAATTAAATTAATTCATGTTCATTTCAAAAATCATGAATGAGGATTAAATCAACAGAAAAATAACTATCCTGTATTGGATTGATCGTTGATGAAAAAAAAATCTAAGTTGAGGTTTATGGTGAGCTCTATTGAATTATGATTTTAAATATATTAATTTTAATTCATTTACCAACAACAACATTATAACACTCTAAATTTTAATATATGATTACCTTTAAATAATTCAATGTGTTTGATAGATTTCTATGCAGGTAACACTGAACGTAAATGAAATCATGATATATCTAGATAAAAAAAAATTATTTATCTATGATTATTACAACCTAGTAATTGAATAAGAGAGAATGAATAATAGTAACATATTGATAAAATTTTTATATAAATCAAATAGTTACTACATTAAATATAGATTAAATTCAAGTTTCATAAAAAATTACTAATAAGGTAATTGTTTCCTTAATTTTTATATAAATATTTCCTTTCTATGAAATTATACTTTCTATTTCAATAAAACTATAATCAATGATGATAAAATATTTTTATATGAATAGTTTTTTATTACTAATTAAATTTGTAAATAATTAGAAATAAAAATAAGAATGGTTAATATTTTAAGAAAATCTATTTTCCTTTAACAGCTATTTTCATTGTATTTTAACATTTAATTTAAATGTTAAATTTATAAAATTTAAAATTTTAATTTGAAAAAAATAAACATTATTTTTGGATTTATCATAGTAGTATTTTATTTAGGTAAATTTTTAGTATTTTTCCAAAAAGAATGATTTTTAGGTGAATAATGAAAAATATTGTTTTTAGAATTAACATAGATTTTATGAAAATAATAGTAATTATTTTTTAATTTAGATTTGACTAAAAAAATTCCTAATAGAAAATAATTATTTTACAATTGAAATTATTAATTTAAAATTTTCATTTTTAAGTTATAGACCCATATTTGATATTTTAGAAGATATGAAATATTTTAACAAAAAAATTATTTTTTATACATTATATATTTTTGTTATCACTACTAGAAAAACAGGTATTTGCGACGGGATCCCATCACAAATGGCTTTTTGCGACGGGGGCCCGTCGCAAATGACCCGTTGCTGAAAACGGTGTCGCAACAACAGTTGTTTGCGACGGGCCCGTCGCTAAAGCCTTTTTCCTCGACGAGGAGAATCCCCGTCGCAACTAGTACTCCGTATATTTGTAAAAAACTATTTGCGACGGGCCCCGTCACAAATACTTGTTGTGACGGGCCCTCCGCAAATAGTTGTTGCGACGGGACCCATCGCAAAAAACTATTTTTTAAAAAATAAAAAAATAATAATACTATTTGCGACGGGAATAGTATCCCGTCGCAAATACTATAAAAAATAAATAAAATAAATTATTAATAAATTATTTTAATTAATATAATAATAATCCAATTATAATTCAAAAATAAAAATAATAAAATTTTAATAAATGATTTTAATTAATATAATAATAGAATTATAATTCATAAATAAAAATAATAAATTATTTTAATTAATATAATAATAATAGAATTATAATTAAAAAAAATAATAATAGAATATTAATAAATGATTTAATTAATATAATAATATTAGAATTATAATTCATAAATAAAAAAAATATTAATAAGTTATTTTAATTAATATAAAAATAATAGAATTATTTTACATTCAAATATTAAAATAATTCAAGTATTACAACATAATATAATTAAATTATAATATTATAAAATTTTAATAAATATATAAAATTTAATATTATAAAATATAAATAATATTATTATTCATATTAATATTGTTATTTGAAAATATAATATTATTAATATTTTATAATGAGATAGAAACTACGAATAGAAAAAAAATCATATTTTGATTTCACAAATTTTATAACATAAATACAAACTCTAATATGAAGGAGGGGGAGGGGGGATCTGTAGATGGTGGTGGAGGAAACTCCATCCCTAAAGCATGAGTGAGTCGGCGCATGTACTCTATCTGCTCCTGATGCTGCTGCTGCCACCGACTCGTCTGCTCCTCGTACAGCTGCTGCTGGCGTCGACGCTCCTCCTCATGCTGCTGACGCATCTGCTCCTGCTCCTGTCGGAGACTCTCTATTAGTGCAGTCTGAGATCGCAACTGATCCTCATACTGTGTAGTAGGAGAAGATGCACGAGCTCCTCTCGAGCTGGACGCCGACATCGCAGCACTACCATAATAATCTCCGGGAGTCAGTCGAGAGCTGATACCAACTACCCGGCCCTTCTCGAAGGCATACTGGGTGGCCTACATCCATGCCGCCTCATCAAACTGACGGCCAGTGGTCTGATCTGATGACTCGGCCTGACTCTCAGGCCGGGCCTGTGACGCTGCGGCCACATATGACTCCTGTAGTTGCAATTTAAAATTAAAATTGTGAATATATTATATGCAGTTAATTTTTAAACTTGAAAACAAATAATACTGACCACGATGTGATGCTGACGATCACCTCTGAGCTCCCCAGTAGCAGGATCACTATACATCCTCCGATATACGTCGTACTCCGTAATATCGGGGTGCTCGACAGCCTATAAGAATAAAAAATAAACTGTTAATATTTATAGTTATATAAAATATTTATAAATAATGTACGTACCAGATGCTGTCTATGAGTACTGAAAGAATGACTCCCAGCTCGATGAGTCACCTCCTGTCTCCCCCGATTCTGCCTCCCCACTGATGATCTCCTCTGAAAGGCACCACTCAACCAGTGCGCACATAATCCATCCCATACATGGGATGAAATGTACTCTGGTCGGTGTGCTCTACATGACTCGTCAAAATCTGACACTCCTGCTTTCTTCATCGCAGCTTTTATTAAATTGTGCAAAAACTGACGAAGGCGATCACGGATAGCCACCTCCCATGCCTCGTGGATGGCGTCACGCATGGTATCCTCGATCGGATACCATAAACCTACAAATAAATCAAAATATCAAGTTAGAAATGAAATAATTTTCAAAATAAAAATTATTTATTTACGTACGTACCAACCAATGACCGAACATGGCCTGCTGCACATCAATGGGAATCTGCTCCCATGTGGTCCACGGCTGAGAGAAATAGTTGCGCAAAATAGAACTGCCCTGTCCGACTACTATATGCGGAAAACTTTAAAAATAATAAACATTTATTATGTGAATAGATTAATGAAATCTTAGTCAAATCCACAGGTTATCTCACAGGTTATCACACCTCCGTGTGCGTGGATCAAACCCAAGACGTGGATGTCGCTCGGGGACGGGATTAGGAATCATCAATCGTTCAAGACCGCACCCCCTCCACGTTCTCCCTGGAGCGCCTTCAGGCTGAGGGTCATCTGCCAGCAACTCATCCGCATCGAAAGGCAGGTCAGCATCCGCTAACTCGCGAAATGTGGCATCGTCCATCTGAAACAGAAAATTTTAATGTTGTTAGAAAATAATTGATAATTACTATTATATATACATATATACATATTATGATTGTATATAAATACCATGGAATTCTATCAGTGTTCATCTTCATCATCATCTTCATATATGTCAATGTCATCTTCATATTCCTCCTCAACATCATCGATATCCATTCGAGTTACAGTTGCTTCATCTCTTACCATTTCAAATTCATATGTGACATCATTAACATCATCGTCATCACCGACTCTTAAATGTGGGGTGTCGTCATCGATACTCATGTCTCTTTGTAAAAAAGTTTTATTTTGAGTACTCTCTTGAAAAACTTCAATTCTTTGCACATCAGTGAAAGCACATTCACTTTGACTAAACTGATTGTCTCGAATTTTGATCTTTATTACACTCCACCAATCAGTCAAGTCTCTTGATGTAGCACAATACTTTGCGTAATAAACTTGATGTGCCTGTTGAGCCAATAAGAATGGTTCATTTACTGTGAGAACACTTTTACATTTAATATCGATGATTCCATGAGTCAGATGAACATGCACACCTCTCTCTATATCCAACCACTGACATATGAACATGGTTATGTAATATTGTCCAAGATAACAGAGTTCAATGATTTCACTAAGTATTCCATAAAAGTCAACTTCATTTTCTCGATGATGAGATCCTATCAACCTAACTCCACTGTTCATTGTTTTTTTCGATTCCCCAAATGCATGTGTGTGAAATCAAAATCCATTCACCACATATGCATTATAAGTTTTAACAAGTCTGGAAGGTGGGCTACTCAATACACACAACCGTTTGTCAATTTAATCAGCATGTCGAGACACCTGAATTTTTTTGAAATAATTATCAATATAGTAAACTATACATTAAATGAGTTTCTAAAAGATAAAGAATTTATGTTACCAGTTTTTGAAACCACTGAGAGAAATTTTTCAGTCGACGTTCTTCGAGAGCAGCTGCTGTAATTTGTGGAATTTGTTTCTTGATATGATTATCATACAACCTATAAAAACCAATGTTATTTACTGTAACATAAATGATAGAATAAGTGATATAAACACTTACAGTACAACTGATGTCATCTCTTCACAGTTGAGCAGAACATACGTATGAGCTCTATGATGTTCATCATCTGAAAGCCAGCGTTCATAAACTCCACCAAAACCAAGCTCTGGCTGGTTGAAAACACATAATTGATTGTCGATTTCATCAATATTCCTCTCGTTCCATCCCATTCGGTTGTGTTTTGAAGGATACTCAGATTCAAAATAATGGGAGCAGAAAAAAGATATTTCCTCTTGCAAATAATCTTCTGCAATAGATCCTTCAACAAATTCTTTGTTACATACTTTTCTTTTCAATTTTTTCATGCATCTTTCAAATGGGTACATCCATCGAAACTGTACTGGACCTCCACATTTGGCTTCATATGGCAAATGTAACATCAAATGTTCCATTGAGTCGAAGAAAGACGACGGAAATATTTTTTCCAGTTTGCATATAATTACAACAATATCTTTTTCAAGTTTGCCTAGAGCATCATAATCTGCTGTATCCGCACAAATTTCCCGAAAAAAATGAGACATGTCTATTATGGAATCCCAAATCACAGAATTTAACAGACCTCTTAATCCAATGGGTAGAAGTCTTTCCATTATAACATGACAATCATGAATTTTTAATCCAGTAATATGACCATTCTTTAAACATCCACCCAAATTGGAAGCACAACCATCTGGAAGTCTCAAATCAGCAATCAACTGACAAAATAATAAACGGTTTTCTTTAGACAGTGTATAAGCTGCTTTTGGGTTCAGTAACCTTTCTGTTCTGACATTCTCAAACAGTTCCAATTCTGGACGCCTGCAAATTTAGGCAAGATCTAAACATGCATTTACATTTTCTTTGCTCTTTCCTGGCGTATCCAAAACTGTATGAAACAAATTATCAAAACAGTTCTTCTCAATATGCATGACATCTAACATGTGTCAGACCAACAAATCTGACCAATATGGCAAATCCCAAAATATGCTATGTTTAATCCAATTGTGTTCTTTCCCAAAACTAGAAATTTTCTGTTGATTTATTGTGGGACCAAAAGTGATGGGAGGTAATGAAAATACAACTGATTTTAACTCCAAACCTGATAGCATATTTGGAGGTCCATCCCTTTCAACTGTTCCTTTTCTGAAATGAGATCTGTTTCTGCGAAAAGGATGATCAGCTGGAAGAAATCTGTGATGACAGTCAAAATAACAAGGTTTCTTTCCATGAATGAGCATAAATGCTTTGTTCTCTCCCATACAGTAAGGACATGATTTCTGACCATGTGTACTCCAGCCAGATAACATCCCATAAGCCGGGAAGTCACTTATTGTCCACATCAATGCTGCTCTCAGTATGAAATTCTGTTTCATTGCAACATCATATGTACTGACACTAGTACTCTACAATAAATTTAATTCATCAATCAATGGTTTCAAATAAACATCAATATTTTTCTTCGAATGTCCTGGAATTAGTAAAGTCAAAAAGATATATGGCTCCTTCATCAAAATCCATGGAGGTAAATTTTACGGAGTTAAAAAAACAGGCCAACATGAATATTGACTACCATAAGATCCAAACGGACAGAAACCATCAGTGGAAAGGCCCAGTCGAACATTTCTAGCTTCTAAAGAAAAGGATGGATGCACTCCATCAAAATGTTTCCATGAATCACCATCGGGTGGATGATTCAAGCTTTTATCAGTTGAAATATTCTCTTTATTCCATGACATTATTGTCGCTGTATTCTTAGACATGTATAAACACTGAAGTCTGGATGTAAGCGGAAAATATCTCAACTATTTTACAGGAATCAAACCAGACTTCCCGTGTTGTCCTTTATATCTCAGTTTCCCACATGTGGGACAACTATCCAATGACTCATTTTCCCCAGAATATAAAATGAAGTCATTTGAACATGCATGAATCTTCTGACAAGTAAGTCCCAAATTTCGAACCAGCCTCTTACTCTCATAGTAATTTGCAGGTAAAACATTTCCTTCGGGTAACAGTGTTTTAAGCAAAGAAAATATCTGGTCAAAATAGGTGTTTGACATTCCGTTATCTGATTTGATAGCCATAAATTTTGCAACTGCTTCTAATTTGCTCATCTTGCAGCCAGGATATAATACATCCTCAGCAGACTTCAACAACACATAAAATTCAGACGGTGCCAACTCAGGATTTGAAGCTATATCAGCCAGAGTTTCTGTATGTTGAATAGATGAACCTACAACATCATGTACTAAATCTTGAAACCGGGATGGATCCAGAATCATGTTGGTATCACCTACTCTAGAACTGCGTTCACCGTGTTGATACCAAAAAACATAATCTGGTTGAAAACCAAAAAGCAAGAGATGTTCTCCAACTTTTTCAAACGTGTCAAACGTTCTCAATGAACATTTTCTGCAAGGGCATTTTATTTTGCCTTCTGAAACAAATTCTATATTTGATGCCGCAAATGATAAAAAAGTCTCCACACCTTCTACATATACTGGATTTAAACCAGAACCGTTTGGATTTCTACATTGATTTATCCATATGCGGTCACCTAATAATGATTGTTGACGACCCCGTTGTTCCATATTTCTCTATAAAATATAAAAGCATTACTGGTGTTGAATAATTTGTTAGAAATAACACTCAATCAAGGATAATTATAGAGTTTAGATCATACACGACTGACTTAAACTTTTTAATGAGATAGACCTAAAAATTGACCCTTTAAGAATTAAATATATATTTTGAGAATAAAGAAAAACATTTTACAAATATTGATAATTTTAATATTATATAAATTTTTTATTATTTTCATAGTACTAATATTATTGGTAATTATTCCTAATTATTGTTAATTATTACTAATTAGTACTAATTAGTACTAATTATTATGAATTATTACTAACTATTACTAATTATTAATAATTATTACTAATTATAACTAATTATTGGTAATTATTACTAATTATTGGTAATTATTACTAATTATTACTAATTATTACTAATTATTACTATTTACCGATAATTATCGGTAATTATTGGTAATTATTGATAATTATTGTTAATTATTACTAATTATTGGTAATTATTATTAATTATTACTAATTATTACTAATTATTGGTAATTATTACTAATTATTGGTAATTATTAATACTTATTGGTAATTATTACTAATTATTACTAATTATTACTAATTATTGGTAATTATTAGTAATTATTACTAATTATTACGAAATATTGGAAATTATTGGTAATTATTACTAATTATTATTAATTATTACTGATTATTCCAAATTATTACTAATTATTGGTAATTATTGATAATTATTAATAATTATTAAGAATTATTGGTAATTATTGGTAATTATTACTAATTATTACTAATTAATACTAATTATTGGTAATTATTGGTAATTATTACTAATTATTGGTAATTATTGGTAATTATTACTAAATATTATTAATTAATACTAATTATTGGTAATTATTGGTAATAATTTCGATTTATTGGTAATTATTACGAAATATTTGTAATTATTATTAATTATTACTAATTATTACTAATTATTGGTAATTATTACTAATTATTGGTAATTATTACTAATTATTACTAATTATTACTAATTATTAATAATTATTACTAATTATTACTAATTATTGGTAATTATCGGTAATTATTACTAATTATTTGTAATTATTGGTAATTATTACTAATTATTGGTAATTATTACTAATTTTTGGTAATTATTACTAATTATTGGTAATTATAATTAATTATTAATAATTATTACTAATTATTGGTAATTATTAGTAATTATTACTAATTGTTGGTAATTATTGGTAATTATTAATAATTATTACTAATTATTACTAATTATTGGTAATTATTACTAATTATTACTAATTATTGGTAATTATTACTAATTATTGGTAATTATTACTAGTTATTGGTAATTATTATTGATTATTATTAATTATTACTAATTATTGGTAATAATTACTAATTATTGGTAATTATTTCTAATTATTACTAATTATTTCTAATTATTACTAATTATTACTATTTACCGGTAATTATTGGTAATTATTGGTAATTATTGATAATTATTGTTAATTATTACTAATTATTGGTAATTATTATTAATTATTACTAATTATTACTAATTATTGGTAATTGTTACTAATTATTGGGAATTATTATTAATTATTACTAATTATTACTAATTATTACTAATTATTACTAATTATTGGTAATTATTACTAATTATTGGTAATTATTACTAATTATTGGTAATTATTACTAATTATTACTAATTATTAGTAATATTTGGTAATTATTGGTAATTATTACTAATTATTGATAATTAATACTAATTATTGGTAATTATTGGTAATTATTACTAATTAATGGTAATTATTACTAATTAGTGGTAATTATTATTAATTATTACTAATTATTACTAATTATTGGTAATTATTACTAATTATTGGTAATTATTACGAATTATTGGTAATTATTTCTAATTATTACTAATTATTACTATTTATCGGTAATTATTACTATTTACCGGTAATTATTGAAAATTATTTTTAATTATTGCTAATTATTGCTAATTATTGCTAATTATTACTAATTATTACTAATTATTACTAATTATTACTAATTACAACTAATTATTACTAATTATTACTAATTATTCCTAATTATTACTAATTATTCCTAATTATTGGTAATTATTGGTAATTATTGGTAATTATTCCTAATTATTACTAATTAGTTGTAATTATTAGTAATTATTACTAATTATTACGAATTATTGATAATTATTAATAATTATTACTAATTATTGGTAATTATTACTAATTATTGGTAAGTATTACTAATTATTGGTAAGTATTACTTATTATTGGTAATTATTACTAATTATTGGTAATTATTACTAACTATTAGTAATTATTACTAATTATTGGTAATTATTACTAATTATTGGTAATTATTAGTAATTATTAATAATTATTCCTAATTATTGATAATTATTGTTAATTGTTCCTAATTATTAGTAATTAAATGAATAATTACCAATAATTAGGAATAATTACCAATAATTAGGAATAATAACATTATCAGTATATTTTATTATTAATATTAAAATAATATAATTTTCTAATTTATATACAATTTTCCTTTCATCTGTGTGTTTTCTATTTCCACATACAAATAATACATGTGGAGACAGCAAACACACAGATGAAAAGAGAATTGTATATATATAAAAAATTATATTATTTTAATATTAATAATAAAATATACTAATAATATAATAATGTTATTATTCCTAATTATTGATATTTATTACTAATTAGTAATATTTATTCTTAATTATTAATTTTTTTTACTAATTATTCCTAATTACCATTAACTATGAACAATACTAATAATTTAAATTTATTAAGTAATAAAACAATGTAAACATAATTAAATTACAACTAATTAAGAATAATTGAAACTAATAAAAAATTAAAAATAAATATTAAATTAAAATGAATATAAATACCTTGAAAATTGATCTGAAGTTGATCTCTGATCGTTCTTCAAAACTTTAATATCAACTCCGGAGAAAAAAATTAAACTTGAGAAAAACTGAACTTTAGAAAGAAAATTTTGAGAGAAGAAGAAGCTGGAGTTTGAGAATGATTTGAAAAAAACGGATGAGGGTATTTATAGGTTAGATTATTTGCGACGGGATACCCGTCGCAAATAATAGTATTTGCGACGGGTACCATCGCACATACCTTAGCAATCATTTATTACAGTCAATGGTTAAATAGTTATTTGCGACGGGTCCCGTCACAAATAACCACCTGCCGACATACTATTTGTGACGGGGGAATATTCCTGTCGCAAATACCTTTTACCTCCGCCAGTTATTTGCGACGGGAATATTCCCCCGTCGCAAATAAGTTTCCCGCGATTTGGCGCGCAAAGCGCGCCAGTCCTTTTGCGACGGGGAAAGCTATCCCGTCCCAAAAGGCTACTTATTTGCGACGGGCAAATACCCCCGTCGCAAATAAGTTTTTAACAAGACTATTTGCGACGGGAATAAATCCCGTCGCAAATAACCCGTCGCAAATACCCATTTTTCCCGTAGTGTATATTTATAATTTTATTAAGATGATATTGATATTAAATTTATAATTTTTGGGTTAAAATTATATAATAAATAACATTTTTCTATAAACTATATGTTACCTTAGGTAAAAAAAGTTACCACAGAAAAAAATGAAAAAAGTAAAGAATCAATGACTAGAAGACATAAAACATGCTTAAAAATAGTGTGGGGATGTTTGGTTGAGTACATGATAAACCTCATCACTTTTACTCTTAATTATTTAAAAATTTAATATCCACTTTTCTTGAGAGTGACTTCCCATTATTTTAAACTAATTGATATTTACAAAAATACCATCCCTTTTCACTTATTAAAGGGGCTCTCCTCTTATCACTTTATCTAAAGAAACCTAATTAGTTTATCCCAAAAATCTTTTCAATAATATCCTCCAAACTCATATCCAATTTAATTTGTTGTTTTTTCTTTCAAAATACCATCCCTCAAAATCTAAACACCATTTTCAAAGAAGATAACCCAATAAGTGAGATATAAATTTATAACCTCTCATTTACTTTTCTATTTACATATTTTAGCATATTATTATGAAACATTCATTTAAAAATATTATTATTATAATATCATTAGCATTATTATACATTTATATCACAATATTGATGGTAAAATAATTAAATTCCATCCCCTTTTCCATAAGAGAATCGAAAATGTGAATCATGTGTTCTGCGGACTACCGTCTCCACAACGCAACCCCTTTCATTTCACATCACCACCATTAAATATTGGTATAGAAGAATAATTTAAAAAATTATTGTTATATTTATATCATGTTCATGATTATAAAACAATAAAACATACTAACCCTTCCTGTTGTTCTATGTGAATTGAAATATTAAACCATATGTATGTATGGACGACCGCCTCTAAGGAACAATTGATTTTTACGTTTCTTTTCATCATATATTTACATGGATAGTAATTTTGATGGTATTACTGAAAAAATATGATTTTTATTATATCATTAAGGTTCTATTATTGAGAATTTTAGAGCCTTTTAAAGATATGATCAACAAATGATTATTGTTAATTATATCTTTCAAAACAAGTAAACTAAGAGGGAAATGATCTCTTATTTATAAGTAATGACTTTATATGAATTATATAATATTTATAATTATATTTAAATTATTATATATGAAACTAATAAGGTACTAAATAAGACCATTATTTTCGGGTATAATGATATTAAAACTAAAATGTCTAATAGTCTTCCATTAATCATGATATATTTATGTATGGGTCTGTTTAACCACCCACTTGAACAATACTATGAATTTATATAATAGATGAATATGTTAAATTATTTAGTATTATATTATTATATAAATATGTAACTAATGTTTTTTTAATTATATCACAGTTATATCAACATTTAACTCATCAATTAAGAATTCACCCAACGTTTATTTAGAATCTTTGAAACTTGCTCATCACTGATTTCATAAACACGGATAAAAAAAGATACCATAAAATGAGATTATGGATTTATAAAATATCATGGAACATCTATTATAGTACCTTATATGATCTAATTATTATGGTATTTTTTAAAATAATATATAGAAACACCAATTTTATAAACCTAGTTCAAAGCAATAAATATTATTTACAAATTTTTTAGAAAATAAGTAAAAAAAATACATATATACATATTTAAATAATCCGTGTAATATAAGAATATAAATATTTTTATTTAATATAATGGTTATTGGTTATTTATTTAATGATATTAATTTATTTACTTAGGATTTTTGGTGTAAGTGAAGAATGAATTAAGACTAAGGTAAAAGTTTTCATCTCAAATTTCTCTCTTTGTGACATGTTTGGTATTATGAACCTAATTTCATTTATGTGGTGTATATAGTATCTATTTGATTTATAATATCATGAATTAAATGTTAATAATGGTATTTTAAGTTCAAATATAACTCCACTCTTTCATGTGGTGTTTATTAAAGTGTTACTCATGTCACAATGGTTTTCTTAGTCTCAATTCTGATTATTTGAGACATGTTACATGTTTTGCACTATGTTTCCTTTTTATGAAGTTTTATTGATTTTAAACCCCATGATTTTTTTATACATTATTTTATTTTATTTAAGGAGACAAAATCATACAAATCATCTTTTTTTCTTAAAATTTCTTTTAACTCGAGTGTTACCCCCATCATAAGAGTTTTTGATCACTCAAAATTTTCATTGAATTATGATCACTAACATTAAATTATTTCATGTATGTTGTAAAAATTATACAATTTTATTCTATTATGTGTAAATCTGTAATTTTTTTAAAAATTAACCACATTAAACCCTTTTAAATTTTTCATTGTTTATGTATTATGTTTCTTATAAATGATATTGATAACTCAAATATCCTTTATTTGAGATATAATGTTTAATAGCGAACATTGATATTCCATACATGGGTTCTCCCACCCTAATACTTTATTATATTCTATTTTTTGTACCACTATGGGGAAAAAATATATTTTTATACAATTAATATTATTTTATTAATCTTCTAATGTTATTTTAAACAAATCTATTCTAAATATAATTAAAAGGGGTTGTCCTTTCAAATTCACATGTTTTATTTTCATCACCTCATTTAATCAATATAAAATGTTTGTATTTAAAAATTTCATTATTGTATATTGTTATTGAATGTAATTGTTTTAAAATGTTTTTTAATTCACCTTTTGAAAATTTATTTTGGAAGAGACAAATAACATCATCTTTTAGGTCAATGTTAAAACTGTTTTCTATAAGATCTTTTTAGTTTTCAATTACATTTTTATTTTCATTTTATAATAGATTTACCCTAATAGGGTTTATATTCCAATTTTTATACTCTAATATATTTTTATCTTTTGGGGGAATGAACTCATGGTTACAACCTATCCAATTCCGGACCATTTCATTGGTGGTATTGTAATAACCCTAAAAAATCACTCTTGGATCTGGTGCCAAAATTTAATATATAAATTTCAAGATTTGATATAGATAAACATGACAAGATTTTATCCATTAAAATCATATAACATAAAACTAAAACATTGGATCATTTACATACCCAGGTACATTTTATGTTTAGTTTTTTAGAGAATTTGGACATACTATTAAATAATAATACCTATGTCTTTAGGTGATACCTCTTCCACCATAACCAGACTATCTAATAGCACATTATAACTTAAAAATGTCCCAAAATATTATTCATTAATGAAAATTTTCTAGATAAAAATCAATTAACATCATTATTCCTAACTTGGTGAATATGATACTTAAGAAATGTGAGCTCAAAAACATAGTAAAGATGAATATATGTATTAATAATTGAATTTAATAGGTGATAATAAGATGATAATAAGGGTATGTTTTAAAAATAAAATTGTATAATCACAAAATAAGATAATTAATACCCATCCAATGGATCATAAAGCATGAAACATTCAAAAAATCTAAAACATAAGTCTAGATTCAAATAAGTCAATAATCATGAGCCGAATGGAAACAATCTTCAAATAAATCATCCACTATAAAATGATGCGAAAATAATGAAATAATGATGGTAACTTGGTATATGATTTTCAAATCACTCTTTCAATCAGTTTTAAAAATGGAATAACCTACATTGTAAATTCCAACAATATCTAAGGAGAAACCTATAACTAGTTAACTCTATCTTTTTACCCAATGTATTGTATATCTATATTGGGATCACCCATCATAATGAGCTATATCAAGATCATCCATAATATAAAAAATATAATAGTAGCATAAAATAATCATAATCCATGAAATTTTCTATTCCTTAACATAATAATGACCACTACACTTTTATAGCTTGATTTACTTGTGGAAAAGAAATGGGTTCCTTGAAAATCTCTTTAAAAAATCATAATCAATCCAAAAAAATAATATTGTGGATATAATTGCTAAATACACATTTGGTAAAATAATTTTAATCAAGTTTCATTTTCATTTATTAATATAAATACCATATAAATATCATTAAAAACATTCTTGAAGAAAATCCCATTCCCCTTTGAAAATTACATTTAAAAACTAAAAATTCATAAAATATTGTGAAAAAAATTTTATTTTTAAAATAAAAATAAAAATTTAAGAATAAAAATTTAAATAAATTATTTTTCATGGTGTTTGGATAATCCATTAATTTCATAAATTTTAAAAATAAAAATAATTTTCTAATTTTTGTAAAGATAGTAAAAAGAGACACATGTAGAAAGCATTAAGAAAATTTCATTGAAATCCCCTTAAAATAAGGTCAAAAATATATAAAATAACTTTCAGAGATGTTTTATGTTTAAAACATAAAAATATTGAAAACAATTTTGGAAAACACGAATATGGAAGAAAATGATTCAAATTTATAACAAAGATAGAATATCAGTATCACTTACAAAAAATATTCTTGATGCTTATTTCATCAATAAGGGAGGAAATGGAAATTAAAAAACTTACCCTAATTCATAAAAAGTTGATAATAATAGATATTTTTATCATTAAAATAATTTCATATATCCCTCCTAATGGAATATTGAATATAAAAAATATTGAATCAAGTTGAGATTGTATCATAAAAATCCTTTCCGTTTTCGTAATTTTTGAATCATTAGACCATGAAGGAAATGAATTAAAATGAAAATTTAAAAACCATTAATATAATGAGGTAAATTAATGAAAATTTAAAATTTTAGTATATACAACGCATAATATAAGAAATGTTCATAACATAAACTTCTATCCCAAATAAAGAAAGTTTGAGACGAATAACCCTCACAAAGATCTTACATTGAATTGAAAATTATCCAATAGAGAGGATATTTAAAAAAAATTAAATACAAAAGAAAAATATTAAATAAGTCATAAATCAAATAAATCTAATTTCAATGATAATCCTATCATGATATAATCAATTAATAATAAGTATAACCCAATGAATGAAAATTGAGTTAAGAAACCCCTTACAAATTTGGTAACTTTTAAATAAAACCCCCTTGGATTAATTAACATTAATTTAAACAAAAAATATCACAATGAATGAATTATAAGTGGTATAAAATATCAAATGGGTAGTATATAAACCATATAAAATAAATTAGGTGCATAACATTTAAATACGCCTTAGTGAAGAGAAATTGAGATGGAATCCCCTACCTTGAGTCGAGACGTGGCATGCATGTCCTTTAACTCATGTATAATAAAAATAAATAAATTATTTACTTGTTATAAACCTTTAATGTTTATTAATTTATTATTAAACCATTTATTTCATTTATTACAGTGATATATTTAATTACATAATTGGATATGTTTACATCAGATGTTTTGTGGACAATCGATTCATAGTTGAAAAACAAATCATTATATTGAATGTGATCAATTTTATCCCTATTAAATAATATATAGAATAATAATCATGATGTATTTATCTTTTTTTACATTAATTATTCTTTTAAAATGAACCATGAAATTTGGTTATGAAAAATTATTTATGTTACAATCGTGGAGATGATAGGCCCCATAGGGAACAGTTTAGTGGTTCAGACCCTGATGTTCCTATGGTGGTGTGTTTGGGAGGTCTCAGTTTTATGTATTTATGTCTTCATATTTATTTCCTTTTTACCCACCTCACTAAACCTACTATAATAATCTAATGGAGATGGCATGTTGTATGTACACATGAGTAGAATATCCATTTTTAATAAAACTTGAGAGAAATAAGGTAAGTATTACTTTATCTTTATATAATGATTACTATATAATAAATATCATATAATATATTTAAATACTTTATATATATCATCCGTGTTATTAGATGAGGAAAAATGAATCACATCACTTCTTTGATCTAGTAATCCATATGTATACACGGACGACATTATCATTTTTTAATGGATGGAATGGTAAGAAAATAAATGATTTATTATCTTTATAGAATGATAATTTTTTCAACAATATCACATATACAAATAAAATTCATCATTATAAGTATTAGTGTGATTTGGGTATGGAATCAAATTACATTGGTTTGTGAGGCGATAATCCATTGTACAGAATAATGATTGTTTCATTTCCCATTTGAAAGAATAATGATATGGATTAAGGTAAATAAATTAATATAATAACATATTATCATGTAGTATATAATTATTTTATTATATAATAATTTGTAGAAGAGTTTTTAAAGAGTTATACGAATTCATAATACTAAAACATATAGTTAAAAGCTATACATATTCTTCAGACAACAACCCTTTATTTATAACTTAAGCCCTATATTGTTGATATTATTCCCAAAATAAGACATATAGGATGTGGGGATGGATATTAGGAAGACTTTTTGGTATATATTGTCTAGTTAATATATATTAAAGTGTGGAGAGGAGAGGATAGGGGCTGTATTTTATAAGTGAGGAGGGTGCAATTTTAGTATCACATGAAATATTATAAAAAAATATGTTTCGAAATCATGTAAAATTGTTTCAAATTTACAATGATTAAATTATAATGGGGATATGATATAAATATTATCATATAATCAAATTTTTATAGGTTTATATGTCATTTTAAACATTATATTTTAGATTAACCCATTTGTTAATTGTTTTTAACCTTAACTGTGGTAATAAATTTTATAATATTAAAGGGTTATAAATTTATTCATAAGTTAAAAATTAGATCATTAATGTCCAAGAGAAAAAAATTACAATTTATAATCCTATTTCTCTAATTTCATGATTTGTTTTTAGATAATGTAATAAAATATTTTTTTGATAAAATATCATTAATGTCATTTTTGAAACTATTTATTTATTTTGACTATAAAGAAATCCAGATAAAAATTTAATTAGAATATATAATTATAAAACATCACTAATATGATATATATATCTATAAAATTTCTGGTACATTATAACTCACCCAAAAAAATTACTTTTTGAGTTTTTAAATTCCTTTACTTTCTTTTTATAATGTTTGCACAAGCACTATGCATGAATTGCATACAAATTTAAGGTAGATATTTCATCAATAAAAAATAAATTACGAAAATAATAATAATTTAATTATGATTAAAATTATCCCTAATATTTTTTAGATAATTATTATCTATATGTGAATATTTAATAAAATTTTGAAATTTAGAGTGTGATATTTTGATATTTTTTATGTAAAATAATATATAAATCATTTTCAAAGAATAAAGAACAAAAATTTAAATAATTTTTCATATTTTTTTATTATGGTCGAAACCATCTCATAATATATATTAAATTGAGGTTTTAGGGTTATTTTTACTCCTTAGAAGATTAATTTTAACATGAATTAATTGATTTACCCTTACCAAGGTAACAATATTTACTAATATTACTATTTATAATGATAAAAAATAAAAGGAAAATATTCAAAAAATTTCAACATCCTACTTCCAAAAAATGGGATTCATTTTTCAGGATTCAATTCCTATAACTATAGGATATCAATTTTAATATAAATTTATATTCTGTAATGGAAAACAAGTTTTTTGAAAAATGTGTTCTAAGTCCAAAAATAAACTTAAACTAAAATCATGTATAATAATTATTAAAATGTAACTAATTTTATTATTTATATTTAATGAGGTATTATCTTTCTTTTAGAAAATATTAAAATCATAATGGTAATTTTTTACTGAAAATATAAGACAATTTTACCAAAATTAGTATTTTTCACTTTTCACTAAAGAATCAATCTATTTAGAAAAATTTCCAAATTTAACCTTTAGATAATTTCGATATTATAAATTAATATATGGTATTATTTTTATCAAATAGAAATTTTAATGTTTTTAGAAATTAATTATAATATCTTCTCAGAAAAATCAATAAAAACCATTTATAAAGAAAACATATTTTAGAAGAATAAAATCACTTTACTAAAAATTGAGTACTTATTTACTAATAATTAATCTTTAAAATTTAATTGATTTGTACCATTAAATATATATATCACAATATAGTTAATTTTATTTACATCCTCCAATTGAATGACTAGTCTGTAATTAAATGAGTTAAACACTAACATTCTGTGGTTATTTTTAGATTAGTGTTGTGTGTTGTATACTATTACAAAAATAGTATTATTTTAAAATATTAGAGTTTTATATTCTACCCCATTTAATAAATTTCAAAATATTAATTATAAGTTGAGCTCATAAATAAATATTTTTACATGTGAAACTACTTTTGTTTAAAACCGACATCATAAAAAGGTTAAAAAACCTTCTGTTGAAAATATGGAAAGGTAAATATAAAGGTTATCTGGAATGAAACATAACTTGGTTTCCAAATATGATAAAATTGTTAGGATGTAAAAATATAGGTATAAAGGAAGACGTTAATGTCCAAATAATGATTGAGAGTTATATAGAACATTGCTCTTGAAAAAGTGAATTATCATGCGAAATTCAATGACCTTCAAACCATCAATCAATGATGTGTGAAAAAGACCATAAATTCCTCATAAATTAATGAAATAATATTCTATCATTTCTTCAGTATACTTTAACTATATTTATGTAATTACTTTAACTTATATACTAATAACATAAGAAAATATGTATACACTATTATTCTTTAAATCGATAAACTCTATTTCATCCTTTGGTTACATGTTTCAAAAAGACTACACCTTTATCTCTTTTTTTACTCCAAACCATGAGTATGGTTATTTAACACCTGATGCACTATAATCAGTTTTTTATTGAACATGAGGTATGTAAATGGATGAAAATATATTCTTCATATCATTACTATAAACAAAATTGTTAACCCAGGATAAAAGAACACCCAAAATGAATAAACCTTAACATAAATAAATAATACATTAATATCCAAAACAGTAATAACACAAAATGTTCAACATAGATCATTCCATAAATAAATAACCCAAGATCCAAATTAACCTAAATAACTTCAACATTAAATGATATTTTAACCCTAAAGTTATTTCTTACCTTTTATCTTATATCCCAAAAAATATAATAATTTTTTTTGAAATAATTCTTTATGTTAAATATAAAATTTATATATCTCTCAATCTAATAAATCATTTCCAAAATTTCACTAATCAACTTAAAATAAAATCAATTAAAAAAAGGGGTGTCTATGCCTTTAAACATTTGAACAAACAAAAAATTATAAACCCATGGTTATGTCCATAACTTTTAAGTTAACTTCACATATAAAAATCGTAATATCTAAAGTTATGTAAACCCTCATCTGATACAGACAATAATATCCCCAAACCCGTACTTTCAAATTTTGTAATAAAAAATAATCATTATATTTCTAGATTTGATACTGATAAACATGGAATAATTTTAGCCATTCAAAACATATAACATCAAACATTAATATTATATCACTTATGCACATGTAAATTTTAGTTTTAGGGTTTTATAGAAATAGTAAAAAATCTTACTTGACAATACCCATGTCCTTAAGTGGTACTTTTTTACACTACTCCCTGATTTTCTTATACCACATGAATTCTTCAACATCACCCACAAAATAAATTACACATGAAACATTTCAAGATAAAAATCATCGAACACAATTTTTCATCACTTGGGAAAAAAGAATCCATATATGGGTGAGCTAAAACACTTAGTTTGGGTAAGTGTAAGAATTAACAATTTAATGACATAAGTGAGAATAACATGAATATAAGGGTATGATGACATAATTAAATTGAATGAGTGTAATGTAAGATAATTCATACCAATAAAAACATGGATCATAAATCAAGAAACATGGTATAATGATTTAACATAAGACATGAATTATATAATTCAATAATCAGGAGTTGAGTAAAAATAATCATCGATCAAAGGATCCTTTAAGAAATTAAGAAACTATAAATTTAAACTTTTAGTAACTTGGAACATCATTTTCATATCACTCTTAAAATAACTATTTTAAAGGGATTAGAAAACTAGATAAATTCCAAAAATATCTTAGAAGAAACCTATAACTAATTAACTTTATCTCTACTTCCAATGCATTAGAGAGATCTATTAGGATCACCCATCGACATGAGCTATATTAGGATCACCAGAAATCATAAATAATTTTCAAGAACCATAACATAATCATAAAACCTGAAATATTAAAAATTTCTAAATAAATATAACCATTGTTTTTTCATATCTTGATTTACACAAGAAAAAAAAACAGTTTCTACTAAAATCTATTTGAAAAAATCACAGTACATGCAAAGAAAGAATAAAGATGGAATAGGTACAAAAAATCCTTAGTGGATCCTAATTAAAATTATGGTTTATTGTTTTTATGAATATAAATAACCTATAAAGGTTATTAAAATCCTTTTTTATGAAAACCAACTTTCCACTTTGAAAACAACTTATTAAAAATAAAAATTTAAAAAATGTTGTTAAAATAGTTTTATTTTAATAGAAAACTAAAAAATTATAGTTTAAGCTTCAAATAATGTAAAATATATGAAAGTAGGAAAATCAATTAATGTCACAAATGATAAAAATGAAAATTCTTATCGAACTTTTGTAAAGAGAGTCAAAAGTGACCCATGTAGAAAATATTAAGAAATTTCCTTTTAAAAAGTTTTAAAAGAAGGTTAAAGATTATGTAAAATAAATTTAGGAAATAATCTATTTTTAGAAAACAAAATCCTTGAAAACATTTTATGAAACACAGATATGAAGAGAAATATTCCCATTCTAAAATAAGATACATGATCAATATCACTTACAAACAAAATTCTTGGTGTTTCTTTAATAAATAATCTAGGAATTGGAAATTAAAAATTTAAACCAAATTCATAACTATAGGAAAATAAAATAGATTTGTTTCAATAGATTAATATCTTATGATCCATCCTAAAGGAACAATGAACATAGAAAATCTCAACAAAAGATGAGTTGATTTCAAAAAATTCCTTACCTTTTTTTAAACTTTTTAATATTAAGCACATGAAATAGATGAATTAAAATGAAACTCTAAATACTGATAATATAAGTGAATCTATGGTATAATATATCAATGTTTAGTATATATACGTCATAAAGGAATATAGGATCTTGATATAAACTTATTTCTTAAAGAAAGAATATTTTATTTCAATAGCCCTTTGAAATAAATTATCATTGAATTTAGAATTAATCAATTTAGTGATTATGTATAATAAATGTAAATAAACAAAGAATAAACGAAATAAAAAAATAAAAAAAATTCATTTCAGACATAATCTTTTCATGATATTATTAATGAATAATAAGTTTAACCTAATGAGTTGAAATTGAGTTAAAATCCCTTTACAACTTTAGTAACTTTCAAATTCAAACCCCTTGGATGATGTAACTTCATTTTTAACATATGATATCATGAATTTTGAAGTTTTAATGATATTATTTGTAAATGGATTATTATTTACACCATATAAAATATATTAGGTTCATACTATTAAAATCTGTGTCAATAAAGGTAAATTGAGACGAAACCCCTTACATCGAACAAAAAATTTCCATGTATGTCCTTTAAATCCTATATAATAAAGTTATATAAATTATTTTCATTGTTGTGAGCCTTTTTAAGGATTATGAATTTATCATTAAACCATTTTATCCGTTTATTACAATGAAATATTTAATTACTTAATTGGGTTTGTTTTGGTTAGACATTTTGATGATATTCAGTTCATAGTTTCAAAACACCATCGATATATTGACCATAGTCAAATTTATATCCATTATATCATCTAAAAAATAATAATAATTCCATAAATATTTTTTTTTATAAATTTATTATACTTTTAAAATTTTAAATGAGTGATTTTTATGAAAAATTAATTATGTTACAATCGTATAGACAGTTTTCCATATGTATGCATGAGTAACGTTTCTATTTTTAAATGAATATTAGTGAAATAAGGTATGTATTATTTAATATTTATGTAATTATTATTTTATAAAAAATATCATATTATCTCTTTAAATACCTTATATTTACCATCCATGTGACACACTGATAAAAAATGAATCACATCTCTTCATGGAGGTGGTAATCCACACGTACACATAAACAATGTTATCATTTTAAAATTGATGGAAGGGTAAGAAAATATATGATATATTATCATTAAATACAAATAATTATATCATGTATATTATATATAAAATTTAAATCGATCATTATAACCATTCTTGGGAGGTGGTGATGGAAAATGAATTACATCTGTCCATGAGGTGGTAATCCACCATATGCCTGAGTGAAGGTTTCATTTACCATTTTATGGAATGAAGAGATGGGTTATGGTTAATCCATTAAAATAACAACATATAAGTATTTATTATATATTTTTGTTATTATATCTCAATTCAAATAATATTATTTAAATATAAAGGAGAATAAATAAAAATAAAACATTTAGTTAAAACTTATACCTTTTATCCTAACAACCCCCTTTGTTTTATACATTATTCCATATAAGGTTTTAATTATACCCAAAATAAGACCTATAGGTATTGGGGACGGATTTTAGGAATGGATTTAGTCATGCATTGGACAAAATAAATGGCTCTTTATATATATAGTGAAGAGGATGTGGTGTCTTCTTTAATAAGTGAGGGATGGACACCTTAGAAAATTCAAAAATGTTATTAAATAACATGTGTCTAAATCATTAAAAAGGGTTAAAATTGTTATTTATTAGAATATATAGAATATATTTTCTCAATATAATAATATAATCAAATATTTACATGTTTAGATATAATTTTAATCCTTATATTTTGGATTAACCCCTCCATTAATTGTTTTTAACCTTAACCACGAATACTTTTTAAACATTAAAGGGTTACAAATTTACGTCTAAATTAAAAATCAGATATTAAAGGGAAAATGGATGAAATTAAAAACCATTTATAAATCTAATTTTCCTGTTTGATGTTTTTTTATATTTTTTAGACAATTTAATAAAATATTATTTTCCATAATGTATCATTAATGTTATTTCTGACACTATTAATTTTATTTTACATTAAATACATCAAGATAACAATGAAAATATAATATATTATTTTAAAAAATCCATCATATAATATATATATCTATATAATTATCAATATTCCATAAAATATCCAAAAAAATTCTTTTAATGTTATTAAAATCATTAACTTCATTTTTCTACTACTTTCACATGACATATTCCACTACTGCATAAAAATTTTATATAGTAATTCATCACTAAAAAATAAATTACAAACATAAAATTAATTTAGTTTTCTTAAATATAAATTTTAATATATTTTCATAAAAAAATTTATGCTTATGGGAAAATATAAGAGAAATTTAATTGTAAGAACGTTATATTTTTTTTTATAAATTAAAATAGTATATAAATAATTTTCAAATAAAAATGAAATAAAATATCCATAACATAAAATATTGGATGACTATGGTATAAAATACATATAAAATAGTGTAAAGGTGTGATTCAGGGTCATTTTTCGGCCTCATAAAATTAATTTTAACCTTAATTACCTGATTTACCCTTACTGATGTAACAAATATTTACTAAAGTTACTATTTGTAATAGAAAAAATAGAAATAATATATTTTCCAATTTTTAAAATCATGATTCCAAACATGGGATCTATTTTTTAATATTTAATTCCAAAAATTTTAGAAAGGTTTTTTATATAAATTTGTAAAATGAAATGAAAAATAATTTTTAGACAAATGTGTTTTTATGCTTATACATGAACTTATACCAAAATCAAGTATAATGATGATTCAAAACTTATTAATTTTACTATATATATATAAATAAGTATTATTTTTTAACCTAATTTAAATCATAATTGGTATTTTTAATGAAAATAAATTATTGTTTTGTAAAAATCTATATTTTTCACTATTTACCGAAAAATCAATATTTTTTAGAAAAATCTTAAAACTTCACCCTATGAAAATTATGATATAATGATTTAAAAAATATATCATTTATATGAAATAAAAATTCCATAAGTTCAAGAAATTAATTATAATATTGTCTCACAAAAATAAATGAAAACCACTTATGAACAAAATTTATAATTTAAGAATAAAACGACTTCACTAAAAATTAAGAGATTATTTCCTATGTAAATTATAATATATTTGTATTGAGTTGGATTTTTATATAAATTTCATATTTTTGTTTATCCTATTATGGAACTACAATTTAACAGCTGGGTTATAACTATAGTATTTAAATAACAATATTTCATGGTTCGTTTAACCTCAATGTTGCATGAGGTACAAGATATCAATCATAGAGTTTTTTAGATATCTAAGTATTCCTGAATAATTATTTTGAAAGGATTTTTTTCATTTATTTCAATATACTTTCTTTGTTTTCTTTATTATACTGGGGTTACATTCTTTTGACCATTTACTATCTATCCTTGGATGGATTATGAACATCTTATTCCATTATTAACTTTACTATATACTAATTTTATTATATGGTGTAAACATATTAGTTCGAAAAATTTATATTGGAGGATTTTTTCCAAGAAAGAACTATTATTTATTGATATGGGGGAAATTATCAATTTTTGGTATAATATTGTTCTAATACAAATGAATATTTTAAAATTTTTAATTTATTGTTCGACCATCCACCTTCTCTCTTTGTATGTGTTATAATTAGGTTATCCCTTTTATTTAAATTATGGGAAGTATTAAAATTTCATTTATTATTATTATAATACATATGATTATTGGACGGATGACTGTGTATCATTTCACTATCAAATTTCTTTATTTGGATGTGTTATGATAATGTTATCCTTTTTATTGATATGTGGAGATGTATTGAGATTTATGATGATTATTGACCGTTAACACATGTTTATTATTTATTGATATTCTATATCTTTCATTAGATAGATATGCATGATTTTTTTTAGTAAAAGGTTCCATAGGTAATAGTATGAAAAGTATTTTTGACTCTTATGGTGAATTCATTAGACTTAATTAGGTGATGGGTGGGGCCTAGAATTATACAGCCCCTCAACGCGTCGAATGTATCATGAGGCGAAACAAATTTAGTTTTGGTGTTTGCCCCTTCCCATAAAAATATAGTGTCTTGGAACAAGGCCTTGATAATAGTTGTTTAATGTTTGACATTATTCATTCCATCAGTATGAGATAATTAATTATTGATATACTTATTTTAATTTAATGTCATGGATATATCATGATCTTAATTTGTTTTGATTATTAAATTATTTTGATTATCTATTCCTACCATATTATTTATTCCATGATCCTGTTTTGGACTGCTTCATATATATGTTTCCCTTACTGATCATTTCATCTCACCCATTCTTATGTTTCAATTTTCCTTAGTTATGAATAAAAACAATTCATGTAAAAATTTTATTGGGATAAAAAACGTGAAATAATTTATGGTAGATGGTGAACACCCATTATGGATTAAGCATCATATTATTTAATGAAAATATGTACTCCTGATACAAATAACATGGTATTTGTTAGTTTTTTTTTACTAATTCACCAAATATATCAACATAAATTGTGTTGAGAATTTATATGATAAAATATTTTCTTTAAGTTGAGTCATTAAGTGATTTTTATATGTATGAATTTATAGTTGGTATAAAAGTAAAAAGGTAATGTTTATGTTTATGAAAGATGATTCAAGAGTGAGGTCCCAAAGCATAACAATTGGTATCAAATGAATAGATTAGATAAATATAAATATTTGGATGTTTTTTGGATAAGTTAAGGGTTAATAAGTTAGGGTTGATCATAAGTTGAATGGTATAGATAACCCTTTGGGAATTATATTATTTATTTTTATTCTAATAATTCACATTTTATTTGGGGATTAGGATAATAGAACTTTAGTGGAAACCCTAGGGATAAGTATACGTGAAAATTAAAAGTGTCGGATAACATCCTGATGTTTTGGAAAAGCCAATATTGTTTGATTCTTCAGGAAATTACATCCTTGTATGGGTACTATAATTGAATGGATGCTCTATCATATATATACCAAGGGTAATGACCCCAAAAAGGGTAGATTGGGTTTTAAATAATTCATCACTAGGTCCATGATAAATAGGCTTAACTACACATTTGGTTTGACACTCTTGGGGAATATTATTTTGTCAAACACAATCCCTTTATAAGACATTATGAGGAATTTGAATATGTTTAGGTTAGATATGATAATTGGATATTGACATCTATGAAACAGATTAAAACACACATATTCATAAGTTAGAGCACATATTAATTAAAATGTTCTTTCCTAGATAAGGAAAAACTTATATTTTTAGAGAAAATATATCAATGATTTTGAAATATATAATATTTTATGGAATTCCATGTTAATTTGGGATCCCTATTTTGAGGATTAGGCTAAGAAGTATGAGATAACCTGACTCAAAGTAACCTAGGTTGAACCTAGGATGATATATATTGAGCTATGAGTGATTTGGTTTTAACTAATAGAAATATATTCTTATAAGAATGAATAATTTCAGTATCCAATAAGTTAAATTAATAATGGTAAATCCTATTCTACTACTAGTTCTAGGAGTTGGTCTTGAAAATAAATGGGAAGAAGGTACACATATCCTACACTCAAGAGTTATGGATGCCTTATTGGATTCTAATTCCATCCAACTAAGTGTACTTAGAATGTTTTTAATGAGTATTAAATTACTAACCTAATGACTTGATTATTTAGTGGAATGATTATTTTATACCAAGTTGATATTTTGGAAAAAATGAATCTTATTGTATATCTCGTAGGTGTAATTGAGGTGATTTAGGCAATGGATTTACAATTTCTTCAATGATACTATATTCATTGATTCAAGGTAAGATTACCCCCAAAAAATTAATTGTAGTAAAATGGATGGGGTGGTTGAAATACACAAAAAATACTATAGATAGATATTAACATCACTACATTGATATAAGACATCAAAAATTCATTTTCTTCATCATCCATTAATGCAGTGCCTTCGCATATAGGACTTGATGTAACTAGGGAAGATAAAAGTACCAATCCAATGGTGGAACCAAAATATAAATCCCAAACACTTCTAATTTAAAAATAATATATTTAAGTGAGTCCAAAAGGGGGAGGCCAACATGGGACCCTATGGATGGGAATAGTTTGATATTTAGGTTCGACTCCCCTTAGAAAGCGAGTCTATGCAGCATGTGTGGGAAACAG
The DNA here is from genome assembly GCA_963277665.1 of Viscum album. Lineage (NCBI taxonomy): Eukaryota > Viridiplantae > Streptophyta > Magnoliopsida > Santalales > Viscaceae > Viscum > Viscum album. The sequence goes on from OY728151.1 coordinate 573,928,136, forward strand.
TTTGAGACATAGAAAGAACTATTTGGGAATATGAAGTGTTAACTAGAGAAGATGTGTTATGGTATACATCGGCCACAAACATTCACTCAAGAGGTCTTCACATAGAAGGTAGCATAGGGACCAGTGCAACAGGAAGGTGAAGAGATTGGTGGTATTTTGTTGAGGATGGGTACATAAGGGATGAATATATTTTAAAGGGTGTACGATGGTTAAATGGTGTCAGGTAAGCTGAAAAGGGATTATATGGGTCTAAATGTGGATATGAATAAGGCTTATGAGGAGGAGTATAATTTTTTATTGGAATCATCATTTGACCTCAACCTAACAACAACACAACTATTTTGAATAAGCTTGCAGGACTAGGGACATATGTGTGTGGTATGTCGATTTCTGTGCATCAGTATACAAACAAATTAACAAAATAAAGAATCAAATTTCATACAACCTATTTATAATCTATTATTAAAAGTCTGACTAAAAAACCAAGGAGAAATAAAATAGTTCATAACACCAAACCTTGGGTGGTATTTTACTCAATTGGTCGAAAAAAATCGATAGAGAGATATGCCTATAGGTGAGTTTTCTAGCCTTCCCTATTTTAGTAGTGTTATCTCACCGAACCATTTCTACCTTATGGATACCCTTATAATTATTTTATTTAAAACTTTTATGCCAAAATTTATTTATGGTGGGGAAACTGTAACACCCCGTTATTTTAAAATATTGTTACCTTTAAATAAGTCTCTTTTTCCGATATCTTACTCTGCACGCAACATCAAACATTCAAAAAACTGTGATATATTAACATAAAATATAAAAATTTTAGTATAGCTGTTAAAACCTTGTAATTGAATTAGTGGGAATGAATAGGGGTAATATATTTATGAAATATCAGTAGAAAAAAAATTATACATTTAATATAAATGATATTCAATTAGAATAACTAAAATGTTGAATATAGTCATTTTATGCTTTGTTGTGTATTTTTATAAATATTTACTTTTTATGTGATATGAATTTTAATTTTAGGAATCCTATTATTAATATTGATAAATTTATTATACGAATAGTTTTATTAATATTAATTCAAATTGTATGCAATTGTAAATATTAATTAAAATAATATTCTAATAAAAGCTATGTTCTTATAAAGATACTTCTATATTATATCTTAACATTTTATTTAAAAGTAAAAGATAGAAAAATTAGAATTATAATTTTTAAAAATAAAAAATATTTTTGGATTAATTATAGTAATATTTTCTTAGGGTAAATTTTTATGATTTTTCAAAAAGAATGATTTCTAGGTGAATAGTGAAAAATATCACTCTTATAAATAACCAAGATTTTATGATATTATAATTATTTTAGTATAAATTTGAAATTCCTGAAAAATAATTATAAGAGGAAATATTAATTATATATGCGACTTTATCATTTTAAAAATGTTTTACTTAATTTAAAAAGCCATATTTTATATTTTAGAACATAAGTAATATTTTCTCAAAAAATATTTTTATTATAAAATAAATTTTTTATTTTAAATTTATTTTTATAATAGTTATAAATTTAATAAAATTTAATTTATTTTTTATTTATAATAAGTGTGTCAAAATTATATAATAAGTACTATTTTATTTTTGGAGATAAAGGATAATTTACTTTAGGTAAAAACAAGTTACCATAGTAAAAGCTAAAATGGTAACAGTAAAAAATCTATGAGTAAAAGACCTAAAACGTGTTTAAAACATATGGTGGAATGTGTTTTGTGTAATTTATTAACCTTATCACTTCTCATATCCATCATTTATCAATATTTATGGCACATTACTTGATAATGACTTCCCATTATTGAAAACTTTTGGATATTTACAAAAATGGTGTCCGTTTTAACTTACAAAAGGGGTTCTCAAACCCTCACTTTATCTCTCACAACAACCCCATTATTTAATACCTAATAATACCCAATAATATCCTAAAAAAACTTATATATCTTAATAGGGTTTTGGTCTTCTCAAAATACCAAACCTCAAAGGTTTATCCCCCCTTGCGTAGGAGATAATCCAAGATGTGGTGTATAAATTTATAACCACTCCTTTAATTTTATATTTCTTTATGGATACCTATTATTCCATAAATTTAATTTCACTATTTTAAAATTATAAACTATATTATTATTATACTGTTATTTTATTATAATTAAGGTAAAATTTCTAAACACCCTCTCTTTTTCCATTTATAAAAACAAAAACTTGAATCTTGTGTTGTGCATATTGCCACCTCCACGATGCAAGGTGTTCCATATCCCTTGAATGTATCAATATGATATTATAAAAGTGTAATTAAATAAATAATTTTTATTTTTATATCATTCTATTTATTCTTAAATAATAAACCGCATTACTCTTTCTTCTTATTCTATAGAAATTGAAATCATAAATCAGGAGTACATGGGAACTACCGCCTAAATAGAACGATGGATTTATGTTTTTTATTTCATATCAGGTTTACATGGATGGACATGAGGATTGGATTAAAGGAAAAACATTATGTTTATAATGTCTTCATGTTTTTGTTATGGAAAATTGTAGAACCTATTAATTATATTATCAAAACTTAATTTTCATTAATTTAATATTTTAAAACAAGAGAATATAGAGGAAGATGATCTCATATTTCCAAGTAGTGAATTTATATATATTATCATATCTTTTAAATTACTTAAAATTGTGATATTTTTATCTAATATGTTCAAAATAAGATTATTACTATTCTATTATAATTATATTGCTACTAAACCACCTCAATATCATTCATTAATCATTGTAGGTTGATGTTTATGTCATTTTCCTCACATACTTGACCAATACAATGTATTTATATCATATAAGAATATGAAAAATTATTCACTAGAATAATATTATAGGAATATATATATATATATATATTTGGTTTTTTAATTTAATATTATTATTTAACTCGTCAATTAATAAATCACCCTTTATTCATTAAGAATCACTGAAATACTCTCGTCGTTGATCTCAACCTGATGCATCATAACAAAATCTACAATGAAACCAAATTATAAATTTAAAAAATATCATGGAACATATAATAAATTACCTTGTATAATCTAATATTTAATGAATTTTAGAAAATAATAGATACCAAAACCACTTTTATGAAACTAGTTCAAAGCGATAAAGATTAATTACTCTCGATGTTGAAAATATGTAAAGAATTAACTAATATTAATATGTATAGAAGGATTTTAAATTAAGAGTATAAAATGATTACATTTATGTATAATGTTATAGACTATGAATTTAATGAACTTAATTTAACTGTTAATGATTATTTGTTTAAGTGGATAATGAATCAAGGTCGAGGTAAGGGATTTCGTATCAAATTTCTATATTTAGAAATGATTGGTATTATATACCTAATTTCATTTATTTGGTTTATATAATACATATTTGATATATCATATCATGAATTATCTTTTAATCATGGTATTTTATGTTCAATTACAAGAAATATCTTTTAGGGGGTTTTTATTAAAGAGTAATTCATGATATAAGGGTTTTATTGGTCTCAATTATTATTCTTTGAGGCATGTTTCATGTCATGCATTATGTTCCCTTGGTATTGTGTTCTATAAATTTAATACCCCATGAATTTTCTATAAATTATTTTCTTGTATTTAATGGGTTAAAATAATCCAAATCAAGTTCTTTTCTACATATGTATTTTGAATCAACTGTTAACCCAATTGTAAGAATTTTTGGTAACTCGATTTTTGTTCATTGACTTAAGATAATTCAATAGATATTATTTCATATAATTTGGGTAAATTATAAAAATTAAATTTTTTTTTTGGTATTCTATATTTTTTTATATTTTTACAACATAAACCCCTTTTCAAATACATCATTCTTAGTGGATTATGTTTCACATAAGAGATATTGATAACTAAAATATCATTTCATTGAGTTATATTGTTTCATATTGAAATTTGATTTCCCATTCTTGGGTTGTACCACATTAACAAATTATTATATGTTATTTTATATATCTTTTTGGGGAAATAATATATATTTATACAGATGAATGTTATTTTACTATTCTTATAATGTGATGTTTGAAAAAAGGTATTCTAAAAATAAAAATAAGGGTTTTCCCTTTCACATTACAATATTTTTTATTCCCAACCAAATTTATACAAGATAAAATTTATGAATTTTAAGGGTTCAATTTTTGGATATTATTTTTAAAATTAATGGGTTTCAATGTGTTTTTAATTCACCTTTTGTAAAATACTTTTGAAAGTCACATGTAATATCATCTTTTGCATCATTGTAAAAATGTTTTATAAATGATCTTTCAAGTTTTAACATCTATTTACATTTTAATTTTAAATAGTTTTTAACCTAATATGGTTTATGTTTCATTTTTTATAATGTAATATATATTTATATTTTGGGGTAATGAACTCATGGTACTAAAGAATCCAATTATAGAACTGTTCTTGGGTGTTATCATTCAAGAAGTTTTTTAAAGGATATTTTTCATCTTGATCAATATCTTTATAAGTTTCCCTTAGTACATTAGGGTTATTTTATTTTTCTACCATCCACTTTATTTATTTGGAATTATTATGATCATTTTATTCTATAATTGTCTTATCCATGTAATCATTACCCTATATAGTGTGAAGATATCATTTTATGAAACTTATATTAGCGGATGTTCACCTTGAAAGAATGAGTATTTTTTAAAATTGAGAAAAGTATTGGTGTTTCATCTCATATATTATTATTCTAATATAGATGATTATTTTAATTTTTACTATGTATTTGTTACCACGAATCTCCCTTCTCTATATTGGTTACGATCATATTTTTGCTTTTATTAACTTGGGGAAAAGTATTGGTGTTCTTTATATTAATATTTCGATATGGATGATTCTTGGAAAGTTGACTCTACATCACCAGACCATACACCTTATTTATACGAATGGGTTATGATAATGCTATCCCAATTATTTACATGGTTAAAATTATTGAAATTATTTATGATTATTGAATAATAGCATAGGTTGGATAGGTATTGACATTCTTAATTATTCATTACAAAAAATAACAATGTTTTCTATTCAGTAAGTGGTTCCTTAGGGAATAGTTTAAAAGGTATTTTCAACTCATATGGTGAATCCAATGAACTTTATCATGAGATGGATGGTTCTTAGAATTATTCATCCCCTAAATGCATCTACAAGTATCTTGAGGAAAAACATTTTGGGTTTGGTGTATTCCTATTACTATACCAGGATAGTACCCTGGTAGAGGGTATTGATAAAGGGTTTTTGATATCCAACAATATGCATTCCATCAGTTTGAGATCAGTAATTATTGATATCCGTGTTTTAAATTATTATCATAGATATAACATGATTTTATTTTTTTATTGTGTAATTATTCACATTATCTATTCCTACCATATTATGTATTCCATGCTTATATTTTTGGACATATTTAGTTACATTTTTAATTTACTAAGCATTTGATCTCACCCCATATTGTGCTTCCATTTTCGTAGGTTATAATAAAAAGTAGTAAAAAGGACATTATTAAAAGGAAAAATAATATTAATGAATTTGTGGGAGATGTCAAAGACACATTATAGATTATGTAGTTTCATATATACTAAAAAAAGTCTTCCTGATACAAATAATATAAACATTGTTACTTATCATTCTTTCTTAATTTTTTAAATATATAAAATGTAAATGATCCTTGGGGTTTAATATGTGAAATAATCATTATTAATTTTGTAATTATGTATAGTTATATCCATTATTTACAGTTGGTATCAAAGTGAGTATTAAAGTATATGTTTAAGAGCACCAAATCTGGGACTATGGGTTTGGGGCATCCCAAACACTTTAGAAATATCCTCTCTTTCTTTAAATATCTAGGGTTTGAGTGGATAAAAATAATGTTTTTTATGTATAGGTTTAAATAAATTTTTTATAGGTTAAAAACAGTTTTTTATTTAATAAATAAATTAAAATGAATAATTTATTTTACCCAAAGTTCTACTGATGGCTACACTAAAATGAAACACCTGATGTGTATAAATTTTTTATCATTATTAGGGTAAAATAAGAATTACATAACTAATGAAGGTCTCATATTTCCCATTTGAGACTCTATTTAGGATATATTTCATTATTTCTATAAAACATTCAACACACATGATATTTTATATTTATTATTTTTCATATAACAATATCAAGGCTTCATGGGTTCGTGATTATAAGATGAATCCAAACCTTACACAACAAATATTTTTTAAAATATTTTGAAGTATCATATAGTAAAAAATCATTCATTACATGATTCATGTCATGTAATAGATAATATTTAGAAAAGGTTTTAATCATACGTCTTTGGGTACATGTTGTGACACCTCTAGTATATGTCGTGTACTTAATAATTTTAATTTTAAACTTATTTATTTAATTTATTTAAAAAATATGGATGATTTGAATCTAAAAAACTGTTTGGTTTTCTTATTATGTTAAATTAATAAATTATTTATTAAAATTATCAATTAATTTGTTTTATAATAGTTCCTTAATAAATAATTAATTGAAATGAATGTTAAAAAGTAGTTATTTCATGTTTTGATTGATAATGAGCTTATCCGAACTATGTATTCATTAAGATTCTATTTAATTTAATTTTTTATTTCTTGAGTTTATATGATAAATTTATTATTAAATTAAATATAAAAATCTTCATATCATCTCTATCTCTATATTATGTATGATATTACATATCCATGGTATATTTATATAACCCTAAACCTTTGGTTCCATTCACCTATGAGAGAGGAAGCATTTGTAAAAGGTAGATCTCCCAATGCACAGATACAATTTTCAAATCAAATTGAGGAAAAACAAACTAAGAAGATATATAGGTTAATTGTGAAGTGCTATAACTCAAGAAAAGTCTTAATATAAATGAGTAACTTCTCCCTGTGTCAAGGTTGTTTTATCATCTACTTGATAAACCAACCAATAGTTAAAATATCATGAACATATCACATATTTAATTTATTTTTTTTAGGTGTATAGTTAGTTAATTATTTATTTGTACAACATAATTTTTATGTTATTATTAAACTTGATCTTATAATGAAAACTCGTTAAGGGTATTTTACAATAGTCAATTTAATACATTTTGGAGGAAAGTGTTAAAGTAATATGAATTTAGGATTTCAGGATTGAAGAGTAGAATCAATATATAAAGGAACCATGAGTTAATTCAGTTATCAAGAACACCTACCAAAATACCAATAATTAATTTTCATGGCCATAGTCTAGTTTATGAGAATGTGAATATGTATCGTTTCCACTATAATATCCATGTGAAAAGATATTCAAAATCCAATGGGGAGGTTTATTTGTATTTTATAAAATAACTAGAGACTAATAAAATAAAATTTATTAAATCACACATGGAAATAAAGTGAATGTACTAAAATATTAATTTATTTGTTATATAAAAATCATAAATCATTAAAACATGAAATTATCATTGTGATTGATATTGAATAATGAAAATCTCCTAACAGACACTAAATTCTATGTGTGGTAGAGGTACATTCACATTATAATATGGTAAGATCAAAAGTTTTACATTATAGTGTCCCTAGTTTATAATAATCCATTTAAAGAGGCTAGTTCAGAGGATAATTCTATATTATGTAAACATGTGGATTATGTATTAGATTTCCAATTCCTCGGGTTATCATCAATGACTAGTGAGTTATAGGAGAATCATGAATACATATATGCATAAACTATATTGTTTCATTTAAATGATCTTTATATAGAGAAATAATTACATGAGAGGTATTATATATCCATGAAACTCAATACATGAACACTTTAGGAAGGTTCACGAGCTAAAACTCATTTTGTCTATATAAATGGAGAGCATTTATAAATTTCATGTTTCAATCTATAAAAATAATTATACATGAATCTCCCCAAATTTCTTCAAATATTCTAAATTTTTATTTTAAATTTTAATATGGTTAATATAGAGAAGATATTCATATATCTCTTAACTCTAAATATATAAGAATATTGAAACCTAAAGCTTACAAATCCTTGAATAATTACGGTGAAAATTATAAAGTAAATGATTGAAAATCCCTAAGATTGAAAACAATACTAAGGCACCTTCATGCCATAATTAGAAGAGGAGAAAGATCTAAAGGTAGGATATCTATTAGGATATAGTGTATTTTTCATGGGTCAAGAAAGGGAATTGGAAGAAGAATTTCACCTCATTAGAGATGTAATAGAAAAATTCAGTTTCATTAATTGTTGAATGTAAGAAATTCATTTATATAAATTGGGTATTATATATAGATTTTGGTACTCAAATTCGTATACAAATATAGGAACCAATTGATTCCTGGTGGTTACAAAAGCTGAGGTGGAACTTTTAGAAACCAATGAAGCAACACTGGATGTGATTCCTATTAAAGACTACAATATCAGACTACTGACCTGATTATTTCTAGTATTAAATATTTTTTTATTGTTTTCCTAGTGTAACCAAATAAAAAATATCTATTTCCAATTTTGAGGATGATGGATTTATTATCATGTTTGTAAATTAGAATTAATTATTTAATAATTATAGCATATAATATGGTATGAGAGTTATGAATAATTGAGTTTACATAATAGAATATGAAATTCATGTGTTGGAGATAGATGACTGATTATGTTTATATAAAACATAACAAACTCAGTTGTGGAATCGCCATATTGGTCATGTAAATAAAAAGAATTTGGAAAATCTATATCAAGAAGGTTATTTTGTTTCTTTTGTGCTAAACCCCTAGATATATGTCACAATTGTTTGAAAAGAAAAATGATCAAAGGTCTATTTAGTTGAAAGAGTTAAAGGGAAACAAAACTCCTAGAATTAGGTCAAATAGATTTTTGTAGACCTTTTCCAACAGAAGATTGTGGTGGATACCCCTACTTCATGACTATTATTAAAAAATTTGGTAGGTAGGTATATTTATAATTTATAAGGTATAAGTTTGAAACCTTTTATAAATATTAAGAATAAAATATTTAAGTAGAGAATTATATTGGAAAGTGGATAAATAAAATCCAAGTAAAACATGGTGGGTAATATCTCAACCAAGAGTTTATCGAATATATAAGTGAATTTTGGATTATATCTGAATTCCATGCCCCATAGACACTATAGTGGAATAATATCAGTGAAAGGAGAAACTTCACCTTTTTAAACATGGTGTGATTCATGATGAGTCGCGAATTCAATACATTCTACTTTTTTGATATGTATTAAAAATTAAAGTATACACAATAAACTATGTGCTAGATAAATTAAAAAATGGTATTATATAAAATATTTGGAAACCAACCACTATCACAAGGAATGATGTGAATTTGTATAGGGTATCTTAAAAAACTAAAGAATATTATATATAAAAGCACTCAAATATAAAGTTCATATTTGATAGGAATTCAAAATTTATTAATAGGGATAACATATATAAATTAGAAATTGGGAGAATGTTAGACTACAATGATGTTGAAGTTCATGATTTACAAGAGTTTGCATCAAAACAATTCCACAAATCGAAGTGACGAATTAGGTCTAGAGAGAAAATTACTATGTTGGATAACCAAAGAGTTTATATAACTAGAGAAATATGGGTTTCTAGTCACTGAGGATGGTGATATATTATTAGTTGTTAATAATTAATCTTTTTCCTATATGTATGTTGTAAGAATTCTAGAAGTTGGATAGTATCAAGAAGCCTTAAATTCATACTTGTATTTCATATACCCTGAAAAACTCTAGGTTTTGGTTAATTATATATTTTATGAAAACCCTTTTAGGTAAAAATGGGTATTCAAGAAGAGGCAAGACATGGATGGTAAAGTCAGTACCTATAAATCATGACGGGTTACTAAATGGTTTATAAAACCTTAAGGAATGGGCTGACGAAACATTTTCACCAATCACTATACTGAATCTATCAAAATTCTACATGTCATACAAGCCTACCATAAATATTACATTTTTAAAATAGATGTCAAAATAACCTTAATTAACTCAATATTTATTGAAGATGAATATATAACACCACCATAATGGCTTTTCACTCCATAATATGCTAATAAGGTGTTTAAGTTGCAGAGATCTATTTATGGTTGAGGAAATAATCGAGATCATGAGTCATTCATTTTTATAAGTCGATAAGACAATCAGTTTTGATAATGAATAAAATAAAACCCTATGTCTACAATTTATTTAGTGGGGGTGTATTTGTTTTCTTAGTAGTATATGTTGACACTATATTATTGATGGGAATTGGGATGACAGTCTTACATTTAGTTAATATGTGGTTAAAAAAATATTTCTATGTGAAATGTTTAGGTGAAACAACCTATATTATAGATATTAAGATCATTAGTGATATTTTTAGGGGGTTTCTTGGACTAATTAAAGGTATACACATTGGAATGGTATTGAAGATATTTGGTATAGAATAATCCAAGAAGGGATTGTTGCCAATGTCACACAGTATACATCTCTCTTTGAAAATATTTCCTCTGACACAAGGGGAGAGGTATAAAATGATAAATATTCCTTACACATATATTAAAGGATCTATTATGTATTCTATATAATATACCACGATTTATGTTACTTATACCGTGAGAATGGTATGTGTATATCAAGTAGACTTAGGTGAGCCTAATTCGATGAATGTAAAGACTAACTTGAATTATTTAAAGCATAAAAATGATATATTCCAAGTTTATAGTGGAGATGTGCAACTAGGTATTAAGTTATATACATGTTCTAGTTTCCAATAAGACCAGAATGACCGAAAATCAAAATTAGGATATGTTTTTTCCTTAATATATGATCTTTGAACTTGAAGAGTTATAAGTAGCCGTTGGCTTCCAATTCTACCATAATGTTTTTGTATATTATGAATTTTGATAAATCTAAATAATTAGTTTGAATATGAAACATTATTATGGAGTTTTACATGATTAATAATAGTAATTATGTTATATTTTTATAATATTTTAGTAGTTGTTCTATCTAAGGAAATGATGTTACAAAAATAGATGAAGGATATACTCCCAAATTATCACCTCTTTAGGGATATTTCTCAAAGGGGTGTGGTCGTAGTAAGATGATTTTCTATAGAAGAGTATATGATGGATTTTTTGACTAAATATTTATTTCAGTAGAACATGAATATCATGTGATGGATAGAAGAATAAAAGTTTACAATAGTTGGATCTAATGAAAGTGGGTGTCTATTAGAGATTATTCCCTAAAACAAACTAAATTTATACTTTCAATTACCTGTATATTCAATGAACATAATATTAATAAATATCTTATCTCATGATAAGTGTTCTTTTATTTAACATTAATCTGGTAAAAACATAATTCATTTTTCTCATAATAACTTTTGTATAGTTCATACTATATTGAGAACATATAAATTCCAAGAAAATATTCTTTAAACACATATCCTATATTTTAGGTGAGACATTTATTATTGGATATATATGATGTTTTAAAATTTGGTTATGGATTTTCAAAAGCAGATAAAGATTACTCAATGAATGTTCCATACTAGGTAATCTCCCGGATTTTATGAGGATAGAAATGCCTATTATAATTCCATATTTTATACATTTCAGTTAATATTTCTATTTTTGGACGTGTTTATTAGTATCTAAACTCAGTATTATTATTAATTCACCCCATGAATCACATACTTTTATATATCAATTAGAAACAAGATGATATATTCACATGGATAAGTAGAAAATTATGGGTACACTGTAAATGAAGTGACATTAATTGAATAAATTAATAATGGATTTCTCTATGCTGAGATAATTAAAAAAGATATATCAGGACCTTTTTTAGAAATGAAAATCTCTAATTATATCCATGGTCATAGAAATTTATTAATGAGTTTATTATAGAGAGAGAAAAAAATATAAATTTAGCATATAAGTTGTTGACATAATTATTCACCCTAATTGATGAGATATCGAGATATATGGATTATATTAAATTGTAATCATTTCTTGAGGTTATTTTCCTTATAGAATTAAATTCATTATATATTGGTTTTTTGACTTATTTCTAGAATTAAATTTTGGAATTTACGCAATTTCAGCTAATTCCACTTAGATAGTGGTCTAGAGGGTCAGACACACTGAGTGTATCAATATTTTAGTAGAATATTATTTGAATTTATTATTAATAATAAATATTATTCTCAAATTAAGGAATAATAATTATTCAGGATAATTTGATCACATAAAGTCCATCATAAGTTATTCAAGATTGGAATATATTTTAGTGGAATGTTAATAAATATTTATTAACATATTAGTAAAACTAATTTTTTTAATTAATGAATAATTTAATAATATTTATTTATAATAAATAATAATTATTAAATCTTTGAAATATTATTGGAAAGATTGATGGGTTGAGTTAAGGGACTGAGGGAAATGATAAATTAAATATAATACCATTTAAGTTAATATTTACATGTTTATTTAAAAATATAATTTAATTATATGAGTTATGAAAATATAAAAAATATAATTTTATTCTTGTTGTTACATGATATTTGATTTACATAGAATAAACAATTTGATAATGGGATTTTTTGTAATTAATAATTGTTTAACCCTATATAAATAATCCCAATTATATTATTTTTATGGTTAATATAGTTATTATCCATAATATATTATCTAAATATAATACTCTAAAAATTGAGAGATCCTTTGAAGGCATCGATAAAAAATGTAGCTAGATAATCCTCTTCCTCCATTAAAAGAATGAGAGAATTAGATAAGAATTTTTTCCGTAGAGAAAGAATTCTCGTTGTGACCAATGATAAAAAATTCAAGGTTATTGGTTCATCCACACTAGCACTAGAATTTCCAATAATGAAATAATGAGATATTTTTAGGACATGTAGAAACCACAAGAGGAATTATACTCTACATTATTCACCTCAATGAAGATATGAGAGTGGATTTCAAATTTATCTTAAAAAATGAATGAATTATTAGGCTGAGGTAATTATTATTATAAATAAAAGATAATTTAAATGATATTTACATATATTTTGTTCTTATGTTTGTTAATTTATCTATATTTATCTAAATGAACAAATGGAAAAAATTATTTTCCATAGGCATGACTACTTCCGTTGTTCCCCAAAATGTTCGATTAACAAGAAAATGACCCACACGATCAAGAGAATTCACTATGGGAGGGGTGAATCACTAAATTAACTTCACTTAATATGTCTGATTAAAAAAACATTGAACACTTGTTAAATTCAATGAATTAATTACTATCACACGCAATAAATCACAAGCACATAAGGTAGAAATTTTTTTCAATGTTAAAATCTCTTCAATAGTAGCTCTATCATTGGTATGATATAGTATAACCTATGATAAAATGATATAATGAAGCCACTAAATTGGATAAAATTAGAAATATATTTCATTAAACTCATGAAACAATTTTTATTTATAACTTTGGTAAAGTGATCCCACACAAACAAAGTTATTGTGTCTATTTTCCAATAACAAGAGAGTCTTCAACTGGTTTGGACTTCCATCGAGTTGTCCATGTTCTTATTATTATTGTCATTCCTCTTATTTTTTACTATTAATACTCAAATATATACTCTCCTTATTATTATTTTATTCCCTAAATCTCTTTGATAATCTTGTAAGATACTTCCACACGTTTATCATACACAATAGCATCACTTTTTCCCTTTTCATATTCAAATTTTAAATTCAAAAACCAGGGAAGTAACTATCTTTAACCACTTCTAAACATATTTTAATTTTTTCACACATCTTATTCTGTCTTTGGAACTATCTAGACTATCACAATGTGGATTTATACCTCATAGAATTAGAAAAAAAGTTCCCCAAACTATTTCTAAAACTTCTTCCCTCTTTGTGACTTGACATTATTCTTAACATTTTAACCCTTATATTATTTTCTTTCATGTAGACATGATAAAATAATGTTACATTATTCACAATGTAACAGTTACTCTTTAAATAATTTTATTATGATTTCTCTATAGGATATTTAATCCATTACAAAGGAATTTTAACGTCACTATTTTCAATTTTTGGAAATGTAATAATCTTTACGTATCATAGAAAATATTACATATCAATTATAAAATCATACATATGGAAGAACCCTATTTATGAAAACCTTACATTCTAAAACTTTGTTGGTTTCCTATCCCAATATAATAACAAATAAAATCATATTTGTAGAAAATTTTTATGTATATAAATCATTAAATTTGTATACTACCAATTTTTCAGGACAAAAAATCCTCACGTATCAAAATTCCTTGTGTATGGAAAAAGTTGATGTTCTGGGACTACTATTTTTTAGAGATAAAAAACTTTTGCAACACAATTACTTTTGTATGTAATAGAAAATATTTTAATATAATAATAAGGTTTTTTTCTTTATTTATTTTTTTCTCTTAAATATAAAAACCTTATGTATCATAGTGAATAAAAACCTTATATTTAGAGGAAATTTATAATTTTTGGATAGAGTCTTCCAAGAGAATATCCTTATACATTGAGGATAAATATCATATATATTGGGGTATTTTCCAATTTCATACCATCTCTTCAAAATTTGAGTAACCCTGGTGTAAGAAATAAAAACCATACGTATTGAGGAATTTACCAAAATTTCACCCCATTCTTCTCACCTCCAGAAACTTCCAGACTACTTCCAATAAACTCCAAACTTAATTAAAACACCTAAAAAATACTAAATATACTTTTTTCAACATTAAAACTCTTTAATTTTTCCTTTAATCTCTCCAAAACAATAGAATTAACTTCTCCTAAAATGAAACATCATGTAACACTTACTCTTGTACATTATTTATGCGTTAGAAAAAGGAAACATATGAACCATATCAAATTTTTTACTTCTCTAATTATTATTTTTTATTTTATCAAAAAATTATTCATTAATGTGATCAACAATCTACCAGTTATATTTTCAGAAACCGATGAATATAAATCACTTTTAAAACACAACATACTTAACAGGGAATCGTTATTAAATAATTATAAAACTACACAAGAGAACTCAATTTTGGAAAGAAGAACATAGAACAATAATATCATGTTATCTATTAAAGTTACTTATATAAAATGATTAAAATTTTATTGTGATTCAAAAAATTGTGACTTGAAACTATGTATAAAAAGTTCCTATATACATGCTCACTAAACATGTTTGAATAGTTCACAACTCACCCAATGATGATTATTTCAAAACTTATTATTTTTAAAAACACCCTAAAAATATATAATTCCCATAAATGATAGATCTCTAACCCATTAAACAAAATATATATATTTTGATTCATACCTTATATGATATTATGAACTTTTTAAATACAATATACAATAAACATAATGGGATTTATGTTGATTTTATCCATATTCGATAAAAAATATCCAAATAAAAACTACTAGAAGGGATGGTTTCACCATACCATAGCCTTTATAGAAATGAGTTCAATCTTCTATCATTGACATCAATATTTTAAATTATTCATTAAGTATTGGCTTAGTGACTGTGTCTAAAACATTATCCTTGGTAGAAACAAACTCATTATTAAGATCTATATGATCCACTAACTTCAAAATGAAGTTTTATTTTATATCAACATTCTTTGATTATAAATTTTTAACTAGATTACTTGATAAATTTATTTCACTTTGATGATGACAACCCACAAATAATGATAACATCACATCCACCATGAAATCTTACAAATGAGTCTTGATCCACATTAATTTTAATATTGATTGAGTTTAAGTAGCATATTCTTCTTCAAGAGATATCAAGTTACCTAAAGTATTCTTTACATCATGATAGATTTCACACATTTCTACTAAAAATATAACTCCTTCAAATATTGATCATATACTATAAATTTGAAAACCAATCCACATATGTATATCCAATGAGATCATGCTTTTCTTGGATGTCATATTTCATTCCATAAGCCATCATTCATTTGATATACATGATAATTCTCTTTCTAGAAATAAAATGATATTACTTTGGTGAAATTTATATCTAGAAAAAAATGTGACAACATATACTATATCCATTCTTGAAGATGTGAAATTAAGAAAACTACCATTTTGGTTCATGAATTCTATTAAATCAACTTCATTTCCTTTTTCACCCTTAGAAATATTGTTTTTCACTAAAATTTAGGTATAAACTGGCCTCAAATCCACTATGATAAATTTCTTTAGAATATATTTGGAATAATTATCTTGAGAAATAAATTTATGATATTCTTGTTGATAAATTTATATTACCCAAAATTACCCCATTTTATTAATCATGGAGTTCTCAAATATATTTTTTATTTCCAAAGAAATATCCTCAAACACACATTCTTCATTTATGAAAATGAAAATATCATAGAAAATAAGAATAAGTGATACCTCTTTACACTAAACAATATTTCACTTTTTCCAATGGGGGCATATCTATTGGTAAAAGTACATATTCTGTTGGTAAAATGTTTTACCATGAGATATGTTCCTATCACTAAACTGTTGGTAAAAACTCTATTGCTATTTTTTTGTGATAGATAAAATAATTCTCTTATAAATATAATAGTACAAATAGATAATATATATTTTGGTTAAAATGTTTAGCAACAAGTTTTAATGAATTTTTTTTCTATTGGTAATAATATTACCAATATATAATATTTGATTATAAATTATATTTTAATAAAAATTATAATTTTTTATTTGTACTTAAATGTAATATTGTATTTATTAATTTATCATATTTAATACATCTATTTTAATTATTAATGATAATACGATTTTGTGACATGTTCAAAATTATGATAAAAATTAATTATTTTAATAATGAATTTTAATAGAAAATGAATCCTTAGAAAATACACCCCCATGCCACCATCACTCTTCCATACCTCCTTAGGGACCAATGATCACCAGAAACACATCCAGGCCCTAGGACTAGTGAGCCATCTCCATCTCATCCTTGGCAAACTAGGGACTAGCGAGCACCAACAACTCATCCATGTCCCAAAACCAAAGATCCAAGTTCAGCTCAAATCAGTGAAAAATATCTGCCTGAATAAAACCATAATATAAATAGAGGTATACGAAATTATTTTCACAGGAAGAATTTTTCATCATCCCTTATTTAATTAGAGGTTTAAAAAAAATGATTTTCATAGTAAGAAAATTTCATCATCCCTTATTTAATCGGAGGTATGTAATCTTTGATCCATATAAAATGATTCCCAAAAAAAAGAACCCCTAAAAAATGTTTTCGAAAATAAAACATTAACAAAGACATAATTCAAACACAAAAAATGGGTTTCTCAAAACTAAACTGATAGAGTGCATCTCTCCTCACCTTTGGAGTTGCAGAGGCAAAATAAATTCAAGAATTATCAATAAGGGTGACCACAACCTCCTCCCTAGGCTCAATTGTGGTGGACGTGATTTTCATCT
The DNA here is from genome assembly GCA_963277665.1 of Viscum album. Lineage (NCBI taxonomy): Eukaryota > Viridiplantae > Streptophyta > Magnoliopsida > Santalales > Viscaceae > Viscum > Viscum album. The sequence goes on from OY728151.1 coordinate 573,945,858, forward strand.
CCATATACGAAATGCTATAAAGATCTATCAACTTCTTGTGCACACTCAGTTTAAACTAATTCCATGTTTTGGTCCCTTCATGTCTTAATAACAAATCAAATAAAAAGAATAGATAATATAAGGATACCAAATTGGATCCATTATTATTTATGTTTTAATATTCATATAAACCAACATATAAACTATTTGATCATATAAAAACAGTACTCTTGGATTACAGGGTAGACATAACCTACACGAACCATTAGTTACATTCACTGTAATGGTATTAAAAGAGTTCAATGACTTCAAATTCCAAAACATAATGTCAAATGTCTGATTGGAGAGAATGAAATAACTTTTAATGAATTTGAGGTCAAACTGGGAAGTGATCAAGGAATAAATTATAAACTAACTTCTCCATAAGGGGACATCCTTGTAGTTATGTTAAGGACCTTGGTAAGGATTTTAAAATGCCCCTTTACTTTCAGTAGCTTGGCCATAGTACCACAAAACAGACCAGAACACACTGAAAACAACATAAAAACAGGGTAAACAAATCCCCTCTTAAAATAACAGACAGAATAAACCATTGGGACAAGGAGAAACAAGTATTTTACCTTTTACTAAATCCATTTTTTAATTTTAATCATATAACCTTTCTCGCATTATTGAATCTAGTCCTTATTTGTGGATAAAATATTTCAACAACATTAATTTCAAACATAATTTAAGGAGGTTAATGTTCATCCACTTAAACTCAATAGACGTGGAGATCCATCATATGAGGAAAAAAATCATGTTGAGTTAATGTAAAATCAAAAATTTTGATAACTATTTTTCTAGTTAATAAAGATCTAATTAATTGAAAAAATATCCATCCCAAACTACGCTTAAGAAAAAATATTGAAATGAAGACAAAAGATTCAATATTTTATCAAAATATAATTAACAAAAAATATTGAAAATAAAATAAAAAAGCATTGAAATAAATCAATAAAAAACCAATTTTGAAGTTCTTGACATTTTTTTAGGAAAGTTTGATCTTGATCTTGAGAATCTTCTCTAGGGGGTCCTCTAACCCAGGATTCATTTATTTCATAGACGCATTCTCTACGACCCCTTTTGAAATCATAAAAAAACAAATTGGGTGTTGTGGGTACAGGCTGGGGTTCCACAACCCCATCCCACTGTAGTGTTCTTTCTATCTCCAATATCAGGTCCACTAAGCTAAAACTAAAACAAATAATCAGTACCACTAAATTCAATTGTGAGTGACACATAACCTGTCACCACAAACCGATTTAAATGAAACTAATTTCAATTAATATTAACACATAACTCAAAATTGTATAATATTGTAACACTACATGAAATTATATAATCAAGTAAAGATGATTTCAATTTATAATGACACTACTTTTCAATTGATAATGAAACCTAATTCAATATCTGGAAAACCATTTTGTGAAATGAAAAACCTTAGGTCCTATGGATAGATTAAGAAAAATGGTATTGAAAGAAATTATCAAATTTTATGAATATAATTGGGATGCATATTCAATCAAAGATGAACATGTTCTTTCACCTCCATCATAATTGGAATTGAGATTCACTTGAAGATGAAACATAATGTCTTAAAACTTCAACATATAAATCTACCAGTATCATAAAGATAAAAACATTCATAAGTATTGGACATGAAATGTTGGATACCATGTCAAAATGTAATAAAATTACAAAATGAAGAACCATAATTGAAAAAATTATTTTTAGTATTATAAAATTTATTGTATAATCTATAAATTAATACTTGTAATTGGAATCTAGATGTTCTATTTGTAAATCTGGGACCCTGATATTCACGATTGGAGGCTTCATATTTAAAATAAAAAATATGCAATCAAAATATCAAATGCAATAAAAAAGAATATATGACTTCAAGATTCAATATAATAAATATGATATTCAAAATTGAAACATATGAATCAAAAAAGTCACTTCAAATTCAAGAACAAGAAATTTAAATTTGTAAATTTAAAATAAATAACATAATATTCAAAACTAGAAACTAGATACATACAATTTTGATGTTCAGTTCACTATAAACAAGATCTATAATGAGTAAAACTATTAAAATCTATAAATATAACATTTTCATTAGGTAAGGGTGTTAAAATATTTAAATTTAATTGATGTCAAAATATAAAACAAGAAGATATATTATTATCAATGTAAAGAGACATTGAATTGAACACATGGTAGGTATAGTTGTATAAATGAAGATTCACAAGTAAAGTTATTTTAATAAAGATGTAGAAGTGAGTAAAATGTTCCAATGAATATGGGTTATAGAAATTAATATTTTACAAAATGTATTTTAATGAATGTGCTAAACTTAATATATAATTGTGACTAAAAAAATTTCACTGATATGTTTTTTTCATAATTAATTTTTTATTGGAATGATAAAAGTATATATATTATTATGATGATATATCATGACTTAAAAACATTACATGACATCTTATTTAGAGACCTGAACATCAACAACATTATCCCATTCTTATAAGCATCCATAACATTCTTCTCTTTTGACATACTTCAATAAGACGCCACATGTCACTACTTATTCCACTTAACATAAAAAAGAGGTAAATTTTCTTATGTCACTAACTGTAAAAATATCTACATGTTGTTTTTAATCCCTCTTATGTTGTGGTAAATCTGAAGAGATGTGAACTTCAATACACACCCTTGAAACTGAAGTACTATTCAAAAAACATGTAGCTACATTAACTTTAATCATCTTTCAGGCAACCCAATGATTACTTCGATAAATTCAGTCTTGAATTGTTTCACTAGGAAACAAACAACTAAATCCAAGATGGATCCATTGAAGAACACATCATTTCATTCAATTTTAGAGTCCATTTATGCATAATCAGTCGAATTCTCTAAATTTCCTAGGATTATCTTTTCCTGCAGCGGTAAAACTCCTCAACCTCAAATTTCTGAAACACATTATCCTCATCCATCATTCCATTATCGAACCTTTGGATATCAATGATCTATAATGATATTTTTAAAACTACCGTAGAAGGATAACTACACATGAAATTTCTTATAAGAGGGAAATGTATATTAAATCAGAGGCATGATACCACTTCCTAATAGAATTCCACTACTCACACACCCTTGCAATGAAAGATTGTGGGGGATGGGAAAACATGTCCAATGAATGAGGATGACTCCTTTCCAACATCAATGATGAACCAATTTCCTCGATCCTGAACTCTCCTTGCCTAAGGATTTCTAAAGATATCTTAGAATGTTTGGGGGATCATAAGGGGCTCATGGGGGAATAATTATATTAATATCAATACTAATAATATTATTATTATTAACAACCTCACTCGAGGAAATTTACTGGGTCGGGGTGTGATACTAGAAGACATAGTAATGCTGATGTGATTATTGTAGGTTTAGACTTTTAATTTATGAATAAGAGTTTCATATTACTCGAATAATTAAAAAAAATATCATTATGCATAATAAATTTATAAATAATTTGTACATAGTGAATGTGTTTTAAATTTGTCAATATTTTGATTAAAAAACAATATTATATACATATAATGAGATTATATATAAGAGACTTTGTCTTTTTAGTTTTTACTACATTCAAAATTCCCAAAATTATAATCATTTATCATAAATTTTATATCATGTATATATATATTATCACAAACATATAATGTGTCAGTGAAAATATATTCAAAATTCCCAAAATTATAATCATTCTCTTGGGGATATTTAATGAAAATAGATCATTCTTTACCCTATAAACATAACCTTCATCATATCGAAGAAAGAAATAATTAAGTTTCTCCACATATACTTACTCTTCTAACTCTACATATTTCAAGGATTACTTCAAATCCATTAAGATGATATCGTACTACCGTTATGCCACAATAAATATCCTAATGGTATCAAGACAATAATTTGGTTTCATGGACTTAACAAAATAAATTCCTTCAAACTAAGTGCACCCTTTTCAAACAAGTACTTCTTTGTTTTTATCACTTCCCCTATTACATTCATCTTGTTATTAAACACACACTTTGTTTTCATAACATTATTATTTACTGGCTTGGGTACCAACTCCCCATTATCATTCTTCTTAATCAAATCCAACTCTTCATTCCCAAAATAAATTCATTCCCGATTCACATTAACTCTTTGACATCACTTCATTAAACTTAAGAGAATAATATGGTATACATTTATATCCTCAATTTTATTCTAGTATGAACCCCATTTTCTAGTTATCTAATGATATTCTAGTACTACACCTACTTTTACCGCCTTAAATAAGCATAATGAAGTTGTTATTCATCACTCAAAATTGATGAATCATTATCTAAAATCTCCACTTCCTCTAAATTTTCATTATTTTTAGAAACTTCACTATACTTCTCAATAAGAAACTACATCATTATATTTACTTACGAAACTTGATTCTTGATTAATGATTTCATTATTTAAGTGTTATAACACCTTTTCATTAGTAGTGTACAAAATATTCCTATTATTTTTATTATAAAAATGATATCCTTTACTATTTTGAGGATAACCAATAAAGATAACATCAACTCATATCTACTCATACTTCAAAAGGTTTTAACATTTTACTTTGATAATAAAATATATACCAAAAACCCTTATGTACTAAAAGCATAGTGATGTCTTAAAATGTATCAATTATGGTGACAGATCTAAATTTGGTCAATACAAAAAATGGTTTTGAATATGAACTACTAGAGAAATTTTTTATCTCTACAAACAATGAGATGTATCATGATCAATAATCATAGTAGGATAAATTCCACAAAACTCATGTAATTCTATTAATTAACACAATTTTGTTGTGGAGAGTATAGTGAACTAAGTTCATGATGAATACCATGATTCTTAAGATATGATTTAAATATTAAACTATTATATTCAACACTATTTTCTATCCAAAAATTCATCGAGGAAATATAAAAATCCTCAGAACTTGTTACAAAATTATTCAACATCATCAAACCCAATAACTAATGTTTCTTGAAAATAATTCATGTGATATGATTGAATTCATATTTAAAAGAAATAAAATTAGTATGTCTATTTTTAGTTTTATTTGTCATTACCTATAAATCCCAAAATTACTAATCTAGAATAAACCCAAATTTAGGTTGGAAGGGAACCTATTAAATGAGATTTTTATTGGATATATAGGTCTAGGAAACAAGATAGCAGATGCCCAAGGTGACTCTATTATCACACGTTCCCACAACGGTTTCACCGTCTTTGTTTCTTCCAAATCATCTATTCTACTAGTTGGTTGTGAGGGGATAGATATAGTTTCAAAACTAGTGTGGTTGGTAGGGTATATATGTAGAAACACCCAATTATTTCCACATCCTTGATGAATCATAGGCCTACTTTAAAAAGTCATGTGCACAATTGGGATTTCAAACCCAATAGTGTTTAAAAAATCACTTTATTCGAGAGTATGGGTGGTTGGTATCATCAAACCTTTTTGGGAGAAATTATTATGTACTTTGTGACTCTCTTATAGATTTAATATATATTTATGATTATCTCCCATATACCGATAATGGATTAGTTAACCAGATGAAACTATTGGGTGTAAGGACCTAATAATTTATGAATAAAATTCCCTTTATTTTAATGTCTTATGGATATAGAAAACACATGAACTTATTATTATTAATATTGGGTTTAAATGACGATTACGTATTTTTACCGTTGATAATATAGCCATTGAAAATTTATCACACAACTAATATAAATATAAGGTTTTAATAAATCCTTTTGACAAATACAAAGGAGATGATGGCCTCATCTAGTATACTTTGGCCCTATGAATATCATTGGTCGGAGCTCAGAAAGGAGGTAGTTTCACTGGGCTTCATTCTTGACCAAGACTAATCCAAGCTTCAACATGTTATGATTGAATGGAATCGCCAATAAGAGAAGCTCAAGTTAATTGAGATTACAACCCGGGAGACATTATCCGAGCCACCCCAAGAGTCGGTCACCATTTTAAACCTTACCATTAGGTCTTATGTAGGTGTTATAAGGGGTTATGTAAGAAGTTATAATTTATTTATTGTATAATTACTTACTATAAATAAAAGTCTTATTTTATTAATTCTTTTATGGGAGTAGTCTTTCTTAAAAAATGATCAACTTGATAAATTTATTTTTTGTGTAAAATTGATAATTTTGAAAAGTATATGCATCATTATATTACACTATGTTTTTATTAATAATTTTATAAAAAAATTCTTGTAAATAATGATTATATCAGTTTTTTATTTGTATATGATTAGGTAAACAGTTTGATAAGAGTTATATTTCTAAAACAAAAAGTGTATTTTTAAATAATTAATGATTTTTTAAAATAAATAATATCTTAATAAAATATTATTATCAAATTACTTTTATTAATAAAAAATGGGTATATAATTTTTACGAAGTCAAATGTAATTTTTTATTAAGGTTGAAAAACAGGTTTTGTCAAAACCCGTCAATTTGTAATAAATGTCAGTTCTCATCTTAAAATTGAAAATTAAAATATTTATAAAATTATTAATATAAAGTGTATTATTTTTGGAATCAACACATCAAAATTATCCAATAGTGAATTTTTCATAATTTTCTGAGATAGTTCAATTTTTAGGTTAAAATTAAATAATATATAAGTATGTAGTGTGTTTTATGACATCATAATGACCCAATAGTGATGTAATATATACCATAAAATAGATTTTAGACCAAATATATGTTTTAAATTTAAAATACTGTGATTTTTTATTTATTAAACTTTTTTTATAATCCCATAGTGAATCATCAAAAATTTATAACATATTATATGAATTTGAGTTCATTTCTTTAATAATGTGACTCACCTCCACATAAGCAAGGAAATTATTTTAATATCTTCAGCCCATGGACTTATAACATAATGTTATCCACTCTTATTTGGAAAAAACCATTTGGAAAAACCATGGAATGGTTTTTGGTTTTGAATATTTAATTATATAGATTCCAACACCTAAGTTTGTGAAATATTATAGAATTCCCTTCTCATTTCCTATATAAAGCCACCCATTCTCAAACTTATCTTCACTAAAACATCTTGTAGAATGCACCTACTCTGCCTTACCCTCTCTGGAATCATCCCAAGGCACCCCAATCTTTCCGGAAGCCCCTCTTTAATTTTTTGATGTCACACACTCAATTAAGGGATTCCTTCCATTCTCGATTTTATCCAAGTTTCCTTATATTGTTACACCATTTTATTTCCAATTAAAAATGATGGGGAAAGTTTTTGAACCTCCCCAGTAATTGACATATTATGTTTTAATGATGAGATACCCCTTTATTTCTCATTAATCTCTACGATGTACACCCGTGACCCTGTCAAAATTTCGTAAGATTTATTTCATTCCTCCTCTTTCTTAATGATTCATTATTATGTTACGCCTTCTGTTTACAATTTAATTATCTTGGAAAATGTATTTATATAAGAATATTACATCCCATTTTATTTTTATGTTATGATATACCTTTTTCTCTCCCATCAACTTGTTTTTTGAATTTTTATGTGAAACTGTTATGCTGCTGAAATTACACCATGATTTCCCATACCAAAACAATCGGGTAGTGAATACCATACCCATATTCAATCATGGTAATTAAACTTTATGAAAATATTACTTTTTTATTTAGGGAATACGTGTATGTATTCAATTTCCATTTATCATGGAATGAATTATGATGAAGAATGAATATATTTTTTATGATCAATTTGGAGCACTTAAGAATGAGAATGAAGTGAAAGTGACTAGTGTGCCTGGAATTATATAGGGCTCCTTTGCATTGGGTAATTTTTAGTATCATGAAATGTCATACCGATAGAGGGGTTTACCTGATTCCATTTATGAAATGTTTCTACCATGTTGGGATAACGGTTTACCTAGTTCCATTATGTTTATGACTTTGTGTTTTAATTTGTTTTCACACTTCCATTTTATAATGATCATGCATATATTTATGCCTTTATGTTCATATTTCTATTATGCTCCATTGATATGTATATTTCCTAACATGTATTGTATTCTTCATGTTATTCCTTGTTTACTCCCTTACTGGGCATTCTAGCTCACCCATTTCTTATATATGTCTTCAATTTGTCCCATGCAATGATAAGTATGAATTAATATTGTGGAAATGTAGAAAAAGTTTTCAATAATGTTGTTGTATTTTTATGTATTAAGTTATTATTTAATGTTCCTAATCCCCAAGGACACTAGACCTATCAATATTCTAGGTTGTACTAAGTGAATGTTTATTTAATAAATCATGTCTAATATGAAATAAATTGTATGGTTGTTATAGTTGGTATCAGAGGATTGGTTTAGTTGTTTTTGGGATTAGGATTAGAAAAACCTAGTCAAAGCCTTAGGGATAAATCTATATATAAGAAAAAATACCTAAATTTTAGTTATTATAGAGTAATTATTTTATCATGAAAATATATCCTTGTATAGATATGAACAAGTAGAGGTGGCTCTGGTACAAATGTATATAGGGATAAAACCGAAAACACCGCTTTGAACTAGACTCGACCGTGAACTGGTGCATGAAAATGGGAATTGATTCTTTCCTAGTTCGATATACCTAGGAGATATACTTTGGTAAATTCATTTTCTTAGTATGAACCATTATTAAGTGATTAAGAAAAAAATCCTACAAGAATATACGTTAGGAAATAGATCATGGATAACATAGATTGAAGCCTAGAAATTCATAACATAAATATTTAACTGTAATTTATAATTTATACCTCTTGTCCTTATATTCACCTTTTTGTGTTTAAAAGTTTAAAATACTTAACCCTAATTTTCCTATTATTCTAGACAGTGGCCATTAATGGGGGACTAAGGCTAACAGCCAATGCGAAGATCAATGTGTTGACTATTCTAATGAGATGCTCAATTTGAAGGGAGAAGGAATTAAAATTTTTTTTCTTGATACTCTCTCAGTAAACTCATGTTTTTAATAGTAACACAAGTCAATTTGAAGGTCCACACCCTCAAAGAACGAACAAGTGGCGATCAAGAGATTCAGGAGACAAAAGCATCCTACATTCAAGATATCATTAGATCCCTCAATCATCAAACAATGGATCAACTCCCTTGATACTATCTTCTCCATCCTTCAATGTTCTGAAAAAGAGAAGGTTCTTCTTGCTGTTTATCATATGGAGGGTCATGATGATCATTGGTGGAGATTGATAAAAAAAATATGAATGCAGAGGAAGAGATCAAGGTGATGGGATTGAAGGATTTCTAGAAAATGTTTTTTGATAAATATTTTCCCCACATCCTCCATCTTAAGATGGAAAGATATTTCTATGCACTAAAGAAAAAGGATGATGAATCCTTTAGGGAATACAAGGAAAACTTCACAAGACATACACTATATGCCTATGTTTTTTTCATTACCCTTGAATTCATGATTGAATGCTTTTATGGTAGGATAAAACCTATCATACAGATATCCCTGGTGATCCATGAATTTGATGGATATAAAAAGATTTTCTGATGTGACCTCAAAGTTTATATGGAGATTGGAAAATCTCAGGGATTTCATGGGGATAAGAAGCAGAAATTGAACATTAATTATGGTAGTCTGAAGGATAAATCACATGATGCTATGAAATTATCGCATCACACTTGCCAAAGGTGTAGAAAGAAGACCCTTGGAAATTTTTTGAAGGGGATGAGGAAATTATTTAGGTGCTGTAAGGAAGGACACTAAGCTAGCAATTTGAGACAATAAAAACCCAGTACTATGATAGAGGAGATGAATGATATGTTCAATTCTCAACGCATTGTTCATTTTTTAAAAAGAAACGAACCAGGGATCTTTGAGTACCAGTGCCCTATGCCAATGGTTTTTGGAAGCAACCAACAACCTCCAAGGCAGCAAGGGTGAGCTTTTTCCATCACTACCACTAAAGTAAATCCCGATAATGATGTGGTGATAGGTACACTAGTTATTCATTCAAGAATAGAGAGTGCAATTTTTTATTCATGTTCTATTAATACTTTTATGTCCCCAATGATTAGTAAAACTATCCATACACCACCACAAACCATGGAAATAAAGATGTAAGTGAGAATGAAAAATGGGGAAATTATAGCATCCCATGCACATAAATCCCCCTATAACATTTTGTGGATTAAAATTTCTATTGAACCACATAATAATTACCTTGGTGGAATTTAATGTAATTCTTAGCATGAAATTTCTTTCCTAATATATATCCAATATAAATTATCATGAGGGGGAAATCACCCGCCATATGGTGAATCGACCCCCGATTCCATACAATTACAATGAGGATAATGAATCTTATTTAGAACAATCATCTCAAGTATAGATAACACTTCCCTATGAACATGCATATCTTTCTTATATTATTGAGTATAAGGAAGAAACCTGCCTCGAAGACATGGCTATTGTGATGGAATTCACAGATGTGTTTCCTAAATAATTTCTTGGTATTCCTCCTAGAATAGATGTTTAATTCTAGATTAATATTATACCTAGGGAATTTCCAATATAAAATACTCTATATGTAATGGCTATTATAGAGCTTGAGGATATAAATAAAAACTACAAGAGAATCTTGATAAAGTGTTTATACACTGAAGTGATTCACCATGGAGTGAACCAGTCCCGTTCTTCGAGTAGAAGGATGGGTAAATGTGCCTTTTCATTGACTATCTGATCTCAAAAAAATAATGATAAAGAACAAGTTTACTTTTCCATGAATTTATGTCTTGTCCGATCAGATATTTTGAGAACAATAGTTCTTTAAGGTGGATATATGGTTGGGATATCACCAAGTAAGGGAAAAGAAGGAGGATACCCTCAAGACTACTTTCTATATAAGGTGTTGGCACTATGAAATCATATTAATTCCTTTCAGACTCAAAAATTCTCTAGAAATATTTATGGACTTGATGGATGTAGTCTTTAGATATTACCTAGACAAATTTTTGGTAGTATATTTAGACTATATTCTAATATACTTCAAAACCAATGAGTATAATGATAAGCATCTAATCACTATTATAGAGACCTTGAGAAAGGATATTCTCTATGAAAAGTACATCATGTGTGATTTTGGTTGAAGTAGGTCTAATTCATAGGGTATATCGTCATAAGAAATGGGATATATTTTGATCCTTCCAAAAGAAAATAAATTCAGGGATGACTGAGGCTGACATATATGATGGATATCCTTAGCTTCTTGGGGTTGGTTGGATATTATCGCAGATTTTTGAGAAATATCTCACGATTGTCAAACACTCTTACCAAGGTAACTCAGAAGGGAGTCAGGTATTCTTGAAATGATGAATGTGAAGAAAGATTCATGGAGTTGAAGAATAGGCTTTTCACATCCCATGTGATCAAACTACCCACAAGTGGGGATCTTTTTGTAATGTTTTGTGATGATTTGAAGAAATTCGTGGGTTTTGTGTTGATGTAGAATGACAAAGTCATCACCTATACCTCAAGTTTGTTGGAAATTCACGAATAAAACTATCCCACACATGATCTAGAGTTGTCAACTGTGATCTATGCATTGAAAATATGGTGGAATTATATCTTTGGGAAATGTTTGAAATATATACAGATAAAAAAGTATCAAATGTATATTCAAACAAAAATAAATGAACATTTACTGAAAAATATGGTTAGATCTCATCAAGGATTAAGACTACTCAATCCAATACCACCCTGGGAAAGAGAACAAGGTGGAAGATGCTCAGTAGAAAGGACCCAACAATTCTATCATTGACGAGAATTGAAAATATCCAATATTCTAAGATTTGGTGAATATGGACATGAGAATCATAAATAAGGGAACATCATCAATCCTTTCACAAATGATTTCTCAACCGTCTCTTTTGGAAAGGATAAAGGATGCTCAAAAAGTTGTTGTGAGAATTCAGAAGAAACTGGAAGCTATTAAAAAATTGAAATTATCAGAGATCAATGTTAATGAAGATGGAATTGTGAGATTTGGGTCAAGACTATGTGTTCGATCAAATCCATAGTTAAAGAACGAACTTTTGGATGATGAAAATATTTTGAATTTCTCCATTCACCCATGAAGCACACATATGTATCAGGATATCCGAGAGAATTGTTGGTGGGATAACATTAATAAGGTGATCATTGAATATACATTAAATTTTTTGGTATGTCAGCAAGTGAAGGTTGAGAGTAATAATTCTAAGGGGATGATGAAACCATTACCCATAACAACATGTAAATCAGAGAACATCATCATAGACATTGTCACCAAACTTCCAACGACACGAAAAGGAAAAAATTATATCTGGGTTGTGGTGGATCATCTTAAAATGATTATTTATTTAATTGATATTCAAGATGATTTTTCATTGGATCAACTAGAATGGATATATATTAGAGAATTGGTAATTCTATATGGTGTACCACTATCCATTGTATCTGGCCGTGATCTATGATTCACCTCTATGTTTTGGATGAGTATCGAACACACTCTAAATAGTGTTATGAACTTCAGTATGGATTATCATCCTCAAACTGATGGCCAAAAGGATCAGACTATAAAAACACTTGAGGAACTGCTGAGAGAATCCTTAATGGACTTCAAAGTAGGATGGGATAAACATCTTCCTCGGGATAAGTTCTCTTACAACAAAAGTTTTCACTCAATCTTCTAAATGACTTATTATGAAGTCCTTTATGAGAATAGGTGAATAACACCATCATATTGGGATGATTTTTTGGAGAGAAAAATTCTAGGTCTAGAAATGGTTGAAGAAATGGTGGAGAAGGTTAAGATCATCCAAAATCACATCAAAGCTTCTCAGAGTCAACAAATGAGCTATGATGTAAACTGTCGATGAGACCTAGAGTTTTATGTTAGAGATATGGTTATCCTCAAAATATCACCATAGAAGAGAGTTATGAGATTTGAGATGAAGGGAATGCATAGTCCAATGTATACCGACTCTTTTGAGATCCTTGATCGCATCAGAGCAGTGTCCTATCGACTAACACTCCCACCAAAACCTATCTCAAGTACAAGATGTGTTCCATGTATCACTCTTAAAAAAATATATACAAGACCCATCACATGTACTCAATCCAAAGGTGGTACCATTGCATAATGACCTCTCCAATGAAGAGAATCTGGTGAAGATATTTGATCGAAGGGAAAAATTTCTATGAAATAAGACAAATCCCCTCGTCAAGGTGTTGTGGATAAACCATATGTTTGAAGAAGAAACATGGGACCCAAATGAAGTGATGAGGTATATTTAACCTCATCTGTTTTTTTATGGGAGAAGGAATTTTTAGGGGTAAATTTATTAAGGGGTGAAGGTTGTAATAACACAATCATCTAGGAATAAAATTACCTTTCTTTTAATGTCTTATGGATATAGAATACACAGAAACTTTATTATTATTATTGGGTTTAAATGATAATTAAGTATCACTACCATTGATAATATAGTTTTTCAATAGTTATCACAAAACTAATGTAAGTATAAGGTTTTATCAAATCCTTTTAACATAGATAAAGGCGATGATGACCTCATCCAGTGGAGTTGGTCTATACAAAGCTCATTTTTTGGAGCTCAAAAAGGATGTAGCGTCATTTGGCTACACTCTTGACCAAGCCCAAGCAAGGATTCAACATGTTAACCTTGGACAGGATTGCCTATATGAGAAGTTCAAGTTAATATAGATTACCACCTGGGCAATGTCATCCGAGTCGCCCCAAGATTATATCTCCATTGCACACCTTACCCTTATATCTTATGAAGGCGTTATAAGGGGTTATGTAACACGGTATTAGTTACTAATTATGTAATCCCATTCTATAAATAAAGTCATATTCCATTGATATTTTTTTATGGAAGTATTATTTCTAAAAAATGATGAATTGGATTAATTTATTTTTTGGGTAAAAATGGTACTCTTGAGGAATATATGAATTATTATATTAATCTATGTTTTAGTTAATAATTTTATAAAAAATTATTCTAAATGTTGATTATATCAGTTCATTATCTGTAAATTATTTGGTAATCTGTTTGATAAGAATTATATTATTAAAAAAGAAAGTGTATTTTTAAGGAATTAATAAGTTTTTAAAATAATTAATAGTTTACTAAAATATTATTATTAAAATAATTTTATTAATAATAAATGAGTATATAATTTTTAGGAAGTCTAATGAGTTTTTTATTAGGGTTTAAAAATTATTTTTGTCAAAAAAAAATAAATTTTAAATAAATGTTGGTTCTTATTTTAAATGTAAAAATTCACATATTTAGAAAATTATTTAGATAAAATGAATATTTTTTTGGAATTAGGACATTAAAATGATCCAAAGTTTAATTTTTCATAATTTTCCGATATAGTGAATTTTTTGGGTAAATATTAATATATATATAAGTGTATATTGTGTTTTATGACATCATAATTTACCAATAGTGATGTAATAAGTACTATAAAATGGATATTAGACCAAATATTTCCTTTAAATTTAAAATAATTTGATTCTAGATTAATTTTAATAATTTTACAATTCCTTAGAGAATCCTCCAAAATGTATAACATGTTTTATGATTTTTTTGTTCATTTTAATAATAATGTGACTCAACTCCACATAATCAAGGTTGATATTTTAATATCTTCATCCCATGAACTTATAAAATAATTTTTTCTAATCCTCTTTGAAAAAAACCATGGGAAAAAGCATGAAAAGGTTTGTGGTTTTGAATATTTAATTAGATAGATTCCAAAACCTATGTTTGTGAAATATTAAAGAATTCCCCTCATATTTCCTATATAAATTCAGCCAATATCCCACCTATATTCACTAAAAATCCTTGGATCAATCCCGCACTCTATCCTCCCCTCTCTATAATCCTCCCATGGTTCCCCAATCTCTCATTATTTCCCTCTTCAAGCTTTTGAAGTCACACACTCAAGTAAGGGTTTCCTTCCTTTCTCATTTTTATCCATGTTTCCTTATAATGTTACACCCTTATATTTTCTATTATGAATGATGGGGTATGTTTTAGAACCTCCCCTATAATTCCCTTATTATGTTTTAGTGAGGAAATATCCCTTTCATTCTCATTAATACCCCCATGTACATCTGTTACCATGACAAAATTTTGTAAGAGTGATTTCATTCCTGTTCTTTCATTTGGTTTCTTTATTATGTTACGAATTCTATTTACAAATACCTTATGTTGGAACATGTATTTATGTGACCCTCTTACTTACCATTTCATGTATATATTATTAGAAATCTATTTTCTTCTAATAAACTATTTTTATGTATTTTCATGTCACACTATTATGCTGCTGGAATCACATCATGATTTTCCATGCCAAAATCGTCATGTAGTGAACACCATACCCATTATTCTATCAATCTTACTCACCTTTTATAAATATATAAGTTTTTATTGATTAAATACATGAATATATTCTACACCACTTAATTGTGAAGTAAAATATGGTAAATAATGAATCAATGTTTTATGATCTATGTGGAACACTTAAGCATGCGAATGAAGTAAAAGTGGCGTGTGTGCCCATAATTGTATATAGCGCTTCAATACATTGGATAATGTTAAGTATTATGATATGTGATGTTGGGATAGGGATTTAACTTATTCCTTTTAGAAATTTTTACACCATGTTGTGACATGGGTTTACTAGATTCCATTATGTTTATAATGGAGTGTTTTATGTTGTTTCCACACTTCCATGTTATGATGATCAAGCACTAGTGCAGAAAATGTTTTTTACGTCGGTTATTTTTAATTTTTTACGTCGGTTTCTAGCCGATGTTAATACGTTAGATGTTATAAATAAGGTTTTTGAAGTCGGTTATTTAAAAAGAGATGTCAAAAACATAAAATCGCGATGTTTATCACGTTGGTTATTTTAGAACCGACGTGATAAAGGGCCTGGAGAATGGTTTATCACATCGGTTATTGAATAAACGATGTGATAAATGGCCTGGACAATGGTTTATCACATTGGTTCTCAAACAACCGATGTGATAAACATGGGTGAGGGGGTTTATCACGCCGGTTCATATAGAACTAACGTGATAAACTGGGGTGAGGGGGGTTTATCACGTTGGTTCTATAATAACCGATGTGATAAACCGGGGTGAGCGTGGTTTATCACGTCAGTTCATATAAAACCGACGTGAAAAACCGGGGGAGGGGGGTTTATCACGTTGGTTATTATATAACCGCCGTGATAAACCAGAGGGAGGCAGTTTATCACATCGGTTATTCAATAACCGACGTGATAAACCATTGTCCAGGCCGTTTATCACGTCGGTTATTCAATAACCGACATGATAAACCATTCTCCATGCCCTTTATCACGTCGGTTATTAAATAACCGACGTGATAAACCATTCTCCAGACCTTTTATCACGTCGGTTATTAAATAACAGACATGATAAACCATTCTGCAGGCCTTTTATCACGTCGGTTATTAAATAACCGACGTGATACTCTATTTTCTAGGCATTTTATCACGTCGGTTATTAAATAACAAACGTGATAAACCCAGTTTTTTTAAACAGAATGCAGTCATCTTCTCTCCACAAGAATCAACTAGAAAACAAATCAAGAAATCGTACCACAAAAACAGAAGTACATCAAAATTAAGCATGTACATAGATAACATATAAAACTTACCCCCTAGACAGCATCCACCCTCATTTTTACCCCATGGATAGCCCTCCCCCACCCCGTTGGAGCCCTCACCCTCATGTATACCCCCTGGACAGCCCTCCCCCACCCCATTGAAGCTCCCACCCTCATGTATACCCCCAGACACCCCCAAACACCCCTCGACAACCCCCACCCGCCTGAACAGCACCTCCTCACCCCTCACCCCACTTGACATCCCCCACCACACCCCTGGATAGCCCCAAACACCCCTGGACAACCCCCCCCCCCACCCCTGGATAGCACTCCCACACCCCTAGACCGGCTTCCCACACCCCTGGACATCCTTACCACCCCCCAGGACTGTCCCCCCACCCCACCGGACAACCCTCCCAGACCGCTGGACACCCCCAACCCCACTGAACACACCCCCACACCCTTGGAACCCCTCCCCCATAGACCCAAATCCATACCAAAAAAACCATCAAAAGTAGACCAAAACAAGAAGTAGAGAAAAATTAAACATTCACTTATATAACATTCAAAACATACACTGTCAACTTCAAAAAAAACTAAATCCAACCTAAACAACTACCAAATACACAATTAAAACGACAATATTCAAAATTACATTTTACATTACAAACAACTAAAATTCAATCAAACCTGTAAAATAATTTGACTACTCCACTTGTACGTGTTTGATGTCTTCAGCAGTATAGGGTTGAGGGTCATCAAAAAGCTACAAATGAAAAAGAAGATAGTTAACATGTATAATGAATAAATAAAATTGAAATATTATGGAAAAGTTTAAGAAGAAATCGTACTAGGTCAAAATTCACAACTTTCCCAGTTGTTGTTATTTCATACATAAATCTTAACATATAATATCCGTATTCGATGAGGCCTTGTTGTTCATGATAATTCTGTTTTGAATGAGTGTAAATTCAATATATTATTTTTATGTAATAAATCAAAAGGTACAAATTATAAATGGAAATTTACCTTTACATTTACATATTTGATCTTTTCATTTCTTTTCTTTTTGTTTTTTCGAAAGTAGACCCATGAACTGTTAGAAAATAATACGAATGGGGTAAATTTAAAATTCATTATAATATATATAACTATTGAGAAATTGAAACTTACTTTTCCAATATATTCTTAAAACTTTCCCTCACATCACCATGAACAGAGAATATCCAATAAAGAGATTTCTACCTTGGGAAAAAAATCCCTAACATCCAATGATCACTGATAAAAGGAAATTTAATGTTAGTGGTTTTTTATGTTAAAAGATAATTAACTCTTTCAGAGAAATGTGTTTCATACCTCTCACAAAAAGGCATCATCCAACATTGTCTGATTATATTTTTTTCAATTATTTCAGCAATATAAACCATTCTTTGTTCCTCAGTCAATGCACATGCTTCAGGGGAAATCAATTGCGGGTCCATGAATCCATATACTTCTGTCAGTTCATTCCTCTCACAAATTTTATAAAGATACCTAATACAAAACATACATAAGAATACATTTTTAATAAATATAACGCAGGGAAAAGGTGTTAAGACTTACATGGAAAAACTTTGCACTACGTTGATGCCCAACTTATCTCCAGTATAAAGCTCCATGATATCATATTTTGTAATCCCCACACTTATTTCACGTCCAAAAACATGAGATTCCATTGGAAACTCATAAAAACCCAACAACAAATGTGAATATCTTGACAATCTGTCAAGACCACTGGAATCTGTATCTGATGTCATAGCCTGTTGTCTTTGTTGTTGTCAATACAGTATTTTTTTACCTTTGAAGTATTCCTGTGAAAAAAAATTGATAAATATATTAGTTTTCAAATGATAAGACAACTTTAATAACAAAATAAAATAAAATATATAACATTGATACCTCTATGGTAATGAGTCGAAGAAGTCTGGATGGCCAAACTAAAAAATGGCCGATACTCTGTCCAACTATCGCCACCTCATCTGTAGGTATTGGTACCCCAGCTGATCTATCTATAATATCCTGTACAGTGACCCTTTGATTTTCTACCTCTAATTGTTGATGATGAACTGTATCTCTTATACAATATACCAACCCGTATGCTACTATATGATGTTGAGAATAAACAAAATACAACTCACAATATGTAAGAAGCTGTGGTGGAGGCGTAGGAAAAAAAATGGGGTCCACAGGCTGAGGTGGGGGAGTGGGAGCTACTGGCGGAGGTGGAGGATAAATAATGGGGTATGCAGGGGGAGGTGGAGGAGTGGGAGCTGCAGTCTAAAATTGTCTTTTCATTTCTACAAACATAGACTGCACCGAATCTCTAATTTTGTCTACCATCGTCGCATTAATATTTTTAACTTCAGCCTCCAAGGATTCTATTTTTTTATAAACCCCCTCAATGTTAGAAGTTGAAGAACGTGGAAACACTTTTCTTACCGATACACCTGCTGGATATCCTCTTACACGACCAGGATGTTCAGGCCTTCCCAATGCTTCAAATAAAATATCTTCCCTCCCAGTAGCTGTAAATGTCCCCTCTGAACTCTACTCCTCAAGAGAGTCCTGTATTAATTAATTGAACATTTCTGTAATGATTGAAACTTATATGAAGAAAAAAGTTAACTTAAATAAATTAAATAAATATCTTAAAATCCTCTCAGCTACGATTCTCGATTCATCTGAAAGATATTGCCCTTTTTTCCCTTCCGAGCTCTCTTCCATTTTTCATGTCTAGATGGAGGGGATGGAGGGGCCACCTCTCCAGAGCTTGAAGACTAAGCTCTTAGTTGTTGAAATTTTTCCACCATCATTTTTTCTTCCAATAATGTATACCCTCCCTAAGATAAACTATGAGGGTATACATTTTTAGATTGGATCTCCGGATGAGCTTTCCTTGTTTGCTGTAATTTAAGAATAATAAATCATTAACAAAACATTAATAAAATCATTTATATAAGAATGTTTATAAAATTTACATTTTTCTTACCATAAGTGACTCTTTTTTTCTACTTTCAAAAAACTGTCTCCATGTGTCTTCATCTATAAAAGGATATATACGACATGGATTGTCATGACTCCTATGACCATAAATGAAATCAGATGAGAGGGTTGATTTGAAATCCCTCCATCTCCAAGCATCCAACTATAAGCATTTCAACCTGACTCCTCTAGTGTCAGGAATATCAAATGTCATCTGATAAAGAAGAGGTTAAACATATTCTATATACTAGAAACATTAAAAGAATGGTCAAACAATGAAAAAGATCTTACCAAAATCATCTCCCACAACTGAGAGATAATCGCTTTATCCACACCTCTCCAATCATCATACAGAATTCTTACTTTGGTCTTAGCCTGAGTTGCAACAAAACTCTTAAAATCTTTGGCATTCGGACCTCTAAGAATATGATCATCATCAAACTCAACTACTATCCTCTGATCCTGCGTATGAGCAAGTGATAATTTTGGTAAACGTGTGCACCCACGTTTACCAACCTTTGAACTCTTTGTCGTAATAGGAGCATGTGAATGTTCATCCCCAAAGGTATGACCAGAAATATTCTCCTCTCCAGAATCATGTGGTTGATCATCTGAATGATCTTTCATTATCCTTCAAATCAAAAAAACAAACGTCAGTTCACAAATATAAAAATTCAAATATTTTAATACTAATGTAATAATAAAATAGAAAAGTGTACTAAGTTAAATAATAGTAGACATTGGTAATATGGTAAGCATGTTAAACAATGGTAAAGATGGAAAAGATGGTCAAGATGGTCAAGATGGTAAAAATGGAATAAATGGTAAACCTGGTAAACATTGTAAACATGTTAAAGTAATTGTTAGTGATCAAATATACAAATTCAAATATTTTAATACTACTGTAATCAGAAAATAGAAAAGTGTACTAAGTTACATAATAGTAAACATTGGTAATATGGTAAGCATGTTAAACAATGGTAAAGATGGCAAAGATGGTCAAGATGGTCAAGATGGTAAAAATGGTAAAAATGGTAAACCTGGTAAACATTGTAAACATGGTAAAGTAATTGTTAGTGAACAAAAATAATCGTTTTAAAATTAATGTAAAGGTTATAAACATAATAAAGAAAACTAAACAATCTTAAAACAAACAAAAACAAAAACATATTTTATTTTAAAACATGTTTTAATAAATAAAAAACATACAATATCTAACATTTATGGAAAAAATAAATGTAAACAAGAAATAAACATATGTTACCTGTAATTTTAGGAATGTACAAATGGATTGTTTTCCCAAATTCCTTCGTCATGATCGTTCCTTATGGCACAAACTATGTCTTCAACATGATCGTCATTATGTTCTGTTAATATTTCCATGGAAGTAGGGATCTCACATAAATCAGCATATTCATCAAGTTCATCTTCACCAACATATTGTTTTTTCCATTGTAAAACAACAGCCCACTGCATATCTAATTGATCTACTATATAAAAAATTTGTTTTGCATGTGTTTCCATTATAAAAGAATCAGCTGTGTCTTCCAATCTATTCAGATTAACAAGTGTCATTCCAAATTCATCGTGTCTGACAATGTTGTTACCGTTAAACCATTTACAGTTAAAAACGGGAACTTTAATTTTAAAGTAATCAACCTCCCATATGTCTTCAATCACTCCATAATATGCATTTGATGCAGAAATTGGGTTTTTGTCCTTAGCACTCAAAAAATGCATTGCTTCTGCAAACACCAATACACCACTATTCTGAACTGCAATTCTGTTGTCCTGAGCTTTTGTATAAAATGTATAACCATTAATGTCATAACCGGACCATGTTATCACATTTAAACATGGACCACCCACTATCCATTTTAATGTCTCTGATACATCTAATCTACCAAGAAAAGTCTTTTTAATCCATGACAAAAAAGTTTTGTTGTGCTCATTAAAAATCCACATTTCCTTCTTCTTTGGATGACATTGTTTCAACTCATTAATATGCAATGTGATATACGGTTGAGAATAAGCTATGTTATTCAAGATGTATGATTCTAAATTCTTCATCTATTCAGCTGACAATTATTTGACGTTCAAGCCGCGAATCCCCTTTCCCTCATTATTAACTCGTTCATGGCGAGATGGAGGCAAACCTATGTGTTGCGCCGCAGCCAAGTAGCTCGTACAGAACTCTTCTACCTCCTTAGAAATATACTTTTCAATAATGGAGGCTTCAGGTCGATATATATTTTTAACATACCCCTTTAATATTTTCATATACCTTTCAAAAGGATACATCCAACGAAGATATACAGGTCCACAAAGCTTTATTTCTCAAACCATATGAATCATTAAATACACCATTATATCAAAAAAAGTTGGAGGAAAATACATTTCCAATTGAAAAAGTATAAAAATTGCATCTTTTTCCAAAATGTTCAAAGCATTCACATCAATCACCTTGTTACATATTGAATTGAAAAAATAACACAACTTCATTATAGTCTTTCTGACACGATGGGCAATATTCCACGCAATGCAACTGGTAGAATTTGAGGCATCATGACGTGACAATCATGTGATTTCATACCTATCAACTTCAAGTCCTTCAATGAGACAAAATTTTTTACATTAGAAGAATAACCTTGAGGCACTTTGGTATCATGAAGACACTGACAGAAGCTAATTTTCTCCCTCTTCGATAATGTATGACAAGTCAGGGGAAGAAATGTTCGTCTTCCTTTAGGAGTGGGAGCTAACTCCAAACGTATTCCCATTGATAGTATGTCTAATATTGCATTCAACCCATCTTTAGTCTTTCCTTTAATATCTAACAATGTTCCAATCAATGAATCACAGATATTCTTCTCCACGTGCATGTCATCAATATTATATTTAACTTCATGATACCTCCAATATGGTAGCTCAAAAAAAATTGACCTTTTCTTCCAAATATGTATATCATTACCAGATTTCTGTGTCTTTCCCAATGTCACGTCAAGGTTTTTCACCCTCTTAAAATTCAGATCAGGGGATAAAGGTTTTGGAGCAGTATCAAATTCTTATGAGCCATTGAATGCCTTTTTTAGTCTTGTATAAGGGTGTTCCATAGGAAAAAACTTTCGATAACCCATGTACACTGTTTTCCTCCCATGATGCAATTGAAAATAGGACGTCTATTGTTCGCAAATTGGACATGCTTTATGCCCTTTAACACTGCATCCAGACAAATTTCCATATGCTGGGAAGTCATTTATAGTGAACAGAAGCACTGCATGCTGTTGAAAATATTCCATTTTATAAGAATCATACACCCAAATACCATCATCCCATAACAGTTTCAAATCACCAATCAACGGTGACAAGTAAACATCAATATCATTACCGGGTTGCTTTGGACCAGAGATCATTGTACTCAACATGACATATTTGCGCTTCATACAAACTTCAGGAGAGAGGTTGTAAATTACCAATAAAACAGGCCATGAACTATGTGTGCTACCGAGTGTTCAGTATGGATTCATTCCATCTGTGCACAACCCTAGTCTGAGATTTCAAATTTCATTTCCAAATGTAGAATACTGCGCATCAATTTTCTTCCATTGTGGACAATCAGATGGATGACATATTTTTTCATCACATACCTTCTCTTCAGCATGCCATCTTAACCTTTTTACATCATGTGAATTAGCAAATAAACGTTTGAAATGATTAATTATAGGAAGATACCAAAATACCTTTGAAGGGAGATTTGTAATCTCTACATCAGCCTGTGATTTTTCTTTCACCTTATACCGTGATGTCCCACATTTAGGACACTCTGACAGAAATTCATATTCCTTCCTATATATAATGCAGTCATTCGGACAGGCATGTATTTTCTTGTATCCCAATCCCATTGGGCATAATATTTTCTTTTCTTTGTAATGTGAATCTGGAAGATCATTATCTTTTGGAAGAATGTCTTTGATCAATTGTATCAGCTCTGTGAAACTTCTGTCACTCCATCCATGCTTCGCCTTCAGGTTAATCAATCTTAACACCGCCGACAAAACCGTAAAATCTGTACAACTAGGATATAATGGTTTTTCAGCATCACCATATAGACGCGCAACTGTCGGTTCTATCTCCATTTGTTCTGCTACAATATCACAAATCATTTCTTCAATTCCATCGGAGTTACCATCTTGAGAATCATCATCATCACTGAAATTCCATCCAGTTTCACCATGCCAAATCCAAGGGCTGTAACTCGGATTAAAACTATGACAAATTAGATGATCTTTTATCTCTCTACTTTTGATCTTCTTCATATTCAAACATTTCAGGCATGGACATAAAAAAATGTCACTACTTGGAACATTTCGTTTTGCAAATTCGAAAAAGGCATCAACACCTTCCTCAAATTCATTTCTCATTCAATGTTCCATAATCCAACTTTGACTCATTATTACCTATAACAAATATCAACAAAAATATATATTTTTAAGATAATACAAATACATGTTTATATGAAAAAAATCATAATTTGAATGTAAAACAATTTAAAATATAAAAAAAACCTATAGGTATTTAAAGAAATATGCTTGAATATTTTTTTTAAAACAAAATATAGTTAGATATAACAGTTTTAAATTTCACTGAATCAAAGAAAACCATGACACCTACATAGTTTAATATTGATTTTGGTTTTGATGTTTTAATATATTCGATAAACAACCTATTTTAAATGGCGTGCAGACCTTGATATTGGTCTTCATCACCCTTCGGTGTGACTGGCAAAAAGAGGTCTACCAGCATGTTATTATTTTATCATCAATTCACTCATTCTTGTTTTTGATGATCGTTAATTGCATTGGTCGGCTGAGAGGGCCACCCAGCCCATCCAACACTGGTCTGCTCAGAATAACAATAGTCCCACTAATTCGGTTTAATACTTTATTTCTGCTTTTTAATCCCATGTAACATATCTTGTGGGGATTTGATTTTTTTACTTGGCCTTTATCTTTAACGGTTATCAATCAAAATAAAACTCAACTAAAAACTCTGTTTATTTTTGGTTTTCAAAATCTAAAAACGAAAACAAAACAACCATGGACAAAAACTGAATTCCAATTACAGGAAACATGTTCATAAATTCTAAACACCAAGAATTAACAAATATCAACAACAATAGTGAACAGCCTGGCAATTACAAGACTAAACAGTTATTCAAATGCAAACTGCTTATAATAATTCTCATAAAAACAGAAAAAAAAAATCTGTAAAAAAACTAATTCAACCAAAACAGAACCAGAAAACATAAGAAATAATTTCTAGATTAAGAAACATTTATATCCAGAACCATAATCTTGTTCGAGCACATAAAGTAACCATAACAGTGATCAATATTAAATAATGTCACCAACAATCAGCATCGATTTACATAAATTCAACATAGTCTGTTATATCAACAAAATACAAATAACCATTTTCAATAACAAAAAATTCCACGAGATTCTCAACATGATTAAATAGAAAAGCATATCTGATGCAAACAAATTATATCAAGAATCGAAACAAAAACGAACGAAATAAATTCGTGGAAGGCTTACTTGAATGTTGCGAGTTGAGATGATAGATCCGAGAGGAGTGAAGAAGATAAACAATGAATCCAAAATGAGTTTAACGCAGGTCGATCGACGAGCTTCTTAGGGTTTACCGCGCGAGAGAGACGAGCTGGCGGACTGTCAATCGAAAAATCGTAAATGACAGTCCACGAGCTTTAATTTCATTAAAAGTTTTATAACATTGGTTATTATATCACCGAAATTATAAACTATTTTTTAAATTTATGACGTTGGTTATTTTAAAACCGACGTAAAAAAGCTCCCGCACTTTGGTTTTTTACGTAGGTTATTTTATAACCGACGTAAAAAACGAGATATCTACGGGTTTCTTACGTTGGTTACTTTATAAACGACCTAAAAGACCCCCCATGCTTTGGTTTTTTACGTCGGTTATAAAATAACCGATGTAAAAAACGCGTAGTTATCTCATTTTTTACGTCGGTTATAAGATAACCGACGCAAAAAACCAATGCGCGGGGGGTTTTTTACGTCGGTTATTTGGAAACCGACGTAAAAAACCCGATATCTACGCGTTTTTTTACATCGGTTATCAAAAAACCGACGTAAAAAACCAAAGCCCGGGAGGTTTTTTATATCGGTTATAAAATAACCGATGTAAAAAACCCTGCAGTTTGATTTTTTACGTCAGTTATTTGATAACCGACGTAAAAAACGTGTCGATATCGGGTGTTTTACGTCGGTTTCCAAATAACTGACTTAAAAAACCCCCCGCGCATTGGTTTTTTACGTCGGTTATAAGATAACCGACGTAAAAACCCAAAAGGCGCGATTTGTAACGTCGGTTATTAAAATAACCGACGTTAAAAATCTATTCGCCGCATTTTTACGCCGGTTATATATAACCGACATAAAAAATGGTGATGTAAAAAATGTTTTCTGCACTAGTGATGCTATATCGTGCTTCTATGTTCATGTTTCTATTATGATTCATTGATATGTATATTTCCTAAAAATTATTGAATTATTTTTATTATGCCTTGTTTAATCCCTTAATGGGATTTATATATCACCATTTTCTTTTATATGTCCTCAGGTTATCCCATGAAATGCTAAGTATGAAAGAATGTTGTGGTCATGTAGAAGACGTTTTCAATAAAGTTGTTGTTTTTTATTTGTTAAGTTGTCATGTAATGTTTCTAATCATTAAAGACACTAGACCTCTCAATATTATAGGTTTTATTATGTGTAAGTTTATTTAATAAATCATGTGTAAATATGAAAAAAAGTGTAGGGTTGTTATACTGGGCCTTGAATTTCTCAATATGCATGGGAGGTTCTATTAATGACACCATCTATATTTACCAGAGGTTCTCCATATATTTCCCATTATTTCTTAAAAATGGGTAGAGTCTTGTATTTAGATGTTATATAATCAAACATAATGGAGTTTACTATTGTTCAGTAAGACAATTACTATTCATGAATGGGATTGAACCTCTATGAGGCATCCTAAGTATTCTATGAGAACATGAATCAAAACCCACATAATTCATTTTAGTCCAAGTCATGCAGTTTAAAATCCTTCAGAAATTATGTATATGAGGGAATTTAGGCACTGGTTAAGGAGGTTGATTCTTAGGAATGTGTCTTATGTATCCTTCTTATAATAAGAATTAGAATCTTTTTAGTTTAGTTTTTTCTAGACTCGTTGATGGCTGGTAAAAAATAATTAGTACTCATAAGGTTTATTGCCTAAGAGTTTAACACTATGGGAATTCCTTTGAGACTTTCACTGAGGTGGATTCCTCGTAAGTGATATTTTTATACCATATTATCGAATAATGATTACATAGAAGGTCACCCTAATTTCTAGTGAAAATATTTTTGAAAATCCTTTAACCCATGTGAGCTATGATCAGTGTAAGAAACAAGAGACAAAAAATGATAAATAACACTAATCAAGATATTGTACCGAGGAACTAAAGTATACATGATATAAGGCTCCATACTTATCTTATTTTAATAAGAACTAGAGTCCTAGTAGTTTAGTTTTTCCTCAAAATACTGATGGATGAGAAAGAATGATATACCCACAGGGGTTGGGTCTTACGAACTTGAGTAAAAAATATTAGGTACTTTAAATAAAGTGGATATCCATTGAAATATTTCCAACCCTTATCCACATATGAATAAAATGTGGGGACCATGAGTTTATAATTGATCATTCTTGGATGGCATGAGGATCCCATAATACTCATAAGGATGCATGAATTCCTATCCATGCACCATAATGAACACTTCCCATATGAAGGTGGAATGCTCGACCAAAGAACCATGGTTGGGTGTTTATAAGGTTTGAGGAAACTTTCCCATGTATTATAGCTGGGAAAGGATATCAAATCATGGGATTTCTGTTCGAAAAGGCCAACATGTATGAGGATATCTTCATAAGATGTCCAAAATGTCTGCTTGATATATTCAAGGATGTCTTCCTAACATATCAAGAGTGTCTTCCTGACATGACAAAGGATTCATTTTTAACATGGATAAAATATACAAGGATCTTCACACGATTTAAGATGAAATTTTCAAAGGACCTCACATAATATGGATGACATGATTATGAGAAATTCATATGATCTTCCCAACATGTATGGAGGGCATGAACATGACTAGGATAACATGTCTAAAGTGTTTCATGTGACCAAACTGACATGTTTAGAAGTCTTTTTTTAACTAGGATGAAATTTTCAGAGGACTTCTCATGGCCAATATTACATATGCAATGGTCTTCACATGACTATGATGTCATGTCCAGAGGTCATCGTATGATTTGGTCAACATTTATGAAGTCTTTTTCATTAAATAGTCAAATTTTGTAGATTTCATCGCATGATTAGTGAGTAGATCATTCAAAGAATAAGACCCAGATGCATGATAATCAGTGTATCTATCATTGTAAGAATATTCTGTTATTTTCAACGATTATCACATATATTACTCAATTTTCATCAGACACTGGCCTACTAAGGAATCGTATGATAAATTCAAAATGCATAAAACCATTCATATGATCGAACTGGAATTTTTTATTTCCTTCATATGATTAATTCAGTGATCACGCAAATAAGGTAACCATTCTATGTAATCCATTAAGTCAATCCTCAGGATTACCTGGTGAAGGATTCATGAGAATTCATGGTTCTCCACTCTTGAAAGTCTTATCTCACCTCGACACACTTATGTGTGTGTTTATATTTTTCTGTGCATTGTGTGTGTGGGGGTGGGGGGTTATAGACGTCACCACCTTGAATCTATGCCAATTCACATGATTCTTAAATAACACATATGGTTTTGAGTTAGTGGAGGGAGATTTTCATCATGAGTTTCATGTAATCTTTTCGTGAGTCATCCATGAAGACATATTCGCATCCTGGGACAAACAAATATCACAGAACCACTCCATCATTACCATATTTATTGAACTCGTGGATTCTTGAAGGGATTTCACATAATCAAATCGATATGAAAAAAGTAATTTTCATGACTAGGATGACATGTACGGGGGCCTTTGTGAGGTCAAGTTGTCATGTTAGAGGTCCTTCATGTGATCGATAAACTAATCATGCATAGTGAACTACCCCTTTATATGATAAAAAACGTATCTCTTATTATCTTATGGGTACCATATTTTTCAGATTTTATTTTATAAATACTATATAGTACTCCCAATACTTTTCTTTAAGGGAAACAAATGATCAAATAGACATTTCAGACATTTTGAATTTATCATGAGAGGCCTTAGGAGACCTAGAATCATGATAATCATTATATAAATATTTTCATGAAGCTTCTCTTATTTTTATCCATTATCACATAAATTCTTCAATATTCATCAAACACTAGTCTGCTATGACCACATATGATAAAATAAAAATGCATAAAATTATTTTCATAATCCAAATGGAATTTTGGAAGTCCTTCACATGATTAATAGAGGGATCACACAAAGAAACTAAACACTCCATGTAATCCATTAAGTCATTCCCTAGGCTTACTTGTCGTAAAGAACTTATGACTTTGTGGTTCCCCACTCTAGAAAGTTCTCTCTCACCTCTAAACCACAATGTGTGTGTTTTCAATTCTAAGGGGGGAATTTATAGGCATATGCACCATGAATCTATGCCCATTCACATGGTTCTTTAATTTCATATATGGTCTCGAGTTAGTGGCATGATAATTGCATCATTATTTTCGTGTGATCTAACCACGAGTCATCCATGAAAACATATTTTCATTGCGTGATAAACTGTGGTCACATGACGACTCCATAATTACCATATTTACTAAACCCATGAATTCTTGAAGGAATTTCACATGATTAAATTGATATGAAAAACACCTTCATATGATTAGGCTAACATGTTTTGGTTCCCTTTGTGAGATCTAGTTGGCATGTCATTGGTTCTTGGCATGACCAGTAAACTAATTTTGAAAAGTGTGTAGCCCCTTAACAGGATGAAAAAATAACTATTCTTCTCATATGGGTACCGTATTTTTCAGTTTTTATTTAATAAATCCTATAGTGTTCTCCCATCAATTTTCTATCAGGAAAAACATGATCAAATAGACATGTTAGATATCCTTCACATGATGAAGGTGAGATTCAGAATGACATTCACATAATGAGGAAAACATGTGCCCATGGATTTCACGTGATCCAAATATTGATAACTTGTATTGTATAATCCCTTCACATGAAAATAATCATATATCCCTTCACATGAAGCTTCTTAATTTTCCATATTTTATTTTATAAAGCCTATTGAGTTCGACCATCAGATTTCTATCAGGGAATCACATGATCCAATGTACATGTCATATATCCTTCACATGATGAAGGTGAAATGTCAAATGGACTTAAAATGGTTACAATGACATGTACCTAAATATTTTTTATGTTCCATAGACTGATCAGAAGGACCATATCTATCCTTCACATGAAAATTAGTGCAACTCCATTATCAGGAATATTTTACCTTTTGAAGACTTTATTTTATAAATGACTTGGGTGATTTTTAGGTGTCTATCATTTGACATTTCACATAATAAGGGAAATAATATTAGAGACTTTTTAGGAACATCAGGGATGTTTTATGGGGATTATCTTGATCAGGAAAACTTTTCAAAGGGTCTTCAAGTGATCATAAATAGATAACATGAAGGACATAAACCCATCCTGTGGTGTTCTTAGGGTTATCCGATCCATATTAAATAGGTTCATAATTGAAATATTTCCATTCTTCTCAATTATTTCTTTTTGATGAAAAAATAATACCTATTACTTGGCTATTTCTACTATTCTAAAATTGTTGATGCTCAATTGCAGGGTGTCCACAAATACCCCCTCAGAAGTGAGTTATGAAGGAACAAGTAATTAGGCATGAGGAAATATATTCCCACCTAAGTATCTTGGTCATACACTAGTTATTGTTCCATGTGTCCTTTGGTCATTGAAAATAATCTTAAAATTACGTACAATTACCTATAAATAAATGAGAAAAAGGCCGGTCATTTTAGTTATGAACCAAGTCTCTAGATCTCTCATAATTTTCTTTCTTGCCTGAGCACTTCACAATACTGCTTCATGTAACCCCATTGTGGGAACTATTCCTGAGACATTATCGAATGATATCATCACTTGACATACTCATGTGATTTCCTTTTCCCAATTACCTATTCAAAAAACCTATTAACTGATCATCAGTAAGTCGATTGATCTTTGTCAGATATCATTGGTTGCAGGGTCACTTTACATTATTTTCATGATCACAGGGGATGTCACATGATCAATAATTATTTATGTGATTAATGTGACCTTCATATGATTGCATGAATTCAATTATTAAAATGGATAATTTGATCATGAGATTTTTCAAGGTACATACAATTTGAAAGACCTATAATTGGTCCTGCGATCATGAAACCTTATATGGATCACAAGACTCACATGAAGATGCACAAGATATGAACTTATTTTATTCCTTTTATAAATGATACTAAACTATTTGAAATATTCTTCTTTACCTATGTAGATGGTTTCCAGTTCACAAACATCTTGTGACTTGATTGACTGGGGAGCTATGATTTCAAAGAAACACAACTCCAAACCTTAGTACCAGGTATTTTCTTACGATGAGGTACTAAATGGGATTCTTCCAATGGATGATCCAAACTATCTACTATCATATAGACTACCATTATATGGATTCATCCTTCTAGATGACACTTTCATTCATTTACCCAATTAGTGTCTTCCATCTCTCTAGAAGATACCCTCTTTTGAATGTATTCAAATGATAGAATCTAAGAATAGTTAGTTAATTCCAACACCATATCTGGGGATATATTACAAGTTGGATAATTCCACTACGGGTCCCATTGGTCAAGATATTTATCATCAAATTAATTATCAAAAATACTCAAGAATACTTGTTTCCCCCATGGAAAACTTATAAGTGGTTGGAGTTCAAAGTTAGACTTACATCTTGTAGGTAACGTCTTTGATGAATGGTCATAGCCAATTTGGGTTAGGTAGAGATTCATATAATTTTTCAATAATTTAATTCCATCCATTATTATGACGAAACATTAAATTCTGAGTTTACTGTGTTTTATCGATTGAAACTTTTAAGAGAGTTGACCAACCATTGGTGAACCATCACCAAGAGATTATATCCAACCCATGATGAGGTAGGGTTAAACCTATGGGATATTTATCATTTGGGTGAAGTACCTCCTTTTATGGAGATTTATGATGAATTAATTTCTGTTTTTGATATTTTGGATCACCCAAAACAAACTCCAACATTGGAATGAGATATATCATTATAAAAAGTAGAAGTAAAAGATGGAGATGAACCTATGATCGATCCCTTTTTCACGTATTGGGTTAGGATTTTTATTTATCATAGCAGGACTTAGTAAAATTCCATAAACCCTCATCTATGTCCTTATCGAAATGTTCAATAACGTGAGAGCTCTTATTGGGTAATTTTGGAAGCTAGAGAGTATGCATCATGGGGATTCCAAGAGAGACCAGAGGGTTTACAATGTCTTTGGTTTGTAGGATATTTGTACATGATTTTAAATGGATATATTTTCCCATTCAAGGATGAATTATTATGCATTTGAGTGAGTATATTGGTGATGTAATCAAAACTAGAAGAAGTGTGACCCCTCAACTTAGCTAGACCAAACTATTCTTACCTTTATAAACTCCTCTTCCATGTTCAAAATGGAAATTCCCCCTACTAGATTTCGACCCATTAAAATTTTTATTTGTATGGATAGAAGATTATTTTTTGATGTATTAAGTATGGTGATTCTACCAAAATTAATTATTCTCTATTCCTTCCTTGCTTACTAATCATTTCTATGGATGAGGTGATGGAAATAGGTTTTAATGAGGTTATCGATATATTGATCTGACATAATCATTTGAATTTCATGTCATACCCCACACCTACTAGAATGATAATTGAAAATGGAAGTGATTCCAATTCTTCTAGATCATATAAAGTATCATGTAGGGATGGTTTTTTTATCTCTCATTGATGAACTAATCATATATGATCCATATAACCCCTATTAGGTTACTCCCATGTTTCTCTATACTTGAAGGGTTTCTCCTCTTCCCTTAGCTGGAATGATGAGATAACCTAATATCAGGCTCATTGATAAATTTTAGATATACGAGAACATGAAGATACAAATATTTAAATCATCATCCTACCCTCTAATGTCCCTATCCATCTACCTTTGGACTATTCCCAAACATGGGTGGAATCATACCCAGATGAAATGTTGGGTCGATTTTTTATTCAAGTAGACAATCCATTTTGTTCTTCCATCCCTCTTTCTATAGCTAGGATGGAGCTAATCTGGGACTTGGGAGAGCCCTGAAGGAAACTCTCTCACCATAGTGATGATTCTTCCATTAACTGGGTAGTATTTTTTGAGGAAGCCGACCCTTCAATACAAGTGAAAGATTATGCACTGATAGGGGGGGGGGAGATAACACATGATACTTATTCTCTTGATTCCAAATTATCTTGGTTGATCCTTATTTAAATGGATCTGATACCTAAATACATTCTACAGACCATTAATACTTCACATGTGGTCCCTCTATTTTCCATCGAAGGATGGGAACCAAATGAAGCACTCATAGATCACACAAGGTACAATATTTCAATATCATCATCTTTGTAAGTGATCACCTATAAAGTGGGGGAAGAGTTTTATTCATTTATTGAAAAAAATTATCCTTTTTTTGAGGAAATAAAAGTGGATAAGATGAAACTTTTTCACTTGATCGACCCCTATCTCCACACTCTAGATGATTTAGGAAACTCAACCAACGAGATTTTATTATGATCCAACTATGAATAACTATGTTTTTTTTCACTTTATGATACCATAGGAGAGACACCTAAATGTGTATATTACCCCAAATTATTCCTTTCATCAATTAATATACCTTTTAAAATTTACATTTTATCATCATACATTCATTCTTCATTATGTGAATAGAATTACATCGACTTTATATCAAATAGAATGCATAAGATATCAATTTTTTTACAATACTGAGAAAACCAAAATTTTGATATAATTTTTATGAATCACAGTAGAACATTATTAAAAATTTATCATAAATTTTTAATGACATAAAAAATCTCACTTATGTATCTTATCTCATTATTCTATGATAACCTGGTTCAAAAAGATAATGTAGAAAAATATGTCCCGGAGGGATTTTGGATTAAATTTATCCTAACTTAATTAACATATAGAGAATAGATTGAGTTTTTATAAGGATTGATAATAGTCTATAAAAAGATTTATATCTCTTTTTATTTTATATTTCCATACCTTTTGGATATGTTTCATATGGGGAAAGATTAGTGGGCTGGGAATCACTTTTTATCAAGTAACCCTTTATGGGGTTTCATCCAATTTTTTTGTGCCTCTTGCATTTCATTTGTACTCCATGTTTCATGAATCACACAAAGTGCATGTCTACTGAGTATAGAATAAAATATTTCCTAGGGTGACTTTTTTTGGGGTTTTAAATATTGATAGAATTTTCTCCTTTTCATTTGGATATTTCAAGGTCTTGAAAACCAGACTATTGATTTGTTTTAGGGTCTTCTGGATCATACCATTTGTTGATGTATTTTATATTTTTCTAGATTATAATATAATTATTTTTAGTTTAGGGTCAGTGATATTGGATAATCTATTTTTTTAGTATAGGTATTTTTTATCTTAGTCTATCTATTTCTTTTATGTATGATCTTCTAGCTCACAAAATCTATTTTTATTGTATTCCTAATACATAGTATGGGTAAATTATGGGTATTCATGAAGGTTTTAATAACACTATATCTTTACTAATATGATGAGGCATTGGTGTTCATGAAGGGTTATGGAACCCCACATATTTGTTAATATCATGTTTGATGTATAGTAGAATAATATTAGGGATGCCAAATCCACTTGGATAGTTAGAATAAGGTTTTTGTAAATAACTTCTATAGGTGTTTGAACTGAGGGTGATAGAATGAGGAAGATACATTAGGGATAATTGAAAATGTCTCTGAGGTGACAAGTTCCACTATAATATTTTAAGTAGTCATGGGGATGAGATTTACTTTTTCGCAAGGAGGATAATCCTCCAATTCATGGTTCTAAGGACATTTTAAAGATCCAACTCATACATGATAAAATTGAGGTGTCCACACACATTTACTAGGGACATGGAGATTTAATAATATTTAAACACTTGGATGGTGAAGGATATTATGAAAGGACTATTATCGGAGGGTTCTAGCACTTTGGGGGTAGTTCTATTTATGGTTGTAATGATAAAGACCTACACAATGCGGCTTTGAGTCACACAGTGAGGGCCATCAAAAGGTTCAAGAATTGAATTTCAAATTAATACTTTAAGAATGATTATAATATATATGGATTTAATGTCTTGGAGTTTGAATCCACTTGAATAGTCAGATTATGAGGATTGTAAATAATGATCTAGGAATATCTGGGCCAACTAAAAATATGGGCTAAAATATGTAGGTCTATTGTTAGTAATGGTGGAAACCATTACCACACATATCATGGTAAATAGTCATAGATTTATTGGGAACCTTTCCTATAGGGACAAAACACCCACTAGGCACAATCTTTGAGGTGTTACATTATTCACCTATGAATCCAAGTGGGGTTTCTTTAGATACCAAAACTACTCATACATAAATAGAACATATAAGTAG
Organism: Viscum album; assembly: GCA_963277665.1. Lineage (NCBI taxonomy): Eukaryota > Viridiplantae > Streptophyta > Magnoliopsida > Santalales > Viscaceae > Viscum > Viscum album. The sequence continues at coordinate 573,981,618 of OY728151.1, forward strand.
ATGAATGTTCACTGTATAAGGTAACGATCCACACTGAAATCATTTTTTTCTTATGCCATTGGAAATGTGGACACATAAAAACTGGTCCATAAGTGAGATACGTTATCTCCGACTAAGTCCTTCATAACTAGAGCCTTACTTTAGCATATCATACATAATTACTTCATATATAGGGGAAATAATCATAAGAAAGGGTGATGTTAGATACTCGGTAGGGGTAAAAAGGAAGATATCAATGAAATAAGATCATATGGGAATGAGAACATGAGAATAAAATTTCAATACCATACCTTGTATATCCTATATGATAAACAAGATCCATAGAATAAATCATGGTTGTTTATAAGACATGGATCATAATGGAATCAAATAACTTGTGCCATGTGTGTATAATATTGGAATAAGATAGATATTTTTTATATAAACATTATCATATAAAATATAATTTCATTGATATCTATGATGACATTCATAACATATTGTGTTTGGGAAAAAACCCTGTTTACCTTATTTGGGCCTGGGATAACATCCACTATATCCTTTTTGGGATTGGGATAAACACCTATGTACCCTCTTTTAGGCTTGGGATTACCTCCCATATACCCTTTGAGCTCATATAACATTAATCATTACAAAATAAATCAGAGAGAGATATAGGTCCCCCTCATCCAAAAATGAAAATAATACATATGTGTACCACAATATCATAAAATATTCATGATTTCAGAACACATGAAATAAAATAGGTTACATAAATATTTCTTCATAGTGTAGGCAATAGAAAAGAAACAGGTTTTATAATCATTTCATAATTAAATCATAGAATAACCCATGAGAAAGATGTATATTTCATAAGAATTTTATCTTGGTATAACCAATGGAAGAGAAATAGGTTTCATTAACATATTTTCATCATAAACATAACTAAAACAGAGAATGAATAAATATGGTATCATTGGATCATATCCATAGTAAAGATTAATTTATATCAAACGATGTCATCATATATGGAAATGGTTTTCAAAGATCACTTGGAACATTCCTTAAAGAAAATATCCTTTCTACTTTGAAAGACACTTTTAAAACATAATTTTTTTTTTCAAATACATTTATTTAGAAATAAAAATGGAAAATTATTAAGGAATCACTAAAGATCATTTAAAATATTTCATTAGAAAAATAACCTTTCTTTTGAAATCACATTATAAAATAAAAAATTCACAATTTTTTTTGGAAATAATTTTCATTGAAAATAACCTCTAATGATGATAAAGAAAGATTGAAACATTGAGTGGTCACGATGGTAAAAAAAATTTATACACATTTAAAAAATATTCCTTTCATAGTTTTAGTTAGATTCAAATGGAACTTTATTTAAAAATGACATAAAAATTAATTTTCAAATTTTTTTTATAAATTGTTAAACAAGGGTAAAAATAGCTTTAAAAAATCCTATAGTGAAACATCCCAGACACGAATTCCATTGAATGGTACCCTGAGCCCGATTGTCAATATGACTTCAAGTGTATATCCCCAAATGCTAGAGGTTTATGACTAACAGTAAGGGCCTGAGGTGTGTTTGTGGGGAGACTATGACCTCATTACCAGAGTGTATCACAATGGATATATAATAAAAAATAATTTAAACAATTAATAAATCAATCAAACAATGATAAATAAACAATACATGAATATATAATATATTACAAGAGTAATCTCATAAACGATGATGGTACATGTTATGTCTCCACGAAAAATAGCCAAAAAAGGTATACATGGATGGTGTACAATAAATGTAACAGAATAATAAAAGTTTAAAAACTATTCCATCTAGAATTATGATCCTTTGCTCATTCATGTTCTCTCCTACTCATAAGAAGCAATTAGAGTCCTATAAGAGGGTGATTGGCCTTGTCCATACCTGCAATCATGTAATTTGTCCCAATACCCATGGAAACCTGAATAGTGTGTGAGATATGATCCCAGTAAGAAACCACCATTAGTCTAGTTCCATCTAACTAGTGAAAATATAATAAAGACATTGTGTAGGTATATTTAGAATTTTTAATTTAAGAAACCTGAGTAAAAAACTTGTAATGTTCCGGGTTCCTATATACACCCATCCTCTACTACCTACTTCAGCCATATACGGTAAGTTCATGAATTTACTTTTAGTATTGTTTCAATTTATAATTATTATCATTTAATTATTTATTATCATTTAATAAGAAGTTGTTATAAATTGGAATAAATACCAGTGTCCCGAATAACATATGTGATGAAAGGATTTCTAAGATGCTCATCTTTAAGGTGTATGACAAAGACTGAATCCATGGCTCTATAATGTCTTAGAAGACACGTTATATAAATCATTACATTAATTAAAACATTCAAATGAAAATCTCATCCTTATCATTCTTCATTCTGAATATATGTATCATTCTAGGACTAACATTAACCAATCACCTTACAATACCTTCCTATTTATTTTTCAGTGGAATCTCGGTATCACTTTGGGTGTGGAATAACCTCATTTCCACTCGAGCCTATCCTTGGTGGTCTACTAAGGGAGCCCAAGTATCACCCATGGTGTGTAAGATCAACTAAACTTTGAGTCATTTCTTGGAAATCCATAATAAGTCTATGTATCACATGGAAATATAACAATCATCCCCAATGAGTCTGTCCTTGGAAATCCATACAAGGAGTCCAACTATCACTCAGGAGAAAGCAAGGATGTAGTCAAATGAATTTTTCCATGGGATTCAAATAATAACTAATGCATCATGTAAGGAATATTCATAATCATTCATTCAATTTGATTTAAATATGCCATGGTTATTACCACGATCAATTCAATTTAACCTCACCCAAGAAGGCGGCTCAAGGCATGTCTAAGCATAAAAGGCTTCGTCATTAATTTATGCCATGTAGAAATTTCATTATAAAGTAAACTCATGATTAAGAAGAAATTACATTGAAAGAATCTAGGTTCATGGTCATTCCATTATCTTATTTTGATCAACTCAATTTACAATTTGAATTATAATTCAATTAAATTACAATTGACCATTCAATATTAAAAATCCTATAAAAATGAGTAATAGTCACACCTCAAATGTATCCAAAATCAAAATCCACCCATGGTGGTCCATCATACTAATGAACACACCCAAGGGGTGGTTCTAATTTAAGGTTCTTAACCTCTATAATTTTATCAATGGGTTTTGTTAATTATATAGGTAATGCCTATCAATTTTAAAAAATAATTAAACTTATTTTTAGGGGATTTGCTCTGATAATTTACATGTTTCAAAATAGAATATATATATAAACATCCCAAAATTAAAGGAAAATTATGAGACCCCCTAACATAGGTATATAATGTAGTTCTCATCTAGTATTAGCTCTTGATTCGACTCAGTTTGAGAGAAAATCAAAGAACAAAAGAAGAACCTAAAATTAAGGAATATTTTCTTCCCCTAAATAGAAAAGAAGATTCCAAAAAATTGAGAAATGACAAGATAGGAATGTATAGATTACAGATATGGATATTATAATTCTGATAGGTCTTGATTCCAAGCTCAGATATAGATTTGGCGACAAATCATAGAATAGGATTTAATGAGAAGCTCTCAAAATCCACCATCATCCCAACGTGTGGAAAAGGGAAAACATGTTATGTTTTAATAGATTAAACAATGTAAAATTGGTAAATTCACCCAGAATACTATCTCACGTGTTTTTTCTTGCACGATTGGCCAAACCATGTGCCAATACTGTTCCCTTTTGTTGTTGTAATGGGCACACTGCACAATTTGATGAACCATGCACAAACCATGTCTCATCCCACTTTCAAAAACTGAAGACATAATCACATGATCATGGACATCAAATAGCATGGTTTTCCTAACCGTATGGCCTATAGGACTCCGATGTCTAGACTTTAATGGTTATAAGTAAACATGTGGCCTACCCTACCCAATTTCTACTATCCATACACCATGCCTTTTTCATTCCAAAAGTCGATTCCTAAGCTTTGAAAAATCCCTAAAAACCATCTATACCTCCATGACCTCAAATGGATTCTCATTATCTCATAATTAATCATTTTAAATGAAAATTTAAAAGAAAAAGATTTCATACCTTCAGAAAGAATTATGTTCCTATCAACTCCCCCTTAAAGAAATTCATCTGTAAATTTCCTTCTCAATGGTAGTCAAGAATGTATGAGAATAACACTAGCCAATATACTTATACATCAGCCTTCCACTCCTAGGTCTCATACTGTAAAAGTTTGTAATTCCACTGAAATCTTAATAGAGGAATTTATCAACCTTAGAAAACCTTCATGCTATAATCTAGAATAAGAATATGATGCTTCTCAAAGGACGTTTCTACCTTTAACTCAACCTCCTAAGGATGAAAGTCATGATGAAATATTGAATGGTAATTGAATAGATGAGATATGTGGATGAAATCATGCATGAATTGGTACCTATGAGATAATTACAACTGATAGGAGACCAGACCGACTCTCTATAGAATTGTGAACGACCTAACATACCATGGTGAATGTTTACCGTATCTTCAAATACATCTATCTCCCAGCCATGGTAAAACACAAAAAAAATACATGATCCGTGACCTAAAAATATAGATTTTTTCTTTAGTGATCAACATAAGATTTATGTCGAGACTGTGTATTATCCATATTCTTTCAAATCAACTGAACCATCTCTGTAATCTCATGTATGAGACAAGATCCAAGCATAGATGCCTCTCCTACCTCTAACTAGAATAGGGGTGATCATAATGGAATTTACTATAAATACTCATAAGTATCCATATGAATAGTAGTTTGGAAGATATCTTTTTAAGAAAATTCATCTAGGGGTAGGTGCCTCTCCTAAGAGCTCCCAAAATCAAAGACTCATGCTCACAACATGTCCTCAATAATTTGTATCGTACTCTCCGACTAGATATCAGTCTGATTGTTGTATTCCATCCTCAAAAGAACCTGTGCATGCAGTCAAATATTAAAAATCTACCAGAAATGAGATGTAAACTGAGCATCCCAATTCGAGATGATAGTACACAAAACCCCTTGAAGTCGTACTATCACACTAATATACATCCTCACAAGAACATCTATTGAAAAGGTTTCAGTGATAGGTAGGAAATGATAATCCTTAGTGAGACTGTAAAAAATAACCCTTAAGGAAACATTACTATGATTTTACTATATTAAACATGTCACAAAATCCATCATGGCATCATCCCATTTACACTTCGTAATGGGATGTTGCTGTAAAAGTCCAGCAGGACACCGGTGTTCTATCTTCACCTACTGACAGGTGGAACAACTCTTGAAAAAACCACATAAATCTATTTTCAAACACGGCCAATAGTATTGGCGATGTAAATCCAAATAAATCTTGGTGACATCGAGGTTCACTTCCCACGATGAAGCATGGAAGCCTTTTATCAGCTAGTCATTCATGTTTGCTGAAACCGATGTGCGACCATATACACATATAATTTTATCCTTTCCTATAATATAACCAGAAGGATGGTCCTCACCTAACATAGTCCTGAGTAGGACTAGTCCCTTTGAATTTGATATATGACTAATCCTCAGTCTATCTATTAGGGTAGAGGTCATAGAGAAGGATAAAAGATTAATCTTACCCTGACTATCCTGAACCTCCAAGTGCATCTTAGATAACAACGCCATAAGTTTCCACTCGCTACTGGCCTGTTGAACTGCCTATATCTGAGACCTCGTTTTTAGTGCATCAGCCACTGTATTTCCTTTTCCAAGCATGTAGGCAAGCTCAAAATAGAAATAAGATAGGTATTCAGCCTACCTTCAGTGCTTCATATTCTGATCACACTCTGTAAATATGTACATAAGGATTTTGTGGTACTTTTACAATACAAAATGCCCTCCAAGTAATTGATGTCTCCAATTATGCTTTATGTGAACGAAAATATCTAGTTTGAGATCATGCATCGGGTAATTCCTCTTTTATAAACTCTACATATAAGACTCATATGCTATGAATCTACCCCTACATAAGAACCGCTCCTATCCTAATACATGATGCACCATAGTAAATAGTTTTAAACATTCTTGGTGCTAGAAAAATAAGTGTCGATGTTGATGTAAATATTCCTTTCATATCCTGAAAGTATGAATCATAGAAATATGAACATACAAACATCACACCCTTTTTATTCATGCCTGTAAGAGGTGATCCTATGCATGATAACGATTATATGAAGCACCCATAGTAACCAGCTAACCCCAAGAAACTCTGTAACATAAATACATTCATGTGATACTCCCAAGAAACTACATCACTCACCTTCTAGGGGTTAATTGATACTCTTGTCTCTAAGATAATGTGACCTGAGATGTCAATATTATCCATCTATAAGTATAAATTTGTTATCTTAGCATATAAATGATGATAGATTAGTGTATTAAACATGATATCAAGATGTTTGGCATGGTCATGGAAATTCTGAGAATACACCAAGATGTCATCCATAGAGAAATCAGTTCATAAGTTCTAGGAATACCACTAGTGCGTTTGTGAGACCGAACAACATAACTGAATAATCAAATAGACCACACCTGAACAAAATGTTGTGTGAGGTATTTATGATTGTCTAACACACACCTGATGATAACCAAATATTATTTTTTTAGAATACTTGAGCTCCCTAGAGCTAGTCAAGGAGATAATTTATCTATGGAAGTGGTCATTGGTTCTTAATCGTAATAAGATTCAATTACTGGTAATCCAAACATTGCCTAAGGGTACCATCCAACTTTTTCTATAAAAGGACTATAAAACCCCATATAGAGAAGTATTAGGTTGGATAAACTTCTTTGCCTCTAAATCCTCTAGTTTCCTCTTGAGTGCCTACATCTTAGTAGTAGACATCATGTAAAGAGGAAGGGATAATGGTGCAAATTATGACACTAGATTGATAGAGAAATCTACCACTCTCTCACTAGAGGTTGTCTTGAATTTCCTCCAAGAAAACATCCCAGAAATGATCAACCACTGGAGGTAAATCTTCATGATGTGTTCCTTGATTATTCATACACATATATTCAAAATTTGGGCTATCATATGACTTATCCCATGATGCTCGGGTCCATCTCATCTTGTCTAGACATCCCATTCACATTTGTGAATAAAATATCCACCATATGGTGATGTGAAGGCTACCATACAAAGATATAAATCAATTAATGAATGAAAGGGAACCAAATGGTCCATCATGAGAATGATGTCAAAACTAATCTTCTTAAGGGAAAAAATATCCGATATAAAGTGACAACCTTTAATATCAAGGGGGAATCCCTTCACTAAATTGAATCCTCTATTTTAATACCTAAAAGAGTATCAGGCATCATAACAACATCAAAAGTATGAACACTGAGCCCATGTATCTCCAACACATGAATAGATATAAATCTATGATAACACCATACATGAAAAAGAGAAGATTAAAATGTAAGGGCTATTAGAATAGTACCTCTAACAGTATAAGGTGTGAGATTATTCTCCTCAGGTGTTGGTTGTATGGAATATATTTTTCCTAATCTATGACCATGTGACACAGGCTGGATACCCTATGAAAATTCACTTTTTCTCACTGAAAATATAGGATATAACTACTATAGCCACAAACTATGCCTCAACCTGATCGAAATTCTATACTCAAACACTCACCTGACAAGACACTGTTAAACCTTCTCTTATAGGTGGATTTAGTGAATACCCTCTATCACTTGATGTTGCATGGAATGTTATAAAAAAGTGCTTTCGATGACCCATCTTTCCATATGGTTGACACTCAATTGGGCATATCATACACTGAGGTCTAGTATGTCGTAGTCTACCAAAATGGTGGAACTTCACCTGGATACTTGAGTATGTTCTTTGGATACTAATATCACTATATGGAATCTCCAGACAATGATTCCTACTATCGGTCTATATAACACCAAATCTATATGCCCTACCACCCTTACTCTTACCCCCAATCACTCTCATGTTACCCTATATGATAAGATCATGATTCAATATTCTACAAATCTTAGTCATCCAATATAAATTCACCTACAATTGGATGTCCCACCTGACACCATACTTTAATCTCTTGGATTTAGATAACTCATCACCCATTAGTATAGACATGAAGCCTCGAAGCCCTACAAAATGGGCTGAATAAACCTTGACTGATAATGAGACCTGCTCCATTTGCATGAACTCTTAGGCACTATCAGTCCTCAATGTCTCCATAGAGAAGTAATAATAGAAGACAATATGAAAATCCCTCCAAGACATATCCCAATCACAGGTTCCTTAGCTAGAACTACTAGAGGATGAACTGGTATCTCATTGACCACTACCTACGAAGCATGATTGGAACCACCTTCTTAGCATGAAACTAAAGGACGTTGCAGTTTCATACCTCCACAAACTTCAAGTGAATACCTCAGATCAATATTCAACAACTTGTAAAAAAAAGTTAATTGGATTGATACAAGCCTTCATATATTAGAACACACCCATCTACCTGCTCCCTATGTATGGTCTGGGTGATATACAGATCATATTAAATCAATAGATTATACCTACATCCCACTACGAAGGCATGGTATTGGTCATGTTATCTTCTATAACAATTCCAGTTTCCATTTCAATTGTGTATTTTTTATATCAGAACATATTTTAAAATTTTGAACCAAATGGGTCATCAAAATCTAATCCATAAGTTCTAATACTGCTGATGAACCAAAATTTATATCTCACCGAATCGACACCATAAAACTTTCTATAATATATATCCCAACAAAATATATATCTATCAAAACACTAATCATAATAATATTCAACAAGTAATACACCCTCAATGGAATGGAATAATTCATGGAATGTGATTCTTGTAAACTTCATAAAATGATGCATGATATGGGATACCCTCATCACATTAGGCTTCTATAAAATATAACCCAAAATCATATCAATAATAACATCACTAATCAAGTTCATCCCCCAATTTTGGATTCAAATCCACTATAATAACCGAAATCTATAAAATGAAAATTTTCATTTGAGGAAATCTAGATTTTTCCTACACACGGGTTAGCTATGCCCATACAAATCTCATTACTAAATTACAATTCCTTCATATCCTATTTTATTGTCTCAAAATAGTAATGCCAACCATAAAAGAAGGGCTCTGATACCAATTTCTAACACTCCAGAATAAGATGACACTAAAAGATTCCCTGAACCCAGTTGGACACATGGCCTCAAGCGTATCTACTCATATACGAAAATATTCTGACTAGCAGTGGGGGCCTTGGGTGTATCTATAGAGATACTATGCGCTAATTACCAGATTGTAGCCTAATGGATATAAAATAACAGATAATTTTCAAAACAATTAGATCAATCAGACAATGATAAATAAATAAGACAAGAATATTTAAACATTTCATGAAGTAATCTTATATACAATGATGGTAGATGTCATATATCTACAAAAACATACAAAATAGGTATACATGGATGGTTTACAATACACTTTACAAAATTCAGAAGGGCCAAAAACTATCCCTGCTAGCATCATGAGCCACATATTATTCATGTTCTCTCCTACTCATAAGGATCAATCATAATCTTATATCAGGGTGGTTTTCGTTATCCATAATTTCAATTATGTAATCTTTTCAAGAAACTACAACAACCTGAACATGGTGTAAGATATGATCCTAATATCCCTCTCTAAAGTCTAGTTCCATCAATTCAGTGAATATATCATAACAACATTTTTTTAGAAAATATCAAAATATTTAAGGGATGTACTAAAAGTAAATAAACCATAAAGGCCAATAGTTCCATAGACACCCATCCTATACTACCTTCTTTGACCTTAGCTGTCAAATCGTTGAATTAATAGTCAGTCCTATATCAATTTAAAATTATGTCCATTTAATTAGTATGTATCATTTAATAAGAATGTCTTATAACCTCACACATATCCCAATGTCCCCTGTTAAACATGTGATCAAAAGATTCCTATGAAGGCCATCTATAATGTTTAAGACAAAGTATGAATCCAAGCTTCTAATTTGGATTAAAAGAAGTGTTGGAAATATCATTTCATTAATTAATCAATTCAGAACATGAGACCATCTATAACATTCCTCATTTGTAATCCAAGTATCCCTCCTAGAATAACATGAACCAATCACCTTACAAGCCTCATTCTAGGCATTCTTCAATGGAATCCTGGCATCGTTCTAGGTGTGGTATAACCTATTGAAACTTATGTCTATACTTGAGGTACACTAAGAAAGACTATGTATGACCCATGGAGTATATGATCAAACTTCCTCTGATTCTATCCTTGGTAATATATAAGTATTCCATGTATTAATCAGGCATATAATAATCACCCCCCACAAATCCATCCTTGTAAATCTCTAGAAGGAGTAAAAGTGTCACTTGAGCATAATAAATGTAGTATCCAAATGAGTTCATCCATTGTGTTCTTATAATAACCCTTGTATTACCCAAGGAATAAAAAAAATCATTCATTCAATTATATTTAAAAATTTCAAGTTCATTTCTAGGGTTTTTTCAATTTAACCTTACCTCAGAAGGTGTCTCAAGGCATGGATAATATTAGAATGGCTAGTCTTTAATTTAACTCATGTGGGAATTTCATTATAATGGAAACTCATGATTAAAAAGAAATTACATATCAATATCCGTGGTTCATGGTCATTTTGTTCCCTTCCTTTGTTAAATTCAATTTATAATTCAATTTGAAATTTAATTAAATTACAATTAAAAATTCAATATTAAACATCCCATGGTAATGGTTAATATGCACACCTAAAAGGTATCCAAAATCAAAAACCACCCACAATGTTCAATAAAAAAATAGCACAAACAAGGGGTGGTTCCAATTTACGGTTCCTAAGCTATATAAATTTATCAAAGGGTTCCATTAATTACATAGTTCATACTTATCAACTTAAAACAATGAGTAAAATAGGTTTCAAGGTTTTAGTTCTGATAATTTGGAATGGGAAACAATAGAATATATATAAAAATTATTTATTTAAATTAATATAATTTGAAATCCTATCATAGGTCTGTAGTGGAGTTCTAATCTAGTTTCAACTCATGATTCAACTCAGATAAAGAGAAAATCAATGAATGGATGAAGAACCTGCAATTGAGGCATATTAGATTGAACCTAAATGGTTCAGCTGATACATAACTAAATGATGAAAGTAAAAAATTAATCGAAATATTAGTGAGACATTTCTTATTCTTGTAATTGATCCTGATTCTTATCTAAAATATAGATTTTGTGGCAAATAATAGAATAGGATTTAAAGAGAATATCTAAAAATCCATGGGCTTCCAAACATATGAAAAATGGAAAACAAGTTTTGGTTTAATAGTTTAAATAATGGAAAAAAGGAAAATTCAACCAAAATATTCAGCCTCATAGATTTTCCTAATGGTTGGGCATGCCATTCTCCAACCATGTGCCCTTTGATATAGGAAGGGGAACACCGCATAGTTTTCACGCATGGTTTAACTAACCATGCAAAAGCTCAATATCATAACATTGTCAGAAACTAAAGATGTACTTGAATGATCATGAACCTCAAATATTATAGTTTATATAACAATGCGGCCTACCCTACATGGTATCTACTAACTGTGCGGTAGTCATTTTCATCCCAAATGTTGGGTTCCAATCATCAAACAAGCCTCAGACACCCTGATACCTCCATAACCTAAAAGGGGTTCACATTAAGCCATAATTGATGATTTAAAATGAAAATTTATGGAAATAAAAAATATAATACCTCAAGAATGAATTAGGTTCTTAAATATAGGAACACAAATTAATTTTGGAAAATATTTTTACATAACATGTATATATAAAGAAAAAGGGGGTTCAACTGAAGAGAGAAATAAATTTGGTGTTATTTAGAAACATTATTTTGTAATAATAATTAAATAGATAAATAAAAATGAAAGGAAAAAACTATATTCTCAATAAAGAATTATAGGAGAACAAAAATTCCAGGGTTTCATGAGAGATAGATTATAATATTTCATCATCAGGAGCATTGACATAAAAAATCTTGATAAACTATGATATTGTATTGTGAAACCCTTACCACTTTGATTATTTTGAATCACAAGCCCCATAAAAGAATATAATTAAATGACACTCAAAATATCACAAGAAAAAATAAATTCATGATATTACTTGTCAAAGGTTATTTATATACACCTCCTAAATGATGGTAGGTTTATAGCATAACACATTCCCCATAGAAGACAAATTAAGAAAAAATCCCTTACGGCTTTGTTACCATTTGAACTATAAACCCTTAGAAATATAGATCCCAAAATTTATTTTTAAATACCTTTAATTTTTAATATAATAATTAGAAAATAAGTTCATGGGTAGTATATACACCACATAAAAGAAACACATGGTGAATATGACATGTGTATCATAAAAAATAAAAGTTATAGGGAAATCCTTTACCTTGAGTCTCAACTTGCTTCGTACATGTATGAACATGCTTTATAATAAATATAGGTATATGGTATATTTATTCTAGAGCCATACTTATATATATGATACCATATATTATTTACTTATGACCTTTTATGAACCAAAATCTTTTAGACCTTTGTTTTTTATTTATTTTTGGATAACCCCCCTTTAAGGGTTGAGGGGGAACCCGTTTCATGTATGTTTGGATTTTTTATCTTAAATAATTTTAAATTAATAATTTTTATATAACATTAATAATTTTAAAAAATATTTAAATATCATATATATTTTTTATATATTTATTTAGAATTATCAATAAAAATACAGAGACATAAAATGAAATACACTGTTTATGGAGACTGTAGGCCATACGTACACATGCATGTTGTTTCAATTTTTTTTAAATGACGTAAAAATTGAATGGAAAACAATAATAAAAACATATATTATAATTATTATTTCAAATATATTACATATATTTATTAACTTTATATTTTTTATGTTATATTAAATGCATTAGTTAAAAATGTATCATATCACTTCACAATGTGGTAGTCTTCCAGACACACGAGCAACATTATCGTATCCACCACAAGAAGAAAAGTAATTTGGTATATGTTATATATTAATTATAGATTTATAATTATTTTATAAATATCATATATATTAATTTTATCTACTCATATTACCATCCACGTAAAATGGAAAAAGAAAAATGCATCACATTGGTTCGTGAGGTGGTAGTCCGCCTTACACAGAAGCTACATTGTTGTTTTCCAATGAGTTAGAAGGTAAGAAGGTTGGTGTGATATTATAATTATAGAAGTATAAAAAATAATATATATCTTATATAAACATATCAATAATTATACCATGTTTTTATAGGTGGTGATGGAAAACAAATAACATCGATTCACATGGGGGTTGTCCCTCATACACACGATCAATAGGTTTGTTTCCAAATTTATGGAAGTGGAGATTGATATAAGTTATTCCATTAAAATAATAATATATTAGTAAATGGGAGGTATTTTTTATTATACCAGTATATTTGAATACAATTAAAGTAGGTGGAAGAATAAATAAAACAAAAAGTTTCGTTTGCGAATCTTGTCTCTTCTTTGGTGAGCCCCTTTAGGATTACATGTAAATCCTTTTTAGTAGGGAATCCTTAAAAAAATATGGAATAAAAGATAAAGGTATATAAGTAATTAAATTATATGGTTAGGTATTGGATAAAACAAAGTTTTATTGAGGTGTGAAGAGGGGAGGTGAGTGGTGGCTTTTTATAAGTTGGGGAGAGGACAAACATGGAATTTTGAAAAGAATAAAGTATAACTACGTTTTTTACATGAATAAGGTTCTAAAACTATTCCTTATATATCCACAGTGGTGATAACGACTAATTATTTCCATTAAATGAGTTTTGGAAATTTTTCTTGGTCATTTTAGACAATATATTTTTTAGTTTAACCCCCATTAAACCCGTTTTATCCATAACCGTGGTAACTAAGTTCTACTGTTTTAACTATTAATTTTGATAAAAAAAATAATGTTGTAATTATTATATAATATATATTATGATTATTTAAAATATTTAACCTATTTTTCCAAATTTAATTCACAAAAAATAAATAAATAAATTTAAAATTATACCCACAGACGCGAAGAGAAAGAGTCTTTCCAAAGATAAAATGTTCAAAAGCACAAAAAGGTTTCATATAACCATTCTATATGAAATTGATTCTAATTACATAAATTATATTAATAGGTGTATAATTGTACTAATTGTACTATTAAACATATTTAAATGATATGGAATTTTTTAAATTCATTAAATGAAAATGTAGTTTTTTTTAATAAAAAATGTAATTTATCTATTCTCCAAAAAACAATCCATTTATAATATTACCAAAAATTCACTCCAAGATAATTTTAACAACATGATTTAAAAATGATGTTTATTTTTTTAAATATATATTATAAAAGTTTAAAAATATAATTTAAAAAATGTGCACATAGTGAGAATGTAACACCCCAAGCTTCTACGGTACGTTTCCCTTTGAATAATGCTATAGCTTGCATTGTAAGCAACTTCGAGATGCTAACACACCGTGACCAATCAAACTGGCCGTTATGAATAGTAATACCCACTTTTTATAATTTTATAAATTTTAACTTTCAAAATGGACTTCATTTTCAGATTTGGACTATCGAAATTATCTTAGGGTAAATTTTTGGTATTTTTCTGAAAACTTTCAATTTTTGTTGAATAGTGGAAAACACTTAGTTATTATTTAAAATCGAATTTTTATTTAAATAATTTTTTATTTTGTTTAAATTTATATTATGTAAAAATAGATACAAAATACATATATAATTTCAATTTAATTCATTGGATACATTTTATAATGAGTTTAGATATATAAAATTTTATCGAACTTTTTACTGTCTTTTACCCACCTCCTAGGAGAATTTCCAAATTTGTATAAAACATAAATTTACCACTTTTGTGAGTTGAATTTCAAAAATTTGAGAGACACAGTTGATATCAGTATGTAAAATCTGGTTTAATAAGATGAAACTAATTTTGTAACCTTTTACTTTTATTTACCATGGTTAAAAGTCAATAGTTTAATTAAGGGTAAAAATGATATTATTATTACCCTAATACATGTCCTAATTATATTAGATAAGTATAATTCGACCAAGAAAAACCTTGGAAATAAAATATGAACCTCTTTGGTCCACTTGGATTAGATTAGGACATTTATTATTATTTTATTTAAAGATGGGTTAAAAGAGTTAAACTCAAAGTTTAATAACTAAACCATTTTTAATATATAGTTACACACAATATAAATTCGACTATAAATATTAATTAAAAATATTAGAAGAGTTTATACATAATGGTATTTTATTTATAATTTTTATACATTAAATAATTAAATTTATTTATGAAACAATGATGATGTAGTAATTACCATATTAATGAGAGATTAAAATAATTAATATTATAAATATCCAAATAAATATATTTTGAGACTTTTAATGACTTAAACTAATTTTATAGGTTAATATGACATGTTAGGGTTGATTAAATGTATTTATTTTTAAGTAATAAAGTTTTCATGACTTTAAAAAAAATCAATTAGTAAATAATTTCAAAATTGACAAAAATGGGTTTTTAAAACAAATACAATATTATTGGTTGATATAATAATCCTAAAAATCTTAGGTTCATACAAATGAAATATAAAATGATATTTGTATCATTAATGACCCACTTGGGGTTCTCTTGGTTGTTTATAGTAAGATTAATAACCATATAATATAAAAATACAAAGATGCATGGTAAATGTCAAACTATTTAACTAAGAGTTAAATCTTAAAGATAAGGTTAATATAGTGACACAAACCTGTATAAAAACTATTTGTTGAGATGGTTTCGACACACACCCACCTTAGAGTTTAAATAATTCATTTTTTAGTCATTATAAACGGAAAATTATTTCATTATTAAATAATATTTCAATCTTTTCCTAAGGTGCCCCTCATCCCTCTTAAAAAAGGGAACTTCCCCTTCTCTCAAATTCACACCTTCAAATCCATTTTTCTCGGCCAAAAAAATCCCATATTTCCTCCCAAAATATCATCACTTAATCCTAGAGTCCTTCCATTAGTCATAAGGCTAGACTAAGGAGACCTTTTTATCAAATCAAAAAGAATAACATGAAGAAGAGGTAAATATTTCATCACCTCTTTCAAGTTCTTTTCTTCTTCCAATTCCTCGTTATTTTTTGTTTCCATTCTAAAATAATAACTCCAGTATCTTCTATATATTGTGATTTTATTTTAAAAATGGTACAACCATGTTAATTATTCTACCAATCCTATAAATGAAAATGTCACCATACGTGTATACGTACGGATTACTGTCCCCAGGTCGTGGTGTAGTCTATTATTCAAACACTTCATCATTTGGATTGGTATAATAATGAGTATAAATTATGTAAATAATAAAAATAATATTATAATTATTCTGTATATATGATATATCATCCAATTATATATGATTTTAATATCAAAATAATGATATTGTCGCTCGTGCGTACGTACGGATTACCGTCTCCATGAACGCGATGAGATTCATTCCCTATCATATCCTTTCAAGACTAATTTTTATTTGATGATTAAAAATAAATTTTAAAGACATAATATCATTCTGAATATGGATAATATAAATCTTATCCATTACAAACATTACTTATGAAACAAATCATATATAGGAAAATGAATCTGTTAACACCTGAAACGATGACACTATAGAAATATCATTAACAAATCAATATTATAAAATCATATATGATATCATATTTATATATATAGATATTTTATAATTTAATAACTATGATTTAACTATTATATTGTATGTTAACGTACCCTCAACCAAGGAAAAGTAAAAGGTAAGGGTTATTTTCACAATCTCTTTATTATCTGAGGTTGTTTTTATGTAAGTATCTATTGGGACCTCTTTATCATCCACATACATATTACTTAAAAATGTATTTCAAAACATTTTTACTATTTATTAGAAAATGGGTTAAAGTCATTTATACCCTTATTTGAACTTATATATTTTGAAAGGAATCTTTCAGTCATTTTCCAAACAATGTACCTGACGACCTTTTCGACAAAAATAGGGTAAGAATGTCTTTTTTTTACTTATACGGTGGGTGCGGTTATTCTCTGCTGTTATAACATTGTCAAAGATTCCCTTACAATATTATAATAATATTTTAAAAATAACTTTTTTATTTTATAATTATGTAACTGTAAATGATTTCAAAAAAAAGATAGTGATATTTCTCTCAAATTGTTTTGATTTCATCTATGTCAACCTCATTTTATGGATTTTATACTTGTTTGAAGTCGATTCATTATGATACAAATCTCCCATATTGTATTGAAGGTTTTGTGATATGTTTGACTATGGATGTTTTATTTTTATACCATTCATGGTTTATGGTCAATGTATTGACATTTCATATGCTAGTTTTAATATGAATGTTTATGTTATATTTCAACCTTTTCATATGAGGAATTTATTGGACATAGTAATTGACGGGTAGAGCTTGATATAGCTCCTCGGTGCATCGGTAGGTCTCATGAGACAACTAGAAATGGAATTAGTTGAGGAATTTCCCAATTAGAAATATGGTTTTGGCTGTGCCCTTAATCATTTTTAGACATCTTGGACGAGGCCTTAACAAAATGTTTCAGAATGTCTTGAATTTTACATTCCCTCATTATGAAAATAATATTTATGGTTCATATGGATATTAGACTAGTAGAATCCCCATGACTATTTTTTATTATGGCATTATTTACTCAGCTCATATTCCTGCCATAATAGTGTTCATGTTTATTATTTGTAAAGGCATGTGGTTTTAATTATTCTCTATTCCTAATATTTATGTTATCTTCTGTTGAATTTCTGACCCTTGCTAACCGTTTGAGCTCACCCCTTTCTTATGATTCATTTTCCCAGGATATGAAGAAGTTAGTTATGAGTGACTTGCAGGAATAATCTAGGATGCCTGGATGTTTCTAATGGAATAAATTAGTTTTGTATTTCTTTTCAAGTTGTAATTTTGAACTTATGAATGAATCTTGTTTCCAATAATACTAAACTAGTTGGTCTTTTAGGACATATTTCCTTGTGATCATGCCAATGTTATGTAATAATGCACTGAATCTGGGTATCTAGGGTCGGGGCATTACAGTTGGTATCAGATGAAGTTTAGTGAAATCGTTGGAAACTAGATTTAGATAAACTCTAATTAGAGTACATTATCCTAAGATATACTTTGAGTATTAGTATAGAATAACTTCCAAGGATTTTTGTATTTTAGATATTTTGTGTGTTTTTTAAGAAATACATCCCTGTCTGGATACGAGTAGGTAGAGGCAACTCTGGAATAGATGTACCTAGGGGTAAAACCCAAAAACACTTCTTTGAGCTAGACTCAAATGGGAACTGGTGCAAAACAACGGGCCTTGCTGCTCTCTTGGTTATGAAACTCTCAGGGGATATTCTTAGGATTATTTTCATTTTCTATAAAAAACATTATGAAGGGTTTATGAGTATATACTTCTTCAAAGAAAAAAATTTTATGATTAAGGATTATATTCATAAACTTTTCAATTTATGTAAAGTGTTTTACAAGTATGGAATTATGTATTTTGATTCATAAACTAATCTAGTTTATGCCATTATTTAAAAATGGTGCCTAGTGGAAGGAATGGAAACTGTATCAATGCACGTAATCCATGTAGGGATTTTCCTCCTACTCAAGATAATTATAGTGGAGCTGGTGATGCAACTAGTGCTGATTATCTTATCACCATGGTGAGACAACTCACTCCGGTTATGAATAATAACCTTACCCGTATAGAGAAACCTGATCCACAACACAGAGGATCAATTTTAGACAACTTCAAGATGCAAAAACCACCAACATTCAATGGGAGTACAAATCCATTCGTAGCTGAACATTGGATAACTTAGAGAAAATATTTCATGCTTTGGAAAGTAGTGAAAGGGAAAAAGTTGTCATGATAGTTTATCACCTCACTAGAGATGCTGATCAATGGTGGTTATTAATTCAAAACACAAAATAAGATAAATATGTGTTCAGTATGGAATGGAGGGAGTTTAAAAATATTTTATTAGAAAAATACTTTGCTCGTGACCATGATTTAGATATAGAATGGCGATTTCTGAGTCTGAGGAAAAAATAATATGAGAATGTTGAAAAGTATGAGGTATCTTTACAAGATTATAAAGGAATGTTTTAGATTATATACATAATTCAAGAAGTAAGATTAGCCATTTCTTTGATGAGTTAAAATAATTTCTCTGTCGAGCATTGGTATCGCAATCATTCTCATCATACGAAGATATTGTCTCATGTTCTATCAATACATAAAATCAATTATCTAAGTCTTACAACTTTAAAGAAAAGCAAGAGTAGAAGAGATATGTTGAACACTCTGGGAAAGGAAATAAAGAAACAGGGAAGAAGGGAAGAATTGAATTTCCACCCTGTGATAATTGTGGAAGGAATCACGCTCATGCCTGTCTAAAAGGAAAAGGAGTATGCTACAAATATGGACAAAAAGTCCATCTTGCTGGTGATTGTAAGGGAAATAAATATGCTACTAATGTTCAATGCTACAATTGTAGGTAGATGGGACATTATGAAAATGAATGTCTTGAGCGTCAAGAAAACTCACCTCAGAAAAGGCCAAGGGATCAAGGCCATGCTTATGTGATCACTACTGCTCAGTTTGAAGCTCCAAAAGACGTAGTGGAAGGTAATTTAATGGTTACCTCAAGTTCATCCATTGCATTATTTGATTCTGGATCATTTCATTATTTCACATATTCCTAGTTTTCTAAGAAAATTAGACATTTACAATTTGATTTAATAAGGGAGTTGTCAGTCAAAACTCTCAAGGGAAGTATCATTGCAACAAAGTTTTGTGAATCAGTTCTCATTAGGGCATATAAATGTTCTTTTTCTCCCGATCTCATCGTCATACCCAGGATTCAATTTGAAATAATCCTCATAATGGATTGGCTTTTGGACCATGATGTGAAAATTCATTTAAAGAAGAAGGAGGTTACAATTTTGGATGATGATAAAGAGTACCTTATTTTAGAGCAGAAACTTCACCACCTAATTCTTATTTAGATCCAACCCCCGAAGCTCAAATAAATTCAATTATTGGGAAGGAAGAGAATGATGTATCTGTGGGTGAGGAAAAAAATGTTCAAATAGAAGATTTACCTATTGTGCAAGAATATTTTTATGTGTTTCCAGAATATTTAGCTGGACATCCTCCAGAACGAGAAATTGAGTTTTCTATTGATTTAATTCATGGTTCAAGGCCCATATCGAAGAACCCTTATAGAATGGAAACTGTAGAATTAGTGGAACTAAAGAAACAACTAGACGAGTTAAGTAATAACAGATTTATTTGCCCTAGTGTTTCTCCCTAGGGAGACCCTGTTCTTTTTGTTAAGAAAAAAGATGGATCTATGAGGTTGTGTATTGACTACAGGGTGATCAATGCTATAAAAATAAAGAACACGTATCCCCTACCGCACATTGATGACTTATTCGACCAACTCCTTAGAGCTAAATATTTTTAAAAGATTGACCTTCAATCATGATATCATCAGTTGTGTGTGGAAAAGTAAGACATTCTGAAGATAGCATTTTGAACCAGGTACGGGCATTAAGAGTTTACAGTATTGCATTTGGGATTGACTAATGCACCCTCTGTCTTCATGGATATAATGAATAGAGTTTTCAAGGAATATCTTGATGACATTGTAGTGGTATTTATTGATGATATCTTAGTATAATCCAAAAGATATGAAGATCATGAAAATCCCAAGAGCATTATTCTAAATACTCTTAGAAGAAATGAGTTATTTGGGAAATTTAGCAAGTGTGGATTCTGGCTTCAGTAGATTTATTTTCTTGGACATATTGTCTCTAAGGATGGAATCTCTCTTTATACTTCAAAGACCAAGGCAATACAATAATGGCTAGCACCGATGAGTATAACTGAGGTAAACAATTTTATTGGTTTAGCAGGTTATTATCAACGTTTCATCCAGAATTTTTCCCGGTTGGCTAACCCATTAACAAAACTCACATGTAAAGGCGTAAATTTGTTTGGAAAAAGGAATGTGAAGAATGTTTTGAATAATGAAAGAGAATATTAGTCAATGATACTATCTTGAATCTACAATCAAGGAATGATGGGGTTGTTATTTATAGTGATGCTTCAAAGAAAGGACATGGTTGTGTCCTTACGTAGAATGATAGACTTATTGCCTATTCATCGTAGAAGATGAAAATTCATGATCAAAACTATCATACTCATGATCTTGAGCTAGAAGCTATAATATTTTCTTTGAAGATATGGAGACATTATCTCTATGGTGAACATTGTGAGATATATATCGATATCAAAAGTTTGAAGCATATTTTCTCACAGAAAGAACTCAACATGAGGCAAAGGAGATGGATTGAACTACTCAAGGATTATGATTAAACAATATATTACCACCCCTGGAAGGAAAATAAGGTGGCAGATGCTTTGAGTAGAAAGGATCATGGAGTTTTGAACAAGATGAGAGTTGAAAGGGATCCTATTTTCATGGATCTTGTGAAAAATGATATGGAAATAATTATGGAAGGTGAAACATCAATAAATTTTCATATGGATTCCAAACCATCTTTACTAGAAAGGATAAACAGTTATGAGGAAGATGATGAGTAGTGTCAAAAGAAAATTTATGTTGTGAACGATAGGAGATTGAGTGACTTCATATATGAAGATGAAATTTTGAAATTTGGGAAGAGAAATTGTGTTCTTAATATACCTGATATAAAATGGGAATTGTTAGAAGATTCTCAGCACTCCAATTTCTCTATACACCATGGTAGCACTTAAATGTATAGATATTTGAAGGATCATTTTTGGTGGGGCAACATGAAGAGGGATATTGTTGATTTTGTTTCACGATATATGGTTTGTCAACAAGTGAATGCTGGAAGGCAACAACCAAGAAGAGTCATGTCACCTCTTCCCATACCTGAGTGGAAATGAGATAATATTACGATAGACTTTGTCACGGGTCTACCAAAGACACCTCGAAATAATGAAGCAATATGGGTCAATGTTTATTGTCTTACCAAGTTAGCATATTTTCATGCTATAATATAAGATTTACCACTTGAACATTTAGCAAGACTATATATTAATGAAGTTGTAAGACTCCATGGTTTACCCATATCGATTGTTTCCGATCATGATCCCCATTTTACATCAGGATTCCAGAAAAGTCTTCAGAAATACCTAGATACTGAACTTCATTTGAGCACTGTCTACCACCCCTAAACTGATGGACAATCAGGATGTACTATTAAAACCTTCGAAGACATGTTTAGATCTTTATCACTTGACATTCAAGGTATGTGGTATCACTATTTACCTCTGGTATAATTTTCCTATTACAATAGCTTCCATTCAAGTATTCAAATGGCACCATATTGATGATTATATGGAAAGAGATATCACACACCATCTTGTTGGGATGATTTTGGTGAAAGAAAACTCGTAAGACCATAAATTGTTAAGGAAACGATGGAAAAGGTGAAGGCTATCCAAACCCACATCAAAATAGCACAAAGTAGGCAGAAGAGCGATGCTGATAACTGAAGGAAGGATTTGGAATTTCAGGTAGGAGATTATGTTTTCTTGAAGGTATCTCCATGGAAGAGAATTATACAATTTGGTAAGAAGGGTAAATTGAGTCCCAGGTACATCGGACCTTTCAAAATTCTAGAATGAATTGGAGCTATAGCTTAACGTTTGGAAATTCCACCATGTCTCTCAAGAGTTCATGATGTATTCCACGTATCACTATTGAGAAAATACATGCTTGAACCAACGTGTATACTCAACAATGAGGAATTAGAACAAGAACTTGATATTTCTTATTGCAAAGATCCTATTAAGATTCTTGATACAGTAGAACAAGTGTTGAGAATCCAGATGAATCGTCTGGTAAAAGTTCTATGCAGAAACCATAAATTAGAAGAGGCAACGTGGGAAGTCGATGAACTTATGATAAAGAACCACCTGAATCTTTTTATGTAGTAATATTCTAGAAATTTCTAGAAAGAAATTATTTAAAGGAGGGGAGAATGTAAAACCCCAAGCTTCTACGGTATGTTTCCATTTGAATAATGAAATAGCTTGCATTATATGCAACTTCGAGATCCTAACACACCGCGACCAATCAAACTAGTCGTTATGATTAGTAATACCCTCTTTTTGAAATTTTATAAATTTTATCTTTCAAAATGGACTTCATTTTGGGATTCATAATATCGAAATTAACTTAGGGTGATTTTTTTTGGTATTTTTTAGAAAACATTCAATTTTTGTTTAATAGTGAAAAAACTGAGTTAGTGTTTAAAACGGAATTTTTATTTAAATGACTATTAATTTTATTTAAATTTATTTTAGGTAAAAATAGAAACAAAATACCTATATATGTTCAATTTAAGTAATTGGAGTCATTTTATAATGAGTTTAGACATATAAAATTTTATCGAAATTTTTACCGTCTTTTACCCACCTCTTAGGAGCATTTCCAAATTTGTATAAAATATAATTTTACCACTTCTATGTGTTGAATTTAAAAAATACAATAGACACAGTTGATATCAGTAAGTAAAATAGGGTTTAATAAGATGAAAATAATTTTTGGTAAATAGTAACTTTTTACTTTTATTTACCACGGTTAAAAGTAAGTAGGGTAATTAAGGTTAAAAATGATAATACTATTACCCTAACACATTTTCTAATTCTATTGGATAAGTATAATTCAAAAAAAACCTTAGGAATAAAATATGAACCAATTTTTTCCACTAGGATTAGATTAAGACATTTTTTTAAAGAAGAGTTAAAAGAGTTAAATTCAAAGTTTAATAACTAAACTATTTTTAATACAGGGTTACACACAATATAAATTCGACTATAAAAATTCATTAGAAAAATAAAATGATTTCTTATATAATTTTATCTTATTTATAATTTTTAGAAAGTAAATAATTAAATTTATTTATGACACAATGATGATGTAGTAATTACAATATTAATGAAAGATTAAAATAAATGATATTATAAATATCAAAATAAATCTAATTTAAGTCTTATAATAAATTTCACTAATTTTATCTTTTAATATGACATGTTATGGTTGATTAAATTTATTTATTTAGAATTAATAATGTTTTGAGGAATTTAAAAAAATATATTATTAAATAATTTCAAAATTGACATAAATGAGTTTTTAAAACAAATACAATATTATTGGTTGATATAATAATCCTAAAAATATAAGGTTCTTCCAAAAGTCTTTTATAATTATTTTTGATTCATTAATGAACCACTTGGGGATTCTATTGGAAATTTATAGTAATTTTATTAACCATATAACATAAAAATACAAAGAGACATGGTAAATGTCAAACTATTTAACTAAGAGTTAAATATAATAGATAAGGTAAATATGGGGACCCAAACCTATCTAAAACCTATTTATTAAGTGTTTTTGGACCCCTTACCACATTAGAATTTAAATAATTCAATTTTCAGACATTAGAAACTGAAAATGATTTCATTATAAAATAATATTTCAATCTTTTCTTAAGGTTCCCCTCACCACTCTTATTAAAGGGAACTTCCAATTCTCTGAAATTCACATCTTGAAAGCCATTTGTCTCGGCACACCCCTACCAAAATATCCTTCCAAATTTCCACCATTAAACCTAGAGGCCTTCCTTTAGTCATAAATCCAACCTTATAATCCCTTTTCATCAAATCAAAAGAAAGAACCTGAAGAGGAGGTAAATATTTCATCACCTCTTTGAAGTTATTTTCTTCTTCCACTTCCTCTTTATTTGTTCTTACCATTCTAAAATAATAACTCCAGTATCTTCTATATAATGTGATGTTATTATAAAAATGTTACAGCCTTGTTCATTATTATATCCATCCTATAAATGGAAATGTCACCATACATGCGTACGTATAGATTACCGTCTCCACGTCGTGGGGTAGTTTGTTATTCAAACACTTGATCATTTGGATGGGTATAATAATGAGTATAAATGATTTAAATAATAAATATAATATGATAATTATTCTTTATATATGAAATACCATCCAATTATATATGATTTTAATATCAAAAGAAAGATATTTTCACTCACGTGTACGTACGGATTACCACATCCACGAACGCGATGTGATTCATTTCCCATCGTATCATTTCAAGACTAATTTTCATTTAATGATTAAAAATAATTTTTTAACGACATAATATCATTATGAATATGAATAAGATACATCCTATCCACAAAAAATATTACTTATATAACAAAGCATATAATGGAAAATGAATCAGATAACACCCGAAACGATGATACTATTGAAATATCATTAACAAAGCAATATTAAAAGATCATATATGATATCATATTTATTTATATAGTTCATTTATAATTTAATAACAATTATTTTACTATTATACAGGCATTTAATGTACCACTGACCAAGGAAAAGTACAAGGTAAGGGTTAATTTTACAATCTCTTTATTACCTGAAGTTGTTTTTACGTAAGTATCTACTGGGACCTCTTTATCATCCACATCCATGTTCCTTAAAAATGTATTTCAAAACATTTTTAATATTTACTAGAAAATGGGTTAAATTCATTTATACCATTATTTGAACTTATATGTTTGAAAGGTATCTTTCAGTCGTTTTCCAAACAAGGTACTTTTCGACCATTTCGACAAAATTAAGGTAAGAATGTATTTTTTTAACTTATATGACCGGTGTAGTTATTCTTTGCCGTTATAACATCGTCAAAGCTTCCCTTAAAATCATATAAGATTATTTTAAAAATAAATGTTTTCTTTTATAATTATTTATCTTTAAATTATTTCAAAAAATGGAAGAGATATTTATCTCAAATAGTTTTGATTTCATCTATGTCAACATCCTTTGATGGATTTTATACTGGTTTGAAGTCGATTCATTATGATAAAAATATACCATATTGTATTTAAGGTTTTTTGATATGTTTGATTGTGGATGGGTTATTTTTATACCATTCATGGTTTATGGTTAAAGTATTGACATTTCGTTTGCTAGTTTTAATACGAATGTTTATGTTAAATTTCAACCTTTTCATTTGAGGAATGAATTGGACTTAGTAAGTGATGGGTGGAGCCCACTACAGCTACTAAATACATCGATAGGTCTCATGAGACAACTAGACATAGAATTGGCTGAGGCCTTTCCCAATTTGATATATGGTTTTGGTCGAGGCTTTAATCATTTTTAGACTTCTTGGCCGAGGCCTTGACAAAATGTTTCAGAATGTCCGACATTATACATTACCTCATTATGAAAATAATATTGATGGATAATGTGGTTATTCGACTAGTAGAATACCCATGACTATGTTTTATTATGGAATTATTTACTCAACTCATATTCCTTCCATAATAGTGTTCTTGTTTATTATATGTAAAGGCATGTGTTTTTAATTATTCTCCATGCTTAATATTTATGTTATCTTCCACTGTATTATTTACCCTTACTGAGCATTTGAGCTCACCCCTTTCTTATGTTTCATTTTTCAAGGATATTATGAAGTTATTTATGAGTTACTTGCAGGCATGATCTAGGAGGCTTGGATGATTCTAATGGAATAAATTAGTGTTGTATTTCTTTTCAATTTGAAAAGTTGAACATATGAATGTATCTTGTTTCCAATAATACTAAACTGATCAGTCTTTCGATACAAGATTTTATTTGTGATCATGCTAGTGTTATATAATAATGCACTAACTCTAGGTAACTAGGGTCGGGTGTTATTGTGAAAAACATGTTTTTTAAGAAAAAACAATTTTTTTTAGTGTAAAATTTGTTTTAATCTATTATAATGCCTATAAAACACATAAGATGTTTGATAAAACGTTTATTACATATATTTATATATATTTCATTAAAATCATTCACCAAACCATATTCTTTAAATTTACTGAGATAAAATTCTTTTTTTCAAAAAAAAAATAGTTTTTTCAAAAAAAAAATTATTTCCTTTATTTTCAAATGGTTTTTATTTTCATTTATAATTAATTAGCCCCTAATAAATTCCTTTTATTTAATTGTTTAATCCATATAAATTTTCAATCTGGTTAATTCCATTCGCATCCACTATTCTAATTTTTAGGTGATAACTATCATACTGAATAATAACATTTTAAAAGTGTGTTGTGTTTTGTTTAAATTTGGTGATGTTTGTACCTCAAGAAATAATCGATGTTGTGTGTAACACACAATAAAGGTGGTGTTTTTTTCAAGAAAAAAAATTAAATTTATTTGAAAAAGATATTTCTCAAAATCTCAGGGTGTTATATTCTACCCGCTTAATTAGATTACATTCTCAAAATTTGAACTTGTGCTCATCGATCAAGGGTTTAACATTTGAAAATCACTTTGTGGGAAACACACATAAAAAGGGTTAATATAACATCCAATTAAAAAGAGATAAAGTTATGTGTTAATGTCACATATAATAACACATAACTAAGTTTACATATTAGATAAAATTGGTGAAAAGTGAAAATATGGACATGGGAGAGAAAAATAATGCCCAAATACTAATAGAGAGTGATATATATAAATTTCAAGAGAAAGTTAATGACAAAAAATTGATAATTATATTATAGGTGAAAAAACTATTAGCTTATGATAAATGCATGTAAATGTATAACATTTTATTCCAAATTTATTTCCTAATGTTTAGGAATTCTCATGAGAAGATATTCTTACTTGATTTCATTATATTTCATAAGATCATTATCATCCTTAGGTTATGTCTCGATCAATTTTCACTTCATAACATACTCTATGAGATGAATTTTTCGTATTTAAAGCACTAATATATAAAAATATACACAAACGTATGCTAATTAATTCCTTTTATCATTTATTATTAACCCAATGGGTATAACAGGTTATCCAATATGCATAAATATTTGTATGGTGAAATAACACTTTAATCTAAAAAGCCATATCCATAGATCAACTTGAACCATTCCATAATTGGTTACCCTTTTGAACCACATAAAATTACAATTTTATAAATAAGGTCACTAAACATTCCAAAATCAACTTGACATTAATCCTCAAATATCATTGTATAGTTCTTAATGGTCCTATAACAAATATGGAAATATCTTGGTCATATATTCTCTTGAAACATAATAATAATCACAATTACCTTAATAAATTCTTGAAAACATACATGTTTCCTTATTCTTTAAGTACAACCATCTATTAGTTAATATATTCCCCGAATCCAAAAATGTTATAAAATCCATTAGTGATAAAAAACCACTATATAAATAAATCATTCACCAGTTTTGAGGTTATAAATACTATAAAATTTACTTTATCTATATCAATCATCTCTTTATCCAAACTAAACACCATTATCTCAACTTTAGTAACATATTAAGGGTTATATTTCCTTAATCACATGTTTTCTATAAAATACGACCCTTTAATTTAATCACTTTTCTAGGTCATTAAGGACATTCAACATATTATTGAAAATCATTACGGAAAAATTTATATAGAACAATACTTATATATTTCACTATTCATATGAAATAAGTCTTAAATTACCATACAAATCACTGAAATACTTTCATTTCATCCATAAAATATTAAATAGGCATCATCATCTTATTGATTTTATACCTATTTCCAATTAAATTAAATATCAATGTTGTCTTAAGATTAAGAAACCTCAATTTAATCAGGATTTTTATTTTTAACATAACAAATTATATTATAATAACCCATACCTTTCATATGTCATTCACATTATCTTCACCATTTGTAGTATAACCATTACTTATAAAACCTTGATGATTATCTTTATGAGATTTCCCATTAGGAAATAAATTTTCATAATTCCTATACTTAACACATATAAAACATTTAACCATTGATACTACGTTAGGGAGACCATTATTCTTATACATTTCATTAAATGAACTATTCATTTTTCCTTATATATATTCTGATTTATGTCATTTTTTCCACACTCAAAACATATTATCGTTACTTTAGGACATTAAATTGGGTATGCCTTCCAACCTTCTTGATATTTATGTAACTGAATCTTATTTAATATATGGTATCCACAACCTCATCTATCTGCAAACTCCATCCTTATATTTTTAGGTGAGTCTGAGAGTTAGTTAAGGTGAAAGTTATTAATCATATACTGTGATAACAAATTATAAAAAATAAAAATACACTTCACTCTAATTATCATCTCATTTTGTTTTTCATCAAAACGATGTATATCACATCCAATGTTTACCTTGTTTCTTTTGGTTACCTCCATTTACAAAAACCAAAAATCATATTGAATGAAGTAATATTCATTTTTGGGAAATGACATAATCATGAAAAATAATTTATAATATGTCTAAATAATGACACTATCTTTTAAATCCATGACACCTTATATTTTACCTAGTATATTCATGGCCATTATATATTCAAATCAATTATATTGTTTCAAAAAGAGTGTGTAAATATTCAAAGAATATCCATCTGGAGTGTTAAATTAGGTGCAGAGTAAGGCCTATTTTCATGTACCAATTACCACATGAATCAAGCCTAACATGTGTTTTTTTGAGTTATTACACCTAGTTACATCTATTCTATAACCTTGTCCACTTTAGTATCTAGATAAACATGTAATTTATTGGAAACCACTCTCATTATCCTTTAGTAATATTTATGGATACTTTCTTAAACATAGATTTATCCTTAAATGTATCCCTATACATATCCCTGGAAATCTCACTAAATATTTCTTATCCTAGTTTCAAAATTTTTAACTAAACTTTACTTAGATATCAACTATAGGGACCCAAAACTATCATACATAAATATTACATCTTAGTAGATGAATATTAATTACATAACATAACAATCATTGTAACAATCATTTAGTTCTTATCCCTTTGGAAACATAGACACATAAAAATCGGTAGTAAGTGAGCTACGACATCTCCCACTAAGTTCTTCACAAGTAGAACTCTTTGTATACATATCATACATAATACCATTCTTCATATCCTTAGGAAGTAAATTATAATAAAGGGTGGTGTAAGGTTCTTATTAAAGGAAAACTATAGAGATATCAATGTAACATTAGAATATGGGTATGAGAATATGTGAATAGAATTTGAAAACCATATCCAGCATATCATATATTATAAAGGTGAATCACATAATAAATCGTGGAAGTTCATAAGACATGAATCACAGTTTAATAAATAAAATGATCCATAAGATCATAAAATTAGAATAATTTATTTATTATATACATATAATAGAAAATATTATATGAAGTCTATCCCCCAAAACATTCATATCATGTTAGCAATTGGATAACCACCCATGTACATACTACATGATTTAGATAACCTCAACTTTACCCCCTTTTAGGCATGGTATAACCACTTGTGTACACTCATAATGGATTGGTATAACCTACCATGTACCCTTTGATCTTATATAACATTAATAATTACCCAATTCCTAGGTGGTAGATATAGGTCCCAGCCATCATGTAATTAAAATCATATATACATATTCCATGATATCATTAAAACACTCATAATTTAAGTGCCCATGAAATGACATGTTGGTTTTAAATATTTATTCTGAGAATAACTTATAAAAAAGAAATAGTTTTCACAATCATTTATTCATAGCATAAACTTCGAAAAATTAAGTGAGTTTCATAATCATTTTATCATAGTATAACCCATGGATGAGAAATAGGATTCATAAACATATTCTCCTCATAAAAAACAATACACATAAATAATAAAGATAGTATCGTTGGATCATATCCCTACTAAAGTATATGTTTCATCAAAGGATTTCATATCATATGGAAAAAGGTGTTGAAATATCAGTTGGAACATTTCTTGTAGAAAATTTCTTTTCCACTTTGAATTTTTTTTTTAAAACATATATCATTTTAAAAATTACATTCATTGAAAATACTCTTTGAAACTTATAATGTAATATTTATAGATCATTTAAAAAATTTCTTAAGGAAAATAAAATTTAATATAAAATAAAAATTTAAAACTATGAATTCATAATTTCTTATGAAATCTTCTTATTTTAAAATAAACTTTGAGACTTATAATTTGAAGCTTTAAAACATTGTGTGTTCATAACAGCAGAAAATGTTGTTCATGTTAAAAAAACAATCCTTTTACATTTTTAGTAAATTCCAAACAACAATTTTTTGGAAAATAAAATGTATATTATTTTTAAAAAATTAGAAAAAAATTAAAACAAGGGAAAAAATTACTTCAATTAGTACCATAGGAACATGAAATCTTCCTTTATAAGTTATTTTTCGACTAAAGAGAGAAATAAATTGGATTTTTTTAGAAACATTATTTTGGAATCATGAGAAAATAAATTAAGTGAAATGAAGGTAAAACATGTATTCTCAAGAAATAACACAAGGAGAATAATCTTCTTGGGTTTTTTGAGAGTTAGATCATAATATTTCATCATTGGAAGTGTAAACATAAACAATCTTGATAAACAATGAGATTATATCATGAAACCTTTACAACTTTGGTAACATTGAATTGTAAGTCCCAAGAAAGATTAAAATTAAATTAAAATTTAAATATAATATTAATATTAATAAATAAATTAGTGATGTTACATGTCAATGTTTCAATATATACACCTCATAAAATATGGTAGTACAACATAACATATGTCCCAAAGAAAAAAAATTAAGACAAAAATACCTTACCAATTTGGAAAATTTTGAACTGTAAAACTTATGAAAGGGAGATAATAAAATTATTATATAAATTCCAATAATTTTTAGGATAATAATAATAAAATAAATTCATTCTAAGTATATATATGGTAAAAAATAAACACATGGTGAATATGGAATGCGACTCACATAAAATAAATGTGATACATAAATCTTTTACCATGAGTCTCAAATTACTTTATAAATATACTAATCTCATATATATAAAATACAGTTTTATTATAAATTTACTTCATAGACATAATAATATATATCATAAAATATATGATTTACTTATGACCTTTCATTACCGGTTTATTAACAATTCTTTGTTAAAATAAGGTTTAGGGTATTAACTACTTTGTTTTTCAGGTATCTTTTGATTTGGTATTTTTTATAATTCTACGATAATCAAGATTAAATATTATATACAATTTTAACATGATATAAATATTGTATATATTCATTTAACTTTTATTTATTCTAATACATAAAATTTATAGAAAAAAATAAAATACACCATTTATAGAGACGGTAGGCCGTACGTGCACATGAACACTGTTTCTTTTTTTTAAAGATTAAAAAAAGGAAATTTAAATAATAATTCAACCTTAGAGTATCATTATTATTTCCTATATACTGAAAATATTTTATAAATTCATCCTTATTACCTTTCATTAAAGGTGTTAGTAGAAAATGAATCACATCTCTTGACGAGGAGGTAGTATGTCGTATATATGAGCGATGTTATCATATCCACCCAAAAATGGAATGTATGATTTTATATGTAATAAATAAATTAAAAATTTATAATTATTTTATAAATATCGTGTATATTTATTTTATCTACCTTTATTACCGTCCAATAAAAATTTAAATTGAAAAACACATCACATCGGTTCGTGTAGTGGTAGTCCGTCCAACACATGAGTGACATTATTGTTTTATAACCGATTGGTAAGTAAGAAGTTAGGTTTAATGTTATAATTAAATAAGTATAATAATATATTTTATATATTATATAAGAATTTAATCTATCATTATATCAATTTGTGATCGGTGTTGTGGAAGATGAATAACATCACTTCGCAAAACCACAGTCTACCGTACACATGCTAAACAGTTTCATTTCCCATTTGAAGGAAGTGTATATGGATGTAGGTTATTAAATTAACATAATAAAATATATTTTTATGGGATATTCTGGTTTTATTATATAATCAGAGTTTAATAATATTAAATGAGGTTAAATATGAAATAAAACAAAAAACTTTTTAATAATTTTACCACTTCTTTGGAGGGCCTCTTTAAATTTACACCTAAATACTTATTATGACAGTTATATATATATAATAAGGAATCTAGGATGGGGGGATTTAAGTAATATAATAATTTGGTAAGGTTGTTCCGAAAACAATTGATTTTGGTGGTATGAAGAGAATAGTAGAGTGGGTGGCCATTTATAAGTGGAGGAGAGGAAACACATGAAAATTTGGAAAAGAATAAAGTGTACCCTCATTTATCACATTGAAAAAGGATCCAAAAATGGATCATTATCAAAACTTATAGGATATGATGTCTAAATATTTCCATAAAATGGGACACTATTAGAAAATACCCTATACCAACGGTTTGAAACCATTAGTATAGGCCTCAAAAACGTTGGTATATCCTATACCAACGGTTTGGGGAACTGTGGAAAAGTAATCCATGGGGATAGGTCTATACCAATGGTTTTACCAAAACCGTTGGTATAGACCTCTACCAATGGTTTTCCAAATCATTGGTATATGTAATATGAAAAATCTATACCAAATGTTCCAAAAAACCATTGGTATATATATTTCAAAAAAGAATCATTCTGTGGGTTTTCATCCCAGTACTAGCAGTTTATGATTGAATGACCTAACCACTAACCTAACATGACTTTTTTTAACATAATTTCATATATATATATATATATATATTATCATAAATATTGTAAATTTTGAATTATTTAATGTTCTATGTAAGAATATCAATAAAAAATACATGTAACTATACCAATGATTCTCAAAAATGTTAGTATAGACCTATACCAACAGTTTTGAGAACCGTTGGTATAGATTATATTTATTTTAGTACCAATACCAATAGTTTTGGACTAACCGTTGGTATAGGGGGGACCTATACCAACGGTTTGGGTAAAACCATTGGTATATGTTCTCTATTATGGACATATACCAACGGTTTGGCCAAAAACATTGGCATAGGTCCATATTAGTGACTTATACCAATGCTTTTCCCCAAACCATTGGTATATGTACCCACCTTTACCAAAGGTTTGTCCAAAACCATTGATATATGTCCCAATTAGTGACCTATACCAATGGTTTGGGCCAAATTGACAGTATAGTTCCATATAAGTGAACTATACCAACGGTTTGCCCAAAACTGTTGGTATAGATCTTATTTCCAATAGTGGGATTTTAAAAATTTTCTAGGTCATTTTACAAATTCTATTTTTAGTCTAACCCATAGTAACATATTTTAACCTTAATAATGGTTAATAATTTTAACAGTTTTCCCTATTAATTATAGTAAAAAATTACAATAAACATATTAAATAAAATTAATTATTATTATTCATAATATGGAATCCAGTTTTACAATTACATTCATATAATTATGAAAATTTATTTTAAAATTATACCCATATATGCCACAAGAAAGTTGTTTTGAAAAGAGAAAATGTTTTAAAGTTTAGAAGGTTTTTATATCTAAATTAAGTATAAAATTTATTAAAAAAATAAGGTATTTTTCTAAAATATTATTTCTAAAAGTAGAAATAATATTTTAAAATAAGTTTGTAAAATGTGAAAATCTAATTTTTTAAAATAATATTTTGAAGTCAAAAATAAGATTTATTCGTATCTCATGCCTATAAAAAAATAAAATTAATGTTTATAATTTTATTGAATATATAATATATATACTTAGTTAAAATAATTCACCAAAAGTGATTTATCTTTTTTATTTAGATAAAACATGTTTGTGCGAGAGAAATATTTTTCTCAAAAAATGATTTTCTTAGTTTTCAAATGGTTTTTATTTAATTTATAATTAATTTCATAATAATAATTAATATTATATATAGTTTTAGACCATATATTTTTAAAATTTAGTTTATACCATTTATACCGTCCATTCCAATTGCTTGGTGATAACTATCACCTTGAATAATAATATTTTAATAGTATGTTGAATTTCGTTTAAACTTGGTGTTATTTGTAACATAGGCTAAAATTAGTGTTGTATGAAACACATACTAAAATTGATGTTTCATGTAATTCATGACATCAAAAAACTAAATTTATTTAATAAACACATTTCATAAAATCATTGTTTGTTACATTTTTCAGCCTTTAAATAAGTTGTGTCCTCACAGTCTAAAATTGTACTCTGTAATCGGGGGGTTAAAATTTAAAAATCCATTTTTTGGAAAACCACATCGTTAAAGAGGGCTAATAAAAATTACTCTTGAAAAGAGAGAAATGGATGTGGAAAGTTTAAATATAATAACACATAACTAAGTTTTCATATTGTAGAACATTGTTGGGAAGTGAAAACATGGACATTGAAGAGAAAACTAACTCTCAAATAATAAAAGAGAGTGATGGAAAAAATGATCAGGAGAAAGTTAATGACCACAGTGAAAAAAATGGGATAGGTGAAAAGAATTTTAATTTATCAAAAATGATTGTAAATGTATAATATTTTATTCCAATATCCTTTTCCCAATGTTTGGGAATTTTCATGACAGGTTATAATTACTTTCTTTCATTTAATTTCATATACATAATATTATTCTTTGGGTGCACCATGATAAATTTAACATTCATATATTACTCTAAGGGTTGAATTTTTAATTCCTAAAGTAATAATAGATAATTATATCCATAAATGTATGATAATTTATTACTTATATTTCTAGTTATTAACAAAATGGTTATAACTGGTTAACCAGTTTTCATAAATCATCATATGGTGAAATAATAAATTAATCTATAAAACCACATACAATGTTCAATATGAACCACAACATAACTAGTTAACCTTATAAACCTTCCATAATTCTAAATTTATAAATCATGTCGCTAAATTTTTCAAAATCAACTTAACATTAATCCGCCAACTACCATTTAGTGAATCCTAACAGTCACATTCCAAATATGTGAATACCTTTGTTATATATTCTTCTAAAGCATGGTAATAACCAAAATTATCATAAAACCTAAATGAAAAAATACATACTTCCATATTACTTAAATAAAACCATATATTTTTAATATTTTCCATAAATCCAAAAATGTTATTAACTCCATCAGTGATAACATAAATGACTTTTTCAACAAATCAATACGCAGTTATAAGGTAACCAATACTATCCTATTTACATTATCTATATCAATCATCTATTTATCCAAACTAAATACCATTATCTTAATAGTAGGAACATATTAAGGTTTATATAACCTTAATCATGTGTTTTCCTAAAATATCAAATTTCCATTAAATCTCTTTTCTTGGTCATCATTACCACTCATCATATTCTTTAAAATCTTTAATGAAAATCTTATAAAAAAAATCTTTATATATTTCATGATTTATATGAAATCATTATTTATCTCCCATACACAAAAACATCAATCATTCCACTTAATTTGTAAACCATTAAATAGGATTAATCATTCTATTCCTTAATACCTCTTTCCTACAATATGAAATATAAATATTTTCGTAAGACAAATAATCCTCAATTTATTCATGCTTCTTATATTTATCTTAAAAAATTATATTAAAAAAATATGTACCATTAATATGTTATCCATAGTCTCATAATCAACATTAGTATAACCATTGCTCATAAAACCTTCCAGATTCTCTTTACGAGCATTCACCCAAGGATATATATTTTAGTAATTCACTTACCACATTTAAACCATTAAACTATTGATGGAACCTTTGGGAGACCATTATTTTCATTCATTTTGTTAACTATAGTTTACATTTTTTTCTGGTGAAATTACTTTTGGTTTGTTCTTCATTTCCATATTAAAAACATCTTCTCAGTCCTTTACGACATTAAATTTTGTGCTTTATCCCACTTTCTCTATATATAGAAAACCTGAAACTTCTTTCCTCTATGATATCCACCACCTGAGCTCTTAGTAAACTCTATCATTCTCTTATTTTGTGAGTCTAAGAGTTGGTTATGGTGAAACTTTTTAATTATATATCGTGATAACTAATTAATAATAATCATAATATCCTTAACTCATCAATAAAACCATTTGGTTTTTCATTAATACATTTTCTATACCATACAATGTAAACCCAATTCGTTTAGGTTTCCTCCATTGACAAAAACCAAAAAACATAGTGTAAGTAATAATAATCATAGAGAGAAACCACATAATTAAGAAAAATAATTTTTTGGATTTAGTAATAATGAAAATTTATTTGGTATATATGACACCTTAGGTTTAACCAAGGTTATTCATGGTTATCATATTTTAACATCCTTTAGGATGGTTCATAAAGAGTTTGTGAATTTCCAAGGCATATCCCCTAAGAGTGTCAAAATAGATGAGTAGTAAGGCTCGTTGTTGTGTAATAGATAATTCTCACATCAGACCTGAAACACCTTTTTCAGAGTTATTACCCTTTAGTACATCTATATCAGAACCAAATCCACCTGTAGTATGCAGATTTTGATTTAACTTCTTTAAAACCACTAACTCTATCCATCACTAATATTATAGGATATTTTACTATGACTATAATTATTCTTAAACATATTATTAGACATATACCTAGTGATGGCATTAATGTTTTCTCATCCTAGTTTCCAATTATTTAACTAAACCTTACTCTCATACCTACTATAGGGACCCAAACTTCCCAAACATCAATATTACATTTTTGTTGAAAAATATTTATTACATAACATAATGATCCATGCTATAATCATTTAGTCATTAGACCATTGGAAACATAGAAACATAAAAAAATTGTCTATAAGTGAACTATGTCATCTACCATTATGTTTTTCATAACTATGAACCTTCTTAGAAATATTATACATAATACCTTTGTTTATATCTTGGGGAAAGGAAACATAATAAAGGGTGAGCTAAGATGATTTTAAGTGTTAAAAAGGGAGATATCAATGTAACATGAGTATATGGGTACAAGAAAACGAGAATAATATTTGAAGACCATACCCTTCATATCATATTTTATAAATACGATTCACGATATAAATCATACCGATTAGTAATACTTGAATCTCAATAGAATCAAATAACATGATATAAGAGAGAATAACATTAGAATAAGACATATATTTGTGTAATACACAAAATTATAGAAAATATTATGTCAATGATATCCACTAATAAATTCATAAAATTTTATTATTGGGCTAAGAACCTAGGCACCTACTTCGAGAATAATATTACAGCCCATGTAGCATCTTTTGGTCATGGAATAACAACCTATGTACCCTCTTTTGGGCTTGGGAAAAGATCTTTTGTACCCTTTAATATCATATAACATCAATTATTACCCAATAAATTGTAGGGAGATATAGGTATCATCCATCAGATAATGAAAATCATGCATACATGTTCCACAAGATCATAAAACAATTTTCATTTTAAAACCCATGGAAATAAATGCCATTCATAAAAATTCATTTATATAACAACCTATAGAAAATAAAAATGTTTCATAAGGGTTGCATCATTTCATTATAAAATAACTTCTGAAAAAATAAGTTAGTTGCGTAATGATTTTATCATGGTATAACCCATGGAAGATAAGTGGGTTTTTATAAAAAAAATAAATATAAACATAAACCATCTAGAGAAGGAATAAAGTTGGTATCATTGTATAATATCCTTAGTAATTATTATGTTACATAAAATGATATCAAATTAGAAGGAAAATGGTTTTAAAATATCTCTTGGAAAATTTATTGAAGAAAATTTCCTTTATACTTTGAAAAAAAATTAAAATATATTTTTTTCAAAATCTTTTTATTTGAAAAAAACCTTGTTAACTTATAAAGTAATGTTTAAAGATCATTTAAAACATTTCTTGAAG
The DNA here is from genome assembly GCA_963277665.1 of Viscum album. Taxonomy (NCBI): domain Eukaryota; kingdom Viridiplantae; phylum Streptophyta; class Magnoliopsida; order Santalales; family Viscaceae; genus Viscum; species Viscum album. The sequence continues at coordinate 574,020,961 of OY728151.1, forward strand.
AGAATAACCTTTCTTTGAAAATAAAATTTTAAATCTAAAAATGATAATTGTTCTGCAAAATAATTTTATTTTAAAATATAATTTGAAGCATATAGGGTAATATTTAAAACCTTGAGTATTCATGATGGTAGGAAATGTTTTAGTTATCAAAACTAAGATTCATTTCACTTTTTTAGTGAAATCAAAATAAAAATTGTTTTGAAAAATACATGGAGATTCATTTTCAAACATTTTTTAAAAAAATTTAAAAAGGCTAAACACAACATTATGAAATTATAGAGGAACATTAAAATTCTGTTTAACAACATTTTTAGAAAACATGGACGTGGAAGAAAAAATGGTTTTCAGCCAAAGGGTTTAATAAAGTTGATTTTATTTAAAGAAATTATTTTGGGAGAATGAGTAAATAAAGAGAGTAAAATGAATAGAAAATATTTATTCTCAATAAATAACAATATGGGAATTCAATTCATGATATTTTTAGATAGATATCATAATATTTCTTCATCATAAGGATAAACATAAATAATACCAATAAATGATGATTTTTTTATCATGTAACCCATAAAACTTTATTAACTCTAAATTATAAGACCCGTGAAATAAAAAATTAAATTAAACTTAAAATATGATGATAATAAATAAATTAAAGATATTACATGTCATAGTGGACGTATATAAACCTTATAGGATCGAAATATGAATATATATTCATAAATACAAGGGGTTGAATTGTAAGTTTAAAATTTTCATTTTTAACCTTAAGGAAAAATATGTTTAACAAAGTGAAACCAGATTAATTCACAAGACCCTTTTTAGTTCTAAAAACAAACTAGGTTATGAAAATATGTTTTTGGAAATGAAAATTAAGGATTGTTTACAAGGAAGAGATTCTACCTTAAAGCATATAGAATATTACTTATTAGAGTATACAAAATAACAAGAAAGTATAAGAAGATTATACTTTTTAACTTTATCAAAATACAACGGAAATAAACTTGAAACAAAACAAGTAACAAGTATGAAATATTTTAACCCAAAGTGAAAGGTATCCAACCACGTTGTATAAAGGTCCATTTATTTTAAATTTCAAGAACGTATGTCTTACCCACACTAGGGTAATCCCCCGATAGGAATATCGAAATCTGTCATTCTATCTCCATAATCCCTCAAACGTAAATGTAGTTGTAACCTCTATCTTCCTATCGACGGATGTCCTCAAACTTTATGGTAGTTAGAACATCTGTCTTCCTATCCCTGGAAGCCCTCGCTTGTACACAACAACAACCAGAGTCACACGGAGAAAGTTGAACAAGATGTTCAGTACGCACAAGGCATGAGAGTCTCTCTATCTAGAAATCACTTTGATAACATTAAATCTCTAAAGTTATCAACAAACATTGAGTTCATTCAAATGAGAACCTATTTATAGGCACTTATCCAATTTTTAGCTCTCTTCTCCAGCGGTCATATTTTTCCTTGAATTTTGGAGGGATCTGTACACGTCTCACTGCACCAACAGTTAGTTTGAAATAGATTGTAAGACATCGTTTCGTAAATATAAAAAGTGTATGAAAAATAGGATTTCTTAAAAAAATCTAATTTTTCAGTGTCTAAGGAAAAAAATAAAGAATTCAGTCTAACCAAATAAACATTTGGAGACTATAAATCATGGAAATTAGGATTATGTTTTCTAAGGAATTTTGAACATGAATTTTGTAGATTTTGGAGTCTGAATTCCAATGACTTCAGAGTCTGAATTTCAATGAATTAGAGGTCTGAATTCTGAGGAGTTTGGAGTCTGAATTCTGAGGAATTCAGAGTCTAAGGTATGAGGAATTCATAGTATGAATTATGAGAAATTAAGAGTATAATGTTTAGAGAATTCAAAATCCATAGTTTGGATAATTCCAAGTCAAGAATTTTATGGAATTCAGAGTCTAATTTCAGAGAATTTAGAGTCTGAATTTTAGAGAATTTGGAGTCTGAATTTAAAAGAATTCAGAGACTAAATTACAAAGATTTTGGAGTCTGAGAATTCAAAGTCATAATTTTAAAGGATTTAGAGTCTGAATTTCAGATAATTCGGAGTCTTAAAACAGAATACTCTATAACTGAGTATTTATAGGATTTCTAGGTTTTAGATGTGAAAATGAATTTTAGACATTATAATAAAATGAGTTATATTTAGAGAAACTATAAAATGAACAATGAAAACATAGGTAAAAATACAATTTCCATGGGGAAGGAAAATTTTCCTTATTAAGATAATTCTTATGAAAAACAATTTTCCTAAAGATAATGTGTTTGTGATTTTAAAAATGTAAAGGAATGAAAAATTCATAAGGAAACCTTATTGACTCAACAATATCCCTATTTTTGGAAAGAAAAATCAAATTTATGAAAAATAATATAATGAATTAGAGTTTTTCTTTATGGACTTGAAAATATAAAAATTATCACCCATTACTTATGAAACATAGTGAATACGACTAACACCCCCTTTGGTTTTAGAATCCCTAAGGATCATATTATTTATTTCTTGAAAGGGATTTCACATTTTCTTACATAGGAAAATATTCTTTGATAAAAACATACTCTTAGATGAACTCCCCCTTACATTGGGAAATATATTCTTTAGTTAATATTCCTTTTATCATTCCTTTATTCCCCTTTGTGATTTTCAAAAAGGAATAAATAGAATGGAAAATAATATAACCTGAAAAATTATTACTATACAACAAAACATATGATGAACAACCAAAAATTCATTATGATGGTAAAAAATTATAAAATGAATTAAATACAACAAAATATTGGTTTGGGAATAATTAATCTTCTTTATCCTTTGGTATTAACTTCTTTACGATGGATTTTAGCTTCTTCATCTCCTTGTGATCTTCTTCCACATGCTTGAGCTGCTGATCCTGATCTTTATTTTTCTTCTCTAAGGCCTTGATATTTTCTTCCTAATCGTAATAATATCTTCCCAAGCCTTCAAAATATCTTCTTTATTAGCAATATTTTCATCAAATTCTATTTAAAGATCCATTTTCCTCTTCCAATTCATAACCACTTAATTAAGCATCTCATTAAGATCTTCGACTTCCTGCTTCTGAGTTATCTATTCAAGACATAACTTTTCCTAAAAACTCTTAGTAAGATCTTTAAACATCCCATATTTAGTGTCAAAATCATCTTTCACACTTTCTATGAAATCATCAGGGATTCTCATCTCTGGCAAGTGAATCTGATTTATGAATAAAAAACTGATGAATTAAATGACTCCTTGAATCTATACTTGGAAATAAGAAAATAGTGTCAACCAGATTTTTCAAAGACTGAACTACAAAATCATGTCCAAGAGAGGACGATTCTAAATCGGACTGTTTAGTTGGTGGGGATTCTTTTCTATCTCTTCACCTTTCCTCTTCAACGAATTACCAACATCTTTCTTTTTCACTACATATTTGTTTTGGTGTATCAACCAATACTTTTTTCCCTTATCATCTATTGGAATGATTTCTTCTACTTTGGGTGATTCATGTTCAATGTCTAATAATTGAAAAATATTGACTTCCTCAATATTTTATTTCTCAGAACCTATCGCAAGATCTTCTTGCAGAACAAAGTCATGGTTTCTACTCTCTTATTCAAATAGTTTATTCACTTATTCCCGACCCTTTTTTTCTCTTCTTGGAGTAACAAGTTTTGAATATTTTTCTTCAAAAGTTCAGATTGGTAGTTTCTCATAAGGACTCTCCTTCTCATGATATTCCTCCACATGTATAATCTTATCATTGGTATCACCACTTCCTTCTTCTTCTTCTTCAACTTTTTTATCTTGCTCAATTTCTTCTTCTTGTTCTGGTTCTAGAATCACCATATTATTTCCCAGAGTCATAGAAAGTGATTATTGCCCAAAGTATTATGGTACCTAATTTTTTTAGAAACTTTCTCAGCATCCTATAGAAGGTATTAAACAATTTTTACCTCTGACATCTTCTTCCTCTGCATCATATTTTTCTCTTACTTCTCAATATTCTCAACAACCTTCAAATTTAATGTTTTTTACTCGATAGGGTCGAAGCCAAAACTAGTATCCCATTATTTCTTATTCTTCTTTCCTTCTCTTCACTTAACAAATAGTTCATCAATTTAGGACGTTTTCTTCTTTGGTTTTGGTGGTGCTGATTGAGTTTCCTTAGCCATATGAGTTTTTTGTTTCTCTTCTGGTTCCTTCGTCTTCCTCTTCTTTCCAACCTTCTTGGAAGTTTCATCCACTTCCAGTTTCTTTTATAGATATTTGATTTCTAATTCAAATAACTCATAAAATTATCCATAATCATTAGATAATATATCCTTCATCCTTATAAAATTATCATCGCTAAGAAACATTACCTTGTAATTTCATGGCTTGGAACGACATGGGATTTTGAATGATTCTAGGAAAAGAACTATGGTTTTCGAAATAGTAGCTGGATACATAATGATTTTATATTTGAGAGTTAAATTTTTGATGTTCTCAATTGTAATGAAGATATACTTGACCAATTTGATATTTCTGAGGTTCGCCAAAAAATGCAAAATATAGATGTCCCTTTTCTTTAGGGTATCATTATCCCATTTTCATTGAATGATAAAACCATGAAACCCTAATTCAAGAATGAAAATATTTTCATAGAGATGAATAATCATCAGATTATTCACCATTGAATGAACAAGACATTCTATAGATTTATCCTTATCAAAATATCATACTATATCTGGTAGCTTGTGGGTGAAAAAATCTACTTCACCTTCATACAGAATTCCAATAAGATTAGCATCCTTAATGTATGAAATGGAGTAGGTATTTCCACAGACCCCAAATGAAAACTTGTCTCTCCATCCTTCATTGAAGAAAATTACTAATTCATATAATTAAATTAATAACTCTAGACAAACCAGATCATGTGCCTTCAGTTTAGATACACATAAGCTCTCCCAACCATTCAACTTGGTATTCTTAGAAATAATAGAATCATACATAGAAGTAAAACTCAAATAAACTAATATTTCTATGTATATCTTCCATTCAAATATTTCCTTTAGTGATGACATTTCTTTTTGAAGAGAAGATTTCCCAGACATTTGGAATTGAGGAACACCTCATGATTCAGAACCACCATTAGTAGAGCAGTAGGAATTCAACATGCCAAAATTTTGAAGACCGATATGGGAAAACCACCAGAGGTACTTATATAGGCTTTTGAGGTGAAGTTATATCATACATGATTGATACAATAGTTGAAAAACTCTTGATAAAATCTGATGGTTGAGATGAATGCCAAAGAAAGAATTTGGTATGATCCGATCTTTTAATGGTTTTAAGATAAAAAATTATGATTTAAAAAAAAGTTAATCTGAAATATTTTCAATAAAATGAAAAAAACCAAAAAGTTAGAAGATGATTACGAAAATTTAATAAAGGAAAAATACCATCCGAATTACTAGGAAAATTATCTGTAATGAAGAAAATTATTCATTAAGAACTCTATACTTTAAAATTTCAAAAAAAATTGGTTAAGAAAATTTTCATTAAGAGAATTTTAACTACAAAAAGATTGATTTTGAAATTTTTGATAACGAAAATTTTGAATAAAACATTTCTTACACAAATTTCATTAAAACTATTTGATTATGAAAAAATTATTAAAAAATTTTAAATTTTGAAAATTTTGATGAAGAAAAATTTTGATTTTGAAATTTTGATTCTGAAAAATTTGACTGCGAATTTTTTTAACTAATCAAGAAAATGTACTCCCCCTATGAAAATTAATTTCTTACTCTAAAGAGATAGGTTTTAACATGAAGTTAATATAGAATATTACCTTATGTTTATCATTCCCAACTGATATTTAATGTATTAAAATCTTTCAGAGGGTAAATATTTTTTGAAAATATCAGCAAGTGGATGTTGCGTTCTGAGAAATTAAAGATGATATCTTTTTTGTGTGTGTGATCTCTAAGAAATTGATGCCTAATATCTATGTGTTTTTCACAAGAGTGATCTGAAGGTTTTTTACATAGGGGAAGAGAAATAGTGTTATCACACAATATTTATGTTTTGGTAAAACCCATACGATAGTCTGTGAGTGTGTGTTGCATCCACAAAGCATGGGCACAACAACATTCAGTTGCTACATATTCTGTTTCAGTAGTGGAAAGTGCTATTGAGTGTTGATTTTTTTTACCAATAAACTAATGAATCTCTTAATAAATTACAAGTTCAGAATGTACTTTTCTTATCCATTCTACATCCACCAAAATCAGCATCCGAGAAACTTTTTAAAACAAAATAATTTCATGAAGTATAAAAGAGTCCTAAATCCATGGTTCCCATTAAATAGCGGAAAATTATTTTCACTGCCTTTAAATGGTATTCCTTAGTATTGGATTGATATCTTGCACATAATTATGCTGAAAACATTATGTCTAGATGATTAGATATCAAGAATAGTAAACTTCGTATCATACCTCTAAATGATTTTTGATCTACCAGTTTCCCAGTGTCATCAATATCAATTGAATTTGAGGTACCAATGGGAGTGTTTATACTCTAAGTTTTGTCAAATCCATACTTTTTAAGAATATATTTTATATATTTATGTTGTTATATATAAGTGTCTTCTAGTTTTTGAGAAATTTGAAAACCTAGGAAAAATGTTAACTCACCCATCATACTCATTTCAAACTCATTGTTCGTTATATTTGAAAATGAATCAGTTAAAGATTGCTAATTTGAACCTAATATAATGTTGTCAACATAAGTTTGAATAATAAAAACATTTTTCTTATCTTTTTTTATAATGAGGGTTGGATCAACATTTCCCTTAACATAATTGTTTTGTAACAAAAATTTTGTAAGCCTATCATACCATGCTCTCGGGGCTTGTTTAAGTCTATATAGTTCTTTGGTAAGTTTGAAAACATGTTCAGGATGTTTTGTGTATTTAAAACTATGAGTTTTTTCATCAAAAAAATCCTCTTAAATATATCCATTAATGAAAGCACATTCAACATCCATTTGAAACATTTTAAAGCTGAATACTACTGAAAAGAATAGTAAAATTCAAATAGATTCAAGTCTAGTTACTGGAGCATAGGTCTCATCATAGTCTATTACTTCTTGTTGATTATAGGCTTTATTAACTAATCTAGATCTATTTCTTACTATGATTCAATTTTCATCACACTTATTTCTGAAGACCCATTTTACTCCAATAATAGAATTTTCCTTTGGTCTTTCAACCAAGGTCCAGACATTATTCCTTTCCAATTCATTTAGCTCCTCCTGCATTTCTTTTATCCAATCATCCTCACCTAAAGCTTCATTAGTTATTTTTTTTTCTAATTGGGAAAGGAATTCTAGGTGTTCTTCTTCAATTCTTTAGGAACTTCTAGTCCTTACAAGTTGATTTACATCACTAATGATATTATCACTTGGATGATTCTTAATAAACAACTAATTTAGGTTTTTTAAAACTTATTTATCAACATATGGTAGAAAATATTCTTGGGTAAACACTTCATAAGTATTTTAATGAACTTTTTCTTTATTAAAAAGTTTTTCTATCAAGGGGTGATAATCAATTTTTGAAAACACATCTGAGGAAGTGGGTTGAGGTTGATTAAAAACAAAAGGATCAGCTTCATCAGATTTAACATGTACTATTTCTTCAACAGTACAAGTATTTTTATTAAAAATTATATAAGAATTAGAATTTTTGGATTATCCTAAGGAAATTCTTTCATAATATTTTGGTGAAAATTTATGTAAATTATCCTTAGTATTCAGAATGAATACTTTGAAAGAAAATATTTTGAAGTAGAAAATTCTATGTTTTTTACCATTCCATAATTCATTAGGGTTATTGTTAAGAAAAGATCTAATTAAAACTAAATTTATAGTATAACAAGCACTATATATAGCTTTAGACTAAAAATGATTAGCTATGGAATATTCACTTAACATGGTTCTAGTTATCTCTTGAAAATTTTGATTTTTTATTTCAACAACACTATTCTGTTGAGGAGTTCTTGGTGATGAGAAGTTATGAGTAATGCCTTTTTTATAGCAAATAGTTTCAAAATCAGAATATTGAAATTCCCCTCCATGATCAATATGTATAGTTTTCAAAGATGGTTTTTCTCATTTTTAACTTGGGATATAAATATTTTAAAATAAGAAATATCTTTATATTTATTAGCTAGAAAATAGACCCATGTGAATCTAGTGTAATCATCAACTAAAAAAATACATAATATTTTCCTCCAATGCTTCAAGTTTGTGTTGGAATGAAAAGATCCATATGAACCAAATGCAATGCATCAGTAGCGGAGACTTCACCAATTAATTTAAAACTTTGTTTATGTTAGTTTCCATATTTTCAAAGAACAAAAACTTTTGAAGAATTAAATCTATGCTTTGTTAGCTCCTTAACAATTATTTTCTTATAAATTTTACATAGGTTCCTCAGGATACAGTGTCCTAGCCTTCTGTTCCATAACCAATATTTATCTTCCATTTCACTAAGGCTAGTTTGGTTTTGGATCCCAATGTATTGTATGTTTAGTGTGTATACATTCTCTTGCTTGTGGGCAGAAAGAATAAAATCTTCCTTGGAATTGTGTACTAAGCACTTATCATTCCTAAAATTCATAGGGTAACCTTCATCACATAATTCACTTATGGTAATGGGTTTGTGCTTAAAACCCTTAAAAAATAAAACATTTGAAATTAATGTTTTTCCAAGAAGAACAATTTTACCTATACCAATAATTTCCCCCAGAGCATTATCTCTGAAAGTAACTTTTCTTCTTTTCATCTTGATAATATTTTCAAATAATTTTTTGTTTCCAGTCATATGCTGGGAACATCCACTATCCTTATACCATTTATTTCTATTGGTATTATCTTTATTTCCACGAAAATAAGAGATGTAAACTTTTGTAATCCGAAATTTCTTGGTTTTGTAAATTTCAGAAAGTAAGATTTTAGGAATCCAAATTTTCATTAAAAAACATGATTTATGAAAATATAAATACTATGTTTTATTTAAAGAATTATTTTTCCAATGTTCACCACGCTGACATTTAGTGAATATTGTGGCACTTGGAGGAACAAAATTGTTATTACTAAAAACTTTTTTAAAATGAGTATAACCAAATCCAAAACTATTCCTTAGAGGTCGAATTTGGGAATACATCTTGTCAAAATTTTCCTTACCAGAAGTAAAGTTTTAGAAAAAATTATCGAAGGAAATATTTATGACTTTAGTTTAATAACCCATTTTTTATCCTAAAAAACATTAGTTTTATAACTAGAGTTAGTTTCTAAAATATTTTTTTAGAAATGAAATTTTCAAGATCTTTAGAAATTTTATTCTTCTCAGAATTAATTTCCTCACGGTTTTTGGAAATATTTTCAAAATCATAAATTTTCTTATCAAGATCTTTAGAAAGATCTGATTCTTCTTTAGTTAAAATAAATATTCTAGAATTTTCATTATCAAGATTTTTATTTAGTCTAGAATTTTCATTCTCAAGATGTTTAGAAAACCTAGACACTTCTTCTTAAGAAGTTAATGTATTGTCTTTATCAGAATATGCCTCTTTATCTAAAGACTTATAGTATTTATCATCAGTATAATTTTCATTCAAAGATACACTAGTTATAGATTCAGTATTATGTACCTTGTCCATTAGACAATTATTTTTAATTAGTAGTACGGCTAGTAGACCAAGATTCTCTTGGCCAGACAATTCATACTCTGAGGATTCATCTGAAGAGCCACCACCATAGTCACTCCAGGTGTCACTGGCATTCAAATCTTTCTTAGCTTTATCCTTATAATAATTATTTTTATTCCTCTAAGAATGCTTTTCCTTTATATGCATTTTTCATAAGCATAGGACAATCTGGTCTTAAATGCCATTCTTTTTTTCAATCATAGAAAGTGACTTTCAAGTATTTATTGTCTTTTCTTTATTTATTCATATATGTATACTGAAATTATTTCTTTCCAACTATTTTGTTTATCTTTTGAGAAATATTATCTTGTTTATTCTCACTATATTCTCTTTTACTAGATTCAGATAAAACAACGACTTTCCTAGAGTTATATATTGTAACCCTTTCAGGAGCTTTTTCTTTAGTAGTAGTAAAGGATACACTTCCATTACCATTTTTCTTTTTATTCATGTCTACACATATTTTAATTCTTGTCTCATGTATATGAAGAGTTTCAAAAAGCTCATCAAGAGTAATTTGAGATACTTTTCTATTCTCATCAATATATGTTCTCTTAGATTCCCACTCATTAGAAATTATATCTATAATATTTTCCACAAGTACCTCATCATCTAAACCATTATCACCCATAGATTATAAATTGTTAACAATAGTCATAATCCTTTGTTGCACCTTGCATACCGGTTATCCATAATGAAATAGAAATCCATGAAATTCTACTCTAATCATATCTCTTCTAGTTTCTATAACATTGGATGTACCAAAATGCGTAACATTCAATTTCATCCAAATATAGTTATCAGCTTCACAAGAAGAAATCTAGCTATATATATACCTAGTCATGGAACACAAAAAAGTATTATGAACCTAGTAGTTTAGTTGATATTCTGACTTTTCATGATTGGTGAAAGTTCTTACTTCTTTATCAGGAATCTTTTAATCTCCAATAAGCATGAAAAAGTTTTCCCCTTCAGTATTAATAACAAATGTCTTCATACAAACTCTCTAATATACATAATCATTCCCATAAAATATAGGTGGTCTAGTAGGATTTAGATTGTCAATCGAACCAACATTTATTCCTTCCATATTAAGAAAATATCTTTCCACAATATCTTGTTAATAGTAAAAGTTTTTAAACAGGGATAAAAATTTCTAAGGAATGAAAAAATATTTAAAACAATGAGAACTTGAGAAAGAAATGTTATATGTGTATATAAGTATTTAAGAGACCTTATTTGATTCCATATTTAGGATCTAAATATGAATGTAGATGCTCAAATCAAAGAGGGGGTGAATTATAAGTTAAAAAATTAATTTTTAACCTTAAGGAAAACTTTGTTTAACAAAGTTAAATGAGATAATTTCACAAGACCTCTTTTAGTTTTAAAACCCATACTAGGTTATGGAAATATGGTTCTGGAAATGAAACTTAAGGAAAGTTTACAAGGAAGAGATTATACCTCAAAGCATATAGAATCTTACTTATCATAGTATACAAAAGAACAAGAAAGTATAAGAAGATTATACATTCTACCATTATCAAAATAAAGAGGAAATAAACTTGAAACAAAACAAGTTACAAGTATGAAATATTTTAACCCAATGAGAAGGGTATCCAACAACCTTGAATAAAGATCTCTTGATTTATACATTCAAGAAAGTTTCTCTTACCCACACCAGTGTAATACATTGATAGAAATATCAGAACATGTCTTGCTATCCCCGCAATCCCTCAGACATTAAGGTATTCAGAACCTCTATCTTCCTATCCATGAAAGTGCTCAAACTTTAATGCAATCAACACCTCTGTCTTCTTATCTACAGAAGCCCTCAATTGTACACAACAACGATCCAAGTTTCACAAAGTAATCTGAACAAGACGTTCAGTACAAACAAGGCATGAGAGTCTCCCTCTCTAGAAATCACTTCAGAAGCATGAAATCTCTAGATTTATCAACCATCATTGAGCTATTTCAAATGAGCTCTTATTTATAGGCACTTATCTAATGGTCAGCTCCCTCCTCAAACGGTCATATTTTTCCTTGAATTTTGGAGGGACCTATACTCATTTCATTCAACCAATGGTTAGTTAGAAACAAATTGTACGACATCATTTCATAATTATAACAAGTGTAAGAAAAATAAGATAGCTAAACCAAATATAATTTTTTAGAGTCTAAGGAAAAAATAAAGTTCAGAGTCTAACCAAATAAACATTTGGAGACTATAAATAATAGAAATTCTGATTCTAGTTTCCAAGGAATTCAGAACCCGAATTCAATAGATTTCAGAGTATAAATTCAAATAAATTCAGAGTTTGAATTATGAGGAATTGGGAGTGTGAATTCTGAGGAATTCAGAGTTAGAATTATGAAGAATTCATACTCGGAATTCTGAGGAATTCGGAGTATGAGTTTTTTTGAATTAGGAGTCTGAATTTCAAAGAATTCGGAGTCAGAGTTTCAGATAATTCGGAGTACAAATTTATGAGAATTCGGAGTCTAAATTTTAGAGAATTTGGATTCTGAATTTCATAGAATTCAGAGTCTGAATTTTAGAGAATTCATAGTCTTAATTTTATAGAATTTATTGTCTTAATTTCACGGAATTTGGAGTCTAAATTTCACATAATTCCGATTCTAAATTTTAGAAAATTTAGAGTCTAAATTTAAGAGAATTTAGATTCTGAATTTCAGATAATTTGGAGTTTGAATTTCAAAAAATTAAGAGTTTGAATGTTAGATAATTCGGAGTCTGAAAATAGAATACTCTATAACCATGTTTTTATAAGATTCTAAGGTTTTAGATGTAAAACTAATTTTTATACTTAAGAATAAAATGAGTTAGATTTAGAGAAACTATAAAATGAACAATGAAAACTTAGGTAAAAAAAATTTCCTTGGGAAGTTAAATTTTCCTTATTAAGATAATTCTTATGAAAAATGATTTCTTTAAGATAAAGTGTTTGTGATTTTTAAAATGTAAAGACATTAAAAGGTCATAAGGAAACCTTATTGGCTCAATAATCTCCCTCTTTTTGGAAAACATAATCAACTTTACAAAAAATAATATAACGGATTAGAGTTTTTCTTTATGGACTTGAAAATAAAAACTTATCTCATTTTATATATAAAACATAGTGAATACGACTAACATCCCCTTAGTTTTTGAAATCCCTAAGGATCGTATTATTGATTTCCTGAGAAATATTTTACATTTTCTTGCATAAAAAAATATTCGTTGATAAAAAAATCCCCTTAGATGAACTCAACCTTAGGTAGGGAAATATATTCCTTACTTAGTATTTTTTTAACCATTCCTTTCTCCCCCTTTGTGATTTTAAAAGAGAAATAAATAGAATGGGAAAAATGGTACCTAAAAAATTAGTAATATACAACAAAACGTACGATGAACAACCAAAATTTTATTATGATGTAAAAAATTTATTCAAAGAAGAAAATACAGAAAAAGACCAGTTTGGGAAAAATTATCCTTATTTTTTATTTGGCATTAACTTCTTTATGATGCTTTTTAGCTTCTTTATCTCATTATGATATTCTTCCACACACTTGAGAAGATTATTGTGATATTCATTTTTCTTCTATAAGGATTTGAACTTTTCTTCCTGAGCCTTCAAAAGAGATTCTTTCTTAGAAATATTTTTTTCAAATTATATTATGAGATCCCTTTCCCACTTCCAATTCATATCCACTGAATTAAGCTTCCCATTGAGATATTTAACTTCCTGCTTCCGAGTTTTTGGTTCAAGAGTTAGCTTTTACTCAAAACTGTTAGTAATATCTTTAAACTTCCCATCTTAAGTGTCAAAAGCATCTTACAAACTTTTTGAAAACCATAAATGATTCTCCTCTCTTTGATTTTCTTCCTTGACCACAAAGTGATTTCCTTGCATGAGCTTTTGTGAGCTTCATATCCAATGAAGAAGGATTTGAAATCTTCCCCAAGCCTAAAAAACTTATCCATAACCATGATAAGTGAATTTGATTTCTGATTAAATGATTGTTGAAGAAACTGACACCTTGAATCTATACATGGAAATAAGAGAATAGTATTTACCACCTTTTTCAAATATTGAACTTTAAAATCCTGTCCAAGAGAGGATGATTCTGAATCAAAATGTTTGGTTGGTGATTATTCTTTTTCAATATCTTCAGCTTTCCTCTTCGATGAACCACCAACATCTTTATTTTTTACTACATATTTCCTAGGTGTATCAATCAACACCTCTTTTACCTTATTATCTCTCATAATTATTTCTTCTACTTTGGGAGATTCATTCTCACTATTTGATAATTGAAAAATATTTTCTTCCTCAATATTTTATTTCTCGAAACCTATCGTAAGATCTTCTGGATGAAAAAAATTCATGGTTGCTACTGTATTCTTTATATAGTTTATTCACTTATTCCTGACCGTTTTCTTTTTTTCCTAGAGTAGCACATTTTGAAGATTCAGATTCAGAAGTTTGGATTGACAGTTTCTCAGAAGGACGCTCCTTCTCATGATAATCTTACACTTGTCTAATCATATAATCGATATCACCACTTCATTCTTCTTCTTATTCTTCCACTTCTTCCCCTTTCTCAATTTTTTCTTCTTATTCTGGTTCTGGAATCACCATCTTCTTCACCGGAGTCACAGAAAGTGATTCTTGCAAAAATGATTCTAGTACCTGAATTTGTTCAAAATATTTATCAGTATCCTTGAGAAGGTATTGAACAATTTATTCCTTCTATATATTCTTCCTATACTTATTAGTTTTCTCTTTCATCTCATAATTCTTAGTAGCCTTCAACTTCAAAGATTTCGCCTCAGTAGGGTCCAAGAAAAAAATTGGATCACTTTATTTCTTATTCTTCTTTTCTTCTTCTACTTATCAACCATTTTATTATTATAAGTCTTTTAATTCATTGGATTAGGTGGTTCAGATTGAGTTTCCTTCGCCATAGGAGTTTTTTGTTTCTCTTCTGGTTCCTTCATCTTCTTCTTCTTTCAACCCTTCTTGGATGTTTCAGCCACTTTCAATTTCATTTATAGATCTTATATTTCACATTCAGATAACTCATAAAGTTTTATAGAATCATTAGAGAATCCATCCTTCATTCTTCTCAAAGTATCATCTCTAAGCAACATTATCTTGTAATTTCATGTCTTGGAACATCATGGGATTTTGAATGATTCTAGAAAAAGAACTAGGATTTTTGAAAGAGTAGATGAATAAATAATGATTTGATATTTGAGTGTTCCATTTTTGATGTTCTCAATTTTAATCAAGATATACTTGACCAAATTTATCTTCGTAAGGTTCACAAAAAAATCCAAAATATAGATGTTAGTTTTCTTTAGGGAATCCTTTCCCTTTTTTCTCAAAATGATAAAATCATGAACCCATAATTCAATAATATGAATATTTTTATAGATTTGAATAATCTTCGGAGTATTCACCGCTGAAATACCAAGACATAATATAGCTTTCTCATTATCAAATGATTCTGCTACATCTGTTAGCTTGTGGGTGTAAAATTCTGTTTCACCCTCACACATAATTCCAATCATATTGCCAGCCTTACTATAGGAAAGGGAGTAGTTCTTTCCATATCCCCTGAAGGAAAAAATATCTCTCCCTCCATTGTTGAATAAAATTACGGATTCATTGAATTAAATCAAGAAATCTGGATAAACCTGATCATGTGCCTTCAGTTTAGATACACATAGGATCGCCCAACCATTCTGCTTAATATTATGAGAAATAATAGAATCATACCTAGAAAATAAATTATGATCAACTAACATTTCTCTATATTTCTTTCATTTAGAGACTTCCTTTACTTATGACATTTATTTTTGAGGAGAATCTTGAATAGACATTCAGAATTGAGGAAAACCAGAAGATTCAGAATGACCTTTAGTAGAGCAGTGATGAAGCTCAGATTTTCATATATGTTATAATGTAAATCATTGTTTATAATCCCACCATAGTGTTATTGAATGGGTAATTGTCACGTTTTATGTTTTAGTGTTATTTTGATCCTAAATTTGAAAAATGACTAATTTTGGATTTTTAACAGATTTTTACATCAAGGGTATTTTGGTCATTTCCTGAAAAATATAATTCCACATTTTATGATTCAATTTTTTTTAGAATAATTATTTTATTTCCTTCATTTTTGTCTTCTTGACTAGGAGGTTATTCAGCCATATAGAGGGTTTAAAAATTCATTGAAGTTGGACATTTTTTCAGGGCGGACAGCATGGACACCACCAATGTAACGGAACACAAACGCAGCCTAAACACATCCAAATGATGTGTTTGCACCTGGAATGGGACGAGGACATCTATGAAAGACCATAAAAGAAATTTGGGGAAGTTTTTAATACATTAAGGTGGAAAATAAATGACATACTTTTGGAAGAACCATCCTGGAAGCTTCTTCCAGAAACAGAAACCAAGAATTGAAAATTCATAACTCCTTCATCCGGTTTCCAAATTAGATGAAATTTGGATGAGAAACATACAATATATTAATGAAAAACATTCATTAAGTGTGAAACGCAGGACAATGTCATTTATGGGGTCTACAATGCACAATAATTAAGGGGTAGAATTCTGCCTATAAAAGGAGGTCATCACCTCCTCCCCAAAGCATCCCATTGTCCATCCATTCCTTCAGGGAACCAAGGAGGAGATCTACACCGAGGGAGGCTGGCCACAAATCTTCCCCATTTCATTTCATTTATTTATTCTTCTTTTAGTTTTCAGTTGTAATTTAGATTTCTAATAAAATTCATGCGTTATTTTTGTGTCCACCCATCCACCCTATTTTCTTCTTCATCTTTTCTCCTTCTTTTCTTCTTTTATTCTTCTCATATTATCCACCATGACCTCTTACCCTAAAATATGAGGGGTTAAACTGAGACTTGGACTGGGAGAGGTATGTGGAAATTTCATTTATTCTGTGCTTAAATTCTGATTTTTATTAAGTTTGTGATGAGAAAGGGTGATGTGCACGGGTGTGGCGATCTTCCACAACGACACTGATCTCAAACTCATTTCTATTATTTTGTTAAATATTTTCCCTCCATTCTAATGGATACAAGATCTTCATATTATGGAGTTGAGCCATTCAGTGGTTGAAATGGCATACGATGGAGCCAGGTCTTGAAAGATGACACACTCTCGATCGAGGTGTGCCATCAACCTTGATTATTGGAGGAGGTGAAGTTAAGATTGCAAAACGAATTCTAGATTTCACACCAATAAATAAAATAATAGTAATTCATGAATGATATCTCATAATTGAATTATCAAACTTAGTTAAAATACCAACTAGGAGAATGATGAAACCCACAGACCAACCCATAAAGGCCAAGTTCTTTCTCAATTAATTTCATTTTCTCCTTGCATATCAGTTTTATCTTTTATTTTAATTTAGTTGTTTTCCATTACTAGATAATATAAAAACACCAAAAATAAGTAGTTTAGTTAAATTAAATTAAGTAAGTAAATGATTAAGAAATCACCTCAAGTGAGACAACCCTGGTCAGCATCTATGCTGCACTAGGAAAATTAAATTGCTTTTTTCCACGCCCTACGACAGGCGTGCGTCAAAACTGGCGCCCTTTCCGGGGAGCTAAACGGTTGTTTACTTTACTTTTTCAATTTTAAAATTTTAGATAGTTTTCATTATTTTTAAAAAAAATCCAAAAAAAATTATTTTTCCATGATGCATTCAAATTACAATTATTATGCATGGAATAATTACTCACAGGTGCAGGAGGAAGAAAATGACTATAATGAGGAGGCCCTCCAACGAAGGGTTGATGCTCTAATGATAAGATTCAGACAGAAGGAAAGAGGACTTGCAACATAGATCTCACTTGAATATTTGATATCCATGGCTGATGAACTCAAAAGTGACATTAAAAGATTTTTTGTTAAGAAGAAATTTCCACAGGTCTTCCCTAATTTCATTGAAGAAATACATGAAGTTGAATCCAAACTCATGGTGGAGGAGCATGACTACCTACCTCCATCCAACAATAATAAACTCCAAGAGGAACTTTCAAATCAAGAAGTGATTCAATCTGAACCAACTCAGGGAGGTGATACATTCTTGAACTAAAATTCTTTTAATTTTGTTGAAACTAATTTGAGTATAACTCCCAATTATTTTGAATTTTCAGAATCAGATGACACTTATTATGCCCTGAATGATGAAGAGACAAAAGAAGATTCACCTGTTGAGGAACACCTGGACCTCCCGGAAGTTATGGAATATCTACTGGAGGAGGCCAATCATAAAGATATCCAAGTTTCTGAGGCTAAGGAAATAATACATGAGGTCGAATCCCCCATGAATCTATCACTAGAAGACAAGATGGTTGCACATGTAGCAACAAAAGAGGAGGTTCCGCACATCATCCTACCCCTACCATGCAAGATGTACCAAATTGTGAAGGGGGTGGATCTGGTATACTGTTTCTATGGAGTCCTCCTCAACGAGAACAAATAACATCAAGATGGTAAGATCCACATGTGGTGGTTTAAATAAAAGAAGATTCATCCACCAACAAATTATGGATAAAAGCTGGTACTGCCCTCTGGAGGTAATAAAAGATTCCAGGGCCCACTTGGGGAATCATACCAAGATTTATCTTTATATGCTTTCTAGTAATTTAATTTTCAAATTCAGTATTAGGAAATAGTCTATTATGTGGCCCCCTCCCTCATTTCATTTTTATCCTAAATGAAATGATGTGTGTGATTAATTGAGTAATTTCTATTTTGTGGGATCACGATTCCAGAAGGAATCCCTGAGAATTAGAGGAAGAGGACTGAATCATTATTTCAAAAGGGAGTTAACTTTTTATGATTATCTTTTAAACTCCTTTCATTTTTTGGTCCAACACATATTTTGAGATTTAATGAATATTCTTTTCACTTTTCACACATCAATTGATTTTAAAAGAGTTGAAATGATTTTTGAAATAATAGATTTTAAATGTTTGTTGATATGGATTCTTTTCCCTTGAAATGGATTTTCATGAATTTTAATGAGTTTGACTAATTTTTGAAATCCATTCCCACGAAACACAGAATCAAAATAAATTTCTAATCCTATGAGGTATTCTAAACCACTTTTACATATTCTTCCTAATACCAAGACTTTCTTGTGGGAAACTTGAATTTTGTGTGAGAACCAGAATTTGTGAATAATTCTCTTTCAAAGATTTGGATTTCATGGAATATATTTGAAATGATTGAGGCAT
Organism: Viscum album; assembly: GCA_963277665.1. Classification (NCBI taxonomy): domain Eukaryota; kingdom Viridiplantae; phylum Streptophyta; class Magnoliopsida; order Santalales; family Viscaceae; genus Viscum; species Viscum album. The sequence goes on from OY728151.1 coordinate 574,040,051, forward strand.
CGCTTTGGCTAGCCATATTTTATCTTGAGACCCACCTTTACATTTATCCTTGGTAAGCCCATATATTCCATGAATTGCCTTATAGTTTTAAGCCACATTACAAGCCAATTTTTCCTTACCTACCCGCAATTTTTGTATTTTTGCATGGATATTTCAAGTTTGAGTGTGTAGGAAGGGCCCTTCGTGTGCGTTCATGGGGATGAGTATCATTTATTGGTGATACGAGGTGTGTGTCAATACTTTGGGTACTAGACAATAAGAGAATTGGGCATGTGTCGTCATTTCATTGTGCTTTATTTGTTTCATCCATTTCTCCATAAAAAAAAGAGAAAAAAGTGGAGATGATTTTTAATTCCTCATTGTACATTATTTTATGACTCATGTACCTCCCAAAATTCAAGGGCATGAATTTTCATTCATTCAATGTATTCAATTTTCAGCTCGCCCTCCAGGAAAAAAGAAAACGAAAATAAAGCTGTGCCTTTCTGGAGCATTGAAAAAAAGGAGAACTTAGATGATATCATTCATTATAATAACTTCTTGGCTCATGTCCCATATCATTAAAAGGTGGGTGGTGTTGTGTTTCACATTTTAAAGTGGGATTGAGTGAGAAATTTTCTGTGTTTTCACTTGATTTAATCATGCATTGTACTTAAAAGTCCAACATCCTATTTCTAGCCTGGAACTTTTTTTTCAATAATTTTCCCACCAACCCTAAGCCACAGAATCATTTGGACCATTAATTAAAGTCCTCATGATTCAATTCAATTTAATGTTTCATGCTTTGGAGAAATGATAATTTTCAAAAACCTATGGTGATACATGCGATTTCCAAGTATGAGCATAACACTAGAATCAGTTTCTCTTGAGTGAAGAGTGACATAAAATTCAATGTGAGGTAGGTTGTGATTGAGACATGGATTCATTTATGAGGTTGAACAAATTTTAATTATTGAAAACAAAATAAAAGAGAATTATTATTCATATATGAGACCTGATGGAATTCTATTTTGGATAAGATCATTGATATTTTCTCATTTTTTGATTGTTGTGTGGATTTTGATTTGGATGTAAGATGATTTCCCATGAGTGAAATGTTTAAGTATGGGGGAGTGATGAAGCTAAAATTTTAATTTATTTTATACTATAAATCATTTTATATAATCCCACCATAGTGTTATTGAATGGGTAATTGTCACATTTTATGTTTTAGTGTTATTTTGAGCCTAAAACTGAAAAATGACTAATTCTAGATTTTTGACAGATTTTTACATCAAGGTTATTTTAGTCATTTCCTGAAAAACATAATTCCAATTTTTTTGCTTAAATTTTTTTAGAATATTTATTTTATTTACTTTATCTTTGTCTTCAGAACCAGGAGGTGATTCGGCCATCGAGAAGGTCTAAAAATTCATTGATGTTAGACATTTTTTCCGGGCAGACAGCTTGGACACCACCAATGTAACTGAACATAAACATAGCCTAAACACATCCAAATGATATGTTTCCACATGGGATGGGACTAGGACATCTAGTACCGAACATAAAAGAAATTTGGGGATGTTTGGAAGTCATTAAGGCGAAAAATAAACGACATACTTTTAGAGAAACCATCCCAGAAGCATCATCCAGAAACAGAAACCGAGAATTAAAAAATTCATAACTCCTTCATCCGGTTTCCAAATTAGTTGAAATGTGGAGGCGATACTTCCAAGATATTATTGAAAAACATTCATTAATGTTGAAATGAGTTAAGAGGTAATTTATGGGGTCTACAATGCGCAATCATTCAAGGGTAGAATTATGCCTATAAAAGGAGGCCATCACCTCCTCCTCAAAGAATCCCATTCTCCATCCATTCATTCATGGAACCAAGGAGGAGATATCCACCGAGGGAGGCCGGCCACAAATATTCCCCATTTCATTTATTTTCTTTATTTTTGTTTTATTTTTCAGTTGTAATTTATATTTCTAATAAAATTCATGCATTATTTTTGTGTCCACCCATCCACCCTGTTTTCTTCATTATCTTTTCTCATTCTTTTCTTATTTTATTCTACTCATATTATCCACCGTGACCTATTACCCTAAAATATGAGGGGTTAACCCAAGACTTGGCTCGGGGAAGGTATGTGGAAATTTCATTTATTCTGTGCTTAAATTCTGATTTTTTTTAAGTTTGAGATGAGCAAGAGTGATGTGCACGGGTGTGGCGATCGTCCACCACGACACTGATCTCAAACTCATTTATATTATTTTATTAAATATTTTCACTCCCTTATACTAGATACAAGCTCTTCATACAATGGAGTTGAGCCATTCAGTGGTTGAAATGGCATACAATGGAGCCAGGTCTTGGAAGATGACACACTCTCGATCGAGGTGTGCCATCAACCTTGATTATAGGAGGAGGTGAAGTTTGGATTGAAAAATGAATTCAAGATTTCAGAACAATAAATAAAAAATATTAATTCATGAATGAGGTCTCATAATTGAATTATAAAACTTAATTTAAATACCAACAAGGAGAATGATGAAACCCACAAACGAACCCATAAAAGCCATGTTCTTTCTCAATTAATTGAATTTTGTCCTTGCATGTTAGTTTTATCCTTTATTTTAATTTAGTTATTTTCCATTACTAGATAATATAAAAACAACAAAAATAAGTAGTTTAGTTAAATTAGATTAATTAAGTAAACAATTCTGAAAGCACCTCAAGTGAGACGACCCTGGTCAGCTTCTATGCTGCACTAAGAAAATTAAATTGCTTTTACCACGTCCTACGATAGGCGTGCGTCAAGCAGCAGGGATTCATCCCTCCAAGACATTGAATACCGATGTGGGAAAACCACTAGCGGTCCTTATATAGTCTTTTGAGGTAACGGTTCATCTTCTTTGATTGATCCAATGGTTGAAAAACTCTTGATCAGATCTTACGGTTGAGATGATAGCTGAAGAAGGAATTTGGTAGGTTCCGATCTTTTGAGAGTTTTAAGATAAAAATCTAGATTTAAGGAAAAGTAAATCCAAAAATATTTTCAATAAAATGAAAAAAGACCAATATGTAAAAAAATTATTATGAAAATTTATAAAAGAAAACATACCTCTTGGATTGATAGGAAAATTATCCTTAATGAGGAAAATTATTCTTGAATAACTTTAGACATTAAAAATTAAAAAAAACATTAAGAAAACTTTGATTACTAAAAATTTGATTGAAAAAATTTGTTACAAAAATTTGATTAAGAAAAAAATTTGATTAAAAAAATTTAAATTAGAGAAATTTTGATTATAAAAAATTTTGATTATGAAATTTTGATTCTGAAAATTTTGATTACAATTTTTTTTAACTAATTAAGAAAATTTACTCCCCCTAGGAAAAGGAGTTTCTTAATATAAGGAGATAAGTTTTAACAAGAATTTAATATAGAAGATTACTTTTTGGTTGTCATTCCTAGATCCTATTAAATGTATTAAAATATATTAGAGGGTAAATATTTTTTGAAAATATCAGCAATTTGATCTTGTATTCCGATAAATTGAAGAATGATATCTCTTTTTTGTGTATGAAAACTAAAAAAGTGACGCATAATATCTAGGTGTATTGCATTAAAGTGATGTGTAGGATTTTTACTTTGGGAAATGGATATATTTTTGTCATAGAACATTTGTGTTTTGGTTAAAGTCATACCATATTCTGTGAGTCTTTGTTGCATCCACAACACTTGGGCACAACATCTTCCAGCTGCTACATATTCAGCTCCAGTAGTGGAAGTGCTACTGAATGTTAAATTTTTCATTTTTTAGAAACTATTGAATCTTCAATGAAATGAAAAGTTTCAGATGTAGTTTTCCTATCCATTCTACATCCACCAAAATCAGCATCAGAGAAACATTTAAAAACTAAATCATTCTTAGAAGTATAAAAGAGTCATATATCCATGATTCCCTTTAAGTAGAGAAAAATTATCTTCACTTCATATAAATGGGATTCATTATTATTGAATTGATATCTTTCACATAAGCATGCTGAAAACATTATCTCTGGATGACTAGCTATCAAGAATAGTGAACTTCCTATCATACCACTAAATGATGTTTGAACTATTGGTTTCCCAGCTTCATCAATATCAAGTGAATTTGAGGTACCAATGGGAGTATTTATTCTCTTAGTGTTGTCATATCCATAAATTTTAAGAAGATCTTTAATATACTTATGTTGTGATATATAAATGTCTTCTATTTTTTGAGAAATTTGGAAACCTAGGAAAAATGTTAACTCACCCATCATACTCATTTCAAACTCATATTTCATTAGATTAGAAAACGAATCAGTTAATGATTGCTGAGTTGAACCAAATATAATGTCATCAACATAAAATTCAACAATCAAAGTTTTTTTCTTATCTTTATTTATAAATATGGTTGGATCAAAATTTCCCATAACATAATTTTTTCTATAACACAAATCCTATAATTATATTAAACTTGGCTCTTGGGGATTGTGTAAGTCCATATAAAGCATTTTTATGTTTAAAAAAATGTTCAGGATGTTTTGTGTCTTCAAACCCCTGAGGTTGTTCAACAAAAACATCCTATTAAACATATCCATTAAGGAAAGAAAATTTAACATCCATTTGAAAAATTTTAAAGTTGAATACTGTTGCAAGGAAAAGTAATGAATCAGTAGTTGGGACATCACCGATTGATTTAAAAATTGATTTCTGTTTCTTTCCATATTGATTTGGGTTTTTTTAAACCTGTTCATCAACATATGGTAGGGAATATACAGGGGTTAATGCTTCAAAAATATTTTATTGAACATTTTCCTTATTAGAAAGATTATATATCAGGAGTTGATAATTAGTTTTTGGAAACACAATCAAGGATGTGGGTTGAGGTTGTTTAATAACAAAATAATCAGTTTCATCAAATTTAACATGTACTGTTTCCTCAACTGTACAATTATTTTTTATTAAAAACTCTATAACCCTTAGAAAATATGGATTAGCCTAAGAAAATTCCTTCATCAGATTTTAGTAAGAATTTATGTAATTTATCTTTATTATCAAGAATGAATACTTTGCAACCAAATACATTGAAGTAGAAAAGTCTAGGTTTTTTACCATTCCACAATTCATAAAGGGTTTTGTTAAGAAAAGTTACAATTAAAACTCAATTTATTGTATAACAATTCGTACATATAGCTTCAGCCCAAAAATGATTAGCTATCGAATATTCACTCAACATGGTTCTAGTTATCTCTTTTAGAATTAAATTTATTCTCTTAACAACACCATTCGATTGAGGATTTCTTGGTGTAAAGAAGTATGCGTAATTTCTTTTTATTACAAAAGTTTCAAAATCAGAATTTTAAAATTATCCTCCATGATCACTATGAATTGTTATCAATGGGAAGTTTTTTTCATTTTTAACTTTGGAATAAAATATTTTAAAATAAGAAAAATATTTAGATTTATTTTTTAGAAAATAGACCCATGTGAATCTATTGTAATCGTTAACTTGGACATATACTTAATATTTTCCTCAAAGGCTTCCGGTTTGTGTGGGAAGGAAAAGATCCAAATGTACCAACTATAATGAATAAGTAGTTGGGACTTCAATATTAATTTAAAACATGATTTATGTTGCTTTCCATATTGACAAGGATCAAAAAAATTTGAAAAATCAAATCTGTGATATGGTATATCCTTAACAAGTCTTTTCTTATAAATTTTACATACATTCCTAAGGTTACAGTGTCTTAGCCTTCTATTCCATAACCGTGATTGGTCTTCCATTTCACTAAGTAAAGGTAGGTCTTGGATCCTAAGGTATTTTTAGTTTAGTGTGTTTACATTCTATTTCCTATGGGATGGAAGAATAAAATCTTACTTGGAATTGTGTACTAAGCACTTATCATTCAAAAAATTCACAGGGTAAATTTCATCAAAAAATTGACTCAGGAAAATGAGGTGGTTCTTAATAACCTTCACTAAAAAATAATTTGAAATTAATGTTTTTCCATGAAGAACAATGTTACCAATACCAATAATTTCTCCATAATCATTATCTCTGAAAGTTACTTTTCCTCCTTTCGTCTAGATAATCTTTCCAAATATGTTTTTATTAATAGTCATATGTTGGGAACATCCACTATCTATGTATGATGTATTGTTGTTGGTATTATCTTGATTATCCTAAAAATAAGAGATTTAGACTTTCTGAATCCAAAAATTCTTGGTTCCATAAATTTTAGAAAGTAAGGTTTTAGAAATCCACATTTTCTTAGAAAAACTAGCTTCATAAAAACCTAAAGACTTTGTTTTATTTAAAGAACAATTTTTTGCCCAATGTCCACCATACTGACATTTAGTGCAGAATGGTGAAATTTGAGGAACACAATATTTATTACTGATAACTGGTTTATAATGAGTATAACCATATCTAGAAATATTCCTTAGAGGTCTAATTTGGGAATACATCTTGTCAAAATTTTCCTTACTAGAACTAAATTTTTGACAAACAGTTTCTCAAGGAAAATATTTCTGACTTTAGTTTAATAACCATGTTTTAATCGTAAAAAACAATAGTTTTTGAACTAGAGTTGGTTTCTAAAATATTTTTCTAAGAAATTACATTATCAGGATCCTTAGAATATTTATTCTTCTCAGAATTAACTTCCACAAGGTTTTTGGAAATATTTAAAATATCATAATTTTTTTTATCAAGATCTTTAGATAGATCTAATACTTCTTTAGTTAAAATAATAATTCTAGAATTTTCCTTGTCATGATTTTTCTTGAGTTTAGAATTTATATTCCCAAGAATTTTAGCAAACCTAGACACTTCTTTATAATAAGTTAATGTATTATCTTCATCCAAAAAAGTTTCTTCATCCGAAGACACATAATATTAATCATCAATATAATTTTCATTAAAAGATACATTAGTTATAGATTCATCATTGTGTACCTTAGTCATTAGAAAATTATTTTCAATAGATAGTATAGCTAGTAGACCAATATTATTCTAACCAAAAGATTCATACTCTGAGGATTCATTAGAATATTCACCACTACCGGCACTCCAGGTGTCATTGGATTTCAAAACTTTATTAGCTTTAGCCATGTAATACTTTTTTCTATTCCACTCAGAATGATTTTTGTTTATATATTTTTTATTATGCATAAGACAATATGGTCTTACATGCAATGATATTTGGCATTCATAGAATGTTACTTTAGAGCCTTTCTTGTCTTTTCTTTATTTCTTCTTATATATATATTGAACGTCTTTCTTTCCAACTATCTTATTCATCCTTTAAGAAATATTATCTAGTCCATTATCACTAAGTTCTATTTCTCTATATTTTGATAAAACTATGACTTTCGTAGAATTATATTTTTTAACCCTTTCAGGAGTCTTGAATTTTGTAGTAGTAAAGGTTATACTTCCATTCCCATTTTTCTTCTTATTCATGGATTCATATCATTTCATTCTTGTCTCATGTTGAATAAGAGTTCCAAAAAGATCATCAAGATTAATTTGAGATACTTTCCTATTATCATCGATAACTTTTCTCTTAGATTCCCAGTCATTAGACATTATATCTATAATCTAGTCCTCAAGTGCCTCATCTTCTAAACCTTTCTCACCCACAGATTGTAAACTACTAACAATTGTCATAATCCTTTGTTGCACATTCCATACCGGCTCTCCATAAGGAAATAGAAATCCATGATATTATTCTCTAAGAATATCTCTTCTAGTTTCTATAACTTTGGATTTACCAAAATGTGTAATGTTCAATTTCTTCCAAATATAGTTAGCAGCTTCACAAGAAGAAATCTGTCTATATATATTCTTATTCATTGAACACAACAAAGTATTAAGTACCTAGTAGTTTTGTTGATATTATGAATTTTCATGATTGGTGAAAGTTTTGACTTCCTTATCACGAATCTTTTAATCTCCAGTAAGCATGAAAAAGTTTTCCACTTCAGTATTAATAGAAAAGATATTCATATGATCTCTCTAATATTCTAAATAATTTACCTCAAATACAGGTGTTCTAGTAGGATTTAGATTGTCAATCAAACCAAAATTTATTCCTGCCATCTTAAGAGAATATTTGTCCACAAAAACCTGTTAATAGAAATAGTTCGTAAACAAGGATAAAAATTCCAAAGCAAGGAAAAAATATTTAGAACAATGAAAACCTGAGAAAGAAAAATTATATATGTATATAAGTATTTAAGTTACCTTCTTTGATAACAATTGTAGGATCAAAATAAGAATGTAGATTCTCAAATACAATAGGGGCGAATTGTATGTTTAAAAACATTCATTTTTAACTTTATGATAAACTATGTTTGAATAAGTTAAATAGGATAATTTCAAAAGAACACTTTTAGTTATAAAAACATACTAGGTTCTTGAAATATGGTTCTGGAAATGAAACTTAAATAAAGTTTACAAGGAATATATTCCACCTTAAAGTTTATAGAACCTTACTTATCAGAGTATACAAAAGAATAAGAAAGTATAAGAAGATTATACTTTCTACCTTTATCAGAATACAATGAAATTAACATGAAACAAAACTAGTAACATGTATGAAATATTTTAACCCAAAGATAAGGGTATCCAAAAACCTTGGATAAATGTCCCTTGATTTTTACTTTCAAGAAAGTTTATCTTATCCACACCAGTGTAAGCCCTCGATTGGAATATCAGAATCAATCTTGCTATGCCTGCATGACCTGGAACACTAAGGTAGTGTGAACCTCTGTCTTCCTATCTAGAGATGTCTTCAAACTTTAAGGTTGTCAATACCTATGTCTTCCTATCCCCAGAAGCCCTCGATTGTACCAAAAACTAATCCGAGTCACATGAAGTAAGATTAACAAGATGTTCAGTATACACAAGGCATGATAGTCTCTCTCTAGAAATAACTTATGCAGCATGGAATCTCTATAGTTATCAACCATCTTTGAGCTCTATTGAATGAGATCCTATTTATAGGAACTTCTCCAATGGTCGGCTCCCTCCTCCAACAGTCATATTTTTCCTTTTATTTAAGAGGGACCTGTAAATGTGTCACTCAACTAATAGTTAGTTATAAAAAAGTTGTATGACATCATTTTATAACTATAACAAGTGTAGGTAAAATAATATTTTGCAACCAAATCTAATTTTTCAGATTCTAAGGAAAAAATAAATTTGAGAGTCAAGCCAATTAAACATTTGGAGACTATAAATCATGGAAATTCTGATTCAATTTTCCAAGGAATTCAAAAAATGGATTCTACATATTTCAGATTTTGAATTATAATGAATTTAGAGTCTTAATTCCAATTAATTTTGAGTCTGAATTTTGAGGAGTACTGAGTCTGAATTCTGAGGAATTTGGAGTCAGAATTCTGAGGAATTCAGAATATGAATTCTGAGTAATTCAGAAACATAATTCTGAGCAATTGGGATTTATAACTCCAAGGAATTCAGAGTTTTAATTTCAGAGAATTTGAAGTCTGAATTTCTGAGAATTCAGAGTCTGAATTTCATAGAATTCGGAGTCTGAATTTCAGAGAATTCGGAGTCTGAATTTCAGAGAATTCAGAGTCTGAATTTCAGTGAATTCAGAGACTGAATTTCATAGAATTCAGAGCCTGAAATTCATATAATTTGGAGTCTGGATTTTAGAGAATTTGGGGTCTGAATTTCAGAGAATTTGGATTCTGAATTTCAGAGAATTCAAAGTCTAAATTTCAGAGAATTATGAGTCTGGTCTTCAAATAATTAGGAGTCTGAATTTCAGAGAATTATGAGTCTGAATTTCAGATAATTTGGAGTCTAAGAATAGAATACTATATAACCAAGTATTTATAGGATTACTAGGTTTTAGATGTGATTTTTTTAGATTTAAGAATAAAATGATTTAGATTTATAGAAACTATAAAATAAACAATGAAAACATAGGTAAAAATAAAATTTCCTTGGGGAACGAAAATTTTCCTTATTAAGATAATTATTCTGAAAAAATATTTTCCTTAAGATAAAGTGTTTGTGATTTTCAAAATTTAAAGGAATGAAAAAGACATAAGGAAACCTTGTGGACTCAAAAAACCACATAAAAAATGTAGGGTCATAACATAACATATATCCCAAAGAAGTTGAATTGAGACCCAAATAACTTGCTACTTTGGTAAATTTTGAACAATAAACCCTATGACATAGATATCCTCATACGGATATTTAAATCCCTACAATATTCATGAGAATAATCATAAAATACATTCATGGGTAGTATATAAACCACATAAAATACACACATGTTGAATATGTTTTGTGTCTCACAGAAAATAAAGGGGAGACAAAAATCCATTACCTTAAGTCTCCACATCCTCTGTACACATTTAAGACAAAATAATTAAAAATATAGGTTCATTATAAATATTTTACAAAACCATAATTTTATATATAATTCTACATATTATTTACTTATGAAATTTTATTACCTATAAATTGACATTTCCTTGTTAAAATCATGTTTCAGATAATAATTGTCTTGTTTTTCATGTACGTGTTTATTTAATATTTTTTATAATATTACATTAAACATAGTTAAATATTATAAATAATTTTGACCATGATATAAATATCATATATATTCAATATATATGTATTTAGAGTAATTTGTAAAATATAGAGACATATAATGTTATACACTATTCATAGAGACGATATGCCATATATAACCATGAACGTGGTTTCAATTTTTTAATAGATGGAATAAAAGAAAAGAAAATTATAATTATCCAATAAATATCATTATTATTTCATATATATCCAATATATTTATTAAATTTTTCCATGTTAACTTCCATGCAATGCGTTATTGAAAAATGAATCACATCACTTTGGAAGGCAATAGTCTGCTATACACACAAGTGATGTTATCATATCCCACATGGAATGGAAAATAAGGTTATATATGTGATATATTAATTATAGTGGTATAATTATGTTATAAATTTCATATATATTCATTCAATATTTCCTTATTTCTATCCATGTAAAATGGAATGGGAAAATCACATTATATCAGTTTGTGAGGCCGTAGTTCATTGTACAAATGATTGATATTATTGTTTGACAATGACACGGAAGGTAAAAAATGATGTTATTATAATTAAATAATTATAATAATATAATATATATATTATATAAATCTTAAATCCCTAATTATATCCATATTTGAGGGTTTTTAGGGAAAACAGATAAGAATGGTTTGCTAGGCGGTAGTCTGTTGTACACAGGATCGATGGTTTTGTTTCTCAACTCATGGATGTGGAGATTGATATGAGTAATTAAATTAACATAAAAAATATCATTAAATTGGAGATAATTGTGTTATAATATCATCAATGTTTAATAATATTAAATTAGGTGTAAGAAGAAATAAAATAAAAAAATAAGTTTAATAATTTTGCCTCTTTTTCAGATAGCCTCTTTAGGTTTACTTCTAAAGACTTATTAGCTGTGATTACTAACCAAAATAACAAATATTGAATTATTTGTGCTATTTATTTAATTGAATTTGTTTTATATTTTTTGAACCAATGGTTTTAGGGGGTGTTCATAGGAGAATAGATTGGGTGGCCTTTTATATGTGGGGGAGAGGACACAGATGGGATTTATGAAAATAGTAAACTCTAACCATGTTTTTCAAAATAAAAAAGGTTAAAAGATGGTCATTATCATATATTTTAGTTTATAAGGTCTAAATATGTCCATAAAATGACTATTTTAAATGTTTCTAGGTAATGTTTCACGACATGATTTTAGTTTAACCCCTGGTAAACACTTTTTAACCATAACTCTGGTAATTAATTTTTGTTGTTTACACTGTTCATTATGGTAAAAAATTAAGTTCACCTTATTAAATAAAAATAATTATACTAATTCCAAATATTTAATCCATTTTTATAAATTTTAATCAAATTATTGGAAAAATTGATTTTATAATTATACATGTAAACGTGATGAGAAATCAGTTTTCCGAAGTGAAAATGTTCAAAAGTTAAAAAATTATTTTTACCAACCTTAAATATTAAATTGTTTCAAATAAACTAAATTAGATATACATATATATATATATATATCATTAAACTAAATTTAATTTTAGTTTTTTAAAAGAATTATGTTTTTATATTCTTTTAATAAAAGAAGGTTTTTTTAATAAAAAAAGTATTTCACTATTTTTTGAAAAATTTATCTATTTAGAAAATTATCAAAAATTAACTCTAGGATAATATTAAAATGGTTATTTAAAATAATAAGTTAGTTTTTTTTAATATATTTTGTAAAATTGGAAAAAATTAATTTTATATTAAGTGTGAAAAATTCTATACAACAACGTTTTTATGAAAAATATTATTTTTTAGAATAAAATATGAATTTATTCTTATATAAATTCTTGAAAACACATAATATGAATGTTAAAAATTTCATTGAATATATAATATATAAATTTAATTAACATAATTCACCAAAACTGGTTTTTTAAATTTATTAATCCAAAACTCGTTTGTGTGCATAAATTTTTTTTCCACATAAGTTTTTTTTATTTTCAAATAGTTTTCAAATTCATTGGTAATTATATGGTCACAAAAGAATTTATTTTATATAAATGTGTAAACCATATATTATTTTCATAATTTATTTAATCCCATTCATATCCACTTTTCTATCATCTAGGTGATAACTATCATATTAAATAATAATATTTTAATAGAATTTTATGCTTTTTTTGAACATAGTGATACATATAACCCTTGATAAATTTGGTGTTTCATTTAACACAGGATAAAATAATTTTTTCATGTAACACAATTTATCGAAAAAAATTAAATTAAATTTTAAAAAATATTTTACAAATTCTTGTGGTTTTACAGTCCCTTCAGAATAGTCGGTCCCTATTTCCAGTACTCTATAGAAAATATCCAAGGGAAATAACTTCATGTTTTGGGGTAAAAATAGAAGGGTATCTACTCAAGGAATTAGTGTGTTTCACCTCAAACATTGAATACGTGAATATTATTTGTGTAAAAATTAAACCTTTAGAAGGGTTTGAGAATAGTAAATGTTGTTTCTTCTCTTAGTGAACACATTATCATGGTGGGGATATGTGGAAAATCATTAATCCAAATTTTTACTAAACCAAGGAGTTTAGTAGGAATGGAATGAATTTTAATAGAACAACCAAATGGGACCTATGTTCTTTGTTCCTTTTTTATTTACGGCTTAAATATTTCTTAATCTTTAGAGATGAAGAGTATACTGAATGAAGACTTAAATTTTACTCAGACTTCCCTTTACAGGTTTTCAACCTGATAAGTTTTATGTATATTTCACTACAAGTTTATGTTCTTGTGATTTGGACCATTGGATGATGAATTATTATTTTTAAAAGCATTGATGAAGTTTCATACAGTTTATGGTCATGATGCACATGGACTAGGTATTATGTGAGTGCCACATAACATCCAACTTAGGTTTCTCAAAGTCAAAAGTACTTATAGTCCCTTCCAAATGATGGATGTTGGGTAATTCATAGATCAAGGTTCTTGAATCATGAGTGACGACGTGGGAAAATCATGACAAGTTGGTTTATGGACCAAGGTAATTAAAATGATGAAAGAATCACTCTGAACATTGGATGACCAAAGTTTGGATTTTGTGGTCCTTTAATAAGGAATGACGATGGAATATGGTATGTATAATTTAACATCATGTAGTGGGTAAACCTACGTTTTGTGGTGTAATATCATGTGGAAAGGATGTCTTCCTTTTAGTTTAAATTCAAAACAAAGATGAAACTATGAAAGATGTGCTTAAAGACATGTTGTACTGGTCAAGGGTGTTTAGATGTATGAGGTGTATTTTATCATTGCAGAAGCTTATGGGTGGGTATCCATATGTTGGAGCCCTTCTTGTTAAGATATATCTAATAAAAAAGAAATTTGTTTGTAGATATGATTCATAAATAGGAATATAGTGTCTATATATCTCGACCATCCTTTAGTAGCTTATGGTTTATGATATACCAAACCTTAAGGGAATAAAAAAAATTTATGGCTATGATTCTCTAGTATTCCCTATGAATATTGTAATGGCACGAATCATTCCATAGTCAACACTTTTAAAGAGTAACCCTTTTATATGTTTGATTCATAAGTAGGGGAGAGTGAAATATTTCCATTTAAAGGGAGTTCATCAACTAATCTTTGGGAGCATGATCTTTAACTATCAACGACACCACTGAGTTGAGAAGTTCTCATATTGGGAGGGACTTTTAAATTGTTGGTTCATTTCTATAGTCCAATGAAAAACCGAATTTTATAAATTCTTGGGTAGTAAATCTTCTGGGGTAAATGTTTCAAAAATATTTTCTTGAACATTTTCTTTATCAGAAGGATTTTCTATCACGGGTTGATAATCAGTTTTTGAAATCACATACGAGGATGTGAGTTGAGGTTGTTTAAAAACAAAATAATCAGTTTCATCAAATTTAACATGCACTGTTTCTTCAACTGTTCAATTATTATTTTAAAAACTCTATAATCCTTAGAATATGTGGATTAGCCTATGAAAATTCCTTCATTAGATTTTGCTGAAAATTTATGTAAATTATCTTTAGTATTTCGAATAAATAATTTTCAACCAAATACCTTGAAGTAGAAAATTCAAGGTTTTTTACCATTCCATAATTCATAAAGGGTTTTGATAAGAAAAGGTCTAATTAAAACCCGATTTATGGTATAACATGCAGTACATACAGCTTCAGCCCAAAAAATGTTTAGTAATCGAATATTCACTCAACATGGTTCTAGTTATCTCTTGAAGAATTCAATTTCTTCTTTCAACAACACCATTCTATTGAGAATTTCTTAGTGCTGAGAAGTAATGATTAATTACTTTATTACAAAAAAAAGTTTCAAAACCAGGATTTTGAAATTCTCCTCTATGATCACTATGAATAGTAATCAATGGAAGGGTTTTCTCATTTTTAACTTGGGCTCTAAAGAATTTAAAATAAGAAAAATCTTCAGATTTATTTTCTAGAAAATAGACCCTTGTGAATCTAGTGTAAAAATCAACATGGACAAATACATAATATTTTCCTCAAAGGCTTCCAGTTTTTGTTGGATGTAAATGATCCATATGCACCAAATGTAATGAATCGGTAGTTGGGAATTGAAAAATTAATTTAAAACTTGATTTATGTTTCTTTCCATATTGAAGAGGATCACAAAATCTTGAAAAATCAAATCTAAGATCTGAAAGATCATTAAAAAGTCTTTTCATAGAAAATTTACATAGGTTCCTAAGGTTACAGTGCCTTATCCTTCTATGCCATAAAAAATATTGGTCTTCCATTACACTAAGGAATGGTAGGTCTTTTCTCATTAGGTCTTATAAGATTAGTGTGTATACATTATTTTTTTTGTGGGAAGAAAGAATAAACTCTTCCTTGGAATTGTTTACTAAGTAATTATCATTCTTAAAATTCACAGGGTAACCTTAATCACATAATTGAATTAGGAAAATTAGGTTGTTCTTAATACCCTTAACAAACAAAACATTTGAAATTAATGTTTTTACAAGATGAATAATGTTACCTATACCAATAATTTCTTTCCTGAGCATTATCTCTGAAAGTTACTTTTCCTCCTTTTATCTTGATAATCTTTTCAAAGAAATTTTTGTTACCAGTCATATGCTTGGAACATCCACTATCCATGTACGATGTATTGTTGTTGGTATTATCATTATTTTCCTAAAAAAAGAGAGTTAGACTTTTCGAATCCAAACATTCTTGGTTCCAAAAAATTCAGAGAGTAAGAATTTGGGAATCCACATTTTCTTAGAAAAACAATCTTCATTAAAAACTAAAGGCTGAGTTTAATTTAAAGAACAATATTTTTCCCAATGTCCACCAACACTGACATTTAGTACAGAATGGTGAACTTTGAGGAACAAAATATTTATTACTGAAAACTGGTTTAGAATGAGTATAACCATATCTAGAACTATTCCTTAGATGTCGAATTTGGGAATACATCTTGTCAAAATTTTCCTTACTAGAAGTAAATTTTGACAAAAAGTTACTTCATGAAAATATTTCTGACTTTAGTTTAATAACCAAGTTTTTATCTTTAAAAAACAATAGTTTTAGAACTAGAGTTACTTTCTAAAATATTTTTCTTAGAAATTACATTTTTGAGATCATTTAAATGTTTATTCTTCTCAAAATTAACTTCCTCAAGGTTTTTGGAAATATTTTCAATATCATAAATTTTCTTATCAAGATCTTTAGAAAGATCTAATACTTCTTTTGTTAAAATAATAATTGTAGAATTTTTCTGGTCAAGATTTTTCTTGAATTTAGTATTTTTATTCTCAATATGTTTAGAAAACCCAGATACTTCTTCATAAGAAGTTAATTTATTATATTCATCCAAAGATGATTCTTCATCCAAAGACTCGAAGTATTTATCATCAATATAATTTTCATTCAAAGATACATTAGTCATAGAATAATCATTGTGTAC
Source organism: Viscum album (assembly GCA_963277665.1). NCBI lineage: Eukaryota > Viridiplantae > Streptophyta > Magnoliopsida > Santalales > Viscaceae > Viscum > Viscum album. The sequence goes on from OY728151.1 coordinate 574,056,673, forward strand.
CTTGGCCATTAGAAAATGGTTTTCAATAGGTAGTCTAGCTAGTAGACCAAGATTCTTCTAACAAGAAGATTCATACAATGAGGATTTATCAGAAGAGTCACCACTACTGGCACCCCAAGTGTTATTGGATTTCAAAACGTTCTTAGCATTAGCCTCGTAATATTTCTTTTTATTCCTCTCAGAATGCTTTTCCTTTATATATTTTTTTCTTAAGCATGGGTCAATCTGGTCTTATATGCCCAGCTCTTTTTCATTCATAGAAAGTGACTTTCGAGCCTTTCATATATTTTATTTCTTTCTTATTATACATGTACTGAAATTATTTATTTCCAACTATATTTTTCATTTTTTAAGAAATATTATCTAGTTTATTCTGACTATGTTCTATTTCACTAGATTATGATAAAACAGTGACATTCTTAGACTTATATATTTTAACAATTTTAGGAGTCTTGAATTTAGTAGTAGTAAAGGCTACACTTCCATAAACATTTTTCTTCTTATTCATGTCTGCTTATCTTTTCAATTTTGTATCATGTTGAAGATGAGTTCCAAAAAGATCATCAAGAGTAATTTGAGATACTTTCCTATTATCATCAATAATTAAACTCTTAGATTCCCACACATTAGGCATTATATCAATAATCGAGTCCACAAGTGCCCCATCTTCTAAACCTTTCTCACCCAAATATTGTAAACAATTAACAATTGTCATAATCTTTTGTTGCACCTTGCATACTGGCACTCTATAAGGAAATAGAAATCCATGATATTCTTCTCTACAATTAGATCTTCTAGTTTCTATAACTTTTGATGTACCAAAATGTGTAACTTTCAATTTCTTCGAAATATAGTTAGCATATTCACAAGAAGAAATATGTCTATATATATTCCTCCTCATGGAACCCAATAGTGTATTATATACCTAGTAGTTTAGTTGATATTCCGACTTTTCATTTTTGGTGAAAGTTCTAACTTCTATATCATGAATCTTGTAATATCTAGTAGGCCTGAAAAAATTGTCCACTTCAGTATTAATAACAAAGGTCTTCATATGATCTCTCCAATATTCTCAATCATTTACATCAAATATAGGTGGTCTAGTAGGATTTACATTTCCAATCGAACAAACATTCATTCCTGCCATCTTAAGAAAATATCTTTCCACAAAAACTTGTTAATATTAAAAGTTTGTAAACTTGGATAAAAATTCCTAAATAAGGAAAAAAAATTTAGAACAATGAAAACTTGAGAAAGAAAATATAAATGTGTATATAAGTATTTCATAGACCTACTCTGATACCAATTGTAGGATCAAAATATGAATGTAGATGCCCAAATACAAGAGGGGGTGAATTATAAGTTTAAAAACATTCATTTTTATGCTTAAGGAAAACTATGATTGACAAAGTTAAACACGATAATTTCACATGACCACTTTTAGTTCTACAAACATAATAGGTTCCAAAAATATGGTTCTGAAAATGAAACTTAAAGAAATTTTACAAGGAAGAGATTCTACCTTAATGCATATAGAATCTTACTTTTCAGAATATACAACAGAAAATGAAAGTATAAGAAGATTATACTTTCTAACTTTATCAAAATACGGTGGAATTAAATTGAAAAAAAACTAGTAACAAGTATGAAATCATTTATCCCAAAGAGAAGGGTATCCCAAAACCCTGGATAAAGGTCCCTTGATTTATACTTCCAAGAAAGTGTGTCTTACCCACACCAGTGTAAGTCCTCGATAGGAATATTAGAATCTGTCTTGCTATCCCTTCATGCCCTTGAACTTTAAGGTAGTGAGAACCTATGTCATCCTACCTACGAAAGTATTTAAACTTTAAGGTAGTCGGAACATCTCTAATGGTCGGCTCTCTCTACTGTATGCAATATCTATAGTTATCAACCATCTTTGAGCTCTTTCAAATGATATCCTCTCTAGAGGCACTTCTCCAACGGTCAGCTCCCTCCTCCAACATTCATATTTTTCCGATAATTTTGAAGGGACCTTTAAATGTGTCCCTCAACCAATAGTTAGTTATAAACAGATTGTACGATATTGTTTCATAACTATAAAAAGTGTAAGAAAAATAATATTTCGTAAACAAATATTTTTTTTTCAGAGTATAAGGAAAAAATAATGTTTGAATTCTAACCAAATAATCTTTTGGAGACTATTAATCAGGGAAATTTGGATTCAATTTTACAAGGAATTCATAAATTGAAATCAATAGATTTTGGAGTCTGAATTATAATGAATTCTGAGTCTGAATTCCAATGAATTTGGAGTCTAAATTTTGAGAAGTTCAGAGTCTGAATTCTGAGGAATTTGGAGTCAAAATTATGAAGAATTCAGAGTATGAATACTGAGGAATTCATAGTCATAATTATGAGGACTTCGGAGTTGGAACTATGAGAAATTTGGAATTTAAATTTCAGAGAATCTGGATTCTGAATTTCAAAGAATTATGAGTCTGAATTTTAGAGAATTTGGAGTCTGAATTTCAGAGAATTCAGAGTCTAAATTTCATAGAATTCTGATTCTAAATTTCAGTGAATTCGGAGTCTGAATTTCTGAAAATTCAGAGTCTGAATTTCAAAGAATTCAGAGTCTAAATTTTAGAGAATATGGAGTCTGAATTTTAGATAATTCGGAGTCTGAATTTCAGAGAATTCAGAGTCTGAATTTCATAGAATTAAGAGTCTTAATTTCAGACAATTACGATTCTGAATTTCAAAGAATTCAGAGTCTGAATTTTAGAGAATTCTGAGTCTTAAAATAGAATAATCTATAACCACGTATTTATATGATTCTGAGGTTTTATATGTGAAACCAATTTTTAGACATAAGAATAAAATGAGTTATATTTAGAGAAACTATAAAATGAACAATGAAAACATATGTAAAAATTAAATTTTCATGGGGAAGGAAAATTTTCCTTATTAAGATAATTATTATGAAAAAATATTTTCCATAAGATAAAGTGTTTATGATTTTTAAAATTTAAATGAATGAAAAAGTCATAAGGAAACTTTTTTGACTCAACAAACCTCATAAAAAAAGGTAGGTTTATAACATAACATATATTCCAAAGAAGAAAAATTGAGACACAAATAACTTGCAACTTTGGTAAATTTTGAACAATAAACAATATGATAGAGATATACTCTTATGGATATTTAAATCCCCACAATGTTCAATACAATGATAATAAAATACATTCATGGGTATTATATAAACCACTTAAAATAAACACATGGGCAATATGTGTTGTGTTTCACCGAAAATAAAGGTGAGATGGAAATCCATTACCTTGAGTCTCCACTTCCTTTGTACACATTTAATACTAAATAATAAAAAATATAGTTTTATTATAAATATTTAATAGAACCATAATTTTACATATCATTTTATATATTATTTACCTATTCCATTTTATTACCTGTAAATTAACAATTCCTTTTTAAAATCGTGTTTCAGATCATCATTGTCTTGTTTTTAATGTACGTGTTTATTTAATATTTTTTATCGTATTACATTAAACATGGTTAAATAATATAAATAATTTTAAACATGATATAAATATCATATATATTCAATATATATGTATTTATAGTAATCCCTAAAATATAGAGATATATAATGAAATACACTATTCATGGAGACAGTATGCCATATATAACCATAAACATTGATTCCATTTTTTTAATGGATGGACTAAAATAAAAGAAAACAATAATTACCCTTTAAAATATAATTATTATTTCATATATATCCAATATATTTGATATATTTTTCCTTTTTTACCTTCCATGCAAAGCGTTATTGAAAAATGAATCACATCACTTTTGAAGGTAGTATTCCACTCTACACACAAGTGACATTATCATATCCCACATATAATGGAAAATAATGTTGTATATGTGATATATAAATTATAGTGTTATAATTATGTTATAAATTTCATATATATTCATTCAATATTTACTTATTTCTATAAAAGTAAAATGGAAAGGGAAAACCACATTATATCAGTTCGTGAGGCCGCAATTTGTTGTACACATGAGTGATAATGTTGTTTTACAATGACACGGAAGGTAAAAAGGGAGGTGTGATATTATAATTAAATAATTATAATAATATAATATATATCTTCTATAAAGTTTAAATCCATAATTATATCCTTGTTTGAGGGTTTTTATGGAAAATAGATAACAATGGTTTTCTAGGAAGTAGTATGTTGTACACACGATAGATGGTTTTCTTTCCCAATTCATGGAAGTGGAGATGGATATGGGTAATTAAATTAACTTACTAAAATATCATTTAATTAGAGATAATGGTGTTATAATATCATCAAGTATTAATAATATTCAACTATGTGTAAGAATAAATAAAATAAAAACATAAGTTTAATAATTTTTCCTCTTTTTCGGAGAGTCTCTTTTGGTTTAATTCTAAAGACTTATTAACAAGGATTACTAACCAAAATAACGATTATTGAATTATTTAAGGTATTTAATTAATTTAATTTGTTAGTTATTATCTGAAAGAAAAGTTTTGGGGGGTTTTCATAGGAGAAGAGATTGCGTGGCCTTTTATTTGTGGGGGAGAGGATACACATGGGATTTATGAAAATAATAGACTCTGACCATGTTTTTTCAAAATAAAAAAGGTTAAAAAATGGTCCATTATCATATATTGTAGGTTATAAGGTCTAACTATGTCCATAAAATGACTATTTTAAATTTTCTAGGTAATTTTATACAACATCATTTTAGTTTAACCCATGGTAAACATGTTTTAACCATTCCTATGTTAATTATGTTTTGTTTTTTACACTGTTCATTATGGTAAATAATTAAGATCACATTATTAAATAAAAATAATTATACTGATTCCAAATATTTAATCCATTTATATATATTCTATTCAAATTATTGGAAAAATTAATTTTAAAATTATACATGAAAACGTGATGAGAAAGCAGTTTTCAAAAGTGAAAATGTTCAAAATTTAAAAAACAATTTTTACCAACATTAAATATTAAATTGTTTTAAATGATCTAAATTAGAGATATATAAATATATAATTAAACTAATTTTAATTTTAGTTTTTTTAAAAGGGTAATGTTTTTAAATTCTTTTAATTAAAAAGAGGTTTTTTTAATAAAAACAGCATTTTCACTATTTTTTTAAAAATTTATCTATTCAGAAAATTATCAAAAACTAACTCTAGGATAATTTTAAAATGGTTATTTAAAATATGAAGTTATTTTTTTTAAAGATATTTTCTAAAAGTGAAAAAAAATTAATTTTATATTAAGTGTGAAAAAATGTTATACAACAAATGTTTTTTTGAAAAATATTATTTTTAAGCATAAAATATGAATTTATTCTCATATAATTTTTTGAAAACACAAAATAGGAATGTTAAAATTTTAATTGAATATATAATATATAAATTTGATGAATATAATTCACCAAAATTGGTTTTTTAAATTTATTAATCCAAAACTCATTTGTGTGCATAAAAATATTTTTTCACAAAATGTTTTTTGTTTTCAAATAGTTTTCACATTCATTGGTAATTATGTGGTCACGGTAGAAGTTATTTTATATAAATGTGTAAACCATATATTTTTTTCATAATTTATTTGATCCCATTCATATCCACTTTTCCATCATCTAGGTGATAAATATCATATTAAATAATAATATTTTAATAGTATGTCAAGTTTTGTTTAAACATAGTGCTACATATAACACCTACTAAAATTGGTGTTAAATTTAACAGAATATAAAATAAAATTTTCATGTCACACAATCTATCAACAAAAATTAAATTAAATTTTAAAAAAATATTTTATGAATTCTTGTGGTTTTACAGTCCCTTTAGAATAGTCAGTCCCTATTTCCAATACTCTATAACAATGATCCAAGAGAAATATGTTGATGTTATGGCATACAAATAGAAGGGTATCTATTCAATGAATTAGTGTGTGTCAGATAGAACATTGAATATATTAATATTATTTGTGTAAAAATTAATACTTGAGGAGGGTTTGAGAATAGTAAAATTTGTTTCTTCGCTTAATGAACACATTATCATGTTGGGGATATGTGGAAAATAATTACTCCGACTTTTTACTAAACCAGGAAGCCAAGTGGTAATGGAACTAATTTTAATAGAACAATCAAATGGGACCTATGATATTTGTTCCTTTTTTATTTATGGTTTAAATTTTTCTTAATCTATGGAGATAAAGAGTACATTGACTGAAGTCTTAAATTTTACTTAGACTGCCCTTTATGAGTTTTCAGCCCACTAAGTTTTATATATCTTTCACTACCAGTTTATTTTCTTGTGATTTGGACCATTGGATGATTAATTTTTATTTGTTAAAGAAGTGATGAAGTTTCATATAGTTTATGGTTATGATGCACATGTACTAGGTATTAGGTGATGCCACACAACATCCAACTTTGGTTTCCAAAAGTCAAAAATACTTATACTCCCTTCCAAATGATGGATGTTGGGTAATTCATGGATCAAGGTTCTTGAATCATGAGTGATGATGTGGGATAATCATGAAAAGTTGGTTTATGGACCAAGGTATTCAAAATGATGAAAGATTCACTCTGAACATTGGTTGAAAAAAGTTAGGATTTTGCGGTCCTATGATAAGGAATGATGATGGAATATGTTATGTATAATTTAACATCATGTAGTGGGTACACCTATGTTTTGTGGTGTAATATAATGTGAAAGGGATTTATTCCTTTTATTTTAAATTCAACTTTTATGGTTGTGGGAATAAACAAGAAATTATAAAATATATGCTTAAAGACACTCTGTACTAGTCAGGGGTGTTTAGATGTATGAGGTGTATTTATCATTATAGAAGCTTATGGGTGGGTAGCTATATGTCGGAGCCCTTATTGTGAAGATATATCTAATAAAAAAGAAATTTTTTTGTAGATCTGATTCATACATAGGAATATAGACTCTATATGACTCGACCATCCTTTAGTAGTTTAAGGTTTAAGATATACCAAAGCTTAGGGGAATATAAAAATTTTATGGCTAGGCTTCCCTAGTATTCCCTATAAATATTGAAATGGCACGAATCATTCCATAGTCAACACTTTTAAAGATTAAACCTTTATATGTTTGATTCATAAGTAGGGGAGAGTGGAATATTTCCATTGAAAGGGTGGTCATCCACTACACTTTGAGAGCATGATCTTTAACTATCAACAGTACCATTGAGTCGAAAAGTTATCATATTGGGAGGGACTTTTCAATGGTTGGATAATTTCTACAGTCCAATGAAAAACAAAATTTTACAGCTTTAAATAGGGATCCAACGCCTAGAATTATTTTGAAAATAAAAAACCAATAGGTGGATGTATGATAATATACAGAGGAATCCCTATATTTAATGATTGGTCAAGAATTAAGCAATATACAGTTATTGAAAAAAAATTAATTTCTTTAATATTTATAGCTCATATGATAGTATGGAGAATTTTTTATCCTCTATTAGTGATTATAAACATGATGGTCAGGTAATAGGTCCTCTATATAGACTGGTATCACACATTGAGAAAATGAATTTTTATAATTCATTATACTATAGAGGTTAAATATTCATCTCTAGAAAAAAAATTAGATTGGGAGGACCTGTTTAATTAATTTTATGTCTTATAGGATGGACCACATTCCATGTAGTTTAACGTCATGTTACTAATATGTTTTCATGATGTTTAATGTTTTCCAACTAAGATGCATCACTAAGTTGAATAACTAACACAGGAAAATTGGGTATTCATAGAAGATGCATACTCTAGTATGAATGGCTACAATAATATGATATTATAATGTTTCTTTGAAAATTGGTTTGATTCAAAGATGTACAACATCTAGGAATTCTAAATTCACTTTAATATTTGGTTTATGGGAAGTTTAAATCTTAAAACCAATAATATCTTAGTCAATAGGGAGTGGAGACCCGTGGTTACGGGTCAACCATTAGTAATGGTAGGGAGACCGTACCCAAAAAGTTTACACAATAGCTACTAGATTTAATAGGTGTCTCTCCTTTGGGACAAAAGTTTCCACTAGGTGTAATCTCCAAGGAATTGGGTTATTTAGAAGTGAATCCTAGTAGTGTTCCTTTTGGATTAACTAGTCCCTATTACCAGTTCTCTATATGGGAGAAGCTGGGGCATGTTAGTCCAATGTCTGTGGGTTTATGAGAGAATGATATTAACTCAAGTAATTGGTTTGTATCAACTCATACATTAAATATATAATTTTTTTCCAAGATAATGTAATAACCAAGAAGAGATCGAGAACCCTAAAGGAATGGATAAAATGTATTGAACACATTTCAAGATGAAGGAATAAAACATGTGATTCTTGAGTACACAACTATTAGCAAGGATGATATCTTCAACTTAAAGGTATCTTATCATGTAGTTCATCATTATAATAATGTAAATTTTTATATATCTTAACACCCTATGATTGAGATATGGTTCCCAATATTTGGATGTAATTTACTACATAGTGTTTGTTAGAGATAATTCCATGGTTCCCTAAGCTCACATGATTCATTCTTAGTGTGAGAAACAAGAGACAATAGGTTAGTCGATTGAGTCATGTGGGATTTTATGATAGGGGATATGTAGGGGTATTCACACTTTGATACGAGTGTGAATCCTTAAAAAATGGTTCTCATCACGGCGTATAGTTGAGAGTGATTCTAATTCATGGATAGGCCTAAAAAAGAAAATCTAGGCATCCCTGTGTATCCCATAACATGGGAATAAATCCTTAATAGTTCTTATTAGGTAATCCCTTGCATAGGTCTAACACATATGCAAGGTAAGGGCCATTTTTATTCTTTTTATCATGTCTAAACCATGATTGAAAACATGGTAATCATACATATCAGGTAGTAACATGAATCAATCCGTACATAGTTCTTCAAAAGAAAGTTCACGACATTGATCAGGATCATGTGCTGGAAAGGGGGTACAATTACACTCAGGTATATATTGCTCAAGTTCCAAAGGATTCTATATGGATTTAATTATAATATAGGGAATGATTCATTGATAATCATAAAATTGATATATAAGCGTCACTATATATCTAAAGGTGATGATAATTATGATACACATAGTTCTCAGTTTTTCTCCCCACATAGAATGAACTCATTCATGGTAAAGGGAAATTTTATCATTTCATTTTGGATTGAACCAGAATTAGAGTCTCGATAATCACTATTTATCCCATGCTAATAGGAATTAATCCACATGTAGTTTTGATATAATTTCTATAAATTAGATTCTTGCTGTGGGGACTTGGAATATGCATGCACAAAATATTAACTCATTCTTGAACCCTCTTGGATGTGGCGAAAATAGATGAAATATACCATGTATTTTGATTCATATATAAAGTATGATCATTCAATGATTGGTGGGATTCATACCACACCATTATAGAAATATCACATGGTATAAATGGGTACCTTTTATATGGGACAAAAACATCCCATAAGAATAACATCTTAAGAATTGTGTTATTCAGTAATTAATCCTTGTTGTGTCCCTTTATGATTTGTAAATTCCTATTATTTATTTTCCATGAAATTATAGGAGAATAAGTTCCCAAGGTATCTGATGATTTAGATATGAAATAGGGGCATTGAGATTTTATGGTTTAAAGGGGGGGGGGGTGGATTTTTAATCTTGATGAAATTAGGTCCTGAGAAGAAATATATACCCCCAAATGAAAGGTAACAAGAATGAGATGTCATAATCTTTCTTTGAAAATTGGTATAATCCATGAATGAGTAACATTGAGAGTATCTCAATCTTCTTAAATAGTTGAGTTATGGAAATTTTAGATCATATCCCAAGAATATATGAGTCAATTGGGAGTGTAGACTAGTTGGAACGAGTCAAACATTGGTAATGATAGAGTTCTTGTATCCCATAAAATTGGGATAATATCTATTATATTTAAGGGGGATTCTCCTATGGGATGAAAAAACCCCCTAGGTGCAAACCCCAGGGCATTGCGTTATTCACTAGTTAATCATAGTGGTGTCCATTTGGATTAACCAGTCCCTATTGCCAATTTTCTATATGGGTAAATAATATAACATGATCTCATGGTACATGGGGTCCCAGGAGAAGGGTATCAACTCGAGGAATTGGTTAGTTTTGACACATGTATCAAAGATATGAAGTTTTTCACATTGAAGGTAATATTCAAGAAGGTATCGAGCACCCTAAAGGTTACATCAACGTTTATTGAAAATATTCTATGGGTTAATGGATAAGAAATTAAATCCTTAAGTACAAAATCATTAGGGGGATGATATTTTTGGAATTAACACCACTTTTTATGAAACAGAATTTAATGTGACTAGGATGTTTTTCTGTAGTTTAATTTCAATTGAATAGGATGTTATCATGGTGTCTAACATCATTTGACTTGAAATTTGTCATGTAGTTTAACATAACATGACTATGACGTAATTCCTGACCCATAACACATATTAACTAAACTAGTCAGAGTGGATTTATAGGTTATTTAAGCTCACATGAGTAGTGATTGGCATGGGAAACAAGGTTTTTCTAGGAAATCCACTGAGCTATGTGAGAATGTGTGCCTTGGAATATGTTTTGATGTTAACAATTTAATGTGAACTAAAACCATCACATTGATCTTAATATCATACAGGGACATGATTGGGTTAATGGGAACTTATGGATGGGCCTGTATTGGAATATATATGCATCACTACATATCTTGGGGTATCAGCAATCAAGACACATATAGTTCTCACAAGGTAAATTACATGAAATGGTCAAGTTACTTTGTGGGGAGATGGAATTTTTATCATATTATGGGCGGGACTAGGATTTTGGATCATGGAATCACCATATATCCTGTGATAATAGGAATCAGGCCACACATAGTTCTTGAAAGGAAAATTTCCTATGGTGGTCTGAGCTATACACAATGGGGGTGTATTATTTTGTTTATATTATAACTAGACCATGAATTTGGTAACTGGGATTTACTATGTATCCTTTGATAATCTAGAATCATGACACACATAGTTCTAGAGAAATGTCTCTTTAAAGGTTTGACCCATATTCCAGGAGGGGTTAATTGTGATATATGTTATAGCTAAACCTATGATTTTGGATTTGGAAGTCACTATATATCCTGTGATATTTGAGAATAAATATATATGTAGTTCTTGAATGTAAAATTCCATGAGAAGGCTTGCACCTCATGTATGGAGGGGGAAATTTTTCCCATTAATTTTAGTTTGACATAGGATTTGTGACCAAGTCATCATTATATATCTTAAAATATCATGAATAAATCCACATATAGTTCTTTAATGGAAAATTCTCTATTTAGGTCTCACCCATATGTCAGAAGGGGGAATTTTTTAATTTTTATTTTGGATAGACCTAGTATTTGAGGTCTACATATCCTAAAATAACTAGAATAATGCCATACATAGTTCTTAGATGAATCCTTATGTGGATCTAACCCAAAAATAGGGATAAAAATACTTCATTTTTTAACTCTCTAGAGGTCTATCTTATATTAAATGAATTAATAATGAAGTTCCATCCTATGTGTTATTTAGAATAATGCAGTTGAAAATATTTTGTGCTATTTAACATCATGTGGTAAATAAGATATCTATAAAGGTTTACATCATGTGGTATGGACATAAGATGTTATGCAGTTTAAGGTATTTCCACTAGGACTGGGAATGTTTTGTGGTTTAAATTCATGATAGAAGTACATATAATGGTATGTTGTTTAGTGACTTTCCACAATGAATTGGAAGGTTGTTTAGTTTAAGGTCATGCCACTAAGACATGGAATGTTGTGCAGTTTAATGTCTTTCTATCATGAATCGGAATGTTGTGTAGTTTAAATTTTTTACGTCAATACTTGAAATGATATGTTGTTAAAAGACTCTCTATCATGAATTTGAATGATGATATTAGCTATAAAAACTACTTATAGAGAAACATTTCATTAGCGGGGGGGGGGGGGGTTTAATGTGTTACCCATCTATTATAGACAATGAGTAAGCTCCATTGGAATATACCTTATATATGATGTAAGTACCTTACCTCTTGAGTTTTAGCTTTGAATGTTTCATTTTTGATATTAATAGGGTTTTGAGAACCAATACCAGTTCTCCTCGAAGGAATGATAAGCGGTAAACCTTTTTTTAAGGGCCTGTGCAATCAGATTCTAATGATTTTTGAGGTTGTGTAGTGTAAAAAACATTTTCTCATTGAAAAATTCATTATCATCCATTAATTTATTTTTTTATATTCATCTTATAGTTCTCCAAAGATATCTACTTGGATAAAGGGAAATTAGACTTTGACGGGAAACACTAAATTTTCCCATTAACCAATGAATATGGAGTATCTTATGTGGAAATGAACGTGGATGCATGATATTACTATAATGCATGAAGGATCTTGTCTAGAGAAGACATATTTTCCATTTCCACCATTTTTTAGTGAATATTTTATTGAGACTTTTTTAAGGCCTCTATTTTCCTATTTTCCACTACCTAGTAGCGGGATAAATGGTTGGACTTTTTTTATTTTCCTTAAAAAATTTAATTATCTTAGATGAATATAAGTTGGTTCTATTTTCCATCAATTTCATATGAGGTACATAGATTCTAGTAATAAAATTATTCTTTATGATGTTGATGGAATTATTTATCACGACTTCCTTGAGGGGTATGAAATTTTCCCATTTGTAAAAGAATTCAGTAGAAGTAAAGATTTACTAAAACTACTTAGTTGTAGCTAGGGGATATGGCCCCACAACATCCATTACCCATATGAAAATTGGATATGAATAATTAGATTCATATAGAAACCATGGGGGTTGGTGGATAAAGTATTCATTGATAGGTGGTATGTGACACTTTCAATTGAACTACATAAATTCTTACATCATTTTTTAGTAGTATCAAAGCCTATTAATTTAGTGTGAGAGTCCATATCCGGATTAGAGAGTGACACAGGAGCCTATATGTGATTCTTACATTATAGTGGTATTCTCTATTTCTATAATTAATCTACAGAGGATTCCATTTAATCCTAATTTATAGAGGGATTTATTCTCATTTTTTCTCATCCTGAAGGATAAAGTTCACTTTTCAATATCAAATTTAATAAATTTTGGCTAAATTTAATGGTAGAGTCCCATTTACATTTAATAAATTATGGGATCCATCATTAATGGGTGGATGTTGGTTCATCATGCTCTAGGGTAGTTTTAACCCAATTGATTTTCTCCATGTCAAAGATGATGACTTGTGTGATATACCTTTGATGCGTGATGTGGAAAACCACTTCTTATTGAATTTGATCGACCATGACTATGGAAAAATTAGCTAGTGCATCCGTATTATCCTTTTATGATTGGGGGACATGATACAGTGTTGGTTTAAATTGGAATTCATCAATCAATAATTAGACATAATTGATGAGAGGTTCCAATTATTTCTTCTTAATGGCATACTATCTGTTGATATTTTTTATTTCTAACGTCATGTATCCTTTGATATTATGGTAGGTTATTTTAAGTTGTAGGGATAGCTTTATGATACCCATAAGGTCTTGGTATTATGAATCATTATTAGTGTGGACTCCAGATAGTGAGAAGGAATGAGAAAAATATATTTTTTCAAGGAAACAAATATAATCCCTTGGATAACTCGGTTGAGCATTGGATCTTCCATTCTCCTACCAATAAGGATTTAGAAGGAACCCTCAAAATAATTCTCCCACATTTTATGAGTGTCATGGGAATATAAATCTTTTTCATCAAGGAGTTCGGTGTCTACTAGCATGATTTTTGGGTTGGGATTTTCCCCAAGGGAATCACCCATGGACTTCCCTTTAATTGCCTTCTGTTACATGAAATGGATTTCCTACTATTATAGGATTACCATCCATCATGCCAAATTCATAGTCAAGATAAGGTGAAATATAATATATTTTTGTGGGTCGATATGAGAGATGAGGTAGAATTCTTAGTGATGTATGTAATGCCTCAGATTTTTCATTATAATGATGGTTTTGAGGAAGTTCATCAAAATATCGAAATATCAGGTCTTAGTACCTAGAATAATTCAACTGATATATTATAGGTTGGTTTCATTCCCCACATCATTTTTTTGTGTGATGAGAGCACCAGGGATCATTCCATAGTGGCCACATATAAGATATGTGGTTTTAATTCTACCATTGGCATCCAAATTTGGTGATTCTGTAGTTACTTCTTGATATTTTTGAAATATTATTGAAAGTACTCATCCCATTAGTGAGAGACTCCCTTATTCATTATGTTAGTGAAGGGGAGATACTTTCTTACTAGGTTGTCTTTGAAATTGTAAATATAAGTTAGGTGCACTTGGATCCCCCCCAATAATGATTCTGAAGTGGTGAAATTTATTGGATTGCACTAGTAATTTATGGATTGACCTTGATGTTTTGGTTTCATACCAAAAAATCAAATGAATTTCCTTGATGTTACTCCAAAATAACACTTTAAAGGATTCAACTTCAAATTTTACTATTGTATTATTCTGAAGATTGTTTGATGATCCATGATGTTATCACATCACTTTCAATATTTAACCACCAGTTCATCAACATAACATTCCATGATTTATCACAAGAAGGTTTTAAAGATATGAAGAATGGGACATTGATAAGTTTCTCCAATATTCTTTAATATAATAGGCATGACCTGGTAGAAAAATATCTCTTGTGGTGCTTTGAAGGTAATAGATTCCATATCTTCAGGGGCCATATTTATCTGATTATATCCTTAATACCCATCCATAAAGGATTGTACTTGGAAGCTAGTATTTACATCAATAAAAAGTAATTTGATCAGTAAGGGGAAAAATTCCTTTGAGCAGTGTAAATTGAGGTTCATGATATCAATTCAAACCCCGATTTTCCCATTATTCTTCCAGACATAGATGATGTCGGAAATCAATTTTCAGTACTGCATATCTTGGAAAATTTTATTTTTTATTACTTTATCAAATTCCAATTATACATTATAATCATGATTGGGGTGAATTATTATAGCTTCCTTGTTGAAACCTCAGTGGCCATTAAGAAATATTAAGTGATGAGTATCAAAATTGGCATTCAATATAAAAATATTTGTATAATTCCAAGAACAATTGTGTCTATGATTCTTTAGAAATGAAATATACAACTTATTCTCATCAAGAGTAATGGTGGCACTAATAAACATAGGTCACGGGTTTTATTTCTTTTCCATATTGACTAGCCTAAGATCATCGATGGTGGTGGATATTCCTTCCTTAGATATAGTAGAATTGTTCATAAGTTCATCATTATCTTCTTATACCTATGTTTCTATGGATACAGTTGTAAACAAGGTGGGTTTTTTCAGGGGAATATTTTTCAATTTTGAGATAAGTTAAACCACGAGAAGAGAAATTTCCATCCTAAAATGATCGATTTATTAAAGTGATAATATCAGGATACATGTCTTCCTTTATGCTACATTAAGGTGTAGGATAGATATGAACATCTTGAGTTGTAGAGAATGTATTGTGGGGAGATTTCCATTTTTTCTAATGGCGTAATGTAATTATTAGATATAAATTAAGCATTAGTCAGATAGAAATTTTCTAAATCCACTTTAGTTGAAATGCTTTCTATCAAATGGACCTGATCCTGTGACGTTTTTGTTTCATGATATCTTCTTAGGATTAAATATTTTACCCCAATAAGGTTTATGATCAATACATAATCATTGTTGAGCATGATGCAAGGATTTTAAGGGGTAGTCCCTAAACAATTGGGAGTGAGAACCTGTATAACATCATCCTCTATTGGATGTTTTGATTCCCTATTATAGAAATTTACCTCAATGTATATGGATTCAAAAGTCTCAAAGGGGACATTTTCACCATGTAGTATTCTGACCTTTCCATTGATGTGGTATTTTAAGAATTGATGATATTTCGAAGGTACCACTACTTGTATTTGAAGACAAGGTCATCCAATAAAGGAATTATATTCTTTATTATACTGGACAACCAATAATTCTACTTTAGATATGAGATCCTTGAACTAAGCATTGAGATAGATCTTTCACAGAAAACTTTTATCATTCTTATTGTACTATTGAATGGTTAGAATCATTGGAGACAATTCAATCACACTATTTCCCAACGGTCAGATGGATCACACCGAGATAAGAATGATTTTATAACTACAATAAACTAGATAACATTGAATTTCAAACTTATTGTGATTTCTTGAAATATTAATGGGACTAATATGTCCATGTATGACCTCATCCTAGTCTTGTTCTATGAATGAGATAACGGAAAGACATTCTATTGGAGTAGTATCTACTTGGAAAACCTTGGCTATAGTGACTTCAGTCTCAATCTATGTTGGGGTGAATAGGGCTTCAATGAGTGCCTCTTTGAGTTCTCTTGAATTATGGTTATGATCATAGATTGAGAGTTTTTATGGAACTACCATAAACTATTTTAGAATTCCATATTTCTTTGATTTTTTGTGCTTAAAAAAGTGGGCCCTATCTTTATTATATGGTTTAGGATATTAATTGTTTTAGGTAGATGATCCTCGTACTTGGAAATAGTTTGAGGGATCAACTATTAGAATTATAGTAGGTTGTGATGGCTTGCCTCTAGGTTTAGGATGATCTGAAAATACCTCCCCAATTATTCTATTGTTTAAAATGATTGGGTTTTAATGACTACAGAAGGGTATTGTGGAATCTCCATGTTTTTAATTTTTTTGATGAATTGATCAACCATGAGTCTCTACCATTTATACAAGATCCCTTATTTTCATATGGGATAAAAACTTTCTAAATTTCATTTTAATTCCTTAGTTTTTTCGTAATGAAATTGCTTCATGAGGTCACAATAGTTTTGAGGGTTCTTGAGGCTTGTTTGGATCCCAAAGGATGGATTTTTTTGAGGAAGTAGCTAAGTCACACATGTAGTAGAAACTATTCCACTTTAGCTACTTACATACTACTATCTATGCATGGTAGTCGAAGGATCTAACTTGGGCCACACAGTTTGATGAAACCACACCCCCAAGGATGCACTCTTGTTCAAGCCACTTGGAATTTTTAGTATAGGCTAAATTAATTGTTAGAATACAGTTTTCCTAACCATGGACCTTAACCGTGCAAGATGGGTCTTGTGGAATAGTGTTGTTCATGATTGGCACACAATTTAGCCAACAGTGGGGCCAAACTGTGTGACCCGGTTAAAAAGGGTGAATTGTCTATTTTTTCCCATAGGGATTTATTTGTTTTAAACATAATTTACAATTTTTTTATAGGGGAAAAGGAGTTCTCATTCTCCCATTTTATCTTCTTCAAGCCTCACATAGAATTTTATATAGTTTCTTCATATGATTCCAAATTTTACTTCTATTTATCTCATTGGATATCTCTCGATAAGTTATTCATTCCAATTTACTATTTTATGTTTCTCTTCTCATCGATGAATTTATTTTTGTTTAAGCTAATATGGCCAATTTTTAGGGTATTCTTCCATTCTACCTTTTTCATCTAATCTGGTTCAAGTTAGGAGCTGATACTATAAGATTGTTCTACCAAATACTTGAGGTATGCATTCTATACCTCCCCCCCAAATTCTATTTGCTTTATAGCTAGTTGATATTGTGCCCCAAGATGGACCTTTCTGTGTTGGTTCTAAAATTGATTAAATTCCATGATTAAATTATTGTAACCTTTATAGGATTCCTAATTAGTACCATGACATGGTTGGAGGTTTTCAATCTAAACCTAGACCACACGTGAGGTGTGTTTATGTATCTTTTCCATGATTTACCACCCAGTTGGGTTTGTGTGAGATCTTCTTTAGTATATTGAGCCATTTTTAATTCAAATCTGATATTGGGAGTTGGATCTTGAATCCTTTGACAAGTTAGGAAATACATTAAAATGGATAAAAATATTTAAGGGAAAACATGGAATGTATTGGATGAAATCATGGATCGTTTATGTGAATGAAATGGGTTAATGAAATGGTTTTGATTATATTAGATTCCATAGACATTTCTACTCCATGGATCCTAATTACATTGTTTGACTTAAACATTTCTACTCCATGGATCTGGATTACATTAGATTACAATGACAGCTCTACTCCTCGGATCTTGATGAAAGGGATTCCATGGAAATTTCAACTCCATGGATTCAGATTAGTTTAGATTACAAGGAAATTTATACTCCTTAAATCCAACATTCTTGGACCACTTTTGATATTCTATGTTGACATTATCCTTATGCTCCACAAAAGTAGTTACTGAGTTTTAAATGGATATTATCCACGGAATTTATGGGGATGCCTTTGTTATTTTATACCTTGGATCTAGATCATGTAGGACTAACACTACATTACTCTGCATAAGAAATAATATATGTTTATCATGTTTTAAAGTTATCCATTTTTATGAATTTTTATTTATAGTTATCCTTGGTTGGATGGATAGTATCACATTTTTAAAGACCCGAAAATTTCAAGGAATTTTTTTAAATACTTTGGAATTTTACGAGTCTGTGGCTTCTGACGACACTTGATTCCGAGGCCCTATGTGCCCGGAATCAATTTTCAAAGTTTAACTCGGGTACGTTTAGTGAACTAATGAGCGGGTTTTTATATCTTTTTAACCGGTGCTTGGAATTAAAATCTGAAGGCACCGATGAACTCGCAGCACCATTAATTGCATTAGGGGACTTTTACCTTGAGTGCGTTTTCAGCGGGGTGGAAGTAAATTTTTGGGATTTATTCCAAAAATTAAATAAAATTTTGGTGGTGCATAAAATTTTATTTTATGAGGTGTAGCCCACACGAGCCCAACCTTCAACTCCCTATTTATTTCCCCACTCTTTCTTTTGAATTTTCCCCATTAATACCCCTTGTTTAATTCTTTTCTAACTCCACATTTTGATTATGATGGAGCCTTCCTACCTTCCTCATACTTTTAAATGTGCCAACCAATTAATTTATATCAGCGTAAATTAATTTGGCACCACGTTGAAATTAATAAGAATTGCATGAAAATTCTATAAATTTGTGGGCCACCATAAACTTTTGGCATTGGAAAAACACTTTTGATAAAGCCTGTGGAAGTAATTAATAATGGAGGCAAACCGTTCTTCAATTAAGAACGATAAAGAATTCCGGTTCCTCGAAGAATGAAGACGCGCCACCAATCCTCTTCCCAATGACAAGAGAGAATACACCGCTTCCTCCTCGGCGCACTCTGTCGATGCCTACAAACCCCTTTACCCATGACACCGTCTACCGTGATTCCATCTACCTCAACGCCGATGATCGTGTTCTTTGGTGAGGTAGGGGTTTTGGTATATTTTTCTTTATGTGAATTATACCCTCGGCATGACTTTTAATTGTTGGGAGTTGTATTGAACCACTAACGCGGTGGGTGTTGACCAACGAACAAGTCTGAACCCACCACTATTCTATCTTTGATGCGCGGAATGTTTGGTGATGATGAAATGGGACCGAAGCGGTGTTTGGAAGTCGTCGCAGTGAAGAGAGGGTCCTAGGAGAGCCATTGGCGCAGGCAGAGGGCAAATCAGACCACCAGAGCGCGTTCGGCGGTTCGCTGAAGATATTGTCGGCGTGCTATGGCGGCGGTGGGGGACCAGATCCCACGACCACATGGGATCCAGGGGAGATGTAGCATCGGTCACCACATCCACGGAATAAACGTGGGACCGCGTCCCCCCTGCTCGGCCCACTGGCTGAGCCAGTGCACCCCCCCCCCCCCCGAGCGGGGAAGGGGTGAGTTGCGTAGACCTGGCCGAGCCGCACCCAACCGGGTCAGGCTGCGCCCTACCGGGCAGGACCTGGACCCGGGTCGGGTCAACCCGATTCGGGCCAACCTAGGGGGGTTGGGCCGGGTCGGGCAAGGCCCAGACCCCCCACTTCGGAAAATTTTAGGTCTTTTACCCATAACCTGAGCTACGGACTTCCGATCGATGCACCGTCAGTTGGATAGAAATTATTGGATTGAGAATGCCATTTCGGTATATTACACTTGAGGTTTTGGAAAAGTTTGGGTACAACCAGGTTGGTTCGAACCTGAAACCAATCGGGGCCTTGGAGAGGAAACACTTATAACTTAAGGACCAGACATCTGATTTTTGTGCCTTTAATTGTGTTGGGATCCTTTTGTTGAGACGGTCTTTTTGGATTTTTCTTCTTGAGGTTTGGACATAGCTGGAGTACGGTTGGGTTGGTTTTATCTTAGAAACCAACCGGACCTCTGGTACAGAAAAGCCAATAACTCTCAGACCGGGCGTCTGATTGACGCACCGTCTATCGCGTTGGGTTTCTTCTGACGAGATGGAACATTGAGATACATCAACTCTAGACTTCATGACAGTTGATGAATCGAATCTCTCTCTCTCTCTCTCTCTCTTTTTCACGAGGAGCGGACCCTCCCGGAATTGAGCATGATGTGTGTGGGAACCCTAGAGCTGGCTGCGACTGCGACGAGGATGACTACACTTGGATCCTCCATGGGTTCGGCAGTGAGGACGACTGTACTTGGATCCTCCATGGGTTCGGTAGCGATGACGTCCATAATGTAATGTCATGCTCGGATGTCACTTAGAGGTACGACATTAATTTTTAATTTTTATTACAAGAGTTTAGATTGTCGGTTTATTTAATTTCTTGGTTGAAGTGTGGTCTGAATCGATAAGGGGTTTCCGTAGTGGCGCTGATAAATGCGTGTTGGCCTTATATCGCTTGGCGCGCGAGCAAGGCACGAGGAGGCCGGGTAAAAAAATTTATTTTAAGTGCGCGTTGATAAGTGCGCATCAGCTTCACGTCGCTCGACACGTGGTGCTGATGCTCGAACGTTAAATAACAAGATAAAAATTTATTATGGTTTTATTGGTTATTATGGTGTTATGATTATTATATTATTGTTATTATTATTTTATTATTATTGATATTATTATCTTTATAATTATTATTATAATAATAATAATATTATTATTATTATTATTATTATTTTATTGTTATGCATTTATTATTATTAAGACAATGATTATTATTATTAATATTAATATTATTATCTCTAATATTATTATGATATAAATAGTATGGTTATCAATTTTTTTTTCCCGATTTTCCTCTCCCCCCGAAACCCTAGCCGCCACCTTTCCCATTTTCATTTCTTTTTCTTTTTTTGTATTCCTTGTCTTCCTCCCCACATTTTCCTCTCCTCCTTTTTTCCTTTTTCTTTATTCTCCTTCCCCTGCTCCTGCATCCTCTCGCCGCCGCACCTCCCTGTTCATCCTCCACCGCCAGCAACCTCGGCACCCCCTTCCCTCAACCTCATCGCCGGCCACGCCTCCCTCTACCTCCCTGCTTTTGTCCTTGCCCAGCCGGAGCCCTTCCGCCCAGCCTCCTCGCCAGACCAGATGCCTCCTCCACCCTCCTTCCGCTCAACCAGGCCGTGAACCCACCACTGGTTGCCTCTCGCTCGACCCGGCCTTCCCTACCTCACGCCCTCATCCTCTCCACCTCCTGATACTCCTGCTCGGCCGCCCCTGCTGCACTCTGCTGCATCCACGCAGGAACGGCATCACCAGCCAGAACCTCCCCCCTGCCCGTTCTCCTCTGCTGCACACCGCACAAGACGCCCTGCTGCATCCACGCCGGACCGGCGTCACCAGCCAGCACCTCCCCCCTGCTCGTTCTCATCTTCTGCACACCGCACAAGACCCCTGCCGCTCTTCCTTTCTCCTCCGCCCCTCCCTACTTAGCCTGTCCTCCCCACTCGGACGCACCCAGACCTGATTCGCATCACCCATATCCACCCCAGCCGGCTCTCTCTCCCTCTCCGCCGCTGTCTCTTGCCGGACAGCAGCCCCGCCGGACCAGCTCGGCTCCGCCCCGTCGCACCAGCCACCTGCACCCACACCGACACACCCCCTCCTCCTCTGTTCCGCTGGACAGCGCCGCTACATGCTTCTACTTCCCGAGCTTCCTCCGCCCCAGCTGGTGTGCTCCCTCCCCACTCGGTCGGACTCCCTTTCTCCTCTGCACGCTTTGTGTTCATTTATTTTTTTTATTTTTTTTTTGTTCAATCTAATAAAATATTAACATTTTATTTTTATTATTATGTTAATAATACTATTTTTATTATTATGCTATTATTGTTATTATTATTGTATTATTATTATGTTATTATTATTACTATATTAATGTTATTATTATTATTATTATCATGTTAATATTATCATGTTGTTATTTTCATTATTATTATGCTATTATCATTATTATTATGATTAGGCTATTGTTATTATTATTATTTTTATATTGTTATTGTTAAAATACTATTATTATTAAAATTACTATGATTATTATTATTATTCTATTTTTATTATTATTATGTTATTTATATTAATATTATTATTTTTTTCATTATTATTAATAGTACCATTGTGTTAACATTTTCATTGAACCCGTTGTACAATCTGCTGTTTTTAGGACCTATTTGAGGGCTCAAGACGGTGCGACCGCGTCGCAACTGGAGTCTTGCGCCGTGTGTTTTTCCGCGCCTGTTTGAGGTAGGTGATTCCATACTCAATTATCATATGGAGATCTTTTGCATGTTGGTTTAATTTTTCAGCACCCTGCTAATTAGTTTCCATATTGACAAATTAGTTTTGATTAATTTTTAAATGTGCATCTAATTTTCCAGTGGTATATTTATGTGGTGCAAATCCATTTTTATTGAGAAAACTCACTTTGGTTGTTTATTATTATTTGTAAACTGTGCAGTGTGGTTTATGTTTTTTTTTAAAAAGAAGGAAAAAAAGGAAGTTTTGGTGTGTGTGTGGTTTTCAAAGAGGATATCAGTGTGCAGTTGACACGTTTGGCTCTAAGTGATAATGTGACATGTTATATGAACTTTGATCTTTAGGTGACCACAAGGAGGGAAGCCGGGGTATTAGGTGGGGAGACTGGGACTAGTGAGCTAGTGTTCCGGAGATGACCCGACCCGGTTTCACTAGCAGGTTTGACGATTGCAACACTAACTAAACATATGATATCTGAGTGTCGTGGCCTTCTAAGACACGTGTTCTAAGGGTCGTGGCCTTATAAGCCACGTTATATGAGGTTCGTGGCTGCCTAAGCCACGTTTCACTGAGACACGACGTTCTAGGATCCCACTAGTTCTAGTACCCATAGGGCCTCTCCCATCCTTTGGTGCCACCAGTTACTTTGCGTGCATAATGATACGTGATATGTCACTTTTACTGCTATCCTAATGTGTTTATCTTGAACTGCGTTTCTTTTAATTCGTTTTATGAAAACCATTTTTCTTTTGCACTTCTTTCTCTATTTATTTTAGCATTGCAAATGGTTTGTCTTTTGATAGTTTTGCGTGGAATCTTTTCTTGGTGATATCCTGCTGGGAGATTTCTCACACCCTACTTACACCCTTTGGTGTAAGTAGACTTGTTTACTTCTGATACAGGTAAGGGCCCATCTTTTGGGAGCAGTGGTTCAGGTTGTTAGCAGGACTATCTACGTGGCGTTTTGGTGGTGGCTTAGAGGTGGTGTCCTCACACCGGGCGATAGTCCTTAGGTTGGTTTTTGGTCATCTTGTTTTAGTGTTATTTGGGTTTTTGAATACTTGTGAACCAAAAACCTGTTTGGTTAATTACATGTTGACTGTAACCTTTACTTCTGTTTAGTTTACTTTGGTTTGCTGCTTTATATGTGTTCACTCAGGTATATCATTCTCAAAGTTTATTTTGATACCCGGGCACTTGTGCCAGCCCGTGGGGATCGGGAACGCCCTTCGGGCCTTGCCGCGGGCCGGGTCGGGTGTTGGTTCGGATGGCGAACCGATTCGGTTCGTGACAAAATGGTATCAGAGGAGGTTTGTTGGTGGTTTATGTTATTTGGGATGAGATGGATTATACATGAGTTGGGTCTGTCGGGGCTCAGAACTCATGTTGCGAGTAGGGTGCCTGGCCAGCACGCCTCGTGACAGAAACTGAGTCACCATGGGATGTCAGGGTGCTTGTTTTACTTATTTTCTGGGTGGGACGTGCAGGCTACAGACTGTACGTGGACACCAGGAAAGAAAAGTAAAGCTTTTATATGGATTCGTTTTTGCATGTTTGGTTTATTGATGAATGTTTATCTTGTTGGAAAAATTTATTCCCTTTTTATTGATGGTTTTCTTTCTTGATTGCTACCCTTTTTCAGTAAGATGCCTCCCCGGAGAGCTCCCATGCACCCACGGGAGGAAGCCGGAGAGAGTTCTCCTGCACCGCTTGATCAGAGATTGGTTGAGGCGATGGTCCGAGCTGTTTTGGCTTTGGGACAAGGGGCGACTCTTGCCCCCGCCCCTGTTCCAGCTAGAGGGGAAGAATTCGGCTCCATGAAGGATAGAGCTCATGAGTTTTTGGGGAGAAAACCTTCTTATTTCCGAGGTGGTTCAGAACATTAGGAGGCAGAGGAGTGGCTCGAAAATATAGAACGCATGTTCGATTTCCTTGAACTGCCTGGGGAAGTCAGGGTGAAGTGTGCCTTGTTCCAGCTGGAGGGTTCCAGTCGCAAATGGTGGGAATCAGTGGTCCAGGCTGGGAAACATGAGCACATGAGCTGGAAGGATTTCAAGGGTATCTTCAACGAGCAGTATTGTCTAGAGTTCGTAGCCTATGCTAGATCTCGAGAGTTCATGGAGATTTCGCAGGGGAATCAGATAGTGATGGAGTATGCGAATCACTTTGCTGAACTGGTATGGTACTCACCTGAGATAGTTTCGAGCGAATTCTTGAAGGCTCAGAAGTTTGAGAAGGGCCTTCGACCAGAAATTCACTCCCAGGTTTTCTTATTCAAGCTGAAGACTTATGCTGAGGTAGTCGATCGTGCTTGTATGGACGAGATTGACCAGAAGGGAAAGTCAGAGTTTTCTGGATCAGTGTCAGGGCTTGGAAGTGGCAGTTCATCTGAGAAGAAGAGGAAGCGTGATGAGCAATGGAAGAAGGGTGATGGCAGCTCAGGTCATCCTCTTAGGCAGTTTTCATCTGGGGCTTCTGGTGCAGGGTTCGTTGTGTGCCGTCAGTGCGGAAGGGCAGGGCACATCTGACCTGTTTTTCCATACCCTCCCAGACCATGCCATGGATGTGGAGTTGTGGGACATCTACAGCTCTTCTGCAGGACTGCACGCCCTTATCAGAGTGGGGCTGGATCAGTGGCTTCTAGAGGGGTATCAGTTCAGTCAGAGCCGACCAGGACGACAGGATCTCGGTTTGGTGGGCATGGTGGTAGGACCGGATCGTCTTCAGGGCAGAGCCATATCAGGGCAGAGCCTCAGGTGAGCGGTCGTTCTCAGGCAGGGACCAGGCAACTGCATGCTGCGGATCAGGCACCAGCGGGATCTGATGCAAGGCCTTCGACGGTTCGAGGTACTATCCTGGTTTCATCTTCTATAGCTGCAATTTTATTTGATTCTGGTGCTTCAGTTTCTTTTATATCTGCTCATTTTATGAATATACTGAACCTACCAACCGAGTTGTTAACGTTTGCTATGGAGTTGGTAACACCGTTGGGGAAAAAGAGGGAGCAAGGCCTTAAGTGCTGATCCTGCACACTCTCTGTGTCGGGAGTCGAGATGGAATGGGATTTCTTGGTCCTTGACATGGACCTATTTGATGTGATCCTCGGTATGGACTGGCTGGTGCGCTTCCAGGCGCACATTTATTGCTATCAATGCCGAGTCAGCTTTACAGCACCTGATGGGACTCCCCAGTTATTCTACGGAGAATAGGATCCTCAGTCGGGACGTGCGGGACCTCAAATCCCTGAGCTTGGAAATATTGCTTATTAGTTGTCATCGCTTGCGCTGGAGGACGATGGTGGTGTTTCACAGGGTGGGTTACCTCGTGTAGTGGACGAGTTCCTAGAGGTTTTCCCAGATGATTTTTCTGGCTTACCCCCAGAGCGAGACGTGGAGTTCTCGATTGAGTTGGTGCCGGGAACACAACCTATATCTCTTCCCTCATATCGCATGGCCCCCACTGAATTGAGGGAATTAAATATACAGCTGGACGATTTGGAATACAAAGGATTCATTCGCCCGGACGTCTCTCCTTGGGCCGCATCGGTTTTATTCATGAAGAAGGCCGATGGAACCCTTCGGTTGTGCATTGATTACCGGAAATTGAACAAGGTAACCATCAAGAATAAATACCCTTTGCCTCGGATAGACGATTTGTTTGACTAGCTGAAGGGGGAAAAGTGGTCCTCCAAGATTGATTTGCGTTCAGGATACCACCAGCTCAGGGTGAGAGAAGCAGATATCCCGAAGACGGCTTTCCGAAGCAGATACGGTCACTTAGAGTACTTGGTCATGCCTTTCAGACTGACAAATGCTCCTGCAGTTTTCATGGCGCTCATGAATAGGGTGTTCCACTAATATCATGACTCATTTGTCGTGGTATTCGTGTATGACATCTTGGTCTATTCTGGATCTGAGGAGGAGCATGAGCGTCACCTGCGCGTTGTTTTGGGAACTTTGCGGGATCACCGCATGTATGCCAAACCCTCGAAGTGCACTTTCTGGATCAGGGAAGTGAAGTTTCTGGGGCATGTCGTCTCAGAACAAGGGGTTTCAGTGGATCCTGAAAAGATCAGAGCAGTTATATCTTGGGAGCAGCCGAAAAATGTGTTTGAGATCAGGAGTTTTCTGGGCTTGGCTGGTTATTACAGGCGCTTTGTCCGGGACTTCTCGCGGCTTTCCTCCCCCATGACCACAGTCACCCGGAAAGGGGTGAAGTTTGAGTGGAGCCCACAGTGCCAGACATCTTTTTAGGAGTTGAAGCGGCGGTTGACCACTGCACCTGTGCTGACTTTACCGGAGTTAGGAAAGGGCTATGTGGTGTACTATGATGCGTCGGGTATGGGCCTTGGATGTGTGCTCATGCAGGATGACCATGTTGTAGCTTATGGTTCTCTCCAACTCCGACCGCATGAGAAGAACTATCCGACTCACGACTTAGAGTTGGCGGCTGTGATGCATGCTTTGAAGACGTGGCACCACTATCTTTTTGGGGAGAATTTTGTGGTCTACTCTGACCATAAGATCCTGGCCTACATTTTCTCTCAGAAGGATCTCAATTTGAGGCAGCGCTGCTGGGTCGAGTACCTGCAGGGTTTTGATTTTGATATTGTCTATACCCCTGGAAAGGGTAATGTTGTAGCTGACGCTTTGAGCAGAAAAGTACCAGTGCCGAAATTGAGGAAGTCCAACGATGAGTGGACTTTGATGGGGCTCTTCATCGAGATGCATTTGGAGAGCAGGGAGCATAGTGGAGGTACTTTCTTGGTTAGCATCCAGTTGACTCCTGCTCTTCTAGATTTTATTCAGCGGGAGCATCCTGATGATGAGTTGTGCCAGCGATCTATGTAGTTTCTTCATGGTGGGGAGACACATTTTGATTGGTCTTTGTCTTCCCAGAGGGTCCTATGCTTCAAGGTCCGTGCTGTAGTGCCGTTGTCTCTACGAAAGGTGGTGATGCAGGATAGCCACCAATCTCAGTGGGCCATCCATCCTGGTACCACCAAGATGTATTACGATTTTCACCGTCAGTTCTGGTGGCCAGGTATGAGACGGGACATAGCCGACTTCGTATCCAGATGTTACACCTGCCAGCCTACTCCAGACATTACCCATTCCTACCTGGAATTGGGATGAGGTCACCATGTACTTCATCATTGGAACACCTCGAGGGAGGAATGATATCTGGGTGGTGATTGACCGCTTGACCAAGTCAGCTCACTTTATTCCGATCAGAGATACAACGAAGGAAGAGGAACTGGGCCGCTTTTATGTTCAGGAGGTAGTCAGACTTCATGTTGTGTCGTCGGCAGTTGTTTCTGACAGGGACCCCCGTTTTACATCTCGGTTTTTGGGAGGCCTCCAGAAGGCTTTGGGGTCGCAGATCAAGATGAGCACGACATATCATCCTCAGACCGATGGCCAGACAGAGCGGGCGAATCAGATTCTGGAAGACATGATCCGAGCCTGTGTACTAGATTTTGGAGGCTCATGGGATAGCCATTTGGGGCTGGTCGAGTTTGATTATAATAACAGTTACCAGTCTTCCATCAGAATGGCACCCTTTGAGGCGCTCTATGGTCGGCCTTGTCGGTCTCCTCTGTGTTGGGCTGAGGTAGGAGAGGCCTCGCTCTTGGGACCGAGTCTTGCTCAGGAGACGTCTGAGAAGGTAAAGCTGATTAGGAAGTGGTTGTTGACAGCTCAGATTCTCCACAAGTCTTATGCAGATCAGAGGCGGCGAGACCTCAAATTTTCAGTGGGGGACAAAGTGTTCCTGAAAGTGGCCCCTCGCTTTGGTCACCGTTGTTTGGGGAAGCAGGGGAAGCTGACACTGAGATATATCGGACCTTTTGAGATTCTTGAATGGATTGGAAAGGTGGCATACAGGTTATCTTTTCCATCGCAGTTGACATCGATTCACGACGTATTTCATGTCTCCCAAATAAAGAAGTACAACCCCAACCCGTCGCATGTGCTGGATTGGGAGGAGCTGGAGATAGAGTCCAACTTGTCTGTGGTCGAGCGACCAGTGCGTATAGTGGATTCCCAAGAAAAGGTGTTGAGTGGAAAGTCCATTCCTCTGGACCGTGTTCTTTGGTAGCACGAGAATGATGAACACGAGACTTGGGAGCAGAAGTCATGGGTTGAGTAGGAGTACCCATTTCTTTTCTCTAATCAGGCTTTGAGCTGACTTTCCGATGGCGGAATGTTTTCATGATGGGGAGAATTGTCACGCCCAGACGTCACTTAGAGGTACGACATTAATTTATAATTTTTATTACATGAGTTTAGATTGTTGGTTTATTTAATTTCTTGGTTGAAGTGTCGGCTGAATCGATAAGGGGTTTCCATAGTGGCGCTGATAAATGCGCGTTGGCCTTACATCGCTTGGCGCGCGAGCAAGGTACGAGCAGGCCGGGTAAATTTTTTTTTAAGTGCGCGTTGATAAGTGCGCGTCGGATTCACGTCGCTCGGCACGGGGTGCCGATGCTCGAACGTTAAATAACCAGATAAAAATTTATTATGGTTTTATTGGTTATTATGGTGTTATGATTATTATATTATTGTTACTATTATTTTATTATTATTGTTATTATTATCTTTATAATTATTATGATATTATTATTATTATTATTATTATTATTTTATTGTTATGTGTTTATTATTATTATGATTATGACTATTATTATTAATATTAATATTATTATCTCTAATATTATTATGATATAAATAGCATGGTTATCAAAAAAAAATTTCCGGTTTTCCTCTCCCCCCGAAAACCTAGCCGCCACCTTTCCTATTTTCATTTCTTTTTCTTTTTTTTATTCCTTGTCTTCCTCCCCACGTTTTCCTCTCCTCCCTTTTTTTATTTTTCTTTCTTCTCCTTCCCCTACTCCTGCATCCTCTCGCCGCCGCACCTCCCTGTTCACCCTCCACCGCCAGCAACCTCGGCACCCCCTTCCCTCAACCTCATCGCCGGCCACGCCTCCCTCTACCTCCCTGCTTTTGTCCTTGCCCAGCCGGAGCCCTTCCGCCCTGCCTCCTCGCCGGACCAGCTGCCTCTTCTACCCTTATTCCGCTCAACCAGGCCGCGACCCCACCGCCAGTTGCCTCCCGCTCGACCCGACCTTCCCTGCCTCGTGCCCTCATCCTCTCCGCCGCCTGCTACTCCCGCTCGGCCGCCCCTGCTGCACTCTGCTGCATCCACACAGGACCAGCGTCACCAGCCATCACCTCCCCCCTTCCCGTTCTCCTCTGCTGCACACCGCACAAGACGCCCTACTGCATCAACGCCAGATCGGCGTCACCAGCCAGCACCTCCCCCCTGCCTGTTCTCATCTGCTGCACACCGCACAAGACCCCTGCCGCTCTTCCATTCTCCTCCTCCCCTCCCTACTTGGCCTTTCCTCCCCACTCGGCCGCACCCAGACCTTCTTCACACCACCCCTCTCCACCCCAGCCGGCTCTCTCTCCCTCTCCGCCGCTGTCTCTTGCCGGACAGCAGCCCCGCCGGACCAGCTCGGCTCCGCCCCGTCGCACCAGCCACCTGCACCCGCACCGACACACCCCCTCCTCCTCTGTTCTGCTGGACGGCGCCGCTACACCCTCCTGCTACCCGACCTTCCTCCGCCCCAGCCGGTGTACTCCCTCCCCACTCGGTCGGACTCCCTTTCTCCTCTGCACGCTTTGTGTTCTTTTTTTTAATTTTTTTTATTTTGTTTTATCTAATAACATATTAACGTTTTATTTTTATTATTATGTTAATAATACTATTTTTATTATTATGCTATTATTGTTATTATTATTGTATTATTATTATGTTATTATTATTACTATATTAATGTCATTATTATTATTATTATCATGTTAATATTATCATGTTGTTATTTTCATTATTATTATGCTATTATCATTATTATAATGATTAGGCTATTGTTATTATTATTATTGTTATATTTTTATTGTTAAAATACTATTATTATTAAAATTACTATTATTATTATTATTATGCTATTTATTATTATTATTATGTTATTGATATTACTATTATTATTTTTGTCATTATTATTAATAGTACTATTGTGTTAACATTTTCATTGAACCCGTTGTATGATCTGCTGTTTTTAGGACCTGTTTGACGGCTCAAGACGGTGCGACCGTAGCACAACTGGAGTCTTGAACCGTGTCTTTTTTCGCGCCTGTTTGAGGTAGGTGATTCTGCCCTCAATTATCATCTGGTGATCTTTTCCATGTTGGTTTAATTTTTCAGCACCCTGCTAATTAGTTCCATATTGAAAAATTAGTTTTGATTACTTTTTAAATGTGCATCTAATTTTCCAGTGGTATATTTATGTGGTGCGAATTCATTTTTAATGCGAAAACTCACTTTGGCTGTTTATTATTATTTGTAAACTGTGCAGTGTGGTTTATGTTTTTTTTAAAAAGAAGGAAAAAAGGAAGTTTTGGTGTGTGTGTGGTTTTTAAAGAGGATATCAGTGTGCAGGTGACATGTTTGGCTCTAAGTGATAATGTGACATGTTATATGAACTTTTATCTTTAGGTGAGAATAAGGAGGGAAGCCGGGGTATTAGGTGGGGAGACTGGGACTAGTGAGCTAGTGTTCCGGAGATGACCCGACCCGGTTTCACTGACAGGTTTGACGATTGCAACACTAACTAAAGATATGATATCTGAGGGTCGTGGCCTTATAATCCACGTGTTCTGAGGGTCGTGGCCTTCTAAGCCACGTTATCTGAGGGTCGTGGCCGCCTAAGCCACGTTTCACCGACACACGACGTTCTAGGATCCCACTAGTTCTACTACCCATAGGGCCTCTCCCATCCTTTGGTGCCACCAGTTACATTGCGTGCATAATGATACGTGATATGTCACTTGAACTGCTATCCTAATGTGTTTATCTTGATCCTCCTTTCTTTTAAATCATTTTATGAAAACCATTTTTCTTTTGCACTTCTTTCTCTCATTATTTTAGCATTGAAAATGGTTTTTCTTTTGATAGTTGTGCGTGGAATCTTTTCTTGGTGATATCCTGCTGGGCGATTTCTCACACCCTACTTACACCCTTGGGTGTAAGTAGACTTGTTTAATTCTGATACAGGTAAGGGCCCAGCTTTTGGGAGCAATGGTTCAGGTTATTAGCAGGACTATCTACGTGGCGTTTTGGTGGTGGATTAGAGGTGGTTTCCTCACACCGGATGATAGTCCTTAGGTTGGTTTTTGTTCATCTTGTTTTAGTGTTATTTGGGTTTTTGAATACTTGTGAACCAAAAACCTGTTTGGTTAATTACATGTTGACTGTAACCTTTACTTTGGTTTGGTTTACATTGGTTGGCTGCTTTATATGTGTTCACTCGGGTAAATTGTTCTCAAAGTTTATTTTGATACCCGGGCACTTGTGCCAGCCCGTGGGGATCGGGAACGCCCTTCGAGACTTGCCGCGGGCCGGGTCGGGCGTCAGTTCGGATGGCGACCCGATTCGGTTCGTGACATGTAATCATCTGGGGGTTCGACGATGATGACTACTGTTCTTGTATCATATGTGGGTCCGGCAGTATTGACCACTGTACTTGTATCCTGTGTGGGTCTGGCAGAGAAGCTGGCCTTGTATCCTTTGTGGGTCCGACAGCTTACCTGGTTTTGTATCCTATGTGGTTTTGACAGCTTAGATGAATCAGTGGCTACATCTGATCATCTCTATCACCTTACTAAGTGTATACCTGTGTGAGATGAGTCTTGATTCTCAATATTTATCATCGATGTGATTGACTTGCTTTCTTATGTGGACCGAGTTGTGTTTTTCCTATGAGGACTGAGTTGTGCTATCCTTTGTGGACTGGGTTTGCTTTCCTTTATGGACAGCATGGTGCCTGGGATCAAGAGTTGGAGACGAACTGTAACTGATGACTTAAATATATGTATGGGCAAATACCTAAGTAGTGTTGTTGATACTTCGTGATTGCATCTTTCCTTTTTGGTTTATACTTCGTGGATTCTGAGAGACCTTCGGGGGTCTCGAGGTCCCTACTGAGTATCGTATACTCACCCCTACACGGGATATGCCCGCACTACGTTGTGTTGGATGCAGACGACGAACAACACTGATCGAGGTGGGGGCTTGGGGAGCTGGACGGTACCCGAAGGTGGACCACTTGACGGGACGTACACGGAGCGGGTGACCGGACCCGAGGAGCTGAGGAGAGTATCTGTACCCACCCTTCAGGTGGGATTTCTGGAGGACGACTCGGTGTTTCTATTTTTACTTACTTATGTTGTACTTTCCTTTCAGTTGTACTGTACTTTCAGTTGGGTTTGTACACTGGCCCATTTACTTCTCAACATTTACCTTGTACCTAGTTTTACTTAGTACTTACTTCACTTGCGTACTCTGTTGTGTATGTTACTTCATAAAGGAAATTCCTTCCTTTCTTTTGGGATTTACGCCTTTGGTGCTAGTTGCCAGCCCCTGGACTATGGAAGGAGGTCTTGGGGTAGTCACGGCATGGGCCCCGAGGACGGGTCGTGACAACATTTACATGTATCACTCAGGATTATTCATTTATATTACTGTTGTATATTTCACACTATTCAACTTATATACCAAGACTATATTATTCATAAACATAATTGGGGATAGATTACTAAGTGTTATCTCATACCATGTTCAAGCCTCCATTGGGTACCCAAAAAGAATTCATGGATATAGGTAGAAACCAAGGAAAGTGCCCTCTTTACAATGGTTGATTGATCATTTCTAAGGATAAGGGGAGACCAAGACCGATCTATACTCATGTTTCAATCTAGAGATTGTTCATTTTTTTCCTTTGGTACTTTTGACACAATTATTATACTTGATTCATGTTTCCATGTATTGCATTCATTCGTTATAGACTCATGACATAGTAATCATTTTATATTTGATATTTCATTCCGCTTTTTTACTACTAATTTCATCTGGATGTTTATCTTCTAGGGTTGTTTTATGTTATTCTTATGCATATTTATTCTCTTGTGATACCGCTTCATTACTCTAATCATGAGGGTATAGTCTCACCACCATACCATTATAAACCCTCAGTATGATTTTGTAGCCTCTAGTGTATAGGGAGTCATGCTTGAGTCTATGGGACCCACTAGCTCGTGGCACTATTTTGTGGCTCTCGGGTCGAGATGTTAGAAAGTTTCAATAGAGAGATTTATTTTCATTTTTCTTATCATTTGGAAATATTATACAAGATATTATGAAAAAGTCAGAATTTCGTAATGAGCTATACCTAGGAGTGGCTAACCCATATATGGGAAAAATCCAAATTGTAAGGGACAATATATGATTTTCTAATTTATGACTATTATAGATAATTTGATTCTATTGTTGTGTGATTCACATGATATGTGATGTTATTATTTTTATGTGTTATGATATCATTATATCCTTGGCTGATATGGAAAATAAGCATGGATCATGTATCATTTTAGGCACATTATGGGATTCACCTGCTAAGCTAATGCCATTCCATATAGAAAGCATTTCATAACTACATAAATTTTTTTATGTGTGTCTTGATTTATATAATTTCTATTGACTAATGTTTCTTAGTGGATATTTAGAAACATAATTAGTAATTAATGTTCCTTCCATAATCTAAATAGATTTTTCCTAGATAGGCTACCATAGACACCGTAAGTTGTCAATTATTACATGTTGTGTCATGGACCACTGGTTGTATGGGTTGGAATGTGTCATGTTTAGGATTAAATTAATTCCACACTTTAATTTAAGAAAATTATGGGCCCCTATAAATTGGAAAATTTAATCTATATAATTCAACTATTTGAAGGGAATTTTAATATAAGTATGAATCTAAAGTATTTGAATTTGTGAAATTGAAAGGTCACCACTAAATAGAATTTTCAATATAAATTTAAAGGGTGTTTCCTCTGAAAATTAAAATTGATACTCTATATACTAATAAATGTTCAGTGAAATAGAGGGCATGAAACAGACTAGACCTTTATAGTGTGTAGTTGGTAGTGTTTATGGCATTATTTTAAATTATTTCAATTACCTAATCCTGGATTTAGGATCAGGAAGAGGGGTGTATCTTTTTTATAGGAGGAATTCTACCTATCATATTATTATATCTATGATTTGGTCATTACCGAATCATTGAATGATTCATACACATGGAATTTTTACAGATATTATTCCATTAAAGACTCTAGTTTTCATCCAGAAGGGTGGAAAAGACCATGCACCAGTGGTGGTGGTCCCTAGGCCACCAGTAACACCTCTAGTAGTGCCTCTTGTGGAATCAACCATTATTATTAATATGGGTGCTGATTCCAAGTTCCAAGATTTTTTCATTCACATTAAGTTGACCATTCAGAGATCCCCACAACCTATAACAACTATGGTAGAGCTGACTCATGAGTTCTATCAATGACATCCAGCCACGTTTTTGAGAGATAGTGGTCCAAAAGATGATGATCTATGTATTTAGAGTATAATTTCTATCTTTGATCACTTGGAGACTTCTCCATAGTAGATATTAAAGATTACGACGTATATTCTTCAGGGATCTTCCATGTTTTGGTGGGATGTACTGAACCAAGATGATAGGCTTTAAGAAATTTTTTTGAGGGATTTCAAATCTATATTATATGATTACTTCTCTCATGAGGCTATTAGATCTGAATTACCCAGTGATTTTATTCGTCTGAAGCATGGTGCGATGACCGTTATGGTGTATTCAACTCTCTTTAAAGAGCTTAAAAATATTTCTCATGTTTTTATTGCTGATGATATTCATGGGTGACAAGATTCAAGGAATGTCTCATGATTATCACTCAATCATAGTTGAACATTTTTTTTAATACTATAACATAGATAATAAATCATGAACTTATTAATGAACAGATCCTGAGAGAAGCTGGGATCCCATAGCTTGGTATTGTAGCTTCTTGACCTAGTGGTGTAGGGTCAGGTGGAAATAAGTGACGTTCTGAGGCTACTCAAGAGGGATATAAAATCTAGGGTATGAGTACAATTAGAGTGGTCTTCATTCATTAGTGTGGGATGTGGGGAAACATGGGGATCCAGTGAGATAGATACCCAGTTGAGTGCTTATATTGTACCAGGATGATCCGTATAAAGGGTTTTTGTAGGAACTTTCCTCTAGTGGTCATCAAGAGGGGTTATTATATAGATCACGGTTTAGGAGTGGGGTTTATAGCTCTTTATAGTGCTAGGACTTGGACCAATGCAGATCATTTAGGTTGAGGTAGTGGTCGTGTCCCAATGATCCAAACACAAGTTTCACCTCGAGAGTAGATTTGGTCTCCCTAGGGTAGGCATGCTATTTCTCAAGGTCGTGGTTATAGAAACATATATTAAGTACAACCTATACCTGAGGAGAATATTTTTGGAACATCTAGGGTGATATTTATGATCCTAGTATTTTTTTACTTTGGTAATTTCCCTTTTTGATAAATATGCTTCACAATATTTTTTATCTATACCTATTGTACTGATCCTTGGAATTGATTTTCAGTTTTATGATGGTGTTTTGATTCTTGAAATTCTATTGGGATTCAATCAAAGAATATATTCCTGTGAAGGGAATGAACCCTTGAGATAGGTGGGTGTCACTTCGTATGAGACCTTCATGTCATCGAGATGACAGGGTTTGAGTTCATACTCGGGATGGAATTATCATTAAACATTCATTAATTTTTTGATTTCTTTCACCGATGGGTGACTTTCACATCACAAATGGAAGGATTTTTTATTCACAATAGTGAATGGTATTTCCAAGAGAGTTGATCTATACCTAAGAATCATGGAATGGGTGGGATGATAGCCCATATTGGTAGTTTATAGGTATAAAATATGGGAATGTGACAAGATGAGTTACCATCTATAGTAGATCAATTTATGGAAGTCTTACTGAATGTTTTTTTACCTCATGACCGAGAGGTGGAAATATATAATGAGCTAGTTCCTAGAGATACACCCGTATCCATTCATATTTATAGTATGGTTACTACTATGTTTTAGAGGCTCTAGAGTTAGCTAGAGGATCTATAAGAAAAGGGGGTTACACAACCCAATAATTATCTTTGGAGTACGCTAGTCCTTTTTGCTAAAATTGTGGATGGAGCCCTTAGGATGTTTGTGGATTTATGAAAATTGAATCAGTTGATAGTTAATAATCAATATAATTTACCCCAGATAGAAGACCTCTCTGATTATCTCTAAGGGGTGAAAGTTTTCTTGAACATTGATTTGAGGTTAGGCTATCTGCATGTACTTTTAAAGCCAACAAATATACCTCATAGAATGTTTCATAGTAGGTATGACCATTATTATTATTTGTTAAATTTTTTTCGGTATCACAAATGCACCAATTTTTTTTGGGATTCAATTATTTGGATTTTCCATCCGTATGTGGATTCATTCGTGATAGTTTTTGTGGAGAACATGTTATTGTATTCTAAGACTCAATGTGATCATGAAAAACTTCTTGAAATAATTTTGAATACACTGAGAGAGAAAAAATTGTATAAAATGATTCCAAAATTTCAATTGTTGATAGTTGAATTTCACTTACTAGGTCATATCATCATAGAGGTAGAAGTATCTGTGGACTAGTGAAGGTGAGTGTTGTGGTTTCTAAGAAGCATCCCAAGAATATTTTTGATAGTTGAAGTTTCATACGATTAATTGGTTTTTACATGTCCTGTATGAAAGATTTTTTACCCCTATATATGCCTCTAATGGGCTTGAACAAAGAAGGAGGTGAAGTTTTTTTAGTTCTGAAGTGTGTGATAAATAATTTCAGGAGCTTAAGGGTAGTTCAGATTCAACGTTGATCTAGATTCTTCCAAAGTAGGGAAGAATATATTCAGTGTACTATAATGTATCAGGTATTATGAAGGGATATTTCTTGATGCAAGGGGATAGAGTCGTGGTGGATGGGTCTTTCTAGTTGAGACCTCATTAATGGAATTACCCAACTCATGATCAAGAGTTATCTACATTTTTTCACACCCTGTGTTTTTGACAGAATTACATGTTAAGAGAGCATGTTTAGTGTTTATGTACCATAAAATCATAAGTTACATATATAAAAAGAGTTTCTTGATTCTTGGGTAGATAAGGTGGGTTTAGTATCTCTATTCATATGATTTTGAGCTATCCTATACACTTGGTAAAAGAAATTACATTAAAAACACTATAATACCAAAGACTCATACACATGCAGTTCAGGAGGGTAGAAGTGAATGGATATTTATGGCCATATTTTTAGAGATGAAGTTGGATGTGTATTATCATCACATGAATATTTTTCTCTCATATTTTACAGTGAATTATACTATTTTGGATAGGGTGAAAATGTGACAGCTATCAGATTCTATGGGCCCATTCATATGGGAGAGTGTTGAATGTGAGGACCCACATCCTTGTTGGACCATTTAAGAGGATGAAATTCTATGTATAAATGGTTGTTTTGGGTTCCAAAATACATACATGAGGTTCTATTTCATGAATTACATGCCTCATACTAAGAAGTATCTCTTAGTGTAAGCAAGATTTTTTGCAATTTACACAGCCAATATTGGATGTTGTCAAATCCGGATTTTCAATTCCTTGTTTTGTTTCAAATCATTTTTTGGTTCTTGGATTTCTCTTGGTTTCCTAGTGTTCAGGGTGTGAAATTTTGATACCTCTTGTGTAGTTGATCTATGACCTTAGTCCTGGGGGTCTTGGATAATAGTTGGACTCTTATTTTATCTTGGGGATGGTGTGAGTTTTTGGTGGTTCAGAGTCGGATTAGTGACACTCAAAGTGGCACCACATGTGGGGTATGTTGTTGAGGTGGTTTGTACCCTTGAGTGGGATGAGTTTTGGGGTGAAAGGTATGGTTATTTTTGGAATTTTTCTCCCCTAACCTTGGCCTATTTCCCCCTAGGATCCCCCCTCGGACTACCTTATGTATAGAGGAGAATGGAAGGTTTTTGTGTGTCCAATACATGCCACACGGTTTGGTCACACATTTTACTAAATCGTTCTTCCAAACCTTGCAAGGTTGTCCCGCTCATAAAAAATGTTTTTAAATTTCAAGTTTTCCCATCCAGAAATAAACCAAATCTTCCCCTTTATTATCTATTTCGTTACCTACCTCCATAGTTAGCCTCCAAGGTCACTCACCCTCCGTTGTACCTCAACATTGAACGGATATTTTATGGGGAAAACATCAAAATCGTGAAAGTAAGTTATTTTATCTTTGATTTCATCCCTTTCCTTAGGGTTTCTTTCACCCTTTCTTGAAGTTATAATGTTTCCATTAGTTAGGTGATTCAATGTGGAAACATTACATTATGAGTCATCATGCTTGATTTAATAATTTTACATGTTCTTCACATGTTGTGTGTGGTGCGAAAACTATTTTTGATGGATTCAGTTAATCGTTTAATTTTATAGTTTCATTTTATCTTGAAATTGGGTGATTTTCATGTGTGAATCTAGGGGTAATATTTGGGTGTATTTTATAACATTTGAAATTGATTTATTAGTGTTTAAAGGATCTGAAATTATGGTTTGTTAATGCTTTGGTGTCATGTGGGCCTCAAAATTGTGTTTTTGAATGGTTGTTATATGTAAAACAATATTTTACTCCTAGAATGTTTTTTATGAAAATGTGTGTTTTTCATGTGTATATTTTGTGGTATTACTTGAATTAATATTATAGAACTTTAGAGTCATTTATTAAATGTTTTTTTGGGATTCAAATTCTTTTTTAGTATGGTCTTGGTGTGATTTTGGGATTAAAAGAGGGTTTTTGAATGGGTTTTTGTTGTAAAACATTGTCATGCTTCTTGAAAGTGTTCTATAAATTTTTTAAATTGTTTAATGAGTTCCAAAAAGTTTAGAAAGGATGTTTATGTACAGTTTTGGTGGTTGTATGTCCCTAAAATGATTTTTTGAAAGATAAAGTGGCTAGTTTTGATTCCAAACTTTTTCAGAATGTTTTTGAAGTTTTTCAATGAGATTTATTAAATTTTGATGAGGGTGTGAAACATGTTTTTGGGTTGTTTCAATTGAGTATGATGATAAAAATTAATTTGAAGGTAAAACGATATTATGTGGCATGTGTTTTTGTTCTGTTATATGATGTGTATTATCTTGGAAATGTTTTTATAAAAATGTTTAAAGGAATTATTGAAGTGTTAAATATATGTTAAAAGTAATGTGGTATGTTTTGGTGTGAGTGTGATTCCAAAATGAATTTTAATGAAAAGGGTATTTTTTAACTTGTGTAATATACATGTGGGATATTTTCTGAATTTGTGATGTGGATGTGGTATTTTTATGTTAAAATTATATTTCATGTCTTGTTGAACTTTTTTGAGCACAAGAGGGAAACCCAAGTATCTAGGTGGGTGGACATGTACAAGTATGCTAGTGACCCCATGGGGGTTGTCCTTAGTTTCACGTAGAAATATTGACGATGACAACACTAAATAAACTATGATTATCATGATGTAGGGGGACCACTAGGTTATGGGTATGATCCCTACTAGTGGCTTGTGTTCTTGAGAATTGATATTATAACAGTTACTCTCACTGAGATACGAGGTACCTGGGACCCACAACGAGCAAGTGCCCATGGGTTATTTCCTTTTTCTTATGCTCATTGGATAATTTGTGCTTACTGTCAAAATATGGAATTTTTGGCTTGAAATTTCAGTATCTTTGGTATTTTATTTAAAAGTAATGATTCCTTAAAATACTCCCCATCAAAACTGTTTTTATTTAAAGTTGCATCCTTTAGAAATTATAACTAGCATTTCTTATTTACAAAACATGAAATATTTTCTTCTTTGAATGTTAATAACATGGAATCTCTTAGTGGTGGTATCCTAATGGGATTTGGATCATACCCTAATTTTACCTTTGGGTGTAAGTAGACTTGGTTATTTTTGTTGCATGTTTGGGTACATCTTTAGTGCCAATGGTTTGAGTTTTAGAAGTCCATCATGATGCGGTGTTTTGGATATGGCTTGAGGGCGGTGCCTCTTTCTATATAGAGTGTAACACACGAAGATTTCACAGTACGTTATCTCATTAAAGTAATTCAATATCTTGTGCTACACGCAACATCGAGTACGAGCACACCACAACTTACCAAACTAGCTGTTCAAAAAAGCGGTTATGAATATTATTAATTGCATTTTGAACCTTTTATAATTTATATTATTTTAACATCCATATTATGTCTTTCTTATACATAATATAAAAACAAATTCATTTTTTCAGATAAAAGAAGTATTTTTCAAAAAAATGAAATTTTACAGCCTTTTAATTGAGAACCCTTTTAAAAATTAATATTTTACAATTTTATATATTCAATTTACTAAAATTAAATTATTTTTTAGAATAGAGAAATAGAAATTTAGTTTGGAAATTTTTTTGGCACTTTTCTGATAACCTTTATATTTTGATAAATAGTGTAAAATACTATGTTTTAATTGAAAACAAATTTTTTAATCGAAATAATTTATAGCATTAAAGTATTAATTTGAATGGTTTTCAGGTATAATTATATTATATTTTTATCATTTAATACATTTTACGTCATTATAAGTAATTTTTCATTTAAATTTGACATAAAAACATATCAATCTTTTAATAGTTTTTAATATTTAAAAACATGCTTTTTCATTTTGACAATGTGAATTAATTTAAAATTAATTAATGAAACTTATAGGTTATGAATTTAATAAAATAGAAATCATTTTTGGATTTGTAATATCAAAATTAACTTATGGTGAATTTTTGTTATTTTTCTGAAAACATTCATTTTTTAATGAATAGTGAAAAACACTATGATATTGTTTAAAACCGACTTTTTATTTAAATAATTATTTATTTTATTTAAATTTATTTTAAGTAAAAATCAATTTATAATAACTATATAAGTTTACTGTAATTCATTGGAGTCATTTAATAATAAAATTAGATGTATAATTTTTTATTGAACTTTTTACCGTCTTAAACACCTCCTCGAAGCATTTTCAAATTTGCATAAAACATAATTTTACCACTTTTGTGAATTAATTTTAAAATATCCAAGAGACACAGTTGATATCTGTAAGTAAAATGTGGTTCAATAAGACAAAAATAATTATTGGTGAATAGTAACTTTTGACTTTTATTACCATGGTTAAAAATAAATA
The DNA here is from genome assembly GCA_963277665.1 of Viscum album. Lineage (NCBI taxonomy): Eukaryota > Viridiplantae > Streptophyta > Magnoliopsida > Santalales > Viscaceae > Viscum > Viscum album. The sequence goes on from OY728151.1 coordinate 574,098,721, forward strand.
GGGTAATTAAAGGTAAAAATGATATTATAATTACCCTAACATATGTCCTAATTCTATTGGATAAGTGTATTTCGACACAAAAACCCTTAGTAATAAAATATTATCATTTAGGTCGATTTGGATTAGATTAGGACATTTATTATTATTTTATTTAAAGAAGAGGTAAAAGTGTTAAATTCAATGTTTATTAACTAAATCATTTTTAATATAGGGTTATACATAAAATAAATTCTACTATAAATATTCATTATAAATATAAAAATATTTCCTAAATAATGAATTTTTATTTATAATTTTTAGACATTAAATAATTAATGTTATGTATGACACAATAATGATGCTGTAATTACATTATTAATTAAATATTAAAAAAATTGATATTTTAAATAAAAAAATAAATGTAAATTCAGAGTTATGATGAATTAAACTAATTTTATAGGTTAATATGACATTTTAGTGTTGATTTGATAACTTTTTTTCTAAGTGATAAGGTTTTTATAACATTCTCAAAAACAAAATACCAAATAATGTCAAAATTGACATAAATGGTTTTTAAAACAAATACTATATTATTGTTTGCTATATTATTTATAAAAATCTATTGTTTGTAAAAATGGAATAAATAATTATATATATTTTATTAATGAAAAACTTGAGGTTCTCTTGGATGTTTAGAGAATGTTTATTAATCATATAGTGTAAGAATACAAGAAGACACTGTAAAAGTTAAACTATTTAACTAAGAGTTAAATCTAAAAGATATGGTCAAAATGGTAACATAATTTTGTCTAATTCCATTTTTTTGAAATAATTTCTACCCATAACCACCCAAGTCTAGAAATAAATTCATTTGGAGCCATTATAAACCGAATATGATTGTATAATAAATTAATATTTTAATCTTTTCCTAAAGTGACCCTCACCCCTCTTATAAAAAGGAACTTCCCCTTCTCTAAAAATATCACCTGGAATGAAATTTGGCTCAGCCAACCCCTACCCAAATATCCACCCAACATACCACACATCCTCCTATAGGACTTAATTTGATCATAAATCCAACTTAATGATCCCTTTTGATCAACTCAAAAGGAAACACCCGAAGAAGAGGTAATAATTTCACCACTCTCTTTCAAGTTATTTTCTTCTTCCACTTCATCTTTATTTCTTATTTCCATAAAATAATAATAATTATAGTACCTTCTACATACTGTGATGTCTTTATAAATATGTTACAACCATATTTGTTATTCTAACCATCCTATAAATGACAATGTGACCATACGCGCATACGTACGGCTTACCGTCTCCACGTCGTGGTGTAGTTTGTTATTCAAACACTTAATTATTTGTATGAGTATAATAATGAGTATAACTATTGTAAATAATAAATATAAAATGATAATTATTCTTTATATATTATATTACATCTAATTACATATGATTTCACCATCAATATAATGATATTTTTGCTCATTCGTACGTTCAGATTTCCGTCTCCAGGATGCGATGAGATTCATTTCCTTGTTCACCATTCAACGAATATTATAAAAATATATATTATTAATAAGTATGTAATATATTAAAATAATAATTCTACTGGATATATATATATATATTTACTTACATATATCTTATTCACTTACTTCCGTTCAATACAATATGAAAACGGAAACAATGTTTTTGCGTATGTACAGCCTACCGTCTTCATAAACGGTGTTTTCCTTTTCATATATATATATCTATTATACATATTTATATTATATATATATGATATATAAATCATGTTTTATATTATTTAAGTATTTAAATCATGATCTACGTGATACGATCAAGAATAACATGTTAAAACACGTACGATAAAGAAAGCGATTATTACCCTAAATGTTAATTTAACATGGAAATAATTATTAAATGGATAATATAAAGTCATGAATGAATCATGAATGATATAATAAATATTAATATGTTTATTTTATGATTTTATAATATACTATGGTCATTATATAGGAGGTCAAACATACCCTCCACCAAAGGAAAGTGCAAGGTAAGGGTTAATTATAAAATCTCTTCATTATCCGAGGTTATTTTTACGTGAGTATCTACTAGGACCTATTTATCATCAACATATGTGTTTCAAAAAAATATTTTCAAAAGGAATATTTAAGGGTTTTTTAGAAGTTAATATTTAACTATATCATAATTTTAAATTGTTTAAATACTTATTCTTTTAAATCATTCTAATTAATGTCCATGTTTTCAAAATAGTTTTTAAGGATTTATTTATTTGGACATGAATGTTTTTAAAATGTTAATTTATTTTAAAAGTTTTAAAGTGGTATGGGACACTTTGATTCAAATATTAATTTAAATGTATTCCTTTCTAAATTTTGTGACTTTTAAATGTTTTCATGAAAAAGGGATATTTCTCTCAAAGAGTTTTACAAATCATTTTCAACTATGTCAACATCTTTTAATGGATTTTAAACTTATTTGAAGTTTATTTATTATGATACAAGTATTCCATATTGTATTGAAGGTTTTGTGATATTTTTTTTACTGTGGATGTGTTATTTTTATATAATTCATGGTTTATGGATAAAGTATTGACATTTTGTAATTTAGTTTTAATATGATTGTTTATGTTATGTTTAAAACTATTCATATGAGGAATGCATTGGACTTAATAAGTGATGGGTGGAGCCCGCTATAGATCATCAATGAATCAGTAGGTTTCATGACACAAACTAGTGTCTTGGCACAAGGCCTTGAAAAATATTATTTTTAGTCTTGGTACAAGGCCTATACTATGTAGTTATGATGTTTTGAAATATGCATTCCATCATTATGAAATTTGGCTATTTGATATTGCATGTGATTATTCGACTAGTAGAATATCCATGTGAATCAGTAACTGGTATTATTTGATTTTAATCGGCCATATTATTTAGAAGTTTCTGTTTAAAAGGATTATATTTTAGTCTTATAAATTTCTTTAAATGTTTATGCTAATTTTGGAATGTTTCTGTTATATTGTTATCCTTACTAAGCATCTGAGCTCACCCATTTCTATGTTTTTCCCAGGTTGTAAAGAAGTATATTATGACTGACCTGAAGGGATAACCTATGGGATATTAATGTGTTCAATTTAGACAATGTTTTAGTTTTTCATTTTAAAATTGTAATGTAATGTTCATGTATGTAATCTATTTTCTAAGACTGCTAAAATGATCGGTACATCGGGACATGATTCCTTGTAATCATGCCATTTTATTAATATAATGCACCGGATCTGAGTAACTGGGGTCAGGGTGTTATAATTGGTATCAGATAAATTTTAGCAACAACCATGGAAATATATTTATATAAACTTTAATTAGATAACATTACCCTAAGATAAACATAGAGGATTAGTATAGAATAACTTCCTAGAATTTTGGTAGTGTAGATATTTTGTGTATTTTCCAAAAAAATACATCCCTGTCTGGATATGAGCAGGTAGAGGTGTCTTTGGAATAGATGTATCTAGGAGTGAAAACTCTGACACAGAGTTTTGGGCTTGACCCGAGGTATCCTGGTACATGACAACGGGCCTTTCTACACTCTTGGTTACAACAATCCCGAGGGATATGATTATGATAATTCTAATTTTCATCACAAGAAATTATTAAGGATTTAGTAGTAAATACTTCCTTAAAGAAAACATTTTATAATTATATATTATATACAAAATCATTTCAATTTGAGTTAGGTATTTTACAAGTTTGGAATTAGGCATTGTGATTCATAAACTAACCTTGTGTATGCCATTGTTTAGGAAAGGCGCCTAGTAGAAGAAAAGAGAATTCCAGCAATACGCATGATTGAAAGATTAAAAAGGATCATATAATTCATGGTATTAAGCCAAAATTTTAAAGGTAAATAGTCTCCCATGTATTCTAATCATATAAAGAAATATTATAATGTGTTATTATGATGAGTAAAGAATTATCTGGGTCCTATGTATTTTAAGGGAAGCAAGAGAAGAAAAGGATGGAAGAGAGAAAGATGCATAAAGGGAAGAGGGGAAGAAGGATTTTCACATTTTTGATAACTGTAGAAGGAATCACCTTGATAAATGATTGAAGGGAATAGGATTTTGTCATAAGTGCGGAGAAAAAGGACACCAAGTATGTGATTACAAGGGTAAGAAAAAGGTTTCAAATGTAAATTTTTTCATCTACGAGGATTTGGGACACTAAGCGAATTAATTTCCAAATCATCAGAGTATACACCAAATACTTCTATTAGATAATAATCATGTTATGATACTACCAAATATTAATAGGAATGATTAGAGTTCTTATGTTGTTATTAAAGTTTTGTGTCATTTGAGTATTGTATTAATGATGTACATGTTATAAGAATTATCGAGTATATAAGGATTGTACTGTAGTACTATTTCATTAAGGATTTGAGATTGTGTGGTACCAAGAAAATTGACTCAATAGAAAGTTTAACTTTTTTGGAAAATACATGGTTAAAGGAAAGAAAAAAAATTTAATATGGTCCTGATACTGAGGTACTGATTTTGGAATAAGAGATGATTGATTTGGAAATATTTTATTGGTTATTATTGACATCCTTAGAATTGATTAATGGTTTGTTTATTCCATCATTTTTGTAGTTTACAACTTTTTTGGATATAAGGAGTATATCCAGTATTCTTTAAAAAATAAAGGAGAATGAATGTAATCAATATGGTTTTAGGGTAATTCAGGGCGTTACCGTGAATTTGGACAGATGTAATTTGGACAATTCTAAAGGTTATAATAGATTATGATTGAAATTGGATACTATTATTAGGGTTAAAACATTTCTTCAGATTATTTTTGGATTGTTATAAAAAGGATAACCTAGAGGTTAGGTGACAACCTGTAGCGTCCGACAAGTCCTCAATACTTGAACCCGCAACAGAAGGGTGACAAGGGTGCATCCCCAACCGCTGGCCTACGTCATGTCCTGGTTTTTATAATGTAGTTTTTCATAAAATTGTCTGACAAATGAATTAAAAATTCATTATTTTTGGAACCTCATATGATTATGAAAAATATATTTTTTTAGAATTCTATTATCTTTTGGAGTGAAAGATGATTTTGTGGTAGGAATTAGTTGAAGGATGAAACTCTAATTATCATGTATATATATATATATATATATATTTCTCTTATACTATGAAGAAATTAATTTTTAACCTTTAGGGAAGAAATCTTAAAACCAAAAATGTGTTATCCAAATAACTTATGTTTTGTCAAACTGGTGATATTTTAAATAGTCATAGATCGATGACTTTGAGGCCCCCAATTGTACCCTTGTATGTGATTAATGACGTCAATCACTTCTTATAAATATTTATTTTTCCCCCCAATTACATGTCTCCAATTTCCACTAATTTTCTCTTAATTGAGATGATAATTTGGTGGTGACTTTTTCATTTCTCTTTCACTCTTATTAATATTAATTTCATTAACCCAATTTCTAATGTGGGTTTTCCACAAATGTATTTTTCTATTTTTAACAATTTATTTTCAAAGAAAAATTTCAAATTCTGAGGACGTAATTTATTTAAGGAGGGGATAATTTAACACCCCAAGACTTTCATAGTACGTTATTTGATTAAAGTAATTCAATAGGTTGCACTACCTGTAACAATGAGTTCGAGCGCACCGCAACTTAACAAAATGGCCGTTAAAAAAGTGGTTATGAATAGTATTAATTTAAATTTGAATCTTATATACTCTATATCATTTGAACATCCATATTAGGTGTTTCTTAGACATAATATAAGAACAAATACATTTTTTCAGATAAAAGAAGTATTTTTCAAAAAATACAATTTTACCGCCTTTTAATGGTGAACCCTTTTAAAAACCAATATTTAACACTTTTATATTTTCAATTTAATGAAATTAACTTCCTATTTAGAATGAAGTCATAAAAATTTAGTTTGGATGACTTTTTGGTAGTTTTCTAATAACTTTTATATTTTCATGAATAGTAAAAATACTATGCTTTAATAGAAACCAAATTTTTTAATCGAAATAATTTATAGTGATAAATTATGAATTTTCAATGGTTTTGAAGTATAATTAGATTATATTTTTATAATTTAATACATTTTAGGTCATTATAAGTAATTTCACATTTTAATTTGAAATAAACACATGTCAATCTTTTGATAGTTTTTACTTTTTAAAAACCCACTTTTTGGTTTTGACAACATGAATTAATTTTAAATTAATTAATGAAACTTCTTTGGTATGAATTTGGTAAAATAAAAAACAATTTTGGATACAAAATATCAAAATTAACTTATGGTGATTTTTTGGTATTTTTCTGAAGACATTCAGTATTTGAGGAATAGTGAAAACACTGCGTTATTGTTTAAAACAGACATTTTATTTAAATAATTATTTATTATATTTAAATTTATTTTAAGTAAAAATTGATATATAATACATATATATGTTCAATGTAATTCATTGGAGTCATTTTATAATAAAATTAGATGTATAAATATTTATTGAAATTTTTACTGTATTTTACCCACCTTCTCAAAGAATTTGAAAGTTTGCACAAAACATAATTTTACCGCTTCTGTGAATTGAATTTCATTACTCCAAGAGACACGGTTTATATCAGTAAGTAAAATTTGGTTCAATAAGATGAAAATTATTTTTGGTGAATAGTATCTTTTGACTTTTATTTACCACAGTTAAAAGTAAATAGGGTAATTAAAGGTAAAAATGATATTATTATTACCCTAACACATGTTTTAATTATATTGGATACTTTTATTTCAACCAAAAATAACTTTAGGAATAAAATATGATCCTTTATGTCCACATGGATTAGATTAGGACATTTATTATTATTTTATTTAAGAAAGAGTTAAAAGTATTAAATTCAAGGTTTATTAACTAAACCATTATTAATATAGGGTTATACATAAGATAAATTACACTATAAATATTTAATTAGAAAGATAAAAATATTTTCTACATAATGGTATTTTATTTATAATTTTTAGACTGTAAATAATTAAATTTATTAATGACACAATGATGATTCAGTAATACCTTATTAATGAAAGATTAAAATAATTGATATTATAAATATAAAAATAAATGAAAATTGAGAATTCTGATGAATTACACTCATTTTATAGGTTAATATGACATTTTAGGGTTGATTAGATAAATTTTTTTTAATTGATAATGTTTTTATGACTTTTACAAAAACAAAATACCAAATAGTGTCAAAATTGACATAAATTAGTTTTTAAAACAAATACTGTATTATTGGTTGCTATAATATTTCTAAAAATATACGGTTTAGAAAAAGGGAATAAATAATATTATATATTTCAATAATTAACTACTTGATATTCTCTTGTATGTTTTGATTATGTTTATTAACCAAATATTATAAGAATTAAAGAAGACACGGTAAAATTTAATCTATTTAACTAAGAGTGAAATATAAAAGATAAGTTTAAAATGGTAACCTAAATTTGTGTAAATCCTATTGGTTGAGAGTATTTCAACCCATAACTTCATAAGTCATTAAATAAATTCATTTTGAGCCATTATAAACTGATTTTTATTGTATAATAAAATAATGTTTCAATGTTTTCCTAAAGTGACCCACACCATCTTATAAAAGGAAACTTACCCTTCTCTCAAAATCACACCTCCAAAGCCATTTGGATTGGCCAACCCCTACCCAAATTTCTTCCCAAATTACCTCAAATAAAGTTAGAGGCCTTATTTTGATCTTAAATCCAACCAATGGATCCCTTTTGATCAACTCAAAAGGAAACACTTGAAGAAAATGTAATAATTTCACCACCCTCTTTCAAGTTTTTTCTTCTTCCACTTCCTCTTTCTTTGTTGTTTCCATACCAAAATAATAAATCCAGTACCTTCAACATACATTGATGTTATTATAAATATGGTACAACCATATTGGTTATTCTATCCATCATATAAATGACAAAGTCCCCATACCTGTGTACGTATGTCTTATTATCTCCACATCGTGGTGTAGTTTGTTATTCAAACACTTAATTATTTGTATGGGTATAATAATGATTATAAAAGTTGTAAATAATAAATATAACCTGTTAATGATTCTGTATATATTATATAACATTAAATTACATTTTATTTCACCATCAATATATTGATATTTTCGCTCGTGCGTAATACGGATTACCGTCTCCATGACGCGATGAGATTCATTTCCACATTCTCCATTAAATGATGATTATAAAAATATATATTATTAATAAGTCTGTAATATATGACATAATAATGCTACTGTATATATATATATACATATATCTTATTCACTTAATTCCTTTCAATACAATATGAAAACAAAAACAACATCTATGCGTATGTACGGCCTACCGTCTCCCTAAATTGTGTTTTCCATTTCATATATATATATATATATATCTATTTTAAATATTTATATTATATATATATAATTTAAATATAAATCATTTTTTATATTCTGGAAGTACTTAAATCATGATCTAAGTGATACGATCAAGAATAACAAGTTAAAACATGTCCGATAAAGAAAGCGATTATTACCCGAAATGTTAATTTAACATGGAAATCATTATTAAATGGAAAGTATAAAGTCATTAATGAGTCATGTATGATATAAAAATATTAATATGTTTCTGGTGTAATTTAATAATATATTATGGTCATTATACATGACGTTAAACCTACCCTTGACCAAAGAAAAGTGAAAGGTAAGGGTTAATTCTACAATCTCTTCATTATCCGAGGATGTTTTTACATGAATATCTAATGGGACCTCTTTATCATCCACATCTGTGTTTCATAAAAATATTTTCAATAGGAATATTTTAAAGTTTTATGGAAGGGTATCTTTAACTATATCATCATTTTAAATGGTTTAAATATTTATTCTTCTAAATCAATCTCATTAATGTCCATGTTTTAAAAATGGTTTATAATAATTTATTTATATGGACATGAATGTTTTTAAAACGTTAATTCCTTTAAAAAGTTTTAAAGTTGTATTGTAATATTTGATTCAAAAATTTATTTAAATGTCTTACATTTTTTTTAAATTTTTTTCATGAAAAATGGATATTTCTCTCAAATAATTTTACAAATCATTTTCATCTATGTCAACATACATTGATGGATTTTAAACTTTTTTGAAGTTGATTTATTATGATACAAATCTTCTATATTGTATCGAAGGTTTTGCGATATTTTTGACTTTGGATGTGTTATATTTATACCATTAATGGTTTACTGATAAAGTGTTGACATTTTGTATGCTAGTTTTAATATGAATGTTTATGTTATATTTAAACCTTTTTATATGAGGAATGCATTGGACATAGTAAGTGATAGTTGGAGCCTGCTATAGCTCCTCGATGCATCGGTAGTTCTCATGAGACAAACTATTGTCTTGGAACAATGCCTTGAAAAAATCATATTTGTACACTTGGTACAAGGCCTTGACTATGTGGTTATGAAGTCTTGAATTATGCATTCCATCAATCTAAAATTGGCTATTTGATATTGAATGTGATTATTCGACTAGTAGAATATCAATGTGAATCATTAAATGGAATTATTTGATTTTTATTGGACTTATTATGCAGAATTTTATGTTTTAAAGGCTTATGTTTTAGTCTTATACATTGCCTTTAATGATTACGCTTATTTATTAATGTTTTTGCTAAATTGTTATTCTTAATGAGCATCTGAGCTCACCCCTTTCTTTGTTTAATTTTTCCCAGGATGCAAAGAAATATATTATAAATGACCTGTAGGGATAGTCTAAAGGATATTAATGTGGTCAATGGAGAAAATTTTGTTGTTTTTTTCATTATATAATATAATGTAACGTTCATATTTGTAATCTATTTTCCAAGACTGCTAAACTGATCGGTCCTTTGGGACTTGATTCCTTGTAATCATGAAAATGTATTAAAATAATGCACCGGCTCTGGGTAACTGGGGTCGGGGTGGTACATAAAGGTTCTTGGGCAGCTTTTTTTTTGTTTTTACCTTTGTAATAGTCTTTAATCATTGTTTGAAATTGTGTAATTCAGTTCTGAATTTTTTTTAAATGCTGTTTTGGTTTGAAAAATTCAGATTGGGTTTCTTGGTTTAGTTTGTTGTTTTATGTTAATTAATTTTGATAAATCGTTTGAAAAATTATTTTTACGAAACCCATGAACATGTTATAGACCATGGAGATTAGGAATTCCCTTTGGGACTTTCCATGAGTGGGTTTGTGTTCCGGTTTAATGGCGACCATATTCAGTTCGTGATAGTAGCCATGTACGAAATGATAGGTAGTTGGTTTTGTCATGAGGTGTTCCACCTGTCAGTAAGATAAGATAGAGTATTAGTGACCAGTAGAAATTTTTCAGTATTTTAGTATCCCCAAGTGGAAACGTGATGATGTTGTGATGTATTTTTGGACAAGGTTACCCAGATCACAACGATGTGGTTATTCTATATGGGTTTTTTTGGATAGGCTCATAAAGTTTGCTCACTTCATACCAATTAGGGAGACCTTCTCAGTAGATGTTCTTGGAAGATTTATATCCATGTGATTTTGTTCATTCATAAGGTTCATCATTCCATTGTATCGGATAGGGAAGCCTCGTTTAAATATTATTTTTTCATTGATTGAAGAGTGAATTGGGTATATAAGTAGTTTTGAACAAGAAATATCACCCTTTGATTGATAGTTAGTCGATGTTCACAAAATAGGTTCTAGCCAACATACTTAGATTATGTTTCCTTGATTATGGGGAATATTGAGAGAATAATATACCCTGATTTGAGTTTTTCTACAATATTAGTTATTAGGATTCTGTACATATGTCACCTTATGAATATTTTTACAATTAGAAATGTCGATCACCAATGTGCTAGTTAGACGAATGAGAGGTAGAAATACGCAGACCACTTCTAGTTCAAGAGTGTTTAGAGTAGGTCTAGTTGGACAGGAAGTAGATGGATAATGAATTATCTTGATAGAAATCCTATGATGGTATTCATTAAATGCATCTAGTGTTTCAGGATGGGTATCATGTAGTTTTACATATATCACTGAGGTTGGGTCACAAATGGATTCAGAGATATGGTAGGATTTTAACATGATATGTCAGTTCATTTGAGATTCTATTGAAAGGTAGCTTAGTAACCTATAATTTTTTCGTACATCATAAGTACCAAGCCATGTATGACATCTTTTATGTATCTCAGATATGTAATTATCACTCAGCCCCATATCATATTCTTCATCAAGATGAGGTTGAGTTACTAGTAGATGAATCCTTTGAGGATAATCCAATATTTATCATTAATCAGAGAATGAAATCTCTCTGATGAAGGTATGTTCATTTAGTTTTGGTGCTATGGAATCACATCCATGTGTATGATGAGACATGTGAGAGATAGGTAGATGTATATTCTTATTGGATGTAACTCTTTTTAAATAATTTTCCACAATCAAAAGAGAAACTTGAGGATGAGTTTTCTTAAGAGGGGGGTATGGTAATGTCCTAGGTTTTTATATGAGGTACATATCTTATGAATATCAGTCTAATTTGGTCTTTTTGGACTAATGTGAGGCAACAATGATGTCATATAAGTTTTAGGGGTTGTTTGGGGATTGTTCAGAGCATGAAGGCTAAGTTTTATATGTATAAGTTAGGCCACATGGATAGTAGAACCATTCTTCACAGGCCTTATAGTCACTACTAACGTTATGTGGTGGTCTAGGGATCTTTCTAGGGATCCATGGTTTGTTGAAATGATGCATTTAGGGCCGAGTTACCATGTGTTCCACATTCAATTTTTAGTGGAGGCTAAACACATGGTCAACACATGATTTTACTATCCAAGCACTATTATCAAGCAAGATGTGTCTTAAGGTGGATAGGTGATCTTGGTTGGTGCCTATTTTGGCCAACCATGCTTTTAAATTGTGCAACCTAGTTAAAATAGTGAAATGTATATTCTTCCCTCAAGTGTATTAGGTGTTTAAACCCTTTTTTCCATTTTTCTTTTTATAGTGGATGGGGGGGATTCTTCTATGATTTGATCTTATTTGAGCCTAACATGGGCTTTGATGAGGTTTTTTTCTAAAACTTGATTTGACTTACGTTTATCTTGTTGGTTAGATATCATTATGTAATTTATTCCTTTTGTACCTTTCTCTTTTTCTCTTATCCCCATTGAAGTTATTTTAGTTCTAGATAAAATACCCTATTTCTGGTTATTTTTCCAATTATTATTTTTTTTATTCCAATATAGGTATCTTTTGGAGCCAATACTAGATGAGTGTTATAAAATAGACTTTAGGTAGGTGTTCTATAGATTTTCAGAAAAATTATAGTAGTTTTATGGATATTTGTTCCGTATGATGGAACTTTTAGTGTTGATCCAAAAATTGATTAAATTCAATGGTTAAATTATTTAAACCTTTATAGGTATACCAGTTTTCCCCATGACATCAATGGAGGTTTTAAGCCTCATACTAGACCACCTAAGAGTTGTGTTTTTTATCTTCCCCGTGATTGACCAACTTTTTGGGTGTGTGTGTGCTCGACTTGGGTTGAGGGTTCATTTTTAATTTAAAAAATATATTGGAAGAGGGATATTTCTTCCATTATCATGTTATGAAATGATTTAAAATAGAGAACTAGATTAAATGGAAAATTTTTAATAATTTGGATGCACTCATGATTTGTATATGATTATGAAACAAGTTAACAAAATGGATTTAATTATATTGGATTCCATGGAAGAATCTACTCCATGGATCCTAATTAAATAGGAATCCCTGAAAATATATACTCCTTAGATTTGGATTACTTTGTATTCCAAGAAAATTTATACACCTTGGATTCGACTGTTAGTGATGCCCTGGATAGTTCAACTCTATAGATCCAGATTACATTGAATTCCAATGACATTGCTACTCCTTAGATCCAACATGCTTGGACCACCTTGGGCATGCTCCATGGACATGCTACTTAGGCTCTATCCTAGTCATTACTGATTTTTCAATAGAGATACTCCATGGAATGGATGAGTATGTCTTAGTAATTTAATACATTGGATCTAAGAGATGAAGGTATGACACTAGATTACATGGAATAATCCAAGTGTATACTTATCATGTTTTACAATTTGACCTCATTTATGATTTCTAGTTCACAATGAGCCTTATTAGGATGGAAAGAATCACATTTTCATGTATTACTCATACTTATTCATTTATATTATTGTTATATATTTCACACTAGTCATATGATAAATTAAGAATGTGTTTTTAAAGACACCATCAGAGGTGTCCTTCTGTGTATTATCTCACACCCTATTCGTGTCATCACTGGATAACTTGATAGACTTCATGGATAATAGTATATATCAAGTAAAGATCCCTCCTTATAATGTTCTATTGACCATTTCTTAATAGTAGTGTAACATAAGATCGAGGTATGTTCGTGATGCTACCTGGAGATAGTTTATTTTCATCTTTTTATAATTTTGACAATGTAATGTATTGAATTAGTGTTTTCAGGAATTTATTTACTTTTTATATTTTCTCATGATATATTCATCTTGTTATATTTGATATTTGATTCCTCTTTTTTTACTACTAATTTCATCTATTTTTTTAACTTCGATCATTGTTTCATAGTATGCTTCCACTTATTAATTCATTTATGATACAATTGTGTTAATATGATCATTATGGTATAGTTTCTACAATATACCATTACCTACCACCACTTCTAGTCATAATACTATAGAATACATGGACACCCACTTGACACTAAGTGACCCATTAGATCATGGCACCATTTAGTGGCTCCCAGGTTTGGATGTTACAACATATATAGATTCCATATTGATGTGACCCAAATATTGGGGTCAGTCACACATTCACCATCCTTTTTACCCTCATCTTCTATGTCCGCTACCTTTATGTCCCTGTTCAGGTATTGGAAACTTCTACATAGGGTAGTATTTATCATATAAGAAAGGGATATTTTATGTAGTATACATTAATAGAACTAAATATGTTCTCTTTATCTGAAGAAGGATCTCTTTGGTGGGGTGGTACTAGTTTTTTAGATGTTGAAGGAATGGAGTTTTCAAGTGTTAATTTTTTCATGGGAGATGAGTACAACTCCTTTTCTTATATCTTTTCTGAAATCTAAAGACTACATCCTCCTCTAATAGGCATATTCAATGATTCCTACCTAAGTGTTTGGATATTTACAGGATTGTGAAGGTATGAATTTATTATGGTATGAGCATAGTAAACTATCTTTTGAGTCATACAATTATCAAAAAATTTCCATGACTGGCTAAAAAAATTTCTTTTCAATCTTTTCTCTTGGTTCGATGATGGTTTCATGTGTCACCTATGATGGGTCCTTTCCCTGTATCACATGTCTAGAATCTACCGTACTCTGGAGGAGGTCTTTAAAGATAAATTCATTCGAGATGGTGTTTCCCAGTATCCTATTAAAAGGATAGTAGTTGGGTATTCAGTGAGTTTGACCTCATAGGGATTCATGGTATCTAGTTCTTTAAAGAGGTTACTATACATAGATTGGAAGAAATAATCAAGGACCTATTCAATGTATAAAGAATAAACATTGTTCACCCATTTCTCAAATCACATATGACCATGATATCTCATTTCTTCTAGCCATGGGATATTTTTTTATAGTTGCCTCTCGATGGGAGGTACCGAGTGATTCGATGCCTTCCACTTGGAAGGCCACTTCTATTGTTTTGAGGGTAACATTAGCAGTCTCTACCTTCCCATGTTTTTTACCTATGTTGTTGGTGTGGGATGAAATTTTTCTTGGGTTCACAAAATGATATTTTCTAGACATTGTTACCACTTTTTGAACACAAAAAATTAACCTAGATACTTCATCATAGTCAAAGGTGTTTTATCCTCATCCCAAATATTCTCAAAAATAATTTATAGTTATTAATCTTGTAAGATATGGTAACAGAGTGAGTATGTTAAACCCTTCCATGTGGAGATGAATTTAGAAAAACTCTTATATTCACATTGATTGAAACTTATGAGGTCTAAAATCATCATTTTCATTAACAAGGAGTTTAACTGATAAATGTATTGACAATAAAGTTCTTACCAACTAATGAGAGATCCTACTAGAATGTGGTTGTACCAAATAAATGTCGGACCTACTAGAGTCTATACGAAACATCTCAATTTTTTAATCTCATGTTCTTCTCAACAGAACATCCCTAGGTTTCATCGAGACACAAAGTGAAAGAGTTATTATTCCATGTCATCCATGACATTGAATTTTGAGAAAATTGGATTTTTGAAATTTGTCATGTTTAGAGTTTCACCACCCATTCATGTTATAGCTTTTTTTCAGGCCACATGGCAGAGTGTTGACTCTGGATAAATTTCATTTGAGTAGCTAGGGATTTTATTCCATTGAAGTCCTACAAAGGTATCACTATTTAGACAACCTACCATATATGGGGATTAGGTGAGGATTGATGATTTGGACCCACTTATATATCCCACTGATTTTTAGTTTTCAAAATAACAATATGATCAAACTAAAAGAGGAGGGGTTATCACCATAATGTAGGAAAGTCACAATCACCATAAACTTACTAATTTATGTATTCTGGTTGTATGAATAAAAATGAGTCTTGGTTCTTAAATAATTCCCTTATAGGTTTATTATCTCAGTTTTGATATTTTTAGGAAGGATATGTGATTTTGTTTAAAGTATATACCCAACAAGAATATTTACCCTGAGTAATTCATCATTGAGTTTTCTGATATTCTATATCTTATTCTCATATTTTTCATGTCATTCATATATGGAGGGAATTTTGGATCCAATGAGTGGTGAGTGGTATGTAGCCACATATTTATTTTTTTCTTTGATATAGTTATGTTGGGGAGGAGGAAATTAATCAATTAAATGTGATAGGTATTGTCCCCTTTTTTGATTCCTCGTACTTGAAACTCATTTTTTTTCATCCTGATCGCCTACATATTAAGGAGGAAATTTAATATTGCATCTCTATAAATTTATATCTTGGTACTCATAATTTTCTATATTGATGCTGACAATGTTCACAGAATTGTATCGAGAAATGGTAGTTATATCATTAGTCTCCATGAACTAGGGTGATTATGTACCACTTACTTATCATTCGAGGGTTGAAACAGGGTCATTTCCTAGCCCTTGACCATATTAAACCATCTTGGATTACAAACCTTATGGGTTTTGTCTGCCTTTTCCAAATGTTCCCCATGCGTTGGTTGGTAAATAGTGACCTTTAGGGAGTTTCTTGTCATACATTCTGAGTGGGCCCCAAATGAAAGAGGTGTGTCTTTTAATGGGAGGAACATATGGGATTCTAGCCACTATCATTTACATAATAGGCAAAACATTTTTTTTCTATTTTCAAAATCTGGTTTATGGGTTCCCGGTACCCCGCTACATGAGTCCAAAAAGCCACATTAACCAAAACATACAAACACCAAAAACACTAACCATGCATAAGAAACCACGAACCAGGGAACAAGGACATCATAGAAGATGATCAAAAACACCCAGTATTACCTTGAGCGTCCTCCGTCGCGACCATCGACATCGACCCAAATCCTCCCGTCGGAAAATTCCAGAGGAATTCACCCAGCCTTCAAGTGATGGAATGGACCCCAAGGATCCACCCTCGAGGGCGTCAAGAAAATCCAGAATGAGGATGGCCGTCTCCTAATACCATTAGCACCCTGACCACAGACAAACCAAAATAAAACCCACCAAACAACTTTAAAGAGAAAGTGAGAGACAAACCAAATCAGTCTGGTGCCGATGCCTCATAAGAAAAGGAAAAGTTACCAAAACATAGACTTAGCCTATTATTTCTTTCCTCCCTATAAATATTTCAATTCATTAGCCATACCTTAGAATCAGGATCTTCCCCAATAATGTCTTCAAAATGGTCCGCCATTTTATCCCATGTACGGATGAATTCTTCTTTGCTGATTTTCCTATCATTGATGCCTCTCATTAGGATCAAATCTTGTTTGTCAATCCACTTAGCCTGCTCGTTGTTGACCTCCACTCTTACAACTCTTCCCATCATATCAGCCTCTTCCTATGGGATGTCAACATATAGAAATTCTTCTACCATGTCCTCCTCGGAGCAACAGATATGTTCCTTTATGTTCTCTACCTTTTCAATAGAGCTTCCCATTTCATTGTTGTTCACCTTGATTAAAATCTGAGAATCCTCCTCCACCGCATTGAGAAATAACACCGGCAACTTCTTCGAAGAGTGGGTCTCCAAAGGTGGGGGGAGCGAGGAGTAATCCTTCTTCCCCTTCTTTTTAAATCCGATGTTGTTCTTTGGGATTGGGATCAATTCAGCTAAATGGTCCAGGTCATCCAGATTGGATTCCTCTATGCCAACCTCATCTTCCTCACCTGGTGTAATGTGTTCCAAAATCACATTCTCCTCTACTAAACCATCAAATCTGTTACATAGGTGGAATGATGTACGAGTCAAGCCCAGACCCCTGCTCTCATCCACCAATTGCAGCTCCCTTCCAGGTGTTGAACTACTTCTTCGACCAGCTTCCTCAGCCTGGTTGGCCTATAAGAGTCCGTTCCCCATGAACTGGTTCAGTCTATTCATTTCCTCTAATGTTATCTCACTGTTTGCACAAGAGGCTTGCTCTGTAGACCTTCCCACATTGAGATCTGGTTGAGAAACCCCTACAGGTCTATCCTATCCAGACCTGCTCAAGATGACTGGGGACTGGGTTGGAGAGTCCGCACCCCCTCGAATATTGTCATGTCTAGATCCCCCTTCTTCCCCAATACTAGTCTGGAAAGGCACCTCCATGACAGTCCCCTGCAACTGAGAAGGGTCACTACCCAGTGCAAGTGTCACTGCAGGTGCCTTCTCCTTGTCATCCAGTATCTAGACCGTGGCAGTGTTACTCCCAAGTCCCTGGGAAACTCCTGCCTCCTGGTTAAGTGATTCTACCACCCTCACTCTATAAATTAGGTGCAAAAGGGGGATGTATAGATTTGATTTTAGCTTACTAAAAATCGATTCCACCGTTGGTAAGCCCTGGGCCATCGACTTCTTCTGCACAGGTGAGTGTGATCGTGATTTCATCCGAGACACTTCCATAAAAGCAACTCTGTGAGGACCTGTACCGGCCGGAGCATGACCGAGAATCTCTGCTTCCTCATGCACCCCTAGTGCCTTTCCCCTATCCTTGTTCCTCCTCACAGCGGAGCGAGATCTCTTGTGACAACGTTCTGGCGAATGACACAATCACTTGCATTCTTGACAAAAGTTCGTCCAGGTTTCGTAGATGACTCATTACTTGTATCTGTATTACTCGCCCACCGTAATCCACACTTAATCAAATGGTTCTCTTGACACATCCATTTCAATACATGCGCGGGGTTTAATAGGGTGACAAAGCACATCAGTTCTACTATCCGAACACAAATACCTACCTAACAGATTTCCCAGCATGCGTATCACAACAGGATTTTGAAAGGGAAGGGGGATGTTAGGAAAAATAACCCATGTCGCCATAGATGGAGGATCCTGCGTCATATGAAGATCGAAAGACCACTTAAGAATCATGTATCTGAGACTATTAACACTGCCAGGAGCACCTGGCCAGGCCTTGTTGAGGTATTCTTCTGATGCAAAGTGTATCATAATTTTACGGCTATTGAGAAGGCCCATAGTCGCCCTGTCATGCAAGGACCACGCGCCGAAGATGAATCTGTCAAACGCATCCACTGAGGGTCGTCGCTGGTGAAATATCGCAACTAGAGTATGCTTCAAAACATTAGACGATTCCAAGAACTCCGTAGTCGAAATCTGAAGGTTAGGGCATCTTTCAAGAAAGTCCAGGACTTTCGGTCCAAGTGCGATTTTAGGGAAACAGGAAAGCAAATCCAGATTTGAAAAATGAATAAAGGAAGAGAACACTCCATTTAAGGACGCCGATGGTCCCTCCCCCAACAGTTGGGGAGGGACCGGCGCAGCAGCCGACGTCGTCACGGGGAAGAACTAGGGTTCTTCGGGGGAAGCAGTCTCACAACGAACTACACTCTATTTTTGATTTACATAATAAACTAGATAAAACATATTCCTTTTGTGGTGATGATAATGATCAAATTTTGATCAACCCTATGGGTTGGGAATGATTTGAGGCCACTATTGGCACTTTTAATCTTCTTTCTTTGGATCTTAAGACTCTATTATTTTATATGATGTCTCCTATGAAGGAAATTGTTATATGAATTCCCCCAACCCTATAGGATGAGGTTGATCTAGAACCACCTCCAATTTCTCCAGGAACCCTTAGAGTTTTATGATCTTGGAAGTGGAGATTGGGGAAATAATTCCCCCAGTCCAACATGCTGGTTTTTCTCTTGGATTGCTTTCATAAAGGCCCCTACAAATAAATACATGATTTTTTGAATTTTAATTCATGCATGGGATGTGTGAAATGGATGCTTGTGATGTGATTCCCTTCCTATGGGATGTTGTTGGGTAATCCATGAATTTGGATTCATGGTTTGAGATGTGTTTCCATTTTGTTTAGAGGCTGAGCCTAAGATTTTTTTGGTGTCCCCCTCTCGCTATTCACGATGTATTTTATCTTCAATGTAGGGGATCTTCGTTGTATTTTCCAACTAAACCATTCCTTATATATTCCCATGATTTCTCCTATGTATATAAAATTTTAGGATTCCATATCCGATGATTTATCTATTCAAGGGATGTGGCGAAGTGTTGTGATCCATAATCACCCCATCATTAGATACAAATTTCTAAAGCGCTTCTACAATAAACATTCAGAGAGTTTATGTGGTATGTAGGAATGTTTTTCATATATCTTTTCGACACCTTTTTATTCTATGGTCTCAATACATAGGGATAGTGGATAAGTCTATTTAAAAAAAATATTTTTTATGACATAGAGGATCCCTCGTATCCTAGCTAAGGGTTGTGTCTAGCCTCTAATCGCTAAGAATTTACACACATGTTCTCATGTAAATATGGCACACCAATATTTTTTATTTCATTTGAGTATTCCAGATTAGAAGTTCCATGGTCTAAAACCTAGTTGGGAGGCTTTTTCCAGCTAACTCCCTCTATTTTTCAATATCAGGTTCATCCTCATTTGAATCATACTCTTCCACCTAGCCAGGCCATGCAGGTAACTTCTATGGGTTACCTGCTAACCATGGTGAGAAGTTATTGATGGTTTAAGTTCATTATATATTGTTAAACTTGATTTTTTGAATAAACCCCCATATAAATGTGTTTATGAGAAGAGAAGACTTGATTACCACAACATGATATTACTATGGGGAGATTTTCAATGCCATATATCAAGAGTGGAGTCACTATGATCCATATTTATTATAAATTGAGGATCATTATTTAGGTATTTTACCCCTTCTCCTTTGGTTTAAGATTTAAAAAACCCTTGATGTTTTTAAAATATGCGTTATACAACCTTGAAGAAACTATAATTGATATGATCTAGAATATGAGCCTCATTTTGTGTCATAGCTAGAATATGCTAGCCTACCTTTTATGTTTGAGCAGGGATATGTGTTTTTTCTATGAATTTTTTCATAATGTGTTGATGATCATCTGTTATTGTGGTGATATGATCTCAATACTAGAAAGATACTAGAATATTCCGATGAGAATCTACATCATTCACTGAGATATGAGCTTGCATGTGGGTAGGTGTCGGAGTATGTTGGCCAGACCGATATGAAGTGGGGATATGATGTTGATTCATATATTAATTTCATATCTGAATATTCTAATTGGAATTTTTATGTGTAGAAGGGATATGATTCTCCTCTTATATAGCATCAGAAGGATACTCGTGTAGTATTTCATTAGAGAAGGTAAGAATATGAGCCTGAATTCTGTAGTCTATTGGAACATTCCATGTAGCTTCATCAAAAGGTATATGATCCTCCACAAAGATGATTTCCAAATTGTACTAAAGAATGTTGGATGAGTGGGGGTATGATCCCAGTCATATTAATTTGGAGTATTCCTTTGGATTTCTTAGATAGGAATGTGTGGTTTTCTTTATGTGTTTTATAACCTAGGTTCATGAGCCCCAATCAGAATGGGAATATGTGCCCGATTTTATGCCTCATTTTTACTGGAATATGTCAATAATCCACTTGGAAACAATCAAGATTTTGAACTTTATCTAGAGCAACGACCAATTGATAATGATCATGGTGATATGATTATATTGATATTGGGATAGGTATATATACCTATCCAAGTATCAGTACCAGTGCTCAAAAAAAATCTGATAGAGATCTTATGATGTTTCCAGAATATTATGACACTTTAGCAGAGTGTGTGTAGGAATGTAGACATACATGTTCTCAGTATCTAAGATATAGTTGTATATTTATTTAATATAAATATGTATATAATTCTACTATTTTCCTCCATGAACCATCAGGATATGCTGATGGGATTCATGCATTGGGAAAGGATATGTGTCTCCCACATGCTTACTATAGGAATATTCAGGTAGACTTGAATCGGATGAGAAAGGATATGAGCCTTCTTTTTTGCCAACATTGGAATATGATAATGAGATTCATTAATGTATATGGGAATATAATCCCACTCTATTTTATTGGTAGTTTTCTACTCTGTGTAAGATATCATTGGTTCCTATGAATGAGTGTCCATGATGGAAACCTATCAGATAGTTCCCTCAGTAGGTGACGTCATGGAACTTTAAGGATGATGCTAGTAATTGTGGTATAAGTATATCTCCATGGAAGTTCCTATAGTTGGATGGTGTTTTGGTTGACTCCTTGATCCACCTTATAAAGACAAGGAAGGTGTTGATTATAGCACTTTAGAGATAGGCTCATAAAGAGGTAGGTATTGGTGACTCGCATCACATGCTTCATTGAATATTTCATTGAATGAGGATGAATTTTCAGTTTCAGTATTTGGATACCTCAACATTTATACTCTAGGGTCAATATTATGCCATAACATTGTTATTCTAATCATTTTGCATTCACCACCTAAAACTAATGGTGCCGGGTCAGTGATACCATTTTTCACCCTATAGAGTTTTTTGTCATAATTGGGGTTATAGAACATTATATTGATGACGACATGATCTTTGGTTAACGTTGTGTTAGTGATAGTAGTATCTGGTGTCATAAAGACAACATGGAATAAGGCCTCACTACCAAAAAACTAGGTTTCCATAGGGCCACCCTTTATCATCACTAAAAAAATCATTGATAAAGGGAACTTTTAACATTTCTAAAAAATCACTGTTAAAAGTTACCCTTTATAATAATTGTTTTAGCATCGTTAAAGGGTCCCCCTTTATCATCACTTTTTAGTAGCTTTGATAATGGGGGGAAGTGATTTTTCAGTGCTTTTTCCTAGTGCTGATAAAGTTTATATTTCAAAAAAACTAAATTTTAATGAAAATAATATATTGATATATAAGTATATTTATATTGATATAAATATAATAAAAAAATTTAAATATGTTTTAGATAAGTATACATAGACTATTAAATTTAATATATAAGAAATTTATTGAAAATAAAAAAACATATTTCAAAGAATATTATTAATTAATAATTTGATAATTATCATCGACTAATAATAATTTAATAACAATTTGGAGACACAAAAAATAAAAAACCATTATTAAAATATCTAAAATAAGTTGAAAATGTAACTCAATCTTCAAACGACCATAAATATTGATCTGAGTGTCTGTTTGAGCTCTACATCATATAAAATTGAAACCTGTGACGATCTCTACATGTTATGACCCAAGGAAACCATATGTCACATTTGTAGAGGAAAATAATGGCCTAGAAGGCATCCAAAACTTATTTTTGTGTCCACATACCCAATTTGTTTAGCATTCGACAGAATTTCAGCCTCGTTTTAGGGGATATTTTAGACCTTTTTCACTGCGGAGTAAATTTATTCTTGGTGGTCGCATTTATATTAATATCATGGCTTTAAAATTTTATCATTTTTCATAATGCAATATTACTTATAATTAATTATATAATAATATATACATATTTTTTTAAATATTCAACCATAAAAAAATATTTTTATAAATAAATACTTAATATTATTTATATATAAATTATATTTCTCAATATATAAAGATTATATAAATAAAAAAAATACATTTTTGTTAAAATACAAATATATTAATATTTATATACCTATATGATGTTTTTGTGTGTGTATATATATATTTTTGTGTGTCTGTATTGTCAAACTGATATATATTATCTATATATTCTAAACATATGTATATACATATTAATATATAATATTTTGAAATATATACAAATGGGTATAATTATACTTAGAAGTACACATAAAATATGTGTTTATGTGTGTGTTTTATATATGTATTTATTTATCTATAAACACACACAAAAAACTGTATTTTATAAATGTAGTTTTCAACTTAACGTATAAATATATATTAATGTATGAATAAATTTATCAATATATAAATATAACTAAATATATATTAATATATATATATATATATATTAATATACAAATATATATATATATTAATATATGGATATATATATATATATATATATATTAATATAACTAAACATATATATATATATTAATATCAATATATATACCAATATACGAACAAATATAGCTATATATATATAAATAAATAGATATATTTATAAATTAAGAGCATAGAAATATGGTGGAGTGGTAAAGGATTAGGGGCGTATAAAATAGTTCCTGAGTCAAATCCTGGGGAAGGAAGGTCAAGCACGAGGGTGGGAATAATTCATAGCGCTGTTAATGGGGGGGGGGGTTGTTATAGTGGGGGTGAGGTAGCTGGGGCATGCTGGATCAAGTGATGGGTGGGGTGAACTTGAAGGGGGATTCAAGTGCTATTAAATACCCTCCCTGAATTGTAAAAATATATTTTTTATTTTATTATGTATTTTAAACTTTAATCTGTGAAAAAAAGTGCTGATAAAAGGGGTCTTTTATCAGTGCTAAAAAGGGATGATAAAGGAACCTTTTATCAGCACTTTTTTATCACTGAAAAAATGTAACCCCTTATCTTGTCCTCGATTAATAGTTATTTTATAGCACTATTAATGCCCTTTTCTAGCACTGATAAAGTCCACATTTGTAGTAGTGCCTCTAATTACTGCATCTTTACAAGTTTGAAACATGAATAATTTTCTATGTATACTTTACTAAAGCTTTTTATCTTGTTGTTTGTTCAACCATTTTTGTGAGAATTGTAAAAAAAATAAAATATTTCATGGGAACACATATTATGTCTTATTATTGAGAGACATCATGTAAACAGGACAATTTATTTGTATAGGAGATTAAAAATAAAGTGTCTTAGAATGTGGTCAACCAATAATTTTTATTATCTAAATGATTCATGTCAGATACACCATCTTTTCAGGGGATTTTTATTATATATACAAGTTTGGGAAACATGATGCCTCACACCGATGGTGACTTAGTAATCACATGCTTTCACACCGGGTTCACAATATTTGTTTTTTATGGATCTTCTTGTTTGAATGTTTAATTTGAAGTGCATTATATAGTTTCACAAAAAATTCAATTGGTAGGTTTTATCTAAAAAATTCCCAAAAGTTCCCACATCCATGGTGAATTACATGCCTTCTTTCCCAAGGTAGTAATTATTTTGGGGTTTCAAACCTAGTGGAACTGAGGAACTCACACTGGTCGAGAGGAAGGAAGGTCAGCCTCATCACACTATTTTGAAGGGAATTATTTCCTACATTTGGAATCTATTATAGATTAAAGATATTATCATGAATCTCACCCAAATCCCAATATGGGATTGGTTACCCTAATAAAACAACTAGGTGTCAAATCTCTTTATATGAAAAGGGGGTTCTATTAATGATTCAATTTTTATATATCAGAAGTTATTCATCTGTTTCTTATTATTTATTAGTAGTGGGTAGCTAATTGTATTTTTAATATGTATAATAATGCACTATAGATTTTATTATCATTTAAGATGGTGATTGTTATTTCTGAAATGGGATTGATCCTCCAAGAGTCATCCTATGTATCCTTTGAGAAAAGAAATCAGAACCCATGTAGTTCATTTAGATCAGATCCATTCATTTTAACATCATGTAGATAAGACTTATACTAGTACACATAGGTAGTGGGTATAGAGATCGATCCTTAGGAAAGAGTCTTATATGTACTTCATATAAAATGAATAACAGTCTTCATAATTCAGTCTATCCTCAACCCACTGATGGGTGGGGACATATAATTAATACTTGTGAGGTTTATTGCCTCATAGTTTAATAATATGTGAATTCCAGTGGTTTTTACACTGATTTGGATTCCCATTAAATGATACAGTTGTATAATGTTAATTAATAGACATTACATAGTAAAGTAACCCTTATTTTTAGAAACATTATCATTGAAAATTACTAAATCCCTATGAGACATGCTCGGTGTGAGAAACAGGATAAAAAATGATCTGGAACATTGATCTAAGATGGGGGACTTACATGTTGAACCAGACTTGATGGAGTGTTTGATATATAGATCGGTCCTTAAGAAGGTGTTTTGTGTATCATGTTTGGATAGAAATCATATTACTCATAGTTTAAATTATTATCATCCCACTGATGGATGAGGAATAATGATAGACTGATAGGGGGTGGGCCCTACAGACTAAAGGAAATGTAATATCATAGAATTGTGTCGATGTGGATACACATTGGATGATATCAAACCCTTATCCTTTGAATGATAAAGATTAGGAACCATTATTTGTTTGTTGAGCATGCTTGGATGGAATTAGGATCCAGTAATATCTATATTGTTTCACAAGTTCCCCTCCCTATCCAATTATGAACACTTCCTATATGAAGGGGGATTTCTTGAACAATGACTCATGGGTTGAGGGTTTTAGGGTTTGAGGGAACACTCGAAAATATTCATGATGGATAAGGATTGAATGTATAAGGATTTATATCTAACAAAGAAATCATGTATTATGATGTATACCCGACATGTCTAGAATGTCTACCTGGTATGTTTGAGGATATCTTTCCTAACATGTCCAGAGTGCCTAACTAACATGTCTGAGGATGTCTTCTTTAAAAGGATGAAATTTACAAGGATCTTAACATGATGGATGCTAACATGTCTGGAGGACCTCACATGATACAAATGAAATAATTAGAAGGACTTTTCATGATTTGTACAACTAGTTTGTAGGACGTCATGTGACCTGTATGAAATGTTAGGAGTACTTTTAATGACTGCGATAACATGTCCTGAGGTGTTCACATGACCTGGTTGACATGTACGGAGGAATTAAAGTGACTAGTCTGACCTATCCAATGGTTTTCATGTGACCCGGTTGACATGTTCATCGTTCATCACATGATTTGGATGACATGTCTTAAGAATGTAGTGTAATCTAGATGACATGTACTCAGACCATCATGCGGTGGGTGAGTTGATCACATGAAGTGAATGAACCAGCCTTATGAAAATAAGTGAATCTATATTATCATGAATATTCCATCATTTTATGCTTTAATAAAATAAATACCTTAATTTTATTTTGGATTCGGCCTCCTAAGGCCTCATGTGATCAAAGAAACACATATAAACTTATTCACTCGATCTAAATGAAATTATGTAATTCCTTAACATAATCAATGTAGTTAGAACATGAATCACATTACCAATCCTCATAATTCTTTAATTTATTCCTCGAGATTACCTAGTAGAAGACTCCAATGATCCACTTTGAAATGTCCTCTCTAGCCGCTGCACCCATGTCTGTGTTTTTTCTATGTTGAGGGGGGGGGGATTTATAGGCACCACAGACCCAAATAATTTTAACTTCACATGATTCGTAAATCTCATATATTGGATTGAGTCTATGGAGGGAGTGTCACATCATTAATTTTGTGTGATCTAGTCGCATGTCATCCATGACATCATCTTTCCATCACATGATAAACAACGATCACATGATCACTACGCCTTTATTATATTTATTGTACCCATGTATTCTCGAATAGAGATCACTTGATCAAATCAACATGTCAAATGGTCTTCCAAATATTATGTTGAATTTATGGGGATGCTGGTGATATCAAGCAGTCATATCGGGGGGGGGGGGGGATTCGCATGATCGATAAACTGATCACGCAAAGCACATATCGACTTCTCAATGAAAATAGTGTAACTCATATTCATGCCATATTTTTAATAATTTATTTTTTAAATACTACTGAGATATCCCATCAATTTTTTGTCTAGAAATCACATGATAAACATAAATTTTGGATATCCTTTACATGATGAAGGTGACATGTCCAGTGGCCTTCAAATGATGAGGATGAAATGTACTTGGGTACATTATTTGATCTATGGACTGATCACATAGACTATATTATCTTTTCCAATTAAAATTATCATAAATCATTTCACATGAAGATTCGGAATTTTCAATATTTTATTTTATTAATCATATGAAAATTTTCTCATTAGGTTTCTATCATGGAATCGCAGGATCAAACTTACATGTTAGATATCCTTTGAATGATGAATTTGACATGTCAAGTGGCCTTCATAGGATGATTTTATAATTTTCTTGGGGATTTTTCATGATCCATTGACTAATCACATAGGCTATATGATCCCCTCACAAAAAAAAAATCAATGCATCTCTTTTTGAATGAATCATCCACCTTTTCCAAAATTAATTTTATATATGGGTTGGGAGATTGGAAATCATCCATCATTAGACTATATCATGATAAAAACGACAAATCTATGTGACTTTTCACGATCATATAGTCTATATAATAGGGTATAATGTGATTAGGAAGACTTTTCATATGGGATTCATGTGATCAAGAATAGATCACGTGAATTACATAACCCCATCATGCGTTTCTTCTAGGGTAAAATTATTTATATAACCCATGTTCCCAATCCCCATGTATCCATGATACTTATTTATTTACTTTTATTAAGATAATAGTTCAAATTATTTGAGTATTTATTATAAAAAACATGGTCTTTGTTACACACTTTAACAATATTTATTACATAAAATTACACTTAAGACAACTCTAAGGATCGACCGGTCTAGTATCTTTGAAAATTAGGGACATTAAATGTCAATTTAAGACATAAAAATACAACATCTTTATTGAAAACTTTCTTTACATGACCCCAACATTCCATCGTACATAGCATTTCATTGGATAACCTAAGGACATACATGTAAAAAGGGTGATATATAAATCCTAGTATGGGAGAAAACAAGGAATAACACGAAGAATAAAATACATGTTAACAAATATACATATCAATGGATCATAATAGAAACATGAACATAAAGGCAGGATATAACACGATTATCATAACATTGAAATGTGGCATCAACATTTAACATGATATTATATTGTTCCAAGACTCATTGCACATAAGGAATAAGTAAACCCTCATTTCACTTGAATTAGCATGAGTAAATCTTCATTGCACTTGACTTAACTTGATACTAATCTTTAGCCAATTCATTAGAGTGCTATCAAGGCACACCCTTCTTAATCATTTCATTTCCTACATAAGTGTTCCAAAAGGATCATATAAAATGGATTCATAAAACATAATCATTTATTCCACGATAATGGAATGTGTAATTCATACATGAAACTATATAATCAATAATTAAATTTTCATAAAGGTGAATACAATGGATAGAGAAATGGTCATGGTATTTACTACACAATGAATTTCACTTGGAAATTCACGGTGCAATTTTGGTCACATAATGTTGTGACATAAGAATTCATCAAAATGGTTGATGAGAGTGAAAGGGGTGTATCATCATACTTAATTTAAATGGAATATAAGTGGGTTCATATAGATACATGTCTCAACATATATAATGGAATTTATATTCTGAAAACAAAATAATTTCTTGAATGTAAATGAGGGGAGAGAAATCCCTTATGAAATTTTGGCATGGTAATGAGTGTACTTGGGAGGCATTAATTAGAGAGAAATGGTTATTTGATCATTAAAATATAAGGAGGGAGGTATATAGGAGGTGAAAAATCAAACTACTGTTTTTTTAATTGAAAATATAAGGTTATAGAAACATAATGATACTTGGACAAAAAATGAGAGAGGAAGAAATCCCTTACGTGAAATTGTGATCCCAAAGGCTTGGGAGGGGATTTAAAGAGGATTTTTGGGATCTTGGGTCACCTTGGGAGGCCGTTAAGGAGAGTATTTATAGGTAGAGATGTGAGACATGGGTTTTTAGTGAATGTAAGTGGGAGATTTGGTGGGTTTATATAGGAAACAATAGATAATTCTTTTTTATTTAGGTTCTGGATACTACACATTAAATTAACAAAAACCAAAAACCAACCCATGTTTTTGCCCATGTTTTTTTCAAAGGAGAGTGAAAAACATTATTTTATAATTCCAATGGTCTAACATATCAAAATATTAGGCTTTATTATGTGTAAGTGAGTCACACTCTCAAGGAAGTCATTTTAAAAAGTTAAAATGTTTTATAAGTCATGGAGGGTCTACTAAGGCACCATAAATTTAATCAAAAAAATATAAAATAGAATTTTTCTTTAAATTTAAAACATATATTGGATGAACATAACTTTTATAGTATTTTATTATATCACTTTTGGGACATGATGATGTTATAAAACACATTATATTTTATAATGATATTTAATTTTTACCCAAAAAATCGACTATGTTAGAAAATTATGAAAAATTCACCATTGGATAATTTCACCATCCTGATTCCAAAAAATAATATTCATTTTTAATAAATAATTCTATAAATATGTGGAATTTTTTAGTTTAAAATAAAAACTGGAGTTTATCAAAAATCCATTGGTTTTGAAAGAAACAGCTTTCCAACCTAAATAAAAATTACAATTGTATTCATAAAAATTATACGATTATTTAAATTTAATAAAAATTAATTTATTAAAAACATTTTATTAGAATAATATTTAATTAAAAAATCCATTAATTCATCAAAATATATTTCTTAATTTAATATTTACTATAAAAATAGAATTTTTTCTTTAAAAAATATTTACAAAGTAACAATAATAAAATGAATATATATTATTTATTATATAAAAAAATAATGAACATAATCAAAATTCTAGGGTCTTGTTACATAACGCATTATAACACCCGCATAAGACCTATGGGTAAGGTGTTCGATGGTGAAAGACACTTGGGGTGGCTCAGATAACATCACTAGGGTGGTAATCTCTATTAACTTCTACTTCTCCCGTAGGCGGTTCTGTTAAAGTTTGACGTGTTGAAGATCGACTTGGGCTTGGTCAAGAGTGAATCCCAATGATGCCCCCTCCTTTATGAGCACTGAAAAATGGTATTCATATGGATAAATTCTTCTAGATGAGGCCATCTCTTCTTTTGTCTGAGTAAATTTGATTTGTTAATTCCCTATATATATACTAATCATGTGGTCACTGTTCAATAGCTATATTGAAAATGCTACCAATTATTTACGCTATTTTATAGTCCAAAAACACAAAACCTAGGATGTGCATATTTTATACAATAATTTGACATAATAAGACATTTAATTAAATCCATATAAATTTTCATTAATTAAATTTGGGTCGTTAAAATTATTCAATACATAAATGGTCAATTATTATTTGTCAGGAATCAACCTAACCAAAAAATGAAATAAAAAACTATGCCAAAAAATATAAAACATCCACAATTTAAAAAAAACCACAACCAATTATTCAAATAATAGATTTTAAATTCTAAAAATATTTATTTAGAAAAAATTAAGCCCGATGTTTACATCATAAAACTTATTTCTCACATGAGGATAATGTTTTCATCGCCTGAGGACCGTCAAATCATCATGAATTGATTTTATTCACCGATGACTCTATCACTGCTATAATCAAACACCACTATAGATGAACAACACTAAACTAGAATAAGAACACTAAAAATTCTTCTACATTGATAATTAGATGTCAATAAAACCTTCAAACTAGTAAAAAATATATAAATAAACCACCACCATTAACAATAACACTAATTAAATCAATATCAAACAATAAAGACAACAATTAATAGAATCAACCATCATAGATTCAAAACAATAAACCAAAGATCTTCAAAGATCATATCTATTAAAAAGGATATCACTATGTTGAATCCAATCCTTATCTAAGGCCACTAAATGATGATATAGTATAAACATACCCAAAAATATAATCTAAGGTGATCGTAGGGTAATAAAATAATTTAGACTTTCTAAACACCAAATAGTTAGAGTACATCAATATGAGAGGAATCATTAAAGAAAAAATCCGCTATGAACACCTACAAAAAACATCGTTATAAACCTAGAACCAAAAAAATGGGACCCATAAAAAAGGTTTAGGTGGAAAGAGAAGAGGAAGAGTAAAAGGAAAATAATCACAAGCCTAAAAAATTAGGATAGACAATAGGGAGTGGATGAACGATAGAACCCAAAACATCCAATACAACTAAAGAATTCCTTGTCAGATACAACACATTACCATCCCAAAATTTCAAAAGATCTATAGAGTTAATCCAATATAGGATATATTCATCATGGTTCCAATAAAAAGAGTAATTTTCATATATGTTTAGGTCCTTGAAGCAGTGATAATTCCAAACATTTATAATCAAAAAGGGATGGAAGAATTAATAATATAATAAAGGTGATAAACCCACATTGAGATGAAAACAAGTGGAAGAGTGGGTGGGGGGAAGAAAGAAATTAGAGAATAGACAGAAACCATGGGGGGATAATGAGGAGGAGGGGGAAGTATTACTGGGAAGGATCCCTAACTTGAGGATAAAATAGGAGACCAATAGAGCGGAGTGCCATATCATAAGATTAATTCCTCATTGGACAAAACATATATAAATTAATGATCTCCAGTTGGATAGATGTTTGAGTCAATGATTAAATTTATAATGAATTAAAAATATTCTCCTATTGTAATGTCAAACACATATAATTTATATCCCTCATTAGTATAGGCACATCATGAAGATTCCCTCCAAAGTTACAATTTCTCATATTTTTCAGACTAAGATGACCAAAACAAAAATTCTACAACTGATTTTCCAATTTTAATATTATATAGAATTAATTTATACTTCATCATCCATAAAATAGGTTGCATGTGTTCACTGTTTTAAAATAAATACACGTCCCTATTTAAATTTCTTCACCAAGAGACCATATTTTTTAAACCAAACTCTATTGACTTCATCACAGAGCTGAGATAAACATAAGAAATTGTGTTTTTTTCTATCAACATACAATGTGTTCTTGAAATTTAGCATAAATATTTTCAATAAGTTTTTACATAATGCCTTTTATTTTAAGTGACACATCACATAAAAATGCCACTAAGACATCCTTGAACTTTTCTACTTCCTTTAAGAGATTTAATTTTTCTTTAATAAATGAATAAAATCGACTATCCAGAATATATAAACATTATTATTGTGGTTCTTTGAGTGAAACATAAAAAACCAATGATTTCACTCTTCTTTTGTATTTCTTATTATACATATTTTTGAGTATTAAAATTCATACTTAGTTGAGTAGGTAAAATGATGATACATTTTGTAACAAATTTACTTGACTGGTCCGACCTTCCAAAAACCACAACCAATAGTTATAACTTATTCTCATCATTAATTATAGATTGTTATAAATGATTATATACTTTTATTTTATCTAATGGATCAAAACACCCTAAAAACATTTATCCCGATTCTTCTATACTATTAAAAATGTTTTTATTTTATCCAATATGTACTTAAAATGTTTCTAAAACATTCACAATGCCAGAAATATCCATAAAATGCATAATTTATTGGAAAATAACTTGTTTTTTAGTTGTTGACACATGTTCTTGTTCTACATTTTTATCATCAAATTTTATTTTATTTTTTAACTAAAATTTATTTATTGTCCCAACACTTTCCTCTTCACTCTGGATAATTTTTTTAATTTTTCAAGACACCATTATGTCTTTTGAATCACTATGGTCATCATGATATGACTACATACCTCACAGTGTAGAAATGTAGTTCATCTAATTTCTTCTATATTTTTTTCTCAATTTATGGTTGGGAAATATTATTCATGGTGTAACCATTCTTTTTTTTCATGTCATAATGATGAAAACAAGATATATTCTTCAATATATGAACATTATTTTTAATGTTTTTTTATCATGATTTATGTTGATGATATTTAATCTATAATAGAATGACTATAATATAATGATTATCAATTTTCAGAAAATTAAAAATACTATATATCCCAGAATATATTTTATATCAGATATGAAATATTATGTATAGAATTACCTTATATATAAAGACCATATGTTTGAGGATATGTTTAATTATATTTTCCAATATTATCACAAATAAACTATTTTTTATGAAAAAACCTTCTATATGAAAAACATTACATTCTAGAACAGCACCATTTTTTAGAGAGAAGAACCTCATATATCATAATTCTGTACATATGAAAAAACCTTAAATATGAAAGACCTTAAATTTTGGGACTATTTGTTTTGAGAGAAAAATATGATGATTTATAATTTTATATGTATGGAAAAGAAACCTTACATATCATAACAAGGATTTTTTCCTTTGTTAATTTCCATCTCTTTAAAATATAAAATATTTACATATCATAGTGAGTAAAAATTTACATTTGGGGGACATATCTACTCAACATCATATTAACCCTTAGGTATGATATAGAAACCATACTTATTAAGGAATTTTCCATTATTCTTAACCACTTCTTCTAAACTCCATAAACAATTATACTACTTCTAAATAACTCCAAACTCTATCCAAACACCTCCAAACATATAAAAATCATATATTTGATATGAAAAATCATTCAATGTTCCTTTAATCACCAAAAAACCATGGAATGATCTTCTATTAAAATGAAACACAATGTAAAACATGAGTTTGATCATGATTTATGTGTTTTTATCCAAAGATAACACAAAAAAATATGTACTTTATCTCTTCTAAAATTCACCATTTTCATATTCTTAATAACTTCTTAATTAATCTTCTCAATAGAATGGATTGTCACCAACCATCACATAATGTATTATAAAACTTAACAATGTGGGATAACCAGTTATAACCTCTCTCTAATAAGTAAATAATGAAAAGTTCATAACTAATACTATAAGTAGTTGTGAATGAGTCATCTACATAGTTAAAAAAATAATAGTGAATGATTCATAAATATATATTCTTTGGGTGACTAATGTTTCTCTATTAAATGTATGAGTATAGGTGAATATTTTATCACCACTTGTATAATGATCTAAATGAATGATTTATTATATTTGGTGAATGGTATCTCACTAATCATAATGGTAAATGACTATTATTTATCACATCTAGTGATTATTCTATCATTAAATCCAAAAACACTAATGTGGATAAATTATTTTAGAAACAAAAACACTGTGCATGATTATATCCCCACTTAATATCAGTGGGGTGAATGTGATATAACTACAAAAATAATGCTAAAGTGGAAAAGTTATCACAATAATAATAATAATAAGGTTAATGGTCTATCCTCATTTTCAACACTATAATGAATGAACTACCAGAAAAACAACAATACAAATGTGAAAGGATAATTACTACAACAAACTACTAAGATAATGAAACTCTTTGTATTATAATGGAGTATGGGTGAATGATATATTTCCACTCAAATAATAACTTTATGTTAATGAGTTATCTCCACTATAATGAGCAAAAATTAAGGCTACTGAGTTATCATCATAATAATATAAAAAACCATGGTGAAAATGTATCAAAATCAATATAATCATAATTTTGGAGAATAAAACATTACAAATTAACATAACAATATCATGGTTGCGTGGATAATCACTCTTCAAAATAAAAAACTAAAGGTTGATAAGTTAATCACAAAAAATAATGTAAGAATATGTGCCCATATAACGATGAATAAAAAAAATAACAACCATAAAGAAACATGTTAAATAAAATCCCTAACTCGGTTCCCACCATGTGAATTAGGCTGTTCATTACATGACACAAAAGATGCATCCCCGTATACCAGAGGTTTTCAACTAACGGTTATAGCCCAACACATATAGTGGGGAAACTATACCCTCTATTATATAAGAGTTATAATAAGGAAAAATGATAACCAATCAATAAAAATAAACTATAATAGATAGATAGAAAATAACCAAATCAATCTAATATAATGAAACCATGTAATTTCATACTAGATGTATTATTAAATTCCATACAATAAACCAATAGAAATAACGAATCCATGGAAAACAATACTCCATAACTAGTATCAAATCCCATAATCAGTCCCAACTCCAAGCTCTAGGTCCAATGAGAAGATCTATAATTAATAATATATTACCTTTCCTTTTTCTAGAACAGTTCCTATGAAGTTTTTTCGAGGGCCAAATGTCAGCCCAAACCGATTGTGAGTAAAATACAGCAGGACCCAACCCAAAATTCCTAAAAAAAATACATTCTACGTCTAATGTATCATTCAGTACAATTGAAAAGGGAATTAGTTCATTAATTAATGCAGAACATCAAAATAAACCAACCAACCCTCATGATTTAAGTTGACACTTAGTGTCGATCATACCTTCTTCATCCCGATTCCTGACATCTCTATCTATAACATTATAGGCACTAAAAATGACCATATTAGAGGGGTTTTTTTAGTTTATAAGAAGGTTTATCCCCTCTAAACACATTAGCTATGATTATGAGGAATCTTCACTAATGTGCCCGCTTACTGTTGTTAGAGGCGTGTTTGAAGAATAATTAGTAAAGTAATGGGAAAATTAGTTTTTGGGTAGATTAGAGGTGTTGAAAACATCTTTAATTTCAACATGGAATTCCGATTAGAGGGGGTTAAAATCCCCTCTAATACATTTACCAGAATAGAGGTGGTTGGAAACCATCACTATTTTAATAATAAGTTACTTATTATACATGGTTATTCATAACCGCCTCTATTTAAGGCCGAATTTGAGGGGGTTTAGACCCCCATAATATTTGTCATATTAGAGGTAGTTAATTCATAACCTCCACCAGTTATTAATTTAGTTTTAAAAATTTTACAAGAAACACCCCCCATAGCCTGTTCCCTGGCCCACTCCCACCCCTCCCATTCCACTTCCATATCCCAACACCCCTACCGTCATGTTCCCCCTTATGTTCAGCTCTGGTCCAACCCCCACATGTTTGCTAAACCCCACTCCCTCCTCTTAAGTTCCCCCATTCTCCTATATTAATTATACATTATTATATTTATATGTATATGGAAGGCGATTCAAATATATATTATAAGAATAAATATTTAAATAGATATAAATATTTATATATGATATATTTTTATATAATATTTATATATAATATATATTTGTGTATAATATATATATATATATATTTGTGTATAAGATATATATAATATATTTCTTTATAATATATAATGTATATATTTATATATAATGTACATATATAATATATTACATATAGAAATATTAGATAATATATAAAATATTTGTGTATAATATATATATAATTATGTTTACATATATAAATATATATTTACGCGTATATTCATAAATATATTTATATGCATGCGTGTGTGTATTTATTTATTAATATAATATTTATAGATTTAATATAATTATAGTTTATATATTTATATAATCATTTTTATATATTTGTATATATGTACATGTGTGTGTATAAACAATATTATTAATTATTATTATTATTATTATTGCACGTAGTTTTTGTAGTTTGAAAATTATTTATGGTTTTATAAATACTATACATTCATAAATTTTATGATTTATATTATACATATATTATATTAAATAAATTTATATTATATATTTGTTTTTGATTATATATATTCATATTAAATCATATGTATACACACACAGAAAAATACATTCATCTAAATGGAAATATATAATATAATTAAATGATATATATATATATACTAAATAAATTTATAATTAATATGGTATACAACAATATATATCAAATAATTAAATAATATATTTAAATTTAAGTATAATTAAATATATATATTATAATATATATAATATAATTATATAATATATATTTTTATTTTTATTTTTATTTTTTTCCTATATTATATATATTGGGGTACATAATATAATATATATTTATTTATACAAACAAATACAATAATTTTTTTTAATATAATACATGTATAAAATAAATTATTATATAAATATGTAGTAATTATAAAACCATATATAATTTTTTAAAATTTGAATAAATATATATGTAATTACACTTATATAATGGTTACCAATATTTATATATTTATACATTTTTCTTTATATTTATAAGTATTTATTAAAAGTGCTTATATAATTTCCTTTTATATAGATTTTTATAATGTATTTAAATACATTATTATAATGTGTTTACATAATATATATATACACACATTCACATTCACACATATTTATTATAAAATTATAATTTATATGATATTTATTTAAATAAATAAATAAATAATTATAGGGGGTTTAAAACCCCATATAATCCAAGGGATTAATGATGGTTTATGACCCCCATAAATCTTCTCGAATTAGAGGGCGTTAAAAACCCCATCTAATGTCATCAATTAGAGGGGGTTCAAATCCCCCTCTAAATCCATCAATTAAAGTGGGTTCAAATCCACCACTAATTTCTTAAATTATAAGTGGTTCAACACACCATCTAAAATATAAGGGATTAACAGCATTTCCTGAAACCGTTCTAATATTTTTAAATTAGATTGGGTTGTGAATCCCCACTATTTACTTTTAAAAAAAATCAATTATGTATATATAAATTAAAATGAATATTATATATATATATAGCTCGTCTAAAATCCAATTGAATATATACTTCCACTAATTATTAAATCAGTGGATATTTTGACATAGAAACCTCTAAAATCAAACCAAATACTGAAAAATATTATGATAAAAAAATTAGAGGTGTTGTGCATAACCCACATTAAAATACCGCCACTAATCTGCTATTTTTTTGTAGTGAGAGTCCAAGTACATTCCCATCCCACAGATCTTTCATGTATCCCATGTGTTAATGGACTCTTTGAAAATTCCCATCATATAACTTTTTACATGTTACCAAGGAACATTAACATGAAAAGGGTGAGAATTATCAATGGACCCTATGTGAATTTCCATGGTAGGGCCACTTGTACAATCATGACCTTTAGTAGCCGCCAAAAGCCATCGCTAAAGGTATATAGCGGCCGCCTAGCATCCACGAATCGGCGGCCACTTTTGGCCCGTCGTTGTTGCTATTAGCGACCACCACATGGGGAAAACTGTAGGAAATCCGAGAGAGGATTTAGAGACCGCCATTTGGAGGCCGCTATAGCCCATACCTCTAGTGGCTGCTGAATGGAGACCACTACAGGTGGCGATGGAAACACCTCTAGCGGCCACCAAATGGCGGTCCCTATATGCTATCCCTTTATTTTTAATTTTTTTTAAAAAATTTCAATGACACAATAATATATACCCAAATAAATATCATAAGTCCTCTTCCAAGCTCCACATCCATCATCAAATATAATATCATAACAAAATTTAATAACAAAATTAGTACCGAATAAAACATATAAAACAAATAATTGAAACAAATTAACATATTTAATTACAAACTTACTGTAACAGATCTAATGTATTTGATTTTCAATATATATTCATAATTTTGATTACAATTTTAAAATTTTAAAATCATTAATTATAGGGTTCTAATTAGATTGTTTCCCTGTGATTTCAGGTCAATCCGATGTCGTCCGGTATGAATTTGACCGTTAGACTCTTGTTTTGGCCGTTTATGACACCAGAACTGCGTTCTCGGTCACCGCGGGCACACGACACGTCCGATTGATGTGTCATCTACTCGAACACATCACAATTCACTCAATCGTATTTCTCCTCGGATTTCAAGCCCTTCCGACTTCATTCGGCCCGTATGGACCCCCCACGCGCGTTTATGAAGCTCACAGAACACTTAAAAATGCATATTGAGCTGTACCAAGCAATCTGCACATCTGACTGACGTTATGTCTATGCGTACACGTCACGAATAATAATTAGATTGTTTCCATGTGATTCCATGTCAATTTGATGTCTTCCGCTATGAATTTGACCGTTAGACGCCCGTTTTCTCAGTTTATGACACCAGAACTGCGTTCTCAGTCACCGCGAGCACACGGCACGCCCGATTGATATGATGTCTTCTTGAACAAATGAAAATTCAATCACCCGTTGATGTTGTCTTATTTCAGGCCATTCTGACTTTGTTCGGCCTATTTGGACCCCCCACGCGTGTTTATGAAGCGCACACAACACTGAAAAAAATCATATGGAGCCGTACCATGCAAACCACACGACCGATTGATGTACCGTCTACGCGTACATGTAAATAATAATAATTAGATTGTTTCCCTGTGATTTTAGGTCAATCTGATGTCGTCCGCTATGAATTTGACTGTTAGACGTCCGTTTTGGCCGTTTATGACACTTGAACTGCGTTCTCGGTCACTACGGGCACACAACATGTCTGATTGACATGACGTATGCTCAACCACATCACAATTCACTCACTCATATTTTTCATCAGATTTCAAGCCATTCCGACTTTCTTCGGCCCATTTGGACCACCACATGCGTTTATGAAGCGCGTGTAACAATTAAAAAATGCATATTGAGTTGTAACACGCAAACCGAACGACTGATTGACATGACGTCTATGCGTACACGTCAAAAATAATAATTATATTGTTTACCTATGATTTTAGGTCAATCCAATGTCGTCTGCTATGAATTTGACCGTTAGATGCCCGTTTTGGCCGTTTGTGACACCAGAACTGCGTTCTCGGTCACCGCGCGCACACATCATGCCCGATTGATGTGTTGTCTGCTCGACCACATCAAAATTCACTCACCCATATTTGTCATGTGATTCCAGACCATTCTGACATCGTTCGGCCCGTTTGGACCCCCACGCGTGTTTTTGAAGCGCACACAACACTTAAAAGATGCATATTGAGACGTACCGTGCAAACCACACGCCCGATTGACATGTCATCTATGACTACACATCAAGAATAATAATTATATTGTTTCCCTATGATTTCAGGTCAACCCGTTGTCGTCTTCTATGAATATGACCGTTAGACACTCGTTTTGGCCATTTATGACACCAGAACAGTGTTCTCGGTCACCATAGGCACACAACATGTTCGATTGACGTGATGTCTACTCGAACATATCACAATTCACTCACCTGTTGATTTCGTTTAATTTCTGGCCATTCCGACTTCGTTCGGTCCCTTGGGACCCCCCACATGCGTTTTTGAAGCGCACACAACACTTAAAAAACACATATTGAGTCGTACCGTGCGAACCGCACGACCGATTGACATGCCCTCTACACGTACACGTCACGAATAATAATTAGATTGTTTTCCAGTGATTTTAGGTCAATACGATGTCTCCCGCTATGAATTTGACCGTTATACGCCCATATTGGCTGTTTTTAACACCAGAACTGCGTTCTTGGTCACTGCGGGCACATGACATGTCCGATTGACATGTAGTCAACTTGACCACATCAAAATTCACTCACCCATATTTTTCTTTTGATTTCAAGCCATTCAGACTTCGTTCGGCCCGTTTGGAGCCCCCCACACGCGTCTATGAAGCTCACACAACACTTAAAAATGCATATTGAGCCGTACCACGCAAAGCGCACAACCTATTGACGTGTCGTCTACGCTTACACATCAAGAATAATAATTAGAATGTTTCCCTGTGATTTCAGGTCAATCTGATGTCGTCCGCAATGAATTTGACCGTTAGATGCCCGTTTTGGCCGTTTATGACACAAGAACTCTATTCTCGGTCACCGCGGGCATACAACACATCCGATTGACATACCGTCTACTCGAACACATCAAAATCCACTCACCCTTATTTTTCATCTTATTTCAGGCCATTCGGACCACGTTCGGCCCATTTGGACCCCCAACGCGCATTTGTGAAGCACACACAACACCTAAAAAACACCTATTGAGCCGTATTGTGCAAACCGCATGTCCCATTGACGTTATGTCTGTGCGTACACATCACGAATAATAATTAGATTATTTCCCTGTATTTTCAGGTCAATCCGATGTCGTCCTCTTTGAATTTGTCCGTTAACCGCCCATTTTGGCCGTTTATGACACGAGAACTGTGTTCTCAGTCACCGCGGGAACACGGCACGTCCGATTGACGTTTCGTCTACTCGACCACATCACAATTCACTCACCCATGTTTTTCGTCCGATTTAAGGCCATTCTGACTTCGTTCGGCCCATTTGGACCCACACGTGTGTTTATAAAGCGCGCACAACACTTAAAAAATGCATATTGAGCCAAACCACGCAAATCAAATGACCGATTGAAGTTCCATCTATGCGTGAAAATCAGGAATAATAATTATATTGTTTCCCTATGATTTCAGGTCAATCCGATGTCGTACGCTATGAATTTGACTGTTAGACGCCTGTTTTGGCCGTTTATGACACCAGAACTGCGTTCTCGATCACCGCGGGCACACGACATGTCCGATTGACATGCCCTCTACTCTAACAAATCAAAATTCACTCACCAGTATTTTTTCGTTTGATTTTAGACAATTCTGACCACGTTTGGACCATTTGGACCACCCCCACGCGCGTTTATGAAGCACACACAACACTTAAAAACACATATTGAGCCGTACCGTGCAAACTACATGTTTTATTGATGTTACATCTATGCGTACATGTCACAAATAATAATTAAATTGTTTCCCTATGATTTCAGGTCAATCTAATGTCGTCCACTATGAATTTGACCGTTACACGCCCGTTTTGGCCATTTTTGACACCAGAACTGCGTTCTCAGTCACCGCGAGTACACGACATGTCCAATTGGAGTGTCGTCTACTCAACCA
Source organism: Viscum album (assembly GCA_963277665.1). Lineage (NCBI taxonomy): Eukaryota > Viridiplantae > Streptophyta > Magnoliopsida > Santalales > Viscaceae > Viscum > Viscum album. The sequence continues at coordinate 574,141,148 of OY728151.1, forward strand.
CATAAAAATTCACTCACCCATTTATGTCGTCTGATTTCATGTCATTCCGACTTCGTTCGGCCCATTTGGATCCCCCCATGCCTGTTTGTGAAGCGCACACAACACCTAAAAAATGAATATTGAGTCGTACTGTGCATACCACACATCCGATTGATGTTCTATATATGTGTAAACGTCAAGAAAAATAATTATATTGTTTCCCTATGATTTCAGGTCAATTCAATGTCGTCCGCTATGAATTTGACCGTTAGATGCCCGTTTTGGCCATTTATGACACTGAAACTACATTCTAGGTCTCCGCGGGCACACGACATGTCCGATTGACATGCCCTTTTCTTGACCACATCATATTTCACACACCTATATGTTTCGTCAGATTTCAGGCCATTCCGACTTAGTTTGGCCCATTTAGACCCCCCACGCACATTTATGAAGCGCGCACAACACTTAAAAAATACATATTGAGCCGTACCGTGCAAACCGCATGACTTATTGACGTTCTGTCTTTGTGTACATGTAATTACTAATAATTATATTGTTACCCTGTGATTTCAGGTCAATCCGATTTAGTCTGCTATGAATTTGACCGTTAGGCACCCGTTTTGGCCGTTTATGACTCCAGAACTGCGTTCTCGGTCACCATGGGTACACGATACGTTTGATTGACGTGTCGTCTTCTCTAACACATCACAATTCACTCACTCGTATTTTTCGTCTGATTTCAGGCCATTCTGACTTCGTTCGGACCATTTGGACCCCCACGCGAGTTTATGAAGCGCGCACAACACATAAAAATGCATATTGAGTCGTACCACGCAAACCGCATGACCGATTGATGTGTCATCTGTGCTCACATGTCACGAATAACAATTATATTGTTTTCATGTGATTTTAGGTCAATCCAATGTCGTCCTCTTTGAATTTGACCATTAGACGCCCGTTTTGGCCGATTATGACACTAGAACTGCATTCTCAATCACTGCGGGTGCACGGTACGTCCGGTTGACGTTCCCTCTGCTTGAACACATTACAATTCATTCACCCGTTGATTTCAACTGATTTCAGGCCATTCCGAATTCGTTCGGTCCGTTTGGACACCCCACACATGTTTATGAAGCGCACACAACACTTAAAAAATGCATATTGAGCTGTACTACGCAAACCGCACGACCGATTGACATTCTGTCTACGTGTACACGTCACAGATAATAATTAGATTGTTTCCCAGTGATTTCAGGTCAATCTGATGTCGTACTCTATGAATTTGACCGTTAGATGCCCGTTTTGGCCGTTTATGACACCAGAACTACTTCTCGGTCACCGTGGGCACATGGCACGTCCGATTGACATTCCGTCTACTCGACCACATCACAATTCACTCACCTGTTGATGTTGTCTGATTTCAGGCCATTCTGACTTTGTTCGGCCCGTTTGGATCCCCCCACGCGCGTTTATGAAGCACGCACAACACTTAAAAAACACATATTGAGATGTACCCTGCAAAACACATGACCTATTGATGTGTCGTCTGCACGTACACGTCACGAAGAATAATTAGACTGTTTCCCTGTGATTTCAGGTCAATCCGATGTCGTCCACTATGAATTTGACCATTAGACGCCCGTTTATGACACCAAAACTGCGTTCTCGATCACCGCGGGCACACGGCACGTCCGATTGACATACCGTATACTCAACCACATCACAATTCACTCACCTGTATTTTTCGTCTGATTTTAGGCAATTGCGACTTTGTTCGGCCCATTTGGACCCCCGCCCCCAATGCACGTTTCTGAAGCGCACACAACACATACAAAACACATCTTGAGCCGTACCGTGAAAACCGCACGTCCGATTGACGTGTCGGCTACACGTACACGTCAAGAATAATAATTGATTATTTCCCTGTGATTTCAGGTCAATTCGATGTCGCCCGCTATGAATTTGACCATTAGATGCCCGTTTTGGCCGTTTTTGACACCAGAACTGTGTTCTCGGTCACCACGGGCACATTACACGTTCGATTGACATGCCCTCTTCTTGACCACATCAAAACTAACTCACCCATTTTTTCATCTGATTTCAGGCCATTATGACTTCGTTCGTCCTGTTTGGACCCCCCAACACATGTTTATGAAGCGCACGCAATAAATAAAAAATCATATTGAGCCATACCGCAGAAACTGCACATCCGGTTGATGTTCTGTCTGTGCGTACACGTCAAAAATAATAATTAGATTGTTGTCCTAGGATTTCAGGTCAATCAGATGTCGTCTGTTATGAATTTGACCGTTAGACGCCCGTTTTGGCCGTTTATGACACTAGAACTGCGTTCTCGGTCACCGCGGGCACACGACACGTCCAATTGACGTGATGTCTGCTCGACCAAATCACAATTCACTCACCCATATTTTTCATCTGATTTATGGCCATTCTAACTTTTTTTGGCCCATGTGGTCCCCCCATTCGCATTTATGAAGCGGGCACAACACTTAAAAATGAATATTGAGCCGTACCATGCAAACCACATGACCGATTGACGTTCCGTCTACGAGTACAAGTCAAGAATAATAATTAGTTTGTTTCCCTATGATTTCAGGTCAATTTGATGTCGTTCGATTTGAATTTGACCGTTAGACGCCCGTTTTGGCCGTTTATGACACGAAAACTGCATTATCGGTCATCGCGAGCACACGACACGTCTGATTGATGTGTCGTCTACTCGACCACATCAAAATTCACCCACCCATATTCTTTGTCTGATTTTAGGCCATTCTGACTTCGTTCGACTCATTTGAACTTCCCACACACGTTTTTGAAGCGCGCGCAACACATAAAAAACACTTATTGAGCCATACTGCACAAACCACATGTCTGATTGATGTTTCGTCTGCACGTATACGTCATGAATAATAATTATATTGTTACCCTGTGATTTTAGGTCAATCTGATGTCATCCGCTATGAATTTGACCGTTAGACACCCGTTTTGGCCGTTTATGACACCAGAACCGCGTTCTCGGTCACCGGGGGCATACGACACGTCCGATTGACATTAATTCTGCTCGACCACATCACAATTTACTCATCCGTTGATGTCGTCTAATTTAAAACCATTCCGACTTCGTTTGGCCCATTTGGACACCCCCACGTGCGTCTGTGAAGCGCGCACAACACTTAAAAACACATATTGAGCCGCACCATGCAAACCGCACGTCCGATTGATGTGCCGTCTACACGTACACATCAAGAATAATAATTAGATTGTTTACCTATTATTTAACGTCAATCCAATGTCGTCCGCTATGAATTTGACCGTTAGACGCCCGTTTTGGACGTTTGTGACACCAGAACTGCGTTCTCGGTCACCGCGGACACACAACACGTCCGATTGACTTTCCGTTTTCTCGACCACATCAAATTTCACTCACCCATATGTGTCTTCTGATTTCAGGCCATTCTGACTTCGTTCATCCCGCTTGGACCCCTCCACCCCCAACGCGCGTTTATGAAGCGTACACAACACTTAAAAGATGCATATTGAGCCATACCATGCAAACCGCACAACCAATTGACGTGTTGTCTGCGTGTACACATCCTGAATAATAATTATATTGTTTTTCCTATGATTTCAGATCAATCTGATGTCGTCCTTTATAAATTTGACCGTTAGACGCCCGTTTTGGCCGTTTATGACACCAGAACTACGTTGTCGGTCACCGCGGGCACACGACACGTCCCATTGACGTGCTGTCTACTCAAACACTTTACAATTCACTCACTTGTATTTGTCGTCTGATATCATGTTATTCCGACTTAGTTCGAACCATTTCGACCCCCCCCCCCACACGTTTATGAAGCGCACACAACACTTAAAAAATGCATATTGAGCCGTACCGCGCAAACCGCATGACCGATTGATGTGCCCTCTACGCGTAAACCTCAAGGATAATAATTAGATTTCCGCACTGTGATTTCAGGTCAATAAGATGTCGTCCACTATTAATATGACTGTTAGATGCCCATTTTGGCTTCTTATGATACCAGAATTGCGTTCTCAGTCACCGCAGGCACACGACACGTCCAATTGAAGTGTCGTCTGCTCGACCACATCAAAATTCACTCACCCATATTTTTCGTCTTATTTCAGGCCATTCTGACTTTGTTCGGCCCATTTGGACCACCCCCCACGCGCGTTTATGAAGCACACACAACACTTAAAAAACGTATATTGAGACGTACCGTGCAAACTGCAAGACCAATTGACATGCCGTCTATGCGTACACATCACGAATAATAATTAGATTGTTTCCCAATGATTTTTGGTCAATCATATGTCGTCCGCTATGAATTTGACTGTTAGACACCCGTTTTGGCTGTTTATGACACCAGAACTGTGTTATTGGTCACCGCGGGCACACGACACGTCTGATTGATGTGCCGTCTTATCAAACACTTCAAAATTCCATCACCCATATTTGTCGTCTGATTTCAGGCCATTCCGACTTCATTCGGCCAGTTTGGACCCCCCATGCGCGTTTTTGAAGGGCGCACAACACTTAGAAAACGCATATTGAGCCATACCGTGCACACTGCATGACTAATTGATCTTCCGTCTATACGTATCCATAAAAAATAATAATTAGATTGTTGCCCTATGATTTGAGGTCAATCCGATGTCACCTGCTATTAATTTGACCGTTAGACGCCCGTTTTGGCCGTTCGTGACACCAGAACTGTGTTCTCTATCACCACGGGCACACGACACGTCCAATTGATGTGTCTTCTACTCGACCACTTCACAATTTAGTCACTCGTATTTTTCGTCTGATTTCAGGCCATTCCGATATTGTTCGGCCAGTTTGGACCCCCCATGCGCATTTATGAAACGTGCACAACACTTAAAAAAACATATTGAGACCTACCAGGAAAACCGCATGATCGATTGATGTTCCGTCTGCGCGTACACATCATGAATAATAATTAGATTTCTTACCAGTGATTTCAAGTCATTACGATGTTGTTCGCCTTGAATTTGACCGTTAGATGCTCGTTTTGGCCGTTTATGACACCAGAACTGCGTTCTCAGTCACCGCAGGCACACGACACGTCCGATTTACATGTCGTCTACTCGACTAAATCACAATTCACTCACGCGTATTTTTTTTGATTTCAAGACATTCTAACTTCATTCGGCCCTTTTGGACCCCCGCACGTGCGTTTATAAAGCGTGCACAACACTTAAAAAAAACATATTGAGCAGTAACGCGGAAATCGCACATCCGATTGACGTGGCTTCTATGCGTACGCATCACGAATAATAATTATATTGTTTCCCTATGATTTCAAGTCAATCCGATGTCTTCTACTATGAATTTGACTGTAAGATGCTCGTTTTGGCCGTTTGTGACACCAGAACTACGTTCTTGGTCACTGCGGGCACACGACACGTCAGATTGACTTTCTGTCCGCTTGACCACATCACAATTCACTCACCCGTTGATATCATCTGATTACAGGCCATTCAGACATCGTTCAGCCCATTTTTACCCCCCACGTGCATTTATGAAGTGCGTGCAACACTTAAAAAAAGCATATTGAACCGTATCGCGCAAACCGCACATCCGATTGACGTGTCGTCTGTGCGTACACATCATGAATAATAATTAGATTGGTGCACAAAGATTTCATACACAAATACGAAAACAAACTAATCTAGGTAAAAAAGGAAAATTATATTCATCAAGGATATAAAAAATTATAGAGAATTCATCAACACAAATGAAATTACCTCATACATGGGGTTCATTCTCATTTGGATCACCAATATCACTACGATGTCCTCTAACTGTGTTCAGAGCCTACAATATATATCAATATTATGTATCTTAAACATGTCAATAAAAGTCAATCTGAGTATGGATTGATTTATTGTTTACCTGTGGCACCACTTGTTGCGTCGTCATTTCATTGATACGTGATGACATCTGTGACAACCTCTCCTCATACTCTGAACGTAACTGTTGAAACTATGCATCAAAATTGCACTGCATATCCTACATGGAAGCATCTATCTCAGCCTGTGTGCGCATCCCTGACTCTATGCATGCACCCACCACATCTGATCTAACAACTACACGTCGTGGGACACCACTGCCATAAGTCAAAGAATAACCATGACCGTCATGCCCCACGACATGGTGAAATATTTCATCTATATGCACAATACTACGACTTTTATCCTCTGGAAACTCTGCCAACTGTGTGTCAAACTGAGCATGTAGAATATAATGAATCAATGAACAAATATGAATAATTTATACAAAATAAAAATACATTTATTAGTAAATAATTTTCTTAGTATAACACCGGCAACATCAGGATCACTCGACCTACGAGTCCTCATCCATATGGACATCTAATTGATTGTCTCACCATGTTGGTGTAACTATAATAATGGGGTTCACCATGTTATACTACAATATTTTTAAAATATGAATTAAATAGTGAATTCTATACGTACATCATGTCTGATCTGTGACACATGTCGAGTGCCAAGCCTGGAAGGCGTGCCCTACATCGTCCGATTATGTTAATAACGAGCAGACTCAGTCTACATTCAACATATTTACTTAATAGACATTTGAAAAATTAGTCATTTATAGATTTAAAAATAATAAATCATACCATCACTACCTCAATCGACCAAAATAAAACCAAATCCTTCCACTGCACAGGAACAATGCCCAGAGGGACTCACTGTAGAATGTCTGGAACACCCGCAAATGGTGTCCACTGATCTCTCTTCACCCTTGACTTGTAATACTTCCATAGTTTTTGGGGTTTGGACATACATACAACCCAAAACTCATCTAAACAGTATGTCAAATTATCCTGTGGAAAAACAATTTCAGTAGATGGGTCAATAATAAAAACAATATCATGAAAAATTAAACATTGAATTTACCTGAACCTCCCTCCATAATCTATCCATCGTATCCTAGGGGGAAGAACTCCAGTCACGAGTCATCAAAAAAATTTGTGTGAGTCTCGTATCATATGCCCAAACTAACGACTTAATGTAGTAGCACCATCTCCAACTAGATGAAATGTGTCGTCAAATAACACATCCAATCGGGCTCCAGAGTTCCAGGATCGAACCCCTCTACCAGAACCCCTCTACCCGGACCCCTGTGTCTACTAGAAGAAGAACTAGATCCCGATAAACATAAATTCATAATTCAATTAAAATATAAATTAATGATTATAAATAGTTAGGGAAATATACACAGAAAATTACAATCAATTAATTTAGAAAAATGAAAAAATACATACCAACAACATCAGGTGAACCACTATGACCACCCTTTGACATAACTACATTAAAAGAAATTATAGTTAAATCAAGCAATTTTTATACATATATAACTCAAAAATATTTTTACAAATAATAACTGGGGATATAATTACAATTTTCACTAATCAGGAAAGTCTATTATATCTCCTTCAATTGTCTCTCTGGCCCATTGTATATCTTCATCTCATACAACTGCTGTTGTTTGGTCCAGTGTTTGATCAGTAAATGCGACAACTTCAGGATCCTCTTGGTCAATCATAAAAACCCCTCTTCTAGACATTTTCACCACAACTTTCCAATCAGAATCAACGCGGACAAAGTAAACTTGTTCTTCCTACAATGTCAGTATAAAGGGATCATTTCTAACTCAATCATCTTTATATAGCATATTGTTAATGTTTACTAATGTAAATTAGAAGTTATCAACTTTCGTTCCACGAACTGGATCGACCCAATCACACCTTAACAATATGTGTTTTAAGCCACAACCATAAATAACCTCAATAATGTCTCTCAACAATCCATAATAATAACCCGCACCAACAAAAGAACAACAAACACCACTATTTTGTGTGGCTCGATTCATGGAAACATCGCTAATATGGAATTGGAATCCGTTAGCATCCAAAGACTTGTAGTGACGAGATGTAATAAATGGACCATCAGCTAGTTGGTTGAGTTCTTCGCTCACATGCTGTGTTAAATCACGTAACTTTTGAATATACAAAATTCACATATATAGTTTAATGGATAAAGGATTGTAAAAATATAACTATGTTGCACTATAAGAATATTAAATCAATTATACGTACATGATTCTTGAACAACTCATGAAATGTGTTGAAATGATGTTTTTGGATTTGATAGTCAGTTGCACGGGGCCTTTCACATTTCAACTCAGCGATATACATCCTAAATCAAAAAAATATATAAGGTAATTAATAAAATAAATATAGAAACAAAATACACATCAACTATGAAACTTACTGTATCAATGGAATAACTGATAGAGTGTTGAATAACACATATCGATGAGCCTGAACCCACTCATCGTTCCGCATATCAAATGTTATTTCTTCTCTAATTGGACCCTCATCATTCTAGGATAGTTTATCTATCTTTGATTCAACCTCATCAATATATGATGCACATAAATTAGTACACTCATCCATTAAATATCCCTTGGAAATTGAGGCTTCTGGATGAGCTTTGTTGCACATATACCGTTTCAATGTATTTAAGTATTGCTCTACCTGAATTGCACAGGACCGCCAGCAATGACTTCACCAGATAAATGCATGGTCAAGTGAACCATAACATCAAAAAAATATGCTGGAAAGAGTTTTTCTAGGTGAAACAGTGCAAGTACAATCTTATCCTATAGATTTTTCAAATCAATCATGCGATGATTCCTAGAACAGAGCTGTCTGAAAAAATTAGAAACTCTAATCAACGGCTTAACAACCTAGGTAGGTAAGCAATCACGAATTGCTATAGGAATTAACTGTTTAAGAAGAATATGATTATATTGACTTTTCAAACCCAGTAATTTCATGCTCGTCATATTCACATGCTTCAAAATATTAGAGAAATAACCATCTGGCACCTTAACAGTCTTCAAAATTGATAGAAATGTTTGTTTTTATTTTTTACTCATTATGTAATATGCAGCCGCCACGTATGCCCGATTAACTTCACCCGGCTGTAAATATAAAGGTTTTCTCAATCCCATTTATTTCAAATCATGTCGAGCATTAGAACTATCCTTTGATTTCCCCTTGACGCCTAAAATGGTGAAGAAAATATTATCACAGACATTTTTTTCAATGTCCATCACATCCAAATTATGTCTTAAAATATTATATTTCCAATAAAGCAATTCAAAAGAAATACCTCGTTTCTTCCAATTATTACTTCGATGTCCATTTGCAGTAGGAATAGAAGGCAATGCAGGAACCAATAAATCTTGAAAATCATAAGTTGTATAGATGTTTTCTTGATCAAGTTGTGCACAAATTTTAACCCCAGAAATTATTTGTGGTGATGGGTCAAACTCTCTATTCCCATCAAACGATACACGGTCTTTCCTGAACCTGTGCAACAGAGGAAGAAAGAGTCTGTGACCAAGATATTCCCACATTCTACAGTGCTTAAGCCATATAGATTTCTTACTCTTTTTAGAACAAGGGCAAGAAAATTATCCTTTTGTACTCCAACATGATAAGTTAGCATACGCTGGGAAATAATTAATTGTCCCTAACAAAGAAACCCGAATTCTAAACATTTCATTCATTTCCGAGTCAAAAGTCATTACACCATCGTCCCAAAATTCTTCTAGCTCATCAATCATTGGTTGTATATAAACATCGATTTTATCACCAGGTCCTCTCGGTCCATCAATTAGAATTGATAGTAACAAAAAAGGATGCTTCATAGATATCCATGGGGGAATGTTGTATGGAACCAACAACACTGACCATTTACTATGTGTTGCACCAACCATGGACCTAAATGGGTTAAAACCATATGTTGCCAAACCCAGTCAAATATTACAATAATATCAGGAAAAGTTTGGGTGTCTTTGTAGAGACCCAAAGCTTGACGTACATGGACATTACATTACTTTTGTGGAATACATAATTCATAACAAAACTAGACACCAAAGGACTGTAATAGTATAGTGTCTTTGGAAACTTGGAACATAATATTCTAATCGTGGTGAAAGATCTTCAACATCTCCCATAAAGATCTTCCCCTTTTTGTTTTCTTACATAAAACCTTTCTTTAAATCCTGCGGAAAAGAAAAAATATAAAGGGTGAGATCAAATGATCAGAAAGGGTAAGCATGGATAAAATAAAACAAATCATACACAATTGAACTTAAAAACATTAACATAATGTTTAAACATCAAAACCTTGAACGATGAGATAAAACATGGCAGTACACAAGGCATAGATCATAAAGAAACATTAATCATGATAAAATAGCATGGGAATAAAACATGTGATTTTCTCAACCATTAAGCACATGATATGATTTCCATAGTAGCCAAGACATTGCTGTCAAGGCCATATTAGTGGAAAAAGTCCCTTTCTGAATCGAGTTCACTCCTTATTCCAGTCTTGTATTATGGAACCAGATTAACATACCATTCTAGCCATGTTTATCTCACGAGATATAAATCTTTTCCCAATGCATTGGAGGGAGATATAGGTCCCACCCATATCATAATGAAATCATTCTTACTTGTGCCACAAAATAAACTTAAAACCATCATCATAACCCAAATAATAAAATGGGTTTCATAAGCATCATCCCATCATCACATAATCCATATAAAACAAATGGATATTTCCTCATAAGAAAAGTGAAACCATGTAAATCATAGATACATTATACGTGAAACATACACATATGAAATAATTTCATCTTATATGGAAAATGGTTTTGATAAAACACTTGAAATGAATTCTTGAGGAAAATATCCTTTCTTCTTCAAAATCATTTTATTTTTAAAAAATGCCATGCAATTTAAAAAGAAAAGTATTTTGTTGAAAATAGTCATAAAATCTTGTAAAGTAAGCTTCATGAAAATGAGGCGTTATGAAACCGTAAAAATCCATTCACTCCGTATAAATAAAAAATAACATTCTTCTCGTACTTTTTTCAAAAAAGTCAAAAAGTTCCCCGTGTGGTAAACAAAAGTAAGATTCCTTTCATAACATGTGGTAAATTTCAAAAATGGGTAAAAAAGATTTAAAAAATACAAGAAAACATTTTTAGAAAACATGGGCATGGATGATAACAATAACACTAGTAAATACTTACGAATAACAATCTCGGATAAGAACGAGCTTGGAATAGCTATCCCTTACCTTATGTCTGATATGATTTGTATGTATCCGAAACTTCTGTATAATGATTTAAATAATGTCATTGAATTATTACAGAATCATATTCATTTTTATGATATCATATATGGTTAACTTATGACTTTATATTACCCGTTTTTTTGTAAATTCCATGTCAAAGCAGCATTTTGGGTAAAATCGTTTCTTTTGTCGTACATGTTTTGACTTGCTGCTCTTGATATTATTACTTATATACTGATTTAAATAATTAAAAAATGTAAAACATGATTTATATATAATATATATTCATCATATACATATATATATGATAGATCGATAAATGGAATGAAATACACTGTTCATAGAGACGGTAGGCCGTACGTGCGCATGAACACTGTTTTCGATTCATTATGGAATTTAATGGAATTAAGTAGATGAAATACATATATACATAAATAAAGTATCATTATTATGTCATATATTTCATTATTATTTATTATATATACTTTATAATCATTCGTGAATGGTTAACATGGAGAATGAATATCATCCCGTCGTGGAGACGGTAGTCCGTACGTACGCACGAGCGATGATATCCTTCCCATGAGCGTGGAATTGTATTGAAGTGTATGTACAATATTTCAGAATCAATATCACTTTACAATAATCATATATGGTTATTTATTTACACCATTATACCCATATAAGTAAGGTGGTGGTCAAAAATAGATTACACCACGACGTGGAGACGGTATTCCGTACGTACGCACGCGCAGTGATTTTATTTTCCGTAGGATGGATAGATAGTGAAATAGGGTTGTTTCATACTTATAATAACATATCAGTATATGAGTGATACTTATTTTATTACTTCATAATGAAAAAACTAAAGAAGAATAAGTAGAAGAAGAAATAAAGTTGAAAGAATCGGTAATAGACATTACCTCTTCTTTGAAGCGCCTTTTCTAAACCTCCTCTTTGGGCACTAAATATGGTCTCTGAAGAAGACCAGAACCTCTAGGATGTTTCTAAGGAAGTGGAGAAGATAAATTGGTAGGGTTTTTATGAGCATGAAGGCTCAATGTGGTGTGAGGAGGAGAGGGAGGAGGTTCCCTTTTACAAGGAGGGAGAGGGGCACCTTTGGAAAAACTAAAAATATTATTTTATTATAAAGTCATATTCGGTTTTTAATAGCTCCAACTTGATTTATTTAGAAGATAAGGTGGGGATGGGTCTAAATACACACATAAAATATAATTTAGAAATGTTTAGGTTTCCATTTTAACCTTATCATTTAGATTTAACTTTAAGTTAAATAATTTTACTTTTACCGTGTCTTCTTGTATTGTTACACTATAAGGTTACTAAACTTACTATAACAAGCCAAAAGATCTCCAAGTGGTTCATTATTAATATATATATCTTTATATATGAAATTTGGCCGAACCTTAGATTTTTAGGAATAAAATAACAATTAATAATATAATATTTGTTTTAAAAACTATTTACATCAATTTTGACACTATTTGGTAATTTATTTATTTTGAAAATCATAACAGAATGATTAGTTCGAAAAAAGTAAATTAAATCAATACTAACATGTCATATTAACCTATAAAATTAGTTTATTTCATAGAAAGTCTCAAATTACATTTATTTGGGTATTTATAATATCAATTATGTCAATATTTCATTAATAAGATAATTACTCCATCATCATTGTTTCATAAATAAATTAAATTATTTAATGTCTAAAAATTATAAATAAAATACCATTATGTAGGAAATATTTTTATATTTATAATGAATATTTATAGTAGAATTTATCTTATTTATAACCTTATATGAAAAATTATTTAGTTATTAGACTTCAATTTTAACAATTTTAACCATTCTTTAAATAAATTAATAATAAATGTCCTAATCTAATCCAAGTGGGCCTAAATGGTCATATTTTATTCCTAAGGTGGTTTTCGGTCTAATTAAACTTAACCAATATAATTAGGACATGTTTTAGGTTAATAATAATATCATTTATACCCTTAATTACCCTATTTACTTTTAACCGTGGTAAATAAAAGTAAAAAGTTACTATTCACCAAAAATTATTTTCATCTCATTGAACCATATTTTATTACTTGATATTAACCGTGTCTCTTGGATTGTTGAAATTCCACTCATAGAAGTGGTAAAATTAAGTTTTATGTAAGTTTGCAAAAAGCTCCTAGGAGGTAGGTAAATGACGGTGAAAAGTTCAATAAAATTTTCATATATCAAAAATTATTATAAAATGACTCCAATGAATTAAGTTGAACTTATATTGGTATTATGTATCAATTTTGACCTAAAATAAATTTAATTAAAATAAATAATTATTTAAATAAAAAGTCATTTTTTAAATAGTAACCAAGTGTTTTCACTATTCATCAAAAATTGAATGTTTTCAGAAAAATACCAAAAATTCACCCTAGGATAATTCCGATATTACGAATCCAAAATTGAAGTCCATTTTGAAAGATAAAATTTATAAGATTTCAAAAAGTACATATTACTATTCATAATGGCGAGTTTATATAATATTTTAATTACATATCGTTGTTTAGTGAAACTCGATATTGCGTACAACACACGCTATCGTGGAAGGTCTCGATTGCGTGTTAAGCAAGCTAAGTCAGGGATGCGTGAAGTGCAAGATCTGTATGGTGTTGCGTATAACATAATCTAAACATATTTGATTTATACATTAAAAAAAATCTATACTTAATGTTGCGTAAAATAATTTCCACAAAACGAACTTGAAATTTTGTGTAACAAGAGCCTAGAATAGTGTTACTTATACTGCAAGATAATAAGGTGTTTCGTATAGTGAAAGATAATTTTGGTGTAGAATACAACACAAGACATCAATGAAATTAAAAAGAATAATTCTCATAAAATCTCGGGTTGTTACATTCTACCCCCCTTAAAATTAATTTCGCCATCGAAATTCATCAGGGTTAAAAATGGTTTACAACTTGAATGTTTCTTTCATAGAATCCCACATCGTAAAAAGCAATACTAAAACTTCATTTTAAAAAGTAAAGTTAGAAATGTAATGGTTACCCAGATTAACTCATCACTAGGTTTCCACATAAAAGAACATAGGTGGAAATATTGATATGGAAGAAAAATCTAATCATTATGTTTTGATGGAGAGTGGTAGAGAACATGGCTATGAAAAATCCAACAATCACAAATCCATAGATTTGTGATGATCTAAGTTACCATTTGATTCATCGGATATAAGGGAACTAGGACAACTTTTTTGGTTTTCAATATCATTTCCCTAAAGTTGAAAAATTTGAATTAGAAAAAATACTTACTTGATTTTTGTACAATCTCACCGTTGGTCGTTCCATGGACAATTTCCACTTTATCTCTTAAATAAATGAAGTTGAATTTGTCATTCACAATGTGTTAGTAGATCAGGTTATAGAATGATGGGTCATTCCATCTATCTCAAACAAAAGGTTAGCAAAAGTTATCAAATATACATAAGTCCATATATAGTGAGATTAATCATATTTGGTTCCTAAAATGGACGTATACATCATATATCATACCACTTAATAAATTAAAACAAATTTATACTGATCGGGGACTTCCTATAGGCCAGTGGTAGGTGATAAAGGCCTGTCGCACTTCGGTTGTGGGTTCGATTCCCGCAACCATGTCCGACGCGACGGGTTGTCTCCCGTCCGTCAGGTTGTCCCTTTTTCTAAAACTACATTATAATAAAATTCATACAATAAAATAGAAAAAAATACTACCTTATGTCTAACTTAATTCAGTTCAATCTTTAGGATTATCCATAATACTTCTGTCCAAGCTCATAGTATAAAGAAAATAATTACTAGAAATTTTATCTACCGAGCATGTGAATACCATCATTTATCCCCCATATATCATATGATATATCTTGTTGGTCACATCCCAAATATGTGAATACCTTAATCATGTATTATCTTGAACCATATTGAAAACATGAATGCTGTCACAAGTTAACTCTTTCCATATACCAAAATCCCAAAAATTCTATATACTCAAACCATGATATCACTTTTTCCTTATATTAGTCATGAGCTCATTAATAATATCAAACATCTCATTATCTCCTTATCCCTTCTTTATGCGCATATCATCTGTTTTCCAAAATATTGGAATCACTTTTCATGGTTACTGGTACCATATAATTATTGAAAACCACAATAAACCATTACATAGATATTCTAATGTTTCATAATACTATAAATGAGATTCCACAACATTCTTTTGGAATCCCTTTACATAAAGACATAATCATTCCACCACATCATTTTCATACTCAACATTGCTAATAGTGATCGTATGTGACTTCCCTTTATCCTTTTCCTTAAGAGGTTGCTCACGTTGATCATCATTAACCCTTGGATTAGGAAATTGATTAGCATAATTCCCCATTTCCTTGCACTTGAAGCATTGAAGAGTTGGTGGAGTGTTATCGGTAGTCTTTTCTTTATTCACATCATTAGCATCCATTTTTCCATTACTTCGACACTCAGCTACTCGATGACCTTCTTTTCCACACTTAAAAACATTTTCTAGTCCCTTTAAGACAATCTCCACCGTTCTTATTTCCACACTTTGAGCATAAAAAAACATTCATCTTCTTTTCACCATTATTCTGAGATTTCTCTTTGAACTCCATCTTTCGTTTCTTTTCAAAATCATGAGATTGATATGTTACACCAACTTCCAGTTCTACCTTGATAGCACAACGCATAAATTCTTCATAGCTACTGAAGTCTCTTATAGCTAATACCCTTAGAAGACCTGGTTTTATGCCACTGAATAATTGATCAACTTTACTTTCAGTTTGTATGATAAATCCAGATTCATACCTTGCAAGTCTTGTAAAATTAGCTTCGTATATAACAACAAATTCATCATCCTTCTTCTTAAGCTCAAGAAACTCTTTTCTATCTTTGTTCAAAGAATATGAGGGAAGTACTTACAGAAAAACAAGTCCTTGAACTCGTCCCATTCCATGGATTCAATTTCATCTTGGGGCCTTGTATTCTTAATTAGAGTCCACCACTGGTCTGCTTCACCTTCTAAATGGTAAACTGATAAAATGAATTTTTCATGTTCTGAATAGCGAAGTATGGAAAATATCATTTCAATGGTACTTGTCCATTATTCAGCAACAAGTGGATTAAAAGACTCATTGAAAGATGATGGATGTTGCCTCATGAAGGACTCAATAGAATATTGTTCCATTCTCTGCTCATTCAGAAGTCCAGAATGATTCATGGTTTGCGTAATTATAGCAATAAGATTTTTCACTCTATCTCCCATCACATTTGGTTGCTCATGAGGACAATCATTGCATTTTACATTACATTGATCAACACGGTTCCTTCGGGTTCCATCCATCGTCTAAAACCCAAAAAAACAGTGTGAGGGGAAAAAATCATGCTAGGAAAACAACATAATAAAAGGGGAGTACCTTCAATATAGAACATTTTAGGTTTAATTCTAATATTATTACCATAATTATAGGACTATAACCTATACTTATACTAAACCTTAGGGATGTCCCTAAGCATACATAGAAATATCTCTAGGGATCTCACAAAAGTTTTCGTATCCTAGTTTCCAAAGGTTAACAAAACCTTTCCTCTCATACCAACTGTAGAGACACAAACCTTGACGTACATGGACATTACATTACTTTTGTGGAATACTTAATACATAACAAAACCAGACACCAAAGGACCGTAATAGTTTAGTATCTTTGGAAACTCGAAACATAATCTTCTAATCGTGGTGAAAGTTCTTCAACATCTCCCATAAAGATCTTCCTTTTTTTTCTTACCTAAAACTTTTCTTAAAATCCTGGGGAAAAGAAAACATATAAAGGGTGAGCTCAAATGCTCATTAAGGGTAAGCATGGATAAAATAAAACAAATCATATAAAATTGAACTTAAAAACATGAACATAATGTTTAAACATCAAAACCTTGAGCAATGACATAAAACATGGTAGTACATAAGGCATAGATCATAAAGAAACATTAATCATGATAAAATATCATGGGAATAAAACATGTGATTGTGGAAACCATTAAGAACATGACCTTATTTCCATAGTAGCCAAGGCATTGCTGCCAAGACCATCTTAGTGGACAAAGTCCCTTTCTGAATCGAGTTCACTCCTCGTTCCAGTCCAATATTACTGAACCAGATTAACAAACCATTCCAGCCATGTCTATATCAGGAGATATAAATATTTACCCAATGCATTGGAGGGAGATATATGTCCCACACATCTCATAATGAAATCATTCTTACTTGTTCCAAAAAATAAACTTAAAACATCCATCATAACCCAAATAATAAAATGGGGTTCATAAACATCATCCCATCATCACATAATCCATATAAAACAAATGGACATTTCATCATAAGAAAAGTGAAACCATGTTAATAATAGAGATATTATAATTGAAACATACACATATGAAATAATGTCATCTTAGATGGAAAATGGTTTTGATAAAACACTTGAAATGAATTCTTTGAGGAAAATATCCTTTCTTCTTCAAAATCATTTTCTTTTTAAAAAATGCCTTGAAATTTTAAAAGAAATTTATTTTGTTGAAAATAGTAATAAAATAATGTAAAGTAACTTTCATGAAAATGAGGCATTATGAAACCGTAAAAATCAATTCACGCCGTATAAATAAAAATAACATTCTTCTCATACTTTTTTCGAAAAAGTAAAAAAGCTCCCAGTGTGGTAAACAAAAGTAAGATTCCTTTCATAACATGTGGTAAATTTCAAAAAATGGGTAAAAAGGACTTTAAAAATACATGAATTTTTTTAGAAAACATGGGCATGGATGATAACAATAACCCCGGTAAATACTTACGAATAACAATCTCATTTAAGAACGAGATTAGAAAATTTATCCCTTACCTTACGTCCGATATGCTTTGTATGTATCCAAACCTCATTTATAATGATTTAAATAATGTCATTGACTTATTACATAATCATATTCATTGTTATGATATCATATATGGTTCACTTATGACTTTATATTACCCTTTATTTTGTAAATTCCATGTTAAAGCAGCATTTTGGGTATAACAATAATGAAGCTTTATAAAATTAAAATTGGTTTTAAAACAAGATTTCAAACAATTAATTAAATGAATTTAAAAACATATAGTAAAGGACCAATTAAAAATTAGTAAATCATTTGTGAATCTTTGGTTCACTTATATGGGAGGCTATAATTTTATCTTATTTATCGGACTAATATTTTATATGATTGGAGTATTAGTATGATTATATGAAAGGGGCTTCACATGGGTAGTGGGAGGATGTTAGTTGATGTTATAGGTTTTACTTGAATTATAGTGTGATTTACTATTGGGGTTTCTACTAAAAATACCTTATGTATGCTAGTTAGGGGCATTTAATGTAACACCAATAAATTCTAAAATAATAACATTTAATTTTATAGCATTTATGACACGCAACACCAAGCACATAAGGGAATATAATATCCTGAAAAATTACAATATAATTACTATTTTAAATAAATGAAACCAAAGTTATAGAATTTAATGCACTCAATACTGGGTTATCTTTCATTGCACACCGCAAAGAGTTTAATTTATAGATTTTTTTTCACATAAGACTGAGTTTTATCGAGCAAAAATATATTATTAAAATATTATTATTCAATGTAATAAGATATAACATGAATGTTAAATTGAAGGTTATGAATTTGATTAACTAACATATGAAAATATATGTTTTTGAAAAATATTTTTTAATTCATTTGTTATAAATTAATTATAACTGAATATAATAACCAATTTAATATTAAGATAACGTTTTTATAAAAACTATTATTATTCCCATAATGACATTTTATGCTAATAAATTAAATTAATTAAAATTAGTGAGTTATATTGTTGTAATATATATATATATATATATTATATTAAATAAAATATATTTGACTTTAATCCAATATATTTTATATGAATAAGATATGAAGAAACCCAATTTTACACATAAAAACCCATATTTTTAAAAAGGAACTTTTACTGTATTTAATGGAGAAATAATTTTAAAACCAATTTGTTGAATTTTTATAAATTTTATATGTCAAAATAAAATTCATATATGAACTAGAAACATAAAAATTAGATTCAGGTGAATTTTTGATATTTTTCTGTGAGGTTTTATTTTTGATGAATAGTGAAAAAATACTGAATTTTAAGAAGGGGCTAAACAATACAATTTTTGGCCAAAATCACCCAGAATCATGTACAAAATACATTTTATGTTAATATTTCTACCATATACTCTATTTTGTATAATGTGTAACATTATTGGAGAAACATTACATGGGAAAATGTTTTTGGAATTCCCTTTTTAAAAAATTTCAAGAATGCAACTCCCTCCACTATAAAAATGCACTCAACCCTCCCACTTATTCACAACTGTAAATCCATTTATATCCGCAAACATCTTCTAAAATAATCTCCCAATGAATCTACCTTAATCCTATAATCATAATCTTATTGTGAATTAAAACCAAGGATCTTTTTTTGGTAGAAACCAAAAGGTGTTACACGATTATGAGGAAACGTTTTCCACCGATCAATTTTCATTCAATTAATTTTCCACAACTTCATTTATTTTTATATAAATATTTTATAATAAAATAAGTATATTAAGAATAATTATATTTTTTATGATTATAATATTTTTAACTACACATAAAAACACTTACATAAAATGGGAAACGAACCTACCGATTCTTTTATAGCGAACTACCAGCCCGCGAAGCTATGTCGTTCACTATTTCATTTAGCACTAATAATCGGTTGGAATTATAATTTAAACAATGAATATATATTATATATATATATATGATATTCATAAAATATTAGGCTTCATTAATTGTTGTATAACACATATAATCATTGTTTCTATTTTTTTGGAATATTATAACATTATTCATGGATGCGTGGACTACCACCACCCAAAAGCGATGTGATTCATTCATGCTATACATGGAATGTATAAGGGAAATTTTTTAATAAACATATGTGACATATATGAAATAAATATGATAATTGAATTATAATATAAATATATTCCATTTTCTTTTCATTCTTTTAGTATGGAAAAGAAATGAAAGCAACGTTCTTTCATACATATGACCTACCATCTCCATGAATGATGTATTTCATTTCCTATCTCAAAATTTTATTGATTATTATAAATACAGATATAATGAATATATATTGTATTTTAATAAATTTTAAATTCTAAATATGATTAAATAATGATATAATTAATAGGAATAATAAGTAACAAGTTAGAACATACTCGAAGAGCTGGGCGATTAACACCACAAATAGTGAGAATAATGAAATACTGTTAAAAATGACTAATAATATATTTTAATAAGTTTTTATATGATATTATAAATATAAATATAGTTCTTTAAAATTTATTAACCTGTTTAACACCAATATACATGAGGTTAAATGACTTTCACCTAATAAAGGAAATGAATGGTAATGTATTCTTGTCTCACTTTTCATTTCATGAGGCATACACCATTTTTACCAATTAATTATTTTGTATGGTTTATATACTACCCATATTTCATTTTAGATTATAAATAAATTTATATTCAATGTATTTAGAATTTAATTTGAAATTATTTCTTTCATTGGGAATGCAATTCAAAAGATACTAAGTATTAAGGGACTTCATCTGAATTTCCATTATTTAAGGAATTCTTTATTATGGTGAACTTAATTTTTATATATAATGTAAATAATACCACTATGACATTTAATATTATGATTCATCCATTATTCATGGTACTTTGGGTTTTAATTTTAATTATTTCATCTAATGGGATTTACACATAATGTTACCCACGTGGTAAAGAAATTTCATAACCTAATTCCTTTTCAATGGGTTATATTGCTTCCTCATTATCATAAATATTATATGATTATCTGGATAATTATTCTGAATATATATTTATTAATTTCCACTTATTTTATGTGTATTTACAGTTGACACACATAATTAATTCATGGATTAATTTCCCTTTAACATTATGACCATTTTAATGGTTTATTTCACAATATCTTTCAAATTGAGATTACAAATTCTTGAAATTACATTAAAGGAATATATATGAACATTGTTCAATAAACCCATTAATTTTATTCTCATATGGTTATTCATGAAGGTTTTCATTTAATAGTTCCATTTTCCAACTCTTGGGTACCCAAATGTTTTATAAAATGTTCTTTTAGAAAACCCAACCCCATTTATCTCTTTAGTCAGAGAACCTATTTTAACATAAAAACCATGTTTTATTAAAAATGTTCTCAAAAATGTTTTTAATATTTTAAAAATTATTTATTAAAGGTATTTTTATTCCTTTTTTATTTTAATTTTTTTAAAGGATTCTCTTTATCTCATTCCGACAAAGTCATTTTTTCAGACTTTTTTACCATGAAAAAGGAATGTTATTTTTACCTTGTACGAGATATATGGATTTACCCACTGTTATATTTTTTGAAGAATAATTTGACTGTTTAAAAGGTTTTGTTTTAAATAAAATATTTTCAAAGGTGATTTTCTATGAATTTTTTTTTTTCAAAATGTCTTTAAAAATAAAAATAATATTTTCTTAAAGAATTTTTTAAAAGATATTTTTGTAGTATTTCCATTCATCAATGAAAAAACCATTTATTTTTACACTACTTGGGATATGGTGAATTGATACCATTTTTATTATTCCTTTGTATGGTTTATTATTTTTTTGACTATGGATAGTATTGAAATTCACTACCCTGATTACTTTTGTTCCCATTTAAATATTCAATTTCCAAAGATCATTAGACATTTAATTTCCCCTAGGTGTCCATATCATTTATCATGGATATGATTATTTCCTAGAACGTATATCATTTTTTTACAAAGTGTTTACTTTGACTGTTATTTTAATTTATGGTGAAATATTGATAAATATGAGTCCTTTATTTAAAAAAAATGTTTGATGAGGCATTCGTTTTATTAATTAAATCAATTACTCTACATGATGAATGATTTGGATATGTAGTGAAGGGTGGGGCCTAAGATTTATATAGGAATTCGATGCATCGACATGTTCTTATGATAAAAATTAGTTGAAAAAATTTAATAGTTTTTACAAATAGTTTTAAAACATATTATGAAAGGACTTGATGGTATAAGTTTTCATTTTCCCGAGACATGATGTCCAATAATTAAAAATTTATTTAATTTTGATTTATTATTAATTTTCCATGATATTTTTAATATGAAAAGTTTGTGGATGAATTTTATTCTCAGTTTATTGATTAAATTGCATGTGTTTTCAATTTTTTAGCTTACTATATTCATTATTACTTGTCCTTCTATTAAAATGGAATTCATTTTCAATTATTTACCTTGCCATATTTTTTTCACATTCTTATTAGTTTATTGATTACTTGGAATGTGTGTTCAGTTACTTACCTATATATATTTATAATTCATATTGATTCATTATTGATTATAATTTTCTTCACCCTTATTGAAAATTTTATCTCAACCTCATTATGTTTCCTTTCTACAGGGTTCCCTAAAGTGTGCTAAGAAAAATATTCAAGGATATTCTAGATAGAATAAAGTTATTATCCTCAAAAAAATTTCTAATATTTATCTATTCATTTGTAATACAAGACTCATCTATGTATATTATTTTCCAATACTGCTAAACTATTTTGTCAATAGGGAATGATTTACTAGTATCATATGCCAATGTAATGGTAGTATGACATCAAGTCTATGAATTATGGACTTAGGTTTCTATAGTTGGAATCATTGAAATTTTAGTCGCATCCTTAGAAACTAGATTTAGGAAAACATAGATTGTAGAACCTTACCCTAAAATATAATTTGAGGATGATTATAGAATAATATCTTAAAGTTTTAGTTAGATAGATATTATTTGGTTTTCCCATAAATAAACACATTTCTAGGTACTAATAATGGATGAGATTCTAGAATAAATTTATATAGGGGCAGAGACTCTCAAAATAAGTGTTCAGTATTATTCTAGAAAAATATATTACATGGAAATGGGTCTTACTACACACCTGGTTTGACACCTCTAGGGGATATGCTTAGGATAATTAAAATTTTCTTCAAAAACCATCAGGAAGATTTTTTAAATTGAATGGCCTAGGATAAACCTAAGGTGTTATAGATTTTAGAAAAGGTTCCATGATTTAGAAATTCTATAGATGTTATTGTGGACAAAGCCTAGACCAAAGAAGGAACTATGTGGAAGTAAATGGATGAAGTGTTTATGTATTAGAGTTGTTTTGAAAACCACAGTTAAAAGTTTATTTAATGAATAAATCTTAAAGAGGTACACCATATTGATTTTGAAAATTATATTATTATAGAATTTAAAAAATACAGACTTAATTCAGGTGACAACCAATCAAATATGGAGAGGCTTTGGAGTTCAAACCCATGACCAAAGGATGATAAATGTTTCACAATGACCATTGGCCTATGAGATTTCTTGGTCAATGTGTAATTATTTTTAGTTAAACAATTTGATAAAAAATCAATAATAATAAAAAAATAGTATTAGTGTTGAGGGTTAGAGATTTATTTATTAATGATATTTTCTTTTAAAAAAAGTTATAGATAAATGTTTAGGTATGTCAATCTTTTTTGGGCCTTACAAGATATTAAAAGTTTATTTTAGTCTGTCAAGAATTGAAATTGATTTTTGGATATTCATTTCTTTATGTAAAGGGATGAATTTTAAATTGATTGAACTACAACCAGAAGATTAAATTTTGTTTATAGAAATATATTAAGTAAGTATATTTCATTATATTCTTAGTTAGTAAATTAATAATTCAAAATTAGGAACATGATAAAAATATTTTTCTAATTCCCTATTTTTTCCTAAACAGATATTATTCTAAATCATCACAGATTTATAGCTATGAAGACCTCAAAATTACACTGATAATTATCATCTTTGTGATTTATATACTCATTTACTCTTTATAGATTTTTACACTATTCCTATATATACGTACCTCCACTTTCCACCTATGTTATTCTACTTTGATACCTAGTTTTATGTTAGTCCATGCAACCTTTATACTTCCCATTACCTCTTTTACAGAGTATTTTTTATGAACTTTTCTCAAGATGTGACATTTAAAAATAATAAATATCAGTCAATTTAATTCTCTCATAAAGCTTAAATTGTGAGGATTCAATTTATTTAAGGTGGGTAAAAGATATTGCCTTGAAATTATAAAATAAGATTATTGTAATCGATTTCATTTGTGACACTCAACACTATGTTCATAAGGGAATATAATACCCAAATAATTTAAAATATAATTAAGATTTAAAATAAATTAAATTTTATATATAAATTATAATGCCTGAAATTTTTAGTTTAATTGCATCACATAAAACAAAGACTTTCTTTGATATCTTTCATTAGACATAAGACCAAGTTTTAACAAGCATCAATATATTATTAAAATATTATTATTTCAAATATGAAGATATAACCTAGAAATTAAATTTGAGGTTATTAATAATATTAACTAACTAATTAAAATATTTGGTTTAAAAAAAATATGAGATGAATTCATTGGTTACAATTTAATTATAAATGAATATAATAACCATTTGAATATAAAAGGAATGTTTTTATAAAAAACTATTTTAATCATGACAAAGTCATTTTATCCTAAAAAATTAAATTAGTTACAATTTTTGAGTGATATTAATATAATATCTATAATATATACATATTATATTTCAACAAATATTTTTCTTCATTTTTCCAATATATTTCTTAGTTATAATATAAGAATAAATCAACTTTTACATATAAAAACCTATATTTTTATAAAGGAACTTTTGTCGCCTTTAATGGAGAGCCTATTTTAAATTAAATTTTTAGAAATTTTTTATATTTTCTATGTCAAAAAAACTTTATTTTTTAAATCAAAATATAAAAATTATCTTACTGTGTTGTTTTTGTGCTTTTCTTAGGAAATTTCATTTTCTGATGAATCGTGAAAAACACAGTATTTTAACTGAAAATTTATTTTTCATATTATTTATTTATAAGGTTAAATTATTTTTTATATTGGTTTTAATGTTTAATTAGTCAAATTATATACCAAATAATAAAATTTAGCCCATTTTAATTAATTTTACTCTGAAATTTAATAAAAAAACATATAAGAATTTTGAAATGTTTTACTTTAAAAACTTGTTTTGTCTTACTGTTTGTGGGATTAATTCTAAATTAATTTATACCCATAATATTATTTCAATTTAGTAAAATTTATTCCATATTATGAATAATAATAATTTATAATTTCTAATAAGTTCAAATTATTTTTTGACCAAAACTATTATCGAAATTTATTTAAATCAATTATAGAGATTAACAGAAGAATTAGCATAACCCAGGACTAAACCACAATCCTAAGGTCCAAAGTGAATTATAAAATTGTCCAAAAGACATTTTATATTATATTTATACCATGTAATCCCCTGTATACAATTTTATAATTATTAGATCCACTTGACATGGGAAAAATATGGGTGGAATTCCCTTATTAAAAATTTACAAGTATACCACTCCACATTTTCTATAAAAAGGCACTCACACCTCCCACTTAATCACACCTATAAAGCCATTTTTCTCACCCAAAATATGATAAAATAATTTCCCGATATTTCTCCCCTATCCCAATAGCATCAAATTTGTCATAATAAAAACCAATGAAGTCTGTTGGTATAAACCAAAAGGAGTTACCCAAATAAGCGGTAACATTTTCCAATGATCACATTTCATTCATTTTCTTACCACCCCTTCATTTTTTTATATGAAGAATATATAATAACCTAAGTATATAAAATATTTTTATATTTTCTGTACTAATATTTAGACCTATTGGTACACACACTTCCATCAAATGGGTAATGAACATTCTATTTTATGTACAGTGAACTACTCCTTCGTGAAGCGATGTAATTCATTTTTTCCTTAACCCCCTATCATGGGTGTGAAATATGATGGAAAATATGTTTATATAAGATATTTATGATATTTATAATGTATTTATTATTATTTATATATTTTATAACACATACCTTCATGATTTCCATTTTGTGGGAACACGATAACATCGTTTGTGGATGTGTGGACAACCACCTCCTCAAAGCTATCTGACTCGTTCACGCAATACATGGAATGTGTAAAGGATATTATTAAAAAAAATGTGAAATATAGGAAACAAACATTACAGTGTAATTTTAATATACAATTATTTTATTTTATTTTCATTCTTTTAATACGAAATATAAATTAAAGTAGCGTTCATATATATGCACGACCTACCGTCTCTATGAATGGTTTATTTCATTTCATGTATCCAAATTTTAGGGATTACTTGAAATACATATATATTGAATATATTAGATATTTAAATCATGTTTTAAATTATTTATATGATTAATTAATGATCTAACTAATAGGAATACCATTTAACATGTTAAAACATACCAAAAAAACTAGGCAATTAACACCATAAATAGTGAGAATAATGAAATATTGTTAGAAAACATGTAATAAGATATTATAAGAAGATAATATATGATATAATAAATATAATTATATTTATGGTATAGGTTAATATCATGTTTCAAACCACTATGCAAGAGGTTAAGTGACTTTTACCTAAGAAAGGAATCACAATGTAAGGGATTCTTCTCCCACATTTCATTCCATGAGGCATAAATAATTTTAACCACTTAATTATTTTTTTGTAGTTTATATACAACCAATATTGTAATTAATATCATTTTTAAAATTTACTTCATGTTATTTATAGTATCATTTTAAATTATTTCTTTCATGGGGATTATAATTCAAAAGTTACCTAGTAATGACAGATTTATTCTCAATTTACATTATTTAAGGAATATTTTATTATTGTAAACCTAATTTCTTATATATGGTGTAAATACTTCCAATTTTTCATGTAATGTAACAATTCAAAAATTATTCATGATATTTTTTTTAATTTGAATTATTTCATCAATGTGGATTTACACTTAATGTTACCAAAGTGGTAAAGAATTTTTATAACCAAATTTATTTTTCATTGGTGTATATTACTTACTCATTGTCATTGATATTATATTATTATGTGTATAATGAATTTGAATATATATTGATGTATTTTAAATTATTTCATGTGTATTTCCAATTGATTCCAATGTTTTATTCAATGATTAATTCTTATAACAATGGTATGACCATTTAAGGGTCTATTTCACAATATCTTTCTAATCAAGATTACTTATTATTGAAATTACATTAAATTAATTTATATGAAAAATTTCTAATAAACCCTTTAATTTCAACTAATATGATTATTCATGACCTTTTTCATGTAATAGTGTCATTTTTTCACTCTTTTGTACTCATATTTTTTTTACAAATTATGTTTTAGAAACCCAAATTTCATCTATCTCTTTATTCAGAGAAACTATTTTCTTTTTAACACATTTTATTAAATGGTTTTAGAAAATGTTTTCAACCATTTTCAAATTATTTATTATTTAAAATTTTACCCCTTTTTCTTTTCAAATTTTTTTCAAAGGAACCATCTTGTATCATTCTGAATGAGAAATTTTCCAAAGCTTTTAACCATGAAAAAGGAATGTTATTTTTTCCTTGTATGGAATGTCTGAATTTAACCAACATAATTTCTTTAAAGATTCCTTTTCATGTATAAAAGTTTACTTTTTAAATAAATTATTTTCAAAATTTATTTTCCATGAAAAGGATTTTCAATTTTTTTTCAAAATAGAAAGTATATTTTCATCCAGAATGTTTTTCTATGATATTTTTAAATTATATACATTCATCAAAGATAATAGACCATTTTTTACACCACATGGGTTATGCTGTATTGATATCATCTTTATTATTGTTGTGTATGGTCTATTACTTATTTGACTATTGATAGTTTTGAGATTAAGGAACTTGATTCATTTTAGTCCCCTTGAAATATAATACTTACTACTATCATTAGACATTGAATTTACCCTAATTATACATATCATTTATCTTGGATATTTTTATTTCTGAAACAGTATATTATTTTAACATATGGTGTTTACATTGACTGTTATTTAATTTTATGGGGAAATATTGATAAATCTGTATCCTTTATTAAATACAGATATTAGATAAGGAATTTTATTTATTAATTAAATAGATTAATCTAGATGAAGAATTTTTTATAAATTCAGTGATGATTAGGGATCGAACAATATATAGCCCCTCGATACATCAACATGTTCTCATGAGAATAATTAATAACAAAAATTAAATAGGTTTCGACATGCAGTTTTGAACCATCCTGTGAAAGGTCTTGACGGTATATTTTTTCATGTTCCTCATACATGATATCTAATAATTAATATTGTACTTTATTTTGATTTATTATTTATGATCCATGATATTTTCAATATGAAAAATTTTATGGATGCGTTTCATTTTCAATTTATTGATTAAATGTTTTTTGGGTTTTTAATTTGCGATATTAATTGTGACTAATAAAGTTATTCAAATGAAATGTTTTCTGGGTTATTTACCTTCTTATATTGTTTATTCACTCCCTTCTTAATTTTTTAATTACATGGAATGTGTGTTCAGTTTATTACCTTCCCATTATGACTATTTTCATTGATTCATCATTTATTCCTCTTTACTTTACCCTTGTTACGAATTTGAGATCAAAATTATTATGTTTCCTTTACCCATGATTACCTATAGCGTGATAAGAAATATATTCATGGATATTCTAGATGAAATAATTTTATTATCCTCGAAAAAAATGTTACAGTGTTTTTCTATTTATTTGAAAAATAAGACTGATGTATGTATCGAATTTTACAAGACTAACAAACAATTTTATCATTTAGGAAGTGATTTACTTGTATCTTATGCAAATATAATGGTAGTACGACACTGGATCTATGATTAATGGAGTCATGTCACTATAGTTGAAATTAGAGAAATTATAGTAGAAACATTTGGAACTATATTCATAAAAACATATATTGGAGATCCAAAACCTAAATAAGAATTTTAGGATAAGTATATAATAACTTGCAGAACATCTATTTAGATAGAGATTATGTGGTTTTCGAAGAAATAGATCTCTTTATGGATATTACAAGTAGAAATTTTTTGGTACAAATTTACCAAGGGGGTATGAACTCTAAAAAAATCCGTTAGGATGGACTCGAGCATAACCAGATACATGAAAATGGGCCTTACAACACACCTGGTTTGACACTCCTGGGGAATATTATTAGGATACTTTACATTTTATTTTTAAACCACTATTATGGATTTTGAAAATGAATGACCTAAGTAAAACCTAAGGTGTTTTATATTGATGATAATGTGTCATTATTTAGAAATTTTAAAAATTAAAATACGGATAACTTGCAGACCAAGGAAGGACTTATGTGGAAATAGATGGATTAAGTATTGATGTATTAAGGTTGTATTTATTACCATAGTTAACAATATATTTAATGACCAAACATCAAGGATGTCCAACACAATTATTTTTAAAATTACATTTTATATATAGAAAAAATAAAAATTGCATGCTGGGTTAGAACCCATAAAATCTAGAAAGGCAGTGGGGCCTGAACCCATGATCAAAGGATGATACGGGTTTTAACCTACCACTAGCCTATTAGATTTCATAGTTAATTAATAATTTTTTTAGTTATTTTTTTTAAAAGTAAACAGTAATATTGAACTATAATTTTTTTAGAGTTTTAGAGTTTAATTTATTAACCATATTGGATTTATAGATTAGTTAGAGACAAATGGAATGACATTTCACTCTTTTATAGGCCATGAAATTCATTAAAATTTTATTTTAGTGCTTCAGGTATAGAAATTAATTTCTTAGAGTGAAGGGATGAACTTTAAAATGATCAAATAACTATGAATGGATGAAATTAGGTTAATAGAAATATAATAAGTAAGTATGTTTTGTTATATTCTAAGGAAGTAAAATAATTAATCAATATTATGAAATTTCCTAAAAAAAGTTTTCTTAAAACCCTATTTCTTGTTGAACCAAGGCATGTATAATTAATTATTGATTTATGGATTTGAGGACCCAAACATTACACTGAAAATTCATTTGTTTATGATTGATGACCTCAATCACTCTATATAAATATTTACTCTCTTACTCCATGTATTTATATACACTTTACAATAATATTCCTCTACTTAGAGTCTTAGTTATATGTTAGTCCACATGACCATTGTAATTCCAATTTTCTATTTTATAGAAGATATTTTTAACCCATTTTATGATTTGAGATTTCAACATAAGAAATACCATAAAATTTATTACCAAAGTCGAGTTTAAATTTTGAGGATGCAATTTAATTAGGGTGGAGAGAATATAACACCTTGAAATTATAAAATTAAAACACTGAATTCGATAGTGTGTGTGATAGACAACACCAATTACGTAAGGAAATTTTATATCCTAATAATTTAAAATATAATTAATATTTAAAAAAAATTAAATATATGATATAGCTTGAGATTCATTCAATCCTGGGTGATCTTTTATCACATGTAATAAGACATTTTTCGATAGCATCTGTTGCACTTAAGATCTCGTTTTACTGAGAAATATTATATTTTTAAAATATTATTATTTAATATAATAAGATATTTCATATCCCTTATGTTGGAGGTAATTAATAGGATTAACTAAATTATGAAAACATATAGTTTACACAAATATAATATGAATTCATTGGTTAAAAATTAATTAGAAATGAATATAAGAACCTATTGAATACAAATGGAATGTTATTATAAAAAAACTCTTTTTATGCTCACAAATTGGTTTTATCCTAATAAACTAAATTATTTTAAATTATTTACTGATATTAAAGATATATATATATATATAATATATTTGGAAAAATATTTTTTACATTCACCAAATATATTTGATAGGGATAAGATAAGAACAAACCCAACTTTACACACAAAAACATATGTTTTTATAATAGAACTTTTATCATATTTAATGGAGAACATATTTTAAATCAAAATTTTGGAACTTTTATAATTTTATATTTCAAATTAAAATTAGTTTTTTAAATAGAAACATCTTTTTTATCTTTGAGTACATTTTTAAATTTTATATTTGAGGTTTCATTTTCTAATGAATTGTTACAAATATATAATTTTAATTAATTTCTATTTATTCTATTTTATTTATAAGATTATATTCTATTTTATATTGGTTTTAAAGATTAATTAGTTTTATTATACATATATTAATACAATTTATATCATTAGAATTAGTTTCACTTTTAAATTTTAAAAAAACATACCAAGCATTTGAACATTTTACTTTAAAAAGCGGCTTTGTCATCTTGTCTACGAGATTAATTTTGAATTAATTTATAGTAAATATGTGATTAGAATTTGAAAAAAATAATTCCATATTTTTAATAAACATAATTTATATCGTATAATAAATTCAATTTATTTTTTGACCAAAAATAGTAGTGAAATTAATTATATTTTATTACATCAGTTAGTAGAAAAAATAGGTGAACACGGAACTAAACCATAAACATATGGGCCAAAATGACATAGAAGATTTTAAGAAAGACATTTTCAGTTAATATTTTGAACCTATAATCAATTTTATATAATTTTAACCATTATTTGATCCATTTTACACTATCATGTTGTGGGTTGAATTCCCACTTCCAAAATTTACAAGAACATCACTCCTCATCCACTTTAAAAAGGCCCCCACTCTTCCCACTTATTCACGCGTATCAAACCCTTTGGGTCGAAAAAAACCTTCTGAAATAGGCTCCCAAAACCCCTCCTCTAATCCTAGAAATATAACACTAAAAATAATGTAAAAATTGACATTTTTTTTGGTATAAACAAAAGGAGTTACTCGAATAAGAGGTAACATTTTCTAACGATCACTTTTTTTTTAAATTTAATTTTCACCCCTTTAATTTATTTTTATATCATGATTATATAATAAAGGAAGTATATTAAATGTTATGATATGTTTTAATTCTATTATTTATACCTTAATCAAAATACACTTCCATCAAATAGGTAACAAACTTACTGATTCATGTGTGGTGAACTTCCGCCTCGTGAAGAAATGATGTTCATTTTTTCTTTTACCACCAATCATGGAAGTGAATTATGATATTAAAAAAAATTATATGATATATATGATATATATAAATTATTTATTCTTTTAAAATTTTATATAAAATACACTTTCATGTATCCTATTTTTGGTAATATAATAACATTGTTTGTGGATGTGTGGACTACCGCCTACTCAATGCGATGTGATTTGTTTACTCTATACATGGAATGTATAAAGGATAGTTTTAATAAAACTATGTGAAATAAGTGACTTAAATATGATAATATAATAAAAATATAAAAATATATAATTTATTATTTAGTTTTTTAAATGAAAACGAAATAAATGTAGCATTCATGCATTTTTACGACATACCGTCTCTTTGAACGGTGCATTTCATTTCCCGTCTCCAATTTTTATTAATTATTATAAATAATTATATAATGAATATTTATGATTTTAAAATCATTTTTATAGTGTCTATATGATTAAATAATTATCTAATTAATAGGATCAACAAACAATAAGTCAAAACATACTTTAAAAACTAGGCAATTATCACTCGAAATAGTGACAATAGTGAAATACTTTTAACAAATAATGAATATGATATTATAAGAAGTTAATATATGATATTATAAATATAATTATGTTTCTTATAAATGTTAATAACCTATTTTAAACTAATATAAATTATTCTAAAGTGGTTTATCCAAAAAAGGGAACAAAAGATAACTGATTCTTTTCTCACTTTACTCTCCGTGAGGCATACATCATTTTCACAAGTTAGTTCTTCTAAGTGATGTATATACTTCTTGTATTGTATTTTATATCATGAATAAATTTATTATCATGGTATTTAGATTTTATTTTTGTAATTATTTCATTCATAGCGATTATAATTCAAAAGTTACAATGTAGTAAGGGACTTCATATCAATTTCCACTCTTTGAGGAATACATTAATATTGTGCACCTAATTTCTTATTGGGGCGTAAATAATGCCACTTTGACGTGTAATATTATTATTAATTTTCTATTAAAAATATTTTGAGTTTTAATAAGAATTATTTAATCTATGGGTATTTACACTTAAAGTTACCCAAGTGGTAAAGAAATTTCAAAAACCAATTCCTTTTCATTGGGTTATATTACTTACTCATTGTCGTTAATATTCAATGATTATGTGTATAATTAATTTTAATATCTATTGATTTATTTCAACCAGTTTTATGTTTATTTACAGTTGATAAAAATAATTAATTCATTGATTTATTCTCCTTTTAATGATATAACCATTTTAAGGGTTTATTTCACAATCTCATTCTAATCAAGATTACATATTTTTGAAATTACATTAGTTGAATATATATAAAAAAATTTCAATAAACCCTTTAATTTTCTTCTCTTTTTGTTATTAATGAGATTTTTAATGTCACACTATAATTTTAACACTATTTGTTACTCCAAATGATTTAGAAAATATTTTTAAGAAAACCCAACTTCTTTTATCTCTTTATTTAGAGAACCTATTTTATTTTAAAAACCATTTTATAATAAAATGCTTCCAAAAATAATTTTAACCATTTCAAAATGTTTTATTAATTAAATTTTTACCCAATTTTTCTTTTACAAATTCTTGCAAAGGAATATTCACGTCTCTTTCTGAGTAAATAAATTTTGGAACCTTTTTACCATGTAAATGGAATTTTCTTTTTCCATTTATAAAAATTACTAATTTACCCACTGTTATGTCTTCAAAACATACTTTGAAAGTTTAAAAGGTTACTTTTTAATGAATTTTTTTTAAAATTTATTTTTAAAGGATATTATTTTGATATTTTTTTCAAAATAAAATGGTTATTTTCCTTAAGATTTTTAAAAAAGATATTTTTATTATATTTCCATTCATTAATGACAACAATAATTTATTTTTACACCACTTAGGATAGGTTGTATTAATACCATCCATATTATTCCATTAAATGGATTAGGATTTCATTGACCAAAGAAAGTACTGACATTCGCTAGCTTGATTACTTTTAGTAACCTTGAAATATTAAATTTCCAATGAACATTATACTTTTAATTTCCTCTATATATCAATATCATTTATCATAGATATCATTATTTCTTAAACAATATATCATTTTTACATATGGTGTTTACTTTTATAGTTATTTTATTTTTTTGAGAAATATTGATAAATCCCTATCATTTATTAAAAAAATATATTTAATAGGGAATATTGTTTATTAATTAAAGAAATTACTTAATATTAGGAATTCATCAGACATATAGTGATGGGTGGGGATCAGACTTTCTATAGCCCCTCAACGCATTGAAATGTTCTCATGGGTTAAATTAGTTAGACAAATTAAATAGGTTTCTACATGTAGTTTTAAATCATCTTATGAAAGCTCTTAATGGTATAAATTTTCATGTGACTCAGACATGATTTCCAAAAATTAATCATTTCCTTAATTTTGATTTAGTATTTATTATCCATGATATTTTAACAATGAAAAAGTACATGGATGAATTTCATCATAATTTATTTATTAAATGGAATGTGTTTTCAGATTATTACCTTGACATATAGATTGTGTGTTGTCCAATTATTCAAAAGGATTGTCTCTTTAGTTATTTATCTTACCATATTGTTTATCCACTTCATTCTTAGTTTATTTATTACATGGCATGTGTGTTCATTTATATACCTTTCCATAATTATTATTATCATTTATTCAATATTTCCTCAATTATAATTTACCCTTATTGAGCATTTTATATCACCCTTATTATGTTTCTTTTCCCCCAAATCCCCTAAAGTGTGCTAATAAATATATGAAAAAAATACATTAGATTGAATAAATTTATTATCCTTGAAAAAAATATGGTATTTTTGTATTCATTTGTTATAAAAAACTTATGTATTTATCTAGTTTACCAAGACTACTAAACTTTGGAGTATTTTGTGATGCGATTTACATATATGTTATTCCAATGTGATGGTTGTACAACACTAACTTTGGGTTTTCTGTGGTTGAGTCAGAACATGTAACATGGTAACCCTAGGTACAAAGGTCGGTAGACTAGGAGTAGTATACTATATGAGTTATTAGTTATTTAGAATATCCTCCATGATAGGAATGTTCTATAACACTTAATAATCTACTTGATGATGGTGTTTATTGATTATGTCTTGATTATGGGAAAATTTATTCATATTTTTTATTCGATCACAGAGTGCATGAGGATCCTATGTCCTAAATTAATATATATACATAGGACTTCCCATTATGTTTGATGTTATGTACTAAAATTTCTTAGGAAATTTATTTCCTTCTCTTTCATTTAGTTCCTTTTCTCGTGTTTAAAATAATAAACATATTGTTCTCTTTAAATTATTGTATGATGATTCAGTCTCATGCAGTTCCATACCATTATCTCTCTTATGATGTTTAATATTTGTTTCAGTTTTTAAATTTATTGTTATTCCCTTAACATCCTATAGTTTACCATATTATATCTCTCATTTTAGTAATTTAAATAAATTCTGAACTATTTTAGAAAATAATGGTATACAAGATTTTAAAATTTGCCTTCTAAAACACAAAATCATTATTTTAAATTAATTTATTTTAAAAGTAGCATGATAATAGATATATAATTATATTTTAAGCATGTTTCAAGAAAGGTGGTAGAAAAATTGAAATTTTTATTCTCATACATATATATTTATTTAGTTTTAGGTTTACGTTTTGTTCAGTCTTATAATGATTGATGTTGCAGTTTTTATAGAGTGTAACATTGAGTCACAAGGGATAGTTGTTTTAGGTATATTAGTTGTTTTATTTTAATTTTATTTTATTACATCCTCCATGAAAGAATTTTAATTAATTTTATATGTTAATCATATATATAACTATTTGTGGATGAAGCGAAGACATCTAGTGGTGGATTGTTTGGGCATTTTTCAATATAAGAGAGGGAGTCTGGGGGTGAGTTGAGTATTTTTTTTCTTGTTCTGTTAACTAATTTTTCTATTTATGTTTATCTAGTTTTGTATGCTACATATTATATTTGTATAATTCATGTTTAATTTTTATTATAATTTCATATTATTATTCAATCAATGTTAATGGATGAAGTCATTCTCAAGCTGCACTTCCTTGATTCCTAGGAACATATTCTATCCCATGGTGATTTGGAACCCATATCAAGCATTGTATTGATCCAGATCAGTTGTTTGATAGAGGCAATAAATAGGTTTTTTCATGAAAAAATTTTACTAGAGAACCCATTATTATTTATACAATGACATTATATTGAAGTTATGACCTTTGGAGCATAAGAGGTAGGTCATGGCTGGGTTATTGATCACCACTACATGTGATGAAACCCATTTTAACAATAAATTTTGGTGTATTAATTTTGAATATGAGTTTTAATTTTAATTCTTTATTATGATATTAACTTCATGTTGATAGTTCTTTGAATTATGGTGATATTATTTGGATTTATTAAATTTTTTCCTATTTTGAAGGTGAAATGGGATTTGAACCATTGGCATCAAGTGAGATTTCATGGCCGAGAAAAACATGTGAATACTAATTACGTAGTTAGAGATAACTCTCTATGATGATGGTATGAATCAAACATGGCCTTACAAGCCTTGATTATAAGTCATTTGTAATCATTAGACTTTTTGGAAATCATGTGTTGAGTTCTGTTTGATCCATTTCTTTCATTTTGTGTGGGTATAGTTTGGATTGGTTTTTGTTGGGTTTTATAAAAGGATGTGATATTTATAAAATGTGAAAGTTAATTTTGAAAAATCATAATGATAAAGGTTTCATTTTAAAGAAATAATTTTAATTTTTAGTTTTTAAATATAATTTTAAGGGTTCTTTATAAAATTATAATAGTGATCTTTATTTTTAAAAATAGAAAATTGTTTTTTTGATAGACTCTAGGATGTTATAAATTGTTTTTTAAGTGAAATTTAAAAATTTTATTCAATTTTAACAAAAAAGAGTGTGATTATGAAAACTGTTTGGTAAAAATAATGTTTTTACCTTATCTTGTTTTGTGAATTTGTGTGATGATTGAGAATTCTTCTATTTGAACCTTTCTTTGAATGTCAATTTTTTTAGAATTAGTGTTTTTTAAAATGAATGATGTTTTATGAGTGATGAAATAAAGTTTTAAAATGTTTATAATTGTTTTTTATTGATGTTTTTCTCAATTATATGAATTTGAAATGAATTTTAATGAGTTTCATGACATTTTAGTGTTAAAAGTTTTACATTTTATAATAGTTTAGAAATATGATGTTTTAATCGGGTTCAGTGTTTGTAGTTATTTCTTGGGATTTTATTTTTTTTATTTGAGTTGGGTTACATTGATTATGGGTTTTTAATTAATTTATATTTTATTTGATCATACCAGAAAATTATAGAGGTTCATTTGATATAGGAGATCATCAATAGTTATTTTTAGTTAGAATGGGGTTTAGAATGGTTCTAGTTGTGTGTAGTTATTTAGGTATTCTTCCCAATAATTTTATGGGTTTTGGAACTTTATGTTCTGGTTTTTGTTTCGGTATTTGTGGGTTTTGTGTGGAAATGGTTGTAATGAATGTTCATTAAGGGATTTGAGCACATGGCGACCTTGGGTGAGTTCCTTGGATGACTAGGATATTTTGTGGACAATTTTAGATCATACACTAATTGGGTTTGATTATATTTGGAAGGGTCACCATGAGTAGTTTATTTGGTATCTGGTCCTAGGTTATTGCTATTATTAACCCATGTATAGATCCCATATTGTTTGATGGGTAATTCTCATGATTGATATTTCATACCATTATCTTACCTCTATTAACATCATTTCACTTATGTTTCTGATCCTTTTATTTTCATTGATTAGTGGATATAATTTTCTGAAATATGAGTGATTTTTTCAACATGGAGATGTATGGATTGTTTTGGTGAAATTATAGATGTTACTTGGATTGAGTTCCTTGGTTGGATATCCTTGGTTAAACTCTTGGTATTTTTCTTATAGGGATAATTTAAAAAGATATTGTTTAGGTGATCCACTGTAATAGTGTCATAGATATTTGGTTGGGTGAACCAATATAGATCAAAACCCCTTATAAAATCTAGATTTCGGTCTGCTGTGGGTGTGATTTATGGTTCTTGGGTGTTTTTGTGTTTGGAAAATTAGTTATTTGAGGGAATTATGAATCTTGTTTGACATGGATGATTTTTTTGAGTTATATTTTTGGGAAGTCTATGTCAATATTGTATGTAGACCATATTCATATTAAATTTTATGTATGGTTCAACCATTTAATTCAATTACTTTCAAGGGAGGAAAGTGTTTATGCTGGTAAAAATTGTCACACTCGATATCATATTTTTTTATTAATTAATTATTTCCAATTTTTCCTGAACTATGGGATATCCTATTTAAAATTTTAAAATTTTTAGGTTAAATTTAGGTTTTATGGTCAACTAACATGAATTATTAAACCATGAGGATCCCATTTTGGTGACCTATAACATGGAAATAATGGTTTTGAATATTTGGTTCATGGTTAGTCAAATGTGGGAGAATAACTATGAAGCATCCTTGTGTGTCTCTAGAGGGGTGGATGTTTGGTGCATAATTTTATCAAACCATGTGTAGAAATTGTGAATGTTTTCCAGTCACAAAAAAGTGGAATTTAATAATAATAATAATAATAATAATAAATCCTAATACTAACACTTCCCCTTTTTTCTAGTTCATTCATTACACCCTCCCTTCCACCATTTTATCTACCATGACCATGGCTAAATCACCCTTTAAAGAACATTCCCTTACTCTGCCACCTCCATTCTAGCCTCCTTATTCTTGTGATGTTGAGTCTAGATCATCATGTAATTCCCTTTCTCCCCCTCTTCTTGTTCCACCTGCTTTATATTTTCCTCTCACTGTGCACAATTCTGGGGTAATCCCTAATAAGACTGTAGGTGTTATTAGTTTTTTATTTTTTTGTTCATAGGGTTTTTGGGGCTCATGAAGGGCCCTATTAATGTATATTTTGTCAAAGGTGACAAATTTTATTTCATTTGTTACTCGATTATAAAATTTGGAGGTAGGGTTTCCCTATTCTTAGCTATTTAATTTGGTAACATTTTGTTACTTATCTTTTACATTATTATTCTTGATTCCTAATAATTCTATTTTGAAAGTTTATAAAATTTTCAAATATGAGACTATGTTTCTAATTTTCAATTTCTAGGTATTCCCATATTATTTTCCTATAAATCTTGAAAATATGTTTTTCCCTTGCCAAAAAATATCTTTAATGATTTTTGATATGAAATTGGGTATTTTAATATCTCATGAGTTGTTTATAATTTTTATAATTATTTTTAAAGGAATTTTATTTAACTCATTAGATTTATTCCCCACCTATTTAATTGTAATTTATTTTAAATATCATTTGTTTTATTCCTTTTTAATACTCATCTAAATATACATATACCAATATGTGTTTATATATATAGCCAAGTATTTATTAATTTCATCAATATTGGTTTTAATTAAAATCAATAGTATATTATCCATATTCCTTATAGGTATAAAATTTGTATGGTTATATTCATGAGTGTAGATATATATATATATATATATATATATATATATATATAATTTTATAAATTGACAAGGAAGTATGTGAAATGTTTTAATGATATTAATATATATGCGGGTAATTTCATATAGGAACAATAAGAAGGAATCCTTATAAATCTAAAAGTGGTTTTCAAAAACAATTTCAGACGACTATATAAATTAATTTTAAAAAAATGGTATTAGTCTAGTAGATAATTTCTAAAAACACTCAAATATATAGGTGTACTTCAAGGTAAGCAAAAAATTTTATGTTATTTGTTAGACCCAAATTTTAGGTTATTGGAATGAATGTACGACTCAAAAGGGGCTTAAAATTGGAAGTTCGTTAAGGTGAGGTGATTTTTTTATGTTTCCCTTCAATTCCTCTGCGATTGGGTTTGTTTTTTTTACTAGAACTCCATTATGTGTTATGGTTAAAGAAAACACACATGGTAACCTTGGGTACTTAGGTGGGTAGACTTGGACCAGTTTGTGAAACAATGTAGAAGTTATTTAGACTGTCCACCCAGGAAGGATTATGCAACAACACTAACTAGTATTCTTGATGATTGTGTGGATTGGTTATGGATAGATCACAGTAATAGATATTTACATCCATGGTTTGATCTGTGAGAGTATATGTATCCTAGGTCCCCAATTACCTTAGCTACATAGGGTTTTCCATTGTATTTTCTCTTATTTACACTTTTTCCATTAGAACTATATTTATTGGTATTTTATTTTGTTTCCTTTTTCAATTTTGAAAAAATAAATAGCCTTTTTTCTATTTAATTTATTATATGATGTTTCAATCACATGAAATTCTATACCATTATCAATCTTATGATATTTATTTTATTTTCCCCATTTTACATTTACTATCTTTCTATTCACTTAATATTATTAACCACTAGATATCTATCCTTTTGTTAGTTTATATAAATTCAGAACTCTTTTGATAACTACTAGTAAAAATGGAATTTAAATTATTTCTTCTAAAATTTTGAATAAAATATTTCAAAATAGAATGATAATAGATCTTTAATTAAAGGGTAAGCGTGTCAAAAAGGAATGTGGGGGAAAACTGGTCATTTTTATTCTCAGATACACACACACACATATAAATATATATATATATATATTCAGTTTCAGTTTGACCTTTAGATCACTCTTAGAGTGATGGATGTTCCAGTTCAAATGGAGATGACCTCGGGTTATAGGGGATAGTTTTATCGGCCAGGTTAATTGTTTTTTTAGTTTCATTTATCTAGCTATCCATGTAGCCTTTTTTATTTGATTGTTTGACAAATGATACATA
Organism: Viscum album; assembly: GCA_963277665.1. Lineage (NCBI taxonomy): Eukaryota > Viridiplantae > Streptophyta > Magnoliopsida > Santalales > Viscaceae > Viscum > Viscum album. The sequence continues at coordinate 574,182,752 of OY728151.1, forward strand.
TTAATGTTGGTGTCCGAAGTAAAGGAATATGGTGGTGGATTTTTGGGCATCTTTAGATTATAGGGGAGGGATACTGGGGGTGAGGGGTGTTTGTTTTGTTTTTATTAGTTTTTTTTGTTTTTGTTTTATTTATGTTTATCTATTTCATGATTATATGTATAACTTAATGATAGGTCAACATGGATTTTTATATTAGTTTTTAAAGATTATTTGTATAATTTTTTGGGTGAAATTTTTCCCAAGTTACGCTTCCTTGATTCATGGACACTTGGGATAGCCCGTGGGGATTATAAATACCCTTTAATCTTTATCATGGGATAACAAGGGTTTCTGAGGGAGGGATGACATGGGTTGGTTCATTAAACATACCCGATAAAAATTCCCATGATAAAAAAAATTTATCATTTCATTTATAACTATCTTAACGAGAATTCCCATGATTAGTATATTTACAAAATCAATGAATCAAGTACATGAAAGATCCAAAGAAAACTCAAATACTAAAGATTCCAAACATGTTTACTATATACCTTAATTGGTAAATTCATTCCAAACACCAATTATCACTCTAATAACCATTACATGTCAATTTACTAATCCACTTATCATTTGTGAAAATTCTAATTCACAAGATAATTATTCCCAATATTCGTTTAACATGACCATATTTCCATTTACCAATTCACATGCCAAAGTGTTAATATTCAATAATAGCAATACTTGTCAATGTTCTAGTTCATCCCAACAATAATCATTTTTCTAAATCATTCCAGTATTATATGTCCTTCCAATTTAGTTATATTTCAAAATTCAATGTCATGCCATCTCACAAGCTTTAATATTCATTTAACAAGACTTCCAATTTAGTGTTAAAACCTTGGTTCATATATTAAATGTTCTAACTTAATATCAATGATGGTATCACATCTCATGTTTTTGAAACCAAGAGTCTATATTTCAATCATTATCAATGGATTCAGTGGAAATTATTTGAATGATGATTTTTTGAAAATGATTATCTTCCAAATAAAAGTGGTTGTGCACACATGATACATAAACTATAAATAAAAAGCAGAATATAAGAAGTTTCATAGACCATTTAACTAAATTTATTGAAGAAAAAATAAGGATTCCAACATCTATATCACAAGAAAGACACCAATCCCAATTCTGGATGTTTGGGTTGAACAACAAAATAAGGATTATGAGAAAATGTTGGATAAGAAGAGGTATATTTCTCAAAAACCTCAATCTTCTCTACAATAAAATTCAAGGAAGAATATTTCCTCTTATAAAATCTAGAATTCCAAAAACACCTATTATGAACATATCATGACTAAAAATCGAGAAAAAGGATAGAAAATGCACAGTTTAAAATAAATAAGAATTAATAAATAGACCCATTAATATTTTCCATTGTGTTTAAATGTATGTAGTAACTATTACTAAGATTAATTTACCATTGAAGTGTTTTGAAATTTAAGATCCCTAAAAAACACCTTCATCCACACCCTAGTTCAAGGGTCTAGACCATTTCGGTTTGTTTATTCCCAACACCACACCTATTTTGTCTCCTTTATTCTTGTTTCACACAGTGTGCCCCCACCAAGGCCATGTCCTCTTCCATAGCAAACCCAAGTTATTTTTCCTTACTATTTTCCATTATAAATTTTTAATCTATCCACTGACACCACCATAGAAATGGTCATATCTATTTTACACCATGTTATCTATAGGACCACCTTTTGAGTTTCATAATACCTCAAATTCTCATATTTAAATCAGGTGTAAGGATCATTCTCAAAATTAAAAAAATTCAACAAAAACATAAAAATAGAAGTGCCTAGAATAAGGTAGGTTTAATATAGCCTCCCCACTATATTAAATCTCATAATTTATATATACACATATTAATCATTGAAAGATGTCAGTGAATAAGTCGGGCTACTATGCCTGTATCTCTGACTCCCCCTCCTATGCCTATTCTTGAAAATTCCAATTCTTACACAACACTCACACTAAGGGAATGGAATTTCACAAGATATTTTTCAAACTATGGTCTCTGAAATGGATAATATTCTTCTCAAATGATACATCAATATTAATATAGAAATCATCATCATTAGTCATGCAATAAGGATCATGGTGATTTATTCGAAGATGCAAAACAAAAATCTCATCATGTATGGAACTGTAGTGATATGGAAGATCCTATTGGTATTCCAAAATATTTATCCTCTCCACTATCTCAAATGGAACAATAAAAAAAAGGTGTTGGATTCCCCATATTATGAATATAAAACTGACCCTGCCTAGGTGAAACCCAAAAAATACCTAGTTATTAACATTTAATTGTAACGGTAACCTTCAATTTCCAACATAATATTTCTACCTTATCTGTGTGGTTTCCAATCCTTAACTTATGCATCTAACCTTCTCTGATGTCCCTTTCATGAGACTATCTCCAACGACAGCTGAATCTCACATCTCTAACATGTACAAATACTATTGAAATGACCTTTCATATAAAGCCTCATGGGGAGCTATTTGGATAAAATAATTAAAGCTATTATTATATGAAAAATCCATGAGTGCTAGATTTTTATCCTAATAACTATTGAATTCTAGAACATAGCTTCATAACATTTCCCCCAAACTCTGTATGTCCCCCAGACTCTATATCAACCATTAAAATTGGATGATAATATGAGGATGACAGGTTGTTCTTAGAAGAAAGGATGAATCCAATATTTTTTTTAATACCTTCCCAGAAACATAATGTGAGAAAGGGATCATGATAATAAATTATACTTTAGGGAACACAATGTAATTGAACTATATCCCACCCATATATATTACCCCATCCATCAATGGTAAGGGTATACCTTTTAGGTAAAATATTGTGTATCATTGTTTATTGATCCCTGATCACCAACAAAACATTATTCTTTCAAAGGGTATTGGGTAATATAGTCCTAAAATACATTTTTATAACATCCCACTTACATTATGGAATTAAAATGACATTAACAACCTAGTCTGCCTCTAGTTCTTAGCCTTCACCTACAGTTAGGTGATGCGTCATTCCATAAATACCGCTATATATGTCTTTATTCCTAGCCACCAAACTATCATCAGAGATCATAATATATATTTTTAAAATTACGATCTACCTCCCATTTAGAATCATGTAATTCCCTCATCACCTCCCTGCGTATTCACATAAGATCCCATATATGAGCATGGGCATAAATTGAATCATTTTTTAAGGAACTAACACGATGGTGGTTACCCACCATATATTTTTTCTCTAAAGGTTAAACCCTACTGATTATATAACTTTCTTATGTTAATATGATTTTGAATAAAATAATAATATTTTAATATGTTATATTTTATCACCCTTGATACTCTTTAACATCTATCTAAAAATCATTAAGATTGACACTATCCACCACTCACCATAATATTTCAACACTTCCTAAGTCTACATATTTCTATCCAATGTAACATCAAAGATGTTTTCCCATCTAAAAGTATATACTAACTCAAATAAAAATACCATAGATACTTGATCCACCTCCTCTAATAAAGGGTCATGCCCTTTTGTTAAAATATGTACTTAAGGATCTTTTGATTCATGTAGTCCATGAATCTCTCCCCAAAAATATATTTCTACAAGCATCATAGATCACGTACCACCACAGTTAGAACTACATCTTGAGTAGGGTAGATTCTCTCATGTAGCCTCAAGTATCTAGAGCCATAGGCATCAAACCGGTCCTCCTACATTATAAATTATCAATTATTTAATCTTGATGCATTGTAGTACACATTTTAAATCATACATAGATTAGGTAAGGTGAGTATAAGTTCTTAGGTTAGAATACTCTTAAATTCATAGAATTTCCCATTGATGGAATATAACCAAATAAACATCACCCATTTATTGGTCATGATGGACATTAGTTCTTCTAGTTGGGAGATATAACAGATGAAATATTGATAATAAACTTACGAACCCAAAATTATTTTAATATTGAATATGTTACTTGATTGTTCCCCAGATACCATAACTACCCTCTTCTCCAAGTCAAATGAAAATCTATCCTCTAAGGTATCACAAACCATTAAGTGCACATTTTTTATCTAAAAATGAAATATAAATAGCATGGTGTATAAATGAGACTCTTTTAGTATACTCAAGATGATGATAATATTTTAGGAATTATCATTTTAATATTATGAGTACATGAAGATGTTATTGATGAAAACACAAACAAAATTGTCTATATTCGGGTGGAAGATATAATTTGTCATCGAAATTAATTCCAAGAGTATATTCATCTGATCAAATAATATCTCCATAAACTCATAAAATCCATACATACTCTTAAAAGAAGTTTTTTCTATATAATATAGTCTCACCATCAACTATTGGAAACTTGATCTTAAGTTAATCTTGGAGAAAACTCAATCACCTCTATGTTGATCAAAGAGATCATAAATGTAAGAAAGGGGAAACTGGTTCATTACTATCATCTATTTTAGCCTCTGATAATACACACATAAGTGTATGGTCCTATATCCCATCATGTAAAATAACATACACTACTAGAAAATCAGGCTATAATCACAAACCTACAACCATGATTTTCAAAAATTGTGGATATAGAAATTTATATAAAGGCTGTAAACATGATTTTGTCTCAACTATGGCTATATATTACACGTATAGTAACGATTTTCTTAAACTTTGTATATATGGTATTTTTTAAAAGGATATATCCACAGTTCAATGAAATTTTGGCTATATCCTTCACCTATAGCCATGTTTTTATAGAACTATGGCTATTGGTTTCCCACCATAGTGTGGGGAATTTTTTTTCTGGGAAATGGGGGAGAAAGCTATATTCATGGTTTTGTATTCTTTTTTCTAGGATTCATACTGATATATATAAAAATATACATATATATATACACAAAAATTTATCCACAGTCTAGTGGTAGGTCATCTAGTATGTGGTAGTGCATATAAGGAGTTCGAATTTGTCTTGGAACTATTTATTTTTAATATATATCCATGGTTTATAAGGGAAATACCCATGGTATTCCACCATGGAAATAGACCATATAGCCAGGATATTCCACTTTGGTAATAGACCATATATCCATGTTTTAAATTGTGGCTATACCCTATAGCCATGGTGGACAACCATGCGATCTATATCCATGGTTTCCAAAACCATGTTTATAGGATCTATTTCCATGGTTTCAACCATGAAAATAGTATCTTAAAATTTTGGGTATATCATTTTTCTATAGCCACACCAACAGGTACCACAGACATATGAAGTCATGTCTATAAATTATAGATAGAGTTTTGACCCCAATTTCCATGGTTTTTAACCTTGGATATGTACCTATATTCTAGTAGTGATAGGGGAACCGCATGGTGATATTATAGTCCATATGATTCCCTTAGCTTCCAGACCTTCTACCAGAACTTTCAACTACAAAGAATCTACTAGTTTTATCCTACAAGGTAGAATGGAAACATTTTGGGATCCTAAAACCAACCTAATAGTGAACGAGATTCTTCTCTTGGATGGTAAGCCTAAGAACTCTTTAGGAATTACATCTCAAAAGAATCCCCCCATTGAAGGGAGGGTATTCTACTATGACTCACCATTGACTAGAATATGTTTTTTTTGTCTAGATCATGATATGGTTCAATTTAAACTGATTTTTTCCTTCACAACCTAGATGAAGACCCCATTTTACATAATGTACATAGGAACCACTTTGTAAAGATTATAAGGACACTATACTCTGATAATAGTCAATGTGATCTTGGTAAAGAACTATCCATTACACAACTATAATAAAATCTAATTTGTTCTTTTCCAACACAAAATACCTTAATGAAATTGATAGAAACGTATTACTATAGAACTAGGTCTCTTCAAAACTAGACATAAAAATCACGTTTACATGTTTAATCAGATTTGTTTCATTCCTTTTATTAGACATTCTATGGAGTTTTAATGAAATATTTAGATAGATAGATAAATCATATGCATTAAATATATCCCTATAATAAGAAATATATATAAACATATATCCTTATGTGTCTACTATGATACATTTGTGAAAACATCATAATATTCTATACCACTCATAAATCAATACCATCACAAAACATGTGTTTCACCCAAGGTAAACCACCATCAAAACTGTAAAAAACAATCCTTAAGAATAATAATCCAATTTTATGGAATTTGAGTTTCCCCACACTCTTAAGTTAGCTAGTATGATGAAAAATCTCATTACCATGCCCCAAAACATCCTAATCATTGAGATAAATTTTTTAAATATTAAATAATTAGAAAAAACTAGTTCAGATTCCACTTTGTAACATCCCTACCCCAGTTCTACCTCATGTAACCTAGTTCGATCATTTTGGGACCTCAAGCGCCCCTCCCCATTCACCAGAGACTGTCAACTAGTAGTTATTGTCCAATAATTATTGTGGGGAGACTATAGAATCTATTAAAAAATAGTTGTAACAGAATGAAAATGTTAAATAATCTATATCAACCACCGCAATCAGATAAACATGAAAACAGAAAATCAATACAATATAATGAAATTATCTAATTTCACACTAGATATCTCAATAAATGTAATAAAATCGACCAGTAAAAGAAATAAACTGAATAAAATAAAACCCCTAAGTTAGTCCCAAATCCCATAATAATTCCCAACTCTATAATCCTTTAATGTAAGAAAAATAACAATTGAGATCAAGTCCCCTTGACCTTTTCTCGAAATGCATCAATGAAGTCTGATCAAGTTCCTATCAGCAGGCTAAAAAGGGTGTGGGTAAAACGTATTATCCCACCACCAAATCTGTGTGAACACAATTTTTTTAGTAAATGTTTTAAAAAATAGGATTAAAATGTAAATTAATTCATAAATTAAAGTAGAAAATCCAAATAAACCCGCTGAACCTCAAGCTCTAGGTTGAATCTCGGGGTCAAACATACCAGCTTCGGCCTGATTCCCGATCTCTCTATCCATAACATCACTAATTCTTTGTGGATTCCGATTAATATGAATGTTAATACATCTCTCATATTAATTAAATCTATGAAAATTACTTTACTAGATCTAATCACATGTTCTAAATGAAAATTACCATGACAAGCGCGTGAAGTATTAATAGAACTTGTACAGATTCCCATGATGATTAAAGTTATATTATTAGAAGGAATTAAACTATATGAGATTTCCCACACTAAATACTATTTAAAATTTCATTTTCAATGAACCCAATCCTGGTTTCTTTACCTGGATGAGTGCACATGAGCCTCATCCCAATTGGTGAGGTATCCTTAAGTGCATCCACAAGACCCAAGTTCAAAACCAAGTAGAGGCATATTTTCGGGGGTACTGTAGCAGTATGGTAGCAGGAAATATAGCTATACTGTAGCAGCCTATACACTATGCGAGTACTGTAGTAGACAATTTAGCAGTTACCGAAGCGGGTACTGTTTGGTACTGTAGTAGCTGGAATTATTCACCTTGGGCCACCAGTTTGGGCTTGGAGTCCTTAAGGCTCTCAGGCCACCCAGGACTTCAGATCAGTAGGGATTTAGGGCCACCTTAAAGGCCATCAAGACACCTCAAGGAATTCGGGCCACATGATGTTACCCCAAACAAACTACAAAAAATGAGTATCCCCAGAAGAAGATTCAGAGTAGGTGCACTCTCTAGAGCAGAGCCAAATGGATTTGTCAGAATAAGTGTTTATGGATATTCCATTGGGACCAGCTTGTTTTTGCACGTGAATCCTAGCCAGACGTCCATGTGATGGTAGATAGCTACTATCACGATGCAGATGCTGGGGAGGGGCAGTTCCTTGTAGATATTCTGGTTGAATTCCTTAAAACCTTCGAGTCATGTAATTTACTAAGCCTACGGTCCATGTAATATCTTAGCCTACATGCCTTGTAAGGGTTCCCCTTTATCCCTTGAAAAGGGGGATATCAAAAATAAATAAAAATGAAGGCCTTCGGGCCATTCAGCCTATACCTGGGTGGGTTTAACAATCAAATCATTAGGTACTTGTAAGAGCCAAATCACACTAAAATACCAAACATTCCAAACATGTTAACTTTATGCCATATCGATAAATTCATTCCAAAGAGAAATTATTATTACATCTACCATTACATATCAATATTTTAATACCCATATCATTTGGAAAAATTCCAATTCACAAGACAATTATTCCCAATATCAATTTCAAATTCCAATATGTCCATTTACCAATTCACATTCCATTGTGAAAATACGACACCATGTCCTTAAAAGTCATTTTGTATATTTTTTTCTATTGTAAAAATTAAGTCAAATCAACACAATAGTCTAAGTCATTGCAATAAAATTATATTCTAGAATTACACATCATAACATTTCAAAATATCGGAAATTACTTTAACCAAACTCCAAATTTAGTGTTAGGACCCTTGGCTCATATATTCCATGTTCCCACATAGTATGAATGATAAGAACACTTATTGGGTGGATAAAGTCTATATTCTTAATCTTTATTAGAATAGATGAAATCCATGAAAGTTTTAGGTTAAAGTATTTAATAAAAACTGGTAGTTTCTAATTAAAAGGGGTTTGACACACATCATATACACATTATGAATCAAAGGGATACAGTATGGAGTTTCTTAGACCACCTACATCAAATCAGTGATGAAAAATCCCAGAGTCTAGTTTCTGGTTCACAAGCAACCCAATGTCCCCAATTCTGGATGCCTTAGTTGAATTGTGAACCAAGTATTGAGAATAAAATTGGATAAAAAGTGTTTTATTTCATAGGAACCTTGATCAAATCTGAAATATAATCCATGTGACAAGATCTCCTCCGACAAAGGTTAGAATATCTAGAACTTCCTTGAAGAAAATATCAGGAATGAAAATCAAGTGAAATGATTGAGAAAGTTTTGTTTAAAATGAAGGATAATGAATTAATAGAATCATCAAATCATCACATTAAGTGTATAGGTATAAGAAATAACCATTCGGGATATCAAACCACCATTTTATAATTTAAAAAATTGAACTCCCCAAAAAATGATTTTGGCCATGCCGTAGTGCAATAGTCCAAGACGTTTTGACCTGGCCACACCCAACACTATGGTTTTTCTAGTATGATAATCATTTAAAATGGTCCCCCCCATCCATGGAAAACACCTCCACAACACCCACCCAAGGTCACTTCAACTAGAAATGTGAATGCTAAACATAACGACTACCATGACAATGGTATTGGTTTATTTGTAACATGTTAACTATAAACTCTCCCTTTTGAATTTTTGAGTACCTCAAAATACTGATTTTAAATAAATTTCAAGGATCATTCTTTAAATTAAAAATATTAATTGTTAACCCAATAATAGAAGTACCTAGATTAAGGGATTTGCCTTATAGGTTTTTTCCTATGAATTGGTCCCACTAATCTAATTCTCTCACTAGGATACCCACACCCATGATGTTGTACCCCTGGGACACATATGTTGAATACTAATATTCATTCAATATAGTTTTCAATACCATACCAAATCCCATCTCAAATGGTATGTGTTAAATATGGAAGTAGTGATACAAAAGCCCCAACCTTATGGAAAAGTCACCACTAATATTAACTAAAAAATGAGTTTCTATCGTCAAGGAACACTTAAAGATTCCATTAAAGTATCAGAAACTAAATTTAGGGGTAAGGAAGCTAATCACATATCTATTCAATTAGTATTATTCTAATTTATAAGGGTAAAATTTCCATTAATAGTCATGTGTCTGATATGTCATTAAATATCAAAATATTCATTTATAAACCAAAAATAGTTAGAAAATTATAGGGAAGGGTCGAACCCTTGAGAATGATATATGTGTCAACTAGAAAGGGAAAAAATTAAATAAAGAGAAAAAATTAAATTTGAAATGAAAGCCCAATGGTCAAGAGTTTTTAGTAAAATGTACAGTAGTGGTAAAACAATTAAGATAGTCTGTAATGATATCACTCACTACATATACCGAATACAACATATTCAAACATTATATACCGAATAAAACATATTCAAACATTATATACACAAAACATATATAAATTCAAACCATATTCAATCCAAAACATATACAGAATTGAAAAATGAGAAATTCAAATTTTCAGTTGGTGTATCAGTGGCACCTCGAGCCTAGTGCATAAATTATGCCCCACGACATCTCCTCGACTTCCAAAGTGAACTATCTCCTGAAACGCCATCATCTCTACAATCCTACAGAAAGAAAGATAATGATAATAACATTTCATGAACCATGATAATCAATAACTGTTCATCGACCAAAACCAAACCCCGTAATTAAGAAATCACATAAAAACCAACTAGACATTACATTGTCTGCACCATGCCAACATTAAATACTTCACAAGATCACAAAATGATAAAACATGTCCCCTTAGAAAACAAAAATAAGAAGATGGACCACCCAATTCAAATTAACAATTGTCAAGGTAGCTCCATCCCACCATCATGACATCTACTTTGAGTAGCATCAACACATATGGAATCCATCACCCCAAACATTGGTTGCATTCTCATGAATACGAACACTCTCCCAACATGATCCAAAAACCACCACTGAGGCTCATCACACAAAATCAAGTGGGGTCAATTGTAATGAATCAAGAAGAAATATAAGTGAAATAGACAATGAATACCATAATGTGTAATGATAAGGAACCACACTATTAGTGCCACCCAAGAACAAGAAACAACCAAGAAGCCAAGAAACCCCAAACTCACAGTTCAAATCCACCATGAAAACCATAGTTCTAGACTAAGAATGGGGTCTAACATGATGGGGAAGAAAAAATTCTAAGTGATGGGGCTAGATGAGGCCCTTATCTTTGGAAACAAATCTCCTCTAGAAATATGAACCCTATCACTGAAGATATATTGAAATAGAGTAAGTGAAAAGACAATAATCCACAGGTGGAAGAAGGGAAATATAAGAAGAATGAAAAGGGTGGATAAAAGAGTGGGCCACCACCCATAGAAGACAAAAAAGTATCCATAAAAATATAAATGAGGAAGAACATAGATGGCAACTAAGGTATATGATGAAGAATCCTCAAAAAATAGATTGGGAGAGGAATCACATAGAAGCAACATTCTCTATTATACGGATGATGAGGGGGAAGGAATGGAGAGAATGGACAGATATCAAAAGTTCCAATAATGAATCCACCTGACTATTCACAAGGGAACCCTAGAGACACTATATATAGAGAGAGATATAATTAGCAGACTCTAGAGCCATCTTATCGTAAATATATCATACCATTCTTTAAAATAAACGGATAATCCAAATAAACTAACATAAAAATAAAATCATGATTTATTTTTTGTATTTAATCTGTAACTAATTTAACATAATGTCTTTCAATCCCAAGCTAAATCTGTAGAGAAATTAATTGGAAGTATTCATGTAACGATCGATCTAGGAACTGATCCATGAATTCCACTCTTCTTAAAAAAAATTCTTTATGTCCAAATTTCATTCAATGAATTATTTTTTATGTAGATTATATAGAATTCAATAAAATTTCATTGGATAATTATTATTAATTTTTTTATGAATGGATATAATATAATATCAGTGTTTAACCTATAAATTCAATGATAGAATATTTTACAAACTATACGAATTGAAAAAAATTTCCCCTAAATATTTTTATCCATGATTCATGTTTATTATAATAAAAATAAAAATATAATCCATGATAGTAAAACGTTTTTAAAATAAGTTTTTATTTCAAATAATATGACTCTTATCCAATAAGATAGTTCCCCCTTATATATCATAACCTTCTTTTAAATCCCTATTAAATATTACCACCCATTTCTATCTTTCCATTGTCTCCTTGAATCAATAATACCCTTAATAGATGTTCTCCTCAAATTTTAAGTTCCTTAATTATTTATTCAATATCACCTATTTATCACCTCACATCACCATGATCCATTTGAAAAACTTCACTTTTCACAATTGTTTTCTCTATGAATCAAGATAACCCTTATAATAAACTACACTCCCCCCATGGATCATGATTTTTTGTGAATAAATCCTCCTCTGGATATATTTATAACATGATTATTCTTTTAGTGACTTCATTTAACCATCCCCAGTGTCTCAAGTACTCTACCTCTCTGTACTAAGCTCCCATTGCCTTGAATTTTAAAAGTATGTAAATTGGGTTTGACAAGCATAATAATCCCAAATTTACTCTAATAGGCCTCAAATTTTCCAAGTGGAATGATAATATTCATGAATGAAAACTTCATATATTACCCATTGAAACCATTTTGTTTTTCAAAAATTTCATGTCCGAAATGTTATGCATTTGCATAAAAAACCTACGTATGAATTGGCACTTCTAGAAAACAATATTTATTTCCTTCACAAAATTTTTACTAAGAAATAAATTTTAAATATCACCACCATGGGGGTAATTATCTTACATAGGCATCTTCTCTAAATTTACACAAAGGGTAAAATATTACATATCAATGACTTCATCTAAAAAATATCTGATGTGTCAGCTATGTTGTGGGAAACTATATAACATTGGAAAATTATCTAAATTTTAAAATACACCCAAATATTATGTATGAATATCTAGTTCCAATTTCTACAATTTCCCAATTGTATAATATTACATATCATCTTTAGGAATAATGAATCTCATGCCTTTTACCAAATATTATACATATCAATATCTATAATGAAAATTTTGAAAACATGTGAAAATTTATCAATTCAATATATAGGATATTAATTATAATAGATTAAATAATGTATTTATGGTTTAAAAAAATTGAAAATGAATTTATTCCTTAAAACATATCAAATATAAAGACACACTGAATTATAAATATTAAATACCAAAACTAAAACTGTTAAAACACCCCCAAATAGTACTTCAATTACAATAACATAAGAACTATCAATATATTGATTATAAAAACATTTTAATTTCTAAGAAACTAACATTGACCAATTAAGAACTAAATTTTTTAATTCTTTACAAAATATATATATAAATTCATTTCCAAAAAAATACTCAATAATTAATAAATATTCAAAAAAGGAACACTTGGATACCATAATCACATGAATTTAAAAAATATAGGTGGAAATCTTGTATAAAAATAAATCCACATCAGATTCTCACACACTTGAGACATTACTTGTCTAGATGTAGTCAATTCAACAAATTTAGTGAATATTAATTTATCTAAAAATTGAAATACTAAAATAGTTATAATGAAGTGATTTTCAGAAGTATATTCCCCATGGAATTTCAAAATAAAAAATGATTTATTTATATCAAAAAAATTGTTTGGTAAAAGGATGATTTCCTATTTTAATAAGGACGATCAAAATTTTATGTTCTATAAGAATTTAAAAAGCCTCATGTTTCATTAAAATTATCCTCCAAATATAAACTTTAATCCTTGGAGAACACTCAAAAACCATATTTAACTAATAATATATATAGCAAGGTTAATTAAAAAACACTTAATAGATGATTGATTAGAATATATAATTAACAAATTTATATAGTTAAACTCACCAATCAGTTTCAAAACACACAAATCAACCATGAATAAGAGATCATTTCTATAACACCTTACTAATAATCAAGGCACAAACTTGATTTAATTTTTAGGTTAAATTTTCTGCATTTTGGATATGGCATTTTTTTTATGTTCCATTATAATTTAAATTATTATTTTAAATTTTGTTTTAAAATATTTTGAGGTATTACTTGTGTGATTGGGTTCTTAAGGGATGATTGTGGAGTGAACTGGAGGTTTCCCTTACAAAATGGACATAGTGTAGTGTTTTCATGTATTGGGATAGGTGTGATTCATGTTTTGGTGTTTGGAAGGGGATAGGAGGATATTTATTGTTTCTTTTTTTCAAATAAAACAACATAGGGTTTGTTATAGAGGTGAGATAGAGGGGGTTTCTAGGGACTTGGCAAGGTTTTTTGGAAGACCGATTTGTAGCTGGAATTTTACAAAACATTTTCATAGTACAATATTAGAAGAGGGGTTCTATAAGAACCATATGTGGTCACCCCTATATAGGTGACCCGTATATGGTCACCTATACATGGGGGAACCATACATGGTCACCTATATATGGGTGAACCATACAAGGTCACCCCTCTGTGGTGACCAATATATGGGTCACCCTTACATGGGTAACATGTATACGAACACTCCTATGTGGTGGACCATAAATGGGCCACCCTTATATAGGTGAATTGTACATGGGTCCCCCTTATTTGATGATGTGTACATGGAAACTGGTATGAAGGTGACCCAAACATGAACCTCCACATGGCTGACCCATAGGTGAACCATGACCGTTCCATGACTGAGCTATGATAAAAATATTAAAAAGTCCCAGTACTGAAGGTTAGAGAATGGTAGAACCTTATGATTGTATAAAATCTAGGATGGATGGTAATTATGAGAAGGTAATAAATAAATTAAATTAATAATTAAATAAATAGAAATAAAAAGGTAGAATAATTAAGTGGGTATTTAAAAAATGGTAAGAGTATTTCCCCGAAGGTATAATTTGAGAACATGATATGGATCTTATAGTTCTCCACTTTTAGATGACTTCTCTTATGAATCTTTATAGATTCAGGCACTATTTGATCCAATGAGTCCCTAGTGGTAACTCTAATACTCAAACTTTTATTCATTGGCCTCTTTTAATATTTTAGGGTATTATTCCTGTTATATCAAATTTTTCTCCTTTTCATTGGTTTTTCTTTAGAATCATTAACTAATCACTTTTGATTTTTTATTATTATATGATATTCGATTATTATACTCTTATTAGCTTGAGGTAAGTGGAATCTGAACTATACCTCAAAGTCTTATTAGATTTATAGTGAGTTTGGTGTGTGGGTGTTCCAACACTCCATAATGTTAACCCTAATAAAAAGTTAAATTTAGACTATTCTCCTTACAAGATGGAAAATATATGTTTTTGGATATGATAAAAATACAATATTCCTAGAGATCAACATTCATCCACCAAGTGTGGTGTGCCCGACCATAGAAGGAAATGTAAATTTACGGAGGTGACCTAAGTTAATTTTGATTGAGTAAAAGTGTGGGGATTTCAAGGAAATATCATAGGATTCTGTGAAGGAAATTTATATAATAATCATGATATAATTTGGGTAATAAATTTCAATAAACCTAAAAAATAAAATTATGAGAATAAAATGAACCTATGGGATGTCAAAGATTTCCACCCTAGATTATATAGAATCTTAACAGTGATGGGATTCCATGAATTCAAACCATATTATCAAGAGAGTGTTGATGATTATAGGATGTTAGGGATTACCTATAAATGATCCAAGATTCATGATGAGTATGGAATTTCAAGGATAGCCACCCAAGGATATGAGGATTCTTGATAATGGTGGGATTCTATAGATTCTATCCATAAAATCAGATGATGGTTAATGATCATGAGATGTTGGGGACTACCTCCCTATGATCCAGAGATTATTTTTGATTATGAGAATCTTTATACTAACTTCTAGGATATGGTGGTATAGGATTCCATTTGTTATATTAATGATCAGAGACATATGGAACCATATGAAGTGTGTATGATCTATCATGATTTTTACCTTATATTTTTAGGACCAATAATGTTCATTTATTTTATTTTATTTATTTTGGTGTAGAAATCAACATTTACTATTACTCATATGGGATATGTATATAGACATCGTTTGTGTTGGCATACTGATATTTACTCACACAATGATTAGGCCAACTTGGGTACCTGATCAAACTTCATGGTTGCAGTATCAGACATGTGAAGCTACACTAGTAATAAGGGTTAGGGATTTTCGAGTTTAGATCATGGAGAGTGAGAATTGAATAGAAATCATGACCATTTTTTGTTTTTTCTAATTTTTTTCTATTGTTCATTTTTTTATTTTTGAATATGGTACACCCTTGTGGGATCCTTTTTTTTTGTTTTTTTGAATTACATGGCCTATATTACATTAATTTGTTAGATAATGGAATGTGTGTTTTTTTGGCACATTCTTGAATGTTTATTTGATTTATTTTGTTTAGTCATATGTTATTTTTCATATTTTAAGGTTGTTGATTTTTTTAATATGAGGTTATGGAATCCTAATGTTAACACCATATTCCATCACTACTAGAAGATATACCCTAGCATATGGGGTGACAAGCCTTAGGTCATTGACACTACCAGTCTGGGCACTATCAAGTGATCTTGGGTTGGGGGAATCAAAAAGTTGTATTAGAGTGTCTTTTATTTTTTCTTACTTTTTGGGAAATATAGACCCAATATTAAACTTTTTTAGAATATGTTATGAAACATTTTGTTATGATTAGTAAATCCATGTATCGTGAATGTCCATGTATCTTGAAATAGTAATTATAGTTTTGGTTTTTTGATTTTTTTGACTGTATGATTCCACCAAGAGTGATCCCTTTGATTTTTGAATTTATGACTTATAGGATTTTTATCTCTTATACAAAACTTTAGGTGGGTTTTGGGTTCATGAATAATATTAGTCTCGTAGGGCGTAAATTCCATTTATATTATTGACTATGATTGGTAGTATTTTCTTAGGTCATGGGTTAGTTATTTAATGTGTATGAATCATCTTATATGGTTTCATTCAATATAAATTGATATTGGAATCGTATCTAATTAGTTATGTAAGTGACTTAAAATTTAAAATTATTATTTTGTATTCTAGTTATTCTATAATATTAGTTAAATAAAATACCAATTACAACTTATAATATTTTTCCTCAATAACTTCCAATTGAAATTTTATTTATCTGATCGTTAGTCAGAAAATATTTTTTAAACACAATGTTAAATTAAATGATATTGATATTATATATAAATTAATATAACATGATTATGGATAGATGGTGATGTGGAGAGTTCCCACATTATGAGTAATTTTTATATTGTATGTAAATAAAAAAATTATGATCCTCATTCGATTTCTTTTTATAGACTATGATACTGATAACTATTATAGTAATTTGTATTGAGGATTATGTTTTTCATTTTATAGGTATGCCTCTATGACTTCCTCTGATTGATCTATATGTGGGATGTGATGAGAATTCCCCCAATGTCTCTTATCCCAATCCTCTAATATCACCAAGATTAGTGATGGATTCTTAGTTTTCTGAGAGCTTATTATGAGTTGTATAATCGATTGACTGAGAGAGTCAAAGTGAGATGCATATATGATGTCTATGATATATAAGAATTTTTAGATGTATCATCCATCATTTTTACTATAAAGGGTGGGGATTAGGTAGTGTAGTTCTAGATAGAGTTTGTTTATATGACATTTGAAAATATTTTGACACTCTCTGAAAGTTGGGTGAAGATGGAAATTTATCTTCATAGACCAGGAATGTACTGGTGGGATACCCTAGCCCTTGTAGTCATCTAATTGGATTGTTCTATGTGGACTTAAAAACCGACTTATTTGATAATTTATTCCTCAATTCCCTGAGATAAAACATGTCTAGGTAGTTTATTCATCTTAGAAAAAGATCTATATCTGAGTTAGACTATGATTATTGCTTCATGGATATAGAAAATTAATTTTTTTGTTGGTAGGGAATGAGATAGATAGATAATTTAATTTTCATAATGGTTTGAGGTATGAGATCCGGTTTCAGGTCAATGTATTTTTCCTTCCATCATTTATAGAGGTTCTAAACTATGAGGTTATTACTAAGTGGAACCCAAGGGAAGGCCAAGGGATAGTGTATATAGATTTTACTAAAGGGACCAGAAGTGGATCTTTAGGTAGCTAGAAGTTCCATTTTGATTGTTCAGGATATAGTGGTGGCATAAATGTTAGAAAGGGTGGTGATTCATATACTCCTCTATAGGTAGGTAGTTAAATTCAGTTTGGTTAGTGTGGAATGAGTGAAAACATTTAGATTCAGTACAATAGAACTCCAGTTGAGTGGAAATCATGTGTGAGGATGGGATACCTATTGAAAATATACATGTGAAACAAGAAATTTCCCTATGATGGACGATCTATTTAGGTCATGTTTCTATATTCTGATTTGTTATCCTATAGAAAGAGTGTAGTTGGATCTCTACCATCTAGTTAGGATGGGGTATAGGAAGGGCTGAATAGTGGTAGGGTAATCAATGGCACCAAAGTGGTTCTTCACATGGGAGATACACTAGAGATCAATGCCAATGTACATTCCAATTGTATCCCACTCAATCTATCATTTCCAACAAGGATGTTAAACCATATTCCTTTTTAGGTATTATCATAGTGGATTAATAAATCATAATTTCCTTATTTTATACATGATCATATTACTCTGCCATATATTCTCAGTTCACCGATTGGTTAGGATTCTTGATTGTTTATTTATATCGAGTAATTTCTATTGACATGGTATTAAGGGTAAATTATAAGGAAGTTACCCATTATAATGAATTCACACTTGATATTGGTAGATATAGATTCCTCTTGGATTTTTTATGATAGAGATTATAAGATTTGACTTGATTATTAGTTAGGATAGGTTAATAATTTATCGATATCTCATCAATAGTTATCAGTTTTGAGGGTCCCATGGGTGGATGTTATATCTAAGACAAAGAATCAGATTTATAGTTGGGTCATTTAGGACATTACAATAATTTCATGGTAATTATTATAGAAATTCTTTTATGCTTAATATTAGATTAGGGAGTGACACGCTAATGAATTTTTCATTCTATGGTTGATCAATTCTTAGATGACATTTTAGATGATTTCTAAAGGTTTATTCTCAAGAGATACGTATACTTTACTATCAAGATCATGTTCTATGAAGAGACTAATTCCATTACAGCTTATCAGATGGTTCCTATGGAGATGTTAGAGCTAAAGGCTTAGTTAGAGGAATTTGAGGAAAATAGAATCATATATTCGATCATATATCCTTATGGTAATCCAGTCCTATTGTCTAATAATTTATATGGTTCATTGAGAATGTTTGTAGATTATTAGATGTTAAGAAAATTAATGGTTAAGAAATGATATCCCCTTACTCATATCATGGATTTATTTACTCAGATTAGGGGAGATCTATTGTTCTACAATATTTATTTGAGATTGGGGTACTACTAGCTAAGTGTGAGACCATTAGACATACCTCAAAAAACATTCATGAGAAGGTATATCCTATATAAATATATAGTGATGATATTTAATCTAATGAAAACACCAAAAATGATAATATTATTGATGTATTTCGTCTTCCAAAAATATTATCAAACCTTTATGGTTGATTTTGTTAATGATATTCTTATTTACTATAATTCAAAGGAGGATCACACATGGAATTTAGTGATAATCTTGAGAACTCTGTAGAAGAACTAACTGAAAGAAAATATCTTGAAATTACATGTTTTGGATTGACAAAGCATAATTCTTAGGTCATTTTATTTATGACGATGGGATATTAATAAATATTAATACGTTTTAAGCTATAGTTTATTGTAAATATCCAAAGAAGTTTTTTGACATCCAATTTTTTTACGATTTGATAGGTTTTTGTTGGAGTTTTTTTAGGAATGCTCTTAGTCGACAGTGTCACTGATATGTTTGACTAAGAAAGGGGTGAAGTTAGTTCACTTTGACTCTTATGAGAGTTACATTACAAATTTGAAATGGAGATTGACTATCACATCAGTCCTAACCTTACTTAAGTTGGGAAAGGATTTATATTTTTTACTATGATTCCTCTAAGGTCATTCTAGGAGAGGTATTGATGTAGGATAGTAATGTGGTCAATATTTGGCCTAGGAAACTCAACCTACATGAGAATAATTATATGAATCATGACTCAGTGTTAGTTTTTGTTGTATAAGACTTGATATTTTGGGGTAATAATGTGTTGAGAGAGATTTTAATGGTGTATAATATTAATATATTCTTATGGTATAATTTCTCACACATAGACTGTGATGCCCCGACCCCAGAAGCCCGTAGCTGGTGCATTATTTTAATACATTGTAAAGATTAAAAGTAATCAAGTACTGAAAGACCGGTCAGTTTAGTAGTCTTGGTAAATAGATTACATACATGAACTTTACATTAAACATTATAAAATAAAACCCAACATAAATTATCCTTTGAGAACTCCATTAATCCTCTAGCATAACCCTTCATATCAATCATAATGCACTTCCTGGAATCCTGGGAGAATAAATTATAAGAAAGTGATGAGCTCAAATTCTCAGTAAGAGTAATAAATACAGTGGAAGATAACATAAGCATTAGGCATAGTGAATAATTTAAAACAGATTCCTTTACAAATAATTATTATAAAAACTTTATGGAAAGAATATGAGTTGAGTATACAATTCTATAATAAGACATAGTCATGAGAATTCTACTATTTGAATAACCACATGAAATATCAATAGATAATCTCATAATGATGGAATGAATAGGACATCATAACCACATAGTCAAGGTCTCGTCTCAAGACTACAAATAAGATTTTGTTGAGGCCTTGTGCCAAGACACAAGTTTGCCTCATGAGACTTACTGATGCATCGAGGAGGTATAGAGGGATCCACTTTTCACTTACTAAGTCCAATGCATGCCTCATTTGAAAAGGTTTAAACATAACAAAAACATTCGTATTAAAAAAAGCATATGAAATGTCAATACTTTATCCATAAACCATGAATGGTTTAAAAATAACACATCCACATTCAAAGATATCACAAAACCTTAAATATAGTATGAAATATTTGTATCATAATAAATCAACCTCAATCAAGAATAATATCTCATAAAGGATGTTGACGTTGTTGAAAATGATAAGTAAAGATCTTTGAGAGAAATATCCTTTTTTCATGAAAACATTTAAAAGTCTCACTATTTATCAAACAGATATTTAAAATATATTTTTGAATCAAAGTGTCTCATACCACTTTGAATCATTTAAAAAGAATTTCAATTTTAACACATTAATTTCCATATAAAAAAACCATAAAACCATTTTTAAAACATTGAAATTAATGAGAAAGATTTAGAAGAATACATTTTTAAAACATCTAAAATAATATTTTAGTTAGAGTTCCTAACCAAATGAGAAATGCTTAAATACAAATAATTGAGGTAATAAAAACTTTATAATATCATGAGAATAAATGTATTCCTGATATACTATTTCAAAGTATAATATATACACCAAATAAAAGTGAATTGGCACATAACAACAAAGAAGTCACAATGGAATGTAAGTCGAGATGAATTCCTTTATAATGACCGTATCCTTAGGTTAAGGATAAATCAATGACATAATTATATGTGAAAAATATAAATACACACAATATGAATGGGTATTCAGTGAAAATAAATCAGAGGATATTCACACATATTCTCGTAAAAACAACACCAATGACATGGATGTTTAACTCAATGAATATAAATTGAGTTAAAATTTCTCTTATCAAGTTTATATAGATGACTTGAGAATTTATCAATGGATTGATAAGGTGTATCAAAAGTATTTCCACAAAAAGGTGAGTGGAAATTACTACATAAGTAAATAGATAGTGATTTTAGACATAATCTTGGATTAATGTAATCAATGAAGTATGTGTAAAGCCCAATGAGTGGAAATTGAAATATGAAATTTCCATACCGATTTGGTAACTTACAAAAAATACACCCCAGGAAATAAGTATCATCTAATGAAGATGTAAATAAAAATAAAATAAATTATATTACACAAATAATACCATCATGGGCAGTACATACACCACAAAAAAGGAAATAGTTGCAATATAGCATGAATCCCACATGAAAAAGAAGTGAGATGAAAAACCCTTACCACGTTGTAATCAATCGAGTATTATGAACAAAAGCTAATAACCACAAAATGAATCACAGAGTACCATGAATATAAAGATAATAATGATAATATATATCAAATGTAAGTACACAACACAAAACATGCAATAAATATGCGGTGAACAGTGGAAATCTCATGGAATTAAAAGTGAGATAAGAAACCCCTTACCTCGTGTCCGACATGACTTGTACGCTCTTTAATCTCTTGAATAATAAACTAAAGTTAATTTATACTTGATTAAGAACATTGTTATTGTTTATTATTCATTTTATATCACTTATTACTATGTTATAAACATTATGTAATCATTTAAGTTAATAATGGTTGTTTTGTCGATATTTGGTACTTGAGTCAAAACTGAACTTGTTATAATTAAAAATTATCAATGTGGTAAAAATTTTATTATATATAGTATTATATTAATGATTTAAATATCATATATATCATATATATCCATTATATATATATATATTCAGGATATTTGGGGATATGAAATGAAACGCACAGTTCATGGAGACGGTAAGTCGTACGTACGCATGAACTCCACTTTCATTTCTATTTCATATTTAATGAAATGAAAACATAATGATACATAGGTATATTATAATTCCAGTATAATATATTATATAATATATTTAGCTTTATCCTTTATATGTCCCACATAAGGCATTAACAAGTCATATCACTTTGAGGGGGCGGTAGTCTGCACGTCCTCAAATGAAATTATCGCGTTTACCCATAATGGAAACCATAATGATATGATATAAATGGAAAATAAATAAGACTAAAGAGAACATAAACATAATATATATCATATATAAATACAATTCCATCTTAATGGACACCATGAGAGGTGGTAGGAGATAATTGAACATTCATCATTTCGTGTGGTGTTAGTTTGCCATCCATAGAAACAGAGTGTTCTTTACTCATTAAGTGATGGTTTGTTTAAGTGTAGTTCTAATAATTTTCATAAAAACATCCTAGTATATTTAGGATATTTTTTTTGTTATAAAAAAGGAATAAAAATAGTTTAGGAGTTGGAGAATTAAAATAAATGAAAAAAAGTTAAGAGAAACCATCACCTTTAATTTGGATAACTCCCGTTGGTTTGAACCAAAAGGACTTCTAGAAGTTACTTCTTCATAAGTTAAGGCATATAAGTGTAATATAGGGATATTTAGAGCTTATTTTTGTAGGTTTTGGACGATCCAAGGGAGTTTGAGAGGTGTGATGAATGAGTTAGAAGTGGAGTCCTTTTATAAGGGAGAGGAGGAGCTCTTTTGGAGAGTTTGAAAATGTTATTTTATTATAAACTTATCTTCGGTTTAAAAAGGTCCAAAACACATTAAAGTCAATTATAAGATTAATCATGGTCGAAATAGAATCATTCAATAAGAATTGGACTGGTTTTGGATATTGTTTTAATATTAATAATCTTATTTATTTAATTCGTTTATTAATGAGGTGAATATTGCATCATTATTGTGTCATAAATAATTTAATTTATTTGATGTATAAAAATTATAAACAAATATTATAATGTATTAAATATTATTATATTTACAATAAATATTTATAGTCTAAGATATGACTTATATAATCCCATGTAAAAATTGATATACTAAAATATATATGTTTAATTTATTTTTGTCTTTACTTAAAATTAATTAATATAAAGTGTCATTATCACTCTTAAGTGTCTCCATGGGGTCCCAAAGATGACTCAAAGATTCCGATGGTCAAAAATGACTCATCCAATAAGTTTAAAACAAGTGTTAAGGTATTTTTTTATTAGAATATTCTTTTTACCTTGAATTACCCTATTTACCTTTAACCGTAGTAAATAAAAGTCAAAAGTCACTATTCAGCGAAAATTATTTTCATCTTATTAAAACAAATTTTACTTACTAATAAAAAACTTGTATGTCTGATTTTTTAAATTAAATTCACAGAAGTGGTAAAATTTCATTTAAATGAAAAAGTTAGTTTTTTCTTACTACAATGTGGTTTTACTATTCATCAAAAATTGAAGTTTTTCAGAAAAATAAAAAAAGTTCAGCCTAAGCTATATTTGATATTCCAAATTCAAAAATGATGTCTATTTTACCAAATTTAAAACATTAATGTTTAACTAATTAATTTAAAATTATTTCCCATTGTCAAAACAAATAGCGTGTTTTTAAGAAATAATAACTATCAAAAGATTGACACTTGTTTTTGTATAATTTTAAAGTGAAATTAATTCCAATGACCAAAAATTGGATGAAATGGTAAAAATATAATCAAATTATACTTTTTAACAATTCAATTGTATAATTGAACACTATAAATTATTTTGATTAAAAAGATTGTTTTCAATTAAAATTTAGTATTTTTCACTATTCACCCAAATATGAAAGTTATCCGAAAAACACAAAAAATTTATTGTAACTATATTTTTATTTCTTGATTATAAATAAGAAGTTTATTTTGTCAAATGTAATATATAAAAGTGTCAAATATTGGATTTAAAAAGGGTTCCCCATTAAAAGGCAGTAAAATATCATTTTTTGAAAAATAGTTCTTGTATCTAAAAAATGAATTTGTTCTTATATTATGTCTAAGGAACAGAAAATATGGATTTTAAAATTATATGGAATATATATAAAATTTATAATTCAGTTAATACTATTTCTAATTGATTTTGAATGGCTAGTTTGGTAAGTCATCGGGCGCTCGAACTCGATGTTGTGTGAGGTGCTAGCTATTGAATTCCTTTACATAGATAATGTACTATGAAATTATGGGGAGTTACTAGACTGGAACCTTTGACAGAAAAGGTTTGTCATGTAATCATATTCTATTTATTTCAACCTAGTATATACCCTTTGAAAGGGAATTGAAATTTTGGATGTGTTGATTTAGAAAAAAATGAGATCAGATTGTTAGGGATTCTAATAGTGAATGGTGTCTACTATCTCTATTTATAGATAAAAATCTTGAAATATAGTACCAGTAAATATGGGGAACCCTTACATCCTTATCTATAACAAAATCACTAGGTACCTAGGTAAGTTGGGTTCGACTATCAAATTTATATTTCTAGGTTATGAGAGATTGCATATATGTTATGCATAAACCACAAGACCGGTCTTTTAAAGAAGAAGACATTATTCATGTTTGAGGTCATGTCATGGTACCTATGGGAATTTGAAATTAGATAATGATGTACTCACATGACTTAAGGTGGTAAGCATACCCATGTATGACTAATATGTATCAGAATATATGGAGGAATTTCTCGTATCCTAAGATAAATAGTGACATTTTGGGATTCATCAAATTGTGATCTATCTATCAATATATGAAGGATTAACACCAATGACTTACTAGTAGGATTCAATCACTTTTCACACTAGAGTGAAAATGAGATTACATAACCATGGACATCATGAATGGGTTACGAAAGACTTGATGAGGAAGTGGAATAGTGTGTGTGGTAGTGGATTGATTGATTAAATTGGATAATTTATTACTAATCCTGTTGAAATTATAAATTGATGAGTTGAAAAAATCCATACATTTTAGAGGTAGGAAAATAAAACTTGATCCCCTAGGGCACTAGTTAAGATAGTTATTTCAATTTTACCAAATACTTATGGATATGGTGATATAATGTGCTTTAAATACAGATTAATTTTACAACCACCCACCTTAGATAAATGGATAATATGAGTACACAATATAGATTTTGGAGGTCATGTTTAAAGGATGTGTTTTTGACATTTTATGTTATTGGGAGAATCCATTTGGATCTTGTAGATTTTATGTAAAACATTATATACCATGTGTTGTTTTGGATGGTAACCTTTGAGGGTTTATATGAAAGGACTTTCCATTCAGCTTTGTGTTATTTTGTGGGTTGGGAATCAAATTTTATAGGACTTTATCTCATCTGAGAAACATCAAAGAATATTTAGTCGATTATAAAGTGGTTGGAAACTAGATAGTGTAAAAAATGTTGTATGATTAGTGGAAGTTCCATCCTATTGTGTTTGAGGTGGGTGGTTAGTTATTTTTATCGGTGTCTCCTAGATTTGGACATCATTTTATATTGATATAGTGAAAATTAGAACCCATGTACATTGACTAACTCATCCACAGTTAAATATTGTATTGAATGTTATATTTCATTTGTCTCAACTTCAATGGTGTTTCCCAAGAAAATCCTAGGTGATTAACACTAATGATAATGATATTGAGGATGATACATATTTTGAATAATTAATTATACATGTTGTGGACCATAATGATAAGAATATACATGAAAATATGTTTCCTTTGGTTCTAGTACATTAGTGGAATTAATTTATTCAATAGTAAAAATGGGAACAAGAGTCTGATATATGAATGAAATGTCCATAGTTTTTTGGTGATGATACACTATGATGTTGGATAATACAACTTATTGATGATAAGATTTATGGTTTAGAGGTTGAAACACCGTACATATTACTAAGTTATGAACCATATTTATTTTTTTTATGTGGGATTATATATATTTTTTCTACTATCTGCATTAGTTTTTATTTTCTATTCAGAATGAAATTTTAGTTTTGAATGGTGTTATTAAATATTTTGAGGACTGTTGTGTTTGATCAGGTATTCAGGTGATTATTTTTGGGTAAACCAATTTTCACCCATATTAAATGAACTCGATGGTGGTGTTATATTTATAAAGATAATTAAAAGCCGAGTTTTAGTGTTTGGTAAGGATCACAGGATGAGGTTAGTGGATGTATTTTAGTTGTAATGACATTTAGGGAGGTCTACAGGTGAGATATATAGTGTATTCAATCTCTAATAATGGGGTTTTGAAAGACCCATACATGGATGGAATTTTCCTAAAATTTGGAAAAATCCAGTTCTAGAAGAGAAGGTTTGGAATACCCATACATGATCACCCCTATGTGGGTGACCCATACATGGTAATATATATATATATATATGGGTCATCATAACATGGGTGATCCATATATGATCGCCCCTACATAATGATCCATACATGGATCAACATTACATGAAACCTATAAGTGGGTTATCTTTATGAGACCCCCACCATGCAGAGGACCAATACAGGTCCCAGGAATCATACATTGCTAGGATTTTCCAAAAACATAGATAAGTCCCAACGCTAGAGGAGGGAGTCTAGAAGACCCTTACATGTTCCTATAGGTAGGTTTTGATTCTCTTAGTGTGAAGGAAATAAATATATTAAATAAATAATAATGTAAATAAAAAATTATTAATAATAAAGTGAGTATTTAAAATATGGGTTGACTAATTCTGTATACTTTTTTTCCCAAAACATGTTGTCACCTTTTTTATCTCTTATTTCATGTAAAATCACTTCCAACTCTGGTTTGTTTTAGGATCCATTTGATTCTATTTGTATTTGAAGGTAAATATACCTCTATGAAATTGTTATTTCTTCATTTCTCTTATGATTTAATGTTATTATACTGGTTATGGGCATTGTCTCCCTATTTTAATGTTTTTCCATAATATCTTATTTATATCTTATGAGAATAGAATAACCAGATACATTCAATGAGTATCCTATTATGACTAAAGGGTAGGTTCTTTTTAAAGTATCCCTTAAATTATTATTTGTTTCCTACTATATCTTGTTTTTGGTCATTTTGAGAAACTATATGCTTGACCATAATCATAAGTTAAATTTATATTATACTTATTCCTTGAAATAAAATATATGATTTTTCCTGTTCGAACAAAAAAATAATTCTACAGATCAACATTCAACCACCCAAGACGGTGTTCATGATCTTATAAAGAAATGAAATTTTATCCAGGTGAATCAACGGTTCCATGAGTTAATATGATTGAGAAGAAATGTGGGGATTCCTAGGATTTATTTTAGGATCTATTGAAGGAAATTAATATGGGAATCTTGAGGTGAGATATATAAATAATATTAGTGATATTGAAATATAAATTATGAATATTTTAAGAAACTAAAATGGAATTATAGTATTCAACGGAATACAACCAAGAATATAGAGATGCTTGATGATAATGGAATTCCAAGTATTACCTCCCAAGGATCTTAAGATTCTTTTGGATTATAGGATGTAAGGGATTAATCCATATGATATAGGAATTCTTGATGATTATATAATGTCAATGATTACCTCCTTAGGATATAAGGATGTTATATAAATATAAGATTATAGGGATTACCACCCTAGGATCCAGTGAGGTTTGATGATAATGGGATTCTAATGATTAAGTCTTTAGATTCCAGTGATTCTTAATGATTTTAAGATTCTATGGAATACATATTAAGATATGGTAGTATGGGATACATTAGTTTATAAAATTACTAAAGACATTGAATACTGAATTAAGTAGTTATGTTCGATCCCAAGTGTCACCTTAGAAACTAAAGTTAGATGGTTACCATTCATGTGGTTTTTTTGTTTTTCACTTAAACGTTAATTATTATTCAGGTTGGATATGTTTATAGACACCCTTGGTGGTTTAAAATTATGTTGTACTCAAACCTAAACCAGGATGCCTTGGTTACCCAAGCATGCTTCATAGTTGTAGGGAAGGAATATAGAAAGTGACCTATGACCGAGGATTGTTGTTTTATTTCTGTGAAGCATTAGGGATGAGACCAATCAAGAAACCATGAATTTTCTTAGTTTCTTCTTAGTTTTATTTTTTATTATAATATATTTTTGTATGTGTTACACTCACATGGAATATATTTTTTTTGTATTTATGACTCTTTTTTCTAGTACATGACCAAATTTTAATAGCATAGAATGTTTAAGGTTTTAAAAGTAGTTGATGGTATGTATGTTATATTTGTTTACTATATTTATATGTGATTTTAAATATTTACACTATTGTAACAAACTATTATATGAGGGTATTGTCTCCACAAGATAATACCCTATATATTTACTACTACTTAGAAGCATCTGGTTCACAGATCGGTTCACCTAAGGTTAGTGAAACCATTGATTAGTACACAGTAAATTGAACTTAGGTTGGGGGTTTCATAACTTTTTAAACCATTTTAATGATATTCAACCAATATAAATACAACAATGAAATTAAAATTCAATTAAAAATATAAAAATCAGACTGAACATTTCATCAAGAAAGTGTATTTTTAAGATAGAAATGAAAAAAATCTA
This sequence comes from Viscum album, assembly GCA_963277665.1. Classification (NCBI taxonomy): domain Eukaryota; kingdom Viridiplantae; phylum Streptophyta; class Magnoliopsida; order Santalales; family Viscaceae; genus Viscum; species Viscum album. The sequence goes on from OY728151.1 coordinate 574,212,054, forward strand.
CTTCATTTAATCTATGTACAAATAAAAATGATCAAAAAAATAAATGTTTAATAATTAAACACAAAATTTTATAAAAAAATTCACCCACTAAGTATATCAATTGGTACATAATAAAAATAAAATTTTAAATAATTTTATTGGAAAATCTATGTGTACTCTACAAATTATATTTTTGAATATAAAAGAACCCACACAGTTAAATCCTAACATTTTCTGAAATGTTAAAAATTAATTTGGAATAATCCATTAAATCTATTTATGCTCAAAAGGATTTTCAATTCAGTAGCTCAAAGAAAGTATTGTGGTAACAATAAACCTCAAACCAAAATGTTTCCTCATAATACATCCAATAAATAACTGAATACTTGTTATAAGATATCTAACCAAATAAAAAATATTTCTGTGCACATGAAATATTCTTCATGGTAATGACATGATAAAACTTGACGCTAAAAAATCTTTTCAGTTTTATTGAAAAAAGATCTTGCAAAACCATTATTTCAGTACATAAAGATGTGTCAATAGCCATAGTAGTTGGAATGTTTTCTAAAAAAATATAGAAAAAACAATAGAAAATAAAATTTTAATTGTTTCATTTAATATTTACTGTGCGATGGTTTTTATAATGACTTTGAAGTTAAATTTCAAAATAAATGAAATTAGAGAGAAAAAAAGGGTTCTAATTGAATCTATAATGACCCAACATTCCACTACTCTTAGATATAAAAAAAATCAAGTTTATTCTCTAATAGTTTTAAAAAATTTCCCTCAGTAGAAATGAATATTAGGTTCACTCTCTTCAAGAACACTACAGTTGACTAGTAGTGATGTTCCTAGATACCTAATGCTCATAATTGTGTCCCATGTTATTACAATCATTGTGAAATACAAATTTTTCCTATAAAGTAGTAAAAATGAGGTCAAAATTCAAGCAGATCCAACAAAAATTTTATTCTTATTTGAACAAAAAACTACAAGAAGTCCATGGGTCAGTTCCCTTGAATCACTATGTTTTAAGTCTCTAATTATAATTTTAGAGTGTTTAGTTTTTATATATAAACGATGAATAAAATCCCTTGGTTACCTATTAAAGTATTGTATTAATTTATTTACATTAATGATTAATGTAATATTTTCTTCACTTATCAACTCAGAATCCCCTTTACCTAATATCCTAAGGATGGTTAAAGGACCAGACCAATCAAAATTTAATTTTCTAGGAAAAATTTTAAGCATGGATTTAAATAGAAATACACTTTTAATAGATTTATGATCTTTATTATAGATAATATAATCAGAAAAATAATTTTTATTTCTTTATAAATTTTATAATTTTCATATTATTCTCTCATAATCTTATTCAACTCACCATGATATTGCAAACTCCTCTCACTAGAAGTCATAAATTTATAATTCAAGACCTTCATAGCCCCAAAAAATCTATACTATAATTCCATAAGAAAGTATAATGATTTAGCAAAGATAATCCTATAAGCATATTTTAGAATGGAATTCTTGAAATTAGTTCAATATTCCCATAAATATTCAACAAGTTTTAATGAAATGTTTTTCCTAGAACTTCCTACAGTCTTTCCTAAAATTGGTTTCAATTATATGAAAAAAATATTAACTTATTTTTGGTTGGTAAGTGGTTCTCATTTTCTTTATAAAAACATAATTTTACATCAATTAATTTCATTTTTATATCATAAATTGAGTTTTATTATAAAAAATAAAGGCTTTAGAAACAACAAATAAAGTAAATATGTTCTTATTAATGAATTTGGAAACATTAATAGATTGTCTTTTTGAAATGTTCACTACCTTAACCCATTAAGAAACCAAATAGACTACCACTAAAATATACTCATTCCCATGAAAATATGGATGTGATATAAAAAAATTCTAAGCCCAAAATTTAATATCTATAACATCAAAATCCCTTTTGAGGCAGCTATTGATTTTTTCAAACACTTCCTATTATTTAAAATCAATCACAACCCACCACTAAATTTTTACTATCATTAAAAAGATTTTGAAAAATAATCTAGATTGTATGACCTTTTGAGATATACTCCCCCCCATGGTGTGATACACCTTATGAGGAGTAAAAATTATCTAAAATAGAAATCATTTATTCACCAGGAACATATATGTTAAAAACCCCATCACCACATATTCTAAAATGTAGTACGGGTCATCCTAAGAGGATTAGCTTTGATTTGAAATTAATTTATATTTTTTTGGTTTTGACTGAGACGATGAATTATGATTCTTGAAGAAAATAAATTTATAATATCTAAAAACCAATAATTATATATTCTTGAAACAAGGACGAGTTTATTATTTCAAAATAACTAATTATTTCCATGGGGTCATTCTTATATATTTTCGATTGTTTGGAATTGAGATTTGAAACTATGTTCTCAAATCCATTTTTTACCTAATATCCATATATAACCATTGAAAAATAAGTGGTTTACTAATAAGTATCAGATATACCTCTATCTTAGAAGGATGATATTTAATGTCTAAATGGATACTGAAAAAAGTAACCGTAGAATGATTAATTTTTTTCCTAAACTTATCTAATGGAAAAAAAACACCCAGTAACATCATCCCAGTTGTGGTGAGGTTCCTTTGGGTATAATGCGGTAGATTACTATTATGATACACAACATGAAAGCTACTATATTTCATATGGCCCCAAAAATCCCCTATAACCATGTCATAGGAATCACACATGATCTTAATGTGTAAAATCTAATGAAATTTAGTGGCAATGGGTGAAGAAAAAAAAATTTCTTCAAGAATATTGAAAGAAACTATGAATTTATCATCCAATAAGTAGGTTGTTTCCTTAAAAATAATTGGACACAATGAATTAGTATTCTTTTAAAAATATTATATGAATTTCTAATAAAAATAATATTCCATCAGAAGCATTTAACACACTTAACTTTTTTAAGAGGGAGGAAATTATGAATAACCATTATTTTGGCATTTTTTAACTCAATTTACTTTCTAAAAAACCTATGACCATGAAAAAGCATCCCGATGACCATAATTTAACTCTTATCCTAGTTTAATATATGGTTTGTATCATAACACAATTAAAAGAACAATATCAAATTATGAAAGCAGCACTCAAATTTTTTTCCCAAAAATTGAAAAATAATCTATGAATACCATTATTATCATCATAATAATATATGAAAATATAGCGACCATAAATCTCAAAAATATAATGGGACCACCACAAAATACAAATAGTATTTTTTAATAAGAGAGGTTTCCAAAAGGACATGTGAATTTTGTTTGTTCTTGATGTTTTGGGGCTATTAGAATGTATTTTAACGTGAAAATATATTAAGAAAACATTATTTCACATTACTATGCATCATTTTAGGAATTTGTTCTAGAAATGGAATAGTAAAATATCTTTACATGTGGTAGAATTAATCTTTTTGTAATATAAACAAAGTCTCCATTTGGTCACTCTTGTAGTCTGAATTTATTTATTATACTCATTAGTTAAAATAATGAAATTAAATTTTTTAGTTATAACATAAATTATACCCACCTAAGGGATATATAAGATTGAGTATATTTTTCTTCATCAAAAATATTGAATGATTACACCCTAGAAACCTATTTTATATTAAGATTAAGTATCCATTTTCCCACAACTATAGTTTTCTGATCGAGATCTACATGGATATTATGTATGAAAGATAATGGTCTAATCTCATTTATATGCATAATGGTGATAACAATAATCATTTTTAAATCATTCAAGATAGCTATCAATCATTCTTATGGAATTTACCTTAACTCAGTTTTGATAATGACTTACAGTGTGGAATTATGAAAAAAATAATTAATAATTCAGGTGAGGTGGAAATGGTTTAAGATATACTATATTTGTTCATTGTCTATGGGGAATAATTTTACGATGAGGTGGAAAAGTTCTTAAATGTTCCCCTTAAAGAAATATTTTAATCTAAAAAAATAATATTCTAAAAAATTTATATCTATGATGGATAACACCTCACCATTAGATTCTATGAAGAAGGTTAAGATAGTTTATTAGAGAAATCTCATCAAGATGATCCAAAAAATCATCATCATAATCATTAATCGGTTCCTTATTTTTACTGAAACAAACTCCAATATATGACTAAAAAATGTGGGTTTATTTTCTTGTTTTTCAAAAATCCCAAATAATTACTCTTCCAGTTCATGAAATTTTTTTATGTATTCTAACAACTTAACTTTAGAACAGTTTTTTTCACTTGTGAGTTATTTAGAATTCTTGAAAACATTATACTCCCATCAGTTTTCATAAAATTTTAAAATGAACGTTACCCTTGAAACATATATCACATCTCCTTTGGTAGCTAGTAAGTTCCCGAAAATAATTATATATAATTAAAAAATTTCATGTCACTAACATCAAAATTAAGTTATAAATATGACCTTCTCTAATCCGATACAAATTTCATACACTCTCACAATGGGTTGAGTAACTAATTTATCAAACAACTGAAAAACAACTATGGTGAGTTTTACATATCCTAATATCATGTGTTGAAATAATTATAAATCAATAAATTTGATTCCTAAAATAATATGACATAAAATTCCATCCAAAATATTAGTTCTAAATGTTTGAGTGATTACAAACCCAATTTCGTCTATTACTTTAGGAAAAATCTTATTCCAAATAATAACACTAATATCCCAATTCTGGTCATACGTGTAAAAATCCTCTCAATTATTTTTCTTTGAAACAATTTTTAATGATTTTTAATTTGGTGGGATTTGAACTGATGATTTAATTAATGGAATGTTGACCAGAAGATTCTAAAACACCTCAAGGAACTTGGCTAGTTTTGTTTCACTATTATTTGGGTTAATTGTTTTTGGGGAAATTGAATATGAAGGGAAAAGTGTCTTAAAACAGTGGATCTTCCCCCAATATCTTCCTCAAAATTCACCTTCCTTTTGGTCTTTTGAAATTTTAATTTCTTTCTTATTTTTTATGTTTAATAGTTTTATAAACCTCAATAATAACTTTTTTTCCACTTTTATAAATTCCATGTTTTCTAGTTTTTTTTATATTCTTCCCTCTTTTTTAATTGAACTACCCTAGGATCTTACCGAACACCCTTTTTGAGGTTTCAACCCACACATAGTATACATTTTACGGATGTTTTATTTAGGGTTTATATAAATGGGAATTTATAACTTTATGCATAAAAATCAATTCTCCTTTTAATTGACCTATTTTCAATTCATGATTATGAATCTGAGAATATATATCAACTTTTTGGGAGTCATAGTTATCTATTCTGGAATCCTACATTAGTGATAATTTTTTATCCTCTGTTGTATTTAGCCTTTATAATTAATGGTCTAACACTATTTTGTTTTTTAAATTTTGGCCTTGGATGATTTTAGTAACAAAAGTATGTGAGTTTCATAAAAATTACTTGTTCTTTATAGAACATATTTAGATGATTACAATTTTTTAGGTTATTATTTTATAAAATTAGTATTACTAGATCACATCATGGGACCATATATCGAGAAATAAACATATATTATTTTTTGATTAGTCATATCAATGTCCACACATCACTCTTAATTATTACCAAAATTACAATAGTGAGAATAGTTTTCTCTATGGATTTGATTTAGATTTTGAAAAAATAAACTTGACAACAACTTTTGATTTCAATTATTATTTATTAAATATTTATAGATGGTTCTTAATTTTATCTAGTCATTAGTTCATTTATAACCCTGGATTATTTTTCCCCACCTTAATTAAATCTTCTCTTTCTAGATAACTAGTATTGAGAATTAAGAGATATATTATTATTAATATTTTTAAAATACTCATTAGTTTTATCTATGAAAATGCCTCTAGCTATTTTATTTACTAGATTTTATCCCAAATGTCAAAGCTCATCATAGAAAAAAACTATAAAAACATGAGAGGATATATTTTTATGAGTACACTATAAAAATAGGTCTCTAAAACTATCCATAACATCATGAATTCCTTCACCTTGATCCTGAAAAAACTGGTGATCTTTGACGTATAATACACTTTTGAACCATTGAAGGTAACATTTCATTGAAAAATAGTTTTAAACTTGAAACAATGCATCAAATTTTTTCTCATATAATGTTTTGGACCATGTTTCGAATCCCCCATAAATATAATAGAACCCCATCATCTTAATCCCATCCTCAAATAGCCCATGTAATGAAAGATTATGAATTTCATTATAGAAATTTATAATGAAGGCCCATGAACCCTCATTGGGAATTCCATTAAAGGAAGGAAAATGTTCCAGGTATGACTATTTTAGCTCATAATTCTGAAATATTTTTTTAACTTGTTGCAAAAGGGGTTAGTAAATACCCAAGGGAGTTGATACTCCCTTATCCTAGCACACATAATATTTTTTTTTATTATTTTGTCATTATCATCCACCAAACTCACCATTAGATCTTCCATTTTTATTTTATTTTCTATTTTATAGTTCTATATTGTCATTATAATTCTTAAATTAAGGGGTTTAAATTACCATATAAAGATATAGTAAAAATAAATTAATAATTTTTAACAATCTTCTTCATTTTTTTTGGATTTATTCAGAACACACATTGCCTTACCTAAAAAAGATTCCAAATTTTGATATATTATTTACTATATAAATATTTATTTATAAAAATAAACTATAAATTAATTAAAATATTAGATTTGGTCCCAAGGGAATGATATGTATGTTAACCAAATATGTAGGAGCCTACACAAAGAAAAATAACTAATGGTGAAGAAACAAACCAGTGATAAAGAGATAATAGTGAAATTTTTAGAAATGGTGAAATAGTTATGATAATGAGTAAGAAATGAGTTTTTGAAAATAAATAAGGTTTTTTTGAGAAATACACTTATTATATAATCTTGGAAAATTTTAAATACTAAAAATTATTCAATGATATTCTTAAAATTCTTCAAAATAATGGTTGATATGGATCAAATAACATAAAAATCAAATCATTATCTCTACAGATGAGTGTATATATTAATGATTTAACTCCTAATTTTCAAAACCAAATATAAATTAATAGATAAAATATTAAGAAATGTTATTTCTAAAGTCTATTTTTAACTAATCCATGAATTATTATCTTTATCAATTGAAGGTTTATTCTTTGTTTAAGTGTTTACAATTAAATTTGGGTTTAAAAAGGTTGAAGTGAACCAGATAAACTGGTTGGGGATTTTTAAAAATGTTTTATTGAATGAAATGATATAATATCAAAATAAATCATAAATAGTTAATGAAAGAATATAATAAAAAAGATAAACATGAAATTATTATATTCCATTTATGATTTTTGACCAATAATAATGTTTTCATAAATAAAAATTAAAATAGAATCCATAACTAAATGAAGTTTCCAAAAAATAAATATTTTTAAGGAAAATAAGTCTTATCTATCAAGATAGATCTCCCTTCCATAGATATTCCATTATCTAATTCATAGCTTCCTATTTTAACCTATATCTACACACCTATTAGGTATTATAATCAACACCCTATCATTAAAGCCACATATAAAATTATTATATCCCCAATTCTATCCCCACCTTCACCAAATCATCAACTCACATCACTGATCTCTATGTGGTGGACTTCACTATTTATAGAATTTTATGTTTTGAATCAAGGTAAACATTAAAAAATAGTTTTATAACCTATTTGAATTAGAATTTGTCTCTAACAAATCATTACATAGATGTATTTTAAACCCAATTCTTTCCTCATCATCTCCATTAAAAAAATCTATCATTCTATGTACTCCATATTGTAAGATTTATCTACCATTTTTTTGTTATTTTGATGTTTGAAATGGGATTCAGATTCAATTTTAATTATACATTTTCTCTAGGAGTCTACACAATTTTAAAAAGTGGAATATATAAGATATAAAAAACCTCACATAAAACCCATTTATTCAGAGTTCTTGAAAATTTTCAAAGTATAAAATAATGGTCATCTCTATATAAAATCTATATAAATCTTTTACCCTAAAAAAATATGAAAATTTTCTTTTTTTGGGGATCTTAAAAAATCCTGAAATGTTATATATAATTATCACTTGGATAATTGTCTTCTATAGGTATCAGCTATGAATTTTCATTAAGGGTAGAATGTTATATATCGATGCATTCGTCAAAAATATATATTATGTATCACATACATTGTGTAAAATAATCTTATTCATGTAATGTATCTAAATTTAAAAAAATCATAAATATTAGAATTGGACATCCAATGTTTATTTCTTTAATTTGACAAATATATAATAATATATATCCTCTTGAACCCCAATATATATCACTTATCCTAAAAAATTTGTTATATATCAACATCTATAAGGAAAATTTCAACACTCATGGACATTTATCAATTTATTTCATAGGATATTATTTAAAAAATATTTTAAAAAAGATTTTCAAATCTATATAATAATTGATAATTTTTTTCCATAAAATATATTGCCATTTTTTTGTGACTTATCAAAAAAACTATATTGTCATACTCTCACTAGTGTCCTAGAGAGCATGGTCAAATACAATGGAATCTTGGTTAATATCAAAAGAATTATTTTAAAAACTATTCCATTAAAAAAAATAAAATAAATTATTTAAATAGAACAAGGAATATGTATTTAGAGTTCAAATGAGAGGTATATGGGAAATTTTAGAGTTTGAACCTAGGCTATTGGTTATTTTAGAAGACAATCCAAAAGGGTTTAAATAGAGGTCTAATTTAAGATTTCTTTAGAAAAGTGATGTTCAAGAAAATAGTTCTCCAATGGAAATTCAACCTAGTAAAAAAACTATAAACTATGTTATGAAATATAACTACTACCACACAATAAAAAATTAACATTAAGTAATGTTCTAGTATAACAATGAGAAAATATTTTGATTCAGGGTCATTCATGAAATTAGTCATCATTAAATCATGAATTCCATTGAATATGTTTTTATTTTCCAAATTAAACATCATATTTTAGTGGGTTAAATCTATCAAAATAGTCTTGGAATTAATATTAGCCTTTCAAACCTAAGTAATTGATGAACTGAGATGAATTTCAATTTAAAATATGAATAAAATCATTCAAGTAGAAGAAGAAAAGATGAACTTTAATTAATAAGAATGTTATAAAACTTGAATTTCACTCATTGAATCTAGTTATAGTGCATATTAACAAGTAGTATGTACATCATAAGTAAAAATATAACTACATTATAAGAGGAAAAATTAATATTAATTCGTCTCTTTTTGAGAGGTAATCTATTTTCATACTTTATCTTCCACATTATTTCTTCTTAAAGCCCACATCATACCCACAAAGATTCTCTTGAACATTTAATTTTCTAGTTTAGTCATCATACTACCTCAAAAAATTAGTTTACCCAACAATTATTGGTCGAATACCTCAATCAAGTAATTTTTTCGTCCATTTTTAATGAACTCATGCACAGAATCTCGACTCTTGGTTCATAGAAAAATCCTCTAGCATTGAATAACTAGCTTACATGTGGTGTAGATAAATATAAATTTTCCTCCACTAATGTATCGAGCTTTGATCTCCCATGATTATTGTAATCCCACATGAGTTATTAATTCATTGTTTAATATTTTCATGAAATCATTATCTCTTTTGAATTTCAAATTTTATTTTGAATTAAGGCTCCATGTGTGACTCATTTTAATATTGGTGTATCATTGACATAGATTTTAATAGAATAGATTAATAATTATGTGATATTTAGAGATAATGATATACCATTACATAGATTCAAAAAATCAATATTACATTGATGTTAGGAATTGTTGACCTCTATATAGGTCCTGAGGTGTATAATTTCAAGTTCTTTGAGTGTCCAAAGGCCTTTGTATAACACCCTAAAATTTTATTTACCTTTAAGTTAATATGTTTGATAAATTTTCATTCATTAAATGATAAATTTAAATGATCTAAAACATATTATAATTAAACTATTCATTAATATAATATGGTATTCAATTTAAAATCATTTCCTTTAGAAGATAAATAGTTTATATGAGTTAATGTGGAAAAATGATATTTTTAATTAAAATGGTTATCTATATATTTTTTAGTTCCAATTAAAAGTTAGATTTTCAGATTTTGAAAAATAAATTAGATAAAATAATAAATTTTATAAATTTATCACATCAAAATTTTCTAATTATAATTTTCTGATCATTTTCTTAAAAGTTGTTTTTTAGTTCAAAATTGTAGGATTTACGAAAATTATAATTTCCAGGATTCTATCAATATTTAAGAATAACAAAGAATATTTTTTATAAAAATTATAGAAAAAATTATGATATTAAAGAATAAAATTATTCATTTTTAAATATTCCGTATACATAGAAACCATATTCCATATATTTTCTAAAAAAACTAAAATGTCACATTTATATGAAACCTTTTTATGGTCTTCTAATTCAGTCAAGTATTTTCATGGTGAGGGTCAGTTTTTGATTTTTTTTAAGCATTATAACATTTATTAAAATAGTAATAAATAGTTTTTTGGATTTAAAATTAGAAAACCATTAAATTTTTATCACATATATATCTCTAAAATCATTATAACATTATTTTTTTAGAAAACAAAAATATTCATTGAAGTATTTTTATTTTATAAATAACCACTAATAACTATTGGAATTTTAATTAATATTTTTTTTAAATTGAAATCATATTATTCAAATGAAATAATAAGTTCAATTTTATTTTTGGTTTCTTTAATATTAATTACTATGGTCCAAAATGTATTATCACCTTAAAAGTAAGATGTGTAAATTAAGCTTAATCTAGTGTAAAAGTCATAAAACATTTCAAAACCCAAATTAATTGATTTTTTTATATTATATTTACTAATAAATTACTACTATAGAAATTTTTTTATTTTTCATCCTTGGTACCTTGAAAATGTCACTTAATTATTGAAAAATAATAGGGTGTTTCAAAAAAGTTCCCTTACTTTCAAATATAAATACATACCACTTCTGCCCTTCAATGATAACCATAAAATTAGAATTAATCATTACAAATTTTTTAACTCTCTCTAGATTCCTCTGACCCAAAAATATTCATATGGTCACTCATAGTTATCCCAATCCTTTCAATTTAAATATTACTTCCATGGAGAGATCATGTCTCCAACATAATATTATATTCATCTTAAGTTTTTTTCTTAATCTTACAATTACAAATTTCTTATTACCATAATGATATTATGAATTTAGTATAATTGTTATTCTGATGTGTTGTTATATTAATGTTTTAAATATTTATTATGTATTTTAATCCTCTTATAAAAACAATTTAACATCAATTGTATGCGTGGATGAACTACCGCATTGATGAAGAATCGATGTTTTTCTCATGGTTTTTAATAATTTATCCAAAATTATTAAAATGTGGTTTGAAATTATTAAAAAAATCAAAATTATTTTTTTATGATTCTTTTATAAGGATATTATGTCATAAGTAACACCTCCATAACAATACTCACCTATATAGTCGAAGTGCTATCAAGTTCGGGTCGATTTAACCACTTATATGAACGATGCTATAATATCTGACCATGGATAACTATGTGAAACTAAATAATGATATTATTATAGGGTAATAATAAAATAAAGATCATTTTATGTATTTTTAATATTTATATAAGGTATATAATTTATTATTAATAAATTATCTTCAGCCAAAAAAATTACCAAAATAAAATGTTTTCATTTAAATTTTTATATAACATAACCAAAATGCATATAGAATCACATTATAAAATTTTAAATCAAGAAAAGTAATATAATAAATAAAAGTAAATGATATATTCATGTTTAAATTGGTATTAAATAATGGTTAATGATTTCAAAATTAATAAACATGTGAAAAAAAATTAAAGTTATTAACACCCGATGGTCATAGTACAATATAACTAACTAATTTTCCTATTGTAATTTTTTAAAGAAGTTTCATAAAAGAATAATATTTATGATTATTTTTCTTAAATATGATATTAATTTAGTTATTTTGGTTTGTAAGGAGTCTATAGTCTAATCAACTAAGAAAAGAAGCAAGATAATGGTTTTTGACTAAAATTCCACTCTTTGGACATGTTTGGTATTATACCCCTAATTTAATTTATATAGTGTTTATATTTATTATGTGAGATAACATATCTGGAGATATATTTTTATAATGTTATTTTATTTCCAATTAATATCTATATCTTTCATGGGGTTTTATTAATGAGTTTCTCAACCTATAATATTTTTCTTTGTCTCAATTTTGATTATTTGAGACACGTTAGGTGTTAATAACCATGTTTCTTTTGTATGATGTATTCACTATCTATGTATATTTTTTTATTATAATAATTATTTCATGGGATTTCCTAAAAAAATCATTTTCCCTTATTCATGTGGATATTGAAACAATTGTTTCCCTAATATTAAAGATTTTTGGTAACTGAACATTTATTTGAGATATAATGTTTTATCATGAACACCATTCTTCCATGCTTGGGTTATCCCACACTAATATTTTATTATACGTTATTTTATATTCCAATTTGAAAAAACTGATTTTTTATATGAAGAAGGTTTTGTTATTCTTTTTACAATATGGATTAAAAAAAGGGAATTTCAAGTATTAAAAACGTCCCTTTCATAATAAAATATTTGAGATCCACATTTCAAAAAGAAAAAATTATTTCATTTTCAAGGAATTATTATTGGATATTATTTAAAAAATATTTTAATGTGTTTTTATTAAAAATTTTAAGAATAACTATGGATTTGACCCATAAAGTCCTATTATAAATCTATTTAAATAATATTTTCTAAAATATATTTTACATTTTTACTTCCATTTCCATTTATTTTTTTAAAAGTATTTATCATAATTGGGTTTATGTTTCATTACTTATACTTTAATATATATATATATATATATTGGGGTACTGAACTCATGCTACCAAACCATCCAATTCATGATCCATTCATGGGTGGTATCATTTTGGAATAATTTTTCAAGGTTATTTTTCATTTATACCATTATTATTCAAGGTTTTTTTATTACACTAGGTATATGTTATTCTGAAAATACCCAATTTTATCATATTTATATATTACGATCATATTAATAATTTATTTAATTATACATACACTCATTCCTCTATATTCAAGAACATTATATTTTTCATAATTTAGATTGTATAATGTCAACATAGAAGGTATGTTATTCTATTAACATGAGGAAATGTATTTATATTTCATATATTGTTATTTAAAAATGGAGTAATATTGAAATTTTGATAATTAATTGTTTAAACATCCACATTTGTCCTCTAAATGAGTTATGATCATGTTATCCCTTTTTATTTACATTGATAAAATTATTGGTATTCCATATATTTTCATCTTAATATAGAGGATTATTAGAATGTTGACTTTGTAATGATTTAGTATCCAAAATATTTTCATATATGGGTTATGATCATGTTATCCCTTTTATTAACATTGGGAAATGTTTTGGAATTATTGATGATTAGTTATTTCTAACATAGATTGATTATGTATTTTATTTATGTATTTTTCTTTTTAAAAATAACAATGTTTTATTAAGTAATAGGTACCTTAATAAATTGTATAAGAGGTATTGATGGATGTAATTGTTAATGAATTAAAATTAATTAGGTGATATGAGGGAACCAAAATTATATAACCCCACAATGCATTGAAGAATCTTATGAGAAAAAATAGGTTTGGTTATTTTATGTATTCCTACCCAACAACAAGATTCCTTGACCACAGTGATACTGATAAGTAAAGTGTCTTTGAACTAGGCCTTGACATCATGTTTTTGATATCCAATATTATATATTTCATTAGTATTAGATCAGTATTATTGATATCCATATTTTTATTTATTATAATGGATATAACATGCTCTTAGTTTCATATTGATTTTGGATTCAAGTTGTTCAAATATTCCCTCCATGATATTTATTTCATGTCTATCCCATGATTTCTTTAGTTATATATTTCCATTATTGAGTTTTTGATCCTACAAATTCTTTTGTTTCCATTTCCCTAGAAATTAAAGATAAGTAGTGTAAGTGTCATGTTTAGAAGGAAAAAATGTGTTGAAAAATTTATGCGAGATGTTGAAAACATTCATACATTAAGTAGTTTCTTATATATTACTGAAAAAATGTCCATCTATTGGGAACGACGTGAGATTTATTATTTTATTATGTGTCCTAAATCTATAAATACGTAAACATTAAAATCTCATTTGTATGTAAGATATTCAAAAATCATTATTGGTTTTGTAATTAAGTATGGTATTATCAAGGTTTTTACAGATGATATCAAAGGACGTATATAAATTATGTGTCTATGAGAACTATATCTATGAGTTTTGGTATGAGGAATCATACATTATGTTAGTTTTTGTGTTGGGTAGTACCTATAACGATGTAATAATTAGACCTTTGAATATATTTTTAAATTGAAATTAACATTAAGTAATTTCTTATGTTGACCTTTACATGGGTGGTAGGTTTTTGTTACATTACATAATAATTAAATGAACACTATGAAATATACCAAATGCCATCATTTAGAGTCCCAAAAAAATATAACTCTTATTGAAATTAATAAATTCAAAATATAGAATTAAAATTCATCAAATCATAGATTTAAACAAATAATAAATATATGTAAAAATAATTAATATTCAAAATAAAAATATGTAACTTACAAGAATAACTTATAAAATCAAATACATTTTAAAATCTATATATAAATAGTATTTCAATTGAATTCGCTAAACAAAATAATATTGTTAGTTATAAAAGTATATGAAAATGAAGTCAAAAAACATTTAATAGTGAAAAATATTTGTAGATTTTGTAGAAAACAAGTATTCTAAATATTCCACATCAAATTACACTACACATGAGATATTTCTTGTCCTCAAGTAATAAATTTTACAATTTTAGAAGAAGTTAATCAATCTAAAAAATGAAAAAATTTCAATACCAATAGAGAGTGATATTGAAATATGCCTTCCTTTATTTATTTTCTCAAGAAATAAAATATTATTACTCAACTCGAAAAAAATTATTTTGGATGAAATATGGATTTATTTTATCAATTGATTTTGAAAATATTTAAATAACTTTAATTTTAAAATAAATGTTCTTAGAAAATTATCCTTTTTATAAGTAAACCAAAAAACATAATTTTCACAAAATAAATCAGCACAAGTGGTGAATGAGTGAGTTTAATAATTAAAAGGAAGAATAATAAACTCATCAACTGATTTTAACTTAAAAAATAATAAGTTTAAAATTATTATGATCTCATTTCTTATTCCATATAAAACCAAAGCATATAAGATTAATAAACAATCAAAAAGTTTAAAACTAAAAAATTTGTAAATCCAATTTTCGTAATTTTACCACAACTAATAATTTTAAAGAGATTAAAGTTAATGATGATATAATATAGATCCCATGGTAGAATTAGAATGATTAATCAATAACGTTTGAAAATAATTTCCTCACGTTCATGAAAAATTCACAACCAATAAATATGATAATAAAAGATTTAAGACATTTAATTTTTAACACTTTTATGGTTTTTTTGTGTAATACATTGAAACACAATATAAATTAATTTAAAACACCTTAATAATAAATAAAACTTATAATTTTTCACAATTTCTCATATCAATGTGATATAAAAAATTCAAAACAAGTGGATTCAAAATGATTTTCAATAGTAAAGTTCAAAAAATATTTTAAGGGTTACAATGAAGTTAAAAAAACATGTTTCTAGAATTTTAAAAAATTATTCTTTATCTTATAGGCTTCTTAAAGATGTATAGAAGGGTTTTTAATAAATCTCCAAAAGCATTATGTTACGCACAAATTGCAATCATTAATTGACCCTAATATCCAAAAAAAATAAAATTTTCTAGGTGAAAATATTATTTTAATATAAATTATCATGATAAATGTTTAGTTTTAATGGGGGTTTCAAATATGCATATAAAACGAATGTAAAGTTTCAAAATTTTAGTAGTTAAACATGTAAATTGAGGTAAAAATGTGTAGTTTTTTTAAATTCACTGTGCAATAACAATTTTAAATAATTTAAAATTATCAAATAATATAATTATATTTCCTAGATACTGAGAAAGGTTTCTAATATTTATCATCTTTTTTTCAAAAATTTGGATGAAAATAAAAAAAGAACCCCCCATATTAATATAAATTCAACAATAAATATATTTTTAACAAAATATCTCCCCCATAATTAATTTCCCAAAATGATGGATTTTTAAATCACATTTTTAGATTATATAACAATTATTATTGTGCATGAGGTATCGTTTTGAACAATATGTAATGTTTAAAATAGAATAAGAATTGGGTAACCCCTTAACAATTGGAACTTTGTTTCTATAGTGTACAATAAAAACATTATTTATCTATGGAATAATTCAATATATATTTGTTTCACCTCTTAAAGCATTTAAAATGATGTAAAAAATAATCATGAGATAAAAAAATTTAACAAAACTAATTAAACAAAGTAATGTAGAATAGAGTGTGGAAATGAAACCTAGTTCTAAGAAAAACGAGTTGGGTGAGATCCAAGAGCTTGAAGAAGCACAAAAATGACGAGGAAATTTAATTTAAAAGAAAATAAATAATCTAATTGAAATTTAATTGGCCATAGATTATCTCCTATGAAACATTAGGTTTTAGGTATCAAACCATAATTCCCTAGAAACTTATTGTAGGTACACATGTAGTGTGGGTTTTTATGTTAAAACCACCATATGTGTGGTTCGCATTATTTTATAATTGTGAAATAGTTTATTTGGACTCTAAACTTGTAGGAAAATATCCTAATCATCATATAGCATATAATCCCCTTGGAATGACATTTTGATAGTTATGGAAAACCCAATGAAACTTCCTAATAAAAATAATGGACCATCAATGATTTCAACCACATCAGGGTCTTCAATAAATTCAATAATTTTTGTAAGAGATGACACTACCTCTATAATTTATCATATTTCTTTGAGTTCATAAATAGAAAAAAGACTATTAAAAAAACACTTCATAGAAAAACAATGTATGTTTTCCACTTCTAAAATTGGTTTAGATTTTAAAAACTAGAGTAATCTTGAAGGAACATATATTAACTGGGTGATTTTTGGGATATGAAATGATCCTCATAGATCACTACACTAATATAAAATTAGTTTTCAAGATTAGTCTTTTAATGTTAGTTTTTTAAAAATTATGTTAAAATTGAATTTAACATAAAATTTTAAAATATCAATGTTTAAAGATACTTATGAAATATGTTTTTTGAAAAAAACAAAAAAAAATATACATTTAACATCATATATTTAAAACTCAATGATAAAAGATTGATTCTAATTTTTTTCAAATATATGATAATAATTTTAAATTTTTAAATCATGATATTATGACTTTTGTATTCTCAATTATGAATACATTATGTGATTTAAAATTTTTCTTTTATCCAATAAATATATTAACAACCTATCTATTAATCATTTTCCAAATAAATGTTTTTTATCTAACTCTATACTTCTTTTTGAAATTTTTCATTTTTTATTAAGATAAATCTTTTAGTGACAATTAAAGATTCATTTGAGATATGAATATGAGTGTACAAAATTCCACATCATTTTTTATCTCAAATATAGATAATATCAAGAAAAAATATCAAAAGTTAGAAGAAATTTGAAAAATTATGAAGAAAATGGTATAAAATCAACTCTTTTTTTATTTTGTGGATGCAATTTTTTTATTGTTATTATCATTTTTATCGAATTTTTGTAATGAGTACTAATTTTTTTAATAATTTTTAAAAATTTATATTTCTGTTATATATATTACCAATATGGAAATTTTTTTATCCAGAACCTTTCATTGTTTATTTTGTACAACTTATGTTGAAATATATTTACAATTTCGATGATAATAAGATAAATTAAAAACCAATGTTGAAATTAAAAAACCCAAAAATAGTTTTTTTTTCAATTCATGAAACCTCATTTTAAACCTATAGGTTCTTCCAAAAAAATGTTTTAGTGTATGAATATTGAAAAAAATATTCAAAAAGAGTTTAAAAAAATGTAATAGTTTAAATTGTTTAGAAAATAAAAAAGGTCTCTCTTCTAAATTACTTTGACCATATAAGTATGTTTTGTCACCTAATTCACTCAAATAATTATTCTAAAAATTGGGAAGAATTAATCTATGTTCATTAATAATTCTAGGTTTCTCCAAATTACGATTCTCTTCCAAAATTTCATCTTCTAAAAATATACAATCATCAATCAAAACTTTTGATGAATTATTTCTTCTTAGAGAAAAGATGTCTGCTCAACGTTTCGGTTATGTTCAATTTCCATTACTTCATTCTCTAGTGAAAATTATTATAATTTTAAAATTGAATTTTTTGGTTGAAAATGTTTATTTTAGTACATGTACATTTTAATTCATGATATAAAAATTAATTTTTTTATCCAAAATCATCAACATTGATTCCAATTTTATTAAACAATGCCTTAAAGGAATCATTAGTCAGAGGGTAAAGGATTGAAGTTAAATTAGTTAAACAATCCTCAAAGTTATGTCTTTAATCCTCAACATGAAAAACAAAAAATATATATTTTTGAGGTTTATAGAATTTAAAATTGAAGATCACATTGAAAATTATATTCAGAGCTTACAACAGTCAGGAATTACAATATTTTTTTCTTGTAATATTAACACAATTTCAAGATCTGAAAATTTTTAATGATTTCAGATAATGTAGTTAAATATTTTTCAAAAATTAATTTCCCTTTCCCATGTTTCTCCACTACCCAAGGTACTATTTCATTAAATATTCTAAATTTTGTAGTTTCAGGTATCAATATAACACTAGGTTATTTAACTTCATTCAATTTATTATTTGAAAAATCTTAAAAGAATTTATTCAATATTTTTATAAAAATATCATCAATGTTAGGTTCAATCTTACTAGTTTTACCTTCTTCCTTAATTTTCAAATAAATTACATTAGGAAAATTTATTAACTCGTTTTTATTAATCTCATTATTCAACTCCTCCTGATCATCTATATTTTTACCTAATTTCAAAAATTGATTTTGTAAATTTTTAATTCTCTCATGGTCTGGATTAATTTATCATTTATTTCTATTAAAAAACATTTTATGTCTCATTTTATTTCAAATTTAAACTCGAAAAACATTCTTTTTTATTCAAATATACATGGTTTTTTATGGGTGATTACACGCATACTCCTAATCCATATGTGCATAAAATCCACAAAAAATTGTATGTTTGATTTTTTTCCACTATGAATATATATTTTAAAATAATTAACAATACAAAAATTCATATTCAATACTTAAAATATCTAAGAAGTAATGATTGGTAGGGATAAAGAGCTCAACAATCAAGCATAATAATTTCAAAGTATCATTCGAATGATCACACACTAGATATCATAAAATATTTTAAGAAACACACACACACACACACTAATGTTAATGATTCTAAAATTTAGTTTAAAGTAATGCAGATATAGTAGTTGTTTATGTCATTTTTTCTGGTTTTTAAGAACAGAAAGAAATTCAAAATGTTCCCTCTCTAATAATGGTTAATTTTTTTTAAAAAGTAATTGTGAATTATTAAAATAGAATTTATACTTTAAAAAATTTGGTGGCAAGAAGGGTGCATCCCATAGGATGGATAGGGAATATCTAATGGACAATCTAAAAAACTTATTCTACTAATATAAGTAAAATAGAGTTGTATTATGGAAGGGGAAATATTAATGAAAAGTTTAAATGACAATGAAGTGAGAAATATTAATAGAGTTTTACCCTAGGGTATTTTTTATTTAATGATACATCCAAAATAGATTAAGAATAATATCTAGCTGAAGTAAGCTATTTGGAAATTCAATGTAAAATAACAAAGGATTTCATAATAATTTTAACCTAATAACAGAATTTTTTATAAAATTTTCAAGAAATATAATTATCACCACAATAAAAAAATGAATCCATTAAATTTTTTTGGGTACAATAGTGAGAAAGTATTATTATTTAGGGTAATTAATTAAAATAACTATCATTAAAATATGATTTTCATTCATTATAATTTCATATATTCTATTAATAGATATATTTTAGTGAAAAAGTATTCCAAAATAGACTTGGAATTAATATTCTTATGTCAAACCTACATAATTCATAATTTTTTTTTTAATTTACAATCACCTAGAAACGTAAAATCAGTCAAGGAAAAAAACAAAAAAATAAATGAATAAATAAGTAACAAAAAATGAATTCTACTATTCTAATATATTTACAATGCATGATAATAAGTATTAAGGATAGAATATGTAGAAACATAAACACAATATAAGTGAAAAAAATGAATTGAGTTTATTATCTATCGAAGAGATCATATCATCCCAGAATTCATATTCCATGATATATCTTCTTGATTTCATTCTCATACCCCCAAAGATGTTTAATGACCCTTAACTATACCAGGTTATTCCTCACCCCAAATTTAAAAATTAGTTTCCAAAACCATCATTGGTCGAATACATATCTAAAATTAAGTCACATGCCCCATTTAAATGAAATTACACACCGACTCCAAACTCTAGGCTAAAAATAAAATCTACCATCTTCTAATCCATAACTTCTACATGTTGTAGTTCACTATAAATTAACTTCCTCAAGAATCATAAGAAGAGATCTTTTATGACCATCATGAGACCACATGGGTAATTGATTAGTTTGTTAATCTTTTCCTATTATAATTAGATTTATGAAATTTAAAATTTTCTGGAGAATTATATATTTTCATATATAAAACATTAAATTGATGTTACCTTGACATAGAAATTAAAATCAGGGAGTTACCCTTAGGTCATATCCATAAATTCATATGTATTATCCCAAAATTTTGGAAACTCATTATTACCTTGATGTGAGGAATCCGTGACATTTTTGTAGGTCTTGGCACATGGTAGTTACCCTTTTTTAAGGGTCTAATAACCTTCAGTTGTGTATGTCTATGAGGTAGTACCTTTATGAATATATAATTTGATCATTACAAAACTTTGTTAACCATTGGATAAATTTACATAGCTTAATTCACTAGGCTTTATATAATTGATTTCTTTTCCCTAAATTTACCCAATTCTTAACTAAAAAAATATGCATTGGACCATTTACCTTCACATAGATTCCTAAAATTTAGAAATATAACACTTATTGAAATTAATCAATAACAAATGAAAAATTATACTTTAATAAATTAAAAAATTCAATATATAAAAAAAACATTTTTTTACAATTAATATTCAAAATAAAAAATGTAAATTAAATAAATATATTCAAAAATTAAAAACCCTTAAAATATTAAAAAATAATAATATTTCATTATAATTCAAAAAATAGGATTATTAGTTTGAAATTTATTTGGAAGTAAAATAAATATAGCACCAAATAAAATATTAAAAGAAAGTTATTTAAAGAATCATTGTTTAGACTATAAATTAACCCATCCTAATTAAATCTCAATTATAAGCACATTTTTACACTAGGGCATTGAAATTTATATGAATATGATATCGAAACATGTATTCAAAATACGTCGCATCACATATCTATAATAAAAACACAGAACATTGAAAATATGAATTCCAAAGTCATAAAACATTAAAACTTTTCAAAAATAATATTTCAATTAAAATATCCCAAAATCTATCAAAATAATAAATATTAAAAAATATGAAATTTCAAGAATATAAAATTGATCAATTAAGAATTAACAATATTATTTTTAAAAAAAATATTCAAATTCCAACACAAAATACTAAAGAATAAATAATTTTCCAACAATGGAGCACTTTGATGCAATAATCACCCAAATTTCATTAAAATAATATTTAAATATCAATCAAAATAAATCAACATCAGTGTATAATAAAAATGTTTTAGAAGAGCCATCATGGTATAAAAATCCTATTGTCATCACTAAAGAATCTATGAATCCATTTTTAACTCCATTCCTAGTCATTCTCATATTCCCTTATATTCCCAAAGATTACATGGAAAATTTCATAAAATTTCACTAACTTACCCATATAAATTTATCTAAGAGAGTGTTATTGACAAAAACAAGACATCCCTAGTTGGATAGAGCCATAAACCAATTTGGGACAACCCTTACCATTCTAATTACACCTTTTATCTCCCAAAAAAGTGAAATACCCAACATTGAAAATGTTATGAAACATAATACCCAAGGAAACATTAAGAGCTTGAAAAAACATAATAGACCTATCTCACATAAATCAACTCACATGGGGTTCTAACATGGGTCACTCTCACCATATTATCCATGATTTTTATCTACACAATATATGAAAACACATGTAAAGATGAAATATTTGGGTAACACTTTTCTCATACCGAAGTTATCGCCTATTTCCCAAGCTTGATCATTATCTCTAAATCTGTCCTATGATTGAACAAAAAATAATTATAACCAAAAGGATTTATCTCCATAAAATAGATATAGTAATTAATTATAAAAAATAATTTAATTTATTATTATAATTAAAACATAATTACCCAAAAAGGAATAACCAAGGTAGAAATCATTGAGTGGCATCTCATTGATGAAACCTCATGTGATGGGGTGTGGATCACTCCCATGTACATTAGTACCTAAGATGAGAAAGAAGCCCCAAAATTTGAAATCTAATCAGACATAAAATTTACCATATTTTTTTATAGAATATATTAAAAAATAAATTTATTAGATTAATTATATAAAAATGAAGTACTGACACATGAGTTTTACTCTGTCAATAACTTTATGAAATAAATTAGAAAAAAATATCATTAATCCATCCTGATTTCAATATGTTCTCATGAATTCAACATCAAATCCCAAAATTATAATAAACTGCTAAGGGAGATTGATATGATTGAAATAAGTAGAGGAGGATGAAGAAAACCAACCTCAATCCATGAAAAAATGCACTTGAACCATCAAGAATCTTGAAGAAAAAATGGAGAGAGGTTTACCTTCCCTATAGTTAATCAACTGTCAAATGAGATCATAGGTGAGTATATCATTATAAAGGTAAAATTCCCATTTTTACAATCATTAAAAAAATATCTGTCCAGTACTAGGTGAATGATGCACTATTACCAACCACCTGATAACCCTAAATAGGGAACAATTCCCTTGATGTCACTACCAAGCACCTTATTATTTATTAATATGTATCTTTTGAATTTATAATTTTGTAAATACTTTGATAATACCTCTAGGTCTACGTAAACTAAATTAACATGTTGGAGAACATAATATCCATCATATAAAATTTAAATATAAATTATAATTTGGAACTAATATGGAAATAATTAAAAAAGTTCTTCATTATACATCCTTTAAAACATGAATTTTTTGCATCTCTATTAACAGATATTAGGTTGTGTTACTATAGTTTTTTATAGGGTTAAAACTCCAAAGATCACATATATATATATTTATTTATTTTATTTTGTCAATAAATTATTATTATAAATGGTTGATTATATTGATATGGTCTTAGGGGTAAAATGGTTATTTTTAGGCATGACATATGGTCCTAGAGAGTGTTGCAACCCTACTTATGAGTTCAAAAGATGATTTGACATCGCTTCTAGTTCTGATAGATTATATAACATATAAATTGATTCATGGTTATGTTATTTGGTAAATTATTACTATTATTGGTAATTTATAAATTTACTCTATGGATATAAAGGTGTTTTATTTTTTTCAATGGTTTCATGAGATTATAGATGACCAATTTTTTGTGAAGATTTTTTTGAGGAGATGATATCATTTTTTGAGGATAATATCTAGAATATTTTTTGAGATGATTGGAAGATGTGAAATATGAATTCTGGTAATTTTACTTGATGATTTCCAAAGTGTTTGGTTCATGGAAGTCAAATTTGAGGTCGAGGTCATGAACTAATGGATGGTGAGCTATGGATTCTGAGTTATGATATTAGTAGACCGTAAAGAAATAATAAGAAGATTGAAGATGAAACTACATTACTGGTTTAGAAATGAAGCCAAATTATGTTGTGCTCATCATTCAAAATAATATATATCTCAATTAGGTGTGAATATTTTGATCCAGGATGAGATGATAAAAACATAATTTGATCAGAATATAGACTAAGGAGGGTTGACTGTGAAGGCTCTTCAAAAATGTGACATAAAGGAGAAGAGACCATTTTTTCCTTGGAAGATATAATATCAATGTATAATTGAGAATTAATAGAATTCAAAGATATATAGGGGCCTAGAGATATTGAATCCATGGTTAGTTGTAAGATTATTAGCCTACCTTGAGTGGGATTGAAAGTTTATACTTCATGAAAAATCTAAAATAATGTTTTATAGCTGTAACACATATTCACTAAAAGCATTAGAATCTAGTGTCCATTTTTTTGAATTACTAATGTTTGAAAAAATTTATAATTATTATGAAACAAATGTTGGGTTATATTACATAGAATTAAGTATATAGAGTTTATAGAGTGAACACTTTGGAGGATTAACTACCATCATAGTTTGGGGTAATTTTCTTTTATGTGATATAGAAAATATTTTGAAGAAATGGGGATAAATTTTCAAGGATTCAAAATTCATCATGAAAAGGTAAATATTCTAAGAAAAATTCCCCCAAGACTTGATATTGACTGTTGATGATGATATCTTAGTGGTATTTGAATACAGTTAGTGAAATATCAAGGTATGTGGAAGACTCAGAGTTTAAAGATAATGTCCCAATAATTTGTTGGAGAAAAATTTTTATACAATGGAGTTGATTCATTTAGAACATAATATTAGTTATATTGAATATTATTTTGAGTTTATATTTTTTTGAGTGGCCCGAACTCTTAACTATGAGGTACTAGCTTGGTAATAGAAGAGAAATATTTCCAAATAATTAGGATCTATGGAAAAAGTGTCTAAATTCTATAGGTTTGTATGTTAAGGTACCACTTGATTAATTTTTTGTAATTTTAGTTCTAGAGACATATTTCTCAATGGTTTCAGTTATGACCAAGATTAATATTCTATTTTATTGTATGTATAATTGGAAGATATAAATTATTCACTGTAGTGATAAGAATATATAAAAATCATTCTCATATTTGTGGTGGTATCATTTTAACATTTGGGTACTATTATAATCTTTTCAGGTGGATTTTTATATGGGATAAACCATGGTTTCCAATTAATAAGGATCCCACTTTAATTTTAGTTTATAATAATATGATTAGTGGTGAATATATGTTTTCAAATTATAATTGATGACAATAAAGAATAGTTTTCCCTCATTGGGATCAAAACCTTTAAAAGACCTATATGATTTATTATCTATTTTATTTATTTTATATGTTGAAGGAATAATTTATTTGATGATTATAATATAACTCTAAAGAGTTTAATCATATTTTAACTTATTATAAATTGTAAAAAAAATTAATTTATCCACCCCCTTCTAAATGGTCAACCCATTTCTAGGAAACTAAAGTGATATCAATTATGTATAACATTGTATGATACAATTATAGAAAATGAGGAATTTAAATTTAGAGTATAAAATAGTAATTCCTAAATTTAATTGAAATATTTTCACAGAAAGAAGAATAAGATGATTCTTTATATCCTTTCACTTATATATTAAGTGGTTGATATAACTACTATATGATCTCCACACAGGGAGACAGAGGATCATATTAATTTTTCATTAAGAAGTCATAGAATTAAATTATAAAACATCAAATTATTTTCTCATGTAATTTTCATATAATATTTTCATGAAGGTAATGAGTCACCAAACTACTAAAAATGTGTGGGATAAACTATAAATCATTTATTAAAGTAATGTAAATGTAAAGGGAGAAAAACCTGAAATATGGTGAAGTGATTTTTGGCAATTAAATATAGATAATAAAGAAACTATATATTATTACTCTATATGGGTAAATTAAATCTTAATATACATGAGAGGTTTTAGTTATTCATTAAAAAATTAAAATATTATGAAGTAGTTGGTGGGAAATATTTCAGATAGATTTAATTTGATAATTTTAGAATTATATGATCAATATGATTTATCTCTAGATAATATTCAAAATATCCTCATTAGATACGAAATGAGAAAATCAATGAAATTTTAAAATAATTCTAAGGAAGATATGGCCGTTAAATCTATAAAGAAGTTTAACATTGAAGGTTTTGAAGATGAGTCTTCATGTAAATCAAAAGTTGATAATAATAAATAAACAGTATAAAATTTTAGCGTCCCTTATAAAAAAACATAAAAATAGTTAAAGAAAAATATATGTTAAATATATAGTTAAATTTCATTAATTTCAATGGATTAGGTAATTTGTAAATAAATTTCCCAAGGAAGCATATTAATAATGGTGATAATGAGATGGAACAAAACCCTAAAATAATAAGTAAGGAAATAGTTCTAAGGAAGATAAAAATCAATAGAAGGTAGAATAATATTTTTTCAGAATAATAAGAAAATTCACTTGATTAGGAAATAAAAATAAAACCATCAGTTGATGTGTCTTATGATAGAGATTCTCTATAAGAACTTCTAAACCTCATAGATCATTTTAAGAATGATGAACTTCATGCGATGAGGAATAATAAGTTAAGGAAACTTATATAGAATTATTTCTTAATTTTAAACTCAAATAAGCTATTCATAACATTTCTATTCTCATGAAATATCTATAATAGTAAAATAATTAATTATAAAATATATTTTAAGATAAAGAGGAGTTTCTTAAGAGGTAATATTCCCACACTACTGAAATTATCATTCATAATTTGAATGTGGTAGCATAAGAAAACATGGTGAATTATTAGGAAGTAAAATTTATTATTATGGAATATAAGCTCACTAAGTCATTTATAAGTTGTTTTATTTCTATGAAAAATATAATTAATCCTAAAAGAAAATAATAGTTATGGCTGAGTCATTTTATGTAGTTAAAATAGTTGTTTAAACAATATAGGTGAAATAATATACTTACAATAAGATTGATAAATCATTAGTACTAACTATTTAGGTTCTCTAACTAATGAAGAGAATGTTTGTGTTGAAGAGAAATATGGGAGTGCATTTTTTAAACAAACAGAAGTCCATCACAACTTCTAGTAGAATTTTCCCCCACACCAGTAGTGAAAGAATTTTATATCTTGTTATAGGCCTCCTTTAACATTATTTAACTAGAATATAGACCAATCATGCTATAATATTGAATTATAATATGGGTTTTATGAAAATTATATTAATAAATATTATAATTGTATGGATAACATGCCACTTTTTGAAAGGAGACACAAGTTGGTGGGGATAAACTCTCAAAGAGAAGAAAATACCTAGAGAAATATTGAAGATAATATCCTAGGGTGGAAAGAATTATAAATTAAGAAATTTTGTATAAAAAATAATTTTGACTACTTGGGAAAACATGTGGGTGATGTGACCAAGATAGTCATTGAAAAGAAGATTGCATAAAAACTCTTTTGAGATAGGCACCATATGATAGAATAGAATATGAAGAAAAGGAAATAAATAGATGAGAAATATTTGATATTTAAATTCAACAAGAATTCTAGTCTGAAACAAAAAATCTATATACGTGATATCATATATGCATTACATATGGCAAGTGATGTGAAATTTTTTAGAAATTTTGATGATCATAATGGTGGTGCTCAAACCCTAGGGTTGGATTTGTAGTGAAGAATTAAATGAGTAAGGGAAAATATGATTGATGACTATAAATTAAAATATTAATATAACATGTTCATTAATAAACTTAAAAACAATCTATTAAGTACGAGGAATTCCTAAAATAATTGAAATAAAATGATTTTATATAAGGATGGTTATATCAATCAGCTATTGAAGAATGGTTAAATATTCATGGAATGAGTACGAACCAAAAGTAACCTATTTAAAATCATTTTTCTTGGTTAATTATGTTAACTAAGCTCTTTAAATGAATTTATGATAAAACAATACCAGAGTTATCCATCTTTTTTAAAATAATAAAATTAATATATCAATGGGATAATTTTTGGGAGATTTTCCTCAATTAAAATAAGAAAGAGATATAGTTTGTTATACATTAAAAAGTAAAGATGATAATGATAGGACATATAATGTTACATTCTTAGTCCACCCAACTACTTAAAATCATAATTTCATATATCTATGGACCGATGATACATTAATCTATAAAGAGTGATATATAATTTATCTTATTTATTGATTAATTCACCTAGATGGCTAGTGTTATATTCATGAAACATAAATCTAATTTTGAAGAGAAGTTTAAATTATTTAGAAGTATTATTGAGAAATAAATATGATTATACATATGAATTATAAGAAAAAATAATTATATGTATTAAACTTGTAACTATTTTTAATCATATCTATTTAAGTATGTAATTAGACAATAGCTTAGTGCTCTATATAGTTATTTTAAAAAATAATTTTCAAAATGAAAAAATAGTAGTCTGATTGATACAATGTGGAAAATACTAATGGATTATAAACTCCCAAAATTATTTTACTGATAATCCGTATATATAGTGGTAAATTTTCAAAATAGGTGTTTTCTATGATCATAATAAAACATGAATTATTATTAAATTTTTTGAGAAATGAATCTCATGGTGAAATAAATTAATATATTCTAGAGAAAATGTTCAATAAAGATAAAAATATAAACTAAGTAAAAATTGGTAAAAAGTTCAAGGATAAAATCTACCCAGGGTATTCATCAAACATAAGCATCTACAGATGTTAAAAAACAAAAGTTCAAAAGTATATAACATTATTTTCTTCTTAAATTCATCGCAAAAAAGTTCAAATATATGGAAGAAGGAAAAAGTTTTTTGTTGAATTAATGGATGATACTCTAGTAACTTTTGGGAAGGATGGTGAGAAGAAAATAAATATACAAACTCAACTTCAGATTTTATTTCATTTGTCTATTAGTGATGATACTTTTAATGATAATTAATTATTAATGTACTGGGAATTAAAAAATTATGTTGAAGAAAAAATATCAAAAAAATATTGGAAGCCCTAATTTAGATGTAGAGGAAACTAGATTTTAATATAAAGTGGAAATTATAACTCATATTGTACCTTAGTCTTTTACAAAATTATTGAATCATAAATAATGGATAAATGGTATTTATTTATAGTTATGTGAAATAAATATGAATTATACCTAAGAAAATTTTCCCAAAACCAAATATAAAAATAACATCAGAAAAATATGGGCGTTTTAAAAGAAGTTAAATGAAAAGGGTGAGGTTTTTAAGAATTAATCCAAGATAGTTTATAATGGTTAATCACATGTGAATGTGTTCATTTCGAAGAAACATTTTCCTCTATTTCAATATGTGAAATTATAATATTTTTTCTATTTCTTCTCATTGATATTGTAATGTTGCATATAAATTATTAAATTCAATATTTTTAATGGAAAATTTTAGGTAAAAGTCCATATAAAGAAACCTAATGGTTTTGTGGTTGATGAAGATGGAATATTATCATGAAATAAAAAGAAATAATTTTATTAACTAAAGAATACCCCTCAAGATTATTACTCCAAGACTAATAATTTTCTGAGAAATATCATATATTCTAGAGGAAAGGTAGGAAATAACTTATATATAATTAATGTTTGTATAATTACATTGATTTTCATCATATATGTTGATGATAATAATATTTTATAGAGATAAAGAGAATTATTGTGAATAATTCCCTATACAAATGGAAATTAACTTTAAAATATACATTCTCAGAGAGAATAACTTCATTCATAGAATATAATTTTAATAAAACACATGTTATAAATTACTTTTAGAGGAAAATTATACCAAGAATCATTTGAGGAAATTTTATACGATGAAATAAAATGTAGTTTCCATAACCATTATTATGGGTATGTGGATGAGTAAAGATGATATCAAAAGAATTTTCAAATAGAGGGTCTTTCAAAAGTTTAATTAATATATAATCTATATTCCAATATCATGGTTGGGAATTAAATATATGGTTAAATTATGTATTAGATATTATAGTGATCCAAAATTATCACATATGAGGGCTACTTAGATAATCTCGATGATTTACAGAAAGAACATAAAATGTTTGAATGATTTATAATAGGGGATATGAGTTGAATTTTGTTACCATCATGGATATTTTTTGGATGGAAATTCTAGTAGTTAAAATGAAACATCTGTAGGAAATTTTTTCCATGGTTATTTAAGTAAGTAACCATAATACAAATTTTTTTGGTGAATTTTGGTACATCTAAATTAAAATTTATTATCACTACAAATGATTGAACTCAAATTATGTGGATGAATATTTAGTTGGATGTTTTTATGTTATATGTTTAAAATAAATTAAAATTTTATTCATATAATCAAAGTTTAGTTGATATTTCAAAACACCTAGTGATAAATTATGGACTAAAACACATTGATATTATATATCATTTTGTAAATGAGAATGTTTATAGTGGTGAATGATAGTTGTTTTACCTATCATAAAAATATAAAATTGTTGAAGTTCTTAAAAAATATCTATCAAATGGGAGTTTTTATTAATTAATTATAAAACTACAGGTTCATCTTACCCCCCCTAAAGTAAAATATCATGTGTGGTGTCCCCCACTAGACCTTACAATATTTTGATAAAGTGGGAGAGTGGTACAAATCTTTATTAAATGGGAAGTAAAATCTTTGTTATCATCATTCAAATTATTTTTGAAGTTACAATAATAAGGGGTAAGAATTTATAGATTATAGAAGTTAGTCATAGGGAAGATAAATTCAAGGGTAGTATATCTCAATCAAATTAAAAAATATTTCTTGTCACTAAGTGTTGAAATTCTCAAAAAATAGTCTATATAGTAGTGCGGTTTCAAGAATTTTCACATCAAGAATGGATATGATTTCATTGAAAGTAAATTTAATTTGTGATCAATAATTGGATTTGTATTTCCAAAAAATATAAGGTGGTAGTTTGATTTTTTTGGGTCCTAAATGTATTGTATTTTGTCTATGATTGCATGATTTTTTTGGGGATAACATCTGAGGGAAGAATATTTTTTAGATGATGATGTATTTTCTAGAGCACTAGAGTTATATGTTTTTATTACATGAATTTAATATTTGATATATGAAATATAACATTTTAACCAAAAGATTTCTACGGTTTTTGGTTCACATTATTCAGTTTTTAAGATGAGGCTGTAGAATACAAGATAATGTGTTTCAGTTTCAACATTGTGATATTAGTGAATAATTATGAAATCATGGGAAGTGTGAAGACTAAAATATCTAATTGGATTTGAAATCATGTAATAATATTATGCACTGATTAATTATTAAAAAATATATCAAAACTACTAGTGAATATTATGATCCAGTCTTAAATGATAAAAAAGTAAGTCAATTGGAAGTTAAAACTAGGTTGATTCAAAATAATCCAAAAAAGGCTACATGAAGGATAAGAAATAATTTATTTAATTGAGGGATAAAATAATGGAAAATAATAATCTAGTAATGGAATAATAGGATAAGGAAGTTCCTGAAGAATTTGAATCTATGACCAGTCAGAAGTGATCTAACCGACTGAGAGTGAGACTAAAATATACTACATTAATCCATATATCAGATGATGTTTTTGGGAAACCACATATGTTCACCAAATTACAAATTTTGTTATACGATTTTTTTAATTAATAAATGATACAAACATTTTAGAGATTCAAGAGACTAAGGAAAAGTCCTATGATGTAGAATAATTTTTATATAAGTCATGTAGAGAAATATTTTGAATATATACTACCATAAGAATTGAGGGGAATTAATTTTTATTTGAATTCAAATATTTTGTGATGATTCTATGATGTAAATTCAAAATCTGAAAATTATGAAATGAAAGATCATTATTCTAGACAATATTTGTGAGATTCTTATTGAAAATGGAAACCATGATATATTTGGGGGATTTTACTACAGTCAACAAAAGACCATGAGAGTAATAAGACTCGGAGTTTGAATATCACATAACGATATTTAATTTTAGGAATATTGTTCATATAAAGGAGTTATTTCACTCAAAACATACTATTTATTACACCAAATATTTCTATGATTTGTGTTTATTATGAAAGGCCTATATAATAAGGTACCATAGGTATCGGTTATGGTAACTTGAGTTTTAGACACCTGATTTCTATTGTTTTTGTTTATGATAATAATAATAATTTCAATTTATAAAAATTATCAAGGGAATATCTAAATTATTCATTATACTAAATGGAATATATAAAAATCATTCCCATGTTGGAGGTTGTGTCATTATAACTTGTGTGAACCAGTATAATCTTTTCAGAATAATTTTTTTTGAGATAAACTATGGATATCATATAATAAAAATAAAACCCCATGTTTTAAATGATAATAATATTATTAGTATAGAATCTACATCTCAGGATTATAATTAGACACAATAAAGAAAATTTTTCAATTATAGATCCTAAAACTTTTAAAAATCTTATGTTTATTTCTCTCTCTTTTATTTCATACATATGATCAGGAGTAAGTTTTTTTCAAGATGATCACAACTCTAACAAGGCAGGGAGGTTAGTTTCATGTTATCTAAAATTGTAAAATATGGCCACTAATTCAACCCCACTCTAAGAGGTCCACCTAGTCCTAGGAATCTAAATTATTTTTAGGTTGTGGTTTATAGTATTACAGGGTATGAATGGGATACATAGTTTTATTTTATTTTATGTAATAAATGGGTATAATTAATGATTATTCATAAATTTTGTGGGATTATTAGGAGATTTAATGCTCATTCTTATTCAGGGAAAACATTAGTGAATGATGTTGATACATATATTAAAATAGATATAGTTATGGATATATAATGGGGTTATTATATATCTATTTAGATATATTAAAATTTAATAGTAAATAATTAACCATTTTAAATCTAGTTAATTATTTATCATAGATTAGTTTAAATATTTATGTTGTTTTAGATTATTTACCATTAGTATTTTCTATCTAATTTTTGAGAATTCTTACTTAGTTATTAACAACAACACTTACTAAGTACTTTATTACCACATGGATTTTTTCATTAATTATATTAAAATATAATTATTATGTCATCATGTGGTCTAAATATTAGGATAATATGGTAATTTTTTCGTGAAATGTAATTTTGAATGAACGATCAAATTTTTGGTATGATACATACCATAGAATGTTAATTTGATAATTCTCTAAGATGCTTTGTTTTTCCACTAAATTTTGGGTGGATGTTTAATTTTTTATTATATATTTATCAAATTTATTTTACTTATGGGTTATTTTCAAAACTAATTTATCAAAAAATAGTGGTTTTTATGTGTGTTAATGACATGGAAAAATTAGAAGACAATATAGAGAATGATATTTTTATTTTGTTCGACTTAGAAAGTTAAAAGAATTAATGGCAATTTAAAAATGGTGTGTATTTAATGTGAAGTTAAATGAGTAATTTATAAAGAAGAGTGGGTATGATTGATGAGATAATTTATGAGGGGAAATTCGATAATTGATTATTTGGAATTAAATTTTCTACCTCGAACATTTCCCTTACTATCCCCATTATTATATTATATTCATTATTATATTCTACCTATTCTCTGGAGGAAAAAACATAATAGTTGTGTTATGATGAGATAAATGAATGGTCTATTATGATAAATAATTGTTTTTTTATTTAGTGATATCAAAAATACTTTAGTGATTGGGGGTCTTTCCTGAGTTTCTTTCTTTGTGAAATATCATCTTGTAGTGAATTAAAAAATTATAGATGTATGTTGATCTGAATTGGGACTTGGTTAAAGTGGAATTTATCTTACCCTAATAGTTGGTGTACTCTCATAAAAATATTTTATCATATGGTGTATTTTAAAAATAAACATATCCCTAATGAAATTATATGAGTTATTTCTTGAGGGAATTCATTCATGGGGTTCAAAATATTTTTTCTTTCTGTATTTATTAGAAAATGATAATGTAGGTGTTATAGGGTACTTGGAGATGAGATAATATGAAAAGTAATGATGTTTTTATTAATCAAAGTGATTCATGGTGTGAATGATGTGTATTCCTTGTAATGGGAGTAATGTGGATGAAAAATTTTACTCCGAGGTAGGGCATCACAAAACGACTTAGATTTTTATTCCATGAAAGTGATAATATGGAGTTGAGTTGCACCATAGAAAGATGCATTTTAAACATAAAAGGATTACACTGATGGATTAAAGGTTGATTGGTATATTAATCCCAAACCATGAGAAATCGATATATTACTGATTTGGGAGAAAAATGGTTTCACTCTATAATGAAACATATCACACCGTAGAGGGTTGGTCCTCACTACAATGGCTAGGGCATGAGAATTCAATGTTTAACTAAATTCAAAGAAATTAGGTAAATTGAACAATAATTTATCAAGTCATGAAATTTCATCTCTTATAATTATATTATTATATAAGATTAGATATGGTTCTCACATCATATTGTTATTTTCCATGAAATAATGGTGGTCAGGGATCTTTAGGATTCAATTTCAATATCATTTCGATTAGGGAAACACATAGGGAGATAAAAAATCACACCTCAATGAATGTATACTCTATTATCATAATTTTACCTCACTTAAAACAATAAATGAGTTATTGCGATGAAACCTTTAGTTAGATTACCATTCATTCTAGGGAGAGTTCTAAGGAGGGTTTGTATGAGATTTAAGCAAAAGAATAGGGGTACACACATAATCAAAATTCTAAAGGTACTTGAGGTTATTGAAATAGTTATTTATTGGATTGTCTATACATCATACCTTATAATAAATTTTTTAGAGATATATCCCTACACTTTTCCATGTTATTAATGATAATAAAATTGGATCGTGGGTAGATGGATCACAACATCCTCACACCATTAATGAGCTACTTAATAGCATGAGTAATTGATCATTGTATTTTTTCAATCTGAAAATCATTTTATTTTTCACTATTTCTCTCATTATCATATTATAAAAAAAATTATATTTTCGAAATAACATTCACAAGAAATATATCTATGAGTGGGAGATTTTGATACCCATTGATTCACCCTCTAACTATGTGATGTACTACTCCCACCTGTGAATTTCATATGGTATCATATCATTGATGAAAAGAAGATCCACATAATTTCACATGGATTGTATTAATTTTTTTTATTTCTTATATCATTGATAGATGAGATATAAATATTTAATAAAAATTAACAACAATAATAGATGTTTTTTAAGGAAAGGGGTTACATCTTTTGAGAGAGAGGATTGTTCCATATATTCTATCACTTGGCCTGGACGTTCTTGATAACATAAATATTAGTATAAATATTCTTAGTGTAGGGGAAACTGACATATTAAATGGAAATAATAATATTTTATTTAATGTTAATACATGAAATTAAATATTTGTATCTTTATTAGAGAAGGAATTGACAATTTCATTATAAAAAATAGTGAATGAGATATGAATGAAACTCTATGATATCCATAAAAATAAAACAAAGTAAAAGAGTTATAATTACAAATATTTTTTGCTCAATTAAAAAATATCCATATAGGAGAATATGAAATGGTGGATAAATTATTATGTTTTGTGGAAAAAATTATATTCTCAGTTCAATTCTTTGGAAATGTTATAAATATTTTAGAATGGTGAACATGATGATGAGAATCATTGAAATAAATTTTATGAGAATATTTATTCCCCAAAGAAACAAGACTTGGATTCCCAAACCATTGAAAAAATAAATAATTTCTTCATTTATTATTATTTTAAAGGGGTTAAACATTATGTATAACATGAAAATTAAAGTAGGATACAATGTTTAAATTGTCAAAAGGATTAAAATATCTTTAGATAAGTATGTATCTTGATGAGGAAATCATTTTTGATAAATATTCAATTGGTTTTATAAATTTTTTCCTTATTTTCAAAATTTATACAGTATGAAAAAATTAAATATAATTTTATACTTTCATTTATGTGCTTCAATTGTTGAAATATTGGAAACAATTTAGAGAATTTTTTGGGAAAATAAAAAGAAAGTAATGATAATGACCAAGTTCAATTGTAGTTAAGATGAAAATAATTAGAAATAGGTTATTGGGAAGGAATGTTCTTCATAGAAAATGTAAATGAAAATACCTTGAAAGAGAATAATTTTTTTATCAAAAAATAATTGCATGTCTTATAGAGAGGATTTTTAAAGAGAGAAAGAAGACTTATATGATGAAGGGAAAATAGATTTCATGGCTAAATAAAACTATCGAAAAGATTCCTTAGGTCATGATAAAGAAGAGATTAGCGAATATGAAGATATAAATAATGAGGAAACACGAAAAAGGTTCCAATTAATAATTTATATTTTGGAATGATTGGATAATAAAAAAAATTGTGATAAATAAAGAATTCATTGAAATATGAGAAATAAAATTATAATTCACAAGAAAAGTTGGAGTTCTTAATGAAATACTTAAAGATATTGATACGATTCTTTATATTACTTCAACAAATATCATCAAAATGAATGAATAAGTAAGCTATCAAAAGTATAAGTTTCTTGATTCTAAATATTCTTTGAGAAATACACACCTTGAGTTAAAAAAATCAATGAAATCAATGAAAATCCAAAACAAAATATAATGTTATTAATGCTTCCAAGAAACTCAAATATTGTCCTATAGTACCAAAAACAAATATTCTAGACAATTGGTCTTATAATTTAAGTGGTGGCAGTAGAAAAATTTAGAATAAGAAATTTGTTATATCAAGAAAGAAAGAAAAATCACCCAATTCTAAAATTACTATGGGTTTTGTAAATTCCAAAAGAAATGTAGTATAGGAGAAGAAGAACATTGATATTGAGCCAAAAAGGGATGGTCAACATAACATTTGGATTTTTAGGTTGAGTTGTGATCTTGAGGAATATGGAATGATATATGATTTATGAGAATATTATTCTAGATTTTTTTCCATTGGAATTAGTTATAAGGATGTTTGGTGTTTTATTGATAGAACCTAGCTGAATTGTGTTGTGATCTATTTTTTCAGGCTAAAATAAGTTTCACTGCAGGTTGTATCATACTACAACATATAGGGTTGTATTATAATCATGTTCAAGATGTGTAATGGAATACAATATCACGGTGGCTATGATGTGAAGGATAATTTTAAGTCTTTTAGGTTATCTTTTCCTTAATACAGAAGGATTTTCGTTGATTTATAGGTGATGGTTGTGGGGTGAGGTACCTCTAATTAATCTTGTGTAGTGTCAGTTTCATAAAAAATTTGGTAGTATCACCTATAGGTTTCAATAAGTGTAAGTATCATGTTGTTTTAGTTTAATCTTTAGTAAGGTGTATTTTAGTTTGGTGGGTGGTGTTTCTGTATTATCTTTACCCTCAGTGTTTTTAAAAATCATGACATGCTTTCAGTGAGTGACTTTCCAACCACCCATTGAAGGATTTTATATATCATCCTTATACAAAATGGTTATTTTCCATTTAAAATTATTTGGTTTATAGTGTGGGGGTCTGGGATTATTTCATTACATAAAAATACCTCAAACCTAAGAAACCCCAATGTTTCTTTTTGGTGATTTCTAAACCTCTTTTACGTGAATATGGGAGAATGATCATTGGTTGATTGTCAGATCTTGGAAAGCCTCTAATATGGATTTATTAATTCCTACCCACTCATTACTTTGACCTTGGATCTATAAATATATATTATGAAATAAAAAATTATTTTATTTAATAGATACTAATTTCCCTTGATATAGAAATTGGATATTTGGTCCTTGGGTTTAGCATAGTCTGTATGGGATCAAGGAATTTATTGGAATTTTATAATAAGGTAGGTTTCAAAAAACATACCATTGAAATTTATAATTTAATGAATTATGTTGTTATAATGATTCTTAAAATTATATTTTATTTGTTTATAATAAATTGGTTGTAGTAAATGAGGTCCATTACAAACTAGAAATTTTGATGAAAACTGATAATTTTTCTAATTATTTAGAAATAAATATTTGAAAAGTGGTTATGAAACATAAAATAAAATTTATATGAGTTACATAGATTCCTATCTGTATGATTTGTGGGATTTTTTTGGAAATATTTATGTTTCATATCACAAGTGTGGTTTTCTGAGAGGTTCAAGTGTGTCAAATTTTGTAGTTTTACATTTTTTAGAACAAAATGTTTCATACCACACAAATTATGGATTATAAAAGTTTAGTAAAATATATAATATTCATGATACGGGTATGGGTGGTCGAGGTATGGTGACAACTATTGGATGGATTTCATACACTCATGTAGTGGACGATCAACATAGGTGTGTAATCTAGCTAACATAGAGAAAATACATGAAAATATTCTTTTTGTGGATAGAGAAAATTGAATAGAGTTATGATTTAGTGATTTTGAAATAACCTAACATGGTAAAGAATTTTTTTGGAAGTGAAACATATATTTTCATTTGGAACAGGGTTATGCTCATATTACTTATTTTGAAATTGATGTGTCACTATTTGACACATTGTTTATTTTATTTAAAGCCATTGAATATCAATTTTTGTGTGTTATATACTAGTATTTACCAATGATTAACTTCTAAATTCATGGAAATAATAATTCATGGTTGTGTTTTTATTCTATGTTTTATCACAATGAGTCTTTTAACCGTTCCCTATATGTTTACTTCAGTGAACATATATTTTTCGTTGGTCGTGATGTTGGTAAAGGTAGGGTTTAGCAATTTTTCAAAGATGGTAAGCCCCAGTTCTATGATAGATTTTTTTATTATATAGGAATTACCTTATGGAGATCATGGCTTGTGGTATTGTCTATGATTTATTGGATTATATTCATTGGGTTTAAATTTGGTTTCCAAAATCAGTTTGATAAAAAAATTCAATTGCACAAAAAATATTTTTTTAAAAGGGGTTTTGTTAGAAATTTTTAAAAAATAGATGCACAGAGTTTTAGTTTTATAGAGGAAAAATAATTCCACATGAATCAATTTTTCCCTTAAGACATTTCGATACCCTCTATTTATCAAGGAGTGTATATATGGTCATGAGGCACTCCTACTCGGGTCTCAAGGTTTCAGCTTCCCGAGGGGGGGGGGTGTGCCAATGTAGAATTAGAGTAGGGTTTTTAGATTAGTTTTGATATGTTAGTTATGAATAGAGAATATGGTGATTTGAGATTTTAAATTCACCCTAAAAAAATATCTATCATATTTATAATGAAATATGAGTTACCTTGCACTTTAGGTAATGAAAAGGTTATAAAGGAATTACAGTGATGCATTTTGTTCCCCAATCCTCCCATGAGTGGTTGATGTGGTTGAATGTACATGTATCATGATATAAATGGTTTTTTGTAATTATCAATTGGGTTATAGGTAATGATCTCTACATCATGGGTTTTAATAAATGAAATTATCTGGTGAAGTTATATTTTTATGTACATTTTTTCCTTCATCATGTATGGATGATTTTTGAAATAGTGTGGGTTTGCTATTGAATTAACCCCTTATCAAATGAAAACAATATTAGATAAAATAATCCATTTATAGATTTTATACTAGGTATATTTTGAGGTGTGAAACTTGATTGTGTTATTTTTATGTAGTTTTTTATATATAATATACTATGCGTCTTAGAAGGCCTCCTATAGAGCATAGGGTAGGGGATGATAAATATGATCTTATGGACCCCTGGTTGGTACAGAAGATTTTTTAGGATGTGAAAGGATTGGATAGGGGTGAATAACATGATAGAATATACTATATGGTAAAGGATTTAGTGTTCATGAATAATAACTTCACGTCATATATTATGGATGTGGGTCTCGAGAAGGAAAGGAGTGGATAATGAATATTGATTATATATTCAATTTTCTAAAAATGATTGGTATACTAGAGGTCTATATTGGTGAATTTTTCTATAAGGGACTATATATAAATGGTGATAATCTATATATGAGTCTATAAATAAGAAGGATATTTACTAGAAAGAATTTGAGAAGATTTTTTGGACCAATATTTTCTCTAGGGAGTTAAATATTGCAAAGAATCAAGAGTTTTTAGAACATGAGTGGCAGTGAATGTCATGAACCGCCTCCCTGGGCCATGAACCTTGTCATCTGACCCCATGGGTATCCTGTAATACCTTGGTTTCCATCCTAGAACATCGTAAGATATTACTCAATAATGTCTCTTATTAGACTAATTATTGTCCCCATAGGCCAAATATGATCTTGTGGACCCCTGGTTGGTAGAGAATATTTTTTAGGATGTGAAAGGATTGGACAGGGGTGAGTAATATAGTAGAACATGAGATATGGTAAAGGATTCAGTGTTCATGAATAATAACTTCCTATCATATATTATGGATGAGGGCCTTGAGATGGAAAGGAGTGGATAAAGAATATTGATTATATATTCAATTTTCTAAAAACAATCGGTATATTAAAGTCTATATTGAAAAAGTTTTTCTATAAGGGACTATATATAAATGGTGATAATCCATCTATGAGTCTATAAATAAGAAGGATATTTACTAGATGGAATTTGAGATGATTTTTTGGACCAATATTTTTTCTAGGGATTTGAATATTGGGAAGAAACAAGAGTTTTTAGAACATGAGTGGCAGTGAATGTCATGACCCGCCTCCCCAGGCCAATAACCATATCATCTGACCCCATGGGTCTCCTATAATACCTGGATTTCCTTCCTAGAAGACCATAGTCTATTACTCACTAGGGTCGCTTATCAGAGTAATTACAATCCTCACAGGCCAACACATGTTCTTTCTGTGTGTTTTGTCCTCATACACTCCCTGGGTAACTTCCTAGAAGGTCAACCATCCTGATTAGTACTCCATGCCAAGCATGCTTAACTGTGGAGTTCTAATCAGGCAGGCTCCCGAAAATAAAGTTGCACCTTGTCAACATGGATAGTAGCATTTATCCTTTTAAGTCTCATTTTTCTAGGGGTGTTACATTATCCACCCTTTTAAAGCACAACGCCCTCATTGTGGACCCCAATCCTTAAACCCAGGAAGTGCCTAAGCACTTCTGGCTGGGTATTGGCTCGGATACCATTTGTCATGATCCACCTCCCTGGGCCATAAACCTTTTCATCTGACCCCATGGGTCTCCAGTAATACCTTGGTTTCCTTCCTAGCACACCATAGGATATTTCTCACTAATATCGATTATCAGACTAATTAATATCCCCACAGGCCAACACATGTTCTTTAGTTGTGTTTTGTCCTCACTCACACACACCCTGAGTAACATCCAAGAAGGTCACACATCCTGATTACTACTCTAGGACAAGAATGTTTAACTGTGGAGTTCTAATCAGGTAGGCTCCTGAAAAGAAAGGTGCACCTTGTTGACATGGGTAGTAACATTTAGCCTTTTAAGTCTCACTTTTCCAGGGGTTTTACGGGGAATGGCCCGGCCCGGTTGGGCTGCCTGCCATGGGTCGGACCATACCCCACCAGGCCCAGCTACACATTATTGGGACAGGATGACCCCTTAGCGGGGTTGGACCTGTCGATCCAGAACGAGCCGACCCACCAGCCCATCAGGCTTGATGGGTTGGGCCCATTTCGCTTAAATGCGAATAACTTCACGACCGTGCATCTGATCGACGCGCCATCTGAGGCAATGGTACCCTTGAGACAAGGTGGTACTTTTGTGATACTCTAAGTGAGTTTTGGAAAACATTGGAAAATGGGCGGGTTTTGAACGAGCGTAATTCCAACTGGGCACCTGGAACGGAAAACCAATAACTCTCAGACCAGACATCTGATTTACTCTCCATCTATCACGTTGGGTTTCTTTTGACGAGACAAAACAGTGGGATAAATCAACTCAGGACTTCATGATATTTGATGTATTGAACCCTTTTTACTCGAGGAGCAGACCCTCGTGGAATCGAGAATGCTTTGTGCAGGAACCCTAGAGGTGGTTGCGACTGTGTCCACTTCTGTACCGGGATCCTCCGTGGGTTCGATAGTGACGACTACCGTACTATAATCCTCCATGGGTTCGATGATGATGACTACTGTTCTTGTATCTTGTGTGGGTCTGGCAGTTTGACCTCTGTACTTGTATCCTGTGTGGGTCTGGCAGAGTAGCTGGTCTTGTATCCTGTGTGGGTCTGACTGCTTAGCTGGTGTTGTATCCTGTGTGGGTCCGACAGCTTAGATGATTCAGTGACTACATCTAATCATCTCTATAGCTATTTGAAAGATGTATAACTGTGTGTGTTGAGTCTATACTTTCAATAAATATCATCGATGTGGTTGACTTCTTTCCTGTGTGGACTGGGTTGTACTTGGGCTCAAGAGTCGGAGCCGTACTGTGGTGGATA
Source organism: Viscum album (assembly GCA_963277665.1). NCBI lineage: Eukaryota > Viridiplantae > Streptophyta > Magnoliopsida > Santalales > Viscaceae > Viscum > Viscum album. The sequence continues at coordinate 574,254,970 of OY728151.1, forward strand.
ACTTAGGTATATGTATGGGAATATACCTATGTAGAGTTGGATGGTACTTCGTGATTGTATCCTTGTTTTTTGGTTTATCCTTCTTGGATTCTAGGAGAACTTCAGGGGTCTCGGGGTCCCTACTGAGTACCGTATACTCAACCCTACACGGGCTACGACCGCACTACATTGTGTTGGATGTAGAAGATGGATAACACTGATCGAGGTAGAGACTTATGGAGCTGGACGATACCTAAAGGTGGACCACTTGGCGAGACGTACATAGAGCAAATGGTCGGACCTGAGGTGCTGAGGAGGCCATCTGTACCCACCCTTCATGTGGGATTTCTGTGGGACAACTCAGTGGTTTCTATTTTACTTTACTGCATTTGTACTAGTTTTTCAGTCATACTATACTTACTGTTGGGCTTGTATATCTGGCCCCTTTCCTTTCAACGCTTGATTTTGTATTCAGTATTACTTAGTTCTTACTTATGTTGCATACTTTGTTGTGTTGGTTATTTTTATAAAGGCAATGCCTTCCCTTTTTATCGGGAGTTACGCCTTTTGTTCAAGTCACCAGCCCATGGCCTATGGAAGGTGGGCTTGGGGTAGTCATGGCACGGGCCCCAAGGATAGGTCGTGACAGTGAAATTCAGTGATGTAATATGATTATTTTTTTTAATTGTATTTTTTTCGAAGGTGGTGACGAATGAGAAGATAAGATCTTGTTATTTTGATATGTTTCTACAACCAGATATATGGTCAAGGGTCATTTAGCTGTAGCTAGTGATCTATGCTAAGATGGAAATAAAAAAAAGTTGTTGTAGAGGTACATATATATGACTTAAAGAAGAAAATAACTTCCCTTCATTGATTATTCAAATGTAAAGGTTCCTTTAGTATGAATAATAAAAAGCAATACTCGATTAAGAGGTTATAAGAAGCTCTATCTCATGGAAGGGGACTGCCAAAGTGCTTCTTGTATACTGAGGAGGGAACCCAAATTTTATGTTCCCAAATACGCCTCATGTTTTCCACCAATATGAGAGAGTATTCTATATGAATATATTTTATATTTAATTCAGTAATATTGATAGTAGAGTAGCTTATAATAATGTGCAGGGATCTAGAGTTTAGAGTGAAATATTAAAACAAGTAGTGTTGAGAACTCATGAAAAAGTGGGAAGAAGTATCAATGACTAGAAGTTTGATCATAAGAAGGATCATGTGAGTATCTATGTTTTAGATGATGATTTTTTGGAGAATAAGGATGAAATACGTCTATTAACAATTCAAGGTACCATCATGTTAACCTGCACTTCTATTTCTAGATTTTTTTATACTGGTGCAGCATATTACTTTCTCATTACTTGAATAATTGATTTATTAGGGCCACACATGGATTTTTTATAATAATCAATGTGAATTAATTCTCCATTAGGTGAGTATCAAGGTATGGTTTTGTGTATCTATATTTTTTTATTATGATAATTAGTATTAAGGTCTCATGGGAATTATCAATTCTTGAGGTGAAGATATATGTTTTGATCATTGAGATTTATTGTTTGATATTGTTTAGGGTAATAATTTATTATTACAAAAAGGTTATCATTACAGTCCTTGATGGAGTTATTCATAATTTCATGGGAGAGTGTAATAACCCTAAGAGATGGAAAAGACAAAGAACTTGAGTTTTTTGATTCATGTATTGTTAGATGGTGGGGTTTGCATTAGGGTCTATAGAAGGAAAAAGGAAAACACTACTCCAATGTGTGGTATGTCAATATATAGATATCTTTCAAACAGAATTTTCTAGGTTATCTCCAATGAGGTTAGTGGAGTTTACTATTGATTTAGTGACATGATAGAATATTGTTTTAGTACTCTTTGATAATTTATCACCAGCAGAGTCATGGGACATATGAGGTAGATGTATCGTTTTAGATAAAAAAAGGTTCATTTTACCAAGTGTATACACTTGGGAAATGTGGAATTTGTTTGATAATATGGTTGATGGAATATTTCCATTGTCTATTGACTACTAAATATTTAACAAAGCTGGTGAAAATGGCCTTATGTGGAGGGGCATTGTGAAAGTGATTATAGAGTTGGTCAATTTGATCCAAAATCATATAAAAATGATATATACTTCATAGAAGTTATAAATAAATAAGAGATAATTACCCCTGAGGTTTAAGGTAGGGTCTTAAGGTTTTTGGAAGACATCACCTGTAATAAATTATGATTTTTCAGAGTTGTAAATTTTTAATGGATTGTGAATCTTTAATTAATGGGCAAGTAAATATTTTATAAGGTATTATCAATGGGAATTAGAAGGTTGGGATAGATTTAAACACTGATTTTAGATGTGGTTTGAGTCTTGGAAGATGATTTAAACATTAAAGGAGTGTCATAGGGGTTCATGGCCTGAAATTGGAGTTTTGGGAAGGTGTATCCCATGTCGCATAGTTGGTGAATGATAAGTTCTAACCATGTGGCCTAACAATGTAGTCTATTTTTTACAAGAACATGGGTTGAAAAATTGTGTGGAAGGCTAGGGGAAACCATTTGAGGGTTTTACAATTTTTTGTAGACATGTCAAATAGATGGTGCATAGTTTGAATAATTGTGTGCTTCCATTGTGTGAGGTTTCAGTGTGTGGGTGTAGTATAACTGCACATATAGCGTACGGTTTTCCAAACTATGGAACCTAACCATGATATATAATAACATGGAAACAATTTCCATTTTCCCTTCATACCCTTAATTGTATTTACCCTACATTTCTCCCTCATTTCACTAGGATCCCTCAACATACTCCATTCCCCACATACCTGCGTCTAAGAGAATTATCCATTGATTTTGATAAGAAACAAATGACATAAAGTGATTGGGAAACCTTATGGCAATCCTTTTACTCTATTAGCCTATATTGTATTTTGTATCTTCTTCCTCAAACCTTGATTCCACAAATTATGGATTTTTGTCTTGATTCCTCCATATCATGATGGAGTCAGATACCTATGTTTTGGGTTTCACTCTCCCAAGAAAAAGGGTTACTTGAGAGGTTTGTTATTATTGGAATCATTCATGTTTTGAGGATGTATACCTTCATTATGAGTTTTTATTAGGTTCTTTATCTAAATATAATAAATTAAATAATTTTTTGAATTTTCTGGTCAGTTTTTCGTCAAGAATGTTGTCAAGGCCACCCTATAGACTATATGATAGTGTTTTATTAGATTTTCATCAACTAACAGGCATCTAGTGAGATATGACATGTTATGCCATTTTGGATTTACTTTTATACTTAACATTTTAAGGATTTAACTGATTGTTTGGACTATAATTGAGTTGTAAAATTTTAGGTTGGATATTGCTGGCCGATGTGTCTTAGCTTGGGCATCAGTATGTTTGGATGGAGCTATGGAGAGTTTCATAGAAAGTTTTTAAAACTAACAAAATTAAGGTTTTCTATCATTCCTTCCCATTGATATTTTTGATTTTTTTGTGATAGTATGTTCATTATTGGGATTCTCCCTAATGGAGTTGATCCATATGATAGAATTATTCAATTAAACTATTTAATTAATTAATATTAGTTGTCCAAGATGGATGAATTTCAAGGGTCACTAACAACCCATGTGTGCTGGATCTGTACCTCAACCTAAGACTATGACTGCGAATGAGGATCCCTTAGAGTATTCATCAATTTTATTATTTCTTTTTAGGACCCCAAGTGAGATACCCTTAATTATGTATCGTCTTAGAGGTTCAAAATAGCGATACCTACATTTATAAGATATCCTTGTGGATCTTGAGTAGTATGCCTCACCATAACACTAATCCATGGGGGTAGTGGGTGCCCCAATGTTTGGATGAACCATAGATAGAATTATAGGGGTCTGGGTAGATATGGTAACATGTCTCACCTTAGAACCCATATAAGACCTATAAGCTATTGGGTCGATGGTAGAATTGGTGGGTTTATGAATTTGGGGACCTCACTATTTTATTTATGCATTCACATTGTAACTATTGATGGAACTATAATTCTCAGAGTTACTTCTTGATATTTTTGTTACTGAACCTGACATTATGTAACATATTTCAACTATTTTCATAGGAACTTATTTGGATCCATATTATGAGCTTTAATGAGATGTTATTAGGATGCTCAGAGGTACTACCTAGGATCCAACATTGGATCCTATATGATTGACTGTAACATTATCTGGATGCCTAGTGGTACTTCATGGGATCTATATTTTTATTCATAGAGGGATACTTGGTTTCTGGATTTGGAATTCCATGGATGGGATCATAGGATAAATAGAACTATATTACATCTTGATTGGTACTTGGATTCTAGATAAAAAATTACTTGTATTGTGTCATAGGATATCTGAGATATATCTTTCCATGGGTGATACATGGATTCCTAATGTGGAAGTCCTTAGATGTGTTCATGTCTTATATGGAAATATATTACACCTTTAATGATACTTGTTTTCCTGATACGAAATTTCTTGGATGGGATTTCAAGAAAGATAGAATTATACTATGCCTTAAGAGATACATGGATTACCATGTAGGAATTCCTTGGATGGACTCATAGGGAAAATGGATTATATTATTCCATGAGCGATACTTGGATTACCATGTTGGAATTCCTTGAATGGACTCATAAGAAAGATTTATTATAAATTCCCTATGTGATACTTATAATCCCATGTTATAATACCTTATATGAACTCAAAGGGAATGTAGAATTATTTAATGCATGATTATCATTACACATGAATTCCTTGGTTACAATCATCAGTTCCCAGTTTCATTTATATATGTAAAAGTTCCAAAACTATAGAATGTTAATTGTTTTTACCTAAAATCCTTCATTATAGTGATAGGTGATGAGAATAGGTGATCCAATAGAAAATAAATGTATCTTATTATGGTGGAATAACTTTTATTAGGACATTTCTATAACTGGATGAAGCAAGTATCATCGATCGGGTTTACAAAACCAAGGATCAACCAGATAATACATGACTTGAGTGTTACAACATCATACTAAATTCCATAGTCATAGGATATCCTAATGGTCAGAATCAGATATAAAAAGATCAACTATGGACTATGTTTAGTCATGATACCTATCCCCTTTATTTTATTCCAATTGTGTCATTTCTAGGAAGATCTTGTTTACTGAGAATGCTCTTATGACATCATGATTTGGAATGAATTTTTTCATTATTATATTTGTATATATTGTTATAATTAATTCTATCCTTATGAGTAAACCACATGTATATACATAAAATTTATTGGCTATGTACAAGGACCATGATGTTGGTTCCCTACTGAGTTTTGTATTCACACCCTTCTCAAGAAAACTTTACCCTATCGTACCTGAGTAAACGTTCACTGGGTTGTATGAAAAGTATGGGTTGAGGCTCAATATTGATCGAGCAGGATAGATTAGATATGTATATGAATTATGGTATATGGTATCAGTCGATATATGTGTTATATCATTAAAATTTTAATTTTTTTCCTTTTATTTACTCTAGTATATGTTATCGGCCCAATTGGTGATCGGTGTTGGGTGAATGAAATTTTCATTCCGGAAATTACTGTATTACCATTTTTATTATAGTCTTTTATTTCATTACTGATTCCAAACTCAGTTTATTAAATTTTATGGATGATATATTTTTTAATTTTTATGTTTTTTACTCTAATATTACGGAAGTGTCTCTTTGCAAACACACCTTTTTCTCTTACTATTAGTCGGAAGACTCTATCATATGAAGATTCATGAGTGAGGTCTTGTGGAAAAGAAACATTGAGAACTTAATTATTGGTATCCCTATCAGAATATTTCAATTTTGTATTAGAGTCATTCCTTTTATGTTGTATTATTATTTGGGATATCATACGAAGGATTATTGGGAATGTGTTGGAATATGTGATGGATATCAAACTAGGTTGTTGAGAACAATTGTTTCGGTAAGAAGTCATCATTTTCAGGGATACGGGATTTCTATTCTAGATATGTTATGTTACATTTGAATATGATTTTCACTTTTATTGGTTCACATATGGTGTGGAGATTATAATTTTCTATTGGTTTGTGTCTCTCAACCTATTGGTGATAGTCCATTGATGGATCTTTGTATTTTATCCCACTTCAAGAGGACATTAACTAATTTTCACTCTTGGAAAACAAATTAAAGAGGTGCATCATGCATAATATTTATATAATAAGGTCCAAAAGATATAGGATTACTAGTGTGTTATTATTAATAATAATAAATTCCACTTGTTTGAAGTGTATGCAACAATCGAAATAGTGTTTTCTCATAAATTTTTTGGGTGGAATACAACTGAATTAGCCCAATGTGTGTGTGTCTGTGTGTCCTTATCATGGAAGGTCATGTGGTTCTATGGTGATACATTCTACAGTGAGAATTAGGAATTATTATTCATGCAAGAAAGGTGTAGTAACCCTAGTTGTTCGAAATGGACCATGGGGCCAACGTGTTAGTTCCCTCATGGGAATTTGTTTTTATGTTTGGGTTTTTAATGTTTAGTAACAACCTTATAAAATGATTTTAAATATTTCTTGTAATGAAATTCTATTTTAGAGAACCATGTATGTGTGGTATGATATGGAACATTGAGATGATGTTGTGACTGTATTTTTGATCCATGAAAGTAAACATAGATAGCTTATTCCTTGTAGAAGACCCTTTTTGGGTGTAATTGTTTTGGGGTAGTTTACTAATGGTTCATAAAATCCAACATAGAATATTCCCTAACAGATGGTTATGATATTATATATAATTGAACTTGATTTATTTTTATCTAGTAGGATTCTCTAGTGTGATTTCAATAGGAACATAAACATTTTAAGTGAACTAGAACCTTAAGGGGGTATTGTAGTATACATATTCCTAGTGATTTTTTTTTCATAATATTTTCTATGTTATTATCTTGATCCTATAGGTATAACTTCTTTATTATGATTCTTTGGGAGGATCAAGGCCCCGGTAGGCTGACGTGTGACATCTTTTGACCCATGTAGGTTGATGTTATTGTTACCTCCCTTAGTGAGGATATACTTTTCGGATAGGTTTTCATACCTAGTTACCCAACTATGATACTTCATCGATAGTTCTAAGTGAGTGACCCATATACCCTTAACTATGACTCATAACCTTATAGTTCAAGGTTTGGTTTGATCGAGGGACCCTATGTGAGGGGTTTTCCTCAGGTTATGGATGTATTTAAAGAAGTGATCTTAGTAGTATACCCTTTTTGATGGAAATTAAATGGTGGTTCTATGTATTTTCGATATTAGAATCATGATCCCATTTGTTTATAACTATTAACCCAGTATTATTGTGTATCAATATTAAGTACAATGGGTTGTATTGTTCGGGTGCATGACCCTTCTAACAAATGGGTGCTTTTAACTAGCTTGTTAGAGTGTTCATAGACACTAATGGTTATATTTATGCCATGTGATATGAGGCTTTAGAAATAATTCATGGAACATGTGTGGTTCTTGGTTTTGAAGAGGAATTCCTAGAGAGCTTTCAGATTATGATAGTAATGTTCCAAGTAGTATGTGCAGCTTAGGCTTGTTAATGAATGACACATAAGAGCATGTGTCGATTAATGATGTTTAAGTGGGGAAAAAAATATACACCTACAATGTATTAGGTATTGGTACACATCTGATTCATGTGTTACGATTTAAATTAAAAATAGCTTAGTGGTCATGAGTGAGTCGAGACAAATGGTTGAAAAAGGTGTTGTGGGATTAGTTTCCTTGAAGTTGTAACATTAATGAAGAATGCATCTACATGATAAATGGGGCATTCAGACTAAATCAGGTTCCATGAGGTGATTAACTCATGGTTGTACATGGAAACACATTGTTGGTATATGTGGTGTCAGAATTTGGATAAAGGAAAAAATAGCTAGTTTTCATGCATGCATGGATTGGGACGAGAAATGCACACCTATTAATGGAATATTTCCATATTCCTAGTTTAGTGATGATCCATAAAATATCATGAAATCATGTTGATTATACTACCTAGGAATATTTCATAAGTCAAGATATATCTAATTTTTTTTTCATTTTTTGATGAGAGGCATATTGAGGTGGCACTCGAGGATATTTATAAGGATAATTGTTTGGTGGGGTGTGTACCATAGTCCGTTTGAGGGTTTTGAGACTTATTTTTAGTTGAGATTCAACAATTTCCATGGAAACTACTCTTTGGGAGGGAGAGTGTGAAATTTTGAGACATGATGCTAGGGAGGGGGTGAGTTGTATTCCCTGCATATGGTTATGTTAAAAAATCAGGTCAGATTTATATACATAGATTGGAAAAATAATTTTTATAGTTTAATGAAAATGATGCTCCTGGGGTGGGAAGTGGCATGTAGGTTTCTAGATTTTGACGGTCACATGAGAAGGGTCATGGGATAATGATACTAATCAGTAGATGGTGTTTGGTCTTTTCTATGTTGTTTGGTAAACAAAACTATGTCTCATTAGATTCCTTAGGGAATTAGAAGTACATGTTCATGTTGTTTAATGAAATTATAATGGAAATGATATGGGTTTTCCATGAAATGTCACATGGATTTGGCTAAGAATTCTATAGATCATGCTCATAAATGATCTTGGTGTGCCTTGGGATAAAAGAATGTGGGTTTGGGTTTGGAGGGTGTGTCTACTACGAGAGTTGAGTGCTTTTGAGATAATTCATCTATAAGTGGTTCGACATGAACTCTTATTTATAGTTGGATGTATTCAATAAGTCATCTCAATAGTAATGACATTGGGATGATACCGTTTTAGTGAAAAGGTTGACAAGAGATTTTCTAGGAAAATCCAACATAACTAGGTTGACCTTGGTCGATTAGATTTTGACTATCTAATATAATAAAGGATCAAGGATAATATCCCCATTTGTTATAGTATGCTTCGATTTGGTAAACATGTCTGGAAATTTTTTTGGTTTCTAGGGTGTGTTTTTATAAGAAATTCCAATAGTTTCTATATATGGTATGAAAATTTTCATTGAAAAAAATAGTCTATAATGGGGAGAACCATCATTCCGTTGATTAAAGAGACAATTTCATGGCCTTTTCTCATGTTAATTGGGTTAGATTTAGCACCATATTGATGTTTCATCAATGGTTATGATCATTGGATCATGTGTTGGTGGGTAAGGATCCATTTTTTAGAGGCATTAAATGCACATTGGATTTAAAAATCATGACCATTTGAACATAAATCATGACCCATGTAGGTCGGGTTGTTTGTTTTCATATCCCCCCAAGGCTCCTTAGGAATTATAATTTTTATGGTGGGTTTTAGGTAATATATTTTATGTTTTAGTTATAAATTTATTAAAGATTTTGAATTTTCAATTACTGAATTGGTCAATTTTTAATTAAGTTTTGGTATATGAATTTAAATATGTGAATGCCTCTAAATAATGTTTTTAGACATAGTTTGCATATTTTTAGATGGATTAAAGTTTTTGGGAGTATCTTTGTTGTTTGGGACTCGAAATTGTAGTTTTTTGGAATGTGCAGCAAATGAAACAATGTTGGAACATGGTTATTAAAAAACATGTAGTTTAACTCTACAATCAATTTTGTATAGGTTCACTATTTGTGAAACCATACAGCAGGATAAGAGAAACCAGGTGGGAGTCTAAAATATTTTATAGACATGTCACAAAGTTTTCACATGGTTTCACTAATCATGTGTTATAACCATGTGTGGTGGAGGTGTATATGGGTATTAGTGCCATATGTTTTCCATATAGTTTGAAAAAATATGGCCTAACAGTTCATTTCATTAAAATAGAAAATTTTAAAAATTCCCCCTTTTACCCATAAAGGGGGTTTACTCTTTTTTCTCCCTCATTTCACTAGGATCTCCACCACACAATGTATTCTTATCCTACCATCCTCCATGGGGGTTATCACTTGTTCCTTATCAATGTAAAATTCAATTAGTCCCATTTGAAACATTGTTGTAATACTTCAACTCTATTTCCCCCATCATGGATTTTTCTTGTGCCTGTATCCTTGGTTCAACCAATTAATAATTTTGGTCAAGATTCTAATGGAGCGTGGTGGAATTCGATACCTATTTGGGGGGTTATACTCTTCGAATAAAGTGGGAGACCCAAGAGGCCTTCTTCACTTGGAAGTGTTCTGTTTATGTGAGGTAAACCTATTTTATGAGTTTTTATTTGGGTTTTCACCAAAATCAGTTTTATCAAATAAATGTGTGGAAATGTTGGTAAGGTGTTTTCCCAAGAATGATTTCAAGGACCCCCACTAGAACTTATTCTAGTGTTTCTTATAATTTCATCAACCTATGGGAATCTTTTGAGTTTCATCCAATTATTCCATTTTTTATTTCATTTTATTTACAGTTTTTTAATGATGAAAATAATTTTTTTTACTATAATTGACAAGTCCAATGTTAATTAGTATCTTGTAAAGGGATGCATCTTTAATCGGGAATTGGTGATCTTAGATGGAGTTTCCAAGAGTTTATTTTATAAATATATTAAAGCTTCATAATGATAGGTGGTATATTCCACCTTTCTTTTTGGTATTTAGGAATGTTTTTTGTAGTATGGGGACAAATGGGATTTACCATGAGGGATATTCCCCCTAGTTAGAATTATTCCAATGAACTGTTAAACTTAACGAGTATAATTGTTCAGTATAAATATACTTCAGGGGCCACTAACAACCTCTGTGTTCTAGCTTCACACCTAGACCTGAGACTATGAATGGAATCAAGGATCCTATGTAGGATGAACACACTATCATTATCCTTTTGACTAACCAAAGATTAATTCCATTAATTATGTATTGACTTATAAGGTCCAATGAGGGATTCCTCCATTTACATGTGAACCACAATGATCTTGAGTTAGATTTCATTATTTAGTAGTAACCTAGGGGACCCAGGGGTTCCATAATGATTGACTGACCTTGATCTAATACGATATGATTTTGGGTAGATATGGTAAGAGGGGTCATCTTATAATCAAACCATAACTGTAATCCCATGGCGATATGAAAGAAGAGGTTGGTTTTTGTGTTCAAACACCTCCACTCTTTTTTGTTCATTCACATTGTTACAATTGATGAATCTTTAATTAAAAGTGGTACTTCATAGTATTTCACTGGTGATCATGATGCAATGTGACCTATGTTAGGGATTCCCATATATACTTCCTAGAATTTCTCTTCTAATCATGATGTAATGTGACCTATGTCAGGGATTATTTTAAGTACATCCTATGATTTGGTGTCTGATCCATATTATGATTCTTTTGGGAATTCGAGAGATACTAACCAGGATTTATATTTTGATCTTGTATGATTTACTGTTATATTATCAATATTCTCAAAAGTAGTCCCTATGATATGAATTTTTATGCCATGAGAGATACATTATTGGATGAGCTCTATGAAAAATGTAATTATATTAAGCCCTGATCAATACTTGTATTCTAGATATGGAATTCCTTATATGGGCTCGTAGGTTATATAAAATATATCTTTCCATTACTGATACATGTATTCCTGATGTGGAATCCTTGGATGGGATCATAAGTTAAAGGTAAATATATTATTCCTTGAGTGATTCTTAGATTCCTAATACAGAATCCCTTTGATGTGATCATAGATAAGATGGGATTATATTAATCCTTGATTAATACTGTAATTCCCATTTTAGAAATTCCTTGGATGGACTCACAGGGAAAATGGATTATATTACTCCTTGTTTGATTCTTGGATTCCCATATAAGAATTCCATGGATGAACTCATTGGGAAAATGGATTATATATTCCACGATTGATACTTGGATTCCCATGTTTGAATTCATTGTATGAACTAATAGGGAAAGTGTAATAATTTAATTCTTGACTATCATTATTCACAGATTCCTTGTTTACAAACATTGAGTCAAGATTTAATTTATATAAGTAAAAGTGACATATTTATAGGACATACAAATTTAACTAGAATCCTTAATTATTGAGATTTTAGGTGAGAATGACTGATAAAATGTAAAGAAATGTATCCCCTAGTGGTGATATAGCTTTCTCAAATACATTCCTAATGTTTTTGAAAGATGATATCGTTGATCGGGTTTATAGATCCAAGGATTGACTAGATTATACACGACTTGGGTGGTACAACATCCATCTCAACACCCTAGTCACATGGTCTCTAGATGATTAGGATCACAAACCAAATGATGAAATTGGAATTATGCTTAATCATGATAATTTACATATTATTTTATTCCATTTGTGTCTCGGTTAGGCTAAGCTTATTGCATGAGAATTCCCTTAAAAATACATGCATTAGTATGACTTTTTTCCTTCAGTCAATTTTCATATGTTATTATCATTTTTTTATCATGATGGTTATATCACATATATATACAATTAATTTAATGGCTTTTTTTAGGACTACATTGGGGGTTCCCAATTACGTCTTTTACTCACACCCTACTTGGGCCAGAATTACAATGTGGTACCCGAGAAAACGTTAACTTGGTTGCATGAACATGATGGGCTATGGACCATTAATGATCAAATAGGATTGTTTGGATATGTATGTGGATATGGGTATGTTTTATGGATTATTCTATGTATTGAAAAAATTTATTATTTTTTTCTTTTCTAATTATTTACCTTAATCTATATAATTTTTCCATTTTAGATTCTGGGTTATATGTATGGAAGGGTCGTTCAGTCATTTACTAGATTTTATTTGTTATTATAGACTTGTCGATATTTCAAACTTTTTAACTCCATTTATTTACTATAATTGATGTTATCTGGTTATTTCTATAGTTTTTTACTTTGATATGTGGGAATTGTCTGTCCACAAACACAACATAGGACATCGATACTATTTGGAAGCCTCTCGCATATGGAGAAACATTCTTTCTTCCATTTGGATAATTAGATTTGGGAACCAGATTAGTGGTATCCAGTTCAGGATATTACATCACATAGGTTAGGGCATAGATGATTGATGAGGTAGTGGAATTAATTCATTGATTCATGAGACTGTTTAATACTATCTAGTGGATCATAGAAGTAGTGTATCAATGTTATTTTCAAAAATGTTATTTGAGGTTAATAATTCCCTTGATGTCTTCTAGTTAAATAAGTATTTTCAAGATTTAGGTAATATTTTGATATGTGAAGATGTAAATTTTGTTCCATATTCTTCTTCAGCGGATAAATGAGTCTAGATCATGGATATAAAAGATAAGATCCCTCAATAATGGATGATTTTATTGGTTTCTATATGTTTTTATTATATAAATGTTTTAAGAGATACATTAGAAAAGGAAGATGATATACGATAAAAGTGGATAAAGTTGTTTTCTAAGGAGGAGATTCATTAGTTTTTTAGGATGAAAAGTATACTGATAGAGAGAAATATAACCTTCTAAGGAGGATATTCATTAGATTTTAGGATGAGAAGTATAATGATAGAGAGAAATATAACTTCCATGTTTTTATGTTGACTTAGGTAAACAATTTTCCCTGATTTTTGTTGGGATCTTGATTCTTAAGGAATGAACAATGAATTTTTTGAAATTTTATTTGTTAATATTGGAATTTTAAAATTTTAAAATTATTTTTTGTTTTTTTATGGAAATTGGATCTATTACACCATGATCAAGTGTGTCACACTCCATTGGGTGTTACTACAAATGATACCTATATAAAATAGGTTTGATTCTTTCCGGATCTTGTTCTAGGTTAGTGAGTATAGACTATGACTAGGTGGTTGTGGTGTGGGGGAGAATTCAAGAGATGTAAAGGAAAATCTATCTTGGTTTGGAATAATGGTCAAGACATGACAGGTAATAGGTGTGACATGTGGTCACAATACACTACTAAAAAACATGCCTTTAAAAGTGCTATAATCTACCTTTATCAATGCTATAAATGCACTGAATACCTAAAGACAACTTGAATTCCATCTATTTTATCAGTTCAAAAAGGTGTTGATAATGGGTATATTTATTGACAATAAAAAAGGCACTCATAAACATCCCCATTTGTCAGTGCTTTTATGTAGCGCTAATAATTATACCCTTTAGTAGAACATTTATTTTCACTGACAAAAGTATTATTTGTCAGTTCTTTATAAACCAATGATAGAGGGTAGATTTATATGAGACTTGAAAAGTGATGGTAACTCATAGTTTTATCATTGCATTTATTAGCACTGATAAAGGTGAAAACATCATTATGATGATGCAACACATTTTATCACAAAAAATAAGTGTAGTGTGCAGCAAGCATATACTACATCAGGAGAAAAAACAAAAAAACATTAATAATAAGATAAAAATAAATAAATTTAAATGAAATAATATTTCTAATACAAAAACATGAAAAATAAAATAGTATTATAGAGTATGTATATTTTTAATAAAAATAATCTAAATTTGGAAAAAATTGCATTTGGAGTCATACCGATCACACCGTGAGTGGAATTGAGGTGTCACTGATTTCTACACATCAAAAATGACTTATGGATAATTTTTATAAATCAACAAAATAATAAAAATTCATTTTTTATGTTTTGATTATGTCAGTTGTTTTATCGATTAAAATAAATGTCAGTTTTGTATAAAAATATGCAATTGGAGTGATACTTGTTACACCGTGTGTCATATTGAGGTGGAGATAATCCCTACATGTCACAAGTGATGTATAAAACATTTAACAAAAGTATCAAAAACAATTTGAATTAATTTTCTCTGTTTTGAGTATGTGAGTTGTTTTTTCACTAAAATTAATATCAAACTTGAATAAAAAGACACACTGGGACTCATAATTGTTTCACTATGTGTCAGATTGTGGAAAATTTGAATGTTACACGTCCCAAATAATTCATGATTAATTTTACTAATGTATCATAACAATCAGAATGTGTTTTCTCAGTTTTTAGTATGCCATGTGTGTTTTTTACTAAAATATCATTTTAAACTATAAAAACACACTTTGATCTATACAGGTGGCATCGAGTGTGTGTTTTATATGAGGCTAATTTATACAACTGGATAATAAATTATGAATCATTTTCCTAAATTATCAAGAAAATCCAAGATTTGTTTTCAGTTTTCAGTGAGTTACACTTTTTTTATTAAAATTTCATTTTTAAGCAGATAATGGACATTTGAAATCTTACCAGTCACACAGTGCATCAGATTGAGGTGAGGCTAATCCCTACGTTTCTTAACTAATGTATGGATCAGTTTTCAAATGTACCAAAATAATCCAAATTAATTTTCTTAGTTTCAAGTATGGAAATAGATTTTTATGTTAAAATTAATTTATGTTTTGAATAAAAATACATACTTGGAGTGATTTAGGTCAACAAATCATCATATTAAGGTGTGGTAGATCCCTACAAATCAAAATTTACATATGGATTGTTTTCTTAAAGTACCAAAAAAATATTAATGTTTTGTGGGTTTTGAGTATGCCACAATTTTTTTTACTAAAATGTCATTTTAAATTCCAAAGACACATTTGGATCCACATAAGTTATATCATTTTTTGGATTAACATGAGACAGATTCATACACATCAAAAATGAATTACGAACTGTTTTTACAAATTATCAAGACAATACGAGAAAAGTTTCTTGGTTTTCAGTGAGTGAAGAATTTTTGTATTAAAATGTCAATTTTAAACTGATGACGGACACTTGGAGTCATAATGGTCACACTGTGTGTCGAATTGAGGTAGATCTGATCCATACATGTCCTAAATGAATTGTGGATCATTTTTCTTAATTACAAAAACAATATAAATGAATTTGATTGGTTTTGAGTATGTCATATCTGTTTGTTAATAAAATTAAATTTTAAACTAGAAAGATGCACAATGACTCATATCTTAAGTGACAAGTGTTTTGTAAAATTTTAAACAATTATTCTAAAACACAATCATGATATGATCGTATTCTACTTTATTATCCAATGATTTTATTTTTTGTAAGCCAGTGCTTCTTATCCCACTCCGCCTTAGTCTCCACCTCAACCTTAACCTATGCCTCCTCCTCTATGTCAGTCTTTGAATCCTACTCTTCCTCTACCTTCGGCTCTACCTCCTCCTTTTCTCCTACTACACCTCAATGATTTCCCAAAAATTTTATTGTTTGCAAGAAAGCACATCAAAACAAATTTATTTCCTCCATTATTATTCTCTATGATAAAGAGATGAAAAGAATAAGTAAGCATTATAACACAAATTCATGATACCAAAAATATCGTTCAATGGTTATAAATCATACTATATAATAAAACGTAGAAGGTAATCACCTAAATTTTATGACATCATACATTCTGAAAAACGTATGCTACCCACTTATCTATAAACAAAATGTTTTCTTCTATTCAGTAACTCTATTATCGGAATATTGATAATACTGAAAAAATATAGACAATAAAATGATTATGAAATATATTAAATGAAATTTTTTGTACCTTTAGAAATCAACCATTGGGGGGATGTTGGTCTATTCATTATTTATGATTTCTCTTATAAATTTGAAAACATAATATCCACAATTGATATTTTTATCTTGTTTCTGACACTGCAGAAACATTGAAAAAAATAATTAATTTTTTTTAAATTTCTTTATACTTAAATACTTCTATATATACCTTAATTTTTTCTAGTCGTATTATTCCATATGTGTAACTCCCCGACCCCAGCTACCCAGAGTCGGTGCATTACTTCGTAACATTGGCATGATCACAAAAGATCAAGTCTCGAAAGACCGATTAGTTTAGTAGCCTTGGAAACACTAGATACATTCATAAATGTTACATTACATCAGAAGGTGAAAAACTACAATAACAAAGTCTCCATAGTCCACACTCATATCCTCTTCTGACTATCCCTGCGGGTCATTCATAAAATACTTCTTCACATCCTGGAAAATATTAAAACATTGAAATGGGTGAGCTCAGATGCTCAGTAAGGATAACAATATTGCGGAAGCTTTCATAAATAAACATAAACATTTAAGGCAATGTATGACTAAAACAAAAGCCTTTTAAACTTGAACATCAACATAATATGGCAAAATTAAAATGAGATTATGCAATTTTCTTCTTCACATGGATATTCTAATGGTCTATTAATCACATGCAATATCAATAACAACTTTCATAATGATGGAATGCATAATGCCAGACTATCATAACCACGATGTCAAGGCCTCGTGCCAAGACCACAAATAAGATTTTGTCAAGGCCTCGTGCCAAGACACTAGTTTGTCTCATTAGAAATGCCGATGCATCGTGGAGCTATAGCGGGCTCCACCCGTCACTTATTAAGTCCAATGCATTCCTCATATGAATAGGTTTAAACATATCATAAACCATAACATAATCGTATCACATAAAACATGCATAAAGGAAACATAACATTTCCACATTTCAATCACAAGATATCAATACAACACATTGATATAATAAAAATGCTTTCAAAACCATATTCAATACCAAAATAAAAGAAAGTTAAAACATTGTATTTATTTTTCATTAAAAAAAATGATGGCTTGTAGAGGAAGCCGAAACTCAAATAATGATCACGGCGGCGGAGAAGTCGTTGTCGCTGCATAAGTACGGAAAGGAAAACATTCCCTTTTTGTCGTTTAGTAAAAATCTTCGTATAAAAAATATTCCTTTTGAATAAACGTAAAAGTCAAAGGTGTTTATACACCGTATAAAAGAAAGTTGTGTATAAAACCAAATATGCCTCAATGAAAGGGGATTGAGACGACGTCCTTAAAAGATCTTTTTTAAAATAAAATAGATCTATTATGTGTATTCAATATAGGTACACATAAAGAAAGTAAAAATAAAAAAATAGGACATAATAATATCATGACATAATTTGAAAGTAGGAGATTAACCCAAAGAATGGAAGTTGGGTTAAGAAATTCCCTTACCTTGCGTCCTGTCCTGACTCGACCGTTCTTTAACCTCCTGAATAATAAAGTAGAGTTAATTTATATTTACTTAAGAACCTTTTTGATGTTCATTATTCCTTTTATATCCCTTATTACCATGTTATGAACATTATGTAATTATTTAAGTTTATAACGGTCATTTTGTCGATCTTTGGTACTTGAGTCAAAAATAAAATTCTTATAATTACAAGTTGTTCATGTGGTGATATATCCATTATATCCAGAATTATTTTCATGATTTAAATATCATATATATCATATATATCCAGTATATACATTCATTCATAATATTACGTAACATTTAGAGATAAGAAATGAAATGCACCGTTCATGGAGACGGTAAGCCGTACGTATGCATGGACGCTACTTTCATTTCTATTTCATATTTAATGGAATGAAATCATAATTATATAAAGTTATAATATAGTTCCAGTATAATATCATATATAATATCATTTACTCCATCCTTTATACATCCCACATATGGCATTAACGATTCACATCACTTTGAGGGGGCGGTAGTCCACACTTTCTAAAATGAAATTATCGCGTTTACCCATAATGGAAATCAAAAAGTATTCCATAAATGAGAAATACAGAAGCATAAGGAAAACATAAACATAATATATATATATCATATATGAAAATAGTGTCATCAAAATGGCCACCATTATAGGTGTTAAAAGAATTTGAACAATCATCGTTTCGTGAGGCTGTATTTCGCCACCCACAGAAACAGTATGTTCTTTAACCATTAGACGAAGGTGTGTGTAAGTGTAAACCAAATACTTATCATAACAAAATCCTAGTATATTTTAGATACTGTTGTTGTTACAAAATAAAGTAATGAAAAGAGTTTATGGGGTTGGAGAAGAAAAATAAAACAAAACAACATTAGAGAAGACATTACCTCAAAATCGGGTAACTCTTTTTGATTTGAGCCAAAGGATTCCTTGGGAAGAGTTCTTCCCAAAGTGAGGCTTCTAAGAGTAATAGGGGGAAGTTGGGAGAGTATTTGGGCGGAGGTTGGCCGATCCAAATGGCTTGAAAGTGTAAATGAGGTGGGAGAGGTGGGGGCCTTTTTTAAGAGGAGAGGAGGGGCTCTTTTGGAAAGATTGAAATGTTACATTATTATACAATTATTTTCGGATTCTGAAGGTCCCACACTTATATAATTATAGGCTAAGGTGATAAGGGTTCTAAATATCCTCATCCAATAGGCTTTGGACAAGTGTAAGCCTTGGATTTTGCATTATCTTCCCATTTTATTTAAATCGTTAAATAATGAGGTCATCGCTGCATCATCATGATGTCATAAATAATTTAATTTATTTAATGTATAAAAATTATAAAAAAATACTATTATGTATGAAATATTTTTATCTTTCTAATTAATATTTATAATCAAAATTTTGACTTGTGTAACCCCACTTAAAAACTGTTTTAGTAAAACAACTCATGTTTCTGTCAATTTAATTTTAACATTAAATAAATATATATTAATGTCATTTTCCAACCAAAGTGGATCCATGGGGTCCCCAAGTTGACCCATGGGTTTTCTTGGTAGGCCATGACTCATCCAATAGGAGTAGGAAAAGTTTCAATCTCATATCATATTATTAAAACATTGTTTTTACCTTAAACTACACTAATTACCTCTAATCGCGATTAAGAACTTAAAAGTTACTATTCACCAAAAAATTATTTTAATCTCATTGAACCACATTTTACTTATTAATGACAACCATATATGTCAGATTTTTGAAAATAAAATCACAGAAGTGGTAATATTTCATTTAAACAAAAAATCAGTTATTTAACTACCACTTAGTGGTTTCACTATTCATCAAAAATTGAAGTTTTTCAGAACAATGCCAAAATTTCACCCTAAGCTATAATTGATATTCCAAATTCAAAAATTATGTCTATCTTACAAAATTCCAAACATATAATTTGCATTAATGAATTTTATAATTAATTCCCGCTGTCACAACAAATAGCGTGTTTTTAAGAAACAATTTATATCAAAAGATTGGCAATTGTTTATGTCCAATATCAATGTTAAATTAATTCTAATGACCACCATTGTATAAAATGGTAAAAATATATTCTAATTATACTTTAAAACCACTAAATAGTATAATTTATCAATATAAATTATTTTTATTAACAAAGTTGTTTTTAAGTATTTTTCACTATTCATAAAAAATTAGAATTTCTCAGAAAAATACCAAAAATTCAACATAGGCTAAATTCGATATTCCGAATACAAAAATGAAGTCCATTTTGAAATATAAAATTTCTATAATTTGAAAAAGTGGTTATTACTATTCATAACGGCTACTTTGATTAGTCGCGGTGTTTTAGAACTCGAAGTTGCGTACAATGCAAGCTATTGCATTATTGAATGAGAAGCGTATCGTGGAAGCTCGGGGTGTTACATTCTCCCCTCCTTCAATAAATTGAGTCCTCGCAATTTGAAATTTTTCTTTGTAAATAAAAGGTTGAAAATAGAAAATACCTTTGTGGAAAACCGACATCGAAAATAAGGTTAATAAATATATAACATCTAAAGAAAGCAAGATAAGTACAAAGGTCACTCGATATATCCCATTCTAGGATTCTATGAAAATATGGATATGGAGGAGAAACAAACCATCAAGGTCTGATGTAGAGTTATAGAAAACATGATTTAGAGAAAGTTTAACTACAAGAAAATCATAAACTTGTGATTGGTTAAACGGTCATTGAATCCCCAGTTGGAAAAGTTAACCGGCAACGTTTTTGTTTTAAGTTACCTTTTATAATGTTAAAGAATTTATTTAGGAGATTTACTAAGAATGTAAGGGAATATACATACTTGTCATGTAGACTTTCATTCCTTAATAAATTTTTACCAAAAACCCATCTTTCACTCTAAAAGGTAATAGAACTCAAAAATATTCTATTTATCCTAATTGTATAAGGTTCCAAATATTAACACATACCATTTAGATTAGAAAAACCATTTTTTAATAACCAGGGACTTCACGTAGTCCAGTGGTAGGCGATTAATCCCAATCGCACTATGGTTTTGGGTTTGATTCCCACAGCTTTGTCCGACGTGATGGGTTGTCACTCGGTCTGCGTGTTGTCATTTTTATAAATATCCAAAAATAACCTTAACAATAGTATCCAATGTAAAATATAATCCATTCCATCCTATATAGTTATCCAAAATACTTCTGTCCAACTCATAGTCCAGATTTTATGAGGAAGGTAAACATAATGAAGCTCCCTCTTTTTCTGCGTAACAACATGTGAACACATTCATCATGTATTCTTTTAAAACACTACAACATACTGAATTACCATAAATCCTTATTGATTACATTCACGATCCATTATTCCTTATAGAAAACTAGATATACTCCTTCTATCCAAAAATGTATACAAATCATTAATCAGTTACAAGGATGTTAAGAATATCCAACATAATTTATCCGAATCAATCATGTCTTATTCCAAAATCACTATCTCGGTATCAGAACCATATTATGTTTTATCTTTCTCTCAACCATATATTTTCCAAAAATTTAACCTACTGTGGAGTCACTTTTCTTGGTTCCACACAATCTCAAGTCCTAGATGAAATAGTACTGCAGTACAATCCTTATATACTCTATAATTATTATAACCAGTACATCATTGATACAACACTCAAATTAGAAAATTCTTTAATAACAACATAAGAACTCTAATCATTCCTCATAATCTATGGTAGTATCATAACTTGATTATTATCCAATAACATCATTTGGGGCATACTCTGATTATTTGAACATTGGTTTGCATAGTGTCCCCACTCCTTGCAGATGAAGCATGGTACATTTGAAACCTTTTTCTTACCCTTGCAGTCACGCACTTGGTGTCCTTTTTCTCCACACTTATAACAAACTCCCATTCCCTTCAGGAAAATTCCAAGGTGTTTCTTCCCACAGTTGTCACATATTATGAAATTCTTCTTTTCCCTCGTCCCTTTATCCATCATTCTCTCTTCCATACTTTTCTTCTCTTTCATCCCTTCAAATCCATAAGACTCAGAGAATTATCTACTTATCTTATTAACACATGATACTATTTCTTCATATGTTGATAACACATGGGAGAATATTTCCCTCCTAAATGTTGGCTTAATACTATGAAAGATATGATCCTTCTTACTCTTTGGATCATACGTATTGATGGAGTTCACATTCCTTCTACTGGGCGCCATTTCTATACAATGCCATAAACTATGTTAGTTTATGAATCGAAATACATAATAAAAAACTTGAAAACACTTATAATAAATTGAACTATTTATGGATATAATCCATAATCATAAAAAATGTTTTCTTTTAGGAAGTATATACTCATAACCCTTCATAGTAGTTTGTAAAAAAAATGTGAATTATCCTAAGCATATCCCCCATGAGTGTCGTAACCAAGAGTGCAGTAAGGCCCGTTGTCGTGCACCGGTTATCGTTCGAGTCTTGCTCAAAGCGGTGTTTTCGGGTTTTACCCCTAGGTACATCTGTGCCAGAGCCGCCTCTACCTGCTCGTATCCAGACAGGGATGTATTGCTCGGAAAACTCACAAAATCTCTACAATAACAAAATTCTAGGATGTTCTTCTATACTAATTCTTAAAGTCTATCTTCGGGCTATGTGCTCTAATCAGAGTTTATCTAAATCTAGCTTCCAAGGTTAGTACTAAACTGCCTCTGATACCAACTGTAACGCCCCGACCCCAGCTACCCATAGTCGGTGCATTACTTCGTAACATTGGCATGATCACAAAAGATCAAGTCTCGAAAGACCGATTAGTTTAGTAGGCTTGGAAACACTAGATACATTCATAAATGTTACATTACATCAGAAGGTGAAAAACTACAATAACAAAGTCTCCATAGTCCACACTCATATCCTCTTCTGACTATCCCTACAGGTCATTCATAAAATACTTCTTCACATCCTAGAAAATATTAAAACATTGAAAGGGGTGAGCTCAGATGCTCAGTAAGGATAACAATATTGCGGAAGCTTTCATAAATAAACATAAACATTTGAGGCAATGTATGACTAAAAAAAAGCCTTTTAAACTTGAACATCAACATAATATGGAAAAAGTAAAATGAGATAATGCCATTTACTTCTTCACATGGATATTCTAATGGTCGAATAATCACATGAAATATCAATAACCACTTTCATAATGATGGAATGCATAATGCCAGACTATCATAACCACGTAGTCAAGGCCTCGTGCCAAGACCACAAATAAGATTTTATCAAGGCCTCGTGCCAAGACACTAGTTTGTCTCATGAGATCTGCCGATGCATCGAGGAGCTATAGCGGGCTCCACCCGTCACTTATTATGTCCAATGCATTCCTCATATGAATAGGTTTAAACATATCATAAACCATAACATAATCGTATCACATAAAACATGCATAAAGGAAACATAACATTTCCACATTTGAATCACAAGATATCAATACAACACATTGATATAATAAAAATGCTTTCAAAACCATATTCAATACCAAAATAAAAGAAAGTTAAAACATTGTATTAATTTATCATTAAAAAAATGATGGCTTGTAGAGGAAGCCGAAACTCAAATAATGATCACGGTGGCGGAGAATTCGTTGTCGCCGCATAAGTACGAAAAGGAAAACATTCCATTTTTGTCGTTTAGTAAAATGCTTCGTATAAAAAAGATTCCTTTTGAATAAACGTAAAAGTCAAAGGTGTTTATACACCGTATAAAAGAAAGTTGTGTATAAAACCAAATATGCCTCAATGAAAGGGGATTGAGACAAAGTCATTAAAAGATCATTTTTAAAATAAAATAGATCTATTATGTGTATTCACTATAGGTACACATAAATAAAGTAAAAATAAAAAAATAGTACATAATAATATCATGACATAATTTTAAAGTAGGAGATTAACCCAAAGAATGGAAGTTGGGTTAAGATATTCCCTTACCTTGCGTCCTGTCCTGACTCGACCGTTCTTTAACCTCCTGAATAATAAACTAGAGTTAATTTATATTTACTTAAGAACCATTTTTATGTTCATTATTCCTTTTATATCCCTTATTACCATGTTATGAACATTATGTAATTATTTAAGTTTATAACGGTCATTTTCTCGATCTTAGGTACTTGAGTCAAAAATAAAATTCTTATAATTACAAGTTGTTCATGTGGTGATATATCCATTATATCCAGAATTATTTTCATGATTTAAATATCATATATATCATATATATCCAGTATATACATTCATTCATAATATTACGTAACATTTAGAGGTAAGAAATGAAATGCACCGTTCATGGAGACGGTAAGCCGTACGTACGCATGAACGCTACTTTCATTTCTATTTCGTATTTAATGGAATGAAATCATAATTATATAAAGGTATAATATAGTTCCAGTATAATATCATATATAATATCATTTACTCCATCCTTTATACATCCCACATATGGCATTAACAATTCACATCACTTTGAGGGGGCGGTAGTCCGCACTTCCTAAAAAGAAATTATCGCGTTTACCCATAATGGAAATCATAAAGTATGCCATAAATGAGAAATACAGAAGCATAAGGAAAACATAAACATAATATATATATCATATATGAAAATATTGTCATCAAAATGGCCACCATTATAGGTGTTAAAAGAATTTGAACAATCATCGTTTCGTGAGGTAGTATTTCGCCACCCACAGAAACAGTATGTTCTTTAACCATTAGAATAAGGTGTGTGTAAGTGTAAACCAAATCCTTATCATAACAACATCCTAGTATATTTTAGATACTGGTTTTGTTACAAAATAAAGGATTGAAAAGAGTTTAGGGGGTTGGAGAAGAAAAATAAAACAAAACAACATTAGAGAAGACATTACCTCAAAATCGGGTAACTCTTTTTGATTTGAGCCAAAGGATTCCTTGGGAAGAGTTATTCCCAAAGTGAGGCTTCTAATAGTAAGAGGGGGAAGTTGGGAGAGTATTTGGGCAGAGGTTGGCCGATTTAAATGGCTTGAAAGTGTAAATGAGGTGGGAGAGGTGGGGGCCTTTTATAAGAGGAGAGGAGGGGCTCTTTTGGAAAGATTGAAATGTTACATTATTATACAATTCTTTTCGGATTACAAAGGTCCCACACTTATATAATTAGAGGATAACGTGATAAGGGTTCGAAATATCTTCATCCAATAGGCTTTGGACAAGTGTAAGCCTTGGATTTTGCATTATCTTCCCATTTTATTTAAATCGTTAAATAATGAGGTCATCGCTGCATCATAATGATGTCATAAATAATTTAATTTATTCAATGACTAAAAATTATAATAAAATTACTATGATGTAGGAAATCTTTTTTTCTTTTTAATTAATATTTATAATCAAAATTTTGACTTGTTTAACCCCACTTAAAAACTGTTTTAGTAAAACAACTCATGTTTCTGTAAATTTAATTTTAACATTAAATAAATATATATTAATGTCATTTTCCAACCAAAGTGGCTCCATGGGGTCCCCAAGTTGACCCATGGGTTGTCTTGGTAGGCCATGACTCATCCAATAGGAGTATGAAAAGTGTCAATCTCATATCATATTATTAAAACATTGTTTTTACCTTAAACTACACTAATTACCTCTAAGCGCGATTAAGAACTTAAAAGTTACTATTCACCAAAAAATTATTTTAATCTCATTGAACCACATTTTACTTCTTAATGACAACCATATATGTCGGATTTTTGAAAATCAAATCACAGAAGTGGTAATATTTCATTTAAACGAAAAATCAGTTATTTAACTACCACTTAGTGGTTTCACTATTCATCAAAAATTGAAGTTTTTCAGAACAATGCCAAAATTTCACCCTAAGCTATAATTGATATTCCAAATTCAAAAATGATGTATATTTTACAAAATTCTAAACATATAAGTTTCATTAATTAATTTTATAATTAATTCCCGCTGTCATAACAAATAGCGTGTTTTTAAGAAACAATTTATATCAAAAGATTGGCAATTGTTTATGTCCAATTTCAATATTAAATTAATTCTAATGACCACCATTGGATAAAATGGTAAAAATATATTCTAATTATACTTTAAAACCACTAAATAGTATAATTTATCAATATAAATTATTTTGATTAAAAAAGTTGTTTTTAAGTATTTTTCACTATTCATAAAAAATTAGAAGTTCTCAGAAAAATACAAAAAATTCAACATAGGCTAAATTCGATATTCCGAATACAAAAATGAATTCCATTTTGAAATATAAAATTTCTATAATTTTAAAAAGTGGTTATTACTATTCATAATGGCTACTTTGATTAGTCGCGGTGTTTTAGAACTCGAAGTTGCGTACAATGCAAGCTATTGCATTATTGAATGAGAAGCGTATCGTGGAAGCTCAGGGTGTTACAATATGCTTTAGCTTTTTATACACCAAGTTTATGCCTTGATAGAGCTTGTATTGGTTGATCTCCCTATCATAAAAAATCTCATTAAAACACAGAATGAAAATATAATTTGATGTTTATCTCTAAAATTTTGATTGTAGGTTATTACACATTCACAATACACATCATTTTTGATCGGTTGATTGGAAATACATGAATTGAATCAAAAAGATAAATATTTAGGGTGTCGATGATGACTGTTATCAGGATCAAGTGTTTCATAAAAAACAAAAACAATTAAGTAATGAAAAAAATTAAAAATATATTTTATGTGATTCGATCATAGAGTTTTACCTTTGAATTTTAGGTATCAAAAAGTGCCTATAATCTGATGCTTTTTTATTAAAAGACATGTGTAACCCAAATTTTTTATTCTATATTTCTTCCTATTCAAAAGTATTTTTTATTGTAGAATTAATATAGGGATTAATGAATACAAATCATTTTTCAAACAATCTTCCCTTTAAATAATTGTAATATAAACTACTGTAAAAAATATGAGTATTTATTAACTTTAATAATCATATTTATCACACTATTTGGAAATAAGTATTATAATATGTACAATATGTTTGTATTCACAACTGAGACACCCAAACATTCATTGTTGAGAATCTCAGTTAGTGTCTCAAGACCAATTATGTGTGTGAAGGATTCCCCATATATGATCTATTCCTAGTTAATTCAAGACAGAGTTTTATATTTAAATGTAGCATCTTCATGAATTTGAAAGGATAATAAATATTTCTCTAGAACTGGAAGAAATAAGGTACTCTCAGAAGGTTTTTTTGTTTTCATGGTCGATTCACTAGATTTTCTTAATTCAACCATTTGTTTCTCCACCACTTAATTCATATGTAGTATCATGCCTCACATCAAAACTTTTATCATCAACTGCTATATGTTTTCATATGATTTTTTAAGGACGTAATCCATTTATCATTATAATATTATACTACCAAGATAAAAATTCTCCAATTGTAACTTCAACTTTTATAAAATTTAGACCATCGAGTGGAACATGAAACTCTGTAGTCTGCTCATAAGATACATAAATCCCCACTATCATGTGATTTTTTGGGAGGGGTTTATAGTGTAGGTGGTATCTTGGGATATTATACATTGTACCCATCATAAAACGGTGGTAAGTGGGTTTTTATAGATAAGAAATCACATAAAACAGTACCCTATAAATATTTAAAAATATAATATTATCTGAAGATGTTTGATTCACGTTTAGGAGATAGATTAATGAAGAAATTGATTATCTAGTGTATGGTATGGAGTTGGGGGTATGTCTAGCCTCAATGATATTAATATCATTTCATCCATGTGTATATCTTTCCTCCACCATTGGTTAACTTCGATCCTTTATTATACATTGGTATACCAAACCAAAATGAAAAATAATATTTTATAGTGATTCTATTTGTTCCAACATTCATCTCACCGTAATATATGTATCTTAATATGGATTTATCTTCTGAATATATGTTCAAGGAGAGACTCCAAAATGTAATCCTCTAATGTGACCATATTGTTCTGGCCGCTTCAAATCTACTGAAATATTATTTTCTTCTGGTATGGCCATTGCTTATTCTTATGTCTAAACCATATAAAAAATATGAACAGATTAATTTTTTCGTAAGATTTTTATAAATCATAATTAATTATAATTATGTCATACTTACACATGCTTCCCATGCTAATTTTTTATTTTCATCTACTAATATACCATCCTTATTTACCAAAGACTCATTATAAAGAACATTATGTGAGATAAAAGTTGCTTTAGATTTTTATTCATCCATCTTGATATAAATAAAGGAACATATGTTGTTTAGTATCACATAATTAATTTTTTTTATTTAAAATACATACCAATTTCTTCTCAAATGAATCATACCCCATCCTTCCTTTTCTATAGTGGTATGTTTTTTATGCATGTGCTTTATTTATAGTACTCAATTTTGGTTTCATAAATTAACTATTTTGAATCAAGTTGGATACGATAAATAATGTCAAATAATATATTATCAACCATAATTCACCGAAAATGATTTCACATTGTGAATATTTCAGAAAGAAGTCCATGATTCATGCTTTATAAGTGGTGGGTGGGGCTTTATTTCCCCCTCAAAATCTCTAAGATGTAACCTCTCAAAAAGAGTTTGGAAGCCTAAATTTGATTTTTGAGTCTCTATTAAGACAAATTTAATCCAACATTCTTCTAAAATAAAATAAAATTTCACTGAATAATGAAATGTAAATCAACATTTCATTATATAAGTTTTCAATAAAATAGATATAGTATATTATAACATAAGTGTTATACCATTACAAAGTATTTCTTTCATTACAGGTTGGACAGGATGCCATGAGTGAATATGAATTTGAAAATTCAACCTTATGTGTCCCTAAGATATCTATGGAACGTTGACTTGTTTGGGTTAATCAGTTGTCCATGTTGATTCCAACAAACCTCAAATTTAATACTCTAACTTCTATCCATGATAATTTTATTCAAAACTATGATGAAACATCATTCTGGTTTTTTATCAACTTGTTGTCAATGTCCTAATAATTTGGAAATTTACTCATCAACAGTCTGTTCTTTATTGGGATTAGAAACGTTATCATGTTCAGAATACATTTTCTGCATGAGTAGTAAAACATTTAATCTTTCTTGAATTACAACAATGAAATATGCTCCATGCATATGATTCCACAATTGTATCCATTTCGCATGAAAACTGTAACTTTATTAAATAGAGATATAATACTACAATACTAAAATACAACTAAGCTTCACTACCTTTATTTAATCCTTTGCCACACTCTTGACTACCTTCCATCTATTAATAGTGAGAGGAAAGCTAGTTTGAAAGAGGGATTCCAATCCATAATCAAGATATGGAAGAAAATCAAGCATATAAGGATTAAAGTATCCTAGGAACCTACACTAATAGAATAAATCAAAACATATCCTCAATTGAAGTGGAATTGGAATTACTCCACTCAAATGGTCTTGTTGAAATGAATCTCCCACCAACTACATTAGAAATCACTTCTATCTACTCCGAGATTCTTCACCTTCTAATTTTAGATTTTTTTTAATCCACCATAAGATCCCTCTTGTAACAAACATCCCTTTAATAGGTGTTTTGTAATCTTATTATCAGTGTTGATCAATAATATTTTTACTCTTATAAATGAAATGAATCTATTCAATGCAATAAAAAAATTATTATTGTGATATATAACTCATAAAGATTGAATTTTAACATATTATATACTGTATTCAAATGTTCTAAATCCCACCAAAGTGTTATTTTATGGGAAATTGTCACATATTTATGTTTTAGTGTAATTTTGAGCTCAAAGGCAAAAATGGCTTAATTTTGGGGTTTAACTGTTTTATTTGTCTTCTGTATTTTGGCCATAACATTTTCCACACAAAACCAAATTCTGAAATTCCTTTTTTAGGTTTCTCTTAAATCATGTGACGAGTTTAATCCCTTTGGAGGGCCAGCTCAATCGATCATTTGGAGGCTCAAAATCAGCTCATAATCCGGACCTTGAAAACTGTGTGCAGATTTCGAATGTTTTAAATATGAGCTTGTATCTCGAAGCTGATGGGTTATATGGAGCTGCAATACAACAAGGATTTGGAGGAACTATTAATGAACATATTTCATTAAGGAGGACATGTATGAATTGTTAGGACCAATAGGGGCCTATATACCCTGAGAGGGGGGGGGGTGAATTAGGGTATGGATATTCTTTCACAAAGTTCTTCCTCCCCACTGGATCTTGACCTCTTTATTACAAGGGTCACTTTGTTTGCACTCGTGTGATTATTATGACCACTTATTTTCTTCTTTATCTTATGATGATACTTTGAATGTAATGCAGGGAATAAAACAGGAAGACACAAATATTTTTACTTGGTTCACCCTCACTGGGCTACGTCCAAGGAGCATACGCCGAAAAGTTTCCGGTCGTACCTAATTCCACTATTATTTACTAGATGTGGATACAATGTTCGGGCTAGATCACTTCTATGCCCAGGCTCACTACCTTTACAATGTTTAGGGTCAGCTCACTGCTTTTCCCAAGGGTCACTCCCTATTTCTCTCTCTAGCTCACTGCCGGTGGAGAGGATCACTTCCTTCTCTTCTTTTTCTCACTGCTCTTGGAAGGAATCCACTCACAGTTTATAGACTAGTAGGTCTCTTCATTTTCATGAAAGAATGCATCTTCCTATGTGTGTAGATGCTCTGTTGAAGCCCAATTTTCACTCGTAGATGAATCTCTCTTTTCACCAAAGGTATCGGGGAAACTTCTAGAATCCACGCAGCCCGAAAATCACTGCTGGAAACAAACCTTACTTGGCGCGCAAGTCAATCTCGGTGCGAAAGTATCAGCATGCAAGTCACAAATGGCGTGAAAGCTGTCCACAGACACTTTCACAACTTAAGCTTTCTCAACTCTAAACCTTCGTGACTCACTTCCTTTTACGCCCAATCCAATATTGGGGTACAACTCCACACTGGCGCGCAACTTCAAACACTGGCATGCAACTATCACCCTAGCGTGCAAGTCCCACCTGTGCGACCAGACACACCACTTGCGCGACCACAACACCTGCGCGACAGGAGCTCTGATTTCTAAAAGTGTTGAACTCCGGTGTCGAATGAAGAGGGGTGGTCCAGTATTTATAGGAAAATTGACCACCCTACGCGACGGCGCACAAGTCACCTGCGTGACCTAGTCTCGGCGTGCAAGTCTTCTGTTCTTTTAGACACTTGCATGACCAACTCCCAAACTTGCGTGAACCTATTTCCTTATCCATATTTTGATCTTCTGATCTTGAAAAACATATAGCGTGCAAGTTTTCTATACACAAACTCCTCGGTGCGCAAGTCCCTTTTCCAAAAACACATTTTTTGATTTGTCGATTTTCAGGCCCAAAAATTTGGCAAACACTGGAAAACGACACCACCTTGTTTCTGTTCTTTTGTACCGCCTCCAGATCATCCATTCCTTTTGTCGATGTTCTTGAATCAAACATGGATCATTGACCTCAGCGAATGAACTCGACATTCCATCATGATAACCTCTTTGTCAACAAATTTGTATGTCATTGTTTTTCTTTGTCAACAATCACCACTCAGATGTCCACTTTGTCAACAAACACAATCACCTAAAAAATGCTTCAATGATGCCTTGAGAGATTTTTAACCAAAAATCTCCCCTTTGGGTTTGTTGACAACTCTTTTATGGAAAGATACATCGTTACTTATTTAGCCACCATTATCCTTTTACGATTCTGATAGCAATCAAGGATTTACTCAACACATACTCTATGCCCACATGAGCAATGCTCAGCGTGAGAAACAAGAGTAAATGAAAAGTTCATCAATGAATCACTTCATCTCTAACATCCACTGTTGAAACCAAACTGATACCAATTTGAACTAAAATGATACCAATTTTTGATGGACTTGTGGGAAGACCAATGTTTGGTTTGGAAATATTCTTACCACTCTCCAACACCACTCTTTTTCTTTTATCACAATCCTCAGCTGTCGTGATATCTATCCTTTGATCGATCAATTCTAGCATCGTCGGATTTAAATGCTCCCCCTTTCTATTCACAGCTTCATCCCTTGTCATCTTCAAAACCTCTTTAGCCCTATTTCCAGTGTTGTCCAAGCTAAGCTCTGGATAAGCACATTCAACTAGCTTCAACGCCCCCTATCTGCATGCTCCACCTGTCAGCTTCTCCCCATATCATTCATGATTTATTAAATCTCCACATTATCTCCCCCTTGAACAGTCACTATTTTCTCCCCCTTTGTCAACGAACCCAAAGGACACTCCCTTGTATTCTGTAACATAGTAGAGAACACATATCAGCACATTAGGAAAAACACATCATACCTTGGGGAGAGGGGGGGGGGGGGAGTTCCACATCCACACTATTTCAAGTGTGGGTAATCGACTGAACTCCCAGAGCCAGTCGATGCCTCTCAAAAGCTTCCTTGGGTAAGGCCTTTGTCAGAATGTCTGCAACCTGTAGCTCTGTAGGCACATAATCCAACATACCAATTCCCTGATCAACCTTCTCCTTGATAAAATGATAATTTATCTCAATTTGATTTTTTCCTTGAGTGATGGATGGGATTTTTTCTAAGATTTATAGAACTTGAGTTATCACATTGGATTCCGATCGGATACTTCACTTCAACTCCCATATCGTCAAACTGCTGCTTCATCCATAATAACTATGTGCATGCTTGAGTGTCCGCAATATACTCAGCTTCTATGGTGCTTAAAGAAATGAAATCCTCTTCTCTCTTAACCAAGAAATACATAGTCCACCAAGATAGAATGCACCTCCAGATGTTGATTTCCCGTCATCCGCTGAACCGGCCCAATCTGCTAACCTCGAAACAATCTCCCATGTCAACTTCTTTTCTGAATCAGCATTAATCACTTATGCTCCCCCTTTGTTGCTTTCTTCCTCAACACATTCATCAGGAATTTTCTCAGTGATTAATTTTTCGGTAGCTTCATTTATTTCATCTGAAAATATGTCACTGTGTCATTGTTCAATGATGTCATTTCTTTGAACATCTTCTCTCAGATTTTTTTACACGCCTTTTATTTTACCTCGCAGCTTCTTGGTATCCTGAAAGCAGTCAGCTGATACCACATTGTTAGATCAAAAAAGATAAGAATGAGATGCATGATTATTATTGATTCTCTGACAATAAGTCTTCCCCTGATTGAAAAACTCTTGAGTTGATTCATATGATTATTTCTTTGATGGCTCTTGCATATGATTTTGTTATTGAATACTCCCCCTATGTAATTAAACTCTTCCATCTGTTAGGCCCAAAAGTATAGACCCATAACCATTCTCTTCCTCACGCATCATTTATTCTCGTATTCCAAACAGAATTGACCCATTAACAAAATCTCTAAGCCTACTGAGTTGGCACTCGGTGTAGGAAACAAGAGACAAAGTCAATAACACAATCACTTCCTTTTGTGCTCTGTTTCTCCATTTTATCATCATCTTTGATACATGATTTGAGTCAATCAAAACACTGAAGTATATCACATCTCCAATTTTCATCTTTAGATGCCACTTCCCCTTGGATCGTATCTCCTTAAAACCTGAAACACATCAATCATCATTTAATATCATTTATATACATAGGGAGAGGGGTCTCTTCTAGAATCCTCAAGATAAGGATTGCGGTTGATCCTGATGGGTCAACCCTTTGATTCTTTCTTGGAGTGCATCACACTCCTTTCTTGCTCCCTCCAACTGCCAGGCTAACTTCAACTGCTCTGGCCATATGATTAAGCATTCATTACCCACATGCTGAGCCTTTTTCTGATATGTAGATTCTGTAGGCCCGACCATTCTCATTACTTGGGGTATAGACCCATTATTACTCATTTCCTTCTTTGAGGTTCTTCCAAAATTCCATTTTCCTTGATTATTTCTCTGATCAGGAATCTCCTTGCTTGTCATCTTCCCTTGTTTCTTACACCATTGCAGGGATTTTACTTTTTCTTCCAGTCCTCTCCATGGCACATGACTTGTTAAATTTTAAACGCATTCTTTATTTATCTGCCTTTTTTCAGATGTCTGAATCACCACACTCTTTTTCTCTAGTGGTGAGTCCTCCATTGAATGTGCACTCTTCTTATTCACAGCTGTAGTGTTTCCTCCCTTTTTCTTCCATATTTTTCCATGTTCATTCATAGAGAGCGGTTGTGATTGTGACTGATACACTTTTTTTTAGCCTATTGTGATTCTCTAGGAACTCTAAGCTTATTCTTTAACATACCACTTTCTCTCCCAGTGTACGATTTCTCATTATACACCACTGGAGTTGAGAATCTCCTTTGGAGTTCCTTTTTCTTTCCTACCTTCTTCTTGCTACAATGTCTTGCCAAATGCCCATGATTAGAACATATGAAACAACTTCCATTAAAGTCATACCTCATTTCATCATCTCTTAGCCAAGATGTTGATGCATCTTGAGTTCTACCCCGGACATTGATCTCTTGAGCTTCCTAACACATATTCATGGTGTTTCCCATTCTTCCACAGTAATAGCATCTTATGAATGCTTTCCTCTGAGAGACTCTTCTCTCTGATTTTTCATGATGATTCTTCTTATCCTCAAGTTTATCAAAGATTATATTTTTACAGCTGGAAATGTATTCCAGAGCATCTGGATAGAATCTTGATGTGTGGCCCTGAATCCCGAAAAAATAGCACATGCTATCATTTCTTCATATAAAAGCCCTTTTAGGTCTATCACCAGCACCTGCAAGGTTTTTCATATCTCTAGACATTTTCACTCCACTTTTCCTATCATGCATAGGAGTGAGATCATTATATCCAATTTCATATTTTCCAATCATGGATGGCCTTTGGGATGAGACAATCCTTTCATGATTCTCTTCTACTGTAGCATATTTGGCTTTCATTTGATCATCACCTGCCGAAGGATAATCAAATAATAAGTGTAGTGCATCCTTCAACTTGGGCTTATCATTGGATTTAGACTTCTCCATTTCCTTCTTGACTGATTCTAGCTCTTCTTCCAACTTTTGAATCTTCATATCCCTTGATTCAAGTTGGACATCAAGTTCTCCCTTGAGAAGCTTCCCTCTACTCATCTCATCTTCCAATCCACGTGTCAGCTTATCCACCATGTCACTCTGCTCATTTACTTTCAATTTTTCTTGACCAACAGAATCAAAGAAACATGCATTGTCTTGTTGTAGTCTTTAATTATTCTGAACTAGCTCAGATAGCTGTGTAGAAATATCAACATTTCTAGATTTCAGATTCTGAACTTCATCTGACTTTTGACTCTCTTCATAATCAGAAGCCTTTTGTTTTCCTTTTAATTTATCCATCTTTTGCAGTTCCTCACTGTGAGAATTATTCTTCTCCTTTAGGTCAGTTGCCACACCCATAAGCCTTTGATTTAATACTCTTATATTTTTGACCACAATCTCCAATACTTTGATCCGGATATCTTTAGATTTTACTTCTTCGGTGTTTCCAACATCACATGGAATATCAGGTTCTTCGATGCAATTGACTTGATCATTTAATTTTCTATTCAAGCCATCGATCTCCCTTTTCTATTCTTCAATCTTTATCTTATACTCACAAACTGTTTTTGAGTTCTCTGGTGCTGATAACTTGAGTTCCTCAATTTTATCCATCAACTCGGACTTCTCTTCTTCCTGCTGCTGCATATAGAGTTTGGCATTGTGAAAAACATTGTTAGATTTCTTGGTTTTGGCAATCCAAACATCTATCTCTTCAAGAGCATCCTCTAACTCAGATTTCATATCTATTATTCCTTCAATTCTTTCTTCTTCATCATCACTTGTTTCAATATCACTTTGAAGTTAATGTACTTCACTCATTCTTGCATCATGCTTGAGTGAATCAATCTTTTCCCAATCAGATTAATCCAGACCTTCCTTCAGTAAACTGTTTGATTCTTTTAATTGAATCACACTTGTTCCATACACACTTCCACACTGAGTAATACCACCTGACTTCTTGCTTCTTCTTGGATGTTTTTCCCTTTTCCATGGCTCACCGAGATAAGAGCAGACTGATTCTTTAAACATACAGATCGACTACACCAAGTCGGAGCAAAAAAATCTAATAAAATCAACCTTCGCTCTGATACTAATTGTTAGGACCAATAGGGGCCTATATACCCTGAGAGGGGGGTGGGGGGGGGTGGTGAATCAGGGTATGGATATTATTTCGCAAAGTTCTTTCTGCCCCATTGGATCTTGACAACTTTATTACAAGGGTCACTTTGTTTACACTCGTGTGATTATTATGACCACTTCTTTTCTTATTTATCTGATGATGATACTTTTAATATAATGTAGGTAAGAAAATAGGCAGAAACAAATATTTTTACTTGGTTCACCCTCACTGGGCAACGTCCAAGGAGCATACGCCAACAAGTTTCCAGTCGTACCAATTTCCACTATTCTTCACTAGATGTGGATACAAAGTTCAGGCTAGATCACTTTTATGCCCAGGCTCACTGCCTTTACAATGTTTAGGGTCAGCTCACTGCTTTTCCCAAGAGTCACTACCTGTTTCTCTCTCTGGCTCACTGCCGGTGGAGAGGATCACCTTCTTTCTCTTCCTTTACTCACTTCTCTTGGAAGGAATCCACTCACAGTTTATAAACCTGTAGGTCTTTTCATTTTCATGAAGGAATGCACCTTCCTATGTGTGTAGATGTTCTGTTGACGCCCAATTTTCACCCGTAGATGAATCTCTCTTTGCACCAAAGGTATCAAGAAAACTTCCAGCATCCACACAGCCCGAAAATCACTGTTGGAAACAAACCTTACTTGGCGTGCAAGTCAATCTCGGCGCGCAAGTATCGGCGCGCAAGTCACAACTGGCATGCAAGTCCTCCCCAGACACTTGCACGACTCAAGCTTTCTCAACTCTAAACCTGCATGACTCACTTCCTTTTATTCCCAATCCAATATTGGCGTGCAACTCCATACTGGCGCGCAGCTTCAAACACTGGTGCGCAACTATCACCCTGGCGCGCAGGTCCCACCTGCGCGACCACACACACAACTTTCGCGACCACCACACCTACGCGACGAGAGCTCTTATTTCTCAAAGTGTTGAACTATGGTTTTGAATGAAGAGGGGTGGTCTAGTATTTATAGGAAAATTGACCAACCTACGTGACAGCGTGCAAGTCACCTATGCGACCTAGTCTCGGCGCGCAAGTCTTCTGTTCTTTTAGACACTTGCGCGACTAACTCCAAAAATTGCGCGAACCTATTTCCATAGCCATATTTTGATCTTCTGATCTTGAAAAACATATGGCGTGCACGTTTTCTATCAACCAAGTCCTCGACATGCAAGTCCCTTTGCCAAAAACACTTTTCTTGATTTGTCGATTTTCAGGCCCAACAATTTGGCAAACACGGGAAAATGGCACCTCCTTGTATCTGTTATTTTGTACCGCCTCCAGATCATCCATTTCTTTTTTCGACATTCTTGAATCAAGCATAGATCGTTGACCTCAGCTTTTGAACTCGACATTCCATCATGATAACATCTTTGTCTACAAATTTGTATGTCATTGTTTTACTTTGTCAACAATCACCACTCAGATGTCCACTTTGTCAACAAACACAATCACATAAAAAATGCTTCAATGATGCCTTGAGGGATTTTTTCCCAACATGAATCGGCTGGTTTCTAGGCCATAACGACATGGGAAGTTGGAGTTGTGGAAGACAAAGAGTCAAATTTCCAGATTTAGTTTTCCGAACCAAAATAGTCATAACTCCATAATATGTGGACTAATCTAGCTGAAATTTTGTGGAGGGATGTGGAAGAAGATGTGGAAGAAATTTTAAGAAGGGACCATGTTCCAAAAAGTCCATTTAAGGGTCCTAAAAGTCGTGAACATAGTGAGGATAGAATTGAGTCAATATTTCATCAACCATTTTCCCTATAAATATTTAACTCTTCTCCCTTTTACAAGGATATCCATTTCAAGGGGTCTAAGGTGGAGTTTTGTAGATTTATTTTTACTTAATTTTTATATAATATATTAGAGTATATTTCTTCTTCTTCTGTTCATTTATTCATTTCTTTTTTTTCTTTTATTTTATGTCTTTCTCCCACCATGATTCTTCCTAACTCCATGCTTGTGGAGAGCTAACCCTCATTGTTGTTCAAGGGGGGAAGTGGTGGTATTTGAGTTTATTGTTATTTAATAATTTATCATGTTTTGTTCTAATAATTCATTGCTGGTTAAATGATTG
The DNA here is from genome assembly GCA_963277665.1 of Viscum album. Classification (NCBI taxonomy): domain Eukaryota; kingdom Viridiplantae; phylum Streptophyta; class Magnoliopsida; order Santalales; family Viscaceae; genus Viscum; species Viscum album. The sequence continues at coordinate 574,293,446 of OY728151.1, forward strand.
TGGTGAGAGGTTTCCCCACTTTCTCTACTATTGACTTCTTCCTCCTCGTTTTATAATTTTCCTTCTCATCGGTATCTAATTCATTCAAACGGTGCAGTTTGGATTGGGTATTGATGTGGAAGAGATTACTAATACATGCAGAGGTCTCGGTTTAGTGTAATACATTTCAAATTAGAGGGTGTAGAGTGATAGGTATTGATCTCCACATTGAATAACTCATTGATTGATAATTTGAAAACAATGATAATTCCACCATGAAACCCCAAAGAACAATGGTTTTCTTCTACTAAATTCTTTTTTTCATTATTTACTTCTCTTTGTATTTTTTATTTTTATATATTTATATATTTATATATTTATATTATATTTATATTTTCCTCATTTCAATTCCCCCTATTTACATATGTATTATCTTTTTATATTAGTTAGTTTATAATAGTGACAACATGAATTTTGTGTGTGGAAGTGGCATCCTTGTGATCGACCCTAGGGTGTGCCACTATTGTACATTTTTAGGTAAATAAGAATTTAAATAAATTGTGGTTCACTAAAAACTACTCTCATCAATTTGGCGCCATTTCCAGGGAGGTCAAGTGCTTTCACACTCTATTTTTCATAAAAACAAAAAAAAATTAAAAATTTGAAAAACTAAAAAAATTGCTTCATTGAATATCATTTTTTTGGTCGAGATGGATTATTTTAGTGATTCTTCATATGCATGGCCTAGTTCTGAATTTTCTAGCAGGGATGATACTTTTTTGATCCAAATGGACCAAGATGCCGCGATGATTGAAAATAATGTCAAAATCCTTGAACAAGAAAGCAAGATGGTAGCATCGCTGGCAGCTGAAGTTGAAGAAGTTAAAAGTCTATGGATGGAACAACAACAACATAATAACCAAGATGAAGAAGAAGAGTTAAATGTTTTTCCACCAACATTTGAAGTTGAATAACCCAAGGTGGACATGATGATTCAATTTGAAGATCCAATCGTCTCTCCTTGGCCATTGCTTGAAGAGGTTCATAAAGATAACAAGCCAGCTGATATCACTTTGGGAGATCAACATTCTTTGGATAAACATTGGTTAGGTTTTGTTGAAGAGAAAAAGGTAACTGATCATCCCATATTTTTCAAAGAAGAATCAGTACCTCTATACCCTTCTCTTTCTTTGGAAGAAGTTGAATATGTCCCTGCTGAAAAAGAATTCCCAGTGGCCTTGCATGAAGAGATCACATTTCAAGCTGACCTACACAAAAGGGAAGATTTTTATATTGATTGTTCATGTTTTAATCATATCCATGTGGAATTATTTTCTAGCTTCCCTTCTGAATTTTTTTACGTAGCATCACATGTGGAAGCCCGGGATATTAAAGTCGAAGTGGCCAAAAAAGTCGTGTCTAGATAAGTGGAGGACCCATTCTTCCTCATTCCCCCATCATTCCAGCTGTACCACAATTAAATGGTGAAGGAGCTGTTGTACTCTATTTATGGGTTTCTCTATGGATGTTGTAGGCTGAAGAGCATTGGAAGAAATAAGTTTTGGTGGTTTCTGAGAAATAAACCTCATCCACCTTCGGATTGGTGTTAAACTGCTGCAACTGCTGGACTGGGGGTAGTAAAAACCTAGCACCCTCTTGGGGGTCAAACCAAGCATTATCCCCTTTCTTCCCCATTCCTCTTTATTTTAATTTATTTTTCTCATATTTTCTTTATTTAAGGATTTTTAGGTCATGTGGAATTATCTAGGAGAAAACTCAAGGATGACACTGTAAAATAAAGTCAGGTTGTATCTTTTCTTCCTTTAATTTTTCTGCCCTCATCATTATTTTGTTGAGCTACAATGGGGGGTAGTGAAATCTAGGTGTGGGGGGAGTGTCAACCTACGTAGTTGTTTGGCATGCTTTAATTTTCTTTTTCTTTTCATATTTTTAGTAACCTTGAGCTTTAATGAATATTCTAATCATTTTTCACACACTAATTGATTTTGAGATGATTGAAATCATTTTTGATGAAATGGATTTTAAATTATTGTTTATGTGAAACTTTTTTCCATGAATTGGATTTTCTATCATTTTTATGAGTTTGACCATTTTTTGAAATCCATGCCCATGAAACACTAACTCAAATATTTTTTCCTATCCTGTGAGGTTTTCTGAACCACATTGAAATATTCTTTCTAATACCCACACTTTCTTGAGAGAAGCATGGATTTTGTGTGAGAACCATAACTTGTGATTTTTCTCTTTAGAAGCTTTGGATTTCATGGAATGTTTTTGATATGATTGAGGCATTTGTTTGGGTAGCCATATTTTATCTTCAGACTTACCTTTACATCTATCCTTCGTTAGCCCTTAGATGCCATGAATTGCCTTATATGTTTAAGCCACATTACAATATTAATTTTTCATACCTACCCGCACTCTTAGTGTAATTGCACGGATATTTCAAGTTTGAGTGTAGGGGAAGGACATTTCATGTGTGTTCTTTGGATGTCTTTCATTTCTGGGGGATGTGATGTGTGTGTCAACATTTGGGGTAGTGAATGATAAAAATCAAATTGGTCATGGGTAATCCTTTCATTGTGATTTACTTTTTTTCATCTGGTTCTCCATAAAAAAAATAAAAAATAGAAAAAAATTGATATGAGCTTGAATTTATCATTGTATTCAAATGTCATCTCATTCTCCATGAAAAAAATCAAATAAAAAAAATGAAAATAAAGTTGTGCCTTTCTGGAGCTTTACAAAAAAATGAAAAAAATGAAAAACAAGGGGAGAACATAGATGCAATAATTCATTGGATTCATTTCTGGGCTCATGTCCCATGTCATATAAAAAGGGGTTTTTGTGTTTTGTTTCACATTGTTAAGGGTATTGAGTGAGGTTCATCCTGTGTTTTCACTTGCTTATTCATGAATTGTGCTTAAGAGTCCAACCTCCTCTTTCTAGCCTTAATATTTCAATCATTTTCCCACCAACCCAAAGCTACAGAATTCACCTAAAAGTCCTCATAATTAAATTCATCTTCATGTTTCACTCTGTGGAGAGATATGAATTCTCACAAGCCTATGGTGATACATGTACTTTCCATGTATGAGCATAACTCCATATACAATTTTTCTTGAGTGAAGAGTGACACAAATTTCAGTGTGAGGTAGGTTGTGATTGGGCCATGGATTGATTTATGAGGTTGAATAAATTTAAATGTGAGGAATGAAAATGATTGGGAATTGTTTTTCATAGAGGATACATGACGGAATTTCATTTTGGAAGAGATCATTGATGTTTTATCATTGTTGATTTTTGTCTGAATTTTGATTTGGATATATGATGATTGCTCAGGAGTGCAATGAATAAGTGTGGGGGAGTGAAAAATATTGAATTTTCACATATTATATACTGTATTTCAATGTTCTAAATCTCACCAAAGTGTTATTTTATGGGCAATTGTTACATATTTATGTTTTAGTGTAATTTTGAGCTCAAATGAAAAAAATGGCTTAATTTTGGGGTTTAACTGTTTTATTTGTCTTCTGTATTTGGGCCATAACATTTTCCACACTAAAACAAATTGTGAAATTCCTTTTTTTAGATTTCCTTGAATCATGTGACAAATTTAATCCTTTTTGAGGGCCAGCTCAATCAATCATTTGGAGGCTAAAATCATCTCATAATCCAGTCCTTGAAAACTGTGCGCAGATTTGGAATGTTTTAAATATGACCTTGTATCACGAAGCTTACAGGTTATATGGAGATGAAATTCAACAAGGATCTGGAGGAACTATTAATGAACATATTTTATTAAGTAGGACACATATTAATCAGCTCGTTTCAAGGACATAATGACATGAAAAGTTGGAGTTGTGGAAGATGATGAGTCAAATTGGAAGATTTAATTTTATGAACCAAAACAGTCATAAATCCATAATAAGTGGACCAATATGGCTGAAATGTTGTGGAGGGACGCGGAAGAAGATGTGGAAGATGTTTTAATAAGGGACCATGTTCCAAAAAGTCAATTTAAGGGTCTTAAAAGTCGTGAACTTCGGGAGGACAGAATTGAGTCAAGATTTCATCAACAATTTTCCCTACAAATATGTATCTCTTCTCCCTTTTACAAGGATAGCCATTTCAAGGGGGACTAAGGTGGAGTTTTGTAGTTTTACTTTTACTTATTTTTTATATAATATATTAGAGTATATTTCTTCTTCTTCTGTTCATTTCTTCTTTTCTTTCATTTCTTTTATTTTATGAGTTTCTCCCACCGTGCTTCTTCCCAACTCCATGCTTGTGGAGAGCTAACCCTCACTGTTGTTCAAGGGGGGAAGTCGTGGTATTTGAGTTTATTGTGCTTTACTGATTTATCATGTTTTGTTCTAAGAATTCAGTGGTGGTTAAATGATTTTGGTGAGCGGTTGAGCCACTTTATCTACTATTGACTTCTTCCTCCTCGTTTTATACTTTTCCGTCTCATCGGTATCTAATTCATTCAAATGGTGGAGTTTGGATTGGGTATTGATGTGGAAGAGATTAATACTACATGCAGAGGTCTTGGTGTAGTGTAATAAATTTAAAATAAGAGGGTGTGGAGTGACGGGTCTTGATCTCCACATTGAATAAATCATTGATTGATAAATTGAAAACAATGATAATTCCACCATGAAACCCCAAAGAACAATGGTTTTCTTCTACTAACATCTTTTGGTCTTTCTTTACATCTCTTTGTATTTTGTATTTTTATATATTTATATATTTATATTATATATATATTTTCCTCATTTCAATTCCCCCTTTATACATTAGTATTATATTTTTATATTAGTTAGTTTATAATAGTGACAATAGGAAAATTGTGTGTGGAAGTGGCCTCCTTGTGATCGACCCTAGGGTGTGCCACTATGGTACATTTTTAGGTAAATAAGAATTTAATTGAATTGTGGTTCATGACAAACCACTCTCATCAATTACCATAAAATTGAAGAGGAACCATAGATACTTCCCATCATTCAAAAATTATACCACATATCTTGAAGTATATTTATAATTACCTCTAGGAATGCCATAATTTATGACTGATAATGATACTATCAGTTGTAAAATATTATATCGGTGAGAGGAATTACTGCAACTAAATCATATTCTAAGATGTAACATTAATCATATTCCATGACTGTTCTCACCAAATATTATAAGAGATATCTTATTACTTTTTAAATTTTTTACAATTGTGGTGATATATTATTTGTGATTTGATTCTCTATTTTCAAAAAAAAACCAAGTATAGAGTAATATTTTATTATATAAAAAATTGTATGATAAAACTTAGTTCAAATCCTTATATTTTATATATGTCATACCATATGAAATATAATATACATATGTTATGTATTAATAAATAAATCTTTCACATCACAATATATGATATTAAAATAATAAATTATGACATTTATTTATTCAAAAATAATAATGGATTAATACATTGTGTCCTTCAAGAACAAGTCTCTGATACCACATATGAGTTTTAGGGTATCCTTGTATGATCATTGAAGGAGTTCTAGCACCTTATCATAGGGGTAAACAATTTTCAAATAAGAACAAAGGTACTGATATGGAATAAAAAAAGTCTTATTTATAATTGGGGGATCATATATATATTCTATATTTTTTGGATATGGATAAACAATTACATGTCTTTTAGGAAATAAATATCTAAACCACCAAAAGAATATTTCAATAATTTTTTATTATCTATTAAGTTATTCCCCATGTTATTTTGCTTTTAAAATTTTTTATCATGTAAATTAATTATCTCTCTGTTTTTATTAGTAAATATATTAAGAAATCACATCACATAGTTTTCTTTAACAACTATAAAAATATCTATAACTCACTTAATTTTTGGAAATACACTCAGTATATGTTTTTGTGTATTTCTAAGTCATTTTTCACAATGATTTATCAACTCTATTCAATATAATAATTTCTTTTAAAAAACATTTAGCATACTTTTCTCACTATAGAAATTCCCCACTACACTTTATAACCCATTATAAATGTTTAATAATAATCTTGAGTTAATAAAAAACAAAACTCTCACAACATGCATCACTACAATATTTTTTATAATTTGAAAAATTAATTCAAAACTTTTTTAAATCCAATAAAAATTTATTCATAAAAATGATAAATCTAAATAACTCATTTCATGGTTTTACAATTTTCATGAATAACCAAAATACATAAAACATGTTTGAAAGATTTTAACACTTACCTTGGTCCCCATATGTTCGTCACCCATAAATGAGGTCCACAAATAGGTATCCCATAATCTTTATAAAACCTCATAATTGTGCCTTTAGAATCTATAATCTGGTAACTAAGATGAACTAAATTTGAGAAACTACAAGGATTTTGGATCCCTATATTATTTAAATGAAGAGGAAAATGGGGAGGGATGTGAGGACTACATGTTAATATCGAGAGTAGAGTAAATAATTGATGTGTGTATCTAGGGACAAATAGATTGGACCCTCAAATACATATGAAATGATAAGAAAAAATAGATCCACAATCATTTTATCACTATGATGAAGAGAAGAGATGAAGGGTTCATCATGTTTAAGAATAATGTAAAAATGTAAAACACTGCACCCAAAAAATCAAAAAATGGTATAGGATGAGTAGATAATAATATACATTGGATTATAACTTTGATTAATCTTAGGGTATGTAAATGAGTTCCATGAGAGCTTGAGAATCTCAAGTGACTGAGTCATTGTCGGGGTTTTTTTTAATTAGATTGGGGACACTTTTAATAGTAATTTTAGAAATGCACTGATAAAGATCCCTTTTATCCACTCTAAATTAATAAGTTTTGATAAATCTTGAGCTTTACCCATCCTATAATTTTATCACTAATAAATTTATTGTTTAACAGATTTTTTTAGCGTTGTTAAAGATTGCTCATTATCAACACCAAAAAAGTGTTGATAAAATTTTTATAATTATAATTATTTAAATAACTGTATTATAATTTTATAATTATTTAGATAAATTTATTTTAATTTTATAATTATTTTAATATTTAAAATTATCTATTTATTATTATATAAATACTTATTTAAAAAGAAATAATTATTTATTTATAATAATTAATTATTTATAGTAATTATAAATATAGTAAATATATAGTTTTAGATATATATATATTTATAAATATTTTTTTATAAATATTTACTTGTAAATATATTTTTAACATTATTAATTGATATATAGTCTTAAATGCATGAATTTTAAAAATGTCAAAATTGAATAATTTAAAATGAGTACATTTTAAAAATATTCAAAAACTACACAAGTTTTATAACTTAAATATATGTTATTAAAAATATGGATATATTTATATATTGAAGTGGATGAATAAATATTGAAAATAATAAAACATAGTAAATAAATAAATATAAATAAATAATAAAAAATGATCAAATTGAAAACATAAAATAACAAATAAAAAAATTAGAAATGAAACTGTAGTATTGAAAAAAATAAATATAATTGACCCATTAAAAACATAATAAATATTAAATCTTTTATGTTATAATGAAATTCTAAAATTTTCTTAAATTTGAATAAATTACCTAAATGTTAGTAGTTTGTGTTTCGATATATTGTGTAATTATTGTGTGTGCATTTATATACAAATACATTAACACACCAATATATATATATGCATGAAATAAATGAAACACATGATGTTTGATATAGGTTAAATTGAATAATAAAAAAACATTAAAAATGAATAAGACATTAATATGTTTTTAATTAAAATTATATATATTATAATTATTCATTAAATATATCTATACATAATATATACTATTTATTAATATTTATAATCTATATATATGTTTATTAAATTTATTCATTTTTATCAATATTTATTTAATTAATAAATTTTTTTATATTTTTCTTAATTTATACATTTAATTCTTATTTGCTTAATTTTTTCATTTTATTACGAATCATTATTTGTGCTAAAAAAGTGTTGAAAAATGGAAACCTTTATCAGCACTAAATATAAAGTGATAATAAAAATTTCTTTTATAATATCTAAAATAAAGCAATGATAAACTTTATCTTTTATTACTGCTAAAAAAAGTGTTGAAAAATGGTTCCCTTTATCAGTGCTTTTTTAGCCCCCATAAAGAGAATATTTTATCATCTCTTAGTTTTGCATAGATAAATATTGACTTTATGAGTGATTTTTTCTAGCGCTGATAAATTCCAGCACTGTTAAACACACATTTCGTAGTATCATTATTTAATCTTACATAGGATCAGTTGTATCACAATGATTGGTTTTGTGATGTGAGGTTTTAGTATAATGATGTATTAATGTGTTATAGTTTAATATTATGTGATGATAATTGAGGCATAGACGGTGGTGTCGCATTGTGGTATTGATTCTATATGTTTTTAAAATCACTATATATTATTCAGTGGGTAGTTGAATAACCACCCTTTTCTCTGTGACACATCTCATCACAACACACAATGGTTGTTTTCGCATTAATATATTAATTTCAACCATGGTAGGGTTATTTCATCTTGTATGAATTTAATTACCCTTGGAATCCCCATGGATGAATTTGGGTGACTTATCACCCTTTTTTAGATTATTGAAAATTCATGATCATTGGTCTATAATCATATCATAGTAAGATTCAGATTTTATCTTTTGAATTGCTCCCCTCTCATTACATTGAATTTGGATTTCGACATGGATCTTTAACAAATGGAATTGGGTTATTTAATTGAGAATTAAAATTTTACTTGACAGAGATTTAGGATTTATGAGCCTTACATATAGTATAGTAAGTATGTCCTAGAGTAATTATCAAGAATTTTTCAATAGGGTAGGTGTCTTTGAAAATAACATTGAATTGGATAATTACATGAATTCTGTGATTTTTTGGATAATTAAAATTAAAATTTATTTTTTAATAATAAATTGATTTCTGAAAATCATGTTCTCCATAAAATATTTTTTTATTAAAAATTTGGTATGGAATAGTTGTTGTGAGATCGAAAATTTATTTCAAAATTTTGAAACGAGGATAATGAAATAAAAATCTTATCTGAATTGGATAATTTCTTGAATTTTGTGATCATTGTGATGCATTAAATTTCAATTTAATTATGGACAAAAAATTGGTTTTTTCAAATGATATTTTTTAAAAACAATGTATTATTTGGAAAATGGAAATTTCAATGGTTATTTTAAATTATTTATTTTTAATGTGATTTGGAAACATTAAGGGGTATTTCAATGAGTTCCTTGGTTTCCTAGGTGTGCACATGTGACGACAATTATTTATAAATTTTTTTGTTGAGTGGCTTGAGGATGGGTGGCTTATAGGGGTTTTTTGAGTAAAATATTTGGGTGATTCATATTTTAAAAACTACAAGTTTCATATCCTTGAGATGGGTGGATTAGAGAGTGTGAGTAAAACATCATGATTGCTTTCCATAATGAAGGGTTTCTATAGCATGATGTTAAATATTGTATGGTCTTCAATGAATGGTAAAATGATAGTAGGTACACAATGGGTGGGAAATATATTTAACATTTTATAATCACCAGGATTAAAGTCACTTTATAAGAATAGACATTTTAATATAGTTACCTGTTGGAGAGTTTTGAACGACTTTGAGAAGGAAAACATAAATTTCCTTTAGGGACATGGTTATAATTTTGTGTGATATTTAATAATTTATGTGTCCCTATTTGATACAATGGTTTTCTTAAAAATTCTAAAATTTCACTTTTTTTGTTTCTAAAAAAAATTCAAGAAAAACTACTCAGTTCATTGAAATACATTTGCATTAGAGTTTTTAGAGTCTACTGTATATCCTAGTTGGCCTTATACTCACCACAATCATGTGAACTATAGTGGAAACAAAGTTTTATTTTTATGTGATACAAGTAAAGGGAAGTTTTACAATTCTTCTTTAGTTGTGGGATGTAGTTCCTTGTGTAAAGTTATGACTATGATGAAATGGGTTAAAGGGTAAGACAATTTCATGTAATTAGATGTGATGTATTGGATTATATTCATAATTTTTATATTAGGTTTCTAAAAATATTTTGATAAAAATACATTTTCCACAGAGATGCTTCAAATATTTTTTTCCAAAAAATTATTTTTTCAGAAAATTTTAACATACACATGAATAGAGATTTGATTTATTTTTAGAGAGAAGAATAATTCTATATGGTTTATTATTAATCATTATCCTTTTCATCAGCCACTGTTAATTATGGAGCATTCTTGAGACCATGTTCAATTTCAACAAGGTTTTTGGGAATTTTGTACTTGGGGTGGGGTGTGACGTTCAAGGTGAATGGAAAATATACTAAGAAATATCTTTGAAAACATGTACGGAATATAAAACTACAAGGAATAACATTAATAATACTATTTTTAATGCATTCTTTTCTTAAGTATATTTTCCTTTGAAGGAAGATGTTGGTACTCTACAGACTTTGGACACAAATCATATGTGTGCTGGTGCAATTTATCACTTCCCAAATCAATGATAGGTTATGAATCATGTGTGGGTCAACCTAAATTTTCTATAGTAAAACTTCTAAAATAGAAGTTATAATTGCACAATACTTATGATTCTCTTCTGTAAACTATTGCGAGGTATTATGATCTTGGGTAGACAATAAACATGTGTATCTCCATGCTACCATAAAATATAAAGTAAAAATTGTATAGAAAATATATCAAGTAGAGGAATGAGAAAGAGTAAGCAATGGTGTATGAGGTTGTAGAAAATGATAGAAAAGGAGGGAATCCATGTAAACTTTTTATTGGTTGTTAATCACACATGGTTGAAAACAATGATTGATTGAAAGATAACCAATGGTATGATGGAGGATCTGTCTCTTAAATAAATGATGGATCACTTGACATAAAATGAATTGGATTCACCAAGATTTGTGAGAATGAATTTTAATCTTATGATTATATCATTATCTACTGGTGAAATAAAAATATTTTAATTTATTCTCAAATTTTTACTAATGGGAATGCAGTGAATTTTTAAAAGGGTTATTATTTCATAATGAATTTAGAGGATGGTATAATCAATATTAAGGGATCATGAAAATTCAATAAAAATTTTCTATTGTCCATTGATTAATTTTCATATTTTTTAAGAATGAATGAGAAAATCAGTAGTGGAATAATGTAAATTTCTATTTGGGGGGAAAGAACAGGAGTATTTTAATAAAACATGAATCTATTAAGGGTATTCTAATGCTACATCATTAAATTATTAACACTTGTGATACATGTAACAATTGAATAATAGTGATCAAGATTGATAAGATAATATAGATCAATATGAAAAGACCGCTAGATTTCATGCACTTATATATATGTGGACTAATGATATTCAATCCAACCAACGAATATAGGTATTTTATGATTTTGGTTGACAATTTAATTCATATAAACTATTTGTAATTTATTTCGATTAAATCATTGGATCTTGAAAAATTCAAACATTTGTTTTAGGATTTCTATGAATCAAATTGGGAATTCTATCAAACTATTTTAGTTTGATAATGGATATGAATACAAGAATGATGTGATTTAGGTGCATCTTGATATTTATGGAATAGAACATGAGTATAGTGATCTGTAAACACCACGTATGAATGGATTTTCCATGATAAAGAACTAGATCTTGGTTGATATTGGAAGAATAATGAAATAAAAAATGAAACCCTATAATTAAATTATAAAATAACCACGGCTTCAAGACATTATATTCTCAATTGATGTGTATCTTGAACAAGTTCATTCAACACATCCTCTGAGTTATATTTTGTTATGAATCCAAATGTAATGAGATTGAGCATATTTTAAAAACCTTATTACATACATATTAAATGTAAAACATCGGGAAAAGATTAATGTTAGAGACAATGATGGTATATTTATTTTATACACTCCATGTAGAAGGATTTATCTATAATACAAAAATAATCTAAGGAAAATATTTGATATATTTGATGTAATTGTGTTACAGAATAAAAATATATCCTAAAAATTACTACCATAAAGACATTTCTAAAAATCTATGATAAGATTTTGGAAATCATGGGAGTACTCTGGATACAAAAGTATAATTTCAAAAATCTCTTGAATATTTTGAAATATTCATAGATGTGTTAATATAGTAGAAAATAAAATCTATATTCTCAATACTAAAGAATATTTTTGAGGTTATGAATATTTTTTGAGATAATGTAAATGGTGTTAATCCCAATGGAAAATATGGAATTCAAACCATTCCATGCTTCACTTATATGTTAAACCAAGTGTTGAATAAGCATTGAAAATAATGATTGGATAGAAAAAATAGATGAAAAGATCAATGAAATTGAGAAAAATTACACTTTGTAATTGGTTTCAAATCCCAAATTAAATAATTTTATTGGGATGAAGTGGGATTTTAATAATGAACTTAATGGTAATGGGGACGTAACATAGATAAAAGATCATATTTTATATAATGATTGTTGTCAAATTAGGGGTATTGATTTTTGTGATATGTTTTCTCCATTCAAATTTCATGAAATGATAATGATATTTCTTTTTTATTTTTCTCAAAGAAAATATAAATTTTTATAAATGGATGTAAAGTCATCATTTCTAAATGGTGAACATGAAGGATCTATAATAATGAGTAAAAATTAGTTGAAAATGTTTAATAACTCAATACACAACACAAATGATGTGAATAAAGTAACATATTGATGAAATTTGGGCTAATGTCTTCTATTAATTTATGATTGATGATAATAATCAGAGAGAAACCAACTTATTAAGGAAATTAAGGAAACATTCACATTTGAAGGAAATTGAAATTGATTATCATGTTTTAAGAGATAAGATTAAATTAATGATATCTAATTAGATATTGTTTCAAATAAGGAACAATTTTTGGATATCGTATTGAATCACTTATTGAATGATTCCATCCATAAATTTATTGTTTTTTGCGATTTTTTTCTCTCAAAACTCATATAAGTACTCTTGGTTCTTGTAACAACTCGATTTGTTATAAACAAAATTTATCTTTTGATTTTAATTTAATGTCTTGTTATATAATATAGTTATAGAAGACACATGCCCTTATTTTGGATATAAAAATACAATTAAAATATCACTATCATTTCTAATATATCCATTTAATAGTGATAACATTTTTATAATAAATATTAAGATATAAAAACTTATTATTGATAAAGATAAGGGAATAATTACTAAACCAAATGAATATACCGTATTAAATCCATTTATCAGAGTTTCCTAGGGAGATAGAATCAATAGGATTTTACCTTGACCAAGAATATGTAGATATCCAACAAATTAAGAATGATAGAAACTATTTATAGGTTAATTTCAAGCTCATTATGATCTCAGCACAAGCCGTGTACTCTGAAAGGCCCCATGAAAGTCTCATCGATACACACCATACTATTAGTGTGTTTGCGGGTGTATTTAATAGATATGAATCAATACTATATAAATATGGGTATGTAAATTATTTTATATATAATAATGAATATATTTTTATTTTTTAATTTTAACTTTTTAATTGTTTTTTAATTTGATGAAATAAAACACACATAGTATTTTTTGTCAGGATTCAAATGCAATTAAATAATTTATTTTTATGGATAAACAAAATTTTAAATATAGAATTTTTTAGTAAAATATTATTATGAAATAATTTTTATGGTATATAAATGTTCATATCTTTTTTATAACATCTAATTAAAATTTTTATAAGGTTTTTAAACTATTATTGTAAAAAAACCCAGCATTTCTCAATAATGTTGATTCTAATTTTAAAATTAAAAATGCAAATATTTTGAAAATTATTTTGATAAAATGAATATATTTTTTGGAATCATAACTTTTAAATTATCCATTGGTGAATATTTCATAATTATCGGAGACATTCATCTTTTGGGTAAAAATTTAATGGCGTATAAATATATTGTGTGTATTATGATATCATAATGACCAAAAAGTGACATAATAAATACTATAAATAGTATCCATGACCACATATTATTCTATATTTAATATAATGTGACAGTATATTTACATTATTAATTATAAAAAACCACTATGAATCCTTCAAACCCATTAATATAATTAAAGGTTTTAAATAATTTTTTTAAGTGTATGGCTCACCTTGACATAAGAAAGGGAATTATTTATTTATGTTCAGCCTTTGGAATTATAAAATAATAAAAACAACAAAATTTTCTAGTTACCATGGGAAAAATAAGTGGACGGTTAGTGGTTTTGGTTATTTTTATTATATAGAGTCTATAACCTAAATAGTAGAGAAATTATCTTCTTTTCCTATATAAACACACACAATCTGCCAATTATCTTTTTTCATATATCCTTATATATCATCCATAATAATTCCTCCAAATATTATATTCCTCTCGTGGTGCCTCCAAGCTCTCAATAGTGCCCTCCCAATCATTTGGATTCACACACTCAAGTAAGGGATATTTTCCTTTCTCCTGTTTATTCATGTATGTTCTTTACCTTAAGTACTTTATCTTCATTTAATTAAGATGGGATATGTTATTACATGTTCCCCTTTCGGTAAAATTTATTTTTATGTTATGATATATCCCTTTCCCTATAATCAACCAATTTTTATGAATTTTTAAGTGAAACTATTATACTTCCAAAATTTCACTGCATTTTTCCACACCAAAATAATTGTATAATGAATACCATAATAATTTCCTATCAAGAGTATTTACCTTTAAACACTAATAAATCTTTGACATGGGAATTATACTTATTTATTCCACACTTCATGATCATGGAATAAATTATTATAATAAATTAATTCATGTTGTATGATATATGTGGCACACTTAACAATAAGAATGAAACGAAAGTGATGGTTGTGCCTGAAATTATATAGCACTCCAATGCATTGTGTAATGTTTAGTCACATGTTGGGACATGGATTGAACCTTATTCCATTATTGAACCCTTTATAACATGATTTATTGGATGTTTATCCTTGACCTATGTTTATGATGTAGTGTTTTAAGTTGTTTCCACATTTCCCATGTTTATTATTATCATGCTATATTGTGGATCATTGTTAGTTTTTATGATTCATAATATTTTTATAACCAATTTGTATTCCTATTGTCTAAAATTTATCATCTTATTCCATTTTTATTCCCTTAATGGGATTTATATCTCATACCTTTCTTATGTTTACCCTGAGGTTATCCGGTGTATTTTTGTAAGACATGGAGTTTTATAAGAATGTTAAGAAAATTTTCAATAATATTGTTTTATGCCATGTTCGAGATGTTATTATATGAACCTAATTCCCAAAGACACTGGAATTATCAAATATTTGGGCTATATTATGTGTAAATTTTTATGATAAATCGTGAATTCATTTTTAATAAAGAATAGTGTTGTTATAGTTAGTATTAGAGGAATTTTTTAGTTATTTTTGTGATTAGGATTAGAAAAATATAGAGAAAGCCTTAAGGATAAAACTAAGTATAATAAAACATCACTAAATTTTGATAAGTAGATATTAAGTGGTTTACCAATAAAATAAATCCATTTATGGATTCTACAATTGGGTGTGGTTCTGGTAAAGATGTTCCTCATGTTAACAAATCTAAAAAGTTGTATTGGGCTTGACATGGTGTAACCTGGTACACGACAATAGGCCTTACTGCACACTAGGTTTGACACACCCAAGGGATATTCTTTGGTAAAATAAAAATTTCATTATGAACCATTATTAATAGAACAAAAAAACCCCATAAGTGTATGTGATCAGATTTAGATCCTTGATAACATAGATTGATGCCTTGAAATTCAAAAGCTAATAAAATAAATTGAAATAAAATGTTATCTCTTTTATTTCATTGAATTATCATTTATGTGATAAATCATTAAAAAATAATCACCCCAAATTTTCTCTTTATTCTACCAAATGGAAAAAAATATGAGGAATCAGGTAAATAATCAATGGGATGGGTAATATGATGACTACCCCAACAAGATGTCCAACCCAATGGAGTGGAGATTAAAACATTTGTGATGATAATCTCTCAACTGAATAATGTTATGAATAGAAAACTGGATTAGTAGGAATGTCCAAATACCTCGTAAAATTAATACATTGCAATTGATTCCATTATGAAACAATGGATGAAAACATTGAATGGCTCATCTGATCCCTTAATCGTAGAATAATGGATCCACTCCATTGAAATGATCTTCTCCATCCTTAAATGATCCAAAAAAGGAAAAATTTTATGGGATATATATTGTATGACTGGAGAATACGATCCGTGGTGGAAATTAATCATGAATACAAAGCCTCAAGAAGAGATCGAATCAATGGGGAGAATTGAATTATAGAATATGTTTTTTGAAAATTATTTTCCTCAGAATTTATGAATTAAAATAGAAAGTGACTTCCTTGTTGTAAATCAAAAATATGATGAAACTATTAGGTCATACAAGTAAAAACTTCATAATAATAGCATGATATTACTTCAACTTCATTGTTACATCTTTATGAAAGGTTTAATTATTTTTTGGTTGGCTGAAACCAAGTCTATAAAAATCTATAGTGATCTGTGACTTTGATAGCTATGAAGAAAATTTCTGATGTACCCCCAAATTCAAAATAAAGATCATAAAATCTAAAGGATTTCATGGGGATGGGAAGTTAAAATTGAATTTTAATTTTGGAAGTTAGAATGAGAAATATAATGGTGCTAGAAATTTCAACATCCCACATGTTAAAGGTTCCAAAAGAATCATCATGGAAGTTAAATAATGGTAAAGAGGAAATTATTTATGTTTGGGATGTTAGGACACCTAAATAATGATTGTTGACATAAGATACCTTATAATGTGATGAAGGAAAGGATTTATCTTTTAAACTTTCAACACATTGTTCATTGTTTCAACTGTATGGAACTGGAGAACTTTTCAAACCATTCCACTAATAAATGGGCTTTCAGAGACATCAAACAAACGTCGAGTAAAAAGGGCGATCTTTTTTCCATCACAACCACTGAGGATGACCCCAAGAGAGAAGTGGTGATGGGTATGCTAGTTATTCATTAATGGATAGAGAATATACTTTTTGATTCTAGTTATACACTTTCCTTCATATCATTAATTTTAAGTAGACCTATTAAAACACCACCAAAAAGTATTTAATTATAGGTGTTGGTGAAAATGGAAAATGGGGAAATTATTTCATCCCATGTATATAACTCCTCCCATATCACGAACCTGCCCGAGTCGACCCTAAACTGGTCCCATGAGCCAGCCCACGAAAAGTCCCAAGAGGCATTCCCGATCCTCCCGGGATAGAGAAAAGAACCAAGGGATTCAATATAGTACACAAGGGAACAATTTCTCCCCTATATAAACAATCTAACAAAAAACAGAAAGAAATGAACAACCCAAAATACATTTATATAAAAACTAAACTGAACATTATTGGTACAAGAAAAATAAAGTACAACTAAATCAAAAACTCAAATGACCAAAACTAATAACCAACTAACTACATGTGACCCTTTTGGTCACTCTCCAACATAATGATCACATGTTGCCTAAGGTGATCAAACTCATGTTGAAACCTGCACGAGGGAAAAAATAGAATAAGACTATAGGAGTGAGTATTAAAACATAGTAGGTTAGCCCGATATTATATTCCAAATGTACATCCTTAAAAATAACAGAATCATCAATTTCATGTTTTATATAAAAATATAATGGTATATTTTCCATATGAGTTCCCATGAAATAAAAAATTTACTTGACAAAAACATTCATGTTTTATAAACAAGAATGCTAGTAACAATTTCAAAATAGGTGAAACTTCAAAATGAAAATAGTTTTTAAGAGGAATACTTTAAATAATTTACACTTTTTAATAAATCACACACACAGATGACTTTATCATCCAAACACACCTTATTCCAAAAGTGAGTACAAAATATCCAATGAGAACAACTGATGAGAACACCACTAGGCACTAGTTAGTTGTGAGCCCTAGGCACCTCATATCTCAGGGAAAGTAACCATAATAAATATCTTCTCTCGTTCACATGAGACACTATTAGGTAGAATACCTATAAACTAGTTGTCCCTCCAACATCATCATCATAATAGTTTAGTTATTGTTGTCATCGTCAAAATTGCTACATGAAACTGGGGCCAAACCCCATGGGATCACTAGAATTCTAGTACATGTCCACCCACCTAGACACCCAAGATTCCCTTTAGTGCTCAATAATGTTACAAATATTATCAAATAAACTTTTAACATAAAAATTTAATTACCAAACAATAAACACACAAAACTCTTGTAAACATGTTTCAAATTTCATTCATGAATCAATAAACCACTAAAAAGTTTCGTAAAACAATTTCATGGAGTATAACAAGGCCTTGCACATAAAATCAATTATAAAATTATATTTTAAGGCCATAAACCCATAAATAAAATAACAAAACAGATTTTTCATCCTCAAAGAAAATTAATAAATCACTTTCATGGACCATAAAATGTCCCCAAAAGATAGAACATGAAATACAGAAGGAAACCATTTTTACAAAAAAATGCAAAATGACCCTTTAAGCCTTTCTCAAAACTAACTTTTGACCAAGGTATGCATTTAAATTATATTAAGGAAGTGTATAAAAAACATTTAAAAAAGAAAACCACATTCATAAATATCTTAAAACACACACATTACATATTCTAAACACAATAATTTTCATAAGGATGTGAAACTGGCCATTTTCCAGCAACTTGGACCAAAACATGTTGTAAACCAATACCCATTTGTTTGTAAAACCAAAATCAAATTGGAAAGACATATAAGAAAAAAATACCATTTATCATTCTTACAATTCATTTAAAAATCCAAATAAATAATTTTTAAATCACACATCACACATAAAACCCAACCGGGCAATTTACCGAACACATGACATGCCCTTTTTAAGCAAACCAATTTTATTTAAGAACATTCGAAGGAATAAAACACCAATTTTATGCCATATTTTTTTAGAGAAATTGTAAATTGTTCAAAATTCCATAAACCAGGTTTTAATACTCACAAAATAATTGCAAAAGACAGCAGAATATTTAAACATATATTTGGTAAGCACTTTTATGACAAAACAACTCTACCATTCACAAAACAAGGCTTAAACAACCATTTTACACACCAAGAAAATTATCCAATGGATGATAAAAAAAGTAAACATATATATAAGATGTTGAAAATAGTAAAATGATGAATGTTAAATTATAAATTCATGTACAAGGGATATCCTACCTCAAATCCTTGGCATAATGGAAACACACACCCAATATCACCATTAGAGGGTTTAAAAACCCTAAACCTATGAAAACCATCAAAAAATGAAAGAAATCCCCAATAAAAATCATGGGATTACATAACCTTAGCTCTAACATGAATTGGTGAGAATAGAAAACTAATAAATAATGGAAGGAGGAAGGAGAGGTAGGAGAAATGAGAAGGAATCTCACCTTGCCACCTAGAAAACCCTTTATTTTCCATTACATTTGCACCCTTAGAGAATATTTAATGGATTTAAACATAATTTAGAGTCTCCAAAGGTCTAGAAAAAACTAGGGAAATAATATATTTTGGAAAAATAGTACGAATGGAATGATTTATTGATGAAGGAATTTACCTTCTAAATTCTGGACAATTTGAGGAAACCTGAGAACTTTCTCCCACATATGTGATTCAAATGAACTCAAAATAGGTAAAATAGATAAAGAGGGTGAGTATAGGTATTTTTTATTCTATTTAGATGTATAATCACCAAAAAATATTAAAAAAATGAAAATTATATAAAATAAACATTTTTTAAAAGTAGAAGTGGGCCCATGGGCTAGCCCCTTACCTAAATAAATAAACCAAATTCACCATGATTATGAATTTTTAAGTTGTAAAAAAAGATATGGTGGTTTGAATATGTTAGTGGAAGAAATTTATGAAGTTTAATGGGTGAAAAAATTTGTAAAACAAAGGAGTTATAAATGAAAAAAATTTGGTATTTAAAACTGGAAATGGGCTCATTGTTGGCCCAAAGCATGAAGTAACCACCCTTTCTCCCAAAACTCCTAAACCAGCAATGTGGAAACAAAATTAGGGTGATTAAACATATTTTTTTTTTCAAAACTCAAAATTAATCTTACCCAACACTTAATAAAAGTAATGGATTTTTCAATGAAACAGATCAAAACCATGACATGAAAAGAAAAAAACCGAGTGTGATAATTCTCCCCACCATTAAAGTTTCCGCCCCAGGAATCCCTAATGCTTTTCAACTAAAAGAACAAAACATAAGGATTACTTATCAACATAATCCAGACTCTAAAGATAAGGAAATATCATTCACAAAAAATGTAACTTATTACTCTTTCCTAAAAAAACACCAACTCACAACCACTTCTGGAGAATCAATAGAATGATCAAGCCACCACCTCCATAACCAAGCCAAGAACTAGATAGTAGGGCCTTCTCCTAATGAAACCAATGATCAACAAAACCATAGTTTACTCACAAAATTCAATGACATGGTGCGGATTCCAGAATGGTCTCCCTTCCATTAAATTACAACTGCCATCCGATAAATCCTAAGGGAAAGATCTTCAAGACCCGTAATGGGTCTCGCCACTATTAGAGTCCAACTAGAAATGAAAAAAAAATGAATTAAAAACGAACTAGAATTGGGAATCACCTACATAGGAACACCAAAAATCTCCCACATCAACTTAATGAACCAAGTTAATGGGGTTACAACATGAACATCTAAACCTACCACTCCCGAACGGATGGAACAAGAATTGGGCCAACACTTCCCACATGAATCTGGACACCCACCACTCGGGGTTGGGAGGGAAGGGACCTAATAATTAAGCCACTAAAACCACAAATAAATATTAATACTACCAAACACCATGACGACACCCGATTTTCACAGGCGGTCCAGACAGTGACATTGATAAAAAAAACCCACATCCATGAAGGCATAACCATAGACACTATGTGAGTGGTATGTCCACCATTATTGTCGTGAAAAAGGAAAATTCATAGAAACGAGTAACCATAATAGAGACATAGAAACTACCATACCAAGATGGTGGAGGCAAGAGCCTGGTATAGCTCCCCACACCTCTAGATACTTTCTGACTACGTGGAAAGCTTCACTCTGAGTCCTATGGATGGAGCCTTAATTCTTGATGCATCAGCTACATCACAATCAGGTTGTTAAGGATCAAAACACTAAAAAACTCACATGCTAAACAAAACAACTTAATATACATAAAAAATCGTAGATAAATATAAAAATTCTATCTCACTCCGAATGGGGGGTAGAATGGACAAGGAATACATCAAAACACAACAACATCACCAAACAAAACTCCTATGTCCAAAAGAATTATCACGATTTGGAAGCACTTTAAATCGATCCCAAATAGCTCTCTAATCCAAAAAACAGGATGAGTCATCATCTAAAGAGGTGTATTTAACATTTGAAATGAACTTTTAGGTTGATCTATAGGAACGATTTCCAATGGATAACTATTCATGGCCACATCACAACATCAAACACATCTTTAGAAACCTAATGAAAATTACTAAAAAACCGAGCCACCAACAAGATCTAATCACAAGATACAACAAGAGTATGAATTCTAGATCACAATTAAGCTTACTGAATGAAAAACTCTTCTAAGACATAGGAAAAACTAGCCACAAAACCATTGGTTTATAAACAAAGGCCAAAATTTTTCACCTCAAAACACTTTAAAAAAACAATATTGGTTAGTTTCCATATTCAGCAATGGTGTTTCTCAAGTCTCACCCACATTCACATTTCCATGCCACCCTAGGCAACTAAACACCCAGCCATATAGGCCATCCTTTCTGATATCAATAAAACCAAGCATATGAGCACCCATGAAAACTCCAATGGCTAAAACAAAACAACATCATTCCAAAAATCATTTACATTAAAAAGGAACACCAACCACCATGTCAAAAACCCTTTTCATATTTCACAAAACAAACCACAATTCATTAAGAACTATTTTCTTAAAAAACTACCACTTTTCATTTTTAACAACTTTAAAAAAATCAAGCTAATCCAAACAACCCCTTACCATTTTCTAAAATTAGGCATGGTATCTTTTCATAAAATGATGGTCATTGAGACCAATACCATTTCGAGGAAAGCACTAAACACTCAAAACAAATTTCCAAAACCAATTCATCAGATTAAAACACTTTTCAACATCCCAAAACACCCCATTTAAAATAATTATTTAGAATCACCTTAAAATGATTCACACTTTCAAAAAAATTTATTCCAACAAACCAGAAGGTTATATTATGGATAATCCAATCCTGTTAAATCATTTCCACTTCCTATTTTTTCCCCAAAATCACAACCTTCAAAAACAAGTCATATATTTAATTTTTGAAGAACCTATTTTCCAGTTTTAACAATCCAATCCTTCCTTTGAAACACATTTTTACAATTCTCATACACGTAATTTCAAAACAAAAATTCAGAATTCATGAAAGGTCCAAGAAACCCACAAAATGGAAGTAGTGTTAGTGGGTGACTTGCCTATATGGTTGGAGGCCACATGTCAAATACGACACCAACACAGAGAGACTTATTAGGACCATTCCCCATCTCTATATGGCATTGCAAGACTTATGATCTCAGATGTACCATTAGTCATACTTCCCTTGTCATATCCCAACATCAATCAATCAATAAAAATAAAGTAAACTAATAGAACCGGACATCCCGTGGAAACTTGAGGATCAGAATGAGAAACAGTTTGAGACACTCTTCCAAAACTTACCCCTTATGTCCTAAAAATCTTACTCTATCTACCTTGACATCCCCCAAATAACAAGGGTTCTATAAAAAAGGACTTCTAAGATCCGACCTCCTTGGATACCATTTTTTGACGAACCATCCTGAGTCGACCATGAACCAGTCACAAGGGCCACCACATGACAAGTACCGAGATGCATTTTCGATCCTCCAGAGATGGACTAAAGATACAAGGGAATCAATAGAGTACACCAGGGTATAGGTTCACCCATATATTAACAATCAAACAATGAGTATGAAGAAATTGAAAGCCCAAAATACATTTATATAAAAATTGATCTGAACATTATTTGTACAAGAAAATGAAAGGACAACTAAACCAACAAATCAACTGACCAAACCCGATAACCAACTAACTCCATGTGAGCCTTCTATCCACTCTCCAACATAATATCACATGTCACCCAAGGATATCAAACTTAAGAAGAAACCTGCTCAAGGGCTAAAAACAGAAGATGACTATAGGCGTGAGTATTAAAACTTTGTAGGTTAGACCAATATTATATTCCCAATGTACATCCATTAAAATAAAAAGAATAATAAATTTCATGTTTGAAATAAAAATATAAATGTATTTTTTTCAAATGAGGTCCCATGCTATAAAAAATTTACCAGGAAAAAACATTCCTGTTTTATAAACAAGAATGTTAGTAATAATTTTCAAATAGGTGCAACTTCCAAATGAAAATAGTTTTAAAGAGGGCTGCTTTAAATAATTTAAACTTCAAAATAAATCACACACACTAATGAATTCATCAACCAAACACACCATATGCCAATTGTGAGTACAAAATAGCCAATGAGAAAAACTCACGGGAACACCACTAAGAACTAGTTAGTTTTGAGCCCTAGGCACCTCGTATCTCAGTAAAAGTAACCATAATAAATATCCATTCCCGTGCACAAGAGACACCAGTAGGGATAATACCCATAACCTAGTGGTCACCCAAAAAAATCATCATCATAGTTTATTTTGTTTTTTCATCGTCAAACTTGTTATGTGAAACATGGGCCAAACCCTACGGGACCACTAGCATACTAGTACACATCTGCCCACCTAGATACCCAGGATTCCCTTTAGTGTACATTAAATTGACACATATTATAAAATACAATTTTCACCTCAAAATTCCATTACCAAACCATAAAAACACAATCAAACTGAAAACATGATTCATATTTTTTTTCATGAATCAATCAACCATTGAAATGTTTCGTAAAACAATTTCATGTATTATAACAAGGCCTTGCACATAAAATACATTCAAAAATGATATTTTAAGGCCATAAACCCTTTAATAACATAAAAAACCAGATTTTTAAGCCCAAAAACCAATCAATAAATCACTTTCATGGACCATAAAATGGCCCCAAAAGAGAGAACACGAAATACAGATGGAAAGAATTTTTACAAAAAAATACCAAACGAGCCTTTAAACCATTCTCAAACTTACATTTGACCAAGGTATGCATTTAAATTTTATTATATAAGTGTATAAACACCATTTATAGAATATAAACACATTCATAATTCCCTTAAAAAACTAAATTTACAAATTCAATACACAACCATTTTCATAAGGATTTGGAACAAGCCATTTTCCAAAAACTCGGGCCAAAACATGTTGTAAACCAAAACTTATTTTTTTGTAAAACCAAATTCAAATTATAAAGCCATATAAGGAACCAAAAATACCATTTATAATTCTTATAATTCATGTATAAATCCAAAAAAAATATATTTTAAATCAGACATTACACATAAAATTCAACCAGGCAATAGACCGAACATATGACTTTCCCTTTTTAAACAACACAATTTAATTTCAGAACATGACAAGGAATAAAACACCAATTTCATGCCATATTTTATTAGAGATACTGTAACATGTTTAAAAGAACATATACCTTGTTCTAAACCACACAAAATAGTTTTGAATGATAATGGAACATTTAAACAATCACTTGGTGTGCACTTTTATAAGAAAACAACTCTACCTTTTAGAAAACAAGGCTTAAACAACAAATTTCACACCAATAAAATTATCCAAAGGATGAAAAAAAATAATAAATATATATATAATATTTGAAAAATAATAAAATGATGAAACCTAAATGATAAAGGCATGTGCAAGGGATATCCCACCTCAAATCCTTGGTGTAAAGGAAACACACACCCAATATCACCATCTGAGGGTTTAAAAACCCTAAACCTATGAAAATAAGAACCAAATGAACAAAAAACCCCCATAACGAATCATGTGGTAAAATAACCCTATGTCTCACTTAAATAAGAGAAAATAGAAAACCAAGAAATAATGGAAGGAGAAGGAAGAGGTAGGAGAAAGTAGAAAGAATCTCACCGTGCAACACAGAACAAAAGTCATATTCCTTTAGATATGAACCCTTAGAGAAATGGGAATGGAATAAAACAACATGGAGAGTTTTCTATGTTCTGGAAGAACATGTTAAAGAAGATATGTTTGGAAAAGAGTACGAATGGAATGATTTATGGATGAAAGAATTTACCTTCTCAATTCTAGGCAATTTGAGGAAACCTGAGACCTTTCTCCCAAATATGAGATTCAAATGAGATCTAAAGAGGTAAAATAGATAATGGGGGTGATTATAGGTATGTTGTATTCTAGTGGGAGTTGGAAGAACCAAAAAATATTAACAAATGAAAAATATATAAAATAAAAAAATATAATTTTAAAACTGGAAATGGCCCCATGGGTTGGAACATTATAAGTAACCCAAATTCACCATGATTATCAATTATTAAGGGATCT
Organism: Viscum album; assembly: GCA_963277665.1. NCBI lineage: Eukaryota > Viridiplantae > Streptophyta > Magnoliopsida > Santalales > Viscaceae > Viscum > Viscum album. The sequence continues at coordinate 574,319,325 of OY728151.1, forward strand.
AAAAGGGTACGGTGGTTTTAATATGTTATTGGAGTAAATTTATGATGTTTAATTGGTGAAAAATGTTAAAAAAGAAATAATTTATTAAATAAACAAATTTGGTTTCTAAAACTAAAAATGGGCTCACAGTTGGCCCTAATCATTAAGTAACCACCCTTTCTCCAAAAAAACTTAAACATGAAATGGTGAACACAAATTAGGGTTATTTTAAATATATAGTATTTCAAAACTAATAATTAATCTCACCTAACACCAAATAAAAGGATTGTTATTTTCAAATTAACTGGATCAAAGCCATGACGTGAAATGAAAAAAAACTGGGTGTGAGATCCCCTTTCACAATTTTTGGGATGAACTTCCTATAGAATATTGTGATACAAACTTTGGTGAAATTTGATACAATAATGGGTATTTATTGGCTTTCCATATATTTATCCAACATAAATTTCTATGGGAAGGAAATAACTCTTCATATTGTGAATTGACCCCCAATTTTCCACAATAGAAAGGAGGATGAATATTCTATTTCGCCAACATCTCAACCCTGGATATTATTATTCTAAAAGAAATCATATCTTGATCAAATTATTGAGTGTTAGTGAATAATCATCCGCATAGACATTTCTATTATGGGGGAAGACACAGATGTGTTTCCTGGGGATTTTAATGGTCTTCCCCCTAGCCGATAGGTTTAATTCTCAATTGATCTTATACCAAGAGTATTACCATTATCCATGACTCTAGATAGAATGGATGTTATGGAACTTGATTATTTTTGTGAAAAAACTATATGATAATCTATATAAAGGGTTTTTATGCCCAAGTGGTTCACCATGAGGTGCACTAGTTCTCTTCGTCATGAGAAAGGAATAATCAATACACTTTTTCATTGATTATTGTGAGATCAAAAAGATCATGGTAAATAAAAAGTATCATCTTATAGAGATTGATTACATGTTTGATCAGTAGCACGTAGCACAATATCTCTCCAAGGAGGATCTATAGTCGGGATATTACAATGTTAGGGTGAAGAAGGAGAATATTCCCAAGACTACTTTTGATAAAAGGTATGAGGACTATGAGTTTATTATAATGCCTTTAAAACTCACAATCGCTCTAAAAATATTTATCAATATTTGTAAAGAGAGTATTTATATATTACATTTAAACATTTGTACTAGTATTTATATATAATATTCTAATATTATACAAAACTGAGGAGGATAATGAGGAGCATCCGAGTACTATGCTAAAGACCTTATGAAAGGATAATCATTATGCAATGTACAAAAATGTGAGTTCTAGTTAAACGATGTCTCATTATTGGAGTGTATCTTCATAAGAAACATGATATAAATAGACCCATAAGAAAGAGTAGAAATTTATGGATTAATGAGGCTATCATCTGTGACATATATCTATAGTTTACTTGGATTAGTTGTGTGTCATCATCGAATTGTGATAAATTTCTCATGATTTTAAAACCCTATAACCTATTTAACTTGTAAGGGAGTCATGTTTTTATAGAATGATGAATGTGAAGAGATATTCATGGATTTCAAAAGGAGTCCTATCACTGTCCAAGTACTCACGCTATCCATAATTCAAGAACATTTAGTGGTATTCAATGATTCTTCGAAGAAGTGATTGGTTTTGTGTTAATGATGAGTGAAAAAGACATCACCTATGCTTCGAGAAGGATGAATGTTCAAAAATAGAACTACCAAACACATTATTGGGAGTTGACTACAGTGATCTTTTCTTTGAAAATATTATGACATTATCTTTTTGTGGATAAGTGTGAAATATATACAGATCACAATAGTCTCAAATATATATTAAAAATGAAAGAGATAAATATGTTCCAATGAAGATGGTTATAGGTGATCAAGGACTATGTCTACTCAATTCACCACCATCCTAGTAAAGAAAATAATGTGGTAGATTCTCTATGTATAAAGGATCCAATAATTCAATCATTAATGATAATTTAAAGGGATCTAAAATAATTTTACATGAAGATGATGGATAAGATAATGATAAAGGAAGGAACATCATAAATCCTTTCAAAAATTATTACCCAACCATATGTTTTGAAAATGATAAAGGATTCATAGAGATATGACATGGAACATAGATTAAATTAGAAACTATAAGAAAGGGTAAATCCTCAAATTTCAATGGTAATGAAGAAGGTGTTGTAATATTAATAAAAGACACTATGTACCATCAAATCTTGAGTTAAATAAGGATATATTTGATGATGAACATAGATCAACCTTCTCTACCCATCATGGATTCATAATGATGTATCGATATCTCAGAGAACACTATTGGGGGGAAAATATGAATAAGGAGATGAGGGAATATACATCAATATGTCTTGTATGTCATCTAGTGAAGTCATAATTGAAAAAACCTAAGGGGATGATGAAAACATTAACAATACCTATAGAGAAATGAAAAAACATCAGCATTGACATTGTGACTAGACATCCGAAGACATCCATAGGAAACAATGCTATTTGGGTTGTGGTGGATCGTCTTACAAAGAATACACACTTCATTTAGATTTTAATATAATTCTCACAAGATAAACATACATTGATATATATATATATATTATAATTGGTTATCCTGAATGGAGTACCACTATCAATTGTATTTTATCGAGATCTGAGATTCACACCCATGTTCTTGAAAGGTCTCAAATATGATCTAAACACGGAGATAAACATTATTATGCCCTACCATCCTCAAACTAATGGCCAATTTGAGTGGACTGTTTAAACACTAGAAGACATGATGAGAGCATGTTCTATGGACTTTAGTGGAGGAAGGGATCAACATGTTCCACTAGTCATGTTATCATACGACAATAGCTTTCACTCAAGATTCTAAATATCTCTCTATGAATCCATTTATGGGAAGAGGTGTAGAACACATGTATTATAATTTCTCGGACCCAGATGCCACATTATGGCGCCATGATCCTAGTTGTCTACATAGCCTCAAGAATATATCTTCAAACTCCAGAGGCTACTGACTAGCATCGAGGGCCTAGGTGAGTCTATGGGGAGACTATGACCACATTACCAGAGTATCACAGTAGATGTCAAATATATAATAAATAGAAAATGAGAAATAAACAGTATCCAAATAAAAGTAAGAAAAGTAGGAATATACATATCAATAATAATAAGTGTCTCATATATAAAATGATTTAGATGATACAAGTATATAGAAAGAATCCAAGTCAATACATGGAAATATAGTACAATACATGTATCGCAAAAAGAATAAAATACCAAAAGGTATCCCAACATCTCAAGCCACAACTTGGTCTCCTAATATATATCCATAGTCAAAAACCTATACTAGGGTGCTTACCCCTATAATAACCTTCAATAATATAATCTATTTGGGTCCCCAAGGAGTCCCAAATAAAGTGTGAGATAAACATCCCATTAGGTAACCATCCAGGCCTATATAGTTCTAACAAAAATTCTAAAAAAGTGATAGAAAGTGTAAAAAACCAATAAGTAAGTGATTATGCTCATAGTATAAGTCTACTCTAGTAAAAAAACCAAACATCCCTCAAGGATACCTATAAAAGGGAGTCAAATTCTAACAAGGAAGCTATAAACAAGTAAACAAGTCACATGGACACTCTATACATCCATCTGTAATAGGAAACCCAAAACTACACTATATAAATAATTCAAATATCCAACGGCCTCATCGTATAGTGAAGTGTAGACTGAAAGGTCCAGATCTAAGGTTTCGACATACCAGGGAATCCATGTAAAATAATTCTAGAACACAGAGGGCTAGATCCAAGGAGCATTTCCAAGGAATCCCATCGAGTCCCATTGGCAGCCCTGGTGGATACATGGTTAGGCCATGGTTGGTGTCCTAGGAGCATGGTAATAGAAATTCTTATGAGAGCCCAAGAAATCTGGATCCACGGGGTAGTAATGCCCGAGGAATCCCACAAAATCATGACCCGAGGGGCAGAATCAAACCAAGGCATCCACAACCCCATTCTAGATCTATGGAGAGAAGTCTGTGACGTCTATCAAATCATTCATTCAAGCATTGAAGCATTTAAAATTAACATTCATAAACATGTGAGTATACCCACTAACATCATCAAGCACAAGCCATGAGTATACCGACTAATGCAAACCATTTATCACATACCATGCATATGGGCCTACCCTCCAACATAGCCCATTTTGTGTGCCTTCAGTCATTTCATATATATATACAATCCCATATTATCTATTTAACATTCCAATATATCAAAATAGTTAATTAATAACATGAAATTCATTACGCAAGGAGGCAATGCATCTCCTATAAAAGATACTCAAGCTAACAATGCATAAAAAGGATTATTCTAACAAGGAAAGCACAATAAAACACCCCTTGGGTGGTTTAAACTGGCATACAAATGTTATTTCTGTAAGGTGCACCCCTTGGGTGACCATGAAACAATAAATGGGTACCAAAAAATCTAAATGGAACCTATGGTCAACCTCACCAGGTATAACTATAGCAACTAAAATCTACTCGCTAAAAAACTATAGCTCTCTAGAAAATCTGATGGAAGACGTAAAGGATGAATGCCCAAAAAACACCAAGAAAATACCGATGAAGGTATAGACCACGTACATCACCCTTGTAATAGATATCTCATTTAGTATTGAGTCTTGATTCATCCTGGTTCGATATAAATATGAAGAATAGATGGAGAATGGAATATTTTGGAATATTAGCCTAAATCCAAATACCAAAGTTGTTATTCGGAAGAATCAATAATGACTAAAAAGGAATTCAGGACTTACCGTTGTGGATCTGATGATACAATCGATGATCAAAATAAAGGTCAAATAAAGACTCATGCTCGATCCCTAGCTTAGGTTCCAACGGGAAGATCCACAGAGGGGTTGTTTTGTGTGGAGAAGAAAACCCCCTTGGTTTTAAAAGTAAAAAGAGTTTTAATTTAAATTTTATAAAAACAGACACAGTAGTGTCTCATGGTTTACCCGCATGGTTTCCCAAACCTTATTGAAAACGTGTGCACATCACTTTCTAGTTAAGGGGCACATCACACGGTTACCCTACATGAGTTTACTAAATGTGTGAAAGCTGTGTGAAATTGTCTATTAAGAACCTAAAATTTTTCAAAATCGTTGCACAGTTTAGTCTAACCAAGCGTAGGTCATGTGCATACTATGTTCCATGTCATTTTCAGCCTAAAACATTGTTTCGTCCTCCAAAAAATCCCCACACACCTCCAAAACACCCATGATACAGTTAAAAACCCACATAATTCCATAAAAATCATTTAAACAAAAAATAAAAGGAACATTACTTCATATGAAAACCCGAGTTCCAATAATCTTCCCCCTTATAGCAATTTGTCCCCAAATTTCTCAATTAAGGGTGGTTAAGATGTGTTTGAGAATAACTTCGGCCACCAAGAACGTACATCAGCCACCCTCTCCCAAGTCTTATCACGTAAATGGCCATGCTGCCATAACACCCATACTAGAGTAACTGACCAGCCTCAATGAACCTTCATTCTCCTCTCAACTATATGAATCAGATTCTTCTAAAAGGATGCATTAACTTGAAGCTTTATCTCCTTAGGGTGAAAAACATGAGACGGATGTAAGTGATAACAGTGTAGCTGAGATACATGGAAGAAATCATGAATGGCTTGGTAACTCTAAGGTTACTTCAACCGATAGGCAACCGACATGACTCTCTCTAGAATCTGAAATTGCCCGAAATTTTTGGGTGAAAGTTTACCCTATCTCTTGATCTTCCTGACTCCAAACCTTGGGGAAACATGTTAGAAAACTCGATCACAAACCTCAAACTCTATTGATCATCTGCGGTGAACAACGTATGATTTTGAATGAGACTGTGCAATATCCATCTACTTCTGAATCAACCGGACATGCTCAAAAGTCACTTGTGCGAGACACGGTCCCAGTAAAGCTGCCTCTCAGAACTTTAGCAAGCATAGGGGAGAATGACATGCCCTACTATATATATATTCTTAAGGTGCCATTTGTATCATCTTTTGATTACTATTATTGTAGGTGAACTCAACTAGGGGAATGTGCCTCTACCAAGATACCCTAAAATCCAGGATGCATGCTCACAGCATTTCCTCAAGAACATATATCGTACGCTCTGATTAACCATCAGTATGAGGGTGTTATGATATTCTTAGAAGCACCTGTGTACCCAATGCACTCTAAAAACTCTTCTAGAAACGAGACATAAAATTGTATTCCCTATTTAACATGATAGTGTGTGTGACCCCATGAAGTCATAACACCTCTCAGATTTACAACATTCGAAGATCTTCAACACTAAAGGTCTCCTTTATTAGCAAGAAATGTGCGTCCATTTTAAGAAAATCAACAAAAACCCACACACCATCATCACCTCATGGTGATATCATCAAATCAGTCATGAAATATATCAGGAAATCATCCCATTTCCTCTATGGCATAGGTAACTGCTGTAAAATAAGAGTTGGTCGCTGATGTTCTGCCTTCACCCTCTGACAAGTGGAACACCTAAAGACAAAACAAGCTACCTCTCACTTTATTCTCGACCACTAGTACCAATGTCTCAAGTCACGGTACATCTAATTAACCCCAAGATTCATTTTTCAAGTTGAAGCAAGAAATTTCCACATAAATTCCCCACGTATATATATTTGAATCCAGGCACTCCCATGGATACACAAGATCTCATCAGCGCCTACTGTCCAACCAATAGGATGGTACTCATCTACCACACCTTCTTGTATAACTAGGCCCTAAAAATATGATAGGTGCCACATCCTAACTCTGTCATGAACTTTAATATTCATATCAAAAAACAACTCCATAACCATCCACACACCACTGACCTATTTTATTTCATATATCTAAATCCTCTTACTCAGTGCATTGACAACATCATTTCCCTTGCCAAGAGTGTGTGCAAGCTCAAATTCAAAAGAATATAGGTACTCCACCCACATTCAGTTCATAAAATTTAGATCATTATGTGTAAAGATATATGTGTGGGTTTCGTGGTCTATGTACACCAAAAAATGCAATCCTAGTAAATAGTGCCTCCAAAAGTGCAACACATGAACAATTATATCCATCTCTAGATCATGCATAGGGAAATTCCTCTTGTGAGGCCTTAGCTATTGAGGCTTTTATATTGTGACTCGATCTCCATACATCAGCACTACCCCCATCCCAATACCTAAAGTGTCATAGTACACCATGTATCTATTGCCTTGCTCTGGAAGTATCATGACTAGTGCTGACGTTAACCACCACTTCAATTCCTGAAAGGTTCTCTCACAATATTCTGACCACACAAACTTCACACCCTTCTTAGTTAATCCTGTCAAAAACACTGCTATGCTTGAGAATTATTTTATAAAATGATTGTAGTAGCCATATAACCCCAAGAAAATCCATATATAAAAAACTTTCTTGGGTTGTTCCCAGGGAACTACAACTCTTACCTTCTCTAGGTCCAATGACACTCCTATCTCTGAGATAATGTGACCCATGAAGTGAATTTGATCCATGAAAAAGTGTCACTTTTTAGGATTAACATATAAATGATGCTCTCTCTGTGTATTCAAAATGCTCTCAAGATGGTTGTCATGGTTAGGTCTATTGTGAGAATACACCAAGATATCATCCATGAAAACCACACAAAAAAACGAGTCCAATTAAGGATGGGACTACCAGTTCATCAAAGCCATAAAAACCATTGGCATGTTCGTGAGACCGAACGACATAACCCAATACTTGTGCAATCCATACCTTATACAAAAGGATGTATGAGGTTTTTTTGTAGGTTGAACCCACACCTGGTGATAACCTAACCTGAATTCAATAATTAAGAACAATAGATCTCCTCGAAGATGATCAAATAGGTCATCTATCCTTGGAAAAGGATATCGGGTTTTAACCATCAGCTAGATCAATTTCTCATAATCTACTAATAGAATAAGAGTTATGTCCTCCATTATCACAAAAATTACCGGATAACACCATGGAGAAGTACTAGGTATAATAAAACCCTAGCATCTCCAAATCCTTTGGCTACCTTATAAGATCTTGTAAATCTTTCGTATCCATCATGTAATGAGGAATGGATACTGGCATAGCTCTTGGCACTCGCTTGATAGAGAAATCCCCCTCTTTCATAAGAGGTAAACCAGAAAGGTCATCAGGAAAGATATCACTAAAGTGCTCCACCACTAGAGGAAATTATGTCTGACCCAATCCTTGATCATCCAGAAACTAACTAGAAATATCAGCTATCATCCCACCCAGCGCACGATGCTCGGGTCCATATCTACTCACCTAGACATCCCATTCACCCCTGTGAATAAAAAATGAACCACCTTGGGATGCGAATGTCACTCTCTAGTGATTGAAATCAATATATTTTCAATAAGATACAAGCCATTGATTTTTTCACTTCACATAACATATACAATGTGAGTTTGACCCTTCACTCTCAAGGTGACTACAGATGATGAAAAATACCAAACGTTTTCTCTAGACACATCTATATAGCATGTGGCCTGCCATCCCATGAAAACATAGGATGTTGTTGCTACTGGAACACCCATGTTGGATCTTCCATATTCAAGGTTGGATGTAGTGATCCCTGTATTGTCTGCATATACCAAAATAACCCCTCACAGAACTATTCCTCAACACCTTTTTCCATAATAGCCTCAGGTGCCAGAGTTGGCACTTATAGATGGATCAACTGGTATCCCATGGCCCATTGTCTCTGATGTATAGTCATCACCTCAATTGCGGCCTACAACTGGAGGTCGACATGGTGGCATGTCTCTACTATTCCAAACACATGCATCATGAAAGAACAACATCAATACACAAAGCTCAATGTGTTGGATAGGTCAAAACCCTCCTAGAAACCAAGTTAAACCCACAACCTTATACTAAAGTCAGGATTGTATCATGAATATCCAATGAACAACTAGAAACATTGCCTCTTTACCGCAAAAAAAATTGGTCTAGGTCATGTATTTACTTTTCATTCAAGTTCCATTTTTGTGTCACATTCAGTTATTGAAGAAAGTTTACAAATTGTTTAACAATTTACAAATCCATGAGGTCCCATAACACCTCATGAACCCAAAACATGGTTCATATTAAAAAAATATATTTAAAAAGTTCATTTAAAATTACATTTCACTAGTGACTCATTTCCCAATTCATAAGGGCCACTACTCCTTATAGATTGAAAGATGACGTCACACCTTTATCTGTTGCACCCAACTAACACAACAGTAGACAAAACTATAATATCAACCATCACAACAACATGTAGTATCTAATTAATCCTAGATGGTTTGGAATAATGCATGGAATTTGATTTTAAAAAGTGTCTATATGATTCATGAGATGCAACACATCATCTCATCAGGTTATAATTGAAATTGAACCCACAATTTCATCAATAGTAATAGAAGAAATCAAGTGTGTCATCTAATGGTGAAATCTAGTCAACTGTAATTGTCAAAATCTCGAAATTCAAAAATCAATTTGAGGAAAATTGGATTTTTCCTGTACACGGGGTAGCTACTCCGAGGTACAGTCTACTACCAAACACCATTCTCTTCTTATCTATGTCTAATGTCTCCAAACAGTAAGCCAAATTACAATGGAAACCCCCTATTATACCACCTTTTAATATCTCGGGCTTGAATGCCACCTTATGGTGCCCAAAGCCCCATTGGCCACATTGACTCAAGCAAATCGCCCAAAATGTCAGAGCATCCTACTAAAAGCGAGGGCCTAGGTGAGTCTATAGTGATACTTTTCCTTATTACGAGAGTATCACATAGAAACTAAAACATATAATAAATAGAGGAAGTGAAATAAATTGCAGAAAATTTAAATTAAGACATGTGTAAATATATATATCAATTACAAGATGTGTCTCATATACAAAATGATGCAGATGATAGAAGTATTTAAAAAGAATCCAGAATAGTACCTGTCTATATAGTACAATACATGTATCCCAAAATTAATAGAAGATGAAAATGTATCCTAGCATCATAGGACTCCTCATGGTATCATTCTCCACTTCTCTAAATCCATAATCAAGGACATGTACTAGGGAAATTTCCCCTATCATCCCTATAATCATATAATCTTTTTGGGTCCCCAAGGAGGCCCAAACAGGGTGTAAGATAAACATATCAGTAGGCAAACACCGAGGTCTATACAATTATAACAGTAATTATACAAATGTTTTAGCAAGTCTAAACAGCCAAGAGGTAAGTGAGTATGCCCATATCAAAATTATGTTGCACTAAAAAAACCAAACAACCCTCAAGGCTACCTGCAAAAGAGATTCAGCTTTAAACAAGGTATCTATAACCAAAAAAACAAGTCACATGGCCACACCATACCTCCATCTGTAATATTCAACCCAGAACCAAGATTTATAAAGAAGTAAAATATCTCAAGGCCTCGTTGTATAGTGAATTGTAGATCGCAAGGATTGGATCGAAGGTGTCAACACACCAAAGTATCCATGTAAAATAATTTTAGACCACAGAGGGCCGGATCCAAGGAGATTGTCCAATGAATCACATCGAGTCCCATGGGAATCCATAGTGGAGAATCGGTTAGGCACATGTAGGGTTCCTTAGATAATGGTAATAGAAACTTCAATATGAGCCCATGAAAGCTGGATCCACGAGGTAGAAAGGTTGGAGGAATCCCACAAAATTATGACCCAAAGGGAAGATTAAACCAAAGGAGTCCACTACCGTATTCCAGATACATAGAGAGAAGTCCATAGACTTCATCAATTCATTTATTCAAGAATTCAAAATTAACATTCATAATCATGTGACTATACCCTCTCACATCATCAAGCACAACCCATTAGAATACCAACTACTTCAAACCATTTATCACTTACCAATCATATTGACCTACCCTTCCACATAGTCCAGTTATCATTCCATTAGTCATTTCATATAGGTATATCTATCCATATTATCTATTTAACATGCCAATATATCAAAATAGTTAAGGCATATCATGATATTCATTAATCAAGGAGGTAGTACATCTGCTATACGAGCTACTCAAGCTATCAAAGCATTAAAATTATTCCTCTAACTCAGAAAGCACAAGAACACAACCCTTGGGTGGTTTAAACAATCATAAACATTATTTTCTTATGATGCACCCCTTGGGTGACCATGAAACAAGAAAGGAGTGCCATTACACTATAAAAAAACCTATGGTCAACCTCACCAGATCCAACAACAACAACTAAAATCTATTCTCTCAAAAATAAGTCCTTTCCAGAAAGTATGAAGGAATTCTTAAAGGAAAAATGATTAAAAAACACTATGAAAAGCTAAAATATGGTATAGACCACTAACCTCACCTCAATAGTAGACAACTCATCCAACATCGAATCTTGATTGGTTCTGATTTGGGAGAAATCTAAAGAATGGATAATGAATAGAATATAATGATATATGATATTAAATCCAAACAACACAGTTATTTTTATAAGGAATCAAGAAAGACTAAAAATAATCGAGTACCTACCAATGTGGATTCGATGAGACAATCAGTGATTGAAATGGAGGTCGGACGGAGGCTCCGGCTCGATCCCAAGCTTAAAGGCCAAAGGGAAGCTCCATGGAGGGGATGTTGTGCATGGAAAAGAAAAACCACCTTGGGTTAAAAAAGAAAAAAACAATTATTTTAAAATTATAAAAAAATCACATAACAGGGTCATATGGTTTACCCACATGGTATTTCGAACTGTGTAGAAACTGTGCACACCTCACTACCTAGGAAAGAAGAACTTCACATCATTACCCCCACATAGTTTGAATAACTATGCACAATCCATTCAAAATCATCTATTAAGAACCTGAAAATTTTTACACCCCTAACACAATTTAGGCTAACCATGCAAAGGTCATGAAATAACCATGCTCTAGGTCATTTTTATCCCAAAACATGGTTCCGACCTCTGAACAAGTGTTAGACACCTCCAGAACAACCATGATCAAGTTAAACACTCACATAAGGCCATAACAAGGCATTAAAACCGAAAAGAAAAGAAATAATATATCATATGAATGAATGGGGTCTTACTTGAATATTGGGATAACATTGGGGAACAAAAACTTCTAGGTCCTAAAATGGTCAAGAAAATGCTGGAAAATGTTAATATGATCGGGCATCACGTCAAGGAGACTTTGTGTCGACTAAAGAGTTATGCTAAAAATCATCGAAGCAAACTAAAATTTGATGTTTGGGAGATGATATTACTCATCATATCTATATGGAAAAAATTGATGATATTTGAGAAGAAGGGGAATCTTAGTCAAACATTCATCATCTCCTTTGAGATCATTGATCTCATAGGAGCACTGGCCTACCAACTGGCACTCCCACCTAACTTATATCAAGTACATATGAATTCCATGTAACCCTCTTAATAAATTACATACCAAACCCCTCACATGTAATCAATCTAGGGATGATAACACTATAGAATGACCATTCTTATGAATTGTAGCAAGTAAAGATCTGAGATCATAGATATAAATTTCTAAAAAATAAGACAATGCCCCTTGTCGAAGTGCTATGGAGAAACCACATGTTTGAGGAAGTGACCTGGGAACCAGATGATTTGATGTAACATAGTTACCCTATTATATTTTTTATGGGAAATAAAAAATTTTGGGAAGAAATTTCTTAATGGGGAATATTGTAATGACCTAAATTATTAAAAATATAATCCCCCTTCTAATTTTAATTAAAATTCTTATTATGTAATATGATTATAGAAAACACATTCAATTATTTAGGATTTTAAAAAACCATTAATGTATCATTTCCATTGATAATATATCCATTCATTAGTGATCACATGGTTAGTATAAAAATAGGGGTTTAAAAAATCCAATTGATAGAGATAAAGGAAGTGATGACAATAACAAGTAGGATTTAACCCTTTAAAGCCCATTTATCAGGGCTTTTGATGGAGGTAGAATCACTAGAATTTTACCTTTACTAAGCCCAAGCTGAGATTTATCAACTTAAGCATGATATAAACCATTTATGGTAGAAGTTTCTGCTAATAGATATCACATCCCAAACCATGTGTGTTGAACCACCCCATTAAAGTCTCACCATCGCGCACCATACTCTTGGGGAGTTTGTTTGTGTATTAAAGGGATACGTATAAATACCAAAGAAATATGAGTATTTACATTATTTTTTTATAATACTGAATATATTTTCATATTATTATTATTATTATTTTGTAAATGATTCTTATTTTGATTCAATAAAACCTAAATAGTATTTTTTGGTTAAGATTCAAATTCTATTAAAGAATTTATTTTAATGAATTAATATTTTTTTAAATAAATATTAGTTTAATAAAATATTATTATTAAATAATATTTATCAATTATATATGATAATATAATTTTTATATTGTAAATTGTAAATATTTATATGGGTTCAAAAACATATATTGTCAAAAAACCCAACATTCCTCAATAAATATCTATTCTTATGTGATATTGAAAATTCATATATTTATAAAATCATTTTGATAAAATGAATAATATTTTTTTAATTAGAATGTTGAAATTATCCAATGGTGAATTTTACAAAATAATCTGAGATAGCTGAATTTTTTGAGTAAATATAAATTCCATAAAACTATACGGTGTGTATTATGACATCATGATGACAGAAAATTGATGTAATAATTACTATAAATGGTATCCATGACCAAATATGAGTTTCTACTTTAACATAACGTGATTTGATGTTTATTTTAACAATTTTATAAATCCATTATAAATCCTCCAAAACCATTAATATATTTTACGGTTCTAAATCATTTCTTTAACAGTATGACTCACCTTCATATAAGCAAGGACCTTATTTTATTATGTTCAGTCATTGTCCTTATAAATAAATTACTACCACAACCATTTGGTAGAAACCTTTGGAAAAAAACATGGGATGGTTAGTGGTTTTGGTTTTTTTATGTAGAGTCTAGAACCTAAATAATAAATAAATCCCCCACTTTTCCTATATAAAATTACCCAAGCTACCATTTCTCTCTCATTAACCCATGTTTATGAATTTTTAAGTGATGCTGTTATGCTGTTGAAATTTCACCACAATTTTCCATGACAAAATAATTGTGTTGTGAATACCATACAAATTTCTTATCAGGGGTATTCAACATTAAAATTTTATACCTCTTTGACATGGTCCTTACGTGTATTTATTCAGCACTCCTTGATTATGGAATAAATTATGAATATGGATGAATTAATTTCATATGACCTATGTGGCACACATAAGAATGATAATAAAATGAAATTGATGAGTGATCCCAAAATTATATAATGCTCTAATGTATTGGGTAATATTCAGTATCATGAGATGTAATGTTGGGATATGGAGGGAACAAGATTATTTTATGGGGCTTTTTGCAGTATGATGTCTCGATGGTTTATCATTGAACTGTGTTTATGATGTAGTGTTCTATGTTTTTTTCACATTTCCCTTGTTATGATTATCATGCTATAACTTGTATCATTTTTCATGTATATTATTCCTACTATTTTTATACCCAATTGATATTCTTATTGTTTAAAATGTGTCACTATATTTCATATTTCTTACCCTACTAGACTTTATATCTCACACCTTTTTTATGTTTTTTCCGGGTTATCTAGTGTAGTTTTAAAACCCATAGAATTTTAGAAGCATGTTAATGGATTTTTCAATAAATTTTTTCTATCCCATGTTTGAGACGTCATTATATGTTCCTAACTCACAAATACAGTAGATTTCTAAATCTTTTCAGTAATATTGTGTGTAATTTTATATAATAAATCATCAATTAGTGTGTAATAATGAACAGGGTTCTTATGGTTATTTCCCTCATTCATTCTGTTGTATTTTATAAAAATATAGTAGAATAAAAAGGGAGATATTCATTAATAAGATACTATAATATAGTTTATTTTTATTGATGATGATAAATGGAGAGATGATTTTATAGTTGCTGATGTTAAGTCTTAAAGAGATATTTCATTGATTAACATGTTTCTAAAAAATTAAAATGATGATTTTAATGGTTTTTATCTAGACTTAAGAGTATATTATTATTTGGTATAATTGATCATTTTTTCAGTTTTTGTGGATCTATATTTTAAGTGAATTTAAAAAGGGGCATCTTTGAGTTAATCCCAATTATCAAATGGTCAAAATTGCATTTATATTACACTGAGATTTAGAGAACTCTCATAAACCCCATTATATCTAATGGTGTGGTGTTTAGATGGGATTCACATAAGAGTAATACTATGATTTATTTCATGAGATAAATTATTCTATGGATTTAGATTTTTTTTCATGGTTTATTTATTTACCACTTTCTCATGGAAGAGTTGATGGATATTTTTGAGTTGAGGGAAGATGTAATTGAATATATTTTTTAAATTAAACTGCATCACCATAATAAGGATGTGGGTTTTCCATGATATGAATGTTTCTTAGGCAAAGTGACTCTTTAATGTAAAATAAGACATATGATATTATTTGGTTACAATATGAAAGAGTTAAGATATACGAGATTCAAACTCTTTTAAAATACATTGTTCCACAAAGGGTGTCTTTGAAGGATTACAATGATCTGATTGATTCATGAAGTTTAGATTGTAAAAATGTATTATTGTGTTGTTTTATGAGATAAATGATCCCACATTGAAAGAGAACATCTCAAGACATAAAGTTATTATTAATGTTGTAGAATACTTTCCTTGATAGTTCATTATATAAATATATTTGATACAATTTGGTCCATTTCCTCATAATGAATTTTTTATTCTGTAACTTGTGTTCCATTGATACAGGTAGATATGAGTTGATATGGTGTTCAAACTTTAATTCAATATTCCACATTCCAAGGGGGTTTATTTATAATTAATTATAAGTTTTTGTATCTTTTGGATATAAAAATCATAAAATTAGGGAATCAGTCATGACATATGGCATGTTTTAATTATTAATAATAGTGTGTCTCTGTGGAACCAATAAGTGAGAAGATATTTCAAAATCACAAGTTACCCTATTATTCATTCCATGGAGAGTTACATGGAGGGATTGATTGATATTTGAGGAGAAGAATATTGGTGAACACATGATCCAAATTCTGTAGTCACTTCATGTAGAAAAATTGAAGATTGATTGACTTTTTGACTCTTTTCTTTTAATTTTCTTCTTAGGATTTTAAGGAAATATACTTGATCCCTTCTATGTTTTTATTGATAATAAAATTGGAAAACATTTGGTGATATCTCAACCATTACACATAGGTAATTACACCCTTGATAATAAGAGTTATTGATCGTTACATTTTTCCATTTTTTGCATGTGTGTTCATTCTCACACATTCTCATGTCATTATATCCTCACCATTGAGATCATTTTTTCAATAATTACAATGGGATAGTGATATGAGAGTTGGTGTTTTTTGTTAATATTGATTCATCCCCTACCAATGTTGTCTTACTCTCATAAAGGCCTTTAAATGAGGCTAGTGGTTGATAAAATCTTTGTAGGGTCAAACAATTGTGTTCATAATGTAATTGATCAAGGACTATAGACTACCGCTTCCTGTTTATATATTTTTTTGGAATTAAAATTTTCATTATTCAAGTTCAATAGAATATGTATAATAACAATGATGGATGATAAGTAGGAATCATAAAGGTATCTATGGTTCATTATTTTAAATGACTAATTTTGGAGATTTTATGATTAAAAATGGTTCATGATAGGTATCCAATTAAATTTTTATAAATTATGTGTTTATATAATTGTTATTTGTGATTATAAAACCCTGGTACATGATTTCATTCTTCAAAAGTGGTTTATGATTCATTTTATAATCATTTTTTATATTATTTTATATTGGATATTATTATTGGAATAAAAATTAATTATTTAGTGATGAGTTGGTTAATTCGATAATAAGAGAATTGAATCCCAGTATAGTAAAACTTTATTTAATATACTGTAGAGTTCAGAGGATGAAAATTTAATAAAATTATTATCAAATGTGGAAGTATATAACTTTGGTATGCCACTTGATAGAATGATTTATGGAATTGTTGGTGAGGGTTGGGGGATAAAGTTGTAGAGAGTTAGATGGTTTGGACATTTTTACATGGGTTTATGCCATATTATAGAGATACAATACATTGAGAAGTATGTTGCAAGAGAGGGTGTCGAGTTATATTTGGTTGTTTTATATTGACATAGGGGCCAGGAAAAATATTATATGAGTGTGTGTACCGTTCTATCATTATCTATTTTAACCTCAACTTAGGTGTGATACATATTGATAACTAAGAGGATGTTCCTGTATGATTATAATGATAGAATCTAATCCAAGGTAGTTGCCAAGATGCAATCATTAATAGTTTCTAGAGGTTAAATTATGAATGCTTAGAGAA
This sequence comes from Viscum album, assembly GCA_963277665.1. Lineage (NCBI taxonomy): Eukaryota > Viridiplantae > Streptophyta > Magnoliopsida > Santalales > Viscaceae > Viscum > Viscum album. The sequence goes on from OY728151.1 coordinate 574,336,951, forward strand.
GTGATGATTGCACATGGTGTCTAACCATTGGATCACTCCATGTTGGACCAAGTATGTTCCATGTATGTTTTATCTTAAAGTAAAATTTTAAATTCTTTAATGATTTCCAAAATATGACTACTGAATAGTTTAATCTGTATATTTTTCGAGATTTCACCCAGTGGTAAATTTTTCTCCACTATTTTAGGCCACTTATGAAACATTTATTGAATTTTTTATTATTTAGATTCATTTTATAATTGGATAGGTTCCAAAAAAATGTATAAAGATAACATGAGGTTTATTACTCTCCTTGTGACATATTATGATATGTTGTGAGACCCTCACATTATTTACATAGATTATAACACCCACATAGATCCAAGGGGAAATTCTTCTAAATAGGGTATGCAGTTTTTACTCCCCTTATCCTAATAAGGATTGGGAATGTAATATTGTTTTTTTGAGTTTGAAACTTTCCCTTATATTTGGAACAATTCCTCCACCCATTGAGTTGAAAGTCCCTCAATTGGTCCGATTTTCCTTGAGAAGGTACAAGTTCTTTGTATGGGGTTAGTACTCCCTAGACCATCATGTATAACATGGAAATGTGTATGTACCCCCTACAAAGTTTGTGGGATGGTGTGTTTTATGAATTATCATGTAATTCAGATATAGTGGGTCTCATGATTTATTAGATGCCATAGGTTTTTTACGGTGTATGCTAATTATGTATATAGGATGTGATGTAGTGATTTTATTACTTATTTAACTATATCAATAATTAAATCATATCTAAGTCATTTATCCCATTTCCATCAACTTTTGGTTCTGATCTGACTCTTCATTTCATTTATCCATTTTTTTGAAGTGTCATTCATGGTATTTGTATGATCACATCATTATGGGCCTTTTTCCCACACATTTTATTCTATATAGATGAAAAAAATCAAATCGGGATTATAAAGGAAATATAGTTTATGAACATAGAATTTAGCGGTATTTGGAAGTGATTTTAATTGGGAATTCTTGTTTTCTGACATATTAAGATGTAGAAATACCCTTTTAGTCATTATAAAATTTTATTCAAATTAAGATATTAAGTTTATGAATTTTCTCCCATTTATTTAGTTTTCATTTATTTTTTTGGGTTTTGGAATTGGTTTATGTATATTAATTTATAGATTTTGATCATATCTTATTTTCCATTGGTAATTTTCTTTATGAAGACATGTTTCTATGTGTAGGATTGTTAGGGTAAATCCTTTTATGTGTGTGATATTTCGACTTCATGCTAGTAACCAACCCGTGGACTATTGGAGATTTTATTAGGGTTGCATAGTTCAAGAATCATTTAAATAAAGTGATATATTAGATGGCCAAGTCATGGAAGAGAGGTATCAATGTGGGTTTTTTTCAATAGATAAGGTTCAAATTATTTTTTTTATGAGATTTAGTTTTGGAAACTTAGGATAAAGGTATCATGTAGTCTTGAGTTTTATTGTAAAATAATTAATCATGATATAGGTGTATAAGTCTATAATATCATTACATCCAAACCCTAATTACATATTATTCGACTCAAAACATTAAGAAATCATTCAAAAGTAACAAATTGGATTGTAAATTAATTATATAGAATGTTTATTCTTGTTCATCCATATCCTTCTTGAGTCAGATCACCAATATATGAATTATTAACCAATGTTTAATATTTATAAATAATGTATAACATCCCATGGAAAACTATTTAGGATTCCAAGGTATGGACTTGATGAGCTAATACCAGTGCATAAGTCTCATTCCATTGATTATTTGATTGATGAGGCTTCAATTTAGGGACTCAAAAAAGAGTCATCTAATCCATGGAAGTAAATGTAAAAACCTCTAAATGTTGAGTATATGTTGGATAATCTTCCCAATGTATAGGGGTATTATTCTCTACTTGTAAAATGAAGTATTATTCTAGTTTAAAAGAATTTGATGGAATGTAGGTTGAGTACTATTCATGAGTTTCAATAAAAGAGTCCACCTAGGTTGCAAATCGATCCCAAATCATAAGTCATATATGAATACTAATGGTTATTACTAGGTTATTCTTCTCTATTTGGATACCCTCTGATATTATTTTAGTGATGTATCCAATTTTCTTGCTGATTTAATGATTCATTGGGGGAATCAGACATTGGATACATGTTATGAGGATACTCATTTTAAGGAAGTGTTTGAGAACCTCTTTTGGTAGGATTAATACCTAGTGATGTTGAATAGCGTTATATTTTAGGAGCTACAATATGACCATCATGGAATCATGATAATAACTAAGTATGTGTTCAAGATTAATGTCATAATGTGTTATTCTATTTATCTTGTCCTTGATGGATTTTTACGACATTGGAAATTGAAGAATGGATTTTAGAGAGATCAAAATTTTGGTCATGACATTATGCATCACCACTTATGCTAAAATTTTAGAGAGCTCTCTTGCAGTTGATTTCCTCATTCAAGAGTTATAATAAATGAAAAGGGTAGGTTCTGAATTTTCTACACTAATGTAAAAAATATTTAAAATATAACACTTTCAAAATTAGTTATACTATAAAAACATTGAATATTAGTAAATTTTATTTTTAGCATCAGTTATATTTTAACAGAAAATGAAAATTGGTCTTTAATGTTAGTTATTTAAATATGAAATTTTGAAATTCTATTCAAAAAATTAAAATTTTCATCACATAACAATTTACACCTTTTCCCTTCATCTAGGAGAAACCTCTTCTAACAATTATTGGACACGACTTTCAAACTCCCCAATCGAAAAATGTTCCCCGAACTATTGATACTCTTCAATGTCACACTTACTCTATCATAAAGTTGTCATTGGTAATTCTATTTATGAGATCCTTTTTTATGAACCGTAAGTTAAATTCAACTAAACATTAGTTACACATTTCATATTATTATAAATTATATATATCTTATTATATATTTTTCGTTTGAATCATATAATTATTTTTTATGGTATCATTTATTGACATCTCATTATCTTTTTCAATCATATTTTTTGAATTTATGAAATTTAATATCTAGTATATATATATATATAAATTTGTGTAACATTATCTTAAAATTGGTGTACATATGAATTTTTTATTTTTTATTTAGACTAATTTTAGAAAATATTTTTTTGGTATAATTAATTTACAGTTTTGTGTTTTATTTTTAAAATTTTTATTTTTTTCCCTTTTGAAAATGTTTTTATTTATAATTTCAAATGATATATTTACTCTATTTATGTTTTATTAAATATATCTGAAAATTAATTATTAATTAAAAAATTGAAATTATTTTTTATTTTGAGAAATAAGATATTTTTTTATAATTTAAACATAATTTACTTTTATATATATGTACATATATATCATATATAGATATATAAATATTATTTTATTATGAATACTATTAGATAACTTATTAATATTATTTTCACATATATTGGAACATTTAGTAGACACATAATTTTTAAAATAATAAAAAAATAAGAAGATTGAAATAATGTATAAAAAGAATAACATTTACTGAATGTATGGTTTTGGTTTTCGTTGTTGTTCTTATTTTATTTATTATAAACCTATAGGTTTCACCCTTGTGGTGGTATGGGGAGGTCTTAGGATTGAGCCTCGTCAGGGTGTTTGTGTGTGTGTGTGTTTATATGTGTTTTGAATTTTCCCTTTCACCCTGAGTATTATAAATACTATTATTATTGATGTTTTTGTTTTAATTGTTTCTATTATTACTGGGTCTATTAAAAAAGAATTTTTTTCTCTAATGTTTTTCAAAATATAGTCAAATCTATGATTATAGTTATGATGTACAATAACTTATATTCATAATCTGATAGTTGTTATATATGATAATGAATTGAATTTGGATAATTTCTTGATGAATCAGTTATTAATATGACAAAGGTGTTGATGGGTTTTTTTTGTAATATTCTAAATATAATTTTCTAAATATTGAAATGTTAAATTTTTTATATATGATGTGTTTAAATTTTAGAAAAATATAACAAAAGAAAAAAAATATAATTTAATTTTCGATTGAATTAATAAAATTTATAGGCCTAAGATATAACATTGTGAAATAATTAACAATTTTGAAATATAATGATGGAAGTGTTTTTTAAAATGATAATTTTTATTAAATAAATGAAATTCTATTTTCTATTAAATATGAAGAAAATATTAAAGAACCAACGATTCAAAAAATATATTGTGATGTTCAAAAACTAGTATATCCTTATAGTTTGAAACATAAGGTTTAATATACTATGTTGGGATTGGTTGACTTGAAACCTTATAAATAATTGATTAAAAATAGTTTTATCAAATTTAAAGATCTATAAAAATTAATACTTTCATAAGACAATGATATACCACATTCAAATTATAATGTGAAAAAATATTTAGTCTAATGTGATTGAGTAAAAAAAGGATACATACAGGCCCACATGACTATGTATTATATCGAATGGAATAAGACATCTAGTAACCTTGTACACAAATTGGGATATCACAATATATGTTGAAATAAATATCATAGGATAATTCATATATTGTTATATATATCAAAACCTTTGGTTAATACCATATGAAATCTTCTTATATTTCGTTGTTTAAATTATGCAAAGATTAAAATGATGAAAAATGGTTATGATCGCATTAAAACATGAAAATATCTAATGTAAAGTTATTTTATCTATTTTATTTCCTAAAATTAAAGAAAATTGATCAAAAAATCCACACATTAAAAATGATGTTTAGAAATATCAAGATTTTACTATAAACAGAAGGAATGAATCTGTATAACATTATCTAATGAAAACCTATTTTATGGCTTATTGAATTATTAATTTTCAACTTACCCTGACAAATTAACATAATTTATAAATATTTTATGTTGAATTTAATGATATTTAGACCAAAATATTCTAGAAATGATATTAATTTTTACGTGTCCCCATACATTGATGATTTGAATATCTTATGAGAGAAAGGTGAAAAAGAGATCTATTCATACAAAGAGGTATATTTTTAATTACATTCCATGATTACATTTACTCCAAAATAATTTTAAGCATATGGAATTCTTTATCGATAAATGTTAAGGGTCATAAATGATTACTAATTTATGAATTTGGTACTTCATTTTATCCACTATATTATGGGAGAAAAACAATGTATATAGGACAGTAAATGTTTAAGTGTATGGATCAAACATATCAAATATTAAAAAAAAATTCAATAGATCACATGAATTTTATATTTATCTAAATGCATTTTAAGAAAATAAGTATTTTTAGAGGGTGAAAAACATTGAAAAAAAATATTTGGAAATACACTAAATCATCACACCTAAAAAATACATGGATGAAACACTCAATTTGATTCTAACATATTAGAGATATCATAAAGTTAAACATAACATTGATTTGATAAATATTAAGAAGAATGGATGAATAAAATTTATTAGAATGTTTTTATATATTAATAGAAATACTAAGGATGGTTTGAATGCATTATTTGACATTTTGTCAATGAAAATAGGTTTTGAGTGTGCTCCCTCTCCTAAAAAAAACTGAACATACATACCTCCATCATGAAAAACACAATCAAATAGAGTGAAAATATGTTTTCTTTAGTGTATACATGGTATTAAATTGACTAAAGGTTATACTTAAAATGTGAAAAAATTTATATCATTTAAGGATTTAAAGTTATTGGGTGTTATATATTTGTATTATCATGCTTTGATGAAAAATATGATACTAATTTCATTACATGGAATACAAAAGACTTGTATCATAATGACTATCATATATGAGTGTTACCTTTTCAATTATATTTATAGAAAAGTGATCGATCTAAATTCATTACAAAATATATGAAGTGATTAATATATATTATTTACCATTTCAAAATATACTTTAAAACATATTTTTTGTATAAATATCATAGTAAATTCAGCGGTTTATTTAGTACAAAAAATAATTTTATATGGACCCATGTATATACATTGGTTGTATCATTTTTAAATGTATATGAAGATATTTGGGGGGTATTATAAGACTCTAAATCAATAAAATTCCTCTATTATTTAAAATTATATTTGTTAAGAGGTGGTGGAGTTCTTTACATTCTAATTTTCTAAAGTGGAGTAAGTAGACCGGGCTATACCTCATGAAGAGGATTTTAGTAGTGGGGGATATACAATAAATGGAATAAAATTAATGTTTCTGACACATGAAAAAACAATAAAGATACATTTATTCATCTTGAATAACAAAAATAATGATTAATAAAATATAACATATACTATTAATGTTTTGAAACAAACAATATTCAAAGAATAAATATATGTGGGTAATGAATCATTATAAAAAAATTTATTCTCTGGTTTAAAGAGAGCATGACTATTGATTCCATGGTGTTTTATACATTGATATAGTTAATGGGTGAACCATATTTAAATGTGAAAATTTTTTATGGGTATGAAACTAATGAATATAAATTATATACCAAAGGCCATGATAATAAATTTTTTTCTCAGAATAGTGGTGTGAAGTAATTTATTGAGGCAATAAATTTTTCACGTATAAAAGAAAGAAACCCTATCTTTTCATTATGTGAAAAGTATAGAGTTATTAAATAAGTACAATAGATTTATTATATAAAAAAATAAGTACCTATGTTCCAGTGTAAATGTATTGAGAGTAAAAATAATGTTACACATGATGAATTTAGATTTTTAGTAGTATATATAAAACAATTTGGTTACATAGATGACCCCATTATCATGGAAACACATGAAATAAACATTTATAAGTTGTTGATCCATATAATGAATAATATTTTATCCTTTTTCAATGAAAAACATGCTTATTGTTAATGAAAATATTTATATCGATGAAGATTTATGTGATATCCCTACAACCATTATCCAATTATGAAATAGCAGTACTAACCATAATTCATACATTGTTCATTCTATTTAAAATTATCATGATAATGGAATATGAGGAAACAATATTTCCATAATATTATAATAGTATATGTAGTCTATAATGATTTTTTAGCTTTTATAATATTCTAAATTGTTTGTTTCATAGTTAATATTTCATTACATTTTTTGATTTTGTTTTGTTTATATGTTTTTATATTTTTACATAATACTTAAGTTTAGTTTTAATCTATCAAAATCATTTTGAATCTCATTAATTTTGATAAAATTTAAATAATAATTTAAGTTAACTATTTTAGATACTATTATAACATTATTTTATAATACTTTGAATTTAATTATTTAAAGAGTTCAATTTTATTTCTACATTTTATATTAATTTTAATAACACTTATGTTTAATTAGTTTTTCCTTTACAATTTTATGTATTATTTATGTTGTTAGTTGATAATATATTAATAATTCAACTAATTTAATTTTATTTCAATTTTAATATTATTTTTTGTTAAATTTTATAGTTTTAAATGATTATATAAATTTGGTTAATGTTTTTATACTAATTGGTAATTAATTTTATTTTAAAAATATGTATGATCCAAATTTTATGATATATTGATCTTAAAGATAAGATCGCACACATTATCATATGGAGAATCCTTATCAATTTTTAGTATATGAGCCTCCTATTCTATAAGATAAGAGAATACTTATAAATTTGGTAAAAATTGGGGTAAATATTTACTTATATTATAGCATGAATATTCCAATAACCAGATGAATCTTACTTATTTTGATAATAATGGTAATACCATCAGTCCAAATTTTATATAATTTAATTGTTTTGTGTCTTTAAAATATCAAGAAAATAATTATAATTTTAATGTTTGATTATTGTAGTGTTGATCACATGACCTGAGAACTTTTATGGGAGACCATAATGATAAAAATTTGTATTATTAATTTATTTTAATTGAAAAATATTTACCATTGTAGATATTCAATTTTATTTTCTCTAAATTTAAAATGAAATTTTACTTAGCTACTTCATAATAAGTTTCATGGTGATTATTTTTTTTACAATGAAAGAGATGGATTTTAGAATAATATTAAATTATGATTTAATTTTTGAGGAAATAGAATATGTAAATACGTACCATATTTATATATTTTTAGATGATGATATATGGAAAATGTTTTTTAATGTAAAAAAACGTGAATCATTTTTCTTAATTGTAATTTCCACAACATAAAAATTATATTTTGTATATTTATTAAATAAATTAATGTAATAATTTGATTGTTCTTAAATAATTAGAACCAATGAGATCTCATGAGTGCATTTAAAATAACTCATACCCTCACTATTTACCTCGTTAATTGTATGCATAATGTTATGAGAAAATATTTACAGAAATGTTTCAAAAATTTTGTGCAGAGTCATCAGGCATCGTAGATATTTTCCAATCTCTTGGTGTTCTATGAAAAATGGAAAAGGGAACATACATAGAAAATGGGAATATCCCATTTAATATTGAAATCCTAATGTTGATATGATTTCTATATTAGAATTATGTTTTTTCATGATGGTTTTATATTTTTTCATAAAAATATAGTTTCCAAATATTCTGTATATGAAGATATTTAGAATAATCAGACCTAGGGGACCTTTTTATCAGAGGGTTGGACAATAATTTTAGAGATTTTTTTAGGAAAGGAAGAAAAAATTCGGCATATACTTGGATATTTTGTTGGTTTATATTTTAGAAATTTTTTTAATCATCATATAACATCATCAAATAATGTAGAAATGAAGGGAAAAATAGATAGCTTAAAAACATTTATTTAGTATTTGGTTGAATTATTGGATTATAAAATTATATCATTTGTATAGTTAATATTTTTCAATATGTAAAGACAATATTATCATATATATCCAACACACACACCACTCCACATTCAACCATATACTACGAGTTATACTTTGAGAATCACCAATTTCATAGTATAATATTTTATATTTTACATTATAATAGGGATTCCATATAACATACTTATATAAAGCTACATTAGTTAAGGGTTGTAGTGATTAATATTATAGATGTATTGGATATAGTACCCTTCCCTTCTTATGAGGTGACATAAATTGGAAAGGGTGATGGACCTTTCTTAAACAGGACATTTAGGATTGAATATTTAGTAAACCTTGAGATATTTTCCATGTATATTTTTCATTTGATATTGTAATAAAATTTATTTTTCTTTTTATATTGTATTTATATAAAGAATACATAAATGTTAAAGACATAATGTTTTATAGAAAATAACAAAAAATTGATTTCATTTTTTATATAATTTTTGATATATCCTATAGACTTTATAAATTATCAGTATATGGATTTATTTTGGTGGAATATTATTAGCTAAATATGATGGCTGAAATTTTTGGATTTGATATATAATAATAATTATGATGAAATATATCATGGAGCTTGTAGTTTAAGAAATGTTTGGCATAAGGGTGATGTAAGTCATTCCAATTAATTAGGTTATCATATTTCTTTCAATTATATCATTTTAATATAACATTAAACTAATTATAGTTTTCTATTAAATATTTATCTATAAAAAATTTTCATGCAAAAAAATTCTATATCCATGTTTGAATTCATTGGCCAATAATTTATTTCTCTAATAATGAAGACTATGGGATAAATGAAAGAATTGAATACGTTTATAAAATATTTATAAATATAGAAATTATTTTTTTATAGTTCCTTATATTGAGATGTATAAAATGTATTTCAATGTAGCATAATAATTTATTAAATAGTAATGTATATAATCATTCATATTGTATTTATTTTATAACAATACCTATACGATATTTTTAATTGTTTTTCTACAAGAAAACAACATTTACTGGTTATTCTATACACATAATGACATTAACGAAAACTTTTAATAAGTTTAGAGTAGTAAGTTATATAATTTTAATGACAATATATTATTATAACTTGATATTTTTTTAATACATTTAATTAATTTCAAGTAGGTCATTAAATAACTTCGACACTTTATCAAAAATAAGATAATTAATAATAAATTTCTATGAACAAGTAGTTTATTAATGATGTTTTTAGTAACTATTTAGAATGTTTATTTCAATTTTAAACATTTTGAAAAATATTGTGTCATCATTGACACTGAAAATTTGAATTTTCCTATTAAATGATAAGATTGATGTATTAAATAATTATTACTATAAATATTACAAATGTGTTTAATGTTTTTATTTATAAAAGGTTTTCCTTTTGTTTCTCATATGATTGTATTTATATTAAGTGTATTATTTTTAAAATTTATAGTTTTAACTCATATAGTATAAGTGAGTTGAATAATCTATATAGGGAATGTGATGATAACCTTATTTATTTAATAAAATTTTACTTCATTAGTAGATGTTTTTTTATATTTTATATTTTAACTATAATACTACAAACTTCTTATATTTGTAAAAAATTTATGATATAATATGATAATGTTTAATTGAACATGGAATTTATATGTTGTTTTTATGTGGAATATATTGGATTTTTATTTAGTTTTTTATGAAATAGGTTTAGGTATTATATGTTTCAATATAATTTATTAATAAACATTTTTTTGTAGGTCATTATCAACATTGATGTGAAAAATTCTCCATTCAAATATTTCACACAATATCCTAGAAAACTATTGTGAAACACTATCATAAATGATATTATTTAATAAAAAAATATATTTTAATTATTGTATTCAACAGAGGTTTTCAAGGTAATGATGTAAAATAGTTAATGTTTTTTTTCCCTTATTTTAATCATTTTTATTTGTATAACCAATATTGAAAACTAATTATAACATCATATTTTATAACTGATAGAAAAAATAATAATTTCACACACATTGATAATAATTCATAACCAATTTAAAAAATAAATAAATTCATTTTTAAAAATCCCTTTTTGTAATAGTGATTGTTGGAGTTTTTATTTTTAACCAATTGATGATATGTTATTCGATCATTAAAATATAGGAATAATCATGAAATCACATAGTCTTGGGGATTAGTGATAGGAGATCCACTAAGAGGATCAAATTATTATAGTAGTGATGGAGTATATACATGTGTTTCCATTTGATTTAAAATATTTTTTCCTCATTGAGAGAACTTATTCGGCATCAATTATCTTCTCATAACCAAACTTATATCATTAACAGTATATCATATGGCACCTGATGAACTCAAAACGAACGATTTAGCATAATTTTTCCTTTTCTAGAATGTTTTATTAGGCCATGTGTGTCTCCCCTAATAAAATATGATTTAATTCCCCAAGAGGGTGAATGTGATCTGGAGGTTTTTTATTGACTATCATTGCCTAATCCTGGTGACAATAAAGAACAAATACCCGCTATTGATGATCAATTATCTTTTTTACTAGATAGAGGGGTTGATGTTGTTTTCAAAGTTTGACCATATGTCTAAGTATCATAAAAATTCTTTTTTAGAGGATAAAATCTCAAAGATGTTGTTTCAGTGTTGATATAAGAATTATGAGTTTTCGGTGGTTTGGATTGGTGTGGAAAATTGTAAACATGTGTAAATGGGGATAATGAATTATAACATCCAACCATTGTTACACTATTTAAATGTAGTCATCATTTATTAAATAATTTTCTATTATTATTTGGAAGAAAATCATTTTTTCCATTACAGGATTGTCATGGACTTACCTTGAGAGCACTAGTTATACAATAAAAACTCAATGTGTAAATTTTGTATATGAAATGTCTATTTTCTAGGATATATCATATTGAAGCATTATATAACATTTGAACTCATGAATATTGAGGTGGTTATTACTTTGGATCCTCTAAATAATGTAATTAAAGTAAAAAACGTTTTTTGGTTGTTAAGAAATTACTAGAGATTTTGGTTTGATTATGTTAATAGATATTTTGCGCCAGTAATTTTGGTCGGATCAGGGAACCACCTTGTAAATTTAGACTATTTCAATGTGTTATGGTTTTTTTTGTATAGGATGAGAAATGAGTTTCATGAGTTTTATATGGAATTAGTGTTTGAGATATTAGGAAAATACTATTGTTTTTTTATTTTAAATAGGTTTAGAGATTAATTATTTTTTCAACCATGAATTTTGATAACATAGAACCTGGGTGATTTTTTTTTTGAATTTGGGTTACTTTTTGTATGGTGGAAAAAATTATAGAACTCTATTACATTTAGTCATAGGATTGTAATGGGGGAATTCATGAGTTATGAATTGTTTGTTTTTTGATAAATTAGCTAAATATCTATTCATATGGTCCACCATTCACAAGAGGCATGGTGTTTTCAAAAAAGGCTATGTTTTAATCTTCCTATATGTGTAAAATTCAGATCATGATGCCTAAGATTAACTTTTTCATACATAAAAGTAACTCTATGAGGATTTGGGAAAAGTGTATAGGTAATACATAAGGGTAAATTTATAGTCACTTTCTATATAGAAGTGTAAATATTCGTTAGAGGGAATATGTATAATTAAATTATTGATATTTACAGGTCATCCTATAATCTAAAATTTTAACAAGTTTTGGAAACTAAGTATTTCATAAAGGTAACACCATGGTATGTAAGAGTCATCTAGGGCTGATATACAAAATTTGGTAAAGTATTGAGAGTTATCTATATCAAACATATGGATTGGTAATTTTATAACTCCATGTACCAAAGTATCCTTTTAATATGTAAGGCGATTTTCATTTAAAAAAATGGTAAATTAATGGAATTTCCTATGATATGTGAGGGTAATGTAGGATGATATGTAAGGGTTATAATTAGGAAAAATGTGATATGTACCCTAGTAGAAAAAGTATATTTCACATCAGGGTCTTGAATTTGGTTATTGGTAACTGACAGGAACCTCTGATTGTTGGTGTTTTAACATCAATTATTGTCACAACTGTTGTTAAAACCTTATTAGTAGGGTATTGAAACCATTTTTTAGTATAAATAACATGAAAATTCTAACATTTTGTGTTTTATCGTATATTATACTAATAACTGATGTTAAAACGATTGAGTTTAACACCCGTTATATGATAACTAATGTTAAATCTATATGTTAACAACATATTTGTTATAAGTGAGGGTGAAAAAGTTTTAAAAAAAATTAAACATGTGAGGTATCTATGTTATCCTCATTATTTAGATTCTAAATTTTTGGAAACCCTATGCTCTATGACTCTCTTTTATATTCTATCTTCATCATTCCATCATATTTCTCTTCGTTTTGGCATCGTTTCTCATCACTTTTCTATTTTTATCCTACATCACTGATGTTCCACCATCTGTGGGTATATTCCATCCACCATTTTAGTTCTCTGCTTTTCTCATTCTAGTTCCACTATTTTCAAATTTTTATATCTATTTTCACTTTTAGCCCTATTTCATTTCTTGAAATTTGATGTTTGTCTTTCACTATTTTGTCTTTATTTTCATAAATATTATGAATGTATCACTATATTCTGTATGTTAATTTTTTATTTTTGTATTTATAAGATTTATCTTCTCCTTTTTAGATATCAAATATATCACTTAAATATTTTTGGTATAATTTATATATAATTATACATTATTTTTTTTATAAATTCTGTTCATAATTTGTTTTAGTTCTAGATTATTATATATATATTGGGGTATTTATAAAATTTTTTTATTAATTTTTTTGGGGATTAATTTTTTTGGCCCGCATAATTTATTGGTTATAATTTATTTATGGATATAAATCATATTCATTATTTTCTTATAATTTTTTTAAATTTTATCTATATCAATTATAAAATTTTTAATAGTAATATTTTTATATGTTTTTTTAAATAGATATATATAATTATAATTATATGTTTATACATTATATATGTGTATATAAAATTTTACTCTTAGATTAAAATTTATATATGTTTATTTATTTTAAATTTATCACTTTATCTATATATTTAAATATTGATATGTTTTAATTGTTTTCTAATTATTATTTTTAATTTATGTAATTAATGGATTATAATAGGATAAATGTACGAAGGTCTGGTGATGAATAAGAGAAATGGGTTGATGGTTTCATGGAATTTTTTAAACAATATATTTAAAATGTATACTTTTTTGTCAACGTGTGAAGTGTTTGAATAAGAGAAAGTTATGTACCATATAAATAAAATACAGATTGATTTTATATAGGTTTAATCATACTTATACAAACATGATCTAACACGATAATGTAATATAAAATTCATGAACTAGAATTGATAATGATATTCATAATGAAACAAGGGATTGTCTTGGCGAATTATTTAGTTCTATTTCCATTAAAACCATTAAAAAATATTTTTTTTTTGATAAAATATATTGATTTGATAAAAAACCACTATTCCCATGTTGTAAAAAATTATTATGTAATAAATAGTAATAATATTAGTAAATTTATTATAATGAAATGGTTGGATTGTAAAAACTTTCACTAGATTGATTAAACTATTGAATGAATTTCTCCCAAAAGATAATGGGATATTAGATTAAAATTATGATATAAAAAATGTACAATGGGACAGTGATATAATAAAATACATTACCATCCCAATTATTATTTACTCTATAAGAAATAATATAAAAATTTATTAAAATTTTATAATTGGAGGACATCGTGATATAAAATGGATGAGATATCCAATTACGATTCATTAATAAGGACATACACCAATGATCCTACTAATATAATATAGTACATTCTAATACATCCCCATTTTATACTTTTATTAGAAAATAAAAATAATGAAAAGACACTGATATAACATAAAAATGAGTGAATCTTAGATGGAAATAGACATCACCCTATTGATTTACGACAATGGAATAAATTTGATTAACAATTTTCCAATTTGGGGATTGAAGTTAAAAATCACATAATGGGACTATGCAAAAATGCAATGAATCTATATCGGGGCCTTAGTAGTCAAAATAGTTTATGAGCTATTGTATTTGTATTTTATAAACTATCTCCATAGATATGTATTGAGTTAAAATATATTATGAATATCATGATGATTTATAGACTAAAAAATTAGGCATATGATTTAGATGTTTAAATATCACTAATGATTGATGATTTGAAATTTTATCATTGGATAATATTAAAGTGTTTGATGAATAAAAATAAAGTGTATTTTATTTTATGTTATATAGTAATGTTCCATATAAATGAACTTCTTGTTTAAGAAAATTTATTTGGATACAGTGTTAAATAACATAAAAAATATCTAATTGGTGAAGAAGAGAGTACATATCACCAATTATAATATCGAATAATGATAGTGCACATGTGTATTTAGAGAATTTTTTTCTACTTGATCACCTTTATAAAAGATTAAAAAATTAATATTATAGATTAAAAGAGTATCATTTTCCACCCAACCGTTTACAACCAAAGACTATTAAAACAAGGATAATAACATTAACGTCACATTTAGGAATATAGAAATTTGAACTCATCAAAAAATACATAAAAGAAATAGTCCATCATACATGATCTATATTATCAGATCTTTTATGATTTAAGATATAACATCGATGTTATGTTTTTGAGAAAAACATAAGTGATAATTTGATTTGAAATTATTTATACATAAACATAATGAAGAAATTTGTATTTCATGAAATATTGGACATAATATCTATGGGAATATATTTAGAGTTATCTCTTATTGAGGAAGTAAAAGGAACATATTTACCTCTATCTTGTCACGCATTACGAAAGAGTAAAATGATAAATTTATTTAGATGTACACATGGTATTAAATTTCCTATTTGGAAATCTAAAAATGTGAAAAATATGTGCTATTAATTAATTTTATGTTAATAACAATGAAATATTATGGCTGTCATGTATTGATGCAGAAACTACTATCTATTCCAATGTGTGGATTTTTTTTATTCATATTAGAATGTCTGTAATCAATTTGTTCAACAATATAAATTTTATTTTCAACAATGTCATGGATATAAATTTGTTTAATTTATTTGATAATAAATCTTACCACATAATTTTTCAATTAGATATGTAGTTTACACAATCCTCTTTTGAAATAATGGTTTATCTGATGATTTATTTTGTTGTGAGAGATAAGGATATTTGGGAATGCATATTTAAATTGAATTTATCCGGTTGAATAATATAAAAAATTTTGAATGTATATTTTTAAAATATATATCTAATAAAAACCTAAATTTTAAAAAAATATGTATCATAAGAGGTAATTGATTTTTTTTATTATATATATATATAAGGTAGAGAAAATTGGTCTCCCTATATCTCCACATCTTGAAATCAAGAGTGAAGGTAAGGGGTTCATGGGTTCAATTTAAAGTCAATTCCTTGTGATATAGCGATCTAGAAACATTGAAGCATTTTCAACAACATTGGTGAGGATCAACCATACATTTCTTGAAATATCACTTAATCAAAAGTATAACATCAAAAATGAAATGAAAAGTGTATGATAACTAATCATACATATACATTTTCTTCATGGTTTAATGATATAGAAAATACTGATTCACCTGTATTAGAATCCTTAAAATGCCTAGTTGTATGACAATGTATTAATATAACCACATTGTCTATTTTTGAAATTAATGGTTACAAATTTTAAACAAAAGACTAGGGAAATAATATTACATGATAAAATAATACATGAATGGGTATAACAGAATACAAGTATTTATCAAGGAAAAATAATTAAAAATTCTCTATTTCTACATCCAAAACATATTTTGGATTTTTTGAGGATATATGAGAAATTTATTAAGTTAAATTTCAAGTACACGTTTTTATATTTTTCTGGGATGATTGTAAAAGTTGTGTGGAACAAGATTATTATGGACTTACAATTTTTTATTTGAAAATATTTAGATGTGAAGATGAAAAATTTATCATGGAAACACATGTGAATCAAATATTTTATTCTATTGACCCATCAAATTATCAGAGGAACATCATTATTATATGTAATAAATTAATTTAGGTGATGATATTGTTTATGATATTGTTGAATTATGTGAGGTTTCTTTAATTATTAGAAAATTAAATAAGGATAACAAGGATTGCAATATAAAAAAATCCATGTAATACAAAATGATCATGAAAAAGGAATACAAAAAAACCTTCTATTACACACCAAATAATTATAGTAAATAACTTATTTTTTGAAACTTAAACATGTACAGACTGTATATCTTTATCATAGATATTTATATCTCTATATATTGATATTTTCATTCATTTATGTATTAATTTTATAAGTATCAGTTTTATTTAAATATTTTTTTGTTGAAGAATCCTTTCATAAATATTTTTTAAAAACATAAACATATAGAAATCATTTTTTAACTTGAATATTTTAATCTATCTCTGTTGATTGGTTATTCTATTTTTATTAATTTTTATATTCATTAATTTTAGTTAGACATTTTTTGTTTGAAAAAACATTAGATAATTTTTTTTGGAAACATACAAATGTAATGCCTCCATTTTTTAAATAAGATTTTTAATTTTTCAAATTTTGATCATTCATATGTTTTTTATATTAATTTTTATGTTCAATAATTTCGGTTACACATTTTATTATAGAATATGATTGAACCAATTATTTTTATATAACTATTTCAATATATTTATCATTTTCTGATACATATAATTTTTCTTCTATCATTAAATATAATTAATTATCTATAATAATACATTAATTAAAATAAAATGCAGTTACACATAATTTCATTACTTTCACCTATTTAATTTATGGAAATGGAATAATATGAAAATTTATTTATGTATATGTACAAATTTTAATATTAATATATCTCTCATAGGTAACTTATTTAATGAAATTAAATTTTTGATTGTCGAAATTATTTGGAGCACTACTGGTGAGCCTCCTATTGTAGATTCTTATTATTCTTCAAAGAATACGATACCTAGATTTGGTAGATATTGGATTACATGTTTACAAAAACATTCAATTTCTTATGTATAGTTTAGGTTGTGAATTTAATTTGGTGATAATAATAACTCATCTGGTGAAAATTCAATGAAATTTAGGATTTATATGACTATGTCGTGCGATTATAGAAGTAGAATTTTTTTATCATTATTAGGGTAGGATTCACCAAACATTGAAATATTATTTTTGGGAATATACAATAGTAAAATATATCAATTTAATTATAATTATTTAGGTACTTATTATTTCATAAGACTAATATTTAATCTGTTAAATTACTAATGATGTTTTTCTTTTGAGGTAAAAAATGTGATTAAGAAGAGGTTGATATATTTTTCAATAACTAGATAAATATATTTTAATTAAAAAATTACTTCAATTAATATTTTTAGTAAATAATATAATGAAACCCCATACATCAATTACAAGTTTATTGAGAGAGAGACATGGGAGATGTTTGCCTTCAGTTGGAGGGAGGGATATTTTATGGTATAAAAATTATTGCATATAAAATCACTTTTTATCATTGTTTGTTAAATAATTGATAACATATTCATTTATTATTATGTAACAATACTCTAGGAGAACTCATCCAATGATACAATTTAACAATTTACACCATCATACTTTATTTTTGTAGAGATTTTTATTTACTATAAGAGAACAAGATTTTTTATTTTTTTTGATAATAATGATCTTAATAATGTTCTAACTATAATGAGGTTTATTTATATATCTATATACGCCCAATAAATTTGAAAAAATTAAAACATGCATTGATGAATGTGTGGGATATCATTACAGATCCATCAAAATATGTAGCCGATAAGATTGTAAAAGATTAATTATATTTTTCTTTAATATTGTTAATATTTAAATTCATATCATTAGATAAATTTTATAAATATCATTTAATGATACCCTTTAAGGATATAAAAATGTATAAAAACATTATACCTAAGGGTTTTATTGATATTTTGTTGACTTTTTCTTAAAATCCAAAATACAAGGGATGTGTCATAGGATATGAGGTGGTTGTTTATATTTAAAAATATTTTGGTCATAGTAGTATGACATCACAAGTGGTGAAATACTATATAAATTGACCTCCTTGAAGTATAAGATACTCTAATGAACCATTGTAAAAATAATGGAACTACATAATCTATATAGGAAACGTTTATATAAATGGTGAGATTGACACACCCTACACAACCTACGTAACATGGTCATCCACCTCCTCATTTAGACTCGGTTGTGTGCTGTGAGTTGCATTCCAGGGATCCCCATTTACATATTTTTTCTATAGTATTATACATAATTTAGGGAATTATATACACCATATGTTTATTATGTTTTTCAGGTAAGATTAATAATATATGATATAATTGATTCAACTACTCCAACATCATTTCTTATTAAGGAGGTGGACATAACTACAAATAGTTTGAGTTATTTTTTACTCTAGCCAGATTGAATTCTTAATTACCTGAAATATGATGTATGCGTTAAATTTGAATTTTTATTTACATTTTATTTGAAATTACTTATAATATTTTATTTCATTTACCTATTATAAAAGTATCTAAAATTAATGGAACCATTTCAAAAGAAACAATATTTTCTGAAACAAACACCTGAAAATAAATAATATATTTTTTAATGGATAATAATACCATCCTATAATTGTTTCTTTTAATCTCTATTTTATTATTTTCAAATTTCTAATCAAATATGCATAAGAGAATGTGAATTAATAATTTTCAAAAAATATATCAAGGATCTAGTTAACTCAGATGAGATCTTAGTACCCATGTTTCATGTAACACCCCAACCCAGAACACCTGAATGACTCTTTTTTGGGGATTTTATGAGACCTCAGGTGTGAATTTACACACCAAATAGTCTTCCAACTATAGGTGAGTGTATAAACTAGTCATGGGGAGACTATTCCTTCAATATTAAGTTAAGGGTCAATCCCGATTCTAACAAATATTTTTCCCCATATGCATAATGAACACCCCAAAATCTTATAGACATAATTCTAGGAGACCTACTGTCCCCCATAGTCATAAATGGAATGGATTAAAATCTATCAACATGATGCATAAAATAAAATATATTGATAGAAAATATATAAATAAAGTAGTGTAAAAAAGTTTAACACATGATGAATAATAATAAAATTAAAATGACCTCTAATACAATAGACCTAATAATATTATTGAAACCCTAGCCTCTAAACTCAATCCAAGAAGACCCAATCGACATCACAACACTAGGAATCATCCTTATCAAATTTTATAAACAATGGGAATTTTATTAGGTACCTAGGTTCCAGGGCTTACCAAGTATGGTGTGAGTGCAACTTTATAGATACCCATCAAAGAGATCAAATATATAACTAGTAATGCAGGTCATATACATGTAATATGATCAGATAAAGGAGGAAAATAATTTCATATATTACAACCCATATATTTAATACACTTTATATTTTGATTTATTACATAAAAACACACTTATTAAAACAAAGAATATCATGAATCCTAGTGTCCTTCGTAATTAGTTACACCACACATCAACATGATACATTCTTATAAAAAAATTATTTAAATCTTCATTAACATTCTACTAATATTACATAGCTTTTAAAATTATGTGTGGTAACTTGGGGACATACATAAGAAGGGTGTGTTCTGTAAAGACTAATAAACGGACTAAACAAATAATAAAATAATGAAATATTTACAAAAAAGTCAATAGGTATTTAAATGGAATAAAAAATGGGTGAGAATCGAAATCTTGAAAAATGAGGCATGATACAACATGAGATAATAAAGGTAACATGGGGATGTAAAAACATCATAAAACATGACATCAAAAAGAAATACCATTAATAAAATCCAAGATTTTCAAATATGGTGTAAGAGGTCCCATAATGGTTTAGGTTTATTCACTAATCCCATAAATTAAGTTTTATGGGACTAAAGAATTACCCAACACATTGATTCTCTATATAATTATGGGAACACTCATCACTTTCATGTCATGTACATGCATAAGTGTTACATATTGTTCACTCTATATATAATAATATTTAATCAAATTTAATCCAAAAATTAAGTACTGTTGAAGAAATACATGGAAGTACCAAATAAAATTAGTATTTTTATGTCTACATGAATACCATTGAGTAAAAATGATGATGTTATTTATAATATAACGTTTTGGAAAGAAAAATCATTGGATAATTTCAGAGATATAATGAGGGTACATAATGAATCATTAGAGGGATTAATGATATTTAAATAGGTCTCTCATTACTTCGAAATCATAATTTCATTAAGAGTGATATGGAAAATAATATCCCATAAATATGAATTTCAATAAAAAAATTCATTACATAATTATAGTGCCTGAATAAAGAAGAAAATGAAAGGATCCCTCACCTTGAAAGGGTGTTTCTGAAATCATGGGAGGAGATGAATGGGTTATTAGGGTACCTTGGGAGGGATATAGAGAGGAAAGGGAAGATTATAGTCCTTCTATAAGGATTTTGAGAGAAGGGAAATTAGATTATGGGTGGTTTTATATATTAATATAGAGGGGAGTTCTTTATGATTTTACATACATTGTTTTTGGACTATATACAATAAAATAATAAAATACATAAACCAGGTCATGAATTTTTCACATGGATTCTACTAAATAAGAGTGGTTTTTCCTATTTTATATGTACATACACCGAGAAAATTAGAATAATACCCACGGTAATGTGAAAGTGGGTCATGTTTATGAAGAATTGATTTTAAAACCTTAAAGTATAATACATGTTATTGAGGATTCATAAAGTGTTTATAAAATTATTAAAATATACTAAAAAACACATTATTTTAAATGATAAATAATTATCTGATCATGGATACTTTTTATAGTAAAAATTAATTTACCTTTGTGTATTTATTAATTCACATGCATACCATTTATTTATAATGTATTTAATTTTTACCCAAAATTTTAGCTCCATAGGTAAATTATAAAAATATTAATGTTGGATAATTTTGATGTTATGATTCCAAAAATAATTTTTATTTCCAAAAAAATTCCATAAATGCTAGAAATTAAAATTATAAATTAAGAACCTCACTTGTTGTGAAATACTATTTTTTGATAATAACTGTTTTTTGAACCTTATAAAAAATACATTATCACTACAAAAAATCATATTATAATTTATAAATAATATTTATGATTAATAATTTTTTTACTAAATATCATTTTATTCAAAAACTCATGAATTCATCAAATGCGTGTCTTGATTTAAACTATATATTACCCAAAATATTATTTTTTATCGTATCAAAATATTTTTTTGTCAAAATAATTTATTTAATAATTTATAATGTAATGAAAATAAAGAATAAATATAATAATTGTTTTATTGAAAATAATATATAATTTTCACACTATTAAAATTGATATACAAAACCCTTTATTACACAAGTGAATGCACTAAGGGTAATATGTGAAAAAGTGAGATTCTCATGGGGTGGTTTGACAAACATAGTTTGGGATGTGAACTTAAATTAGATTGAAATTTTCTATAAATGGTTTCTATCATGATTTAGTTGGGGGATATTATTTTGGTATTGGTGAAGGGAAAATCTGAGATATGTTATCTCCCCAAGAATATTTTATAAATGTGCTCCATATGGTATGATCCTACTAGTCAAGGTCATCCCTTCCTTTATATGGTTCAATAGAAATTTATCACCACCCTTGATATATACTAATAATATGATCACTATTATATGTCTATATTATCAAAATTCATGTCTCTTAATGGTCTTTTATATTTGATAGCATATAACCAAATAATTTCATATATTTTCTATAACCATGTTACATAATAGGGTGTTTTATTCAATAAAAATGTTAACTTCACTTTTAATAAATTGGGTCATTACATTATTCTCCATTTAGAAAACTATCCCGAATAGTGATCAATTCATACCCAAAAATAAATGAGGGTACTTATGTTTCATCATCTCTTCTTGTTAGCAAGCCGCTTCCTCACACTTTCGGTTCAGTCATAATGATTTGACTAGGTTGGTTATCATATTTTATAGAACATTTTCAATGTGATCTAAGATCGTTAACAACTACTGCTCATATAAAAGATCATTCCCTAATCGTACCACCTCTAGATTCAAAATATGTTAGGTGTCTGGAATTAATTCATCAGGAAGGATACGTGAAACACATTATGAAGTGGAGATAAGTTATGTGGGATTACTGGTCAATTGGACAACCCTCAAATGCAATATAGGAACTCAAAGGGGACATTGTAACATAGACTATGCTTAACCATGAACCCAAACCTATTTACATTCTACCATGGTGACATATGTAGGAACACCTAATATGAACTCTCAAACTTTAGATCTCATCAATTATTGTCTACATAGCTATTCTATCGAATTATTGTATATCTCATGGGACACTAAATGGTTAAAAACCTTTCTATAATCTCATGGATATGATCATTTCCCAGGAGCATCCACTCCCCAACTTCATCCTAGTATGTTGGAGTATGAAACATCTTCCCCTATAGAGCCTCATAAGCTACCATTTGAATTTATATTGGACTGTGTCGTTAAATGAGAACTCTATTAGGGGAAGGTTTTGACCTGAACATCTTTATAAATCCATTGATCAGGATATCATCATATCATCGAGAGTTTAAATGGTCCTTTCAAATTGAACATCCATATGAGGGTGATAATCAATACTAAAGATCACTTTTATATTTATTTCTTGATAAAGGATTCTCGAAAACATTGAGGAAATCCTCAGATACCAATGAGATACAATGTAGATTGACACTCCATGCAGTCTTACCACTTTTATTATATATATATATATCTATCTTAGTGAGATTATTAAGGGATATATCATAAAGGCTATCAACTACCACTTATATGTTTTTTTTCTTTTAAGTGTCTTAGGGATCCCTATGACGAACCCCATGGTTATTTTTTCTCATTTAAAATATGGTATGGGAAATAGTTTCATAATACATTTAGATTTCTATTATTATACAATAAATTTCTTGTGTACCAAGCATCAAGATACAAACACCAACCCCCCCCCCCTCATGTTACCCCATTAGTAATTTTTCTTCAAATACATATGTACCCTAGTTATTTCTATAAAAATAGAAAAGGATGATCTATGTGCATCATCAAAGGGTTACCTATTTTGTTCTAGTTTTATGGGACAAATATTCAGGTTCCAATACATATAAATGCATCTTTAACAATTTTTTACTCCAGAATATTCTCTACCTTCTTATGTATCACCTCAACACCCTTTTGAGACTTCTTTATTCTCTCAAGAATGTATTTTTGAGAAGTTATTTGAGAGATATAGGATGAATATAATATTATTATTACCATATCTATCCTTTTCATGTATAATAATATTGGATCCCATATAGTCCTAATTGTGGATAGGGTTATGTGATCCTTCCAACAGAGATCATTTTCAACTTTTTTCTACTTCCCAAGATGGTAATGGATTAAAAAAATCATAATCCATGATCAACATTAACTACCCCAGTTGTTGAATATTAATATAATTTTTTGTGGTTATATACTTAAGGATTTTCTATCATATATAAAAATATATATAATCCTTCTCCCCATTTAGATTATATCTCCTAATGTTTACCCCTATTATTAAAGCATCCAATTCTAGATCATGAGTTATGTAGTTCTTCTCATGGATATTTATATGGTGTGTGGAATTGGCTATCAATTCTTCATTTTAAATGAGTACACAACCTAATACCTTTTTAGACGCATAACTTTAGATCACAAATTATTCCCCAATGGTGGGTAATGTGAGAAAATGTGCATTGATTAGCCACTTATTTGGATCTTTAAAACATCATTTACACTCATCATTATCGAAAAATAGACTCTTTTCAGATTTATCGTGGTTAGGGGGATTTATAATCACGGTAAGTTTCATAAAAATCGAAAATAAAACCAACCTAATTGAAGGAAACTATTGAGTTTTTTCATATATGATAGTCTAGAACACGTTTTAATTGACTCTATTTTGAAGGATCTATATATATCCATTTGATGGTGATGATGTTCCCTTGAAATGTATCTTATTACAACTAGGAATTTCATTTATGGTACCTTTCATACATATTTTATTTATAAATGGACCTTAGTATAATATTCAAATTCTCCTATTTTTTCTCCTTTTTTTGGAGTAGATAAAATATCATCATTAAATAATAGCAAAATATTTACTAGGAAATCCATAAATACTCTTCATACAATCCATGATCATTTTTTGAGCATTAGTGAGTCTAAATGGAATCAGTATGAACTCATTGTGCTTGCACCTTGTACGAATAGTTGTATTTGGTATACCCTCACTCTTCACATTTAAATCATAATATCCCAAGTGAATATCTATCATAGGGAAATATTGGGCTTCACATATCTAGTAAAAAAAGTCATCAATCCATTTAAGTGGATAATTTTTCTTTATCATGATCTTATTGAGTTCAGGAAAATTGACGTAGAGGCGAATTGAGTTGTCCTACTTGACGAAGATGACCGGTTCACCCCACAGTGAAGCACATGGGCGCATAAACCCTTTAATCTGGATACCAATTTAGTTGCTTCATTAGCTACATATGTTCATCAATACCCATTTTATATTAATTCATGGATATTAAAAAATCTGTGGGTATAATATTGATTGAAAATTTTACCTCTTGGCTAGGAGGAGGACCATGAAATTCTTCAAGAGACACACCAATGTATTCCATCATAATGGGAATATCCTTGAGAATGTTATTTGCATTAGTCTCATACATTTGATATTGATATGATTACTCTCAAGGTAATAATATTCATTATTCAGATGTTAGTACTATTAATTATTAATTCTCCTCCTTGCCCTTGTATATAATTATAGGGAGATTCCTGATACAATGGGTGATTTTATTCTCTCATAAATTTATGCTAACTCTATATAATGAGAGAAAATCCATACATAAGATTGTATCAAAATCAACTGAAGGGAGTATAAAATGATTTTTTTGGAATGTTCATCAAATCATTTTTACTGTGGAAGAGTTATATAATTGGAATGAAAGAATTTACACATTTTCAATTTTCCCTGATAACTCCAAATTCATGGTTTGCAATGGTTTTTGAATAGTTTTACTAAACATGAATGATATGGAATACTACATAGAACTATAAAAATGTATGTTATATATTCATGAATGAATATATAGAATATGTATCACCGCATAATTTTCATAATCCACCTCTACAATTGTGATGGAATAATCTTTCACTTTCTCTCTAGGCATTAGGTGTTGTTGTAGTCATTTATCATTAACAACCATTGGCTTCGTGAATTTACTCATAAATTTTAATTGTTACTTGTAGTTGAAACATTGTACCATGGTATGAGGGTTGAATAGATCATTACATTCTTCCATAAAATAAGTGGGTTCTTATAGATGGAAATTGATAGTCAGGTTCCCTTCCTCCCCACACCCAAAGCATTTCCTCATCCCTTCAAAAAATTTCTGAGGTTCTTCTCCCACACCTTTATCAAGAGGGAAATTTAATTTTCATTCCAACATTACATTTATCCATAGAAACACATGAATTATAATCTAATTATATCTTATTAATACATTGACACCCTTTAGGGTCATTTATATTTATTTTTAATTTGTGGGAACATCATAAAATTTCCTTCTAACTAATAATGTATTGAATTTCCATGTCCTCTCACAAACTCATCTTCACTACACCAAATACATGGTTAACTTTACATTTGGGTGTAAGAAAAAATACATAGTCTTATCGTGTAAGTATTATGAAATTTTCCTCATGCACCCTAATAGATTAACCATTCATTTTATTGAGGCCAATGATGACCCTATCTATTTTCATTTGGGTATTGTGAGGAAAATATTTATTTAAAATTTTTTACATAATTTATTCCACTCAATTACTTTTACATCTTCTTGATAATTTATATACTTGACCAACATCAACCTTAGATAAACATATTCTTCTATATGAAAAATATCAAGCATGACCTTATATTTCTTAGATCATTGAAAGAAAAAGAATATATTTTCAATGGAGCTAATTTATTATTAAACAATTAATGTATCGGAAGATCCAAAAAATATTGGAGGCCTTGGCCACATAATAGTCTCAATTTAAACTTTATATTTATTAGGGGAATTTGGTTATTCCTCCTAATTTAGGTTTCAGTTCAGAAAATTAGTTTATCGAGAAATTATATTCATGATGTTATAAATTCATGATTCCATTGGGTTGGGAATCTAATATGGGTAGTCACCACATTTCCCTTCATATTGGGCTTTGACTTAGTTACTCA
The DNA here is from genome assembly GCA_963277665.1 of Viscum album. NCBI lineage: Eukaryota > Viridiplantae > Streptophyta > Magnoliopsida > Santalales > Viscaceae > Viscum > Viscum album. Next base: position 574,364,506 of record OY728151.1, read on the forward strand.
TATTTACAGTTATTGACTTCAAAAAATAGAAAATTAATGATTATATAATTTAAATTATTCAAGAAATAAAAGGAAATTATGAACGGTAAAGGGATAAATCCTAAATAACCATTTTTACCTACCAATTTATGGGCTTCAATCTAGGTTATCCATTTTATATTTCCTAATATAATGTCTTATAGGGATGTTTTCCAATAATAATTTTTCATAAAGATCTATTAATATTTCCAATGAATATCCCATGGGAGTGTCAAAATAGGTGTGTCGTAAGGAATGATTTTTTCATAAATTCGTGATTCATTCTAGCTCAAAATATTGTTTTTTGGGGTTATAACCCCTAGGTATATATTTTCTAGAGCCACATCTATTTTTATTATCCAAATAGGTATGTATTTCACGTCAAAACAAGTTAATTTATAATTTATCAATTTTTTTGATGTTTTCACATGGTTAGTATTATCCACGAGACTTTAACTAGAGTTTACAAATCATAATCTCAAAATAACTAAAATTTCATTTGATAAAAACATTGGAAACACATTTCTTTAATAATTTTTTTAAAGGTTAGGGCCGAAACATATTTTTTTTAAAATTCATTGTAAAGACATATTTTTAATCGGTAGAGGGAGACCCATAAAATATCCTGAAGGCCCAGGGGAATGAAAGCCCATTTTTTGGCCCAAAGGGACCTTTTTTAAATAGTACTACTACAGTACCCGAGCTAATATAGTACCTGCTACAGTGATGTTGCTGCTACAGTACATTATCCACTATTATGTCACCACAGCTACAGTCTGCAGCTATTATAGTGCTACTACAGAGCCCTGCTATAGTACTCCTATAATACCCAAGAATTTAGTCTTTTCCCAGAATCAATCCTGGGACTTTTGGATTCCATGCACGAGCCTTTCAGGGGCATACATAATAAAGGGATGAAAATCATAATAAAGATGTGAGTTATAAATCCCATTAATGCGATAAAAAAGAATTAAATGATGGATGTATTACATATTAGTCAACATTAATTTCAATGGGACATAATAGGGGTGAAAATCATGATCTTGAAAAAAGAGGCATAGTATAACATAATAGAAAAAAGGAAACATGGGAAGGCGGAAACTACATAGAACATGACATTAAAAACACAGGTCAAGGATAACATCCAAGACACCATAACATGGTGGAAAAGTTTCATAAATAGATTATGTTTACTCCCTAATCCCAAACATGATTTATTAAGAGACTAAAACATTACCCAATGTATTGAAGCACTATATAATTTTAGGTGCACCGGTCACTTTCATATCATGTACAGGCAAATGTATGCCACACAGACCATTCCAAAAAGGATTATATTTAATAAGAAATAATCCATCGATTAAGTATTGTGGAATAAAAACATGTAATTCCCAATTTAATGGATTATAGGTATGTTTATGTGAATGCCTTTTAGTGGAAATGATGATTTTATTCACAATAAAATTTTTTGGAGACAAAAAATCATTGGATAATTTTGGCAGCATAACAGGGGTATATAATGAATCATGGGAGGGATTAATGAGAGTTAAAGGGGTTTATTATAACTTGAAATAATATGGGAAGAAATAAGGGTGTGTCAAATAATATCAAATCAATAGGATTGGAAAGATAAAAGGCATTACATTAATAAGTTTCTTGGATAATAAGAAGAACGAGAAGATCTCTTACCATGAGATGGTGTTTCTGAAATCGTGATAGGATATTATTGATTTATTATGGGAACCTTGGGATGGATATAGAGAGTAAAATTCAGAGTATATTCATGATATAAGGATTTTCAGTGAAGAGAAATGGGATTTTTTGTGGGGTTATATAGGAAACAATAAGGGGTTTCTTTATAATTTTCCAAACATAGGTTTTGGACTCTATACAATAATGTAATAAAAACCAAAATCCATCCCATGGTTTTTCCAAGGTTTCAACCAATGTGGAGTAGATTACATTATTTTATAATAAAATTAATGATACACATTAAAATAATACTCCTGATGGTGCATAAGTGAGTCATGTTTATAATGAATTGATTTTAAGACCTTAAAGTATAATATAGGTTTTAAAGGATTCATAAAGAGTTAATAAATTTAATAAAACAAACTAAAAAAATATATTATTTTAAATTGAAAATAAATATTTATCCTTAGATACATTTTATGTCACATATGACATCACTTTTGGGTCATTATAATGTGATAATACATACTGTATATTTATAACTCATTTAATTTTTACCCGAACATTTGACTATCTTAGAAAATTATAAAAAATTCACCACTGGATATTTTCAATGATATTATTCCAAAAATTATATTTATTTTGTCAAGATAATTCTGTAAATATTTTAAATTACCCTTAATTTAAGATCACCATTAATTATATAATTATATTTTTTATAGTGATGATTTTCTGACCATTTCAAAAAATACATTTTACTACCTAAAATTATATTGGCAATGATTTTTAATATGTACTATTAATGATAAAATTTTCTTAAAATATAATTTATTTCAATAATTAATTACTTTTTCAAAATTGTGTATTGTTTGAAACAATATATTACCCAAAAAAACAAATTTTCTTCTTATCGTATAAAATTATGATTTCTCATTAAAATAATTTATTTACACATATATAATGTAAAAAAAATAATGAATAAATATAATAATTATTTAATTAAAAATTATAAATACATATTCATACTTTTATGATCGATATACATAACCCCTTACTACACCCATGAATACATTAAAGGAAAGGAGTGTCATAGCGAGATTTTCATGGGGTTGTTCAAAGAACACGGTTTGCATTGTAAACTCAATGAGCTTGAACTACTACAATGAAATGTAGTTCTCATCCATGTATTTTTTGATCTCATATTAGTATTGGTCAATGGAAAATCCCAATTATGTTACATTTCTTTGAAACTTTGACAAGTGGGATTCACAAGGTATGATCATACTACTCAAGGTCATTGCTTATTTTTTCTACGTCAATAATAAATTATCATAAAAAATAATATATATCAATCATATGATAATTTTTTCAATTATTATATTATAAATGGTCATCATTTTTAAAATTAATTAAAAAATGAAAGGATATAAAGAAATAATTTCATGTGTTTTTGATAATCACAGTACATAATAAAGAATTTAATTCAATTACCAAGGGAATGTCATTTATAAAAGTTTTTTCATCACATTATAAGTATATATAGATAAACTTAATTAATTTTTAGGATATAAAATGACACTCAAGATTTAATATACTTTCTTCTTGAAGCGTTAGAGTGTCTGTGATCATGTCACCTATCATTAAGGGGAAACATGTCTTACCATGAGATCTTGTAAACAAGTCTAAAGTTAGTGTAATTACCAGATTATAAGACATCATAGGAATCCCATATTTAATTATATAATCATGAAAAGTACTAATAAATTTCTTTTCATTCTTTATATATCAATAGGCATTCTAATTTTTAATAGGAATTCTAAGAATCTCATAATAAAAATCGATTCATCACTGAATCCTAGGAACCACAAGGTATCTCATAACATCAGCTGGCTCATCACCATAAACAAAGAATTAAAAAAGGAATGTCATGAAAAAATAGGTTCATTGCATTATTAAAGGAATCACTAAGAATCACATATTATTTAACAATAGATTCCCTGTTAGATCTCATGCATCACTTGTAATTTATATAGCATCAAATGGCATCTTGCTAGATCCAAGATGTAATTGGACATCCCTCCCAACATAATAAGGTGAAACCATTAGTTTTGAAGGAGGTAATTTTAGGAATCCCCCCCAATAATCATGAATATCCAAATAATAAGGGGCTGATCTCAGGAATCTATTATATTAAAGAATTATTTAGTTCTATGAAAGTAATCCTTAGAATCCATCGTGATTTATCTAGGGGATTCCCTCCACTCGTTGACATATTGTGTCATGTCATCATGGACCAAAATATTCTTGATAATGTAGAATAAAATAATAGTAATAATCTTTTTTATAATAGTATGATTTTACCACTTATCCAACCCATTTCCCATCATCATGGTAAACCACTCAAAGGAACGACCTGTCACAAACACTAAATCTCTACCATGAAACCATGATTGGGTTGAGTTATAAGGTGACACTCACAATCAACACTACTCTTATCCATAGTAACACTCTCTTGGGAAAACATTACACTCTAAACCTATTAGGTTCCCCCTGGTTACTACTAACCATACACTAGCGATCTGGGTTCCCACTCGTAACCACAAATCATGGGTCAACACTCTTCACTCATAGAACATAGTGACCCTCAACATTGTAATAATGAAATTATGAACTCATTGAAAATGGACCATCGATATTACCCTTTAAATAAGTCATAATAGACATCACACATCCCAAGGTCATCCTTGGTTAGCCCTCCCCTATCAAACCTAATAAAAAAATCCTTGGTTGTACCCTATTGGGTGCTTACACACTAGAGGGAAGGAACACTACACCCACTCTCTAAACAAACACCCCAAAGTCTCTTAGTCATATCACAATTAGTTCCTAGAATACATGGGATAAACATAATAATTCATCACACATACCTTGTCACAGAGTCTATGGAACCTATCAAGGTCCTCTATGTTCAAATAATTTATTTAAATTTATACACTTGGGGATCCATGCATATCAGGTCACATAATCGTAATTTAGCCTTTAACCATCAGTGATAAAGGAATTAAGCCAATGGCCAAGTGTCCATGGTGGCCCTTGGAACACTATTATTCCATGGAGACCTCATTTTATGTAAACCAGTTTTTTTAAAAAATTAATAAAATAATTTATTTAATTCAAAGGTTGATCTTTACCATGGAGTCACCACATAGAAATTATTACATATAAATAATAGAAGATATTTTCTTATGGGTATATGCATAAAGGGCCACCTACCTTATTTATGAAGTTGTTATCTCATTATATTTAAACCATGACCTCCTTCATTGACTTTCATCCAAGGAAGTGCGTCTAACATATATCAATGAGATTCCTGAATAGTAGTAATATACTTTAATTTAATTATGAAAAATATTCTATATTTATTTATATTTAATTTAACAATTAAAATTACATGGAATAATTATGGGCTTCACTCTTAATTTTCATATAAAAAAATGTCCATTTAGAGAAATAAAATTAATTACAATGTAGATTCATAATTTTTCTTCTAATTACTTCATTCATTAATATATAATTAATTAATAATTAATCTCATAATTTATTCTATATTTAATTTTAATTAATTAATATGGAATAAAAAATTTTATTTTCCCCAAAAATATATTTTATACATAAAATTAATTATTAAATAAAATTGATGAAAACTTCCTTCTGAATTATAATCATAAAATACTTACCCTTACACTGGGGGTCGTAATGTAAGGTAAACATTAGATACACTTTCACAGAGGGAAGACCACTACATAAGGGTAAATCAGGATACCCTAACACTAATGGGGGGATGGGATATGTAAGGGAAAACAATCTCAACCTATCACTAGGGACCCTCCCCATTCCATCTCCTCCTTATTCTTTTTCAATGTTGAACACACACTATCCCCAAAAATTCAATTACAGAAATCAAAAATAAACACAACCAAAAAACGTAATTCATAATAATCTACCCAAAACTACACACACATCAATACGAAATAATCCAAACAGTATGATAAATTTTAAAACTATAATAAGAAAACTGGGTTTTGAGAATCTAGTAAATCATATACCATATTGTGAATATTCAAAATATAATGTTTGGATATGCACTCCTTTGTCATCGTATCTTAATGTAGCTCCATTAAAAAGCCCTATTAGATAAAATCAACACCCTATTTCCCACTATTATTGAATTTGTTGGATTCCATGGCATGTTTTCCACTTTTTCATCATAATTCATGTGAGGGAGAAAATGGGGGTGATAAGTGATATAATTTAGTAAAATTAAACTAATAATAATAATTTAATTTAATTTAAACCCTCCTTTGAATATCCCTATCTCAATCCTGGAACACAATAAAAGTTTATACCTAACCTAGGAAAACACCCAATTCGAAACTCAATCAGGGAGTCATGATTTAAGAATGAGGTTATATATAAAATAAATCAACATGCACATAAATAGAATATTTAGTACTTCTTTAATGAATATTTTCATATTCCAAAAAATTCATCAGGCATAGAATCTCAACAAATTACATCCCAAGTGTAAAATAATTCATTCCACATCTGATAGAATAGTTATAAATTAATTTTCTGATTTTTCTAGTAAAATTTACCATTTTTTTCCATCTTGGGTATCCAAGATAAAATTGAAATTACATATAATTTTAAAAACATGCATGGATCACTTCAAAAGAAAAGGGAAATATTGGTGTGTTTTAATGGACTACTATAGATTTAAACAACCACCCAATAGTATATAAGAGGTTCTAAAAATCACTGTGTATTACATGATCTCAATTCATTTTGTTGAAGTTTAATTAATTTTGCAGAATTTTTTCTATACATCCTATTTAGGAGAATTTAGTGGCATTTTAGTATTTGTTTAAAAATAGTTATTTTATAAAAAAATATATCCTGAGTAAAAATTTATTAAATTAATAAATTCGAAATTGAATATATTAGTGGAATTTTCTTTTAATCGTGGTTAATCCTTACTACCACAATACATATTTTATATTATGTATTTAGCAACCGTTTCTAAAATCCACTACTAAATTATAATTTTTAAGCATAATATTAAATAAAAAACTGTAAATATAAAAAATGATAGGAAATAAACTAAAACATGGGTATAGAGTAAACCCATCAAGCACATTTCATACATCCACAACAAATATACAAACATCCACAGTCATTATAATATCAATCTCAATCAACCCATACATATCTAAACTAATAACTCGATCATCAATATATATATATATATATCATATGTTCAAAAAAAGTCTATTCCTGATATATATCATCATAATGACCTGCACGGTATCTTATCAATTGATATTTACCACTTAATCTCATCAACTGTAACGAAAATGAAAAAAAATTAGAAGAAAACATGATAAATATTAATTACAGAAGAATAATTTATAAAATTTTAACATTACAAGGAAACTAATAACCATGATGTCTGCCTTCTAATGAAATTCTTTTGATCAGAATTGTCAAACTCATTCCTACTGCCAGAATCTTCCACCTACAATGAAAAACTGACTATTTATGAAAAGAAAAATGGAAAATAAATGATTCAGAATATATTCAGAGATATGTAAATAAAAATTGAAACATTTTAACAAACAAGAATAAATTTTATCATAAAAAAATAATATATAATTCAAAACAATTTGAATACATAAAAATAAAAATTTACAATAAGAATGAACACTTGAAATTAAATGGAAATGTGAATATTATAATTTATTTTTAAAGTGATGTGTGGTGGATTGAAATTTAATTAAAAAAAAATTCTAAATACATTGATATAAAAACATGTCTTATATTTTAAAAATAACTCAACATTGGGTTTTTAGTGATTTTATGTCAATATGTGGTCGTTTTCTATGGCTTTGAACATTCCACACATGTTTACTATTTCAAAACACTAAAATAGTGTTTATGGCCATAATGGGGAAACCGTCATTTGGAATGATGTACCATCAGCTCCTAAATTTCAAAATTAAATCTACAGTCATTATCCCCAGATTTTAGGGAAATTCGATATCATTTTCCTTTTTTATTCCCACATACACTTGTTTTTAAAGGATTTTGTCCCTTTAAGAAGTTGTTACTAAGTCATTCTGACCACACCGTACATCAGATTGATGTGTTGCCTATATGTGCATGTCAAAAATAAATCATATGTTATTTTACACTGATTTCATGTCAATATGATGTCCTTTTTTATGGTTATGACCATTTAAAACACGTTTTAGTTTTTTTAAACACTATAAATGCATTTATTTCTATAATAGGAAAACCATAATTCCAAATGATGTGCCATCAGTTCCAAAATTTTAAAATTAAATATACATTTATTTTCCCCTGATTTCAAGGAAAGCTGATGGTGGTTTCTTGGTTTTAAACCCCAATATTTTTATAGGAATTTGTACCATAAAGAATTTGTTACTAAGCCATTTTGACCACACCACGTTTCATAATGAGGTGTTATCATTGAGTAAATGTCAAAAATAACTCAGTAGTGGTTTTCCTATGATTTGATTTCCATATGAGGTCTTTTTCTATGATTTTAACTCTTCCACACATGTTTTAGTGTTTTAAAACAATAAAACACATTTACAACAAAAATGGGAAAGCTGTCATTCAAAATGATGTTTCGTTAGATTATACATTTAACAATAAAATAAATGGTGATTTTCCTCTGATTTCTTGGATACTTGACATTATTTGTCTAGTTTTTTCCCCTGACACTTTTTAAAAGGATTTTATATGTTTAAGAAGTGGTTACTGAGTCTTTCTGATCAAAACACACATTAAAATGAAATGTTTTCTATGAGTATACATAAAAAATTACTCAAAGGTAGTTTTACATTAATTTCACATCATTCTGTTGCCATTTTCTATGGTTTATATTATTCAATGAACTTTTTTTGTTTTAAAAAACTAAAAATGTGTTTATAACCATAACTGGAAAAATATCCTTCAGAATGATGTGCCGTCAGTTCCTATATTTAAAAATTTAATATATAGTCATTTCACCCTATTATCAGGGAAATACGATGTTGTTTTCCCAGTTTTGACCACCTGAAACTTATTTTTAATGGATTATGTAAATTTATGAAGTGGTTACTAAGTCATTACTACTACAAAGAATGTCAAAATGTTTCTGTTCATACACAACAAAAATAACTTAATGGTGGGTTTTCAATTATTTCACATCAATATGAACTCAATTTCAATGGGTTTAACAATTTCACACACATTTTAGTGTTTTAAAACACTAAAAATGTGTTTACAGACATAACCTGAATCCCATACTTTTAAATGAAATTCCATAAATTCATAAGTTTAAAATATTAATCTACAATTGTTTTCCACTAATTTTAGGGATATCGAAAGTAATTCTTCGAGTTTTGACCCTCGTAAACATGTTTGTAAAAGATTTTGAACATTTAAGAAGTGGTTACTGAGTTATTCTAACCACACCACATATCAAAATGATGTGTTTTATATGTGTAAACATAAAAAATAACTCATAGGTGGTTTTACAATGATTTAATATCAATATGAGGTCATTTTCTATGGTTTTTAGCATTCCACGCATGTTTTAGTGTTTTGAAAGATCTAAAACACTGTTACGGACATAACGGGAAAGCCTTTATTTGGAATGATGTGTTATTAGTTACTATATTTAGAAATTATATCTAAATTCATTTTCCTGTGATTTCAAGGAAATGTGACATTGTTTTTCTTGTTTTTAACCCCTAATACTTTTTAATGGATTTTTTTCCTTTAATAATAAGATACTAAGTCATTCCGACCACACCGAATGTCGGAATGACATGTTGTCTACGTGTACACATAAAAAACAAATTAGTAGTTATTTCTAGTGATTTAATATCAATATGACATCATTTTCTATGGTTTTGACCATTCAATGCATATTTTTGTGTTTTAAAATAGTTATATAGGGTTACAACCATAATAGAATAAATTTATTTTGGAAGGACAGTCTGTCCATTCATATATTTTAAAATTAAATCTATGGTCGTTTCTCCTTGATTTTAGGGCAATCAATAATTACATTCCTAGTTCTGACCCCCTGACAGTTGTTTTTAAGGGTTTTTGTACCTTTGAGAAGTGGTTACCGATTCATTCTAACTACACCACACGATATAATGATGTTTTTTCTATATGTATATGTCAAAAATAACTCATCTATAATTTTTTTATGATTTTGTGTCAATCTGAGGTCATTTTCTATTGTTTTGAATATTGAATGCACATTTTAGCGATTCAGCACACTAAAAATGCCTTTATGGACATAACGGAAAAAATTTCATTTGTAAGAACATGTCATCAGTTCTTACATTTAAAAATTAAATCTATGATCATTGTACCCTAATTTCTGGGAAATCTGATATTGTTTTACTAGTTTTGATCCCCACATCACATGTTTTTAAAAGTTTTTGTACCATAAGAAGTCGTCATTGAGTCATTCCAACCAAACCAATCTTCATAATGACACGTTGTCTATGCGTACATGTCATAAAAACTAATTAGTGGATTTTTAATGATTTCACATTAATATGAGATCATTTTATATGGTTTTTATTGTTCCATGAACATTTTAGTGTTTCAAAACACTATAAATATGTTAAGAACCATAATGGGAAAACCATAATTTGGAATGAGGTTCCATCATTTTCTATATTTAAAAATTAAATATACTACCATTTTCTAATAATTTTAGGGAAATCCAAAGTCGTTTTCCTAGTTTTGACCCCCACCACTTTTTTTATTGTTTTTTTCTTTTAAGAAGTGGTTAGTGAGTCATTCTAACCACATCATTATCTAAATGACATGTCACATTAATGTACATGTCAAAAATAACTCATCAGTTTTTTTACCATTATTTCACATCAATATGAGGACACTCTCTATGGTTTGAACATTGCATGCACATTTTAGTGTTTTTAAATACTAAAAACGTTTTTACGGTTACAATGGTCAAACTATCATTTGGAATGATGTGTCGTTGGTTCCTGAATTTCACAATTAAATATATTGTCATTTCCTATAATATTTTGGGAACTATGATGTCTTTTTCCTAGTTTTTATCCCAAACACATGTTTTTGAATGTTTTTATACCTTTAAAAAGTAGACACCGAGACATTCAAACCACACCAAACGTCAGAATGAGGAGTTTTCTATGTGTTCATGTCAATAATAAATAATCATCGATTTTCCAAGATTTCACATCAATCTGATTTTTTTACTATGGGTTTGAACGTTCCATGCTTGTTTGAGTGTTTTAAAATACTAAAACCATGTTTATGGCCATAACAGAAAAACTATCATTCAAAATTACACGCTCTTGGTTCTTATATTTCACAATTAACTCTATGGTCATTTCCCTCTATTTTAAGTAAATCCATTATTATTTTATTTGGTTTGACCACCCAACACTTGTCTTTAATGGATTTTGTAGCTTTCAGAAGTGGTTACTTATTCATTCTTAAGAAAACAAGGTCAGATTGTTTTCAAACTTATGAATAGTGATCTATAATTCATTTTTGATGTGTACGAATAAACCACATGTCAATCTAACATAAGATGTTGTCTATATCACTAGAAATTAATGTTTTTCATATAAATGTGTTATTTTAGTTTTATTTATGGATGTACTATGGGTTATTTTAAAATGTTTGAATGATCTATGGAATTTATAATTTACATCATCTAAATGAGATATAGGGAAAAAAATTTATATAGGGGTCATTCCGGTCATCATCTGAAAAAAAATAAATCATTTCCATTTTCGAATACCACTGATCATGTGTTTTCTAATAAGAGTCTTATTATAGAACTTTTAATTTCAATCTTGAAATTTCTCTTTGGTATTCTAGATCAACGACACTACTCGAACCCACACAGATTGTGGAAGAAATATATGATGTTGCCCTAACAAAGATATCTGATGATGTTGGCCTAGAACCCATCCCTCAATCACATCCATGGTGCACCTTCCCTAAAAATATTCCAACTACATTGCTCTGACAAACATATGATGATTATGAAGTGTTTTTTCATAGACATCTTGATTTTTTACCTGTTGATAAAAAATATATTAACCAAGATATTTTGAAATAAATGAACATTATAATATTATCTATTTAACAAAATTTCATTTCTATTTATTGTTATTTCATTAATATAAAATCATTATAAAGAAAATTATATTATAAAAAAATGATTGAACAAAATTAATTTTTGTATAAATCTTGTTGGTAATAATATTTTTTTCATTATTATGAATTTAAAGTAATTAAGAAACTAGTAATAGTAATGAAAAGTAATTACTCCAACATATTTGGTAGGGTCACATACAAAACTGCAATCGGGTTTCCTATGAACATTAAACCACATCTCCTTTCGGCCAAAAGAGTGAACTAATTCATTAGTCTTTATTAAAAAATAAACAATGATAAAAAAACATTGATTTATAGTAAAATAAAATAAATAATAATGAATAAAATACAACCCAAAATTCTTCTTTTTCTGGAAAAAATTTGAGACCCATAGATGTGGGGAATTACTTGCTTCTTATGATTTATAGTATTTTTTTAATAATATGGACAAAAAATATCTTTATTAATAAAATTTCATTTTTATTAAGTATTTTCTATTAAATAATATAAAATATGGAGTTACCTCATCAAATGCATCTATTTTTATATTTTAAATTATTTCCCATTTCTCATGAGAAATTTCTTTAGGGAAATTCAGATATATCTTTCAAGAGCTTAGAGAAGTGTCATTATACTCATTCTGTAATATTCATTTAAATTTTTTCCATTTCTTTCCAATTTTTTTATAAATTCAAAGTGCGTGAAATGATGTTAGGGACATCAAACTCAAAAAATAACCATAAATAAAGCACAATAACACTTTATAAGTATATCAAAAAAATTTACTCATGTATTTAAAATATGTTATAAATTTATATTAAATTAATATTATCATTACTTGAGTATCAAAGACATAATTTTTCCAAGAAGTAGGAATATTCCTCCAGTATCTAATTTTAATGGGAATGTTTGGTATCAAAAAAGCATGATGGCCCAAGAATTATTCCATAGATTCCAGCAGCATCACTGGTAGGCACCACAAACTCATCGAATGTAATGATAATCTTGTTGTAGTTAAAGTCACATACATTTTCCACATTCATATTTGTATCCCTTCTACGGTTTTCTTTATCTGTTTTCAAATGCATTTAACAATTAATAAAATATTTTTTTTTGAAAAATGATATACATACCAGAAAAGGTAACTCACCAATATACTCTTGATAGAGTGGTCACAGACTACTCCATTGTAGGAGGTGAAGAAGGTGGTGGGCTACTAATGACATAAAGGGAAAAAACTGGATAACTAGCTTTCTTAGGCAAATCATAATCACTAGGATCCATAGAAGATGACGGTAGTGGTAGAATTCTATGAGATTCTAATCATCTAGGATCCTAGTTTTTTTGTTCTTGGCATTCCTGTATTTTAAATGGATAAATTATATGAAATGTATAAAAACATACAAAACAAATTTTTTTACAAAAAAATGTAAAACTAGAATAATGTATATATGTATGTAACACTTAAAAATTAGAATTTTTTTGATATTTTAATTACAAATTTATACATTAAATTAAACTCGTCTTCATTATCTTCATTAATATCTGCATTCATTATGATGATCCCTTAATTTTAATCCTCTCTTGGATTTATACTATTTCAATATTTTCATGAAAAAACTGTTCAATATTTTGTGGTTGATGAGGTTAAATATCATAAAGCCGCTGTTGATCTTCCTCAAACATATCATATAAGTCACTATTTTTTAGTGTAAAAAAACAATCAATCTTTCTTTTATTTAATCATTTACATAATAAACCAAATTTACTTGTGAATCTATGATAAATGAATCATGTTCTTCATGCTCACTAGTATACATCAAATGAGATTAGTTGATAGAAGTAAAATTTAATGAATGTTTCATTATACCCCTATCAATTTTGACACACTTTCATTTGAATAAGACAACTTATAACTATATATGACAGTTTAATTCAATTATATCATTCATTTTCCAATATTATTCCACCTCTATAGATGAAATATCATTCAATTTCCAATATTTTTCCAAATAATCAATGTTTCATTTCAATACCATTACCATACTACTAATCCATTGTTCAAAAAAACTATTTTGTCTAATGAAACCTACTGATGCATTGAGGGGCTATAGTGGGCCCCTCCCGTCACTTACAAAGTCCAATTCATTCCTCATATGAAAATGGTGAAACATAACATAAACATTCATATTAAAAATGTCATATGAAATGTTAATACTTTAACCAAAAACCATGATTGATATAAAAATAGAACATCTATAGTCCAACATATCATAAAACCATCAACAAAATATTTAATATTGTATCATAATAAATCATATCAATGAATCATAAAATTCAACAAAGGATGTTGACATAGATGAAAATTCTCTAATAATTTTATTAAATCTCTTTAAATGAAATATCCGTTTTTAATTTTAAATCATTTAAAATACATGAAATTATAAATAGAAACATTTATTTTGAAAAATAATTGTAATATTTTAAGGTTAGGTTCAAATTGTAAAGGCATCATATTGGTGGAAAATAGTCACTCACGTATTACAAATTAAAAAATCATTCATTACTTAATTTTTAGAATATTTCATAACATACATCATTTTGAAATTTATGAAATGATTCCTTTAAAAACATTTTTAAAAAAGTAAAACATGGTTGAAGATAAATTTAAAAAAATTTCGATACCATTTTTAATTAGATTTTAAGTAACATGGACAGGGATGATAAGAATATCCTAGTATATACTTACATATAAGAAATCTCATATAATAAAAAGATTATGAAATTAACCATTAACATATTCATTCCTTTAGTGGAGGGTGTGTTGGCTTCCAATATAATGGTTAAATCATGTAATAAAATTATACTAGGACCATATCCATATTTATGATATCATATATGATCCTCTTATATAATTTTGGTAATAATATTTCATTATTATATTTGTTTCAGATGTTAAATTTTTCATTTTCCCATTCCTATTTTGTAATGTATGTAATGTTTTTCATCTATAGGAAATATTTTATTCATATATGAATTGAAATTAAGTTAATTATTATTATTTTTACTCATCATATAAAATTTATAATCATTTTTGAATGTTAAAGGTGAAGAATGTAACTCACCGCATCGTGGAGACGGTAGGTCGTACAAACGCACGAGCGATGGTATCACACCCTTTATGGTTAAATGGTATTGAATTGGATGCTATATTAATTATAATAGTTCATTATATTGTTATATTAATTATTTATATCTGTTATACTTATCATTGTACTCATCCAAATAAATTAGTGTTAAATAACTAATTTCACCACGATGTGGTGATGATAAGATGTACGTAAGCACGCATGGTGATATTATTATTTGTATGATTGATAAAATGAGGAATATAGTTATCCTATGACTATAATAACACCATAGCATATGTACTATACTAGAGTAATTATTTTTATGTGGAAAAAACATAGAAAGAGTAAGTAGAAGATGAAAAGTGTTTTGAAAGAGGTGATAAAATAATTAGCTCTTTTCCAGGTGTCTCATTTTGGTTTGCACAAAAGTAAACCGTCAGTTGAATTTATGCCCAAAGTGTGGTCTCTAGGATAAAGTGAGGAATTGTTTGAGGAGAAATGGTTAGGTTTTGGAAGAATTACATGACTTTATATGAGTGAATCAAACAGATGGAAGGGTGCCCTTTTATAAGAGAGGTGAATGTCACTTTTGGATGATCATAGATTATTAATTAACTAAAAGTTTTTTGGGTGTAAAATAACTCTAAAGTTATTTATTTTGAGGGTAATATGATTATGTCCCCACCCTTAGTTTAACAATTTCACTCTTATAGTTTCTTCTTGTATTTTTATTGTATTGGGTTAATATAATTATTATAAAATGTAAAAACCCCAATGGGATGATTTATGACATATATAACACTATACAAATTTTTAGGACAAACATGTTTTTTTTATTTAATTTTATAATATTTAATTAAATATCATTTATTTAAATGTATCATTTTTGTCAATTTTGATATTATTCAAAATTCTTGTTTTCTAAAAATATCAAACCAACGTGATAACTTCTAAAAAATACTTCTAATATGTCAATAAAATACTTAAGTTATTAATAAAATTCCTTTATATCATTAATTAGGTAAAATTATATTTATTTTAATATTTTAAATAACATTTAATTGATTTTTTCTTTAATAATTCAATTACTACATCATTATTGTGTTACCATTTATTTAATTTTTTATCAAATAAATTGTTAATAAATTAATATTACATAGGTAATAATTTTGTATTTATAAAAACTATGTATAGTACACCATATCAATTATATAACTATATATTAAAAATGATATAGTTTATCAAATATTAATATTACATTTTTAACACTTCATTAAATAAAATATATTAAATGTTCTATTCTAACAAAAGTTGATTAATAAGGATCATATTTTATACATAAAGTTTATTTTTGTCTAAAACACTAATACAATAAAATAAGACAAATTTTAGTGAAATATTATATTATTATAACATTATTTTTACCCTTAATTACCATATTTATCTTTAGCCATGATAAATAAAATTCAAAATTAGTATTCACAAAAAATTATTTTGATCCTAATATAACACATTTTTCATATTAATTAGAACCATTTATGTCCATTTTTCAAAATTCAAAACACAGAAGTGGTAAAAATACATTTACTGCTAATCCACATATTTTCTTAGAAGGTGCGTAAAATAGACGTTCAAAAGTTCAATAAACTATCATATAATAAATTATAGAATAAAAATGATATCAATAAGCTAAATTGTAATAATATATGTATAATTTATATATTGTAAAATAAAAATAAATCTAAAGTAAAATAATTATATAATTGAAAAAGTTGATTTTTTAACAATAATGTACTACTTCTCACTATTCCTAAAATATTGAAACATTTTAGAAAATTACTAAAACTTCACCCTTAGAGAATTTTGATATTTATAATTCCAAAATGAAGTCTAGATTGAAAATTAAATTTTATAAATATCATAATATTTTTAATATTATTCATAAAATCTTTTTAAATTTCTAGTTTGAAAGATTATAGTGCACTAAAACTTTATGTTGCGTGCAACGCAAGCTATTGAATTATTTAAAAGGAAGTGTACAATGAAAGATTAGAGTATTATATTCTTCCCTCCATCAAATAATTTCATCCCCAAAATTTCTAGAGTATCATTAAATAAAATGATATGAGTGGTTCTTTATCCTTTTTTTTCAGGTTCCCACGTCACCTCTTCCATTTTATGGTTTATCCAAAGAAACATTTCCATGAAATTCATCTAATTTTTCAGAACATATTCTCTGGTGTTATGAATATTTATTGGATCTTCACAATAATTCATATCATGTTCCAGTTATATTTCATTATAGGTGAGTACATGCACGGGGTCTGGAATGTATTTCCTTAACCTTGATACGTGGAACACATCATGAACTTTGGAGAGACTTGGAGGCATTTCCAAATGGTTAGCTATAACTCTAATTTGTTTCATGATGTCAAAAGTTCCAATGTACCTAGGAATTAATTTAACCTTCTTAGAAAATCGTATAACACCCTTCCATGGAGATACCTTGACAAAAACATAATCCCCCACATGAAATTCCAAATCATATTTTGGTTATAAGAATATATCTTTTTCCAAATTTCAACTATTTTGATATGTTTCTAAATAGTTTTTACCTTTTCCATCATTTCCTCAACATGTTCTATGCCTATGATTTTTCTTTCACCAACATCATCCCAACAAGTTGGTGTACATAATCTATTTTTATATAACACTTCATATGGTGCAATCTATATACATGAATAGAATCTATTGTTATATGATAATTCTACTATAGGTAAATAATTACCCCACATACCAGGAAGGATAGGATAGAAACATTTCAACATGTATTTTAAGTCTTGAATAGTAAATTGTGATTTTCCATCAGTTTGAGGGTGGAAGGCAGTGCTCAAATGAAGCTTAGTATTTAGGCCCTTCTGAAGACTTTTATATAATTACGATGTAAAATAAGGATCATGGTCAGAAGAAATAGATAAGGGTCAACTATGAAGTCTTAAAGATTCATTAATATATAGTATTCCTAATTTTATTATTGTAAATCTTCTATTTTAGTAAGAAATTGTGCTAAGTTGGTAAGACGATCAAAAATAACCCATATCACATCATTTCTTCTAGGAGTTTTTGGTATCCCTAAAAAAATACCATCATAATATCACCCCATTTCGACATAGGTATAGGAATAGGTTTTATTAAAACTCTAGGATTTTGTCTTCTAGACTTCACCTGTTGACAAAAAAAACATCTCAACACATAATCAGTAATCACTCTCTTCATGTTGTCACACAAAAAATGTTCCTCCAAATATATATACATATTAGTTCCACCTAGGTGTGTAGAGAAATTAGAGCTATGATCATACAATAATTCCCTTATCAGCTTAGGTATAGAAGGAACATAAAACCTCTTCCAAAATTTCAAAGTACCACCTTCAAATATGAAGCCTATCAGTCTCTCATCATTAACAGCTTTAATTTAATTTGAAACTCCTCATAATTTGACTGAGATATTTTTATCCTTTCTAGTAAACAATTTATTGAAACTATTTGAAAAATTTGTGATGTTTCACCATCCATGATAATTACCATATCTATCATTTTTAGATCCAAAACATCGGATCCCTTCCAATTTTGTTTCTTTAGATTTCCATGGTCTTTTCAACTCAAATCATAATTCACATTGATTTCATTCCCTCGATGGTAGTGTATTGAGAAATCATAATCATTGGGTATCTCAACCCATATATGTTGTCTCATGTTGAGTTATTTCTGCGAGAAAATATATTTCAAACTCTTATGATCATTATATATCTTATATATTTCATCTTAGAGATAGTGTGTCCATATCTTGAAAAAATTATTACTGTTTCAAACTCCAGATCCTGAGTTGGATAGTTTTGTTCATGAATTTTTTATTTCCTTGATGCAAAATAAATATCCCTATAATTTTACATAAGGAAACATCCAAGTCCTTTCCTTAATGCATCACTATAAATCATAAACACATCATTCCAAGATGGCAGAATCAAGACTAGACCATTGAATAATCTTCAATTAAATCCTTCAAAAAATTCTTAATTATATCATGTCCAAATTAATTTAACCCCTTTTACATGTGATCATGGTTAATGGGTTTTCCAATAAGGAAAAATTATGGATGAAACGCTGATTGTAACGTGTTAATCGAATAAAATAGTGTACGTCAGTTATACTCTTCTATACTGGCCATTCTTGGATTGGATGTGTTTCTTCAGGATGAAAAATTCTTCCATCTTTGGAGACAGTATGGACATGAAAAGATGTTTTTTTAATCCAAAATTCACACTTTTCAAATATCACATATATTTCATTTCTTATAAGAGTCTTGAAAACAACCCACAAGTTGTTTTGTGGTCTTTGTAGCTTTTGGATTATTCAAATATATCATCATTAAATACTACAACAAAATCTTCAAGATATTCCCTAAAAACTATATTCATTAGATTCATTAAAAAAAGATGGTGAAATATTCAATCCAAATAGAATTACTGTAAATTCCTAATGACCACACCTCATTTAGAGTGCTTTCTTTGAAATATATTTCTTTTTTACCGAAAATTTATGATATCTAGAACAAAAGTAAATTTTTGAAATATATTGATATCCATGAATTTGATCCAATAAATCATTAATATGAGGAATACAATACTTGTTATTTATTATAATATCATTTATTTCTCTATAGTCAATGCATAGCCTCATTGATCCATCTCTCTTCTTAACAAAAAGAACTTGGGCTCCCCCTGGAGAAACACGTAGGAGAATAAATCCCCTCTTACTCAACTCCTCTAGTTGTTTATTCATCTATACCAATTCCACAGTTTTCATTCTATAAAGAGTTTTTGATATTCGCCTTGTATCTATGATTAAATCAATAAAAAACTCAACGTGACACTCTGGGGGTGTCTAGGTAAATCTTTGAATAAAACAACAACAATAAATTCAATTAAAATTGGTAAATATCCAATTTTTATATTTCTTTCTTCCTCCGTAGATGTTATCTACTCTACTTTTAAATAATCTTATTTAGTAATGAAATTGGGTGTCGATTTTGATAAGAATCAGGTGATGACGATTTTGATAAGAATCAGGTGATGACGATTTTGATCAAAATATAATGGAATATAATTCATCCTGAAATATCATATCCTACTTCTTATTGGAATAAATTTTCACATAATATTTTTATAGGAAATCCACGTCATGGATTATATCAAAGTCGACTATAGGTATGATAATAAAGTCAGTTGATAATACATGTTTATATTCCATTATGGGAACTTCCTAACACATCCTTGTTGCAATGAGACATCCCTTAGGGGTTCTGAATGAAAACCCACTTATTAAAATGAATTGGAAATTTATAATATTTAATGAAAACTGGGAAGATATAAAGAAATGTGATGATCTAAAATAAAATAAATCAATGTCTATATTTGAGGAGAAGATTATTGTACCTTCCACAATATAATTAATAGTTTCAACCTCATATGTTTTGATCCCAAATATTGGACTTTCTCCCTTAGCCTTTTATAAGGAAAGTTTCCATGAGATTCAGTATAATCATTTAAATAATGTCCCATTTCATTACAAATGTATCATTATACCTTGACAGCATCTTTTTTACCGTTTTAATAATGAGTTTGGTGGAATTTTTCTCCACACATGTAACAGACTCCCACCCACTTTCTGTAGGCACCAGGGTGTTTCTTCCCGCGATTACTATTGGGTGAAAAGTAATTTTTACCCTTATTCCCCTTATTTCCTTTCCCATAGTGTCCATAGGCCCTCTTCTTCTCTTTATTCACCTAGATGTCATAATAATTAGAGAATTACCTTTTTATCTTGATAGCACATGAGACTATATATTCGTACAATCAGAATGATTTTGATACCAATTCCTATCTGAGGAATGGTTTTAAATCATCAAATAATCTATCAATATTACTTTTGGGTTATGTATTTAGTCTTAAACACGCCTTTATAACATTTTGAAGTTAGCCTAATACTTTTCAACATTATCATCCTCATTTTTACTTAGACTACAAAATTTCCTTTCCATATCATCATATTGCTATCAGGAAAATTATATTTCTATGAAATGTTCTTTAAACTCCCTCCATTTCATATTTTCTAGTTGTTCAACCTCTTTCATATTTTTAATTAATTACCACCATTGATTTTCATCTCCTAATAGTTGATAAAATACCATGAAAAACTTTTCCCTTTAATTACTCCCCAAATAAAGAAATATTTTCTATAAGGAATATATCCATTGCTCATCTAAAAATGTATTTCTATTCCATTTTAATGATGGAGGTTATTGCCTCATGTGGATATCTAACATTGATCTTTCTTATTTCGGATCTGCGTGCTCTATATGGGTAAGGTTATTATTCAAAACCTGAGTCATCTATCCCAGTATGGTTATAAGTTGTTCAAGACCAGTTGTATCACCATTTTCACTGTAATTATCAAGCATAGGAGTGTAATACTTACATAGATTACATGCATTGGTACAATTTTCATTTATTCCACTAGGCTCTATTTCTAAACAATTGAATACATTAAATTAGGTTAATAATCATAATTCATAATTACAAACTAGTAAAATACTTAACATAAATTGAAAATTTTATGCTTATCTATTCCATAATCATAAAAAGGGATTGTTTGAGGAGATAGTTAATCATAAATCCTTCATAATGGTTTTTAAGGAAAATATGGATTTCCCTAAGCATATCACATGGGACTATCAAACAAGTCATGCAGTAAGGCCCATTTTCGTGTACTAGGTTACCCCGCGTCAAACCCGAAACACCTTTTTAGAGTTATTACTCATAGGAACATATATTCCATAACCACATCTACTTGTATTACCCATATAGGGACATATTTGGTACAAATACCCATATAATCTCTACATTACCAAAATTATAGGATTTTTATCTATACTTATCATCAATGTATATCTTAGGTTAATGTTCCCTAGTCAAGGTATATCTAAATCTAGTTTCCAAGGATTGTAATAAAATTCCTCTGATACCAACTGTAAACCCTTAAACCAGTTACCAAGAGTTAGTGCATTATTATTTTTTCATTATCATGATCACAATAAATAAAATCTTATAGGATTTATTGGTTTAGTAGCCATGGAGATTCTAGATACAAACATATGTTTTACATTACATCCAAAAGTGAGAAACAACATATTTTCCCATTTCAAAACTATCATATCCCTTATACTATCTGTACATGTCAATCATAATACACTTCTTCATATCTTGGGAAAAATTAATCATAAGAAAGTGGTGAGCTCAAATCCTCAGAAAGGATATAAAAATATAGTGTAAGCTATAATAAATAAGCATAAACTTTTCAAGGAAATGTATAAAAATAAAACACAAGGATTTTAAACATCATCTTCTGCAAAATATGGTAAGAGAAAATCAAATAATTTCATTTACACATTCACATGGATATTCTAATATTATAATTATCACATTCAACATCAATTACAAAACTCATAATGAAGAAATTAATAATTTCGAACATCTTAACCATACTATCAAGGACTCGTGCTAGGACCATTACCATATCATCAAGGCCTTTTTCTAGGACAATTTTTTTTATCATGAGGCCTACCAATACATCGAGAGGATATATAATTCCCCACACATAACTTACTAAGTCAAATTTATTCCTCATACGAAAAGGGTAAAACATAACATAAACATTCATATTAAAACTAGTATAAAAAATGCCAATACATTTACAATAAAAAATGAATGGTTTTAAAATATCATATCCATTGTAAAACGTATCATAAAACCTTTAATATAATATGGAATATTGTGTCATAATAAGTAAACCTCAATCGAGCATAAAATCCAACAAAGGATGTGGACATATAGTAAAATAGTCTAAAAACATTATTAAAACACATTAAGAGAAATATCCATTACTTACTTTGAAATACATTAAAATCCATGAAACTATAAAATAAAACATTTATTTGGAAAATAAATTTTTAATATTTTAAGGTATTCTTTAAAATTTTATGTTGTTATAATGGTAGAAAATAGCTGCTCGCCCCGTATAAGTTAAAAAATGGTCTTTAATTCATTTTTCAAAAATGTCCTAATGTAACGCGTTTTGAAAAAGATGGAAAGTTTACTTTGAAAACATTTTAAAAAAAGTAAAACATGGGTAAAAATGACTTTACATAATTTTTTATAATATTTTGAAATATAATTTAAAAAAATGTGCATGGATGATAAGGATGTCTTAGTATATACCTACGTATAAGAAATCTCTGATAATAAAGAGATTGTGAAATTAACCCCAACCTTATTATTTACTTTAGTAGAGGGTGATTTATCCTCCCGTATATTGGTTAAAATATGTTTTTAATTTAATCCATGACCATACCCAAATTTATGATATCATATATGATCTTTTTATATTATTTTGGTAATAATTGTTCATTATTACCGTTGTTTCGGGTGATTACGGGTTCGATATCCCATTCATGTTTTTCATATAAGACATGTGTTATTAATATGACATATTTTATTCATATACTATATTAAATTAAGTTAATAATTATTTTTTATAATCATTATATAATTTTTATAATCATTCTTGAATGGTTAATTTGGAGATTGATTCTCACCGATTCGTGGAGATGGTTCACCATACATAGGAACGAGCGATGGTATCATTTCCATGATGGTTCAAAGGCATTTAATTGGATGGTATATTAATTACAAATAATAACTATAATATTATATTAATTATTTATATCCATTATAGTCCTCATTATTCCCATCCAAATAATATTGCGTTTAGTAAAAAATTCCACAAAACCGTGGAGACGGTAAGCCATGATTACACACGCATGGTGATGATGTTATTTT
Organism: Viscum album; assembly: GCA_963277665.1. Taxonomy (NCBI): domain Eukaryota; kingdom Viridiplantae; phylum Streptophyta; class Magnoliopsida; order Santalales; family Viscaceae; genus Viscum; species Viscum album. Next base: position 574,388,551 of record OY728151.1, read on the forward strand.
TATGATTGATAAAATGAGTAATATGGTTGTCCCATGATTATTATAACATCATAGTATATTAATGATACTGTATTTATTATTTTTATGTGGAAAAAACATAGAATTGGGATGATAAAGAAGAAAAGAACATTGAAATAGGTGATAAAAGGATTACCTATTTTCCGGACATCTAATTTTGGAATGCACAAAAGGAATCCTTAGGTTGGAATTATTCCAAATGTGTGTCCTCTAAGATGATTTGAGGGCAGTTTGGAGGAGAACTGATAAGGTTTTGGCCGAACTAAATGGATTTAGATGAGTTAATCTAAGACAAGAAAGGGTTCCCTTTTATAAGAGAGGCGAGGGAACCTTTTGGAAGATCATAAAATATTAAATTATTATAAATTTATTTTTGTTCTAAAATAGAGATAAAGTGATTAATTTCATGAAAAAGATGAGTATGGGTCTAAATAATCTCATCCAATAATTTTTAGAAAAATTTATGTAACAAAATTAACTTTATCTTTTAGGTTTAACCCTTAGTTAAATAGTTTAACTCTTAACTTGTCTTTTGGAATTTTTACAAAATAGGGTTAATATATTTACTATAAATTTCCAAAAGAACCCAAATTGTATAATTTTTGAAATATGTAACACTATACTAGTTACATGGATGAACATGATATTTTTATGAATTTTATAACATATAATTAAATATTATTTATTTTAAATTATCGTTTATGTTAATTTGATTCTACTAAAAATATATTTTTTACAAATATCAAAAAAATATGATATCTTCAATAAAATACTTATAATATTTCAATAACATATATATGTTTTCTATAAGATTCTTGGATATAATTTATTAAGTCATTTTGTATTTATTTTAATATTTTTAATAACATTTAATTGATTCTTTCTTTAATAATTAAATTACAACATCATTATTATGTCACCATTTAATTGAATTATTTCTTTCAAAAAATTTTAAATATATTACCATTATGTATGTATTAATTTAATACTTATATATACTATTTATAGTCTACCGTATCATTTTTATAAACTCATATTAAAAATTATATAGTTAATAAAAAATGAATATGAAATTTTTAACTCTTTATTAAATAAAACAAACTAAATGTGCTAATCTAACACAAGTGGATGAAAATTTATCATATTTTAGACCTAAGGTTGATTTTGGTCTAAATAACTTATCCCATAAAATTAGTATAGTATTTAGGGTAATATTAAATTATTATATTATTATTTTTACCTTTAATTACTCTATTTACCTTTAATAGTGCTAAATAAAATTCAAAAGATACAATACACAAAATATTATATTTATCCTATTATACAACATTTTTCATATTTATTACAACCATGTATGTCGATTTTTATAAATTAATACCACAAAATGGGTAAAATATTATTTACTGCTAATCTGTAGATATGCTTAGTAAAAGGGTAAAAGAGATGTTCAAATGTTCAACAATTTTTTTATTACTATTTATATTATAAAAATGATTCTATTAAACTTCAGTGGACTAATAGATGTATAATTTAACTATTTTGACATTAAAATAGAGTTAATGTAAAATAATTATTTAAATGAAAATTTGATTTTTTGACAATAATGCAGTATTTTCACTATTAATCAGAAATTGAAACTTTTCAGAAAATTACAAAAATTTCACCCTAAGATAATTTTGATATTTAAAATTCAAAAATGAAGTCTATTTTGTAAATAAAAATTATAAATTTCATTAAGTGGTTAATATTATTCATATCATGTTTTTAAATGGCCAGATTGAAAAGTCAAGGTTTCCTTGAACTCGATGATCCGTGAAGCGCAAGATATTGAATTTTTTTAAAAGTAAGAATAATGTGGAATCATTGGGTGTTACATGTAGTCTTAGATGAAATGTATTATAATTTTAAGCCTGGTTTCAATGGAATGTAACATAATACCTTTAAAGGTGTTTTCTTCTATTGTTTCTTCCCTGGGTTTCAATGATTTATACTCTCATTGTTTATCATTTACTTCCATATGCATGTATGATATCTTTTTGATTCTTCTTTGTCATACTGTTATCTCCTTTAATGCATGAAATCATTGGTTCATGCATGTGTCTTTGTATAATCATGTCCCAGATTGTGGATGAATTTCTTCCTCTCATAGAATGATTCATGGATTTTAACTTACCTAAATGCATCATGAAGAATGTCTAAAATCATGTAAATTTATTTATCTATAATTCCAAAAAGACACTTGATATGATATAAATTTACAAAAAAAATGAATCTTTTAATACTTAGCACACCCTTCATACAGTTCTATATGTCCATATTCAACTAATTGATAAAAATAATTTTTTTCTCACTGATGTTCGAAGAATGATCAACATACTCAAGATCTTATAAATTTTCTATTAATCGATTAAAATCTTAGACATTGTATTCTTTCAAAAATGTATTATTGAACAAATTTCAAACTATATTATCCTCTACCATGTAACTTTGTATTTTATTAAAATTATTTTCATTGTTTTTAATTTCCATAACATTTGATTCAACATGAATAATACAACAAACATATAAATTTGTAAACTATTTAAATATAAAATTCTCATATACTTCACTTCTATTAAACCATATCTGGAATTAACAATCAGGACCTGTACATTTTAGTCTACCATCCTCTGATTGGTTTGAAATTGCATATTTTAAAAATTCATCAAATCTCTTGGAATAATGAGATGTTTTTCAAGGAAACTTAATCACACTATTATCTGTAGGTGTTGTATTTTATTCTCTCTAAACATTCAAATATAATGATATAAATTTTTAATCAAACATGTATAATCAAAATTAACGAATAATCAATACATGTTAGAGTAAGACTCAATAGCATGGTTTTTGAAGATAGATACATGATTGAAACAATTAATATTTAATGATGAAATTTATGAAAACAACCTCCACATCAAATATAATAAATATATATCAATTTTTGATATTTTAAATGTAGATGATATTATTTTTATGTGAGAAAATGTTAATATTTTATTCTAACCTTATGTTGTTACTAGGGAGGGTTCATTACATAATAAAATAGCTACATTGGTAAATGTTTGAACCATTTCCCATGGTGTAACTCAATCCAAGAGCACAAATTTAAAAATATAAATGAAAAGTATACTTTTTTATATCAAATAATATTGGATGGAAAAAACTGATAAATGTAGAAGTTTTAGGTTGTTATATGTGCTTATACTTCATTATTCTATTTATACCATCACCCTCCCAACACTTTAAATTTAAGTAAGTCTACAAAAAAATGAATTATCAATAGTGAATTCATCTCCATCCCATATGATTTATTTCTTGTATTATACCATATATTATAGTTGAAAAATAATTATTTATTTCAAATAATGAAATTTTAATACAATATGTTAAATGTGAAAGGATAAACAAATCAAAAAAACTAAAAAGGAGTTTATAACATGTACATTGAAGCACCATACTTGACACTATACTATATATTCATGGAAAAATAACTCATCAGATGCCACTAGGATTGGGAATAAATTCTATTTTATTTTATCATATTCCGCATAAATTAATTTGGGTTGGAGATGGTAATAATGTTGACCATTTAATATGTTGATTCATGTTTTTATGTTGAGGGGATCTAAAAAATAAAAGGATTAATGATGAGGGGAAAAATTATCACACATTTTCAAAAATAGTTTGTGAGTTTCTAATTCATATCAAATGATAAAAAAATTGTCATTTGACTCAACAAAAAAACTATAGACAATAATTAGTTCTATTAAGAATAATGTTAGTTCAAATAAAATCAAATAAACTATGTAGGATGTTCCTATTACCATAAATAATAAATGATTATCATGCATGAAAAAATTATCCCTAAAAACTCTATTATTTTTCGATATATTTCATTAAACTAAATAATTCATAGCATATTCACAAAATATAAATAATTATAACAAATTTAAAAAGGTTCTAAAATATTATCTTTAAAGACTTTATCCTTAGATTTCTTTCTAGGGTCTATGATGAAACCATTTGTGACATCAAACCCAATCACCAATAGGTCATGAATTGGTAAATAGTGTCAATTATTTATATGTCAAAAATTAGAGTCATTGACATATATAGAACAAAGTGTAATTCATTTATATAAAATCAAAACAATGAAATTATGAACAATTTGGCTTCTATAACAGAATTGTATCTTAAATGAATTATTTTTAATTTAATACAATATAACCAAAATTAATTTTTATTATAACTCCATTAAAATAACTACAAAATCCAAATAACACATTTTAAATGAAAATTACATATATACTTCAATTATGAATGAATAAAAATTATTCTATAATATTTTTATAAACCATGATTTCCCATATAATGGTATTAAATAGTAGATTTATTGTTATTTAAAAATGATACATCCTTTTAGGGATCTACCTTATCACTGAGGATTGGAACTACACCACTGAGTAGGGAAACCGAGCATGAGAGAGGGGGGTAAGTGGGGGGGGGGGTGTTGCCCCTAGGGAGAGTGAGGTTAGAGTGGGGTGGTGAGTCACGATGGTTGGGGTCATCATTGAGGATAAAGGAGTTAGGTTATAGGGGTGGGGAGAATTGGGGTCACTAGTGAGGTTGTGGGCTTAGGGTCACACCGGGGAGGGGAGAGGAGGATATTAGGGGAGGGGCAATTAGGATCGCACTCATGCAGAGGGAGATGATAAGGGAAATTAAAATTATGGTTTTAAAACATTTATCTGTGGTTCAATAGAAACAACCACTAATTATTGAAATAAAAAAACTATTGGTAGTTTTACTTATATGCCATGATATTACTATTTTGAACTGAAATTATTCTTCTGCGTTTTGTAAAACCACTGCTCATAAATCCCTACTAACAAGTACTTTTTTTTGTATAGGGCATTGAGTGTTTTAATCTCCCCAATTTCGCAATTATCATCCTTAATAAATTCATGTTCATCCAACCATAAAACCCGACCTATCCATGTTTCTAATTTATGCTCACTTAGGTACATTCAACTTTGGAATTTAGAATAATAACCCCTATAGATCTCCAATACAATGTTCACAATTCATTAAAATTTGAGTCTTAGTCTCATCACCATCATCAAATTCCATGAAAGTGTGAAGTTCCTTAGACCTAAACTCCATGATCAAGTGAAAAAACACTTTATTTAAATGAAATATTCGATAAAAGGTGAGATGAAAATATTTTCATTTTGAAACATTACCACATGAAATACAATACAAATCATAAATCATATCACAATCCCAATAATGAAATTTATACTATAATTTAGGATCAGATATAAAATGAAGTTTTTTATAAAAACGGTGAATCTTTATGCACATTAAAATGACACTAGATACAATTATGTATGTCTCTTAGGTCATATTCATCTTTATATCCAGGGGAATGAAAACATAAGAAAGGGATGAGCACGCAAACTCAGTTAGGGAAAATAAATCTACATGATATCAAGGTTTAGACTATAATCATATGATAAAAAATGATCAAGGGGATATAATATTAAAAGAACATGGAACACCAATATTTTTAACAATTCTTGATATAAGGACCTGAAATATCAAATTAAAAATACATAAAATTAAAAAAAAGTGTTAAATAAGAGATAATAAACATGATTCATGATGAAAAATCATAGGCATATTGAATGGAAATGTAACATTCCCTTAAACCCTATTCTAAAAAAAGAATTTTAGTCAAGCATAATCATTATGAAATTAAAAAATCATAAAAAAATAGGATGCACTTGCTTTATGTTGTGAAGAAACAAAATCCCCAAGATATATGATTTAAAAAAATATCCATTGTTCATTCTATGAAGAAAATTAATTCCCATGCTTCTTTTTTTAAAAAAACAAAATGAACATGATTCTTTTTATTAATAAAATAAATTCCCACACTATATTTTTTTTGAAAAAAATGAAATTAGAACACTTAATGTAATAAAAAATCTCTATTCCCGCACTTCAGGTTGTGATAAAATAGAATTCCTAAAATTTATGTTGTTAACAAACAAAATCCCCACAATTCATTTTTTTAACAATCAAAATGTTCACGCTTTGTATTGTTAAAAAAATTCCACACTAATCATAATAATATCATGAGATATAAATACATAAAAAATTCATTGGAGGTATATATAGGACCCCCAAAATCATTCTTTAATTCATATTTATTCGATATAAAAAAACTTCATATCATAAACAACCCATAGAAAAATAATCAATTTCTTAAACCATTCAAAAAAGAACATAAATAGTACTTATAAAATCATAAGATATAAAACAGCAAATTTTTCAAATGGATTAATATCGTAATAACATATATAAGATGATTAAAAAATCATTTCATGAAATATAAACCATTGATATTAGAAAGAAGTAGAAATACATATTGTTTCATGAAACCATTTAATAATATATTTTAAAAGATGAAGTAAAAATTACATTTAAAAGAATTTTTGTAAAGGGAAAGAAAATCATTTTTAAATCCTTATTAAAAATATTTGAAAATAAATTATTATATAAAAGAAAGAAAGGTTATAAAAAAATTAGTGTGGAAAAAATTTATTTTTAACGGATGGAAGAACTTTTTAATATTTTGAAATTTCTTTTTTGATAAAGACAGTCATAAAAGATATTATAAAACATCAAATTTTAATAACAATAAAGGAAATATAGAGTGAACATGAGTAAATGCATATTTGGGGTTAAAATTTCGAAAGTAAATTTTTTTTCGGAACAATGTACATGGAATGGAGGAAAACATATATATGATGAACAATGAATCCAACTTATATAAAATATTTTCAAGAAAAACAATCATGACATAATAAAAGAGAGTTGAGTTTCAATTTTTTTTATTGGTAATATTAGAATAAGAATGTTATCATGGAATTAAAATTATGATATCTTGAAATCAGAGATATTCATTATACGTTAAGTCGATATAGAAGTGAATATACCATATAAAATTAATTATTGTGTGTAATATTAAACATGTCTCAAGGATTTTAAAATTGGGCAGTGAAACCCTTATGACATAAGAAATGTTATACCTAAAACCCCTTGAAAGAGAGAGAGATTAATTTTGAAGTTAAAATACCATTAATAATGATAATTCATGATATTATATTTCCAATTTGAATTATACATACTATTTAAAGGAAATTTAGTGTATAAAAGAAAATTTGACTCATAGGAGGAAATTTTGAGTTGAATTCATGACATTGTTTTCAACATTACTTAACCATAATATAAAATACTATATAATGGAAATAAATTTCTTAATCAATTATCTCACAACCTTGATTTAAAAATAATACCATTTTTATAATTATTTTATTACTATATACATTGAAAATGTATTAAATGATTATAACTTATTTTCATTATCTGGTGTTAGAGATTTTGGTTGTTTGTTTCATAAAAACATCATGGAGATCAGATTGATTCTCACTAAATACTTCCATGTTCATCATTATTATATCATTTAAGATAGAATAATCTTTATTTTCCATGATTACTTAAGTCGTATTTTATTTAGGTGAAATAAATGAATACAACTTATGAACATAGAAAATGCGATAAAATATTTTTTAACACATTTAATGAACAAGAGATTATATATTAATAAATATTATAAATATTAACAGTAACACCCTAATATTTTGTCATATATTTCTTTTTAGAAAAATTTGATCTTTTTGATAGCTTTTGACACGTGCAACCCCAAGTCTAAATGATTTGTAATATAGTATAGTATTGTAACCTAGTCATTAAATTAGAAGGTATGAATAGGACTAAATAAATTATGAAAACTCTATTTTCTAATCATCTATAAAATAAATTAACTGGTTATAAATTTAATATAAATAGAAATAAATAAACATTTTAATGTAAAATTAATGATTCTCTAAATTTTTTTATGCACACAATGTGTTCATATCATAATAAATTAAAATTATCACTATTTTTGAATTAGTTTTAATGAAATATATATCTTATATATTCAATAAAATGTTTAATAATATTTTTAATATTTTTTTCTAAGTATAGTATATGAATATATCATGTTTTATGCTTAATAATCCATTTATCTAAAAATGGGCACCATCAAATTTTTCAAACATACATTTGAACTAATTTTTTATAATTTAGAGAATTTATTTTAAAAAAAAAGAAATTAATTTTTTTAATCATCAGGTCTAAATTATGTTTGATTTAATTTTGGATCATTTTCATAAATTTTTAATTTTTAGATGAAAAATGAAAAATAATGATTAAAATTGAAAGCTTCCTTTTCATTCAGAAATTAGAAAAGTTTTATTTTTCTTTAAATTTATTTTTAAAAGTATCTTTAGTTCAAAAATATTATAATTAATCCAATTTTGATTATTGGAAAAAATTTTATGCTGAAATGTTTCATAAAAGCATTGTATACTTAAGGAAGTGTTTTGGTGGTAAAAATGATTTTTGTCAAGCATAGGGGATTTTATTAAATTAACATTTCCACTTTTAGGAACTAAAATTGTAAAAATGGATTCAATATTTGAAATAATTATAATCAATATTATATAATAGGGGTAATATAAATTTTTATAATAAATAATTTTAAAATTAAAAAAAATAAATATCATTACGGTTAAAATCTGTTTACTGGGATGTTATACCAAATGAAAACATTTCGTATTTGAATTAATATTGTATAAATTATATTTAATTTCAATAGATAAACCTTATCTTGTTACATATTATAATATAATCTCATTTTGATGATTTTTTTAATTATTTTAGCATTTTTCATTCTTTTAGGAAATTTCAATGTTGTTTGAATGTGGGTCTTCTCCCAAACTTATAATAGGAAAACTCTTCTCCCATATTTTATACACAAAAAAGGAATTTTTTAGAATAAATGCACAAAGAAATTCCTTACATACATAACCAAAACCCATATCACATGGTTTACTCATAAAACTATAGTAGGAAGTCCATATCTATAATTTTAATGAGGTCGTATGAAGAATAAAAATATTTATTATCCAAGTGTTTTGATTTTAATTCTATATCAGACTCTTTGAAATATTTTCCCAATATAATGAAATATTATCACAATTATATCCCATATATTGATATGTTAATATGTTAATGTAATAAATGTTGAGTCAATAATTTTTCTTTATGAATTTTCCATTCCATTATGTTTTAAAAATTACAAACACTCTATCTCAAGGAAATTTTTCCCCCTAATATTTATCTTAATAATTTTTTTTTACTTCCCCAAGAAAATTTTCTCTATACCATGGTTTTCATTGTTCATGTTATAGTTTCTCTAAATCTAACTCATTTTATTTCTAAGTGTAAAATTCTGTTTCACATCTAAAAATCTTGGAACCTATAAATACTTAGATATAGATTAGTCTATTTTCAGGTTTTGAATTTTGGTTCTGAAGTCCTTGAATTCAGACTCAAATTTATTCTGAATTTAGATTCTGAATTCCTCAGAATTCAGACTCCAAATTCTATGAAATTAAGATTCTGAATTCTTTGAAATTCTGACTCTGAATTCTTGGAAATTCAGAATCTTAATTCCTTAGAATACAGATTCCAAATTCCTTAAAATTCAGATTTCTAATTCCTTAGAATTCAGGTTCAGAATTATCTGAAATTCCTGCTCTGAATTCCTCAGAATTCAGATTCCAAATTTATTAGAATTTCAGTTTTTAATTCTTTTTAATTCGGACTCCATATCCATTAAAATCCAGATTCCAAATTCAATGGAATTCAGACTCTGAAGTCTATAGAATTCTGATTCTGAATTCCTTGAAAAATAGAATCTGAATATCTATGTAATATAGACTCCAAATGATTATTTGTTTTGAATCTGAACTATTTTTCCTTAGTGTCCAAAAAATGGATCTGGTTAAGTAGCCATATTTTTCTTACCCTTTTTTTAGTTATGAAATGATATCATACATTTTTTTTCTAATTAATTGTTGTTTGAGTGACATGTGTACAATTCCCTCCAAGATTCAAGAAAAATATGATCATTGTAGGAGGGAGCTGCCCGTTAAAGAAATGAATATAAATATAGGCTCATTTGAACGATCTCAATATTGATCCATCAATATAGATATTACATACTATTGATGTAATTTATATACAGAGAGACTCTCATGCTTTGTGAATACTAAAAATCCTGTTCATATTGCTTCGTGCGAGTCCGATTGTTGCTATGAATAACCATGGAATTCCAGGGATAGGAAGACAGATGTTCTGACTACATTAAAGTTTGAGGACTTCCTTAATAACGAAAACATAGGTTCCAACTACTTTAATGTTCTAGGACTTCCTTGATAAGGAAGACAGAGCTACTGACTACCTTGAAGTTTGAGGGCTTGCGGGTATAGCAAGACAGATTGAGATATTCTTATAGAGGGCTTAACCTAGTGTGGGTAATATAGACTTTCTTGAATGTATAAATGAAGGATCTTTATCCAAGGTTGTTGGATACCATACTCTATGGGATAAAAAATTTCACACTTGTTACTTGTCTAGTTTCATGTTTATTTTCAACTGCATTTTGATTAATAAGGAAAGTATAACTATCTTATACTTTCTCATTCTTGTATACTCTGATAAATAAGATTCTATACACTTTAATGTATAATATGTTTCCTTGAAAACATTTCATATGTTTTATTTCAGGAACCATATATGCGGAACCTATCATGTTTGTAGAACTAAGAGGTCTTGTTAATTTACCTTGTTTAACTTTGTTAAACATAGTTTGCATCAAGGTTAAAAACTAAACATTTATACCATATTTAATGGTTCCAAAGAAAATTTTAAATTATACACTTCACCCCCATCTTGTAATTGACTATCTACATTCATTATTTTGATCCTACAATTGGTATCATAGTAGGTCTACTAAAAAATTATATTAACATATAAGTTTTCTTGCTCAATTTTTCATTGTTCTGAATATATTTTTCTTGCTTAGTATTTTTATCCTTGTTTACAAAATTTTATTATTAATATGTTTTTGTGGAAAGATATTTTCTTTTAGATGGCATGTTTGAATATTGGTTCGATTGAAAATCATAATCCTACTAGACCACCTATGATGGGAATGATTATGTATATTGGAGAGATCGTATGAATAATTAAGATATTAATAATGTAGTGGACAACTTTGTTATGCTTACTGGAGATTACAAGATTCACGATTAGGAAGTCAGAAATTTTACTAATCAAGAAAAGTTAGAATATCAACTAAACTACAAGGTACACAATACTTTGTTGTGTTCCATGTCTAGGAATATATATTGTCATATTTCTTCTTGTGAAGCTCCAAATTTTATTTGGAAGAAATTTGAGGATACTAAATTTGGTACATCCAAGGTTATAGAAACTACAAGAGCTATTATTATAGTAGAATATCATGGATCTCTATTTCTTTTTGGATAACTAGTGTGCAAGGTACAAAAAATGTTTATGACTATTTTTAAAATTTTAAAATCCATGGGTGAGAAAGGATTAGATGATGAGGCACTTGTAGACACGATTAATGATATAATACCTAATGAGTGGGAATCTAAGAGGAAAACTATTGATGAGAATAAGAATGTATCTCAGATTACATTGATGAGATTTTTGAAACTCTTATTCAACATGAAACAAGAATGAAAAGAGGTACTAATTTGAATAAAAAGAAGAATGGTAATGGAAGTGTAGCCTTTACAACTACTAAAGAAAAGACTCCTGAAAGGGTTACAAGATCCAAGTCACAGAAAGTCACTATTTTATCTGAATCTAGTGAATGTGAACATTCTGAGAATGAACTAGCTAATCTTGGTCAAAGGATGAAAAAGATAATTGGGAAGAAAGACTTTTAGTATAGATATAAGAATTAAGAGAGAAAAAATAAGAAAGACTCTGAAGTCACTTATTATGAATAAAAAAAGAAAGGCATATAAGCCTGATTTTATTTTGCTAAATAGAAATGATAGAAAGAAAAACCATTTTGAGAAGAATAGAAATAAGTACTATAAAGCCAAAGATAAGAATGTTTTGAAATCTAATGACACTTGGAGTGCCAGTGGTGGAGACTCTTCTGATGAATCATTAGAGTATGAATCTTCAGGTGAGAAGAATCGTTGTTTAATTTCAATGTTAACCATTAAAAATCATTGTATAATTTCCAAGGTACACAATGATGAATCTATAACCAGTGTATCCTTGAATTCTAATTACAGTGATAATAAATATTATGAATTTTCTGATGAATAATCTTATTCTGATGAAGATAATACTTTACCAACTTATGAAGAAGTGTCTTGGTTTTCTAATCTTTTTTAGAATGAAAATGATAAAGTCAAGAAAACGTTTGATAAGGAAAATTCTAGAATTTCCATTCTAACTAAAGAACTATAAGATCTTTCTAAATATCTTGATAAGAAAATTTATCATTTTGAAAGTATTTCAAAAACTATTGAGGAAACTAATTCTGAGAAGGATAATCTTTCTACGTATCTAGAAAAAGTAATTTCTAAGAACAGTATTTTAGAGTCTAACTTAGGTGTTAAAAATAATGTTTTTGAGAATAAAAACTTAGTTATTAAACTAATGTTAGAAATATTTTCCTTGAGGAAGTGTTTGTCAAACTTTAAATCAGGTAAGGAAAACATTGATAGGATGTATTCCCCAATTTGACCTCTAAGGAATAAATTTGGATTTAGTTATACTCATTCAAAGCTAGTTTTAAAGAAAAAATATTTTGTTCCTCAAAGATCTCATTTCTGTATTAAGTGTCAGTGTGGGGGGAATTGGGAAAAAATTATTCATTAAACAAAACTCAGTCATTAGGTTTTCATAATTATTATTTTCCAAGAAAATGTGGATTCCTAAAATTTTGATTTCTGATGATTCTGGATCCAGGAAATTTTGGGTTCATAAAGTCTAACATGCTAATTTTCAATAAATTAAAGAAATTTATAAAAGAAATTCATGGTACATGGATTGTAGATGTTCCCAGCACATGATTGGTAATAAAAACATCTTCAAAAAGATTATCAAGATTAAAGTAGGAATGGTAACATTAAGAGATAATGCTAAGGAAGAAATTATTGGTATAAGTAACATTGTTCTTCTTGAAAAAACCTTGATTTTTTATGTTTTATTTGTTAAGGTTCTTAAGCACAACCTTATTAGCAGAAGTCAGTTATTTTATGAAGGATGCCTTGTGAATTTTAGGAATGATAAATTTTTAGTACACAATTCCAAGGAAGAGATTATTATTTCTGCCAATAGGTAAGAGAATGTATACACACTAAACTGAGAAGACCATAGGAGCCAAGATCTACCTTGTCTTAGGGAAATGGAAGAACATTCCTGGTTATGGAATTGAAGATTAGGACACTGTAACCTTAGAAACTTATGAAAAATCTCGAATAAAAGACTAGTTAAGGATCTGCTAGATCTTATATTTGATTCTTCAAGAGTTTGTAATCCTTGTCTATATGGAAATAACCATTAATCAAGTTTTAAATCAGTTGTTGAAGTCTCAACTACTGATGCACTACAGTTGTTTCATATGGATCTTTTTTTCTCTAGCACGAACTGGAAGCATTGGAGGCAAATATAATGTATTTTTTTTAGTTGATGATCATACTAGATTTACATGGTTCTATTTTCTAGCAAATTATTATGAAGCTTTTTATTATTTCAAAATATTAAGAGCCCATGTTAAAAATGAGAAAAATATTCCTTTGATAACTATTCATAATGATCATGGAAGAGAATTTCGAAATTCTGATTTTGAAACTTTTTTTAGTAGAAAAGGATTTAGTTATAACTTCTTAACACCAATAACTCCTCAATAGAATGGTTTTATTAAAAGAATAAATCGAATTCTTTAAGAAATAACCAGAACCATAGTGAGTGAACTTTCGATAGATAAACATTTATGGGCTAAAGCTGTAAGTAATTCTTGTTATACTATAAAATATTTTTTTATTAGATATTTTCTTAATATACCCCCTACGAATTGGGGAATGGTAGAAAACCTATACTTTCCTACTTCATGGTATTTGGTTGCAAAGTATTCATTCGGGATACTAATGATAATTTACATAAATTCACACCCAAATGTGATGAAGGAAATTTCTTCGGCTACTCCACAACTTCTAAGTCTTATAGAGTCTTTAATAAAAACTCTTGTACTGTTGAAGAAACAATACATGTTAAATTTGATGAAACTAATCAATTTGTTTTTAAGTAACCTCAACCTATATCTTCCAATGTGTTTTCAAAAACTAGTTATCAACTCTTTATAGATGATCCATATGATAAGAAAAATGTTCATGAAAATATTTCTAAATCATTTACCCAAAGAGATTTCCTAACATATGTTGATGAATAGGTTTTACAAAACCTAAATCAGTTGTTCCTTAAAAATCATCCGAGTGACAGTATCCTTGTTGATTTATATCAACCTGTTAGTACTATAATTTCCTTAATAAAAGAAGTAGAATCTCTAGAATTCCTTTCGAAATTATAACCAAAAATCACTAATGAAGCTTTAATTGATTATTATTTTATAAAATCCATGTAAGATGAGCTAAATTAATTCGAAATGAAAAATGATTGTACCTTGGATGAAAGGCATAAGGAATTTTTTTTTATTAGAGTAAAATGGGTTTTCAAAAATAACTGTTATGAAAATGGAATCCTAGTAGAAAATAATGATGGATTAGTTGATAAAGTTTATAATCAACCTAAAGCAATAAACTATGATGATACATATGCTCTAGTATCTATAATGGAATCTATTCATAATTTACTTTCCTTTGTAGCATTATTTAAATGCAAAATTTTTCAAATGGATGTTAAATGTTCTTTCCTTAATGGTTATGTTCAATATGATGTTTTTGTTGAAAAACCTCCTAATTTTGAATATAGAAAACATTCTGGATATGTTTTCAAACTTACCAATGCTTTATATTGATTTAAACAAGCCCCAAGATCCTGGTATGATAGACTTACAAGATTTTTATTACAAAAAAATTATGTTAATGGAAATGCTGATCTAACACTTTTTATAATACAAGATAAGAAAAATGTTTTGATTATTCAAATTTATGTTGATGATATTATATTTGGTTTAACTCCACAATCTTTAACTGATTCTTTTTTTAATCTAATTAAATATGAATTTGAAATGACTATGATGGGTGAGTTAACATTTTTGTTTTTTTTCAAATTTCTCATATACCAGAATGAATTTATATATCCCAACATAAGTATATTAAAGAACTTCTTAAAAAGTAGGGATATAAAAACACTAAGAGCATAATTACTCTAATTGGTACCTCAAATACACTTTATCTTAATGATAGTGGGAAATGAGTATATGAAACATCTTTTAGAGGTATGATAGGAAGTATACTTTACAAGATAACTATTCATATAGACATAATGTTTTCAGTATGCTTATGTGAATTATATCAATCCAATCATAATGAATCTCATTTAAAGGCAGTGAAAAAAAAAATATCTCTACTTAAAGAGAACCATGTATTTAAAAATATTTTATAATCCTATAAATGATTTTTAAAAAAAAGTTATTTAGATGATGACTTTGGTAGATGTAGAATGTATATGAAAAGTACATCTGAAAGAATTTATTTCTGAGGAGATTCATTATTTTCTTGGTCATGTAAAAAGAAACACTTAGTAGCACTTTACACTATTGAAGATGAATATGTAGCAGTTGGAAGTTGTTGTGCTCCAGTTTTTTGGATGAAACACACACTCACAGACAGGTATGAGTTTTACAAAAACACAAATATTGTGTGATAATACTAGTGCCATTTCCTTAAGAAAAAAACCTACACATCACTCTCATTCAAAACACATATAAAGTATGCATTACATTCCTTGGTATCACACATAAAAAGGAGATCTTATTCTTCATTTTATCGGGATGCAAGAACAAATTACTGATATTTTCACAAAATCCTTACCCTCCAATAGATTTGTATACATTAAACAGAAGTTAGGAATGACAACTGTAAGGTAATATTCCATATTAACATCTTGTTAAATCCAATATATTAATAATAGGATGCTACTTTTCATAGGGGAGTACATTTGATTATTAATCTTTTGTTTAATCAATGTTTCTTGTAATCACAATTTTCTTGTAGTCAAATTTGTTTTGGGCGCTATGTTTTTATTAGTGAAAATTTTATTTCATACTCGAAGTTTTTCGTAATCTAATTTTTTTGTACTCTAAAATTTTTCTAGTCAAAATATTCATATTCAAAATTTTCAAAATCAACTATTTTTCGGAATCTAAAGTTCTTCAATAAAAATTTTCCTCATTACGAATAGTTTTTTCCTAAGTAATATAAAAGGATCATTTCCTTTCCTATGTTTTCGTAATCATCATTTTACTTCCAATTATTATCATTTTTAAAAAAAAATTGGATTCTATTTTCCTTAAATTTGTATGTTAATTTTAAAACCTTAAAAGATCAAAACCTCTCAAAATCCTTCTACGGTTATCATCTCAATAATCAGATTTGAGTAGATTTATTTCAACTATTGGATCAACCAAGGAAGTTGAATCGTCCCCCCAATCACCTAATAAGGACCCCCACCCCGATATTATTTCCCACATATGTTTTTCAAGCTTTCACATGATAGAGCTCTACCTCTGTAATTAAGGCCGTTCCAAATCCCCATTGTTTCCTCAGTTCCAAATGTCTGCTGAAGACTCTCATAAAAAAAATTTCCAATGTTAAGGAAATCTCTGAGTGGAAGATATATAGATAATGGATGGTCGATGTGATGTTTAATGATATGTATGACTCTATATTTTCTAATATTTCAAGCTAAATGGTTGGGAGTGTGTTTGTGTATCGAAACCAAAATAACATAATCTGGTCTATCCGGACTTATTGATTGAGTTCTATGGGATCGAAACTATCTTTAAAGAAGAAGGTAGAGACAAGTTATTTTTTAAGTGTTATGGAAGGCCTTATCTCTTTCTTACCACATGGAAGAAAGTCTTATTGGAATTACATTCACATCAGAAGCAGAATTATATACTCACAAATTACCCTATGTATCAGAATATTTTGATAAGAAAAAGGATATTGAGTGTCTTGGATTGAAAAGAGTGAAGACTCTAATGACTGTTCATCTGTCTACAAACATACAGATTCTTGAATTGTGGTTTCAAGGATTGATAATTCCAAGAAAAGGGGATAAGGATACTCTAAAGAAGTGTGATATATAAATATTGGATTTCTTGGTAAACCTCAGGAAGCGAAACATGGTTATGTATATCTTGGTAATGATTGAAAATATCAAGAATGGAAATATGAAATCTCAAATCATTATGTATCCAGTTATTCTCTCAATTATTATAGTTCATTGTTTAGAATCTTCCATAATTCCCTGGAGTTCCAAGCCGAGAAATTACAAAGAAATGTTGTTGAGTGATTATCCCTTAATGAGGATGAAGGTTGGATTCTCTAATAAATCAAGAAAATTTTATGATTTATATGAAGAATAAGTAGAAGCATTTTAAAAGATCCCGAAAGTTGATGAAACCTATAAAAAGGTGGAAGGAAGAGAAAGGATAAGGAACCAGCAGAGAAAAGAAAAACCCCTATTGCTAAGGAAAGTCATTCAACACCACTAAATCCAGAGAAGAAAAAAGATTATCCTGATGAAGTAGTGGAAATGTGGAGGTAAGATAATAAGAGCATGAAGGAAGGGGAGCATAAATTTGGCTTGGTTCTTATAGAGGAAAAATCCTTAAGAATAAAGGATGCTGAAGATTTTGAGAAGAAATAGAAAGAGAAGAATACTAAGAAGAAGATGTTTGAGGATGAGATAGTACAATCACTTCTCAAGGATGACGAGAAAGAGTCTGAAGAAATTCCAGTACCCGAATCTTTTTTATTAGAACCATTACCAGAGACTCTAGGAATGAAAGTGGTGATTTCAGAATCACAACATAAAGAATAAATATTTTAAGAAGAAGAAGTGGAAGAGGGAATAGAATAATAAGAGGAGGAGGAAGAAGAAGGGAATGAAATTGATGATGTCATAAATAATTTTGAAGATTACCATGAGAAGGAAAGCCCCTCTCTAAAATTATCGATCCAGACTTCCCAAAACGATTCCTCAAAAATTTGCTACACCAGGGAATGGAAAGAAGGGTCAGGAAGAAGTGAATAAGCCATCAGGTGATGAAATCAGTAATAATTAATTCATTCATTCGGAAGATAATGTGTCTGATACAGAGAAAGGGGATGTTTAGGAATACTAAATTTTTTATCTATCGGACAGTGAGCATGAATCGCCCAAGGAATAAGATATCATTCTGGGAGCTGTTAAGGGAATGATGGTGGCAGTAGATACACCTTGTAAATCTATGGTAATGAAGAAATATATTGGTGCTTCATCAAAGAAAAAATGTGTGGACATAGAAAAATAATCCTCACCAACCAAACACTCTAATTCCAAATCATATTCCCTTAGACATGATTTTTGTGTTCAGTCATTGAAAAATCTGTTTGGTACTATTCCCCTATTCCCAAGCATAGACTCAAGATTCCAGATGATTCATCAAATGATAAATCATAAATCAAGTTCAGTTTCCATGGTTATGGACAAATGTGTCAGACTAGAGGCAGATTTCAAAACCTTCTGTATTGTATATGAGGCTCATAAATATTTTTTCAAGAAGATTACAAGATGGTCTAAGAAGAAAATTGAAGAAAAGATAATATTCTATGAATTTCATGATAATTTCAAGGATTCTTTTGAAACCTAATATAAGAAGATCAAGGATCTTTCAAATAGTTTTGAAGAGAAGTTAAACCTAGAATAGACTACTCGGAAGAACGAAGTTAAGGATCTGAATGAAAATCATAACTTTATGGCCATGAATAGGAAGCAGGAAAGGGATATCAGAATTGAGATTGAAGAGAAGCTTGCTAAGAAAGAAGAAGTGTTGAATGCCCAAGCATAACGTCTTATGGAACATAAAAAAATTAAATCCTTAGAGAAGAAAATTTAAGATCATGATTAGTTGGTTAAGTGTTCAAAGAAGGATCACAAGTATCTCAAGAAGCTAAAAACCATTATCATGAAACTGATGTCGAAGGTTAAATAAAGACAATTTCATTCCATTCTGATCTTTTTTTGTATTTTCTTCATTTTAAAAATTATGTCAAACTTAATGAAATTTTGGTTGTTCTCCATATATGTGGTTGTTTAGTACTGATGTTTAAAGTACAAATTTATTCATTTCCTTTATTCCTTTTTAAAATTAAAAAGTGGGATAAAGGAATGATAAAAAGAATACAAAGTAAATAAGATATTTCCCTAACTAATGGGGAGTTCATCTAAGAGAATGTTCTTGTCAATGAAGTTTTTTGAATGCAAGAAAATAAAAAATCATCTTTTAGAAATCAAGAATATGATCATTAGGGATTTCAAATCCTAAGGGGGAGTCAATCATATTCACTATTATCCATATGTAACGGGAAGTAGATTCTTATTTTCAAGTCCATAAAATTTCTGAGTCCTTCTATTATTTTTTGTAAAGATGTTTGTGCTTTCCAAATTGGGGAGGTTGTTGAGTCAATAAGGATTCCTTATGACATTTCCATTAATTTATGTTATGTAAATCACAAACACTCTATCTCAAGAAAAATTTTATTTCTCCTAAGATTTATATTAATAAGGAATTTTTCCTTCCCTAAAGAAATTTTATCCTTACCTTTATTTTCATTTTTCATGTTTTAGTTTGTCTAAATCTAACTCATATTGTTTGTAAGTGTAAAATTATTTTTCACATATAAAAACCTTATAATCCTATAAATACATAAATATATAGTATTATGTTATCATGTTCTAAATTTAGGTTCCAAATTCTCTGAATTCAGACATCAAATTCCTCTGAATTCAGATTCTGAATTCCTCTAAATTCGGACTCTGAATTATCTAAAATCAGGATTCTGAATTCTCTGAAATTAAGACTCCAAATTCTCTGAATTTTAGACTTTGAATTATTTGAAATTCAGAACTTGTATTCCTTAAAATTCAGATTCTGAATTTCTTAAAATTCAGATTTTGAATTCCTCGGAATTTTGGTTATGAATTCTCTGAAATTCAGGCTTCAAATTCCTCAGAATTCATATTCTGAAATCCTCAGAATTCAGATTCTGAATTCCTCATAATTCCAGTTCTGAATTCCTTTGAATTTATACTCTGAATCTAATAGAATCCATACTCCAAATTCATTGGAATTTAGACTCCAAAGTCTATATAATTTTGATTCAAAATTCATTGAAAAATAGAATCTAAATATCCATGTAATATAGACTCCGAATGTTTATTTGTTTTGACTCCAAAATATTTTTCCATAGACTCTAAAAAATGGATTTAGTTAAGAAAATATATTATTCTTTCCCTTTTTTTAGTTATGAAATGATCGTCTACATTCTGTTTCAAATTAACTGTTTTTTTAGTGACACATGTATTGGTCCCTCCGAGATTCAAGGAAAAAATATGACTGTTGGAGGAGGGGTCCGACCATTAAAGAAATTCCTATAAATAGGATCTCATTTGAAAGAGTTCAATACTGATCCATCAATCTAGTGATTACATTCTATTGAAGTGATTTCTATAGAGAGAGACTCTCATGCTTTGTGTGTACTGAACATCTTGTTCAGATTGCTTCATGCGACTCTGATTGTTGCTGTGTACAATCCAGAACATTCAGGGATAAGAAGATAGAGGTTCTGAATACCTTAAAGTTTGAGGACTTACTTGATAAAGAAGATAGTGGTGCTGGCTAACTTAATGTTCAAGCACATCGTTGTTAAAAAAGATAGTTGTGTCCACTACCTTGACGATCGAGGGCTTGCGGGGATAACAAGATAGACTCTGATATTCTTATCGAGGGCTTACCCTGGTGTGGGTAAGACAGAATTTATTGAATGTATAAGTCAAGGGAACTTTATCCAAGGTAGTTGGATACCCTACTATTTGGGTTAAAAGATTTTATACTTGTTACTTGTATTGTTTCAAGTTTATTTTCCACTAGATTTTTATTAATAAAGAAATTATAACTATCTTATACATTCTTGTTCTTGTATACTCTGATTAATAAGATTCTATATGATTTAAGGTAGAATATTTTTCAATGTAAACATTTCATAAGTTTCATTTCTGGAACCATATATTTGGAACCATCATGATTGTAGAACTAATAGGTATTGTGAATTTACCTTGTTTAACTTTGTCAAACATTGTTTTCCTCATGGTTAAAAAAGAATTTTTTATACCAACACTAAAGGTTACAAAGAAATTTTTAATGTATACAATTCACCCCCTCTTGTAATTGAGCATCTAAATTCATTATTTTGATCTTACGGTAACCAATATATATCTTCACCTTCATAAATTGGGAAATGAAACATTCGATCATGTGTACGGCAGACTACCGTCTTGTAAACTATTTTAATTCGTTTTCCATCATCAACTATTAAGAATTTATATGATGATGTATTTAATTTATATATATGTTGTATTTATGAAATAATTATACATATATAATTATAGTATCACTTATACCTTCAAACCTTCTAATCTATTGAAAAAATAACATCGCTCGTGCATACGTGTGGACTACACCTTCACAAAGTGAGGTGATACAATTATAATTTTATTTTGAAATGGTTGGTAATAATAAAAGTTTTAATTAATATATATGAATATATAAAATTAAGCCTCAAATGATGAATTAATATTTACCTTTATTTCATTCCATCCATAAAAAAATGGAATCAACATTCATGTGTACGAACAATCTACCATATCCATTAAGGGTGTAATTCACTTTTATATCTCTAAATTTTATGTATGAATCTAAATATAAAATTAATGAATATATATAAATTTTATGTCATTTTTAAAATTATATTTATGATTTAACCATATTTAATTTATATGTACCAAAACCACCGAACTAAAACATATATAAAAAATAAACCAGGCTTTACCAAGAATAGTGATTTTAATAACAAATTGGTAATAAACTGGTGAAAGAAATTATAAGTAAATTATATAAGGTATGATATATATGTGTATAGTTATATAATAAATTTATAATAAATATATATTTATTCTATATGAGTTTTGTACACATACAAAGGAAGTCAGACCTATGGTAATAGTTTATGCCACAATCTCTTCATTATTCATGATTGTGTATGTTAAAGTGTCTATTGGGGGTAATTATGTTATATTTATATATTAAAAAAATATATTTTCCAATAATATAGTTATCTCTATAAATTAATAATTTTCCATTATTATAAAAACTTTTTAAAACATCTCCCCCTTTTCATTGGATTGAGAAGCTAGTTGAAGGTTACTTGCCCTTAAGGGACATCTCCAAGATGCCAAAGGATAGAAATAAATACTGAAGGGATTAAATGTACATGGGGGAAAATTTTACTATTGAAAATTAAAATAACAAACCAAAAAAATAAAACAAAATAAAACCTTACATGATTCATAATAAAAATTAAAGACAACTTCGAAATTTAATTTATATCAGTCCAATTGAAGTGTGCCACAACAGAAGATAAACTAACTACAAAGTATAAAATGTATGACTACCTACAAGTATGAATTAGAGCCTCATAAATCCAAATCTCCACATGATAAAATAGAAAAATCCTCTAGAGATCCCAAGTATCATGAAATTGTTCTAAAGTTGTGTCCAACAATACATTTGCCTGTATGCTGTTAACGATATCTACAAAAGCACCAAAGTGCCAAAGTAGTGGTGAGTACTAAAACATAGTATATTTTCCCCAATGACTTCCCTAATAGTTCCTCTAAGATAGAACAATTTAGAAAATATATTTAAAATATTTTATATAAAACAATTTCTAAAGAAGTTTATATCAAAATATAAACATGTTCCAATACATTTTTTTTCTCAAGATGACCAAAATTTCCAAGGAATATAACCAAACAATACTTTAAAACCCATTTCACAAGTTATATTTTTGTGGGGGATATCCTCAACCCTTAATCATCCTATAAATTTTGGGGGATACTTATTTCCCTTTACCATTTTGACAAGAGAAATCCATAATCCTTATCCATCCCAGAATGATGGGGAGACTCCACACCCTTGTCTATCTCTAATGCACATGAACACAATCAAATAAATGAACCTGTTATGATGGGGGAAAATCCCTAACCATTTTCCACACAAGAATTATGGGAAATATTTCTTACCCTAATTCATCCCAAATGTATATGAACATACATGACCTTTTATGCCCAAACCCATGCCAAACCAATCATTTCAACCATTTCCATAAAACCATGCTTTTATTAACATCCATTAAAAAAAATTCAAATTCATTTCAATAAAACCATTATTTTATTGAAAACATTTCAGTGAAACCATTTACCACAAATCCAAAAAAATTAAATTTTAAAATCAAAATTTTAAAATTAAGGACCCAATTTAATTTTCTACAAAGATGCTTCATTTTCAAATATTCTCTAGACCATCACTAAAGAGGGTTTCTAACAAGAAATTCACATCAATATCAAAACCATTTTTGATAAATATAGCCAATCTGAAAGTAATACATCATGTTCTAAATATATGAGTCCTGAGTGAAGCCACTTACATTTAGTGTATTGGTGAAAATGATGAAAAACCCAAAAAACATAACAAAACCAGGTTAAATCTATAGAAACCCACCATATATATCATCCCCTATCAATAAAAAGATAAAAAATAAACACATTTGGCATCAAAACCATAGATCTACTTACAAAGTTAATAGATCTATGAAATCGATAGAGAGGGTGAATGTAACATCCCAGGTAAATAAAGAACATTTCATTTTCATATTTACTAATATTTTTGGATTAAATATTAATTTTACTTTAAAGGGGAGTCTATGTTTGATGTCTTACCCGATATGCAAGAATGAGTTTCTTTGAAATCTTACGTTGCACACTAATAATATAAAATTGTTATATTAAATGGTAGTTAATGCATAATAGTTGTACTAGGGGTAATGGATATAACTAACTAAAATAAGATTATATATGTTTGTTAAATTTTTTTACGTTTATCTAATTAAAGTTAGTGTCTTAAAATGTGAATAAATTGAATTTTAAGCACAAATAATCTAATATTCATTAAAAGGTTGATTTACCACCTTTTAATGGAGAACCCTCTTTAAATATAGTTGTGGTCACTTTTATATGGTCTATTTGACAAAATAATTTTTTTTTGAATTGAGATATCAAAATTTACTTTGGGTAATTTTTTGGTATTTTTCTGATAATGTTTTTTTAATAAATAATAAAAAATATTGTATTTTAATTCATAATAGCATTTTAATATAATTTATATATATGGTTATATTATAATTTTAATTGGGTTAAATGTTTAATTAAATTATATTGTTATCATTTAATCTAATGTGGGTCATTGGAATTAATTTCACTTTGAAATTTGACATAAACAACTGTCAATGTTTTGATAGTTATTGTTTCTTAAAAACACGCTATTTGTTTTGACAACATGAATTAATTTTAAATTAATTAATGAAACTTCTATTTTTTGAATTTGGTAAAATTTATATCATTTTTTAATTTTTAATTTCAAATATATATCAGGCTGAAAATTTGTATTTTTCTAATAAACATCAATTTTTTATCAATAGTGAAACCACTTAATAGTAGTTCAAAAACTGACTTTTTCATTTAAATGAAATTTTACTGCTTCTTTGAATTAAATTTTGGAAATTGGAAGAACATGATTATTATTATTAACTAAAATGTGGTTCAATAAGATGAAAATAAATTTTAATGAATAGTAACTTTTGAATTTTATTTACAACGATTAAAGGCAAAATGGGTAATTCTAGGTAAAAAGAATATCGTAATAATACCAAATTACCATAACAGTTGTACTGAACTTATTGGATGAGTAATTTCTGACCATGTTCATCCTTGGGTCGATTTTGGGACCCCATGGATCCACTTATGAATGATAATGACACTTTATTTTAATTAACTTCAAGTAAAGGGAAAAATGACCTAAAAAATATCTTTTAGTAAATCAATTTTTACATGGGGTTATATAAGTCATCCTTTCGAATAAAAATATTCTTTGGAAAGATAAAAATATATAATAAATGCGGGTATTTTTATTTTTATTTTTATCTATCAAATAAATTAAATTATATATGACAAAATAATGATGCAGTATTTACATCATTAATAAATGATTTAAATAAATAAGATTATAAATTTTAAAATAATATCCAAAACATGTCCAATTGTTATTGGATTATTTTATTTCGACCATGAGTCATTCAATCTTAGACTTTAATGATTTTTGGACCTTTCTAAACTGAAGATAAGTTTATAATAAATAATTGTTTCAAACTTTCCTAAAGAGCCCCTCCTCCCCCTTATAAAAGGACACAACTTCTAACCAATTCCTCACACCTCTCAAGACTTTTGGATCATCCATCATCTACCCAATTAAACTCCTTATATCCCTCTCCTCTTCCTAGAATCCTTACCACATGAATAATGTAGTTTAAAAAGTCATGTTGGTTTAAACCAAAGGAAGTTACTCATATTAAAGGTAACTGTTTCCCTTAACTTCTTTTGTTTTATTTTGTTTTATTTTGATTTATTTTACTTCTCCAGCCCCCTAAAATCTTTTTATTACATTATTTTATAACAAAAACAGTATCCTAAATATAATATTATTTTGTTATGAGATGTATGTGAAAAACAATTACACACACCTCCATCTAATGGGTGAAGAACATATTATTTATGTGGATGAAAAAATAATGCCTCACGAAATGATGATTGTTCAATTATCTTATACCGCCTATCATGGTGGACATTAAGATGAGATTGAATTTATATATGATATAAATTATGTTTATGTATTATTTATTATTCTAATTTTTCATTTATAAAATACCTTAATAGTTTCCATTATGGTTAAACACGATAAATTCATTTGAGGAAGTGCGGACTACCGCCCCCTCAATATAATATGACTCATTCATTCCATAATTTGGAAAAATAAAGGAGAGAGTTAATAATATTATATAATATATTTTTCTATAATTATAATATTCTTATGTATCATTGTGTTTCAATTATATTAAAATAATAAATAGAAATGAATGTAGTGTTCATGCGTACATACGTCTTATCGTCTCAATGAACGGTGCATTTCATTTCATATCTCCAAATGTTATGCACTATTAGAAATAAATATACATACTATATATATATGATATATATTATATCTAAATCATGAATATCATTTTGAGGATAATGGATGTTTGACCACATGAACAATTTATAATTATAAGATGTTCATTTTTTACTCAAGTACCAAATATCGACAAAATGACCATTATTAACTTAAATAATTTTATAATGTTTATAACATGGTAATAATTTATATAGAAATAATAATAAACATGGAATGGTTTTTAATCAAGTATAAATTAACTTTAGTTTATTATTCTGGGGATTAAACAACGAACAGGTCAAGTCGGACAACGAGGTCAAGAGATTCCTTTTATAACTTTTAATTCTGTGAGATTTCCATTGTTCACCACTTATTCATTTCATGCGGTGTATTTTTTACTAACATTTGATATATATTATCATGATTACCTTTATATTCATGTTTTTCTATGATTCATTTTTTGGTTATTAAATTTCGGTCATACGACTTGATTGATTACAACGTGGTAAGGTGATTTCATCTCACTTCTTATTCCCATGAGATTCATTCTATATTTGCCACTATCTCCTTCTGTGTGGTTCTTGTACTGACCACGATTGAATTATTTCTGTAATATAATTTAAATAATGGGTATTTACATCTTCATTGTGTGATCTTTCATTCTTGGGGAGTATGTTTCATATATTACCAAATCGGTAAGGGAACCATTCACTCTCCTCTTTTTAAAAAGGATACTTTTTGTTATGTCTTTTAATTTATATCTTATTATGTTAGGATATGTTATTATATATCCTTATTGATGTAAATTTTGTTGCCAATTGATGAGATAACATTTTCTATTTCATCAAATAATTTTTCGGAATTTTAAAGTGACACCGTTAGGCTTTCAAATTTTTTGCAAGGGAACTTCTTAACCCAATTTCAATTCTTTGGGTTAAACTTGTACTTCTTGAATATGTCGTCCTATAAATATGTGTGAATGAACTCAGATTGTTTTACATTTAATATCCACTTATACTTGGTGAATTTATATTTGTCACACATAATTATGTCGTTGATTTATCCTTAATTTAAGGATCCCGTATTTATAAGTTATTTTATCTCAATCTACATTTCCATTGAGACATCATTGTTGTTATGCACCAATTCACTATTATATGGTGTATATATTTTACTTTTTTCATATTATATAATTAATAAGTTTATTATCATGATATTATAAAGTTCTTATTAAATGTTATTCCTCAATTATTTGTATTCAAGAGTCTCTCATTTTTTAAACTCTTTAACTAAAATATATCATTTAGAATGTTTTAAATATTTATTACTCTAAATATTTATTTTAATATCTATGTTTTAAAAATGGTTTTGAGAATTTTTTTATATGGACATTGATGTTTTAAAATTATAATTCAATTAAAATATTCAATGTGGTATGGGACACTTTGATTTAAAAATCTCTTTTTAAATGGTTTATGAAAATGGATTTATTATTTCAATATTTCGAAATTACTTCATGTGATTTCAAATGAAATTTTGTTAGTGAAATGTTTATATTTACAATATTTCTTGTATTATTATCGTACTTGAACGTTTGACGGATGGTTACATGATCAACCATATAAAGGGTGGTGCCATGATAAACTAGGATGGGTGGTTACGTTATAACCTCCAATGCATTGGGTATGGAAGTCGGACATATGGAAATTACATTTAGTAATATTTGTGGAAGTCGACCGTATGTTTATTCCACTTAAGAATGTTTATGTCCAAAGTTACCTTTATATGTTGTGGGTTTTTTTATATGGGTTTTATAGTAGTCTTTTGTTTACAAAAGGTTAAGTAATGATATTTTATTGAATGAAGAGTATTTACTAGTTCATAAAGGTGAAAAGTATTACTTATGGTAAAGTATTCATGGTTTACTTGTTGTTTTCAAAAACTAACAGTTTTACTTCATTGTGCATCCCTTAGAAAGATTTTTATGCTCATCCCACGTTTTTCAAATGTTTTTCTCCAGACTTAATGTAGAATAGGGTCAAGGATGGGATCAAAGAAAATTCATGCTCTCTAAAACATGTAACTAGATGTGTCTCTTTTATTTATGAGTTTTTATTTTATGAAAAAAAAAATTGAAAGTGAGAAGAAGTGTCTACTTTGTAATTTTTGAGATGTAATGTAATTGTTATGCCTAATTCACTAAAACTCTAAACCTGAAAAGATCCTCAATGTGAATTATTTATTTAATTCAAGATTATGTAATGTTTATGGCCTGGTACATATAGTTGGTATCAGAGGTCCGTTTAGACAACTTTAGATGTTAGGGTGTTATCTAAGCATAAGTGAAATAACCATAATGGTTATCATATTATAAAGATTCATGGTTATTTTGAATGAGTTTAAGATAACATGAATAATTATTTAACCTCCCCTTAGGATATTACATGATTATTTTACTGATATACACACACTAACATTTTTGGGTTTAGTAAATGGCTGGATTTAGTAGGCACCAAAGTAAAAGTGGATGTAAAGAAAACTGTGACGGTTTTCGGAATGAAAAATTAAATGAAATGAGAGATGCAATGAGAACTCTTTTTGTTATTCTCAACCAATTATTTGGAGTCATGATTGAAAAACTGAACCTCAGTGATTTTTATAAGTCATCTTATATGCGAGAAACAAATACATACAAAAGTTCAGGTAATAATCATAAAGGTAAGTGTCTTAAAAAAACCTATGTGTCCAGGATGTGGAAAGAAACACCTCAGAAAATGCTTCAAAGGGATGGGAAGATTCTATAGATGTGGTAATGAAGGTAATAAAGAAATAACCTTCCATGAAAAAAAGGAAGCATCCAGTTGACTCTAGGAAAGGGAAAGAAGTTCTTTTTATGGGATCAATTGAATGTTATAAATGTGTTGTACATGGTAATTATACAAATAGATGTCCTATAAAGATTTTTCGAGAATGGGATCAACAAGATCAAATAAATATATGTTTACCAATACCTAATTATATTCCAATTGAGGATGAAGAAACTGGAAATGACCAAGGAAAGGTATGGATTATTTCTTCACATATGTTTTGACATTACTAAATCATAGGATATGATTCATGATTTTGTTTGTAAGAAAAAGTATTTTAGAATAAGCTGGTAAATAATGGTTAATGGATCATCAAGAATGTTGAGTGAGTATGAAGTCAACATATAAGGGATTCAAGAGTTATGGTAGATTTTAAGATGATGAAATACTTAAAAGTATTAAGGCTCTTTGGATGATGGGATTATATTGGAATAATTTTTATATTATGTTTAACCATAAAGTTTTATATATGAAAATGTTATTCAAGGAATAATTATCTTTTCTTTTGATGAGTAATGGTGGAATTTTATATCGAGAGAATATATGTTTTTATTATAAACATATAGTGATGTGGGTTTTTTATGGATATGATTAACCTATCACAGAGAATATGTAATTTTGTAAATTACACTTCAGTATGAGACTTTAAGGGTAGTAAATTTATTTTTTTGATATAAATGTTAAGATTTATAGTGGAAGACTATATGACTAAATCCTTCAGAGTTTTGGGTTATAATCTTAGTTTGGGTTATTTTTTAGAATTTTAAGGACAGTGGTATATTGAATGGTCTTTATTGAACTTTGGGTATTTTTTTTTGAATTTTGGAGATTAAGAGTAGTATTTATTTTTATAAAGGATTATACATTTAGGGGATTATATGATCTCGTAATAACCATTTTTGGTTTTTGTTAATGTTTAAAAACATGTGAAATATATAGTTTTTTTGTCTATTAACTGATTCTCTAGAGGTTGATTCTTGTGCGTTTAATGTGACTAAGTCTTTTTGGATTCTCTTTGTTTGATGAAAAGATTAGTTTTTGGTAAAAACATATTAAAGGATGAATCTATACATGTAGGTAAGTGTATTTTCTTATGTACTAATTATATTTATTAAATTAATACCAAAAATTATGAAAAGGAACTTAAAAAAACTTTTTAAGTTTTTGTTTCCTACTAGGTAATCAAAGACTGCTTAACAGATCACCAGTTTGTAATTTTCTATTGGTTAACATTATTCTAATCATGATTTCTATCACTCTCTATCTAAACATGATGTTTTTTTCTATTACATATCCATGTTTTCGTACATGGAATCCTAATATAAGTTATCTCGGGTAAACTTTGTGTTTATTTTTCCTTCTCTTAAAGTGATAGTTTTATTGACTCTTTTTCCGATGTGAGAATTTTAATGATTTTTTTGAGACCAATTTTAAAATTTCGAGGATGCAATTTCCAAAAGGGGGAAGGATTTAACATCCCAAGAAAATAAAGAACTTGAAATTTTCATATTTACTAATATTTTTGGGATTAAATATTAATTTTACTTTAAATGGGATTCTATGTTTGATGTCTTACCTGATACACAACAATGTGTTTCTTTGAAATCTTACGTTGCACGCTAATAAATTAATATTATTATTTTAAATGGTAATTAACGCATATCCATTTTATTGGAAGGAATGGATATATCTAACTAAAATATGATTATATATGTTTTTTAAATGTTTTTACATTTATCCAATACAAGTTAGTGGCTTAAAATGTGAATAAAACGAATTTTAAGCACAAATAATCAAATATTCATTAAAAGGTCGATTTACCGCCTTTTAATGGAGAACCCTCTTTAAATATACTTTGGTCACTTTTATATGATCTATTTGACAAAATAAAATTCTGTTTTTTAGAATTTGGATATCAAAATTTACTTTGGGTAATTTTTTGGTATTTTTCTGATAAAATTTATTTTTTATGAATAGTGAAAGTACTATATTTTAATTCAGAACTAACATTTAATCTAATTTATTTATATGGATAGATTATATTTTTAATTGGTTTTAAAGTGTAATTAAATTATATTTTTACAATTTAATCCAATTTTGGTCATTGGAAGTAATTTCACTTTGAAATTGGACATAAACAAGTGTCAATCTTTTGATATTTATTGTTCCTTAAAAACACGCTATTTTTTCAAAACAATAATTAATTTTAAATTAATTAATGAAACTTATATGTTTTTAATTTGGTAAAATAGACATCATTTTTTAATTCACAATATCAAATATAGCTTATGCTACTATTATGGTATTTTTCTGAGAAACATCAATTTTTGATGAATAGTGAATCAACTTAGTAGTAGTTCAAAAACCGACTTTTTCATTTAAATAAACTTTTACTGCTTTTTTGAGTTGAATTTAGAAAATACGACATACATGGTTGTTATTATTAAGTAAAATTTGGTTCAATTCGATGAAAATATTTTTTTGGTGATTAGTAACTTTTGACTTTTATTTACCGTAGTTAAAGGTAAATCGTGTAATTCATGGTAAAAAATATCATTATAATACCAAATTACCTTAACACTTTTCCTAACCTTATTGGATTAGTAACAATCGACCATGGGCATCCTTGGGTTGATTTTGGGACCCCATTGATCCACTTATGAATTATAATGACACTTTATTTTAATTAACTTAAAGTAAAGGCAAAAATGACAAAAACAAATATCTTTTAGTAAAATATTTTTTACATGGGGATATATAAGTCATAATTTCGAATAACTATTCTTTGGAATGAAAAATATATTTACTAAATCCTGGTATTTTTATTATAATTTTTATACATCAAATAAATTAAATTATATATGACACAATAGTGATGCAATATTTACATCATTAATCAATGATTTAAATAAATAAGATTATAAATTTTAAAATAATATCCAAACCTGTCCAACAAATCTTGGATGATTTTATTTTGACCACGATTCATCCTATATTTTACTTTAATGGTTTTTGACCTTTTGAAACCGAGGATAATTTTATAATAAAATAATTGTTTCAAACATTCCTAAAGAGCCCCTCCTCCCCCTTATAAAAGGACACCACTTCTATCCAATTCCTCACACCTCTCAAAGCCTTTTAGCTCATCCAAACTCTGCCCAATTAATCTCCCAATATCCCTATCCTCTTCCTAGAAGCCATACCTTAGGAATAAATAAATTTAAGATGTTATTTTTGTTCAAACCAAAGGAAGTTACCCAAATTAAAGGTAACAATTTCTCTTAAATTATTTAGTTTTATTTTGTTTTATTTTACTTCTCCAAACCCCTAAACACTTTTTACTGCTTTATTTTATAACAAAACCAGTATCTTAAAAGCAATATGATATTTTTATGATAAGTATTTTAACTAAAATTACACACACCTCCATCTAATGGGTGATAAACATACTGTTTCTGTGGATGGAAAACTAACGCCTCACGAAATGATGATTGTTCAATTATCTCATACTGCCTGTCATGGTGGCCATTAATATGGAAATGAATTTATATATCATATATATTATGTTTATGTTTTCTTTATTCTTATATAGTTTTCATTTATATCATACCTTTTTGTTTTCCATTATTGGTAAATGTGATAATTTCATTTCTGGAAGTGAGGACTACCGCACCCTCAAAGTGAGATGACTCATTCATGGAAAACATGGTACGTATAAAGGACATATTTAATGATATTATATATGATATTATACTATAATTATAATATATCTATGTATTATTATGTTTTAATTCATTAAAATAAGAAATAGAAATGAAACTAGCGTTCATGCGTACGTACAGCTTACCGTCCCCATGAATGGTGCATTTCATTTCTTATCTCCAAATGTTATGAACTATTATAAATAAGTAAATATACTAGATATATATGATATCTAAATAATGAATATAATTCTGGAGATAATGGATGTTTGACCACATGAACAATTTGTAATTATAAGAAGTTCAATTTTGACTCAAGTACCAAATATCAACAAAACAACTATTATTAACTTAAATGATTACGTAATGTTTATAACATTGTAATAATTGATAGAGAAAGAATAATAAACATGAAAAAATTTCCTAATCAAGTCTAAATTATCTTTAGTTTATTATTCAAGAGATTAAAGAAAGAACGGGTCAAGTAAGACAACGAGGTAAGGAGATTTCTTAACTCACTATTAATTCTGTGAGATTTCCATTGTTCACCACTTATCCATTGCATGTGGTGTATTGTGTACTTATATTTAATATATATTATAATTATTATCTTTATATTCATGTTATTTTATGATTCATTTGGTTATTATTAAATTTTGGGCATACGACTCGATTGATTACAATGTGGTAAGGGGATTTCACCTCACTTCTTATTCCCATGAGACTCATGCTATATTTTCCACTATATCCTTTTGTGTGGTGTATGTACTGACCATGATTGTATTATTTATGTAATATAATTTTAAATTATGGGTATTGAAATATTCATTGTTTGATCTTTCTTTCATGGGATGTATTTTTCATAAGTTACCAAATCAGTAAGGGAACCGTTCACCCTACTCTTTTTAAAAAAGACATCTTTTTGTTATGTATTTTAACTTACATATTATTTTGTTGGGATATGTTATTATATATCCTTATTGATGTAAATTTTATGTTCATGTTATGAAACACCCATTTTATCTCATCAACTGATTTTATAAATTTTAATGTGACTCTGTTAGGCTTTCGAATTTTGGCAAGGGAACTTCTTAACCCAATTTCAATTCTATGTTTTAAACTTTTAATTCTTGAATATGTCATCCTATGAATATGTGTGAATGAAATATGATTATTTTACAATTAATATCCACTTATATTTGGTCTATTTATATTTTTCACACATTATTATGTGATTGATTTATCCTTAATTTACGGATACCGTCTTTATAAGGGATTTCATCTCAATATACATTTCTATTGAGACTTCATTGTTGTTAAGCACCAATTAACTCTTATATAGTGTATATACTGTACATTGTCATATTATATCATGAATCCCTTTTATTCTGATGATATTATAATGTTCTGATTAAATGTTATTCCTCAATTATTTGTATTCAAGAGTCCCTTATTTTGTTTAAAACTCTTTAAATAAAATATCATTTTAAATGTTTTAAAGATTTATTATTATAAATCTTAAAATTTAATTTCCATGTTTTAAAAATGGTTTTGAGTATTTATTTACATGGAAATTAATGTTTTAAAATTATAATTCCATTAAAATATTCAATGTGGTATGGGACACATTGATTCAAAAATCTCTTTTTAAATTGTTTATGAAAATGGTTTGATTATTTCAATATTTTTAAATTACTTCTTGTGATATCAAATTAAATGTCATTAGGGAAATGTTTATATTTTCCATATTTTATGTGTTATAATTGAACTTGGACATTTTATGGCTGGTTACATGATAAACCATATGACAGGTGGTGTCATGATAAACTAGGACGGGTGGTAACGTTATAACCTCCAATGCATTGGGTATAGAAGTTAGTTGTATGACTATTCCATTTTGTGATATTTGTGGAAGCTGACTGTATGGTCATTCCACTTAATAATGTTTATATCCCTAGTTACCTTTATATGTTATGTGTCATTTATATGGGTTTTAAGGTAATATTTTGGTTACAATAGAGTAATCAAAGATCTTTTATTCAGTGAAGAGTATTTACTACTTCATAAAGGTGAAAAGTATTATTTATGATAAAGTATTCATGGTTTACATCTTGTTTGGAAAAAATAACTGTTTTTCTTATTTGTGTATCCCTTAATAAGATTTTAATGCTCATCCCATTTTTTGAAATGTTTCTCACAGCACATAAAGTGGAATAGGGTTAAGGACGGGCTTAAAGAAAAATTCATGCAGTCTAAAACATGGAACTCGACATGTCTCATTTATTCAAGAGTTTTTATTTTATGAAAAAATGGAAACTTAGAATAAGTGTCTACTTTGTAATTTTTGAGATGTACTATAATTGTTATGCTTAATTCTGTAAAACTCTAAACCTGAAAAGATTATCAATGTGAATTATTCATTTAATTAAATATTAGGCAATGTTTAAGGCTAGGTCTTTATAGTGAAGTAGGTCTGAGAAAAACTTCAAGAACGATGCAGAATGATCACATATCATAAGAAATCGCCTTTTAATCACCAAGGGAAGACTTCAGATCACCTCAAGATGGATGGAAGAACCTTACTCAACTTTTGAGAGAGAAAAATAACAATTTAGGAATTGATATGAAGAATAAATAGGGTTCAAAAACTTAAACCAACCTATATCAACTTTTTATGAAATTGTCTTCTTTCCGCGCACGGTTTAGTCAAACGCTTAGGCAAACAATGTGCTATCCATGTGTTAGCCTCTACCGTAAGAATGAACCCAGCATGGTCATCTCACATGGTCTTCAAACCATGTTGAAACTATTCCAAATCCATTATATAAAAATTACCAAATCCATTTTTAAAGCACACCGTTTCTTCTAAGCAGACACACAGTTTAGAAAAACCTATCCCCACACACGTGCCATCTTTATTTCCCCCCTAACTCACTATGAATGGTTTCATGAAAGTGTAACATGGTTTCCACAACCCATTAACCACCAGTGAACTAGTATAAAATCCCCAAAAACTCTCTATAAGTTCTCCAAACTCTCCCAAATTTCATCCATATACATTATATAAATAAACATAAACAAAGGGATACATACTAGAAACTGGGGGTGCTACATTCTCCCCACAATATTCCATTCCATCCTTAGAAAGTAGAAAAATGTTTTTTCCCTGAGAGAGTTCCATCCATTTCTCATTAATTTCCTATTCACGTCTTAATGTATATTCTTGAATCTGACCATGTTTCCAAAAAACCCACACTAGACTGATGATTTTCCCTACAAGACTTTCTCTTGCATAACAACAATCCACACCAAGATATTTACCAATGAACCATCCCTATGTAGTTCAACATGATCCCATTGAATTTCATTTTTATTTCAGACTGGTAGTTTTTCAATTGAGATATATGGACCATGTTATGCATAGCACTAAACCATGGTGGAAATTTAAAACGATATTCCACCTCTCTCACCTATTCTAAGATATGAAAAGGGCCTTTTTATCGAGAATATAACAATCCATTCTTTCTAAAACATCATTTTCCAAGCCTTTGGAAGTCTTGAAGAAAAAATGATCACTCATTGCAAATGACAACAATTGTTGAAGATGATCTGTGTACATTTTATGGTGACTCATAGCTGTCTCCGCCCATTTCTCGATCAACCAAATATTTCCCATTGTTTGTTGGACAAGGCTCGGTCCATCTAGTGAAGTCTCATCCATTTCCACCCATTAAAGTGTATAATGACAATGAAGACCATAAAATGATTGAAATATAGCCAAATGTATCGTGGTCTGATAGCTAATATTATATGATAAATCCACCAAGGGTATGTTCCCTATCCATGATCCACCAAAATCTATTAAAAAAGACAATAACATGTCTTCCAATGTTTGTATCATCTTTTTGTTTTGGATAACTATCTAAGGACGATATGCCACACTCATTGTAAACTATGTCTCAAGGTATTTCTATATGTATTTCCAGAAATGAGATGTAAATTTGGGATCTCTATCAAATACTATAAAAACTAGTATTCCATGTCTCTTAACACATCTCAGATATAGATAATTGACAAATCCTCCACCACATGATTTTCAAAAAATAGGGATGAGATGGGCCGGATTCATATTCTGATCCACTATAACTTATATGAAATCATGTTTCCAAACCATTATAGGGAGACCTGTAATAAAATCCATAGCTATCAACTCCTATTTCCACACTAGAATAGGTAAAAATTGTAACATACCTTCTTGTCCCTAATGTTCTTCCTTAACTTGAGGATAAGTTAAGCATATTGAAACAAATTTAACCACCATCTATTTCATGATGACCCACAAAAACTATTCTTCCAACTCCATATCAATCTCATCTATTCCTATATGTACAATCCATCTCGAATGCTGATAAACATAAAGAAGTTGTTACAGAGAATACATAGGTACATCAATCTGATTTCAAAAGCCCAATAATGAA
The DNA here is from genome assembly GCA_963277665.1 of Viscum album. Lineage (NCBI taxonomy): Eukaryota > Viridiplantae > Streptophyta > Magnoliopsida > Santalales > Viscaceae > Viscum > Viscum album. Next base: position 574,426,058 of record OY728151.1, read on the forward strand.
CTCATGTCTATCCTCTAGCCCCCAATGGTCTCCCCACCATTGATTTTTAACCTCATATCCATGAATTATTCAATATATTTATATGAATACATAATGATTTTACCAAATTTGGAATAATATAAAATTGAAATAAAACCATAGAATCATATCATTATTCATATTCTTAAGTCATGTCGACTAGGATCGACATCAATTTACATTAATATGAAGCCTCTTTTTTAAAATGAGTATATGACTTCCTACTTAATGCATCTACAACCAAATTTTATTTCCTTGGTGTGTACATCAAGTAATATTCAAATAGTTGGAGACACTCTATTCATATTCTTTACCTGATGTATGAAATAATTCATCCTATAATATTACCTTCATTGTCTTCAAGTGTTTCTCAAGATCAACCCTTTTTCTTGAATACACCAATATGTCATCCACAACACCACTATGATAGAATATTGATATCTTTGAAATATCTGATTCATCAACACCATAAAGACCTCTGGTACATTCTTAAGTCCAAAAGGCCTTACCATATATTCATAGTGGCCATAACTTCTTTTTAAAGATGTCATTGGAATATCATCTTTCCAAAATCGAAATTGGGAATTTCCTGATCACAGTTCTATTTTGGAGAACAAATAAGGTCCCCTCAATTTAATTAATAGGTCATCAATTCATATAAGTGGATACTGATTCATTAACATAACTTAGTTAAGAATATTATAATAACCACATACCCTTAGTGTTACATCCATATTATTTACAAAAAAACTGATGCTTCCCAAGGACACATGCTTGGTTGAGAGAACCCTTCCCTTTCCAGCTCTTCCAAATGGAATTTAAAATCCTTTAATTATTTTCCATCCATATAATAAGATGAAAGGGAAATTGGACTGATTGTTATAATGAGATCAATCAAAAAAATAAACTTCTATCATAGTTGGTAACCATGAGAAATTCTCAAGAAACACATCTGAAAAACTGATCCACTACCACTAGAAAAATATTATTATCGATCACTTACATTGAGGCCAATGTCGTTTTAGAAAATTAGAAAGATGTCGTTCTAACTGAAAATCCTAACAAGCTTGTTGAACCCATCATCACATTCCTTTCTCCTCTAAATATATTCTCAACGCCATCCTCAGTTGTGAAACTAACAGTTCTTTTATAATAGTCGATGTGAGCCTTGAACATTTTCATCCAATGAATACATAAGATTTTATCAAAAACATCCAACTCAATCAAAATGAAAACCCATATCATCTTGGATCCATCAACAGTTATAGAACATGCTCTACAAAAAAGTTAGACACTCTCTCTAATCAAGAGGGTTTTGAATTTTTTTCATAGAAGGAATCTTCTCAACATTTAAACGTAGAAAATCAACAGAACTAAAAGAAATAATGGAATGGGTTTAACTTATATAAAAAAATCTTGTATAAAGGTATCATTCAAAAAAATCATACCTAGAACTGTATATAGTACCAGATAATCATCCATAATCATTTGTACATCTCCATTAAATTGATTCATCACTAAATTTGTTCTTAATTTCCATATTGGGATTTCCTATCGGGTAAAGTCATGGTATTACTATAATCATCGTGACTAGGTTTGTTCTTCTAACATGAGGCATTCTATTTCACTATCCCCATTAAAGCATATGATTCCTTTTACACATGATAAGTGTCTCTAACACTCGAACTCAGAGAAATGTGATAATAGCACCTAAGGTTCCCCATTATTTCAATTATGGCATGCTCTCGATTGTGTGGTGCACTCTTACTTGATGTGACATAGTGAACAACATTAAAAACATACTTTATTGCTCTTCCTCCAGCTCTTATTATTAGAGTTCTCACCTTTTGTCATGAATACAACCTTATTTCCTCCACTTGGGTTTTATGTAGTGACATATATCCTAAAATGACTGTCTAGTTTTAGTCTGGAATAAATTGTTTGACAATCCTATGAAATGATTTGAACCTACTGTTGGGTCACTTGTTGTCTACGTGAAACGACATTCTCAACATCCTCTTCTAATCCATTCCTATGACTTTAACTGGGTTCTACTTTCTATATACATAATTAAACACTATATGTCTCACTCTCTATTATCTGAAGGATTCACAGGTCAAATTATGTCACATAATTCTACCACAACAATGCATTCCAAAATCAACCTTTTTTGATGTTTAACCATTTTTGAAAAATTTCAACCTTTTTTTGAAAATCAAACCACTTTCAAAATTTCATAACCACGCCCTTTCTCTAAATCATTCATTTGAAAAAAAATTTAAAATAAATTTCAAAAATCAACACCTTATCACAAAATCATAAATTATTACTTAAAATGATTTATGCACTCCTAGTGGGTAGTCATTCCTCTAATGTATGTCATGCTTGTCTCATTGCCTAAACCCATGATAATGAGATTCCAAATCCTATAGGTGTCTCCAAAATACATATGTACACAAATCTCGAGTAACATGAAGTTCATTATAAAAAGGATATTTTTTTTTTATGATATAAATTTCATGTCCCGACAATCCTTCTTCTTTCTATGATCCCAATTCAAGGAATAAAATAGAATAGAGTAAACTCCAAGACCTACATAATTGAGGAAAAAATTTTCCACAAGTAAATTACCAAGATGATATCACTTGTCTCAAAAAATATTTTATACTAAAATAACCGATTCCATTTGTGACATTTGACCCATTATCGTTTCTTGGAAAGGTGGTAGAAGGTTACATGGCAATAAGCGTTATCCCCAAGATGCAAAAGGCTGAAAATAAATTCTAAAGGTCCAAAAAATACACAAGGGAAGATTTTCCATTAAAAATTTTAAACAAGAAACCTATAAACCATAACCAAATAAAACACTACAAAATGAATTAAAAAAAATAAAGACAAATCAATCATTTAATTTATATCAAACCAACCAAAGTGTACCATAATGGAAGACAAACAAAAATCAATGTAAAATGTCGAAGACAACCTACAAGTATCAATGAAAACCACATAACTCGAAATAACCATAGGTTCCATGTCCCCACTACTCCAAATATCCCATGTATCATGAAGAAGTGAATAATATGTGTGATGCTTTACCTTTGTCTGTATCTTAAAAAATGACATATGCAAAAGAACAAAAGTTCCAAATAAGGGATGAGTACAAAAACATAGTAGGTTTTCCCTAATTATTTTCATAATCACACCCCTAGTATTGAACAACATAGCACATTAATATAATTATTTTTTATAAAAATATATATATAATATTTTAAATAAAAAGATATATAAGTTCCAATAAAACTGTTTTCTCAAAAGAATCAAAATTTCCATGCAAAGTAACCAAATAGTGAATTAAAACTCATTTTAGAAAATCCATTTTGGTGGGGGAATTCCATGACACTTATCTATACTAGAAATTATGGGGGATACTTTTTACCCTTAACAATTTTTCTTGAAGAAATCCACAAACCTTACCCATCCCAGAATGATGGGTGAGACTCTGAGCCCTTGTCTTCCGAGAATTGACATGAAAAAACACATCTAAATGAACCAATTTTTATGGGAGATAAATAACTAACCCTTATCCATCCCATAATGATGGGGGCGACTTCATACCCTTATTCTTCTTGAATTCATATGAACACATACAAACTTTTATACCCAAATCCAATTCCAAAACAACCATTTTAACCATTTCATTAAAATAACACTTTTATTGAAAAATATTAAAATAAACCATTTGAAATTTCTTCTAATAAAACATTTATTTTATTGAAAAAATTTCAATGAAACAATTTAACACAATTCCAGAAAATTTACATTTTAAAATCAAGAAAAAAATTTATCATTACATAAAAATGCCCAATTTTCCTTAATAATCTGAACCATCACTACAAAGGGTTCCTAAAACAAAATTCACATCAATATCACCACCAATTTCAATAAAAATAAATAAATTTGAAAGAAATCCTTCATGTTTTAAATATAGATGTTGAGAGTGAAGCCACCTACCTTAAGAGTTTTTGAGAAAATGATAAATGACATAAAAATCAAATCAAAAGTGGGATAAATCATTAAAAACCCACCAATGATCTCTAACCCTATTAAAAAAAGACATAAACTAAACAAATTTGGAATATAGAACCATAGATATACCAATAGTGGGTGTTCATGTAGTAAATAGAGAGATTTGGTAATGTAGATATAATATAAACAACATGAATGGTAAAGAACGATCACATACCGTGAGGAGTCAGCTTCTAATCACCAAGGGAATCCATTATATTTCATTTGGATCAATGGTAGAACTCATCCTTTGATAGAGAGAAATCCCATTTTAGGGCTGCAGAGAAGGAAAAATGATGGGTCAAAATCTTAAACCAACCTAGATCCACTTTTTAAAGAATTGGTTTCTTACAACACAAGATTTAGTTGGAGGGTTAGGAAAATCATGCACTAACTATGTGTTAGCCACTACATAAAGGATGAACACCACATAAACATCTCACATGATCCCCTAACCATATATAAACTATGTGAAATCCTCTACCTAAAAATAATAATATCCATTTTCCAAAATAGATTTTTTCTACTAGGAAGACCCATGATTTGGAAAAACCATGTGTTTCCTATATGCCTTCTCTTTTCCCCTGGACTCATTGTGCACGGTTTCCTACAAGTGGTGTATAGTATCCATAACCAGTTCATCTATAGAAAAGAACCAAAGACTCTCAAAATGTAATCCAAACTCTCCCAAACATTACATATATAATATATATACCTTGAAGGCATTAATTAAGTGTTATTTAACAGAAACTAGGAGTTCCTGACTTTAATTTCTCAAGATACCACAACATTATTTTTATGTAAAACCAAATTTAGTTTTATACTCAATCAATACTAATTTTCTTGTATATAGAAATTTTCTTAAAAATATTTCCAAAGATTTTTTACTGTTATCTAATTATTCTTTAAAGTAATTTATACCAATGTTTTTACAAAATGAGTAAAAAAAGAACCTTCCTGTTATTTTATGGATGAGTTAATTTTTGGATTTTACCAAAAAGGTGAAAAGAATTATTATTTTGACATACTCATGATGAACTAAATTTATTATAGTCATGACCACTCATTTCATTGAGGTTTAATTTAATAGGATAAAAAATTATTTAAAAATTATTTTTCCCTAATATTATGGATATTTTTTAAAATAGATATTAAAAGTGAGAAGTGTATATTCCTTAAGAATGTTTTTACTGAACTTTTTTGGTATTTATATTCATCAAAGACTATGAACCTCATTTTAATTATTCTCAAATGTGAATTTTATGAAATGATTCCATACTAATTAATCATCTGGATGAGTTATGATTAGTTTTATTAGAGATAATCTATTTTGATATCATTCTCCATATTACTCTTGATGTTATATGATTTTTTTATTAATTGGGGAAATTATAAAAAAATTTGTATACTAGTTTTTTAAATAAAATGTTATATTGATTCTGTTTCACACATTTCTTATGAGGAATACATTAGAATTATTATATTATGGGTTGGGTGCATTATATCCCCTCTATAAATCATTAGGTCTCATAAGATAGAAAATAACAGGTATATAGATGAGGCCTTACTCATTTTTTGTAATATATCATAGAATGAGGCTATGATAATATGTCTATGATGTCTATAATTATGAATCAACTCATTATGAGATAATTTATTCATTTCCATGTAATTATTTCATTAATTATAATATCCATGGATATGTTTCAAACACATATGATTATTTTTATTATATTATTCGATCATCATTTATTCCTAATTTTTTTTAATGCCGAGGTTATTGATTAAATGATATTCGGTTTCAGATATTTTCCTTTCCATATTGATTATTACTTATGTATTTATAATAGATTCCACTTTACACATACCCTTACTAAGTATCATAACTCACCCATTTCTTATGTTTACTTTCCCTAGGATTACAAGAGGTGTTTTATGATTGATATACATGGATATTCAAAAGGAAAAAAATGGTGTTCCAAAATAAAATACAATCTCGTGTTTTATTTTTTCAATGGTAATTTGAGACTCAAATATGTATATGATTTTGTAAGATTACTACACTATTCTATCATTAAAGGTGTGATTCCATATATATAGTTTAAATTTAATAATTTAACCACTAAATCAAGTCAACTATGGTTGTGTTATTTATAGTTGGTATTAGAGGAAAGATTAGTAGAAAAATTTGGAACCCAAATTAGGAAAACATAGATTATGTAATATATTCCTTTAAATGAATTTGAGGATTATTCTCTGTAAAGGATAACATATTAATGATTTTGTAAGGTAGATATTATATGGGTTTCCTAGATATACATATTTGGAAGCATACAACAAGTTTATGTGGTTTCAAAAAAAAGTAATCTAGGTTTAATAACTCTTAAAAGAGTTGGTTTGAGTATATCTCAACAACGATTCGGGAGAATGATGAGTGTGCCCTTATTTTTTACCTACATGAAAACTTTTCAGGGAAATGCTTGGGTTAATTCATATTTTTCTTTATAAATTATTATGATGGATTTGAAAATAATTTTATGATTTGAAAACATTCCCACTAAAATCATATTTATGATTTTGTGATTAAGTATGCACAAAATTTACAATTTATGTAAAGTTTTTCACTATTTTTTTAATTATAAATAATGTTACATAATTTTATGATCTAATATTGTGTATTAAATTATTTAGAAAGGAATAACATAGGATTTACTATAAACTATATTAATTCATGTAATCCATGGAGGTATTTTCCTTCTAGAAAATATATTGAATCCAGAGCAGGAGCTACAACTGAAGATAAAAAATTATAACTATCTTAGGTTAGTTAAATTGCATTTCAACCAATAAACTCACCAGTATCGAGTATCCTACTAATCCAAAATGTTATGTAACAATGTTATACCACATTATTCATGAACAACAACCATCATTTACTATAACTAAAAGTATATTTGTAGATAAGCATTGGATAAGTTCCTTAGTGAAGATATTTATCACTCTAATAAGTAATGAATTGAAAAGCGTTATCATTGTGTTTTATTATCTATCATGACATGAAAATCAATAGTTGTCATTGAATCAATACACTAAAGATGATGAATAAATATCTATCATGTAATGGAAAGATTTTAAGGTACTCTTCTTTGAAAAAATATTTTTCTCGTGAGAAACAATCGGATATGGAGTGAAAATTTAAATATCTAAGAAAAAAGTAAGACTAAAATGTAATTAATTATGAAGCCAACATAACAATGTTAGAATTTAATTCTACATAATACTTTAATAAAAAAAATATAAATATTGACCATCTATTTTAAGGGATTAATCCGGTCTTCCAAAGGGAAATGTTATAAAAAAGAATTCATTATATTAGTATATAGTATTATGGGCTATCAAAAAAATAAATAATGCTATATGAATTATAAAATTGAAGGAATAAAATATGAGAATAGGGTGGTTGTTGACTCTAGAAATGGAAATAATGAAAAAGTGAATACGTGAAGGGTATGATTTCCAACATGTAATAAATTTTGAAAGAAACACAATGGAACATGATTGCTGGGAATGAGATTTTTCTGAAGTGTGGAGAGAAATGAAGTTAAGATAGTGATTGTGAGGTAAAGAAAGAAGTTCTAAATGTTAAATTATTATACTGTAAAGAGATGGGGTAATTTATAAATTATTTCCAAGGTGTTAAAGGAATTATTTCCTAATAATGATAAGGGATAAAGGCTAAGATTATGTGATCACAATAGCTGGGGTTAAAGTTTCTAATGATTTAGTGGAAAGAAATTTATTCGTATCCTCCAATTTAGCTAATGGATTATTTGATTCTATATATCATTACTCTTTATTTCATCCATGTTTTCCAAGAATGTTAGATACTTCCCTAGAACCTTAAGACATGATTTATTATTCAATACTAATAGTGTATGTTTCACTATAATAAGGATGCGTTAGTGAGTTCCCATTATGACATGAAAATGTGTTATGTTTGTTGACATCATCAATATACCTATGATTGATTTTGATATAATACTTTGTATGTATAATATTTTAAAATAATGTGCAAAAATTTATGAAAAAGATAATGAAATTATAGTTCATGCTAAAGATATGGAATTTCTAATCTTTAGAGAGTAGACTTTATCATATAAGCCATGTCTAGATCCACCCCAAATATCATTTTTAAATGAGATACATGTGAAATAAGAGAAGAAACAATCTATGAACTCAAAATATAGTCATCAAATTTAGTATGTACTTATTTTACAAGAATAGATGGATTTATTTTTAGAGGAATTACATAGAAATCTACCAGATTGAAAATTTGTGTTTTCTATTGTTTTAATCGTTGACGTAATACCAATATAAAAAATATAAATAGTATAAATTCTTTATAACTGGTGTAACTAAAAAAACAACTATAGGAGTTTTGAACTAAAGGATTTATACACCTAGTGTTTCCCCTTTTTGAGAACTACTTATTCTCATTAACAAGAATGATTGATCTATGAGGATTTTCATTGATTATATGGAAATCAATTATATTATGATAAATAGTAATAATAATCGACCTCGTATTGAAGACATTTTCAATCAACTTCATGGGGCTCAATATTATTAAATGGTTGACCTTTATTCTAGGCATCATCAATTATGTCTAAGGAAGGATGATATTTCAAAGATAACATTTCAAATGATGTATGGACATTATGATTTTAAAGTATTTTCATCTGGATTGAAAAATTCACCATTTTTTATGGATCTTATGAATATATTATTAAAGTAATATCTTGATTTTTTTTGTATTAGTTAATGAAATTATTGTGTATTTTATTATCAATTATGGTTGTGATAATTACATCAAGATCATTCTTGATACCCTTAGAAGAAAATATTTAAATGGTTAATTCTAAAACCATGAATTATTCCATCAGAAAGTTTATTTTCATATATATATTCTCTCTAAGGATTGAATTATAATTGATCATGTGAAGAAAAAGGTAGTCTAATAATTTACCACACCATTGAATATAACCCTGTTACATAGTTTGAGTGTTCGTTAGGGGTTACTATTGGTGATTTGTGTAATATGCTTCCGTATTGTCTATCCTATTGGCCAAGATTAATCATAAAGGGTTTAAGTACATATAGAAAAAATAATGTGAATAATGTTTTGTATAATTAAATAAGATATTGGTGAATGATATAAGTCTATACCTATCATTACAAAATAATTAATTTTTTATATATAGTGATATATCGAAGAAAGAACGTGGTTATTTCCATATAGAGAATGATAAAGTTATTGCATGTGAAATACATAAGTTATTGTTTCATAAAAAACCATCAGACCCATGATCTTAAGATAAAATACAAAATAATTTCTTTGAATCTATGGATACATTATCTCAATGGAATATGGAGTGAGATATACATGGATCATAAGAGTCTCAAATATATCTTTTCATATAAATTTCATAACATGAGGTAAAGGTGATGGATAAAGCTACTCAAAGAAAAGGATTTTGAGATGAAATACCACACAGAGAAGGAAAATAATGTGAGGGATATATTGATCAAAAAGGATCATAGAGTTTTGACCAAAATGAGGTTTGACAGGGTCATATGTTCATGGATCTAGAAAAGATGGATATGGGAGTTAATAATAAGGGGATACATCAGTCATTTTTATGATTATTTCCAAACCATATTTATTGGAATATGTTAAAATTTCTTAACCTGATGATAATAATTCTCAAAATAAAACCAATCCTACGAATGATGAATAATAGTCTGATTTTATCACTTAATATGGTGATATAATATTTATAAAGAGTATTTGTGCCCTATATATTCCAAATTTGAAGAGGGAATTTTTGGATGATGCTAATGGATTGAATTTCTCTATACACAATGGTAGCACCAGTATAATGATTTGATGTAAAATTTCTGTGGGATAATATGAATTTGGTAATTGCTGATTATTTGCCAAGATGTTTGGTTTTTGAATAAATGAATGTTGGAATGGGTAATAATATAGGAGTCATGAAACCAATACCTACTTCTACATGGAAATGGTATGAAATTAATATGTACTTCGTTAATAGATTATCAAATAAACATAGAAATAATGATACAATATGGGTTATTAATGATCATCTCACCAAGTTTTCATATTTCCTTATTATAAGAGAATGTTTTACTCCTCTACACTTTAAAAAAACTATATTAATGAAGTTTTAATACATTACAGAGAACCTCTTTCAATTGTGTCTGATTATAATCTGTGAGTAACCTCAAAATTCTTGAGATTTCATTTGAATGATAATGATATAGAGCTTCATTTTAGCACCACTTATCACCCTCAAACTGATGGATAGTGTGAAATAACTATTCAAACATTAGAATACATTTTAATTTCATGATATATTGAATTTCAGGGAATGGGGGATCAATATTTATCTATATATATATGTCAAAAAATAGCTCCCATTGAAGTCTTCAAACGGTATATTATGAATCATATTATGGTAAGAGATTTCAAACTCCAACATAGTAGGACAAAGTTAGTGAAATGAATCTTGTAGTCTCGAAACATGTTCATGAGACAATGATAAAGGTAAAAAATATTCTATCCCAAAAAAATAATCTCAAAGTATAAAAAATATCTATATTGATAATCAGAGGAGATTTTTTTAATTTCAAGATGGATATCACATTTTATTGAAAGTATCCTCATGGAAGGGTGTTATTTGTTTTGATGAGGAATGGGAACTAAGACCATGATATTTTTGATCTTTTAAGATACTATAAATAATTAGAGTTTTATCTATCCATTTATAAATATGATTATGTCTCTCTAATGTACATGAGGTGTTTCATCTATCATTGTTCAAGAAGTATATTTCATACCCAACACATGTTCCAACCTATGAATAAATTGAATTGGAAACTGATCTATTTTATTATGAAGATCCTATCCATATTATAGGAACTAGGGAATAAGTATTGAGGAATTAAAAGACTTAACGAGTAATGTTAATTTAGATGAATCATAAGATAGAAGAGGCAATGTGTGAACCTAGGGAAATTATAGTGATGGAATACCCATATCTATTAACAAGGTGAAATTGTGGAAATTTTGATGATGAAAATTCTAAAGTAGGGAAGAATGTAACCCACTAATATTTTATGGTATATTTATTTTTAAATAAATATAATTACTTTGATAGATTACGACTGACACAAACCCGAGATTAAATGAACTATAATGTTGTATACCATTAAAACCTAGGTCTTAAATATTTTGGTATGAATAGAAATAAATAAATTATAGAAATTATATGGTCAACACATGAATAAAAAATATAAATTGGTTAGCAATTTATTTGAAATGATAATATAAAACATTTTAATGTTAAATAAATGTTTTTCTAAAAAACTATTTTTTATGTGTATAAAGTTTTTTTATCTTAATAAATTAAATTAATCACTTTTTGTGATTCTTTTTATTATTTTTATATGTTATATATTCAATGAAATTTTTTAATCACCCATCTAATAGTTTTTATAGGCATGATATAAAAATAAATCATGATTTACACAAAAAAACTATATTTTCTTATAGAGTAGTATTGTCACATTTTGCACACAATATTTTAAATTAATATTTTCTAATTTAAAAATATTTATTTTAAAAAAAATTATTTTTAAAAAATAATTTCAATATTTACATAGGGTGAATTTTTATATAATTTTGTAAAAAGATTAGTTTTTCGATGAACTATGATAAATACTAATTCTTAATGAAAAATTCCTTTTCATTTAAAGTATTTACAAGTTACATTTTTTCGACATTTTTTAAAATTAAAATTAGTTCATTTATATTATTATTAATCATATTAAGTTATTGGAATCAGTTTTATGTTAAAATTTCTCATAAAAACATTTTTTACTTATGTAAAATTTTACTTTGGATGACAAAATATCATCAAACCCGTGGGTTTTATTTTAAATTAAATTCATAAAATAATTTAAATTTACTTTATTAAAATTGATTTAATATTTAAAATATTAATAAATATTATTATTCAAAAAGCTCCATATATTTTTTCTTCATAATGAATATAAAAAATAGTAAAAATAAATTATTACGGTTAAGGTTAAAACGAGTTACTGTGGAGTTAAACCAAAATATAAAGGTATGATTTAAAAATTACATGTATAAATACTATTTTATGGAAAAATTTAGACCTTATCATATCCCATATTCATATATAAATTAATTTGTTTAAAAAAATTCATTTGAATGAATTTATCATTTTGTATTCTTTTTGTAAATTTCTACATGGTTTCTAAGTGGGTCCTCTCCCCCACTTATTAAAGGATAAATTTTCTCTTGTCCTATCCAAAACTAAAAGTAATTATGGTTTAGAAAATTTATTCCCAATTCCTATACTTACATCCCTACCAATAACCTAGAGACCCTATTTTTATCATAATATAGTGGTTGGAAGGATTTAGGTTTAATCCTAAAGAGGTCAAACAAAGAAGATGTATAGTCTTTAACTATGTGTTTTCATTTTATTTTTTCTTCCACATCCTTAAAATATTCTCAAAATCTATTGAAATAATATAGAAACATTATCTCAAAAAAATTGAGATGTTATTATGTAAATATCATAACATATATCCATCTTTTCCTCCATCATATGGGAAATAAATCTCTCAATCGTGTGTACAATTTACTACCACCTTAGGAACTGATATAATTTGTTTCCCATCACCGCCTCTTTGGATGGAAATAAAAATAGATTTAATGTATATATTTTAATATGATATAATATTTATGAAATAAATATAATTTTTAATGATGATATCACATCAACTATCTTACCTAACAATCCCTTGAAAAATAATAACATCGTTCATGCGTGCCTATGGACTACCACCTCCACAAATCGATGTGGTAAATTTTCCATTTTATTTTGTCATGGATGAAAATAAGGATATATTTTATTACTATATATTATTATACTAAAATTAATTTTTAAATGTGTATTAATTTTTACCTTTCCTTCAATCCATCTATGAAAAAATAGAAGCAATGATCATGCATGTGTACTGCCTACAAACCCCATAAACAGTTTAAATCATATATATATATATATATGGTATTTATGAGTATAAATATCTTTATAATGAATATATATTAAATTTATATCATGATTACCATTCTTTATATTATGTATTCATAATCAATGTATAAGGACCGAAACTGATAAACCAAAAAATACAAGAAATATTGAACAATTATTAGTTAAAATAGTTATTTCAGAACTGAATTATTAATAAAAGAGTGATAAAATATTATAAGTATATAATATAAGGTATTATATATATTATTATGTTTCTATTATATATTTATAAAAAATATATAATTATTATACATGCGTTTAGATAAAAACAATGGCATCCCGACATGAGGTAAGGGTTTATTTGAAAATCAATCCATTATTAGATATTGTTTATATAAAATTATCTACTGGGGTAATTATTTGATCTTTATATATTACAAAAAATATTCTTTCTTTTCATATATCTATTTAAAGAAACTAAAAAGTTTAATTAATTTTTCACTCTTTAAGTACCTGAGATATAGAAACCATGTTTTTAAGTAAAATCAACTTTGTTCTTCTACTCAGTTGAGAATATTTTAGTTATATATAAATATTTTAATTAAAATGAATTCAATAAATATTTTTATTATTCAAATGATATTTATTAAAGGAATCTATAAGAAAATTTCAAAATATTTTTATGGAATATTCATTTTGTTTTTGAAAGGAAATAGTATTTTAGTTTTATTGAAAATATAAAAGGTGTGTTCATTTAAATGTACTAAGCATGAATATAATTTCATACCATCATAAATAATCATTAATTATATGATAACATTGCAAATATACAAGATTTATTTCAACTAAATTTGTTACCAAATATTCTAGAAATTTTTAATATTTAAAAGTTAAATTTTCTAATTGAAATGATGATTTCCATCAAAAATATTTTTATGACATATTGACAGTAATTAAATTCATGAATTAGAACAAAACTTATTTTTATTATGATCCAATGGTTAAATTTTTTAATGATACAATATTTTTTATTTCTATGTTTGGGTTATGATCCATTTTACTAGGGATGTACTTTTTTGGTACCATTCACCATATTTTTCTAGATGGGTTATGACTACATTTATTAATTACAGAAATTATTGGCATTTAGTATGATATTTTTTCAATAAAATTTTTTATATTGATTTTGTTTTACACCTTTCAAATGAAGAACTAATTGGACTTAGTAAGTGAATGGAAAGACCTACTATATCCCCTCAATGCATTGATAGGTCTCATGATAAAAACTAGATTGGGTATTTGACCAATTCCTTACCCATTTATGTATTATGTCTTGGAATTGGGCCTGGAAAATATGTCTATGATTTTTAACACAATTCATTCCATAATTATGATATTATTTATTAATATCCATTTGATTATATGATTATATGTGATTTCCATGGACAATTTTCAAAAAAATGTGATTTTTTATATAGAATTCTATAATCATCATTTCTTCCTACTATATTGTTCTTCATGATCAATACACTGATTAAATGAATTTAATTTTCAGATATTTAATTTACATATTTATAATTCTTTATGTATTCATGATATATTGTGTTGTATTCATACCTTTACTGATCATTTGATCTCTCCCCATTCTTATGTTTCCTTTATTGGGATTCCAGGAGGTGTTTTTTGAATGATATATATAGATATACTAAAGTGAAAATGGTGTTTACAAAGAAAATATTATGATTTATTTTATGTTTTAAATTTTAATTTAAGAATTAATTTTGTATCTATCTTTCAAATAGTAAAATACTATTTGGTTTTTCAGGATGTGATTTTATGTATCCTGTGCCAATAACATAAAGAACCCACCAACTCTGGGATATAATGGTTAGGGTATTTTCAATAAATAAATGGTTATATAACCATTTAAATAGCTTAAATATATAATTATCACTTTATAGTACCATTATATGGCATCCCATAATCAGTTATGACATAATCATTATAACATCATTTACAAATGTGGTAAAACTGGCACAAATGGTAACATATTATAATGTTTTCATTAAAAAGGGACTATCTTTTGGTAATGATAAGATGAAATATTATGATTTTAAATTAAGTAAAAACAAAAAAAAATATTTATTATAACTCTTCATATAACCACCAATATGGGTAGTGCTGAAAAAATAAATTCTTTGTTTATTGTAGTGGTGGTCCATCATATGCTTGATTAATGATCATATTTATCAATGAGTAGAAAAAAAAGATGGTATATGAAAAATGACACTTTAATAATTTAATTTTCAACATAGAAAACATATTAATCAATCAAATATATCTTTTATAACAAAAATTATAGGTAGAGATGAAAAAACTATCATTGCTTTCTGGAGGCAGTATTCTGCACGTATGAACGATTGATGTTATTTCCTTTTCTTAGTGGATGATGAAGGGTTGAATAATTATTTTCTAATTGATATTATAAAAAATAATAAAAAAATGGAACTTATTTCAATATATTAATAAGGTTATGGATTACTTAATAAGGATTAGAGTAAGTAAAATAGTAAATTAATTTACCACTTGCATTTGAAGATTGAGTATTCTTTTGGAAAACACCTCGAAAATGACTGTATTAATGAAAAAAATTGTGACCATAAGATTATGAATATGGGAGATGGTTCTAGTAAGTCAATCAAGTCGAATAATACAAAATAAATTAAATGTATATGTGATTCATGAAGCGGTGGAAGTGTTACATTTGTATAATTAAACAGAGTGGTAGTTTTGAAAGTGAACATTACCTTTTCAATAATGTAATATTACTATTCCAAATTCAAAAATCAAATAATCTAAAAAATATGAATTTTTTTTATTTTAAAGTAACCTTAAACACTTATTTTAGATAAAACCATGAGTGTTTTTTCGGATTTTTTTTGACTACTTGCCTTTTACCCTAATTTACTTTTACCTTTGTAATTATGGTTTAAGATTAGTAATTATATTTTTAACAAGAAATTATTATTGAACCTTTTACCTAGTTTAAGCCTAACTATTTAATATTGTTAAATCATCTTATCAAATAATATATCAAAGGGTTTGAAATTTTAATTTTATGAATAGTGCACATAACGCGTGGAAATAGATTTTTGAAAAGGTGTTTTTTATGTTAAAAAATTTATGTACATGAAAATATTATCATATAAGATTTTATAAAATTAATGTTTTTATTATAAAAAGATTAAAATTTAGGTGTATTTTGAGTAAATAAAAAATTTAATTTCACCATGAAAAAGCTTAATAAGAAGGAACAATATAAACCTATTTTTTAAAATTAACATTTTAATTTAGTTCTAAAAAGACCAGGGTTCAAATCATGAAAATTACCTTGTGATATTTATAATTTAAGAACTAGTATAGTCACTATCATAGGTGACAGAGTTGAATGTATGACATGGGATGATGGTGAAGCTAGTATGATGTAGGCAAGGGGTGAAGACCTATGGGCAAGCTGATGTAAGCAAGGCCTTTATGCCATCAAAAAAAAGGGACCTTCTTGACACCAATGATGGGACTATGGGACATTAATATAAGAATAAAAAGGGACATAATGGTAGTTTATCCCTTAGGGGTGTGATGACCATCCTTTCAAGAAAATGTGTGTGCGATGTGTATTTGTTTGAATATAATTGTACCCCCAAACACCTAATATATATATATATATATATATATATATATAACTATCATATACATAATGATATTCCTTAAATACATGTTTTATTTCATAATTTTTTTTCAATATTCTAATTTAAAATTAGAAATGATAAAATAATAGAAATTATAATTTTCACAAAGCCCTTATTTTTTGACTAAAATTCATTATTTTTATAAAATATCAAAAATATCACACTATGTACATTTTGTGGCGAGGAATTTAAAATAAAATTTATTTTATCAAAACTAAAATCTGTAATGTGAAAATTATTTTATTTAAATTAAATAAATAATATAATGAAAATGGATTTTCTTGAAAATAAACCTTTTAAATATTTACTCATATGAATTATTTACCTTCTAAATGTAATCAATTTTAATTTAACACTCTCTTAATATTTATTAACAATTTGTTACCAATTTTATTTAAATATTTTGTGTGGTGTTTTCATTCCGTGAACCATGTAATGATATATATTAATCATAATATCAGTTTTATATGGTCTATAATTTTGAGTCAATACACAGTGCCCCATGACACCAATCTATCCTGAGAAATCAAGGTGTCCTCAACAAATCTATCATCCGGCTCATGTTGATCACCACCATGAGCCTTATCTTCTAATGGTTTATTTTGATCCATGGTACTCCCACCATCTGAATCTCAAACTGAAAATCATTCCCCAGTTGTTCAATGACACACTCATTATAGTGACCCAGGATTTTCGTACATTAATATTAGATCATTTTAGATAAATATTCAATTCATTATACAAAAAAATAATCAGGGACTTTAATAGTTTAGTTTATTGGGATTATAGGTAAGAAATCATGAAATTTGGTTAAATTTCATCAACAACCCCCAAAATTATCTTCTCTCTTTATGCTTTTCACAAACATACCCTAATTAAAACAATTCTTCGTAACCTGGGGAAAGAAACATTAGAATGGGTGAGGTTTGATTCTCAGTAAGGGTAAAAGAATGAGACACATAATAATAACAAGAAAATATGTGAATTAGAACATGACAATAATATATTAAAACCATACCCTACATATGAATGATAATAATCTTGAGTCATGGAATAAATATTTATAGTTCATAAGATGTGAATCCTAATGACATCAAAGAAAATGAGTTGTTAGAGAATAACATCAGAATAATACACTGATTTTTGGAATACATCTATTTACAGAGAATCAATACCATAATAGTCAATGATCAATTCCAAGAATATTATAGTGGAATGATTTCATCCCTAAACCGTCATAGTAGTCAATGTTCACTCAAATGTCTGTCATAGCGCATGAAGTCCCTTACTAATCTACCTTCACTCCCCATTCAGATTCTATCTATATCTGGATATATAAGTCTTTAAAGAATTAATTTAAAGAATATATAGTTCCCACCCATCATATAATGAAAATAATACATATTTATGCAACAATATCATAAATAATTTATCATATCATAACATGCAAAATGAAATTAGTTTCAAAGACATTTCATCAAATCACAACTTTTGGAAAAGTGATAAGTTTCATAATTATTTCATTATTTCACCTATCTGTAACTCATGGAAAATGGTATGGGTTTTATAATAATTGCTTCATTTTATAACCCATGTAAAAGAAATTGGTTTTATAGACATATTTTCATCGTAAACCATTTAAATAATGAACATTAATGGTATACTTGATTAATATACATAGAAAAGAATAAACTACAAAAAAGACTATCATAACAGATTTAGAATTAATTTTAATGATAAATAACATGTAATTTTGATAGATTAAGATAAATATTATTTAAAAATCATTTTTTAAACAAAAAACTCATAAAAAATTTTGAAATCCTTTCCTCTAAAAATAAATTTGATAACATATAAATAAATATTTTAATAATCAATTAAAACATTTTTTGATAAAAATATTCATTCTTGATTTGAAAAAAAATATAAAAGATAGAAAATTTTGAAAATAATATTCTATGAATAGAATATATTAAAATTCTAAATTCACATTAATTGAAAATAATTTTCATGATGGTGGGAAATTTCATTCATATCTTTCTTGTTAAAAAATATATTCCTTTCACATTTTCTGTAAAATAAAAATGAGAATTTTTTGGAAAATTACATGAATATTATATTCAAAAAAATTTGTAAAAATTAAAAAATGGATAAAAAATAACTTTAATAAATAATTTTAACTTGATTAAAAATGTTTTTGGAAACATTTTTAGAATTCATGGTTTTTGAAGAAAATGGATTTCATGTTGAGGAGAAAAATATATTCCAAATTTCATAAACATTATTTAGAATTCTTGACTACAAAAAGAGTGAAACATGAATGTAAAACATTTATCCTAAAAAAATTTCCATATTATAAGAAAATTATTGAGTTAATTTATATATATTTTACAATATTTCATCATCAAAATCATAAACATAAACAATATCAATAAACAATGATATGGATTTATAAAATCCTTACTACTTTGGTAACATTGAATCATAAGCCCAAATGAATAATAATATAAAATGAAACATAAAATATAATTAAAATAATTATATTCCTGAAATAATATGTCAAATGGTCATTATATACAACCCAAAAAAGAAACGAGTGGTGGACTTTCATATGTCTCCTAGAAATAACGGAGAGACTAGATATCCCATACCATAGGTCTTGACATCTTTTATACACATTTGAACCTTAGGTAACATAAATAAAAATTTATTATAAATATATTACATAACCATAAATATAT
The DNA here is from genome assembly GCA_963277665.1 of Viscum album. Classification (NCBI taxonomy): domain Eukaryota; kingdom Viridiplantae; phylum Streptophyta; class Magnoliopsida; order Santalales; family Viscaceae; genus Viscum; species Viscum album. The sequence continues at coordinate 574,445,777 of OY728151.1, forward strand.
ATATAATAAATATATTACTTAATTAAGACCATTTATTAGCCATTTATTAAGAGTTCCTTGTTAAAATCATGTTTTAGGTAATAACTGCTTTGTTTTTCAAATATGATTTTATTTTAATTTATGATTCTCATACTTTTATCATGGTTACATAATATACAGAATGATAATCATGATTTTTTTTTATCATTTTTACACATCAATTTTACTTTTAACACTAATAATGAAAGGTTTTTTTTGAGAAATGAAGTACATTACAATAATGGAGATGTTTGGCCATATATATGCATGAGTAACATTTCCATTTTTTAACAATAATTATGGAAAAGATGTATGTAATATTTTTACATTAAATAATTTTAATAATATCCTAAATAAAATATTATTATTATTAAATATTCATATAAATATCATTAATTTTTTGCTCTTATGAAAATATAGTAACATCACTTTGTGATGGCGGTAGTCCACACATACATGAATGATGTAATTAACTTTCATTGAGTAAAATTATAATAAATTAAGTGATATATTATATTTTCATAATGATAAATATATCGTTAAAATTATAATAATTTAATTTTTATCACATATATCCATTAAATTTATCCTTACCATTTTCAAGGTAAAGTGATTGTGAAAATGAATCACATCACTTCGTAAGGAGGTAGTCCGCTGTACACATGAACGATATTATCATATACCATGTGGAATGGAAATTAAAAAAAGTATATATGATGTAAAAAATATATAGGTATAATTATTTAATAAATATCATATATATATATATATACATTTTATCCATCTTGATACCAAATTGTGTGAGGTTGTAATAGATAAATGAATGATATCAATTGATGGTGTGGTAGTCCAACGTACAAACATACAATGATTCTATAACCCATTTAATGAAAGAAGATATGGTTATAGGTAATTAATATTTCATAAAACCATATAAATATATGTAATATACTGGTTTTTTATATCATAATGGTTAATGATAATTATTTTGGTTCAGGATTTATTAATATAAAAATGTCCACTGAAGAATGTTACTTCTTCTTTGGGTTTACTCCTTAGGTTTTCACAAAAAATCCTTCCTAGGATAGATTTATTCCAATAATAAGGAATATATTATGAGATTAGGGATAATATTAATGTATGTTTTCAGGTATTTTCTCAACAAAATAGCTTTTAAGGTATTTATAATAGAGTATAAGGGGTGGCCTTTTTAAGTGATGTGAGTGGAACAAATTAAATTTTTTGAATGAAAATAATGTACCACCATTTTTCACAAGAAAAAGGGTAAATAATAAATTATTATTGAAAATTTGACATTATAGGGTATAAATATTTCCATAAAAAATATTTTAGACAATAGATTAGGTTAATTATACCCTTATCATTTTAGTTTAACACCCTGGAAAACCCATTTAGGCTTTATCCATGGTAAGTAATTTTGAATGTTTTTTTATTATTCATTATCATTAAAAATTAAGTGGAACTTATTATATAATATAAATTACTATAATTAAAAATATGGAATCTATTTTTCAAAATTCCATTCACAGAAGTGTAAAATTTTAATTTAAAATTAATCCGACAAGTGTGACCACAAAATAGGTTTTTCAAAGAGAAAATGTACAAAAATTTACATTGGTTTCATGTTAAAATTAATTAAAAAAGTAATTCCAATAACCGAAATTGGTTTAAATGATATGTATTAAAATAAATTTTAATTTAAATACAATTCAAAACATAATTTAACTTTATAAATAATTTGTACAAAATGGCAGATTTCAAATAAATTTCATGATTTTCTCTATTCACCAAAAAGTAAACTTTTCAAAAAATATAAAAAATTATACCTAAGATAATTTTTGGAAGATTATTTAAAATAAGTGTGCAAAAAATGTGGTAAGGCTGTTTTTTAGAAAATAATATTTTGGAGTAAAATTGGATTTTTATTATCTCTTGTCTAGATAACACATAAGGTGAATGTGAAATATTTTATTTAATATAAACTATATAAATTTATTTAAAATTATAAAAAAATATTTGTTTGTTTAATTTAATTCGGTAAGATTTTTTTTTTCAGAAAAATATGTTTTCATAGAATGATTTCCTTTATTTTAAAATAGTTTTTTATATTCATTTTAATTAACTTTTCACCAAATAATTCATTTTATATACATTTTAAACCATGTATTTTCATAATTTAGTTATTATTATTTATTTCCTCTATTACAACTATTATGTGATAACTATCGTATCATAATATTTTAGTAATATGACATATTTCATTTAAACTCAGTATTACATGTAATGAAAGTTAATATCAGTGGTATGTATAAGAACAAATACTAAAAATATTAAATTAATTTGAAAAGAATATTTCATAAACAGTTAGGGTGTTGCATTCTACACCCTTTAAAATGAATTCCTCCTTAAAAATTAATCATAATCATCAAAGGTTTGACATTATAAAATTAATTCATAGAAAACCACATCATAATAAGAGTTAATAAAACATTCACTTCAAAATGATAAATTGATGTGAAAAAAATATGCAATAACATATACATGGTTTTAAAATAAGAGAAAATAGGTGGGATGTAAATATAAAGATATGTAAGAAAAAAATCAATAATTAAAGTGAGTGATATATATATATAAGTGATCAAAATAATGTCTGTCATCTAGAGAATGTTAAAACCCACAAAACCATAAACCAAAGAGGAATGAAGAAGGACTTTTATATCATTAAAAAATTATTATAGTTGGACATCAGTTTATTTCAATATCTTGTTCCTAATTTTTAATAATTTATATTCAATCATGAAAGGGGACATATGAAAATATTCTTACTTAATATTTTTTTTCTGATAGGAAAATTTTAATCACTTGGTTGTGGCCTGATCAATTTTCAATTCATTTATTACTCTAACAGGTGAATTATTATCTTTTCTACACAACTAAATTATTTCCCAAAAAAATGATATACCATTCCTTCTATGTGTATCTAAAAAATACTAACAATATTTATTCAATATGGATAAATATTCATATAGTTAGGTAATTAATTAATCTATAAAATATCATACATAGATCAACTTAAACCATTCAATAAATAGTTAACCTTATAACCCTTCCAAAAATAAAATATATATAATTAAGTTCGCTAAATTTATTAAAATAACCATAACTTTAATCCCCCATATATCATAAAGTATTTCTTGATTGTCACATACCAAACATGTGAATTCATTCATCATGTATTCTCCTAAAACATGTTAATTACCTCAATTTAAATAAAAACATATTGAAAAAACACATGCTTCCTCATTCATTACATAAAACACGATCATTGGATATAATTCCTAAATCGTAAAATGTTGTAAACTCCATCAATGATAGAATAAAAAACTTTTCAAAAAATCATTAATCAATTCCATGGTAATCTCTACTATCCAATTTACATATTACTATCCAACATGTCATTAATTCAACATAATTTTCTCATCATCCAAAACATATTAAGGGTTATATTACAGTAATAAAATATCACCTAAAAATTAAATCAGTTTTCTACTCCATCAATACCATTTAAAATAATTTTAAAAATCCTAAATTAAAATCTTATACTGAAAATTATGATATATTTGATGATCTATATAACATAATCCATAAATTATGATTCATTAATACATCAATCATACTACTTTGATCTTAAACTATTAACTAGGTTTCATCATCTTATTCATTAATATATCTTTCCTTTCATATTTCATTAATAGTCTATTTATCATTATTAGAAAAACCATTACTCATATAACCTTGTTGATTATCTTCATTGTCATTCGCATTATAAAATTTATTTTCATAATTATCATACTTTCCACATTTAAAATATTCAACAGTTGATGATACATTAGAAAAAATATTATTATCATCCCTTTCGTTAACCAAAAATTTCATTTTTTACTTTGAAACTACTTGATTCATGTCGTTCTTTTCCACACCTATAACATCTTTTCATCCCTTTAAGGCATTACCTAGAGCTCTTATTCCTTCACTCTTTATAGATAGGAAACATGATTTCATTCCACCAGGGTATCCACTACCTGAACTCTTAGTGAACACTAACCATCTCATATTATTTGAGTCTGAGTGTTTGATAAGGTTCACATTTTCAATCATGTTTCAGGATAGTTGAATGGGAATAATCAAAATAGCATCCAACCCACTCATATTCCCATTTTATAGTCATGAAAAAATTTTCAACCATATTCAAAGTTATCCTGGTTCATTATGGATCTTGTTATTGATTAGAACCAAAATTAAATTTAAAGACCCGTAAAATTCAAGGGAAATTTTTTCTTAATTTTATTTGGAATTTTACAAGAACGCGGTTTTAGACGGAACTTGATTCTATGGCTCGGAGTGCCCGTAATTTCTATCTGAAGTTTAGCTCGGGTACGTTCAGTGAATGAACGAGCGGAAATTTTGAACTTTTGAACCGGTGCCCGGAATCGAATTCCAAGGGCACCGATGGAACCGTAGCACCGGTAATTGCTTAGGAACACCTGTTCCGGAGTTGCGTTTTCACGAGGGTTTATGATAAAAATTATGGAAGTTTATTTTATAATTATTCTTTAATTTTTATTATTTTTACACTGTGTTTAGTTCTTGATGGAAGTTGGGTAACAACCCAACCTCCCTTGGGAGGTTATGAGGGTGGTGGGGCCCACACGAACCCCACCCCTTCATATCCTCTAACCTCTCTCAACACCCATTAAATGCTGATAACATAAGTTTATTAAACATATGGAATTAATGTGGTAAGTTTAATGTGAGTTTTTGAAATTCAAACTCTTGAATTTCAAAAGTCTTGTTGTGTTAATAAAATAAGAAAGGAGATTATTTTATTTTGTTGTTAGAGTTTTGTCATTGACTGGTTTTGGGAAGCGTGAAGATCTTCTTCATCTCCAATGAAGAACATCTTCGACGAAGAACTTGAAGAACACCTCAGGCTCCGACAAATCACACTGTTCTTCAACGAAGGACATCTCCGCCGATGAACTCGGAGAACTTCTCCAACGACGTTTCCTCTTCGGACGCACCTCGATGACAATGGAATTGACGTTTGTTTTCCGCGACGCCCGACCTCCACGACCCTCGTCTTCTGCGGCTCGTTGACATGCACCGTTCTTGAAACCGAGGTAGGGGTTTTATTTTATTTAATTATTTCTGTTCATGATTCTAGTTTGTCGATATTCATGGATATTTGACTAAATGTTATCGTCTAACGAGAGGGGGCTGGACCGCACAAACACGGCCGACCCTTATCTTTATCCTTGTTTATAAATTATGTTTTGGACGGAATGACGTGGTGCTATCGCACCACGCAGAAATCGCACGAAAAGTACTTCACGGTGCCGTCGCGCCGCGCCACGAATTAATACAAGGACGCGACGCCATCGCGCCATGTCGGAGACATCCGAAAATACCGCAGCCAGTGCCAGGGCCCCGGCGGAGGGGCACGGCGCCATCGCGACGCGCCGGACGACAAGGGTCCCGGCCAGTTCTGGGCCCGGCGGAGTAGGGTGACCATCGGCCGGTACCGGGCCACCGGCGTCGGACCTGGAAGGGGACTGGCCATCGCCGGTCCCGTTGAGCAGGAACCGGCTGGCCAGGTCGGGCCGGCCGGACATGGAGGAGCCGGTGGAATTAATTCCCCCGGCCGGATTTCAAAGCGCCCCCAATTAAGGGGACGCGGTTACATGAAACGGGAGGGGCAGCCCCCCCCCCCGTGCGAGCCTCCAAAAAGGCTCGGCCGTTTTGGCCGAGCACCGGCCAGGACGCCCAGCACGCGGGTCGCTGGACCGGGCCGCCGGGCCGGGCCGGCCCGACCCAGGGGGTCTCGGGCCGGGTCGGTCCGGGTCCGAAACCCCTGTTTTCAGACCGTTTGGTTTCAGTTGCCCATAACACGGGCTACAGACCTCCGATCGACGCACCGTCAACGACGACATGATCCTTGGAACGAGACGGTCGTTTTGGTATTTCGCACTCAAGGTTTCAGATTACTTTTAGTTCGGCCGGGTTGGTTCGTACATGAAACCAACCGGGCCCTCGGAGCGGAAACACTCATATCTTAAGCTTCGGACATCCGAATGATGTGTCGTCAACTTTGTTGGTTTCCTCATAGTGAGACGGATCTTTTGGCTTACTCTGCCCGAGGTTTGGATGTAGGTGGAGTACGGTTGGGTTGGTTTTGCCTTAAAAACCAACCGGGCCCCTGGGACGGAAAAACCAATAACTCTCAGACCGGGCGTCCGAACGACGCGCCGTCTGTGACGTTGAGTTCCTGTTGACGATATGAAACTTTGGGATACATCAACTCTGGACTATGTGTCAGTTGATGTATCAGCCTCTCGGCTCGTGGAGCGGGCCCTCTCGAACGAGCTTGTTGTGTGTGGGAACCCTAGTGCTGGTTGTGACTGCTACTATGACTACGACGACGACTGTACAGAGATCCTCAGTGGATTCGATGGAGACGACTACAACACTCAGCAATCCTATGTGGATCACTACTACCGATCTTGTGTGGGTCTGATCCTGTGTGGGTCAGTGCTCAGTGGTTCTATGTGAGCAAGCGCCTACAGATCCTGTGTGTGTCTGATCCTATGTGGGTCTTTGCGGGGGTTAGTTTCCAACCATTCCTGTGTGGGTCTTTGCAGGGGTTAGTACCTATCGATCCTTTGTGGGTCCGACGACGTAGATGGATTAGTGATCATCTCTATCGCCTTCGAAGAAGTATACATGTGTGGAATGAAACCTATTTGCTTTCCTGTGTGGATTACATTTTTCTTTCCTGTGTAGAATACGTATACTTTCTAGTGTGGACTGGGTTGTACTTGGGCTCGGAGGTTGGAGCGTACTGGAATTGATGACTTAGGTACATGTATGGGCATATACCTAAGCATTTTTGGTTGTTACTTCGTGATTGTATCTTTCCTTTGTGGTTTATCCTTTGTGGATTTTGGGAGACCTTCGGGGGTCTCGGGGTCCCTACTGAGTAGATTATACTCACCCCTGCATGGGCTATGCCCGCACTATGTTATCTTGGTTGCAGACGACAGACATCGCTGATCGTGGTGGGGGCTTGTGGAGAAGGACGATACCTGGAGGTAAACCACTGGGTTGGACATACTCGGAGCAGACGGCGGGACCCGAGGAGCAGTGGAGCTATCTGTACCCACCCTTCAGGTGGGATTTCAAGTGGACAGATTGGCGTAGCGTATTTTACTTTTTAGTTGCTATTTTCCCTTTTGAGTTGTACTTTATTTTCAGTTTGGGTTTGTATACTGGCCCACTTACTTTTCCGCACTTACTGTTGTACCAGTTTTTACTTAATGTTTATTTTTTTCCTCTTGCTTACTATGTGGTGCTTGTTTACTTTACAAAGTCAATGCCTTCCCTTTTTACCAGAATTTACGCTTTGGTGCTTGTCGCCAGCCCCTGGCCTCTGGAGGCGGGCTTGTGGTGGTCACGGAACGGGCCCCGAGGACGGGTCATGACAAATTGGTATAAAAGGAGTTCAGTTCTACCGCAGACTCTGATCTTTCTTCTATATGAATCAATAGTGGTTAGCGTGTTGGGTGTGGTTATCAGTCCAGGGATCCCAGTGTTGGTGCAGCGGCCGACTTATCCGTACACCAGGACCCTGACTTCTGATTTCCGACTTAATGCCCGAAAACATTGATTGCGTGTGTGTTTCAAGTTTTCTTTGTGATTAATTTGTATCAGCTCACCAGGTATACTATTCTGACCATGGCGTACCTGTTTCCTTTTCAAGATGGCCCCACAATGGCAGCCAGCTAGGGTTCCGAGAGTCGAGTGTGATGACTGCCCACCGAGCGACGAGGCACTAATGCTTCCAGCCCCATCCGCTGACGATGCACATCACCTTAGTGCACTTCATGAGTTCCCGTGCCAGCGACCACCTAGGTTCCGCGGGGAGACGGACCCCCAGGCAGCCGAGGATTGGCTGGAGGCAGTGGTACGAGTTTTTCAGTTAGTGAGGACACCAGCAGGCCTCATGGTGATCCTCGCAGCGAGCCTATTGCACGCGGCAGCGGGCCGATGGTGGAGCTTGATGCTCCAGGTACACGATGAGGCATATCTTCTCTGGATGGACTTTGAGAGCCTCTTCTGCTCGGAGTTCGTCACAGCCACCCTCCGTGCGGTGCGCATTCAGGAGCTTCTTCAGCTGCGGCAGGGTAGCATGACGGTCGCCCAGTACTCAGTGAGATTTACCGATCTCTCGCGCTACTCGACCGACATGGTACGGGACCCATTCTTCTGAGCCTGAACCTTTGAGAAGGGATTGGGGCACATGATCAGGGCGTCGCTGATCTCCCTTAGCATTCCGACTCAGACAAGAGTAATGGAGCGGGCCATTTTAATCAAGAGTATTCTTGCTGAGTCTACACCAGCACCGAGACCCACCGCAGGGCGGCACGTAGCAGAGTCTTCTGCAGCAGGTAGTCGACGGATGACTCATGGGTCCAGGAAGACCAGACCCTCAGGCATGTGACCTCAGGACACTGGCTCAGCTGTGCGGGGCACACAGTGTGGAGTCAGTCTTTCGAGAGGCAGACAGTGCTACTCGTGCGGCGGGCAAGGCCACATGGCTCGTGACTGCCCGACCCACCGTGCCGAGGAGCAGCATATGGTTGAGGGACCACCGAGGTAGAGGCAGAGGGTCGACCGTGGCGGTCCATAGGGAGCAGGCGGAGAGGTAGAGGAGCTGGCCGAGCAGCAGGTGGTGGGCGACGCTTTCAGGCTTTACCACCACCACCCCCAGGAGGTCTACCCCGACCATAGGGAGCTGGCGGGCAGAGACATGCATAGCTCCAGGCAGCAGTGGCCTACGACCACGGCGCACCCGAGATGATTCGAGGTACTATATATGTCTATTCCACCCTTACTGAAGTACTTATAGACACAGGAGCGAGTCACTCTTTCATAGATGCTGCCCTAATTCGGAGCTCTGAGATTCCGACAGAGCCGTTGGCTCGATCCTTACAGCTAGAGACTCCTACGGGAGTAGACTCGACGATTACGTACTGGTGTCGGCTGTGTGAGCTTACTCTAGGAGGCAAGAACTTCACCTGAGATCTTCTTATAGCGGCGTCGAGGCCTTACGACGTCATCTTGGGCATGGATTGGTTGTCTACGGTCCATGCACAGATTTACTGTTTTAGGCGCAAGGTGTGATGTGTACGCACCTACGGGAGCAGGTTCACCTTCACCGGCGAGAAGGGATCCTTTGCAGCACAGGATGGACTTCCACGGAGGAAAGGACAGCCTATCACTCATCAGTTGGCTAGGCTCATCCTAGGAGCAGTTGACGTGCGGAGTCCTGGTTTTCCTGCAGTGGTGGATTAGTTTGCGGACATTTTTCCTGACGATGTTCCAGGGTTACCTCCTCGCAGAGAGGTATACTTTTATATTGACCTGTACCCCGAAAAAGCCTTGATATCGACTCTAGCTTATCGGATGGCCCCCGGTGAGCTTCGAGAGCTACGGGTACAGTTGGAGGACTTTCCGGGCAAGGGGTTCATCCGACCCAGTGTTTTACCCTGGGATTCCCCGATATTGTTCGCCAAGAAGGCTGACGGGAACTTGCGACTGTGTGTCGACTATCGTCGCCTGATCCAGGTGACAGTGAGGATCAAGTATCCACTATCGAGAATTGATAACCTCTTTGATCAACTCAAGGGAGCACATTGGTTCTCGAAGATAGACCTCAGGTCAGGCTATCACCAGCTCAGAGTTCGAGATGAGGACGTGCAGAAGGCGACCTTCAGGTGCCGGTATGGCCACTATGAGTTCTTGGTTATGACCTTCGGTGTAACTAATGCTCCATCAGTTTTCATGTCCTTCATGAATGGGATCTTTCAGCGATACCTCAATCAATTTGTCGTGGTCTTCATCGACGGCATTTTGATTTACTCGGCGGCTGAGGAGGAGCACACCTACCACTTACGGGTTTTACGAGACACACTCCGAGAGCACCAGCTTTATGGAAAGATCTCGAAGTGTCAATTCTGGATACGTGAGGTCCACTTCATGGGGCATGTCATCTCTGAGGTGGGAGTTATAGTGGATCCTGTGAAGATCGAGGCATTGCTAGCTTGGGAGCCACCCAGGAGCGTGATAGAGGTGCGGAGTTTCTTGGGACTAGATGGATACTACCAGAGATTCATTCAAGACCTCTCTAAAGTTGCAGCACCACTCTCAGCTTTGACGAAGAAGGGGAAACCCTTCATGTGGTCAGACAGATGTCAGCAGAGCTTCCAGGAGCTGAGATAGAGATTTACCAGTGCACCTATCCTGAGGTTTCCTGAGGAGGGAGTAGGGTACGTAGTCTACTTCAATGCATCAGGGACTGGAATCGGTTGTGTCCTGATGCAGGAGTGGTTAGTGATTGCCTATGGATCATGTTAGTTAAGGCCACATGAGCAGAACAATGCTACCCATGACCTGGAGTTATCAGCAGTGGTCTTCACTCTGAAGACATGGAGACACTATCTGATGGGCGAGTGCTTTATAGTTTTTTCTGACCACCAGAGTCTGAGGTACATCTTCTCGCAGAAAGACTTGAACCTGAGATAGTGGCGATGAATCGAGTTCCTCCAGAACTATGACTTTGAGATAGTCTATACTCCTGGGAAGGAGAACATGGTAGCTGATGCTCTCAGCAGGAGGACGGGCATTCGCTACTTGAGGAGGCGACAGAGCAGCTAGCCGCTTTGCAGATATCCTTTGTGGATAGAGATGGAGTAGCCTTCCTTCAGTCTCTCACAGTCACTCCTCTACTACTGCAGCGGGTCAGAGAGGCACAGCGTGGGGACGCTGACTGTGAGATGCGGCGTGCATAGATATCCTCAGGACAGGCACCTGATGGCTTCTCCCTTGGAGCAGAGCACGACATCCTTTTCAGAGGATGTACCATAGTACCAGTCACTTTACAAGAGGAGGTGCTAAGAGAGTTTCACACTTCTCCTTTGGTGGTACATAATGGAGTGGCAAAGATTTACCAAGACCTCAGACGACAGCACTGGTGGCCGGGCATGAAGAAGGATATGGCAGAGTTCGTTTCACGATGCCTCACCTTCCAGTAGGTGAAGGCTGAGCACCAGGTACCAACAGGCTTGGTACAGCCCTTGGAGGTTCCATAGTGGAAGTGGGACGGGATATCTAAGGACATCGTGACTGGACTTCCACGCACTTCCAGAGGTCACGACTCCATTTGGGTGGTTGTCGACCGACTCACCAAGTCGGCTCACTTCATACCCATCAGAGAGCAGAGCTCAGTGGAGAGCTTGGGACGACTTTATGTTCAGGAGATTGTGCAGCTTCACGGTGTGCCATCATCTATTGTCTCCGATCGAGATGCTCTCTTTACTTCCCAGCTTTGGAAGGGGTTGTAGGAGGCGTTCGGGACGCAACTACGTCTGAGCATAGCCATTCACCCTCAGAAGGATGGTTAGACGGAGAGGACCATTCAGACTCTCGAGGACATGCTCCGCGCATGTGTCCTCGTCTTTAGTCGCAGTTGGGAGGACCACCTACCCTTTGTGGAGTTCGCGTACAACAATAGATACCACTCCACCACCGGGATGGCACCATACGAGGCGTTGTATGGCCGACCTTGTAGATCACCTTTGTGCTGGACAGACCCTGGGGAGTTAGCACTTGTGGGACCGGAGATGGTCCAGGCCACGACAGAGAAGGTCCAGGTCATCCAGGAGCGGATGAGGACAACTCAGAGCTGACAGAAGTCTTATGCTGATAAGAGGCGGTGGCCATTAGAGTTCGAGGATGGCAACAACGTCTTTTTGCGTGTCTCACCTCGACGTGGATTACAGAGATTTAGACAAGGTGACAAGTTGTCTCCACGCTTCATTGGACCATTCCAGGTCCTCCGCAGGATTGGCGAGGTGGCTTATCGCTCTACTCTACCACCTTAGTTGCACCGGGTGCACGACATCTTCAACGTATCTCAGCTGAGGAGATACGTGCATGACCCGATGCGTATCATTGACCATGGGGAGATAGACATTGATGATGGGGTGACTTTTGCTGAGATCCTAGTGGAGATCGAGGATCGACAGGATCGGGTCCTACGTGGATGATCGATTCCTCTAGTGCTCATCAGATGGCAGCACGGGAACTTCTAGGAGAGCACTTGGGAGGGGGAGGCTCAGATGCGTGCTCAGTACCCACATTTGTTTCCCTCGATTATGATGAATCTTTACAGGGACATAAAGCCCTGAGGTGGGAGTAATGTAAAGACCCGTAAAATTCAAGGGAAATTTTTTCTTAATTTTCTTTGGAATTTTACAAGAACGCGGTTTCAGACGGAACTTGATTCTGAGGCCCGGAGTGCCCAAAATTTCTATCCGAAGTTTAGCTCGGGTACGTTCAGTGAACGAATGAGTGGGAATTTCTAACTTTTGAACCGATACCCGGAATCGAATTCCGAGGGCACCGATGGAACCGTAGCGCCGATAATTGCTTAGGAACACCTATTCCGGTGTTGCGTTTTCACGAGGGTTAATGATAAAAATTGTGGAAGTTTATTTTATAATTATTCTACAATTTATATTTTTTTTACTCTGTGTTTAGTTCTTGATGGAAGTTGGGTAAACACCCAACCTCCCTTGGTAGGTTATGAGGGTGGTGGGGCCCACACGAACCCCACCCCTTCATATCCTCTAACCCCTCTCAACTCCCATTAAAAGATGATAACTTAAGTTTATTAAACTTATAGAATGAATGTGGTAAGTTTAATGTGAGTTTTTGAAATTAAAACTCTTGAATTTCAAAAAGCTTGTTGTGTTAATATAATAATAAAGGAGCTTATTTTATTTTGTTGTTAGAGTTTTGTCATTGAGAGGATTTGGGAAGCGTGAAGATCTTCTTCATCTCCAACGAAGAACATCTTCGACGAAGAACGTGAAGAACACCTCGAACTCCGACAAAGAACACCGTTCTTCAACGAAGGACATCTACGCCGAAGAACGTGGAGAACTTCTCCAACGACGTTTTCTATTCGGATGCACCTCGATGACAATGGAATCGACGTTCGTTTTCCGTGACGCCCGACCTCCGCGATGCTCGTCTTCCGCGGCTCATTGACATGCACCATTCTTGAAACCGAGGTAGGGGTTTTATTTTATTTAATTATTTCCGTTCATGATTCTAGTTTTCTGATCTTCATGGATATTCGACTAAATGTTATCGTTTAACGAGAGGGGGACAGACCGCACAAACACGGACAACCCTCCTCTTTCTCCGTGTTGATACTTTGTGGTTTGGACGGAATGGCGTTGTGTTGTCGCACCACACAGAGATCGCACGACAAGTACTTCGCGGCGCCGTCGCGCCACGCCGCGAATTAATACAAGGACGCGACGCCATCGCGCCGCGTCGGAGACATCCGAAAATACCTCAGCCGGTACCGGGGTCGCGGCGGAGGGGCACGGCGCCGTCGCGCCGCGCCGGACGAAAAGGGCCGCGGCCGGTTCCTCGTCGCGGCAGAGCAGGGTGACCGGCGGCCGGTACCGGGCCGCCGGCGTCGGAGCTGGAAGGGGACCGGCCATGGCCGGTCGCGTTGAGCAGGAATCGGCCGGCCAGGTCGGGCCGGCCGGACAGGGAAGAGCCCGGGGAATTAATTCCCCCAGCCAGACTTCAAAGCATCCCCAATTAAGGGGCCGCAGTTACATGAAATGGGAGGGGCAGCACCCCCCCCCCTCCCGGTGCGAGCCGCCAAAACGGCTCAGCCGTTATGGCCGAGCACCAGCCAGCGTGCGGGTCGCCAGGCTGTCCCAGACCCAGGGTGGGTCGACCCGGTTCGGGCTGACCCAGGGGGTCTCGAGCCGGGTCAGTCCGGGCCCGAAACCCCTGTTTTCAGACCATTTGAGTTCAATTTCCCATAACTCGGTCTACGAACCTACGATCGACGCGCCGTCAGTGGGGACACGATCCTTGGAACGAGACGGTCGTTTTGGTATATCACACTCAAGGTTTCAGATTACTTTTAGTTCGGCCGGGTTGGTTTGTACACAAAACCAACCGGGCCCTCAGAGCGGAGATGCTCATATCTTAAGCTTCAGACGTCCGAATGACGTTCCGTCGACTTTGTTGGTTTCCACTTAGTGAGACGGATATTTTGGATTACTCCGTCCAAGGTTTGGACACAGGTGGAGTATGGTCAGGTTGGTTTTGCCTTAAAAACCAACCGGGCCCCTGGGTCGAAAAAGCCAATAACTCTCAGACCGGGCGTCCGAACGACGTGCCGTTTACGAAGTTGAGTTCCTATTGACGATACAGAAATCTTGGATACATCAACTTTGGACTATGTGTCATTTGTTGTATCAGCCTCTCGGCTCGTGGAGTGAACCCTCCCGAACAAGCTTGCTGTGTGCGGGAACCCTAGTGCTAGCTGTGACTGCTACTGTGACTGCGACAACGACTGTACATAGATCCTCAGTGGATTCGATGGTGATGACTACAACACTCAGCGATCCTATTTAGATTAGTGCTACCGATCCTATGTGGGTCCGATCCTATGTGGGTCAGCGCTCTGCGGTTCTGTGTGAGCCAGCGCCTACAGATCCTATGTGGGTTCGATCCTATGTGGGTCTTTGTGGGGGTTAGTTTCCTACCGATCATGTGTGGGTCTTTGCGGGGGTTAGTACCTATCGATCCTTTGTGGGTCCGACGACTTAGATGGATCAGTGATCATCTCTATCGTCTTTGAAGAAGTATACCTGTGTGAGCTGAAACTTGTTTTATTTCCTGTGTGGATTACGTTTTTCTTTCCTGTGTGGAATACATATACTTTCCTGTGTGGACTGGGTTGTACTTGGGCTTGGAGGTTAGAGCGTACTAGAATTGATGACTTAGGTATATGTATGGGAATATACCTAAGCAGTGTTGGTTGTTACTTCGTGATTGTATCTTTCCTTTGTCGTTTATCCTTTGTGGATTTTGGGAGACCTTCGGGGGTCTCGGGGTCCCTACTGAGTAGCTTATACTCACCCCTGCACGGGCCATGCCCGCACTACGTTGTGTTGGTTATAGAAGACGGACAACGCTGATTGTGGTGGGGGCTTGTGGAGAAAGACGGTACCTAGAGGTGGACCACTGGGCGGGACATACTCAGAGCGGACGGCGGGACCTGAGGAGCAGTGGAGCTATCTATACCCACCCTTCAGGTGAGATTTCCAGTGGACAGCTCGGCGTAGCAGCTTTTACTTTTTAGTTGCTGTTTTTTCTTTCGAGTTGTACTTTACTTTCAGTTTGGGTTTTTATACTGGCCCACTTACTTTTCCGCACTTACTGTTGTACCAGTTTTTACTTAGTGTTTATTTTTTTTCCGTTTGCTTACTCTGTGGTGCTTGTTTACTTTACAAAGGCAATTGCTTCCCTTTTTACCAGAATTTATGCCTTGGTGCTAGTCCCCAGCCCTTGGCCTATAGAAGGCGGTTTTGGGGTAGTCACGGCTTGGGCCCTGAGGATGGGTCGTGACATTAAATGTGTGAGAAACACTAATCATAATGCAAAAATGCATAATCATGAAAAAAATTATCACCTATAAAATTTCATAACTCCTTACACCTTCATTTTAATCAATTATACCTCAATTTTATTCTAATTCATTCACAATCATCATCTATTTAAATCTTATAGGATAGTTTGTAAATATTTTTTGAATATCTAAAGCATATCCCCTACAAGTGTCAAATTAGGTGTGTAGCAAGGATTGTTGTTATGAATTAGGTGATAATTGAGTTAATCTCAATTTGACATTTTCAGATTTATTACGCTTATGTACCTCTGTGATAGAGTCACATCCACTAATGGTATCCATAAATGGATATAATTTCATAGAATCCACTTTCTCAATCCTTTACCAAAATTTCTATGAAATTTTTCAATACATTGTATCATCTAAATAATTATCCTTAGAGAAATCTGTATATGTATCCTTGAAAATATCTCTAGGGATGTTAGTAATGTCTTTTTGTCCTTGTTTCCAGAAGGTCAACTAAAACTTTCCTCTAAAACAACTATTGATAATCAGGCTTTTAATACATGGATATTATATCTTTTTCGATAAATATTCAATAAATTACACAAACGTATGCCCAATGATCACCATTGGTTTAGTATCTTTGTCGACTAGGTACACAAGATTTTAATTTGGTGAAATATCATTAACACCTCCCATAAGTATCTTCTCCTTCAGTACTCTTCAATAACATACTCTACATAAAACCATTCTTTATAACAAGGGAAATGAAACATAAGAATGTGGGAACTTAGATGCTCAGTATGGGTAAAAAATGATATATATAGGAATAACATGAACACAAGTGTATAAGAACATGAACATAACATATTAAAACCACAACATGTATATCAAAGATTATAATTTTTAGTCCTGGAATAATGATTCTTAGTTAATAAGACATGAATCATAAAGAAATAAAAAAAACATAAGTTATGATAGCCTCACATTGGAAAAAGAAAAATTGTTATGTCATACACATAAACATAGAAAATAATTTTCATTGTAGTCAAGGATAACTACCATTTCTACCATAGTGGAATGGTTTTACTTTGAAAACTAGCTATGTATTAAGGGTTCACTCCCACAAAAATAATTGTGGATAAAGTCCCTTAATAAACCGGGTGCACTCCCTATTCTAGTTCTATCTATATCATGATATTTAAATATATTCCCAACACATTGTAGGGAGATTTTGATCTCACTTTTCACATAATAAAAATAATACAAATATGTTCTGCAAGACCATAAAACATTCAAAATACCATCACCCATGAAATTAAATGGGTTTTACAAACATTTTATCTTATCCTAAACAATGGAAAAGAGATAGGATTCATAATCATTTCATCATTTTTTGTTGCATAACCCATTGATAAAGAAGTGAGTTCCATAATAATTTTATCATGGTATTACTAGAGGAAAAGAAATTGATTTTATAAACACCTTGTCATCATAAACCATTCAAATAATGAATTATAATGGAATAATTTGTTCATAACCCCGACATATCATAAATTACATAAAGGATTTCAATCTTATATGAACGATGATATTGAAAGTCGAATCACATGTAATATTTATTGAGGAATATAATTTTTTTTATAACAACCATTTTAAAATTAAAATAGTAAAAAAATAATTTTTTATAAAATAAACATTAAAACTCAATGAGATATATTTTAAAAATATTTTATAACATTTATTGATGAAAATATCATTTCTGCATTAAAAAAACTGAAACATAATTTTTTTTAAATTTTACTTTTGAATAGAAACCATAAATTTTATAAAGGAAAATTTATATAAAATAACGGTCATAACAATAAGAAATATTTTTTATGTCATAAAAATTAAAATAAACACTTCTTTTACATTTAATGTAAAAAAATCAGGCATTTTTTGGAAAAGTATATGAAGATTCTTTTTAAAATAATTTTGAAAAGGAAAATATGGGTGAAATTTTCTTTAATAAAACATTTTGTAGAATTGAAAAAAAATGAAACATTTTTAGTAATCATGGTATTGGAAGAAAACCACATTCCAGTTGAAGTGAAAAATAACGTTGTATTTTCTTAAATACATTAATTTGAACTGAGGAGTTCATAAATAGTGTATAATGAATTTAAAACAAATATTCTTCTGAAATAACCATAGGGGAATAAATTTCATGTGTTTATTGAGAGATAATTTAAAATATTTCATCATTACAAACATAAACATAAAGAAAATTGATAAATGGTTAGAGTGTATTATAAAACTCTTACCTCTTTGTTAACATTAAATAATAATCCCCAATTAATAATAATATAAAATTAAAAATTAAATATCCTGAATATATTTATATTACTGATATAACATGTCAAAGGGGAAGTATATATACCACACCAAATTAACAAGGGGTGAATTTTTATATGTCCCCCACAAATAAAGAAGAGACTGAAAATCTCTTACTATAAGTCTCATGTTCCATTATAGACATTATAAACTCTTATATAATAAATATAATTTTATTACAATATATTATGAAACCAAAATTATATATATCATAAATATATGATTCAATTATGACTATTTGCTATATGTTTATTTACCATTCTTTATTATAATCTTTTTTTGGGTAATAAGAATATTGATTTTCATATATGTTTTGATTTTTTTATATTTGGTCATATTACATTGATCATGGCTCCATAATATATAGAATAATAATAACAAATTTATTATCATATTTATAGATAAAATATACATTTTGGACTAATCATTAATGATGATTTTGAGAAACTATGTATGATATGATTATGGAGACAGTAGGTCATATGTATACATGGGCAACGTTTCCATTTTTCAATAATCATGACGGAAAAGAGTTATGTAATAAATGATAATTATATAATAATAATTATATAATAAATAAAACATTATTTCTTTATTTATATATATATCATCCATGTTTTGGGATGATGAAAAGAGAGTCACGTCACTTTAGGAAGGTGGTAGTCCACACATCCCTGAACGACATCATTATATTTCAATGAGTGAAATGATAAGAAATAAAATTATATATATTCATTTAAAATTTATAAATATTTCATGAATATAATAATTATTTCATGAATATCATATATATTCATTAAATTTATCCTTATTATTTGTGATGTAAAGAGTTAGTGAAAAAATCAAATCGCTTCACGAGGCCGCAGTCTATCATACACAGGAGTGACATTATCATATCCCCTATGAAATGGAATGTAATAAAGGTATATATGATATAATTACTCCATAATTTTTATTATTTTACAAATTTAATATGTAAAATTTATATCCACCATCATACCCAACTGTGATTAGTAGTAATTGAAAAAACAAATGGCATCAGCTCATAAGGTGGTAGTCCACCATATACAGAAATAATGATATTGTAACCCATTAGATGACAGTGGATATGGGTTTCATTAATTAACATAACATAACTAAATATTAGTATATAGAATATACTAATTGTATTATATCATCATGTTTAATACTAATTGATATATTTATAGAAAGAAATAAAATGAAAACACTCGTTGAAAAATGTTTCCTCTTATTTGGGTATCCTCCTCATGTTTTCACCAAAATCAATCCTCAGTTGAATTTATTACTATAAAAAGGATACTAAGATGTTATTCGGGAAGTTGGTATGGGATTTTGATAGGTCTTTTCAAAACCAAAGGGGTTTCATGGTGTTAATAAGTGAGTATATAGGGTGGCTTTTATAGGTGATGTTTGTGGGAAACTTGTAATTTCTTAAATGACAAACTTATAATGACATTTTTGATATTCAAAATGGATAAAAATAGATTCATATAGAGTCATAGAAATTATATGTTCTAAATATGTCTAAAAAATACATTTTATATAAGTTTATATATCATTTCAACCCTTATCTATTTAGCTTAACCCCCTGGTAAACCAATTTTACATTATCCAAGGTAAATAACTTGTATTAATCATCATTATAGTAAAAAATAAATTTGAAATTATTAGATACAAATTATTCTTATTTAAAATTTTGAATCCATTTTTATATATTTCATTAATATAAGTGGGACATTTTTATTTAATGTTAATCCTACAGATGCGATGAGAAAGTAAAGTTTTGAAAGAGAAAATGTTTAAAAGTTTACAAGTTTTTTATTTAAAAATTCACCGTGAATATTATTAATATGGAATAAACAAGATTAATATATATATAATTGAAATAATTTTAATTAAAAAACAATTTAAAATTTAATTTATGTTTATTATTAATTTAAATAAAAAATGGTTTTCAATTAAAAATCCATATTTTTTTTAACTATTCAACAAAAAAATTATTCTTTTCAGAATATTCTCAAAAAATATCTCAAAGGTAATTTTTATATTATTATATAAATAATTAAAACTATTTTATCAAATAAATTTTCTAAAGGTTTCAAAAATATTTCTATAATAATAGCCATAATGGTGGATAAATTGTTTTTAAGAAAAAAATATAGTTATAATCATAAAAATCTATTTATTCTAATATATTATCTATAAAAAAATATTAGAATCATTTTAAATAGAAAATTGAATATAAAATATATAAATTTCATTAAAATAATTTACCAGATTTTTTTGAAATTTATAAACGTAAAACATGTTTATTTTCATAAAAATAGTTTTTAGAGAAATATTTTATTTATTTTCAAATAGATTATAATTTTTATTTTTAAATAATTGGTAATGAAAGAATTTATTATATATATATATGTGTGTGTAAACCATATATTTACATAGTTCAGTTAATCATATTCATACCAATCATTCTAATCGATGTTTCCAAACTATCATATCATAATATTTTAATACTACGTCATTTTTCATTTAAACTTAATGTATCATGTAACACAATATAAATTTATTTTTATATTTAACAAAAATTATAGAAATTATTAAATTCATTTAAAAAATGTTTAAAAAATTATAAGGGCGTTCCACTAAAAGTGTTTTCCATCTCATAATTTCCAATTTCTTAAAAAACATAGGCTGGTCCTCCGTGAGCACGCCATTCTCTAAAATTCTAAGTTACACACATTAACGTGATATCAAAACATCTAATCATAATGACTTGTGTCCTATTGGAAGCTTAAGATCACTCAACTTACCGTGCTGAAGTTAAAAAAAATATTTTTTTGTAAATAAACTATTAAACCTTCAATCTGATAAAATCAATATCATACTCCAAAATTGGAATAAATGCTTCTATGATCCTACTCATACTTGAACCATTATTAAAAATTATTAAGTTTATTAAAAATAAGAGGGATCCATACAATGTCATATGTTAATTTGAAATATGGGGTTTCTAATGAACCAGATACAAATAGATTCATCTTTTAAATAGAATCAGGATACTGTATCGACTTTCCAATGACAGGTCTTATCACACTAATAACCCTACCCATATCATGGTTATAATTCCTTGGATCACACACCTTGTAACATTCCATCCCGGGAGCTGTTAACCAATTCCCAGAGCTGGTCATTCACATGGCCTCAAGTGCGCCCCCTGTATACTAGAGACGACATACTAGTAGTGATAGTACAATATGGCATAGTGGGGATATTATAACATCATTGTCAGATTAACATAATGAATAAATAATTAAAAATAAAGGAATCATAATATCAATAAAAAATTTCAAGTAAATCATCAAGATAAGATAACAATAAAATGTCCATGAAAGGAAATATCAAGTTCCATATAGTATATGAGGTAATGTCATGTCTCAAACAAATAAGAATAAAGAAACATGATAATGTTCATGTAGTACAACCCATGTAAGCCAAAAAACCAAAAAGTACTTAAGAACTATCTCCAAATAGCATCAAGATTCATAGATTGGTCATATTATTCTCTTCTCCCTAATCAATAATCACTTAATAATCAGTAATTGGGCACTTTCCCATGCCCTTACAATCATCAATATTGTTTTCATGTGTACCAACGTCGACTTAGATAAGGTGTGAGATAAACATAGTAGGACACCACAAATGGTGTCTACAAAAAATATAGACAATTCATATGAACTATAACTATGTGATGATTTGAAATGCATAATATAAAAACTAATAACAGATACAACATATGAGAATGCACATATTGCATTTATAAGGTTCCAAAAATAGGATGCTACTGGCTTAGTATACGCCACATGGGAATGAAGTATTAGACCCATGTGGGATATGTCGCAATGTAAAAATGGGGGATTCCAATATTGAAATATGTAAATTTACATGGTATTCACAAGTTCCATACCTTGATTATCTTATATGGTGTTATACCATAATGATCATATATTGGGATGCAAGTTTCATACATTGTTACTATGAATGGTTCCATACTGATATGTAAAAGGTTTGCTAACTTGAAAAAAGTTTGTGTCATACCACCATTTAATAGGTTCTTTACCTTGATTAAATAGGTTCTATATCTTTATTCAGTAGCTACCATACCTTTAGTTAATAGGTTCTATACATTTTTTCAATAGTTATCATTCCTTTAGTCAATGAGTGTCTTGCATTTAGTCATCATAGGTGCCTTACATTTAGTCAATAGGTTGGTGCCATACCGGTAACTAAAAATTTCTATAATAGTAAATAAAAAGTTCCATAGAATTATAACAATTATCATTTATCCAAAAATTTAAAAACACCTTATTATAACATTAAAAAACATGGAAAAGGAAGAATGAAAAACTCAAACTGTCTCTTTTAATATAAAATGGATCTCACTACATGGATGGTGAGAACAAAATCCCAAATAGGTGATTACACATATGGAATATACAATAACACATCTCACATGGGACTTTGTATGAGGTTAACAACCTCTATTTAATAATTTCATTTAATTTGTTTAGGAGTAATTTCATTGTGGTTTAGTGTACATGAAAATAAAGAAATAATTGATAAAAAAAACCTTGGTGAAAAGTTATATACAACCTACCATATGATTTTGGTAGATTCTCCATATATTATGAACCCTTAGTTGGTACTAGGACAATATAAAATGGAAGAACAGACAGATAACCTGAAAATAGGGCATATGATTTTCCATTAAAATAGAATCATCGAGAGGAATACAAATAAGGAATTGATCCTATATATTAAACCACTTATTGATTAGAATCCAATTAGAAGATTGGATATTGAATCAAAGATCAGATGATAAAACATGATCAAATCCTAGACGATGGATTCTTAAGAGCTTATCCGGGAAAAAATAATTCTTAATATCTATTGGATGCGTAAATGAATAGAGGTGTAAAAATTATAAATCTTTAAGAGAAAATCGAAATTTTACCCTATTTTAAAGGATCTGAACATTTTTCTACACATTTGGCCAATCTAAGGGCCATCCATTCTCTAGGAACTATCAAAAGACAGACCTCACATGATACATATAAAAGAGTTTGAAAACCATGACATAAGACACTATTGGAAGATGTATGTGTTTAGAATTGGTGTGTGACATGGGTTTCATAGTTAGGGAAAAGCATAGGGTTTACTTCTAATCACTGGACACTACACACAGTTAGTAGAATCCATACAGACTAGGTGGTATGGTTTATACTAATAGTTCATCCATGTTATTAATTCCATCGGTCATGGTTCTTGGCACCGAACAATCCCCAAATACCTTTATTTACTCCATAAACTCAATAAAATTTTTATATTTTGTAAAAACCAAATAATTAAACTAAAAATTAAAGGAAGTTGTGCCTCAAGTAAAATATTTGGTTCTTACAGTCTTCCCTCTCTAAAATAACTCACCCCAATGTTCCCCGTATGAGGGTAGTAAGACAGTGTATAAAAATAAATTTGACCATTAGGAATGTACATCATCCCCTTTCTTCTATCTCTTATCCATTACATGTTTGTGCTACTATAACATCGATACAATAGGGACATATCATCCTCAAAGATCATTCATATTGCGATCTATGATACAAATGGGATTATCTACAAAGGAAACATCTAACTTAAGATTTACCACATCAGGATGAAATATATAGGATGTTTTGAATGATATCATAAAATATAATATTTATGCAAAATATCAAGTAGATCCCAGTTTCATTGAAGAAAATTCAACTGATAGTATACTGGCCCAACTCTTTTCACAACCTCAAAAGGTCCAACCAACTTAGGTGAAAGCTTCCATTGTCATCCAAAACATCAATACCCTAGTCTATTTGATACATGCAAGAATACCCTATCCATGAACTTGAAATCTAGAGGTCATCAACGATGACCAACATATGATTTATTCCAAGACTAAGCTATATCCACATGCTTCTAAATCAGATGACCCTTCTTTGAAGTCTCCTTAATTAGATGAAGTCAAATTAGCGATGTGTCCCCTTTCTCAAGCCATTATTTGAGTGATAAATATGACCTACCATATACGGCCTCATGGAGATCCATATGATTCATCACTTGAAATATGTTATTATAAGGACATTTTTTGATTGAAAGGTGTTAATCCCAAGAACCTCTAAAATTAAGGAACGATGTTTGAAGCGTGTCCTCTAAAACTTTTATCTTCTGCTAGGAATGCACGTCAGTCTAAGGGTGATATGTTATGCTTTTAAGAACCTATGTACCGAATGAACTCTTCAATTCTTTCTAGAACTGAGATGTAAAACAAATATCACTATCCAATATAATAGTCTATGGAACTCAATATAGTTGGATGGTCTCCCAAGCATAGATCTCACCAAGCTAATCTACTGAGAATGTCTCTTTGATAAGTTACAAGTGTGAGACCTTTTTGATCCTTTCAGTGATAACTCATAATTCATTACTAAAAAAAGGTATCCTGGTAATATGATCAGGAAGTACATGATTAAATCACCCCATTTACACTAAGGAAAGATAATGGATTATTGGATCCTTATTGGACACTACTATTCCACATTCACCTACTGACAGTTGGATCACTAAGTAGGAAAACTAGAAATATCCCTTCTCATCCCTAGACACCATTATTGGAGATGTAGGTCATGATACTTCTTGTTAATATTGTGATGAAATTCTCAAGATGAACAATGAGTCTCACACTTCAATTCCTCTGGATGTCTATAAGAACATAGAGTCATTAATGGATGTGCAAGATCTCATTATCTTCAGCAATCATTCCTGGTTACAGGTCCTCTCGGAAAATAGCTGCCCTTAGGAATATACCTTAATGATCCAATAACTATATCATATACACTCTCTGAAAACGTATATAGGTCACTGATAAAGTTGTAAGAGAATAATTTTCCATGGTGGATAAGTACCATTAAATGCACCTAGGAGATTAAATCCATCAGCTTCATCACCATTGGACTTCAACACTACCTATGACCAAACCCTTTGGATAAAATCATTTACAACTGTATTTACTATTATAGTTTTATACGCGAGTATAAATACAAAGTATTTTAGGTATTTAACCCACCTTATCTTCTTGAGATTAGATTTTCACTAGGAGAAAATATACATGTGGTTGTTGTGGGCTATAAATACCACAAAATTCCCCCTGGAAAAATAATTCCTCCAACAATGTAAGGTGTGAACCAATGATGTTATCTCAAGGTAATGCATTGGGTAATTACAGTCATGAGGCCTCAGTTTTTGAGACTTTTACATCGTGACTCGACCATCATATATCAAAACTTATCCAAGACTACTACCCGATGCATTATAATAAATAGTATAACATCTTCTCAGATCAAGTGGCATCAGGATCAGAACTGAAGTCAGTCTCCGATTTAGCTTCTGAAAGGCTATCTTATAGGCTTCTGGCCACACAAATATTACTCTCTTCTTGGACAAGTCTGTAATAGGCTCTTATAGGCATGAAAATTCCGGAATAAATCATCTTTAATATCCATCCAACTCAAAGAAGACACATATATCAAAGAAATTATTCGGATTATCTGAGATAACATAAAATATTACCTTCTCTAGGTCAACAAATACATCTTCCTATGAGGTAACATGACCTATAATGTGGAATTTATCTATCCAATAATTTCATTTACACTGATTAGAAAATTGATAATTCTCTCTCACTGTGTTCAAAATGATCTCAACATGTTTCACATTGTTGTTTTGAGTATGATAATACACAAATATGTAATACCTGAAAACCACCATAAATGAATCTAGATATGGGTGGAAACCATGATTCATTAGTACCATGAAAACAGTTGGAACATTCATGCGACCAAACAGAATAATTTGATAATCAAAAAGACCAAATATGTTATGAAACATTGTATTAGGTGGGTCTAAGGGTCTCACACATACTTGATTGTAACCAAACATCAAATAATTCTTTGATAGAACATAATCTTCTGAAATTTGATCGAACAAATCATATATATGAGACAAAATATATAGGTTCTTCATTGTATGCTGATTCAACATCCAATAATCCAAACATAGCTTGAGGGTTCCATTCACCTTTCGGAAAAAGTCTAATGAACCCTAGAGAGAAGTACTAGGCTACATAAAGGACTTTCTATTAAAATCCACTAGTATCCTCTTGAAATCCTAAAACTCAATAGTATCCACACTATATGGAGGAATGGATACCCGTGCATCTCTTCACTCTAGATCGAGGAGAAAATCATTCTCTCTGTTTGGAGGTAGTCTTCAAATGTAATCTTGGAAAACACCTCTAAAATGATCAACCAATGGAGGGAATGACTACTAATTAATTCCCTAATCCTCCGTAAAAATAATATAAATCTATGATATTACTCCATTTATCCCTCAATGCTCTAGTCCAGCTCTACTATACTAGACATTCCAATATCATTTTTGAAGATAATTATCACCCTCTGGTGATGTAAACGATACCCTAATTTGATATAAGTTCAAATAGGCATGATAGGGAACCGACCACTCCACCTAGAGAATGATGCTGAATTTTTTAATATCAAGGATGAAGAGGTCCTTTTAGAAATAATAAATTCCTACCACAATTGGGAATTCATTATATTGTCCCACTTCTCCTATTGAATTCCACACTGAGTATCAACTATCATCACACAATATAAGTATTGGATATCATGTTGAAGGTTCCCTATTTAAGTCATATATATAAAATAGTGTAACAAAACTGTAACAAAATGAGAAGATACTAAAGTAGAAGATACTATGAAAACACCTCTAATGGTAGATGGACTGATACGATACTCATTCTCTATAGGATTATCTGAATTAATTTGGTCTAATCCATGGATCTATACCGTAACCAGACCACCCAAAGAGGGTCTGCTATGATAAAATTGTGTATCTTGAGTATAGACACATCGACCACATCCAACTACTCAGTCTGTAGGCTCAGTTTTATTCTAGATTCCAGCCTTTCTTAGATCCACAAATCCTACACTGGACGATAGAACTGGTTCATATCCTCTCCCATTAATGAATTATTGAATGTTTTGATAGAATACTTGAAGATGCCCCAACCTGCTAAATTCTTATAACTCGACTGGTATTCACTCACACTGAGGTTTCTCAATCCCCTACTTCCCATACAGATGAAAGAAAAAAAACTAAAAATATGTGCACTCTAACTAGTACTTCCCACATAATAGGTCTCCAAGAAACACAACCTTCCACCAGAAACTACATTACTGGGTCAAGAAGATGATCCTATCTGATATATCCCTCCATCACCCCTCAAGTTTTGTTTGGTTGTAAAATCCCAATTCACTATTTCAAACATGGTAGACAACCAAGATTACATTCACCTAAGAATGAATGGGAAATCTGATCCCATCCCCAAATTGCCTCACCATTGCTAGCTCATGAGCTGTATTGATAGGAACAGAGAACCAGACCACTATGAAATCATATTAAATTTCTAATGAAAACATAGAACAATGTATTAGGTTCTTAAAATCAATGGTATGGTCAACCGTCAATGTATTTGGGGAGAATCAGTCCTAGAAGCTAGATTGGAAATCCCTCTAATACACTTAATTGTACTGACCATCTTGGTTCAAAATAGCCCACCAATATTTAGAGGGTCCACGTAGAATCTATATAGAAATATTCACTATCCTCTCAAGATGTTTCTCAAGGTTATCGAAGACAAATAATATATTATCCAACCATAAATATGCATCTTGGGCGATACCATCTCTTGAAAAATTTGGCAGATGTTACTATTGAAACTCCCGCGTCAACTCTCCCGTAGAAAGGGAAAGTCATGAAGATCCCTATATTGTTTTCATAAGCCCTAGAAATTCTTCTAGAAAAAATTAATCATCTCCAGAATCAAGGATAACTAGAGGTTATATAGGTGGAACAAGAAAATGTAACATTGGTGGCTCAGGGACATCCACCATTGGAAATTGGTCATCTCCACCCTCGAGGAGCATGAAATGAGGACATCATGGTGATGTAGCCCTAGAAATTCAAACCAAACACCTTAGATATAATTTTAACAATGATAACATCATATGTAAAAGAATATAATAATTACATGACATTCCTATATAATATTCATACCCATATTCCTAATTTTAAGTCCATGTCTGTGAAATGATAAGTATCTTAAGGAACATCAGATACATTTTCTACATCCTACTACTAAGGTCTGGTCGAGGTGAAGATCTCTATTTTACTATAAGGATCATATTATATGGATTTTCAGCTGTGATATATAGAGGAAAACACCCTTTATTTTTCAATTGTAATCCCCATTTAATCGTGTCCATTTTTTTAAATTATAGATTATCAATTCTTACATTTAGATAACAGAATAGTTAATTGAAGTACCGTTCCCAATTTATACAAGTACATACCTTATAAATTCAAATAGTAATTCATTTAACTATATCCATACCTATACATTCAATATAATAATATAATTGGTAATATAACATGATTTTACTAAAAGAATCATAATTACAAATCTTTAAAGGCAGGTTTACTCTTTTGATTAATAATTAAATTCATATATTTAAAATCATTTAATTTTCCAGTCTTCTAGCTTTTTTTTTACAAAAATAAAACATTAGAACTTGATTAATTGAGTTGGAATAATCTTCTTATATTTGAACAAACCAATTAGGTTTATTAAAAAACATTAATAACTCATTATAAAACCATTTTTCCCTTCTAAAAGGTTAGTTTCATAACATGTAACACATTAAAAGAACATACAATTAGTATCATATAGTAAGGTAATGCCACCCACATGGAATTGAATGATGCATGAATTATTAGTCCTATAAAGTGGCAAAAAAGATCTATGATCAATGATTCCTTCCCATATTGGTCCAATTTTTTTAATATAATATATTAATAATAAAAATAACATCACATATCATGTGAAACGCTTAATGGTGGAATCAAATAAACTCTTATAGGTGAAATATTGACAAACAATTTCACAATCCTAGGAAACTTCGTGTTTACAAAAAACACGGGTTAACTACTAACAGAAATGACTTATGTTCAAGTTAAAACATGTTCCTAATCTCATATCAAAATTTCCCAATAATAAGATAAAAAAGAAAAAAACTCTAGGATTATAATTTTTAATGTTCTGATATGGGAGCAGCTAATTAGTGTCCCAAGGCAGTCAGTCTCATGGTCTCAAGAACACCTCCCTATACAACAAATTCTGTTGTCTAAATGAATGGGTCCATAATGTTATAGTTTAGAGACTATACCTTCATTATCAGTGTAATAAAGTTTCAAAATAATGGATAAATAGTTGAAGCACAATATTAATAAAAAATAGAATGTTAATAATCCAGATAAGATAAAAATAAACACACCATCAGTAAAAATATCCATTAACATATAAAACAAGAGGTGATATCTTATATATAAACATAAAATAAATAGGAAACATTGAAACAAACACATAATACAATGCATGTAATCCACAGAACCAAAAATACCAAAATAATTATCTCTTGATAGAATCCTGATCCATAGCTTGGTCTTATGCCTTTCTACTCACAAAGAAATAGTCACCCTAGAATCATAATTTTTTTGCGCTTTCACCTATCCCTATCTATATCCATATATTCTAAGATGGTACTAATATAATCCCCAATAGGGTGTGAGATAAACTCAGTGGGCCGACACCAATGGTATCTATAACAAATCTTGTAATTCTATATAAACGATAACCGTATGTCGATATTTCATTAATAATATAAAATAAATAATTGATATAACAAATGAGAATGTGTATATAAAGAAAATATGGTTCCAAAAACATATATTATATTTCTCAGAATACTGCACATGTGAATAAAGTATTGGACCTACATGGGCTAGAAACCAAGGTAATAACTATAGTAACCTATATCGTGTGATGTAAATAAACATGGGAGTCATAGGTTCCATAACTCGATCCTTGTATATGGTGTCGTACTATAATGATCATATCTTGGAATGCAGGTTTCATTCATCATTATCTAGTATGGTTCCATACCAAGATGTAATAGGGGTCAAGCATTTAATAGATTTGTTATTACACAACCATTTACTATGTTCTGTACCATCAATAAAAAAGTTCCATACCTTTAGTCAATAGTTTTAATACATTTATCAATAAGTTCCATAAATGTTTTCAATAGGTTATATACCTTTAGTAAATAGTTTCCATACCATTGGTCTTCATAGGATCCATAACTTATTTTCAATTGGTTATTTCCATATTTATATGTAATCGTTGCCATACCATTATAATAATTATCATTTACCCAACAATTTGATCACTCTTTTTTATTACATTCAAAAAAATTTAAAATTTTCATGAACCTATCATACTATTTATTTTTATAATTAAAGGATTGCACTATAAGGATACAGATCTCACACACCCAAATCGGTGGTTTAACATAGATAAGATACAAGAACGCACCTCATGGGTCACTTGGGTTGAGGGTAACAACATGAAACCAAATCAATTTGATATGAGGAAACCACATTAAGGTTACAATAACTTAATCAATCCATTTTATTGGTTTAAAAGAAATTCTTAGAAGGACTTTCATGTGGAATAGTAGATAAATAATCAATTAATCACAAAAAAATTGGGGAAATGTTATAGACCACATACCTTATGACTATAGTAGATACCTAGTCCAATATAAACCCTTAGTTTGTCCAAGATCAATATAAAATGCATGAATAGACACCTTGAAGATATGGAATATGAGCATTCATCAAAATGGAATCATCAAGAGGATAAAAAACAACGAACATGGCCAATGGGAAGAATCAATTACTGAGATAAATCCAATTATATAATCAGATCTCAAATTAGATGCGAGATAATGAAATGGGTCAAATCCTACATGATGGAGGCTTATAAGCTCAACTAGGAAGAAACCAAGTTCTCTTGTCCGCTAGAGGAGGAAATTAATATTGGAGTCAAAATTATAAATCCTTAAGGGGAATTGAAACTTTTACACCATTTTAAATGGGTCATATGATTTGGACACATTATTGGCCAAATAGTGTGCCAACCGTGAACCATGCGCTATCCAATGAGGGATATTTCATGATTTCATGAACAATATTTGAAAGATTGTGTGCAAATTAGGCCATACCCCACTTTTAAAAACTCCATATGTTTTCACTGGGCATGTGGCTTGGGTCGCATGGTTTGGGAAAACTATATCGACAAATTATTCTCACTAAAATTCATGTATAGTTAGGAGAAAACATCCAGACCAACTAGAATAGTTCCTACTAACCCACAAACCCAGTTATTTTTTCAACTGAATGTGGTTATGGGTTTCTATCTAGCCCTATATGACATCCTTTACTCCATAGCATCACTAGGATTTTATATTGAGTAAAAAACAAATGTTTAAGCTTAAAATTAGAGGTATATTTAAGTGAAGGATAAAATAGATTCTTACACCCTATTCATCATCATATATAATTTATTGATGTGATTGTCTCAATCGTTACTAGGTTCCAACATGAAACATCAAACACTAACCAATTTTGAATAACTGTAAATGTTATCCTTATCATCCATTGATATTCATCTGAAATGGGGTGATTCGATCAAACAACCACAGGTGAACTTTCCACCACAATCATTTACATATACCACTTTTCAAGCATAAAATTATTAGGTACCAATAATCACACAAATTTTATTCCCCTTAATCATGTTCATCTCATCTCAAGAAACACCTATCGATGATAAATCTTGAATCGATCACGTAACAACCCCTTGGATAAATTTCAATTTTCCTCTGACATGATCAGATATTTCCAAATTTTATTTTCCTTCAAAAATAATCGCCACCATGTCTTCATGCATTTCATCAAACACATTTTTCCTATTCCAACACACAACCACTAAATGAACCGTAATTCAGAAAACATCTTGTGTAAGCATTGTGAATTTCTTCAGTCTCATCCAAACCCATTGAAGTATTATCTCATTAAACAGAGTCACAAAACTCAACTCATGATCCCATGAGAATATTCTCATCTCACCTAGACTCAGATAACTAAATATCCAACCATTATCCATTACATTTCAATCTCTTCAAAACAGAGTCACACATTTTCTTTTTCATGGAAGGAATGAAATGTCGCATATGTCATGGAAAATCACACGATCACCCATCAATCATTGAATCCAATGAAAATTGGCAGTGTCTATCCATTATCCCAAAATGATCCTGAAATGAATCTATAATCAATAGGGTCAACCCATAAACCACTTATTACCCTGAAATACAAACTTGATACCAAATTACTAGCACTATAGGCACTCATAATTGCAAATTCTTCAAGAATTTACATTACTATATCACATACCATGAAGAAAAACACATTCAATGATATCATAAACATAAGTGTCATATATCTTTAATGTAGATCCCAAATCTAGGATATAGAGATAATATTTCCATAATATTTTATATCCAATGAATGGAATTAAACCCCACCAATGTGTCATTTTTTGTGAAATTTCATTTTTTTCGAATTTAAGGACTTTTAGAACATGAAATAGAAAATTTTACAATTTTGGAATTTTTAATTTTTTTTAATTGATTTTTTATTTTATGGTGATGTTAAAACACATTTCCCACCTTGATCATCGCTCACGGCATAATAACATATTTTTGAGGATGAAGGAGAGAAGAAAATAGAGAAGAACAATTACACGACGTGTATCATAATTTAATATCATGACTTCCCATAAGGAATTTTCTAGGTGAGACTAGTCGTGATCTCATTACAATATAGGAAAGATAAATACACATCGTGTAACTTCATTACTTGAAGAGACTTTTTTCAACACATGTTTTTGAAGGAAATCAAGATGAGATTCGTGAAAACTATTGATCGATGAATTACATCTCATGAAACCCCATTCCACATCATCAAGATGGTGACACAATAAAAAATAAATGCGACACTAGAAGTTATTCAATGGGAAAATCATATAAATACCATCCTTGACATCCCATCCAAAGAAGTTTGTGATGAGATGGAGTAGTGCCACGCCAATAGATGACCTCCAGAAGATCTTCTACCATTCTTCTCGAGGATGGAGTTTATAGATTTAGATACTAATGAAGATTTCATACATTGACACTATAATGGAGAATATGGAGGTTGTTCAAGTGATGTGTGGATAATAAGTATTTTTTTTGGGTTATCATCACATGACATACTCACTCTTCTGAGATAGGTTCTTGTTTTATAATATATATATTTTTAATTTCACATGAACATATATTTTGGAATTAATGTTGTTTTTTCCATCATAAATATTGTTTTAATACATTTTTTGGATGGTTGTTCAATATATGAAGTAAATTAATTTACTTCACTGTTTATATTTCTTTAACAATGTCTTGCTAATGAGAATAGAGGATTTAGTTAGGTTTGATTTAATAGAGGTATTCAAGTAATTGAAACAATTATATAGGTGAGGAAAAAAATTGTATTGAGGTGTGGATATAATGTGTATTCATATATGATTGTTCACCAAGGGGTCCTTGGTGGTGTATTTAGAAATTAAATTGAGAAATATTTTTTAAACAAGGAATAGGCAAGTGTACGAGAGGTTAATTGTTGTCCAACACCACTGATTTTATTCTTATTTCAAACAAGTTTATTTTCCAGTGAAAATTCTGTCTTGTTCTTCATATTTTCTTGAACTTTTGTTTACATTAATCTTTTTATAGTATAAGTTTTAATCAAATCATTGTATACTTGTCTTCTTTCAAAAACTAACAAAACAAAAGTTACATTTTCGCAACTCAAAATTGAACCTCCTCGAGAGACATTCCTAGGACTTCTATATTTCCATTCTATAAGGGATAATTTTATTGATTGAGGGACTCATAAGAAAATAAAATCACTAGTATAATACCTATCTCTGGTTACCCTTGAATTCTATATCATATTTTACCTATAATACCTGGATCATCCATGTTATGATCTACATTTTTTCAGAATTAGGAACTCCCAACTAGCCCCGAAACAACATCTCACGCAGTTCATAACTCATGGGAAACCACATTGTTCCCATCTTAATATCACTTAAAAATCACGTGCTTCCATACCCAGTACATGGTCTGACATATATGATAATATATCCATAATTACAAGACCAAACATCATTTAATTATGGAACTAATTCTCAACATGCATCCACATACATGGATACCCCATCAAGAATTTAGTCTTGCACAAGTGCTCATTAGGCCACCATATACGAAGTCTACCGCATTATGGATGAAATTATCATCAATTAGTTTATGTATATGTAACTAAATCACCCTAGATGACCCATTTTAGGAACACTGTAATAATATGGTTTTGTTAGGTACAATTCCACCAAGATACTATATAAGAAATTAATAAATTTTTTGTTATTGAAACATTAAATAACAAACGTATTTTCTTTTCAGAACTAGTATCAAGAAATAAAATTAAAAAATCAACCCACAAAGGGTCAAAATATTTACCTTACTATAGGGTATTTATAGACATAATCATATAGAATCACCTCAATATAAGATCTACAGGACCAATCATTCGAAAATTACATTTCATGGTTTAGCTGACAAGAATTAAACTAATAAACTATAAAATAGAACAACATATAAGTTATTTATCACGCCTTAAAAAGTAAAACCCTCATCATAAATGATATTAGTATCATTAAATCACACATATTACAAGTTAATCCTACATCCCAAATACGATTCACATATATATAAAATTATATACAAATCAATCATAATGACTCATCCTCAATCTCATCCATCCCACATGGAATTTTCACTCCAAACCAACACCCCACCCATCCTAATGTGAATAGTATAAACACTAGAATCTCTAGACACCATGATCTTACACCAATTCCATACTATCTAGTAATTATATTTTCCTATCCCCCAATTGAGTCCCAAAAATATATCTACAATTCTTACTAAAAACATCCCATCCCAACATAGTACCGATTTATCTTTATAACACCCAAACACATATTGCCTGAATGATGCTTGTGCAAGGATTCTATGAGGCCTCAATCACACATCCTTATACATTATTAAATTTCGACTAGAGATGAAATCCTAAAATAGTTACTTATATGTGATTCCCCCTAAAGTAATGGCTGATGGTTTCTCTCAATTAAACCAAAATTCATTATGACCCATCCACATAACAGATTTCTAGAAACCTTATTGACATAAAACTAGTATCCCCATGGGACCCAATAATCAAGAAGGGAATGTAATAAAATATATGTTGATGATGCATAAAATAAAAGTGAGTAGTATAAAATATATAAATAAATCAGAGAATCATATGAAAAACACATGCATAAAAAACTATCCTCTAAATGAGATGACATGATAATTCTATAGAAACGTCAACCTCAAGATCAATATGAGTTAAAATTTTAAAAACATATACAGTAGGAATTTTTCATATATAAACATATGAATAGTTAGGTTCTTCTCATGTACCCAATTTACATGGTCGACCGAGATGGATGTGATTAAAACTCTATAGAGAACCACAAACAAGGTCATGTATATACAAAAAAATGCAGTTTTTGTACATGTGATATTATCAAAAAAATAAAATACAATAATTTTAAAAGGATAAATAAATAACCATCATTAATCCATGGGTTCTAAAGTGACTACTGAGATTTATTATACATACTTCAGTCAGATCCAAAATGTCTCTGAGCATCTAACCGATATTTGGAGAGATATATGTCTTATCCAAGTGCTTCTTAAATATTCTTCCACTATGCACAATTTTGTGATCCTATGACATTCTGTGATCCCATATAGTATTAGGAAACATCAACTGAACTTAGGAACAATATAATAATCCTATATATTTCACTATCCACATTCCATATCCTTAGAATTATATGCATATCATGATATAAAATAGCTCATCACCATATCATAAGAGTAATTAGGAATCTTGTAACATTAACAAACTCATCTTTATATCCTAGTAATAACTAGAAATGTCATTAAATAAATATACTCATCTCCGGATCCCATGAATCAATTGTAATCTAAAATGATTTTTCACTAGGTGTCTTTCCAAATCCTAGACATCAATAGACATATCATATATTAAGGGTTATTATAAACTCAAATATTCAAAAAAAAATGGAGTGATGGCCTTGATTAGTAGAACTATACACTATAAATCCCATTTATTAGAGATTCCAAGGGAGATTGAATCACCAGGTGTTTCCCATAACCAGGAACAAGTAGAAATATTTTTACAAAAACACAAGTTAAACTATTTATAACAGTTTTTTCAATCTTACATAGACTATGAACCTAAAAATGTTCACCAAACCACCACAAGAAATCATCACCATCACACACCTTACACATAGGGTGTATACTGGGTGTAATAATGGGTTATTAATATAGAACAAATTAATATAAATATTTATATTTTTATTTATAATAAAATAATGATATCATTTTTTCCTTTTCATTATTATAATTTTTTATGAGTAGAAAAAAATTAAGATTTTGATATAATGAAACATAATTATTATTTTTTGAAAACATATTATTTTAATTAAAATAATCTTATTGATAAGACTGATAATTTTGAGTTTTTTTTTATATAATAATTTTTTTAAATAATATTTATCTAAAAATGATAATATAATCTAGCGAAGTCTAATGTAATCTTATAAATTTCAGAAAAATTTTCTTATATTAAAAACCATCACTTTTCAATAAATTGGAATTTTGATTCAAAAATATAAATACCCAAATTTATATAATTATTTTTATATAATAAATATTGATTTTGAAACCAGCATTTCTAAATTATCCAACGATGAATTTTTCACTATTTTTTTATAGTTAAATTTTTGGGTAAAAATAAGTATATTATAAATATATTGTATGTATTATGACATCATAATAGCCCAAGAAAGATTTAATAAATAATATAAATGGAATTAAAAGAAAAAATATTTTTTTTTCATTTAAAATTATGTTTGTTTAGTTATAGGAATAATTTTAAAAATCTTTAATGAATCCTCTAATAAATATATTATATTTTATGGTTTTAAAATCAATTCTTTATGAACATGAATAACTTTCATATGACTAATGGTATTATTTTAAGGATTAAGATTCTTGGAATCATAAAAAATTTAAAATCAATAACCTTTTATAAAATAAATAGGAAAATCATTTAATGGTTTTTCTTTTTTTATTTTAATAGATAGAGTCTAGAACCCAATTTTATAAATTAATAATTAATTTTCCCTTCTATTTCTCTAAATAACCATCCATCATCCAAATCCAATTAATTGAAAACCCATTGAGTATAAATTCACACCATATATTCCTCTATAAATACCTACCATGTTATTTCCAAACTCTTTAGATTTTCTCCAGATGATTTTATAACTTCCCTCTCAAGTTAATGGGATTCTATCCTTCTTTTGTTTATTCAAGGACATCCTTTGATTTATTCATTTGGATTTCCAAATTTTCATTTCGGAATATTGTTTTAAAAATAAATTTACTACAATTATCATTACCAGGTATTTAAAAGACACATTTATTTTTCATTAAAAAATCACATAAACATTTATGAAAAAATGTTATGCTTCTAATATTATATTATGATTTTTCCATGCCAAATATTTGTGTATTTAATACCCATTATAATTTCCTCTCATGAATATTCAAATATTTTACCTTTCCTTCATTGATTGTTTAATATCATATATGG
The DNA here is from genome assembly GCA_963277665.1 of Viscum album. Taxonomy (NCBI): domain Eukaryota; kingdom Viridiplantae; phylum Streptophyta; class Magnoliopsida; order Santalales; family Viscaceae; genus Viscum; species Viscum album. Next base: position 574,483,755 of record OY728151.1, read on the forward strand.
AAACCAAAATCCTTAATCATGAGATTAAATAATGGTGAAATTCATCATTATGTTATATGGTCAACATGGCACGAAAATGAATTTATATTATATTAGGGTCATGTGTGGGCATGAGATTATATGGCCCCCTAATTTATTAGGTAATGTTTTTATCTCAGGATTTTCCATGTATGTTTTACTAAAAGATATCATATATGTACTATGATATATATTCATGGTGGTTTTCCTTGATATATTCTTTTGATGTAACATTTTATGTTATTGCCACATTATTATGTTTCCTTGATGTTATCATCTTGTATCATGATTTGATGATCATTATTTTTATTCTCACCAATTTTATGTCACTTTGATATGATTCTTCTCTAACACAGGTTAATTTATCATGTATTTCGGTTGATATTCCCTTAATACAATCTGATACTCACTTTTTACTAATGTTCTTCACTAAGTTATCTTGTGTGGATTTTGAAGAGAAATAAAATTTTGAGATATTTTTAAGAAGTTTTAAATAGTGACCTGTAATCCCTATATCTATTTGTTATTTTTTGTATATAATTACAAAAATTCCCTAAGAATTTCAAACATTTGGGATTTAATTATGTGTTTCTCTAATTAAAAAATCGGTAATTATGTATTATAAATGACATAGAGTTTCATAGTTGTCATGATAACAAGTTTTAATAATTTCTTTGGTATTAGCATTAGTGAACCTTAGTGATGGCCATAGGGATACGTCTAGTACTATGAAAACACCCATAAATGTTGATAATTTATAGATTAAGTGGTTTCAAAAAAATAAAATCTATCTTAGGATACTCAAGTGGATATAGATATGGATCAATTGTACAATGGGGAATACAATGAAAAAGGTGAATTGGACATTGACTCAGTCATTACCTAGTTCATAAAAATTAGTCATCTCTATAGACCTACTTTAACAATTACAAGGGGGTATTATTTGGTATATTTAAAATCTACATATGAATGATTATGAAGAGAAAAAAATTATCATTAAATTTTATTATAAGAAGTAGATTGTGGATAAATTTTATTGAAATATAGAAATTTATAGGTTATGGATTGTATGTCATTTATGAGTAATCCATTCAATGTTTATAGTTTAAATATTATTTGTTTGATAGTTTTAAAATTTTACCACATAATTTCCTTTTATTCTTACAAAATACTTAAAAAAAGAGGAACTGATTCAATATCCAATGTGAGGGGTAAATTAATGATTATCCAAATTATATGTACAAACCGATGGGGGATAGAATCTTGAACATTAGGTTTCGGGAACTGGATAATTGTGTGATGGTTGGTGGAAAAATTTAATTTTTTTTCTATTATCCATGATCAATCCAAGATCTATATGACGATGAAATTCATGATCCACAAAATTGAATCAAATAAATTGAAAAATGATAATTGAATCAAAACCGACTGAGAATGATCAACAGATATTGTTTATAATTAATTATTTTATATATAGTATTAAATCTAAAGAATTATTTCTTCATTGATGTGAATGTTAGTAGATATGTAGTGAACTATCATTGCATTGCATAAAATATTTGTAGATTTCTTCTAGAGGTGATCCACACATGTTCTAGGAATCTCTAAACATCTTTGAAGAAACTAATTCATTCATGAAAACCTGTGAAACTTATTCCTATACCCACTCTTGTGTATCATGAGAATCAACTTCTTCAAAATCATTCTTTATCCAACTATACTTTTGGATAATGTGTTCCCTCTCAAGAAAGACAACTTTTCTAGTGAAAATAAATTTCTTGTATAATGGGTAGTATATATAGTATCTATTTGTTTCTTTGGGATTACTTATAAATATAGACCTCATGACATTGGGTTCCATTTTTTTTCTCAAGAAGGCCTTGAAAGACTCATCACAACCCCATACACGTGTATGTGACAGAATGGTTTTCATTCCACTCAATACCTCAAAGGGAATTCGGTTTTCCGCATTAGTTGGTACTCGGTTTAATGTGTACACTGCTGTTTATAATGCATGTCCCCAAAAATAAAATGAAAGATATCTATGAATCGTCATTGAACATAAAATGATCAAGAAGGTACTGTTCCTTCTTTCACTAACACCATTCCAATGTGGTGTATAAGGTTGAGTGAGTTGAGATAGAATTCCACTCTTTTAGAAAGTCAATGAACTCTTGGTTAAGATATTCTATACCTTGATCCAATCAAATATTCTTTATCTTTTTACCATTTTGATTCTCTACTTCATTATTGAATTCTTTAAATTCTTCAAAGGGCACAAAATTATACCTCATTAAGTAGATATATCCATATATACTCAAATATTCATTAAAATTTTTGATGTAAGAATACCCACTTATAGATTATACTATAAATGGTCTTCACATATCAGTGTGTAATAATCTAGAAGCTCCATTTCCATTTCACCCAATCAAATAAATTGTGGTTTGGTCAATTATCCTTTTAAAAAATCATGAAATCTAACAAGTGGGTTAAGATCAAATGAGTCTAAATATCCATGTTGATAGAGTTTTCCAAAAGAAATTTTGTTTACATAACCAAGATGGTGATGCCAAAGATATGTGTTATATGGGTCATGTAAACTTTTTTTTTATCAATTTCTTAAAGTTGTTTTTCATAATTTAATACACTCCTACCATTATTTAAATGTTCCATTCCATAACATATTTTTTATTTATAAAGGAAATAACTTTTATTTCCGAATTAGAAAATAAACCCATATTTACCTAAACATGATATAAAAATTATGTTTTTTTACCAGTAAGTACATTAAAACAATCACACAAAACCAAAATCATTCCCATTGTCAATTATAGGAGGTAGTCAATAATGGATAGAGAATCCAACCTCACACCATTGACAGTTCGAAGATCCACCTCTCCTCTTGAAATTATCATGAATTTACTTGGATCCTACATTTGGTTTTAGATATGAGCACCACAAGATGTATCTAATACCCAATGTGTATATATGTAGAGATTACACTAGAAAACGAATGCACCTTTACCTTCCCCATGATTTTGGGTGTAGTTCCTCTTCTAGTGGTTTGGATTTCTACATGAAAAAAATTTCCTCCTTTTCCTTACCCTACCCTTGGATATTCTTCTTTTTGGTAAGATGGTTCTTAGGAGGTTTATACTATTTATAATTCTTCGTCCCCTTTTCTTTGTCCTTCTTCATCTTACTCACCATAAGGACTTTAGGTCTATTACACCCAATGTCAATATCCAATTGGAAAATCAAGGAAAGATGTTCCAAAAGACTTTTCTCATTATTTCTCATATTATTATTCATAATAATGATGGAGAAGATATTGGATAGTGATGAAAGTATGAGATCATTAAGGAAATCGTCTGAGAATTTAATCCCTATAATGTCTAGTAATTCAATGTATGAAATAAGCTTGACTACATGTGGCATAGATAGAACATACTATCCATGCCGTGTAGTAAACAAATAATTGGAGATCTCATACCTCTCTTGTCTTGCCTTCTCATAATAAAGACACTGATGTCAAGACATCCTATTATATGAATACTTTTCTGTATGTTTCTTCAAAAGCTCATTTGACATGGATGATGGCTGGAAGCACAGAAAATTTATAGCATCATTCATATTTTTCTTATAGAGAGATATTTTTTCACCACTTTCCTCATTTCCATGTGAAAATTATAAAGGTTCTTCCATCACATATAATTTACTTTTGTGGAGAAGGATGACCTATAAGCACATTTTCCAATCCTAGACATTAGTTTCGATGAGAAGGTTTTCCTGCTTAAGTATTCATCGCAGTGATATGATTGATTTCATTTTTAATGTCATTTCTTCAGACATGATGAGGAGTGATTTTTTAATTTATTTGATAAATTTAGGCAAATAAATAAATATTATATATATTATTTCCCACTATTTTATTGAAACCCAACATGACTCACCATTATATTTGGAATATCTTGTTTGTTGGACTTCCTATTAGTAAGGATCCATATTCCACTTGTCATTACCCAAAATTTCATTGGTCAAGAAACTCGAATTGTATTTGGTAGGAATTCCAAATACTACATTGGCAGTCAACCCTTATTTTGACCCAAGTTATGTCAACACAAAACCTCCTGTTAGAATTCTTCAATAATTAAAATCACCTCAAATTTGGAAGGTCATGCACTTTAAACTACGATTCGATTCATACCAAAGTAATGGAATTCAATACTGATATAATATTTTATTTAGGGAATTTATCCTTTATGCATAAATATTCAATTATTATCGCTATTAGAGTCTTGTTAATATTAAGTGGTATTTATTTTAAGATTAACCATGTCTTAGATAATATTTATGCATAGTCTGGTTGATTTTAGTTATATCTTCAATTTTTATTAAATCATTAACTATGTGATTGTGACAATACGTCTATAATGAAATATCCATGAAACCGACAAAAATAAAACAAACTGTATGATCATGAGCATATATTAATGGGTAGTTTATCTAGCGGTTGATAAACAAACCACTGACCTAGGGTAGAAACACCCTGAACCAATTGAGGTTTGTTTTTACATCTTTCCACCATTCCACCTTTGTCTATCCTTGGATTGGTTTCACCTCACCTCTTAACATAAATTTCCTTCAATAGCTTGGGATCAAAATCCATTACATAAGCCTTTTTCTCACCTATATGTGAGGGGAAAGGGGGGTTTACATAAGAAAGATTGATATGTATTACCTATATAATAATGAGAAGGGAAGGAACCCATTCTAATGATTTAATTTAATAATAAATTAAATTAAACTAATAACATACAAAAAGGATTAGTGCAGTTCACGGTCATCTATATGCATGAAATATATTAAGCATTTAACAAAACTATAATTCAATTTTTTAATATTTCTTATTAATTATAAATCATGCTCATATCGATTAATTATTATCTTTAATTAATATATCATTTTCATCTAAATCCTTATCTAAGATTCCTTGATATTCTCATCAATTATAATTTTAAACAACTGAAATTAATTAATTTAAAATTACCCCTGTATATACAAGTACCTTGGAGGAAACAAAGTGAATACTTGTCCAAATATACCCAACATGTATTATACGCGTATACTGTTTTAATCTTGTGACATATATAATACACGAATTATCACATACTTTCAAGACTTGTACTTCATGAATAATTACATAAATTACATCATATTTAGGTCACTTTCTATGTTTCAATGTACATAGAGTAAGAACCTATAATATAAATCACATATGATATGAAGACCTTAAACATTGTACAAATATTAACAAAACATTTATGTTTTTTTGAATATTAAAACTTATCATATAGCATGCCATATCTTTACGACCAAACGCAAGTACATTTATCAAGGTTGGCATAGTAATGTAAAAAAAGTTAAATCTATGTATCTTGGTATAATTACATGACATGTAGATCCAATCCACATGGAATGTACACCTCTCACCCTCTATTCAGGACAATCACCTAGTGAATCATGGTATAGTCTATGCCTCTGAAAATTTGGAGTACACGGCGTGTCTAATGGGACACATGCTATGTTGACTCCGTGTTACATGGAAACCTGTCAAGTTGGTTATGTATTGAAATAACGACCCATATTTTATGAAAATAGGCCACACATCGTTTCTAATGGAATACAGAGTGTTTTTTCCAGCTAACCATGCACCAGTATGTCCCGGTCAACACATGGTGTAAGAATTAACTATATTTCATGTCCTTAAGGCACACGGGTTATGTAATTTCCAAATTAAATTCTAGTACATTGAACACAACTACAAGTTGTGTATCTATGGTTTCACGGTGTGTAATGTTGTATAATCTGGGAAGAATCCTTGGCTCCTATGGATGAGTTCCTCGATTTTATTTAAATCAAAAAATTAGAAGTTATGATTTGATATTCAAGAAACGAATGGGGGTGAATTATTTCTCACAATTTAGATTAAAATAATGATTAAACCTGAATTTAATAAATAAATTATAAATGTGTAAATCAAAAATTATATTAAATAATTATATTTTTCCCCCTTTGACACTACTTATAATTTCAATGTGCAGCATAAGCATTCGATGGACAGTGCCCAAATTTTTTTTCTATAATCAAGGATCAATCCAGTACCTACACAATGATAAACATCATGATCCGTCGAATTGAGTGAAATAAATAGGCAAAGTATAATTTATCTGGAACCGATATATAAGTATCAAATCGTATGGTTTATGACCAATTTAATTAGATAAAGAATCACCTATAAGGAATTATTTTTTAATGGTTGTGTCTGGTGACATATCTGTGGTGCACCATCATTGAATTTTGGAAACCAAGTGTATATTTTATATAGTGGTGATCAAAATGTGTTCCATGAATCTCTATGTATCTCCAATGTATTATTTAGGTTCGTACATGGAAGATCCTTATGCTTTCTTAGTCCACCTTGATCATCTTGATAATCGCCTCCAAATAATTTTCATTGATCTAGAAGAAATGGATTTCTCGTCATTCTTGGGAGATTTTTTTGGAGAAGGGAGATGTCTAGGCTTGACAAGATTCCCCTTGATCCGTTGTGCACAACAAAATTATTTTATAAGAAAATAATATTATTAGTTATTTATATTTCTAGGGTTAAAATAAAATATTATTACAAGTGTGTTTATTATTATTTAATCCTACCAAAACCCCATGTCAAATAATAATGGTAATATTATTATTTTTGAGCACGCCCTTATCTTTAAAATTATAATTAATAATATTTATTTAAATATTATTCAACATTATAATTTCTCACTATTCTATTAAACTCATTCCTCCATTCCTCCACAATATTTATCAAACCTTGAATAATTTATATTTATTTATTAAATAAATATCACTACATTTTTCTCTAACAAATAAATCAATATGATATTTACTAAATTGAAAAAAATAGTTATGTAAGATCAAGAATAAATGAATAATTTTTAAATCACATATAGAAATAATTTTTATTCAACATGTTAAATAATAAATAATAATATATTCTTTTATCTGATATTCTGGATACACTTTGTGTCTTTCCCTATATGCCTTTTCTTAGTGGCATTAGTGGAAGCATCCTAATGTCTAGGGTTATCATTTAGCAACAAGCCAAGGAACCCATAGAGAATGAATTTAATGCCTCAATGACATGTCACCTCATACGAATTCTTACAATGTAATATAATCCCTTTCTCACAATATCTAAAATCATGCAGGTTTCATGTTAGTTCCATCAACTTATGTGCTCGATATCTCTTCTGTTGATTTTACATAAATAGTACTGGCCTATAGAACCCCATGTACATGTATTTATTTAAGTTATACCATTTCCATCAAATGTCCTGAGATATTAACTTCTGTTAATAAACCAAAGGGATAAATCCTTTCCATCATTATTCATTTATGCAATACTATTCTTGATGCACCCAACATATGGTTCTTCTATATGAACACCTGTTCTAATGGTTTTCATCAACCCATCTAAGTGTGTGACTCATAATACTCAATAATAATATTCATAAATTCTGTGGACCAATACACATATCCACATATAGAAACATCCAATGACATGTATGAAAGTGTATTTCCTACAGGGGGTCTCGTTCTCATAATATGCTACTATATATTACCAAGGGAATACAATATGATACGGTGTCTAAAAGTCCAATTAGTCTCCACCCCGGATATCCTATATAATTTTTATCCCTAAAATGATATCATCAGGCGATAGAACACATATTCAAGAATAGTGTCGTTTCTCTTCCAGGTTCTCATCATAGGGGGAACTGGAATGACATTTTAGTGTGGCAGCTACTCTAAAGACATTATCACATACTATGTAACATAGAAGAACAATAATGATGTGATAATTAGTTTATAAATATTAAAACAATGAATACATGTTTCTTGTAAAGTACAATGAAGTTGGTTCTAGGGAACCATATCCAATAGGAACTTAATAAACATTATTTATAAATTAACTCATGAACTAAATAGTTATTTGAATCAGGTGAAAAAATGAAACCCCCTATTAAAAACCAAATTGCAATTGATACCATTATAAAATAAAGTCCCTAAACCTTTAGTGGATATTTTTTTCTTTAATCATGGACCAATGGATCAAATCTATTAAAAATATCTTCCCTATTAATCCATACTATATGAAACAGAATTTTTTGCTAACTATTTATCATATATAGGATGAAGCTAATCAATGGAAGATGCTGGAAAAAATATGAATCCCATATAGGGTATTAAAGCAATGTATTGGAAATAATTTTAGGAAATTTTTTTTAATAAATATTTTTCTTAAACTCTCCAATTGAAAATGTATATGGTTTTCCTTATCTTCAAGAAAAATTATTAATAACCCATCATGGTGTATGAGTAAAACATCACTAGATATGCATGATATGACTAAAATCTTTTAATTGACCCCAAATGTAATTTTGGAAGCTTCTTTTGTAGGATAAATATGAGTGTGTGAAAATGTATTGTGATTTTAGACTTTCAAAGGTATGTGGAAATATTTTGATGCTCCCTCAAAGTCAAAATAGAGATCAGCGAATCCCATGGGTCTCATGGGTGAGTAGATAGAAAGGGTAGAATGATTTTAATTATGGCTGTGTGATTATGAAATATCTAGCGGGAAAGATATTAAAATATCCCACTTCTCAAAAGTTTGTAAAGAAGAAACCAAATAATTTCATAAGGGGGACATATAAATTCTTTAGGATTGGGAAATAAGGGAACCTAGATAGTGAATATCAGTGAGAAAATCCCACTAATGTGATGAAGAAATGGAATACTCCTATCATTTATCAGCCTACTACACAATGTATCTACTGTAAGAAATAATGTTAGTATTAAAATCAAGGCACCATTAAAAGGGTGGACAATGATATCCAATTCCAATATCGTCCAATGACTAGAGAGAAAGGGTGAGATTATGACCTTACAACTACTAGGGTGGATGCCACAAATGATGTTGTAACATGTATTCCAGTTATTCATTCTATTATATCAATCATACTATTTGATTCTTCTTCTATGAATTATTTCATATCATGAACGTTTAGAATAACTTCATAGGAACCACTTCAAAACATGTATGTAGACCTACATGTGAAAATAAATAATGAGGTAATTATTTTACCCCAGATATATAACTCCCCCCTATCCGTATTTCTGGGATGAACTTCCCAACAAACCTTGGGAAAATGCATTTAGTGGAATTAAATTCATTTATAGGTTTTTATGAGATTTCATTATATAGATAAAACATAAATTGTTGAGAGATTGTGATCACCCTCCGTATTATTAATTACCCTATCAATTTATAAAACTGAAAGTAGTAGGATAAATATCCTTTGGTATCATCATCTCAAGCATGGATATTATTTCTATATGAGTAATTATATAAAAATAAAATTAATAAAACTAAGGAAAATATCATCACTAATAGAATAACAATTATAATTAAAAATAATGTAGTGTTTGTTAGAAAATTTCTTATCCTTACTCCATGTGGTGAGGCTGATTTGTCAATATGGTTTATACACAAGTATTTAATAATATACAAAGAATCCATATAGAATGTACACTTTTGGAGTTGAAGAGATGAAGAAGAAATAGTCAAATAATCTGTAGAAAGTGTTTTTATGCCCATGTTCTTCACAATGGGGTGTGATAATCCCTTTTATCTTGAAGGATGGATCAACACACCATTAAATTGATTATCATGAGTTAAAAAATATCATGATGAATAACAAGTAACATTTTCCATATTTTTTAAATTACTCTATCCGTTGAGTGGATCCCAATAATTCCCTGTGTTGGATCTTCGATCAGGATATTAACAGAAAATTGTGAATAAGGTGGATATACCCAATACTAATTTTCTTATAAGGTAGGATCACGATGAGTTCATAGTGATTCTATTTGAACTTAATAATGCACTAACTATATTAATAAACATAATGACTAGTTTCTATTAGGAATCACCTCATCAAATTTGTGGATGTATTTATGGATGATGATCTTATCTACTCCGAAATCAAGGAGGAATATGAGGAGAATTTGAACAATTTAATGAATGGAATGTTTTAGTAAGATTTATATTTGAAGTATAGTATATGCATGTTTTGGATGGACCAAGTTACATTATAGTGGAATGTTAACAATATAATAGGGATATCTATGGATACTTCCAAAATAGAGGCAACTGAAAGATCTCTTGGACCAACATTTGTGATAGAGACCCATATTTATCTTTGATTAACTGGGTACTATCATTGATTCGTGAGAAATTTATCATGATTTACGATCCCACTAACCAAGATAACATGGAAGGGGGTTAATTTTTTATGGAAATATGAATACCAATAGATCTTTAAAGAGTTGAAAAATAGGATAATCACTACACATGTGCTAACATTACCCACCAATTTTGAAGGATTGTTCATATACACTGATTCATTCAAAAAGGTATTGTGTTGTTTACTCATGCAAGATGAAAAAGTGATAGCATTTTACATCTCTAATTAAATATCCATGAAAAGAACTACCCAATTCATGATCTATAATACCTATAGTGATCATTTCATTAAAAAATTATTGGAATTATCTCCATAGGGAGAATTGTGACATTTATACACATCATAAAATCTAAAAGTATATATTCACACAAAAATATATCAATATGAATCAACCAAGGTGGTTAAAGATGATCAAGGATTATGATTGTATAATACATTACCATCATTAGAAGGTGAAAAAAGTGTAAGATAGTCAATGTATATTAGACCCTACAACATTATCATTGATGATGATTAAAATGGATCTAATCTAATTGGACGTACGAAGGATTGAACAGAAATTAATAAAAGGATATTCAAATAATATTTCTCCAATAACATATCAACCATCCATTGTTGAGATGATAAAGGAGTCCCAAAAAAATTTCACGGAGATATAGAAAATGGTAGTAAATATTCAAGAGTTTAACATGGTAAATGTGGAGTTATAATTTTTGGAACATTGATAGATTTCCAATCAACAGAAAAATTAAAGAGGGAAATTATACATGATGCACATAGATCATCCTTCTGTATTAATATAGGAAGCACTAAGATGTATAGAGACCCAATGAAAAAATAATGGTGGGATAAAATGTTGATAGATATTAATTTTTTTACCTAGATGCATTTTATACTAAAATGTCGAGGATGAACGATAGAAGTCTACTGGAATGTTGTAACCATTTCTCATACCAGTATATAAATGAGAAAACATAACTACTGATTTTATTATAGGACCCCATAGGATATCCAAATTAAATAACACCATCAAGGTGGTTATTGAATGATTTATAAATTCATCCCATTTCATTAATATCAATGATGATTTCTCTCTTGAACAACACTCCATTATATATACAAAAAATGTGGTAATACTGTATAAAGCACCACTTTCTATTGTATCTAATTATGATTTTAGGTTCCAGAGAATCCATAATCAAGTGGTGGATATATAGATGAGTTTCTATACATGTTATCACCCTTATAAGGATGGTCAGTTTGGGAGAACCATTCAAACTTTAAAGGATTTGCTAAAATCGTGTTAAATAGATTTACATGGATGTCAGGATCAACACATTCCCATAGTGGAGTTTTTATATGACAATATTTTATATTATAACATTCAAATAGAACCTTATAAGGAATTAAGGAGCTGAACCACCATGGCACACATTGAAAATAGTAAGTGGATTGTAAAACCACATGCCCACCCTAAATAGGCTGGGGGATGGTGACTAGTGCTTAGTATTAATATCACACACATGGGAGGCCCTATCATAAGTACATGTACACATAAAGACATATATAAATACCTGAAAAATGTTGAAATGTAATGTAAAACTGACACTGTAATGAATTCATAACATCTATTTCACATCATTGTATAAACAAAGTACTAGAGGGCATAAAGTAAAAATTCAAGTCCACCAAAAAAAGAGAAGAAGTACATCCTACTCAAAGGTAAGGGATTGTTTTCTAATGAAACACATAGTAAAAAAATGGTTTTTTTATCATGAACTATTTTTATCCTACTACTAGTCATCCAATTACATTATAAAAATGTACGTTATCTACATAAGAAACAACATGTGTGGGAAGATACCACATATGCATGAGTTTAATAATACCCAGTTAGAATCCTTGAAATCACCAAAAAAATAATTAAGAGAGTACTAATCTCATCACAAGATATATAAGTAATTAAATTAAACATAGTAATATGATAAAAAAACTCTAATATACTTCAGATAGACTCCATGTATCAAATAGGACTCAACTACCCTACTAACCACATGATTTTTCTCAAGAGTTCAAGGTAAAACTTGTTTCGGAGATCTCAATCCAAGAAATATGCTATCACTGTTGGTGCATGTTTGAGAGTTTGTGTTCATTGAATCTTCCAAAAAAAGCACTGTCTAAAACTACAAAGATGTAAATACATATATAGGGGATCACACCTTGGGATTGTGGGGGTGCCTAAAACCAAATCTAGAATATATCACTGGGTAAGAGATTGCACACCCGTATAAGTTGGTCATGATGATTCCCCAAACCCAACATGGTAAATATATACAATAGAGAATCCCACCCTAGGATTGTATATGGATTTATAGAAACTCTGTTTTAGACAAAACCCATTGAGAAGATCTCAATATTATGATGGAGATGTAATTCCACATTGTACTCTCATAGGTTTTTTCAAAGAGAAAACACTCAAACAATAAAATTATACACTAAAACGATATTATGTAATATAGAATAGATCATAATAGATTTTAACTAAGATTAATGAGGGATAAAAATACCCCTCATAGAGTACACAAAAATTCCCAAATAGGTAAAAATTATATCCCCCTATACCTATAACTACCTGTGTGTTTCACTCAAACAACATGAATTTCAAAAAACATAAACGGTATTCCCTATAATGGTACACAATGTTTAGAGATCATTAATAAACTTATCATATCATCAGGGAAATCCCAATTACCACTTCCCATGATTATATACATAGGGTGTGCCTATGTGAATGGGCCATTTCTAGGTACTCTTTAAAAGAAAAAAAGTGTGCACTCTACATCACCCAGTGTGAAATGTGTATGTCTAGAACTTAGCATGCGTTGTCTTCCTATGACCATGTATCTTCTGAAGTATGTATAATTTTCCCCAAAATACATGATTAGTGAAGATACAAGGTTTCATGTGCATGAAATACATATACACGTCGATTAGTCCATCAGGGGATACACACTGTATAACACCACATGGATTCCTAGGAATTTACTCCCTGCACACATTGAACTATCCAAACATGTATCACATTATTTATGGTACACCTACACATGATTTGATATTTATCTCCCTGTCAAAACCATATTCGGTACATCGAGGGGACTACACTGTGTGTGTTCTTGAACTAACCACAATGTAGTTGATATTTTTATATAATTCCAGGTTCATTATATGGATCCACTCATGCCTCTATTACTACTAATTTCACCATTATTTTCACATAAAAATCATGGATATGGGGTTGAATTGACTACCCTCCACTGGGGGACATATTTAGACCATCTATTCCCCTTGGAAATTAGATCCCATTTCTCCACATCACAGGTCGTACGCTATACCACAATCAAGGAACACCAATCTAATCACAATCTATCTCTAAACATCTACCATTATTATCACACCTTGATTAATATATCAATAAAAAAATAAAACCCTTGGTATTGATTTATTGTGTAGAAAAATGGTTGAGAAAGGATCATATATTGAGTATTTATCAAACTGATGATTGTAGAGTTTTTCAATGATGATCATGTGAAGAAACACAAAATAAATGAAAAAAAATCACAAATCAGGAACAAAGCTCATCTATTTGTGGGTTTTCCCATCATTCATTTACATTATAATTTTGAATGAATAAGAAACACAACACCAGTAAAATCCAATCCCAAAATATCCCAGGATGAATACTGGAACCTCCAAAGCATGATCGACCCAAAAATCAATCTGTTATTTGATTTGATCCATATTCATCATTGGAAATTAAAATGGGGAATATATCATGAAAAAAATCCCTTCCCTGAGTTAGGGTCAATAAAAATGAAGAATGTATTTTCAATGTCATTTTATGTGATATCTATGAGCTCTATTAGTCAAAATGATCATCATTGAATCAATCATGATCCTCGATACATTTTCGTTCACCAAGATCTCCACCAATGAATCCTTTACCAATCTCATGGTTGTTAAAATAACCATAGGAATTTTAAATAACCATTTTTATATAGTGTATTTTAGGTTAATCTTACAATTAAATATTTGTGTAAATATTTTTAATTTATTTAATTATTTCTCCCAGGGTGGCGCTCTATCCAACCACCTAACATCAATAAATAATATTTCTCACCATGAGTAAAACCGATGTTCTGGAATCAATGGTGGCCTTGGATTCCCCTTTCAATCCCTCATTCGTAGGTTATTCCATTATTTTCGTAAAAACTTTGTTTAAGTGATATAATATAGTTGATATTTTTTTACCCAAACCAAGGCACACTGGGCCTCAAAACCTCATGTTATTTTAACCCTTGTCTTTGAAAATAATCATTATAATATTCCAAATTCTTAGGAAGAATTTTTTTTCATTCTTCCCACACTAGGGATTTATGTATCGAAATATATAAATTCATTTGAAAATATGATTGTATTAGGCTTGAATATGGGGCTCTTACTCCCATGTTATCTTCTAAAGATTCTTGTGTTGCCACCAGACACACCCCAAGAGAATTACTCACCCATAAAATTTTTTCTGTTACTAATCATTTATCATTAATGGGTAATCTTCTTAGTTAGATCCATCCTCAATGCCTAAACAAACCCAATTATTAACATGCGATTGTTAATGAACATATTCTTCATCAGATATGATTCATAGAAAACATAATTTACTGAGTCATATTGTAGTTGTATTAGAAAGTGGTCTACTACTTCACTAGCCCTAAAAAGTATCGATGAAAGGACAATGGATCTCATTACTAACTTTCTACCCTAAAAAATATCATAAATCATGGAAAATTGTTGATCTCTTAGAACACACATTCTCCATGTTGAACTCCAAAGGGCTTTTTTTTCAGAAATAAATTATGACATTAATGGGAATTCCTCCTCTACCTATGGATAAATTCCACACATTACAACCAAATCAAGTACCAACACCAGTCCTAAAATCATTGCCTCTCACTATCTCCTACTAGTACAATAATGACCTATAGTGTCTCTAGTACATTGAATCAAATGGTGAAAAACCAACGGTGACGTGGTAGTTGTTTTGATATTAAAACTCTATTAAGGGTATACGGTCCTCCTATTTATGGCGGAAATATATCATTGAATCCTGAATCATGTTATCTAGAAGGTGAATGATATTCTTTAATCAAAAAATTAATTGAGGTAGAAAATAGTTTCATAACAACAAATAAGTCCCAAATCTACCTGCCTATCATACTAAATCATGAATTTATGTGAGTTTCATAGTATAAAATGACATTAATAGAAATTTTCATGATATTGTACTACCTCTCATATGAAAATGAATCTTAAAATCTCTAATAATATATACACTCAAATTATTATGGAGTGGGCCAACTTCATGTCGGCCTATGACCACTCAGATAGCATCATGACTTATTATTGGTTGTAGAAGATCCAACATGAAAACCAAAAATATACCATTATATTTATACTTCTACTTGGGAACCTCATACTTCACCTATTGATAGGTGAGACACTAAGAGTTACACTCTACAATAAGGTATAACATCCTGGGCCAATAAACCTTATGCCAAAGGATATTGGTACATAAACAACTCTCTTAGTTGTATTTACAAGAGAAAGAAACCAATATAGAACCTCAATAATTAGTGTGACTAGTATCATCATCGATCCATAGAAGGATGACATACTCCCCACCTTCAGAAAACCAAATATGAATGTGTCTAGAGGATATCTTGTAATGACAGACCTCAAGATCGATATCCCAAAATTATGCCTCTCTAACTCTATGAGGAAGTGGAGGGGTAACAAACCGTTATTGGAGATATGATACACAATCCACAACCTCAAGATTCAAATTTAAATAGGATAACTACCCATTAACCTCACTCAACAATGGTGGATGAAAAACTTCACTATGAGCATCTACAACTTCACTAAAGTCCTTCTATGGATCTCATGCTAGCACTGCATCATCCTTTGTTAGTTCCACTACCACTACCATGTTGGAAAATAAATATACCATGATAAGGGTCTCTTAAATATTTGATCAAAACTTAAAAATATTTTTGTAAATAAGTCACTCTCACAGCATGCATGGAACTATTATTAAGTTTCATTCATGCTCCACCATTCATTCTGTGTACAAATCGATATCTAATAGGAAGACTACCAAGAACTGATATAGAAAGGTTTAAAGGATCTAGTTTATAAGTCTCACTAACACTGATGGGGTATCCCACAAACTAAAATTTATCACCATAAACTCAAAGAAACTATGGCGACTTTAGAAGGAAACATTTGATATAACCAACTCTCAAACCTGTAGTTTGTTAGTATCTTTGCTGATGTAAATATTTTAGAAACACACTTCCCCTAACCAATAAGAATAGAATTAATTTATTATTGTGGGTGGATACTCCAATATAACAGTCTCTTCTATCAAGTTATGTAAATCCACACTTTCTCTCAAGCTCACATCCACCTCATAGGCAAACTACATTTCGATACTCAAGAAAACAAATTGTGTCTTATGATGTACTACTTATAAAAGTCCTCTAAATGAATCATTATTTATCACATATCTATGAGGTAATATGATATTCTATAATAGAAATAGAGCCATACCTATCATAAGTATATATAGAAAAAACTTTTAATGGGGAGATTAGCAAGGAACATCCCATTGGAAGTCATCTACATACTTCTTCAACATTGTAGGAAAATAAAATCTCATAGAATCTATTGCTCCAAGTGTAATACTAGACAATGGAAAAAATGGATGTACCCTCTTACACATGATCTTGTCCTACTATTCCTTGTATAACACCTTACCAATGGATAAAACTGTATACCATAACTCGGATTCAAAACAACCCGCACTTGTAAAAGTCAACTAGCCAGGATGGTAGAAAATAATACCATACATAAGAAATAGTCAAAGGGTCCCACTACCAATATAGAAATGTTATATATATAAGTCTATTTTCTCTCTCTCTCTCTCTCTCTCTCAAATTCAATATAGATAGTCGATATGTGTGCGATCACCATTCCTCATTTCTAGAGTCTCCAAACATAATGTTTGAGCTGAGGGATCAACTGGAATGCCAAAGTCTAAAACTGGGGCTATATAAAGAAAATTTTAGTGAATGATCATTTTAATAAAACCTACATATAATTTCTAAAATACTAAAATCTTATGTAATGACATGATACTTTAAGAGATAAACATTATGTTCAATATCGTATACGACATGCAACACATAGCTTAAACGACTGATGTAATATAAGATTTTTATAACCATTCCATTGAATTAGATGGTGTGAATAGTATTAAAAGATTAATAGAATTTATATAAAATTATTACTGAATATATATATATATATATTGATAAATTATCAATAAATAATCACACCATTTTTAGTAATGTCATTTAATTGTCCCGTCTGCGGTTTTAATTTTTAATTAAATTCTACAAATTTTGTAAATTGAATTTTTGAAAATTTATTCTCTATTTGGAATATTTATAATTTATATTATATAGTAATTTAAAATTAATTTTTAGTTATAATGATTAGAGAATGTATTCGTAGTATTTTACTGTGGTAATGGTAATAACGGGTTTATCTAGGGTTAAACAAAACCGATATGAGATAAAATGACGAAATAAATATCTAAATTTTATTATAAGGACATATTTAGACTATAGATAATAATTGTCTTTGTAATGGTCCTTTTTGGATCATCTTTTCAAAATAAAAATATATTTATAACATTTTCTTTTTAAAAATTCTAAGTGTGTCCTCTCCCACACTTATAAAAGGCCAACCCTTATAGTATCATATTTCACACATTCAAAACCTTTTATTTCATAAAATTACTTTATAAATAACCATTTTAATTCCCTACCCATTACCTATATCCTTTTTTATCATAAATCAATCCTAAGAAGGATTGTAGTTAAAATATAAGGATGTTGTTCGAAGAAGTGGTTTGGTGCATAACCATGCCTTTTTTTATTTCTTCTTCAACAACCTTAAAATATTATTAAATTATAATGATATAGTAAAAAAAGTATATAAAATATTATTTTATGTTATTATTTTAATGTAAAAACTTAAAAACACCTCCTCTTCCATCAATTGTAATAGAAAACCCATTTTCTTGTCAATGACAGACAACCACCCCACAAACTGATGTAATTTATTTTCCATAAAATCTACTTTTTAATGGTTATAATGATGGATTTAAATTATATATAAGATATTTGTAAAATAAATATACTTATATAAATATTATATTACATATAAATTCTTAATATTTATTCCATGGGGGATACAATAATGTTTCTCGTGTGTAAATTGGGTTGCTTCTTCATGAAGTGATGTGATTCATTTTTCACTAATGATTTACATTGATGGTAATATGGTAAAATTTAATGAATATAGTTGATATATATGAAAACATTATGATATTAATGACATAGTTGTAATTGCTTAAATATAATGTATCTTTTTATTTCTTACCTTACCACTCATTGGAAAACTATAACATCGTATGTGCATACATGCGGACAACCACCTTAGTGAAGTGATGAGATTATTTTTTCATCACCATATCACATGGATAGAATTTATAATTAATTTTAATAAAATAATAATATTATTTTTTTATTTTTTTATTATGTAATGATAAAATATTACATCCTTTATTTCTATAATTATCATTGAAAAATGGAAATGTTACCCATACATATATACGACATACCATCTCCATGATTTTAATATAGTTTATTTTTCATAAAAATATTTAATGATTATATTTAAAAGTATAATTGATTTATATATAAGATAATCATTTAATAATTACTATTCTATAAATTATGGACTTATCACCCCTTTAACCATTGTTAACACACCAAATCCATTTTGAAACAGTGAACCGAACATCCTCAAAACACTTGACGTGGGTGTACCTGGTCAAGTATTTAAATGTGTCATTAAAATAAAAAATAAATTTAATCATAGGTAACTATGATTCTCATACATGGATATTACGTATTTTTAGATCAATATTCATTACATTACACACAAAAACACCTGATGACCATAATAGTTCAGTAACATTCTAAACGTCGAACACAATATTCTAATATAGTGAAAGATCATCAATGCTTTCCACAAATATCATCCCATTTACTAATCATCAAATACATACCCTACATGAAACCATTCTTTATAACATAAGGAAATAAAACATAAAAAGGGTTAAATCAGATTTTTATTAATGGTTAACATAAGAGATATCAATCTATAATCATGTGAAAGCATAAGATAATAATAATGGTATGTTATCATGAACATAACTTAAAAAGTTCATACCCGGCCTTTTATAAATCATAAACATGAGTCATGTTATAAAACATTATCATTTCTGAAATAATCACCCATAAGGGTAATAAGTAATCATATATTAATCATGAACCATATTCCAATTTTGTAAATCTATGTCACCATCATAAATATAGAATAAAATTTCATAAGTCATGGTCAACTACCAATACTATTTAAATAGTGGATCGTAAATTATCAAATGTTTCCTATTTCGGATTGGGACAGACCTATTTCATAGAGCGAATCATGACACACCTATTTTCCTTAGTGGATCAGGACACATTTGTTTTCCCTAGTGGATTAGGATAAACTGACTTACCATAGTGGACCAATCCCATTGACTTGTTTCCAAATTTTATTTAATGAGATATAAATATTTACCCAATGAATAAGAGGGAGATATAGTTACCACACCTCACATGATGAAAATAATAATTCTATGTTATTAAAGATCATGAATATTCATCATATCATAACACATGAAATGAAATGGTTAACTTAAACATTTCATTATATCATAACCCTTGAAAAAGAGATAGGTTTCAGAATCATTTTTTCATAGAATAACCTATGAAAAGAAGCTTGTTTATAAGAATTTTTTCATGGTATAACCCATTGAATAAAAACAAATTTAATAATAATTTGGTCATCATTAACATAAATCTTTTAGATAAAAAATAGTACTGGTATACTTGGAGAATATCCCAATAAGTCGTAAGTAACATGAATGGGTGATAGGTTATATGGAATTTAATTATGATGAATAATTTATAAAATTTATTGTGTAAAATAATATTACATTGAAAAAAATTATAACATAAAACCATTTTGAAATTATATTTCTTAGAAAACAAACTTGACTAATTATAAAAGAATCTTTAAAAATCATTTAATTTTTTTGACGAAAATGAACATTATGATTTGAAAAAAAACATTTCAAAATGGAAAAAAAAAATTGAAAAAAATCTTCGTTGAAAATATCCTTGAAAATGGATAAAGGATGCTTTAAAATCCATTTAAAAAATTTCTTGATAACAATATCATTTTCTATTTGAAAAAAAGTATTTAAAATTTATAAAATTTTCAAAATAATTGTAATTTCAAAATAATTTATCTAATGTATATAATTTTCACATACATTAATGAAATATTTTCCATTAAATGAGTTTTTAAAACATTTAAGGTAATCTTGGAATCATTGAGTTGTCATCAAAACATGAAATATTGTTTATGTCATGCATGTAATGAAAATTATTTTCATATTTTCCATAAATACAAATTGGAATTTTTTATTAAATGACACAAAGATTCATTTTAAAAAACTATTATTAAAAAAATTTCTTAAAAATAAAAAAAATAAATGTTTTAAGAAAACATTATTTTGGAAGAAAAAGGATTTTTGACAAAAAAGAGACAAAAAGTTAGATTTTCTTAAGAATATATTTTCAATTATTTTAACTAAAAAATAGTGGAAAATGGAACTATTACATAAAAATATCATTAATAACCATATGAGAATAAAATAAATGAGTTTATTGATATATGAATCATATGATTTTATCGACGGAAACATAATCTTAAACATTCCCGATAAAAGATAAGACTTTAGGAAATGAATCTTACCACTTTTTTAACTATTTATCATAACACCCATGAAAGAAATACATTAAATAAAACATATAATATCAAGAAAATAAGGATATTTGTGAAATAACATGTCAAATGAGTAGTATATTCACCATATAAAATAGGATAGGTTTATAACATAACATATGTCTCAGAGAAAGAAAATTGTGAGAATAATCCTTAACCACATTGACAATATTGAGACCATCAACCCCATGAAAGAGTGATACTAAGATGGATATATAAATTCCAATAATATTTTTTATAATAATCATAAAAATAATTCATGGGAAGTATGGACACCAAATAAATGAAATGGTTGGTTATTATAGAGTGTGTCTCACAGAAGTGAAAAGTGAGATAGAAATACATACCATAATTCTTAACCTCCTTCAAAATCATTCGAGCCTAATATATAATAAATAAAATTTTATTATAAATATTATATATAATCATACATATATATATCATACCATATATGATTAACATATTTATTTTTATTACCAGTTTATTTACAATCCCACAATAAAGTCACGTTTTATTTAATAACCACATTGTTTATTTATATATGTTATTATATATATTATTTTTAAAATTATTTTTGATCATGGATACATCATATTTAAAAGTTAAATATAACATAAAAATATTATATATTCAGTTTATATTTCTTTAGATTAGCCCACAAAATTTAGTAATGAAAAATTATGTATACCATTCATGGAGATGGTAGGTCGTATGTTCAAATAAATTTTTTTTATCCATTTTGATATCAAATTTAAGAAAAGGAATATAAATTATATATTAAAATTTTCAAATAATTTTTGTTTTATATATATCACATATTTTTCATTAAAATCACGCAAAATGCATATTATGTAAATCATGATCAATTAACACCATTTCGTGAGGCTTCAGTCCGATATACACACGAATGACATTATCATATTCCCAAAAAATACAATGACTGGTGTTTTGTGTGATATATCAAGTCAAAAATCATAATAATATCATAAATATCATATATAAACAGTAAATAAATCATTATTTCCAATCATTATATATGGTAATAGAAAAACAACTAAGGATGTAGTATTTCGTACACTTGAACGATGTTTCATAACCCATTTGATATAATTGATAAATGGTAATAGGTCATGAACATAACATAAAAAATTATTTTTATATTTAATATAATTCGGTTATTATATAATTATTTTATAATAATATTTGATTAATGTGTGGGATAAAATAAAAAAACAATTTTTTATGAACGTTAACTCTTCTTTGGGTGTCCTTCTTAGGTTTATAATAAAATCATTAGATGGATTTCTATCCAAAATAATAATTCTACAATGAGTGGAGGTAATTTTAAAAGTTACTTGAGTAGGTATTTTCCAAAACAAAATGGTTTTAAAATGTGAATAAGAGAGGAGAGTTGGTGACCTTTTATAAGTGGGGGAGAGGACACACACTTGATATTTTTGAAAATAATTAAGTGCTCCCTTTTTTTTCTTATGTCACAAGGGTAAAAATAGAAAATTTTAGAACCATATAATTGTCACTATAATTATATGTCCAGAAATTGGTTTTAAACAAATTAAAAGTTTATTTTTATCCTTATCGTTTTAGTTTAACCCCTGGGTAAACCCATTTATAACTTAATTGTGGTATTTTTTTTTTATTTTTTTACTATTCATTCTGATCAAAATTTATGTTGACCTTGTTAAATATTTTAAATTATTATGATTCTAAATATAAAATCCATTTTACCTAATAAAATTAAAATTAGTACCAAATATTAATTTAAAATTAATCTCGTAGATGTGATGTAAAAGTTGGTTTTTAAGAGAAAATATTTCAAAGATTACAATGTTTTTATATAAAATTCAATATGAAATTGATTAAGATGACCTAAATTGAATTAGTGGATGTATAATTTAATATTTTATTAATTTAAAATAAATTTAAAGAATAATTTATCTTTTTAAATAAATTACATTAAAATTTACTTTTCAATTAAAATTTAGTATTTTCATTATTCATCCTAAAATGAATATTTTCAGAAAAATAACGAAAATTCATTATAATATAATTTTAATATTATGATTTTGGAAATTAATTTTATCTTATACAACTATTTTTATAAAATTGGTAGAATTTAATTTTATAATATTTTCACTAAAGGGGGAAAAAGTGTTGTTTAGATAAATGAGGTTATAAGCATAAAATTAGATTTATTCTTATCAATTGTAGAAAAAAAATAAGGTGAATTTTAAAAAAATTACTTAATATATAATATATAAATTCTATTAAATTAATTTAATAAAAAAATTATTTAATTTATTATAGAAAATCATGTTTGTGACCATAAAATAGTTTTTCAAAATAATGTTTCATTTATTTTAGAATGGTATTTATTTTTATTTCTAATTAATTAGTCAACAAATAACTCGTTATATTTAATTTTTCAGGCCATAAATTTTTACAATTTACATAATTCTATTCATATTCTCCATTACTATAACGAGGTGGTATCTATAATATTAAAGAAAAATATTTAAATAATATGGCTTGTTTCTTAATAACTCTGTGTTGCATGTGATGCAGGATAATCTTGGTGTTTCATGTAACAGAAGCTATACATAGTGTTACATGTAGCAACAAATACTGAATATTCAAATTATGTTTGAAAAAAATTAATTCCAAAAAATATTGGTGTTTTACAATAAGTATAAGGTATTAAACAAGAAACATGTTATTTAGAAATCCAATAAATGATTTACTCTTATTATAATAGAGATAAAGGGAATACATAGAATGTATAGACACATGGTAAGGGAATTCATCTAAATTTCCCTTAACTAAGGCACATTTATATATTATAATTCTTATTTATTTTACATTGTGTATATACTAAACCTTTTACATGTAATATCATTAATTTTTTATACATCAATGAATTTTTATTTTTGATATGAATTATTTAATTAAAGGGGAATTTAGTTGAATGTAACCTAGTGGTACGGAATTTCATAACTCTATTTCTTTTCATTAGGTTTTATTACTTTTCCATTGTAT
This sequence comes from Viscum album, assembly GCA_963277665.1. Lineage (NCBI taxonomy): Eukaryota > Viridiplantae > Streptophyta > Magnoliopsida > Santalales > Viscaceae > Viscum > Viscum album. Next base: position 574,508,294 of record OY728151.1, read on the forward strand.
TTGATGTTATGATATTATGTGTCTAATTAATATTGGTTATCTTATGTTTTATTTAAACTTTTTTGGTGCACTTAAATTTGATACAAAAAATTGATTCATTGATCAATTCTTACTTAAACATTAGTATCATTATAATGTTTCCACATATCAATTTGTCTTCTTGGGAACATATGATATGTTATACACCTATATTATTTAATGAGGTGCATCTCCTACTCCAGTGATTTCTTGTATCAAGAATATCATAATTTTCATGGTATTTAATGTCTCATTTTCTATTATTTATTTCATAGGGTTTATGATTCAAAATTTATCAATTTGGTAAGGGTTTATGTCTCAATATCATTTTATAATGTATTTTTCATGCTTGAGTTTCAATTAAAATAAGTAATTTTATAAATAATTAATAAACCCATTTATTTTTTATTTCCTCTAGTTATTCATTAAATCTTCTGGTAATAATACCATTCTCTCTCTTTGGTACTTAAAATTATTGAAATTTTATTTATGAAGACCTGACTTTATATCTTTCTTCAGTCAAAAATAATTTTTACTTTTAAATAATTTTTTTATAATAATGATTTCTAGAATATTTTTAGTATTCACCAATGATTTATTAATTTCATTATTACCCAATATTGGGTTTTTATAAATTGTATTAAATAGAATATTCTATTCATAAGTTGAACAAGTTTCCTTTGAGTTTTTGTTAGAAAAGTGGAAGGAATATTCATTTTAACATGTACAACATGAAAAATATTTTCCAATATCTTGATCACTTAATAATTTAAATAGTATTTTATAAGGTTTAAAAAAAAATAAATTTTTTTTCTTTAATATTTCATAATTTATTGATTTTAAATTAGTTTTTTCCAAATAAGAAAGGTTATTTGTCTCCAGGAATGTTCCATGTGATTTTTCAAAATCATTTTTCATTAAAGATGACATTTGTGGATGTTACTTACGATCCAATGGGGATATTTTGTAATTATATAATCCTCATTATTTTTCTTGATAAGTTATGATTATTTCAAAGATATTGTAATGGAACCCATTCTATTTCCACAAGTTAATCATATTATGAAAGGAATAAGAGATGTTTCTATGATTTTTATAATGATATGCAATCTCTATGTACTTTATTTATGTAATAGTAATTTTAAATTTCTTACAAACGTTTGATCCATATTATATCTCATGGGTGATGCCTCTACAACATATAAGATGGATTTATCCCAATTATATATCAAGAAATGGTTGGTTAAGATACATTATAGCTCAATATATAATGGTTTAAACCCCATTATAGCTTCTGATATGACAGGTGATCTCCATTATAGCTACCCAATTTCTTGGCTAATTATTACATTCTTCAGATATTGAGGTAAACCATATAGGTTATTCTATTTGTAAGGGTAATATAAATATGATGTTCTAAGATACCAACATGTTGTTATTATGACTAGTTCGGGTTTTAATGATTCTTTTGATCAGTATTGAAATCAGATGGATCAAAATTATTAATTCTTATAAATATTTCATTTTATAAATATTTATTTCAAGTTTCATAATTAATGATATAGGTATTAATTTTTATAAAAATTATTATATTTTTTTCATTCACTTTGATTATGTCATCGTAAAAATATGATATTCTTATGATTACATATTATATTTAACTGTTAATTATTATGTTTACCTTTATGGATCATTTTATGTCACCCTTATTATGTTTCATATTCCCTAGGTTATGTATATTTATGTTAAATAATTTTTTTCTAGAATGATTTATAATGTGAATAATTTTATAGGAGATGTTGATGAATTAATTTTAGATAAGAAAATATGGGTTTATTGCAATAGATACACACTTGAATACTTGGGTATTGTTTATTTATGTGTTTTTCCTATGTCTATAAAACTTTATACCACATCAGAGTATGAAAAACATACTGGATAGTATAATGTCCATATACAATCCCACCAATAATTGAAAAAGAAATCCAACCTTATTATATGAAGGGGACTTCTCTCAAATGCCACACATTTTACTACCATGGTCTGTCTATCCCAAACAATTATCTTCATACTCCTGGAACTCCAATGAATCTGTAAAAAGGCATTTCATCTTCACTATACATGACATGTACAGGAAGATCCCATGGAGGGGTGAGTATAAAAATACACAGTAGGAAATCCCAAAATCACTAAACATAAATAATAAAAAGGGAATTCATCTCATCACAAGGTATTTTTTATCTAGATATGATTAATATTAATAATATAAATAAAAAACAACATATACTCAAGATAAAAACTAAGTCTCAAAGAGGTTTCAACCGCAATTCCAACCACATGATGCTTTTTGATGCTTCAAGGTAATGATATTCTAATAGATATCACTTCACATTCTATGATATCACTAATAGAGCTCATCTGAGAGGTCATTATCATCATGTCTTACCAAATATGTAATTGCTAAAAATATAAGGAGATTGATAAAAAGATAGGGGATCACACCTAGGGATCGTTGGGGATAGTACAAACCCAATCTGGAATAATCCACAAACAAAGGGATTCTGAATCCATGTATTTTAGTCAAAATGGTTATACAAACCCTTCATAGGGAAAAAATATGATAGAGGATCCCACCTACAGCCTTACAATGAGATTCATTAAAATTAATTTCAAGATAGAATCCATAGAAAGAATCACAATCATACTATGAGGATTCAATGACACATTGTACCCTCAAAAGGATAGAATAAGGGAACAAACTCCACTGATAATGGTCTACACTAAAATTGTATAAGGGAAAACACCCCAGCTCATACCAGTGTTTAACTGAGAAGAGAGAGGGATCTATCACTTCATGAAGTACACAATCTGTCCCAAATAGGTACACAATGTGTCCCTCAAAGTTTTTATCTTCTTGTGTATCTTTCCCACATATATTTCATTTCTCCAAAACTACATAGTGTGTTCCATAGGGGAACATGGTGTGTAGATATCATTATAGTACATGGCTTGTCCTCTGGTCTTACTCGAGTAATTTATCTTGTTACTCTGAATGCAGGGTGTGCCTATGTACACTAGTCATGTCTGAGGACTCTTTCTAAGTACAAGACATATACTTCATGGTACACTATATTTAAGGGGACTTTCCATCACTCAGAGATTTTCATCTACCCATTCCCATGTAACATACAATGTACAAATTTTTTTCCGAATTATACAGGTTGTGTGGAGCTACTTGGGATCCAAGGAATATACTCCATGTACTCTCTGAGTCTTATTCTAAGCATTACATACTGTGTGACAAGGAAAACATAGCATGTAACAACACAGGGATTGATGGGTGTGTACCCCTTGTACACACTATGTTGGAAAAATAAGGGTCATATGAAAAGTGGTCTGACCATATAACATGTGATATTTATCCCCATGTAGAAACCCTATGCATCGTATATAGGGGATTACAAGAAGTGTTGTCTTCAACTATATTTTTTATCGTTGTAATTTTTCTAGAATCATTGGTTTTACATGTAAATCCACTCATTCTTACACCACCATCAGTTCCACTATAATTATGACCCATAAATCAAGGATCTAGGGTTAAATGACCATGTCATTACTAGTGGATAGATTCTTATCATTCAATCCACTTAGGAATAGGATATTATTGGTCCAGATCACTTGTCGCATTCCAAACTCCAATTGAAAAACACCATATGATCCTGATCTACATCTAATTATCTTACACCATTATTACTCCTTGATCACTATATCGATCATAAAAATAAAAACATCGGTATCAATCTATTTCTTAAAATTATGTTCATGCAATCATGAAATACCTTGAAATTTTTGAACCGCAAGCCAAAGAGGTCGTCGGTAATGATTATGTGATGAAACAGAGAGGAAATACATAAGTCACAAAATATGAGAAAATAGAAAACATTATTTGGGTTTTCAATGATTTTTTAATTATAATGATGAATTAAGAACCAATAATAAATTAATAAAATAAATTCCCCAATATCCAAGGATGAAAACATAAACCAAATAACATGATCGACCTGCAAATAAATCTATTATTTAATTTTATTTGTGTTCATCATTTCAAAAAAGGAATAAACCACAAAAAAACACAACCCATGCCAAATATTATAATCAATCACTAATGAAGAAAATATTTTTTTCGTAGTTAGTGTGATCCATGATACCTATTACTGAAAACAATCCTCAATCCTTTGTCATTTCCCAAGATATCCTCAAATGGATACACTCTCAATCTGAGGGTTATATATCAATGCCTAGGGATTTTTCATAACCATGTTTATATAGATGATTATAGGTTTGGATTTTATGTAAACAATTAAATATATGTTTTTAATTTATTTATTTATTTCTCCCATAAGGTTTCTAAATCCAAACACCTGGTGCCAATAAATAATATGTACCGCTTTGTGTAAAACCCATGGTTTCAATTCAACAACAGTTTCAGATTACCCATAAAAGTCCCTATTTGTGGATTTTCTCCATTATTTCAAAACACTATATGAATGTGATATAATAGTTTTATTATACCTACACAAATTATTCATAGGCCTTTTAATCTCACATCATATTCATTCCCAAATTTGAAAATATTCCTTCAAATATTCCTGTTTCATAAATAGAAAAAATAGATACATTATATAGGCTCTATATGGGAAGAGGTTTTAGACTCAAATATGTGGGGTGATGTTCGAGTGAAAAATATTAATAGACCTGAACTTATCCAAGAGTTTACAAAGAAGGTATATTCTATTAAATTTCATATTAAATTCTCACATAGTCGACAAAAAATCTATAAATAAAATCATTGAAAAGACATAGAGTTTGAGGATAGAGATAAGGTGTTCCTTTGTATATCGTCATGGATGAAATTCCTAAATTTTGGTATGTAGTAAAAGTTTGTTCCCATATACATAAACCCTTGTGATAACCATGATAACATTATATTTTTGGCATATAAATCAGTACTCCCAACTAAAATTTTACAAAAACGTGATTTCTTCCATATATCCCTCTTAAGGAAGTATATACTAGACCCATAACATGTACTGATTATAGAGGTGGTACCATTAGGGAAATATCTTCAATATGAGGTGAACCATTGAAGATATTATATCCAAGAAACAATGTTTTATTAAATAGGACAACTCACCTATCCAATGTGTTGTGGAGGAACCATACGATTTATGAAAGAACCTAGGAACCAGAAGAGGAAATGAAACATAAGTTCCCCAATATATTTTAGTTTGTGAGGTGAAATTTAATGGGATAAAATTTTTAACGAATAATAATATAATTACCAAAACATTGATAAATAAAATTCTATTTTGAATGAATAAATTACTTTTTAATTAATGTAGTCATATAACACAAAACCACTACTTTAGTTATTTTGAACCAATTATAAAATCTGTAATGTCATATTTGAAATACCATGAAACATCTTAATCATTAAAAATATAGTCATTATATAGTGATTGATAAGATTAATATATATTTAGGGTTATAGAAAAGTGTAATTTGAAAAAATGGAAAGAGTAATGGTGTCGAACAGAAGGATTGTACCTTATAAATCCAATTTATTAGGGATTTAGGAGGAGATAGAATCACTGGGATTTTCCCTTGACTAATTCTATTTCAATAAAAAACTAAATCACCATTGAAACAATTTATTAGAGAAGTTAATGCATATTGATATCATGGATCAAACCATGTTCCCAGAACCACCCCAAGGAAATGTCATAATCAAACACATTTCCCCTAGGGTGTAAGTTGGTGTACTTATTGGTTATTTATCGTGAACCGTATAGTATAAATTTTTATACATCTCTATTTTAAGAAATAATGATAATATTTATCCCATTTCGTTATTACAATTTTTTATGAGTTGATTAAAATTAGATTTTGAAATGAAGAAACCAAAATTATATTTTTGGAAAAAATAAATGTTTAATTAAAACACACTTTTTGATATTTTAAATAATCATGATATGAATTTTATTTTAATATAATAATAATATTATTTAATATTTCTATTCCATTGATAATATAATTTAGTAAAATCCAATATATTCATATAAGGGTTGACAAACTATTGTTTTTGTCAAAACCTGTATTTTTCAATAAATAAGAAATTTTTTTAAGTTTAAATTCTCATATTTAAATAATTATTTTGATAAAATAAATTTTATTTTTGAAATCACCCCATTTAAATTATACAATGGATAATTTTTCATAATTTGTGAAGATCGTCAAATTTTTTCTAAACATTAAATGCAATATAAATATACATTATGTATTATGGAATCATAATAGAACAAAAGTGCTGTAATAAATAGTAAAATGTAATACACTAAGAAAAATATTATTCCCCTTCCAAATAATGCGTTTTTAACATATTTTATTAATTTTATAAACCCTTAAGGAATAATCCCAACATTATTTTATTTTTTAAGGTTATAAAATCAATTATATATGAACAAGAATTTCTTTCACATAAACTTGGGTATTATATAAGTATTTAGGTTAAAATACATATAAAATATTTAATCTTTCTCTTATTTGATATAAATAATTATAAAACCAATTTTAATAATTTTGGGTTTCATTGTTTCATCCTATAGAGTCTAAAATAGAAGTTTAGAAATTGTTAAATAATTTCCTCGACATTTTCTATATATACCCACCCATATTCCCACTCCTATTATATAAAAACCCATTGATCTTTAATTTACTCTCCTTGTACCTCTATCGATACCTTTTATTGTGTTCCAAAATAATAATAAAATCCATTCAATTTTTTAGAAGTTTCATATCAATGTATTGGGATTTTCTCCTTCCCATCTTTATTCAAGAACATGAATTATGTTATTAATTATTATTTTAATTTTTATTGTTGGAATATTTTTTTAAACATCCCTTTATTTTAATTATGATGACTAGGAATTTATAGGCCACCATTAACTCTAATTAAACCCTCTCTTGAACCATTTCCTGCACCCATTATGCTGATGAAATTATCCTTTAATTTTTTAATGAGAAACATTTTTATAGGGAATAACCATCCAAATTTTATCTAAAGTTAATTCATATAGATATAAATGTATTTTATTTAATGGTTAATTTCATTTATAAAAACCATAATTTTTAATTTATATATTCAAAGTGATGAAGGGAGTCATTATGTGGTGTCATCTACGTGTCACACAAATAGATGCACATGACATGAAAGTAATGGGTATGCCCAAAATTATATATCCCTACAATGAATTTTTTAATGATTACATCTCATGATTTTCTATATATAGTTAAAAATATTTTATCTTATGAACACTATGTTTTGATTTCTTGGCAGTTCTCCTTGACATATTCCTATGCTATCATGTTTAATGGTGTTTCCACATTCCTTTGTTTCCCTGATTTTATCAACTTATATCATATATCGATGATCTTGTTTATAATTATCACCAAATTAATGTCCTCTTGATATGCATATTGAATAAAATTTATTACAAGAGTCATGTTATTCATTTACTATTCCCATGTATATCTTTATAGTTCACCTATTCTTTATTTATATCCCCACATTATCCAATGTAGTTTTAAAAGAGCAATAAAAATTTAAGATCATAAGGAGTTATAAATAATTTGGTTATATCACTTTCTATGTAATGGTATTATGTATCTAATTATGAAAATATACAATTACATTACATATTTTTTGATTTTATTATGTGTGTATTTTTGTAATAAATCATGAATTAATGTTTATAAATTATATGGGTTGTCATATCTCCAAAATCCACATAATCATAAAACTTATTTAGATCCTATGGGGGTGATCCCTGTAAATTTTCATCATCAAGAATAATTATGTACAAGAGATTTTATCCCTAGAATCTATTTTCATTTATTCTAAATCTCACATCCACTCAGTGATACCACATGTTAAATCAATGGAGCAATGAATCTGCCCAATAATGTCTCATTAAATAATAATAATCATTATTATTGTTTGGGTTGGACAATTTTTCCATCACATATCAAACCATTAACGTCATCCACTCAAGAAGATGACTTACCCCACCACTACTACACATAAAAGATCTCTTTTTCAATTTAGGTTGTATGGTGACACCTGGAATCATCATTACTCATACATGGAGGAACCATTTTAGGTGTAAAAATGACAATAATAACCCATCAAAGTCCCCTATGTCAGTACATTGCACAAAAACCTTACATAGGGTTCTTTATCTCAACCTTCTATCATTGGTTTAAACCCATCACCAAGAAGTCATGGAATCCCACATAATCATCATATCAATCCAATAACCTCAATGAAAATTTCACACCAACACTACGTCTGAAAGAATACATAATACCCATCACACCACCCATGGTAAACCTAGGTCATTCATCTCATATACATCCTAATAAAAACTACATGAGAATACCCTCTCAGGAACTCACACACTATTAGGTAAGGAAAATCTCCCCAATCAATAAATAGTTATACCAATTCTTATAAGGTATCCCACTATTCTATCTGAGCACACATTGGATAGTCACTCTCATTAAACACTTAGCTCTACTCAAAGTGTATACATGATGCTATCTAGGTCCTCTATGATGAAATAATTTATTTAAATTTATACCCATAGGGGTCTATGTATATTAGGGAATAAAATTTTAATTTATCATTCTACCATAGATGACCCAGACAACAAATCGGTGTCGAGGAGTCCAAAGTGACCCTTGAAACCTTTTTATCCAATGGGATACTTGTATTAAGTCATAAATTTCAATTTTATATCCAATATCAATATTTTTAATTCAATGGTTTTTCACCACTATAGTGACGAGTCATATCACATGTTGCATAAAAATAAAAGAATAAATTTACTCAAGGGGGATTGTGTGAGGGACTAACTATCTAATTTATATAGTTATTTTCATTATATTCAATGTTTGTTAACACTCATCAATGCCCGTACAAGTTAGCACGACCTTTTTCTATCAATTTTATGACTTAGTCGCAGTAATAAAATATAAATTTAATTATAATGTGAATAGTAAATTTATTTTATTATTAATTTCATAGATAAATTTATATAAAATAATGATGGACTAAACCCCCTTCAAATAAAAATATATACAATTATAGTTCATTAAATAAATAAAATGTAGTTTTATAACTGATTTTATAATTAATGTTTTTGTTAATTTATATAAAAAATAATTGTTAATATCAAAATTTATACCATAAATAATTATAATTAATTAATATGTAATTAATAATAAATGTTTTCCCTTAAAAACAATTTATATACCATAAATTAATTGATTAATAAAATGGATTAAAAATATTTGTTTTTAGATTAAAAAAACACATGACCTTATATTAGTGACTCCTTGTATAAGGATTAATTTTTTTGTCCTTATAAAAAGGGGGTTTCCCTATGTTTTGTTAAATTTAGTTACCTTTATGAAGGGGGTATGTGTTTTTAATATATGGGTTACCCTAGTTATCTTCACATGATTCTCTCCTCCTTTGATGAGAACCTGTTTTATTCCCCCCCCTCCTCTTTATTTTCTCAACACACAATACCCATAAAATATCTTTTTCAGAATTCAAAATTATACACAACTAGAAACAAATTCATAATAATATCCCCAAATTACCCAAAAATTGATCTCTGTTCATCCAACCCACATTATAAAAATTTAAAACAATTAGAAGAAAGGTGGAAAATGAGAATCTTTATAATAACCTACCTTATGGTGAATCTACAAAATACAAAGCATAGATCCAGGCTTTATGCCCATCACATTCTTGTCCACCTCTATATAAACACTACTGAAAATAATCTCTCCTCTCTCTCTCATTTTAAATAACTTCTTCAAAAATACCCTTGTGAATATTTCCCCTTTTTATTATTCATGCGAGACATGAATTTAGGGGGGATCTGTGATATAATTTATTTAAATTTAATTATTAAATTAGTTTATTTTAACATAACATCCCTTTTAAATAGCATGCTCCTAGTTCCAATTCTCAGGCTATGTTTATACCTTCACTAGGTAAAAAAATATTTTTTTGGGATCAACCATATAGTCGTAAGTACAATTAAAGACTCTATTTAAACCATACAAATTTTCATGTAAGGTGGATAATATCTATTTATTTAAATAATAATAATATAATCTGAAAAACTCAAGTGGCTCAAAATCTCACAAAATTCTACCCAAAGGATAAATACCCTATCTCATGATCAAGTAAATTGTCAGAAAATATTTATAAGATTATTTTATAAGATAGATTTCTACCACACCCATCACAAGAATCTTATATAAAAAAATAATTTATTTTATTTTCAAAATATATATGGAAATAGAGTTGTAAATTTTTTCCATGTATTTAGTTTTCCATTTAAATTTTCATTTCAAAACATAGAGAAGAAAATTTTATTACCTAACTAATTAGGTGTCTTCTCAATATTTGACTCCAAATGAGTGCACATCCATTTGTGGTTTTATAAATCCAGAATACATTTCAATTGTGTTTCAATATCTGAACAAGAATTCTAGTTGATATATATATATATATATTTAATTGATTGATAAAATATATATTAAGTTTTGGTTAAGTCAATGACATTATGGGTAAGAATACTTATATAATTGTGAACAATTATTTATAATATTTTAATCAATGCTAATATTTCTCTATATATTAGTAATTGGATGTTATACATATTGTACCTATATAAATGGATGGATTTTATTATTCTCTTTACATTGTGAAGTCAGTAAAAAATTTAATTTTTTTTTGAAACAGTTAGTTATATTCTATTCTATTAGTTCTATAATTTATGAAGTTTATTTCTACATATGTTTTTATAATTAATATCTGAAAATACAATATGTAATAAAATTAAATATGTGAATTTTCATGTATATAAATTTTATATTTGTTAATAATTATTTCTCGTATATATATTGTGTTCTTTATTTTCAATGTTAGTTTCATAATCATTGTGACATTGTCTTTAAAGAAGGGTTGAATGTTTTCATTATTTTTTATGATTAATTTTTCAGATTATCATGACTGAAATAGTTAAAATATTTCAAAAGGTTAATTTTGTTACTGCTCTTTTTTTTTAAAAAAAATATGTTGTATTATTTTATTTAATAAATTTTATTTTTAGGAATTTTTTATGATAGGTCATTATACAATAATAAATAATTAAACCACCTTTGATGTTTATTTTGATACTATTAGGTATGTTTGATTAATTTTTAGATGTATATCTAAAAGTTTCTTGTATATTTATTTTTTATTAAATGATGTTGTATTAAATATTACATTGATTTTTTTCTACCTATTAGTTTCCCTGTCATTATTTTTTCAATATTTGTTACTATTTTATAAAAATATAGGCCTTGGGTTATTGTATTTTTTATATTTTGTGAAAAACATTAATTAATATTTAACTTTGGTTAACATGAATACTAAAATTATAAGGGATTTCAATTTCAATGTTTTAATTAAACTGATGTCTAAAGATTAATTCAAAATCAATTTAAATGAAAACCAATCATTCAAGCCAAATAAATATTAGAAAATATTTTATCATTCAAAATTAGTATTCTTTGAAACCGTTGTTGAAAAAAAATAAGGTTGATTTTTTAATATAACTAATGTAGAAACATCATTAAATGTTGGTTTATATGGAAACCAACATTGAATGTTCAAATAAATATCATTACTTTTTTGAGTTTTTTATATCTGTTTTAATTAATACCATTGTTGAATCATGATTTCAATATTAGTTTAAATTAAAATTAGATATTGAAATCCGATATATATCTAAATTTGAAGGGGCTTCAACACTAGTTTTTATATAAACCAAAATTGAAATATATTTTAACATTGATCACAATTAATTGTAATTAATACCATAATTTTTTACATGTTCAAAAATTACATTGACTTTTAGAAAATGTTAAAAAATAAAAGTAATCAATGTTAAAAGGTAATTTTAAAATAGTTGTAATAGAATGCGAGATAGAAAAAAATGGTTGTGTGATGTATGAATGTCATTATATTGGAAATGGGGGGATATTCAAGGGTCATTGGAAAGAATATACATAAGTATTCAATATATAAGTGTCATTCCATACATAAAATTCATACTGTCGATAATAATTTAAATATTAATAATTTTTCAGATATTTATAAAATAATTAAAATAAAATAGTAAATAGAGAATTAGACTATATAATATTAAATAGATATAATTAAACAAATATATAATAATAATTTTCTAGTTTATTTATATCTATAATTTCATTATTTATTTTTTGATTTCTTCATTGATTATGTTAATATATTTTAATGATATTATGTAGGTAGTATTCTTTGGAAAGGTTAGATATGCATATGTGATTATTGCGGGGTTCCTTCATTGTTTTGATGTTTTCTACTAATTGTTCTATAAAATAATTTTTTTCATATTTCCTACACCAACCCCAACCCTAGTAGTCCACATATAGTGATTCCTTTATCACATTGGTACTAAATATAATCAATCACGCCCCAAAGGATCTAATAGATTTGTAGTTTTGAAAAATTGCATACATTGTTGATTCTCACATTACATGTAAAAACCTAAAACATAAAATATTATTTTCTTTTATAACATAATAATTCATTATAGAATATCATTTTATATCAATAATAGTATATTTCATGGAATCTTGGAGAAAGAGCACCAAATTAAAGTGTTATCTTAGATTCCCAAAAAGGGAAAACATATAGTGGAAGCCATCTTATAATAAATAATACATGAATAATATGGATGAATAAATGATGATAAATATTTATATATAAATTATCACTTGAGGATTTAACTTTTCAATTTATATCATAACTATTTTTATAATCACATGGATATTAGTTTCTGATTTCTTAATGAAGGAATTAATAATTCATGACATCTTAAAGTTTCTATTGATGACTGATTCTAGGAAATCACAAATAAATGTGTAAGGCCTTGGATAAATATCCAACATTTTATGTCTCATGTTATATATCAATGAATCAAGTGGATACATAATTCTAGGCCCCAATTGTAATCCCCTAATACCCACACATTCAGATCTGATATAAAATCATGTTTTATATTATTTTATAATAGAAACTGAAAATATATAGTAAATTATACAACTGAAATGTTTTATTGTCTAGAAATTTGAGGAATATTACTAAATTTAGATATTATCAAAGATGAAATAATTTATAAATGGAAGCTTTTTGTCAATTTTTTCTATCTCTTTATAGATTCTAATCAACTTGAGACTTTTAAATGATCCTGTAAACATTTCTAAAAAACATATGGTGAGCATAATTTCTCAGTAATGGGTTTGTAAACAATATTGAAAATAATTGGGAAAAGCATCTTTGGAAAACTCCTTAGATTACATTTTTGTTTTTATCAAAATAGATATTTTATATATATACTTTTCAAAAACTATAAATTTCTAGGGAATTAAAAATATATATTTATAAACTAATTTTAAAAATAATTATAATTTTGTAGACTTTATTTTGAAAATAAGTTTTTGAAAATAAAATTAAACATATCTTTTGAAGATACATTTTAAAATAACTTTTTGATAATACATTTTATAATACTTTTTAGAAAATACCTTTGAAAATACATATTTTAGAATATCTTTTGAAAATAACTCATTTATTACCCTTTTTGAAATCACATTATAACAATAAATCCTATAATAATCATAGATAACACATAAAATTATTCCGCGACATCATTATACTTTTCATTCTTATAAATCGAATAACCATGTGGTCAACGTCCATTTATGCCATGCCTATAATTGGAATAACCATTTGGTTGACTTCCATAACCTATTTATTAAAGGTATATAATAAACCAATCAATCCTTGGTTTATCATAGAGCCACCAATCATTGGTTTATAACATAACCACCTGTCAAATATCAATTTAAAATTACAAACATAATTCAAAAAACAGTTCAATTTTCATCATGTCACTTGTAAAATTTCAGTTTCACTCATAAGAAAATATTTCAATCATAAAATCATAAAATCTATTTTATTGAAATATATCATAAAATAATAAGAATTATCATTTAAAATTCATCCTTAAATAAATTTATTAGATACAAATTTACTTAATTCAAAATTTTCTATTTGACAATATCATTTTATACCGAGAACACTGGAGTGAATGTTTGAATCCATTACATGAAATAATAGTAATTTTAAAATTAATCGGCACATAAAATAATAATTATATATATATATATATATAATTTTTAATTCATAAAATAATCATGATAAAAATTATTTATATAATACACATAAAATTAAAATAAGTAACATTTTTAAGTAAAACATTTCATCATTGCCTGATTTAAAAATATCAATTTGAGTTATATTGAAATTTAAACAAATTTTGGTTCATGAATTGCATACTCATTTAAATCAAGAAAGAGTAGATAAATTTGTATATATATGCACATATATCAACAGTAAAAAAACCCATTCCACATTTATAATAATTTCATTAGTACATAAAATGAAAAGTGGATTAAATTTAAATCCATCATGCCATATGAGATTATACATATATAAATGTATAGAAGTCCCCATGCATTATTATAGATCATAAAATAGATAAACTTGTAATTTAAAAATTGTATACAGATATATACACCCATAATTTAACAAACGATATTATTATATAATATTTTAGTTATCTACTAACATGAGTTTAATCCTGAAAAATATAAAATTAAAGATTTTGAATATTATATATATATGTATACGTATACCCTTACATGATTTTAAATTAAATATTATATAATAAAAAATTTATATATAAATAAATTTTAGTTTCTAAATAATACAAACACACACAAAGAAAGGTAAATAAATAAATATATATGTATATATCCCATTATATAAACATATGAATAGAAATAGATACATAATTATACATCTTGAAATAAATTATCATGGAGTTTTAAAATAATACATATGTATTTTTTTATATATATAGACTTTAAATTTGAAGATAATTTACTTAAATATGTATTTGTATATAGTAGTTTGGAAAAACTGAAATACCATTACTAGTCTATCAAAAAACCAAATGAGGAAGTATCCAATTTGGGTTACTCGAAGCCGATGATACGTAGTGGCATTATTTTTTCTTATGTAGGGTGCTTGAAACATGATAATAGAGTGAAATAGAGGGATGTGGTAGACTATCTTCAAGTGAGTGAAAGAGTTTTTCGAAAAAAATTAAATATGTATATATAAAAATATAAACAACTCGGCTTCGGTAGAAGATTCCTAGGAAAGCTGGGATGTTGAAGATGACGACACAATAGTGTATCTACATAATGTGGATATCAAAAAGGGTTTTTAAAAAACGTATTTCAATAAACATAAACTGATGAACTTTTTTTTTTAACAAAAACACTTAATTTAAAAATTATTAAAAAATTATTATGTTTAAATTCGACCTTTTCATGTTTCCTTTAGAAGAAAGTAGGGTCATTGGTGATCGAAGTGGGGTTTAGATCGAACAATAAGGAAGATAATTTGATGGTATTCTCTAGTTGGAAAGGAAAAGGAAGTTGAAAATGTAGAAAACTATGTATAGGTTGATTGTACTATTGTATTCTTACACTTTAAGGAGGAGAAGAGGACAACTCGGGGTGGGAAGGATGATGGGGACATCTTATTTGGATGGTTTGGAGTAGCTTTTGGGACAACCACTAAATAGTTTGGGAGTGTGGTCAAATAAAGAAGGTGATTATAGAGGAAGACCAGATTTTTTAAATAATTTAATCAAATGGTCACAAAATAATCACTCATTTTAAAAGAGTGAGTAGTGACCACATAAATGTGTCCGACATAGAAACATAGGATGCTTGGATGCTCAGATATAAGTTAAGAGATAACTTTAACTTTCTAGAATCTTATAATATGGTCAACAATGAATGACCTTATACATGGGCCAATATGCATATGTCCTAACCCATGCACGATCTTTTGGGCCTTATTCATGGGATCATTCTCTCTTAGTGTGAGCTATTCTCGAATGCTACATCCACTTTCTGCCATGTGGGAATGACCAAGTCGGATTCCTCTCAAATATTATTGAACCCTAGTGGAACTCAAAAGGTGGATGAGGCATCCCATCGTCTTATCCCTTAGTGTGGTTGGCCAATTTTTGAGATAAATTAAAATAAAATATACAATCAAAAGTAAAGTGAAATTTTCATCTTAAAGGGTAATAAAAATAATTTATTTTATCATATAATTATTTTTTATAAATTTAATTTTAGTTAAATATTATAATTCCAAAAAATTAATTTTTTAAAAAAATATACCAATGAATCATTGTTTTATAGTATTTTGGAATAAGGTTTTTAATGAAAATATTTTTTATTAGATGTTATAACTCAAATAATAATATTTATTCAAAAAAAAGTAATTAAATATTTTAGACTTCAAATAACATCTAATTAAAAATTAATGATTTTATAATCATAATTTTTACATATCAAAAATAAAGTATCTTTAAAATAATAACCATTA
The DNA here is from genome assembly GCA_963277665.1 of Viscum album. Lineage (NCBI taxonomy): Eukaryota > Viridiplantae > Streptophyta > Magnoliopsida > Santalales > Viscaceae > Viscum > Viscum album. Next base: position 574,525,017 of record OY728151.1, read on the forward strand.
TAATTTATAAATTACATATGTTTTCCAAAAGAGAATTACTATATTTATGAAGTATTGTTCTTTGAAAAGTATTAATGTATTCAAAACCAATAAAATTAATACATGAGTTTTGAAAACAAATTCACTTTTAAGTAAGGAATAAAATAATTAAGATTATTTTAAAAAAAATCCATTTATTTCAATAATATAAATATATAAATATACTTCCATATTCTTTAATATAATATATATAATATGTTATCTTTATTTATAAACAAAAAAAAATATTTTATAAAAGAAAAAAATTTAAGTTTATGTAAAATTATACATTAGTTAGTTTTAATTATAAAACAAATCATTTAAAACCCTTTATCAAAATCATAAATTCTTGGGTTGTTACATTCAACCCCCCTTAAATTGAATTTATCCCTATAAATTAATTTTCTGTCCCTAAGAAATATTTTAAATTTCCATTTTCCAAATTTTGAAAATTAGAATCGCTAAATTTATATACTATTAAAAGTTACTTAATTACCATGGAGATAAAAATTAAATTTCAATCCCTTAAATTGTTTCTAAAGATGAAAGGTTATAAAATATAGTTTTTACTAAAAGAATATACTTAGAAGCATTATCTATTTTTAAGAAAACATCTTAATCTATAAAGTTGACTAAATTGTTCCTTTGATGACAATTGTAGCGCCCTGGAACCCATGCTTTCAGATCTGGTAAAAAATAATGAAGTTTATTTATTTTATAAAATAAATTGAAAATATATTGTTCATTATAGAACTGAGGATGTTTGTCAGTGTATGATTTAGGAAGAAAGGTCTACAGTTATAGATTATCAGAGTCCGAATATTAATATAACAATAAACTATTTGAATTTTCTTGGGTTATCTCATAATCAAATATATTCTTCTTGAAAACTCTACACGAACATAATTTTTTTAGAAACAATGGGTGACCATAATTCCCAAGTAAGGGGATTTAAAATCTAGTGAGAAAGCTTTGAAAATACCATTTTGGAAAACTCCATGGAAGTTTTTTTTAATATCAAAATAAATACTAAGATATATACTGTTCAAAAACTATAATTTTCAAGGGTTTTCAAAATATAGATTTAAAAAACACATTTAAAAATAATTATAATTTGAAAATTTTATTTTTAAAATTCTTTTCTTGAAAATACCATTTAAAATAACATTTTAAAAATACCTTTTTGAATATACATTTGAAAATAACTTTTTCAAAACACCTTTTTGAAAACTTATTTGATAATAACTCACTTATTACCCTTTTTTATAATCCCAAGATTACCATTAAACACATATAAAACATAGATAACACAGAAAGGTATCTTAGTACATAATTATAATTGTGATTATTATAAATTGAATAACTATGTTGTCGACTTCCATATATAACACACTTACAAATGGAATAATCCTACGATCGAATTTCATACCCATTGCATTGGAGGGATATCATAGACGCACCCATAATTGGATTATCATGGAACCACCTATCAATAGGTTATCACAAAACCACCCTTAATTAGTTTATAATGTAACAACCCTTAAATTTTCCAATAACATTTAAATTCATAACACATAAAAAACTTATAATTTTCAACCTGTAACTCATAAAATTTCATTTTCACTCATAAGAAATCAGTTAAATCATAAACTCATTACATTCATGTTTTTGAAATAAGACATAAAATGATAAACTTTATATTTTAAAATTCATCCTCAAATAATGATTTTAGATACTCATTTACTTGAATCGAAATCTGTTATTTAGAATTATCAATTTATACATAAAATATTGGTGTGAAGGTATTAATCCATCACATGAAATAACAGTATTTGTAAAATTACAACCAAAATAAAATAATATGTATAAATATATATATATATATATATATATATATTTATATGATTTTTCATTCCTAAAATAATCATAAGAAAAATCAATTACATAATAGACGTAAAATTCTTACCTATAAATTTCTTAAATAAAACTTTTCATCCTTGCATGATTTAAAGATATCAATTTGAGTAAGATTGAAATTAAAAAAAATTGGTACGTTAATTTAATACTCATTTAATTAATACAACAATAGCAATTAGTGTATATTTTTATACACATATATGAATGGTTTAAAACACATTTTCTCTTTGAAAATAATTTCATTATTTCATAAAATATAAATGTGAGATAAATGAAATAAAACATGTTGAATGAGATTATACATACATAAAATTATTTAAGTCCCCTTACATAAATATAGGTCATACAATATATAAACATGTAATTTTAAAATACTATAAATATATATTCACCCTTATATAAAAAATGGATTTTCAAATATAAGATTTGAAGTATACCTTAACATGAATGTATGTCTAAAAAAATATAAACATGAATATTTTAAAGTTGATATATATGTATAATTATCTCTTTATTTAATAGGAAATTATCTCTTATATAAGTATAATTTTTAGACATAAATAACTTGTAATTTTAAAATAATACATTCAAAAATATATATATCCTCTTATATAAATATAAGTTTGGAAATACATACATAATTAGAAGTCTTGAAGTAAATAATCATGGAGTTTGAAAAATATACTTGTGTATTTGTGGAGAAATATAGACTTATAATTTTAATATAATCGAAACACAGACACACAGATATAATATTTTTTTAAAAGAAATTTACATTGTTTATTAGGAAAACCAAAAGAGTTAGTTCCCTGTTTGGGGAGTTTAGACTAAATAGAAGGTAGTGGCCTTCAGTCTTCTTGAGTGGGGTTCTTGAACCAAGGTAATAGAGAGAGAAATATATAGATTTGGTAGATCTTCTTCTATTAAGTTATGGGTTTTCCCTAAAATTAGATACTTATATATATAGGTAGGTTTGGGAACCATCTTCCTAGGGTAGTTGAGATCTTGAATGTGAAGAAATAATTGTTTATCTACAAAATGTTGATTTTTAATTAGGTGTTTAAAAAAGGATTTGTGTATACTTAAACTGAAAAATTGGTTTTTGTTGAGAAATAAAAACACTCAATTTAAGAATTGGTAAATAGTTTTTCTGTGTAACAATACCCTTTTAAAGATACCTCAAGAAGCAAAGAGGGTTACTAGTGATTGAAGTCAGCTTTAGATCAACCACCATGAAATATAGTTGGTTATACTCATCTTTTCATGGAGGAAAATGAAGATTAAATTGTATCACACTATGTATAGTTTTATTGTACTTTCTTTTACATGCATTGGAAGAGGCTAAGAATACAACCTAAACTGAGAAGGATGATGACAATGACAATTTTGGTTGGTTTGGCATAACTTACAAGAGAAATTGTGAATAGTTGAGGGTGGGAGGTCATTAGAAAAATATGAATCAGTATAAATAATGGATCATTGAAATAATTTTATTTATCAGTCATGATATAATTTCCGTTTTTTAAATCAGGTGAACAGTTATCACGCCAATGTTTTCCACATCAAAAGCTGAAATGCTTGGCTGCTCGCATATAATCTATGCAGTATATTTTTCTTTCCAAAAGATTTGAACTTGTTCGCCTCCCAATGAACTTATTCACTGTCCAAGAAGCATTTCTCCTAAACCATTCATGATCCCTTGGGCCTTATACATGGTCTTATTCACTCTTAGTAGGAGTTATGATCATCCACTTAATCCCCTCGTCTCTATGCGGGATTGACCAAGGTAATGCCTTCCACATGCTAGTGACCACTAATGGGTCGAACATGCTAGTTGATGGGTCCCTAGGTCTTATATTTTAGTGTTGTTGGCTAATTGTTTTATAAAAAAAAATTATCAAAGTAAAATTTCCTTTTTAAAGAGTATGATTTTTTTCTAACATATAATTATTTTTGAATAATTATTTCCAGAAAAATTTTATTATTTTAAATTGATTAATTTTTTGAAAACAATTTCCAAAAAAATTAATGATTTATAATATTATAGAATAATAATTTTAATAAAAAAATTATTATTTGCTATTATTAATAAAATAATAATTATATTACATAAAAAATACATTTACCATTTTAGATTGAAAAAATATATAATTCAAAAGTAATGATTTCATAAAAATTATTTTTACATATAAAAAATAAATAATATTTAATATAATAACTATTATGACTTATAAATTATATATGATGTTTAATAAGTCATTAATATATTTATAAAGTAATTTCCTTATAAAATGAATAATTTATTCAAAACATACAATATCAAAACACGTGGATTGGAAAAAAATTTCTTTTGCATAACGAATCAAACTATTAAAATTATTTTAAGAAAATATATTGACTTAAAAATATAAATATATTATTATACATACATATTACTTAATATAATAAAGATAATATTTTATCTTATTTTATAAAAAAATACAAATTTTATTTAGGAAAACATTTATGTTGATGTTAAAGTATACATTACTTTATTTTAAACAAAATTCTATTTAAGGGGGTAGAATATAAAATCCCTAAAATTTATAGATTTATTAAATGTTTATTAAATAAGATAAATCTATAATTAAAACAAACTAAAGTATAATTTAATATAATCTTAAATAATTTTTTAATTATGATTACAAATTAAGATAAAAAAATAACTTTCTTCTATTCTGGAATATGTAGAAATATTAATATATTTATATTCTTTTAGTAAGTGTATTTTCTTAAAAAAATAATAAATATGTAATTATTCACTTGAAATTAATTTTTCTAAATATCATGTTATAATGTTGTATGTTTGTAATTCATTATTACTTTTCATAAAAAATTACATTATATATATATATTAATGCCTTTTTGGAACATCGTATACAGTTTTTAAAACTTATAAATCATAATGGTTATTATTTTAATGATTCATTATTCCTAATATGTAGAAATTATATTTATAAAATAATTACTTTTAAATTACAAGTTATTTTCAATTAAAAATATTTATTATCTTTGTTTTAGATGTAATATTATGATCCAAGAAATACTATCGAATACTATTTTTTTTGGATTAAAACTCTCATTGTAAAATATTATTAAACAATAATTCTTTGTTAATTTTTTTTGAAAATCAATCAATTTGAAATTATAAAAATATAATTAGAATACATTTTATAAGAAAACTATAAAAATAAAACTTATTAATTAATAAGTTTTAAATTAGTAAATTTATGTCATTTTTTAGACTATAAATAATAATTTTAATATTAACGTGTTGAACATTCATTGAATAAAATGTCAAAAGATTCACCTAAGTGATCAATTTAGTTTTCAAATTTATCACATATGAATAGTTTTTTAAAATAATTTATTTTTTTTGTAAAAAATAAAACATTTGGGCCCTACAAAAAGTACAGAAATCCCACCTTAATATTTCTATCAAGTACGAGGCCTCCATTTACCAACTATTGCCTCATAAACTTGTTGTCCCCTACTGGGGTCCACCGATGTGTCCAATCTGGTCATCAAACTAATGACTTCACCACATGACAATACATGTTCATTCTGTTGTTCTTTGTCCTCAATCACACACACCCTTCAAAATTTCTACAAAGGCCACCCATCCCGATCACTAAACCATGCCAAGAACAAATAACTATCGAGTTCTAATCAGGTAAGATCCTGAAAATAATGGTTCACCTTATTGAATAGAGTTAAATAATTTAGTCATCCACCAATTAACATTCTAGGGTGTTATAGTCACCCCCACCACTCTTATAGAAATAAAATCCTTTTTGTGGACCCTATATCGTAGACCATGGAGTGCTAACACACCCAAGACTGGGTTCCTCCTCTCATATAAATGTAACAATTGGTCCTCACTAATAATATAGACACCCTACCTTAACATGGTCCTCGGGTCCTTTCCCTCTATGTACCACTAGTTTCCCTAAAGGCTCGTGCTCTCCTACCTTGGGCATACCCATGTGCCTAAATGTGTCATTAGTCTAATGATGGTCCCCACAATCCAACACGTGTTTGTTCTAGTGTGTTTTTTACTCAACCGTGAAAACTATTGAAAACTTATAGGGGCCCACGCATGTGACCAAATATGTCATCATACTAATGATTATCCACAGAAGCCAGCACTTATTCCTTCATGTGTATTTTGTCCTCAGTCTCACACGCCCTAGTAAAAATCATAGAAGGTAACTGATCCTAATCACTACTCCATGAAAAGCACACTAAAAATTATGAGTTGTTACATTCACCCCCTAGAGAACAACATTCTCATTGTGGACCCTTTTTCTCAACCAAGGTAGTGCCAATGCATTTAAGGTTGTGCTCCTCATATGATTCAAATGTAACAACTGGTCAACACTAATAGCACAAACACCCTGGATTAACATGGTCCTTGGGTCCTAGCCCTATACGTACCACTAGTTTCCATGAAGACACAAGGTCCCCTACTTGGGGACCACCCATGTTCCCAAATGGGTCATCAAACTAATGAATCTCCCCATGATCCAACACATGTTCTTTATAGTGTGTTTTTTCCAAACTCTCAGAGACCCTGGGAAGCATATATGGTGCCATCCATGTGCCGAAACAGGTCATCAGACTAATGATTATCCCCACATCCCACTACATGTTCATTCTCCTTGTGTTTTTTCCTCACATGCACACACCATGCGATACTTCCATGAATGTCACCCTGGATGATCAGTAGTCCTTGATAAAAACACTTAACTGGGAACCTCGTTTGAAACCAATTTAACAATTGGTCCCCCCTGACCGCACACACACCCTACCTTAACAATGTTGTTGGGTACTATCCCTCCAAGTACCACCAGTTTACCTACAAAAATGTGGCCCCCTCCCTGGAGCCCAACCATATTCCAAAATACATCATCAAACTATTTTATATCCCAAGAAGTTGATACACATTCTTTCTACAGCTTTTTTTACATAATCTCACACACCCTGGGAAACTTACTATAATGTCACACATCCTGATCACTACTCCATACCAATAATTATTTCCCACAGAATTCTAATCAGGCCGGTTCATAAAAAGAAATGTGGTCCATGATTAAATGATTTATAACATTTACACTAATAACCCTTTTCCATTATGTGGTGTTAAATTCCTCCTCCATTTAGAGAACTACATCCTCATTGTGGACCTCATATCTCAATCTAAGAAATTCTACCACACTTATGGTTGGGTTTCTCCCCTTATACCAATGTTACGATTAGTCCCCACTAATAGCAAAAATACCCTACCCTAATAGGTTTTTAAAGTCCTAGCCCTCTAGGTACTAGAACTTGCCCTGCAGACACGCCGTCCCCTACATTAGGCCTACTAATATGCCTGAACGGGTCATTATACTAATAAAATCCCCATAGAACAACAAAAGTACTTTTTTTGTGTGTTTTTTCCACAGTCACTCAAACCATAGAAAACTACCTAGATGGTCATCGATCAAGATCACTACTCCATTACAAGCATGCTTTACTAGGTTCCTCCTTTGATACTAATGTAATAGCTGGACCCCACTAACAGAATGGACACCCCACCATAATATGGATCCAGGTCTTATACCTCTAGGTAACACTAGATTCTCAAACATAGGTGGTACACTTCTTGGGGCCCACGAACATTCCCAAATAGGTCATCAGACTAATGTCTTTTCCCATATTAGAACACATTAAATTTAAAATGTGTTATTTACTCACTTGCACAAACCCGGGGAAACTTCCTAGATGATCACTGATCTTAATCACTACTTAATGCAATGCATGGTTAACTGTGGATTTCTAATATTCTTGGATCATGAAAAAAGAAACACCTTGTTAACATGAGTCATATTATTTAAAATATTAATCATTTAATATTATGGTGTTGTTAAATTACCCATAAATTGAAAAGTACAATGCCACTATTTTATGAATAAGCAATACAACTTAATCAATATGCCCTAATAATAAATAACAATCCATATTGAAAGAACATTCATATGGAATTTCAATACCTTCCATTGTAAAAATTATTATAATAAATATATAGAAATATATTGGATGTTATCATTATATTATATATTCATTGAAAAAAATATTCATCAAATTATTTTTTTATAGATGAAAATATTTTTAAATGGTCCCTGGATTATTAAATGATGAATATAGACTTTTTTTAATCCACTTTTTAAAAATATAAACTTTTATAAAAAGAATTTGAAAAAATTCCTTTGTCAAGAACCATGGAATCATGTAAAGGAATCTTCCAAATAACGATTATTCAATATTGTGGGAAATGTTTTTTATTAGGGGTAATTTAAAATAAATATTTCATTCAATATTTTTTAAAAAGTTCCTCATTAACAAAATAACAAAAATATTCATTTTGAACCATTTTTTAAAATATAAAAATGGACAATTTTTTTAATAAATCAATGTAAAATATTAAAAAAAATTGAATTTTTTTTAAAAATATAGACATAGAAGAAAAATCATCACGATCGAATAGAAAACAAAGTTAGTTTTCTTTATAAGAAATAATTTCATGTCTTGAGGACTTAAATATAAGAAATTGAATATAAAAATTTAAATATATATATATATAACTATAAGATAAAAAAAATATATGGGTTTGATTCTAGAAATATCAAATAAAAGTTTAACATAAACATAAAAAATCCCAAATAATGATGATGTTGTGAAATAAAGCCTTACCAATTTGATAAAATTCCTATCATGACCCCCATAGAAGAAATAACATCAAATAAAACTTTGAATACCATTAATATAAATATATTCATGACATAAAAAAGTCAAATAGGAAATTATATATGCCATATTCAGAAACAAGTGGTGAATATGGCATATGTATCACAGAAAAAAATAAAAGGAAAAAACATTTCCTTTGGTTTGACTTACATTATAAGTGCTTTTAACCTGCTATATAGTAAAATTAAAATAATTATTATTCTATAAAAACCATATAAATATATATAATATCATATATTATATAGTTATAACTTTTCAACACACATTAATTAACAATTTTTTTATTCAAATAATCATTTCCAATTATTGACTATTTGAATTTTCAGTAATGCTTTCGATTTGGTAGTTTCAGTCCTTGCATCTTTTTGATGGTTCTATCATCTCTAGAATATTAATCGGGGTATAAATATTATATATATTAATTATATACATATTAATAACCACCTTTTAAAAATACACATTAAAAATTAATCACATCACTTCGTGGATATAATGAACCTAAATCACACTACGAGAACTGGTGTGAAAATCATAAACATTACATTTCTAGATTTGATATTGATGAAGGTGGACCAATTTTTTTCATAAAAAACACTTATCATTAAAAGGAAACATTTGATCACTTACATACCAATGTACATTTTAGGTTTCTATTTTTATAGAATTAGAAAAAAATCATATATAAATAATACTCTTGTCTTTAAATGAAAATTTATCCACCTTAACCCATATTTCCATATTTAAAACTTATTCATCATAATCATCCATATGATACCCATATATAACTAATTAATTTAACATAATTACTGATAAATTGGAGAAAAAATCATAAAAAGTTTTATCTCAAATGCTCTGTAAGGGTTTATATTAAAAATTAAATTTCATCAGTGATAATAACATGAGAATTAGGGTATGATGAAATAATCAAAGTGAATGATAATAACATAATAGAACTAAAACCCATATATACATAGATATACTTAACATGTAAGTATGTCATAATTATTTAAAAAATTAAAAAATTCATCAGAATCAATAATCATGAGCCATTTGATATCAATATTGGTCAAATGAATCTTTTATAACCCATGGAAAGCATTAATAATAACAGTGTCTTGAGAAATTATCATCATATAACAATTAAAAATTGAATATCTAATATGGTCATCATCTATCTCTAGAGTACCCAATGCATTAGAATTATATCACATACCCATCTATCATTGGTATATAATGTAACGACCCATACAATGTTTATAATGGAACCACCTATCCTTATTTAAAAACATAACCGCCCATTACAATTTTATAATGAAACCACTAATAAATATAAAAAATTTATAAGAACATTATCATGAAAAAAATTCCCGATGACATTTTCCTAAATAAAGTATATAGATTTTACATTTCATCATAAAAACACTAAATGACCATAATTCCTTTCATAACATGATTAACATGGGGAAAAGAAATGGGTTCTATTAAAATCACATTGAAAAAATCACATACATCCTGCAGAATAATCATAATGATTTAATATAAAAAAAATATCTTAATAGAGCATAAGTAACCTCAAGGATTGTTAATTTTTATGAATGGAAATACCATTAAAATATAATTAATTTTTTTGAGGGAACTATCCTTTTAATTTTGAAAATCACGTTTAGAAATTAAAATTTCAGAAAATATGTTTAAAATTATTTTCATTAAAAAAACCATGGACGTCAAATATACAATATCAGTATCACTTACAAAAATACAAGATCAGTATCACATACAAATGAATTTATTGATATTTATTAAATAAATAATGGGGAAAAAATTAAACATTTTAAACACTTTAATAAATAATGGATACTAAATATATGTGGTTTAATATAATAATAGCATATTATATCTTTTGAAGTAATCTTGAAAATAAAAAATCATGAAAGAAAGGTTATTATAACGCAAATCATTTTCTACTTTGATAACACTTTAATCATAATCAATATAAAATAATAAATTCAAATGAACCATTAAAAATAATTAAAATAATAAAATTCATGATATGATACATAAAATAGGTTTAAGATACACCGAAAAAAATAATATATCAATATAACATAACTTTTGTCCCAAATAAGACAAATTGAGCTGAGAAATCATTACAATGATCATAAATTTGTAGTCAAAATTATTCCTTGAATTTATTATTCTTATCAAATATAAATAAATGTAAAAAATTATATATTAATTATAATATAACAAAAAATAATTTAACACATAATTATGTCTTCTGAAAATCAATATACAACTAATATAACCTAATGAATAGAAATTGAGTTATGAAATTCTTTACAACTTGGTAACTTAAACATAACATCCAATCTGATGAAATAATTAAAATTTATACTCAAAATATCATGATATGTGATGTATTAATTATATTACATGTATAATATATAGTATGTATTCCATATAAAAGGAATTAGGTGTATAAAATTAAAATATTCCACAATGAAAAAAATTAAGATGAAACCCATTACTGGTTTGGTAATCTCTGGATAAAAACTTGAATAAATATAGAACCTAATTTGGATTCTAAATCCAAGTAATTCTCATTAACATAATAATAAAATACATTCATCGGTAATAAATTCATAACATAGAAAAAATAAGTTGTTAATATGGAATATGTCTCATAGAAATAAAAAGGGAAACGAGAAACCCTTACCTTGAGCCTAGAAATTCTTTTTATTACGTTTATCTCAAGTATAATAAGATTGTAAATTATACTTAGATCATTTATTTTTTTTCCTCTTAATGAAAATCATAAAATTAATCAATTAAGTCTATGTTGGGAGTTTATAGGACATCCGGTTCCTTGATTCAAAACAGATTCGGTATATTGATTGTGGTAAAAAATATAACTATTTCAACACATATAAAATAATAATAATGTGATATTTATCATATTTTTTAGTTATATTATAATTTTGAGACCAATAATATAATATTTTAATGAATAATGACAATGTTATAATCCTGTAAGAGATAGGTTGTATGTATGCATGAATAATATTTTAATTTTTTAATGATTAGTATGGAATTAAGGAACATATTATTTTATCATTTAGTATTTCTAATAATATCATAAATTAAAAATTATTTCATTAAATATACTTATATATATATCATTCATTTTATTTAGTGATGAAAAATGATTCACATTTCTTCAGGCAGTAAGTAGTCCATATATATGCCCGAACGATGTTATCATTTTTTAGTGCAAGAAAGTATATAATATTTTATCTTAAATAAGTGGTATATATTTAATTAATATCTTAAATATTTCATTTATATAACATATATTCATTAAAATTATCCATATTACCATTCATCTAATGCTTTAGTGAAAATTGAATCTGATCACTTCGTGAGGTGGTAGTCCACAGGGCACAAGATTGACGTTATCGAATACCCCACAAAATGTAAAGTAAGGTGTATTTGATATCATTACTCTATACGAATAAATATGTTACTAATAAAACATATATAATTTAAATCCATCATTTTAACAATCATTCAGAGCTAATGATGGAAAATGAAGGACATCAGTTCATGAGGCGATAGTCTGCTGTACACATGATGGATGAATTCGTCACCCATTTAATAAAACATGGGATGGATTTTCGATATCAATTTAACATAAGAAAATATAAGTATATAAAAGATATTTGGGTTATTATATAGTATTTTAATAATAATTTAGTGAGGTTGAAGATAAAAAAACTAAAAAGCACGATACCTCATTATTAGAAAACATCCATAGGTAAGCACCAACATCATTATCAAGAGGGATTTATAATCAATCTAAGGAATCTAGGTCGTGGGGCTGAAAATAAAGAATATATTTGGTCATGTATTTTTGGATATAAATGTTTTTATGTTGTTTAACAATAGAGAAGTTGGGGTGGCCATTTTTATGTGAGGTGAGTGGTACACTTGTCATTTTAGAAATGAGAAAGGTGTACCCAGGGTTTTCACATTCCACAATGACCCAAAATGGATAATTCCCAAGAATTATACATCTTAATTTAGAAATATGGATATAAAATATATTTTAAACCATTTTTTTGGACATTTCACCCCTATATTTTGATCTTAACCCTCACCCCACCCCTACCCCAGTAAACCGGTTTTCACCTTAACCATGATAATCATTTTCTACTATTTTCACTATTCAATATGTAAAAAAACAAGTTAACATTATATGATAATATAAATTATTATTATTCCAAATATTTAATATATTTTTTCAAATTAAATTAATATAGTTGGTAAATTTGAATTTTAAAATTCAACCTGTAGTTTCAAAGAAAAATCTATTTTTCAAGAATTTATTTTTTAAGGAAAATATGATTCTATATTTAGTATATGAATAATAATACCCTTTTATGAATATAAAATAATATTTATTTATATATAATCTATAAATTTTGTTTTAAAAAATCAAATTATAGTGATTTTAATTAATTTAAATGGATAAACATTGTGTACGTAAAATATTTTTTAGAAATAAATATTTTTAAAACCAGTAATAAAATTTTTCTAAAATAAAATATATAGTTGATTAAAAAGTAATTAAGTGTATTTAATATAACTAAAGAAAAATTTATTTTCTTCAAATCATATTCGTAACAAAATTGGGACTTATAAATTATTTGATTAATTGAAATGAAAAGACATTTTAAAAAATCAGTATTTTTCCCTCTTTGGAAAAAAACTATATTTTTTGAAAAACCCCCAAAATTACGCCAAAATTAAATTTTGATATTATTCTTTAAAAATAATAATTTATTATTAAACAATAAATTTCATAAATTTTCCAAAAATAAATCATAACATTTTTCAGGAAAACTAATAAAAAACATTTTTGAAGAAAACATATTATTAAAGAATAAAGTTATTTTACTTAAAATTTATTGATTGATTACTATGAATATATATATAATTTATATTGAGTAATATGTTTTAATATATATATATATATCACAAATTCTTTAATATTATGCATACCATCCTATTTAATATCTAAGATATAATGGTTATTTATTTCAATGATTGTTTAAGCTCGGTGTTACATGTCACATACATTATTGAGCATTTTTTATTTTCTAAAATATCACGGTGTTAAATACTACTCAATTTAATAAATTACATCATTAAAATTTGAACATTACCTCTACATTATAATGTTTAACATTTTAAAATACCATTGTTTGAAACCCACATTATAAATAATGATAATAAAACATTATCTTGATAAGATAGAGAAGAAAATACAGAAGTCATATGGAATAACACATACTAGGTTTCCATATAAGAGAACATAGTTTGGAAGTGAATATTTGGTCATGGTATGAAATTTTAATTCCCAAATTATGATATTGAGTGATAGAGATCATTGATCCCAATAAAATGAATGATGAAGAGAAAGACGAAAACCACAGAAACATAAACTGATGAGGTGGGAAAATATATTCAATTTCACAAATATGATGGTAATAGTATTTTTCCAAGATTGTTATATTAGGGTTATGGAGTTAATTTACCATCTAAACTAACATAATAATGAAATATACCTACTTAATTAGTCTTATGTGATCCTTTAATAAATTTCCACCACAATCTCATATTTTTCTCCAATCTATAAGTATTAATGATGATTTGTTTCTAATCATGAATCACTAAAATATAAATTTAAAAGAACCAAATAACCATAAAATGGATAATATATCTATTCACATGTCTGAAAATTTAAAAAAAATCCAAAATGGTGTAAAAATGGTAAAACATTTTCCAAAATTACTCTGATCCTCTTCTGAAATGACATTAATCCCCTAATCACTATATCAATTTTCAATCTCAGGGTTATATATATGATAAAATATGGGTTTTGAAAATAAAATTTATAATTCTATTTCAATCTATTTAATTTAAAATAATGATTTCATACTAACCAGGACATCATGTAATCTTTTGGTAGGCATTTCACCCTTGTCATCCATCGGTTTGGGGTTCAAGTCCTCTAGCCTTTCCATATTTGATGGGTTATCACCCGACCTTAGGGTTTTCACTTTTCCAAAAATTATATCCATATAATGTTCCCATAAATATGTGGAACATTGATAAAAATTACTTAATTATAAAATATCATATAATACCTTGATGATAAAAATACCATTAATCTTATGAAAAGATAATTCCTCATAAAATAAAACTTCACACTGAACCAAAGTACTTCACAAAAACTAACCAAAAAAACATCACTGAAAATTTCATTAATCACATCAAAATTTCATTATATACAAACAGAAAAGGGTTTTCCATGATATGTACTTATGATTACCCTTAAACATATAAACACATGATGAAATCTATATCTATTAAGAAAAAATCACATGAAAACGTCCTAATTCCCAATGTTTTCTTAACCCTACTCTATTACCATCAATAAAGTCCCCGAACCTGAACTCTTTGATCAGATGCTAAAATTATTTAAGGAATTGATACTGATGAAGGTGTCCTAATTTTCTCAATCCAAAACATAAAATATCTAAATTAAATATTATATCACATAGATACCCAAGGATGTTTTGGGTTTAGAGTTATAGAAAATTAGGATAAACTCTTTCCTAAACAATACCCATGTCCATAAATGGTAATTTCTCCTATGTAACCCCTGTTTTATCATTTCACATTAAGTAATCATAATGATAAATTTTAAACCCTTATAGATATAATTCATTGAACATCATTCTTGAAAATATGGGGGAAAATTAGAAGGGTTATATTAGATTCTCATTAAGTGTAAACATTAATGATTGAATGTCATCAGTGAGAATAATATGAAAATAAGGGTATTATTACATGAAAAGGTGTGGGAACATAATATATGAGGACACATACCCATCTATACCGAGATCATAAAACATGAAAACATGGAATAAGGATTTAATAATGGAAAGAGTCGTTAAAATCAATAATCATCATCCATGTGATATCAATACTCATTAAAGGAACGATTATTCACACACATAGAGAATAATTAAAATGTATTGGTATTTTCGGAAATTATCTTAGTATCACTCATAAAAATGGAATAAATAATATGAATGACTTACATATTCATTGTACTCAAATTGTTGGAGGGCTATCATGGATCCATCCATCCTTGGTTTATAACATGACCACCCATCTATAGTGTATAACATATCCACCCATAATTTTTTAATAATTTAACCACCCATTATTAGCTTATAATAGAACCCCCAATCAGAAAAAAAAATTCTAAGAACTATATCATGAATAAAGTATATAGTTCTTTTATTTGATCACAAAACACACAAAATGAACATCATTAATTTAATTGCTTGATTAGCCCCTGAAAAATTGGGTTTCCTGACATTGTCTTTGAAATAATCATAGTAGATCTAGATAAATAACGATTATAATATCATTAAAAATAACCAAAGTGTAAAAGAATTATCAACAAGGTTTTTCCCATCTATGAAAATAAATACCATTAAAATATCATTAAAAACAATTCTGAGGAAAATAATCTTTTCATTTTTAAAATCACTTTTATAAAATAAAAATTCCAAAAATATTTTTAAAATAAATTTCATTTGAAATAACCATTGGAAATTATAAGGTAATTTTAGAAAAAACATAATGGTAATGGTGGTGGTAAAATATAATCATGATTTAAATTTTAAAAATAAACATTATATTCATACAATTTTTAAAGTGTGTCAAAAGTGATCTATTTGTAAAATGTTATGAAATTTCATTTTAAAATATTTTAAAATCTATTTCAAATATCAGGTAAAATAGTATTAAGAAAAAAATAATTATATAATGAACTTTTGAGAAAACATTTTAAAAAACGTGGATATGGAAGATAAAGATATTCAATCTAAAAGAAAATATAACATCCATAACGCTTTCAAACAAATTTGTTGAAATTTACTCAGTAAATAAGAAATAAAAATGAATTAGAACATTTTAAAAAAAATAATAATAATATAAGAATACATAGATTTTGTTCAGTAAAATAATACCAAATGATTTCTTATAAAATAAACCGTAACGTAAACAATCCTCGATGAAAGGTCATTGTAACATAAATCCTTTTCCACGTTAGTAACACTTCAATCAAAATCCACATGAATAAATGACATAAAATTAAATATAAAATATGATAAAAACATGTAAATTAATTACATAGCAAATAAAGGGTGAATTAAATACACCTCATAAAATAAAGTAAGTGTATTACATAATATATATACCAAAGAAGACAACATGAGATTATCAATCCTTATAATGATCATTACAATGATGTGTGTATTAATTAAAGAATCATTTATGTGTATCAAATTTAAATCCGCATAATAAAATTGAAAAAATATTATTATATAATAAAATTTAATTAAACACACATTCATTTGATAATAAAATAAATGGATAATTAATATAACCCAATGAAGATAAATTGAGTTACAATTTTTTTCCACTTCGTAACGTTCAATTCAAATCCCCATGGATGAAATAATTAAAATTAAAAAATTAAATATTATTATTTATATATAATTAATAATAAAAAATATAAAATGGAATTTATAGTCACATTATAAAATAAATATGGTACATAAAATTAATATATGCGTCAATGAAGGAAAATTGAGCCGAAGTTCCTTACTGCATTGTTAATCTATAGATCAAAACCTCATGAAAGAGATAACATAATATAGATTCATAAATAAAAATAATTTTCACAAAATAATCATAAAATAAATACATGTGTTTTATATAGACAATACAATAAAAATAAGTGAGGAATATTAAATTTTTCACACAGAAATAAAAAGTGATATGAGATACCCTTTCCTCAAATACAAGCATTCGTTGTATATCCTTTATGTCCTGAATAATAAGACTACATCAATTATTTAATTTCATAAGAAATATTTTAGATTTAATAAATTATACTTATATAATTAATTTTATTTTTTAATGACATATGCAAATAAAAAATCATTTAAGTCCCCATCAGGTGTTTTGGGGATGTTTGGTTCATTCTTTCAAAACGGCTTCATTGTGTTAATTATGGTAAAAGAGGTCATTGTTTCAGTATATACAGAATAAAAATCATGAATTATTTATCATATTTTTACAAATATTATACTTTTAAAACCAATCATGGAATATAGTTATGAAAAATTAACTGTATCACAATAATGGAGATGGTAGGTCGTATGTACACATGTGTAATGTTTTTATTTTTCTATGACCAATATAAAAAGAAGGTATATATTATTTTATATTTAAATAAGGATAATAGTATCATAAATACATTATTATTTATTTAAATATTCATATATATATCATCTATGTGATTTATTAATGAAAAAATAGTATCATCTCTTCATGGAGTCCATAGTCCACACAAACACACAAATGACATTACCATTTTTCCTGTAATAAAAAAACTATATATTATATTTTAAGAATTAAAAATATATCATTAATATCATAATTATTTATTTTATGTAAAATATTTTCATTAAATTTGTCATTTTTATCTTCTATGGTAATCATTAGTGAAAAACGGACCACATCACTTCATCAGGTCGTAGTCCGTTGTACACATGAGTGACGTTAACGTATCTCCCATGGAATGACAATTAAGAAGGTATATATGATATCATAAACAAATAAGTATAAATATGATACAAATATAATATATATATATATATACATTAAATCATATTTATAGCAATACATGAGAGTTTATTTTTCAAAAAGAACGACATCAGTTCAGGAAAGGGTAGTCTACCATACACAGGAATGAAGATTTTGTATCCAATTTAAAGACAAATGAAATATAATTAGATTATTACATTATCATAATAACATATAAATATATGAGAGATAATTTTTTTATTATGAAATCATAATTTATTAAAATTTTAAGGATTTGGGAGATGGAATAGATCAATAACACATGGTTAAGAATGATACCTCTTCATCGAACATCCTATTTAGAAAGGCAGAAAAATACTTATTAGAATAGTTTTATGATGAAAATAAGGTATTTTTGTCATGAGGTGGAAATTATTTATGATAATTGGGATGATAATTTTTGAGAAAAGAGTATTTGAATTTGGGAAGAGGAGAATAGAGCGGGTGACCTTTTATATGTGTCGTGAGTGAAACACTAATAATTTTTGAAAAGAAACAGGTATAAACATACATTCACAGAAAATAAGGCTTAAAATATAAATTTAATTATAAATAGACCTGATAAGGTATAAATATTTCTATATAATATATTTTATTAACGTATTTAGGTCATTTTAACAATTATACTTTTAGTTTAACCCCCTAGTAAACTCTTTTTTTACCTTAACCACAGTAATTAAATCTTTATGTTTTCACTATTCGTTATGGAAAAAATTAATTTTATATTATTAAACAATATAAATTAATAATATTATTAATAATTAGACCATTTTTTCAAATTAAATAAATATAATTTTAAAACGTTAATTTAAAATTAAACCTACATATGTGACAAAAAACTTAGTTTTCAAGAATTGTATTTTCAAGAGAAATAAGATATTATATTAACTCTATGGGTAATAATAATCATTATATTAATATCAATTAATATTTATTGAAATTTAATATTAAATTTTCACATAAAAAATCCATTATTAGGGATTAATTTAGTTATTTAAAATGATAAAACATTATATACATTATGAGAGTTTTTCGGAAAAAAAACATATCAATAATTTATATTAAGTGGCACATATATATATATATATAATAAATTATTTAATAATATTAATAACCACTAATTTAATAGCTAGTTATAATGGTTATATATTTCCCATATTATTTAAGCTCAATGTTGCGTATCGAATATGCTATCGAAAATAGTTTTATTTTCTAAAATCATAGGGTGTTATATTAGAGGTGGTAGTCCACACATATGTATGAGTGAAATTTTCATTCTCTGAATGAGTATAAGGATAATACAATAAAAGATATATTTTATTTATAAACTAAAATCTATTTCATAAATAAAATATAAATTCAGTAGTTCCATCATTATAACCTTGCAAGTTAAATAGTGATATAAATTGAATTACACTGCTACATGGAGACGACAATCTATATGTATGAACGAGTAATGTTTTCCAATTTAGTGGGATTGAAATTTGATGAATAATGGTTTTTAAAATATTATAATAAAAACTAGTTATATATGACGATTTTAAATTAATTATTTTATAATTTATACCATATATTTAGAGGAGGTAGAAAAATAATTTAGATTGAAAGTACCCATTTAATTATTCTAGGTATTCATTGTGAAACCTCATTTGTCTTACAAATTATTCCTTGAATGTATGGTATTTGAGAAATAAAATAAGCATAGTACATGAATATATAAAATATTATGGTATTAGTGTAGGTCATGACCAGGATAGAGTGGTAAAAACCTGTGAATAAGGGAGAAAAAGTGATACCCATTTACAAGTTTGAGAAAAGACACGATTGGAATAACCTAAAAATTTAAATAATATATACATTCTAATCTTGTAAATTAGAACCAGGGCACCCAAAACTCAAATAAAACATGTTATATGGTCAAAATAAACACAACCAATCAAATTTACATAGTTTGTTGATATATTTTATGCCTTATCTCTGAATTAAACCATTTTAACCCCATTTTAACGTTAATTGTGAAAAGATAAATTTTTTCCATGATAAATAAATTATGGGGCTAAAAAAATGGTTATTTTAGTAAATAATGTAATTATAATTAAAATTTGTTAATCAATTTTATCATATTAATTTGTTTAGGTATAAAAGATTACTTTTAATATAATAAAACAAAACTTGTGAAAAAATAGTTTTTAGGAAAATACATGATTTAAGATTAAAAAAATTTCCCCTTCAAACAAAGAAATAATTTTGTTTAAATGATTTTTTTGGTAAAATTATATATAAATTATTATTTTTAAACTTTCTTATCAAAATAGATATTAATGGATCTTTCCAAAATTTCTATTAAATGTATACCTAAAAATGGATTTTGATTTGAATAGAATATAACTTATCTTCACAAAAGTCATGCTTGGGTTCCCAAATTCAAAATAATGTTTAAAAATAACTAATCAACAACTTAAAAATATATTTTTATAAAAACACTCAATATTTGGGATTAATTCATGTCTTAAAGAGATTTTGAAGCCTTAACTCATACTTTTAACCTATGTTTTTCTTATTTTACCTAGGTGAACAATATTTCCCAAGGATAATATTCATGATAAAAAATAATATTAAACCAATTAAATAATAAGAAATAATATCATTAAAAATATGGAATCCATTTTAAAATATTCAAATTCTTATTATTAAAAGAAATTTATTTTATAAAAAGTTCACAAAACGAAATGAAACTGTTTTTAGACAAAAGTATTATTAGAGGCAAAACTAGATTTATTCTTATTCCATGACTATTAAAAACCATTAGATCAATGTAAATTTTAATTTGAATATTTAATTTATAAATTTCATTAGCATAATTAATCTTTACTCATTTAATTAATTAAGGTAAAAACATATTGACCACCAAAAAATAGTTTTATCCAAATGTTGTTTTATGTCAAAAAATGAACTTATGCCAAAATCAGGAGTAATTTTTGATTAATATTTAATTTATTATATTATAGATAATTAAATGATATTTATGTATCATTAAAATTAAATTTAGAAAAATTAATGGAACTTCAGGATTACCAATTTTTAAAAAAATAACAATTTAAAAAAAATGTAATTTTGAAATATTCTCTTAGAAATATATATTATCAGAAAAATCTGACCAAATCATGAATAGATAATACTGAAATTAATATTTCAAAAATTAAATAATTTTTCTAAATTAAAAATTTTAAAAATAGTGTAAAATAATCACATTTTTTTTCCAAAAAATGCAATAAATTTTTTTTTGATTCATAAAATGACTTTAGTGAAAATTAACTAGTTACTTGTTATGAATTACCGAAAACGTTTAAACTATTTCTAATGTTTATAAATATATTCCAAAAAATATTTATTCATATTCATACATCAAATTTAATTCCTAGGTTAAAATGGTCATATTTAATTAATAATATTTTTATCACAGATCATTGGATGCTCGATGGTGCATGGTATGAAAGCTATCGAGAATAATAATTTTTTTAAAAAAATGGAGTGTTAAATCCCACCACAAAAAAATTTCAATATCACAAGTCTTATCTCATTAATTAGGGGTACAATAAATTGAAATAACTTTATGGAAATCTCAAATTATTCAAAGGAATATTAAAACAAACTTACAAAATGGAAAGTTGGAAAGATAAATGTTACACAAAATAACACATAATCAATTTATTAGATAAGGAGAATAATATAAGGAATTAAAATATGGACATAAATGAGAAAGAACAATTTTCATGTAATAATAGAGAGTGATAGAGAACATGATCATGAAAAATTCAATCGCCACTAAACTATTAATCTGTAAGTTATAAAGAAATCCATCAATTTATTATAATTAAAGGTAAACTAATAACATTTTTATTTTAAGATCCATTTCTTAGAGTTTAGGGATTCATATAATAAAAATATATGGATCATAATAAAATATAATTAATCTATTTAATTAATGTTTCAATATTTTTGAATATTTAAATACGTTTCTATATCAGAATC
Source organism: Viscum album (assembly GCA_963277665.1). NCBI lineage: Eukaryota > Viridiplantae > Streptophyta > Magnoliopsida > Santalales > Viscaceae > Viscum > Viscum album. Next base: position 574,547,604 of record OY728151.1, read on the forward strand.
TATTGATTAATTACTAAGAGAATTTTTTTAATAATTGAATTAAAAAAAGAAGACACTTATAGATCATAATATTCATAAAAGAAAGAATATTTATCTCATTCATCTTTAAAAAAATATTATAAAAATTTAAAATAACACACAATATGAATGACCTTTCTTATGAATATGTGATACATTAATCGATATAAACACCGATATAAATATATCGACACATTAAGAATAAATTTATAATACCATTAGTTCATATATGTTTATTTTATTCTTCATATACTAATTCTTAATTATTTAAAACTACATAAATCCAAAATGGAGGATTATATCAAAGTCAAACATAAGTATAAAAAACATCTTTTAAAATTTGTAATATCTATGCATATTATTGAAGAATTCCCATTATATCCTCAATACAACTATAGTCCATTGAGGTTTTTTTGATTAGAAAAAATTTTCTTAGAGTTCTAGGGGATGATTCTATATTTTTTAAATATATAAAAGGGTGTGTATATTAAAAATCAAATCATTTAGTAGCTAACATTGAGTTTATGATCAATTTACATGCTATTAATCATAGTGTATTTCAACATTATATGTAGTAATTATATAATCATGGACTTCTCCCCATTGGCCTCTTTTTTATGAGTTCCCTTGATATTTTAGGCATTGGTTGGAATAATACCCCATCTATTTAAATTTAAATTACTGTACTTTAATGGATTATACCTTTCCCTTTAATACATGGAAATGATGTAATTTATCTCTATACTTATAAAAAATTATATTCCCTTCAATCATATACCAGGTTGTTTTATTCGACAAGTATGATGTGTTTGAAATTGCACTCTTCCCTTTTTCTTATTTTGCTCATTTCCCAATATATAATTATTAACCTCTCTCTTTTTCTCTTATTTTACATTAGAAATATAATACAGGGTGAATTTTCTCTCTTCCATGTGGGTACTTTATAACATAACTTAAAAAGATCAACATATTTAAGAGAGTAACACCCTTCAAAGGTTTGGTTGTATCCCTCCAGAAAAAAAATTAGTCTTACTCTCTAGAGTATATATGTATAATGCGTCATGAATATTTAATTTTTTTAATGTTTAATTTGAAATTATCAATACTTTACTCTTCCCTTTGTCCCAAATTTAAAAACATGCTTTCTAAATCACCTAGTTTCTCATGTTGATAGATTTTTTGTATATAATATCTCTAGAATGTTATGCCCTTCATTACAAAATATTTTCTCATCCTCTTTAGTGATTTTATTCAATGACACCTATTTATTAGAATCTATATTTAAATAAACCCTACAGTAATTACTTTTTCCTTTTCTTTATATACCTAAAATTTAAATATCTTTTAAAGGGATTCGATCCATTGTTCATCCACTAACATATTGGTAGTTATATTGAAGTATGGAGTTTTAAATTTTATAAAGTAGTCTGACATCATAGTATCTTACATTAAAGAATTTGGTTTCTTAATATAGAAAATTTGACTAGTCATAACATTCCCTGATATTTTAATAATCTATTTTGTTCCAAATCTAGTATTATAAAATCAATTTAGAGGAAAATTATTATATTGAATATGATTATACATTCCTTTTACATTAATTTAATCAGGTTCCCTTTAAAAATAATATAATACTCAAAATTATCCCATAATATTATGAATTATGGTTTTTAATTATGAATTATATGTAATACCTGGCATAAATAAAAAATTTATGAGTTAATATTATTATAATCATGATATTAGTATCATTGGGAATAAAATAAATTCTTAAAATTAATTTCAAATATTTCACAATGGTTTATAATGTCTGTGTGAGTCAACCCATGCATATCCCTCGAATGTTTTTGGCCAATTTTGTAGTCTTAGGCCCACTCATCGCACACCGGTGCTGATTGACTTAGTACCTAATCTTACAATTTCATATTTTTTTACCCCTATCTGCATTTTTACTATAACATTATTCCCTTTACAATATCTAGAAATTGATGTATTTATTAGGAAAATTAAACAATATAAACTTTACCCAAAAATTATGACATTATCATATAGTTACACTTATACCTAAAATATGTCACAGGGTCTTGCTCTCCAATTTATTTTTTTCTTAAATATAGTTCCCAAGGGTCCTACGAAACATGATCTAACACAAAAAATAACAACCACGATGCTATTAGTCATTGTATTGTGGTTATATTATTATTATTTCACTATATATAAGTGTTCTTATCCCAAGGTATTGAATGGTTTAGTGTTCTTGAAAAAAAAAGATATATTCTTGAATCATACATTTCATTTGAAACCATAAAATAAAATTTAGTATTTTCTTTGACAAAATAATTATTCACTCTATCGTATCCATGAATATCAATCATTGTATACTTCTTGACAACATTGAGAATGAAAATACTAAAAAGGGTGGTCTTATATTATTAGTATTGGAATGCATATATCAGAAGCTATCATAGAATAAATAACGAATGATTAATATTGAAGGAATAAATGGTGGTCTCATAATTCCATATAAATAATCACATTGGTTTTCAACTTATCTAGAAATATAATAACTATTACTATGATGACATTAATATCAATATGTGATTTCATAATTTTCTAATCCCTAATGTATAATTTTTTAAAATGTACAATCAATATCTCCTGCTAAGATATCTTACCCAAATTGGTAAGGCCTTGGATAAATACCCAACCTATTTTTTTTCTCATGACACCTATTGATGCATCAAGGTTTTATGTAATTATAATCCACACTAATCACTTAATTTTTCTATTTAATTTATTATATGAATAAATAATACAACTTAATCAGTATTCCAAAAAATAAATAATTATTTTTATGGGAAGAAATAAGATAAAAAATTTCAAAATATTCCCATGTAAAAATGATCATATTACCTTCAAATAAATATTTTTTGAAGGTATCATCAGATTATATCCTTTTAAAATAATAATATTATTCAAAGGATGTTGAAATATATGAAAATAATTTTAAAATTACATTGCAATATTTTTTGATTGAAATATAATTTTCAATTTGAAATCACTTATTTAAAATATAAGAATTTCTAAAATAATATGGAAAAAATTTATATTATAGAATGATAGATCATATACATTGTAAATAGTAGTCATGACATAAGTAGAATCCATCCATGATGTGTATAGTAAACAAAATTCATTCAGACCTTTGGTAAACTTTTCCTACTTTAGAAACGAGAAGAAGAATCATTTCAAACCATTTTAATAGAATTAAAAATTGGTAAAAATTTATTTAATAAATCATTGTATAATAGAATAAAAATTCTCGAAATAAATTGAAATAAAATATGGACATGGAAGAAAAATATTCCCAATCAAAAAGAAAATAATATTGGTTTTCCTAAAAAACATTATTTGAAACTCTTTAGTTCTTAAAGAGTGTAAATTCAAAGGAAAATATGTATTATATGTAGATAAAAATAGGAGAATAAAAATAGATGTGTTTTTTGATATAAATAACATTTTAATACCCCAATATAAAATTAAACATGTTCAATCCCAAATGAAGATGAGATTTTTAAATAAACCCTCACTACTTTGGTAAATATTGTATAGTAAACCCATTGAATAAAAAACATAAAATAAATTTTTAAATACCATGAATATAAAGGAATTAGTGAAATAATATTTCAAATAGGAAGTGTATACACCATATGACGAAATATGTGGTTAATGTAGAATATGTCCCATAGGAAAAAAAGTAAGACATGAAACCATTACATCAAGGAAAACATTCTTTTTAAGTTAAATTAGTATCATATATATTAAATTTAAATTTATTAAATATATTAAAAATAAACATATAAATACTTAAAACATAATATATAATGTACTTATACAAATTTAACATCTTTTTATTAATAATTTTGTATTCAAATTAATGTTTCTGAGTGTAAATTATTTTGTTTTTCATGTAAGTTTTGGTTCAGTAGTTTCAGGACAATGAAATTTATCATGGTTTGTTTATCTCCATAATTTTTATAATTTTAATAATATCATATATATTCATTATATAAATATTAATAACAAACCATTAATTGTTGACATGAAAAATGAATCTCTTCAGTTCATGGAGATAGTAGTCCACACGTATGCATGAGCGACATTATCATTTTTTTTGAAGAGTTAAAGGGTGATAAGATAAATGAAATTCTGTATTTATTGATTCATAACCATTTCATAAAGATATTATTTTTTTTATTAGTTCCATATTTATAACCATCCATGTAAAATGGTGGTGAAATACAAATTACACCGCTACATAGAGACGGTAAGTTCATCCACGAGTGTTTTTTTCACATTAGATGGGATATAAATGTGTTTAATAATTATTTTTTCATCATCATAAAAACAATTAAGTACATATAATTCTATAAAATAATTATTTTATATTTAATACCATATATTTATAAGAGTTAGAAAATAATTTAATGTACTCAGTTAAGATTTATACATCTTTGTTGATAAAACTCTTTTTCATACACATTAATCCCTGAAAGGATTTTATTTTGGGGAAGAAAAAAGATCCAAGAAATGTGTAAGGAATATATAATTCTATTAGAGTAGGCATTTGATGATATAGTGTGCTAAAAATTGTTAATAAGAAAGGATGTGAGGTTCCCATTTATAACTGATAGAATGGACAAACATCCAATTATATAAAAGATTAAATAATATATATATATATATATATCATAATCATGTAAATTGGAACTAATACACCAAATATTTAAATAATTTAATAAATATTGGAGATTAAATATATGTGGTTTAATAAAATAATATCATATTATTACTTCTAAAGGAACCTTGGACATAAAAAATCCCGAAAGAACAGTTATTTTAATAGAAATCCTTTTCTACTTTCATAACTATTCAATAATAATCCATATAAAATAATAAATTCAAATTAAACATTTAATTTAATGAAAATATGTAAATTCATGATATGATACATAAAATAGGTTTTATATAAACCTCATAATAAATATAGCTATATAACATAACTTTAGTCCCAAATAAGACAACATGAGATGAGAAATCATTACAATGATCATAAAATTGAAGTCAAAATTAATCGTTGAATTTATTAGGCATATCTAATATAAATACACGTAAAAATTTTATATTTTAAATTTAATATTATATAAATTAATTTAACACATAATGATGTCTTCTGAAAATCAATATAGAATTAATATAACCTAATGAATAAAAATTGAGTTATGAAATTATTTACAACATGGTTACTATAACATAAAATCCCATTAGGTAAAATAATTAATATTGAAACTCAAAATATCATGATATATGACGTATTTAAGATATTAATTGTATAAACTAAAGTATTTACGCCATGTTAAAGAAATTATGTGTGTAAAATTAAAATATTCCACAATGAATGAAAATATAGAAAAAAACCCATTACTGGTTTAGTAATCTTTGGATCAAAACATCATTAAATATGGATCCAAATTTGTATTCATAAATCCAAATAATTCTCATTAAAATAGTAAAAAAATACATTCATTGGTAATATATACAAAACATAGAAAAAATATGTGGTTAATATGGCATATGTCTCATAGAAATAGAATGGGAGATGAAAAACCCATACCTCAAGCCTAGATATTATTTTTATTCCTTTTATCTCATGTATAATAAGCCAATAAATTATAGATCGATAATTTATTTTTTTCTTATTAATGAAATTCATATAATTAATCAATTAAGTCTATGTTGGGAGTTTTTAGGACATCCAGTTCAATGTTTAAAAATAGATTCGATATATTGACTTTGGTAAAAACGATAACTATTTAAACATATAAAAAATAATAATAATGTGATATTTATCATATTTTTAAAATATATTATAATTTTGAAACCAATAATATAATATTTTAATGAGAAATAAAATACGTTATAATAATGGAAACTATAGGTTGTACATACGCATGAATAATATTTCAATTTTTCAATGATATGTGTATAATGAAGGTACATATTATTTTATATTTTAATAATAATAGTAATATCAGAAAAGAAAATTTATTTCATTAAATACACTAATATATATCCTTCATTTGATTTAGTGATGGAAAAATATTCACATTGCTTCATAGAGGCAATAAACCATATATATGCACAAACGTCGTTATCATTTTTTAGTGCAAGAATGTATATAATATATTATCTTATAAAAGTAGAAAATATTAAATTAATATCTTAAATATTTTATTTTTATAAAATATATTCATTAACATTATCTATGTTACCTTCCTTGTAAAGCTTTAGGGAAAATTGAATCTGATCACATTGCAAGGTGGTAGTCCACTGTACACAAGAGGGGGCATTATCGAATACCCCATAAAATGTAAATGAAGAAGGTATATATGATATCATAACTCTATAAGTATAAATATTTTACTAATATAACATATATAATTTAAATCCATAATTATAATAATCATTGAGAGGTGATGATGGAAAACAAAGGACATCAGTTCATGAGGAGATAGTCTTCCGTACACATGATGGATGAATTCATATCCCATTTGATAGATGATGGGATAGATTTTGGATATCACATTATAATAATAAAATATAAGAATATAATAGATAATTGGGTTATTATAAAATAATAATTTAATAATATTTTTTTGAGTTTGAAGATAAAAAAATAAAAATGCACTGTTAAGCATGAAACCTATTCATTATAAAATATCCTTAGGTAAGCACCAAAAGCCATCTCAAAAGAGATTTCTGATCAAACTAAGGAATCTAGGTCATAGGGATGAAACTAAAGAATATATTTGGCTAGTTATTTTTGGATCTAAATTTTTTTATGGTGTTAACAGTTGAGGAGTGGGGGTGGCTATTTTTATGTGAGGTGAGTGGCATAGTTGTCATTTTGGAAATAAAAAAGGGGTACCCAGGGTTTTCATATTCCACAATGACCCAAAATGGATAATTCCCAAAAATTAGACAACATAATGTTGAAATAAGGATATAAATTATATTTAAAAAAAATTATTGGCCTTTTTACCCTTATCTTTTTAGTTTAACCCCCCACCTCCACCCCCACCCCCGGTAAACCCTTTTTCACCTTAACCATGTTAATTAATTTTTAATATTTTCACTATTCATTATGGTAAAAAATAAGATAACATTATATGAAAATATAAATCATTATTATTCCAAATATTTAATCAATTTTTTCAAATTAAATTCATATAATTGGAAAAATTTTATTTTAAAATTCTACCTGCAGGTTTGAAGAAAAATCTAGTTTTCAAGAATGTATTTTTTAAGAAAAATATGATATAACATTAACTATATGAATACTAATACTCCTTTTATGACTATAAATAAATAATTATTTATATAAAATCAATAAATATTATTCTCAAAAACCAAATTATATATTATTTTAATTAATTAAAATGGATTAACATTGTGTACGTAAAACAATCTCTAAAAATAGATATTTTTAAAACCAAAAATAAAATTCATTAAAAATAAAATATAGAGTTGATTAAAAATTAATTAAGTGTATTAAATATAAATAAAGAAAAATTTCATTTCTTTAAATCATATTCATAAAAAATGGGACTTTTATATTACTTGATTAATTAAAATGAAAATAATTTTTTAAAAATTCAGTATTTTTCCCTCTTTATAAAAATTTCAATATTTTCTGAAAAACCCCCAAAATTTTATCAAAAGTAAATTTTTATATAATTATTTTCAAAAATAATTTATTTTTACACAATTAATTTCATAAATTTTCCAAAATTGTATTATAAATTTTTTTAAGAAAACAAATAATAATCAATTTGGAAGAAAACATATTTTTGAAGAATATAGCTATTTTACTAAAAATTTATTGATTGATTACTAGGAATTTATCTGTAATTTATATTAAGTAATAAATTTGAATATATATATATATATATCCCGAATTATTTAATACTATGCATTCCATCCAATTTAATAACTAGGTTATAATAGTTATATATTTATATGATTGATTAAGCTCGGTGTTGCATGTCACATACTGACTGAAAAATAATTTTTTATTAAAGAACCAAAATACATTTGAGGGAAAAGTGAGAAAACCCAAATTCAAATAAAATGTTTGACAAACCATAAAACAAAGACCAAACTAAAGGAACCATCCCTCCCTAGACAATACAAAAGATGTAAAACCCTCACCTGCACCTGACCATTAAGCAAGTTGTCCCCTATACGAATACACATGCCCAGAACCGATGGCCTCTCCATACCCTCTCAATCTTCCAAATTCCATCCACAGGTGAAGGTTATGCTCTGGTCCTCATCTGGAGTGGCCCCTCATAATTCTAACAGAACACCTCTAAGATACCGGTAAAAACATTATCTACTCCAAAAATTCACGCAGGCCAAACCAACATGCTTCCCAATCACTTAAAAGGTTCCACATATTTCATCAGAATCATTGAAAGAAAATTTGAGATTACCCGTAACCAGATCCCTAGACAACCTTCAGTATATGTAGGATACCTGGGTTCTTGGAACAGATAACAACAGGTTTTCAATATCATAATCCAGCTAGTCCTAGGTCTGTAAGTGCTCCTCAAGACTGATCTTCCATTTGATGAAACCTCCGACAAGAATCAAAATCCTATTTATCAACCCATGAGTATTGTTCCTCATTTAGGGACACATTTAAAGGTCTCCCCATCATCTTAGTAGCTTCCTTTTCTGACATATTCATAAAAAAAATTGAGGTGTTAAATCCAACTCACATTAATAAATTATATCCTTGAAATTTGAACTTTATCTCTGTATTATAATGTTTAACATATTGAAATACCATTTCTGGAAACCCACATTATAAATAAAGATTATAAAACATTATCTTGATAAGAGAGAAATGCAACTACAAAGGTCATATGGAATAACATAGACTAGGTTTCCATATAAGAGAACATAGTTTAGAAGTGAATATTTTGTCATGGAATAAAATTATAATTCCCAAATTATGATATTGAGTAGTAGAGATCACTTATCCCAATAAAATGAATTATCAAGATAAATATGACATCCACAGAACCATAAAATGGTGAGGTGTGAAAAGATAATCAATTTAATCAGTATAATGGTAATAGTATTTTTTCTAAGACACTTTTATTAGAGATATGGAATTAATTTACCATCTAGAATAATATAATAATGGAATATACCCACTTGATGAATCTAATTTGAGGCATTAATAAACTTCCACCATAATCTCATCTTTTTCTCCAAACTATAAGTATTAAGGACGATTTTTTCTATTCCTGAATCACTAAAAGAAAATTTTAAAGGGACAAAATAACCATAAAATGGATAATAAATCAATTTCACCTGTCTAAATTTTTTAAAGAAAACCAAAATGGTGTAAACATGGTAAGACGTTTCCCAAAATTATAGTGATCCTCTACTTAAATGAAATTAATACCCTAATCAGTAGATCTCATTTCAATATAATGTTTATATATATATGATAAAATAGATGTTCTGAAAATAAAATTTGTAATTATGTTTCAAACTATTTAAGTAAAAATAATGATTTCATACTAACAAGGACATCTCATAATCTTGTGGTAGGCATTTCACCCTTGTCATCCTTCGGTTTTGGGTTCAATTCCTCTGTCCTTTCCATATTTTATGGGTTATAACCCAACCTTAGGGTTATAACTTTTCCCAAAGTTATATCCATATAATGTTCCCATAAATATGTGGAACAACGAAAAAAATTACTTTAATTATACATGATCATATAATACCTGGATTCTACCAATTCCATTAAGCTAATGAAAAGATAATTCCTCATGAAATAATAATTCACAATGAACCAAAGTGTTACACAAACACTAATCAAAAAACATCTCCAAAAATTTCATTAATCACCACCAAATTTCATTACATAAAAACAAAAAAGTGATTTTTATGATATGAACTTATGATTTCCCTTAAACATATAATCACATGACGAAATATATATCTCTTAAGATAAAATCACATGAAAATATCCCAATTACCTATGTTTTCTAAACCCTGCTCTATTACCAACTATAAAGGCCCTGAACCATCAGTCTTTGATCCGGTGCTAAAATTATTTTAGGAATTGATACTTATGAAGGGGACCTATTTTTCCCAATATGAAACATAAAATATCTAAAGAAAATATTGGATCACATAAATTCCCAAGGACATTTTGGGTGTAGAGTTATAGAAATTTAGGAAAAACACTTTCCAGAAAAATACCCATATCCTTAATTGATAATTTCTCCCATGTAACCCTAGTTTTATTATTTTAGATTAAGTAATCATAATGATCAATATGAAACCCTTCTAGATATAATTCATTCAACATCATTCTTGAAATTCCAGGGGAAAAAAACCTAACTAGGGTGAGGTTAACTACTCAGTAAGGGTAAATACAAACAATTTAATTTCATTATTGATAATAATATAAAAATAAGGGCATTATTAAATTAAAAAGTGTGTGAACATAATATAATAGGACACATACCCATCTATACCTAGATCATAAAACATGAAAACATGGAATATGGATTTAATAATGGAAAGAGTCGTCAAAATCAATAACCAACTTCCATGTGAAATCAATAATCTTTAAAGGAAACATTTTTCACACACATAAAGAATAATTAAAATTTAATGGTATTTTGGATCATTATCTTACTATCACTCTTAAATATTGAATAAATAATATGGATAACATCCATATTCATTGTACTCAACATATTGGCGGGCTATCATGGACTTATCCATAATTGGTTTATAACATGACCACCCATCCATAGAGTATAACATATCCACCCATAATTTTTTAATAATTTAACCACCTGTACTTAGTTTATAATAGAACCACCCATCAATAAAAAAAATTTCCATGAACCATATCATGAATAAAGTATATAAATATTTTATTTGATCATAAAACACTCAAAACAGACATCATTCATTTCATTTCTTGATTAGCCCATGAAAAATTGCGTATCATGACAATCTCTTTGAAATAATCATAATAGATCTAGTCAAATAAAGATTATGGTATCATTAAAAAACAACTGAATTTTAAAAGAAGTATCATAATGGTTTATTCCCATCTATGAACATAAATACCATTAAAAGATAATTAAAAAAATTCTAAGGAAATTAACCTTTTCATTTTGAATATAACTTTTAAAAACATAAAATTCCCAAAATATTTTTAAAATACATTTCCTTGGAATAAACCATGGGAAATTATAATTTAATTTAAGAAAAATAATGGTAATGGTGGTGGTAAATGATATTCCTGATGTAAATTTTAAAAATAATCATTATATTCAAAAAAAAATTAAAGTGAGTCAAAAGTGATCCATTTAGAAAATTTTACGAAATTTCATTTTAAAATATTTAAAAAAGAAGGAAAAAGATCATGTAAAATAGTATTAGGAAATAAATTAATTATATAATGAAATTTTGAGAAAACATTTTAGAAAACTTGGATACAGAAGAGAAAAATATTCAATCTAAAAGAAAATATAACATCGATAACACTTTCAAAAAATTTATTGATATTTACTAAGTAAATAAGAAATAAAAATGAATTAAAACATATTAAAAACATTAATAACCTGATAATAATAAATATATTTTATTAGTAAAATAATATCATATGATGTTCTATAAAATAACTCTAAACATAAACAATCCTGAATGAAAGGTAATTGTAACATAAATCCTTTTCCAAGTTAGTAACACTTCAATAAAAATCCCCATGAATTAATACCTGAAAATTAAACATAAAATATTAAAAAATTGATGTAAATTAATTATATAACACATCATGGGTGATATAAATACACCCTATAAAAGAATTTATGTGTATAAAATAACATATATACCAAAAAAGATAACATGAGGCGATCAATCATTATAATGATAATAGCCGTGATATGGGAATTAATTAAAGAATAAGATATGTGTATAAATTTAACTCCATATAAATCATTTTAAAATACTTAATAATATAATAAAAATTAATTAAACATGCAATCATTTGATAATAAAATCAATTGATAATTAATATAACCCAATGAAAAGAAATTGAGTTATAAATTTTTTTACCACTTGGTAACGTTCAATTCAAATCCCCATGAATGAAATAATTAAAATTAAAACATTAAATGTTTTTATTTTTATATAATTGATGATATTAAATATAAAATTTAATTTATACACACCATGAAAAATAAATTAAGTACATAACATTAATATATGCCTCAATGAAGTAAAATTGAGATGAAGTCCCTAACTGCACTATTAATGTCTAGTTCAAAACCTCATGAAAGAGATATCATAATATGGATTCCTAAATCAAAATAATTTTAATGAAATAATCATAAAAAATAAATGAGTTTTATATAGACTATACAGTAAACACGAGTGGGGAATATTAAATATGTCACACAGAAATAAAAAATGAGATAAGAAACTGTTACCTCAAATAAAAGAATTACATTTATATCCTTTATGTCCTACATAATAAGTTTACATCAATTAATTAATTTAAAAAGATCTCTTTTTGGTTTAATAAATTATACTTATATTATTTATTTTATTTCTTTTTAATAACATATTCAAATAAATAATCATTTAAGTAATCATTAGGAGTTTGGGGGACATTTGGCTCATTCATTCAAAAAGGCTTCACAATGTAGATTATGGTAAAAGTGGCCATTATTTCAATATAAATAGAATAATAATCATGAACTATTTATCATTTTTCTCAAATATTATACTTTTAAATCCAATCATGGAATATGGTTATGAAATCATAACTACATCACAATAATGGAAACAGTAGGTCATATGTACACATATGTAATGTTTCTATTTTTCTATGATCATTATGGAAAGAAGGTATATATTATTTTATATTTAAATAATAATAATAGTATCATAAATACCCTATTATTTATTTAAATATTCTTATATATATCATCTATGAGATTTAGTGACGAAAACATATTATCGTCGCTTCATGGAGGCTGTAGTCCACACGTATGCAGAAACGAAATTATAATTTTTCTATAATAAATAAAAAAATATTATTTTTTAAGAATGAAGAATCTAGCATTAATATCATAATTTTTTATTTTATGTAAAATATTTTCATTAAATTTATCATTTTTAACTTCCATGTGACTCATTAGTATTAAACGAACTACATCACTTCATCCGGTGGTAGTCCGTTGTACACATGAGTGACGTAATAATATCTCCAATGGAATGGTAAGTAAGAAGATATATATGAGATCATAAATAAATAATTATAAATATGTTAAAATTTTAATATACCTATATATATATATATTTTAAATCCATAATTATAGAAATACTTGAGGGTTTATTTTGGAAAAATAATGACATTAGTTCGCAAAAGGGTTGTCTACCATGCACACGAATGATTATTTTTTATCCTATTTGACGAAAGAGGAGATAGATTTATATTATTACTTTAACATAATAACATATAAGTATAGGGGATATAATTTTTTTTGTTATGTAATAATATTTTAATAGTATTTTAAGGATTTGGGAGACGGAATAAAACAATAACACACAGATAATAATGATACTTCTTCTTCGGACAACCACTTTATATAGTAACAAAAATACTTCTTAGAAAGGATTTATTATAAAAATAATGTATCTATGTCATGAGGGGGGATGTATTTATGATAATTGGGATGATAATTTTTGGGAAAATAGTATTTGAATTTCTAAATAGGAGAGTAGAGTGGGTGACCTGTTATATGTCTAGTGAGCGGAACACCAATGATTTAAGAAAAGAAAAAGACATAAACGTACTTTAACAACAAGGCTTAAAATAGACAGTTATTTATAAATAGACATGATAAGGTGTAAATATTTCAATATAATATATTTTAGATATGTTTTTAGGTCCTTTTAACAATTATAACAGGGAGAATAAAATAAAACATGTTAAACACAATAATAAATTTTGGAGAATATATTTATGTGGTTTATTAAAATAATATCATATTATATCTTCCAAAGTATACTTGAACATAAAAAATACTGAAAGAAAGGTCATTGTAACCCAAATCCTTTTCTACTTTCATAACTCTTCAATCATAATCCATATAAAATAATAAATTCAAATTAAACATTAAATATAATGAAAACAATGAAATTCATGATATGATACATAAAATAGGTTGTAGATACACATCATAAAATAATATAGATATATAACATAACTTTTGTGTCGAATAAGACAACTTGAGATGAGAAATCATTACAATGAAAAAAAAATTGAAGTCAAAATTAATCATGGAATTTATATTGCTTATAGAATATAAACACATGTAAAATAATTTAAATATTAAATATAATATAATAAAAATTCATTTAATATATAATGATTTCTTGTGAAAATCAATATAGGAGTAATATAACCGAATGAATATAAATTGAGTTATGAAATTCTTTACAACTTGATTACTTTAACATAAAATCCCACTGGATGAAATAATTAGAATTGAAACACAAAGTATCATGATATATGATGTATTTAAGATATTAAATATATAAGCTATAGTATATATTCCATGTAAAAGAAATTAGGTGAATAAAATTAAAATATTTCACAATGAAAGAAAATTGAGACGACCCCATTACTGGTTTGGTAATATCTGGATCGAATATTAATTAAATATGGAACCTAAATTTGCTTCATAAATCCAAATAATTCTAACTAAAATATTAAACAAATACATTTGTTGGTAATATATACAGAACATAAAAAATAAGTTGTTAATATAGAATATGTCTCATAGATATTAAAAGGGAGTTGAGAAACCCTTCCATCGAGCCTAGAAATTATTTTTATTCCTTTTATCTCAAGTATAATAAGCCTATAAAGTATACTAAGATAATTTATTTTGTTTCTTATTAATAAAAATTATATAATTAATCAATTAAGTCAATGTTAGTAGTTTTTAGGACATCATGTTCATTGTTTCAAAAAAGATTCGGTATATTGACTATGTTAAAAAGATAACTATTTTAACATATATAAAATAATAATAATGTTATTTTTCATATTTTTTAAATATATTATAATTTTAAAACAAATTATATAATATTTTAATGAAAAATGAACTATGTTAAAATTATGGAGATGGTAGGTTGTATGTACGTAGGAACAATATTTCAATTTTTCAATAATGAGTATGGAAAGAAGGTATATATTATATTATATTTTAATAATGATAATAATATCATAAATGAAATATTATTTCTTTAAATTTACTTATATATATCATTCAAATGATTTTTTTATGAAAAATATTCACATTGATTCATGGAGGCAGTAGTCCATATAAATGCACGAACAACATTATCATTTTTTTCAAAAAAGTATATGACACCTTATCTTATAAAGTGGTAAATATTTAATTAATATCTTAAATATTCCATTTATATAACATATATTCAATAACTTTAACCATATTACCTTACATTTAATGCTTTAGTGAAAATTGAATCCAATCACTTCTCCAGGTGGTAGTCCGATGTACACAAGAATGACGTTATCGAATACCCCATAAAATGTACAGTAAGAAGGTATATATGATTTCATAACTCTATAAGTATACATATATTACTAATATAACATATATTATTTAATTCCATCAATATAATTATCCTTTATAGGTGATGATGGAAAATGAAGGACATCGGTTCATGAGGTTATAGTCTATCGTACACATGATGGACGAATTCATATCCCATTTGATAGAAGATGGGATAGATTTAGGATATCACATTAATATAATAAAATATAAGTATAATGGAGATAATTGGGTTATTATATAAGAATAATTTTATAATATTTTAGTGAGTTTGAAGATTAAAAAAATAAAAATGCACAATTAAGCACGATACCCCATCATTAGAAAACCTCCATAGGTAAGCACCAATAGCCTTCTTAGGAGGGATTTCTGATCAAACTGAAGAATCTAGGTCATGGGGATGAAAATAAAGAATATATTTGGTTAGGTATTTTTGGATTCAAATGTTTTTTATCATGTTAATAGTAGAGTGGGGGTGGCT
Source organism: Viscum album (assembly GCA_963277665.1). Lineage (NCBI taxonomy): Eukaryota > Viridiplantae > Streptophyta > Magnoliopsida > Santalales > Viscaceae > Viscum > Viscum album. The sequence continues at coordinate 574,563,861 of OY728151.1, forward strand.
ATTTTTATGTGAGGTGAGTGGTACATCTGTCATTTTGGAAATGAAAAATGTGTACGCAGGGTTTTCACATTCCACAATGACCCATAATGAATAATTCCCAAGAATTAGACATCATAATGTAGAAATAATTATATAAGATATATTTAAACCAAAATTTTTGGACATTTCAGCCATATATTTTTAGTTTAAACCCCACCCCACCCCCACCCCAGGTAAACACGTTTTCACCTAAACCATAATAATTTATTTTTACTATTTTCACTATTCATTATGGTAATAAAAATAAGCTAAAATTATATGATAATATAAATAATTATTATTCCAAATATTTAATATATTTTGTAAAATTTAAATCGTATCATTGGGAAATTTTATTTGAAAATTCATCATGAAATTTCGAAGAAAAATCTATTTTTCAAGAATGTATTTTTTAAGAAAAATATGATTTTATAATAACTATATGAATAATAATACTCATTTAATGAATATAAATTAATATTTATTTATATAAAATATATAAATTTAATATTAAAAAACCACATTATATATTGTTTTAATTAATTAAAATAGATAAACATTTTGTACGTAAAACTGTATTTCAAAAAATATATTTTTAAAACCAAAAATAAAATTATTTTAAAATCAAATATAGAGTTTTTTAGAAAGTAATTAAGTGTATTAAATATAAATAAAGAATAATTTATTTTCTTTAAATCATATTCATAAAAAAATGAGACTTTTAAATTACATGATTTATTGAAATGAAAATCCATTTTAAAAGAAATCAATATTTTTCCCTCTACCAAAAAATCAATATTTTCCAAAAACCCCAAATTTTTCACCAAATGTAAAATTTGATATTATTATTTAAAAAACGAATTTATTTTTACACAATTAATTTCTGAAATATTTCAAAAATTAATTATAACATTTTTCAAGAAAAGAAATAAAAATCATTTTTATAGAAAATATATTTTTGAAGAATAAAGCTATTTTACTGAAAATTGATATATTCATTACAATGAATATATCTATAATTTATATTGAGTAATAAATTTTAATATATATATATATATCAAAAATTCTTTAATATTATTCATACCATCCAATTTAATATCTTGGTTATAATGGTTATATATTTCAATGATCGTTTAAGCTTGGTGTTGCATGTGACATAAATTATTGAACATTGGTTTATTTTTTAAAATATCGAGGTGTTAAATCGTACTCAGTTTAATAAATTACATCCTTGAAATTTAAACTTTATCACTATATTATAATTTCTAACATTTTAAAATACCATTGTTAGAAACCCACATTTTAAATAAAGATAATAAAATATTCTCCTGACAAGAGAGACAAGAAACTATAGAGGTTATATAAAATTACACATACTAGGTTTCCATATAAGAGAACACAGCTTGGAAGTGAATATTTGGTCATGGTATAAAATTTTAATTCCCAAATTATGATATTGAGTGATAGAGATCAATTATCCCAATAAAATGAATCATTAAGAGAAAGATGAAAACCAAAAAACCCTAAACTAATGAGGTGTGAAAAGATCATCAATTTCATCAATATGATGGTAATGGGATTTTTTTCAAAGATTAATTTATTAGAGTTATAGATTTAATTTACCATATAGACTAATATAATAATGAAATATACTCACTTGATGAGTCTAATTTTATCCTTTTATAAACTTCCAGCGTAATATCAGCTTTTTTTCCAAACGATAAGTATTAATGATGATTTTTTTCTATTCATGAATCACTAAAATAATATTATAAAAGGACCAAATATCCATAAAATGGATAATAAATCCATTTAACATGACTGAAAATTCTATAAAAACCAAAATGATGTAAACATGGTAAGACGTTTCCCAAAATTATAATGATCCTCTACTAAAATGAAATTTATCCCCTAATCACTAGATTACTTTTCAATCTCAGTGTCATATATATGAGAAGAAATATGTTCTGAAATTATAATTTATAATTTTTTTTCAAAATATTTATGTAAAAATAATGATTTCATACTAACCAGTACATCAAAAAATCTTGTGGTAGGAATTTCACCCTTTTCATCCTTCAGTTTTGGGTCCAAGTCCTCTGGTCTTTCCATATTTGAAGGGTTATCACCCAACATGTGGGTATTCACTTTTGTAAAAATTATATCCATATATTGTTTCTATAAATATGATGAACATCCATAAAAATTACTCTAATAATAAAATATCATATAATACATGGCTGTTACCAATACCATTAATCTTATAAAAAGATAATTCCTCATAAAATAAAACTTCACAATGAATCAAAGTGTTACACAAACACTAAACAAAAAAAAATCACCCAAAATTTCATTAATCACCTAAAAATTTAATTACATAAAATCACAAAATGGGTTTTCATGATATGAAATTATCATTACGCTTAAACTTATAAACACATGATGAAATCTACATCTCTTAAGATAAAATCACATTAAAACATCCCAATTCCCAAAGATTGCTAAACCCTACTCTATTACCAACTATAAAGGCCACGAACCTACACTCTTTGATACGGTGCTAAAATTATTTTCAGAATTGATACTGATGAAGGTGACCTAATTTTATCGATCCAAAACATAAAATATCTAAAGAAAATATTTGATCACATGCATACCCAAGGACATTTTGGGTTTAGAGTTATAGAAAATTAGGAAAAACTATTCCCTAAACAATACCCATGTCCTTAAATGATAATTTCTCCCATGTAACCCATGTTTTATTATTTAACATTAAGTAATCATAATGATCAATATGAAACCATTCTAGATATAATTCATTCAATATCATTCTTGAAAATTTGGGGAAAATGAAACATAACAAGGGTTAGGTTAGATTCTCATTAAGGGTAAACATTAACAATTGAATGTCATCAGAGATAATAATATGAAAATAAGGGTATTATCACAATATAAAGTATGTGAACATAATATAAGAGGACACATACCGATATATACCTAGATCATAAAACATGAAAACATGGAATAAGGATTTAATATTGTAAAGAGTCATCAAAATCAATAATCATCATCCATGGGACTTCAATACTCATTGAAGGAAACATTTTTCACACACAAAATTAATAATTTAAATATATTGGTATTTTAGGACATTATCTTAGTGTCTCTTTGAAAAATGGAATAAACAATAATGATTACTTCCATATTCATTGTACATAATATATTAGAGGGCTATCAAGGACTCCTCCATCCTTGTTTTAGAACATGACCACCCATGCATAGTTTATAACATATCTACCCATAATTTTTTAAAACTTTAACCTCTCATACTAAGTTTATAATAAAACCACCCATCAATAAAGAAATTTACAAGAACCATATCATGAATAAAGTATATATTTCTTTCATTTTATCATGAAACACACAAAAAGAACATCATTCATTTCGTTGCTTGATTAGACCATAAAAAATTAGGTTTCATGAGAATCTATTTGAAATAATAATAATAGAGAATGATAAATAATGATTATTGTATCATTAAAAAATAACCAAAGGTTTAAATATGTATCATCAAGGGTTATTCCCACCTATGAAAGTAAATACTATTAAAAGATCATTAAAAACAATTCTAAAGAAAATAAACTTTTCATATTGAAAATCACTTTTAAAAACATAAAATTCCTAGAATATTTTGGAAATACATTTCATTAGAAATAACCATGTGAAATTATAAGGTAATTTTAAACAAAAATAATGGTAATGGTGGTGGTAAAATATATTTGTGATGTAAATTTAAAAAATAAACATTCTATTCAAACAATTTATAAAGTGAGTCAAAAGTTATCCATTTGAGAAACATTATAAAATTAAATTTAAAAATATTTTAAAAACAAGGTCATAAATCATGTAAAATATTATTTAAAAATAAATTAATTACATAATGTACATTAGAGAAAACATTTTAGAAAACATGGATATGGAAGAGAAAGATATTCAGTCAAAAAGAAAATATAGCATCGATAACACTTTGAAACGAATTTATTGATATTTACTTAGTATATAAGAAATAAAAATGAAGTAAAACATATTAAAAACATTAATAACTAGATAAGACTAAATATATTTTTTTTCAGTAAAACAATATCATATGATTTCATATAAAATAACCCTGAACATTAATAATCCTAAATGAAAGGTAATTGTAACATAAATCCTTTTCCACATTAGTAACAATTTAATAAAAATACCCATGAATTAATAACATAAAATTAAACATAAAATAATATTAAAACATTTAAATTAATTATATAACACATCAAGGGTGAATTTAAAACACCTCATAAAAGAAGGTAAGTGTATGACAGAACATATATACCAAAGAAGAAAACCTGATATGAGCTATCCTTATATTGCTTGAATGGCCTGCATGCCTTCATTTATAATGATTTTTTATAACCCTATTCTCAAGGGATGAGGGGGAACCCTTATAGGGCCCTTAAGCTCATTGATTGCACAAATCATAGGCTTAGGAGATTACATGAACTGAAGGACTTAGGAAATTCAAACAGACTATCTACAAGGAACTACCCCTCCCCAGAATCTACATCCTGATAGTAGCTCTCCGCCTTTCGTGACTATCTATTTAGGCTTCCCGTGCAAGCATAGGCCGGTACATATGGCATAGCCATACCTTCTCATTCTGACAATCCATTTGGCTCTACTCTAGTGAGTGCACCTGATCTAAATCGGTTATGTGTATCTAATTTAAATCCAAATAAAACATTTTAAAATACATTATAATATAATAAAATTGAAATAGACACACAATCATTTGATATTAAAATCAATGGATAATTAATATAACCCAATGAAGAGAAATTGAGTTATAAATTTTTTTACCTCTTGGTAACATTCAATTCAAATACACATGTATGAAATAATTAAAATTGAGAAATTATATATTATTAATTATATATAATTCATGATATTAAATATAAAATGTAATTTATACACACCTTGTAAAATAAATTAGGTATATAACATTAATATATGCCCCAATGAAGGAAAATTGAGTTGAAGTCCCTTACCGCATTGTTAATCTCTAGATAAAAACCTCATGAAACGGATAACATAACATAGATTCATAAATCAAAATAATTTTCATTAAATAAGTATAAAATAATGACGTGTTTTTTATATAGATCATAGAATAAAAAAATGGGGAATATTAAATTTGTCACACATAAATAGAATGTGAGACGAGAAACCCTTAACTCAAATAAAAGCATTCGTTGTACCTCTTTTATGTCCAATATAATAATATTACATCAATTATATAATTTTTTAAGATCTATTTTTTGTTTAATAAATTATACTTATATTATTTATTTTATTTTTTTCAATTAAATATTCAAATAAATAATCACTTAAGTCCCCATCGTGTGTTTTAGGGACGTTCGGTTCATTCTTTCAAAATGGATTTGCTATGGTGATTATGGTGAAATATGTCATTGTTTAAATATATACAGAATAATAATAAAGAATTATTTATCATATTTTTATATATATTATACATTTAAAACCAATAATGGAAGATGGTTATGAAAAATTAACTACATCACAATAATGGAGACGGTAGGTGGTATGTACACTTGTGTAATGTTTCTATTTTTCTATAATAATTATGGAAAGAAGGTATATATTATTTTGTATTTAAATAAAAATAATATTGTCATAAATAACTTATTATTTATTTAAGTATTTCTATATATATAATCTATGTGATTTAGTGATGAAAAAATAGCATCATCACTTCATGGTGGTCGTAGTCCACATGTACGCACAAACGAAATTATCCTTTTTTCTGTAATAACTAAAACAATATATTATAATTTAAAAATGAAAAATATATCATTAATACCATACTTATTTATTTTATGTAAAATATTTTCATTAAATTTTACATCTTTATCTTTAATGTCAATCATTTTGGAAAAACAAACTACATCACTTCATCATGTGGTAGTTTGTTGTTCAAATGAGTAATGTTATCGTATCTTCCCTAGAATAGTATGTAACAAGGTATATATGATATCATAAATAAATAAGTATAAATATTTTAAAAATAAAAAAAGATATATATACTTTAAATAACTAATTATAGCAATACTTGAGAGTTTATTATGGAAAAAGAATGACATCAATTCGCGAAAGGGTAGTCTACCATACACACGAAAGCAAATTTTGTATCCTATTTGACAAAAGAGGAGACCAATTTTGATTATTATATTAACATAATAACATGTAAATATATGGGAGACAATTTATATATTAGGTAATAATATTTTAAGGATTTGGGAGATTTAATAAAACAATAACACATGGTTAATCATGATACCTCTTCTTCAGAAAACCTCTTTAGATTGACACAAAAATTCTTCTTAGAACAGATTTATGATAAAAATAAGGTATATGTGTCATGAGGTGTCAATTATTTATGATAATTGGGATGATACTTTTTTAGAAAAGAGTATTTGAATTTGTGAAGAGGAGAGTAGAGTGGGTGACCTTTTATATTTGTGGTGAGTGGAACCCTAATAATTTTTGAAAAGATAAAGTTATACCCATATTTGCATAAGAAAGAAGGGTTATAATAGACAATAATTTATAAATACACATGATAGGGTCTAAATATTTATATATAATATATTCTATATATGTTTTTAGGTCATTTTAACAATTATACTTTTATTTTAACCCCTTAGTAAACTCTTTTTCACCTTAACCATATTAATTAAATTTTTAATGTTTTCACTATTCATTATAGAAAAAAATTAATTTTAACTTTTTAAACAATATCAATTAATATGATTATAATTAATTAATCAATTTTTTAAAATTGAATTCATATAATTATAAAATTTAAAATTGAAATTAAACCTTCATATGTGACAAAAAATCTAGTTTTCAAGAATTGTATTTTTCAAGAGAAAGAAGATATTATATTAACTCTATGGGTAATAATAATCATTCTATTAATATGAATTTATATTTAATTGAAATTTAATATTAATGTTTCACATAAAACTACATTACTATGGATTAATTTAGTTAATTAAAATGGTGAAACATTTTGTACGTTATAACAGTTTTCGGAAAAAAGCCGTTTTTAATCCCAAAAAAACAACTTAAACTAAAATCCAAAATAAAGATAATTGACATGTAATTATATAGATGAATTATACCTAAATAAAACATTTGTTACATTAAATAATATTAATAATATAATTTAAATTTTTAATTACTCAATTTAATGGAAAAATAAAATTTTTACAAAAAATTGTATTTTAAGTATTTACTAAAATATCCACATTTTCTGAAAAATAACAAAATTTAACCGAAGGTAAATTTTAGAATGTATTTTTCAAAAATGAAGTTGATTTTATTAATTAAATTTTCTTTAATTTCTAAAAATTCATTTAATTTTTTTTTCATGTAATGAAAAAAATTTTTTGTTGAAGAAAACATGATCTTTAATAATAAAATTGATTTACAAAAATGTGATAGATTTTTTAAAAAGAAAATATCAATACATTATAATAAGTGGAACATATATATATATAATAATAATAATAAATAATTCAATACTATTCATAACCACTCATTTAATATCTATTTATAAAGTTACATATTTCATAGATTGTTTAAGTTCAGTGTTCCCTGTTGAATATGCTATCAAACAGAGTTTTATTTTCTAAAATCTCATGGTGTTATATTATAGGTGGTAGTACACACATACACATGATAGATATTTTCATTATCTAAATGAGTATAATTCTAATACTATTAAAGATATATTTTATTTATTTAATGATATTTATTTCATAATATTCATATAAATTTATTAGTTTTATCATTATAACCTTACAAGTAAAATAGTGATATAAATTCAACTACACTGCTACAAAGATACGATAATCTATATAAATGAATGAGAAATGTTTTCACATTTAGTATGATGGAAATATGATGAATAATGGTTTCTAATATATTATAATAAAAATTATTTATATTGAAGATATTAAATTAATTATTTTATAATGTATACCATATATTTAGAGGATGTAAAAATTAATTTAGATTAAAAGTACTCATTTAGTGATTCTAGGTATTTATTGTGAATCCTCATTTGTCTTACACATTATTCATTGAATGTACGGTATTTTCGGAAATGAAATAGGCATAGTACATGTATATATAATATATTATGGTATTATTGGAGGTCTTGAAAAAGATAGGGCGGCAAAAAACTGTGAATAAGGGAGAAGAAGTGATACCCATTTACAAGTGTGAGAAAAGACACGGTTGGAATATCATAAAACATTAAATAATATATACATCCTAATATTGTAAATTAGAACCAAGGAACCCAAAACTCAAATAAAACATGATATATGGTCAATATAAACACAACCAAATACATTTAGATAATTTGTTGATATTTTTTATGCATTATCTACTAGTTAAACCAATTTTACCCATTTTAACATTAATTGTAATAACTTAAATTTTTACCATTATAACATAATTATGAGGCCAATAAAATGGTTCTTTAACTAAATAAAGAAATAATAATTAAATTTTTTTAATCAATTTTATCATATTCAATTTATTTAGGTATAAAAAATTACTTTTAATATAATTAAAAAAATATATGAAATAAGATTTTTCAGGAAAATACACGATTTAAGAGTGAAAACATTTCCACTTAAAAACAACATATAAGTTTGTTTACATGAGTTTTTGTGATAAAATAATATAGGAAAGATTTTTTTAAAACTTTTTTTAACAAAATAAAGATTAATGGAAATTTCCAAAATTTATATTAAATGTAGACATAATAATTGATTTTGATTTGAATATTATATAACTTATCATCACAAAAGTAATTCTTTGGTTCCCAAATTCAATGTAATGTTTAAAAATAATTATTCAAAAACATAAAAATATATTTTTAATAAAACCCTCAATATTTTGGTTTTATTGATGTTTTAAATAGATTTTGAAGCCTTACCTAATACATTTTACCAATTTTTTTTTATTTTACTGAGGTGAAAAGTATTTCCCAAGGTTAATATTAATGATGAAAAATTATACTAAACCTATTAAATAATAATAACTACTATCATTAAAAATGTGGAATCCATTTTAAAATATTCACTTTCTATAATTAGAATAAATTTTTTTTATAAAAAGTTCACAAAACGAAATGAAAACTGTTTTTAGAAAAATAAAATTATTAAACATCAAAATAGATTTATTCTTATTCCATTCCCATTAAAAACAATCAGAAAAATGTAATTTTTTTGGAATATTTAATTTATAAATTTCATTAGAATAATTAATCATTACTTGTTTAATTAATTAATGTAAAAACATATTGTGCACATAAACATAATTTTAGCCAAATGTTTATTAAATCATAAAAATAACTTATGCCAAAATCAAGAATAATTTTTGATTCCTATGTAATTTATTATATTAAAGATAATTAATTTATAATTATGTAACTTTAAAATTAAATTTTTAAAAAATTAATGGAACTTCCTAATATCTAATTATTTAAAAAATCATAATTTTAAAAAAATTGTTATTCTTAAATATTCTTTTAGAAATAAATATTTTCAGAAAAATCATACAAAATTAATATTAGATAATACTGATATTATTATTTTAAAAATTAAATTATTTTAGTAAATTAAAATTTTTAAATAAACTGTAAAATAATCATAATTCATTCCACAAAATTTAATAAAACTATATTTAATTATAATATGACATTAGTGAAAAATGAATAGTTACTTATTATGAATTACTCAAAACATTTAAATTATTTAGAATTTTTTTTAATATATTCCAAAATATATTTATTTATATTCATACAGCTAATGTATTGACTAGGTTAAAATGGTCACATTTAAATCGTAATATTTTATCATAGATCGCTTAATGAAATATGTTTAATGGTTAAAAACCTATCTAGAATAATATTATTATTTTTTAAAAAATGTTGTGTTAAATTCCCACACTAAAATAATTTCACTTTCATAATTGTTATCCCAGAAATTAAAGGCACAATAAATAAAAATACCTTTATAAAAATATCACATTATACAAAAGAATATTAAAACTTACTTTGAAAATAGAAAGATGGAAACATAAAGGTTACTCAGAATTACAAATAATCAATTTCTTAGATAAGGAGAAAAATACCAAGAAGTTAAAATATGGACATAAATGAGAAATAAAAATTTCCATGTAACAATAGAGAGTGATATAGAATATTATTATGAGAAATGTAATGGCCACAAAATTATTAATCCGTAAGATATAAAGAAATCCATCAATTTATTAGAAATAAAGGTAATATAATAACATTTATATTTTAGGATCCATTACATAGATTTTAAAGATTCATATACTATAAAGATAGAGAACATAATAAAATATAATTAATTGATTTCTTTCATCTTTCAAATATTTTTGACTATTTTAATAAGTATTTATATAAGAATCTAATGATTAATTACTAATTTTTTTTCATAATTGAATCACAAAAATAATCCATTAATATATCATAAGAACCATGAAAGAAAGAATATTTATCTCACTCGTCTTTAAAAAAATATTATAAAATTTTAAAATAACACTCAATATGAATAAACATTCATGCGAAGATGTGATACATTAATCTATAACAACACCCATAAAAATACATCAATACTTTAAGCATAAATTTCTAATACTATTAGTTCGGAAATATTTACTTTCTTCTTCATATACTAATTCATATTTCTTAAGAACTAATTAAATCAAAAAATGAGGATTATATCAAATTCAAACATAAGTATAAAAACCATGTTTAAAAATTGGGAATATCTGCACATATTATAAGAGAATTCCCATTATATCCTTATTATAACTAGATTCCATTAAGGTGTTTTTATTAGAAATATTTTTCGTAGAGTTTTAGGGGATGGGTATATGTTTTTAAAATATATAGAAGAGTGTGTATATTTAAAATCTAATGATGTAGTAGCTATCATTGAGTTTATGATCAAAGTACAAGCTATCAAACATAGTGTATTTCAAAATTAGATATAGTAATTATATAATCATCGACTTCTCCACATTGTCCACTTTTTTAAGAGTTCCCATGATTTTTTAGGCATTGGTTGGAAACGTTACCTATCTATTTATATTTAAATAAATTCACTTTAATGGATTATAACTTTCCCTTTAATTCATGGAAATCAAATAATTTATGTCTATAATCATTGCAATATTATATGTTATTAAAGAATGTACCAGGGTGTTTTATTTGACAAGTAACATGTGTTTGATATTAAACTCTTCCCTTTTTTCTATTTTCCTCATTTTCCCAATATATAGTGATTAAGCTCTCTCTTTTTATCTTATATTTCTTTTAAAAAATAATACATAGTGAATTCTTTCTCTTCCATGTGTGTAATTGTTACCATAACTTCAAATGATAATTTTTTTTAAGAGAGTAACACCCATTGAAGGCTTGGTTGTAGCCCCCCCAAAGAAAAAATTTAGCCTTACTCTCTAAACTACATATGTATAATTCATCATGAATATTTCAAATTTTTAATGTTTGATTCGAATTTAGAAATACATTCCTCTTTCCTTTGTGCCAAATTTAAAAACATCATTTTCAAAATAACCTCATTTCACATGTTGAATGTATTTTTTATATAAAAACCTTATAATATTATGCCTTCCATACCAAATATTTTCTCATACTCCTTTGTGATTTTATTCAATAACCCATATTGATTGGAATCTATATTTAAAGAAACCCTACAAGAATTACATTTCACTTTTCTTTATATCCCGAAAATTTAAATATCTTTTAAATGGATTCAATCCATTGTTTAACCACTAACATATTGGTAGTTCTATTGAAGTATAGAGGCTTCAATTGTATAAAGTAGTCTAACATCATAGTACTATACATTAATTTTTTCTCTTAATATAGCAAAGATGACTAGTCATAACTTTCCCAGATATTTTAATAATCTATTTTGTTCAAAATCTAGTATTATAAACTCTATTTAGAGGAAAATTATTATATATATTATTATTATCCATACGTTTTACATTCATTAAATTTTTTTCCCATTCAAAATAATATAATACACTAAATTATACCATAATATTTTGAATTATGGTTTATAATTATGAATCTGGTGCAATGCCTGACATAAATTAAAAATATATGAGTTAATATTCTCATAATCATGAGATTAATATCATTGGGAATATATAAAAATCATAAAATTAATTCCAAATATCTCATAATGGTTTTTAAAGTATGTGTGAGTCAAACCAAGCATATCCCCTAGGAGTTTTTGGACAATTTTGTAGTCTTAGGCCCACTCATTGCACACCGGTTCTGATTGACTTAGTACCTAATCATCAAATTTCATATTTTTTACCCCTATCTACATTTTTACTATAACATTATTCCGATTCCAATATCGTGAATTTTACATATTAACTAAGAAAACTAAACAATTACAACATTACACAAAAATTATGATATTATCATATAGTTAAACTTATACCTAAAATATGTCACAGGGTCTTGTTCCCCAATTTATTTTTTCCTAAAATATAGTTATCAAGGGTCCGGTGAAATATTATATAATACATACTATAACAACCCCAATACTATTCGTCTATGTCTGGTGGTTACTTTAATATATCTTCACTAGATATATGTGTTCTTAACCCAATGTATTGAATGGTTTAGTGTTCTTGAAAAACTAGATACATTCTTGAATCATACATTTCATTTGAAACCATAAAATAAAATATTTTATTTTATTTGAGAACATTATAATTAATTATATCGTATCCTTTCATGTCAATCATTGTATACTTATTGACATCAGGGGGAATCGAAATAATAAAAAGGGAGGTCTCATATTTTTATTAAGGGAATGCATATATCAGAAGAAATCATAGAATAAATAAGGAATTATTAATATAGAACTAATAAATGGTGGTCAAATAATTCCATATAAATAATCACATGGGTTTTCAACTCATCTTGGAATATAATAACTATTACTATAATGGCATGGAAATTAGTATATAATTTTATATTTATGTAATACCTAATGTATACTGTCTTAAAACATACAATCAATATCTCCTGCAAAGATATCTTACATAAATAGGTAACACCTTGGATAAATACCCAAACTATTTTTCTCATGAAGCCTATTGATTCATCATGGTTTTATGTAATTAAAATCTACAATAATCACTTAATATGTCCATTTCATTTATTATATGAATAAACAATACAACATAATCATTATTCCAAAAAGTAAATAATTATTTTTATTTTAATAACTAAGATAAAAAATTTAAAAAATTCCAAATTAAAAATGATCATAATCCGTCCAAATAAATATTTTTGATGGTATCATAAGATTATATCATTTTTAAATCATAATTTTAATCAAAGGATGTTGACATCAATGAAAATAATTTTAAAATTCCATTGGAATATTTTTTAGGGAAATATAAATTTCAATTTGAAATAAATTATTTAAAATCTAATAATTTCCAAAATAATAAGGAAAAAATTTATATTATAGAATAACTGATCCTTGTTAAGTAATATTCAAAGTAAATAGTAATCATGATATAAAGAGAATCCATCCATGCAGTGTACAATAAATAAATATTTCATTCAAACCTTTGGTAAAATTTTCCTATATTGGAATGTGAGAAGAAGATTCATTTCTATCCTTTTTATCAAAATTAAAAATTGGTAAAAATTTATTTAATAAATAATTTTACTATAGAAAAATTATTATTGAATGAAATTAAAAATAAATATGGACATGGAAAAAAAATTTCCCAACCAAAAAGAAAATAATATTGGTTTTCTTAAAAAATATTATTTGAAACTCTTTAGTGCTTAAATAGGGTGAAATGAAAGGAAAATATGTATTGTATGTAAATAAAATGAAGCTTATAAAAATAGATGTGTTTTTTGATATAAAGAAAATTTAAATAACACGATAAAAAATTAAACATTTTCAATCCCAAATGAAGATGAGATAGTGAAATAAACCCTTACTGCTTTAGTAACTTTTGTAAAATAAACTCATTCAGTAAAAAGCATAAAATAAAACATTAAATACCTTGAATATAAAGGTATTAATGAAATAATATGTAAAATAGGAATTGTATACACCATATGATGAAATAAGTTGTGAATTTATAATATATCTCATAGGAAAAAAAGTGAGGCTGGAAAACTTTACAAAATAGAAAACTTTCTAGTTAAGTTAATTGTGTATCCTATTGAATAAATTTAAATTTACTATACTTTTAAAAAATAAATAGATATATATTTATAATATAATACATAATATATTTATACCATTTTAACGTTTGTTTACTAATAATTATGTATTCAAATTATTATTTCTGAGTGTTAATTCTTTTGTTTATCATTTAAGTTTTGGTTCAGTAGTTTCAGGCCATACATATTTATCATGGTTCATTCATCTCCATAATTTTTATAATTTTTATAATATCATATATATTCATTATATAAATATTAATAATCAACCTTGAATTATTGAAAGAAAAAATGAATCTCATCAATTCGCCGAGATAATAGTCCACATGTACACACGAGCGACAATATCATTTATTTGAAGAGTAAAAGGGTAATAAGATAAATGATATGTTGTATTTATATATTCATAATTATTTCATAAAAATAATTTTTATTTATTAGTTCTATATTTATAACCATCTAATTAAAATGGTGATGAAAAAAAAATTACACCACTACATGGAGACGGTAAGTTCTACCAAGGGTGTTGTTTTCACTATTGATATGATAGAAATATGTTTAAAAATTATTTTTTAATCATCATAAAAACAATTAGTTACATATAATTTTATAAAATAATTATTTTATATTAAATACCATATATTTATAGGAGTTAAAAAATAATGTAAAATACTCAGTAAAGAGTTATAAATTTTTGTTGATAAAACTTTTTTTCTTACACATTAAGCCTCGAAAGGATTGTATTTTGGGGAAGAAAAAAGATCCATGAAATTGTTAATCAATATATAATATTATTAGGGTAGGTATTTGATGACATTGTTTGCTAAAACTTTATTAATAAGAGAGGATGTGAGGTTCCCATTTATAACTAATGGAATGGAAAAACATCATATTATATAAAATATTTAATTATATATATATATCATAATCATGTAAATATGAACAAATTCACCCAAAATTTTAAAATAATTTGTTATCGGGCTTTCAAAACTCATATAATCAAATTTGGGAGATTTTTATTATATGTAATGCCTTATATCCTAGTTATAATACATTAAACGCATTTTTAAATTAATAGTGACAACATAATGTTTTTACAAGATATAGTAGTTATTTTAAAAAATGGTACTTATATATAAATTACACTATTATCCCAAATTTTAAATTTATTTTATTAGAATTAATTTTTATAGGTAGAGAAAATTAATTTTAATATAATAACATAAAACAAATGAAAATTATTTTTTAGAAAATACCAGATCTAAGATTAAAATTCATTTCACCTTAAAATCAAGTCATAATTCAGTATCCAAGAGTATTTGGTTATATAATATAAAGAATAAAATATTTATAATAATAGAGAAATCCAAAACAAAAAGGAATCTTTCAACCATGTCATTAAATGAAAATACCTAAAAATAGTTTTTAGTTTGAATAAAATATAATTTACCTTCAAAAAAGACATTATTGGGTTCCTCAATTCAAAATAATGGTTTAAAATATGGAAAATTTACTCTTTAATCCTATATATGGTAGAATAATATTTATTAAATATGATAAATGAGTTTTCTAAAGAGATTTTGAATATTTACCACATAGTTTTAACCTAGATTTACATATTTTTCTAAGGTGACAAATATTCACTATGGTTAAAATTAATAATGACCACAAGTTAAATTGGAAATATTAAATTATTATAGTCATTATAATTACAAATAATAAATATTTTATAAAAAAATTAAATTTCTATTAGTTTTTGAAATTCATTTTATAAAAAGTTTGCAAAACTCCATGAAAACCATTTTTAGAATAATAGTTTTTTAATAACAAATAGATTTGTTATTATTTCACATCTAGTTAAATGAATAAAATGAATATAATATAAAATAAATTACATGAATATCTAATAAATAAGTTTCATTAAAATATTTAATCCATAATTATTCAATTAATTAATAAGATAAAAAATGCTCTAATAAAACGGTTTTTTTGAAAAAATTTGTTTTTAAACCCCGAAATGAACTTATATCAATATTATCTATAATTTTGATTATAATGTAATTAATTAGATTTTATATAATTATACAAAACTTATGTAATTTTAATATCAAATTGAAAATATAATTAAAATTTTTTATTACTTTTTTTAATGAAAAATTGATAAATTTATAGAAAAACAATATTTTAACTATTCACATACAAAAATTCTTTCTAGAAAAATAAAAATTATACAAAAAAAGGTGAAAATAAAAATTTTATAAAAAAGTGAAATTAATTTTATGAAATACAATTTCTAAAAATATTATAAACTATTTCTAATTTCATTAAACAAAATTCATGAAAAATATTTTTGGAATATAAATTCTTTGAAGCCTAAATCAATCTTACTGAAAATTGAGTACATTTTTATTATAAATCAATCAATATAATTTAATTATATAAAACATATATACATATTTTTTTCTAATGGGTTTATTCCTATTCATTTTATAAATTTAATGGGTATGTTTTAATGATCACATTGAAATAATTATATTTTTATCCTAGTTATCATAATGATTAGTGTTACATGTTAAGAAATCTATCATACATGGTATTAATTTTAAAAAACATCCTACTGTTAAATTTATAGTTTTCTTTGAAAAGAAGATGGATCCACGAATTTTATTTAATTATTCGAGTCCTATAAACAAGTAGTAAATTATTGATGTGAAAAAAATTCATGCCTTTATCTTCTTTTTAATGAAAATTAACCCCTTAATTAATCTAAATCATTATTAATTTTAAAAAATTGTTGTTGTTTTGAGTTTAAAATTTAATTGATAAATAGATAAATTAATTTTTTTATATTTTTAATAATTTTTTCAATCAATACAAATCCATACATTAATTTTTGGATTGTATAATTTATTTTATTAAAGAATTTTTATTTTTAATTTTATTATTTTTACCAATTATTTAAAAAATATAAAAAATATATGAATTTTAAAGTATGATTAACCATGTTTCAATAATTTTTGATTTACCCTTATGAGTCGTAAGGGATCTGAGTGAAGGTCGCATGCTATGTAAGTTCATTTCCACATGGATAGAGAGTTGTCCCAAGGTCCCACTTGAGCAAATGTAATGGTTATTTCATTTCTTTTTTAGTTAAATAAGGCCTTTTTCCTACCTTAATAATGTTATAAACTTATCCAACAAATCTCACCATCCAATATACTACAAGATTCAGCATAATCATATGCATGATAGAATAAATCAACCAAAACACTTTCAAGCACTCGCAGACAACCAACTATAAGAAGGAAAATCCAATGATTGTGAGTACTAGTCAATGTATTCATTTGACAGTATGAAAAATATTAAAGCCATTGTGATACTCCACTTTATATGAAAAAATACCATAAGACATCAATTAAAGTTACCACAATCCATCTATCGGCCAAAATATTTTCATGAAAGACAATTTAACATGTACATTGTGTTTTACCAAATGCTTGACCTATTGGAGACTCACTTAACATGGGGAGTACACATAAGATATTTCATAAATGTATAATGATAATTTTATAGGCCTCATAATGGTTCTACTAAAATAAAAAGGTTTCCAAAATGTTATTATGATATTCTAAAGGCTTTGTATGGGTAAAACAATCTGCATAAAGATTAGATAATCACTCCAATTATTGAATAAGGGTCATCTACATATCTCAAAATCCTATTAAGGGTTTGTATTACTTCATAAGAGTTACATAAGGGATATTAATTTTTTTCAACCACATCAGGATTAAATATAAGCATTATAAAGGTAGTATACCCAATTCTAGGGTTGTATAATTGTTATCCACGGTTCACTAGATATATATATGGGTACAATTGAGGCTTTCAATGCAACATAATTTTCACCAAGAGGATAAGTAAAGGAATAAAATTGATGTTGTAGAAATGTCGCGGTCACTTGAACTGAAAGAGATCAATATATGGGTTGTTAATTCATTAGGGGGAAAATATGATTTCCGAAAATTTAAACAACTCGACCTAAAATCACGATCATTTCAATATCTCTTTTTTGGGTGATTTAGGGAATAAAATATCATGATTAACACAAGATTATAATATCATGGAAAAAAGAGACACCAATTTATGGGATAATGAAGTAGTTAGAAGATTCGTGATTCCCAATATTGAAACTTGAGAAATTTTCACAGAGTAAGTCATAGAGGAAATAATTTGGTACTAAAATTGAGAAATTTCTTGAGGAAAAATGAATTATTTATTATGAATCATGTGAAATGTGATGTTACTGTATTAATGGTTCATATAATATCAATAAATAGATATATAATCACATAAGATATGAAGTTGGTATCTTGATACGTTGATCATATAGAACTACTATGTTTTCTTTTTTTCATTTAATTTTGTTATAATACTTTTATAATGGCACACTAAGACATTAACAATCATTTCCAAGATAATTCCACCATTTCCTATTACTGAATTCTATTCTTTAATTCTTAATAAACAATGTTAATTATATGGATGCTTTTAATTGTTTTAATAATCATAGGATTCTTCTGACCCAATATTTTAATTACTTCCACTCTCACTATAATAATTTCATAAATTTGACACTTTTTTCACTTATCAAGATGTGGTGGTTATAGGTGGGTAGTTTGGATGGTCCTTAGAGATATTTGGGAACTATGATAGAAATGATTAGGGAATTTATGATCACTATACTCCCTTATTTAAGCTAGAACAACTTGGTGAGAGATATAAATTAGATCAGGTTTGATTAGTGAAGGAATATAGAAACAACTTGAATAATTAAATACAAGAATGAGGGGGTAATCTAAGTTTAAACCACCTTTTCCAAAATAATGTTTAATACTAACCCAATTCAACCATTGTTTTCACACACCAAAAAACATTAAATAATTGAATAACACACCTAATTTACACTCTTCTATGGACACAACCCATGCCCCACTAATACTAAATTAATTTGGGTTCCAAATATTGTTTACTATAGGCCTAGTGACACACCTCTTATCAACATGGATCTATTTCTATGGAGGGTAGCAATATGTTCCGATATTATTTAAAATGATTCCATCATAAAAAATGATATTATTCATATGACATCAATAGTTTTTATTTAGAGGTTGAATGAACTATGATGGAAGGAATATGGTATTTAATAATCACTAAAGATGTGTAGAGAGAGTTTTCCAAAAATCCTTTAACTAACAATCGTCTTCATAAAACTCTTCCAATAGAGTTAATATATGTATCAAAAATATGAAATATAATATTTCTAAATGAAATAGAACTTATAAAGAATTATATGAATCATGTTTTAATAATAATAACCAACTTCAACAAGAAAATAATAATCATAAATCTGAGCCTAGAACCATAATGTTTGGATTTTTAATCAAATTTCATGGATTTTCTATAGAATATACAAAAAGAAACTTGAGAGACTTTAATTAATTTAACTGTAACATCACTACATAAGTATTAAAAGAGTCTCATTTTATCAATAATTAGCTTTCATTATCTATTGAAGGATTGACTAAGGAATAGATCTACAGCCTCTACTCAGGAGAGATAAACACCAAAGATGAACTATAGAATGCCTTAATTAGGAAATATTTTTCTATATTAAGTTATATTAAACATAGGATTGAGATATATGGAATCAATCATGACTGTGGAAAACCCCTTTATGTGTTTTTTGAAATAATCAAGTGGTAATATTATATTATCCACACTATCACTATAAAGAGTATTATTTCCAAATATTGTTTTTATCAAGGATTGATGGAAAATGACCATCACCTCAAGGATTATTCGTTTTTAAGATCACTTATTGATAAGTATCCTATTGAATTCTAATAACTGATTGATGAGATATGAAAAAAAATCTTATCAATTTGGTATAAATAAGAGAGTACGTGTGGTAAATTGTTATAAATATCCTTTATTTTAAAAATAAATATAATACCTATCCTCTCTTTTGACTCAATATGTTTTAAACATGGTTCAATAGAACACAACATAAACACCCCTTGGGATTGAAAACATCACACTCCAAAGAGGACTACACTAATGGTTTCCCTCAAACTCAGGGAACTGATAACTTTGATTCAATTTTCTACAAGAAATTATAGTATAAACCAACCTACAATCAAAAATTCATATATTATTCCAAAATTAAATATATAGAGAGAACTAAAAATCCTAAAAATCAGTATGCAGTTTCTTTTTCAAAAAATGTTTTAACAACTACCCTTCTAAAGTGGCAGTTCCATGACCAATAAATCAAACCAGCAAAGGAAAACCAAATAATCCTTTATAAAAGTATTATTGAAGTATCTTATTAAGTCTCAAATAAGATACAAAAATATACTCAACAATCACATGTCAATATTAGAAGAGAACAAATGATAGTATCACCATATTATGACTACAATCAATGACATAAAAATCATGATTCAAGTAAAATTTTTACTCCATCAATTTATAACCCTTTCAGGATTTTTTGTTCTATTGTACATACTATTATAAGTTATCTTGAGAAAAAAATGAAAAATTAACATCACAATATAAGTCCAGAAGTATATAATCCTTTGTAATAGAAGAATATGTTACTAAAGGATATCCTGCAAAGAAAGTATATTTCAAAACACCCCAATATAAGAAGGAAGATGGAAAATACAAGTCAGAATACCAATATCATCCCTAACTTCCGTTCCTTGTAAGGGAAAAAACATTTTAAAATAAGTTGAGAAATATGAAAACCCATAATAAATTTTGTCTCGTAATTAAATGACCTATAAAAAATATTACATTAATGTACATTCCTATGATATTTTAGGTTTATATTTTTAGATGATTAAGAAAAAACAGTAACTAAATTACCCATTTTTTTCAACTAATTGGTATTTTTATACTATACAAGATACTATTTAATCAATAATATGTTCTCAACATCTCTTATTATTTTCTCCATACACGATACACATCTAGGAACATCATCCAAATTTATTTTATTCATAACCTATGGAAATGGAAATTTAATAAGGGGTGTTCTTAGATTCTAATTAATAGTAAATATATGTGATACCAATCAAAAATCATAAGAGAGGATAATATGTGCAAATCAGTATAATATGGATAAATAAGTCTGTAATACCCAAAAAAAAGAATAGATCATAAACGATGGTATAAGTCCTGAAAAATAATAAGAACATATCATAGAATTACCACATATCAATGAGTAAAAACAATAATAATCTAGAATATAAACATAAAAAATAATCCTAAATCAAGGGAGAATAAAAAAATTTGATAAACAACAAAGAAAAGATTAAAAAACATTGAATGCATCATACCCTAAAAATATTAATAACTTAGAATGGTGAAAGAATCATAATAATAGGATACCTTGTGAGAAAACTCATTATTAACTTTCCTCTATAAAAAAATCATTATTTCCAGGCATTAAAATTTGTGAAAACAAATTATGTCCATTACTTTGTAAACAAACTCTTTATATCTGGGCTATACTACTTCAGGAGAAATAAAAAAATCCAATTTTTTGAAGGGAGATATAAGTCCCACCATATCATAATCATCACATATGGTTTCTACATGAAACAAATAATTATAATATTATAAATAAATCATAGAAGGAAAATTAGTTTTATATTATTTTAAAATGAATCATATTAGAAAAAATTTAAAATCATATCAATAAACTTGATAAATTCATGAAATATAAAATGGTATCCAATGATACAAAGTATATTTAAAGGTAGATTCCATTTAATGATCATATGGTAGTTACAAAATATAGATAAGAAGTTTTTATTCAATAATTTTTCCAATCAATCGATGTATCATATAAGGTGAATAATCTTAAATTAATGAAATAGAAAATAAGGTATGTACTATAAAAACGTATTGGAAGAAAATTTATGACTATTAAAAAAGGAAGGTTATTAAAATAGAAAAAAATGATAGGTCACTTTTATAATTGAAAATAACATTTCACAAACCATATAGAAGATGAAATATGATGGAATCATTTAAATAATATCCTCAATAAAGTAAATAATATGTATGAAAAATGATGATGTAGATGAAAAACTATTTTTAATAGAATTAAGAAATTTTATTGGGAAGTAAGAAATAACCTTGGACCTCTTGAAAACATTAACAGAAATATTTTATAAAACTATAAGGCTAATAATTTCTTTAAAAAATAATAAAAACATCTAAATTTTTTTTCATAAAAAATAAAAAATGGATTACATATGTGTTCACATAGAAGTCATTAAAAATATTTTCTTTTACACTTTGATAAAAACGTCATATATGAAAATCATTTAAAATTAATTTAAAAATATTTAGTTAAATTTAATGTTGTAGAAAATGAACTTAATCAATTATTAACGCATTTATATAAGGACTTAAAAAATAATCCAATAAATATAGAAATGAAAAGGGAGGTTCCCAAACAAAAAGAAGATTTGGGGTCACTTTCACTTACAAAATCACTTTAGGATAAATATGTGTCAAAGGAAAATGGAATTTTTAGGGTACATGTAAAACACAATGAATTAAATGAATACGGTCGAATAAATTCATTATTAAATAATCATAAAATATAAAATATATCATGGTTTGCAATATGATATTTATCTTACGAAATTAATTTTGAGAAAAATAACCCATTAAATTACTTTTGTACTTACAATAATGCACACAAATATTATATATATAAAAAATAAATAACATAATCACATATTTAATAACCTTATTAATATCTATAAACTTTTATAAAAATTATTTATAAATATTCAATGTATGTGTATTAGTTAGTAGTTAACCATTTTAAAAATCAAGTGTGAGTAATCATGATCATTTTGAACTAGTTTCGTAATAGAAATGGATTTTTCCTTAATCTACAAAATTTCCTCAATACCAAATCATAAAAAGTACTATAATTTATGTTTTAAAACTATTTATAATTTTATAATTTCATTCTATGGGACTTTTTATTACAATACATAATGATGAAATTGATGATGCGCATGTTTCATTTATTTTTAACAAACATACATTTGTATCTTAATTAATGAGTGTAATATTAATTTTTCACAAAAATAAATAAAATAAAAGTATCATTTACTTATTTATATCATATATTATCCATAATTATTTTCTCATATAAATATGATAAATTATTTTTATCATTTTTCAACTAGATGGTCAGACCAACCCAAACAGGAATATTGCATTTTAATGGATGATTATAGAGTTATCCAGTTGTAATATCATTATTATAGAGAAATAATAATTTTTTTAGGTTTTAGTAAAATGATAAATCCGAAATTAATAGAATTAAATTAATTTATAATGGATATAAAATTATTACATAGTATGAGTAAATAGTTTCTCTTCTTAGTATACTTATTTTAGATTATGGAATTTAGAATGATCTATTGTTTCTCAAATTATTAATCGCCTGACCAATTTTTTTACCAAAATCCTAATAATTTTATAAAATTAATATTTTTACATTAAATATATTTTCATGAAAATACATGAAATATTTTGATGAAAAATGGAATGCACCATTCCATGGAGGCGGTAGTCCACATGTATACATGGATGATAATTTTATATTCCATAAATCAATAGAAAATTATAATATATTATATATTTTAGTGTCCAATACATTAAAAAATTGTTATTTAATTATATGTTAGACCAATCCATGTTTTTTGGGGAATGAAAATAAAATACATGTCTTTATGGAGGTTGTAGTCTACACATAAACAAAAAATAGTGTTTATGTTTCAATTAATGGAAAAGGTGAGGGGTGGTGAATGATTAGTCCTATAAAATAATAAAATTTACAATAAAAACTATTCTATTATTATTAAGTAATAAATCATAAAAAAATTTCAATAGGTAACAATGATTTGGGAATTTTCTTGAAGGAGTAGTGAGAGGCCCTTTTATATGTGGTGAAAAAGATATTTTTGTAAATATTTTTTCTTGATATAAATAAAGAACGTGTTTCAAATTTTAATAAGAATAAAAAATAAAATATATTAGAGTGGACATAATTTTAGTCAATACATTCCTAAAAAATCAATCAGAACATTCTTTTTACATTTTAATATATTTACTCATTTGTTTAACCATTTTTAATGTTTTTTCTTTTACACTGGTAACTAATTTTTACATATGTAATTTATTTTTTATGAATAAAAATAAAATGTTCCTTATTAAATATCATGTGACTTATAAATAAAAAATCTAAATCCATTTTTTATATATAATTTATAATGGTGATAGAAACATATTATGATAAAAATAAATATACAATATATTATAAACGGTTTTAGATAATAGTGTAACATATGTACTAAAATATCAAACATAAGTTTGTAAACTAAAATAAACATTTTAATATTTAAGATAACTCTTATTATAGTTATATTTTATCATGGAAATGGATTTATAAAATTACAATCAAAATTATTTTACTAATAATGTCATAAAAGTCAAGATAATTATCAAAACAGTATTTTGCAACATTATCCTAAAAACAAAACATCTCAGAGAAATCCAAAAAAATTATTCAATTATAATATTGGTATAATAAATCCAAAATTAAAATCCAACCCGGTCAAATCAAAATTCAAAAATTTGATAATTTAATTTTAAAATATAAATATAATAAAAACAGTTTTTTCTAGAAAAATACATTTTTAGTTACTATTTGTTCTTATTATTAATTTCTTTAGAACACAAATAAAATAAGAAATAATTAATTAATATTTTATTTTTATAAAATCATAATTTAAAAATAATATAATTAACTTTCTTTAACAAATGTACAATATATAAAAAGATAAATTTTAGTATAATAGTTATTTAAGAAGAAAAGGTTCTAGGAAATTTTTTACAGAATTACTTCTATAATTATATATATATTTAGCAATTTTATTACTTCTATTTGTACACGATAATTTGATGGCAAGGTTTTAAAGGAAATATTTTTATCTAAATAAAATATTTCATGATTTTTTTAATTTTTTTGGTTCATTTAAAAGAAACTATTAACATAATATTTATTTAAGTCACATCATAGTGAAATTTTGAGTCGTCATAGTAAGAATTACAACAAGAGATCTTTGAGATGTTTGAAATAGTGGAGATAAAATTCCTTTTATGGAAGTCATAAAAAATCCCAATTTATGGAAAACAATTCAAGGATAAGTGCATTAGGAAGAGTTAATTTCAACTACCATAAAAAATAAATTTAGGTATAATTGCATCTTTTTATATTACCGAATAATTAAATGTGAAATACTGGGAACCAGGTACATTAACTATCCATTTCACTATATATTAACTCAATTTTGCAAATTTAGTCTATGATTTAGGCGAATCAATTAATGTAATATCTTATTCAGTTTATTCTTCCCATTAAATAAAAGAGATGTAACCGTCCTAGGTGGTTGTACAACTTACTAACTAAACAACTTATTACCCATTTATAGTTCTGGTTGTTATTTTGGTAAATGTGATATGTTATTTTTTCTATAATGATTTTTAAATTATAAACAAGCATGAAGAAATAGGTAAAACTCTCCCCCATATAAAATGAGTTTTTCAACTTCTTAATACTTCTAAAATAATAATAATTTTTAATTAGGTAACAATTTTGATGAATTTTTCAGAACATAGAGTTAAATATAATATTCTTGATTCAATTAATTACTCCATGATGAGAAATATTTGTTTATATTGGAACATTTTAAATTTAATTGTGGTGATATAGTATAAATTGAGATATTTGAGTACATAATTTGGCTATAAATAAGCTTTGGATACACCTTATTTATATGATGAATGTGTTTTTAAAAATGAACTTAGTCGAGAATCTCTGTTGTTTAGTGAACAATTTGAATAGGTTGATAATAGTAATTTTTTTACGATTTATTGAAAATAATCACTGAAAATTATTCTTTACATGTGAAGGATGAAAGTGTGCATAACATTAAATTGAAAGTTTCATTAGAAAAATTCATGAACTCGTACTAAAGTTTCTTCATCCAATTTTAAATATTATTTTCTAAAAGAAAATGAGAAATTCATTCTCATAATTTCAAAAACAAATGTAATTCCTAATCAATAACAACAACGTATGGAAATTTTTAAATAGAAATATAGGGCCAAAGGCTGAACCTTATAGAACATCATATGGATTCATCCTACCACTTACATGTATAATGTTATTCTGGAAAGTGAGTCCAAACTAGTGATAAAATGTAAAGGATTAACCAGACCATCATGGGAGTTTTAAAAAAGGATGTTGAATGGGTATTAAGGGATAGAATCATATACCATTTTGTAGAATCAAAATGTGTGAGTTCCATTCAAATTATCCCAAATAAAATAATGTAAAAAATCATGAAAAATTTGAATAATGAGTTAGTTCTTATAAGGATTCAAAATTGCTAATGAATTTCCATTTACTATGAGAAATTGAACCTTATGAGAATAACATACAAATTAGTAATTCCTTTTGTAGGTAATATGTTATCGAGGCCAGCTGGTGAATGTAAATATTTTTTCTTTGATCGATTTTTGAGTAGTTTTATGTTTTATTATCTATAAAAGATCATGAAAAGTTAACATTCACATCTACCACCCATATATTTTCTTATCATAGAATTCCTTTTCGGTTTAAAAATGCCCAATGTACCTATATATGTATCATGATAATTATTTTTTAGATCTTATTTAGTGATACATTGAGGTATAACATTATGATTTAACTATTAATGTAATATGTCTTCAAACTTAGTTTGAGATTCTGGAAAATGTTTTAATGAAATTAATTGAAAAAAAGTTTTTAAATTTTGAAAATGAATTCTCAAACTAGAAAATGGAAATATTTTTGACACATAATTTCTAAATATTTCATTGGTGTGGATATGGTAAAAATTAAAATTATTTCAATACTAACTTAACTCACTATAGTGAGACACAATATATATATATATATTTTTAATTCATTATTTTATTAAATGGTTGTTATTGATTTTAAAAAA
Organism: Viscum album; assembly: GCA_963277665.1. NCBI lineage: Eukaryota > Viridiplantae > Streptophyta > Magnoliopsida > Santalales > Viscaceae > Viscum > Viscum album. The sequence goes on from OY728151.1 coordinate 574,591,437, forward strand.
TATTGATTTTTTATTAACGAAACTACTCATGAATGAGACTGGATTTTAATTTATGGATTTATATAGGATATATTTTTATTTTCTCAAATAGAGGATAACATTAACCCCCATAATGATCCCACCTAACTGTAATGTACCATTTGAGATACCATATTATGCTTCATACAATGTTGTAGGAGAACTTCTATCTTTAAATGTTGATGAGAATCCAAAAAGTGAATGACTATACTTTACAAAACCCTAACGTAGCCTAATTAAATTAAATAAAAATATATATATATATATTAAAACATTTTGATTTTTTATAAAAATTTCATCATTATCTATTAAGATGTAATTTTTTTGATCATATAACACATAGGTATTTGATCAAGGAAAACGAAGTTGTGCCAATGTTAGTAAAGTGGATGTTTCTTATTGAATGGTTTTACTTAAAGATCAAGGACAAAATGTTTTATAAAAATATGGGGTTTTACTATATGATATCATTTCCACACACTATTGAGGTAGAACAACCAATTAAAATAATCATGGATGCCTCCTTCCTTTTTGAGAAACTACTGAATGTCACCCAAGATCCCTGGTATGGTCATATAGTTACTTTTTTGGTCACTTCAATGATACCCCATTCGTTACTAAGAATAAAAATTTTAGTCAATTTTTTTATATCCATAATGATCCATATTTATAGAGGATTTGTAATAACAAACTAGTTAGGAGGTACATCCACTAAGAATTAAATTAACCACATGATTTCATTTTCCCTACAGTTACATGTGGAGTAATTTGGTCCTTAATTAATAGTAGAAAACTATTCTAAGATGGTTTTTTTCACCATTATATTTTAAATAATCACATACATTTGTCAACATATGCCCAAACTATCAATTTATTAGTGGAGTTTTACAAGGACATTAAATTTTTTAGCAACCATTAATTTTTTTCTGAAATATTTTATGTATTGGGATTATATATCTTTGTCAAATTCCCAATATTCTTTTTATTTGAATTTTTTATATTAGTATTGGATTATTTTTTAGATATATGAATAAATATCCCCATGAACTAATGATTCAATTATTGTGATTGAGTGGCTAAAATAATTTTTTTAGATTTTAGATACCTCATCCAATTGTTAGTTAATAAGTCACATACATCTATAAAAATAACATGGAATACCATATAAATAGATTTGGTGTTCACCACAGGACATCATATACATACCAGCCATAAAATAATTTGAAAATAGAGGTTTCTAGAAGAGAAATTTAGATAATTCAAGAGTTGATATTACAACCTACTTGATTAGACTACAGTAAATATCATAAAGATGAATTATAGGATTAAAAACTACCTATAAAATCTATTAGATATGTATCCTTTCAAAATTATTTTTGAGATAAACTATCGCTTCTCAGTTAATCTATAGCATAATGTCTATTGGATTATGAATATAGGTGACTTAGAGGTTGGAAAGGATGTATAGAATAGGATGATTCAAATTATGGAACATGAGGAGCTAATATAGATGGATTTTGAGAGAACCCTACGTTATAAAGATAATGATAGATATACCCATGGTATAATCATATATAAAATATACTTTTATTTTAAGATAATGTACAATTATTATCATTTATAATGAATCTAATTACTGGTAAAAATTGTTCAAAATGGACATGAACTTGATTATTAACTAAAATTTTCACTTTTTTTCAGTTTAGATCATGAGATTTTAGTCACAACACTAATTCAAGGTGAAAGGATAAAATTTGAATAATAACTATGAGTACATTGTGAAATAATGAGGTGGAAGAATCCAATCTCCTCCCCACCTCAATTTGATAAATAATTACCAAGTTATCTATGTCTCTTATATTGGTCATGATAATCACTATTTTAAATTGATTTTCCTTGATTAATTCATGATAACAATAACTGTAACTGTGTCTACGATAACTGTGGGGAGAGTGATAAGATATTTATGATAGAGATACCTTTTATAGTTTACATTAGTTCATTCCATGTCTCGTTGACTTAAAGAATATATAACAAATAATATTCAAAATACATTTTTAGTTATCTATACACAATTATTTCATGATATTTATATGTTTAGAGTGTCTTTAGTGATAAAAAAATATTTAATTTTATCATACCTTGAAGAAATACTATTCTATAGTGGAAGGAGTTCAATGGTTTTAAAATTGTTAGATTTAAATTATTTCTAAGTAGATTTGGTTATTTATTCCTTTTATATTTGGTTTTATTATTATGGATTGGAGTGTGAGTGAAAATATAATTTTGGAATTGAAATATTAATATAAGGAAACTATAATTTTAAACTCAATAAGAGGTAACTTTAAATTTTTTAAAAATAACACCTTAAATATCCAGGTCAAAATAGATCTATATAATCACTTTAAAATAGGAGAAATATGGAAAGTTGGGATCCCAAGAAAATTATTGAGTCTTTGGTAACTCAACTTGTTAGTGAATAAAATACATTTTTATATACTCATTAAGTTATATTCATAATACATGGTTGAAAAAAATTAAAATATTTCCTAATTTTTTTAAAAAAAAATATTATTCCGGTGTAGAGAATATAATCCCTAATGAAGAATAGTGACATTTAATTATTAAAATTTTACTTGACATGTATCAAGGAAGATATTGTTAGAACATTAGTTTAAGGAACATAGGAATGAGGTATAACTGGAATTTTTACTTGTTAAAATTATAATTCAACTTAAATCAATATATTTCACTCTTTGAACTCGAAATTGAACTTAATTGAAGCGATTTAGTAACATTAATTCATTGAGGATGGATGATAATCCAATCAATGGATGAATCTATGATTATATTCTTTTCTAGTTTTTGTATTTATGTCTAGTAAGGAAATATCTATTTAAATAAAAATAATTCACGGTCTACTATGACACCTTCAATATCCCATAGAAACTATACTATAAGAGGGAAACTACACTGAACATGAGAAAGGGTTTCAATATTCAAATGAAAATTAGAAGAATATTCAAGCTATCATGAGACAATGCCTACTATTTGATGCAACCATTGAACTATATGTTAAGAAAAAATAATCCATGGATTGACTGTGAGATTTACAAGAAATAAAAATACCCCCAAAAAGGGTTTTGATTAAATTTATAAACCAATGATATTTGAGAAAGGGTATGTAGAAAACATTGAAAGATTTTAATGGTAGATGGTTCTTTTTAGAAGACATGTAAGGGTACCATCAAGATCCATAGGTTTCATCAAGGTGAATATTGTATTCTATTAGTTTCATATGGGTTACATTATCTATATAAAGGTAATACCATCACTTCCAATATTGTTTATGGTTCATACATGTTTCTAAAAGGTTTCATAAGGTTTCGATAAACGTAAAATGGGCTATTTTAGGGACATTCTATGGTTCTGATAGCTGAATAAGGGTAAATTACAATCTATATAAAGTTAATAGGCCTGATTAAAGAATTGAATAATGGTAATACACTCTATAAAAGACCTGCATAAGGGTACTCTTAAGGATAATCAAGGTACATAGAGGTCATAGAAAGGTTGCAGAAGAGTCCCATGTTGATTCTCAATGGATATGTAAGTGTCTCCCAAATTTAAAGAGAGTTGTGTGTGGGTCATTAATTTACTATAAGAATAAAATATTATTTTTTCCAATTCATATATGATTGACCAATAATCTAAATAATTTAAAAATCTTGGGTTTTTCTTAATAATGGAATAAAATATAAAGATAGACACATTGTAATCATCCCAAGGAAGAATGAGATATTTTTCATGAGGAGAATAAAGTATTTAAATGATTTTATAGATCTAATAATGACCACCTAAGTTGTATACATAATTATTCAAAGGATTATATGGATGATTTTAATTTCATAATTATTCAAAGGATTATATTTACCTTTTGTTTTAATGACATAATCTATCATTCCTATAATTTCTGATATAATAAACATAGATTCGTTAAAATTCATGAGATAGTGAGTTGTGTATTGGTATTATGGTGATTGGAGATATCCAAATACTAATATTTAATTATTATAGGATACCTGATATTTTTACTACCTTTTTTCATCTGAAACTACCAGGTGAGAGTAATCAATGAGATCTTGTTTAATTAGAAAAAGAGTATAGAAACATGTATAATAATGGATCAATGAGAGAGATTGAATGATCCATGGTTATAAATATATTTACAAAACTAAATTTAAAACCAATCCATTTCAATTATTATTTTCAGTTACTGAATCCATTAAACAATAGAAAAGTGCACACAAAACACACTATTATCTAGAGAAAATTGGAGTCCCACTTCTACTATAATAATTCAGATTAAAATAGTTATTTTAGGGTCCCAAAAAATATCTTTCCTTTGTGATTACTAGTTATTTCTTATGTTATGATTATGTGTATCGATTTTTTAATAGTTTGGAATGGGTATGGTTGTATATGTGTGATTTATAATGGAACTACATAGTTTTTTATTATATTTAGAAGATACCTATATGTTATCTTATGTGGAAAATGTTTGGTTTTACCTTGTATAAATTGAATGTATGGTTCTAGGGTTTGATGGTTATGATACGATAAGTTGTAAAGTGGTTATTTTGGTGATGTCACAATTGATATTGTTCATTGAGAATGTGTTGTGTGTTTCTGTTGTGACTATGGGTGTTGTTGATCACCATAAATGGTTTGTGATGGAGGTTAACAGATATATTCCAGATAGTGTTGAAATTTTCCATGGTGGGTTATGGATGTTCTCCAGCATGATAAGGATGGGGTTTAACACTACTATAGGTTTGTATGGGTGTTCAAAAAGGTCTAATCATAAGATTTCTTTGAATCCTATCACAATGGATGATATCTTTTTTGGGGTCATTTTCACATAATACATCTCCCATTAAGTAGTTTAGTCCAGTTTTTAATGGTGTTACTTTTTTATTTTGAAACAAATATAAGGATGGTGGTGACCATCAGTATATAGGATGTGATAGATAAATTTTCTCCACTACTATTTGTGTTCGGACCACTATATTGGGGAATGAGGAATAATGTATATATCTGTAATGTTAGTCCAACGTGTAGTGATTTTTATGGATAAGTCTCTTTGTGCCTTAGATTTTTGATCTAGCTGTTGAAAATGGGATTGAGATGACTATGGGTTTTATTGTGTAGATTGAATCCATGCCTTTTGGGTGTCATGTTTTTCTTAGGATGGTTATATGTATATGTTTGGGGTGTTTATTCATGTAGCATTGAATTGGTTGGAAGGATGTGGTCACATTCATTACGGTGGAAAGTGGATGTACTATTCCACTTAATCATGTGTTGAGGTAGGTAAAGGCTCATTATGTGATATTTTAAAATGAGTGGTGTAACAACCATATATTTTTTTAATTTTGTTTTTAAATTAATTTAATATTTTTTATATTTTTAATTATAGGTGATGATTAGTTTAGCTTCCATTACATGTAATCCTATGTTTGAACAAAACATGTCAATTATGAAAATAATATTATATAATAGTTATCACATAGTCATTTGAATAAAGGGTACGAATGTGATTAAATAAATAATGAAAACGCATGTTTTACAAATGTATATAGAATAAATTTTCTTGTAACCAATTAATTAAAAATGAAAATAAAAAACTGTTGCAAAATAAAGGATATCATTCTCTAAAAGAATATTTATATAAAAAACATATTTTACCTCAATAAATTAAAAAACTAATTTTGGTGGATACATTTAAGTAAATTTATATAATATGTATCCAATAAACTATTTAACATTAATTTTATGTTTATTCTATAAAAGATATAATAACAAATCCAATTTTACACTTAAAAAAATATTTTCCAAAAAAATATTTTTGTTACCTTTTTTACTACTAATTTTAAAACAATTTTATAAAAAAATAGATAATTTATTTAATTTTTTTAATCATTGAATTCAAAATTTAAAAATTCTATTAGATTTATATTTAGTGATTTTTTAAATATATTTCTTTTTTTTATAAAAATTTAAAAATAATGATTTTTAATTGAAAAATGCCTTTTTGTTTAAATCATTTATAAAGTTATTTTATATATTAAATTATTTAAAAATTTAAATTAGTTTTATTATATTTCAATTAATCAAATTTAGGTTATTTATTTTATTTTAATATGGAATATTTACAAAAAAAAGTTGTAAAATTTTGATTATTTTATCTTTGAAAAAACCCACTTTCTAATCGCATTTGAGTGATTAATTTTCAATAATTTTTTCTCACATTTATTAATATAAATTTTAAAAATTTATTAAATATTTTTACTCATCAAAATTTAAATTATATAATAATTTTAACATAATTTTGACCGTAATTAATTCTAAAACAATAAAAAATAGTTACAGTGGTTAAGGTAAAAATGGGTTTATCTAGGGTTAAAAAAATATAAGGGTTAAAATGAACTACAAACATGTATAAAATCTATTTTATGGAAATATTTAGAGTCTATAATTTATTATTATCAATACTTATCAATTTTTTAACCTTGTTAAATTTTATATGGTTGGGCACACCATTTAATTTTTTAAAATTTCATGTGTTCCACTCACCTAACTAAAAAATGACACCACCTATACTAAATTATTCAATCCATAAAACCCTTTCGGTGCCCCAAATTCCAGCACAATCCCTTAAAAATCCCCCATCTCTTCTTATAGTCATTATTTTGGAAATAAATTCAAACTAGGGATGATTTTGGTGAAAACCTAAAGAGTATACTTGAAGAATATGTAGCGTTATTCAATGAGTATTTTTATTTTATTTAATCATCCACATCCTTCAATTTTTATTAACATTTATGATATAATAAAATCATTATCTTAAATATAAATATATTTTTTATTTTAATTTCATTATTTAAAATGATCTCCACTATCATAAAATTGTAATGAAATCATCAGTCGTGTGTATGGTGGGCTATTTCCTCACAAACCAATGTCATTATTTTTTTCAATACCACCTCTCATGGATGGGTGTGATGATGGATATAAATAATATATAATATATTTATCACACAATTATACCTATTTATTTTTTATATCATATATACATTAATAAATTCCATTCCATAGGGGATAAGATAACATTTCTTGAGTGTACAGTGGACTACCGCCTTGTGAAGCGATGTGATTGGTTTTCAGAAACACATGACATTGAAAATAATAAGAATAAATTAAATGAATATCCATTATATAAATGATGTAATTATGATATTAATTATATATTTATCATTATTAAATGATAATATATCATTTTATTTCATACCTTTTCACTCACCGAAATATGATAACGTCGTTCGTGTATGTGTAGACTATCACCTTAACGAAGCAAAGTGGCTATCTTTTCATCAGAACACCACATGGATGATATGTATCTTATATTTAAATACATATTATGGTATTTATGATATTATTATAATTATTTGAAGATAGAATATTACTTACCACTTTTCTATAATGATAGTTAAGAAATAGATACACTACTCAAAAGAATGTATGACCTATCATCTGTATGATCATAACGTACTTCATTTTTCAAAACTAACTTTCATGATTCATCTTAAAAGTATAATTGATGTATATTTTTGATAATTATTTCATTATTATTATTCTTGAGATTACGGAACCATGATCAAGGTAAGAGTACCAAAATAAAAAATCAAAACTTATATGAAATACAAAGCGGTTATTACTTAAAATATGATTTTACCATGGAATTGTAAATAAAAAAGTAATAAATAGTAATAATTAAACAATATATGTATTATATATATAATTAAGGTTCTATAATAGATATATAATTTTATTTTATTTATTATACAAGAGGTTCTAATATGTATGATGTAAGTCAAGACTTATTGTAAGTGATTTCCTATCTCTCTTTTATTATTGGGAGCTATATAAAAATTAACCACTTATTTCTTTTTTGTGGTGAATATACTACCCATTTTAAATTTTATATTACTAATATTATTATTTTAATAATATTTAACTTTTTACGTGAGGTTATTTTTAATCGGGGTGACAGATTCAAAATATTACTAAATCGGTAAAGCATTTCTAATCTCTATTTTTTTCTAGCACCCCAGATTTATTTTGTGTGGTGCATATAATAAAACTTAAAAATTTTATATCATTAATATAATATCTATAATTATATTCTATATTTTATTTTATATTATTATTTATTATGGATTATGATTCAAAATATTACTAATGATGTAAGGGATTTTGTCTCATTTTTTTTATTTTGTGAGGGATATTCTATACACCCCATTATTTTCATTTGTGTTCTATATATACACCCCCTTTCATATTTTAGAACATTATTATTTTTATTTACATTATATTTATTTATTTGTTTTATGTTTTTCTCTATTGGGGCATATTATTCGTAATATTACTGAAGCGGTATAAGAATTCTATCTTACTTTTCACTTCTGTGGGACACATGTCATATTCACCACTTATTTATTTTATGAGGTTTATATACAATATATGAATTTATTTTGTGATTCTTATCCTTAAAATTATTGGGATTTACATATCAATTTTATTATATCTCTTTCATGTAGTTTACAGTTTAAAATTTACCAAATCATTTAGATATTTCTGTCTCAATTTGCATTCCTTGAGATATATGTCAAGTTATGCTCCTATATACTTTTATGAGGATTATATATAGCTAATTTATCTTTTAATATCATGAATTTATTTATTATCATGACGTTTTAAGTTTATGTTATTGTTATTCTTTCATGGTGGTTGAAATTTAAAGTTACCGAAGTTGTTAATATGTTATGTTACAATATCATCATTTATCAGTATTGTTTATGATTATGTTTATGATGATGAAATGTTATAATCCATTTTTAAAGACACAGATGACTAATCATATCATCTGGTTATTTCATGAGAATATATTTTTCCTTCATTTTCATCTCTTTATTTACTGAAGAGTTCAAAATAATTTTTTTTAATTAAAAAGTCATCATTATTTATCACTTCATTCGAAAACCTATTTTCTTCCAAAACCATTATTTATAATAATTTTTTCAAAAATGTTTTTAACATTAATGAAATGATTTATTATATATATTTTCACCCATTTTTTTAAAATTAATGTTATCTTCATCTTAATTCCTAAACAATTCTAGTTTGGATTTTATCAAAAAAGTGAATGAAACCTTTGTTTTAATGTTTATGTAATTTCACACCATCACAAAAAATATTTTATTTGATGAATATTTTATAAATTATCATGGTTTTTTTAAATAAAATTATTTTAAAATATTTTTTTTGTAAAAAAATAATTTCAAATTGTAAAGTATGTCTTCCCCAATAAATTTTTATATTGTTTTTAAAGATTTCGTAAAATGATTTTCAACATTATTTTTGATTAAAAGGGATTGTAAATTATTTTGAGTTTTAATAAGTGATTTCATATAAATTTTATTTTTCTCAACAAATGTTCAGTGTAATTTGTTAAAATCAATATCTATCAACAATTACATCTTTTTATGCTAATTGTCATTTTTTATGGATGTGATCCTTGTATACCATTCTTATTTATTTACTGAATTTTTTATACCATGATAAAATTAAAATAATACCTGATTATATTTACAATGTTTATGAAGTGATTAAATAAAAAATGATTATGAAACATGTATCTTTTCCATAACTTATTATATAATAAGATTTTTATAAACCCCATTTAATTTTTTGGTTTGTGATATGATAATTTTTTTATGACTGTGAATCAAACATATGTATGTTTTTTATGATGTGATAATGGTTATGTTATAATCACGAATGGTGGTAACATTATAAACATGTATGGTGGTTATGTAATAACTAACTATGACTGGGGCCTATATCTCCCTCCAATGCGTTGATTTAAGATTTATATATCATGAGATAGAGAGAATTGGAATGAAGAAAGAATCTAGTTTAGTAAGGTACGTTTTCCTCTATGATGGTTTTGGGAGAAAACCTATAATACTATGATGGTTTGGGGAGTGAGCCCATTACACTATGATATCCATGGAATTAATACTTGACTACTATGGGAATTATTTTCTGTGTTTATGTGTATGAAACAATTCCATTTATTATTCCAATGTTATTCTATCATGAACAATATTCTTTGATTTTTTAGTGATGTATGTGTTATGAACTGCCAATATTTCTTCCATGACTCAATATTTTGATCGTTGATATACAAGGTGTGGTTTTCAAATATTATTATCAAGTTCTAATGCCCTTATTTTCATTTTATTCTTATGTATCTTCCTTGTTTACCTTTATTGAGCATTTTACCTCACCCATTCCTTTTTCCCCATTCTCTATGTTATGAAGAGAGGTTTTACATATAGTTTGTTTGTAAAGATTAATAAAGGTGGATATATTTGTGGGTGATATTTAGTATATTTAAAAAAAAATACTATGTATATATTCTCTAAATACAGTAAAATTTTACGGTCGACATGCATTTCATTGTGTAATGTATTTAATATTTATATAAAAATATGTAATATCCATTTATAAAAATCATTGGTCTTTGTAGTTGGTATCAAAGGAAAGGTTTGGTTAACCATTAGAAACTATAATAAGAAAACATTATTTATATCCCTATAGATATTTACTAAGATATTTCTAGGTATGTATCTAAGGAAATTTCAAATAACAAGACAATGTATATGAAATTGTCCTCGAAATTTGGTAATGAAATGAAAAAGTGATTTCCAATAAATTAAATCCATTAGTGGATACTAGAAGTGGATGTGGCTCTATCACAGAGGATCCTTTGGGTAATAACTATTAAAATGATGGATTGAGTTAGACTCTATCATCACTTACTATGTGAAAACATTCCTTAATGTACACTTAGTTTGACACTACTGGGGGATATGCTTTGGAAATGCACAAACTCTTGATAAACAATAATTAATTATTTAAATAGATTATAACTATGAATTACCTAAGATATTACTAGATTAAAAAAATGTTTCAGGATTTATACATCCCATAATTTATTTTTTCATCATTATGTGTTTTTTTATTATGATTAGTCTTTCTCAAAATATGATTTTTTTTTATTCAATGGAATGAACCTGAAGGAACTGGGTTAACATTGAATGTGACAGACAATTTTCTTATGATCAAGGAAATTGGAATATGTATGGAGTTAATGATGTTGTGATTATGAATAATCAAATATCACAAAACATGATTAAAAAAATTCATCTTAACCAACTCTTGATCTTAACAAATTATATAATGATAGAGTTTGGTGAGAGTTTAGGTAGTGGAGACCATAGTAGAAAGAATATTTAGTTTTCTATATGTCAATAATTTTTGAAGAATCGCCTAATTTAATGTCTCATAGAAAATACGAGATGTTTTAGGTGTGTAAAATAATTAAACAAACCAAGTAACTATAAAGGAAAATGAAAATCTTGGTTAAATCAATGGAGGAGTACATTAGTCTTCCGAAGTTATCATCAATTTCTGAATTTTTTAAATGTGGAAAGTATGGGAATTATGAAAATTGATGTTGTTAGGGGAAATAAAATTAATAAAATATGTAAGGTTTTATGAGTAATGGTTTTTCTTTTGATGATGATGAAACTAAGAAGGGCATATGAAATTGAAGAAAAATTGAGGAAAAAATGATGAAGCCTAGTTAATGGATTGAGAAGGATGTTAGATGATTGAAGTAGTAATGTATTGTAATTCATGGATTATGTTATATGAATCGTAAAATATATAATAATTGTTCAGTATAAGTTTTCTGTTAAGTATTTTTTAAAATATGTTAAATGGTATTGATGGACTAGAAACGTGATTTAGTAGAAATTTGATATTTTGATTAGGGGAATATAATCTTCAATATGTCCCAAAACATGAGACAATGATTTTGGGATGAATATATTTTGGATTTGAATAATTAAATCTAATTTTTCAGATTTACTTTGAACTAATTAATGATTAGTTCAAAATTGGTTTATGTAATCATTGATGGAGTTTACAGTATTTTTTAATTTATGGAATATATAAAATAATTTTTTTTAATGTAAGTAATGAGGAAGAATGTATGTTTATAATAAGGTTGTATGGTAATTCAGGTTATTACAATTTATCAAGAGAATACATGATTAAGGTATTCACATGTTTGGAATGTGACAATCAATTTATTCTTTTTTATATATGGGGGGTTAATGTTAATTTGATTTTGATAAATATAGTGACTTTCTTTATATATTTAGAATTTTATAAGGGTTATAAGGTTAACCATTTATGTAATGTTTTATGTTGAACATTGGATGAGGTTTTAGAGATTAATATATTACTTTATGATATAATTATTTATCCATATTGGATAACAAGTGTTAAAATATTTAATCTAGATATATAATTGATGACTTATCATTTTTTATGGATTTTATTTAATTTTTCCAATATGAACAAAATTTATCTCCTATAGTAATAGATGATGCTGAAATTGATCAGGACACAACCAAGGGATAAAATTGTTCCTATGAAATATAAAATATCATGTATGTAAATTTTCATATGATCTTAGTCTAGATGAAAAATAAATTCTCAAATATTAGTATTAGAATATTGAAATAAAATTTTATTATAATATCATCATTTTTTATGATATAGATGAACTTTTTCTTTCCACTTTTGTTAATTATTATTTTTTCGTTAACCTTTTATAGATCACCAACTTTCTTATGATAAATGATCAATATCAATCTTTAAAATTATTATCTTTTATTCAATGTACATATATTCACTTCCCATAAATGTTATCCTATTAATGAACTTAGTATTGGTTATTCTTAATGACTTTTTCACATACTTTTCTCATTTTAAAAAGGATTTGTTACTAACCCTTTTTATGATGTGGGTTTCTATGATGTAATTTTCAAATATAAAACTCTAGATGACAGAGGTGAATTTCTGGGGAAAACTTAATTTAAAGGGGGTAGAATATAACACTCTAATATTTTTGAAATATATTTTTTTCAAAAACAAATAAATTTTTAGATATTTTTTATTACATTTAATGATTATTTTATCTTGTGTAACAGTCAACCCTAAGTGTAAATGAAATATGTCATATTATTTGAATATTATTATATGATAGTTATCACCTAGCCATTAGAATGTAGGGTATGAATATGATTAACTAAATTATTAAAATTTATGGATTAAACATACATGTAAAACAAATATTCTGGTAATCAATTAAATAAGAATTAAAATAAAAAACTTTTTGAAAACAAAGTAAATCGTTCATTGAAACATTATTCTTCTGGAAATATACATGTATACATCAATAAGTTATAAAAATTCATTTTGGTGAATGATTTGAATTAAATTTATATAGTATATATTAAATTAATTGTTTAACATTCATCTTATCTGTTTTCTACACAATAGATAACAAAAAATCAAATTATTCTCTTAAAAACAACATTTAAAAAAAGTAGTTTTTACACCTTTTTGGGAACTTATTTTTAAACTAATATTAGATATTTATAAAAAATTAATTTCAAAAAATAAATTTAATTTTTGAAATAAAAATTTCAAAATAATCTTAGGGTTAATTTTTGATAATTTTATAAACAGTTTATTTTGATTGATGAATAGTTATAAATTATGAATTTTAATTGAAAATTGCGTTTTCATTTTAATTATTTATAATGATAAATTATATTTTATGTAAGTTTTAAATTAAAAATAATTAAAATATATAAATTTATTAATCATATTTATTTTATTAGAATTACATTCATAATGAATTTTGATATAAATATATTTTAAATTTTTTGGAAATTTTCCCTTTAATAAGAATTTTTTCTCATCTCATTTGGGAAACTAATTTTAAGTTAAAATTTTACAACTATGTGAAATTAATTTGCAAAAAAATAGATTCAATATTTGTAATCATCATAATTTATATTATCTAATAAGTTCAAATAAGTATTTGACCATAATGAATAGTAAAACAATAATAATTACTTAATGTGGTTATGGTAAAAAATGGGTTTGCTGGGGGTTTAACTAAAATGAGAAGGGTTAAAATTGCCAAAAATACTGTCTAAAATTTAATTTTTGGCCATATTTAAACCCTATAATATCTAATTCATACAATATTCTCTACCATTTTTCATGTGAAAAATATGGGTACACCTTTTTCTTTTAAAAAATTACTAGTGTGTCACTCACCATACTTATAAAAGTCCACCCCCTCACCTCTCTACTTTACACATTATAACCATTTTGTTTCATCCAATACCTCCCCAAGTCCTTCCCAAAATTCTTTACTATCATCCTAGAATCCTTATTTGGGGTATAAATCTAACCTAGGTAGGCTTTTGGTGGAAACCTAATGTCAATACACGAAGAAGAGGGATTTGTTTTTCAATAACTGTTTTTTATTTATCCATCTACCTCTTTAAATTATTATCAATCTTTTTTATATATTAACATAATTATATTTTATGTACTATTTTTTATTTTTACTTAATGTACCACTACCATCTCCACTTTCATCAAATGAGTTACGAAATCATCATTTCTGTGTATAGTGGATTACCACCTTTCAAACTGATGTCATTAATTTTTCCATTACCACACAAAATGGTTGGGTATGATGCTTAATAAAATGTATATATATGATATTTATAACATAATTATACCTCTATTTACATTATATAAAATAATCCTTTTTTACTTTCCAATCCATAGATGATATGATAGTGATGCTCGTGCATACAATGGTCTACCACCTCAATAAGTTTTGTTATTCATTTTCACTAACATTTTACATATAAATTAATAAGGATACTTTTTATATGGCCCCAGCCTTAAACCTTACTTAATATTGAAATAAATGAATAATTCACAATGAGGATCTTTTCAGGTTTAGAGTTTTAGGGAATTAAGACATAACTATTACATCTCAAAAGATTACAAAGTAGTCACTACTACTAAATTTCCATAAAATAAAAAATCTCTTAAAAAGAACCATGTTTAGTTCCATGTTTTAGGTAGCATTACTTTCCCTCTATCCCATCCTTGACCTTATTCCACATTAAGTCCTGTGAAAAACATTTCAAAAACTTGGGATGAGCCTAAAAACCTCAGTAAGGGATACAAAAATAGTGAAAACTGTTAATTTTTTAAAACAACAATTAAACCATGTATACTTTATCAAATGAATACTTTTCACCTTTTCGAAGTAGCAAAAAACTCTTCACTGAAATAAAATTTCATTACTTACCCTTCTGTAACCAAAATATTACCATAAAACCCATATAAAGATCACATAACATATAAAGGTAACTTGGGACATAAACATACTTAAGTGGAATAACCTTAAGATCGACTTCCACACATATCACTTAATGGAATAGCCATTCAGCCAAATTACATACATACTTAATGGAATAACCCTACGGCCGACTTCCATACCCAATGCATTGGAGGTTATAAAGTAACCACCCATCCTGGTATTCACGGCACCACCCGTCATATGGTTTATCACGTAACCACCCTTAAAATGTCCAAGTACCATTATAAAATCATAAGACATAAAACAAATATAATGGAAAGAAAAAATTTCCACACTTTGATCACAATATATCACTTAAATATATTGAAATAACAAATCCATTATAAAAACCATTTTCAATATCAAAATAAATGAAAATAAAAAAATGGTATTTATTTTTCATTAAAAGGTAATGCCTTGTAGAGGATGTCGAATCTCAAATAATGGTCACGGCGGCGGAGAAGTCATTGTCACCGCATATGTACGACAATAACATTTTCCATTTTCATTTAGTAAAACTCTTCGTAGAAAAAGATTCCTTTTGAATAAACGTAAACGTCAAAGGGGTTTATACACCGTATAAAAGAAATTTGTGTATAAAATGAAAAATGCCTCAATGAAAGCTGATTTAGATGAAGTCCCTTACAAAGACAGTATCCTTGGTTTAAGGATAAATCAATTACATAATTATGTGTGAAACAATAATACACCAAATATAAGTGGATATTAAGTGTAAAACAATCAAAGGTTATTCACACATATTCATAGAACAACATATTCAAGGAGTATAAGTCTATCCCAAAGAATATATTTTGGGTTTAGAAGTTCCCTTGCTAAAATTTGACAGCCTAATGGCGTCACTATGAAATTCAGAAAATGAGTTGATGAGAGATAAAAAGGGTATCTCATCCCATGGAAATAAAATTTAAATCAATAAGGATATAGAAGAACATATCCCAACATAATAGTATGTGAATTAAAAGACATGACAAAATAATTCTTTTAAAAAGATGAGGGTGAAAGGTTCCCTTACAGACATGGGTATCTTTTGAAATATACACCCATTGAAAGAAAGACAATACAAAATTGATGTAAATAATCATAAATGAAATTATAATACACAATGAGTAAAATAATGGTCAGTACATACACCACTCAAAGGAAATTGTGGCAAATGTAGCATAAATCCCACTGGAATAAAAGTGAGATGAAAAATCCCTTACGAAAACTCGGCTGCCTAATGGCACCACTTAGAACTTACAAAAATGGATTGATGAGATCAAATAGGGTCTCTCGTCATATTAACATAATGTTTACAGAAATAAGAATATAAAAGAACATCCCCTGACATAACAAAGAGAAGAATAAAAGAAGTAACATAAAGGAGAGTACTTAAAAAAAGAGAGAGGTTAGATCTCTTTCGAAAAGTCGGCAGCCTAACAGCGCCACTCAAAACTTCCAAAATGGATTGATGAGAGAGAATAGGGTCTCTCATATTATGAAAATAAAAATTACAGTAAGTGTAAAATAAAATCCCAATAACAAGAAAGATGATCTTTAAAAGGAATGACATAAAAGAGTGTACTTAAAAAAACAGAGGAGTAGGATCCCTTACCTCGGGTCCGACTTGAGTCGATCGTTCCTTAACGTCCTGAATAATAAACTTGAGTTAATTTCTAATTTATTGAGAACCTTTTTCAAGTTCATTATTCCTTTTATATCAATTATTTTCATGTTATAAACATTATGTAATCATTTAAGTTAATAATGCTTGTTTTGTCGATATTTGGTTCTTAAGTCAAAAGTGGACTTCTTACAATTACATGTTGTTCGTGTGGTCAAAGGTTCCTTATATCCAGAATGACAATCCTGATTTGGATATCATATATATCATATATATCCAGCATACACATGTATTTATAATATTACATAATCATTTAGAGGTAAGAAATGAAATGCACCGTTCATGGAGACGGTAAGCCTTACGTACGCATGAACCCTACTTTCATTTCATTGTCATATTAATGGAATTAAAACTAAATGAGAGGTATGTATATTTTAATTCCAGAATTATATTCATCATTTATATGTATCATTCATCATATATATCTATTATATACATTTAATTAAAATAGTACATTACATTTGGGGATAAGAAATGAAATGCACTGTTCATGGAGACGGTAAGCCATACGTACGCATGAACGCTACTTTCATTTCTATCTCATAAATTAATGGAAATAAAACAATAATGATATAAAGGTATATTATAATTCCAGTATAACATCATATATAATAACTTTAAATCCATACTTTATACGTCCCACATATGGCATTAATGAATCAAATCACTTTGAGGGGGCAGTAGTCTGCACTTCCTAAAATGAAGATATCGTGTATACCCATAATGAAAGCCATAAAGGTATGCCACATATGAAAAATAAAGAAGATTAAGTAAAACATAAAAATATTATATATCATATATAAACATAGTTACATCTTAATGGCCACCTTTGAAGGTGTCAAATGAGTGTTGAACAATCATCGTTTCGTGAGGCAGAAATTCGCCATCCACAGAAACAGTATGTTCTTTAACCATTAGGTGAAGGTGTGTGTAAGTGTAGCTCGAATCCTTATTATAAAAAAATCCTAGTATATTTAAGATACTTTAGTTGTTACAAAAGTAATGAATAAAAAGAGTCTAGGGGTTGGAGAAGAAAATAAAACAATAGAGAACAAGTGAAGACGTTACCTTAAAATCGGGTAACTCCCTTTGGTTTTAACCAAAAGGGTTTCTTGAAGAGCTTCCTACCTAAGTTAAGGCTTCTAGGATGACGAGAGGGATGTGGAGAAAGAAAATGAACATATATTGGCCGATCCAAAGGCTTTAGAGGTGTGGGTAAGGTGGTAGAGGTGGGGTCCATTTATAAGAGTAGAGGAGGGGCACTCCTGGTAAAGTATAAAATGTTACTTTATTTTCAAATGGTTTTCGGATTTTAATGATCCCACATTAATGTGTTTCAATAATAAGGTGATACGGGTTCTAAATCCACCCATCCAATTGGTTTTTGACATGTGTAGGTCCTAGATTTTTCATTATCGTTCAATTTTATTTAAATCGTTAAATAATGAGGTCATCGCTGCATCATCATGATGTCATAAAGAATTTAATTTATTTAATTTATAAAAATTAAAAGAAATACTATGATGTAGGAAATCTTTTGAGATTTCCAATGACTATTTATAGTCAAAATTATGACTTGTATAACCACATTTAAAAATTGTTTTAGTAAAATCAAATCATGTTTGTGACATTTTTATTTTAACTTTAAATAAAAAGCATAAATGTCATTATCAAACACAAGTGGCTCCATGGGGTACCCAAAATCGACCCATGGGTTGTATTGGTCGGCCATTACTCATCCAATAAGGTTAGGAAATGTGTCAAGATATTTTCATTTTATTATAATATCATTTTTACCTTAAATCACACTAATTACCTTTAATCGCGAATAATAAATCTTAAAAGTTACTTTTCATCAAAAATTATTTTCATCCCATTGAACCACATTTTACTTAACAATTAAAATAATTTAAATTGGATTTTTGAAATTCAAATCACAGAAGTGGTAATGTCCCATTTAAACGAAAAATCAAATTTTATAACCACCACTTTGTGGTTTCACTATTCATCAAAATTGAATTTTTTCAGAAAAATACCAAAAAATAACCCTAATCTATATTTGATATTCTAAATTCAAAAATGATGTCTATTTTACCAAATTCATAACAAATAATTTGCATTAATTAATTTTATAATTATACCTCGTTGTTAAAACAAATAGCGTGTTTTTAAGAAACAATATCTTTCAAAAGATTGACACTCGTTTATGTCCAACCTTAAAGTGGTATTAAATACAATGAACACCATTGGATTAAATAGTAAAAATATATTCTATTTACACTTTGAATCCAATTAGAAAGATAATCTAGTCATACAAATAAATCATATTAAAAAGTGGTTTTGAATTAAAATACTACATTTTTTACTATTCATTAAAAAAAAATGAACTTTATCATAAAAATACCAAAAATTTACACAAAGTAAATTTTGATGTGCCGATTCTAAAGAAGAATTTTATTTTGTCAAATATAACACATAAAATTGTCAAAAAGTGGATTTAAAATAGGTTCTCCATCAAAAGGCGGTTAATTGACCTTTTAAAGAATATTAGACTGTCTACGCTTAAAATTAGATTCATTCGCATTTTTAATCCTCTAACATTTATTGTAAAGAGTAAAAATATTTGACAAAAATATATAATAATTTTGTAGTTAGTTCTGTTCATTCCCATAATTACAACGGCTTGGCATTAACTACCATTTAAAATAATCTTATTTTATTATTAGAGTGCAACGTAAGATTCCCAAGAAACTCGTTGTTGTGTGTTGGGTATGCCATCGAGCATAGCGTCCACATTAAAGTTATATTAATATTTTATTCACAAATATGGATAAATGTGAAAATGTCATACTCTTTATTTTCCTGGGGTGTTACATCCTTCCCCCCTTTTGGGAATTGTGTCCTCGCAATTTTAAAATTGGGCTTGGATACTTCATTGAAATCCCCACATCGGAAAAGGAGTAAATTAAACGATCACATTAAAAGAAAGACAGAAAAGTACAAAGGTCACCCAATTTAACCCATACTAGGATTCCAAGTATGAAAATATGGACATGGAGGAAAAAACAACGGGTCGTGTTCTGATGGAGAGTGATAGTAAACATGTCTAGGATAAAGTTATCCATAAGAAAATCACAAAATTGTGATGGGTTAAACGGTATTAGATTCCCCAGTAGGAAACGTTAACCGAATTTTTTTTGTTTTAAGTTACTTTTCATAGAGGAATTTATTTTTGAGCTTAACTAAATCATAATGAAACAAACTTACTTGTCATGTAGACTTTCAACTTTTACTAGATTCCTTAATCAAACTCATATTTTCACCAAAAGATGGGTATTTAGGAAGACTTGTTCGCATTAAGAGTACTATAATCAATTTCTAGATAATCACCTAATCCTAAAAGGAGAACTATACACTTCCCATGTCTTTAGACTCTATACAAAACCAAAACCAAAAAGGTTAGTACAAGATAAGATAATCCAGAAAAGGATAACCATTTATAAAACGAAAATCTATTCTTAATCTCCAAAATTTGTCCAACAAAACCCAAAGTTCAACGAGGACCATTCGATAAAAAATTTGTCCATAAAATTCCTCAAAGTAAACCAAACTAAGATTGAAACCCAAATATTTGAAGGATTTAGTCACATAGTCTTCCAAGTTAAATCGTAACATTTATCTCCAAACAACATCAGTTTCTCCTAAAGTCTCGTATTGAAATGTAATTAACCTAATCACATATCCTCTATGATAGGTTAATAAATTTCCATAGATATCCCAAAATCAACATACTCTTAATTCATATAAGTATTTAACTAAAACGTATTAGTCAAACTAACCAGGGACTTCACGTAGTCCAATGGTCGGCGATAAATACCCATTTCACTTTGGTTGTGGGTTCGATTCCCGTAGCTTTGTCCAACGCGACGGGTTGTCACACGGTCTGTGTGTTGTCCTTTTTCAAAAACTACATAATTCTTAAAACATTACCCAATAAAGAGATAAAATCTTCAAAAATAACCATAATGTAATTTAACCTCAATTTTATCTCATGACTTTCACTTTCCATTATTACATATAGTAACCCATAATTACCTCAAAAGTAAGGATCATATAAACCCAAATGGTTCTTTATAACTATGTCCACAAAAGAACAGATTACTATTCTTTGAATAAAATTTTCATATATCAAACATCAGTGTTACACATACTATAAAAAGTCTTCTAATGTACCCCATCATCAAAATACACTTAATACACTTAAGAATTTCCCCATAACTCTTGGATCCCTTATATGTTGACATCTTACTCATTCAACATTCTCCATGATCCATTAACCATTCCTTTCAAACTTATTCTGAAATACTTCTTTCCCACAAACAAAATCATGAATCATATCCTATGATTCCAAAATAGAAAACAAAAGTTAAGAAATAATCCATACCTTTGATTAGTCATAGTCAGTTTCTTCATCCTCAATCGAAATAGCATTAGGTATTGGTAAACAAGTATTTGTATGATCTTGGTGATCCCTTTCATGAAACTTCTTCATAGGACATGTGTTTGCATAATGACCATACACACCACATTTAAAACATTCAATTGATCCCTCACAAAGAACTTCTTTCCCTTTCCTCGAGTCAACTGGATGCTTCTTTTTTCCATGGCATGTTCTTGCTTTATGACCTTTATTTCCACATCTATAGCATATTTCTGTCCCTTTGAAACATTTTCCTAGGTGTTTCTTTCCACATCTATGACACATAGGTTTTTGAACACACTTACCTTTATGATTATTATGTGTAGATCCGTAGGGATTTATTTCTCGCATATATGATTCCTTATAGAAATCACCAAGGTTTAGGTGGTCAATCATGACTCCAGATAGTAGGTTGAGGATAAACACAAGAGTTCTCATTGCAGCTCCCATATCATTCAGTTGCTCGCTCAGAAAACTGTCATAGTTTCCTTCACATCTATCGTTACTTTGGTGCCTGCTAGATCCATCCATTTACTAAAACCAAAAAATTCAGTGTGAGTACATCAACAAAACCATCATGTACTAAAGAGGAAGATAAACACTAAGATATACTTACTCATTCACTTTATCTAAAACTATTACTATTTATGAAATCCTAACCATTATGGTCATGTCACTTATGCTTAAAGAATACCCTAACCTCTAAAGTTATCTAAACCGACCTCTGATACCAACTATAAGGCCCCATCCTTAAGCCTTACATAATATTGAATTAAATGAATAATTCACATTGATGATCTTTTCAGGTTTACAGTTTTAGAGAATTAGGACATAACTATTACATCTCAAAAGATTACAAAGTAGTCACTTCTACTAAATTTCCATAAAATAAAAAAACTTTTAAAAAGAAACATGTCTAGTTCCATGTTTTTGGTAGCATGACTTTCCCTTGATCCCATCCTTGACCCTATTCCATGTTAAGTCCTGTGAAAAACATTTCAAAAACTTGGGATGAGCATAAAAAGCTCAGTAAGGGATACACAAAGAATGAAAACTATTAGTTTTTAAAAACAACAAGTAAACCATGTATACTTTATTAAAGTAATACTTTTCACCTTTTCGAAGTAGCAAAAAGCTCTTCACTGAAATAAAAGTTCATTACTTACCCTTCTGTAACCAAAATATTACCATAAAACCCATATAAAGATCACATAACATATAAAGGTAACTTGGGACATAAACATACTTAAGTGGAATAACCATAAGGTCGACTTCCACACATATCACTTAATGGAATAGCCATTTGGCCAAATTCCATACATACCATACGGCCGACTTCCACACCCAATGCATTGGAGGTTATATGTAACCACCCGTCCTGGTATTCACGGCACCACCCGGTTTATGGTTTATCACGTAACCACCCGTAAAATGTCCAAGTACCATTATAAAATCATAAGACATAAAACAAATATAATAGAAAGAAAACATTTCCACACTTTGATCACAATATATCACTTAAATATATTGACATAACAAATCCATTATAAAAACGATTTTCTTTATCAAAATAAGAGAAAAAAAACATGGTATTTATTTTTCATTAAAATGTAATAGCTTGTAGAGGAAGCTGAATCTCAAATAATGGTCACGGCGGCGGAGAAGTAGTTGTCGCCGCTTACGTACGACAAAAATAATCCCCTTTGTCGTTTAGTAAAACACTTCATATAAAAATATTCCTTTTTAATAAATGTAAAAGTCAAAGGGGTTTATACACCGTATAAAAGAAATTTGTTTATAAAACAAAAAATGCCCCAATGAAAGGTGATTGAGACGAAGTCCCTTACAAATACAGTATCCTTGGTTTAAGGATAAATCAATTACATAATTATGTGTGAAATAAGAATACACCAAATATAAGTGGATATTAAATGTAAAACAATCAGTGGTTATTCACACATATTCATAGAATGACATATTCAAGGAGTATAAGTTTATACCAAAGAATCAAATTTGGGTTAAGAAGTTCCCTTGCTAAAATTTGACACCCTAATAGCGTCACTACAAAATTCAGAAAATGAGTTGATGAGAGATAAAAGGGGTATCTCATCACATGGAAATAAAATTTAAATCAATAAGGATATAGAAGATCATATCTCAACCTAATAGTATGTGAATTAAATAACATGACAAAATAAGTCTTTTAAAAAGAGGAGGGTGAAAGGTTCCCTTACCGACATGGGTATCTTTCGAAACATACACCCAGTGAAAGAAGGAAAATACAACATTCATGTAACTACTCATAAATGAAAGTATAATACACAATGAGTAAAATAATGGGTAGTATAGATACCACTCAAAGGAAATTGTGGAAAATGCAGCATAAATCCCATAGGAATAAAAGTGAGATGAAAAATCCCTTACAAAAACTCGGCAGCCTAATGGCGCCACTTAGAACATACAAAAATGGATTGATGAGATCAAATAGGGTATCTCATCAAATTAACATAAAGTTTACATAAAGAGGAATATAAAATAACATCCACCAACATAATAAATATAAGCTTAAAACAAGTGACATAAAGGAGAGTACTTAAAAAAAGAGAGAGGTTAGATCTCTTACGAAAATTCGGCAGCCTAACGGCGCCACTCAAAACTTCCAAAATGGATTGATGAGAGAGAATAGGGTATCTCAACATATGAACATAAAAATTACAGTAAGAGTAAAATAAAATCCCAATAACAAGAAAAATGATCTTTAAATGGAATTACATAAAAGAGTGTACTTAAAAAAAGAGAGGAGTAGGATCCCTTACCTCGGGCCCGACCTGACTCGATCGTTCTTTAACTTTATGAATAATAAACTTGAGTTAATTTCTACTTGCTTAAGAAACTTTTTCAAGTTCATTATTCCTTTTATATTAATTATTGACATGTTATAAACATTATGTAATCATTTAAGTTAATAATGCTTGTTTTGTTGATATTTGGTTCTTAAGTCAAAAGTGGACTTCTTATAATTACATGTGGTTTGTGTGGTCAAAGGTTATTTATATCCAGAATGAAATTCCTGATTTGGATATCATATATATAATATATATCCATCATATACATGTATTTATAATATTACATAATCATTTAGAGGTATGAAATGAAATGCATCGTTCATGGAGACGGTAAGCCGTACGTACGCATGGACGCTACTTTCATTTCTTTGTTATATTAATGGAATAAAAACTAAATGAGAGGTATGTATATTTTAATTCCAGGATTTTATTCATCATTTAGATGTATCATTCATAATATATATCCATTATATACATGTACTTATAATAGTACATTACATTTGGGGATAAGAAATGAAATGCACCGTTCATGGAGACGGTAAGATGTACGTACGCATGAACGCTACTTTCATTTATATCTCATACATTAATGGAAAGAAAACAATAATGATATAAAGGTATATTATAATCCAGTATAACATCATATATAATAAATTTAAATCCATTATTTATACGTCCCACATATGGCATCAACAAATCAAATCACTTTGAGGGGGCGGTAGTCCGCACTTCCTAAAATGAAGATATCACGTATACCCATAATGGAAACCGTAAAGGTATGACACAAATGAAAAATACAGAAGCTTAAGTAAAACAAAAAAAAATATTATATATTATATATCAACATGGTGACATCTTAATGGCCACCTTTTAAGGTGTTATATGAGTGTTGAACAATCATCGTTTCGTGAGGCAGAAATTCGCCATCCCCAGAAACAGTATGTTCTTTAACCATTAGATGAAGGTGTGTGTAAGTGTAGCTCGAATACTTATTATAACAACATCCTAGTATATTTAATATACTGTAGTTGTTACAAAAGGAATGAATAAAAGAGTTTAGGGAGTTGGAGAAGAAAAATAAAACAAAAGAGCACAAGTGAAGAAGTTACCTTAAAATCAGGTAACTCCCTTTGGTTTGAACCAAAAGATTTTCTTGAAGAGCTTCCTGCCTATGTTAAGGCTTCTCAGATGAGGATAGGGATGTGGAGAGACAAAATGATTAGATATTTTCCGAACCAAAGGCTTGAGAGGTGTGAGTAAGGTGGTAGAGGTGGGGGTCTTTTATAAGAGGAGAGGAGGGGCACTCTTGGTAAAGTATAAAATGTTACTTTATTTTCAAATGGTTTTCGGAGTTTAATGGTCCCAAATTTATGTGTTTCTAGGATAAGGTGATAAGGGTTAGAAATCCACCCATCCAATAGGTTTTTGACATGTTTAGGTCCTAGATTCTGCATTATCATTCAATTTTATTTAAATCGTTAAATAATGAGGTCATCGTTGCATCATCGTGATGTCATAGAGAATTTAATTTATTTAATGTCTAAAAATTATAAACAAATACTATGATGTAGGAAATATTTTTAGATTTCCAATGACTATTTATAGTAAAAATTATGACTTGTATAACCACATGTAAAAAACTTTTTAATAAAAAAATCATGTTTGTGACATCTTTATTTTAACTTTAAATAAAAGGCATAAATGTCATTATCAAACCCAAGTGGCTCCATGGGGTACTGAAAATCGACCAATGTGTTGTCTTGGCCGGCCATAACTAATCCAATAGGGTTAGGACATGTGTCAAGTTATTTTCATTTTATTAAAATATCATTTTTACCTTAAATCACACTAATTACCTTTAATCACGATTAATAAAACTTAAAAGTTACTTTTCATCAAAAATTATTTTCATCCCATTGAACCACATTTTACTTAACAATTAAAATCATTTAAATTGGATTTTTTAAATTAAAATCACAGAAGTGGTAAAGTCTCATTTAAACGAAAAATCATATTTTGTAACCACCACTTTGTGGTTTCACTATTCATCAAAAATTGAAGTTTTTCAGAAAAATACCAAAAAATTACCCTAAGCTATATTTGATATTATGAATTCAAAAATGATGTCTATTTTACCAAATTAATATCATAGAATTTTCATTAATTAATTTTATAATTAAACCCCGCTGTTAAAACAAATAGCGTGTTTTTAAGAAAGAATATCTTTCAAAAGATTGACACTCATTTATGTCCAACATTAAAGTGGTATTAAATACAATGACCACCATTGGATTAAATGGTAAAAATATATTCTATTTACACATTAAAACCAATTAGAAATATAATCTATTCATATAAATAAATTATATTAAAAATAGGTTTTGAATTAAAATACAACATTTTTCACTATTCATTAAAAAATATGAACTTTATCAGAAAAATACCAAAAATTTACACAAATTAAATTTTTATGTGCCGATTCTAAAGAGAAATTTTATTTTTTCAAATATAACACATAAAATTGTCAAAAAGTGGATTTAAAAGAGGTTCTCCATCAAAAGGTGGTTAATCGACCTTTTAAAGAATATTAGACTGTCTACGCTTAAAATTGGATTCATTCGCATTTTTAATCCTCTAACATTTATTGTAAAGAGTAAAAATATTTGACAAACATATATAACAATTTTTTAATTAGTTCTGTTCATTCCCGCCATTACAACGACTAGGCATTAACTACCATTTAAAATAATAATATTTTATTATTAGAGTGCAACGTAAGATTCCCAAGAAACTCGTTGTTGCGTGTTGGGTACGACATCGAGCATAGCATCCCCATTAAAGTTATATTAATATTTTATTCACAAATATAGATAAATGTGAAAATGTTATACTCTTTATTTACCTGGGGTGTTACACTTTTAATTAACATATATGGTATACATGAAATAATTATTTTATTCAGGATATTTTATCATTCTAAAATGGTAATATATCAATTTATTTATTACCTTTACACTCATTAAGATTATGATGTCATTAATGTATGTGTGTACTACCGCCTTCACGAAGCGATGTGACTATATTTTCATCCTCACACAAAATAGAGGATATTTATAAGTATATATAAAGAAATAATATGGCAGTTATTATATACTAAATATTTCTTAATGATAAAATATTACTTAACTTTTTTATAATGATCGTCGAAAAATTTAATTGTTACTCATGTGTACATATGGCCTATCGTCTCTATAAATGTAACAAAATTCATTTTTTAAAACCATATTACATTATTGGTATTAAAAGAATAATTAATGTATAAATATAATAATTATTTCATTATTATTATTCTATTTATTATGGAACCATGATCTAAAAAATTTTACATAAAATAACAAATCAAAACATATACAAACAACAAAACAGTTATTACCTAGAACATGATTTTAACAAAGAATTGTTAAACAATGTGTAATAAATTGTAATAATTAAATTATATATGTATGATATATATATTTATGGTAATTTAATAGTTTAAAAATAAACTTATATTTATTATGTATGAGGTTCAAACGTGTACGAAAAAATTAGGGACTTGTGATAAGGGATTTCTAGCCTTTGTTTAATTTTTAGGATACATATGAAAATAAAACACTTATTTATTATGTGTGGTGTATATAATAATCCTTTTAAATATTATATAAAGAATCTCATAATTTTAATGATATTTAATTTTTAATTTTATGTTAGTGTATATTGAGTCTTACAATTCAAAATAGTACTAAATCCATAGAGATTTATAGTCATTCTTTTATTTCATGGAGACATATTAAAATCCACCACTCAAATATTTTTTATAGTGAATTTACTACCTATTTTACATTTTATGTGATAAATATTGGTATTTTATTGATATTTATTGTATCATTTTATTTTATTGTTTATCGGGACTTACAATTCAAATGATTACCAAAGTGTTATGGTATTTTTATCCCACTTTTTATATATGTGAAACACTTCTGTGAGACACATTCTATATTCACCACATATTTATTTTTTATGCTGTATATACTTTACATGAATGTATTTTATTATTAATATAATAAAAATTATTTTTATTTAAATATCCATTTTAATATATCTCTTTCTTGGAGTTTACGATTCAAAATTTTCTAAAATGTTAATGGATACTTTTCTCAATTTTCATTCATTGAAACATAAGTTATGTTATGCACCTATATTCTTCATTTTAGGTGTACATAAATCCCCTTTTACATTTAATATCATGAAATAACTTTTATCATATTATTTTATGTTTTCTAATGTTATTCATTCATGGTTCTTATAATAAAAAATTACTAAAGGGGTAATGATTTTATTTTACAATCTCATCATTTATCGTGATCATTTATGATCATGATTCCAAAGACGAGTTCTTATAAAACATTTCTCAATAAACTCATGAATTTTCTGATCCTCTAGTTATGTCATGAAAATATAACTTTTCCCCCCATTTTTTATTTACTCAATAGTTAAAAATAATTTTTTTAATAAAAAATCGTTTTTATCTATTCGGTCAAAAATAAATATTTCTTCCAAAAACATGTTTTCTGAATATATTTTTAATAGTTTTTTAATATTATTAAAGTTATTTATTAAATTATTTTTACATAATGTTTAATGTTTAAATATTTTTTTGAAATAATATTTATATCATTTTCGAAATAATCGTGTTTGGATTTTACTAAACGTGTTAAACAAACATTATTTTAACATGTATGTAATTTACCACCATCATGACAGTAATTTTATTTGAAGATTATTTTAGATGTTATCTTGGTTATTTCCAAGGAAAAATATTTTCAAAATGGTTTAGGTTTGAAAATTTATTTACTTTAGAGGAAAAGGATTTTGAAAATATTTTTTTTAGAAAGTGTTTTTCAAAGAAAAGTTATTCAGTTCAAGAAGTATTCCAAGTGACCTTTCAAAATCATTCTCCATATAAAATGTCATACATTAAAACTAATTATGCTTTATTGGGGATATGATCCATGAATAAAATTCTTAGTCTTTCTCGGAATGGTTTATGTTTTTGATGATATGATGTTTATAAAACATAATTATCTTCCATGGGGTATACCATGAAAAACATAATATGAAACCCACTTGTTTTTCCATGGGTTATACTATGATTAAATGATGATTTGATTATGAAACCTATCTCTTTTCTAAATATTGTGATATAATGTATTTTTTATGAAACCAATATCATTACATGGGTTATAATAATAGGAAATATTTATGTTTTTTATCATAGATGTATGATTTTTATTATGTGATAGTCATAAAGTTATATCCTAGTATGGTGGTCGTGTTATAACCATGGATGGTGGTTATATTATAACCAAAGGCAGGTGGGACCTATATATCCCTCCAATACATTTGGAAAAGATTTATATCTTATCAGATTAATGGAACTGGAATTGGGAGTGAAACTAGTTCAGTAAGGGACATCATGTTCTATTTTAGTCTTCGGAGTGAACCTTGAGTACTGTGAAGGTTTGGGGAGTGAACTCATTCCACTATGATTGCCTTTACATTAAGACAAAACTATTATTAAAATGACATTTTATTCTTATGTTTATGCCACAATTCCATATCTTATACCAATTCTGGTTTCTCATGGATCCTGTTATTTGGTTTCCTTATCATTATTATGAAATTTCAACCAATATTCCATTAATTGTAATTATTACCATTTATATATAGGGTGTCGTTTTCTTATGTTATTACCATGATCTCATACTATTGTGTTTATATTATTCTTATGTACCTCCATTATTTACCTTTACTGATTATCTGAGGATGGCCTTTCTAATGTTTCATTTCACTATGTTATAAAGAAATTTTTTAATTAGGGTATGTTTATGAGGATTACTAGAGGATAAGATATTTATTGGTGATGATGAAGATCTTTCACCAAATTAATAGATCTTATAACTATTATCAAAATACACAAAACTATAATGGTCCTCAGACATGTGTTTGTGTAATTTATTGAATATTCATCTAAAAAAATGTAATATCCATGTATGAAAATCATGGCTTTCTATAAGTAAAGTAGGTTGTGTTGTATATTTACGTCTCATTTATTTTGTCTTCCATTCAATAGTATAGGTTTAGATACTGTCTAGGGACACCATTGGTGTTGCCCAATTAATTTGATATTCAACCCCTACATAGGAACATTGGTCTAATAAGAAACATTATGTCTGATGATAAAGGTATGGGTAAAGGTTTGATTACTAGAACCTAGTATATGTTGGTGTGGGGTAGGTACATGGACAGGATGGAATGGTATTGCATATGATATCGGTTATTATGTATTAATGGGACAATAGTTATCTTAATTAATTTTTTACTTTTACATATATTATTTTTAATGTGAAGTCAGTTTTTTTATTTATGACGGACATGATATGGTATATGTTTATTAATTTGATCATATATATATTTGGATTTTATTTTCATTGTTTAAAAGTTAATCTATTTTTGTTCTAATATTATTATTATTATATATCTTCTGAGGGTATATTCTCTACACTATCACGTCATGGATCCTCACTCATTTTTAGCATCCTTTGGAGTATGGAGAGGGGTGCCTAATGTCCAGTGGTGCACTGGTTTGGTTACAGTATATTGATTTGTGTTTGGGTGTTACAACGTGGAATAAGTGAATGTTCAGATAAAATGATTTATGGTGATTATAGATTTTTTTTATTTGGGCTATTTTATGTTAGAGGCATATGAAGTATATCCTAACACATCTTGTTAGGGAACTTGGGATAGATGTTGTATTGTGTGGCTAAAAATAAAAAGAACAAGATGAAGTCCTTATTAATCGGTTATCTAGGATCATTTTTTAGTTTTAATGGAATCAATTTAAATATTTTTTTGGAGTAAATTGGTATTACAGAATTTTTTTTGTACTCTTGATTATATGAAGAGAAATTAGTTACACATGTTTCATCTTAGACATGTAAATATCAAATGACATGTATGTTCCTACTCGTTATTTATATATTGATTCTTGAATAGAAATTGTCTTTTAACTTGATGTTTTAACAATGGGATAAATAGTTTTTTCCAATATAGTCATTTGGTAGAATTATATATAACTAATGTATAAATGTATATATTTAGGACATGAAAATGGGTTTTTATATTTATTGTTCTATTAATATCATAAATTTTGTTTTCCAAAATATACTATTGGTGTAAATATAAATAGAATATACTGTAGTTGGATCATTGGTGTGAATAATTATGTGATTATTTATGTGTATATAGTGTATGTGGTTCCTAACCTAGGAATAGGTAGGAGGGTTTGTGAGGTTGGATGGTCTATCACATGGGTGAGGTGGGATAGTGTAATGTCTTTCCAGTCATGCTACTAGTTATTGAATTTTCTATTTATGACATCTTGACTGTTATATTTATCTATCTTGTAGATTTATTGTATAGGTTCCCATATTACTCTTGGAATGTGTCTTGATGAGTATCTTTGGGAGAACATGGTTTTAGTTATACAAAGAATTGATTGGTGAAAGAAATGAGTGTAGTTCATTGACATGGTAGAAGGAGATACATCGATCATAGAATATGAAATGACATACATGGATTTAATATAGTTTTCATTGATTTTGGTGGAATTTGTGAAAAGTAAGGTGTGATTATTTTAGGATGGGATATGAATTTTCTTGGAGTTATGGGAAAATAATTTCTGTTTGAATTTAGGCTCAGAAGTTGGTAACTAAACGATGATATTGGGGAATAACTATGAAAATAGAAGTTTATTGATCTAGTCCATAGTGTTATGATATAATAGTAGTTGACCATTGAGTATTTACAAATGGAAGAATGAGGAGTCATAGGAGGGAGGATATAATTGATTTTTATTTATTCCACCTTGTAGAGGGTCATTATTGAACTGTTTTTAGTGTGGGAAGATAGAGAATTTGCGTTTCCAATTGTGATAGGGTGTAAAGGGTGTTTCTTATATATATCTTCATGGCACATCTAGAGAGGTCTTGTTTCAATACCTCACAATTATTTAAGGGTTTATGTATAGGATAGACTTAATAATCCAAAGCAAGACCAAGAGTTGTATCATAAGATAGATGATGGGATAGAACTATATGTGCAGGACATAGTAATAGAGGGGATGAACAACTATGATGGTAGTGGATGATAGTGTATATAACTATATAAGGATAAATACATAGAGTATCTATGATTTACACCATCTTAACATTGTCAAATAGACTCTCTTAGTGAAAGTAGAAGAGCTACTGATTGTTAGAGGTATGCATTGAGCATGTGACTATGGATTTTTATGACGGATTCTTATGAATGTGGTTCAAATATGATAAATGGATTAACTATGTTTTGGTTAATATGTTGGTGCCAGATATGATCTGTAATAACCTTGTGAAGAATTGGGATTAGGTATAAAAATTTTCATCAGGTTTGATGTGGGGTGAATACAGGTATCATTATGATATAAGAATATGATGGTTTAAGATAGTGGCTATGATTCGATAATAGGTAGAAGTGGAATCCAATATAATAGATTAGAATGAAATTATTGTGTAGAAAATAGTTTTTCTGAATGTATATTGGGTTAGTGATTCTAATGGTGTGTAGTTCAAGTAGAAAGAATTATCATGTTTGATATGATTAAAATGATTCATCTTAAAGATAATAATGTGTTGGTGGTTTTATTATTATTTGGCATTGAGATGAGAAGAACACTTGGGTTTCTATAAGGGCTGGTTGGTGGGTTGAATGAAATGTCTTAGTTTTGAGATATCATATGTTTTAGAGTTTATAATGTATAAGGTATCTAGTTATAATAATTTAAGATTTTTGTGCGATCAACCTTGTTAATTTTTTCAGTATCAAGATTTCAGGGGTTTTGGTATAGGTCAAGGGGGGGTTTTTTGGAGTTTTCCTAGGATTAAGGGGAAAGTTATTATGAAAATTAAATTAATTTTTGTATTTGTAAGAGTGCTTAATATTAAAAGTATTTTATAGTGTGAATTTTGATACATGTTTATTTTCGGTGTTTTTTGGTTGATTTTTTTTAGTTTTTGAATTTTGGGGGTTTTTTTATAATATTATTTGTCTAGGGTAATTCATATTCATTTAATACCTTTGGTAATTAAAAATTAGATAAATATTCAAATTCAAGATTCGAATTTATTAAAAGTTTGTGTTTTCAAAAAAAAAGCCATGTATTAAGTTTCCTATATGCATAAGTGTAAACTCTTGAGGCATAAAAATACTTTTTCCATTTGTAAATGTATATTTTTGAATAGTAGGGTAAAGTGGATAAGTAATACATAAAGGGATATAAAGAGTCATCATGTATACATAAGGATATATATTTGGATATGGTGATATGTAAAATAATCTTCAGGATGCATAAAGTTCAGCATGTGGTGTGAAATTTGGCTAAGTGTTGGGAAACCTATAACATATAAATGTAAATACCATGTATGTAGGAGATATCATGGATTGAGCTAGGAATTTCGGTGAGGTTTTGGGATTTCTTCAGGTCATATAAAATGGTCAGGTTATTATTAATTACATATTAATACATAAGGTTATTTTCCTTTGAAAAAATATTAAAATGTTGGATATAGTAGTAATGTATATTGATATTTGGGGCGATACATAATAGGCATTTAGGGTTGCATGCCTAAGTGTCTCATACCAAAATATGAATCAATATGCAAGAGCCCCATCATTTGAAAAATTTAATGTGATAAATTTATAGATATTTTCTTAAAAAAAATAAAATTAATTAATAAATGGATAATTGTAAAATTTAAAAGATAAATAGGGTCATATTTACGACTAGACAATGTGAGTTGCATATTTTTTTCATTTATGTTTATTCATACATTTTTGGAGTTATTTATTGATTCATTTTTGATATTCAAATGATTTGAAGTAGGGAGTAGTCATGGGTAAGACTAGTTATCTCTAGATGATTATCACTGTGTTATTTTTATTCATTCTAGAAATTATTCACTAAAATAAATATTTTATCACATTTTAGGATTTCATCCAAAATAAATCATATTAATATAAGTTTTTTTAGTGAGAAGATTATACTATACACCAGGTAGATGGTTCATATCTATTTTCTTTCTTGTGTATATGACTATGAATTTTATAATAAATGGGAATAGGTAGGGTGGTATATATGTGACATAGAATAGAAAAACTGTGGGTTATAATCATTCATAAGAAATACAAGATGGTAGTATTTTTTCAGAAAATGTTGGGTTAAACCATGTATTATCTAGTTTTAGAGTTCTAGGTTTTAATTTCTATGATTTAAAATTTTCTAAAGTTGTGTTTTGTGAGATATTCTAATATATGTGGTTCCTCGTGAACATGATCGGTATAAATAATGTGATAGTGGGTAATATTGATCATTGAGAATGAGTGGTGATTGAGGTTCACATGTTTGATATAGATGGTTTCTACCATTACCATGGGTGGAGATAAAGGTTCAACGGTATGATGTAGATAGTATTGAACATTAGAAAAAGTGGTGATATAGGTTTACCAATGTGTGTTCATAAGTTGTCATTTTTTCACTCACCATGGGGGACGACTCCATTGGAATCATGTAAACACTTTATAAGGAAAACTAGGTGGTTCAATACACTTGTTGTTTTGTGTAACCTTTGTTGTTTGAGCAATATATGAGGACGTTAATTACCATCATTATTTAGCAGGAGATACAACATAGTAAGAAATGGTTGTTGGCATTGATACTAGTGGATTGGGGAATGATCGTCACCATATATATCTGTTATGTTGTGATAATGAGATGGGATTTTTCAGGATTTGTTTCTCCATGGTTTGTGTTCATCAGTATGTTATACTGTTGAAGGGAAAATAAATTTTAGGATCCATGGGTCTTGTGATGTGGATTGAGAACATGCCATCAGGGCATCATGATTAACTCCTGATGGTTAACTAGTTTTTTTTGGTGTGTGATTTTGTACATTATGGTATTCTTTGTATGGAAAAATAATTTTATTGAATAGGGAACTATTGATGTATCATTCCACTGTGCCACTAACTAAGGAATATAACGGTTTACTTGGGGTTGTTTGATCATGTGTGGAGCTTCTTTCTTGTGTGTTTTATTATATTTTTTTATACATTATTATGTGTATAGATACTATATAGGGATACCATTGATGGTTTACTAATAAGTTCATAGTCACACCCAACATGATCCCTCAAGGATATGTTCATAATTTATATCTCATGGTATAGGTATGAGTAAATTTTTTAATTATGCTATCTAGTGTATATGGGAGTGTGTATAGCGCATGAGTTGGATAGAATGGTTTTTAAATGGATTAGATTATTCATTGGTGTCATGTTGGAGGTTAATTTAATTATTATTTTCCATAGACATATGTAATTGTCCTATGGGTAGTTATTTGAGTTATTTATTATTGATATGTCGTGATCGATATTTATTAAGTTGAAAATATGTTTATTTTAGCTTATAATTAAAATTGTTTTAAAATTATATCTTCTAATATTGTAGGATTATTATTATTTATCATTATAAGGTGTAGTATCCTCACTATAACATTCTATACTATCACTACTAGTTTGCAACATCTAGTGGAAAAAAAAGGTGCACCAATATTCAAGTGGTTCTATAAGGCCCCATCCTTAAACATTACTTAATCGTGAGATATTTCAAGAATACACCTTGAGGATCTTTTCAAGTTTAGAGTTTTAGAGAATTAGACCATAAAACATGCATTACATCCCAAATTTAGACAATGTGGTTATAATAAAAGATAGTATTCATTTTTCCCATCAACGGAAACATATTTAAAATAAAACATGGATTCTTTCTTGACACTTCCTTGACACTATCATCATATCATGTTCCATTCCCTTGACCTGTGAAAAACATTTCAAAAACTTGGGATGAGCATAAAAAGTTCAGTAAGGGTTATAAAAAATATGGAAAGGAAACATGAGTACATATATATATAATAATGAAATCATATTTTTCCCATAAAACATAATCACTTTAACATACCTCATCAAATCATGAATAAATCATAGAAATCATAAGACATAAAGGTAACTTTAGGCATTCATAACATTCGTACGTTGGGAGTAACACCCTTAGTTACATTTGGAATACCCATCATAGTATATTTCCTAAATCTCTTCGGAGAAACCTTAACATTTAACCCCTTCGCATTACCCAATGCATTGGAGAGCTATATCGGGCTCACCCGCCCTTAGTTTATCACGGAACCACCTGTCTTCATAACAATTCCCAAGAACCATAACATAATCGTATAACATAAAACATGCATAAAGGAAACATAACATTTCCACATTTCAATCACAAGATATCAATACAACACATTGAAATAATTAAAACATTATGAAAACCATTTTAAATAACAAATTAAAAGAAAATTAAAACATTGTATTTATTTTTCATTTAAAAAAAAGGTGTGGCTTATAGAGGAAGCCGAAACTCAAATAATGGTCACGACGGCGGAGAAGTCATTGTCGCCGCATACATACGACAAAAAAAAATTTCCTTAGGTCATTTAGTAAATTAATTGTATAAAAAAGATTCCTTTTGAATAAATTTAAAAGTCAAAGGAGTTTATACACTGTATAAAAGAAAGTTGTGTATAAAACATAATATTCCTCAATGAAAGGAGATTGAGACGAAGTCTCTTACCTCATGTCCGACTTGACTCGATTGCTATTTAATCTCCTGAATAATAAACTAGGGTTAATTTATACTTTCTTAAGAACCTTTTTCAATATTATTATTCATTTTATATAACTTATTGACATGTTATAAACATTATGTAATCATTTAATTTAGTAAAGTTCATTTTGTCGATATTTGGTACTTAAGTCAAAAATAGACTTATTACAATTACATGTTGTTTATATGCTCAAAGGTTCATTATATCCAGAAAGATATTCATGATTCGGATATCATATATATCATATATATCCAGGATATACATTTATTTATAATAGTACATAACATTTAGAGGTAAGAAATGAAATGCACCGTTCATGGAGACAGTAAGCCGTACGTACGCATGAACGCTACTTTCATTTATATTTCGTATTTAATGGGGTGAAATCATAATGATATAAGGGTATATTATAATTACAGTAAAATATCATATATAATAACATTAACTCCATCCTTTATACGTCCAACATATGGCATTAACGAATCAAATCACTTTGAGGGGGCGGTAGTCCGCAATTCCGAAAATAAAATTATCATGTTTACCCACAATGGAAACCATAAAGGTATGCCACAAATGAAAAATACAGAAGTATAAGGAAACAATAAACGTAATATATATCATATATAAATATATTTTCATCTTAATGGAAAACATTGAAGGTGTTAGAC
Organism: Viscum album; assembly: GCA_963277665.1. Taxonomy (NCBI): domain Eukaryota; kingdom Viridiplantae; phylum Streptophyta; class Magnoliopsida; order Santalales; family Viscaceae; genus Viscum; species Viscum album. Next base: position 574,629,426 of record OY728151.1, read on the forward strand.
TAATTTGAACAATCATCATTTCGTGAGGCAGAAATTCGCCATCCATGGAAACAGTATGCACTTTAACCATTAGATGAAGGTATCTATAAGTGTAGCTATAATACATCTCATAACAAAATCCTAGTATATTTAATATACTAGTTTTGTTACAAAATAAAGGAATAAAAAGAGTTTAGGGGGTTGGAGAAGCAAAATAAAACATAAGAACACAAGATAAGACACTACCTTTCAATCTGGTAACTCTTTTTGATTTGAGTTCAAAGGACTCCTTGGAAACACTTATTCCCAAAGTGAAGATTCTAGGAGTAATATAGGGATGTGGATAGAAAAAATGGGTATGTTTTTTCCTATCCAAAGGCTAGAGAGGTGTGGGTAAGGTGGTAGAGGTGGGGACCTTTTATAAGAGGAGAGGAGGGGCACTCTTGGAATGATATAAAAGGTTAGTATATTATAAAATGATTTTCGTATTTTAAAGGTCCCAAAATTATATATTTCTAGGATAAGGTTATAAGACTTCGAAATAAACCCATCCAATACGTTTTTGACAAGTTTAGGTCTTACATTTTACATTATCTTTTCATTTTATTTAAATCGTTAAATAATGAGGTAATCACTGCATCATCATGGTGTCATAAATAATTTAATTTATTTAATGACTAAAAATTATAAAAAAAATAATGTTCTTGGAAATATTTATAGCTTTATAATGAATATTTATAGTAAAAAATATGACTTATAACCCCATGTAATTTTTTTTAGTAAAATAACACATGTTTGTGACATTTTCATTTTAACATTAAATAAAAAGTTATTAATGTCATTTTCCTACAAAGTGGAACCATGGGGTCCACAGGTTTACCCATGGACTGTATTGGTCGTCCATGACACATCCAATAAGGGTAGGACATGTTTTTGGGTCATTTCATATTATTAAAACATTATTTTTACCTTAAATTACACTGATTACCTCTAATCGCGATTAAAAACTTAAAAGTTACTATTCGCCAAAAAAATATTTTAATCCCATTGAACCACATTTTACTTCCTTATGAAAACCATGTATTTTGGATTTTTGAAATTCAAAACACAGAGGTGGTAAAATTTCATTTAAACGATAAATCAGTTTTTTATGTACCACTTAGTGGTTTCACTATTCATCAAAAATTGAAGTTTTGCAGATAAATACCAAAACATCACCCTAAGCTATATTTGATATTCTGAATTCAAAAATGATGTCTATTTTAAAAAATTAAAAAAAATATATGTTACAATAATTAATATAAAAATTAATTCCCACCGTCAGAAAAAATAGCGTGTTTTTATGAAACAATATATATCAAAAGATTGACACATGTTTAAGTCCAATTTCAAAGTGATATTAATTCCAATAACCACTATTGGATTAAATAATAAAAATATATTATAATTTCACTTTAAAACCAACTCAAAATATATTAAAATCATATAAAAAAATTAGATTAAAATTGGTTTTGAATTAAAATACAACATTTTTCACTATTCATTAGAAAAAGAACTTTATCGGAAAAATAACAAAAATTTACACAAAGTAAATTTTGATGTCCCGATTCTAAAGAGGAAGTTTATTTGGTCCAATAGAATGTATAATAGTGACCAAAACAATATTTATAGACGGTTCGCTATCAAAAGGAGATAAGTCGACCTTTAATGAATGTTAGAGTATATATGCCTAAAATTGAATTCTTTTCCTATTTTAAGCCTTTATATTTTATTGGATAAATGGAAAAACATTTAAAAAACATATATAATCATATTTTAGTTATTTATATTCATTCCCACCAATAAAACGGCAACATGTTAACTACCATTTAAAATAATATTGTTTTATTACTAGTATGCAACGTAAGATTTCAAAGAAACTCTTTATTGCGTATCGGGTACGCTATCGAACATAGCAACCCCTTTAAAGTAAAATTAATATTTAATTAGTAAATATTAATAAATATGAAAATTATTTATTATTTATTTACCTGGGATGTTACATCCTTCCCCCCTTTTGGAAATTTCAACATCGCAATTTTATTCACTTATCAAAATAAGTGGGGGGGGGGTATTTATCCCTCATAGCATTTTCAGATTCCCATGTTTCCTCATCACTCATGTGGTTTTTCCACAAAACCTTTAATTTATTAATCACCTTATTCCGCAACACTTGCTCCCTGTAGTCAAGAATCTGGACCAGTTATTCCTCATAAGATAGATTCTCTTCCAGCTGAACCACCTCCGGACTCAAAACAAGAGATGGATCTGGCATATACTTTCTCAACATCAAAACATGAAGTACATTGTGTACCTGAGATAAACTCGGAGGTAAAGCCAGTTTGGTAAGCAACTCATCCAACTCTCTCCAGAATTTCATATGGTCCAATGAACCTTGGACTCATCTTTCATTTATTACCAAATCACATCACACTTTTCCACAGTGAAACTCTGAGAAAAACATGATCACCAACCTCAAAAGATAGATCCTTCCTCCGGTTATCCGCATAACTATTCTGCCTGCCCTGAGCTGTTCTCATGTATTTCTATATCAACTAAACTTTTTCTGCCATCTCTTCTACCAATTCTGGTCCCATCAGCTTCCTTTCACCCACTTCATCCCAAAAAGATGGATTTTAACACCGTTTACCATATAATCCCTCAAATGGTGCCATCTGTATACTAGAATGAAAACTGTTATTATAAGAAAACTCAACCAAAGAAAGTTGTTGGTCCCAAATTCCCTGATAATCCATCGAACAGGCAAATAGAATATCCTCCAATGTTTGAATTTTTCATTCTGACTTCCCATCTGATTGAGGATGAAAAGCTTTACTAATATTTAATTCAGTACTCAATGACTTCTGAAGGCCTTTCCAAAAGTTAGAAGTAAACCTGGGATCATGATCAGATACAATGGATAGAGGAAATCTATGTAACCTGACCATATCTTTAAGATACAAACAAGAAAGTTGATCTAGGGAAAAAGTATCTCGAATAGGAAATAAATGAGCAGATTTAGTCAAGCAATCAATAATAATCCAGATTGCATTATTACCTCTAGATGTCTTCGGTAATCCTACAACAAAGTCCATGGTTATGTTTTCCCATTTCCACTATGGCACTGGTAAAGGCTCAAGCATCCCTTTCAGTAACTACTGTTGTGCTTTTACATGTTGACAATTCAAACACTTCACAGTAAAATCAGCAATATCTCTTTTCATTCTATCCCACTAGCAATACTCCCGCAGATCTCTGTACATCTTAGTACTTCTATGATGAACTGGAAACGGGGAACTATGAGCCTCAAAAAACAACTCATTATTCAACTTTGAATCACCAGATGCATATAATCTCTTCCCAAACCTCAAAACACAGTCATTATCAATGTTGAATTCAGGAAACATACCCTACTGAACCAGATCTACCTTTTTCTGAAACTCACTGTCTTGCTTCTGTGCTTGATTAATTCTGTCTGATAGAGAATATTTCACTGATACCTGAAACAAAACTGAAGGACATCCTGCACCAATAACTTTTGTGCCAAAGCTCATCAAATCCTTAACCAAAAGATCACTTTCCAAATTCAACATTGATAATGAAGCATTACTTTTTTGACTCAAAGCATCAACCACTTTATTTTCTTTTCCCGGATGGTAATGAATTGTACAATCATAATCCTTGATTAATTCTAGCCATCTCCTCTGTCTCATATTAAATTATTTTTCAGTGAATATATACTTTAAACTTTTGTGATCGGTGTATATTTCATACTTTACTCTATACAAATGATGCCTCCAAATTTTTAGAGCAAAAACAACAGCAGATAATTCTAAATCATGTGTAGGGTAATTTACCTCATGAATTTTCAACTGACGTGAAGCATATGAAATTACCTAATCATTCTGCATTAGGATGCAACCATGTTCTTTCAATGAAACATCACCGTAGATAAGAACCTCACCATTCCTAGATGGAAGTTCCAAAACTGGAGCATTCATCAATATTCTTTTCAACTCCTGAAAACAATCATCACATTCTTTTGTCCATACAAACTTAACACCCTTCCGACTTAGCTTAGTCATTGGACTAGATAACCGTGAAACATTTTCAACAAACCTTCGGTAGTAACCCACGAAACAAAGAAAACTACGGATCTTGGTTACATTTGTGGGTCTTGCCCATTCTTCAACAACTCTTGTTTTTGTAGGATCCACAGTTATTCCATCTTTAGAAACAATATGACCAAGGAAATAAATGTGTTGCAACCAAAACTCACACTTGCTGAATTTCCCATACAATTTCTTTTTCTTTTAAACTTTGAAAAATAACCCTTAAATGACTTTCATGCTCCTCTTTACTTTTAGAAAACACCAAAATATCATGAATAAAAACAACCAAAATTTTTCAACTGAGTCAACTGAGCCATCCCTGCAACAAACTATTTAGTTCTGATTCTGATCATCTCAGGATTTGAAAGGTCATTTCCCTTTGTATGCCTTCCCAGAAAATGTTTTTTATTTCCTCTATTAAAAACCATTCTTAACACAGAAATATCTTCGGAGAAGCAACATGGTAATATTCAAATGCTATATCATTTTAATCATACCATAAATTAATTTATAATTTAACAACTTTCTAACTCCTAATGTTGTCTAAACCGACCTTTGATAACAACTATAAGGCCCTATCCTTAAACATTACTTAATCTTGAGATATTTCAAGAATACACCTTGAGGATATTTTCAGGTTTAGATTTTTAGATAATTAGACCATAAAACATGAATTACATCCCACATTTAAACAAATTTGTTATAATAAAATATAGTATTCATTTTTCCCATCAATGGAAACATATTTAAAATAAAATACGTATTCTTTCTTGAAACTTACTTGACACTATCATCATATCATGTACCATTCCCTTGACCTGTGAAAAACATTTCAAAAACTTGGGATGAGCATAAAAATCTCAGTAAGTGTTATAAAAAATATGGAAAGGAAACATGAGTACATATATACATAAGAATGAAATCATATTTTTCCCATAAAACATATGCACTTTAATATACCTCATCAAATAATGAATAAATCATAGAAATCATAATACATAAAGGTAACTTGAGATATTCATAACATTCTTACGTAGGGAGTAACCCTCATGGTTACATTTGGAATACCCATCATATTATATTACCTAAATCTCTTCGGAGAAACCATAACGTTTAACCCATTCACGTTACCCAATGCATTGAAGATCTATATCAGGATCACCCACCCTTATTTTATCATGGAACCACCCATCTTCATAATAATGCCCAAGAACCATAACATAATCGTATGACATAAAACATGCATGAAGGAAACATAAAATTTCTACATTTCAATCACAAGATAACAATACAACACATTGATATAATAAAAACATTATGAAAACTATTTTCAATAACAAAATAAAAGAAAAGTAAAACAAGGTATTTGTTTTTCATTTAAAAAAAGGTATGGCTTGTAGAGGAAGCCGAAACTCAAATAATGGTCACGACGGTAGAGAAGTCGTTGTCGCCGCATACATATGTAAAAAAAACATTCCCTTTTGTAATTTAGTAAAATATTCATATAAAAAAGATTAATTTTTAATAAATGTAAAAGTAAAAGGGGTTTATACACCATATAAAAGAAAGTTGTGTAGAAAACATAATATTCCTCAATGAAAAGAGATTGAGACGAAGTCTCTTATCACATGTCCGACTTGAATCGACTTCTCTTTAATCTTCTGAATAATAAACTAGGGTTAATTTCTACTTTATTAAGAACATTTTTCAAGTTTATCATTCCTTTTATATAACTTATTTTCATGTTATAAACGTTATGTAATCATTTAATTTAATAAAGGTCATTTTGTTGATATTTGGTACTTAAGTCAAAAATAGACTTCATACAATTACGTGTTGTTTATGTGGTCAAAGGTTCAATATATCTAGAATGATATTCATGATTTGGATATCATATATATCATATATATCAAGCATATACATGTATTTATATTAGTACTTAACATTTATAGGTAATAAATGAAATGCACCGTTTATGGAGACCGTATGTCGTACGTACGCATGAACGCTACTTTCATTTCTATTTCGTATTTAATGGGGTGAAATAATAATGATATAAGGGTATATTATAATTCCAGTATAACATCATATATAATAACATTAACTCCATCTTTTATATGTCCCACATATGGCATTAACAAATCAAATCACTTTGAGGGGGCAGTAGTCCGCACTACCTAAAATGAAATTATCGTGTTTACCCTCAATGGAAACCATAAAGGTATGACACAAATGAAAAATACAGAAGTATAAGGAAAAAATAGACATAATATATATCATATATAAATATAGTGTCATCTTAATAGAAACCTTTTAAGGTGTTAGAAGAATATTGAACAATCATCGTTTCGTGAGGCAGAAATTCACCATCCACAGAAACAGTATGCTCTTTTACCATTAGATGAAGGTATGTGTAAGTTTAGCTCTAATCTTTCTCATAACAACAGCCTAGTATTTTTACTATACTGGTGTTATTACAAAATAAAGGAATAAAAAGAGTTTAGGGGGTTGGAGAAGCAAAATAAAACATAAGAACACAAGATAAGACACAACCTTAAAATCGGGTAACTCATTTCGATTTGAGCTCAAAGGCCTCCTTGGAAAGCCTTCTGCCCAAAGTGAGTCTTATAGGAGTAAGAGAGGGATGTGGAGAGACAAAATTTGGTAGGGTTTGGCGAAGCCAAAGGCTTGAGAGGTGTGGGTAATGTGGTAGAGGTGGGGACCTTTATAAGAGGAGAGGAGGGGCACTCTTGGAATGTTATAAAAGGTTACTTTATTATAAAATTATTTTCGGATTTTAAAGGTCCCAAAATTATATATTTCGAGGATATAGTGATAAGAGTTCTAAATCCACCAATCCAATAAGTTTTTTTAAAAGTGTAGTTCTTAGATTTTACATTATCTTTTCATTTTATTTCAATCGTTAAATAATGAGGTAATCACTGCAGGATCATGATGTCATAAATAATTTAATTTATTTGATGTCTAAACATTATAAAAAAATCATGATGTAGGAAATATTTTTATATTTATAATGAATATTTATAGTCAAAAATATGACTTTTATAACCTTATGTATTTTTTTTGTAAAACAACACATGTTTGTGACATTTTTATTTTAACATTAAATAAAAAGTTATTACTGTCATTTTCCTAAAAATGTGGCACCATGGGGTCCCCAAGTTAACCCATGTATTTTATTTGTCAGCCATGACAGATAAAATATGGTTAGGACATGTGTCTAGGTCATTTCATATTATTGAAACATTATTTTTACCTTAAATTACACTAATTACCACTAATCGCGATTGAAAATTTAAAAGTTACTATTCACTAAAAAATTATTTTAATCCCATTTTACAAAATTTTACTTCCTAATGAAAACCATGTATGCCAGATTTTTTGATATTCAAAACACAGAGTTAGTAAAATTTCATTTAAACAAAAAATCAGTTTTTTAAGTACCACTTATTGGTTTCACTATTCATCAAAAATTGAAGTTTTTCAGAAAAATACCAAAACATCACCCTAAGATATATTCGATATTATGAATTCAAAAATGATGTCTATTTTATGAAATTCAAAACATATAATTTAAAATAATTTATTTAATAATTAATTCCCACCGTGAGAACAAATATCATGTTTTTATGAAACAATATATATCAAAAGATTGACACTAGTTTAAGTCCAATTTCAAAGTGATATGTATTCCAACGACCACTATTGGATTAAATGGTAAAAATATATTCTAATTTCACTTTAAAACCAACTCAAAATATAATCTACTCATATAAATAAATTATATTAAAAGGTGCTTTTGAATTTACATACAACATTTTTCACTATTCATTAAAAAAAGAACTTTATCAGAAAAATACCCAAAATTTACACAAAGTAAATTTTGATGTCCCGATTCTAAAGGGGAATTTTATTTAGTCCAATAGAACTTATAAGAGTGACCAAAACTATATTTATAGAGGGTTTTCCATCAAAAGGCAATAAGTCAACCTTTAGTGAATGTTAGAGTATATATGCCTAAAATTGAATTAATTTCGTATTTTAAGCCTTCATCTTTTATTGGATAAATGTAAAAACATTTAAAAACATATATAATCATATTTTAGTTATTTCTATTCATTACCACCAATACAACAGCTACGTGTTAACTACCATTTAATATAATATTGTTTTATTACTAGTGAGCAATGTAAGATTTCAAAGAAACTCTTTGTTGCGTATCGGGTATGCTATCAAACATAACAACCCATTTAAAGTAAAATTAATATTTATTTCATAAATATTAATATATAAGAAAATTATTTATTCTTTATTTACCTGGGATGTTACAGGTTCATTGGTCCTATTAATGTTTAGTTATCGAAGTAAGGGAAATATAATAAACTTGTACTATTAATTTTGATTGATCCATATTAGAGAAATATAATGGGATTATTTTGGAATTAAGCTCATAGGACTACCGTTTGAAAAAATAGGATACCCATTATATGATATGAACAATTAAATAACACATTTGTAGAGTTGATGTGGAAGTTAAATATGTAGTCCTTCAATTTATTGAATAAAACATGTTCAATTCTATGAAAGAAAATGCAAACCTCATTCCCAAGATCACCAGGCTATGTTAAACATAAATAATGTATTATAAAAAAGAATAACACATACTTTTTATCAATGAATGTTATTTCTCATGTATTTATTCCATGTGGTTTGATGAAGATCACCAATAAATAACCAAGGTTATATTCCCTCTAGGGTGTATACATAGATTTACTATATCACCTAACGTTTTAGTGGGATCATCCTCAAAACTAAAACATTTCAGTACCTATTGGAATATGATTCAACATTCCAAATTATCGTGAAATTACATTATTTTAAAAAAAATCATTATAATAAAATCTCAAGACATTTTAGGTTTTGTGTTTTAGAGAATTTGGAAAACAATTAACAGAAAAATATCTTCACTTTTTCAACTAATGAATTATTTTTGGAATATATATTGACCTTTATAATATATACCAATTCTTTAATATCTACTTAAAATTATTCTCATAAGATATCCTTCCAATCTCAACTTATTTATTGAACTTATTCATAACATGGATAAATTTAAACATAAAAATGGTCTAAGATTAGATGCTTAGTAATGGTAAACATAAGCGATTTAAATCAAATATCAAAACTGAGAATAAGATGATAATATGGGTATAATCATGATACATAATAAAATAATACCCAAAAAATCATAGGTCATAAATTATTCCATGAATCATGACATAAATTAATAAGTTCATCAAAATAGCGAGTTAACAAAAATGAGCCATAATATTATAAAATATTTATTAGAATAGGTATAAAACTATGGAACATCATTAAAATATGGAACATATATTAGTATGGGGATAATAAATTTTATGAGTCGCACCAATAGTTCCCATGATTATTTGAAACTAAATTGTACTTTAAAATACCCATCTCATGAGATATAAACTCTTATAAAACGCATTGTAGGTATTTAACGGACCCAGCCATATTATGTATATAATATAGCCACCCTTATGTGTCTTATAATGAAACCACCAATCCCTAGTATTTTTTGATCCACCCATCACCCATCCATACATATTTTTTTTACGTAAAAATCATTCACATTTCACATTATAATGAATCCAGAGAAAGAAAATGGATCTCTTAAAACATTCCAAATGATAGTATTTCAATTTTACTGTATAAATAACCTATGGAAATAAAACTAGTTTCATTCAAACCATATTAAATAACCCATGGAATGAATTTTATTTATTAAATAAATGTTAAAGATCCCTTGTAATGAAAATGGGTTTTATTGACATAAAGTAACATTCTGGGTAAATACCATTCAATGAGGATAATAAATCATATGGTATTTAGACCATAAATATAAAGGATATAATGTTAATATAATAATTATCCCCAATAAATTGATTTATGGAATATGGGGTAAAGCCCTTCAATAATAGGAATCAAAAATTTGGTATTAATATTATGAAATCATTGGTTGAAAATTTATTATTATAAAATACAAATGATTGGGAAAGAAAAAGAATGTGATGGGTCATTTATCTAAAATAGAAGTACATTACATAATCTATTAATATAAATATGTTATATGGTTATATAATAATGTATACATATTTCAATAAAGGAAACTCAGATATATGATGGCGTTGATGAAAAACAACTTTTTAAAAGTATGCTTTAAACGATATCACACATGAAGGGATAAAGAATCCAATTGTCGTGATAAAACGTGTTTAATCCCAAAAATCATAAATATATATATTTATAATAGAATAAATCATGTACCATTTATCCTAGGTATTTAAATTACATTTTAATATGAAAAGAAAAATATATATCAAAACATAAAATATCATTTATAAAGAAAGACTACTATTAATGTAAATTAAAAACATTCATTTCACTCTTAAAAAGTATCTTGTGAAAATGGGTAGTGAAATATTTTAAAACCACATACTTTTGGAAAGATAATTTCAAATAATTGATCCTAGAAAATTATAAATAAACTATATTTAGAAAATTTTCATCCAAATATAAAACAATTTCTAATGAATGGAAATAAATGTTTTTAATATTTTGAGATTATCTTTATTAGAAACCCATATTGGAAAAATATCTAAAAAAATTATTATATTTTGACAATTAATTTTTAAAATGGGGTCATTAAAATACCATATAATATAATATTTGGGTGGGTGAACCCATGAATGGAAGAACAAATTTCAAGATATTAATTTATAACTCAATGAAATTAGATTTGGGTTATCATTATAACTTATGGGAAATATAGTCCAAAAAACATGAAATATTTGAATGGAGGTTTATATTATAAAAATTATAAATAGTGATATAATATAACATAATATAATAAATCATTAGAATTTATTAAACCTATATTAAATAATTTTAGGAGAGAAATCATATCTCAAGGAATAGAAATTTAGTTACCAGAAACTATTAAAATTTGGATAGCACTTGAGTCAAACAAAATTTGTGAAAAAGGACATGATTTGAATTAGAATATCCTAATAATTAAAAAGAAATTACTTATATAACATAAATAGGATATTAAATAAATATAACACTATATAGAGGAAATATGGTTCATAACGTGTAATACATCATAAAGAATCGCAATTGAGACTAATAAAACCCTTATAAATTGAGTAACACTTTAATCGAACTCCCTTGAAATAATGGAATGTTAATTAAACATATAATACAATTAATAAAATATAATTCTTAATATATTATCTCAAATTAATAGTATATAAAAGACATAAATTATATTATGATCATAATACCAACCATGTATTATAGGGAGGAAATTGAGAAGAAAACCCCCACCTTATTTCCCCATACAGTTGACTGCACGCTAAGATTCTTTATAGAAAATATAAATATCCTAATAAAAATTTATGCAATCATTTTCATATTCATAAACAATTATTAACTGAATTTATTATTATTCCCGGAATTTATATTATTTGGTTACTAATAATATTCTATGTTAGGTGGGGGTAATATTGATCATTTTGAACTATTTTTTTAATAGCACTGTTGTTATACATTATTTTCCAAAAATTAATTACTCCAAGTTTATAAATATTTCTACAATGTATAATTTATAATGACATATAATGGTTAAATTTCCATTAATGAGTAATTTATTATTTATCCTAGGAGATGAAATAAGCAGTATAATTTTTTCGATGAATTTTTACTTACGAAGGGTCATTTTTTAATTAATTAGTTAAATATTGATGAAACCATTTAAAAACCCAAAAAAATATTTTTTATATATTTATATTATTTTATAAAACTAATTCAGTTTTCATAATCATTTATGATTTAATTTATTTTAATTCTTTAAAAATGTGGTCAAACCGACCTAAACATTAACATCCCATGATTCAAGGGTGTTTATAAGGTAATTTATGTAAAATATAATACACCAATTGAATAATGATTTAATTTAGTTTTTATTATTGTGAAAATTTATAATCATAAGGATTTTATTTTATGAAGTATATGATATGATAATATTTAATAATTTGAATTAAATATTTCACTTTTAGGAAGATTGTTTTAAATGATTGAAAGAATGTTAACTGTTTTCGTCAATTAATTAATAGGTACTTAAATTTTTTATAAAAAAAACATAATTATAACATAAAAATCATATATATCCTTTAGATCTATTCTCATGACCATACATGTAATGTAGGGATGAAATAAAAAATGGAAATCGATATTTCCACAGAGGTGGTAGTCCACACATGCATATTCATGATGTTAGTATCCTCCATAAAATGATAAAAATTGTAATATGATTTATCTGTTTAGGATATGAAATATTTCATAAAATTTAGAATTATAAATTAAATTCCATATTATGATTATCCTTGTAAATGGGTGAATAAAAATGAAACATGTTGTGTCATGGAGGTTGTAGTACGCATAAGTCTTGATTCATGTTTTTGTTTTTCTTAATGGAAATGGGGAGGGTGGTGATGTATTATACCATAATTGTAATAATATTCTAGTATAATAATGATAATAAATTTATCAAAATAATATGGTGAAAATAAATTTTATGGAAATTAAAGGCACATACAAAAATTGGAAAAAATAATGAGAGGTTAAGAACTGATACCTGAATTATTGTATTGTATCTTTTTTATAGTAGGTTAATAATTATAGGGATCATATTTTGAGGTGAAAATAGCCACTTTATAGTGTATAGAAGAATTTAAGAGCAGATTGGTTTGATTTTGGTCCATAATAGAGGGGTTTTGGTGGGAGGAGAAGTGAGGACATGGGAGTCCATTTTATATGTGAAAAGGGATGGAAATTTTGTAAAATCCAATTAGTTTTCAATAATGGTTAGTCACTATCAAGTAATGTGGATTGAAAATTGGAAAATAATTGTGTTTATAAGATATAAGGTCAAAACAATCTCCACCACTATAGTTAACTGAACCAGGTTTAGTTGAGCTGGCACGCCACACGACCCAAAGAGCATTCCTGATCACCACAGACTAGAAACAAACACCATGGAATAATGAAAAATATCTTGGGAATGGTTTTGTCCATGGTAAAATAGAATGAAAAAAATATGAAATAGGATGTAAACACTAAAATAGTCTTTTAAAATAGAACAAATATACATATAATTATATTAAACCATCACTGACTAAAGGTTATTATAAAAAACAACCTCACATTTGTTATATGACATATAAGAAGAACATACATGGTATCTAAAGTCAAAAGTTCAAAACACCAAAAATAGTGAAGATACAAAAAATTTCTAATAAATAAATCCAAAAATTCCAAAAACTATAAGATATATCCTGATGATCTAACCCGATGAGATAACCCCTCCTCGAACAAAATCACTAACAATGGAAATCAAGAAGACCCCCTATATGTATAGTGTCCTTACCTTTACCCGTGTGGTTCAAAAAAATATAAATATGGTAAAAAGAATATTTATCATGTGAGTCATGAATACCATTAGGATTAATCCATAAATCCATTTAATACCATTTAATATTGAAAACTATTAAACAAGTTTTAAAAATCATTTTAAAAACTAATTCATGTTAAAAATATTTCATTTAAAATCAATCATTTTAAATATATTTAGTTTTATTTTAAGAAACATATGTTTTAAATAAAACTTATCAATATGGATAAATTAAATAAATAAATCCGACTCTTCATAAACATGCTCAATATACCCTAACAAGGCATAACAAACGTACAAGCATAAACATCATCACGAAACTAAATAAATGTAAATTGTAATAAAACATGCTATCATAACCAACAAGAAACTTTTAAAATGTAATATAATCATATAATGAAACCCTATATTATTATTTTGAACTAAGGGATCTTACTATAAGGTTATAATTCAAGTGATTCGAAAATTTAGTTTGCAATCCGACTGTGTAAAATCTCTCACGGACAAACTCTCAAGAGCTCTCTAAGTCTCATGGTCAATCAAATGGACTCTACCATATTTACAATTGCAAATTCCATCTAATTAATTTTCATAAACATTTAAAATATAACTTTTAAAAACTTTCAAACACTAAATGTGTATAATCTGCAGATCAATGCCAAAAAAATCCAAATCACAAGTTTTATACACAAAAGGCTATTTTATAATATTTTTTTAAAATGAATAGACCATTTTATAGATTCACCCTTATCATGGTAAAAAATATATAAACCCACTTTATAAATCAAATTAAAACCATAAAACAACATTATAAATTTAATCAAAAAATTTATGTTCACTAAAACCATATCCCTTTAGGAACTCCACATTGAACATTAAATTGCATGTATGAAACCATGATGCTAAAAAAATGAAATAATAATCCACCATATATAAATAAATTTGAAAAATAATAAAAAATATCAAAAATAATTAAAAATTAAAAGGTAATCTAGTGAAAACACCCTTAATACTTACTGCTCCCTTTTAAATTGCTCCAAACTTATTAATTTTGAGGACAACCACCAGATGTATAATGTAGAGGAACTAACAGAACTGGAAAAAGAAATAAATGAAACCCCCTCCCCAAATTTATCAAATAAATTTCATCCAAGCAATTATATAGGGTTTCAAGCATCCATTAAAATGGATTAACATATGAAGATAAGGGATAAATGATGGGAAAATTTTGAAGGTGGAGGCTTACATCAAGCTAAAACACCATAGAATCAAAGTTAATACATCACCAATAAGATGGGTGAATATCAGAAAACTATGGGAGGAACCGAGCATGAAATATGAGAGAAAATGAGCATAATACATAAAATATAATAATATATTTTTTCTAAAAAACGAAAAAAAATTAATGACTTTAACGACTCACATAGTAAGACCATACTATTAGAAAAACTATATACCAAACATACGGGTTATGTCATCTACCAAAAAATGAGTTTATGATTACCTTTGGGCTCAAAATTGTCTAAAATCCATTATCAAACCATATAAAAGAGAACTTTCCAAAAACCAACACCTTTACATGGTTAGACAAACGGTGTGCCATCGTTGGTTTAGGGTTTTTTAATCCAAAAACAAAAAATCTAACACCTGACACCCAGCAATACAAAAATCAAAATAAATAACACATTTAAAATAAGAAATAAAAATTTTAGTTAGCTAGAGAGTGTCATAAACACACAATTATAAAAAAACAATTAAGCATTTTAGTCCCATTACATTTATGGTTTCTCAGTTTTACCATTTTAGTTTTTTCCATGGTAACTAGTTTTTACCGAGGAAATTTATAACTTTTTCCAAAAAAATAAAATGGTCCTTGTTATTCAATTTAGACCTAATGATTCAAGATTTTAAATCAAATTAATAAGATTACATTTATAAAATTGATATAATTTTATTTTTAAACAATGAATGTATAATGTATTATTTTTTTAAAAAAATATATAACATAAATTTTAAAATGTTTACTATGTATTATTAAATTATAAAAAATTAAAATTATAAATTCACATATAAAATACATAATTTTTTTATGAAAATATTTATTTTAATTAAAATTTATATTTATATACTAATTGTTTTATAAAATTCATGTTATTTATATAAAAAGTATTTTTCACTATTCACATAAAACCAATCCTTTTAGAAAAACCAAAAAATAAATATTAATGTAATATTAACATGTTTAAGAAAGAACAAAATTACTTTTGTGAAATTAATTTTTTAATATTTATAAATTAAATTTTAATTAAAAATACAATATATTAAGAAAACTACTTTTAATAAATTACCTTTCTAAACCTCAAGTATTTTTAATTTTTATATCATATATTTTTATAAATAATTGAATATTGATATATGAGTTTTTAAATAAAAATATTAAATATTACAATAACCTTTTAACTATGATCAATTTAAATTTTTTAATGTAAAATAAAATGCCCATTTTTAAATGGTTGGTTGATAATCATTCTTTTTTAATATTATTCAATGAAATATAATAATATATAGTAATTTTAATTTGTTATTATACTTTCATGTAGTAGTTATTTTTTTATTCATGTAAATTTAACATTTCATGGTTTGTGTTTGTTATATGTTGTATTAGTTTGGTGTTTTATGTGAAAAAATATTTCCATGATAATATTAATTTGACAGATACAAAATCATAGACCATTACATTCTAACCCCAAAATTAATTTTATCCTCTATATTTTAATTAATGCACACTGATGAAAGTAGGAGAGGGTATTCTTGAAATATCAATTATTCAAGATATAACATCGAATGTGATATTTACCTTGCTATCTTAAAATTTATCAACATACAATCATTCCTCAAACAACAATAATTTTTTACACCTTGATCATATGTTATCCTATGTAAAACATTACCAAAATCATTTGATTCTCTAAGACTTTAAAGTATATAGAAAACACATATTCTACCAAAATTAATACTTATATTTAACTAATAGTTTATAAAATCACACACAAGTCAATATAATCCCATAATTGAGATTAAATTCACCAAAAATGTCACGATTCAATTCTCACTCCCAATGTTTACAATAATATAAAATAGAATTTTTCAAAAAGAATTACCTATTTTTTACATTATCCTCATGAAAATATTATTCCTAATTATTTTTTATATCTCATTCATCTATTTTTCAATAATATTGAAATGTCTTCCCCCCCGAGTACCACCAATATCGGTGCACCAAGACGAAGTGTTATATGACCTTGGGTGTGCCTCCATAAATTATAAGGAGGTATGTTAGGAGACTATACCACGTTTATCAGTGTAAGGAAATAACATAATTCATGAAAAACACTAATCAAGTAACAATGATCAAAAACAAAAAGTTACCAGGCGTCATATATTTTTTAACACTATGATGTTTTAGGAAATTTTTTTTTCAAATGAATTTTATCCTTTAGATATTTTTTTACACCTAACAAATGAGTTTATCATGAATTACATGTAACCTTGAGCTCAAACAAAACATGTAATGTTATTAAAATATTATTATATAATGGTTATCAACTACTCGTTGGAATGGAGTGTATGAAAAAAATTACGAAGATATATTGTTTACCCATGTATATAAAATATATTATTTTATGATCAATTAAATAAAAACAAAAATAAAAAAATTCAAATAAATGATATCTTACATTGAAAAAATATTTTTATGAAAACAAACACGTTTTACCTCAATATATTAAAAAACAATATTTGTGAATGATTTGAATGAAATTTATATATTAAATATTCAATCCAATATTTAGAATTCATATTATGTGTTTTATAAACCAGAGATATGAATAAATCCAATCTAATGCTTAAAAACTATAGTTTGTTAAAAAATTAGGTTTTGGTTCATTTTGTGTACCTATATTAAAAATAATTTTTGAAACATTTAGAAGATTTATATTAAAAAAATAAGGATAATTTTTAAAATCATCATTTCAATATTATCATAGGGTATATTTTTTAATAATTTTCTGAAAAGAGTAATTTATATAAAGAGTAAAAATCTGAAAATTTCAATTGAAAACATTATTTTCATTTAAATAATTAATAATGTTAAATTAAATTTTAAATTGGTTTTAAATTTAATCAAGTTTTATTATATATACTTTAATACAATTTAAGTCTTTGGAATCATTTCAATATTTGATTTTGATATAAATTTTTTTTAAATATACCTGACCAAAAAGCTTCCCAATTTCCATCCAATCATACTAGAAGAATTAATTTTGGAAGAAATCCATCCTAAGAAGGTTGTTGGTATGAACCAATTGAGGATACCCGAATAATAAATAATGTTCTATAATGATATATTTTATTTTATTTATTCATCTAAGTCCCTAAATTATTATAAACCATGATTATATAATAAAATAAGTTTCAAAAATATTCTGATAAGTATTTATTTTAACTTTATGACATAAAAAAATATCCATTTTCTTGAAATGAATTTTGATATCATTATCTAAGTGTACAGTGGACTAACACCTTGCGAATTGATGCCATTCGTTTTTCCATTACCATATCTCAAGGTTGGATTTGATAACAGATACAATGTATATATATGATATTTAAAACATAATTATATCTATAGAGTCATAATATAACAAATACCTTGTTAACTTTATATTTTTTTGGGGATATGGTGACATCACTCATGTGTATGGCATACTACCGCCTCACGAAGCTATGTGATTCATTTTCATTAACAATTTAAATAAAAAATAATAAGTATAAATTAATAAATAAATGTGATATAAATAAAATAATTATGATAATAATGAAACAATTATAATTATACAAAACAAAATATAACATTTTTTTCTAAAATTTTCACTCACTAAAAGATGATAACATCGCTCGGGTACATGTATACTACTGGTTTTTTGATTTCATGTGACTCTATTTTCATCATCACACAACATGAATGATAGAAATAATTTTTTAAGAAAATAATATTGTTTTATGATATTATTATCATTATATAATGATAAAAATTATTTTCCTCTTTTCCATAATAATCATTGAAAAATAGAAAGGTTTCATATGTGTACGTACGTCTTACCTTCTCGTTGATCATAACATGCTCTATAAAAACCATATTTTAAGATTTTAATTAAAATTATAATTGATGTATAAATATGATAATTATTTTATTACTATTTTTATGGATATGATGCAACCATTTTCATAGTAGGAGGAATGATAATAAAAATTAAAAAATATAAAAAAATAAATCCATTTTTACCCAAAACAAGATTTTAAAGGGGAATTTCTTATAAAAAGATAACAAATGGTCCTAAGTAAATCATATATGTATGAAATATATATGATTATGGATCTTTAATATATTTATAATATGATTAATTTTATTATAATGTTTTTTTGAAGGTATATGAATGATTATGATACTTATGGTAAGGGATTTCTAGTATCTCATTTATTTCGGGGAAATATATAAAAACTAACAAATCATTTACATTTTATGGTGTATTTACTACCCCATTGATATGTTATATTGTGAATATAATTATATTAAAGTTATTTTATGTTTTATGATATGTTATTATTTATTGGGGATTATGATTCAAAATATTACTAAAGCAATAAGGGGTTCATGTCTCACTTTTTTCATTTATGAAATACATGGAATATTCACCACTAATTTCTTTTATGTGGTGTATATTCTATGGAGAAATTTATTTTATAATTTTTATACTATATATTATTTTTATTGTCAAATAAAATTTTTCATATATCTTTCATGCTGTTAATGGTTCAAAAGTGACCAAAACTGTATGGGATGTTTGTCTCAATTATCTTTACTTGAGACATATTTACGTTATACACCTATTGTATTTTATGAGGTTTATATTCTGTACATCTGACATATAATATCAAAAATATATTTATTCTCATTATAATTTAAGTTTAATTTAATTTTACTCCTTCATGGGGTTTACAATTCAATGTTACTAAAGTGGTAAATATTTAATGTTACAATATCATAATTTATCGGGATTGTTTTTATTATTTTTTCGATGATAAAATATTATGAACCATTTATTAATAAAATCAGGAAATTTCATATAATCTTATTATTTCATGGGAATATTTTTTCCATTTATTTCAACTCTTTATGTACTCAAGATCACAAAATAATGTTTTTAATTGAAAATCATCATTATTTATCTATTCTTTCAAAAAATGAATTTTCATCCAAAACTGTGTATAATAAAAATGTTTTCAGAAATTATTTTAAAATTATTCTAATGATTTATTAGAGGCTTTTTTACCCATGTTTTTATTTTTACACATTTTTTGAAAGCAATATTCCCATCATTTTCCAAATAATTAATTTTTATATTTTACCTAGAATTTTATATAAACCTTTATTTTAACATGTACACCATTTACCCCCATTATGAAAAATATTTTCATTGAAAACTCCTTATATGTTTTCATAGATTTTTTAAAAGCAATTTAATTTTAAAATTTTTTATGTTTCAAATTTTATTCAATTTGGAAAAGGTATTTTTCTCCTCAATGGTTTTTAATGATTTATAAATCATCCTTTTTATGTTTTTCATGTTAAATTTAAAAGAAAATTTTTCCAAAATAGTTTTAGTTTTAAAATTTTATTTTTAAATAAAATTTATTTTTCTCCAGAAATGTTCTAAGTGGTCTTTCAAAATCAATACATATCCAAAAATAATTCATTTGATGGTTCTTATTTTATACTGGGGATGTGATCTATAGATAAAATTAAAATTATTTCCCTAAATGATTTATGTTTATGATGGCATGAAATTTTTAAAAACCTATTTCCCTTCCACGGGTTATACCATGATAAAATTGTTTCGAAACCCACTACATTTACCATGGATTATTCTATGATGAAATAATGAAATGATTTGAAACCTGTCTCTTTTCCAAAGGTTTTGAAATTATGAAATGTTTATCAAACCCATTTAATTTCAAGGGTTATGATAAGATGAATTTTTTATTATCTTATGGAACATATATCTATGATTTTCATTATGGGATGGTGGTTAAGTTATAAAAAAGGATAGTTCTTACATTATAACCAAGGACGATGTTTACATTATGACCTAAGATTTGTGAGACTTATATTTCTCTCCATTGTGTTGGGAAAATTTTTATATCTCTTGAGATATACAGAACTCGAATGAGGAGTGATCAAAGTTCAAAAAGGGATTTTTTCAACAATGATGATCATGGTAATGAATAATGGAAATTATGATGGTATAGGGAGTAAACCCATTCCACTATGATATCCTTGGAAGTGAACATTGAATACTATGGAAATTATTTTCTTTGTTTCTATGTATCCAAAATAAATTTTATTATCCAAATGTTTTTCTCTCATGGATCATGTTACACTATTTTCTTACGATTAATGTATTGTAAACTACCAATAGTTATTCCGTAAATCCAGATTATGAGTTGACTATGTAGGGTATTATTTCATATGTCATGCTCATGTTCTCAGTCCCTTATGTCCATGTTATGATTATCTATCTGTTTTAGTTACCCTTAATGAGCATCTGATCTTACCCATTCTTATGTTTTCTTTATCTAGGTTATGATGATATTTTTTAAGTAGGATATGTTTTTAAGGAGTATTAACAGATAATATATTTATGGGAGATGTTTAATAAATTATAAAAAATTAAAATATTTTGATCCTAGTCACCAAATGCAATAATCTATTACAATCCTCTAGCTTTTGTTTGTCTAATGTATTGAATATTCATATAAAAATATGTAATATACATATATGAAAATCATTGGTAGTTATAGTTGGTATCATAGAAAAGGTTTTTAACAATTTTGAATGAGGATAATAAAAAATTTGTTAGATCCATTGTGATAATTTTAGTGATATTTCTATGTAATTATTTAAGGATGAGTCTAAGGATGAGCCAATGTATAAGAAAATTTCTTGGAATTTTGGTAAAGGATAGACCAAGTAGTTTCCATGAAATGAAATTTCTCTATGGATACTACAAATAGATGTTGCTCTCACACAGAGGTTCTAAGGAGAAATAAATCTAAAAAAGGTGCATTGATAAGGAATCGATTAACACCAAATGCATGAAAATAGGTATTCCTTCACATTTGGTTTGACAATCCTAGGGGATATTCGCTATAAATTATACAACTCATTACAAAACCTCAAGAAATATTTAAATAGATAATGAATATAAATGAACTAGTATTAACCTGAGGTGTTATAGATTTAAAATAATGTGTCATGATTTATAAATCTTATATGTTATTTTTTCATTATTATGTGGTTTTATACTATGATTAGTGTTTCTCACAATATGATTTTTGGTTTTAGTGAATGAAGGTAACTAGAATGAATTGGATTAACATTTAATGTGATGGAAAATTCACTGATAAGTAGCCAAATGGGATGATTAATGGAGTTAATTATGTTGTGGTAATGGCTAATAATTTTAAAAAACATGGTTAAAAATGTTCAATTGAATAGTTCTTGGACTCGCCAAAGAATATAAAGGAATAGTTTACTGAAATATTAGGTAGTGTATACCATGGAGGGAAGAAGATTCAGTTTCTTATATATTAGGAATGATGGAAGAATCACTCAAGGGAATATGTTTATAGACGATAAAATGTGTCATGTGTAGAAAAGAAATAAAAAAATTCATTAAAAATGAAAAAAATTGATAAGCATTGTTAATGAATTGGACCAGAATAATAGTCCCCAGAAGGTATCATCGACCACTGAATTTTTTAAATGGGTAATGTATATTCATTATAAAAATTGATATCCTAAGGGGAATTATCATGAAGAGAATCTGTAAGGTTATATGAGTAATGGTTTAGCTATTGATGATGAAGAGACTATGAATAATATATGAAAGGAAATAGGTATTATGGAATTAGACGATGAATCCTAGTTTATGATTTGAGAAGAAATTTGGATTATTGAATTCTTAATGTATTTTAATTCAAGGTTTATGTAAAATTATTAATGAAATATTTAAGGATTGTTTAGTATAAGTTTTTCATTAAATATTTACAAAAATATGTGAAATGGTAATTATGGACTAGAAATGTTATTAAATGGTAAGGTTATTTCTTTATTCATTTAATATAACCCTTAATATATTCAAGATATTGATATAATGAAGTTGGGATAAAGAGACTTTGGATATAAATAAGTAAACTAGATAGTATTGATTACCATAGAAATGATTGATGATTTATTGAAAAGTTGACTTATATTATCATTGATCGAGTTTACAACATTTTTGGATTTAAAGAATATATATAATAATCTGTGTTTATTTATGGAATGAGAAATAATTTATTATTTCAACAATGTTTTATAGTAATTCAGGTTATTAACATATTTCAAGAGAATACATGATGAAGGTATTCACAAGTTGGGTATGTGAAAATCGAAACCTATTTTATGATATATAATATATTATTGTTATGTTTTTTTTTGAGAAATTTTGTGAATTTATTTATACATTTTGATATTTTTAAGGGTTTTAAGGTTAAAAATTTATTTAATACTTTATGTTGGAATTTGGATGAGGTTTTTAATATTAATATATTAGTTCAACATATAATGATGTATCCATATAGGATAAATATTGTTAACCCTTTATTTTACTAGTGATAGAAGGATTGAATTATCATTATTTTATGTATTTTGTATAGTTCTTAAGACAAGAAAAAAATTCATCTCTTAGATTATGTGATGAAGTTGAAATTGATCAAGGAACAACCAAATGATGAAGTCATGACAATGAAATAAAAAAAAATCCATAATATTTTTATATGTTCCCCTTATAGAGGGTAAAGTAATTACTCGACATTGAGAAAAGGATCATGAAATAAAATTTCATTATACTATTATCATTTTTAATTATATCAATAACCATTTTCCTGCCTCTCTAGTTTATCAATTTTTTGGTCGTTAACATTTCCCATACAACCAACATTCTTGTGATCAATGATATTTATCACTCTCTATAATTATTTGAACTTTTCTTCCTTGTCCATAACTTAATGTACCACCTATTTTATTTTATTTGGAAATTCAAGATCTATTTTTCACATCCATTTCACTTTTTCAAGAGGATTTTTTATTAACCCTTTTTTCAATGATGGTTTCTATGAAATAATTTTTCAAATGTTAAACCATTCATGATCGAGATGGATTTTGATAGAGAATTAAAATTAAATGGGGTAGAATACACCTCCATATGATTTTGTGAAATATATTTTTTCAAATCAATTTAATCAATTTAATATTTTTCATTACATGTAACATTGAGTTTTCCATGACATACATAAAACATTGAGTTTAATAAAACTTTTCATTTTATTTAAATATTTTTATATGATAGTGATCGCATAACCATTATAATTGTGTGTGTGAATTCGAATTTTTTTTTAAAATATAGATTACAAATGTATATAAAATGAATTATTTTGAACATATTAATTAAAAATGAATATGAAAAACTATTTGAAAAAAAGATATTTTTCTCTCAAAATTTATTTTTATGCAAATAAAATTGTTTTACATCCACAAACTAAAACCCCATTTTTTTGAGTCATTTTAATGAAATTTAGATACTATATATTCAATAATCTTTTGATCATTCATATTTTGTGTTTTATATATATGTGATATAAATAAATCCAATTTTATGCTTAATTCTTTATAATTTTTTTCTTCTAAAAGACAGTGTTATTACCATTTTGTGGATTAATTTTAAAAATAAATTTTTAGATTTTCTATAAATTTATTTTTAAATATAATGTTCATTTTTGAAATAATATTTAAAAAATTATCTAAGGGTTAATTTATTATTAATTTCAAAAATGATTAATATTTTTGAAAAATAGTGACAAATACTGATTTTTTTAAACTACCTTTTTGTTTTAATTATTTATAAGTAAAATAATGTTTTAATTTGTATTTCAATTTATATTTGGTCAATTATATTTCTATATATAAAATTTAGTTCATTTGATTCATTTTCATATTTAATTTGGATAAAAAAACATTGTAAACTTTTGAACATTTTCTCTTTGAAAAACATGCTTTCATATCACTTTTATATGATTAATTTCAAATTTAAAATATTCACATATGTGAAATGAATTTATCAAAATGGATTCCATATTTACTATCAGAATAATTTATATTATATAATAATTTACAAATAATTATTTAGCATAATGAAAAGTAAAAATTACTTATCACTATTAAGGTAAAAATGACTTTATTGAGAGTTATACTAAAAGTTAAGTGTTAAATTGATCTAAAAACATGAATATAATCTATTTTGTGCACATATTTAGACCCTATAATGTATAATTATATTTAATAATTAATTTTTGACCCATTTGGCTTGTGAAAAATGTGTATATGCCTTTTTATTTTCACAAATTATAAGTCTATCACTCACCTCACTTTTTAAAGGCCACCCACTCTCCTCTCTTATTCATACTTTAAAACCCTTTCGTTTAAGAAATAAAAACCCAAATACCTTATAAAATTCATTATTATCATCCTAGAATCCTTATTTTCAGCATAATTATAGCCTAGGATGGATTTTGATGCAAATCTATGAATGATGCTCGAAGAAAAGGAAATGTTCTTCAATGAAAATTTTTATTTTATTAATTCATCCACCTCATTAAATTATTAGTAACTATGATAATATAATAATCTCAATATATTACATATAATTATATGTTTTTATGTTTATGGAATAAGCTACAACTATCTCCACATTCATCAAATGGGTTTCAAAATAATCATTTGTGTGTGTAGTTGACTACTGCCTTGTGAACTGATACTCATAAAAAAGAGTCCTTCAGCACCACTAGAATTTATTATTTCTAAAAAACATTGATAATGGGTACCATTTATCATTACATTATTTAGGGCTGATAAAGGTTTACAGTTATCAATGCTTTCATTTAGCGCTGATAAAATGTACCTTTTATCAGCACTTTATTTTTTTCGGTGATAAAGGGTACCCTTTATCAACACTTTATTTTTAGCTCTAATAATAGTCATGAATAAAATGAAATAATTATGAAAATAAAAATAAAAAAATTAAAAATTTTATTAATTAAATAATTATTTTTAAAAATAAATAAATAAAATATAAAAATATAAAAATAATAAATAATATATAATAAATATATAGATATGTAAAATTAATAAAATTAATTATTTAAACAAATAAAAATTAAAAAATGAGTAAATCAACAAAAATACTAAACATTTTGTAAAATAAATTATTATTTATAAAAATGTTTTAATTTAATATATATATATATTAATGAATAATATATATTAAATATAGATATATAAAATGAATAAATTATAATAATTAAAAAATAATAATGATTAAATTGTAATAATAAAACATAAAACTTAAAAATGAATAAATTATAAAATTATTTAAATATTTGTTTGTGAAAAAATTATTAAGAAAAATGAATTAGTATAATATATATATATATATATATATATATTAATTACAAATATTTGGAAGTAATATATATTGAATATAAATATATAGAAAATGAGTAAATTATAATAATTCAAAACATATTAATGCCTTATTCATTTTTAATGTTGTTTGGGTTTTCAATTTATCATATATCAAATATCGTGTGTTACATTGATTTCAAATACAATTATTTAATTAATATGTTTTTATATGCAACCCACACACACATAAAATATTTATGTAATTGATAAAATCGTATATAGAATCAAGTATTCCTAATAATTATGTAATTTATTAAAATTTTAGTATATTTTATAATTTCATTATGACATGATACATTTAATATATTTTGTTTCTAATTGGTCAATTTTATTTATTTACTTTTCATATTATTACAGTTAGTTATTATTTATTCATTTTTCATATTTTTTAATTAATTTTTAAATTTAACCAATATCTATTATTTATTTATATTTATTTATTTACTATCTTTTAGAGTTTTCAATTTTTATTCATCTTTTCTTCAATATATATATCCCTATTTTTTATAATTTATATTTAATTAATAAAAGTTATCTGTTTTATTTAATATTTTTAATGTGTACTAATTTTTAGTTATTCTATCTCAATCATTTTTAGAATTAATGTATTGATGATTTTGTATTCAATAATAATGTTTAAAGTATATTTTAAAAAAATATTTATAAAAATGTATAGTTATAAATGTATATTTACTATATTAATAAATTTATAATTTTATAATTATTATAAATAAATAAATTTTGATTTTCAACAAAATATTTATATAATTATAAATAAATAATTATATGTATTTAAATAATTATAAAGTTATAATAAATTAATTTAAATAATTAATAAAATATATTTACATTAAATTTATATTTATATTTATATTTAATATATATATATATATATAAGTTGAGGTTGACGCCTCAACTTATTCGGGGAAAGTGGGAACATTACAAATAAAAGTAAGCAACATTCAATGTCAGTATGCACATGAAGAAATGTGAAATCGATACCTCACTGAGACCAACAGGGGAAGCTACAACTGAGATACACCCTAGAGTCTATATATATAATTATATAAATATTTTTTTAAATTATTATTCATATATATATAAATAAATATTTATATATTTAAATAATATATATATATATATATATTAAATATATATATATATATAATTATACAAATATATTTAATGATATAAATGTATTTTTAGTTATAAAAATATATTTAATTATATAAATATATTTATAATTATAAATATATTTATAAATGTATATATTTTCTCTATTTATAAAATTATATATTTATAATTATAAATAAAAAAAATTTCAAAAAAGTATAAAGGTAATTATAAATTAGTATTTGTTTATTTAAGTAATTATAAATATCTAATAAATATATATATATATTTATATAATTTTTTTTATAAATTTTTTTATTTATAATTATAGTTATAAATCCCTTGTCAATGCTAATGTTTAATCTTTTAAAAAGTTTCATTTTATCATCACTTTTTTAGCACTGAGAATGAACCCTTATATCAGCTCTTATCAATTTAGCACTAATAAAATTGTCCCCATTCTATTTATAAGAACCCTAACCATGACTCAATAAGTCATGCTTCTCAAGCTCTCTCACAACTCCCATGCTTCCTGTGCTACCCCTCTATGTTCTCCCAGATGAATCAATGCTATAATCCCAGGTATGTTATTTTACCCTTTTCCACTCCCATTGTTTCATTATTTGGGTTTTGTAGTATTCTTTTTTGAGATGTTATTAACGGTGAAAAATCCTAACTCTCAACTCTCTATCTCTCTATCTCACATACTTATACCTTCAAAATTCCCCCACTACTATGTTAGCTCATTCCTGATTCATACGAGACCACTCTGAAGTGCATCTCTATCCGATTTTTCAAATGATGGTGATTTTCTTGATGTTTCCATTTATTATTTACATTACCTTTTAAATAGTGTGGTTTATCATTGTTTGAATATTGTTTCCATAGTAATGAATGCACTTGAAGTTCATATAATAAGAAAAATTTGCAATATATGTGTATCTATTAAGAAAATCATCTTAATATAATTTCATAAAATGAGAGGTGAGGATTTTTTCTTAATTAATATTGGATGAACAATGTCTTATAGGTGGTGTAGTAGAATAAATAATGGAAGCATGTTCCCATGTCATAAAATGATAGAAGTTTTTGGTGGTTCTTGTATATTTTCATTAATTTGATATATATTTTTGTTCGTAAATAATTTCAAAATAAATCAGAATGTAATTTTGTATGTTGAAGATATTATTGAATACTGAGATGATGATATACTTCATGCAAGAATTATTAAAGGTGTTAAGTTAAATATTTACAAAATATTTGAAAATTTAGTGTTTGTTATCACTTTATTA
This sequence comes from Viscum album, assembly GCA_963277665.1. Lineage (NCBI taxonomy): Eukaryota > Viridiplantae > Streptophyta > Magnoliopsida > Santalales > Viscaceae > Viscum > Viscum album. The sequence goes on from OY728151.1 coordinate 574,658,196, forward strand.
TTATATTTGTGATTGAAGTAATTTTTTTTAAAAATTAATTGATAAATTAAAGCATATTAAATAAAAAAACATTTTGTAGGGATTAAATTATGGTTGGTGGTATTTTGTAATGGAAAGTGACTTATATTTTTGATGGAGGTCATACAATCTTTGCAACGTGAGTAAAAATAAATTATTGTTTGATATTTTTCATTGATAATGATTATGGATTAAGAATTCATAATCATTATAAATGCTACAATTGACCATGGGTTTCACAAATAAGGTCGTGTAAATAAGGATTTATTTGGGTAAGATAGATATAAAATACAATACACCTCATGCATAAAAGACCACAATTTCATGTATCTTACATGAAAATTGTTACTATCTTGAAGGATATGTGCATATAAATGGACCCAAACTTCTTTAGGATGTTTTGAATATATGTATCCAAACTAAGCCAATACACATCAAATAGAGTAAAAAATAGTAGATTAAAGGGACATAACTAATAGAAGAAGCAAGAAGTTAAATAATATTACATTTACTAATACGTGAATAATGAATAAACATTAATTGATTAGTTCAATGATTCTAGTCCATCAAGGGATTCTTTATATTCCATCCATATATCTATTTTCCCTTCTATTTTTTTTGTAATATCCACATCACCTTTATATTTTATGTGCTTCATGACTTTTAATGTCACTTTTAACCCCTAAATTTCCAACTCTATAACCTTTTTTCAGTCATGTTGTGATTCTAGATGAATTATTCTATGTTGAAACCAAAGCGTTTTCCTCTATAAAAATATACAATGTTAAATTTTGATCAAATAAATACAAAAAATTGAAACTCAAAATAAAAAAATACAGTCTAGCCTCTTGATGTTTAGAAAAGATGAATAAATTTTAATCGCCATTTTTTTCTCCAAATACACCAATTATAGTGAACATTTTCTTAAAACATTCTAAAAAGTAAACATGTTTCATTTTTTTAAAATCCATCATTTGCAAAAAACAATTCTCACTTAAATAGTTCAAACATGTAAAAACACATGACTCTGAAAAAAATTCCAAAAAAGAATTATTTTAGAGGAAGTGTAAAAAAGTAAATTTTTTTGAGTGGATGTTAGGTGGGCCTGTAGTTAGATGAATAAGGTTTCTAGAAAGTATAATATAATCTACAATTAGTCCATGTTTGGAATGATAAAAATAGTGATTTTGATATATGAATTTATTAGATAATATAGAATTTTATAGATTAAGGGATATCAAATTTATTTCAACTTGTATTTCAATGTTAATTCCTCAATTTTTGAAATTTAATATCTTAAAATCCTTAATTAAAATCCCATTTTCAATTATATTTGATATTAAATGGATATAGATCTTTTATATTTTAGATACATGTGGGATAAAAGGACTAGTAACATAGATTAGATTTGGTGAAACACAGTGGGGATGATTTGATGTTATTATGGTCGTGTTAGTGACCTTCTAGTATTTTGATATGAGATTTGAAATTTAAAATTAATATTTGGAAATGTAAAATGTTGTAATAGTTCAACTATTATCATCACTAGCTTAATCTTTTGAATAGTTATTACTGCATTTTGTTACTTGAGACTCAACCCCCATATATTTTGTATTGTTTGAACTACTCTGAGTAGTAGTCATCGAAAATGATCACTAGTACCTAGAATGGGATTACATTTGGTCAGAGTAGTTCTAGAAACATAGGTGTATGATCATAAGATGTGGGGGATGAGTACTAAGTAATAGAATTCTAAAATAACTATTCATAAGATAAATCTTATGAGGATGATAGTTTTTTATTACTTTATCCATTGGTTTAATTAATAGGATAAACCTAACATAGTGGGGCAATTATTTTTATAAATTCAATTACCCAATTCTATAAAAAAATATATTGACACTAATAATTTGACAAAAGTGTTTGAAGATGGAGTAAAAGAGATCATAAATACTATAATATATCATTCAAGTGACCCTTCAAAAGTCATTTTTCTGTGTTTATTTTGTTGTTATTAAAAAAATAAATGTTTGACTACTCATGTAGAGAATTTTATCCTCACATGATGATGTTATCAATATTTAGTAGGAAAAAACTATTGATGATGAAACTATAGAATTATTTGGGGATCACCAACCTGTTGATGAAAAAACCCCAACATAACATCACCAGGTTGAATAAATTTATCAAGGAAATAAGTTACGGTGTCAAATTTGAGGTTGATTGTAATCAATATGGACGACCTATTGAATCCAACAAGTTAATGTTAATTAGTTTTATTTATTTCACAGTGAGGATGAATATTCCGATTCCAATTGATTCATGGCGCCATGAACAACATGAAACAAAAGAAATTGTTTGGAATGATATAATGGTAATTTTACAATATACTTTTTTTACCAAATTATTTTTTAATGAAACAGTGATTTAATTTTCATCATTCCTTGTAGAATTAATTTATTTTAGAATATTTCAATAATAAAATTGTCTTAATGGTTGATGGAACCCCCATAGAAGATTCCAAACTATTCTTATGAAGATACATCTTAAGGATGCTGAGGTGAAAGTAAAGTCCCACCCACCTATCAGTTATTCAGAAATTATAATGAATGGAACATGGATAATATTCACCAAATTTCGCAATGAGAAATAATTTCAAGTCTATTAAGAACAATAATATATTATTTTACATTATTTATTTTATCTATGATTATTCAAAACTATTAATTTATAATACAAAAAAAGAGTTCTGAAAATAAAGAACATGCATCAAAACCAATATACACATATTGTAAATGAAGGATGGGGTATTATTTATTAGAGAATAAATTTGTATGTATTATAAATGAAAATAAAATTTTAATTGTGGGATATTAAACCATATATGTTTTTTTTTATATGCAGATTGATTAATTAAATCCTGAATCAGCTTAAATTCCACATCTTTTTCTATTGAAGGAGGATTGTGAAAATAGTGAGGGTAAACTAGTTGAGGAAAAAACAAAATTAGTATGGGAAACATGTGTAAGGGTGGCATAATTATAATTCTGAATTATTTATAACAATATTATATAAAAATATATATTTATGTTTATAGTTTTTATATGTTTTAGATAAAAAATATAGAAATTAAAATTTAAAAAAAAAAAGATACATTTATTTTCATTGAAGGGTAAATACAATATGATTGGGTTTATGGAATACCTATTTTTTCTTACAAAACATTACATATCATTTAGAAATTGATTATCACTTAAAATATATCATCTTATAAATACGGTATATAATACATAAAAAATGACAAATTTGTTCCATTCTAGTTGAAAAACATCATCATAGTTTCATCTTAAGTATGATTACGAAATTCCTAACCTAAGAACATACATCAATGGAAAGGGTTATCATAAGTCCCATTAAGAGAAATTAAGGGAAACCATTTACAAGTGAACATGATAATTATTGATATGAATTTGATGAATTTAATAATGGCATTGGAAAAGTTGAAGGATACAAATCATAGTAAAAATAACATGAATCATAACATGTAAATTTTGAAAAAAAGAATTTATTGAGTCGTTTATTAGCATAACACCAAGGTTTCTCATCGAGGTGTCATAAAAATTAGCAATGTTATTTACCAAGGTATTATAAATCATATTATATCCAGAGATTAAATTATTTTCCCAATGAATTACTGTACTATTAGGGTGAACCATTTAAATGTATTAATTAAATTGATCCACATATATCATAATAAAAATTTCATAAATAAACATTGGTGAATAAAATAAATAGATTTCATATCAAAATCATTGTGTTTAAGAATGTTCTTAAAAACAAGATCTTTTGGAAAATTTAACTCACTAAAAGTAAAGGCAAATTTAATGTATATTAAAACTATAAAACAATAAATCATTTAGACATATATGTGAATAAACATTGATAGTAAAGTGGTTTTGATATTTAAACAACAAAATAAAATATTTTCATGAGAAAATAGTGAATTTTTTAGAAGAAAATGCTTCAGTATAATCGGTAAGAATCAAGGATTTAGAAAAAGATAAAAAGAGAGGGGAAAAGTTTATCACATTAACAAAAGATTCATAATATAGTAAAGGGAGAGAATAAAATGAACAGAATAACATATTATGTAAATTTCAAAGACATACCACATAAATAGGAAACACGAAAGAAGAAAGAGAAGTTGAGAATTCTCGAACGTTGAAAAGTAACTCCTAAAACTCAAAGATCGTGACCTTAGTGGCTTGAGGACACCATGGGAGGATTAATTGAGAGATGAGACTATCATATATTCGTATAAAATTAATTTTAATGAATTTAAATGAATAAATGGATGGCTATTTTAGTAATAAAGGTGGAGTTTTTTATTTATTTCCTTAGACACCTCCATAATGTTATTTGAAACAACATGGGCTTAACCATGGTATTTTCCCACATTATTGGCCCATGGGACCCCTATTATAATAAATTAATCCAAAAGAGTTGAAAAGAATTGTATTAATTATTAAATCATTAGGATTTCAATAATCATTTTAATGAACTCAAACTCTCTTTTTACTATTCACGATAAAAATATCTTAGAAAATGGTCATAAATTCACCTTTACCCAATATCGATGTTTTGATTTAAAAAATGAATTTTATTTTTTCATAATAATTCTCTAAACATCATAAATTTAATTTTGAGGTATAAATATACAAATTTATTAAAAATAATAATTCACATAAAATGTAAAGTAAAATGCAAAGTAAAATTTCTGACACATGAAAAAATATTATTTTATCCATTAAAATTAAATAAGAGTGTTTTTATAATACTATTTCATTATAATAATAATTATTAATAAAAAATAGTTTAATGTAATAATTTTTATTTCTCAGAAAACAATTATTTTTAATAAAAAATCAATTTATCAAATTCCATAACTATTTTTTAGAAAGGCTATTTTTAAAAGAAAATGATATAAAATCCATTTTACTCAAAAAAGGAATTAAGGGTTAAGTGATTAAATCCTTATCACAAACCCCTAATAACACCTGAATATAACCTAAGGGTAAGGTGTGCGATGTTGATAGGCTCATGGGGTATCTCCGATAACATTGCTCGAGTAGTAATCTCCACTAATATGAAAATCTCCCATAAGGGATTTTTTTCAAGATAAACATTTGGTATCTTGTCTTGGGTTTGGTCAAATGTGAAGCCCAAAGTTGCAACCTCCCTCCTATGTTCTGAAAAAAGGGATTCATACGATGCGACTCTACTAGATGAGTCCATCCAATATTTTCTCCATATTAATTAACCATTACAATATTTATTTATAATACTATTTATATTGTTAAAATTATTATTAAGAGTATTGTTTCCAACTATCATGTTAACCAATAGTCATAATTTACCAAAGGTCATATAAAATTCAAAACAATGTGGTGACATTTCAATTACACACAATTCATTATAAAAAGGGATATATTTTTCTTCAGAATAAAATAATATAATATATATTTTTAGGAAATAATTATCCATTAAAAATTTTGGGTTGATATATTATTCCCCCCTTAAAAATATTCATCCCCAAAATTTCATCTCATTCCATCAATTGAAAAAAGAATTAGGTATATTTTCTTTATATCCTCCTTTGGCTCCTATGTGGATTATTCTTATTTTTTGTTCCTCCATTAAACATTAATTAGGTGGGTAGTCCTATTGTGTAGAACATTGTCTCTATAATCCAAGACATCCACCAACTACTCCTGATAAGAGTGGTCGTGTTCAAGTTTTACCAACTTTGGATTTAGTACATGTGAAAGGTTTTGTTTGTACTCCCCCAAGAGAGATATGCAGAAAAAATTATAAACATGAGCTAGGTTTGGTGTAAGTGAAAAATAATAGACCACTATTACTTATGAGATCAAGGATTTAATAGGGGATAATGTATGTGGGTATGACCTTCCCTTTCCTCCCAAACCCCATGACTCCCTTCCAAGTTGAAATTCAAAGGAATATTTTTTATCCAACATCAATCACAAATCCCATTTAATATTTGTAATCATATCCTTTCTGCAAAAATATGAAGAGCCATTATGTGTTGTTTGATGAAATTAACCTTTTCTGTCATCTCTTGCACAAGATCAGGCCTTAGAAGCATTCTCTCACTAACTTCATACAAAAATGTAGGAGTTCTACATTACTTCCCATATAGATCTTCATATGGTTCCATTTGAACACTTTAATAGAATTTTTCATTGTATAATTACTCAACTAATTGTAGATGATGATCCCATACACCTTTAAATTTAATTAATCATGATCTCAGTATGTCCTCAAGTGTCTGAATAGTAATTTCTTATTAACTATCAATTTTAGGGTGATAGGTCGTACTAAAATTCAATTCAATATTAAGAGAATGTTGATGAATTCTACAGAATATTGATGTGACACTATATAATTATTATAAATGATAGAAAGTGGCACTCCATGAAACCTTATCACATTCTTTATGTATATCTTGGCGAGTTTGTTAAGAGATAAATATTTCTGAATAGAGATGAAATGGGTAGTCTTGGTGAGACGGTCCACTATAACCCATATCCCATTATTTCTTTTGGTTTATTTGGGAGTCTAGTGACAAAATCCATAGTGATATTGTCCCACTTCAAAATACTATGGGTACTTCTTGTAATACCCCTTTTGGAAATTTTCACTTGACCTTCACTTGTTAACACACAAAGAACCTTGTAGTGTATTTATAAATCTCCCTTCTTGTGTTATCCCACAAATATTGATCATGAAGTTCCCTATACATTTTACTACTTCCAAGATATATTGAGAATGTAGATATAGGAGCTTCATCCAGGAAAACCTTATCTATTACTGGAAAAGATGGAACACATGACCTTGAATAAAAGTTGGTACACCTTCTAGATCAATATTTATCTCTGGAAACTTCCCATTCTTCACAATCCCCATATTATTTTTTAATAAATAATATTATTTATTAAATTTCAGGAAAATACCCAGTAATGATGGTTTATAAATAATTTGGGATAAGTTTTATGATGTGTCTTCCCATTATATTACCATTCGTAGTTTTACTGGGTCATTTATCAAATGATCTATTTGAATCGTCATGATTTCTAGCACAACTTGGTCCTTCTTACATAATACATCAGTGACTTCTTTTCTCTTCTCGGGTGATAATCAATTGAAAAATCATATCCTTTAATAATTTTGAACCATATCCTATGTCTCATGTTCAATTCCTTTTTTTTTTGAAAATACACTTTAGTCTTTGTTATTCTATGTATATATCGTATTTCACTCAATAATGATTATGCCTCCATATATTTTAAAAAACAACAACAAATATCTCTGAATCATGCGTAGGTTTTTTATAATAATGAAGCTTCAACTGTATATATGAATTAGTAATCAACATGTCATTTTACATGAGGAAGCACCCAAGCCCTTTCAGAGATACCTCACTAGAAAAGAAAACCCCATCAATGATAATAGGAAGATTTAATATGGGTGTAGTAACAAATATATTCTTCAGCTCTTGAAATCATTCTCCACAACCCTCTATCTAGATTAACTTGATCCCTTTTATAATTAACATGTTTTTTGGATTAGAAAGTCTTGAAACATTTATCAAAAACCACATATAATATTCTACTAAATCAAGGAAACTACGAATCTCAGTAACTATTATAGGATGAGGCCACTTCTCCACAACCTTAGTCTTTGTAGGGTCAACTAAGATTCCTTATTTGGCTATAATGTTCCCCAATAAATAAAAATTTTGTAACCAAAATTAACATTTGATTAACATTCCAAATATCCTCTCTTTCTTATGTGTTTTCAATATAACCCTTATATGATCATCATGCTCATAATGAATTCTGTAATATATCAAAATATCATCAATAAAATTTACCAATAATTTATCAAGGTAGTAATTAAATACTCTATTTATATAATACATAAAAATAGAAAGTGTATTAGTCAGCAATAAGTCCATAACTACAAACTCATAATGCCCATACCTTGATCAGAAGGCGGTATTTGAAATTTCTTCATTATTTACCCTCAATTGATGATAACCAGATTGAATATCAATCTTGGAGAGTAATTGAGCCCCATGAAGTTGAAAAAATAAATAAAAAATTCTTGTAAGTGGGTACTTGTTCTTCACTGTGATCCTGTTATGTTCTCTATAATCAATGCATAACGACATTGATCCATCATTATTATTAACAGAGAAAAATTTCTCCCCAAGGTGACAAACATGTTAGACAATCCCTTTATCTAGAATATCTTGAAGTTTCTTCATTAATTACTCCACTTCTACATTTTCCATTATATACGAGGTCTTTTAAAGTATCATGGAACACAGAATGATTTCAATAGAGAACTCTACCTCTCTTTCTAGGGGGGGACCAGGTAACTCCTCAAGAAATACATCAATGCGTGTATTCATGAATGATGGAGAAGATCTCTATTTATATACATTAATTTCCCTCTTCATCTTCCCCAATAATTTTATTATTAATTACATGGGAGGTGCCTATAGAAAAATCTTAGGTTAAGATATCTCTCCATTGAAAACAACTATAGGTTTTCCATTCATGACTATTGAGATTTCCTTCCATAAGAAGCTAATCTTAACATTAATCTTTGGGATCTTATCCATACCTAGTATAATGGTGAATTACAACATGGGAATCACTACTAGATTATCCAAAGGATTATTCTCTCCAAAGAGAATAATACATGTTCTATGAAATGTTGATGCTCGGATAATCGCTCTAGGAGTCTTTATTGATAACTATAATTATAGAAGTTCAGATATTGATACTATATTCATTGAAACATAGAGGATATAAATGAATGTGAAGAATAATAATCAAACAATGTTCTCACTAGCTCTGAGAGAATAACAAGTGTTCCTACCACCACATAATTTGGAGCTTCAACTTCATCTCTTGTGATAGGAAAATCGTTGCTTTTCAACCTTATCCTACGCTAAGGTTGATTTTGATTTTCCACTATTAAACATTAGATTATGACAATGATTAGAAAAGTACCTGAGATTTCCACAAATGAAGAATGTCACTTCATGTAGGGTCTGCACCATCTTCCCTTTGCAGTTAGTGTTTAGAATTTAAGGCTTCACCTCACTATAACAATTACGATTGATATGGACACCTATTCGACACTAATAAAATTTCTTTCTCCTGAGAAATCATTTACCAGAATGATTCTTCCAACATTTATTTTACATGGAATGTCGCACTTGCTTTCCTCCCCTTCCTTGATCAAAGCCCCTCCCTAAGTTTGGATCCAAATATCTATTCTTTTCATTTGATTTGTGACACCATTGTATCTTACCAAACTCCAGTTCAACCTTCGTATCACTTAATGTTATCTATTTGTATCTCTCATAGTCATAATTAGCAATATTCTTCTGTAGATGGGGTCATAGTCCACTAAAGAATATATAAACCTTTCCATTAGGATCCATGTCAAAGATAAAGGTGTCGTGATAATGTTTTGTGATGTTCATCTCAAAGTTTTACAAATATTCATCCTCAATATATTTCATATCTATGAATTCTTTCTCCATTTTTTTGAATTTAATGTTGGAAAATGGTTCCCTTAAACTCTTCTGACACCATCATTTTAACCCCCACTATGGGATTCATGCTTTTAACCATTTTCTTCTATGGATCTGCTTCTCCCTCTAAGAGATACACATCCAAATTTACTTTAACTTTTTCGGAACAATAGATTATATAGATGTTATTTTCTAAAAATATTATCCATTATTCAATAATTAATGGGTCTGTAGGTCCACTAAAAAAATATGGTTATTGGTGCATAAAGGTGCCGTGGAAATTTATTTACTTCAAGGTGAATCTTATCTCTTATCTCGATTAAAGTTATTTCCCATAAGATGAGTCATTGGATTTAGCATTATCATTATGTTTTTCACTATGGATTTCAAAAAAATATCATTAGCACCCAGCCCATTGTGCTCACTATTTATGCAGTTTACCTTATTTCCCTTATTTTTTATAATAAGAAAACCTTAAAGGAAAATGTGCTTTACTAAATAATATTATACTTCCAATGAAATTTAATTTCCAAAAAAATCATTCTTAAATATTTTATTCTTTAACAATAACAACATTTTTCTATAAATACTCCATAATGGATCATTAAAGGATTGTGATTAACTAAACATATCCCCTAAGAGTGTCAAAGTAGGAGTGCAGTAAATCCTGTTTTCATGAACCTATTCCAATTCAAGTCTATCTTAGATAATTGTTTTCATGTTTAACCCCAATATACATCTGTGCTAGAACCATATAAAAATTTTAATATCCAAACATGAATTTAGTTTCTCTAAATCCACTTACTTAATATTTCACCAAAATAACTGAATGATTTCCTATATATTAAATTTTCCCTAATGATATTCCTAGTATTTTAAAATCCTAATTTCTATAAATAACTTAACCTTCCTTTGATAACAACACTTTTATCCCACATTTTTAATTTAAAACATTACATATCATTTTACAAAAAGAGGATCTTTTAAGGTTTATTATCCAAGGATTAAGGTAGATAATATATAAGAACATGAAAAGGTTATTCTAATACACTTTAAAGGCTTCATAACATGTTTATCCTATGTACAATTACTGAAACTCATATCCTGGGGACATACATAAAAATATTGGGTGATCATGAGGCCCAATAAGGGAATTTATGGGAAATAGTTTACAAGTGATCATAAGAATTATCGATAAGAATTTAAAGAATGTCTTAAAGGCATGATAAAAGGATAAAGAGACATATAATAATATTAATAACATGAATAATAACATGGAAATTTGTATATAATATTTAATTGACTCATTCATATTCATATCACTAAGGTTTATCACTAAAGTTTCATAAATATTACTAAGGTTATTTACCAAGGTATCGTAAAACAAGTCATCTATAGTGATTTCATTCTTTACCAAATGCATTGAATCATTATTTGGGGTGCACCATTCAAATTTTTTAATTAATTTCATACAATTATAACATAATAATCATTTCATAAAAAATACATGGTGAAAAAAATAAATGGTCTTCATATCAAAATCATGGTGTTTTAGAAAGTTGTTAAAAAAGATACTTTTTCATTTTAAAAAACACATAAAATGAATATGGGTTTCATATATGTTAATCAATGAATAAAATAGAAAATTTGGAAAATAATTTTAATAACCATGGATAATAAAGATGTTTTTATATTCATAAAACCAAATAAAATAATTTCATGATAAAATATAGAAATTTTGAGAAGAAAATAATGTAGCATAATAGGTAGGAGCAATGCTTTTAGAAAACATAAAAAAGTTGTGGTAAAAGCTTCTACCTTACGAATAAAACTCTTAATACAAAATAAGGAACATAATTAAATGGAAATAATTACATAATATGGAAATTTGAAAGACATACCACATAAAAAGGAAATCTTAAAAGAAAAAGACAGGTTAATATTTCCTTTATATTGAAGAGTAACTCCTAAAACTCGAAGATCCAGACCTAGGGGGATTGAGAAAACCTTTGGAGTTAATAATATAATATATTCATGGAGGTTGAATTTATAATAAAATTAAATGAATAAATGGTTGGGTGATTATAGAAAAAGAGAGAAATTTTTTTATTAATATCCAAGGACACATTAGTATTGGTATTCAAAAAACAAAGGGATTTACCAAGGTATTTTCCCAAGTTAATGGACCCTTGGGACTCCTATATATAATATTTTATTTCATAAGAGTTGAGAAAACTGTTATATTAATTACTAAATCCCTATGTTTTTGTTAAACATATAGAAAAACTAAAATTGTACTTTTATTGTTCATGAGAAACTAAAGTTTTTTAGAAAATTCTCATAAATTCACCCAAACAAAAACATTTTCATATCAAAAATAAAATTTATTTTTTCATAATAATTCTATAAATATGAGAAATATAAATTTTAAATAAAAAATACTTAATTAATAAAAATAATAGCGGACATAAAATGTCTAATAAAATGCATAGTAAAATTTATGCCACATAAAAAAATTATTTTATCATTTGTAATTATGTAATTGTGTTTTTATAATACTATTTAATTATAATAAAAATTATTATTAAAACATTATTTTAATATTATAATTTATATCTCTTTGAAAAGTATAATTTTTATCCAAAAAACCAATTTATCAAATTCCATCTTATTTTTTAAGCAAGAATCTTCTTAAAATGGGAATGATGGAATAGAAATTTTGTTTAAACAATGGGATTATACATTAAATTACTAAGTCATTGAAACATATCCCCTTAAACCTCATGCATACTACCTAAGGGTAAGGTGTGCGATGGTGATATTTTATTGGGGTGCCATAGATAACATCGCTCGAGTGGTAATCTCCACTAACTTGAACTTATCCTGTATGAGATTTTATTCAAGCTTAACATGTTGAAGCTCAGCTTGGCCTTGGTCAAGAGAGAATCCCAAAGATTCTATCTCCCTCCCATGTTTTGAAAAATTAGTTTCATACGACATGAATCTTCTATATGAGGCCATTAACTCTTGTTTAAACTTTAATTAACCATTATCATTTATATTTATAATACTAATTATATCATTAAAATTATTATTAAGATTGTTTTTTCCAATAACCATATTAACCAATGGACATAATTGACCAAAGGTCATATAAAGGTAGAAACCCATTGGCCATACTTAAATTATAAACAAATAATTATTAACAAAATATAGTTTTATTGAGTACAAAATAATATAACACATATTTTCAAGAATCAATTAACATTCAAAAAGTTTAAGTAGTTACAGTTTCATAGGATTAGGTTTTAGAGTGTATCCTCAAGAATATATCGAAAAGATAAAACCACATGGAGATAAATATTATACGGTGAAACAGTTTCAAAAACAAATATACTCATTTTAAGATATTATTGTTTGGTCTCGTTTGGAAGACTAATGTGTGAGAAAAGATCAAAGAGAATCTATGGTGAAGCAAATATCCGTATAGGAACCAAATGATCCCACTAGATTTGAGGCTAGTTGTTCCCCACAAACACATACCATACCTGAGGTAATCATTTTTTCATTACTTTTTCTCTTAAATTTGAATCAAACAACATCTGATAACATTATATTACAATTATTCTATTGGGTATATTTGTATGCGAATTCTATATGTCAACACCCAAATATCACTGTGTTACATTCCGTACAATATATAATATCCTAGAAGAAAAGCTACACCACAATGACCTCCCAAAAGATCTCATTAGAGCAAGGCTTGAGGAATCTCATGAGACTACAGTAGAGTTTCCTATTCCACATGATGATCTAAATGTTACAATGGTACATGATACTGTTGGAGCTTCCATAGCATTGATTTCTAATCTGATAAAGATACATGAGGTATGTATTTAACAAATTTTATGATAGTGAAAACCTATATCTTTTGAGGATAAATGTTATAAAGTGATGTATGATATTACATATGGATAAAGAGGAATGGAACCTACCCCTCTCAGTGATTGCACAGACCATGATTGGTCCTTTAAAAATAAAATAATAAATATGGATATATAGGAAAATAATTCCCGACTGAAAAAAACGATATTTGTTCTACAACACATACGAGATTCATTTCAATTAAATTATGGTCTAAAGGAAGGTCAAATGGTAATAAGACATGTAATCCTCAAAAATAAGCATTTTATAAGAAAATACATTCCATCGCCTATTTTTGATAAATCTTTTCATTGAAACCGAATTTTAAAAATTTTAAAAAAATGTAAATGTTTGAAGTTCCTATGTGTTTCATTTATAAAATGAATAAAAAAATTATATTTATTTTAGAAAACATTGTTTTGGATGAAAATGGAATTCTAACTAAAAAGATAAATGATGTCAGGTTTTCTAAAAAAATATTTTTTTAATCATTTTAGGTAATAGAGAGTGAAAAAATGGAACTATTTATTGAAAAAAATAATTAATAAACAGGTTAAAATAATATTAAAGGGTTTATCAAAAAATATAAAATTATATCCTTTTATTTAAATTCAACAGAAAACAATCCCGAATTAAATTAGATTATAAAGTAAACCCTTGGAATGTTCAAATAATTGAAGTGATAATCAACCAGTGAATTGATTATGTGTATCAACATTAATTCCACATAAAAAATTATAAATGAAAAAATATATTTTCCAAATTCATTTCAAAAATATACTTAGAACAATAACAACTACGAGTATGTAATATAACCTAATGAAAATGATTTGTGTTTTGAAATTATTTACCACTAGGTAAAATTTAATTTAAATACACTTAAAATAAATAATTTTTATTAAAATTCAAAATAACATTAATAATGAATTATACCCGATATTACAAGTTAAGGGTTTAATATATACATCATATAAAATAAATTTGGTGTATAACATTACAATATGACATAATGAAATGTAATTGAGACAGAATCCCTTACCTTACACTTTTTTTGGTCATACTTTATTTAAACTACTATAGAGTGGTTTTAATCATGATATTAACTTATTAAATAATAATAATAATATTTATTATATCATATATGATCTCTTTATAAATAATTATTACTCATTTTTTTAATAAGAATTCATTATTTTTCATCATTTTAGGTAATTACTTACTTAGTTATTCGAGTATGTTTTGAATCATTAGTTTTTTTAATATTACATATATCCTGATTTAATTTTATACATATTGTAAAAAATGAATAATATATAATATATATTCATTATATATGTTTCTAGACTAATCCATTAAATTTATTAAAAAGAAATTAAATAAAATATTCATTAATATGGTCGGTCATATGTACGCATAAACGATGTTTCAATTTTCATGTCGTATTGAAATAAAAAAGGTAAATTACATATATAAATATATAGTAAATATATAATTATTATTTCATATATATTATGTTTTTTTATTAAAACCATTCTTAATAACTTCCTTGTAAAGTGTGAATGAATCATATCGCATCACACGGTTGTAGTCTTCCGTACTAACGAATGGCGTTATCATATTCCCACAAAATGGATAGCATGAAAGTATTGGTTATATAATAATAACCGAAGAATAAAGAAAAAATAAACATAAAATATATCATATTTAAATATTATTCCACAATTATTCCCAACCATAGAATATTTTAATGCAAAAACAAATGACATTGGTTCGTGAGGTCCTAGTCCATTATACAAATGAATGATGATTTCATAACTATTTTTTGTAAGTTTCTAAAGTGGTAGTGTGTACCCTAGTCAGAAAAATATATCATTGTATTGAAGATACTGAATATGTTATATAATCATTGTATAATAATAATTTAAGGAGGTGTAGAAGTAAATAAAATAAAAAGGATTTAAGAAACGTTTTACGCTTCTACGGGTGTCCCCTTAGGATTAAAATAATGACATTCTATGTTAGATTTTTCCCAAGATATTTGTAATAGGATTTTTTTGGGGATGTTTATAAGTGTTTTATATAGTTATTTCTAGATACAAGCGGGTTTGAGAGGTGGGAGTAGCGAATGAGACGTGGGTAATTTTATATGTGGGTGAGTGGAAAAATAGAAAATTTTTGAAATATTTAATTCCAACCCATTTTTTACACGTAATGTGGTTCAAAAAATTCTCAAAACTAGAAAAAATAAAGTATAAGGTCTAAATATTGACATCAAATGTGTTTTGGAGATATTTCTTAGTAAATGTTTCCCTTATGTTTACATTGTATTTTAGTAGTATACACGGTTTTCTCTTAATCACTGTAATCATTTCTATTTTATTTCATTAATCACAGTCCAAAAAACCTGTTTTGAACTCATTGTAAATTATAAATATTTCATATTTAAAATATTTAGTCCATTTTTATATATTCAAAAAAAAATTAGTCGTATAAATTAATTTAAAAGTAATATTACAGACTAAAAAGGTATCAGGTTTTTAATATTAAAAAAAACGTTATCAATGTTTTTATATCCAATTTAAATATGAAATTGATTAAAATGTATATTGTTTTTTTAATATATGAATAATTTTAATTTTTTCACTATAAAAATAAATTAAATATATTATAGATTTATAAATCATTGAGATAAAAAATAAGTTTTCAATTAAAATTATGTATTCTCACTATTTATTATAAAATGAATCTTTTCAAAAAAAGGCAAAAACAGACCAAAGATAAATTCAACACTCAAATTTCAAATAATAATAATTTTTCCAATAAAATTTGTAAAATTTTGAGATTTTATTTATAAAATTTGTGGTTTATTAGAAAGGGGAAAATTATCTTATATAAAAATAGATCTTTTAATTTGAACATTTGGATTTGCTCTTGTATTATGAAAATTAAATATACAGTAAGAATTTAAAAACATTTGATTGAATATATAATATTTAGAATAATTAATATCACAAAATAAGAGTTATTAATTTAATTTATTGATATTATATGTCTTCATCACGTGAAAAAATGATGTTTATAAAATCATTTTCATTATATTCAATTAGTTTTTATATTTATTTTTAAAAAAATTATTAATCGTTGAATTAATATATGTTTCTTAGAAGATTATTTTTCATATTTAAAACATCCAATTTTACATTTATTAGATAATAATATATATTATTCAATGAAACTCAGTATTGAGTGTTACACATGCAATCAAATAATGTCATTGTTCCATGCAATGCAAGATTACTGAGTGTTATTTACATTGATGTCAATATCATATATTTTATTTTCTAAAAATATTAAAAATATCATAAATTCTTGGAATATTATATTCCCTTCTATTATCGGTGTTGATTTTCATAAAATCAATCAAATATGAAATTCATTTCTTAAAATTCTTCGGTGTTACATTATCCCTACTATAAATAAATTGTTTCCTAATAATTTAATCATGTATTTTGTAATATGGGGTTTGAATGTTTAAAATAACACTATTAAAAATATATATCATAATAGTTTTAATAAAATATCCTATTAATAAGAGAGACAGGTGTCCAATGGTCATATGTAATAACATATAGATATGTTTCTACAAAGGAGAACATTTGTAGAAGGTGAAAATATGGACATAGAGGAAAAGAATAAACAATTATATAGATTTATTAAGATCAAAGATCAAATAAAACTGAATTATCAATAAAATATTGAATTTCTTAATTCCATTAATATGTGTTACAAGTTCATTGATATCCTCATAAATGATGGAAATACTTTAAAATTTTATTTCATGATCTTTTTTATAAATTTGTGGAATTATTTTTAATCTTAATAATATAAGGAAATATAAATTTTTGATACTTTTTTTTATTTCTTAAAAACAATTACATATTTTTTAATGATTTCGTCAAATTCATCACTTATTAGAAAATATAATAATCCAAAAAGTATTATTTTTTATTCCTAAATCAATAAAATTTACTTTTAACAAGTCATTAGATCCATAAGCGTGTTTCAAGTATTTACACCCATCACTAACTATTTGGAAAAACAAATATGGTTGATGCATTTTTCTCTAAACTATAAATGAAATTCTACTAGTTAATTATTAATATTTTTCATCAAATTTTTATTTTGAAAAAAAACTACACATTATCCAGGATATCGCATCGGCTGGTGGTAGGCATGAAACCATTGTAATCCTTTGTTCATTGGTTCAATCATCACATCTATTCCAGAAATGATGGGTTGTCACCCCAAATATAGATTTTCCTTTTTCTATTTTTTTAAGAATAAATCTCATACATTTTACCGAATGAATAATATGTACTTCCTTGAAATTAAATCATTAATTAACCTCTTTTCTATGGGTTTCAATTAATATTATTTTTCCAAAAGTCGAATAATATTATTTGACCATTATTACTAGGCCATTAATTATCACATTAACCCAAATGGATATCAACACCTTTATACTTTTTTATATATAATTGAAATTCATTATTGGTCAAATAAATTTTCAACAAAAACATATTATTTCCATAAATTTCTCAACAAATTTCAATAATCATGGGACATTCCAACCACATTATGCATAAATGTGGTGTTTAATAATCATAACTTATGTATAATTTAACCAAAATTACCACATTATTGTGTCAATAAATTATATGTTATTGAATTAATATTTACATACAATATTTAATAAAATCCTAGGAGGATTCATAATTATTATTACCAAAATAACATTTTTAAAAATACTTCTAATATTAAATTATTTAATGCCAATACATAAACACATAATTTTTTTATTTCAACAAAAATAAATCTTTTATCTATGTTTAAACCTATTCTATTAATTTTCTTTTTCTATGCAAATCCTTCCAAATGGTTTGTAAAGAAAATGTATGTTTTCCAATCAAAACCCCCCAGGAGTGTCCGACCAGGTGGGAAGTTAGGATCATTTTCATGTACCAGGTCATGTTTGAGTCATACATGTCACACAGATTTCATTGTTATTATCCCTAGGTACATTTTTTCCTCACCACATCAACATGTATTATCCAAACATATATGTATTTTTAGGAAAAACAACATATTCTCTATCTTACCATAACATTACGATGCTCTTTGTATCATTCTATGAATGGCGTTCCACACTGGTTTCTCGAGACTGTGAGTCACACGACCTCAAGAACACTTACGCATATTCTAGAGGCTTCTAACTATCATAAAGGGACCATTATATCATCATGGGGAGGTCATAAAATATTTATCAAAGAATCCAAAAGGAGAAAATAAATAAATAATAACCAAATTAAAGTAATGATAACAAGAATAATACCAATATCACGTGATGAGCATGATTAAGAGACAATATCAAAAGTTGAACAGTAGATATTTTATGTCATAATATGTTCCTGGTATCTAAAGAGAAACTAATATAAGGACAATGACACTACCACTAGGGTGTCAACACCAAGGGTAGTTCCCTTATACATGCTATATCCTGACAAATCAATCCAACATAGGTCTCTTTCCCTTATCCTATCCTAAAAAATTGATGTGTATTCTTTTAATAATTAATAACCTTAGTACGGTGTGAATACAACTTCATAGCCAGCACCAATATCATATAAATCACTATCTATTCAATAAAATTGTATTAAGTTGTATAAAGATTAAATTAAAATACATAAAGTAAATAGTTTTGATATTTAATTACTCATTAATTAACCTCATAAGTTTATATGTTCGTGATGTCACCCTTAAAATAAATATCTTCTTTGGCCTGTGCTAGAGTCTGAACTATACCCAATGAAATTCAAATATTGTAATGCATTTTTTATCATTTATCATTTCAATTCAATTCATTTCATAACCATTTGTAACCATATCCCAGTTCTAATCTCATTATCATATAAGGGTGTGTCTATTACAATATGGGTATTTGGAGAATCAATCCATATCCCAAACCCAATGTTTATTTGAAGCATTATTCACTATCTCGTTCAATAATGTTATCTTGCATGCATTTGGGTCTAGAACATCATGGATACCACCCTTTGCGTATTTAGATACTAAATCCATGTCCCATACCTGATTTCTCAATCATTAAAATTTATCACATATATAATATTCAACAAGATTAATCAACATTAACCCTACCATAAAAATTTTACATCATGGTTTACAATTAAATAAATCTAATCAAAAAAATTATTTACATTACCCACAATGAATTATATTAACAATTCCCCACGAAACCATCCATGAAAATCTTAAAAAACCCATTATCTATTCAATGTCATTAAAAAAAATACATCAATCCCCATTATCAAACAATTAAATATTCCATTAATTAAGAAATTACTAAAATCTAATTAAAAAATTAATTTCTTTATTATAATTCAACGATTTTCAATTTCCCCAAATTTAACCCAATTAATTATCATATGTAAATTCAATTTAAGGAATTTCATATCTAATAAAATTTACCAATCATGGATATTGTAATTTCATAATTACATAAATGGAATCAAATCAATAATTTAGGATAAACAATTTTGAACACCTATATGATGATTGTTGATAGGCCCTTACCAGTAACAAAATATAAGTGAAATGTTCACATGGAAAATAAATAAGATGATCTACATCAAGACTTATATCCAAATCAAATGCATTGGATATGTGAAAACATTGATCTAATGAACAATGAACGGAATAAATCATCCCTTATAAATTATTATAAAAAGACGTGATAGAGGGAGGAAGTTAATCAGAATGAGAATATCTTACCATGAGAGGTGAATATCTATCAAAATGATAATACATTCATAATGAACATAGTTCATAAAACCTTAGAATCTCATAATGAGGCTCCAAAATTAATGGAAAATGTTAAGGGTCATATGGGGTTAAATAAGGGTTAAAACTGGGGTTTTAGTATTTTTAAATAATTTTCAGGATATTAATTTTTTTTGCACAATTTCTAGGGTTAGAGACCATGGTTTGAAAATCGCACACCCTAATTGTGTACCTCACATAGGGGTAACATGAAAACTAGTATGATGGGTATAAATTTTTCCACTTTATTAACCGACTATGAAATTCCCTTCTATCTGGGATGCTTGGTGTTCTGTTGTAGGGAGTATGGTTGTGGAAAACCATGCTCCAACATTGCAATACCAAAAACCCCTCCACAAATATCCAAATTCGTCCAAAAGATCCCCAATATAAACCCGAAAATGTATATATCAAATAGAAGTTAAAAGTGGACCTAAAAATGAGCTTGCGAATTCTCTTGAAAATGGTTCGGATCTTACCATCTCCCCACTATATAACAACTTATCCTCGATCTATACTCATGTGAATCACTAAGATTTAAATGTAAAAAAGATCTAATCCCTGAGCATGCATATCCCCTTCTCCAACCAATTTCTTATCCTAAACACAACCATTTTGAAATAATACTTTCCATATTTCCATGGTATTCCCCCTAAACACATTTTCATTATGATCCAACACATATATCACAAACTCCTAAAAGGATGCGTCTGTCTACTTCTCAGCATCAACAAAATCAATCTCATGGGAAGGGTTGTAGTAATAACTATAAATATATGACACATTAAATAATCATGCCTAGAAATAAACCTCAGTATAATATCTAATTAGAAATCCAGTGGGATTATTATTTCCACAAACTCAAATAGTCCAACGATCATAGTCACCAACTATCCCAACCTCTGAATCCTTTGGTAACCCAATCTAAGATGTTGGAAAAGGAATACATGATCACACACTACACACTATAAGGGTATTCCACATCTATCAACATTATATTTTGTCATACTCTGAGATATAGACAAATATTTCCATGTAAGCTAAACATACTCCAATATCTCGTGCACGAGACTCTATCATAGCATCTCTGACTCACCTTCCTCCATCCAATATCGAGGTGATTTACATGGTCTACCATAAAGAGTTTAATAAGGTCCCATATGAATAGTTTCCTGATAAATATTTTTTTATGTGAACACCAACAATTCTAGTTGACTATCCTATGAACCGATAATGTTTTCAATGCTTTCCCAAAGCATGTCCTCTAAAACCTATATAATAAATATTGATGACCCATGAATCTATGGGTGAAATGTTGTACTCAAAAATAATTCTGTTCCAAGTTCATTTTGAAATACATTCCAAAAATTTAATGCAATATGGATATCATGATTTGAAATTATACTCTATAGAACCCTTTAAATATGAACTAACCTTCTACCGCACATATCCCCCAACTATTCCACTGATGAAGTCTCTCGTATATGTAATAAATGAACTACTTTTGTCATTCATTACACAGTCACCCATATAGCATCATTATTTTGAGGTTTCCTTGGGATGAACATCAAAATGTCTATATAAATGTTTTCAATTGTCCATTTTATAATTGGAAATTGTTGTAATAAAATACTAGGTCATTGATTATTGTACATCACTTATTAACAGGTGTAGAATCATGTCACAAACCATGAAATCTCTTTTATCATACCCATCCCCAAATACCATCAACATGGGTCAATGTACATTTTTTCCACATCCAGTTGCACCATACACTTCGAGGCATAAATTTTAAACATCATGTCATCTTTAAAATAAGTAGGTACCACAACATAGACCTTGATATAGATGATATCATCTCCATATATAGTCCAATTTAATGGTGAATCCCCACCTTCAACGCATTCCATCAAGGCCCAACTCTTTAGATCCTCATAGTACCTCTATATAATCCAAGTCAAATGTGTGGACCCCGTTACTATTGGAATGAGAGTTATCTCCTCTTGACCCTTCTGAACCACAACATGTATCTCATCAAATAAAATCTTTATCCTTCTCATTGAACTAGACTATTAAACTACATGAGTCTTAGACTTCCTGCTCAAATCATTAGTAACATTGTTTCCCTTTATGGTCATACATACTATATCAAAATAAAATGAATACATACACTCATCCCACCTCCACTACCAATGATTCAAATACAGTGGGGAATAAATATACATTATGTTATTATGATCATTATTCATAGTTAAACTTTCTCCCAATAGATACTTCCGCCAGTGCATTAGTGAATAAACAACTACAACTAACTCAATGTTTTGAATATGGTAGATCCTTTTATGAGGTCCCATCTATTACATCCCATATGCCCAAACTCCACCCCCAACCTTCTACAACAGTACTCCTAGACCAATCATAGATGAATCACAGAACACTATATACTCCTCCCCTTTCTCTGGTAGGATCAAGAAAACTATTTTATTCAATCAGTTCTTCAACTCCTAGAATAATTTATCACATGATCAAGACAATTCATTCATAAATCCCATCCTGGTCAATCGTGAAAAAAGTGATTCCAAGAATGAAAAGTCTATGATGAACCCTTGATAATATCCCAAAAATCCTAGAAAGGAACATATATTAATGAAATTTTCTAGATGGTCCTATGAAATAACTGCCTAAAATTTATTTGATTCCACTCACACACATTACTATATGAGGATGTGACCAATGAAATATTCTTAATTGACATTTAATTTTCACAGAAAGATCATGGAGTATTGATGATGATATCTTGATGTACTCATGTAAATGTCAATGTGATGGGCATGATCATCATGAGTTTTTGAGTACACAATGATTTAACCCACAAGCACCTGAACAAACTGATATAGGTATCGATAAATGATTAAATTAATCATGTCCATAAACTTTTTTAGTGCGTTCATAAACCTGAATGGCTTCATGATAAACTCATAAAGGCAATATCAACTTCTAAAATAAATATATGGTATATCATAAGGTCAGACTCTCTGGTGATAATATCCTAATCGTAATTCAATTATAGAAAAAAAATACAAACTCCTCTTATCTGGTAAACTAGATAATTGATATGTTGAAGGGGATATTATTTATTCACAATCATCTGATTCAACATTTAGTAATCAACACACAATAAAATGGTATTTTCATACTTTTTTGATAACATGACTAGAGAACCCCAAGGTAATGTTCTCAGATAGATAAACCCCTTATCCATAAATTGTTTCAGTTGAATCTTATTCTTTTGACGCTATTTGTGTTCTATTATTTTATTGTAGGATAAAAAAATCTAAGATCCATGAATGAGATAACTTCTAAATTCCAAATCTCTCTCAGGTGGCATAACATATATTTCCTTAGGATACCTACCCTCGAACATGTCTATTATTGGTGGAACAACATCGTGATTTTCACCCCCATCATCCAGTAAATGACAAACATCTTAGGTGTTTTTCTCCCTAAGTTTCTGATGAATTTTTCTTACATGGATAACCTAGATATCCCACTCTCAATGATGTATATAAATATGAACAAAAAGAGATGTTAAAGTCATTTTCCTATGGTAACAATCTATATGGACTCAGTATATTACTAACTTGTCTATACTCATGATCAATTAAAATATTGGAATTTTATAAATGTAATGATTCCAGAGAAAATTATACTTCCAAGCCTCAAGAGAACACACTTTCTGAAATAGATGTCTCTTTACCATACACCCAATGTTATATCAATTGATATAACCCTGCACACAAACTCTATTTCTAGACTCAACACATTAAAAAGTTGTCATGATATAGATGAATGAGAGGAACCTATTTCGAATAAGTCACTACCTTGCATAAGGGATTCAATAATAGTACCTCTCTATGTCAGTAGTCTAACATCATTATCCAAATATGTCAGATTACTAATATGGAATTGTATTTCTCCACTTACATGTGTTGTTGTTTGAGCCCATCGTGTAACAAAACTCCGCTAATTTTGTATCTCTTTCCCAAAAGTACTATGTCCACTTCCTCAAATATCACATCTAGTAGAACTAAAAATTAAATATTGATAAGGGGTTGATGTCCCCATTCTGATATTATGATTCTTCTTATATCTTCCATCATTACGCAACAATCTTGTGTTCTAAAAGAACCATTTCAGATGTCACATCATGTTGCATTATAAATCCTCAACTGGAAGTTGAGGAAAATGCATAAAAAAGAAATGAGGCCAAATGTACAAGTGATAAATCACATGGGTAAGATCTTGAGTAACTTATCCTTCCCCCTATCCACTCTGTTTTCCTCCACTATAATCAACATTATCATAGTGAATATTTCGAATCATGGAAGATGTACCTCTTGTTCATCCAATAGAAAACACATGACATCAAATAGAATCTGTATTAAAGTTCCATTCATAAATGAGAAACTAATTCATTATTTCATAAAACATTTTAAATGAAATATATTCACCGTGGAAATAATATCAAATTTAAGCCCACCTAGAAATCATTTTACCATAGTAGCCTCACCTCCTTCCAATGAAAGAACAAATCACGGCATATATATAAAGAGATGAGCATATTCTATCATGTGAAATACTCTTTACAACCTACCCTGAGTCACATTCACTAATCAATATTAACTATGTAATGATATCATGGAACTACACCTAGGTTTCCTTACCCATAACTATCAGACCCTCATGTTTCACTAATAGAGGATCATTTCTATTGATGTCCTCCTATCATCCTATCAACAAGTATCTTCACGGATGAATTTATATACAACTCCAAACACAGATTTTAGGAAAAATAACATGGTTTTAATACATTTAACAAGAAGTATTCACATAAATCTATAATAAGACACCCCCTTTTCCACTAAACTGTTAGAACTGAGTCATTATCCATACCCATGACCATCCTAAATCTAGGTCATTCTAAAAAAAGGGTAAAAATATTATCATATTTTATTTTCCCATTAGAAATAAAATTTCAATATTTATAACCATTTTAAAAATATTAATTCATATTAGGATAATTTTTCATTAAAACATACTCCAATATGGAAAATTACATTCACAAAAATAATCCATCACAAATCATGATTTTTTATACGTTCCTAAAAAATGAATGAAAAATAATTATAGAGTTCCTAGAATGATGTATTCATACTGAAATATCATTCAATACTAGGTCATGAGTGAAATATTAGAAAATATTTGAAATATTAATCACATTACAAAATTAGTGCATCACTCAAGGTAAAATATCATCCTACTGTAACAACACAAATTAACAATTATAATTCCACCCTCTTCATTTTAGTTTTTCCCTATACATGGGTTGGATAATCCCATGCATGAACTCATGACCACATCTTAACTCATCCTAGTATCCTATTTACCTTTCCAACATAATTGAAAAATGAAATAATATAAACCCCTTTGACGCCACTTTTTAAATTCCTAGCATGGGTTCAACCCAACTTTTCCCTAAGCTAGTCAGGAATATAACATTGAGCATCTGTCCATATATGTGGGTGTCTTATAAATAATTTAATGGGTTCAATATATCAATTTGGGGATATAATAAGCTCTTTTTCAAAGTAGAACATCAATATAAACAAATAAACAATAAGGAATTGGAAATAACCATGACAATAATAATACCAGTGTCACACGATGAATAAAAAATAAAATACAATATCCAAAACTAAATAGTATATATAAAATTCCATATGATGTTTCATGTGTCTAATTTAAATCCACAATAAATGAACTGAAACCCCATGTGGGTTCTTACAATAAGTCATGTTTCCTCATCCATCCTCTATCCCAACTCCTATATCCAACATTGGGATTTTCACCTTATCATGTCCTACATTCATGGAATATTTTTTGGTACTAATCAAGAATGATATGTAATATGTGATTAAAAATCATTATTCCACCAAAAATGGAGTCAAAAACTTATCCATCAATAATAGTGTATGCAGGTATATAAAGAATAAATTAAAATAGATAAAGTAAACTATTATCACATTTCATTTTTCATTAATTGACCACGTAAATCATCAGCTAAATGATGACACCCATACAATCAATAACTACTTTGGCACATTTTAGATTATGAACTATCCCCATGAGATATCACAACCCACAATATTACGGTTATCATTTATCATATCATTTCAATACATATAATGACTATTTGGAACCGTAGTCTAATTTTGTTCTCATGGGTTTAGAACGCCATGTGTAGAACCCCATCAGTATTTAGAGAATTAGTCCCTATACCATGACCAATGGGTATTATGGTCATCTTTCCTTATCCTATAAAATAATATTCAGGTGGAGGAATTTAGGTCTAGAACATTCTGGCTTGCACCCAGTTGGTATTTGGACTATCAATATGTGTCTCACACCCAATTTATTCATCATTAACATTTATCACATATATCACATTCAATAAATTTAATAAAAATTAACCTTACCATCAAAATATTATATACTGAAATACAATTTCATCTATCAAATAAAAAATAATTCCTTACTTTAATCACCTAGAATAATATGAACAATTCACTGTTAAACCAAATAATAATATTTAAACAAAACCCAATAAATCATAAAGGTTATTCAAAACATCCATAAATTCCAATTATCAACCAATTTATTAGTCCCTAAATTAACTAATTACACAATCCATTTATGTCATAAATTTCTATATCAAAATTAAACCAATTTGAATTGCCCCATGTTTAACCTAATTCATTTTCACTTGTAAATTCATTTTAGTTATTTCAAACTCTGATGAAATTTCCCAATCATGGATATTTCAATTTGAAAATTACATAGACATAATCAAATCATTACTACTAGATTTCCTATTCATACAACGTACCTCAAGACCATTGATGGATTTTATTTAACATAAATTCTAATATAGAAGTGGAGAATTCACTTTCCCAATGAAGAATCGTATCTAGATCCAAAACCCAGATCCAAGATAAAATAGAATTGATTCATGAAAACCTATATCATATCCTTCATAAATACTGGAAATCATCCTTTCAAATGATCAATGAAATATGGGTGAGGTACAGAGGATACCAATCAACATGAAAATATCGACCAGGAGTGGTGTAAATCTATTAATATGATCTTTTATTCACCAAGAAAAGAGTTTTTAAATACTTGTAATCCATTCGAGATGCACCAGAATTGGTGGATAAATGTTATGGTTTAGTGGGGTCAAATTTTGGTCAAAACGGGGTGGTAAGGTATTTTTTTTAAAAAAATTAGGGGTCACTAATTCGTAGGCCGGGGGAAGTTTTTTTCAAAACCATATTCCTCACATAGGGGTCTCATGGTTACTACTAAAAGAGTGCGTGGTTTTCTAATACGTGAGTCAACCATGAAATCCCCAACTATCCAGGCTTCCATAGTTTTCAAGGGAAAGGTACATGGTTTGGGAAAACTATGTGCTAATCGTAAAATTCCCAAAACCCTTCCATAAATATCCAAATTCACCCAAAATATCCCCAAAATAAACCCCAAACAATAAATAAAAAAATATGCTACAATATTACCGTAAAAAATTTCTAGAAAAATATTGAAAATGTTTGGATCAAACATTATTATATACATATCCTCATATTATATCTTGGGGTTATGATCATAGATATATGATTTCATACATATAGTTTACATGGTTGCAGAAAAAAAACTTTTGTTACGAACTATAGAAATGAAGACCCGAGTAGCCAAGTTCTGTTGCCTAGAACCATTAAATTGGAATAATATACAAGGAAAATAATCCCAAAGGATTATTATTTTTAGTAGTCTTGGTAAACAAGATACATGCATGAGTCTTATATTATATTTGGAATACAAAAAATACAACATAACTATATTTTGAAAATAACATTATTCTTTCTAGTGAATCCCTACATATTAGAAATAGTAAACATTGTGGATTCTTAAGGAAGGGAAAAATAAGGGTAGATAAAATGATCAAAAAGGATTAAATACAATGGATGATGTCATGAATATATAATGGGTTATTAATATGAAAATGTGAATAACATAATTCACATTCCATTTAAATTACTGGATATTGAATAACAAACATAGAAAAATTAATAAATAAAAAAATTATATTTAAATAAATATATAAGGAATAATAAATATTGAATTTTAAATAACTGAAAACACATTCCATTGAATAAATAAAATGAAAAATAGATGAATCCATTTATTTTATAACATGAAAATTATCGTGGATACTACACTACTAGAAAATAGCCCTATAACCATATATTTTCCAAAACCATGGGTATAGTGTTTGCATGGGAACCTATGCACACTTTTTTGGGAATAACCGTGGGTATTAGTTTTTTTTTGACATATTCCCATAATTTTTCTGAACCATCGGGAAACAAATGCCTATACCTAGAATTTTGATCGAAACCATGGGTATAGGTTTTTCTTTTCAATGTCCATACCCATGGTTTTGGAAGAACCCAAGATATAATAATTTTTCATATACATATATACATGTTTTTGTAAAATATTCGGCATATCTTTCCCACATTTTTGCGGGAAAAAACTCCACAGGACACAAAAAATATTTTACTGAAAACCCTATACCCACGTTTTTCCTCTTATACCCATGGTTTTGATTATTATATGTAGAAATAAAGAAATATATAAACATATAGTATATGTATGTCGGTTAGTGCAATACTGTTTGTTAGTCACTACGGTCACCGAATAGAATAATGTTGAATTTTTTTCTAACATAGGGAGCCAGATTAATATGTTACAATAAATATAGGTATATCTATACTTGATTGAGTTTCCTAGGTTGGTTAGGCATTGGAAGTATGAATGGAAAACTGAATGATCAAATCCTACAGACTATATTTTTATGAAGTGTTTAAAAATAATGTAATAATGAAAATTTATATTTAATAAAATGTAAAATACACAGGCTAGTGGTTAGGATCATTTTCTTTGTAGAGGAGGTTATGGGTTCAAACCCATCTAAAAGTTTTTTTTAAAGAAGATTACAATTTTTAATATAGTTAGGTAAATGGATATATATATATATATAGTAATGTTTAGTAATTCTGTAGGTGGGATACTTCTTAAATTAACTACAGGTTATAGGATCTTTACCCACCTCATATGTTTTTCAATATATATTGACCCAAGGTTTTAACAATGTGGGTTAAAGGATGTTACAGGGTTGAAAAATATATTCCCACGGTATGAATAACCATAGGTATAGGTTGTGAACATATACTAATGTTTTAGTTTCCCAGAGTCCCCAAAACCAGGGGTATAGGTTATACTCATAGTTTTGGGGGATATACACACGATTTTTAACTGTGGGTATTGATCATTTTTCAAATATTTATAATTCCTAGATATAAATGAATAAATGACAAATTGTTGGATTCTATGTTTCTATGTGCATTAAACCATTACCATCAAGACCTTTCAAAAGATAATTTAAACCTAATAGGTAAAAACCCATTTAGCTAAGTCTATCCAACTGATTTATCCCCGAAGTAAGTCGATACATCGAGGGGATTACTTTAAATTGTCCCTAACGCATTTCATATAAGTCCAAATAGTCCCTTATATATAGAATAATCTATTTAATTCACAAACAATGTGATGTAACGCCCCGACCCTAGTTACCCAGATTCGGTGCATTATTACATAATAATGGCATGATCACAAAATATCAAGTCTCAAAAAAATGATTAGTTCAGTAGCCTTGGAAGCACTAGAAATATTCATAAGTATTACATTACAAAATAAAGTGAAAAAAATACAACAACATATTGTCTTCATACCCCCTCTTATGATCCCATCAGGTTATTCATAAAATACTTCTTCACATCCTGTGAAAAATAATACACTGAAAGGGGTGAGCTCAGATGCTCAGTAAGGACAACAATATAATGAAAACATTCATAAATAAAAATAAACATTTAAGTCAATGTATAACTAAAAAAAAAGCCTTTTAACCTTGAACTTTAGCATAATATGGCTAAGATAAAATGAAATAATGTCATTTAGTTATGCAAATATATATTCTACTAGTATAATAATCACATGAAATATCAATAACCACTTTCATAATGATGGAATTCATAATTTCAGACTATCATAACCACATAGTGATGGCCTTCTGTCAAGACTACAAATACTTTTTTGTTAAGCCCTTGTGCAAAGACACTAGTTTGTCTCATGAGACCAACCAATGAATCGAGGACCTATAGTGGGCTCCACCTGTAACTTACTAAGTCCAATGCATTCCTCATATGAATAGGTTTAATCAAAACATAAACATTCATATTAAAACTATCATATGAAATGTCAATACTTTATCCACACACGATGAATGGTATAAAAATATCACATCCATAGTCAAACATAACTCATTAAATAGAATATGGAAGATTTTATTGTAACAGATTAACCTCAATCGAGAATAATGAAGTATATTGACATAGATGAAAATAATCATCAAAACTATTTGAGAGAGATACACCCATTTTTCTTGAAAACATTTAAAAGACCCACTACATGTCAAGAAGCCAATTTAAAAATAGATTTTTGAGTCAAAGTGTCCCATACCACTTAAAAAAATTTAAAAGGAATTTTTATTTTAAAACATTAATGTCCATATGAATAACTCCTTTAAAACATTTTAAAAACATGGACATTTATGAGAAATATTTAGAATAATAAATTGTTGAAACATATTAAAATTATTTTTTTAGTTATATTTCCTATCCAAAAGGGAGACACTTGAATAAAAATAATTGAGGTAATCAAAACATAGTAATATCATGAGAATGAAGGATTCATTATATACTATGTAAAAGTACATTATATACACCATATAAAAGTGATTTTCTGTATAAAAACAAAGGAGTCTCAATAGAATGTAATTTGAGATGAAATATCTCATAAATATAGTATAATTAGGTTAATGATAAATCAATGACATAATTATGTGTGAAAATTATACATACACTAAATATGATTGGATATTCAGTGTAAAACAATCAATGGACAATCACACATATTCTTGTAAAAACAACACCAATGAATTAGATGTTTAACTCAATAAATGGATATTGAGGTAAAATTACTCTTATCAGGTTCATATCGATGACATTAGAATTTATCAGTGGGTTTATTATGTGTATAAGAATAATATTCATTGATAGGGGGTGGAAATTATGACATAAGAAAATAAATAGTGAGTCCCATCATATTCTTAGAGTAAAATAATCAATGAAGTATGCGTAATACCGAATGAGTGAAAATTGAAATTTCAAATTCCCATATTTATTTAGTAACATACGAAACATATACCCATGAAATAAGAATCATTCAATGATGATTTAAATATCTATAAATTAATTTATATTACATAATGAATTCAATCATGGGTAGTACACACACCACATGCAATAAATAAGTGGCGAACAATGGAAATCTCATGGAATTAAAAGTGAGATAAGAAACCCATTACATTGTAACTTTTCATTGATCGAGGTTAGGTTAACCTAATTTATAATTGTTAAATAATTTTAATTGAATTATACAAGAATCATATACATTAAAATGATATCAATTAAGTTATTTTAACATTGATTTGTTGATAATATCTTAGTATTATCATCATTTTGGGTGTTAATGGATTCGTTTTCCTTTATATTTTTTGTTATGTAATACATATTTGTTATGGATGGGATGTAACTTATTAATATCCAGAATTATACCATGTCTCTAAACATTATTTTCAATCATCAAATGATGTTTAGTCTTGAATGGATATGATGGAGAGTGAATCTCATCGTGTTCGTGGAGATGGTAATCCGTACGTACGCACGTGCGATAATATCATTCTTTTGATATTAAAATAATATATAGTTGGATGGTATATAATATATAGAGAATAATTATCATGTTATATTTATTATTAACATGAATTAAACATCATTATTATACACATCCAAATAATAATATATTGAATAACAATTAGACCGCAACGTGGAGACGGTAGGTCGTACGTGCGCACGTATGGTGACATGTCATTCAAAGGGTTGATAGAATACTGAATATGGTTGTACCATATTTTTAATAACATCACAATATATTTAATATAACTGATTTATTATTTTAGAATGGAAATAACAAATAACTAAGATGTGGAAGAAGAAATGAACTTGAATGAAGGAGGAGAAATCATTACCTCTTCTTCGGGTTCTTCCTTTTGATTTGATCAAAAGGGATCCTTAAGATGGCTTTCAGACCAAATGAGGGACTCTAGGATTAATTGAGGGATGTTTAGAGGATATTTGGGAAGGGGTTGTCCCAGCCAATAGTCTTTGATGGTGTGAATTAGAGATAAGGGGAAGTGAACTTTTATAAGAGGGGTGAGGGGTACCTTTGAAAAATGCAGAAATATTATTTTATAATAAATTCATATTTGGTTTATAATTGATCCAAAGTGACTTATTTAGAGGATATGGTGGGTATGGGTCGAAAAACACCCAACCAATAAGTTTTAGATAGGTTTAGATCACTATATTAACCATATCATTTATATTTAACTCTTAGTTTAATAGTTCGACATTGACCATGTCTCTTTGTATATTTAGATTATATGGTTAATAAAAATACTATAACAAGCCAAAAGAACCAAAAGTGGTTAATTATTAATATATATAACCATATAAATGTAATTTGTCCAAACCATAGATTTTTAGGAATATAATATCAATTAATAATATAATATTTGTTTTAAATACTCATTTATGTCAATTTTGAATCTATTTAATAATTTTTTTTAAAAGTTATAAAAACATTATAATTATAACTAAATTAATTTAATCAATAATAACATGTAATATTAACATATAAAACTAGTGTAATTCATATAAAGTCTCAAATTAAATTTATTTGGGTATTTATAATATCAATTATGTTAATATTTCATTAATTATGTAATTACTTCATCACCATTGTGTCATAAATAAATTAAATTATTTAATGTCTAAAAATTATAAATAAAATACCATTATGTATTAAATCATTTTATATTTTTAATGAATATTTATAATCGAATTTATCTTTTGTATAAAAATATATAAAAAATGTTTTATTTCTTAAACTTTGATTTTAACTCTTTTAACTTTTCTTTGAATTAAATAATAATAAATGTTTTAATCTAATCCATGTGGACCAAATAGGTTTATATTTTATTCCTAAGGTTGTCTTCGGTCAAATTATACTTAGCCAGTAGAATTAGGACATGTGTTAGGGAAATAATAATATCATTTTTACCCTTAATTACCCTATTTATATTTAACTGTGGTAAATAATAGTAAAAAGTTACTATTCACCAAAAATTATTTTTATCTTATTGAACCACATTTTACTTCTCGATATTAACCATGTCTATCGGATTTTCAAAATTCTACACATAGAAGTGGTAAAATTATGTTTTATGGGGATTTGTAAATTTTTTTAGGAGATGGTTAAAAGACAAAGAAAAGTTAAATAAAATTTTTATATATCTAAAATTATTATTAAATGACTCTAATGAATTACAATGAACTTATATAGGTATTATGTTTCTATTTTGATCTAAAATGAATTTAAATAATCTAGATAATTATTTCAATAAAAATTCGGTTTTAAACTATAACTGAGTGTTTTTCACTATTCATCAAAAAATTAATGTTTTCAGAAAAATACAAAAAATTCACCCTAAGCTAATTTCGAAATTCTGAATAAAAAATGAAGTCCATTTTGGAAGATAATATTTATAAAATTTCAAAAAGTGGGTATTAATACTCATAACGACTACTTTGATTGGTCGTGGTGTGTTAGAATCTCGAAGTTGTGTACAATGCAAGTTATTGCATTATTCAAAGGGAAACATACCCTGGATGTTTGGGGTGTTACATTCTCACCTACTTCAATAAATTATGTCCTCGCATTTTTTAAAATTGTGCTATGGAAAATAATGGAATGTCCCAGATCAGAAAAAGAGTCAATAAAACTATCACATCAAAATAAAGAAAGATAAGTACAAAGGTCACATGAGATTACCTATACTAGGATTCCTTGTAGAAAAACATGGATATGGATGATAAACTAAGTGTTAATTTCTGATGGATAGGGATAGAAAACATGATCAATATAAAGTTAACAACAAGAAAACCACAAACATTTGATGGAAAAAATGGTCATTTGTTTCCCTGTAGGAAAAGTAAACAGACAACAATTTTATTTTTTTTAAATTACATTACATAAATATGAGGAATTAATTTCGGAGATTGAATAAGAACATATAGAGATATACTTACTTTTTATGTAAAGTTTCATTCTTTAATAAATTTCTACTACTAACTCATTTTTAAACGTTGAGTATTCCAGAAGACTTGGTCACACTAGAAGAGATAGAATAAACTTTTTATAGAATCATATGATCCATGAATGATAAAGTATATATTTACCTTGTATTTAGAGATTAATAAAAACCAAAACGGTTAGTATAAGATCTAATGATCCCTCAAAAGGTTATTCCATTATTGAGAGAAACACTAATCTTAATTTATAAATTTAAACCAACTATACCCCAAATTTAAATAAATAGCATTCAATAAAAAAATTTCCTTAAAATCCTTCAATATAATCCAAAATAATATTGAATCCTAAAACATAGATGAATTTGGTTATGTAGTCTTCCACGTTAAATGGTATCTCTGATTGACATCAACTACTCTTAAAGTCAAATACTTAAATGTAATTAACCTAATCACTTATTCTCTGTTATAGGTTAATCATTTCCATAGATAACCCAAATAACTATAAATCCACAATAAATTTAAAGATAAAATCCATCATTACTCCTCAAATGAAATCTCATAGTATTCTATTTTCTTTGGGCATGTAGTGTTCCCAACAAAGAGAACATATTCCGAAATTACATTTATCACATAATCACAAAATCATTTTCCTATAATAAGGGTATTTATTTGATAAGACATAAGATCCAAAATCAAATTATTATTGATCAATAAAATTATTTAACAAAAAATATTTAGTCACACTAACCAGGGACTTCACATAGTGCAGTGGTAGGCGATAAATCCCAATCACACTTTGGTTGTGGGTTTGATTCTCACAGCATTGTTCGACGTGATGGGTTGTCACACGGTCTGTGTGTTGTCCGTTTTCAATAACAATATTTTATAACATTACCAAAATGAGATAAATTATTCAAAATAACCATAACATAATTTAACTACAAATGTTATCCCATACCTTACATTTTCATCCCAAAATATAATAACATGTAATTTCCTCCAAACCAATGATCATTTAAAACAAAATGGATTTTTAAAACTATATCCTCAACAAAAAATATAATTCTTTTTCAAATATCACTTTCACATGATAAATTTCAGGGTTACACATATAAGAGAAAATTCACCCAATGTAATATCAACAACAAAGAGCACTAATACCTTTAAACATGTTACCATGAATTTATTTCCACATATGATATTCCTTGACGAAGAAGATATCCTATAGAATAGGACATTGACAAGGGTTATGCCAAGTTCCATTACATTTTTGACAAATGACCATAATTGGAATCATAGGATCATTTTTATTTTCTTCCATAGTACTCTTCATTTTTCCTCTGCAATTATTTACTTTATGCCCTTATTTCCCACACATAAAGCATTTCCTTGTTCCATTGAGATACTTTCCTGGGTGTCTTATTCCATATTTATGGAATGACAGAAATTGAGCTTTATTCTCTCCATGGTCTCCACAGCTGGAGCTCTTATCATTCACTGCCTTTCTCTTCTTTGTTGAGTCTAGGAGTTGGTTAATATATATATTGTTGATCATATTTTTGGAAAACTGATTCTGCATGAAGACAATATCTTTTACGCCCATCCACATTCCATTTTTTTCTCATTTCCACCATTATTCCCACCTTTTACATCATTCTCAATGTTACCATGACATCCTTGGAATCCAAAAATTGAATAAAACCAGAAAGCATTTTGTGAGTAACAGCAGTCATAAAATCATTTATAGAATATCATGACACTATTTTTCAATTTTAAAAACCTTAAAATTAACCAAGGTCATTTATTATCATCTTATATTAAAATTCATCAAAGTGGTTTGTAAATAAAATTTAAATTTTCCTAAACATATCCCCTAGGGGTGTCGTAACCAAGGGTGCGGCAAGGCCTATTGTTGTTCACCAGTTCACGTTCGAGTCTTGCTCAAAGCAGTGTTTTCGGGGTTTACCCCTAGGTATATTTGTGCCATATCCCCATCTACCTACTTGTATCAAGACAAGGATGTATTGCTTAGAAAACACACAAAATCACTACAAAACCAAAATTTTAGGAAGTTTCTCTATAATAATCCATAAAGTCTCTCTTAGGGATATGTGCTCTAATCAGATTTTATCTAAATATATTTTCTAAAGGTTGTACTAAACTTCCTCTAATGCCAACTGTAACGCCCCGAACCCAGTTATCCAGAGTCTGTGCATTGTTACATAATATTGGCATGATCAAAAAAGATCACGTATTGAATGATCGATTAGTTTAGTAGCCTAAGAAATAGTAGATATATTCATAAGTCTAACATTACATCATAATGTGAAAAAACTACAACAACATCTTCTCTTCATATACCCTCATACTATCCCTACAGGCTATTCATAAAATAATTATTAACATCTTGGGAATATTAAAACATTAAAAGGGGTGATCTCAGATGCTCAGTAAGGACAAAAATATAATAGAAACTTTCATAAATAAATATAAACATTTAAGGAAATTTATAACTAAAATAAAAGTCTATTAAACTTGATCTTTAGCATAATATGAAAATTTTAAAATAAAATAATTCCATTTACTTATTCACATGTATATTCTACAATTTGAATAATCACATGAAATATCAATAACCACTTTTATAAATATGGAATGAATAATTCTAGACTATCATAACCACATAGTCAAGGCCTTGTTCCAGGACTAAAAATAAGTTTTTGTCAAGCCCTTGTGACAAGACACTAGTTTGTCTAGTGAGACCTATTGATTCATCGAGGAGCTATAGTGGGCTCCACCCATCACTTACTAAGTCCAATGCATTACTCATATGAGTAGGTTTAAACATAACAAAAAAATTCATATTAAAACTAGTATATTAAATGTCAATACCGTATCCACACACCATGAATGGTATAAAAATAGCACATCCACAGTCAAACATAAATTATTCAATACAATATAGAATATTGTATTGTTACATATTAACCGTAATTGAGAAAAATGAATGATATTTACACATATGAAAATAACCATCAAAACTATTTGAGAGAGATACACCCCTTTTCTAGAAAACATTTAAAAGTCACACTACATGTCATGAAGCCGTATTAAAAATAGATTTTTGAATAAAAGTTTCACATACCACTTTGAAAATTTTAAAAGGAATTTTAATTTTAAATCATTAATGTCCATATGAAGAAATCCTTAAAAACAGTTTTAAATAGTAGACATTGATGAGAAAATTTGAGAATAAAAAATCTTTGAAACATTTTAAAATGATATTTTAGTTAGAGTTCCTAGCCAAAAGAGGGAAACTTGAATAAAAATAATTGAGGTAATAATAAAATTTTAATATCAGAGAATAAAGGGCTTCATGATGTACTATTTCAAAGTACATTATATACACCATTTAAAAGTGATTTGGTGTATAACCACAAAGGAGTCTCAATGGAATGTAAATTGAGATAAAATCTCTCATAAATACCATATACTTACGTTAAGGATAAATCAATGACATAATTATGTGTGGAAAATATAAATACACTCAATATGATTGGATATTTAGTGTAAAAAAATCAATGGACATTCACACATATTCTTATAAAAACATCACCAATGAATTAGATATTTAACTAAATAAAAGGAGATTGAGTTAAAATTACACTTATCAATTTCATATCAATGACTTGAGAATTTATCAAGGTATTGATTATGTGTATAAAAAGTATATCCACTTAAAGGTGATTTTAAATTATGACATAATCTAATAAATAGTGATTCCACACATAAAAATGGATTAAAATAATCAATCAAGTATACGTAAAGCCGAATGAGTGGAAATTGAAATTTCAAATTCCCTTTTTGGTTTGATAACTTACGAAACATACACCCATGAAAGAGGGATCATACAATGATGATTTAATTATCCATAAATTAATTTATATTACACAATTAATACAATCATGGGCAGTACACACACCACATGCAATAAATAAGTGGTGAACAATGGAAATCTCACGGAATTAAAAGTGAGATAAGAAACCCCTTACATTGTAATTTTTCCTTGGTCGAGGGTAGGTTAACCTCCTGTATAATGGTGAAATAATTGTTATTTAGTTATACAATTATCATAGACATTAATATGATATCATATATGATCTTTTGACATTGAGTTTTTTATAATATCTTAGTATTATCGTCATTTCGGGTGTTAACAGATTCGTTACCCTTTATATTATTTGTTATGTAAGACATATTTTTTATGGATGGGATGTATATTATTCATATTGATAATTATATCATTTCTCTAAACATTATTTTTAATCATAAAATGAAATTTAGTCTTGAATGGATATGAAGGCAAATGAATCTCATCATGTTCGTGGAGAGGGTAATCCGTACGTACGCACGAGCGATGATATCATTCTTTTGATATTAAACTAATATATAATTGGATGTTATATAACATATAAATAATCATTATCATAGTATATTTATTATTTACATGAATTATACATCATTACTATACCCATCCAAATAATAATATATTGAATAACAATTACACCATGACGTGGAGACGGTAGGCCGTACTTACGGACGTATGGTGACATGTCATTCAAAAGGTGGATACAATACTGAATATGGTGGTACCATATTTATAATAACATCATAGTATATATAAGAAAATGGATTTATTATTTTATAATGGAAATAACAATGCAATAATAAGTGTAAGAAGAAAGGAACACGAAAGAGGGTGCTGAAATCATTACCTCTTCTTCGAGTTCTTCCTTTTGAATTGATCAAAAGGGCTCCTTATGTTGGCTTTCTAACCAAAGTAGGGCCTCCGAGATGAAGTGAGGGAAGTTTAGAAGATATTTGGTCATGGGTTGGGCTAACAAAAATCCTTTTAAGGTGTGAATTAGATAGAAGGGAAAGTTCCCTTTTATAAGAGGGGTGAGGGTCATCTTAGGAAAAGCTAGAAATATTATTTTATAATAAATTTATATTCGGTTTCTAATGGCTACTAAGTGACATATTTCAAGGATAATGTGGGTATGTGTTGAAAACCACCCTAAAAATAGGTTTTATACATGTTTAGTTCACTATATGAACCTTATCATTTATATTTAACTCTTAGTTGAATAGTTTGACATTTACCATATTTCTTTGTAGTTTTATATTAAATAGATAATAAACTTACTGTAACAAGCCAAGATAACCCCAAGTCGTTAATAATTAATATATATAACCTTATCTAATTATTTTTTTTGAAGAATAGATTTTTTGGAATAGAATATCAATCAATAATATAATATTTGTTTTAAATACTCCTTTATGTCAATTGTGACACTATTTAATAATTGATTTTTGATAAAGTTATATAATCTCTATGAATTCAAAATAAATTAATTTAATCAATCCTAACATGTCATATTAACCTATATAATTAGTTTAATTCATTAAAAGTCTCAAATTATATTTATTTTGATATTTAAAATATCATTTATTTTAATATTTCATTAATTAGGTAATTACTGAATCACCGTTGTGTCATAAATAAATTAAATTATTTAAGGTCTTAAAATTATAAATAAAATACTATTATGTGAGAAATCGTTTTATATTTCTAATTAATATTTATAATAGAATTTATCTTATATATAACCATACAATATAAAATGTTTTAGTTATTAAACATTGATTTTAACTCTTTTAACTCTTCTATGAAATAAATAATAATAAATTTCCTAATATAATCCAAATGGACCAAAGAGGTTAAAATGTTATTCCTAAGGTTTTTTTTTGTTCAAATTATACTTTTACAAAATAATTAGGTCATTTTTAGGGTAATAATACTATCATTTTTACCCTATATTACCCTATTTACATTTAATCGTGGTAAATAAAAGTAAAAAGTTACTGTTCACCAAAAAATATTTTTATCTTATTGAACTAAATTTTACCCCTTGATATTAACTGTGTTTCTTGGATTTTTGAAATTCCACTCACAGAAGTGGTAAAATTATGTTTTATGTAAATTTGAAAATCTTCCTAGGAGATGGGTAAAAGACGGTGAATAGTTCAATAAAATATTTATAATCTAAAATTTTTATTAACTCACTCCAATGAATTACTTTGAACTCATATAGGTATTTTGTATCTATTTTGACCTAAAATAAATTTAAATATAATAAATAATTTTTTAAATAATTTTTTTTTTAAAACTATAACTCAGTGTTTTTCTCTATTCATAAAAAATTGAATGTTTTCAAGAAGAAAAATTCACCCAAAGCTAATTATGATATTATGAATAAAAAATGAAGTCCATTTTGAATGATAATATTTATATAATTTCAAAAATTGGGTAATACTATTCATAACGGCTAATTTGATTGGTTGTCGTGTGTAAGAATCTCAAAGTTTCATACAATGAAAGCAATTGCATTATTCAAAGGGAAATGTACCGTGGAAGCTTGGGGTGTTACATTCTCCCCTATGTTAATAAAATGTCTCCCTGAAATTTTTAAAATTGGGCTTGGAAAAATAATGGAAATCCCCATATCAGAAAAAGAGTCAATAAAACTATCACTTTGAAAGAAAGAAAGGGAATTACAAAGGTCACCAGAGAAAACCTATACTAG
Source organism: Viscum album (assembly GCA_963277665.1). Lineage (NCBI taxonomy): Eukaryota > Viridiplantae > Streptophyta > Magnoliopsida > Santalales > Viscaceae > Viscum > Viscum album. Next base: position 574,699,769 of record OY728151.1, read on the forward strand.
GATTCCATGTTGAAAAATATGGATATGGATGATAAACTAAGTGTAAATTTATGATGGATAGGGATAGAAAACATGATCAGGAAAAAGTTAACAACAATAAAACCACAAACTTGTGATGGGATAAACATTCATTAGTTTCCTAGTAAGAAAAGTAAACAGATAACATTTTTATTTTTTTGTTTTTATGATATATTACATAAAGAAGAAGAATTCATTTCGGAGATTGACTAAGAACATACAGATATATACTTAAATTTTAATTGAAGCTTCATTCTTTAATTAATTTTGACTACTAACTCATTTTTAAATGATGAGTATTCTAGAAGACTTGGTAACACTAGAAGAGCTAGAGTAAACTTCTTATAGAATTATAGGATCTATGAAGGATTAACTATATATTTACCTGGTCATTAGACATTAATAAAAATAAAAATGGTTAGTATAAGATCGGATGATCCCCCAAAAGGTTATTCAATTAGATTAAGAAACACTAATATTAATTTCTAAAATTAAACCAACAATACCCCAAATTTAAATAAATATCATTCAATAAATAATTTTCCATAAAATCCTTCAATATAATCCAAAATAATATTGAAATCCAAAACATAGAAGAATTTGGTTATGTAGTTTTCCACGTTAAATGGTATCTCAAAATGACATCAACTACTCTTAAAGTAACATACATAAAAGTAATTAACCTAATCACATATTCTCTATTATAGGTTAATCATTTATGTAAATAACCCAAATCACTATAAATCCACCATAAAAACAATGATAAAAATCCATCATTACTCCTCAAATGAAATCCCATGGTATTCTATTTTCCTTGGGCATATAGTGTTCCCAACAAAGAGAACATCTTCCAAAATAACATTTATCACTTAATCACCAAATCATTTTCCTATAATAAGGGTATTTATTTGATAAGAAATAAGTTCCCAAATCAACTTATTATTAATCAATAAAATAATTTAACTAAAAATAATTTTTCACACTAACCAGGGACTTCACGTAGTCCAGTGGTTGGTAAAAAATCCTAATTTCAAATTGGTTGTGGGTTCGATTCTCACAGCTTTGTCTGACGCGACGAGTTGTCACACGGTCTACGTGTTGTCCTTTTTAAAAAACAATATTTTATAACAATACCAAAATGAGATAAATTCCTCAAAATTACTATAACATAATTTAACTAAAAATGTTATCTCATCCCTTTCATTTTAATCCCAAAATATAATAACATGTAATTGCCTCCAACCCAATTATCATATATAAGAAAATAGTTATTTATAACTATATCCAAAAGAGAAAATATAATTCTTCCTCAGATATCATTTTCAAATAATAAATTTCAGGGTTACAAATATAAGAGAAAATTCACCCAAAGTAATCTCAACAACAAAGAGAACTAATACCTTTAACCATTTTTCCATGCATTTATTTCCACATAGGTTCTTCCATGACCAAGAGGTTATCCTTTAGAATAGGGAATTGACTTGGGTGATTCCAAGATCCCTTACATTTATGGCAAAACACATTAATCAGAATCTTAGGATCATTTTTATTTTCTTCTATAGTACTGTTCATTTTTCCACAACAATTCTTACTTTATGCCCTTTGTTCCGACACATAAATAATTTCTTTGTTCTATTGAGACACTTTCATCGGTGTATCCTTCCACATTTCTGGCATGATGAAAATTGACCTTTCTTCTCTCCAAGGTCTCTACAGCTGGAGCTCTTATCATTCATTTTCTTTCTCTTTTTTTTGAGTCTGAAAGTTGGTTAATATATAGGTTGTTGATCATATTTTTGGAAAACAGATTCGGCATGAAGACAATATCTTTTATGCATATCCACATCCCATTTCATTTCTTATTTCAACCACTGTTTCCACCTTGTACATCATTCTCAATGTTATTATGAATTCCTTGGAATCTAGCCATTTACTGAAACCAGAAAACATTGTGTGAGTAACAATAGTCATTAGATCATTTAAAGAATATCATGACACCATATTTTCAATTTGAAACACATTAAAATTAACCAACGTCATTTTTTATCATCTTGTATTAAATTATTTTGAATTGATTTGTAATGAAAATGTAAATTATCCTAAGCATATCCCCCGAGAGTGTTGTAACCAAGAGTGGAGCAAGGCCCTTTGTAATGCACATGTTTCTGTTTGAGTCTAGCTCAAAGCAATGTTTTCATGTTTTACCCCTAGGTACATATGTGCTAGAGCAGCCTCTACCTGCTCGTATCTAGACAGGGATGTATTTCATGGAAAACACACAAAATCACTATAATACCAAAATGTTAGGATTTTTCTCTATACGAATTCTCAATGTCTCACTTAGGGATATGTTCTCTAATCAGAGTTTATCTATATCTAGTTTCTATGGTATTACACTAAACTTCCTCTGATACCAACTATAATGCCCCGAACCCAATTACCCAGATTCAGTGCATTATTACATAATATTGGCATGATCACAAAACATTAAGTCTCAAAAGACTGATTAGTTTAGTATCCTTGGAAACTCTAGATATATTAATAAGTCTTACATTACATCATAAAGTGAACAAAAAACTACAAAAACATATTTTATTCATATCCCATCATACTATCCATGTAGGTCATTCATAAAATACTTCATCACATCCTGGAAAAAATAAAACATCGAAAGGGGTGAGCGCAGATGCTCAGTAAGGACAACAATATAGCAGAAACATTCATAAATAAAAATACACATTTAAGGAAATGTATAACTACAACAAAATCATTTTAAACATAAACTTCTGAATAATATGGTAAAGATAAAAAGAAATAATTTCATTTAATTATTCACATGGATATTATACTAGTTGAATAATCACATGCAATATCAATAACCACTTTCATAATGATGGAATTCATTATGCCAGACTATCATAACCACATAGTAAAGGCCTTGTGCCAAGACTACAAATATTTTTTTTTCAAGGCCTTGTTCCTAGACACTATTTTGTCTCATTGGACCTACTGATGCATCGAGGAGGTATAGCGAGCTACGCCCATCAATTACTAAGTCCAAAGTATTCCTTATATGAATAGGATTAAACATATCATAAACATTCGTATTAAAACTGGCATATGAAATGTCAATACTTTATCCAAACACCCTGAATGGTATAAAAATAGCACATCTATAGTCAAAAATAACTTATTCAATACAATATGAAAGATTGTATTTTAACATATTAACCTCAATCAAGAATAAAGAAGGATATTAACACATATGAAAACAATCATCAAAACTATTTGAGAGAGACATCCCCCTTTTTCTTGAAAACATTTAAAAGTAATACTAAATGTTAAAAAGGAGTTTGAAAATATATTTTTAAATCAAATTTTCCCATACCACTATGATAATTTTAAGAGGGATTTAAATTTTAAAACATTAATGTTCATATAAATAAATCCATAAAACCATTTTTAAAACATGTACATTGATGAGAAATATTTAGAATAATAAATATTTGAAGCATTTTGAAATGATATTTGAGTTAGAGTTCCTAACTAAAAGAGTGACACATGAATACAAATAATTGAGATAATCAAAACATTGTAATATCATATGAATTAAGGGATTCATGATATACTATGTCCAATTACATTATATGCACCGTATAAATGAGATTTGTGGTATAACACCAAAGTAGTCTCAATGGAATGTAAATTGAGATGAAATCTCTCATAAATACCATATACATAGGTTAAGGATAAATCAATGACATAATTATGTGTGAAAAATATAAATACACTAAATATGATTTGATATTCACTGTAAAAAAATTAATGGACATTCACACATATTCTTGTAAAAACAACACCAATGAATTAGATGTTTAACTCTATAAATGGAGATTGAGTTAAAATTACTCTTATCAAGTTCATATCGATGACCTAAGAATTAATCAATAGATTTATTATGTGTATAAAATGTATATCCACAAAAAGGGGAGTTTAAATTATGACATATACAAATAAATTGTGATTCCACACATAATCTTGAAGTAAAATAATCAATGATGTATGCGTAAAGCTGAATGAGTGGAAATTGAAATTTCAAATTCCCTTATTGATTTGGTAACTTACAAAACATACACCCAATAATGAAGGATCATACAATGATGATGTAAATATCCATAAATTAAAGTATATTACACAATGAATACAATAATGGTCAGTACACACACCACATGAAATATATAAGTGGTGAACAATGGAAATCTCATGGAATTAAAAGTGAGATAAGAAACCCCTTTCTTTGTAATTTTCTCTTAGTAAAGTGTAGGTTAACATCCTGTATAATGGTGATATAATTTTTAATTAATTATACAAGAGTAATATACAATAATATGATATCATATATGATCTTTTAGCATTAATTTGGTGATAATATCTTAGTATTATCGTCGTTTCAGGTGTTAACGGATTCATTTTAATTTATATTATTTGTTATGTGATCCATATTTTTTATGTACGGGAAAAATATTTTTCATATAAAGGATGATATCATGTCTCTAAACATTATTTTTAATCATCAAATGAAATTTATTCTTGAATGGATATGATGGGTAATGAATCTCATCACATTCGTGGTGACGGTAATCTGTACGTATGCTCGAGCGACAATATCATTCTTTTCATATTAATATAACATATAATTGGATGGTATATAATATATAAAGAATCATTATCATGTTATATTTATTATTTACATGAATTAAACATCATTATTATACCCATTCATATAATAATATATTGAATAACAATTACACCACGACGTGGAGACGGTATGTCTTACATACGCACGTATGGTGACGTGTCATTCAAAAGGTGGATAGAATACTGAAAATGGTTGTACCATATTTATAATAACATCACAGTATATATAATATACTAGAGTTATTATTTTAGAATGGAAATAAAAAATAAATAAGAAGTCGAAGATGAAAGGATCTTGAAAGAGGGTGGTGAAATCATTACCTCTTCTTTGGGTTATTCCTTTTGATTTGACCAAGAGGGCTACATAATTTGGATTTATGACCAAAGGAGGGCCTCTTGGATGATGTGAGGGAAGTTGAGAGGATATTTTGGCAGGGGATGGATGAGTCAAAAGTCTTTGAAGGTGTAAATTAGAAAGAAGGGGATGTGCCCTTTTATAAGATGGGTGAGGGGAACCTTAGGAAAAGCTAGAAATATTATTTTATAATAAAATTATTTTCGTTTTATAATGGATAAAAAGTTACTTATTTAATGGCTAAGGTGGGTATGGGTCTAAATCCTTTCAAAAAATAGATTTTAGACTGGTTTGTGTCACTATATTAACCTTATCATTTATATTTAACTCATAGTTAAATAGTTTAACATTTACCATGTCTCTTTATATTTTTATATTATATAGTTAATAAACACACTATAACAATCCAAAAGAACCTGAAGTGGTTCATTATTAATATACATAACATTATATAAGTCATTTGGAAAATCATTAGATTTTTAGGAATAGAATATCAATTAATAAAATAATATTTCTTTTAAATACTCTTTTATGTCAATTTTGAAACTATTTAACAATTGAATTTTTATAAATTTCAAAAAACGTTATTAATTCGAACTAAAATCATTTAATCAATCCTAAAATGTCATATCAACCTGGGAAATTAGTGTAATTCAAAAAAAGTCTCAAATTACATTTATTTGGATATTTATAATATCCATTATTTTAATATTTCATTAATTAGGTAATTACTATATCGCCATTGTTTCATAAATAAATCAAATTATTTAATGTTTAAAATTTATAAATAAAATATCATTATGTAAGAAAACGTTTTAACTTTTAATTAATATTTATAATCGAATTTATCTTATGTGTAACCCTATATTAAATTTTTTTTAATTATTAAACATTGATTTAAACTCTTTTAACTCTTCTTCAAATTAAATAATAATAAATTTCCTAATATAATCTAAGTAGAACAAAGACATTCTTATTTTATACCTAAGGTTTTTTTGGAAGAATTATACTCAGAAAATTGTATTCGGACATGTGTTAGTGTAATAATAATATCATTTTTACCTTTTATTACCCTATTTACATTTAACCGTGGTAAATAAAAGTAAAAAGTTATTGTTCACCAAAAAATATTTTTATCTTATTGAACCAGGTTTTAAACCTTTATATTAACTGTGTTTCAATGATTTTATAAATTACACATAAAGAAGCGGTAAAATTAGGCTTTATGTGAATTTTCAAATTCTCCTTGCATTTGGGTAAAAGACTGTGAAAAGTTCAATTAAATTTTTATATATCTAAAATAATTATAAACTGACTCCAATGAATATCATTGAACATATATATGTATTATGTATATTTTTTGACCTAAAATAAATTTTTATAAAATAAATAATTATTTAATTAAAATTTCAGTTTTAAACTATAACTCAGTGTTTTTCACTATTCATCAAAAATTGAATGTTTTCAGAAAAATACCAAAAATTCACCCTAAGATAACATCGATATTCCGAATCAAAAATAACGTCCATTTTAAAATATAATATTTATAAAATTTAAAAAAGTGGGTATTACTATTCATAACGGCTACTTTGATTGGTCGTGGTGTGTTAGAATCTCGATGTTGCGTATAATGCAAGCTATTGCATTATTCAGAGGGAAACATACCATGGATTCTTGGGGTGTTAAATTCTCCCCACCTTCAATAAATTGAGACCTCGCAATTTTTAATATTAGTCCTGGGAAAATAATGGAACGTCCCAAATCAGAAAAAGAATCAACAAAACTATCACATTAAAAGAATGAATGAGAAGTACAAAGGCCACATGAGATAACCTATACTAGGATTCCATGTAGAAAAACATGGATATTTATGATAAAATATGTGTCAATTTCTGATGGAGAGGGATAGAAAACATGATCAGGAAAATTTTAACAACAAAAAACCACAAACATGCGATGGGACAAATGGTCATTAGATTCCTAGTAGGATAAGCAAACAGACAACATTTTTTTTTAAGTTACATTACATAATGATGTGGAATTCATTTCGTAGATTGACTAAGAACATAAAGGGATATACTTACTTTTTAAGTAAAGTTTAATTCTTTAATAAATTTATACTACTAACTCATTTTTAAACGATGAGTATTATAGAAGATTGGGTCACACTAGAAGAGCTAGAATAAACTTCTTATAGAATCATATGATCTATGAAGGATAAACTATATATTTACCTTGTATTTAGAGATTAATGAAAATCAGAAAGGTTAGTATAAGATCTTATGATCCACAAATGGTTATTCCATTAGAGAAAGAAACAATAATATTAATTTCTAAAATTAACCAACAATACCAAAAATATAAATAAATAGTATTCTATAAACAATTGTCCTTAAAATCCAACAATATAATCCAAAATAATATTGAAACCCAATATTAGAAGAATTTGGTTATGTAGTCTTCTATATTAAATGGTATCTCCAAATGACATCAACTACTATTAAATTAACATACTTTAAAGTAATTAACCTGATCACATATTATCTATTATAGGTTAATCATTTCTATAAATTACCCAAATCAATATAAATACACAATAAAAAAAAGATAAAAATCCATCATTACACCTCAAATGAAATCCCATAGTATTCTATTTTCGTTGGGCATATAGTGTTCCCAAAAAAGTGAACATCATTAAAAATAACCATTATCACTTAATTACCATATTATTTTCCTATACTAAGGGTATTCATTTGATAATACATAAGATCCAAAATAATCTTATTATTGATCAATAAAATCATTTAACTAAAAATAATTAGTCACACTAACTAGGGGCTTCACGTAGTCTAGTTGTAGGTGATAAATCTCAATTTCACTTTGGTTGTGGATTCTATTAACACAGCTTTGTTGGATGAAACAGGTCGTCACATGGTCTGCGTGTTTTCTTTTTTTAAAAACTATATTTTATAACATTACCAAAATGAGATAAATTCCTCAAAATAACCATAACATAATTTAACTACAAATATTATCTCATACCTTAAATTCTCATCCCAAAATATAATAACTTGTAATTGCCTCCAACCCAATGATCATATAAAACCAAATGGTTATTTATAGCTAAATCCACAAGAGGAAAAATAATTCTTCCTCAAATATCATTTTCACATGATAAATTTCAGGGTTACACATATAAGAGAAAATTTACCCAAAGTAATATCAACAACAAATACCACTAATACCTTTAAAATTTTTTCCATGCATTTATTTCCACATAGGTTCTTCCTTGACCAATAGGTTATCCTATATAATAGGGCATTGACTTGGGTGATACCAAGGTTTCTAACATTTACGACAAATGACTGTAATTGGAATCTTAGGATCATTTTTATTTTCTTCCATAGTATACATCATTTTTCCTCGGCAATTCATTACTTTATTCCCTTCTTTCGCACACATTAGGCATTTCATTGTTCCATTGAGACACTTTCCTGGGTGTCTCCTTCCACATTTCTGGCTTAATGGAAATTGATCTTTCTTCTTTCCATTGTCTTCACAGATGGAGTTGTTATCATTCACTGAGTTTCTCTTCATTGTTGAGTATGGGAGATGGCTAATATATATGTTGCTGGTCATATTTTTGGAAAAATGATTCGGCATGGAGACAATATCTTTTACGGCTATCCAAATTCCATTTTGTCTCTCATTTCCACTACTGTTCCCAGATTGTATATCATTTTCAATGTTACTATGACTTCCATGAATCTATCCATTGACAAAAACCAGAAATCATTGTTTTATAACAGTAGTCATAAAATCATTTAGTGAATATCATGAAACCATATTTTCTATTTGAAACACCTTAAAATTAACCAATGTCATTTATTATTATCTTATATTAAAATAATTCAAATCATTTTGTAATGAAAATGTAAATTATCCTACGAATATCCCCCAGGAGTGTCGTCACCAAGAGTGCAGCAAGGCCTGTTGTCATGCACCAGTTCACATTTGATTCTATCTCAAATTGGTGTTTTTGGTTTTTACACATATGTACATCTGTGCTAGAGCCTCCTCTACCTACTCATATACAGACATGGATGTATTTCTTGGAAAACTCACAAAATCACTACAATACCAAATTTTTAGGAATATTCTCTATACTAATCCTCAAAATATATCTTAAGGTTATGTTCTCTAATCAGAGTTTATCTAATTCATGTTCCTATGGTTTTTTACTAAACTTCCTCTGATACCAACTATAATGTCCCGACCCCAGTTACCTAGTGTCAGTGAATTATTAAATAATACTGGCATGATCACAAAAGATGAAGTCTCGAAAGACCGATTAGTTTAGTATCCTTGGAAAACCTAGGTATATTCATTAGTCTTACTTTACATCATAAAGTGAAAAAAATTAAAACAACATCTTTTCTTCATATCCCCTCATTCTATCCCAGTAGGTCATTCCTAAAATACTTCTTCACATCCTGGTAAAAATAATATATTGAAAGGGGTGAGCTCAGATTCTTAGTATGGAAAACAATATAGCAGAAACTTTCACAAATAAACATAAATATTTAAAGCAATGTATAACTAAAACAAAAGACTTTTAAACTTGAACATCAGCATAAAATGGAAAAGATAAAATGAAATAATCCCTTTTACTTATTAACATGGATATTATACTAGTCGAATAATCACATGAAATATCAATAACCACTTTCATAATGATGGAATTCATAATTCCAGACTATCATAACCACATTGTCAAGGCCTTGTGCCAAGACTAAAAATAAGTTTCTGTCAAGGCCTTATGAGAAGTTACTAGTTTGTGTCATTAGACCCACTGATGCATCGAGGAGCTATAGTGGGATCCACCCAACACTTAAAAAGTCCAATTCATTCCTCATATTTATAGGATTAAACATAACATAAACATTCGTATTCAAATTAGCATACGAAATGTCAAAACTTTATCCACACACCATGAATGGTATAAAAATAGCACATCCACAGTCAAACATAACTCATTCAATACAATATGGAATATTGTATTGTAATATATAATCCTCAATAGATAATAATGAAGGATATTGACACAGATAAAAATAATCAACAAAACTATTTGAGATAGATACCCCCCTTTTTCTTGAAAACATTTAAAACTCACACTACACGTCAAGAAACCGTTTTAAAAATGGATTTTTGAATCAATGTGTCCCATAACACTTTGAATCTTTTAAAAGTAATTTTAATTTTAAAACATAAATTTCCATATTAATAAATCCTTAAAACCATTTATAAGACATGGACATTGATGAGAAGTATTTAGAATAATAAATCTTTGAAACATTTTAAAATGATATTTTAGATAGAGTTCTTTTCCAAAAGAGTGACACTTGAATACAAATAATTGAGGTATTAAAAACTTTTTAATATCATGAGAATAAAGGGATTCATGATATACTATGTCAAAGTACATTATATACACCATATAAAAGAGATTTGGTTAATAACAACATAAGATTCTCAATGGAATGTAAATTGATATGAAATATCTAATAAATACTGTATCATTAGGTTAAGGATAAATCAACGACATAAGTATGTGTGAAAAATATAAATAAACTCAATATTATTGGATATTCATTGTAAAACAATCAATGGACATTCACACATATTCTTGTAAAAACAACACCAATGAATTAGATGTTTTACTCAATAAATAGAGATTGATTTAAAATTACTCTTAACAAGTTCATATTGATGACATAAGAATTTATCAATGGATTTATTATGTGTATCAAAAGTATATCCACAGAATGGGGAGTGGAAGATATTACATAATTAAATAAATAGTTATTCCACACATAATCTTGGAGTAAAATAATCAATGAAGTATTCATAAAGCCGAATGAGTGGAAATTGAAATTTCAAATTCACTTATTGACTTGGTAACTTATGAAACATACACCAATGAAATAAGCATCATTAAATTATTATATAAATATCCGTAAATTGAATTATATTACACAATTAATACAATCATGGGATGTACACACAACACATGCAATAAATAAGGGGTGAACAATGGAAATCTTAATGAATTAAAAGTGAGATAAGAAACCCCACATTTTGTACATTTTCCTTGGTCGAGGGTAGGTTAAACTCTTATATAATGGTGAAATAATTGTTCTTTAATTATACAAGAATCATATACATTAATATGATATCATATATGATCTTTTAACATTGATTTGTTGATAATATCTTAGTATTATCGTCGTTTTAGGGGTTAACAGCTTCGTTTTCCTTTATATTCATTGTTATGTGAGAAATATTTGTTATGGATGGGATGTATCATATTCCTATCTAGAATTATATCATGTCTATATACATTATTTTTAATTATAAAATGAAATTTAGTCTTGAATGGATATTATGGGGAATGAATCTCATCGCGTTCATGGAGACGGTAATCCGTATGTACCCACGAGCGACAATATCATTCTTTTGATATTAAAATAATATATAATTGGATGTTATATCGTATATAAAGAATAATTATCATGTTATATTTATTATTTACATGAATGTAAAATCATTATTATACCCACCCAAAAAATAATATATTCAATAACAATTACACCACAACGTGGAGACGGTAGGTCGTACATACACACTTATGGTGACATGTCATTCAAAGGGTGGATAGAATATTGAATATTTTTGTACCATATTTATAATAAAATCACAGTATATATAATATACTTGAGTTATTATTTTATAATTGAAATAATAATGAAAGAATATGTTGAAGAAGAAAGGAACTTGAAAGAGGGCGGTGAAATCATTACCTCTTCTTCGGGTTCTTCCTTTCGATTTGATCAAAATGTCTCCATAAGATGGCTTTCTGACCAAATTAATGCCTCTTTGATGAAGTGATGGAAGATGATAGGATATTTGGGTAGGGTTTGGCTGAACCAAATGGCATTTATGGTGTTAATTAGAGAGAAGTGGAAGTGCCATTTTATAAGAGGGGTGAGTGGTACCTTATGAAAAGCTAGAAATATTATTTTATTATAAATTCATATTCGGTTTCTAAAAGCTCAAAAGTGACATATTTCGAGGATAAGGTGGGGGTGGGTCTAAAAGCACCCAAAAAATAGGTTTTAGAGAGTTTTAGGTCACTATATTAACCTTATAATTTATATTTAACTTTTAGTTGAATAGTTTGACATTTATCAGGTATCTTTGTATTTTTATATTATATGGTTAATAGTCATACAATAACAAGACAAAAGAACCCCAAGAGGTTAATTATTAATATTTATAACCATATCTAAGTAATTTGGACGATCCTTAAATTTTTAAGAATAGAATATCAATTAAAAATATAATATTTGTTTTAAATACTTCATTATGTCAATTTTGACACTTTTTAATAATAATTTTCTGTTATATTTCTAAAAAAATATTTAATAAGAAATATATTCATTTAATCATTCCTAAAATGTCATGATAAAATAATAAATTATTTTAATTCATAAAAAGTATCAAAATCCATTTATTTTGATATTTATAATATCAATTATTTTAATATTTCCTAAATTAGGTAATTACTGCATAACCATTGTGTCATAATTAAATTAAATTATATAACATATAAAAATTATAAATAAAATATCATTATGCCGAAAATATTTTTATCTTTCTAAAGAATATTTATAATCGAATTTATCTTATGTATAACCCTATATTAAAAATAATTTAGTTATTAAACTTTGATTTTAACATTTTTAACTCTTCTTTGAATTAAATAATAACAAATGTCCAAATATAATTCAATTGGATCAAAGTGGTTCATATTTTATTCCTAAGGTTGTTTTTGGTCGAATTATACATATCCAATAGAATTAGTACACGTGTTAGGGTAATAATAATATCATTTTTACACTTAATTACCGTATTTACATTTAAACGTGGTAAATAAAAGTAAAAAGTTACTATTCATAAAAAATTAGTTTAGACTTATTGAACCACATTTTTCTCCTTTATATTAACCTTTTCACTTGGATTTTTTTAAATTCCACTTACATAAGTGGTAAGATTAATTTTTATGTGAATTTGTAGATTCTCAAAGGAGATGGATAAAAGACGGTGAAAAGTTCAATAAAATTTTTATATATCTAAAATTATTATAAACTAACATCAATGAATTACATTGACCTTATATAGGTATTATTTATCTATTTTTACCTAAAATGAATTTAAATATAGTAAATAATTATTTAAATAAAAATACAGTTTTAAACAATAACTCTATGTTTTTCACTATTCAACAAAAATTGAAAGTTTTCAGAAAAATAAAAAAAATTCACCCTTTGCTAATTTTGATATTATGATTCAAAAATGAAGTCCATTTTGAAAGATAATATTTATAAAATTTAAAAATGGGTGTATTACAATTCATAATGGATACTTTGATTGGTCGTGGTGTGTTAGAATCTCGAAGTTGCGTAAAATTCAAGCTATTGCATTATTCAAAGGGAAACGTATCGTGGAAGCTTGGGGTGTTACATTCTCCCCTCCTTCAATAAATTTCATCCTCACAATTTTTAAAATTTGTATTGGAAAAATATTGGGATTTACCACATTGGAAAAAGAGACAATCAAAATATCACTTTAAAATAAAGAAAGAGAAGTACAAAGGTCACCTGAGATAACCTATACTAAGATTCCATGTAGAAAAACATGGATATGGATGATAAACTATATGTAAATTTCTTATGGAGAGGGATATAAAACATGATCAGGTGAAATTTGACAACAAGAAAACCACAAAATAGTGATGGGACAAACAGTCAATAGTTTCCCATTAGGAAAAGTAAACAGACAAAATTTTTATTTTTGTTATTTGTCAGTTACATTACATAAAGATGAGGAATTAATTTCTAAGATTGACTAAGAACATAAAGACATATAATTTCATTTTAAGTAAATTTTCATTCCTTAATAAATATCTACTACTAACTCATTTTTAAACGATGAGTATTCTAGAAGACTTGGTCACATTAGAAGACCAAGAATAAACTTCTTATATAATAATATGATCCATGAAGTATAAACTATAAATTTACCTTGTCTTTAGAGATTAATAAAAACTAAAACGGTTAGTATAAGATCTGACGATCCCCTGAAAGGTTATTCCATTAGAGAAATAAACACTATTCTTAATTTCTAAAATTAATCCAACAATACCCCATATTTAACTAAATATCATTAAAAAATAATTATCCTTAAAATCCTTCAATATAATCCCAAATAATATTGAAACCCAAAACATAGAATAATTTTGTTATGTAGTCTTCCATGTTAAATGGTATCTCTAAATGGCATCAACTACTCTTTAAGTCACATACGTAAAAGAAATTAACCTAATCACACATTTTCAATTATAGGTTAATCATTTACATAAATAACTCAAATCACTATAAATCCATAATAAAAACAAAGATAAAAATCTATCATTACTCCTCAAATGAAATCCCATAGTATTCTATTTTCCTTGGGCATATAGTGTTCCCAAAAAGAGAACATCTTCCAAAATAAAATTTATCACTTAATCACCAAATAAATTTCCTATACTAAGGTTATTCATTTGATAAGACATAAGATCCCAAATCAACTTATTATTGATCAATAAAATCATTTAACTAAAAATAATTAATCACACTAACCAGGGACATCATGTAGTCTAGTGGTAGGCGATAAATCCCAATCATACATTGGTTGTGGGTACGATTCCCACAGCTTTGTCTGACGTGATGGGTTGCCACATGGTCTGCGTGTTTTCCTATTTCAAAAACTATATTTTATAACATTACCAAAATGAGCTAAATTCCTCAAAATAACCAAAACAAAATTTAACTACAAATGTTATCTCATACATTGAATTTTCATCCCAAAATATAATAACTTGTAATTTCCTCCAACCTAATGATATATATAACATTAAATGGTTATTTATAACTATATCCACAAGATAAAATAAAATTCTTCCTCAAATATCATTTTCACATGATAAATTTCAGGGCTACACATATAAGAGAAAATTCACCCAAATAATCTCAACAACAAAGAGCACTAATACCTTTATACATTTTGCCATTAATTTATTTCCATATAGGTTCTTCCTTGATCAAGAGGTTATCCTATATAATAGGTCATTGACAAGGGTGATACCAAGGTCACTTACATTTATGACAAATGACCATAATTGGAATCTTAGGATCATTTTTATTTTCTTCCATAGTACTCTTCATTTTTTCCTTAGAAATTCTTTACTTTATGTCATTTACCACACATAAATCATTTCATTGTCCCATTTAGAATCATTCATGGGTGTCTCCTTCCACATTTATGGCATGATAGAAATTTAGCTTTCTTCTCTCCATGGTCTCCACAGCTGGAGCTATTATCATTCAGTGCCTTTGTCATCTTTATTGAGTTCGAGAGTAGGTTAATATATATGTTGTTGATCATATTTTTGAAAAACTAATTCTAAATGATGAAAATATCTTTTAAACATATCCAAATTCCATTTCTTTTCTCATTTCCACCATTGTTCCCACCTTGTACATTATTCTCAATGTTATTATGACTTCCTTGGAATCTTACCATTTACTGAAATGAGAAAGCATTGCGTGAGTAACAGTATTCATAAAATTATTTATAGAATATCATGACACCATGTTATCATTTTGAAACACCTTAAAATAAAATAATTCCATTTATTATCATCTTATATTAAAATAATTCAAATCGGTTTGAAAAAACAAATTAAATTATCTTAAGCATATCCCCCAAGAGTGTCGTAACCAAGAGTGCAACAAGGTCCATTGTCATGCACTAGTTCTCATTCGAGTCTAGCTCAAAGAATTTTTTTCGGGTTTTACCCCTAGGTACATCTATTCCAGAGGAACCACTACCTTCTCGTATCCAGACAAGTATGTATTACTTGCAAAACTCAAAAAATCACTACAATAGCAAAATTTTAGGAAGTTTCTGTATACTGATCCTCAAACTCTCTCTTAGGGAAATGTGCTCTAATTAGAGTTTATCTAAATCTAGTTTATAAGGATTGTACTAAAATTCTCTTATACCAACTGTAATGCCCCGCCCCAGTTACCCAGAGTTGGTGCTTATTACATAATATTGGTATGATCACAAAAGATCAAGTCTCGAATGCCCAATTAGTTTAGGAGCCTTGGAAACCCTAGATATATTAATAAGTCTTACATTACATCATAAAGTGAAAAAAAAACTACAACAACATATTCTCTTCATATCCCCTCATATTATCCCTTCACGTCATTCATAAAATACTTCTTCACATCCTAGGAAAAATAAAACATTGAGAGGGGTGAACTTGATGGCTCAGTAAGGACAACAATATAGTGGAAACAATCATAAATAAACACAAACATTTAAGGTAATGTATAACTAAAACAAAAGGCTTTTAAACTCAAAAATCAGCATAATATTGCAAAGATAAAATGAAATAATTCCATTTACTTACTCACATGGATAATAAACTAGTAGAATAATCACATTAAATATAAATAACAACTTTCATAATGATGGAATACATAATTCCAAACTATCATAACCACAAAGTCAAGGCCTTGATCCAAGACTACAAATAAGTTTTTATCAAGGCCATATGCAAAGACACTAGTTTGACTCATGATACCTACTGATGCATCAAGGAGCTATAGTGGGCTCCACCCATCACTTACAAAGGTTAATGAATTCCTCATATGAATAGGTTTAAACATAAAATAAACATTTGTATTAAAACTAGCATATGAAATGTCAATACTTTATCAACACACCATGAATGGTATAAAAATAGCACATCCACAGCAAAACATAACTCATTCAATACAATATAGAAGATTTTATTGTAAAAGATTTACCTTAATAGAGAATAATTAAAGATATTGACACAGATGAAAATAATCATCAAGACTATTTGATAGAGATACCCTTCTTTTTCTTTAAAACATTTAAAATTCACACTACTTGTGAAGATGCCGTAATAAAAATAGATTTTTGAATCAAAGTGTCTCATACCACTTTGAAACATTTAAAAGTAATTATAATTTTAAAAAATTTGTGTCCATATGATTAAATCCTTAAAACCGTTTTTAAAACATGGACATTGATGAGAACGATTTAGAATAATAAATCTTTGAATCATTTTAAAATGATATTTTAGTTATAGTTCCTAACCAAATGATTGACACATGAATACAAATAATTTAGGTTATAAAAACCTTTTAAAATCATGAGAATAAAGGGAGTCATGATATACTATGTCAATGTAAATTATATACATAATATAAAAGTGATTTTGTGTATAACAAAAAAGGAGTCTCAATGGAATGTAAATTGATATGAAATGTCTCATAAATACTGTATCCCGAGGTTAAAGATAAATCAAAAACATAATTATGTGTGGAAAATAAAAATATACGCAATATTATTGGATATTCAGTGTAAAAAAATCAATGTACATCCATACATATTCTTATAAAAACAACACCAATGAATTTGATGATTAACTCAATAAATGGAGATTTAGTTAAAATTACTATTATCAAGTTCATATCGATGACTGGAGAATTTATCAATGGATTGATTATGTGTATCAAAAGAATATCTACATAAAGGGTAGTGGAATTTATGAAATAAACAAATAAATAGTGATTCCACTCCTAATCATGGAGTAAAATAATCAATGAAGTTTGTTTAAAGCTGAATGAGTGGAAATTGAAATTTCAAATTCCCTTATAGATTTGGTAACATACGAAACATACACCAATGAAAGAAGGATGATAAAATTATGATTTAAATATCATTAAATTATATTATATTACACAATGAATACAATCATGGGAAGTATAGACACCACATGCAATAAATAAGTGGTGAACAATGGAAATCTCATGGAATTAAAAGTGAGATAAGAGACCCCTTTCTACGTACTTATTCCATGGTTGAGGGTAGGTTATCCTCTCTTATAATGGGGAAATAATTTTTATTTAATTATAATAGAATCATATACATTAATATGATATCATAGATGATATTTTAACACTAATTTGTCGATAATATCTTAGTATTATCGTCGTTTCAGGTGTTAACAGATTTGTTTTCCTTTATATTCTTGGTTATGATATCCATATTTGTTATGGATGGGATGTATCTTATTCATATCCAGAATTATATCATGTCTCTATACATTATTTTTAATCATAAAATTAAATTTAGTCTTGAATGGATATGATGGGGAATTAATCTCATCGCGTTCGTGGAGACGGTAATCTGTACGTACGCACGAGCGACAATATCATTCTTTTAATATTAAAATAACATATAATTGGATAGTATATCATATATACAAAATAATTTTCATTTCATATTTATTATTTAAATGAATTAAACTTCATTATTATACCCAACCAAATAATAATATATTGAATAAGAATTACACCACGACGTGGAGACGGTAGGCCATACATATGCACGTATGGTGACATGTCATTAAAAGGGTGGATATAAAACTGAATATGGTTGTACCATATTCATAATAACATCACATTATAGATATGATACTAGATTTATTATTTTATAATAGAAATAACAAATAAAGAACAAGTGGAATAAGAAAGGAACTTCAAAGAGGGCGGTGAAATCATTACCTCTTCTTCGGGTTCTTCATATTGATTTGATCAAAAGGGCTCCTTAAGTAGGATTTCTGACCAAAGTAGGGCCTATTAGATTAAGTGAGCGAATTTGATAGGATATTTGGGTATGGGTTGGCAAAGCCAAAAGGCATTGAAGGTGTGATTTAGAGAGAAGGGGAAGTTCCCTTTTATAAGAGGGGCGAGGGCACCTTAGGAAAAGCTAGAAATATTATTTTATAATAAAATAATATTCGGTTTCTAATGACTAAAAAGTGACTTATTTCGAGGATAAGGTGTTTATGTGTCGAAAACCACCCAACCAATTGGTTTTAGACAGGTTTAGGTCACTATATTAACCTTATCCTTTATATTTAACTCTTAGTTGAATAGTTTGACATTTACCATGTCTCTTTGTATTTTAATATTATCTAGTTAATAAACATACTATAACAAGACAATAGAACCCCAAGTGGTTAATTATTAATATATATAACCTTATCTAAGTCATTTTTCTGAGCCTTAGATTTTTAGTAATATAATATTAATAAATAATATAATATTTGTTTCAAACAATCATTTATGATAATTTTGACACTATTTAATAAATGATTTTTTTAAAGTTATAAAAACATTATTAATTCAAACTAAATTCATTTAGTCAATAATAACATGTCATATTAGCCTATAAAATTAGTGGAAAGCATAAAAAGACTAAAATTACATTTATTGGGATATTTATAATATCAATTATTTTAAAATTTCATTAATTATGTAATTATTGCACCAACATTGTGTCATAAATAAATTAAATTATTTAATTACTAAAAATTATAAATAAACTTCTATCATGTAGGAAATATTCTTATATTTTAAATGAATATTTATAATCGAATTTATCTTATCTATAACCCTATATTAAAAATGTTTTAGTTATTAAACATTGATTTTAACTCTTTTAACTCTTCTTTGAATTAAATAATAATAAATGTCCTAATGTAATCCAAGTGCACCAAATAGGTTCATATTTTATTCCTAAGGTTGTTTTTAGTCGAATTTTACTTAGAAAATAGAATTAGGACATGTGTTTGGGTAATAATAATATCATTTTTACCATTTATTACCATATTTACATTTAACCGTGGCAAATAAAAGTAAAAAGTTATTATTCAACAAAAATTATTTTTATTTTATTGAACCACATTACACTCCTTTATATTAACCTTTTCTCTCATATTTTAAGAATTCCTCTCACATATGTGGTAAAATTTAATTTTATATGAATTTGCAAATTCTCCTAGGACATGGGTAAATGATGGTGAAAAGTTCAATAAACTTTTTATATATCTAAAATTATTATAAACTGACTCCAATGAATTACATTGAACTTATATAGGTATTATGTTTCTATTTTGACCAAAAATGAATTTAAATAAAATAAAAATTTATTTAAATATAGATTTGGTTTTAAATTATAACTCTGTGTTTTTCCCTATTCATCATAAATTCAAAGTATTCAGAAAAATATCCAAAATTCACCCTAAGAAAATTTTGATATTCCGAATCAAAAATAAAGTCCATTTTGAATGATAATATTTATAAAATTTCAAAAAGTGGGTATTAGTATTTATAAAGAAAACTTTTATTTGTCCTGGTGTGTTAGAATCTCAAAGTTGCGTACAATGAAAGCTATTGCATTATTCAATGGGAACTGTACAATGGAAGATTGGGGTGGTACATGTGCCTTGTAAAATATATGTATCGAGTAAAGAATATGGATTTGTCAATATTTACCTTGATAATAAAATAAATATAAAAGAAAACTTAATATTGAAAATGATATATGTTTTTTGAAATAATTATATCCATGATAAATAATTTGGATATTATAGGGAAATATAATGTTCATCTATAATTGGAAGGTAAATAACTCAAGGGGGAGATAATGACTATTTAAATGATTCATGGAAGTGTATTTCAATACTATACTTGGTAGAAATAATCATAATCCATATAGGTAAAGAATAATAATTTTATTAATTGAATATATACAAATTGGGTAAATAATTATGTTTTTTGTATTTGATGAAATAAAAGAAAATATTTTAAAAAAATTATTGAGGAAGACATCCTTATGTTATGAAAAGAATTTTGTAAATAATATTCAATTTAACTAGATTTTAAAAACAAAGAAAAAAAATAAATGATGAAGATTAATTTGATAAAAAAATTTAATAATGTTAAATTTTTTTTGATAATATATTTATAAAACATGGTTTTTTAAGAAAACATATTTTCTACTTAAAAGGGAAATTATGTCCGGTTTTCTTTTAAATAATTATAAAAACTTTTTAAGTACCACTCAGTGGGATAATGGTACTATTACATGAAACTAATCATGATTAACTAGAGGATAATTATACTAAAGGTTTTATTAAAAATTATCTAATGGTTTCATTCAATTTAAATTCATTTAGAGGATAACCCAAATAAAATGAAATCATTAATTAAGCCTTTTCAATGGTCATAAAAATGTAGTGAGAATCCCAAAATGAATTGATTACATGTATATAATTTAAATATAAATTATAAAATTTGAAATAAAATAATAGATACTATAATATGAAATCACACATAATCATATAATATTAACGATAATGAGGAAGTAATATACCAAGAAGGTTCGGCCATGGGTTCTAAACCCTGCCCCCAAATTTATTTTACAAAAAGATAGTAAAGATACCGAAGATTATTGGTGTGCTTACATGCATAGAACTACACCATAAACCAAAACAAAAGCACACCATAGAGTTACCCCTTCCTAGGCCAGTCATGGCCCTTGGATCCTCCCCTGTTATGACACCCTCTTCCCCTTTGCATGCCTTCATTCTCCATCCTATTCGAATCAGAATCCTCATGAGATGGATCCCTATCCTATCCAGGATAATTCTGATTTACAATGGGGTGGTCATGCAGTTTATCCCCTTGCACTGCATTAGTAACCTACACTGCAATGGGAGACTGCTCCTGCAATACATCCACATGAGGCACCTCTGTGACCTGCTCTGTTTGAGCATAAAACTGAGCAGTATAATCCTTCTCTTTAAGGCCCTCCACATCCTCTTCAGCAGTAGGAATGAATCTTCTGTTGCTACAACCTAAATTCTTCATAACTTCATGGTTCAGAACATCAAACTCAAGTGTATTAATAGTTTCTAACATAGAAAAAAATTTAGCAGCTGTTTTTATTTTTAGCTTCTATTTATTCTCTCCCACCCTTTACTCATCAGCATCTCTACTCTACATTTGATCCAGGTGAGAGTAGACAGGGGACTTTTCAGTGACATGCTTCACAAGGGCTGATTCTGCTTCCATATTTCCTACCTTTTGATTAGGAGATTCAGGTGGACAGGCCACCCATGGATCACCTTGAGAATTTCCAGATTGATGAGCCAATGGCAGATTTTATACCTCATCATCAATCTGAACTTTTTCCTGGTAATGTATGCCAACTCTCTTCTTTTTGTGCATCACCAACTGAAAGCCCTCATTATCAATAATCTTCAGCTTTCCCTTAATAGAGATAGGGGCCATTTCAGCACATTCAAGTTCATGATTAACATGATCTTGAACAGCCACCTCATGCTCTGATATATTCCCTTCCCCCTCTGCAATATCAGTCCATGCCTTTTTCTCAGTTCCAACCTTAATTCCAGATGAGGCCAGACCTAAAGAATTATCAGTATCCATAGAGGCATCAGCAGTGGCATTCTGGACATCATCAGACTTGGTCAATCCATGGTGAACAACCTCATAAAATGATGGGACAGCCTTTGGAGGGTCCTTTATCGTGGAGTCATCCTTATTAAGCTTCTTCTTGCACTGATCAGAGGTGAGACCCAATGATTTACAGAGGGGGCATTTTATACTCCTAGGACATTGTGAATGGATATGACCAATGCATAAACAGGATTTACAAAAGTTTGGCAGCCATTCATATTGAATGGAGAGCTCTAGCATAATTTCATCCGCAACAAGAAATATAGTATCAATGAGAACATTAGACAAATCAATATCAACAATGACTCGGAAAAAATGGACATACCTAGGATGCTCGGTCTCCTTGTCAACCATAATGAGATAGCCAATGAGAGATGAAATTTCCCATAGAACAGATGACTTCCAGAAAAACCAGTTTAGCCCCCTGATTTGAATCCATGTCTGGGTACAGGAGTTTTGATTGCAAGAGGGCTCATCAAAGGATCCCACTGATGGACCATGATGTAACCAGGATTCATCGCTATAGGTCCAAAACTCCAGGACACATTTTGAAATTCCATAGAGGGAAAGACAATGTGAAATATACCTCTTCCAATTGAGATCAACTTCCAATCAGTAAATCCCTATCTCTGGGATAGGTGAGCTCGCACTTCATCAACCCTGACGGGAACATCACTCTAGGTTCTCGAAAATCTGTTCAGAAGAGAGAATCGACATTCTTTAAGCCACTCTTCCAAAATCTTCGGGCTCACTTCAATGAATGAAATCAAACCATTTTTTCTGATTCGTTTGCTGAGAGAGGCTGATTCATGGCAATAATCATGGAAAATCATATACCGAGAGGCCAATTTATTGGATTGACTTGTTTAAAACACATAAAAATATTTATTATATCATATATTATCCTTTTAAAATATATTATTACATATTATTTAATAATGTTTCATTATTTTCATATTTTAGATTATTAACAGGATTTGTTTTTAAAGAATGTTTAGATTTGTTATTTTTTTCCTATTATATCGATCCTTGTTTAATTATATCAAGAATATAAACCATTATATAAGTATAACCTATATTAAGTATATATTTTTTATATTAATCTATGAAATTGAGTGATAGTAAATGTAATTCACCATTCATATAGACGGTAAGTCGTACATACACATGAACTCTATTTCCATTTTCATGTCATGTTTAAAAAAATAAAAGTAAATGATATATATATATATATATATTATAATTATAGTATCATTATTAATTAACATATATCACATATAATATTTAAATCTTTCATTAATACATTCTATGTAAAGTGTGAATGAATTACATTGCATCATGAGACAATAGTCCGATGAACACACGGACGATTTTATTATATTCCCACAAAATGAATACCTTGAAGGCATGGGTTATATTATAATTTTAGATCAGAAAAGACATCATAAATATCATAAATTTTATATATAAATTTTATTTTAATCATTCTTAAATTCATTGAAAGGTGGTATGGAAAAACATTATATATCAGTTTGTGAGGTAGTGGTCCACCGTACACATTAATGATGATTTGGTATACCATTTTATGAAATTGTGTAAAGTATAATTAATACCATTATTATAAGAAAATTTAAGTGTACTAAATATTATTATATTATTATATTATCCATGTATAATAATAATTTTAGGATATGTGGAAGTAAATAATATAATATGTTTTTTAGAAAAGCATTATGTCTTCTTCAGGTATCCTCTTTAGGTTTTCACTATTGATATAATTAGTTGAATTCATTCCAAAGATAAGGATTCTATGATTATTGGAGGTAAGGATATAATAAATTTGGTTAGGGATTGGATAATCAAAAATTCTTAACATGTGGGAAGATTAGGCCAAATGGGGCCTTTTAT
Organism: Viscum album; assembly: GCA_963277665.1. Taxonomy (NCBI): domain Eukaryota; kingdom Viridiplantae; phylum Streptophyta; class Magnoliopsida; order Santalales; family Viscaceae; genus Viscum; species Viscum album. Next base: position 574,724,285 of record OY728151.1, read on the forward strand.
AAGTGGTTTAGTGGAAAACATGAAAAAAAATTTATAGATTGAATTACATCCAAATTTTTTAATTGTAATTAGGGTAAAATAATATAGAAAACTAGATAAAAGAAGTTATAAGATATATTTAGGGAAATAAAATGGGTGTTGAAAATTTTTCTAGTTCATTTTTACCTTATGATTAAATTTTAGTCCCATAGTAAAAATGTTTCCCTTATTATGTTGTTAATTTTATCTTCTCTCACAAATCACTTTTGTAAAAAAATACGTAATTTTTATTTGAAATTATATTTCATTATTATTAAAAATATTGATTTTATTTTTTCAAATTTTAAACCTCATTTGTGGTAGAAATTGATTTAAAATTAATCTCATAGATGAAACCTAGAAACGAGTTTTAAAAGTTAATATGGTAAAATGATTTCAATGTTTTTATTTCCAATTTCATTATAAAATTTATTTATACAACCAAAATTGGTTTAATTGATTTATAGTTGTACTACTATGACATTAAAACAAATTCAAAATATAATTTTAAATTTTAAATTATAATATTAAGAAGATGATTTCAATTTAAATTTAGTATTTATCCCTATTACATAATAAATTGAAACATCTCTGAAGTACACGGAAAAACAAACATTCTGCTAATTTTTATTTAATATGTAAAAAAATTAATTTTATTTTCTCAAATAAAATTTATAAATGTTTCACAAATTATTATTAAAATAAATAAAGACATAAATTTTCACAAAATAGGCATTAAAAAATATTTCCTTTTATGAGAAAATTTATTTTTTCATATTTAATTTCTATTAAATCTATTATATGGCTGAAAATTTTTAATATATAATATATAAATTTCATTTATATCATCATATAATCATAATTAATATAATTTATTATTATTATATATCTTCAGTGTGTAAAAAATTATTTTTCTATTAAAATCACTTAATATTCAATTGGTTTATATTTAATTTCTAATAAATTGTTAACAAGAGATTTCAACCATATATTTTCATAATTTAGTTATTCATATTCATAAAATCATGTTTTATGGATTTTAAATGAAAATAATAATAATATTATTCATAAAAACATTATCTTATATGTAACATAAGTTATCTAAGAAAGTCATTGTTGTGTGTAATAGAAGAATAATCAGTGTCATTAGTATTTCCATATATATATAATACATTGGATTTATTTAAAATAAAAAATTATCATAATATTTTGGGATATTTTATTATATTCTATTATTGTTGTTGTCTTTCATACACACTATTTAATATGACATTAATACTTTCAAATTATTAGTTTTTACGCTTATCCATTTTGGGATATTTTTATCTACAGGATAATCAACTCAATGTCCCAATGATATATATTGCTTACTAGAAATAAGAAACATTTCACCCAATGGTTATGCAGTTGGATTAATGAATACCTTATCATGGTTATCTGTGAGTTTCTTCCTCATTTTATATTACTCCATCAATGATATTCTATAATTATTATTTAAAATAGGCATGGCCCTGGGTATGAGTTATGTTGAAAAATAAAAATCATGATTCAGAGTAATATTATGAATTTATTCTTGAAGAACATCAAAAAAATATCATATAATTTTCATATCTTCAAAATTGAGTTTCTCCCCAAACATCAGAGATAAACACCTCTTTTTAATACAAATGAAGACCACTATAATGGATTTAATTTCCATGAAATATCTATATTTTTTATCTCCTTGATTGAGGATCATAGGTTGGTTTAGAATATCACACATAACAACATTAACATGGAAATTTATGTGGTACTTATGTAAATAAATCCAATCCATGCCTATGATAACATGAAATTCAACTATAGGTATATTGATAATATTTTTAAGAAGCACATTCTAAAAAAAATTAATTAATGGGGAATCATATAATAGATATTTTATCGTTATACCATTAGTGATTTTCACTAATAATTAAATATCTAGTCATTGAGGATACAAATTAACCTTCCCAGATAATTTTCAGGATGTAGTGTAATTCACATGACTAAGTCAAAATATGATACTAGAACACTTGAGCATTTTTCGAACCTCAACATAATCATTCAATCTTTGCTCCTTTAATATGAACAAAATGGTTTGTGTGAAAATAAATCATCATAGTGATATACCATATAATGATAAAAATAATTTATAGCTTGTATAAATCAGGAGAAATAAGTATCATTCTTTGAATCCAAGGGTTTAACTAAATTCAGTATTGTTCATCATCAATTCAAATCCATAATAATGGTTCATAATGAAAATTTTAATTAACCTAACCATATCTCATGGGAGTATCAAACAAGGTTTGAATTAAAGAAACACACACCTTGTAATATAATAATATCCCATATATACTCAAATAACAATTTTTGGGGCCATTAACCATAGATGTAATTGTTCCAAAAACATATATAATTATAGTATCCAGGGAATGATTTATTATAAGGAAAACTATGCTTTTTTATTTACACTATTTTTTGGTTTTCTCTTATACATAAGATATTCTTAATGTTTATTCACTAAATTATTATTATACTAGTTTCCAAATGTTTTCAAACATTTCTATGATACATAAAATATAGAACAATATTTTTTCAACATGGATATTGCATCTTATTAGATGAATCTTAAATGAAAATAATTATAATCATCACTAGAATAATATTGTTCTAATAACATTGGGAGCATGGTTACATAAAATATTTTTTAATAAGATGTCTAAATCATCTCCTACTAATATCAACATAAATAGAACCATTTTTATAAATATTATCCTTAAAACCATTGTGTATAACATGTGGAGTGGAAACATAAGAAAGCATTATCTCAAATGAACATTATGGTTAATGAAGGTATATCTCAATGATAACATAAACATAACATGATAATAACATTATGATTACATGTTCTTAACATTTTAAAACATTCCATTCATATCATAGACCATAATATTAAGTAAACATGGTAGTTCAAATCTTATTAATAATAATGTAAGCAAAGAATATGATCCATGATAAAAAAACTATTGGAATATTTAATAAGTATGTGGAATACACATAAGCCTTAAAAATCATTACCTTATTCAAGGATCATTTTTAGAACTATTATAATAGATTGGGTTCACACCGTATTGAATCGTATCGTTAGTCAAGGTTTACTCCCAAGACCATCATAGATGACAAATTTCCAATTTGAATTACATTTTCACCCCATTACTATCCTTTTTATTTAATTAGATAACCATATTTAACCAATGAATTTTATAGATATAATGTTTTTTCCCTTCCCAAATAAAAATGAAAAAAATATATAATTATTTTACATGGTCATAAAACATTCAAAAATTAATATCTCATAGAAATAAAAAAGGGTTCATAAAACTTTCATCATATCATCATAGCATAGCAGAAGGAAATGAAATGGTTTTCATAGTGGTTTCACCATAACATTTTTAACCCACTGGAGTGAAAATAGTTTCTTAGAACCATCCGTAAATAATAATCGTCATGACTCTTATAATGAATGATTTTGAATTATATCATTCCATCAGATCCCTAGTAAAGCATATAACAACAAATTATGTTATCATAGATCTAAAATGACTGTAAAATGTCACAATATCATTGCTTATTGAAAATACCATTCTAACCTTGAAATCATTAATTTAAAATAAAAATATCAAAAAATTTAAAGAAAAAAATTTATTTCAAAATAACCATGGAAATTTATAAAGAAATTATCTATGAAATGAGAAATCATGATAGTGAGATATTGTTTTCAAGTCATCTATACTAAAACGGTTATTAATTTAAAATTTACAGAAAATATCAAAACATTCTTATTCTAAAAAAGAAAATAAGATTCCATTGAACCATTTTTATACAAAATCAATAATGGTTCAAAATAAATTTATAAAATCATTGATTATTTGTAAAAACAATTTTTGATCCCCTATACATGGAAACCAAGTATCTTCTACTAATGGGTGAAATAAATACTTTTTTCATTAAAATTATCCTTTTAGTCTCTTGAGTTCATAAATGATGAAGATAAAAAAATCAATCACAAGAAATAACTATAGAATAAAAAAATTCAATGGATTACATATAGATAATTGATGAAATATTATCATTGAAATCATGATCTTAAAAAATCACTATAATCGATGAGATTGTAATATAAATCATTTATGTCGAGTTATTACTTCATCAAAATCACTATAACCTATGACATTATAAAATTATATTTTTTATAATTATAAAGTAGAAAAATTTACATACTTATAATATCATATATTATATACCTAAATCATTTAATCACCAATTTATTTATAATTTCTTATTAAAATAATCCTATATTGTTGTTATCTATTATCATTTTTTTGGGGAATTCATGTATTGTAGATTTAGTGATTGTCTACTAATCAGGGTTCCGTAATATCTATAAATTTATTCATGATATTAATATAATTAATATTCATTATATATATATATATATATTAATCTATAAAATATAGAGTTATAAATTTTAATTAAATTTTTTTCGAGATAGTAGGATGTATGTATGCATGAATGTTATATTCACTTTCTGATGGGTGGATTAAAATAAAGGTAAAAAATATTATCCCTAAAATAATAATTTTTATATAAAAAATATATTTTATATTCATTAAAAATATCATTATTACCACCCATGTAAATTGTAAATGAGTAATGAATCACATCCCTTTGTGGGGGTGGTAATCCACGCATACACACAAGCGACGTTATAATTTCTTAGAGAATGGGAAGGTAATATGGTTGATATGATATTTAAATTAAATAATTTTAATTATTTCAAAATTATAATTTATAAACATTAAACCCATAGAAATAATAATCCATGAAATATGATGTTGGAAGATGAATTGTGTAGCTACATAGAGGTGGCAGTCCACATGTATGCAGAAGTTATAATTTCAAATCTCAATTATTGGGATAGAGGATGGATATTTTTGGTTCCACAATCATAATAAAATTTAATTATATTTATAGATATTGAATTTCTGTTTTATTATTAATAAAACATATCTATAAGGGGGGTACAAAATAAATTGATAGAGGTTGGGTATGATTATTATCTCTACATTCATAGGCCTCCTTTAGACCATTTCCAAAAGAAAAGAAGAATTTTATTTATGAATACTGAAAAGTCTATTTCAGGGATATTGAAATTTATAAGAATTCATTTCTTTAAATTTTCATTATATATATACTGACAAGGTGTAAATAGAAATAATGAGATGTGTCCTTTTTTACGTGGGGGAGATAATATGATTAAAATTTCATAAACGATAAAAATATAATAATTTCAAAATCTACATTCTTCCAAATGTCCATATATTTTAGGTGGGATATTATGAGTTATAAATATGAAAATAAAATAGGATTTATAATTGTTTAATTTTTATATTTACCCTCATATATTGGTTATCCCCCAGTAAACTTGTTTATCATTTATAGCATTAATATGTTTTGACAATATTTATTATTTTTTATGACCAAAAAATGAAATTACATTCATTAACATTGTTTTAAATTATAATACCAAATATTTAATCCATTTATTCAAATTAAAATCCAATAATTGGAAGGATCTAATTATAAATTAATTCCAAAAAATGTGATGAAATGTAGTTTTCTAGAAAAAATATTATTTGATGTATAAAATGAATTTATATGAAAATAAATAAAAAATTTAATTATATTGAACATAATTTGATTATTCATAATAAAATATAACTAATTTTACATCATAAAAAATTTTAAAATACAAATTTTTAAATACTAAAACCAAAATTCACCTTTTAGTAAAAATTGGTATTTTCCATATTCATCAAAAATTTATATTTTCTGAAAGATCTCAAAAAATTACATTGAGATATTTCAGAAAAGAATATCTCAAAGTTGGGTTTCATATTTTTCTAAAATATTTTCTATAATTGGAATAATTTTTTTATTATTTTCTCCCAAAATAAGTAATAAAACCCATTTGGTGGGGGAATGTTTTTTTAATGAAAACATTTTATTTAATAAAAATATAGTATTTAATTTTAAATATAACAGATTTATCTAAAACACATATACATAATTTTCAAAATGTGGTTTTTTTTATTAATTTAACCAATTTAACATCTATAATATAGAACTAAACTACTTTATGCTTCATTTATATTACATGTTTTGTGTACCACATCCTATTGAAGATATTAGATTTTTTAAAAAATAATTAAATCTTAAAATATTCATGTGAAACAGAAATGATGACATATATAAAGACAACCACTAAGAAAATCACATTATATATGGATGGTCTTTACATCATCCATTAATATGATGGTCTTAGGTTGACTACATGCATCCCGTAATAATGTTTTGTTGGAATAACCACCATTCTCTCATAGTGATCTAATAAGATATAAAACAATACCCAATTAATCATAGTTTAATATTGTATCCAACAATCAAATTATAATAATCCACAAATATGTGTTCAATAATAGCATAAAAATATTCATAATTCCCTCATAGGTCGATTTACAAACGAAAGGGGAGATAGGATTCCAAAAAACATCCATAAGTCATTATTATAGGAAATGTAGAGAATGCATTTAAATGGAATAATTAGATAATACTATAATTGAAGAATTGGAAACATTATAGGATGTTTAAATTTATGAGAAACAATTATATAAGAGTTTTATAATTTACTTGGATAATTAAAAAATAAATTCCTTTATATTTTTGATATCTTTTGAGAAAATAGTTGTTTTTAAAAGGATTTGGAAGTCTATGTATACAACCATGAAAGTATATAGAGTAAAATTATTAAATAAATCAAAGAAATAAATTGAAAAAAATATCATTAACAAAATAAAATGTATATTCCTTTAAGATTTTATAATCAACGTGTACATTAGTGATAAAATACAGTGTATAAAATGTTAAAATAATATTAGATTTTAAAAAAAATTAAATTACACGAAAATAGACCGTAACAAATCATATATTTTTAAATAAGGATTTACGTAAAAATATGTATTTTCATGGATATGAAAGAAAATATTCAGAACTAAAAATGTCAAGTAATGATGGATTCTCTTACATGAATCACTCTATGTGAATTATAAACCAATTGGGATGTGAAATGGTAGGAGGAAAATTTTACATCACGAAGATATACATGGAATAAAAAAGAGGTGTGTTTATTATCCTGACAATGTATCATTATTACATCCTAGTGGCATGAAACAGAATTTGAAATTTATGTTGTTCATGAACCACAATTAATATAATGACATGGAATATTAGAACCATAGGGTTTAACCCAAGAATAAAAATGAAGTGCAATGTTGAAGCTTGACCAAATATTTGATCTTCACAATTTAATTAAATTACTAAACTACATATAAATATAGAATCTTGAAAATAAGACAAAAAAAGATAGAGGGATCAGTTTCCATGGGATGTTTTCTTATATAAATTTATTAAAATTGTTTTAAAAAACAATAAAATTAAATAACTATGAAATAATATTCCTAATTGATATAAATTATGTCAATTATAAAAATAATACCCTATAAATGAAATTCATCATGGAATGTTGAATCTATATAACTAAATATAAATAAAACTATATTTCCAAAAACAAATGAATCAATCATTTCAATTGTCATGAATTAATTATCTCAATAATGTTATAGTTCATTGATATTTGATGGATTTTTTTTCAATGATTCAATGATCAATAACATAAAAATTAGAATAACATGATATTATTTAATAAAATCATCTACAAGTGATGAAAAATCTAAAAATATTTTTACATAGTTTTTATCCAATTATTCTCTCCCCAATGAGGTTTTTCCATTCCTTGACCGGTGATCCCTAATGATATATAAAACATATCCCATAGTAGAGACATAAAACAAGATATAATGGGAATGAAATGAAAACTTAATTAAAATAAAAATCATAAAAATCTACAGTAAATTTTATAAGGTTTAAAAAAATAAGAGAAAAACATATCTAGAACAAAAGATCTCAAGTTGGAATCATAGTACTATCTCCCCCCTAGTGGTAGAAAAAAATATTATTCATTATTTAAAAATCTATTTAAATCCTTGTAATTACACCAATGTTTACTGTGTAAAACCCCCAATTAATAATAAAAATAATTGGAAACACATTATATTTTTGTAACACCAAACATGGAGTAATGATGGCCCAAATGAGAAGTCCATGTATTTAATGTGTTAGTGGATGAAACATGATTTTTATACATAATAAATAATAGTTTAATGAATATTATCACACACTAATAATTATTTTAGGTATTATATTCCTTTTATTTTTGTATTTATTATAGTTTCACTATATATACTTCACAACGTTAGTAAGGATTTGTATCCTTCATCATTATTCTTTTTATCCACATTCATGTTGTGAAGACCTTTACATCAATTTATGGTCTATAAGATCAAGATGCATATCCCAATAATTTTGACTAAGATTCTTCCCTATTCTTCTGGTGTAAAATAATAATGTCTCTAGATCTTCCTATAATTCCATTACCTTATCAAAAATATTGCACATCCTTATCAATATTAGTTCCTAAATATGATCACTTATAATAGCGACATTAGATGATAATTTCCTAGGTAAATAAATAAAAACTCAAAGAAACCATAATTAAAATCAATTAAAAAATGTATGGAAAAAGAGTTATAAAATACCATTTAACTCAAACATTTTCCCCGATTGAGATAAATCTAAAAATAAAAACATAAGGTGACTACGCAAACAAAATGGAATTTTAAAATTATTATTCTTGTAGATAATATTTTATATGTAGAGATCATAAAATAATATATAATTATTATAATATAATTAGTAAATGATGATTCATCTATAATTTCAATATAAATACATTACCCATTTAACCTATATATTTCAACCTTTTATCAACATCATTGCCACTTATGATTTACCATGCCCTTAATTTTTCATATCACCACTCAATGTAATAACTTAATGGATTTATTTTTATACCTAAATTATATGATCCTATCCATATGTTTACATTGATTCTAATTTCATAAATATGTAAATATAAATATCATTATTATTAATGAATGCATGAAATTGAGGATTAGTTGACATTGAGGTCAATGGTTTGTATGAATTTATGTGAAAATCATGTAAGGCTAAAAAAATACAAAAATCAACAATATAATCCATGATACAGAAAACACACGATCAATGGTAATTCTACTCACCAAAATAGAAATGAAATCACATAGTCCTAAAGATAATATTATAGTCTTACGAATGATGAAATCATAATGATTAAGGATAATCCCTTATGTGTAATTTTTTCATTACATTTCATTTTCAAAAGATATACCCGAGATCCATATCATATAAACTACCTAGCCCCATTTTATTTTGATATAATTAGTCTGGTAATGGTTATTTATTTCATATCCAATAAAAAATAATTTTTTTTAATTTCCAATTTTTCTTTTTTCTTTTTTTAATAAGAAGAGGGAAAATTGATTATAATGAGTGAGATATCAAGAACCATATCCAAAAACCATGTAAACCCCATTAATTCTCCAAAAAAATAAGCAATATCCTATTTTCACCATAATAACCTCTCTCCCACACTCATTAAATTTAATATGAATAAAAAATCAAAGAGTATGGTAGGAAATGTTAAAAAATTACTGTAACATGGATCCTACCTATTAGTTAATCCTTGGATAATATGGACTATGGAGGATCAAAGCACATATAGGCCTCAAGTATAATGGGATCATCAATAAAATATCCCCCAATTATTTTAAGGATGATTTGTTTTCATTATTAGCTTTGGAAATATATAAATAGTGGTTTTAATAGGTTTTTATTCCCAAATTATCACTAAAGAAATATTCTTAAAAAATATTTTGAAATATTAACTATAAAATAATTTATGAAATTGGAAATTTTTATTATAAAATAAGTCCATTTTATTAATATGAAAAATTTATTTACTCAAATCAATCTTCTATGTATTACTATATTGAAAATAAATCATATCAATAGTCATTTTCATAAAACAAAAAAATTATGTAAAAAGGCTAGTTTTTAGATTTCATCATATTTCACGTACATTAATGGAGATGATAAATAAATTATTCCATCAAGTAAAAATAATTTTTTATAGTACATATATCTCCAAAATTACAATGTAAAAGAAAAAAATTAATCGTTTTGGAGAATCTATTTATTTTATGTCCATGTAAAATTTTATATTTTTCTCAAAAACACGTGACAAGAAAAAAGTGATTTATAAATGTAGAAAATCAAAAATATGACCCACCTATCCTAAATTTAATCCCCTATTTTCTTTTTCAAATTTAATCTTCTCATATGAACCTTCTTTCATTAAACCTAAAAAATAAAACCTTTGCAAATTTAGTATTCAAAACAATCATGAAAAAAATATAAAATAATTGAACATTAAGAGATCTCAAAAAATATTATAAAAAATAAAACTAATTATATTAATTCAATTTAAAAATATATAACTCCTATTGGAAATTATTCATTATTGTATATAGGTAGACATTTTTCTTCTTTTTCTCATTATTAGAGAATGGATTAATCTTACATGATGTGGTTGTAAAATTGACTTGTAATTCAACTAATTTGGGCTATATGTTATGAAAATTTACCATTCCATATTTATTCATAAATTGTTTATGTGCTTTTGTGGTTATGAAAAAATAAAAATAGAATAAGGATATTAAAATATGTAAATATTTTTTACCTCTCTTCCACAATAGCTTATTCTTTATCACCTTTAATCATTGGAGGGACATCCTCTTACACCTCTTAATATTGGTTTTTGGATCCAAATTATGATACTTCTTACTATCCAAAATTATTTCATCAATTAGATCAGTCATGGTATTATATTTATCTTATTATATGTTTAACCAGGAGTGATATTCTTCTTCCTCTTCTAGAATACTATTTAGCTAAAATTGTATATTCACATTTTTCAATTCCATCAGTTTTTCTCCATGTTTTACATTTAATTCTTTAGTTTTATAAAATTAAATACCTATCTTCATTATCCTCATTCGAATCTAACATCTAATGAATAAGTCTCATCATGATTTATTATTGAATTTTTTATATTAATAGAAGGGAGATATGTATTTATTTTTACACATTTTTTATGAATAAAATAGATTCATGTGGTTTATTTTCTATTTCTTTATGAATTATAGGTTCATATTCTTGAAAATTTATATATTTCTCAACATTCTCTTTATTCACATCCTTAAAATGTTTATCATTTCATGGGACAAAAAAATTATCTTCTTTAGAAGCCTCTTCTTGTACACCTTTTCGTATCGCTATATTGGAAATCAAAGGAATGTTACTTAAGAAATTATAAAATTATGATAATGAAATAAAAATTATATTTCATTTATCCCTATTCTTTGAGATGTGATTCTGGATTATACATACTATTTTCTAGTTATTAAATATAATTTTTGAGAAAATCGTTTAGTCTGTATTCTAAATATAACTCTTGAGGTTAATTAATGTAAGGGTCACTCTAATGGTAAATCTCATCCGAATATCATCAATAGTAATCATAATTAATGGGAGGTCCTGGATAGTCATTGTAATATGTTTTTTCTATTATTATGTCTATAATTCATTGTATCCATAAGAATATGAATCATTCCATCCAACTCTTCATTGTGGCCACCCATTAGTATATGGTGTAACACATCTGTTACACTTCCCTTTTATTTCTATCTTAATTGACGATGGAATTTCATAACACTGATATTTCATGTATTCCATCCTATATAAAACTAATAAGAACCAACTATATAAGAATGTAAAATTAATGAGAAAAAAATAAACAAAAATAAGTTAATAGAAAAGGTATGAGGAAAGTATTTAACCTAAGATATTAGTATAAATTTTTTTCCTATATTACACTACTTTATGATAATGGAATAAAATTTTTTAAAACCCAAGGATCATGTTTAATTCCATATATGATGTGACCAAATTAAATATTTACATTTTTCCCCAATTATCACAATTTTAGTAGTATAGAATAACAAATTCACGAAATTGATCTGATGAAGAACTTGGAAGAACAGTGATAAGAATCAAAGAAATTTCATGTGCCCCAAAATAAATAAAATAAATAAAATATATATAAATAAAATAATGAAAAATTTTATCAAAAATTTTAAAATAAAAGAACCAATTTCAAGTTGATGTTTTCCAAAATAAATTAATTCCACATCACTTGAAAAATAATCAGATTAGATACCAATATGATTATTTACAATATTAATATAAATATGGTCTGTAATTTCAATTTTACCCTATAATCTCAATTTTTTATGGTCTGATTAATCAAAATATATTAAATATATTATGATATAATATATAAAAATATAATAATAATCCAATTCTATATTCTGGAATTTTTTATCATAACCATGTGAGTGTTCATTCATAATCGATGATATTTATTCAAAGAATAAATAATGAATAAAATAAAAATATAGACACAACTAGATACATTTGAATAAAATCATATATGAGTGAAGGAAAATCAAAATATTTTGGCATAAATCCATTTCCATAGTATCTTCTCACCCAAATAGACATTAACCAATCATCATCTGGTGATCATTGATTATGAATAAACCATTCCCATTTGAGAAAAATTAAAAAATCAATAAAGATAAATATTGGAAAATTTATTTTAAAAAATTTTATACTACTATATAAAATTAATAAATATTGAAAATCATAATTAAAAAACATATTAAAAATAAATGATCTTGGTTTGGCTCCCTATCCGTAGATCCAGACTAGTGACTGAATGATAATTTTATTCAAGGTATAATACTCTATTTAAATTATTACATACCCTATAAAGATTCATGAATTTATCCCTCTTATATTTCTTAATAATTGGAAATGAAAATTAGAGTTTGTAACTCCTGAATTGGAAGACTCATGACCTGAATGAGTAGTTCACTTCTTGAAATTTTTGATGTCCAATAAAATTTTAATGTCCCATTACAAGAATTTCCATGGTGTGAATTTTTTTTTTCATACATGATTTATTTTTCAACCATAATTATATATATATATATACCTCCCCAGGTGTATTTCCTTCTTCAGGGTTCATGGACAAATTAATTATTTGTAGCGTTCAATATGGTTCTTCCTATCTACATTCAAGGTGTGAAAGGTACATAATTCATTTGTGCGTTTGGAGATTAAGATTCATGGGCTATAGATGTTGATTACAATTCTTCCACATTCTTCCAATGTTATGTCACAATGTCTCTCCATCTTCCTACAATGATATATTTCTCTTCAAATTATTCCAGATCATTCCCAGTGTCAGTGCTATCATAATATCATGTAAAACACTAACATGAGATAAAAATTTCCTATTTAAATAAATCAAAAATCAATAAATACACAATATAAAACTAATGAAGACATTTGGGAATAATAGATATATCTTATATAAATAAATATAATAAAATTTCCTTAAATAGGAAATTATTTATAATAATATTGATTGAAAAATCATATTGTAATGAAAACATGATATTTCTACTACCCACATCCACAAAAGAACTTTATCCTACAATATAATAAAAATAAAAATCATAAAAAAAATATTTAAGAGCCTTATTCGTATATATTAATTTTTTTATAATTAAATCATAATAATTAATTACACATACATTATTTTCTTATTGTTTATTATTATTATGAGATGCTATTGATTTTGATTATATGATACATGTTTTGTACTGGACATATTTAATACAATTAATTGATATAAACTTTATCATTCTGATATTATAAAAGGTTTTGAAATAATTTTTTATATATTTATGTATCTCCGTGTAAATTTTATAAAAATCATGGTATAGTTTTGTGATAATGATATCTATTGAAAGCATGTTTTGGGTAATTTGTATATAATAGAAAAATTCCTTTTTAATGGTCAATTTTTTTTCATACTTATGAATCCTTATTAATAAAATATATTAGTTTTAAATATCATATATTTTATATATTAATATAATTTTTTTTATTAAAGTAGTAAAATGGTGATTTTGGTATATCATCATTCATGTTGGTGGTTTAACCTATCCAAGTTTTACCATGTTATACTATAGAATGAGTAATAGTTTTGAGTTACATAATAGTATTATCACATTTCAAGAAGAATAGTTATTTTAATATCAAATCATTTAATTGGATGACTAAACTATAAATATTGGATATTATTATTTGATTTTATGTGTTAGAGAATTACTTAGACATTTACTTGATAAATCAACTCATTCTTTACATGAGTTCCTTTAGAATTAAGGATTTAGGATTGATTCTTGCAACCCTAAGAAACCCTAAATCTCCTAAGTATATAGGATATGGAAAATGGTTTTGTATTTAAATATGATTCAAATTTATTTTTTGGTTTAGAAGGGGTAATGAGATGTCCTTTTATAATAGAAAATGAATAACATTTATTTGGAAACATTAGTTAGGTTATGGGTAAAAAAGGAATCATAAGGGAATTATGTGAGTTATGTGAGTAATTTTTTGGAATGAAATTTGTGTTTATCTAACATAACTTTAAAATTACTTATATAATTCAAAAATATCTATTTTATAAGAAAAATATTATCCTTCATAAATTACATATTTTTAACCATTTTTTCTTTCATTTAATTTTTTTTCTAATTCTAATTATTTTTTACAAAAAATATAAGAGGACCTCTATTACCTAATATCAACTTTTGGATTGAAAATTTTGAAACCATTTAATGTAATTAATCATATATATCCAATAACAATATCATTAGGATTAAACATATAATATAAATGAAAATTGATTTTTCTTAAAAATTTCATTTAAAAAATATTTTATGTTCCAAAATTAATTTCATATAAATTAATAAATAAATAATTGTTAATATGCATGTATATATATATATATATTATTTATTTAAAATATTTAAATTTAATTTATTTAGATAAAAATGTACTCAATGCATATAAAAACTATTCTTGGAATATAACCCATTAACCGTTACCATGGTAAAAAGCATTTACCTCAACAGATTATTTTCTTTATAAAATTAATATTATAATTATTACATAATTATAACACGATGATTAATAATATTCAATACATTTTATTATAATAAATTTCTAAATTTTATGAAAAAATTAATAGAAAATGCATGACGTAAGATAAAATATAATTTGTAAAAAAATATAAAGCCTATAGTTAATTTATTGTTTTTGATGGACTGGTAATTACTATTGAGTTAATATAAATTTATTATATATATTGTTCATTAATTTCATTAAAATCATTCATTAGTGGTGATTAATTTAACATAATGTGTTAAATTACATTACACAGAGAAAAATAATAACTTGTAAAATATGAATTTTCACTAATTAAGTAATTATTTCTCCAATTATAAACAAAAAAATTACAATTTATGAATGATTATGAATTTTTTTATATTTATAAATGAATAATTTTATTTAATATTTAAAATGTTTGAAATTTAGATTTTCAATAAAAATATAAAATAAAAATAATGTTTTTAAATAAAATATTTGTATGTAGCTTTGAATAATAATGATAGTATTCATTATAGTTACATAACTAGTTCTTTGATCATAATATCCAAATAATCATATATTTTTTAAAATTTAATTTGTTTAAAAAAATACTTAAGAATAATAAGTTAAATAAAACATATATATTATAAAAACTATTTCATTAAAATAAATTGTATAATCACAAATGAATTAATATCAACACATTTTATCTCAGAATAACTTAGTTTATTTTATATGAATTATTTTTATTAAAATATATATTTTTTGAATCGATGTAAACTTTATGAATAATAATTATAAATTCGTAATTCAAAACTAATTAAAGGTATAATGGTATTATATCAAATAGTTATATACCCCTTTATAGTGGTTATATAGACCACACTACATTCTAAAAAAATCATTCTCTTATAAATTATTGGAGTATGCTTCTCCTTCCATAAATATTAAATAATGATAATGATTTTCCATTTCAGGATGTTTTCTTCATTGTTAGTTTTGTTCGACTCATTATGATTCTTAAAGGTGAAGATGATCTATGATATCTCCTAGTTCAAATAGATATATTTATATTCTATTTATCATACCACTTTATTTTATTAACTATTAATGGATGTAATAATTCATGTAATTTAATATTCCATTGATTTAAATATTTGGTTTCATGTACCCTTATTGTAATGTTCCACTATTAATTAATAAAGTGATGGTAATTTGATTTATATATTGTCTGACAAATTTCCTATTAAATAATATTTAATTTTTAATGAATTCAAAAATCATCATTTAGAGTTATAGACAATTAATTTATGGAGATAATATGGATCCTAAAATATATCATTTTATTACTCTTCACAAGAACCCTAATTATAAAGGATTTACAAGATCATTCCTACAATGAGGGTCATATAGGTTATGGGAGATATATCAAGAGAGGATTTTATTAAGTAAATACATGATCAAATATGTGCACATATATGTTCTTATATTAATCATTTAAATATTGTTTATTTATGTGAAACCCTATATGGAATGACATTATAGTGTTGTGAACTTGGTGAATGTAAGGAAAGAAGGTCATATGTGTGGATTTAGATTAGACAGATGATATAACATAATGAAGGGATGTTGAATAAATTTGATTTCTTATTATTGGGTTTCTTCATTAACTATTTTTCCTTAGGTCTGTTTCTTAATGGTCATGAACCATTTAAAATTGTTGAAAATTTTAATTTATGGACATTAATTTGTGCATAATTTTGTGTGTTATATGAATGATTAATGAAAATTTATATTGATGGTTTAAATTAAATCCTTTATGAAAGGGATTTTTTATAATAACTCTATAATTGTTTTGTTGGATATTACCCATAAATGGACCTCATAAAGGGTACATTCAACGGATCCTTATATAGGGTCTCTATGAAAGAACCTTATCAAGTGGTATTCATTAGGGGACCTCTCAAATGTGAATCCTAATGTTTTCTTATAATGGATTATTTTCTTGGTTTATTTTCAATATTTTTCTCAACAATTAAATTAAACATTCTTCCCAAATAGACAAAAAACAATCTTATATTTGTAATATATGGATGTATTGGAAAGTGAATTATAAAAGTAATGGAAAAGGGATGTGAGAGATTTTTTTATCAAAAGGAATAATGGATATTTTTAATTATATTTTCTATAACCATTTATTTGTATTATTCACTCTCATAGGTGTTACATGAGAATTTTTTTTGTGGTCACATATACGTACTTGGATTATGATGGGTTCATAAGGATTAGTGTCCATCTGTAATAAATAACATTTCCATGTATGTAAAAATGATGATGCATTGAAATATGCATGGTCAAATGGATGGATCACATGTGCATGAACCATTATAGAATAAATAATGTGTTTAATGAACTATAATGCATGAAGGATCCTTGTGCATGGATATTAGTCAGGTCTCTGTATCATAAAAGACATCCCAACAAAAAAATTATATTAAGATTAAATTTTTATTTTTATAATCCACTTGAAATTAAATTTTTCTTGTTATATTTTTCACTTTTTTACATTCAATCATCATTTAGAAGCCATCTCTATAATATAATTAGCCAAAAAAATTTGGTCATGGGCAATGTGTTCTGTAAAAAATCATAAATTATATCCCTTATTTTGACTAACGTTTCTCTATATTCAAAGTCTAAAAAACCCTAAGAATAAAAAAATAAATTGGAATGATACCATTTGATAACACCCCCTATATAGGACATTTGTATATAAACTATACTGAGAATCAGAACATGACCTCAGGAGTTTCTCCTCATATGTCAAATGATATTGACTCGTGGTGAGGGATTAATCCATTTAATGGGGAGAATATGCCTGTGATATCATAAAAATACAACTAAAAAGATAAACAAACCAAAATATATATATCCTAAGAAATATAGAACAAAAATGATATAATAATACAACAAAAAGTCCCATTAAATAAAAAACTCATAATTTTAGTCATCTTATACGTCAACTATAATATGATTGATCAAAAATGGGGTTAATCATATAAATTGCAATATAAATATTTAATTAGCATAATGGAAAACCTAAAATAAAATTTTATGGTCTTTTAATTGAAATAACAACCACAAAGTGTTGAGATATAATTCAAGGCTTGTTTTGGATATAAATTATAATATTATTGTCGATTATTAGTTTTTTGTTGGTGAGATTTTGGATTAGGGTAACCATGTACTTTATACAAAGTTCAACATCAAAAGATTCCATTAACCTAATGTGGAGTTATTAGGTATGTGGTGACCTTTCTAGTGAGGTATTATCCCTTAGACCCCCCATCTAAAAGTCAATATAGCACTAGGTACCCAATATATGCATACGGGATAACCAGTGGTATAAATTGGTGATTTCTATTATGGTAGTTTCCTTTTTTCTCTACAAAACCTATTTTAAACCCTTCATTCATTCTACCTTGATATATCCCAGATTGGACCTTCTCCATGTTCTCCCAACTTGGTTTCATGACTCCCGAAACCAAAATTCTTAACTAAAAAGTAATTCATTGTTATGACCATCCACTTTGGTAAATTTATTCCCATGGAATCCCTAATTATGGATTCTAATGACCATTTATACATCCTAAATAATTAATCAAAAATTAAATGGGATTGCATCATGATTTTATATTGTAGTCGGTTTTTTCTATAATCAAACAGTGTCTCCTTGTGAGTTAAAACCTAATGATTTGAGGTCATAAATTCTTATCATTTTTCAGAATTTATATGGGGATATATGAACTATCATGAATATGGATTAATTAGGATGCATATGATTAATCTATTAATGGTGTTTATGATTTTGGGTGTATTCTATATTACAGAATTATACATATAGCAGTTTTTTATATTATATCATGATTATGAATTAACCATGATAGTCTATAATTTATTGTATATTTTTTTATTAGAGTCCTGGGAATTTAATGATTTTTACAATATATTTATAATGTTGTAATGAATTTTGTATATAATTACTGATATAGGTTATAAAAACGTTCTCATGAGATGAGGTTGAGACATGAGAATAGTTAACATGGGATGTGTTGGGATTGTTTTTATATGAGTGTATCTAGTAGACTGACAACTAGTACATATTTGATTGAGATTATTCTTCATAATTGAAGTGGATAGACCATAGGTGGGAAATATACATTGGTTTTGGAAAATCTATATTTGGTTAGTATTAAGTGTTAAATATGGGGTGTAACCACTAGTCCTTACCATATATCTTAGGGTATCATTCACCCATGTGGCCTATTTAGTAGTTTTCCAAGCCATGGAAATAGACCATATGAATTGTGATATTATTATTCTCAATATTATGTTTGGGATTGTTTTTTGGAAATGAAACATTATCATGGGTTCTGGTATGGTCATATTTTATGAAGTGCATGTGGATATGATATTTTTGTATGAGATATTTTTAATGTTATTTTTTAATCATGATATGTTTCTAAAAAAATAGGTTGGTTATGTTACAACTTCTGTGTAACACCCTAATATTTTTTTAAATACATATTTCGAAATAATTTAATCTTTTTGATATTTATCATTTCATGCAACACTAAAAATGTTGTATTTTTTATTAAGGAACTATCATTGAATTTTGTTATAAAAAACAAAAATAATCATGAGCTACATAAAAAATTAATTTTATATTTCTTTATATAGAATACTAAAGATATCTTGTGTTAAATTCAATGATGCCTTTCCTCAATGGCATATGTAACATGAAAGATCATTTTTTACCGAATAATGATATATTATTTAATATAACCTAGCAATTAAATTAGACGTTATAAAAAGGGATATCTTATGAAAATATATGGTTTTCAAGAATGTAAAATTAATTCAATTGTTAAAAATTAATTAGAAATGAATAGGAAAACCGATTTAATATAAAAAAAATTTATTATACCCACAATGTTGTTTTACCCTAATAAATTAAATTTATTACAATTAGTGAGTGATATTAATGTGAAATAAATTATATATTCAATAAAATATTTTTTTATATTAATAAAATATATTTGATAGACATTTGTGTTGAGTCAATAAAGTTTTTCTTATGACTTTTCCATTCTTACTTGTTTTGAAAATCACAAAAACCTTGTACTTAAGAAAATTCATATTTCACTTCTATAAGGAAAATTTCCTTCCCAAAGGATTTTACCCCTACCATATTAACATTACTCATATCAATATTATTCTTATGCATAAAAATCAGATTCATACCTAAAACCTCATAATCATATAATACTTAGACAAGAGGCAGTCTGTTTTAGTATCCGCATTCGGGATATAAACTCTAAGGAAGTTCTACTCCGAATTTGGATAACAACTCTAATGATGTTCAATTCAGAATTATGGATATGAACTCTAATGAATTTATATTTTGAATTATGGATACAAACTCTCATATAGTTCGACTCCGAATTCTGGATACAAACTCTCATATAGTTCGACTCTGAATTCGAGATACGAACTCTCATGTAGTTCGACTCCGAATTATGGATAAAAATTATCATATTGTAAGACTCTGAATTCTCATTACTAACTTATCTAAGTTATGACTCTGAGTTCTCTGAATTCAGACTCTGAACTCTTATTAGTTTTGACTCCAAATTCCCATGAGCTCTGACTCTAAACATTGTATCTTCTGGTTCTGAATTCTAGTGAAAACAGACTCTAAATTTCCTTAGAAATTCAGACGCCAGATTTCTATAGATTTTAGGTTTTGAATTCTTAAAAAACAGAATCTGAATATCTTTTTGTTATAGACTCCGAATTCCATTTTTGGTTAGACTCCAAACTTTTGTTTTCTTTCATTCCAATAATTAGTTTTTCTTATGCTTACATGTTTTTTATTACAAAACAATGTCGTGCTTTCAGTTATTGACTAACCATTGGTTGAGTGACACATGTACAGGTCCCTCTAAAATTCAAAGAAAAAATATGACCGTTAGAGGAGGGAGCCGACCATTGGAGCTTTGCCTATAAATAGAAGCTCATATGAAAGTCGACAATACCTTTGACACATCTCTTGACACCTGTTCTTACATGTTGTTGATGTAATTTCTAGAGATAGGCTCTAATCAACACTCAAAGCATCATGCAAAAGGTTTAAATAGCTTGTTCAAACATTGCCTCTTGCGACTCCAATTTTTGCTGTTTACAATCAAGGGCTTATGGGGATTAGAAGACAGAAGTTCCAACACTTTGAATTTTAGGTATTCCTTGCTGAGGAAGACAGAGGTGCTGACTACCTGATATTTTAAGGATTTTGGGGATAGCAAGAGAGACTCCGATCTTTGTATCGAGGGCTTACCCTGGTGTGGGTAAGAAAAACTTTCCTGAAAGTATAAATCAATGGAACTTTATCCAAGGTTGTTGGATACCCTTATTTTTGGGTTAAAATATTTATATATTGTTACTTGTTATTGTTAGAAATTTAATTTTTCCACTACATTTTGTATTGTTAAGGAAAGTATAACATTCTTATACATCCTTACTTGTACTCTGATATAGTTAGATTCTATTCGCTTTATGGTAGAATATTATTCTTTGTAACTTTTGTTAAGTTCCATTTTTCAGAATCACTATTCTGAAATCTAGCAAGTCTTTAGTACTCAAAGATTTCTTGTGAAATTTCTTAGATTAACTTTGTTAAACATAGATCGTTCCTTATTTAAAGAAATTATTAAAAGGTATAATTCACCCTCCTCTTGTATCTAAGAATATCATTCTTATTTAGATCCTGCATTAGGTATCACAAAGTATATCATACTCAGAGTCATACAATCCTAAAAATTGGTATCAGAGGATTTGGTTCAATCTGAATTAATCACACTATTAGATTCAGAAGAGAATTCTCGGATTTGAATTTTCGGATCCTTTATCTATAGGTACAAGGTTTATTAGTTTCGAGAAAGAAGGACAAAGATATATTGAAGAAAAGTGATATATATTTCGTAGAATTCTTGGTGAATCTAAGAAATATAAATCTGATGTGGCATGTTCTTGTGACAATCAAGAACATCAAGGAAGGAAATTTAAGAGCTCAAATCACCATGTACCCTGCCTTACTACCAAAGATAATAGTTCAGTGTCTGGATTCTTTCAAGATTGCATGCATGTCTATGATTGAGAATTTAAAGGTTATGCTTGTTAGTGATGATACCATGAAAAGAATGAATATGGCCTATTCCAAGGAAATAGGATATTTTTATAATTTACCCAAGGAAGAGGATGAAACAAATCCTGAAAATGTGGAGAAACCTAAGATAGTGAAGAAGGTTGGTGAAAATAGAAAATTAAAAGAAGTAGTTGTGGAAGACAAAACCCCCGAAGCTAAGGGAATCCAATCCACACCTCCAATGTCGAAAAACATAAAACATATCCAGAGGAGGTGGCTACTAAATGGAGAGAAGATAACGAGAAGAGGAAAGAAGGGTATCCACAGTTCGGATTGGACACTGCTGAGGCTAAGACCTTAAGAGAAAAAGCTGAAAATGAGTTAGAAAAATAGGCGAAAGAGAAAAATATGAAGAAGAAGATGTCAGAGGAAGAGATTGTCCAATATCTCTTGAAAACCACAGAAGTATCTTCTTAGAAGATTCACGTTCCCGAAACTTTTCTTGTTGATCCATTACCAAAGACCCCCGGGAAGAAGTACTTCACTCCGAAAAAGTCCAAAGGGAAAAAGGTTGTTGAAGAACTAGAAAAAAGAAGCTATAGAAGAAGTGGAAGATATTGTTACAGAAATATAGGAAGAAGTCAAAGTAGAAGAAGAATAAGAAGGAAGTAGTGATCTTGATGACTTGATTAAACAAGTGGGTGATTATCAAGAGAAGACAAGCCTATCAGAAAAACAACCACTCCAAACATCTCAGGTCGAGACCTCAAAGACTATCACTTTGGGAAAGGGGGATGACAAAAATCATAAGAGATATGTTGTTGAGGAAGAAGAAAAAAATGAGTTGTCTGAGGAAGAAATATTATAAAACCATTTTCTCGAATATGGAGTAGATAAGGAGAAACTAGATGAAGACAAGATTGTTCAAATATCAGGAAGTAATGAAGAATATCCTGATTAGTCAGTTACGAAAGTTGTCTAGGGTAATAAAGTGCTTATAAACACCCCAATAAAATATTATTATAAAGAAAGATGTTGGTGGTTCTTCTATAAATAAGATTGTAGAAATTGAAGAAGAACAATCCCCTGTAAAGTTATCGGATTCGGAGTCATCAGAACTCGTACATGACTTTGTTGGTGAATCTTTGAAGAAATTGGTGGACATAATTACGATCTTTACCACTATAAGCTCTAGTGGATAGATGCATCAACACAGTCTGAATTAGAAGATAGAATCTTTGTCTATGGTGATGGAAAATTGTGTTAAGATTGAAGAAGATCATTGAAATTTCCTTATCAATTATGATGTTCATAGAAAATCATGCAGAAAAATCACTTTGTGGTCTAAGAAAGTTGATGATGACTTGGCTGAGTTTGATCGTTTTTAGAATGATGTTAATGATGCTTTTGACAACAAGGATTCCAAGAATAATAATTTTCAGGAAAATATGACCCTTGAGAAAAATTCTCGAAATAAATAGGATAGTGATTTGAATGGGAAGCTTAACTCGGTTGCTCAGAACTAGACAGGGGAAAGAGATTTCTATATTGAGTTGCAAGAGAAGCTACAAAAGCAAGATGAGTTACTAAAAATGCAGGAAGAGTCCATGAAAGCTCAGGAAGAAGTCTTGAAATCTCAGCAAGAAAGGATCACAGCTTTGGAGAATAAAGTTGAGGATGATAAGAAAGATTTGAAGAATCTAAAAACCCTCTTGAAGAATCTGATCCCAACGGAAAAGGAAGACAAATAGACTCAATCTGATATTTTGTTGCATTTGTTCTTCTTTGTAAAAAATCATCCCATTATAATAGAAATATGGTTTCTTTTTTTCCTTGCATATCTTTACTAACATTTAAGCTACCATACTTCTCTTCCGTTCCCTAAAATTCTTTATGAAAATCACAAAGGGGGAGAAGGAAAAAGAACTACTAAAAAGGGGAGAATGAAAA
Organism: Viscum album; assembly: GCA_963277665.1. Classification (NCBI taxonomy): domain Eukaryota; kingdom Viridiplantae; phylum Streptophyta; class Magnoliopsida; order Santalales; family Viscaceae; genus Viscum; species Viscum album. The sequence continues at coordinate 574,748,721 of OY728151.1, forward strand.
ATAACTAATCAAATGGGGAGAAGTAAAAATTTAAAATGGAGAAGAAAAATTTCTAAGTGAAGAACTATCCTTAAGTAAGGGGGTGTTTCTCATTATGATGTTTTTCATTCCTATGATAATGAAAATGCAATTACGGAAATCCAGAATATATTTCATAGAGTTACAAAGCCTAAGGGGGAGTTATTTGTATTCACCATCATCTATGAACAAATGGAGATAAGTTTTAATTTTAAAGTCTAAAAAAAATTTCGAAGTTATTATATTCTTTTTCGAAGGGTTGTTTGTGCATTCCGAAAAGGGGGAGATTGTTGAGTCAATAAGGGTTTCCTTGTGACTTTTATATTCCTTATAGTTTTGAAAATCACAAACACCTTGTACATAAGAAAATTCATATTTCACATCTATAAAGAAAATTTACTTCCTAATGGATTTTACCCCTACCATATGTACATTAATCATATCAATATTTTTCATAAGAATAAAAATAAAATTCATACCTAAAACCATGGAATCATATAATAATTAGACAAGAGGCATTCAATTTTAGGATCCGAATTCTGGATATGAACACTAATGAAGTTCTACTCAGAATTCTGGATTTGAACTCTAAAGAAGTTCCATTCCGAATTCTGGATACAAACTCAAAGGAAGTTCAATTCTGAATTATGGATATGAACTCTCATATTGTTCAACTACGAATTCTGGATATGAACTCACATATAGTTTGACTCTGAATTCTGGATACAAACTCTCATGTAGTTAGACTCTGTATCATGGATAAAAACTCTCATATAGTTTGACTCTAAATTCTGTTTACGAACTTATCTATGTTCTGACTCCGAGTTCTCTGAATTCGGACTCATAACTCTTATGAGTTCTGACTCCAATTTCCCATGAACTTTGACTCTGAACAATGTATGTTCTAGTTCCAAATTCTAGCGAAACCAGACTCCAAATATCCATAGAAATTCAGACTCTTTATTTATACAGAATTCGGGTTCCGAATTCCTACAAAACAGAATCTGAATATCTCTATATTATAGTCTCTGAATTCCATTTTTGGTTAGACTCCGAACTTTTGTTTTCTTACATTACGAACATTAGTTTTTCTTATTCTTACATTTGGTTCATTACAAAATGATGTCGTGCTTTCCATTATTGACTAACCATTGGTTGAGTTAAATGTGTACATGTTGCTCCGAAATTCAAGGAAAAATAATACCGTTGGAGGAGGGATCTGACTGTTGGAGCATTGCCTATAAATAGGAGCTCATTTGAACGTCATTAATAACATTGAAACATCTCTTGACATATGTGGTGACATGTTGTTGAAGTAATTTCTAGAGAGAGATAGGCTCTTATCAACTCTCAAAGCTTCATGCAGAAATTTTTAATATCTTGTTCAAACATTTCATCATGTGACTCTGATTGTTGCTGATTACAATCAAGGGCTTTCGGGGAATAAAAGACAGAGGTTCTAACACATTGAAGTTGAGGGATTCAATGCTGAGGAAGACAGAGGTCCCAACTACCTTATATTTGAGGGCTTGCGAGGATAGCAAGACACTCTAATCTTCATATCAAGGTATTAACCTGGTGTGGGTAAGACAGAATTTCATGAGAGTATAAATCAAGGGACCTTTATCCAAGGTTGTTGGATACCCTTCTCTTTAGGTTAAAAGACTTATATCTTGTTACTTGTTTTTTTACAATTTTATCTTTTCTGATGCTTTTTGTATTGTTAAGGAAAGTATATATTTCTTATACTTCCTTACTTGTACTCTGATATAGTTAGATTCTATACGCTTTAAGGTAGAATCTTAATCTTTGTAAATTTTCGTAAGTTCAATTTTCGGAATCACTATTCTAAAATCCAGCAAGTCTTTAGTACTCAAAGAGGTCTTGTGATTTTTCTTATTTTAACATTGTTAAAATTAGATCTTTCCTTGTTTAAGGGAATTTTTAAAAGGTACATTTCACCCCCCCTTGTATACGAGAATATCATTATTATTTCGATGCTATGTTTGGTATCACAAAGTATATCATACTCAGAGTCATACCATCCTAACAATTGGTATAAAAGGATTTGGTTCAATCTAAATTAATCACATGATTAGATTTAGAAGATAATTCTGAGATTTTCTTTTTCGGATGCTTTATCTTTGGTTACATGGATTCTTGGTTCCGAGAAAGGGTTACAAAGATACCCTGATGAAAAGTGATATATATTTCTTATACTTCATCGTGAATCTATGAAAAATAAATCTGATGTGGCATGTTCTTATAATGATCAAGAACATCAAGGAAAGAAATATGAGAGCACAAATCACCATGTACCCTGCCTTACTATAAAAGCTAATAGTTCGGTGTTTGGATTCTTTCAAGATTGAATGTCAATATATGATTCGTAATTGAAAGGTTATGCTTTTTATTGATGATACCTTGAAAATAATGAATATGGAATATTCTAAGGAAATAGGAGAGTTTTATAATTTACCAAAGGAAGAGGCTGAAACGAATCCTGAAAATGTGGATAAACATGAGCCAGTGAAGAAGGTTGGTAAAAAGAGAAAATTGAAAGAAGTAGTTGTGGAAGGCAAAACCCCCGAAACTAAGGGATCCCAATTCCTTAACTCCAAAACCGAAAAAACAAAAATCTTATCTATATGAGGTGGCTACTAAATGGAGAGAAGATAACGAGAAGAAGAAAGAAGGGGATCCATATTTCGGATTGGACCTTGCTGAGGCTAAGGCCTTAAGAGAAAAATCTGCTGATGAGTTAGAAAAACAGGCCAAAGAGAAAAAGATGAAGAAGAATATGTCATAGGAAGAGATTGTTCAGTCTCTCTTGAAATCCACAGAAGTAGCTTCTGAGAAGATTCACGTTCCAGAAACATTTCTTTTTGATCCATTACCAGAGACCCCCGAAAAGAAGTACTTCACTCCGGAAATGTCCAAAGGGAAAGAGGTTGTTGAAGAAGCATAAAAAGGAGCTTTGTTGAACAAATAGATGAAGAATAATAAGTATAAGAAGAAGATGATGAAGAAGGAAGTAGTGATCTTGATGAACTGATTAAACAAGTGTAAGATTATCAAGAGAAGACAAGCCTATCAGAAAACAACCACTCAGAACATCTGAGGCCGAGACCTCAAAGCCTATCACTCTGGCAATGGGGGATGGCAAAAATCGTAATAGATATGTTGTTGGGGAAGAAGAAAAGGAAAATTAGTTGTTTGAGGAAGAAAGCTTGGAAAATCATTTTCGTGAAGAAGGAGCAGAGAAGGAGAAACCAAGTGAAGATAAGATTGTTCAAGTGTCTGGAATCGAAGAAGAATCTCCTGATGAGACAGTTACGAAAGTTGAAAAGGTGAATAAAGTATTTATAGACACCCCAAAAAAGATATTATTAGAAAGAAAGATGTTTGTGGTTCTTCTAGAGGAAATCTGGTAGAAATTAAAGAAAAATTATCCCCTAGAAAGTTATCTGATTCGGAGTCATCAGAACTCAGACATGACAGTATAAATCATGGGACCTTTATCTAAGGTTGTTGGATACCATTCTCTTTGGTTTAAAAAAATTATATCTTCTTACTTGTTTTTGTTACAAGTTTATCTTTTCTACTGCATTTTGTATTTTTAAGGAAAGTATAACATTCTTATACTTCCATACATATACTCTCATATAATTAGATTCTATACGCTTTAAGGTAGAATCTTAATCTTTATAACTTTTGTTAAGTTCCATTTTCAGAATCACTATTTTGAAATCCAGCAAGTCTTTAGTGCTCAAAGAGGTCTTGTGAATTTGTATAGATTAACTTTGTTAAACAAAGATCTTTCCTTGTTTAAGGAAATTTTTAAAAGGTAAAATTAACCCCCATCTTGTATCTGAGAATCTCATTCTTATTTCGATCCTACATTTGGTATCACATAGTATATCATTCTTAGAGTCATACCATCCTATCAATTTGATCATAATAGACCCAATTTGATTCATAGATCATATATTCTTTTTAAGGTATTTATACCACCTTTTAATACAGTAACCACATTAATCAGATTTCTAGATATTTTATTGATTTAGTATGTCAAAATAGACTACATATTTGAAATAGGAACATAATTATTAGTAGGGATGAATTTTTGTTATATTTCTGGGATGTTTCATCTTTTTTAATTAATAGTAAAAATTACAGAATTTTAGTTCAAAACTACTTCTTCATATAATTTATTTATGAGGTAAAATTGTATTTTAAAGTGGATTAAAAGTTTATTTAGATCATATTTTTATCAATAAATCCAATATTAGTTGTTTTTATATGTCTCACTTAGAAATTTTGTATTAAACTTTCAAACATTTGGACATTTTTTCTTAAAAAACAATCATTGTCATCCCATTTGTTGGAGTAAATTTAAATTATATTCTACCACTTATTTGATTATAATTTAGAAAAATATATTTAATATTTTCAATCATCTTAATTTATAATTTCTAATAAGTTCACCTTTAAATTTTTATTAAAATATTAGTTAATTATGTTATAATTAATTTTTTTTTCTTGAGGTAAAATTAAGAAGAACAATTGAATACACTATTAATATAAGGTCCAATATGACCTACACAATTGTCGAAAACCCATTTTCAAGAGATATGTCCCCCATAAAACATCCATTATTTACTTTGGTTAGTTTATTATAAATTGTGTAGGTATAAACCTCGGAAAACCAAAATTTTTCTAAAAATGTCACCTATGTTCTTTCACTTCCCTATAAAAGGCCACCACCACTCCCAATTCCTCACACTTCTCAAACCACATAGATTTTAGAATGATCTACATAATAGTGTTTCTAAAAACCATACCATAATATTTTAATCCTCCATTTAGTCATAAATCTTTCTAATGAATTCCTTTGGTGAAAGCCAATTGGAGTTACACTATTAAGAGGGGGTTTGAATGTGTACGATGAGAGTCAAGACACAAGGCAAGGGAATTTCAGCTCTCATATTATTTCCATGAGATAAATGATTTCTTAACCACTCATTCCTATTTTGTGGAGTTCATAATACCAATGGATTTAGTCTATTATTCTTATAACTAAATTTATGGGTATTTACATATCCACTTTATGATAATTCTTTTGTGGGGGTTATATTTAAAAAGTTACCAAATCAGTAATGTAATTCTATCTCTATTTTCCTTCTTTTAGACACATGTCATGATATGCCCCTATATTTTTTATGGGGTGTAAATAATTCAATTCAAATTACATATCATTAATTTCATTCTATTCATGATATTTTATGCTTAATATAATTTCATTTTCATAAATAGGGTATATGGTTTAATGTTAACATTTGGTAAGAGTTTATTGAAATAATCTCATCACATTTTGATATTGTTTATAAATATGATTCATTTAATTAAATATTGTGATCCATATCATAGGAAATCTCATGAATTTTCATACCATCTCTATATTAATGTTATATTTATAAAATTCTAAAATTTTCCCACTCTTTGGTACATTTATAATTATGAAAAAGTTTTTCTTAAAATATAACATTGGCTATTCATTTAGTTAGAAATATGTGTTATTTATAAACTGTGACTTATAAAAATTAATTCGAAAAATATTTACATATTTCTTATGGTTTTAATGTAATTTTATTCCATGTTTTACCTTTTACAATAATTTTTTATAGGTAATCTTATTTTCATTTTCTAGTCAAGAGATATTTCATAACTTTTAATGAAAAAATGGAATTTTCAACACATACAGACATACCCATCGTCATTACCATCATTTCCCTAAATATATCACTGTATATTTAAAAAATTGTTTTAATGAAATTGTTTTTTTGTTAACATTATAGAGAAAACATTAAATTTTTTCTTATATTTTTTTCAAAAAAATCAAATTTATTTTCCAAAAAAGTCGTTTCTATATTTTTTTTTTGTTTTAAAGAGAATAATTCAAAGAAGAAATGATATTTTCAACAAAAAAATAAAATATATATTTCCATGTTCATTTACAATTAAGATGACTTCCTTTTATTTTACTCAATCACTTATGGTAAATGATCCAAAGGATCCATTCATATTCTTTCATGAATGGTTTATTTTTGATGGAATGGTTCTTATGAAACTATTTCTTTTCCACATATTATATTAAATTGAAACCAACTTATTTTCATGGGTTATGATTTTATTGAATAATTATAAAACCTACATATTTTCCAAATGTAATAATGTGGTGAAAAATTAATGAAAACTATTTTTTTCAGGGGTTCTGAATTGATTTTTAAAGAACTGATAAATTTTTATGGGTTATGATACAATTAATGTTTTGTTAAAAATTAATATACGATTTCATTATGTAACATGTGAGACTGATATCTCCAAATTAGTGCATTATATAACGATGGATGAATAATAAGTATAAATATTATTTGTAAACATGATTATATGTTCTCAATGTTATCCATGGACCTGGTTTTATTTACCTATGTTTATGTGTGATCCTAATTACATGTGAAAATTATCATGACTAAACCATATTATCTATTCAAAATGTTATGAATGATATTATTTCATGTTCACAATGTTATGAAAGGACCTAGTTTCATGACCATAATTTTAGTTGTGAACCTGATGACATGTTCACAATGTTATTTTTTATCCTGATTACATGTTAAAATCATTATGTGTGGACCTAGCTACATGTCCAAAAGACTATGAGACGTTATGATTTCATGTCCTTAACATAATGTGTGGAACTGTTTCAATTTATACAGGATCATGTTGTTATACATTTATCTGTTTCCCCAATTCCATGTATTTATAAATATTTTAATCCTTCCTTATATGTTTTCCAATTATTTCAAAAGAAATTATTATGAAAACATTTTCAAGAGTATTTTATAAGCATTTAAGGAAAAGTGTTTTAAAAAATTAACCAATATCCCTTTATATGTTTTCAATAAAAAATGATTCCAATTTTTTTAATATATTTCTTTATAAGTTTCCATTTTTATCTTCCATAAAATGTTTTTCATAAGGATTCTTGATATTATGATCCATTTTAAATGAAGAAATGATATTTTCCTCAAGAAATTATTTTGAATAATAATTTAAATTTGTTTTCCATCTAATATGACATATTTTATTATTACTCAAAAACATCATTGAAATAATCCAAAGGTTTCATTCATATTATTTCATTAATGATTTATGATTTTATTGAATTATGATTATAACACACATTTAATTTCAATGGGTTATATGCTTTTGAATACCGCTTCTTCTCATAGGTTATGATTTTATGAAATAATTATATAACCTATCTTTTTTCCATATATTATGATCTGATGATATTTTAATTAAAACCATTTAATTTCATGGGTTGTGATTTTTTGTTTATATAAACCATATCATTTCATAGGTTATGATATGATGAATGTTCTTTGGAACCTGCATATATGATTTAATTATGTGATTGGGGGGACATATATCTCTCTATAATGCATTAAGTGTGGATGGATAAATCAAGAGTATAAATTTTATTCACAAACTTGATTACATGTTCAGAATGATTTGCATGGACTTGGTAGCGTGTCCGCATGATTATGAATAAACTTAATTGCTTGTTAACAATGTTATGAGAGAACCTTAATATATCTTGAGAATGTTATTTGTGGACCTGGTAACATGTTCATAATGATATCCATAGAACTAGTTTCATGTCAATAATTTTACGTGTGAACTTGATTACATGTTCACAATTTTATGCATGAACCGTTTTTGAGGTTCAAAACATTATGCATGCTCTTATTGAATTTCCATAAGTACATGATATGGCTTTATTTCATTTCATTAACCTAATGTGTGAACTTGTTTCTACTTTTAAATGTTCATGATGTTATACATTGATGTGTATGACCAAATTCAATGTATTATTCATATGAAACACTTTCCTGCCTTTTTTTATTTTCATGTGAATCGTGTATTATTAACTTCCAATATTTATGCCATCTCTCATGATTATGCTATTTTATAAGTAGGGAATGATCTTAAAATGTTATTCTTTAATTCTTATACCCTTATATTCTTGTTAAGCATTAGTATTTTCGATATTCACCCTTACTAGAAAATCAAGATCACCCCTTTCTTATATTTCTTTTCCCCAAGTAATGAAGGAATTTTGTAGGTATATATACAATATTTGAAGTAATTTATGGGAAACATTGTTGATATTTCAATAAGATGGAAGATTTTTTCCCTTATTTTCAAATACACAATACTATTATGGTCCATGGGAATATAATATTGTAATATAATAAATATACATAAAAAATGAAGTAATATCCATGTATGTTAAGACTGGGCATCTATAGTTGGTATCGAAGGAATTTTTTAGACATCCACTGGAATCTAGGATGAGAAATCCTTAGTGAGAACAATAAGTACTTTTCTAGAGATATGTGTAATGATAAATGATGTAATATCAATGTATTTTAAACCAGGATCTCTATTGTTTGTATAAAAAGAAAATCATTAGTTAAACTTTAGAATATAGGATGGAAAAACATTAAGGATAATCATAAGGCCATGTCAAGACTTATATATTTATTATTTTGAATATTCATCATAAATGATTAAATATCTATTTATTATAAGCCTTGGTCACTATAGTTGGTATTAATGTAAAGGATTAGTCATCATTTGGAATCTAGGATGTGAAAACCTAAATAATTTTCATGGGATAAGTGTAAGGATAAATTATGTAATATCCATGTATGTAAATCATGTGCCTATATAGATGGTATAAAAATATAGTTTTAGTCATCCTTTGGAATCTAGGATGAGAGAACCTTAATCAGAACCCTACGGACATGTCATGGAATGTACTTTTGTAATATGTTGAATATTCATCATAAATGATGTAATATCCTTGTATTTTATGTCTAGGTATCTATTATTGGTCTCAATGGGAAGTTTTCATGATCATTTGGATAATAGGATGGTAAAACCATAGAGATAACACTAAAGACATGTCTAGGTATAATTCTAAGGATAAAGAAAATTATTTGAAAATGTCCTAGAAGTCTTTTAAAGGATACCATAACTAGTTTCCTATAAATACATCATTGGATAGATATAAAAGTGGGTTTGGATCTTGAATAGAAGTACCTAGGATTAACAAATCAAAAAAGATGTTTTGGGCCTGAAATGATGAAATTTGGTACATGACAATGTGCCATGTTTCCCATTAGGTTTAAGATTCTCAGGAGATATGATTTATAAATTCATGAACTCATCTTGAACCATATTAAGGTATTTATATAGTATTTTTCTATAAATAACCTAGGATAAACCTAAGGGATCATATATTAAATAAAACATCATAATTTAGATATTTTATAAGTAAATATTCATGATTAGGTCTGTCCATAATATGAATGTTGTTTTTCTCTCTCTATGCTTTTGGTTTTTTCAATGGTAGGAACCCAAAGGAGAAATGTTAATGGTGATTGTGATAGACAATTAAAAAACTGTTATACTAAATATTCTAATTTCATTGGGGTTAATTGAAATAACATTGTTTCTATAATCTTGAAACATTCTCAAGATATGAATCATGTTGAGATTCCATGTGATAAAATGAGGGAACAACATTCTATCGAGTCCTTCATGAGGCAATGTAGACCTTCATTCAGCTAGTCTTCTGATCCATCTATTACTGAACTCTAGATTTGAACCACTAAATATATGTTCTCAATTATCCTGTTTTTGGATTATTACAAATTCATTATGGAATTTTATTAGTTAAAATGTGAAGTAAACCAAAGGTGGACTCCAATAAAGAATATAATAATGAAAAATTAAATCAAAACCATTGAATTTGAAGTGTTTAATAACATATTCTTTACTAATTACTTTCCTCATGTTCTTAGTACTAAATGGAAAAGGCGTTCCATGAGTTTAAGAAAATTGATGATGAATATTTCCTTACATATAAATATAATTTCAACAGACATGAAAGGTACACTTCTAGTATCTTCATACAAATTGAAAGAAAAGATGATAGACTATTCAGTGGCATAAATCCAAGAATTAGTGGGGAATTTTCCATAATGAAAATTATTTTCTACAATTATATTGTGTATTGCATAATCAATGTAAAAATGGAGGTTATAGTTTCTTTATCAATATCAACTTTTTAATAATAAGAGGAAGATTGAGATCAAAGGGAAATGTAAAAACCATTTAGAGAAGAAAAATATTCAAACTTATGCATTCCAAAACTATGGGAAAGAGTACTTAATAATGTACCAAAAATAACGAGAAGGTGTTTCATGTGTAGAAAACATGGCTATAGATAAAAATAAATAAGAAGTTATGAGAGGAGAAAATTCAATGAAAAGCGTGTAGAGAAAGATAAGTAGAATGAACCACCCACACATATGAATTTAATGGATGAAGTGAATAAAGAAAATTAAGGGAAAATCTTACCATTTCCCCCCTTAGATGGGAATTTCATGTTTTATTTTGTTTGAATAATCACTATAATATTATTTTCTCATCCTTTAGTGATGTTTCATGTTATTATTTCTTTCTATATAGATTTCGGTATAATAAAATCTCATTTAATGTTTTATTGGTTCATGGATGAACCCATGTATCTAATAAAAATTATTTTGGTATAAGATAAGATCATATTAACAGATGAAATAGTGAATTATATTATTAAAGGGTTGTAAGGAGAGCTATTTATGTAATGTTTAATTCAATCATCAAATACTATTTTTGATATTAATGTATTATATCACCCCAGTAGTAATTTTTCATATTGGATAAACTATTTTTGTTGATGATAATTAAATAGAGATGGGATGACTTATCATATATTTCATGATCAGTTAGTACTTTAGGAGTGAAAAAAAAACTATTATGTATTTCATAAGGTATGAGATAAATATGAAATCAATGATGGAATGGAAATAGTGTTATACAATGTACATGAAAGGAAATAAAATCATGTAACTAGTGCATCTCATTAAATTCATCATCACTTGGTTGTGAATCATAAAACTAGAATGATAATCATAATTATTTCTTTTCTGTTGAATAAAATGATCCAATAGATTATCAAATATTTATGGATTTGTGGTTTTAAACATTTTAATAACCATGTTCTATATAATTCTTCTCCATAAAATGATTTTTATATTTATCTTCCATGCCCAGTCTTCACTCCCATCCTATGTTCTCATATGAGGATCCTTATTATCTGTTACATTGGGTAACTGTTATGGTTCCAACATTCCCATTTAAATGGATGATTTTTATTCATTATTTAAGTCTGGGATTCTATGAACAAATATTTCATGTATTAAACCATTGATAAAGAATAATAATTTTGGGGGAAAATTCATTTTTTATGTTGTTATATGTGACACCATGATATTTAATAAAAAAAAATTCAAATTAATTTAATCGTTTGCATATTTTTCATTTGACACATAACCACAAATATGTTAATTTAAATTAAATCCCTATGTTTTTACTATGTTATATATAGAAACATATTAATGAAATGTTACATGAAACCTAAATTTATCTTTCTCTACAAATAACATTGAAGTTACATTGTGTTACACACACCAATGACACCCCTCAACGGCTTGTGTAACACGTAAGATGTAGCTTTTCCAAATAACGATATATTATTTTTTATAAACTAGAAATTAAATTAGTAGTTATAAATATAGTTATATAAATTCTGAATATATATGGTTTACGCAAATATAAAATGAATTCATTTTTTACAAATTAATTATAATTGAATATGAAAATTAATTGAATATTATGGAATATATAATTAAACCCACATAGTTTTTTTCACAAATAAATTAAATTAAATTAAATAGCGGGTGATATTAATGTTATATATATTTTATATTAAATAAAATATTTTTCATATTCATTCAATAAATTTTATATAAATAATATAATAATAACCCCATGTTTATACATTAGAACCTGTAATTTTATTAAGGCGTTTATACTGCCTTTTAATGCAGAACTCATTTTAAATCAAATATTAAGAACACTAATTGATTTTATTTGTAAAAATATAGATAAAATATGAAATATGAACCCAATAATTAAGTTGGGGTACAATTTCTATATCTTTTTTTGATGTCCCATTTTTTTCACGAATTGTTAAAAATACTGAATTTTAGTTCCAACTATTTTTTTATATTATTTAATTATAAGGTTAAATTACTTTTTAAATTTGTTTCAAATCATAATTAATTCATATTTTTTTCAATTTATAAAAAATATTTCATTGATATAAATTTCACATTGAAATTGGGTATAAAAACAAATAATTCTTTTGGACGATTTTTCATTAAAACCCCATATTATTGTCCCTTATAAGAGATTAAATTTAAAATAAATTCTATCACTCCTACTATTCAAATTTTATGAAATTTATTCCATATTAATTATAATAAAAATATAAGTTATACTAATTTTACAATAATTTTTTAGCAATAAAAATATGGAATTTAGCTAAATTATATTATAGTTGTTGATGAAAAATTAATCATAATAGTGGAATAAAACATCAATTTATAGGAAACACTAACCTAACTATTTACACAACACCCATTTACTAGCAATAATTCGACTATAACCCATCCATTCCAATGTTTGCTGGGTTTGGTATGAGTTTATTAAGTAAAAACAAGGTTACCCCTAACTTGTTTTAATGATTTCTAACTATGTCACTTTCCTTCACTATAAAAGTCCACCAACTCTCCCACTTCCTCAAACATCTTAAAAAACATAGGTTAGGACGATATTTTTCCAGTCCACATAATAATAACCATCCATTAAACCTTTAATTATCCCATTTTTCATTAATCCATCCATACAATCTCTTTAGTGAAATCTGAAAGGAGTTACCCGATTTAGAGGACTTTTGCAAGAGTATGATGACAATCAAGACCCAAATTATGGGAATTTCATCTCAATTTTTATTGTCTGATGATACATGCTTTATTAACCACAAAATCCATTTTTATTGTGTGTATACTCCACATGGATGTACACTATTTTTCTTATACATAAATTAATGTGTATTTACAAATTAATTTAATGTCTTTTATCTATTGGGGTTTGTGTTTCAAAATGATACCAAGTCGGTACTATAATTTTTTCTTGATTTTCCTTCTATGAGACACATCCCATGATATGAACCAATATTTTCTATGTGTTTTATATATTTACTTATAAATTTTATATTAGGAATATCCCCATTTTTATGAATTTTTATGAATCATGTGTTTTATTTTTCTTAAAAGAGAACTATGGCAATGATTCCAAGTGGTCAGAGTTTATCGAAAAAATCTCATCACTTTTCAAGATGGTTTATGATTATTCTTCCATTGATGAAATATTATAATTCATCTCTAATGAACTCTTGTGAATTTTATTACCCTTTATATATTCATTTTATATCCATGCAATGGGGTCATTTTTACACAGTTTTTATTAAAGACAATTAAGAAAAAAATTTATGAATATCTGATATTAACTCTCCTTTTGGGCTAAAGTCTAGGTTCTTCCAAAATTGTGATTTTAGAAAACAATTTATCAAATATTTTATCCTATAAATTTTTAAAAAATAACCATGTTTTACTTTTAAAAAAAATTATGAGGGATATTATCATCATTTTATAATCATGATAATTTTATCAACATTTATGGAAATAAGTAATTTTTAGAATATACAAAAAAATCCATAGTCATGACTGTCATTTCCTTGAAGCTTCTATTGAATGTTTAGATGAATATTTTTTCTAAATTTTTAATTTCATTATATTCTAGTCATTAGTTTCCTTTAAATTGGTTTACAATGAAAATGTATTTCAAAAATGTTTCATGTTGGAAAATGTATTTCTAAAAATATTCAATAATTCTTCATAAGTTTTAATGTATTTTCAAAGAAATGTTTTTCAAAATGTTTTCTTGTTTATTATTTATGTTTTTAAGGAAGATGTTTTTCAGAACAAAATCAATATCTCTTTATAATTTTTTAATGAAACTGGTTTCCATAATGTTGTAAAATATTTCATTATAAGTTTTGTGTTAATTTTCATGAAAATGATTTCTAAAAGGAATTAAGTTTTAAAGATAGTTTTTCATAGAATAAATGATATTTTATGAATGAAATGTTTGCAAACTATCTTCCCCAGTTATTTATATCTAATATGACATTTCTTTTATGTTACTCAAACCCATCTAAGAAATGATTCAATGTTTCCTTTCGTATTCTTTCTAGAATGGTTTATTTTCCATGGTTTATATTCTTTTGAAACCCACTATTTTTCAAGGGATATGAATTTATGAAATGATTATGAAACCTATCTATTTTACATCAGTTATGAGGTGATGAAATTTTAATGATTACCATTTCATTACATGTGTTATTTTTTGATGTTTATAGAACCCATCTCTTTTCATGGGTTATGTGATGATGAAAATTTTGTGGAACATTCATGTATGATTTCATAATATGATTGGTGTGACCTATATCTCCCCCCAATGGATAAGGTAACAATGGATGAATCATGTGTATAAATGTTATTCATTATACCAATTATATATTTACAACGTTAATCATGGATCCAGTTACAAGTCAATTTTATGCGTGAGCCTGATTACAATCTTTCAATATTATGAGTGATCCATGTTATGTGTTCATCATGATATGCATTTACTAGATTATATGTCCCAAATGATATCAATAGACCTTATTTCATGTCCATATGTTTATGTGTCAACCTGATTATATGTTCACAATGTTATGCGTGAACCTGATTGCATGGTCACAACATTATGCATAGACCTCGTTGCATGCCCATAAGCCTATGAGAGGGCCAAATTTCATATTCATAACAATGTTTTTGAACATGTTTCTAAATATATGTTTTATTAATGTTATACATTGACTTTCATTCCATAATTACATGTATTATTCATATATTTCACATTCATGGAATATTTACTTGATTTCATTATGATTCATGTTTTATAGACTGTCAATGTTTTTCTCATGTCTTGAGATTATAGTTTTTGATACGAATGGTATGATCATCAAATGTATTTATCACATTTTCATACCCTTATTTTCTTTTTATTCCTACACACTTCCATTATTTAACATTTTTGTGCATTCAAGTTCACCCCTTTCTTATGTTTCATTTCCCCATGCCATGAAGGAATGTTTTATGTCGAATTAATTGAGGGGAAGATATTTACAAGATACATTAATTATTTTTCTGCAAGTTAGAATATGTTTTTCCATGTTTCCAATGACACTAATCTATTATGTTCCTCAGGAATGTACTTTCCTAATATTCTGAATATTCATTATAAAGTATGTAATATCCAGGTATGTTAAGCCTGGGTCACTGTACTTTAGGTAATATATTTTCTATGATGTTTATATATGTAATATATTTCATATATTCTGCATTATATTTTCATAAGTGGAGGTTTCCTTGGTATGATATCACTCTTCCTCCCAACATTGGTTGAAGTATGTGTTCGAGAATTTATCGATACTTAGGTAGTTCATTATTTCTTTACTCTGGTACATGTTTGATTGATTATGTATTTACTATAAATACATACACTCATAACTATATTAACATTTATTTTTTGGATCCATTGGTGGTGTCGGACTATGTTATATACTCACACCATGTATGTGATTATTTTTCAAAATAACTGTTTTTAATCAAAGATCTATTTAAGGGGAAAACCCATATGTTATATTGTTGAAATATTAGAAATTTTCATAGAGATTGAGGTGATACTAAGACATACCTAAGTATATTTTCAATATAATTCCTATATTATTATTTTAATCATTTATATATCACATTTATTTGTCCTCCACCAATGGGGATCATATTTTGATTCACTATACATAAACATGGGTTTTTTTTATATTACATGGGTTGTATTTTTCATAGACTATAGTTGGGATTTCATGTTGTATCATTATTGTATTATCATTACCTACGCTATTATAATTATATATTGATATTATATTGAGGTAATAAAATATACATTTTATTTTCCAATACCTTATCACTTGTTGAAAACCTCTTATATACAAGGAGTTTTACATGAGGCCATTAATCACTCTGACTAAAAATTGGTCGGTCAGGATAGGGAATTACGAAATGGTTTTAGTTTCCTTTTGTCTTGAATTAAAATTTTCTATGTATATGTATATTAGATATAATATTGTAAAAACATGGGTTGTAATTTTTTTTATTCCTATTCAAGTCTTGTTTAGTGGGAAATTGATTTTTCATGGGTTATAAGACTAATGTTATTGGTTTTGAGGTGATGGTTTCTTGGTTTATTCTAATTTCTTTATTGAATTTATTGTTTATATTTATTTTCTCTTACCACTAGGGATGATAGAGTATGAGATCAATAATTATATCATAATGTAGTTTCACATGTCATGCTTTCTTGTATAAAACTATAATAAGGTGTTTGAAAATTGATGTATCAATCGATTAAATACAAATGCAAATTTATTTGAAATTTTCAAAAACCAATTATTGATTAAATATTATTAATTGAAATAGATATATTTTCTATAATCAATGATTTTATATAACTATGATATATGTTCAGTTAAAATAAAAATGGTCTTATACCTTAGGTAAATCTTGGGTTATGGTATTTTATTTTATTTTAAATTAGTCCTTTTTTGGGTGTCCCCTAGTCTTTCATAGATTTCATGGGATATTAAATTAGAGTATGTTCTTGGTTTATATACTCTTAATTCTAATCATCCATAAATTATATCTAGATTTGATAAATTTTTAAGTATTTTAAAAATAAAATTATAATTTCAAAAAAAAATATCATCGATGATGTATCATGGAGCCACAAAAATGAATGATTGAAAAGTTTCTCATGGGAGAGAACATTATTGTGTAAAATTTATATTAATAGAATGGTTGAATTTTTCATAATATCAATGATGTGGTTCCCCTAATATTGGTTGGAAGTATATTTTTACATCAAGGTGAGGGTACCATGGTATACATCACTATTATTTTACAATATAGTGTCCTATTTCTTTTCAAGACATAGGGGGTCCTTTAGATTTTAGTGGATGGATTGATATGATTGAGAAAATATCGAAGATAGTTGAAATACATAGTAATCAATGATTAAATATTTTATTGTTCATAATTTGAGTAACTTTAGGGAGATGGTGTGTTTTGATGGTTTATGTGATGATACATGTGGTATTATCATGTGATCCTTTTAGGGGCCAATTTAAATTTATGTTATTCTTCAATTAAATTAATATGTTTTTATTGAAATATTTTAGGGATCTATAACATATAAAATATCTATGATAGATTGAGAAACTTATTTCTATGAGGTACTAGGGTCTTTACTTTTTTTAGTGGGTAATGATTCCTTGAAATCCAATAGATTAGTTCTTTTCTTTCGACTATTTTTTTATAGCGGGAGAGTAAATTTAACTATATATCTTATTCTAACATAGTTCACGAGGATCCTTCTATATGAAAGAGCCTAGCATAATAAAATATAGTGGGATTTTCCAACTGATTTGTGGCTTGGTAGTGACTCCTCTAGTATCGATGGTGATGCCTATTCAAATGGTCGTAAAAAGATATTTGAAGAGATGAACAATTTTTGTAAGTGGTAGTTAGTCCCTAGAATAGGGTAATTAATTCTTTCTATGAGGTGTTTCATATCTAAACAAGTTATTTCTGCACCATTTTTACGATCCCATTGAGATATTGTCATGTTTTTGGTAGTATATCCTATTAAAAAAGTTTTTGTAGGATTATTTTATAATATTATGCATGGAGAGGCTCTGTGAAGACTCAAAATTCCCATGCATGTTTAAAGGGACCTTAATATATTAATAGTCAAAAATCCTCTTGGAAGTCCAAACATGATGAGTTTTAAGACCTCATAAGTAGTGTTAATAGTCTTCTCAAAGTCTAGTTCTTTATGGAAGTCAGGGATCGTGCACCTCGCCCCTGGGTTTGATGCAGTTAATCATTTTATACTAGACTAGGTTCAAGATGATTAGATTGAGAGTCATCTATTTGATATTTGGGATGATTCATAATGTAATGTGTTCTTAAGTCTTTTCGATTCATATAATCTATAAGGGAGTAGGATAGACCATGATAGAAGATATTTCTTAGTATTCCAACATGGTGGTACGATTTTGGGATTTATCTTTCATGAATGTGATTGTATTTGATATTTTCATCATAGTGGATTAGATGATGTGTTTTGAGAAACAATTGATTTTTAAAAGTTGAATATTCCCTTTGCATAGCTCTTATGTGATATGAACACATTCCTATGGGGAATGGAACATCTATGTGGGTTGATATGGACCTGGACATAGATATTTGAGAGATATTTCTAAACTGATGTCTAGTATTATCTTTAGATATAATCAAGAATAAATTTCAACTAATTTTCACCAAATACTATATCATTTACTAGATCCATTTATAGATGAATTATAGATTATACCTTTTGAGATGGCTGTTTAGTTTATGATAAAACATTAATTTGGTGTTTATCCAATATTGTTAAATTAATTTTATATGGAATCAAATAAGATAAGAGATTTGAATCTGTATCTTATGGAATTGAACATTAATGAATTTATCTATCTAAGTGCCTCTCCTCATGCTGATCATATCTTGTTAAATAAATATGGTGAAATAAGATTAATAATATTCAAGGATTATATAAATCAAAATTATATTATAATGAAGAATATGTATCCACTACTTGGTATATAAATATTAATTGACAATTAGTCAATTTATTTGAATCAAATAGAATCCATAAATCATAAGAATATTATTCCTTTAAAAAGGGAATCAATGTAATATAATATGAGGAAACTGTACCTTCTACTGATGATAAAAGTATCTATTTGTTCTTTTTGATCTATCCTTGAGTAGAATCACTAAGGAATAACAATAATTATCTTCCCTATATGTTTTAAATATGAGATATATCAAAACACCCAACCAATATAAATAGGAACTTCCAACCATTATTAATTTCTTATATCTCAAGAAAAAAATAAAGAATGAGGAATATTGTATTTGGAGTATGGGAATATTGGTCAATATATTTCTCAATATGTACATTCCATTCTAAGTTATAGTATACCTCTATATAGTCTGTAGCTATTATCCATATCTCTATGAATTAACTCATAAATTTCATAAACATACATGTAAATGATTAATATTCCCCATGCATTTTATCATATAAAATTCTTAATTAGTGATCGTATAAGATGAAAATGTTTATAACATTTTCACTTAACATTAATCCTTAAAAAATAATCACAATAAAAATATGTATCACACAATAAAATAAACAAGTATTTAAGTAATGGTGTAGTTACAAATTAAGATAAACAAATGAAATACCATAATATTCATGAATTATGATATACCCTTTCTAAGGTACACAATGTTCATTATCATAATATATGACATGGACATCGTAAATAATGATGTTTCCCTAAAACACATGAAATTTCTATAGGATTTATGGTATATTCACTAAAATATTCCACTTGAATGAAATATATATATGATTTCTTTCATTTAACCTTATTCTATATCAAATAAGATAAATTATGAAACTATATTTAAAAATCCATTTGGATATTATCCAAAACATTTTTGGTGGGATAAAATTGAATTCACTATGTATCACATAATATGAAGTACCTTGTGAATACCAATCCAAAACACCTTTGGGATAAACTCTAACCACTTTTACATTAGATTTATATGATTTTATAAAACTCAATCCCCATTCAAACAACCAAAAAGTGAGACCTCATGGGGAATATAAATGGTGAAAATGAATTTAAATTTAAAAATTAATAAATAAAATAAAAAAAGGCTCTATAAAATAATCATTTATACTCAAGATGTAAAATGATGTTTTTTCATCTCCATAAAACACAAGTTTCATTGTACCAGTGTCCAAAAACTACATCATATAAATTCATGTATAATAATATTATCGCTCATCCCAATATAGTAACTAACCATGGGACATAACGTGTGATAATCCCATATATCCTCCTCATATATTCTAAATTATCTGGGTATATGCTAACTATATTGATGAACACATCACATATAATTCATATAGTTGTTAAGCACAACACATTACCCTCATCTAAGTTGACAATCACATCATATGTGCCTTGTTTTTATTTCCATTCATTATTTCTAAATCTCTCAATTGAGGGACCATATGTCACACTTAATATATTAGAGGATAAATATCATCATCATTGATCCTAAACTGATTACATAATCAATAGTATACACATCCACCATTTATTATCTATTCTACAAGGTTATTTTATGAAATAGTTCAAATTATAAATTTTCTCATGATAAATATCATTCCAACCTCAGGTATATGGATTCAATATTAAACAATAACCCCTAGTATAAAAAAGTATTAATGAATTACACACTATGTGATATAGATTATAGGTTATCTAACACACAAAACTCAGTTTTTACCTAATGAGCATATTATATCACTCAATAAAATATTTATACTAACTCTAACCTTAAAATTTTATAATAACTATTAATACTCCATGGAAATAATTGGTTAGTGATAATGTAAATTAATAAATGTTGAGTAAAGAATTATTTCACTTTATGATAAATATTTATATATATATAGTTTTAATGAATGTCTACATCATTAAATAATGATAATGTAGATATTTTATTTTATGTAATATGATACATTTAATATTCTTGAACACATTATGAATATTTTTACAAAGCCCTACAAAATAGCCCATTTAGCATATCACATATTTTATAATATAGTATTAGTCAAATTTTACCAAATCATTTAAGGGTTTTCGAAACTCATTTCGTATCTATGAAATTTTTCCCATATTATAACATCCTAGTTCCAGATACCTCCTAGAGGTGTCCTGTAATCGGTTCGTCACATGGACTCAAGAACATTTCCTCAACTGAAAGAGGCTGCTGACTAGATTCTAGGGCCTACTGTGTGATATTTGGGAAACTATTCCCTCATTGGTATAGTAACACAGCGGGAGTAACATAGATTACAATAGAGAAAGCAGTAAAACATAAAATAGTAAAACAGTGGAAGTATTAAACAACTGGAACACACACACACACAGACATATATATATATGATGCAAGATAAATATTTCTAATAAAGCATCCAAACAAGTCACAATGTAGTAATACAATACTAAACCAAATTATTATAGAAATCAAATAAAATTCTTCACAGCAACACAAGCCCCTGCTTGGTCCCATGCTCCCCAGCACCGCAACCCTCAAGTACCTGAAGTCGATGAAAACATTAGATTATCTATACTTGTAGTAATATAATCTATTTGGGCCTAATATCATGACCCAAATAGGTTTTGATACTAAATCTCAATAGGAAACCACCCAAAGACATGTGCCTAGTAGTCATTGAATATATATGATAAGCTATAATAAAAAAGAAGAAGTAAACAAAAATGCACTCAAAAGTAAACAATCATATAGTTTCAAGTACATTAAATTATCAGATATCATGTTAGTAGATAATCATAACTAGGGAACCCTTTGGGAAGTACTCACAGCCTAAACCCTCTGGTCCACCCAAAAGAAACACAAGAAACCCTCTAAGAAGTACACACAGTCTAACCCCTCTCCTTCAGCTTTTACACAGGCTCTCTGAAGAAGCACCTACCATCAATTCCCCCAATATTCTCGTATCATTAACTAAAAGGAGCTCTAGGGAAGCACTCAACATCCAATTCCCCATGTGGCCCTCAATGAGGAACTACAGACACTTTGAGGAATCACTTCCGTACATTCCCTATTTGTTATACAATTGTAATAATAAACATAAACTCTAGAGAATCCCTCAACATACATTGTCTCTATGGTCTACTACACCAGGTTTTCACTGCCCTATGTAAGTCAATCAAGCCCAGCGATATATTAAGGCCAAAGTATACCTCAGTAACTACTTGGATAAACAGTCTATAGAATAAAAGCATGTCAGATAGATAATATTAATCCATCCAATCAGCACTAGGAATGGAAAGCAAGCAGCCTCACTGGCTAAGAAAGACCAAATGATCATAAACAATACAATCATAGTAAATACATCAATAACATAGAAAAAACCCTATTCACATTAAAAAAACCTCTTCTAAAGAATATAAATCATAGCAGGCAATAAAATGTTTAAAACCTTAAAAACACAATACCCTGATCAAGGTTATTGGGCACTAATTCACATCTAAATCAAAGCCTATATACTAAAAGACACAAACCACCTACCTCAACGTAGAATGATCGATATATGCGAACCTCGGGCCTTGAATCAACCATAAAATATATATATCTATAAAAAAGTCTAAAAAATTTAAACGATGATAACTTGAGAAAGAGGAGAAATAAAGAGACGAATCTCTAAAAAATGAAGATCTTACTATAGAAATCGCAACACAATTAAAGTTAGTGGAAATAAAGAACTGGTGCTCGATCGAGGGCTCAGGGAAGGATCAACATCGTATGGAAGCTCTCGGTCAAAGAAGGTGAAGAAGAATAAACTTTTTCCAATTAAATGTTACCCCAATCCATTTTAGGAAAATAAAATACATGGCATGTACTTTAGAAGTACACCGTGTGTACTTGCCCTTACCATCCCCCACATAAGGTGGTCTCTTGGTCACCACACACTACTGTGTGCTTGGCCGTTATATGACCAGCACCAGACTACGTGTGGAAAAAGAGTACACGACATGTACATATAAGTACATGGTGTGTACTTAAAAAACATCTAGACACTCATCTTTTTCTAAAAAACACAAGAAAAGAAAAAAGAATACCTAAAATGAATATCCGGATTCATTCAAACATCCCTCCTTAAAGAAATTATTCCATGAATTTCCCCATCAATGTGGAGTAAATGAAGAATCCTCTAAAATATCTGTACACTATCATCGTACATAATCCTCCCTCTCCCATGTCTCATCCTATACTCACCTATGTTGCCATAGCACTCGTACCAGTGAAACAGACCAACCATAGAGAATGTCTGTACATCGATCAATAATCTTGATATGATACTTCTTAAATGAGGCATCCACCTCTAACACAACCTCCTCATGTTGAAAAACAACAGACGAGTCTGAGAATTAATATCGAAGCTGAGAAATGTGGAAGATGACGTGCACTGTCTGGTACCTCTGAGGTAACTAAAACTGATAGGAAGTCGGCCAAAATATCTCCAACACCTCAAATGGTGTGACGTACCTCAGTGAAATCTTACCCTATCTCCTAATCCTCATGTGTTCCAACCTCATTGTGACACACAGGAAAACCTAATCCCTGACCTGAAACTCTAGAGGTCATCTCTATTGATCAGTATAAGACTTGTGGAGAGACTATGCAATAGCCATCCTCATTTGAATCAACTCTATCTGCTCTGTTTTCTAATGGAAAAGATGAGGTACCATCATAGCTGCCTCTCCTACCTCCAGCCAATATAATGGTGATCGACATGGTCTACCGTAAAACAAAACATATGTTGTCATCAAAAAAGTTACTTGAAAACTATTATTATAGGAAAAATCAACAAGAGGTAAGTGCTTCTCCCACAAACCTCCAAAATCTAGGATGCATACTCGAAGCATGTCCTCAAGCCCCTGAATTGTACGCTCGTACGGGACATCTATCTGGGGATGGTATGCCGTACTCTGAAGTACATGTGTACCCAAAGCCTTTTGTAATCCCTGCCAGACCCGAGAAGTAAAACTATCATCTCTATTAGAAATAATGGAGCGTGGAAAACCCTGTAATTGTACAATATCTTGGATGTACAACCTTCCCAGCTCATCATCACTGAATGGCTCCATGATAATATAGAAGTGAGAAACCTTTCTGATTCTATCAATGAAAACCCACACTTCATCGTTCCCTTAAGGAGACCTCGGTAAACCTATCACAAAATCCATCACGGCATCGTTCCACTTCCACTCAGAAATGGGTAACTGCTTCCAAAGCACTGTTGGTCATTGATACCCAGCCCTCACCTGCTGACAGGTGGAAAACCTCATGAAAAAACTAGAAACATCTCTCTTCATTATTTTCCACCAATAATGTTGATGTAGATCACAATATATATGAGTGATGCCATGTTGAACTACCCAACCTGAGGAATGAAATTCTCACATCAGCTCCTCACGTATGTCCCTTGGAACCCATAAAGGCCATAAAGATGAAAGATCTCATCCTTGCCAATGGTTCATCAAAAAATAAGGTCCTATCTTGATACACTTTTTTATAGGACCAGACCCTCTGAATCTGATAGCTTCCTCATTCGTTCATGATCAAGTAGATTCAAGGTAACAACTACAGATGAAAGAAAAGTATTCCACTGCCTATTGGACACCTCTAGATGCATCTTAAGGAACATATCCATAAGCTTCCAATCACTTTTATCCTCCTGAAAATAATGTCTCTGAGTCCTCCTGGTCAACGCATCAACCACAAATTTGCCTTTCCCAGGCATTTAGGCAAGCACAAATTCAATGGGATGAAGGTACTCAACCCACATTCACTATCTCAAATTCATATCATGCTAAGTGAAGATATACTTGAGACTCTTGTGGTTGGTGAAAACCAAAAAATTATCTCTTATAAGATAATGTCTCCAAGAGTGTAAATCATGAAAAACTATGGCCACCTCGAGATCGTGTGTTGGGTAGTTCCTCTCTTGTGGCCTCAACTGTCGAGACCTTTATAGAAAAAATACTTCTCCATGCATAAGAACAGCTTCTAGCCCGATTACTGATGCATCATAGTAAACAATATTGCTCTTTATCGTCTCTAGAAAAACTAGTATCAGCACTGAATTCACCCTCCCATTCAGCTCTTGAATGGATAACTAACAAGAATCTAACCACATGTACTTCACACCCTTCTTATTCAAGTGGGTTAGTGGCAATACTAAGCATGAAAAATCTGGTATAAATTGTTTGTAGTAACCATCCTACCCTAGATTACTCCATACCTCAAAGACATTCTTTGGAAATTACTAGGAATCTAAATCTCTCAATTTCCCTGGGTTTAATTGTACCCGTGTCTCTGAGATAAGATGACTCATGAAGTGAATCTTGTCCATCCAAAAATTGAATTTTGAGAGCTTACCATATAATTGATTCTCTATCAATGTACTCAAAACAATATCAATATGTGTGGAATTGGCGTTTCGAGTGTGAGAGTACACCAAGATATCGTCCATGAAGACTACCATAAAAGAATCTTAGTCTGGATGGAACACTCGTTTCATCAGTTCCATGAAAACAGTAGGTGTGTTCGTGAGACCGAATGACATAAGCACATATTTTTAACGGTCATACCTTCTCTGAAATATTGTTTGAAGTACATCTGTTGGTCTAATACACAACTGATGGTAACTGGATCTCAATTCAATCTTTGAGAACACTTTTTCTCATTAGATTAGATCAAATATATCATTAATCCTCAGTAGGGGATATCAGTTCTTGAATGTCCACTGGTTCAATGTCCCATAATCCAAAAAAGTCCGAGGGTTTTATCCGCATTCTTTGAAAACAAAATAGGTGAACCCCAAGGAGATATAGTGGTTCATATGAAACCCTTTTCCTGCAACTCCTCCAAATGCCTCTTGAGTTCCTGTAACTCTTGTGTAGCCATCCTATAAAGAGGAATGGAAATTTGTGCCACTCCTAAAAAAAGATCAATAGAAATGTACTCCTCTAACATTGGAGTAAAACATGAAAGGTTATCCAAAATACATCCCTGAACTAATCCACCACTAGACAAAACTCAATATGTGAAGTTCCCTGGTCATCCAGATAAAGCATATAAATATGGTTTGTAACTCTTTCTAGGCCATGATTCTCGATTCCTTATCTTCTTTTCTGGACATCCCATTCTCCCCTATGAAGAAATAATCTTCCCTCCGGTGATCTGAAACTCACCCTACCATGATATCAATCAAAAACATCCTGAAAGAGAACTAACCAGTTCATTCCAAGAATGACATCATAACATGTCATCTCTATGACATAAATGTCACATAAGAACCAACACCCACCAACCTCTAGAGTGAACTCCTTTAACTTTTTTACACTATAAGTTCTTGTCCCCAATGTAGTGTCTAGCATCAAGAAACTAGTAGAAGAAAAGATACATAGTCCAAGACTCTCCACAATGGAAACAGATATAAAAATACGGGAAGCCCCTATATTGAAAATAGCAGAAGCTAAAATTGAACCAACTAGGATCGTACCTTGTACTGTTGAGGGTCAGGGATCCTACTCCTTCATGGTCTACTCATCACAAATGTCTGACATGCACCACTGACTTGCGACCCTTCTTGGAAACTATGAGATAATCCACCCTTTTGTCGCTGAAATCATGGTGATTGGCTATCACGGCCACAACCAACACCACATCCTGAATGGCCAGAAGAACTCCAGTTCCCTCATTGATGGGAAAATGGTGGAGTAGATCTAGAATGTTGAGTAATTGAAGAACCCGTTCCCACAAATTCTGGTGAGAATAACTGAAAGAATCATTGATGATGGCACATCTTGCCGCAAGATCATCACTCCACTGGATCTCTCAGGAAATGCGGCCTCGTATGGCCACTCTTCCTGCACTAGTAGCACACCACCTGGATTCTAGGAGAAGTGTCCTACCTCCACAGATCTCCACACATAGACTCCATACTGTTTTTCCATCAGTTATTAGGAGGGATACCAAATCTAGATGATGTCCTTCCTTGGCTCACAACTGCAGAATCCCTCAGATTGTGCTCCGTGATTAGTTCCAAGTTGACTATAGAAGTGGTGGAAGTCAACCTGAAGATGTTCAACTATGATCAAATGTCATTCCTAATATCATCCTCAAATTTTCATGAATAAGTAACCCATAACCTTATGGAATAGGCATGAAGCAATTAATCTTTGTGAATCAAGAAGAATACTGCATAGAAGAAAGAGTACCCTGCTCCAGTCTCATGAACTCTCGAGCTCGATCGACACTCTAGGTCTCTTGGGTGAAGTATTCATATAAGGCATATTGGAACTCATCCTACACCATAACCTACTGGCATCCCAACAGTGTGATAACATCATACCATCTCTTGGCGGAGTCCGGAAGCATTTATGCAGCAAGATTCACCCTTCCCAATGGAGGAGTCTCCAGATGCTCAAAGATTGTCAGCATGGATTCTACCCATGCCTCTACAGCCCAGGGTCCTCCATCCCTTGAGAAAGTTGGAGGATGTTGCTGCTGAATGACCCACGTATATTCTATCATAGAGGGGGATAGATGTGGTACTCCTCATAATTCCTGTATAGACCACATAAAGCCCTCACAGAAATGTTTGTCACCACCTATGTTCAGAATCGTAGTTGGTGCTAAGACTGGCACACCTGAAAGAACTATAGGTATCCTCGGATCAGCCATCTCTGGTGTCTAATCACTACCCTGTATCTTGAAAAAAACCAGAGTGTGACTCAGTGGCATGACTCTGCAAAGTCAATTTCCTACTTTAGATAAAAATTAACAAGGGAAGAAACTTAATAGTGTGATAAGGGAACATGAGAAATAAAAAATTAAATTTTTTCAAAACATAGATACATAGTATGTATAATTACTACACATCATGCTCCCTTATGCCATCAGATGGGCGCATACTTCTGCCAACCCAGGTCCTGTAACACCCGAGACACACATTGTGTCGTCCAAACACCTAACATGTACTTAAATCCTCTTCCCCAACCCATGTTCTTCTACCTGGTTAATCCATATAGTTCTCCTCAAACAAGTCTACATGGTGTGTTAGTTGCAGACACGGTGTGTACAAGATGAACTTCACCAACCTGTGTTGTTAGTCACACGACCGGTTACACGTCTCACTCTACCTGGTTTGTTTGTGTCATACATGATGTGTACTAGAAAGGTTTCACCGAACTGATTGATTTGCTACATGGATAGATACCTAGGATACACTACACATCTTGTTCAAACCTGACACGACATGTATAACATAAGCTTCCATCCACCTCTATCATTAGTAAAATGGTTTGACATAAGGTTTACACAACATGATGTGTACAACCGGCACACAATGTATTCCTCCAAATATATCTGAACCTTGTGTCTCTGGCCACATAGTCAGTGATACGGATAAAGACTATAAGACGTGCACATATAGTACATGACATGTACTCAAGAAAAAATGTTTCTTCCTAAAAATAAGGGAACATGGTGTCTATTCATCTTTACACGCCATATATTCTAAGTTATTTTGGGCATTACGGCTCAGAAACTACTCCGGAAAATAAAAAAACACTAAACTGAACATATTGTAGAAAATTCCAAACCGTGAGGGCCCATACACCCTACGAATCAAATCTAAAAATCTCATAAAAGTCATAAACATGGATAACAGTGCAGTGATCCAACAAATTCTATTTCATGATGAACTATAACACCTCAAGAAACAACATTTTGAATTCAATTAAACAAAACCTTACACAAACAATACCTTATTAGAAAGATAGTATTCTATCAAGGCATCTATCATAACAACATAAATATCTAAAACAACCTCTATCACAACAACATAAAATCACTAATTCACCCTAAATGGCATGGGTTGAATGCATGACATGTGATTTTTGACAGTGCCTATATGATGCATGAGATTGTGAACCCTCATATCATCGAGTTGTAACTAAAATGGAACCTTGATTATAACATCAATAATAGAACAAAATATTTGAATCATCCATTGATGAAATCAAATAAATTTTAATAATTTTAAAACCAATAAAAATTCAATAACGAGGTAAATTACCTTTTTCCTGTACACGGGTTAGCTACTCCCGGGCACAACTTATTACCAAGTACATATTCCATCATATCCCTAGCTATAGGCTCCATATATTAGATCAATAATAAAAAATTCCTCTGATACCACTTTGTAATGTCCCGATTCCAGAAGCCGCCTAGTGGTTCCCTGTACCCGGTTAGTCACATAGCCTCAAGCACATTTCCCATAACTCCAGAGGCTACCGACTAGCTGCGAGGGCCATGGGTGTGATAGTGGGGAAAATGTGCCCTCATTGGTAGATTAACACAGTGGGAGTTAAATATATATCAATATTGGAAGTAGAAAAACATGAAATAGGTAAACAGTGGAAGTAATAAACAACTGGATCACACACACACACACACATGTATATATATATGATGCATTATACATATTTCTAGGAAAGGAGGAAAAAAAGACACAATGATGGAATGAAATACTAATCAAAAGTAAAACTAAAACCAAATAAAATTCTCCATAGCATTTCAAGCCTCTGCAGGGTCTCATGCTCCCCATCTCCACAACACTCAAGTACCTAAAGTAGAAGGGTGGTTTCCCTTATCTATACCTACAGCAGTATAATCTATTTGGACCCAAAAGCATGGATGAAATAGTATGTGTGAATAAATCCCAGTAGGCAGCCACCCAATGATATGTGCCTAATAGTCAGTGAATAGATATGGAAGGCTATAATTAAAAAGAATAAAGAAATAAGGAAGTACTCGAAAATAAACAATCCTACAATTTCAAATGCATTCAATTATCATATATCAAGTAAGAAGCTAATCATAAGAAGGGAATACTCTAGAAATTAATCATAGACTAACCCCTCTAGTCCAAAAAAACAAACATAAGAAATCCTCTAGGATGTACACACAGTCTAAACGCTCTGGTTCAACCTTTTCATAGACACTCTGAGAAAGCACTCAACTTCAGTTCTCCCTATAGTCTCATATCGGTAACTAAAAGGTGCTCTGGGGAAGAACTCAACATCCAATTCCCACTATGGCCTACATTGAGGAACTATAGACACTATAAGGAATCACTAACATCCATTCCACTTATTGTCTCGCAATATAAAAGTAAACATACTCTATCAAGAAGCCCTCAACATCCATTCTCCCTATTGTCTACTACACCGTGTTCTCACGTCTCTATGTAATTCAATTAGGCACAACGATATATAACATCCATTGTATACCGCAAGAACAACTTGGCCAAACAGTTTAAAACATAACAGTGTGTCAGATAAATAATATTACTCCATTCAATCAGCACTACGAATGGAAAGAAAGCATCCTAACAAGCTAAGAAAGACCAAACTGTCAAAAAAACCCAAACATGGGAAAGACATCCATAGCTTAGAAATTAACCCTATTCACATTCAATTAGCCTTTACTCAATCATATAAATCATATAAGGAAATAATATGGATAAAACAGTAAACACGCAATACCCTGATCAAGGTTGTTGGGCACTTTGGCACATATAACTCATAATCTATCTACAAACATGCACAAACCACCTACCTTGGCAAAATATGATTGCTATATGTGAACCTCAGGCCTTTAATTGACCTATAATTCAATAGATCTACAAAAACGACTAAAACATTCAATCGAGGATGACATGATAAAGAGGATAAATCAAGAGACGTTGATCTAGAAGAAGGAAGAGCTTAGTGTGATGATCCCAACGCAATCGACGGTTGTCGAAACCGGGAATTGATCCTTGATTAGGGGCTCGGGGAAGCATCAGTTTTTTATAGATTCTCTCTGTCAAATAAGGAAAAGACAAAGACACATCTACCAATTAGACACGACCTTGGTCTATTTAATGAAAAAGAATGTACATGACGTTTACTTTCCCCTACTGGGCCCCACATAAGACGGTCTCCAGGTCAGTAGACATGACTGTTTTCTTAGACATTATATAGCCAGCACACGACCACGTGCGGCAATAGAGTACACGGTGTGTACATATAAGTACCCATCATGTACTTAAAAAATTTCCAAAATGTCCTATTTTTATCAAAAAAACCATAAGAGGGAAAACATACCTGAATAGAAGATCTGGATTTATTCAAATATATTTATGTCAATTCTTGATAAAACAATCCTTATAAATACTTTTAGTGGGTAACATCTATATTGATGTTGAGTTTGAATATTTTTTAGACATATGAATCATATTACTAATGTTTACATATTTGAACAAGTACTCCATCTCATTTAAATCATAGAATCAAATGGTATTATGTTAATAACATTGTTTCTAATTTATAACTATTTATCATCATTATTATTCTTGGAAACCATTCTATAAAAATATTACCTTGATATTTTTATTATGTAATATTACTATTCACATTAAACCCTTACAATAAATCCATAAACCCTTTAAGATATTAAGTTACATTCACTTTAAATAGTATAATAATTTATTTGAAAATTTTTAACTTCATTATGTCCAAACAGACACTGACTATATTCATGTAAATCACATTATACTCATAATATCATGTTGAGAAGAAAAACTATTTAATGTTTAAGAAATAACACATATTTAAATCAATAGGAATAGTAAAAAAATTGTTTTCATATCGTATACAGTATTCTTTGTATTTGGATCATCCTTCTAAAATTAAGAGTTTATTTTTATCTAGAGCATCATAGAATTTGGATTATTTAAAAAACTTTATAACTAAACAATAATCTCATTTTATTGATAAATTTGTTCACTATCAATATAATTTTAACATAAAAGTTAACTATATAAAACAATAATATATTTATTCTATTCTAATAAATATTTAACTAATACAATACATCAAACACCTCGATCTATCAATCTTTTTATCCACTAGTGGAATAAGAAAATTAATCTTACAATTTCTAATTTTATTCAACACTAAACACATTTATATTTACAAGATTTATGAACCATACAATATGTATCATATAGGATTCAAATTAAACGAAATAAATTTTATAACATTAATATAAGATATTGAAATTACATATATTTTCTCTTATCTCAAAAGGAACATTGGATAGTTCCTTTTAAAATTGTTGGGTTTATAGAAATTAAATAACATCCCTTCCTTCTATTTCATTAGTTTAGTTGGCATTTTGAACACTTCAAGACAACTCACCTTATCTTTTATCCAAAAGATTAAAATTTATTCTTCTGAACAATCATTATCACACATGAACCTAGAACACCCATGTTCCTCTTATAAATCCTCAACACATTTGTCAAGTAATGAAAAATATAATTAAACTCATTCTTATTATATCTTATAATGAACTATACAAACCATTATAAAAGGGAGTGTATAATGAAATTTATTGAAAAATAAATCCTATAAATGAACTAAAGCATGAAAAATTATCTCCATTCCAAATTATAATGACAAAATGTGTGAATAATGACATTACATATTCTATCTCACAATTATGGTTTTCCTTTTATTCCTCATACCCTTCATTCTTTAATTATTCTTAATGAATCATTTTTTTGGTTTTCTATAATCTTGTATGAATCCATGTAAATATGTTTCTTTTTCAAATGAGGTTCCTTGGTCAGAATAATGAGTATAGTGACTTCTAGTGAGACCATTATATTTTTATCAAAAGTATCTATGATTTATTATTGGATTGATACACCAGTAAATTTCATAAGATAGGGGTTTTCAAACATATGGAAATTTCATTATTTTTTAGAACAATTCTCACCTTGTGATTCCAAACAAGGAAATTACTTCCAATAAATTTATCCTTATCCAAGATAGATATCAATTTTAATCTATTCAATGATGATGATGTTGATTCCATTTTTCTATATTATAATATTTAATCAAATGAGTATGAGGTTGTGTATTTATTTAATAGGGAATTTTATAAAATGTTCTCCCATAAAAATGATTAACTATTTTAAAATCCCTATGACCATTAATATTCCAAGACCCATATTTAACTATGTGTTATGTTAAACTATAATTTATCTCATTACATAATTATTTAGTTAGGCCAACATACTACTAATATATTATATTACACTTAGATAGATCAATACTGTGTTTTTTCAGATCCAAATAATTGATAAACTTTTTTCTTTTTCTTCAATCATTTAAATATATTAGTTTAACTCATCTATGTATAACCCAAATTAAATATAAAACGTGAACCTATTCATATTAAGTTCACCCATTATATTTTTTTTAAATATAAAAATCTAATGGTACCCAGCTTTATCATAACCTACTAGGTTGGAGGATGGAGGTCTTATAAATTGTGTTCTTTAGAAAGAACCTCACACATTGTATTTTTTAAGAGTATTTAATCACATTATATTATCTCAATTTATTTTGGTATATTTTTTTCAGGATTATAGTGATTTATTTCTGAATATTATTCCTTATAACAAAACAATATGTGGAAAACATATTGTATTGTATGTTGTTATACATGACATTGTCTTTGTTACTCACCCAATACTAATAAATAACTATATCCACACATATCTAGTGGAATAGTATGACTATTTTATATAAAACACTTTCAATTAAATGCTTAAAATTATATTAAAAAACTATTTTACACATGGTTACGTGATGAGTGACTGTTCAGAAACCACAATATTCTATATGAAGCCTAATCCTCATGGATGATGAGTAGTTTGACCCAAAGTCCCTATATATATGAATACATTACCCAATATTTATTTCACTCCAATGAAAATCCTAACACTGAATATGTATATACTATAATTTACTTTCTTATTCAATGTTATAAGAAAATTCAAGAAGAATATAACAAATCAAAATAATAAATCAATTTCTATAACTAGAAAGTAAATCCATAGATAAAAGATTCAATATTTTTATATGTATTATAACTCTTTAAAATAAATCATAAACATACATGAACTATAAAAATTATATCGTTGAATAGATAATGGAATAAATTAAATAAATAAACAATTCATAAATGTATAGCTGAGATAAAGATTTATGAAAAAATCATAATTAGAGAAATTATCAACATTTTATAATTTATACATGCTATATGGTAAATAAAAAATTTAAATATATATATATATATATATATTTCAAAAATATCTCCAACATAAACTCTATTATATTATTCTATTATATATAACTCTAAAATATATGGTATTAAATGAAATATAATAATTATTATATTCAA
This sequence comes from Viscum album, assembly GCA_963277665.1. Taxonomy (NCBI): domain Eukaryota; kingdom Viridiplantae; phylum Streptophyta; class Magnoliopsida; order Santalales; family Viscaceae; genus Viscum; species Viscum album. The sequence continues at coordinate 574,783,019 of OY728151.1, forward strand.
ATATATATTTTTTAAATAATTTTTATAATCTAAATATCATATAATTAATTATTTTTAAACCATAATCGTATAAATTATCATACCTATAACTGGTATGTTAAATTAAATTAAAAAATAAGGCCTTTTTAATATTGAACATATAAATTTAATTATTATAAATATGACATAATTTTATATATACTCTCCATTATATTTATTCTTATTTTCATATTTTTAAACATTTTATAAAATAAACTTATAATTTATATAAAAAAATTTATTTATAAGTTAACAGTTATGCCATAAAAGTTTGAAAATTGTATTTAACGTAGAAATTTAATAATATGATATTGTTATTTAATTAATGTTTTCTGAATATCTAATTTACAAATTATTACTAGTTTGTGATTAATTTATGTACAAACTCCTTTAAAAATATAATAAATATCAAAAAATAAATTCACCTATAATTTATAAACACATTATCAATTTTATAAATTTATTCACAATTGGAAATTTATGAGAAAACTAATTTTTATTCATATCATAATCTATGATATGTCATATATTTCAACAAGTCGATATTTAACCATACAAATTTTAGCTATCATTTTTTAAGGGGCCATAAGGATTGTGATATAATAATATGTGTGAATATCATTAACCGAGAAGGGTTTGTTATCATTATGAAAACCAATATCATTAACTAATTTTATTTCATGATATATTATTTAAAGGTATAGATAAAACAAACCAAAATGGTCATGAAGCCTAGTTTCTTTAAAAAAATATACATATTGTGTAGAAACATGCAATAAGAACATAATGAAAATATTGAATTTTTTTTAACATACCCCTAAATATCTATAAATCTTATGAAACTCTATGGGATAACCTGTGGCCGATTTTTAAAAAGGGGTGAGATATAAATTCAAGTAATAGAATAAACAAATAACAACATAATGTAAAATAGTACATGTGTGCCAAAGGGTTAGTCTAGGTAACAAAATAGGGGAGACCAACATAATCTTGAGTAAGGGGACTTGATATTAAATGATGGTATAATGATAAAATGAGAATAAGGCACGACATTAATAATATAATAAAAATATTTCAAGACTAATTTCCATGAAAAAATAAAATGGTAGGAATATTAAAATATTTAATTATGGTTCTCTCAATGAAGCATCATTCTTCAGGCCACTCTTGATCTCTCATCTTGCCATGACTTCCTCCTTCGCCTGGGTTTTCCTCCCTAAAGTCCCCAGTTACCCTTCTTCCTTGATTTCTCTATCTCTCTCTCTCTCATTGGTTCTAGTCCCTCAATACCTTTCCCCATGAAGGCCTCTCTCTTGCTTCCATTTTGTGTTATGGACTCAAGTTTCACTACATCGTTTCTATTCGGATTCATAGTGATAGGCACACTAAGACTTTCGAATAGAAATTTGGTGGTTGAGGGTCTTATAGGCATTTCTTTTTTATCCACTTCTAAGATTTTCATCCCCCCCCCCAATTTCTTTTCTTGTTTTCATCCCCTAACTGTTGTGATCTTCTATGGTTCTGATTATGGTTCTATCCCCCTTCTATTTTTCACCTCGATCTAAGTTTTTTTGGGTGTTTACTTTTGGTTTTAGCATAGGGCAGTGCCTATATAGTGCTGAGGATAATATTAGAGAAGGTGAAGCGATGACAGGATGACCTATGTTCTTCCTTGATCATTCTTCTTCGATGTCCCCATTTTGGGGAACGAGTTCTCCATAGAGGAGTTCTTGGAGTTCATCTCACAGTGTTTGAAGAATTTGGTGGTTTCCCACTAGAGTTCAGTAGTGGTTCTGTGGTTTGGGGAAGGTGATGATGGTTTCACCAATGTTTTTATTCAAGGAGGTCAGTTTCGAGGGGTGAATTTGGTTTTATTCTGGTGTCTGCCTATCCCTAGTTCATCGTTTCATCAGTTGGTGATGGTTATCTGGATACGAATATCATGGATGCTATGTTCATGGTTTGGAATGGTCGGTGGCGACGAGATGAAGATTATGGATTCACTATTGAATTGATGTGGTGCAGTGGTTCTGGTGGCCTACATGATTTACGAGATCCTATTGGTCTTGATGGATTTTGATTTTTGAATTTTGAATTATCTATTACTGGATTCTATGATTATTGTTTTATACAATTTGATATTTTGAACTATTTCTGGTTCCCAATCTAGATGTGAATGTGGTTTATGAAAATAATAATAAAATATTTGGGGAGAATTAGGGTTACCCTCTAATCCTATATATGATGTGTCAAGGGATAAAAACATTTCCTAATAAATTGGAGAACTATATAGGCTCACCCATCATATCATGTACATGCATATGTTTTCCACATAGCTACTTAAGGACAAATTTCATCACATTTAATCATACAATATTGGATTATTGTTCACATAAATGGATTTCCCCAAAAAATTATATTATTGTTATATATATTTTAATATTTGTATGTGAAATTCGGTATTGTAATTAAATACACAATTTTTTGGCATGGAAAATCACATAACAATTTTTGCAGTATTACACGTGTACGTAGTTGTTCGTGGTAGTAATTGATGAGAGAAAATGGGTTATATCATCACATTGAAATTATAATGGAAGTTATATGTTTATGGGAAAACATAACCCAACTTTATAAATTGGTAATTAATTGGAATAATATAATGAAGTCCCTTGAATAAATAAGATAAAGAAGTATTCTCTTACTTTGTTATAGTGACAACTTTGGTAAAGGTCATAAAAATAGGTGATAAATGATCACTAATTAAGAGGAAATCAATTGAAATGTTAAGGGATATTTATTATTCCATCATAGCATAATAAAATTTGATTTAATGATTAAATACAATTATGGTTCTTTAATGGAAACGAATAGAGTGATCCCTTCACTTGAGAGTGTGTTTTCAAAAGCAATGGATAAGCTTCTTAAGATCACGTAGGAACACTTATGGGACTATAGGGAGGCAAGGTAAGATTGATATCATGATAAAAGGGTTTTGAGTGTAGTGAAATGGGAGTTTGGGTGGTTTTATATATAAAAGTAGAGTATAACTCATTATTAATTTCCAAATTTAGAATCTTGACTCAATATGATAAAGTAATCAAAACCAGTAACCATTCCATAGTTTTTAAGATGGTTTAAGTAATTGAAAATTTTATTTTAATATAATTCATGTTTTAGAACTAATATCATTTAAAAAATACCCATGGTGATGTGTAAGTGAGTCGTGTTAAAAATAATAATTTATTTTAAAACATTTAAAAATAAAATAGGTTTTATATGATTCATTAAGGGTATATAACACAAATCAAAATAACCTATAAACACATTATTCTAAAGGGTATTTATATATTTATTCATGTATACATTGTGTGGAATATCTTAAACTACTAAATTTTGGATAATTTTTTCTAACGTCCCAGACCTGGATGTCACATAACCAATGCCCCCGGCCCGGTTGGCCATATGACCTCAGGTTCATCTCCTCGTATTCTAGAGGCTTCCAACTAGTATTGAGGGATTAAAGGTAGTATAGTAGGGAGATTATACCTTCATTACATAGTAGTACAATGTATACCATAACAATAATAATGAGTAGTGGAATAATAGTACAAGAGACAAAAATAATAAATAGTGGAACCATAATAGTTAAATAAATAACCATGAAGTGGAAGGAATAGATAAGTAAATAACTGAAAAATATATCAAAAGGACATAATTGTAGCGTCAGATAAAAAGAGTCATGGAGTTTTGATAATTCATAAATTAATGAATAAATACACGAATGGCATATAATAGTATCAAATAATAAAATGAAGAAAATAACTCCAAGAGTATGTCGAACCTAATCGTAATCCTCAAATTTTGTTCTCTATATAAGAATAAAAATTCAACAACCTATAGAAGGTCATTTACCCTTTCCACATCCAGAAACAACATAATATTCTCAGGTTCCAAGGGAAGCCTGAGTAAGGTGGGAGATAAAAATATCATTATTCCTCCAACAGTGATATCTTCATGTAATCTAAATTGGTTCTAATAAATTAATAGTCTCTATTTATATAAAGCAAAGTAAAGGAATGTGGAATAAATAGATAAACTCTATCTCAAGTTCCTAATGGAAACCAGGTGGGTGTACATACTTTGTCCCCTGGCTAGTATGTCAGATCATGTCACTGTATATATATAATCATTATATATATATATATATATATATCTCTGTGTGTGTGTGTGTCTGTGTGTCTGTGTTGCGATGGATTAGGATGTAACTCTTAAACAACCAATACCAGGGGAAACTCTCATAGACTAACTAGTATCCCAACTCTAATATATCCCATGGTCTGTTTGTATACTTGTGTTGGCAGGTTGTAGTTGTAACCTAAAAACATCCATCACCAGGGGATCTCTCATGTTCAATCCCCTATCTCAAGATTCTTCCAAGATCAGGACGTAACCCAATGTTATCCATCACTCGAGGAGCTCTCACCTTCAATCCCCTAACTCCAGCTAGGAATATCAAATAGTCTACCCACCCAAGGTCTTTAATGGTCCCTTTCCTTCACAACCTATATGGAATTATAATTTATAATATATAATTATAAATAATAAGCATGTTCCCATTAAAAATGATGATCATAAGGAATTACATCTTATGTCATGTTGTCAAGAAATTTTCTAAAAATCCAATGCAATATCAATTATACCACATTAAACAAGTGGAACTACCTCTCATGTGTTCTTTAAACTATATTTAATTAATTACGGCTTCCTATTTAACATTTATCATTTAATCATTTAAAGAAAAAATGCATGGTTTCACTATCCATTAATCAATCATCATCATCATTATTATATATTTTATTCAAGGAGGTACAATAAAAGATAAAAGGTCCTCTAAAAAAAGCAACTCAAGGACTAGGGGGGTCTAAAATAGTGAATAACAAGGGAGTCATCATGAATTATATTCACACCCTCAGGCTTCAAGGAGGTGAAATTGTGAATGCAGGTGCCATCAGATCCAGGAATAGCATGAGAGGCAAGGTAGTGGGAGACTTTATTCCCATTTCTCCATGTATGTGTAACTTGAATGTTGCTTCTTAGGAGCTATTTCCATCTCCTTATGATGTACATAACCGACCATGGGGTGGAACCTCTGTTTTGGAGGGAGTCATGGATGATCCTCGAGTCAGTTTCTGCATGAGAATTTTCAATATTGATCTGATTACATAGGCTGAGCCTAGTGAAGAGAGCCTTGGACTCCACCTAAAGAGTGTTTCCATTACCGATGTGGTCCGTGAATGCAAGGATCACTCTCCCTCCTGAATTCCAAACCACTCCTCCTCCTTACCAGGTACTTGAGATGTAGGATCCATCTATGTTTCGCTTCAAACCATTTTCTGGAGGATTCCATCTTACCCATTGCCCCTGCATTCTATCTAAGGGAGGAGCCAAGTCGAGTCCAACCTGTAACATCCTCATGGAGGGGGCCTCTCGCCAGTTCTTGATCAGGGAGACAAAGTAAACCAGCAGGCATTTTGGTCTAACAATGATGTCCCTCCCAGTGGATTTAATCCCAACGAATTTTGCCTTGTTGAGGGCCTACCAGAGGCACCAACACCCAGCACTGAGAACCACATAACATGCCCTTCTCTCCAAACCTTTATCCCGTATTCCCTGTAACCACTTATCAATGAACGAAGACCCTCGAAGCTCATTAGAGGAGACTGCTGTAAAACCGCCAAAGCACTGCCACACCTCCATAGCCCACTCTCCCTCAAAGAAAAAATGATATGTGCTCTTCTCATTTTTTTTGTTGCAGCACTGACACCATGATGCAAGGATAATTCCCATTTTCTGGATGTTCACATTGGAGGGGATCGCTGATTTCCTTAATCTCCAGACCAGTAAATTGTACTTGGTTGGAATTCTGCTACACCACAGTAAATTATTCTGATTTTCCAGCAGCTCCTGAGAAGTGGAAATCCTACGAAAGTCCTTTGAGAAGAACTTCCTAGACTAGGACGGAGTAAACACACATTTTCCAGCTCTAAATTGATAACGATGGAGTCAAAAATCTCTTTCTGGCTCTATCCATCACATCATTAATGAAATTCGGGTAAGAACTTGCCTCCTTGAAAGTAATCGAAGGCCCGGGGCACCCCGGGAAACCAATCACGGAGCCCGCCCAATTTCTATTCCAGAAGGAAATGTTGGCAGCTCCCACTATCCAGCATGATTGTTGATGAATCTCTGAGACCAGGGGACAAGTCAAATTCCATAAGGGTGAGCCTTGGACGCTTCCATTTCAATAAAACTGGTTTCTTTGTGTTGCATGATCCCCCCCCCATAGATTCTGCTTCTCCACGATCTCCCAAGCCAGATTGTCGTGCATGCACTACACAGTACTCCCGATGCTTCTGACGTTGATGCCCCCTCATTAATAGGTCAAGCCACTCAGTCCAATGAGACCCAATGGCTCTTCCTTTCCGATAGAGCATCCCAAAGAAATCCGGCTACGACCCTATCATAGCTTTCATAACAACTTTTGGACAAACGTTGAAGCCATTGCATGCACTGGGATGGTAGCCAGAACGCTGTTAATGAGAGCAATACATCCCCCAAAGGATAAAAAGTGATTTTTTCCAGTTGAGAACAAGGCCCGTGATCCTGATCACCACCAGATCAAAGTCCCGAATGCACATCCATCCCTAGAATATTAGATATCCTAGGTATTCCGTAGGAAAGGATCCGGGCTGCATGTCCATTCTGTTGCACAGGGCCACAACCCGGCTCGCTGCACACTTGTTGGAAATGTACAGGTTTCTTCTGGAATGGTTGATCAGCTGACCGTTCCAGTAAAAGTACTCCTTCAGGATACTCTTGATCACCTGCGCAGATCGCTTCCCTACATTCGAGAAAATAATTGTGTTGTCTACAAACATTATATGAGAAATGTGAGGAAGGTTCCATTTTCTTCTGAAGGGAAGTAGACTACTAGTGGAAATTTCCCGGTTTAGAAGCCTGCTAAAAATGACTTTCATATGAATGAAGATACATGGATAAATCGGGTCGCCTTACCATAAGCCACGGGTTGTATTGAAGAAGCCTTGGATTTTCCCCATGAAAGAAATATCTAGCCATGGAGAAATAAAAATCTGAAAAGAATGTCCGAGAACTTGGGGGAAATACCCATTAGAGCTAGTACCATGTTGATGAAGCCCCACTCTAGTCTATCATATGCCCTGCTCATGTCCAGTTTAATGACCATATTTTAGCAATGGGTCTTGTAATTTAGGTCCCTTAACATTTCCTGTGCCAGGGAAATCTCCCCCTGGATTGATCTCCCCCTCACAAACGCGTATTTCTCAATGGAAATCCACCGAGGAAGATTAATGGCCAGTCTCATGTTGATGATGCTCGTTATAATCTTATAGGGGAAATTTCACATGCTCACGGGCCGGTAATGGAGAAGAGAGGAGGGGGATTTCACTTTAGGGATAAGGACTAGAGTCGTGGCTCTAGCAACCCGTGGGAGGGTTCCTCCTCGAAAAACTCCTGAATAGCAAAGACAATGTCCTCCTTAACAGCCTCCCACGAGGCTCTATAAAACGCTCCAGGGAAGCAATCTGGCCCCGGAGCACTCTCTGGGTCAAGACTCATCATGGTTTCGTGGTCCTCTGGCTCATCAGGGATCCCCTCCAAGAAGACGTTGTCCTGAGAAGAAACGTTGTTGGGAATTACCTCCTTAAAATCAGTCTCTCCGCCCGGATATCTGCCAGCCATTCTCGAGTTTGGGCGAGCCAAAAGATCTTCGAAAAATGAAAAAGCCATACCACTGATGGTATCAATGTCATCTGTATAAGAACCATCCTCAAGAATAATATTGGGCTTGATCATCCATATTTTATCCCTGATGCATGCATAGAAAAAATCCGTGTTCTTGTCTCCCTCTTTCAGCCACGTTATCCTAGATTTATCCCAAGCCATACATTTTTGTCTGAGAATCATCTCTACTAGACATTTCTTCTTAGATGATAGATATTCAAAAGTTAAGTCATCATACGCTTCCTTTAAGCCTCCTTCCAGGCGCTTGATAACCTGTTTGAGATCATCCATCTCTTGATCACTAATGGTAAGATCCCCTTCCCATGCTTGTATCCTCTGTTTAAGCCGCTTGTGCTTATTGTGAATAGCCACCCAGTGGTGGCCTTGCACCATCTCCCCCAATTAAGTACTTACCAGATAGTTAAACTCGTGATGGCACATCCATTGATCATAGAATCTGAACCGTTCGTGGTAGGTCTGAATGGGTTCCAAAGATAACAAAAGCGGTGAGTGATCTGATATCCCTCGGACCAGGTGATTGACCTTGGCATTCGAGAATGTGGTGATAGCAAGTAAATTAGTGAGACATCGGTCGAGATAGCTCCAACATCTATTGTTTCCTCTTTGATTATTTCACCATGTGAATTGGTCCCCAGAGTACCCAAGATCCATAAGTCCCTTGTTTTCCATGAATTGGACAAAGTCCATGCTCGCCCGACGAGGAAACGCCCCACGACCCTTTTTCTCATCTGGTTTGGTGATGATGTTGAAGTCGCCCCTACTATCCAAGGATCATCTCCTGGATCAAAAGCACTGAGAAATTGACATATATTTTATCTTCTCATGTGGTCACAACTTCCAGACACAAAGGACACAATGAAAGTGTGTTGGTCGCCTTTCACCTTTGTCATGATAAACTGGTCCCCAGCCTAAACCATATCTGCCACAACATCTCTATTCCAGAATATCCAAATATGCTAGTTAATTGGAGCTGCTTGCATGGATTCCTGCATTTTGATCCTGTGAGTGAAATGGTGAATCTTGCTCGGATTTTGTTTGCGTTCCAGAACCACAGCAATGAGAGCTTTGTGTTTCTTGATCTTCGAAGCCATGAAGTCTAATTTAACTCTTTCCCCCAAAACCTCATGCATTCCATATTAGAATGGGAATAATTGATGCAACTCCGGCACGGCATTGGCCCCAGGTGACTTGGTCTCCAATGAAAGGAAGCAACACTCCCGATTCTGAATCCTTCGCAACCTCAGCTTCGAACGAGTGCACACCCCAGAACCAAGATCCTGGAGGACCGGGGGAGATGAGAGGACAAGGGAGTGAAACATAAGGGTCTTTCCTCTACCCATGCTAGGAGGAAACATGGCCATTGGGTGTTTGCCTTCCTCCCAAGAAGCCTTGCTGAACAGCTCCTCAGGCCTAGATGAGCCAACCTCAACCTTATCACCAGCCACCACCACCAAGGTAGAGGGGTCAACTGGCTTGCCTCCACACTCAAGAAACCCTACACCAACAGGGACCTCCACTGCAGCCGGATAAATCAACAACAAGGTCTCCATCCTTCCCGAGGGAGACCGAATGAACAGCTCCACAATCCTACCCGTCGAGAGAATCTGGCGTGAACCAAAGATCCACTCAGATATTGCTGCCATCCCCGCAGGGGGATCTATTTGAGTATGGGAGGAGAGAGCCACATTGGACGGATCGACGACCTTCGAAGAGCAAGAACATGGGATTCACCCAGAAGATACCGAATATCGGGGATAAACCTCCTCCTGAGAAACCGAATTGGAGTAGATAGGCACAACCGACCCTCGGACTGGAGTAGCATGTCTCTGGACGAGCCTGCCCTTTTGACGGGGGGGGGGGGACTTGGAGCCTCTGCTTGTACACGTGTAGAGAATGCCCTTGGAGGGGGAAATAGGAACATAACATGGGAAACAATGGGTACACCACATCCTGAGACCACAGAACTGATCCTTGAACCTTCAAAGAAATATTATCCGGGATGGTAGAGGACAGATCTAGTTCCACACACATCTGGGCAACAGAAAGATCAGCACCACACCAGGTACTCTCGTCCATGCAGAGGACCCTGTCGAAGGAGTCTCCTATAGCTTTGAGAAAATCCCCATTCTGAAAGGCTAAAGGGAGCCCGGGAAGGCTAAGCCAAACCGCCGCCTGTGAACTGTCTTTGCCTTTGTGAGCTTCCAACGACCACCTTGCTAGGCTAAACCGCCACTGACCCACTCGACGGGGTGCTCTGCACCAGGCATGGACAGAATCTGCTTCTGAAGAGAAGACCGAGCTAATGGATAGGCGGTGAACCGCAGAAATCTGGGCCGACACCTGCAACCCCCAAGAGTTAACCCAGCGTTTGAAGATTTGAAGAGGTAGCTTCTCCATTCCAAATCAGGCCACAAGAGTCCATCTCAAGCCATACACAACCTTGTCAAACTCTGTCGCTAAAAAGTCCAAAGATAGGCCAGATCCATCCCGTGAAACCAACGGAGCCATCAGAGGAGCCTCTGAGTAACAAAGTTGTTGGGGGATGCAAAACGATCTGCACAACGCATCCTTGAAAGAGGTATCAGGACTTCGAAGACTCGTATGATGTCTGCCGGCCTATAAGGGCCGAGAAGGACCACCGGAAGCGGGGTTCGTACCTAGATCAAAGGCCGTCCGCACCGGGGAATCCAGATGGAATCTCGAATCTGGCAAAGGAATGGAGGAAATTTTTTGAAAGTGAGACGGTGCGTGAGCCGCGTTGTTTGGCACAGCGAGAGCCAAGTCCATGAGTCAATAAATTATATTATATCCATTAATCATTCCTATTTAAAATTAATCAATTAGTTTGATATGGTGAATTTTTATAAGAAATGGTCATGTGAAAGGCCATCAAATTCCTTGTAACTATTCTATTTAAAACCAATTCATTAATAAAATTAGTAATCGTGTTACTGCACTAGAAATCAAATACAAACCAAACATTTCCATTTTTTAAACATATATAATTCAATAAAAAGATATAATTTTCATGAGTAAAGCCATGTAACAACACAATTTCCCATTTGGGAAATTCAAATTCTAAATTTACTGTGAAAATTTGAATATCCAATAAGTACATTAATTACATATGTATCTATGACAATTACCTTTAAAATTTAAGATAAAAGATCAATTTGGTTCCAATCATTTTAAACAACTTGGTCAAAATGACCGATTTCATAGTGCCACACATAATTATTTCCACATATGGTATTTCTGAATTCTGGACACCTAAACATTATTTAATTCACATATCACAATGTACTATGACCAATTAGACAAGATGGAACTAACATATTTTTGATTCTTGGAAAAATTCAGTAAATATAACAAAATAAAGAATATGAAATGACAAAAATCAAATAAAAAACCATGCTACCACCGTCCTTTGGTCCATACATGAATCCTCACTTGATATCGACCACATATTTGACATAGATATGAATATTACAGAGATTCAATCAAATATACTAAAAATATGGTAAATGATCCTTAGTCTAAATAGATTATTGTATAGTGAGACTTATTGAGGAAATAAGTATAGGTGAGGTTAACTTATCCTTTGAATATCCAACAATCCCAATAAAGCGAAGAGTAGATGATAGAGGTGAGAATTATAAGAGATTGAGGCTTTAGTATGGGTTGATCTCAAAGGATAAAAAGATCTAATGGGTATTCCACTTGAATTAGGATAAAAAATAAAAATATACATATTGTTTATGTGTGGGAAAATGGAAATTCTTCCCAAAAAGAACACTACATTAATTTTAGGCACATGGTTTTCAAACAATGACCAACTCGTGCATTATGCATGTACCCCTGTTTTATGGAAGGACACACATCCATGCACCTAGGCCTACATAGTTGCAAACATAATCATGTGTTCTATAAGATCCCTTGTGTACATCTCCTTGGGCATGCACCCTGGGATGCATGATTTAGAAAAATTTTTATTCCTAGTCACAATTCCCATGTTCAAGAGCTACAAGATTTGATGATTCCCTCGACGCTCTTGTGACCTCTACAACTTGATTAGGACTCATAAATAAGATTCTTTATGTTATTAAAAACAAAAAACTAATTATTTGTACCATCATTTAAAATCTGAGTTATTATAACCTCCCTTACATATAGTAACTCATCCTTGAGTTGGAATTTTGAGGGTTAACAGGAAATTTCAATGGAGAGTTCTGGCCATTTATATCATGTTGCAGCTTCCTACTTCCTGATATTGTCATGTACTTGGAATTACATCCATTGAACTAGTATAAGAAGAATATACCGAAATTGATGTGTCTTCATACTCTAATCGATAGATTACACAAGATAATCCATGTAGGAACCATCCATATCTAGCTTAACCTCATCAGGCTGGATGACTTATGATGTGTATATATAGTATCGAAAAAGATGAGATACATGAAATAAATCATTCATAGATTAGTATATCTAATGAAGATAAAACTAGTAATCCATTGGTCAGATCTTCTTTACAACCCCAAATTTTCCAACAAATATCGTTGATAGATTTCCTTTCTTTTGAATACATCTATCCACCATCATGGGCGAGACTCTTATGAAAACCTAGAATTTGACCTCAAATTGCAAGATATTGACAAGACCTAATCGTATAAGACTTTTTTCTGTATTAGGATATCAATATGAACTATCATATCAATTGGACCTACTCTATAGTATCCTAGAAAATACATGGTCCAATCATTGGTAATTCTCCAACATCAAGCTACTATATAGGTGAAAATCATGTCCTACATTATGAGACATCATAGGGAACCATCTCAATGATAGCCTGAATGTTTTTGTTATAATAAAAATCAATGAGGGGGATGTGTTTCTCTTAGGAAACCCTAAATTAGAGGACACATTCTCATAACATGTCCTATATAACATGAATCATATGATCTATCTATCTTGGAGTCTGTGGGTAATAGGTTATTATCTTAAGTACGCACATAAACAAGGACATGTTACACCCCTTCCATAAATATGACATGAAATCAGAATCTCTATAATAAATGGTAGAATGATTCACTCCGTGATGATTTAATACACCTCTAAAGTACATCCCTCTTATCTCGTCTACCATGAATGTGTCTCACAAATGTTGGAAGTGTGAGGCCTTCATCAAATGATCAAAGAAAACCCACACTACATCATTGTTGATAGGTGATCAAGGTAGAACAATCACAAAGTCCATCAAAACATCATTCCATTTTCACATAGTAAAGGAATTTTTCTAAATAAGACCTATCAGATGCTAATGATTATCCTTAAACTATAGGTACATGGAACATTGGGTGATGAAATTGGTTTTCTAATGTTTCATGTTGGGCCAAGAATATTGGCATCGTATATATCGATACATTTTGGGGATGTTAGGGTGAACCTGCCACATTGAAGTGTGTAAATCCATAATCAATCACCTTTGACGTTTTCATTGACCCGTATACTACCACAGAACAATATAGTATCATTCCCATACACTAACCTCCCAGAAGATGTATAGTTGTCTGAGACACTTCTTCATCAGTTAAGGCCTTCAAGATTAGATAGCTATCTCAACCTTACCAAATCTAGGATAGTATATTTCACCTATAATGATGAATGAATATTCTATCCACGGTCCTCATGGACCTCAATATTCATCTCTGAGAATAATAATATAACCACCCATTCATCATTGAATTCCTAAACCTCCTATTTCGGAGTCTTTCTAATCAGATCATCAGCCATAAAATTTTCTTTACTTAGAGTGATGGTAAGCTAAAAATAAAATTATTTAAGTTACATGAACCACCTATGTTGACTACTATTTCAATACCACTCTGTGAATATGTATTTGAGGTATTGTTGTCAGTTAGTACCACAAAACACTCTCTCAATAAATATTGTCTCAAACATCATAAGGCATGCCCAAATACAATGAGCTCAAGGTCGTGTGTCGAGTAATTCCACTCATGAATCCTCAACTGATGAGAACATATGTAATGAAATTCTAATAATAAATCAGAACAACTCTAATACCAACACTTGATGAATCAAAGTAAACTATATAAACCCTTCCTAGATCTATATGAATCAGTATCAATTCTGAATTTAGTCATTGGTTTATCTCCTAAAAGTATTATTCACAAGCATCAACCCATTAAAAATTTAAAACCTTAATTTTTAATCCCATTTGTAGTGCTCCAAGGCATGAGAAATATTGGATGAATAATTTAAAAAATATATAAATCCATAATAAATTCCAAATATCCCTGACATTTTTGTGATACTCCCAAGAAAATGCATCCCTCAATTTCTATGGGTAAACTGAAACTCATGATTCTGAGATGATATGACTCATGAAGTGGGATTTTATGATATAGAAGTGGAATTTACTAAGCAACGAATGGACATAATGCTCTCTTGATGTATTTATCAAGTTATCAAGATGAATTTAATGGTCTTGTATGTAGCATGAATACACCAAGATATAGATAACAAAACTATCTATATATGAATATATATATATATCTTTGGAATCTTAGTTCATACGAGCAAAGAAGACACAATGTTTGTTTTTGGGTCTGAACAGTATAACCCGGTGCTCGTACATACTATACCAAGTCCTGAATGGTGTGTGAGGTTTGTAAAAAAATCCTAAAATTCAACTGATGATATCTCAACATTTATCCTATATTATAACACCCATTTACTACTCATATCATATCATATAGGTTTACTATTATTGGAACTGGTTATCGGTTATTTGAAGTATGATAACTCAATCAACGATGATCCACACAAAGACTAATGGTAACGTCTATATTCATGGAAAAGAGGACCATAGAACCCTGTGGGGATGTTCTAGGCTGTAAAAAGCCTTTTTCTTTCTTCTCTTATAACTTATTCATGATCCCTAGAGGCTCTTTATATTTCATACAATAAGGAGGAAAATTAATAGTTGATCTTGTTGGCATGATATTATTATTAAACAATCTTCTCACATCATAGGTGGAGTAGAGAAGTTATCTCAAAATACATATCTATAAAAATATATTACTATAAGAAATGTGGTAGGTTGTAACCCTTTGTCATAATTTTAAGGATTGGCCACCTATGTTGTCACATTACCCATCCTCAACTACTCAGGTGCTGATCGTGTTTCACAGAGATCCAATTCTCCCTTTTTCATGAGGATAATTCCATCTGGTTATATAAACATCACTGTCCTATGATTCCAATCAATATAAGAACTATTTTGAACTAACCATTTCATATCAATGATGAAAAAAATCATGACATTTAGATCATAAATAGGTTCCATAATAATAATAAAATTCCTATCTCAAGGTGAAAATTCAGAAAATGGTGAACACCCTCTCTTCATATACATAATGGTGTATCTAGTGACATAATGCCATGACAATAATTGATGTAGAGGCCCAAGCTCTTAGTGATTGTCTCAGATAAAAATGAATGAGACATGTATGTTTGAATTAAAGTAGATACTAATGTGAAGGTTACTAGAATAATACATCGTACAATATTTGGTATGACACTCTGCTCCTATGGCTTATGCTGGACTACATGAAACTTGCATGCACCGCATCCTTGAGTCACTGCTCAACTATCATGATCATGCCAACATTGTTAGAACTAAGAATTATATTTATGGTTGGATATTTCTTTACAACCACCTCATTAATATTGGTAAATCATATTCCATCTACGTGACTATTATGATCCTAATAACCCCACCCCTGACTGAGGAGTAGGTGAAGATCCCTAGTATTAAGTGATTATCAAGAATGTCCTACAGAAATGACGAATATGAGAACCATAAATGATGAACCTTCATAGAATGAACCTTAATTATATAATAGATTCATATTTGAAATTAGGTCATGTTTGACTATTTCTAAAATGGTTTTCATCGAAACTAAATGAACTATGATCATATGGAATAACACAACCCATACATAAATATTCTAGTAGTCATCAAAACATTAGTGGCTAGAGAGGGATAAAATAATTGTGGCTTGGTGAAAAGAGATTTGTATTGCATAACTAACACGAACCCCTAATATAGGTTCGTAAATTATCTTCATCTTCTTGCTCTCATATTCATGGTAAAGTTATATTCGTAGAGGTTGGCCGAATAATACACCCAAACCATGTATCTATTTATTTCTTCTTGAGTTATGACATCCAACAACTTCATAGATGATTCTTGAGGAATATATTATATTATATTAATAGTTATATTTTTAGGTTTCAGTAGGTTCTCAAATATATACATGATATCCTCAATGCAAGACTCCATAGCATGGGGTTCAACATCCCCTGAGAATGTTGGTGGATACAACTGCTGAATCTCAAGAGTCAACTCTACCATAACAGGGGAAAGTGGAACTCAGCCTCGAATACCCTGAAGAAAATGCATAAAACACTCTTGTATAAAGCCTTTAGTTCCCACATAAGGATCATTATGGGGAGCCAGAGGTGTCTCAATAAGAGGAATGACTAGTAACTCATGTCCCACCACCTCAGCAACATTATCCTCAATTACTTCTGGGTGCATGACTTGAGGGCATCATGGTGTCATAATTATGCAATACAAAATGAATTTATTAGTATATATTCAATAAATTTATGTGATTTAATTCAATAAAATTGTATAGGTACTAAAGCATTCATATAAGAATGAACATGCATCTGTGCCTACTTCAAAATACAGTTCCAGATGATAGAATTAACCAAAACATTCCATAAGAATGAAGAAACACCCACTAATAAGTCCATGATTTTTTCATATTATTGTGTTAGAAACTATTGGGATGGTTATTATCTACTTATAAGTCATTAACCATTTAAATGTGGGGTCATTTAAAAATTTAATGAATTTTAAATGGTTGGAATAAATGATATTCCATTTTCATGTCCATAAGGGCTTAAAGATCTTATAAACCAAAACATGGAAATCACATGGATGTAAATTTAAATTAATATGTTATTATAAAATAATATAAACTAAATTAGATGGGTTGAACATAGATAAATTCAGTTTTGTAGTAAAAAACTAATCATACACCTTATGAATCAAAATGTGAAACTCCCTTATCCCACCACATATAAAATTCATGATCCTGCAAGAGAAGTCACCCCACATTAATATATTTCACAAGGTGCATTTTACATGAAAAAAAATCTCATTGAAAATCAAACATTTCATGGAATGTTCCATGACCTTTAATTCATTTTGTGTCATTGATGATGCGTGATCTAATACATAATAATCATTTTATTGAGTCAGGGTAATGAAATCATAATTCCAATAACATTACTACCAATCACATAAAAATACATGTGAATTATCAAATAGTAGAATGATGTCAACAATAATAGTCACAAAAAGAATAATAATGATAATTCCAGAAACATGGCCTTTACCTCACACATTGGTTAATGACACCCAATCATGGCTTCTGATCATGCCTTAGGCATTCCAAGTCACTATTCTATTGTATTTTGATATTAAATCATGATTTTAACCTCATATAATTCTGGTTTGTGACATCTTAGACCTAGATTCCACTTCATCTATGCCCTAGGCTTAGTAGGCTACATTACCTCAGGTGCTTCTACTTATAAGCCAGAGGTTGTCGGCTAGAAATGAGGGTGTAAAAGTAGTATAGAGATGAGACTATACCCTTATGTCTGAGTATCACAAGTGATATAGAATATAATTGACAATAGTGGAATCATAGTACAACAAATAGAAAAAATAAATAGTGGAATCCTAACATTTAACTAAATATCCAGGAAGTAGAATAAATTGAAAACTGTATAGCTGAACAACATAAAAGAAGGCCAAAACAGTTGTGTTTGATACAATTATCCCTTGAATTATGATAATACATAAATGAATGAACATGTTTAATCATGATTTACAGTAGTAAAAAAAGATAAAAATCATGAAAATATCTCCATGAGCATCTCGACTCAAATTTTGATCCTTTTTTCATAATCTCTAGTTGTGTACAAAAATTCCATGACCTGTATAAGATCCTTTACCCTTATTAGTACCTAAAGAAACATTATATTAATCAGTTCCAAGGTCAAAATGAGTATGGTGTGAGATAAATATCTCATTAGGGCAACACCAATAGTTTCTACATCCAATCCAAGTAGGCTAATTTTAAAAAAGTGTCTAGGTTTATACATGAATGGAATGTAATGATGAATAAATATATAACCTCCCAATCTAGTTCCTAAAGGGATGTTTTCAAGTCTACCTTCATTATCAAATATATGGTTTTTATGATCATGTCACAATATATATAGTATATATATATATATATATGGGTGTGTGGGTGTGTGTGTGTTGGGATAGACCATGACATAACTCTAAGACATCCAATAATAGTTGAATCACTCACGATCTAACCCTTTTCCGAACTCCAAGAGCTCCGATGACCTCTTCAGATACATGTAGTTTCAACACTGGGATGTAAACCAAAGTAATCCATCATCGAGGCAGTTCTCAGGGACAATCCCCGGCCCTAGCTATTTGTAGGATTGGGATGTGACACAAATACATCCATCGCTAGGGGAGATCTTATGGTCAATCTCATAGCTTCAGCTTGGAAGCTCACACTGTATCTCCATAGAAGGGCTCTCACAGTACCTTATCTTGACTGCCTATATAGAATATTAATTCATATTATATAATTATAAAAAATAGTAATGGTAAAATTTAAAGTATATGATTATAATTCATTACCTCTCATGTCATGCTCTCATGCATTTTTCATGAAACTATGGAAAGATCTAGTATACCTCATGACACATTAGGAAAACCTCCCATGTGTTATTTAACCATATTCATGTCATTATAGTAGTCCTATTTAACATTTATCATTGACTCATTTAAGGAAAATTTTTATGGTTTCACAATCCATTAATCGTGTCCATTTAAAATTAATAAATCCATTTCATATGGTCCATTTTTATAAAAAAAATCAAGGGAAATTTCATTCCATCACTTGAAACTATTAAATTTAAAACCAATTCATTAAAGAATTTAGTACCCATCTTACACTATATTTCCCATACCTGAAAACCCATTCCATTTTCTAAAACATGGAAAATTCCATCATAAATAAAATGGTCAATAGTAAGTCCATGTAACAACCTAGTTTCCAATTTTCAAAATCTCAATTTAAACTGGGCCAATCCCCATTGAGGCACCCTGTAATATATTAATAACACATGTATCTATAGAAGATACATTTAAAATTCTAGATTAAAGGTAACATAGACTCCATGTATTTAAACCCACTTTACCAAAATGTCCCATTTCATGGTGGAATAACAAAGTGGGTTTATGTAGGGTATGAGTGAAGTAGAAACACCTAAAAAATGTTCAAATCACAAATCTCAAGTCACTAGGGTTTATTCAACCTAATGTAACTAACACAATTTAGATTCTTTAAAAAAGTAGGAATATGGTTCAATAAAATAAATACAGAATGACCAAAACTCAAATATAAAATTATGTGACCACATACTAAAGGTAATAGATGAATCCTACCATGATATCAACTACAAATTAGATGCAGCCTGGAATAGATCTGAGCTTCAGTCCCATTCCCTAAAAATAGGGAAATTGTACCTACATCTAAATACTATAAAATATGGTTGGATTTACGGAGGAAAATTTATATGTGATATTATCCATGCCTTGGGGTTCGAACGCTTCCAAAAAATCAATGATCGGATACAAGAGATGTGAGTTGTAAGAGATTGAATAGTTAACACGGTTTGTGCTCAAATGAGAAGAATAGATCTAGGATTGGTTGCTGGAGGTAGGAGAAAAGGAAAATTATACTTGAGGACCAAGTGGGGGAAGTGGTAATTTTTTTCCAAATCCCACTATGCATGGTTTAGGTGCACAATTGGCAAACCATATGTTAATCCTCTTCCACAAAACTACAGCCAGTCACATGACCATGCACCTAGCCCTGCATGGGTACATGAAAATTGGGCATCCTAATGTGTTCCCATATCTGCAGCCACATGGCTGTGAATCATAGGTCTCATGGTTTAGATAGACCAGAGGACCTAATTTCTAAACCCATTTTCATGATCACCAGGCTCCGAATGAGCTTCGTACACTCATGTGACCATCATGACTTGATTAAGACTAATAATTAGGTCCATTTATGGTATTTAAAATAAAAAAAGTAATGTAATTTACATTCATTGAAAAGGCGGACTCTTACATTTTTTATAGACTGTTAGCGACAATATGTTGTCACAAAAATTCATTTGCTATTGGAGGCCATCACTAATATGTCGTGAAAAATAAATAACGTTGTAATTGATGTTATTTATGACATTCCATCACAGATAGTGGTTAATTACGATATATGGATTTTATGTTTTAAATAATTTTCCAAGATTTTTTGAATAAATAATTATGATAGAGCATCAGAATTGATAATTTGGGATAGACTGTCCATCTATAAAAAATAATAGGTATTAAAAATATATCTAAATTAAAAATATTTAAAAAATTAAAAATAAATAAAATTTAATTAATAATTTTTTTAAAAAAATACATATCTTAAGAATAATTTAAATAATAAAAAATTTAGAATATTTTTAAAATTTAAACAATAAATTTATTCATAAATAATTTCAGTAATTTAAAATAATTAGATTAATTAAACATCTATGAATAATTTAAATAAATTTAAAAATTAAATACATTCAAAAATTAGTAAATTAATTAAAAAGTTAAATATATTTAATTATATTTTTAAATATATTAAAATTAGTTAAAAAAATTAGAAATATTAAAAATACATTAAAATAATTTCAAAAAATTTTAATTATTTAAAACTCATTAAGAAAATTTTTAAAAAATATAAAATAATATAAAATATACTTAAAAGTAGTACATCATTTCAAACATAATATTTTTTTCATTCCAAATTAAAGAATAGTCTTATAACATCTGAAATCATCAACTATCAATGGGTGGAGTAGGATTACTTGATGTTCTTGGGAGAGGAAACATTATACCAATTCCACGTGCAAGTTGTCACATACACATCAACCCATTCTCATCTCTCAGACTTTCTTCCTCATGCACCTCTACCCCCATTTTTTGCATCTGCATTATCATCTCATAATGAAATATCAACCTCTTATCATATTGTGAAACGGATGAAGGCATCGATGATGACTCTCCATGAGTTCTGTTTTATCCCATTGATTCCATCATAGAATAACAAAAATAATTCATAGGTGTCATTCGAGAACCAATACCAATCATCCAGCCTTTCTTGATACCATACAAAGTCTCTGTTATCGAAGACAACTCATTGAAACCCAAATCACCATTGGATTCTTATTTTGTCCCATATTAACTCTCCCCTAAATGATAATTCACAACCTTATATGCTTCCTTTAAATATAATGACAAATTAGAATAATAATAAAATTAATATCCAATATTTTTTTTAAAAAATACAACCCTCAATATAGTGTTTTTGGTCGCCTAAAAATTCTCTTATATAGGGATCAATATATATATTCTCATAAATATAATACTCTTTAATAGATACATCAATACCATCTTGTATAATATAAAAACATTTTATAGTTAAATTATATATATTTTAATAAATAATATAACTTACCATACGTCATTGATGTATGATAAATGTATGACTTCTGGACTGATATGTGGCCTCTTGATTTACCTGGCTCTGTCATCCGCATTATGACTTCCTCCAAAAAGTATCTCCTAACCAGAAGGAGCATAATCCATCTCATATATGAGATGAGATATATTTGGGGAGATGATAGAAGAATGACTAGTCAAAAAATAGTAGCACAATCTTTCTACATTGGTCTCCTTTTCAGGTTGTGTAAAAAATGAAGAAAGCACTCACATATACAAATATCCCTGTTTCTTGGATAGGACCTCCCAAACTATCTTGAATAAGAAAAAAATTATATAATACAATTAAAAAAAATAGTCTAGTAATTAAAAAAATTTATATTAAATTATTTTATAACATACGATCATGTGGTCGAACAATGAGTGACACACTGAAATGGGAACTATGTCCCATGACTCCCATGGCTCGAAACAGTAATTTATTAGAATCACACTAGCCATCCCAATAGCTAAATTCTAAATGATATGAAAATAAAAACAAATATTCATAAAATTATAACTGAAATTAATACACAATGTAAATATAATATAATTATCACAAACAATTAACCGCTCCTTTTTTAATAATTATAAAAAAAGATGGTTTTCTCTCTAGAACATGATATAGAATCATAAACCCTGAACGAACTCACCCACTCTTTATAGAAACGCTAGGCTGGCAATCAGATAAATTTTTCCAATCAATAGGATGTCTCGAATCAGTGAGAGATTGAAATAGATCTTAAAAAATCTCCATTCATATGAAACAAATATTCATAACTGTAATAAATTTTTAATAAAGACATCAAAAATAAAAAAATAATAAATACTAGAAAATAATAATCTTACCTATAAAATGTTTTTTATACAAATATAAATTATAAATATCAAATTAATATGAAAATATAATTATTACCTATAACTAAGGAGCAAAATGTTATACATCAATATTCATCTTCTTAATCATTTTCATCCACATCAATTTCTTCATCCTCATCCTCATCATCGTCAACATCCATATGACTTTTAGTTTCATCCACCCTTATTAAATCATCAATATTTTCTATATCCTCAACCCATAACTTGGGAGTTTCCTACTTGATATTTATATCTCATCAAGTAAGAGATATATTTTGAGATGTTTCATTAAAATATTTTAAATTTTTATCATCCCAAAAAATATTTTCATTTTCAATAAACGTATTTACAAGTGATTTCATTTTTATCAAACTCTAACAGTCCTTCAAATATATAAAAATTTATATAAATTTTCATAATAAATATGATGTGGATGATGTGCCAAAAAAGTTTCATTTGATTCCCGAATAATATTATATTTAATTTAAACAACTCAATGTTATAGATGAACTCTCACCCCATGACGAGTACCAAACAAATGAAATTTAAACACTGTTTCATATTCTTTTCATAGATAACATAACTCAATTATTTCATCTAGCATTCCAAAAAAGTAAACATTACATTATTTATGATGGTATCCTTTCAAAAATACACAACTATTCATTGATTTTTTTGAGTCTCTATATATGGGTCTATCGAATCAAAATCCATTAACTATATACCCATTATAATATTTTTCCAACATCAATGTAGGGTTTTTGAGCACACATAATGAAATATAAATTTTATTTTCATTTTTTTTCCTATAGAAAATAAAAATTACTAATAATAAATATCATTGAAAATATGATTTATTATTACATATATATTAATATAAAATAACTAATGAGAAAATCTGATAAAAAACTATTTTACATACCAAATTCAGATTTAATAGTAATAAATTTTGTAATAGATTCATTTTTTCTCATCTGAAATCCCAAATATAAGGCCTCCTTAATAAATTTTAACAAATTTTAAAATTGAGAAGAATATGATTACTTATTTGGAATATCATTTGGAGTTTTTTAGAAATAGAAGGGAAACACCCTTAGGTACTAAATTATTAAATGATGTGTATTAAACCAAAAAACATAAATTTTCTACTGAATTATTTTTTCCATGTTGACATCAAAAAAATATAGTATTTTTGAAAACCAAACTCAAAATATTAAGTCTAACATTGTCAATCATTTCAAATATCCTACCATCATATTTCTAGTACAGACATTTAATTGTTCCGTCATAAGAAAATATGAATTTAATGATTCAAATGATTTATAAGTATCATCACCTACAATGTTTACATGATATATAATAGTTCTATTTATATTTTCATGATGATTTATAAAATCACTGTCGCGTAATAGAAACTGATGTCTAGTTCTGGATCCTACATTTTTTTCAAAAACCAACCTAAATAAGAATAATTATTACTGATCACAACGGCTTATTGCAAACAATTATATTTTAATACCATTAAATATTCTGTGAAATATTATCAGACAGAGGTGTTAGGTTAGCATTGGATTACAGGGCCCGTAGAGGCTAAAAGCATATAGAATGAAAATATTAAATATATTATATAATACACATGTTATTTTTTGAAAATAATTAGATGTCTCTCGAAAAATTTCGTTTATGAGAGATCAAAGACCAATGATGGGTCTGGGATATAGGGTTTACTCTAGGAATGACCTAAAACTTCTGAGCATTGGGTGTTTAGTTACATTTCATGTGAGGGTAATTCAATTAATATTTTTTTTATAATTTCTTAATAAAATTTAATTTATCTTTCAAACTATGTGGCGTATGAAAAATTATAGACCACTATTTGATCAATGATTTTGGGATTACCCTATGTGTGATATTGGATTTGTGAGTGTCAGGTGTTTAGTAACGTCACACCTAAGGGTATTATTTTTAATCTTTTAATAATATTATTTTTATACATACATATATATTAAAAAAATTATAAAAAAATTAATACGAATTATTTTAATTAATTAAAAATTTATATGAAATATTTCAAATTTCTAATAGAAATTATTTTTTTTATTCCATGTGTTCGATAAAAAATTTTGTATTTCATTACAAATAATTATTTATTTTTTAATAGTTGTTAAAAAAATTTGTTAACGAATACCAATTATGTATTATTAATATCGAAGTTTATAATAAATATTAAAAATATATATCAATTAATCATTTTTTTCTTTTAAAAATCTTTATCTATTCATGTAATTTTATAAAATTTTTAAATTATTAATAATAATTTGTAACTATGACTAATATTTAATATTTATTAATAATATAATCCAAATAGTTAATAATTATTATAAAGAATATAATAATTATTATTAATTATCTAAATTATTATTACAAATTTAAAAATTATTATATGTATATCACAATTTCTTAATTAATAAAATTACATAAAATATATTATAACTCATATATAAAAAAATAAAAAATATAATGTATTTCTAAACATATATATATATATATTATACCAATTTTTACAAATTGTCAATTTTTTTATAAATAAATTGGATTATATTGAATTAATAATTTAAATAATATAATATAATATTTAGTTTTTATTTTTGAGTTAATAATTATTTTGAATATATATTTATTTTGAAATAATAATTTTGACAACATATACATTATCATAGTGGTGGATATTGTGTGTTTTTAAAAAAATTAAATTATTAATGCTAATTATTTTAATTATTATGATATTTATATGAATTTTTTTGATTTCATAATAGTTTTCATATTTTTTATAACTTACTTAGAAATTATTTTTAATATTTTATAATTATCACTAAAATTTAATGTTTATTATTAATAATAACTCATTCATTATTAAATAATCTCAATTATTTAATTAATTTTACTAATTATTTAAATTAATAATACATTTTCCATAATTAATATTTTTTAAAATTTTATATGTCTTCATATGTTTTATATTTTTTTAAAATGTATTCCAAAACATTATCCTTATTATTTTGTACTAATATTTTAATAAATATTACATATTTGATATTTTTATTGTTTTTCATAAAACTAATTATTATTCGTTTTAAAAAAACCTTATTAATAATGTTTTTTTAGAAAAAATTATTTAAATTTATTTTCTCATCATTATTAATAATTAATCATTTCAATTTATTTCATATGATTAATATATAAAAAAATTTCATAATCAAATCTATTTACATCATATTTATTATTACTCATTTTTTTAAAAAATAAACATAACAAAACTATATAGAAACTGACACGACTGGGTGTGTGATCACAAAATTTGGGAACCAGGACACATAAAATTGATTATAAAACCCAATAAATGGGAGAAAATTGAATAAATTTATAATAAACTCCAGAAACCCAAAAACACACAAGAATAAAAAATTCCTAGGTTTTGACCAGACCATCATATTACCAAATGATTACAATCTTCCATTATATTTAAATAATTATCATATTTAAAATAATAATATAAAATAATAAAGATCTATTAACCCTAAACGCCAAAAAAAATCTACTAAATTTGAATATCAAACAATGAGAAATATCCCATAAATCAAATTAAATCAACTCATGTGGAACCAAGACACTCAAATTGGGAATAATAAATTTAGATTAACCCAAAATGTAATATAAATTATAAAAAACTGGTTAATTAATAATACTATTATTTTTCAAACTATAATACAATGAATTTATCCAAAATTAAAAAAAATGACGAAGGATAGAGAAGGAGTCCATACCTAGAATATCTAAGCTGAAATCATCGAAAAATTTATATAAAAAAGTGTCTTTTTGATTTATAGTGGGGGGGAGACTAGGTGGATTCTATCATGGTGGTTTAGGATAGATAAAAATAAATAATATGAAGAAGAAATAAGGGTGTGATGTAACTAAATTGAAGGTATATTGTTACAGATCAATTGTAATTGAATTAATACCACCTCAAAATGTTTTTGTGTCATGTGTATTTGTAATGGGAATTGATGCATGTTTTAAATAATCCAATCTTGAAAGGATTTTATGATAGACTTAAGAAACTATTGAAACATCCTTTCACAAATGTATTAGGTGTTATTTAGTCAGGAATCGACAAAAACTATTTGTGGTGGACGTAATATTCTATTGCAAATGACAAATATTCGCGATGTGATAATACATCAGTTGGATATAGTTTGCAGGAAAAGGATATTTTTGATGGGGAATTTTTGCATAAAAAAATTCCCCATCACCAATTCCAAAAAAAATAGTCGTGTTGCATCACTCTTGGGTCATTATGATATTATTCTATACACTGTATATTTATGCGATTTTAAATTTTGACCCAAAAATTGATTTCTCTCCAATGATTATAAACAATTTCATTGGATAATTTAAATATTATGATTTTAAAAAAATATTGTTATAAAAACAATTTTTCATCTAGGGGAATTTACCCGTTTAAATCAAAAATCAACATTCATTGAACAATACAAGGATTTATTTCAATAACATCTTTATAATATTTATAAAATATCTTTTTTACATTAGAAAATTATATTATCATTTATATTTAACAAATATTATTTAATAATATTATTTTATGAAAAATATTAATTTATTTAAAAAAATCTTGAATTTATGAAAATACTCTTTCTGGATGCGCAATACATGTTTCCAAAAAATATAATTTTTATTTGACTGTATGAAAATATATTTTTATCAAACTCATTATATGACTATTTAAAAATTATTTTTAAAAAATGGAAAAAAATGACAATTTCTTTATTAAAAAAGTGCATAAAAAATTAAAATTTTACAGTAAAAATATTTATCTCTTAATTACAGTAGTGAGATCCTTATGGGTATGGAGTGCGATTGTGAGATTTCAATAGGGTGGTTTGGTGTGCACGTCTTGGGTTGTGATCTCGATGATGTTGAACATTTCTCATAAATAGTTTCTTGCATGAAATATTTTTTGAGTCTAACCATGGGATTGATCAGAAGAAAATACCAGTGATGTTATCTCCCTCCGAATGTATGATAAATGGGAATCATATGGTAAAATACTACTGATCAAGACTATCATATTTTCTATCTATATCCACTGAAATTTATAATATCACTTATAACATACTACTTATATGATCACAATTTAAAAAATATATAATGAATGCTTATTATGCATAACATTCTTTAAAATCTTACAGGATATAATATTCAAATATAAACAATGTTGTTTACGTATTTTCTTTAACCGAATTACATACTAGGTATTTTATTTTGATCACAAAAGGGAACGTTATTTATAAATGTTTAGTTCATTAAATTATTCCCCCATTCTGAAATTCCACCCTAAAACCATTTATTTTATACACAAAACTAAGGAGGGTAATTTTGTTTCCCAATAAATATTTGTTACCATGTTTCTTCCGTGAACATGTGGTTCGGTCATAAATTTTTTACCAAGTGAATTTCCTTGTTTCCAAGATCATTTATATATGAACTAATATCTTCACTGTCATCCCCTCATATGAAATATATTTTTCCAATGGTACACAATATATATTTTATTTGTTTTAGGGGTCCATGATGTACTTTTCTAAGAGGAAGACATGGAATACATCATGTACTTGACCTAGGTTATGAGGGATTGCATGTCGATATGTCATCAATCCGATTTGATCAAGGATCTCAAAAGGGATGATGTATCTCAGAATAATCATTCCCTTCTTTCGAATATTCACGAATTTCTTCCACAGAGATATTAATTTGAACACCATATCTCTAACCTCAAATTCCAATTTTGGTCAAAGATTATTTTCAATTATTTTCTATCAAAATTTTATAGATTTATTATTATGATGAATATATTGAATCTTATTTATCATCTCATAGATAAAACAGGTTTAATCCACTTTTAATCTCCATCCTCAACACATTATATCAGAGCCTGTGACCTCTTCCCATAAATAGCTACATAAGGATCCATTTAAATGCTAGAATGGAAAACACTGTCATTGATAATCCTACTAGGATATGTTATTCATCCCAACGTACTTGTATAATCTTATAAAATGGTATTTGTATATTAACTAGAGTCTGAATGGTCTATTCTTGTTTTCCGTCTATCTAAGGGTGATATTTAGTGATAAAGCTAATTTCTATATTCAACTCTTATAGAAGGATTCCCATGAACCTCATGTTAAAATTTGGATCTCAGTTAGTTGCAAATAGAGAGGGGTAATCCATGAATTATTACTATTTTCTTTATCAATATCTTGTAAATTTAGTAAACAAAACAATAATCCTTGATAGAAATAAAAATCGCCAAATTTTTAAGGAGATCAAAAATTACCCAAATGGAATTATTTACTTTAGATGTAATGGGTAGCCCTATAGTGAAATCCATGGTTATGTTTTCTTTATTCCATACTAGTATGTGAAACGGTTGCATCATACCATGTGAATTTTATCAATCAATACTAATTTTTTATAATACCATACATCGTGATACGAACACAATAATATCCCACTTTATGTTATACCACTTGAAATTTTTCTTATGATTTAAATACAACATATTATTTCTTTTATTAACAGATAATTATGTTTTTTCTATATCATACCAAGATTCCATCTTAATTTCATGTTCTATGTGACACATATCTAGATTAAAACACTTATATTTCCACCATTATTAATGTTGAAGTCTATCATATTCCATACCTTATTCTATAAAAACTCATCCTCTTTCTGGGACTCCCTATCAAGAATGAATGGTTGAGTAGTTATTTAATAAATTTACAATAGAAGATCCTTTTATTATTCCCATATATATCCATTTCATGTCCAATAATAGTGTATCCCCTTTAAGCTTCAACATTGATAGATTTAGAGAATCCATTCTACATAGAGTATCATCAACATTTTTTTCTTTCCTCAAATAGTAATGTATTGAAAAATTATAATAATTTCTAGGCTCTAACCACCTTTTTGGTTTATATTAAGATCCTTTTGTGTGAATATATACTTTATGAATTTATGGACCGTGTATATTTCACACTACTCCTCATTATTATATATTTTCACCATATCTTTAAATAAAAAATCATTCTATCCCATTATGGATCATAAGATGGGTAGTTTTTATCATGGATATCATAATTGGAATGCAGTATATGCTGTCACTTTTTCATCTATCATGAGTAGATAACCCAATCTCTTCTTGGATTTATAATGGTAGATCACAAATCCATCCACACTGGTGGCTAATGGGAGCATAATTTCATTTATTGGACTCTTATTAGATTCATTAAATCCTAATGGCATTAATCATTCCATTAAAACATGAATCCATTCTATTTTAGTTTGGTTAGTGGGATTGAAAATCATGGTAAATATCACATAACTAGTTTATACTACCAATCTAATCCACGTAAACTGTTTATTTGTAAAGAAAAAGTTGTTCTAGTCATCCTTCAATTGCCTATGTTTTTGAATGGTCCACAGATATCCTTTTTTTAGTGATAAAATTACCTTTTAATGTATCATTCTACAAACATAATTAACATTTAGTATACTTTTCACACATATTTTCTTTCCAAAATGTTCCTCAATATAGTATGGAAATTATCTTCATGTTCAACCGTTTATTTAGAGTAGATGAATATATTATCCATAATGAATACCAAATATTTATCATGGAATTCTCAAAAATATCTATTCATCATTTCGATTAATATTTTAGAAGTATCAATGAGTCTATATGGAATCAAAGTTAACTCATAGTTCCCATACACTGTATGTAAATTTGTCTTGGTGAAATCATCCTTCTTCACTTTTATATGATATTATCCCAACCAAATATCCACCTTATATAAATATTGGGAACAATTTAACTTGTTAATCTAGTCACAAAACAATTGTATAAGATACTTATTATATGTCGTGATCTTGGTGATGTCATGATAATCAATACAAGGATCCATTAACCCATCATTCTTTATACCGAAGATGAATGGAACACCCCACAGTGAAGCACTTTGTTGTATAAACCATTTATCACTATTCTCTTATAGTTTCTTATTCATCTTATAATGTTCAACAAAATCCTTTTTATAAGGAGCCTTGTAATTTTCTAAAGCACCAGGTATATTATCAAATGAAAATTCTACCTCTCAACTAGGCGGAATATTATTTGATTATTTTGGAAACAAACCAGTGTATTCCATCACAATGAAAGTGTGTTAAAGGATGGTATTTCACTTATTATAATTAGTTTTTTCAATATAACCTTATTGAGAAATAATACACATTATTTATATTATTATTAGAAAGTGGTTTCATCCTCTTTCTTGAAATTATATAAAATTTGATGTTGATTCAATACATATAGGTTTATTTCATTCTCTCATTCATTTAGGTGGGGTAAATATATTAATATACAATCCATGACTATAATAGAATTGAATTTTGTTGAAGGAAGTATTAAAAAGTTCACTAGTATGTTTAGAAAAAAATTAAGACTGGGGAAGACTTATAAAATTGGGATGTGATAAATTCAATTTTTTTTATTTTCACAAATAGCTCAATATCGATTTATTATGGTAGTGTTTGAATAGTTTTAAAAATATTGTGAGATACAATTAAATGCCTAAACCCAGAATGGAAAATTATGTCCTATGTCTGGGAATGAATAACTATTGAACCTATCACCACTTTTTTGATAGGATATACCATATAATTTTTGATGTAATAAGCTTCCCCTTTCTTACAAGGAGGATATGGGCATTAATTATACCCAAAAACCCTTATACTAGTATATTATGATTCATAATGCATCGGTTCCTTGAAATTCACACAATATACTATTAGATTAGGGGTTACTAGAGCATTTAATTCCTCTATTATACTAGTGGGTTTGTTCCATTATCAGTAGCTAGATAGGTGCACATCCTTCTTGCACTAATATCATTTCCTTACCCCCTTAAGTAAATTTTTGGGATACTTCTTCCCACACTTTTAAAAATTCATATGTTTGGATTTCTTTCCACCTTTAAATTTCTCTATCATACCTCAAGAATAGAAATCCATTTTTCTATTCTTATCCACATGAAAACATTTGGGATTTCTTCCCTCCATTAAAACATTGGGGTCAAATCAGATAATTTCGTTATAGTTGTTAATGTCCCATATGGTTGGGGATTTTCATTGATTAAACTTAATCATGCCAATAAAATGATCAATTTTACTTTTAGTGGCAGTAAAAAGTTGGAGGTGTATCATGTATGTCTTGTGATGCTTCCCCCGTATGTCATAATGGATTAATCATCCGTTTTAATGATTTTATTGAATTCCCCCAATATTTTCAGTATGATAGCATGAGGAAAATATTTTAAAAATAAATATAATTTCTTAAACTCTATTTCTTCAATATCATCCTCACGGTTCATATTTTCTACCCAATATCCAATAATTATCACCTTATCCTTCAATTTTAAAAACCATGATCATTACTTTTTCTTTCTCAAAGAAATAAATGATAAATAAGATCATCTCAATGGAGCCAATCCATTGTTCTTTGATTAATGGATCGATAGATCCATTTAATGTTAAAGTCCTTTTGT
Organism: Viscum album; assembly: GCA_963277665.1. Classification (NCBI taxonomy): domain Eukaryota; kingdom Viridiplantae; phylum Streptophyta; class Magnoliopsida; order Santalales; family Viscaceae; genus Viscum; species Viscum album. The sequence goes on from OY728151.1 coordinate 574,815,206, forward strand.
ATATAATGGTCTCGATTACCGCTTTATTTTTTTTAGAATCATGAGTTCTTCTAGATTCAGGTATCTATTATAGTCTTGAGTCAACTAGAAATATATTTTCATGAATTTCACAATTTTTACTCACACTAGGTAAGATTTCTCAATTGGGTAGTCATCACATTTCCCATCACATTCGATGTTATCTTTATTCCTTTAATTTCTATCTACTAACTATAATAAATGAAAAAATATGGATGATAATTTTTAAATTATTATACATAGAAATGGGAATCCATGAATATTAAGAGAGTTGATCATAAATAACAATATTCTTTAACATATGAATTCTTACGTTTCAAAATACATTATCTATGACCTATTTCCAAACATAAAATCCTATGTAAATTTATTATTCCCTTTATAATGTATTATAAAGAGATTGTGAATTTACAGTAGTGTATCTCCTAAGAGTGTCAAATTAGGTGTACAGAAATTATCATTGTCATGCACCAGGTATCGATCATGCCTTGTAAAATACCACCTTGTTAGGGTTATTACCCCTATGTACATATGTTCTAGAGCCACATCCACATGTAGTCTCTGTACATGGAATTATTATCATTAAAACCATATACTCTATACATTAAATAAATTATGGATGGATTCTTATATTTAGACTTATCTCAATGGATTTCATAGATATTTTCTAATTATATTCCCAAAAATAACTGAACATGCATATGATACCAACAATGAAAACCCATAATTTTTTTAAACTTTACCTCATGATTAATTTCATAAATGTACACATATAACAATCATATAAGAGCATAATCCTAGTTTCATTGTTTAATAAGATACATAACACAATAACATGAATCCTGGATATAGTAACAGTATTGAAAATTTTATTAAAATGCTCCTAAAAATCCCTCATTCTTCTAATACAGAATGGGACAACGTGGGGGAGTACATAAAAAAGGTGTGATCTATAATGCCTAGTAAGGTAATAAATAACAAATATCATAATTTAATGTTGTAAATGTGGACCAAGAGGCCTTAAAAGGTAAAATAAAATGGGTGATCATCATATTATTAAATAATGATGCATGATATAGAATATTTGAATAAATAAACCATGGAAATGTGCAGAGAACATAAATCCTTTCATAAACATTAGTCTAGGATAACTACAATTAAAATATCACAAGGTGGAAAGAGTACCATAATGGATTAGGCTTACTTATTAATCCCATAAAATACATAAAATTTGACTAAAACATTACCAAGTTCATTGTATCTCTATCTAGTAACACCCATCAAAACATTTACATGCATATGTGTGCCACATTTCTCATTGAATGAAATAAAATATTTTATCGCATGTAATTATGGAATTATGAAATGTGGGTCGAATTCATGAATGTGACCAATCAATGAATTATATGTGTATATAAGTTGGTAAAGATGAGTGTAAATGGGTATGGGTATTCACTAAACAAATTTTTGGCGTGGAAAATCACATGCTAATTCGGGCAGCCTAACAGGTGTAAAAAAGGTCCATATGAGGTCTTAGTGGGAGATAAAGGGATCTCTAATCAATTAGAAATCACAGTGTCTGTAATAGGTATATTTAAGAACATAACCAAATATAAAATTTTTAAAATAAAGGATATAATGTAAATAAGGTGCTTCAATAAAGAAGATAGGGATATGATCATATAATTCGACAAAGTAATGAAATTGGAAAAGGCTATAACCAGATAGGATAAATGATTCATAATTATAAGAAGTAAAATTGGATTGTGATGGGAATTTTATAATTCCATTCAAATATAATATATCTATATTCAAATGGCTAAATAGAAAGAAGTTTCTATAATATAAAAGAAGATATAGATCCCATGCCTTGAGGGGTGTTCCCTAAAGCATTGGAGGAGCTTATTAAGAGATTATCAAACAATTTTAGGACTCTAGATATGGAAGGTTAGATTAATTACGTGATAACAAGGATTTTAGTAAATATAAATGACAGATTCTGTGGGTTTATATAGAAAAAGGGGATAATTCTGTGTTAATTTCCAAATTTAGGCTTTTCACTCTATATGATAATGTAATCAAAACTAAAAACCATACAATGTTTTTTACAACTGCTTCTACAAGAGAAAATTGTTCTTCATTATTTTTTATGTTTAGGATGTGTGATCATTAAAATTATACCCTTGGTGATTTTTATGTGAGACATGTTTATAATGAATTATTTTAAAGCAATAAAATATAATATAGGTTTGGGAGGTTTCATTAAGTGTTCATGAAATTAATAAAATTACCTAAATACACATTATTTTAAAGGTTAAATATATATTTGGTCTTTAATACCTTTTATGGAATATATTAAATAACTTTTTGGGTCATTATGATGTCATAATACATACTATATATATATAATATTAATTTTATGCCAATAAATTCAACTAACTATGAAAATTATGAGTACAAATAATATTGGCTAATTTGAATAAGATAATTTAAAAATAGATATATATATATATATATATTTATATTATTCAAATAATTATTTTTGTGTGGGGATTTTTGCTTTAAAATAAAAAATAAGAATTTGTAGAAAAATACTAGTTTTTTTATAATAAAAGTATTCCGACACTTGTAAAATTTTTATTTAATTAATAAAATTTTACTAAATATTTATTTAGGAAAAATTATTTAGCTGAAATATTTTACTAACATATAGTTTATTTAAAAAATTCTTGAATTAATTGAAATAGTGTTTCTTTATTGAAACTATACATTTCCAAAAAAAAATATTTTTTCATTATAAAAAAAATTAGTTTGTATCAAACTCTTTATCTTATAATTTAAAAATACATACAAAAATTAATAACAATAATAATTATATTATTAATTATGAATTTATAAATTCATACTTTTAGGATCCAGATACGTAGTCCATTATGACACTAGTGAAATCCATAAGGGTAATGTGTGTGATGGTACAATTGTAATGTCGTGGTTCAACGAAAATTAATGTGGGTATTATCATAATGTGCTTGAAATTCTCGAATAAATTGTTTCATTTATTATTTTTTGGTTGAAAATTATATTGGGATTTATCAAGGGTAAATACTAGTGTGGTTATCTCCCTTATAAGCTCTAAGGGATAGGATTCAGAGAGTACAATCAAACAGGTTGAGGTCTTTTCTTCTTCCATATATATAAATTGAAGTTTATCATAAACCTTTATGTAGAAATATTATAAAATCACTATCCAATGGATATATTATCACTGGATATTATAATTAAATTCCATTTAAATTAAATGTGATATAACATTCCAAAATAACCAAAGTGGTGTCTGTGTTTCATATAACCGTGTTACATAATAGGGCATTTAATTTAATCACAAAGGGAATATCATTAATAAAAATTTGGGTGATTAAAATCATTACATAAGTTATAAGGTCTAAAAAATATGAAATCTTTGGTTTATTGGGTTTTATTTAATATAATATATATTATTTCAAAATGATGATACAATGCAATGTTTATTCGAACATGGAATATTGCTATCTTCGATTGCATTACCCAATATCATCCACTGTGATACATCAAAAAATGATGATTTATAATTAGATAATATCCAATGATATCGCATATTATATGATTCAACAAGATCATATATTGTGATATTTTATTTCATATGGAATTCCACATAGAGAAAATCATTCATTTATTATGATATGAAATATTTACATAATACCATATAAAATTTCAAAATTTTTTAAAGATTTAATAAATCATGAAACATGAAATTTACCTTATACCAATACTAGGATTATAAGGATAAATTAAAAATTAATCAATAAAGTGAAAATGTAAAAACTATAAATTTTGAAAACATTATGCCTATAAAATCAATTCTAACTAAACTATATATGATTAATTTGTACCTTAAACAAATTATCAATGAATATATGGTTTACTATCAATATTTGTTGATAAATATTGTTAAGTTATAGAAAAAAATATTTATTTTCTCTGTGGGGTGTATCCAATAGTTTTACTAAATCACCTAAACTATTTGGGAATCACCATCTATCCTTCAAGATATGCTAATATATCAAGAAGAAAATGATAGAGGAATAGAGCTTTGAGAGGATGTGAATACCATATTACAAAATTCTCAAGGATTTCACACCATTATCATGGTTTTTAATTCTATGTATATGTTTTGGGTGCACTCTCAAATACCATGTATTACCTTATATGATTTATAAATTTATGAGTTAATGACTTTCCATCCAAAAACATTAAACCCCAATGACAATTAATCCCCATGTGTTATATCATATAAAATTATTAATTTATGATTGCATGATTAGATAATGTTTCCAATTATAAAACATAATGTTTATTATCTAAAATTAAATATAAAAAAACATGTATCACACAATACAATACCCTTCATCGTACAATATAGTCTAGTAAAACTCTATAAATTATTCTAGAAGTACCATGGTATTAATGATCTATTATATACCCTTATTAAGAAATATGATTCTGACTTATCATAACCTATGGTTTGGATACATTATATTATTATCTGATTCTAAGACACATGATATTATTATTGGATTTATTGCATATCTAATCATCCATTACCATGGATTGATTATTATTTTGATTAGTTTATAGGGCCTGAGGGTTTCGAATATTAATCTATAGTCATGAAAAAAAGAGCTAAAACTATGTATAACGGTTATTTCAATGAATTAATTTAGAATAATATAGATTCCATATAAGTTACATGGTGTTACTTTTGGTTTGATGGATTCACTAGTGATTTTCATGGATTCAATGAACTAGATTTTCCATCTTCATCTCGAATCATTAATTATGGTATTTAAAAATAAAATTCTAATATATTATAAAATTTGAGAGTTATATGAAATAGATCATGATCATTTATTGAGTATGATTTGGTCATAATATATATAATCTATGATCATGAAGTTATATTTCTATATTTACAAGTTTTTCATTCTCAATCATATTATACAAATTTGGGTATTTTTTTACAAAAAAAGTGTATGTTGAGAAATCATTGGAAAGAATACAAAAGATATTAGGATCAAGATATTCCTTCAATTGGATAGGTATTATAAATGATTTAATTTATATTTTTCTCATACTACCACTTATGATGATCCTACCAATGAAAGTGGGGTTATGTGGATCAATCAATGTGAATTCATCTTTAAGAAGATTAAAGGAAGGGTGAATTTTAATCAATATTTCATTTTACCAAACCTAGAAGAGGGTCAATCAATAAATATTTTTTCCCATGGAGTTATATTAGTAGTGTAATTTAGGAAATATGACCGTGAGGTTAATTATTAGACTCATTTACTATGTCCTCAAGTGTATAACTATCTAACCCATTTCAAAATGATATATTCTCAGATCTACACTCTAATGTATTGGTGCCAGAATCTATTTAGGGATATATTTATGGTCAATATATATTGTTAAATTTTTTAATACATTTTAGCTAAGTGTAATTTGACCATTTATTCAATGAATTTTTTATAATACAACTAAATGTTTGATTTTGAGATATCTTAGACCTTGAAAAATGTAATATCATAGTGCATGATCTTAAATGGAGAACCCATGTGTTTACAGTTTGGGAATATTGAAATGAATTTAAATTAAAGATATTATTCATATAATTATGGTTGGATATGATAATATAGGTAGGATTCCATGATTTTATTTCATTAAATAATTACTTCCTCATTAGTAGATGCTGTGAAAGATAGATAGAAGTATAATTCGTAATTTTTTTGTTGTGACAAATTAATCGTAGTGAATATTGTGTTTTGGGTCCAGGATCCAAAGGTTTAGTGTCTTTTGAAAACTAGGACCAAATATAACATCTACATTAGAAGCATAATCATTTATTAAATTCCTTATTCTCTAGCTTCTTATTGGATCTTGGCCTCTCCTTAGTAAAATTATTATCCTATGGATATACATCAAAAAGGGGAGAGATAAAATCCAATTAAGAGGATATATATGATCAATATAGAATGTTGTGAGAATAATAATAACCTCATCATCTAAATCATGAGACAAAACATTATTAAAAGACTTTAAATGTGGAAATGCAGAAAACATTAAACATGAAATCTTAGTGGTTATATACAACACATAGTTATATAAAATGCTAGAATCATTTTCATGCATCATTTCTCATTTACTCATTAGATTCATCCATTTATACAACGCATTGTAGAACTGTATAATTCTGTGTGCACCTATCACGTCACAACATTCATTTTGCACTATATAATCTGGCTGCACCCATCACATCATAACATTATCATCATCTTTATTTACACTTAAAAAAATAATAAATTGAACAAAAATAAACCATTTAATGGAAAGGTTTTCACATCATATGAACACATTCACAAACATTGGGTTCCCAAAAGAAAAAGGGAATAACATACTTGATATAAGAACCATCAAACTTGACTGAGAATTAAAAGGTTTTTTTGTAAGAAGAGTTCTTTTGGGAAAATTTTTTTTACATAAAACTATGGAAAACATGTATATATCAGATATGGTAATATAAATATGAAAAAATTATTTTTATGGAGTAACTATACCAAAAATGGAGTGAATGTGGGAGAACCTGAAGAAACAATGTTGGATTCGAGAATTTCCCCTCACCTGGTATCCAAACGCTTTCTTCAATTTAAAGTCATATATAACCACAATATATTAATTAATAAATTATTTAAGAACCTTTTCTAAATTAATATGGTTCATTGTGATTTGATTAATTTATTTTATGGGCCTTCAGGTGAGTTATAGAGTTTAAATCCATTGTTTGGAAATGACTGTTTTTATGGTTTTCTAGAACCGTTCACTTGTATTCGTGAGTGGATGTCCATGTATAACATGGATAAACATACAGAACTAATAAATCATTTTACTAATGATATTATGGGTGTTTAAATGATATTATAATCGATTTTATTATATTCCATGTGGATGAATCATTAGGTAGGAATTTAATAATTATTGTTTGGGTTAATTCGGGTAGTTTTTCATCCACAACGAACATGATTCATTTAATCATTTTGTAACATGTACATAAGTTATTTCTAGATAATTAAATAGTTTATGATACATACAAAATAATATGTTTCAACAACATGAATTTTTTCATTACCAGATATGAAGGCAGAACAAAAATTGAAAACATGTCATTCATGAAGGTGATAAATTAACACCACACAAACAATGATTTATTTTATAAAAAATACAAAGAAAATGATTTGGGGGTTGGATCATATAATATCACATTAATATCCTAACATTCCATTATATGTATACTACTAGTGTTACCAAATAATTTTTATGAATATCGGTGGGGATATAATAAGAAAAGAACTTGAAATAGAAATGCAATTAAACGAAAAGAGAGAGGGGAATCACCTCTTGAGTTGTCCTCTTGAGAACCTCCTCAAGGAACCTTGAATTGGTATTTTGATGAGACTAGAAGTTTTTTGGACATGGAATAGGAGCCAGAAAATATTTTTGTTTAGTGTTTAGACAATAATTGATGTTTGAGATGTGTGAATAAACAAGGGTGTGAAGGGTTGTATTTATAGTGGAGGGGAGAGGGGTATTTTCAATTTGTTATTAATTCATTTATTATTTCTCCAAAATACAAGTAATAATAATTATTCCATGACCAATTAAAGTAATATTATCATGTGAATCCAAAACAATTGGTCTTAAATCAGCAGAACATCATACATGACTCTATAATTTTTGTTTTATCTTATTTTGTAAACTACGATATTTCGCTATTAATAAAAAATTCACGTATTTCAGAAAAATAACTAAAATTCACCCTAACCATTTTTTAATGTGTAGAATTCAAAAATGAGTTTCATTTTTTTAAACTAATTTTATAAATATGATTATTTTAATTTTTAATATAATTCAAAATCTACTTGAAAAATACATTTTTTTAAACATTTATTTACTACTTCCAAAACATAGGTACATCACGATTTCACTTAAATACTACATATATAATATCATAGGTGATGTTACTATTAATAAGGGTATATAACTATTCAAAAGGTTACCATTACTATTCAAAATGGTATGTTACTATTCACCAAAAATTATGTTTGTTCTATTTGACTCTAAAAATCACCCTGAACACAATTGTGTATATAATATTTTTTTAAGTCAAAACATAGAAGTGGAAAAATTATATTTAATTTTAAGATAGTATTAAGTATCATTATACGTCATTATTCATCCTAATTTTATTATACAATAAGTCATAATTATAAGAATGTACTTCCATTGATAAAACATTCGGTTTTTACATTCTTCCCCCCATATGAAAGTTTTCCCTAAAATTTTATTTTACATAAACAGGTAATGGTACATCTCCTTCATCGCCTCCTTCGGTTCCCAAGTAGCTTCGTAGAAGTTGTGGTTCCTCCAAAACACTTTTACATGGTGGGTTGTCTTGTTGTGTAGATTCTTATCTCTTTTTTCCAAAATCTGTATTGGTTATTCCTTATATGAGAAATCATATTCCAACTGTACAAAATTTGAGTTCAGTACTTGTGAGGGATCTGGTATGTACATTCTTCATTAGTGATATGTGGAAAAATCAAGACCTTGATCCATATTCGGTGGAATTGAAATCCAATATGTCACAGATTCTATGAGGATAAGGATCTCAATGGGTCCAATGTACCTTGGTCTTAGCATCCCTTTCATGCCAAACCACATGACACTCTTCCATGGTGATATTTGTAGGAAGACTTTATCCCCAACTTCAAACTCCAAGTCCCTTCAATGGTTGTTAGCATAACAATATTTCTTACTCTGAGCAGTTTTGATGTGATTCCGTATGACTTAAACCATCTATGTCATATCTAGCAGAAGATTGGGTCCAAGTATTTTTCTTTCTCCAATATCATCCCAACAAGTTTGAGTTCTACATCGCTTTCCATACAAAGCTTCATATAGAGAAATATGAATACTTATGTGGAATCTATTTTTGTATGATATCTCATCTAATGGAAGATGTCGATCCCGTCAACCTTTAAATTTTAGAGAGTAGCCTCATATCATATTCTCATGTGTCTGAATAGTCCTTTTAGATTGGGAATCAGTATGGGGTGATATGCCATGCTGAAATTTAATTCCATACTAAATGCATGTTAAAGGCACCACTCAAATTTAGATGTGAACCATGGATCACGATCAGACACAATCGAGAGTGGAAGACAATGTAGTCTCACCAATTACCTCACATATATCTTTGAATGTTATTCGATAGAGAGGTATTCTTGAATAGGAATAAAATGGGAAGTCATTGTGAGCCAGCCAACCACAACTCATATCACATAATTTCCTTTTAATGTCTTCAAGATTCCCATGTCAATATCCATATTAAAATTATCCCATCTCCAGATGGGTATAGGCAATAGTTTAATCAACCATTTGGACATTTTCACTCTACTTTAACTTGCTGACATACTATGTACCTTGATATATATATTCTGTGATCTCATTTTTCATCGTATCCCACCAAAAGTGTTGACAGAGATCTCTGTACATATTGGTGCTATTAGGATAGATTGAGAATGTTGATCTATGTGAATTGTCCAATATCTTCATCTTTATCATGGGTGATGAAGGAACACAGTACCACATTCCAAAGAGAATCACACCTTCATAATCGATATGGATCTCTTGCATCTTCCATTCCTTTAATGAATTCACCTAATTTTTTAACTCTGGATGATCCCTTTGTGCCTCCATATACTTCTCATTGATATATAGTTGTACAGTCATTTGGGCCTTCCACTGAAATTCTCATCTGTCTGAATAGTCTTTTAAGGATGTATCCCATGTACATAGGATGTCCAAATCCATCCTATGCATATTCAAGAAGATAGGGTCTTCCACTGAAATTATCTCACTTGTGGTCACATGTCCCATGAATTTTACTTGTTTCATCCAAAATACACACTAGCTGAACTTGGCGTACAATGTCTTCTTTCTCAGTATCATCAACACATGTATTATATGTATGTCATGATCCTCTTTGAAATTATAGTATATGAGAATATCATTGATAAAAACTAAAACAAATTTAATGAGGTAATGTCTAAAGACTCTATTTATAAAACCCATGATGATTGTAGGGGAATTACAAAGTAAAAAAGGTCATCACCAGAAAAAAAATTGTACCACTACCATTTACGGAAGGTAGTCTTCTGGATTTCATCTTTCTTTACCTTTTTGCTAATGATATCTGGAATGAATATTTTTCTTTGAAATTTATTTATCTACTCTTAACTAATATAACAAGTCATATATCCTTTGAAGAAGATATTTTTTACTTTATGGTGATCTTTTTGAGTTCTAGATAATCGATATATTGTGGCATTATTCTATCCTACTTCTTTACAAAGAGCACTAGTGCACCCTAAGGTAATTCACTATGGTGTATGAACCCTTTTTCCAAATACTCTGTCTACAACTTATTCAAATACTCCAGTTCGATAGAAGCCATCCTATAGGGACACATTGAGATTGGACTAGCTCCTAGTATGAGTTCAATTGAGAACTCTACCTCACAATCTGGTAGAATCTCGGGAAAATCTTTAGAAAATATTTCATTATATTCCCTCTCAATGGGAATTTCCCCAAGGATGGAACTATCCTTTGACTCAAACATTTGGGCGAGGTATGATTATTTATATTGAATCAACACCCACACAGTTGAAGGATTTTTCAAAGGAGAATCATGATCTTCTTTGCATTTTTAGAGGATCATGGGATAGTTCATAATACAAAAAGATATTTCTTTTTCCTGACTGTCGACACATTCTCTATATAATTAGATCCAATCCATTCCCATTATAGCATCGAATTCCACAAATAGAAGTATTATGAGATTTGATGGAAATATCTCACAACATATGCCAATAAGAGAAGAGTGAAACACTGGGGTTGCAATGATTTCACCACATGGTGTTTTTACAAATATCTATACTTAAGGGTTTCTGGGATACAATTATATAGTTCTAGAAATATTTCACGATATAAAGGAATGTATAGAACTAGAATCAAATAATACTTTTCCATTATTTTGTGAATAATAAATTTAACTATTACGACTTCATTATCTTGCTCAACTTCTGTAGTAGTGAGGGTATAATCCGTCCCATTTTTTCATTGGATTTGGTGGCTGCTGACACTGATTTCCCTCAAGGAATCGTGGTTTAGTGCACTGGCTTGAATAATACCCTTTCTCGCAACAATTATAGAATCTAACCATGGGAGTTTCTCTCCATTCTTCCATATCATTATCGTTACTTCTCATGTCTTTTATACAATCTTGATCATGGTGTCCTTATTTCCAACACATGAATAATTTACATTCCCTATTGAGGCTGTCACCATGATGAAACATCCTACATTTTTGGCATGTGGGTCATTGAGTTTTCATCCCACATTATTCATTAGATCTTCTGGCTTGAAACTCTATCTTTCATTTCTTATCACCACAGTTATGGGAACATTATTAAAACTCAATATCCACTTTGAGATCACACTAAACAACTTCTTTGTAACTCCCAATGTCATGAATTGCAAGTTCCATTAGAATGTGTGGTTTTAATCCACTAATGAATCTATCAATTATCCTATCATTATTGATAACAAATTTGAATCATACAATGAAAGACATGTAAAAATTTATTCATAGGTAGTGATATATTCTCCTTCTTTTTGATTCACCTATATGAATTATATCACCATCTTTGTACAAATAGTTCATGGGAATTACTTATTAGGATGCATGATCTTAAAGTCTTCCCATTCAATATTTTCAATTTCCTCCCATGACAGAGCATTCTTAATAAAATCCCACCATTTAATGGACTCCCCATCAGGAAGAAAAATGGATAGAGTCACATTCTCTGTCTCAAAATAGTGGATCAAAGAAAAGATATAATCTAGGGAGTTGACCCATTATTCTGCAACTATTGGATCAGAATATCCACTAAACATTGGAGGTCATTGTCACAAAAAAACACTCAATATCAATTTTCTCCCTCTTTGGTGAATGATTATGTTCCCCATTATTCTGGTAATTTTTTATAACCTAAGATAGTTTTGTAAGAATAACAATGAATTTTTTAACTCCACCTCCCATAGTATTGGGGATGTCCTTCGAAAAATAGTTTCTATTACCTCACATGAGTTGTCGGTTTGGTTTCTTCAGGTTCCCACAATTTTCTAAAAATGAAAAGGAAAGAACAAAACATATGTTAACATTTCAGGAAAATATTTTTCATTATTAGAAATTTATAAAAGCATAAATTATGGGATCCTTATCTAAATATTCTTGTGTTCATATTAGTATGAAGTATCAAAATAGAGGTTTTCTCTAGTGTTCACTAATCCTAATTCCTAAATTAAGTAAACATTGCCTCTAATAACAACTATATAGTACCTTCCTTTATTTACATTAATATTAAATCATTATAAAGATAAAGAACATAATAGTGATACACATAAAGGATACAAAGGTTCAGTTTATTGGGAAAACTAATACCAAACATTACATTTACAACAAAAATCATAAACATTTATTTAATTCCTTCTTCTCTATCTCCTTATTGGTTATTGGACTCTTCTTAGTACATGTAGTCACCAGAGGATATACATTCAAAATGGGGGAGCTAAAATACCTGTAAGAGGATAAAAATGAAAAATATAGTATGTGGGTAGCATAATAATATCCACGTCATCCAAATAATGGTAGACAAATTATTAAAAGACATGAAATGTGGTAATGCATAAAAAATTAAACATCATGTATTAGTGGTTATCTACCACACATAGTTGTGAACAATGATAGAATAATGTTCACACATCTTTTCCCTTTTACTCATGAAGTTTACCACCTTACCCAATTCATTGGACTGTTGTATAATTCTAGGCACACCAGTCACATCATTACATTCATTTTGAGCTATATAATTTAAGGTGCACCTGTCACATCATAACATTTATCATTATCATGCATGGAACATTGAAAATATATAAAAAATTAATATAAATAACCCATGTAATGTAAAGGGTTTCATATCAGAATAAAACATTCACAAACAATGGTTTCCCAACCGAAATAGGGAATAACATACTTGATACAAGAACCATCCTCCTTGAATGATAAGTAAAAGGTGTGTTTTTGAAAGAAGAGTTATTTTAGAAATAATTGTTTTATATAAACTCAAGTGGAAAACATTTTTATCCTAGAGAAGGTAAAAAATGTGAAAAAAATATTTTTATGGAGTAATCCTACAAAAAATGTAGTGAAATACGGGGAACTCAAAGAAATAACATTAGGTAAGAGAATTTCCCCTTACCTTGTATCTAAACACATTATCCACATTAATATCATGGGTAACCACATTAGATTTGTTAATTAACAATTCTAGAACCTCATGTACATTAATATGGTTCATTATGGTTTCATTTATTTATTTTATGGTCCTTTGTATGAGTTATAGAGTTTAAATCAATTGTTTGAAAATGTACATTTTTATGGTCTTCTTGAACAGTTCACATGAATTCATGAATAGAAGTCAGTGTAAAAAATGAATAAAAATATAGAACTGATCATAGATGTTATTAATTTTATTCCATGTTTTTAAATGATATTATAATAGATTATATTATATACCATGTGGGTGAATAATTATATTGGAATTTAATAGTGATCATTTGGGTTAATTCGTGTGGTGTTTCATCCACAACGAACTTGTTTCTTCTAATGATTTAGTAATATGTACATAAGTTATTTATATAACATTAATTAGGTTATATTACATATAAGATAATCTCCATCATCCATAAATATTTTTCATGGCCATATTTGAAGCCCGAAAAGAAAATTGAAAACATCTCGTTCTTGGAGTGGATAAATTAACACCACACGAACAATGATTTACTTTTGAAAAATACAAAGAAGATAATGAGGGGGGTTGGATGATAAAATATACAATGAGTATCATAATATTCCATTATATTTATAATACTAGATTTACCATACCATGTGGATGAATATAGGTGGAATGTTAATATGAAAAGAACTTGAAGTTGGATGAAAAATAATGAAAAAGATAGAGGAGAATTAACTTTTGAGTAATCCACTTGAGAACATCCTCAAGGAACATTGTATTGGTATTTTGATGATACCAAAAGCTTCATGGACATGGGAGATGGGATTAGGTATATGTTTGGGTAGAGATTAGACAAGGCTTGAAGGTTGAGAGGTGTGAAGAAATGAGGGTGTGAAGGGATGAATATATGGTGTAGGGGAGAGGGGTTATCAAAATATGATATTCATTAATTTATTATTTTCTGAATAGACAAGAAATTTTTAGTCTTCCATGACAAATTATAGTAATTTTATCTTGTGAATCCAAAAAATTGGGCTTACATCAACATGAAATTTAGCATGACTCTATTATTAGTGTATTTATCTAATTTTATAAATTATGGTATTTCACAATTCATAAAAATAAAAGTATTTTTGAAAAATTCCCAAAATTCACCCTAATAATTTTTTATGTGTACAATCCAAAATTGGATTCCATTTTTCCAAAATAATTTTCTAAATATTATTAATTTAATTTTTAATTAAAATCATAATCTACTTGGAAAATAATTTTTTTTAAACATTTGATTAGTAATTTCAAAACGTAGGTGTAGTTGGGTTTGGCTTTTTGGTAAGAACCTTGTAATCCTACATGAAAAATGGGGGTTAAAACCCCTTAGGTGTAGGTATTGTAGAAGAACTATAACAGTGCAATAGAATTAGAGGAATTATATTAATGACATACACTTTTGCGGGGGCAGGCACTGTATCTGCAAAGAACACTATAGCGGCGGAAGACGCCGTAGTAGTAGCGGGTACTATAGAAGGTGTGTATTGTAGTTGTACTATTAATAGAGTATGCATTAGAGAAAATAATCTTGTAATACGAGTCATGTAATGGGATACTTTCTTACTAGGCCTTCGGGCTACGTAATAGGTCTCCCTCTACCCAGTGAAAATATGTCTTTTCATTACATTAATAATAAAATGAGCCTTCAACCCCATCCTTTTAAAAAATTATTCTAAAACATAGGTCCACCATGCTTTCAATTAAATCCAACATATATGCTATAATTGTTGAGGTTACAATTCATAAGGGTATATCAGTATTCACAATGGTACCATTACAATTCATAGGGGTATGTTAACATTCACCCAAAATTATGTTTGTTCTATTAGACCCCAAAAATCTTCCTAAACACACCCGGGTATGTAAGATTTTTGAAATTACAAACATAGAAGTGTAAAAATTATGTTTACTGTTCATACAGTATTTATTATTATTATATTTCATTGTTCTTTATAATCTGATTATACTATATGGAATAATTATACGAATGAAATTCCATCGATAAAACATTGGGTCGTTACACCCACGATGGTTATGGGTTTCATTATATTCAAAAAAGGATTATGGTTCCTACGTTTATAAGGGAGGAGTTAATGAGGGACTCCCATACCCCTCTATAGTTGTAAAGACCCGTAAAATTAAAGGGAAATTTTTTCTTAATTTTCTTTGGAATTTCACAAGAGCGCGGTTTCTGATGACACCTGATTCCGAGGCCCGGAGTGCCCAGAATCAATTTCCGAAGCTTGGCTCGGGTACGTTCAGTGAACGAACGAGAGGGAATTTCTAACTTTTGATCCGGCGCTCGGAATTGAAATCTGAGGGCACCGATGAACTCGCAGCGCCGATATTCGCTTAAGGAGACCTTTTTCGAGATTGCGTTTTATGCGGGATGAAAGTTAGATTTGGGAAAAATTAAAAAAAGTTAAATAAAATGTGGAAACACATTTTATATTTAACTTGTTGGTTAACTCCTCCCAAAAGGAGTTAGGAGTGGGACCCACATCCACTTAACCTCCCTTGAGAGGATTAGGTGTGGTGGGGCCCACACGAACCCTAACTCTTCATCTTATCTTTTTAAACTCCCAATAACCCCTCTTTAATTAACTTGACAACTTGGTTAATTAATGGAGTTGAGTTGTTTGAATTTCAAACCGTTGAAATTCAAATTGATAATTGTGTGAATAAAATAAGCCTTAGCTTATTTTATTTTGGTTGGTCTCCTTAGCCATCTTGAGAGGTTTTGAAGAATTTTCTCCTTCTTCTTAAAACTTTGGCAAAGAACGCGAAGAACATTCGGACTTCGACGAAGAACGCCACGTTCTCGGGAACCGTCTTCCGCGACGCCATAACCGCGACACCGACGACGTCTCCTTCCGTGTCATCTCTCCCACGACGGTTTCCCGCGATGAAATCGCCTTCAAGGAGCTTCGAATCCTCGCTTCACGACATCTACGTCCTTTTTCCGCGACGCCGACCACCGCGACGCTCGTCTTCTGCGGGTCGTTGACGAACATCGTTCTTGAAACCGGATTAGGGGTTTGTTGTTGTTTAATTTATTTATTCTCATTCTTGGCTCTAGAATGAAAATCTTGAGGATAAATGATTATGTGTTATCTTTTAACGAGAGGGGGGCCAGACCGCACAAACACGGCTGAACCCCCCTCCTTTTTTCTTGAATGTTTCTTGCGGATGAAATGTGGTGGCATGGTGCCGTCGCGCCGCGCCATGGAAAGATTTACCATGAACGCGACGCCGTCGCGCCACGTCGAAGGAAACCGGAGGTTCCGCGGCCGGAGTGGGGCCGCGGTGGAGGGGCGCGGTTCCGTCACACTACGCCGGAGGACGAAGGCCATGGCCGGTTCTGGGCCGCGGCGGGACATGATGACCGGCGGCCAGCCGGGCCGCCGGTGTCGGAAAACGGAAGAGGACCTGCCCGGGCCGGTCCTGTTGAGATGAAGCCGGTCGGCGAAGTCGGGCCGGCCAGAATGGTGAAAACTGGGGGAATTAAATTCCCCCGGGCTGGTTATTTGTCTTCCCAAAGGGAGGGGTCCACGGTTACAAAGGGAGGGCAGCACCCCCCCCCCCGTTTTCTCAAAGGCAGGCCCCCCACGTGAAGGGGGGCCGTTTCTTTTCCATGGCGTGGCTGGATGCCTCCCCGCCAACTGAAGAAAACCGGGGGCTTTTCCCCCCGCGAGTAGCACCTGAGCGGCACCTAGGCCGCGCCACCGCGCCGGACCGCGCCGCCGTGCCGGGCCGGTCGGGCCGGGTCGGCCTGGACCCGGACCCCCCATTTTCGAATCGACTTCGGTATTTTGCCCATAACGTGAACTACGGACCTCCGATTGACGAACCGTCAGCGGCAGTGCGATCCTTGGATCGAGACGGTCGTTTCGGTATATCGCACTCAAGGTTTCAGAATACTTTGTGTTCGGCCGGGTTGGTTCGTACACGAAACCAACCGGGCCCTCGGAGCTGAAACGATCATATCTTGAGCAACGGACGTCCGATTGACGTGCCGTCAGCTATGTTGAGTTCCTGTTAGTGAGAAGGATCTTTTGGCATACTCCGACCGAGGTTTGGACGCAGGTGGAGTATGTTCGGGTTGGTTTTTCCTTAAAAACCAACCGGGCCCCTGGAACGAAAAGGCCAATAACTCTCAGACCGAGCGTCCGATTGACACGCCGTTTGTTGCATTGAGTTTCTGTTGACGATACGGAACTTTTGGATACATCAACTCTGGACTATGTGACAGTTGATTTATCAGCCTCTCGGCTCGTGGAGCAGACCCTCTTGAACAAGCTTGCTGTGTGCGGGAACCCTAGTGCTGGCTACGACTACAACTGTGACGACGACGATTGTGCAGAGATCCTCAGTGGACTGCGACGATGAAGACAGCTGGTCTTGTATCCTATGTGGGTCCTAACTGTGCTGGTCTTGTATCCTATGTGAGTCCCAGCTTAGATGATTCAATACTGGTCTTGTATCCTCTATGGGTCTCAGTATAGATGAATCAATGAAGACAGCTGGTCTTGTATCCTATGTGGGTCCTAGCTGTGCTGGTCTTGTATCCTATGTGGGTCCCAGCTTAGAGGATTCAATACTGGTCTTGTATCCTATGTGGGTCCCAGTATAGATGAATCAATGAAGACAGCTGGTCTTGTATCCTATGTGGGTCCTAGCTGTGCTGGTCTTGTATCCTATGTGGGTCCCAGCTTAGATGATTCAATACTGGTATTGTATCCTATGTGGGTCCCAGTATAGATGAATAAATGAAGACATCTGGTTTTGTATCCTATGTGGGTCCTAGCTGTGCTGGTCTTGTATCCTATGTGGGTCCCAGCTTAGATGATTCAATACTGGTCTTGTATCCTTTGTGGGTCCCAGTATAGATGAATCAATGAAGACAACTGGTCTTGTATCCTATGTGGGTCCCAGCTTAGATGATTCAATACTGGTCTTTTATCCTATGTGGGTCCCAGTATAGATGAATCAATGAAGACAACTGGTCTTGTATCCTATGTGGGTCCCAGCTTAGATGATTCAGTATCTATGTCTTATCATCTCTTTCACCTTATCGATGATGTATACCTGTGTGAGCTGAATCCTGTTGCTTTCCTGTGGGGATTGTGTTGTGCTATCCTGTATGGATTACGTTTTTCTTTCCTGTGTGGAATACGTATACTTTCCTATGTGGACTGATTTGTTCTTGGGCTCGTAAGTTGGAGCGTATTGGAATTGATGACTTAGGTATATGTATGGGCATATACCTAAGCAGCGTCGGTTGTTACATCATGATTGTATCTTACATTTGTGGATTATCCTTTGTGGATTTTGGGAGACCATCAGGGGTCTCGGGGTCCTTACTGAGTAGATTATACTCACCCCTGCACGGGCTATGCCCGCACTACATTGTGTTGGTTGTAGACAACGGACATCGTTGATCGTAGTTGAGGCTTGCTGAGCAGGACGATACGAGGAGGTGGACCACGGGGCGAGACGTGCTCGGAGCGGACGGCGGGAACCGAGGAGCAGTGGAGCTATCTGTACCCACCCTACAGGTGGGATTTCCAGTGGACAGCTCAGTGTAGCGGCTTTTACTATACAGTTGTTGTTTTCCCTTTCGAGTTGTACTTTACTTTCAGTTTGGGTTTGTATATTGGCCCATTACTTTTCCACACTTCAGTTGTACTCTATTTTTACTTAGTGTTTACTTTTCCGCTTGCTTACTCTGTGGTGCTTGTTTACTTTTCAAAGGCAATGCCTTCCCTTTTTACCGTGATTTACGCCTTGGTGCTAGTCACCAGCCCCTGGCCTATGGAAGGCGGGCTTGGGGTAGTCACGGCACGGGCCCTGAGGACGGGTCGTGACAAATTGGTATCAGAGGTGGTCGGTTCTACCTCAGACTCTGATCTTTCTTCTATGTGGAGCAATAGTGTTTAACATATTGGGTGTGGTTATTAGTCCAGGGAGTCCAGTGTTGGTGCGGCGACCGACGTATCCGTACACTAGGACCCTGACTTCTGATTTCCGACTTAATGCACGAAAACATTGATTGCATGTGTGTTTCATGTTCTCTTTGTGATTACCTGTGTCAGCTCACCAGGTATACTGTTCTGAACGTGGCGCACCTGTTTCTTTTAGGATGACCCCACGACGATAGCCAGCTAGGGTTCCAAGAGTGGAGCGTGATGACAGCCCACCAAGCGACGAGGCCTCGGTGCAGGGCTCCTTGTCAGCAGAGGCACCGGCGGTACCTTTACCCGCCGAGCCCCCGATGCTTCCAGCACTGGCAGCTTACGATGCACGATGCCTCGGAGCTCTGCACGAGTTCCAGCGCTAGCGACCACCCAGGTTCTGTGGGGAGACAGACCCCCAGGCAGCCGGGGACAGGCTGGAGGCGGTCGTTCGAGTTTTTAGGCTAGTGAGGACACCATCAGACCTCATGGTGATCCTCGCAGCGAGCCTCCTGCACACGGCAGCAGGCAGATGGTGGATCTTGATGCTCCAGGTGCACGACGAGACATCTCTTCTCTGGATGGACTTTGAGATCATCTTCCACTCCGAGTTTGTCCCAGCCACCCTCTGTGCGGTGCACATCCAAGAGCTGCTACAGCTACTGCAGGGTAGTATAACAGTGGCCCAGTACTCGGCGAGATTTACTGATCTCTCACGCTACTCCACAGATATGGTATGAGACCCGTTCTTCCGGTCCCGGACCTTCAAGCAGGGACTGAGGCATGAGATCAGGGCTACGATGATCTCCCTCAACATTCTGACATAGGAAGAGGTGTTGGAGAGAGCCCTTCTTGTAACACCCCAAGCTTCCACGGTACGTTTCACTTCGAATAATGCAATAGCGTGTGTTGTACGCAACCTCGAGCTCTAAACACACACCACAACGAATTAAATTAGCCGTTGTGAATAGTAATACCTACTTTTTGAAATTTTATAAATTTTATTTATCAAAATGGACTTCATTTTTGGATTTGGAATATCGAAATTAGCCTATGTTGAATTTTTGGTATTTTTCTGAGAACTTCTATTTTTTATGAATAGTGAAAAATACTTAAAAACAACTTTTTTAATCAAAATAATTTATAGTGATAAATTATACTATTTAGTGGTTTTAAAGTATAATTAGAATATATTTTTACCATTTTATCCAATGGTGGTCATTAGAATTAATTTAACATTGAAATTGGACATAAACAATAGCCAATCTTTTGATATAAATTGTTTCTTAAAAACATGCTATTTGTTGTGACAGCGGGAATTAATTATAAAATTAATTAATGAAAATTATATGTTTGGAATTTCATAAAATAGACATCGTTTTTGAATTCGGAATATCAATTATAGCTTAGGGTGAAATTTTGGCATTGTTCTGAAAAACTTCAATTTTTGATGAATAGTGAAACCACTAAGTGGTAGTTAAATAACTGATTTTTCGTTTAAATGAAATATTACCACTTCTATGATTTTATTTTCAAAAATCCGACATACATGGTTTTCATTAAGAAGCAAAATGTGGTTCAATGAGATTAAAATAATTTTTTGGTGAATAGTATCTTTTAAGTTCTTAATCGAGATTAGAGGTAATTAGTGTAGTTTAAGGTAAAAATAATGTTTTAATAATATGAGATGATCATGAAACTTGTCCTACTCCTATTGGATGAGTCATGGCCGACCAATAAAACCCATGGGTCAACTTTGGGACCCCATGGAGCCACTTTAGTTGGAAAATGACATTAATATATATTTATTTAATGTTAAAATTAAATTGACACAAACATGAGTTGTTTTACTAAAACAGTTTTTAAGTGGGGTTACACAAGTCCAAATTTTGATTATAAATATTCATTATAAATCTAAAAAGATTTCCTACATCATAGTATTTTTTATATAATTTTTAGACATTAAATAATTTAAATTAATTATGACATCATGATGATGAAGCGATGACCTCATTATTTAACGATTTAAATAAAATGGAAAGATAATGTAAAATACAAAGCGTAAACTTGTCAAAAACCTATTGGATGAGTATATTTAGAACCCTTATCATCTTATACTCGAAATATATAAGTTTGGGACCTCTAAAATCCGAAAATCATTTTATAATAAAGTGACTTTTCTTTACATTCCAAGAGTGCCCCTCCTCTCCACTTATAAAAGGCCCCCACCTCTCCCACCTCATTTACACTTTCAAGCCATTTGGCTCGGCCAAACTCTACCCAAATACTCTCACAACATCCCCCTCTTACTCCTAGAAGCCTCACTTAGGGCAGAACCCTTCCCAAGGAAGCCTTTGGCTCAAATCAAAAAGAGTTACCCAATTTTGAGGTAATGTCTTCTCTAATGTTGTTTTGTTTTATTTTTCTTCTCCAACCCCCTAAACTCTTTTTATTCATTTATTTTGCAACAAAACCAGTATCCTCAATATACTAGTATGTTTTTATAAGAATTATTCGAGCTACACCTACACACACCTACATCTAATGGTTAAAGAACATACGGTTTCTGTGGATGGTGAATTTCTGCCACACGAAACGATGATTGTTCAACCCACATATAACACCTTCAATGGTGGCCATTAAGATGTCACTATATTTATATATGATATAAAATATGTTTATTTTTTACTTATGCTTCTTTATTTCTCATTTATGGCATACTTTATGATTTCCATTATGGGTAAAATGCGATAATTTCATTTTAGGAAGTGCGGACTACCGCCCCCTCAAAGTGATTTGAATCGTTAATGCCATATGTGGGATGTATAAAGGATGGATTAAATGGTATTATACACTATATTATACTGTAATTATATTATAAATTTATATCATTATGATTTCATTAAATACGAAATAGAAATGAAAGTAGCGTTCATGCCTACGTACGGCTTACCGTCTCCATGAACGGTGCATTTCATTTCTTACCTCTAAATGTTACGTGACATTATGAATGAATGTATATACTGTATATATATGATATATATGATATATACATCATTAATATAATTCTGGATATAATGGATATTTCACCACATGAACAACTAGTAATTATAAGAAGTTTATTTTTGACTCAAGTACCAAAGATCGACAAAATGACCGTTATTAACATAAATAATTAAATATTGTTAATAAAAAGGTAATAAGGGATATAAAAGGAATAATGAACATGAAAAAGGTTCTTAAGTAAATATAAATTAACTCTAGTTTATTATTCAGGAGGTTAAAGAACGGTCGAGTCAGGACAGGACGCAAGGTAAGGGAATTTCTTAACCCAACTTCCATTCTTTGGGTTAATCTCCTACTTTCAAATTATGTCATGATATTATTATGTCCTATTTTGTATTTTTACGTTCTTTATGTGTACATATAGTGAATACAAATAATAGATCTATTTTTTTAAAAAAATGATCTTATTAAGGACTTCGTCTCAATCCCTTTCATTGAGACATATTTGGTTTTATACACAACTTTCTTTTATACGGTGTATAAACCCCTTTGACTTTTACATATATTCAAAAGGAATATTCTTTATAAGAAGAATTTACTAAACGACAAAAGGTAATGTTTTTGTCGTACGTATGCGGCGACAACGACTTCTCCGCCGACGTGACCACTATTTGAGTTTCGGCATCCTCTACAAGCCATACCTTTTTTTTAATGAAAAATAAATAACATGTTATACTTTTCTTTTATTTTGGTATTGAAAATGGTTTTGAAATCATTTTTATTATATCAATGTGTTGTATTGATATCTTTTGATTGAAATGTGGAAATGTAATGTTTCCTTTATGCATGTTTTATGTGATACGATTATGTTATGGTTTATGATATATTTAAACCTATTCATATGAGAAATTCATTGGACTTAATAAGTGACGGGTGGAGCCTGCTATAGCTCCTCGATGCATCGGTAGGTCTCATGAGACAACTAGACATGGAATTGGCCGAGGACCTTTCCAAATTTGATTTATGGTTTTGGCCGAGGCCTTAATCATTTTAGACGTCTTGGTCGAGGCCTTGAAAAAATGTTTCAGAATGTCTGGCATTATACATTCCCTCATTATGAAAGTGGTTATTGATATTGAATGTGATTATTCGACTAGTAGAATATCCATGTGAAGAAGTGAATGGCATTATCTCATTTTACTTTTTCCATATTATGTTGATGGTCAAGTTTAAAAGGCTTTTGTTTTAGTTATACATTGCCTTAAATTTTAATGTTTATTTATGAAAGCTTCCGCAATATTGTTATCCTTACTGAGCATCTGAGCTCACCCCTTTCAATGTTTTAATATTTTCCAGGATGTGAAGAAGTATTTTATGAATGAACTGCAGGGGTAGTCAGAAAGCGATATGAGTGTGGACTATGAAGACCATGTTATTGTAGTTTGTTTACTTTTTGATGTAATGAAAGACTTATGAATGTATCTAGTGTTTCCAAGGCTACTAAACTAATCAGTCTTTCGAGACTTGATCTTTTGTGATCATGCCAATGTTACGAAGTAAAGCACCGTCTCTGGGTAGCTGAGGTCGGGGCGTTATAGTTGGTATCAAAGGAAGTTTAGTAAAAACCTTGGAAGCTAGATTTAGATAAACTCTGTTTAGAGCACGTAGACCTAAGATGAACTTTGAGGATTAGTATAGAAGAACTTCCTAGAATTTTGGTATTGTAGAGATTTTGTGAGTTTTCCGAACAATACATCCCTGTCTGGATACGAGCAGGTAGAGGCGGCTCTAGCACATATGTTCCTAGGGGTAAAACCCGAAAACACCGCTTTGAGCTAGACTCGAACGGGAACTGGTGCACAACAACAGGCCTTGCTGCACTCTTGGTTACGGCACTCCCGGGGGATATTCTTAGGATAACTCTCATTTTCTTTACAAATCATTATGAAGGGTTTATGAGTATATACTTCCTCAAAGAAAACATTTTTATGATTATGGATTATATCCATAAATAGTTCAATTTATGTTAAGTGTTTTGTAAGTATGGGGTTATGTATTTTGATTCATAAACTGATCTAGTTTATGCCATTGTTTAGAAATGGCACCTAGTGGAAGAAATGGAAACCGTATCAATGCACGCACTCCGTGTAGGGATTACCCTCCTGCTCAAGATAATTATAGTGGGTCTAGTGATGAAACTGGTGCCGATCAGCTAATCACCATACTAGGACAACTTACTCAGGTTGTGAATAATAACCTTACTCGTATGGATCACCCTGATCCACAACGTGGAGGATCAATGTTAGACCGCTTCATGAGGAAACAACCACAAACATTTAATGGGGGTACAAATCCGTTAGTAGCTGAGCAATGGATAAAATCCCTAGAGAAAATATTCCAAGCCATGGGGAGTAGCGAAAGGGAGAAGGTTGTCATGGCAGTTTACCGCCTCATTGGACATGCCGATCAGTGGTGGTCGCTGATTCAAAACACAAAGGAAGAGGATGACATATCGAATATGGAATGGAGAGAGTTCAAAGAGCTTTTCTTAGAAAAATACTTTCCTCGTGACCATCGAGCAGATATGGAAAGACAATTTCTGAGTCTAAGGTAGAAGGAGGATGAGAATGTCGCAAAGTATGAGGCTAACTTTACAAGGTTAGCGAGGCATGCTGCCGATTATATACGTAACCCAAGGAGTAATATTGATTGTTTCTTTGATGGGTTAAAACCATTTCTCCGTCGAGCTGTAGTATCACAATCCTTCTCATCATACGAAGATATTGTTTCGTGTGCTATCAAGACAGAAAAGGAATTCTCTAAGTCTTATGACAACAAAGTAAATCAAGAGAAGAAGGGAACGGTGGAACACGAGACAGATAAATGGAAAAAGGGAAAGAAGGATTTTTCATTATGTGATAATTGTGGGAAGAATCACCATGGTATGTGCCTAAAAGGAATGGGAGTTTGTTATAAATGTGGAGAAAAGGGTCACCAGGCTCGTGATTGCAAGGGAAAGAAAGAGGCTGTCAAAGTTGAATGCTACAATTGTAGGGAAATGGGTCATTATGCAAATGAATGTCCTAAGCGTCAGGGAAAATTACCTTAGAAAAGGCCAAGGGATCAAGGCCAATCTTATGCTGTGACTACAGTTGAAGCGGAATAATTAATGTATTGGTGCTTTTGGACTCAAGGATTATATTCTGGTTATAAGAATAATGTGATATATATATAAGGATTGTACTGCAGAAATTTTTGATTTCAGTAAGGTTTTAATATGATGAAGGTAATTATATTTTTAGTATGTGACAATAAAAGAAACTTTACTTTGTTTGGGGAATCTGATAAATTGATTTTGGAATTAAGAGACCTTTTAGAGAAAGTCTGGACAGAGGTATTTTGGATAACTATAAAGGTTGGAGTGGATTAAGTTGATATTTGGATAGTATTGTTTAAGGTTAAAAATTTATGAAGATTATTTTTGAATAATATAATACTATAGTTTTAAGAAAATGACAACCTGCAGGGTGGGGCATAACCCGTCGCATCGGACAAAGCTGCAGGAATCGAACCCACAATCATAGTGCGACAGGCCTTTATTTCCTACCACTAGCCTACAGGAAGTCCCTGGTTATTACAAAATAATTTTACTAATCTAAATGGTATGTGTTAACATTTGGAACCTTATACAATTAGGATAAGTATAATATTTTTGAGTTCTATCATCTTTTTGAGTGAAAGATGAGTTGAAGGTTGAAACTCTAATTGTCAAGCATAAATATATATATACCTATCTCTTATTCAATGAATAAATTAATTCTTAAACTTTAGTAAAGGGATATTAAAACAAAAAAATGTGTTATCCTAATACCTTATGTCTTGTTGAACTGATGATTTTTTAAATCAACATAGATTGAAGTATTTAAGACCCTCAATTTGACAGTTGATTGTGATTGATGAACTCAATCACTCCCTACAAATATTTACATTTTTCCTCCAATTATATGTCTTTAATTGCCACCAATGTTCTCCTAATCGAGATCACAATTGGGTGGTGACTTTCTCATTTCCCTTTCCCTCTTATTAAGGCTAAATTTTATTAATCTTATTTCCGATGTGGGTTTTCCACAAAGGTATTTTATCTTTTCAATATTTTATTTACAAAGAAAAATTTCAAATTGCGAGGACGCAATTTATTGAAGGATGGGAGAATGTAACACCCCAAGCATCCATGGTACGTTTCACTTCGAATAATGCAATAGCGTGTGTTGTACGCAACCTCGAGCTCTAAACACACACCACAACGAATTAAACTAGCCGTTGTGAATAGTAATACCTACATTTTGAAATTTTATAAATTTTATTCATCAAAATGGACTTCATTTTTGGATTCGGAATATCAAAATTAGCCTATGTTGAATTTTTGGTATTTTTCTGAGAACTTCTATTTTTATGAATAGTGAAAAATACTTAAAAACAACTTTTTTAATCAAAATAATTTATAGTGATAAATTATACTATTTAGTGGTTTTAAAGTATAATTAGAATATATTTTTACAATTTTATCCAATGGTGGTCATTAGAATTAATTTAACATTGAAATTGGACATAAACAATTGCCAATCTTTTGATATAAATTGTTTCTTAAAAACACGCTATTTGTTGTTACAGCGGGAATTAATTATAAAATTAATTAATGAAAATTATATGTTTGTAATTTCATAAAATAGACATCATTTTTGAATTCGGAATATCAATTATAGCTTAGGGTGAAATTTTGGCATTATTCTGAAAAACTTTAATTTTTGATGAATAGTGAAACCACTAAGTGGTAGTTAAATAACTGATTTTGCGTTTAAATGAAATATTACCACTTCTGTGATTTTATTTTAAAAAATCCGACATACATGGTTGTCATTAAGAAGCAAAATGTGGTTCAATGAGATTAAAATAATCTTTTTGGTGAATAGTAACTTTTAAGTTCTTAATCGCGATTAGAGGTAATTAGTGTAGTTTAAGGTAAAAATAATGTTTTAATAATATGAGATGAGAATGACACTTGTTCTACACCTATTGGATGAGTCATGGCCGACCATGAAAACCCATGGGTCAAATTGGGGACCCCATGGAGCCACTTTAGTTGGAAAATGACATTAATATATATTTATTTAATGTTAAAATTAAATTGACACAAACATGAGTTGTTTTACTAAAAAAGTTTTTAAGTGGGGTTACACATGTCCAAATTTTGATTATAAATATTCATTAGAAAGACAAAAAGATTTCCTACATCATAGTAGTTTTTTTTATAATTTTTATACATTAACTAAATGAAATTAATTATGACATCATGATGATGCAGCGATGACCTCATTATTTAACGATTTAAATAAAATGGAAAGATAATGTAAAGTCCAAAGCGTACACTTGTCAAAAACCTATTGGATGAGTAGATTTCGAACCCTTATCATCTTATCCTCGAATTATATAAGTGTGGGACCTCTAAAATCCGAAACTCATTTTATAATAAAGTGACTTTTCTTTACTTTCCAAGAGTGCCCCTCCTCTCCACTTATAAAAGGCCCCCACCTCTCCCACATCATTTACACTTTCAAGCCATTTTTCTCGGCCAACCTCTGCCCAAATACTCTCCCAACATCCCCCTCTTACTCCTAGAAGCCTCACTTTGGGCAGAAATCTTCCCAATGAAGCCTTTGGCTCAAATCAAAAAGAGTTACCCAATTTTGAGGTAATGCCTTCTCTAATGTTGTTTTGTTTTATTTTTATTCTCCAACCCCCTAAACTCTTTTTATTCATTTATTTTGTAAAAACACCAGTATCCTAAATATACTAGGATTTTGTTATAATAAGTATTCGAGCTACACTTACACACACCTACATTTAATGGTTAAAAAACATACGGTTTCTGTGGATGGCGAATTTCGGCCTCACGAAACGATGATTGTTCAACCCTCATATAACACCTTAAAAGGTGGCCATTAAGATGTCACTATATTTATATATGATATAAAATATGTTTATGTTTTACTTATTCTTATGTATTTCTCATTTATGGCATAATTTATGATTTCCATTATGGGTAAAATGCGATAATTTTATTTTAGGAAGTGCGGACTACCGCCCCCTCAAAGTGATTTGAATCGTTAATTCCATATGTGGGATGTATAAAGGATGGATTAAATGGTATTATACACTATATTATACTATAATTATATTATAAATTTATATCATTATGATTTCATTAAATATGAAATAGAAATGAAAGTAGCGTTCATGCGTACGTACGGCTTACCGTCTCCATGAACGGAGCATTTCATTTCTTACCTCTAAATGTTACGTGAAATTATGAATGAATGTATATACTGTATATATATGATATATATGATATATACATCATGAATATAATTCTGGATATAATGGATATTTCACCACATGAACAACTTGTAATTATAAGAAGTTTATTTTTGACTCAAGTACCAAAGATCGACAAAACGACCGTTATTAACTTAAATAATTAAATAATGTTCATAACATGGTAATAAGGGATATAAAAGGAATAATGAACATGAAAAAGGTTCTTAAGTAAATATAAGTTAACTCTAGTTTATTATTCAGGAGGTTAAAGAACAGTCGAGTCAGGACATGACGCAAGGTAAGGGAATTTCTTAACCCAACTTCCATTCATTGGGTTAATCTCCTACTTTCAAATTATGTCATGATATTATTATGTCCTATTTTGTATTTTTAAGTTATTTATGTGTACCTATAGTGAATACACATAATAGATCTATTTTGTTTAAAAAATGATCTTTTTAAGGACTTCGTCTCAATCCCTTTCATTGAGGCATATTTGGTTTTATACACAACTTTATTTTATACGGTGTATAAACCCCTTTGACATTTACATATATTCAAAAGGAATATTTTTTATAAGAATCATTTACTAAACGACAAAAGGTAATGTTTTTGTCGTACGTATGCGGCGACAACGACTTCTCCGCCGACGTGACCACTATTTGAGTTTCGGCTTCCTCTACAAGCCATACCTTTTTTTAATGAAAAATAAATAACATGTTATACTTTTCTTTTATTTTGGTATTGAAAATGGTTTTGAAAGCCTTTTTATTATATCAATGTGTTTTATTGATATCTTTTGATTGAAATTAGGAAATATAATGTTTCCTTTATGCATGTTTTATGTGATACGATTATGTTATGGTTTATGATATATTTAAACATATTCATATGAGGAATGCATTGGACTTAATAAGTGATGGGTGGAGCCTGCTATAGCTCCTCGATGCATCGGTAGGTCTAATGAGACAACTAGACGTGGAATTGGCCGAGGCCCTTTCCCAATTTGATTTATGGTTTTGGCCGAGGCCTTAATCATTTTAGACGTCTTGGTCGAGGCCTTGACAAAATGTTTCAGAATGTCTGGAATTATACATTCCCTCATTATGAAAGTGGTTATTGATATTGCATGTGATTATTCGACCAGTAGAATATCCATGTGAAGAAGTGAATGGCATTATCTCATTTTACTTTTCCCATATTATGTTGATGGTCAAGTTTAAAAGACTTTTGTTTTAGTTATACATTGCCTTAAATTTTTATGTTTATTTATGAAAGCTTCCGCAATATTGTTATCCTTACTGAGCATCTGAGCTCACCCCTTTCAATGTTTTAATATTTTCCAAGATGTGAAGAAGTATTTTATGAATGACCTGCAGGGGTAGTCAGAAAGGGATATGAGTGTCGACTATGAAGACCATGTTATTGTAGTTTGTTTACTTTTTGATGTAATGAAAGACTTATGAATGTATCTAGTGTTTCCAAGGCTACTAAACTAATCGGTCTTTCGAGACTTGATCTTTTGTGATCATTCCAATGTTACGAAGTAATGCACCAACTCTGGGTAGCCGGGGTCGGGGCGTTACACTTCTAGTGAAGAGTTTTCTCGCCGAGCAGGCTCTAGTGACAGGACCCTCCGCAGAACGGCCCGTAGCAGGGTCTTCAGCAACTGGCAGTAGATAGGTGATGCAGAGGTCCAAGCGGTCCAGACCATTAGATGGGCAGTCACAGGATGAATATTCGGTTGTGCGGGGCACCCAAAGGAGAGCCAGCTACACGAGGGGAAAGCTTTGCTATGCATGCAGCGGGCGAGGTCACATGGATCGAGACTGACCGACTCTTCGTATAGATGAGCAGCAGTTGGTAGAGGGACCTCCTAGACCGAGGTTCGGCCACGGTGGTCCGCAAGGTGCAGGCGGACGAGGCAGAGGAGCTGGCCGAGTAGCTGATGGTGGGAGACACTTCGAGGTGTTGCCACCACCACCACCAGGAGGTCCACCCCGACCGCAGGGAGTTGGTGGACATGGGAGAGCTCAGCTTCAGGAAGCTGAGGCCTTCAATCATGGAGCTCTGGGAGCAAATGGACAAGAGTGGAACTAGTGGATACGTCCTTTGTACTTCTAGTTCTTTGTTTCTATTGTGTAGCGTCTTTGTATTATGAGCTGCAATAATAAAAGACGCATACCTTTGTGATGTTCTCATTCCTGTACTCTTTTGTGTTGTTACTAAGAGGTTCCAGTTTTGACTGTTTTCTTGACCCTCACTTGTGAGACAACTACTGGAGGAGACCCAGTTACCACACACTGATGCCGATAGTGTGACTCAACCCTTGGAGGTGGGAGTAACAGTTGGATCTCTTGGTAGTAGCGTCGAGGCCTTACAACTTCATCCTTGGTATGGATTAGTATCATCCATGTCGGCAATGACTGTATTAGGCAAAGAACATGGTTCATCCCGGGGATGAGACCAGATTTCTCTTATCAGTGAGGAAGAAATCTCAGCAGCTCTTGTTGGACCAGGAAGGTCCAAGTCATCCATGAGCGGATGGGGACGGCTCAGAACCGGTAGTAGTCTTGTGCTGACAGGAGGCAGAGGCCACTAGAGATCGAGGATGGAGACCACGTCTTCATGCGGGTCTCACCTCAACGTGGATTACGGAGATTTGGCCAAGGTGGCAAGTTGTCTCCATGCTTCATCGGACCCTTCCAGGTCCTCAATAGGATTGGCGAGGTGGCTTACCGCCTAGCTCTACCGCCTTTGTATCCCTAGTTTGTGTTGAAGCATTATGGGGACGTAAAGCCTTGAGGTGGGAGTAATGTAAAGACCCGTAAAATTCAAGGGAAATTTTTTCTTAATTTTCTTTGGAATTTTACAAGATCGCGGTTTCTAACGGCACATGATTCCGAGGCCCGGAGTGCCCGGAATCAATTTCTGAAGTTTGGCTCTGGTACGTTCAGTGAACGAACGAGCGGGAATTTCTAACTTTTGATCCGGTGCTCGGAATTGAAATCCGAGGGAACCGATGAACTCGCAGCGCCGATATTTGCTTAAGGAGACCTTTTCCGAGATTGCGTTTTATGCGGGATGAAAGTTAGATTTGGGAAAAATTAAAAGAAGTTAAATAAAATGTGGAAACACATTTTATTTTTAACTTGTTGGTTAACTCCTCCCAAAAATAGTTAGGAGTGGGAACCACATCCACTTAACCTCCCTTGAGAGGATTAAGTGTGTTGGGGCCCACACGAACCCTAACTCTTCATCTTCTCTTTTTAAACTCCCAATAATCCCTCTTTAATTAACTTGACAACTTGGTTAATTAATGGAGTTGATTTGTTTGAATTTCAAACCTTTGAAATTCAAATTGATAATTGTGTGAATAAAATAAGCCTTAGCTTATTTTATTTTGGTTGGTCTCCTTAGCCATCTTGAGAGGTTTTGAAAAATTCTCTCATTCTTCTTCAAACATTGCCGAAGAACGCGAAGAACATTCGGACTTCGACGAAGAACGCCACGTTCTCGGGAACCGTCTTCCGCGACACCATACCCGCGACACCGACGACGTCTCCTTCCACGTAATCTCTTCCGCGACGGTTTCCTGCGACGAAATCGCCTTCAAGGAGCTTAGAATCCTCGCTTCACGACATCGACGTCCTTTTTCCGCGACGCTGACCCCCGCGACGCTCGTCTTCTGCGGGTCGTTGACGAACATCGTTCTTGAAACCGAGGCAGGGGTTTGTGGTTGTTTAATTTATTTATTATTGTTCTTGGTTCTAGCATGACAATCTTGAGGATAAATGATTATGTATTATCGTTTAACGAGAGGGGGGTCGGACCGCACAAACACGGCCGAACCCCCCTCCTTTGTTCTTGAATGTTTCTTGCGGATGAAACGTGGTGGCGTGGTGCCGTCGAACCACGCAGATATCATTCGATAATTATTGCGCGGTGTCGTCGCGCCACACCATGGAAAGATTTATCATGAACGTGACGTCGTCGCGCCGCGTCGAAGGAAACCGGAGGTGTCGTGGCCAGAGCAGGGCCGCGGCGGAGGGGCGCGGTGCCGTCGCACTGCACTGGAGGACGAAGGCCGCGGCCGGTTCCAGGCCGCGGCGGGACGTGATGACCGGGGGCCAGCCGGGCCGCCGGTGTCGGAAGACGGAAGAGGACCTGCCCTTGCCGGTCCTGTTGAGAAGAAGTCAGTCGGCCAAGTCGGGCCGGCCGGAATGGTGAAAACCGGGGGAATTAAATTCCCCCGGGCTGGTTATTTGGCCCCCCAAAGGGAGGGGCCCACGGTTACAAAGGGGGGGCAACGCCCCCCCCCCCCCCCCCCCGTTTTCTCAAAGGCAGGCCCCCCACGTGAAGGGGGGCCGTTTCTTTTCCAAGGCGCGACTGGATGCCGCGCCGCCAGCTGAAGAAAAGCGGGGGCTTTTCCCCCCACGCGTGGCACCCGAGCGGCGCCCAGGCCACGCCGCCGCGCCGGACCGCGCCGTCGTGCTGGGTCGGTCGGGCCGGGTCGGCCCGGACCCGGACCCCCCATTTTCGAATTGACTTCGGTCTTTTTCCCATAACATGAGCTACGGAAATCCGATTGATGAACCGTCAGCGGAAGTTCGATCCTTGGATCGAGACGGTCGTTTCGGTATATCGCACTCAAGGTTTCGGAATACTTTGAGTTCGGCCGGGTTGGTTCGTACACGAAACCAACCGGGCCCTTGGAGCGAAAACGATCATATCTTGAGCAACGGACGTCCGATTGACATGTCGTCAGCTATGATGAGTTCCTCTTAGTGATACATATCTTTTGGAATACTCCTCCCGAGGTTTGGACGCAGGTGGAGTACGGTCGGGTTGGTTTTTCCTTAAAAACTAACCGGGCCCCTGGAACGAAAAAGCCAATAACTCTCAGACCGAGCGTCCGATTGACGCGTCGTCTGTTGCGTTGAGTTTCTGTTGACGATACGGAACTTTTGGATACATCAACTCTGGACTATGTGACAGTTGATGTATCAGCCTCTCGGCTCGTGGAGCGGACCTTTTTGAACAGGCTTGCTGTGTGCGGGAACCCTAGTGCTGGCTACGACTGCTACTGTGACGACGACGATTGTGCAGAGATCCTCAGTGGACTGCGATGATGAAGACAGCTGGTCTTGTATCCTATGTGGGTCCTAGCTGTGCTGGTCTTGTATCCTATGTGGGTCCCAGCTTAGATGATTCAATACTGGTCTTGAATCCTATGTGGGTCCCAGTATAGATGAATCAATGAAGACAATTGGTCTTGTATCCTATGTGGGTCCTAGCTGTGCTCGTCTTGTATCCTATGTGGGTCCCAGCTTAGATGATTCAATACTGGTCTTGTATCCTATGTGGGTCCCAGTATAGATGAATCAATGAAGACAGCTAGTCTTGTATCCGATGTTGGTCCTAGCTGTGCTGGTCTTGTATCCTATGTGGGTCCCAGCTTAGATGATTCAATACTGGTCTTGTATCCTATGTGGGTCCCAGTATAGATGAATCAATGAAGACAGCTGGTTTTGTATTCTATGTGGGTCCTAGCTGTGTTGGTCTTGTATCCTATGTGGGTCTCAGCATAGATGATTCAATACTGGTCTTGTATCCTATGTGGGTCCCAGTATAGATGAATCAATGAAGACAACTAGTCTTGTATCCTATGTGGGTCCCAGCTTAGATGATTCAATACTAGTCTTGAATCCTATGTGGGTCGCAGTATAGATGAATCAATGAAGACAACTGGTCTCGTATCCTATGTGGGTCCCAGCTTAGATGATTCCGTATCTATGTCTGATCATCTCTTTCACCTTATCGATGATGTATACCTGTGTGAGCTGAATCCTGTTGCTTTCCTGTGGGGATTGTGTTGTGCTATCCTGTGTGGATTAGGTTTTGCTTTCCTATGTGGAATACGTATACTTTCCTGTGTGGACTGAGTTGTGCTTGGGCTCGTAGGTTGTAGCATATTGGAATTGATGACTTAGGTATATGTATGGGAATATACCTAAGCAGTGTCAGTTGTTACTTCGTGATTGTATCTTACCTTTGTGGTTTATCCTTTGTGGATTTTGGGAGACCATCAGGGGTCTCGGGGTCCTTACTGAGTAGCTTATACTCACCCCTACATGGGCTATGCCCGCACTACGTTTTGTTGGTTGAAGACAACGGAAAGCGTTGATCGTAGTTGAGGCTTGCTGAGCAGGACGGTACGAGGAGGTGGACCACTGGGCGAGACGTGCTCGGACCGGACGACAGGAACCGAGGAGCAGTGGAGCTATCAGTACCCACCCTACAGGTGGGATTTTCAGTGGACAGCTCAGTGTAGCGGCTTTTACTATACTGTTGATGTTTTCCCTTTCGAGTTGTACTTTACTTTCAGTTTGGGTTTGTATACTGGCCCATTACTTTTCCACACTTCAGTTGTAATCTGTTTTTATTAGTGTTTACTTTTCCGCTTGCTTACTCTGTGGTGCTTGTTTACTTTTCAAAGGCAATGCCTTCCCTTTTTACCGGGATTTACGCCTTGGTGCTAGTCATCAGCCCCTGGCCTATGGAAGGCGGGCTTGGGGTAGTCACGACACGGGCCCCAAGGACGGGTCGTGAAAATAGTCCATTCACACTTGGATGCCAAAGATATACCATTATGTTAATTATAGCTTCTAGAGTCTTGGAATGAGGTGGGACACCATAGGTTAAGTTCTTTACTATCCAACCTTGAAAAGGGTGAATGTAGGGCACTAGGAACCCAGAGGATTCCATCATCCACTCCTAATTCCCAACTAGAAGTTCGTTTAGGTGACTACATATATTTTCATTAGTCTTATTAGGAAGATAATGTGTGTTTATTATGTATATCTAGTGCAAGAATAGTATTTGAATGTCTCTCACATCTTCAATATATGAGAAACATAGTCAGTGGATATACTTCACATGATAGATATGATAGAGATGGAATATTTTCATGGAATATATATATATGTAACTTAGTAAATAAAGTTCTGTATTTTACATATTTTTTCAGAAATGGATTCAGAAGTCAAAGGTAGCTTAAATAAACCTTATATATCATACAACCCATAAAACACATTTTCTATGTTTTAAAACATTCATACATGAGGAAATTATCCAATAATAATTAATAGAATTATGAGGATCATATGATGACTATATTGAATTAAAATATTTTATATAAAAAACTATCTATCAAGCCTCAACATAAATGGATCCATATGAGGTTTTATTTAATAATTTGTTCCTCTTGCTATTATCTAAAATAAAGGCGTGTGGGTTAATTATTTTAGCCAAATCTTGTTATTAGAAACTAATTAAAGGGTATAACAAATTAGAAGGATTATCAACACCATTATGATCCCTAAATACTCATATGTCCATCAAAATTGAAAGCCCCTATAATTTACCGTGAGTAACCCAGTGTTCATATAGGTATCACCATTATCTTGCATTAAGTATGCAGTGGTTGATTTTTCCATGGTTTTTTTCAATACCTGATAGTTTAGTAGTTTAGAACAATATGTTACAAGTTGACTCTTAATTCAATACAATATGATTTTAATGATATAATTTATATATCACAGCTCAATAAATATGATCTAGATCCCAAAAACATGACTGATAGAGCAGATATTGATTCTGAGTAATCCGAATTTTTGAACGAGTGACTAGTGTGTATCATAGATTAGAGTGGCAAGGTTTCTCAAGGTAAAGCAATGCCATGTGTGAACATATTTTCATTTCATGATCTTGTTTAAGAGAAGATACAGGAGTGTGAATATATTATGTGATCATATTGGTAGAGGTTATTTGGTGATAAGAAATAAAGAATATTCTTGCTTATGTGAATCCGTTCAAGGAGAATATTTTAAAAACCATCAGTTTTTTGGTATATTTTGGTTTATTTTTTTGGATTTTAATGGATTAATTTTAGGTAATTGTTAATTTTTATAGGTGGTAATGGGTGTTCGTAGAAATTAAATATGGGGGAAAGTGGGACAAAAAATTTAAAATATTTTCAAAATCCACTAAAAATAGTGTATGTGAAATAAATAACATCTAACGTTTCTAGGTGTGTAGTAACCCACAAAACCCAACGAACAGACAGTAGGGGTGTAACAACTATCTAGTAGAAAAAATTGTACTTGGTTGTTTATCATGGTGAATTCAATTATGAAAACTCTATTTTTTAATTTTAAAACTATTTTAATCCCTTAATTTTTCCTACCCTAACTTATCCATGACCATACCTCCTCAAAGTTCATTCTCCTATATCTTAAGTGTTATCCAAATATCAATTATAACAAGATTTAATTATCATTCATTAAAATCATCAATTCAATGTAAATATAATTTCATGGAAGACTTAATCTTAGTTTAATATTACAACTATTTTTTTATCCATATCAAATCCCTAATTTAGATTTTTTTATGATTTTTCAGGTTTTATTCTCTTGCAATCAAATAATATTAAATCACTTGGTATGATGACTCTTTGATGGTTGAGGTAGGAATTATTTTTCATGTTCTAGTCTTTATATAGATCTATATGGACCATCATACATGACGGTCTATGAGTATACATTTGACCGCTCTTACTAATGTGTTTAATAGATTCATTAAGTTCTGTATGTTATAATTGGACTTGTGGTGGTAATTTTTAGATATTATTACATGATTATTATGAAACCATGATAGGTTTTGTGGGTTTTGTTAATTGGTTTCAACCATAATTTCGTAGGCATAGAATGAGTTTCATAGTATTGTCTATAGTGTTATTGGGTGTTTGTTCTAGATTACGGTATGAGTTATAACCAACATAAAATGAGAAGACATTGAGTCTTTAGTATGGCTAATATGTTATATATGAGGATGTTTCTGATATGATGGTATCCAATGAGATAACTCCTTGTATATATTGGTTTGAGATGATGGGTTTTAGATTAAGTGGATACACCATGAGTAAAAATTATATACCGAGTATGGAAAAAATATGTTGGGTTATCATGTTGTTTTAGGGATGGTGTGGAGACATGGGACTGTACCACAAAATTTATGATATCATTTACCTATACTGCACATTTGGTGGTGTTTCTAATCCATGTGGATTTAACATATATCATGTGTTTTCAATTGTCTCTCTTGCCTATTTTGTGGGTTTTTTAGCCCTGTATATTTACCAAGGATTATGGTATGTTTTAGATTTATAGACCTCTTAGAAATTTGATTTCATACATAGAAGGATGGTAATGTGTTGCCTTCATCATAATCCATTTCTTATATGTGATGTTGGATATCATACTCATTTTAGATGATCTATTTCTTATGTGATAGGTCAGAGATGATAAAACATCCTCAATATACAATATCCTTTTGGGTTAGTGATAGTTTCCCTTGTAGTGTACATATTTTCTATAAGGAACCGGCCTTAAAACATTACAAAATCTTGAATTGAATTAATAATTCACTTTGACTTTTTTATCATGTTTATAGTTTTAGAGAATTATACTAAAACTATTACATTACATCTCCAAAATTATAAAGTATACATTTCAACTTAGTTTCCATTTTTTCATAAAATAAAAACTCTTAAAAAGGTTATTTCTAGTTCCAGGTTTTAGACAACATGACTTTTCCTTGATCCAATCCTTGACCCTATTCATCATAAAGTCCAATAAAAAACATTTCAAAACATGGGTTGAGCATAAAAACCTCAGTAAAGGATATAAAATAAGGAAATTAAATATTAACGAATAATTAACAACAAATCAATGAAACCAAACATTTCAACCATAACATAACTAATGAAATAAAAAGATTTATGAATAACACACAGAAATCATAAATCATAATGGTATCTTATGGCATTAATAAAATATTTATATTGTAGATTTCATAGCTACGTAGGGAGTAACATTTGGAATACCCATCATAGTATATTCCCTAAATCTCTTAGGAGAAACATTAATATTTACCTCCATCATGTTACCCAATGCATTGGAGATCTATATTGGGCTCATTCGCCCAATGTTTATCATGGAACCACCCATATACGTATAAAATGCCCATGAACCATAACATATTCATATCACATAAAATGAGAATAAAGGAATGATAACATTTCTGCATTGTAGTTACAATAAATAATTTCATGATATTGACATAATCAATGCTTTATCAAACCATTTTCAATATCAATTATAACATTTAATAACAAGATTTTTGAATCAAAGTGTCCCATTCCACTTTGAATCATTATAAAAAACATTTAATTTAAAAAAATTCAGGTTCATATAAAATATACTTAAAACCATTTTAATAACAAGTAAATTAATGAGAATGATTTAGAATAATAAATCATTAAATCATTTAAAACGATATTTTAGTTAAGGAGTTCCTAACCAAATGGGAGAGGCCTGAATATAAATAATTGAGGAATAAAATTAATCAAAGATTATCATATCAGTAGAATAAGTAGATTCATGATATAATATGTCAAAGGTTAGTCTATACACCATATAAATGTGAATTTTTTTATTATAACAAATAAGTCTCAATGGAATGTAAACTGAGACAAAGTACCTAGTAAAGATCATATCATTATATTAAGGACTAATCAATGGAATAATTTTGTGTTAAAAATTATAATACACCCAATATAAGTGGATATTAAGTGTAATACAATCGGAGTTCATTTACACATAGTAATAGAATGACATAATCAAGAGGTATATGCTTAACCCAAATAATTGATATTGTGTTAAGGAGTTCTCTTACAGAAATTTAATAGCCTAACGGTGTCGCTTTAAAATTCAAAAAATAAGTCGATGAGAGAAAAATGGGTTTCTCATCACATGGAAATAAAATTTATAGAAATAAGGATATATAATAACATATCCTGATATAATAAAGTGGAAATTAAAAGAAATAACATAAATTAAATCTTTTAAAAAGAGGAGGATCAATGATTCCCTCACCGATTTGGTAACTTATGAAACATACACCACATGAAATAAAGATCACACAATGAAGATGGAAATACCCATATATTGAGGTATATTACACAAATAATAAATAATGATTAGTATATACACCACCCAAAATTAAATAGTGGAAAATATTGCATGAATCTCATGAAAATAAAAAGTGAGATGAAAACCCCTTACCACGTTATAATCAATCAAGTCGTATGACCAAAAGTTAATAAAAACCAAATTAATCACATAATACAATGAATATAATGAGAATAATTATAATATATATCATATATATCTACAAATTACACAACATGTAATAAATAAGTCGAAAACAATAGATATCTCGTGGAATTAAAAGTGGGATAAGAAACCCCTTACCTCGTGTCCGACATGACTCATTTGTTCCTTGTTCATCCTAAATATTGAACTCAAGTTAATTAACAAATTATTCAGAACACTTCTCGTGTTTATTATTATTCTTATATCACCTACTACCTTGCAATAATAATTAGTTAATTATTTGAGTTCATATCAGAGATCTTGTTGATGTTTGGAATTTGAGTTAAAAATGAACTTGTTATAATAAGAATTTGCCCATGTGGTCAAAATTACATTACCTCCAGAATTATATTAATGATTTTAATATCATATATATATCATATATATTCATTATATTTTTTTTATAACAGTCCATTAAATTTGGACATAAGAAATGAAATGCACCATTCATGGAGATGGTAAGTCGTACGTATGCATGAACACAACTTCCATTTCATTTTCTTTTCTTTTTTAGCAAAATTAAAACATAATGATACATAATTATATTATAATTCCAATATAATATCATATTTTATATATGTTACATAATTCCATTAACACTATAATTTATATGTTCCATGTATGTTATGAACAAGTTACATAACTTTGAGTGGACGGTAGTCCGCACTTGCTCAAATGAAATTATCGTATTTATACAACATGAAAATAATAAATGAATGTAATAAATGAGAATTAAAGAATAATATTGATAAAATAAAATAATATATATGTCATATATAATTACGTTTCCACCATAATGGCCACCATGAGAGGCAGTTGGAGATATTTGAATAATCATCGTTTCGTGAGGCAGTAGTTTGTCACCCACAAAAACAGTATGTTCGTATCCATTAGGTGGAGGTGTGTTGAATTGTAGTTTCAATATGTCTCAAAAATACAACATAGGATAATTAAGATAATATTTTTTTATAAATGAAATGAAAAATATATTTTAAAGGGTTGGAGAGGTAAAATAAATGAAAAGAAGTTAAGAGAAGACGTTACCTTTTAAATCTAGTATCTCCCTTTTATTGGAACCAAAAGGTTTATTTGAAGTGACTTATGCCTATGTTAAGGATTATAGTTGGAAGATATAGATCTTTATATATTATCTGGGGAGTGTTTTGACCAGCCAAGGTACTTTAGAGGTGTGAGTAATTGGTTAGAGGTGATGGATTTTTATAAGGGGAATGAGGGGCTCTTTAAGAATGTTTGAAAATATTATTTTATTATATAATAATTTTTGGTTTTAAAGGTCCAAAACAAATTAAAGTTGAAGATAAGATAAATATTTTTAGAAATAAAATCATCTAATAATAATTTGATAGGTTTTGGATATTTTTTTAATTTTTATAATCTTATTTATTTAAATACTTAATTAATGAGGTGAACACTACATCATTATTGTGTCATAAATAAATTTAACTATTTGATGTATAAAAATTATAAAAAAAATACAATGATGTAGGAAATATTTTTATATTGAAAATTAATATTTATAGTTGGAGAGATAAGTTATATAACCCTATGTAATAATTTATTTACTAAATGATATACCTTTATGCCATTTTTTTATTTACATTTAATAAATTAATATAAATTGTAATTATCACACTTATGTGGCTCCATGGGGACCCCAAATCGACTCATGGATTCCCATGGTCAGAAATATATAATTTTATAGAAATATTACACAAGTTAGCGTAATTTAAAATTAATATAATATTATTTTTACCTTAAATTACCCTATTTACCATTAACAGCGGTAAATTACAGCAAAAAGTTACTATTCCCAAAATATTATTTTATTCTTATTAAACCACATTTTAATTTCTAATAACAACCATGTATGTCATGATTTTTAAAATTCAATTAACAGATGTGGTAAAATTTCGTTTAAATGATGAAGTCAGTTTTTTAACTACTACTTAGTGTTTTCACTATTCATCAAATATTTAAGGTCGTTAGAAAAATACAAAAAATTAATCCTAAGATATATTTGATATTTTGAATTCAAAAATGATGTCTATTTTACCAAATTAAAAACATATATTTTTCATTATTTAATTTTAAATTAATACCCATTGTCAAAACAAAAAGAATGTTTTTAAAAAATAACACCTATCAAAAGATTAACACTTGTTTATGTCTAGTTTCACACTTCTGTTATTTCCAATGAACAAAATTAGATTAAATTGTAAAAATTTAATCTAATTAATCTTTAAAACCAATTAAAAATATAATCTAACCATATAAATAAATTATATTAAATGGATGTTTTTAATCGAAATACAGTATTTTTCACACTTCATAAAACATGATTTTTGTCAAAAAAATATCAAAAATTTCTTCAATGTAAATTTTGAAGTCCCGATTGTAATGAAAAATTATATTCTGTCAAATAAAAAAAATAAATGTGACCAAAACTAGATTTAAATAGGGTTTTCCATCAAAAGGTGACAAAATCGACCTTTTATTGAATACTAGAGTATTTATGGTGAAAATGAGATTCATTCACATTTTAAGCTTCTAAATTATTTTGGATAAATGTAAAAAAATTAGACAAACATGCATAATCATATTGTATTTATTACTCTTCATTCCGACCAATAAAACAAATTTGCGTTAACAACAATTTGAAATAATAATTTTATTATATTATTTTTATGTATTATATAACATTGTGTGTAACGTAATATTTCAAAGAAACACATTGTTGTTTATCGGGTATGAAATCAAACATGGAATCCACATTAAATTAAAATTAATATTTAATTCAATAAAATTAATAAATATGAAAATTCTATATTCTTTATTCACCTGGGATGTTACATCCTTCCCTCCTTTAAGGAATTTATTCCTCATAGTTTTTAAATTGGGCTCAAAAACATCATTAAAAGTACCACATTGGAAAAAGAGTTAATAAAACTATCACATTAAAAGAAGGTAAGATAAGTACAAAGGTCACCTTAGATAACCCATACTAGGATTCTCGGTATGAAAACATGTATATGGAGGAGAAACTAAGGGTTGTTTTATGATATATATTGATAGAAAATGTTATTAGGATAATGTTAACAACCAGAAAATGAAAAACTTGTAATGGGATAAACAGTCATTAATTCCCCAGTAAGAAATGTTATTAAACAACCGTTTTCTTTTATCCTCTATTTCAAAATGTTGGAGAATTTTTTATTATATTGACTAAGAACATAATAAAA
Source organism: Viscum album (assembly GCA_963277665.1). Classification (NCBI taxonomy): domain Eukaryota; kingdom Viridiplantae; phylum Streptophyta; class Magnoliopsida; order Santalales; family Viscaceae; genus Viscum; species Viscum album. Next base: position 574,858,654 of record OY728151.1, read on the forward strand.
TATACATACTTTTCAAGTAGAGTTACATCATTTAGTAAGTTTTTACCAAAGACTCATCTTTTCTCCAAACAATGAGTATTTAAGATGACATTGTCACACTTGAAGTACTACAATGATGTTTCAGAGAATCTCATAATCCCTAAATGATGACTTTTTCATGTCTTTAGACACTAACCAAAACCAAAATGGTTAGTACAAGATCAGATAATCCACCAATGGATAATCTTTTATAAAAATGAAATACTACTGTTAATATCCCAAATTGAATAAACAATGCCAAAATCTCAAAAAAGTCTAGTCAATATTAATTTTTCCTTAAAATTCATTAAAATAATCAAAAATATTTTTGAAACCCAAAATATAGAATGAATTGATCAAATAGTCTTCCATAGTAAATCTTAACATTTATCTCCAAATAACTTCGACAACTCTTAAAGTCTCATATTGAATTGTAATTAACCACATCACATATTCTCTATGATAGGTTAATCATTTCCATAAATTACCCAAATCATTATATGTCCATAATAAAAAAACATATTCTTCCAAACAAAATTCACCATTAGTCCTCAATTGAAATCACAAAATATTCTATTTTCCATAGGCATATAGTTCCCCAAAAAGATAAAACGTATTCTAAAGTAACCATTATCACTTGATCCCTAAATCATTTTCCTATCCTAAGGATATCTATTTGATAAAACATAAGATCCAGAATCAACTTATTATTTATCAATAAAATCATTTAGCTAATAGTAAGTCATACTAACAAGGGACTTCACGTAGTCTAGTGGTAGCCAATAAATCCCAATCGCACTTTCGTTGTGGGTTTGATTTAGGAAGCTTTGACTGATGCAATGGGTTGTCACGTAGTATATGTGTTTTCCTTTTCCAAAAACAATATAATTTTATAATCATCAAAAAAAATGAGAATAACTCCTCAAAAATAACCATAAAATATTTTAACCACAAAGGTTATCTCATACCAATCATTATCATCCCAAAAGAAATAACCTGTGATTTTTCAAATTCAAGGATCATATAAACCCAAATTGTTCTTTATAACTATATAGACTAAAGAAAAGAAAAATATTCCATGAATAAAATTTTCATATATCAAACATCATGGTTACACATACTCGAAAAATACATCAAAATTAATCCCATCATCAAAAGAGACTGAAATCATTTAAGCATTTTATCATCTTAAAATCTACCATAACTCTTGGATCCCATATATTTTGACTTCTTACTCACTCAACATTCTACATGATCCATTAACATTTCTTTTCAAACTTATTTTTAAACAATCCATTCCTACAAAAAAAATCCTGAATCATAATCTATGATTCAATAATATCAAAACATTAGTTAAGAAACAATACATACCTTTCCTTGGTCATTATCTGTTTCCTCATCCTCAATTGGAATGGTATTTGGTAATGGTAAACATATATTTGTATGATCCTAGTGATCCAATTCTAGAACTTTCTTTGGAGAACATCTGTTGCAATAATGACCATGCACGCCACATTTAAAACATTCAATTGATCCATCAGAAATAACATCTTTCCCTTTCCTAGAGTCAACTGGGTGCTTCCTATTTTGCTAGAAGGTTCTTGATTTATGGCCTACATTTCCACATCTATAGTATCTTCCAACCCCTATAAAGATTTTTCCTAGGTGTTTCTTTCATCTTCCTTGACACATTTGTTTTTTAATATACTTACCTTTATGATTATCACTTGAACATCCGTAGGCATTTGTTTCTTGCATATATGATGCCTTATAAAAATCTCCAAGGTTCAGGTGGTTAATCATTACTCCAGATAATTGGTTGAGAATAACCACAAGAGTTGTCATTGATGCTCTCATTTCTTCTAGTTTCTCATTCAAAAAACCATCATAGTTTTCCTTATATCCATAGTTATTGTGGTTCCTACTAGATACAACCATTTACTAAAACCAAAAATGTCAGTTTAAGTATATCAGTAAAATCGTCATAAAATATAATGTGAGGAGGGAAAATATTAAGATTGAATTTTTAATGTTATCTTAAACTCATTCAATTTATCTATAATAACTATGACACTTTTTTAATATTCTAATATTTAGGGTTATGTCAATTGTGCTTAAATAAAACCCTAACCACTAAATTAATTTAAATCAAACTTTGGTACCAACTGTAGGACACAACATTAAAACATTATATAATCATGAATTAAATTAATAATTCAAACTGAGGATCTATTCAAGTTTATTGTTTTAGATAATTTGTCTATTACTATTACATTAAATCTCAAAAATTAAGTATTATACACTTTTACTCAGTTTCCATTTTTTTCATAAAATTTAAACTCTTAAAAAAAGTCATGTGAAGTTCTATATTTTAGGTATCATTACTTTTTCTTGATCTAATCCTTGACCCTATTCATCTTTATGTCCTATGAAAAAAATTTCAAAACAAGGGATTAGCATAAGGATCTCAGTACAAGTTATAAAATAAATAAAGGAATCATTAACCCATAATTAAATATAAATTAATGAAACCATACTTTTCAATCATAACATACCATAGGAAATCATATGATTTATGAATAACACAATGAAATAATAAATCATAAAAGTAACCTATGGAATTAATAACATATTTATATAATATCATTCACAGATATATAGGGAGTTACATTTTGAATACCCATAACATTGTATTCCCTAAATCTCTTAGGATAAACATTAATGTTTACCAATGTCATGTTACCAAATGCATTAGAGAGATATCACGATCTCACCCACCTTAGGTTTATCAAGAAACCACACACATACGTAAACAATTCCCAAGAACCATAACATATTCATAACACATAAAACAATAATAATGTAATGTTAACAATTCCGCATTTCAATCACAATATATCATTTCAAGATATTGACAAAATAAATGATTTATCAAACCATTTCCAAAACCATATAAAACATTTAATAATGTGATTTATGAATCAATGTGTCCCATACCACATTGAATCGTTAAAATAATATGTTAATTGGAAAATATTCATGTCCCTATAAATAAATATTTAAAACATTTTTAAAACATGGACATTAATGAGAAATATTTTGAAGAATAAAACATTTAAACATTTAAACCAATATTTTTGTTAAAGGGTTTTTAACCAAATGAGAGTTTCTTAAATAAAAATAATTGAGGAATAATAATAATCAAAGTATATAATATCATGAGAATACGTAGATTCAAGATATAATATGTCAAAGGGTATTATATACACCATATAAAGGTGAATTGGTGTAAAACAATAAATAAGTCACAATGAAATGTTAATTGCGACAAATTCCCTTGCAAAGATCATATCCTTAGATTAAGGAAAAATTAATGACATAATTATTTGTGACATAAAATGATACACCTAATATAAGTTGATATTAAGTGGCAACAATCATATTTAATTAACACATATTGATAGAATGAAATAATCAAGAATTATAAGCTTAATCAAAATAATTTTAATTGGGTTGAGGAGTTCCCTTACATAATTTCTATATCTTAATGGAATCACCTTAAAATTAAGAATAAACATTTATGAGAGAAAAAATGGTTTCTAATCACATAAAAATAAAATATTAAAAAATAAGGATATATAATTACATATCCTAGCCTAATAAATTGTAATTTAAAAGACATAACATAAATTATGACTTTTAAAAAGAGAAGGGTGAATAATTCGCTCACTCATTTGGTATCTTATAAAACATACACCACATATAATAAGGATCACAAAATAATGATTTAAATACCCATAAATTAAATTATATTACACAAATAATACAATAATGATCAGTTCATACACCATAAAAAAGAAAATAGTGGAAAATATAGCATGAATCTCACGGGAATAAAAAGTGAGATGAAAACCCCTTACCACGTTGTAGTCAACTGAGTCTTATGAAAAAAAGTTAATAACCACAAAATTAATCATAGAATACCATGAATATAAATATAATAATGATAATATATATCAAATGTATATAAAAAAATAAATCACATGCAATAAATAAGTGTCATACAATGGAAATCTTGTGGAATTAAAAGTGCGATAAGAAACCCCTTACATCATGTCTGACATGACTCGTTTATTCCTTGTTCTTCCTGAATAATAAACTCAATATAATTTTACATTATTAAAAAACATTTTTATTTTTATCATTCCTTTTATATCACTTATTACCTTTAAAAAATAAATTATTAATTGTTTGACTTCATATGAGACATTTTGTCGATGTTTGGAATTTGAGTTAAAATTGAACTTCTAATAAATACAATTTTTCCATGTGGTCAAAATTACATTTCCTCCAGAATTATATTCATGATTTAAATATCATATATATCATATATATATCCATTTTATATTTATTTATAATATTCGATAACATTTGGACATATGAAATGAAATGCACTGTTCATGGAGACTGTAAGTCGTTCGTACGCATAAATGCTACTCTCATTTCTTTTTTTTCAATTTAAAAAAAATGATACATAAGTATATTGTAATTCCAGAATATAATAATATTTTATATATGTTAAATAATTTTATTAACACCATAATTTATACATTCCATGTATGGTATGATTGAGACATGTCACTTGAGGGTGTGGTAGTCTGCAATTCCTCAAATGAAATTTTGTATTATGCAACATGAAAAGCATAAACATGTGTTCTAAATGATAATTACAGAAGTCTATTGATAAATTAAAATAAAATACATATCATATATAATTACAGTGCCATCATAATGGGAAACATGATTTGCATCTGGAGATATTTGAACAATCATTATTTTGTGAGGCAGTAGTTCGTCATCCACAGAAAAATTATGTTCGTATCCATTGGATAGAGATGTGTGGAAGTGCATTTAGAATACTTCTCATAAAAATAGGATAGTATATTTATCATAATTTTTTTTTGTTATAAAATAATGATAAAAATATTAGTGTGTTGGAGAAGTAATATAAATGAAAATAACTTAAGAGAAGACGTTGCCTTTAAATCAAGTATCTCCCTGTGGTTTGAACCAAAAGGTTTATTGCTTCCTTCTACTTAATTTAAAGAATCTTGGTGGAAGAGGTGGATATTTAGATCTTATTTGGGCATAGGATAGAAGAGCCATGGGGCTTGAGATTTTTATGTAATGGGTTAGCGGTGAGGGGTTTTTATAAGGGGGAGGAGGGGCTCATTATGAATGTTTCAAATTATTATTTTTTATATAATTTTTTTCAGTTTCTAAAAGTCCAAAACATATTAAAGTCAAATATAAGATGAATCGTTTTATAAGTAATATATTTCAATAAGAAATTGGACAGGTTTTGGATATTATGTAAATTTTTTTATTCTTTTTTTTAAATCTTTTATTAATGAGGTAAACACATCACCATTATTTTGTCATGAATAATATTATTTATTTATGTCTACAATAATAATAAAAACTACAATGATATAGGAACTCTTTTTATATTTTAAATGAATAATTATAGTCTATTTGAAAACTTATATAACCCCATGTAAGAATTGATTTACTAAAAGATATATGTTTATGTCATTTTTGACATTTCATAAAATTAATTAATATAAAGTGTCATTATCCCTCTTAAGTAGCCCCATGGGGTCCCAAAATAGACCCAAGGATTCCCAAGGTAGTAAATGATTCAACCAATAGTATTAATAGATATGTTAGGGTAATTTAATATTATTATAATATTTTTTTACCTTGACTTACCCTATTTACCTTTTACAGCATTAAAAAACATTCCAAAGTTACTATTTACAAAAAAAATTATTTTCATCTTATTATACATCATTTTACATACTAATAACAACCATATGTGTTTTATTTTATAAATTCAATTCATATTACTTCTAAAATTTAATTTAAATTAAGAATTTGATTTTTTAACTTCTACTCAGTGTTGTCACTATTCATCAAAAATTAAAGGTTTTCAAAACAATACCAAAACATCAGCCTAAGTTATATTTGATATTCCGTATTCAAAAAGTATGTCGGTTTTACAAAATTCCAAACATAGAATATTCATCAATTAATTTTAAATTAATTCCCATTGTCAAAACAAAAAAATGTGTTCTTATGAAATAATAACTATCAAAAGATTAACACTTATTTATGTCCAATTTCAAAGTCAAATAACATAAAATGTATACCATTAGATTAAACGAAAAAATATAATGTAATTAAACATTAAATAATATTATAAAGATAATATAACCATATAAATATATTATATTAAAAAGAATTTTTGAATTAAAATTCAATATTTTTCACTATTCATGGAAAATAATTTTTATCAGAAAAATAAAAAAAATTACCCAAAGTAAATTTTGATGTCCCGATTCTAAAGAAGAATTTTATTTTTTTTCATGTAGAATATATAAATGTGACCAAATCTATATTTAATTAGGGTTCTCCATCAAAAGGCGTTAAATGAAAATTTTATTGAATATTAGAGTTTTTATTCATAAAATCAGATTCATTCACATTTTATATTTCTAACTTTTTTTGGATAAATGTAAAAACATTTAAAAAACATGTACCATAATATTTTAGTATGTACTATTAATTCCTGCCAATACAACAACTATGCACTAACTACCACATTTAAAGTAAAATTAATATTTAATTCAAAAATATTAATAAATATGAATATTCAAAATTATTTATCCACCTGGGATGTTACATTTTTTTCTCCACATTGGTTGAAGAATTTATGGTCAGGATTCAAGGAGTCATGGTCAATACATGATGACCCAACATAGAAACATGGTTACTTTATTATTTATTTACTATCAACACATGGAATTGCATATATTACCACACTTATAGTAAGGAATCATCATAGGTGTCTTGATGGGTTATATACTAACAACATGCATATGTACCTCAGTGGGAATGCATAATTTGGTGTTAAGGTTCCAGGCAAGGGGAAATGTCATATGGATAATCTAGGGGATTTTTTATGGAAGATAAAGGTAATACTAGGAATTGAACATGGAACATTTTTTGGTTCTTACTATATTATTACTTTTCACTTTTTTATGTTATGTAAATTATTGGTTGAAATGATAATGTTTGTATATTCTCCATAAATTATAGTTCAATGTATCACTATTAGTCGAGAACCACTTCCATGTGGGTCACATTTATGAGTCCATGTACCTCTCTGGGTCAAACATGATGAACTAGATTAGAGAGTTACACCCAAACCATCTTCATCTCTCTATATATCTAGTATGACACAACATCTAGACATGGGGGTTTTTTACTTACCTGAATCCTGAATATTAATGTTTTCACATCCATATAGTGCATGAGTAGTGTAATATCAAAAAAATTTAGAATACATTTATTTGCATTAAATTTATTTCTATAATTATTAATTATAATTTTCCATTATTTAGATATAATTAATCTTCTATATATAAAAAATATTAAATGTGTAAATACCATTAAGAATACATTATTTCATTATGGTATAATATTACATAAAAAATGAAATGATTATTTATATAATAATAAAGATATATGAAATATAATTATGTTATCTAAAAGTATAAAATAACCCCAAGAAAATAAAAATGCTTCACTCTTGAAATAATCAAACAAAATATATCCTAATCAGAACATACCATCAATGATAACTATATAAAGAATGAAATAATTAATAAATATGATAAAAATATTTAATAAGAACAGGTATAATAAAAAGAATGATTTATAGTTAATTTTTAATGGTTATATAAGAAAAGTGTAATGTGATCATTATTTTTTTGTTGGATATTTAGCAATCACATATATAGTTTTTAGATTAAATATTTGTAACCATGTTATCTATTTAGAAATTACTGCATGTAGCCATTATAAATAAATAAAATATAGATGTAAAAAATATAATAACTAAAATAATAAAGGATATATATTATATATTATTATGATAAAATATATAATTATAGAATGTAATAAGAATATAAATATTCATTAGTGAAAATACCATTCATTAAAAATAAATGTTTATTTTTAAATAAATATATATATATATATATATATATTTAAATCCATTAAATTATTAGTAATTTTTAATGACTAATAATAAAATCGTATAATATTTGTAATAATATTTTTTTGGAAAATTGTTTTTTTCCATAGGCATTATTCTTTTAAAAATAATATTTATTAGTTTTAAAAATATATTTATGTAAAATATATTATATATTTGAAATCTGTATGCCATAATTAGAATACAAGATAAAAAAATTAGAAAAAAAAATAATTCATTGAGGTAAAAAGTGGGTTACAAAGGTAAGAGGTAAAACAAGATAAATTGTTATAATATTGATTAAAGTGAAAACATGTCCTAAAATATCATCATATAAATCTGAAAAATATATAATTAATGACCTATAATAATTAGTTTTCCACAATTAAGTGACTTTATATTTTAATTTACTTATATTACACATTAAGGAATGGGTATTTGTAAAAAAACGTCACACATTATTACTTAGAAAAGGACCCCCCCACTACCCCTTATAATCTGTACCAATAATTTAGATTACTCATTATTAAATACACATATTATCTATGATTATCATCGATTACTTGTTTTAGAGGTTTTATTCTCAATAGGATCCAATGAATATCTTAATACTATGAACGATTCTAAGAGAATATACAATTCCTTCTTTATAAGTGATGATTTATAATATTTTTTTCTTTTATACTCCCATAATTCATCTTCATAGATTTGATTTAACAAATTTATAAAATATAAATAATATAATTATAATTAACTAAAAATGGTATTGTAATACATAGACATTATATTCTTACTTATCTATTAATTATATTATATTCATGTTTGGGTCAGTTTAACAACTTATATGACTGATGTTATAAACTATTCACAATGGATGATTATGAAAACTAAAATAATAGTATTATATATTGTTAATCATGAATTATTTTTTTCTAATTGTGAAATGGTATTATATAAATATTCATTCCTTATTAAAATAACATATACTATTTGATATAATTATTTAATCAAGCACATGACAGATTCTATGTTTGTTAATTATACCCACAAATTACAGGAAATTAAAAATAACATTAAAAATCATTATAAAATTATGAATCTTATACATTATCTATCTTGGATATGATTAAATAAAGGACATGGACTGATTAATAATACCACCATTTCAAAACATGTATAATATTTGTAGTATTTTTGAGAAAAAATTATCAATATAAAATAATAATAACTAACAACATTATAAAAAATGAATAAATCTTATTTTTAATAATGGTAATTATTAAAATTCTGGTTCTTAAAAAGGTTTTTTTAAAACTAATTTTGAATGTAAAGTGATATATATTATGTTCAATCAATTAATAATTTAAGGTAAGGGTTTCTTGTACTCAATATATGTTTTTATGAATTAAATTCACCTTTCATGGAATATAATCATATAAGTATCATAAATTATAACACTTGGATATAAATACTCTAGTTTTCTCATATTTTATTTGATATGTATTTGTTCATCTATTTCATATTTGATTGAACATTAATAACTTACAAATCACATTTTCCTTTTGTTTTATTTTCTCTATCACTTATGATTTGATATCCTATATGTATTATATTTATTTATAGGATTCATATGTGATTTCAATATAAAATATCATATTTCCTCTTATAATAGTCAATTGTTTTGAAAAATAATTTTTTTACTTCTATGACTGATTCATATTTAATCCGTTTTTATGCTAACAAGATGTTTTCTTTAAGAGATATTATTTGATTGAGTAATACTCTTTCTCATTAAAATCATTCATTCAAAATTTTGGGATATTTTATTATCTTTTCTATCTCATATTGTATTAAATATTTTTTCCTAAGGAATTTAAAATTCATCATCGTAATATTCTATGTGATAGATTTATCCATCATAAAACACGATGATTCAAGGGAAAGTCTGGAACTCTATATTTTATTGATATTTTATTTATTGATATTTTATTTATTGATATTTTATTTTTTTAGATTATTTTTAAAAATATATTTCAATAGTATTAAAAGGGACATTAAATTTAAAAAAAATCTAAAATGTGTTGTAGCCCTTAACATCATTTCCATAGATTGTTCACCTGGGAAACACATCAATGGAATTAACACCTTTTATGTTTTTTAATGAAATTCTTTTCCACAATGAATTTATTTATTTTAACATGAAAGGAAATTTGGAATGTAATAACTTTTACATCACCCATACAAAACCATGCCCTCCCCACCCATATCCATCATCATTTCCACCTCTCCTCATCCTCTAAAATTTTTCCTCTACATCATTATAATGAATAATTCCTATGGATTGTGATTTTATGGAAATGACATCCAGTGAGTGAAGAATTTTCAAATCATTATTAGATGGTATTTTAATGAAATAATTTTTTTCTATCTACTTAAATATGAAATTACGTATATAGAAGTTATTTTAAATTTAATAAGTTAGTAATTATGAATAATAATATATTAATTTATGGAGATAGCATTGTTTTTAATATATAATTAATATTTAGTTATGTTGTTTATTTATCATTAAATAATCATATTTTGAATTATTTAATTATATATATAAATAAATTTATATTATTTAACATAAAATTATAATATTAATAAACATTGATGACGTGTAATTCGGTATAAGTAATTATAATTATTAATAATTTAAAATGTAATTAGGAAATATGATTATGGAACTGCAATTATAATTATAAAATTATTATTAAAAGGTAATTATGATTCATAAATATTAATTTCAATTTATTAATTATAATTAATTGTAACATTTAACAAAATATAAATAATTATCCTAATATTTTATTGTTAAATTACATTAATTTTATTTGTTTAACATTGTGAAATTTTAATAAAAAAAATTAAATTCGAATTTTGATTAATTAGAAACAAATAATAAATATCAACTATTTTTTTAATTAATAGTTATCTATGAGAACTCTGGATAGTGATTCATAACTTTGGACCACTCCCATAGATATTAAGGGCCTTTTTCTAACTAAGGATGGTAATATGTAATGCACTTACTCTCCCAAAATAGCATTGAGTAATATCTCTAGAGACTATTAATTATAATTTTACTGTTTTTATAAAACAAATAACATAATTATATTTAGTATTAGATAATTATAAAAAATATTTATTCAATAGTTATTTAATATGGACTATATGGTAAGGAATAAAAAATTAGAACTATAAAGTCCATTATTTTAATGAATGTTATTTTAAGCTTTTGATTGATGAACACATGTAATATTTTCATATATGAAATAATGTTTATATTTATTTATCACTATATAGGGATAATCAGTCTGAACATTGAGATTCTTATGGTAGGAGGCCAATTATTGTGATTAATATATGAAAATGTGTTAAACTATATAATTTCTGTGCAAGAGTCATTGGGAAATTAAATTGAAGAAATAATCAAGTGCTCTTTTCTATTAGTAATAGAGATTTTAAACACTCTGATAGGTTTTTCTATATATCTTATATTTTACATTATGATAAATACTAGTTTCAAGTAAAAACATTCTTCTTCCAATAAATTTTATATGGATGTATAAAATGTCCAATATCTAAGGACTATAATACCTAAATATAGACATACATAGATTCATGGAAGATATTCCTTCTAGGATGAGATGTTACTACATATTATCTATAATAAGATAACTAATTGGAAACAAAGGATATAATTAATTAGAAATATGATTGTTATGAACAGTCTAGTAAGGGAATAAAATTGGAAGATAACATTGAGGAACTAGAAGATAATGAATATCAAGTAGAATCTATCGAAAATACAATGGTTGTAAACGAACCACAATGCAAGATAAATAATCCATACATGTTCACATATTGTTTGAAATATATGTAATTTGTGGATAAATTTGATTATAATATTATCACTCATGAATGTCAGTTTCTTAATGTTATTGGTGATGAATCTAGTTCAGTGAAGAAAACTTTATATACTGGAAGAAACATTCAATGTTATGAATTTATATATATTAAACAAAATAAAATTCATATAAAGTATCACTAAAGATATTTAATTTATGAATATAAAATTGGTAAATACACCCTAAATTGTAAAAAATATGGTTTTATTTTAGAAATATCTCAAGGGAGATATGTGAAATTTATGTTGGAGATATGGGGTTTTTAGTATGGAAGAAAAAAACATGCATCATTTATTGAATTATATAGGAATATACAACATTATATTTCGAATTTGTGTAAACCATTATTTTTTAGATGATTAATATGTATCACAATATTCATCTACCCCATATTATAGAGTATATTAAATAATGTTTTAGTGATAGAAATTAATATATAAAGGTATGGATGTAAAAACATAAGGACATTAAGAAAGTTTACTATGGATATGATGAATTGTATTTGGTTTCACTATAATTTTTATCCATGATAATTCAAAAAAACCATGTTTTCTTTTATATTTGCATTAGTAAACACGTTTATCGAGAGGAATTAAAAGATCCTAATTGTGTATGATTTCATAAGTTGTTTTGGAAATTCATTAAATTTATTAATAAATTCTATTTTTATTAATAGTTAATATAGATTTATTGAATGATTCTCTATGGTATGTACATAGGTGATCTATTGGTTGTGGAAAAACAAGATGGTAATAGTGCACATGTTCCACTTAAATTTTCAATTTTCAATAAGGAAAATTATGAATCATGGAGTTTCTTTCTTAAAAAGTTGGTTTACAATGCACAAACCTAAGTGTGGTTCATAATCTCGTGGCCTTATACCCATCACTCGTACATTGTGCCACCCCATAAAAATGTGGGGGTAATAGAGTAGGTTTTTATCCTATATCTACAAGTATTTAATTATTATTCAGGGTGTATGTTTAATATAAAATCATCACATGGAGATTAAGGAGGAGAATAATGCGGGTTGTGATATACAATAATCCACAAATTCATTTAATAATTGACACCTCATATTTTTATTAACAAAAATAAAATAAATTTATTTATTTGATAACATTCATTACATGAAAAAACTAGCTCAAACAAACTGTGATAAACTATTAAAATATTATTATATGATATGATAGTTATCACATAACCATTTTATTTGAGTGTATAAATAAGCCTAAATAAATTATTAAAATTATATCTTTTACACATGTATAAAATAAATTTATTATTAATGAAAATAAAATCATTTAAAAATAAAATACATTTTTTCTAAAAAATCAAATTTTATTTCTACAAAGAGATTCTATCTTAGTAAATTAAAATTTTTAACATTTAGTTATAAATTTTAATAAAATTTACATATTTTATAAGAAATAAAATTAAATAAATTTAATCTATTATCTTATTTAAGATGGTCATTGTTATAAATCCATATTTACGTTCAAATATATATATTTTCTAAAAAACGGAATTGTCGTGTTTTGCACAAAAAATTTTAAAAAATTTATTTTCCAATTTTAGAATGTTTTTGAACAAAATAAATTTAACTTTTAATGTAATAGTTTCAAAATTGTACTTCAGTGAATTATTGAAATTTTTATTATAATATTGATTTTTATTGAATAGTAAAATATTTTGATTTTTATTTAAAACATGGTTTTTATTTAAAGAATTTATAAGGTTAGATTAAGTCATACAATACCTATAAATATAAATTTATATAAATTATATATTAATTAATAAAATATATTACATTTTAATCAATTTTATATTCATACTGTTTAAACTTTTGAAAATTTTCTCCTTGGAAAACAACTTTTTTATCACATAAATGGGATTAATAATAAAGTAAATTCTGCCACATAAGTGATTTTGAATTCGTAAAATGTATTAAATATTTGGAAAAAATAATTATATTATAGAATAATGTAAAATTATTATTTTAAAATATTAATAAACATAATTATAATTAATAATATTAATTATTGTTAACATAAGATTTTGTGTGTTGCATTCTATTATGATAAAATTAATTTTGAAAAAATATATCACTCATTCTAAAACAAATAAATTTAATATTTGGTATCAATCATCATATATTATCTAACAATTATATTTTTTATGTTTTTTCATAAATTTTAAAATACCTAGGTAAATAAAAAGACAAGTTATAGTGGTAAAAACTAAAATGGTCAAATTAAATAAACATAATTGCTATTGGACAACATAGATGAAACATGTGTTTTTTTGGTTTTGGAGTTCCTTTACCATATCATCCCTTTGTTGAATTATTTATAAATTTTGGAGGCACATCGAGTGAATGTGAATTGACATTGATGAATAGTTTTGGGTATTTAAAAAAATGACACTCCTCATAAATTATTAAAGGTAACTCCATCCCCTTAATTATTAAAAAAAATAAAATATATTTGTCTTAACATACCACCCAAAATATCTCCCCAACATTCTTAACCTTTTTTGGTGCTTTTGATCATCCGAAAATACGAAATCTAGGGTGATTAGTAAGAGATACAAGGGGATGTTTTGAGTGAAGTTATTTGTCTTCACTAAACTCTTTCTTTACATTTCTTCTATTACAACCATATTTCAAGTATTAATCATTACAATATAATTTTAAAAGTATATAACATATACTGATATGTGATTATTTTTATGTCATAACATGTATCTATATCTTTTTTATCAAATTGAAAATTAAACCATTGATCATGTGTATTGAAGACTACCACCTCATGAGTCGATATATTTTGTCTTCCATCAGCACCTCTCACTGATGTATTTAATGATGGAATAAATGTTCTTAAATGATACATAGGATTTCATTATAATTTTCTAGTATAATTTCACATATAACTCTATACTTTCCATTCTGGGGGAAAGATGATAATTCTTCATTGACATGTAATATCGTAAATCTATTTATTTTATTAATATTTAGTTCTTTCCTTAGATCTTAATATTAATGGGAAAATATGATTCCAAATATTACCAAATATATAATATATTTTAATCTCACATTTATTTACGTGGACACATTCATTATATATTTTTTTATATTGTGTTATTTATATACTTTTCTCGAATGTATATTATGATCCTCATCCTCATAATGACAGGATATACATGTCCATATAATGTTCTTTATTTTAAAGGGTATACAACTCAAAATCTACTAATGTGTTATGGTTTAATGTTACAATATCATTAATAACTGGATTTTTTATGACATTCTTCTAATAATGAAATATTAAGATCTACGACCCAATAAAATCATGTACTTTCTTCTCAACTTGTATTTTCTATAAAATATATTGTTTCCATTCAATTTCATCCCTTAATTTAAAAAGAGACCAAAAGAAATTTTTTAACAAAAAATTATTTATTTCTCTCTCCGGTTGACACCCCTTTTTATTCCAAATCTATGTTTTCAAAAAATGTTTTAAATAATTTTTTTACTATTCCCTAATGTATATTCAAAGAAATTTTTATCCTTTTAATTTTTTAAGAAAATTAAATTGAATCTCCATGTGGTTTTATAAAAATACTTCGTTGTATTTTAATAAAAAATATAATGGAATATTTTTTTTAAAATGAATATCATGAAAAGTATTTTCCACCATCTTCACCAATCAATGATTTAATGATTTCATTATATGTTTTCAATGTTATATTCAAATTAAAAAACTTCTTTAAATTTTTTGAATTATTTCTATTTATAATAAATTATTTCAAGGTGCATAGATTATTTTTTCAAATAAATTTTCTATGTTATATAAAAAAATTATTTACCATATCATATTAAATCATTTTATTATGATATCCTTAAACTAGAACTGCTGGATCTAGTATTTAAAGAAAAATCATTACATTTTTTTATTTTCTACTAATAAAGTTGGCGAAATATTTTCTATCCAAAACATACAACATCAAACTGGAAATACTGGATCACTAACATTATCTTGTACCATTTTTGTTTATAGTTTTGGAGAATTAGAGAATACTCATAGAAAAACAATTCCCAAATATTTGAATGAAAATATCTCCCACCAAACATAGATTTTTTTAATCTGAAATTAGATCATATTTATCTTCCATATGAAATCATTATTATACATAATAATTTTAACATCAAACTTTGTAACTATGGTAAAACATAATAAGGGTGTTCTCAAATGCTCATTGCTGGTAAATTAAAGATCATACATTGAATGTCATCATTGATTTTAAGAATAACATATTGTCATAATGGAATAGTCAATTGAATTTTTATGACATAATAATATTCATTCCCACTAATACCCGGATCATTAAAAACAAAAACATTAAATAAGTCCATAAAAAAGGAATTATTCATCATAATCAATAATTATTTGCCTTGTGTTATCAATTAGGATAGTAAGAAAAGTTGAAAACGTATAAAATTAATTTATTAAATGTATTAGTATCTTGCAAAAATTAAAATTATAACACTCTAACAAATGGAATTACCAATATGGAATACATCCATTTTTAGTGTACCTGATGAATTCAAGGTCTATAGAAGACCAACACACCCTTGGATAATCATTGCACACCCCCATGGTTAATTACATAGTCACCCATCTTTTATTTATAATAGAACTATCCATTATTAGTTTATAATGTCACCACTAATCCATATAATCTATTTTCAATAACCACATCATTAACAAAGTAATCAGAGCATTCATCCATCATAAACTTATTTAAACAAGATTTATTCTTTTAGAACTTGATTAAAACATGGAAAATAAATTTTTTTTATAACAAAATTTTTGAAATAAAATTAACCTATGGGGAAGAAAAATGTTCCCTAATAATTAGATTTAAATATGACTAAACTATAGAAAATAATGAGTTCCTTAAAAATATATTGAGAACATGATTTACTCATAGAAAAGAAATGATTTCTTTTCAATCTCTTTGAAATGTTGTTAATCCATGTAGATGAAGAATAATGATGGAATCATTAAAAAATGTCCCCATTGGAGAAAAGTAACAATATTGGTTGTTGACGCTGATGAATAGAAATACCATTAAAATATTATTAAAACATTTTTTAGGAAAAAAACAATTCAGGTTTAGAAATTAATATTAATTAAATATTTCTAAAATAAATTTTTTGGATGAACCCTTGGAATCATATAATTGTAAATTCAAGTAAATTATTGTACATTATAATGGTGAAATCAATTAATGTCATAAATTATAAAATAAACGTTCATTTAAAAAAAATTGAGAAATGTAGTCTAAAGAAAACTATTATGAAAATGGTAATAATTATACTTTTAAAACCATTATTATGATGGTAAAAAACTAAAATGGATTTATCAAAAAACGCTTTTTAGGAAAAAAAAGTAAAAATATTTAGAAAAGATGGGTATATAAGAGAAATATATCTAAACTAAATAAAAATATAATATTGGTATCACTTAGAATAAATATATTGATGATTCAATGATAAATAATAAATTAAATGGAATTTAAATATAATAAACTTGTTCATAAATATTGGATATAAAATTGAATTCATATAATAAAGTTAGATCATATTATTTATTCTAAAATAAAATACAAAAAAATCATTCTAAAAAAGAATGTAGATTATAAAATAATCACTTTCCCACTTTTTTAATCTTTTCAATCATTAAAACCATGAAATAATAACTTGTAATAAACAATAAATATCATGAACATAATAATATTAAATATATAATTAAAAAAAGGTAATTATATTCACCTTATAATGAAGATATATATATATCATAAAAATATACCCCACAAAAAATAATTGTGGATGATTAACCTTTACAAAGATCATATCACTTAATTTAAAGTTAATTACTGTATAGAATATGTGTAAAACATGTAAATCAATAAAAAATGTGTTAAAATATACTAAAATGGTTTATATATCAATTAATGACTAATCATATCATTATAGAGTCAATGAAGATGTTTTATACCCAAATGAAGAGAAATTGAGTTACAAAACTCCTCCCCACCTGGTTAATTTTAAGTTTATCTCCTTGGATAAATTAATTCAAATTGAAACTAAAAATACCACGGTTTATGAATTATTGATTATTTTACATATTAAATGTACAATATATACCCCATATAATAAAAAAAGTTATGAATATGGGATGTGTAAAATGAGAGTAAAATAGAATAATGAAACCCATTGTCTTAAGTCTAGAAATTCAATGAATATCAATTTACACTTGTATAATAATATTATATCCATTATTTTATTTTTAATAACCATTTTTAGTTTCAATATATTACATATATATAATTTTTTTTTTTTTTATAATTATATATTTGAATACATATTCAGTTAAGTCTATGTTATGAGTTTTGAGGATGTTCAATTCATTCTTTAAAGACAACTTCGATGTGTTGACCATGGTCAAAGAGGTTATTATATAAAAATATCCATAATTATAATTTTATCATAATTATAAAATTTATTAATCAATAATAATTTCAAACAAAATCCTGAAAATAGTTATGGAAAATAAACTATGTCATTATCATACATATGGTATGTCATACAGATTCATGAGCAACATTTCAATTTTTTAATAATCATTATGAAATAGTTGTAAGTGATACTTTAACTTTAAAGGATAATAATAATATTAAATAAAAATAATAATTCATTAAATATACTTATATATATGATTCATGTGTTGTGGTGATGAAAATTGAGTAGCATCACTTCTTGAAGACAGTAGTCCACACATTCAGGAACAACATTATCATTTTTCAATGTTAGAAAGAAATTTGTATATTTTATATTTATAAAAAAATTTAATTAATTTGTTTCATTATTATTTCATTCATAATATTAATATTCATTAAAATTATCTTCATTATCATCCATAAAATGTTTTTATGAAAAAATTATCTAATCATTTCATGATGTGGCAGTCCACCGTACACACAAGTGACGTTATCATATCTCACAAAGAATGAAAAGTAAAAAAATTATATGTGATATCATAAATCCATAAGTATAAATATATTATAAATATAATATATATACTTTAAATATATCATTACAAAAATCCATGTATATGATCCCGATCTTTCGAGGAGATACATCCATGTTTAAATTTTTAGATAACTCACTTTATAATGGTTAATGAAATGTTTCTTGAGAATTTGTGATGAAAATACGGTCTAATTTATGTTATTTAAATTAATGAAATTTTCAAAATGAGATTAAATAAGTATGTTTAATGGTTAGATCTTAGTTAGAACTAACTGTGTGCCTTAACCATGCATCCCTACCGGGGTGGGTTGATGGTAGACCACCCACCACAGGTAGACCAAAAACCACACAGTTATGGATACAGAAATAAAAATTGCCTCATCAGGGTTTGAAAAAACATGCGGCCTCTCCATGAGACCATACAACCTTGGTCTCCACTTAGGTCGAGGTTATCATTTGATTGGCATGTTGTTTTTCCAAATATTAATCCAACCCAAATATATCATCAAGTGAAGGAATTTCCCAATTTTTTCCTCAGTATTTAAGGTTTAATACTCTTTTTTCATCTTCTATCCATATCCAATAGATTGAATGTCGAACCAGGTTATTCTCCTTCTTCAATGGATCATTCATCCATTATGTTGAGTCTATTTAAGC
Source organism: Viscum album (assembly GCA_963277665.1). NCBI lineage: Eukaryota > Viridiplantae > Streptophyta > Magnoliopsida > Santalales > Viscaceae > Viscum > Viscum album. Next base: position 574,878,479 of record OY728151.1, read on the forward strand.
ACTAATGGGTTTCAATCAAATCATTACATGAATCTATCACTCATTTTCCCTCTAATTTCATGAAAATGTATGGTATAATTTTTATTCTCCATCCAATGCCTCTAAAAAGTTGTTTCGAAGAAAATTATAATATTTTTTATTATATGGTTGTTTGAGTTCAAATCAAGGATAATGATTAAGAGAGGGTTCATCAAAATACATGATTTCAGTGGTACACATGTATATCATATTTTCTCAGTTCCATTATTTATGTTTATATGGTTGGTAGATGGATTTTTATGCTATGAATTTGAATCATTTGTAATAAATGATGAATTTTTTTAGTAAGTGGGATTTTGAACCCACTATGATCCCCATTTGATTTTTTGATGTTAAATGGACTGAGTCTTTTCTCAACCATGGGGTTTTTAACATTCATTGATCATGATATTTATGTTGTTAAATATTGAATTTAAGAGTTAATGGGATTAAACCAGTAAATATTTAGGTAATATTTTTTAATGGAATAAAATAATACTTGTCTTGACTTCAATAATTTAAATGTGATATGGTTATAAATTGGGTGTGGGAAATGATTAAAGGGTTTCCTCCATATATTTAATGGGAATGAAATTGGTGATAAATAGTTATAATTATGCTTCAAGTGTTAAATGTCATGACTATGGGAATTTTCAATAAGTTAAATGAAATGAACAATAAAAGGTTGATATATGAAATGGACAAACAATGTTTTCATTGTTAGATAAAACTGTTAATGATGAAAAGCCTTTGAAAATATGAACAAATATTTAGATAGGATGTTAGGATGATTCTATTATCCCATGGGTAGGATAGACTAATGCTCTTAGAATCCCTTTGAATTTTAAGTTTCAAATAAATTCCTAATACTCCTAAATATAATGGAAAGGACATGGAATTATATATCATAATATGGAAGGTCATGCATGGCGTTTTTAATCTTAGTTTCATTCTTGGACTAATTCTTCCTATTTCCCAAACTACGACCTCATTCATACATGGTTCAAAAGATCATCATGGGATTATTTGTGTTTTATGAATATGGATGAAACCTGAATTTGAAAATGAAACTGATTTATTTCAATACTATTAAATGATTGAACCAGACCTACTTTTCTGTCATCATTATTTTCTATAGATATACATATTGTATATTAGAATTTATATTTTTTAAAAATCATTGGTGGTGGAAAACTAATTTCAACTCACACCATGCTCTGGTCATCATTTTCTATCCCATTAGACTTCATGATTTCTTGATAGGATAATGGAAATGGCCCTAAGCTAGAATGTTGATTTTCAATTCAGGGGGCATCATAGATGAGGGTAACATATTGAAATCATGATATGTTTTATGTGTTTTTGACATGACTTATTTTGGATTTTCATTCGGAATTTTATACTAGTGAGATGGAATATTTTATTGTATTGGTTTTGTTGTACTTCATTAGTTTGGAAATATGGTATGTAATAATTGTTGTATTTATTATTATTTTATGTTTATATTTCTATTTTATTTAAATTTTTGGATTACTATTGTAAAAAGTATACAGTATCCTGAAAATATCCAGTATACCATCACTACTAGACGTATCCTCTATCATGTGGGGAGTCATAGATAAGGTTATTTAGAGAACTGACTCCGACCACCAGATATATATTCACCTGGGATTTGATGTTTCTATATGGTTCCAGATAGGTTTTTATTTTGTGTTGATTTAATATTTTCAAATCCTTGATGGTATTTTAGGATGTTTCAGTACATGGTAATGAGCTCACTCTTGAGATTACCTTACACACGTGTAGGGGAAAACCCAAGTACCTAGGGTTTTGGAATTTGGTTCTTAATTTATGTTATTAACAATGGATGATATTTTAACATGGGTTATTCACTTATTGTGTCATGTTATTATTTTTTATTTTTTTATTCATGGAACATCATTACATTATGTTTTTATATGTATGCATCCATTTATAAAAATAGTGATATATGCGACACTCATAATTTCATACGAACATGGAATGTTTTTTGTGGTATGGTTATGGGATTAAAAAATATGGGATTATATTAAGGTTTTGTAGAATTAGTTACTAGGGAAAATGGATTGATTATATAAATTTAAGAGGTGTTAAAATGGAAATGTTTAAAATAGTTCCGAAAAATAGTTTTTAATGGTTATAACTATTATATATTTAATTGGAGTGGAAATAATTTGGTAGTAAATCAATAATATATAAATTATTGTATATGAAATGATTAAAAGGGGTTTTAATGAAAGGTTTTGGATTTTTCATGTTTAATTTACCCAATGTTTACCAGGGCCGTAGATATAGATTACTGACTGTAGTGATGGTCAAGTGTCTATACTAGTTGGGATTGTGTATGTGGGGAAAATTGTTACAAATATATGCAAACCATCTTTTTGGTATTTATGGGAACCTTATGTTATGTATTTTCAGATTTTATTTGTAATTTTAGTTATATTCTTCCATGATGATGCTTACCAGTTGTATAATAGGAGGGAACCATGAAGAATAATCCTCTATTTGTTGGTAAATAACCTCTATTGGTGCCAAATAGTAGAGGTAAAGTGATTTTCTATTAATACTTTCTCAATTTATTCAGTTTATGGAATAAGAACATGGGTGGGTTACATTGGATATGTCCGACCTAATTAGATAGTTTAAACTGAACCATTAACACAAATTTTCTAACGAGGCTGGACCTAAGGTAATCGAGTTCTAGACTGAATCCATCCACATGATTCATCATCACATAAATACAACTTTTATGAAAATTATTAAATTGGATGTGTCTATGTTATGAGGGCTTGTGGATTTCTGGTGGGATATACTGGCATAAGATGTGTTAATAGATGGAATAGAAAGGAAGGTATTCTAGGATAAATTCATAGAGAACGTTTACCCCAAAACAGTAGGGTAAAAGAAAGATGATGAGTTCTTTCTATTAACTCAAGGAAGTATGAATGTAATAGATTATGTTGGATACTGTAATGATTTTTAGTATTTATCTAGGATTTTGATAGAATATTAAGAGGGTATGGATTGAAATTTTTGAGATGGATATTGATGCGAGATCATATACTAGGTAAATATCATTCATTTAAAGAGGTTTTATGAGTTTATAATATTTGAGTTGAACCTGAATGAAGCTTCTTGTGGTGTAAAGAATGTTTTTGTTTGGTTATTTAGTATAATGTCTTCTGATGTTAGAAATTGGAGTTATGAAAATTCTCACTTGAGTAGTGCTAGAGGAAATATCATGGGATTATAAACTATCTACTAGGGAAGTTGTTCAGTGATCTGTAATCAGTGTGGTAAACTAGGAAACATGCGAGCTTAGTGTCCTTAACCCTGAATACAATTAAGAGAATCTAAATAGATGAATCATATATAAAGGATCTATATGAACAAACATAATATTGGAAGCGGTAGAGGATCTAGGCTTGTATGAAGAACTGAAATAGTGTCTTCTACCATGTATCATTCAGGTAGGTGGATTTCCATTGGTCATATCATTCTTGGAGGAGGATATGGTACAATCGAACAGGAGAATCTATATCATTATGGATGTGAGGAACAAAAACTTAGACCATATCCCATTATAGTGCTCATTTAGTTAATCCTACACCTAGAATTAGTGAGACTATACCATCAAGTATCATGGTATGATTCTTTTAACTTTTATGCTTTATGGTTCTTTATTTAATACATGGGCTTAAAATTCATTTATATATTCTTATTTTGTGAATGTTTTGGGTATAGTGGTGAAATAATTCATTGTTGTTATATTGATTGAAACACCTTTAATAGTATGAGATGAAAGTATCAAGAAATGTTGGTAGTGTTCCCTTGGTGAAGTGGGTGTCATCTCTTTTAGGACTTGTGTGTTCTTGAGATGTATAGTTTTGACCAGATATTGGGGAGGGAATGATTTGTTACATTCTAGTTACAAATTTATTTTTATCATCATGGAGTGATTTTCACATCCCTATAAGGTGAAACTTATGTTTATCCTAGGTAATGGAGTTTTTTTTGCAGGAGATGCAGGTGCAATTATTTTTCACATCTGTGAGGTCATATACAAGGTTGTGAGTCCTTCTCTAGACAAGGATGGAGTGTAGCATAATGACTTTAGTCTTTTGGTGGATCAATTTTGGGACATGTATACTGAGGAATTCATAAGGATTCCACCTGAGTGGGAGACTGAGTCCATGATTGATATTATGACTGGATCAGAGTCAATTACTATTCTACCATATACGATGTCCCCATTAGATTTTCAAAAATTTAGAACACAATTAGAGAAATTATATAATAATGTATTCATATTTTTTAGTACGTCACCATGGGGATCTAAAATATAATTTTCTAAGAAGGATGATTTATTGTTTCGTTTGTGTATTGGTTATCGGAAATCAAAATGGAAAATTGTCACGAACCAACATCCTCATCCATGAATCAGTGACATTTTTTTAATTAGTGAAGGATTCTTAAGTTTTTTTTTTTCAAAATTGATCTGAGGATAGGGTTTCATGAGAAGATCATTACACCTTGTTAAATATTGTGGACTAAATTTAGGAGAAGGTATAGTTTGTATGAGTTTTTTTAGTGATTTTTGATATAATGAATCATCCCACAGTCATTATTTCCATGAAGAAAAGAATGTTTGACCCATACCAAGACCATTTTGGCTGTTTTTTGTAGATGGAATTTTGGTGTATAACCAGACTAATGATTATCTTACCACACATCCTGACATCATCTTGATAACACATAATAGATAATTGGGTATATGAAAGAATGTATTTGTTCAAATTCTGGATTGATAATGTACATTTTATGTGTCACATAATCTCAATGTAATGTTTTATAGTGGACCCATTGATTGTTAATGAAGTTTATGTTTAGTGAAACACTATTATATTTTTTATATTTCTTGGTTTCATGTTTTTAAGGACTATTATTGAAGGATGATCAAAGATTTATGCCACTTAGAATATCCAAATTCATGTTTGACCAACATTGGTATAATATTTGAGTGGTATGTTGCAAGTGGAATGAATTTTAGGATCCAAATAAAGGGGTGGTAAATATACTATCCTTGGTTTTACTTGATTCAAATAGATTATACCCTAATTTGTGTAATGTATGCTATTGCACATGGGAAAGTGTTTATGCATGGAAACTGAGTTAGGGAATATGGATCACAATATTTTAGGCAACATGGATGACACTTTACTATGCATGGTCTCAAATTATCAGTACTAATTTATGCCTTGAAATTTTGTTCATTTTTTTCATTATAGTGTTAATTTTTTTGTTCATAAAAACAATAAAATCCTTATGCAAATATTTTACTATCAATATTTTAATATTTGGAAACGTTAATAGGTTAAATATAAGTAGTAATTTGAATTTGATTTAGCTTATACACCAATGAATAAAAAATGTGTTTCACATACGATGGGCTGGAAGGAATAGTGTCAACCTGTTCAAAAATCTAGTTCTGTGTAGTGGATGATTGGTTTGTTTTCTAATATCAATTTAGGTGTTTATGAGGAACAATGGTTAATGACATTCATGTCTTTTTCTATTGATTTTTCTCAATAAAACTATGTTAATATGAGGCAATATAAAAATTCAAAATGTATATACTTGAGATATATATTTGAAGGTGGGAATCCACCCTCCAAATGGAATATGTATTTACATGAGAATATTCATATTTGTGCATATTTTTTTGTTCCTACCTATATATGGGAAGTGATGATGCTTGAATGTCATTCCTTAATGTGGGTTTTGTACCATGGTTTGAATAATATGTTAGGGGATATTTAGAGAGAGTATTGGTATATATAAATGAAAAAATATATTTCAGGATTCATGATTCGATGCTACAGTTGTTAGTTGGTGAATCATAAGCATCAAACTCCACATGGTTTATTACCGCTACTTACCATTACCAAATTGTTGTATTAAAAATGTTCCCACTACTTTTTATGTTGGAATACTATGTAAACCTCAAAATAATGATGAGATTTTTGTTATTACAGTTCCGTTGTTTATCGTAACTCATTTATTGAAAATTCTATAGACATTCACTACAGGCCATCTGGGTGAAAATAATTTCCTGGATGTAGTAAATTTTCATCAGGTACCATGTACTATAGTTTCATATTATGAAACAACATATTCATCAATCTTATGGAAAGGGTTGTAAAATTTACTAGGTGCTCAGGTATTTTTGAGTATTGATTTTCAATTGAAAATAGATGGGAAACTATAATGTACTATTCAAGTACCAGAGGACATGTTGAGGGAATTCATTTTGTACATTTGAGGACCATGTGAGAAACACGTAGTGATCATTGAGTTATAACATAAAAATATATTTTAAGATACTATTCAGATGTCACCATAAGATGAGCTCTATGGTAGTCCTTATAAATCTTTATTATGTTACATTGAAGTAGTGTAATCATTATTATTGCGACTGAATCTCATGTATAAGATATCAGAATAGTTTTATTTGATTTAGAAGAATATAGAAATTGAAAAAATAAAAAAAATTACGAAACTGATTGATGTGATAAACCTATTTATTTTATAGTGGGAGACTATGTGGTCTTTCAGATGTCAAAAATATTGGGTCATTGTCAGATTTGGAAAAATGAAAAATTATTTCCCAGGTATGTGGGGCCATTTGAGATTGTAGAGAGGATCAGACTGGGGGAATGGTTATTGAATATTCAACAATTATATTGTGGCATGCATTCTACATTCCATTTATCACTAATTTAGCTCTATAACCCTAACCCATATCATTTGATTGATGTTGGTGATGTAGTTCTTGAGACTTATGCATCATTTGAGGAGAATCGGGTTTGTATTGTGGATTTCATTGACAATGTTTTGTGGTTTAGGACTATGCTATTAGTCCGATTATTGTGGATGCATAGTAACACTATTTATAATACTTGGGAGGGGAGGTGGATGTTGGGGTCTAGTGGACTAAAATTTTTACCTAATAGACATACTGATTCATGGTATTGTAGCTCAAGGATGAGATGTGATTAGATATTGAGGTTATAAGATCCCGAAATTTATTTGAGGTACATCCTTGTTTAATTTTTGACTTTTTGAACTATATAATGGTTAATGTAATGTTTCTTGAGAATATGATAGGACTCATGGGAGTCCTAGATATTCAATACTCCTGAAAGGAAGAAAATATAATATAATGCGCAAGATTCATAGTTTTTTCCCTGTTAGTACTAACAATTCTCTTTAACCATGATGCATCTAGGGGAGAGGTCATGATTGAAAAACAATGAAATGGGATCCTAGAAAATTGTGTTTTTTGGGATAGATTCAAATGCACAACCATTGTATGGTTTCAAAAATTTTGTGGTCTCCTTAGGAGATCATGATACCTAGGCCACCTCTTAGATAGATATCAGTGTATGATTAGCCCACAGTTTCGACAAATTTATATACAAACCTTACTTCTTATTAAATAATGTAATTTCTATGTTTACCACTTAATATGTTTGGCATATTACCTGATTTTAATCTCTTGTCCATCTTTAGTAGCTTTAGGGATGAAAAAAGAGATTATCCCTCTTCAATGTATCATTCACCCTGGATAATATTTTGATTAAAGTGTCATTGAGTGCGAATCAATGATATGGGTGAGTCTATCAATCATATTTCATATATTTTCATGAAGGGGACTTGTATAATTGTTCTTCTCCATATGAATCCTATAAAACATTGATTTCAAGTAGATAATCTGTTAGGATTTGATTATTTTTTTAGATCAAATTAAGGGATAATGTTATGATAGAGTACATATTCGAACCTTATTAGGTGGTCTACAAGAATATCCCATCATCATGATGCCTTAATTGATTTGTATATAGTTTTTATTTGGTTTTTTATGTTTTGAATATGAATAGTTTGTATGAAATGATAAAAAAATCTATATAAATGGTTTATTAAACCACTCATGGTCCCCATTGGATTCATTGATTTTGATTAGACTATTCCTATAGTCACCCATGGGATGTATCACTTCCATAAACTTAATAATTATGTTTTTAAATGGTTAACTAATGGTTTTATGAGATTAATCAAATTTTATTTATTATATTCACAATATAATGGAAGAAAGGGGTGTCTAGATTGGTATAAATTAGTTAAATGTGTTATGTTCTGTAGATGGGTAAATGTGAGAAAGTATTAAAGGGATTTTCCTTATGGTAAATGGGCTTTAAATGGGTGATAAATGGATTTCATGGTTTTCTATGTATGAATTGGCCTAACTAATAGAATTTTTAATATTATGATAGAATTAAATCATGAAATTGGGATATATATAATGGTTCACCTATATTGTCATGGATGGAAGAAAGGTTAATGATGATGAGCCATTTAAAATGTGAATAAGTAGGGGTTCGAGATGTTTTATTGATTCTATTATCCTTTGGTCATGCCATACTGGTTCACCATGAATATATTTGTATAGTAAATTTTAGAGATGGATTGATTTTAATATCTCAAAGGGCATGGACATGGAGATCCATATTTTGTTGGGATGGTATGACTTGGTTTTTTGAATCCCTTTTGGATACTTGGATTGATACAACTCGTTTCTATCCTATGGCCAATTTGAAACATGGTTCATATGATTAGAATGGGATGAAACAGGATTGAGGAATATGTGTAAAACAATGAACTATGATTAAAAGTGATTGACTTAAATACTATTAAATGATAAAACCTGGTTTATCTTCCTATTTTCATTATCAATTATACTTCTTCATACACTATATTAAATTGATTAATCTAATATAAATTGTTAGTGTTGGCGTATTGAGTTTTATCACAAAATACTCATTCATCCATTATTTACTCGAGAAAACATCGTGATTGTAGGTCAAGAAAAGGGCAAATGACTTATTCCATATGGTTGACTTTTGGTTTGGGATGGAGCATGGATGAGGGTACTAAACATGATATCTTGTCTCATTTTTAGTATTTTTCATCATTTAATAGTTAGGGTTTTATTTTTACAATTGAAGAACATCGAATATTTTAATGTGTTGGGTTTTTGGTACTTCCACTATTTGGGAATGTGTTATGTGAGGTTTTTGGAATTTATTATTATTTAATTTTGATTTATATTTTGATTTCCATTTTTTTCACTCTCGTAAAGGGGGAATAGTATCCCCCACATGATTTGTTAGACCATTTTTCTATTTGGTAACCTATTATAAGTAGTGAAGATTAATTAAGATCATGTGGTGTTCTAGTTTACTGAACCAAATATAGTGGCACTTTATCTGGGATGTTAAATTGAGATAATTGATGATGTAAAATAATGAAATCAATTTGTGAGGTGTTAGTATGTTGTATACACAAATGATGATTTTATATTCTATTTGATTTAAGAGGATATAGATTATTTCATTCCATAAAAAAAATAATATATAAATATATATTATATATTGTTGTTATAATGTTAACATAGTTGAAGACTATTTGAAGTATGTTGGGGAAGATATAAAGAAAAAAAACAATGTTTAGAAATTTACCTCTACTCAGACTACCTCTTTAAGATTATATTTAAAGTACTCCTAAAATTTCATTATGAACAAAAAATGATTCTATTATGAATATATGGAATTTGGGATGTGATTTGGGAAGGTATTTTCAGATCCAAAAGTTTTTTAAAGATGGAAGAGGATATGATAGGGGTTTCTTTCTATAAGTGAGATGACAGACACACTTATAGTTTTTGAAAACAAATGTGGACCTATGGTTTTCACCTGTAAAAAATGATCCATACTAGATTAATATTGATCCTTAGACATGATAAGGTCTAAATGTGACTGTGAATTAGTTTTTACAAATTTTTTGGAGTTATTTATACAATTGAAATTTTATTTTAACCACTGATAAACTCATTTTCACAATAACCGTGAATTTTTTAACTATCTTCAATATTAATTATTGTAAATAATTATGATTACCTTATAATAAAATATAATTTATGATTATTAATTACATTCACAAAATGGTAATATTGAAATTTAAAATTAAACTTGTAGCCACAATTGAAAAGAGCGTCTTCAAGAACTGTATTTTACAAGGAAAATATGAATTTATATTAACTCCATGACTAATGATTAATATTATATTAATAAATATTAATAAAAATTTATATATAAAATGTAAATATAATTTAAATCATTACCCATTACCAGGATATTAATTAATTAAAAGGGGGTAGCATTATGCACTTGAATCCCATTTTTCAAATAACTCCATTTTCAAACTAAGAAACACTGTTATACAGAAGTCCAATATGAAGTTGAATAAAGAAATTAAGTGGTTTATATATAACAAAATATTATTTTTTATAATTAATTCTTATTCAAAACAAAGTGGGAATTAAAATTTTCATAATTTATTGAAAATATTTGAATTTTTTTTGAAAAATTTGTATTTTTCCCTATTCATTAAAAATCTATATTTTGAAACCAAATCTAAAATTTCACCCAAGGAAAATTTTGATCATCAAATTTAAAATAATAAGTTCATTTTCTCAAATATATTTTCTAAATTTTTTTAAAAATTATTTTTCATTAAAAGAAATTAATTTTTTTTAATGAAACCTTTTTTTTAAACATATAACCACATTACTAAAAATTGATTAATTATTAAACAATAAATTTTTTGAGTAGAATATATATATATAAATATTTCTATTTAATAATGAATTCAATATTATTTTTACACTCTAATTTAACAGCTATGTTATAATGGTTTTATATTTCACATCGCATTTACACTTAGTGATTCATGTCGAATATGATGTCGAACATAATTTAATGAAATATCATAGTGCTACATCTTCTCCCTAACCCATTTAAAACATTTAAACCTCCCCATATTAAATTTAACTATGTAATCAATGTTTCTAAATTTTGATATACCTTTTTTTTGGAAAACCGCATTGATAAAATGTTTAATAAAATATTCTATTAATAAAAGTCAGAAGGGTGTATGAATTTCATCTATAATAATACGTAACAGTTATCAAACTTGGTGAAAAGTGTGGGGAGTAAATATTGTTACATGGTAGATAATATTAATTCTTAAATAATGATGTATAGGGATATAGATCATTGATCACAAAAATGATAATGATCAATAGATAGTTATTGTTCTCAAAACTATAACATTATGATGAGTGAAAAGACCATCATTTCATCATAACTAAAGGTACTGGGATATTATTTTTTTCTTCAAGATACTCTTTAATTTGTTGAGGAATTTCATTTTAATATATAACGATAATATTGTGTAATATACTTACTTGACAACTAAAATTTAATCCATTATCCAATTTCAACCATAATCTCACCATTTTATCTAACAGATGAGTATTCGTGATTAATATTTCATTACATAAGCACTAATAAAATTTATTGAAGACCAAATAACCATAAAAGTGATAATAAATATATTCCACCTGTCTTTAGACATTAACAAAAAACCGTAATGGTGAGCACAAGGTTATATAATTTATTGAGTAATAAAACCATCAAAAGATGAAATAATTATTTATTCTCCAAGATTCAATAGTAATACCAATAATTAAAACTAAAAAATTCAATAAATAAATAGTAATTTATCTAGAATAACCTCAATAATTGTAAAATTAAATTTATTTTAATATAAAATGTTATCACAAGTATTTTATCTTATGAAAAAAATAGAAAACATATTTTGAAATGGAATTAATAAATTAGTCATGAAAACACATTTCAATCTCATGATTATCTAAAAAATATTACTTATTTCCAATAATTACATCAATATCTAATATCATATAATCCAAAAATACTATCAATACCTTAAAATTTATGTATCAAAAATCTAAATGCCAACTTTATCCAAAAAATAGGGTTATATATACATAAACCTAAAAAAAATTCCTAAAATATCTTTAATTACATTATTACCTTATTTCATAAAACCTCAAATGGGTGTTTAATTATTTTAACATATGATCATCCTTAATCATATTGACTTGAGATGGTATCTAAAAATATTAATGTTACCTCATTAGAAAACATATTAATCTCCATAGCTATCCAAAACCATTCCTTTTATTCCAAATATAACTACCTAGAACCCACACTTCCAGATTTTTCCTTGAAAACAAAAAACTTATATTTTTGGACATGATACTAAGGATGGAGACACAATGTTCACTACATGAACCATAAAAAATAAAAAATTAAATATTATACAGCTCACATTTTCAATGAACTTATATGTTGGGATTTGTATATAATTACGACAAAATCATACATAAAAATACCCATGAATTTGAATGAGCATATCTCCAACCAAAACCATATTATATTATTAAAAATTAAGAAGGCATTGTAATTCATATGAAATAAATTCTAGAAATAATTATATCTGCCTCAATAATTATAACCTGGTGAAAATAAACATAAGATGGTTGAGCACGAATTTCTAGTAATGGTATATATATGCTATGAAAATTATATGTTATCAATGTGAATAAGAAAATAATAAAGATATAATGACATAATTAAATTTCATGAGTATAACATAAAAATACTCATATCAATAAATACCTGGATCATTAAACATGAAAACACGACGTAAGGTCTTAAAAACCAATAGTAATTAAAAACTACAATACCGATCCATGTGATATCATTCACTTATCATAAGAGGCATTATAGGAAAATAGAAATCATAGATAAAATTTATTTATATCATGGAAAAATTATCATCATATATCTATTACTAAATGAATATCAAATATGGTTTAATTCCATCTTTGTGGAAGCTAATTCATTGAAGGGTTATAATGGACTCACCTATATGGGGTTTGGCATGGAACCATCTGTCCTTATTTAATAATGGAACTACATGTCTATGGATTATAATGGTACCACAAAAAATTTATTTATAACATAACTATCCATCATTATAAATAGTTTCAAATAATTATATCATGAATAAATTACATAAAGAATTAATTTCATTATAAACTCATTGAATCAAATTTTTTTCATTTTAGAAATTTATTACCCAATGGAAAATAAATGGGTTATATATTAATATCTTGGAAACAAGATTAATCCATGGAAAATAAATAGTTTCAATAATAATATATTTGAAATGTGATTAAATTGTGGAAAGGAAATGGGTTCCATAATAATATCATTAAAACATGATTAAATCATAGAAAATAAATGAGTTCTATGTTAATGCATTGGAATCTATATTAATAAATATAGTGGAATAATAGGGAAGGAATCACTACAAAATATCTCTATTAGATAATAAGTGACGATATGTTTAGTTGATATTCAACAATATAGATACCATTAAAAGATCATTTAAAACATTTTTGAGGAAAATAATCTTTTCATTTTAAATGTGACATTTATTAACTATAAAATCACAAAATAAAAAAAATTAATTTTCATTGAAAAATCTAGGAAACCTATAATATACAGTTATAGTAACTTAAAGGAAATTATGGTAGGAAAATCTTCCCATGTCATAAATATTTGAAATAGACATTGTTTTAAAAAAATTATGAGAAAAGGTGTCAAAAGTAAATCATTTATAAAAAAGTGATACATTTATTTCAAAACCTTTCAAAAGAAGTTAAACAACAAGAAAACTAGTTTTATAAAATCATTCATTTTTGTACATTAATATTTTTTTAACGATTTTATGAAACATGGATATTGAAGACAAATATACCAAATCTAAATAAAAATACACGATTGAAATCACTTACAAATTACTTGGTTTATGATACTATAATAAATATGTAAAAATTGGAAATCAAACATATTAAAGAAATTATATATAGTGAATAATAGATCTATGTGGTCTTTGAAAAAAAATTACACTATTTTCTTTAAAATAACTTTCAACACAAACAAGCCAAAAAAAGGAAATTGTGACATAAATCATTTTCCACTTCTGTCTTATTTTAAGACATAATCCAATCAAAATAATAACTTAAAAAAAATTAAAAATAATATACATAATATGATCCATTATATAAAATTCCAAAAAATCATTTTATATAACTCATAAATAATATAGGTTAATATAATAAACTTATGTCCAATAGAAATGAATTTGGGACGATTAACCATTACAAAGATCATATCATTGAATTGATAATTAATAATTGGATATATTTTTTGTAACAAATGTAAATCAAAAAAACCATGGGAAATATGGAATAAAAATTAGATATTATTTCATATATAATAATATTATAATGGAGTTAATGATAATGTTTTATAATCAATAAAAGGGAAATTAACATAAGAAACACACGAACACTTTTATCATTCAAGTCAATCCACATGGATAAATTAATTCAAATTAAAATATATAATAAAATAATTTATTAAGGATTCATGATTTTATAGGTCATATTCATATTATATAAACCATAAAATATCAAAAAGTGGGGAATATGTCATATGTATCACAGAAGTAAATGGGAGATAAGAAAACCCCTAAACATGAGTCTAGACTTTTTATTAATGTCTTTTAACACCTATATAATAAGATCATATAAATTATTTTATTTATTAAGAAACTTTTATAGGTAAAAACCTTATACTTAAATAATTTATTTTATTTCATTATATTTATCTATTTAAATACTTTATCATTTATGTCTATGTCTGGTGTTTTGAGGAAGTTCAATTCATTGTTTGAAAACAACTTCGTTGTGTTTACCATAGTAAAAGAGGTCATTATTTCAACAAATCAATTATAATAATCATGAAATAAATTTCATATTTATTAATTAATTATAATTTTAAATCCAATAATAAAATTTTTATGATAATTTACTACATTTTGATCATATGGATGGTAAGAAGTATGTACACATGAGTAACTTTTACATTTTTCAACAATCTTTATGAAATTTTGGTGAGTAATATTTTATATTTTATGAAGTATAATAATATCTTATATAACATATTGTTTCTTTAAATTTTCATATATATTTCATCTATGTTATGTGGTAATAAATATAGAGTCACATCGCTTCCTGAAGGTTGTAGTCCAAATGTTCAAGTACGACATTATCATTTTTCAGTATAAGAAATAAAATAATACATTATCATTTTCGAATGACAAATATTTTATTAATATAATTATGATTTCATTAATATCACATATATTAATTTAATTTTTCTTATAAACATCCATTAAAATCACTAGTGTAAAATGAATCACATTGCATCACGAAGAGGTGGATTGTTGTACACATGAGAAATGTTATTGTATTCCCCATGGATTGGAAAGGAAATATTTATTTCATATAATAAGTCCTGAAGATTAAATATGCTACAAATATTTCAATATATATATACTTTAAATCCATCATAAAAAATCTATTATAATGGATTATGGAAAATTATTAACATCATTTCAAATGGTAGTAGTCTGTTGTACACAAAAATGATGATTTTTATATTGTTTGTTCGAAGGGGGGATGGATTAAGGTTATTTCATAAATATAATAAAATATTATTATATATATTATATTATATTATTTTCATATGATCAATTTTTAATATTATTTTAAATAGTTTGAAGAATAAATAAATCATAAATTCAATGTTTCTTATCTTACCTCCTCTCAGAAGATATCTTTACTATTATACCTAAAGTAGTACTTGAATGGAATTATTAATAAACTGATGATTATATGGTTTTAGGATAGAATTTGGTAATTTATTTGAGTTTTAATTTTACTAGTAATTTGTTTTTTAAGGTGTAAGGAGGTGAGTGGAGTGGTTGTCCATTTACAAGTGAGGTGAGTGGCAGACTTGTATTTTTTGAAATGAAAACATTATACCCACCTTTTTCACCTAGAAAAAGACTTCAAAAATATTTCTATTGATACTCATACCTGATTTAGTAAATAAAAATTCTAAATTTTATTTTCTTTAAATGTTTTTATATCACATTTACCCTTATCTTTTTAGATTAACCATCCAGTAACCTTTTCCAACATTAAGTAAGATAATTTAATGTTTTCTTTATTGGATATTCATTATGGTCAAAAATTATATTGATCATATTATAATATCTAAATTATTTTTATTACAAATATATATTCCTTTTAAAAAAATAAAAAAATTGAAGTAGAAAATTTAATTTCAAATTAAACTCAGAGACCAAATAGAAAAGGCAGTTTTCAAGAAGTGTATTTTTCTAGAGAAATAAGACTTTAAATTAAATGTGTGACAAATAATAATTATAATATGAATAAAAATTAATATTTATTGATATTTAATATAAAAATTTATTTTAATTAATCCTTTATTATAGTTATTTTTAATTAATTAAAAAGTATAAACATTATGATCATTAAAACGATTTTAAAAAACAGTATTTAAACTAAAGCACCAAATTATACTAAATTCTAATATGAATTTTATAAAATATAATTTTAGTGGATTAAATATAACTAAATAATAAATATTTAACATAAAATATTATTTAAATCATTTTGTTTCTTTCTAGTTTCTTAATTTATAGAAAACAAATGGCATTATTCAGAAAATTGGTATTTTCACTATTCACAGAAAATCGATATTTTCAAAAATAATCCTAAAATTCAGCCAATTTAAATTTTTATATTCTTTTTTTAAAAATATGTTTAATTTTATCAAAAATATTCTCTATGTGTTCAAAAAAATAATTATCATTTTACCCCAATAATATAAAAAAAACATTTGGCGAAAAAATAATTTTGAAGAATAAAATTTCATTACTAATAATTGATTGATTATTTATAAATTATTTATTTATATTATAATATTTATATATATGTGATAATAATGTTAATCACCTTAATAAACACTAACTTATTATCAGATTCATAATGTTTATATATTTCAATGTTCACTTATGCTTGAGGTTGCGTGTCGAATAGGATATCTAACAATGTTTTCTAAAATCATGGGATGTTTTTGTGATGTTACTTATGATTTACTGGGGATAAGATTCAATTGTAACATCCGTAATATATCTCTAAAAGATTTTTTATGATGAAATGGTTTTTATCAAACATATTTCTTTTCTATGGGGTATTCTATGATGAAATGTTTACGAAACCAATTTTTTTCATGGGTTATGATATGATGAATATTTTATGATAGTATATCCTAAAAATTTATAGATTATGTTATCATGGTAGGTCTATAACCGATGAAATTTTGGATTTATATATATTTCTAATTAATTAGGTTAAAATTAAGATCTCAAGGGATAAATAAGTCTACAATAGTTGTAATGATTTTTCATGGGAGTGAACCATGAATACTAAAATTGTTTTGGGAGTGAATATAAAAAAATTTGATAATATTGCGAGTGAAAATTGATTACTATGATTGTTAGGGGACTTAACCCAATCCACTATGATAGTCATGTATATGATTCTTGACTACTAAAGACAATCATTTTTATAAATATGTGTTTTCCGAAAATTTATTTATTTTTCCAATGTTATGTTATCAAGGCTTCTATTATTTGATTAAATTATAATTAATTTATTATAAAATAAAATGATTTATTCCATTACACTCCATTTTAATAAATTATATGTAGTGTATAATTTTTCATATATTAGTTTCATGTTCACATACCATTATACTCATATTAGGTTGGTATCTCTTCTGTTTACACGTAATGGGAATCAAATATCGCCTTTTCATTTAAATCCATTCCATAGGTTATGAAGAAATTTATTTTGTATGTAATTTTTATAAATTTTACTTTTATGAATATATTAGTGAGATATATTATAGTTCACTTATGAACGAGGTTTTTATTTATATATGTTTCAAAAGGCGATAAACCCAAAGGATTTTGGTGTGGATCATTATGTTATATAGTGGAAATTAATATATTAATATGTAATATTTATGTATTAAATGTGTGGGTTACTATATTTTGAAATATTGAGAGTTATAGTTATACCTTGGAAACATCGATGAAAAAACATATGTGAGAACCCTCAGGAAAATCCAATGTATAGGATAACATCCACATTTAGAGAAAATAAAAGAGTGTGGTTATCTTATAAAAATCCCTCCCTATATACTATTAATGTATTTGTCTATGAAATATTTGAGACTAATGGTAATAACATCAAAAAGGGAATATTGAGCTGGACTAAATCATCAACTTCTTTTTGATAATGGGCTATACTAGAAACCGGGTTTGACACCATCATGGGATATGTTTTGAAAATTGAAAAATTATTTTTGAACTATAATGATGGATTTTAATATATGGTGATCATGGATAACCTAAGTTACACCTACAACATCTTATATAGAAAAGATGGTTTCATTATTTCTATATTTTATAAACAATTTTTAGTGCTTATGTGTTTTCCCACAATGAATATTGTTTCTCATGTTTTATTTTTTTGGTTTTAGTCAATGGTGAGAACTAGAACGAAATGGGTTAACTTTTTGTAGGATAAAAATTGATTTAAGGATTAACCAAGTGGTATTATTACTTGAGTGATAAATACTATGATTATAACTAATCATTTATCATGAAATATGATTAACGACAAACACCACAACCATAATTGGAGACACCAAAGAAGAGGAGGATAGCGTTAAAAGAGAGAAGAGGTAGTTGAGATCATAGAGGAAAGAATATTTAGTTTCATATATTTAATTAATGTGGGGAGAATCACTCCATGGAATGTATCTACAGAACAATAACATGATTTGAGTTTAGAAAAGAAGGTCCCAAATCATGTAATTTTCAAGAAAGGAAAAAAAATTCAATCAAAGAAAAGGATTAGAAAATCATTCTACATAAGGTATCATTGGTGGATGACTGTTTTAAATTAAAAGTAATGGTAATTATAAAAATCTATGCCTAAGGGAGAATATCCTTGATAGAATCATTAATTTTATATGATTTGATTTTTTATTTCTGGTGATGAAGAGCTTACGAATGAAAAATGAAAGGTATTGACTATTCTAAAAGTATTCACAACTAGAAATAGTGGCTATTTCAACAAACCTATAGCTACGGTTTTCATTATCATGGCTATAGGGAATTTTTTTTTGAAGTCATATAGACACGGTTTTTTCAAATAGTGGCTACAGGGTTCTTGTAGTACTGTTTGTAAAAAAATAAAACCATAAATTTTGTGGGAAGACCTACCACCATAGTTTTAAGGATATTCCCACATTTTATATTAATATATATTTTTATATATGTACACACAAGAATAATTACACGGTTTAGTGGTAAGAAATATTGATTTGAAAAGAGGATGTGTAGGGCTTAAAACTCGATAGATACATTTATTTAGGATATTTTAAAAATTTACCAAGCCTATAGACACAAATTGAAACCATAGAAATAGCACCAACATCCACAATTTTAACCATATACATAGGTCAACTGCCATAGTGGCCAATTTTGAGGCACATTTCCATAGTTTCCAAAATCGTGGCAATAGGCCAAGCCATACTGCCAGAACAACAATGAAAATAGTTTTAGGGCATATTTCCATGGTTTTGAACCGTGGAAATTGGCATTTATCTAGTTGTGATTATTTATGTTAAATTTATGAGTCGTGACTAATTACGGCTTATGAACCTTAATATTTGATTCATATTTCATATTTGAGGAATCACTTATGAAGTACTAAGATGATGATGACTAGTTAATTAAATAATAATTATGTGAAAAGATATAATTTTTTATAAGTTTCAATATAATAATTATGATATAGGAATAATTAAATATATAAGAAATGATTAGGAGATGTTTTTCATTACGTATTTTCAAGAAAATGTTCAATTCTAATTATGAGTTAGAAATTTGATATAACGAAAAGGTGATATTTAATGAAAAATGATTAAGTGATGATAACATGTAATATGATCCTAATATTTTGATAATGGTGTTTGGGTTGGAAATATATATGGTCTATATGGGTAAAGTAAATTAGATAATATTTATAACATCTGTACTGATTAATAATTTTATGAAAAAGTGGGTTATGTTATCATTGATGGAGTTTATAACATTTTTTATTTAAGAAATGTATTTAATGATATATATATTTTTATGGAATGAGGAATCTTTTATGTTTTCATGGAAATTTTATAATAATTTTTGTTATTACCATTTTTGGGGGAATACATGGAAAAAAATTTCTACTATTTGGTAGGTGAAAATGAAGAGCTATATTGTGATATTGGGGGAAATAATGTTATATTGATTTTGAAAATTTTGTGATTTTGTTAATATTTTTGAATGTTTTGGAAGGGTATTATGGTTAATTATCTATGAATTGGTTTTATATTAACGTCGGATTATGTTTTATAGGTTAATGAATTATTTCATCATTTTATGATTAATCCATATTAGATATCATGTTCTAAACATTTTTATGTATATAATAACATTGGGGAATGACTTATCATTATAATATGGATCTTGTAATCTGTTAGTGCATCAGTGATAACAAATTAATCTTCATTTTGTGGTGTTTGAGATGATGTTGAATTTGATCAATGCACAATAAAATGAATATATTATTCTTATCGAATGGAAGTAAATCAGGTGTATACATTCTCTTGTTCTCTATCACCATAGTAAAAATTTCTCAATTTTATGAAAAAGGGTCTTAAGGAAAAATTATTGTCCTATTACTTTTATTTTAATTGAATAAATTAAAATTTAACTCATTATAGGCCTATGAATTTTTTATTATTAACATTATCTTGAAAATTTTCTACATATATCACTATTAGTCCTTAGTTATTGGTTTTATTCTATATAAAAATATTTTCAATTCCTATTAATTGTTTCTCACTTGATAACCTAGTTATGTGTTCTTCTATATGGATTTTCGGCTTCCCATTCTCTCTTAAAAGGTAGGATTTTTATTAAACCTTTCTACAACATGGAATTTAATAAAGGTAATTTAAAATTAAATGACCATGATTTTTTATATCGATTTCCAATTATGAGGATGCAATTTAATTAAGGGGGTAGAATCTAACACCCTGATATTTCATAAAAAATTAAAAAAAAAAATTCTTTGATAGATTGTGTTTCATGAAACGAAAATTCAAACGAAACCTAATATTATATTAAAATATTACTATTTAATATCACTACTATCTCGTATCCACTGGGTCAGCAATTATATATAGAACTAAAAATATTATGAAAATTATATCACTTATACAGTTATAAAATAAAGTCATTAGTTATAAAATATTATTATTTCATATTATTATTTCCTACAGGACATTGGATTAGAGGGTTTAAATTGGATGAAATAATTTATGTAAAATTTATTTTTTATACATTTATAAATTAATTTCATCTTTTTAAAATTTATTACAAATAAAATTAAAAATCATTTTTTATATAAAAGAATTATTATAATGAAAAAAAATTCTACAATGTTATTTTATCCTAATACATGAAATTAGTAACAATTGGTTAACAATTTTAATTAAATTTATATATTATATACATATTAAAATGTTTTAAAATGAATATAATATTTTTTATAACATTCTGAGTGGAATAAATATAGTTTTATGTAAAATAATTGTATTTTTTTCTAAAGCTCACACATTTACAGGAATGAAAACCTGTTTTGGTAAAAAAAATCCTCATTAATAAAAATTCACACTAATAAATAAATTTAAATTGGAAATATTCTTGTAAAATTATCTTAAATTTAATTTTTTATAATTTATAAAAATATTATTTTTTGGTGAAAAATGAAAAGAATTATTTTTAAAAATCCTTTTAATTGGAAGAATTTATATGGTTCCATTTTTGTTTTAAACATATTTTTATGGAATTTTTTTTCTAATGTATATTTATTAATACAAAATATTTCATTATAATAAATATAATATTGAATTTTGATATCAGAACATTCTATACCATAAAACATTTCCCATTAAAAATGTTTTTTCATCACATTTGTGGGGTTAATGTTATCTTAAATTCTTCTAAAGAGGTGATTTGAATTTAATAAAATAGATTAAATGTATTTATTTATAATAATTTTTTATAAGAGAAGTTAAAATTAATGTTATTCATTAACATTAAATATGATAAAAGTTAGTAAGTGGAAAATTACGTTTTTCGAGTTACATGTAATTCAGTTGAAATTAAATTTTTACACAAATAGAAATTTTTTTAATAAAATTTTTATAATATTTATAATAATGATTTCTTATTTATAAAATAATACTTGTTTTAATTTTAATTTTAACGTATTAATTTCCTTGGAAAAAAATATACATGTTACAGTCTTGAAAACTAAAATGGTAAAATAAATTGAACTTAAAGGCTAAGGAATAACATGTTGAAAACATGTTTTTTAGGTGTATCAATAACATATAATCCATAATATACATTATTTATCAATTAATGAGGCACTTGGGGTAAATTGACTTCCCATTATTGAATAGTTATGGGTATTTACAAAAATTGGTACTGCTCAATTATTAACATGGTACTTACTCCCCACACTTATTCACACATATTAACCCATTTTGATTGACCAAAACCTTATTTTATATTTCCCAAAAATCCCTGAACATTTTTTGGAGATAATTTTCCTCTAAATATTCCAACTCTATGGTCTTTAATATGAGATCCAAATGGTTTTATTCTATGTAAATGGAATTATCTTCACTATACACGTTCTTTTGACATATTTTCTTACCACATTAATTCATATCTTATATATTCCAATATATTAACACATGTATCTAAATAATATCGCTTATTAGTATAATAGACTACCACTTCAAGAAAAAATGTGATTCATTTTTAACACACAGTTTACAAGGAAGGTAATAATTATAAATTCAATAAATATCTATGATATATATAAAATTATAATGAAAATTTATATTTTGATATATTATTTACCTTCATTTTTATCAATCAAGAAAAAAGAAAAAACTTTCATTCCTATATACGACCTACTATGTCCAAAAATTATGTAACTAATATTCTATGCCTAATATTTATGGATTAATATTAATACATAAATAATGATTATATATTATATATATAATTTTTAAAAATATTTATATGATTGAGCCATTATCAAATTAATAATAATAAAAATACAAAATAAAAACATACATGAAACACAAATCAATTGTTACTTGAAATGTGATTTTGAAAAGAAATTATTAATTAACATGTAATAGATGGTAATAAGTAAATATTATATAATATTTTTTTGAAAAAATTTATAATAATGCTATATTTTTTATTCATGAGTTTTTTACATGAAAATTTTAATTATATAATAAAAGAAATAGATTTCAACGCTCACTTTTATTTCCTAGAGAAATAATAAAATTTCACCCCTCGTTTCTTTTTTATAGTGTATATACATACCATTTAACAAGTTATATCATAAATATCATTATTTTAATGATATTTATTGTATTTTATTTGTGTTATTCATTACTATTTTTTGTAATTCAAAATATTTCCAAATCTTTAATATATTTTTGTCCCACATTTATTTCACTGGGAAACCTGAATTATACACAAATTATTTCTTTTTTGGGGTTGTTTATACTACCAATGAATCTATTTTATGATCCAAATCATTATTATAATGGTATATAAATATCCATATAATGGCCTTTAATTTATGGTTATTATGATTCAATAGATAATAAATTAATAATTGTTTAATGTTATAGTCGTATTGTTTAACGAGATCATTTACAATATGGTTCAAATTTTGAGATCATATGGTATTACTCTCCTGAAACATATGTATTTTCATGTTCTCTTTTTATTTCAAGAAATTATTATTTTTTCCATTCACTTTCCAATCATACAGATTTAAATATTCAAAAATAATGTTTTTATGAAAAATCAGCATTTTTTCTCTCTAGTAGAAACAACATTTTCATCAATATCCATGTTTTATAAAAAAATTTATTATAAGTTTCTAAATATATTCAAACAATTTTCAAATATTTATTACCCTTTTATTATTTAAAAAAATTATAACCGGAATATTCATGTCAGTTTCCAAACAAATCACATATTTATTTTGTTGAAAATATGAAAAAAATAATTTTTTTAACCTATATGGCTTGAACATTGTTTCCCATCCTCATTCCCACTCAATTATCTAAATCATTCATTAAAATTTCCAATATTCGTTTCAATGAAAATTTATTAGTTAAAATTATGGAATTTTCATATTAAAAATAAATTATTTCAATATGTAAAGGATATATTTCACATGAAATGTTCCACCCAAAATAATATTCCACCCAAGATGACACTATTTCAAAATAATATTCCACCCAAGATGTCATTATTTAAGGTTAAATAAACTCTACTGGGGATATGATCAAATTTTTTCATCCTTATTTTCTCTCTAGAAGACTTCTATTAATGATAAAAAGAACATAATGAAACCCATTTCATTTTCATGGGTTATGTTATGATGAAATTTTTATGAAACTCGTTTATTTTAAGGGGGTCTTATATGATGAAAATTTATGATCAGATATTAAAATAATTTTTGGACTTTTTGATGGTTGTTACATTATATCCATGGATGGTGGGGATCTATATCTATCTTCAATGTGTTTGGTAATTATTGAGATCTATGAGATGACTAAACAGTAATTTAGAGAGAACCTAGTTTGTTGTGGGACTTGTTCGGATATAATGGTCATTGGACTGAACCCTGACTACTATGATGGTCTATAGTCTGTACACATTCCATTAAGATAGTCATGGAAATTTGTATAGAATTATAGAAAAATATAATTTAATGCTTCTATGTTTTCCAAAAATCTATGTCTAATTATAATGTTATGTTCTTTGGGATCATATTTCTTTTATCCCTTTGGGATTCATGTCTAATGAACTACCAAGGTTTATTCCATGATTCACATTTATAATCAATGATATGTTGGGTTTTTAAAACATTATTATTCTATTCTCATAACCGTATGTTCATGTAAGGTTCTTATCTCTTTTTATTATCCTTTCTGGGATTTTGTGATAAGCTATTTTTTGGGTTCCATTAGATATGTAAAAAATATATTTATATTGTATGACATGTATAAAAAGGATAGTAGTTGTGAAAAAAAATAATGGGAGAGGTTATAGTAAACTTATTACCCTTTTGTTTATGTATCTTATTTTACAACATCTCTTGACCTAAATGATTTTGGTGTGGATCATTATGTTATTTAATGAATATTCATATAAAAAGATTTAACATTTATGTATAAATTGTTTGTGTCATTATATAATAAATAAAATATTAGGCACTGTTAACACCCTGAAATTTGATCCATACACATTGACACAAAATTTATGATTTTATCCTCTCATAGAAAAAAATGTCGAGCCTTAGTATATATGTGTCTTTTTTCATGATGAAGGAAAAAATTGGATTTCCATGTATCATGACCCAAATGCATCCTCTAGCTATACCAAAAATAATACAATATTCCTTTAATATTTTCATGGGGTTGTGATGATATTGAAGGGACCGAGCTAATGATTCAACACATCAACTAGATATTAATCCCATTTAGGGGTGTGACCCTCATGGTATGTAGGAGCATGATCACCCAGGTGGTACGCCATGTTATTTCCGTGTTCCCCCAGACATCATGCTAAATAGACTACACAAGACTAATTATATAGCCCAGATGATCCATCCACTCCTATGTTTGGCACCAGTTAAAACAAGATGAACATTGGACCTGCATCGCATAGATGTTTTTTCCACCCCTTTATTGAAAACCTTTTATGAGAACCTTCACTAGAGACCTATGTATGGAACCTACATCCAATAAGGTCACATGTTTTTCTATAAATATGACCTTAGATTTAATCATTTTCAACATTTGTAAATTAAAATAAGCTGAAAATCCCATGTCATGTATCTTCTTTACCTAGGTCCTCTAAAACCTGTCAAGTATCCCTCTATAACCTGATAAAAGAGGTAATTAAGGGGGATGATAGGTATGGAGTCCATTAATGTTCTGAAATATATGACACCTATGTGAGGACCCCCCTGTCATTGACCAAAACTAGTGAAAAGGTCCCTTTCTTGACTATGGACCTATTTGATACCCTTCTAGGGACACTTATGGAGACCCATGGTGCCTCAGCTAAGGCCTCACCCATGTGTAATTTCTAAGGTGGTTTGTTTCCCATTGAACATCCACAACATGTAGACATACCTCTGCTATTTTATGTATTTACATATCTTTAAAGAATATATACAATGAATCTTTTATTTCCAAGATAAAACATTTATAAATCATTTATAACTCCTCCTAGGCCAGGTGACTAGAACATTTTATGGCCACAACATAAATTATGTGAATATATTTTTGATCCCTCTTCCAAGACACCAATGTAAGGGTCCCTCTCCCTTTGTATCCCCCATCTGAGGGGGAAAAATTAAAACATACAATAAAGCATCCAAAATTAAAAGGATATACTAGTAGTCACACAAAAATGTCTCCCATATGGATATGCATTCCATAGGTTAGAGGTTTCATACACATTCCCTACCTAATGTGTAGGGTCCTTTGGGTGAGTGTGGATATGCATTCCATCAGTCATGAGGACTCTAATCTTTGTGTAAGTTTTAGGGATCTCTTTATCTCATATATTAGTGATAGATATTTTACCTACCATCATCTTCCATTGGGATGGGGACCTCCGGTTTTAGTGGGTAGGGAGAGGATCATGCTTTCCTTTCAATTTTTTGAGAAGTTCATTTTCCTCCCTTGTTTCCCAAAAACTAGTAGCGTTTATATCTTAGAATTTTCCTCTACAAATTATTATATAAACTCTCTTACTTAATTCATTCCACCTTCTATATTCTAATGTAATATATCTATATGGGTATTTATATGTGACTATATAGGATATGAATATATTTGGGAACATGAACATCAAATCCTACTCTCTTTCTTTGTCCCTTTGGGTATTGACCCCATCCATCATCTCACAATGAAAATTGTGTTTTTTTCTCAAACCAATAACTTCTTCTTAATTATCACACTTATCATGGATCACATGTGTTTAGAGATTGTCTGTGGTCATGGTATATTAATAATCACAAACTAATGGTCATCATTTCATGTATAAGGATTACCAAACTTGGACCTCCAATTTATTATAATCCCCAACCAAATATCAAAAAAACATGGGCATCCTCTTTGGTATAATTCCCAACCACACTCATAAAATATGACATCGTTTTGTATGGTGTATTCCTTAAAACACAATCTTAGTGCAACCTCACAGGTGTAAGCCCCATCTCTTTCCTCTCAAAGTTACGAAGTAACCAATGATACAAACCATTAGAGAGCCACTATAAATGTGGGTCCTCAAAACAAAACTACATGGGAATTGATTCCCATCCAAATGGGATATGTTGGAAGCCTCCATTAGTTTCAAACCCAATACCCCAAAATCAACCGCAAATCTCTCTCGGACACCATTCTTGTAATTTCATGTCAAAATGGGGATTACATTTCCCATCTAGTTTCTATGGGACACATAGGCATAAGTCCCACACCAATAAATGACTATGCACCTTTCACCTGGGCTTCCTTGCCACATGATGTCAAAATGTGTGGTTTAGTCCTTATCACATGAACTTAAAAGATGTTATTTATCCCATTATTTGGAACTAATCAATCTAGGTTCAAATTCATTTCAAAAGGATACACAGGAGTCCAATATCATGTGTTCAATCCCAACATAAAAACAACTATCATCTCCCTTTAATATGATACACTTCAGACCACACCACTAAGTTGCTCAAAACCAATGTCATAATAATAATTGAAAAAAGATTTCTCTACTGATTAATAACTTCATATACATAAAAATTTCAAACTCCATTCATGATAATAATTTATTTTTTATTCAATGGTGGACCATTTCATACTTGGGTGTTATTGAAATATCATATAGTATATCTTAAATCTTTAAGAGTGTCCCGATGTTGGACACATGTAATTCCATGACCCAAGTTTCCTAGAATCAGTGCATTATTACCTAACATTGGCATGATACAAGGAATAATGTCCTGAAATACTGACCAGTTTAGTAGCCTTAAATGTACTAAACACATACATATGTTTACATTACTTAATAAAAATATATTGTGACCCCTTTGAACACTATTATATCCCTTAGCCTATTCTTATAGGTTAATCGTAATATACTTATTTTCATCCTTGGAAAAATAAAACATAATAAAGGAGTGATCTCAGATTCTCAGTAAGGATAACAATATAGCAGAAATCGTCATAAATAAGAACAAACATTTAAGTAAATATATAACACTAGAACAAAATCCATTTAAACTTAAACATCAGTATAATAAGGCTAAGATAAATCAAATAATTCCATTTACCTATTCACATGTATATTATACTTGTCAAATAATATCATGTAATATCAATAGCCAATTTCATAATGATGGAATGCATAATCCCAGACTTTATAACCACATAGCCAAGGAATTATTCCAAGACTACAAATAAGATTTTGTCAAGGCCTTGTACCAAGACACTAGTTTGTCTCATTAGACCTACTGATTCATCGAGGAGTTATAGAGGGATCCACCCATCACTTACTAAGTCCAATGCATTCTTCTTATGAAAAGGATTAAACATAATTTTGGGAAAAAATCTCTCAAGGTATCGTTGAATCATTTTTGAGGTGATTCTGGTTGTTGAAAAAGTAGGCCTTCGTGTTGTGTTTGTTGACAAAGCAGACCATGATGTATGAGTGTTTTGACAAAGGGTGTTTACATGGTTAATTTTCTGGTTCAAGGGATGCTTTCAACAATCCATGTTAGATTGAATAATCTTGAATAATGAATGGATGTACTAGAGGCGGTACAAAAAGATCATATTCAAGGTGATGCTGTTTTTCGATAAGGGAGGTTCCCACAAAGAGGTTGTTCTACATGCGATAAGGGAGGCGTGTGTGGAAAAATACCAGTGTGCGTGAAAAAAACAGTGTCAAGGTTGTAATATTTTCATGGTGCGTGAAAAGGCAACCAGTGCATGAAATATTAGCAGGTCTGTGAAATAAAGGATTAGTGTTTTTTGCACAAGAGGTACTTCGAGGTCCAAAGATCGAAAATTGAAAAAGGCATGTGGTGCACAAAATTTTGGAGCTATGTGCAAAAAATCGTGTAGTGCAGATGATTTTTTTTTCACACTCGAAGTGAATTTCACGCTCAAGGAGGGTTTTTCGTCTGGTGTCGATTTTTCCTAAAAATATGATGTTTCCCCATCCATTTAGAAGAAGATGAATATATAGACATTATCCGATCTCTGGTGCATGAAATTGATGTTCACAAGTGAGTTGTGTGAAAAGAAGACTGTTGCGCGAAAATTGAAGTTTGCGCAAAAGGAGAGAATTTCATGCAAGGCAGTGTAGAGGATTCTCGTAAAATCTATTCCGTGTAAAATAATTTGTTACACGTAAAAGGAGTGTTTCCCAAAAAAGGGGTGTTGTGTGAAAAGTGAATTTCATGAAAAATCATGGAATTATGCACAAGGCAGAGTGAAGGCTGCACGTAAAAATTGGGGTTTCCCAGTACACCCGGAGCAAAGTGGGATTCATCTGTGGGTGAAAGTTTAATGTCAATAGAGAATCTATTAATAGTTAAAGATTCAGATTTCATTAGTGATAATGAAGAGGCCTACATGTATATAAACTGTGAGTGGATATTCTGAAAATGCAGTGAGCACACTTCAGTTGAGAGAGTAGTGAGATTTCATATTGTGAGTGGTTGTAAACCAAGAGGGAAAGTGAGTCTGCTTTGAACTTGTAAATAGCAGTGTGCTTATAGGTGATTTGGTACACTGGCACATTATGGGTGTATGCTCATTGGAAGAAGACCAGTGAGGGTGAACCATGTAAAAATATTTGTGTCCCGTGGATTATTTAATTTCTGTCTATTCAATGCTACGGGAAAGAGGGAGAAAATAGTTTTGTTTAATAGCAATACAAGATCAATAGGGGTAGTTATTTTAATCTTTTATACCTTGATTAACCCCCCCCCCCCCCCCTCTCAGGGTATCTAACGTAGTGGACCCAAAAATTGGTATCAAAGGGAATGGATGGTATTAGTTTCTCTCTCAGATGGAGGTCATCAATCATAAAGGAATTCCAATCGGCAATGGGAACAATTTTCAGCTATGGAGAAATTTGATGCAACACTACTTCTGATCAATGGAAATGGATGTGTTTACAGCAGAAATGCACGGTATCACAACTGATATTCATAGTGGTTCATTATCAGAAGCTGAGGGAAGAGAATTGGATGTTTATGCAAAGGGAATCAATGCTTTAGGGGGATCCTTATCCAATGCTATTTATACCATGGTGATGTCATGAAAAACATCACATTCTATGTGGAAAAATATGTTGAACATATATGAAGGTTCTACAATGGTTAGAGAAGTGAAGTTGCAAGTGTTGTGAAAGAAGTATGAATATCTGAGAATGAACATAAATGAATATGTTGATGCACTCTTTAATAGGGTAAATATTTTAGTGGATGACATGAGAGGTCTTGGAGAATTTTTTGAAGACATAAAAATTGTGTAGTGTATCCTGAGTAAACTTCCTCCTCAGTTAAATCCTAATGATTCCATTTTGGAAGATAAAGACCCAAAAGAGCTGACAATGGATAACCTTCATAGCACACTTATTGCATATTAAATGATAAATGATGATAACGATGCTGTAGAAATGGGAAAATCCAAAGAAGTGGAATTCAAGGCCATGAAGAATATCACCATTGAATATTTTGAAGAAGAATAAGAGACGGATAATTTGATGTTATTCCTTTCATGAAATCTGTAGAGAGGAAAATGAATGTTTAAAGGGAAATTTCCACTATCATGGTTTCGATGTGGAATGGTTGGTCATCATGCGGAAAAGAGCCCCAAAAAGTTTCAATATTATGATAATGATGATAAAGAAGTAGAAATTACAAAGATGAAGTCTTTAGTGTTTGTGAAAGGGAAGAAACAATTCAACAGAAATTTCTTCAAGAGGAAGAATCTTCTATCACAAGAATTTGAAATTTTAGATGACTCTGAGGATGAAGAGGATAAAGAGATTGAAAACTGAAAAAATCATGGGGAAAGTTATATAGTGGTAGTTTTTTATAGTGCTTAGAAGAAGTAAGAAACTGACATTGATGAAGAAGAAGATGTATAAGGAAGATTTGATATGCAAGATGAGTTAGAGGCTGCTCTTTTTGAGATAGATGTTTGGAGGGCTAAAACAAAGAAATCCAATAATTTTTTTAGTGATGCCAAAATCTATATACAACATCAATAAGAAGAGAATTATGAGTTAATGGAATAAATTGATAAACTCAGGTCATCAGTGCCATAAAATTTAGAATCAGTCAGTGAGTATAAAATTAGGATTGATGAATAGAAGAAGGAGATTGATGGCTTGAATAGCATAGTGAAGGATCACGTCAAGCGTATCAAAGAGAATAAAGAGGATGTTTTCAGTCTACGGGAAAAAGGTAATGATCGTGAAAAACCATTGATTCCCAACTAGTTCTAGGGAAATCAGAATATTTTGAATAATGGAATGATGAATGACGAGCCAAGTAGTTCCTCAGGAAAGAAGCAGCAATCAAGCTCAATCGTTAAGGGTGATTTGGGGCTTGATCAGAAACAGAAATCTGTCAGATATGAAGTCAGACTGCAAGAACCTTTTCCGAATATGAAAATTGATGTGGGTACAAAGTATAATCAGAAAACATAGAGAAATTAAGGGACTACTGGCATTATAGAAGCAACACATTGGAATTCACCTTTCATCATTTGTTATTGTTGTGGAAATATGGGACACTCACAAAGTGTGTTTTCAATATCTAGAAGATATCGAAGGGCACAAGAAAAAAGGTGGTAGAAAAATAGAGAATGGTTCCACATAACATATTTTGAAGGACATTTTTTTTGGTGCGGGGGACTTAGGCACATGGCTGCGTTCTTCACTTGGACCTTATAATGGAATTTTCCAAAGGAGAGACAAAATGTTGACAAGCAGTAGATTAATGAACCTAGAGGTGAGTTTCAAATAAAAAATAGATTCAAATCTCTGCAATATGATGTAGTTCCACCATACTCTGAGAATGATCATTGGTCTCAATCTATAATGAATTTGGAGTCAAAATATGGACCAAGAAGAAGGGAGAAGAGAAGGAAGTGGTTGCTGAAATTTCTCTTAAAGCATCGGATCGTTTTGGTGTGTGGATCCTTGATAGTGGTTGTATGTATCACAAGATAGGAAACAAGGATCTGGTTACATGAATAAAATATGACAAAGAAGGAGTTTTAATGTTTGGAAACGATGAATGTTTGATGATAATTGGATCAGGAAAGGCCAGGTTTGGGGGAAAAGAAATATGACGTGCTGATGTCTTAGTTGTTGAAGGTCTCAGTCACAATTTGCTCAGTGTCAGTAAATTTTGTGACTCATGTAATTCTATACGGTTTACCAAGAAGACATGTGTCATCACGAGAAGAGATGGTA
Source organism: Viscum album (assembly GCA_963277665.1). Lineage (NCBI taxonomy): Eukaryota > Viridiplantae > Streptophyta > Magnoliopsida > Santalales > Viscaceae > Viscum > Viscum album. The sequence continues at coordinate 574,911,263 of OY728151.1, forward strand.
CATTGATAATATAGGGAAATACGACAAAAGTGAATCTCTACCATCTATGTGGAGAAGTCAACATGAGTGCTCGAATTGGTGCATGCTAATGTTTGTGGTCCTATCACACCAAGAGAAATTGATAGAAATAGGTACAATGTTCTTTTCAATGATTACTATAGGAAAATGGAATGGTGATTTGTTATTTCCCATAAGTCAGATGTGTTCAGCTGCTTAAAATAGTACCAGACGGAGTGTGAAAGCATGCTAGGACAAAAAATTCTGAAGTTTCTTACTGAAAATGGTATAGAATTTACAAATAGTTAAGTGTAAAACTATCTCGAGAAACATGGGATAATGCATCAAGTTTCTTCAGTATGAACTCCTCAATAGAATGGAGTGGTTGAAAAGGGAAATCAGATCATCATCAACATGTCCAGAATGATGCTAATAGAAAAAGACATACCAGAGAAATTTTGGAAGATAGTAGTATTGACATCGGTCTATATTTCTAACAGGGCTCAATTTTGTCCAAAGGAAAGGATGACTCCATATGAGATGTTGTACTTGAAGAAGCCAATGGTGAAGTACTTCTGAATCTTTGGGATTAAGTGTATTATACTAAAAAAAACATATTAAATTTGAGTCATGAGGTGATGAAGGAATATTCCATGGGTACTCAAGAATATGATAACCATATAAATTCTTTAATAACAGGCTGGGAAAAGTAGTTGAGATTAATGACTTCACATTTGTTGAAAATGATGAGAAAACTCAACAGCACAGTGAACAATTTCTTGATGAATGCAATGAGGATGAAAGTAATGTAGGAGGATAAGAAGTGGTTGCTAGTGATTCATAAGAGGATACTGATGATGAGAATGAAGAAGGAAAATATGTATCTGCAAAGAATCCAATGAGTCGAGCTGAAATTGATAGAAAAAACTTCATAGGTTATCAATCAGCTCCAGTTCTGACAAGAAGAATGAAATCACTACAGTAGATATCTTTTTTATCTTAGGGTTAGCAGAAATGCTTCGTTGATGCTGTTGAAGATGAAAACTAGGTTCAGGAAATGAATAATGAGCTTGATCAGATTGAGAACATTTAGACGTGGGAGATTTTTTCCAGGCCCAAAGATAAGAATGTCATTGGGACTAAATGGGACTATCTCAAAAAAATGAATGAAGATGGAATAGTGATTTAGAACAATGAATGACTGGTGTGCAAATAATACTCCCAAATAGAGGGAATAGATGTTGATGAGGCATTATCACTAGTTGTGATACTGGAAAAAATCAGATTATTTGTAGCAATTGCAGTGCAACGAAAGTTTAAAGTTTTCTATATGGACATCAAATATAAATTTTTGAATGGGGTTCTTGAGGAAGAAGTGCATATTGAGTAGCTAGATGGTTTTCTCATTCATGAGGATGATAACAATATTTGCAGATGGAAGAAGGCGTTGTATGGGTTGAAACAAGTACCAATGGAATCATACTCAAGGCTTGACTAGTACATGAAGAAACTTGGTTTCCAGCAAGGTGTAGTTGATTACAATCTCTATTTCAAAAAACAACAGTAATCAAAGGATGATGGTGCTGGTTTAGGACGATGACATAATATTTTGCAGATTAGATGAAGCTCAATACATAAAGTTTTCTAAATTCATGAAAAGTGAAATTGAAATGTCAATGATTGGAGAGCTAACGTTTTCCCTTGGTCTAAAGGTGTCTCAAGGAAGGAATATAACATTAATTTCTCAATACAAATATTCCAAGGAGGTTCTGAGGAGATTCGGAATTGAAAACACCAAGGAGATGATTACTCTGGTAACAAATCGGATGAAATTATCAAATGTTGATAATGGAAAGGAAGTTAATATCATAGAATACATGCAGATTATTGGTAATTTACTGTACCTAACAGCAATGAGAGTTGATATTGTTTTTCCACCTGACAAGTAGCACGATATCAAAGATATCCCAAGTAAATACACTTTCATTCAGTAAAAATAATCCTTCGGTAAATCAAGGGAATAGTGGACTTCAGATTGATGTTTAATGGAAAATCACAGATATATTTATTGGGATATACTGATGTAGATTGGGCTGGTTCAGCAGATAACAGGAAATCAACCTCCATAGGTGCATTATATCATGGTGGAATATGTATTTCTTTCCTAATTAAGAAGCAAGATTTCATTTTATTGAGCACCGTAGAAGATGAATATATTTCTGCCACTCAAGCTTGGACATAGTTATTGTGGATGAAACAACAGCTTGATGATATGTGTGTTGAAGTTATGTCTCTAATCGGAATCCAGTGTGATAACTCAAGTTCAATATATCTCAGCAAAAATCCCATCCATCACTCAAAGACAAATCACATTGAGATAAATTATCATTTTATCAAGGATAAGGTTGCGCATGAAATTTTGAAGTTGGTGTATGTGCATACAGAGCTACAAGATGCAGACATCCTGACAAAGGCCTTACCCAAGGAATCTTTTGAGAGGCATCGACTAGTTTTGGGAGTTCAGTTGACACTCTGCACATGAAAGAGTGTCACTGTGGGTCACCCCCCTCTCCCCAAGGTATGGTGTTTTTTTCTCTACTATGCTAATATGTTTTATTTACAATGTCTCCGAAAACAGAGGATTTCCCTTTTGGGTTCATTGACAAAGGGGGATAAATAGTGACTCCTCATGGGGAAAAACACTGTCTAATGAAGGGAGATAATTTATTAATCAAAGTCATGGGGAGAATCTAACAAGTGGAGCAGCAAGATATAGGTAGTTTAATGGATGAAAAAGAGTTGAAGCTATAATAAGATAGGGGGAGATATAAATACGACAATGATAGAAGTGATTGATCAAAGAACAGATATCACGACGGATGAAGATCGTGATAAAAGTAGAAGAGTTATGATGGAATGGTGTCAAAATGTTTCCAGATATCACCAATTGGTTCTTAGAATGGTATCATAAATTGGTATATGTTTACAAACTTGTATCAGTTGGGTGTCAATGGTTGGAGTCAGAAATGTAGCTTTTCATTGAGGAATTTTACATTTACTCTTATTTCTCACGCCGAGCATTGTTCATGTGGTCTTAGAGTACGTGTTAAGTGAATCCATGAACGTTATCCAAATCGCAAGAGGCAAATGGTGGTAGTGGCTGGAAGGAGATTTAATGCGATATCAAAGTGCAGAAAATTTTTATTGAGAAGAGTTGTCATGAAACTCAAAGGGGGGGATTGTTGGGAAAAAATCTATCAAGGCATCATTGAAGCATTTTTTAGGTGATAGTTGTTGTTGAAAAAGGAGCCCTCCATGTTATGTTTGATGAAAAATAAGACCATGATGTATGAGTGTGTTAATAAAGGGGGTTCAAATGGTGATTTTTCGGGTTCATGGGATGATTTCAACAATCCATGTTTGATTAAAGAACCTCGACAAAGGAATGAATGATCTGGAGGCTGTACAAAAAGAGCAGATACAAGGTGGAGCCATTTTCTAGTGTTTTCCTACATTTTGGGCATGAAAATTGGGAAATGGAGAGATGAGTTTTTGTAAAAGGGAGGTGCATGCAAAGAAGAACTGCTACGTGAGTTAAGGGAGGTGTGCGTGGGAAAAAAGTGGTGTGCACAGAAATAAAGTGGCGTGCGCGAAATATTTTCAAGGTGCACGAAATATTTGCGGGTGCACGAAATACTTGCAGGTGCACAAAATAAGGGATTGGTGTTTTTCGCAAAAGAGGTGTCTCGAGGTCCAAAGCTCTAAAATTGGCAAAGTCATGAGGTGCGTGAAATTTTGGATTAGTGCGCGAAAAATGGTGTAGCGAAAAAGATTTTTTTTTCACGTTCGAAGTGAATTACGCGCTCAATGAGGGTTTTTTCGCAAGGGGTCTATATTCCCTATAAATATAATGTGACCCCCTCCATTTTCAAGAAGCTGAAGACATAGATATTATTCGATCTCTGGTACACGAAATTGGAGTGCACAAGTGAGTTACGCAAAAAAAAGACCGTTGTGCCAAAATTGAATTTCACGCAAAAGCAGAGAATTTCACGGAAGGTAGTGTAGAGGCTGCACATAAAAGATATTGCACGTAAAATAATTTTTTTCACATAAAAGGATTGTTTCAAGAGAAAGGGGTGTTTCACGAAAAGTGAATTTCATGCAAGAGAAGGGAATTATGCACATGGCACAGTGAAGGCTGCGCGTAAAAATTGGGGTTGCCCGATACACCCGAGGCAATGTGAGATTCATCTGCGGGTGAATGTTGAACATCAATAGAGCATATATCAACACTTAAAGATGAATATTTCATTAGAGATAATGAAGAGACATACTGTTATATATATTGTGAGTGGATCTCTTGAAAAATTAGTGATCACAACTTAGTTTAGAGAGAAGTTAGCTTTCATATTGTTAGTGGTTGTAAACCAAGAGGGACGGTGAGTCCACTTCGAACTTGTAAACAGTAGTTCACTTATAGGTGATTTGGTACATTGACACATTATTGGTGTGTGATACTTGTACATAAACCATTGAGGTTGAACCATGTAAAAATTATTTTGTCCCATGCATGATTTAATTTCTTTTCATACATTGCTATCGGAAAGAGAGGGAAAATATTTTTTTAACAGCAAAACAAGATCAATAAGGGAAATTATTTTAATCTGTCATACCCTTATTCACCACCCCTATCAAGTTATCTAACCTAGTGGACCTAAAAATATGTATTAGAGGTAGTGGATCATATCAGTTTCCCTCTCAGATGGAGGTCATCAATCATAAAGGAATTCTGATCTTCGATGGGAAAAGTTTTCTTCTATGGAAGAATCAGATGTAACAGTACTTCCGATCTTTGGTAATGTATATGTTTACAACAACAATTCATGGTATCACAGCTGATATTAATAGTAGTTCATTATCAAAATCTGAGAGAAGAGAATTGGATGCTGATGCAAAGGGAATCAATGCATTAGGGGGAGCTCAATGAGTGGAAATTGATGTAGGTGTAAAGCCCAATGAGTGGAAATTGAAATTCGAAATTCCCTTACCGATTTGGTAACTTATGAAACATAAACCCCATGAAAGAAGTATCATACAATAAAGATGTAAATAACCATAAATTAAATTATATTACACAAAAATACAATCTTGGGAAGTACATACACCACACAAAAGGAAATAGTGGAAATATAGTATGATTCTCACAAGAATCAGAAGTGATATGAAAACCCCTTGCATTGTGGTAATCAATCGAGTCGATTGAACAGTAGTTAATACCCACCAAATGAATAACATAATGAAATGAATATAAATTGAATCATGATAATATATAACAAATGGAAGTACACAATACACCATATTCAATAAATAAGTGGTGAACAATGGAAATGTCAGGGAATTAAAAGTGAGATAAGAATCCCATTACCTTGCACATTCTTTTGGTCGAGGGTACGTTTAACCTCCGGTATAAAAACCATTGAATAATATTAAATTATAAAAGATCCATATTCATAATTATTGTATCATAAATGATTCATTTATGACTTTATACTACCCATTTAACTATGATTTAAATGTTAAATTAACATTTTGGGTAATAATCGCTTTCTTTATCATACGTGTTTAAACATTTTATTATTGATCTTATAATTTAGATCAGGATTCAAATACTTAAAAAAATATAAAGATTGATTTATATATCATATATATTTATAATATAAATATGTATAATAGAGAGATATAGGAAATGGAAGGAACTGTTTATGTAGACGGTAGGTCGTACGTACGGATAAACGTTGTTTCCATTTTCAGATCGTATTGAATGAAAGTAAGTGAATAATATAAATTAAAGTACACACACATATATATATATATCTACAGTAGAATTATTATTTCATATAATACATACTTATTAATAATATTTATTTTTATAATCATCGTTGAATGTTGAACATGGGAATGAATCTCCTTGCGTCGTGGAGACAATAATCCATATGTAGGCATGAGAGACAATATCATTATATTGATGGTGGAATCATATGTAATTTAATGTTATATAATATATTATTAATCATTAACATGTTATATTTATTATTTTAATCAGTTATACTCATTATTATAACCATCCAAATAATGATGTTTTTGAATAGAAAACTACACCACGATGTGAAGACAGTAAGCCGTACGTATGCACGTAAGGTGACTTTTTCATTTATAGGATGGATATAATAACAAATATGGTTGAACCGTATTTATAATAATATCACAGTATATATGAGGTAATTTAGTTATTATTTTTTAATGGAAAAAACAAGGAAAGAGGGTGTGGAAGAAGAAAAGATTATGAAAGATGGTGGTGAACTTATTTCCTGTTCTTCAGGTGTTTCATTTTGAGTTGATCAAAAGGGATCCATAGATTGTATTTATGATTAAAGTAAGGACTCTAGGTTGATGTTAGAAAATTTGGGAGGATATTTGGGCAGGGTTTGGTCTATCCAATGGGCTTTGGAGGTGTGATTTAGAGAGAAGGGGAAGTGCCATTTTATAAGAGGAGTGAGGGCCACTTTATGAGAACCATGAAATATTATTTTATAATAAGATAAATTTCGGTTTCTAGTGGCACCAAAATGATTTATTTCGAAGATATGGTGGGGATTGTTCAAAAATATCTCAAACAATAGGTTTTATACAAGTGTAGGTTACCATTTTAACCTAATATTTTAGATTTAACTCTTAGTTTAATAGTTTAACTTTTATCATGTCTTCTTGTATTCTTACACTATATGGTTAATAAACATACTTGGAACATCCAAGATAACCTCAATCAGTTCATTACTAACATATTTAATATTATTTAATCCCTTTGTATGAACCATATATTTATAGTAATATTATATCAACCAATAATAGAGTATTTGTTTTAAAAACTCATTTATTTATATTTTGACATTATTTAGTATTTTGTTTTTGTGAAAATCATAAGACCATGATTTGTTTGAATTTTTTTTAATCAACCCTAAAATTTCATATTAACCTATAAAATTAGTGGAATCTATCAAAATTCTCAAATTACATTTATTTGGTTATTTATTATATCAATTAAATTAATCTATCATTAATAAGGTAATTACTACATCATCACTGTGTCAAAAATAAATATTATTATTTAGTTTCTAAAAATTATAAATAAAATACCATTATGTAGGAAATAATTTTATAATTCTAATGAATATTTGTAGTCGAATTTATCTTATGTATAACCCAATATTAAAAATGGTTCAGTTATTAAACTTCGAATATAAATCTTTTAACTCTTCTTTAAATAAAATAATAATAAATTTACTAATTTAATCCATGTCGACCAAAGAGGATCATATTTTATTCCTAAGGATTCTTTTGTTTTAATTACACTTATCCAATAGAATTAGGACATGTGTTAGGGTAATTATAATATCATTTTCACCTTTAATTACTTTATTTACTTTTAAACGTGGTAAATAAAAGTCAAAAGTTACTATTCAACTAAAATTATTTTCTTCTTATTGAACCAAATTTTACTTACTGATGTCTACCTTGTATGTTTTATTTTTTTAATTCAACTCACAGAAGCGGTGAAATTATGTTTTATGCAAATTTTCAAATACTCCATGAAGGTGGGTAGAAGAGGTTAAAAAGTTCAATAAAATTTTATAAATCTAATTTTGTTATAAAATGACTCCAATGAATTAAATTGAACTTATATAGGATTTAAATATCTATTTTGACTTAAAATAAATTTAAATAAAATAAATAATTATTTAAATAAATAGTCAGTTTTAAACTATAAGACATTGTTTTCACTATTCGTGGAAAATTGAATGTTTTTAGAAAAATACCAAAAAAAAATTCCCTAAGCTAATTTCGAAATTACTAATTCAAAAATTAATACAATTTTACCAGATTAAAAATTTAGAATTTGCATTAATTAATTTAAAATAAATTCTCATTGTCGAAACCGAAAAGTGGGTTTTTCAAAAGTAAAATCTCTCCAAAGATTAACATGTGGTTATTTTAAATTTAAAAGTGAAATTACTTATAATTGCGTATATTGTATTGAATGATAAAAATATAATTCAATTATACTTCAAAACCATTCAAATGAATAATTTAACACAATAAAATATTTCAGTTAAATAAGTTGTTTTTAATTAATATTTAGTATTTTTCTGTATTCATCAAAATATGAATGTTATTAGAAAAGTACCAAACATTTATTCAAAATAAATTTTTATGAGACCGATTAGAAAGAAGATTTTAATTTCATGAAATTGAACATATAAATGTGTCAAATATTGTTTATAAAAAGGGTTTTCCATTAGAAGGTGGTAAAATTTCATTTTTTTAAAAAATAGTTCTTTTATCTGAAAAAACTGAATTTGTTCTTATTTTATGTCTATGAAACACATAATATGGATTCTTAAAATTTATAGAGTATATAAAATTCAAAAATCATTTAATACTATTCATAACTGCTTTTTAACGACTAGTTTGGTATGTCATGGTATTCTTAAACTCAGCATTGTGTGTAGTGTAAGATATTGAATTACGATAAAAAAATAACTTACTATGAAATATTGGATGGTTACATTCGTCCCCCTCTAGGAAATTTCATCCATATAATTCTAAAATTGGCCTTTAGAACTTCATTGAATGTCCCACATCAGAAAAAGATTAAATAAAACTATCACATTAAAAGAAAGAAAGATAAGTACCAATGTCCCCCAAGATAACCCATACTCAGATTCCATGTAGGAAAACATGGATATAGAAGATAAACTAAGAGTCATGTTCTGATGGAGAGTGATAAAAAACATGATCAAGAGAATGTTAACAACAAGAAAATCACTAACATGTGATTGGATAAACGTTCATTAGTTTCCCAGTTGGAAAAGTAAACAAACAATATTTTTTTATTTTAAGATCCATTTGATAATGTTGAGGAATTTATTTATGAGATTTACTAAGAATATAAAGATATGTACATACTTTTTAAGGATAGTTTCATCCTTGAATAAATTTCTACCACTAACTCATATATTTTTTTAATCGATGAGTATTCAAGATGACATGGTCACACCTAACGTGCTAGAATAAATTTCTATAGAATCACATGATCCACAATGGATAAAATATATATTTACTTTGTCTTTAGAGATTAACCAATACCAAAATGTTTAGTATAAGATCAGATGATACCCAAAAAGGATAATATTCTAGAGAAATAAATACAAATCTTAATTTCTGATATTAAACCAACAATACCCAAAGTTCAATAAATACCATTCTATAAACTATTCTCCTCAAAATCCTTCAATTTAATCCAAACAAATATTGAAACCCAAAACATAGAATAATTTGATTAAATAGTCTTCCATGTTAAATTGTATCTCCAAATAGCGTTGACTATTATTAAGGGAACATACTTAAAGTAAATAAACTAATCATATATTCTCCATGATAGTTTAGTAATTTCCATTAATAACCCAAATCTCTATAAATACTAAATATAAATAGAAGAAAATACACCATTACTCCTCACATGAAATCTCATATTATTCTATTTTCCTTAGGCATATAGTGTTCCCAACAGAGCGAATATATTCCAAAATCACATTTATCAGTTAAACAGTAAATCATTTTCCTATACTAAGGATATCCATTTGATAAGACATAAGATCCAAAATCAACATATTAGTGATAAATAAAATCATTTAACTAAAAATAATTAGTTGCACTAACCAGGGACATCACGTAGTCAGTGGTAGGAAATAAATTCCAATCGCACTTTAGTTGTGGGTTCGAATCCCACAACTTTGTACAACGTAACGGGTTGTCACATAGTCTACGTGTTGTCCTTTTTCAAAAACTATAATTTATAACATTCCCAAAATTAGAAAAATTATTCAAAATAACCATAACATAATTTCCCCCAAAAGGTTATCGCATACATCAAATTTTCATCCAAAAATTTAAGAACTTTTATATTCCTCAAATTCAAGGATCATATAAACCAGAATGGTTAGTTATAACTATAATAGAAAAGAAAATTCTTCCAAAAATAGCATTTTCACATAAAAAATTACAGGGTTAAACACACAAGGAAAAATTCAACCTAACTAATCCCATCAAAAAAGAGAATTAATACTTTTAAACATTTTTCCATCCTTATATTTCCGCATAGGTTCTTCCTTGACCAAGAGGTTATCCTAAAGAATAAATAATTCACTTGTGTAATTCCCAAGTCTCCTACATTTACGGCAAATTGCTCAAAATGGAATCTTTGGAACAATTTTATTTTCTTACATAGTACTCATCATTTTTCCTTAGAAATTTTTTACATTATGCACTTCTTTCCAACACATAAAGAATTTCTTTATTCCATTGAAAAACTTTCCTAGGTGTCTCCTTACACATTTCCTACATGATAGAAATTGGTATTTCTTTTCTCAATGGGATGTATTGTTCGAAATCTTATCATTTACTGCCTTTCTTTTTATTATTGAGTCCAGGAGTTGGTTAATATATATATTTTTATCATATTTTTGGAAAACTTATTCAGCATGAACACGATATATTTTACACCTATCAACAATCCATTTCGTTTCTCATTTCCACCATTGTTCCCACCTTATACGTCATGTTCAATGTTACTATGACTCCCATGGAATCTAGCCATTGAATAACACAATAAAGAATAATTTGTGTCATAAAATCATTTATTGAATACCATAACCCCTTATTTTCAATAAAAAACACCTTAGGATTAACCAAGTTTATATATTCACATTTAATATTAAAAATCATCCAATCAGTTTGTAATGAGATTGTGAATTATTCTATGCATATCGCCAGGGAGTGTCATAACCTAGAGTATAGAAAGTCCCGTTGTTGTGTACAAGGATACCCCGAGTCAAACCCAAAACTCCTTCTTGGAGTTTTCACTAATAGGTACAAATGTTCTAGAGCCTCCCCTACCTGGTCGTATCCATACATTGATGTATTTCATGGAAAACCCACATAATATTTACATTACCAAAATTTTTGAAGTTCTTTTATATGAATCATCAATGTCTGTCTTAGGATAGTGTTTCCTAATCAGAGTTATTCTTAAATATAGCTTACATGGATTGTAATAAACTTCCTCTCATACCAACTGTAATGCTCTGACCAAAGTTACCTAGAATTAGTGCATTATTACATAACATAGGCATGATACAAGGAATCATATCCTAAAAGACTGATCAGTTTATTATCCCTGGAAGTACTAGATACATACACAAGTTTTACATTACATAAGGAAAAAACATTGTGACCCCTTTGAACACTCTTATATCCCTTAGCCTATTCCTACAGGTTAATCATAATATACTTATTTGCATCATGGGAAAAATAAAACATAAGAAAGGGGTGAGCTCGTATGATCATTAAGGATAACAATATTGTGAAAACTGTCATAAATAATAACAAACATTCAAGGTAAAGTATAAGACTAGAACAAAAGCCTTTTAAGCATTAAAATCTGCATTATAAGGAAATGATAAATCAAATAATGGAATTTACATATTCACATGGATATTATACTTGTGGAATAATCACATGTAATATCAATAGACAATTTCATAATGAGGGAATGCATAATTCCAGTCTTTATAACCATATAGTCAAGGCCATGTGGCAAGACTACAAATAAAATTTTTTTCAAGGCCTTATGCCAAGACCCAAGTTTGTCTCATGAGACCTACCGATGCATCAAGGATATATAGTGGGCTCCACCCATAACATACTATGTTCTATTAATTCCTCATATTAAATGGTTGAAACATAATCTAAAAATTAATATTAAAACTAGCTTACGAAATGTTAATATTTTAACCACAAACCATGAATGGCATAAAAATATCACATCCACAGTCAAACATAACTAATTAAATACAATATGGATGTATTTATTAAAATAAATCAACCAAATTCTATAATAATTAATGGTATTGACATATATTATAATAATCATCAAAACTATTTGAGAAACACATACCCCTTTTTCTTGAAAACATTTTAAAGTCTCACTATTGATCAAAAAGCTGTTTAAAATATATTTTTGAATCAATGTGTGCCATACCACATTGATACTTTTTAATGTAATTAACATTTAAAAACATTCATGTACATATAAATAAATCTACAAAACCATTTTTAAAACATGGACATTAATGAGGAAGATTCAAAAGAATAAATTTCAAAAACATTTAAAAAGATATTTTAGTTAGAGTTCCTAACCAAATGAAAGATGCATGAATACAAATAATTGAGGTAATCAAAACATTATAATTTCATGAGAATAAAGCGATGAATGATATAATTTGTCAAAGTAAATTATATACACCAAACAAATGTGAGTTTGCACATAATAATATAGAAGAATTAATGGAATATAAGTTGAGATGAGATCCCTTATAAAGACTGAAACCTCAGTTTAAGGATAAATCAATGAAATAATTATGTGTGAAAAATATAAATACACTCAATATGATTGGATATTTTGTTTAAATCCATTAGATGAAATTCACACATACTCTTCTAAAAACAACACCAATGAATTTGATGTTTAACTCAATGAATGGAAATTGAGTTAAAATTACACTTATCAAGTTCATATCGAGGACTTGAGAATTTTTCAATTGAGTGATTATGTGTATCAAAATAATATCCATATAAAGGGGTGTGGAAATTATTACAAAAATAATAAATAGTTATTCTACACATAATCATGGAGTAAAATAATCAATGAAGTATGTGTAAATCCCAATGAGTGGAAATTGAAATTTCAAATTCTCTTACCGATTTGGTAACATACGAAACATAAACCCCATGAAGAAAGTATCATAAAATTAATTTTTAAATACTCATATATTAAATTATATTTCTCAAATAACACAATCGTGGGAATTAAATACACCACAAAAAAAAGAAATAGTGGCAATATATCATGTATCTCACGGGAATAATATGTGAGATGAAAACCCCTTACCATGTTGTAATCAATAGATTCGTATGACCAAATGTTAATAACCACCAAATTAATCACATAATACTATGAATATGAATAGAATCAGGATAATATATAACAAATTGAAGTGGAAAATACACCACATGGAATAATTAAGTTGCGAATAATGGAAATCTCATGGAATTAAAAGTGAGATAAGAAACCCCTTAACTTGCACTTTCTTTTGGTTGAGGGTACATTTAACTAATTGTATAATGACCATAGTATGTTATTCAATTATAATAGAACCATATTAATATTTTTTATATCATAAATGATTAATTTATGACTTTATACTATCCATTTAATAATGATTTCAATGTTAAATTAACATTTTGGTAAATAATTGCTTTTTATATCGTACGTGTTTTAACTTTTTATTCTTGATCGTATCATTTAGATCATGATATAAATACTTCCAGAATATAAATATTGATTTATATATCATATATATTTAGAATATAAATATTTATAATAGATATATATATATGAATTGGAAGGCACCGTTTATGGAGACTGTAGGTTGTACGTACGTATAATCGCTGTTTCCATTATAATATCGTCTTGAACCGAATTATGTTTATAAGATATATGTAAGTACATGCATATATATATATATATATCTTTTGGGATTATTAATTCATATATTACATACTTATTAATAATATATATTTTTATAATAATCGTTGAATGGTGAACATGGGAACGAATCTCAGCACGTCATGGAGATGGTAATCTGTACGTACGCATGAGCAACAATATCATTATATTGATGGTGGAATCATATTTAATTGGATGTTATATCATATATACAGAATCATTAACAATTTATTTTTATTATATACATAATTTATCCTCATTATTATACCCATCAAAATAATAAATTGTTTAAATAACAATCTACACCACGATGTGGAGACGGTAAGCCGTACGTACGCACGTATGGTGAATTTTTCATTTATAGGATGGATAGAATAACAAATATGGTTGAAAAATATTTATAATAAATACCCAGTATGTAGAATGTACTGGAGTTATTATTTTGTTAAGGAAACAACGAAGAAAGAGGAAGTGGAAGAAGAAAATAACTTGAAAGAGGGGGTGAAATTATTATCTCTTATTCAGGTGTTTCCTTTTGACTTGATCAAAAGGGCCCCATAGGCTGGATTCTGATCAAAGTAAGGACACTTGGTTGATGTGAGGTATGTTGGTAGGATATTTGGGTACGTTTTTGACTATCTAAATGTTGTTGTGGGGCTAAGATTTTGAGAGAAGGGGGACTACCCTTTTATATGAAGGGTGAGGGTCACTTTAGAAAAACCTTGAAATATTACTTTATAATAAATAATTTTCCATTTATAATGGCTAAAAAATTATTTATTTCCAAGAAAAGGTGGGTATGGGTAGAAAACTTCTCAACCAATAGGTTTTATACATGTTTATGATACCATTTTAACCTTATATTTTATATTTAACTCTTAGTTAAATAGTTTAACTTTTACCGTGTCTTCTTGTATTCTTACACTATGATGTTAATAAACATTCTCTAAACATAAAAGATAACCTAAAGTGGTTCATTACTGAGATATATAGTATTATTTTTGATATTTGGCTGAACCAAATATTTTTAGGTATATTATATCATCTAATAATTTGGTATTTGTATTAAAAATGCATTTAGGTCATTTTCACATTATTTAGTATTTGGTTTTTTTAAAATATTAACACCATGATTACTTCAAAAAAAATCGTTGATCAACCCTAACATGTCTTATTATCCTATAAATTTTGTTTAATTCATCAAAAGTCTCCAATTACATCTATTTGGATATTTATAATATCAATTATTATAATCAGTCATTAATAAGGTAATTAATGCATCATCATTGTGTCATAAATAAATATAATTATATAGTGTCTGAACATTTTAAATAAAATTCAATTATGTAGGAAAATTTTTTAGATTTATAATTAATATTTATAGTTGAATTTATCTTATGTATAACCCAATATTAAAAATGGTTCTGTTATTAAATGTTGAATTAAACTCTATTATCTCTTCTTTAAATAAAATAATAATATATGTCCTAATCTAATACAAGTAGAAAAAAGAGGATCCTATTTTATTTCTAGATTTTTTTTGGTCTAGTTACACTTATCAAATAGAATTAGGATATTTCTTATGATAATTATAATATCATTTTTACCTTTAATTACCCTATTTACATTTAACCAGGTTAAATAAAAGTCAAAAAGTTACTATCCACCAAAAACTATTTTCATCTTATTGAACCATATTTTACTTACTAATTTAAACATTTTCTCTTATATTTTTTAAATTCAACTTACAAAATTGGTAAAATTATGTTTTATGCAAATTTGCAAATGATCCTAGAATGTGAGTAAAAGGCGGTAAAAAGTTCAATAAACTTTTATACATCTAATTTTATTATAAATTGACTCCAATAAATTAAATTGAACATATATAGGTATTATATATCTATTTTGACTTTAAATAAATTTAAATAAAATAAATAATTATTTAAATAAAATGACAGTTTTAAACTATAACGTAGTGTTTTTCACTATTCATCAAGACATGAATGTTTTTAAAAAAATTCAAAAAATCCACCCTAAGATTATTTTGATATTCAAAATTAAAAAATGAATACTATTTTACCAAATTCAAAACCTATAATTTTCATTAATTAATTTAAAATAAATTCTCATTGTTGAAATTGAAAAGTGGGTTTTAAAAAAGTAAAAATTATCTGAAGATTGACATGTGTTTATGTCAAATTTAAATGTGAAATTACATAAAATGACCTTAATTGTATTAAATAATAAAAATATAATGCTATTATACTTATAATCCATTAGAATTAATAATTTATATCTATAAATTATTTTGATTAAAAAAGGTGTTTTCAATTAAAATTTAGTAATTTTCAATATTCATCAAAATATGAAATATATTAGAAAAGAAACAAAAGTATATTCAAAATAAATTTTTCTATCTAGATTCTAAACAAGAATTTAATTACATTAAATTGAATATATAATGGTGTCAAAAATTGATTTTAAAAGGTATTTTCCATTTGAAGGTGGTAAAATTGAATTTTTTGAAAAATAGTTCTCTTATCTGAAAAAATGAATTTGTTCTTATATAATGTCAAAGAATCACATAATATGGATTATAAAATTATATTGAGTATATAAAATTCAAAATTCAGTTAATATTATTCATAACCGCTTTTGAAATGCTAGTTTGGTATGTTGTGGTGCGCTCAAACTCGGTGTTGCGTGGTCCATAATCTATTGAATTACTTTAAATAAATTAAATTACTATGAAATCTTGGGGTATTAAAACCCAATTCTCCCAAATTGTTGTGATGATACTAACCTCCCATACCATCAAAAAATTTTAATCCCCAATTTTTGATGTATCATTACCCAATATCCCCATCCCTTGGAAAGAAGGTTTGAATAAGAGAATCATTGGGTATTTTTGGATAAAAAAACAAGGCCTTTTTTAGGTCATTCGAAAATAAGAATCCAGATGTGAATGATTGTAAAAAGGTATCCCCCACCCCCAACCTCCCACCCCCCACAAAAATTAACCAGAAGGTTCCATATTTTCACTTGAAAAAAGGATGGTGGACCTAGCCTGAATCATTAACAATGACGATTTCATACCAACAAGTCAATCATTTTTCTATCTATAAATGAATGTAGACCAAACTAGTCAATCAATTATGCAGGTGTTCATTTAGTGAAATGGTTCATTGATATGATTTTTTCATTTTTGTGTGTCACCTATATTTCTTGGACATTCAACAATATCACCCTTTAATATAGATGATGACCCATCAACATTCATAGACATATTCCCTGATTATTCATGTTGATTCCATATATATGAAGATGATGTATTTGGAAAACCAACATCCACATCAATAGGTATTGAATAGAAAATTATAGAAGTATCATCATAAATATACCATCCCAATACAAGAGGCTGTCAGAAAGGCCTTCTAGAATTTCAAGCCATGCCTTTTGTCTGCTCATCGATGGTCAGCGGACAAAAAATAGACCTCACCAATCCTTATCTCCATCCATTTTGGATTCTTGTCACCAAAACGTAGTAATCATCTACTCCGTTATCTTATGGAGGTGGTTTAAGAGGCCATATATTACCCCACACAAAATACATAGGGGGCATTTCAATAGGATCCTTCCATTAACTGCCAACACCAATGTTGTAAATCGGTGAAGCCTCGACGTAATGACATTGAAGTCCTCATGGGCTTAGCCCAATTCATACAGACTTGGGCATGAATGATGAACTACGAAGGGAATTATTTGGTATATTAGGAACACGGATACAACTATGTACCCTCTAGGTAATTCCAACTACTAATTTTTTTTGAAAATATGTGAGAAGGTACAAATTAATAGCCACACTAATCAAGTTTGACTTCAAAATCATTAGGTTACATCCCAATAATCCCTCCAACAAAACAAAAAAGAGAACAATGATTAGTAAAAGACACCTTACTTCACCATCCAATAATTATATTAGCCTTGTATGGTAGAGTCCACTGAATTACCTATGTCAAATTTATTGGAAAACCATGAGTAGGCATAGAAACATACCCTTATCTATCAAGCCTGCCAAGAGTTTGGTGTGACATCATCTAGAGAAGTCCATAGAAATTATTTATTTCAAGTGGGTGGGTAGACCCAAATCCCTTCCCCCACACTTGAGTATAGTAACAATCTACTAATAAGAAATAGAAGACATGAATAGGAACAAACCCCTACTCCAGATATAGAATGGGTATATTTCTCATTCCAGACACAAAAGTCACCAGTCACATTAGAAAAATGGTGATTGGGAAGATGAAAATTCCTACCCAAATCTTACAGACATTATAGGATATCAATGGAGTGATTACTATAGTGGATGGGGGTAGACAAATAGCTATATATCTAAAATGGGGTGACACATTAGTATGTCACTCCATAGTAGACACACACCTCTTCTCCCATCCTGGAGGTTCATAGTGGAAAACTCCCCCATGATATATGTGAAATCAGATCATATCCATACCACCATTACAACTAGAGGTAATCATCCTATTCAAATAGCCACATTGAGGTAGGCACAAACCCCTTCTAAAATTTTAAAATCATGTTGGGGTGTTATGGTAGCAACTTGTGATCTTGTCAAACAAGATTCTATAACTGAAAACTAATCTTTCCAATAAGGGGCCTGGTCCCTCATAAGATGGAGTCCAAAAGTAATTCTCCCCAAAGATGAGTGAAAAATGAATATCTAGTATAAATTACCACTCTAATTAATGATGGATTTCTAGAATCCCTCATATGATAATCTTTGGAAATGCATGATACTACAATCTCATTAAAAATTTCTGGGGATAGTATCATTAATTCCGAAGGTCCACCTCAGTCACTTCATCATGATACCTTGCTTCACGTACATAATTGTATTTATCTCGAGATTCCTTCCTCTGATGGGGGTCGTGAAAGCCCTATATGTGGTCATAAGATCAAATAGATATAAGGTATACCACTTTCTATCATCCAACATAGTAGTTCCTCCCTAGGGTATATGCCATAGTAATTTTACATTCATCTATATTTTATTCCATAATGGTAGTCCTCCCTATAATGGAATGCACTGTGAATGTTCTATCCATAGTTGTGTTTACCTTCATCAGAAGGGTCACACCCTTCAAAATTTAATGATGATAATGCCCTACTGTCATGAATAATTTATGGAAATAAGACCATACATGTCTTATGAAATTTCATTAACATGTGAAATCCTTTCATAAAAAGAAGATAGGACAAGGTGATAGTCATTTTCTGAACCACCCTTAGATCATCTTACTTTAAATAAGATTGAGGAAGACACTTATATTCATTTCATTCATAATAAAGCTACAAAAAATCATCCACTTTGGACGGACAATTTTTATAATCCTCTAGAAAAAGATAAAGAAGTAATAAAAATATGAGAAAATAACTTTCTAAAGACAAGATAACAGTCATATTTGTTCCTTTATCCACTGCTTAATACAACTTTCCAAAGGTGTTTTCCGAAGCTTTTGTGCATGGAAAATGCCTAAATATATCTAATACTCATCACCACTAAATAAAAAATGTTTTAACATATTATGTGTATCAATGTCACACCAAGGTAATAGAAGGGATGAATTGTGAAATCGACTTGGCAGATCTCCTTCAAGAAGAACATCCAAAAAAGGGGAAATAGCAAGGAGAACATCACCGTGTATGCCTCAACGTGTTAAGTGATGTGTGTTACCAAATCATAGATACTCGATTGCATGTTCATATTAGATGATGGGGTGAACATATAACATTTCATTTAACCATGATACCTAATCAACAAATCCTGTAGAATCTGGCATCATGAAATGTCATTGCTTCATTTTGGGTTCAAAAAAAGAACTCTTTTTACAACTTATTATATGCAAAACAGAACAAGCCCTGAACAACTCTCGCCAATTTCAGTCTAGAAGTTACAAGGCTATTGAAATTCTATTGAAAGACTCCACCATAAGGGAATCTACTCATTATATAGATAAATTTACACAAATAGCCTCAAGGTCTTCAAAAATAGTATGTTCATGTGAAACCCAATTAATGAACCCATCCGATGTTCGAACATGACTCTATAAAATTGGAAGGTATTATTTATTGTAGTAGCCATGAAAATCTGGGAGCATCCCCAACCTGCAGGTCCAAATTCTTTTTTAACACAACCATCATGGTCAAAAAACCAGGATCAAAGGGTTATGAATGTTGAATGAGAATATCCCCTGCCCTCAAGTGTGGGGATTTTTTACATCCATATCCTATTCCACGAAAAGAGTAATTCTTATACAAACTAGGGGAAATGAAATAAAATTAATCCTCCCTGTTCATCCAATACAATGGGTTTTTATCCTCCATAGGGAGACACACAACCAAACTATCTTAATATTCCATTAATATTACCATTTTTCAAATAGTTCCTAGATAAATGGGAAAAAAGAAGATAAGGTATTGTGGATGGCATAGAAAAATATATTCACGAAAATGCGCAAATTATGTTACTATAATTAGTTATAAATTAATGAATTTCTTTAACACTACCTCTGTAGACACCGCAAAATAAGAGATCAATATGAAGAATTTGGAGGAAAATGTGTCAGTTCATAAAACTGTCGACGCCAAAACTATTGAATATTGTGTGTGTACCCAAAATCAAAGACTGTACCTGAATTTTTATAACTCCATTGACAAATTAACATTAAATCCTAATGATCTATCCACTATGAAAAGGGTATAAAAATCCATTCTTCACCAACCTCTAGTAGGGATTGAATCCCATACAATTGGGGAATTATTTTCTCAAAATGTAGAAGAGAATAATGATTTGAGAACATAGAAGAAATATGAGGATGCCTTCCTAATATATATATACTCTATGATAAGATTATAAAATTGAACCCCCATTTGAATGCCTCAAAAAAGAGTATTTGATACAGCAACCGAAATGGATTGGGTATATCCACTCAAATTGGGGTACCAACAACAAATGTACATGGATCCCACAACTAAATATTTTAATTTTCCACCTCTAGGACCCCAATTATAATTGATCTAGGAACATCATTAGTGTCCTTCCAATATTGGAATCCCATAGATGATTCCATTTGTGAAACTGTGGTTAGATCTACTTGGATATGCTTCTTTTTAGTAATCTGTTAATCCATACATTCTTCAATGGCTCATCTACACTATTAATTTTATAAATACATGATAAAAGTATATAGAGGAGTAGTGTGTTATTGTACTACTAGAAAAGAATTCATACATAGAATTGGTTGATCTAAATCTTCTCTTATTGATCTTTACAAGTCCTACATTCCCAATTTTCAAGGGATTAGGGGTCCCAAAGAAACATCTTACACATTTTGTATCCCAGTGTGGTCCAATGATGGGGGACCTAATAAAAAATAGGAAGTGAAACTTAAGAGTTTCATGAAATCAATACTGGGACTAGACATTGTATGGTACATTAATTTTATAGCTCCGTCAATTATAAGCTGTGAATATCTATTTCATAAAATTTTCTTCCAATTATGCTCGAAATTTCAGAAGACAATGGTCCTCACTACTCAAAATGAAAACAGATGTAGAATGAGACATCCTCATATTTCATCTCATAGTAAAAAGGGTTGAAATACTCCTTGAACAAATAGATTCCCTAAGAATATTTTATGTCGATCTATTAAGATAATATTTTCAATTAGTTGTGTAAACCACCCATCACATGGAGATAAGAGTGTGGGTTTTTGGACCTTTTAAAAATTGATCAAATAGTGGAAAAATATATTTCATGAACCAAGGATATGTCACAAGTAATTCCATCATCTCATGTAAAGATATCACGGAAGGAAGATCCTACCAATGTTACATTTGAGAAAGCCCCTACACCCACTACAATTATCAATCTCACACTATATCATGTGGTCCCCCTCCTGATTTTCATCGATAATGACCATCTTGTATGAATAATCAAAGGGTGAATAGATAATAATTGTTTGGGGAGATTAAGGAAAAAGTTTATTTTCTTAAAAATGACCAAGTCCATGGCTACTTCGTATCAGCACTGTAGAACAACTTGATCAAGATTCCAAAGCCTATGATCCCTAAACAGATTTTTGTTGAAGATATTATGAAATATTTCTCCTTACATAGAAGATTGTGAAACAATATCCAGTAATGTTTTTTCATTAAATTCATATTCCAGAATAGGATGGACAGTTGGAATGTGAATTAGGGAAAACCATGCATGCATGTAGCATAAGATTCTATCGCCGATATGGGGGAGAATAATGAATTAAAAAAACGATAATAGAAATGGAATACAATATTTTTGTGAATGGATGGTCAGAAAAATGATCAACTAGGCACACTCTATCCTCCATGAATAGTTGTAACTTCTGAATATGCTCATATACACTTCAACTATGTTATAGTTGACTTTATAGTCAGTTCAAACCTAAATAATTTAGTCTCCGATGAAGGGAAATGGATGAAAGGGATATAATAAAAAACAAGTATATGAGCCTATTCCAATGCTAAAGATGGATTTTAATTTACCAAAACTAATGAAAAAAATCTTAGATGAATGGTCATTTCCCCTAAAAATAGTATAAAATGGTCTACCCACTTAGCAATGTACTTATCAGATGAGAAGTTTATTTTTTGGATTCATTAATGTTATTTTTTTAGTGGATCCTTTCAAAGAATATCAATGTGACTATGAACCCAAATTCTCTGAATTCAATTATGGAATTATTGGGAGTGGTTTCATGAGTTAAGGATACAAGGGAAGGTGTTGTTGTTCATGGAGTCACTACTCTAGCCATATTTTTATTTGAACCATCTTTTCAACACTCCAATGAGCTCTAGATGAACAAGAATGTTCCCCCTACATTTTAGTTTTCCCCTAACTGGATCGTTCTATAAGATCGACTAGACAGTAAACCCTCACATATTCAAAATTTAAAAATATGTAGACCTAGTATACTAAATATACCAATTGTAGAAGAACCTTCAAATATTGTTCCAAGGGAAAATCCATTTTCATCAAATTCATCGTTTCATAAAAAACCTATAAAGTGAATCCCCATGCCTATAGGTGTAGAACTATAGACTGAATTTATGACACTTTTATAAAAATCTTATGTACCAGGGAATTTTTTAGTCCTAGATGATTTATGCCTATCAAAATACCTAAAGGAATTTCTTGTAAAGGATTTGTGTAGAAAAAAATAATTTGAAGTCGAATCAACTATTGTCGAACTATTTTTTATAGAGAATGATCATGTGGAATAAAACATGATAATCAATTTTAAGAGACTAGTACCAAGGCACCGACATAGAAGGTAATTTTTGTGATTTTACTGTACCCAAAATGATAAATTCAATTATAAAAAATGAGTATACATTGAAATTATCTCATGAGTAAAACTTATTCTGGTCTAAACACTTCTTCAACTAGGTTTCAAATAATCTTAGTTGTCTCCCTAGTATATAAACTATATAGTTGTTAAAGGAATGTGAAAAACATCTTGGAAAAATCAAAAATAGGATTCAATTCATGGATCTCATGTTCAACTCTGATTTTATGGTAGTTCGGGACGATACATCATTAAACGTTTTTCTAGGGAGGCCATAGTTACATCAGCATGTTGGTATTCCATCATCATACACCAATGCCTCAGAAATTTAATCAATGGTAAAATATGTAAATTTAACTGTGGAAAAAACCCCATTTAAATATTTTAAATTACTATAAATTGATGTAGGATTCTACAAGATGGAAGGGAAATAACCCATGATTGAAACAATTTATTGAACTAATTATTGAAATGGTTTGAAGATGATCATGGATAATCCATTGAATTGGATATGTGCAGAGAATGTTCTACCCATAAATCATATTAAAGATATTTTTCAGAACTCAAGAACATATTTATTAATTTCCATGATATTAGTTGTAATGACTAAACCCAACTATATCCAAGGATATATTGACCCTATATATAGTTATGAAATCCTGGGTGAAAATACTCTCAATCCATCCCCTGATATTCAAAAAATCTACATCTAATTAGATTATTAAGAAGTTGTTATCATTTCATTATGATGAAAGGAACATTATTGTTATCAATCCAAATTCTCCCCTTTGTAGCTTCAAATGGTCCATGAATCATCAATCAACTCAGAAGTAGTCGCTTCATCTTCCAAATTTCCAAATGTTGACTCCTCTTCCAATTGTGAGAACTTTTATTCACATCCTACTTCCTCTCAGAATAATGAGGACTATTTATAAGAGGAAGATGTGGAAGAACTCAAAGATTCCCCTCTACCATTCAAGGATGGTGTCTCGACAACTGTTGATGAATTCAATGAAATGTATTTGGGTACAGTTGAAGATCGATTAGAAACATTGATCAGTGCAGCCATGACATCTAAAGAACAAGAGTTATATACCTCATTCCTAAGGAAGAATTGGAAAAAAATTTCTTAAAATTAAAAAAATATTATATGCCCTAATCTCGAGGTGGTCACCCATCACATGGGATTATCTAAATACAACCGATGATAAAAACATGCATCCAAAAGGACATACTAGACTCGTGGATCAAAAATCGAGGTTGATGAGGGAAATATTATAAAGTTAGACATCATCATAGAGGTCTATTATCATATGGTTCTAGAAAATATCATCTTAGTAATGAATAATAATGGCTAATTTTGGTTCTTCATCGACATCAGATATCTCAATCGGCATTATCTGATTGATGGCTTCCTAATTCCAATCACATAGTTTCTAATTAATGAAATGGTTTGATATCAAGGCCTTTACACCATGGATGGATATTAAGGGTACATAAATATTGGTATGGACTCATAATATAAGGAATAATACACCTTATGTGTCTCCCATGGAGTATTTTTCTATTGGGTAGTTTCATTTTTCTTAATGAATGTTGGCGCCACATACCAACGTGTCATGCATTTATTCTTCAAATTCCACATGGGAAATTTTTTCGAATGCTGTGTTGATGATCCTATAGTTAATTTCCAACATCTTTCTAACCACCAAACATATATTGAGGCCATATTCAACAAACATTGACAACATTGAATAAAAAAATGTTGAAATGTTCTTTTTTGGTAACCTTGGAAGAATTTGTCTTCTATTTTGTACTTCATCACAATAACAAAGTCGACACTAAGAAAAAAAGGTTATCCTTTGCATGTCACGTCTTATAATCCATATTGTGTTGAGAGGTACCCAATAGAACATATCTTATATCTAGAATTAATTATTCATCCTTTCAGGAAATTATTTTCCCTTCACCGAATTGAAAATGAATGAGGTCAGATGTCGATGGAAAAACAACTATCAAGAAACATGAGACATTGTCAAGGAATATCTCGCTAATCCAAAAAAATTATTGTCACTGGTTGAAGTAAATTAAATAAATTTTATATGTGAATAACCTGTAATGATCAATAGGTACATTCCTTGCACCAAATAAATACGTCACAATTGACAATAAACATTATTATCTTTTTTGAATCATGAATGATGTTGTGACTCACTCTAAAAATATGAATAATAGTTTCCTTGGGTAAATCTAAACTATTCAAAAACTAAGGCACTACTTGTAGAACCATGATGTATATATTTTCTCTTTTAATAACCCACTCAAATATATTCTCATTTTTCCTATTCTAGAAAAACATTAGGCATAGTGGGCGGTTATTAGACAATATTTTGATATATAGATCATGCTTTATAAAGTAGTAAAAGGTCAAGAATATGCTAATTTTCCTTAAGAATACCAATCTCCAAAAACAAAATCATAAAATACTAACATTCTATTTTAATATATTCTTTATATTCAAGATTACCCTCTGAAAATGGGAAACGTATTTTAATGTACCCTCTATGAGCCCAACACAAAAGACAATAGAATTTCCTAATATCATGAAATTTGATTTAGGGGCCACGATCATGTCTCTAGAAAATGAAGTCTTTCTTTACTCATTCCTAATTTTAAGGGGATGTACACGAATTGAGGTAGAATAGATGGCTTCCATTATAGGCCTAGAATTATTCTCCATATACTATTGGACCACCTATAGGTGAAAGGTGATTTAGAGTTTGTAATAAAATATATTAATGAGGATTATGCCACCAAAAGGAAGAGAAAATACACTACATGATTATGTATGATGGTTAATAGTAAAATTACACTTGGATACCAAATTGACATAATCCCACAATCACAGAATACCGATAAAGATTCATTGAAAAATACATATATATATATATATATATTCCACATCCAAATAAAGATAAAATTGTCACCAGCATTGCACATGACCCAATGGTCTCACCTTTTTATCATGATAGAATGAAATAGATCAATAAAATTATCACTATACCTAATAAATATGATCCTACCAGTGGGTGGATTATACCCATTATGGTATACCCCAATACTAGATTACTCTCATTAGTAAAATATATGAGAGAAAAATTAATATGGTGAGAAACAAACATCACTCTTTATGATGACCCAAATAACTAGAAAGACCTCTATAAGTGATCCTTTAAAGAATTCCTCCATAGAGTTAAAGAATTATAATATAAATAATATATCAAAAAAGAATTAAATATGGCAGATTGGGGTGCACACCAGACATGGTTCAATATTCCTCATATAATCTGGGGGATTTGGTATTACTGGCCCACAATGACGCAAGATTTCACAAATTTAACCTAAATGGTCATTTTTCTAGGTGCATGACAATATCATCCATAAACTCTAGGTGTTTCTACATACATCCAAATAATCTTATCAATTTTATATAAATAGAATAGGTGTTGAATGTTCATATCCTCTTTCTACAGCCATGTAGTTTAAATACATTCTTACTGTTATCATCTTATTTTAAAAATGGTCTGAGGAAATACACATAAAATAAGTGAAGTATTGAAGCATTTGCATATTTGAGGAATCCATCATCATTGTTATATTTGGTTTATGTTGTACAGTATTGATGAAAAATAAAAACAATTTATATTCTGATATGTTGGAAAAGTTGTATCATGTGTATAACATAAAATCCACCCTCAAATTCCTCTATCTTGTTGCATCTAATGGATATATACATTTCATTACAAATAATCTATCAAATGAAAACTAAATTAGGGTGGATGATGATAGAAATTCTAGGAATGAAAATATCATTCATTCCATGAGGGCCTACCATACTACCACACACAATGACACATGATCGACACCATATTCACTTGTCTACAACCAAAAGTAGTCAGTCACATTGAGTTCTAGTTTCCACCACTCTGTGTTACCATATATGATCTTCCATCCATAGATAACAAATACCATTAATGACTCTATCAATTAGAAAAACATGGTATGAAAATATTTCACGCCATTGATCACTTAGAGGTCTATCAAAATATGATAGCATGCGGTTTTAACAACAAGGACTACCACTTTTAATTCCACTATGGAGAGTTGGTATTTGTCGTTATGTCTCTAGTGGTTCCATAAAAGGAGCCTCTAAAGCTACTGAAAAAGTTGGATATACATTATTCCATAAACAAGGTTCGTTCCAATGGAGCATATAATCTGAAATAAAACGACAGAGAGCTCATTACATCCCAAACAATGCAAGTTTCTTGAAGAAGTATTTCACGTCATCAAACGATGTACATTCTAGTAGAATGAAATTAAACTGCAAGATACAATATAGTAGTAGATGTAATAAATTAAACAATATAGACAAATATTTTATTCACAAGATGATAAATTATCTAAAAACATATAATCGACATGATGTGAAACTACATGGTTCATGTCTTTGTAACATGACATAAAACTGCATAAAATTTTGACATCTGTTTGATCCAATAACCATCTTTTCTATTATAAATCCATGAAAGATTTTATTCAAGAAACATTTTTGTCTTTATTCTCAATCCAATGAGTTATGTAGTGATACCTAGATCCCAATCCTTGTAAAATGTGACCCCCACCATTGTACGTGTCATAGCTATATAAGAAACCTTTTAAAAACTACGCATGGATAAATTTTTATATACAGAGATACATAATGATTCCAAGACCATATGTCTTTATTCCAGCCATCATTTCTATATAATAAAAGATTCCCCTATTCCTATATAAAGACCTTGTTGATGTGGTGAATTATTTTCAAATAATTATATGGGGATTGCTTCTCATTTCATTTAGATACTTAGTGATGCCCAAATCTCCAATAATTTCCATAGTAGAAAGAAACAAATTCCCCTGTCCATGTGTATGTGTCAGACCACATAGAGATCCTTTCAAGAATTATATATTGAATTGTTGTAATTATAATTAGATTCATAGTTATATAGTGATTATACATCTTATCCCAGCCACCAAAAATTCTAAATTCCCCTATCCTTCACTGATATTTCCATTGTATTTTGGTTGAAACCATCTCTACTTCTTATTTCCCTCATTGAGTATTGATCATGTGGGGCTATGAGTTTAGAAAATAAGTTTCCAACAAAAGTAAGGAATATAAATTCACATCAAAGTTTTCATATTCTTAGTAGAACTACATTATTGGCTCACCAAATGTTTACATCCGATCAAATTAATCTACATGGGTTCCTTAAGAATTAAATATTCCTTTATTCTCATTCCCGTATGATATATAATGATTCTTAGATCCTATATCCTAGGCCAATCCCTATGCTAGAAATTCACCTACTCTTTTATGTATGAGTTAGATCAACATAAGAACTTCCAATATGGGTTCACACCCCATGCATGAGCCCGAATTAATAAAATAAATCTCCCATTATCCAAACATGAATTATTCAATATGGGGAATCATTTTATAGAACCTCATGTGGCGTTATTCATTCTCCAACATGATATGTAGTGATTCCCGGGTATTATGCGTAGGAAAAAAAATAATATTCCATGTTCACATTGTGTCACCATAATCCATATCACATGATTATATACTACATGGATTATGTTTCTACCACTAGACTTTAGACATCATGGTTACCCAGGAACTACATGTGGCATCATTCTCATTCTAGTGAGATACATAGTGATGCCTTAGAATTAGGTACTAGTCTTAGCCATGGGGTAAATAAACATTCCCCCTATCCTTCATAGAATAATGATTTATGCGAGATATCTTAATTTGGGTTCACTAATTCAATGATCCATTGAAGAAATAGGGATATACATCTTATACATATTAGTTAGATCTATATAAGGGAATCTACGCCTCATGGAAAATATTGTTTCAAATGATTCCATTATACTGATACATGTCCCTCCCACATGTCATAATCCTAATCATTGAAACTTTTGGATCATCATAACCTTTTCCCATATACAAACGATAGAATGTATGATACCAGAGGACTTGTTCATCTGAAAATGTAGTGACATGACCCAATTTGACTTGAAAAGGATACCCACATGAATTGACTTTTAACCATTGGATTGAAAAATGACTATATAGTATCACACTTTAGTTGGATATCCATAAATTCTCCACACAAAATGGGTTTGTCAACTAGTGGTACCTTTCTTACATAAAAGAATCATATTCTATCTTTTTAATAATCATAGGTATTATATTGGAACCAATGATTCAAATTATATCCATGTTCATCCCCCAAATTGTTTTCATATATCCTTTCTACTAATATAATAACCCCCAATATCATGGTCTATGATTTCCTCTCTCATGTTTGAATTATATCAAAAAAACCATTCCTATAAATCCACATATTACCTAACATTTCTATAATACTACAGTCCTAATTTTATTACCAAAAAATATAGAAACCATATCATCATCATTTCGCGATGTTAAATGAATAGTAAGTCAAAATAGAAAGAATTTAAATTTCAGAGTTTTATAGAAGTACATATGTCTGGATTCTAATTAAAATTATATACGTAGTGATGTCCTTGCCCTATGTTTTGGGACTAGTCTCAATAATTCCCCCCAATTTTCCTAGGTTTAGGTTAGACCTATGTAGTAATTATTTTCATACTCTTGGGAAATATTAACTAGAAATAATCCTCCCCTATTCAGGGACTTTCCCATAGCTAACCAAACATTTTGTCTTTGGAAATCCGAATCACCATAAACATCATGTGGCCATGTGAAAAAGAGTATCATAATTCCTAGGAACTCATTTATATGACTATGAAATTATACACCTTAGTTGAATTGTCTTTTATCCCCAACATTAATGGAATTTTAACCAGAGGATTCCACTATTTGACTAATGAGTAAAATAGTCCAACTGACTTTTCATAACATCACCCTCAAAATGAGTTTTTCCAACAATAGTAAATTATTCTATAGAAGAGATGTACTCTATCACCATTATCCCTTTACCACATACGAATCATTAGATTTAGAGGCCCCCAAATTATAGATTATATATTTTCCCCCTTAATACTAGAAAATGATGGCACATTCCAGGACTGATTGTCGTGAAAGGGAGAATCATTAACGTATCAGTCAAAACTATAAGACATTAAATTATAGCTCCCAATGACCATTTCATTATACATTAAACTATATATAATGATGTCCTAGACACATGATTATAATCTATATATCATTTTACTCACTGTGATACATTAATCTTCATGGTCAATGTCCTGATTTCACGACATTATATAGAACGATGCTTCAATCCTTGTCAAAAACAAACCTTTTCACTAACATCGATCACTTAATAGAATTTACCATCTTTTACACAATCCAAATTCATGTATTAGTGGTTTCACAATCACGAATAATGATAATATAGGCATTTTATTCCATTTATAAAATATTCACTTACCAAACCACCCATTATGGTTTTAAGCAATATGAATTCCCATAATCTTCCTTTGGCCATTGGCAATAGAATGTTGTAATTAATGACAACTCCATTTTTAAACTATTTAGTAACACACACCAGTTGTGTTATCCTAATTCATTAACATATAAGATATATTCTACAATATTATTTTACTATTTTACTATAAAGTTACATTCCTTATTTGAATTTTCAGAAAATCACCACAAAATATGTTTTTCAACCAGTGGTATAATATTACTTAATAGATACCTCCAACATTCCCATATGACTTTACAATATTGTGTTGGAACCCAATTTTCAAACACATTATGTATATACTCCTCGAAAAATTGAGGCATGTAATGTTTTTTATTTGTAAATCACAAAATTATGACTCACAATTTGACATGGTGTATTTAAAGAATGTCATAACATTCTTGGATGACAAGACATGTTCATATTGACTTTCCAAAACTATTGTTTAAATATATTAAACCTAAAACACCAGTGTCATTAGTCTTTATTCCATGACATTAAACTACCAATGAAAGGAAATAAAATTCTTACTAGGTTGAAAATCCCTAAAGGGAACTATGGATAAATGTGGAGTATGAGTTTTATATACCTACATTTTGGATGGTTTAGGCATGAACTGAGAAATAAAACATAAAAGACCAAAAACAAATGATTTTAAAAACTCTCAAAGAGAGAACATTGAAAAATCCAAGCCTCACCTGATAAGTCTTCTTTATATTGTAAATAGGAAAAATAAATTAGGGGGATGAAAAACATATGATAAGTTATATTTCTTTCATATGCTCCTATAAATAGTAAACCTATGATCGCATTGCCTCATGGATTGGGTAAAACATAGAGCACCCTACCATATTTTAGATAGCTCTAAATCAAAAAAACTTGTGTTGGAATGAATCAATGTTTAATACATTTACCTTATAATAAGATTATTTTTGTTCTGAATCAATATAATTATAAGTGGGTAGTTTCTTGATACCTTGAAATGTATTCCATGAATTTTTTCAATGAATTCATGATGTTATCTTCACTTAGACAAAAAATACATGATTATGTAGAAATTTGTATTTTTTCCGAAGTAATATTCTATTGGATTTCATTTTTCTTCAACCCAAAATTTCATCAAGCCAGCCCAATAATATTATAGTGTGGATCTTCATTTTTCATGGTGGTTAGTGTCTTTAGCAAAGGGACCAACCTAGTAGGCTAAGACTGAAGCCACATATTGATCCTGAGTATGGTTGTGGGGGTCCAACCCCCACAATACTGAGTAGTGTGTTCTCCCAGGTGGTTCGTCATGTGGTCCTGTGCACCCCCATCCTATGCACCAAAAGGCACACATAGGACTAGCTATATAGCATTGAAGGTGCATCAACCCCTATATGTGACACCTACAAAAAGAACTTATTAATTAGACCTATGAATCCTATAAGTTATTCCACCCCTATACATGACACATTTATTGTGCACCTAATTCAAGGACTTAAATAAAAATCATTTTTCTACTCGGGTCCCATGTTTCTCAATAAATAGGACCCTATGTCTCCACATTTTTATAATTAGAAAATTAGAAGAATACCAAAAACTATAGTCACATAGTTACATCACCCACTTCCTCAAAAAACTATCATGTTTCCCTTTACAACACCAGAAAATAAGGAATTAGAGGGGATAATGGGGTATAAGTCCACACAGGGTTTGAAATATAAGACACATGTTTGCGAACACCCCCTGATAATCACTAGCACAAAGATCCCATCCTTGACATGGGACCAACACAATACCCTTCTACAGAATTTTGAGGATACCCGTGGTGCCTAGGATAAGGCCTATCCTATGCTATGCTTCATTAGTGGTTTATTTTCTGAGGCACATCCACCTCTCAAAAGCCTACCATTCCTACGTAAAGCATTTTTATCCCTTCTCAAGCCCTGTATGAAGCCCAACTTCAATCCATTATAGGACTTATTAAAATAATTTCCTTCTCCTCCCATAACCTATGTGATTGATCCTCACTCACTAAGAAAGGACCTAAATGATTCTATTTTTTCATTCCTCTACTATGAATCCAATGGTAGGGCTCCAATTTATTTTTATCCTTATATGGAGGGGGGAAAATTGATTCCCCCACAGAATCCTATGGACATGAAAAAAAATGTTAATAGGAACACCAGTGTGTCTCCCACATGGATATACATTCCATCCATTATAGGTGTCCGAAAATTATCCTACCTGATGATTTGGGACCTCGTGGTGAATGTGGTTATGAATTCCTTTAGTGATGAGGCCTTCAAAACATTGGGTAGTGTCTTGGATCTCCTTCTCACAAACATGAGGACTAGGTATTTTCTATTCCCTTATTTTCTATAAACAAGGGACCTCTCGTTCTATCATGGATGGATAAGGTCATGCTTTCCTATCCATTTGTGTTATAATACATTATCTTCTTATCTTCCCTAATAACCAGTTCTAGGGAATCCCTTTTATTTTAATATCCTTTCCTTTCATGCATAACCTCTCCAAAATCATTATATCATCCGTCTCTATTCCCTTAGGCTGTATGAAAATGGTTTATTTGATGTGGCTATCTAGTATACAATAATGGGAAGGGACATGCACATCAAATACTACTATCTTTCTCTCTCCCATTGGGTTAGTGACTCTTCCATCAATAGAAAAAGATGATTTTTTGGTTTCTCAAACCTACTAATTCCAGTTTTTTCTCACACTAATAATGACTCACATGGGCTTATATGTTGTTGCTGGTCATGAAAATAACATAATCTAAAACCATTGGACATCATTACAAGTTAAATCACCAACAAAACCTAGGAATCATATTTAGAATAGACCATTAGAAAACAAAACCCAACTATGGAAGCCTATTTGGTATTATCCACTAGCATGCTCAAAACATCGGGCATCCACCTATATGGTTTAATCCCAAAAGTGTAACCATAGAGAATCCTAACAGGTGTAATACCCAACATAATCATCTCAACTGGCCATAGTCAGTTACGACACAAACCATCAGAGGGACTACATAGGTGTGGGTCCTCACAACTGAAATATGTGAGCAGTGATTACCATCCCAAGGGGACATGTACGAATCCTCCATGAGGTTAAAACCCAAATCACTAAATTCGGCCTTAATTATCTTGGGGACACATTCATAGTAGGATCATACCTAACTTAGGAGTCCATATCCCTTCCATTTTTTATGGATTAACATGGTATTTATCGTACAAATGATTTTTATTACAAATATTCCCCCTATACATCCATTATGTAGAACATTAAACAACATTGTTTGGTCCTAATCATATGACCCTTAATGGTATTATGTCCCCCATTGAGTTTCACTCAACTACATGGGATTCTATTCTTTTAACAAGAATTCATAGAAATACCATCACATGGTTTCGATCAAAAAATTAAAACATCACCCATGTCCTTGGATGATGATAAAATCCACATCACCTTACTGTGGGGTTCAAAACATGCATCATAGTACCAAATGAAAAAAATTATCACTATTAATGAATTACCTAAAAACATACAAATATGAAATTCTATACATGCTAATAATTTTTTTTAATTCAATGGTGTGCCACGTCATACTTGGTAGTTAATGAATGATTAACGATTGTATCATAAATATTTAAGAGAGTCCCATGGTGGTAAAAAATTCCCCCCAAATGGGTGTCATGATCCCAACTTCTCATCCTCTCGACCAATGAGAGTCCACAAGCATCCATGGATCATTTCCCAATAGCCTACTACCATTGGAATGTATGTTTTCATAAGGTAACCATTGGGTGTTTCTAACTCCATAAGAAATAACTCTTACATGACATTGAAAAATAATAAACTCAACTTGATTGATTGTAAAAAATTAAAACCCTTGAGAACTTAATATTTGGGGACCAAATTTACTTTGGGAACAACCATGTTGTTTGTAATGTAAAAATTAATTTTTACAAAAAATCGAGGAAGAAATTTAAGAACAATTTTGGTATGTAATATTTTTATGTTTATTTATTATATAAAAATTTTCATAACAATACATTCTATGTAACTTTATTATTTAATTGTAGTACATTATCAAGATCATCCAGTGTTTTTAGTGTGATTAGAAATTAATCATATCCCTAACCAAGAAGTTTACGAGTATATTTGGATGATTTTGAAAGATAAATGTTCATTTTCGTACGACAGGTGAAAGTGTTATGGAAACCACCAAAAATATTTATACAGAAAATAAAATGGAATATTTAAGGGGTAATTAAATTAACCTATATGAGGCCATTTTTTGGATAATTTTTATTTCAAAGTGATATACTACATTGAATGATAAAGATAGACTATAGGTGGAACTCCCAAGGGGGTGCTGTATAAGTGAAATATTCATTGGGAGAATGATTGAAGCATTAAATAATCATATACTTTTTTAGAGAAATTTTTTAATATGTAATCTAATCTATTTGATGTGAACATATTTCAAAACCCCACTACAGGTATCAGTGGTCATGTTTATATTTCATTACTCTAGGAATGTCACTATGACTATAGAAACATTTTGTATTTTAGGTTGTAATTTTTACTTGCCATTACTTCATATAAATCAATGAACATATCTTGGAATAATATAATGATATATTATACTAATTATCAACCATTACTATGTTGATCTAATATTAATATGGAAAAATAAAAAACATTAGGGTGAGTTTTTCTTTTTAAATTTTTTTAATGAAACATTATATAAGTGTTAATAAAAATTATTATAGTATAAAATAAAAGAAAATAACACAATATTTTTTTATATTCGTATGGATATAAATGATATTTCTCCAATTTTTACCCCTCTCACAAACTGTGATAGATGACAATCACTATATCTTATATAATCGAATAATACAAGGAATGTTTCTCATGTAGATTCAAAACCAGAATACAACATCCTATTTTAAATGGAGCCTCATAACTAATACACAATTCATTTATAACAACTATAGACACAACCTAAATATTCTTACCTTTCCCCCTAGAATATAAAAACCAATAATTTCGACCATTTAAACACATGGTGGAACAACCCAAAAAGTCTACCAATTACTTCTTGAGGCACAAACTATGTGTCTAACATGTGATTGGGAGTCCCAAACCACTATCCAACATTTTAATGGATAGTATCGTTTTTATAATTAAAAAATGGAAGAATAATATGAACAAGTACAGCCATAAAACCAGATGTATAGTTCTATTATTTATGTGGTGAGGCAGCAACGAAATATATAGAAGAAATAGATTAGATGTTTTTTAGTTTTGTGGGGAGGTGTAGTTGGTCACATAAAAAATGAAACACTAGTATTTTTCAAGTAATCCTCAAACTCTGTTATATTTTCCTGTGGTTCTCCCATCTCTATATATACACATTATGTATGAAAAAGAACATTAAAATATGATGACCATTGCATCATTTATTTTCAAAATGAAATAGTCATGCATGGAGCATCAATGAACTACTTCAGAGTTTTCCGTGATTTTTTTCCTAGATGATAGTGAATGTGTTATTCATTTATAACTAAATAATTATTTTTAATAAATCCCCCCATGATATTATATAAAATAAAACAACTACACAATTTATCCCATTATAAAATTTCATAAATAATTTAATAATAATATTTGATATAATAGATATAATCCTTAAGAATATTTGTGTCCAACACTTCATATACCATCCAACTAGAAATTTAATATTTCATGGTATAGAATATCAATGTCAATATCTATACACACTAAATCCCCATAGAGACCCATTTAATTCATCATTAAAAATGTTAAAATAGCTATCCATGGATTCAATACAAATTATAAGTAATTATATAACAAAAAAAATTATATTTATAATAAACATTTATAAAATTGAAAAATGAAATATTATAAAAAACAATGCAATTTTACAGGTTCCTATCCAAATATAATGAACCACAAAAGAATGTTTCTTGTAAAAAACTATGTAGGAAATATATTTAGGTGAATCATGTATGTGAATCATGTAGGCAAATAATATAGGTTATTCACCATGAAGGATAATGATAAAGTCATTTTTCATAATAAAAGTGACATAACTAAATTCATGTAGGGGAATCTATCAAGCCATTTTACAAAACAATGTTTTACTAAAAAGACAATATTCATTTAGGAGATATTTTTTTAAAAAAAAATAACAATATATCTATTTTTCATGTAAAATATTTACTCATATAGGTGATTAACCATGTTTGAAAATTCATTGTGTATCCAAAAAATTAGTGTAGCTAGATTTTGAATGTGATAGACTATTTGAATTGAACAATTTCATTCATAAAAAATACCTTAAAAGAGGGAATTAATATTTATATCAACATTAAATATATTTTGATAATATCATTCTATTTCCATAGAGTCAAAAATAACATTAATTAGACTTATATATCTCAGGTAATCATCAATATACGGAAGAAAATTAGTTCTATAAAACTATAGAATTCAAAAAAAAAATACAGTTGATTCTAACCTAATTTAGGACTTGATCACAGTCGATTTAGAAGTTATGTCTTGTAATGAAATGTAGATAAATTTTTTTTATTCCATACTCAACCTGAATCATCTTAGTGGGGGATTTTATCAAATGTTATAGTTTAAATACAGAATGTATCTGATTAAAGAAATTTAGATATCTGGTAAATTGTGAAATGGCTATTTTGGGGGAAAAGACAATGAGAATCCCGTATGTGGGAATAATAAAAAATACTCAAAATGATCTTTTAAGCTCCCAATCAACGTATTTTTCCTACTAACACAATATAAAACTTGTATAACATACTATTACCAATCAAAAAATATAATTTAATGATATTTAATGAAAATAAACATAATTATCTAATTAAAGATAAGCATAATTTACAAAAAAAAATACAGAGTATTAAGACAATGAAAGAAAATAAAACAAACATATGTGTGTAATTATCAAAATGTAAAGTGTTTCATAGATCAACTAAAAAATCCCACCCATTTTGATAATTAAAAAATCATGTATATTTTCAAAAGTTCTAACCTTTTAAAATTACAAAAAAGATAATGATTTAATTGATGAATTAATCATTATTTGAAATAATGATTTTTTTCTTATATTAAGCATACTATATTTAAATTGAATAAATATTAAGATTATGAACTTATTTTCAAAACATCTGAATTTCAAAACCTGTGTCATTTAACCAATTTAAAGAGAGCATGATTTTTTAAAAATTTAAAAAAAAAAATTTATCATAAAATTATTTTTTTATATAGAATAAAAATTTGGAAATTTCGTTACAATTATCTACTATGTATGAAAATACATAAAATATAGATTTAATTAAAAAATATATAGATAATTTAAGAAATATTAATATATAAAACTGCTTACAGATTTTATATATCTTTTAATGTTTTCAAATAAACCCACAATAGCTCCCCCAAAATTCATTTCATATATGTATTGATTTAAATATTCTTAATAAAATGTTAAAACATGATTTTATCTAACTTATTAAAATCTATAATCTTAGTAATGATAGAAGAAACTTGTTTTCAGTTGAAATAAATTCTAGAAATTTATTTTCTTTTTTGTGAATGATCTCTAATAAAATGAAATTTAAGATCAATTTTCAATGTCCTAGAGTGTTGTAAGTGATTTCTAGAAAAATAAATAACATAATTATTATAAAAAATAGGAATCTAATCTAAATCAAAACCAAAATCGTAATTAGTTTTCTTAATCGCTAAATATTTTGCACAACATGATGTTATAACAGTATATACAGATTCATCAGTTGAAATAAAAAATAATAATATATAGTTTCATTGAAACTAATGAAACATAATATTTACCATGTAAGTGGAACATATGTGAATTTTTCATAACATATATATTTTATCCACAAAATTAAGAATCTGAATAAATAATAAAAAATAGATAGTTCTTCTTGGCTATAATAAACCAAGATTCAAGAAAACATTAATAAATTTAATAATAATTTTGAAATATTTATGTTGAATTTACATGGGGACAATTTTATATTTATAACATATACAAATTTAAAACATTAAATAAGGTATATAAGAAGATAAATATAATCATCTTTAAATCATTCCATTATGTGTTTTAACATAAAAATATTTTGATGATTTATCTTTATACTACTTTTATTTAGTACTCATGGGATTATTTTCACTCATTGATGATTCCAAAAAAATAACGTAACAAATTATTTAGTCTAATCAGTTCGATTTATAGAAATATCATCATCTCTTTGAGTATTTTCCAAAATAAAGAAGAATTTTTATTCCCCCATCACACTCATATCATATTTAGATGTCAAACATTATAATAATTCATTAAGAACAACTTCATTTTAATGATGAAAATTTAATATCATAAACAAAAACCTTTAAAATAATAATATCATAATAAAATTTCAGAATAAATATAGTACGATCAATCATTCCTTTCTCAAAACTCTATTTAAAAATAAAACATGTTAGACACTCATACCAAGCATGTGGTTCCTCTTTCATTCCTTATAATGCCTTAGAAAACATTAAAACCTAACAGTGATTCCTCTTATTTTCTAAACCAATGGGATGTCTAACATACACATCACAATAAATGTATTCGTTTAGAAAAGATGTTTTGACATCCATTTGAACTAATTTAACACCATGAAAAGAAGAATATTCCATTAATAACATAATTGCTTCTAAACCAGAAAAATGTTCAAAATACAACTCAAAATCAATACCCTCTTCTTGAGAATATACAAATTCTACCAATCTTGCATAATTTTAACGAAATTTCGAGATTCACTATTTTTACCTCTAGATAACTTTTTTGTTCCAATAAAATGACAATTAAATTATTTTATAAAAAATGTACACACATTATTCCTTGTAAAATGATTTAATTAATATTTATTTAGAAAAATACAATTAGAATCATCTAATGCTTCAAAAATATTCTTCTATATAAAATTAAAAATAAAAGAATTATAATCACAATTAGTCATAACAGATTTTCTCGTTTTCACATGATATTATTTGAATATCCTATGAAAATGAAGTCATCATATTTTTCATCACAAATAAACCAATATTACATAGTATTTAAAAAACATTACAACTAAACACTCTATAAAAACAAATTGCATGCTTTCTTGATTTCCAAAGTTCATAAAGTATCGTTTTAGCAGGATTCATAATATTATTCTATTAAAACTGAATCGGAAATAGTCTTGTATTATTCCTATAAATGATTAGTTATATTTTTATCATTTATAATGGTCTTATTAATTTCATTATTTTCTTTCTATTTAACTAAAATATTTTTTATGGTGTCTTATATGGTGAAAAATTATGAAAATACCGTTTTTCCTCAAAAAAAAGTTAAATTAAATATTCTAGAATGAACCATAATGTTCAATTCCAATTTACATAATTAAATTAACATTCTAATTTTGAACAAATTTATAATAATAAAAAAATTGGATAAATTCTTAGATTTAATTGTGAGAATGTAAACCCATGTGTTTCCTGTAAATTCTCATATAATAAAAAACAATATTTTTTTCCTCAAAAAATAGAAGTTTTAATAGGATAATAATAAAAATAATTGAATGAGATCAAGAGGACATATTTTTTTTATTCTTTAACAGATTTGAAGCAGATTTTGTTTTGTTCACTTTTCATGCAACAGTCACACACAAATGTGTTTAACTCTTTCAGTTATGATAATTGAATAATTGTTTGGTCCCCAGAAATATTATTCTTCAATAAGAAATTATAATTTCCTAAACTCCTATTCTGTATAATATTATCATATGGATTTAAAAAAATTTACATTTTGATCATTTAATACAAAGAATTTTTTTGAATACATTTCATCTTTTTTATTATTAAACAATACATATTTTCCACTAAATACAATGAGTTTATCATTGAAAAATTTAGAAAAGTTTATATCCAGACATATATGATAAATTTTTATTAAATTATATATTAATCCTTCATCAAATTAATCCTTAGAAATAATTATAGAATCATAAATTCCAACTTCCCTAAATCGTTTAAATGTTCTTTTTAAATTATCATCAATGGAAAAATTACCTCTATCATATTAATTTATTTATATAAAGATAGATATACCACTAGTCATGTGACTTGAGAATCCACTTTCCATGTATGAGATTTCCATTATTTTTCTGCTAATACATAGTTTATACAAAAAGAGAATTGATAAGTATTTGTTACACATGAAAATTTAGGTCTAATGGGATTAGTATAAGAATTTTTGTGAACCTATATATATTTAAACCATATGTTTATAGTAAATATAAAAGATAATTATTTATAAAAAATCATTTTGTGTCTATGATATTGTAGAAATCTCAAGGAATGCTCATTTTCATAATGAACCATTAGATTAAATCTAAAAAGAAGAATTAGATACACTCACATTAGATATTTTAAAAATATTGTATTATAATTTTTAGAAATTTTATAATCATAATAATGAATGGTTATGGTATTTTTTTATTTTACTAAAACTAATTATTTGATCATATTTTTCTATAGTGTGAAAAAGAATGGATATATTTCTTTTCAAACATTCATATTTATTTTTTAAGAGTTCCTCCAATGTTATAATGGTATCAAAATTTATTATTTCAAATTCATGTGATTTATAAATAAAATAAACCTTTATTTGTAATTTATAATTTCATAAATTATATTTTTCATACTTTCTTTGGCATTTTCTAGATATTTTTTAGAATAAGTTTTTCATCCTAGATAGAATTTTTTCATATTTTCATTTTTCAAATAATATCCTTATATTGTCTCTTATGATTCTAATATAATATAATATCTTTTTCTACTTTATTTTCAATCCAATCAAATTTTTTAATAAATTCCACAACATTTGGTTATTTATATTCACATTGAAAATAAAAATAATAATTAAAGTAACTTACTTGATTTGATGAATCCACCAGACCCATATTTTCAATATCCATTTTAGAAACAAATTATTCAATACTATTGAATCATAAATTAAAATCCATCTATAATCCATTTAATTATTTAATTTATTATAATTAATCATCTTATTTTTATCCATTTTTAATCATGGGAAATAAGGCTTGATGTCATATTTTTTTTTCTAGACTCATAAAATATTAGATCTTCTGCATCATTACAAATAAAATTGCATGTATTTTTCTATTTTTGATCATTCTAAGGATAGTGTTTCCAAAATATCATTGAATAACCTTTCTTCCTTCTATATATACCTTTTGAAACATATTTTTTCTCTTTCTTTCCACTATTATATAATTTAGAATCATAAAATATGTTGTAATATTTTATTTAAAATAAATTACATTATTCTTCGATTTATCTTCTCTGATATCATTTTTGTGATCCAATTCATAATGTAATAATGAAAAAATAATCTCATAGATAGTATATTACATGAAATTATAACTTTAATCAATAGATACATTTCAAACATGCCACTTTATATATTGTTATATAATATCTTTTTATATAAGAATAATATTTTCATGAGTCTCTCCTAAAGAACTCATACAATTTTCATTGATAGTAAATATATGAAACATTTTATTAAAAACTTCCTATTCTCCAATTTTATATTCATTACAATCTACTCTAAATGCACCACAATTATTTCTAATATGTTAATCAATACAATGATGTGAAACCTGAATATTTTCCTAATATCATGAGTAGTTTGAAAAAATGAATCATGACTAAACGAATTCTCATTTTTTTATAGTATAAGTTATTCATCACCTTATAATTCAAAACATACATTATAGTATAATTTTCAACCAAACATTGAAGTTCACCTTTGGAATCTTCTATATATTTCCAATGATCATCCAATGATCAATACAATTTTACTTTACGAAACCATTTATTAATTATTTCAAATAACCTTAGTCAGTTTTATGAAAATGATTTGTTTTTGAGTCATTCATCAATCATTTGAAATTTTCCATACCTTCTTGAACATTTTCTTTTCCCCTTGATGGTTCATCCCAGAAATGGATAGAATATATATATATATATGGAACCTCATCTGATACAAATTATTGGTCAAAATATAATATGTTAAATGATCATGACGGGGGTGAGTTTTCCTTTAAAAAAATTATTTTCATGAAATTTTATATTAGATTTAAAAAAATATTGCAGTAGAAAATAAAAGAAAAAAGAAAAATTTTGATTCTAAAATTTGTTCATATATAAATTATCTTACTCAACTCTTAACCCCCTCTCATAAACTGAGAGAGTTGGAACCCACAATAACTAATATAAAGGTATCTTAATGTGAATTGTTCCCACTTGTATTCACATCTAGATTACAATGGTTTTTTCCCTTGGAAGATCAATCCTAATACTTCTTTCCTTTTAAACCTTTAATGTATAACCCAAAAAATATTCATTTCCCTTAGTGGCTCAGACCCAATAATTCTTTCCTTTTTAACCATTGGAGGAAAATAATATATATTATTTATAATGGACCTAGCGTATTACATATATTATTACATTATTTAATGTAAAATATCCTTTAAATTTAAACCAAGGATTGTAAACTCTATTATCAATAGAATAATATTTACATAATTTAAAAATAATGATACTAAATTAAAAACATCTTTTATTTAATCTTCATAATGATCTCCTAACACCCTTTGATCTTGTACATCTATATGGTATTAAATGGTTAATACATGAACAAATTCATGAGATAAAAAATCCAGTAAGGTAGTAAACATAAGATTAAATCAAAGAACATGGGTTAGAAGGCTTAAGATGATGACATAAAATGGAATGGAATTAGAATAAACATATAAAAAAATAAGATATAGAACATGGAATAACGTAATCATGTTATCATATTAACGTGGAAGATATATAAAAAATGACATAATCGTGAGTCGAGGACCATCGTACATGGAGGATCACTAGTCAAGGCTAAC
This sequence comes from Viscum album, assembly GCA_963277665.1. Classification (NCBI taxonomy): domain Eukaryota; kingdom Viridiplantae; phylum Streptophyta; class Magnoliopsida; order Santalales; family Viscaceae; genus Viscum; species Viscum album. The sequence goes on from OY728151.1 coordinate 574,955,010, forward strand.
CACCAAGACTATTGCACATAGAGCACGAGTCAATGCTAACCACAAAGACCCTTGCATGTGATGTATCATGAGAATAAAAATTAACCAATGCATTAGAGAACCTTTTAGTGTAATCATCATCACATGTTCATGAATATTTTCTCCAAATAAAGAAACATACATAATGAATCATGCATAAACATAAGGGTTACCCATGAAATGAATTGTGTATCATAATCATTACAAAAGGCATACCAAATTGGAATATCATAATTGTGTCTATGAAAGAATGAATTCAAATAATATATGGACGTTAATAAGGGATAATATTCATATATAATGATAATTTTTTCTAAACTTATGTGAAAAAATTTAAAAATAGTGATTAAAAACATTAGAAACCAAATATTTGTGTGCGATTTAAGGAAAATATTAAGTGATCATTGTAAAAGAAAGGAAAAATTGCATGTATAAAACTAGAAACAAACCTAGTTAGTTTTCATGGACGTGATTATTGATTTTAGAATAAAAGTTCTTAAAATATATAATATAGTAAACATTAATTGTGTATAAAATCAGGATGTCCTATTTAATATGGCTTGCTTATTGAGATGAATTGAGATGGGATCCTTATAAAAACATGTATTTCCCCATATAAAAAAGAAAAATTGAACTAGAAACAAAAAAAATAAACATTACTAAAGTATGAAGGGGTATTGCAAAACATTAATTAATAACAACATTAGGTGAATGAGAGAGAGATAATAACCTAATAAAAAATATTGGTTCAAAAAGAATACCTTACCTTATGTCTGAAATGGTTATACACCATTAATTAATCACCAAAATAATAAATTTATACCAATAATTTAATTAATTTAGAAACATTGAAACATTTTTTGTTTTATTTTTTTCAGATTCAGTCATGGTCACTTAGGAGTTATATGATACAATTTTAACATTCGAGAGTGTTTGTTTCTATGGTTTACATAATCAGTTACTTGTACACATGTGTAGAAAATTATTTATAATTAGAATAGTTTCCCAGAATTAAAAAAATATATTTTATATGACCATATAGAACATTACATTTTTAATTTTTTATTTTGGTTCCATATGTGAGGATGAATCATCAACTAAAATGTTAATGATATTTCTTTAAAATTTATTTTTCATTTTTTGATTGTTCCTAACTAGTTTTATTTTATTAATAAATGTGATGTATATCTATTGGTTAAAAAACATTAAATATGTTTTAATACATATATTATAATATATATTAATAGTAAAAATGGTTTTATAACAATCCCTGAACGTGGTAATGGGATTTGAAAACTCATCTTCCTTGAAAGTGATAAATTTACAAATCAAGGACGATTCTTTCATTTTTAAAACCAAAAGAGGAAGAGAATATGTTTGATTATAAATTATTAAATTAACATGATAGAATTATATTTTATATTAGATAATAAAATTTTCATTTCACTTGGATAATGATAGTTTAGGAGATAATATGAAAATAAATAAATATATATTAAAATAAAATGAATAATGATATTACCTATTGAATTTATCCTCCTTGTGAACAACCTTTTAGAAATGGGTTTGGTGTTTTGTTGAGACCATGGGATGATATATGTGTGGAAGAGGCATAATAATATGATTTGGTAGAATTTTTATAAGGCTATTTGCTTGAAATGTGTTAGGAATATAGGTGGTGAGGGGTACTATTTATTATAGGGAAGAGGGGGCATTTTTTTATTATTTAATTCATTTTTTATTATTGGGGCTCAAGATTATGAATAGTTTGAATTATTGTAACAAAATATGTTAAATAATGAATGTTATTTTTATCCAAATGCCACTTAAATAATCCATTAATCAAGCATGACTCAAAAATTCATTTACATACCTTATAACATCATTTACTATATTTCACTATATTTCACTATTCACCAAAAATTTAACTATTATAGAAAATTACCAAAATAATAACCGTAACCATTTCCCATCATCTAGAATTAAAAAAATGGATTCAATTTTATGAAGATAATTTTTTAAATAAAATAATTTTAATTTTTTTTATTAAATTCATCATTTTTAATGAAGATATTGATTTTAAAATTATAACTGATTTTATAAATCATTAAAAAATTAAATAAGGTTTAATAAAATTTTCTTAAAATAATAAGACAACAAAATTTAAAATTTTTTATATATTTTATGAAAAAAATTGATCATTTTAATAATGGTGAAACTATAAAAATATTAATATTTTATAAAAATAGGAACACATAATTTATCAATTTAAATATATTTAAATACATATAACATAACATAAATAAATAACTTTTTTATTTATGATATGAATAATTTTTTTTTACACATTCATATGTGAGATTACAATTAATTTTTCAAACTTAATCTTCTTAAGGGTCACATTACTATTCCAAAGGTCATGTTACTATTCCATTGATATACAGTCCTTAAAATCTAAAAATACCTTATATTTCATTCATTATTCAATTATAAAGTTTGTTTTCTATTATTTATGTGATTTTATTTTATTTTTACTATATTAAATTGTTGTTAAAATGGAATTTTCATTGATAAAATTTTGAGTTGTTACATTTTACCTCCTTATGAAATTTCACCCTCAAAATTTTGTTTTACAAACTAAATAGCTGAGGGCACTTCTACTTTGTTTCTTCCTCTAGTCCCCATGATACATTTTTGTACTTATTTTCCCTCCCTAATACATTGAATATATTATTAATATTGTTTCGTATAGAATTATCTCTATGGTATAAGATATTCACTAGGTACACCTGGATATAGAGATCATTCCCCAACTATACAACCTATAAATTAAGATCATATGAGGGGCCTATTATTTACATTTTCAAGAAGGATACATAGAATACATCATGTACTTGAGACATGGTTTTTGGAAGTGATAGTTTATATGTCACAACTTCAACATGATATATAATTTCAAAGGGTACAATATACCTGGGACATAGATTTTCCTTCTTCCCAAATATAATTACCCTATTCCAAGAAGATATGTAAAGGAATACCATGTCTCTAACAACTGAACCCCATGTCTCATTGATAATTATCGTCATAACTATTATATTGACGCTGAGAATCCCAAATATGATGGTAAATTTTTTTAACCATTTATATTATTTCATTGACCATTTCAGGTCATTGAATCATAAGTTCACGTCATCCCATTATTTTGTTTTTCGTCATCATTTCAAATAAATGGATTCATTTAGATCAATTTGGATGTTTGATTTGGAATTATTGTTGTATGAGAACTTGACCCAAGGAAGATGTTTGTCTCATCCTCCCATGAAGTTCATATAAGATGATCTCAACATTTATTCCAATTTTGGAATAGTTTGTTCATAAAGATATCATTTGAAGATATGGTTTAATGTTCATGGTGATATTTTCCCATTTCCCTGTTTGTATATGTAATGGTTCTATCATCCCCTTATATTTTTTTTCATTCATCCTTTACTTGATGACATACTAGGAACATTGATGTATATTTAGAAATCTCATTTTTCATATTTTCCCACAAATATTTATCTCATAGAACTTGATACATATTTTTTTTCCCTATGTAATAAAATAAGCTTAATCTATGTGAATAATAATAAAGATATTTCTTTATCTTTGAATTCAATATCACAAATAATCATGGCCCCAATCTCACAACTCCTTCCTCATTTATTTTGGATATTTTATAATTTCCTATTTCTGATAGCTCCTCCCATTTCATAATTTCTATATCATTTCATTATGCATCCTTTATTTTCACAAAGTGGGATGGTTGACCAATCATTTGGGAAAAGTTTAATGATGTTCTATTCTTATTAATTCTCATGTTAATCACTTTCATGTAATATAATATTGGATCCTTATTAATTCACATCATTTATAAATATGCATGATACTTTCTACTTAGACCATATGCCACCACATTTTGTTTATTTGGGATGGTAGTGTATTGACTCGTTATAATCCTTGATAAGCTATAGCCATCCTCACTAGATCATATCCATCCCATTCTATGTGAATATAAAATTAAGGATCTTGTGATAAGTATATATCTCATACATAACCCTATTTAGATAATGTCTCCATATTTTTAATGAAAAAATATCACATCCACAAACTCCAAATCATGTGTGGGATAGTTTTTCTCATGAATTTTATGCTACATTGATGTATAGGATATTATATTTTAATTTTTCATTAGTACACAACCTAATTTCATGTTTGATTCTTCACTATACACCACAATGAGATCCCCAATTTCATATACTGTGAGTAAAGGTGCAGTGATAAGCCTCTTTTTCAACATTTTGAAGTAGTCTTTACATTCACTAGTGTAAAAATAATCATTCTCTACCGAGTCATATTGGTTAGTGCATTCAAAAAGTACATGATGTTCCTAAAAAAATTTAGTAGTACCTATCTAGACATAGAAAATTATATATATCCATTATAGAAGTTTTCATGGGCCACATATTGATTGCCCTTTTCATTTATGGGACCACAGATATCCCTTTTATTGTGACTACGTGCCCTAAGAATGGTACATCCACCTTCCAAAACACAAATTTATTAAAATTTTCATATAGTTTATCCCCTTGAAATGTATTTATCATAGTATTCAATTGCTCTTCATGTTCCTCCTTTATCATGGGATAAATAATAATATCATCAACAAATAATACCACAAATTTATCGAAGTAATATATAAAGATTATATTCATTAAATTTACAATTTTTTTTGGAGAATTAGTGTGTCTGAAGAGAAACACTATGAAATCATAGTGTATATACCCTGTTCAAAAAGGTAGTCATGGGAATAACTTCATTATTAACATTTAGTTGGTGATATCTCAACTGAACGTCCACCTTAGATAAATAATTGGTGCCAAATAGTTTATTGAAAAAGTCACATATCCATAGAAAGAGATAATTTTTCGTTATCATGATTTTATGAAGCTAATAATAATAAATACATAGGTTCATTGATCCATCCTTATTATTAATGAATAGGACTTGTGTTCGCCATAGTGAAGCACTAAAATGTATAAAATCCTTTTCCAAATTCTAATTTAACTTCTTATTTAGTTCTTCTTTTTCAGTGGGGGATATTCTGTAAGGTTTCATTGATATATTTTGAGATCCAAGAATATGTTAAACTGATATCTCAACCTCATAATTAGGAGGAAGACTAGAAATCTCTTTACCAAAAATATTAGTTTAGTCCCTCATAATGGCCATGTGTTTAATAATTATTCTCTCCATTATATCATTAATTTGAGCTAGATTTACATGATCATATGGAAATAAAATACACACATGAGATGAGAATTCTTATGGAGATTCATCATCCTCCTCACACTTGTACATAATTTTAGAATGCTTCGGGATGTGAAGAGGGATCACCATTTCCTGATAGTCAATGATTTAATTGTATAAAAATAGTTAATCGATAAACAAAATAGCATAAAACTCCCCCAAGGTAAGTATGAAATGATCTCTTGGGAGTTTAAGTGATACAAAATTGACTAGGGAGGAGTTTTATACATTGGATGCAATAATTTCCCCATTATATTCTCACAGATAACTAAACCTCTATATTGTAAAGTCTTCATTGACTAATTATACTAAATTTTAATGATATAAAAGGATTTTTATCCCAAAATCAAATATTATGTTCACTATTCTTTAATTAATAACCATATTACCTATCACCAAATAATATTTAGGCTCCACCTTAGTAGTACTAATTGAATAATCTACTGCTTGTTACTTTTTGGTTGTTGTTGTTAATTTTAACCAATAACCCTTGTTGGGGGGAAATGGTACAAATAATTCTCATGTCAATTGAATTTGGAACATTGTACTATAGGATGATTTTTGATCAGAACCATCCCGTCTTCCATATTATAGGGCTTCATTATATACGTTCGATAGTTATTAGTCAGATACCACATTCTTACACATTTGATGCATTTTCTAGTTCCCTTTAGATAGTTCCATATATTATTCTTCCTAACATTCTTTCACATTGGATATTGGGACGCCTTTTTATAATTGAATTTACCTACTGATCCAACAGTTTTAAATTCCATTTTCTTCTTTTTATATTCCTCCCCATGAGACCATTGAGAGTCCATGATCTTCATTTCAATGATGAGGGCACAAAATACAATCTCCTTGTAAATATTAATGTTTCGAATCACTTACACTTTACATGGACTCAGCCTTATTCTGATAAATAATAGATCCTCATTTCTTTTACTGTTCATGAAAAAGTCAGATGAATATCATGCATGTCTTCTGAACTTTTCATTATACACCCTAATAAACTCATCTTCCCTATACTTCAATCTTAAGATCTCTCTTTCCATCTTGATACGAAGTGTTTGGGGAAAATTTTTATTTAAAAACATTTTCTTGAATTCCTACCAATTCAAGGAATTAATTTCATCATTAGAATTTGTTTTCATGATCAGTTTACACTGCTGATTAGCTTCCCCATAAAAATAATAGATCACCTGCACAAATCCCTCTTATTTTTTCCAAGGATAGATAGAGAATATCTTTCCAATGGAGTTAATCCATTTCTATTTAAAGAGGGTATTAGAAGATCCATTAAATATATGATTCCTTTGTTGCATGAAGGATTTGACTACAACTTTCTCTCTCTTATGATACAGAGGGTGGTCCACATGATTCATGTAATTATTTGTTACTTGAGATAGTTGAGCGAGTACTACCATGATGTTTTCACCAGCGATTCCCATCATATTCAGAATTTTGTTTGTGAAATCATGACATTTCATATTACATTGATTATTGGGACGGGTTCTTCTATTTCTATCCATTAACAAAAAAAATAATTTATTGTTAGGGTGATTGAATAATTAACTAATAAGCATAAATAAGAAAACATTTAATATAGAAGTATTGAGTTATTAAAGAAAATTATATCTTATCTTTTAATACCCTATGTTTCAATCATGGTTATCCATGGTGATATAAATATACCTAGGGTTATAACTAATGTTTTCTAGTCCTAATCTCCCAAAATAAGTAGACCTTCCTCTAATACCAACTATAACATCCCTATCCTTTTACCCATATTGTTACATGATTTTAAGAATATATATCATTCGAATAAAATCTTTGTATCATAATTTATATTGTCTTTTGACGATTAGGTTCTTAATTTATAAATGATGAATCCAATGTAAAAAATATATATTATTTAATCATTTCGATGAGATCCAAACTCCCTTTAAACCCTTACATATATAAAGTATGACATTGGAAATACGTGAACATAGGGATGAGATAAAAAACCCTTTAAGGGAGTAAACATAAGAATAAATAATAGCACATGGATTAGAAGGTTTAACATTATGATATAAAATGACACAGAATAAGAATAAACATATGGAAGCATAACATGTAAAACATGGGATCAATTATTCCTAGAATCATAGTAATGTGTTAGAAACATAAAACATTACATAAGTATAATTCAAGACTCAGTGAACATTGAGGATCACTACTCAAGGCTAACCACCAATGTGGTTGCACCTAGAGCACGAGTCAAGACTATCCACTAGAAATGTTTCAAATAATGTCTCATGACGGACACAAATACTAATTGAATAAGAGTGCTCTCTGGGGACACCCTACAAAACATTAACTTGAATATGACTTCCACATAAAAAATTATACATATGGAATCAAATATACACATAATGGTTTCCCATAGAAGTAATTGTGTATCATAATTATGATAGAATGCATATCATAATATAATATCATAATGTTTTCCATGAAAAAATTTATTCAAATCATTAATGTAAATTCATAAGGTAAAATAGGCTGAGATCATGATAATCTTTGTCAAATTTAAGTGAGAACATGTAAATAATAGTTTTTAATAAACAATAGAAATAAAAAAATTAGTGCGGTTTAAGGAAAGTATTAAGGATTATTTTAAATTATAAAAGGGTAGTTGTTTGTATAAAACCAAAAATAAACCAAGATATATTTTTAGGATTAATTAAGTTATTTCATAAAAATAATCATTTCTTGTAATATATTATAGAGTGTACATGAAAATTCGTAAGAAATCAAGAAGTTTTCTTTATCAAGGATTGATTATCGCGATAAATTGCGATTGGAACCATATAAAAAATTTGTTTTCCCATAATAGAGAGAATAATTGAACTAATAAAATAGAAATGAAACATAAAAAATTAATTTGCGTGGATTATATTATAATAATTAATAATTAAATTTATTTAAATTGGGATAAATCATAACCCAAAGGAACAATCTAAGTTAGGAAATAATCCCTTACATTGTGTCTGAGATAGTTATACACTTATACTTAATGTCCTCAACAATCCAATTTAGTCCATTAATTAATTAAATAAATAAATTTTATACATGTTTTTGATTTATGATAATTTTATTATTTTTATTCATCGAATTATAATGACTTATAAGATACACTTTTATCATTCAAGAGAGTTTGTTTCTTCAGTTTTCTTGGTAGGTTGCTTGTATAAATGTATGGAAATTAATGTAAAATAAAAATAGTTTTCCATAATTAAAATTTTCAATTTTTAATGAACTTATATAATATTAAGTTTTCTTATATATAATTTTGGTACTATATGTTCATATGAATCATTAGATAAAATGTTAATGATAATAATTTGGATTAATTTTGCGTTTTTTGGTCACCATGAACTTCTTTTGTTTAAAAAATTTATTTCATTATATATTATGGTTACATATAATTAAATTCTATTTAATACATATATTATAATCCATTTCAACTATAAAAGTGGTTTTATAAACATATTTTACGTAGTAAAAATAATTTTAGTACTAATCTTCCATGAATGTGATAAATTAATACATCAAATATAATGTTTTAATTTTTATAGAAAAATGGGAGGATAAGAGGTTTGTTGATGGATTACTATATTAAAATGATAAAATTATATTATATATAATATACTATATTTTTATTGTCACATAGATATTGTTTTGTGTTGATAGAATAATAAAAGAACAGAATTTCAAAAGATATTCAAAAAATGAAACAGGATTTTACATCTTGAATTTCTCCTCCATGTGATCCTCCTTAGGGAAAAGGTTTTTCACTTATGTTAATAATACTGGATCTTATAAATGGGGGATATAATTGGAAAGAGTATTGGGTATAATTTTTAAAATTCTAATATTGTAAAAAAATTTAGGAAGAGTGGTCGTGAGGGGTGGTATTTATAGTGGATGAGAAGGGTGTTTTTTGACTATTTAATTTATTATTTTTTTTATTTTTCCTCATGAAGATAAAGATTGAGGATTATTTTTAGAAAATATATTATCCAATTCTTTTTATTTTTATCAAAAGGACACTTATATTATCCATGACTCAAGAATGACTCAAAAATTCATGTATATAGATAATACTATAAATTACAGTATTTCAATTTGCACAAAAAATTCATCTATTTTAGAAAAATCCGAAAATTTCACCCAAGGATTTTTATGAAATGAAAATTTAAACAATAAAAACCATATTATTGAAATATTTCACTAAATATTAGAAGTTTAATTTTTAATTGGAACTATTATTAACTTGGAAAATTCTTATTGTAATATGATAACTGATTTTATAGAACATTGAAAAATTAATTAAGGTTTCATAAAATTATGTTAAAATCATAAGATAGAGAAATATAAATGTATGAATCTATTTTATACCAATATATTTTATTTTAATTCATAATTTTTTTTAAAAAAATTAAATAAGTATTCATTGTTTTATAAAAATAACAATACATTAGTTATCATATTTAAAAAATATATTTACTTATATGATGATATAAATATATCGTATTCTAATTCATAAGATGATAAAATTCTATTTATAAATTTATAGGTGCAGTTCATATTTTATTGGATGATTTTCTATTTTTACAAGTCACATTTCTATTTCAATGGCCATGTTATTATTTTATTATTATAGGTTCTTTAACTGGTAGAAATACCTCTTATTTAATAAATTATTACTTTATAATTTTTTGTGTTATTTTTTTGATTTTACGTAATTTATAAAATACGAATTAATTTTAAAATATAATTTTCATTGATAAAATTTTGGGACCTTACAGTCTTCATTTTAACCTTATTGGTATTACCCAAATGCATTACTTTTTTAGAGTCACAACCAACAATCCTTCAATTTAATTGGTACTATTACGCTTGAAAATTACATACATAGAAGAAGAATTAGAAGAAATTGAACCATAGAACTAGATGTAAAATTCTAATAACTTACTATTGAGGAAACATTGAAATATCCCGCAGTGAAGGATCAAATAATTTTTATTTTTCTGGGGGGATATGGGTTATCACCTAAAAAATGAAATTCCTATAAAATTAATGTAATCCCCAACCACTGTTATCCATTGAACTAGTTTTTCAAAATCTCTATATAGAGATTCATTTTGAAGAGAATCATTTAAATTCAAATACATTTCATATTTTATTTTCTAAAATTAATAATATCATGTATTTCATCAATTAACAAATTCAACTTTTTCCATTGGTTTTCCCTAATAATATTCCATGTGTATATCATTTATAAATGAAAATACTAATTATTGAAGCTCGCATTCATATTATTTAAATCAAAACAAAATAAATATAGAAGAACCCATTAAGAAATGTAGTTATGAATATTATAATTAGAATTATTATCCTATAAATACTCCTAGAAAAAATTTGTGGCCAACTCTTTATATTAAATGAAACAAGAATTTGAAAATTTTGAGTTCTAGAATTTTAGTGTGAATATACATGCATACTTAATCCCATGAGAATCTCATTTAATTCATTATAAAAAATGTTTAAAAATAATTTATAATTTATAGTTGATATGTAATTATATAAGAAATAAGCAAAAATATTTATCTTTAATAACCATGTATCAAATTGAAAAATGAAAAATTATGAAAAACAAAAAAAGGTTCTTCAAGAAATTTAAAGAACCAAATGGGAAAATTTCATGTAAGGAATTTTTGTAAGAAAAATTAATTTGTGAATCACATATTTTAATCACTTATGAAAATATGGAATCTGATTCACCACATTTAACAATTACATATATGTTTTACATATTCAAATCAATGTAGTCGAATTAACAAAGGGAAAACTACAAAGCCATTTTACATAATCTTTTTTTCACTACATAAGAAATATTATAATGTAACAAAATATCTATATATACATATCTCACATAAAAACATTATTCATGTATTCGATTCACCACATAGGTAAATTCATCACGTATGCAAAAAATAGATGGAGACAAATTTTGAAAATTATAGAAACCTTTACTTGATCTTTCTCATACATAAGAATACCTTAAAAATAGTTGCAATAGATCCTATTTAATTAAAATTTTGAAATTTAATTTTATTTCAATATTATAAAAAAATAAATTTTATTATAATTCTACAGCTGAAGTTATTTTCAATATATAGAAATAAAATATTTTTTGGGAAACTGCATAATTCAGATAGAAAACATGCAATGATTTCTAACCAAATTTATGACATGATAAATATAAAATTTTTATGTAATGTAATAAAATATAGATAATTTATTTATATTTCAAACACAATTAATATATCCAAATATTTATTTATTTATCCCATGTTACGGTAGAGATACATAAGGTAACTGATTCTATAAAATTGCCAATATGGTCAATAGTAAAATAGATACCTAAGAGAATCTGAAACACGAATCCCATGAATAGGAATAATAAAAAAAATCAAAAATGAAAATGTCCCAAAAAAACATATTTACCGTTGGAAAACTATATGAAACTTCATTAACATGTTATGAGAAATCCAAGCATGAAAGATATGTATTTTTGTAAAGGCCTTCTATAAATAAAAAACTATTTTTAATTTTTGTTAATAAAAGAAAATTTAAAAATATTTTGAAATTTAATTTGATAAAATGAAAATAATTTGTTTTATTTATAATGTAATAATTATCATAGGGTGAAATTTTGGGATTTTTCTGAGAAACTTAATTTTTGGATGAATAGTGAAAAGTGCCAATTTTTAATTCAAAACTACTTTTAATTCAATTTATTTATATAGTAAACATATATTTTAATTATATTTAAAAGTTTAAATACGTAATTTCATTATCATATAATCCAATATTTTTCATTAGAACCATTTCCATATTTAATTTTATATAAATACTTTACAAAAATTTTCTCTTTTTTACAACATAAAACCTGCAGTGTCATCCTGAGAATGGGATTATTTTTTAAATAAATATCTTCTACTACCGTGAATAGAATTTTGAAAAATTGATTTTATATTTGTAATCATCATAATATATATTATCTAATAATTAAAAAAAATTGGGGAAAAATATTAGAGAAGGTGATTAAAATTAATTACATCGGTTAAAAGGTAAATTAGGTCAATAATGTACTAAACCTTAAATATAATATCCAAAAAGTCCTAGAAACATGTCCAAACCCCATTTTATGTACATATTTCTGCCAAAAACGTTTCTTTATTAATTTATGTTTTTGAATTTTTGGGTAATAAAAATGTGCACAACTAACTTGTTTCTAAAAATTCCATGTGAGACCTTTTTCATCCCTACAAAAGGCCACAACATCTACCCATTTCTCAAATCTCTCAAACAATTAAATTTCTACCAAGATATGAAATAATATCATTCTAAAAATCCATCCTTAGACCTTTAATCCTATATTTATTAACAAATCTTCTCAAGGATGCATTTCAGCAGAAACTAAAATGAGTTACCAGATTAAGAGGTAACAACTTCTCTCACCTCATTTCCTTTTTTTTCTCCCCTCCACTCTATTTATTCAAATATTGCGTGAAAAATCCAGTATCCAAAATATACTACTATTTTTTATGAAAATATTTCTTCTTATAAATACACACATATCCATCTAATAGATATTGATCATTATGTTTCTTTGTATGGATAACTGCTACTTTGCAAAACGATGCTTTTTCATTTTTCATTTACCACCTATCATGGTGACCATTAAGATATAACCCCAATTTATATATGATATATATAATAGTAATTATGTATTAAATATTATTTATTCCTTTTATAATTCACATCACTTTACTTTTCATTTGGTGTTAATTTGATAATGTCAGTTGAGGAACTATGGACCACCGCCCCCTTAAAACAATGTGATTCGTTCACACACCAAATGGAATGTATTAAGGATATGTTTAATGAAATTATGTTATATATGTGATATATTCAAATTAAAATAATAATTATATATATAGACACACACATTTATATACATATGTCAATTGTATAAATTCGTTCAAAATTGCTATAAAAATTGAAATAGTGTTAATTTGTACGTACAACTTACTGTCTAATGGAACAATGTATTCAATTTCATACTTATTTATGGTATAAATTATTATTATATACATAATATGGATATAAATTGTATTTAAATCATGATTCAAATTCTGGACTCATTATATTAGTATAAAGACTTGTGATATAAAAAATTATGTCAAATGCAAAGAACAATGTGAATATTACCCAAAGTTAAACCTTAACATTGGATCATCAACAAGAAAATAAAATAAGGAAATAATAAAACCATATTTGGTCATATATATAATATTATTATTATATAAAATATTTTTAATCAACTTATATTTATTATACATGAATCTTTTAAGAGTTCAAAGGGAGTCAAGACACAAGGTAAAGGAATTTCATCTCACTTTTAATTTCCTTGAGATACATATCATGTCCATAACTATTTCCTTTTGTGTAGTGTATTACTACACATTATTGTATTCTATTTAAATTATACATAAATTAATCAGTATTCACATGTGCATTTTATTATCATTCTTTCATGGGGTTTAACATTCAAAAGATACATAACTGGTAAAATGTTTTGTCGCAATTTTTTTTCTTCAAGACTCATGTTTTGTAATGCAATGAAACTATTTTTTGTGGTGAATATATTTCAATTTTTAATTAAATTTATTGACTCTTAATATATTCATGATATTCTATGATTCATGTAATTTAATTTACTTACATGGATAATATTAACACAATATACAAATTTATAAGAGTTTATTGATACAATCTCATGGCTTTTCCAGATTTTTTAGGTTTATTCTTATTTTGATGAAATGTTATTATACATATCTCAATAATATTCATGTGTTTCCTTCTCATTAGTTATTTCATGATATACCCTTGTGTTGGTACCAAATTCTACTCTTTATTACATAATATAGTTAAGAAAGTGATTTTCTAAAAACCTGAAATTATATTCTCTTTAGTGGGAAATCCATCTTTTCTAAACAATGATAGCAAGAATATTATACTATTATCCTATAATAATTAAATGTAATTTTTCTATTTTTCTCTTGTAAAAATATATTTATGGTAAAATTCATATCACTTTCTGAACTAGGTAATTTTCTATCCTTTTTACAATGAAAAAATAATCTTCTTTTGACCTCATATGACATGTATTGATTTACCCATTGTCATTTCTTGGAAGCTCCCTATTCACTTTTAAATGGTTAATGTTTAAGAAAATGTTTTTAGAATATATTTTCAAAGTAAATGGCTTTCAAAAAAAATTCAAGCTACTTTAGTAATTTTTTATTTACAACATCTTTCAAAACATTTTTAAGATTTTTTTCTAATTTTTTAAAGTGTTTTTAATGAATAATGGGTTTACAATGTTTTGAAGCATGTTTTATAAGTCTTAGAGGAAAAGGGTTATCAATATTTTTTCATGAATTGTTTATAATTTTTCAAAATATATTCTATGAAAAATATTTTAAAATGGTTATTTAAAAAAAATACTTTTTCATAGAAGAAATGTTATATCGCTCCGGAAATGATTTTTTTCAAGATATTTCAAAATTATTTTTCGTATAAGAGAATATATGTTGATGCTACACAAGCCAATATAAAGGTTCCATTCATGCCCTTTCTATGAATGGTTTACTCTTAAAGTCATGGTCTTTATAAACCCCATTTCATTTTAATGGGTAATATGTAATGGAAATCCATTACTATTTCATAGGCTATGATTTTGGTGAAATGGTTATGAAACATGTAAATTTTACATAGGTTGTGATATGTTTACATGTTTCTAATACCAATTTAATTTTTTTGGTTATGATATTCTTATTTATGATCTTTCAGAATATGTATGTATGATTTCATTAGGTTACGGATGGGAACTATATCTCCCTCCAATGAATTGGGTATACATTTATATCGCATTAGATAAACTAAGATTGTATTAGTAGTTAATATAGACATATATGTTGGCCATGAGAGTGAAAAATGACTACTAAGATGGTATGAGGAGTAAAATCATGCTATTATGATGGCCATGGGAGTGAAAAACATATAAAATTATTGAATGGAGAGTGAAACCATACTACAAATATGGGAATGGAAGTGATGGCTTGGAAACTTTTGAAATAACTATATGCTTATGTTATTTCCACAATTCCATGTCTTACTCCTATTTTATTCTTTCATGGATTATGTCCTTTAATTAATTTTTATTCATGTCTTATGAGCTACCAGGTTTTATGTCATAATTAATGCATTTGATCATTGATATACAGGGTATGATATTTTATTTTTATAATCACATTCTCATACGCTTATACTAATGTTTACAAAAACATGACTCCCTTGTTTTCCAATAACTAAGGATTTGATCTTACCCATTTTTATGTTTCCTTCCCATGGTTATGAAGATATTAATATTGTTTACGTGTCTATGAAGGTCTGTAGTAAACAATAACCTTATTGGAAATAAGGTAGCTCATCTGTGTATTAGTGTTTATGTTTCAATATATCCAAAAGCACAATACCAACTACAGTCATTATGTGTCTATTTTTATAATGATTATATATTCCAAAAAAGAAATGTAATGTTAATGTTTTGAAAATTGAAGGTCTATATAATGGGTATCAGAGAATTTAATAGTTAACATATAGAAACTATGACTATAATACCATAGTGATAACCCTGAGGACATGTCTAAAGGATAATTCTATGGATAATGAAAAGTATAGGAAAATGTCCTTTAATTTTGGTGAAGGATATAGTGAGCGGTTTCTGAGAAATACATCCCTTCCTAGATACTACAAGTGCAAGTGGATCCAATAATAATGTACCAAAGGGGTAACAATATTGACAAGATGTTTTGTTCTTGACATGGGGTAATATAGTACCTGATAAAATTCCTTTTTCACACTTGGTTTGACACTCCCAGCGTAAATTCTTTGGGAATTAAAAAACTATTCATGAACAATTAAGAAGGATTTAAATATAAGATATCTATAAAAATTATAGGGTAAAAAAATGTGTCAGAGATTATGAAAGGTGTCATTATTTATAAATAATATATATAATTATTTTTATGGATATGTGGTTTTTTACTATGATAAGTAATGCCCACACTATGCTTCTAGTTTTCGTCAATTACAGGAACCGGAACGAATAGGATTAATGTTGAATTTGATGGAATATTTTTTGATGAGTAATAAAGAGGGATGATCACTAGTGTGAAAGATGTTAGGATCATGCCTAATTAGTTTTCACAGAACATGATTAATAATTTTTACCTTCACCAACTCTCAGACTCACCATGGAAGGGAAATAAGGAGGTCCCTATGATTTTGGGTAATGGAGACCATGGAAGAAATAATATTTGGTTTCCTTTCTATCAGAAATGTGGAACTAATACCCTAACACAATGTCCTAGTGGAACAATAAGGTATATTGATTGTAGAAAAGAATGATACAAAACAATTGACTACATGGTAAAAATTAGGTGTTTGGTTAACAAAATGTATAGAAATTTCAGCCTCCCTAAGTCTTGATAAAAGGATAAGAGTTTTAATTGTGGTGAAAATTGTCATTATGAAACCCAATGTAGCAAGAGTAATGTTCCAGAAGAGAATCAGCAAGGTGGTGCGAGTAATGGTAACATTGTATATGATGATGAGACTACAAGTGAAATTTGAAAGAAAATAGGTATTATTGTTAATGGATTAAGGATGAATTAATCAAAGTATTTATGTATTTGGATTAAAAAGTTGTGAATGATTAAATAAAAAAGGATTGTTCTGATTTTGTTTTTTCCCAAAACATTTATATTTTTTTGTTTGATAGGTGAACTGATTTAATGAAAAATGATATTCTGACTAAGGTAAGGTAACCCTTAATATTTTTTTCTGACAAGATAATGTTGTATGGATAATGATATATGTGATATTAAAAAGTAAATATTATAATATATATTACCTTGGAACTAATTAAAGACTTGTTTATAAGTGGTTTGTTCTATCACTGATAAATTTTACATCATTTTTGGATTTAAGGAGTAAATATTATATACATTGGAATGATGAATCATGTATGTTTTCCAAAAGGATTTATGTTAATTCAATATAATATATGATGATGGTATTCACAAGTTTAGAAAGTAACAACCAAGAAATACTTTTTTTATACAGGGGAATCAATCAAAAACTAATTTCATGACACTATTTCTAATGTTTTTTATGTTCATCTTTGAGAAGGGTTATAAGGTTAACCGTTCATGAAAACATTAAGTTAAACATCATAGGAGCTATTGGAGCACTGATCAGGAGTTCAAAACCTTGGTAAAATGAAAAATTAGTGATTAAACATATTTCAAGGATATCCATCTTATATACTATATTAGACTACTTTAAAAAATTCATCATGTTTGTCAAGGGGCAACCAATCAAGTATATCAAGGTCACGGGTCATGAGACCATGAACAAAGGTCGATAAAGGTTTCACAACCAACCACTAGCCTAATTTATTTACTAGTTAATGTATAATTATTTTTTGAATAAATATTTATAATGAACTAGATGTGTTACATTTTATTTTTAATGCCTATTAATTTTTTAAAGAGACAAGTAGTTTGAATTTTTATTTCATTATGGGGATTTAGATCCATTAAAAGCATATTTGAGTGATTTATTCGTCCAACTTAATTTCTTGACATTAATTCCATGAGGTAATTGATTTGTTTAAAAAATTAAATGAAAACCCCCTGAATGAAATTTATTTATATAAATTTATCATGAATTACCCTATTTTATTAATGTGATCAAAAAAATTGTTCTCCCAATACATTAATTTTCATTGAACTTGAAGCCTTTTCAATATAACTGATTTATGAATTTTAGGACCACAAGTATCCTTTTATCATTAACATGTTTATTATTGATGACCTTAACAACTCTTTATCAATATTTATAATTTTTGTCCATGTCCAATATTCTATCCCAACCCATGTTCCCTTATGTGTAAACCCATTAATATGTTACTCTGGGAAACCGTTATGGTTACAAATTTCCATTTTAAAGGGATTTTTTGTATCCTTTTTTTTAATGAGGGTTTCTATGAATGAAACATTCATGTTTTAAAACATTAATAACCTAGATGAATCTTGAGAGTGAAATTTATAATAAGTAAGGTAGAATGTAAATCCCTTAGTTTTTTTGGATATATTTTTTGTCAAATAATTTAAAATATTCATCTTGTAATTCACTAACTTTATTACTCCTTTAATACAAAAAAATAAATTCATACATTACAAGAAACATCGACTTGTGGTACATTACACAAAATATTGAGTTGGAATACGATACATGCAACACTGAGTTGGCGTACGGTACACGCACCACTGAGTTGTCATACGATACACAAAACTCTAAGTTTCTATGAAACATAATTTTATTATTTAAATAATATAATCATATCATATCCATTTAAAATATTCATACGAATAGTAATAATAACTTTCCAAATATATTCTACCATTTATTTATATACATAAACATTTTGATAATGAAATATTTGATTTTTGGTAATGTACTTATATATCTAAAAATATTATTTTTAATGTCATAATAAAATAATTTTTAGACACATTTAGAAATTTAATTTGATCAAATAAACCTAATATTTAATTTATAATTTCAAAATTATCTTAGGATGAATTTTGGGGTTTTTTTGAGAAACTTCATTTTTAGAGGAATATTGAAAAGTTATTATTTTTAATTCAAAACAACTTTTTAATTCAATTTATTTATAAAGATAAAATATATTTTAGTATTATTTATATTTTTAATTAGATATTATTTTTATCATGTACTCAAATTCTGTTCATTGGAACTATTTCCACATTTAATGTGGACATAATGACTTAACAAATGTTTGAAAATTTTTACTATAAAAACCCACAATGCCAGCCTGACTATGAGATTATCTTTTAAAATTAATTTTACCACTTCAATGATTAGAATTTTTCAAACTCTATACCATATTTGGAATATCGATAATTTATAATATCTAATATATTCAAGTTTTTTTTTGACAAAAAATATTAGTGAACTTTATTAAAATTAATTACATGTGTAAAGAGAAAAAATAAGTTAATAAAATACTAAACCTTAAATACAAGACCCAAAAAGACCTAAAAACATGTCCAACACCGATTTTATGTGCTTATTTCATCCATAAACCATCCATTATTTAGTTTTTATGGTTCGGTATGTATTTTTTAATGTAATAACATGTTCACCTAAAACATGATTCTAAAAATTCAATGGGAGTCTTTTTTCCTACCCTATAAAAGGCCACCAAGTCAACCCATTCCTCGCACCTCTCAATCCTTTTATGTTTTTAAAATATATTCCTATTACCATTCCAAAATTCCTCCCTTATCACTTAAATCCTACATCTTTTCATAAATATTCTCAAGGAGGCCTTTCGGCATAAACCTAAAGGAGTTACCAGATTAAGAGGTAACGTCTTCTCTTAAGATCGTTTTATTTATATTAATGCTTCACCCCCTCCACTATCTTTATTCCATTATTGTGTGAAAATGGTATTATCCAAAATATAATGGTATTTTTTTATGAAAATTTTATAACCTACACATACACACACCTCCATATTATGGATATTGGTCATACTATTTTTTGTATATGGAAAACTACTACCTCACGAATTGATGATTGTTTTTTTTTATTTACCACATATCATAGTGTCTATTATGATAAAAAAATATATTTATGTAGTACATATATAATATTTAATATTTATATAATCATCTATATTCTTTTACAACACACATCAATTTACATTACAATTGGTGTTAATATGATAACCTCGTTTTAGAAATTGTGGACTATCTCCCCCTCAAAGAGATATGATTCGTTCACACACTACATGGAATATATTGGGGATGGGTTTAACGAAATAATCAGATATATATGATATATTAAGGGAAAATTAAAAATTATATACATATATATATCATTTATATACATTCTTTCAATACGATAATAAAAAACTGAAACATCATTCATGCGTACGTACGACTTACTGTCTCCATTAATGGTGTATTCCATTTCATACATAATTATGATATAAATTATTATAATATAAATATAATGGATATAAATGATATTTATGTCATTATTTAACTCTATAATCATGATATAAGTATAAGGACCAACAATATAACAAATTAAGACACATGTAAAGAACAAAGAGAATATTACCTGAAGTGAAACCCAGACCTAAGATCATTAACAAGCAGGTGATATATGGTAATAGTACAAACATATATGGTAGTAGATATAATAATATGATTCTTTAAAATATTTATAAAAAACATATATTTATTATATAGTTATCTTGCATGAGTTATGAGAGAGTCAAGACATAAAGTTAGAGGATTTCATCTCACTTTTAATTTCCATGTGATACGTGTTATCGTCACCAATAACTAAATTGTTTTCATTTATGGATATTCCATTATTTTATTATATATATATCTTATATTTCGACGTAATTTTATTCAAATTTACATTTTAATATCCTTTTTCCATGGGGTTTAACATTCAAATGTTTCCAAATGGGTAAAATGTTTTGTCACAATTTTCTTTCTTTGAGGCTCATGTTTTGTTATGCACCTAAACACTTTTTTGAGGTTCATATATTTAAATTTTTTCATTAATTATCATGAATATAAAAATATTCATGAATTATCATGAATATTAAAATATTCATGATATTATTTTTTCCATTTAATTTTCTTTTCATACATGGAGAGTAAGAAGCCAATATACCATGTTTTAAAAGATTATTGACACAGTCTCATTGCTTTTCTAGATTGTTAATGTTTATACTTAATTTCAGGAAATATTATGATCAATATCCCAATAATATTAATGGGTTTCCTTATACTCTTTTATTTCATGATATACTCATGTATTGGTACCATATTATACTCTTTGGTACAAATGATTGTCAAGAAAGTGTTTTTAAGAAAGCCATACGTTACACTTTCTTTGATCATAAATATATGTTTTATAAAATGGTATTACAATAATATTATACCATTATCCTAATATATAAATATATATAATATTTTTTACCATTTTTGTCTTATACCAACATATTCAAGGGAATCTTCTTGTTTCTTTCTTAACAAGGCATTTTTCTATAATTTTTACAGTGATAATGGAATGGTCTATTGACCACGAAAATCATTTAAAGATTTACCTGTTGTCATTTCAATGAAGAACCATTTGTATTTTTAAAAGTTTAATCTTTAATAATTTTATAAAATATATTTTCAAATAAAATATTTTTCAAAATCATTTCAAGATACACTTATAACTTTTCTAGTATAGTGTTTTTCAAAATATTTTCAAGCTATTTTTATTATCCTTCAAATGTGTTTTCTATGAAAAATTGTTTTAAAATGTTTTTATAGGTATTTTATATGCTTTAAAGAATAATTTATTTCAATATAATTTCATTCCTTCATTATAAGTATTCATGGTATTTTATAATAATAAAAATTTTAAATTGTTTTTTTGTATTGAAAATCCATTTTCAAAGAAGAAATTATTTATTCTTTAATAAAAGTTTTCTTATTTATATTTCAAAATTATGGTTCGTCTAAGATGACATCTATTTATATTAATCATTTCAATATAAAGGTTTCTTGTGTATCTTTTCTCTGAATTTTTTAGTCTTAATGTTATGGTATTTATGAAACCCATTTCTCATTCATGGTTACTTTGTAATTGAAATCCATTACTATTTCACCAATTATACATTTAATGAAATGAATATGAAACATATAATATTTTCATAGTTTGTGATATGTTTACATGTTTATGATAACCATTTCATTTCATGGGTTATGATATGTTTATTTATTATCATGTGGTATGTGTATGTATGATTTCATTAAGTTATACGTGTTACCTATATCTCCTTTTAATGCATTGGATAATGTTTAATATCTTATTAGATAATCTAAGATGGTATTGGGACAGAACCATGACTACAATGATGTCTATGGGACTGAACTGTGACTACTAAAATGGAATGAGGAGTGAACTCATGCCACTATGATGGACATGGGAGTGAACCAGTACTATTATGATGGTATGGGGAGTAAACACATACAACTAAGATTTTCATGGAAGCGATTCCTTGTATATTATTGAAATCATTATAATCTAATGTGTTTTCCACAATTCCATGTCTTACTCCTATGTTATTTATTCATGGCTTATATACCTTACGTACTTTTTATTCATTTATTATGAACATCCAATCATTATTCCTTGATTCATGTATATGATCTTTGATATGTAGTGTATGATCTTAAATTTTCATGATAACATTCTTATACCCTTATGAGCATGTTTACGCTTACATGTCTCCTTTATTTTACCCTTACTGGGCTTTTGAGATCACCTTTTTATGTTTCCTTCCCATGTTTTTGAATATATTTATTTTGTTTTATGTTTCTAAGTACGGTGCTAGTCATGAAGAACCTAGTGGGGGATAATATAGATCACAATGTAATAGTGTTTATGTTTCCATTTTTTCAAAGGCACTATACCAACTACAGTCTTTAGGCGCCTCTTTGTATATTTCATAAGTATTATGGAAAAGTTATGTAATGATAATGTTTTGAAAAGAGCGTATTTATATACAAACTGATACTTAAAATCAGTAGGATAAGTTAATGATGAAAACTAAAGTCCATACAGATTTTGGATGAGCTATTTTGGCCTCAGTAATAATCATTGTGTTTTATATATAATATATTTAATAGAGAATTTCCAATGAAAAAGGGATTCCCGAACGTTGTTAGACTACGTTCCAATTTTCAATGACTATGTTGTATTGATTATTTATTCGAATGATATATCAATTTATTTTAGAAAACATTTTTTTCCCTTTTATAAAATTTTCACCCATAACTATCTAATAATAATAATAACACTAAAAAATTTAGAAATTGTAAATTAATATATGGAAACCCATAACAATGTAAACGAAATTTATACTTAGAACACATTTTCCTTTACCATTATATCCAATATTATACTTAAAATTACATAATAAATATATTATTTACTTATTTCATTTTTTAACGTCATTATGTATAGATATATTGAATCATACCCTACACACTAAGTATTATAGACAATTGTTTGCGAGGATATATGGTGGAATGTTTTTATATGGGTCAAGGTGTGTAGAACCGGACATTATCATTACATTACATCACCACCTACTATCAAATCATATATTTTTTTTATTAAAACATTTCTACATATGATTTTCTATTTTTATAAAATCAATTACTAGATTCCCTCTCTAAGAGATAGATACATTAGATTCACAAATTACTCATACCCAAGGGGGAGATGACCATCGCCCAAGAAGATGTGGTATTTATGATTTTTATTCTTATTTAGTGTGTTCCAATGATAGGTCTCACCAATTTAGACTGTTCTTTTTTGGTGAATTTGTTATTAGTATAATACATTTAAGGAGATGAGATAGATATAAATGTAAATCAGCTACGTATGGGAAAGATTATTTTGAACTTATCCATTCAATAAATGATATGGATGTGATGAGAGTCACACTCTATATATGTATATATATTTTATGGCTCATTATGGGGTTATACTCTCTTTTTAACTTTAGTATGTATTCATACATGGTGTATCTAGGTCTAATTAAGGAATATGAACAAGGTAGAAGATAAATTTTTGCCTCTACGATCTTGGAGTAAATGCATATATTATTATAGAGTTATGTCATTCAGATCATAGTGATCATGGGGAACATGAAATTTTTATTAAAATGTGAGAATATGAGAACACTCATATATTATCCACTGTAATTATTGTTCTATATTATCTGATAGTTTTTCCTTATGAAAAAAAAATTTGGACACCATTAGGACCACATTGTTTGGATATGATGTATAATTATGACCATCATATGTTCAGATCATTGGATGTAAAAGAATTTGAAATTGTATCCATGGGATATATCAGGGATCAATGTATAGGCACTATTAGTTATTCTCTTTGACAGTAGTTGGTTCTTCAGATGTGCATACATATAATAAAATCATGTGAGGTATAGAATGTTACTAATTCTTTGATAATGAATTATCTATCAATAATAATCCATAAGTGTTCATTATTGAAAGCATTTGAGGTCAACAGTTTCACATGCGATCACCGGTAAAATTAATTTTGGAGTCATATCCATGAATATGGGATAATGGTGTGAAAAAACCAACCAAAAAAGTATTCCAATAAAAGGAATTGTGGAATGAACCTGAATAAAAATGTCTACCATGGAATAGGGCATAATATTTTTATAGCATGTAAATAATTATGTAATTAAATATTAGTAAATTTGTTTTCTATTTATTTTAATTATTTATGTATTTTTTAGTATAAATAATTCCCCATTGTTCGTTTGTAGGAAAAAAGTATTAATCACATTTTATTTTCATGTATTTATTTACTTATTAATGTAATTTAGTTGAATATATTATAATATCTCAAACTTCAGTTGTGTATGTTGTTTCTATTGAATTTTTAGTGTGAGGTAGACTTTGTTTGGTAGGAAGTGTGTATTGACTTTCTACATCTAGTAATCTAAGTCTAAGGTAAAGTGCTTTTCTATTTTTTAATTTTATAATATTATGGTCTATTCATGAACATACAATTCATCTATTTATCATACTACTGGTGTTATATGAGTATTACAATTCAACAGTTTTTTGTGGTTCAGTTCCCAAACAAGTTGAATCATATGTTTCATTTTCACCACATGGTTTTCACAGAAGTAGCAGTATAATATCTGAAATTAGATGAAGGAATAATCTAGATCGAAATATTTGATCGAATGGAATTTTTATTTTGTAAAATGATGATTGAATTCCATTTGATTCTGAAGTACATAGATGTCTAATTTTCTATGATAAAACCAATGTTGTTTGATAAAGTGGAATGAAAATTCCTGGATAATAATTCAATGGTATTGCTATGAATTTATTTAGTGAGAGATATTTGTATTTACAATTCAGTGATGAATAAAAAAGGATAAGTTAAGAGGATATTAGAAAATATATATGAAAAACTGATGGCCTTGATCAATGATTTCATGGAGTGACATTTGTTTGAATTATGGTCATTAGAAAGAGCACTAGTAGAAAATTATGTGAATGACTTCAACAAATATCATGGGAAGATATAATAAGAAATGTCAATTTCTTGATACCGAATTGGAATTTTACTAGTTTTATTCACATCGATAGAGCTAGGATGTAATGGTTACTATAGTTGGTAACTCCATTGAAAAAACAGATTGGTTATTTGATGATATCATAATTCTAACAATAAATGAATAAAATTATTGTAGGGAAGTTCATGAACCTTTTTCAAGTTTATTTAATATCTATATAAGGGTTAGTTTGCCCCACTGAAAGTCAGTTTATCATAAGAATTTGATGGATGGAATGTATCATGAGGGAAGTTGAGGTAAGTCAACTGGTCTTGGAATAACCTGCTAGAAATTGGGGATGAATAGAAATTCCAAGTAGGATTTCTAAATTCATTAAGAGGGAAACAGAAGTACATAAAAATTAAAAAAGAAATTAGATTCTATCAATACAGCTGAAGTTAATAATTTTTGGTTGTTAAGAATGAACACAATGTTAAATTCATGGGTGGTGGAATTTTTAGAATCTTTCCATTCAACTGGAGCTCAAATATCCATTTCCAACTATATATATTGGAATTTAGAAAATCACAATTTTTAAGATGGTTAATACCTTTTTTTAAAAACTATATTTCAAAATATCAATGATGAATGGAGGATTCCTAAGACTATTTAAAGTTTGTAAAATATATGTCCATAGGAGAAATCATATATCTATTGGATAAATGGATATTGTAATGCCCCGAACCCATTTACATAGAGCTAGTGCATTATCTTAATACATTGGGATGATTACAAGGAATCAAATTCTGAACGACTGATCAGTTTAGATGTCTTGGAAAATAGATTACATATTTGAACATTACATTACAATTTATAAAATAAAATAGAACATAAGTAATATTTTTGATAATTCCATTATTCCTCTAGCTTAACCGTTCTTATCCATCATAACACACTTCTTCACATCCTGGAAAAAATAAAACATAAGAAAGAGGTGAATTCAGATACTCAATAAGGATAAACAATATAACAGAAACTATCATAAATAAGAATAAACATTTAAGGAAATGTATAATACTAAAATAAGGGCCTTTTAAACTTAAACATAAACATAATATGAAAATGATTAATCAAATAATTCCATTTACTTATTAACATAGATACTCTACTAGTTAAATAATCACATATAATATCAATAGCTAATTTCATAATTATGGAATGCATAATGTCGGACATTATAACCACATAGTCAATGCCTCATACCAATACTAAAAAATAAATACTTTTTCAAGGCCTTGTGCCAAGACACTAGATTGTCTCATAATACCTACCAATGCATCAATGATCTATATTGGGCTCCACTCGTCAATTACTAATTCAAATGAAAAAGGTTAAAACATAACATAAACATTCGTATTAAAACTAGCATATGAAATGTTAATACTATAACCATAAACCATTAATGGTATAAAAATTTTCTCATCCATAGTCAAAACATATCATAACTCATTCAATACAATATAAAAGATTTTATTATAGTAAATCAACCTCAATCAAGAATACTATCCAATAAAGAATTTTGATATAGTTGAAAATAATCAATAAAACTCTATGAGAGAAATACCCCTTTTAATGAAATAATTTAAATGTCACACAATTTATAAAGGATTTAATTTTAAAGATATTTTTGAATCAAAATTTTTCCATATAAACTTTTAAACATTTTAATGAAATTAACACTTTAAAACCATCATTTCAACAAAAAAAATCCTTAAAAATCATTTTGAAAACATTGACATTAATTTTATGATTTAGAAAAATAAATCTATAAAAAACATTTAAAATAATGATATAGTTTCAATATAACCTTCCATAAAAACATTAAATATTCCTTTTTAAAAACATTTTAATAAAATAAGAAACATTTATGATAATTATTTCCCCGTACAAACATTCAAATAAACAATCTTGGATAATAATGAAATTGGGGGAAATAACCTTTACCTTGTAATTTCCTTAGGTCGAGGGTATGTTTAACCTATTGTATAATTACCATAGTATGCTATTAAATTATACCAGAGCCATATTCATATTAATTATATCATACTTTATTCATTTATGGATTTATAATACCCCATTTAATAAAAATTTCAATGTTAAAATAACATTTCAGGTAATAATCGATTTCCCTATCGTACATGTTTTATCTTGTTATTAATGATCATATTACTTATATAATGATTTTAATTTCATCTAGAATATAAAACATTATTTATGTATATATATATATTCATAAAAAAAATTGTATAATAGATCGATATATGAAATGAAAAAAACACCATTTATAGAGACTGTATGTCGTACGTATGCAAAAACTATGTTTCCATTTTTCATATCTTATTAAATGAAAGTACATGAAGAAGATATATGTGTATATATATATATATATTCCAATAGAATTATTATGTCAGATATTAAATGCTTAATAATAATATATATTTTTAAAATCATTGTTGAATGGTGAAAGTGGAAATGAATCTTATCGCATAGTGGAGATGGAAAGCTGTACGTATGCAAGAGAGACAATATCATTCTACTGATGGGGAAAGAATATTTAATTGGATTTTATTTTATATATAAATAATCATTAACATGTTATATTCATTTTCTATTTCAATTATACTCATTCTTATTCCCATCCAAATAATGAAGTGTTGAATAACAAAGTACGGCAGGACGTGGAGACGGTAAGTCATACGTAAGCACTTATGGTGACTTTTTAATTCATAGGATGGATTAAATAATGAATACGGTTGAAAAATATTTATAATAACATCTCATTATATATAAGTTACTGATGTTATTATTTTATTTTGTAAAAAATAAAAGAAAGTTGTTGTGGAAGAAGAAATGAACTTTGAATGAGGTGACGATGTAATCACCTATTCATCGAGTTCTTCTTGTTGATTTGATCAAAAGGGATCCTTATGTTTGATGCTGGTCAATATAATGCCACATTTTTTAATTAAGGGTAGTTGATAAGATATTTTAGCATTGGATGGTTGAGGAAAATGGCTTTGGCGTTGTGATTTTGAGAGAAGGGGAAGTACACTTATATAGGAGAGGTGACAGTCACTTTAGGAAAAGCTTGAAATATTATTTTATTATTATGTAATTTTTGTTTTATAATGACTCCAATTGGATTTATTTCTAGGATAAGGTTGTTATAGGTCAAAAAATCTCAACCATTATGTTTTAGAAAAGTTTAGGTCACCATATTAACCTTATCTTTTAGTTTTAACTCTTAGTTAAATAGTTTATCTTTTACAATGTCTTCTTGTATTTTTATATTACTTGGTTAATAAAAATACTATAAAATGGAAAAATAACCTAAAGTGATTCATTCATAACATATAGTCATTATATAAGTCCTTTGTCAAAACCAAAGATTTTTTAGAATATTATATCATTTAATAATATATAATTTTTTTAAAAAAACTCATTTATCTCACTTTTGACACTATTTAGTATTAGGCTTTTGTTAAAGTCAAAAAAAACTTGATTACATCAAAAAAATATAATATATCAACCCTAAAATGTCATATTAACCAATAAAATTAATGGAATGTATCAAAAGTCTCAATTAAAATTTGTTTGGATATTTATAATATCAATTATTTTAATCATTCACTAATAAGGTAATTACTGCATCATCATTGTGTCATAAATTAATTTAAATATTTAAAGTATAAAAATTATAAATAAAATACCATGAATTAGGAAATCATTTTAGCTTTATAATAAATATTTATAGTATAATCTGTAACACCCCAGGTAAATAAAGAATATGACATTTTTATATTTATCCATATTTGTGAATAAAATGTCAATATTAATTTAAATGGAACGCTATATTCGATGGCCTACCCAATATACAATAATGAGTTCCTTTGAAATCTTCCGTTGCACTCTAATAAAAAAATAATATTATTTTAAATGGTAGTTAACGCCTAGCCGTTGTATTGAAATGAATGAATAGAAATAACTAAAATATTATTATATATGTTTGTTAAATATTTTTACTTTTATCCAATAAATTTTAGAGGCTTAAAATACAAATGAATCCCATCTTAAGCATTGAATACACTAGTATTTTTAAAAGATTATTTTACTACCTTTTGATGGAAAACTATTTTTTTAAATTAATCTTTTGAAAATTTTATAAGCTATATTTTTTAAGATAAACATATTATTTTTGATTGGGACATTGAAATTTACATTGGGTTAATTTTTTTTTATTTTTCTGAAAAAGTTCAATTTTTAACGAA
Source organism: Viscum album (assembly GCA_963277665.1). NCBI lineage: Eukaryota > Viridiplantae > Streptophyta > Magnoliopsida > Santalales > Viscaceae > Viscum > Viscum album. Next base: position 574,985,112 of record OY728151.1, read on the forward strand.
TAGTGAAAAATGTTGTATTTTAGTTCAAAACCTCTTTTTAATCTAATTTATTTATATGATTATATTATATTTTGAATTGGTTTTAAAGTAAAATTAGAATATATTTTTACCATTTTATCCAATAGTGGTTGATAGAATTAATTTCACTTTGAAATCGGACATAAACTAGTGTCAATCTTTTGAAACATTTTGTTTCATAAAAACACGCTATTTGTTTTGACAGCCAAAATTAATTATTAACTTAATTAATGAAACTTATATGTTTTTAATTTTGTAAAATAGACATCATTTTTGAATTCGGAATATCAAATATAGCTTAGGGTGAATTTTTTATAATTTTCTGAAAAACTTCAATTTTTGATGAATAGTGAAACCACTAAGTGGTACTTATAAAAACTGATTTTCCGTTTAAATGAAATTCTTCCACCATTGTGTTTTGAATTTTGAAAATTCGACATACATGGTTATCATTATGAAGTAAAATTTGGTTCAATGGGATTAAAATAATTTTTTGGTGAATAGAAACTCATTAAGTTTTTAATCGCGATTAGAGGTAATTAGTGTAGTTTGAGGTAAGAATAATGTTTTAATAAAATGAAATGACCTTGACACATGTCCTACCCACAATTTATGTGTCATGGCCGACCATGAAAATCCATGGGTCAACTTGGGAACCCCATGGAGCCACTTTGGTTGGAAAATGACATAAATACCTTTTCATTTAATGATAAAGTAAAAATGACACAAACATGAGATATTTTACTAAAATAATTTTTACATGGGGTTATACAAGTCATATATTTTACTATAAATAGTAATTGGAAAGATAAAACAATTTCCTATATCATAGTATTTTTTTTATAAATTTTAGACATTAAATAAATATATTATTTATGACATCATGATGATGCAGCGATGACCACATTATTTAATAATTTAAATAAAATGGAAAGATAATGTAATATCTAAGACCTACACATGTACAAAACCTATTGGATGGGTGTATTTCAAACCCTTATCACATTATCCACGAATTATGTCAATGTGGGACCTTTTAAATCCGAAACTCATTTTCAAATAAAGTAACATTTGTTTACTTTTCAAGAGTGCCCCTCCTCTCCTCTTATAAAAGGCCCCCACCTCTACTTTCTTACCCACACCTCTCAAGCCATTGGTTTGGCCATCCTCTTCCCATTACAACTCTCCAAATCCCTCTCTAACTCCTTGAAGCCTCACTTTGGGCTGAATCCTTTCCAAGGAATCCTTTGAGCTCAAATTAAAGGAAGTTACCCGATTTAAAGTTAATGTCTTCACATGTGTCCTTTTGTTTTATTTTGCTTCTCCGACCCCCTAAACACTTTTTATTCATTTATTTTGTAACAAATAAATTATCTTCAATATACTAGTATGTTTTTATAAGAATTATTGGAGATACACTTACACACACCTACATCTAATGGTTAGAGAACATACTATTTTCGTGGATGGCGAATTTCTGCCCCCCGAAACGATGATTGTTCAACATTCTTCTAACACCTTCAAAGGTGGCCATTAAGATGAAACTATATTTTTATATGATATATAATATGTTTATGTTTTACTTAAGCTTCTGTATTTTTCATTTATGGCATACCTTTATTGTTTCCATTATGGGTAAACGTGATATCTTCATTTAAGGAAGTGCGGACTACCGCCCCCTCAAAGTGATTTGATTCGTTAATACCATATGTGGTACGTATAAAGGATATATTTAATGATATTATATATGAACCATACTGGAATTAAAATACTATTATGTATCATTATTTTATAATTCCATTAAATATGAAATAGAAATGGAAGTAGTGTTCATGCGTACGTACGACTTCATTTCTTAACTCTAAATGTTATGTATGATTATAAATGCATGAATATACTGGACATATATGATATATATGATATCTAAATCATGAATACAACTCTGGATATAATGATCCTTTTTCCACACGAACAATATGTAATTGTAAGAAGTCCACTTTCGACTTAAGAACCAAATATCGACAAAACAAACATCATTAACTTAAATGATTACATAATGTTTATGACATGGTAATAAGTGATATAAAAGGAATAATGAACTTGAAAAATGTTCTTAAGGAATTAGAAATTAACTCATGTTTATTATTCCAGAGATTAAATAACGATCGAGTCAAGTCGGACCCGAGGTAAGGGATCCTACTCCACTCTTTCTTTTTATGTACACTCTTTTATGTCATTCCTTTTAAAGCTCATCTTTCTTGTTATTGGGATGTTCTTTTATATTAATCTTACTGTAATTTTTATTTTAATGTGATGAGAGACTCTATTGTCTCTCATCAATCCATTTTGGAAGTTCTGAGTGGCACCGTTAGTCTGCTGAATTTTCGTAAGAGATCTAACCTCTCTCTTTCTTTTTAAGTACTCTCCTTTACGTCACTTATTTTAAGCTCCTATTTGTTATGTTAGGGGATGTTATTCTATATTACTCTTTCTATAAACAATATTTTAATATTATTAGATACTCTATTTTATCTCATCAATACATTTTTTTATGTTTTATGTGGCACCGTTAGGCTGCTGAGTTTTCGTAAGAGATTTTTCGTCTCACTTTTATTCCCGTGAGATTTATGCTACATTTGCCACAATTTACTTTGAGTGGTGTCTGTATTGCCCATTATTTTACTCATTGTTTAATATAATTTCTTTTATGAGTATTTACATCAATGTTGTATTTTCCTTCTTTCACGAGGTGTATGTTTCGAAAGATACCCATGTCGGTAAGGGAACCTTTCACCCTCCTCTTTTTAAAAGACTTATTTTTTTTGGGTCTTTTAATTTACATATTGTTATGTTGGGATATGTTCTCATATATCCTTATTGATGTAAATTTTATGTCCAACTGATGAGATACCCTTTTTTATCTCTCATCAAATCATTTTAATGTGACGCCGTTAGGCTGTCAAGGGAACTTCTTAACCCAATTTCGATTTCTTTGGGTTCAACATGTAGTTATTGAATATGTCATCCTTTGAATATATGTGAATGACCTTTTATTGTTTTACACTTAATATCCACATATATTAGGTGTATTTATATTTGTCACACATAATTTTGAGATTGATTTATCCTTAATTTAAGGATACCTTCTTTATAAGGGATTTCATCGCATTTTACATTTCTATTGAGACTTCATTGTTGTTATGCACCAATTCACTCTTATATGGTGTATATACTGTCCTTTGGAATATTATATCATGAATCCACTTATTCTCATGATATTATAAAGTTCTGATTAAATGTTATTCCTCAATTATTGTATACAAGTTTCTCTAATTTTGGTAAAACCCCTTTTACCAAAATATCAGTTTAAATGTTTTAATTATTTGTTATTATTAATATATATGTTTTCAAAATTGTTATAAGGATTTATTTATTTGGATATTAATGGTTTAAAATTTTAAAATTTTCAAGATGGTATGTGACACTTTGATTCAAAAATATCTTTATTAAATGTTTTAAATGGTTTTGGAAGTGGTTTCTCTTTGAATGGATTCATTATTTCAATATACTAAAATGTTATATTGTGACTATAATGTGGAAATGTTATGTTTATTTTATGCATGTTTTATGTGATACGTTTATGTTATGGTTCTTGGGCATTGTTATGAAAATGGTTGGTTCCGTGATAAACTAAGGGAGGGTGAGCCCGATATAGCTTTCCAATGAATTGGTTAACACCAAGGAGTGAAACGTTAAGGTTTCTCCGAAGAGATTTTGGGAATATACTGTGGTGGGTATTCCAAACGTAACCAAGAGGGTTACTCTCTATGTAAGAATGTTATGAATGCCTCATGTTACCTTTTATGTCTTATAATTTCTTTTATTTATTGATGATTTGATGAGGTATGTTAAAGTGCCTATATTTTATGGGTGAATTATGATTTCATTCTTATGTATATATGAACTCATGTTTCCTTTCCATATTTTTATAACCCATACTGAGCTTTTTATGCTCATCCCATGTTTTTTGAATTGTTTTTCATAGGTCAAGGGAAAGTTACATGATGTGATGATAGTGTCAAGGATGTGTCAAGAAAGAATCTGTGTTTTATTTTAAATATGTTTCCGTTGATGGGAAGAATGAATACTGTCTTTTATGTAACCACGTTGTTTAAATGTGGAATGTAATGCAAGTTTCATGATCTAATTCTCTAAAACTCTAAACCTGAAAAGATCCCCAATGTGTAATATTGTAATAACTCATGATTAAGTAAGGTTTAAGGCTGGGGCCTTATAGTTGGTATCAGAGGTCGGTTTAGATAACTTTAGAGGTTAGGGTATTCTTTAAGCATAAGTGACATTACCATAATGGTTAGGATTTCAGAAAGAGTCCTAATTTTAGATAAAGTGAATGAGTAAGTATATCTTAGTGTTTATCTTTCTCATTAGTACATGATGGTTTTTTTGATATACTCACACTGACCTTTTTGGTTTTAGTAAATGGCTGGATCTAGCAGGCACCAAAGTAACAGTGGATATGATGGAAACTGTGACAGCTTTTTGAGAAAGCAACTGAATGATATGGGAGATGCAATGAGAACTCTTGTGATTATCCTCAACCAACTATCTGGAGTCATTATTGACCACCTAAACCTTGGTGATTTCTCTAAGGCATCGTATATGCTAGAAACAAATCCCTATGGAAGTACATGTAATAATCATAAAGGTAATTGTGTTCAAAAACCTATGTGTCAAAGATGTGGAAAGAAACACCTAGGAAAATGTTTCAAAGGGACAGAAATATGCTATAGATGTGGAAATGAAGGTCATAAAGCAAGAACCTGTCATGGAAAAAGGAAGCATCCAGTTGACTCAAGGAAAGGGAAAGAAGTTCTTTCTGAGGGATCAATTGAATGTTTTAAATGTGGTGTTCATGGTCATTATGAAAACACAGTTCCTATGAAGAATTTTTGTGAATGGGATCACCAAGATCATAAAAATGTTCGTTTACCAATACCTAATGCCATTCTGAATGAGGATGAAGAAATTTACAATAACCAATCAAAGGTATGGATTATTTCATAACTATTGTTTTCCTATTTTGGAATCTTAGGATATGATTCATGATTTTGTTTGTAGGAAAGAAGTATTTCAGAATAAGTTGGAAAGTAATGGTTAATGGATCATGAAGAATGTTGAATGAGTAAGAAGTCAACATATAAGGTCTCCAAGAGTTATGGTGAAATTTTTAAGAGTATTAAGTCTCTTTTGATAATGGGGTTACATTAGAATACTTTTTATAGTATGTGTAACCCTGATGTTTAATATATGAAAATTTTATTCAAGGAATAGTTATCTGTTCTTTTGTGGACATAGTTATAAAGAACCATTTGGGTTTATATGATCCTTACTTTTGAGGTAATTATGGGTTACTATATGTTATGATGGAAGTGAAAGGCATGAGATTAAATTTTGGTTAAATTATGTTATGGTTATTTTTGATGATTTTATCTCTTTTTGGGAATGATTTGAGAATTATATAGTTTTGGAAAAAGGACAACACGCAGACCGTGTGACAACCCATCGCGTCGGACAAAGCTGCTAGAATCGAACCCACAACCAAAGTGCGACTGGTATTTATCGCCTACCACTGGACTACGTGAAGACCCTGGTTATTTTGACTGATTGTTTTTAGTTAGATGATTTTATGAATTAATATTAAGTTGATTTTGGGTTATATATGGAAATTTATTAACCTATCATTGAGGTTATGTGATTAGGTTAATTACTTTTCAATACGAGACATTAAGACCAACTGATGTTGTTTGGAGATAAATGTTACGATTTAACTTGGAAGACTATGTGACTAAATCCTTCAAATATTTGGGTTTCAATCTCAGTTTGGTTTAGTTTGAAGAATTTTTATGAAAAAATTGTTTTTCGAATGGTCCTCGTTGAACATTGGGTTTTGTTGGACAAATTTTGAAGATTATGAATACATTGTCTTTTTATAAAGGGTTATCTTTTTCTGGATTATCTGATCTTGTACTATCCTTTTTTGTTTTGGTTTTGGTTAGAGTATAAAGACATGGGAAGTATATAGTTCTCTATTGTGGATTAGGTGATTCTCTAGAAATTGGTTATAGTACTCTTAATTTGAACAAGTCTTCCTAAATACTTGTATTTTGGAGAAAATATGAGTTTGTGTAAGGAATCTAATAAAAGTTGAAAGTCAACATGATAAGTGAATATGTTTCCTTATGAATAAATTCCTCAATAAAAAGTAACTTAAAAAATTTTTCTCTATTAACATTTCCTACTGGGGAATCGAATACCATTTAACCCATCACAAGTTTGTGATTTTCTTGTGGTTAACCTTATCCTAAACATGTTTTCTATCACTCTACATCAGAACATGACCCTATGTTTTCTCCTCCATGTCCATATTTTTCTACATGGAATCCTAGTATGGGTTAAATCGGGTGACCTTTGTACTTATCATTCTTTATTTTAAAGTGATTGTTTTACCGACTCTTGTTCTGATGTGGGACGTTCAAGGATGTTTCTAAGCTCAATTTTAAAATTGTGAGGATGAAATTCTCAAAAGGGGGGAAGGATGTAACACCCCAGGTAAATAAAGAATATGACATTTTTATATTTATCCCTATTTGTGAATAAAATGTCAATATTAATTTAAATGGAACGCTATGCTCCATGGCTTACCCAATATGCAACAACGAGTTCCTTTGAAATATTCCATTGCACTCTAATAATAAAATAAAATTATTTTAAATGGTAGTTAACGCATAGACATTGTATTGACATGAATGAATAGAAATAACTAAAATATGATTATATATGTTTGTTAAAGGTTTTTTCTTTTATCTAATAAATTTTAGAGGCTTAAAATACAAATGAATCCCATATTAAGCATTGAATACACTAGTATTTTTAAAAGATTATTTTAATACCTTTTGATGGCAAACCATTTTGTTAAATCAAACTTTTGAAAATTCTATAAGCTATATTTTTCAAAATAAACATATGATTTATGATTGGGACATTGAAATTTACCTTGGGTTAATTTTTGGTATTTTTCCGAAAAAGTTCAATTTTTTATGAATAGTAAAAAATGTTGTATTTTAATTCAAAACCTCTTTTTAATCTAATTTATTTATATGATTAGATTATCTTTTGAATTGGTTTTAAAGTGAAATTAGAATAAATTTTTACCATTTAATCCAATAGTGGTCGATGGAATTAATTTCACTTTGAAATCGGACTTAAACTAGTGTCAATCTTTTGATAAATTTTGTTTCATAAAAACACGCTATTTGTTTTGACAGCGGGAATTAATTATTAAATTAATTAATGCAACTTATATTTTTTGAATTTTGTAAAATATACATCATTTTTGAATTAGGAATATCACATATAGATTAGGGTGAATTTTTGGTAATTTTCAGAAAAACTTCAATTTTTGATGAATAGTGAAACCCTTAAGTGGTACTTATAAAAACTGATTTTCCATTTAAATGAAATTATTCCACCTTTGTGTTTTGAATTTCAAAAATTAGACATACATGGTTATAATTAATAAGTAAAATGTGGTTCAATGGGATTAAAATAATTTTTTGGTGAATAGTAACACATTAAGTTTTTAATCGCGATTAGAGGTAATTAGTGTAGTTTAAGGAAAGAATAATGTTTTAATAAAATGAAATGACCTAGACACATGTCCTACCATCATTTGATGTGTCATGGTCGACCATTAAAATACATGGGTCAACTTGGGGACCCCATGGAGCCACTTTTGTTGGAAAATGACATAAATATCTTTTTATTTAATGATAAAGTAAAAATGACACAAACATGAAATGTTTTACTAAAACAATTTTTACATGAGGTTATACAAGGCATATTTTTTACTATAAATATTCATTGGAAAGAAAACAATCTTTCCTATATCATAGTATTTGTTTTATAATTTTTAGACATTAAATAAATTATATTATTTATGACATCATGATGATGCAGCGATGACCTCATTATTTAACAATTTAAATAAAATGGAAAGATAATGTAATATCTAATACCTACACATGTAAAAAACCTATTGGATGGGTGTATTTAGAACCATTATCACCTTATACACGAATTATATAAATGTGGGACCTTTTAAATACGAAACTCATTTTCAAATAATGTAACATTTGCTTACTTTCCAAGAGTGCCCCTCCTCTCCTCTTATAAACGGCCCCCACCTCTACCTCCTTACCCACACCTCTAAATCCTTTGGCTCGGCCAACCTCTGACCATATCAACTCTCCACATCCCTCTATAACTCCTTTAATCCTCACTTTTGGCATAATCCTTTCCAAGGAAGCCTTTGATCTCAAATCAAAGGAAGTTACCAGATTTAAAGGTAATGTCCTCACTTGTGTCCTTTTGTTTTATTTTGCTTCTCCAACCCCATAAACCATTTTTATTCATTTATTTTGTAACAAATACAGTATATTCAATATACTAGTATGTTTTTATAAGAATTATTTGAGCTACACATACAAACACCTACATCTAATGGTTAAAGAACATACGGTTTCCGTGGATGGCGAATTTCTGCCCCCCAAAACGATGATTGTTCAACATTCTTCTAACACCTTCAAAGGTGGACATTAAGATGAAACTATATTTATATATGATATATAATATGTTTATGTTTTACTTAAGCTTCTGTATTTTTTATTTATGGCATACCTTTATTGTTTCCATTATGGGTAAACGCGATATATTCATTTAAGGAAGTGCGGACTACCGCCCCCTCAAAGTGATTTGATTCGTTAATACCATATGTGGTACGTATAAAGGATATATTTAATGATATTATATATGATACCATACTGGAATTAAAATAATATTATGTATAATTATGTTTTAATTCCATTAAATATGAAATAGAAATGGAAGTAGCGTTCATGCGTACGTACAGCTTACCGTCTCCATGAACGGTGCATTTCATTTCTTAACTCTAAATGTTATGTAATATTATAAATGAATTAATATACTGTACATATATGATATATATTATATCTAAATAATTAATAAAACTCTGGATATAATGAACCTTTGACCACACGAACATCATGTAATTGTAAGAAGTCCACTTTCGAGTTAAGAACTAAATATCGACAAAACAAACATTATTAACTTAAATGATTACATAATGTTTTTGACATAGTAATAAGTGATATAAAAGGAATAATTAACTTTAAAAAGGTTCTAAAGGAAGTATAAATTAACTCATGTTTATTATTCATGAGATTAAATAACGATCGAGTCAAGTCAGACCCGAGGTAAGGGATCCTACTCAACTCTTTCTTTTTAAGTACACTCTTTTATGTCATTCCTTTTAAAGCTAATATTTCTTTTTATTGGGATGTTATTTTATATTAATCTTACTTTAATTTTTATGTTCATGTGATGAGAGACCCTATTCTCTCTCATCAATCCATTTTGGAAGTTCTAAATGGCGCCGTTATGCAGCCGAATTTTCGTAAGAGATCTAACCTCTCTCTTTCTTTTTAAGTACTCTCTTTTATGTCACTTATTTTAAGCTCCTCTTTGTTATGTTTTGGGATGTTCTTCTATATTCATATTTCTATAAACTTTATGTTAATATGATGAGATACCCTATTTGATCTCATCAATCCATTTTTTTAAGTTTTATGTGGCGTCGTTAGGCTGCCAAGTTTTCGTAAGGGATTTTTCATCTCACTTTTATTCCCGTGAGATATATGCTACATTTTCCACAATTTCCTCTGAGTGGTGTATGTAATGACCATTATTTTACTCATTGTGTAATATAATTTCTTTTATGAGTATTTACATCAATGTTGTATTGTCCTTCTTTCACGAGGTGTATGTTTCGAAAGATATCCATGTCGGTAAGGGAACCTTTCACCCTCCGCTTTTTAAAAAACTTATTTTTTTGGGTCTTTTAATTTACATATTTTTATGTTGGAATATGTTCTCATATATCTTTATTGATGTAAATTTTATGTCCAAGTGATGAGATACCCTTTTTTTATATCTCATAAACTCATTTTGATGTGACGTCGTTAGGCTGTCAAGGGAACTTCTTAACCCAATTTCGATTTCTTTGGGTTCAACTTGTAGTTATTGAATATCTCATCCTTTGAATATGTGTGAATGACATTTTATTGTTTTACACTTAATTTACACTTATATTTGGTGTATTTATATTTTTCACATATAATTGTGAGATTGATTTATCCTTAATTTAAGGATACCTTCTTTATAAGAGATTTCATCGCATTTTACATTTCTATTGAGACTTCATTGTTGTTATGCACCAATTCACTATTATATGGTGTATATACTGACCTTTGAAATATTATATCATGAATCAATTTATTCTCATGATATTATAAATTTCTGATTAAATGTTATTCCTCAATTATTGTATACAAGTGTCTCTAATTTGGTAAAAACCTTTTAACCAAAATATCGCTTTAAATGTTTTAATTATTTGTTCTTATTAATATCCATGTTTTCAAAATGGTTTTAAGGATTTATTTATATGGATATTAATGGTTTAAAATTTTAAAAGCTTCAAGGTGGTATGGGACACTTTGATTCAAAAATATCTTTATTAAATGTTTTAAATGGTTTTGGAAGTGGTTTATCTTTGAATGGATTCATTATTTCAATATAATAAAATGTTATATTGTGATTGAAATGTGGAAAAGTAATGTTTCTATTGTGCATGTTTTATGTGATACGTTTATGTTATGGTTCATGGAAATTGTTATGAAAACGGGTGGTTCCGTGATAAACTAAGGGAGGGTGAGCCCGATATAGCTCTCCAATGCATTGGGTAACGCGAAGTAGTGAAACGTTAAGGTTTATCCGATGAGATTTAGGGAATATACTGTGGTGGGTATTCAAAACGTAACCAAGAGGGATACTCCCTACGTAAGAATGTTATGAATGCCTCAAGTTACCTTTTATGTCTTATAATTTCTATGATATATTCATGATTTGATGAGGTATGCTAAAGTGCCTTTGTTTTATGGGTGAATTATGATTTCATTCTTATTTATATATGAACTCATGTTTCCTTTCAATATTTTTATAACCCTTACGAAGCTTTTTATGCTCATCCCAAGTTTTTGAAATGTTTTTCACAGGTCAAGGGAAAGGTACATTATGTGATGATAGTGTCAAGGATGTGTCAAGAAATAATCACTGTTTTATTTTAAATATGTTTCCATTGATGGGAAGAATGAGTACTATGTTTTATGTAACCACTTTGTTTAAATGTGGATTGTAATGCAAGTTTCATGATCTAATTCTCTAAAACTCTAAACCTGAAAAGATCCCCAATGTGTAATCTTGTAATAACTCAAGATTAAGTAAGGTTTAAGGTTGGAGCCTTATAGTTGGTATCAGAGGTCGGTATAGATGACTTTAGAGGTTAGGGTATTCTTTAAGCATAAGTGACATTACCATATTGGTTAGGATTTCAGAAAGAGTCCTAATTTTAGATAAAGTGAATGAGTAAGTATATCTTAGTGTTTATCTTTCTCATTATTACATGATGGTTTTGTTGATATACTCACACTAACGTTTTTGGTTTTAGTAAATGGCTAGATCTAGCAGGCACCAAAGTAACAGTGGATATGAAGGAAACTGTGATAGTTTTTTGAGTAAGCAACTGAATGATATGGGGGCTGCAATGAGAACTCTTGTGATTATCGTCAACCAACTATCTGGAGTCATGATTGACCACCTAAACCTTGGTGATTTCTCTAAGGCATCATATATGTGAGAAAAAAATCCCTACGGAAGTACATGTAATAACCATAAAGCTAATTGTGTTCAAAAACCTATGTGTCAAAGATGTGGAAAGAAACACCTAGGAAAATGTTTCAAAGGGACAGAAATATGCTATAGATGTGGAAATGAAGGTCATAAAGCAAGAAACTGTCATGGAAAAAGGAAGCATCTAGTTGACTCGAGGAAAGGGAATGAAGTTATTTATGAGGGATCAATTGAATGTTTTAAATGTGGTGTGCATGGCCATTATGAAAACACAATTCCTATAAAGATGTTTCGTGAATGGGATCACCAAGATCGTTCAAATGTTCATTTACTAATACCTAATGCCATTCCGATTGAGGATGAAGAAACTGACAATGACCAATCAAAGGTATGGATTATTTCATAACTATTGTTTTCCTATTTTCGAATCCTAGGATATGATTCATGATTTTTTTTGTAGGAAAGAAGTATTTCAGAATAAGTTGGAAAGGAATGGTTAATGGATCAAGAAGAATGTCGAATGAGTAAGAAGTCAACATATAAGGGCTTCAAGAGTTATGGTGAAATTCATAAGAGTATTAAGTCTCTTTTGATAATGGGGTTACATTAGAATACTTTTTATAGTATGTGTAACCCTGATGTTTAATATATGAAAATTTTATTCAAGGAATAGTTATCTGTTCTTTTGTGGACATAGTTATAAAGAACCATTTGGGTTTATATGATCCTTACTTTTGAGATAATTATGGGTTAATATATGTTATGATGGAAGTGAAAGGCATGAGATTATATTTTGGTTAAATTATGTTATGGTTATTTTTGATTATTTTATCTCTTTTTGGGAATGATTTGAGAATTATATAGTTTTGGAAAAAGGAAAACACGCAGACCGTGTGACAACCCGTCGCGTTGGACAAAGTTGCGGGAATCGAACCCACAACCAAAGTGCGACTGGTATTTATCACCTACCACTGGACTACGTGAAGGCCCTGGTTATTTTGAATGATTCTTTTTGGTTAGATGATTTTATTAATTAATAGTAAGTTGATTTTGGGTTGTCTATGGAAATTTATTAACCTATCATTGAGGATATTTGATTAGGTTAATTACTTTTCAATACGAGACATTAAGAGCAACTGATGTTTTTTGGAGATAAATGTTACGATTTAACATGGAAGACTATGTGACTAAATCATTCAAATATTTGGGTTTCAATCTTAGTTTGGTTTAGTTTGAATAATTTTTATGAAAAAATTGTTTATCTAATGGTCCTCATTGAACTTTGGGTTTTGTTGGACAAATTTTGGAGATTAAGAATAGATTTTCCTTTTATAAAGGGTTATCTTTTTCTGGATTCTCTGATCTTGTACTAACCTTTTTGGTTTTGGTTTTGGTTAGAGTCTAAAGACATGGGAAGTATATAGTTCTCTATTTTGGATTAGGTGATTCTCTAGAAATTGATTATAGTACTCTTAATGTGAACAAGTCTTACTAAATACTCGTCTTTTGAAGAAATTATGAGTTTGTGTAAGGAATCTAATAAAAGTTGAATGTCAACATGATAAGTGATTATGTTTCCTTATGAATAAATTCCTCAATAAAAAGTAACTTAAAACAAAAATTTTGTCTATTAACTTTTCCTACTAGGGAATCGAATACCGTTTAACCCATCATAAGTTTTTGATTTTCTTGTGGTTAACCTTCTCCTAAACATGTTTTCTATCACTCTCCATCAGAACATGACCCTATGTTATCTCCTCCATGTCCATATTTTTCTATATGGAATCCTAGTATGGGTTAACTAGGGTGACCTTTGTACTTATCTTTCTTTATTTTAAAGTGACTGTTTTACTGACTCTTGTTCCAATGTGGGACGTTCAAGGATGTTTCCAAGCTCAATTTTAAAATTCCGAGGACGCAATTCCCAAAAGGGGGGAAGGATGTAACACCCCAGGTAAATAAAGAATATGACATTTTTATATTTATCCCTAATTGTGAATACAATTTCAATATTAATTTAAATGGAACTCTAGGCTCGATGGCTTACCCAATATGCAACAACGAGTTTCTTTGAAATCATCCGTTGCACTCTAATAATAATATAAAATTATTTTAAATGGTAGTTGACGCCTAGCCGTTGTATTGACATGAATGAATAGAAATAACTAAAATATGATTATATATGTTTGTTAAATGTTTTTACTTTTATCCAATAAATTTTAGAGGCTTAAAATAAAAATGAATCCAATCTTAAGCATTGAATACACTAGTAATTTTAAAAGATTATTTTACTACCTTTTGATGGAAAACCATTTTGTTAAGTAAAACTTTTGACAATTTTATAAACCATATATTTCAAAATAAACATATTATTTATGATTGGTACATTGAAATTTACCTTGGGTTAATTTTTGGTATTTTTTCGAAAAAGTTCAATTTTAAATGAATAGTGAAAAATGTTGTATTTTAATTCAAAACCTCTTTTTAATCTAATTTATTTATCTAATTATATTATCTTTTGAATTGGATTTAATGTGAAATTAGAATATATTTTTACCATTTAATCCAATAGTGGTCGATGGAATTAATTTCACTTTGAAATCGGACTTAAACTAATGTCAATCTTTTGATACATTTTGTTTCATAAAAACACGCTATTTGTTTTGACAGCGAAAATTAATTATTAAATTAATTAATGCAACTTATATGTTTTGAATTTTGTAAAATATACATCATTTTTTAATTCGGAATATCAAATATATCTTAGGGTGAATTTTTGGTAATTTTCTGAAAAACTTCAATTTTTGAAGAATAGTGAAACCACTAAGTGGTACTTATAAAAAACTGATTTTCCGTTTAAATGATAATTTTCCACCTTTGTGTTTTGAATTTCGAAAATCTGACATACATGGTTATAATTAAGAAGTAAAATGTTGTTCAATGGTATTAAAATGATTTTTTGGTTAATAGTAACTCATTATGTTTTTAATCGCGATTAGAGGTAATTAGTGTAGTTTATGGTAAGAATAATGTTTTAATAAAATGAAATGACCTAGACACATGTCCTACCCTCATTGGATGTGTCATGGCCGACCATGAAAATCCATGGGTCAACTTGGGGACCCCATGGAGAGACTTTGGTTGGAAAATGACATAAATACCTTTTTATTTAATGATAAAGTAAAAATGACACAAACATGAGATGTTTTACTAAAACAATTTTTACAAGGGGTTATACAAGTCATAGTTTTGTCTATAAATAGTCATTGGAAATCTAAACAGATTTCCTATATCATAGTAGTTTTTTTATAATTTTTAGACATTAAATAAATTATATTATTTTTGACATCATGACGATGCAGCGATGACCTCATTATTTAACAATTTAAATAAAATGGAAAGATAATGTAATATGTAAGACCTACACATGTCCAAAACCTATTGTATCATTGTATTTCAAACCCTTATCACCTTATCCACGAAGTATATCAATGTGGGACCTTTTAAATCCGAATCTCATTTTCAAATAAAGTAACATTTTCTTACTTTCCAAGAGTGCCCTCCTCTCCTCTTATAAAAGTCCCCCACCTCTACCTCCTTACCCACACCTCTCAAGCCTTTGGCTCGGCCAAACTCTGCCCATTTCAACTCTCCATATCCCTTTATAACTACTTGAAGCCTCAATTTGGGCATAATCCTTTCCAAGGAAGCCTTTGAGCTCAAATCAAAGGATGTTACCCGATTTAAAGGTAATCTCTTCACTTGTGTCCTTTTGTTTTATTTTGCTTCTCCAACACCCTAAACTATTTTTATTAATTTATTTTGTAACAAATACAGTATCTTCAATATACTAGAATGTTGTTATAAGAAGTATTGGAGCTACACATACACACACCTACATCTAATGGTTAATGAACATACTGTTTCGGTGGATGGTGAATTTCTGCCCCCCGAAACGATGATTGTTCAACATTCTTCTAACACCTTAAAAGGTGGACATTAATACGAAACTAAATTTATATATGATATCTAATATTTTTATGTTTTACTTAATCTTCTGTATTTTTCATTTATGGCATACCATTATGGTTTCAATTATGGGTAAACGTGATATCTTCATTTAAGGATTTGCGGACTACCGCCCCCTCAATGTGATTTGATTTGTTAATACCATATGTGGTACGTATAAAGGATATATTTAGTGATATTATATATGATACCATACTGGAATTAAAATACTATTATGTATCACTATGTTTTAATTCCATTAAATATGAAATAGAAATGGAAGTAGCGTTCATGCGTACGTACGGCTTACCGTCTCCATGAATGGTGCATTTCATTTCTCAACTCTAAATGTTATGTAATATTATAAATGAATGAATATAATGGAAATATATAATATATATGATATCTAAATCATGAATACAACTCTGGATATAATGAACCATTGACCACACGAACAACATGTAATTGTAAGAAGTCCACTTTCGACATAAGAACCAAATATCGACAAAACAAACATTATTAACTTAAATGATTACAAAATGTTTATGACATGGTAATAAGTGATATAAAAGGAATAATTAACATGAAAAGGGTTCTTAAGGAAGTATAAATTAACTCATGTTTATTATTCAGGAGATTAAAGAACGATCGAGTCAAGTCGGACCAGAGGTAAGGAATCCTACTCTACTCTTTCTTTTTAAGTAAACTCTTTTATGTCATTCCTTTTAAAGCTCATATTTCTTGTTATTGGGATGTTCTTTTATATTAATATTACTGTAATTTTTATGTTCATGTGATGAGAGACCCTATTCTCTCTCATCAATCCATTTTGGATGTTCTGAGTGGCACCGTTAGGCTACCGAATTTTCGTAAGAGATCTAACATCTCTCTTTCTTTTTAAGTACTCTCTTTTATGTCACTTATTTTAATCTCCTATTTGTTATTATGGGGGATGTTCTTTTATATTCCTATTTCTATAAAAATTATGTTAATATTATTAGATACCCTATTTGATCTCATCAATCCATTTTTGTAAGTTTTATGTGGCGCCGTTAGGCAGCCGAGTTTTCGTAAGGGATTTTTCATCTCACTTTTATTCCCATGAGATTTATGCTACATTTGCCACAATTTCCTTTTAGTGGTGTATGTACTGTCCATTATTTTACTCATTGTGTAATATAATTTCATTTATGAGTATTTACATCAATTTTTTATTGTCCTTCTTTCACGAGGTGTATGTTTCGAAAGATACCCATGTCGGTAAGGTAACCTTTCACCCTCCTCTTTTTAAAAGACTTCTTTTTTTGGGTCTTTTAATTTACATATTGTTATGTTGGGATATGTTATCATATATCCTTATTGATGTAAATTTTATTTCCAAGTGATTAGATACCCTTTTTTTATCTCTCATCAACTCATTTTGAAGTGACGCCGTTAGGCTGTCAAGGGAACTTCTTAACCCAATTTCGATTTCTTTGGGTTCAACATGTTGTTATTGAATATGTCATCCTATGAATATGTTTGAATGACCTTTTATTGTTTTACACTTAATATCCACTTATATTGGGTGTATTTATATTTGTAACACATAATTTTGAGATTGATTTAT
Organism: Viscum album; assembly: GCA_963277665.1. Lineage (NCBI taxonomy): Eukaryota > Viridiplantae > Streptophyta > Magnoliopsida > Santalales > Viscaceae > Viscum > Viscum album. Next base: position 575,002,591 of record OY728151.1, read on the forward strand.
CTTTAATTTAAGGATACCTTCTTTATAAGGGATTTCATCGCATTTTACATTTCTATTGAGACTTCATTTTGTTATGCACCAATTCACTCTTATATAGTGTATATACTGTTCTTTGGAATATTATATCATGAATCCATTTATTCCCATGATATTATAAAGTTCTGATTAAATGTTATTCCTCAATTATTGTATTCAAGTGTCTCTAGTTTTGGTAAAAACCCTTTAACCAAAATATCACTTTAAATGTTTTAATTATTTGTTCTTATTAATATCCATGTTTTCAAAATGGTTTTAAGGATTTATTTATATGGATATTAATGGTTTAAAATTTTAAAAGCTTCAAGGTGGTATGGGACACTTTGATTCAAAAATCACTTTATTAAATGTTTTAAATGGTTTTTGAAGTGGTTTCTCTTTGAATGGATTCATTATTTCAATATACTAAAATGTTATATTGTGATTGAAATGTGGAAATGTTATGTTTCCATTATGAATGTTTTATGTGATACGTTTATGTTATGGTTCTTGGGCATTGTTATGAAAATGGGTGGTTCCGTGATAAACTAAGGGCGGGTGAGCCCGATATAGCTCTTAAATGCATTGGGTAACACGAAGGAGTGAAACGTTAAGGTTTCTCCGAAGAGATTTAGGGAACATACTGTGGTGGGTATTCCAAACGTAACCAAGAGGGTTAATCCCTATGTAAGAATGTTATGAATTCCTCAAGTTACCTTTTATGTCTTATAATTTCTTTCATTTATTCATGATTTGATGAGGTATGTTAATGTGCCTATGTTTTATGGGTGAATTTTGATTTCATTCTTATGTATATATGAACTCAGGTTTCCTTTCCATATTTTTATAACCTTTACAGAGCTTTTTATACTCATCTCAAGTTTTTGAAATGTTTTTTCACAGATCCAGGGAAAGGCACATGATGTGATGATAGTGTCAAGGATGTGTCATGAAAGAATCTGTGTTTTATTTTAAAAATGTTTCCGTTGATGGGAATAATGAATACTATCTTTTATGTAACCACTTTGTTTAAATGTGGAATGTAATGCATGTTTCATGATCTAATTCTCTAAAACTCTAAACCTGAAAAGATCCCCAATGTGTAATCTTGTAATAAATCAAGATTAAGTAAGGTTTAAGGTTGGGGCCTTATGTTGGTATCAGAGGTCGGTTTAGATAACTTTAGAGGTTAGGGTATTCTTTAAGCATAAGTGACATTACCATAATGGTTAGTTTTTTAGAAAGAGTACTAATTTTAGATAAAGTGAATGAATATGTATATCTTAGTGTTTATCTTTCTCATTAGTACATGATGGTTTTGTTGATATACTCACACTGACCTTTTTGGTTTTAGTAAATGGCTGGATCTAGCAGGCACCAAAGTAACCGTGGATATAAAGGAAACTGTGATAGTTTTTTGAGCAAGCAACTGAATGATATGAGAGCTGCAATGACAAATCTTTTGATTATCCTCAACCAACTATCTAGAGTCATGATTGACCACCTAAACCTTGGTGATTTCTCTAAGGCATCAAATTTGCGAGAAACAAATCCCTACGGAAGTACAGGTAATAATCATAAAGGTAATTGTGTTCAAAAACCTATGTGTCAATGATGTGGAAAGAAACACCTAGGAAAATGTTTCAAAGGGACAGAAATATTCTATAGATGTGGAAATGAAGGTCATAAAGCAAGAACCTATCATGGAAAAAGGAAGCATCCAGTTGACTCGAGGAAAGGGAAAGAAGTTCTTTCGGAGGGATCAATTGAATATTTTAAATGTGGTGTGCATGGTCATTATGAAAACATAGTTCCTATAAAGAAGTTTCGTGAATGGGATCACCAAGATCGTACAAATGTTCGTTTACCAATACCTAATGTCATTCAGATTGAGGATGAAGAAACTGACAATGACCAATCAATGGTATGGATTATTTCATAACTATTGTTTTCCTATTTTGGAATCTTAGGATATGATTCATGATTTTGTTTGTAAGAAAGAAGTATTTCAGAATATGTTGTAAAGGAATGGTTAATGGATCATGAAGAATGTTGAATGAGTAAGAAGTCAACATATAAGGGCTTCAAGAGTTATGGTGAAATTCTTAAGAGTATTAAGTCTCTTTTGACAATGGGGTTACATTAGAATACTATTTATAGTATGTGTAACCCTGATGTTTAATATATGAAAATTTTATTCAAGGAATAGTTATATGTTCTTTTGTGGACATAGTTATAAAGAACAATTTGGGTTTATATGATCCTTACTTTTGAGGTAATTATGGGTTACTATATGTTATGATGGAAGTGAAAGGCATGAGATTATATTTTGGTTAAATTATGTTCTGGTTATTTTTGATTATTTTATCTCTTTTTGGGAATGATTTGACAATTATATTGTTTAGGAAAAAGGACAACACGCAGACCCTATGACAACCCATCGCGTCGGACAAAGCTGCGGGAATCGAACCCACAACCAAAGTGCGACTGGTATTTATCGCCTACTACTGGACTACGTGAAGTCCCTGGTTATTTTGACTGATTCTTTTTAGTTATATGATTTTATAAATTAATAGTAAGTTCATTTTGGGTTTTCTATGGAAATTTATTAACATATCATTGAGGATATGTGATTAGGTTAATTACTTTTCAATACGAGACATTAAGAGCAACTGATGTTGTTTGGAGATAAATGTTACGATTTAACTTGGAAGACTATGTGACTAAATCCTTCAAATATTTGGGTTTCAATATTATTTTGGTTTAGTTTGAAGAATGTTTATGAAATTTTTTTTTATCGAATGGTCCTCGTTGAAATTTGGGTTTTGTTGGACAAATTTTGGAGATTAAGAATAGATTTTCTTTTTATAAAGGGTTATCTTTTTCTGGATTATCTGATATTGTACTAACCTTTTTGGTTTTGGTTTTGGTTAGTGTCTAAAGACATGGGAAGTATATAGTTATCTATTGTGGATTAGGTGATTCTCTAGATATTGATTATAGTACTCTTAATGTGAACAAGTCTTCCTAAATACACGTCTTTTGGAGAAAATATGAGTTTGTGTAAGGAATCTAATAAAAGTTCAAATTCAACATGATAAGTGATTATGTTTCCATATGAATAAATTCCTCAATAAAAAGTATCTTAAAACAAAAATGTTGTCTATTAACTTTTCCTACTAGGTAATCGAATACCGTTTAACCCCTCACAAGTTTGTGATTTTCTTGTGGTTAACCTTCTCCTAAACATGTTTTCTATCACTCTCCATTAGAACATGACCCTATGTTTTCTCCTCCATGTCCATATTTTTCTACATGGAATCCTAGTATGGTTTAACTCTGGTGACCTTTGTACTTATATTTCTTTATTTTAAAGTGATGTTTTTACCGACTCTTGTTCCGATGTGGGACGTTCAAGGATGTTTCCAAGCTCAATTTTAAAATTGCGAGGACGCAATTTCCAAAAGGGGGGAAGGATGTAACACCCCAGGTAAATAAAGAATATGAAATTTTTATATTTATCCCAATTTGTGAATAAAATGTAAATATTAATTTAAATGGAACGCTATGCTCGATGGCTTACCCAATATGCAACAATGAGTTCCTTTGAAATCATTCGTTGTACTCTAATAATAAAATAAAATTATTTTAAATGGTAGTTAACGCCTAGCCGTTGTATTGATAGGAATGAATAGAAATAACTAAAATATGATTATATATGTTTGTTAAATGTTTTTACTTTTATCCAATAAATTTTACAGGCTTAAAATACAAATGAATCCCATCTTAAGCATTGAATACACTAGTATTTTTAAAAGATTATTTTACTACCTTTTGATGGAAAACCATTTTGTTAAATCAAACATTAGACAATTTTATAAGCTATATTTTTCAAAATAAACATATTATTTATGATTGGGACATTGAAATTTACCTTGGGTTAATTTTTGGTATTTTTTCGAAAAAGATCAATTTTGAATGAATAGTGAAAAATGTTGTATTTTAATTCAAAACCTCTTTTTAATCTAATTTATTTATATGATTAGATTATCTTTTGAATTTGTTTTAAAGTGAAATTATAATATATTTTTACCATTTAATCCAACAGTGGTTGACGGAATTAATTTCACTTTGAAATCGGACTTAAACTAGTGCCAATCTTTTGATACATTTTGTTTCATAAAAACACGCTATTTGTTTTGACATCGAGAATTAATTATTAAATTAATTAATTCAAATTATATGTTTTAAATTTTGCAAAATAGACATCATTTTTGAATTCGGAATATCAAATATAGCTTAGGGTGATTTTTTGGCAATTTTTTGAAAAACTTAAATTTTTGATGAATAGTGAAACCACTAAGTGGTACTTATAAATCCTGATTTTCCGTTTAAATGTTATTCTGCCACCTTTGTGTTTTGAATTTCTAAAATCTGACATACATGGTTATCATTAAGAAGTAAAATGTGGTTCAATGGGATTAGAATAATTTTTTGGTGAATAGTAACTCATTAAGTTTTAAATCGCGATTAGAGATAATTAGTGTAGTTTAAGGTAAGAATAATGTTTTAATAAAATGAAATTACCTAGACACATGTCCTACCCTCATTTGATGTGTAATTCCCGACCAAGAAAATCCATGGGTCATCTTGGGGACCCCATGGAGCCACTTTGGTTGGAAAATGACATAAATACCTTTTTATTTAATGATAAAGTAAAAATGACACAAACATGAGATGTTTTACTAAAACAATTTTTACATGCGGTTATACAAGTAATATTTTTGACTATAAATAGTCATTTGAAAGATAAAAATATTTCCTATATCATAGTATTTTTTTATAATTTTTATACATTAAATAAATCAAATTATTCATGACATCATGATGATGAAGCGATGGCCTCATTATTTGACAATTTAAATAAAATGGAAAGATAATGTAATATCTAAGATCTACACATGTCAAAAACCTATTGGAAGGGTGTATTTAGAACTCTTATCACCTTATACATGGATTATATCAATGTGGGACCTTTTAAATCCGAAACTCATTTTGAAATAAAGTAACTTTTGCTTACTTTCCAAGCGTGCCCCTCCTCTCTTCTTATAAAAGGCCCCCACCACTACATCCTTACCCAAACCACTAAAGCCATTGTCTCGGCCAAACACTACCAATTTCAACTCTCCACATACCTCTATAACTCCTTGAAGCCTCACTTTGGTCGGAATCCTTTCCAAGGAAGCCTTTGAGCTCAAATCAATGGAAGTTAACGGATTTAAAGGTAATGTCTTCACTTGTGTCCTTTTGTTTTATTTTTCTTCTTCAACCCCCTAAACTATTTTCATTCATTTATTTTGTAACAAATACAGTATCTTAAATATACTAGTATGTTGTTATAAGAATTATTGGAGCTACACTTACACACACCTACATCTAATGGTTAAAGAACATACTGTTTCCGTGGATGGAGAATTTCTGCCTCCCGAAACGATGATTATTCAACATTCTTCTAACACCATCAAAGGTGGACATTAAGATGAAAATATATTTATATATGATATATAATATGTTTATGTTTCACTTAATATTCTTTATTTTTCATTTATGGCATACCTTTATGGTTTCCATTATGGGTAAACGCGATATCTTCATTTAAGGAAGTGCGGACTACCACCCCCTCAAAGTGATTTGATTCGTTAATACCATATGTGGTAGGTATAAATGATATATTTAATGATATTATATATGATACCATACTGGAATTAAAATACTATTATGTATCATTATGTTTTAATTCCATTAAATGTGAAATAGAAATGGAAGTAGCGTTCAGGAGCACGTACGGCTTACCGTCTCCATGAACGGTGCATTTCATTTCTTAACTCTAAATGTTATGTAATATTATAAATGCATGAATATACTGGACATATATGATATATATGATATCTAAATCATGAATACAACTCTGGATATAATGAACTTTTGACCACACAAACAACATGTAATTGTAAGATGTCCACTTTTGACTTAAGAACCAAATATCGACAAAACAAACATTATTAACTTAAATGATTACATAATGTTTATGACATGGTAATAAGTGATATAAAATGAATAATTAACTTGAAAAAGGTTCTTAAGGAATTACAAATTAAATGATGTTTATTATTCAGGATATTAAAGAACGATCGAGTCAAGTCGGACCCGAGGTAAGGGATCCTACTCCACTCTTTCTTTTTAAGTACACTCTTTTATGTCATTCCTTTTAAAGCTCATCTTTATTGTTATTGGGATTTTTTATATATTAATCTTACTATAATTTTTATTTTCATGTGATGAGAGACCCTATTCTCTCTCATCAATCCATTTTGGAAGTTCTGAGTGGCGTCGTTAGGCTGTCGAATTTTCGTAAGAGATCTAAGCTCTTTTTTTTAAGTACTCTCCTTTATGTCACTCTTTTAAGCTTCTCATTATTATGTTGGGGGATGTTATTTTATATTACTATTTCTATAAAATTTACGTTAATATGATGAGAGACCCTATTTGATCTCATCAATCCATTTTTGTAAGTTTTATGTGGCGCCGTTAGGCTGCCGAGTTTTTGTAAGGGATTTTTCATCTCACTTTTATTCCCGTGAGATTTGTGCTACATTTGCCACAATTTCCTTTGAGTGGCGTATGTACTACCCATTATTTTACTCATTGTGTAATATACTTTCTTTTATGATTATTTACATCAATTTTGTATTGTCCTCATTTCACGAGGTGTATGTTTCGAAAGATACCCATGTCGGTAAGGGAACCTTTCACCCTCCTCTTTTTAAAAGACTTCTTTTTTTGGGTCTTTTAATTTACATATTGTTATGTTGGGATATTTTTTCATATATCCTTATTGATGTAAATTTTATGTCCAAGTGATGAGATACCCTTTTTTTATCTCTCATCAACTCATTTTGATGTGACGTCGTTAGGCTGTCAAGGGAACTTCTTAACCCAATTTTGATTTCTTTGGGTTCAACATGTAGTTATTGAATATGTCATCCTTTGAATATGTGTGAATGACCTTTTATTATTTTACACTTAATATCCACTTATATTGGTTTTATTTATATTTGTCACACATAATTTTTAGATTGATTTATCTTTAATTTAAGGATACCTTCTTTATAAGGGATTTCATCGCATTTTACATTTCTATTAAGACTTCATTGTTGTTATCCACCAATTCACTCTTATATGGTGTATATACTGTCCTTTGGAATATTATATCATTAATCCATTTATTCTCATGATATTATAAAGTTCTGATTAAATGTAATTCCTCAACTATTGTATTCAAGTGTCTCTAATTTGGGTAAAAACCCTTTAACCAAAATATCGCTCTAAATGTCTTAATTATTTGTTCTTATTAATATCCATGTTTTCAAAATGGTTTTGAGGATTTATTTATATGGATATTAATGGTTTAAAATTTTAAAAGCTTCAAGGTGTTATGGGACACTTTGATTCAAAAATCTCTTTATTAAATGTATTAAATTGTTTTTTAAGTGGTTTCTCTTTGAATGGATTGATTATTTCAAAATACTAAAATGTTATATTGTGATTGAAATGTGGAAATGTTATGTTTCCTTTATGAATGTTTTATGTGATAAGTTTATGTTATGTTTCTTGGGCATTGTTATGAAAATGGGTGGTTCTGTGATAAAGTAAGGGCGAGTGAGCCCGATATAGCTCTCCAATGCATTGGGTAACGCGAAGGAGTGAAACGTTAAGGTTTCTCTGAAGAGATTTAGGGAATATACTGTGGTGGGTATTCCAAACGTAACCAAGAGGGTTACTCCCTATGTAATAATTTTATGAATGCCTTAAGTTACCTTTTATGTATTATAATTTCTATGATTTATTCATGATTTGATGAGGTATGTTAAAGTGCCTATGTTTTATGGGTGAATTATGTTTTCATTATTAAGTATATATGAACTCATGTTTCCTTTCCATATTTTTATAACCCTTACTAAGCTTTTTATGCTCATCACAAGTTTTTGAAATGTTTTTCACAGGTCAAGGGAAAGTTACATGATGTGATGATAGTTTCAAGGATGTGTCAAGAAAGAATCTGTGTTTTATTTTAAATATGTTTCCGTTGATGGGAAGAATGAATACTGTCTTTTATGTAACCACTTTGTTTAAATGTGGAATGTAATGCAAGTTTCATGATCTAATTCTCTAAAACTCTAAACCTGAAAAGATCCCCAATGTGTAATCTTGTAATAACTCAATATTAAGTAAGGTTTAAGGCTGGGGAATTATATAATCTATCTTATTTATAACTCTATAATAAAAATGGTTTAGTTATTAAATATTGAATTTAACACTTTTAACTCTTCTATAAATAAAATAATAGTGAATCTACTAATCTAATCAAAGTGGACCTAATGATTAATATTTTAATCCTAAATATTATTTTGATCGAAGTAAAATTATCCAATATAATTATAATATGTCTTAGGGTAATTATAATATCATTTTTACCTTTAATTTCTATGATTAATTTTAACCGTGGTAAATAAAATTCAAAAGTTATGTTTTAAAAAAAATATCACCCAATTTAACCACATTTTACTTACTAATGTAAAACTTGTCTCTCAGAATTTGGAAATTCAATTCACAGAAGTGGTAAAATTTTGTTTTACCCCAATTTGTAATTGTGCCTAGAAGGTGTGTAAAAGACGTTAAAAAATTAAATAAAATTTTATACATCTAATATTATTATAAAATGACTCCAATAAATTAAATTGAACAAATATAGGTATTATGTATCTATTTTTATTTTAAAATAAATATAAATAATAATAATTATTATTTAAATAAATGTAAGTTTTAAATAATAACGTAGTGTTTTTCAATTTTCATCAAAAATTCAATGTTTTCCGTAAAATACAAAAAATTCACCCTAAGCTAATTTTCTAAATTATGAATCTGAAAATTATGACTATTTTACAAATTGAAATACATATTATTTCCATTAATTACTTGAAAATTAATTTCTGTTGTCAAAACCAGAAAGCAGGATATTAGGAAGTAAAAACTGTCAAATGATTGACATGGGTTTATGTACAATTTAAATGTGAATATACATCCAGTGACCTAGATTATATTAAAAGATAATAATATAATGTAATTATATATTAAATCCACTAAAATTCATATTTTAACAACATAAATTATTTATATTAAAATAGTTTTTTTAATTAAAATGTAGTATTTTTCAATATTTATCAAAATATGAATGTTTTCTGAAAAGGACCAAAAATTTATACCCACTAAATTTTTATGTCCCGATTATAAAGAAGAATATAATTTCATTAAATTGAATATATATATATGTGTAAAATATTGGATTTAAAAATTGTTCTCCATTAAAAGGCGATAAAATTTAATTTTTTGAAAAAAAATTTCTTTTATCTAAAAAAATGAATTCGTTCTTTCATTATGAAAATAAACCACATAGTGGATTATAAAATTATATGTTGTATATAAAATTTAAAATGAGGTTAATACTATTCAAAAATTCTTTCTGAATGTCTAGTTTGTTAGGTCTTGGTGTGTTAAACTTCGTGTTTCCAATACCCCAAGCTATTGAATTACATTAAAGAGATAACGTACTATGAAATCATGGGTTGTTAAATTCTCCCATCCTTCAAAAAATTATTTCCATGGAATTTGAACTTGTTCTATGAAAATAATGTTTTAAAAATATAAAAAACTCTTGTTGAAAACCAACAATGGAAATAGGGTTAATAAAATTATTTCTTAATAAGAGTGAAAGGGAATGAAAATGTCACCACCAAATTTGGATTTCGAATATGAGATAAATGGTGGAAATTTGAAACACATAATTGGAGGAAAAATGTAAATATCTATATTGAGTGATTGGGGTTATCAATCACAAATAGGTAAACAATAAATAGAAAATTTAGGGCCTCAAAGCCATGAATCTATAATGACATAAAATATTAATGGTTCCTCACAATATAAGGTATTTGGATAACGCATTTTTTGTTTAAATATTTTTCACCAAACGTTTTTAGTATTAATTTAATCATATTATAAGAAAAAAATACTAGAAAAGTATAGTTCTATCCATTATATAATTTCAACCAAAAACTCATCTTTAACTCCCAAAAGATATTAGAACTAAAAAATATTTTATTTATACTAACAGTATAGGGTTCCAAAAAATGAATTTATAATTAATATGTTAGAACATTTAAAAAACTACATCATCCAATCCAGGAGATCACATAGGCCATTGGTGGGTGATGCACCCTTTTCACCCTTCAGTTGTAGGTTCAATTCTAGCAGCCATGCCGAACACATCCTGTTTTCACCCAACCTCCAGGTTGTCCTTTTAATAATAATACAAAAAAATATTAATAAATTCATTAACCTTAATAATAATATCCAATTCCAAACTTAATCCATTCCAACCATTATAATTTTCCACAATACTTTTGTCCAAACTCAAAGATAAATATTTATAAGGAAGGTGACATAATATACATGTTAATACCTTCATCAAGTATTCTCTTAAAATGTGGTCATAAAATGATTTACCATAAATCCATATTTTAATAGGTATATACTTTATTATTCTTTCTGTAAAACATATAAAACTGGATATGCTCCTACAATCAAAAAATGTACTAATCTCAAACAATGATTGGATAAACAAACCATTAATTAGTTCCAAGGTAGTTAATAATATCCAATATAATTTATCCATATCAATAATCTCTTATTTTAAAATCAATATCTCAGTATGAGGACCATATTAATGATTACCTTTCCTTCCATATGTATTTTCAAAAAAGTTTAACCTACTATTGATTCACTTTTCTTGGTACCACACAATCTCAAATCCTTAAGGAAATACTACTTCACTACAATACTTATATACACAATAATTTTTTATAACCCATACATCATTTATGAAATAGTTGAGTGGAATAATTATTTAATATCAACATAAGAACACTAGTCATTACACTTCATCTATAGTAATATCATGACTTAATTATTATCCAACAACCTCTCTTGCGGTATACTATGATGATTGGGACATTTATTCGTGTAGTGTGCAAACTCTTTGCTGATGAAGCATTGTACATTTGAATCCTTTTTCTTAACCTTGAAATCATGTAATCGGTGTCCTTTTTCTCAATACTTATCTCAAACACTCATTCCATTCAATAATTTACCAAGGTGATTCTTTCCACAATTATCTCATATGGGAAAATACTTCTTTCCATTCTTCCCTTTATCCATATTTCTCTCTACCATCCTTTTATTCTATGTCTTCACTTCAAATCCATAGGACTGGGATAATTCTTTACTTATTTTATTAACACATGATACTATTTCTTCATGTGATGAGAATACGTGGGAGACTATTAACATTATAAATGTTGCATTAATAACATGAAATATATGATCCTTCTTACTCATTGGATCAGGTGTATTGATGGAGTTCTCATTCCTTCTATTGGGCACCATTTCTAAACAATGGCAAACACTAGGTTAGTTTATGAATCACAATTCATAATTCCAAACATGTAAAATATCTAACATAAATTAAATAGTTATTTCATATAATCCATAATCATAAAAAAAATGTTTTCTTTGTGGAGGTATTTACTCATAAATCATTAAAAATAGTTCGTAATGAAGATGTGAATTATCCTAAGCATATCCCAATATAGGGTCATCGCCATGAGTGAAGTAAGGCCCATTTTTGTGTATTAGGATACCCCAGGTCAAGCCTGAAACTCCTTTTCGGAGTTTTTACTCCTAGGTACATCTGTTCTAGAGGCGCATTTAACTGCTTGTATCCAGATATGGATGTATTTCATAGAAAATTCACAAAATATCTACATTTCCAAAATATTAGGAAGTTATTCTATACAAATCTTCAATGTCTATCTTAGGGTTATGTTTCAAAATTAAATATTATATAAATCTATTTCCAAGGTTGTTGCGAAAATATCCTGTTATACTAACTATAACGCCCCGACCCCAGTTACCCAAAGTCAGAATATTATTTTAATAAGTTGGAATGATTACAAGGAATCAAGTCATGAGGTTCCGATCAGTTTAGCAGTCTTGGAAAATAGATTACATATATGAACGTTACATTAAAATTTATAACATAAAACACAACATAAATTACACTTTTAGAATGCCATTATACCCCTAGCATCACCCTGCATATCAAAAATATAACACTTATTTGCATCATGGAATAAATAAAACATACAAAATGGGTGATCTCAGATGCTCATCAAGAAAAAAAATTTAGCAGAAACTATCATAAATAATCATAAACATTTATAGAAATGTATAAGACTAAAAAAAGACTTTTAAACGTAAAAATTAGCATAATATGAAAAATATTAATAAAAAAATTCCATTTAATTATTCACATGGATATTCTACTAGTTGAAAAATCGCATGTGATATCAATAGTTTATTTCGTAATGATGGAATGCATAATGTCAGACATCAAAAACACATAGTCAAGGCTTGGTTTCAAGGCCTTGGGCCAAGACACTAGATTTTCTCATAATATCTACTGATACATCGATAAGATAAATTGGGCTCCACACATCACTTACTATATCCAATGCATTACATATATGAAAATATTGAAACATAACTTAAACCTTTATATTAAAACTAGAATATGAAATGATAATACATTAACCATAAACCATTAATGGTATAAAAATAGAATATACATAGTCAAACATACCATATCACATTAAATATAATATGAACGATTATATTATCATAATCAACCTCAATGAAGAATAATATCCAATAATGGATGTTGACATAGTGGAAAATAATCAAAAAAACCCTTTTAGAGAAATACCCCTTTTAAAGAAATCATTTAAATGATACACAATATATAAAGGAAGTAATTTAAAATATATTTTTAAATCAATGTGTCCCATACCAATTTGAAACTTTTGAAGGAAATAAACACTTTAAAACAATCTTTCCTAGGTAAATACATCGTTAAATCATTTTGAAAACAAGGACATTAATTAACTGATTTAGTAAAATATATCTTTAAAAACATTTAAATTGATGACATAGTTAAACATTACCTTCCATAAAAAGATAAAATATTCCTTTTTAAGCCATTTTAATGAAACATGGACATAGAAGATAAATATTTCCCAATAGATACTTACAAATAAACAATCTTAGATAATAATGAAATTGGGGAAATAACCATTTCCTTGTACTTTCCTTTGGTCGAGGGTACGTTTAACCTCCTATATAATGAACATAGTATGTTATTAAATTATACCAGAACCATATTAAAATTTATGATATCATTATTTATTCATTTATGGATTTATAATACCTATATAATAATAATTTTGTCTTAAAATAACATTTCAGGTAATAATCGCTTTCTCTATCGTATATGTTTTAACTTGTTACTCTGGATCGTATCACTTATATAAATATTTAATTGATTCTAGAATTTAGAAATTATTTTATTATCATATAAATTCTAAAGATAAATATGTATAATAGATAGATATATGAAATGGAAAACACCATTTACGGATACGATAGGTTGTACGTACGCATAAACACTGTTTCTGTTTTCATATCTTATTGAACGGAAATAAGTGAATGAGATATATGTAAATACACACACAAAAACATATATATATATATATCCAGTATTGTTATTATTTCATATATTACATACTTATTAATAATATATATTTTTATAATCATCGTTGACTGGTGAACATGGAAATGAATATCATCACGTCGTGGAGACGGTAATCCGTACATACGCAGGAGAGAAGATATAATTCTATTGATGTTATAATAATTTATAATTGGATGGTATTTTATATATAAATAATCATTAAAAATTTATATTTTTTTATCTCAATTATACTCATTATTATACCCATTAAAGAATGAATTATTGTATAACAAACTACACCACGTTGTGGAGATGATAAGTCGTACGTACAAACATATGGTGACTTTTGCATTCATATGATGGATAGAATAATGAATATGGTTGCAAAATATATATAATAACATATCATCAGGTATATAAGGTACTACAGTTATAATTATATTATGGAAAAATCAATGAAGCATAATTTGAAGAAGAAAATAACATTGAAATAGGTGATGAAATAATTACCTCTTCTTCTGTTTATTCCTTTTGATTTGATCAAAACAGATCCTTAGGTTGGATTCTGATCAATGTAATACCTCTAGGTTGAATTCAGGGTACTTGGAATGATATTTGAGTAGTTTTTGGCTGATCCAAATGACTTTCCGGGTTTGATTTTTAGAGAAGAGGATTTACCATTTTATAAGAGATGTGATGATCACTTTAGGTAATGCTTGAAATATTATTTTATTATAAAATCATTTTCTATTAATAATTTTTCCCAATGGATTTATTTCTATTATAATGTGGTTATGGGTTGAATAAAACTCATCCAAGATGTTTTAGACAATATTAGGTCACCATATTAACTTTATCTTTTAGATTTAACACATAGTTAAATAGTTTAAATTTTACAATGTCTTCTTGTATTTTTATATTACATGGTTAGTAAACATACAATAAAATGAGAAGAGAACCAAATGTTGTTCATTAATGAAATATATATCATTATATAAGTCTTTTTTTATGATCCTTAGATTTTTAGAATTATAATATCATTTAATAATATATTAATTTCTTTAATAACTCATTTATGTCAATTTTGACACTATTTAGTATTTAGTTTTTGTGAAAGTCAACAAAACTCGATTTATTTGAAAACAAATACATTAAATCAACCCTAACATGTCATATTAACCCAAAAAATTCTTATAATGCATCAAAAGTATCAATTTAAATTTATTTTGATATTTATAATGTCAATTAGTTTAATCTTTCATTAATAAGGTAATTCTTTCATTATCATTGTGTCATAAATAAATTTAATTTTATAATGTAAAAAAATTAAAACTAAAATACAATTATTTAGGAAATCATTTTATCTTTCAAATTAATATTTATATTAGAATTTATCTAATGTATAACTCTATATTAAAAAATGTTTAGTTATTAAACATCGAATTTAAAACTTTTAATTCTTCTTTAAATATAATAATAATAACTATCCTAATCTAATCCATGTGGAACAAAAGAATCATATTTTGTTCCTATGTTTTTTTGGGTTGAAATACACTTATCCAATAGAAATAAGTCATGTTTTAGGGTAATTATAATATCATTTTTTCCCTTAAATTACCCTATTTACTTTTAACTATGGTAAATAAAATTCAAAATTTACTATTCACCAAAAAAATCCCATATGAGTGAAAAACATTTTTCTTATTAATTTCAACCTAGTCTCTTGGATTCTAGAAATTTAACTCCCTGAAGTGATAAAATTATGTTTTACGCAAATTTGCAAATGTGCTTAGAAGGTGGGTAAAAGACATTAAAAAATCAATAAAATTTTATACATCTAATATTATTATAAAATATCTCCAATGAATTAAAATTAACAAATATTGGTGTTACGAATCTATTTTTACTGTAAATTAAATTTTAAAAAATTATTATTATTTTAATAAAAGTCGGTTTTAAACAATATCACAGTTTTTTTCACTATTCATAAATAATTGATTGTTGTTAGAAAAATTACCAAAACCACTATAATCTAATTTATATATTCTGAATCTCAAAATGGTGTCTATTTAATAAAATTAAAAACATATGAGTTTCATTTATTAATTTAAAATTAATTTTCATTGTCAAAACCAGAAAGTGAGTTTTTTAAATGAAAATTCTATCAAAAGATTGACATGTGTTTTTGTACAATTTAAATGTGAGTTTACATCCAATTTCCTTCAATATATTAACTAATAAAAATATAATCTAATTATACATTAAAACTATTCAAATTAAATTTTATCAATATAAATTATTTCAATTAAAAAACTTGTTTTCAATTAAAATTTAGTATTTTCACTACTCATTAAAATATGAATGTGATCAGAAAAGTGGAAAAATTTTATCCAATATATATTTTTATGTCACAATTCTAAAAAAGAAATCTAATTTCATTATATTTAGTATATATAAGTGTCAAACACTAGATTTAAAAAGGGTTTCACCATTAAAAGTTGGTAAAATTGAATTTTTTGAAAAATACGTCTTTTATAGGAAAAAAATGAATTTGTTTATATAATATGCCTAAGAAACACATAATATGGATTTTAAAATTATATGGAGTATATAAAAATAAATATTTAGTTAAGAATATTCATAAGGGATTTTTGAAAGGTATGTTTGGTAAGTCGTAGTGCGCTCTTACTCGGTGTTGTGTTTAGACCAAGCTATTGAATTACATTAAAGAGATAACATACTATAAATATAGGGGTGTTACATTCTCCCCTCCTTCAAAAAATTGTGTCCTCTTAATTTGAAATTTCTCTTTGAAAATAAAATTTTAAAAATCAAAAATACTTTTGTAGAAAACACAAATATAAAATAAGGTTAATAAAATTTATTCTTAATAAGAGGGAAAGGGAAATGAAATATTCACCACCAAATTATGATTTTGAATAGGAAAACATTGGTTGAAATTTGAGAAACATAATTGGTGAAAAAAACTAAATATTTATAGGGAGTGATTGAGGTCATAAATTACAAACAAGTTAATAATAAATCAAAAATTTAGGGCCTTAAATCCATAAATCTATAATGACTTAAAATATTATTGGTTCATCAAAACATAATGTATTAAGATGACACAATTTTGGTTTTAAGATCATTTCCCTAAATATTATGTATTTATTTCCTCCTAGAATTAAAAAATACTTGACAAGTAGAGTTCTATCCTTTAAATTATTTCTACCTTAAAATCATCTTTCACTCCAAATAGATAATAGAACTCAAAAATATTCAATTTATTCTATTCTTATATGGTTCAAAAAAATTAATTTATAATTAATCTATTAGACCTTTTATAAAAACTACATTATAAAATCCAGTACATCACTTAGGCCAGTGGTTGGTGATTCACCCTTGTCTCCCTTCAGTTGCAGGATCATGTCTCATGGCCTTGTCGGACCTGGCGGGTTGTCACTCAACCTTCGGGATGTCCTTTTTATAACACTCCAAAAATAATATTCAGAAATGATTTAACCTTAATAATAACATCCAATGTCAATCTTAATCCATTCTATCCTTTATAATTATCCACAATACTTCTTTCCAAACTCACAATCCATTATTTATAAGAAAGTTAACATTATATATATTTGAATTCCTTTTCCAAGTATTCTCTTAATATGTGGTAATAAATTGAATTACCAGAATACCATATTTGAACATTTATGTACTTTATTGTACTTTTTGTAAAACATAGAACCTTGTATATAGTCCTTAAATCCCAAATTGTTGTAATCCCCAATAATTAAGCAATAAACAAACCATTAATTAGTTCCATGGTAGTCAATAATATCCAATATATTTTATCCAAATAAATAATCTCTTATTCCAAAATCAATAATTCAATATCAAGACCATATTAATGTTGATGTTTCCTTTAACCTTGTATTTTCCAAAAAAGATTAACTAGTTATTGAGTCAATTTTCTTGGTACCACACAATCTCAAATCCTTAATGAAATAGTACTACTATAAAATGAATATAAACTCCACAATTCATATAGCCATAACATCATTGATACAACACTAAAATGACATAATTCATTAATATCAACTGAAGAAAACTAGTCATTCCTCTTCATCTCTGGTAGTATCTTAACATGATTATTATCCAACAAAATCATTTTCTATATACTCTATTGATTGTGACATTGATTCACTTAGTGTCCAAAATCCTTGCAGATGAGGCATTGTGCATTTGAAACCATTTCCATTCCCTTGAAATCACATCATTGATGTCCTTTTTCAATACACTAATAACAAACGCTCATTCCCTTTATGAATTTTCCAAAGTGATTCTTTCCAGAGTTATCATGTATGGGAAAATCCTTATTTTCCTTATTCCCTTTAACCTTCCTTCTCTATACCATCCTTTTCTCCTCTAACATCTCTTCAAAGCCATGGGACTTAGAGAATTTTTTACTTCTATAATTAACACATGATACTATTTCTTTGTATGATGAGAATATGTGGGAGACTAGTTCTCATATAAATATTGAATTAATACCATGAATGATATGATCCTTCTTACTCATTGGATCATTCATATTTTTGGAGTTCTCATTCCTTCTACTGGGCACCATTTTTAAATAATGGCATTCACTAGGTTAGTTTCTGAATCACAATCCATAATTCAAAACTTGTAAAATACCTAACATAAATGGAACAGTTTATGCATATAATCCATAATCATAAAAAAGGTTTCTTTTAGTAGATATTTACTCATAAAACTTTCATAATGGTTTGTAATGAAAATGTAAATTATCATAAGTGTATCCCTTGAGAGTGTCGTAACCAAGAGTGCATCAAGGCCTTTTATTGAGTACCTGGATACCCCAGGTCAATCCCAAAACTCTTTTTCAAATTTTTCACTCTGAGTTACATCTGTACCAGAGCCGTCTCTACCTGCTCATATCCATACATGGATTTATTGCTTCGAAATTTCAAAAAAATTATACATTATCCAAATTCATGGAAGTTCTTCTTTATTAATCCTCAAATTATATCTTAGGGTAATGTTTTAAAATCGGAGTTTATATAAATCTATTTTCAAGGTTTTTTCTAAAATTTATCTTATACCAATTGTAACGCCCTAACCCTAGTTACCCAGAGTCGGTGCATTATTTTAATACAATGGCAGGATTACAAAGATTCATGTCCCGAATGATCGATCAGTTTAGCAGTCTTGGAAGATAGATTACATATATAAAAGTTATATTATAATTTCTAAAATAAAACAAAACATAAATAATCCCTTGATAAGGATATTATTACCCTATCTTAACCATACATATCAGTCATAACACACTTCTTCGCCTCCTAGGAAAAAACATATGAAAGGGGTGAGATCATATTCTCAGCAAGGATAAACATGTAGGAGAAACTCTCATTTATAATCATAAACATTTAGGGCAATGTATAGGACTAAAACAAAAGAATTTTATTCTTAAACATCACCATAATATATAAAAGGTTAATAAGATAATGAAATTTACTTATTCAGATGAATATTCTACTATTCAAATAATCCCATGTAATATGAATAGCTAATTTCATAATGATGGAATTCATAATGCCGAACATCATAACCACATAGTAAAGGCCTCATGCCAATACTAAAAAATAATAATTTTGTCAAGACCTTGTGCCAAAAAACTTTTTTTTCTCATGAGACCTACTGATGCATTGAGAGGCTATAGTAGGATCAACCCGTCACATACTAACTCCAATGAATTCTTCATTTGATAAGGTTGAAACATAACATAAATATTCATATTAAAACTTGCATATGAAATGTTAATACATTAACCATAAAACATGCATGGTATAATAATATCACATCCATAGTCAAACATATCATAACTAATTCAATAAAAAATTGAATATTGTATTATAGTAAATCAACCTTAATCAAGAATAATATCCAATAAAGGATGTTTACATAGTTGAATATAATCAATAAAACAATTTGAGAGAAATACCCTTTTTTAAGAAATCATTTACAAGTGACAAAATTCTTAATGGAATTCATTTAAAAGACATTTTTTAATCAAATTGTTATGTACCACTTTATAACTTTTTAAAGTAAATAACACTTTAAAACAATCATGTCTACGTAAATAAATCCTTAAAATCCTCTTGAAAACATGGATATTAATTAAGATATTTAGAAAAATAAATTGTTAAAAACATTTAAAATGATGATCTAGTTAAAGATTACCTTCCATAAAAACATAAAAATATTCCATTTTAAAACATTTTAATGAAACATTTACATATATGATAAATATGTGTCACTAGATAGTTACATATAAACAATATCGGATAATAATGAGATTGAGGAAATAACCCTTACCTGGTACTTTCCTTTGGTCAAGGGTATGTTTAACCTCCTTTATAATGACCATATTATGTTATTAAATTATAAAAGAACCATATTCATATTTATGATATCATACATTATTCATTTATGGATTTATACTACCCATTTAGAAATAATTTCTATGTTAAAATAACTTTTCTGATAATAATATCTTTCTCTATCATACATGTTTTAACTTTTTATTCTTGATCATATCACATATATCATGATTTAATTGCTTCCAAAATATAAAACATTATTTATGTATCATATTTATTCATAATATAAATATTTATAATATATAGATATATAAAATGGAAAACACTGTTTACAAAGACGGTAGGTCATACATATGCATAAACAATGTTTCCGTCTTCATATCATATTAAATAGAAGTAATTGAATGAGATATATTTAAATAAATATATTTATTTATAGTATCATTATTATGTCATATATTAAATAATTATTAATAATACATATTTTTGTAATCATCTTTGAATTATGAACGTGGAAATGAATCTAATTGTGTCATGGAGACGGTAAGACGTACATACACAGGAGTGACAATATCATTCTATTGATGGTGAAATCATATAAAATTGGATGGTGTTTTATATATAAATAATATTTACCATGGTGTACTTATTTTTTACATAAATTAGAATTATTATTTTACCCATCCAAATAATGAAGTGTTGAATAACAAACTACACCATGATACGGAGACGGTAAGTCGTACATACGCATGTATGGTGACTTTGTCAATCATAGGATGGATAGAATAATGAATATGATTGTAACATATTTATAATAACATCTAATCCTGTAGAAGGTACTGGATTTTTTATTTTAGTATGTAAGAAATAAAATAATGCGGAAGTAGATGAAGAAAAAAACATTGAAATACGTGATGATCTAATTACCTCTTCTTCTGATTCTTCCTTTTGATTTGATAAAAAGGGCTACATAGCTTCGATTAAGATAAAAATAAGGACACTAGGTTGAATTGATTTTAGTTGGGAGGATACTGGATTAGGGGTTGTCCAAGATAAATGGATTTGGAGATGTGATTTTGAGATAAGCGGAAGTATGATTTTATAAGAGAGGTGAGGGTTTATTTAGGAAATGCTTGAAATAATATTTTATTATAAACTCATTTTCAGTATATAATGGCTCCAAATGAATTTATTTGGGGGATAAGGAGGGTATGGATCAAAATTATCTCAACCAATAAGTTTTTGACATGTATAGGTCACCATATTAACCGTGTCTTTTTTATTTAACTCTTTGTTAAATAGTTTAACTTTTATAATGTCTTCTTGAATTTATATATTACATGGTTAATAAATATAATATAAAATTTCAAGAGAACCTTATTTGGTTCATTAGTGACATATATATCATTATATAAGTCCTTTGTAAGATTCTTATATTTTTTTAATATTAAATAATTTAATAATATATTATTTTATTTAAAAACTCATTTACGTCAATTTTGACAATATTTAGTATTTAGTTCTTTTGAAATTCAAAAACCATGATTAGTTTGAAAAAAAAAATCCACCCTAACATGTAATATTAACCTATAAAATTCTTTTAATTCAACAAAAGTCTTAATTTTCATTTATTTTAATATTTATAATATCAATTATTTAAATCTTTCATTAATAAGATAATTACTGCATCATCATAGTGTAATAAATAAATCTAATTATATAATGTCTAAAAATTATAAATAAAATACCGTGATTTAGGAAATATTTTTATATTTATAATTAATATTTTTCATATAATTTATCTTATGTATAACTCAAAATAAAAAAATGGTTAAGTTATTAAACATTGAATTTTACACTTTTAAATATTATTTAATTAGAGTAATAATAAATGTTATAATCAAATCCATGTGGAAAAATAGATCTAATTTTATTCCTATTGTTGGTTTTTTCTGAAATAAACTTATCTAATATAATTAATACATGTGTTATGGTAATTATAATATCTTTTTAACTTTAATTACCCTATTTTCTTTTAACCGTGAAAATAATAAAATTCAAAATTTTTTATTCACCAAAAATTATTTGGATCCTATAGAAGAAAATTTTACTTACTAATGTCAACCATATATCTCATATTTTTGAAATTAAATTCACATAAGTGGAAAAATTACGTTTTAGGAGAATTTGAAAATTTTCCTAAAAAGTGGGTAAAAGACGTTAAAAATATTCAATAAAATTTTATACATCTAATATTTTTATAAAATGACTCCAATGAAAGAAAATTGAATTAATATAGTTATTATGTATATATTTTGACATTAAAATAATTTTAAATATAAACAATAGTTATTTAAATAAAATTCATTTCTAAACAATAACGCATTGTTTTTCACTATTCATCAAAAATTAAATGTTTTAAAAAAATACAAAAAATTCACCATTAAATAATTTTTAATATTCCGAATAAAAATATGATTTATATTTTACAAAATTAAAAACATATTATTTGCATTAGTTAATTTAATATAAATTCCCATTTTCAAAACCAGAAAGCTGGTTTTTAAGAAAAAAAATTAGAAAATGATTAACCTATGTTTATGTGCAGTTTAAATTTGAATTTACATACAATTACCTTCATTATATTATATGATAAATATATAATCTTATTATACATTAAATACACTAAAATTCATAATTTAACAATATAAATTATTTCGATTAAAAAAGTTGTTTACAATTAAAATTTGATATTTTTCACTATTCATCAAATTATGAAAGTTATCAGAAAAGCACCAAAAATTTATCCAAACCAAATTTTAATGTGCCACTTATAATAAAGAATTTAATTTAATTAAATTTATTATATATAATTTTCAAATATTATATTTAAAAAGGGTTCTCCATTAAAATGTGGTAAACTTGATTTTTTTTGGAAAAATACTTCTTTTATCTGAAAAAATAATAACTTGTTCTGATATTATGTCTAATAAACACATAATATTGATTATAAACTTATATTTAGTATAAAAATTAAATTTTAGTTAATACTATTCATAATTTATTTTTGAATGGCTAGTTTGGTAAGTCGTGGTGTGCTCGAACTCGGTGTTGTTTGTAGCACAAGCTATTGAATTAATTTAAAGAGATAACGTACTATGAAATCCTGGTGTGTTATAGAAGATGTTTTATATAGAAATATATTTAAATATGGTGTATATATGGTTACACATAGGATCCATGGTTAGATAAAAAGGTTTAAATGATGAGACCATTTACATGAAATGAAATTTACATAGGGGTATAGTCATTATAGGTACAACACAAAATGACCATGAAAAATTGAACTATAGATTTAGTCACATCAGTGAAAAAAACATAAAACTTATAAGGCCAATATAATATTTATTGTCGAGAAAATGGAAATAGTAATGTGTGAAATTTTTGAGATGTAAAACCATAATTTGGTGTTTTTCAACACTGATGGTCAGAATCCCTAGGGTCGGAAGTTGGACCAAGTACACTTTGATGCTTGCGGACATGCCCATATACAATCCAACTGAGGATACCTCTACATTCAAAATTTCATTATTTATGCTATATTTATATTTTATATTTAATTAATTAAGTATAAATATAATGTATTCCTTTCATTTATTTATTGGAATGCATTATTATTAAATAAATACAGACAGAAATTGTTGTGCATATGAACAACAAAATAGTGGCGAGTGCACTAGATGAAACTTATATAATTTATACAAGGATTAATAAAAAATTCACATGAATTAGGTTCCTAAAACAACAAAATATAATGGAGTTGATTAGAGGATTAATTGTAGATTGATAAAGAAATAAAAATTTATGAGGTTTCACTTAGGAATAGATAAGGAAATTTGGAAAGGGTGATCAAAACTAAATCTTATCTCACTAATAGAAATTCATCATTGGATGCTGGGTTGGAATATCAAGAGGAGTTTCGTCTTAAAATGACTAGAATTTTATCATCTTACTTTTTAAATAATTTAAAATATATTCATGTGAATTATAAGGACTGTGAAAACATGAATCAAAAGACAAAATATGTTTTCCCTTGGTCATGGAGATGAAATTTTTGGATATTTTTGAAGGATAGTGAAATAAAATGGATCATTATAATAAGGGGTGTTGTTTTTAATGAGAAGCCTGTGTGGACTGGACCTAATTAGGTGGAATAAAAATTTGATTGAAAATAGACTATAGATATCTAAGTTGATCAGAGTTCGTATATTTGAAAACCTTATAGATCTCTAATGAAGGTTCTCAAGGAACGATAATTCTATATATAATACCATTAAAAAGACCAAAAATTTAAATAATAAATAATTATTTTGTGGGATAACTATAATTTAATTCTCTAGAATCATGAGTATAGAAATTTTAGGTATGTTTAGAAATATTAGATATAAGTGGTTTGGATCATTTTATTCAGTTGATGAGCTCAGTAAAAATCAAAAGAATAGTGTGGTTGTTTGTCCATGATTTAATATTTTAGCTCCATATTGATGTAATAGAGTATAAAAATACAGATTACTAATCCCCTCTTAATTACCCCCTGTATTGGGAGTCATCCATGAATATATATATATATATATATATATATATATATATATATGAATTCGTTAAACAACAACAAAACTTCGTATATAAGTGATCAAATAGAGGTTAAAAGGGACTCATGAATGAGTGGTTTTATGGGGTCATGTAGGAAGTTTATAAAAAGAAGAAATATAAATATAAATTGTTAGTGATGTGTTTTCAATATAATTAGGGAGTAAATTTCTTCGAAATATTTTCATTGGTTGTTTAAAATTCCCCAATTAAAAGAATGAAAAATGTTATTGCATCATCATTTCAACAACTAATGAAGATATATATAATATCATCTTGTTTTCATAGTTATATGGAGGTGGATATTTAACTTAAATATCGAATATGTAGACCAGAATATGGGCATCATAATTTTGTATATAAATTAAGAAAATATTTTTATTCATTAAGTATGCACCATGATTGTGGAATCATAAATTGGATGGGTTTGTGACAGAAAAAGGATTCAATAAGTGTAAAACAATTCATTTTTGTCACATGAGTAAATTGGATAATGATACATTCATCATTTTTCAACTATATATTGATGACATGACTTGTGTTCGAACATATATTCAAAGTATTTGAAAATTGATAAATCTTTGGTCTGGAAATTTTGAGATGAATGATCTCAAATAGGGTAATAAGATAGTTAAGATAAGGATAGAATGATATAGTATGATTAGATCATTGGTTCTTTCACAGAAATAGTATATTTGGAAAATAAATGAAACGTTTTCCATTTAAAAAAACAAACCACATTCATACCCACATGATATACACTTCAAACTATACGAAGCACAGGCACCAAAAATAGAATATGAGTTTAGGTTTATAGATAATGTTCATTATACATTATCTATCATATGAATAATGTATAAAATGATTTATACCTGACTAGATTTTAAAAATTCCATGGGATTTGATATTTAATACATGAGGAATCTAGCTGAATTTAATTTGGAGGATGTGGAATGGATCATTTAGTATTTGAAAGGTTATGAATATAAGGCTATTTTATTTGGATATAAAGATCCATTATAAGGGTTTTTATACTTAGACTTTGATAAAGATTTAGATACTCAAGGGAGTACAATAGGTTTTGTGTTTAAATATTGAGGAGTTATAATTAGTTTCATTTCATGACAATAAAATATTGTTATATTAAGTAGATTATAATTTGAGTGTATATAAACAATAGAAGCTGAGAATGCCAATATTTTGTTGAATTAGTTATTTAAGGAATCGAGAAGATATTATGAATGATGGATTCATTTTCTGTAAAAACCAATGTCCAATCCAGATGGACAAAAATCTGGTACTCTATGCAAGGTAAAATCACATCAACCAAAAGTATCACTTTATTAAAAATAGGTTGAATAATAATTATCTAGAAATATATAATATTTTTTGTAGATAAAATTAGATGGACATATTCATCTTGGCTTTAGTTTATAAAAGTCTGAGGAAATATCATGTGATAGTTTTTCATGGGTAAATGGAAGAAGGGAAAATGTATATGAACACTATTAGTGAAGAGGATGTTTACCAAGGAGGGTTATTGATGTCTTCCCAAGATGATATATTCAATTAGAATATTTTTTTTATTTAAATAATTATTTAGAACATTAGACGTTTTGAGGATTATAAATTTGATTAGTGTTATATGGATGGGATCTATGTGTATGTAGGGATGCTTTTTCTGTTCAACAGTAGTTGGATCATCAGATGTTCATACATTTTATGGCCTTAAGGGGGGTCTATAATGCCAATGAATATTTTTAATGGAATTATCTATCAACAAGAATATTGAAGTGTTTACTAGGAAATGTTTTTTACGTCATCATTATCAAGGGAAATCACCAGTGAAATTCCACTTAGAGGCATATCCATGAATATGGGAATGTGGTGTGACCTGGATGAAATGATAAATTTTCTATAAAATGAATTTGATACTGACCTCAAATGAATGAAATCCTAACATAAAATATTGCATCGGAATTTTTTGGAGGATTAATAATTTTATAATAAAATATTATAGATGTTGTTTTTAATTTTATTATATATTGTTTTATTTATGGAAATATAAATAATTCATTGTGGTTCGTTCAATGCCCGTAGTAATTTTTGTTGAAGAATGTTAAGATATCTTGTGTCCATTTAAACCGTAATGTACATTGGTTTCATTTATTACAATTTCATGTACAATAGAATCACTTATTGTTTTTATTGATGTGTCTGTAGAATTTCGACATTGGGTGGTCGGTATGGGAACTGATTTCCTACAATTGGAATACATAGTCAAAGGGGGAAAATGTATTGTATATTTTCGTTTTAGATTCTCAAATATGAGAATAAACCTATGGTGGATCTGAAAATCTTACTATTTTTGGTTTATCGAAAGTATAAGTGACCTGATTTTTATATTTTAGTTCCCCAAAACACACATCTTTAGTTATAGGAGGATTCATTTATGAATATGATTTTCCAAATTATACATTATAGGTGGAATCAAGTACACTATTATTTCATAACAATGAGACTTAATTTCCTAAAATATTATCTCATATAGGGTAATATAGTACTTACAAAGGTATGTATATTCCTTCTTTTTGTAATAAATTTTGAAATATCATAGATTCTAAAAATTACTTATGAAGGATTTTTTAATAATTTTTATCTATTATTTTAGATTACATTGTTATCATATTATATTCTCTTTTAGAAGATTCCTAAATTTAATAAAATTACTATTGATGATGTTATGTTCTTAGTTACCCTCATCCCCTTTAATTTTTTTGAGTGGAAATATCTCGATAAAGTTATGAATTAGTTTAGATATTTATATTATATTCCAATGGAAATATGATAGCTTCTAGTCATTAATTCTATGATGTTTATAAGAAGCTATAATTTCATCTCGAGATAGTATAATTCACAGTATATCAAAATATGGTTAAGGAATGAAACATTTTTAATAGAGGTATCAACTACAATACGATACAATTAATGAAATTTTGTTGAGTATGTTTCATGGAATAGAGTGGAATCTATACATTATAGTACGTGAGGGATATATGATCTTATTAATCAAAAAAATTACATTATCCTATCTCTTTTATATTTTTTTAGATTTCTTTTTAATAAACTAATCATATGCATAAAATTAACATGTTGTTTAATCCTAAGGAGGGGGTAGTATTTAGTCTGGTAGTATACCATTGAATCATTCATCTAGAAGAGAGTATGTACATCTACTAGTTGATTATGACATTGAGGATTAATGAGGAAAATGTAATTGATTTTTGGATACTCATGAGGTTTCAATTGTTCCAATGGTAGAGGAAGAACCTCCACCATATGAGCCTCAATATATTGATGATGTGTAATATTTGACTTGGGATCTAAATATTCTATCAAGATATCAATTTTATTCATCCCATTTAGTGTATCTAATATCATTTCATTTACCATTTACTATTTCTTCTTCCTAGGTGATTGAGGTTTCACAAACCTAATGGATTCCTTTTAGAAAACTAATTCATTCCACATCTATGGTGGGAGAAGGAAATGGTGGTCCATCAAAATATCCTGATATTTGAGGGGAACCATATCCTGATGATTCAGAGATGGATGGAAAATAAATAATATAGGTTATTATACAGGATGAAGATCCCCCATATGATCATATGACACTACCATTTTGAAGAAGTTGATAGAATCAATATAGGTATGTTACCCACACTCAGGACTGTAGAATAGGTCACTATCCGAGAGATATATAAAATTTATTATACTAATTAAATTATATGCTTTCTATAAGTGTAAATATTATTATAATTCATTGATCATAATATACTCTTTATAATATTTTGATTATTATAAAAAAATTATTTATTACATGGAACAAGTATATTGAAAGAAAAATTAGTTATATATATCAAGGAAATTAGATAAATTTTAATTAATTTAAATTCATATAATTTAATTAACATTATAATTTTTAATAACCATTAATTTTTATTAACATTTCAAAAATTAAATTATAGGAAAACCAATATATATGTTCATAGTTTATAACAATTATGTAAAATTCATATGTACCGAATTATTATTTTTATAATTGCTATAATTATATATTTTCATTAAATGGGTTAGATTTCATAACAAATTTTATTTTAGTATATAATGAAATTATTTTACTCCCTCATTGCTTGTACCCAAAGACAAATTCATTGATATTATTAAAAAATTTCAATTCAACAATTAGAAAATATTGATACCAAAATAATATTCCTAACCATTCTTACCAAAATATTGGTTTGATTTATTTTAATGGTTAAATATTTATTTTCTTATATACCACTCATAATACTCCTTAATTTTAATTAAAATTTAATTTTATATTCATTCTATTAATTGTGTTACTTAACCCCATTTAAATATTACAAAAATATATTTCCCATACTTTTATACCACTTCATATCTTCCTCTCTATGTTTCATCACATTATATTTATTCTGTAAAATGTTCTGGTGTAGGGATATTTTATTATAAAAATATTGATTTATGATTTATTTTAATTCCTTCTGAAAATAATTTTTTATATGACCTGTATCTTAGTATTTAAGAAAATAATTATACTATATTAAGAAAATCCATTTTGTGATTTATCTTCCATTTTCCCCTTTATTCATTAAAAGGATTTTTTGTCAAAATATTATTTATAGAACATGTTATAGTCATTATTAATTTATTTTTTTTAAAGAATATTTTGATTTGACTTTCTGTGAATATAATTTTTCTTAATTATTTGAACATTATATATAAATAAATCTATTAATTTATTACATTTTGAATATTTTATTATCATTCTATAAATTATTTTTTATCTAGGATAGTATAAATTAAAATTATACCCTTTTAAACAAAATTATTTTATTTTCCTTTTAATTATTTAACTTCAAAAGTTTTATTAAATGCTAAACTAATTATTTGGTTCATCATTTAAATCGAATATATCAATGGTGGTGTAAAAATGAAATCCCTATGAGAAAATGATGCATCAATGCCATTGGATTTATTTATCATCGAGTATGAAAATGATGAACAATTTTTAAATATAATTTTATCAAGAATATGCACTACTACATTATTTTGATTGATTAGTACTCACCTATATGTCCATAACATTTGACTAATTAGAAGAAACTATTGATATGAAAATATTTTTTATTCTATATTGGAATTATTGTATGTAAATCATTGATTGGTATTTTGTGTATTAGTATATTGATAATATCATGCACTTTATTCCTATGGATGATATACGTAGATGTTTTATGAAAAAATCTTATATGTCATGTTTTATGTCTGTTTTCATTTTCATGTTGTTCAAATATGTATTAATATATCATTATATGACTGACATGACCTGGACCAACAAGAACCCTTCCAAAGCTGGTGGTATGTTATGTTTAACACCCAAAACCCTCCTATAGTATGAAAGAGGAATGAAAAGTTCACTAAAAGGCATAAAATACATTGTAATCCATATCATATAAATAATTTTAATAGAAATATATATCCAATATGTAATAATAACAAGAAAAAACTGAAAAATATTTAAACAACTGAACAGTATGCAATGTATTTATGAAAAATATGCAATGTATTTATGATATATTAAAAAAAATTGAACACCACGTACGAAGAAACATAGAAATGATACATCAGACAAGGTTTTTGAAATCAATTCTATTAAGAATAAGGAGTAATCCAAAAAAATTTAAGGACACATAAATTAAACTTCAACAATATTAGTCTCTTCAATAGACTACCATGTGTTAATATCATCCATCACTACTAAATATTTCAGTTTTTTATCTCCAAGGTCACATTAACACAATGCATCATATCCTTGAGGGAAAAACATGTGGGAACAAACCACCATATGGGTTGAATATAAAAAGTATATTGAGAATTCATAAAAAACATTAAATTAATGATGAAGGAACGAGTTGTTAAAACCCAAGACTAAATAAAACATAAATTTCCCCAAGCTAATTTATATTCCCAAATTAAAAGGGACCAATAATGATAATGGAACATTAATCCTCAAAGATAACCTTCATGAAATATCATATCATACGAGTAACCAAATATTCTACGAGTATCAAAAAACCCACAAAGCAAATGCCAACTGTCACGACCCATACCCGGAGCTTATGCCATGACAACCCCAAGATAGCCTTTCATAGGACAGGAGATGGAGACCAGCACTGGAAAGGTGTAATACTAAAATGGGAAGAAATTTACTTTAAACCTATATAAACACATAGTTCAATAACACAAAAAGTCTTAACCACGAAGTAAAATTGCAGTTGTAAAAGTGTGTATTGAAGGTAAAGTGGCCAGAATATAATCACAATTGAAAAGATACAGTTACAAAAGAAAACAAAAAATATATCCTGAGACCGTCTACCAAGGATCCTACCTAAAGGGTAGGTACAACACTTCTCTGCTTCTCTCCATGTCAATCGTCATCGCCTTACACTGTTTGGCCCTAGCTCTATGAGTCTCAGTCAAAGATGCCTGTCATCTGCAAAAGAAAAAATAGGCTTCAGGTAAAGCCCATACTGGTGTGAGTATAAAAATACCCATTAGGGACCCCAATACCCCAAAAAATCTCTCAAAATTCCTCAAACGAAAAACCAAAAAGCATGATCTCAATCAAAAATCACAAAGTAATAGACCCGGCTCAGACCAGGTATAACATAAGTATGGAAGTACATATGATTAGTTTTAAAACTAGTTCTTATTATTCAGTTTTGGGTTCTTCTACTAATCCACACAGGTTCTCTCGGTGCTGATCGACATCTCATCGCTTAAGGAAGATCCCCACAAGATCACTAGATGCAAATCCTCATAGGATCGTTGGGTGTTGATCCACACATGATGGCTCGGTGCTGATACACATAGGATCACTCAATGCTCATCCAAAAAGGATTGCTAGTGCTGATATACATAGGATCTCTAGGTGATGATCCACACATGATCTCTATTAATTATTCACATCATATCCAACCACTAGATTCTTGTACATAGTATGCTTGATTATGTTAGGATCCGCTACTCAAGCCAGTGGTCATACTTCAACCGGAACGAAGTCCCACAAAAAATTAACCCAATGATCCATCATGTAATAATGATTATAATGCAATAGATGATGCATCATTCAGACTCCTGGTCTGAGAGTTATAGGAATTTTAGTGTCGAGGGCCCGATTGGATTTAGGTACGATCCAACATGGATGTACTCCAACTTTCTCTAATACATATTGGGATTATCTCAAAAGGATTGTCTCATCCCAATGATTCCAATTCCACAAAAGTTCATCAAAAAAACGTCTAGTTTGTATGATACGAAATTTCATGTGTATTGGGGCTGAAAATGTTCTGGGTCTGGTTTAACCCAGTTAGACCAACTCTAACCGCACATCCTAGGCCAACCTGGCCAAGTTCGGGCCTCCCTGACCCAGTATGGGTCCGAAACTTGTCCGACCCAGCCGAGCATGAACTGGCTGGTGACGTCGGGTTGGGTCCGCTAGGTAGTGGACTAGCCTAGCCCCCCGGTTGGGCATGGCCTGTATGAGGGGTCATGCAGCCCCTCGTTCCCAAATGGCTCAAAGACCCGTTTTTCTCTTCAACTGGCAGTGCCACGTGGTGCCACCCTACTGTCTGTGGGACCCACAGAGAGTAGGTCCCCTTTCATTCCGTCGTGGCTTCGATGTCGCGCCCTCAACCTACAACACACAATTTCGTTCCACCCATATTTCAATTCTTACGATCGAGAGCTAGCCACCCCTTCGATATGTCGGGATTCCATACGACATCGCCCCCTTCTGCGGTTAGTGAGAACTTGTCATGAAAATGATCCTTATGTGGGGCTCTAACGATGCTCTAGAGATTCGTTTTCTCTCTCATCTATGCCAACGGGAATTTTTAAATGCCTATATCATAGAATGACCTCTGATTTGTGTTGAAATCATATTAAAATTTATCCACGAAGAACACGAAAAAATATAGGGGTAGACGGTTTGTGCCATGTTCATTTAGCCCATTCCCTTCGTGTTAGCATCATATCAAAGGGGGTGTTGTAAACAATTATTAAAGGAAAAAATAAACCCTCATTAAAAAACCCCCACACCATCCCACAATTTCTTACAAATTTCAGATCATCCCATTTTGGTTGATCCACATTCATCACATTTTCAAGAATAAAGAAAAGAAAAATAATTCACTTTAATTAAAGAACAAAATCCCCTACCTTGAGAATCGTTGTAGTTGTCATGTTTTTGGTAGAAGAAGAGTCCTAGTAAGATTATGTTGTCATCATTCATCGATCCCAGATCATTGTCTCTCAAGATTCCATCCTCGGTCAGTGGATAAGGTGGATGCGGTACTTTTATAAAGGTTCTTCTCTTTGAGAAGACATATCAAAAACCCCACCCTATGCGCCAATTAAATAGAGGGGAAGGGTGAGTAATGAATCAAAATAATTAATCAAGATCATTAATGATTTCTTAATTAATAAACATCTTAATTCCCAATGGTGTGGTTATGAAACTGAAGAATCAAGCCGTTGAATAGCTTGAAAACCCACCGGTCCCACCACCGACACTAACATTAGGTAGTTTAATAAAATATTAATTTTTATGTTTTTCTATTATTTTCATAAAAGTCACAAAAAATAACTTTATCAATTGACCTATTGTAGTCAAATTTATGCCTCCCATAAGAGAATAATGGTGCTTCGGATTCAACGGTGCCCTAAGTTTTTTAATCCATGCACCCATTGAAAAGATATAAATGATGTATGCCCATGAAGGACCTATTTTTAGTGATCATCTATCTCCACTAGGAATTCCACAAACATCGCCATATCATCAATGTCCAGCTCGCCTCGGTCGATAACATGCGATGGATCAAGCATAAACCTCCTCAGCTGTAGTCTATATAAAATAGTATGCACCCTGTTCATATTTTGGGGGAAAATCTAGATGGTATGCCACCTCGCCTACTCTACTGAGGATCTGGAAAGGCCTGATAAACATCAGAGATATCTTGTCACCCCGGCCAAACCTCTATAATTCACATCACTATGAGACCCATAGGATGAAATTGTCTCCTTCCTCGAACACCAAGGGTCTCTATCTCTTGTAAAAATAAGACTTATTTTTGTTTTATGATTTCATCATCTACTCTAATATGATCTGCACCATCTTAATGGTAGCTTGTACCAACACTAGACCCATAAGTGTTGACTCTCCTTTTCCTTTATAGCATAAATTTAATCAGCAAGTTCACCCATATATGGCCTCAAACGGAGCCATGCCTATGGAGGAGTGATAAATATTTTTATATTCAAACTCCACCTCTGAAAGGTGTTCCTCCAAACATCATCCAAAATCGAGGAAACAAGGATGAAGCATGTCCTCGAGTGTCTATATGGTCCACTCTATCAGACCATCTATCGGAGGGTGAATGGTGGTGCTCAAGCATAGCTAATTCCCAAAGAACTCTCACAGTCCCTTCCGTAAACAGGGTGTAAAATGGGTGTGACGATCTGAGACGATCGTCGATGGAACCCTAGGAATCCGTACACTCTCTTCTACGCAGAGGTGTCTCAATATCTCCACTAATCACTGATCTTGGATGGGTAGGAAGTGGAAAGACATTGTGAGTTAGTCAATGATCACCCCGATTGAATCATGGCCCCTAGATATTCACTTTATCCATGTCACTAATTCCATGGATATACAATCTCACTCGCACTCTAGTACCTGAAGTGGCTGAGCTAAACCTACTGGTACCTGATGCTCAGCCTTCACTTGCTGACAAGTGATGCATTGTGATACAATCTTCACCACTGCTTTCTTCATCCCCGGCCACCTGTAATGACGCTGGAGGTCTTGGTACATTTTCTCCACTCCAGCATGTATCTCCAAATGGGATGTGTGTAACTCCCTCAACACCTCCTCTTGTAGCATCACTGGTACCATGGTGCATCCTGTAAAGAGAATGAAGTGCTCCCCGCCTTTAGAAAATCTATCAAGAGCATGTCCTAAGGTTATCTGAGCACATCGGTCCTCGTAGTCTACATCCCCAAGCTGTGCCTCCATGAATCACTATAGGATGGGGGAGTAACTATCATATACTAGAGGTAAGATGCTCCATCACTATCCACAAAGGATAACTACAACATGGCTAACTGCTCTGTTTCCTAACTCAGAAACTATAGATGAGACGTCCTTCTATGTGAATCTGCTAGTACATTCCCCTTCTCATGAGTGTAGACTATCTCAAAGATATAGTCCTGGAGGAAGTCCAAACATCCCAGCTGTCTTAGGTTCTAGTCCTATGAGAAGATATATCTGAGACTCTTGTGATTAGATTAAATAGTAAATCGGTCACCCATCAAGTAGTTATGCCACATCATTAGTGCAAAGACAATGGATGCTAACTCTAAGTCATGGGAATCATAGTTCTTCTTGTACTCTATAAAATATCATGAGACGTAGGTGATCACTGCCTGTTGTTGCATCAGGACACAACCTAGAATGGTCCGTGGTGAGTCGGATTAGACTATATATAGAATTCCCTAATATGGTAGCCTCAATATGGGGAAAATCATTAGACATTGTCTTATCTCATAAAAAATAAAATGGAATTTATGCATCCACGTGAAGGGTTATCCCATATTTTCAAATGCAAACATGGGAGTCACAACTCTTGAAAAGTCAAGTGTGAATATCTAGTCGTACCCTACCCATCCTTGGAACCCCCGCACCATGGTCACACTCCTAAGTGGATCATTATAAAGCACTGCCTCTATCTTTTCCAGATCCACTGCAAATCCAGCCTCCGAGATAACTTTCCCCAAGAACTACAACCCGTGATTTGAGACCTTTCCATAAAGACGATGCTATTTGAGTGTATCTAGAACTATCTTTAGGTGCATTGTTTTCTCCTCCTTTGACGCAGAGTATATCAAGATGTCTTCAATGAAGAAAACCATGAATTGATGAAGGTAAGGAAGAAAGATATAGTTCATCAGCCCCGTGAACACTTCCAGAGTTTTGGTTAAACAATAGGGAATACCCAAGAACTCATAGTGTCCATTCCAACAAATGAAGGTTGTCTTTAGTATGCCCTTATCTCGTACCCTTTGAGGATGATAGCCTGATCTAAGTTCAATATTCTAAAAGCATTGATCTAACTTTAGTTAGTTGAAGAGATCATCAACACTTTGAAGTGGATACTTGTTCTTCCCGGTCACATGGTTCAGGAACCGATAGTGCGCACAAAGCCTCATACTCACATATGCCTTCTTGGCGAAAAAGATCATGGATTCCCATGGAGAACCACTTGGGCTTATTAACCACTTATTCTGTAATTCCTCCATCTTTACGTGTAAATTTCGAAGCTCCTAGGGGGCCAGCTGATATGTTGGTGTAGATATATGTGTTATCCTGAGGTAAAGGTCGATGTAGAAGACTACCTCTTTTCAAGGAGGTATTTTAGGTACATCATCAGGAATGACATCATCATATTGGACAACCAATATAAGATATATCGAACTCTTCATGTCAAATTCTCTGAGGGTAAGGCTAGCCAACTGATGAGTGATTGGCTGCACCCTCCTCTGAGTAAATCCATCCAGTGCTACAAAGGTTCCCTTCTCTCCAGTGAAGGAAACACTGGTCCCATCCTCAAAAACATATTGCACTTTTTACCAAAAACATTCGATCTGATCAAGGACTATGGATAGATAGTCCATACCCATGATGTCATTGTATGGCCTCGACGCTGCTACTAAGAGATCCCAGCTGAAGAACTCACATCCTAGAGTGAGCTCACACTATCTGAACCAGTGTTTAATTATCAAATCTTCTTTCATTGGAGTGTCTATCTACAATGATATAGCCAACAACTCCCTTGGAATTGCAGAGCCCCGAATGAGTGTTGTGGAAATAAAATAGTGACTGGAAACTATGTCTATAAGAACATAATCAAGGGTGGAATACAGATAGATCGTACCAATTATCATTTCTAGAGTGTCTTGGTCATATGCCTCTACCTCCTAAAGAAAAGATTTCCCCTGTCCACTTTCTCCTTGAGGATGAGGTGGAAAACCATGGGGTTGTGGTGGTAGAACCTCAAACCGTCGTCCACCACCTGCTGCATGATTTGCTCCTCTACCACATCTGCCTCCCTATAGACCCCCTCACTCAAACCTCGGCTGGTACCATTGTGTTCCCTCGGTCATCTACTGATCATATATGTGGGGAGACGGATAGTCGAGAGCCATGTTTCCCTATCTGACACAAGAGTAACATGTGTTAGTCCTTGGAAGACCTCCTCTACCTCATGAGCTCTGCAGCTCTAACACTGCATCGTGGGGTCATCCACCCAAAGGTCTGACCTGCCTGGACCTCTGTGTCTTCTACCAACTATTTTCTATAGAAGACTCAGCTACCTGTCATCTGGTGGTGGATCTCACCATTTGTTCCTATTCAGCTAAAAATCTCTCCACCAATAATTCTCTATTGAGCACCCCAGCCTGCGTCTTGATATTGAGTGATATCATCAACACTGTAATCTCCCACCGGAGACCCTACTCAAAGGTCTGGGCCCTAAAGAAATGGTCTTATACCATGTCAACAGAGTAGTATGAGGGGTCATTGAATCTCATAGTGTACTGGGCCACTGATAGGCTTCCCAATTGTAGGTGAAGAAACTCTTGGATATGCAATGAGCCTAAAGTCACAGGTACGAATTCCGCCCTGAAGAGTGTCTCGAAGTCTAGATAGGAGTGTTTCACCTCCTCATGCATCTGGAGTATCAGACTCTATCATATCCCTAATGTGTCCAAGAAGAGGCTAGTATTTAGGATCACCATCTGATCTATTGGCATCTCAACTAAGAGAAAAACACATGACACAACCTCCAACCAGTACTCAGCTACCTAGTGATCTATCTCACCTCAAAGTGATGGAGGCCTCTATCATTGGAACTTGTGCAATCTGCTCAGTCACCATGCACAGTCTGTGAGTGGGGTTGGTGGAAACTACTACCCTCTGACTGGTAGTGTTACTGGTACACCACCCGAAGGTGCAAATATAGTAAGAGGGCCCTGCACCGATGCTTCATCACTGAGTGGAACATCATCATTTACTCTTTCTATAATCCTGGAGGAATGTCTATGCGGTGGTATCCTAAAAGAAACAGGTCCACCATGGTCAAAAAGTTATTCCTCGTGAGTTGACTCGAAAGAGATCAAAAGTAAAACATTTCCCAAACACATACAAAATGTGTTTTCTTTCACCGAGTCAGAAATCAGAATTCTAGGTCCTGGTGTATGGATACGTCAGCCACTCCACCCACACTGGACATCCCAAAATATAAAACGAACTCAAAACACATAACATTATTTCTCCATTATAACGATCAGATTCCATGTTTTTCGGTAGAAACGACTCATTTGATACCACATTGTGACGACCCGTCCCCCAAGGCCTATGTCGTGACTTCCCCAAGCCTTCCATCTATAGGCCGGGGGATGGAGACTAGCTCTAAAAAGGTATATCCCTAAAATGGTATGTCATTTACATTAAACATGTATTATCAAATAGTCCAATAACAAAAATTGATGCCACCAAGAAGTAAAACTATAGTAGTATAAGTGAGTACTGAATTAAAGAGGCTAGAATACAAGTCCAATTGAAAAGATAGATCTATAAAAAAAATAGAAAATAACTCTTGAGATCCACCACCAATGATCCTACCTGAAGGGTAGGTATAACCCATCCATAATGATCTCTATGTAAACCATCACTGTTGTCCACCATCGGGTCCCATCTCCCTGAGTCTTAGTCAAGGTTGTCTGTCGTCTGCACAAGACACAAAAAGGTGCGGGTGAATCCCGTGAAGGGGTGAGTATAACAATACCCATTATGGACCCCAAGACCCCTGAAGGTCTTTTGTAATTATATAGTAGAAAACCATAAATCATTTTCTCAATCACAATTCACGAAGAAAAATACATATCTCAGACCAGGTATAATATAAGTACTAAAATAAAGATGATTAGTCATAAAGATATATCATCTTATAATTCCAAGGGTTATATTGTTGATCCACAAAGGATCACTTAGTGATTATCCTCACAAGATCCCAAGGTGTTGATCCACACATGATTTATAGGTGTTGATCATCACATGATCGTTAGGTGCTGATCAGCACAGGATCGCTGGGTGCAGATCCCCACTGGATCACTCAGTGCCGGTTTACATAGGATTGGTCAGTGCTGATCCACACATGATCGCTAGGCACCGATCCACATAGGATCACTAGGTGTTGATCCACATAGGATCGCTATTCATTTTCACGTCACATCCAGTCACATGATTCGCGTACATGGTACGCTTGATTATAGGGGGATCTGCTCCTCAAGCCATTGGTCATACATTTACCTACCCAAAGTCCCACAAATATGTAACCCAATTATCCGTCATGTCATAAGGATTATAGCGCGATAGAAGACGTGTCAATCAGACGCCCGGTCTGAGAGTAATAAGCATTTTAGTGACTAGGGTCTGGTTGGATTCAGGTATGATCCAACACATCCGTAGTCCAACTTTCTCCAAAACTCGGATAGAGTATCTCAAAAGGACAATCTCAAAACATTAATGGAGTATCTCAAAGGGGGTGTCATAAAAAATTATCAAAATCAAAATTTAACCTCGTTTAAAAACCCCGCAACATCTCACAATTTTGTACGAATTGCATATCAACTCATAAGGGTTGATCTGCGGTCATCATGTCTTCAAAATGCGGGAAAGAAAAATAATTAAATTGAATTAAAGAACAAAATCCCCAACCTCGAAAATTTTTGGAGGTGTTTCAGTTGTGGTGGGGGAAGAGTCCTTGTTGGATGAAGTCTCTGACGTTCGTCGATCCCAGATCGTTGCCGCCCAAGCATCCATCCTCCATCAATGGAATATGTCGGGGTAACCTTCTATAGGTTCCTTAGATGAAGAAGTCGTGTTAAAAACCCCCAACTTGAGCTCCATTTTAATAGTAGGGAAGGGTGAGTAACTCCTCAAAATAATTAATGAGGTTCATTAATGGTTTTTTAATTAATAATAAAATTAATTAATAATAGTGTGGTTATGCAACTAAAGAGTCAACACATTAAATGGCTTGAAAACCCATCGGTACCTCCACCACTACTCAACAAAAGGTAGGATAATAAAATAAAAAAATTGATTTATTATTTTTTAAAATCCAAAAAATTAGCTTTTTCACCCGACGTACTATGGTTGAAGTTAAGCCTCCATTAAGCGAATCTCAGCAATGCGGATTCAACGGTGCTCTTATATTTTTAATCCGAGAACAAGTTTAAAAGATAGAAAATGTCATCCACGCATTTATTAAACATACAATTAAAATGTTCAAAAGTCCATTAAGGGCACACTGGGCCTTAGAATCAAGAGAAGTCCATTTTTGTAGACTCGTAAAAATATCAAATAATTTAAAAAATTATATGAAATTTCTAGGTCTCTACATCAACAGCCTAAAAAATTGTAATATCATGAAGGAATACAATTATGAATGAATGGTTTTAAGGAAAAATCCATCTATACCACACCTTTTCACTGCTGCCCATTCCTTAAAACACGGATAATACTCCACCAAAACCATAATATAGACCTCAAAACTCATTGAAGTGTTATATTTAGTTGAGGGACTGTCAAACCCAATCAAGAATAGAACCTTTACCCTATCGCATGGGGAAAAACATTAAACCTAATAGGTTGTGTTTCAAACCCCATCATGTTTTGAATCTATATCTAGTTATTGTAAAATGACTTGCACCTCATCTAGATCGAGGGATTATAGAACCCCAAGACCAAATAATGGATCCACCCCTCATGGATATAAATCCTCTATCCATGGTAAATAAGGGAATACAGAAGTCCACAATACATATGGGGGACCCATCCACAATCATTATAATGTCACCAGGTGATTACTGAAACCACATGCATGGGGTAATATTCCTCAATACATGGGGAGACATGAAAACCATGTTTTATTTTATCACATTAATTGAATCTCTATCATTTACCTTGTTTATATAATTCCATCAAACTAACCAAAAATATTCCTAAAAATTATTTTATGACTAATAGGATTATTTCATTATACTCTACATTAAAAAAGTATATGAATGAGCTATTTATGTGATGGATTTTCACAAAATGGTTTGAATATGGAAAAATCATTAAAGAATAAGAAATATATGATGTTTACTCAATGGGAAACTATCATCATTCCTTGATAATGGTTCAGGAATGTATTAACATTATCCAAACATGTATAGAAAACATATATGTCATGTCAAGGTAGGGGACATATTGTGTGAGACTCATGAGCTGATCAAACATACACAACTAGTATACCCTTAGAGTAGGAATCCTAATATAGATGGTGTACATTCTATAAATACATTGAATGTAAGTCATAGAGGATACTAAATGTAAACTATTTGTAAAAAACCCCTCATGGTAACATTGAACCATTTTATGTTTTTTGTGTTTGTTGAAAAAGATGGTTTATTTGATGACAAAAAGGGTTTCAATGGTGTGTTTTAGAGTTCTAGAGATAATTTTGACAACCAATGTTGACAAAGAATGATGAAAAAAGAATATACAAGCCAGAGGTGGTACAGAAAGAATATATCAAAGGTGGAAACTTTTTCTA